>OY728151.1:279531699-289531699 GCA_963277665.1 Viscum album | reverse complement strand
AATATCTTAACTCATCCTGTTTTTTTAGTGATATTTCCCACTTTCGTGGTAGTTATGAAACCACCTATAATGTAAGGGAAATTATAAGTGTTTAAAACAAGTTTCTTTGTGATTTCATTTTTTGTTTCATCCTTTTTTGAGCCTACAATTATTATGGTATTAGGATCATTGTTGTGTTATTATTAGGGTGAGTGGAATTCACTTGTGAAAATACATTCAAATTAACCTTTATATTTATTTAGAAAGTTATTCCATAGCTTTGAAATTGTTTTTTACTTATTTCATAGTAGTAGTACCACCTGCAGGGTGAGTGAATACCATTGTTTTTAAAATATGTCTAAAAAATCAAATTATTTCAGCGTTATCTTAGATTCCAACAAAATGGTGGTATTTGATTCTCACGGTTATACAATATTTTCTCTCTTTTGAGAGCCGGTGGTGACATAATCTAAAATGTATGAATTTTCATTTGGTAAAGTTGTTTTTTCATACCAAGTAAATTTTTCCAAATGGTTTTATTCAGTTTTGAAGTACTTACTTGAATTTTTAAATATTTTTTTCTATTTTAGGGGTTATAATTTATGAAAATATTCTTATGTTTTCAAAATTAGCATTAGTATTACATTGTTTTTTATACGATCTATTTCTCAGTTGTAAAGTAGTGTCCTTTTGTGTAATACTTTCTAGAATTATATGAAATCTATGTTTTTGTTATATTTTCTTTTTGGTCAATTTCTAACAATCGCTTAATTTTTTTTGCAAATTCCTTATGTTAACAAAATGGAATTTTGTTATAGCTATGCTTATTATTTTAAGCCATATGCGAATCTAACATCTTCATATTCAAACTTATTTTAGTATATCATCTATTTATTTATAATATTATTTTATGTGTTTTGAAGATGACATGGTGATCCTTTTATAACCCTCCTTAATGTTCCAAGTTAGGTTTCTATATATATAAATTACTTTGGATTATGAGAAATATTTTTTTTATAAAAATATGTGTTTTTAAATGATTAAAGAACATCAGTTGGACTCTTATTAATATGATAAATTCTATTATATTTTCAAAATAATATTTTTTTGATATGAATGTCTTGAATGTACATATATATATATATACGTGTGTGTTTATGTATATATCATGGAATGTTTGAAATTGCAACTAGTCGTGGTTCCCTCTTTAAGAAGAATAAATAAATGTTTCTTGTATTTCAAATTAATCTCTAAGACATGGAAGTGAGCTTTCCAAACCTTAAAATTATCAAATTTCATTCAAAAAAAGTGGATGTATATATAAATACATCATTTCACATAAAAAATATTTGTTAAAGGAATATATATACACACACTTCTCTTTTGATGGAAATATAAAAATGTACATGTATACATCATTATTTTAAGTATGTAACCATGTTTTATCCATGTAAATAAATGTATATTCATTATGATAAAATATTACATACGTGCAGATGAATGCATATTCAGTCATTGTTAACGAGTAACCACTTTCATCATGACACATATGATCAAGAAAGTTCTTTAGGTTAAATGGGTTTTCAAAACACAATGTATAAAAGATATACCACAATACGTCATGTGCAATGAGGGCTTCCTCATGACAAATTAATGTAAAATGAGGGTTTCCTCATTTTAAATTCATGTGCAATGAGGGTTTCCTCTTGCTAATCCATGTGTAGTGAGGGTTTTTGCATGCTAATTCAGGTGAAATATGGGTTTACTAATGCTAACTCATGTGCAATGAGAATATACTCTTGCTAATCCATGTGAAATGAGGCTCAACTCATGCTTATGATAGGTTCTAAGTCTCGAAAGTGAACTGAGAATCCATGTCATGATCTAAGATTCAATTGAAAATTTATTATGAATAATAAAAGGTATTTTAGTGAAATTACTCATACTTTAAGAAATATAAATATGGATATTCCAACTATTCTATATTTAAGTTGAAATACTTTACATTAAAGTGTTTATTTGGGAAATGGTACATTTTTCCCTATGCTTTAACTAACAAATATTATAATATTTTTTACCTTTTATTTGAAGAACTCTATCAGGTTTCCTTTTTGTTTTGAAAACCACTTACTGATCTTTTGATGCTCACCCTATGTTTTCAAAATCTTTTTTCAAATGGATTAATTGTGCGTAGAAGCCAAATTGTGGCCAAGGTCTCTCTAATGTGTTTTTCTTTTGTAAGAGTTACTTTGTCCTAGTATTTTTAGTTAAGGGTTCTACAATTGTATCTGAACTCTCTAAAATTATATACCTTTTCAATCTCGAGTAGTGTAAATAAATAAGTGAAATATATTTACAAAAAAATGGACCATGTTTTTTGGTTCGTTACACTATATATATTTTATAGAGTTATATATTAATATATGACAATATAGTGGACCCCCAAACATATGTATCCATCTAGTCAATGTCCTCAAGTAATGTTCAGTGCATCATATGTACGGAGGTGGTAGAGCAGTCGACACTCATCACACCTCCAATTAAACAAATAATATACAATTGTTTGGTTAAAATTACAATCTCCCCATCCACGTTGTCTTGAATCAAGTTGAAATTCTTATCAATCCATCCCATGAAAAATTTGGAACCCTAAAAGGCATACGGTGTGCAAACACTATCAATTCCTAGAAAATGATGTATGACCACACAACAGTCACCAATAGCTGCACCTATAACTTCCTACCCATGGTTGTAAAAACTGAGTGTATAGGCCATGTACTCTAACGTAATAACTATATACCTATCAGATAGATGTTATTTCTGTGTCTGTAGTTACCATCTCCCATGTAGTGAAATAATCAAGTGATGATTAGTAGTCCTGAAGTAATACACAGAGACACTATAAAATGTATCATGTATAAGGTATGAAACAATTTTTTTAATAGGTTCATCATAGATAAAATGATTTTCCATGATGATAGTAATATATCAAAAAGTTCATTGCACCAGGATTTCATATAACACATGAGATAGATTGGGAGCTAAGAGATCCCCCTCCATCTAAATGTTTGAATAGAAGTAAATTATAATTTTAAACTAGTTAAATTAATGACATGTTTAATAATAAATAAATAAATAATCTAATGATAAGAGAGAACTAAGGAATCCAACTCTCTCTCTGTACTTTATACAACCAATGAATCCAACTAGCCTCATTAGGACTCAAGAAACGGTCAATGGTGGTACAATAAGAGGTGTTAACTAGAATCAATAATGAATAAAGACTTAAAAGTTAAGGAAAATCATAATACAAATTTAAATTAATTATATAATACTTGTGATTATCTTGTCATGAAAATAATTATATTGAAATTTGACTATATCTAAGTGTAAATCATAATATATTATCAAATTTTCATCAGTTTGAGATAGGTATGGTTAGTGTTGGGACCTTGTTAAAATAAAATTATTAGTTTTAAAGTTTTTATTTAAAAATCCATAACATTTACTTCAATAATGATCACTATTTTAATATGTTGTTAATAATTTTATTATTATAATAATTCATTATTAATTATTTGGATGATAATAATTCAATTTCTCAAATTTATTAATTTTAAAAATTCATACACAACATATATTTTTATAAATCATACTTTGTCTAGTGATTATAGTATCTCAATTTAATTCTTTTGTTTATACAACTTATATAATAATAATATTTATGTTGAAATTGATTTCTTATTTATTTATTATTATCTATTTGAATAAACATTTTATCACCCATTTAAAATTAATGATTTCCTAGTGGTTGTCGATCTTTTGATATACTACAGAATATTAAAGAGTAGGCATTATATCTTGGTGTTCCAAACTACTATACCAGTAATGTGTTCATATTTTATTTTTGATGTGTTATTTTCTAAACTATAAGGTAGTTGTACTATATTATTCTAATTATAGAATATCGTTCGGTCATTTTCTTATCATCTATGATTAATTAATAATTTAATTTAAGGTATCATTTAATTTTTTTAGGTACCAATCACCCCCTCTATTACAATTTGTAGTCCTATTCGGGGCAATAGGTGTTTATATCTTTTAAATCAATGTTTAATTCTTAGAACATATGAGTCTTATATTAAAATTAATTAATATATAAGAATTTATGACATTAGAAATTGGTTTTCAAAATTATTCATGGGGTTTATTTAACTAGTAGATAATATATTCAAAAATGAGTTTCCAATTGGGTTTTAATAAAAAGGAATAATTTTATTAATGTTATGGACATGATAGTCTGTTTTTCTAATTCTTTCTAATGAGAAAACCTTATTTCACTACATTGGAATTATTGGAATTATATAGGCTTGTTTACATTATCAAATTCAATGATAATAATTAAAAAAATAATTTAATTATAATAGCACTTAAAATATATATTTATAATAAAATTATAATAATTACATGCATTGTTTTACATTAATCGATAGAGAAATATATTCATTTTGACTCTTCGATGACTATATTATTCATCTAGAGAAACATGCCCACTTTTAACCTTCTTGGGTTTATAAACCACACCTCTGTTTAGGTTCAAATTCACTAGGAAAATATACCTCTTTATGTATAACACCATGATATTTTTTCAAATATTTTTATTCACATAAAATTAATCTTTTCGATATTTTAAATTATAGGAAACAATAATTTTGTATTGTTTTATACACAAAACCGTTTTCAACCAACCCATGACATACTGCTATAATATTATTATTTAACATGATAGTCATCACCGAGTTATTGGAATGGTGCATATGAATAGGATTAAAAAATTATGAAAATATATCATTTACACACGTATTTATAAGTAAATAATCGGATACCAAATAATTAAAAATAAAAATAAAAACTATGTGAAAATAACGTTTAAATTTTTTTTTGGAAAAAACATGTTTTATCTCATTTAATTGAGTAAATATATTTTAATGAATTGTTTATAATGAAATTTATATATTATCTATTCAATGAAATTACTATCATTCATCATTTTTTATATACAATAAATAATAATAAATCCAAATTTATCCTTAAAAATTATATTTTTTTAAAAAGGCTTTTGTCCCCTTTCGAGTACTTATTTAAAAAACCTCAAATTATTTTTAAAAATAAATATTTAAAAATAATTTCCATATATTAAATCATAATTTAAATATTATCTTAAGTTTATTTTTAGACTATTTTCAGAAAAAAATAAATTGTTTGAGGAATATTAAAAATAATGAATTCTATTTGAAAAATTCATTTTTATTTGAATTATTTATAATGTAAAATTATATTTTAAATATGTTTTATATTAAATAATAGTTTAATTATACATGTATTAATAAAATTTAGTCCATTTTAATCATTTTCATAAAACAATTTGATATTAAAACGTTGTAATTGTTTTGATGAGTTTATCTTTGAAAACCTAGTTTCTCGTCATGCCCGCATGATTAATTTTAAATTAAAATTTCAAATTTTTTGAATGGAATTTATGCAAATTGATTACATATTTGTAATAAGATTAATTTATGTGATATTATATTTCCAAATAAATTTTTTTCCAAATGAATAGTAAAAACAGAAAAAAAAAATTATTATGGTTAATGTAAATTGTGTTTATCTAAGGGTTAAACTAAAAAGAAAAGAGTTAAAATGACATGAAAACATGTTTAATATATATTATTTGGTAATATATAAACTATATAATGTCTAATTATTTCATATTCTTATTTTTTTAGCATTATAGAGTGATAAAAATTTGGTCACACCTTTTTATTTTCAAAAAAACAGAAGTGTGCCACTGACCTCACTTACAAAAGACAACCCCTTTTTCAATCTTATTAACACAATAAAACCCTTTCGGTTCAGATATTAACAACCCATATCACTAAAAAAATCTTAAAATGTATCTAATATAATTTATTTTGGTCATAAATCCCACCTAGTAAGGATTTTTTTGAAAATATATGGAGGATACACAAAGAAGAAATTATGTTCTTCAATGAGGGTTTTTATTTTATTTATTCCGCCACCAAATTCAACTATTTTAAAATAATTATGATATAATAACCTCATTATATTGGACATACATAGATTTTTTATGTTAATTTAATTATCTACAATCATATCCCCTTCCATCAAATGGGTAATGAAATCATCATTTGTGTGTATGGCGAACTACCACCTTATGAACCGATGTCATTCATCTTTCTACTACCACCTCTCATTGTTGATTATGATGAGTATATATAGTATATGTATTATATTTATAACATAATAATATATATTTAATAATTATATCATATATAACATTTTAACCTTAAATTCCTTAAGGGATATAATAACATCGCTCATGTGTATGACGAACTACCAACTCCTGGAGTGATGTGTTTCGTTTCTTACTAACATTTTAAATTGAAGGTAATATGGATAAATATGATAGATATATGTAGTTTAAATTAAATATTTATTATATTAATGATATATTTTTCATTATAAAATGATAATATATAATTTTATTTCTTACCTTTTCACTCACTAAAAGATGACAATGTTGTTCTTTTATTTGTGGACTATCGCCTTCTCGAAGCGATGATACGCTGTATTTTCATCACAAAACCATACAAATGATATTTATAAGTATATTTAAATAAATAATATTTCATTTATGATAATATTATAATTATTTAAATATAAAATATTACCTACCTCATTTCAATATATATTGTTGAAAATTGAAATGTTACTCATGCATACGTATGACCCAGCATCTCTGTGATTGTAACATACTAGATTTCTTAAAACCCTAATTCATTACTTGTTATAAATGTATAATAGATTAATAAATATTATAATAACTTCAGTATTATTATTAAGGATATTATGGAACCATGATCGATGTAATAGGTACAAAAATAACAAATAAAAACATATGTGAAAAATAAAGGTAGTTATTACCCAAAATGAGACATTATCGTGGAATTATTATAAAATGGGTAATAAAAGGTAATAGGTAAATCATATATGGAATGATATATTTATTTATTTTTATTTAATATATTAATAATAAACTTATATTAATTATATAGGTTGCTCAGACATGTGCGGTGGAAGGTGAGGCTTACAATAAGAGATTTCTAGTATCTCATTTTCTCTTGGAGTCATATGAATATTCAAAAATAATTTATATTGTGTGGTGTATATACTAAAAATTTTACATGTTAGATAATAAATGTATTTATTCTAATGATATGTAATGTTTAAATCTTTGCCATTATTTCTTTGTTCTTTCGATTCAATTGATTTATAAAGCGGTAATGGATTTGTAGTCTCTCTTATATTTTTGGGGAACACATGTAAACTCACCACTAATTTATTTTTCATAATTTATATACTAACTCATTTACATATTAAATCATTAATATCATTATTTTAATTACATTTAAATTTTCACATTATTTTATTCTTTATTGGGGATTACGATTCAAAATATTACTAAAGCGATAATGGATTTCCATATAACTTTTTACTTCTGTGAGAAACATGCCATATTAAGCTCTTATTTATATTATGTGGTGTTTATGATTCTCATCATTTTATTTTATAATTATTATCACTAAAAATATTTGAATTTAAAATACCATTTTAGGATCTCTCTTTTATAGGGTATACAATATAATATTTACCCAATATGTAAAATATTTTTACCTCAATTTTCCTTCTGTGGTACATATGTTATGTTACACACCTGTCTTCTTGTATGAGGTTTATATAATACCCCAATGGCATGTTATGAAATGAATAAAATTATTTTAATTATATTAAATGTTATATTTGATTTTATTCTCTAATTGGGATGATGATTCGAAAGATATGAAAGTGGTAAAGGTTTTATATTACAATAACACTATTTATCAATATTGTATATGTTTAGTCCTCTAAAGATGAAATTTTATGATTCATATATAAATAAAAATTTTAAATTTATTCTATTCTAGTTATTTCATCAGAATAAATGTTTCCCTTCATTTTCATCTCACTTTTACTCGATATTTTTAAATGTTTTTCTAAGAAAATATTCTATATTTATCCCTTCAGTCAAAAAACCATTTTCCTTCTAAAACCATTTTTTAAATAGTGTTTTAAAAATTGTTTCAAACATCATTTAAATAAATTATTCAATAAATTTTTATGTATGTTTGAAATTTAAAAAAAGTTTTTAAAGGAATCTTCATGTCGTTTTCCATAAAAAACATGTCTAGATTTACCAAAAATGTGAAATGAATCATTGTACATTAAGAATTAAATTACGGAAATCATGAAGAATATTTTATTTGAATATTAAATTATATATTTTTTAAACATAATTTAAAAATAAATTTATTTTGGATGATTTTTATGTTTTAAATAGTCTTCTTTCATCAAATAGGTACTGATATTTTCCAGAAGATATTTTTAAATTATTTTTAAAGAATTATTTAAAAAAATTTAAGGTTATTTTCAATGAAAAGTATTTAAAAAATATATTATGAGTTTTTATATTTAAAAATATATTTCCATAGAATATGATTATGCATATTTTTTATAAATTATCACTCAAAATAATTTTCCAAATAAAATAAATCTATTTATGTTACCTATTTCTTAATAATGATATGATCTAATTAAACCCTTCTTATTATTTATCAGAATGGTTTATGTTTATATTGAAATTATTTTTGTTAAACTTTTTTCACTTGAATGGGTTATACCATGAATAGATACATATGAAACCCATTTATCTTTATATCGGTTATTCTTTGATAAATAACGAATTCTGAAACCTATTTATTTTCAATAGACTATGTTATGATGAAATATTTATGAAACGTATTTATTTTTATGAGTTCTAGTATGTTAATTTTTTATGATATTATGGAACACTTATATATGATATAAATTATGTGATGATGGATATGTTATAAACACGGATGGTGGTTACGATATAACTATAGACGGTTGGGTCATATATCTCACTCAAATTCATTATGTAAAGATTTATATTTCCTGAGAAGGATAGGTCTAGAATTGGGTGTGGTCCGAGTTTAGTAAGGGTTTGTATCCCCTATAATGGAATTGAGAGTGAACGTTAACTACTATGATGGTTTGTGGAGTGAACCCATTTCACTATGAAGAAATGTCTTCTACTAGGGATGGTGGTGTGTCATGCCCAGAAGGAGTAACTAGCCATATAGTTCCCTAATATGTTTTGGAAATAATCCTTGACTACTAGGGAGTTATTTTCAATATTTTCATATATACGACCATTTATTGTCCTATGTTAATATTATACTATCATGGATTATGTAATTTGATTTCCTTATTATTCTTGTTTTATAAACCACTAAGATTTATTCAATTAATTGACATTACAACCATTGATATACTAGGTATGTTTTTCAAATGCAATACTCGTGATCCCAAAAACATATGATCATGTTATCATAAACTTATTCTCTTATTAGGCTTACATATCTCTATTATTTACCCTTATGGAGCATATAATATCACCCCAATATTATGATTCTTTTTATCCAGTTTTAAATAAAGGTTTTTTGTTGGATATGTTTGCGAAGAGTACTATAGGGGAAAATCTATATGGTAGATGTTGAATATACCTCACAAAATTAGAATATTTTTTACCCAGTCTTTAAATATATTATAATATTATGTTCTTCAAGAATTTGTTTATGTAATGAATTTAATATTGATCTAAAATTATATAATATCTATGTATGGAAATATCATGCTGATATATTTGGGATCATCGGAAAGGATTAGATGAACGTTAGAATAAATGATGAGAACGAATAAGTGACATCCTTAGAAATATTTATAAGGATATGTCTAGGTATGTTTCTAAGGATAAGTATACAGATCAGTCAAAATATAGATAAATGTCCTATAATTTTGTTAAGGATTGAGTGAGTGGTTTCTAATAAAATATATCCCTATTGAGATTAAACAATTTGATGAAGCTATATTATAATGTTACATAGAGGTAATAAATCTAAAAAGGACGTATTGAGATAGAATTTATCATCACCTGGTTCATGAAAATGGGACTTGCTAAACCCCTTGTTTGAAATAATCAATGGATGTTCTTTTAAATTTTCATAGAGTCTATGTATCATCATGAATTATTTAAATAGATGGTTAGTACGAATGACATAGGATAAACCTACAGTGTCTTTGATCGAAAAGAATGTCTCTTGATTTAGATATCGTATATGCGATTTTTCAGGATTATGTGGTTCCCCACTATTAATAGTGTTTATCGTCCTGTAATTAATAGTATTAGTCAAGGATGTAACAAAATTGAACCATGATAATAATGAATACAACATACAATACACTAATTTTCCTCATGAGTAACCAAACATTAAGGTTGATGGAAGGAAAAATATTATTTCTATTCCCACACCACTTTCTAAAGATATGAATCATTTTAAACATATAAATGAGAAATGGAGGGGAAAACATTATATCGAGTATTTCATAAGGAAATATCCACACTCATTTAGTGGTTTCACTAATCCACTATTTTCTATGAAATGGATCAGTACCACTAGAGAGATATTTTCCATTCTGAAGTGTTCAGATAATAAAAAAGTCATTTCAGATTTCTATCACTTTGAATCTGAAGTATATCAATGGTTAAATTGTATGAAGATTATAAGTTAAGCATATTTAATTAACTCCATAGAATTACATGAGTTTAAGAAGACAGTTTTTTGTAATTACTTCCCTTATATTCTATAAACAGGAATGGATATGGAAATTTTCAAGCTCAAACTAAAATATGAAGAATCTATTGGCTCCTATGAAGCTATTATTACACGACTTGCATGGTATGATCCCGATTTAATTATCATTGCATAAAAATGATTTATTTTATTGTGGGTTAATAACAAGAATTCAATGAGAATTGGATACAATAGACATCAGTAGCTATTAATAAGTCATTATATGTATACAAAAGGTCTAAATTAAAAATATAGATTCAAGAAATTAAAATGGTTTTGATATGAAAATTAAGATTCATGGGACCTCTAACAAATGGCATGGATGAAATAAATTTCATTCACTACCAATCTAGATATTTGAAATGAATCACTCAACTGAATGACTTAAGGGAACAAAGGGGTGTTACAAGTGTGGTAATCCAAGACATTAAGAAAAATGATTTAGAAGTTATGTCGTAAGGTTATTCATTGAAGTTAATTTAGAGAGATCTCAATGGAATTCACTACCCACACACTAGTTATTTAAGTTAATGGTGTTTGGAAATTATTTTAATCAATTCCCCAATCCAAGGGATAATGTGGATGATATTATAAAAACATCATATAAAGAAAAATGACAATGTAAATTCTTATGCAATAACAATGGATGATTTGAATCATGATAATTAGGGCGCAATTATCCTACACTTCATAGTTGGGAATTTCATTTCTGATTTTGTATAAATAATCCCTATGAAAAAATTATGTTTCATATTTAGTGAATGTTCATGTGATTATATCCCTATATATGAATTATACTTTAATGAAATAAATTTATATATTCTATCAATATTGGGTTGAACATAAACTTATAATAGAAATGTTTTGTATAATATATAAAATTATTTAGGTAAAAAAGTGTGAATTATCTTTTGGATTCATTTATTTCTCCTAGTAAGATTAACTTATGAGTTAAGGATACCATCATGGGTTTATAAGTATAATTTTGATCATAATTTCAAAGAATTTTACACACATT
This sequence comes from Viscum album, assembly GCA_963277665.1. Lineage (NCBI taxonomy): Eukaryota > Viridiplantae > Streptophyta > Magnoliopsida > Santalales > Viscaceae > Viscum > Viscum album. Next base: position 289,519,870 of record OY728151.1, on the reverse strand, counting down.
TAGAGGTTTTTGGAGATGATATTTTATAAAAATTAAGGATATTGTAACAGAAATTTATGGAAATACTTCCCTTTAATTTTTTATATGATTTAGTTATAGAGTTATTTTAGGGTGAATGGATTTACACGTTATGGACATATTATTAAAGATATTTGTTAACTTTCAGGATTATATTATCTTTTATGTTGATATAATTATGGGTTTTAGACGACACATTATGAAGTATCACACGTCATTATTGTTAGAGTATATTTCTCTTTAGATCTATTTTTCATAATATACATTAAAGAAGTGGTAAGGCTGTATTAAGTACAAAATTCAATTGTATTTGATCAGGATTTGGAGTTTATATCAATTTTTTATGTAAGTCTTTAATATGTTCTTGAAATGGAGTTATGTTTTAGCATTAAATTTCATCCTCAGATAGATAGACAATCTAAGAGAACAATTAAATACCTTAGGGATATTCTGAGATCTTATTATTTGGATTTCAATGGTGCTTTGTATCAACACCTTCATCTAGATTAACATTTATATGAAAATAACATTGAATCCAACATTCGATTGGCTCCATATGAATTCCTTTTTGGAAATAAATGTAGAAATACAACATAATAGAATGAATTTAAAAAAATAAAGATATTTTGAATTGAGTAAGTTGAAAGAGAAGGTTAAAATTATCTAGTAACAGGAAAGGAAAATAAAAATGTGATAGCAATGTTATGAAAATAATCATAGATGTGATCTTGAATTTAATGTCAGTGAGAAGGACATTCTTTGAATTTCTACATGGAGAAAAAAAGTTTAAACTAAACCCTTTGTATATTGATACCTTTGAAATTATTAATCCTACCAGGACTACACCTTATCACTTTGGAGTTTCATATAACCTCTCTCATTTTCATGATGTGTTCCATGTATCTATCTAGAGAAAATACATACATTTTCCATAATATTTATTAAACTCATAGGTTAAACCGATGGAGCAGAATATTCTTTTTGAGGAATAACCAGTAGAGATTATTGAAAGAATAGATAAGATTCCAGGAAACAAGACCACATACATAGTCAATGTTTTCTAATGAAACCACCAGCTTGAGGAAGCCACTTGGGAACCCAAGGATATAATATTCCATAACTACAATCAGTTGTTAACACCAAAGAGATGAATTAGGATGGAGAATTTAATTTTAAAGGGGATATAATGTAACACCATGATATTTTGGGAAATATAAATGTTTTTAAATAAATTTTATCTTTTCAAAAAAATCGTTACACGCAACACTATGTTTAGATTACATTATTCACAACACTTAATATAACCAAAATTGACATGTGACTAAAATATTATTATTTAACATAACAATCATCACCTAGCCATTCGAATTGTGGGTATGAATAAGATTAACCAAATTATAAAAATATATTTTTTACACATGTTATTATAAATATTTACTTATGGACCACTTAATTTCTAATGAAAATAAATACCATTTTAATATAAAGGAAATCTTTTTATGGAAAACTATTTTTTTACAAAAAACATGTGTTATCAATATAAATTTAATAAATCAATTTTGGTAAATGATTTTAATTATATTTATACCTTATATATTAAATAATATTTTCAAACCTTATATTATATGTTTTCTAGATAATATATAATAATAAATCCAATTTGATACTTAAATATATTTTTCAAAAAATATGTTTTATCGGATTATGTGAACTTATTTTTAAAATTATTTTTGACAATTTTAGAAAATTTATTCTGAAATATAAATTTCATATAATAAATCAAAATTTCAATATTAACATTAGGTGAAATTTTTATAATTTTCTATTAAGATTAACTTTTTAATGAATAGTGAAAAATAATAACTTTAAAAGAAAAAACCTTTTTTTAATTATTTATATAGTAAAATTATAATATAAATTGGTTTTAAATTAAATTTGGGTAATTATATATATATTATTCCTATTTAGATAATTATAGTAACTTTGATTTATAATTTTGATATTCAAATTGTGTAGACTTTTGAATATTTTTATTTTGAAAACCTGCATTCTTGACACATTTGCAGGATTAATCATAAATTAAAATTTTATAATTATGTGAATGTAATTTGTAAAAATGGATCCCATTTTTTGAATAATTAGAAATTATATTATCTTCAAGGGTAGGAATAATTTTTTACCATAATCAATAGTAAAATAGTAAAAATTATTTTATAAGGTTATGGTAATTATGGGTGTACTGTGGTGGTTAAACTAAAACGATAAGTGTTAAAATGACATAAAGGCTTGTGTAAAATATATTTAATGATCTTATTTCGACCCTATAATGTATAAGTATAAAAACTAATCCATTATTGATCCTTTTATATTAATAAATACATAGCTATGTCTTTTTATATTAAAATAATTACTTTTCCTCCACTCACATAACTTATTAAAGGCCACCCCTTATCCTATCATATTCACACATTAATACCAATTGATTTGGAAAATTTAAATAGAAATAACTTCCAACCCCCCCCCCCACTCATCATATAATCTGTATTTTAAGCATAATTGAAAAATGGGAATGCCTTTTTTGTTAAAACCTAAGGATGATACCCAATGAAGAGGCAACCATCTTCTACAGGCTTTTTTATTTTATATATTCCTCCACATCCTTCATTAATTATTAAATTATTAAGATATTATAAAATATTTATCTTAAATATAATAATATTTTTTATTTTATCTTCATTTCCTACAAAAAATATCCACTTTAATCGAATGGGTTAAAAAATATTCATTCGTGTGTACAACATAGTACCACCTCACAAACCAATGTAATTAATTTTTCTCTTACCAATAAACATGGTTCGGCATGATAGTGGATATAAATGACATATATTTTTTTATTTATAAAAAAATTATACCTTTGTATTAATAATATTATATATAACATTTTTTACAATCCATTATGTTGTTATAACAATAATGTCGCTCATGTGTATCGTAGAATACCTCCTTGAGAAACAATGTGATTCATTTCTCACTAATGATTAACATAGACGTAATAAGGATAAATTTTAAGAATATATGTTATAAAAAAATAATTATAATATTAATTACATTTTTATAATTCTGGAAATATAATATATCATTATCTTTCTTACCTTCTCACTCACTAAAAAATTATAACATTATTCATGTACCTGTGGACTACCACCTTGAAAAAGAGATATGAATCTTTCATTTGATTATATTTCATGAAATAATAATTAAGTTTTGATATTATTATAATTATGAAAATATAATGTATTACATACCTTGTTTCCATATGGATAGCTAGAAATGGAAATGTTACTCACTCGTAAGTACGACCTACTATACCCATGATCGTAACAAACATTATGTCTCCAAACCATGTTTCATGATTAATATTAAATCTATAATTTATGTAAAAATATTATATTTATTTTATGATTATAATTTAACATATTTTTTGACCATGATTAATGTATGAATATGAAAAATAAAAAATCAGAACATATATGAAAAAATGCAGTTATTACCTAAAACGTGACTTTAACATGGAATTGTTAATAAATGGGTAATAAAAGGTCATACATAATTATTTATTGTTTGATATATATATTTATGGTTATTAAATGTATGTATAATAAGCTTTTATTTATTATTAATTATGTTTGAATGGGTACAATTGATATTGAGACTTAAGCGAAAAGATTTATGATCTCTCTTTTATTTCTAAGAAACATATGCAAATTCATGATTCAATTATTTGGTATAGTGTATATACTACCCCTTTTACATGTTATATCATGAATATACATTTTTTAATAATATTTAATTTTTCATTTTGTGTAATTATTAATTAGGTGTAATGTTTTAAAATATTGCTAAATCGGTAAAGGATTTCTATCCTCACTTTTGTATCTTGGAGACATATGCAACTCACCCCTCCATTATTTTGTGTGGTTTATATACTAATAATTTTAAATTTCACATAATTAATATTCTAATTTTAATTATATTTATAGTTTCATTTTATTTTATGGTTTAATTTGGGCTAACGATTCAAAATATTACTAAAATGGTAAGGGATTTCCATATCACTTTTTTACTTCTATGAGACACATTCCACATTCCCCACCACATTATTTTATATGGTGTATATAATTACCTTCAATGTATTATATGTTTACTCTCTTAAATTTTATTAGTATTCATATAACCATTTGATTATCTCTCTTTTATAAGGTTTATAGTTTTAAAGTTAGTAAATTGATAAGGTTTTTGGCTTAATTTTCCTTCGTTGGGATATATGTTATGTTATACAATCATATTTTTTATTAAGAGTCTATACTTACAATTGAAATGTTATATCATTAATGATATTATTTTAATTATATTCTATGTTTTATGTGATATTATTCTCTAATGGGGATGACTATTCAAAAGATACCAATGTGGTGAAGGTTTGTTGTTATAATCTCGTTGCTTATCGTGATTGTTTATTTTTATACTTCTGAAGATGAAATATTATGATCCATATCTTAAGAAACTCTTCAATTTTCATATATTATGTTTACGTATTGAGACAAATGGTTATAATTCTTTTTCATCTATTTTTTACCCAAGATTTTAAAAATAACGATTTTAAGAAAAACAATATTTATTTATCTCTTCATATGACAAACCATTTTTCTTCTAATAAATTGTTTTCTAATCTCGATTTAATAAAGTTCATAACATTATTCAAATTATTTATGAAATACATTCTTACCCATGTTTAATTTTATACATAATATTATGAATGTAATCTTCATGTTTTTTTCAAACAATGTCTATTTGAATTTTATTGAAAATGTGAAAGTAATATTTCAATAAAATTAAACAAATTTCTTCCACCATGTCCATTATCATCTTCGAAGATTCCTTTATATATTTTTAAAATTTTATTCTAAAAAATATTATTTTGAAAATGTTTTATGTTTAAAAAATTGTTTTCTCAATGTAAAAATGACATTTTCTTCAAGAAATTATTTAAATAATATTTAATTATTTAATTATATGGTTTCAAGTTTATATAAAAATTTTATTTGATATTTATTTTAGGATTTTTAAGTTTTAAAATTTTATTTTCAAAGAAAAGTAATTTTCCTTCCAAATTGTGTAAAATGTTCTTTCAAAATCATTTTACATCTAAGATGACATCTATTTATGTTACCTTTTTCTTAATGGGTATATCCCACATGGATAAAATTATTATTAATTCTCAGAATATTTTATGATTATGATGGAATGATGTTTATGAAACATATTTATCTTCCATAGGTTATACCATAAAGAAACATGTATAAACACATTTCATATTCTATGTGTAAAGATTTAATAATGGAATAATTAAAAATCTTATTTATTTCATATAATTTCCTTTACCCTAGTATTACAGAGAATGTGCCTTACTATATTAAATTTGCATATTATATAGGGAATCACATCCCAAACAACCAAATAGTATTGAATTTTTAGTAAAATAAATTCATATGCGAAATTCCTATTACATTTTATACATAAAATAAAAAAATAATTTCATTAAGACTACCATTATTCCCCCTTTGTGTAACCCTTCATATCAGTCCTATAAATCTTCCTAGATTCCTTGGTAAAAAATGAAAAATACGAATGGGGTGAGCTCAAATGATTAGTATGGGAAAGGATATAGCAAAAGCTTCGAGAAATCAATATAGAAAAGTATATAATTTAAAAAAAAATCATTTAACCAATAACATGAGAATAATATGATCTGAAAAAATATAATCAAATATTTCCATATATATATATTCACATGAAGATTAAACTGAACCATGGATATTCTAAGCAATCAAATAATTACACGGAATATCAATGACATAATTCTAAATGAAGGAATGAATAATTCCAAACATCTTAAACATACTTTGAAGGATTTATACCATTAATATAATACATTTTACACATCTTTATAGTTTTCTATCATTATAAAGACTTAATACCAGGAATCTAATAAATGGGTAAAACATTGGCCAAATCCCATTTTATTTTTCCTCATGAGGCCTACTGATGCATCAATGGTCTATATAGGCTCCCACACACCACTTACTAACTCTAATAAATTACTCATATGAATATTATGAAACATATTCAACATATAAATTTTTATTTAAACTATTATAAAAAATGTAAATATCTTTTCCAACTAAGTAAATATAATAAAAAACCATCCAGTGTAATATTGTGAATGGTATGAAAATAGTATATCCCCATTGAGAATAATAAATAAACATTTAATATAATATAATTGAATGTATAATAATATATCAACATCAATGAATCAAAAGACTAAACCAAGGATTTTTAAATAGATGAAAATACTTTTAATGAGATCATTCAAAAGTTCTTGAGGGAAATAATCATTAAACATTCTAAAGTGTCCCATAACACATTGAATTTTTTTAATTATAATCCCTATGAAGTAGTAAAATTAATATAAAGTTATAATATCATTATAATAATTTTAGTAGTGACTAAAAATTTCAATGGATCAGTATATACACCACATAATAATAATAAGTGTTGAATAAGGCATATAACTCACATAAGTAAAAGTGATATGTGAAATCATTTACCTCACACTTCCCATTAGTGGATCATTATTAAACCTTATGAATAATGGATTAAATAATATTATTAATTCATTAAGGAAATATATTAATATTTATAATATCTTATATGCTAATTTTATAATATCTTACCACATATTCATTAATAAAATATCATTATTTTCACTGTTTTGTTTTGTGTTCGTTTCATGGTTTCCTGATCGGTTCATTTGTTTATAATTATGGATTTTATTTTTAATTGGAGTTAAAACAGCAGAATTGTGATGAAATGGTATTAATGCTCTTAAATAAGATTAAATATACTCATTTATTATTTTTTCCTCATATATGAGGATGAATCATTTGATAAAATGTTAATGTAAAAGCTTGGATTATTTTGGTTGTTTTTTCGAACACCATGAACCAATTTCATTTAATTTATTATTACATGTACATAATAGTTAAATAACAATAAATAGGATAAAATATAATTATTAAAATATTATTTTACCATAAAAATATTTTTATAACTATTTATTAAGGCGGTAATGGAAAAATAAAAAAACAGTATTCATGGTGTCGATTAACAAGAATAATATGGACAATGGTTTACTTTCTTTGAAAAAAAATTGTGATAAAAGGGATGTATATAAGATATTCCCATAGAAAAAAAATTAAATTATATAAATGATTATTGAATTATTATTCCTTGATTTCGAAATGATATGAGGAGAAATTAGAGGAAGAAAATAAAATAAGATAAGGGTTTAGAGAAAATTACCTCTTAATATCACCAATATGGAGGGCCACTTGAGGACCATGTATTTGGTGTTTTGGTGAAAGTAGAAGAATTTGGATATTGTGAGAGAGATTAGGGGAGTTATAAGAAAAACATTTAGTATTTTTAAGGGTTTCAGTTCAAAATTGGGTGGTGAGGGGTGGTATTTCTACTTGAGGATGGTAGGTTAAAGATAATAAAATAATAATTATTTTATATCTAAGTCCAAACAAATATATGTGGCCTTAATTTAAATGAATTAAATTTTTAATTAATGTTGTGGAGGATATTTGTTTTCAATAAATACCTCAAAAAACCATTGAATTTTGTAATTTTTTGGTATGTTATGCTTTTACAGTTTTACTTTATCCTTTATCACTATTTTACCGATACAAGGATACATAATTTCCCTAACACGCAATGTTTTTTATACCAAATTATAACATTACATAAATATTATTTTTAACTTTAATTACAAATATTTAATATATTTTACCAAATTAAATTCACTTAATTATAAAAATTATATTTTAAATTAACCCCGCATGCATAATGAAAACGTTGGTTTTTAAATAGAATAGTTAAAAGGTTATAAATGTTTTATATCCTATTTCAATTTGATATTTATTAAAATGTCATAAATTGGATTTATATATGTATAATTTAACTAATTATACTTTAAAACAACTTTTAATCATATCTTATCCTTAATAATAAATTAGATGAAAAAGTAGTTTTTAATAAAAATTTATTATTCTTCACTATTCATCAAAAAATAAAACTTATTATAAAAATACCAAAAATTCATCCTTATATAATTTATATATTAATATTTATAAAATTATTTTTTTAAATAAACTACAAATTTTTTTAATTTAGGATTTATAATTAGTGTGTCGTCAAAATTTTTTAATATTGCCTTTTTGAAAAATATTACCTTTTATGCTTAAAAATCAATTTATTCTTATCATAAGCATATAAAAAAATTTGTATGAATTTAAAAACATTTGTCTTATTTTTTAATGCATAATTTTATTACGATATTTAATTTACAATGATTAATTCAATTTATTAATATAAAATGTCATTATAGGAATAAAAATATTTTTTTATAAAAATAAATCCTTTAGGATCATTGGGATCTCATTTTTAATTTTAATTCATTGATCAAAAATGAATTACTTTTATAAACATGTTTAAAATGTGTATTCATAATTTATTTAATCTCATTTATTCCCACCATTCCAATTTCTAGTTGATAAATATCACAATTTAATAATAATATTTAATCGTTCAGTTGAGCTCAATGTTCTGTAGAACATAAGCTATCGAGTATATTAAATTAATAAATTGTCATAAGATAAATTCATGGGGTGTTAAATTATCCCCTCCATCAATAAAAGATTTTCCCAAAATTTTAAATTCAAATTTTAAAGATAAAGGTTGATACATAAAAATTATTTCATGGGAAACCCACATCATAAATAGGGTAAATAAAACATCCCCTTAATAAAAAGGAAATGAAAATAAAAAGGTTGCCAAATTTTTTTTCCTTAAAATAGGAAAAAATTAGTGCAAACTAAAAGCTAAGACATGGAAGATAAATCAAACCATCATGTTCTGATGGATATTGATAGTAATTTTGGTCATCAAAAATTCTACCATCACAAAACCATAAATCAGTGATGGGTTAAAGAGGCCATTGATTTATTGATAAGAAAAGTAAACGAATACCATTTTTTTTCCAAATTCATTTCCTAAAGTTAATGTATTATTTTAATATCTATATTTGAACCTAAGAAACTAATCTTACTAAATTCATTTCTAGGTCACAAGAATATTGTCATCCATTTGATGTGCTTTAATTTATTTTTACTTCATCTCTTATTCTTGGAAATGGATATTGAAATTAAATTTTTCACACATGAGGAAATATAATGAATCATAATATCCAAAAATTCCTTCCATCCACCATTAAATATTTAAACAAATAAATTGATTTCATATATTATCCAATATGATATATTATATTTTAATAGCAAACAATAATATCCATAGTTTAACTTAATCCATTAAATAAGTAGTTAATCAAAAGACTCGTTCAAAATATGTTTATTACAATTAAATGACTAAAAAATATTTGTAAAGTATGTCACTAAATTTATAAAATCAATATCACATCAGATTATAATTTCAAAATAATTTAGATCTTATTGTCCTATAGAAAATATTTGAATAACATGATCACCTTTAATTCTTCATGAATTCAATAATGCTTCCAAAACATGATCTCAGGTTTTATAATATATTCCTTAAATACAAACATGTATTAAGCCCACCATAAACTACAAAAACAATAACAAATTTTATGGTTCCCCATAAAATCCCATATATAAATAATTATCATTATCATCTAAATATAAATCAAATATTACTATCATCTTCATAAAATCATGTGTTTCCAGAAGGATTATCTTACAAAATAGTCACTCATCTTGGATTCCTATTCTATTCATCAAAATCCCACAAATCCATTAATATGCATTACAGAAATATAGTCCTTATAAATCTTATGATTATTATAACTATAAAAAAATACTTTTATTATATTAGTTTGACTGTAGTAACAATATAATCTTCACCTTGATATATTTTCTTCTTCTGAGGTATATTTCATTGACTCTTGGGTAATTCATTTACATAGTTCCCCATATCATTGTATTGGAAGAATTACACATTATAAAATTAATTCATTTTCCCTTGAAATCATGAGAATGAATCCATTTTTCACCACAATTGAAACAAACTCATTTTCCATTTAATCTTGTTCCTTGATGTTTCCTTCCATAGGTATCACATGTTGTAAAATAATTCATTCCTATATTACCATTATTTAAATTGTTCTCTGTCATTCTCTTCATCTCTTTATTTCATTTCAATTCAAAATAATTTAATAATTCTTTTTATTTCATGATATCCTATGAGTCTATATTTTCATATGAAGAGAATGTTTGGGAGACTAGTGCCCTTATGAGGGATAGATTTAACTCATTAAATAATTGTTCAATCTTAAAACCTGGGTTACATATGTTGTTTATATAATTCCCTACAAGTATTGAAATAATTTCTTAATTATTAGTAACATTCTCATCATCCTTTTTCCTCAGACACAATAATATGTCTCTTCATATCCCCTCACAATTAATGATGGAAATATATTTCCCAAAAATTTCTTTAAATTACATTCATTCCATGTTTTCTATTTCCTTATCCTTATTCATGTATTGAATCAATAATCACCATTGATCCACATATCCAATGATATGATAAACCTCTATGATAAAATTATCTCTTTCATTACTTCATAGAGTAAACAATATATTGTCCGAGGAACTTATCCACTATTCAGATAACAATGGTTTTGTTGTCCCATTGAATGATGGTGGTTATTGTATCTTGAAGTATACTAAAATTTTAAGACCTCATTTTGGATCAGGCTACTTTATATAGTAAAGGATATTTATCAAAACCTGATTCATTTGTCCAAATGTTGGTATACTTTTCCCAACATCATCTATTCCTCAAAATCTATATTCAACACTATTATCATTCCTTTTTGGGAAATACATACAAGGATTATGTGAATTGATAAGGTTACCTATCATTATTCTTAGATCCATTTCTAAATAGTGAAATACACCTGATTAGATAATTACATTATTAAACATAATGTATAATAAAAAAATAGTGAAATACTTAAACTAAATTAATCAATGTACGCATAAATAATATCATAATCATAAAAAAAGTTTCTTCATGATGTTATTCTATATTTTTACCCAAATTATACCATAGGGGTTCCCTAATCAATTTTTTCGTAAACATCTTTTCCAATATTTCAACTAAAATTCCTTTTATACCAATTGTAATTCCCCCATCCCTAGTAGCACATATATGATGCCTTACTATATTACATTGTCATAAGATAAAGGGAATCACATCCCAAAGGATCTAATAGTTTAATATTCATTGAAAGCATGATACATAATTGAAATTCACATTACATTATGAAATATAAAATACACAAAGAATTTATTTGAGTCTACTATTATTTCCCCCTTTGTGTAACCCTATATATCGGTCATATTATAGTTATCTAAATCCTGGGAAAAAATAAAACATATGAGAGGGTGAGATCAAATGCTTTATAATGTTAAGCGAACAGTGGTTAATATGATTAAAAAATATCGAAAGGTAAATAACTAAAAAACATGAAATTTAATCAACAAATTGGGAATAATATGACTGAAAAAAAAGAAATCAAAATATTTCTAGATAAATAATCACATGAAAATGAATCTAAAATTTGGATACTCTCATCGAATAATCACATGTAATATTAATAACGTAATTCATAATGATGACATTAATAAGGAAAAAAAATTTGAAACATACATTAAATGCTCAAAAATAATAATATATTACTACCAAGGCTTCATTCCAATAATTTAACCTTATAAAGGCTTCATAAAAATAATATTATAAATGGTTACGGCCTTGGCCAAAACCCAGTAAAATTTGTCTCATGAGACCTTCTGATACATCAAGGGGATATATCATCCCTCACCCATCACAACTATGTCAAATAAATTCCTCATATAAAAGATATAAAATATAATCAATACATATATTTTTACTTAAACATGTATAGAAGTTTTAAATAAATTTCCCCATTAAGTAAACATAATCACAAACCATCCAGAGTAATATACCGAATTGTATCAAAATAGTACATCCCCTATGAAACTAATCAATTAATATTTAATAAAATATGGTAGATGTTATCATAACATATGAACATAAATTAATTAAAATATTCATCAAATTATTTTTACATAGATGAAAATATATTAAATTATACCATTGAAAAATTCTTGAGTTAAATAATCTTTAAACATTCCAAATTTATCCATACCATTGAAACATTTGAATTAAAATCCATCTGATGGAATGAAAATATATAAAACTTTTAATATCATTATAATAAAGAGATTCATGATATATCATGTAACCTTATCATTATATGAACCAGACAATAAAAATAAGTGGTGAATAAGGAATATATCTCACATAAGTAAAAGATAGATGAGAAACCCATTACCTCACGCTTTCCTTTAATGCAGATTTATATAGAATTATATATTACAGTTTAAATATTTCATTTAATTCATTCCATAACTATATTAGTTTTTATAATACCTTCTATGATCCTTTTCTGACAACTTACAACCCATTCATGAATAATAATTCAATATTTTCATTTTTTTCAAGGGCATTTTTTTCATGATTTTTTAATCAGTTCATTTGTGTATAATTATAGATTTTATTTTAAATTGGAAATAAAACTCTAGAAGTGTAATTATATTGTATTAATGAACATAGAAAATTTTATCTATTCTCATTTTTCATTTTTCATTTATACATTAGGAAGATTCATTTGATAAAATTTTAATGACAAAGGTTTGTTTAATAAGGATTTTTTTCGGAACATTACAAATTAGTTACATTTTATTTAATATTATGAGTAAATATTAGTTCCATAACATGAAATTTGATATAATATACTTTTTAAGATTTTATTTAACTATAAAAATATTATTATGACCATCCATAAAGGTGGTAATGGAAAAAATAATAAAAACATGGAGGCGATTAAACAACATAATTTTGACAATAGTTTCATTTTTTGAATAAGAGGAGTTAATAAAATATATGGATATAAAATATTACAATATAGAAATAAAATAATATTATTCATATGATTATGTAATTATTATTCCTTGTTGTATGAAAGATATAATAATAAAGTAGTATAAGAAAATAAAATATGATAGCTGTTTTGAGAAAATTACCTCTTGAATATACCCTACTTAGGGGACCCCTTGAGGAACTTGGATGTAGTATTTTAGTGTTTCCATATGAATAAAAACATGGGAATTGTTAGGAGGATAGGTTTTTGAAGATATTTTATGATATTTATGTCTTTTTCATTGAAATGGATGGGGTGAGGGGTGGTATTTATTCATGAGGAGAGGTGGGTTTAAGTGATTAAAATAATTATTAATTTATATTTAAATACCACCACATTGAGGTATAATTAATTTAAAAAAACTATATTTTAAATTAATATTTCATATGAGGTTTTGGGTCAATAAACACCTCAACCATCAATTAAATATGCAATTTTTAGGTATTATATGCTTTTACCTCTTAACATTAACCATTGTTACCATTTTTAAAAATATTTTTTTACCATGGTAACTATTTTATACCCCAATATGAAATTGACCTTTGAACCTAATTTATAATTTTTATTAAAAACATGGAATCAATTTTTCCCAATTAAAATCTCATAATTGGTAAAAAAAATTTGAAATTAATCCTATAGACATAATGAAAAAGTTGGGTTTTAGAGTGAAATCTTAAAAAGTTCTAAATGTTTTTATATCCAATTTAAATTTGAAATTGATTGAAATGACTTAAATTGGATTGATTTCTGTATAATTTAACTAATTATACATTAAAATCCACATAATATATAACATATCCTTTATAATAAATTAGATGAAAAAAATTTATTTAAAATTATTCATTTTTCATTATTCATCCAAAAAATTAAAACATATGAAAGAAACACAAAAAATTCACTCAAAGATATTTTTTGTGTTTTAATTTGATAAATTAAATTTATTTTTTCAGATAAATTTTATATCATTTTCAAAATGTAGATTGAAAAAATGTGAAAAATCAATTGGAGGAAAAATATCCTTTTAGAAAAATATAACTTCTTTCTATAAAATTATATTTATTCCTATCATATGCCTACAAAACCTATTGTATATACTTAAATTTTTTTACTGAATATATAACATATAAATTTCAATAAAATCATTCACTAATAGTTATTAATTCAATTTATTAATATAAAATTTCATTTTTATCATTAATATAGTTTCTTATAAAACATATCTTTTGTGATCAATTGGTTCACATTTTTATCTCTAATTAATTAGTAACTAATGAATTAATTTTATAAATACGTGTAGACAACATTTTTTTAACATAGTGAATATTAATCAATCCCACCATTCCAAAATCTAGGGGATAATTATCACAATTAAATAATAATATTTAATCATTTTTAAGCTTAGTGTTCTATGTAACAAATGATATCAAGGAGATTAAATTTAAAACTAGGCATACTATAAAATATTGGCATATTAAATTTTCTATAGGCTATGTTATGATGAGATGTTTAGTAAACCCATTTATTTCCATGGGTTCGGGTATGATGATTTTTTATGATCTTGTGGAACACATATTTATGATATTAATTATATGATCATGGTTATTGTATTCAAAAGGATTTTGGTTATATTGTATCGAAATATGGGTGGTAACTATATTTCCCTCCGATGAATTGGGTAATGATTTATATATCTTGATATACACATGATCTGAATGGATAGTTAAACTGGTTCATTAAATTTGTTATCCAATATGATTATCTTGAATGTGAACCTTGACTACTATGATCGTTTGGAGAGTAAATCCATTGCACTATTAGGAAAGGGTGACCACTAAGGATGGTTGTGTTTTATTCCAAAGAGGTTTATTTTCCCATCGAGTTCCCTCAACGTCTTGCAAGTGATTCATTAATACTAGGGAAATTATATTCTATTGTTATGTTTATTCCACAATTCCATGTCGTATGTCAATATTATACTATCATGGATCATGTTCTATTATTTCCTTGTGATTCGTGTTTTATTAACAATCAATATTTATGAAATTACTCTATATTATGATCTTTAATATGTATTTTATGGTTTTTAAATATGATTATCATGTTCTTATACTCTTATGCTCATGTTCTCAAACCCATATGGTGATGTTATTATTATATATCTCCCTTTTTTATCCCTACTGAGCATCTAAGCTCACACCATTCTTATGATTCCTTTCGTCAGGTTATGAAGAAAGGATTTAGGTAGGAAATGTTTGTAAAGTGTACTAAAGGGGAAGATATTTATGGGAGATGATGAATATCTTTCACCAATTAAGAATATTGTGTACCTATTATCCAAAGACACAAAACTAATATGGTCATCATGCTTTTATTTATTTATTGTATAAAATTTTCATATAAAAATATGTAATATCTAGGTATGAAATTACTTGGTCACTATATTAGTTAATAGGGATAACATCAACCTCTCCATTAACCACAACCTTGTCATGATTTTTAGACTCATTGGTGTGTTAATAGATAAGATAATGTTTTTATATTCCCCTACAAGAATACATGGAGAACAAGAGAAGTCATTAATCCTCTCATGTAAATTCATTGGATAGACTAGCTACTATCAAGATAAGAATACAGAATCACATGTTATAGTGCCATGTGTTCAAGGACACATTAATGATTGGATTTTATCACAATCACAGTAACCCTGCTCGAGTAAAATGTTAAGCACATGACCATTACTACGACCCATAGGATCATGGGACCCAATTTCCTGAAATATATGGTCAGCATGATAAAATTAATGAAACAAATGTCAATGTATTATAAAGAACCCTATTAATATCACTATGGAAATGATGAATATATCACATCACTCTATTCGAACACTATTCTTCTTTATCTCCTCATTCCTCAAAATACTTTATTGTGTGATAGAGGGTCCCATTAAATAAACATGAAATTTAAAATTCAAAAATTTTAAAAATAAAATTTTATAATTTTGGGTATTATAATTAATATATTATCTAATATTCATAATTACCAATGATGGGTAGATTTAAAACTCCCATGAATATGACATTTATGCATTCTATTATGTTGGTCATCATATGTCAATATCTATTCCCATCATCATATGCTAGCATCCATTTATCCATTAGAATTTTCAACAATTAGTCATGTAATTCATGATTATCACAAAGAATATATTCAAAATGCTCTTTTATCCTCTGTTTTTTTGATACATATGCTAAAAAATAATTAATTAGAACACTTATGATTGTAACTACTAAATTTATTTTCCTAATAAAAAGATATTCATACCTATATTTATTATATATTTATTCAGGGAATCATCCATGATCTAATTTTGAATATTTATTATAATATTTCTAATATAGTATCAATGATAGGCATGGGTTGGTCACTATGAGAGACCTTTAGACTGTAGTACCTCTTCAATTTATCAATGATAATCAGAAATAATAAAAATTTTATACATTCCCATCATAAACTCTTTGAGGAAAGATAGAAAAAAATCTAAGATGATATGTTCTCATTCTCAAGAACAGAAAATTCGAATGTTATTGGGGATCGATTTCCATTTTCTATGGTGGAAATCAATAATGTTCAAATATAATTTCCAAATAGAAATGTTCCATCAATCAGAATAAGATTCAGAACCATTATTGATATTACCATACATTGTAGAATGATCAAAATCATATAACAAAAACTGCATTTGATAGACTATCATACTTATGTCTGCTAACATATATAATAGTATGTAATGATGCTATTGGATATAGAAGAATAAAATTTGGGGAATATATCCCATACAATATTTTTTGTATTTTATGGGCTATATAATGATGCTCCTGGATATAGAATAATTCTTGTTGTTAATATCATAGACATCACTATACTGGTGATGTAAAACATTAAATTCTCAACACTAATGACAAAGGGAATATGGTGAAATCCCATCATGATGTTCAATGATTCATGTTTGGAAATCTTGATAACTATTCCAATCAATGATTAAATCAGAAGATAATAGAGGGAAACCAAAATCGACCATAGAATAGTCCAAGGCTCAAATAACATGGTATTAGGTACACTCATTGTGATATCAATGCTATAAATTAGTTTTTATTCTACTTAGACACATTACTTTATTTCATCCATGTTTTTAAAGAATGTTGAATTAGTCCCCAAGTTTATAGAAGTAGAGTTATCAATCAAGTATCCTGGAGGGATTATCATAGCATAAAAACAGTATATAAGCTCTAGTATCTGGGTTGGAGAGTACAATATCATCTCAAATAAAGAATTCATTCCCATGGTGGAAATAGAAACTATAATAGGGAAGGACTGACTCTCAGTGTATAATGATAAGATCAATTTCATGAGAAACTAAATTTACGTAATCTTGAATGGATATCTTAAAATTATTTTTAAAGGATAGATATTCCAACCTAATATTTTTCTAAATTCACCTCCCACGGCCTTCTCTATGGGAGTAATTTACGAAGAGGGGCAATGAAATGAATGTATAAGGATAGAAAATATACCTATTTTTCAAGAACACATATATGTATTTCCAAACGAGTTACAAATAACTTCTCCAAAAATATAAATAGAGTTCTCCATTGTACTCATACCTAAATCCAAGTTAAAATTTATGACCCCCTATAGAATGGAAAATGTGTAGTTAGAAGAATTATATAAACAACTTCACGATCTATTAGAGAAGGTATTTATTCAATAAAGTATACATCCATGGGGATAACCTATTTTATTTTAAAAGAAGAAGGATATATTAATAAAACTATGAAATGATTATAGAGAACATAATGGGATCAGAGTAATTAAAAAATACAGTTTCCCAAGTATTGATGTTTTATTTGACCAGCTTCATGGGGATTAATTATTCCACAATATTTACCCCTGATTTGGTAATTATCAACTAAGGGTAAAGAATGATGTTATTTAAAATGAAATATTCGAAAAAATATATTAACATTGTTAGTTTTTATTATTCCCTTTGGATTGATGAATTCTATATCAATATTTTGGATTTTTTGAGATGTTTATTTATGGGAAACCTTGATAAAATTAGGGTAGTATTTATTGATGATATACTGATATATTCCAAAATTCTTGAAGAAAATGAGGATCAACTAAGGGTTATATTGAAAACTATAAGGAAAGATATGTTATTTTTGGAAATTCAAAAAATGTGAATTTTGGTTACAACGAGTTGAATTATAGGGGAACATTGTATCCAATGAAGAATCTAGGTTGAAACTATCCAGAAAATGGTTGTAGGGGAAAAGTCATATCATAAAACAATAATATATACTCATAGGATACTTGGTTTAGAAAGATCTTATAGTATATTGGTATCAATTTCATGAATTTAAAATAAACTAACCAAGGTATCTTTAAAAAAATCTATGTTAATCTAGAAAAAGAAGTGTGAAGAATGTTTCCAATAACTGATTATAAGATTAGTTACTTCAGTTATGCTAACTCTACCCTATCTCAAATAAGGATTTATTAATTATAGTGATGAATCTCTAAAATGGCTTGGATAAGTCTTCATGAAAATTATAAGGTGATTGCCTATGCATCCCAATATTCAAAGAATCATGGGTAGAATTACCCTAAGAATGACCTAGAGATAGCTAAATTCATTTTTCATCTTGCTATACAGAGCCTCTATATTTATGGGGAGAAATATGATATATTCATCGACCACCATACTTTGATTTATATATTCTTGAAAATGGAATTTAACATGAGAGAACGGAGATGGTCAGAGATTCTAAAAGAATATTACTATTCAATTCATTATCAACCCAGAAGAGAACAAAGTTGTTGATGAATTATGTAAGAAATACCAGGTTGTGCGGGAAATGATGAGGGTTCAAGGAGATCTATTGATAAAGGACCTAGTAAAATTGGACATTATAATTCTAAGGAAAGGGGAATCATCAATCCTATCCAATTTTTTTTTCAACTATCTTTACTAGAGTAGATCAAGATATCTCAAAGAGATTATTCTTTGATAAAAACGAAGATTGAGGTTATGATGAGTAGGAAGTATCTTGAGTTAAATTGTTATAAATAATGTGTACTTAAATTTCGTACAAGTCTATGTGTCATATGTATCCCTAAGATAACGAAGGAGCCAACGGATTAAGCTCAAAACTCTATAATCTCTATAAATAATGGTATCACTAAAATGTATGGGGACCTTAGTGATCATTATTGGTGGGGTAATAAGAAATGTGATACTTTCAACATCACAAAACAATTATTGGTATGTCAATAAGTGAAGGAGGGATAATAACTTATTAAATATGTAATACAACCACAACCCATACCAACATGAATGTGGGATAGTATCACTATGGGATTCATTACTATTCTACCAGTAACATCCAAACTAAAACAATGCGATATTATAGTGGATTGAATCACCAAATTTTTCTATTTAATTACTATTCAATAATATTTCTCTATTATCCAAATTGAAAAGTTATAACAAATGATGTGGTGAGGCCGCATGGGGAACCACATTCAATTATGTTTTATCGAAATCCAAGGTTAAAATATCAATTCTGTAGAAGTCCTCAATATTCTCTGAATTATGAATTGAATTTCAATACGGTCAATCATCCCCGAAAAAAGGGCTAATATATAATAACTATTCCGGAATTAGAGGATACAATGAGAATATACTCAATGAAATTTTATGGTGGATGGGATCAAAACCACCCATTAGTTGAGTTATCAATAAACAACAACTTCCAATAGAGTATTCAAATGAAACCATATGAATATCTACATGGGAGGAAATGTAGAACTCCAATATGTTGTGAGGATGTTGGTGAGAAAAAGATACTTGGGACCGACCTTTTGCATGAGATGAAAAAAAAGATCTTTCCATCCAACAACAAATAAAATATACTCAAATATGTAATAAGATCTATGATAAAAACCATTTAATGGTATTTTATTTAGATGTGAGAGAAAATATATTCATTTATATTTCAGCATGTAGTAGATTCATGGGATTCGGAATGAAAGGAAATATTATCCCTAGATATATTGGCCCCATTAAAATCCCGGATCACATTGGAGATTTTTCTTATCATATATAACATCTACTACATATGTCACAAGTTTATGATTTATTACATGTATCCATATATAATTAAGTATGTACTTGATCCCGCACATGAATTGAATCCATAGGTGGTACAACTAGAACACGACCGCTCTTATGAGGAGTACCCAGTGGAGATCTTGGACTATAGAGAAAAATTTCTTTGAAATAAGATTACTCACCATGTCAAAGTTCTATGGAGGAACCATACATATGAAGAGGAGACGTGAGAACTAGGGTAAAAAACGAAATAAAAGTAAACTCACCTATTTTTAACTGAGAATGTGAGTTAAAAATTTAGGGATGACATTTGAAAATGGGGGTATAATGTAATAACCATTTCTTTTTATATGATATTTTTTTCCCAAGAAATTGTGTGCGACATTATAAAATATTATACATATATAAAAATATATGGGAACAAAACAACTTTTCTCATTTGTAAATTTTATTATATTAGACAGTTATGAAACCAAAATCAAATTTTAAACATTACAATTGTATTAAGAAATATAAAATAAAATCTCTAGAATGGGAAAATATGGATTGCCCCATTCTGATAGAATCACCCACCCCAGAATCCTATAGGAATAAAAAAATATTAGTAAACAAATCAACATATTTCCAAAATGTAAATATAACATTAAGTGAAATTGTGGGGACTCTTGAGTGAATGAATGAAGTTCTCTTTATATGGAGCAATGTGACCATTGGGATAGTAATATGACTATTGGTCAATATAAAAATTAGCTTATTTTAACACTAGGAATTATATCCTTTGGTAATAATTTTACCAAAAAAATTAGTGGTTATAAATTGTAATAAAAAAATGAAAATTCAGATATAAAGAAGAAATGATAGCCTAAAGCAGTAGAGTCATGCCATTTGAATCCCATTTTTTCATAAAATGGGAGGGAGGTAGCATAAATGGGGTTTTCCCTTGACCAATCCAAGGTCGATCTTCAACAAGTGAAGCTTGAATGAAGTCTCATATAGGATAAGTTCAAGTTAGTGATGTTTACCTCTTGGTAAATGTTTATCGAGTCACCCCATGAAACTACCACCATCACACACAACACACATTAGATGTATGTGGTTTTGAGAAGGAGATAAGTGTATAAGCATTATTTTCATAAAGTATAATTTCTTTTGTATTAATCAATTTGTGCATCCATCAATTCTATTTTTAGATTTTTTTCATAATAAAATATATCATTAATTAAGACAAATTTGATGAAATGAAATTTGGATGAAAATAAATCATAATTGTGTTTTTTTATAAAAGATATAATCATTTATAATAAACAAAGGTACTATGAATAGTATTTTAAATATTCCTTTAAAACACAATTATTTAAATATAAATGATAAAATAATTTTATAATTTCCAATTTAATTTATATATGTGTTTGAAATTTGGTTGTGCCTACAAAATTTTTATTTTTCAATAAAAAATAATTTTTATTTTCAAAGTTAGAATTATCATATTTAGATAATTATCTTGATAGAATAAATATTATTTGAATACCAAAATTAAAAAATTAGGTTATGGTAAATTTTTTCGAATTTTTTAAAATACATTATTTTTTAGTGAATAGTAGAAATGTAGTTTTGGGTATTTGTTAGGATAAATGACATAGTATTTATTTCATAAATATATTATAATATATTAAAAAAACCATTGACCAAATTTTTTTGTTTTATTAATACTTGGTATACTATTAGATTTTAATCAATTTCTAAACGTATATGTTCCTTTTCAAATTCAAAAATAGAAAATTTGATTTAAAAAAAATTACTTTTTGGGAAATTTACTACTCTATTGCAAAATAATAATTAAGAAATGGTGTTCAGTTCTAATAGTTTAAAATATAAAAAGAATGCGACACAAATGACCAAAACAATGGGAAAAAATCCTGTGTAAGAAAATGGTTTTTCATTTTCCACAACATGGACTTCCAATAACTATATTTGAATATTATTAAACAATTTCAACACTTTTTCTATAAATACCCACTCATTTCACCATTACCCTTCACAAAAAATTAATTATCTATTATTTTATGTTCAATTTCCTTCCCCAATAGTCCTCATTGTTTCCTCATGTCCCCATGGTTCCATTACTCTAGATTGAGGAGTAACTCTTCAAGGTATGAGAATTCCCATTTAATTATCTTTAATTTAGGGACTTATTTTTTGTATATCTCTTCAAAATTTTATGTTACACTATTTAGATATGTTTTTTATCAAACCCTTACTAACAATATTTGTTTTATCAATGACATTATTTTATAATCTCTCATTTCACCCTTTTCTAATTCCATATTTCATTCTTTTCAGGCTTCCAAATTTACTTATCAAAATTATCTCTTTTAAATGAAAAATTTTAACACTGTGAATAACCAAACCATTTATTTATCCATGGGTATTCAAATATATGTTAATAAAATTTATTGATACATGGATTTTTATATAAAAAAATCAGATTCATAGTCCATGGGTTAAAATTGATTTTATGGCCAAACCATTAATCACTTACATATTCATTAGTTTTATATAAAACCTGCACTTTATTTTTCTTAGATTATTGAAAAAATGATTTATTACCATCAATTTGGATCACATGAAATTAATACCTATTAAGGGTAAACCTATATTGATCTCTAAGGAATTGGGTAATGAATATAATCTCTAAATATGACGTGTTTTGCAATACCTTGGTGAATAACCATGATAATTTTGATTTAAGAAACCTCGGTGATAAACCATTGTGATATGCTTAAGAATGTATCGTTTATATGTTTTATCCAAATTTTTATGTCATGATTCATTTTTTTATCATGATATTCTTCATGCTCTCTTTATCATGTCATCTTTTAGACCTCTTTTTATTATTGATATGGAACATGATCACATGATAAATATCTTAATTTATTTTCCCTTACTGAGATCTTGATTACCCTTTTCCATTGATGTATGTCCCCAGTATATGATAAGATGTAAAAGTAGCCTAGGGTGAACCCACGAAGGATCCTTCCATGTGTATTAGAATAATGATTCTGTTTTCTTTTATTATGTTCCAAATTTCAAACAAACTAAAACATAAATAATCCAATATTTTGTTCAATATAATGATCATTTTATGTAATAAAAATGCAGGATTCCATACTTCTCCAACTCCCTGGTTCTCTCCTGATGAATCTTAGGATAGAAACAGACATGTACCAATGAAATCAGTCACCCATGAAGGATATTCTTCTTTTGATCCTCAATCTCTACCAATTACTCTTATAAGGTAGATGCATCCTTGATGTCTAGATTTCCTTAGTAGATAACCTGAGATGAGTCATACACAGACCTCCCCTACTATAAAATGAGGAAGAAATTGTGTACCGACTAAAAGTAGAATAGTATATAGAAGTGGTATTCCACATTTTTTTCCTTATATAGTATCTACAATGGGTCCATAATCCTCTAAGATAAATTTCCACCTTAACTTAATCCCCACAATACTCACCGATGTAATACCATTAGGAACACATGTTATCCATCTTTTAACTCTAATGGCATACATTATGAGTCTTCATAATACATATAATATATCTAGGGAGTCCTCACCCACTCGTTTTTGATATATACCTTACCATCTCTAGGTCAATGAGTTACATCTCCCCTAGATAGGTCTAGCATAATGGAGATCATCAAGGCCACCGATAAAAGGCAGAAAGTGGTTCCCCATTGATATTGGAGTGTTAGCTATTTTTTAATGAGAAATATACTAAGGGTAAGTGAACCTCCTAACTATAGGCATAGTAAAACATGAAATCCCATAGCATGTCTTCTAGAACCTTTATAGTTCACTCAGCCTGGTTGTCTGTCCGAGGGTAAAATATTATTCTTAAAGGCATCTATGTCCTAATGGAAACCTATAATACCTACTATAATTGTAATGTGATGTGATAATTATTGTATTAAATTATTTTCAATGGATTTATATATTTCCAAAAAATCTTTGGTACATAAAGGATTTCCAAACTCTCTATTAAATAATACTCTTAGATGGGTATGATGTGGGCCAACATGGTGAGTCTGCCTATGATCACCCATATTTCATCAAGTAATCTAGATGATCATGGAATCCCCATCACAAGTTCCATAGGTAGACTGTCCAACATAAACTACAGAACCTCAAGGGGTTGATCCAAACCATCTCTAATCCAGTGGTCAACATTCACTTTCTAACAAGTGAGACATCGAGAGGGAAACTCATCTACACACCTCTGCATCTCGAGATAACAAAACTATGATTTCTGGTCATGGTATATATTCCCCACTCTTGGATATACTACTAAGGGGATCATGTGAAACATCCTAAAAAACTCCAACCATTTCATCACTGGTACCATCGTCCTCCCTCAAAAAATGATGATGTGTGCCCCACCTTCAGAAAATAAATCAGGAAAACATCCAACGGTTATTTGAACACACATGGTCTCACAATCAGTATATCTAATCTCAGACACCCTAAAATTAAGTATAAGTATAGGGGAAACAAATTTAATGGAGGTATTATGAACCAAAATGGTCCACTAAGGGAAAATGTAATGGGGCCAACTTCCCTTACACCTTTCTCAACAACTACAAATAACATCTCTTTTTGAGAGTATC
Organism: Viscum album; assembly: GCA_963277665.1. Classification (NCBI taxonomy): domain Eukaryota; kingdom Viridiplantae; phylum Streptophyta; class Magnoliopsida; order Santalales; family Viscaceae; genus Viscum; species Viscum album. The sequence continues at coordinate 289,494,779 of OY728151.1, read as the reverse complement.
TATCACCACATTCCCCTTCCTAAGAGTATAAAATACCTAAAAATAATATTCATATAGTAACTATATCCATTTACTCTTTCCCAAGTTAATATCCTTCTATGAATGATATACATGATACTATTTAGTTTTGTGTAGATGATAATCATATCAACCATAAGGTAATGTGGCCACATCTTAAGGGTGAAGCCTCTTAAAACAGATCAATATTGTGTGAGATGTAGTTAAGCATTTGGGGTTTTAGTTTTTGGGACCCAAAGGATATCAACACCTTCATATAAATTTAAAAAATAAAAGACATGTTCCAAATTCATCACAAAACACAACATACTCAACACCCTCCTATGGAAGTCTCAATATGGGGGCACTCGTCAACCTCTATAAAAGCTCCTAAAAATACATTTGGAACCTCTCTATCCACGCAAAATTATTCTCTTATCATGTCAAATTAGTCAAGGGTACTGATATCCTAGATAAACCATTCTTGAATCTTCAGTAGTAGAATTCCAACCTATAGAATATTTATACATTATACACCCTCTTAGGTGGCTCCCATGGTTGCACAACATCCATATTTAATGGGTCCACTACTAAAAATGCTTTTAAAATTAAATTTCTTAAGAAGTGTACCTATATATTCTAGATCTATAACATGGAAATCTTCCCATAATTTTATTTCTCCTATAGTATATCTAGTACCATCCTCAAATGTACTACATGCTCCTCATTTGATGTAGATTACACCATGATGTCATCAATGAAGACTATAATGAACTGATCCATGAAAAGATGAATGATCCTATTCATATGTTTTATAAATACTATTAGGACATTAATCACACTGAATTGAATAACCAAATGCCTATAGGGATCATAGTGTCATCATATTTCTATCGTCAGTGTACCCTTGTCTTGAACTCATATGTAGTGATAACCTAACCTGAGGAAAACCTTTTAGAACAACCATGCCCCTTTAAAATATTAAAACAGGTCATCAATTTTTTATATTATATGATTATTGTTTTTGATTTTCTAATTTAGATAATGGTAATCAACATCTATCCTCAGTCTCCCATCATTATTCTTAGAGAAAAACACTGGGCCTTCCTAGTGGGATACACTAGGTCCAACATAGCCCATCATTTGCAGCTCCTACAACTACATCATCAGAACAAAAGTATCTATGGGACCCATCAGACAAACTAGTGTATTTTTATGTATAAGTCAATATCCCATTGGGGAGGTATGCCCAAAACATCATCGGGTTAGATGTCTTCATACTCTTCCACCAATGTCGTAAGTTGGAATCCCATATCATTGGATACTCCATGGGTAATACTATATAATTGATGATAAATCAGCTATACCCACCAATATATGATGCCATCATACACTTCTTAGGATTCCTTCTCCCCTACTAATGAATACATCATCTTATCAAAACAGACACACCACATCATTCATTTTAAATATGGAATATGTACATAAACTACATTGAGCCCTTCCCTACATAGAATGATGTTGTAAGATCTCATGTTCACTATGAATATATCTTTAAGGAATATATATCCTCTAAGAGTTTTGTCACACTATCGATATAAGTTTTTTATCATTGAATCTCCTCGGCTAAGAGTCTCTAAGCATTAGAGATGATATAAAGGCTCCACTAGAATCTCTATACCAAGAATAGGGCATGTTAGAAGGAAAGAGTGGATTGATATTGTGTCTATATGTACTACAGATAATGTAGTGAAGACCTATATCATACATCAAATAATACCGAGATCATGTGGTCCATATGCCTCTATTACATGCAGATACCCTCATTCTTGTCCACCATCTATCTAAGCATGGTGTGGAACACCTAAGGGTAGTGGTGGAAACATATCAAATCTTCAGAAACATCCTAATGCTCTCTTATCTCTACTTTCATGTCCACTACCTTATGGACCTCCCTGATCTAGTTTCTACCACTACCTAGGTGGTTTATTTACTTTCACTCTATTGGCTATATGTTGACTTAGAGAATCTCATGAGAGTTTCCCCACCCATTTTAAGAGAAATATATCCTCTCCCCTATATTAATATATCTATCTTGATATTCATGAACTACCAAACCTTTATTCTTATACTATCTCCAAAAATGAATATCACACTTGAATATTCATGTTTTACATTAGTGACTCATTGTCAAAGTCTTACCTCTAGGGTTCCCACTTCCAACAATAAATATTAGTGACTAATCTTCAAAGAAGACCTCTACTACCAAGGCACACTATATTACCCAAACATAAGTTGGAATTAAAAGATATATCACTCTATCCCTTATATCATGGGGATGAAAATGTTCAAATGTAAAATATTTAAAGAACACTTCTCAGACCTTATCCATGGTGTGTCACATGGGGTTAGTGAGCATCAATGGATATTCTACAACCATTATTCTATCATTAAAGACTTTTTTGAAGAAAATGGATTTATAATACTCTTAGAATATACAGATATAAATCAAATATCAATTGATTTTTTATCTATATTAACAAGAGAGATGTATCATCATTCATTCTAGTCACCAAACTCCACCATTTCCCTTCAAATCCATGTATAAGACTCACTACTAGGACCTCCATATAATTGTAATGAGTCCTCACAATGTGGAAAACTCTTAAAATAACAAAATAATGTATGTTACTACCTGAGGGTATGCCTCTCCCTAAAATATGAGGGTTCATTTTCTCTAAAATTCATGAAGTTTTATCATCTTAAAGATATCATCCATTGATACTTCTAGTGAAACAAACTACTAAAACGGTGGTGGTAAGATTAGAAAACCACATGATGGTCCCAAATCCTATACATGTCCCTATACTAAATAATTGTAACTCAGAATATTATTTCTATGATCATACTAAAAAATTATAGTCGGCTATTATCATATAAATATCTTAAAAATGTTAAGACATGACATAATTAAAGTGAATTTCTAGGTAGCTAACTTTAGAACGGAATGGAAATCACAATGCCTTCTTATATGATTAATATGATAATGGTTTCACAAAAACCACTCCCAAAAAATACATAGACTAGAATATGGTTATTATACACATGGTTAATGGATATGTCAGATGTTGTAAAAACAATGGAGTATCTTTCCAGAGATTCGGTCCTGAAACAATTTAAAATTATTTCCCTAATTCCCCAAAAAACCCTCACATCAAGAAAATATGGAAAATATGGTCTTATAATGAACTATGACAGTACCAATTTATCATAAACTAACATTAAGGGGACACCTAGTTGGTAGTAGGCTGAATGTGACACCCCAATCCAACCTCCAATTAGCCTGGGGCTGGCGACCAATGTCGAGTAGGCATATCCCACACATGAGAGGCCTTATCCTAATCTACCTTTACAAAACAAACACATCTAAAAATACCCAAATAATGATGAATGATAAAATAAATCTAATACCCAAAGTGAATTCATAAAAATATATTCCACATCACTGTATGAAACAAGTACAAGAAATAAAAATGGGAGAATACAAGGAAAAAAAAGCTGTAAAAATTGTCCAACCTGTAAATAAGGAAGGGTCTTATATCAAATTGAAACACCTAGGAAAAAATATGGTGTTTATATATCAACTATTCCCTTCCATATTCAAGTCCACCTAAGAATCTATCTTACGTCAAACCATCGGTTTAAGAATTAACATCTGTTAAAAAAGACAATGTCGGGGTGAGTATTTGTATATATGAATCTAAACACCTCAAAATCAACAAACAGAAATCATCAAGATATAAAATTTAATCCCATAATTTTGAATATATTTCAATTATAATATATTTAATCAATATTGATAACCTAATATATACTCAAGGTCGCCACTCATTATTAATTCAAGGTCACAACTATACTGTCAGCCTCCTATTTGCGGTGTCAAGGTAATGCTTCATAACAAAACTCGCTCCATGAGTTTGGTATAATTAATAGAAATAATCAAAGAGTTTATTCATATGGGGACTCATCATGAATAAGTATATACCAAAACTCAAAATATATTTACACATAGATATGGGATCTCCCCAATGGCCTATGGGTGATTCTTATCCCTACCAGAAGTAAACCTGCAAGGATGGGGATCACATGCGTCGATAGTTGGAAAACTGATTTTTATCCAAAACTAGGGATGAAAATTATACAAGACCACAACCAGAGCCACATAAAGGGATTATTAACTCTATTTAAGACTAATATAATATAGGGGATCAAATCCTATGCTTGAGACATGATTCCTTGCTATACCCTTATTGGGGCATACCAATGGAATGCATCTAAAATAAACTGGTCTAAACTAATTACAAATAGTTAATAAACCTACTCATGAAAAATTAAATGGATTGTATATGGTATACATGAAATTTATTCACTACAATAGGTTTTCCATTAAACTATGGCAAGTGCTTGTGTAATTTGGAACTTGCCTATGTAATTTAGCTTGTTCACTTGTACTATGGCCTTGTATGGGTACTCTAGATATGACCATTCCCATTTCCCAGGTTGTTCCCATGTTCTTGTCCTTTGTAATGCCACTGTACCTTTAGGGTACATGTCAAGATGCCAACATTGTGTCACGTGGGGTTTGGTAAGAGCACACAACATGTGATATTTAATTTCTATAAAACCCGAGCCTCTACAGCTAGGGGACTATAAGGCATGTGGTCATCCAAAGTAAATTCTGTGAAACTCTAGATTTTCCACAACCCACAAGTCTTCACATGGTTTTTCATTCACCGACTCTTCCTTTGTTCCATATATTAATCTCACCCATGAAACACAAATTTATGATGATGGAACTCATATTATCAACCATGGATAAATTCCAGCCATCTATTTTACTCAGGGTTCAACCCTATCATTCCCCAACTAAAGAACACCCAATCCGCATGTGATCTATATCTAAACATATGGTGAACCTCATTACAACTCAAAATTTATATTGATCCAGAATCCAGAATCATGGAAATGATCTGATGAACCAAAGGTCCAACACAAAATGATTGGTTTCTAGGTATTCATTGAACCACCATCCAAATGGAATACTAGAGATAAACAAATGATGAATAAGGGGAGGAAATCCCAAAAAAATAAGGAATTATACTCATCCATTTTTAGGTTGTCCTCAAAAATTTATCGTAGGGGCAGTGAATGAAAATGCTAATAAAGAATTAACTGAACAAAAATCCAGGAAGAAAACAAATCAATTGTAATAGAAAAATCTTCCAAAAAATTAATTTTTTAGAGAATTGTCTTATGTTTTAATTGGGTAAAAAAATATGGTATTAAACCAACATAAAAATAATCCTAAATCATGTTTTATTTGATCACTGAATAATGGTCGGTTGTACATCATTTTCACTGGAGAGATACGTGAACTCTACTGGTGAAATAAATTACATTTTAAAATAATTCTTTCCTTAGGATCCATTGTTGTTTACCAAATGATTTACTCTATCGTATATCTAAATACCTAGGGTTATATGACTAACAATATTATTTTCTCTTATCTAGGTTTATATAGAGGATATTTTGATTATTTTAAATAAAGGAAAATATAATAATAAATTAATTTATTTAATTATCATCTATCCATGATCGTACATAATCCAAAAACATGATATACACAAAGGTTATGTCTTTATTAGGGTAAAACCCACATTCTCAATTTAATGGAGGTATTATATTTTTTTATATATGACACCATCTAGGATTTATTAATTTATTACTAAATAACTATGTGTATGTGATATAATATAGGTAATTTTTTATTATATCAATGCAAATTCTCCCTAATCCCCTAAATCTTGCACTAACGTTGTAACAACCACAAAATATGTTCATTACAATATTTTATAGTTTTTCAAGGAAATAATGTGGTTTTTACTACATCAATACAACAAACTCAGATAAGTTCATTACTTCTAGGCTCCACTTCAAGCTCTTGGATAATGTTGTGTATACAAAATGCTTCTTCAGCTACCAAAAAACGCATAATACACATAGAATCTACTATTGAATATATGACCAGAACCTACTTTGAGAAAGTCCAGATCAGAATAACACCATTATGATTAAAGAGGTATCCTGATTAAAATTTTAGATATTAATTATCTATTTGGAAACTATTATATAAATATACTCTTCTGAATAGTTTTTCATCTCATCCATATTTTGGGAACAAATCCTTAGTACACCTCAGATAATTATGAATAGAATTTACTTCCATCCAACGACAGTTTCCTGAGTCCCATTTATATATTCTGACGAGAAATAAGGCATATTATACATCTAGACTAGAACATAACATAAAATACACGAATAATATTATTGATGACTCATAACGATTCATATCCATTATTTGTTCCCACACGTGTCAATGGACACATTTAATTGAAAGATGAATTAAATATGACATTGGAAAAAATACCCTATTAGACAGTTCCATATTGAATCTATTTAATATCTTTTCAATATATGTAGTCTGACATAGTCTATGAAGCATCATGGATTTATCATTAGAGATCATGATCCCAAAAAATATTTTCTTCTTCACTTAATTCCAATATAGAGAGGCATTTTAAAATATAAATTGTAAGGATAATAAAACTGGTATTTATTTTCCAATTAGTAATATTCATGAACATAAACTATTAAGAAAAAACTACACTCCCACTAAAATTTTTATATACACTAGGATCTCATTTATAAATTATGAAACCAAATTTTTTCATGGTTTGATAAATCCGAATGTTCTTTGATCCATTAATAGATCTATGAAATTTTCTTACCTTTTTGTCATATTTTAGAGTAACAAATCCTTCAGGTTATTTCATAGAAACATCATCTCAAGGATCCCATTAAGAAAGATTATATTGAAATCCATTTTCATAATATTATAGTCATGGTAAGCCTCCAAGGAATCACTTCAACCAATCATTCCTTTAACATCACTAGAAATTTCCTTTATCCGCACTATAAATTCACTGACTACATGAGCGAGGTTAAAAGACATGGTCTTTTTTCAGGGCTCAAAAACCACTAATAAGGGCTCTCTTTATAATTTTATATAAAAGAGATGATAAAGTGTATTTTAACAGTGATTATAAAATAGAGGATGAATTATTCATTTATTTCCCCCATATAATAAATTTAAAAGTAGACATTTATCATCCCTTTTAAAAGCACTGATAAAGTGGAATACTGTAGTGTACTCTAATAGAACACTGAAACACCATTGTAATGTGCTTTAACAACACACCACAACACCAAAAAAATTCCATATATAAAAAAAAATACCAATATAAGATTTAAATGAAATGAAATTTATAAAAAATATATATAAAAAACACTATATTATAGACATTTCAAACATTGGTTAATACAATTAAATAAATACAAATTATTTCATACATTCAAAAACATCAGTGTTCTTTTTTATTTTAATCCTGAACCAACTCATGTTGTTACTGAACAAAAAACTTCTACTCAAGAAAAAGAATGCACCTTTATAAGAAAACAATTATTATGTTCGTAATAATATAGAGAAATAAATTAACAGAAAGTGTTGATTTTACTAAAGTTGATGTCTATTTTAAATAAAAAGATTCACTTGGAGTCTTACCGGTCACACCATGCATATGATTGGGTTGAGGTTGATTCCTACACATCTCAAAAGACATGTGGATCATTTTCATAAAGTATCAAAATAATCTGAATTCTTTTTTCATGGTTTTGAGTACAAATGTTGTCTTTTTTACTAAAATGTCATTTTAAACTGGAAACACACACTTTTGACTCATTCCGTTCGTATCATGTATCCGTTTTGTGTGAAATAGATTCATACATGTAAAAAATTATAGATGAATCTCTTTAATAAATTTTCAAGAATATAAGATATTGTTTGATTAGTTTTTAGTATGTGATTTTTTATCTAAAATGTCAATTTTAAACTAATAACTGACACTTTGAGTCAAACTAGGTTCAAAGTGTGTTCGATTTAGGTGAAGATAATTCATAAACATTAAAAATTTATTATGGATCGTTTTTGTAATGTATCATAAAAATATGAATGTTTTTACTCAGTTTTGAGTAGGGCAGTTGTTCTTTTTTCTAAAATTGAAGACAATTTTAAATAAAAAGATGCCCTTTGAGTTATACTGATCACACTGTGTGTCCAATTGAGGTGTGGATAATTCATACACATCCTAAATAACTTATTTATCATTTTAATAAACTATCAAAATAATATGAATTATTTTTCTCAGGATTTAGTATGTCAGTTGCATATTTTACTAAAATTTTATTTTAACTAGAAACATGCACTTTTGACTCATTTATATCACACCATGTATCAGTTTGATGTGAAATTGATTCCTAAACATCACAAGTGATCTATGAATTATTTTACAAAATTATCAAAAACATTAGAGCTCAATTGTTCAATTTTCTATGAGTGACACTTTTGAAATAAAATATCAATTTTAAACTAATAATAGACACTTTGAGTCATAATGGGTACATCGTGTATCATATTGTGGTGAGGCTAACTCATACATTCTAAAAATGACTTATGGGTCATTTTTGTAATGTATCAAAATAATCTGATTGTGATTTATTAGTTTTGTGTAGGAAAGTTTTCCATTTACTAAAATTGATGACAATTTAAAATAAAAAGGTGAACTTTGAGTCAAAATGGTCCCACTAGGTATCAGATTAAGATGTGTTTAATTCATACATGTCCCAAAGGACTTATGGGTTGTTTTAATAATGTTTCAAAACAATATGAATGTTCTTTATTGGTTTTGAGTATGTCACTTGTCTTTTGTATGAAAATATCATTTTCAAATAGGAACACAATCCTTGACTCATACTGATCACATTGTGTATCATATTGGGGTGCAAATGAATCCTATAGATCAAAAATGATTCGTAGATCATTGTCTTACATAATTTATTCAATTTGAATTATTTTTCTTGGTTCTGAGTTGGTAAGTTGGCATTTTTACTTAAATTGGTGTCAATTTTAAATAAAACCACACACTTAGAGTCATACAGGTCACACCGTGCATCAGATTATGGTGTGACAGATTCATGCATGACTTAAATAACTTAGGGATAATTTTCCTAAAGTATCAACATAACATGAATGTGTTTGATCAGTTTTTATTAGATTAGTTTTTTCCCTAAAATTGATGTCTTTTTACTTACGGATGCACATAGAGTCATACGAGTCACACTGTGCATCATATTGAGGTCTGTCTGATTCCTACATGTGCCAAATAACATATGGATTGTTTTCCTAATTTAAAAAATATAAAATGAGCGTTGTTTCTCTGTTTTGAGTATGCCACTTGTGTTTCTTTACTAAAATATCATTTTAAACTGGAAACACACACTTTGACTTATACCGATCACATCATGTATCTATTTGACCTTAAAACGATTCTTAAATGTCACAAATGGTTTATGAATAAAATCCCTAAGTTATTAAGTGAATTTGGGCATTTTTTATTGGTTTTCATTGAGTGACACTTTTTAAAGTCAAATGTCAATTTTAAATTTATGACAAACACATTAATTCATATCAGGCACATCATGTTTCAGATTGAGGTGCGACTTATTCTTAAATGTAAAATACATCTTATGGATCATATTTATTGAGTATCCAAACAATATAAATATGTTTTCACTATTTTGTGTTTGGAATTTTTATTTTTTACTAAAATTAATATTAATTGTAAATTGAAATAAGGTTTTAGAGTCATACCAGTCCATTGAATTTCTTTGTTGAACTACCAATAATGCATGAGCATCTGCATACAAGCCACATCAACTCGAAAAAAGAAGCCACCTATATAAGAAATAAATTATTATGAGTAAAAGTAAAAAAGGAATAAATTACAAAAATATTAAATAAATCATTAATTTTATGGAAAATTATTTTACTATATAAATATCCTGATTAAATTTGTGATTGAGAAGTGGATGAAAATTGAAGGAAAATGATAAATGTCAACACTACAGGGGTGAAAAGTTTTTATGGAGAAGAAGTATATGGAAGTTTTGGAGAAGTAACACATGAAAGATAGACAGATAACGCTAGATTGATGAAAAAAATCCACCTGTATAAGAAAACAATTATTATGAAGTAATTCTAAAAATAAATAAATAAAACCTAGAAACGAAACAATATATTAATTAAAGGGAAAATTATTTTACTCTGAAAATGTAATGATTACCTCTGTTATTGAGAAGTGGTGGCTTCATTTCACTTACTGTATGGGAAGTGTAGAACACTTCAAAAAAGTGATAAATGAAACTCTATAGGGATGAAATGGTCTTGAAGGAGAAGATGTTAGTGGAAGTTTAGGTGTAGTAGGACATAAAACTTGTACAAACCTCCCATACTCCACAAAAATAGTCCACGTTTATATGGAAACAATTATTATGTGAGTAATACTAAAAAGAAATATATTATTCATAAATATGGAACAAAAATTAATTCTATGGAAAATTATTTCACTATGAAAACATCAAGCTTACCTCCATAATGGAGTTGAGGCAGTGTCATTTCTCTTCCTACAACGGCAATGGACCTAAAATGAAATAAAGTGATAATTGAAACACATTAAACTATTTAAAAAATAACCTTTTACAATGATTTATTTGAGACGAGAATAGATCATGTTGCAAATAGTCAGTCCAAGAGATTATTTGTGACATGGACATTAACCCATCAAAAATAATTTTTTATTTGCGACGAGATTAGGGGTCATTTCACACAAGGTTTGATGTAATTTTCATGCCAACCTGCGAGAAGGGTATTTGCGACGGGGGGTGTCTCCCCATCACAAATACACCATGACGGTAAATACTATTTGCGATGAGATCTGCCTCATCACAAATAGTGTGTTGGTTGGTCATTATTTTGGGCGAGTACCGTCACAAATACCCAATGACGGTAAATACTATTTGTGATTTGATATTCTCCCATCACAAATAGTGTGTCAACATACCACTATTGGCGACGGGGTCATCAAAAATATTCTTTTAACCACTGACTGTAATTAATGCGGGCGAAGGTATTGGTGATGGGAGTCCCGTCGCAAATAATACTGTCATATATACTCTAACCTATATATACCTCCATCCATTTTTTCATTTTCCTCTGAATTCCTACTTTCTCTCTCTCTCAAAACTCCAATTTTAGAGTTAAAATTTCCACTAGTTTAATTTTTTTATGAACAAGTTTTGAAGTCGTCTACACCTATAAGAGATAAAGTTTAAATGTTTTTATATTTTATTTAATTTAATATTTATTTCATTTTATAATAATTATTAATTTTTTTAATTAGATGTAATTAAATTAGATTTAGATTGTTTTGTCATCAGTATTTAGTTGTAATAATAAATTTTAAATTTTTAAAACTGATTATTAATAATTAGTACTACTATTGTGTTAATTACTATTAATTACTCCAAATTACCGTAACTAACTACTAATTAGTAGTAATTAGGAATTATTAGTGGTAATTAGTAATTAGTTGCGGAAATTTTGCGTAATTGAAAATAATTAAAACTAATTAGTAATAATTAACAGTAATTAGTAATAATTAAGAATAAATAGTAATAATTATTAAAAAATAGTAATAAATACTATTAATTAGTAATGACTACTAATAGTTAGTAATAAATACTAATAATTAGTAACACTTAGAAATAATTAATAATAATTAGTAATAATTAGTAATAATTAGTAAAAAATAGTAATAATTCATAATAATTCGTAATAATTAGTATTAATTAGTAATAATTATTAGTAATAAATAGTAATAAATAGTAATAATTAGTAATAATATGTAATAAATACTAATAGTTAGTATTAAACAGTAATAATTAGTAATAAATAGTAATAAATAGTAATAATTACCAATAATTAGAAATAATTATGAAATAATTATCAATAATTAGAAATAATTAGAAATAATTATGAATAATTAGTGATAATTACTAAAAATTACAAATAAATACTAATAATTAGCCATAATTAATAATAATTACTAATAATTTCCAATAATGATAAATAATTAGGAATAATTAGTAATAATTAGGAACTCCTAGAAGTAATTAGCAATAATCAGCAATAATTTGGAATAATTTGGAATAATTTGAAATAATTAGAAATAATTAAGAATAATTAGAAATATCTAGAAAAAATTAGGAATAATTAGGAATAATTAGAAACAATTAGAAGTAATTATGAATAATTTGGAATAATTAAGAATAATTATCAATAATTATGAATAATTAGGAATAATTAGGAATAATTTGAAATAATTTAGAATAATTATGAATAATTAGGAATAAATAAGATTAATTTGGAATAATTAGACATAATTAAGTATAATGAGGAATAATGAGAAATAATTAGCAATAATTAGAAATAATTAGCAATAATTAAGAATAATTAGAAATAATATTGAATAACTAACAATAACGGGGAATAATTTGCAATAATAAGCAATAATTCCGAATAATTTTGAACAACTAGCAATGATTAGAAATGATTAGAAATAATTATCTATGATTAGCAATAATTCTAAATAATATTGAATAATAAATAATATTTAGCAATAATTATCAATAATCAGATATAAGTAGTAATAAGTAGTAATAATTATGAATAATTATGAATATTTATAAATAATTTTGAATAATTACAGATAATTATGAATAATTACAAACAATTATGAATAATGAAGAATAATTAAGAATAATTAAGAATAATTACAAATAATTACAAATAATTACAAATAACTATGAATAATTACAAATAATTATGAATAACTAAGAATAACTACAAATGACTACCGATAATTACGAATACCTACGAATAACTATGAATAACTAGAATAACCACGAATAACTACAAATAAATATGAATAACTAAGAATAACTACGAATAACCCTGAATAACTATGAATAACTACAAATTACTATGAATAACTACAAATAACTATGAATAACTACGAATAATTACGAATAACAACGATTAATTATGAATAAATACGAATAACTACAAATAATTACGTATAACAATGAATAACTATGGATAAGTATGAATAAATATGATTAATTAGCAATAATTAACAATAATTATGATTAATTACAAATAACTATGAATAAATATGAATAATTATGAATAATTAGAAATAATTATGAATAATTAGAAAGAATTATGTATAATTAGAAATAATTAGGAATAATTAGGAATAAATATGAACAATTAAGAATAATTACAAATAATAAGTAAAAATTAGGAATAATTAGAAATAATTCGGGATAATTAGGGATAAATATGTATAATTGTAATAAATTGTAAGAACATGGTCAAATTTACAATGGTTTAACAACACTCATTTGACTCTTATGTCTTATTATGGTACTGTAGTGATGTTGGCATCCAACTCAAGAGGAGCTCGCGGAGAGACATCATCTTTTGTCTCAAAGTATCACGAGAAGCTGCAAGCTCAGAGGGAGCATATAGAGAGTTTGTGTAAGAAGTATGAAAGATGACTTAGAAGCTACAACAGTAGGAAGAGATGCGTCAAAAATAGTTCCAAAAATAAGAGGAGGATATGTGTTGATGAAAACAGCAGCATCATGAGTAGATGGAGTATATGCACCATCTGACTCGTAGTTTAGGGATGGAGTTTCCTCAACCATCTCCTCCAGCTCATCCACCTCATCTTGAATACTATCACCTTAGTTATTTTTTTTAGGTTAAAAACATTTGAATTCATATTTAGTTGTGATATTAAATATTAACAGTTTCTGTCTTTTATTTTTGTGTGCATATTGCATGATACATTTTTTTATTAAATATTTTTATTTTTTAATTTTATTATTAATTATTAGTATAATATTTTATTAATGTTTTTTTATTTTATTATTTTTATTAATTTTTATATTTTTTTGTGCATATTGAGAATTTTAATATTTTATAATTTTTTTATTATTTTAATATTATTATTATTATTATTATTTAAATATTATTAATTATGATAGCATGATTATATAATTAGTATTATTTTATTATTAATATTATATTAATATAATTTTTTATATTATTAATATCAGTATTATTAACATATAATATAATATTTTTTATATTAATAGTATTAATATTAATATTATTTTTTTTAATATTTAATTATTATAATTTTATTGAATATATTTTTTTATTATGTATTTGCGATGGGAACTTCTGAAAAGGGTTCCCGTTGCAAATAGTATATATATATGTTTACAAAATAACTATTTGTGAGAGAAAAATGGGCCCGTTGCAAATACGTTTTTGCAATGGGCCTGTCCCAACAAGTTTTTATATATATACTATTTATATATCATAGAACTATTTTTGATGGGACAATAGGACCACTGCAAATACTTTTTTTACAAAGTGCCCGTTGCAACAGGTTTTAATATATAAAAAATATATAATTGGAGAACTATTTGCAATGGGAAATCGTCCCGTCACAAATATGCTGTTGAAAATACATCAAAATCCAATAATGTTAGGGCTGAAAATTTTTTGAGGGAGAAGAAATATGAGGATGTTTTTCTATAAAAAGTCATAAAATATTATCAAGAAACAAAAACACAATTAAAAGTATATACTTTTATATGAAAACATCGTTATGCGAGTAATACTCAAAAGAAATAAAATAAACATAAATATGAATTAATAAATTAATTCTATGAGAAATGATTTTAATATAGAAACATCAGGATTACCTCTATGATTTTGTTGAGACATCTTTGTTTATTTTCCTTAAAAATCATGAAACATGGATAGAAATATTCAAAAATAAATGAACTCTTCAAGGAATAATGAATATTATATCAAAGTTTCATTATATAATTTTTTGGTAAAATAGAGAATGTTTATCATAACATTACCTTTACATATTTCAAAAGGGTTTCCATCATTATAGTTTTCTCCTCAGAGGGATTGTTAACATCATTTCATGTAGAGGACATTGACTATATGAGTATTAAAACATTTAATTAATATTATGTTAATCAAGTAGAGACCATATAATATTTTGAGGAAAAACATAATATATTAAAACGAAATTTTACCTTCTCATTGAACTCTATATCATTTTTTAATGGTTTTAAGGATTTGGTTCCTCAATCCATAATCCAAATATCTTCTTTTGGGTCCCCTCTAATGTATAAGACATTGTCGATATTGGGTCCGACATGAACTGACTATGATATCCCAATAAAAGGGTCACCCTCAATTAAATTTTCATCAAACTCATCATTTTTTTGAATCACCGATAAGAAAATTGACCAATTATTATTTTTTGGATCAGAGATATAAAATACATGCACTGATTGTGATTCCATTAGAAATGCGTCAAGTTTTCCCCTTCCAAACTGAAATTCACCTTCAAAAATCAAAATTCATCAGCATTCAATGCATTGTTATTTTCAACCCATTTTCATGGGAAAATAAGAACTCAAAAAATTTTCTAATCCAACTCACATATCAATTTGATAATGCCCAAATATGACATATTTCCATAAATATGATTTATATCCTGGGATTTAGATATGTGAATCAATTTATCCATAAGCATAACACCATTTTTTATCATCCTGAAGTCATCAATTTTTTTTTGTATATTACATATAACAATTTATTAAAAAACATGTGTAAGATATAACATTTTCATTCAAACATATGGATATCAATTGAAGTCATTTAGCAATTGAGTTCATATTTTTTATTTAACTCCTTAAAAATTTGATTTCTGATCCATCCTATAAACTATTGATTATGTGTATTTGATATCCATCCTTTAGCCTTTGATGGATTCAAATATCAACAAACATATTTGTGGGATTCAATGTATGGATCAACATATTCAATATAAAATAACATGTAATGGAACATATAAAAGTTGAGAAAACATAATGCATTTATGATAAATGCATAACAATGAAGGTAACTTATAATTTACCAACATGATGGGCTAGGTAATTTCAGTACTACTATCTACACCAAAAGGATTTATTCCATATGTAGATAATGCCATACGCAAGTTCCTCGGCTCACTTCCAAATTCAGGAAACTCATAATAAATTTTATTCCACTAAGGAGAATTAGCTGGAAGACATATGATCCCATAATTAATTCTTTTATCTGCATTCCATGTTAATTGTCTTGAGGTTTCCTGACATCCATATTTTATTCTAAACTATGTAATTATAGGAATGTACACTACTTATTTCAAAGGACATTATTCATTTTTCATATTTCAATCCATTCCACACTTAGGTCAAATTAAGAGTGATTCATGGACCCTCTGAAACAATAAGAAATCATTTAGAGAAGAATTAATTTTTTAGATATCATTCCCAATGAACATAACATTCAATTAGTGTCATATGTTCATCATGGTAGTTCATTTTCTTCTGGTATCATATCATTTAGGAGACCAAGTAGTTATGTAATGCTTGTGTCAGTCCATCTTCTACCGCTGTAAAATTATATAACTTCAACACATGTGAAAATGTGATGTACTTTATACAACTAGTATACAACGTCTTCTTGGAAAACCTATTTAACTCCTCAATCAACTTTTGAAAATGATGATGGTCATCTTCAGTTTCCATTATAATTTCTTCAATGTGATCTCCATTATCATTCAATAATTTATTCATATCAAATGATTCATAAACCAAATTATAATTCGAATCGGTGTCCATTTTCAGTTTTCCTATTATTTAGTCCGACATGTGTAAATTTGATCTATTATGTGACAAACAAAAGTTTCTTCCAAATATTCTAGAAAAAGTTTTCCTGAATAAAGATAACATAAACACGGACATAGGATTTAAGAATGGTCGTCTTCATGTTGTAACACCCCAATATTTCATAGTGTGTTATTTCTTCAAAATAATTCAATAACTTGCACTACACGCAACACCGAGTTAAAGCGCACCATGACTTATCAAACTAGCCGTTATGAATAGTAATACCTTTTTTTTTGAATTTTAATAAATTCAATCTCTCAAAATGGACTTCATTTTTGGATTCATAATATCAAAATTAGCCTAGGGTGAAATTTTGGTACTTTTGGGATAACTTTAATATTTTGATGAATAGTGAAAATCACTAAATTTTAATTAAAAACAACTTTTTTAATAAAAATAATTAATAGTGATAAATTATTAATTTGAGTGGTTTTAAAGTATAATTAAAATAAATTTTTACCATTTTATCCAATGGTGTTTATTAGTATTAATTTCTCTTTGAAATTGGACCTAAACAATTGTCAATCTTTTGATATATATTGTTTCCTAAAAACACGCTATTTGTTGTGACAGTGGGAATTAATTATAAAATTAATTAATGCAACTTATATGTTTGGAATTTTGTAAAATAGAAATCATTTTTGAATTTGTAATATCAATTATAGCTTAGGGTGAAATTTTGGCATTGTTCGGAAAAACTTCAATTTTTGATGAATAGTGAAACTACTAAGCGGTAGTTAAAAAAACTGAATTTTTCATAAAACTTAATTTTACTGCTTATGTGAATGAAATTTCGAAAATACAAGAGAAACGGTTAATATCAAGAATTAAAATGTGGTTCAATGAGATGAAAATAATTTTTGGTGAATAGTAACTTTTTACTTTTATTTACCATGGTTAAAAGTAGATAGGGTAATTAAGGGTAGAAATGATATTAATATTACCCTAACACATGTCCTAATTCTATAGTACAAGTGTATCTCAACCAAAAACAACCTTATAAATAAAATATTATCATTTAGGTCCACATGGATTAGATTAGGACATTTATTATTAATAAATTCAAAGAAGAGTTAAAAGAGTTAAAATCAAAGTTTATTTATTAAAACATTTTTAATATAGGGTTATACATAAGATAAATTCGATTGTAAATATTCATTAGAAAGATAAAACGATTTCCTATATAAGGATATTTTATTTATGATTTTTAGACATTATATAATTTAATTTATTTATTACACAATGATGATGCAGTAATTAACTAATTAATGAAAAAATAGAATAATTGATATTATAAATACCCAAATAAATATAATTTCAGACTTTTCATGAATTAAACTAATTTTAGTGGTTAATATGACATGTTAGTATTGCTTCAATTAACTTTGTTCGATGTAATCATTCTGTTATGATTTTTACAAAAATCAATTATTGAATTGTGACAAAATTGACATAAAAGCTTTTTTAAAACAAATATTATATTATTATTTGATATTAAATTTATAAAAATCTAAGGTTCGTCCAAGAGACTTATATCATGATAGGTTCATCATTAATGGACCACTTTGGGGTATCTTGGCTGTATATAGTAAGTTTATTAACCATATAATATAAAAATACAAAGAGACATTGTAAAAGTGGTACTAATTAACGTAGAGTTAATACTTAAAGATAAGGTTAATATAAGTACCCAAACCTGTCTAAATTCTACTGGTTGAGTGGTTTTCGACCCATCCCCACCTTAAAATTTAACTAATCCTATTTTGAGCCATTGGAAACAGAATATTAATTTATTATAAACTAATATTTCTATCTTTTCCAAAGGTGCCCCTCACCCCTCTTATAAAAGGCCACTACTCTTTCTCATTTCTTCACACCATAAAAGCCTTTAGGTTCGGCCAAACTCTGCCCAAATACTCTAAAAACTTCCCTCACTACAACCTAGAGGCCTTAGTTTGATCAGAAAGCCAACCTAAGGAGCCCTTTTGATCAAATAAAAAGGAAAAACCCGAAGAAGAGGTAATGATTTCACCACTATTTTTCAAGTTCCTTTCTTCTTCCACTTCTTCTTCCTTTTTTGTTACCATTATAAAATAATAACTCCAGTATCATATATATACTGTGATGTTATTATAATTATGATACAACCATATTCAGTATTCTATCCATCCTTTGATGAACATGTCACCATACGTGCGTACGTACGGCTTACCGTCTCCACGTCGTGGTGTAATTGTTATTCAATATATTATTATTTGGATGGGTATAATAATGATGTGTAAATCATGTAAATAATAAATATAACATGATAATGATTCTGTATATATGATATAATATCCAATTATATATTATCATAATATCAAAAGAATGATATTGTCGCTCGTGCGTACGTACGGACTACAGTCTCCACGAACGCGATGAGATTAATTCTCCATCATATCCTTTCATGTATAATTATCATTTGATGATTTAAAAATAATGTTTAGGACTTGATATCATTTTGAATATGAAAAAGATACAACCTAACTATTATAAACATGGATTACGTTACAAAACATATAAATGAAAACGAGTAAGTTAACACTCGAAATGACGATAATACTAAGATATTATTAACAAAGAAATGTTAAAAGATCATATATGATATCATATTAATATATCTGATTCTTGTACAATTTAATAACAATTATTTCACCATTATACATGAGGTTAACCTACCCTCAACCATGGAAAAGTACAAGGTGAGGGTTATTTCACAATCTCTTCATTATCTGAGGTTGTTTATACGTAAAAATCTACTGGGATCTCCTTATCATCCACATCCATGTTCCTTAAAAATGTATTTAAAAACATTTTTACTATTTACTAGACAATGGGTTAAAGTCATTTATACCCTAATGTGTTTTTAAAGGAATCTTTCTATCATTTTCCAAACAAGGAACTTTTAACCTTTTCGACAAATTTAAGGTAAGAATGTTTTTTTAACTTATATGGCGGGTGCGATTATTTTCCGCCATTATAAAATCATAAAAGCTTCCCTTACAAGCTTATTAGAATATTTTCAATGTAAATGTTTTATTATGTGACTTTTAAATGATTTTAAAATGAATATTTTAAGAATTTTGGAAAGGTACTCTTTATCAAGATCATAATTTTAAATGTTTTAAATATTTATCTTTCTAAATATTTTTAATTAATGTCCATGTTTTCAAAATGATTTTAAGGATTTATTTATATGGACATGAAGGTTTTGAAATGATATTTATTTTCAAAAGTTTCAATGTGGTATGGGAAACTTTGATTCAAAAATCTCTTTTAAATTACTTCCATTATAAATGTGTGACTTTTTCAATGATTTCGAGAAAAGAGATATTTCTCTTAAATAATTTTCATTTCATCTATGTCAACATCCTTTGATGGATTTTAAGCTTATTTGAAGTTTATTTATTATAATACAAAACTTGTATATTGTATTGAAGGTTTTGTGATATGTTTGACTGTGGATGTGCTATTTTTATACCATTCATGGTTTATGGTGAAAATATTGACATTTCCTATGCTAGTTTTAATACGAATGATTATGTTATGTTTAAACCTTTTCATATGGGAATGCATTGGACATAATATGTGATGGGTGGAGCCCTCTATAGCTCCTCTATGCATCGATAGGTCTCATGAGACAAACTAGTGTCTTGGCACAAGGCCATGGAAAAATCTTATTTGTAGTCTTGGCACGAGGCCTTGGCTATGTGGTTATGATAGTCTGTCATTATGCATTCCATCATTATGAAAGTGGTTATTGATATTGCATGTGATTATTCGATTAGTAGAATATCCATGTGAATAAGTAAATGGAATTATTTCATTTTACTTTTTCCATACTATGTTGAAGTTCAAGTTTAAAAGGCTTTTGTTTTTGTTATACATTGCCTTAAATTTTTATTCTTATTTATGAAAGTTTCTGCTTTATTGCTATCCTTACTGGGCATTTGAGCTCACCCCTTTTCTATGTTTTATTTTTCCCAGGATGTGGAGAAGTAATTTATGAATGACCTATAGGGATAGTATGCGGGGATATGAGTGTGGAATATGGAGACAATATATTTTTGTAGCTTTTCACTTATTGATGTAATATAAAACATTATGAATATATCTAGTGTTTCCAAGGCTACTAAACCAATCGGTCTTTTGAGATTTGATCTTTCTCGTGATCATGCCAATGTTATGTAATAATGCACCGACTCTGGGTAACTGGGGTCGGGGAATTACAGTTGATATCAGAGAAGATTAGTATAAACCTTGGAAGCTAGATTTAGATAAACTCTAATTATAGCACATAGACCTGAGATGGATCTTGAGGATTAATATAGAAGAACTTCCTAGAAAATTGGTATTGTAGAGATTTTGTGAGTTTTCCGAACAATACATCCCTTTCTGGATACGAGCATGTAGAGGCGGCTCTGGCACAGATGTACCTAGGGGTAAAACCTGAAAACACCGCTTTGATCTAGACTCGAACGGGAACTAGTGCACAACAACGGGCCTTGTTTCACTGTTGGTTACGACACTCCCGAGGGGATATGCTTAGGATAATTCTCATTTTCTTTACAAACAATTATTAAGGGTTTATGAGTATATAATTCCAAAAAAGAGACATTTTTATGATTATGGATTATATCCATAAACTATTTAATTTATATTATGTGTTTTACAAGTTGGGGATTAGGTATTGTTATTCCTAAACAAATCTAGTGTATGCCATTGTTTAGAAATGGCGCCCAGTAGAAGGAATGATTACTTCAGCAATACACATGATCCAAAGTGAAAGAAGGATCATATCTTTCATGGTCTTAAGCCAGGATTTATAAGAGAAATAGTCTCCCATGTATTATCATCATATGAATAAATAATATAATGTGTTGATAAGATAAGTAAAGATTTTACTGAGTCCTATGTCTTTGAAGGGAAGCAAGGGAAGAAAATGATGGAAGAGAGAAAGATGGATAAAGGGAAGAGGGAAAAGAAGAATTTTCCCATATGTGATAACTATGGTAAGAAACACCCTGGAACTTGCCTGAAAGGAATGTGAGTTTGTTATAAGTGTGGAGGAAAAGGGCACAACGTACATGACTGCAAGGGTATGAAAATGGTTACAAATGTACAATGCTTCATTTGCAAAGAGTTTGGACACTATGACGACCTATGTCCCAGTCATCAGACTATGCTGCAAATGCTGCTATTGGATAATAATAAAGTCATGATACTACCACAGATGAAGAGGAACGAGTAGAGTTCTTATGTTTATTATGTAATTTGAGTGTTGTATCAACAATGTACTTGTTATAATAATTATGGAGTATATAAGGATTGTACTGCTGTACTATTTCATTAAGGACTTGAGATTGTGTGGAACACAGAAAAGTGACTCAATAGCAGGATAAATTTTTGGAAAATATATGGTTGAGAGAATGATAAACCATAATACAGTTCTGATACCGAGGTAGTGATTATGGAATAATACATGATTGATTTGGATAAATTATATTTGATATTCTTGACTAACTTGAAACTGATTAATGATTTGTATATTTCATCATTGTTTGGGTTTAAAACATTTTTGGATTGAAGGAGTATATCTATAATTCTTTAAGGAATAAGGGATCATGAATGTAATCTATAAGGTTTTATGGTAATTCAGGATGTTTCAGTGTTCTAAAATAATACATGATGAAGGTGTTCACATGTTATTACGCAGAAAAAAGGATCTTTATTGTGTTTACCTTCCTTATAAATTTTGGACTGAAGTATTTTGGATAGTTCTAGTTTGGATTATTTTGGATTTCCATAAAAGAACAACCCAGAGGTCGGGCGGCAACCCGTCGCGTCCGGCAAGGCCGCGAGACTTGAACCCACAACCGAAGGGCGAAAAGGGTGTATCACCTACCACTGACCCACGTGATGTCTTGGATTGAATAATGTCATTTTTTATGATTCTTTAGATGAATTATAAATTAATTTTTTTAACCCTATACAAATAGGATAAATAGAATATTATTTTTAAGTTCTATTATCTTTTGGAGTGAAAGATGAGTTTGTGGTAGAAATTAGATAAAGGATGGAACTCTACTTGTCAAGAATATATTTTTTCTTCTTCTCTTATTATATGAAGAAATTAATTCTTATACTTTATTTAAGCAATCCTAAAACCAAAAATGTGTTATCCTAATACCCTATGTTTTGTTGAACCGGTGGTATTTCAAATCATCATAGATTGATGAATTTAAGGATCTCAATTTTAAACTTGTTTGTGATTGATGACCACAATCACTACCTATAAATATTTACGTTCTTCCTCCAATTATATGTCTTTAATTTCCACCAATGTTCTCCTAATCGAGATCATAATTTGGTGGTGACCCTTTCATTTCTCTTTTCCTCATATTAAGACTAAATTTTAGTAACTCAATTTATGATGTGGGTTTTCCCACAAAGATATTTTCATTTTCAACCTTTTATCTTCGAAGAACAATTTCAAATTGTGAGGATGCAATTTATTGAATTAGGGGAGGATGTAACACCACAAGATTTCATAGTGTGTTATTTCTTCTAAATAATTCAATAACTTGCACTACACGCAACACCGAGTTAAAGCGCACCATGACTTACCAAACTAGCCATTATGAATAGTAATACCTACTTTTTTAAATTTTATAAATTCTATCTCTCAAAATGGACTTCATTTTTGGATTCGGAATATCAAAATTAGCCTAGGGTGAAATTTTGGTACTTTTCGGATAACTTTAATATTTTGATGAATAGTGAAAACCACTAAATTTTAATCAAAAACAACTTTTTTAATAAAAATAATTAATAGTGATAAATTATTAATTTGAGTGGTTTTAATGTATAATTTGAATATATTTTTAACATTTTATGCAATGGTGTTCATTAGAATTAATTTCACTTTGAAATTGGACCTAAAAAATTGTCAATCTTTTGATATATATTGTTTCTTAAAAGCATGCTATTTGTTGTGACAACGAGAATTAATTATAAAATTAATTAATGCAACTTATATGTTTGGAATTTTGTAAAATAGACATCATTTTTTAATTTGGAATATCAATTATATCTTAGGGTGAAATTTTGGCATTGTTCGGAAAAACTTCAAGTTTTGATGAATAGTGAAACTACTAAGTGGTAGTTAAAAAACTGAATTTTTCATAAAACCTAATTTTACCGCTTCTGTGAATGAAATTTCTAAAATCCAAGAGACACGATTATTATCAAAAAGTAAAATGTGGTTCAATGAGATGAAAATAATTTTTGGTGAATAGTAACTTTTTACTTTTATTTACCACGGTTAAAAGTAAATAGGGTAATTAAGGTAGAAATTATATTAATATTACCCTAACACATGTCCTAATTCGATTGGAAAAGTGTATCTCGACCAAAAACAGCCTTAGGAATAAAATATTATCATTTAGGCCCACTTGGATTAGATTAGGACATTTATTATTATTTAATTCAAAGAAGAGTTAAAAGAGTTAAAATCAAATTTTATTTATTAAACCTTTTTTAATATAGGGTTATACATAAGAGACATTCGATTGTAAATATTAATTAGAAAGATAAAACGAGTTCCTACATAATGATATTTTATTTATAATTTTTAGACATTAAATAATTTAATTTATTTATGACACAATGATGATGCAGTAATTACCTAATTAATGAAAAATTAGAATAATTGATATTATTAATACCCAAATAAATATAATTTGAGGATTTTTATGAATTAAACTAATTTTATAGGTTAATATGACATATTAGGATTTCTTCAATTAACATTGTTCGAAGTAATCATTCTGTTATAATTTTTAATAAAATCAATTATTGAATAGTGTCAAAATTGACATAAAAGAGTTTTTAAATCAAAAATTATATTATTAATTGATATTAAATTCCTAAAAATCTAAGGTTCGGCCAATAGACTTATATCATGATAGGTTCATCAATAATGTACCACTAGGGGTCTCTTGTATGTATATAGTATGTTTATTAACCATATAATATAAAAATACATAGAGACATTGTAAAAGTGAAACTAATTAACTTAGAGTTAATTGTTAATGATAAGGTTAATATAAGTACACAAACCTATCTAAATTCTATTGGTTGAGTTGTTTTAGACCCATCCCCACCTTAACATTTAAATAATCCCCTTTTGAGCCATTAGAAACCGAATATGAATTTATTATAAACTAATATTTCTAGCTCTTCCAAAGGTGCCCCCCACCCCTCTTATAAAAGGTCACTCCTCCTTCTCATTTCATCACACCATCAAAGCCTTTTGGTTCGGCCAAAATCTACCCAAATACTCTCCCAAATTCCCTCACTACAACCTAGAGTCCTTATTTTGATCATAAATACAACCTATGGATCCCTTTTGATCAAATCAAAGGAAGAACCTGGAGAAAAGGTAATGATTTCACCACCATTTTCCAAGTTCCTTTCTTCTTCCACTTTTTCTTCCTTTGTTGTTACCATTATAAAATAATAACTCCAGTATCATATATATACTCTGATGTTATTATAAATATGATACAACCATATTCATTATTCTATCCATCATTGGAATAACATGTCACCATACGTGCGTACGTACGGCTTACCGTCTCCACGTCGTGGTGTAATTGTTATTCAATATATTATTATTTGGATGGGTATAATAATGATGTGTAAATCATGTAAATAATAAATATAACATGATAATTATTCTTTATATATGATATACTATCCAATTACATATTATTTTAATATCAAAAGAATGATATTGTCGCTCGTGCGTACGTACGGACTACCGTCTCCACGAACGCGATGAGATTCATTATCCATCATATCCATTCAAGTATAATTATCATTTTATTATTGAAAAATAATTTTTAAGGACTTGATATCATTCTGAATATGAAAAAGATACAGCCTTACCATTACAAACATGGCTTACGTAACAAAACATATAAAAGAAAATGAGTAAGTTAACACTCGAAACGACGATAATACTAAGATATTATTAACAAATAAATGATAAAAGATCATATATGATATCATATTAATATATATGATTCTTGTATAATTTAAAAAAAATTATTTCACCATTATACAGGAGGTTAACCTACCCTCAACCAAGGAAAAGTACAAGGTAAGGGTTATTTCATAATCTCTTCATTATCTGAGGTTGTTTATACGTAAAAATCTACTGGGATCTCGTTATCATCCACATACATGTTCCTTTAAAAGGTATTTAAAAACATTTCTATATTTACTAGAAAATGGGTTAATGTCATTTATACCCTTATGTGTTTTGAAAGGAATCTTTCTGTCATTTTCCAAATAAGGAACTTTTAACCTTTTCGACAAATTTAAGGTAACAATGTTCTTTTAACTTATACGGTGGGTGCGATTATTTCACGCCGTTATAAAATCGTCAAAGCTCCCATTACAAGCGTATAAGAATATTTTCAAAGTAAATGTTTTATTATGTGACTTTTAAATGATTCAAAAATGAATATTTTAAGAATTTTTGAAAGGTACCCATTATCAAGATCATAATTTTAAATGTTTTAAAGATTTATCTTTCTAAATATTTTTAATTAATGTCCATGTTTTCAAAATGATTTTAAGGATTTATTTATATGAACATGAAGGTTTTGAAATGATATTTCTTTTCAAAAGTTTCAATGTGGTATGGGACACTTTGATTCAAAAATCTCTTTTAAATTACTTCCTTTATAAATGTGTGACTTTTTCAATGATTTCGAAAAAAGAGATATTTCCCTCAAATAGTTTTGATTTCATCTATGTCAACATCCTTTGATGGATTTTAAGCTTATTTGAAGTTGATTTATTATGATACAAAACTTCTATATTGTATTGAAGGTTTTGTGATATGTTTGACTGTGGATGAGCTATTTTTATACCATTCATGGTTTATGGTGAAAATATTGACATTTTTTATGCTAGTTTTAATACGAATGATTATGTTACGTTTAAACCTTTTCATATGAGAATTCATTGGACTTAATATGTGACGGGTGGACCCTCTATAGCTCCTCGATGCATCGGTAGGTCTCATGAGACAAACTAGTGTCTTGGCACAAGACCTTGGAAAAATCTTATTTGTAGTCTTGGCACGAGGCCTTGGCTATGTGGTTATGATAGTCTGGCATTATGCATTCCATCATTGTGAAGGTGGTTATTGATATTGCATGTGATTATTCGATTAGTAGAATATCCATGTGAATAAGTAAATGGAATTATTTCATTTTACTTTTTCCATACTATGTTGAAGTTCAAGTTTAAATGGATTTTGATTTAGTTATACATTGCCTTAAATTTTTATTCTTATTTATGAAAGTTTCCACTTTATTGCTATCCTTACTGGGCATTTGAGCTCACCCCTTTTCTATGTTTTATTTTTCCCAAGATGTGGAGAAGTAATTTATGAATGACCTTCAGGGATAGTATGTTGGGATATGAGTGTGGAATATGGAGACAATATATTGTTGTATCTTTTCGCTTATGGATATAATGTAAAACATTATGAATATATCTAATGTTTCCAAGGCTACTAAACCAATCGGTATTTCGAGATTTGATCTTTCTCGTGATCATTCCAATGTTATGTAATAATGCACCGACTCTGGGTAACTGGGGTCGGGACGTTACAGTTGGTATCAGAGAGGTTTAGTACAAACCTTGGAATCTAGATTTAGATAAACTCTGATTAGAGCACATCGACCTAAGATGGATCTAGAGGATTAGTATAGAAGAAATTCCTAGAACTTTGGTATTGTTGAAATTTTGTGAGTTTTCCGAGAAATACATCCCTGTCTGGATATGAGCAGGTAGAGGCGGCTCTGGCACATATGTACCTAGGGGTAAAACCCGAAAACACCGCTTAGAGCTAGACTCGAACGGGAACTAGTGCACGACAACGGGCCTTGCTGCACTCTTGGTTACGACACTCCCGATGGATATTCTTAGGATAATTCTCATTTTCTTTAAAAACCATTATTAAGGGTTTATGAGTATATACTTCCTCAAAAGAGACATTTGTATGATTATGGATTATATCCATAAACTATTTAATTTATGTTATGTGTTTTACAAGTTTCGGATTAGGTATTGTTATTCATAAAGTAATCTAGTGTATGACATTGTTTAGAAATGGTGCCCAGTATAAGGAATGATAACTTCAGCAATACACATGATCCAAAGAGAAATAAGGATCATAACATTCATGTTCGTAAGCCAGAATTTATTAAAGAAATAGTCTCTCATGTATTATCATCATATGAAGAAATAATATCATGTGTTGATAAGATAAGTAAAGATTTTACTGAGTCCTATGGCTTTGAAGGGAAGCAAGAGATGAAAATGATGGAAGAGAGAAAGATGGATAAAGGGAAGAGGGAAAAGAAGAATTTTCCCATATGTGATAACTGTGGGAAGAAACACCCTGGAACTTGCCTGAAAGGAATGGGAGTTTGTTATAAGTATGGAGGAAAAGGGCACAAAGTAAGTGACTGCATGTGTAAGAAAATGGTTTCAAATGTACAATGATTCATTTTCAAGGAGTTTGGACACTAGACAAACCTATGCCCCAGTCATCAGACTATAACTCAAATGATGCTATTGGATAAAAATAAAGTTATGATACTACCATAGATTAAGAGGATTGATTAGAGTTCTTATGTTTATTATGTCAATTGAGTGTTGTATCAACAATGTACTTGTTATAATAATTATGGAGTATATAAGGATTGTACTGCTGTACTATTTCATTAAGGACTTGAGATTGTGTGGATCAAAGAAAAGTGACTCAATAGCAGGATAAATTTTTGGAAATATATGGTTGAGAGAATGATAAACCATAATACAGTTCTGATACCGAGGTAATGATTTTGGAATAATACATAATTGATTTGGATAAATTATATTAAATATTCTTGACTACCTTGAAACTGATAAATGATTTGTATAATCCATCATTGTTTGGGTTTAAAACATTTTTGGATTGAAGGAGTATATCTATTATTCTTTAAGGAATAAGGGATCATGAATGTAATCAATAAGGTTTTATGGTAATTCATGATGTTGCAGTGTTTTAAAATAATACATGATGAAGGTGTTCACCTGTTATTACACGGAAAAAATGATCTTTATTGTGTTTAACTTCCTTATAATTTCTGGGCTGAAGTATTTTGGATAGTTCTAGTTTGGATTATTTTGGATTGCCATAAAAGGACATCCCAGAGGTCGGGCGGCAACCCGTCGCGTCCGGCAAGGCCGCGAGACTTGAACACACAACCGAAGGGAGACAAGGGTGTATCACCTACTACTGACCCACATGATGTCTTGGATTGAATACTGTCATTTTTTATGCTTCTGCTAGATTAATTATAAATTCATTTTTTCAACTCTATAAGAATAGGATAAATAGAATATTATTTTTAAGTTCTATTATCTTTTAGAGTGAAAGATGAGTCTGTGGTAAAAATTAGATAAAGGATGGAACTCTACTTGTCAAGAATATATTTTTTCTTCTTCTCTTATTCTATGAAGAAATTAATTCTTATACTTTATTTAAGGAATCCTAAAACCAAAAATGTGTTATCCTAATACCCTATGTTTTGTTGAACCGATGGTATTTCAAATCATCATAGATTGATAAATTTAAGGATCTCAATTTTAAAATTGTTTGTGATTGATGACGTAAATCACTACCTATAAATATTTACGTTTTCATCCAATTATATGTCTTTAATTTCCACCAATGTTCTCCTAATCGAGATCATAATTTGGTGGTGACCCTTTCATTTCTCTTTTCCTCATATTAAGACTAAATTTTAGTAACTCAATTTCCGATGTGCGTTTTCCCACAAAGATATTTTTATTTTCATCCTTTTATTTTCAAAGAACAATTTCAAATTACGAGGATGCAATTTATTGAAGGAGGGGAGAATGTTACACCCCATGATTTCATAGTGTGTTATTTCTTCAAAATAATTCAATAACTTGCACTACACGCAACACTTAATTAAAGAGCACCATGACTTACCAAACTAGCCGTTATGAATAGTAATACCTACTTTTTGAAATTTTATAAATTCTATCTCTCAAAATGGACTTCATTTTTGGATTAGGAATATCAAAATTAGCCTAGGGTGAAGTTTTTGTACTTTTCGGATAACTTTAATATTTCGATGAATAGTGAATATCACTAAATTTTAATTAAAAACAACTTTTTTAATCAAAATAATTAATAGTGATAAATTATTAATTTTAGTGGTTTTAAAGTATAATTAGAATATATTTTTACCATTTTATCCAAGGGTGTTCATTAGAATTAATTTCACTTTGAAATTGGACCTAAACAATTGTCAATCTTTTGATATATATTGTTTCTTAAAAACACGTTATTTGTTGTGACAGTGGAAATTAATTATAAAATTAATTAATGAAACATATATGTTTGGAATTTTGTAAAATAGACATCATTTTTGAATTTGGAATATCAATTATAGCTTGGGGTGAAATTTTGCCATTGTTCTGAAAAACATCAAATTTTGATGAATAGAGAAACTACTATGTGGTTGTTAAAAAAACTGAATTTTTCATAAAACATAATTTTACCGCTTCTGTGAATGGAATTTCAAAAATCTGAGAGACACGGTTAATATCAAAAATTAAAATTTGGTTCAATGAGATGAAAATAATTTTTGGTGAATAGTAACTTTTTACTTTTATTTACCACGGTTAAAAGTAAATAGGATAATTAAGGGTAGAAATGATATTAATATTACCCTAACACATGTCCTAATTCTATTGAATAAGTGTATCTCGACCAAAAACAACCTTAGGAATAAAATATTATCATTTAGGTCCACTTGGATTAGATTAGGACATTTATTATTATTTAATTCAATGAAGAGTTAAAAGAGTTAAAATCAAAGTTTATTTATTAAAACATTTTTAATATAGGGTTATAGATAAGATAAATTCGATTGTAAAAATTCATTAGAAAGATAAAACGATTTCCTAGATAAGGATATTTTATTTATAATTTTTAGACAATAAATAACTTAATTTATTTATGACACAATGATGATGCAGTAATTTCATAATTAATGAAAAATTATAATAATTGATATTATAAATACCCAAATAAATATAATGTGAGACTTTTTATGAATTACACTAATTTTCTAGGTTAATATGTCATGTTAGGATTTCTTCAATTAACGTTTCTTGAAGTAATCATTCTGTTAGGATTTTTACAAAAATCAATTATTGAATAGTGTCAAAATTGACATAAAAGAGTTTTTTAAAAACATATTATATTATTAATTGATATTAAATTCCCAAAAATCTAATGTTCGGCCAAGAGACTTATATCATGATAGGTTCATCATTAATGGACCACTTGGGGGTCTCTTGGATGTATATAGTATGTTTATTAACCATATAATATAAAAATACAACGAGACATTGTAAAAGTGAAACTAATTAACTTAGAGTTAATACTTAAAGATGATGTTAATATGAGTACACAAACCTATCTAAATTCTATTGGTTGAGTGGTTTTAGATCCATACCCACCTTAACATTTATATAATCCACTTTGGAGCCATTATAAACCGAATTTAAATTTATTATAAACTAATATTTCTAGCTTTTCCAAAGGTGCCCCTCACCCCTCTTATAAAAGGGCAATCCTCCTTCTCATTTCTTCACACCTTCAAAGACTTTTGGTTCGGAAAAACACTGCCCAAATACTCTCCCAACTTCCCTCACTACAACCTAGAGGTCTTAGTTTGATCAGAAAGCCAACCTAAGGATCCCATTTGAACAAATCAGAAGGAAGAACCCGAAGAAGAGGTAATGATTTCACCACCATTTTCCAAGTTCCTTTCTTCTTCCACTTCTTCTTTTTTTGTTGTTACCATTATAAAATAATAACTCCAGTATCATATATATACTGTGATGTTATTATAAATATGGTACAACCATATTCATAATTCTATCCATCCTTTGAATAACATGTCACCATACGTGCGTGCGTACGGCTTACCGTCTCCACGGTGTGGTGTAATTGTTATTCAATATATTATTATTTGTATGGGTATAATAATGATGTGTAACTCATGTAAATAATAAATATAACATGATAATGATTCTGTATATATTATATACTATCCAATTATATATTATTTTAATATCAAAATAATGATATTGTCACTCGTGCGTACGTACGGACTACCGTCTCCACGAGCGCGATGAGATTCATTCTCCATCATATCCATTCAAGTATAATTATCATTTGATGATTTAAAAATAATTTTTAAGGACTTGATATCATTATGAATATGAAAAAGATACAACCTAACCATTACAAACATGTCTTACGTAACAAAACATATAAAAGAAAACAAGTAAGTTAACACTCGAAACGACGATAATACTAAGATATTATTAACAAAGAAATGTTTAAAGATCATATATGATATCATATTAATATATATGATTCTTGTATAATTTAATAACAATTATTTCACCATTATAACGGAGGTTAACCTACCCCCAACCAAGGAAAAGTACAAGGTAAGGGTTATTTCACAATCTCTTCATTACTCGAGGTTGTTTATACGTAAAAATCTATTGGGATCTCCTTATCATCCACATCCATGTTCCTTTAAAAGGTATTTAAAAACATTTTTATATTTACTATACAATGGGTTAAAGTCATTTATACCCTTATTTGTTTTGAAAGGAATCTTTCTGTCATTTTCTAAACAAGGAACTTTTAACCTTTTCGACAAATTTAAGGTAAGAATGTTTTTTTTAACTTATACGGCGGGTGCGGTTATTTTCTGCCGTTATAATATCGTCAAAGCTTCCCTTAAAATATTATAAGAATATTTTCAAATTAAATGTTTTATTATGTGACTTTTAAATTATTTCAAAATTAATATTTTAAGAATTTTTGAAAGGTACTCTTTATCAAGATCATAATTATAAATGTTTTAAAGATTTATCTTTCTAAATATTTTAAATTAATGTCCATGTTTTCAAAATGATTTTAAGGATTTATTTATATGGAAATGAAGTTTTTGAAATGATATTTCTTTTCAAAAGTTTCAAAGTGGTATGGGACACTTTGATTCAAAAATATCTTTTAAATTACTTCATTTATAAATGTGTGACTTTTTCAATGATTTCGAGAAAAGCGATATTTCTCTCAAATAGTTTGGATTTCATCTATGTCAACATCCTTTGATGTATTTTAAGCTTATTTGAAGTTGATTTATTATGATACAAAACTTCTATATTGTATTGAAGGTTTTGTGATATGTTTGACTGTGGATGTGCTATTTTTATACCATTCATGGTTTATGGTGAAAATATTGACATTTCGTATGCTAGTTTTAATACGAATTTTTATGTTATGTTTAAAACATTTCATATGGGAATGCATTGGACTTAATATGTGACGGGTGAAGCCCGCTATAGCTCCTCGATGGATCGGTAGGTCTTGTGAGACAAACTAGTGTCTTGGCACAAGGCCTTGGCAAAATCTTATTTGTAGTCTTGGCACGAGGCCTTGGCTATGTGGTTATGATAGTCTGGAATTATGCATTCCATCAATATGAAAGTGGTTATTGATATTGCATGTCATTATTTGATTAGTAGAATATCCATGTGAATATGTAAATGGAATTATTTCATTTCACTTTTTCCATACTATGTTGAAGTTCAGGTTTAAAAGGCTTTTGTTTTAGTTATACATTGCCCTAAATTTTTATTCTTATTTATGAAAGTTTCCGCTTTATTTTTATCCTTACTAGGCATTTGAGCTCACCCCTTTTCTATGTTTTATTTTTCCCAGGATGCGGAGAAGTAATTTATGGATGACTTTCAGGGATAGTATGTGGGGATATGAGTGTGGAATATGCAGACAATATATTGTTTTAGCGTTTCACTTATTGATGTAATGTAAAACATTATGAATATATCTAGTGTTTCCAAGGCTACTAAACCAATAGGTCTTTCGAGATTTGATCTTTCTTGTGATCATGCCAATGTTATGTAATAATGCACCGACTCTGGGTAACTGGGGTCGGGGCGTTACACATGCTCTCTTAAAAACATGATGAAGTCTTTCACTACATATTCATACTCATTTTTCAAATAATTATAATTCACCCATTTTCAATTTATATCCATCCTGTTGGGTTCAAAAAATATTAATTGTTTACAATATATAATTAATCTCAAATAATATATTCAATATCAAAGCTGAAAGATATAGAAAATTAAAATAAGGGAAACTCACAATTTAATGATTTGTTCCAAGTAATTTCACTATGTTGAAGAAAATAGTTAATTAGATTATATAAAACAATTACTCTACTTTGGCAGGTGTTATCCTTTGAATTATTTCAAAGGTGAAAGTTATAGACGACTTTTCCTCATTTAATTTTTCATGTTGCATAACCACCCTTAATATTTATAGGAAATGCACAATACGTATCAATTATTTCATTACATTGGATCCACATGAGATGTATATTTTTATTTATCACACATTAAGGAATGGGTATTTGAGAAAATGACAATCCCTCTGAATTATATAGGAACCCCTCCACCACCCTTTTAGGAAAAAAAATATATCTTCCCTCAACATTCACTACAAATAATCTTTATAATTTTCATCCATTTCACATTTTAGAGGTCCAAGTCCAAATAATATATCCTAAATTATTTAATATGATGAAATATTTCAATAAAGGATATGATTTCATTTATGTAATGAACAATTTCGTATATTTCTTTTCAAGTTATATTCTTCAAATTCCAATTCCTAATAAAAATATATGAAATTAATAAAATCAAATGAAATAAATTTTACATCTATAAAAAACACAATATAATAAAATTATATTCATATTAATTCTCATCCATTGATTTTTACATTTCATTGTATGGGTCAATTTAACAACCCAAATGAATGATGATATAAAATGATATCATCGATTATTAAGAAAACATAATTAATGTTTTATATGATTTTTATATTGAATGTATTTTTTTATGGTTCTATAAAGGAAACATGAATATTCAACACTATATTAATAAACCAAATTACAATTTTTTTAAAATTACCAAAACAATCTGGTTATAGATTCTGTGTTGGGGAACCATACCTAAAACATACATGGAATGAACATGGAACATATTAACTCACAATGGAACTATAATTATAATACCTTAAGTGTTAAGAAAAATAAGAAATCTTGATCAAGGATCAATGAACCTAATCACTATATAAAATTAAATAAGTAATATTTGGAACTATTATAAAAAATTATCAATATAAATTAAATACAATGAATTACGATTACAGAGAGTGATGGGGTAATGATGTAGATAATGAAGATAATTGATTCAAAACCCCAATTTACAAAGAGAAAAATAGGATATCCAATTTAGTAGTCAACCAAACAATGGATCATAAAAAGAAATTTGTATTCATAATCTAAATGAATAATATTATACAAGTATTCGACCACAAATAACTCATGACATCATCAAAAAAGGAATATAATGTGAAATGAAAAATATACAAAAAAATCACAAGGCCTACCTCACTAGGTTGAAGATAATATTCTTTAGAAACTGTAAATGCAACTGAGCACCCGATGTAAGAAGATTTTCAAGCAACAAAAAGAAATCGAGTGATATGATTCAAGCATCGAATAACAGAGGTGGAGTGCTGACAATGGATGGATTCCATAGAAATCAACATATATCATAATGAGTTCACAAATGGTTATATTTTTTAAAATATATTGGGACACTTTTATAAGCACTTACATATACACACTAATAAAAGGGATTTTTATCTGTGCTAATGTTTTAGCACTGATAAACATTTATTTTATGAGTGACGATAAAAAAACTACCTTTATTAGCAGTTATTACTGAAGCACAGGTAAATTATTTATAATTATAATTATAAATTATTTTTTAAAAATATATATACTTAATATATATATATAGTTTATATATTCCATCTTAATTATATTTTTTATAATTTTATAATTATTTATTAATAATTATAGAAATATTTGTGAAAAATAATATTTAAATCTAATTTTTAGTGCAAGTATATGAAAATATGTTAAAAATGAGTGATATTAAACAAATTAAAAAGAAGTACACTTTAAAAATATTGAAAAAATGGATGAGTTTTGTGTGTTTTCATTGTATATATAAATTCATTAATTAATTATATGTGAAATCAATATAACTCACCTTTGATATATGTTAAATTTAAAAATCTTATGATACATTCAATTATATATCTAATACACTCTGAAATTTTTTAGTATTTTTAATTCATATTAATTATTAATTATAAGCCATTATTCACTAAATATATGAGTATTTAATTTAAAAATCATAAATATATTTCAATATATAAATCAAATTACAAAGGGTTCCATTTATCAGAACTAAAAATAAAATGATGATAAAATGATAAATTTATCCACGCTTTCATTAGCGCAAATAAAGATCCCATGTATCAATGATTTTTTATAGTGATGATAAATACTATCTTTGTAAAATTCCAGTTTTGTAGTAGTGAATGAAAAATTCTGAGGCATTTTATCATAATAACTATTGTAATGGTTTCATTTTAGTCTATTCTTTAATTCTTCATGAACCCTCTTTCAATAATTCATGCATTATATATACTAAATTGTCCATCCTTCTTCAATTTATTCTTGAACACCTACTTATAATAAGTATGATTTTCATATACTGGAGGATCTACTAAAATCCAGACTTGGTTTTCATACATAGAATCCATTTTAAAATTCATAGAATCTAACCACTTGGAAATATCTCTATGACTTACTACTCCCTTACAAGAAACATTATCATTATTATCATAAAAAATAATAAGTTCCATCGATAGTGACTAGAAAACCTTATTTTTTGGTTCTCTAACTTCTTTTATAATCATACAGAGTACATGTATCTTTGGAACTTTTTATCCCATAGGGATTTATGCAATCTATGACTCTACTATATCATGTGTTTCTTGAGCCTTGAATTCATCTATGTCTATCTCACTCCCACAATCTCTTTTAGATATGTGATCCCCTTCATTAAATGAGGGACTTATTTTATCAAAAACACTCTTTTCTATAAGGTGATATAGGTAATGCAGTTTAATTCTCTTAGGAAAACCTCTAAAGATACACTAAGTGCCTTAGGGTGTAAGTTTGTTTCCAGAAATATCCTTCAAAATGTTTCTAAAACTCACCCTCATATATCTAGAAACATGTGTAATAACGTGTATTTTATATATATTATTTTTATATATTTTATGTAATATTTTTTAGACTAGGATATGAGACGACATCTGATTCCGAGCCCTGATATTTCTGCAATATATGTTTTTTAATATATTAAAGATATTAAATAAAATATCAGCACAGTTTATCCAAAAAAGTAAAAGAACATATAACCAGCATCCTAAATAACAAATTTGAGCGCACCGTTGAGTTAAAAATGTGTGTTTCACCCTTGGTAAGACATAATCTTGGTTGATTCAGGGAGTCTTTAGAAAATATTCCACAAACATAAAATGAATAAAATAATTAAATAAATGATTTTATTTATTTTTTTGATGGAGATATCTAATTTTATTCTTTAAATACTTTCTTCTAAATTTTTTTTAGGGTTATCCACATAACACCTTGAATTAATGGGATCCCTTGGATCTGTTGGAGGAGATTTCATTGGTGGACGGTGGACACATCAATGATCGATGACCGATGTTGGAATAAATCTATAGATCTCACCAATAATAATGGTGTACCTCCATTCATTATCATTGATCGATCTGAATTGAGGTAAGAGTTTTTTTATTCAACTTTCTTCCCCATTCAAAATTTTTATGAAGATTTCAAATCAATCAAAAAATATATTGATTCACAAATTAGTAATTTAGAAAGATGTAATTTTTACGAGGATATTTGTTGGTAGAATTTCATTGTAATATATTTATATCTCTTTGTTATTTTTTTAATGGAAATGAATTGAGGTCTACATGAACATTGATTGCGGTCTATTTCTCTTGATTATTCTTGTGATTTTATCCCTTGATTATTCATTCATCAAAGGTATTCTTCGTTTCTCCTATGGTTTGGAAAATCCCAATGAATCGATCATTTAGCACCCATTTCTTTTCTCAACGGTCTGATATTATAGATATGCGATCAACATGACATTATATTGGAGCAACAATGGAGAGGCAATTGGATCAGATGATGTAGGTACCCAATTTTCATGTTCTTTGGTGTACAGTGATTTATACCATTCAAAGGAGTTTTTGGAAAAAATCAATGGACCAGATGTTGTTGTTCTACAATGAAATAAATCATCAGGGTTTGGATCATGATTTTTTATAGATATTTGTTGCTAGATTGAGGGCGGAAGGAGAGTCTAAATATGGGTGGATAATATCTAGGATTCTGAAATGTCCTGATGTGCACGGTGTGTATTCTAAGATTACAAGGAATGTGGGTCCCTTCTAATAGTGGAAATGATATAAAAGGAATTTATGTATCATGTTGTGTGTGGCCTCTCCCCGGTGGCTCCACTTTTACCTCATAGGGTACACAGACAAGGGTTGTAGTACATGGGAATGGACACATCGTGAAATACAACATGGATTCAACATGAGAAAATGAACATGGGCTAAGACATGTACTAGTACACAGACAGAATATAAGATAAAACTGAACTCCTTGTACTATTATATGGACATGGACATGGCACATGGACCGTCTATACAGGTAGGACCTAGGATTAAGGGGGCATGATGGGTAACCCTTTTACATGTTGTGTACTCCTAAGTAGTGGTCTTGAATCCTATATACTTTATATCATCGACATGTTCCGTTATGGTGTGTTCCCCATATCCATTCCCTTAGGGATAGTATTGAATTTCCACCTACACATAGGATATTGATCCCTTCAATATGAATTATGGGATTGCATTGGTGGAATCCAATTATGAGGCCTAGAGTGAGATACTCTATTCATCATTGTCCTTGAGGTATATTTATTGGTATCGTCATGAACAACAGTACACAGGCGGCAATCCTATACTTCGTGCGATAATCTATATTGAGTTTTTTGTATATGCCATTTCCTTGGGTGAAATCTTAATCTATATATCTTCTCACTTAAATCATTCTACAAGTAATTACTATGTAGAGAACTGGTATGAAGTACATATCAACTTGATTTCATTAGTGATTTCAGACTCAAGAGCATGTTTTATGGGACCAGTTATTTTTTGAACCTTTGATATAGAATCATGGGCTAGCATTATAGTGGTTTCATAACTTTAGATTGAATGTCTATGTCGAGTATATTTAGATATTCATATTATAAGTTTTGTAGGCATATACTTATGTAGAGATGACTGTTATTCATTTGTTGTATGCTTTGTAGTTTCAGGGTGTCATTTTGGATATTGTTTTACTCACCCCTGCATGAGTTTTTCCAAAACTTTTCACGTATTGTGAGTACAGTCGACCTTTTGATAGTGTTCTTGATAGACCAAGACCAAATAATTCATAGTGAGACAAGATAGGCCAAGCTGTGTTCCTATGGTATCTTGATTTTAGTCCTAGTTCTACATTTAGATTGGTCATTTTTTCAAACACTTTGTCATGGGAATTTATTTGGCCCGATTTACATTCAATTATTTCTTATCATACACTGGTTGTGGGAAACATATATATTAATTCATATTTTTTCCATTTTATTTACATTTCAAAATTTTATGGTCTTGGAGATGGGTGTGTGTATGGAAATACTCTAGCTAAGGCCTTCCATGTCTGTGATACACCTACTTAGTGCTAGTCATTATCCCATGGCCTATTTAATTATGGAATGGGGAGTCATGGAATGAGACCCATTAGGATAGGTCATGATAGAGTGGTATCAGAGTAGTTATTTATATCATCAGACTAGAGTCATTGACTTTGGTTTGGGGAAACAATGTTGAGTGTTACCAGTTCATATTTCCATCTAGGGACATTAGGGTTTTCACAAAAGCCGACCTATCCCTAAAACAAGAATATGATCACATAATTTTAGACACATTACAAGAGTAAATTGGTTTTAGGGAAAACAATGGAACATGAATCATATATGAATGGGTTATAGTTTCCATGAACATCTTGAGTCATCTCTGCAGATATACTCATTGATTGTGGTACATATTGTTTACATTTAAGATGCCACCTCTATGAATGATAGCAATAATTTGGCATCAGGATCATGAGGATGATCCCATAAGAGACGAGGCCTTGATACATGGATCAGTTCTAGCATTACTACCCTTAGGTGGTGCACCAGCTATACTTCCACTTGCGGAGTATCAGATGGAACCTGTTGTACTAGTTGATGAGGTGCACATGATGAGTGCACATATCATGTTTTATTGATAGAGACCCCTTAGGTTCCCTGGTGAGCTCTAACCACATGCAACTCAATACTATATTGATGTAGCAACCTAAGTATTCCAATAGGTTAGGACGCCAGTAGATCAAATGATGATCTTAGTGGTGATCCTTCTCCATAATTTAGAATGACAATGGTGGAGGTTGGTGACCTAGTATTATGAAGAGTAAAATCTACCATGATCAGATATTGAGTGCCTTTTTAGAGAGTGTTTATCTCTTTCTACACTAAGGGATGTATGTATCGAGAGGATTCTGTAGCTCTAGTAGAGAAACAAAAGAGTATTTATGTATTCATCATGGTTACCGACCTCTCCAGGTATTTGATGGATATGGTTCATGATAATATCTTCTTGTATATGAACATCAAGAGAGGAATGTGTACAGATATTCAAAATAATTTTGTCCTTCTACCCATTCCTACCAATGCTTTGGTGATAGAGAGTTCCTGGTGGTTGATAGTATCTTTCTAGAGTAGACATAGCTGGTAGTTGACAACAATGGGAAATCAGGAGGATATAACTCTATATTAGTGAGCCTAAGAAAATCTCGAGGATATGGTAATGTGAGATGTTTTAGGAGAAAGTCAAATGATAGTGGATTTTTAGTTTAGGGCACTTAGGATGGGTCAATTCATCATAGGGATAGATGGTGCTACGTATATGATGGTATTAGATATCTTGCTCATGGTTGTTCGACCCACTGTATGGTAGACATATAAACCCTGGATGTGCTACCGAGGTAGAGATAGTGGTAGGAGAAGATATGTCTATAGATTTGATGATGTGGCAGAGGATCCAGAAGATAAGTGTGAGGTGGTAAAAACATTTATACGTTACCACCACCACCCATAAGTGGTCCTTTCCAAGCTCAGGGAGGAAAAGTATAGGGGAGGCGACAGTTGTAGGTGGGAAAATCATAAGACTCAAATGCTCTGGGAGTTTTTCATGGTACGATCTGTGTCTTTTCTAACATAGCTAATGTACTGATTGACACATGTGGTAGTTATTCCTTTATTTCCACATGTCTTTTTTGAAATTTATAGAATTTGAATGATCACATAGATCGAATAGTGCGCTTAGAGACTCCTACTGGAAAAGACGAATAAATAACACACTTATGCCAATAGTGTGACCTAACTCTTATAGGTGAATTTTTCTATTGGGAACTCTTTTTAGATGATATGAGGCCTTACGACGTTATCTTAGTTATGGACAAGCTATCCATAGTTTATTGCTACATTGACTATTTTAGGAAAAGGATGGAGTGTTCCCATAGTGATCGGAATAGGTTCTCCTTTATTCAGTGAAATGTGAACCCATGATGTGTATGATGGAATCTTACAAAGGAGGGTGCATCATATCACTTATCAGTTAGCTATAATAACACCTGGTGTGGTGGATGTTATGAGTTCTTAGTTTTCTATATTGGGGGTGGAGTATGTGGATGTATTCCCGGATGATTACCCAGGTTTACCTCCCCATCCAGAGATAGACTTATACATTTATCCACACCCCAATATGACATTGATATCTTTTCCATCATATCAGAAGTCTCTTGATGATATCTACAATTAGTTGGTGAAGTTGGAGCACTAGAAGAGGAATGGATTTGTTATACGAAGTGGTTCACCCAGGTCAGACCCCATGTTGTTTTCCAAGAAGGTAGAAGGGAGATTAAGGAAGTTCTTGGAGTACCAATGATTATATCAGGTGAAAATGAAGAATAATTATCCACTACCAAGAATCAATGACATCATTCATTAGTTGTGATGGGTTTCATGATTATTGAATATTGACCACAGGTCAAACTATCACCAGCTGCGATTACGTGATGAGGATATACTGAAGTCATCATTCCGATATCGTTGTGGTCACTATAAGTACATGGTGATGTCCTATGGGGTGAAAACACCCTAAAATAGTTAAAGGGACTCATGAAACATATGATCCATCATTTCATAGACCGGTGCATAGTAGTCTTCAT
This sequence comes from Viscum album, assembly GCA_963277665.1. Classification (NCBI taxonomy): domain Eukaryota; kingdom Viridiplantae; phylum Streptophyta; class Magnoliopsida; order Santalales; family Viscaceae; genus Viscum; species Viscum album. The sequence goes on along the minus strand of OY728151.1, from coordinate 289,452,288 downwards.
GAAAAATATCAATGTGTACTCGGTATTGAAGGAGGAGCACACGATATACTCAAGGGTGTTTTTTTAGATACATCAAGGGAAACATATTTATATAAAGATCACAAATTACTAGTTATTAATTCAAGTAGTCCACTTTTAGGGACCTATTATTTCAACATATGGAGTGGTACTGGACTAGACCAAGTTTGAGGTTGTGTTATCTTGCAAGACACCCAAGATCATGATGGTGGTGAAAATATTTTGTGGGTTTATATGATATTAATAAAGATTAATATCTGATTTCTCAAAGATATCATCTCCCATGATATCTTTGACCCGAATGGGGAATCCATTCATGTGGATGGAATGTTTCCAATACGTTTTTCAGATGTTGAGGTAGAGTTTGAGGATATCTCTCATAATTATATTTTTAGATGTGGGTGTTCAGTTGGTAATTTTATGAGATGTATAAAGAACCAGGATTGGTTGTTTTAATATGTAGATGCATGTCTTGAATGTTTATGGTTCATGTCATTTTATACCACATGAGAGGAACTGCACAAACCATGGTCATGAGTTAGATATGGTGGTATTATCACTAACAATGTGGCGACAATACAAGATATGAGAGAAGTTTATCATCTATTATGATCACAATAGTTTCAAGTATATATTCTCATAGAAGGATCATAACTTATGATAGAGGTGATGGATAGATTTTACCATAGATTTTGACATTGAGAAATTTTATACTTCTATGAAAGGGAATGTGGTAGTAGACTCTCTCAGCAGAAGATATTGTTCAGAGTTTTTGAATGAGACATTAGAGTAGTTAGTGTCATTACAAAAAATAATATGTGGATGAAGATGGACCATATTACATCTAGTTGATTGTTGTCACCCCTCCTCTCTTACAACAATTAATAGAAGAAAAAATTAGGGATATAGAGTATGAGCCCCTACATACTCGGATATATAATATATATGCTAATGATGAGTTTTATAGAGGTGTAGATAATGTAGTTCTATTCTATGGATACATGATGGTACCCGTGATGATGCGGGGGATGTTTTGAGAGAGTTTTTATACATCTTAGTTGGAAATACATCCAATTTCAGAAAATATGTACTAGGGCCTCCAATGCCATCTTTGGTGGCTAGGTATAAAGAAAGGAGTCACAATGTTTTTATTTTAATTGTTTACTTCTCAGCAAGTGAAAGATGAGAACTATTTTTCACTCAGTTAATCTCAACCCCTTGTGGAGACAATGTGGATGTGGAATGGGATATCAATGGACTTTGTGACAAGGTTTTCATGTACATATAGGGGGCATGATTCCATACGAGTGATCATAGACCGACTGACCATGTCATATCAAATCGTATCTATTTGAGAGAAGAGTTTAGTAGAAATCACCAAACACCTCTATATTTACAAGATATCCCTAGTCAATAGTGTTCCATCAATGACCGTCTCTAATTGTGATTCATACATCATAGAAAGGTTGTGGAAGGGATTACAGGAGGCTTTCATGACTCAATTATGTTTGACCATGTTGTTTTACCCCCAAAATAATATCCAAACAGATCATACCATTCATTTTATAGAGGAATTGATGTGCGGTTTCATGTTAAACATTGTCTATAGTTGGGAGGATGACTTACCACTGGTGTAATTTTAATACAACAAACTATAACATTTAACCATCATTATGGAACCATTTGAGTCTTTGTATGGGAGATCTTGGAGGTCACCACCTTGGTGGAACGAACATGGAGTGTCATCCCTCATGGGCCTAAATATGGTGTGAGAAACTACTAAGAAGGTTTTTATCATTCGGGAATGGATGAATAATGCTAAGATCCATCAAAAGTCTTACATGGATAGATGATAAGGGACTTTGTAGTTTTAAGATTGATATTATGTATTACTAAACATTTCACATCTATGTTTATTATAGAATTTTTTTAGGGGAATCAAGATCTCTACAAGATGAAATTTTCATTTCCATATCATATGTAGTGTTGGAGAGATTGATTACCACTTAACTCTATTTACAAATTTAGACCATGTACACAACAACTTCAATGTGTCATAGCTAAGGTGTAGGTGAATAACCCACCAAAAGTTATTGACTAGGGAGATCATGACATTGATAATGGAGCAAACTTTACTGAGTACCCAGTTGATATTGGGGATTGGCATGATAGGATTATTTGTTGGTGATCGATACATTTACTATGTGTCTGGGGGAAGTATGAGAATCATCAGGAGAGCACATGGGATAAAGAGGCTCGTATTCATATTTAGTACCCACATCTCTTTATGTAACCATTGTTTTGGTTTGTTGGGAAATAAATACCAAATTTTGAGAGAATTAAATGATTTGTATTTATTATTTATTATTTATATATATTTTATGGATTATTTTCTGGATGTGGAACTAATACGATATGTGATTATGAGGCACAGTGTTCTAGGACTAAATGTCTGAAATATATTAAATATATTAGAAATCACATTCATGTTATTTTCCATAAAAAGTATTGTAAATCATAAATGGGATCATGTATTATAAATCCATAGGAACCAATGAGTTCAGAATACTGGTTTTACCCTAGGCACAATATAACCTTGGTCGGTCTAGGGCATTTATAGAAAATTTTCCGTAGGTGTAAGATGAAGAAAATAATTAAATAAAATATTTTATATGATTTTTAACATGGAAACATAATTTAATATATTAAATAATCTCTTATGGAATATTTTCAAAGTTATCCACATAACACTATGAATTAATGAGAGCCAATGGAGCTCTTAGAGGAGACACCAGTGGTAGACAACGACTAAATAGACGATTGATTACCGGTGTGGGATAGAATAAGAGGATATATCAAACCATCAATGATCCACTCATTATTAATCAATGATTGAAACAAATCAATTTATTATGGGTTTTATTTTATTTTATTCCCCTTTATTAATTTATTTTATGAAAAAAATCAAACATTTAATTGATTTATTTTTGGATCAATTATTTTGTGGGACGTGATTTATTTCAGCGATATTTATTGGGAGAATTTCAATGGGATTTATTTTTTTCCCATAATTATTCATTATAATGGAAACGAATCAAGATTGACATGAACATCAACTGATGAATGTTTCTTTTGATTATTCTAGGTCTTTTCTCCCCCGATTCATTGTTCATCATGTGTGTTCTTTATTTGGACCCTGCTTTGATATATCTCGATGAGTTGATCATTGGGCACTTTTTTCTTACAAAAATTATATGATATTGTAGATATGGAATAATTAATAAATGAAGGTTTTGTGATGATAGAGATATCATTATATTAGATGACATAAGTACCCAGTTTTTGTGTTCTTCGTTGTGTAGAAAATATCGTTATTTGAAGTTATTTTTGGAAGAAATCAAACTCATGGATATTGTTTTTTGATGATGGACAATTTGGTGCTTGGATTGTGATTTTTTTGAGAATTCAATTACTATGTTTAGGACCCTTGAAATGATCGAAGACATGTGAAGCAGATATGGTATTGTAGAAAATTCCAATCTATATGGTGTGTATTTCTGGATTACATATCATGTGGTTACCACATAGAAATAGCTAGGGTTTTATAGAAAGTTTAGAATCACATAGTGGGTGACCCTAGAACATGTGACCTCTCCCCAATGGATCAAAATGTACCTTAGAGGGTAAACTGACATAGGATGGAGTAAACAAGGACAAGAACACCGTGTAATCCCAAACAAACATGACCTGGTAAAATTCACATGGGCTAAGCCATGACTAGTAAATGGGAAGTGTACCTAGGCTGACCGCACACGGTGTAATATTACATGGACTTGGAACATGGTTTATTTACACACATAGGACCCAGGTGCTTGGGGACATGATGAGTAACCCCACCATATAATGTTTACTCCAATGAAGTTGTCTTGAATCCTTTTTCTTCTCTATGTTGGAAAAGTATCATTAGGATGTGTTCCCCATATCCATTCCATTACGGTTATTATGGAATGAACTCCTACATTTAGAACAATATTCATTTTAGTAGGACTTATTGAATAGATTTTTTGGAATCCCTCATTGATCCCTAACTCAGATCCTATATTAATATATATTCCCTTGGTAGATTTATTGGTATCTTCATGACCAACACTACACGGTCACTGATACTCTACTTAATAGTTTAATCTATATTGATTTGTTAGTATACCTCATGGAATAAGGTGTGATCAAAATTTGTATATCATATCTATTTTTATATAACATATGTACTTACTATGGAGAGACCCAATGTGCATTAACTATTGGATGAACATCATTAGTGCTCTCAGAATCATGAGCGTGTTCTCTGAGGCAAGTGCTTTGTAAAACCATCAAGCAAGAATCCTATGATGGAATTATGGTTGTGACTTACCATTAGACTTTGTATCTATATTGAGTACATCTAGATATTCATGTTATATGGGTTATAGAAAAATATATGTGTAGAGTTGACTATTATTTTTTGTACGCTTTGAGGCTTTGGGATTTCCAACATGGTATTGTTATAATCATAACTTCATGGGTTTGTCCCACACATGTCATGTCTTTTGTAGAGGTTCGACCATTTGATAGAGTCTTTGATAGACTAGGACTAGATGGTGGTTAGTGAGACTAGACATACCGAAGTGTGTTCCTACAGTGTCTTGATATCTATAGAAATATTACATTTAAGTTGGACTTGTTGTCATACTATTTATGGTGGGATTTTAGGATTGATATCTTTAGTATTTATCCAAACCTTCTGTATAATGATTTAAATAATGCTCTGTAGCTTATACATTAATGTTTCATATTTTATTTTATTTGTACTTGTTTTATGTCTGACATCTTTAGTATGTATCCAAAGCTTCTGTATAATGATTTAAATAATTTTAATCACTTATTATAGAACCAATTTTATTTTTATGATATAATATATGATCATATTAGCATATTTTTGTTAGTAACATTTCATTGTCACCCTTTATTTTGATATTAACTACTTTATGTTCTTATGAAAGTTATGTAGGATAAGTTCATGTTATACATCTTAAGTTATAGTTATAGTATTTATAAAATAATATTAGTATAGTATATATCATATTTATTCATTTCATTAATGTATATAATAATTGTTTAATAAAGATCATGTAGAATTAACCACATCACATTGTCGAGACAGTGGGTCGTACGTACGCACACACAACTATATCATTCCCATAACATTTGAATGGTATATAAGTTGATGTTATAAAATATGTAATAATTATTACCATATTATAATAACCATATATAGTAATTATCTCCATAATTATAACCGTTCATGTTAGGTGGCGGTGAAAAATATATTACACCACGACGTGGAGACGGTAAACCGTACGTACGCACGCATAATGATTTAATTTTTCATAGGATGGATTGAAGGTGAAATATGATGTTTCATAATTATAATAACATATCGTTATGTTATTGATACTGATTTTTTTACATTATAATGAAACAACTAATGAAGAAGATGTAGAATAAGAAAGAAGTTTGAAAGAATCGGGAGAAGATATTACCTCTTCCTCATTGTGCTTCCTCAAAATATTTTCTTAGAGGTCTAGAGTTGGACTTTGATGATGACCAGAACCACTAGAATTTAAATAGGGAAGTTGAAAATGAAAGAGGGCAGGGGATGTCCAGATATTTAAGAAATAATGTGAAGTTAAAAGGTGAGGGATGAGGTGACCTTTTAGATTTGAGGGGAGAGTTACTTTTGGAAACTCCATAAATGAAAATTTATAATAAAATCCAACCATACCCAAATACCTAAGAATTCCTCAATTTCATAGGTGATATGATATAGGGTTTGTAATATCATCAAAAAATAAATTTTGAAAAACTATTTCTATCAATTTAAACCTTATCTTTTTAATTTACACTTAGTTATTCTATTTAATTTTAAACATGGGTAACAATCAATTTAATTTTAAATGGGAGAAATATATATTTATTTGATGTCAGATAGACCTTAAATAAAAACATTATTTTATTTTATACCATATAATAATAATTATATATTTTTAATAAATTTTTACTTATTTTTATATAATTTAATAAAATATTATTTTGTTAAACAATCAATAGTGTAAATTTTGACAATATTTAACATATTTATTTTTAAAATTATTAATATAAAAAGATAAATTAGAAAAATATAATTCATTATTTTTCTAAGAGGTTAAATTCATCTATAAAATTAATTATAAATGCTATATAGCCCAAATTATATTTTAATTATTATTTTTAATAACATTTATTGGATATTTCCCTTTAACAAAAAATATTACTACTATAGTTTTGTGTAATTATTTAATATGTTTATATTTTGATTAAAAATTTAAAATAAAATACTATAATGAAGATAAATTAACTAGGTTTCATAATTATAATTTCAATTGAATTTATCTTCTTGAAAATAATATATTTAAAGTGTTATACTTATTAAATTAAGAAGGTGATATCTATAGAATCACTTTAAATTAAATATTATTAGCATCATAATACCTTCTTTAAGGAACAAAATATTCCATAACATAACCCTTTAATGATTATGGTATACATATACTCGAAAAATAAAATTTGGTCATTTTTTTGGATCTTTTAATGGGAAATATTATTTTAATATAAACTATATTATTGATTATTCATTAATTAAATAAAATATGAATCATTAATGTATAAGACATTAAGGTAATTATTCATTTCCTAAAAATTAAAAATAAATTACCAAGATAAAAGAAAATATTTTATTTAAAATGACTATTTATAATTGAAGTTATCCTTAGTATAACGTTATATTAAAAATGATTTACTTATTAAAATTGGAGTGAGAAATATTTAATATTTCTTTAAATAAACTTAATTAAATGTCATAATCTCATCCAAGTAGATTCAAATGGATACCATTATGTCCCAAGGATTATTTATGTCAAAAAACTCACAAAAAGATATTAATACTAGTGTTATGGTAGTTCTATAATAGTAATCTTACTCTTAATTACCTAGTTTACCCTTTTACTCTTTTAATAAAAAATAATCGAGGTTACTATTGACAATTCCCATAAATAAAATAAATCTATTCAACAAATTTTAACCGACTTATTAAAAATAAGGAATTCATTTTTAGATATTAAAAACAGAGAATTTTTTGTAATTAATTTAAAATCAATCCCAGTTTCTGAATGAAAGAACATGTTTTTTAAGAGTTAAAACATTTCAAAATATTGAAATGTTTTTACATATGAATTAAATTTAAAATTAATTATAATTTCATAAATTATATTGAATGATAAAAATATATTATATTTACACTTTAAACCCATCGAATTTTATAATTTAACCATACAAATTATTTTGATGAAAAAAGTTGTTTTCACATATAATTTAGTGTATTTTTACTATTTATAAAAACTATAATGTTATAAGAAAATATCAAAAATTAATCGAAAGTAAATTTTTATATCCCACATTAAAAGAACATTTTTATATTATTAAGATGTCAAAATCTAAATTTAAAAGGGGTTCACCATGCAAAGGGGTAAAATTAACCTTAAAACTATGTTTTTATACATAAAATAGGGATTATTCATACACTATGACTAAAATATCCATTGGATGAATAACATAAATGTATTTTATTAAGTATATAACAAAGATACATCATTAATTTCATTAACAATAATAATTTACTCAAGAAAAATATTTAATTGATTTATATTTTTCATAAATAATTGATATCCAATGAATTTATAAAAACCTATACATTACATGTATATATTACCTCAACATTGAAGAATATTTATTACATAACATAACAAAAACCACACTAGGACTAAATAGGTTTCATGTCTTTAGAAACTAAGAAACATTAACAACTCATTCATAAAAGATCTACATTATCTCCCACTTATTCATTCAAAATTAGACTCCTTTTTGCCATATCATACTTAATACCCCACCTCATTACCTGGGGAAAAGAAATATATGATTGGGGATCAAATTATAGGTAAGGTTAAACAAGGACAATAACAATCATATAAGAAAAATTCATTTGAATTTCTTATCCTTCGTATAACAGATCAGAATATCATGTCATGGGATAAATCACGAAAGTGAAATGTAATCCCAAGAGAAATAACATAAGACATGAAATTTAGTGTAATACACCCATAAAAATATAAAATCATTTCATATAGGTCATGGATCATTGAAAAGACCATTATAGTAGACAAATTCTGTTACTAAACCGATTTCACTCCTCATTCTATATATATGTTACTAAACATGATTTACTTGTTGTTCCAGTCATGTAAATATCATGAGATATAAATATTTACCCAATTATTGGAAGAATATATAGGTCCATCCCATCTCATAATGAAACTATTCTTACATTTTCCACAAAAACATAAATCACATATCAAAGCATAACCCAAGAAATAAAATGGGTTCCTTAAACATCATTCCATCATAATCCTTTTAATATAAATAGATTTTCTAAAAATAATTACAACACAATAAAATAAAAGTAATAATAAGGATAAAAAACATAAACCTATGTCATCTTAGATTGAAAATAATTATTATAAAACACTTGAACTTAATTCATGAGAAAAAATTCTTTCTTTCTCAAAAGAGTTTTGTTTTCTCAAAATACCACTAAATTTTAATGAAAAGGAATTTAGTTGAAAATAATATTGAAATAGGGTAGAGGAAGATTCATGGAAATAAGGTGTCATTAAACAATATAAATCTATTCATACTGTATAAGTTGAAAAAAAATTCTCCTTGAACTATTGCCGGAATAGTAAAAAAGTACCTCATATCGAATAATGAAAAAATAATTCTTTCAAACCGTTTAATAAAAATTCATCAAATAGTAAAATTAAAATTATAAAATTATATAAGAATATACATAATATTTCATAATTAGGAAACATGGATGCAGATCATAAATATTTCCCAGTAAATACTTATATATAAACAATCTCAGATAAAAATAAGATTGTAAAATTATCCCATACCTTAGGTCTGATATCCTTCATATGTATCCAAATCACCGGTATAATGATTTAATTAAAGTTACATATATATTCCAAAATCATAAATATTTTTATGACCATATTTTCATCTGTTTCTCAATAACATTCTATTGTTACTCGTTATTCGACTATTATATACTTTATGTTATTATGCATATTTTGTTAGATATGTTCTTATTCCTCTTTTTAGGTAATAGTTATATCATTTATATCATATAATTAGTATTAATATATATCATATTTATTCATTAAATTCATGTATATAATTATTGTTTAATGAAGAGCATGTAGAATGAATCACATCGCACTGTGGAGATGGTAGGCCATATGTATGCCCGAGAAATGATATCACTCCCAAAATGATTGAATGGTATTAAAGTGGATGGTGTATCATATTTCAAAATTAGTATATTGTAATAATAATCATAAATATTAATTATTTCCGCCATTATACCTATCCAAGTAATATGGAGGTAAAAAATTGATTACACCCCGACTTGGAGACGGTAAGCCGAATGTAAGCACACACGGTGATTCATTTTTTATAGGATGCATAGAAGGTGAAATATGGTTGTTTAATATTTAAAATAAAATATCATTATATGAGTGGTACTGATTTTATTACTTTATAATGAAATAACTAATGAAGAGGATGTAGAAGAAACACTCCTATAAATTAAGGTTATAGCCACAGTTTGAAAGCCTGGCTATAAATCCAAAAGCCATGTCTACAAGTTATAGCCATGGTTTCATGCACCGTGGATGGTATTGGTGTTTCCATAGGTCATGGACTATATTAACAGTATCAATCTGTGGCTAAATACCCATAGAAATAGTTCCAACCATGGCTAAAAGCTATTAAACATGGTTCAAACTATGGTCATAGCCCTATAACCACGGTTCCAACTATGTCTATAGACTTATATCCATAGATTGAAACCCTCGAATAACCTTAATCCACACAAGAACTATGTCCATAGTTTGAGACTATGTCTATAGGCTGTTAGCCATGGTTTCAAACCGTGGAAATAGGCATATAGCCACAATTTAAGACCGTGGATATAGGAAATCGAATTACATAAAAAACAACCCCACTCCCCTTACAGGCACTCTCTTCCCCCTAGACAGATCCCCCAATACACCCCCACTCTCCCTATATCCCCTCCCTTCTCCCTTGGACAAACCCAACCCGTACACTCCCCACCACCCCTTGCACACCCCCACTCTCCCCCTAGACAGACCCCCCTTGAACCCCCTGGACACCCCTCCCCTTAGACACCCCCTGGACACCCCCTCCCCCCCAGACACCACCCATAGACACCCCCTCGACACCCCCTTGGACACCCCCACTAGACACCCTCACTAGACACCCCCCAAGACACACCCCTAGACACCCCCTGTACACCACCTAGACACCCCCTTGGACACCCCCTACACACCCTCCCCCTAGAAACACCCCCTAGACACCCCCTGAATAACCCCACTATAAATCCTTTAGACACCCCAAATAGACACCCCCTAGACACCCACTGGACACCACCTAGACACCCCCTGGACACCCCCTAAAAACCCCCCTAGCCACCCTAGACACCCCCTAGACTCCCCCTTGGACACCCTCCCCCCAGACAACCCCTGGACACCCCTGAACCTCCCCGAACACACCCCTGGACACCCCTTGGACGCCCCCATGAACACCCCCTCCCCCTAGACACCCCACTGGATACCCCCCCCCACTGGACCCCCTGAACTCCCCTAAGACACCCACTAGAAACCCCCTAGACACCCCCTGCACACCCCCCTGGACACCCCCTTGACTCCCCCTCCCCCTAGACACCCCCATCCCATAGACACCGCCTTGGACACCCCCGGAAACCCCCTGGACACCCCCTTGCATGCATATACATGTCGACATGCATATTAAGAAAAGGAAAGATGAAAAAGGTAAATGGAAAACTATAAATAAAGAGGATGTATAAAATATTTTTTATATAAAAAATGTAAAGGTATGGGATCAAAAAGTGTATACATGGGGATCAACTATCCAAAAAATGATACAGAGCAATGTCCAGAAGATTGAATATTTCACACTCAGGAGTGAACTCTAAATCATCAATTCATAAATCATGGGCTATGTTTTGTAGTTTGTTCTCAGCGTAGAATGAATCCTTGTCTTGAATACTAATGCAATTAATAAAAATAAACAAATGATCGAAAATAAAAATCCATCAGGAATCCAAAAACAAGAATCCAAACTCTCTTTTGATATCTTTCACCTATATATATTCCTGAATATCCCCTTCTACTACACCCCAACTCCCCCTTCATACCCGCCTGCACCCCCACACCCCCAATACACTACCCCCTAGCCCCTTTCACCCCCCGGACACCACCTATAGACACCTCCCTCCCTACACCCCTACCCACTTCACAATCCCCCCATCCCCCTTAACCCTCCCAGGACAACCCCCTCCTATATGTCCCCTACCCCTACACCCCCACATCCCCTACACACTGCCCCTATCCCCCTTCACCCCCTAGACACCCCCTCCTCTTGGACATACCCCTCCCCCAACACCCCCTATCACCCCTCTCCCTCCCACCTCCCCATCCAACCCTTTCCCACTACTCCCCCATCCCCCTTAACCCTCCATGACCCCCCCCCCCCTTCTAGACACCCCTCCCCCTCCCCCAAGGACACCTCCACCTACAACCCCACCCCCTAGACACCCATCAACCCTGGAAAACCCCTCCTTCCTTTCTGGACACCCCCTAATTCCTAGAAACCCTCTCCTAGACCCCCCTCTAAACCCCCTCCCCCTGCACCCCCTGCACCTTGCACACTCCCCCCACCGCCCCTTAAGGAGAAGATATTTTTTGAGACACCATTAAAAATTCTTATTGCATGGGTGATGGAATCATCCATTCTTATAATTCTCTTTGGGAATCATCTGTACTTGTGTGAAGTGTAGCCTGATCTTTGAAAATATGATTCTGGCTATTTCGTATTTCTGACATATCTATCGATATAGAGGTGTTCAAATGCTCATTTTTCTGTGTTGTAGGGGTTATTTTTAATGAGTTTCCAAGACTATCAGTAACCTTTGATATTGTTTCCATATCATTTCAATGTGAACACTATGTTCTTAAGGAAATGTCTCATCTTTAGTTTGAGTGATACTGGTCATTTGTAAACTACGTTATGGAGAATAATGTCTTCTACTTAATAATATACACATCAGGATGATAGGACCTGATTTTTTTATTCTAGAAAATTAGAATCCACTGAGCACATATTACTTGGAGAAAATTGGTTTAGTTGATTAGAAATTTAATTTATTTTTATATGGATATAATTTATGTTTGTTTCTGAGTTTTAGTTGTAGCTGTTTCGATCAGGCAGTGAATGTAGCAAGTGTTATAATAGAGATTGCGGAGAAGTTATGCTAATGTAACATAGGAAGTTACATAAGATAAAAATAATTATTTATATCATATTAGGTTCACCAAAGTAGGAGGTGGTTGTGTCGGTGATATTTGGGTAAATAAAATGGATTCCACTCATTTCATTTAGGATATTCAGGATTAAATCTAGATATATTTCCATAAGAGATAGTATATATAACTCAATTTTATAACACTGGAGCAGACTGACGAAGAGAGGAGTTGAAAGATCATTTGTGAACTCATAGAAGATATGATACTATGCATGAAGACGATGATTGAACACCATTTTCATTTCAAAGACATGATTGGGTAATTTTTTAGTTGTCGATAATTATGTTTTCTTCTAGTTATTTCATTCCAAGATTTTATAATCTTCGATAAAATTGTAATTTTCTCTAGATTTAAAATTTTTAGATACAAGATCCCTATTGGAAATTAGAATATTTGCGACGAACTATTTGGAATGGGATCCAGTCGCAAAAAACCCATTTGCAACGGGGGCCCATCACAAATAGCCTGTTGTAGAAAATGGTGTCACAACTAGTATTTGTTGCAACAAGCCCATTGCAAAAAATATTACTTGCGATCGGAAGCATGCCCATTTAAAATATATGTCATATTAAATAAATTATATATAAAAGAAACTTCAGCGATTGGGTTGTCGCAAAGAGTATTTGCGACAGGATACCATCTCATCGCAAAATAGCTATATGTTTTAAACCATTTGTGATGGGGCCGTCACAAAAATGTTATTACGATGTTAAAGAAACCTGTCCCAAAAAACATTTAAAAAAAATATATAATCAATTTTCGACAGTGCCCCATCGTGAAAGACCATATCACTAATACTTAACAAAATAAGTATATTAATATTATTAAAATAATAACAAAATAAAAAATATTAAAATTCTCAATATTTTCAAATACATAAAAAAATTAAAAAAATAATAATATGATTAATGAAAAAAAAATTAAAAAAATTAAAAAAAATAAAAAATAAAAAATATATTAGAATTCTCAATATTCAGAAAAAATATATAAAAAATTCATAAAACACTATTATTTTTATTATTTTTATTAAAATAAAAAAACATTAAAAAATTTAATACTAAAAATATATAATAGAATATTAATCTACTAAAAACTAAAAAAATTATGCAATATTCACATCAATATAAAAGACAAAAATAGTAAATAGTTCATATTACATCAAATTTTCAATTAAATTGTTTTTAAAAAAACAAACAATTACTAGAGGAGATAGTCTTTTGGAGGAGTTGAAGGAGATGGTGGAGGAAAATTCATCCCTAAACAATGAGTCAGATGACACATGTAATTCATATGATTGGGCTGATGCTGCTGTCATTGATGCATATCTTCCTTGGGATGTTGCTACTGCTGACACATCTCTTCTTGTTGCTTCTGAAAACCCTTTATAAGCACAGTTTGAGCAAGCAACTAGTCCTGATATTGTGATTCAGAAGATGATAACTCTCCACTAACTCCTCTCGAGTTGGATGTTGATATCGAAACAATACCATAATAAGTCCTAGGTTTCAAATGAGAGTCGATTCCAACTACTTAGCCCTTATCGAAGGCAAACTAGGTTTCCTTTATCTATGTTGCCTCGTCAAAATTGTGGGCACTGGTCTGATTAGTCATCTCAGCCTGACTCACAGCCCGTGTCTGAGATTTCATGGCCTCATATGAATCCTTCAAATTCAATTTGAAATTAAAATAGTAAAAATATTATATGCAGTTAATTTTTAAACAGATAAATAAATAATACAGACCACAATCTGACGCTGGCGATCACCTATAATCTCTCTAGTAGACGAATCATTGTACATCCTCCAATAAATGTCCTACCCCATAATATCGAGATCCTCGGCTGCCGATATGAATAAAAAATAAAATGTTTATATGTAATGTTATATAATATATTTAAAAAAGATACTTACCAGATTCTCTCTATGCGTACAGAATAAACGGCTACCAACTCGATGTGCCTCCTCCCGTCTCCCCCAGTTTTGTCAGTCCAATGAATATCTTCTCTAAAATCAAATACTCATCAACTATGATCATAATGCATCTCACATGTGAGATGAAATGTACTTTGGTCAGTGGGCTCTATATGACCCATCAAATATTGTCGCCCCTGCTTTCATAATGGTTGTCCTTCTCAAATTGTGAAAAAACTACTGAAAACACTCAGACATAGACATCTCCCTTACCTCGAGGATAGCGCCATGTATGCTGTCATTGATGGGATACCATAAACCCTAAAAATAATTTATAATATCAAATTATTAATGAAATAAATTTCTAAATAAAAATTATTTATTTACGTACTAGCCAATGATTGAACATTCAATGATGCACATTAATGGGAATTTGTTCCCATGTAATCCATGGATGAGAACAATAATTGGGCAAGATAGTTCTCCCCTTTCCAACTACTACATGCACAAAACTATGAAAAAAGAACCAATAATCAAAAGATTAGAATGTAATTAAATTAATAAAAGATAACAATAATACATATGTTATCATACCTCTGTGTGTGTAGATCGAAAGCAATATGTGGACGCCACTCAGGGTAGGGTCAAGAATCATAATTCACGCAAGATCATGCCCCCTCTACATACCCCCTAAACTGCTAGTAACCTAAGGGTCAAGTGATCCCAAATCCTCTTCATCCAAAGGTAGCTCAGCCTCCTCCAACTCATGAAATAGAGGAGGTTCCATCTGAAACACAAAATGATTGTTGTTAGTAGATATTTGAACATAACTATTACATATAGATATATATTAGTTATGATTATAACCAGCATTTAACTATGTTAATGTTCACTTTCATCATCATCTTCATATCTGAGGACGTTAATGTCTTCATATTCATCATCAGCGTCATCAATATCTATATGAGTTTCGGTTTCATCATATCATTCTATTTCGTATTCATTTGTAACATCATTAACATCATTGTCACCATCGACCCTTAATTTTTGGGTTTCATTATCAATATTCAGGTCTCTTTGTGAAAAGGATGGATTTTGAGTACTCTCATGAAAAATATAAATTCTTTGTACTTCATCAGAACCACATTCATTTTGAGTAAACTGATTTCCAGAGATTTAAATTTTATTATGCTCCACCAATCACTCACGTCACTTGAAGTAGCACAATACTTTTCATAATATATTTGATGTGCCTATTGAGATAGTAAAAATGGATTCTTTACTGTGAGAATAATTTTATATTTAATATTGATGATTCCATGAATCAGATGAACATGAAATCCTCTCTCAGTATCTAACCACTAACATTTATACATTGTTATGTCATTTTTCCATAAATCAAACAGTTCAATAATTTCAACCAACATGTTGTAAATGTCAACTTCAGTTTCTCTATGATGTGATCCTCTAAAGAAAACTCCATTGTTCATTGTTTTTTTGATTCCCCATATGCAAGTGTTTGAAATTGAAAACCATTCACCACATATGCCTTGTAATATTTGACCATTTTGGATGGTGGGTTACTTAATATACACAGTTGCTTATCAATTTTATCATCTTGTTGAGACACCAGAAAATTTGTAAAACAATTATCAATATAATAACTAATAAACTGAATTGATAGGTTAATCCATCAATAATTTATGTAACCATTTTTTGAAATCATTGAGAAAAAATTTTATGTCCGGGTTCTTCGAGAGATACTATTGTAGCTTGTGGAATTTGATTCTTGATATGGTTATCATATAACAGAAAATTAAAATAATTTTACTTACTATAACATAAATTATAGAATAAGTGATAGAAGCACTCATAGTACAAATGATTTAATTTCTTCACAGTTGAGCAGAACATATGTATGATCTCTGTGATGTTTATCATCTGAAATCTATCGTTCATGAACTCCACCGAAGCCATGCTCTAGCTAATTAAAAACAGATAATTGAATGTCCATTTACTCATAATCATTACCGTCATTACATCCCATTCGGTTGTTTTTTGAGGTATATTTAGATTCAAATCAATGAAAGTAGAAAAAAATTCCTCTTGCAAATAATCTTTAGAAATTGAACCTTCAACTGATGGTTTGTTACGTAATTTTTTCTTCAATTTATGCATGTATCTCTCATATGGGTACATCCATCAAAACTATACCAGACCTCCACATTTATCTTCATGTAGAAAATGTAACATCAGATGTCCCATTGATTCAGAGAAATCCAGCAGAAATATTTTTTCCAGTTTACATATAATGACAACAATACCTTCTCATAGTTTACATAGTGCATCATAGTCTATTGTCACTGCACAGATGTATCAAAGAATATGATATGTCTATAATCGATTCCCAAATCATAGAATTCAACAAAAATATAAATCCAATCGGCATAAGTCTTTCCATTATAACATGACAATCATGACTTTTTAATACAGTAATATGGCCATTCTTAACACATCTTTCCAAATTGGAAGAATATCCCTCTAAAAGCCTCAAATTTTCAATCCACTAAAAAAATAATAAACGACTCTCTTTGGATAGTGTATAAGATTATTTTGGATTCATTAACCTCTGTGATCTGACATTTTTTTACAATTCATGTTCTGGTCGTCTGCAAATTTGGGCATGATCTAATCATGCCATTACATTATCTTTGGTCATACCTGGTGAATCCAAAATTATATGAAAAAAATTATCAAAATAGTTCTTCTCAATATGCTTGATATCCAACATGTGGCAGACAAAAAAATCAGACCAATATAGAAGATCCCAAAAAATTCTCTGTTTTATCCAATTATGCTCTTTCCCAAAGCCATGAATTTTTTGTTGGTTTACTGTTGGCCCAAATGTGAAGGGAGGTAATGAAAATACAATTGACTTTAACTCGGTACCAAATATCATTTTTGGAGGTTCATCCCTTTAAGTTGTGCCCTTTCTAAGAAGATATTTGTTCCTCCGAAATAGATGAACGGTTGGAAGAAATATGCGATGATAGTCAAAATATAATTGTTTTTTTCATTGATGAGAATAAAGGCATTGCTGTCTTTCATATAGAATGGAAATGATTTCAGGCCATGTGTACTCCAGCCAGATAACAATCCATATGTCATAAATTCACTAATCGTCCACATCAATGCAGATTTTAATATAAAATTTTTTTTCACTACAGCATCATATGTACTTACACCATTACTCCATACTGAATTTAACACATCAATCAATAGTTTCAAATAAACATCAATATTCTTTTTCAGATGTCCTGGAATTAATAAGGTCAAAAATATATTGGGATCCTTCATCAAAATCCATGGTGGTAAATTGTACAGAGTTATAAAGAAATTCCAACATGAATACAGACTACCATAAGAATCTAACGGACATAAACCCTAAGTAGAAAGACCCAATCACACATTTCAGGCTTCTAATGCAAAAGAAAGATGCAGTCGGTCAAAATTTTTTCATGAATCGCCATTAGATGGATGATACAAGATTTTTTCTGCTGAAATATTGGTTTTTACATGAAATCATCGATGTAGTGTTCTAAGACATAAATAAATGCTTTAACCTGGGTGGAAGGGGGAAATATCTCAACATTTTCACTAGAATTGGTCCAAACTTCCCCGGTTGAGCTTCTTTAAACCTTGACTGTCCACATGTGGGAAAACTATCCAGTGGATCGTTTTCACTAGAATATAAGGTGCAATCATTTTCACATGAATGAATCTTCCAATCAATAAGGCCCAGATTAGGAACCAACCTCTTGTTCTCATAGTAATTTATAGGCAACACATTTCCTTCAGGTAACAGTGTTTTAACCAAAGAAAATATCTGATCAAAATAGTTTTTTTACATTCCATTATCTGATTTAATACCAATAAATTTTGAAACCGCTTCTAATTTTCTTATATTGCAACAAGGATATAAGAAATACTTAGAAGAC
Source organism: Viscum album (assembly GCA_963277665.1). NCBI lineage: Eukaryota > Viridiplantae > Streptophyta > Magnoliopsida > Santalales > Viscaceae > Viscum > Viscum album. The sequence continues at coordinate 289,433,763 of OY728151.1, read as the reverse complement.
CTCAACAACTTAGAAAATTCGGATGGTGCTAACTTTGGAGATAAATAAATAACATCTTGAGTTTCAGATTGTTGATAGATGGACCTGCAACATCATGTATTAATTCTGTAACCATGATGGATCCAGAATCATGTTATTAGTTTCTTTTCTGGAACTGTGTTCACCGTGTTGATACAAAAAAAACATAATCTGGTTGAAAACCAAACCACAAGAGATGTCCCACAACCTTGTCAAGTGTGTCAAACGTTCTCAGAGCACATTTTTTCAAGGACACTTAATAGTGCTTTCTAAAACCAATTCTGGTTTTGATAAATCCAATGATAAGAAAGCTTGTACACCCTCAATATATAAAGGATTTAAACCAGAACAGTTTGTATTTCTACGCTGATTTATCCAAGCGTGATCATATAATAATGACTATTTTTGACTTCCTTGTTCCATATTTTTCTAAAGAATATAAAATCATTACTATTTTTTGAATAATTTGAATGTAGAAAAACATTATCCAAAAAACAAAGACAAATAATTACAACTACTTCTTAATAATTACCATTAATTATTGGTGACAAATTTTCCAGGGGATTGATGACTACTCTTTTGTCCAACTACTCATTTACATACAACTTCCTCACACTGAAATCCCAATGAAGAATATTCTCAAAGGTATGCTTATTTATTCTCATGCATATGATAATGCATAAGCACACATCCGAGCAGATTCTACTTTGTGATTTCATTGTGATAAATATTCATGTAAATGAGCTGTCGGACAAAAGAGCCCCCATTTTGTCTATGATTCTTCTTCATGCAACAATCACCACTTAAAAAAATTATAAAAAATGTGGTCCTACGAATGCGTCTTTTAACTTGTGCATATAATATTAAATATGCTTACATAGAAGCATACTTTTCACAATGTTTTGAGTCATTGGGAGTTAAAAGGAGAAGAATCATTGAGAAAAAGGAGTGTCGTCAATCCACAAAAAATTATGCCAAGTTATTAAAATTTATTACAATTGATTTTATTGCTAATTATTACTAATTATTCATAATTATTGCTAATTATTGCTAATTATTTCTAATTTTTTCTAATTTTTTCTATTTTTTTCTATTTTTTTCTATTTTTTGCAATTTTTTGCTATTTATTACTATTTATTTCTATTTATTTCTATTTATTTCTATTTATTTCTATTTATTTCTAATTATTGATTATTATTGTTATTTATTGCTAATTATTGCTAATTATTGCTAATTATTTTTCTTTATTGCTAATTATTGCTAATTATTGCTAGTTACTGCTAATTATTTCTATTTATTGCTAATTATTGCTAATTATTGCTAATTTTTTCTAATTATTGCTATTAATTGTTAATTAATGCTAATTATTGCTTATTATTTTTATTTATTGCTAATAATTTCTAATTATTGTTAATTATTTCTAATTTTTGATAATTTTTTCTAATTATTACTAATTATTGCTAACTATTTCAAATTATTTCTAATTATTGCAAATTATTGCAAATTATTGTTATTTATTGCTAATCATTGCTATTTATTGCTATTTATTGAAATTTATTGCAATTTATTGGAATTTTTTGCAATTTTTTGCAATTTTTTGCAATTTATTACTATTTATTTCAATTTATTGCAATTTATTGCAATTAATTTCCAATTATTGCTAATTATTAGTATTTATTACAATTTATTACTAATTATTAGTATTTATTTCTAATTATTAGTATTTATTACTATTTGTAACTATTCATTACTATTCATTACTATTTATTTCTAATTATTACTATTTATTACTATTTGGTACTATTTATTATTAGTTATTACTAATTATTACTAACTATAAGTATTCATTAGTATTTATTAATATTTATCAGTATATATTAGTATTTATTAAAATTTTCTAACTATTTATAACTATTTATTACTATTTATTTCTATTTAATACTATTTATTAGTATTTATTAGTATTTCATAGTATTTATCAATATTTATTAGAATTTATTAATGTAAATTAATATTTATTAATATTTATTAGTATTTATTAATATTTATTAGTATTTATTTCTATTTATTTCTATTTATTTCTATTTATTAGCATGTAATTCTAATATTTAGTATTTATTAGTATTTATTACTATTTTATTAGTATTAATTTGTATTTATTTCTATTTATTACTATGCAATAATATTTATCATTATTTATCAGTATTTATTATTATTTATTTGTATTTACTAGTAATTATAACTATTTATTACTATTTAATATGTTTTTTTACTATTTATTAGTATTTATTAATATTTATTAATATTTAATACAAAATATTACAAAATATTACTATTTATTAATAATTATTACTAATTATTACAAATTATTACTAATTATTACTAATTATTAATATTTATTACTATTTATTACTATTTATTATTATTTATTACAATTTCTTACTATTTATTACTCTTTATTACTATTTATTACTATTAGTTAATATTTATTATTAATTATTAATAATTATCACTAATTATTAGTAATTATTACTATTTAATAATAACTGATAATTACTATTACTAATTATTACTAATTATAACTAATTATTACTATTTATTACTATTGTTTAGTATTTAATAGTATTTATTAGTTTTTATTACTATTTATTAGTATTTATTAGTATTTATTACCATTTATTAGTATTTATTTGTATTGATTAGTATTTATTACTATTTATTTGTATTTCTTCCTATTTATTAGTATTTATTAGTAATTATTAGTATTTATTAGTATTTATTTCTATTTATTTGTATTTATTACTATTTATTCCTATTTGTTACTAATTTTTAGTATTTATTACTATTTTTTAATATTTATTACTATTTATCTGTATTTATTAGTATTTATTTCTATTTAATACAATTTATTACAATTTATTAGTTTTTCCTAAAATTTATTAGTATTTATTTCAATATACTAATATTTGTGTCAATTTATTACTATTTATTTCTATTTATTACTATTTATTTTTAATTATTAATATCTTTTACCATTTATTACTATTTATTAGTATTTATTTGAATTTATTACTATTTATTAATAATTATTACAAATTATTACTATTTATTACAATTTATCACTATTTATTTGTATTTATTACTATTAATTATTATTTTTATTACTAATTATTAGTATTTATTAGAAATTATTAGTAATTATTACCATTTATTACTATTTATTAGTATTTATTAGAATTTATAAGAATTTATTAGTATTTATTAATATTTATTAGTATTTATTACAAATTATTAATAATTAATACTATTTATTACTAATTGTTAATATTTATTACTATTTTTCTCTAATTATTACTAATTAGTGTTACTTACTATTAATTACTGCAAAATACAACTATTAATAACTAATTTATGCTAATTATTTATATACATTACTAATTATCGTTAATAATTTTTAATTATTACTAATTATTATGAATTAATACTAATAATTTAATTTTATTATTACAAATAAATATCGATGACAAAAAAATTAAATCTAACTTAATTATAAGTAATCAACAATAATTAACATTAATATAAAGAATGGAAATAAATACTAAATCAAATACCAAAAAGGTTTGTCAGATGCAAAGCCCCTAACCATTTATTAAATAAAGGAAAAGTTCATAAAACAAGCGCAACATGACCCAAAGATAAACTACATGCCATCAAAGTCCAGCCCATAACCACCTCCACGAACGAAATCTTCATCCACAGTCGTTGTTTCCCATTCCGAGTTGTCGTAATGCTTGAGGACTGTAGCATACTTTCTCCTAAGATTCATCCATTCCAAAGAGAGGGGTTCATTTGTAGATTTCATACCTTTATTAAAAGATTTGGTGGGCATTGGCCTTGGTAGGTTGGAGTAGTCCTTCCATGGCCGTCTTCGTGGTGATGCAAGCTGTTGAGCCCTCTGGAAGATTGCTGATTTCATGTTTATAACTGATGTTTTAATAATCACAAATCATCACAACTCATTGATGCTTAATCTGGTTTGATGTCTCATAAACATAATTCCAATCTATGAATGAATCAGTTATCATGCTTTTAACTATGCTTATTGACTTACAAAGTATGTTGGAAGTCTTCTGGATTCAACAGAGATCAGAGTCACCGATCCATCAGACTCACCGATCCATCAGACTCACCGATCAATTAGAGTCACCGGTCCATCAGACTCACCGATCCATCAGACTCACCGATCCATTAGACTCACCGATCAATCAGACTCACTGATCCATCAGACTCACCGATCAATCAGACTCACCGATCCATCAGACTCACCGATCAATCAGACTCACCGATCCATCAGAGTCACCGATCCAAGGACTCACCGATGCAAATGAGTCACCGATGAAAATGAGCCACCGATGCAAATGAGTCACCGATGCAAATGAGTCACCGATGCAAATGAGTCACTGATCCAAGGACTCACCGATGCAAATGACTCACCGATCAGATGACAGACTGATGCTGATCAAAATGACTCACCGATCAGATGACAGACCGATGCTGATCTATCTGAGTCACCGATCATTACTCTAATGCTGATGACCTACCGATCTCTTGAACAGTCATAAACAACTGTTTGAATTTCTTTATTTTTATCTTTATTTATTCTAACCAACGGTCATATTAGTTATATTTTAATACCCTGACAATTAATTAATAAAGGTTGTCGGATGTCAGGAAACCGTACCTCGTACCTGCGGAAAGGAAACCTTTTTGTCCTACGGAGCACGTGATGTAAATACAAAGAGACTCTGCTGAAGAGTGTGAAGCGTAGTAGAGAAAAGTGAAGAAGAGAAAAACGAAGAAGAGAGAGACAACACACACAGAGACAAGGAAGCATACGACATACTCAAGAAGAGCTCTGTGCATACAAGAAGAACCAAGCAAGACAGAATCATATATACAATCAAGCCTACTCAAGAAGAGTGGTGTGCATACAATAGAATATTGAAGAGCTTCATCGACTACATTCCACTGCCTTTGAACCTGAAGCATACGACACTCTGCTTCTCAAACAAAATCGAGAAGAGGACTCAGAATCACTTCTGATTAATTCCAAAACGAGTCCAGTGCTACACTGAAATCACTAGAGCCATTTCTAAACTCTACATCTCTGCTCTGTGATTTATTTATTCTACATTTTGAGAAGTGTGTGTTATCTGCTGTATTAAACACACACACTGACTCCTGTACTTTCACTGGAGGATCTGTAAATCCTCAGCAAACCTTTTACACTTCACTTCCCACTGTGGATAGTGGTAGAGGTCTTGTGACCTGGACAGCTGGCTGCTGTTGTTTGTTTTTCCCACGTAGAACTGTGGTAGAGGTCTTGTGACCTGGACAGTGTGTTCACTGTTGTTAACCCCGATCCAGGGTGTGGATCACTTTTATATAAACTTTTGAGAGGACTAAGTCTCGGCTTGAGACTGAACCTCTTGGTTACTTCTCTGTGTTTACAGTTACTCTATATCCATACTATACATATTTTATTTCATATTCTGCTGCTATTACTTTGAAATATAATCTATCTTCAAAGCTACTTTGATAATTAAATTCGCAAGTGTTTATATTTATTATAAATCAGTAAATTAGTTTCAAAAGTTAATTTAATCATAAGATTAAGATAACTGAGAACTAATCAATCTTTGAGAAGCTAATTGAACCTTTATAATCTATATAAATTCACTACAGTTTAATTTGTTTTTGAAATTGAGGGATTTTATTAGAAACTGTTTTTAACAGAAAATTTTAATTGGAACTCAATTCACCCCCCTCTTGAGTGTCCACTCCGACCAACACTTGGTATCAGAGGAAGTAAATACTTTCTAAAAGTGCTTTGCTTTTGACCTGTGATTTTAGTTGTATTTTAAAATTCTTAAAATTTATGTTATTTCTAATTTTTTATCTCTTTAAAATTCTTTTTTGTAATATCATGGATAATAGACTTGAGGGTGCTGCTACTAACCGGCCACCTTTTTTCAATGGAACTAATTATGCTCAGTGGAAACTGAAAATGAAAATTCATCTAGAAAGCATAGGTTTTGATATTTGGACTGCTATTGAATCTGAATACAAAATTCCCACTACTGCTAGATCTACTTGGGATGAACCTACAAAGACTGCATACAATAACAATTGTAAAGCTATGAATGCTCTGTACTGTGCTCTAGGAGATGAAGAGTTTAATAGAATTTCTGCATGTAAAACTGCATATGAAATTTGGGATACCTTAGCTGTTTCTCATGAAGGAACAACTAATGTTAAGGAGATGAGATTGAATACCTATACTATTAAGTATGATAATTTTAAAATGAAGCCTGATGAACCCATTTCTGATATGTATCTCAGGTTCAATGAAATTGTCAACACAATGACCTCTCTGGGAAAGGATGTTCCAGCAAAGGAACAAATTATGAGAATTTTGAGATGTCTACCTGAAAGATGGAGAGGAACCTCTGTCTCCATTAGAGAATCCTGTGACATTGCTGCTCTACCTGTCAAGGAATTAATTGGTAAGCTGATGATGTATGAAGAAGAGCTTAAAGTAAATAAAGAAGAAGATGATGAACCTAAAAGGAAGTCTATTGCCTTCAAGACTACAACCTCAAAGAATAAGGATAAGGAAAAGCTTCAAGCTATCAATGAAAGTTCAAGCAGTGAGGAAAGTGAGAATGATTCTGACAGTGATGATGAGATGGCTCAAATAGCCAGGAGATTCAAAAAGTTCTATAGGAAAAAGAAATTCTTTAGGAAACCAAATTACAAGGGAAAGTATGACCAACAAGGGAAATGGAAAAAGGATTGGAAGAAGAACGACAAATCAGATGATGTTGTCTGCTATGAGTGTAAGAGGAAAGGACACATTAAAGCCGACTGTCCAAAGCTGATGTATAAAAAGAAATATGAATACAAGAATAACAAGTACAAGAAGGCCATGAAGGCTACTTGGAGTGCTTCAGAAGATAGCACAAGTGAAGCTGAATCTTCAGACTCTGAAAAGAATCGGGCCAACATGTGTTTCATGACAAACACTTCTGAGGTAACATCAGAGACTCCTGCTTTTAAGTCATACTATTCTGGAGAAGATTCTGACTCAGAAAACATGTCAAAATCTGAATTGTTTGAATACTGTGACATGCTAGAAGAAACATGTAATGAGCTTAAAGATAAATATAAAGGTCTAAAGAAACAGTACGCTTTAAGTGTTAAGCATAAATCTGATCTGGATATAGAAGTAGAAAAGAATGCTCAGCTGCTTAAAGAGAATACTGAACTAAAATTGTCTAATGAGCAACTCAAGAAAGACTTAGAGAATTTCACCAATGGTAAAAATACTCTAACACAAATGCTAGGAAAGCAAGTTGCACCTAGATACACTACTGGTATAGGATACCAACCTGGACAAAGGAAAGTTGCCAAAACTAGATTCATTCCTAAATCTGGACAGAAGATAGTTAATTCTGGAACTTCTTATGCCTCAACCAGTTATATTCATAGTTATGAATCTAATAAGGTTTATCTTTCAAAGGATGTTATTTCTACAAATTATATGAGACCCATTAGACAAATATGGGTACCTAAAGTGTTATTGGCTAACCTGTCTGGACCCAAGAAGATCTGGGTACCAAAATCATCTTCCATCTAAACCTGTTTTGTAGGAGACCTGCTTGAAGAGCTGTTACAAGAAGATATGGTATTTAGACAGTGGGTGCTCAAGACACATGACTGGAGATTATTCTTGCTTCAAGAGCTTAATAAAAGTTGATGGAGGATTTGTCACTTTTGGTGATAACTCTAAAGGAAAAATCATCGGCCTAGGCCAGATTGGTAACACGGATTCAATTTTGATTTCTAAAGTTTTATTTGTTGATGGACTTAAATATAACCTGTTAAGCATTTCTCAGTTATGTGATGATGGTTTTCATGTTAGATTTGAAAATGATTCTTGCAATGTTTTTAACTCTAAAAATGTTTTAATATTTTCTGCTTTAAGAAGTGAAAATGTTTATGCTGTTGATTTAGATTCTTTAGCTAAACAGAACATTCCTTGTTTAAATGCTTTTCATAAAGAGTCTTGGCTTTGGCACAGAAGATTAGGACACTTCAATGTGCACTCACTTAGAAAACTTTCTAGGAAGAACTTGGTTAGAGACTTACCCAAACTTGAATTTCCAGCAGACAAAGTTTGTAATCCCTGTCAAAAGGGAAAACAACACAAAGTTTCTTTTAAATCAAAGAAAGAAGTTTCAACTTCTCAACCACTTGAACTGGTTCACATGGATTTGTTTGGACCATCAAGAGTTTCTAGTTTAAATGGGAAGCACTATGTCTATGTTCTTGTAGATGACTTTTCTAGATATACTTGGGTATATTTTCTAGCTCACAAAAGTGAAGCTTGTTCTTACTTTGTTAAATACTCCAAGTCTGTAGAAAATCTTAGTGGACTCAAGATTAAGACCCTAAGAAGTGATCATGGTTGTGAGTTTGAAAATCAAGATTTTGAATCTTACTGCTCACTCAATGGCTATTCTCATAACTTTTCTGCCCCTAGGACACCCCAACAGAATGGTGTAGTAGAAAGAAGAAACAGAACCCTGCAAGAAATTGCTAGAACCATGCTCAATGAATATGACCTGCCAATTTACTTTTGGGCTGAAGCTGTTAATACAGCTTGTTATGTCATTAATAGAGTCTTGATCAGACCTGTTCTAAAGAAAACCCCTTATGAGTTGTGGAACCATAGGAAACCTAAGGTAAACTACTTCAAAGTTTTTGGCTGCAAAGTCTTTATTCTGAATACTAAAGATAATCTGGATAAATTTGCATCCAAGAGTGATGAAGGAATTTTCCTAGGTTACTCTATCTCTACCTATAGAGTTTTCAATAAAAGAACCAAATGTGTGGAAGAATCTGTTCACATCAAATTTGATGAAACTGATCCACATGAGCCTAAAACCTCTCTTGGGAATCTTGAAGAAGATTTGTCTATTCTGGACCTTAATGATAAATCTAAAGAACCTGTTATAAAAGCATCCAGTTCTGGACATTCTCCAGAATCTTCTTCTGTTGAACCTCAATCTCTAGATGAACCTGAAATTTCTAGCCCTATCTTTTCAAGACCATCTAGGACTCTAAAGAATCATCCCTTAGATACTGTTGTAGGAAATCTAGATAGAGGAACACAAACTAGAGCTTCTCTAAGAAACCAGGTTGAACATCAAGCTTTTCTTTCACAGTCAGAACCTAAAAATATCAATGATGCTATCAATGATGAATTTTGGGTAATGGCTATGCAAGAAGAATTAAATCAGTTTGAATGAAACAAAGTCTGGGAATTAGTCGACAGACCTAAGGACACTTTGACAATAGGCACAAAATGGGTGTTTAGAAATAAAGTAGATGAATCTGGAAATATAGTCAGAAACAAATCTAGCCTAGTTGCACAAGGATATAGTCAAGAAGAAGGTATAGACTATGAGGAAACTTTTGCACCTGTAGCTAGACTAGAAGCCATTAGGATCTTACTTGCATATGCTGCACATCTGGATTTCAAATTATATCAAATGGATGTTAAAAGTGCATTTCTAAATGGTTTTATAATTGAAGATGTTTTTGTAGAACAACCACCTGGATTTACTAATCCCCATTTTCCAAATCAAGTTTTTAAACTTTCTAAAGCTTTATATGGTTTGAAACAAGCTCCAAGAGCTTGGTATGATAGACTTAGCAATTTCCTTATTTCAAAAGGTTTTACTAAAGGGATTGCTGATCCAACTCTTTTCATTAAAAGAATTTCTAAAGATGTTTTAGTTGTACAAATATATGTTGATGATATTATTTTTGGATCTTCTAAAAACTCCTTATGTATTGATTTTTCAAAGGTTATGCAAAATGAATTTGAAATGAGCTTAATGGGAGAGCTTAAGTATTTTCTTGGATTTCAAATCTTTCAAACTAAAAATGGTATTATTTTAAATCAAAGTAAATATACAAAGGATCTTTTAAAACGTTTTGGATTGGATAGTATTAAGGAAAGTAATACACCTATGAGTACCACCTGTAAATTGGATGTTGATGAAACTGGGAAACCAGTTGATCAAACCAATTACAGAGGTATGATTGGAAGCTTACTTTATCTTACTGCTAGTCGACCAGATATTATGTTCAGTGTGTGTATGTGTGCTAGATTTCAAGCTAATCCTAAAGAATCACACTTATTAGCTGTTAAACGGATTTTTAAGTATCTTAAGTATACTATAAATTTAGGTTTGTTTTACCCAAAAGGACAATCCTTTGAGTTAATGAGTTATTCAGATGCTGACTTTGCTGGTTGTAATTTAGATAGAAAAAGCACATCAGGAACATGTCATTTGCTTGGAAAATCCCTAGTATCATGGTGTAGTAAGAAACAGAATTCAGTTGCATTGTCTACTGCCGAGGCAGAATACATGGCTGCTGGAAGTTGATGTGCACAAATTTTGTGGATGAAACACACTCTATTGGATTATGGATTTGATCTTAAACATGTTTCAATTAACTGTGACAACACTAGTGCAATCAACTTATCCAAGAACCCTGTGTCTCACTCTAGAACTAAGCACATTGATGTCAGACATCACTTTCTAAGAGATCATTACCAGAAGGGTGATATTTCTCTAGAATTTGTTAGTTCTGAAAATCAATTAGCTGACATCTTCACAAAGCCCTTATGCTCTGAAAGAATGAAATTTATTAAACATGAATTGTGTATGACTGATCTGTGAAACTGATCTGTGAAACTGATCTGTGAAACCGATCTGTGAAACCGATCTGTGAAACTGATCTGTGAAACTGATCCGTGAAACCGATCTGTGGAACCGATCTATCACACTGTTCTGTCAAACCGATTTTTTTTTTAAAATACGTTTTATTAATTAGTAAATTACTTTTTATGGGAACCCTAAATGATAAAATAAATTATACGCGGCTATTTATCTTCCCTAAACCTTTGACCTTTCATTTCCCGCTGAACCTCTCAACCTCTCTTCCCCTCTGCTTCGAACCTTCGAACCTTCGAACTCCTGCCTCTCCAAAATCCTCGAATGGCTAAGCAAAAGAGACCGAGCAAAGGACCAGATAGCCCTGTACCTTCAAAGAGTGCTCGAGGAGAGTTGAGCAGTACCTCTCAATGCTCAGTAAATCCGAACCTGGAAGCTCGGATTATAGCTGTAGAAAAAGAAGTAAACTCGGCGTGGCTTCTGTCAAGTAAGTCCCTGTTGCTACAAGTTCTTAAATCGCAAGGATGGATAGACTGGTTTTCAGACAACGCCCGAATAGATTATCCAAATCAAGTACATGAGTTTTACATGAACCTGAAAATCACGCTTGATGGTGTGGAAGCTGCTAGGATGTCGTCTGTTGTAAAAGGAAAGAAAATATCTTTCTCATCTAAGCAGTGGGCTGAATGTTTAAACGTACCTCATGAAGGTCGATATGAGGACTATGCTGGCAATATACCCCCAGTCACTGACTATTTTTCTTATGAGCTAGCGCTAGAGCTTCTAACTGGAAACAGAGAATCGAGGAGAATCACAGCTTCAGAATTAGATGGTGAAAGCAGACTCCTATTCAAGTTTATTCAGCACCAACTTTGCCCTCGAAGAGGAGATTTTTCTGCTGTTAAGTATAAAGATTTTTTTCTATTGTTTCTGCTCAAAACCCATGAAAAGATAAACCTATGTAGATATGTGATGGTCCACATAGCTAGTATGCTGAAACCTTCCAAGAAAGCCACAGCGTTGTTTTATTCAAAAATGATATCTACTATGCTCCAGAATCTGGAATGTGTTGATGAAGATGATGAAGTTTTTGAAACAGAGTGTACCTTCTGTCTCAACAAAGAGATCTGCAAGAGGATGAAAATCAATTGGAATCCATGGAAGAAGTGCTGGGTTGCAGATGAAGATAAGTTGTATGAAGCCTACAATCCCATAAATCATGGCAAGAGGCCAAAGGATTTGAGAGATCCTGGATTAAAACCAGATGAGGAACCAATTTATTCTGATGATGATGAACAAGAAAAAGCTGCAACTGAAGAAGGAAGTGTGTCTTCTCCTGATGATAGGAGTGATCCAGACACTGCTAGCCCCAAGAAAAGAATAGAATTTGGACCTGCTAGTCCACCCTTAACCCTACCAGAGTCTGAACCTATTCTTGATGATGAAGAAGATTCTGATACTGAGGAATATCACAGTGAAGCCTCTGAGCAGAGTAATAATGAGCAAGGTGATGCTGATGACAATCATGGTGGTGATGATGATGATGCTGATGATGTTGAAGCTGTTGTTGATGGTGTTAACAGACCAGTGGATGGTCTTGCTGAATATCAAGTAGAACAACCTCAGTCAGTACCAGAAATCCATATCAGTGACAAAGCTGACTCATCAAAAATTAGTGGAACAGCAAGCTATGAAAAACCCAACTACACCCTGTGTGCTGCTGTTTGGGATGACTACCCTGGATATGCTGTTTTGGGCTTAGAATATTCTGAAGAAGAAGACGAATTGCCAGAATCTGCTGCAGCTGTGAAAAGGAACCTTCCAAGAGAAGCAAGGTCTATTCCTACTGTTGATCCTGTACATGTGAATTTACCTGGTTCTGAAATCTCTCGAGCTGATCTTGATAAGTTCAAGACTGAATTGCTAACCACTATGAGAGATATAGTCAGAGAAGAACTTTCCAATGCCCTTCATCAAGTATCTCTGCATGTTTCTGAAAATTCCTTGAAAGCTTTTTCAACTGCAGTCTCAGATGTTCTCAAGCCAGACTTGACTGCTACTGGTGAATTTGTTGGTAGGCACATAGCCTCTTTGACTCAAACTTTGAAGGATCTCCAAGTTAGCTTACTTTCTCTATCAAATGAGTTCAGATCAACCATCTCTGGTATGATGGAAGTTTTAAGAAATCTGATTGAACATATCAACAAGTCTGACCTGAGGAAGTTGAAAGCTGATCTAACTCATATAGTCGGCCAAGCCAGTACAGGCAAGGTAACCAAAATCACTACCCGTGAGATAGAAGCTCTCAGAGAAGTTGTGCATGCAGAGCTAGCTGCTGTAAGACAAATTCTTGACTTAGAATCTTTGAGGAAGATGAAAGATCTCTGTGATAATAGTCATAAGATGACTTTAGTATATTCAGCAGATGCTAAGAATGCCCTGCAAGAGATCAAGGAAAAAGTTGATACTTACTTCTCCAAGATTTATAAAAAACATGAGATGGCTGCAAACTTCCAAGTCTTGGCAGAGAATCTGAAATTACCTCCAGTCACTCAGGCCTTCAACACTCAAGTTCGCCAATTGCAAGATTTTGTCCCTTCCTTGGCACAGTTCATGGAAAACAAGGATGATTTTGAAAAATCTATGAAGTATGGAGCAGAAGTCATTCAGGACTTCATTCATCTGTTGAAGCCTTACTTGGATGCACAGGCCACTGCAATTGTACTCCCTACTTCTGAACCTCTCAGTGCCTCTGATGTCGCTCCGAATCAGCTGTCCGTTGCCCAAGCTCTATCTCAGTTGCGGCCAGTCTCTCAGAAAGCTTCTCATCCAGCTCCAGCTCCTTCTCAACAACCCTCTGTGACACCTCCAACTGCACCTGCCAGAGTTGTCCTGCCGCCACTTCAGCTCCGTGAACCACAGCCTGCCTCCAAGCCTTCTACCTTACCTACCATTGATCCAAAGGATAAAGGGAAAGCCCCTTTGTATCCCAACAAATAGCCATGTATTGTTTTTGATGGGGTGATCTATGTATTGCTTATCTTTTTCTGTGACTTTATCAAATTTGTTTTTCCTTTGTGTTATGTTCTATCCTCTCTGCACCCTGCTTCTCTTTTCCCTTATCTGTTTTCTCTCCTTTTTGATTATCCCAAAGGGGGAGAAAGATATATATAATGGGAGAAAGATATATATAATGGGAGAAAGATATATATAATGGGAGAAAGAAGATATATATAATGGGTGAAATATATATCTAAGGGGGAGTACTCTATATATATGAAGAGGGAGATCAATATCTCAGGGGGAGAAATCTGAATACTATATATATGGGAATGATATTTTAAGAGGGAGATTTTTTTTATTATTTTTATTATTTTTTTTATTTTATTTTATATATATATGAAGATTTGTGATTATCAAAAAGGGGGAGATTGTTGAGCCCTCTGGAAGATTGCTGATTTCATGTTTATAACTGATGTTTTAATAATCACAAATCATCACAACTCATTGATGCTTAATCTGGTTTGATGTCTCATAAACATAATTCCAATCTATGAATGAATCAGTTATCATGCTTTTAACTATGCTTATTGACTTACAAAGTATGCTGGAAGTCTTCTGGATTCAACAGATATCAGAGTCACCGATCCATCAGACTCACCGATCCATCAGACTCACCGATCAATCAGAGTCACCGATCCATCAGACTCACCGATCCATCAGACTCACCGATTCATTAGACTCACCGATCAATCAGACTCACCGATCCATCAGACTCACCGATCAATCAGACTCACCGATCCATCAGACTCACCGATCAATCAGACTCACCGATCCATCAGAGTCACCGATCCAAGGACTCACCGATGCAAATGAGTCACCGATGCAAATGAGCCACCGATGCAAATGAGTCACCGATGCAAATGAGTCACCGATGCAAATGAGTCACCGATCCAAGGACTCACCGATGCAAATGACTCACCGATCAGATGACAGACCGATGCTGATCAAAATGACTCACCGATCAGATGACAGACCGATGCTGATCTATCTGAGTCACCGATCATTACTCTAATGCTGATGACCTACCGATCTCTTGAACAGTCATAAACAACTGTTTGAATTTCTTTATCTTTATCTTTATTTATTCTAACCAACGGTCATATTAGTTATATTTTAATACCCTGACAATTAATTAATAAAGGTTGTCGGATGTCAGGAAACCGTACCTCGTACCTGCGGAAAGGAAACCTTTTTGTCCTACGGAGCACGTGATGTAAATACAAGGAGACTCTGCTGAAGAGTGTGAAGCGTAGTAGAGAAAAGTGAAGAAGAGAAAAACGAAGAAGAGAGAGACAACACACACAGAGACATGAAGCATACGACATACTCAAGAAGAGCTCTGTGCATACAAGAAGAACCAAGAAAGACAGAATCATATATACAATCAAGCCTACTCAAGAAGAGTGGTGTGCATACAATAGAATATTGAAGAGCTTCATCGACTACATTCCACTGCCTGTGAACCTGAAGCATACGACACTCTGCTTCTCAAACAAAATCGAGAAGAGGACTCAGAATCGCTTCTGATTAATTCCAAAACGAGTCCAGTGCTACACTGAAATCACTAGAGCCATTTCTAAACTCTACATCTCTGCTCTGTGATTTATTTATTCTACATTTTGAGCAGTGTGTGTTATCTGCTGTATTAAACACACACACTGACTCCTGTACTTTCACTGGAGGATTTGTAAATCCTCAGCAAACCTTTTACACTTCACTTCCCACTGTGGATAGTGGTAGAGGTCTTGTGACCTGGACAGCTGGCTGCTGTTGTTTGTTTTTCCCACGTAGAACTGTGGTAGAGGTCTTGTGACCTGGACAGTGTGTTCACTGTTGTGAACCCCGATCCAGGGTGTGGATCACTTTTATATAAACTTTTGAGAGGACTAATTCTCGGCTTGAGACTGAACCTCTTGGTTACTTCTCTGTGTTTACAGTTACTCTATATCCATACTATACATATTTTATTTCATATTCTGCTGCTATTACTTTGAAATATAATCTATCTTCAAAGCTACTTTGATAATTAAATTCGCAAGTGTTTATATTTATTATAAATCAGTAAATTAGTTTCAAAAGTTAATTTAATCATAAGATTAAGTTAACTGAGAACTAATCAATCTTTGAGAAGCTAATTGAACCTTTATAATCTATATAAATTCACTACAGTTTAATTTGTTTTTGAAATTGGGGGATTTTATTAGAAACTGTTTTTAACAGAAAATTTTAATTGGAACTCAATTCACCCCCCTCTTGAGTGTCCACTCCGACCAACACAAGCATATTCTCTTTACTCCCAATTGACACCTTCTTCCCTCCCTGAACTACATCGCAATATGATGGTCTGACCATGCCACATTCATTTTCCTTGTCGCTATCGAATAAATCCCCCCATTTACAAGGGATCTGCATATCCCGATGAAGCTCTATTTTGGTCTGATGCATCTGACAATTGGTGTCAATCACGGCTAAACATTGTGGATTTTCTAACACTTCAGTTCCTTCTCAAATAAATCTTTCACTACTCTTATACAATGCAACCTCCTCCTGTAGAATTCTCTCGGCCTGCATGTTGGCATCCTGCAAGACCTCCCCTATATCCTCCTGCTCAAGTCCCTGAAACATGTTCCCCATGGAAACACAGGCTAACACACTAGCGTTTCCATCAACCTTAATCTCCGCAATACCAACTGGGGGCCGATCCTCACATCTAGCAGACTTCAACAGTCCCACTTCCCCAACATCCTTCTCTTCAGCACACTCAACGCCCTTGGTTCCAACCTGCTACCCTTCATAACCATGGACACCCTTACCTACACCACTGTCAACTTCCGGCTTCGCACCATCCTCCACCCTCTGATCAGCTTAGAGTCGCTCAAAGACTACACTGACCAGCAGATTGGAAGGGACCACTACCTTTGCTCCCACTGCCATTGCAATTTGATTCTCACAATCAGACGTCCTGCCACCACTGGGCACCTGACTCTGCCCCTCAACCACCTTAGCCATCAGTGATAAAATATGTCTCCTCCCTTCAACATTGCACTACGACACCAGATTCCCCAGACGATGAGAATTCGAACAAAAGATGACCCAGGAATCAAACACCATGGCCTGCCTCCATCTAAACTCTGTTCCAACAGTAATCTGAATCCAATATACCTGGGGCTTCGACACGTCCACCTCAACACAGATGCACAGATATACGGGATGACATTCAACAGAGGTGCAGACATCAGATCATAAGAAACGGACATCCATATTGCCAATCATGTGGATAATTGCATGATTTTGAAATGGTAAGGGGAGGTGAGGTAGACTTACCCATGTCGTGGTAGAGGGAGGGTTGCGGTTCATGAAAATATCGAATGACCAGTGAAGGAGGAATAATTTGCAACTGCTGCATCGACAAGGATCGTTGGACCATGCTAGAATCAGGTCATCTTCTGTAGCAAACTGAATCATCAGATGTCGCGTATCAAGAAGCCCAACTATTGTGTCATCCTGCAGATCCCATTTGTTGAACACAAAGTGATCATATTCATCAACCGAGGGCCTTCAATGATTGAATCGAGCAACCAAGGTCAGATCCACGAGGCTAGACGCTTCCTGGAACTCCAACAGTGAAATCACAAGCCGAGGACCCCAAGATGCAGGTTAGGGACTTTCAAGATTAGCGATATCGTCGGGAAATCCGGGAGGAATTTAGGATTGGAAAATGGAGTGAAAGGCTTCCTTTCACGCAGAGGCGGTCACAAGAACTCATCTCCCCCCCTCCCGCCACCAAGAAGGGGGGGGGGAATCCACCGTGAGCATCTAGGGTTTCATCTCCAGGATGGGGGGGGGATCTCAAATCCTAGAATTTCCATTTATAAATACTAAGTCAAATAAAACATAAATACCTTTAAACTTGATCTCCTAAAATTGTAGGAAGCTTTACAACTTCTTCATAAAAATAAGATAGGTCTCAAAAAATTTCTCTCTAAAATTAGAGTTTATAGAAAAAGAGGAACAAAAAATTCAGGAAGAGATAAGAAAAAATTGAGGGGGGTATATATAGGTTAGATTAGTTGCAACAGGTATATCATCGTAAAAATTATTTTTTGCGATGGGCCCCGTCACAAATACATTCTTCCGCATTAATTATTTTCGGCGATTAAAAGGTTATTTACGACGAGGCCCGTCATAAAAAGTGACCTGCTGGCACGTTTTTTACGATGGGACAACATCCCGTCACAAATATGTTTTTACCTCCATCGGTTATTTGCGACCGGTTCCGTCGCAAATACCTTTTAGGGGTCAAACTAGTTGCAACATTGGATCCCCCCATCGCAACTAGGTCTTACTGGCTCCCGACATTTTCGACGGGCGATGCCAACCCTTCACAAATACTCTTTCACATGGTTTGGCACGCAAACAACGCCAATCCACATGTAACATTTTGCGATGGGGAAACTACTCTCATCACAAATAATTGGTTATTTGTGACGGGTTGATCATCCCATCGCAAATAACTTCTTCGATAGATTATTTTCGATGAGTTTTATTTCTGTCATAAATAGCCCATCACAAAAAATGGTTTTTCCCATAGTGTATTGTGGTTTTATAATTATTCTTCCATACTTTTGTTTTATTTTCTCTTCCATTCATTAGCCGATACATTGGAAATCCTTGTTTATTTTTCATCTGGTGTGGAATATTAGGTTATCCTAGTTAGGAGTTTGTTTTTTCAATTCTTATTATTGAATCTTGATAATTCGTGATAAGGAATTGTGAGAATAGTGCTTTGACTCTATCAAGGTGTTTAGAAATCATTGAATACATTGAATAGATATTAATGAAAGAAGGTTAAAACTGAGATCTCATTTGATGGCCTTGACTTCTCAAACTTAATTAAACATTAATATTAGTGATTTTGGACTGTGCGTTGAGATAATATATGGAATTATTTCATCCAAAGAAATGATGAATGAATAAACCAATTAAGTCACATGGAAATCCAATTGATCTTATCAAACATCTATGTTGTTTTCATTCAATGTTGTCTGTTATATTTTTTAATATTTTCATGTCTTTTAATAGTTTAATAAATTATGTTAGTTTCATTTCATTTCATTGAAAGGCCCCTAAGATAGTTACTTTAGTAAAAATTATATGAAATAAAAAACATGAAAAAGAAGCTTGGTTAATATAGTCTCATTGAGAGACAACCCTGGTTGCTGCTATATTATATTAGTTAAAAGATAAATATATTTAAGAGGATTTAAAATGACTTTAAACCCCATCTTCTAGTTACTTTATTTGTAAATCAATACAATGTGTTTTTTTATTTATGATGAGATTATACTTTTATTGGATTTTGTTATAATACCATTAGTTTAAGTTTATAATATATTTATTAATTTTATTATTAGATATGATATACTCATTGTTCTGTTTTTAATTCATTTACCTTTATTTTTCTATAATTTTTTGGGTATATTAGATCTTTATATTTTCAATGTATTTAATACTTAAGGTGGACAAAAAATTGATAGTTTTTTAAACTAATATTCACCCCTTTTAATGTGAATATAATCAATATTTTGGGATAACATTTGGAATCAAAGTAGGTCCCTATGATTGAGACCTAGCTTGATGTAATCACTCTAAATATTCATTACTTTATCTTATTTTTGATCATATTAGATTCCTTGCACTAACATATAGTGGAGAAGGTATTTTAATTTTTTTATAGTGGAAGGATTCCATGCTGAATATATTGAAAATCATAATCATAATAGATCACCCATAGTTTATGGAAATTATTATCACTGTAGGAGATATTTGATGGAAACATTAATTATTCATATTTTGAGTGAAGTCCCAAGAAGCACTCAAAATGATATAGAAATTGTGGATATGTTGTACAACATGGATGAACATATGAATTATTATAACATATTAAATTTTTTGGAATAGTCCTTTACATTTCTAATATCAAATGGGGGTCACTTATAGGTGACGTGGTCATTACACGACTTGCCTACTTGGGTAATTCCATCTTAATAGTCTAACGACAATTAAAGGGTGTTTTGGTTCAAAATAATGTTTTAATAAAAAGAGGGCAACCCCCTATAGGGATATCAAAAGGGTAATGTATGATGTGTGATATACGACTAACAAATACATCAAGTATAAGTAAAACATCAATGAAATAATGTCAATCAAGGTATACCACTATGATTTTTTGCAAGTAGCGCACCTCCATTGGAGGGGTATTATTACAAATCCATTGCTTGTTTATCAAACGAAACCATTATCTTAACAAACACTTATTCATGCATTGAAATTTAATATAATTATAATTAATAAGGTAGCTAAATGAGGATTAAATCATTAGTGAATTAAACAGTCTAGGAGATAGATCATACCTCAATGGAACCAAGCCACACTCAGTGCTCGACACTTTCATTAGTGAAAGCTCTATGTTGTTTCATCCATCCTCTGGCCATATGCACCTTTTCATCTACATAAGCTTTCCCTAACCTCTATGTTCTTGTCTACATGGCATTGAACACGCACAAAAGAATCCTTATATATACTCTCAAATGCATAAACCTATTATCACCCACAAACGTATTAATTTTCCATATATATATATATATAAGAAAGCCTAGCCCCTTATATGTAATTGTGATTCCATGGGAGGATAAACATATACCAGGAGAACATATCATATATATGATTTCCTGTGCATACATGGTAAGTCACCTTTGACTATGGTTGCCGAAAAACACATGAATGGGTCCTAGGAGACTTCAACAAAATTATAGTGATCTGATGAATCATCAATAATTGAACAAAAAAATGATGTGGGAGGAACATCATTAGTGAAAAGGGAAATAATAGAACATGCGATGAGGATAACAACATCAACACTTGATGTGATGGAATCCTCGATTCTGGGCCCTTTCTCATATCTCTTGCCTCTTCCTGGTGTCCTCCTTTTCTCTCTTCCTTTCCCCTAAGGTTTCCCATGTCAGAAATAGGTCCACCTTCATTAGGCCACCATGGGAGGCCTTCCCTCTCTTTCTCCTTGTACCCCTCCATCATCTACCTCCTCTTCCAATTCCTGAGTATTCCACTTAGGAGGAAGCTTGGCTTAAACCTCCTCCTCATACCCCCAGCTATGGATAGGGCTTAAGGTCTCCCTGATCCCTAGAATCATTGCATCCGCCCCTTATGAATTCTCCTTCTAATGCGGGGAGGAGCACGTGTGCGCAATCTAATACGCTGAGGGAATTATCTCCCTCTGGCTCCTCAAAGGCCAAGAGTTCCAGGGCAAGTGCTGGGAAACAATCTGTCCAAAGATTCCTATCATCATATGAAAAGCCTGAGGGCTTAGGGATCGGGTGAAAAGAGAATTCGTGGCTTTAGCTGCCCGGATTCACAAGGTGATTATCATGGCTATTATTTATCATAAGAAAAATTGTTCTAGAATTAAATACTTCTCTAGAAGTCTCACAATATGACAACCCTGATCTTTTATTACACAATTAAACATAATTTATTACATAAACATCGTTTGATACAACATAGAAGATCGAGAGGTCTAGTGTCTTTGGGGCTTAGGACCATTACATAACAACTTAAAACATTAAATACAACATCTTTATTGAAAAAATCCTTTACATGACCACAACATTCTCTTCTACATAGCATTGCATGGGATAACCTGAGGACATGCATAAAAAAAGTTTGAGCTATAAAGCCCAGTAAGGGAATAAACATGGAGTAACATGAGGAATACAATACACGTTAGACAATAGGCATATAATTAGATCACAATTGAATAATAAACATAAAGTCATGATAAATCATGATAATCATAACATGGAAATGTGCAACAACACTTAACATGGAATTAGCATGAGCCAAGGCTCATTGCACATGGAGCATGAGTAAATCCTCAATACACCTGAAGCATGAGTAAAACCTCATTGCACTTGAGTTAGCATGAGTAAAAACCCATTTCACATGACGTATCATGATACTATTCTTAACTCAATGCATTAGAGTGCTATAAGGGAACACCCTTCTTAAAAATTTCATTTCATGCATAAGTGTGTATCATGGATCATATAACATGGATTCATAAAACATAATCATTTATTACATGATAAAGGAATGTGTAATTCGTTAATGGAACATTATATTAAATAAGTAAATGTACACAAAGGTGAATACCCATGATAGAGAAATGGGCATGGTATTCACTACACAATGACATTGACTTGGAATATCAGTGCAATTTTGGTAGTGTAACAGTGTGACATAAGAATTCATAAAAATGATTGATGAGAGAGAATGGAGAGTCTCATTATATGTACATGAAATGGATAGTAATGTGGGTCATATATATACATGTCCCAACAAATTAAATGGAATTTTGAGTCATGATACAAAAGAATTGCTTGAATGTAAAAGAAGAGAGGGAAATTTCAATCAGAATTTTAGTATAGTAACGACTGTACATGGGAGGCATTAAATGAGAGCTGAAGGGGTATCCTATCATTCAAAAATAAAGAGGGATGTATGGGGGTGGTGAAAAACCATACCCCAACATTTATAATTGAAATTAAAAGGGCATAATAGTATTAAGAAAATTGGACAAAAATGAGAAAGGAAGAAAAACCCTTACAAGGAAATGTGCTTCCAAAGGCTTGAAAGAGGCTTGAGAGAGTCTTATTGAGAGCTTACGGCACCTCGGGAGGATTCTAGAGAGATTAGGGAAGAGGTTGGACGAACACTAAAGGCTTTGAGTGAGGAGAAAGTGGGATCTTGGTTGGGATTATATAGGAAAGGAGAGGGAATACTTTATTATTTAGGTTTGGGACACCTCACATTAAAATAATCCAAACCACAAACCATACCATGGGTTTTGGCCAAGGGAAGTTGAAGAAAATATTTTATATGGAAAAATTATTAACTTATTAAAATAATGGGGTTTCTTATGTGGAGGTGAGTCACACTTCCAAGGAAAACAATTTAAAAAGACAAGGTGTTTAATAAGCCTGGAGGGGTCAATTAATTCTTTGTAAAATAAGTCAAAAAATTCCAAAATCACATCATTTTAATGGTAAAACATATATTGAACGAACAAAAGGCTTACAGTATTTTATTACATCACTATTGAGTCATTATGATGTCATAAAACACATAATATATTTAAAGGGAATTTAATTTTTACCAGAAAAATTAACTGTCTCAGAAAATTATGAAAAATTCACCATTGGATAATTTTGAAATCTTCATTATAGAAATAATATTCATTTTATCTAAATAGTTTTCTAAATATGTTAATTTTCACCTTAAAGTAACTGGACATTTTTCAAAAATTCAAGGGTTTTGAGAAAAAATGGATTTCAAAAATTAATAAAAATTACTATTGAATTCATAAAATTATACAATAATTTATATTTTATAAAAATAATTTTAATTATAATAATAATATTGTATTAAAATATTATTTAATTCAAAAATCCATTAATTCATCAAAATAGATTTCTTAGTTAAATATTAACTAAAAATACTATTTGTGCTTTAAAAACTATTAACAAGGTAACAATAATAAAATGAAATTATATTCATTATTATATACAAAAATAATTTACATATACATAGTGCTATGGTCTTATTACATAACCCCTTATAACACCCTCATATGACCAAAGAGTAAGGTGTGTGATGGTGACATACTCTTGTGGTGGCTCGGATACTATCTCTTGGTTGGTAATCTCTCTCAACTTCCACTTCTCTCGTAGGCGGTCCCGCTTGAGCTTAAGCTTTTGAAGCTCGGCTTGGGCTTGGTCAAGAGAGAATCCAAATGACGCCACCTATTTTTCGAGCTCTGAAAAATGGGCTTTTAATGGGGCATGCCTACTAGATGAGGCCATTGCTTCCTTTGTCTGAGTAAATTAGATTCGCTAAAGACCTATATTTATACTAATCATGTGATCACTATTCAATGGAAATATTAAAAAGGACACAATTCATAATAGTATTTTAAAATCCAAAAACATAAAACCTAGTAAGTTAACATTTTATATAAACATTTTACATAAAGATACATTTAATTTGATCAAGAGGGATTTCTATTAATAAAGGCTTGGGTCGTTACAATCTTCCCCCCTTAAAAAATTTCTCCCTTAAAATTTCATTTTCTCACACTAAAATAGATGTGGGTATCTCAGCATCATCATTTACTCTGATTCCAATGTTACTTCTTCAAACATGTGGGTTTTTAACAAAACCTTGATGAGGGGTATTGTATTATTTCTTAGAACGTTTTCTCTACGATCTAAGATCTTCACTGGTTTCTCCTCATAAGAAAGATCATCCTATAACTATATCACATCTGAAGAGAGTACATGAGATGGGTCCGGTATGTACTTCCTTAAGTGGGAAACATAAAATACATCATGTACTTTGGCCATGGTAGGTGTAAGTTATAGTCGATAGGACATTGCCCCGACACGATCAAGAATCTCGAAGGGGCTGATGTAACTTGGACTTAACTTACCTTTATTTCCAAACCTCATGACCTTCTTCCACGGAGATATGTGTTGAAATACCATGTCTCTAACTTTAAACTCATGATCTCATTGATGGTTATTTTCATAACTCTTCTATTGACTCTGGGATTCCATGATATTCTACTTAATGGTTTTCAACTTCTCCACCATTTCTGGTCCAAACAGATTAGGCTCACCGACCTCATCCCAATTCACTGGTGTTTTGCACCTTTTCCCATAAAGGGCTTCATATGGTTCCATTTGGATGCTTGAGTGGAAAGTATTATTATAATTGAACTCAACCAGAGGAAGATGTTGATCCCATCCTCCTTTAAAGTCCATTGAGCATGCTCTCAACATGTCCTCACGTGTTTTGATAGTCCACTCAGATTGACCATCTGTCTGAGGATGATAATCCGTACTGAAGTTCAGTTCAGTATTCAGATCATGTTGATGTCTCATCCAAAACATAGAGGTGAATCTGGGATCTCGGTCAGACTCAATTGATAGTTGTACTCCATGTAGCCTTACCACTTCCCTGATATATATCTGTTCCAGTTGATCCAATGAGAAATCCTCCGAAATAGAAATGAAGTGTACGTCCTTTGTAAGACGATCCACAACTACCCAGATTGCATTGTTTCCTTTGGATGTCTTCGAAAGCTTGGTGAAAAATTCCATGATGATTTTCTCCCATTTCCATTCTGGTATGGGAAATGGATGTATCATCCCCATAGACTTCTTCCTCTCTACCTTCACTCGCTGACACACCAATAAATTTGATGTATATTCAGCAATCTCCTTCTTCAAATTATCCCACCAATAATTGTCTTAGATATATCGATACATTTTTGTGTTTTCTGGGTGAATAAAGAAATTTGAACTATGTGAATCATTTAAAAGTTCCTTCTTCAGCTCCGAACCTGATGGAACACATAGCCTTATCCCAAATCTCACAATTCCTTCTTCATTGACATTAAACTATGAGGATTTCCATTTTCCAATATCTTCGACTTTTTCCTGAATTCCCAAATCATCATTATGATAATCCTTTAACCTTTCCAAAAGTGGCGGTTGAGCAATAATTTGTGAAAGTATTGATGATGTTCCCTTATTTATGATTCCCATGTCCATATTAATCAAATCTATGAAGATTGGATCTTTTTCAATTCTCATCAATGATAGCTTCAGTGGGTAGTTTCTAATAAGGGCATCTGCCACCTTGTTCGCTTTCCCAAGGTGGTAATGGATTGAGAAGTCATTGTAACGCCCTGACCCCAGTTACCCAGAGTCGGTGCATTACTTCGTAACATTGGCATGATCACAAAAGATCAAGTCTCGAAAGACCGATTAGTTTAGTAGCCTTGGAAACACTAGATACATTCATAAATGTTAAATTACATCATAAAGTGAAAAACTAATAACAAAGTCTTCATAGTCCACACACATATCCTCTTCTGACTATCCCTGTAGGTCATTCATAAAATACTTCTTCACATCCTGGAAAATATTAAAACATTGAAAGGGGTGAGCTCAGATGCTCAGTAAGGATAACAATATTGCAGAAGCTTTCATAAATAAAAACTAACAATTAAGGCAATGCATAACTAAACAAAAGCCTTTTTAAACTTGAACATCAGAATAATATAGAAAAAGTAAAATCAAATAATGCCACTTACTTACTCACATGGATATTCTACTAGATGAATAATCACATGAAATATCAATAACCACTTTCATAATGAGGGAATGTATAATGCCGGACATTCTGAAACATTTTGTCAAGGCCTCGGCCAAGACGTCTAAAATGATTAAGGCCTCGGCCAAAAACATAAATCAAATTGGGAAAGGGCCTCGACCAATTCCACGTCTAGTTGTCTCATGAGGCCTACCGATGCATCGAGGAGCTATAGCGGGCTCCACCCGTCACTTATTAAGTCCAATACATTCCTCATATGAATAGGTTTAAACATATCATAAACCATAACATAATCATATCACATAAAACATGCATAAAGGAAACATAAAATTTCCATATTTTAGTCACAAGATATCAATACAACACATTGATATAATAAAAACGCTTTCAAAACCATTTTCAATACCAAAATAAAAGAAAGTTAAAACTTTGTATTTATTTTTCATTAAAAAAATGATGGATTGTAGAGGAAGCCGAAACTCAAATAATGGTCACGACGGCGGAGAAGTCGTTGTCACCGCATAAGTATGGAAAGAAAAACATTCCCTTTTGTCGTTTAGCAAAATGCTTCGTATAAAAAGATTCCTTTTTAATAAACGTAAAAGTCAAAGGGGTTTATACATCGTTTAAAAGAAAGTTGTGTATAAAATCAAATATTCCTCAATGAAAGGGGATTGAGACGAAGTCCTTAAAAAGATCATTTTTTTAAAATAAAGTACATCTATAATGTGTAATCACTATAAGTACACATAAATAATGTAAAAAGAAAATATAGGACATAATAATATCATGACATAATTTGAAAGTAGGAGATTAACCCAAAGAATAGAAATTGGGTTAAGAAGTTCCCTTACCTCGTGTCTGACTTGACTCAATCATTCATTAACCTCCTGAATAATAAACTAGAGTTAATATATACCTTATTAAGGACCATTTTTTATTTCATTATCCTTTTTATATCACTTATTACAATGATATGAAAATTATGTAATTATTTAAGTTAATAACGGTCGTTTTTTCGATCTTTGGTACTTGAGTCAACAATAAACTTCTTATAATTACAAGTTGTTTGTGTGGTAGAATATCCATTATCTCCAGAATTATTTTCATTATTTAGATGTCATATATAACATATATATCCAGTATATACATTCATTTATAATATTACGTAACATTTAGAGGTAAGAAATGAAATGCACCGTTCATGGAGACGGTAAGCCGTACGTACGCATGCACGCTACTTTCATTTCTATTTCGTATTTAATGGAATTAAATCATAATGATATAAATGTATAATATAATTCCATTATAATATAGTGTATAATACCATTTACTCCATCCTTTATACATCCAACATATGGAATTAACGGTTCAAATCACTTTGAGGGGGCGGTAGTCCGCACTTCCTAAAATGAAATTATCGCGTTTACCCATAATGGAAATCATAAAGTATGCCATAAATGAAAAATAAAGAAGCATAAGTAAAACATAAACATATTATATATCATATATAAATATAGTGACATCCTAATGGCCACCTTTGAAGGTGTTATATGAGTGTTGAACAATCATCGTTTCGTGAGGCAGAAAGTCGCCATCCACAGAAACCGTATGTTCTTTAACCATTAGATGTAGGTGTGTGTAAGTGTAGCTCGAATAATTCTTATAACAACATCCTAGTATATTTAGGATACTGGTGTTGTTAAAAAAGAAATGAATAAAAAGAGTTTAGGGGGTTGGAGAAGAAAAATAAAACAAAACAACATTAGAGAAGACATTACCTCAAAATCGGGTAACTCTTTTTACTTTGAGCCAAAGGCTTCCTTGGGAAAAGTTCTGCCCAAAGTGAGGCTACTAGGAGTAAGAGGGGGAAGTTGGGAGAGTATTTGGGCCGAGGTTGGCCGAGACAAATGGCTTGAAAGTGTTAATGAGGTGGTAGAGGTGGGGTCCTTTTATAAGTGGAGAGGAGGGGCACTCTTGGAATGTAAAGAAAAGTCACTTTATTATAAAATGCGTTTAGGATTTTAGAGGTCCCACACATATATAATTAGAGGATAAGGTGATAAGGGATCTAAATATACCCATAAAATAGTCTTTGGACAAGTGTAATCCTTGTATTGTACATTATCTTTTCATTTTATTAAAATCGTTAAATAATGAGGTCATCGTTGCATCATAATGATGTCATAAATAATTTAATTTATTTAATGTCTAAAAATTATAAAAAAAATACTATGATGTAGGAAATATTTGTATCTTTCCAATGACTATTTATAGTCAAACATATGACTTTTATAACCCCATGTAAATATTGTTTTAGTAAAACATATCATGTTTGTGTCATTTTTTACTTTAACATTAAATAAAAGGTATTTATGTCATTTTCCAACTAAAGTGGATCCATGGGGTCCCCAAGTTGACCCATGGATTGTCTTGGTCGGCCATGACTCATCAAATAGGAGTAGGACAAGTGTCAAACTCATCTCATATTATTAAAACATTATTTTTACCAAAAACTACACTAATTACCTCTAATCGCGATTAAGAACTTAAAAGTTACTATTCACCAAAAAATTATTTTAATCTCATTGAACCACATTTTAATTCTTAATGAAAACCATGTATGTTGTATTTTTGAAATTCAAAACAAGGAAGTGGTAATATTTCATTTAAACGAAAAATCAGTTATTTAACTACCACTTAGTGGTTTCACTATTCATCAAAAATTGAAGTTTTTCAGAACAATGCCAAAAATTCTCCCAAATCTATAATTGATATTCCGAATTCAAAAATGATGTCTATTTTAAAAAATTCCTAACATATAAGTTTCATTAATTAATTTTATAATTAATTCCCGCTGTTACAACAAATAGCGTGTTTTTAAGAAACAATTTATATCAAAAGATTGGCAATTGTTTATGTCCAATTTCAATGTTAAATTAATTATAATGACCACCATTGGATAAAATGGTAAAAATATATTCTAATTATACATTAAAACCACTAAATAGTATAATTTATCACTATAAATTATTTTTATTAAAAAAGTTGTTTTTAAGTATTTTTCACTATTCATAAAAATTAGAAGTTCTCAGAAAAATACCAAAAATTCAACATAGGCTAATTTCGATATTCCGAATCCAAAAATGAAGTCCATTTTGAAATATAAAATTTCTATAATTTTAAAAAGTGGTTATTACTATTCATAATGGCTACATTGATTAGTCGCGGTGTTTTAGAACTCGAAGTTGCATACAATGCAAGCTATTGCATTATTGAATGAAAAGCGTATCATGGAAGCTCGGGGTGTTACATTATCCACTCATTCAATAAATTGCGTCCTCGCAATTTGATATTTTTCTTTGAAAATAAAAGGTTGAAAATAGAAAATACCTTTGTGGAAAACCCACATCGGAAATAAGGTTAATAAAATTTAGCCTTAATAAGAGGGAAAAGGGAAATGAAAAAGTCACCACCCAATTATGATCTCGATTAGGAGAACATTGGTGGTAATTAGAGACATATAATAGGAGAAAAAACGTAAATATTTGTAGGGAGTGATTGAGGTCATCAATCACAATCAACTGTCAAATTGAGGGCCTCAATGCCTTCAATCTATGTTTATTTAAAATATCATCAGTTCAACAAGACATAAGTTATTAGGATAACACATTTTTTTGTTTTAATATCAGTTTACTAATGTTTAAGAATTAATTTATTCATTGAATAAGAGATAGGTATATATATATTTATTCTTGACAATTAGAGATTCAACCTTCAACTCATCTTTCACTCAAAAAGATAATAGAACTCAAAAATATTATACTTATCCTAATTCTATAAGGTTCCAAATGTTAACACATACCATTTATATTAGTAAAATTATATTGTAATAACCACGGACTTCCTGTATGCTAGTGGTAGGAAATAAAGGCCTGTCGCACTATGATTGTGGGTTCGATTCCTGCAGCTTTGTCCGACGCGACGGGTTATGCCCCACCCTGCAGGTTGTCCTTTTCCTAAAACTATAGTATTATAATATTCCAAAAATAATCTTCATAAATTTTTTAACCTTAAACAATACTATACAAAGATCAACCTAATCCATCCCAACCTTTATAGTTATCCAAAATTCCTCTGTCCAAACTTTCTCTAAAAGGTCTCTTAATTCCAAAATCAATTTATCATATTCCCCAAACAAAGTAAAGTTTCTCTTATTGTCACATACTTAAAATATGATTACCTTCATCATATTAAAACCTTACTAAAATAAACATGTACTACAGTACAATCCTTATATATATATATATATCACATTATTCTAATAACCAGAATATAATCCATGAGTCTAAAAGCACCAATACATTAATTATCCTGTTTCAAATGTAGTAGCATCAAAAGATTTTCCTTGATCCCTTGGCCTTTTATGAGTTAAGTTTCCCTGACGCTAAAGACATTTATTTGCATAATGCCCCATTTCCCTACAATTTTAGCATTCAACATTGATAGCCTCTTTCTTTCCCTTGCAATCACGTGCCTGGTGACCTTTTTCTCCACATTTATAACAAACTCCCATTCCTTTTAGGCAAGTACCAGAGTGATTCTTCCCACAATTATCACATAATGGAAAATCCTTCTTTTCCTTTTTCCCTTTATCTGTCTCTTGTTCCACCGTTCTTTTCTTCTCTTGCTTTACTTTGTTGTCATAAGACTTAAAGAATTCCTTTTATGTCTTGATAGCACATGAGACAATATCTTCGTATGTTGAGAACGATTGTGATACTAAATCTAGATGGAGAAATGGTTTTAACCCATCAAAGAAACGATCAATCTTACATCTTGGGTTACGTATATAATCTACAGCATGCCTCGCTAACCTTGTAAAGTTGGCCTCATACTTTGCGACATTCTCATCCTCCTTTGGTCTCAGACTCAGAAATTGCCTTTCCATATCTGCTCGATGGTCATGTGGAAATTATTTTTCTAAGAAAATCTCTTTGAACTCCCTCCATTCCATATTCTATACATCATCATCTTCCTTTGTGTTTTGAATCAGCGACCACCACTGATCGGAATCTCCAGTGAGGCGGTAAACTGCCATGACAACCTTCTCCCTTTCGCTACTCCCCAAGGCATGGAATATTTTCTCTAAGGAGTTTATCCATTGCTAAACTACTAATGGATTTGTACCCCCATTAAAAGTTGGTGGTTGTTGCCTCATGAAGAGGTCTAACATTGATCCTCCACGTTGCGGATCAGGGTGCTCCATACGAGTAAGGTTATTATTCATAACCTGAGTGAGTTGTCCCAGTATGGTAATAAGTTGATCAGCACCAGTTGTATCTCCAGATCCACAATAATTATCTTGAGCAGGAGGGAAATCCCTACACGGAGTGCGTGCATTGATACGGTTTCCATTCCTTCCACTAGGCGCCATTTCTAAACAATGGCATAAACTAGATTAGTTTATGAATCAAAATACACAATTCCATACTTGTAAAATACTTAACATAAATTGAACTATTTATGGATAAAATCCATAATCATTAAAATGTTTTCTTTGAGGAAGTAGGTAGTCATAACCCTTCATAGTGGTTTGTAAAGAAAACGAGAATTATCCTAAGCATATCCCCCGGGAGTGTCGTCACCAAGAGTGCAGCAAGGCCCATTTTCGTGCACCAGTTCCCGTTCGAGTCTAGCTCAAAGGGGTGTTTTCGGGTTTTACCCCAAGGTACATATGTGCCAGAGCCGCCTCTACCTGCTTGTATCCAGATAGGGATGTATTGATCGGAAAACTCACAAAATCTCTATAATACTAAAATTCTAGGAAGTTCTTCTATACTAATCCTCAAAGTCTATCTTTGGGCTATGTGCTCTAATCAGAGTTTATCTAAATCTAGCTTACAAGGTTAGTACTAAACTGCCTCTGATACCAACTGTAACGCCCTGACCCCAGCTACCCAGAGTCGGTGCATTACTTCGTAACATTGGCATGATCACAAAAGATCAAGTCTCGAAAGACCGATTAGTTTAGTAGCCTTGGAAACACTAGATACATTAATAAATGTTACATTACATCATAAAGTGAAAAACTAATAACAAAGTCTTCATAGTCCACACTCATATCCTCTTCTGACTATCCCTGCAGGTCATTCATAAAATACTTCTTCACATCCTGGAAAATATTAAAACATTGAAAGGGGTGAGATCAGATGCTCAGTAAGGATAACAATATTGCGGAAGCTTTCATAAATAAAAACTAACAATTAAGGCAATTCATAACTAAACAAAAGCCTTTTTAAACTTGAACTTCAGCATAATATAGAAAAAGTAAAATCAAATAATTCCACTTACTTACTCACATGGATATTCTACTAGATGAATAATCACATGAAATATCAATAACCACTTTCATAATGAGGGAATGTATAACGCCGGACATTCTGAAACATTTTGTCAAGGCCTCGGCCAAGACGTCTAAAATGATTAAGGCCTCAGCCAAAACCATAAATCAAATTGGGAAAGGGCCTCGACCAATTCCACGTCTAGTTGTCTCATGAGACCTACCGATGCATCGAGGAGCTATAGCGGACTCCACCCGTCACTTATTAAGTCCAATACATTCCTCATATGAATAGGTTTAAACATATCATAAACCATAACATAATCGTACCACATAAAACATGCATAAAGGAAACATAACATTTCCACATTTCAGTCACAAGATATCAATACAACACATTGATATAATAAAAACGCTTTCAAAACCATTTTCAATACCAAAATAAAAGAAAGTTAAAACTTTGTATTTATTTTTCATTAAAAAATGATGGCTTATAGAGGAAGCCGAAACTCAAATAATGGTCACGGCGGTGGAGAAGTCGTTGTCACCGCATAAGTACTGAAAGAAAAACATTCCCTTTTGTCGTTTAGAAAAATGATTCATATAAAAAGATTCCTTTTTAATAAACGTAAAAGTCAAAGGGGTTTATACACCATTTAAACGAAAGTTGTGTATAAAATCAAATATTCCTCAATGAAAGGGGATTGAGACGAAGTCCTTAAAAAGATCATTTTTTTAAATAAAGTACATCTATAATGTGTAATCACTATAAGTACACATAAATAATGTAAAAAGTAAATATAGGACATAATAATATCATGACATAATTTTAAAGTAGGAGATTAACCCAAAGAATAGAAATTGGGTTAAGAAGTTCCCTTACCTCGTGTCTGACTTGACTCAACCGTTCTTTAACCTCATGAATAATAAACTAGAGTTAATATATACCTTATTAAGAACCATTTTCAATTTCATTATCCTTTTTATATCACTTATTACAATGATATGAACATTATGTAATTATTTAAGTTAATAACGGTCGTTTTTTCGATCTTTGGTACTTGTGTAAACAATAAACTTCTTATAATTACAAGTTGTTTATGTTGTAGAATAACCATTATCTACAGAATTATTTTCATGATTTAGATGTCATATATATCATATATATCTAGTATATACATTCATTTATAATATTACGTAACATTTAGAGGTATGAAATGAAATGCACCGTTCATAGAGACAGTAAGCCGTACGTACGCATGAACGCTACTTTCATTTCTATTTCGTATTTAATGGAATGAAAGCATAATGATATAAATGTATAATATAATTCCATTATAATATATTGTATAATACCATTTACTCCATCCTTTATACATCCCACATATGGCATTAACGATTCAAATCACTTTGAGGGGGCGGTAGTCCGCACTTCCTAAAATGAAATTATCGCGTTTACCCATAATGGAAATCATAAAGTATGCCATAAATGAGAAATACAGAAGCATAAGTAAAACATAAACATATTATATATCATATATAAATATAGTGACATCTTAATGGCCACCTTTGTAGGTGTTATATGAGTGTTGAACAATCATCGTTTCGTGAGACAGAAAGTCGCCATCCACAGAAACCGTATGTTCTTTAACCATTAGATATAGGTGTGTGTAAGTGTAGCTCGAATAATTCTTATAAAAACATCCTAGTATATTTAGGATACTGGTGTTTTTACAAAATAAATGAATAAAAAAGAGTTTAGGGGGTTGGAGAAGAAAAATAAAACAAAACAACATTAGAGAAGACATTACCTCAAAATCGGGTAACTCTTTTCACTTTGAGCCAAAGGCTTCCTTGGGAAGATTTCTGCCCAAAGTGAGGCTTCTAGGAGTAATAGGGGGATGTTGGGAGAGTATTTGGGCATAGGTTGGCCGAGAAAAATGGCTTGAAAATGAGAATGATGTGGTAGAGGTGGGGGCCTTTTATAAGTGGAGAGGAGGGGCACTCTTGGAAAGTAAAGAAACGTCACTTTATTATAAAATGAGTTTCGGATTTTAGAGGTCCCACACTTATATAATTCTAGTATAAGGTGATAAGGGCTCGAAATATACCCATCCAATAGTCTTTGGACAAATGTAAGACTTGGATTGTACATTATATTTTCATTTTATTAAAATCGTTAAATAATGAGGTCATCGCTGCATCATAATGATGTCATAAATAATTTAATTTATTTAATGTCTAAAAATTATAAAAAAAATACTATGATGTAGGAAATCTTTTTAGATTTCAAATGACAATTTATAGTAAAAAATATGACTTGTATAACCCCATGTAAATATTGTTTTAGTAAAACATATCATGTTTGTGTCATTTTTTACTTTAACATTAAATAAAAGGTATTTATGTCATTTTCCAACTAAAGTGGCTCCATGGGGTCCCCAAGTTGACCCATGGATTGTCTTGGTCGGCCATGACTCATCAAATAGGAGTAGGACATGTGTCAAGCTCATCTCATATTATTAAAACATTATTTTCACCTTAAACTACACTAATTACCTCTAATTGTGATTAAGAACTTAAAAGTTACTATTCACCGAAAAATTATTTTAATCTCATTGAACCACATTTTACTTCTTAATGAAAACCATGTATGTTGGATTTTTGAAATTCAAAACACAGATGTGGTAATATTTCATTTAAATGAAAAATCAGTTATTTAACTACCACTTAGTGGTTTCACTATTCATCAAAAATTGAAGTTTTTCAGAACAATGCCAAAATTTCTCCCTAAGCTATAATTGATATTCCGAATTCAAAAATGATGTTTATTTTACAAAATTCCAAACATATAAGTTTCATTAATTAATTTTATAATAAATTCCCACTGTTACAACAAATAGCGTTTTTTTAAGAAACAATTTTTATCAAAAGATTGGCAATTGTTTATGTCCAATTTCAATGTTAAATTAATTCTAATGAAAACCATTGGATAAAATGGTAAAAATATATTCTAATTATACTTTAAAACCACTAAATAGTATAATTTATCACTATAAATTATTTTGATTAAAAAAGTTGTTTTTATGTATTTTTCACTATTCATAAAATGTAGAAGTTCTCAGAAAAATACCAAAAATTCAACATAAGCTAATTTCGATATTCCGAATCCAAAAATGAAGTCCATTTTGAAATATAAAATTTCAATAATTTTAAAAAGTGGTTATTACTATTCATAACGACTACTTTGATTAGTCGCGGTGTTTTAGAACTCGAATTTGCGTACAATGAAAGCTATTGCATTATTGAATGAAAAGCGTATCATGGAAGCTCGGGGTGTTACAGTCATAGTCATTGATCAGCTCTAACCATCTTCATTAGTGCATGTTCAACTCTTTTTGTGTGAATATATACTTGAGGCTTCTTTGGTTCGTATATATTTCACACATCTCCCCAAAGAGATAGTGTCGCCAAATTTTCAAAGAAAAGTTCACTACATCCAATTCGAGCTCATGTGTGGGATAGTTCTATTCATGAACATTCAATTTCCTTGAATCATAGGAAATTACATTGTCATTTTGCATCAACACACATTCGAGGACCTTCTTCGAAGTATCACTGAAAACCACAAAATTTTATTTACTTGTGGGAAAATTGAGAACAAGCATAATGATAAGCCTCCTTTTAAAATCCTTGAAGATTTATTCACATTCATTACTATACAAATACATTACTCCCTTCCTAGTTATCTTGGTAAGAGGGTTGGAAAATCGTGAGAAATTTCTCACAAATCGCTGATAATATCTAGCTAACCCAAAGAAGGTATGGATATCTGTTACCAATGTTGGCCTCATCCATCCCTCAATTGCATTTGTTTTGGAGGGATCCATATATATTCCATTGCTTGTGATGATATGGCCCATGAATGAGACCTCATTCAACCAGAACTCACACTTTCTGTACTTTGCATAGAGCTTCTCCTTCTGCAATATCTCTAGTACAGTTCTTAGATACTTCTCATGATCCTCCATGGTTTTCGAGTATATCAGAATATCATCTATAAAGACTACCACAAATTTTATGAGGTAATATCTAAAGAATCTATTCATCAATTCCATAAAGATTTCTGAGCATTAGTGAGTCTGAAAGGACTTACTATGACTTCATAGTTCCCTTATCTTTTACGAAATGCATTCTTGGGGATATATTCCTTCTTCACCCTAACATGATAATATCCCGACCGAAAATCCACCTTGGAGAAGTATTGTGCTCCAAATAGCTGATCAAACAAGTCATCAATTCGTGGGATTGGATACTTGTTCTTTATCATGATTTTTTTGAGCTCAAAATAATCTATGAAACTGCGCATTGACCCATCCTTCTTCTTGATGAAGTGGACTGGTCCACCCCATGGTGAAGCACTTGGGCGTATAAAACCTTTATCGAAATTCTCCAGTAGTTGTTTCTTCAGATTCAAAAGCTCTGTGACATCCATTCTATATGGAGTCTTGGATATTGGTAACTCCCCAGGTATAATTTCAATTGATAATTCAACATCTCTTCTAGGATGAAGAGGAGAAAATTTCTCAGGAAACACTTCAGTGAATTCCCTCATAATGGGTACGTCATCTAGGATGGTTGCCTCCATAGACTCAATCATCTGAGTCAGATATGTGTGCTTATAGGTCAGTAATATCCATGCATGAGATGATGGAGCTATAGAAGACTCATCTTCCTCCTTGCACTTGTAAAGAATCGGGGGTCGATTCTTCACATAGAGAGTGATTTGCCTCTCACGACAATTTATGTTGGCACTATATAAGGAAAGACAATCCATGCTAGGAATTTCATCAAATACCTCTAGAGGGAGTATGATGAGGTTCTTCGGGATGTTTAATCCATATATTTTGACAATGAAGGAGCTATATTCATGTGATGAAATGATTACCCCATTTACCGTACTCACTGACATCTTCACTTACATGATTTGTTGTGGTGATGGGATTATTCTAATGAACTTTAGACATATGAAAGAATGCATAGAAACTGAATCAAAAAGTACGTTCACTATTCATGAATGAATAACTAGCGTACATGTCACCACTTAATTTTCAGGGTTCACTTCGGTAGTATTGATGGAAAAAGCTCACCCTTGCTGCCTTGGAAGTTGTTGGTTGACTTCGAAAACCCTTATCTTAGGGCAGTGATTTGCAATATGCCCTGGTTCTTTGTAGTTTTAGAAATGAACCACGCATTGAGTTTCAAATGGAGTGTTCATATCCCCTATCACAGCCGCATGTCTTTCTTGCCGACAGTTTACAGCAAGGTTCCCTTCTCTTCTATACCTAAAGCATTTCCTCATCCCCTTCAGGAAATTTCCAGGGTGCTTCTTTCTTCTCCCTTGGAAAGTGGGGTGATGGATCTGCTTAGCACCATTGGATTTATCCATCGGACCTTCAACCTTGAAGTCCACCTTAAGTTTCTTATCCCCATGATACCCCTGAGATTCTATGATCTCCATTTCAACCTTGAGGGCACATCATACAATTTCCTCACAGCTGTCGAAGTCAGAGATCACCAGCGCATTTTAGAGGCTAGGTTCTAGCCCACCAAAGAAGTGGTCAACCTTCAATTTGGTGGTAACAATAAAGCCGAAATCATATCATGAAAGCCTTGTGAAGGTTTCGTTGTACACTCCTACATATTCCTCATCTTTTTTCATGAGTTCAGGGAAGTCACTTTCCATCTTAAACCGGAGGGTGCGCGGAAAATATTTATCGAAAAACACCTTTCAGAAATCCTTCCATTCCAATGCCTCGATCTCCTTCCCAGGATTATTATTTTTGATCAATGTACACCATTGATCAACTTCACCCTCCATATGATAAACAGCCAGGATAACCTTCTCTTGTTCAAAACATTGAAGGATAGAGAAGATATTTTCAATATAGTTGATCCATTGTTCAGCGATTGAGCGATCATATGATCCATTAAAAGTAGGATGCCTTTGTCTCATTAAGATCTCGATAGCGACTTGTTCATTCTTGGGGGGGGGGGGTTCAATGTTACTCTTGACCCATGTTTCTATTCAAATCTTGAGTTATATGAGAGAGAAGCATGAAAAAGTTCACAATTCCCTCTCCCATTGGATTGGGAATTTCATTAGTACATTCATCACATTGATCTTCACATCGGTTGTTAGCTCGAGTCCTCCTATTACAGGACATTGGCTAGAATAAATGGAAAGTTAGGGGTTACACAAAATGGGTAATACAAGGACAAAACTAAAGACTTAGAAATAAATTTTATTTCCATAACATATGATTCTATTCGCTTCAATCTATGTTATCCATGATCTGCTTTATAACA
Organism: Viscum album; assembly: GCA_963277665.1. Classification (NCBI taxonomy): domain Eukaryota; kingdom Viridiplantae; phylum Streptophyta; class Magnoliopsida; order Santalales; family Viscaceae; genus Viscum; species Viscum album. The sequence goes on along the minus strand of OY728151.1, from coordinate 289,394,904 downwards.
TACATTCTTAGGGAATTTTTTGTCCCTTAATAATGTTTTATACTATGCTTGTGAATTTACCAAAGCATATCTCCCAGGAGTGTCGTAACCAAGAGTTCCTCAAGGCTTGTTTTCATGCACCGGTTCTTGTTCGAGTCTTGCTCAGAGTGGTGTTTTAAGGTTTTACCCCTACGATACATCTATGCCCGAGCCGCCTCTACCTACTCGTGTCTATACAGGGATGTATTTTCTTATTATACCACTTAATCAATACTAAAAAAACTTAGGGATGAATTTATTATTCATAGTCTTGTCTCTAAGGATTCAGTAGGGTTTTATAATCCAAATCCCAAAAATAACTAAACCTATACTATTATACCAACTATGACAACCCTGATCTTTTATTACACAATTACACATAATTTATTGCCTAAATTTCATTTGATTAGACATAGAATATTGAGAGGTCCAGTGTCTTTGGGGCTTAGGATCATTTCATAAAAACTTAAAACATGAAATAAAACATCTTTATTTAAAACTTCCTTTACATGACCACAACATTCCCTCGTACTTGGCATTGCATGGGATAACATGAAGACATGCATAAAAATGGGTGAGTTATAAATCCCATTAGGGGAATAAACATGGAGTAACATGAGGAATAAAATACATGTTATAAAATAGGCATATCATTATATCGCAATAGAATAATAAACATAAAGGCATGATAAATCATGATAATCATAACATGGAAATGTGGCAACAACACTTAACATGGAATTATCATGATCCAAGGCTCATTACACATAGAGCATGAGTAAATCATCATTGAACATGAATCATGAGTAAAAAATAGTTGCACTTGAATTAGCATGAGTAAAAAACCATTCCACATGACGTATCATAATACTATTCTTATCCCAATTCATTGGAGCACTATAAGGCTGCACCCTTCTTAAACATTTCATTTCATTCATAAGTGTGGCACATGGATCATATAACTAGGATTCATAAAACGTAATAATTTATTCCACGATAAAGGAATGTGGAATTCATTCATGAATCTTTATAATTAATAAGAAAATGTTTATAAAGGTGAATACCCTTGATAGAGAAATGGGCACAGTATTCAATACACAATGACATTGTCTTGGAAAATCGGTGTAATTTTGGAAGCGTAACAACGTAATGTAAGAATTCAAAAAAAAGGTTGATGAGAGAGAAATGGGAATCTCATCATATTTACATGAAATGGACTGTAAGGGGGTCATATAGAAACACATCCCAACAATTGAAATGCAATTTAGAGTCAGGATACAAAATATTTTCTTGAATGTAAAAGAACAGAGAGAAATTTCTTTCAGAATTTCGGCATAGTAACAGGTGTACATGGGAGGAATTTAATGAGAGAGAAAGGTGTATCTAATCAATAAAACATAAATAGGAATGTATGGGGAAGGTGTGAAACCATACCCCAACATTTATAATTGAAATTAAAAGAGCATAAAAACATTAAAAATAATTGGAAAAAATGAGAAAGGATGAAAAAACCCTTACTTGGAAGTGTGCTTTCAAAGGCTTGAGAGAGGCTTCTTGGGAGATTGGGGAACCTTGGGAGGATTCTAGAGAGAGTAGGCCATAGGATGGACGAACAATAATGTCTTTTAGTGTGGAGAAAGTGTTAGATTTGGTGGGTTTATATAGGGAAGGTGAGGGAATTCTTTATTATTTAGGTTTGGGACACCTCACATTAATCTAATCCAAACCAAAATCCATCCCATGGTTTTTTCCCACGGTTATTGTAAAAGGGATGTGTGAAAAAATATTTTATAAGGCCAAATATAGAACTTCTTAAAATAACGGGGTTTCTTATGTGGAGGTGAGTCACACCTCTAATGAAAACAATTTATAAGACATGATGTTTAATAAGCACTGAAGGGTCCATGAATGCTTTAAAAAATAAGTCAAAAAAACCCAAAATCACATTATTTTAATGTAAAAACATAAATTGGCCAAAAATTACGCTTATAGTATTTTATTACATTACTATTGGGTCATTATGATGTCGTAAAACACATAATATATCTAAACGATATTTAATTTTTACCATAAAATTTGATTGTCTCAGAAAATTATGAAAAATTTACCATCGGATAATTTCAATGTCCTGAATACCGAAATAATATTCATTTTATCTAAATAATTTTCTATATATGTTAATTTTCACTTCTAAAATAAAAACCGACTTTTATCGAAAATTCACAGGTTTTTGACAAAAAATGGCTTTCAAACCTTAATAAAAAATACTATTGCATTCATAAAATTATACAATAATTTATATTTAATAAAAATAAATTTAATAATAATAATGATATTTTATTTAAATATTACTAAATTAAAAAATCCATCAATTCATCATAATAGATTTCTTAGTTGAACATTAACTAAAAATTCTATTTGTGCTTTAAAAACTATTTATATGGAAAAAATAATAAAAACAAAGTATATTCATTTTTATATACAAAAATAATGTACATAACCATAGATATAAGGTCTTGTAACATAAACCCTTATAACACCCGCATAAGACCAAAGAGTAACGTTTTCGATGTTGAAAGACTTTTGAGGTGGCTCAGATAACATTGCCCAGGTGGTAATCTCTATCAACTTCCACTTCTCTCGAAGGCGGTCCCACATGAGCTTAACCTGTTGAAGCTCGGCTTGGTCTTGGTCATGAGAAAAGCCCAATGTTGCCATCTATTTTCCGAGCTTTGACAAATGGAATTTTTATGGGGAACGTCTACTAGATGAGGCTATCGCTTCCTTTGTCTGAGTAAATTATATTCTTTAAAGACCTATATTTATACAAATCATGTGATCACTATTCAACAAATATATTAACAATGGTCACAATTCCTAAGAGTATTTTAAAATCCAAAAAACATAAAACAAAAGATGTTGAAATTTTATATAAACATTTTAGATCAAGTGACATTTAATTTTATCAAGAGTGATTTCCATTAATGAAAGTTTGGGTCATTACACACAATGCAGGAGCACCTGCATGCGGAGCCAACAAACTGGCATATCTAGATTTTCTGGCATCAGAGCATCTCAATTGATATTATCAGGTCAGGTGATCAACATATTACCACAAATGTATCTCATGAAAATGACGTTTTCTATATATCATTTATCTATGGGGGTAGAGACTCCTAACAACACGAGGTTTTATGGTAGGAACTCTCACTTTTTGATCCTAGAAGTTGCCCCTGGTTTCTTGGTGGGGACTTTAACATCATTACGAACCCAGCGAAAAACAACGGAAGAGGTCCCTTCCCCAGAAATGCTAGCATTGAATTTTTTCATTTAATGGCAGAAAACGGGCTCCTGGATCATAGTTATTTCTGGGGATTGGTATATATGGAGTAACAATCAACGTGGTCCCCATTGCTCATGGAGTCTACATGATAGAGGCTTGGAAAACTTACAGGCCATCTCGAAGTTTCTCGATATTAGAGTTTATCGCATAGTGTGTGGTATTTTAACCACCCCCCAATTCTTCTAAATATCTCAATGGGGCAGGCTATACTAGAATCCTTTAGATACATCCACCATTGGGAGAGCTTTCTTGGATTTCATGAAGTTGTTAAGGGGGTGTGGAATGCACCCATCTAGTGAAGTAGCTGGATTTACTTTCACAACAAACTCATAAGGAATAAATGAAATCTTCATAAATAGGCTGATAGAACCCCTAAAATCGACACAGACATGGACATAGTCATGCAGAAAATTCAGCGGCTTGAAATAATCCTCGAGGGAGACTCGGATGATCAGACCTTCGATGATCTTTCTTTGAAGAAAAATATTTTCTCTGATTTGATTTTGTGTTAGGAGATAATGATGAGGGAGAATGCAAGGATTAGGTTGCTATTGGAAGGGGACAGAAATACATCTTTCTTCCATGCCATTATAAAGGAAAGGAAATGCCTGATTCAACCCAACATTGATATAGAGGATGGGTCATTCTCTAATAACATGAAGGAGGGGGGAGGCTTGCTTTTTCTCATTTCAAAGATCTCTTGGTGGGACAAAATCCCTCCATGCTTAATGGTTACCGGGGGTGAAGTGGAGTTTATGGAGTCCATTGCATCCCAAGCCTCTTCTTAGGATAATGAGCTGAAGGCAGCCATCCTGGAGGAAATATAGATTCATGAAGCTATTTTATGCCTCAAAGGTGACAGCGCCCCAGGCCCGGAAAATTCCTAGGTTCCTTCTATAAGGTTGCATGGGGGTTGTGAAAGCCGACCTCATTGAGGCAATCCAATATTTTTTTTCGGGGTGGTATCCTTCTTAGAGTTTCCTACGCTACCGCCTTGGTGGTTTTTCCAAAAATTAAGAACCCCTTCTCCATCCTCCACTATCTCTCTATTAGCCTTTGTAATTTCCCCTATAATGTCCTTGGAAGCATCCTTAATTCCAGATTATCGACTCATCTTCCATGATGGATTTCAATAGAGCAACATGGTTTTGTTATGGGTCTCTCAGTTTAGGGAGCATTTTCCTTGGCACAAGAGATGATCCATGATATTAATACCAAGTCGCATGGCTCTAACATGGTGATCAATCATGACATGAGCAAGGATTACGATCAGGTGGAGTCGGGATTTATTGACAAGGTCCTCTCAGGTATGGGTTTCACTCCCCAGGTGGTTGATCTTCTCTTTTTCTTCTTCAGTTCTTCTTGGACGGTGGTTTATTTTATGGGTAAATCACATGGTTTTTTCAAGTCAACCCGGGGTCTAAGGTAGGGGACCTTATTTATCTGAGTCTTTTTATTCTTTCCCAGGAGATTCTTAGATTCTTTATCCTCAAATGCACAACTATTGGAAAGATCCTCCCTTATAGAAGGAAGGGAAGAGTCCCCTCAATTTCACATCTCGTAATTTCCAATGATACACTTATCTTCTTGAATGATTCTAAGAGATCAATTTGTGGGATTATCCACGTTTTGTAGGAATACTGCTGCTAGAGTGGGCATGTTATCAACAAAAGCAAGAGTAACATATTAATATCATGGGAATATACCCCCTCACAGGCGGACTCTATTTGAAACCTTCTGGAGATTCACTAGGGAAACTGTCCAATGAGGTACTTGGGTGATTTTTTGTCTCCAGGTTAGCTCATAATCCAAGAAGTTTCTTATATTGTTTTCAGGATTTCAGAGATATTTCACAACTAGAAAAAAATATTCTTGTCTTTTGGGGGATAGATTGCCTTGGTCAGCAGGGTTCTTCTTAGTACTCCTGTTAATGAACTTTCTGGTGTTGAAGCTCATAAAGGAGTTATTTCAAAGATTTACAAGGTACTTGCTAACTTTATTAGGGATGCCCGGGCAGAGGGAAAGCATGATTGGGTGTCTTGGGGGAGAATTTAAAGGCCCATCCCCGAAGGCAGGATTAATGTTCTTAGCCTTGCTGATACGCTCATTTTCTTACATGCCAAACATTCCTAAGAGATTTATGAGTGTAGAACATTGTGGGGAAAGACCATGGGAAGCCCATCGATTGATGTTGTGTTGACGGAAGGAAGACCGGTGTCTCCTATTTGGTCTATGATTCTTGCCCTTTATTCTTCCATCAATCCCCATGTTCAGTGGGTCATCGGGGAAGGGAAAGTCTCCTCCTCTCATGGCAAATGGGTAGGTGATATCCCTGGATTTCCAGGATTTCCTACTTACAACAAATATTATGAGGAGGCTAGTAGATATTTGGGTTTTATGGAGGCTATTCTAAACAAGGAACAACTGGATACGCTACACCTCATTGATATCATGGTGGAACTAGATAAATGTATTTTTCCCCATCAAGCTCAGGAAGTTCCTCCCCTAAGGACTTCCTCCTTGCCATGATGCTTCAATCAAAAGATAATCAATTGAATAACCTCCTTTGGTCTAAGGGGATTCTTTAAAATTATAACATACTCACCTGGAAAATCAGATACGCTACAGTTGCTATGAATGTGAACGTAAATAAATGTGGAATTTCACTGGCTTCTTGTTGCATGTGTTTTTTTTGAGAGCAGGGAGGAAAGCATCGTACATCTGTTCCTAGAGGGAGAGTGGGCTAGTGAGGTATGCTTGGCCTTTGGTGGTTTCACCACTACTCTCTATAATTCTGATGATATTTCCTTATTCATTCACTAGTTTCATGGATTAGGGGATAGGGGAGTGGAAATAATAGCAAGGTCGATTATGTTTCAAGCCGGGGAATGGTGTATCTGGAAAGCTAGGAACAAAGCTAGATTTGTGGGAATCAATTCATCCAGGAAAATCATTGTCACGCATACTTGTAGGCTACTGCTCGACCTGACTAGGTGTCTCGATAACAGGAGTGAGGCACCTTCTCTCCAGGTTCTACGTCCGGCTGTTCAGACCATCCCTACTAATAGTATTCCTCGCGGCCATTGGGCCAGATGTAAACCACCTGCATCAGGTTTGAAATTAAACAAATACAGTTCTTGTAACGAGGGCATTATGTGCGGAGGGTGAGTTGTTCACAACCTCCGAGGATCCTTTGTTTTCTCTTTCAATGTCTACTTGGACAGGGGTTCTTCTTTACAGGCATAAGCTCTTGCTTTTCTTTCAGGCCTTTCCCATAGTAGGTAGGGAGCAATTTGAATCATGGAAGCAAAACCCGACCCTCTTGTCATTCCCAAATCTCTTCTAGACAGTGGTAAATTCCCCTGGCGAATTTCATACTCCATCAGGATGTGCATAGCTATCATCCCAAACAACGTTCGATTGAGACACACCCGACGTGAGGGTAACAAGGTGTCCAATAATCTGGTGAAGCTTGCGTCTCATGGATCAGATACAACATTTTTCTACAACCCAAACTAGTTGACACCTTAGGGAGTTAATCTAGTTAGAGGGGACACCCATGGAAGTCATTATTTCAGGCCCCCCAAGATCATTTCTTTTGTTGTGTTCTTTCTTCCACTCCTTTTTTAATAAAGAATGATGATGAGGATGCGGATCAAACATATCATAAAGTTTCAATTCATGCAATAGGGATGTGAAACATCCAATTTAACATCATATATCAATGAAATTAAACATGAAATTTACACTTTACACAAGTATAAAATAAGCATAATTAATAAATGTACACTGAATTTTGGTTTTTAAAATGGTTAACAAGCATTAATAAAAACATAATATAGTTTATAAATCATAATTCTTTTCTATATGTATTAGAGATATGTGAAACCACTTTTATGTTATGTGAGATGAAGATTTTCAATTTTTTTTAATACCAATCAAAACAAGCCTATAACTATTGTATGGGGGGTAACCAGGGTGTATTAATAAAATTCAAGGTAATAGACCCGATATAGTATTTTTTATAAACAATACATAACTCGTACAACTTATCTTAAATAGAAACTTTTGACATGTAACTAAAACTAATGATGATGACAATAAATTAGAAAAGGAAGATGAATGAGAGAAAAATCCAACTCAAAGCAAGACAAACACATAACATTAAACATAATATAAAGAAAAAGAGACACATACCTTAGTTGGTAATCTCCATGATAGTGGTGTATATATCCCCATCGACAGATTTCCGAGCCATCGTGAACATGGCCTTGTATACTCCATCCCATGTGATCACCAACTTGGTGTCCATAGTATGTAATATCCATGCTCGGTATTGCATTTAAAAAATTAAAAATGATTATAAATTAGAAATTTAGTTATGATTTCCAACAAGACCTCCCCCCAATGGAACACCCCCTTCCCCTCCCCCTACCATGCACACCCCCATGTCCCCTCCCATGAACTCCCCCTACCCCCTACCCCTAGCGCACCACCTTGCCTCCTGCACACCCCCGTACTCACCCACACCCCCATACACACCCACACCCTCTTCTCCCTTCACACCCCCTGCCCCTACCCTTGCACACCCAAACACTTCCCCTGACCTACCCTCTACCCCTCCCCTACACACCCCTCCCCCGGCCACACCTTAAACCCATGCCCCTCCCATGCACACCCCATGACCCTCCCCTGCTTTCCCCCCTTCCCCTGCCCCCAACACACCACCCTGCCCCTGCCCCCTGCACACCCCCTACAGACCTACAACACCAACACCCCAAAGCCCCTTCCCCTTTCACACCCCTAAACACCCCACATTTCCCCATGCACTCCCCTTCCCCCTCCCCCACACACCGCCTCCCCTTCCCCTGCACACCCCCTCCCTTTGCACCCTACCCCCTGCACACCCAAACCCATGGCCCATGCAGATGCCTACCCCTACCCCTAGCAAACCCCCAATCCCTACCCCCTACACACCCACAACACTACTTCCACTACACACCCCCTCTACCCATGTGCCCCCTTCTCCTCCCCATACCCAATCACCATCCTTTACAACTACACACCCCATCCACCCTAAAACAATATAAACCACAACATCTACCAAACACTAAAATTATTATATGGTAGAATTAAATGTATAAACCAATAATGAAATTTAGATCACAAATGTACCTCAATATCAGTATCACCAAAACCATAATGACCCTCATCATCTCCTTCAAAAATACAAACATCATTATCTCCTCCTCTCAGACCACCACCACCATCATCATCTGCATAGGAAAATGCACCTAAATCAATGGTAGGAGTCGAGGAATCCTCATAAAACCAAAAAAAATAAATGATAACACATTTAATTAATGAAAACATAAAAAGGTTTGAACTGAAATCATAAAATCAATATATATTTATTTTTCGAATAGAAACTCATAAAAAATGTCAAAATATAGCAATTCCAAGTATTTTAATGTAATTTAGGGGAATAAAACAATGAATTACATAAATTATTTATGAAATTTCTTGTTTGATAACTCCCCCGCACATAGTTTATTGAACTCAAATGAAATTCATTGTCTATTGGACTTCCTAAAAATGAGAAACATGTCATAAATATTCTGTTCACATCTATATTAGCTCATCCAACAACAAAAATCATATATTTTAAATTGTATAAATCTAGGTCTTCATTTGGCTATAAAAAATCTTATTAATATAGTGATTATAAAAAAAAAATACCATAAACCTCAAAAAAAATTCATGCCTTGAGTTCCAAGCTACATGTAATTGTTTTAAGATGCAAAAAAAATTCTTCAAAATGAACAATTTATTATCATAATCATTTATTTGAAATCCATATAGTTAACCAGTTTACTCTTCCTTAAAAAACTCCAATGAGAAAAGAATACTTTTTATTTTATACTCTAGATATATATTGATATTCTCTATATAACTATGGTTAGAAACAATTTTATAACCTCAATACAATAAATTGATGAAAATATTTTATCTGCAACAAACTTATCAATCAATGAATATCCCTGTCACAAAATTATGACTATGAATTTTTTAACATATCTATTTTCATTAAGCATATTTATAAATACTTGTTTAGTGAATATGATATTTTCAACAATTTTTTGTGAAACAAATTTCTATGTGTCATTATTTTATGTCTATTTTTACTCACCATTCATATCTTTAATCCAATTTTAATCATTGGATGCTTAATCAAATCTTTTTTACTCAAATAAATATAATAGGGAATTTCTTTTAATTCTATACATCCTCCTAGTTTATACTACAACAGATTTGTCTCCCAAAATTTTCACTTAATCAATATGTTTAGTTCTAGTAAATATTTTTAGAGTAATTAGAATCTTTATATATTTTTCTTTCTCATGTTAATAAAAGTAATTCTATGATGGAGTCCTCTTTACCCCTAATAAACTCTTTGGTCTCTTGTAAACATTCACTTTTATCAAACATTATAATCAATATTATAGTCATAGATTACTTTATCTTTCCTATCCATTATTACATATTTTATTTCCAAAATTTTAATAAGAATATTATTAAAAAATATACAGACCTTGGTTCAAAGTAATATATATAAAATATAATTTCATTGTGTTATTTATATACTGTCCTTGATTCCCTTCCATATTAAGAATATAGAACTTACTACCAAAGACTCATAAATACTTCAATGTTGGTTTCCTTTAATTCCTTTATTTCAAAAGGAATCTTTTTAACTAGATAGAGGAGAAATCCATTATATATATATATATATTGCAGTATGAACCACCTCTTTCTAGTGGTACCCTGTAATACCACTAGAGATCACAATAGTTTGTATTATATTATTGACAGTTCTACATTACCTCTCAACCACCCCATTCTATTAGGGATTCTACGTTATAGTACCTTATTGAGCAATGTCATACTTCTCTTTATACTTATTAATTAAATAATATGTGAATTTAATTCCATTATTATAATTGGGATGTTTGATATTCATTTCAATATAGATTTCCACTATTATTTTATAACACTAATGATAATCAAATACTTCAATTTTTTTATACATAAGAAATATATATCCTAAATAATTATATCCATCCAAAAATAAAAGATATTACAATCATAATTTTATTCCATTACACTTCATTGATCCACATGCATCGGTATGGACAATGTCTAATATAAGGATATTCTTTATTTTCTTAGGTTTTTAATATTTACTTATGAAATTTACATTTTCTAATACTTAAAAAGTATTTTACCTATCAACTTTTAGTTATAGAATATTAAATTCAATTTTTTACCAAACTGGTTTCTCCATGATTCCATGATTCAGACCACAAAATATTTTATTCTATATATTGAATCCTTCATTCATAGTTAAGGATATATAACTTTAATCCCCTTCATTTTTTTGATATTTCTCGTCTAAAATGATTAACTATGGTTGTGACCATGATATTTTTTACACCACCATTACTAAACTTAACTTTTTTCATTCAACATAGAATTGAAATTTATCAACAGATTAATGTTTTCATCTATATGTGAGGAAAAATATTTTCAAATATCTATGTTTCCCCACTAACATTATTTTAAATCCCCTTCAAATAAATTTTCTTTGCTTCACACAATCCCAAAGAACATCATGACTTATGGGATTTCAATCACAATTTCCAACTTTCTCTCAAATAAAGTGTATAAATATTTATTTTGAACATAAAAATTATTAAAAATATTCACATGGTTACCAAATTTATTTTTCCATTGACTTATATGTGAAAAATATCTTTCATAAAATCTTATTCCAAATCCACTTAAATGATGAATTTTTTTATGTTTATATTCACTATAGTTTAATATGTTACTACAAATTTTTTTATCTATATATATTGAATTTTTTTATGCATGATAACATTTAAATATCCCAATTTCTCTGAACACACTCATAATATTCCAATACATTCCTTAACATAAACACATTTTTATTGTTAAATTAGACTACTTACTAACTTAATGTATTTTCTTATCAACATTCACTTCTTTTTTCCTCATAAATTTAATCTTAGCTGTATAATTATTGTATTGATCGGTATAAGAGTCATATCATAAATTTTTTTCCATATTACACTAGATCTTTTATTTTTAAGATATCTATCTAAACAATTTACAGATTCACTCTTTTCATGTGTATTTTCATTTGAAACACTTCCAAAAAATAGATACATTTTTCAGTTAGTGACTTTCTCTAATGTTTCATATCCCTTAAATTTTTCACAGCTTTTAAATATTATATTCTCAATTTCATTACTTATGTTATTCTATTCAATAAATTTGAAAAATGATGGTATAGGTTTAAAAAAACAATATTTATAATATTTCATAATGCGTAGTGTGGAAAGTTGAATTTATAAAACTACACAGAATAGTGTATAAAATATAATAAAATTTTAAATTGTTTAGATCAAATAACACAAAAATAGATGAAATTATAAATTTTTAATGTTTATCTTCACCAATACAAATAATAATACTGAAATAATAATTCATATCAACAATTACACTAACATAGGTTTGGATGACCCAAACTTATTCAAAGTATTGGATTAAACGGTTTGGAAGACAATGATGAGAGGTATTATAATCACCCCCTTTAATCTTGGGATCCTAGAGGACATGATCATGCCTTGGTAGATTTAAATCTAGAACATTTTCTCCCCAAAAATATTGAGAATGTAATGGATGAAATTCATGGATTTACCCCATATATGTGGAGAATGGAACAAAAAGATCCCATTTGAATTTTTCTATCTTCAATGTAGATTTATGACATATCTAAGTGGGTGTACATAAATCCATGAAAAAAATATAAAAAATGGAGAATAAAATAATGATTATAATATGTTCAACCACCGATCTAGAGAAAGAAAAAGATAAGAGCTAAATATCATGTTGGACCCGAAAATTAAAAAATAACTGGTGAAAAAAGGAGTGTAGTAGGCATCGATTTCACATGAGAAATTAAAGGAGGGTGGATTTTTCTATGGTCCTCTGAGGGGGGTCTGTGATAAATAAAGGTAGGAGGATCTCTAGGGTTGGACTTGGTTCGAGTGATAAATTTGGAAGGTGGGGATGATGCATCGATTGAGATGAATCATGGGTGGCCTTGTGGAAGGTGGAACCCTAGAGGTGGTGTGGTCATGGCTGATCTGGTTGGCAAAGCATCAGAGCCATGTTGGGGCTGCGTCAGAGAAGGAGAATCGCAGTGATGTTGGGTGGCCACATCGGAGGAAAGCCATCAGAGGAGGTGGGGAGTCCTTAATGAAGTAGCGACAAAGGGGAAGTGGAGTGAACATACCAGAGGAAGGAGATTGTTGGGCGGTTGGGTTGCTCATTGGAGGAGGAGAATCAAAGAACATTGGTGAGAAGAGTCATGATGATGAGGGACATTAGTGTATGGGGCGCGATAGCATTACAATAAATTGGGGAGTGGGGTGGGTTAATTTACATGGGAAATGAAATTGGCATGGTTGTAAATTGGATATAGAAATGGTTATTATTGTTCATGGATATAATCACATAGCTATAGCCCTGAATTATAGCTGTGAAGAATGAATTTTGAAAAAATCAGTAGAAGAGATTACCTCTTCGTCGACATTCTTTCTCTAAATATCTTCATAGACAACTAGAGTTTGTATTTGAAGATGACCAGAACCTCTAGAATAAAAATAGGGAAGTTGAGAAAGAAATAGTTTAGGGTGGGGCCAAACATGAAGGCTCAAAATGAAAGAAGTGTTGAGGGAGGAGGTTCCCTTTTATAATTGAGGTGAGTGGTACATTTGAAAACTACATAAATAATTATTTATAATAACAAGAATCCACCACAAAAAATCTAAAAAATGTCCCAATTTCGAAGACGAGATAACATAGGGCTGTTATCTAATCAACCTATAAATTTTGGACCACTTATTTTGTCAATTTAAACCATAGATTTTTAATTAACTCATAGATATTATATTTAATATTAATTTTTGTAATAATATTGTAAATATTTAATGGTTATAAATTTTTACTCATATGTTGTTAATTGACAAGAAATGGATAATTAATGAAATTACGGACCTCCTAATTATCAAATTGTAATATTTAAATATTTTTTATGATTATTAAATAATTTAATACAAATTTATTTTTATAAAATATTAATAGTGTCACTTTTGGAACTATTCATTTATTTTACTTTTAAATAAAATCCAAACTGAAGATAAATTAACTAAAGTATTTAATACACTCCTAGTATGTCATACTCCCTTAAAAAATTCTTGTATCAAATTAATTAGTTCATATTATATTTCTTTTAATATTATTAAAACCATTTTTTCGGTATTTCTATTAATAAAATGATTTCAACATCACTATTGTATCATAATTATTGGTAGGTATTTAATCAATAAAAATTGTAAATAAATTTCTATGATGTAATTAATACATTTATATTTCTAGATACTATCTATAGTATATATTTTTTCCTATTTATCCATATATTAAAATTTATATACTTATATAAAATGAGATTCTTTCATTTTGTGACATTCAATAGTTTTTATTACATTAATGTCTTATTCTTTGGTAAGGGGCCATAAAGTAATTACATTTAGAAAAATAGATGATAATGGATTAATTTAGTCCTAAGATAATATTTTTATAGGTGTTATGTAAATTTCATAATATTATTTTTACCACTAATTAACTGATTTACCTTTGACCATAGTAATAAAAATATTTACCAAAGTTACTACTTATAAAGACCAAAAATAAAATTAGCCTATTAACATAATTTGGATCTACTAATTACAAATATGGAATATTTTTTTCAAAATAATAAGCATATATGTTTCCGTAATTAATTTAAAATTAATCTTGTTGGTGAAATGAGAAAACAAGTTTTAATAGTAAAAATACTATAAAAGATTGAAATTTTTTAAAATATGAATTTAATGAAAAATTAATTCCAATGACATACATTATATTAATTTTTAAAAATATAGTCTATTTAATCTATTAAACCATTCAATAATACAATTTATCCATTAAAATTATTGTAATGAAAAAACATATTTTTAATTAATATTTAGCATATTTTTACTATTCATTAGAACATGAAAGTTATCAAAAAATTATCATAAATTTATCCAATTTAAATTTTTATACTGCACAACATAATAAAATATATATATTTTCCTATAAATATTATTAATGTGTCAAAATATTAATTTTAATTGGGTTTTCTATTAAATGTTGTAAAATTAAACTTATAAAAATAGGTTTTTATACATCAAATAGGGTTTTATTCATACCCTATAACTAAAATATCCATTTTATGAATATGAAAAATATTTTATTTAGTATATTGGACATATATATCACATTAATTTCATTACCAAAATTAATTCACTCAAAAAATTATCTAATTGATTTATATTTTTTATAAATAAGTGATAACAATGAATTCAAAAAGCATTTTCATTAGTTAGTAATAATTATTCTCACTAACCTAATTGCTAGGATATAATGATAATTTTATAATAAGTGAATCTCATGGTTTTTTTAAACACATTATTGAATACAATTAAATATACTAAATAATAGAAATTATTTAATGAAAATATTTCATAAAATCATCTGGGTGTACATTCTTCCCCCCTGTAAATTGAATTTCTCCCTTTAAATTCATCACATGGAATAAAATAGACAAGGATACCTCTCCTTTATCATATCCTCAATTTACCATGTATCTTCTTCAAAAAAAAATTCTTCTATAAAACATTAACCAAGCTAGTGGTCTTGTTTCATAGAACGTTTTCTCTAATATCCGCAACCTCTATTGGTTGTTATTTATAAGAAAGATCTTGATTCAATGGTACAAAATATTCTCTTAGTACATGTGAGGATCGGGTATGTACTTTATTAGGAGTGATAAAAGGAACACATCATGAATATGAGAGATATTGGGTGGAAGTTCCAATCAGTAAGCTACCTTCCCAAATTGATCAATAATTTCAAAAGGACTAATACATATAGGGCTCAACATGATACTATTTCCAATTCTCATTATTCTCTTAGAGGTTAATATTTTTAAGAATTTCTTACCTCCCACGTAAAACTCTAGGTCTATTCTTTGGTTGATAGCATAACATTTTTTTCAACTCTGGGCTGCTCTTATGTATCTTTGAATGGATCTGACCTTCTCTACCATTTCATCATCAAGATCATGTTCTATTAGATTTATTTCCCAAACTTCATCGCAAAAAATTAGAGTTCTGCACTTTTTTCTATAGAGGTCTTTATAAGGATCCATTTTAATACTAGATTTAATGCTATTATTGTAATATAACTCCACCAATGGTAGGTGTTTATCCCAACCACCATTGAAATCCTTAGTGTAAGGTCTCAACATGTCTTCCTGAGTTTGAATTATCCTCTCTGACTGACCATAATTTTTAAGATGATATGTAGTGCTAAAACATAACTATGTATCCAATGAATACTTCACTAGAACTTTGAGGCAATCCACAGATCCCTACTAGATATAATGGAAAGTTGTATAGACCCGGTTTTTCCCCTGTAAGACTTCAGAATATTTCTACATATGATTTCCGAGCTAGGCATGAAGACGACATGCAATTACGAGGCGTAGAGTGCCCAGAATAAATATTATAAAAATGTTAAGTGTTTTTATGCTATTCACATTGCAGTTTTTTGTTTTATCCTAAACGGTAGCTTGTATCGGAAATCCAAGTGTACGGTTGAATCCGGAGCATGTCGTTTACCCTAGGCAGGGTGTAAAGGTTGCGGGTGCGGGCCTGCTATGAGTGATGTCACCCAGGGGAAAAATCGTCATTTTAAATTAATGAATTAGTAATTTTTATCACTGGTTTTATTTTAGAATAGCATTCGAACAAAGCCTCGGAATGGAAATATGAGACTTCCATTGAGTTTGAAATGGGGAGTTTTGCCTAGGCGCAATATAAAATAGGCAGGTGTGGTGGTTTTAGAATCCTCGCCTGCCAGTAGAGGTTCGGAGGGAGTTTATAAATTCACATGAATGTAGAATTAGGGAGAAACCCTAATTCCCCATCTCTCTCTCTCTCTCTCTGTCGTTCTTTGCCGTTCTTCACCAGATTGAGGAGCAGACTCCGGCAGATCAAAGCGGGATCGTAGTAGGCATGTCGCCAACAATAAACAGGTGGATCGAGGTAGGATTCTTGTTAATTTCCACACCTTTTCCTATTTTTTGGTTTAAAATTCGTAAATTTTAGAATTGGGGTGTTTTCCGAACGAACACGGCCAACGCCCGAGCCCCGTTTTATCTTTTGTTCTTTGGTGTTCTTCGTCCTAATTTTTAGACGTTCCAAATCTGGTCGGATCGTTGATCGGGGGCTGGCGCTGCGAAAGCCTCGACCCGAGTACCAAGAATCCTCTTTCAGTTTTGGAATCAGGCCACCGGAGTAGTGGCGGCAGACATCGAAAGCCCCGACTCCGGCAAGGGTGGTGGACGAAGGTTGGGGAGGCTCAAAAGTGGAACCGGTGCTTTGCCGGTGTGTGGGGTCCAGAGAACGAGCGGAGTTTGGGGGTATGGGCATTGGGCAGTGGGTGTGTCCAGGAGAAGGGTGCTCCGATGAGGTTTGGCAGACGGTTCAGATTAGGTTGGGAGGTTTCGGGGGCAACTGGCCGAAGGCGGTGCACGACTGGAGGATTCGGCCTCGACCGGTACAGCAGGGGCGAGGTCCCAGTGTCGTAGCGGTTGGCTGGTGAAGCTGGGATGGTGGAGCAGCAGGTGCAGCCGTCTATGGCGTGGTGGAGAACTAGAGGTGGCCGGGGGAGCGGAGGTCGAAGCGGAAGGCAGGCGTCTGGCGGTGCGGTGTGTAGCCGGGGCAGTGTGGCGGTGCTCTACGAGAGCAGGAAGAGGGGCCAATGGAGCTAGCTGTCGCACCTGGCTGAGGGAAGCATGAGGCTCGACCTCAGTTGTCCAGAGGAAGAATGGTCCTGAACATTGCGGGTCCTGCTCGTGTGACGAGAAAGGCTGGGCTTTTGGGAGACGAGGACCCTCCCTTTGTGGGTCCTGCAGGGAGACGTGGAGAAGACCGGCCGAAAGGCCTCTCTGTTTGTAAAACCAGACCCAAGGTGGTTCTGGTGCTGCTGGCCGAGACATGGCCGGATGTCCGTGGTGTGTTGGGCTGGACCCACAGCTGGGCCACGCGCCGGCAGTTCGGACTGGGCCAGCCAGGGTGAACCCGCCCGGTTAGACTCCCCTTGCTCTCGGGGGAGGCCGTAACTTCTAAATAGCATGCCCGATTGACGCACCGTCTATGGATGTGGGTCTGTCTTTTCGAGACAGACTTTTTAAGATGTGTTTTGGGGATTTTGGGTTCTGTGCCCAAAGATGGGTGACCCAAAACTCGTTAATTTAATAATATTAATTTATTATTAATGTTTTCAACGGATGGGCTTCGTGAGCCGGACTTCCGTTTGACATGCCATCAGAGGCGATGTGGCTCTGGAGTTGAGCCAGTCCTTCCAAAGTTGGTTTGGAAACCTTGTGGTTGTGTTTCGTTGCCCTGTGGCATGAAATGCTGAATGTTAATAATTAATTAATTATTTAAATTAATTAGTTATTCTTGCGTTGGACCTAACTCTTGTTTGGGATGTCTGATTGATGCACCGTCAGTGGTAGTGTGACTACAGTCCTCATGAAAAATTTTTGAGATGATTTTCAATGCGTTCGGATTGGAGACAAGGTGTGGGCCCCATATGACCTTGTTCACACGTTTTACTGTGAAACGCCACTTTTTCACTTGAAATCTGTTTGGGGTGTTTGAGTAATCATTTCTAAGTGTTATTTTGAAGGGATTTTGATGGAGCAATCCAGCCGCCTGAATTCGGCATCGAGGTGTGGGCCCACAGTGCCTCATTGGCTTATAATGCGGGGTGGTGCAGCTTCGGCATACGAAGTCCGTTTTAGGAACCATCTGCGGCATTGTGACCCTGGAATCTAGACAAATTTAACCGGTGTGGTTTCAGGCGTTGAAGCCATAGTTGAAGCAGGGGCCACATGGGTCGTCTTTTAAGCTGTGTGCAGCATACTGTGGCTTTTTCATCAGTTGTCCATTTGGGGCGTATGAATAGTCGACTCAGCATGTTTTTTCAAGAGAATCTTGATGGCATAGTTCCCCCGACCTTTTTCGGGACCGAGGTGCAGGCCCGAAGAGACATCGTATAGGAATAAAGTAGTGTGGAATAACATTTTCACTGGGAGCCTGTTTTTAATGAGTAAATAGTCTATCTCATGAGTTTTTCCTCGAGAATTACAATGGTGTAGTCTGTTTGGGAGAGAAGATCCTATTTCTATATATCATTTAATGTGGAAAAATGAAAGGGCATTGGTCGAAGGCTCCTTTGACGCACTCCAATCCTACGTACGGTAGCGGCGTTAGTGGCACCCAGTGATGACACAGGTAGTGCAATGATATCAGGCTAGTTCTGAGTTTACCCTCCAGTGAGGTTGGGTAGTGGGATACCTGTTGACCTTAGGATTTACCCTCCAACGGTGCTGGGTAGTGGGATACCCATTGAATTTACAGTTTACCCTCTAGCGGAGCTGGGTAGTGGGTCACAATTGACATATTTATGGTTTACCCTCTAGCAGGGCTGGGCAGTGGGTCACCTGATAATTTATTATGGTTTACCCTCCAATGGGACTGGGTAGTGGGTCATCATCCACTTATTTAGGGTTTAACCCCCATCTGGGCTGGGCAGTGGGTCACCCAATGATTTATTACGGTCTACCCTCCAGTGGGGATGGGCAGTGGGTCACCGTTGACTTATTGGGGTTTACCTACAAGCGGGGCTGGGCATTGGGTTACCCGATGACTTCTTTTAGACTCATCCCTTTCGATGTGGCCAGTCAGTGACTTTTCTCCATGATTACTGGAGCGGGACCCTTGGTAGTACGGTTTAGTGATGAGATTGCTTTGGCATGCAGGACTGTTGGGCATTAGTGATGGATATCATTTTAACTATTGGCGACTTTAATTGGGATGAGTTTGGAGATAGATATCCCCTTACACACCCATTCGAGTTTCTTGTTGAGAATATATATACGCACCCTAATTTTCTTCCCACTGTTTGGGTTATGTTACTCTCCTTCTAGGAGGGGTGATGACGTGCAGGGTGTGCCACGTGCTTTCTGTGTCTAGCTCCTCTCGGTTGGACGATACTGCTTCATTTCTCTTATCGGGTTGAGCTGCAATCTTTCTTTTGTACTCTTCCACTGTTATTGTTCTGTCTACTACTCACCATTTTATTATCTCCTTTGTTTCTCCCTCAAGCTTTTGGGGCATCCTACTGATTACCTTTATTCTCACCCTTGATTGGGATTTGCCTTCACTCGGTGTGCCCTTATAGAAGACGGATAGGTAGATCAACACTAAGGAGGAGCACATAGGACACATGAGCTAGGGCTGTGTTCAGTGGATGTAAGAGGATTTTCAGGTGTGAGACTCACCAGCTGTTTACTTTTGTTTACCTGTTGCTTGGTTATGGAACCTTTCTAGTTGGGCGTGTGTTTTTCCCCTTTTTCTATTCAGTTTTCATTTCATCACTTTACTTGTACTGTGTAGATATCGATGCATGTATGTTGGTTTCCCTTTTGTTGTAGTGTTGTATCTTGATTTTCTTTCTCTGCACTTTTGCATTGATTTAGTTGTGTGTGTGTGTGTGTGTACATTTTCTTAGGCAATGTACTCCTCCAGTTTATTATCCCTTCGGCGCTAGTCACCAGCCTGTGGCCGATGGAGGCGGGCTTGGGGTAGTCATGGCTCGAGCCCCGGTATGGGTCGGGTCATGAAAAAGTGGTATCAAAGCTGGTTCATTCCATGGGGAATTGTTTGGACGTCCCTAAAAAGGAATTGTTTTTGTTTTGAGGAAATAGTATCAATGTGCCTCAAGAGAGGCTCTCAGGACAAGGAGTCTAGTGATGGTGCGGTGACTGATGTATCCATTCACTAGGACCCTAATAACCCACTTGTCTACTCGGCACACTGAGAAACTTGTTGCAGGGAATTTGGTTAGTGCATCATATATGATTGAGTCTTTGACTGCCCTTCTTGAGTCTTCTTCCCATCGTTGTTGGTATATATTTTCTCATTTGACCGCGGTACTCCTTGATCGAATTTAAGATGTCTCTGCGATGATAGCCAGCCAGGATACTAGCTGTAGTTCAGGACGACGATTTCGTGAGTGACAAGGCCCCAGTTCAAGATCCATCATACTATTACCCTTTATCCAAGAGGACAGGTAGTAGCACCTCCCCCTATTGAGTAGCAGATAATATCGGTAGTGAGGGCCGATGACGAGCGCAAGCTGGGCGCACTACGTGAGTTCCAACATCAGAGACTACTTAGGTTCCACAGTGATCAATACACTTAGATAGTGAAGGGTTGGATAAAGTTAGTGGTTTGCCTCTTCAGGCTTGTTCGGGCACTGACAGGTTAGATTGTGGCATTGATGAAAAAATTTTCCACCGTGCGGTTTGGCATTAGTAGATCTATGGTTACTCAGATACACGATGAGTTGGTACTCTCATGGGATGACTTCTATAAGATGTTTCGTGAGGAGTATTCCCCATCCTAATGACGCTTTTTGTGGTTTTGGGAGCTGATGGAGCTTCAGCGAGGAGTGATGGCAGTGGCTGGGAACGTGACTGGGTTCGTAGACCTTACTCGGTACTCTTTGGACGTGGTCCATGATGGAAACTCTCGAGAACAGAAGTTTGTGCGAGGTCTCTGTAGAGTAGATTCGTGCCATCATAGTTCCCTTTTGCATCCTCACCCATCTCGGGGTGCTGGAGTAGGCACTAGTGACAGAGAAATTTCTGTCATAGGGACGTCAATGAGCGGAGCCTCGAAGCTAGAAGTCTTCCCTTGATGAGACTCTGTCACATGTTCAGGGACAGTTTAGAGCATCAAGACAGCCCATATAGTACTAGTTCTATTTTTGTGATGTGCGGGGTCATGTGGAATGAGACTATCCGACCAAATGTGATGAGCCTTCCCGATAGTTAGTAAATGCGATGCCACGACAGAGGCAGTGTCGTGATCAGAAAACTCTCAGGTGAGGAAAATGTGGTCCCCATGGAGGCAGTGTAAGTAGAAAAGAAGGAATAAATGTGCATGGAATATGACGTTTCGAGGTCCTTCCACCACCACTAGGTGGCCCATGTGTGGCTTAGGGAGCTGACGGATGGGGCCGCGAGTGGATGTGTGCTATAGATGTCTACAATCTTGCAATGTATGAGATGATAGGAGGTACACTCTATTTCTTTTTCTAATTTTCCCAGTATAACTTGTTAGAAACTACGTGGGGTACTCTTTTTGTCTAACTCCTTGTTCGAGGGGTTACGGAGGGCGATTTAGGGCGTCTGTGTAACCCCGTTTTGGCGTTGCCTGACGTAGCTTTGAATGCAAAGGAAAGAGGGGTTCTTCCCCCACTGAGACACATTTTTGTGACGCGATCAAAACCATGAGGGAGAGTTAGTACCACCCAAAGCAGATAGTATTGAGGTGCGGTGGATGAGTCCCTCTGACATGTGCATTCATGGTGGGGTTGTGCGGTGGAGTGTCAGACCATGTTCTGGATTTTCCCATGGGGCTTGTCTACTTGACATACCATTGCATGAGGTGCCACTAGTGGGTTTGATAGAGTTCTTATTTTGGGGATTACTCACCTTCTGAGAGGGGAAATGACACATGGGGTATGCCATGTCCTCTCCGTGTCTATCCTCTGGTGTTTGGATGAATTTTCATGCCTGCCTTGTCTGTTGGTTCCATGCGTTCTCAACGTAAATCTTGACACCGTTATCAAGTGCAGGTAGAGGGGATGGAAACCCCATAAACATAACTACGCATTTCACTATGTGTTGCTAGTGGTGGTGGTCCATGACTTGAGAGTGTGGAGGCATAATCTTTTGGGTGAACACTTTCTGGGTTGCTCAGACCACCAGTTTCTCAGGTGTGGGAAGTTTCATGGTAGTTAGATTCACTACAGATGACCTTGGTGGAGCAGGAGGGTGAAACGTTTCTTCAGTCGATGGTGTTGACTCATCCACTTTTTGAGTGTGTTAGAGAGTCTTGGTTGTTATGCACCAAATATGAAAACTTTTGTGACTGGATATCCTTGGGTGCTTTACCAGATGATTATTCTGAAGGAGGTAATCACGAGACCATGTTCTATGAACAAATCGTGTTTTTGGTCGCGACATGGAAAGTAGAGGTTCATCCAGGGATGTACCACAAGTTTCTTTGGGTCGTTCAGAAATAATGCAAGCGATTGAGAGGATGCCTACCATCTTGACCTACCCTACCAACAGTAGTAGTGGGCTCACATCTTCTTCCACGTGTCGCAGCTGATGAGGTGTGTGCGTATTCATACGCATTCTCTCGAGAGTATCAGACCTTATAAGTATGTACCATCTCTTTGGTTCACGCGTTGTGCCATCATGGTGTTGTGAAAGTTTTCTTGGGAGTGGGAGAGCTAGGTGTGAGCTCTGTATCTCGAGTTATTTTTTCCTATTTTTTATTTTTGGGGATGAAAAGATTGAAGGAAGAAATTATGTTGAGACCTGGTTTTTTACCTGTAAGAATTTGGAATATTTTTACAAATGATTCCAGAGCTTGGCACGAAGAATGCATGAAATTATGAGGCCCGGTGTGCCAGAATAATGTTTATACAAATGTTAAGTGTTTTTATGCTATGCACATGTAGGGGTTGTGTTTTCTCCTAAACGGTAGCTCAGATTAGAAATCCAAGGTCATGGTTGTTTCTGGAGCGTGCCGTTTACCCTAGGTTGGGTGTGAAGGTTGCGGGTGCGGGCCTGCTGTGAGAGATGTCACCCAGTGGCAAAATAATCTTTTTAAATTAATGACTTAGTGATTTTTATCACTGGAGTTCTTTTTGAATAGCTTTCTAATGAAGCCTCAGAATGGAAATCTGAGACTTCTGTTGATATCGAAACAGGGCATTTTTTCTAGGCGCGATAAAAAATAGGTGGGCATGGTGGTTTCAGAATCCTCACCCACCGGTAGAGGTTCATTGGGAGTTTATAAATTCACATGAAAGTGGAATTACAAAGAAACCCTAATATCCCTTCTCCCTCTCTCTCTCCCTCTCTCTCTCTCTCTCTCGTTCTTCGATGTTTTTTGATGGATTGAGGAGCGAATTATAGTGGATCAAAGCAGGATCGTAGCGGGCGCATCACCAACGAAAAATGGGCGAATCGAGGTAGGATTCTTGTTATTTTCAGCACCTTTTCCGATTTTTTTCATTTTAAATTCATAAATTTTAGAATTGGGGTGTTGGCCGAATGAACACGGCCAACGCCTAACCCCGTTTTATATGTTGTTCTTGGGTGTTCTTCGTCTAAATTTTTGGACATGCCAAATCTGGTCAGATCGTCGATCGGGGGCAGGCGCTATGAAGGCCTCACCCCGAGGACCCTGAATCCTCTTTCGGTTTTGGAATCGGGGCGCCGAAGTGGTGGCGGGGGCCGTCAGAAGCCCCAGCTCCAGCAAGGGTGGAGGCCGGAGGTCAGGGAGGCACAGTAGTGGAACTGGTGCTCGACTAGTTTGTGGAAGCCAGCGGACGAGAGAGGTCTGGGGGTCCGGGCATCATGAAGTAGGTGTGGCCAGGAGCACGATTGTAACATCCCATGTAAATAAAGAATAAAGAATTTTCATATTTATTAATATTTACCAATTAAATATTAATTTTATTTTAAAGGGGTTGCTATGTTCGATAGCGTACCCGATACGCAACGATGAGTTTCTTTGAATCTTACATAGCACACTAGTAATAAAATAATATTATTTTAAATGTTAGTTAACAAGTAGCCGTTGTACTGGCGGGAATGGATAGAAATAACTAAAATATGATTAGATATGTTTTTAAATGTTTATACATTTACCCAATAAAGGATAAAGGCTTAAAATATGGAAAGAGTTCAATTTTAGGGCATATATACTCTAATTTTCACTAAAGGTTCACTTATCACCTTTTAATGGTGAACCGTCATTAAATATAGTTTTGATCACTCTTATACTTTATTTTGGACCAAATATAACTCTTCTTTAGAATCGGGACATCAAAATTTACTTTGTGTAAATTTTTGGTACCTTTCTGATAAAGTTCATTTTTTAATGAATAGTGTAAAATGTTGCATTTTAATTCAAAACCTCTTTTTAATATAATTTATTTATATGATTAGATTATCTTTTGAAGTGGTTTTAAAGTGAAATTAGAAAATATTTTTACCATTAAATCCAATAGTGGTCGTTGGAATCAATTTCACTTTGAAATCGGACTTAAACTAGTGTCAATCTTTTGATACTTATTGTTTCATAAAAACACGCTATTTGCTCAGACAGCGGGAATTAATTAGTAAATTAATTAATGTGACTTATATGTTTTGAATTTTGTAAAATAGAATTCATTTTTGAATTCGTAATATCAAATATATCTTAGGGTGAATTTTTTGTAATTTTCTGAAAAACTTCAATTTTTGATGAATAGTGAAACCACTAAGTGGTACTTATAAAGACTGATTTTCCATTTAAATGAAATTTTGCCATCATTGTGTTTTGAATTTCAAAAATCCAACATACATGGTTGTCATTAAGAAGTAAAATGTGGTTCAATGAGATTATAATAATTTTTTGGTGAATAGTAACTTATTAAGTTCTTAATCGCGATTAGTGGTAATTAGTGTAGTTTAAGGTATAAATAATGCTTTAATAATATTAAATGACCTAGACACATGTCCCAATCTTATTGGTTGTGTCATGGCCGACCAAGACAAGACATGGGCCATCTTGGTGACCCCATGGAGCCACTTTAGTTGGAAAATGACATTAATATATTTTTATTTAATGTTAAAGTGAAAATGACACTAACATAAATTGTTTTATTAAATAATTTTTGAGTGGGGTTATACAAGTACAAATTTTGATTATAAATCTTCATTGGAAAGCTAAAAATATTTCCTACATCATAGTATTTTTTTTATAATTTTTAGACATTAAATAAATTAAATTATATATGACATAATAATGATGCAGCAATGACATCATTATTTGACGATTTAAATAAAATGGAAAGATAATGTAAAATCTATGAACTACACATGTCCAAAACCAATTGGATGAGTGGATTTAGAACCCTTATCACCTTATCCATGAATTATTTCAATGTGGGACCTTTTAAAACCGAAACACATTTTCAAATAATGTAATATTTCTTTACTTTCCAAAAGTGCCCCTCCTCTCCTCTTATAAAAGGCCCCCACCTCTACCTCATTTCACGCACTCCTCAAGCCTTTGTCTCGGCCAACCCCTGCCCATTTACTCTCTCCACATCCCTATCCTCATCCTAGAGGATTCCCTTTGGGCATAATCCTTTCAAAGGAAGCCTTTAGGCTCAAATCAAAAGGGAGTTACACTTTTAAAGGTAATTCATTCTCTCTTGTTCAATTGCTTTATTTTGCTTCTCCAACCCTCTAAACTCTTTTTATTTACTTCTTTCGTAACAACAACAGTATCTACAATATACTAGGATGTTGTTATAATATTTATTTGAGCTAAACTCTCACACAACTACATCAAATGGTTAAAGAACATACGGTTTCCGTGGATGGCGAAATTATGCCTCCCGAAACGATGATTGTTCAATACTCATTTAACACCTTCAAAGGTTTCCATTATGATGTCACTATTTTTATATATGATATATAATATGTTTATGTTTTCTTTAAGCTTCTGTATTTTTCATTTTTGGCATACCTTTTTGGTTTCCATTATGGGTAAACACGATATCTTCATTTAAGGAAGTGCGGACTACCGCCCCCTCAAAGTGATGTGATTCGTTAATGCCATATGTGGGACATGTAAAGGATGGAGTTAAAGTTATTATATATTATGTTATACTGTAATTATAATATACCTCTATATCATTATTATTTCTTTCCATTAAAGTATGAGATAGAAATGAATGTAGCGTTCATGCGTACGTACGGCTTACCGTCTCCATGAACGGTGCATTTCATTTCTTATCCCCAAATGTAATGTACTATTAAAAGTACATGTATATAATGGATATATACAATTAATGATATATATAAATGATGAATATAATTCTGGAATTAAAATATACATACCTCTCATTTAGTTTTAATTCCACTAATATGACAAAGAAATGAAAGTAGCGTTCATGCGTGCGTACGGCTTACCGTCTCCATGAAAGGTGCATTTCACTTCTTACATCTAAATGATTATGTAATATTATAAATACATGTATATGCTGGATATATATGATACATATTATATCCAAATCGGGAATTTCTTTCTGGATATAAAGAACTTTTGACCACATGAACAACATGTAATTGTAAGAAGTCAACATTCGACTTAAGAACCAAATATTGACAAAACAAATATTATTAACATAAATGGTTACATAATGTTTATAACATGGCAATAAGTGATATAAAAAGAATAATGAACTTTAAAAAGGTTCTTAACCAAGTATAAATTAACTCAAGTTTATTATTCAGGACGTTAAAGAATGATCGAGTCAAGTCGGACCCATGGTATGGGACTTCGTCTCAATCTCCTTTCATTGAGGCATATTTCGTTTTATACACAACTTTCTTTTATACTGTGAATAAAACCCTTTGACTTTTACTTTTATACAAAAGGAATCTTTTTTCTACGAAGCGTTTTACAAAACGACAAAAAGGAATGTTTCTTTTAACGTACGCGGCGACAACGACCTTTTCCGCCACCACGAGAATTATTTGGTATTTGGCTTTCTCAACAAGCCGTAATGTTTTTAGAATAAAATAAATACCATATACTCTTTTATGTATTTTGGTATTGAAAATGGTTTTGAAAAAGGATTCTATTATGTCAATATATTTATGATATATTGTGATTGAAATGTGGAAATGTTATCATTCCTTTATATTGGTTTTATGTTTTATGATTTTATATTGGTACTTGGACATTTTAACGGGTGGTTACGTTATAAACCATATGACGGGTGGTGCCGTGAATACCAGGATGGGTGGTTACGTTATAACCTCCAATGCATTGGGTATGGAAGTCGTCCGTATGGCTATTCCATTAAGTATGTATGGAAATTGGCCGTATGGCTATTCCATTAAGTGATATGTGTGGAAGTCAACCGTATGGTTATTCCACTTAAGTATGTTTATGTCCCAAGTTACCTTTATATATTCTATGTGTTCTTTATATGGGTTTTATGGTAATCCTTTGGTTACAAAAAGGTAAGTAATGATACTTTATTCAGTGAAGATTTTTTTTACTACTTCATGAAGGTGAAGGTATTACTTTGATATAGTATACATGGTTTACTTGATGTTTGAAAAACTAACAGTTTTCATTCTTTTGGTATCCCTTAATGAGCTTTTTATGCTCACCCCAAGTTTTTCGAAATGTTTTTCACAGGACTTAAAGTGGAATACGGTCAAGGATGGGATCAAGGGAATTTCATGCTATCTAAAACATGGAATCTAGACATCTTTCTTTTTAAGAGTTTTTTTATGGAGACTTAGTAGAAGTGTCTGCTTTGTGATCTTTTAAGATGTAATAGTTATGTTCTAATTCTCTAAAACTCTAAACCTGAAAAGATCCTCAATGTGAATTATTCATTTAATTCAATATTAAGTATGGTTTAAGGTTGGGGCCTTATAGTTGGTATCAGAGGACGGTTTAGACAACTTTAGGAGTTAGAAAAGTGTTAAATTATAATATGATTGAAATGATATAGCATTTACGGATTACCATGTTGCTTCGCCTAAGATATTTCGGTGTTCAGAATGGTTTTCCGCAGAGGAAACAAAGCAGCTATGTTGGGACGACATCAGGAGGAAGACAACCTTCCAAATCAGCAACCTGAGATGGTCGGAATCAGAACTGAACAGTTTGTTGCAGTGATGGAACAGTTGACTCAGGCTATAAATGGTGGTGGTATCCATGCACGAGATCATCCAGATCAACCGCAAAGGAACATGTCAGTGGTGGAACATTTCATGAGGCAACATCCCCCATCATTCAGAGGATCATCTGACCCTGTGCAAGATAAAGGGTGGATTAAAGCACTGGAGAAGATTTTTGATGTCATGGGGTGTTCAGAACATCAAAAGGTTAGTCTTGCTGTTTACCGTTTTGAAGGTGAAGCTGATCAGTGGTGGTCGATGGTGAAAAATATAAGGGATAGTGATGAGATTGAGGATCTTTACTGGGACGAATTCAAAGGAATGTTTCTTGAGAAATATTTTTTCTAAGGTGGTTCATCTTAGGATGGAAAAATAGTTCCTAGAATTGAGGCAGGAGGATGATTCAGTGGCTACTTATGAAGAAAAGTTCACTCGATTGGCAAAGTATGCTCCAAACTTTATACGAGATCTTGATAGTAAAATAAACCGTTTTTACTCAGGGTTAAAGCCAAAGTATCGAAGGGCATTAGCTTCTCGTGATTTCAAAAGTTATGAAAAACTTGTTCGATGTACGGAGAAGGTGGAAATGGAGTTTGCCGATGATCAGGTGTTCTATGACAAACAACAGAATAAGAGATCTAGTTGGTAGGAAAAGGGGAAGAATTCATCAAAGAAGCAAGGAGGTAAGAAAACCAAATATCCATCCTGTGAGAAGTGTGGTAAAATGCATCCTGGAGAATGTTTATCCAAGTCTGGTAAGTGCTTTCGGTGTGGTAAGTCTGGTCATATTGCTCGTAACTGTAAGGAAGATGATCAAGAAGGAAATGAAAAGCCAACAGTAAGATGTTTTAAGTGTAATGAAATGGGTCATTATGAAAATGAGTGTCCAACGAAGAACTCAACTGGGAGAATGCAGCCAGACTACAAGAAGAAAGGGGTGGTAAAATCCTTTGAAACAACTTCAGCAGATGTTGGGCCATCGAATCAAGTGGTATCAGCTCCAGGGATCTCGGTATTTTTTGATGATTGACTTGAGGTCGGGGTACCATCAGTTGAAAGTAAAAGAAGCAGACGTTCCGAAGACTGCGTTCCGTACAAGATATGGCCATTATGAATTTGTAGTTATGCCTTTTGGGTTAACCAATGCACCTGCTGTATTCATGGACCTTATGAATAAAATTTTCCATGAGTTCTTGGATAAGTTTGTGTTTGTGTTTTGAGGTTTGTGAAGAGGTTATGTGTGCCTTGTGATTCACAGTTGAAGAATGAGTTGTTTATTCATCCTGGCAGTACTAAGATGTACAGAGGTCTGCGGGAGTATTACTGGTGGGATGGAATGAAAAGAGACATTGCTGATTTTACTGTGAAGTGTTTGACATGTCAACAGGTTAAAGCAGAGCGGCAGGGATGCTTCAGCCTTTACCAGTGCCAGAGTGGAAATGGGAAAACATATCCATGGACTTTGTTGTGGTATTACTGAGGAAATCTCGAGGTAATAATGCAATCTGGGTTATTGTTGATCGCTTGACCAAATCTGCTCATTTCCTTTCTATACGAGATAATTTTTCTCTTGATCAACTTTCCCGTCTGTATCTTAAATATATAGTCAGGTTACATGGAGTTCCTATCTCCATTGTATCAGATAATGATCCCAGGTTTACTTTTAAATTTTGGAAAGGCCTTCAGAAGTCGTTGGGTACTGAATTAAATTTTAGTACAGCTTTTCATCCTCAATCAGATGGGCAGTCAGAACGAACAATTCAGACATTGGAGGATATGCTATGAGCTTGTTTGATGGATTATCAGGGAAGTTGGGACCAACATCTTTATTTGGTTGAGTTTTCTTATAATAACAGTTTTCATTCCAGTATACAGATGGCACCATTTTAGGCATTATATGGGAAGTGGTGTCGAACTCCAGCTTTATGGGATGAAGTTAATGAAAGGAAGTTGATGGGACGAGAATTGGTAGAAGAGTTGGCAGAAAACGTTCAGTTGATTCAGAAACACATGAGAACAGCTCAGAGAAGGCAGAAGAGTTATGCGGAGAACCGGAGGAAGGATCTATCTTTCGAGGTAGGTGATCCTGTTTTTCTCAAGGTTTCTCCTTGGAAAAGTGTGATGAGATTTGGTAAGAAAGGAAAGTTGAGTCCAAGGTTTGTTGGACCATACGAAATTCTGGAAAGAGTTAGATTAGTTGCATACCGAGTGGCTTTACCTCCGAGTTTATCTCAGGTACACAATTTTTCTCACGTTTCGATGTTGAGAAAGTATATGCCAGATCCATCTCATGTTTTGAGCCCAGAGGTAGTTCAGCTGGAAGAGAACCTATCTTATGAGGAACAACCAGTCCAGATTCTTGACCATAGGGAGCAAGTGTTACGGAATAAGGTGATTCATCAGGTAAAGGTTTTGTGGAAAAACCCATGTGATTTAAGAGGCAACGTGGGAATCTGAAAATGCTATGAGGGATAAATACCCCGACTTATTTTGATAAGTGAATAAAATTGCGAGGACGCAATTCCCAAAAGGGGGGAATGATGTAACATCCCAGGTAAATAAAGAATAAAGAATTTTCATATTTATTAATATTTACAAATTAAATATTAATTTTATTTTAAAGGGGTTGCTATGTTCGATAGCGTACCCGATACGCAACGATGAGTTTCTTTGAAACTTACATAGCACACTAGTAATAAAATAATATTATTTTAAATTTTAGTTAACAAGTAGCCGTTGTACTGGCGGGAATGGATAGAAATAACTAAAATATGATTAGATATGTTTTTAAATGTTTATACATTTACCCAATAAAAGATAAAGGCTTAAAATACGGAAAGAGTTCAATTTTAGGGCATATATACTCTAATTTTCACTAAAGGTTACCTTATCACCTTTTAATGGTGAACCATCATTAAATATAGTTTTGATCACTCTTATACTTTATTTTGGACCAAATATAACTCTTCTTTAGAACCGGGACATCAAAATTTACTTTGTGTAAATTTTTGGTACCTTTCTGATAAAGTTCATTTTTAATGAATAGTGTAAAATGTTGCATTTTAATTCAAAACCTCTTTTTAATATAATTTATTTATATGATTAGATTATCTTTTGAATTGGTTTTAAAGTGAAATTAGAAAATATTTTTACCATTAAATCCAATAGTGGTCGTTGGAATCAATTTCACTTTGAAATCGGACTTAAACTAGTGTCAATCTTTTGATACTTATTGTTTCATAAAAACACGCTATTTCCTCTGACAGTGGGAATTATTTATTAAATTAATTAATGTGACTTATATGTTTTGAATTTTTTAAAATAGACTTCATTTTTGAATTCGTAATATCAAATATAGCTTAGGGTGAATTTTTGCTAATTTTCTGAAAAACATCAATTTTTGATGAATAGTGAAACCACTAAGTGGTACTTATAAAGACTGATTTTCCGTTTAAATGAAATTTTGCCATCATTGTGTTTTGAATTTCAAAAATACGACATACATGGTTGTCATTAAGAAGTAAAATGTGGTTCAATGAGATTATAATAATTTTTTGGTGAATAGTAACATATTAAGTTCTTAATCACGATTAGTGGTAATTAGTGTAGTTTAAGGTATAAATAATGCTTTAATAATATTAAATGACCTAGACACATGTCCCAACCTTATTGGTTGTGTCATGGCCAACCAAGAAAAGACATGGGCCAACTTGGGGACCCCATGGAGCCACTTTAGTTGGAAAATGACATTTATATATTTTTATTTAATGTTAAAGTGAAAATGACACTAACATAAATTGTTTTACTAAAATAATTTTTGAGTGGGGTTATACAAGTACAAATTTTGATTATAAATAGTCATTGGAAATATAAAAATATTTCCTACATCATAGTGTTTTTTCTATAATTTGTAGACATTAAATAAATTAAATTATATATGACATAATAATGATGCAACGATGACATCATTATTTGACGATTTAAATAAAATGGAAAGATAATGTAAAATCTACGAACTACACATATCCAAAACCAATTGGATGAGTGGATTTAGAACCCTTATCACCTTATCCACGAATTATTTCAATGTGGGACCTTTTTAAACCGAAACACATTTTCAAATAAAGTAATATTTCTTTACTTTCCAAAAGTGCCCCTCCTCTCCTCTTATAAAAGGCCCCCACCTCTACCTCATTTCACACACTCCTCAAGCCTTTGGCTCGGCCATCACCTGCCCATTTACTCTCTCAAAATCCCTCTCCTCATCCTAGAGGATTCCCTTTGGGCAGAATCCTTTCAAAGGAAGCCTTTAGGCTCAAATCAAAAGGGAGTTACACTTTTAAAGGTAATTCATTCTCTCTTGTTCATTTGTTTTATTTTGCTTCTCCAACCCTCTAAACTCTTTTTATTTACTTCTTTTGTAACAACACCAGTATATTCAATATACTAGGATGTTGTTATAATATTTATTTGAGCTAAACTCTCACACAACTACATCAAATGGTTAAAGAACATACGGTTTCCGTGGATGGCGAAATTATGCCTCCCGAAACGATGATTGTTCAATACTCATTTAACACCTTCAAAGGTGGCCATTATGATGTCACTATTTTTATATATGATATATAATATGTTTATGTTTTCTTTAAGCTTCTGTATTTTTCATTTTTGGCATACCTTTTTGGTTTCCATTATGGGTAAACACGATATCTTCATTTAAGGAAGTGCGGACTCCTGCCCCCTCAAAGTGATGTGATTCGTTAATGCCATATGTGGGACATGTAAAGGATGGAGTTAAAGTTATTATATATGATGATATAATGGACTTATAATATACCTCTATATCATTATTATTTCTTTCCATTAAAGTATGAGATAGAAATGAAAGTAGCGTTCATGCGTACGTACGGCTTACCGTCTCCATGAACGGTGCATTTCATTTCTTATCCCCAAATGTAATGTACTATTAAAAGTACATGTATATAATGGATATATATAATTAATGATATATCTAAATGATGAATATAATTCTGGAATTAAAATATACATACCTCTCATTTAGTTTTAATTTCACTAATATGACAAAGAAATGAAAGTAGCGTTCATGCGTACGTACGGCTTACCGTCTCCATGAACGGTGCATTTCATTTCTTACCTCTAAATGATTATGTAATATTATAAATACATGTATATGCTGGATATATATGATACATATTATATCCAAATCAGGAATTTCATTCTGGATATAACGAACTTTTGACCACATGAACAACATGTAATTGTAAGAAGTCAACATTCGACTTAAGAACCAAATATTGACAAAACAAACATTATTAACTTAAATGGTTACATAATGTTTATAACATGGCAATAAGTGATATAAAAAGAATAATAAACTTTAAAAAGGTTCTTAATCAAGTATAAATTAACTCAAGTTTATTATTCAGGACGTTAAAGAACGATCGAGTCAAGTCGGACCCAATGTAAGGGACTTCGTCTCAATCTCCTTTCATTGAGGCATATTTCGTTTTATACACAACATTCTTTTATACGGTGAATAAAACCCTTTGACTTTTACTTTTATACAAAAAGGAATCTTTTTTCTACGAAGCATTTTACAAAAAGACAAAAAGGAATATTTTTTTAACGTACGCGGCGAAAATGACCTTTTCCGCCACCGCGAGAATTATTTGGTCTTTGGATTTCTCAACAATCCGTATTGTTTTTAGAATAAAATAAATACCATATACTCTTTTATGTATTTTGGTATTGAAAATGGTTTTGAAAAAGGATTCTATTATGTCAATATATTTATGATACATTGTGATTGAAATGTGGAAATGTTATCATTCCTTTATATTGGTTTTATGTTTTATGATTTTATATTGGTACTTGGACATTTTAACGGGTGGTTACGTTATAAACCATATGACGGGTGGTGCCGTGAATACCAGGACGGGTGGTTACATTATAACCTCCAATGCATTGGGTATGGAAGTCGGCCGTATGGCTATTCCATTAAGTATGTAAGGAAATTGGCCGTATGGCTATTCCATTAAGTGATATTTGTGGAAGTCAACTGTATGGTTATTCCACTTAAGTATGTTTATGTCCCAAGTTACCTTTATATATTCTATGTGTTCATTATATGGGTTTTATGGTAATCCTTTGGTTACAAAAAGGTAAGTAATGATACTTTATTCAGTGAAGATTTTTTTTACTACTTCATGAAGGTGAAGGTATTACTTTGATATAGTATACATGGTTTACTTGATGTTTGAAAAACTAACAGTTTTCATTCTTTTTGTATCCCTTACTGAGCTTTTTATGCTCAACACAAGTTTTTCGAAATTTTTTTCACAGGACTTAAAGTGGAATACGGTCAAGGATGGGATCAAGGGAATTTCATGCTATCTAAAACATGGAATCTAGACATATTTCTTTTTAAGAGTTTTTTTTATGGAGACTTAGTAGAAGTGTCTACTTTGTGATCTTTAAAATGTAATAGTTATGTTCTAATTCTCTAAAACTCTAAATCTGAAAAAATCCTCAATGTGAATTATTCATTTAATTCAATATTAAGTAAGGATTAAGGCTGGGGCCTTATAACGGTGCTCTGGCGAGGTACGGATGGGGGTTCGGATGAGGTCGGGCACTGTCGGGTGCGGCTGGAAGAAGGCGGTGTCCGACCAGAGAAGTCGGCATCGGCCGGTGCAGTAGGGGCAAGGTCCTGGCGGTGGAGAGGTTGGCTGGTGAACCTAGGACTGCGGAGCAACATGCCGAGCTAGCTGCGGCTGCTACATGATGGTGTACCAGAGGTGGTCGGGGGAGCGGAGGTCGAAGCGGAAGCCAGGCGTCCGGCGGTGCGGTGTGTAGTCGGGGAAGCGCGACGGTGTACTGCTGGAGCAAGCGGAGGCACCGAGGGCGTCAGTAATCATGCCTGGCTGAGGGAAGCCTGAGGCTCGACCTTGGGTGTGCGAAGGAAGAAAGTACCCGCACATTGCGATTCCTACTGGTGGGACGAGAAAGACCGGTCTACTGGGAGACGAGGACCGACTCTTTGCGGGTCCTGCTGGGCGACGTAGAGAAAACCGGCTGAAAGGCTAGTCTGTTTATAAAATCGGGCCCAAGGCGGGTCTAGTCCTTCTTGGCAGGCCGAAACATGTTGGTCCAGACCCGCAGGTTGGCCGCAGGTCAGCAGTTCGTTTCGGGCCGACCGGGGTGAACCGGCCCGGTTGGACCCCCCCCCCCTTGCGCTCGGGGGGGGGGGGGGGGCTAACCTCCAAACGGCATGTCCGATTGACGCCCTTTCTGTGGTTGTGGGTCCTTATCTTTGAGGCTGAGTTTTTAAGATGGGACTCAGGGTGTTGGGATCCATTCCCAAAGACAGGTGACCCAAAATGCGTTTATTTAATAATATAAAATTTTTATTAAAGTTTGCAACAGACAGGCTTCGCGAGCCGGACGTCCGTTTGAGGTGTCGTCAGAGGCACTATGGCCCTGGAGTTGATCGGGTCCTTCCAAAGTTGGTTCAGAACCCTTGCGGTTTGGTTTCATTGCCCGGTGGCACAAAACGCTTAATGTGAATAATTAATTAATTATTTAAATTAATTAGTTATTCTTTGGTCAGACCTAACTCATGTTTGGGATGTCCGATTGATGCGCCGTCAGCGGCAACATGACCCCAGTCCTCGTGCAGAGATATTGAGATGCTTTCAGAAGCGTTTGGTTTGGAGTCAAAGTGAGGGCCTCATAGGGCCTAGCTCACACGTTTTACGGTGAAACACCAATTTTTCACCTGACATCCGTTTGGGGTGTTTGAGTACTCAATTATGAGTGTTATTTCGAGGGGATTGCAATGATGCAATCCACCCACCTAAATTCGGGCTTGAGGTGTGGGCCCGAAAGGGCCCCATTTTTTTATAAGGTGTGGTGGTGCAGCTTCTGCATCCAAATTCCATTATAGGCACCGTCATCGGTGTTGTGACCCTGGCATGGAGACAAAGTTAACCTGTGTGGTTTCAGACGTTGAAGTCAGAGATGAGGCGGGGGGCCCAAATGCTGTCTTTTAAGCTGTGTGCAGCGTACTGTGGCTTTTTCATCAGGCATCCATTTTGGACGTATGAATAGTCGACTCTGTGTTTTTTTCTGAGAGAATCACGATGGTTCAGTTTGCCCGACCTTTTTCAGGACCGAGTTGTAGGCCCCATGAGACGTCGTATGGGCATAAAGGAGTGTTGAATAACTTTTTCATCGGGAGCTCGTTTCCAGTGAGTAAATAGTTTATCTCGCCTGTTTTTTCACGAGGATTAAAACGGTGTAATATATTTGGTCTACCAGAGCCTCTTTCTTGATCTCATTAAATGTGGAAACATGAAAGGGAATTGCTCATAGGTTCCTTTGACGCACTCCGAACCTACGCACAGTAGCGGTGTTAGTGGCACCTAGTGATGGCACAAGTATGCGGAGAAATCATCACAGTTCTGGGTTTACCCTCCAGTGAGGCTGGGCTGTGGGATACCCATTGACCTTAGGGTTTACCCTCCAACGGGGATGGATAGTGGGATATCCATTGACTTTATGGTTTGTCCTCCAGTGGAGCTGGGAAGTGGGTCACCGTCGACTTATTTATGGTTTACCCTTCAGTAGGGCTGGGCAATGGGTCACCTGATGATTTATTACATTTTACCCTCCAGTGGGGCTGGGCATTGGGTCATCATTGACTTATTTAGGGTTTACCCTCCAGATGGGTTGGGCAGTTGGTCACTCGATGATTTATTACATCTACCCTCCATGGAGGCTGGCCAGTGGGTCACCATTGACTTATTAGGGTTTACCCTCCAATGGGGATGGGAAGTGGGTAACTCAACGACTTCTTTCAGACTCAGCCCTTTCGATGTGGCTATTCAGTGGATTTTCTCCATGATTTCTGGAGCGGGACCCTTGGTGGTACGGTTTAGCGATGAGGCAGCTTTGGCATGCATGACTTTTAGGCATCAGTGATGGATATCCTTTGAACTGTTGGTGATTTTCTTGGGCTGAGCTTTGAGATAGAGATCCCCTTACACACTCATTTGGGTTTCTTGTTGAGAATATATATATACACCCTACTTTTTTCCCACTCATTGGGTTCATTAACTCTCCTTCTAGGAGGGCGAAGACACACATGGTCTGCCACATGCTTTCCGTGTCTAGCTCCTCTTGGTTGGATGAGCGTACTTCCTTTCTCTTGTTGGGTTGAGCTACACACTCTCTTTTGTAATCTTCCACTGTTCTTGTTCTATCTACTGCTAACTATTTTAGTATCTTATTTTTTTCTCCCTCAAGAATTCAAGGCATCCTACTGAGTATCTATATACTCACCCCTACTTGGGTTTTTCTCGCACTCGGTCTACCCTTGCAGACGATGGACAAGTTGATCGAGACTACAAATGAGTGTAGATGACATAGGAGCTTGGGCTGTGTTCAGTGGACTTAGGAGGATTTTCAGGTGTCAGACTCACCATCTGTTTACTTTCGTTTACCTGTTTCTAGGTTGTGGCACCTTTCTAGTTGGGTGTGTGTTTTCCCCCTTTTCTGTTTAGTTATCTTGTCAGCACTTCACTTGTACTCTGTAGAGGTCAATGCATGTATGTTGGTTTCACCATTTGTAGGAATGTTGTATCTTGGTTCCTTTTCTCTGAACTTTTTCATTGAGTAAGCTGCATGTGTGTGTATAGTTTCTTAGGCAAAGGCCTCCCCTAGTTTTTTGTGCCTTCGGCTCTGGTTGCCAGCCCTTGCCCTATGGAGGCTGGATTTGGGTAGTCGCAGCTCGAGCCCCGGTATGGGTCGGATCATGAAAAAAGTGTTACTCAATGAAATCTTACCACATCCTTTAAATATATCTGGGCAAGCCGATAAATAGTGAAATCCTCTCAAATAGAAATGAAGTGTGCCAACATTATATGGTGATCAACTATAACCAAGATAGAATTATTTACTTTGGATGTATTTGTATGTTTGATGACAATGTAGATAGTGATGTTTTTCAATTTCCATTCTGGTATGGGTAATGGTTGTAACATCCCCTTATACCTTTGTCTCTCATCCTTAATTTTCTAACAAACGATGCATCAAGAGATATATTTGGAGACATATCCTTTCATTCCATCCCACACTAAAAACTATTTCATATCCCTGTACATCTTTGTGCTTCTAGGGTGAATAGATAACATTGAACTATGAGCCTCATCCCATAGCTACTTATTTAATTCTGAAATCAGAGGAATACAAACCCAGTTCCCGAACCTTATTATTTCATCACAATCAAGGTTGAATTCTGGATCATTTCTTACCTTCTTTTGTAACTCTTCATATCCCTTTTATCCCTCTTTAATCATTACTATCATAGACGGTTGAACATTCATTTGAGAAACATAATATTTCTCTTTTTCCATTAAAATTTACATATCTATCCTATCTAAATCCATAAATAATTTATTGTTTGGGATCCTCCTCATGGATAATCTAGAATGGTATTTATAATTCAAATCATATACCACCTTGATCACTTTCACAGGGTGGTATTGTATTGAATAGTTGTAATAATTAACCAACTCCAACCATCTTCTTTGGCACATATTCATCTTATTTTGTGTGAAAATATACTTTAATCTTATATGATCCATATAAATATCACACCATTCACCATAAAGATAATGCCTCTTTATTTTTAATACAGTGATTATCATAGCTAATTAAAAACCATGAGTTGGGTAATTTTTCTCTTGGATGTTGAACTACCATGAGGTATAAGATATCAACATATCATTTTTCATGAGAACGCATCCAACCCCATTATTGGATAGATCACTATAGATCCCAAACCATTGTCCACTAAAATTTAATGTGAGCACATTTTCACTAGTTAACATTATTTTTTTCATTGAAATTCTCTTCACATTCCTTCGTCCAAATGAACTTAACTACATTCTGAGTCAATATAGTGAGTGGATTAGATAATTGTGAAAAATCATTCACAAAATGTTGATAATATCCAATAAAACCAAGAAAACTTTCAATCTGAATTACCATTGTTGGTCTTATCCATCATTCAATAACCTTTATTTTTGATGGATCTATAGATATCCCCTATATTGAGATTATGTGACCCAAGAATGAAACTTTCTGAATCCAAAATTCCGACATGGTAAATTTCGTATAATGATTCTCCTTTATCAGGGTATTTAGTACAATTCTCATGTGATCTTCATGTTTTTACGTTCTCTTTGATTATACAAGAATATCATCTATAAAGACTACCACAGACTGATAAAGATAGTCTCTAAACACTCTATTCATTAGACCCATAAAGATAGTAGGGGCATTAGTTTCACCAAAAGGAATAACTATAAATTCATAGTATCCATACCTTTTACAAAATGTCGTCTTTGGTATATCCTCCTTTTGACCCTTAATTGATGAAATCCTAAAAAAATATGAATCTTTGAAAATTATTGAGATCCACTTAGATTGTCAAATAAGTCATCAATGTGGGGAAGAGGATATTTATTCTTTATAGCGATCTTGTTATGTTCTCAATAATAAATACAGAGTCTCATTGATCCATCATTCTTTTTAATAAATAGAACATGTGTTA
The DNA here is from genome assembly GCA_963277665.1 of Viscum album. Classification (NCBI taxonomy): domain Eukaryota; kingdom Viridiplantae; phylum Streptophyta; class Magnoliopsida; order Santalales; family Viscaceae; genus Viscum; species Viscum album. The sequence goes on along the minus strand of OY728151.1, from coordinate 289,354,815 downwards.
CCCATGGTGATGCACTAGGACATATGAATACCTTATCAAGATTCTCTTGGAGTTTATTCTTCAATTCCTTAAACTCAATTCGGGATATTCTATAAGGTGGCATTAAAATTGGAATGGAACCTTATATGAGTTATATTAAAAAGTCAACGTCACAATTTGGTGGAAGACCTAGAAATTACACTAGAAAGACATAATCAAAATCCCATAAAATGGGTGTATTCTTAATCATGAGTTTCTACCCCAACCATTTGAGATAAATAAAATTCATTTATACGAATCAAGACCCATAAGATGGAAGTAATTTTTACTGAAAGGTTATATTAATCATTGCATCAATTGATGATTATAGATTGATATGGATTATAAAATGTGACTTCCCTTCATGGGAAATTGATAGGAGATCCATATCTACAATACCAATCCAAACCAAGAATCACATTAAATTAATTTATAGTGTGGATTACAAGATTTTCAAGAATCACTTTCCAACTAAATTAAACTCGAGAAGAATTATAAACATTTGATGCGACCATTGTTCCATTAGGATTTTTCACAGATTACCCAAAATCTAATTATTGATGTTCTACAGTGATACCCTTAGAGAATTCTTAACAAACATAAATGTGGGTGGATCCAGAACCAAATAAAACATTTGCTACTTTAGAGTGGATGATAATTGTACCTTTCACCCATTCATTATCATACTGCACGTCGCCGATAGTGATTGCATGTGACATTAATTTTTCAATTAACTTATGGGTTTGTTGATGAAAGTAATCATTAATAACCCTTGGATTAGGTAATTTATTTGAATAATGCCCCATTTCCTTGCACTTGTAATGCTGAATTGTAAGAGGTGAATTCTGTGTATCTTTTTATTTGTTCACATCAGTAGACAAATTTTTTCTATCACATCAATATTCAAATACCCAATGGACTTCATTTACCCAATTAATACATTTACTAGTCCCTTTAAGACAATTCCATCCAGGTTTCTTTCCACACTTTGAGCATAAGGGAAAACTCATCTTCTTTTCAGTGTAGTTTTTGGATTTTTCTTTTGAATTCCATTTTTCTCTTCTTATAAAATTCATATGACGTATGGGTTACTCAAATATTTATCTCATCCTTGAGAGTAGATAAATTATTTCTTCATAGATATTGAAGTCCCTTATGGATAATGCCCTTCGAAGAGTTGGTTTTAAGCCACTAATGAATCAATGAATTTTAATCTTAGGTTGTATAATAATTCTTGAAGTGTATCTTGAATGTCTTGTAAAATTTTCATCGTAGTTTCCAACAGATTCATCATCCTTTTACTTATGTTCAAGGAACTCCTTCTCCATCATTGTTCAATGAATAAGAAGAATGTTCTTATTTAAAATAATTTCTTGAACTCTTCCAATCCCATGGACTCAATTTCATATATATTGCTCACATTCATGATGAGAGTCCACCATTGATCTGGTTTTCTTTCTAAAGGATAGACTGTTAAGATTACTTTACCACGTTCAGAACATTATAGGACTAATATTAGCTTTTTAGTGGTACTGATCCATTTTTCTTTCACAAATGGATCTGAAGACATGTTGAATGAAGGCAGATGCAGCCTCATGAAGGATTAAAAAGAATGTTTCTCCCTCTATTGGTTGTGTGAATTTCTGACATGATTCATATCTTAAGAATGTTGTGTGAGTATGGATAAATGATTTTTTATTCTTGTTCCCATAACATTTGGCTGCTCAGGGGCACAATAATTTCATTACCCATCGCATTCAGCATTAAAGTGGGTTTTTTGGGTTCCAACCATTAACTAAAACCAATAATAATAGTGTGATAAATAATACTAATAATTGGAAAACCACATAACTCAAGAATAAAATTTCAATTTAGGAAATTTTTTGTTTTATCATAGGTTATTCATGAAAATATTTGAAACACAAGGATATGATTATAACCTATGCATAGACATATCCTTAGTGTTCTTACTATTGTTCTCTCATCTTAATTTTCAAAGGTTAACTATAAATTTTCTCTGATACCAAATATAATGTCCCATACATTACATGTAGATATTACTTCAACATTTAAGAATATTTATTAAATAACATAACAAAAACCACACCAGGACCAAATACATTTAGTTTCTTTAGATGTTGTGAATCATAACCAGATGGTTCATAAAACATATATATTTTCTCCCACTTATTTCATCAAAACTAGAATTCATTTTTACATATCTTACTTAATACCCTTCTTCATGACTTGGGGAAAAATAATCATATGAAAGGATGATCTCAAATCCTCATTAAGGGTAAAAAACAGACATATCAATCAAATATGAACCTAACATTTTAAAATCTTATCCATCATATAAAATATTAGAATATCATGTCATGGGATAAATCATAAATGTGAAATGAAATCCCAATAGTCATAACATAAGACATTGAATTTTCTTGCATATACACATAATCATTGAAAATCATTTCATATTAGTCAAGGTTCATTTCCAAGACCATCAAAGCAGAAAAAGTCCATTACTGAACCGAGTTCACTCTTCATTTCAGCCCTATATTACTGAAACAGAAATAATTTCCGTATAGTAATATCTATCTCATTAGATATAGAAGATTACCCAATTCAATGGAGGTAGATATAAGTCCCACACATCTCATAATGAAACCATTCTAACATGTTCTACAAAAACAGAAATCATATATCATATCATAACTAATGAAATAAAATGGGTTTCTTAAACATCATTCTATCATAATCCATTTATGATAAATATATTTCATATAAATAATTAAAACACAACCAAATCAGTGTAATAATAGGGATAGAAACATAACCCTATGTCATCTTAGAAGGAAAATAATTTGGATAAAGTAATTGAACTTAATTCTGGAGGAAAATATATATTCTTTTTAAAAAATGTTTTTTGTTCTCAAAATTCCAAACAATTATAAAGGAGAGGAATTTAGTTGAAAATAGTCTTGAAATTGTGTAGGTGAAGCTTCAAGAAAGTAAGGTTTCATGAAACTATAGAAATCCATTTATGTCGTATATGTTAAAAAAATCATTCTCCTCATACTTTTCCTAGAAAAGACAAAAAGTACCATAAATCGAATAACAACAAGAGACTCATTTCATAATATTTAACAAAAATTAACCAAAGGGTAAAATTAACTTTAAATAACTGTATAAGAATATAAATAATATTTCATAATTACGAAACATTGATGTGGATGATAAATACACACCATTAAATATTTATGTATAAACAATCTTGAAGTAAAATGAGATTTCCAAATTCTCTCATACCTTAGCTCTGATATCCTTCATATGTATTCGAACCTTATGTATAATTTTTTAAATACTGCTAATGATTTATTCTAAAATAATAATCATTTTTATGATAAAATTTATGATCACATTTTCATCTATTTCTTAGTAACATTCCATTGTTACTGGTTATTCGGGTATTTACTACTTTATGTTCTAATGCATGTTTTTCTTGAGAAGTTCTCATTTATATTTTTAGTTTATAGTTATATCATTTAAATAATGGTATTATTATAATATATATCATATTTATTCATTTAAATCATGTATATAATCATGGTTTAATTAAGATCATGTAGAATGAATCGCATCACACTATGGAGACGGTGGGTCATACGCATGCACGGGAGATAATATCATTCCCACAATTATTGAATGGAATTGAAGTGGATGGTGTATTATATTTCATAAATAGTATCAAGTTTTAATAATCTTATATATTTATTATTTTCATTGTTATACTTATCCAATTAAGGTGGTGGTGAAAAACAGATTACACCACGGTGTGGAGACGGGAATTCGTACGTATGCACGGGCAGTGATTTAGTTTTTCTAAGGATGGATAGAAGGTGAAATATTGTTTTTTAATATTTATAATAACATATCATTATATTAGTGATAGTTATTTTATTACTTTATAATGAAACAACTAATTAATGGGATGTTGAAGAAGAAAGAAATTTGAAAAAATCGGTAGAAAAGATGATCTCTTCCTCGGCGTGCTTCCTCTAAATCTCTTTTCAGAGCATTACAGTTGGTAGTTGAAGATGACCAGAATTTATAGAATGAATATATTGAAGTTGAGATGGAAAAAGGTTAGGGGATTTCTGAGCAATAATTCTCAAAATTAAGTGAAGATATTTGTGATGCGGTGCCCTTTTATAATTGAGGTGATGGTCACATTTGAAAACCTCATAAATAATAATTTATAAGAAAAATAAGCCCTACCCAAAAAAGACCAAAATGTAACAATTTAGAAGATGAGATGAGATAGGTTTTTAATCTCATAAAACAATAAATCTTTGACAAGTTATCATGTCAATATAAACCACATATTTTTAATTAACACTTAGTTATTCAATTTAATCTTAATTGTGGTAATAATATTCTAAATATTTAATGGATATAAATATTTACTTATATGGTGTTAATAAACCATAAATTGATATTTTATGAAAACCCTGACCTTATAATTATCAATTTTTAATTTTTAAATATTTATTTATGATTCTAAATAATTTAATAAGATGTTGTTCTCATAAAATAACAATAGTGAAAGTTTTGACACTATCCATTTATTCGACATTAAATAAAATCCAAAATAAAAATAAAAAATTGATCCAAAATATTTAATACAATCCCATCATTTCATATTCCTCTATAAAATTATTGAACCTCATTAATTAGATCATATGATATTTATTTTAATATTTTTAAACCATTTTTCTTGATATTTCTATTAATAAAATAATTTCTAGATTACTATTGTTTCAACATTAATGGTAATTATTTAATACTTAAAAATTATAAATAAATTTCTATGAGGTATTTAATTGATATAGATTTAAATAGAATATATATAATCGGTATTATCTCCTAGTAATCTATATATTAAAATTAATATACATATATAAAATGAGATTGTGACAATTTGTCACATTTATGTCATATTCATAGGTAAGTGTCCGTCAAGTGATTTCATTTTGAAAAATAGTTTATAATAGTCGAATTTAATCATAAAATAGGATTTTTATAGTTGTTATGGTAATTTTATGATAATATTTGTACCTTTAATTACCAGATTTACCTTTAACCATGGTAATAAAAATAATTACCAAAGTTACTATTCATAAAGGGTAAAACAAAAGTAGCCTATTAACATAATTTGGACCTAGTGATTCCAAATATGGAATCCATTTTTCAAAATTAAAAACACAAAATTTTTAGTAATTAATTCAATATTATTCCCACTGTGGAAGTGAGAAAATAGGTTTTATAAGTTAAATTATTGTAAAAGGTTGAAATATTTTTACATGTGAATTTAAGGTAAAATGAATCCTAATGACAAAAATTATATTAAAAGGTAAAAATATATTCTATTTATAATTTTAAACCATTAAATCATATAATTTATACATATAAATTATTTCATGGAAAAAAGTTATTTTCAATTAAAATTTATTGTATTTTTACTATTCATCAAAAAATGAAATTTATCAGAAAAATATAACAAAGTAATTCAAATTAAATTTTTTATATCCCAATTCAAAATAATGTTTCTTGGTCATAGAAAAACTATTAATATTTAAAATATTAATTTCAAAGGTATTCCCCATTCAAAGGTGTGAAATTGTACATATAAAAATAGGTTTTTATACATCAAATATGGTTTTATACATATCATGTCACTAAATTATCCATAGGATGAATATAAAAAATATTTTATTATGAATATAACACCCATATATATCAAATTAATTTCATTAACAAAATAAATTCACTCAAAAATACAAATATCTAATTGATTTATTTTTTCGTAAATAATTGAGTGCCAATAAATTGCCAATATATTTTCATAAGTTAGTTATTTTTATTCACACTAACCTAATAGCTAGGCTATAAAAACAATTTATTTATAAGGGAGTATCATGGTTCGTTCAAAATCAAAATTGAGTACAAAGAAAGCTAGTTATGAATAATAATTATCTAAATAAAATATTTCATAAAAACAACCAGGTGTTACAGAATTAACAACACATTTTCATAAAATAGTAATACTCATTCCTACTAACCTTACAACTAGGTTATAACGGTAATTTTATACTAAGGGAGTATTTTGGTTTGTTTAAACTGATGATTTCATGCAATGAAAGATACTGAGGAATTAAAATTATTTAAAGAAAATATTTCATAAAAACATCTAGGTGTTACACCTGAGACCTCACAGAGAATAGGTAGGGGGTGCACTCACTGAGCTACAGCTTATGGTCACAAAATAACTTTTAGATCTAAATGGTATAATAATACAAAAAACCAAGATATTTATAATAAAATTGTTCATTGAGATAACATTAATTGATAACTCCACTAAAAAATTCTTAGAACACTATAGGTAAAATTAGAGGTAATTATATCCATATACTTATTAGTTCATTACCTAGGGATGAATAACTAAATTAAAATCATGTATTCATAATAAATATATTAGAAAAATCCAAATACATAGTCATGTCCTCACAAATTAAAAAAAATAAAGGGTAATTTATTTCATACACAAAATAGTTATTGGTGATGTTCCCTTAAGACATATCATACTGTACGATAAATTATGTGTCATATTATATGAAATACATGATAAAATGGTATATTATATGCAATTTCATGGGAATATTGTAACAATAAGTTAAATGATATACCCTCAATTTTTAGTAAAATATTAATTTGTATATAGTAAAATATTCACTTAACCAAGATATAATTAATATAACAATTTTATAAGATGGAACACATGGAGGTATAGGGATTCATTTATACCATGAATGCATGATCATTTCTGAATTACTAATGTTTTTTGTAACACATGAGTAAATGTTGTGGTAACCCAGGAGTGTACCAATGGAATATAAAACAAAGTGATTACCATGATATGGTGATAAAATAACATTTCCTATGCTTCGGGCTGATATCCCCTTCTAAAGACATCTCTTATTCTTCCCCATTTACTATGTGACGAACTATCATTTCAGGGAGAGAAAGATAGTCCCATCCATACTATGAGAGATTCATGCCAACCCATGGATACACCTCATAGGAGGGATTCTAATGGTCGCGTCTAAGGAATCATTATCAGACACAAGGAATAAAGATATTGGTAGTGGATTTCTTTGATTTAAATCACACAAAGTAGTATCTTTATTTTATATATAACATGGTTTTTGTATCAATTCATGGTGCTCTTATGACCTATAGTTTCTTATTTCTTCCACTATATTAAACATGTGTTTTTTGATCCTAAGAAACGTAAAAATGGTATCATATCCATACCATTTTGGTTGATTTATGAAATTAGGATTAAAATGAATTCACAGGATATCATTTTCATTTATTTTTAAATATCATCAAAAATGATATATAAAAAGACTTGTGGTAGCTGTTAAATTATCCGATATCATAATCTGGGATTAGAATGCAATAAATGATATGTTATATCATAGTTTTTTATTCTATAAAAATATTTTGATTTTTTGATATATTGTAATGTATGATAAGGGACATCATATAAAATGAAAATGGTGATTCGTTTCTATAAGACAATGTGTCATATCAAAGTAGTGATATAAAAAAAGTCGTTGAATATGATTCCTCATCACAGAAGGTAATTTTTATATAAGATAGAAATTTATTAGGTAATATTATAGATTCCCATAATAATCCAAAATACTAGGCACCTTGGCTTTAATCTAACATAGGACTGGGTACCATATTTATATTATGATGGTTCATTTATAAGTTTAATTCTCATGGTTGCTCTTAAACGGGTTATATCCAAGTGGGATTAATTTCACAAAATGACTTATTATAGGCCATGACTACTAGTTTTCTTTACTATTATTATGTCTCTACCATATAAAATTACTATCATAAATTATCAATTTCTAAATCTGAGTGATAACACTTACAAGGTTTAGGTATAACGTCTATTTAAACATCTATTATGAAATGACCAATATCGTTAAATATGATTTGTAAATAAAATATATAATTTTCTAAAAATAAATTATGAATTGAACCGAATGGTTTATAAATTATTAATAAATAATATAAAAAGATATTTTCTATATTTATTTTATTTATATTGGTTTTTATAAATCTATAAATTATAAATTAAGGATAATTATTAAATTAAAAGTTTATGAAACATCTAAAAAATAAATATCCATAATATTAAATTTTTACATTAAAATATCCTTTCCAAATTACATAGAATGACTTTAAAATTAGATATAAATTATTATAACGAAATTATAAGTTCAAATTATCCAAATTTATAAATTAATAAATTATGGAAAAGATATAATAGATTTTATATTCTAAATTATGAAATGTTCCCAATTATTTAATTTTAATTGTTCAAATCAAAGGCATCATTTTGGAGAAATTATTTAATGCATATCAATATATTTTCTTATAATCAATATGATCAAGTATTAAATGATATTAAACATGTGATATTCAAATTATTTAATTTTTGTACATAATAGAATTAGTATGTAAAATGTTTATATTTAACATAATGTCATATATTTAATTTAATTTTATATAATTAGAAATATAAAATAGTTTATTTAGTGAATGAATAAAAAAATTATATTTTTTTAATTATTGAATGTCCATGAGTATGTCATTAGAGGATTATAATTAGTTTTATTTTTGAATTATTCAAAAATAATTACCCCATATATAAATGTATGAACGATTCATTCATTAATTTATTTACTACATTATTAATAGATATAAATTTATTATATCATTAAAGAATTTATTATTAAATTTAAATTATTAAACTTATACTATGTTATTAAATATCCATATAAGAATTTATATTCTAGCTATGATAATGGATTTAATATTCTTCTACCTTGACATTGACTTGTTCTATGTTATGATCTAGAATTAACGATTTAATTATAGTTTATAGATTTTGTATGTTTCAACTATAAAATAATATTGGTCTCTTTTTGAGTAAAGTATATTTCGGGAGAGAGACTTTGGGTCATATTTCTCACTATTCGAGATGATTATACCTTTTCTAGAAAAGTTGGGGTTGAATATATATAGATCTAAGCTTGCACATGTGGATATTTTTGACATAATATGACTCTAATAATTTATATAAATGGTTTAAATGTACCATATGTATGGTATGAATATATATATATTTTTGAATATGTATATTTTAATTTTGGTTAGTAAGTTATGCAATGAGTGGTGTAAATAATTACATATCCATATTGTTTGAAAAAAATTGATTTAGTGGATGGAATAAGATTACAGAATAAATTACTAAAAGAATTAATATATAAATGTAATAACATGAGATAATATAATGATACTAATCCCTCATAAAAATAAAAAGTGTTAGATTCATTCCAATGTGAACACTTGTTGATACATTGATCATTCAACCATGATGAATCTTCCAAAAAAATATACCCCTAAAAATACATTATGCAAGGAAAGAATGTAATGTGGTGATTCTAATGGTTTTGATCCTCCTTTTTAGCATTTTATTTGGGGAATATTTATCTACTGACCCCATAAAAATAATACCAAATGAATTTTATTGATTTCATAAATTTGTTGGAAAAGGAAACAAGCTATTCTATCAAATATCAAAGTATCATATATGATATGATTGAAATAAATTCCAAACTAAATATTTAATTGGGGAGGGGAGTTTGAAATAAGAATCATTTCATATAGAAATATGGATTTTAACTCACTAATGGATATGATGAATTGAAAAGGGTTCATTACATTAGAGGGAGGAAATTTGATAAAATTTATCATTAAATGAATGTAAGAAATGATACTCATCTCCTAAAAGATTCTATTATATATGAGTATCATTATCATCATATATATTATAATTTAAAATGATTTATAAAATAAGAGGGATAAATGTATGAAAATGTGTAGAAAGGTAAAAAAATTAATAATTATTCTTACAAATAAAATTCTATATTTTATAGAAATCAATTACCAAGAAACCAAATATTGTATTAATTAAAAAATTTGGGCATATAGATGTTTAGGAGAATCATAGTTTGAATTCACTTAAGGTTTCCATAAATAATTTTTTTGGACACGGAATTCATTCTGTTTTCAATGTTCAAAATGTTATGAAAATTTGAATGAGTTTATGAAATATTTATCCCATTTTATATAAGTGTCAAGGAATGTTGAACTAGGCACGTGATATCTAGGTTGTGGTTGTTTATTGATAGTATATGTGGTAAAAAGTTAAAACTGGTAGAAGAATGGTAAGTTAGACAATATAAAAATTATTTTCATAATAGGTAGTCATGGTCATTGAAACTTAACATATGTTTTAGGAAGGTGGAGTAATGATTCTATAGTATGGAATTATCTAGAATACCTGAAGGGGATTTAGAAAATCCAATGCATATCCATGTCAGGTTCCAATGTTATAGAGATCAATTGTTTCTTATTTTGAATGCTACATTTTACCAAATGTATACATTAAAAATACTATAATTTTATATTAATTCAAAATGAAGTAAATAATCCATAGATCATGGAGTTTCAATTCCACTGATAATTCAGAGGTTTATTTCTTAGTCATGGATTTGAATGAAAAATAATTTATCAATCTCAAATAGTGTATTCTCATAAAATTTCTATTATGTGATGAGATATGTTTTTTATTGAAAAATAGTTATTATAGACAATTAGAGATAATGGTTTTATTAAACATGGATTATGATTCATCATATTCTATAACACACTTGAGAGGAAGACAAGGATAAAAAAATTTATCTTGGATAAAGGAGATTATATAAATGTTATTTAAAATATGAGGGATATGATATCACCTATCAGGGTAATATTTTATTGAATAATATTATATTCATGACACGATTCCAAACACCTATAATACAACACATGATATGGAAGGAATAGATTGTTTGTCAAATATTCTCAATAATAAATTAATTATTATTCATAACATAAATAAGTTTCTGTATATTAACATGTTATTCTATAGAGAATACAATTTTTAAGTGGTTTTTTAGATTATGATTTGGACTTAGATAATTTTAAAGATAACAAATATTAGATTATGTTAGATGGTATTATATTTAATTATCAATCAATATCCTAAAATAATATATGGAATGATTCTAAAGAGGGATATATAGAGTTACATTATGTTACTGAATGATGTGATTTTAAATTTATATCATATAGGATATTAGGATGTTTTGGTAAAGAAACAAAGTAAAATATTTCATTAGTTATTAGTGTAATATCAAATAAAATGATTGACTGATTAAATAAAAAAATAGGATGATGATGGACATAGAATGAGATTCAAGTGGACAATAAGAATTTTAAACTTCATAAAATTTGATATTGTGAAGTAAAAGAGTTCAAATACAATTATCAAAGAGTTGAACATTAGGAATTTTATTTATATGTTTCACTATTATTAAAAACTAATTTCTTCATAAATGATACCATAAGTTGTTATTGGGAGTTTTTATCACGTTGTCACATAGTGATTTGGAATAAATTATATAGATATGTAATTAGATTTAACAAGAACCTAATAGTGAAATTAATATAAGGATGTTTTGTTGGTTTATCAAATGTGATAAGATTAGAAAATCTCTTATGTATGGTTTTATTAGAATTATTTAATGAGTTTAAGAATATAAATATACCATGTTTAAAAAAAGTAATACTCCACAATATAATTCTTTTATATTGGCTACACAAAATTTTTTATGTGAAATAACAATTATCCTCTCAAATTATAACTTTGAGTTGTTCTTAACCATTATTCTTTAGGGATTTTTATAATTTATGATGAAATATTTAGGTAACTGTGATATGATTATATATATATATAATATGATTATGATGTATAAAAATAGTTTCTATCTTGGATGACCTCAATGTATATTACAAGGAGTATCATACACTATATCTTTGGTATACCAGTGGTGCTGTTTCATATTGGATTTCACTATCCCTATGGTGGGTGAGATGCTTATAAAGTGAACCTATATACAATGATAAAATTATTATATAAGCCTTGAGTTTTGGCTAATCAAATGTGTGGTTGTAAATTTTTCTAACAACATCATCAGTTAGAGCTTAAAAAGATGGGAGTATTCCTCTTGTAAGGGGGTATGAAAATTGGGACCTCATTTGAGATAAATTTAAGAAGTTTATGGTTATACCTAGATAACACATAGTTTTTATTATCTATATGGGTGAGGGGCATGTGTTGTTCTCATATATAAGATAAATAACATGTGATGTATTCATAAACATGAAAAGTCTATACTTTGAGAATTAAATTGTATGAGTAGGAAATCTGGGATTATTATACTCTATATCCCATGGAAAATAGATATATTAGAAACAAATATCATATGAAAATTTATTCTTGAATATTATACTAATATGGGATACAAGTATATAAATACATGTGTTTAAGGGATATCACACAAAATCCATTTATAGCATGAGTAGAACATATTATTTTATTGAGGCCTCTCTTTGCTTATATTTATTAATTATAGAATTAATATTTTTTTGTCGATTATAGAAAGTCCCATTGTGTCATGATTTATGGATGACTAAATAGAGAATGAATTTGAATCAAATGGATATTGTAAAAGAGTTTTGGAGATCTTCTATGAAGGTTTTTTTGGAATTCACAAGGTATTTCATATGATTTGATATAAGTTGATGTTTATGATAGCTTTTTGAATGTTTTTTGGAGTATATTAACAAAGAGTTTTCGATATAGTTTTATATGTTATTTTATGTGATACAATATACATGGATATTGAACAATGTCTATGACGATTTAGTGCAAGGGGGACATTGCTGGAGATGTACCCTAAAGCCATATCATATTTATGATATAAATAGCTACATATTATATAAAAAAAATTCATACAAGGTATATTGTATTCATTTTTATGGTCATATCATAATAATATAATAAAATAATATACCATGATACCACTAATAAAATGTTAATAATTTAAAATTTAAATAATCACTCCCACTAGATATCATTATTAGCACTGTTTTATACGATGAAATTTATAGTGTATGATGTATGAATTCATGAATGGTTGAAGCATTTCTCCTGTATTTTTTTAAATATAAGTAAATGATATAGTAACCTAGGAGGTTTTATAAAAGTAGGTGATTACCATGAGATGGTGATAATCCAAGAATGAACATTCCTTTTATTATTTTTTCCATACCCAATAACTCTGATTTTATTCCTCCTTTTCTAGGTGTGGAACTTTAATTACATGATGGGAAGGAGATTATTTGCCATGCAATTAGAGATTCAGGACAACCTGTGGATACACCATAGTGGAGGGAGTTGGTTGCTTTCCTCTAAGATATATTCAACAAACTTATAGAATAAATAAAACATAAATGAATTTCATTGATATAAGGTACATAAATAAATTTATTCATTTTACTTATATTTTGGTTTCATTTATAATGTATCATGTTCTAACGATTTAAGGTTTCTTATTAATGTAATTATATTAAACAATTGTTGTTGGATCACATGAAATATAACAATAGTGTTTCATCTTGTCCTTAAATCCCTATTAAATACCATCTAGATGTATAATTGTTCTGATGAATCTACACATCATGATTCATATTCCTAGTTCATTGAAGTGTTCCATTCATAAAATCATCACAAGAGTCACTCATCAAATAATAAAATATATATATAGTACAACATATACTATTAAAATATATAAAGTTTCCTATAAAACAAATCCCACCATACATTGCCATGGATCCCTCTAATGGTTGACATACTATAACCAACCCAAAATCATAACCACACGACATCCAATTTCCATGAAACAACGGGATCTATATCACTATAATAATAATGTCACATTCAATTTTTTATGTGATCTGGATAAATATCTAATCCAATAAGTGGTTTTTAAAATTAGGACAACCAAGATAGTCAAATAATTTACTATCACATAAAATATATTAGGCAACACCTAATAAAACTACATCAAGAGATTGGATTCCTATTGAATGGCACTACCATCATATAAGTAAAATAAAAAATACAATGAGTGATATTTCTCACATTAGTCCCTCTAACTATTAAATACGCTGGGTCGACTAGTCAATGGTATTATCTAATCAATAAACATAAATAGACCCCATGACCCACCAAATAAATAAGTTAACAAGGCCTTATACCTATTTGATCATCTAGATCAACTAGTACATATGACTATCCACTAACTATATCAATGTGTAATAAAAAATATCAATATTTCATGGTCAACATGAATATATGGAAACTCAATGAACATGTCAAAAAGTCCTTATAACTATCTATTAATTCATGTAAACTCATTTAAATGAATATCCAATAACTAGTTTAATGAGTATATGTCATCATCATAGTGAGCATATTGGATAACATAACTCTCTAGTTCAATACCCTGTAGTTAAATAGGTTGACATCTTAAACTAACACCACTTATATATCGATCATTCTATTAGAGTTATACATTAATATATTGAAAAACTAACTCACCAATCAAAGAACCAAACTCTGTATATTCAGCAATCATGTTTATATAAATTTAAGAGATGAAAACACTAGTATTTCCACCAGAATGTCATATAGAAATACATAGTCTCACAATTTATTTCAATCTATATCATATAGAAATCTAATGTAATAAATACATAATATCTAATTTATTAAAATGTTATTCATAGGTTATTTTTATATAAGTTTAAACATTTAATATAGATATTAGATCGTCAATTATCATGTTAGATCTTATTAACCATCTCAATAATTATGCCACAATCTCTCATCTCATAATACTCTCTAAAGTATTTTCAATTATTATTATCTTGAATAATATTACCAAACACATATTGTAAATTTATTTAAATTCCAATATTAGTAATTGTTATTATACTCATAATCATGTGTCCCACCATAAGTTTTTTATTTACAATGATTGTTATTGTATCCCATTATACCGTAGAAACACACTTGATGGGGTGGGGGTGAATCAAGTGTGCGTTGTTTTTACCAAATTCCAAATATTATTTTAAATTATAACCTTTGGTATTTTAACCTTTTAATCCTTGAAAATTTCATTGATTACAATGATGTATTGATGAGATTAAATTTATTTTTTCCAAACTAAACACGGATACAAAACCATAACATAGTGGACGTTTGTGGTTGAACCCACAAAGGCAACTTGCAAGAAAGAACCCAATATAAATAAACTTTTGTAAGGGAATCATCAAAATCAATATATTTCATTTAATTTTAGTAAAATTTTTCTGTTGGGATTTATTTAAACTAAAGGTAAGGTTCCAAGGATAATTTCAGGTTTTCCAGAAATGATTAACCCTAAATCTATTATGGGATGTACCTATGTAAAAGGTTGAAAATTACTGAAAAAGACACCAAATGATCTCAGTCCAACCAATTGCATCTACCTAACCTATAAAATACTACTTTTTCAAGAGATAATTTAAAATATAAGAAATAGAATATTGGATTATATGTAGAATGTGACACAAGCTATTGTTCCCAGCCTGATCAAATTAATTTAGTTTAAGGATCCTTTTGGATGAACATTTGATGGTAAGGGTTGTTCAAAAAGAAGTGATATTGAAAATTTATTTTAAACTATTTACTATCCATATGGTTAATAAAATTTGATTTATATGTTCATCAACTTTAATCCACCCATTCTCCTAACCCTTATCCCTAAAGATATTAGTTGTGCAAGATGGAATTTTACAAAACAAGGAAATAGTTCACAACATGATTTACATAAAAAAATATACAATGTAAATCGAATTAATACACAATTGAAATAAAAAAATATTAATTAAATAATACCTTAATTAATGAAACAATGAAGAAAAAAGTGGAAATTGACCTTTGACAATAATTGATATTGGTTTTAGACATCATAATAGAAAAAAACAACGAATCTGTAGCATAATATAAATAATGAAAAAACGATTGCTTGAAATAAAAAAATAAATCAATAAAAATAAGATGGATCGAAAATGGGGAAGAAATGGAGAAGAAAGAAAACATAGAGTTAGTAGTCTGAGACACCCTTTTTCATGTCAAGGTCACTAGAAATCTATTTACAATGATAGATTCAATATGTCTAATAGATTCACATTAGGAAAAATATTTAAATTATTTATATGTCAAGTATTTGATATAGTTTAACTATATTTCATGTCATGTATGTTATATCCAAAAATTTCTCTGAAGATTTTGGATCTCTAGATTTCACATCTTGTATCGTCGGCTATATTAGGTTTTAAAAAACTGCACATCGTCTATTGAGTTTATGTTTTGTATCTTCATTAGGTTCAGAATTCTCTTATTAAAAAAAATTTAATTATTTATAACAATGAATAATTTCGTTATTCTTTTTATTTAGGATTCAAGGTTTATCCTTTATATGGAAGGTTGTCTTCTTGAGGAGTATACATCGTGTATTTTAGATTTACGATGTGTATCAATGATTTTTTTATTTTTGCAGCACCGCCTCCTTTATGTCTTGAGTTTTTAATTATGGAGGAAACCAATAAAAACCCTATGTAACATTAAATAAATCACGATTAATATTTAAATAAATATATTTAAAAGATGTATATGAATTTGGATTAACAAAATTTCCCAATCATAAACAATTTCCTTTCCATAAGAAAAAATAATCTCAAAAGAGATTCAAAAATAAACAATTCATAAAGAAGAATCATGTATTGAAACCAAGAAAATAAAACTAAGTGAAATCAAAAAATTAATTCCCTATAAATGCATTCTTGTAGAGATAATTTGTCATGACTCATAGTTATGTTATTTATTCTGATTCTTTGTTCCTTTAATTAAAATTTCATCACTATTCTTCAGAATCTATATTAACTGTAAAATTTACCTCACAATGAATTTATAAGATGAATCAAGGTAAAATAAAACTGGAGTTATAGTTATACATTTAACACATATTCCTATCCATAAGCATGCATCAGTTATATCATCCCCACATTATAAATTAATATATTGAATTAACAATGAGAGATTCAACAATAAGGCTCAAATGTCTCTAATTCTTATGGAAGGTGAGAATGTGATAAAAAATTAAGCTCAAAGAGGATGCAATGCTCTAACTTATAATGCATGATAATCATGATCAGTGAAATGAAGTAACTTCCTTAATAAAAAATCCATCCCTACTGCAAAAAACGTAATGTGGGTTGATGAATATGTCATGATACCATAAAGAGTGTTCCTTCTTCCTTACTATTATTTATATTATTTATTTTTCAAAGTTTATTTCTATCTAGATCTCACATCTATCACCTAACCATTCAAGATCTAGAATAGGATTCATCGTTCAGGAAATGGTTACTTCTAACCTTCATAATTCACAAACCATATATATATATATATGTAAATTCAACGCTATAATATAACCATATAAAATTACAAAAGTAATCCTGATCCAAGTCATAAAAATATGGTGAAGATACCACCACACATCTGCTTTGAAAAACATACCATGTTTATTAGCAGTGAATAATCATCGACCCATGTTCAAAAGAAAATCATGCGTATACCAAGATTATGGAGGGAAGGGATAATATTTTTTAAATGTTTCCATCCTAAAATGGTTAATCATGGATTCTATGATATAAATAATGAAAGATTCACAAATGGGTCTTAGATAAAATGGATCATTAAATATTGACTCAATAATTTTGACATTGTATTTTTTTAATCACAACCTCAATAATATCTCAATGCAAGTGATGTTTGGGTTACATTCCCTATGTATGTATCAAGAAACATTCTAAGAAAATAATACAATTGTTTAGGTCTAGAATTATCTCGATAAATGGGAGTGTAAAAAAATAACTAGAAATCTCTCTGGGTATTTTATCTAGTAATATGTAAATCAAAAGAAATTGAAAGAATCTATAATTATAATTAAATTACTAAAATTAGAAATCATTCTAAAAATCCAAATCGGTTGAAAAAATGGATTCCAACATTCTTAAACCAAAATTTCACATTAATTTAAATAGATGTAATGAAATTTCATGTTTAATGCATGTTTTCCATGAAATATTTCTACTAGACTAGTAAAAATAATAATTAATCCAAGTTTATTGATAATACATCTCATGAAGGACTCCCCCAAACATAAATTGAGATAGTTTCCTTAATGTAATGGAAAGAGTCATGGTTGATATAACATGTATATCATAGATTTATGTGAAATTAAAATTATTAATAGAGAATAAGAAAATAAGAGATCTCAGTAGTGAAGTCCCTTCGAAGGGATTTTTTTGGATTTTTATTGGTATTTTTGATACTTTCAAAAATTCTAATAAACAATATACCTACAATAAATGAACTAGTAGTTCATATTGTTTAACCAATATATATGCATAAATATGGATTGTGAACATAGAAAATTATAGAAGGAAATAACTTAGATAAATAAATTAATATACATTAAAGATGGTTTATATGACTGAAAGAAATAATTCTCTAAAAAAGAAAAAAAAGGTACTAAGAACACTAAAAAAATAAAGAAAATAAAAAATATGGGTTGCCTCCCATAAATCATTAACCATGACATCGTCATCCATATAGATGGAAAAAATATTTGTATGTGTTTTCCATCGGCTCAGTGGTCCCCTGACTCATACAATGAGATGATGCGGTGTCATTGAGCTCAAAGGGGCTCTTAGTGGGGTTAACCTCCACAAAAATTGGTCAATCATGAATCACATGTTGAAGGAGTTGATGTATTGCTTATCATAGAGGAGGCTCATCCTGAACAAGGATATAGAGATTGTTCTCCTCAAGCTAGGGTTTTATATCAACCAGATACTGATACATATAATGTATGATATCATATAGTGTCTTGAAAGTATTGTAATTGATTATATAGAATGTAATATAACTCATCATGGATAAATAAATGTATAATTATAAAATTAAAATAAGAAATACTTGCAGGGAATTAAAAATTACATCACATCAATGTATATAATAAATGAAAAATCAATGAATATGAAATACAATGGGGATGAAAAATAGAAACCCAGAAAACATACATCTAGAGAGGCTTACAAGGATAATATTAAATAAAAGGGGCTTGCTCATGATCACCTACATTAGATTTCCCCTCTTGAAAAAAAGGGGTCTAGATTAGCTCTACCAAATCCATCTCATCTATTGATGAAGCGGCTAAAGAACTGACAATCCTGATCAGTTCCATTGTGTTGGCATCTAGCTCGATCAAGGATGGAGGGGGTGAGGATTTGATCCATAGTGATGTCGTACATCTAGCAGCCGCATCGATTGGGGGAACCTCATATGAACATTGGAGGGAGGGTCCCTAGCCCTATTGAGCTTCAATGCAAGATACACTTATCGTGAATCAGGTTTGGTGAGCTCCAGAGGGGGATCAACAGGGTGGTAGTGAAGGTAGTGGTGGGGTCTACAAGTGGGGGTTGGTGGGAAGATGAAGGGTCTGGTGGAGGGGAGAGGTAGTGTAATGGGAAAGATCAGTTAATCAGAGTCTGAGGTGGTGGAAAATCTATCTCTAGTTCTCTAGTATACATTGGAGAACAACATTGATATCTCAAGGAATGAATCTGGATGTTTTATTTGAGCTAGGTGGTGAAGCTATGGTGGTAGGGGATGGCACTTAAGGAGAATAGTTGGAAGGAGGTGCTGATGTTGAAACAAGAGTTGATGGATCATCTCGGGTAGGGGCTAGGGAAACATTAGGATCACCAATTTAATTTTGGATTCATTGTTTACACCCCTCAATTATTCTCAAGAACCCCATATTTTGAAGTGTAATTAGATTGATTGGTTCCATCTTCCCAAGGTAAGTGAGGGGTTGATCGTTATCGAAGACATCATGAAGTTAGGAAAAATGCATGATGAATCTTCCCCAAGGAGAGAACCATGAGACCTCTATACACGGGACTTATAGTAGAGGGAGAACATCCTGGCCATGTTGATGGCTATGTCACCCATGGAAGAATATCAGATGAGAACCTAATATGACAATTTCTACCATAGGAATCCTCTATCCCCAACTAGGCATGAGCAGGCTCCCTGTAAAGAATCTATAAGCTAACACCCCATAGGTAGGTGTTCTTTTCCATGTGTGGATTATTATTGAAACATCGGTCCTAGGTAATCATTGTCCAATTCCCAGCCACATCCTTCATATCCATGTCCAGTCTCATGGATGAGTATGTAGGGATGGAAGCAAACTCCTCATTGTAGATACCATGCCCAATCTCAAAGTCACCCAAGGTGATCTTCCATGGTCTTCCACCAAGTTGGAAGGTGACATGTGACATGCTAAGATCAAACATGGCCAATAACTCAAGGAAAATAACTTTTAGGGTCTCTTCTTGCACCTAGGTTATAGTATAGAGGTTCAACTAATCTAGGACTCAAGAACCTCTTCATGCATGTTAATGTTCTCATGCACTGTCAGATCCATCATCTTTTTGGTCTACATTGGCATAGCCTGAATATGGTCTAGGAAAAACAGATGCTCAGGTGTTGAGGAGTAGAGGCATGAATGCATATGCGAGCATGAAGAATCATCATGGGATGAGATAGAAGGGGCCATGGAATATCTAGTAACTCATGGGATGGATGTTCCCGATACAGATGATTAGGTGGATGAATCTGTGGGTGGTGGAGGCAATTCTACTTCCTAGTAGTTAGGTGGAAGAGTACCATATCCCCATGATGTGAGATTGGTATGATCCATGATAGTTTGAATTAGGGAAAAGGGATATAAGAAGAGATGGGAGGAGGGGGTAGGAAGGCTGAGGTCGTGATCAAAAAGGATGTTAGGGAGGTTGATCGTCAAAGGAGGGGGAGGGGATATCAGACAAGAGAGGTTTAGGCGGGGGGGGGGGGTAATGAACTTAGGGTTCACAGATTTTTAATACTATAGTAATATTTCACATCATTAATTAAATACATGATGTGTAAATTTTATGTTTAAATTTTTTTTAAAAAAATATCCTCTAAAATAGTTCTAGTGTTATTAAACCACCTAATAATCATAAAATATATTATAACCTATCATGGGATGCCTCTCATTCAACACTATTTTTATTATCATGAGATAGAAATTATTTCATTGAGATGATTTTAAATGTGAGGATACACTCCTCATGGAATGATTCTTGAAAAAAGAGCGCATGAATGGTGGGATGCCATCATTTTTTCCAAGGTATATTGTAATTCATGTTCTTGTGATCACTATATCCATTTTGAACAGAAGGTAATTTCTTTTTTCCACCCATACTATTCATATAATCATCTTTCTTATCATTAAGAGAGATGGATTGAAAATCCAATGACTCTCCGCACTTTTTGACGAGCTTTACTAATGTGAATATAACATACTCTATTCTAACTCTTAATATTATCCTTCTTTGTTTCAGATTGATTAGTTCCTTCCTAGTGTTGAGAAATAGTTTCCCTAAAATTATAGGGGAATACCCTTCTTACTCCATATCCAGGATGAAGAAATTAGTAGGGAATATTAATTTTTCAACTTTTAATAAGACATCATTGAGTAGTCCGTAAAGATTCTTGACTGTGCAGTCTATTAGTTGGAGTTCCTCACTTGTTGGTTTAAATTTTCCAATCCCTAGGTTTTTGAAAACACTCATAGGCATGAGATTAAGACATTCACCAAGGTCACACAAGGATCACTAAAAATTGAATGTTCCTATAGTTTAAGGCATTGAGAAGCTTCTTGGATCTCACATATTTGAAGGTATCTTTCTCTAATAAACTTCACTTCATCATTTATTTAGGGATATGACTCCAATTAATTCCATTTTATTTTTTCTGGAAAGTAATTCTTTAATGAATTTATCATAAGCAGGCAGTTGAGAAATTAATTCATCAGATAGAATATTAATCTACATTTGTTTAAACATTATTTTAATATTTCCCATATCTTGTAGCTTGTATCATCCTCTATAGAAATGGGATATGGAAATTATATAGTGGATGTTCCAAATATACATCATTATTTCCATGATATCCATAATTGTATCATTTTTAGTTGATTCTACTATATGCATCTTATCCTGGCCATCTTTATTAGATTCTTTCTACTAATTTTTACCATATAATAATGGGTGATGAATGTACTATATCTTTTCACTCTTAATAACCATAGCCTTAGGGTCCTCTATTATATAAGTATTGGTATTACTAGGAAACAGATCTAAAAATTTTGTCATTGAGGGTCATAGAGATTTGGTCAACATTATGCTCGAGGTTGCACATAGAAACCCTTTGATTTTGAATTTCATTCACATGGGTGGTTATCCTATTATCTAATTTTTCCATAATGTGGTTATTAGGATTTCAAGAATATACTGTAGAGGTTGGTCTTATTATGGTGGTTTTAGAGGAGCTTGTTTCAATTTCTATTGTTGAGAAGGTGGAAACTGTTGAGCTCTAAAGGAGATAGGTTATTGAAATTTCTACTACAGTCGAGGATCTGGATCTTTAGGTGGGTAAATAGGTGTTCCACAATTCTTTGGTTTTATTCTTTCAGAATACTATAGACAACAACTTTGTTTTTTTTTGTTGTGGATATAAAGATATCATTTATCGATATTAATATAATTGATATTGTTCGAGCTATGGGATCTTCTTATTTTGTAGATTGTAATTAAAGAAATTTAAATCTAGGATTTTTTCCTCTATTTCTACCATACAGTATTAATATGGGAGTAGGCCTCCACATGTTTCACAAGATTGGATCTCCATAATAGAAGTGGGAGGGGGTGACGGTGGAGAAGGAATTATAAGTGATTCCAGTTTTGTGTTAAAGACCTCTTCATGGGATGCTAGGTAGGAATTCTCTTCCACCTGATATATTCCATCACAAGGATATCATGTACCGCTATTTCATAGACTAAAATTCTGTGAAATCTCATCTAACACCATTCTTCTAACTTTAGGTGTCTTTTTATGGATATTGACTTCGGCAATGACGTCCCTAATTGTACAGGTAACAGGTTGGGGTCCCTGATAAAATGTTTAAAGTTGTAGCCACACATAAATTCCAATATTTGGTCACTTGAAAGTCAGCTCTTGGAAGTGGTCCCATGCATCCCATTCCGATTATCCATCCAATTGTTTGAAATATAGACTTTCATTTTATAGTTTGTAGGTTTAGATCAGAAGGAAATATTTTTCAATAAATTTGTTTGCTTGTTCATCTACAACCATGATTGACACATGATCTTGAATCTTAAACCCATCCATGACATAGTTGAGCAAGTAGAATGGGTAAAAAAATTATAATGGTGTCTAATGATACACCAAAGCTTTTAATGGTATCAAAAACCTCTAATAAATTTAGAATTTCCTCATGGGGGTCTTCTCTTTACATATCAATAAACATCCCCATGTTTTGGATCATATAATTGAGTCCGGGTTTTATCTCAAAAGAATGAATCTGAATTGGTTGGTGAAAAATTATAGACACACCACCACCAATGGATAGAAATCTGAAATCCATTTTGGTTCACTACTATAGCATTGGTAACTCAGCCGGATGTTCAGGTGGTGCATATTTAAAATTATGAACATAGGGTGGTGCATAATCATTGCTTTAAACAATTTCTAAGTGTTTGAGTACACCTATAGTTCTATCGATATCCAGATTGAAGGTAAACATTTATTGTGCATCAAGGATCCTAGAATGATTTAGGGGACCCTGAGACATGAACTACTTTATAAGAAGGCATATTCAAATTTTAGTCCTTCAGAAAAAAGTAAAAATAATAGGGGATGGAAAGAGGGGTGTAGGTAATCCTTGGTTTGTACCATAGATCACTGTGACTAAGTATAGTTGATCCCTATAAATGGTAGAAATTTTCAACCATCCCTCATGATGTCATTGACTACACATGGGTGTTGATTAGATTAAATTTATATTTTCAAAACTGTGCTTGGATACAAAATCATAACATAGGGATCTTTGGGGTCTATCCCATATAGACAACATACAGGTAGGTAACCCAGTGGTAGGAACCATTTGGAAGGGAATCCTCATGATCACTCTCCTTTTATTAGGTTCACTAAACTAAGATTCTTGGGATTAATTTAAATTGAAAATAAGGGTTAAAGGTCATTTTTTAGGTGTTAAAAAAATATTAATAATAAATATTTCTTGGGATATACCAATGGAATATGATAAAAAGTTGTGCAAAATGCACTAATTGATCTTAGTCCAACCAATTTGATCTATGTATACTAGAAACAAGTTTATAGTCCATATAAGTTAACAACCTAAGAGTATGATGCTTGGATTCTAGGAAGAAGGAATCACATGCTATTAGTCCAAGCCTCATCAACTTCAGTAAGGTTATGTATCCTTTAAAATTCATATACGATGGTCAAGGTAGTTTCAAAATAAATGATATTGAATTTCTAATCTAATTACTAGTCATAGATTGACCATGTTTTGATTCAGATATTTATTAGGATCAATCAAATTATACTCTTGACCCCTAACACAAAGTAGATTAGTTGCACATGAAGGAATTTAATGAATGTAGGGAAACAATTCCCAACATGATTGGCATGAAAAATAGACATCTTATATTGAATTAATCCACAATTGAGATCATTAAATAATAATTAAATACTAGCATCAATGAATAAACAATAAATAACATAGTAGAAATTGAAATTGAAAAACAATTAGTATTGGATATAGATGTTGGAATAGAAAACAATCAATGAATTAGAAGAAAAATCTAATATAGGGACAGAGGGTTGTTTGAAAAATATAAAATAATTAAATAGAAACAAATGGGATGAAAAACATGAAATATACAGAGAAGAAAGAAAAATAGAGAGTTGGGAATCTGATACCCCATTTTGTACATTGATTCATTGGATATATGTTGACACAAACATGTCTACAAAGTTTAATGGATTATTTTGTGAACAATATTTAAATTATTTATGCATTGAGACATTAAGGAAATTTAATTGGATTTCACACAATGTACTTTATATCCAAAAATTTCTACAATGATCTAGGATCTTTGGATTTCATGTCATGCATCATCAGTATAAATTGTTTTTTCAAACATTTAATTTTCGGTATAGAGTTCACACCATGTATCTTCATTAGGTTTGGAATTCAAGTATTTAATGATTTGTAATCAAGTTTCACATTGTGTAATATCTTAATGACATGTATTTGGGATTCACAGCTTGAACTTTGGCTGGAAGGTTTTCAACTATAGTTATAAATGATGTGTATTTTAGATTCATGATGTGTATTGTGGAATTATCTATTTTTATTGTATATCCTTATTCAAGTCGTTAGACCCTAATTATTAAGAAAATACGTCAAAACCTAGTGTAATATCAAATAAATCATGATTAGACATTTAAGAAATGAATCGAAAAGATGTATATGAATTCGGATTATCAAACCCCTTGATATATGTTCAGATTTAAATAGATATTTTACACTTTTTCCAACAGTCCATAACCACATGCAATGCAGAAATGAAAATAAATTATCATAACATGACATTTTTAAATTTTTAGATGTCATTGTGAGAAACCTACTATTTGACATGTCAACTCTTATTGAGTCATGGATCCAATACTATAATAGAATCTCCAATTACAATGGATATCCTTGTATTATCAATATAATATCTTCCACTATATTAAATAGGTGGGGTTACTATATTATATTGGTAACATGACTCCTCTATATGATGCAAGTAAAGGTTTATATATTATTCATTCTATATTCTTCCAATCCCATAAGTATTTGGATCCTTCCCCTATCTGAAGTAGATCAACTACGTTGTTGAGTAATGTCACTACACCCACACAATAAAGACCCACTTTATCAAATAAGAGTGTCTTCTGTTTCTCTGAATTCATCATCTAAAACTCACACAATTTAGTATCTAAACTATCTATTTCATTTATTTTTTTTAAAAATAACTATTATTGGATACACAACAAAAATATTTCTTCTATATTGAGTGTTATTAGGTTTCACTCAACACAATACCTTATTATTATTATTTATCTTCTTCTTTGTTTCATATTGTAGAGGATTCTTATTCCTGAGATATGGTTCCATCACCATATTTTATTCACTGACACTATTTTATTTTCTTATAAAAAAACTTCTTTCATTGATTTATAGAGTGAATTATTGATCTCTTCTCCCATAAGGATCCAAATTTCTCACATGAAAATGTGGATAAAAAATGTTATATATCCTATAAAAATACCATAAATGGAATATTAATGAGAGAATATAAATTCTAGTTTCACAAGAAATATATATAATAAATTTTTTGTGTTCCCATGTTTTATAGTGATGTTATTTTTCTACTCATGGAGTATTCAAATAAAACACTAATAAATTCTACACACTTATAAAACACATTCGAAGACAATATTTTTTATTCTTCTCCAGGATTTAATTATTCTCCTTATTCAACTCAAAATAATTCCACTAAAACCCACAATTAATTTTAAGGTGCTATACATAAATGAAAAACATAACATTTAAAGTGTGAAAATAAATTTGAAACACTAATATTTTCATTAAATAGAATAACCTTGAATCACATATAAATACATAGCATTAATATCTAGGTATTTTCTATTTCTTAATAATGAATCAAAAATGGGTTGTGACATTTAATCCATTAGGAGATCAACATAAGAAACTAATAATTTTTATATTTCTAGTTTTTCAAATATGAAAGAATTCTCAATTTTTAGGCTTTGAAAAATTACTATGCTTCTATCTTAGTTTCTCGTAATCACTTGAGCAGAAAAGATTTTACTTTTTTAGAATATTATATATAGATCGATCTTGAATATAATATTATATTTATTAATATAGAAAAACATATATATTTTTTATCATAAGTAAATAAATACATTGTAACTCATTATTTGATATTCCTAAAAAAACTCCAATCAGGTATTTAATAATATTAATGATGTTAGGAACTTGAAAGAACTACATTAGAATCATAAAATTAATGTTCCATAAAATTAAAAAAATTCTAGAAATAATATTATTTTTGAATATCTGATTTTACCTGTCCATGGATAAAGATCAACTACTCTCTTTATTCTCAATCTTGGATCGCACACCAATATAGGTGTTTGTGATATTTTTACAATAGATATTACATCATCCAAAATCATTTCATTCTTAACTAAATTAAATATAAAAACACATATTATTCATCCAGTATAATCATTGAATTTTTTTCTTAGTGTTATAACCTTATACTAGGTACTTACAAATACATATGATCACAATGTCTTATGAAAATAGTTTCTGAAGTCTTATGATGATCCATTAACTTTATAAAAATTATACAAAGTATTGAAGATTTAAACTAGAAAAATCTTACGATGGAGAATTATGCTCAGTATAGTGTATGAATATTCATAACATACTATTATAATTATTTATGTTTAAGATTAAGTATTAAGTTTATACCTTTGTCAATTTTCAATAGAATTCAAATTCATATGATGGAATGATAAGTCAGAAGATGAAGAATTATGTTTAGTAAATAGATACACTTAGGTTGAGTCAATCTATATAACTCAAAGTCTTATGAATGACTAAAAGTCTTATGCTCCATAACTAACAACATATGATTGGCATGAATTCAAAAAATATAGTAGGATTATTCTTATGTACATGAATTATCCATTTTTTAGTAAACTCTGAATTTTAAAATTTCTGTAAATTGCTTCAATCAGAAATTATATTTCTTCAGGGATTCTATAACTAAATAAAATTATATTATAATTACTTAAAAAGGTTATTATACTTACTTAAATAATTCAAAAATCCTTCAAGTACATTCCTAGTGGTGTTTCAGCGTGTATAAAATTAATATTAGATTGTTATGAAAATATCTTCTACCAGTTTAGGTGCATCTATTCTTCAATAAATATAGATCCATCTCAAATAACATCAACTTTCATCTAGGTGTTGTATAACACTTATCATAGCATCCATCATTCTATGTAACTGAATATGGGTTCTTATTCTTTATATTGATATTTTATATACAATCTAATTGATAATAGTTAGTTAACTGTAGGTATACAGGATTTCCAAAAATATGTTTAGTAGCCTACTTATACTTATTTACCTACTTATTTCAAACTATATAAGAAAACGATTCTACACTTTTATAAATTATCATAGACATGAATATGAGCTTATAAAATCATTTGATATAATGGATACATGGAATCATATCCTTCACATTTTATTCACTAATATCATTGACTTTATCATTGAAATAAATACAACCTACATAGACAAACACTAACACTGGCCACACAAATTATCACAAAACAAGTTGGAGTTCCATTTAACCCACCACCAGACCTGTTCTATGACATGGAACAAAGGGCATTACCGATCCCCATGGGATGGAAAATAGTTTGTGGGTATCAATATTTTACATTGGGAACAACTTCACACATTAAAATAAACATAAAAACCTATGAAAGCCAACACTACAATACTAAATAACAAAATCCAACCACATATTACTAATTTTAAAATTCGAAGAATTACAAATTTAACCAAACACAAAGGTTCAAAAATGAAAATGAAACCTGAAAAATAACCAATGAACTTTTATGCAACAAGAGGGATTTCACCATCTATCCACCACTACAAAACCTTCATAAGAGGAACTCTAGAATCTTATATCCACAAACATCGCCCCAACACAACTTGAATTTACCTAGGTCCTACACAATAATGTCTATATACACCCAATGGCGCGTGCAGATGTGATCCAAAACCTAGTAGGATTTGACCCAAAAATAAGGATTCAATTCCATTATATTGAATGATAAATTAATATGTACTTTAATACAAAATACTTTGAAACATTTTAAATAAAATAATTTAAGAAAAACAATTTCAATACAACACTATTATAGGTAACATTTAAAAAGTAATCCTTCACTAAAATAAAAATTCTTCAAAAATGAAATACACTCATGGTGCACTGTATACCGACATATGGAAACACATAAAATAAGTCATGAGAGAGCACAATTGGTAAATCATTAGGGAAAATCTAGCTCAATTGAGATACTATAACCTCATACCTGGGTGAAAGATGGTATTGTTACCAATACTAACAAATTTTTCATACACAATCCACAAGGAGGGACACGCAATGGGCCTACTGGTCTATAATCTTCATAATAGTTTAGCTAGTGTAGTAATCATTAATCCAACTAAGTGAAATCAAGTCAAGTAACTTCTGAATCACAAGAGTAATAGAACTAGTAATACCATCAATATTCCTTGGATTCTATTTGTTATAAATTTCATGTTCAAATGTAACTCACAACACCATATTCACATACACATTCAAATCATTATAAATATACTAGAAAATAAAAAATTTCAATAGAGTAAACTACCTTCCATTTTATAAACACGAAAACCATTTTAATGAATATTTACCACCACTTGAAAAATTCATAATACCCATTTGAAATCATTAAAAGAATGTAACATAGTCAGTTTAACCATTTTCATTGACCAGACCTCTTTTTGAATCTACACAGAAACCAATTTCACTTTTAAAACATGATTTACTTCATTTAAACGGTTTACAATTCACAATAAAGGTGCACAACAAGGAAAATAATATGATACAAATCTCATTTCTATTATAAAACACATTTTTACCATTATATCTATTTGAAATACCATTTATCACTTTCACACAAATCATAAAACCAATTTTTGAGACAAATGAGAATAAAAAATTCACAAAAATAACCTTCCCCTTTAGAAAATCCACATTCATTATAAATGCATTCCAAACCATTTCCAAAAATTTATTTTTCACCACAAAATTCTACTATAAAACATGTTTTAATATATAATCAATAATATGAAAATCAT
The DNA here is from genome assembly GCA_963277665.1 of Viscum album. NCBI lineage: Eukaryota > Viridiplantae > Streptophyta > Magnoliopsida > Santalales > Viscaceae > Viscum > Viscum album. Next base: position 289,324,582 of record OY728151.1, on the reverse strand, counting down.
AAAAAAAAAATTAGGGCATGGAACCACCTACGTCAAGCTCCGAGAATCCAAAAAATTGATGAAAATTGGAAAATGTAACACTGAAAGACCTAATAAAGGAATCATTGAACACAAATATTTGGGATTTTACCCTAAATAACAAGATTCAACCCCAAAATACCCATTAAATTTCTATAGAACAATACCATAAAGAAGAAGAGGATAATCCCTAAATAAGAGGAGGAATAAGGGTGGAGATCCACTTAGTTTGAGATTATTTGAATAAAACACATAAAATCCACCAAAGGAAAAGAGCCTAAGGAAGCCATGGGTTGGGGTTAAATCTTGACAGAGGAAAATGGGTAAAAACAAAATTTTTAATAACCTATACAGTCCTCATAGTTTTCTTTCACAGTTTGTCAAATTGTATGACAAATGTGCGATCTCCACTATCCACAAGTGACATGTCTCGTGGTTAGTCGCATAGTTTGAAAAACAATGCACTAACTGCATGAATTGGTTCTGTCTCAAAAAATGACAGATTGGCACACAAATTCCTTAGAAATGTGCATGATTTCCCCTAACAGTGCCCTAACCCGGCACTATCCCATGAAAAATCCAATATTTTTCTTTTTTCCAAGAAGTTAAAAGGAAACCCAATGTGGAAAATCTAGGCAAAAAATAAATAGAATCTTACCTCAATAACATAAAAATACCAAACCCAGAACCTGAAATAATGAACAAGAGACACAAATAAACCGAAACCAAGGTTCATATCAAAACATATGTGTGACAATTATCTCCACTATAATGATTTCTATCCTTGTAAATACAAACAATGCCTGATTTGAAAACAAACTAACACTCATCCACAACTCAAAGATATCTCCAAAAAACATATTAAGATACAAAGGAGGAACGCCATGAACAAAAAATAGAGACTCATATGATTTTTCTCATCATGGTAGAATGGGTTCCCAACCATACACCTTCTACCCACATAAATCTATGACACCTCCAGTTGGTCGATCAAAATAAAATGAATTATCAAAAAAACCACTCAAGATGAAAAAAACTCAAACAATACCAAATGAAATCGATACCTCTTATCTAAAATTAACAAGAAAACTCCAACCCCTTCTCGATTAGTTCTTCCACAAAGTTTCATCATCAACAACACCAAGTGAACTCAAACTCCAACGTTTACTCAAGGAAGAAACTCAAAATTATATATATTTGATGGAGAATACTGACTGTCAAGACCAAGCTAAAAACTAAACCAAATTATCAACATAGGGAGGCCATAATAGACATCCCACAATAATATCCAACTAAATTAATAACCAGAGTAGCCCGTCATTGGGACCCAACATGGGCAAACTTAGAAGCTTCTCACACGAACTAAATCCCTACCATAAGGGGCCTCATGAAAGAAACTCCCAAACTCAAACTATAACTAATTCATAAGGATGACCACATAAGGACAATCAAACATATATTTAAATCAAAAATCATACAACCAATGGAGTGTAAGAAAATGAGAAAAACATGCCTCTTTATAGCCAAGTAGGAGCTCTTCCACCCACATGGGTCACAATAAAGAACAAGCAATTCATGTCAATGCTGAAAAAACAAGACATTTCCAATAAAAAGGAGTTATAATCGAGAATCATGAATTCCCCCCATCTGACACTAGGGACCGAGATGTACCAAGGGTTCATCACACTCGACGTGATTCGTAATTACGCACATGACTCACTCTAAGTCCTTTGGTCGGATCCCTAATGCTTGGATCATCTCTTACCTCATAGTTAGTAATTGAAGATCATTTGAAAAAACACTTTCATTGGATTCATGAGAAACCACATAGTACTCTAGGAAGAACCAATGGAGAAAAACATTCCATAGAACATACATCGCCTAAGCATGTCACTTTCACCAAGATGTGAATTTAGGAAACAAACATGCATCATCCACTTTAACCAAAAATGAGGAATAGCATGGAACCATAAAAATAGAATACATATCCATTTTTAATAGTTAAATTTAGAATTCATGAAAGAAAATCATGCTGGTATATAAATATAAGTTATATAAATATTTTACAACATACACCATAATTTGAAAGATAACCCAAGTCCAAAAAATACCACCAATCATGACCATTACCAACAAATAATCATTACTAAGAAATGTACATTAAACTGAGCCCCAAACCGCACCCTATTTCAGAAAGTGGTTATGATGGATTCTCAATAAATGACTTAGCACACTAATGGAAAAAATTGATCCCATGATTAATGGTAGTTGAGGACAGATATAAAGGCATTTTAACACTAGGTCCAACACCAACATCCTTAGGTCACTTTACGCTCTCATCAATGGAATTCCCATCAACACTTACAGATAGTAATATCATGCATAAAGGTGGAAAATATCAACTTTAAAGAACAAGAAAACTCAAGGAAACTGAATTATATTTAAATATTCAACAGACACCATTTCACATCAAGAGGATTCAAATGATCACAAATTACATGAGGATTAAACTCCAATAACTCAAGAAGAATGTTTACGAGTTGATAAACTTGGGGGGGTTCCAACAATGAACCACCAATGGACACACTTCAAATATACATCAATTTAGGAGGTGGTGTAAAATAGACAATCATGAAAACCAAGAACACAATAAAAAATATTCCCTCAGTAAAATATCACCACAAAAATACTCCGAACACATATGAGGAAATGAACTCAAAGGCTTTCACAAAAAAAATCATCAAAAGAACCGACTAACCATTATCTCAAAACCATCTTATAAAAAAACACTCAAAATTGTAACAATATTTAACAATATATATATATCTCAAACTAAAAAATTCCCATAATAAACATTCTAAAATCACAAGGAGACACACATCACACAACCACCAGTTATCAAAATGTCACATATTTTTCTTAAAAGTACCTTTGAAAAGAAAACATCTTGGTTGGCTTCACACTCACCAATGATATTACCTAAATCACCACAAATGTAACATATTATTTCAAACCGTAAACCCATCACCTTATTCCATAAACCTCATGAATTCCAACATATGTACATGCATGTGGTCACTCATGGAAATACTAGTGGTCGAAGAAAAAATATTCCACTTTCCAAAAATACATTCAACCCACACATTCAACATCCCAATTTTTTCCCATTTAAAAAATTCTTAAACAAATTTACAATGTACACTAACCATTGAGTAAAAAAACATTTTAAAAATCCAATCATAAATAAAGAACAATTTAACCCATTTCAAACATTTTTTACATCTCAAAAAACCACACAGAAATCCAATTTTCCAAGACCTGGCTTGAAATAGTTTAGGATTTCCAAACAATAAATTTTTACAAAGAAAAAGATTTAATTTTGAAAATAAAATTCTCATCAATATGATCCATATATATTGAAGGATCATTTTAAAAAAAATATAATTTCCTAAAACTTCCTTAAATATTATTCTTAAAAATCTTTATTCTATAATCCCGAAATCGATTCATTTCCAAATTAAAATATTGTTTTCAAAATTTTTAAAACTAGTGCTTCCAAAATAATTTTCAAAACCCAAGAAGCCACAAATAAATTCATAAGAAGAAATTTTTTTTGATGGGTGAATCTATAATATGGTCAACAACCATAAGCCAATCACAAAACCATCACAAAGAGTTTCCTAACACCAAGTCCCCAACTCCATATTGATTGAAAAGCCATGAGATCTCACTAACAAAATTATATCAACTCTCTTTTCATTTCCAAACACAACCCAACCCATAAAGACAAAACGAACTAAAAGAATCTTGACATCACATGGAAACTCCAGTCTTGTCATAAGGTGTAACAGATAGACAACCTACTCATAACCAAAATGTCAAGTCTCGATAATCCAAGATTCAGTCTAACTAAATTCTTTCATATATAACATGACTCAAAAATAGTATGGCCTACTATGAAACTTCTTTTTACAGACTGATTCAGAGTACCATTTAACTAAAAACCCAACCCGATATGTGGCATGGACTGAAGGGAATTCCCAATCCCCATGGGTAGGAAACTAATGGCAGGGTATCAATATTTTACCATGGAAATGATTTCACCCATTAATATAAATATAAACAACCAATGGTAATAAACACCACAATACTCAATAACCAAAATAAAACAAGGCATACTAATTTTCAAATTCAAATATTTACATATTTAACCAAATAAAAAGGTAAAAAAATGAAAATGAAACCTCAGAAATATACCAGGAACCACTATACGACAAGAGGGATGTCACCCTCCATCCACCTCCACCAAAACCTTCCCGAGAGGAACTCTAAAAACACATATCCATAAACATTACCAAAAAACACCTTGAATTAACCTAGTTCATACAAAACAAATTATACATACTCCCAAAGGCATAGGTATGGTGTGATACAAAGTGTAGTAGGATTCCACGCAAAAAGAAGGATTCATTTCAATAACATTGAAAGATAAATTAAAATTCACTTTCATACAAAATCGATTGAAATTTTTTCAAGACTAATTTTTATGAAAACCATTTTGAATAATACATATTTAAAGGTAACATTTTGATTGGAAAATTTTACTAAAATAAAGTTTCCTTAACAATGAAACACGCTCAAGTTCCACTGTATGTCGTAAAATGGCACCACATCCCATAAGCCTCAAGATAGAACCATGGGTAAATACCTAATGTAATCTAGCTCTACTGAGACATTAGAAAATCATACCTCAATGAAATGTTATATGGTAACCATCACTAATAAAATCTTCTAAATGATCCACTAGGAGGGGACACCCTAATGGCATATTGCTCTCAAATTATCATTATAGTTTAGTTAGTGTTGTAATCTTCAATCTAGTTAAGTGAATCCAGAACAAAAAACTTCTTAATAACATGTGTACTAGAACTAGTCATCACACTTAGATACTCACTAATTCCTTTTTTCGTAATTTCATCTTCACATGTCACACAATCCAACTAATTCACATAGCCATGTCAATAATTATATATACACCCATAAATCACAATTTTCCACAAACCAAACTACCTTACATTTTACACACACCAAAATCATTTTAAATGTATTTCTCACTAGTTGAACTAATCATAAAACCCTTATGAAATTATCACTAGATTTTTACATAATTAGTTTTAACCATTATCATGGGCCAAACCCCTTTTTACATCTACAAACAAACCCATATCACTTTTAAAACATTCATTCCTTCATTTAAATGGTTCAAAAATCATAATAAGGGTGCACATAAAGGAATCAAATATGAAACAAATATCATTTACCTTATAAAACTAATTCAAACCATTAAAACACATTAAAATCCCATTTAAAAAATTAAAAAAAATCATAGAACCTTTTTTTGGGACACATCTGAATAAAAAATTCACAAATATAACCTTCCCCCTTAGAAAATACATATTCATGATAAATGAATTCCAAAACATTTCTAAAATATATTTCACACTGCACAATTGAACTATATAAAATGTTATAATTCACAATAATGCATATTAAAATCATCTAACAATTTTAGGTCATGAAAATACCTACCTCAAGCTTGGAGACTCCCAGAAATTAGAGTGAAATGAAAATCGGACATCCTAAATACCCTATATTGGAATGTGTGAACACTAAGAGGGAATATTGAACCCTAAAGAACAAAATTCAACCCAAAAAATTCATATTAAACCAATAGTGATCAAATCCACCAAGAAGAAGAGGAAAATATGTAGATAAGAGGAGGAATCAAGGAGGAGAACCATTTACTTGAATATTATTTGAACAAAACACATCAAATAAATCAATGTAATGGAGACCAAGGGAGACAATAGGAGGAGATAGAGTTTCATTGGGATAGGGAGGTCAAATGGGTCCAGAAGGGGCGACTTGGGTTTAAATTATAACAGAGAAAAAAGGGTAAAAACACAATTTTTACAAACCTGTATAGTTCTAATTGTTTTACCTCATAGTTTGTTAAATAATACGACAACCATGTGGTCAACACTGTCAAAAAGGGATATATCACATGTCTAGTTTCACATTTTTAAAAACCATGTGGTAACCAATTTACTAATCTCAATCCAAAAATGAAACATTGGTACATGGTTTCCTAGGCAAAGAATGTATTTTCCCCAAACTACGCACAATCAATGTGCAACGTCCCAGATCTGGGTGCCACTCCACGTGTTCCCCAAACCCGGTTGGTCACGTGAACTCAAGCGCATTTCTTGAAAAGTCAGAGGTTTCTGACTAACAGCGAGGGCCCAGGTCTAGTAGTAGGGAAACAATTCCCTAATTTGTCAAAATGTAGCTCAGTGGAATAAAATAAAAAATGTACAACAACAGCAGAAGAAATATACCATACAAATTTAATAGGAGAAACTGCAGTAAAAGATAACCAATAGTTATATAAATAAAGATGCAACATGCCTGTAGTTCGAAGAAAATAGCCAGAACAGGTTACACAACAATACAGTGCAATACAATAGAAAGTATAGGTACAACAAAACAATACAGAATAGTAGGTAGCATCGCGAGCCTAAGCTTGGCCCCATGCACCTCTACTCCTCAGCAGCAATCAAGTACCTATATGGGGACCGTTTCCATTATCCACACATGCAGAAATTTATTCTATTTGGGTCCAAAGAAATGACCCCAAACAGGGTGTGAGAAATAAATCCCAATAGGCACCCAGCAAAGGCACGTGTCCAACTGTGTGAAAATATGCAACAACAGTGTGCAGTAGTAAATGAAATAAACTAAGCAGTACTCAAAAGTAACTAACTTTACCAGTTTAATTTCCATTTAAATATTATTTTAGCATTTCAATTTTATAACATTCAATGTTCCTCATAACTAAGCCCTCTCGCTAATCAAAACCTTGCCCTCATTCTTATATAACCACTCCCTCAGGCTTACCCTTAGGTAATCAGAATCTTGCCCTCAGGCATGATAGATATTTCTCTCATGTGTATTAAGTGTCACCCTCTGGCACATAATTCACTTCCCTCATGCATATGAAAAGTTTCTCTCATGAGAAATAGGATGTTTCCCTCCAGATAAGCAGTATCGTGCCCTCAGACTAAACAAAAAATGAACTCGGGCTAAAAAGAACAGTGCACTTAGGCACAAGTAACCGGGGCATGCCCAACATGTAAATAAGAAATTCACATTCAATTCATCTCAAGGAAATTTAACAAACATTATTTCAATGGAATACCCTCGGGTATCCTGGCTAAACGGCTAAACAGGGGAACGCACCCCTGGGGTGGTCCTGGATCCAAGAAACGATCCCAAACAGTAGTTTATTATCACATTTAACTACCTATACAATTCTAGGTATTTAAACAGCCAAGGCCTCAGCCACACAATACCCCAACATGGGTTCGTAGCACAAAAATACACACAACCGCACAACAGTTGGAAATTAAACACCATGCCACCTACCTTAAACGCCCCTGAATGGTATACGCGAACGACGATCCTCGAATCGTCCATGAATGATGTAGATATAAGGTGAAATAAATCCCCGTTCAAACTCAAATAACTTCCCTTAGAGGAAGAATTTGAATGAACTTCTTAAAGAGAGTGGAGGTCTTACCCGTGCGGTTCCAACGAGATCGTCAGAGGTGATAATGGATTCCCGATGCTCGATCTGGAGATCCTTGAAGGTCCGACCTCCTCTCCCGACTCCTTCCTCCGATTCTAAGAAAATACTATGAAAAGGGTTGGCTACTACCCATTTTATGGGAAGAAAAACAATCTTCAAGGCATGTACTATTGACTACATGATGTGTACTTTTCTCATTTAATTGTTCCTCTGGCGGCACCTCCGCACTGTTCATCCATCGACATGAGTACACAGTGTGTATTTCTTATTACACGGCGTGTACTGTCGCTCCACTGGCGGCTGCTTCCACCGCCTGACAACTTGCCTGCTGACTGACTACATGATGTGTAAATATCCACTACACGACGTGTAATCAGTTTTTACACCATTCGTCACCGACATGGCTACACACCCTGTGTACTCATCCCGCATATCCCAAGTACACGGCGTGTGGAATAATACATGGCATGTAGTCTTGAAATATATGATTTTCCCAGGATTCATCCTCCACTCAGCCATGCAGCCATAGCACTCGTACAAGAGGAACTGACCAGCCTCGGAGAACCTTCATGCTCCTATCAATGATACGAATCGGATGCTCCTCAAAGGACGAATCTTCCTCGAGCTCAACCTCCTCAGAATGAAAGATGTTAGACGATTCTGATTGATAGCGATGCAACTGAGATACATGGAAGACATCGTGCATGGCTTGGTACCTCTATGGTAACTACAACAGATAGGAAACCGGCCCAACTCTCTCCAGAATCTCAAATGGCCCCACACAACTCGGTGAATGTTTACCCTGTCTCCTGATCCACCTGTGTCCCAACCTTGGTGAAACACGGAAGAAAACCAGATCCTTGGCCACGAACTCCAAGGGTCATCTGCGGTGATCAGCATAAGATTTATGACAAGACTGTGCGGTAGACATCCACTTATGAATCAACTGGACCTTCTCATAAGTCTCCTACATGAGACATGATCCCAGTAAAGCTGCCTCACCTGCCTCTAACCAGCACAATGGTGATCGGCATGGCATAACATATAAAGACTCGTATGGTGCCATCTCAATAATTTCTTGAAAACTATTATTATAGGAAAACTCAAATATGGGTTTATGCTTCTCCCAAGAGCCCCAACGTCTAGGATGCATGCACGCAGCATGTCCTCAAGCACTTGTATCGTACACTCTGACCGACCATTGGTCTGAGGGTGGTATGTTGTGCTCTGAGGCACCTGTGTACCCCGTGCCCTCAGAAAAGTCTGCCAGAAACATGATGTAAAGCAGGCGTCCCTATCCAAAACGATAGAATGAGGAACCACATGAAGACGTATGACCTATCAGATATACAACATATCGATCTCATCAACACCGAAGGCCTCCTTGATTAGAAAAAATTGATCTACCTTTGTGAGTCTGTCCAAAAAACCCACACGACATAATTACCTTGAGGTGACCTCAGCAACCCAGTCACGAAGTCCATTGTGACATCATCCCATTTCCACTCCGGGATGGTTAACTACTGTAATAGTCTGGCTGGCCTCTAATACTCCACCTTCACCTGCTGACTGGTGGAACATCTCGTAACAAAACCAGCTATCTCTCTCTTCATACTCGGCCACCAGTACTAACGTTTCAAGTCATAGAACATCATGGTAACTATGGGATGAACTGCCCAAGCTGACGCGTGAAACTCCTGCATCAACTCCTCACGCATAGTCATTGGACCCCACACTCATCCAGGGAAATGAAATACTTCATCATCGCCTATTTTCCAACCATGATAAGGATCCTAACTTGCCAACGACACCCACAGAACTAGGCCTTCTGAATCAGAAATTTGTCTCGTCCTCACTCTATCCAGGAGGGTTGAATTCATAGCTAAAGACGAAAGATACGTCTGCCCTTGACTGTCGTACACCTCCAAACACATCTCAGAGAACAAAACCATGATCTTCCACTCACCACTGGCCTCCTGCACTACCTGTATCTGAGTCCTCCTACTCAGTTCATCAGATACTTCATTACCTTTACCAGGTGTATAGGCAAGATCAAAGTCGAAGTACTGAAGGTATTCTACCCACCTTCTCTGTCTCATATTCAAGTCACGTTGAGTACAGATATATTGGAGGATTTTGTGGTCGGTGAAAACCAAAGATTCTCCCCCATGAGATAATGTCTCCAATAGCGGAACGCATGAACAACTGCTGCCAACTAGAGATCATGCACTGGGTAATTCCTCTCATGTGGCCTCAACTACCGAGTCCCATACGAACAACTTGATCACCCTGCATCAACACATCTCCCAGCCTAATACCTAATGCATCACAGTAAAGTGTATAGCTCTTTCCCTACTCTGGGAGTATCAGGATTGGTGCTGATGTCAACCTTCCTTTCAGGTCTTGAAAGGCAATCTCGCAAACTTCTAACCAAACAAACTTCACACCCTTCTTAGTAAAACTCTTCAACGGCACTACTAAGTGGGAGAAGTCCTGTATGAGGCATTTGTAGTAACCAGCCCGCCCTAAGAAACATCGTATCTCAAACACGTTCTTAGGATTCTCTCAAGAAACTACTCCTCCCACCTTATCTAGGTCTAATGTAACTCCTGCCTCTGAGATGATATGACCCAGGAAGTGAATCTGGTCCATCCAAAAGTGTCACTTTGAGAGCTTAGAATATAGCTTATGCTCTCTCAGTGTACTCAATACGATCTCAAGATGGGTGGAATGGTCGTGTCGAGTGTGAGAGTACACCAAGTCATCAACAACGAATACTACCACAAAGGAATCCAAATAAGGATGGAAGACATTATTAATCAGAGCCATGAAAACTGATAGCGCATTCATGAGACCAAATGGCATAACCAAGTACTTGTATAGACCATATATGCTCCGAAAAGCTGTAAGAGGTATATCCGATGGTCTCACGCACAGCTAATGATATCCTAATCTCAAGTCGATCTTCGAGAACACCCGTTCTCCAAAAAGTTGATAAAAAAGACCATCAATACTCGGTATGGGATATCGGTTCTTGATCGTATACTGGTTCAGATTCCGATAATCCACAAAGAGTCTGACGGTACCGTCCGCCTTTTTCGCAAAAAGGACCGGAGAACCCCAGGGAGAAGTACTGGGTCAGATAAAACCTTTTAATTGTAACTCCTCTAACTAACTCCTGAGCTCCTGCAACTCTGGTGTAGCCATCCTATAAAAAGCAATGGATACCAGTGCCGCTCCTGGCACAAGCTCAATAGTGAAATCCATCTCATGCTCCGGAGGTAGACCTGAAAAGTCATCTAAGATGACATCTCTTAAACGATCAACCACTAGAGGGAAATATTGCTGACAATTCCCCTGATCATCCCGATATATACCCGCAATCTAGGTTGTGACACCACCTCGCCCACGATGCTCTGGTCTAGCTTGACTCGCATGAACATCCCATTCATCTTTTTATAGAAACTCTCTACCCTCTAGTGACGTGAAACTCAGCCTATGACAATAGAAATTTATAAAGGCTCGAAAGGGAATCAACCAGTCCATCCTGCGAATGACATAATAAGTTGTCATCTCTAAGACATAGATGTCCAATAAAAAGTGACACCCACCAACCTCAAGGGGGAACTCCTTGCACTGACGCACACTAGCTGTTCTTGTTCACAACAGAGTGTCTACCATCATAACCACAAAAGAAGAAGAAACACAGATCCCAAGGATATACAAAATGTGTACAGATATAAATCTATGAATAACACCCATATCAAAAAGTACTGAAGATAAGACAGAAGCTACTAGAATAGTACCTCTAACAGTAGAAGGTCCGAGATCCTGCTCCTGATGGGTCTGTTGCACTGCATATGCCTGCCCAGTGCCGCGACCCTGTGACACAGCCTGGCTACCCTAAATTGTCCCGCTGGGCTGCCTTTGAGGTCCTGGTGTCTGGCTACCATGGTCACGACCACCATCCCTACATGCATGCCCTAACATATTCTAGTTTCCCGACTGGTGGGATGCTACTGGTCCTACTCCTGCACGCGGAGTCTGCACAGAACCACTCTCACTAGCCACTGTTGCAAACGCCCTGCAAAAGCACTGCAGATGACCCATATTTCCACAACCTCAACACTCCAATGGGTCTCATGGACACTACGGTCTCTTGTGCCCCACTCTACCGCACTGGTAGCAATAGACTAGGCCACCTGAAGAAATTTCCTGGCTAATACTGCCACTGTGAGAGAAACTCATCTGTCGCTTCCTCTTCCCGATAGAAATAGTACCATAAACGGGTGCTGAACCGCCCTAGCCTACACCACTCGCCTCCCGAAGCTTCCTCTCTATGAACAACACCATTTTCACAATAGAATTCACTGAAGGCAACCTGAAAACATTCACCAGTGCTCAGATGTCATATCGAAGACCATCCATAACGAACCTGGCTCTCAACTTCTCATCACCCACCAGAATGGGTTAAAAACGTTGAAGCTTGGTGAAGCGAGAAGAATAATCTATCACTGACATAGTGCCATGATGCAGGTTCATGAACTCTCAAGCTCTATCTTCCATCAACGTCCCTAGGAAGTATAAATCATAGAAAGATGTCTGAAAATATTCTCATGCCATGTATTTGTAATTCTCTGACTGGGGGGTAACATCCCACCACCTTTTGGAAGAATCACGTAGTATATATGTTGCGAGCATGACCCTCCGCCCTAGAGGCATCTCAAGATGCTCTAAAATAGTCTGCATAGACCCTAGCCAAGATTCCACAACCTATGGTCCTCCATCCCCTGAAAACGTAGGCGGATGCTGCTGCTGGAACATACGAGTCAACTCAGTAATATATGTGGTAGCCAGTGGAGCTCCCTAAAAGTTCTGCATGTACCGCATAAAGACTTCACGGAAGTACACCTCCGCGCCTTTGTCCTGTATAACGGTTGGTGCCACATCTGGCTCTATTGGATGATACACTGGTATCCCGTGGCCTACCATCTCTGAATTATAATCGTTGCCGCTGTCTTAGAGAAAAACACATGGTCATCTCGGCGGCATGACTCTACATGGACAAACAGACACCTTTGATCCAGATTATCAAAGACTAAAAACGAAGGGACCAAAAGGGGAACAGGAGGAAGAAGGCATTCATGATTTTAAAAACAAGACTACATGACATTTATTCTGACTACAGAACGTGTACCTAACTTCTCTTCCCTTTCCCGGGTCCTTCTACATGGCCAAGCCATACAGCTCCCGTTAAACAAAACTACACGACATGTATACTGACTACACGACGTGTATGGTGTAATTTTCCAACGACCCATGTTGTTTGTGACATGAGCAACGACTCGGCTAACACTACACAGTGTGTTACACCAGCACAGGGCTTGTACACCTCTCCGTCTTCCCAGCCACACGGTGAGGTCCACATGGTCTATCACCGATCAAGACTACACGATGTGTCCCTCAGGTACACGACGTGTACTAGACGGGCTCCGTTGACCTGTGTTGTTAGTTACATGAACAGATACATGGCACACACTACACGACATGTTCCATATACACACGACATGTACACGGAAGGATTACACCGAACTGTGTTTTTAGTTACACAGTCGGACTCCAGGTTAACACTATACGACATGTACATATGGTACACAACGTTTCTTCCCTAAGCCTTCCCCTACCCCGTGTCCCTGTCCACACGGTCCATGAAACTAGAAGAGACTACACGACGTGTACTGAAGGTAGACGACGTGTACTTATAAAGTTTTCTTTTCCCCCCAAACAGAAGAACACACGACGTGTGTCCAATGTACTAAACAGCGTGTATCCGGGGTTTTCTGGAATGTAAGCCTTTGAAACTTCTCCGGAACCCAGAATATATTGAAAAACAACACCTAAGTTCCAAATTCCGACCTGTGAGGGCCCATACTCCCCAATAACCAATTTTTGGCATCATATATGTGTTACAACAAGATAAACAGTCAATGATCCACCAAATTCAAGTCAATGAGGGCCCATACTCCCAAAAAATCAAATTTTGGAATCCATCTTATCAACAAGCTCACACAGAAATTACCCTATCACATAGTAGGTATTTATCAAAGAATCTATCACAACAGCATGCTTTACTATCACCATATTTATCATAACAACATGCAAGTTCTAATGTGCCTACATGACATGGAACTATGAATGGCATGTGATTTCTAGCATATTCCTAAATGATAAATGAGATGGAATACCCTCATCTCATCGGGTTGCAACTAAATAGGACCCATGTATAAAATATAAACATCACAATCACAAGTGCATCACCCAATGGTGAAATCAAATCAACTGTAAAATTTTAAAAATCAGAAGAATTTCAAAAAGAAAGAGGTAGACTGGATTTTCCCTGTAAATGGGTTAGCTATTCCTGGGCACAACTTATTACCAACTACCATTTTTGTCCTATCCCTGACTAAGGCTCCAAATAGTAAGTCAAAGAAACGAAACATCCTCTGATACCACATTGTAACATCCCGGATCTGGGTGCCACACCATGGGTACCCGAACCCGGTTGTTCACATGACCTCAAGCGCATTTCCCCAAATGCTAGAGGCTGCCAACTAGCAGCGAGGGACCATGTCTGATAGTGGGGAAACTATGCCCTCATTTGTCAAAGTTTAGCGCAGCGGAATAAAATAAATAACTTGCAACAGCAGCGGAAACAATAAACCATACACATTTAATATGAGGAACTACAGAAAAAGATTACCGACAGTTATATAGATAATGATGAAACATGCCTCTAGTTCTAAGAAAACATCCAGAACATGTTACACAACAATACAGTGCAATACAATAAAAAGTATAGGTACAACAGAACAAAATAGAAGAGCTGGCAGCATCGCGAGCCTAAGCTTGGTCCCATGCTCCTCTAATACTCAACAACAATCAAGTATCTATATAGGTACCCTTTCCCTTATCCACACATGTAGAAATATAATTTGTTTGGGGCCGATGACGTGAACACAAATAGGGTGTGAGAAATAAATCCCAATAGGCACCAACCAAACGCTCGTGTCCAACTTTGTGAAAATATGCAACAACGGTGTGCAGTAGTAAATGCAATAAACTAAGTAGTTCTAAAAAGTAACTAACTATACCAGTTTCATTTCCATTTAAATATTCTTTTATAAATTCAATTTAATAACGTTAAATGATCCTCAGAACTAATCCCTCAGGCTAATTAGAACATTTCCCTCAGGCTAATATAACCATGCACTTAGGCTTACCCTCAAGTAATTATAATCTTGCCCTAAGGCCTGACAGATATTTCCCTTAGGCATACGAAGTGTCGCCCTCAGGCACATATTTCACTACCCTTAGGCATACGAAAAGATTCTCTCAGGCGAAATAGGATGTTGCCCTCAGGATAAGCAGTACAGTTCCCGCAGGCTAAACTAACAATACCCTCAGGCTAAAAAGAACACTGCCCTCAGGCGCAAGTAACTGGTCCATGACCAATATTTAAATAAGCAATTCAGATTAAATTCCTCTCAAGGAAATTTAACAAACATTATTACAATGGAACACCCTCGGGTATCCTGGCCAAAGAGCTAAACAGAGAAACACACCACCGAGGTAGTCCGAGATCCAAGCAGTGATCCCAAACACCAGTTTATTATAACATTTAATTACCTATAGAATTATAGGTATTTAAACAGTCAAGTCATCATCCACACAACACCCCAAATGGGTTCGTAGCATAAAAATTCACACAACCTCACAATAGTTTGAAACAAATCACCATTCCAACTACCTTAAACGCCCCTGAATGGTATACGCAAATGAAGATCCTCGAATGATCCAAGAATGTCGTATATCAGAGGTGAATGAAATCCCCATTAAAAATCAAATAACTTCCCTTAGAGGTAGATTTAGAAGGAACATATTAAGAAGAATGGAGGGCTTACCCGTGCGGTTCCAATGAGATTGTCAGAGGTGAAAAAAGATTCTTGATGCTCGATCTAGAGATCCTCGAAGGGATGGCCTCCTCTCCTGACTCCTTCCTCCGGTTCTATGCCAATCCTGGGAACAGGGTTGGCTGCTTCCCATTTTAAGAGAAAAAAACAGACTACACGGCATGTTCTATTGACAAAACGGTGTGTACTTTTCTCATTTAACTATTCTTCTGGCGACACTTCAACACTATTCATCCATCGACATGAGTTCACGATGTGTATTTCTTATTACACGGCGTGTAAATATCCAATACATGGTGTTTCGTCAGTTTTTACACCCTTTATCGCCGACATGTCTACACACCCTGTGTACTCATCCCACACGGCCAAAGTATATGGCTTGTGGAATAGTACACGGTGTGTAGTCCTGAAATCTAGTATTTTCCCCATTTTCCTTATTTTCTCAAAAACAGTTAAGGAAAGGAGAAAAGAAGAAACACGTACCTCAAAACCATGAACCAGGTTCTTATACAATTCCCCACCCACTACCAAAGCCAAATATTCTATTTTCCCAAGAAGCTCAAGGGAACCCAAAGGAGAAATGCTAAACTAAAAATAAATTGAGTTTTACCTTGAAAACATAAACAAGACACACATGGTTCCCCCGAAAAAGACTTAGACCCAAAAATAAACTATATCCAAGGTTGAAAACAAAATCCAAGGGTGAAAAAAATAACCCCATTGTATTTTTTTTGTCAAAAACACATATCATTTCTATCACTTCAATGTAAATGATATTCACTACCACATTTTTTCAATAAATTCAAATATGGAGAAATTATTATTACCATAATTGAAATGATTGGGTAGGGGAAATAAATTATTATCCCCCATCATAAGGATACCACTCGTTATTGTGAGGAAATTTTCTTAATCAAATTTATATCAATTTTATTACTTCAATGCGAGAGTATTTCAATAAAAACTTTTATTTTTAGAAGCATGTATTCTATCAATATAATTTTTCTCCCCCTTTGGTTGATATAATCAACTTCCATTTGAGAGAAGGATTTCATTATGAATCATCATTTAATAGTTTCTTGTGATTTTAGGAGCAAAGGAACAACAAATCATCATCATAAATATACCTATAACAAAATTTATGTTATAAGTGTGCCATAAATAAATAAAATTTAAATCTATATATTAAAAATATTATTATAAAAAAGATTTTTCAATTTATAAATCATGGATTCCCATATATTCTCTGAATTTTATTGTATTTTATGTCATTCATATTTATAGGGAAAGCTAAAACATGTATGGAAATGTTTTTTGGAACATTGATTCCCTTAAAAAATTCATAAAAACCATTCATGTGATAGGTCTTCCCCACTCAGTTAGAAAATAACCCCCTTTATAAACAAAATCTATATACTTTAAAAAAAGATACGAGAGAATGAAATAATACCTTATCCTTCTAAATTTTAAGGGGTTGTTTATATTTTTATATTCTACATTATTATATAAATATTTGGTAGCATCATACATTTTTTGGTCTCCCCCTAAATGAATACCATATAAGCTCATTTATAAATAATTTTCATCTTTGAAAAAAAATTGTAATGACCTGAAGTTATATGAATGAAACCCCCCTTCTGAGTTTTTTTTCATGTGTCATAGTCGATAAAATATTATAATACACATCCACCACACAATGAAAATCAACAAAACATTATTATATTAATTCATACATTGTATTTATAAAATATATATGTCCATAAAATTGATATTTTCATAATGTGAAAATAAATATTAAAATAAAAAATAATGTCGATATGAATATTTAGATTGTCATTGTCTAAAAAAATTACCATTCCTGAAACAACACTGTAAAAAATTTTGTAAAAAATTTGCAATCCAATCGTCATTTTTGAGAATGGGTAATATAGATCATTGATTGAATTTTCTTTGAATGATGAATAAAGTAAATTAGATGTATTTATAAGGTGAATAAAACCTATATAATCCTTCTTATATAACTGTTGGAATAGTAAAACAATCATTAGGAATATTAACATGACTGTTGGAAAATCAACTAAATATTTGGAATTGGAAAATAATAGTTGGATATTTTATGAAAAAATAATATAATAATTTTTTATCAAAATACTATTAAATAAAAGTGTTAACATGATTGAATATATGTTTTAAACAATGAAAGTTTAATTCTAATTTTTAGTAAAATATATGTGGCTTATTTTCAGTAAAATATATTTTATAGAAAATTTATAATTTTGAAATAAAATATAATTTTACGTAGGGTATTATAAAAGAAATATATATTTGTATATAAATAATAATATATTTTTAAGATGCCCCACATAATTTTTAAAAGGGATGAAACATTAAAATTTCATTAAAACATTTATTATTAAATAAATTAATATTTTAATTAAAAAATAAATTTCTAACCATTGTAAAATTAATTTTAAAAAATAGATTAAATATTTGGAATCACCATTTAGAAATTATCTTCTAGTATATTTTTTTATTTTCTAAAATTGTTTAATTTTTTTTGTGAATAGTTAAATAAGATAGAATACAAGATTTTGAATTATAAGTAAATACAAGATTAATTTCATATAAGATGATGTTAGAAATAATTATATCAATATAACATGAATGAAAATATGTATATAGTTATATCACTCATCATCATTGGTAATCTTCATAGAATAGTATAAACTATTGATTATTATATTAAAAAACCACTATCCTCCCCTTATAAATACCACCCTTCACCTTCTATCTTATCATCGTAGTCTATGTTTCGTACCTTGAAAAATATATACCAAAATATATCCACAACCATAATTCTCACATTAATGGAGTTTTTTCTTAGAAAAATAACTTTCTAAGGATCCTTAAGGGGTAATATAAGAGTTAACATCCAATAGAAGAGGTAATACACTCGACTGAAGCCTCTTAAGTTAATTGATCCTTATATCCTTTAAAATATATTCTATCCAATTTTTTATAATAATATATATATTATTCATATAAAGAATTATTATATTACTATTTTAATATCCTTAATAAAACCTCATTTAATCATTTCTAAAATAAAATTTTTTCCCATGTTTTGGTTGGTTAACCACCTCTATAGACAAGGTGCCTTGTTTTCACCATCACCTGTATGACTTGTAATATAAATATCATCATGGTTAAATATTATTATTGTATGTATATTATAACTTATTTTATTTTTTGTATTATATTAATAAAAATTAAATTTAATAAAAAGAATCTAGTTTATGATGGTCGGTAAAGCCGCCTAAATGAACTAACTGTGTAACGATAATATTTATACAAAATGAATAATCCATATTCAGAAAAAATATGTATATTTGGGAAATTATAAATTTATATACTAACATTGAAAATATTTTATATCAATTTTTGAGTTATAGTGTCTTTTTAATGGAATCACCATAATTATCCGAAAACTAAAGTGATGTTGGAATTGTGAAATGAACACCCTCACGAGTAGTAAAAAACACGATGAATTATTAAAATGATTTTTGATGAACATAATACAGTAGAAATAAATTAATAATAATTTAAAAAGTTTATTATTCAAGTATTTTATAAATTTATTTTTCTTATTATGGTTATTATACGACCATACTGAATGAGTTGAGGAGTTGAGGGAAGGGATATTCAGAACAACCATCGTACTTTTTGGTTACATGTTCTCATTACTTTAACACATTTTACAATATTTTATTATTATATTAATATAAAATATAAAATATATATATGTGTGTGTGTTAAATATATATATACCTAATTTAATTTACCTTTTTTTGTTAGAGATAATAAATTTTCTTAAAATTCCATTCTTAATTTATTCTTTTAATAAAAGCCTCTTTGAAGTGAATGAGTATAATTATTTTCAATTTTTATATACCAATAAATAAAAATATTTTACCCTTATATGGTCCTTATATACACTCGTTTACTTCATGTAATACCATTTCAGTTAATTTCTAGTATTAAGGGAATTTTTATTCTCTTACATTTTTAAGGATTCTTTACCATTTTCTTAAAGCCAGGATTAAGAGGTTCATTTAAAAACCCAATTTTATACCAATTTATATATATCCATTTCACTTGAACTTTATTTTAATTACCTATGATTCGTTATAATTTTATTAACGTCAAATAATTCTTAATCCCTTCTATTATAGGATATTTATGATATGTCTTTTATTATACTCTAAGACAAGATTATGAGATCCAATTTAATTTATTGATATTTTCTTATACTAATTCCATATATTTCATTTCATTATATTTAATAAAAATTCATGTACATGTTATGAATATGAAGGTTCCACACTAATAGTGCACAAATTCATTTGGTAATGTTTTCATCTCATAAGATACCAATATGGTGAACAAGTTGTTATCTAAGAACATTAGGTTATATTGCCTTAGTAGTGATACTTGAAATATGATTATGATCTCATCTTTTATTTTATATCTAAATTTCTATAATTGTATCATAATTTTTAGTCTATTATTAATTGTTATGTTATTTGATCTTCCACTTTAAGATATCATGCAATTCCTCTTCTCTCAAAAATTATATTTCACTAACATGTTAATTCCCTTAAGGAAATTTTTGGATCTTCTATCTTTGTATGAATTTCCCAAGGTTATCCTATGAAATTTTATAATATAATTTGGATTTTGGATCTTTTTTTTTGAGATAAAAATAAGAAATATTTAGTCATATTTATATTTTTGTATTTATGTTCCTAATCTTCCAAATACTTCGGATTTCTAGATATTTGTTTTGTATTTTATGAAATTGTATATTGAAAATCATGAAATAAAACATGAATAAGGTTAAGGATTCTATACATGTTCAGTATACTATGTAATGTGGTGGATATTTAGAAGCTCTTTAACTTTGTAAAAAGGACTAAGAGAGATTTCTCATCTCAGATAATCCTTTTCTTATATGACTGAAATATCTAAACCTCCTCATGATTTTTTCGTTTTTTATTATAAAATTCTATCCACCTTTTGGAATCATGGTAATATTTCTATTTTAATTTTTTTTTCATATTTTATATGTTCTAATTTAAATTAGAAATAAGATTAATATGATTTTTTAGATCTATCTAATGTTTTGGGATCATGTAATTGTACATGCAGTCTAATCAAGATATATTTAGTCTCATGATCACCATTCTCTTTGGGTGTGGATTACTTTCTAGTTTCAACACTTTTAGAACTAAAATTTTCTCATTATTTATCTTTATTTATAATTTATCTATAAAAAATAATCATACATTTGAAAACCACATGTCATGACTGGTTTCACCTTATGCACACTTTTTCAAATATATATATTTGTTTTAATGGGGATCCTTTTTTTACTTCTTCATCAGGGATATCCACCACTATACTAATATAATTATCTCTCTATTGTATTGAATTTTACTCTTGTATTAAAAATTTAATTCACTTAAATTTATATTCATGCCTATATTAAAATAGTATATAGTGGGTCCTCTATAACAATAATTGAATCACTTCATCCAACGTGTTTGAACATCCATATCAACTTTTTTATTTTCCTTCGTGGGTGTATTTCTCTTCAGTGATATTAATCCCTAGGAATCATCACAATGTTACATTAAAAAATTCACATACTAGGGTGGTTCTATATTTTTATCAGTAAGTGGATGATACATTGAAGGATTATACAAGAGTTCATTGTAAAAAAAAACCACTTATGTTACACATCTGACAATTTTTTTTAAGACTTATAAATCAATTTTTCATTAAAATATTCATCAATTTATTAATGGTTTTATTATTTATACAAGGTTTATTAATTTTAACCACATTTATACCCCTTGATATATAATATATCTAACATTTAAATACCTATATATTGTGCATGCAGTCCATTTCCATATGCTTGAATATCCAATAGTAATGCCTGCTAAATTTGGGATGAAATATCAACCTTTTGGGATCCATTGGGGATAATTTATTATTTTAAATGATCTAATACATCATTTATATATTATATAGTATCAAATTATTTATAATATTCAATTTATTTACAGTTTTTATCTTTTTTCCCGTCACCTATAATGAAATAGATTCAGATAAAAATTAATTATCCGATTTGTGGGATACCTTTTTATATGATATTGAGGTAGATTACAATCCAAATTACCTTGGGCTTTCTCTTCCACAATATAGAGTATTATTTGATGGAGAAAAAATCTCTAATTCATGGGAATAAACTTATCATATTTAAAATATTTTAGAATACTGAGATTGTGTTCTATCTGGGTTTATAAATTTAATTTCTTGCCCAAGATCCATATTGAGAGGATTACTTTAATCCATAGGTTATATACATCTAGTTTTCTATATTTATTTATCTTATCAACCCCTTCCTTATGAATATAGTTTTCCTTAATAATAAAATTTTACATCTCGTTCACAATTTTATCTTTAACATCATGTCGGTATCTTTTGATATCCATATTGATTTTCTGTAATTTATCAATTACATGAACAACTCTATAAAAATATTCTCAAATACTTCATGGTAAAAAGATTAAAATTTTAAATTATTCATCACATTGAAATAATATTTTATTTTAAAGTAGAACCATTATTTTCTTATCTCATACATGCTTTGTGAGAATAAATTATAAACTTACTTTCTTAGATAATTCCCCAAACATTACATCAGTCACTTCTTCTAGTAGTGAATTGTCATGAATCAATACATTAATAAACGAAAATATATATGAAAAAAAATAGATTTATACATTTTTAAGGTAATAATTAATTTTATAATAAAATACATTGATTTAATCAATGAAATTATCTTTTTTATAGCTTAAGCTACATTCACTAGAGGGAAATTCTTTAATATGTTTTAAAAAACATTAACTACTCCGACTACCTTTTGATAGATGTCATTCCTATCCCTCATGTGCACTATTTATTTTAGTATTGGAATTCATATTCTTATTTTTTTTATTTTCTTGGTTAGAAATTTAAATTCAACATTTACATGGATAGAGATCGATTCTTCTATATGCAGTTCTTCTATTTAAAACATATGAAATGTCCACTTCATATATATCAGGTGAAATAAATTGGGAATTTTTTAATTCAAAAAAATTTACCCATTAATATGATATAATTCTTAGTAATATAAATGATCCAATTATTGGTAACCTATAATTTAGTGCCAATTTGTATTCCCCAATGGATTTTATAGACAGACTTGAGAGGGGGGAGGGGTAGTGGGGGTGAATCATCTGTAAAAACATTCTACCAAATTAACAATATTATTATAGATTATCCCCTTTTGTATATTAACCACATATATGTCTTAAGATATAAATGTATATCTTAGTTTTTAACCCTAATACTATTACCTCATGTAATTTAAAAATATTAATGAAAGATCTACATTTGGTATTTTCACAAGTTTTAGCCCTGATGTGGGAAACCTATAACATATCATGTCAACTCATATTTATTGATAGATTTATTATTATAATCAAATAAATAATTGTAATGTCTATAGAATGATAATTATAATACCTATTTAACTATATTACACATTTGGGTCAACTATATTACATACCTAAGATGCCTCCACTATATAATACAAGTGATGTGATATTTATGCTGTTTTCAATAGTATTTAGGTTCCACTAGTATCAACTTCTATCCTCATCTAGAAATAGACCAATGATTTATCTTGGAATATTTTCTTAGTAACACAATAAATAATCCACATCTTTAAATCAGAGTGTCTTAAATTTCATTGAAGTCTTTATATTAAACTCATTCAACTCAGCCTTTGATCATTCCACAACTTCTTTTTATTCATAGAAACTATTACTTTCAACTCAATTTTAAATATTTCTACTACTTAGATACATAATAGTTTTCACAATATTTACACACTATATTCTTATTATTCTTTATTAAAGGTTCAATCAACTCTTTATTCTTCTTGAAGATCTCTGTTTCTCTTAAATTCTTTTTTTCACATACCCATGTACTTTTTATTCTTTTACAATAATATTTTTCATTTATTTATAGACCCATGAATGATTTGTCTCTGCATTCATAAGGATCTAAAATTATCAAATGAAAATTTGGATCTTTTATGATTTCCTTCTTTTCTAACTACTTTAAATATAATGACGAGAATACAAGGTAGATTCATGTTAAAAAATCACTATTATAGAATACCCATTTTGGGTTTCCATGTATTCTCAAGCACTACTTTTTCCACTCAAGGAATATTCTAGGTTTTTACAATAGCTTGAATAAGCTTCATGATGTTAGGAACATGAAAGAACAACATCAGCATCAACAAATAATATTTCCATATAATTAACAAATTCTAGAATCTCCAAATTTTTCTAGCCTTGATCTTCTGTTTCCATGGATAAATATCATCTTCTCATTTTATTCTCAATAATAGATCACACAACAATATTTATTCTTGTGATATTATTATAATTATCAAACCACCCTTACATCATCCTCAATAACAACAATCTTCATTATAATTAATTTATAAAACTCGGTTTTTTCATCTAGGAACTTCTTGGAATTTTCACTAAGTGTTGAATAATAACTCTACGGTCATCCAAAGTATTATAATAACAAAGTATTGTATTTTTAACTTTTAAATTCATAAAAAAATTCAAAAAAATTCAAAAAAAGTTAAAATATAGAAGGATTATGGTTAAAAAGAAATATGCTGGAGTCTTACGATCAACTCTATGGATTAATTTTCATTAGTGAATATTCCAAATATTTTTGTTTTTTTTTGTAGTCTTACAATCATTCCATTATGGATTTTTAACTGACTTCAAAATCAAATGATGGGAAATTAAGTCATATGTTGAAGTCATATATTTGGTAAAGAATTATGATTTGAAAAATTCATAGGATGGAATAAAAGTTATTTTGATCACAAAAAAAAATTTATGTTCAAAACCTTAAGACTTATTCTCATGGGGGTTTCATATGGTCATGTAATTAAATTCTTACATTAATGTATTATCCTTTTTTTAGTGAAATCCAAAATTCTATACTTCTATAGATTGCTTCAAATTGACAGTAGATTGCTCTTGGGATTTTATAACTCTATAAAATCATCCAATAATGACTTTAAATGATTATTATAATTATAAAATTAATTCCAAACTTCTTCTTTTACATTCCCCAAGGTGTTGTGGAATATAGAACACTCATACTAGAGTATTCTAATGAAATATTATACATGGTCAAGGGAAACTATTATTCAAGAAATATAGAACCTTCTAAAATCTCATAAACCTTTTTCTAGGTGTTCTAAAACACTAATTTTAGAAGATAACATTCGAGGAAAATCTGGATGGGTTTTCCATAATTATATATATATTCTCGAAACATTAAAACTTATATTTTTTTGTGTTATCCTACACAATATAGGAATTCCAAGAGTATGTTTAGCAACCATCTTCTATTTCTCTATCACCTTATTTAAAACTATTTATGAAAAGGCTTACTAAATTTGAGTACTTTTCATAGACCTGAAAACCAAATCATACAAAACATTTATATATAGAACATAGGAATATATCAATCCAGTTATTCCAATTACCTCAATTCTTTTTCTTTTCAAGGTATGGTTAATTATAACTACTCTATTTACTTCAGGATGGATACATCAATCCCTAACCTAAAATATATCTTCTTTATTGTTTTCACTCATATAATTGAATCTATCTCTGACAAAATTATAACAAACATATCCACACACTACCACTATCCATAAAAATTATTATAATATTCATTGGACAATTTATTTGAACTCTCATGTACAGATACTCATTTAGTTATTTAATCATATTTGGAGCTCCAAATCACTCAATGAAATGAACCATAGTAATTTAATCATGTAATCAAGTCATATAATTTGTAATATAATTTAAATGGGATTCTTCCTTTTTCAAAAACAATCTTTGATATAGTAAAATTTCAAAAACATCCCCTTCAATAAAGTAACTTGGCCCTAAAAATATAATAAGCGTGATATATGTAAAAAAAATTAAGATCTAATATTTACTTATTATCAATAGAAATAAGAGAAAATATATAATCTTTGTTTAAATTAATTATATTTATATAAAAATGTAGTAGTTAAATTAATAATAAAAAACATTACAAGTAACAAAAAAAACCAAAACAACAAAAATGCCAATGATGATAACGAAAATAATAAACAAACTATGGATATCAATATTATCAAACATTTTATTCATAATAGGATATTAGAATACTATATACGTAACTAAATTATATTTATAAATATTTTATTTATAATTAAATAAAGGTGTTCACATATATTCAATTTATATAAGAATTTTCTATAAATATAGTTATTTTAAATAAAGGAGGAAGGGATTATGACACACCTAGGTGTGAAAGGGGTGATCTGAAATTTTTTTGTACATATGTTTCATAAAATTTAAACTAAATTATTGGAATATTATAAACATATATCTGACTAAATTGGAATACTTAATGAGTGTTGAGTAAATAAGCTAAATTTATTTTTTATTTTAAATTATGTCTCACTTGACAAAAACATATTAATTCATGGATAAAATTTAATTGATAACTATAATGGATTAAAAATTTTGTAAAAAGGTTTGAAAAATATTGGAATATAGTTTTTATAATTGGACAATGAGATGGATATAATATTAAGAAGATGATATTAGGTCTTCAAGAAGAATAACCTACTTGGAGAATTGGATTGGACCCTGATAATGTGTTTTGGCCATAACATGGTATATAGAAAATATTTGAATGTGATTCTAATTTTCAAGGATATATTATTAAAATATTAATCAAGTATAAAATATATATAGTGAAATACAATCATTATATCAACCAAAATATCATTTGAAATATAATATTTCTCTTAGTCAAGGTAGTTCCCCCGCCTAAAGACGACCATTGAGACTTCATTATCTCTCAATATTTAAATGGAAATATTTTTAATGATAAATGGGATTTTATAAAAAATATTAATAACTCATTAATTTTGGAGAAAAATATAGATACACAATGTTATACTCTTAAAGAAAGAAGAGAATACATATTACGCAGAGAGAAGAGATTGCTAATGGAGGAGGAATAAAAACAGTTCCCAAAGAAGGTGGTGGAGCATATTTGAGCATCATTACACCACTACTAAGACTATATTATCTTATTAATATACAATTTTTTGAATAATATTATTTTAAGTTCATTATATAATTTAATTTGGGGAATGATAGGATAAACCTAAAGGGGTTAACAAATGATGTATATTGAACATTTTCTCTTGTAATTATACTTTTGTTATACTTTCTATGTTTATTTGTTTTTATAAATAGAATAAAAATAAATTTCTAAAAAATTAAAAAATTATATTAAGTTTTTTTAAATATTAATTTTAGGAATACTCTCCGTGAACTATAAATAATAACACAAAAACTAAATAAATGAAGGTAATATAGTTCATTATAGAAAAACTAAACTAACCGCACCATAGATTCAACTTATAACTCACTTATGTTGATGGGATAAATAAATCCTTTGAAAAATTTATTTGAATTCTCTATTAAGGTTTATAAAATTCATTTACTTGTTTTTTTAAAATAATATATAATATAAAACAATCATGGAGTATTGGTAAATTTAAATAACTGTAATTTACTTAATTTAAAATCAAATAACTTCACATGTGTTTTTTTTATTTTCATATCATTTTCTGAATATTAATAAAAATGATAAAATATATCATATTGTTTATTTTTTATAATATTATTCCAGTAAGTGAATTACACATACACATAAATACCTTATCATGGGAACTGTATTTTCCAATTTTTATATAGTTAATGCATAAGGTACATTATAGCATGTCAAGAAATGGATATGTTTATGATTTGGAACCATTTATGGGTAGAGTTGAAATTTTTATTATGTATTAGTTTATTTAACTTATATACATTATAGAAGAACAAACAATATGAAAAAAGAATAAAAAATTAAATCTAATGGAGTCATTTTTTAAATATTTCTCTATTTTTGAATTAAGTCCCCCTTTATTTCATGTAGTTTATGATAGATATGTGATCACTATTTACTAACTTAACCATTTTGGAATCAATATATTGATATAAATTATATTAAATTTTGAATTAGAACATGTGTAAAAATGGAAATATAAAATGGATTCCTTGTGAATTGTTCCGCAAACACTCTATATGAGCACCAAATTCCAAAATTTCAGAATTTGAGAAATATGGACCTAGTAAGATAATTATTGAGAGACTCCCATATAAATTTAATTTATATAAACCCATCATGTATATGTGTAAAAACCCAGGTAATTTTAATAGAAACTATAATACTTATAAATAATTATTAATCATATTTTATAGAGTTATTTTTACTTTAATAATATTAAGTAACTTTCCAATAAAATAGAAGATTTTTTATTATTACTAAATTTTTCTACATATAATATATGGTTTTATGTAAAAAAATATTTCATTAAAATTTTGATTTTAATTTGAAAAACAAAACTTTAAATTTTAATTCATCATTTAAAAATTATATGAGGATGAGTTTTGGATAATTTCCTGAAAAGATTAATTTTTTAAATGAATAGTGAAAATCCTAAATTTTATTGAAAAATGTATTTTCATTTCACAAAATTACAAATATATTTTTTAAAAATGTTTTTAATTAAAAAATTGGTTCATTTATATTATTAATAATCATATTAATGTATTTATATTAAATTTTATAACATATTTTGGTGTAAAAACTTTTCATACTTAATAAGACATTTTTTCCATAAAATTGCTTATTAGAATGTTTAACGGGTTTACTATTAAATTAAATTATAACACTTATATGAATTTAATTTGATAAAATTGATTCTCAATTGGTAATATCAATAATTAATACTATTTAAATATGTCAAATTAATTTTTGGATATAAATAATAATGAAAATAGAGAAAATATATTACCATGGTTAATGTTAAAGAAGGTTAAGTAGGGGTTAAACTAATGTGATAAGGGTTAAAATGACATAAAAATTATTATAATACTATTTAATTTCCATATTTTTACACTATCACATATCAAATTTTTAAATGAACCATTTTGGATCAATTTGTATTACTAAAGACCTTAATATATTGTAGTGTTTTGAAAAATTCCAATTATGTCATCTCACCAATTCTAAAAAGACACCCATATCATCTTTATCGATGATTCATGAAGTATTTAGTTTAGAAAATCCTTGAGAAAACCCAATCCTTGAATCCTTCCCCACCTTGTAGAGATCTCATTTTACGAATAATGCCAATCGTATAGGGATTAGGTATTAAAAAAATAGGTTGTATTAAGAAGAGGTACATCTTTTAACAAAATGTTTTAGTTTTATTTATTCTCATAACTCCTAAAAAACTCTTATAACATTTTAATATAGTAATATCACAAGTATATTCCATATAATGATATATTATCATGTTCTTTTATTAACGTTAAATAATATACTTCTTCAATCAGATGAGAAATGGTACCATTGTTCATGTGTATGCCGGACTACTGTCTCCAGAACCCATATAATTCATTTTCTATTAAAATATCTTATGGATGGTTATAATGAATAATTTTATTTATGTATAAAATATTAATTATATATTAATAATTATAAAAAGACAATATATCATATATAATTTTACATTTCAATCCATGAAAAAATTATATTTTTATTCATGTGTATATGTGGATTACCACCTCTACGAAGTAATGTAATTTTTTTCAACACCACATCACAGGGATGGTATATATAATAGTATTTAAAGAAATTATATTTCATTTAAAATATAAAAATTATTATGTAATAATACAATTTTACTCAACATATTTTCCAAATGTTCCTTGAAAAATTGAAAAACTACTCATGCATGCGTACATGCTACTGTCTCCATGTTAAAACATAATTCATTTTTCATTACCACAATAAATATTTTATTATAAAAGAATAATTAAACTATAAAAACTATTATTATGTCATGATAATTATTATTGAGTTTATTGAATGGCTTGCTCATTGATCATGGCCAAATATCAACGTCATTTTGTAATTATGAACCAAATGTACTCAAAACACATAATGTTGACATAATCGAATAAGAAATTAAATATGTCATCGAAACAAATGTAATAAATGGTTTAATGATAAGAGAATGAACATATAAATAGTTCTTGAACAATTAAATAATTAATACATTTTTATTATACATGATATAAAGGAAATTCATACCATGTTTTGAATCAATGTAAGGGATTCCATCTCAGTTCTCTTTACTGAGGCATGCTTTAATGTTATGCACCAAATTTATTTTAT
This sequence comes from Viscum album, assembly GCA_963277665.1. Taxonomy (NCBI): domain Eukaryota; kingdom Viridiplantae; phylum Streptophyta; class Magnoliopsida; order Santalales; family Viscaceae; genus Viscum; species Viscum album. The sequence continues at coordinate 289,294,423 of OY728151.1, read as the reverse complement.
ATAGTGTATATACTATGAATATAAATATTTTACCATTAATCCTTCATGAATCGTGTTATTTTATGCTAAATTTAAATTATTTTATCCGTGTGGATTGGAATTTAATGTCACAAAGCAACAAGGGGTTTCCTAACTCAATTTCCATTCACTTGGTTATACATACACTTCGTCGACTATGTTGTTCTATGATTATGTGTAAAATGATCACTGATTGTATAAACTTTCTTTAATTTTATTTGTTTTCATACTTTTTAAACAACTTCTTTGATTAATTATAACTTCAATGATATGATATTTTTAAATATTATTAATCTCAATATTTTTTCCATTAGAATTGTTTTTAAATATTCACATACTTCCTTTTATAAGGTGTATATTCTACCTATTGAGATATTATAGCACAAATGAATATTTTATCATTATATATTATGTTCCTTTTATGTTATCTATCTTATGAGATATTAATTTAATTGTTATAAAAGTTTAAAGGGGTTTTCTAGCCTCAATTTAAATTCTTTGAGACAGAATTAATGTTATGTATATTTTTTTAATTTAATATGGTGTACTAACCACCCCATGATTTGTTTCACATATTACATCAAGGATATTTATCATTTTATAGAATAATTTTATTTTCCTTCATTCATTGTAGTTTTGGTTCAATAATTACCCATGTTATAAGGGTTTCTTATCTCAAACATCCTTCTTTCAGACATGTTTTTATTAATGAAACTTTATTCATTTATATATCATATACACTATCTATATTAAAATAATATCATATAAATTTCTATTATAATAATATTTTATTTTCCTTATTAGGTTATTTCATTAAAAAATTGGATTTAATAATATTAAAATGTATTTTCAATAAAAATAATGTTTTTAAATATTTAATGATTTTTAACAAAACTTTTCCTCCATATTCATAATATTATTTAAATAATGTTACTTTATGTACAAAAATAATTTACTAAATTTTTTCCATGATATTTAACATTATTTTAAATGCTTTTATAAGGAAATTGTTTATTGTTTTCAACACGGGTAACCATTGACCCTGTTTAAGAATGTTTGAAAAAGATGGTCATTTTTAACATTTACGACACGAATATATTTTACCACCATTGTAAACGTTATTTACTTTGAAGATTTATTTATAATTTTCCGTGATTAATTTTAAATGAAATATTTATCCCAAAATTCTGGGAATTTTTTATAAAATATTATCAAAATAAAATTATCTGTTCCACATATTTTCAACGAAATTTATTAAATGTTATTGTAAAAGCATTTACCATATAATGAAATATATTTTATTATTATCCAATGGGGATATATTCCCATTAGACCATAAATATTATTTATGTTTATGGCTTATGAATAATTTAATGGTATTTTTTTGGAACCCATTTCTTTTCAATGAGTTAATAATGTTATGAATGGAATCATGGTTATTTATATGATTTTTATGATGAAGTAAAATATATATGTATTGTTTCATGTTATATATCTTGGAAATTTTTATGATTATGGGTGAACTAGATATATCTCTCCAATAAATTGGGTAATGATCATATTCTCTCAATAATTATATTGTAATTAACCGAATATGTTATTCTATTGGTGAGGGATCTTGTAAGGTATCCTGTAAGTGTTCTATAAAAATATTGTTCCATGATTCCTTGATAGTGGTTCAATTATTACTATGAGTTATAATGGATCCATTACTCAAGGATTGTTTTCATATGGCATAAGATTTTTGATTTATCATAATCCAACATATATTAAAAATATATACAATGTTTCATGATCTATGATTCATGTTTTGATCAGTGTGATTTATATTATGTTTTGTTTAATTAATTTTATTATTTCATAATTACCTTATACTTATATTATTCTCATTTGTGTTATTAAATTTTTAATTATTGTGTTTACCCTTAGTAAGAATTTCAGATCACCCTTTTTGTGATTTCCTTTTTCCCAGTTTATAAAGAATTGGAATGAATGAATAATGCATAGAAAGGTTTCATTTTTAAATAATTTTATAGGATATATTAAAGACATATTGTGAAATTAGATAATCTTATTATAGTAGAAAAAATGATCCCTTTAGGGAATGGGTAATATTACATAAGAGTTTCAATAAATTATCTAAAACCACAAACCTTAAGGGACATTGGTTATATAAGTGATTGAATACATCTATTTATATTATATTTCTTTGGATGACTAGATTTTGTTAAGGATTATTGTTAAAAATGATATAAATGTAATGATTTTTTTTCCCACTAGATTCAGGAGTGCAAGTTTGGTTATTTTGTAGTTGGAATTAGAGATGTTTTTAGATAACTATGGATAATAAATTGTTTTCATTTTAGGTAATATTAAGAGTCATGTGCACCATAATGCATTAATAAGTCTATGTTTGATAATATTTTTTAGGAATAGATACATATTTTTTGGTTTTATGTGACCCAGGTACATTGAGATTCATTTATTTAGTTTCAATTTATATTTTAAGTATATATAACACTTAGTTTTATCATGTGAAATGTTTATCTGGGGAAGAATAATTTTAAAAGAATAATGTTCTTGAAATCCATTATTGTCGAGATAAGCTATGACATTAGGGTAATTAAAGATTAATGGGTTAATATTTTTATTAAATGTTTGAATATATGATCTATCATATAGATAACCATGTAATTGAAAAGTGATTTATTAACCATGTGATATTATTTAAGAAGAAGTGTACAATTTTTTTTAAATTATATGATTCAGGTAAATAGACATAATTTTTCTATAATATGTTCTTATTTGAGGAATAAAGGTTTAGTTATATTATTTTAAGTATATATGATTTATTTTGGCTTCATCGTGATTCATTTTATTTATGGAAGGTGTTAGACTATATTAGATATTATATGATTCGGGAATATATATTATTGGTTTATGACTTTATGAGTGACTGATATTATTTTGAGATAAATATCATGCTTATCATGGAAGAATAAGTGAACAAATTATTCTAATATTTGGGTTTCAATTTTGGTCAAATACATTTTTAATAGATTTACAATTTGATATTTATGGAATTATTTATATTAAAACGTGGGTATTTTTTTAAGACCCTCAATATTAATTATTATTCATATAATGGTTTCTACATATTGGATATTATCTTACCCATGGATAACAATTTTGTTTTTGATTAATGTCAAAATATAGGAGGAATAAATTTTTATCCTTTTATGTAAATTGTGACCCATTCGAAGTGGATTTTAATCCATTATGAATAAAAAATATATCTTTAATATTAGTTTCCTGGATTAAGAAATGATATTAAATGGTAAATTGATCAAATAAAAACTAATTTATGGAACGTTTCTTATGAAATTGAAATAAATAAAGTAATTATAATCTCTCATGTTCTCAATCCTAATAGTAAAATAATATATCTACTATAAGAAAATGATCTTTAAATAAAAATGTTATCTATTTATAATAATTTATGATGAATGTTTTGTATCTTATCTTCTCAAAATTTATAATTTTATCTATTAAATATATCTTCTTTCCATGTCAATATTTTCACATCCCATCAATGTTAACCTTACGATGAAACCTAGTTATGTGTTATTCTAGATGACCTTTCTATTTTTCATTCCCTTTATCAAAAGTATGTTTTATTAACTATTTTTATGATATACGTTTTCAAAAAATTTATTTTTAAATATTAAAATGTTTTTCATTTCTTGTATATATGTTTTATCTTCCATTATTGGGAATTTATTTACAAAATTTTTTAAACCCTTTCTTCTAGAAAATTGATAAAATTAAAAGGATGTAATTAAGAAAAGGGGGATGAATGTAACACTATAAGTAATTTTAATAGTAAATATATTTTATGAATTATTAATATTCATTAATTCTAATCTATAGAGTTATATTAACTATAATAATATTTTATAAATATCCAATTGAAAAGAAGATTTTTTTATTATTACAGTTTTTTTACATATATTAAATAGTCTGATTTAAAATATTTATTTCAAAATTCCAGAGTCTTAATTTTAAAAAATTATCTTTATTTTTTAATTAATAATTTAAAAATTGTCTTTTTATAACATTATAATAATTTTCTAAAATTTTTTAATTATTAGTTGAATTGTGAGAAATATTTTTGTATACTAAAAAATGTTTTCTGTTTCTAGAAATATAAAGTTAAATTTTTAATGGTTTCAATGTAAAATTAGTTAATTTATTTTATTAATAATTCCATTAAGGTTATTGGAATAGTCTTTATTTTTTATTTTTTTATAAAACATTTAACAATTAGGAATACATTTTTTTTGGAAATTTTTTTTATCACATTTAGCAGGTTTAATCTTGAAAATAAATTATGCCATTTTTGTGAATTAAATTTGATTGAATGGATTCAAAATTTTGATTCAGAATAATTAATATTTTGTAAAAATGTTAACTTAATTTTTGTTCACAATGAATATTAGAATCATTAAAAATATGTTTCCATTGTTAGGTCAAAATTGGTTTACTAAGGGATTAATCTAAAGTGAATAGAGCTAAAATTACAATAAAACTGATCCAAAGTAAATTTTATGGCCATATTTTAACCCTATATATTCTAATATTTGGAAAATAAATTTTTTTAGATCCATTTGGATAAATTAAGACATTACTATATTTCACTCTTTTGCAAAATACCATGTGAATCCTCCTTCTGACTTATAAAAGATCACCCCACTCCTCTCCTCCCCATACTATAGTATCATTTAGGTTCAGAATATTCCTACCCAAATCCTATCCTATAATTCCTAAAATATCATAGAGGTATTATTTATTAGATAATACCAACCATATATAGCTTCAGTTATAAATAAAAGGAGGTTTTCTAAATAACACGTACACCTTTTAATTGAATGCAGATGTTTAATTTGTTATTATACCTCCTTAAAAACACTCATAAAAATTTTTATATGAAAAAAATTTACAGCATAAAATGATATGTTAATATTTTAATTTGTTAGCCTGAATCCATATAATATTTCTATAAAATGAGAAATAAATCCACCATTAGTGTGTACGGTGGACTACCCCCTCACAAACCTATGTAATTCATTTTCTATAACAACCTATTTTTTATGGTTCTAAATATTTATTAAATATATATATATATATAAGATATTAATGACTTAATTATAATTATGAAAATATAATAAATCACATATTTTATTACATTTCCTTCCATTGAAATATTATAAGGTCATTCATTCTTATGTGTTGATTACCACCTCCACGAAGTATTGTGATTTGTTTTTCTTCTCCACATAAGTAGGATGGAATATATAATTATATATAAAGAGGTAATATTATATTAATGATATAATTATTATTATTTAAGTATTAAATAATACTTACCTTCTTTCCCGCATGTTCATTGAAAAATTGAAACACTACTCATGCGTACAAAAAAACTATTGTCTCCGTGTTGTAATATAATTGTTTTTTAATAACAACATTACATAGTTATTTATAAAAGTATAATTAATGGATAAAAATGGTAATTATTCCCTGATTATTATTATTTCTATGATGTAACAATAACCGTTTTCACCACAATCAGCAAACTAAAGTCATTTTACATCTATGAGCTAATTGAATTAAAAAACCCAAGGTGTGGAATTATCCAATTAAATAAATAAATATGCCCCATAATTAAATGAAATAAATCATTTAATGATAAGGTAATAGAATTGGAAATGGTTCTTAAATATTTAAATAATTTTTATATGTTTATTATATGAGAGTTAATATATACACATAGCCTATTTGGAATTGAGGTAAGGGGGTTCATCTCAATTTATCTTCATTAAGGGATTCTTTAATTATATGAACATAATTTATTTTATAAAGAATATATAACACAAATTTTACATTATTAATCATTAATCCCTTAAAAAAAATTTATTTTATGTAACAATTCAAATTATTACATCATAAGAGATTATAATTGATAATTACAGAGTAGTAATGTATTTCTTAACTCAATTTATATTCATTGGGTTATACTTCTACTCCATTGATTATGTAATAAAAATAATATTTTTAAAATGAAATAAAATAAATTTTGTTCTTGTTTCCAATTATTCTGTTTGAATTTATAATTTATACACATAATAAATTCATTTATTAATTCCAACATCAATGACACAATCATCATATGGATTATTTGTCTCAATATTGTTTGATGGAGTCATGTCTTGTAATAAGAACAACATTTTATTTATAAGATGTATATATTGTCTAATGTGAAAATATATCATGAATTAATATTTTATCTTTATATTTAGAGTTCCTTTTTAGTTATTCATTTCAATAGATATTTTTTTAAATGTTATAAAAGATTCTTGGGTTTTTATAGTCCCCATTTCAATTCTTTGAGAAACAATTAAAGTTATACACCATGTTTTGTTTTAAATGGTGTTCTAATTGATCCATGAATTAGTTCTCACATAATGTTTTATAGAATTTATGTATTTTATAGAATGATTTTATTTTCCTTCATTCAATGATGTTTTTATTTATCCATTACACAAGTTAAAAGGCTTTCTTATCTCAAACTTCTTTATTTGAGACATGTTTTGATTGATGTAACTATATTTATTTAAATGATGTATTGATTGAATCTTGACATATACTATAATATACGTTTTTACCCATGGAATTTGGAGTTTCTTCTTATGTTCTTTATTTCGAATATTATTTTTTTATTTTAAAAGGCCAAAAGGGTTTTTCATTAAAAATATTTTTTCAATGTTATATAGTACTTTTAACCAAAATCTTCATCTAAAATATTAATATCTTCTAAATTATGTTCTTTTCTAAACAATTTTGTTTTAAAAAAATTATATTTTATAATCTTATACCATCTTTTGAAATATTTAAAAATTAAATTTATTAACATTTTCTTCATAGGTAACCTTGGACTATCATTATCAACATTTGAATAGTATATGCATATATAAAAATTACAACATTAATAGATTTTCCCACCATTAGGACTATATATTGATTTCAATATTTCATTATAATTTTCTATGTTTATTTTAAAATTAAATCTTTATCCCAATATTCTTGAAATTTTTATAAATATTATCAAAAGAAATGGACATTTTACCCCATTATAATGAAAATGTAAAAAATTTTCTTTTAAATGTATCTTCCATATGTAAAAATATCATTTTTTGTTTTATTATGATCCAATGTGGATATGTTCTAATGATACCATCCTTATTCTTTATATGGATGTATTATGATTTTTTATATAAATTTTCGTGGAACCCGTTTCTTTTTCATGAGTTAATAATGTTATGAATGGTATACTGGTTATTTCATTAATTTTTATGATGAAATGATATATCTATGTAATTTAATCATTTCATAGATCTTGAATAGTATTTATGATGATATGAAATCTTTATATAGCTCTCCAATATATTGTGTAATGTTTTTTCTCTATTTATTTATTTTGGAACTAACTGATTTAGTTATTCAATGTGTAAGGGTTTCATAAATATAATGTTACAATATACCTACATTGTCTTCCAATGCTTTCTATGGGTTATAATGGATACATTGACCAATTATTGTTTTCACACAGATCTTTATTGTTGAATTGTATGAATATAACATTATTTAAAATCATTATTCCATGTATCATGATTATGATCCATGTTTTCATGGGTATACTAGTGGGAAAAATTATTTTAACATCAATTTTTTTTTAATTTTTATTTGATGTTTTTAATTGACATTGATCTAGGTGATGTACAAAATAAAAAATTCAACAACAGTTTTTAAAAAACTAAATTGATCCATGATTTAAAAATAGAATTTAATAGATCATTTAATGTTGGTTTCCTTAAAAATTTGAGGTTGAATGTTACGTTTCATATAAGATTTATGATAAAAATGATGTGTAAAAATTATGGAAAAGTAAAACCTACCTTGTTATTTTTACTATAGAACCAAAATTGATTTTAAAGAAAATACTATTATACACATAAATTTTAAATAAATATGATGTGGAAGGTGGATTTAGTAGTATGTTTTAAGTAAAAATGGATGTTTTAATCTCTATATTTTTTCTTTTATTTCAGTTTATTAAAAAAACGATGTGCAAATTTTTTGAATGAAATATAACCTTCAACAATGGTTTTACTATAAAACAAATATGGGATGTAGATTTAGTTTTCAAATTTTACTGAAAACTAACATCTAAATCTCTATATTTGTGATTATAGATTATCTTATTAGAAAAAAAGGTGTGTAGTTCTTTATAAAATAAAAATATTAAAATATATTCAACCAAAACATCTAAAAAGTTTTCTTAGTCAACATACATATGATACCAACCTCAACCTGAATTTATTTTCTAAATACTCATTTCATAAACATTAATTAAAATATAAATACTGTATAATTTACAAATTAACCATACCTAAAGAATGGTTTTCAAAAAAGACATCAAATGTGGGTATGGTCTTCATCCATATATGATTCAACATCATTGAAAACATATAACAACAATTAATTTTTAATTTTAAAATAACATAATATTTTAACATAAAACCTAAAATTTATAATAAACCATCCTTATCAAATTCAGTCATCCCCTAGGTTTTGATTATCTCAAGTATGAATTTTAAAACATAATAACCACATTTATTATATCCCTTTTTATTATAATAATTATGTGATGAAACATTTACATTAAAAAAAATAAAAAAATTATATTTAATAATGAAAATATTATTTAATATAAAATTTATTCACCTTTAATTTTCTTAATATAACTTTATTTGGATCCTATATTGAAAAGTTATCAATATTAAACATTCCCCCTGACCTTTATATTAAAATATCAACATAAAAAAAGTTTATAACAAGAAGAATTAATATTAAATAACATATTAAAATGAAAAAAATTACATTTTTATCAATTTTCTAACAAATTATGAAATCCAATTAATAAATAGAAATACTAATATTTTGTGAATTCATGTGGGAATAATATACCTAAAATCCAATGAACAAAAAAAATATAAAATGTTCACAATTATTGGCTTTATAATGAATATTAGTTCATTGTTATCTAACTCTTCTTTCCAATTAAATAATGAAAAAAACACTAAATCTCTATATTATCTAATATGTCACATATATTCGTAACTCTAGAATCATCATGGTATATTTTATAGTCATTGAAATGTATTATGGATCTGTAAAACCATAAATAGTAGTGGTACCATTTTGAATAATTTTTTTTCATTTCTAATTAAATAATTTGGAAATTAGGTCACTTACTTCATATTTATTTGAAATAATATATAACATTTAAATGTGGATATATGTAAAAAAACAACAATTTAAGTAGAATGAGCTCATCAAAAATAACAATATGGTTGATATCTTTTTGGAATATTTTCAATACATATTCTCTACTACATATATAAACCCAACCAACCAAACCAACAAATCTTATCAAAGAAATAAAGAGCAGTTAAAGACAAGAAGGAGGACTGGCTCAAGAGGGGGGGGGAGAAAGTAGTGATGTCCTTAGACAATACCTAAAACAATGATCGTACACTCTTGGGGCAAGGAGCCAAGGATATATAAGGAAGAAAAATCATCATTATGGGGGAACCATGAAACAATGATGTCTACCACTTTGTTACCCTCATTCTAAGTATGAAGTAATCTAGTGCTGCTATCTAGAGACCCAAGATTGATATACATGAACATTACATTTATTTTGTAGAGTACATAATACATGAAAAAACAGATTCCCAAATATCATATTAGTTTAGTGTCTTTGGAATCTCTGAACAGAATCATCTAATCATGGTGAAAGATCTTCAACATCTCCCATAATGATCTTCCCCTTTTGTTTTCCTAAATAAAACCTTTCTTTTTTATCATGGGGAAATTAAAACATAAAAAGGGTGATATCAAAATTTCAGTAAGGGTAAACATGGATAATATAAAACAATATTTAAAAAATTTAACGTAAAAACATGAACATAATGTTTAAACATCAAAATCATGAGTCATGAAAAAAATCTTGGCAGTACTTAAGGCATATATATAAAGTAACATTAACCATGATATAATATCATTGGCATAGAACATTTATCAATAGAAAACTAATAATCACATAATATGATTTCCATAGTATCCAAGGCATTGATTCCATGCCCATCATAGTAGACAAAGTCTGTTACTGAACCTGGTTTACCTTATATTCCACCCATGTATTACTGAACCATATTTACTTATTATTCCAGCCCCGTATTACTCAACTAAATTTAATAATCGTTCCAATCATGTCCATCAAATAAGATATAAATCATTACACAATTCATTGGAGGTAGATATACGTCCCCCTATCTCATAATTAAATCATTCTTAAATGTGCCATAAAAATATAAATCATTCATCATGTCATAACCCATGAAATTGAATGGGATTATTAAACATCATTTCATCCTAACAAAATCCATATAAGATAAATGAACTTCATGAAAATAATTCCATCATAAAAAAAATCAGATCAAAGTATTAATATGGATTGAAAAATAACCCTATTTAAGGAGAGTCAACTTAGATGGAAAATAATTTTGATAAACAACTTGAACATATTTCTTGAGGAAAATATCATTTCTTCATCAAAAACGTTTTATTTTCTGAAAATGATGTGAAATTATAAAAGAAAATAATTTATTTCGAAATAAACATGAAATATTGTTGAGGAAGATTCATGAAAATAAGACATCGTGAAACTGTAAAAATCCATTCATGCTATATAAGTTAAAAAACATTCACCTTGTACTTTTGTTAGAAAAGTCAAAAAAAATATCTCGTATGGTATAGAAAATTAAGATTTCTTCCACACCATGAAGTAAAAGTCAAAAAAATTGGTAAAATTTATTCTAACCATACATAGAAGAATAATTAATATTTTATGAATTTATTAGAAAACATGGACTTGGATGATAAATATATCCCCAATATATACTTATGTATAAACAATCTCCGATAAAAATGAGATTGGAAAATTATCCCTTAACCTATGTATCATTTATTCAATTTATGTCTAAAACTCTTGTATATTTGGTTTAAATATATTATTAACATGTAACAGAATCATAATAATATTTATGATATCATATATGATCCACTTACAACTTTATATTACCTATTCATTTGTCAATTCGATGTTAAAGAATCATTTTGGGTAATATGCATTTTATTTAACATATGTGTTTTGAATTGTTATTATTGATATTATTAATTACATCCTGATTTAATTACTTTGATATTGTAAAACATTATTTATATATCATACATATTCAGTATATATATATATATATATAATTGATAGATAAATGAAAAGTAATACACTATTCATGGAAACAGTAGGACATACGTACACATGAACGTTGTTTTTGTTTCCTTATTAAATTGAATTGAAGTATGTAAATGACATATATATGTATATATATACATAAATATAGTATCATTATTATGTTTTATATTTCATGATTATTTATTATGTATAGATTATAATCATTCTTGAATTGTTATTGTGAAGAATAAATCTCGTCGTGGTGTGGACACGGTAAGCCGTACATACGCACATGTGACAATATCATTCCCATAATTATTGAATGGAATTAATGTGTATTCTCTATAATATCTCATAATTCATATAATTTTGTTACAATAATATATAGTTATTATTTCCACCATTATACCTATCCACTTAAGGTGGGGGTGAAAAACAAATTACACCACGACGTGGAGACGGTAAGCCGTGTGTACGCACGAGTGAGAATTTTGTTTTTCGTAGGATAGATAGAAGGTGAAATAGGGGTTTCTTCATAATTATCATAAAATATCATTATATGAGTGATAATGATATTATTAATTTATAATGAAATAATTAATTAAGAGGAATTATAAGTAGAATGAAATTTGAAATAACCGGTAGAAGAGATTAACTATTTCTCGATGTGCCTCCTTTAAATTTCTTCTTAGGGAACTAGATTTTACCATTGGAGAAAAAAAATATAGAATGTAACTTCAAATGTTTAGAAAATAAATGGGTAGGGTTTGGATGAGAATGAAGGCTCAAATGGGGTGAATAGAATAGAGAGGTGGTGCCCTTTTAAAAGAGAGGAGATGGTCACTTTAGGAAACTCTTAAAATATTAATTTATTTTAAATTAAATTTCTATTAAAAATGACCAAAAACTTATTTAATTGGAAGATAATGTTATGTTGGTTCGAAAATCCATAATCAAATAATTTTTAGATAGATTTTGAATATTTTTTTATCCATATATATTTCGTTTAACCCTTATTTTACCCTTTTTAATATTACTATGATATCATGTTATTTACACATTTTGGGTTAATAAAATTACCATATCATGTCAAACGACCAAAGAAAGTAATTTATGATATATTTGGACATATATTACCCATTTGGACAAATCATAGATTTTTAGGAATTTACTATAGTTTATTAAACAATTTTATGTTTTAAGTTATGAATTATGTCAATTTTGGACAGTATTCATGCATGACTTTTTTTTAAAAAAATCATAACAACTTGATTACTTAAAACCAAAAGAATTAACTCATCCATAATATGTAAATTTCATACATAAAATTAGTGTATAGAATAAAAATGTTCAAATTTAATTTATTTTAATATTTATAAATTCATTTATTGGAATCTTTCATTAATGTGGTAATCACTACATCATAATTGTGTCATAACCAAATATAATTATATAATGTCTAAATATTATACATAAAATACCATGATGTATTAAATATTTTCAGATTTATAATTATGACCTATAGGAATATAGAACTATTATATAACCCTCTATTAAAATTGAATTAGTAAAAGATATATGTTTAGGTTATAATTATCATTACATTAAATTAACGTTTATAAAATGTCATTTTAATATCCACGTGAATCCATGTGCTCCAAAATTATATAGAAGGATTCACATGGTCAGAAATATCTCATCTAATAAGACTTTGAAATGTGGTTGGGAAGTTTAATATTATTATAATGTGTTTAACCCTTATTTACCATATTTACCCTTTAACCATGGTAAATAAGATAATTAATTAAGTTACAATTCATAATGTCCCAAAATAAAAGGAAACTATTTACAAAATTTTAACATTATTGTTCTAAATATGGAATCAAATTTTCCAAATTCAAAACATAGAAGTTCATTAATTAATTTAAAATTAATTCTCATTGTCAAAACCAAAATGTCAGTTTTTAAGAAATAATTTATATCAAAAGATTGACATGTGTTTATGTCCAATTTAAAAGTTAAATTACATACAATGACCAAAATTTGATTAAATGTTAAAAATAAAACCAAATTATGATTTAAACCCAATTAAAAAGATACCATAACTATATAAATAAATTAAATAAAAAGACAGTTTCGAGTTAAAATGCTATATTTTTCACTATTAATTGAAATTTTTATTTTACTAGAAAATTACCAAAAATTCAAAAAAAAATTAATTTTTTATACCCCTCTTCCAAATATGAAGTATATTTTTTCCAATCTCACTTATTTTCAAAAACTATATTTTAAATGGGTGCACCATCAAAAGGCTGTAAAACTGTAACTTTTTTAATACTACTTTTATCCAAAAAATTGATTTTCTTCTCATAATATGTTCTAGAATGTATATAAGATGAATATTAACGTTAAATAAAATTCCAAATTTTTGTAATAATATTCATAAAAACTAGTTATATAATATTTTAATAATATATCATTGTATAATGAAACTTGGTATTGCTTATAATGTAAACTATTGAGGAATGTCGCTCTGGCGTGTAACACAATCCATGTTAGTGTTGTGTCTAGTGAAAGCTTACACATGTGATTTTTATAACACAATACAAACATAGTTCATTTATAAATTGAAAAAAATCTATACTCAGTGTTGCGTGAAATAAATTCTATAAAAAACATGAAATTATGTGCAACTCAAGCTAAGAATTGTGTTGTATTTACTGCATGATAATACAGTGATGCATATAGCACAATCTAATTTTGGTGTTGCATTGAATACAATTAATCAATGAAATTAAAAGAATGTCTGCCATAAAATCTCAGGGTGTCACAGTCTACCCCCCTTAAAATTTATTTCATCCTCAAAATTGGTCGGGGTTATAAATGGATTTCTACTTGAAAGTTTCTATCCTGGAAACCCACATTGTAAAATGGGATACAAAAACATCATTTTAAACTGAAAGTTAAAAACATAATAGTTACCCAAATTAACTCATCACTAGGTTTCTACATAGGAGAACATAGGTGGTATGTGAAAACAAGGATATGGAAGTAAAATCTAACCAACAAGTTCTAATGGATTGTGATAGAGCATAAGGTTTGGCGAATGTTGACAACCAGAAATCCATAAATCAATAATGATTTAAGGGACCATCTGATTCATCAGATAAGAGGATACAAGGATAACATTTTTGGTTTTCAAGATTCATTCCCTAATGTGGAATAATTTTTCATGAGGATAAATACTTACCTGATTTTGTTATAATCTCATCATTGTTCCTGCCTAGAAAAATTTACACTTCATCTATTATTGAACAAAATAAAGTAAAATTTTTCTTTCTTGATATTTTAGCATATATTGTGATATAATGATAGGTCATTCCATCTTTCTCAACAAAAATTTCATCACAAGAAATAAAATATGCATAAGTCCAACTATAGTGAGATAATACGTTAATCTAACAAACTTCAACCAGAATATATCTTATACAATACATAAATGGATAACATAAAACCCCATTAAAAAATATAAAAAATATAAAGAGGTTAACTAAATCAACATAAAATTTATCTCCCATATCTCATAAGGCAGTTCTTGGTAGTCACATTCCAAACATGTGAATACCATAATCATATATTCTCTTGAGTCACAATACCAACCTGAATTTTCAGACATCCTTATTGAAAACATGGAAGTTTCCCTATTTGAAAAATTATTTTATATCGTCCAATAGTCTTAAAAATTGGTATACTTCATCCATGATATCATAAACCTCTTGTCAATCACTCCATAATTAGTTCTCAAGAAACTAGAATCATCAAATTTAGTTATTTAAATACAACATATATTTATCCAAACATCATTATCTAAAAATAGGGGGCATATTAAGGGTTATCTTCACCTTAATCATGTGTTCTATAAGTATATCACCTTACCCTTAAATCACTTTTCTGTCTCTTCAAAACTATTAATCATATCCATTCCAATTCTTATACTGAAAAGACTTATATATATTTCAGTATTCATATTACATTATCTTTGAATTCCGAAACATATACACCTTAATCATCCAACATTATTCTTAAACAATTACTCATGACCCATTTTCATTATTTTTCCTAAAATATGAATCATGTATTTTCATTTATCAAGATCAATCTTCTTAGGTTTAATACAAAAAATACTGGAAGAACATCACATAAATTTCACATATCATTTACAATTTATTTATCCTCAGAATAATGACCAGTACTCATACCAACATCGTGATTATCTTTATGATATTTCCAATTAGGAAATCGGTCTTCTTAATTCTAATAATTTTCACATCTAATACATTCACTTGTTAACTATGTTCTATTTAGTTCTGGCTATTGATGAAGATCAGAAGGTAAAGTGTGATAAATACATATCAGAGATTTGAATCCCATAAGTAAGGTAAATTAATTATAATATCTCAATCTAGGATATCTTAGGTTTAACTCTAGGTTATTCATGTTTATCAAAACGAAATAATGTTTGTAACCTATACATTACTTATCCTTAGGAGATCCCTAGACATATCCTTTGAAATGTCTCTATGGATCTCACTAAAATTATCGCATCCTAGTTTCCAAAGGTTGTCTAAACCTTGGCTCTAATACCAACTTTAGAGACCCAATATTGACGTATATGTATATTAAATTTATTTTGTGTAAAAATTAATACATGAAACAAACAGACTGCCAAATATCGTATTTTTTAGTGTCTTTGGAAACAAGGGAAAAAAATCTTTGAATCATCGTGAAATATATTCAACATCTCCCATAAAGATCTTCCTCTTTTATTTTCCTACCTAAAACCTTTCTTTATATCTTGGGAAAAGGAAAACATAAAAAGGGTGACCTCAAACTCTTTTTAAGGGTAAACATGGAAAACATAAAACAAAACTTGAACATTTTAACGTAAAAACATGAACATAAAGTTTAAAAATCAAAATATTGAGTCATCCAATAAATCTTGGCAGTACATAAGGCATAGATCGTAAAGGAACATTAACCATGATAGAATAGCATTGGCCTAAAACATGTAATTGTGGAAAACTAATAAGAACATAATATTATTTCTATAGTAGCCAAGGAATTGATGCCAAGACCATCATAGATGAAAAAATCCATTACTGAACCAGATTTACCTATCGTTCCAGCAATGTATTATAGAACATGATTTACTTGTCGTTCCAGCCCTGCATTACTGAACAAGACTTACATATCGTTCCAGTAATATCTAACTAATGAGTTATAAATATTTACCCAATGCATTGGAGGGAGATATAGGTCCAACCCATCCCATTATTAAATCCTTCTTACACATTCCACAAAAATATAAATCATTCATCATAGCATAACCCATGGAGTAAAATAGGATTCTTAAGAATCATTTCATCATATCATAATTCATATAATATAAATGGTCTTCATAAAAATAATTTCATCATAAAAAATAAAATCCAAGTAATAGTAGGGATATAAAAACAACCTTATATAAACAGAGTAATCTTAGAATGAATTTTTTTTGATAAACCACTTGAACATAGTTCTTAGGGAAAATATCCTTTCTTATTCAAATAAATTTTCTTTTCTCAAATTTCAATTCAATTTTAAAAGAAACTAATTTATTTGAAAATAAAATTAAAATATTGTAGAGGAATTTTTTTAAAAATAAGGCATCATGAATCCATAAAAATCCATTCATGCCGTATAAAATAAAAAAACATTATACTTGTACTTTTTTCAAAAAAGTCAAAAAATGCCTCATATGGTAAAAAAAGAGAGATTCCTTCCATATCATGTAGTAAAAGTAAAAAATTGGTAAAAATTAATTTAAACATACATAGAATAATAGTAAAAATTTTATGAAAATAGTTTTAGAAAAAATGGATATGGATGATAGATATATCTCCATAATATACTTACGTTTAAATAATCTCATATAAAAATGAGATTGCAAAATTATCCTTTACCTTAGGTCTAATTTCTTCCATATTTGTCCAAAACTACAGTATAGTGGGTTTAAAGATATTATTAACCTTTAATAGAACCCTTACTAAAAATTTTCTTCTTATTTGATTTTCGAAATCCGCTTTAAGGAGGAGCAGTAACCTAGACCGAGCTAAAAATGAGATAACTGATTCAAAAATCAAAATTCAAAAACCCAAAATAAATCATTACAATCACCCATTTCATGAACTATCTTCCCAATTATATCATCACAAATCTCAATCCATCATTATGCACAATTAGGTCAGATCTCGAGAGATTAGCTTCCTCGAAATTTATACTACAACGACTGCTGGTGGGAACACACTGGGCCTTGAACCACAGCTGATTAAAATCACCACAACACCTTCAACCAAGCTAACCTGCTTCATCTCAACACCGAAAGCACAATTTTGTCTCTGCCCTATAAATTCCATAACCAAACATTATAGAACATTCTAATCACGAACTAGATAAACCATAACAGACCCCAATCACCATCACAACCCAACTACGTCGACTGAACACCATTGTCAGAGACAATACTCATCGAAGAACAAAATATTGACACAAAAACATTGCGAATAGACGAAGGCCACTCCCATAACAAAAATAGAACAAAAATATTATCATAGACATAGAAGAACTCATCATCATACGATCATTAAAATGATCTGGAATATTTCGTTCAATAAGCATCTTCGAACTCCAAATCCCACCTCCCAAAACCTTTAGAAACGCTGCTCTATATTTGACTCAGAGAGGCGCATAGTGTCTTGAGATCAGGGTAGGGAAAAGAGATTTTGATGCCTCCTTTCTCTGCAGGACTGAAACCTAAATCCAAATCCATGAATTGGCTAACATGGGAGCACATGATAAACCCTCGTCCAGAAAACCGCATATCCAATAACCCTAGAGTATCCATCACTCCAGATCCGACCTGGAGAGGCATGTTAGAACCCTAGGTCAGAGAGGGGATGAAGCGGCCAAGGTCTTTAGTACACACCATCATCCCTGAGAGAAAAAACACCAAAAATAAACACCACTGGAAAGAATAGATCGATGCAATGAAGGGTGGAAAGGAAGAGGGTATGGGGAAGAGAGGAACATTGGACCGACACGCCGCTGGATCCGAAGAGTAGGTTTCAAGAGAAAACCCTAGGTCGAGAGAAAGGGAGGGGAGAAGTAGGGTTGTTTGATATTTATAATAACATATTAGTATATGAGTGATACTATTTTTATTACATTATAATTAAATAACTAAATAAGATGAAGTTGAAGAAGAATTAAATTTCAAATAATCGGTAAAAGTGATTACCTCTTCCTCAACGTGCCACCTATAATTTTTTTCAGGGGGAAATATAGTTTTCTTTTGAGAATACATGATGTGAAAAAATCCCTCAAGGTAACATTGTGACATTTTTGGGATGGTTGTGTTTGTGGAATGTGTAGGTTTTCATGGTGAATTTTAACGCTCTATAGATATTGTTTACATTTAATGTTGAAAAAGAACCATGACAATGGAATTGATGATCTGAAGGTGGTATAAAAAGAATAGATACAAGGTGGAGCCATTTTGTAGTGTTTACCATATTTTTGAGGTCCAAAATCTGGGATTTGGTGAGCATCACAAAATGTGGATTCCCTGGAATATCTCATCAAAATGCAGAAAAGGTATGATTTTTGAAAATATGGACATCATGATGTGGATTACATGAATTCATGAAGAAAGTTAACGGTCTTCTTTGCGATTACGATTAGATTTGTAAATAACAAAGTTGAAGATAATTGTGATGGTGAATGTCATTGTGTGTGGAGCTTCACGACGAAGGCACAAATGAATTTAAAAAACACTCTGTGATTACGACAAGCTCCGTGATTTGAAAATTGTTGTGGTTCTTCGCAATTTAGAGAGAAGTTAGATTTAAATTTCAATGCTTTTCAAATTTAGATGACGTGGTGCTGACATCACATGGAAGGTTCATGAGTCAGTGGAATCACCTATAAATAGGTTTTGACCCCCTCTACGAATGTAGATATTTTTCCATGAAAAAATCATTTCTCTCAAAATGGGAAGGTGGTTAGCGAAGGAAGTGTGCTTTGGGAAAATTAGGAGCTTCGCAGAGGCTAATATAGATCCATGAATGTGGTGTGTTCCATGTTGGCTTTGTGATCATTGCGAAGGAAGTCACTTTGCGATGAATTGAACTCTACAGTAGCCTATGATCTCCGAAGGCATGAGCTTTGCAAAGGTTTGAGCTCTGTGAAGCAGTGTGGTCCACAAGGCAGGGAGCTCTGCGAAGTTCTGTGATTTTCAAAGAGGTAGGTACTTCACAAATTCTTGTTTGAACTTTTCAAAATTGTGGTGTTCGCAAAGTAGTGTGATTTGAAAACGTATTTTCCAAAGGATGTAGCCCAGTGGTTCGGGGAAAAGGGGTATTAATCAGGGGATGATATTTGGACATCAATAGAGAATCTACAATAATTGGAGGATGCATTCATTAGTGATAATAAAGAGACCTACAGGTCTATAAACTGTGAGTGGATCTTCTAATGAACCATTTAACTCACATCAGTTGAGAGATAAATGAGTTCCCAAATTGTGAGTGGTTGTAAACCAAGAGGGAAATTGAGTACACTTAGAACTTGTAAATAGTAGTGTAATTATAGAGTATTTGGTACGTAGACACATCATCAGTTTATGCTCCTTGGACATAACCCAGTGAGGTTGATCCATGTAAAATTGATGGTTCTTATTCATGCTTTAAGATTCATTTTTATTCTGTAACTAAATGAAGAGAGAGAAGAGGGTTTTGTCTAAAAACAAAACAAGATAAAAAGGGGCAGTTGTTTTAATTTTCCATACCCTGATTCAACCCCCCCTCAGGGTATCTAACCTATTAGACCTAAAAATTTGTATTATAGGAATATGTTCATATTAGTGTTTCTCTCTCAAATGGAGGTCACCAATCTAAAATGGATTCTGATAATTGACGAGAACAATTTTTAATTTTGAAAGAATCATATGAAACACTATTTTTGATCTTTGGAAATTGAATTTTTCACAATAGAAATTAATGGAATAACAGGTGATATTAACAGTGGTGAATTATGGAAATCCAAGTGAATAGAATTAGATGTTGATGCCAATGGAATCAATGATTTAGGTGGGATACCTATCCAATGCTATCTATATGAAAGCGATGTCATGAAAAACATCACATGCTATGTGGGAAAATCAATATAACATATATGAAAGAGATTAAAAGGTCATAGAGGCAAAGCTGCAAGTGTTGTGGAATAAGTATGAAGATATGATAATGATCTTGAATGAGCCTATTGATGCATTATATGATAGGGAAAATGTTGTAGTAGAATACATATAAGTTTTTGGAGAATTTATTGAAGATGTAATTATTGTGAAGCGCATCTTGAAGAATCATACACCTCAATTTAATCCAAACATTTCAATTTTGGAAGATAATGTCCTGAAGGAGCTCACATTGGATAACCTCCACAACACACTTGTTGCATATGAAATGAGAAATGATGATAATGATGCTGTGGAAATGGGGAAATCAAGAGATGTGGCATTCAAGTCTATGAATAAACCCACCATTGATGATTATCAGGAAGAAGAAGAGACAGATGAGGTGATTGAATTCTTTTCCTAAAATCTTTATAGAGGAATAGAAAACATTAAAGGTAAACTATCACATTTTTTCTTTAGATGTGGAAAAGTTGGTCACCTTGCCACCCCATTCCCCAAGAAGTTTCAAGAAGATGATGAGGATGAAATTGAAATTCGCATGAATAAGACACCATCTTATGCTAAAGGAAAGAAAAAATTCAAGAGAAATTTCATTAAGAAAATGAATTTACTCTCACAAGAATGTGGTAGTTTAGATGATTCTGCGGTTGAAGAGGTTGAAGAGATATAGAGCAGAACAGATTGGTGTAGAATGCTATGGTTGAAGATTTTAGTAGCTCTCGGAAAAAGGAAGAAATAGACGTTGATAAAGAAGATGAAGAATTGGAAGGAAGAGTTGACCTAGAAGCTGAACTAGAAGCATCTCTTAAAGATATAGATGTTTTGAGAGAAAGAACATTGAAAGAAAACAAGGTGGTACATGATGCCAGACATTAAATGCTACAGTAAGAAGAAGAGAAGTCTAAGATGATAAATGAAATTGAAAACCTTAGGTCTTCTAGACTAGAGAGCTTAGAAAAGGTTGATGAATATAAACTCAAGAATGAAGGACTGAGAAGGGAGATCAATGGATTGAATAACAATATAAATGTTTAAATCAAGCGTATTGAAGAACATGAAGGAGAAGTTTTCAGTTTGTAGAAAAAAGGCTAATGATCATGAAAAACTATTGACTCTTGCTGGGACATCAGGAAAGAATATCACTCAAAAGACCAAGAAGCTAAAAGTGGAGCATATTGGTTCAGAATAAAGGAAGATTCAATTATGTTCAGATGCTAAGGCCTATGGGGGGATTGATTGAAAACAAAAGGTTGTGATAATTGATGTCAGAATAAAAATGCCCATTACGAGATTGATGGTTTATTTGGGAACAAATCAGAATTAGAATATTTGGAGATCCAAATTGGAAACTATTAGTTCAGAAGTAACACAAATGAATGAACCATATATCATGTGTTATATTTGTGTAAATATGGGAAATGCATAGTATGTTTGTTCCATAAACAAGAGATATCAAAGAGAACTATCAAATAAGTGGCAACCAAAGAGTGAACAGTTTTCTAAAACATATTTTTAAGGACACTATTTTTGGTGTGGAGAATTTGGGAACATGGCTAGATACTGTACATTGACCATATAGAGGAATGTGAAAAGAATAATCAAAATTTTCACAAGCAGTAGATAAAATAACCAACAGGTGTGGTGAAAATGAAAAATAGATTTGTAGATTTGTAGGATGAAGTCGGTCCATAATTCTCTCAAAAAGATCAGAAGTCCCAATCTATGATGAGTTTTAAGGAAAACATATAGACGAAGAAGAAAAAGGATGAGAAGGAAGTGGTGGAAGAAATTTCACTAAAATCTTTAGATCATTCTGGTCGGTGGATACTTAATAGTGGTTGCACTTCTCATATAAAAGGTAAAAAGGATCTTGAAACAAGAATAAAATATGACAAAGAAGAAGTTTTTAGGTTTGGAAATGATGAAGTCTTGAATGTTATTGCCTCAATAAAGGTCGGGTTTAATGGAAAAGAGATAAGACATGTTGATATCTTAGTAGTAAAAGGCCTCAGTCATAATTTTCTCAGTGTCATTCAACTATGTGACTCAATAAATTATACAAGGATTACTAAGAATATGTGTATCACCCAAGGAATAGATGATGAAACAGTTCCAAAGGGAAACATAACAAAGTGAAATCTCTACCTATTAAATGGAGAAGATGATATGTGCTTTCTGTTCAGAGAGGAAGAAAATAATATGTGGCATAAAAGACTTTGTCATCTATGCCAACCATCCCAAGATAATTAGGTAATTTGTGATGTATCAAGAGACCACCCTAAGCTATCACGTGATCTTATTCAAACATGCGATGCATGGAAATGAGGGAAGCTCATTAGAAGGATGTATACGAAAAAGGAAAAGAAGTCAACTAGAGATCTTAAATTGTTGCATGCTAAGGTTAGTGGTCCTATCACACCAAGATAAATTGATGGAAAGAGGTACTACATTCTTTTCATTGATGACTATTGTAGAATGGAATGGGTATTATTTATTCCCCAAAAGTCTGATGTGTTTAGCTATATAAAACAGTACTGAAGCGAGTGTGAAAGGATGTATGGACAAATAATTATGAAGATTAATACTGATAATAGTACGGAATTCACCCACATCTAGGCGGAATACTATCTTATGAAACACAAGATGAGACCTCAAGTTTCTTTAGTAAAAACTCCCCAACAGGACGGAGTGGTTGAAAGAAAAAATCGGATCATCATCAACATGGCCTGAAAATTTATTATTGGAAAAGTGCTACCAGAGAAGTTCTGGAAGGAAGTAGTGTTGACATCAGTCTACATTTCTAATAGACCTCTCTTGTGTCTAATAGAAGGAACGACACTCTATGAGAAGTGTTATGGAAGGAAGCCAAATGTGAAATACTTTTGAATCTTTAGTAGTAATTTCTTCATTATCCACAAGGAAAAATATAGGAAGTTTGAGTCATGTGGGGATGAGGGGATATTCCTTGGCTACTTGGGAAAAAGAAAATCATATAAATTCATTAAGAAAAGGCTTGGAAATGTAGTTGAGAGAAATGATGTCATTGTAATACAGAATGAAGAGAGAATTCAACAGTATAGTGAACACGTTCCTGATCAATGTGATGAGGAAAAAAGCAACACATGGGGAGAAGAAGTGGCTGATGCTAATTCAGAATAAGACACCGATGATCATAATGAGAACATAAAAACTGTATATGAAAAAAAGGCATGAAGTCGAGATTAAATTGATAGGCAAAACATAATTGCAAATCAGTCATCTCGAGTTCATACATGAATAATGAAATCTCTACAATAGATAAATATCCTATCTTATGTAGAGCCTAAATTATTTGCTGATGTAGCAGAAGATGAAAACTGAGTTCAGGCTATGAATAAAGTGCTAGATCAGACTGAGGAGAACCAAATGTGGGATATTGTTTCAAGGATACCAGGAAAAATTTCAATGAGACTAAATGGGTCTATCACAACAAGATGAATGAAGATGACACAACGATCCGAAACAAAACACGCTTAGTGTGTAAAGGATATTCCCAGATTTAGGGAATATATGTTGATGATACATTTTAACTGGTTTCAAGGCTGGAGACAATCAGATTATTCCAAGAAATTTTATTGAAACGGAAGTTCAACGTGTTCTAGATGGATGTCAAATCAGCATTCTTGAATGGGGTTCCTGAGGAAGAAGTGTATATCGATTATCCAAATGGTTTTCTCATTCATGAGGATGAGAATAAGGTTTTTCAACTAAGGAATACATTGTATGGGCTGAAACAATCACTATGATCATGGTACTCAAGGATTGATTAGTTTTTGAAGAATCTTGGTTTCCCATGTGGGGGAGATGATTACAATATCTGTTTCAACAATGATAGTAATCATAGTATGAAGGTGCTAGTTTATTTTGATGAAATGATATTTGGTGGATGAGATGAATCTCACTGCATAAATTTTTACAAATTCATGAAATGTGAGTTCTAAATTTCAATGATTGGAGAGATGACATTTTTCCTTGGGTTACGTGTGTCACAAGGAAGGAATGTTACTTCAATTTCTCAATCTAAATATGCTAAGGAATTTATGAGGAGATTTTTAATAGAAACTTCCAAGGATATGAAGACTCAAGTTTCTACCCAGATGAAACTGTCCATAGATGAGGATTGAAAGGCAGTTAATATCACAGACTACAGGCAAATCATTGAAAGTTTGTTGCACTTTATCATGATAAGGATAGACCGTCTATTCGACACATGCCAAGTAGCAAGATATCAGAGTAATCCCAAGGAAATCCACATGTTTGTAATGAAAATAATACTTCAGTATATCATGGGAATAATGGATTTCAGATTAATATATAATAAAAAATATGAAATAGAGTTATTGGGATATACTGATGTTGATTGGGCCGGTTCAGTGGATGACAGGAAATCAACGTCAGGAGGTTCTTTCTCTATTGGTGGTTTTTGTATTTCTTGGATAAGAAAGAATAAAGATTGCATTTCATTGGGCCCTATAGAAGATTAGTATATTTCCACCACTCAAGCATGCACAAAATTGTTGTGGATGAAATAGCAGCTTGATGATATGGGAGTTGAAGTGAAGTTACCGATCTGAATCTGGTGCGATAACTCAAGTGCTATAAATCCCATAAAAAATATCGTTAATTACTCAAAGATGAAAAAAATTGAGATAAAGTATCATTTTATCAAGGAGAAGTTTTGAAGGGAATTGTGAAGTTGGCTTATGTTCCAACATAACATCAGGTTACTGACATTCTTACAAAGTCCTTACTGAAGGATGGTTTTGAGAGGAATCTACTAGCTTTGGGAGTCCAGTCGACTCCCTATACTTGAAAAAGTGTGGATGAGGGACCCCCCTCTCCCTGAGGTGTTGTGTTTTTTTCTCTAATGTGACAATATATGTCTTTTCCAATGCTCAGACCACATAGGAGCGACCTTTGGGTTCATTGAAAAAGGTGGAGAAATAGTGAATACTCAAGAAGGGGAGATTTTTGCTATTGAAGGGAGAAAATGTCATAGTAAGAGACATGAGGAGAAGCTGACAGGTGGATCTGTAAGGTAGGGTGATCAATAAAATAGGGGGATATTATTAAATCTGATGATTCTAGAAGTGATCGATCAAATAATTGATATCACAATAGTTGAGGATCTTGATAAAAGTAGAAGGGTGATGTTGGAATAGTGTCGGATGTTTTCCAGTGATGAGAAATTGGTATCAGTTTGTTATCAATAATTGGGGTCAGCAATAAAGTGAATCATTGATGAACTTCTCATACTAGTCGTATTTCTCACACTGAGCATTGCTCATGTGGGCATAAAGTATGTGGCGAGTGAATCATTGGTAACTATTTGAAACGCAATAAGAGAATTTTTGTTGATGATAAAGAGAGATTCAATGAGTTACTAAAGTGAATCGAATAATTTAGAGAAGAGTTGTCCACAAAACCAAAGGGGGAGATTGTTGGGAAAACATCCCTCAAGGTAACATTGCAGCATTTTTGGGTTGGTTGTGTTTGTTGATAATGTAGGCCTTCATGGTGAATTGTCTATGTGTAGAAATATTTTTGGCATTTAATGTTTACAAAGGGCCATGAAAATGTAATGGAAGATCTGGAGGCTATACAAAAAGAACAGATACAAGGTGAATCCATTTTCTGGTGTTTTCCATATTTTTTGGGTCCAAAATTTGGGATTTTATGAGCATTGTGAAATATGTATTTCCTTGAAAATATTATCCAAATATGGAAAAGGTATGAGTTTGGAGAATATGGGTTTCATGATGTGGAATTTTTGAAGACATGACAAAAGTTGGCGGTGTTCTTCACGATTATGATGAGCATCAAGAACATCAGAATTGAAGAGCATTATGGTGACAAAGGGCATTGATAGTAGAGATTTGTGCTAAAGCTAAAAAGGAATTGATGAAATGATCTATTATTATGAAGTGCTCCCTGATTTGAAAATTTCCATAGTGCTTCACAATATAGAGTGAATTTCTGTGGAAATTTCAATACATTGTGATTTGAGATGACATGGTGATGACTTCATGTGGAATATTTCTGAGGTACTGGAATCACCTATAAATAGGCCTCGACCCCCTCAGATGAGGTAGAGTGTTTTCGAAGAAAAATTTGTTTCTCTCTAATTGAAAAGGAGGTTCGTGAAGGCAACGTACTTCGCGAAAAACAAGAGCTTTGTGGTGGCTAATCTAGCTCGATGAAAGTGGTGTGTTCCACGTTGGCTCCGTGAGAATCACGAAGGAAGTAACTTTGTGACGGCTTGAGCTATGTGAAGACCTAATTTCAATGAAGGCTTGTTCTTTTTGAAGGTATGAGCTCTGTGAAGCAATGTTCTCCACGAGGTAGTGAGCTCAATGAAGGTGTGTTCTTTGTGAAGAGGGAGGGACTTTGTGAAGGCTAGATTGAGATTTGCGAAATTGGGAGGTTCACGAAGTACGATGATTTTTGAAGGTATCTTCCAAAATATTTTTCCCATTAGTCAGGGGAAAAGGGTTATTTTTTAATGGATGAAATTTGGACTTCAATAGAGAATTTAAATACAGTGGAAGATGAATTCATTAGTGATAATAAAGAGACCTACAGGTCTATAAATTGTGAGTGGATCTTTTGAAGAAGCATTTTTCTCTCATCAGCTAATAGATCTGTGAGTTCTCAAATTGTGAGTGGTTTTAAGCCATGGAGTATAGTGAGTTCACTTCAAACTTGTAAACAATTGTGTGATTATAGTGGATTTGGTACATCGACACATATCCTGTGTATGAGCCTTGGACATAGACTAGTGAGGGTGAGCCAAGAAAAATTGTTGTGTCCTGTGCGTGCTTTAAGATTCCTTTATACTATGCAACATAAAGGTGAGAGAGAAGAGGGTTTTGTATAACAAAAAAACAAGATCAAAAGGGGTAGGTGTTTTAAATTTTCATACCCTGATTCTTCTACCCTCATGATATCTAGCATATTAAACCTAACCACCCGATCCTCTAGAATGTAATTAGGTAAGTTTCGAAGTAAAATAATCAATGGATGGATGAACTTGATGGCTCGAAATGGAGTGAAGAGGAGAGGGAGGAGGTGCCCTTTTATAAGACATAATATGGGCACTTTAGGGAACTATTAAAATATTAATTTATTATAAATTTAATTTTGATTAAATATGATTAAAAACTTATTTAATTTGAAGATATGATGATTATGGTTCTAATACCCTTCATCCAATAATTTTTAGACAAGTTTTGAATATTTTTATATCCTTATTTTTTGTTTTAACACTTATTTTACCCTTTTTAATCATATTGTGACATCATGTTTTTTACACATTACGGGTTAATTTAATTACTATATCTGATAAAACGACCCAAAAAAAGTAATTTATAAAATATTTGGACATATATTAACCATTTTTCCAAATTGAATATTTTTATGAATTTAATGTCAATTAATAAACTATTTTATGTTTGAAGTTATGAATTATGTAAATTTTGGACACTATTTGTACATGAATTTTTTAAAAAATTCATAACATCCTGATTCCATTAAAGTAAACAAATTAAATCATCCCTAACAAGTCAATGTAATACATAAGATTAGTGGATGACATCAAAATTTTTAAATTTAATTTATTTTAAAATTTATAAATTCATTTCTTTGATTCATTCATTAATGAGGAAATCACTTCATCATAACCGTGTCATAAATAAATATATTTATCTAATATATAAAAATTATAAATAAAATACCATGATGTTGGAAATAATTTAATATTTCTAATTACTATATATACACATATAGATCAGTTATATAACCATATATTATAATCGATTTAATAAAAGATATATGATTAGGTTTAATTATCTTTACATTAAATTGATTCTTATAAAATGTCATTTTCACAACCGTATGAATCCATGAGGTCCCAAAACTGACCCAAGGATTCCCATGGTTGAAAAAATCTCATCCAAGAGGATTAGGATATGTGTTCGGGTAGTTTAATTTTATTATAATTTTTTTAACCCTTATTTACCATATTTACCCTTTTATCATGGTAAATAAAATATTTACTAATGTTACTTTTCATAATGTCCAAAAATAAAAGGTACCTATTTATAAAATTTGATCCTTTTGGTTCTAAATATGGAATCCAATTTTTAAAATTAAAAACATAGAAGTTTCCATAATTAATTGAAAATTAATTCTTGTTGTAAAAACCAAAAAGCAAGTTTTTAGGAAGTAATAACTATCAAAATATTGACATGTGTTTATGTCCAATATAAAAATAAAATTAATTCCAATGAAAAAATTGTATTAAATGATAAAAATTGAATCTAATTAAACCTTAAAACCAAATAAAAAAATAATTTTACTTTATAAATACATTAAATAAAAAAAATCAAGTTAAAGTGTAGTATTTTTCACCATTCATTAAAAATTTAATTTTATTAAAAAAATACCAAAAATTAAGAAAATGTAATTTTTTATGTCTTGATTCCGAATAAGAATTATATTTTGACAAATTTAACTTATAAAAGTTTCAAAAACTATATTTAAAATGGTTTCTCCATCTAAAGGTGGTAAAACTGTAGTTTAAAAAAAACTTCTTTTACCCTAAAAAATGATTTTGTTCTCATATCATGTTCTGAAAAATATATAAGATGAATTATAATGTTATATAAATTTAAAAATATGGTAAATACTATTAATAATGGCTTGTTATATGAAATTATAATAATATAATGTTGTTTAATGAAACTTGATATTACGTAAAATGCATGTTATTGAGAAAGGTCTCTCTTGTGTGTAATAGAAGACAAATCGGTGGTGGGTGTAGTGAATTGTTCCTTTGGTGTTTCATATAACATAATCCAATCTTAGTTAATTTATACATTGAAATAAATTTACACTCAGTGGGGAGGGAAATTAATTCTATCAAAAGAACCTGATATTATGTGAAACACAAGCCAATAATAGTGTTGTGTGTCCTGCAAGACAATACGGTGTTGTGTATAGTGCAAGAAAATATTTTTCAAGTTTTCAACACAAGTCATCAAAGAAACAAAAAGAATTCATCTCATAAAATATCGGGGTGTTACATGCTGTCAATGTGAATCTTGTAGTGCAAGATATAGTATAAATTGTTTCATGGAGTGGTGCTATAATCCATCAGCATGTCATCGAAGATTTTGGAGTTAGTTTTGATATCTGAGAGAAGTAGATGATTAGGAAGACTGAACTGAACCCCCATCAGAATTTCCCAGGCCTCAGCCTATAGGGAGTCTCCACTACTGAAGTAGGAACTGTAGGCTGCAACCATACATCCCCTTGAGTTATGGATTACGGTCCCACCCCTCCTAATTCATATAGAATAGGACCCATTATAATTTTGTTTCATCCCTCTAGATGGGGGTCTCAAACAGATCCATTGACCCATTGAAACCCTACTATAGAAAAGAGGTGCCTTATACCAAAGCATCTACCCCATTGAAGGATCTTCCGCCCATTTTTAGAAGTACCCCCGGATATGCAATCATCTGTTTAGATATAGAGACTTGTCCCGCCTTTGAGCACACTACTCCTTCAAAACGAGATCTGTTCCTCCCCTCCCAGATACAACGACATCATGCAAAAAATCATATTTCCCTCACCTACTTCTCCATTCTATTAGAACCCACTCCATTGAACCATTTATACAAGAAGGAATCACCTAAACTGATTGGAGATGATAGGCTGGTGACCCCCCCAACTGGTTCCTAGACAACATTGGCCCATTTCCTCTCAAAAAATAA
This sequence comes from Viscum album, assembly GCA_963277665.1. Taxonomy (NCBI): domain Eukaryota; kingdom Viridiplantae; phylum Streptophyta; class Magnoliopsida; order Santalales; family Viscaceae; genus Viscum; species Viscum album. Next base: position 289,263,885 of record OY728151.1, on the reverse strand, counting down.
TTGTGAGGTGGTCTCTACAGATGGTTTATAATAGAAAAATCATTGGAAAAAATATGAGATAATCTTTTTGAACCATCAGAAATTCCAGAGCATCTAAAGTAATTGGTTCATGAACCTTTTTTCCTTTTTACTAATTTTATTGATTTTAGATACTTCTTTATAAATTAAATATAATAAAACAGTATAAGTAATTTTCAATAATGTGAAATTCATACTAAAAAACACATATATCACATGTCAGATGATGAAGAAGTAAAATTTTCCTGAGTAAAAAACGACACACACAATCTCCATCTCTCATTTGCTCCTTTCTATGTAATGGAGCTAGAGAATTTGGATTAGTAATATCATGTATTGATACACTTACCTATCCCAACAACATAGGTTAGTGATAAAAATAAAACCGAAAAACATTTGTAACTCTATATGATACTATATAAACTTGTGTATTTCCAACATATAACTAACAATATATGGTCATGTCCAAATAAGGAGGTGGAGAATCTAAGCTTGCAAGCCGCACAGGCTCTGATTGTCTCATCCATTGTTCAAAATAGACGGTATAAATAACTTAACTTGATCCCCCATGGATTGTTTTATTTATTCCACCTCATCTATTAAGAATTATTTATTTGTATCCCTTGATTTGATACTCTTTTGAACAAAATAATTCTTAATTATAACACCCACCTCATGTCAACTTACATGACCGAGGGGCTTTAACATCCCTACAACCATAGCTAGAATGTTTATCCAACCCTAAGGTATAAAACCCCTTAAATATTTTAATCCTAAAGGTCATCATGAATTGGTATAATCAATTTCTATATTATTACTACTAAATTAAAAGGAATATTAACATTCAGGAAAAGTAAAAAATAATTCCTTATAGTTATTTCTGATACTTATTAAATTTATTCTTAAAAATGTTTTTATTTCTTTTAAATATCGATCGTTTCTATTTTTAATGGAGAGTGGGGGAAGATGTAGGACCAAAGACCTCTTTTGTTTAACTATTTCTTCTATATATTAGTGCATCAAACTCTTCTGCAATCATTTTCTCCTCAAGTAATTGATATTCTCCTCGTGGAAAATTACGGTGGCTTATATTATAGAACTTGATCTCATAGTGAGATCTCCAGGATTATTGTTACATAAAAATTAATTAATAATTTATTAGGAAATATGAATTATATTATAAAATATATAATAATTTTCACACCATAATTTTTTTATCATGTCAGATGGTGAACCATTTAGAGCATGTATCAGCATTTAAAAACCCATACTTGAGACTTGATAATTCATTCTATAACTTTTCAGAAACATAAATGTCTATCAATTATATCCAAAAGTAAATATAAACATATTTTCTTAACTTCATTAATTTATTGAAATTTTAATGTCTTCTGTAGTAGAATATATTAAATATTATTCATATAAAATTTGTATTATTTTAATAAAGTGATAAAAATAAATCAATTGATATATTTTTCAGTTATAGACTCCCATAACTATGATTTCATTTTTCAGTTGAATAACTTTAAAGAAGGATATAAAATATTAATCCTATAACAACTCTACATGGAAATATAACTGTTTAATTTTGTTTCATTTAGCCCATTTTGGTTATTATTATCCTAAAAATTAATACGAATCCTTTAATCTCCATGAGAATGTTTATGTTTTGGTTAACATGTAGTCCCACACACACCAACTCTAAGAATTAAGTTCTTAGGAGATTAAAAAGAAGAATACTCCACTGTAGTAGTTGCAACAGTAGTTCTGCAAACAATTTTTTTACAAATTAAATGTTTACATGTATTGAAAAATTAATTATTAAATATTTAATAATATGAAAAAAATATATATATTCCTAGACAAATAATTCACTTCCTATATGTTTGTGATTTAAATAAGCCAACATAATTTCATTTTGTGCTGTTGTATATTATTAGAAAAGTGAATATCTAAAATTAATAAATACAAAAATATGTAAGAAATAAAAATAGTATCACACATGTGTATGTTTTTAAAAAATAATAATTATGTCATGACGTATAATGAATAAATATATAACATTAACTAATGAATATAAAAATTAATAAAAAATGATTAAAATGACCAACATTTATGAATTAAAATATAACAATTAAAATATTGTACTTTTATAAGCATAAAATTACCCAAAAAATTATTTTGTACATCAGGTTGTTTAATTGAAAAATGATTAACTGGAACTATTGAATATAGAATTTAACAAATAAAACATATAAATAATAAATATATATTGCATAATAAATAAAAATTAAAAAATATAGTTTTTTTTCATGTGTAAATTTGAATAAATAAATAAAATATATATATTTACCTGAATAACAAGGAGTGTATCTTAGAGTTTAAACATATCTCATTAATATGATCGTTTCATACAATATGGACAATGTTTATATTATAATCCTTATTAACATATAGAAATCATGTAATTGAGGAATAAACCTCACATAAATCCATAACATCGTCATCATCCACATAAATCCACACAAATTCTTTTTCCATTTCAAAATTATGGATCACTAAACATTCGATGAGTCAGTAAAATAAAATATTTTCTTTTCATGTGTCAGTATTATAATTAGATTCTCTTTGCAACTAAATCTTTTCAAATCATTGAGTATAAATCAATAATTATCACATTTCACACCACTAAAACTATCAACATTGTTACACTTAAAATATATTAGTTGAAATTTAGTATAATCAATTTCCCACATATCCTCAACAACTCCAAAATATGTTTTTGATAGAGAAATTGGGTGTTTATGTTTTTCACTAAAAAAATGCATTACTTCAGCGATGTTTATTACCTTACTATTTTGAACGTTACTATTTTCAACCAGATTTTTTGTTTGTAAAATATGTAACCATTAACATCAAAACAAGACCATGTGACCATATTATGAGATAGAAAAGGTATGAGTTCTATGAATATGAGTTTCTTGATGTGGATTTCTTGAAGATATGATTAATGTTGGTGGTGTTCTTCACTATTATGATTATTTTAGAAAACAACAGCATTGAAGAGAATTATGGAGGAGAAGGGAATTTCAAGTGGAGATTCATGGAAAAGATGAAAAGGAATTGACAGAACACTTTGCGATTACAAAGAGATCTACGATTTGAAATTGTCCATGTTGCTTCATAATTTAGAGATAATTTTGGGGGAATTTCCAATGCTTTACGATTTGAGTTGACGTGGTGATGACTTCACATGAAAGGTTCTCGAGTCAGTGGAATTGCATATAAATATGCATCGACCCCCTCAGGAGAAGTAGAGAATTTTCCAAGAAACCTTTGTTGCTGTCAAATTGCAAAGGAGGTTCACAAAGGTAGAATGCTTCGTGAAAAACTAGAGCATTGCAGTGGCTAATCTCGCTCTACAAAAGTGGTGTGATCCATGTTGGCTCAGTGAGATTTTAGAAGGATGTCACTTTGGGATGGATTGAGCTATGTGGAAACCAAATCTCTACGATGGCATGAGCTTAGTGAAGGTCTGAGCTCTGTGATGCAGTATGCTCCATGGGGCTGTGAGTTTTATGAAGTAGTGTTCTTCACAAAGAGGGTGGGACTTCATGAAGGCCTATTTGAGCTTTTTGAAATTGGGAGCTTCACGAAGTAGAGTGATTTTCAAAGATATTTCCCAAAGGATGTTTCCCATGGGTCAGGGGAAAAGGGGTATTCATCAGTGGATGGAATTTGGAATTCAATAGAGAATCTACATACAATGGACGATGCATTCATTAGTGATAATGAAAATACCTACAAGTCTATAAACTGTGAGTGGATCTTCCGAAGAAGAAGTTAGCTCACTTAAATTGAGAGAACAATGTGTTCTAAAATTGTTAGTGCTTGTAAACCCCGAGGGACAGTAGGTCTACTTCAAACTTGTAAACAAGATTGAGCTTATAGTGGATTTGGTACATCGACACATCACCAGTGTATGATCTTTGGATGTAGACTAGTGAGGGTGAAAAACTTAATTTTTTGGGTCATATGCATGATTTATGTTTCTTTTATACTATGCAATAGAAAGGAGAGAGTGAATAGGGTTTTGTCTAACAAAAAAAGAAGATAAAAAGGGGCAGTTGTTTTAATTTGTCACACTCTGATTCACCCCCCTCTCAGGGTATCTAGCATATTAAACCTAACTACTCGAACCTCTAAAATGTAACTTGGGAAGATTTAAAGATAAATGATCAAGGGTTGGCAAAGCTTGAAGGCTGAAAATGGTGTAAAGGGTAGAGGGAGGAGGTGCCCTTTTATTAGAAAGAAGAGGGAAACTTTAGGGAACTCTCAAAATATTAATTTATTATAATTTCAATTTTGATTATGAGTGGACGAAAACTTATTTAATTCAAAGATAAGATGATTATGGTTTCAATACCCATCATCCAATAATTTTTAGACAAATTTTGAATATATTTTATACTTATATTTTTGTTTTAACACTTATTTTATCCTTTTTAATCTTACCGTGATGTAATGTTTTTTACACATTGTGGGTTAATATAATTTATAAATCTTTTAAAACGACCCACAGAAAGTTATTTATAAAATATTTGGACTTATATTAACAATTTGGATGATTTTTTAGATTTTTATGAATTTAATAAAATTTAATAAACTATTTTATGTCTTAAGTTTTGAATTATGGCAATTTAGTACATGATTCATACTTGACTTTTTTAAAAAATTCATAACAAGTAGATTCCTTCGAACCAATCACATTATATCATCACTAATAAGTCAATGTAATCCATAAAATTCGTGGATGATATCTAAATTTTCAAATTTAATTTATTTTAATATTTATAAATTCATTTATTTTAATCAGGCATTACTGAGGTAATCACTTCATCATAATTGTGTCATAAATAAATATATTTATCTAATGTATAAATATTATAAATAAAATACCATGGTGTAGGAAATAATTTAATATTTCTAATTAATATATATAGGTATATAGATTAGTTATATAACAATATATTATAATCTATTTAATAAAAGATATATGTTTAGTTTATAATTATCTTTACAGTAAATTAATTCTTATAAAATGTCATTTTCACATCAATGTGAATCCATGGGGTCTAAAAATTGACCCAAGGATACCCATGGTCAGAAATATCTCATCCAAGAGGATTGGGATTTGGGTTAGGGTAGATTAATATTATTATAATGTTTTTAACCTTAATTTACCAGATTTACCCTTTAACCATGGTAAATAAAATGACTATTAAAGTGATTATTCAGAATGTCCAAAAATAAAAATGTAACTATTAACACAATTTTAACCTTTTTATTCTAAATATGGAATCCATTTCTCCAAATTCAATACATAGAAGTTGCAGTAATTAATTTAAAATTAATTCTCATTGTCAAAACCCAAAAGTGGGTTTTTAAAAAGTTATAAGTATCAAAAGATTGACATGTGTTTATGTCAAATCTAAAAGTAAAATTACGTCCAATGAAAAAACTGGATTAAAAAATAAAAATAAAACCCAATTAAACTTTAAAACCAATTAAAAAGACAATCTAACTATATAAATAAAGTAGATAAAAATGATGTTTTGAGTTAAAACGATGTATTGTTCACTATTCATTAAAATTTTATTTTTATTATAAAAATACCCAAAATTCAACAAAGGTAATTTTTTATGTCCCAATTCCAAATAATAATTATATTTTTTCAAATTTAACTTATAAAAGTCTTAAAGACTATATTTAAAATGGGTGCACCATCAGAATGTGGTAAATCTACATTTTTTAAAAATAATTCTTTTATCTGAAAAATTAATTGTGTTATCATATCATGTTCTAGAAAATATATAAGATGGATTTTAATTTTATATATAATAAAAAATGTGGTAAATACTATTCATAATGTCTATATATATAAATTTTTTATAATATAACATTGTTTACTGAAACTTGGTATTGCGTACAACACAAGCTATTGAGGAAGGTTTCTCTTACATGAAATGCCAGACAAGTCAGTGTTTTGTGTAGTGAAATATTGTTTTTCTATTGCGTATAACATAATCCAAACATAGTTCATTTATACAATGAAAATAAATTACACTCAATGTTGTGTAAAATTAATACAATCAAAATAACATGAAATTATGTGCAACACACACCAATAATAGTGTTGCGTGTACTACACGAAAATATGATATTGTGTATAGTGGAAGATAATATTTGTGTAATGTTCAACTCAATTCATCGATAAAATTAAAATAATCCATCTCATAAAATCCCAGGTTGTTACATACTATCCATGTGAAGCTTACAGTGCTAGATATGATATAAAATGTTTCATAGAGTGGAGAGACGATCCATCCACACATCATAGAAGATTTTTGAGTCAGTTTCGATATCTGAGAGAAGTATATTATTATATAGACTGAACTAACTCCCCATCAGAATTTCCTAGGGCTCAGCCTGTAGGGAGTCTTCACTATCGAATCAGGCATTGTGCACTGCAACCATACTTCCCCTAGAGTTATTTATCATGCTTCCACCCCTCAAAATTCATATAGAACATGATCCATTTAATTGAATTTCAGACCTCTAGATGGGGGGTCTCTAGTAGATCCTTTGACCCATTAAAACCCTACTGTGGATAACATGTGCCCTAAACAGAATCATCTACCTCATTGAAAGATCTTCCTTGCATTTTTTTAGTAGTACCCCCAGATCGTTGATCAACCATTTTGATATACATATTTGGCCCCACTTTTAGAACCCAACTCCTTCAAAATGTGATCTGTTCCTCACCTCCTAAACACAAAAACTATAGGCTAAAAATCATATTTCCCTTAACTACTTATCAATATTATTATGACCAACTCTATGGAACCAACTATGGAAGAAATAATCGCCGGAACCTATTAGAGATGACAAGCTGGTGAACTCCCCAACTGATTTCCACACAATGATGGCCCATTTCCTCTCGAAAAATAAATGTGAGGTGGTCTGGAAATAGGGGTTCTCATAGAATGAACATTGGGAATATATGAGATAATCTTTTTGAACAATCATAAATTCAAAAGAATCTGAAGTTATTGGTTCATGAAATTTTTTCATTTTTTACTAATTATTTTGATTTTAGATACTCATTTATAAATTAAATATATGAATACATTATATTTAATTTTCAATAAAATGAAATTAATACTAAAAAACACATATATGACATGTCAGATGATGAAGAAGTCATGTTTTCCAGAGTAAAAAATGACACACACAATCTCTAACTCTCGTATCCTCCTCTGTATGCAATGGAACAAGAGAATTTGGATCAATAATATCATGTACCGATACTCTTACCTTACCCAACTACACTGAGTGGTGATAAAAATAATCTAAGAAAACATGTGTAACTCTACATGATACGATATAAACAGGTGAATTTCTAATATAAAACTCAAAATATAAGGTCAGGTCTTAATAGTTGGTGGAAAATCGAAGATTGCTGGCTACATAGGTTGTTATTGTCTTTTCCATTGTTCAAAAAGTGACAATAAAACTAACTTAATTTGATCACCCATGAGTTGTTTTATATCTTCCACATCATCTATTAATGAATTTATTTATGCATCCCCTGATTTCTTAATTTTTGGACCAAAAAAATATTAATAATTACACTCACCTCATGTAAACTTACATGACATGAGGGTGTTTGCTTCACTAATGAACCGGACTCGGCCAGTCACCCAAACAGTGCCAAAAGGGTCTGGTTTCACTACCTTAGGCGCACATCCCATTACTCCAAAGGTAGCCGACTAGCAGCTAGGGTCTGAATAGGTATAGTAGGGAGGCTATACCCTCAACGAGGAAATACAGGCACTGGTTAGAGTATAACGTCTATAGGCAGTGGGAATTTAATGACTCGGTAGACTCTAAACAGATCCGCAGAGCAGAAGCATATCAAATATCAAATAAATAGTGGAAGCAATATAGAACAATGGCAGTGGAAAGTAAACCAAATAACATGCTGAATATCACAAGCAACTACAGCTGTAAACAAACAAACATGCATCCATATCAAGTCATACATATCAACCTAAAATGGTGCCAATGTCTAACCAACAGTCGCCACATAATAATTTAAGCATGATAATAAAAAAAGGGAACTATCAAAAATGAATCCAGCAAGGCACGACCTCAAGGTCCATACTAGTCTCCATGCCAACAAAACTATGTTCCAGCTCCTTAGGCTGACCCTCTACGTGCACAAAATTTCATAAAGTCTACACGCATCCCGAAGGACCCATGTAGGGTGTGAGTTGAGTCTCATTATGATACCACCCAATGGTGCGTACCTAATATAAGTGTTTCGACAGACATTCATATATAATAAAATAGTAAAGAATACAATTCCCAAAAGTAAACACAAACTTCACTAGTGCTTAGCAGCCACCAGGAAGTGTCACCTGCTTCAGCCAACGCCGGAATCTCTAGTCTATAACCAAGTACCACGTGCCACCAGACACCATTTATCACATGTAACGATGCCCCGAAGGCAAGCCTAACAATTGTAACCCAGCTCTAAAGCTCAACCTTCCCATGGAACAACATCCAGAGGAACAACGATACCTGTCCTCAAATAATAACTGGAGGGACAGTGATGTCTGCCCTCATATAATACCTGGATGGACAGCGATATCTGCTCTCAAATCATACCTGTAGGGACCGCGATGTCTGCCCTCAATTCAAGGTGAGCCTCTGCCCCCAACCTGACATCCTCAATGCTATCTCTCGAAGGCTCCTCAACTCCCACATGGATTACTATGGAATGCACCCCCAAACCAATATCACCTAAGCACATCTATCGGGGGCCTCTACCTTGCAAGTGGCCAAACCACCTCATCACGGAGTCTATCTATGTGCACAGTACTCAAAAGTACATGGTGAGCAGTAATCACCTCAATAAGTTCCCAAGCCACAACACCTCTGACACTTCGTGTCCCTGCGAACAAGTCGCTCAAGTCTGATGGCCTCGCCATCCTAGTAAATCGGGCCAAGCCCAGCCTGACAGCCAAAATGTCTCAACTGACGTCCATGAAGACCAATATCGTGGTTGAAAACCACCAAAGTAACCCAGTCAAGGCCCCAACCTATGATCAACAACACTCAACAAAATATCTGGGTCACTCCCAACATAACTAAATAGTTCAAAATAGGAAATATCAAAAATTTCATATATATACTGTAATTACTCACTTTGAATAGGAAATTACTAAGAGTCAGGTTTCTCCACACGTGTGTTGTCCCATACTATCACCTAAGGTCTCGAATGACATATAAAAATTCAATCATGATTTAACAAATTAAACTCAGTAGTTTAAATTAAGCAGTTCAATTTATACCCATTTCGGCACTCCCAGGAAAAATGCCCTAAACGAGTGACGACCTATAACCCATCCTCGCTCGATCACAAATAGGTCAAGGAATTCCTAGAGGCATCCCACATTGCAGTTACAAATAATTAAAAACAATTAAATAGGTTTTTGATCAATAGCCAACGTCGCGCCTGAAGGACCCAACCCCCAAAAGTCTAAAAAACACGAAAGAAGGTATGCACCACCCACCTCGTACTTGTATGATGACACTCCTTCGATATCAGCCTCTGAATTGGTCTATATCATGGTAGATCTGTTTTCTGTCAACTTCCGGAAATTCTGCTTGGATGGAAACTACAGAGAAATAGGCAAGGAATCAAGGCTGAAGATGGGTGTGCAGGGTTATCCTTTCTGATGCGCACCGAGGGATTGAAGAATAGAGGTCGCATGAAGAATCTAGGAGGGTTTCTATTTATCGGAGGTTCTTGGACGAACTGTGCATCGAATGGGGAAGAAAAAGATAAATCTGGAAATAAGAGGTGATGGTGTCTCGAATGCTCAAATAAAAATAAAAGTACATGGCATGTATTTTAAGACCACATGTCGTGTAGATGGATTGTCCGTGCCCCGACTTAAGCAGATTCCAGTGCATTGCTTTCACAGTATACACGGTCAACACACAGCCAAGGATATGGCCATTGCACGGAACAAAATTACACAGTGTGTTAAGGAAGACTACACACTGTGTAGATGGAAATTTACACACGGGCACCACACGATATGTACATGGTCTCACCTGGGTTGTCACATGCCTAGCTGATACACGACATGTATTCTGGAAATTTCCAGAAACTTCCGAGATTTACCAGACATCTCAAAAATCAGCCAAAAATTTTATAAAAAAGGGGAAAATTCAAACCGGGTCGGAAATTTTAATTCGCTCCAAAAACCCTGGTTCTTACAAACTTTGCACCTTAACATATCTCGTTCCCAAGCTATCAGACGAAACTCGGAGATGGTACCGAATATACCACCTCGATCAAAGTAACCCAAACTTCCCCAGTCTCAATGTTCCTGGTTAAATTCCTCACGGGCTCCCCACCTTAAGAATTGCCTACTTGGTCTAAAACTGAACAAATCTCAAAGCAATAAAAATAATCAAACAAGGTCTAATGACATATTTCCCGGACCCATGGTACATCCTGTGATGCATTGTCACCCCTGCACCTCCTCGGTTCTCACATGTCGCTTCCGACATCCAATGCAACTCTCACCACATTGGTGTCCGACTCTAAGAGGTCATCCATCTCATAGATGCACCAATCAAAACCTCGTGCATTGCACCTCAAGTAACCCACATCCACGAGGCTCTGATGCCCACAACACCACACGTAACCCACATTCTTGATGCTCCTACTATTACGCTTCTCAAATATATAAATAAAATATATAACACATCATATATGATGCCAATCCCACTAACTAACATCTAGTCAATCCCCAAGTATCCTGTGCAACACGTGCACTCTACCAGACATGACTCAAGATGCCATGATAAAAGAAATAAAGGAAAATCACGACCACACCCATTGTGTACCTTCTATCGTCATCGGATCACCAGCCTGCTCAGTCCCTCATAGCTCCACAATGTGCACCTTCCTTGAAGTATGACTGCCTGATGCCTAACTACCCATCGGTGCTGCTCCAGTCACCGACCACTGACCCCTCAGCTGGGTCCCACCGTCTCTGTCACGTCCTCCGCGCATAGCTGAACCTCGACTACCATCTCCCGGTACCATATCTGAACAAACACCTGACACCACAGTCTATCTTGGTCCCTTCCTGCCGGCTGTCTGAGAAGGATGCCTGCAAAACCTCTCCAGATGCCTGACCTATCCACATGCCCGGAACTCCTTCGGAGGCCTATCGTACTAAGCCCAAATATGTCCCAGTTGCCCACACTGAAAGAAAACCACTGTTGAACTTCAACAATGTGTCCTAGATGAGTCTTTGACCTACCCTCCCTGCTGGAACTCATCTCTACCTCTCTTCCTACTGTCCGAACCATCACTTGAAGTTGTCGCTCGGCCAATCAATGGTCTATCCCTCTGGTTTCCCTCTACTATAAGAGCCTGGTTCAGAGCCTCGGGGAAGGAACCCAGCCTAAAGATGTTCAAATGGTCCCTAATGGCATGTCGTAAGCCATCCTCAAAGTGCCTCACCCTAGCTGCGTCATCGCTTACCTTACCAGGTGCAAAGCGAGACAACCCTGTGAAGGTAGCTGCGTAGTCCATGACAGACATATCCCCCTGTTGAAGACTCATGTACTCTAGATCTCTCACTTCCCTTAGTGTCTATGGATAGTATTTCTCAAAGAACTTGTCTTAGAAGTCCTTCAAAGTTAGTTCCTCGTGCCTATGAGCCTGTACCTATGCATCCCACCAGCGCTTCGTCGGTCCTCTCAGCATGTACGTCGCCAACATGACCCTCTGCCTTGGAGGCACCACGAGATGCTTTAAGATCATCTGCATGCTTTCTATCCAGTTCTCAGCCGCATGTGGACCACCCTCACCCTGAAAAAGCGGCAGGTGCTGTGACTGGAACCCCCACGTCAGATATGCCATAGAACGATCTGTACCCTGTGCGCCTCTGTCAATCCACTGTAAGACATGTACCAGGCTAGCTCGGAGTAGCTCATCAAGCCATGGTCTGAACGCTACAAAACCCGGCTGCTGCCCTTCCTGCACTGGATCCAGAACCTGATCATGTCCTTGATCCTGTACCTACGGTTCATGCTCTGCCTGTACCAGATTCTGAACCTGATCCCGCAGCACTGTATCTTCTCCTTCCCGATGCTCTATCGAGTCATGAATGAGTAACCCGTTTAATACCAGTAAAGATAAGAGAAATCCCATATATATATATATATATATCAGTATATTCTACACAGATAAGGAAAGTAGTAAAGAGGCAGTGTATAACAACTACCCTTACTCTCCCCTATCCCATCTGATGCCCTTGGCATCCAGACCTCACAGCCTCCTTACCCGCCCTCAATAGAGCCAAGTATCAATAGTACCTTGAGCCATGACCATCCTGACAACCAACGTTGCCTCTAACCCGATGACTGAGTTACCCAATCCTGACAGTTATACTGCCTCATTCGTAATACCTGCCTACTCTAATAAGAGCCAGACACAAATATCCTTCAACATGAAATTCTAAAAATACACAAACCATGGAATACATATTGAAATAAATAATAAATTCTATCAGGAGTTTCACCTATTCACATTTCAAAGCCTACATATCATGGCAATTGATTTTTATTGACCTGGCATTATCACGTCACAATGTATACATGCAGTTATGAAATTGAAATACCCTAAAATGTTCCTATCAAAAGACAAGAAAATAGCCTTGACATACCGGGCCAAGGTCCAATTCTCCCTTACCACACCGGGTCAAGGTTCACATATCACAATCAATAACATCACACAATAAGTGAGCCACCGAGGTGGAAAACATATAAATCGTAATCTATGCAAAAAGCATCCAGCAATTCCCACCCATAGGCAACTTGGTCCATCCCTCGTACATGGGGCTTTAGGCACCCAAGCACAAGCTTGGAACCCAGTCCCAGTAACAACCTATATTTCTAGTCTACCATATCTAAAATAGTAAAACCCATCGAAATAAAATAGAAGTCTCAATCTCATTAGTATCCAGTGAAATACTGTTACTAAATCCCTATCAAGAACTCCTTTGATACCACTTTGTAATGACCCCAACCCAGCCATCCACCCAAACAGTGCCAAACGGGTCGGGTGTCACTACCTTAGGCGTACCTCCCCTAAACGCCAAAGCCTACCGACTAGAAGTGAAAGTCTGAATAGGTATAGTGGGGAGGCTATACCCTCATGGAGGAAATAAAGGTAATGGTCTGAGTATAACGTCTATTGGCAGCAAAAATTTAATGAATCAACAGTCTCAAACTAGACCCGCTGAGCGGAAGCATATCAAATATCAAATAAACAGCGGAAGCAATATAGAACAATGGAAATAGAACATAAATAGTATAACATGCTGAATATCACAAGAAACTATGGCTGTAAACAAACAAACATGCATCCATAGAAAGTCATAAATATCGACCTGAAATGGCACCAATGGCTAAACCACAGTCACTACATAATAAAGTAAGCATGCGAATACAAAAACGTGAACTAAGAGAAATGTCTCTAGCAAGGCACAACCTCAAGGTCCATACCAGTCTACAGGGCAACAGTGATAAGGTCTAGCTCCTGAGGCTGACCCTCTACCTGCATGAAATTTCATAAAGTCTACACGCATCTCGAAGGGCCAATGTATGGTGTGAGATGAGTCTCAGTAGGATACCACCCAATGGTGCATACCTAATATAAGTGTTTCAGCTGACATTCTTATATAAGAAAACAGTAAATAGTAAAATGCCCAAAATTAAACACAAATTTCTTTGGTCCTCAGCAGCCACTGGGACGTGTCACCTGCTTTGGCCAATGCCGGAATATCTCATCTGTAACCCGTCACCATGTGCCACTAGACACCATGTATCTTAAGTACCGACGTCCTGAAGGCACGCCCAATAATCGTAACCTAGCTCGAATGCTCAACCTTCCCATGGCACAACATCCGGAGTAACAACGATACCTATCCTCAAAAAATAACCGGAGGGACAACGATGTCTACCCCTCAAATAATACCCAGTGGGACATCGATATCTGCCATCAAATCATACATAGAGGGACAGAGATGTCTGCCCTCAAATCACAGCGAGCCTCGGCCCACAACCTGACAGCCTCAATGCTATCTCCCAAAGGCCCCTCACCTCCCACCTGGCTTCCTATGGAAAGCACCCCCCAACCAATATAACCTAACCACATCTATCGGGGGCCTATTCCCGGCGAGTGGCTATACCACCTCATCACGGAGTCTATTTGTGTGCACACTACTCAAATGTACCCGGTGAGCGGTAATCACATCAATAACTTCCCAAGCCACAACACCTCTCACACCTCGTGTCCCTGCAAACCGGTCACTCAAGTCTGATGACATTTCCATCCATGTAACTCGGGTCAAGCCCAGCCTGACAGCCCAACTGTCTCAACCAACGTCCATGATTCCCAATCTCGTGGTAGAAAACCCCCCATGTAACCTGGGAAAAGCCCCAACCTGTGATCAACATCAGTCAACAAAATATTCGGGCCAAGCCCAACATAAATAAGTCGTTCAACATAGAAAATATCACACATTTCATATATTTACTATAAAGAATCACTTTTTATAGGATATTACTAACAGTCAGGTTTCACCACATGTGTGTCGTCCCATACTTTCACCTAAAGTCTCGAATGCCTTAAGAAAATTCAATAAAGATTTAACAAATTAAACATAGTAGTATAAACTAAAAAGTTCAATTTATATCCATTTCAGCACCCCCAGACGAAATTCCCCAAACAAGTAATGACCTCTAACCCTGCCTCGCTCGATCACAACTTGGTCAGGGTATGCCTAGATTCATCTCACATTGCGGATAAAAATAATTAAAACAATTAAACATGGTTTCCCTCAATACCCGACGTTGTTCCCAAAGGTCGCAACCCAAAAAATTCTACGAGAACAGAAAAGAAGGTATGCACCACCCACCTCGTACTCATACGATGGCAGTCCTTCGATATCAGCCTCTGAATTGGTCTAAATCAAGGTAGACCTGCGTTTCCATCAATTTTCAGCAATTCTGGTCGGATGAAAACTGCAAAGAAATAGGAATGGAATCAAGGACGGAGATGGGTGCGCTGGGTTAGCCTTTATGATGTGGTCCCGCTACCACCGACAGATTGAAGAATATAGGTCGCATGAAGAATCAAGGAGGGTTTCTGTTTTTTGGATGTTCTCGGATGAACTGTTCGTCCAACGGGGAAGAAAAGATAAATCTGGAAATATTACGCAACAACGTCTCAGATTCTCAAATAAAAATAAAAGTACATGGCGTGTATTTTAAGACTATACGCCAGGTAGATGGATTTTCCATACCCCGACATAAGAGGAGTCCAGTGCATGGCTTGGACCATGTACAAAGTCAACACACGGCCAGGGACTCAACCATTTCACAAAACAAAATTACACGGCATTTCGAGGAAGAATACATGCCACGTAGATATAAATTTACACACGGGCACCATACGACATGCACATGGTATCACTCAGGTTGTCACATGCCTAGCTGATACACAGTATGTACATGGGAGTACACGGCGTGTAGTCTGGAAATTTCCTGAAACTTCCCATATTTTCCAGACTTCTCAAAAATCAGCCATTTTTTTTAGAAATGCGGAAAATTCAAATAGGGTCAGAAATTTTAACCAGCTCTAAAAACACAGGTTCTCTACAGTTGTAGATATAATGTTTATACAACCATAAGGAATAAAATTCCATTAAATTTTTTAATCCTAAAGGTCATCCTGAATTGGTATAATTAATTTATATATTAATTCTATTAAATTAAAATGATTATTTACATTCATAAATAGAAAATTATAATTCCTTATAATTATTTCTATAACTTATTTCTATTGATTCTAAATTTTTTTTATTTCTTTTCAATATCGATCGTTTCCATTTTTTATGGAGAGTGGGGGAAGATGGAGGACCAAAGACCTCTTTTGTTCCACTATTATGTCTATCTCTTATTGTATCAAACTCTTCTAAAATCATTTAATCCTCAGCTAATTGATACTCTCTATGTGATAAATTATGATGTCCTATATTACAGAATTGGATCTCATAGTGAGGTCTCTCGGATGATTGTTAAATAAAAATGAATTAATAATTTATTAGAAAAAATGAAAGATATTAAAAAAACATATAATAATTTTCACACCATAATTTTTTCATCATGCAAATGGAGAACCATTTATTCCTTGTATTTTCATTTAAAAACCCATACTTGAGACATGTGTTTTCCTTCTAAAACTTTTCAAAAACATAAATTTCTACCAATTCGAACCAACAATAAATATAAACATATTTTCTTACTATCATTCATTTATTGAAATTTCAATGTCATCTGTACTTGAATATGTTAAATTTTATTCATATAAAATATATATTATTTGAATAATGAGATAAAAATAAATAAATTGATATATTTTATGGTTATAGACTCCCATAATTGTGTTATCATTTTTTAGTTGAATATCTTTGGATAAGGATATAAAATATTAATCCTATAAGAAATATGAATGGAAATAAAACTGTTTAATTGTGTTTCATTTAGATCATTTTGGTTATTATTATCCTAAAAATTAATATGAATCCACTGATCTCCATGAGAATATCAATGTTTTGGTAAAAATGTAATCCCACAAACACCAACACTAAAAATTATGTATTTAAAAGATGAATAAGTAGATGAATCCATTGTATG
Organism: Viscum album; assembly: GCA_963277665.1. Classification (NCBI taxonomy): domain Eukaryota; kingdom Viridiplantae; phylum Streptophyta; class Magnoliopsida; order Santalales; family Viscaceae; genus Viscum; species Viscum album. The sequence continues at coordinate 289,247,010 of OY728151.1, read as the reverse complement.
AGGTGTAACAGTAATCCTGTAATCAAATTTTAAAAAATAAATTTTTACATTTATTAAAAAATTTAATTATTTAATATTTTATAAAATGAAAAAAACATATTCCTCTTCAAATATTATACGTCCTCTCTGTAATGTCCCGAGAAACCATGTTTTGATTTTTGACAAGTTTGCTTTTCAATGTCACCCGTTAAGTGAACCAACAATCAACTTATAAGGTAAAAATAATAATAAAATAGAAAAATGAATCAAATGAATGAAAACTCCTTCTATTCAAATAAGTAACATCTCAGCTACAACCTCCACTGACCAAACAATAAGATAAATTAACCAAAAATCCCAACTAAGAACCTGATTACAATAATGGGGATACCACTTAAAACCACCAAGAGCCCAAGAATGCCGTAGGGGTTTCTGGCATCCATCAGAATGAACATGAGGATGTCCGAAGCCACTGCAACTATGCTGAGCACCAAGGTAATCACACGAACCATCTCTTCTTCTCTCCTTTAGTCACCTAGAGTGAGGGACACCATGAGACCAGACCCTTTATAAGCATACTAATCTGATCGTTGAACCCAAGCAGGTATAAATTTGACAGTTGGATTCTCATATCCACTATGTTTTCTTGACCGTTGGAAATAAGAATGGATTCCCTTAAAAGGTTTAGAATGTTAAATATGTAATTTGCTTAATTTATTTCTTGTTTTCACAAAAATGTGAATTATGTTTTATGTTCAAAAAATGGTGGAAATTAATATTTTATTCACTACACTTATTTTCTTAATTTGAGCAATTAAAATTTTATGTTGTAATTATATTAAAGCTGATGGGTTTTTATTTTGTCTAAATATGTGCTAAACCTTGAGTTATATATATATATGTATATATTGCATCAAATTAAATGATTCTTTTTCTTTAAATTAAAGGGCTAATGTTAATGAAAATGTTTATAACGTGGATAAACAGTTTTGGAAACTACGTCAAACTATGATTTCTTTTTCTTATGTGTTTCATGGTGATGATACTTTTATCAACGCACTCTTATGTTTGATTGAATGTAGTTTAGTTAATATTAATCTTTAATTAAGAAAAATTAAGGTAATTAGCTAGTAATGGAAATTAAAACATATATATATATATGAAATGTTTTGATTAACCAATGTTTTTAATCATTGACCTTCATAATGTAATATTAAGTAATTAACAATTATGGTTAATAATAAAAATGATAATATAATAAGAATTATTGGTGTTTTAAGAATAAAATATATATATACATATATGATAATATGTTTTGATTGAATCAATATAATTATTGACCAATGACTTTTATTAAAATAATAAAAGTTCGTTTAATAATTGAATGAAATAATAAAAACAATGTTATATTAAATTAATAATAATATTAATAAAACGATTTTGTTTTTTTTAAAACCCAGTGAACCATGTTTTTAAAAGCCGCATCACCACTGGACCATCCGGTCCAGCCCCCTCCGATCGCGGCAGTCCATCTCTTTTAATGCTGCATCGTTTCTGGCTGTCTGATCCTCTCCGGTTTAATCTCTGTTGTCCACTGTTTTTCACATCACTCTCCCCGCGGCTTCTTCTTCCCCGTGTCCGCTACCTCTTCTTTGTTGCGTCGATGTACCAGTAGACTAGGGCGGATCGTTTTCTTCATCGAGGTCGGCTAGTAGACCCCGCTTCTCCTCTTTTTTCCACGAGTCGACACCGACTCGCCTCAGATACCCGGGACGACGACTCCCCGAAGAGCCGTTTCTTCTTCTCTGTTTTTTTAAACCCCAGTTGCACCAAAGGGCCGGAGACATTTTCACTCGGCTTCCTTGATCCTTTCGACCACCAGACCTTATCGCTGAATCGTTTCATCTCCTCCTCTCTGAGCTAAGGTAAGGGAGAAGTTTTGTTGTGGTTTCTCTTTGAGTTTCGGTTTTATATATATATATATATTTGTGTTATGTATATATGTATACATCCTATGTTTGTAAAACCAGATTCATTTTCCTCGTTGCCGCATCTTCCTCTCCTCCTCTCCGGACATGGTAAGTTCATGTTTTATTTCGTTTGGTCTTGTTGAGCTTCGGTTTGTATAAAAATGTATATACATGTTATATGTATATATTTCCGGTGGGTATGAATCTGGTGTAAACCAGGACCATGTGGATCTCCCCCTCATCCTGGAGAACCGAATAGGAGTAAGGGGAAATCCTCTCCTTCGTTTCTTACTGTTTCTATAAGATTTGCATAGTTATATAATCATGTTCTATAAATGTGTATAAGAATATACAAGACCATATAAACCTGTTTATACCTGTTTTACCTCTTCCTAGGACCGAACCAGAGAAGGGGAGGTCTTCTTGTATTAATTTTTCACCCACTTCCGTGAATATACATGGATATATATATGTATATATACATCTTGTGTATGTGTGCACATATATATATTTGTATACATACATATATATAAGATGATACACGCATATGTGCGCCCTTAATTCACTTGTTTATAACCCTAAATTTCTTTTCGCCTCTGAAAAAATGAAGTTATCGAATAATTGCATGAACATGTAAATCATGCAATTACTTGGAGCATAAAGATGTATATTTACATGTAATCATATAGATTTACATGTACGTCACTGTGCATAAGGGATGAATTTTGGCACTATTGTTTTGTACAATATATTATGATGATTTATTTACTCAAAAGCATATTATTTCAAGAAAAATACCCTAAAAACATTTATATACATATTAATATGTATGATGAAGTTCAAGGGATTTATGAAAGTTAAGTTCATTTATTATTATATAAAATAACCCCACTCTGGTTGCCAAAAATTATTTTTGTTTAATGTATAATCTGGGAAATATTTTTGGGTATGGTTTAATGTGGTAAACCCATGCATATGTGTAGGTATATATATCATTATGTTGTCTTCAATTACAAGTTCTTTTATGATGTTTGAAAACATTATAAAGAAAAGGGGCAATGTTGTTTAAAGTGCTAATAAAATATTTTTTACCCAATTATGTACATGGTTTTCCAAATATGGACTTGATTTCACCAATTGTATCCCTAACTGCATGTATATTTACACAGTTTTAATTAAACACCCATAATACCCATTTATCAGCATATGTGTAAGTTATGAAAGACCTTGTTTAACTGGGTATTATGATGTTATGGAATGTTATGTGTCTGTGTTATTTCCTTAAAACCCATGTTTCGATTGTTAAGATATTTTATTGGGTGTACGGATTTTAGCATGCATGACTCAGTTTATTTATGATTGAACTGTCTTCAAGTTATGAATATGTATGTAAAAATGGGGTTGATTAAGAATGCATGAAACCCTATGAATGAATGACCATGTCAAGATATGTGAGGGATGTATAGGACTTACATGTGACGGGTGCGCCCGAAATTATACAGCGCTGTAATGCATTGGGTAAAGCAAGAGTCTCATGAGACGTCATGTGCAACAGACTTGGCAGTTAGCCTTCGCTTGTGCTACCATGGAAACGGGAATGGCAGTTATCCTTGACCTGTTAAGTATGTTATACAGTCTTGACGAAAGGTCTTGGCAAAGTCCAACATTATGCATTCCCTCTGCATGTAATGATAAAGGTCAACCAAGGGTTAGTTCAATTGACAGGACATCCCCTAGTTGAAAGCTCCCATGACTATGAAAATGTAATTTATTTTTCAAGAACTATTTTTCATGTGGTAAACTGTTAGATGAATTGTATATTTTCATGAAACATTTTATGAATGTTTTCCCTACTTAGACACAACAGTCTTTTTAGAATTTAAGTAACCTTGTTTGAATATTATGCATTGTTTATTTTTCTTATGTTGTGCACTCTGATCATGTTTACTTTAAAGCTTATTTCAAGTACGTACTTCTCTGTGAAAATGGTTTTCAAAAATGTTGGATTTCATGTTTTTAAGAAAAGATAATGTTTCGTTTTTAGAAAATTGTTTTATTCTCTTAAAAAAGACTACAATGAGAAAGAGTTTTCTTAAAACGTTTTTAAAACCCCTTACTGGGCATATTTGCTCACCCTACGTTTTTGTTTAAAAATTTTTAGGCATGGTTGGTACTAATGAAGTTAATCAGAAGAAGCTGGTTTCCCAGAATCCTGAGCCTCACGATCTTCTGTAGTAATGGGACATGATATTTAATTTGTAATGTTGTAATGAAATGTTAAGTATATCATGTCTCATTAGGCACCCTGGGTTTGGGGGTCGCAATAGTTGGTATCAGCGGATAGGTTAAAGAAACTCTGGAAAACCAGGTGATATAAATGTATTACAATGACTGACTAAATAAAAATGTTACAACTTTCAGATGGCTGATGAAAATGTACCTACTGACCTTTTTTCACTTCCCACTAAGGCTCTAGAGAACATTGTATCTCTTTCTAACCGTGACAACATTCTGAATTATGCCCGAATTCACATGACATGTATGCACCTGTAAGACGTGTGAGACTCACCTAGGGTGATTAGTCTTCACCGGGGATTGGGGATGGATTATCTCCTATTGTTGATGACCCAATTTCCCTCTTATGCACGTCAGAGAAAGTATCACGAGGGACTCTTCCGATTGTTCACAACTGGCAAGGAATTTGGCACGATTCTTGATAACCCCTTTCAAGAAGATGCTGCTGCCAGAGACCGCCGAGCGGCTTACCTGTGCCAGATTTTGCACTATGGCTTCTGGGGCCAGTTAATGAAAATTGGAGTATTGGAAGATGAGTCCACCCGTTTTTCTCTTAGGCAAGTGGTGTATACCGATGTTTCCCAACTCCATACCCCTCATGCTAAACACAGGAGGCGTCATAAATCTTCCCATGAGTTTAGTCCTATCTGTTCAGCCTGCATGTGGTTTGAAGAGTTAGGGAGTTTCGACACTCTTTGTAGTGTACGTCTAGTAAACTCAGGATTTGTCATGTAATCTTTTTCATAAATGGAAGTTTCTTATTTTCATTCATGTCTCTACCTTATCAATGTTGTTATGAGTTTTGTTTCGATGTTTGTTTTCAGATATATGGTCAAACGAACTTCTCATCACTACCCGATGAGTTAGTAGAAGTCATCTTGATCAAGGCATGCACGGTGGATTATCCATCCTTTCTCCACCTTCGAGGGTCCTACCAGCATTTTCTCGATCTTGCAAATGGTCCCGAGATTCTTCGGTTATGTCAAGAGGATGATCGTGTCTTTCACCTCGTCGCCACTGCTCAACTCCCCTGCTACAGGTGGAGGGGAAGGTATTATGAAGGCCTATTCCAGTGTTTTACACTGGCACAGAACTTCTCTGCCAGAGCGTTCTTCCTCGTAGCTTCCCAGGATGGCCAACTTAGTGCAACCTATATGTTCGAGGTATTGAACTTCAGTCTCCTCAACCGCATCATTCCTCTCTACTACCTTGAGCGTGATGTGGACAGAAGAGTTATCAATGAGTTTATCTACTCGGACGTTTCCGAGCTTTGCACCGCACGAGCCTCCTTTTGGAAGCCCGTGTGAAGTATGCAAGAGCAGGAGTTCAGGACGTACTGTTCGATGTGTATCTGGGCTGGGGAAATGGAAGAGCTATGTGCCAACCTTGGTATCCCGTTAACTGAGCCAGATCCACTATTTCGGTAATGTTGTACGTTTGGGGTTTCATTTTTTCATTTTATCATAGAATTGTGAGGGCAAAATTATTTGAAGGGGGAAGTTATGTAACAACCTGAGAAACCATGTTTTGATTTTTGACAAGTTTTCTTTTCAATGTCACCCATTATGTGAACCAACAATCAACTTATAAGGTAAAAATAATAATAAAATAGAAAAATGCATCAAATGAATGAAAAATCCTTTTATTCAGATAAGTAACATCTCGGCTACAACCTCTACTATCCGAACAAGAAGATAAATTAACCAAAAATACCAACTAAGAACCCGATTAAAATAATGGGGAGACCGCTTAAAACCACCAAGATCCCAAGAATGCAGTAGATGTTTTTGGCATCCATCAGAATGAACATGAGGATAGATGAAGCCACTACAACCGTGCTGAGCACCAAGGGAATCACACGAACAATCTCTTCTTCTCTCCTTCAGTCACCTGGAGTGAGGGACACCCCGAGACCAGACCCATTATAAGCATACTAATCCGACCGTTGAACCCAAATGCCTATAAATATGACCGTTGGATTCTCCTATACACTATGTTTTGTTTTTGACCGTTGGAAATAAGAATGGCTTACCCTGAAAGGTTCGGAATGTTAATTATGTAATTTTCTTAACTTATTTCTTGTTTTCCAAAAAATGCGAATTATGTTTTATGTTCCAAAATGGTGGAAATTAATATTTTATTCACTAAACTTATTTTCTTAATTTGAGAAATTAAAATTTTATGTTGTAATTATATTAAAGCTGATGGGTTTTTATTTTGTCTAAATATTTGATAACCGCTGAGTTATATATATATATATATATGTATATATTGCATCAAATTAAATGATTCTTTTTCTTTAAATTAAAGGGCTAATGTTAATGAAAATTTTTATAACTTGGATAAACAGTTTTGGAAACTACGTCAAACTATGATTTCTTTTGCTTATGTGTTTCGTGGTGATGCTACTTATATCATCGCACTATTATGTGTGATTTAATGTATTTTAGTTGATATTAATCTTTAAATAAGAAAAATTAAGGTAATTAGATAATAAAGGAAATTAAAACATATATATATATGAAATGTTTTGATTAACCAATTTTTTTAATCATTGACCTTCATAATGTAATATTAAGTAATTAACAATTATGGTTAATAATAATAATGATAATATAATAAGAATTATTGATGTTTTAAGAATAAAATATATATATACATATGTGATAATATGTTTTGATTTAATAAATATAATTATTGACCAATGACTTTTATTAAAATAATAAAATTTAGTTTAATAATTGAATGAAATAATAAAAACAATGTTATATTAAATTAATAATAAAATTAATAAAACGATTTTTTTAAAACCCAGTGAACCGTGTTTTTAAACACCACATCACCCCTGGACTGTCCGATCCAGCCCCCTCCGATAGCGGCCTTCCATCTCTTTTAATGACGCATCGTTTCTGGCTGTCCGATCCTCTACGATTTAATCCCGCCCGTCCACTGTTTTTCGCATCTCTCTCCCCACGGCATCTTCTTCCCTGCGTCTGATTCCTCTTCTTTGTTGCATCGTTGTACCAGTAGACTAGGGCGGCTCGTTTTCTTCTTCTAGGCCGGCTAGTAGACCCTGCTTCTCCTCCTTTTTCCACGAATCGGCACCGACTCGCCTTGGATACCTGGGCCGATGACTCCCCGAAGAGTCGTTTCTTCTTCTCTATCTTTTTTAAACCCCAGTTGCACCAAAGGGCCGGAGACGTTTACACTCGGCTTCCTTGATCCTTCCGACCACCAGACCTCGTCGCTGAATCATTTCATCTCCTCCTCTCTGAGCTAAGGTAAGGGAAATGTTTTGTTGTGGTTTCTATTTGAGTTTCGGTTATATATATATATACATATATATGTGTTATGTATTTATGTATACATCCTATGTTTATACAACCGGATTCATTTTCCTCGTTGCTGCATCTTCCTCTCCTCCTCTCCAGAAAAGGTAAGGGAACTTTTTATTTCTTTTGGTCTTGTTGAGCTTTGGTTTGTAAAAAATATATATACATGTTATATGTATATATTTCCGGTGGGTTTGAATCTGGTCCAAACCAGGACCATGTGGATCTCCCCCTCAGCCTGGAGAACCGAATAGGAGTAAGAGAAAATCCTCTCCTTCGTTTCTTACCATTTCTATAAGCTTTTCATAGTTATATAATCATGTTGAATAAATGTGTATAAGAATATATAGGACCATATAAACCTGTTTATACCCGTTTTACCTCTTCCTAGGACCGAACCAGAGAAGGGGAGGTCTTCTTGTATTAATTTGTCACCCACTTCAATGAATATACAAAGATATATATATATGTATACATACTTTATGTGTATGTGTGTACATATATATATTTGTATTTATACATATATATAAGATGATACACACATATCTACGCCTTTAATTAACATGTTTATAACCCTAAATTTTTTTTCGCCTATGAAAAAATGGAGTTGTCATATAATTTCATGAACATGTAAATCATGCATTTACTTGGAGCATAAAGATTCATATGTACATGTAATCATATACATGTACATGTACGTCACTTTGCATAAGGGATGAATTTTGGATCTTTCGTTTTGTACAATATATTATGATGATTTATTTAATCAAAAGCATATTCTTTCAATAAAAATACCCAAAATCCATTTATATACATATTTATATGTATGATGAAGTTTAAGGGTTTTATGAAAGTTATGTTCATTTCTTTTTATATAAAAGAACCCCACTCAGGTTGCCAAACATTGTTTTTGTTTAATGTATAACCTGAGAAATATTTTTGAGTATGGTTTAATGTGGTAAACCCATGCATATGTGAAGGTATATATATCATTATGTTTTCTACAATTAAAAGTTATTTTATGATTTTTGCAAACATTATAAAGAAAAGAGGTCATGTTGTGTAAAGTGATAATAAAAGAGTTTTTACACAATTATGTACATGGTTTTCCCAAGATTGACTTGATTTCACCCATTGTATCCCTAAATGCATGTATATTTACACAGTTATAATTAAACACCCACAATACCCATTTATCAGCATATGTGTAAGTTATGAACGACCATGTTTAACTGGGTATTATGATGTTATGGAATGTTAAGTGTTTGTGTTTATTTCCTTAAAACCCATGTTTCAATTGTTATGATATTTTATTGGGTGTACGGATTTTCGCATGCATGTCTCAGTTTATTTATGATTGAACTGTCTTCAAGCTATGAATATATATGTAAAAAGGGGGTTGATTAAGAATGCATAAAACCCTATGAATGAATGACCATGTCAAGATATGCGAGGGATGTATAGGACTTAGATGTGATGGGAGTGCCCAGAATTATATACCGCAATAAGAATGATGTGACAGGTGCGCCCAGAATTATACAGCACTCCAATGCATTAGGTAAAGCAAGTGTCTCATGAGACGTTATGTGCGACGGTTATGGCAGTTAGCCTTGTCTTGTGCTACCATGGAAACGGGAATGGCAGTTATCCTTAACTCGTTAAGTATGTTATACGGTTTTGAAGAATGGTCTTGACAAAGTCCAGCATTATGCATTCCCTCTGCATGTAATGATAAAGGTCAACCAGGGGTTAGTTCAATTAATAGGACATCCCGTAGTTGAAATCTCCCATGACTATGAAAATGTAATTTATGTGTCAAGAACAGTTTTTCATGCGGTAAACTGTTAGATGAACTGTATATTCTCATGAACCATGTTATGAACGTTTTCCCTACTTAACCACAGAAGTCTTTTTAGAATTTAAGTAACCTTGTTTGAATTTTATGCATTTTTTATTTTTCTTATGTTGCGCTCTCGGATCATGTTTACATTAAGGCTTATTTCAAGTACGTACTTCTCTGTGCAAGTGTTTTTCAAAAATGTTGGATTTCATGTTTTTAAGAAAAGATAATGTTTCGTTTTTAGCAAAGTTCTTTATTCTCTTCAAAAAGACTGCTATGAGAAAGAGTTTTCTTAAAATGTTTTTAAAACCCCTTACTGGGCATATTTTCTCACCCTACGTTTTTGTTTAAAATTTTTCAGGCATGGTTGGTACTAATGAAGTTAATCAGAAGCAGTTGCTTTCCCAGAATCCTGAGCCTCACGATCTTCTGTAGTAATGGGACATGATATTTAATTTGTAATGATGTAATGAAATGTTAAGTATATCATGTCTCATTAGGCACCCTGGGTTTGGGGGTTGCTACACTCTCTATTTTTGATTTACATAAACCAATATATTGATATTTTGTATTGTTTTATATTATTGGAAAAGTCATTATCTAAAATTAATAAATACAAAAATATGTAAGTAATAAAAATAGTATCACACATGTGTATGTTTTTATAAAATAATAATGATGTCATGACATATAATGAATAAATATATTACATAATCTAATAAATATAAAAATTAATAAAAAATGATAGAAATGACTAACATTTATAATTTTAAATATCAAAATTATATGAATATTCTTTTATATGCATACAATTACACAAAAAATAATGATGTACATCGGGTTGTTTAATCAAAAAATGATTATCCAGAATTATTGGATATATAATTTATCAAATAAAACATATAAATAATAAATATATATAGCTTACAAAATAAAAAAATAAAAAACTCTAGTTTTTTAATATATAATTTTGAATAAATAAATAAAATATATACATTTACCTAAATAACTACCAGTGTATCTTATAGTTTTACCATATCTCCTTAACATGATAATTTGATACAATAAGGAAAATGTTTATATTATAGTCCTTATTAAAATCTAGAAATCATGTAATGGAGGAATGAACCTCACATAAATCCATAACATCATCATCATTCTCATAATCCAAACAAATTCTTTTTCCATTTCAAAATTATGGATCACTTATCATTAGATGAGTCAGTAATATAAAATATTTTATTTCCATGTGTCACCATGATAAATAGTTCCACTTTTTAGCTAAATATTTTTCAAATCATTGAGTATAAATACATAATCATCACGGTTCACACCACAAGTACTATCAACATTGTTACACATAAAAAATGTTAGATGAAAATTAGTATAATCCATTTCCCACACATCCTAGACAACACCAAAATATATTGTTGATATAGAAATTGGTTGTTTATCTTTTTCACAAAAATATTCAGTTCTTCAGCGATGTCCATTACCCCACAATTTTAAACGGAACTATTCTCATCGAGATTTTGTGTGTGTAAAATATGAAACAATTAACATCAAAAAAAGACAATGTGATCACATTATGATATGCACCAAACCAGTCATTCAAATTTTTTTGATGTAAATAAATCTGTGTTGACTTTTTCTTTAAATGTTGCAAAAAAATGACTTTTTCACAATCATCAACCACTGTTCATTTATTTTCAGATATCACATCATTAACCTAGAAATTGAGATGATATATTTGGTTTATATTTATATATGTTGTTCAAAATGTATAAATATTCCATTATAACTTCATCACATGGAATGAACTTTTCTTTTAAGCCAAAAATCCCTATACCTTCACTATCAAAATCAAAAATCGAGATACATGGAGTCCAATGTGATTCAATTAATATAAATAATTATTACCAAACCCAATCACCTATTATGATATATATATTTGAAAAATATATTCATCAGATTGATGAGTATTTTTAACATATCACTTTAATATTTTCATATATCTATTAAAATGATACATTTACAATAATTAAATAGAACAAAAAATTCTTATATCATTCACCAAATGAATCACCAGATTAAAAATTATATCAGAACAATTGTTAGGAATTAAATTTCTAGTTGAAAATTTATGAGGGATACACCATTCTATAACACATCTAACAAATTTGGATCAAATACATTGCTAAAATTGGCTTCAAAAAATAAAATAACATGGTGGAATATTTTTTAAAGGTATCAATAATTTTCCATATAGTGCGACTAGTGGTAGTTGTTGAATCAATACTTGACAATCATGATATTTCAAACAAGTTAAATAAAAATCCTTCAATGACACCAAATTATTCACATTTTTTGGAAATCTAATGGGTACATTAATACCATGCATACATTGAAATAAAGTTATCTTCTCACTCATACATAATGTGTGACATGGAAAAGGTGAAAATGATATATTTCTTTTAATTGTGTGATCCAACTAAAAATCAATTATCTTGGACAACTAGTCAAATATAGTATGAAATCCATCTTTTTTATTTCATTGTATGTCTATAAAATTCCCAATCAAACTTCAACATATGTTATTATAAACATTCATAATGTTTTTTAGGTTTTATCAATACAAATCCCTAATATGGTATCTCGAATAAGATAGATTATTTCTTCCCAAAATAATTTTGGTGAATAGAACTTAATTTCTATACAAATATGATATCAATATCTCTCATATTTTTATACACTTATTCAGATAAAAATGGTTGTGGGGAGATTATATTCATATAATTAAACAAATACCTTTTTAATATATGATATGGATGATCCTACCCAAAACAATTTGATGTCTTGTGTTCACTATATTTATTTCATTATAAAATTGATAATATGAAGTATCTTCCTTACAAAATGGGAATATCTTATGTCCTTTAAAAATGTATTTAGATAAGTTTCCATATAAATGAATTTTTTTATAGTGAAGATTATCATTGAATGAAAAAGAAAAAAATATGTCTTATATACAACAAAAATTGTAACACATGTCTCCTATAGAAGTTTCAGGTCATCAATATACGGTGATAGATACACGTCAATATAATTTCCAAGATGTTTTTGTCTTAAAATCATCTGGATAAGCATAACATATTTTTTCTTTAATCATATCTATGGGGACATGTTGTAAACTACCAAAAAATAAGTCATTAACTATACTGTCCATTGAAGCTCTGATATAGAATCACGAAAATTGTTAAAATTCCTATATTTAGACTTAAATATTTCCTTCCAAAATTGGGAAACATCAAATAAAATCTATCCCACTATGATGAATTAGTAGGGTGATGTATGATTAAATATAATATGTACTCATCTATATTCAATTTTAACTTGTTTACATCAATTTAATTTTGATATGGATACCTAAAACATTGAATTATTATAAGTTACCAAATTTAGTGATCAAGAGTTATGGTGTCGATACCTAAGAATGAATCAGAGTCAATTTTATTATCAATCTTATATCAAAATGTCCCACATTTAGGAAATTTAAATAAACATTCACATTACTTCCCATGGAACATAAAATTATTAAGGATAACATGTATGTTTTTATATCCCAATCCCAATGGGTACAATATTTTCTTCGCATCATAATCGGAACGTGGTACCTTGTTTCCTCCTAGAAGCATCTCTTTTAAAAGTTCAAGCAATTTAGATGAACTTTTATCATTCCAATCTTTATTTCATTCAAGCTAACAAGTCTCATGAATGATGATAAAAATATAAATATAGTGAAACCCGAGAATAGTAGTTTCCCAAAATCTCTATACAATCATTCAATAGTTTTAATTATTTATGGTTTCTACAATAACATTATGAAGTAATTCTTTAATATGATCCTATATCTCATGTTTAATATTTTCATTAATATTATATATCAAATTTACTATTATTTCACCAGGGACTATCTAATGTGTATAATTATGGTTAAATCGATAGAAAATCCCATGAAATTTTATTACCCTATAATTTAACATTCTCTTATTCAAACACTTCTGAAATGGAATGAAAACCAGGTGTTTTTTAAATATTTTTTAGAAAAATCCAAGAAATCACTAACTCCATTATAATATTCATTTGTGGTTCTTCATAAATTTATGAAATTAAAATCCATTAAATAACTAATCTCACAGGATAAAAGGTTATTATATTAAAAGAGATAAACATTTAAAAATATAAATATAAAAATAAATTTCAAACACAAGATCATGTAATGGAAATAATAAATCAATAATTCATTGATAAATATTTGATCAAAGCTTCCATTTATACAAAATGATCAAAATATATCATTGAAAAATTAAAATACAAGTGATTAAAATGAGATGAATAGAAAAAATATAAATATTAGATTAAATAACATTACACGGGGATATACAATAACCACAATTTAATCATGTTTATTTTAATTCATTAGTTTTTAATATATGTGTGTGTATAGAATTTAATTTAATTATAAATATTATTAAATGACAAAATATATTTTATTTCACGATTTTATGAAAAAAAACTAATTTTAAATTAATATGTTTAAAAAATTATACATGATTATATTTTAAAAATCATTTTTTGGTTCATATAGTGGGGTTATAAATTGAACAATTTTTATAATTTAGTACCATTTTGAAGTAAACCTACTCAAAAAATGTCATATTACCTATTAAATGTTTAAATATAAAAACATACAAATCATTCGTAAAATTTTTATTATTCATCACTTAATTATCAATAAGGATAACTATAAAAATAGATAAACACTAAAATTTTAAAAATATAAAAAACAAAAAATATAAGAAATTCCAATTTTAAAGAAATAATTCCATAATAAATAAATACTTTATAATGAAAAAGTCATTTATAAATTTTAAAAAAATACAACAACTTGATTTTATAATTGAAAAAGATTTATGTATAAAAAAAATAAAATGAATACAATTTAAAACTAAAAATTATAAGTAAATATTCTAAAAATAATTAATAATTATTAAAATTATTAAATATAGTGATCCATGTTGTGAATCTTTAATGGATTGATCCAATATAAGGAATGATAAACCTTTTATTACAAACAATTTATAAATAAAAATATAAATAGATATGAAATTACATGATGGTAAGATCCAATCATGATCAATAGAATATATATTGATGATCAAAGTGAAGAAAATGACTAGCCGAGAGGATGAAACATAGAATAAAAATGATGAAAAAAGGGAAAAATACAAATTAAAAAGAGGAATATTTTGAGAGATAAAGTAGGGTGTAGTGTTGCATGGAGAGGGTATTGGTATTTTTAAAAACAATTGATGGATGAATGAGGGAAAAAGTGTGTGGGTGATTTTTTTTAAATTCCCTTCAAATTTGGTTATTATTAAAACAAACATTGGTTTTTTAAAAATATTTACGATCTCAGTTTTTATAAAAACCTACAATGAAAGTCAAAAGAAACATATGATATATGTTACCATGCCATTTTTTATAAAGGCTAACATGGTAAGATAATTTTTTTAGATATTGTCATTAATAAAAAATAACATCTAATTTTAAAAAAAGTGAATCATTTTTTATTAAAATATAACACCGATGTATGATCATAAATATATTCATCATTGCATTATTTTATACTAATGTTAAACGTATATCTACTTCCATTGTAATGTTGCATTTTAAAAAAATGATGTTAATGTTGGGATGCAAAATCATATTTTTTGACTAGTGGAAAAAAATTTATTTTTTTATTATCATGTACTTTTTTATGTCATCATACATTAATACTCATATTATAATTATTGATGATATTAAATTTTTAATTCTCATTTTTACCATTACTAATAAATTGAGATCACCCATCCTATGATTTTTGTTTCCCTATGTTATGAAGGATGATGTTAAATTAATTATATCATGAAATTTTTAATTTATGAATAAATTTATGGCATATGCTGAATTATTGTTATAAAATAATAAAACAAGGGTATAGTAAGAGAAATTATCACTTGAGGATATGTGTTTTATTGTGTATGAGTTTTTCCTAACACTATAAAACACTAAACCTAAATGGTTTGTGGGTTTTTAATTCCTCCAATATTTTGATTTTATGTAGTATTTTTTTGGATGGATAAAATTGGGTCTCGTTTATCAGTATAAAATACAGAAATATAAAGATTATGTTTTTAGAACTAGATCTGGGAGTGCTATTTCAAGGTTTTTATAATATGTTTGTCACAACATGTATAAAATATTAAACTTAAACACATTAACATGATAATCTTTCCAAATTTAAAGGTAAATTCTAGTGATTATAATATTTCATTCTTGTGAGACTTTTATATTATCTTAAAATACTACCATTACAATGATTCCTATTGGGTGATTGGATTACGGGGTTCTTTCACTATTAGATGAAGACCCAACCTCATAATTTGTTGATGAAACACAAAGATAATTGATTGGGATAATATGATAATATTTATTAAATATTCATGACATTGTATTATCCCACATATCAAATAATATATTCGGAGACTAAATTTTAATATTAATCAATATTTAACGGTGAACTATTTCATGAATCAAGGTTGAGATTAAGGGAGATATTGAGTTAGTGCGCACTCCATAAATTCCCAATATATATATTTATAGTATTTTTTATAATTAATTTACAAATTCTTTTCAAATTATTATTGATATGTCATTGGGTTTTTATTATGATAATAAAAAAGACTAGGATTTTAAGGATATATATTATACATTTTAAAATATTCTCAACAAATGTTTTTTTAAGGAATAAGATTTCATTTGAATGAGATCCCATACCAATAATGAATAACATCATAAGTGGTAATTATTCAAAGGAAAAGTCAATAATTAATTGGTGATAACCAACCCAACCATGAGAAAGGTTTTTTAATCTAATTAATATATATTATTCTTCTCACTGTAAGAATGTTTATATAAATGCTCAATATAATAAATATGTCCATTTTATGGGCTACAGTGGGAGAAAACTAATAAAAACATAATTTTTTACAATACATATAATCTAGTGTTTAAAAACCATCCAAAGTTATATTAGGAGGATAATTGAGTTTATAAACCAAAAGAGAACCTGTATTTCATCCTTAAATAAATATTTAATATCAAATAAATCCATCACCATCTAATTCTTGAAATTCCATGGAGGGGATAATGATAAAACCATGAACATGATAGAGGATAAAATTGAGAAAGTGGAAAAATAAAATTAACAAATTTAATGAACTAGTCATGAAATAATACACAATATTCATGTTTATATAGACCAACTTAAAAAATTATTTCATAAGGGTGTAAAAGAAAACATCCAAGAAACATAGAAGTGAATCTAAAAAAACTTTAAGAAAGTTACTAATCAAAGTGGTTCAAAAATTAAGAATAATTTTAAGGTTTCATAAAATTATTCCAAGGGTGTCATTAATGATCCTAAAACCTTTTAACATGAAGATGATAATATATGAATAGATAAATAAAAATAAGAAACTAGAAGGGGAATGTGAGATTATTCAACCCTAGAAATTTGAAAATTAAGGGAGTATGTTCTATTGGTTCCATACCATCAATGATGAAAGAAGATATGTAATGATAAAGGATTCTAAAATTTTAATGAAATGATTCAAATATAAAATTGGACAGTAAATTCAACAAATCTTTAGAATACTTACCAAAATGAACCAATAATTCTAAGAATATTGTCTTTGATAAGAAGATATTAGAGAATATTTCCACCATTGTTGTTAAAAAATAATATATTGTGGTGTTACATAGTAAAATACCTCCAAAATTGATGTATTTAAAAATATTTATTATCCCATATCACATTAGAAAATCTAAATATCAATGTTTCATTCATATCATAGGTGAAAGAGTCAATATCATTCCATTACTAATCTTTATACAGCTTGGTATTATTGTATTAAATACCAAAACCTTTTCTATTAAACATTTTTATTGTTATATTACATATCCCATTAATAGAGATGAACAATTACTAGTATTTGTTGGATAATTCATCATTGATGTTTGTTTTTTGGTGCATGACATGTAATATGATAGAGATTTTTTGATTATTTTGGTATGTCCTTTTTTGTAATCTGATTGTGCTTAATTTATCTGTAAAGAGGAAACATCATTTTTAATATAAGTGATGAAAATTAGGAATTAAATATTTATTATGAAATGAGATGACCAAAAATGGAAGGTGGTTTCTTTTGAGTTAATGTGGTGGAAAAATAGATATTCAAACCATTATTGAAAACATATTTTCATTGATAATGATGAGGAGGGTTATATTCATAATTATATTTATAGTTTGAATGGAAATTAATTTATAATATATTATTTACCATTAATAAAATACTAAGGTCTTCCCAACCCAAATGTTTTACCATTAATTAAGGTGCATCTTAAATTAGTGATAAAAACTATAAACATAACTACGACATGATTTCGTTAGAAAAGGAATAAATTTAACTATTTTTTATATATTTAAAATAATTTTATAGGTTATATGAATTACAATAGTTTATGTGATGGTAAAATCATGGGAAATTGTGGATATAAGGGGTATTATACCTTCTTCATACATGTATATAATTTTAATGAAACTGAATAAAAAAATATCATTGAAGGTTAATAGAGGCATAATCCTGAGATGGACTGGATTATAATAAATAAGTAATCAATGTTCTTGATTCCTAAATAATATACCTGACATTAGATAGTTCAAGGCTGATCCCAATTTTAATTATTCAGAAAAGGTGGTATTATAGTTCTAACTAATGAAAAACATATCTCATTCCATCCCCAACCATCACCATGTAGTGTGTTTGTATTTATTATCATAATATTAATGAAACAAAAATAATGTTTCACTATCAAATTCCATTAATTTATCAAATTCCATTTATTTATCAAATTATAGAACATTTTTCATGTCATGATTTGTCATATGTTTTAAATGGCTATTATAGTAAAAGTCAAATTTGGGTTTCAACAAAGAAATAATAGAAGACACTTTCACATTTTTTTAGGTTAAATTTTCTTACTGACTTAACTATTTGGATTATGTGGATCTCCATTAACATTTCAACATTTTATGATGGATTCTTTTTAAAATGGAAAAAAATTTAATAAAATATTTCATGGATTATTTTTTTATGGGATCAATACATGATGCTTTTCTTGATAATCTGATGAAAATGTTACTATGAAATAAATAAACCCAATTTTTCATTAATAGGAACAAATTTAAAATTATGGGGACTGATATAATTCTGTTTGGTTACAAAAATTAATCTCAGTGTTATTGAAGTTGACTGATAAGAAATCATGGTTATTGAGAAACATCAGCTATAAAATTCTGTTATTAAAATTAAAACATTCAGATATATAAAGACATTTTTTAAAATTTTCTTCAAACTTTATTGAAAATTATCTATACATTATGTTAATTATTAATGAAATATTCCCCATTTCCCTTTTATAGTAATTAATTGTAATATTTTAAATTTTTAATGAATAATTCAATCTCTGTACTGATTATTATGACATAGAATTAGATTTTTCAATTTTAAGTTATGTATGATACAATTGATATAACTATTGGAGTGGTTTTGGGGTTGTTAAGTGTTCAAAAAATTAATATCATATAATATGAAAGTATTATCTTCTATGATTCTCAACGAAATTAAATAATATCCAAAAAATAACTTCTTACAGTTTTATTACAATTATTATGTTTAAATTATATCATGTTGGGTAAAATGTAATCATTAATACAAACAATGAAGACTTACAAATATTAATTGTAATGAATTATTCTAAACCACAACTTTTTTAATGGGTCCTATTATTACAAGAGTTTAATATTTAAATTAATGATAATATGGGAATTGAAAACATTGTCTTAGATAATCATTATAGATAAGAATGAGTGGATGAGTAATCCAATGAGATAATTCTTGGTGAGTTTCTAGATGATACATTATTGGTGATTCAATAAGATAATATAACTTTGTTTTATAATTTTATGAATTTATTTATGGTAATATTAATACCTCATGATTTCTCATTGCACCAAAGAAAGATATTTATTTAGGAGATAAAATAATACTTTGAGGAAGACCTATTATTCTTTCGATGGTGTGCATGTGGAATTATTCGATAATGTGTATCTGAGGAGGAAATGGTATTAATTATACTTAATTTCTAGTCATTTCATTTTAGATTACATTTTGAAAGTTATTGAAGTAAGTCAAGGGTAATAAAATAATTTTTTTAATTCTTCTATATTTTTATGGATGCGAGGAGTTTTGTTTTGACATGTGATTATTTCTAATTTATTTTCAACATTGATATGGTACACGAAATTACATGAAATATAATTATATAGATGAAATATTTTTTCATTTGGGATTATATTTAATGGGGTTATTTTTATTATTTTTTTAAATGTGTAAATTTATATTGTTATGATTTATTTATCTAAATGTGTTTATTAAGTGAGATTAAAAAAACCTATTCTAGTGTGGTGAAATTTGTTGTGAATAAAATTTATATATTCTTTGAATTTAATAAGGATATCATCAGAAAAAATGGTGGTAATTATTAGAATTAGAAATTCCATGAGTTCATCCATAACTATGATTTTCATAAAAAACTAACACTACATTCCTCCCATAATAAAAAGGCCAAGATAAGGTTATGAATCAGTAAATCAAGTTGATTTTCAAAAACAATAATTAATTAGTCTTGAAATGATTGGTCAAGAAAACATAAAAATGTTGCATGATCTTATATAATTAAAATAAAAATACCTTTATATATTTATCATTATCACATTTTTTTTGAAAACATATCACTTTCCCATGGATATTGAATATTTGGCATATTGGAAAATGAAATCACCAAACTATGATTTCAAAAATGGAAAGGAAAAAATGATTTTTCAAGTCAATTCTGTTTATTATATTTGTAATAAATATTTTGATAATTCCTTGGTTTATAAATATTAAACACAAAAATACCATTACGGTATTATTCAATGGAAAAATTCAAATAAAAAACGTTTTATTATTCAATTCTTTATTGAAACTGCATCTTAAGATGTTTAAATCATGGTGGTATGGACTATTCAAATTCACAAGGTATTTCCTCAAGGATTGGTAGATGATATTAAGGATAATAAGATATTTTTTTAGTAAATGATCAATTATAAAATAATTACATATAATGTAAATGCCTTGAACATTTTTCAACCATATACTTAAAAAATTATTTACAATATGTTTCATTGTATTAAGCATATGAAATTTAGTTCTTCTTGATAGATAGTTAGTTTGATGTGATTTGACTTGTTTTTTTTCATTTTCATTATTTTTTTAATCCACCTAATTTGTCGATATTTATGTATATTTAGTGTTGATGTTATTTCTTTGGAGAAATATTTATTGGAGGAACACAACTACACAAAATTAGATGACAAGTAAATACATTATGTGGTGAGACTGGGAATTATTTGTTTTCCATATTTATAATTTATATATGTGAATGTTAAATATACAATATTATAATTTTAACTTAAATATCCTTCTGAATATTAAATAGTGATAACAATGTTTTATTTTTGGTGTGGGGGTGGGTTGTTGTGGGTTATAGTTAAATTTTTTATTGTTTTCATTACTGAGGTGGATTTTTTTGTTAAAATATATTTTAGGGGATGATTTTTTTAGTCTATCTTGATAATAAATTAGTCACAATATAAGTTATTTTATGAAATTGCATGATTTAAATTTTATTTAATGAGTTACTTTCTAAATAAAGCATTTTTAAGTAATTCCCAATTTATTTTTTTAAATTATCAAATAATAAAATTAGAATAATTGATCTCAAATCAATTTATTTTTTTGTTATATTTTGAATGTTTAATTATTTATCAAAACCTTGAGAATACCAAGGAATGTGCAAAATAACAAATAAATAAATCTTGAATTAACCAACAATCAACACAGCTTCCCTCTTCATGTTTTGACTATAACATAGAGTCATTATAGGTGATTTATGGTCTTAAGGTCCCAATTATTTTCACATTAATAATTGAAAAAGATAAATCAATGACCACCCAACCCTTATATAATGTGTCTTGTCTATATAAATTTGACTCACATGGCTATTTAAACTGATATTTTGGTTTGTGGTAGATTTTATTTTACTTCATGATAAAAACATCAGAATATATTAATATCATAATATTAGTAGTTTTATTTTAGAGAGGGGAAAAAGTTTTCTGGCCACTTATATGTGCGTGTGTACCAAAATGTTTTATGAATATAAATACCAAAAGGTATATCATTTATTTTAAATGAAAAATAAATAATTTTAATAAATTATCCTATTATAAATATAGACATTTAAATTTTATGCTTTAGATAACTTTGTTAATCAATATTAGGAATGAATTAAGTCTATTATATGATTTAATAATATGGAATAAAATTAATTCATAATTGGTTATTATTAATATTCATTTGATCTAACAATTCTCTAAAACATAAATTTATTTTTTCCAATAAATTATTGATGTTTTATCTTGAGGAAAAGAAAAATATCAAGTGTGGGGAAATTTATGTTCCTAGATTTTGTATATGTTTTATATGGTATTAAAAATAAAATTTAGACATATTGTAAGAAAATATTTAATTATATTTAAATATTTAATGTTTTTTAGAAAATGTGCTAAAATGAGTTGTTTTTTAAAATCTGTCTCACTTGATAAAAAATGTAGCAATTCATTTTCTAAATTAAATTGGTGACATAAATGGATTTAAAATTTTTAATTCATTTTATTAAAATTATAGACTATAATTTCTTTAACTAGGCTTAGTTATGATTATACTATTTATATGATCATATTGGGTTTACATGAAGATTAATATATTGGTTCAATTAGGCATGATTTTGATGAAATGTTTTGGCTATAAGATGGGATATATGTGATATTTGTATGAGATTATAGTTAACATGAGTTTCACTGGTATAAATATCATATAAATACATGACACAGTTCACTCTTTTGTGTTACAAAAATATATTTGATGTTGCTACATGTTGTTCTTCAAGGGAAATAACCTTCCATAAAGAGACCATTGGCATTTACTGGTATATACATCAACAAATTTAATTTTTATAAAGATGATTTCTTTTGTATTAAAAAAGTTTAAAAAATTATATATTTTTTCAATATGACTAATGGTGTAGAAAATTATAAAATCAAGTAAATAGTAGTTGAATACATAGTGATAAATAGGAACTTGAAGATGGAGTTAGAATAAGATACATACCTAAAAAAGTTATAGAGATTGTTGGTTTAGAAATATGTCACGAAAAAGACTCTCCTATATTCATCATTTATATATATTTATGATTATGATTCCAATTCCTTTATTTAATTTCATTTTTATAATTATTATCTAATTATTAACAGGTGTTAAGGGATGTAGCTTGAGAATTCCTTATTATTTTTGTTTTTTTTCATTATCTTATTCTGTTATATAAATTCCTTATATAATAAACATAAATTTTAGGAATAGAATAGAGATTATATTAGTGGTTTTTATTAATAGATGATTAGAGAATCAATATCTATACCCTTTGAATCCAAACCCAAATCCTCTCTAAAATATGTAATCGTAGAACATTACGAAAACAATAGAAAATCAGGGCCTTAACTTCCACATAGAAAACACATAGGATAAAGGGACCAAAGTATCCTTTATTGGAAGTGTTGAAATATTCAACTTAGGTTACTAAAATATTTTATTAGAATATTTTTATCAAAATATTTATAAATTAAAATAGTAAAAAGTATTGTTCAAGTAAAATCACATGAATAACACTTCTTCATAGTCAATATAATTCATATATGTTTTTATATTTTATTTTTAATATTCAAAAACATAATTAAACTTATAAAATAAACAATATTATATTTTTATTATATTATAACTTCCATAAAAAAATCTCACATACACATATATATACCTTCTAATTTGAAAAATCCTTCACCACTTGCTACATAGTTAGTGCATACAAATAATTTTTTGTGTTAAGTGGATGGAATTACCAAGCAGTTCTCCCTAATTTTTCTAATTCCTTTATTATTTTTTAAATTATTGTTATTGGATCAATTAAATCAATTATAATCACTTTATATTCATCACATTCATCCCCTCACACTTTGTTTTACCGAA
This sequence comes from Viscum album, assembly GCA_963277665.1. NCBI lineage: Eukaryota > Viridiplantae > Streptophyta > Magnoliopsida > Santalales > Viscaceae > Viscum > Viscum album. Next base: position 289,223,243 of record OY728151.1, on the reverse strand, counting down.
CCTAGTTCAATAAAATTTGGAAAATGGGTTATTATTTAATAATCCTTGTGTAGGTTTTTTATGTAAATAAGATGGATGATTTCCAAATTAATGGGTGATCTCCACAATTTTTTAATTAAATTTTTTTGTTTTATTATGTAATATATATATATTACTCCCTCATCTAGTTCAACTATGAACACTGAACATGCTAGAGAGTTACTCAACTGTAGGAACGCCTCCCCATAAGACAACGACTGATGACTAGTTGCAAGGGTCTTCTATGTGATAGTGGGGAGAATATACCCTATTCTGACAACCATAATTATTATAATAAAACTATGGAAGTAATAAATAAAAGGTATCAAAATAAATTTTATCCAATATCAATAATATGGAAAATGTACACTTGATATATACCAGATAATATCTACAATTTATGATAGTTATAACCATGTAAATTGGATTTACCATGTGATGGTCATATGTGTAAAATAATTAAAATAAACTAAAAGGTCATTATATTGGTACTGAAGAAACTCCTACTCTATCTTCTAAAAACTATCCCATCAAGCATGTGCACCCTTTCTACATCCCTAATCACTAAGCTCCATACCATGAGCCCAATCCAATTCCTATACTCAAAATCGTAAATTGTTCCACATCCTAAAAGTCCCATATAGGTTTTGAGTGTGAAGTTAGTAGGTAACCACATATGTTTTCCCAATATTACATCCTTACTTATACTAGTGTTTGAAAACATTTAAATAAATGAAAATAAACACATATCACATAACCCACTACACTTGTTCTTAGTAGCGACAAGAGTGCCTTTACCTCACTCAAGGAATACCATAATAGAATGATGAGTCCAAAAAATTTCATATGAGAATAACCATTGACATAAAAATACATTCCCATACTATACATCATAACAATCCAACAATCAACACATAAAAACATCATTTTCTATCGTTTCCAAATTAAAATCTCCAGTCAACTTTACTCCCTAGAGGTATTCCCATATATCATTCCCCAGGTCCCTAAAACTTATGATTATTCACCAAACATTGTCTCAGGAACCTAAAATCAAAAGGGAAAGAATATAACCACCATTACATATTACTATCACCTAGGACCCAACATAGAAGAGAGCCTCAACTACCATCCAATTATATCATAAATGATAAATTGTGGTCTTATATAGAGATTACCTACTCTACACTGATGATCATCACCATCTCCTATACCACATGATCTATTATGGTCTCCACCCACAAATAGTGGTCAACACCACATCACTAGACCATATCTTGTGTTCACATGACCTTGACGACAACATTGGCCAACCACAGTGAGTGGAAATCACTAATATTCAAAGGCCACATCTCAGATGAACCTTCATCACCACCCGTGAACCACATTACTAATATTTGACATTGGTCATCATCATCTTCCTCATCTTGATGAATGAAATCCCCTCACTTATAGTGACCAAAATCAACCATAGTCACATGGTATAAGCCCAATGTGTTTCTGTGGAACTAACTCAGCCATGACCTTACATAAATAAATTTTAATAATTGGAACCATCATGAAAAAGAAAACAAAGGAAACCAATTCTCGAACTTCAATAAATAAATATGCTAACTAATACTATTTAACAAATGATACAACTATTTTTATCTCCCAGTAAAAATAGAATAAAAAATTAGTACACCAGTAGTCACACCGGAACACCCCACTCACTCCAATTTACAATACATTACTTATAACATGTATAAATTAGAATAAAAAATCGAACCAACTCCCTTATAATTACAGATAACCACTCATCAAATACCATCCCTTTATTAGAGTTTAAATAATGGAATTAAGAGAAGTAGATAAAACCCTGAAAATAGTGTACAACCTCAAAAAATGATGTAACAACTCTAATTGACTAGGGAGAACAAATAAAAAAGGATTTAGTGTATTATATTTACCGTAGTATTCCTCCTATAATGAGATACACAAAAATATAATAATAATTTAGGGAGAAACCCATATTAGAATCCAAGAGTTAAGGATAGTTTAATCCACTGATCATTGGCTGAATGGCCTCCCATTTTACATTTATTTCAATTTCAAATTATTTTTTATTTTTTCTCACTAGACCACATCACGACAGGAAAAACTGTGTCTGTATGATCTGGAAATTTTCTAGAGAAGTATCATGATGGTTTACTAAGAATATATTTTATATTTTTTATGACATCTATTATTGGGTTTTACCTTGGGATGTGTTTCGGTGAAATTTTGAGAAAATTGAAAAAAAGAGGGAAGTGCAGAGTTAGAGCACGGTTTACCCTAATCATGTTCCCTAGACAAGAAAACCATGAAATACTAGATAGAGGTTTTCTACATATCTAGATCATTGTTTGTTAAACCATGTTCCCTCTAAGGAGAAACCATTCCCCCCAAGAATTGGTGCACGGTTAAGGTACATAGTTATGAGAAATCATGCATCCCAAGATGAAAATCATGTGTATGATATTTTAATCACCTAAATTTTATTAAAAAAATTACAGAACCCCCTTCTACTACCATAAAATTTCCTAATGTGACCCATAATCATTTCACATCATATTCTAGAGTCTCTTGAATGAATTCCAAGCCACTAAGTCCTCTATTCTTTATGATTCAAATCCTATGAAGAACATATTCACCCCTTCTATTAAGTGAATCTTATCCCATTTTGTTTCACATTCCACTTTCCTTATTCTCCTATTATAGAACTTGAAATTTCTTAATGTATTGATTAAATCAGTATCTGTTTTTTTGGATACAAATCTAGGATTTTGGATCTAGATCTATATATTAAGAATCTTTATTTATTCAATCATAAATTTATGTTTTAGACTCAGATCTCATTCTACATTGTTACTCTATTGAAATTGGGGTTTTACATTGGGTGATTTTTCCTCAATGAATTAAGGTAGGTGGTATATTATTTAAATCCCATATTCATTATTTCTATTATATGTGTATAGTTTTAGGATTTATTTGGTTTTTAGCATCTGGAAACTCCTAAATTGAATTTATTGATGTGGTAAATAAATCTTTTAAGGGATTAACGATTTGATTGGATACTGAGATTGATAATTTGGATAATAAATAGATGAGCTAATTATTGAATAATGTGATTATGATTTGGGATAATTAATTGATGAATTAGTTATTGAGATATTGTGATTGTGATTTGGGATAATTAACTGAAAAATTAATTATTCTGATATTGGGATTGTTAAATTGGGATATTTGATTTATTAATTAGTTATTGAGATTTTGTAGATTGTGAATTGTGACAAATAATTGGTAAATTAATTATGGGAATGTTCAAATCATTAATTATGATTAATTAATTATTGAATTAATTAACTTGATAAATGTGATTATTTAATTATAGAATTATTTAATGGGATAATTTTTATTATTTATTAAATAAATTAATCAAAGGAAATTGATGTGATTTATTAATGTTTGAATTACTTAATATAATTTGATTAATTAATTTATGAAATAATTACTGAAATATTTTGATCGCTATTTATGATAAGAGGATTAATGTTGATTAATCTTGGTTAATTTGATAGTGTGAAACATGTTATATTGAGATTCATGTTACAATTTGATATGTTTAGATTTTATAAATGATTGATAAATAGGTCATGAGATAGGTAATGATGTACTAAATACTCCTGAGGTGCTTGATGTGAAGTTATACTCTAAAAGAATTCATGCAAAGCAGTACAGAATAAGGAATGATGATCCAAATATACATGACATGTGAGACATGGATTGATAATACAAATACTCATAGGGTGCTAGAAAAGGTATTCTACATAGAAAATATTGGCATTGAACTACGGTTGAAAGTGGAAATAATAATGAATTTAATTGATATGGGAAACGAAATCCCATGTGTTATGCTGACATGTAAATTAAATATGTGTCTTGGTGTAGACCTGACATAGGCCAAAGCTAGTATGGAGGTTTGGGTGTCCGTTATCACTCGGCAGATATGTGGTTAAATAAATAATAATTGATAATATGATAACCAATCACTTATTTATTGTACTTATTTATTTATACAACTATATACAACTGCATACACTGTTATTGAATGGATATTGTTTTAAACCCCTTTGGTGGTGGAATATTGAGTTATATTCACATCCTACTCGGGCTGCCTGATCGGTACCTAAATGGAATTCTTTTTTTCATGATAGATTAGGAAAAATTCTCTGTGCTAGATTCATAATTTGGGATATGGAATAGATGAGGGAACCATACATGGTTTGGGACCCACCTGGGAATTTTTTTAGTGTCTTTACTTTTGATTTTCATTTTTACACTTTAGACATACATTAGCATGAAATGTCTACAATTCAGTTTTGGTATTGAATTTCTATTTTTTTGTATTTTGAAATTTGTATTTTTATAGTTATTCTATACTTCTTTGTTTATTTATTTATTTATGCTATTGAGCACTTTGCTAAAGAGGATATAGTCTCCCCACTATTGAAATTAGACCCTCACTAATAGTTCGTAGTGTATGGAATATGGGGAGGTGTTCTTGATTTCTTATAATTTACTAGATCAAAGTACTAATGTGTGGAACCCGCATTTAGATGTTACAAAGTCATATCAAAGGTGGTTTTGTTTATTTTCATTAGTATTATTTTTCTGGGAATGTTGAAAAGAGATTATAAATATTTAGGCCTTTGTAATAAGCTTATGCATTTTATTAACAGACCTATCTATGAGGGAGAACCCAAGTGTTTCCTCTAAGATTTTTGTTACTGCAGTTTGTTGTTATAGTTGATGTTATTTCACCTTGGGTGTAACACTTTTTGTGTTATGTGATAATTGTTTTCATATTTTTATGAATTTTGAATCAAGGTCTAGTATGGAATGAGATGTGTGTTTCATGAACCATTATAGAAACTCAATATTACTTCATGACATGAATCATTTTAGGAAAGCATAGGAAAAGTGGTTATGGGTATGTTTTTTAACTTGAGCTAGTTTTTACTTGCTTATGAAATTAAATAAGATATTGTTCCTGATGTGAAACTTGAATAGATTGTAAAATGATGCAAGATTATAATAAATGGGTTTCTATATGAAAAAACTGAATTATTAGAATTATTTTAACCTTTTCTAACTGTGAAATGGGTGTAGGATGGTTAAGCGTTGTGATAGATCCTTTATTTTGACTTTGTGGTGGGGTTTGGGGAAAAGGACATGATGTGACTTATTGTGTTTTCCTCTTAAAAAATGTGATAAAGTAGTGTTATGTGTCCTGAAATTTGTTTTTTATAATATTGGAGCTATGAATCCATGATGACGCTTGTTGAGAAGATGACATGAGGATATATCTAGAGATAATGTACCATTGGTGGAAGACGAGGAACCGATAGGTTTGTGTGAGGAAGTTGGAGAGTAGTTTTGGGGGAACTTTTATCACTCCTTATAGTTCATGAAAAAATACATAGGGAAGGTGGTGAAAGGATTGTATAATTTTCAACGGAGTTTTAGTTATAAAACCCACTAATGTTCAATGGAGAGGGTGGAACAGATGCGATAGTGTTCTTGATTGAATCATTATAGACTTTACATGGACACTTGGAAACTCCTGCAGATAAGAGAGTCAAGATGGTTTATTACATGTTTCATGGTCATGAAAATCATTAGTGGGACATCTAGACTCAAGATAGACCATTGGAGACTATGGACTAAATTTTGTGAGATGTTCATGGAATAATTTTATCCAAAGACACTCAGGAAAGAAAGATAAACTGAGTTCATGATTTTGAATAAAGGGTGTATGTTCGTGATGGATTATGAAAGAAACTATATAGATTTGAGAAATTTTCTCCATTTTTGGTTGTGGATGAGGCTACTTTAGAAAAAATATTTCAAGATATACATAAGTGTGAAATGAATTTATTGGTGAATATATTCAGTATGAATAAGTTATCATAAATGGGGAATTAGGAACTCATTGCTGAGGGGAACCAAAAGAAGGTTTCTAGTGGTATAAATTTGGTTTCTATGAGACAATAAGGAAGTGAAACTTTTGATAACATTAAGCATTTTTATGAGAAAATTTACCAAATTAGTGGGAATATTAGTGGCCAGATAGATAGATCAGTTACATAGGATCTTACCCATGTCCTTTGAAACCAATGCGGTAGACCACGACACTTTCATAAACATCATCCCCACCCACTAGTGGAGAACTGATACTATTACAAGATGGTTCATTGTAGAGGTTCTGTAGGAACACATGATAAATGGTTTGAGATGGAGGAGTTAGACAAAAAAGGGGCGTGGGAAGGGGATCTTCCACACTATATTAGTTTATCATTTGGAGTTATGTTATTTGAGGATATAGAGGCAGTGTACATGGTGATTCTAAGAATGTGTGCCTGTATAAACAAGGTGGTACATCTTAGGGAGCTGAGACTACATCATAGGAAAGAGGGGCATGACAATTACATACCAGTTAACCTATACTTGTGGATAGATATGTCTGACCATTGATATTGAGAGGTACTATTATCGTATCTTATATATTATCAAGTTCCTTATTTGATACAGGTCCCTCTAAATCAATTTTTTAAACCCAATTTTTGAATGTATTGATCACGGAAGTGGAATTCATGAGCGGGGTGTTGATGATAGATACACCATTTGAAGTATGATCTAGAGACATCTGCTTGTGAAATGGATGCTCTAATGTGATTGGGGGGTATCATTTTTTCTGGGATCTCTATATTGAAGATATGTCTAGGTTCAACCTAATTATTGGTATGCATTGGTTAGTAGAATACCCTTCCCACATTTATTGTTACCATAAGAGAGTTAGTTTCACATATCCTAAGGGTAAAAACTATATTCTCCACAGAGAGTCGGATAACTAGGAAGGACATGAAGGGCCAATTACTCAGCAACAGAGAGAGGTCACCACTTAGGTTGCAAGTCTATATCTGGATGATGGAGGTGTAAATCAAAATTTCTTTCCACCTATAGTGGATCAGTTTTTGGATGTGTTTATTGAATACTTCTCATGGATGACTCCATAGAGAGATGTGAAATTCATTATTAATCTCATGTATAGGGGTGAGTCTATTTCTATTCCACCATATAGAATGGAAGTGATAGAGCTTCAAGTGCTCAAGGCATAGCTGGAGGAGTTCGAGGATAAGGGATTTATCCAATCGAGTACATCACCTTGGGGTTCCCCATTGTTGTTTTCTAAAAAGGCAGATGAAACTCTATGCTTGTGTGTTGATTACAAGATGATGAATAGGATGAAAAAGAAGAACTAGTATCTACTCTTGTGTATATGTGATCTCTTTGAACAGTGGATGGGATATTTTGACTTTTTGAAGATTGAATTGATATTAGTGTATCATTAGTTGAGGGTTTGGCATTATGATATACCAAGAACTAAATTTAGATGTAGGTATGGCCTATATGAGTTCACCGTAATACCTTTCAGGTTTACGAATGCACCATAAATTTTTATATCCTTAATGAACAGAATATTTCATCCATACCTAGATCAATTTTTTGTAGTGTCTCTAGATGACATCATGGTGTATTATAAGTCTCATAAAGATCATTAACAATATATTTACATAATCCAAAGTACATTGAGAGGGGATGGGATATATGCCATGTTATCTATGTGTCAATTATGGATTGATTAGGTACACTTCTTGGGTCACATAAACTCAGAGAAAGTTGTGTTAGTGGACCCAATTAAGGCATAGGTAGTTTAATCATGGGATATTCCTAATAATTTTTTTAAATCATTAGTTTTCAATTTTTTAGGGCATATTATTGGATGGCCATTGAGGACTTTTACTTATTATAGGAACCTCTCTTATTCTTGACCAAAATGATGATAAAGTTTTAATGGTTGGAAGTATGTGAGAATGACTTTTAGGAGAAAAATGATCATTTCAAAATGGCACTAATCATTATCATACCAGAACTAGGTGAGAATTATATGATATTTTTTTGACACATATTTAGTAGGTTTTGGAGTAGTTTTGATGTAGTGATATTGAGTTCTAGTGCATGGGACACAGAAATTAGATAAATTTAATGAAAATACCATAAGAATGACAATTATTTGGATGACGTGGTATATTACTTGAAGTGTTGGACATATTATCTATTTGGTCGGGAATGAAAAATGTGATAATAGAATTCGCGGCCTGATGCTACACCTGTCCGTAGGTAAAGGCTGTGCATCAATGACCAAATAGTTTACTATAACCATTGCCCGTTTTGGAATTGAAGTGGGATGACATGACCATCAATTTTTGTGTGGCTATCCCATGCAATCCTTAGAATAATGACTCTATTTGGGTTATTATAGACCATTTTAAAAAGGTATAACAGTTCATGATAATACCTGAGACCTTCTTAGTAAAGATGTTGGGAGACTTGTATGTTCAAGACATAGTTTGTCTGTACAGGGTACCAAAGACTATAGTTATAGACCAAGAATCATGTTTTACTTTGGTTTTCTAAAAGGTATTACAAGAGGATCTTAGTACACACGATTTATTTAATATAGGGTTCCACCCACAAAAATATGAGCAGTTAGAGTAGAATAGATAGCTTCATGAGGATTTGGTACAAGCATGTGTCATTGACTTTGGTTGATATTGGGAGAAACACCTTCCTTTGGAGTAGTTATCCTAAAAAATAGTTACCAGTAAACTATTCATATGGTAATGTACAATGATATTCTTGGTAGTCCATGTGGATAACCACTATGCTGGATGGAGGATGGTGATTAAGAATTTTAGGGATCGATTCACATACAAGATACATTGGAATAGGTACAATTGATTCATAAGCATGTTAATATGGATCATAGTAGATATAAGTTGTATGTGATAAAAATTGAAACACCCTAGAGTTTACATAGGGTGGTATTTTATTCCTTCGGGTGTCACTTATGTTAGGTCACTACCGGATACGGAGGCAGGTCAAGGTAGAACCCATGTATGTAGGATAGTATTGTGTTGTGAATATAATCAGGTAGGTGGCATACCGAATGGATCATCCACAAAGATACAGTGCTATGACTAAATATTTCCATGTTTCAAAACATCAGCGGTATCACCCCATCAATTATCTTGTGATAGATGTGAATGATGTTGACCTTGAGATAGATATGTCCTTTGAGGTGAATCAGATACATGTGTTTGATTTTAGTGAGAAAGTGTTATAGGGAAAGTAATTACCAATATTTTGTGGTTTTTGGAAACATGGGAACATGCAAGGGGAAACATGGGATATATAAGATAATATAAGGTCTTAGTAGCCTTGAAATTTTAACGTCATAATCGTAGAGATACATGGGTGTGGAGCTCGAGGATGAGTTGTTCTAAGGTGGGAAGATTGTATGATCCTGACCATTTATGGAGATATATCTAGATAGTTTATGGGTACACCATTCTCTAGTTTTGAGTAATTTTTTAGGTTTTACTTATATGTGTGTTTGTGTGAAAATTTAAAAAAAAAATTAAAGAATAAGGGCATTGCATGGTTGGGGCATGGTTTACCCTAACCATGAGCCCTGGACCAGAAAACTGTGCTACCTTGGATAAAGGGGTTTGCAAGGAAAGGCCATGGTTTATCAAACCATTTTCCATCTTAGAAGAAACCATGACCCCCCACCCCCCAAGAGGTGCATGGTTTTGGTGTAAAGTTAGGGGAATCCATGATCTATGATAATCAAACTGTGGAGACGAGATTTTAATCCCTCAAATTTTATTAAAAAAATTCCAGAATCCCCATCAAATACACCTGACTACCCAAGATTTTCGCATAATAATTTTTTCCCAATTCCAATGAATCCTAGAAAGATTCTAAACCATTATGACCCCCATTCATCATGATTGAAATCCTGAATTGAAGTTCTTCATCCCTCTCAGAAATTAAATCCTATCTCATTTTGTTTTACATTCCCCATCCTTTCTCCTACAATTATAGATCATGATAGATCGTATTTTGATTAGATGTAGATCTTGTTTTATGGATCTAGATCTTGGATTCTGGATCTAGTTAAAAATTTAAAGGATTTCTATTTATTCGATCTTGGATTTAGGTGTTAGAAATGGATCTCATTTTACCTCGTTACTTCACTAAAATTGGGGATTTTCATTGGGTGATCATTCATCAACAAATTGAGGTATGTGGTATATTATTTAAATACCATTGTCAATATTTAAATTAAATGTATATAATTGTATAATTACTTATTTTTATTTAGAAATTGGAAACACCTAAAATTAATTAATTAAGGTGGTGGATTAATTTATTTAGGTATAAGGGATTTTATAGTATAATTTGATTCTGAATTGGGATAATTAATTAGTGAAATAATTATTGAATAATTTTATTTTGAATTGGGATAATTAATTGATGAATTAATTATTGTTATAATTTTATTTTGTATGGGGATAATTAATTTTCAAATTCACTATTGAGATATTGGGATAATTGTTTTTGATATAATTATTGAAATTTTTGTGATTTGAAATTGGGATAATTATTTTTCAAATTAATTAGGGGAATATTAAAAACAGATTTTTGATATTAATTAATTTTTAAATTAATTAATGTGATAACTGTGATTAATTAATGGTTGAATTAATTAATTGGTTAAAGGTGGTTAATTGATTTATGAATTAATTAGATGAAATTGATGTCATTAAATAATTGTTTAATTAATTAATGGAAATAGATTAGTTAATTTAGTAATTAATTAATGAAATATTGTGATGTTTAAGTGTGATAGGAGGAATAATGTTGACTAATATTGGATGAGATGATAATGTAAAATAAATGTGAAATTAAGATTCATGGGATAATGTGATATATTTTGATATGTGTAAATGATTTATAAACGGGGTGCAGGACATGAACTGGTGCTCTAAATACTCACAGGGTGTTGGATAAAGCATTCTACAGGAAAAATATAGGAATTGGACTATATTTCCAAGGGGCCATAATGATGAATTAAAATGATATGGATAATGAAATAACATGTGTTATCATGAATTGTGAATTGGATATGTGGCATGGTGTATACTCCACATAGACTGAAGTAGGTATTGAGGTTCGGGTGTCCATTGAAACATAGTGTTTAGGTTGTTAAAAATGGTTAATTGATAATATGATAACCATTTACATATACATTTCACTTACTTTTTTTAAAAAAATTAATCACTTCATTTGACTAGATATTATTTTAGAAATTTTTGGTGGTGGCCTACTATGTTTTACTCACACATTAGTTCGGATACCTGATTGGTTCCTGAATAAACTTCATGTTTGTATGATATGATAAAGTAAAAGGCCCCATGTTATCTGACTAATTTGGAATAGAGCATGGATATGGGAACTGGATGGGGATCGGGATCTACATGGGAGTTTTTAGTGTCTTTTATTTTGTTTTTCCATTTCGACACTTGACACGTAATTTCATAGGGATTTTCTACTTTGTAGTTATAATATTGTATTTCTAATTTTGGTAATCTTGTGATACTGATTTTTTATGGTTATGTTATATCTATTGGTTATTCTTATTTACTTCTACAATTAAGATACTTTGATAAGGAGGGTATAGTCTCCCCAAAATTGACATTAGACCCACAATTCTAGTCGGGGACCTTTGTTGAACAAGGAGGCGCACGTGAGTACATATGCCCGACTAGCTTGGGGAAACAGTCTACGGTACCCAGAATGGGAATTTACATGTTTCATAGCGATTTATTGAGTCAGGGGAGCCTCCCCCTATCTAGAACATTCACACTATGACACATAGTTTTACAACATGAATAGATATTGTCTGTATCCATTTCAGCTACATACCAGCATTATTTCCTTGAAACCCCCTCCGTGTCACTATCAACCCCTAAGATACATAAAACTTGTAAAATACATGGGTTTTAGTAAGATTTTAATATATACTCGCCTTTGATGAGGTCCTATGTTTTAAAATATCCCTGTTATATAATAATTCACCCCTAATCTCTTCTACCGCACACTAATCCAAACTATCACCCATATCAAGAATCATACTCTACACATCCAAAGTGTTTAGATGATAATAAATACATCCCTCTCATTACCAAAAATCCAGACTACCCCATCTAGGCCATAAATGGGTGATTCCTTCTTTGGTACTCCCCACTATAGAAATAGCCTACCTGGTTGATCCCCGACCTATTACCCAACATCTGGATAGTTCTATACTGGCCATCCTTTCGGAACACAAATATTCCTATGATCAAACATTGTAATTTCTACGTACAACTAGATAATCACTTCATAAAAAAATTAATACATAATTCCTATAACTTCTGGCATCACTTTAGATGCCCCCATAAATCCCACATCTAAATTGAAACCCTATAAAAGTCTCACATCACACATGATTCGCACAAATGTCTCATATCACACTTGATACCCAAAACCATGATTCCCACCCATAATCTATATATCATACATCACACCCAATTATAAACATATTAACCAATTATTGGTTAATTAAATTACCATAAGTACACCACATGCACTAGTATCTCTTATAAAAATACAAAAAATAATAGCCAGACTCATGGAATATCTCTAATTATAGTCAATTCTCTGACCTTCTCATAATATGTCTGGTCGACTGCATATAGATGACCGAAATCCCAACTGCCTCATGCATATCCAACTAATGGTGTTGTACTCACTACTAGACATTAACCCCACTACTGGATATCTCTCTCCCTACCAAATTCTATACATGCAGTCGTATCAACAAAACTAGCTCCTAACATCACTCTTAGTCTTATATCATATCTGTGAGTTCGACCTAGTTCCTTACTACCAGTTGATCACAGTAATTTTTTTTGAAAAATCATCCAAATTCCCTATCTTACTCACATTGGGAACTCCTTCAGAGGAAAATCAAAATGAGACCAAACATGTCCAATTTTCTAACACTAAAATAACTTTATTGATGATCAACACTATAGTGGAATCTTTCAGTCTCTTGTCTGACTACCCTTCTGGGTCCCCTCAAAACCTCATATTCAACAACACAGGGCACCACTTCCCATATATCCTGAAACCACTACTCGAATTGGTGTAACCCAATCTATCGAATTCTTACAATCTATCAAAACATAATTCAATACCTCCAATTATAAGGTCAATATGATGTTTGTTTCTTATTCCCTTGTATCAGGTCATAAACCATCCTTGAATCATAAACCCATGGAAATGTAATCTCTTTCCATAGGCTATATGAAAATCAACTAGTATATAAACCATAAACTATAGTCTGTTTCTAATCTATCTCCCTACATCATGTAAATAAACACATTGGTTTGATCCACACTCAAGATCTTAGGAATATGTTCTCAAATATTAATTTCTTGAATTGCTTCCAAACCAAAACCTCATTCCAACCTTCCTATATATATATATATGTCCCACAAGAACATTATTGGTCCGCTAAGAATATGTTTGGACAACTTCCCCCTCCACCCATGGGGTGTCTCGATATTAAAAAGTAGTATGTAAGTACAGTATCAAAAAATATATTCTTCCCTCCCTAAGAACGATGAAGTTTTATATAAATGAAACTATTATGTCAGATATTCCATGAACATTTCATCTCCATAAGATTCTTAGTCAATGCTTTGAATGACCTACACTAATCTCAATATAAGGTACTCATCATGCCATGGTCCAAAGTCCTCTTTCTATTGTGTTTGTCCTACCTTCTTAAGTACCAACACATACGAATCATTATCATCCCTACATATAGGGGCATAATCATACGGAAACATTGGAATCACCACTTTTATTCCATTTGGATTCCTTAAAAGATTATGTATCTGTGAAATCATGATGAGAAAAGAATATGTTAATTTTTTTTAATTTTATAGATATGAATAATAGGAAAATTTATAACGGAAAACACATCTCATTTCCATTACAGCTTCATAATTCACCCATATTTCATATCACCAAGCCTCATTTCTATTTTCTACATATATTTGTGTTATAAACCAAAAACACTATATATATATATATATATATGTTGGATTTCATTCTCATATCATTAGGAATCGCATACATGTTCTAAATTATTATAATTCCATCAAGAGACAATGAAAGAAAAAAATATTTAGTTTGATGTTGAAACATTAAATATCCCCAAATCATTTCATACATTATTGGTTCTAAAAGGAAGTTAAATGTATTCACATATGTTATCTGAGCCCTAAGTTACCTTCTTGATGCATGAATTCTACCTCATTACCCTTATCCAGAGAGTAAAAAAACATAGTAACAATAAATTAAATTTAATATAAATCCAATATATCAATTGTAACCATGAAAAATAGAACAGAAATCCCATTTCCCATAGTATCATGAACTAGAGTTCATGCAGTTTCAAGTTATACAGTCAATATAAGCATTATCCTATGTTCTAATACATTCCTATGTTCTGGTCTACCGTATCAAAAATAACAATAAATATTTCATTAAACAACCATAGAAACAACTTTTAAACCAATTTTATAGTGTAACTACTTTGTAAAGAATCTCCTTTGATGTTATCATGTAATTTAGAATCACTTTGATTCCACCTCATAACACCAATAATGATCTGATACCACAATTTTGTGTCCCCGTTCTAGTCCACTCGGAATTGTTATCAGTCTAGAGAGTTACTGAACCTTAAGCATTCCACCACATACACCAAAGGCCTCCAAAAAGTATTGAGGGTGTATTTGGTTATAGTGAGGATACTATACACATTAGTGATAATCATAGTAATAATAATAACAATGTACATGTGATAATTAAAAAACACCAAAATCAATATAAAATAATAGAAATAACAAGATAAAATAAATCCTCCTATTTATAAAATAATATCTACATGTTATTCCATTCATTAAAAAGTAAAAATGATCACCCATGGTCCAATAATATTTATATAAGAATGAAAATAACTTAAATTGTCATCAAATTGATACCAAGGAACCACATAGTTCATCAACCAAAAACCATTCCATCAATCCCATTCAACCTTTAAACATCCATAATCACTAAAAACCAAACCTATATCCTATTTTTTTCTTATAATCAAAATTATATTGTTTTCACATGTCCTTGAGGTTCGAATTGGGGTCTCCTCCAATCACAATGATTTTTATTCAAAAAATAAAGATGCAGAAACAACACAAGGAAAAAAGACAAAACCCCCACCTATGGGGGTCGAAAATAGTGTAATCTGAGGGCATCACCCCTAATCATGATCACCCCATCCAGTTTGAAAGAGGTAACATTATCACACCAAGCCACCGGTTCCCCAGGAACCGCAATAGACGCCATGTAGTCTGCCACTTTATTCGCTCCCCGCCAAGTCTGTGTGACCCTGATGTTGTTGTTCATGAGCGACTTGCATTGTCTAATAATGTGTGTGATCTTCCATGGCATACTTTTGCACCCCTCCAAGGCCTCATGCACAATCTTTGAGTCGGATTCCAGTTGGCCAATGTCCAGACCCCTCGGACTACAATGGTACAACCCAGAGAGGGCTTCCAAAGCTTCTTCCCGGACCGAGCTCCCCTTCCCATAGAATGCTGAGAAGGCCAAAAACACACTCACACTTTGATCCAGCACAAACCCCCCTCCATGAAAAATTTCCACTACACACGATCCATCAATATTCAGCTTATAACCATCTTCAGGGGGATCCAGCGGATCAAATTCCCCTGCCCCTTGGAGACCTTCTGTCTAGCCACCGTCCTGGGGGACTGTAAAAACTGAAGCGAGGGTACTTTTGTTCGTATATCCTCAAGATCCACCAGATCAATAAGAATAAACCTAATCCTTGGCACCACCGCCCTCCCTGTAGACCTGGTTCCCTCGATCCTTGCGTTGTTCTTTGCCTGCCATAGCACCCAGCAGCCTGCATTAAAAATAATGGCACGGGACTCAGCCTCCTTTGGGTTATCTTTGCACCCCTGAAACCACTACTCCACAAAAATCTCCAGGTTATATGCATTTTTCGAATACCCCATATGAATTCCAAAGAACCTCCACACTATAAAAGCCCAATCTCCTTCAAAGAAAATATGATTCGAACTCTCCTCCCTCCTACTCGGACAACACTGGAAGCATGATTCCAGGCTGATGCCTAGCCTTTTGATGCTCACATCCATGAGGATAGGATTGTTCTGGATCCTCCACGTTAGGAAGTTCAGTTTAGCAGGGATACACTTCCTCCATGCCCCCCTGTGTCCCTGCTCCTGGTGCCCCTGACCCATGAAGCTCCTACAGAAGTCTTTAAGGTTGAACTTACCAGACGTCGAAGGGGTATACACGCACCTATCCTTATCATGGGTGAGAAAAACCGAATCGAAGACCCTCTACTATGAATCATCCTGAATCGATCTAAAAAACAGGGGATAAGAGCTTTCCTCACTGAATTAAATCAAAGGGGTCAGGCACCCAGGGAAAACCAGCACCGATCCTGCCCAGTTATGTTCCCAGAAACAGATTTTCGCCTTACCTATAATCCACTGAGAGAAAGGGAGCAACTGCAGGAAAAGGTTGCAGACCGCGGCCCACAGCGACGAACCCCTAATTTGTAGGGAGTCAGCAGAAGGTTTATACTTCAGCAACATGATTCTCCCACACAGCGTGTCACCCCCGATGATCTCCCATGGAATCTTGGCACGTAAAACATGTAGCGTGTCCGCCATACTCCTGACGCCAATCCCACCAACGCTGATCGGCCGAGCCATCTTCCCCCGCGACACCCATTGCTTCTTCCCCTCCAGCGAAGCGTCCCAAATAAAATATGCCATCAACCTATCAATGTGCCGAATGACCCCCGTGGGGACACTAGTAGACGCCATCGCATGCACTGGAATAGCCGAAAGCACACTGTTCACAAGCGCGATCCTGCCCCCAAAAGAAAGGAAGTGGTTTTTCTAGTCCAGGATGCGGCCCATCATCTTTTTCACCACCTTATCAATGTCTCTATTACATAGCCTACGAGAAGAAACCAGAGTTGTCAAGTACTCCATTAGAAGACACCCTTTCCTCATGCCCAGCTCGGAGGTCACCCGTTCCTCCCTTCCGTCTCCACAAGAGTTGGTAATGAAAAAACAGCTTTTCTCTCTACTCACGAGATGTCCGCTCCATTTACTATACTCCTTCAAGATGTTATTCACTGCACGAATGGATCTTCCCATAGAATTCATAAAAATGATGGTATCATCCGCGTACATCAAGTGGGATATGGGTTGGCAGCCATGTATCCTACGGAAAGGTAGGATATCCCCCTCCCTTACTCATCTATTCAGCAGCTGGCTGAGAGTATCCTACATCAAAATGAAGATGCTTTGCGATAACAGGTCACCTTGCCTCAAACCCCGAACCGACATGAAAAAACCGTGTGTACTCCCCATGAAATACACCCCCAGCCACGGCGAGCTAATGCACCTGAAAATAATATCACAAGCCCAGACAGAGAACCCCATCTTCCCAAGCACCCTGTTAATAATCCCCCATTCCATATGGTCATATGACATACACATATCAATCTTCACAGCCACATCAGATCCCCTAGACATCAGGTTCAGGTCCCCCATCAGCTCTTGAGCCGGTGCCATGGCCCCCTGAATCAACTTTTCATGCACAAATCCGTGTTGCTGCAGAGACACCCACCGATGTAGAAAACTGGCCACCCGTCTGTTAATCAGAGAAGCCAAAACATTGTTGGGAAAGTTACATAAACTGACTGGCTAGTAGTGATTGAGGGAAGAAGGATCTTTGGACTTCGGAAGGAGAACCACCGATGAAGCAGCGGCAATCCGGGGGAGGACATCTCCAGGGAAAAAAATCCTATATCGCAAAAACCAAGTCCCCTTTAACAATATCCCAGCAACTTCTGCAAAAAGCCTCGGGGAAACAATCTGGCCTGGCCGCGCAGTCCAGATTCAGGTTCCACACGACCACCCGAACCTCCTCCTCCTCCGTAACGCCTTCGAGTAGCACATTATCTTACACATACACAAGGTTCGGAATCACCTCCCCAAAAACAACCTCTCCGGAAGGGTACCCCCTTGAAAACACCTCGGTCGGTCCAGCCAAGAGATCTTTGAAAAAAGACAGGGCCAATCCCCCAACCACATCCCTATCGTCCGAGAATGAACTGTCCTACAAGGCCATGTTCGGATTTACCACCCGCCGCCTCTCTCTGACACAAGCATGAAAGTACGCTGAGTTCTTATCCACTTCCCTAAGCCACCATGCTCTAGACCGGTCCCTCGCTCTGCGCTCTTGGGAAAGAACTTGCACTGCCAAAATCTCCTTCTTCACTGAATGTTCGTCGAACACCTCAGCATCCTAGTGGCCCTCTAAACTAGCTTCCATGAACTCTGTGTCCTGTTTGATAGAATCCATATCCTGATCCCAAGCAGGCAGAGAGTTCGCCCACCCCGCTAGTGCCTGTTTCAACCTCGTCAACTTGGAGTGGAAGGCCACCCAAGAGTACCCCCTCGAAGGAGCACTCCAAACCTGCAGCACCACCCAATGGAACTCCGGGTTTCTCACCCACAGTTTGAAAAACCTGAAACATTCATGGGGTGCCTTTGAACCACCGAATGAAAGAAGTAGGGGTGAGTGGTCTAAGAAACTCCGGGTAAGATGAAGGACCTTCAACTCATTGAACCTCTCAACGGCCGGTGAGTTTGCAAAGCACCTGTCCAGCCTACTCCAGCAACGACTCCCCCCTGCGATTGTTGCACCAGGTAAAGGGGTCTCCCGAGAATCCCACGTCCAAGTGCCCCTTCCCTGCCATGCACTGAGCAAAGTAAAGGCTCGCCATATCATGGAAACCTCCTCGCCCCTTCTTCTCTTCATGCCTCAAGACCGTGTTGAAATCTCTTCCCACAAAGCATGACAAATCTCCTAGATCAAACCCTGAGATCTCCGACTGCAACACTTCCCTACGACGGGCATCACAGCTTCCACAAACAACTGACAAGATTCACTCATATCTGTCATAGGTGACATTCAGCGTCAAATACTGGTCCCCAACATGAACGAGGTCCACCGTAACCCCTCTCTTCTAGAAAATCCAAATGTGGTTGTTAACCGTGTCCCCATCCATGGCCACATGCATCTTGATCTTACGGGTGAACTCATGAATCTTGGAGACTTTCTGCTTGTTCTTGAAAACCACCACCTCTTTAACCTTGTGTTTCTGAGACTCCGAGGCGATGAAATCACTTTTCAACATGGATCTGATTCCTCGAGAATTCCACAGTAATAACGGTGACATTAAACCAAAAGCATATTGGTATTTACCCCAGGCAATGTGGACATCCGCACCGGTGAGAGAAACCTCCCCCTGACATCCCTCCACTTCTTCATAGATCTAGTGCACACCCCATGACTGTCTACAGGCTCGCCTGAATGATAAGAGAAGGGACCAGGAGGTGTGACATCCTCACTTGCCCTTCCACGCCCCGAACTACCTAGCAAGTTGTCCCCCTCAGGCCCCAACCAAAATTAGCCCTTGGGGAGACCTGAGAATCGCAACCCAACAAGCCATAAGAACTCCCTTTAAACTGCCCTCATGGGCTAAGAACCTTGCACGAATATCTGCTGACAAGAAGAGAGAATCCTGAAGAGGACTCCCCCGTGAGGCGGCCTGCCACGAGAGTAGCACCCCCTCCCTAACTGAAGAACGGAGGATGGAATCGAGACCTCCCTGAAACACCTCAAGAAGGACCCTATCAAGTCCCCAAAAAGAAAACAAAGGACGGGATCCTCGGAGCCCTTTAGGGGCACATGCGAAAAAGGCACAACCTCCCGACAACTGGAGACGGCGGGGCTATATACAGGCTCCCCAGGTCCTTCTCTAGGTAGGGGGACATGACTACAACCAGAAGAAACTGGCACCGGGAGCGCCACATCAACCAAGGGACGCCCCACCCGAGACTTTGCAAGATGGCCAGAACTCCTGGATCTAGAAGCTAGAACATGGATACAAAGAGACTTGCAGCAAGACTGTGAAGAGAGACCCTGTAAAGAGAAGGACGAGAAAAACTGTGGGAAGACCGGAAACACAATAGGCTGCGACCACTCTACCACCCCAGGCACAGAGAGGTTGACCTGTTCTAGAACCTACAGGGAAAGATCTATTTCCACACAAACATTGTCCACTAGAGTCTCTGCACCACACGTCGTGCTATCGACTGCACACAGAAACCCTCCAAGAGCATCACCAATGACCTTTAAGAACGCCCCATTTTAATAGGGGAGTGGGAGTCCGGGAAGACTCACCCAGACCGCAGCACATGGACCCTCCCTCCCCTTATGATCCTCCATCGACCAGCAGGAAAAGCTGAAACGCCAGTGCCCAAACGCCTTCAGAACAATACACCACGCATGAAAAAAATCCTCTTCCAAAGCAAAAAACCAAACAAAACGAGATACAATGAATAACTGACACCCGAGCCCGCCCCTATAAACCCCAGGAATCCATGAAGCGGATTAAGACCAGAAGAGAAGGTTTCAGCACCCCAAACATCGCCACTAGAGTCCATTGGAGGCCCTCCACAGCCTCAGTGCATGCCTGCACCAGTGCGACCAGCAAGACAGATGCCCCATCCCTAACGATCGAGTGAGAGAATGGAGCAACCTCCGGGAAATAGGGCCTCGAACCACCAGCGCCAGAGCCTCTAACAACGTCCCGGAAAGTCTTCCCCTGAAGACTCTCCCATGGATCCCCCGTGGCCGGGGGAGCCATCCCAGGATCGGCCACAGCCGGATCCAACGTCGCCGGAAGAGACGGATTGAAGGAAATGGTCGGAAAAATTTGAAAATCCCCTGGCCTGTGCGGCGCATACTCCCGAGAGCATGAAGAAGCCATCCTATGATTTGGGGTCTAATGATGAACTCAACAAGCCACTACCATAGGTGTCCCTAGCTTAAATCCATAGATTTAGTAGTGTATTGAAAATTTTAAATAAACTAAAATCAACACATATCACTTAACTTGCATCACTTTTTTTAGTATACATAAGAGTTAATTTACATACCTAGACCAATGATGGAGTGGAATGACACATCCATGACATATCATACAACAAGAACCCTTCATATTTTATCCATTCTATTATTATACTACTACACATGACCTCCAAGACCAGATTCCAGATGACATCATTTGTCATCATTTCCAAATAACCGTTTCAAATCAAATGATTCTATAAATAAATTCCCACAAAAAATTTCAAAAGTCCTTAATACACCAACTTATTCAACCACCGAAAGATTAGAAAAGGAAAATATTCTACCAGGATGACCCCCAAGTCTTCAAGACTAACCAAGCATGGAGTGATGCTACTGTCATTTCATAGAGCACCCCTCGATGTGTGTGAAGAGGATACCATGAAAAAAATAAATGAATTTTGAGAGGGTGATTACACATGAGTGGTATGGTAAGGAAGGATGATTTTAACATTAGTTATGTATGATGATGATGAGGTAAAATAAATGAAAATTTGAGAATCCGTTTATAATGTTTGGCATTCACTAGAAGTCAAAAAAATCTGAATACCTATTTTTTCATCTTAAAATTCATGGAAGTAGGTCATTACTGATAGTCAGGTCCTTCTGTTTAGTTGAGAGAAAATACTTGTGGAAAAGGTAGCGAGGATTTAGACCCTTATAATATATTTATAGGGTCCAAATTTTATTTTCCACGATTAAAATGAATTTGTATGATCTATTAAAAAACTATTTTATATGGAGTTATCTAGGAAACGGAGTAATGAAGGGCCTTTGAGTAGTTTTGACCTTGTCTCACTCTCACCTTTGGGTTTCCCTTATCTGTGATTTGGAGG
Source organism: Viscum album (assembly GCA_963277665.1). Lineage (NCBI taxonomy): Eukaryota > Viridiplantae > Streptophyta > Magnoliopsida > Santalales > Viscaceae > Viscum > Viscum album. The sequence goes on along the minus strand of OY728151.1, from coordinate 289,201,245 downwards.
GAGGAAGAGTATATGGTTCCATCCACCTCCTCTTCCCCCTTTTGCATGTCTTCTCCCCTATTTTCCATTATTATCATCCTTCATAGAGGATATGATTTAATCTAGTTTCTCTATCTTAGTGGGGATATAATTTTTTTGTTTTTAAAGAGATGTTGTGATGATCATGGACCTCTCAATATTTTTATCGACGTCAAATATAGTTGATGTTTTCTATGTTGACAGTTACATAGGGGGGTGTTGGTGGAATCATATATGGACATTACTATTACGACCCTTATCTTTCCATACAATTCTCTGATATACCTTTCCACTTATCCTCTCCAGGTCAGATCTAGAGTAGTGTTAACTATGTGGTTTTGGGATTTTTGGGTTGGCGGTCAAATGATTTCGTTGAACTCGAGATAATTTTTTCCTTTATGGATGCTATAGTTTTAATCCTTGCCGTTGAAGACACCATCTATGTCCCTCAACCATACAAATTCTGCTCTGACCTCATGCTCTCTTAGATCCTCTATTAGTCTGATATAGAGATGATATAATATAAAAGTATTTAGGTGTTGTTGTTTGGAATCCATTGGTTCTTTAGATACATCACATTTTTTATTTTTCTTCTCTAGTGATTAAATTTAATTATTTAAAGGTTTTGTTCATTATTTCTACAAAAAATTTATGAGAATGGTTTTATGGTTGCTTCCCCATGGACTCGTTCCATTTGGTGTTCAATTTTTGTTTTGGGGTTTAGTGACTGGCTATGGGGGCGGTCTTCGGACATGTCTATGACAGTGATGCGATGATGATGTTTGATGATATTTAAGGTGTTCTATGTTGCTATTTTGAAGTAGTCGTTAGGATTTTATGGTATTTTGATGAAAGTGAAGGTGAAGGTAAAGGTGATGGTGTTCCTGTTGATGGTGATGGAAATATTGTGGTGACAAAAGTGTCAATAGTGGAGATGTAATAATGATGAAGTACGGTGAAATGAATTCCTCTTATGTGTGATGTTTATTTTTCTTAGATTGAGGCTTGGATACTTCTCTAGATTTTCTTATGGATGTAGCAGGAAGTGGGAACATGGAGGTGCTGGGCTTGAGGGTGCCAAAATTTTTTATTTTAAAATTTGAACTTTGGTTGATCGGAGTATGAATATTTGAGTCTTAAATTTTAAAATCTGGTTGTAGTTTGATTGTATTGTTACCACTTTTATAAAGTGGCATTTTAGAAAATTAAAAAATGGGGTGGGTACAAAAAAATGTCTCACCGACTATAATATATGGCCTTCTATGTAAATAACCTCCTCCATCTTGATGGTTATTTCCATCCCATATGCCACATGATCTACGAAGGCCTCCAACCACAACGATTGGTCAATACCACCTCACTAGGCCCTATACTATGTGAACATGACACCAATGAAACCTTTTTCCAATTATAACGAGTGTAAATAACCAATAATCATATGAAATACCTCCGTTGAACCACCTCAACACCTGTGAACCATGTCTCCCAACATATTTTATGGTCATCACCATCTACCTCATCCGAAAAAACCATGTTGCCTCATATTCGTAGATCACCACCACCCATAGTCTCATGAGCCATTATCAATGAATTTCAACATAATAAGATAATTCATAACCGTGCATTAAAAAATTTTTAATACTAGAACAATCTTGAAAAAACCACATAACCCCATTATGCATTATCCATGAAATACTATTCTCACCATACCATTTCAAACATCATTTAACCCTACTATTTCTCCCAGTAATGAGACAAACCAAAATTTGTACTCCATTTTGTCACCTAGACCACCCAAATCATTAAAAATTACTACACAATATATAATAGATATAAATTATGATTAATCTAGGAAACACCTACATTATTATTTCAAACTCCTACTCATCGAATAGAAGCCTCTGATTTGAGCTCAAAAAATGGAAATCAATGAAGTAGATAAAAAACCATACTAAAAGGGTATAACAACCATAAATGATGTAACACCTTAAATCTGCTATGGGAATCAATGATGAATGTATTTGAAGTGCTAGCCTTACTCCACGAAACCTTCTAAAAAAAAATATATATTATGAATTGAGGGTAAACCTCCAATTGGAACCCTAGATTAAAGGAGAGGGGCGTCTATTGCTCAATGGATGAATGGAGCACCCATTTCCCTTTCTTCTTATTTTATAATTTTATAATTTTATTTTCTTCTCACTAGATTTTTTCCTCGTGTGACAGTATGTGTTAAATCATGATTTATCAGAACAATGGATCATCCCACTATCTGTTATTTTTACATTTTGACACATTGTGTCACTATATGAATAGATATAGTCTACAACAATTTTATATGTAGACCTGCCCAATTGACACGAAACACCCTCCAGGTTTCCCCAAACCCTAGGGAGACATAAATGTTTGTAAAATACATTGGTTTCAATTAATTTTTAGTATGTTCTCACCTCCAAGAAGGTACATGGTTTTACAATATATATAATCTATTTAAATAATATTAAATAATATTATATATTAATAATAGTATGTCAATAAAATTTTTTATTAATAATTTTATTTCAATAATAATATATATTAAAAATATAAAATCAATAATAATTTATTTTTTTATTATATCAATAAAAATTTAAATTAACATTAGATATTAATAATATTTTACATTTATATTAATAAGATTATATGTTAATAATAAATATTCATATACCATAATATTAATAAATATTTATAATATAAAATATTCATAACAATATTACATATTACAATGTTTATATTGATATTAATAATATTTTATATTAATGATGTTTTACTGATATATATTATTATTAAAATAGGAATAACACCGAAAATTTGACGTTCCACCATATCTTCCACCTATTAAAAGACCTCACTCATATCAAACAACCTCATCCATGACAGATCATACAAGAGTGAGATTATAATAATGCATAGATTGACTAAAGAATATGTTGGTGATGATCCCACTATATAACTTGGCACAAGCTATGGAAGGGGAAGCTTCATATAATAGGGATTATACCTATCTCGTGATGGAGGATTCTAAAGGGTGTTGGTTGTGGTAGTGTGTGAAATGCGTTTTATAGTTCTGAAGATCTTATTTTGTGAAAGACGCTCATCTGTTTCACATAAGAATCCTGAGTTTTTGAAATGTTTCATCAATGATTTCTTCCCTAAAAATTTAATTCTACACATTGATGTTTGTATCACTATTGGTGGAACTGGAAATGTGATGTACATAATGGGTGATGAAAATATATGGATCTTGTGGAATTCATTCTTCTATATATCGCGAGGATGAAAATGATTATATGTGGAATGCCTATGCAATATATCTATATAGTATTTTAATTTGTTTAATTTTGTCTAGAAATTATTATTATAATTAAGAGATTCTGATTTGAAAATAAATATAGAAATATAGATTCTAAATTAATATTTAATTTGTTTAATAATTATATATTTATATTTACATAATGTATCACAGTAGAATAAATCAATATTGATGCTTATGAGTACCACAAATCGGTTTATAAAACAAACACACAATTCTCATCAGATGTGTATGGTGCTCTGATGTACCAGATCCATGTGTGGGTTCCTACTCATGTGGTGACTCCTCCTCAATAGATTGTACATACAACTACGGTTCTAATGCAACCATTTAGTGAATTAGTGAAGTTTCTACTCAATGTTTAGTGATGCAGGAGCCTTATTAGGTTGTTGAGTAGAGGATTTCCCAACATCAAATGCGAATCCGTATTTCCTTAACAATTTAGGTAGGATAGTATCCCTTAAATAAGATGAAAATGGTGTAGATATATCCAACAAGACACCAAATGAGAGTGTGTTACATTAAGACTATAGAATTCATGATATTATAGTTAGGTCTCCCTCTCATGAAGCTTCATAGATGATGATCGTAAGAACCTATCTATTTTATGAAAGATAATATAGTTGTTATGTAGGATCCCCTCCCAATGATATAGAAGCATATATATGAGACTCTATTTTGTATATATATATATCCTCACCTCCACCCTCACCTCTACCCTCGTCTATATCCTTCAATCGGTAGTGCATCGTCCTCAGCAGGCACAATAGACACATCACTGTGCCTTGGTAACTTTGCCAATGCATTTGGATCAAGATATAACTATGGATCCTCAATATAGATACTCTCACATATGAAATAGAGAAGATATCTTAGAGCCACCAAATCTTGGTGAACTAAATCCCACATTTTAAATTCCTCCTCCTATAGATCATTGATTTCTATAAGCCTCACTAGTTTGTCTGTATGTAATTCAAATAACATTAAAATGAATACCAAATAACATATAAATAGATATAATAAATGTTTATAAACATATCAAATGATGAAATCATAACCCATGTAACATAAGGTACATGTTATTATATTATTGGTACTAATATGTGTACTATAATTAATCAGTTACCTGGGCGCATGCTATAAGATATCCATACTGAAATATAATATATTTGACTTGATTGTATCAATAATGAATGTACAGTGAATGATAATGAGGACAATTAATCACTTGCCTACTAATAAACATAATATATTTAATCTATCAACCAGTCATAGTGAAAAGAGGATATGATGTATATATACAAACTTTTTTGAGATTCGATCAGGCTGGTTCAACTCAATGATGTGTATGTGGATGAATGTAACCACTTCTCTATGGTCTCCAACCATAGTTATGCAGTGTGGATGAAGTGATTCATAGAAAAATATGGTTTATAGGGTCAATGAAACTTGTAATTCTATGTCAAATAAGAATTCATAAATTACATAAACCATTTATCTAAGTTATCATCAAAATATCTTATAAAACTGATAATAACATAAATTTTAAGGTAAAAGAACCTGAATGTATAGCATACATTAGTAGGATGTATAACATCATAAATCTATGGCAGTATAAACAAACTATTCGTTGGTTTTGTACATATACTGAGCCATACTCCACCTGGTTAAAAATTAATATACAATAATTTTATAATTGATATTAATAAATTTAAAAACAACTCAATTTAATTATGTAAACATCCTATCAACCCACAGGTTATTCCTATAAAAAGATATGGGTAATTAGTGTATAAAATTTTCAACGATGCATGAAATTTTTTCCCATGACCACATATGTAGTAGTTCTATAAATCCTATATTATATTTTTCATCGTCTCTATGTGACACCCCTGTAACTCATATATAAACTTTTACTCTTTGTAAAACACATTAAATAAATATTAAACAAAAAAAATCCTTTCTTATTAATGTAGTACAATAATAATGATACAAGAAACATCCCCTCAGACTAAAAGGATGATAATATTAATATTATAACAATCATTAACAACAAATAAAGACATCCCACAACAAACATGATTATGATGATATCATAGCCCATGATTTTGGGATCATACCTAAGTATAAATCCAACGAAAATAATATGGGTAAGAGCGTAGAAGAATGTAAAAATAGGCCTCATCTTGATGGATAGAGAATGTAAATTTTTTTGAGTCATGTTATGTATTTATATATAAAATGACTGTTGCATATAGCAATTGAAGTAATTTTAAAATAAAATAATAATAAATGAAACCAAAAATAACCATTAAGAACTTATACATATAGATATAGGTATATAAATATTTTTTTGAGGTGATTAATTAACATTTAAATTATTATATTTAAGTAATTCCACACATAAAAATGATTTAGAATCTCAATGAGTATTTAATTTTAATATAAAAATTTATGTTAGAAAAATTATATAATGTTTTAACCTTGATTCATTCATAAGAATTGTAATGTTAAAACAACATATGTTATATAAAAAATAATTTTTTTAATAATATTTATTTTGAAATGTGTGTTTTTATAAATATAAATTAATTAAGAAAAAGGTAAACAAACAACATGTACTTTTAAATGACACTTATTTCATATATTTTATTTAGTTTTCCAGAGGATGTACATATATATAACTTTGAAATAATATTTTTTTTAATTTTTTTTATTAATATATTTATATTTGTGTTATAATAATGATAATAAGTTAAATAATTACTGATAAAGAAATATTAAAAAAATAAAATAACGGGTTAATAAAATATTTGTGAAAATGGGAATTGGGTTTTTTGTGGGATTCTATGCGACCATTCTTCTTCCCCAAATATGCCACCAAACATTTCAAGGTTCCTTGACCCTCAATCATGGACGAAAAATTTAGATCAGAGGCTCCACTGGTGTTCGACGAGAGCTGTGTTGTGAGCGGTGGGTTCTATTTCAAAATATAATGGCTTAGGGGTGGCTGGATGTGGAGGAAGAAGACACACCCCACCAATATTCAGTCAGTCTGAAACTCACACCGCAACCCATGATGTCTCCAAGCATTGTGTTGCTTGTGAAAGCATCCTCCATCGAATTTCCACCTATTGCAATGGCGAGTCGGATTCCCCGAAACTGACAATGTGTTTGAGTTCTGTTTTAATTTTCTTTCCTGATTTGGTACCCTGTCTATCCAAATGAGGTTATATTTTAAGGATGCATAGGATTTAATTTGGGGAGATAATCCTAGGTTTCAAACTATCTAGGTATTGATTTCTGTTTGGGGTACGATATTTGGGTATTTAAGGATCTGCGAGACCGAAACTGGGGACGTGATGTCATCATTTGGTTACAAGTGTTTTTTCCCCTCTTTGTCATTATGATCTGAGATAGAGGAGGTTTTTTTATTTTGATTCTCTCTGCAACGGCATTTTATTACTTCTATAAAAATTATTCTTGCACTGTAAATTTTCTTCCATGTTTATCACAAGAAATTAACTCATCCTCATTTTAGTGATATTTCCCTCTATCATGGTAGTTCTGGAACCACCAACAATGTAAGGGAAATTTTAAGTGTTTAAAACAAGTTTCTTTGTGATTTCCTTTATTATTTCAACCTTCTTACAGCCAACAATTAGTATGGTATTAGGATCATTCTTGTTTATTTATTAGGGTGAGTGGATTTCCCTTTTGAAAATACATTCAAATTAAACTTTCTATTGCTTTATAAAGTTATTCCCTAGCTGTGAAATTTTTTTTCACTTGTTTCATAATATTAGTACCACCTGCAGGGTAAGTGAATACCATTGCTTTTAAAATATATCTAAACAACTCAAATTATTTCAGTGTTATCAACAATTTTAACAAAATAGTGGTATTTGATTCTCGCGGTTTTGAAATATCTCTTCTCTTTTGTGAGTCGATGGTGAAATCATCTACAATGTATGAATTTTTATTTAGTAAACATTTTTGTTCATACCGACTAAATTTTTCCAAATGGTTTTATTCATTTTTGAAGTACTTACTTGTATTTTAAAATATTTTTTTCTATTTTAGGGGTTCTAATTTAGGAAAATCTTCTTATGTTTTCAAAAATATCAGTAGTATTACATTTTTTTATGCGATTCATTTCTCAGTTGTAAAGTAGTGACCTTTTGTGTAATACTTTCTAGCATTATATGAAATCCATGTTTTTGTTCTATTTTCCTTTTGGTCAATTTCTAACAATCGTTTAAACAAATTTTTGCAAATTACTTATATTAAAAATGAAATTTTGTTATAGCTAACCTTATTATTTTAATCCATATGAGAATCTAATATCTTCATATTCAAACTTATTTTAGTATATCAGCTGTTTATTTATAATATTATTTTATTTGTTTTCAAGATGACATGGTGATCCTTTTATAACCCTCCTTAATGTTCTAAGTTAGGTTTCTATATATATAAATTACTTTGGATTATGAGAAATATTTTTTTATAAAAATATGTATTTTTAAATGATTAAAGAACATTAGTTGGACTCTTATAAATATGAGAGATTCTATAATATTTTCAAAATAATATTATTTTGATATAAATGTTTTGAATGTATATAAATATGTGTATGTTTATGTATATATCATGGAATGTTGGACATTCAACTAGTCGCGGTTCCTTCTTTAAGAAGAATAAATAAATGTTTCATGAATTTCAAATTAAACTCTAAGACATGCAAGTGAGATTTTCATACCTTATAGTACAAAATTTCTTTTAAAACAAGAGGATGTTTATATAAAAACATCATTTCACATAAAAACGATTTGTTAAAGGAATATATATACACAAAATTCATTTTTGATGTAAATATAAAAATGTACTTGTATACATAATTATTTTAAGTATGTAACAATGTTTTATCCATGTAAATAAATGTATATTCATTATGTTAAACTATTACATACGTGTAGATGAATGTGTAATCATTCGTTTTTAACGAGTAACCACTTTCATCAGGACATGTATGATCAAGATAGTTCTTTAGGTTAAATTTATTTCAAATCACAATGTTTAAAAGATATACCACAATACTTTATGTCCAATGAGGGATTATTTATGATAAATTCATGTACAATGAGGGTTTAATCATTCTAAATTCATGTTCAATGAGGGTTTCCTCATGCTAATCCATGTGTAATGAGGGTTTTTTCTTGCTAATTCAGGTGAAATATGGGTTTACTAATGCTAACTCATTTCGAATTAGAATCTATTCATGCTAATCCATGTGAAATGACCCTCAACTCATGCTTATGATAGGTTCTATGTCTCGAGAGTGAACTGAGAATCCATGTAATGATCCAAGATTCAATTGAAAATTTATTATGAATGCTTAAAGGTATTTTAGTGAAATTACTCATACATTAAGAAATATCAATATGGATATTCCAACTATTGTATGTTTTAGTTGAATTCCTTGACATTAAAGTGTTTATTTTGGAAATGGTACATGTTTCCCTAAGCATGAACTAAAAAACATTATAATATTTTTTAACTTTAGTTTGAAGAACTCTATCATGTTTCCTTTTTTTTTTGAAAACCACTTACTGATCTTTTTATGACCACCCTATGTTTTCAAAATCTCTTTTTAAATGGATTAATTGTGCGTATAAGACAAATTGTGGCCAAGGACTTTCTAAGATTTTTTTCCTTTTTAATAATTAGTTTGTCTTAGTTTTTTTAGTTGAGGGTTCTACAATTGTATCTGAACTCTCTAAAATTCTATACCTTTTCAATCTCGGGTAGTGTAAATAAATAAGTGAAATATCTTTATAAAAAAATTGAACATGTTTTTTGGGTCATTACACTATATATATTTTATAGAGTTACCTATTCATATATGAAAATATATTGGACCCCCAAACATATGCATCCATCTAGTAAATTTCCTTAAGTAATGGTTAGTGAATCATATGTACGAAGGTGGTAGAGCAGTCAAAACACATCACACCTCCAATTAAACAAATAATATATAATATTTTTTTGGTTAAAATTATTGTCTCCCCATCAACAGTATCTTGAATCGAGTTAAAATTCTTATCAATCTAGCCCATGAAAAATTAGGAACACTAAAATTCCTATGGTGTTCAATCACAATCAATCCATAGAAAATTATGTATGGCCACACAGTAGTCACCAATATCCGCACCTGTAACTTCCTACCCAAGGTTGGGAAAACTGAGTTTATTTTCCATGTACTATAATGTAATAACTATATAAGTATCAGAGAGATGATATTTGTGTGTCTGTAGTTTCCATCTTGAATGTAGTAAAATAATTAAGTGACGATTAGTAGTCTTGAAGTAATACACATAGACTCTATAAAATGTAACATGTTTGAGGTATGAGACAATTTTTTAATAGTTCAATATAGATAAAATTATCTTCCATGAGGATATTAATATATACAAAAGGTCATTGCACCATGATGTCATATAACACATGAGATAGCTTGGGAGTTAAGGGACCCCCACCATCTAAATGGTTGAATAAAAGCAAATAACAATTTAATGACATGTTTAATAATAAATAAAAAAATAATTTAATGATAAGAGAGAACTAAGGAATCAAACTCTCTCTATGTACTTTATACAACCAAGGAATCCTACCAGCCTCATTAGGACTCAAGAAATAGTCAATCGTAGTACAAAAAGAGGGGTTAACTAGAATCAATAATGAACAAATACTTAAAAGCTAATGAAATTCATAATAAAACATTAAATTAATTATATAATACTTGTGATTATCTTTTATTGAAAATAATAGGATTGAAATTTGACTGGATCTATAGATAAATCAAAATATATTATCAATTTTTCATCAGTTTTACATAGGCATGGTTAGTGTTGGGACATTTTTAAAATCAAATTTATTTGTTTTATTGTTTTTATTTAAAAATCCATAACATTTAATTCAATAATGATCACTATTTTAATATGTTATTAATAATTTTATTATTATATAAATTAATTATTAATTATTTGGATGATAATAATTCATTTTCTCAGATTTATTAATTTTAAAAATTTATACACAACATATATTTTTTATAAATCATACATATTCTAGTGATTAGAGTATCTCAAATTAATTGTCTAGTTTATACGACTTATATAATAATTATATTTATGTTGAAATTGATTTCTTATTATTTGATTATTATATATTTGAATAGACATTTTATCACCAATTTAGAAGTAAGGATTTATTAGGGGTTGTCGATATTTTGATATAGTAGAGAATATAAAAGAGTAGGCATTATATCTTTGTGTTTCAAACTACTATAACAATAATGTGTTAATATTTTATTTTTGATGTCTTATTTTCTAAACGATAATTCCGTTTTACTATATTATTCTAATAATAGAAAATAGTTCTGTCATTTTCTTATCATGTATGATTAATTATTAATTCAATTTAAGTAATTATTTAATTTTTTTAAAGTACCAATCACCCCCTCTATTACAATTTTCAGTCCCATTTAGGACAATAGGTGTTTATATTATTTTAATCAATGTTTAATTCTTAGAACATATGAGTATTCCATTAAAAGTAATTAAAATATAAGAATTTTTGGCATTAGAAATTGGTTTTCAAAATTATTTATGGGGTTTATTTAATTGGTAGAAAATATATTCAAAAATGAGGTTCTAATTGGGTTTTAATAAAAAGGAATAATTTTAGTAATGTTATGGACATCATATTCTCTTTTTCTATCAATTTCTAATGAGAAAAACTTATTTCACTATAATGGAATTATTGGAATTATATAGGCTTGTTTACTTTATCAAATTCAATGATATTAATTAAAAAATAATTTAATTATAATATCACTTAAAATATATATTTATAATAAAATTAAAATAATTACATGAATAGTTTTACATAAATCTATAGAGAAAAATAATCATTTTTACTCTTTGATTTCTATCGTATGCATCTAGACAAAAGTGTCCACATTTGACCTTCTTGGGTGTCCAAACCACACCTCCGTGTAGGTTCCAATTCACAAGGAATATCTACCCCTTTATGTATAACACCTTGATATTTTTTCAAATATTTTTATTCACATAAAATTAATCTTTTAGATATTTTAAACTATAGGAAACACTAATTTTGGATAGTTTTATACAAAAAACCATGTTCAACCAACACATGACATACTGCTATAATATTATTATTTAACATGACAGTCATCACCGAGTTATTGGAATGGTGCATATGTATAATATTAAAAATTTATGAAAATATATCATTTACACATGTATTTATTATGAAATCATTGGATACCAATTAATTAAAAATAAAAATTAAAAGTATTTGGAAATAACGTTTAAAACAATTTTAGGAAAAAATAAGTTTTATATGAATAAATTAATTAAATATATTTTTGTGAATTTTTTATAATGAAATTTATATTCTATCAATTCAATGAAATTATTAGCATTCATCATTCTTTTATATACAATAAATAAGAATAAATCCAATTTTATCTTGAAAAATTATATTTTTAAAAAAAGAATTTTGTGCATTTTGAGCACTTATTTAAAAACAAAATTTGAATTATTTTAAAAAATAAATATTTAAAAATAATTTCCATATCTTAAATTATAATTTAAAATTTATCTTATGTTGATTTTTAGACTATTTTCAGAAAAAATTAATTGTTTGAGGAATATTAAAAATAATGAACTCTAATTAAAATTTTCATTTTATTTGAATTATTTGTAAAGTAGAATTATATTTTAAATAGGTTTTAAATTAAAAATAGTTCAGTTAAACATATATTAGTAAAATTTTGGTCCTTTAAATCATTTTCATACAAAATTTTGATATTAAAACATTGTAATCTTTTGATGACTTTCTCTTTGAAAACCTACTTTCTCGTTATGCATGCGTAGTTAATTTTAAAATAATAATATCTAATTTTGTGAATGGAATTTATAAAAATTGATTACTTATTTATAATAAGAGTAATTAATATGATATATATGTGCAAATAACTTTTTTTCCAAATGAATAGTAAAAACAATAAAAAAATATTTATTATGGTTAATGTAAATTGTGTTTATCTAGGGGTTATACTAAAAAAAGAGTTAAAATAACATGAAGACTTGTATAATTTCTATTATTTGGTAATATATAAACTATATAATGTATAATTATTGAATATTACCCTTCTTTGGAGCATTATTGATTGATAAAAATGTGGTCACTCCTTTTTATTTTCATAAAAACACAAGTGTGCCACTGACCTCACTAACAAATGACAACCCCTTTTTCTATCTTATTAACACATTAAAACCCTTTTGGATTAGATATTAACCACCAATATCACTTAAAAAATCCCCAAAAGGATCAATTATAACTTATTTTGGTCATAAATCCCACATAGTAAGGATTTTTTTGAAAATATATGGAGTATACACAAAGAAGAAATATCATACTTCAATGAGGGTTTTTATTTTATTTCTTCCTCCACCAGATTCAAATATTTTAAAATAATTATGATATAATAACCTCATTATATTAGATATAAATATATTTTTTATGTTAATGAAATTATCTAAAATCATATCCCCTTCCATCAAATTGGTAATTAAATCATCATTCATGTGTACGATGAACTACCGCCTCATGAACCGATGTCATTCATCTTTCTACTACCACCTTTCATTGTTGTTTATGATGAGTATATAATGTATATTTATGATATTTATAACATAATAATATATATTTAATTATTATATCATATATAACTTTTTTACCATCAATTCATTAATTGAAACAATAAAATCACTCATGTGTATGGAGAACTACCAACTCACAGAGTGATGTGACTCGTTTCTTACTAACATTTTAAATAGAAGGTAATATGTATAAATATGATAGATATATGTGGAATTAATTAAATATTTATTATATTAATTACATATTTTTCATTATAATATGATAATATATAATTGTATTTCTTACCTTTTCACTCACTAAAAGTTGATAATGTTGTTATTGTATTTGTGGACTATCACCTTCCCGAAGCGATGCTACTCTATATTTTCATCACCAAAACGTGCGGATGATATTTATAAGTATATTTAAATAAATAATATGATATTTAGTATAATATTATAATTATATAATGTTAAAATATTACATACCTCATTCTCATAAATATTGTTGAAAATGGTAATGTTACTCATGCATACGTACGACCTATCATCTCTGTGATTGTAACATACTAGATTTCTCAAAACCATAATTAATTATTAGTAATAAAAAGATAATATATTAATAAATATGATAATAATTTCAGTATTATTATTAATGATATTATGGAACCATGATTAATGTAATAGGAACAAAAATAACAAATCAAAACATATGCGAAAAATAAAGGTAGTTATTACCCAAAATGTGACATTATCATGGAATTATTATAAAATAGGTAATAAAAGTTAATAGGTATATCATATATGGAATGATATATTAAATTATTTTTATTTAATATATTAATAATAAACATATATTTATTATATAGGTGGATCAGACATGTACGGAGGAAGGTGGGGCTTACAATAAGAGATTTCTAGTATCTCATTTTTTTCTTGGAGTCATATGAATATTCAAAAATCATTTATATTTTGTGGTTTATATAATAAAAATTTTACATGTTAGATAATATATATATTTATTCTAATGATATGTAATGTTTAAATATTTATCATTATTTCTTGGTTCTTTTGATTCAAATGATTTCTAAAGCGGTAATGGATTTGTAGTCTCTCTTCTATTTTTGGGGAACACATGTAAACTCACCAATAATTTATTTTTTATAATGTATATACTACCCCATTTACATATTAAATCATTAATATCCTTATTTGAATTACATTTAATGTTTCACATTATTTTATTCTTTACATGGGATTAAGATTCAAAATATTACTAAAGCGATAATGGATTTCCATCTAACTTTTTACTTCTATGAGAAACATTCCATATTCAACTTCTATTTATATTATGTTTTGTATATTATTCTCATAATTTTATTTTATTATTAATATCACTAAAAATATTTCAATTAAAAATACCATTTTTGGATCTCTGTTTTATAGGGTATACAATATAATATTTACAAAACATGTAAAACATTTTTACCTCAATTTTCATTCTGTGATACATATGCTATGTTACGCACCTATCTTCCTGTATGAGGTTTATGTAATACCCCAATGGCATGTTATGAAAAGAATAAAATTATTTTAATTTTATTAAATGTTATATTTTATTTTATTCTCTAATGGGGATGATGATTTGAAAGATATGAAAGTGGTAAAGGTTTTATATTAAAATAACTTTGTTTATCAATTTTGTTTATGTTTATTCCTCTAAAGATGAAATATTATGATTCATAAATAAATTAAAACATAAAATTTATTCTATTCTAGTTATTTCATCAGAATAAATGTTTCCCTTCATTTTCATCTCACTTTTTTCTCGATAATTTTAAATGTTTTTCTATGAAAAATCATCTATATTTATCCCTTCTGTCAAAAAACAATTTTCCTTATAAAATCATTTTGTCAATAGTGTTTTAAAAATTGTTTGAAACATAATTTAAAAAAATTATTCAATAAATTATTATGGATGTTTGAAATTTTAAAAAATGTTCTGAAAGGAATATTCATGTCATTTTCCATAAAAAACATGTTTGGATTTACCAAAATTGTGAAATGAATCATTTCACATTAAGAATTAAATTATGGAAATCATGAAAATTATTTAATTTGGATACTAAATAATATATTTTTTAAATTCATTTTAAAAATAAATGTATTTTGGATGATTTTTATGTGTTAAAAAGTATTATTTTTTCAAATAGGTACTGATATTTTCCATAATATACTTGTAAATGATTTTTAAAGAATTCTTTAAAAAATTTAAGGTTATATTCAATGAAAAGTTTTAAAAAAATATATTTTGAGTTTTTATCTTTAAAAATTTATTTCCATAGAATTTTATTATGCTGATATTTTTTAAATTATCTTTCAAAATAATTTTACAAATAAGGTAAATCTATTTATGTTACTTGTGTCTTAACAAGGATATGATCTAATTAAAACCTTCTTATTATTTATCAGAATGGTTTATGATTATATTGAAATTATTTTTGTTAAAATGTTTCAATTCCATGGGTTATAACATGAATAGATACATATGAAACCCATTTATCTTTCTATGGGTTATTTTTTGATAAATAATGAATTCTAAAACCTATTTTTTTTCTATAGATTTTGTTATGAAGAAATATTTATGAAACATATATATTTTTATGACTTCTAGTATGATACTTTTTATGATATTATGGAACACTTATATATGATATAAATTATGTGATGATGGTTATGTTATAAACATGGATGGTGGTTACTATATAACTAAAGATGTTTGGGTCATATATCACACTCAAATTCATTGTGTAACGATTTATATTTCATGATAAGGATAGGTCTAAAATAGGGAGTGATCCGGGTTTATTAAGGGTTTGTATCCCCTATTATGGAATTGAGAGTGAACCTTAACTACTATTATGGTTTGTGGATTGAACCCATTTCACTATGAGGAAAGATCTTCTACTAGGGATGGTGGTGTGTCATGCCCAGAAGGAGTAACTACCCATGTAGTTCCCTAATAAGTTTTCGAAATGTTCCTTGACTACTAGGGAATGATATTAATTATTTTTATATATACGACCATTTCCCATCTTATGTTAATGTTATATTATCATGGATTATGTAATTTGATTTCCTTATGATTCATGTTTTATAAACCACAAAGATTTATTCCATTAATCAACATTACAACCATTGATATACTGGGTATGTTTTTCAAATGCAATACTCATGATCCCAAACACTTATGATCATGTTATCATAAACTTATTCTCTTATTAGGATTACATATCTCTATTATTTACCCTTATTGAGCATCTATTATCACCCCAATATTATGATTCTTTTTCTAATGTTTTAAATAAAGGTATTATGTTGGATATGGTTGTGAAGAGTACTATAGGGGAAAATCTATATGGTAGATGTTGAATATACCTCAAAAAATTAGAATATTTTGTACCCAGTCTCTAAATATATTAAAATATTATTGTCTTCAGGACTTTTTTATGTAATGAATTAAATATTCATCTAAAATTATGTAATATCTATGTATGAAAATATCAGGCTTATATAGTTGGGATCATGGGAATGGATTAGATAAACATTAGAAACTATGACGAGAAAGAATAAGTAATATACTTAGCAATATTTGAAAGGATATGTCTAGGTATGCTTCTAAGGATAAGAATGCAGATGCGTCAAAATATAGATAAATGTCCTAGAATTTTGATAAGGATTGAGTGAGTGGTTTCCAATAAAATACATCCCTATTGAGATTATACATTTTGATGAAGCTCTAGTATAATGTTATATATAGGTAATAAATCCAAAAAGGACGTATTGAGATAGACTTTATCGTCACCCAGTTCATGAAAATGTGAATTACTGCACCCCTTGTTTGAAATATTTAAGGGATGTTCTTTAAATTTTCATAGACTCTATGTATCATCCTGAATGATTTAAATAGATGGTTAGTATGAATGACATAGGATAAACTTAAAGTGTATTTTATCGAAAATAATGTGTCATGATTTAGAAATCATATATGTGATTTTTCAGGATTATGTGGTTCCCCACTATTAATAATATTTATCATACTATAACTAATAGTATTATTCTAGGATGTAACAAAATGGAACCATATTAATAATAAATAAAACATAAAATACACTAATTTTCCTCATGAGTAACCAAACATTATGGTTGATGGAAGGAAAACTATTCTTACTATTCCCACACCAATTTCTCAAGATATGAATCATTTTAAACATCTAAATGAGAAATGGAGGGAAAACATACTATCGAGTCCTTCATAAGGAAATATCCACACTCATTTAGTGGTTTCACTAATTCACTAGTTTCTATGTACTGCATCAGTACCACTAGAATGATATTTTCCATTCTCTGGTGTTCAGATAATAAAAAGTCATTTTGGATTTCTATCTCTTGGAAGGTGAAATAGATCATTGGTTAAATTGTATGAAGATTATATGTTAAGAAGATATAATTCACTCCCTAGAATGACATGAGTTTAAGAAGATAGTTTTTAGTAAGTACTTCCCTCATATTCTATAAACATGTATGGATATGGAATTTTCAAGCTAAAACTAAAATATGAAGAATCTATTTTCTCCTATGAAGATAATATTACACGACTTGCATGGTATGATCCCGATTTAATTATCATTCCATAAAAACATATTTATTATATTGTGGGTTAAGAATAAGAATTCAATGAGAATTGGATACAATAGACATTAGTAGCTATTAATAAGTTATTTTATGTATACAAAAAGTCTAAATAAAAATTATCGAATTGAGAAATTCTCATGGTTTTGATATGAAAATGAAGATTAATGGGAACTCTAAAAAATGGCATGGATGAAATAAATTTCATTCACCAACAATATAGATATGTGAAACAAATCACTCAACTGAATGAATTAAGGGAACAAGGGGGTTTTACAAGTGTGGTAATCCTAGACATTAATAAGAATAATTTAGATGTTATGTGGTGAGGTTATTCATTGATGTTAATTTAGAGAGATCTCAATAGAATACACTACCCACACTCTAGTTATTTATGTTAATGGGGTTTGGAAATTATGTTAATCAATTCCCCAATCTAAGGGATAATGTGGATGATATTCCAAAAACATCATATGAAGAAAAATAACAATGTAAATTCTTATGAAATAACAATGGATGACATGAATTATGATAATTAGGGCGCAATTATCCAACCATTCTTAGTTGGGAATTTAGTTTCTGATTTTGTACGAATGAGCCCTATGAAAATATTATTTTTCATATTTAGTGAATGTTCACATGATTAAATCCCTATATATGAATTATACATTAATGAAATAAATTTATCTACTCTATCAATATTGGGTTGAACATAAACTTATAATAGAAATGTTTTGTATAATATATAAACTTATTTAGGAAAAAAGTGTGATTTAACTTTTGGATTCATTTATTTATCCTTGTAAGATTAACTTACGAGTTAAGGATACCATCCTAGGTTTATAAGTATAATTTTGATCATAAGTTCAAAGTATTTGACACACCTTTAGAGGCTTTTGGAGATGATATTTTATCAAAATTAAGGATATTTTAAGAGAAATTTATGGAAATACATCGCTTTGTTTTTTTATATGATTTAGATATAGATTTATTTTAGGGGGAATGGATTTACACTTTATGTACATATTATTGATGATATTGGTTAACTTTCGGGGTTATAATATCTCTTATGTTGATATAATTATGGGTTTTATACAATCGCGTTATAAAGTATCACACGTCATAATTATTAGAGTATATTTCTCTTTGGATCTCTTTCTCATAATATACATTAAAGAAGTGGTAAGGCTGTATGGAGTACCAAATTAAATAGTATTTTATCAGGATTTGGTGTTTATCTCAATGTTTTTTGTATGTATTTAACATGTTCTTGAAATGGAGTTATGTTTTAGCATTAAATTTCATCCTCAGATAGATAGTCAATCTACGAGAATAATTAAATACATTAGGGATATTCAGAGATCTTGTTATTTGGATTTCAATGGTGGTTTGTATCAACACCTTCCTGTAGATTAACTTTCATATGAAAATAACTTTCAATCCAACATTCCATTGGATCTATACGAATTCATTTGTGGAAATAAATGTAGAAATATGACATAATAGAATGAATTTACCAAAATAAAGATATTGGGAATTGAGTATGTTGAAAGAGATGGTTAAATCATCTAGTAACATGAAAGGAAAATAAGAATCTGATAGCAATGTTATGAAAATAATTATAGATGTGATCTTTAATTTAATGTCAGTGATAAGGAATTTCTATGAATTTATACATGGAGGAAAAAAGTTTAAACTAAACCCTTGGTATATTGATACCTTGGAAATTATTAATCCTACCATGACTATACCTTATCACTTGGGAATTTCATATAACCTCTCTCATCTTCATGATGTGTTCCATGTATCTATCCTGAGAAAACACATACATTTTCCATAATATTTATTAAACTCATAGGTCAAATCAATGGAGCATAATATTCATTTTGAGGAATAACCTGTAGAGATTTTTGAATGAATAGATAAGGTTCCACAAAATAAGACCACATTCATAGTCAATGTTTTCTCATGAAACCACCATCTTTAGGAAGCAACGTCAGAACCTAAGAATATAATATACGATAAGTATAATTAGTTGTTAACAACAAAGAGATGAATTATGAGGGAGAATTTAATTTCAAATGGGATATAATTTAACACCATTATATTTGGTGAAATATAAATGTTTTCAAATAAATTATATCTTTTTAAAAAAATTCATCACACTCAACACTATGTTTAGATTACATTATTCACAACATTTAATATAAATAAAACTGATATGCAACTAAATTATTATTATTTAACATAACAATCATCACTTAGTAATTCGAATTGTGGGTATGAATAAGATTAACCAAATTATAAAAATATATTTTTCACATATGTTATTATAAATAGTTTCTTAGTGACCATTTAATTTCCAATGAAAATAAATACCAGTTTAATATAAAAGAATATTTTTAAGAAAATCTATTTTTCTGAAAAAAACATGTGTTATCAATATAAATTGAATAAAACAATTTTGGTAAATGATTTTAATTAAATTTATATTTTATAGATTAAATACAATTTTCAAACCTTATATTATATGTTTTCTAGAAAATATATAAGAAAAAATACAATTTGATGCTTAAAAAATATATTTTTCAAAAAATATGTTTTATCGCATTCTATGAAATTATTTTAAAATTATTTTTGACAATTTTAAAAAATTTATTCTGAAAAAAAAATTCATTTAAAAATCATAATTTCAATATTAACATAAGGTGAATTTTTTATAATTTTCTAGAAAGATTAAATTGTTAATGAATAGAGAAAAATACTAACTTTTAAATGAAAACAACCCTTTTTTAATTATTTATATAGTAAAATTATAATATAAATTGGTTTTAAATTAAATTTTGTTAATTATATATATATTATTCTTATTTAGATAATTATAGTAACTTTGATTTTCAATTTTGATATTAAAATTGGGTAAACCTTTGAATATTTTTACATTTAAAACCCGTTTTCTCGACACAATTTCATGATTAATCATAAATATAAAATTTATAATTATGTGAAAGAAATTTTTATGAAAAGATACCATTTTTTAATAATCATAAATTATATTTTCTTCAAGGGTTGACATAATTGTTTACCATAATCAATATGAAATATTATTTTATAAGGTTATGGAAATAATGGGGGTACTGTAGTGGTTAAACTAAAACGATAAGGGTTAAAATGACTTAAAGGCTTGTGTAAAATAAATTTTATGGACATATTTCGACCCTATAATGTATAAGTATTAAAAATACTCCATTATTGATCCTTTTTATATTAATAAAAACACATGTATATCTTTTTATATTAAAATAATTACTTGTCATCCACTCACATAACTTATTAAAGGCCACCCCTTATGCTATCATATTCACACATTAATACCAATTGGTTTTGAAAATTTCAACAGAAATAACTTCCCAAACCCCCCCCACTCATCTTATAATATGTATTTTATGCATAATTCCAAACTAGGAATGCCTTTTTGTGAAAACCTAAGGAGGATACCCAATGAAGAGACAACCGTCTTCTAAAGGCTTTTTTATTTTATATATTCCTCCACATCCTTCAATAATTATTAAATTATTAAAATATTATAAAATATTTATCTTAAATATAAGAATATTTTTTATTTTATGTTAATTGCCTACAAAAAATCTCCACTTTCATCAAATGGGTTACAAAATCATCATTCGTGTGTACAACATAGTACCACCTCACAAACCAACGTAATTAATTTTTCCATTATTAATAATCACAGTTGAGTATGATTATGGATATAAATAACATATATTTTTTATTTATAACAAAATTATACCTTTGTATTAATAATATTATATATACCATTTTTACTATCCATTATTTTGTTGTAACAATAAAGTCTCTCATGTGTATCGCGAACTACCTCCTTGAGAAACAATATGATTCGTTTCTCACTAATGATTAATATAGACGTAATAAGGATAAATTTTTTGAATATATGTGAAAAAAATTTATAATATTAATCACATTTTTATCATTTTAAAAAGATAATATATCGTTTTATTTCTTACCTTCTCACTCACTAAAAAATTAAAACGATATTCATGTTCCTGTAGACTACCACCTTCACTAAAAGATGTGAATATTTCATTTGATTATATTTAAATTAATAATAATTAATTTATGATATTATTATAATTATTAAAATATAAAGTATTACATACCTTGTTTCCATATGTATACCTGGAAATGGAAATGTTACTCATTTGTAAGTATGACCTACTATATCCATGATCGTAATAAACTTTATTTCTCAAAACAATGTTTCATGATTTTCATTAAATGTATAATTTATGTAAAAATATTATATTTATTTTATGATTATAATTCGGCATATTTTGGAACTTTGATTAATATATGAATAAAAAAATAAATAATCAAAACATATATAAAAAACAAAGCATTTATTAACTGAAACGTGACATTAACATAGAATTGTTAATAAATGGGTAATAAAAGGTCATAAATAATTATTCATTGTTTGATATATATATTTATGGTTATTTAATGTATGTATAATAAGCTTTTATTTATTATAAATTAATTTTGAATGTGTACAAAGGATGTTGAGAGTTAAGTGAAAATATTTCAAGTCTCTCTTTTGTTTCTGGGAGACATATGCAAATTCACAATTGATTTATTTTGAATATTGTATATACTGCCCCATTGAAATTTTAAATAATGAATATAAATATTTTAATAATATTTAATGTTTCATTTTTTGTAATTATTGATTAGGTGTTATGTTTTAAAAGATTTCTAAATCGGTAAAGGATTTCTAGTCTCACTTTTGTATATTAGAGACATATGAAAACTCACTCCTCTTTTATTTTGTGTGGTGCATATACTAATAATTTTAAATTTTATATCATTAATATTCTTATTTTAATTATATTTATTGTTTCATTTTATTTTATGGTTTAAATTGGGCTAACAACTCAAAATATTACTAAAATGGCAAGGGATTTCCATATCACTTTTTTACTTCAATGAGACACATTCCACATTCCCCACCACATTCTTTTATATGATTTATATAATTACCTTCAATTTATTATATGTTTACTCTTTTAAATATTATTAGTATTGACATAACCATTTCATTATCTCTCTTTTATAAGGTTTATAGTTTAAAAGTTAGAAAATTGATATGGTTTTTTGGCTTAATTTTCCTTTGTTAGGATATATGTTATGTTATACACTCATCTTTTTCTTATTAAGAGTCTATAATTACAATATGAATTGTTATATCATTAATTATAGTATTTTAATTATATTCAATGTTTTATGTGATATTATTATCTAATGGGGCTGACTATTCAAAAGATACCAATGTGGTAAAGGTTTGTTGTTATAATCTCATTGCTTATTGTGATTGTTTATGTTTATACTTCTGAAGATGAAATATTATGATCCGTATCTTATGAAACTCGTCAATTTTAATCTATTATGTTTATATATTGAGACTAAATGGTTTTAATTCTTTTTCATCTAT
Source organism: Viscum album (assembly GCA_963277665.1). Taxonomy (NCBI): domain Eukaryota; kingdom Viridiplantae; phylum Streptophyta; class Magnoliopsida; order Santalales; family Viscaceae; genus Viscum; species Viscum album. The sequence continues at coordinate 289,177,925 of OY728151.1, read as the reverse complement.
TTTTTACTCAAGATTTTCAAAATAACGATTTTAAGAAAAACTCACTTTATTTATCTCTTCATATGACAACCCATTTTTCTTCTAATAAATTTGTTTTCTATTTGTTATTTTAAAAAGGTCATAACATTATTTAAAATATTTATGAAATACATTTTTACCCATGTTTAATTTTATACATAATATTGTGAATGTAATCTTCATGTTTTTTCCAAACAATTTCTATTTGAATTTTATTGAAAATGTGAATGGAATCATTCAATAAAATTAAATAAATTTCTTCCATCATGGCCATTATCATCATTGAAGATTCATTTATATATTTTTAAAATTTTATTCTAAAAAATATTATTTTGAAAATGTTTTATTTTTTATTTTTTTTGTCAATGTAAAAATGACATTTTATTTAAGAAATTAATTAAATAATAGTTAATTCTTTCATTATATGGTTTCATGATTATATAAAAAAATTGATTTGAAATTGATTTTAGGATTTTTTTTGTTTTACAAATTTATTTTCAAGGAAAAGTAATTTTCCTCCCAAATTGTGTAAAATGTTCTTTCAAAATCATTTTAAATCTAAGATGACATCTATTGATGTTACCTATATCTTAATGGGGATATCCTACATAGATACAATTATTATTATTTCTCATAATGTTTTATGATTATGATGGAATGATGTTTATGAAACATATTTCTCTTCTATAGGTTATACCATGAAGAAATATGTAAAAACACATTTCATACTCTGTGTGTAAAGATTTAATAATGTAATAATTAATAATCTTATGTATTTCCTATAATTTACCTCACCCTAGTAAGATATATAATGTGCCTTACTATATTACATTTGCATTTGATATAGGGAATCACATCCCAAACAACCAAATAGTTTAGTATTTTTAGTAAAATAAATGCATACATGAAATTCTAATTACATTTTAAAGAATAAAATAAAAAAATAATTCCATTAAGACTACCATTATTCCCCCTATGAGTAACCCTTCATATCAGTCATATCAAACATCCTCAAATCCTTGGTGAAAATTGAAGAATACAAATGGAGTGAGCTCAAATGTTTAGTATGGGTAAGGATACAACATAAGCTTCGAGAAATCAATATGGAAAGGTAAATAATTTTAAAAAAAAGTCATTCAATCAATAACTTGAGAATAATATGATCTGAGAAAATATAATCAAATAATTCTATATATATATATATATATTCAAATGAAAATGAAACTAAACCATGGATATTCTATGTAATCAAATAATCACACAGAATATCAATAACAGAATTCTAAATGAACGAATGAATAATTCCAAACATCTGAAACATACTTTGAAGGATTTATACCATTAATATAATACATTGAAAACATCCTTATAGTTTTATAACATTATAAAGACTTAATACCAGGAATCAAATAAATGGGTAAATCCTTGTCCAAATCCCATTTTAGTTTTCCTCATGAGACCTACTGATGCATCGATGGTCTATAGGACCCCCACACACCACATACAAACTCCAATAAATTTAACATATGAATTTTATGAAGCATATTCAACATATAAATTTTTATTTAAACTATTATAAAAAATGTAAATATATTTCCCAACTAAGTAAATATAATAAAGAACCATCCAGAGTAATATTGTGAATGGTATCAAAATATTATATCCCCATTGAGAATAATAAATAACAATTTAATATATTATAACTGATTGTATAATAATATATCAACAAAAATGAATCACAATATTAAACAAAGGATTTTTACATAGATTGAAATAATTTAAATGAGATCATTCAAAAATTCTTGAGGGAAATAATCATTAAACATTCTAAAGTGTCCCATAACACATTGAATTTTTTTAATTATAATCCTTGTGATGTAGTAAAATTAAAATAAATTTATAATATGTTTATTATATTTTTAGTATTGATAAAACATTTAAATTGATCAGTATATACACCACATAATATGAATAAGTGTTGAATAAGGTGTATAACTAACATAGATAAAAGTGAGATGGGAAATCCTTTACGTCGCACATCCCATTAGTGAAGAATTATTTAACCTTATGAATAATGTATTACATAATCTTATTAATTCAATAATGAAATGTATTCATATTTATAACATCTTATATTATAATTTTATAATATCTTACCATCTTTTCATTAATAAAATATCATTATTTTCGCTATTTAGTTTTTGTTCGTTTCATGGTTTCCTAATCGGTTCATTCGTGTATAATTATGGATTTTATTTTTAATTGGAAGTAAAACACTAGAATTGTGATGAAATGGTATTAATGCTCTTAAATAAGATTAGTTAGACTCATTTATAATTTTTTCCCTCATATATGAGGATGAATCATTTGATAAAATGTTAATGTTAAACGCTTGGATTATTTTGGTTGTTTTTCCGAACATCATGAACCAGTTTGATTTAATTTAATATTATGTGTACATATTAGTTAAATAACATGAAACAGGATAAAATATTATTTTACCATAAAAATATTTTTATAACTATCCATGAAGGGGGTAATGAAAAAAAAAACAGTATTCATAGTGGCGATTAACAAGAATAAATTGTACAATAGTTTCCTTTCTATGAATAAAAGGATGTGATAAAAGGGTTTTATATAAGATATTACCATATATTAAAAAACGTAAATTATATAAATGAATATGTAATTATTATTCTTTTATTTTTAAATGATATGAGGATAAATTCGAGGAAGAAAAGAAAATAAGATAGGGGTTTAGAGAAAATTACCTCTTGAATATCAATAAATTTGGAGGGCCACTTGAGGACCATGTATTTGTTGTTTTGGTGGAACTCGAAGAATTTGGACGTTGGTAGAGAGATTAGGTGAGTTATAAGAGTATGTTTTAGTATTCTTAATGTTTTTGGTTCAGAATTGGGTGGTGAGGGGTGGTATTTCTACTTGAGGATGGTGGGTTAAATAGAATTAAATAATAATTATTTTATATATAAATCCAAAAAAATATATGTGGTGTAACCCCCCAAACTTCCACGATACACTTCTCTTTCAATAATCAAATAGCTTGCATTGTACGCAAGTTCGAGATTCTAACACATCATGATCAATCAAAATAGCTATTATGAATAGTAATACCCACCTTTATAAATTATATAAATTATATATTTCAAAATCGACTTCATTTTTGGATTTGGAATATCAAAATTAGCCTATGTTGAATTTTTGGTATTTTTTGAGAACATCCAATTTTCTATGAATAGAAAAAATACATAAAAACAACTTTTTTTATCAAAATAATTTATAGTGATAAATTATACTATTTATTGGATTTAAGGTATAATTAGAATATGTTTTTACCATTTTATCCAATGGTGGTCATTAGAATTAATTTCACTTTGAAATCGGACATAAACAATTGTCAATCTTTTGATATATATTGTTTCTTAAAACCACGGTATTTGTTGTGACAACGGGTATTAATTATTAAATTAATTAATTAAACTTATATGTTTTGAATTTTTCAAAATAGAAATCATTTTTTAATTATGAATATGAAATATATCTTAGGGTTAATTTTTGGTATTGTTCTGAAAAAACATCAATTTTTGATGAATAGTGAAACCACTAAGTGGTAGTTAAAAAAATAATTTTTCATTTAAATGAATCTTTACCACTTCTGTGAATTTAATTTCAAAAATCCAACATACATTGTTTTCATTAGTAAGTAAAATGTGGTTCAATGGGATGAAAATAATTTTTGGTGAATAGTGACTTTTATGTTTTATTAATCGTGATTAAGGGTAATTAGTGTAATTTAAGTTAATATAATGTTATAATAATATGAAATTACCTTTACACTTTTCCTACCCTTATTGGATGAGTCATGTCCGACCAAGAAAATCCATGGGTCAACTTTCGGACCCCGTGGAGCCACTTGGGTAAGAAAATGACATAAATATCGTTTTATTTAAAGTAAAAATAAAATTGTCACAAACTTGGGATGTTTTACTAAAACAATTATTACATGGCGTTATATAAGTTAAAGTATCGACTATATATATTCATTGGAAAGATAAAAAGTTTTCCTACATGATGGTAATTTTTTTATAATTTTTAGACTTTAAATAAATTAAATTTTTTATGACACCATGATGATGCAGTGATTTCCTCATTAATTAACGATTTAAATAAAATGAAAATAAAATGTAAAATATAAAACATAAACTTGTCAAAAACCAATTGGATGAGTATATTTAGAACCCTTATCTCCTTAGTCTCTAAATATATAATTTTGGGACCTTTTAAATCCGAAAAGAACTTCATAATAATGTTACATTTCATGACTTCCCAAGAGTGCCCCTCTTCTCCTCTTATAATAGGCCCCCACCTCTACCACACTACTCACACCATAAAATACATTTGGATCAGCCATACTCTTCCCAAATACTCTCTCAACATTCCTCTCTTACTCCTAGAATCTCCACTTTGGGCAGAAGTCTTCCCAAGGATGCTTTTGGCTCAAATCAAAAAGAGTTACCCGATTTTAAGGTAATGTCTTCTCTTAAGTTCTTTTGTATTATTTTGCTTCTCCAAACCCTTAAAATCTTTTTATTGCTTTATTTTGTAACCAACCCAGTATCTTAAATATACTATGATGTTGTTATGAAAAGTATTTGATTTACACTTACACACACCTTCGTCTAATGGTTAAAGAACATACTGTTTCTATGGGTGGTGAATTATTGCCTCACAAAATGATGATTGTTCAATCTTCTTTTAACACCTCTCGTGGTGGCAAATATGATGAAAATATTTTTATATATTATATATATTATGTTTTTGTTTCATTATTCCTCTGTATTTTTCATATATGGAATACCTTTATGGCTTCCATTATGGGTAAACGTGATAATTTCATTTTAGGAAGTGCCGACTACCGCCACCTCAAAGTGATTTGAATCGTTAATGCCATATTTGAGACGTATAAAGGATGGAGTAAATGATATTATATATGATATTATATTGTAATTATAATATATCTTTATATCATTATGATTTCATTCCATTTAATATGAAATTGAAATGAAAGTAGCGTTCATGCGTACGTACGACATACCGTCTCCATGAATGGTTCATTTCATTTCTTAACTCTAAATGTTATGTAATCTTACAAATGAATGTATATAATAGATATGTATGATATATATGATATCTACATCATGAATATAATTCTGGATATAATGGATATTTTACCACATGAACAACTTGTAATTATAAGAAGTTTATTTTTGACGTAAGTACCAATGATCAACAAAACGACCATTATTAACATAAATAATTACATAATGTTCATAACATGGTAATAAGTGATATAAAAGGAATAATGAACTTGAAAATTTTTATTATGATCGTAGAAATTAACTCTATTTTATTATTCAGGAGGTTAAAGAAAGATCGAGTCAAGTTGGACATGATGTAAGGGAACTTCTTAACCCAATTTCCGTTCTTTGGGTTAATCTCCTACATTCAAAATATGTCAGGGTATTATTATGTCTTATCTTGTATTTGTACTTTCTTTATGTGTACTTATAGTGAATACACATAATAGATCTATTTTATTTACAAGATGATCATTGTAAGGGACTTCATCTCAATCTCCTTTCATTGATGCTTATTTTGTTTTATACACAACTTTCCTTTATACGGTGTATAAACCCCTTTGACATTTAATTTTACTCAAAAATAATCTTTTTATACGAAGCATTTTAGTAAACTACAAAAGGGAATGTTTTTTTGTCATATTTATGTGGTGACAACGACTTCTCCTCCACCGTGACCATTATTTGAGTTTCGACTTCCTCTATAAGCCATAATATTTTTAAATGAAAAATAAATACCATTTTTTACATTACTTTTATTTTGGTATTGAAAATGGTTTTGATAATGTTTTTATTATATCAATTTGTGGTATTGATATCTTGTGATTGAAATGTGGTAATGTTATGTTTCCTTTATGCATGTTTTATGTGATACGATTATGTTATGGTTTATGATATGTTTAAACATTTTCATATAAGGAATGCATTGGACTTAATAAGTGATGGGTGGAGCCCGCTATAGCTCCTCGATGCATCGGTAGGTCTCATGAGAGAAACTAGTGTCTTGGCACGAGTCCTTGACAAAATATTATATGTAGTCTTGGCATGGGGCTTTGGCTACGTTGTTATGATAGTCTGGAATTATGCATTCTATCATTATGAAAGTGGTTATTGATATTGCATGTGATTATTCGACTAGTAGAAAATCAATGTGAATAAGTAAATGGCATTATTTCATTTTATTTTTTCTATATTATGTTGATGTTTAGGTTTAAAATGATTTTTTTAGTTATACATTACCTTAAATGTTTATGTTTATTTGTCAAAGTTTCCGCTATATTGTTATCCTTTCAAAGCATCTGCGCTCACCCCTTTCTATGTTTTAATTTTTCCTATATGTGAAGAAATATTTTGTTACTAACCTGCAGGGATAGTCTGATGGAGATATGAGTGTGGACCATGGAGACCATGTTACTGTAGTTTTTTAATTTATGATGTAATGTAACATTAATGAATGTATCTAGTGTTTCCAAGGCTACTAAACTAACCAGTCTTCCGAGACTTGATTTTTTTTTATCATGCCAATGTTACGTAATAATGTGCTGACTTTGGGTAACTGGGGTTGGGACATTACAGTTGGTATCATAGGCAGTTTAGTACTAACCTTGGAAGCTTTATTTAGATAAACTCTTATTAGAGAACATAGCCCAAAGATAGACTTTGAGGATTAGTATAGAAGATATTCCTAGAATTTTGGTATTATAGAGATTTTTTGAGTTTTCCGAGAAATACATCCCTGTCTAGATATGAGCAGGTAGAGGCGGATCTGGAACAAATATAATTAGGGGTAAAATCTAAAAATACCGCATTGAGCTAGACTCGAATAGGAACTGGTGCATGACAACGAGCCTTGCTGCACTCTTGGTTACGACACTCCCTGGGGATATGCTTAGGATAATTCTCATTTTCTTTACAAACCATTATGAAGGTTTTATGAGTACATACTTCCTCAAAGAAATTTTTTTATGATTATGGATTATATCCATAAATAGTTCAATTTATGTTAAGTGTTTTGCAAGTTTGTTATTATGTATTTCGATTCATAAACTAATCTAGTTTATGACATTGTTTAGAAATGGCACCTAATGGAAGGAATGGAACCCATATAAATTCATGCACTCCATGTAGGGATTTACCTCCTGCTAAAGATAATTATAATAGAGCTGGTGAAACAACTGGTCCTGATCATCTTATCACCATACTTGGAAAACTCACTCAGGTTATGAATAATAACCTTACTCATATGAAGCACCCTGATCTGCAGCATGGAGGAACAATGCTAGATCGCTTCATGAGGAATAAACCACCAACATTCAATGGGAGTACAAATACATTAGTAGCTAGGCAATGGATAAGTTCCCTAGAGAAAATAATCAATGCCTTGGGGAGAAATTAAAGGGAAAAAGTTATCATGGTAGTTTACTACCTCACTGGAGATGTTGATCAATGGTGGTCATTGATTCAAAACACGAAAGTAGATGAATAAGTATCTAATATGGAATGGAGGGAGTTCAAAGATCTTTTATTAGAAAAATACTTTCCTCGTGACAATCGAGAAGATATGGAAAGGAAATTTCTGAGTCTGAGGCATAAGTATGATGAAAATGTCACAATGTATGATTCCAACTTTACAAGGTTAGTGAGGTATGCTGCAAATTATATATGTAACCCAAGAAGTAAGATTGATAGTTTCTTTGATGGGTAAAAACCATTTCTCCATAGAGAATTACTATCACAATCTTTCTCAACATAGGAAGATATAGTCTCGTGTTCTATCAAGACAGAAAATGAATTCTCTGAATCTTTTGACAATATAGTAAAGCAAGAGAAGAAGAGAACGGTGGAACAAGAGACAGATAAACAAAAAAATGGAAAGATGGATTTTCCATTATGTGATAATTGTTGGAATAATCACCCCGATAGTTGCCTAAAAGGAATGGGAGTTTGTTATAAATGTGGAGAAAAAGGTCACCAGGCTTGTGATTACTAGGGAAAGAAAGAGGCTATCAATGATAAATTGTAAAATTTTAGAGAAATGGGGCATTATGAAATTGAATGTCCTAAGCATCAGGGAAACTTACCTCATAAAAGGCCAAGGGATCAAAGCCAATATTATGCTGTTACTATAGTTGAAGTGGAAAAATTAATGTATTAGTGATTTTGGAATCAAGGATTATATTATGGTTATAAGAATAATGTGATATATATATGGATTGTACGGCAGTAATTTTGGTTCATTATGGTTTTAATATGATGAAGGTAATCATACTTTAAGGATGTGACAATAAGAGAAACATTACTTTGGGGAATCTGATTTTACTATTGATTTTGGAATTTAGAGACCTTTTAGGGAAAGTATGGAAATAGTTATTTTGGATAACTATAATGGTTGGATTGGATTAAATTGATCTTTGGATAGTATTGTTTAAGGATAAAACATTTCTGAAGATTATTTTTGGAATATTATAATACTATAGTTTTAGGAAATGGACAACTTGCAGGTCGGGGGATAACCCGTCGCATCAGACAAAGTTGTTGGAATCGAACCCACAACCATAGTGAGACATGCCTTTATTACCTACCACTAGCCTACAAGATGTCCCTGGTTATTACAAAATATTTTTCTTCATGGTATGTTTTATTATTTGGAACCTTATACGATTAGGATAAATATAATATTTTTGAGTTATTTTATCTTTTTGAGTGAAAGATGGGTTTATGGTAAAAAATTATTAATGAATGAAAAGTCTACATGACAAGTATGTATATTTCCTTACGTTCTTAGTAAATCTCCTAAATAAATTCCTCAACTTTATGAAAGGTAAATCAAAACAAAAACATTGTCAGTTAACTTTTCCTACTGGGGAATCAATGATCTTTTAACCCATCACAAGTTTGTGATTTTCTTGTAGTTAAAAATTCTCCTAATCCTGTTTTCTACAACTCTCCATCATACCTTGATGTTTTTTCTCCTCCATATCCATATTTTCATAGAATCCTAGTATTGGCTATCTCGGGTGTCCTTTATACTTCTCTTTCTTTCTTTTAATGTTATATTTTTATTAACCATATTTTCAATATGGGTTTTCCAAAAAGGTATTTTATACTTTGAATATTTTATTTTAGAAGAACAATTTAAAATTGTGAGGATTAAATTTATTTAAGGAGGGGGAGAATGTAACACCCCAAGCATCAATGATACACATCTATTTTAATAATGCAATAACTTGAATTGTACCCAAGTTCGAGATTCTAACACACCGCGACCAATCAAAATAGCCGTTATGATTAGTAATACCCACCTTTTGATATTATATAAATTTTAAATTTCAAAATGGACTTCATTTTTGGATTCTGAATATCGAAATTAGCTTATGTTGAATTTTTAGTATTTTTCTGAGAAATTCCAATTTTCAATGAATAGAAAAAATACTTAAAAACAACTTTTTTAATCAAAATAATTTATAGTAATAAATTATGCTATTTAGGGGATTTAAAGTATAATTAGAATATATTTTTATCATTTTATACAATGGTGGTCATTATAATTAATTTCACTTTGAAATTGGACATAAACAATTGTCAATCATTTGATATATATATTTTCTTAAAAACACGCTATTTGTTGTCATATCGGGAATTAATTATTAAATTAATTAACTCAAATTATATGTTTTGAATTTTTTAAAATAGACATCACATTTGAATTAGGAATATCAAATATAGCTCAGGGTTAATATTTGGTATTTTTCTGGAAAACGTCATTTTTGATGAATAGTGAAACCACTAAGTGGTTGTTAAAAAACTAATTTTTCGTTTAAATGAATCGTTAACACTTCTATGAATTGAATTTAAAAATTCTGACGTACATGGTTTTCATTAGTAAGTAATATTTGGTTCAATGGGATGAAAATAATTTTTGGTGAATAGCAACTTTTAAGTTTTATTAATCGCGATTAAAGGTAATTAGTGTAATTTAAGGTAAATATAATGTTATAATAATATGAAATTACCTTTACATTTGCCCTACCCTTATTTTATGTTTCATGGCCGACCAAGAAAATCCATGGGTCAACTTGGGGACCCCATGGAGCCTCTTGGGTAAGAAAATGTCATTAATAACTTTTTATTTAAAGTAAAAATAAAATTGTCACAAACATGGGTTGTTTTACAAAAACAATTATTACATGGCGTTATATAAGTTATCATATCGACTATAAATATTCATTGGAAATATAAAATAATTTCCTACATGATAGTAATTTTTTTATAATTTTTAGACATTAAATAAATTAAATTGTTTGTGACACCATGATGATGCAGCGATTACCTCATTAATTAACGTTTTAAATAAAATGAAAATAAAATGTAAAATATAAGACATACACTTGTCAAAAAACCTATTTGATGAGTATATTTAGAACAATTATAACATTATCCTAGAAATATATAATTGTGGGACCATTGAAATCCTAAGAACACTTCAAATAATGTAACATTTCATGACATTCCAAGAGTGGCCCTCTTCTCCTCTTATAAAAGTCCCCCACCTCTACCACCTTACTCACACCATAAAAGCCATTTGGCTCGGCCAACCTCTGCCTAAATACTCTATCAAAGTTCCTCTCTTACTCCTAGAAGACTCAATTTGGGAAGAATTCTTCCCAAGTAAGCCTTTGGCTCAAATCAAAAAGAGTTACCCGATTTAAGGTAATGCCTTCTCTTATGTTCTTTTGTTTTATATTACTTCTCAAACCCCTTAAAATATTTTTATTACTTTATTTTGTAACAAATAAAATATCTTTAATATAATTGGATGTTTTTAGGAGAAGTATTTTATTTAAAATTACACACACCTTCGTCTAATGGTTAAAGAACATACTGTTTCTGTGGGTGGTGAATTACTACCTCACGAAACAATGATTGTTCAATCTTCTTTTAACACCTCTCGTGGTGGCCATTATGATGACACTATTATTATATATGATAAATTTTATGTTTATGTTTTCCTTATTCTTCTTTATTTTTCATTTATGGCATACCTTTATGACTTCCATTATGGGTAAATGCGATAATTTCATTTAGGAAGTGCGGACTACCGCCCCCTCAAAGTGATTTGAATCATTAATGCCATATGTGGGACGTATAATGGATGGGGTAAATGTTATTATATTTGATATTATACTGGAATTATAATATACCTTTATATCATTATGATTTCATTCCATTAAATACGAAATAGAAATGAAAGTAGCGTTCATGCGTACGTACGGCTTACCGTCTCCATGAACAGTGCATTTCATTTCTCATCTCTAAATGTTATGTAATATTATAAATGACTGGATATACTGGATATGTATGATATATAAGATATCTACATCATGAATATGATTCTGGATATAATGGATATTTTACCACATGAACAACTTGTAATTATAAGAAGTTTATTTTTGACTCAAGTACCAAAGATCGACAAAACAATGGTTATTAACTTAAATAATTACATAATGTTCATAACATGGTAATAAGTGATATAAAAAAATAATGAACTTGAAAAAGGATATTAAGCAAGTAGAAATTAACTCTAGTTTGTTATTCAGGAGGTTAACGATTGATCGAGTCAAGTCGGACATGAGGTAAGGGAACTCCTTAACCCTATTTATGTTTTTTGGGTTAATCTCTTACTTTCAAATTAAGTCATGATATTATTATGTCCTATGTTGTATTCTTTACTTTCTTTATTTGTAGTTATAGTGAATAGACATAATAGATATATTTTATTTACAAGATTAATTTTGTAAGGGACTTCGTCTCAATCTCCTTTCATTGAGGCATATTTTGTTTTATACAGAACTTTCCTTTATACGGTGTATAAACCCCTTTGACTTTTACTTTTACTCAAAAGTAATCTTTTCATAAGAATAATTTTACTAAACGAAAAAAGGGAATGTTTTTTGTCGTACGTATGTGGAGAAAACGACTTCTCCGCCACCATGACCATTATTTGAGTTTCGGCTTCCTCTACAAGCCATAACATTTTTTAAAATGAAAAATAAATACCATTTTTTACTTTTATTTTATTTTGGTATTGAAAATGGATTTGATAATTTTTTTATTATATTAATGTGTTGTATTGATTTCTTGTGAGTGAAATGTGGGAATTATATGTTTCCTTTATTCATGTTTTATGTGATACGATTATGTTATTGTTTATGATATGCTTAATCCTTTTCATATAAGGAATGCATTGGACTTAAAAAGTGACGGGTGGAGCCCGCTATAGCTGTTCAATGCATCGGTAGGTATCATGAGACAAACAAGTGTCTTGGCACGAGGCCTTGACAAAATATTATTTTTAGTCTTGGAACGAGGCCTTGGATATGTGGTTATGATAGTCTGGCCTTATGCATTCCATCATTATGAAAGTGGTTATTAATATTTCATGTTATTATTCAACTTATAGAATATCAATGTGAATATGTAAATGGAATTATTTCATTTTATTTTTTCCATATTATGTTGAAGTTCAAGTTTAAAAGGATTTTTTAGTTATACATTTCCTTAATGAATTATGTTTATTTGTGAAAGTTTCCATTATATTGTTATCCTTACTGAGCATATGAGCTCACCCCTTTCTATGTTTTAATTTTTCCAGGATGTGAAGAAATATTTTATGACTGACCTGCAGGGATAGTCTGATGGAGATATGAGTGTGGACTATGAAGAACATGTTATTGTAGTTTTTCACTTTATGATGTAATGTAACATTTATGAATTTATCTAGTGTTTCCAAGTCTATTAAACCAATCTATCTTTCGAGACTTGATCTTTTGTGATCATGACAATGTTATGTAACAATGCACCGAATCTGGGTAACTGGGGTCGGGGCGTTACATGTGGCCTTAATTTAAATGAAATAAATTTTTATTTAAAGTTGTGGAGGATATTTTTTGTCGAAAAATACCTTAAAAACCATTAAATTTTGTAATTTTTTGGTGCGCTATGCTTTTAAATTTTTACTTTATCCTTGTTACTATTTTACAAATACAAGGATAAATAATTTCCTTAACACGAAATGTTTTTAATAACAAAAAATAAAATTACATAAATATTATTTTCAACATTAATTAAAAATAATTAATATATTTTACAGAATTAAATTCACTAAATTGGAACATTTATATTTTAAATTAACCCCACATGCATAATTAAACGTTGGTTTTTAAATAAAATAGTTAAAAGGTTATAAATGTTTTATGTCAAATTTCAATTTTCTATTTATTTAAATGTCATAAATTGGATTTATAAATGTATAATTTTACTAATTATACTTTAAATCAAATTTTAAACATATATTATCCTTAATTATATATTAGAAGAAAAAGTAGTTTTTAATAAAAATTTATTATTCTTCACTATTCATAAAATAATTAAACATATTATAAAAATACAAAAAATTCATCCTAATATAATTTTTATATTAATATTTAGAAAATGGTTTTTTAATCTACAAATTGTTTTAATTTAGGATTTATAATAGGTGTGTGGTCAAAATGTTCAAATATTGCGTTTTTGAAAAATATTACCTTTTATGCTTAAAAACTGATTTATTCTTATCAGAAGCCTATAAAACAATTTGGATGAATTTAAAAACATTTGTTTTATTTTTTAAAGTATAATTTTATTATGATATTTGATTAACATTGATTAATCTATTTATTAATATAAAATGTCATTATAGCAATAAAAATATTTTTTTTATAAAAATAAATCCATTAGGATCTTTGGGATCTCATTTTTAATTTTAATTAATTGATCAAAAAATGAATTAATTTTATAAACATGTTTAAAATATGTATTCATAATTTATTTAATCTCATTTATTCCCACCATTCCAATATCTAGATGATAACTATCACAATTTAATAATAACATTTAATCGTTCAGTTGAGCTCAATGTCTGTAGAATGTAAGCTATCGATGATATTAAATTTAAAAATCGTCATAAGATAAATCAACGAGGTGACAAAATATCCCCTCCATCAATAAAAGGTTTTCCCATAATTTTAAATTTAAATTTTAAAGATAAAGTTTGATACATAAAAATTATGTCATGGGAAACCCACATCATAAATATGGTAAATAAAATATGTCCTTAATAAGAAGGAAACTGAGATAAAAAGGTTTCCACAAAATTTTTCTTTCAAATTGGAAAAAATTAGCGCAAACTGAAAACTAGGACATGGATGATAAATAAAACCATCATGTTCTGAGGGATACTGATAGAGATTTTGGTCATCATAAATTCTACCATCACAAAACCATAAATCAGTGATGGGTTAAAGAGGCCAGTGGTATATATTTGATAAGAAAGTAAATTAATATCATTTCTGTTCCCAATTCATTTCCCAAAGATAAGGGATTATTTTAATATCTATATATGAACATAAGAAAATAATCATACCAGATTCATTTCTAGGTCACAAGAATATTCTCAGCCTTTTTATGTGCTTCAATATATTTTTTACTTCATCTCTTATTCTAGGAAATGGATATTGAAGTTAAATTTTTCATACATGAGGAAATTTAATGATTCATAATATTCAAAAATCAATTCCATCCACCATTAAGTATATATATAAAGAAACTGACTGCATATATTATCCAATATGATATATCTTATTTTAACATCAATGAATAATATCCAATGATTAACTTAATCCATTAAAAAAGTAGTTAATCATAAGAGTTGTTGAAAATATGTCTCTCCCAATTAAATGACTAAAAATAATTATAAAGAATGTCACTATATTTATAAAATCAACATCACATCATATTATAATTTCAAAATAATGTAGATCTTATTGTCATATAAAAAATATTTGAATAACTTGATCACCATTAAATCTTAATGAATTCAATAATGCCTCCAAAACATGATCTCAGGATTTCCAATATATTCCTTAAATCCAATCATGTATTAAACCCACCATAAACTATAAAATCAATAACCAATTTTATGGTTCCCCATAAAATCCCATAAACAAATAATAATCATTATCATCTCAATATCAATCAAATATTACTGTCATCTTCATAAAATCATGTGTTTCCAGAAATATTAACTTACAAAAGAGTCACTCATATTGGATTCCCATTCTATTCATCAAAATCCCACAAATCTATAAATATGAATCACAGAAATATAGTCCTTATAAATCTTATGATTATTATAACTATAAAAAATACTTTATTTATATAATTTTGAAAGTAGTAACAATATAATCTTGAATTTGATCTATTTTCTTCTTCTGAGGTATATTTCATTAAAACTTGGGTAATTCATTTACATAGTGCCCCATATCCATGCACTGGAAGAATTACACAACATAAAATTCATTCTTTTTTCCTTGAAATCATGAGAATGGATCCATTTTTCATCACAATTTAAACAAACTCATTTTCCATTTAATCTTGTACATTGGTGTATTATTCCATAGTTTCACATGTTGTAAAATACTTCTTTCCTGTATTACCATTATTCGACTCTTTCTCAATCATTCTCTTCATCAATTTATTACCTTTTAATTAAAAAAAATTTAATAATTCTTTTTATTTATTGATATACTATGAGTATATATTTTCATATGAAGAGACTGTTTGGGAGACTAGTTCCCTTCTAAGGGATAGATTTAACTCATTAAATAATTGGTCAATCTTAACCTCTAGGTTACATATGTTGTTTGTAGAATTACCTACTAATATTTAAATATTTTCTTAATTATTAACAACATTCTCATCATCCTTTTTCCTCAGACACAAGAATTTGTTTCTTCATATCCCCTCACTATTAATGATGGAAATATATTTCCCAAAAATTTCATTAAATTACTTTCATTCCATGTTTTCTATTTCATTATCCTTCATCATGTTTTGAATCAATAATCACCATTGATCCACATATCCAATGATATGATAAACCTTTACGATAAAATTCTATCTTTTATTACTTCACAGAGTGAAACATATATTTTCCATGGAACTTATCCATTACTCAGATAACAATGGTTTTGTTGTCCCATTGAATGTCAGAGGTTGTTGTCTCTTTATTTATACTATCATTTTAAGACCTCATTTTGGATCAGGCTACTTTATATAGTAAATGATCTTTATCAAAACCCGATTCAGTTGTCCAAATGTTGTTATACTTTTCCCAACACCATCTATTTCTCCAAATCTATATTCAACACTATTATCTTTCCTTGTCGGGAAATCCATACAAGAATTATGTTCATTGATAAGGTTCCCTCTAATTATGGATGGATCCGTTTCTAAATATTGAAATACACCTAATTATATAATAACATTATTAACCATAATATATAATCAAAAAAATAGACAGATACTAAAACTAAATTAAAAAATGTATGCATAAATAATATCATAACCATAAAAAAAGTTTCAACATGATGTTATTCTATATTTTTCCCCAAATTATACTGAAGGGGTTCCTTAATCAATTTTTTCGTAAACATATTTTCCAAGATTTCTACTAAAATTTCTTTGATACCCATTGTAATTCCCCAATCCCTAGTAGCACATATATAATGCCTTACTATATTACATTGTTATAAGATCAAAGGAATAACATCCCAAAGGATATAATAGTTTAGTATTCATTGTAAACATTATAGATAATTGAAATTCACATTACATTATAAAATATAACATACACAAATAATTTATTTGAGTCTACCATTATTTCCCCCTTTCTGTAACCCAATATATCGGTCATATTATAGTAATCTAAATCCAGGGAAAAAATAAAACATATGAGAGGGTGAGATCAAATTCCTAGTTATTTTAAGCGAATAGTTTTTAAAATGATTAAAAAATATCGAAAGGTAAATAACTAAAAATCAGGAAATTTAATCAACAAATTGGGCATAATATGACTGGAATAAAAGAAAATAAAATAATTCTAGACAAATAATCACATGAAAATGAATCTAAAATTTGGATATTCTAACTCATCAAATAATCACATGTAATATCAATAAATTAATTCATAATGATGATATTAATAAGGAAAAACATTTGAAACATACATTCACTGCTCAAAAATAAGTATAAGGCCCCAGCCTTAAACCTTACTTAAAATTGAATTAAATGAATAATTCACATTGAGGATCTTTTCAGATTTAGAGTTTTAGAGAGTTAGGACATAACTATTACATCTCAAAAGATTACAAAGTAGCCTCTTCTACTAAATTTCCATAAAATAAAAACTCTTAAAAAGAAACATGTCTAGTTTCATGTTTTAGGTAGCATGACTTTCCCTTGATCCCATCCCTGACACTATTCCATGCTAAGTCCTGTGAAAAACATTTCAAAAACTTGGGATGAGCATAAAAACTCAATAAGGGATACACAAAGAATAAAAACTGTTAGTTTATCAAAACAAAAAGTAAACCATGTATACTTTACCAAAGTAATAATTTTCACCATTATGAAGTAGTAAAAACTCTTCACTGAATAAAATATCATTACTTACCTTTTTATAACCAAAGTATTACCATAAAACCCATATAAAGAACACATAACATATATAAAGGTAACTTGGGACATAAACATACATAAGTGGAATAACCATACCGTCGACTCCCACACATATCACTTAATGGAATAGCCATATGGCCAATTTCCATACATACTTAATGGAATAGCCATACGGCCGACTTCCATACCCAATGCATTGGAGGTTATAACGTAACCACTCGTCCTGGTATTCACGGCACCACCCCTCATAATGTCCAAGTACCATTATATAATCATAACATATAAAACCAACATAAAGGAATGATAACATTTCCACATTTCAATCACAATATATAATTTAAATATATTGACATAATATAATCCTTTATCAAAAACATTTTCAATACCGAAATTCAAAAAAATTATATGGTATTTATTTTATTTTAAAAAAACATTATGGCTTGTTGAGGAAGCCAATGTCAAATAATACTCGCGGCGGCGGAAAAGGTCGTTGTCGCCGCGTATGGTAAAAGAAACATTCCTTTTTTTCGTTTTGTAAACGCTTCGTAGAAAAAGATTCATTTTGTATAAAACTAAAAGTCAAATGGGTTTATACACCGTATAAAAGAAAGTTGTGTATAAAATGAAATATTCCTCAATGAAAGGAGATTGAGACGAAGTCCCTTACAAAGACGGTATCCTTGGTTTAAGGATAAATCAATTACATAATTATGTGTAAAAAACGAATACACCAAATATAAGTGGATATTAAGTGTAAAACAATCAGAGGTTATTCACACATATTCATAGAACAACATATTCAAAGAGTACAAGTTTATCCCAAAGAATCAAATTTGGACTAAGAAGTTCCCTTGCAAAAATTTGACAGCCTAACGGCGTCACATCAAAAATTCAGAAAATGAGTTGATGAGAGATAAAAATGAGATATCATCACTTGGACATAAAATTTACATTAATCAGGATATAGAATAACATATCCCAACATAATAGTATGTGAATTAAAAGACATAACAAACGAAGTCTTTTAAAAAGAGGAGGGTGAAAGGTTCCCTTACCGACTTGGGTAACTTTCGAAAAGTACACCCCATTGAAGAAGTGTCATAAAATGAATATGTAAATACCCATAAATGGAATTATATTACCAAAGGAGTGTAATAGTGGGAAGTACATAAACCACTCAAAGGAAATTGTGGCAAATGTAGCATAAATCTCACGGGAATAAAAGTGGGATGAAAAATCTCTTACGAAAACTCGGCAGCCTAACGACGCCACTTAAAACTTCAAAAATGGATTGATGAGAGGAAATAGGGTCTCTCATCACATCAACATAAAGTTTACAGAAAGAGTAATATAAAGGAACATCCCCCAACATAAAAAAGAGGAGATTAAAATAATTGACATAACGGAGAGTAATTTAAAAGAAAGAGAGAGGTTAGATCTCTTACGAAAATTCGGCAGCCTATCGGCGCCACTCAAAACATCCAAAATGGATTGATGAGAGGAAATAGGGTCTCTCATCACATAAACATAAAGTTTACAGAAAGAGGAATATAAAATAACATCCCAATAACAAGAAAGATTAGATTTAGAAGGAATGACATAAAAGAGTGTACTTAAAAAAAGAGGGGAGTAAGATCGCTTACCTCGGGTCCGACTTGACTCGATCGTTCTTTAACGTCCTGAATAATAAACTTGAGTTAATTTCTACTTGATTAAGAACCTTTTTAATGTTAATTATTCCTTCTATATCACTTATTTCCATGTTATAAACATTATGTAACCATTTAAGTTAATAATGTTTGTTTTGTTGATATTTGGTTCTTAAGTCGAAAATGGACTTCTTACAATTACAAGTTGTTCGTGTGGTCAAATGTTCTTTATATCCAGAATGACATTCCTGATTTGGATAGAATATTTATCATATATATCCAGCATATACAAGTATTTATAATATTACATAATCATTTAGAGGTAAGAAATGAAATGCACCGTTCATGGAGACGGTAAGCCGTACGTACGCATGAACGCTACTTTCATTTCTTTCTAATATTAATGGAATTAAAATTAAATGAGAGTTATGTATATTTTAATTCCAGAATTATATTCATAATTTAGATGTATCATTCATTATATATATCCATTATATACATATACTTTTAATAGTACATCACATTTGTGGATAAGAAATGAAATGCACCGTTCATGGAGACGGTAAGCCGTACGTATGCATGAACGCTACTTTCATTTCTATCTCATACTTTAATGGAAATAAATAATAATGATATAGAGGTATATTATAATTCCAGTATAACATCATATATAATAACTTTAAATCCATCCTTTATACTTCCCACATATGGCATTAACGAATCACATCACTTTGAGGGGGCGTTATTCCGCACTTCCTTAAATGAAGATATCGTGTATACCCATAATGGAAGCCATAAAGGTAAGACAAAAATGAAAAATACAGAAGCTTAAGTAAAACATAAAAATATTATATATCATATATAAATATAGTGACATCTTATTGGCCACCTTTGAAGGTGTTATATGAGTGTTGAACAATCATCGTTTCGTGAGGCAGAAATTCGCCATCCACGGAAACCGTATGTTCTTTAACCATTAGATGTAGGTGTGTGTAAGTGTAGCTCGAATACTTCTTATAAAAACATCCTAGTATATTTATGATACTGGATTTGTTACAAAAAAATGAATAAAAAGAGTTTAGGGGGTTGGAGAAGCAAAATAAAACAAATGAACAAAAGAGAATGAATTACCTTTAAAAGTGTAACTTCTTTTGTTTTGAGCCTAAATCCTTCCTTTGAAAGGATTCTTCCCAAAGGTAATCCTCTAGGATGAGGAGAGGGATGTGGAGAGAGTAAATGGGTAGGGGATGGCCGAGCCAAAGTCTTGAGTAGTGTGTGAAATGAGGTAGAGGTGGGGGCCTTTTATAAGAGGAGAGGAGGGGCACTTTTGGAAATCATGAAACTATTATTTTATTTTCAAAAGTGTTTTGAATTTATAATGTCTCACATTGACATATTTCGAAGATAAGATGATAAGGCTTCGAAATATTCACATCCAATAGGTTTTGGACATTTTTAGGTTTTAGATATTACATTATCTTTCCATTTTATTTAAATCGTTAAATAATGAAGTCATCGCTGAATCATCATGATGTCATAAATAATTTAATTTATATAAAGTCTAAAAATTATATAAAAAATACTATGATGTAGAATTTTTTTTAGATTTCTAATGAAAATTTATAATAAAAAATATGATTAGTATAACCCCTTCAAAAAATTGTTTTAGTAAAACAATTTATGTTAGTGTCATTTTCACATTTATTTAAAAAAAAGGCATTAAAGTCCTTATCTCACCCAAGTGGCTCCATGGGGTCCCCTAAATCGACCCATGGGTTTTCATGGTCGGCCATGACACAACAAATATGGTTAAGACATGTTTCAAGCTCATCTCATTTTATTAAAGCATTATTTTTACCTTCAACTACACTAATTACCACTAATCGCGATTAAAAACTTAATAAGTTACTATTCACCAAAAAAAAATTATCCCATTGAACAACATTTTAATTCTTAATTACAACCATGTATGTCAGATTTTTGAAAATCAAAACACAATGATGGAAAAATTTCATTTAAACGGATAATCAGTTTTTATAAGTACCACTTAGTGGTTTCACTATTCATCAAAAATTGAAGTTTTTCAGAAAATTACCAAAAATTCACCCCAAGCTATATTTGATATTACGAATTAAAAAATGTAGTCTATTTTACAAAATTCAAAACATATAAGTCAAATTAATTAATTTAATAATTAATTCCCACTGTCAAAGCAAATAGCGTGTTTTTATGAAACAATAAGTATCAAAATATTGACACTAGTTTATGTCCGATTTCAAAGTGAAATTAATTCCAACGACCAATATTGTATTTAATGGTAAAACTATTTTCTAATTTCACTTTAAAAACAATTCAAATGATAATATAATCATATAAATAAATTAGATTAAAAAGAGGTTTTGAATTAAAATACAACATTTTACACTATTCATTAAAAAAATGAACTTTATCGGAAAAATACCAAAAATTTAAACAAAGTAAAATTTGATGTCCCAATTCTAAAGAAGAGTTTTATTTGGTCCAAAATAATGTATAAGAGTGATCAAAACTATATTTAATGACAGTTCGCCATCAGAAGGCGATAAGTGAACCTTTAGTGAAAATTAGGGTATAAAAGCCTAAAATTGAATTCTTTCCGTATTTTAAGCCTTTGGATAAATGTAAAAACATTTAAAAAACATATATAATAATATTTTAGTTATTTCTATCCATTCCCGCCAATGCGATAGCTACATGTTAACTTCCATTTAAAATAATATTATTTTATTATTAGAGTGCAACGTAAGATTTCCAAGAAACTCGTTGTTACGTATTGGGTACGCCATCGAGCATTGCATCCCCTTTAAAGTAATATTAATATTTGATTCACAAGTATGGGTAAATATAAAGATGTCATATTCTTTATATACCTGGGGTGTTACATCCTTCCCCCTTTTTGGGAATTGCGTCCTCGCATTTTTAAAATTGGGCTTGGAAACATCCTTGAAAGTCCCACATCGGAAGAAGAGTCGGTAAAACAATCACATTAAAATAAAGAAAGATAAGTACAAAGGTCACCCGAGTTAACCCATACTAGGATTCCAAGTATGAAAACATGGACATGGAGGAGAAAACACAGGGTCATGTTCTGATGGAGAGTGATAGAAAACATGTTTTGGAGAAAGTTAACCATGAGAAAATCACAAACATGTGATGGGTTAAACGGTATTCGATTCCCCAGTAGGAAAAGTTAATAGACAACATTTTTGTTTTATGTTACTTTTAATTGAGGAATTTATTCATAAGGAAACATAATCACTTATCATGTTGAATTCCAACTTTTATTAGAATCCTTACACAAACTCATATTTTTTTTTCCAAAAGATGAGTATTTAGGGAGACTTGTTCACATTAAGAGTACTATAATCAACTTCTAGAGAATTACCTAACCCAAAAAAGAGAACTATATACTTCCCATGTCTTTAGACTTTATCCAAAACCAAAACCCAAAAGATTAGTACAATATCAGATAACCCAGAAAAGGATAACCCATTAGAAAGAAAATCTATTCTTAATCTCCAAAATTTGTCCAACACAACCCAAAGTTCAACGAGGACCATCCGATAAACAATTTGTCCATAAAATTCCTCAAATTAAACCAATCTATGATTGAAACCCAAACATTTGAAGGATTTAGTCACATAGTCTTCCAGGTTAAATCGTAACATTTATCTCCAAACAACATCAGTTGCTCCTAAAGTCTTGTATTGAAAATTAATTAACCTAATCACATATCCTCCATGATAGGTCAATCATTTTCATAAATAACCCAAAATCAACTTACTCTTAATTCATAAAATCATATAAATAAAAAGAATCAGTCAAACTAACCAGGGACTTCACATAGTCCAGTGGTAGGCGATAAATACCAATCGCACTTTGGTTGTGGGTTCGATTCCCGCGGCTTTGTCCGACACGATGGGTTGTCACACGGTCTGCGTGTTGTCCTTTTTCCAAAACTATATAATTCTTCAATAATTCCCAAAAAAGGGATAAAATCATCAAAAATAACCATAACATAATTTAACCTCCATTTTATCTCATGCCTTTCACTTCAATCATAACATATAGTAACCCATAATTACCTCAAAAGTAAGGATCATATAAACCCAAATGGTTCTTTATAACTATGTACACAAAATAAAAGATAACTATTACTTGAATAAAATTTTCATATATTAAAAATCAGTGTTACACATACTATAAAAAGTTTTCTAATGTACCCCATCATCAAAAGACACTTAATACTCTTATGAATTTCACCATAACTCTTGAAGCCCTTATATGTTGACATCTTACTCATTCAACATTGTTCATGATCCATTAACCATTCCTTTCCAACTTATTTCGAAATACCTCTTTCCTACAAACAAAATCATGAATCATATCCTAAGATCCCCAAAATAGAAAACAAAAGTTAAGAAATAATCCATACCTTTGATTGGTCATTGTCGGTTTCTTCATCCTCAATCGGAATGGCATTAGGTATTGGTAGACGAGTATTTTTATGATCTTGGTGATCCAATTCACAAAACATCTTCATGGGACATGTGTTTGCATAATGACCATGCACACCACATTTAAAACATTCAATTGATCCCTCAGAAAGAACTTCTTTCCCTTTCCTCGAGTCAACTAGATGCTTCCTTTTTCCACGGCAGGTTCTTGCTTTATGACCTTCATTTCCACATCTATAACATATTTTTGTCCCTTTGAAAGATTTTCCTAGGTGTTTCTTTCCACATCTTTGAAACATGGGTTTTTGAACACACATACCTTTATGATTATTACCTTTAGTTCCATATGGATTTGTTTCTCTCATATATGATGCCTTATAGAAATCACCAAGGTTTAGGTGGTCAATCATAACTCCAGATAGTTGGTTGAGGATAAACACAAGAGTTCTCATTACAGCTCCCATATCATTCAGTTGCTCGCTCAGAAAACTGTCACAGTTTCCTTCACATCCACCGTTACTTTGGTGCCTGCTAGATCCAGCCATTTACTAAAACCAAAAAGGGTCAGTGTGAGTATAACAACAAAACCATCATGTATTAATGAGGAAGATAAACACTAAGATATTTTTACTCATTCACTTTATCTAAAACTAGGACTCTGTCTGAAATCCTAACCATTATGGTAATGTCACTTATGCTTAAAGAATACCCTAACCTCTAATGTTATCTAAACTGACCTTTGATACCAACTATAAGGCCCCAGCCTTAATCCTTACATAAAATTGAATTAAATGAATAATTCACATTGAGGATATTTTCAGGTTTAGAGTTTTAGAGAGTTAGGACATAACTATTACATCTCAAAAAATTACAAAGTAGTCTCTTCTACTAAATTTCCATAAAATAAAAACTCTTAAAAAGAAACATGTCTAGTTTCATGTTTTAGGTACCATGACTTTCCCTTGATCCCACCTTGACCCTATTCCATGCTAAGTCCTGTGAAAAACATTTCAAAAACATGGGATGAGCATAAAAACTCAGTAAGGGATACACAAAGAATAAAAACTGTTAGTTTATCAAAACAAAAAGTAAACCATGTATACTTTATCAAAGTAATACTTTTCACCTTTATGAAGTAGTAAAAACTCTTCACTGAATAAAATATCATTACGTACCTTTTTGTAACCAAAGGATTACCATAAAATCCATATAAAGAACACATAACATATATAACGGTAACTTGGGACATAAACATACATAAGTGGAATAACCATACGGTCGACTCCCACACATATCACTTAATGGAATAGCCATACGACCAATTTCCATACATACATAATGGAATAGCCATACGGCCGACTTCCATACCCAATGCATTAGAGGTTATAACGTAACCACCCGTCCTGGTATTCACGGCACCACCCGTCATAATGTCCAATTACCATTATAAAATCATAACACATAAAACCAACATAAAGGAATGATAACATTTCCACATTTCAATCACAATATATCATTTAAATATATTGACATAATATAATCCTTTATCGAAAAAAATTTCAATACCAAAATACAAAAAAAGTATATGGTATTTATTTTATTTAAAAAAAACATTATGGCTTGTTGAGGAAGCCAAAGTCAAATAATAATCGCGGCGGCGGAAAAGGTCGTTTTCGCCGCGTACGGTAAAAGAAACATTCCTTTTTTGTCGTTTTGTAAAACGCTTCGTAGAAAAAGATTCCTTTTGTATAAAAGTAAAAGTCAAAGGGGTTTATACACCGTATAAAAGAAAGTTGTGTATAAAACGAAATATGCCTCAATGAAAGGAGATTGAGACGAAGTCCCTTACAAAGACGGTATCCTTGGTTTAAGGATAAATCAATTACATAATTATGTGTGACAAAAAAATAAACCAAATATAAGTGGATATTAAGTGTAAAACAATCATAGTTTATTCAAACATATTCATAGAACAACATATTGAAGGAGTACAAGTTTATCCTAAAGAATCAAATTTGGGCTAAGAAGTTCCCTTGCAAAAATTTGACAGCTTAACGGCGTCACATCAAAAATTCGTAAAATGAGTTGATGAGAGATAAAAAGGGGATCCCATCACTTGGATATAAAATTTACATTAATCAGGATATAGAAGAACATATCCCAACATAATAGTATGTTAATTAAAAGACATAACAAACGAAGTCTTTTAAAAAGAGGAGGGTGAAAGGTTCCCTTACCGACTTGGGTAACTTTCGAAAAGTACACCCCATTGAAGAAGTGTCATACAATGAATATGTAAATACCCATAAATGGAATTATATTACCAAAGGATTGTAATAGTGGGAAGTACATAAACCACTCAAAGGAAATTGTGGCAAATGTAGCATAAATCTCACGGGAATAAAAGTGGGATGAAAAATCTCTTACGAAAACTCGGCAGCCTAACGACGCCACTTAAAACTTCCAAAATGGATTGATGAGAAGAAATAGGGTCTCTCATCACATCAACATAAAGTTTACAGAAAGAGTAATATAAAGGAACATCCCCCAACATAACAAAGAGGAGATTAAAAGAATTGACATAACGGAGAGTACTTTAAAAGAAAGAGAGAGGTTAGATCTCTTACGAAAATTCGATAGCCTATCGGCGCCAGTCAAAACATCCAAAATGGATTGATGAGAGGAAATAGGGTCTCTCATCACATCAACATAAAGTTAACAGAAAGAGGAATATAAAATAACATCCCAATAACAAGAAATATGAGCTTTAGAAGGAATGACATAAAAGAGTGTACTTAAAAAAGAGGGGAGTAAGATCCCTTACCTCGGGTCCGACATGACTCGATCGTTCTTTAACGTCCTGAATAATAAACTTGAGTTAATTACTACTTGATTAAGAACCTTTTTAAAGTTCATTATTCCTTCTATATCACTTATTGTCATGTTATAAACATTATGTAACCATTTATGTTAATAATGTTTGTTTTGTCGATATTTGGTTCTTAAGTCGAAAATGGACTTCTTACAATTACAAGTTGTTCGTGTGGTGAAATGTTCTTTATATCCAGAATGACATTCCTGATTTGGATAGCATATTTGTCATATATATCCAGCATATACAAGTATTTATAATATTACATAATCATTTAGAGGTAAGAAATGAAATGCACCGTTCATGGAGACGGTAAGCCGTACGTACGCATGAACGCTACTTTCATTTCTTTCTAATATTAATGGAATTAAAATTAAATGATAGGTATGTATATTTTAATTCCTAAATTATATTCATCATTTAGATGTATCATTCATTATATATATCCATTATATACATATACTTTTAATAGTACATCACATTTGGGGATAAGAAATGAAATGCACCGTTCATGGAGACGGTAAGCCGTACGTATGCATGAACGCTACTTTCATTTCTATCTCATACTTTAATGGAAATAAATAATAATGATATAGAGGTATATTATAATTCCCGTATAACACCATATACAATAACTTTAAATCCATCCTTTATACTTCCCACATATGGCATTAACGAATCACATCACTTTGAGGGGGCGGTAGTCCGCACTTCCTTAAATGAAGATATCGTGTATACCCATAATGGAAGCCATAAAGGTAAGACAAAAATGAAAAATACAGAAGCTTAAGTAAAACATAAACATATTATATATCATATATAAATATAGTGACATCTTAATGGCCACCTTTGAAGGTGTTATATGAGTGTTGAACAATCATCGTTTCGTGAGGCAGAAATTCGCCATCCACGGAAACCGAATGTTCTTTAACCATTAGATGTAGGTGTGTGTAAGTGTAGCTCGAATACTTCTTATAAAAACATACTTGTATATTTAAGATACTGGAGTTGTTACAAAAAAATGAATAAAAAGAGTTTAGGGGGTTGGAGAAGCAAAATAAAACAAATGAACAAGAGAGAATGAATTACCTTTAAAAGTGTAACTCCTTTTGTTTTGAGCCTAAAGGCTTCCTTTGAATGGATTCTGCCCAAAGGGAATCCTCTAGGATGAGGAAAAGTATGTCGAGAGAGTAAATGGGCAGGGGATGGCCGAGCCAAAGGCTTGAGTAGTGTGTGAAATGAGGTAGAGGTGGGGGCCTTTTATAAGAGGAGAGGAGGGGCACTTTTGGAAATCATGAAACTATTATTTTATTTTAAAAAGTTTTTCGAATTTCTAGGGTCCCACATTGATAAATTTCGAAGATAAGATGATAAGGCTTCGAAATATTCCCATCCAATAGGTTTTTGAAATGTGTAGGTTTTAGATATTACATTATCATTCCATTTTATTTAAATCTTTAAATAATGAAGTCATCGCTGCATCATCATGATGTCATAAATAATTTAATTTATTTAAAGTCTAAAAATTATAAAAAAATACTATGATGTCGAAAATATTTTTATATTTCTAATGAATATTTATAATCAAAAATATGATTAGTATAACCCCTTCTAAATTTTTTTTAGTAAAACAATTTTTGTTAGTGTCATTTTAACCTTTATTAAAAAAAAAGGCATTAAAGTCATTATCTCACCCAAGTGGCTCCATGGGGTCCCATAAATCGACCCATGGGTTTTCTTGGTCGGCCATGACACAACCAATAGTTTTAGTACATGTGTCAAGCTCATCTTATTTTATTAAAGCATTATTTTTACCTTAAACTACACTAATTACCACTAATCGCGATTAAAAACTTAATAAGTTACTATTCACCAAAAAAATTATTTTTATCCCATTGAACCACATTTTACTTCTTAATGACAACCATGTATGTCTGATTTTTGAAAATCAAAACACAATTATCGCAAAATTTCATTTAAACAGAAAATCAGTTTTTATAAGTACCACTTAGTGGTTTCACTATTTATCAAAAATTGATGTTTTTCAGAAAATTACCAAAAATTCACCCTAAGATATATTTGATATTACAAATTCAAAAATGAAGACTATTTTAAAAAATTCAAAACATATAAGTCACATTAATTAATTTAATAATTAATTCCCGCTGTCAGAGCAAATAACATGTTTTTATGAAACAATAAGTATCAAAAGATTGACACTAGTTTAAGTCTGATTTCAAAGTGAAATTAATTCCAACGACCACTATTGGATTTAATGGTAAAAATATTTTCTAATTTTACTTTAAAAACAATTCAAATGAGAATCTAATC
This sequence comes from Viscum album, assembly GCA_963277665.1. Lineage (NCBI taxonomy): Eukaryota > Viridiplantae > Streptophyta > Magnoliopsida > Santalales > Viscaceae > Viscum > Viscum album. The sequence goes on along the minus strand of OY728151.1, from coordinate 289,148,842 downwards.
ATATAAATAAATTAGATTAAAAAGAGGTTTTGAATTAAAATACAACATTTTACACTATTCATTAAAAAAAATGAACTTTATCGGAAAAATACCAAAAATTTACACAAAGTAAAATTTGATGTCCCTATTCTAAAGAAGAGTTTTATTTGGTCCAAAAGAATGTATAAGAGTGATCAAAACTATATTTAATAACAGTTCTCCATCAGAAGGAGATAAGTGAACCTTTAGTGAAAATTAGGGTATAAAAGCATAAAATTGAATTCTTTCCGTATTTTAACCCTTTGGATAAATGTAAAAACATTTAAAAAACATATATAATCATATTTTAGTTATTTATATCCATTCCCGCCAATGCAACGGCTACATGTTAACTTCCATTTAAAATAATATTATTTTATTATTAGAGTGCAACGTAAGATTCCCAAGAAACTCGTTGTTGCGTATTGGGTACGCCATCGAGCATTGCATCCCCTTTAAAGTAATATTAATATTTGATTCACAAGTATGGATAAATATAAATATGTCATATTCTTTATTTACCTGGGGTGTTACAATAAGAATATATCACTACCAAGGCTTTATGCTAATAATTTAACCATATAAAGGCTTCATATAAAGAATCTAATAAATGGGTAAGGACTTGGCCAAAACCCAGTCTAATTTGTCTCATGAGACCTTTTGATGCATCAAGGGGATATATCAGCCCTCACCCATCACAACTATGTCAAATAAATTCATCATATAAAAGATATAAAACATAATAAATACATATATTTACACTTAAACATGTATTGTAGATGTAAATAACTTTCCCCATTAAGTAAACATAATCAGAAACCATCCAGAGTAATATACTGAATTGTATCAAAATAACACATCCCCTATGAAACTAATCAATAACTATTTAATAGAATATGGTAGATGTTATCATAAAATATGAACCCAAATTAATTAAAATATTCATCAAAATTTTTTAACATAGATGAAAATATATTACATGATACCATTGAAAAATTCTTGAGTGAAATAATCATTTAACATTCCAAATTGTTCCATACCATTGAAACATTTGAATTAAAATCCCTCTGAAGGAATAAAAATATATGAAGCTTGTAATATCATTATAATAAATAGATTCATGAGATATCATGTATTATTATCATTATATGCACCACACAATAAAAATATGTGGCGAATAAGGCATATATCTCACATATGTAAAAGATAGATGAGAAACCCATTACCTCATTATTTCCGTTAATGTAGATTAATTTAGCATTATATGTTATAGTTTAAATAATTCATTTAATTCATTTCATAACTATATTAATTTTTATAATACCTTCTATGAACCTTTTATGACACCTTACAACCCATTCATGAATAATAATTCAATATTTTTTTTCAAGGGCATTTGTTTCATGGTTTTTTGATCAGTTCATTTTTGTATAATTATAGATTTTATTTTAAATTGGAAATAAAACTCTAGAAGTGTAATTAAATTTTATTAATGAACATACATAATTTTAACTATTCTTGTTTATCATTTTTCAGTTATACATGAGGAATATTCATTTGATAAAATTTTAATGAAAAATGTTTGGTTAATATTGATTTTTTTCAGAACATTACAGAATAATTCCATTTTATTTACTACTGTGAGTAAATATTAGTTCCATAACATGAAATTGGATATAATATACTTATTAAAATTTTATTTAACTATAAAAATATTATTATGAACATCCATGATGCTGGTAATGGAAAAATAATAAAAACACAGAGGCGATTAACCAACATAATTTGGACAATAGTTTTATTTTTTGAATAAGAGGAGTTAATATAATATATGGATATAAAATATTACAATATAAACATAAAATAATATTATGTATATGATTATGTAATTATTATTCCTTGATTTAAGAAAAATATTATAATAAAGTAGTAGAAGAAAATAAAATACAATAGCATTTTTGAGAAAATTACCTCATGAATATCACCTACTTGGGGGACCCCTTTAGGACCTTGGATATAGTATTTCAGTATGTCCATATGAATAAATACATGGGAATTGGTAGGGGGATCGGTTTGTGAAGATATTTTATGATATTCATGTCATTTTCATTGAAATGGGAAGGGGTGAGGGGTGGTATTTATTCATGAGGAGAAGTGGGTTTATGTGATTGAAATAATGATTATTTTATATTTAAATCCAACCACATTGAGGTAGAATTAATTTGAAAAAGTATATTTTAAATTAACATTTTTATGATGTTTTGATTAAATAAATTCCTCAACCATCTATTAAATGATGTAATTTTTAGGTATTATAAGCTTTTACATTTTAACTTTAACTATTGTTACCATTTTTCCAAAAACATTTTTACCTTGGTAACTATTTTATACCAAAATATGAAATTGACCTTTGAACCTAATTTGGAAATTCTTATTACAAATATGGATTCAATTTTTTCCAATTAAATTCTCATAATTGGTAAAATTGGTTTTAAAATTAATCCTATAGACATGATGAAAAAGTGGGGTCTTAGAGTGAAATGTAAAAAAGTTCTAAATGTTTTTATATCCAATTTAAATTTGGAATCGATTGAAATGACTTAAATTGGATTTATTTATGTATAAGTTAAGTAATTATACTTTAAAACCCACTTAATATATAACTTATCCATTAAGATAAATTTGATGAAAAAAAAATTATTTAAAATTATTCATTTTTTATTATTCATCCAAAAAATTGAAACATATGAAAGAAACACAAAAAATTCACTCTAATATATTTTTTGTTTTTTTATTTGATAAATTAAATTTATTTTTTCATATAAATTTTATATCATTATCAAGTTGTAGAATTAAAACAGGTGAATAATCAATAGGAGGCAAAATATCCTTTTAGAAAAATATAACCTTCTTCTATAAAATTATATTTATTATCATCTTATGCCTACAAAACCTATTGTATGTACTTAAATTTTTTTACTGAATATATAACATATAAATTTCATTAACATCATTCACTAATATTTATTAATAAAATTTATTAATATAAAATTTCATTTTTATCATTAAAATAGTTTCATATAAAACATATCTTTTGTGATCAATTGGTTCATATTTTTATCTCTAATTAATTAGTAACTAATGAATTAACTTTATAAATACGTGTAAACAATATTTTTTTAATTTATTGAATCTTAATCAATCCCACCATTCCAAAATCTAGGGTATAATTATCAAAATTAAATTATAATATTTAATCATTTTATAGGCTTAGTGTTCTATGTAACAAATGATATCAAGGAGATTAAATTTAAAACTAGGAATACTATAAAATATTGGCATATTATATTTTCTATAGGTTAAGTTATGATGATATGTTTAGTAAACCCATTTATTTTCATGGGTTCTTGAATGATGATTTTATTATGATCTTGTGGAACACATATTTATGATATTAATTATGTGATCATGGTTATTGTATTAAAAAGGATGATAGTTATTTTATATCTAAAGATGGGTGGGACCTATATCTCCCTCCGATGAACTGGCTAATGATTTATATATCTTGATATACACATTATTTGAATGCATAGTTAAACAGGTTCAATAAGGTAATTTATCCAATATGATAGTCTTAGGAGTGAACCTTAACTACTATGATGGTTTGGAGAGTAAAGACATTCCACTATGAGGATAGGGTGACCACTAAGGATGGTGGTGTTTTATTCCAAAGAGGCTTAGTTTTCCATCATGTTCCCTCATAAGTCTTGTAAGTGATTCATTAATACTAGGGAAATGATATTCTATTGTTATGTGTATTCCACAATTCCATGCCACAGGTCAATATTATATGATCATGGCTCATGTTCTATTATTTCCTTGTGATTCTTGTTTTATTAACCGTCAATATTTATAAAATTACTCTATATTATGATCTTTAATATGTATTTTATGGTTTTTAAATATTATTATCATGTTCTTATACTCTTATGCTCATGTTCTCAAACCCATATGGTGATGTTATTATTATATATCTCCCTTTTTTATCCCTACTGAGCATCTAAGATCACACAATTCTTATTATTCATTTCATTAGGTTATGAAGAAAGGATTTAAGTAGGAAATGTTTGTGAAGTTTACTAAAGGGGAAGATCTTTTTAGGAGATGATGAATATATTTTACCAATTCAGAATATTGTGTACCTAGTCTCCAAAGACACTAAACTAATATGGCCTTCATGATTTTATTTATGTAACGTGTAAAATATTCATATAAAAATATGTAATATATAGGTATGAAATTACTTTGTCACTATATTAGTAAATAAGTGTATCTTCAGCCTCTTTCTTAGCCACAACCTAGACATGATTTTTAGACGCATTTATGTGCCAATTGATAGGATAATGTTTTTATATTCCCCTACATGCAAACATGGAGAACTAGAGATGTCATCAATATTGTCATGTAAAATAATTGGATCAGCTAGCTACTCTCAAGATAAGAATACAGAATCACATGTTATGGTCCAATGTGTTCAAGGATACCTTAATTCTTGGAATTTATCACAATCATTGTAACCCTGCTCGAGTAAAATGTTATGCACATGAACATTACTACGAGCCACAGGATCGTGGGACCCAATTTCCTCAAATATATGGTAAGTATTCTAAAATTAATGAAACAAATGATAATGTATTATGAAGAACCCTATTACTATCACTATGGAAATGATGAATATATCAAATCACTCTATTCGAACACTATTCTTCTTTATGTCCTCATTCCTCAAAATACTTTATTGTATGATAGAGGGTCCCTTTAAATAAACATGAAATTTAAAATTCATGAATTTTAATAATATAATTTTATAAATTTGGGTATTATAATTAATATATAATTTTGTTGAACTCTCAATGAGATGGTTATTTAATAATACCAAATCATTGTTGTATGTATGAAACTTTAGTATTTTTGTTCAAATAATTCTAAATGTGTTTATATTTGTTTAAATCATTCCTACACATGTTTATATATGTTATGTTATGTACTGCTAGGGACATGGATGTAGTTTGGACTGAACAGACACTTTGTGATAATTTTTTGTCTTGACTCATCGTTAGTCATATTAGGTCGCACAGATGATGAACGGTCGCACCGATGGTGAACATTCGCACCGATGGTGAACGGTCTCACCAATGCTGAACAGTTGCATCGATGGTGAATGGTTGCACCGATGGTGAACGGTTGCACTGATGTTGAACGGTCGCACCGATGATGAGCGGTCGCACCGATGATGATCAGTCCCACTGATGATGAACGTTCGCACCAATGGGTAACGGTCGCACCGATGGTGAAACGTCACACCGATGCTGAACAGTCGCACCGATGATGAATGGTCGTACCAATGATGAACAGTTGCTCCGATGATGAATGGTCACACCAATGGCTATTGATGATTAATGAGCCACCAATGATGATTCTACTGAAGCCAATGCAGATTCAAAGTGACTCACCAATCTCATGACTCACTGATAGTCATGAAAACTATTTGAATTTATATAAACACTTATTTAATTCCAACAGTCATATTTGATGTTTTTAATGCAATTAATGATATTTAATTATATTTGTTGGCATGCTAGAAGACCGTACCTCATTCATATGAAAAGGTAATCATTCCCATTTCCGAAGCTCATGGAATAAAAGGTAGATCGATCTGCAGTAAAAGTGTGTGCGTAAAAAAGTCATAGAGTGAGAATTCTTCCATGAACATACATACAAAAAGGGAGAAGACCCGATGAAGTTGAAGGAGGAATTTTCAAGATATTAAAAGAACACTCATGCATGCAATCCAGTACTACTGAAGAACACACGAAGAACACAGGAAATCAGATAACACACTCACTTGTGATGGACATTAAGATGAACCACGATACTCTATTTTCAACAGCAAAACCAAATAAGGACTTAGAAGTATATCTTCTAAATCCACCAAGTCCAGAGCTGCACTGCCGATCACTGGTGATTTCTAAACTTTCATATACTCTCTCCTAGTGACTTATTATTTACTGATTGAGAAGTGTGTGTACTCTGTATATCTTTTTCATATACACTGTCTCTTGTGCTGAACCAGAGGATACTAAATCCTCATTCCAAACTCCATACATCATACTATATCCCACTGAGAATAGTGGTAGAGATCAAGTGTGACATGAACAGCATGTGCACTGTTCACTTTGTTTTCCCATGAATAACTATGGTAGAGGTCTTAGGACCTGGAATGTATTGAACTGTTGTTATCCTCAATCCAGGGTGTGGATCAAATTTTTATATATAAATTTGAGAAAACTAAGTCTCTGCTTGAGAATGAACCTCTTGGTTACATCTGCTGTGAATTTTAATTTATGACATAATTATACTATATATATTTCATATTCCGCTGCTGTTACTTTGAAATACAAATCTATTTTAAAGTTACATTGATAGTTAAATTAGCAAGTGTTTATACTTGTTGTAAACCAGTAAGTTAGCTTCAGAAGCTAATTTAATCTTTTGATTAAATTGACTGAGATCTAATCAATCTTTAAGAATATAATTGAACATTTACAATCTGTATAAATTCACTACAGTTTAACTTTTTTTTAAATTGGTGGATTTTAAGAACAATATTTTTAACAGAAATTTTTATTGGAACTCAATTCACCCCCCTCTTGAGTATCAACTCCGAACAATATTTGGTATTAGAGGTTGTTTTTTATTAATACTAGTTTTCAAAACATTCTTCTATACAACTGTGATTTTAGTTGCATCTTTAAAGATCTTAAATTTCTGTTTGTTCCAAATTTTATCTCTTTAAAGTTATTTTCTAAACTCTAGTACTGTAGTTATGGATAATAGATTACAAGGTGCTGCTACCAACAAACCACATTTATTTAATGGTACAAATTATTCCTAGTGGAAACTGAAAATGAAAATTCATTTAGAAAGTATGGGATTTGATATCTGTACTCCTATAGAAACTGAATATAAGATTCCATCAACTGTTAGAACTACTTGGGATGAAGCTACTAAGATAGCTTACAATAATAATATTAAAGCTATGAATGCTATATATTGTGCTTTGGGAGATGAAGAGTTCTATAGAATATCTACTTGTAAAACTGCCTATGAAATATGGAATAACTTGAGTGTTTCTGATGAAGGAACAATTAATGTTAATGAAATGATATTGAATACATATACTATTAAATATGATAATTTTAAAATCAAGACTGATGAACCTAAATCTGAAATGTATCTCTGGTTCAATGAGATTGTCAATACAATGATCTCTCTTGGAAGAGATGTCACTACTGAGGAACAAATCATGAGGATATTACGATGCCTTCCAGATCGATGGAGGGGCACTTCTGTCTCAATTAAAGAATCGTGTGACATAAGAAAACTACCAGTCAAGGAGCATATTGGTAAGCTTATGACATATGAAGAAGAACTCAAGGTGAATAAGGAAGAAGATGATGAACCTAAAAGGAAGTATATAGATTTTAAATATACTACATCAAAGAGAGAGGACAAAGACAAAGATCAAATTCAAACTGAAAGTTCAATAAGTGAAGATTCAGACTCTGACAGTGATGTAGAGGTGGCTCAAATAGCAAGGAGATTCAAAATGTTTTATAGGAAGAAGAGATTCATTAGAAAATCAAACTACAAAGGAAAGTATGGCAATAAGGGACATTGGAAAAACGATTGGAAAAACCTGACAAGAATGATGAATTTTTCTACTTTGAATCCAAAAAGAATGTTCACATTAAAGCAGACTGTCCAAAATTGAAGTTCAAAAAGAAATATTACTACAAGGACAACAGGTACAAGAAATCCATGAAAGCTACTTGGAGTTCTTCAGAAGACAACATAAGTGAATCTGAAGATCCTGATTCGGAAAAGAATCATGCCAACATGTTCTTCATGACCAATACTGCTGAAGTACCTGTTTCCCCTATACTGAATGATTATTATTCTGGAACTGATTCGAAATCTGACAACATGTCTAGTGAGGAACTATTTGAATATTGTAACATGCAAGAAGAAACCTGTAATGAACTTAAGGACAAGTACAATGCCTTAAAAATAGCATTCTCTTACTCCCAATGTTAAATATGCCATTGATATAGAAAAGGAAAACAATGATCAACTTATAAAGGAAAATACTGAACTGAAAATGTCTATTGAGCAAATCAGAAAGGACTTATAAAAATTCACAAATGGAAAGGATACTCTAAATGAAATGTTAGGAAATAAAATTACACCAAAATATATTACTGGTTTGGGATACCAACCTGGAAAAATACACCTTACTATAACTAAATTTATTCCAATGTCTGGACAAAATTATGATAGTTCCAGTACTGGAAATTCATATGCTTCAACTAGTTATCCATATGGTTATAGAAAAAATAAAGTTTTTATTTCAAAATATTTTTATTCTGTAATTTGTATGAAACCCTTAAGACAAATTTGGGTACCAAAATCATTGATTTCTAACCTGTCTGGACCCAAGAAGATCTGGGTACCAAAGTCATTTTCCATCTAAATCTCTTTTGTAGGAAACATGTTTGAAGAGTTCTCACAAGAAGGTATGGTACTTGGACAGTTGATGTTCGAGACACATGTCTGGAGATTATTCTTGCTTTAAAATATTAATAAAGATTAATGGAGGCCATGTCACCTTCGGTGATAATTCTAATGAAAAAATCATCGGCCTGGGTTAGATTGGTAACACGGATTTAGGTTTGATTTCTAAAGGTTTATTTATTGATGGACATAATTATAACCTGTTAAGTATTTCTCAATTGTTTGATGATGGTTTTAATGATAAATTTGAAAATTATTCCTGTGATGTTTTTAACTCAAAAAATGTTTTAGTGTTCTCTGCCTTCAGAAATGAAAATGTTAAAGATGTTGATCTTAACTATTTAGTCAAACAAAATGTTACTTGCTTAAATGATTTTCATAAACAGTCTTGGCTTTGGAATAGAAGATTGGGACACTGAAACATCCTTTCACTTAGAAAACTGACTAGGAAGAACTTGGATAGAGACCTACCTAAACTTGAATTCCCAAATGACGAAGTTTATAATCCATGTCAAAAGGGAAAGCAACATAATGTTTCTTTTAAATCAAAGAAAGAAGCCTTAACTTCTCAACCTCTCTAGTTGGTTCACATGGACTTGTTTGGACCTTCTAGAGTTTCTAGTTTAAAAGGGAAGCACTATGTATATTTTCTAGTAGATGACTTTTCTAGATATACTTGGGTATACTTCTTAGCTCACAAAAGTTAAAGCTTTTTCTTACTTTATCAAATAGTCCAAGTCTGTAGAAAACCTTAGTGGACTTAAGATTAGAATTCTGAGAAATGATCATGGATGTGAGTTTAGAAATCAAGAGTGTGAATCTTATTTATCACACAATGTCTATAGTCACAACATTTCTGCTCCTAGGACACCTCAGTAGAATTGTGTAGTAGAAAGAAGGAATAAAACCCTTCATGAAATAGCTAGAACCATGCTTAATGAGTATGAAATGCCTGTTTACTTTTGGGCTGAAACTGTGAATAACACTTGTTATATTCTTAATAGAGTCATGATTACACTTTTTCTTAAGAAGACCCCATATGAACTATGGAATAATGGAAAACCCAATGTTAGTTACTTTAGAGTCTTTGGCTGAAAAGTTTTTATTTTTAATACAATGGATACTCTTGACAAGTTTTCTTCTAAGATTGATGAAGGATGTTTTCTTGCTTATTCTTTAATTTGCACAGCCTATAGAGTCTTTAACAAGAGAACCAAATGTGTGGAAGAATATGTTCACATCAAGTTTGATGAAACTGATCAACATGATCCTAAAACCTCTTTTGAAAATCATGAAGAATATTTGACTGTTTTAGACCTTAATGATAAAACTAAAGAACCTACTATAAAAATATCCAATTCTGGACATATTCCATAATTTTCTTCTGTTGAACCCAAACATGGAGATGAACCTGAAATATCTATTCCTACCTTTACTAGATCAACTAGGATTCTATAGAATCATCCTTCAGATGATGTCATCGGTAATCTTGATAGAGGGATATAGACTAGAGCTTTTCTAAGAAACCAGGTTGAACATCAAGCCTTTCCTTCACAGCAAGAGCCTAAAAATGTCAATGGTGATATCAATGATGAATTTTGGGTAATGGATATACAAGAAGAGTTAAATCAATTTGAATGAAACAATGTCTGGGAATTAGTTGACAGACCTAAGGACACCTTAACAGTAGGCACTAAATAGGTTTTTAGAACCAAAGTTGATGAGTCTAGAAACATAGTTAGAAACAAAGCTAGATTAGTTGCACGAGGATATAATCAAGAAGAAGGTATAGACTATGAGGAAACATTTTCACCTGTAGCTAGATTAGAAGCTATTAGAATTCTACTTCCCTATTTTTCTCATCTAAATTTAAAGTTATATCAAATGGATATTAAAAGTGATTTTCTTAATGATTTTATTGTCGAAAATGTTTTTGTTGAACAACCACTTTGATTCACTAATCCTTATTTTCCAAATCGGGGTTTTTAACTTTCTTAGGCTTTATATGGCTTAAAAAAAGCTCCAAGAGTTCGGTATGATAGACTTAGTAATTTTCTTATTTCAAAAAGTTTTACTGAAGGGATTGATGATACAACACTTTTTATTAAAAGAATTTCTAAAGATGTTTTAGTAGTACAATTATATGTTGATAATATTATTTTTGGATCTTCTAAACACTTCTTATATACTGATTCTTCAAAGAGTATCAAAAATGAATTTCATATGATTTTAATGGTAGAACTCAAATATTTTCTTGGATTTCTTGTTTTCCAAAATGAAAATGGTATTATTTTGAATCAAATAAATATACAAAGGATATTTTAAAACGTTTTGGATTGGATAGTATTAAGGAAAGTGATACTCCTATGAGTAAAATCTGTAAATTGGATATAAATAAAACTGGGAAACCAGTGGATCAAAAAAATTACAGAGGTATGATCGGAAGCTTACTTTACCTTACTGCTAGTCGACCAGATATTATGTTCAGTGTGTGAATGTGTGCAAGATTTCAAGCTAATCCAATAGAATCTCATTTACTTGCTGTTAAATGAAATTTTATGTATCTTAAACACACTGTAAACTTAGATTTTTTTACCCAAAAGGAAAATACTTTGAGTTAATGAGTTATTCAATTGCTGACTTTGGTGGTTGCAAAATGGATAGAAAAATCACATCTATAACATGTCATTTCTTTTTGTAAAATCCTTAGTATCTTGGTGTAGTAAAAAGGAAATTTATATAGCTTTGTATACTACTGAAGCATAGTATACAGCTGCTGGTAGTTGCTGTTCAAAAATTCTGTGGATGAAACACACTCTTTTGGACTATGGATATGATTTTAAGCATGTTTCAATCAACTGTGATAACACTAGTTCAATTAACATTTCAAAGAACCATGTTTATCACTCTAGAACCAAACACATTGATGTCAGAAATAACTTTTTGAGAGATCCCTACCAAAAAGGATATATTACCCTTGAGTTTATAGGTACTGAGCATCAATTAGCTGACATTTTCCCCAAGCCCTTAAATTCTGAAAGGATAGACTCGATTAAACAAGAATTTGGTATGAAAGATCTGTGAAATCGATCTGTCAAACCGATCTATGAAACTGATCTGTCAAACCGATATGTGAAACCGATCTGTCAAACCAATCTCTGAAACCGATCTGTCAAACCGATCTGTGAAACTGATCTGTCAAACTGATCTTTCAAACCGATCTGTCAAAACGATCTCTGAAACTGATATGTCAAGCCAATCTGTGAAACCGATCTGTCAAAACGATCTGTCAAACCGATCTGTCAAACCGATATGTCACACTAAACTGTCAAATCGATCTGTGAAATCGATCTATCAGACCGATCTGTCAAGTCGATTAGTGCTACCGATTGGGTGGTAATTTTTTTCTTTTAAAAAAAATCATTATTTTCTGTTTAAAAGGACGTTGTTTAACTTAATCGATATTTTATTATTTGTAACCCTAATGATACAAATAATGACATGCATCTATTTTATTCTCTAAAGACAAATGACCTTCCATTTCCCGCTAAACTATCTCTTCTCTTCTCTGCAAACCGAGCCTTTTGAATCTTTCCAAGCCCCTCAATTGTCTCAAACCTCAAAATGGCCATGAAAAAGAGTCAGGGCAAGGAATATGAAGGAACTTCACCTGTCAAGCGTGCTTGAGGTGAGTTCAGCAGTACGATGTAGAGGTCTGTGAATCTGGAGCTAGAAGAATGACAACTTCTAGCTGAAAAAGAAATATGTTAAGAATGGGTTTTATCTAGAAAGTCCATTCTCTTAAAAGTATTGGAAATGCAAAGTTGGAAGAATTGGTTTTGCGATAATGATAGGGTCTTTTACCCGAATTTGTTGCAGGAGTTTTATTTTAACCTTGATATAGTTTTGGATTGAGTAGAAGCTGCGAGATTGTCTTCTATAGTAAAAAGAAAAATGATCACTTTTTCATCAAAAAGTGTGCAGAATGTATAGGGGTACCTCACTATGGAAGATACGAGGACTATTTTGGTAATATTCCTCCCATGCCTGATTACTTTTCTTATGAGCTAGCCCTAGAGTTTTCGACTGGAAAGTCTGAATCACGAAGGATAACTGCTGCTAAGTTGGATAGTGAGAATGGAATCCTGTTTAAATTTATTCAACATCAAATATGTCCTAGAAATGGGGATTATTCTTAAGTAAAGTATCAGGATATTTTTCTGCTATTTATTTTGTTTAATGGTGAAAAGATCAATCTGTGTAGATATTTTGCTGATCATATTGTTGAGATGATAAAACCGTCAAAGAAAGATACTACTCTGTTTTATTCTAAACATATTAATGCCATGCTGAAATTATTGGGTTGTGTGGATGATGGAGATGAGTGTATCTCACCAATTAGATTTTATTTCAACAAATTTATTTGTAAGAGGATGAAAATCAATTGGAACCCATGGAAGAAATATTGGGTTTATGATGAAGAAAGGTTATATGAATCCTTCAACCCTACTGATCATCCAAGGAGACCAAAGGAGATAAGATATCCAATTTTAAAACCTGGTGAGGAAGTGATTTAATAGGATGAAGAAGGGTAAGTAGTAGTTCATAAGGAAACTGGTGAATCTAGTAATAAAGGAACAGAAGAAGAAGAAGAAGCTGCTGAGAATCTGAATGCTGATGAAGAGGCTGAATCATCTCCTGATTAGAGGAGTGATCCTGATACTGTTAGCCTGAAGAAAAGAAGGATTGAATTTGGTTCGGCAAGACCTCCTCTCAAATTACTAGAGATTGACCCTTTTTAGATGATGAAGAAAGAAGGTGAGACTGATGAATCAACTTCTGAGGAATATGAATCTGGAAGTACAGACTGTTAATGTGAGAGATCAGTTAATGATAATGATCATGATGATGAAGGCAGTGATGGTGATGAGGGTGATGCTGATGGTGATGGTGGATGTGGTGGTAGTGATAGTGATGGTGGTGATGCTGATGATGCTGATACATGACCAATAAAAGGTATGAATGTGATCCAAGATGATCCTTAACCCCAACCAATTGACCAAGAAAATGTCCCCGAGGCTGAGAGGACAAAACAATTGGAGAGTGATGGGGATGGGGATGTTCTTCCTGAAAATTCCGGATGAGCTCAGTTTGTGGAACCTATGTACCCTTCATGTAAATCATCAGGGGAAGAACATCTAGGTCTTGTGGTTTTGGGATTCTATTACCCAGAGGAAGATGAAGGTGTAGAAGTGGATCTTCCAGGCATAAGTGATTCAGTTAAGGCTCAATTAGTTGCCAAATTTTTGCAAAGAGAAGATGTCCAACCTAATCCTTCATTGTCTCAAGCTAGACCTGATCCTGCTGTTTCTAAATCTTACATTGATAGATTTAAGGTTGAATTGATTCATGATGTTAGGGAGACTATGAAAATTGAGTTATCTCATATTCTTACTTCTTCTTCTATGACTTTATCTGAAGCTTCTATGGATGAGTTGGCTCATAGAGTGGTAAGCCTTATCAAACCAGACCTGTGCAATTATAGTGATTCGATTGGCAGACACATTACCTCTTTGAATCAAACACTCACGGATTTAGGAAGCAATCTAATATCTTTTTGATGACTGTTTAGAATAACCATATCTAGTGTTATGGATGTTTTAAGAAATCTAATATAACCTTTGAAGAAGGCGGATTTGAGGAAGTTGAATCCGAGATCACACAAGTTGTTACTTAGGCTAGTTATTCAAAAGTAACCAAGATTACTGGTTCCGAGCTTAATTATTTAAAAATGTTATTAGAGAAGAGATGGCAGCTCTTGGGAAGATTTTGGATTTAGATTCTTTGAAAAAGATGAAAGAGCATATTGATCATATTCCTAAGATGGTGCAATTTTCTTCAACCGATGCTACCAAGGCTCAAAAATAGATTAAGAGAAAGTGGATCATTATTTCTCTATGATCTACACCAATCATGAGTTGAATAGTCATTTTAAAGTACTGGCTGATAATTTGAGACTCCCTCTAGTGACTAAAGCTTTGAAAGCTCAAGTTCAGCAGTTGAAGGATTTTACTCCTACGTTAGAAAATTTCATGCAGAATAAGGATGATTTTGAAAAGTCTTTGAAGTACGATGGAGAAGTAATTTAGGACTTCATCAATTTGCTCAAAACCTACCTTCATGTGCAAGATAATGCCATTTTTTCCTACTACTGAGTCTCTGAAATCATCAAATGTTGATCCTAGTCATATGTCTATTTCTCAAGATCTCTCCAGTATTCGACCAGTCTTTCAACAACATCATTCAGATTGACCTTCTCCGCAGCAGGTGACCTTGGAACCCACAATTCATCTAGTTCGAGTTTTCCTACCTCCTTTCTCCATCAGTCCAGTTCAAACTTCCACACAACCACTGTGTGGACCATCCATTCCTCCCACTGCTAAAGGAAAAGCTCCCTTGCAACCCAAAAAATTGCTATTTCTGTAAATTTTTGATAGGGTGTCAATTTCTTGTAATTTTTACTTGGGCCTATGGTGTTTATCATCATTTTCAAAACTTATTTTTATATAGAATCTTATTTCTTATCTTCCTTCTCTATTCTTTTCGATAATCCCAAAGGGGGAGAAATCAGGGAGAAATCAAGAAGCTCATGATAAATCAGGATGCTCATGAATATGAGTGGGTGAACTGAATGTGCATATGAGCCAACATTAATACATGCATGCATACACAGGGGAAAAAATGACTTATCCGACTTGTATTATATGGGGTGAATGACTCAGTTATATATGTTATGTTTGCTATTCTACCCTTGTTTTATCTTTTGGAATATATTATTTTTTATAGGGGGCGCATACTGAATGATCTAGTATATTATCACTTCCTTGTGCCATTGATTTGTGATTATCAAAAAGGGGTAGATTGTTGAACTCTCTGTGAGATGGTTTTTTTAATAATCCCAAATCATTGTGGAATTTATGTCACTTTAATATTTTTGTTCAAATTATTCTAAATGTGTTTATATTTGTTTAAATCATGCTTACACATGTTTATCTATGTTAAGTTATGTACTACAAGTGACCTAGAAGTATTCTGGACAGAACAGACACTTTGTGAGAATTTCATGTCTTGACTCACTGTTAGTTATATTCGGTCGCACCAATGATGAACGGTTGCACTGATGGTGAATGGTCGAACCGATGGTGAACAATCGCACCAATGATGAATGGTCGCATCGATGGTGAATGGACGCACCGATGGGGAATGGTCACACCGGTGATGAACGGTCACACCGATGCTGAACGGTCGCATCGATGTTGAACGGTCGCACCAATGCTGAACGGTCGCACCGATGGTGAACGGTCGCACCGATTGTGAAACGTCGCACTGATGATGAACAGTCGAACCGATTCTGAACAGTCACACCGATGATTAATGGTCGCACCGATGATGAACGGTCGCACCGATGGCTACTGATGATTAATGAGCCACCGATGCTGATTCTACTAAAACCGATGAAGATTCAAATTTATTCACTGATCACATGACTCACTGATAGTCATGAAAACTATTTTAATTTCTATAAACTCTTATTTAATTCCAACGGTCATATTTGATGTTTTTAATGAAATTAATGATGTTTAATGTTAGTTGTTGGCATGTCAGGAGACCATACCTCGTACCTATGAAAAGGTAATCATTCCCATTGTCAGAGATCGTGGAATAAAAGGAAGATTGATCTGTAGTAAAAGTGTGTGCGTAACAAAGACATAGAGAGAGAATTATTCCATGAATATACATACGAAATGAAATAACACACGAAGAAGTTGAAGGGGGTATTTGCAAGATCTCAAAAGAACTCTCATGCATGCAATCCAGCACTACTGAAGAACACACCAAGAACAGTGGAAATCAGAGAACACACTCACTTGTGATGGACATCAAGATGAACCATGATACTCTGTTTTCAACAGCAAAACAACAAAAGGACTTAGAATCCTCTCAGCTAAATCCAACAAGTCCAGAGCTGCACTGCCGATCACTAGATCTTTTTAAACATTCATATACTCTCTCTAAGTGACTTATTATTTACTGATTGAGCAGGGTGTGTACTCTGTATCTCTTTTACACAAACACTATATGTTGTGCTGAACTCGAGGATACTAAATCCTCATTCCAAACTCTATACATCATACTGTATCCCACTGAGAATAGTGGTAGAGGTCAAGTGTGACCTGGACAGCCTGTGCGCTGTTGACTTTGTTTTCCCATGAATAACTATGGTAGAGGTCTTAAGACCTGTACAATATTAAATTGTTGTTAACCCCAATCCCGGGTGTGGATCAAATTTTTATATATAAATTTTATAGGACTAACTCTCTGCTTGAGACTGAACATCTTGGTTACATCTACTGTGCATTTTAATTTATGTCATAAACATACTATATATATTTCATATTCTGCTGCTGTTACTTTGAAATTAAAATCTATTTTAATGATAATTTGATAGTCAGATTAGCATGTGTTTATACTTGTCATAAACCCTTAAGTTAGCTTCAAAAGATAATTTAATTCTGTGATTAAATTGACTGATATCTAATCAATCTTTAAGAAGCTAATTGAACATTTACAATCTGTATAATGTCACTACAGTTTAACTTTGTTACCAATGATGGGTAGATTTAAAACTCCCATGAATAATACATTTATGCATCCTATTATGTTGGTCATCATATGTCTATATCTGTTCCCATCATCATATGCTAACATCCTTTTATCCTTTTGAATTCTCATCACGTAGTCATGTAATTCATGATTATCACTATGAATATCTTCAAAATATTCCTTCATCCATTATTGTTTTGACACATATGCTAAAAAATAACTAATCAGAACACTTATGACTGTAACTACTAAAGTGATTTTTCTAATAAAAAATATATTCATACCTATATTTATTATTTATTTATTCATGGAATCATCCATTATCTAATTTTGAATATTTCTTATAATATTTCAATTATAGTATCAATGATAAGAATGAGTTTGTCACAGTGGGAGACCTTTAGAATGTAATACCTCTTCAATTTTTCAATGATAAACAGAAATTATAAAAATTCTATACATTCCCATCATAAACACTTTGAAAAAATATTGAAAAAAAATCTAAGATGTCATGTTCTCATTCTCAACAATAGAAAATTCGAATGTTATTGGGGATTGATTAACATTTTCTATGGTTGAAATCAATAATTTTATAATATAATTTCCAAATAAAAATGTTCCATCAATCAGAATAGGCTTCAAAAACATTAATGAAATTACCACACATTTTAGAATGATCAAAATAATATAACAAAAATTTCATTTGATAGACTATCATCCTTATGTCTGCTAACACATTTAATTGAATATAATGATGCTGTTGGATATAGAAGAATAAAATTTGGGGAATATATCCAATATAATATTTTTTGTATTATATGGGATATTTAAAAATTATTCATGATATAAATGACATGAAAAAATTTTACTTGTCAAATATTAGTAAAGAAATGATAAAACTAAAAGGAGATATTTTTATATTAAATTATTAATCAATTTAAATAGATTTGAAGAATGAATTCCAAATGAAAATATCTTTCATCAATGATGTTTGTCATTATCAAAAACCATTTTGACCTATTTTAATTACATATGGAGGACCCAATGGTGATCTCCTCTAGTTGAGATTCATATGTGGTCCTTTGGTCACCCAAAAAATTTGATGAATTATTGGGGTCTAGTGTGGAGGATTGATCATAATGATATGTTCATATTAATCACATTGATTATTCCTTCAGAATTTCCGAATCAACCTTGCACCTCATTCGTGAGAGGGTGGAGGGGGAAGACGAGTCTCTTGAGAATTCTTCAGTTTTGAGAGGACAATAAATTTTTTATGTACATTTGTTCTCAAAATCAATCAACCCTATATAATAGACATATCTATCTATTTATATAATTATTGTTAATGTTAAAATATCATTTAATTTTCCAACATAACTTAAAGAATATAATATACCTTATCTGACCCAATTCCATATAATAATAATATTATTATTAGTTTTATGGCATGTGCTAACTTTAAGAATGATAAATATTATTTTACCATCTTTTAAAATAATATATATCATCAAACACAATATTGGTATGTTTCATCCTACTTAATATTTATCAAATACCTAAATATATGTTTAATTGGATATTTATTCATATAATAAATAAAAAAATAAAAAAATAAATTATATATCAAAAAGATTTAATAATTACCTTGAAAATAAATAATCATTTGATTTATGCGACCATCTTAACATGAATATAATTATTTATAGGCCTTGTGAATAAGATTTTTTTTAATGATTAAATTCATATAAAAGTTTATTGAGATTAGGGAAAAAACATAATGCTTGACCCTTAAGGATTATTTTCTTATTAGCATTAGGTAGTGTTACCCAATGTCTGAGATTATTGTCAAAAAACATGTCATGGAATCCAAGTGATAAAAGGTAATGTTGAAATGAAAATACCCACATACAAAATGCTCAATCTATAATATAATCTATTTTTTCAAAACATCTCAAAAATTAGAAAACACACATGTTTTATCAACCTATATACATGATACATATTTCTTTGACTATCTCAAATAAATTCATTGTTAGATCATGTCCATTTAATTTAATTTGGTTGTTCTCTTTAAATTAAAGTGATGCGATATCAGATATTATAAATATAAAAGGGAAAAAATACTTCCTTGATTTATTAAATAATAACACATAAATCACAAGACACCCAAAAAATCCAAATTCATCAAGAAATGTATCATCATGGTTTATGAAATTCATCATAGTGAATGTGTTATGAAATACTTTAATAATAATCTTAAAGTCTATGGACCATTAAACAGGCATATAAATTGGAATATATGATTAAACATAAACATGTTGAATTCTTATAGGTGGGTCAATTCCCATAATATATCATTTTTGATATTAAAAATGAAAACATTTCGAGAATAAGTCTCATCATCTTATGATTTCTCACACCAAAAAGTCAACATTATATGTGTCCCATCATAGAATGTTATCTGACTATAGAACTAATTTTAAGAATGTTTTCCTAGTATTACATGTTTCTCATCAAAGAAATGAACTATTATGACTTTATCAATTTGATATATTATTTGTGACATTATCACATTAAATTCATGAAAAAATAGCAATATGTAATAAGTTGTTTTATTAGCATTAAAATATTTGAATATACAAGAAGTCCAAATTACCAAAAATTTATTCTACAATAGAAATTCTTACATACTCCCTCTTGGACTTGAGACAGCTACTTGCAACTTTCAGTCCTCTAGATCACACATGATGATCATGCTTCTGTGAAGTTAAGGATTTAGTTACGTGTTTTAACATGTTATCTTAAATGTATACACTACTCACTATGATGTAAAATGTTTTAGAAAAATACCTCAAGATATGATAATTATAATGTATGTGATTTATACTCCAAAGTGAATTTGGACCCTTTGTAAGAGGTACTTGTCATGAACCGACACATGAGGGCCTACCTTTCCAAATGGTAACCTGAATGTAACATCTTAAGCCTGCCTCAAATATTCCAAGGAGTGAAGACCAGGGATGAGAAGTCATATAACACATATAAAATTCCTTACCCTAAGGTACCTATATGAACACACACACATATCAAAATTCCCACACAATGATGAAAGGTAAAATAAAACTAATAAAAATGAATCCATACAAAAATAGAACCCATCCGAGTAAAACAAAACTACTATAAATCATAATGGTTTAAATAAAATTCCATCAAAGAGATAAAAATATTCCATCCTTCTAGGAAGGGTTGGACTGCAGTCAAATGAAACCCCAAGAATAAACTATCCTCTATCTAGATAAACAATGCTCAGTATGATCTCATAAAACCAAGGATTCATCATAAATAATGTCATCTTTATAAGATAGTATTTGTGTCGGTAGATCCCATATAAGGGTGAGAATATGCACACGCAGAAGGAAACCCCAAATTCACTAGACATAACCCATTAAGAGAGAGAAGGACCTCTCATATTCAAATATATTTGTCTATTAGAATATTTTTTAATATGAGTAATAAAAATTGATATAATCGACATAGATCCTCATTCTCAATGCTTTTTCACCACCATACCACTATCCTTAGATCCTATAAAATTCTTAAAGGAAACAATAACTTGGGTTAACTCACTCCATAAATCTAATAACATTGATGGTGGTAATCTGAGAGGTCATCTTAATCAAAAATCTTAATGATGAAGTATACATTGGTACTCATATAATCCTGATACATATATAGGGGATCTCACCTTGGGAATATCGGGGATTCCAAACACCACTCGGAGTAAACTAACTATGATGTGGATCTCATACCCTCATTGCAGGTAATGATATTCCTAACCCAACATAAGGAAGAAAATTATTGGAGATCAATCAATGGGACATGTTGAGTGATTCATAAGTCTATACAAGACCAATCTAATTGAGGGGATCACATCATATCCATAGGACATGATTACTCATTGTACCCTCATCGGGGTATTCCAAGGGAAGAAACCCTACATATACTAGTATATACTAGATATAATGAGTTCCTCAACCCTATGTGGAAATAGAACATGGTGTGTATAGGGTATCATCACATGTATTCACTTCCCCAACTCTTACCATACACACTATCTCATGGACATGTGCTTTGTTTAATGCCTATATACTATGGATTTGTTGAGTACACTAGCCATGTTTGTGCATATTTACTAGTTTGTGCTTATTTTCTTAGTCGTTCCAATATTCATGGTTATGCTTATTCCCATGTACCCCTAGAGTACATTTCTATCATCCATCAACATTTCACAAGGCATGTAGTAAGAGCACATGGAGTGTGACATTTAATTTCCCTAAATCCCTAGTGGTCAAAGCACGAAAACTACATGACATATGTTCATATGAACTACACACCTTGTAAATTGTGATTTTCTAAAACCCACTAGTCTCCACACATTTCATCTCACATCTCATCCTAATTCATTTCAATTATAAATATTTCACTTGAAATTTTCATTTAATTTGAATATACATTGATCATCACCAGTTTCCTGATTCCAGCCATCTAATTTTCTCGTAGTTCGATCCCTTCTAACTAATTATCTGAATGTTGATGACCAAAAATGAAGAACTCATGATCCAACAATGATACATCTACGATATCAAATTACAATACATTACACCTTGACCATAAAATCAATAATGAATCTAGACTCTTTGAAATGATCTTCTATTCCAATGATCAAACAAAGAATGATAAGTTTTCGAGTATTCATTTAATCATATTCCAAAAGGAATAAAAATGATTAACACAAAAAATAACGAGGGGAGAATAAAATAAAAACATGAGGAAATAAGGTTGACCATTTTTTATGTGGATGTTAATTTATTATTTTTAGGGTGATGAAGGAAAAGGATAATCATGAAATTATCCAATATCAATCTAGGAGGAATATTCATTAACCGTAATACAAATATTGACCTAAAAATTATTATTTTTAGAATTAATTCATGTTATACATGGGTAACACAAATAGGGTATTAAAAAAATATAAAAAAACTCTATACGTCGAGTTTTCATCAATCCCTAATGAATAAAAATTCTATGAAATTTTCATTTTTGAGATCCTAAAACTCCATTAGTGAACAATAACTTCTCCACAATAAATTTTCATGTGCCTAATGATCTCCTCCACACTCACCCAAAATCCCTAGTGTCATGTTGATAACCCTATAATTTTCCAATAACCAGGTACGTGTAAAGGGGTTTAGGTCATATGAAATAATTAACTATTAAATTAATGAATTAAATTATTTAATTATTATATTTACTTGGCATCAAATTACCCATACACCCGATCAAAAAATACTTATTGAAGTCCTATATTAAAACAAATATTTCAGATTTATTGGATGTATCACATATCCCATAGGAGACTCTATTTGGGATTTATTATATTATAACTGAAAAATTACTTTCCCATGATATACTATATTAACAAATTCATTATATCAATACCAAGACCCCTACCCCAACCCCATAATCCCACCATAACACAGTTCCAAGAATTGAAAATTTTCTTTTAAATATTTCCATGTTTTAAAAGGAAAAAATTGTTTTTTTTAAGTCTCCCCAACTTGTTTTTTTCCAAAAAATAATAAAACGTACTAAAAGGGAGAGGGTACTGATCTTGCATATGATTTATTTAATGAACCATACATTCAAATGGTATTTATTTCCAGAGAAAATTTGTGTTATATTATATAATATTATACATGTTCAAAATATAGAGGAACCAAAAAAACCTTATCTCATTAATAATGATTATTACATTAGTTAACTATGAAACTAATTAAATTTACAAATAATTCAATTAAAAAAAAGGGAAATATGGATCTCCCCAATCTTCTATAATTATCACCCCCCAAAAACACATTCTTCATAATTGAAATAAAAGATTTACAAAATAATAAAAATATTATGAAAATGGAAATATAACTATAAAGGGAATTTTAGTGAATTTTGAGTGAAATAATGATGTAGTGTTTGTAGGGAGAAATGTGACCGTTGGAATAATACTATGACCATTGATCAATATAACCATTAGTCTATTTTACCATTAGGAATTATTCCATTTGGTAACAATATGACCATTATAATTAGTTTTTTATGTATTAATGATAAAGGAAAATATATGTAGAAAGGAGAAATGATTGACATAACCAGTAGAGGCATGTTGTTTGAATCCCATTTCGTAGAAATTGGGAGGTAGGTTGAATCAATGGGGTTTAACATTAACCAATTGTTGAGTCAATAGGGGTTTCTTATGACTTTTCCATTCCTTCATGTTTGGGGATACTCTTGAGTCAATAAGGATTTCTTATGACTTTACCAATACTCATGTTTTGAAAATCACACACACCTTATCTCACGGAAAATTTATTCCTTATACTTGTACACTCTGATTTAGAACGATTCTATACGCTTTAAGGTAGAATCTATATCTTTGTAAACATTGGTTAAGTTTCATTTCCATATTCACTTATCCAGAATTGTATTATCAGAATCATATTTTTGGAATCATGTAAGTCTGTAGGATTAGAGGTGTTGCGAATTTTGTTTATAAAAAATTTCCTTAAGGAATTTTAATGTATACAATTCACCCCCTCTTGTATATTGAGTATATATAGTATCATTTCGATCCTTCAGTTGGTATCATAGGATATTTTCATACTCTAATCCAACTAAACAATTGGTATCAGAGCATTGGTTCAATCTGAATTAATCTCTCAATTAGATTCAGAAGAGAATTCTTCTTCTTCTTACTTTCAGAATCAAATTTCTGGACTCATAAAGTTTGGATTCATATTTTTCTTAGAGATACTCTTGTTATATTTTCCTTTCTTAGGATAATTTTCTCTTGTTTACAAACTTTTATTACTGATAAGATTGTGTGGAAATATATATTTTTTGAGATGGCAGGAATCAATGTAGGTTCCATTGACAACCTGAATCCAACCAGAGCTCATATTTTTGATGGGAATGATTATGAATATTAGAGACATCGCAATAATACATTTATTATCAACACTGGAGTGGGGAATTTTATTATGCTTACTGGAGGATATAAAATTCCTGACAATGAAGTTAGTACATTCACAAATCAAGAAAAGCATAAATATCAACTGAATTATAAGGTACACAATATATTTCTTAGTTACATGAATAGAAATATATATATCCAAATTTAATATTGTGAATCAGAAAATTGTATTTGGAAGAAACTTGATGTTACACACTTTGGAACTTCAAATGTCATTGAAACCAGAAGAGACATGATCAGAGATGAATATCATGGTTTTTTCGTTCCTTATGGAGAACCCAAAAGTAAGGTGCACGGAGGATTCATGAATATTTATAATAGTTTACAATCTACAGGTGATAAAGGATTAGATGATGAAGTTGTTGTTGATAATATCCTAGAAATCATGCCCAATGAGTGAAAATAAAAGAGAACTTCTATTGATGAGAATAGAAAGGCCACTCAGATTTCTCTAGATGAGATGTTTGGAACTCTTCTTCAACATGAGGCTATAATGAAGAGAGAAGCTGATAATGTTAAAAAGAATAATGGGAATGGTGTATTTTCTTTTACTACACCTTCAAATGATATGAAATCCAAGACTCCTAAGAGAGTTACTAGATCCAAATCTAAGAAGGCTATTATCTAATCCTAATCTAGTGGTAGTGAATCTTCAGAAAATGAGTTAGAAAATCTTGCTTGAAGGATGAAAAAGATTTTTGGACAGAAAATTTTTCAATATAGATATAAGAATAATGAAAGGAAAGATAAGAAAGATTCAGAAGTTACATGTTATGAATTCAAGAGAGATGGACACATAGGACCTGATTTTCCAATACTTAGATGAAAGGAAAGAAAGGAAAAGTATTCTGAGAAAAACAGAAAGAAGTACTACAAAGATAAATCTATGAAATTATTTAAAGCTAATGACACATGGAGTGCTAGTGGTGGTGAATCATTAGATGAATCAACATATTACGAATCGTCTGGACATAAGAATATTAGTCTAATATCCAGAATACCTTTTGAAAATCATTGATTTATGGTTAAGGTAGACGATGAGAAATCAATGGCCAAAGTATCTTTGAATGTCAGTTATAGTGATAGAAAATATTATAAGTCTTCTGATAAATAATATTTTTGTCTTGATGAAGATAATACATTACCTACTTATGAAGAAGTTTCTAGTTTTACAAAGCTTCTTGCAAACAAAAATTCTAAACTCAATAAAAATATTGATAAGAAAATTCTAGGATTTCTATACTTACTAAATAAATATCATATCATTCTTAATATCATGATAAGAAAACCTTTTATTTCAAATGTATTTCAAAAATCCTTGACAAAGTAAATTCTAAGAAGTATAAACTTTCTAATGATCTAGAAAATGTAATTTCTAAGAAAAATGTTTTCGAACCTAACTCTAGTTCTAAAACTATAGTTTTGGAATTTAAGAACATATTTGTTAGACTATAGTCAAAAAAATTTCCATAAAGAAGTGTTTTTAAATCTTTACCATAGGTAAGGAAAATTTTGATAAAATGTACTCTCAAATCCGACCTCCTAGAAATAATTCTGGTGTTGGTTATAATTGTTCAAAACCAATTTTTAGAAATAATTATTTTGTTCCTCAATGTGCTTCATTCTACACAAACTGTCAGTGTGGTGGACTCTGTACCAAAATTTGTTCCTTAAAAAAAACCAGTCTTTAGGATTTCAGAAATCCCAGTTTTGTTTGAAAATATGGGTACCTAAGATCTTGCTTTCTGAAATTTCTAGATCTAAGAAAGATTAGATTCCGAAAGTCTAACATTTTTATTTTCATGAATATAAGTAATGTACCAATAGAAATACATGGTATATGGATAGTGGATGTTCCTAGAATATTAATGGTAACAAAAACTTTTTTGAAAAGACTATGAAGATGAAAGAAAGAAAAGTAACATTCATAGATAATAATAAAGGAGATATCAGTCTTCAATTTATCAGAACACAAGATCTACATGCTAATATTTTTAGAAAATATATACCATCTGATAGATTTGAATACATTAAACAAAAGTTAAGAATGATAACCATAAGGTAATATTCCTTGTTAACTTTCTGTTGAAAGCAATCTCCTTACAGTAATAAAATTCTTTTCATAGGGGAATTACTTTCGCTTGTTGGTTTTTCAAATCTGTCATAATGAAAATTTTCTTAGTCAGATTTTTCAAATCATTATTAATAAAAATTTGCTTATTCATATTTTTCAAATCATTCATAATAAAAATTTTCATAGTCATATTTTCCAAATCATTCAAAATTAAAATTTTTGTATTCAGATTTCTCAAATCTTTCGTAATGAAAATCTTCGTAGTCTGATTTCTCAGTCATTCGTAATGGAAATTTTCATAGCCATTTTTTTCAAATTTTTTCGTAATATTGATTTTCGTACTCAAAATTTTTGTAATGATGATTTTTTTAATCAAAATTTTTGTAATGAATATTTTCATACTCAAAATTTTCATAATGAATATTTTCATACTGAAAATTTTCGTAATGAGGATTTTTGTTATCAAATTTATTTTTCATAATCAAAATTTTGAAATCTAATGTTCATCAAGAAGATTTTTCTTCAATATGAATAATATTCCTGGTAATCTGAAATGTATATTTCCTTTTTTAAGTTTTTTGTAATCATAATTTACTTGCTGATATTTTCATTTGTTCGGATTCACATTTCCTTAAATCCGATCTTTTTTTCTTAAAAATCCCAAAAGATCTGTTTATATCATGTATTCCTTTTGGCTATCATATCGACCGTCAAATCTAATCAGAATGATTTTCATCCATTGGATTGAGTTTAGAAGAAGAACTGTTGCATCAAATGCCTATATAAATGACCCTCGATTCTAGTCCCACGTCGATCTCAAGCTCTCGCGTGCTGAAGTTCTGACCCTCTACATAAACCCATTCTGAAATTCTTAGAGTTTTCTCAATTCCGAATATCTGTAGAAGAATATTATCAAAAATATATGTCAATTGTGAAGCCAATTCCGGAGTGGAAGGAGTATAGAAAAATGTTGGTGCATCCGAACTTCTACACTAAGTCTGATTCAATCATTTTGAATAAAATCTAATTGAATGGATGAGTGATTGTTTGCATATCAAAGCCAGGGGATCAAGATTTGGTATATCTATATTTTCTTTTTGAGTTTTATGAATCAGTTAGTTTCTTTAAGGAAGAAGGAAGAGATAATTTTTCCTTTAAAATCTATACAAAGACCTATCCTCTTTCATATACTAAGGTGGCCAACTTTGTTCGTATTCCATATGAAGGGGAAGCTAAATTCTGTTCCCAAAAGTTATCGGATGTCAAAGGAAGTTTTGTAATGGTGAAGTCCATGGATTTCCTCAGACTTAATAATGTAAAGACTCTGAATAATGCTCAACTCTCTAAAAAAATCTAATCCTTGAATTATGGGTTCAAGGATTTATCATTCAAAGAAAAGGTGACAAAGACACATTAATGAAGAGTGATATGTATATCCTTGATTTTCTAGTGAACCTGAGGAAGGATAATTTGATTAATAATATTTTTATTATGATTGAGAATATCAAGAATAGAAATTGGAAGGCTCATATTATCATGTGACTGGCCATTCTTTCTAATTTGATTGTTTGATGTCTAGAATCATTCAAAATTCCTTGCAGTCCGAAGCGTAGAAATTTTTAAGTCATGCTAGTCAATGATAATACATTGAAGAGGATGAAAATTTGATTTTCTAAAGACTCTAGAGAATTTTATGACCTACCAGAGGAAGAAGCAGAAGCTATTCTGAAAAATCAACAAGTGGTTGAACCATCGAAAAAAGTTTGAAATAAGAGAAAGCTGGAAGAAGTAGATGTGGAAGGAAAAGCCCCATAAGCTAAGGAATTAAAATCCCCACCTCCAAATCCTAAAAAGAAAAAAATCCTATCTAGTTGATTTTGTAGAAAAATGGAGGGAAGATAAGAAAAATAAGATATCAGGGGAGAAAAGTTTTGGTTTGGATCCTACTGAAGCCAAAGCCTTAAAAGAGAAGACCGCTAATGAGCTTGAGAAGCAAGCTAAAGAAAAGAAGTTAAAGAACATGATGACTGAAGCTGAGATATTGCAATATCTTTTGAGTGATACTAAGAAAGCATCAGATATCATTCCAGTACCAAAATCCTTCCTGGTAGAAGCTTTACTTAAGACCCCAGGAAGGAAATATGTGACTCTGGAAAAGGGAAAAGAAAAAGAAGTAGAAGAAGTAGAAGAATAAAAATAAAAAGAAGGCAGTGGTGACACTGTAGATTGATTAAGAAAGTTGAATATTTCCATGAGAAGGAATGTCCATATGAGAATCTATCAATCCAAAACTCTGAAGATAAATCCTCAAAGTTGGATACACCTGAGAAAGATGAGAAATAAGAGGATAATAAGGGAGAAGAAGAAGTGAAAAAGTTGTCTATGAAAGAATGTTCTAACCATGACCTATTTCATCTTGAAGATGCTGAGGAAAGATCTGAGAAAGAGAACATAGATGAATATAAGATTGTTCATCTTTCTGACAGTGAACAAAAATCTCGGTATAAGGAAGCCATTCTGAAAGCTGATAAGGGGAAATAGGTGGTTACTGATACACCAAATATAGTTGTTATAAAGAAGAAGAAAGCCGGTAGATCTATAAAGAGGAAAAATGATGAGATTGAGAAATATCCCTCGCTGAGAAAAGTTTCAGATTCAGATCCATCATCTATGGGACATGATTTTGTTGTCCAGTCATTGAAGAAGCTGGTTGGAACCATTCTAATTTTCCTAAGCATAGACTATAGATGCCAGATGCTTCAACACACTTTAAATCAGAAACCAGATTCAGTTTCCATGGTGATGGAAAATTGTGTCAAGATTGAGGCTAATTTTAAGAATTTCTTCATTAAGTATGATTACCACAAAAGGTCTTGTAATAAAATAGTTTGGATGTCAAAGAAAACAGTAGAAGATTTCAAAGAACATGATGAATTACAAGATGGAGTGATGCGTGTGGTCAGGAGAGACAGAGTGACACGATCTCTGTTGAATGACCCTTTGATGGATCAAGGATTTCGGTTTCACCTGGGGATATCACCACATTTTTATCTTTTGGATTCGATGGAGTCGGTATGATACAGGGGAATCGTTTCCATTTTCTAGTGCATTGTTTTTGGTTGTTTCATTTTCTGAATCTGTGATCTGCGAAGATTATGTGTTTTTTGGCACCTGCATGATTTGGATTTGTGGATTTATCTTATTTCAGATGGATAGAGGATGATGGTGGGTTTTTATTCCTCATTGTGATGTTTTTCTATTTGTTTTTTACAATGTAAATGAGTACTTATCGATGGGTTCAGATTTACAGTGATGCGATGCTGACGAGGGGTGGACTGCGAATCCAGGAGCATGCGAATCTAGCATCATGCCTTGAGGAGGAGAATTTTAAATTTGAATTTTGTTTTGACATTTTGGGGTGGATTTTGGAGGCTTCTTGTGATGTTTGAAATTTATTCTTTTGGTGTTTGAAATTTTGAAATTTTGTATTGTGAAGATCCCACTCACCCTTAATGTGTTTTATTCTGAAAATGAAAAAAGGGATTTCAGAAAGATAGTGTCAAGGATGCATTTTACATTGAAGATGGTAGGATAAAATATCTTACAACCAGTTTTGAGGAAACGTTAACCTTGGAACAAAATTCTTTGATTTAGAAAGTGAAGGATCTGAATGGTAAATTGTTTTCTGTTGCCCAAAGCTGGAAGAGAGAAAGAGATATTTGGATTGAGATAGCAGAAATTTTTTTCAAGTAGGAAGATGTCTTGAAGGCTCAGGCAGAAGATCTAATGTCTCAGAAAGAAAGAATCAAGGCTTTAGAGAAGAAAGATAGGGATCATGATCAACTTCTTAAGCCAGTAGAGGATGATCATAATGATCTCAAAAAGCTGAAGACTATAGTCAAGAAATTTTTTCCTAAGGAAAAGTTAGGATAACTTTGTTTCAATCTGATATTTTATTGTAATTTTCTTCCTTATACAAATTCTTTCTAATCATAATGAAATTTTTAGTTTTTGGTCTTATGGATGTGTTGTACTAATATTTCAGGTACCATAATTTCTTTTCCATTCCCTCAAATTATTGTTGAAAATCACAAAGGGGAAGAAAGGAAAAATAATACAAAGAAAAGAAGAAATATCGATATGTATGGGGGAGTTTATCTAAGGGGGTGTTTTCATTACAGAGATTTACATACCCAAGATAATGAAAAATCTCATTCCAGAAATCTAGAATATGATCTTTAGTGTTCCAAAGCCTAAGGGGGGTTAGTCCTATTCTTCATTTCTCATATGATAAGGGAGATAAGTATTATTTTCAATATATGGAAAATTATTTTCTAAGTACTTATTTTGTTTTTAATAATGATGGTTGTACTTTCCAAAAAAGGGAATATTGTTGAGTCAATAAGGTTTCCTTATGATTTAACCAATCCTCATGTTTTGAAAATCACAAACATCTTATCTCCAAGAAAAATTCATTTTACCATGTGTTTTACTTACATAAAAAAAATTTCCTTCCCCATGGAAATTTATCCTTACCATTTTCTTCATTGTTCATTATATTGTATATGTTTGAAATTTGGTTTCATATCTATAACCTTGGAATCATATAATACATAGATAAAGAGTATTCTATCTTCAGACTCCGAACTCTTCTGAGTTCTGACTCTGAATTATAATGAATTCAGACTCCGAACTTTGTAAGTTCATATCCAAATTCTCATGAATTCTGACTCCGAACATTGTAAGTTTAGACTTTTAATTCTCATGAACTATCAATTCAAACATTGTATGTTCAGACTCTGAATTCACATGAATTCTGATTCTGAACATTGTATGTTATGACTCCGAATTCTCCGGAACTCTAACTCTGAACATTGTATGTTTAGGTTCCGAATTTTTGTGAATCAATATTTCAAATTTCCTTGAAATTAAGACTTCATAATTCTATAGAGTTCAGGTTATAAATTCATTAGAAAACAAAATATGAATAAACTTGTATTATATACACCGAATGTGTTTTTGGTTACACTCTGAACTTTTATTTTCTTACATCTAGAATATTTGATTTTATTTATGTAACCATATTTTTCCTTACAATTGTTTTTGTTATAAAACGATGTCATGCATTGAGTTACTAACTAACCATTGATTGAGTGACACATGTACAGGTCCCTCGAGAATTCAAGGAAAAATATGACCATTGGAGGAGGGAACCAACCATTGAGAATGTGCCTATAAATAGGATCTCATTTAAACGAGCTCAAAACAAGTTGGTCAATCTAGAGTTTATATGCTGCTGAAGTGATTTCTAGAGAGAGATACTTTCCAAGATATCTGCGTACTGAAAACCTTGTTTATATTTTCTTTGTACGACTCCAAATGTTGCTGAGTAAATTCGATGGCTTCCTGGGATAGGAAGACAGAGGTTTCGACTACATTGAACATAAGGGCTTCCAGGGATTGGAAGACAGAGGTGCTGACTACCTTGATTTTGAGGGCTTGTGGGGATAACAAGACAAACTCTGATCTTCATATCGAGGGCTTACCCTGGTGTGGGTAAGACAGACTTTCTTAAATGTATAAATCAAGGGACCATTATCCAAGGTTGTTGGATACCCTTATCTTTGGGTTAAAAGATTAACTACTTGTTACTTGTTTTGTTTCAAGTTATCTGCTGCATTTTGTTTCTAGAGGAAAGTATAAATTTCATAGAATTCCTTATAAATTTACACTTTGATCTAGTAAGATTCTATATGCTTTAAGTTATAATCTTTATCATTGTAAACTTTTTTTAAGTTTCATTTCCGGATTCACTTTTCTGGATTTTCATTCTTGGAATCATATTTCCGCAATCAAGAAAATGTATAACATTAGAGGTGTTGTGAATTTTGTTATACAAAATTTCCTTTAGGATTTTTAAAGTATACAATTCACCCCCTCATGTATATTGATTATCTACAGTATCATTTCGATCATTCAGTTGGTATCATAGGAGATTATCAAACTCCATACCAACTCAACACCAAGACCAATATGAGTTTCAACAAGTTAATATTAAACAAAATATCTTATGGTATAAGATAATGTTAGTAGAGATTACTACTCTGTCAATGTTAGACGATCCACACCAAGAAAATACCACAATCACACAGCCTTCACATAGGGCGTAGGTGGGTGTAATAATGCGTTACCTATCTAGGTCATAGTTTCTCAAATTTTAATTTCCCCTCTATTAATAAAGTTGTTATCCTTGAAATTCAATTTTTATAATTTTCTTCATTGATAAAATATAATATTAATTGAGAAGAGTTTTATAAATTCATTCTTAGATACAAATAAAACATTATTGTATTTATTTTAGAAAATACATACACATTTATAATAACATATGTAATCCTAATAATATTTTAAATAATATTTTTAAAAACTAAATTTTAAATATAAATGAAAATATTTATACTGTGCTTTGATTTTTTTTAAGATTCAGAAATTTTAATGTGCATTAAATACTTTTATTTTCCAACAAATATGGATTTTTGTATTTTAAAGCTAAAATTGTCATATTTAGATAATTAACATGAAAAATAACTATTATTTTTTAAATCATAATACTGAAATTAGGTTGTGGATAATTTTTTAGAGTATCCTTAGAGACTTTATTTTTCAATGAATAATAAAAATAGAGTTTTGGGTTTCGGTTATGTTTTAGGACTTTATATTTGTATAATAATGATATGCTGATTAATTAAACACAATAAAAGGCCTAAAATATTTTATTTTATTAATATTAATTATTTTAATATATTATAATCAATTTATAAACTTATATGTCACTTTCCAATGTCTAGAGTATAAAATTTTATTTTATAAATATTATTTTGTGAAATATTTACCCTTCCATGAAAAAAGAAGTATTAAAAATTATTGTTAGTTCAAATGTATTAATATATATTAAAATGTGACTCAAATGTAAAATCGATGAGGAAAAATAATGTTTAATGATATTTTTTTTCATTTTCAACAACCTAGATTTCTAAGACCTATATTTCGAAATTATTAAATAATTCCCCCACTTTTCCAATAAATAATTACCAATTTATCCATTATTATTAAAAAAAATTCATAATCCACGAATTTATCATCCATTTACCTCCCCAAGAGACCCTACAATGGGTCCTCAAGCCCTAGGGTTCCAATACTCATGATTAGGGTGTAACACTTCATGGTAATGAAATTCCCCTTCCTTTCACTTTAATTCAAGAACCTATATTTTGGACATATATTCGAAATGTTATGATACTCTATTTTATTATCTTTTTGATCATAACCTTACATGAAAATTTTTCTTTATTAATGGGATACCTTCATCCTATCTCATTCCACTATGTTTTAAATCTATTTTTTATACTTGTCAAGCTGTCAAATTTACTTTTCAAATTTATCTCTTTTAATTGAAAAATTACTGTATATTGAATACACAAACCATCTATTTATCCATATGTATTCTACTAAATGTTAATATAATTTATTTACTATGTTATTAACAAATAAAAACCCAAATTCCAATTCTATGTGTTAAAATTTAATTTATGTTCAATCCTTTAAACAAATATATTCTCAATGTTTTTACATAAAAATCACAATTTATTCTCCTTAGGATAATCAATAAAAGATTTTTTATTATCAATGTGGATCGTATAGAAATTAAAAAATATTAAATTTCGGAACATATATCACTCCAATGAATGGGGTAAATAATTTAATCCCTAAATATGACATGTATTATGATACCTTGGTGAATAACCATGGTAATTTTTATTTCTGAAAACTTGGTGATAACACATTGAGATATGCTTATGAATGTCACTTGTAAATGTTATAGTTAGATTTCCATATTATGATTCATGTTTTTTATCATTATATTTCTCATTATCTCTTAATCATTTTATATTGTAATACCTATTGTTATTATTTATATTTCTTATGATCACATGCTTAATATCTCCCTTACATATTCCCTTAAGGAGCTCATGATCACCCCTTCCCATGTATGTACGTCCCTGGGATATGAGATGAAGTAAAATTAACATAGGGTGAAACCATGAAGGAGCCTTTTAGATGGATTTTAAGAATGATTTATATTATCTTGAATAATTTTCTTAGTTTCCAAGAAAGTAATCTTTATATGTTAATGTGTTTTTTCTAGGTAATGAAATTTTTATGTAATAAAAATGTGGGATTCCAAAGTTGGTATCAGAGTACGATTTAGTTATATTGGGAAATTAGAACATTAAAACATTAGAAGGTACTCTAGGGACATGTCTAAATATAGTAAAACATCTTGTCATTTTAGTGATTATTATGTAAGTTGTTTAAATAAAAATAAATCCCCATATGAATACGACAAGTGGATGTAGCTCTGGAATAGATATACCTAGGGGTTATACCTGAAAACACTAAATTGAGTTAGAATTGATCAGGATTAGGTGTATAACAGACGTCTTCTCTACACACCTAGTTTGGTACTAATATAGGATATTATTGGTCAAACATAATATTTTTAATAACCATTCTAAAATATATATAGAAAATGTAACTTTTAAAAAATAATAACATATTTTTTCATGATTTTTTAATACATAAACTATATTTAGGATTATAATATTATGAAAAGTAACAAATTTATCACTATGGATTTATTATTTTAAAATTTTATAGTAAATAGAAGGAACCTAGTAAATGATCTGTGCAACGTATGACGAATTGTTGAACATTCGATGAAATATGTAATGAAAAAATTCATGAGGATGATAAATCAACCATTCCGATTTAGTAATATTAAATTGAATCAGGTTGAATGACCAAATTGTCCTCAATAGAAAAATTTTTTATTGATTCCTTCATGTTTCAATGACCACCTTCTTATATTGGATCTACTGACCCATTGATTTTCTTATAATGGAATAAATTTAAAGAAATGATCTTTTCTGTATGAAAATATTCAGCACATGGAAAATCCAGCATGGTAGTATATGACTAAGAATGAGAAACTAATCACTAGTGGAAACTAATTAAAAACACAAAGATAATATGGGACATTGATCCCATTGAATGGGAAAAGTTTATAGAAATCATTTTTAATAAATGTTTTCCTTATTTGAAAGAATTTTATTTTTATAAATTCTTAATGTTGAAGAATAATGAAAATGAGTCAGTGGGGAGATATTTTATAAACATTATAAGTATAACACACCAAACATATTTTGGTATGCTTCTATTAAATATATTATATTCATAGCCTGTATTTAATGAATCACTATGTCTTTTGTGAATCAAAACGTTATAGGAGAAACTTATAAGCCATCCATTAAACAAAAATTTTCCACTTCTATGTTTTGAATTTTGAAATAACGGACATCTAGAGTTGTGACCAGTAAGTCATTTGGAGTCTGATAGAACCAACTTGATTTTCATGATGAATAGTAACATACCCTTATGAATAGTAAAATGAATAGTAATATTCCTCTTATAAATAGTAAATAATGATAATATTTTATTTTCTTAAGGTAATAAGATAATGAGATCTCAATTGATTTTTCAATGTGGTATATAACTACTTATACCCTTGAAATTTTTATTTTTTGAATTAACTATGATTTTATATAAAAATTAAATTTAAAATAATTAAAACTTATTTTCAAAAAATGGATTTCATTTTTTAATTCTTCACATCGAAAAATGGTTAGGGTAAATTTCTGAGATTTTTTTAAATACATGAATATTTCATGAATAGTAAAAATACAGTTTTGAGTTTTCGGTAGTTTAATGACATCATAATGATTTAATAATTAAATATAAAATTATGGTCCACTTGGGTACAGTAATGTATGACATGAGGTTTTCCAAGTGGCTAAAACCATGGGCAAATACCATGTCCAAGCCCATGGTTTGGTGAAAACAACTAATGAGGTGTCCCTTTGAAATTATTAAAAAATTACATCTCTTTTTCTATAAATACCGACTCATCCATTCGTTTTCTTTCATTAAAAATTGATCATTCTAGATTATCTTGTGGTTTTACCTCTCTATAAGTCCTCCAAAAGTGTCCCTAATCCCCCAAGGTCCCATCCATCAATATCTAGGAGTTACTCTACCAGGTAAGGGAATCCTTCATTCTATTAATTAAGTCGACACTTCTTTTATGTTGGATATTTGAAATTCCATTCTCAAATGTTGGGGTTTTATTTTATCTATTATTATTACTGTCCTTTTGATTTCAATATTATAAGATACCCTTTTTTCTCATCATTTTATTTTATGAAATTTTAAGCGACGTTGTTAGGCTGCCGAATTTTCATAAGGGATCTCTCAGAGTTTCTTTTATTTTCATGATCATCTCTTTTCTTTTTATCTTCTCTAATCCTCTTTCCAAATGACCATGATAAACTCCAGTATCATCTATATACTGGAATTATATCATGTTAATGGAATAACCATCATCAATATTCTTACTTCCCCCTTTTTATTTTTATAAGCAAAATCAGCAACCTTGAGATTCCAATTTATAACCTTTGTGGATGACGATGATTTCTTCTTCACTTTGTCCTTAATTACAGGTCATGAAACTATTTTAATGGTTCATAAAAATTGGAATATATTTATTTCATATAATTAATGTTTTTTAATCATTACACACTCATAATAAAGAATAATAATACAAAACGAGTTCATTGTATACAAAACCGCCAAGCTAAATCCAAGCGTTTATCCAAAACTTTTAACTAATGATAAATCCTCAAGTATATAACCTACAATAGTTATAAGATCATTTATTTCTCTTCGATGTTGCTAATAATATATATTAACCACTTTGTATATTTATCCACATATCAAATGAACTTCCATTCATGAAAGCAAGTAAACGAATCATGAAAACCAAGGAAGAAAATGCTTCCAAAACAATACAATTGAACCTATTAAACCCATTATTTGGCCATGAATGAACCTAATAAAGTTATACTAAATCAATTAAATGTATATTAGGTTATGGAATTATTAATTAATGAATATAAATTTGATTATTCATGTCACTAAATCAAACTAAGAACGCCGTCGAGCAAAAGGTAAGGGGTTTCTCATCTCACTTTCATATCATTGAGATTTTCATTGTTCGCCACTTAATTAATATATATGGTATAAGTGTACCTAAATTTGATATAAAATAACATTATTCTATTTATATTTATGTTATTCAATTATTCATTTGATGTTCATTATGTTCTGGTCATATGATTCGACTTATTACATTGTGGTAAGAGACTTTGTCTCAACTTCTATTTTGTTGTGACTAACATTGTATGTTGCACCTAATAATCCTTATGTGGTGTACCTAATTTCCATTTGAGATAAAAATTTATTTTAAATTTTATTTTATATTAAATATCAATAATCTCATATTGTGGATATGTTTGTTGTCTAAATCGTATATCATTTTACATATGAAGTTTATTAGGAATGTTATTTTAGTTTAGGAAATATTGATGATTCCGTATACTCTACTCTATAAGGATATTAAAAATGAATATTTATCTTGGGTTGAATCAATGTATAAAGAATTATTTGGACATTTAGTGGTGGTTGGGGCCTACTATAGCCCCTTGGTGAATCATTAGGTCTCATGAGACAAATAAGTTGGTGACAAACCCTTCGAGTTTGTTCCCAAAAAAGAAGACGGGTTTCTACCCACAGAACGAAACCATTTTAATGGTATTATGGTTTCATGTTACAGATAAATGAAATATAATTAATAAGAATTATATTTATTCATTATTTGTTATTATTATTATCCCTGAGGTTTTCACTATGTCAAAATCTATGGACGCAGTTTAATTTTAAGTTTATTAATGACATTGGTTATTCATTTATTCACTATGCCATATTGATTATGTAAGATTGATTTTGATTCACTTATTATTGTACTCATGATTCCTTTATTTTTAACCCTTACGGAGCATTTGAGCTAACCCCTTTCATTGTTTACCTTCAACAGGTGATGAAGATAAGGTCATTTATTGAGTTCGTGTGGTTGCAGTTTTTAGTTTTGTTATGTACTGTATCTTTTAACCTTTGTCAATGTAAATTGTGTTACATCTATGTATGTAGTTTCTTCGAGACTACGAAATTGTTCATTCCTTTGGTATTTTAATTCCTTCTATCCGTGGAAAAATCACAAGTAATGCACCAACTTCGGTCTAGAGGGGTTGGGGTGTTACAGTTGGTATCTGAGGAAGTTTAATAGAAAACTTTGAAACTAGAAGAGGAAACGTATAGTAGGGAAGAAATCCCTAAGGTAGAATTATAGGATTAACATAGAAGAACGTACTGGTATTTTGGTAAGGAATATATTATCTGGATATTTTAATCAATACATCCCTGTCTGGATATGAGTAGGTAGAGGCAGCTCTGAACAGATGTATCTTGGGGTAAAACCCAAAAAAACCAATTTGAGCTGGACTTGAATGGGAATTGGTGAAATATGGGCCTTACTGCACTCTTGGTTACGACACTCCTGGGGTATATGCTTAGGATAATTCACATTTTCATTACAAGCAATCGTGAAGGAGTTTAATGTAAATTTTTCTTCAAAGAAATATTGTTTATAAGATTAGATAGGCATAGAATTTCAATATATGTTGTGGTATTTTTCTATTTGAGATTCATAAACTAATCTAGTATATCCAATTATTTAGAAATGGTATCTAATGGAAGAAGGGGAATCAATACTCATTGGAAAGGTAGGGATATTCCCACTAAGAAAGTCAACACGGTCAATGTTGGAACAGATCAGATCATGACCATATTGGGACAACTTAATCAAGTGGTAACGAATAACAATTCCACACCTGTCTTAGAACATTTCATGTGGTAGAAGTCTCCATAATTTAGTGGGACTACTAATCCAGTAGTTGCTAAGAAATGGATCAAGTCCCTTGAAAAGATATTCATGTCATTAAAATGCAATGAAAATGAAAAGGTAGTACTAGAAGTATATTGTCTCAAGGGAGATGATGATCAATGGTGGTCCATGATTCAGAATACCACGGAGGACGAAGAAATAGAAGGTATAGATTAGAGTACTTTTAAGGAAATATTCTTCGAAAAATATTTCCCTCATGAGCAACAAACTGAAATGAATAAGAAATTCCTTTGATTAAAACAAATGGAAGAATACAGTGTTGTAGAGTTTGAGGCTTCATTCACAAGGCTATCTTGGATTTCCATAGATTACGTACATGACTCTGCAGATAAGATTGATCATTTCATTGAAGGTCTTAAGCCATGCCTTCAAAGTGCACTGGCTTCCCAATCATTTTCAGCATATGATGAAATTGTATCAAGTGCTATCAAAACAGAGTGGGAATTTTCTAGATCAAATCATTTCAATGGAAACCAAGATAAGAAGTTGTACTATGATAACAAAGGAAAACGAGAATCACCAAACAAGAGAAAGGGAATAATGCTATTCTTTTTATGTGATAAGTGTGGAAAGAATCATCTAGGGAAATGCTTGAAAGGCATGGGAGTCTGCTATAACTGTAGAGAAAATGGGCATCGATCTAATGAATGCATGGGGAAGAAATAATTCAATGATATTCAATGCTTCAATTATAGGAATATGGGAAACTATGAAATTGAGTATCTTAAGCATCAAGGATACATGGATCAAAAAGGCCAAAAGAGAAAGGGAGAGCCAATGAGATTACAATTGTGAAAGTTGAATTTATTAATGATGTGGTGAAAGGTACTTTAATTGTTTCCTCAAACTTAGACAACAATTTATTTGATTCTGGATCATCAAATTCATTTATTTCTTCCCAGTTTTCCAAGAAAATTGGATATGTACAATTTGATTTAATATGGGAGTTGTCAGTCAAATCTCTTAGGGGATGTATCATTACGACCAAGGCATGTCGACTAGTCCCCATCCAAACACCGAAATGTGTTGTAGTGTCTACCCTTATCATCAAAAAAATGACTAAATTTGATATAATTCTCAGTATGGATTGGCTGTCAAATTATGATCCTAAGATTTATTGTAAGAAGAAGGAACTTAAATTTTTTTTAAATGGTTTATAATCCCTTGTCTTTAGGGCATAAACTTCACCACCCGATTCTTATCTATAACCACCCCCAGTAGCTATACTGAATACAATAATTGGAGAGGAAGATAAACCAATATCTATTGGTGAGGAATGAAATCTTCAAATTGAAGATGTGCACATAGTGAAAGAGTACATTGATGTATTTCTAGAGGATTTTCCCAGACATCCTCCAGAGTGGGAAGTTGAGTTATCTATTGATTTAATTCCTGATGCAAGGCCAATATCAAAGACTCCCTATAGAATGGCCACTATCGAATTAGTAGTTCTAAGGAAACAACTAGAGGATTTGAATGAAAAAGGATTTATTCGACCTAGTGTTTCTCCATGGGGAGCCCCCGTTCTCTTTCTCAAGAAGAATGACGGATCCACGAGGTCTTGCATTGATTATAGGGAAATCAATGCTATTGCTACAAAGAATAAGTATCCTATACACTGGATTGATGATTTATTTAAAAAACATCATGGAGATCAATTGTTTTCGAAGATAGACCATAGATATGGATATCGTCAGTTGCGTGTGAGGAAGATAAATATTCCTAAGACAACATTTCAAACCAGGTATGGGCATTAAGAGTTTACAGTATTGCCTTTTGGACTGAAAATTTCACCCTCTATTTTCATGGATTTGATTAATAGAGTGTTTAAAGAATATATTGATAACTGTGTTGTTGTATTCATCGATGATATCCTCATATACTCAAAAAGCTATAAATACCATGAGAATCACTTGTGGGTCATTCTAAAAACACTTGAAAGCAATATATTATATGTGAAGTTTATAAAATCCAAATTGTAGCTTCAATCAAATTCTTTTCTGGGCTATATTGTCTCTAATGATGAAATCCAAGTTGATCTTGTGAAGAAAAAAGCAATCCAATATTGGAATATTCCAAAAAACATAACCGAGGTACACAGTTTTATTGGCATAGAAGGTTATTATCGACGTTTTGTTCAGAATTTCCTCAACTGGCTAACCCACTAACCAATCTCACACATAAAGGATTTCAGTTTTTTTGGGAAAAAGATTGTACATAATGCATCGATAAATTGAAAAGAAGATTGGTCAATGATACAATTTTGACTCTTCCATCTAGATGTGATGGATTTGTAATATACTGGGATGCATAAAAGAATGGACTAGGTTGTGTCCTTCTGCAAAATAATAAAGTTATTGCGTATGCATCAACACAGTTGAAGAATCATGGGAAAAATTATCCAACTCATGATGTTGAGTTAGAAGCAGTAATATTCGCTATGAAAAGATGGAGGCAATATCTCTACAGAGAGGGATGTAATATTTATACGGACCACAAGAGTTACAAATATATTTTCACTCAAAAATAACTCAACATGAGGCAAAGAATATGACTCGAGTAACTCAAGGATTATGATTGTTCAATACACTACCACCATGGAAAGAAGAATAAGGTGGCAGATGCATTAAGAAAGAAAGATTATGGCCATCTTTCTCAAATGAGGATTGAAATAGATCCTATGTTCATGGATCTACTAAAGATGGATATGGGAATTGTTATAGAAGGGGAAACATCACTCCTCATTCCAATTATTTCTAATCCATCTTTACTAGAGAAGATAAAAAGTTCTCAATATGATGATGAGAATCTGCACACGAAAATTAATGCAGTCAAGGATTCGAGACTAGCTGACTTCATGTATGAAAAAGGAGTTATGAAATTTGGGAGGAGGATATGTGTTCCATCAGTACCAGAGCTAAAAAGTGAACTATTATACAATTCACATAGCTCAAATTTATATATACACCCATTTAGCACAAAGATTTATAAATATATGAAGGAATATTTTTGGTGGGATAATATGATGTGAGAAATTGCTGACTACATGTCAAGGTGTCTAGTTTTTCAACAAGTGAAGGCGGAGATACAACATCCAAAAGGAGTGATGCAACCTCAACCTATTATTATGTGGAACTGGGATAACATTACAATGGATTTTTTCACTAGACTACTATGTACACCTAGAAGGAATGATTTAATATGGGTAATTGTTGATCGTCTCACAAAATCAGCACAATTCCATCTAATAAGAGAGGATTTTCCACTAGAGAACCTGAAAAGACTTTATATTAATGAAGTTCTGAGACTTCATGGTGAACCTATATCGATTGTCTTTGATAAAGATCCCCTGTTTACATATGAATTCTTGAAAAGTCTCTAGAATGCTTTGAATACTATGCTTCGTATGAGTGCTACATATCACCCTCAAACTGACAGATAGTCTAAAAGGACTATTCAAACTCTTGAAGATATGCTGAGATCATGCTCTCTTGACTTCCAAGGTACGTGGGATCAATACTTTCCATTGATAGAATTTTCCAACTACAATATTTTCCATTCTAGTATGCAAATGGATCCATATGAAGCATTATATGGAAATACATGTCGAACTCCAACTTGACGGGACAGAGTTGGTGAGAGGAAACCTATAGAACCAAATCTCATTGAAGTGACCTCGACAAAGGTGAAACAGATACAAGCTCATATTAAATCAACCTAAAGTACGCAAGAGAGTTATGTTGACAACCGGAGAAAGGACATGGAATTCCAAGTGGGATATAATTTATTTCTGAAAGTATCTCCATAGAAGGTTGTCTTGAGGTTCGGTAAGAAAGGGAAACTGAGCCCGAGGTACATCAAACCATTTGAAATTCTGGAAATAATCGGAGTTGCATCATACTGTTTAGAGACGTCACAAAATCTCTCAACACTTCCTGATGTGTTCCACATATCATTGCTAAATAAGTACATGCCAGACCCAACTCATGTACTCACATATGATGAAATAGGACATGAGCATGTTTTGTCATACTATGAAAATCCTATCCACAATTTTTACACAATGGATTAGGTATTGAGAAATCAAACAAATAATCTAGTAAAGGTTCTTTAGAGAAACAAGAACATGGAGGAAGCAACATGGGAATCATAGGATTTCATGAAGAAGAACCACCCACATCTTTTTGGTGGTCTTAATACATAAAATTTTAAAGACTAAATTTCTAAAAGAGGGAATAATATAACACCCTAAACATTTTATGGTATGATTTTATTAAATACATTTTATTCATAGAATATATTGTGTGAAGCACTATTTACTTTTTGAATCAAAACATTATATGAGAAACTTATAAGCTATCCATTAAACATAAAATTTCCACTTCTATGTTTTGAATTCTGAAAAACGGTCATTTGGAGTTGTGACCAGTAAGTCATTTGGAGTCTAATAGAACCAAGTTGATTTTACTGATGAATAGTAACATACCCCTATGAATAGTAAAATGAATAGTAATACAACCCATATAAATTATAAATAATGATAATATTTTATTTTCTTAAGGTAATATGATAATGAGATCTTAATTGATTTTTCAATGTGGTATAAAACTAATTATACCATTAAAATTGATATTTTTCAAATGAACTATGATTTTATTTAAAAATTAAATTAAAAATAGTTATAAAATTATTTTTTAGAAATGGAGTTCATTTTTGAATTCTACATGTTGAAAAAAAATTAGGGTAAATTATTGGGATTTTTCTAAAATACAAGAATTTTTCATGAATATTAATAATACAGTTCTGTGTTTTTGGTAGTTTAATGACATCATAACGATTTAATAATTAAATATAAAAATATGTTCGAAATGTGTATAGTAAATTTTGACATGAGGTATCCTGTGTTTCTAAAACCAAGGGAAAATACCATGGCAATCCCATGGTTTGGAAAAAATCACTAATGAGGTGTCCCATTGAAATTACTAAAAAATTACCTCTCTTTTTCTATAAATATCCACTCATACATTCATTTGGATTCATTAAAAATACCTAATCCAAGAATATCTAGTGTTTTTACCTCTCTTGGATTCATCCCAAGGTGTCTATAATCCCCCAATGTCCCATCCTTCATGATCTAGGAGTTACTCTACAAGGTATGGGAATCCTTCATTCTCTTCTTTAAGTCGACAATTCTTTTATGTTAGCTATATGAAATTCCTTTTTCATATGATGGGGTCTGATTTTATTTATTATTATTACTTTAATTTTGATTTCAATATGATGATATACACTTTTGTTCTCATCATTTGATTTTATGATATTTTATGCGATGT
This sequence comes from Viscum album, assembly GCA_963277665.1. Classification (NCBI taxonomy): domain Eukaryota; kingdom Viridiplantae; phylum Streptophyta; class Magnoliopsida; order Santalales; family Viscaceae; genus Viscum; species Viscum album. The sequence continues at coordinate 289,104,056 of OY728151.1, read as the reverse complement.
CGTTATGCTCCCGAATTTTCATAAGGGATCTCTCAACTTTTCTTTTATTTTCAAGATCATCACTTTTATTTTTCTCTTCTCACCTCCTTTGTCCAAATGAACATGATAAACTCCAGTATCATATATATAATAGAATTATATCATGTGAATGGAATAACCATCATCAATATTCTTACTCCCCCTTTTTATTTTTATAAGCGAATTCAACATCCATGATGTTCCAATTTGTAACCATTGTGGATGACGGGGTTTTGTTCTTCACTTTCCCCTTAATTAATGGTCATGAAACCATTTTAATGGTTGAACCAAATTATAATATATTTATTTAATCTCATTAATGTTCTGTAATATCTACACACTCATAATATGGAATAATAATACAAAACGAGTCCATTGTATACAAAACTGCCATGCTAAAACCAAGCATTTATCAAAAACATTTAATTAATGATTCATCCTCGACTATAGAACCTATAATCATTATAAGATCATTTATATATCTTTAATGTCACAAATAATATATATTAACAACTCTGGATAATTATCCAAATTTCAAATGAACTTCCATTCATGAAAGTACGTAAATGAATCATGAAAACCAAGGAACAAAATGCTTCCAAAACAATAAAATTGAACCTCTTAAACCCACTAAAATGGACATGAATGAACCTAATAAGGTTATAATAAATCAATTAAATGGATATGAGGTCCTAGAATTATTAATTAATGAATATGAATTTTATTATTCAGGTCATTAAAACAAACTAAGAACACACTCGAGCAAAAGGTAAGGGCTTTCTCATCTCACATTCATTTCTGTGAGATTTTCATTGTTCGCCACTTAATTCATATATGTGGTATAAGTTTACTTCCATTTGATATAAAATAACATGATTATATTTATATTAACTTTATTCAATGATTCATTTGATGATCATTATGTTCTAGTCATATGATTTGACTAATTACATTTTGGTAAGAGACTTTGTCTCAACTTCTATTTGGTTGTGACAAACATTGTATGGTGCACCTAATAATCCTTATGTGGTGTACCTAATGCCCATTTCAGATAAATTTTCATTTGAAATTATATTTATATTAAATATCCAAAATCTCATATCATGGATATGTTTGTTGTCTAAACCATATACCATTTTACATATGGTGTTTATTTGGAAAGTTCTTTTAGTTAAGGAATTGTTGATGAATCTATATACTCTACTCTATACGGATATTGAAAAGGCATATTGATTTTATATTGAATCAATGTATAAAGAATTATTTGGACATGCAATGGCAGGTGGGGCCCTCTATAGCCCCTTGATGCATCGGTAGGTCTCATGAGAGAAATCAGTTGGCGACAAACCCTTCGAGTTTGTTTCAAAAAATAAAACATGTTTCTTACCATAGAACTAAACCTTTTTAATAGTATTATGGATTCATGTGCTAGATACATGACATCAAATTTATATGAATTATCTTTATTCATTATCAGTTATTATTATTATCCCTGAGATTTTATCTACGACAACATTTATGGATTCAGTTTCTTTTTCATTTTACTAATGGAAGTAGTTATTCATTTACTCACTATGCCATATTGATTTTGTCAGATTGATTGTGATTCACTTATTATTGTACTCATGCTTCTGCTATTTGTAACCATTACTGAGCATTTGAGATCACCCCATTCATTGTTTACCTTTAACAAGGGATGAAGATAAGGTCATTTATTTAGTTCGTGTGGTTGCAGTTTTTAGTTTTGTAATGTTTTGTATCTTATATCCTTTATTCAATGTAATTTGTGTTACATCTATGTATCTAGTTTCCTAAAGTCTACTAAACTGTTTGTTCCATCAGGATTTTCATTGCCTCTAACCATTCCAAAATCACATGTAACACACCAGCACTAGTCTAGAGGGGTCGGGGTGTTATAATAAGGCTCTCATGGTAAACATATATCATTTTTATGGATCCAAAGGGAATGGTTAATAGATTATTTAATCAATAAAGACCCCATCTGTAGAGGAATTTGGAAAATCAATACTATCAATGTTATGAGAGGATAGTGAAGAGTGTTCTGAATGTTAAATTAGATTTTGTGGAGATACAGTGGTTACATAGGTCGAATGAGAAGAAGATGAAATTGTAGTGAAAATCATGGAAGAATTTTGATCACATTAGAGGAGGAAAGAAAGTGAAACTCACATATGCGAATAATTTCAGAAGAATAATTTGGGGAACTAATTCCATGGGAGTTTAAAGAGAGGTGATTTTAAAAGATATGGGAATATAGCTCATAACTATACTAGTTATGTAAAAATTCAACATCTCAACACTAATGAAAAAGGGAATATGGTGAAATCCCATCATGAAGTTTAGTGATTCAAGTTTGGAAATCTTGGAAACTATTCCAATCAATGATCAAATGAAAAGATAATAGAGGGAAACCACCATCAACATTAGAATAGTCCAAGGGATCTAGGTCTAGAATTTACTATCATGATGGCTGAAGTAGAGGCTCAAATAACTTAGTATTAGGTACACTCATTGTGATATCAATGTTATAAATTGGTTTTTTATTGTACTTAGACACATTACTTTATTTTATCCATGTTTTTAAAGAATGCGGAATTAGTCCCCAAATTTATTGAAGTAGAGTTATCAATCAAGTCTCATGGAGGGATTATCGTAGCATAAAAACAATATATAAAATCTAGTATCAGGGTTGGATAGTACAATATCATCTCAAATAAAGAATTCATTTCCATGGTGGAAATAGAAACTATAATAGGGAAGGACTGACTCTTAATGTATAATGATAAGATCAATTTCATGAGAACGTAAATTTCTGTAATCTTGAATGGATATCTTACAGTTATTTTCAAAGGATAGATATTCTAGCCTAATATTTTTTTAAATGCACCTCCCATAGCCTTCTCTAGGGGGATAATTTATGAAGAGGGATAATGAAATGAATATATAAGGATAGAAAATATACCTATTTTTCAAGAACACATATATGTATTTCCTAAAGAGTTACAAATACCTTCTCCAAAAATATAGATATAGTTCTCCATTGTACTCGTACCTAGATCCAATTTAAAATTTATGACCCCCTATAGAATGGAAATTGTGCAGTTAGAAGAATTATATAAACAACTTCACGATCTATTAGATAAGGGATTTATTCAACAAAGTATGAATCCATGGGGGGTCACGACAGTGTTGGGAACCCTAGGCTGTCTCTCCATCTTCGGTGACGACGGTGGCGGCCATGAAGATCCCTCCCCCTTTTGTGGGAGGGATATCCCTGGTATTTCAATCTCTTCTGTTCCACCCCTTCTCAAATCCCGACCTTCTACCTACTTTTCCACAAATTGAGTTATGCCCGATGGCCCTAGAACTCGTTGAGGGTTGCCCAAATCTACAAATTTCAAACTCTGAGTTCACGGAAACTACTGCTCTTCTGAAGCTCACCATTGTTGCTCAGTTTAGGCAGAGAAGACCATCGATTGTTTCCTTCGACAGGTTCGTATTCGACGCTTGGGACCTCTAGGACTGGGCAACCGTTGGCTTTCTCGATTATAGGCATATCATGATCAACTTCTCTCTGAGGAAGATCTTATCTGTGCCTGGTCAAGAGAAACCCGCAGTTTCAATGGTTGCCGATTCTTCTTGTTTCACTGGTCGTTTGACTTTCACATGAACCGCGACCCGCCGTTGGCTGCGATTTGGATTATTTCTCCTCATCTACCTTTACCGTTTCAAAATCCTGCAATCATTAGGATGATTGTAAATCTCATCGGAAGATATCTTTGTTCAGACAGCTGAACGGATGCAGTTTGTCACCCGGTCTATCCGAGGGTTTGCGTCGAGATGGATGTATCGAAGGATCCCTTCGATTTTGTCTGGATCACAATAGGGGAGGAATATAGGAGTAAACAAAAATTTGTGTACAAGGGCTGGAAAGATTTCTGTTCTACCTATAGGAGGCTAGGGCATATCTTGGATGCGTGCCGGTAGGGATCTCCATTGATGACGGGTAAGAGAGGTAGCTCCCATCCCATGGGTGGTTGGCACAAGGGAGGGCAGGTCGTGAATTTTTTAGTGGACAATGGAAAGTGAAAGGAACCAGTGGATGGCAGGGTTTTGATCTCATAGAAATAGGCCATGGGTGTCGATAATAGCACTGGAGACCCCCTTCCACCGCGGCTGACTGAGGAGGTTCCTCCTGTGAGAGAGGTAGGGGATTGTATTGCTGTGACAATGGGTTTCCTTGCTGCAGCGGAGGACCAACGGAGCAACCTGAAGGTGTCAGATGTGTTCAACCGGCTGAAGGCTGATCTCGCGGGGCCTCCTAGTGGTAGGATACTGGGTGGAGAAGGGAAATCCTAGCAGATGGAGGTCCAGCTTGATGGCGAGGCGGATGAGGGCCAGCCCTCAGACAACTTGTCTGGCAATGAGAAAGAGGATGTGATCGGTTTGTATGCTGAGAAAGAAAGGATAGACAGTGCAGATGTCAGAAAGGGGTGGAAAGGTGCTGACTGGGTGGTGCCTGTTACAACCAGAGGTGAGCAGATGGGGGTTTTGGGCTTGTCTCAGTTGACGGTTCCCTTGTGCAACAGGTTCAATGGTCTACCCGTGGCCGATTTGAGTTCTGATTCTATTACTCTAGGTGAGGATGTTAGGATCAATGGACTGGATATCAAATTTTATGAACCTGTTCACTCGGCAGATGAGGACTCAAGACTAAGATGTGATAGGGACTCTAGGAGAAGGAAGGGGAGGAGGGACTACTTCTTTCTACCTCCTCCTCTTGAGACCCGCTCTGCCAAGAAATTGAGCAAGATGAAGATAGACACAGAGGCTCTGAGACACCAGAAGCATGAGGTGCATGATGATCATCCCACGGTCTTGCTGTTAAGCTCCGATGACCATGTGATTGAAAAACTTTTATTTCTCAACGCAGTTGAGGAGGAGTCTGCTAAAATGATGGGGAGGTGTCTTGAGGTGTCTCTCAATGAGGAGCAATATATATGGTTTTACAAACAAGACTCATTCTTTCTTGGAGGCATCAATCAAGGAAATATCAGTGTAGAGGAGTACATTCAGTCTTTGGACCAGCTGTTCTTTGAGTTTGAGAAGCTGATATTGAAAGGAGCTGATGTAAAGTTGGCATCCCTAGTGTGGAATCAATTTTGGGAAACTGATTCAGGTAACATCAAGTATATTTTTAAATTTTTTTCTTATGTTATTGGCCTCGGGTGGATGGAATCAGGGTAAGGGTTTGGTGAGCATTGCTTTTCTGGGGTCCCTTGTTGTTTGGATCGGTTGTATGGTTGTTCTCATGCCTCACATTTGGCTTGGACCTGCTCCGGATGAGGATCAGAGCAAGAAGACTTCATCGAGGCAGACCTTTGGATTAGAATGCTGAGAGGGTATGGCGTTGCCATCAGTTCCGTGCATGTGCATCTACACGGGACTGTCTGCTGAGGGTCTGCATCGCTGAAGGCTTTTTTTCTTGACACATTTTCTTGGGTAGGGTAGGACCGGTTGATTTCTGTGGAGGTTTTTGGTTTTTCTGTTAACTGTTGTGGTTTCTCACATTCTCCTAAAAAGTTTCTTATCCATAATAAAAAAAAATTAATCTTTAGTGAGTCAAGTATTGATGTTTTATTTGACCAGCTTCATGGGGATCAATTATTCCACTAGATTTACCCCCGATTTGGTAATTATCAACTAGGGGTAAATAAAGATGTTATTTCAAAGGAAAAATTTCAAAAAAGATATTAACATTGTTAGTTTTTTTTATTCCCTTTGGATTGATGAATTCTCTATCTATATTTTTCGATTTTCTGAGATGTTTATTTAAGGACTACCTTGATAAACTTAGGGTAGTATTTATTGATGATATACTGATATATTTTAAAATTCATGAAGTAAATGAGGATCATCTAAGGGTTATATTGAAAACTATAAGGAAAGATAGTTATTTTTGGAAATTCAAAAAATGTGAATTTTGGTTACAACGAGTTGAATTATAGGGGCACATTGTATCCAATGTAGAATCTAGGTTGAACCTATACAGAAAATGGTTATAGAGGACAAGTCTTATCATAAAACAGTAATATATACTCATAGGATCTTTGGTTTAGAAATATCTTATAGGAGATTGGTATCAATTTAATGAATTCATAATAAACTAACCAAGGTATCTTTAAAAAAAATCTATGTTCATCTAGAAAAGTAGTGTGAAGAATGTTTCCAGTAATTGATTACAAGATTAGTTACTTCACCTATTCTAACTGTACCCTATATCAAATAAGGATTCATTATTTATAGTGATGAATCTCTAAAAGGTCTTGGATAAGTCCTCATGAAAATTATAAGGTGATTTCCTATGCATCTCAATAGTCAAAGAATCATGTGTAGAATTACCCTAAGCATGACCTAGAGTTGGCTACATTCATTTTTAATGTTGATATAAAGAGAATATATATTTATTGGGAGAAATATGATATATTCATAGACCACCATATTTTGATTTATATATTCTTGAAAATTGAATTGAACGTGAGAGAAAGGAGATGGTCGGAGATTCTAAAAGAATATTACAATTCAATCATTATCAACCTATAAGTGAAAAAACTTATTGATGAATTATGTAGGAAATACCAGGTTGTGCGGGAAATGATGAGGGTCCTAGAAGATCTATTGATAAAGGACCTAGTAAATTTGGACATTGTAATCCTACGGAAAGGGGAATCATAAATACTATCCAAAATGATTTCTCAACCATCTTTACTGAAGAAGATCAAGATATCTAAAAGATATGATTCTTCGATAAAAAATAAGAATGAAGCTATGAAGAGTAGGAAGTATCTTGAGATAAATTTTTAAAAATAATGTGTACTAAAATTTCGTATAACTCTATGTGTCATATGTATCCCTAAGATAAAAATGGAGCCAACAGATATAGCTCCCAACTCTATAATCTCTATAAATAATGGTATAACTAAAATGTATGGGGACCTTAGTGATCATTATTGGTGGGGTAATAAGAAATGGGTTACTGTCAAATTCACAAAAAAATTATTGGCATGTCAATAAGTGAAGGAGGGATAACAACAGATTAAATATGTAATTAAACCACTACCCATATCATCATGAATGTGGGATAGTATCACTATGTGCTTCATCACTATTCTACCGGTAATATCCAAAGGAAACAATGAGATATTATAGTGGATTTAATCACCAAATTTTTCCATTTAATTACTATTCAATAAGATTTTTCTATTTTCCAAATTGACAAGGTATAAAAATGAAGTGCTGAGGCCACATTGGGAACCACTTTCAATTATTTTTTATTGAAATCCTAGGTTCAAATATAAATTATGTATAAGTCCTCAATATTCTCAGAATGATGAATTGAATTTCAGTACGGTCTATCATCCCTGAACTAAGGGATAATCTACAATAACTATTCAGGAATTAGAGGACACAATGAGAATATACTCAATGAAATTTTATGGTGGATGGGATCAACAACACCCATTAGTTGAGTTATCAATAAACAACAACTTCCAATAGAGTATTCAAATGGAACCATATGAGTATCTACATGGGAGGAAATGTAGAACTCTAATATGTTATGAAGAAGTTGGTGAGATAAAGATACTTGAGCCCGATCTTTTGCATGAGATGACAAAAAAAGATCTTTCCATCCAACAAAAAATACAATATACTCAAACATGGAATACGATCTATGATAAAAACCATTTAATGGTCTTTGATTTGGATGTTAGATAAGATATCTTCATTTATATTTCAGCATGTAGTAGATTCATGGGATTCATAATGAAAGGAAATATTATCCCTAGATATATTGGCCCCTTTAAAATGCTAATCACATAAGAGGTTTTTATTATCATATATAACATCTACTACATATGTCTCAAGTTTATGATTTATTACATGTATCCAATATAATTAAGTATGTACTTGATCCTACACATGAATTGAATCCATAGGTGGTACAACTAGAACACAACCAAACTTATGAGGAGTACCCAGTGGAGATCATGGACTATAGAGAAAACGTTATATGAAATAAGATTAGTCACCATGTCAATGTGATATGGAGGAACCATACATATGGAGAGGAGACGTGAGAACTAGAGTAAAAAATGAAATAAAAGTACCCTCACTTATTTTTAACTGAGAATATGAGTTGAAAATTTAGGGATGACATTTTAAAATGGGGGTCTAATGTAATGACCATTTCTTATTAAATGATATTTTGATTCCCATGAAATTGTGTGCTACATTATAAAATATTATACATATATAAAAATATATGGGAACCAAAAAAAACTTTTCTCATTAGTAAATATTATTATATTAGACAGTAATAAAACCAATTAAAATTTCAAACATTACAATTGGATGAAAAAATATAAAATAAAATCTCTAGAATGGGAAAATATGGATTGACCCATTCAGATAGAATCACCCAGCCCAGAATCCTACAGAAATAAAAAAATATTAGTAAACATATCAACATATTTAAAAAAGGTAAATATAACATTAAGTGGAATTGTGGGGACTCTTGAGTGAATGATTGATGTTCTATTTATATAGAGAAATGTGACCATTGGGATAGAAATATTACTGTTGGTCAATATAAAAATTGGGTTATTTTAACACTGGGAATTATATCCTTTGGTGATAATTTTACCATAAGAATTAGTGATTATAAATAGTAAGGAAAAAATAAAATTGAGATAGAAAAGAGAAATGATGGCCAAAAGCAGTAGAGTCATGCCGTTTGAATCCCATTTTTCCTAAAATGGGAGGGAGGTAGCATAAATGGGGTTTTCCCTTGACCAATCCAATGTCGATCTTCAACAAGTGAAGCTTGAATGAAGTCTCATATAGGATAAGTTCAAGTTAGTGATGATTACCTCTTGGTCAATGTTTATTGAGTCGCCCCATGAAACTACCACCATCACACACAACACACATTAGATGTATGCAGTTGTGAGAAAGAGCTATGTGTATAAGAATTATTATCATAATGTATAATTTCGTTTGTATTAATTAATTTGTTCATCCATTAATTCCATTTTTAGATTTTTTCATAATAAAATATATCATAAATTAAGAAGAATTTGATGAAATGAAATTTGGATTAAAATAAATCATAATGTTATTTTATTAGAAAGGATATAATAATTTATAATAAACTAAGGTACACTGAATAATATTTTAATTAATATTTTAAAACACAATTATTTAAATATAAATGATAAAATTATTTTTTAGTGTCCAAGTAAATTTTTATATGTGTTTGAAATTTGGTTGTGCCAACAAAATTTATATTTTTCAGTAAAAAATATTTTTTATTTTCAAAGTTAAAATTATCATATTTAAATAATCATCATGATATAATAAATATTATTTAAATACCAAATTGAAAAAATTAGGTTAGGGTAAATTTTTACGAACTTTTAAAATACATTATTTTTTAGTGAATAGTAGGAATGTAGTTTTGGGGTTTTTAGGTTAAATGACATTATATTTATTTTATAATTATGTAATAATTAATTAAAAAAACCATTTACCAATTTTTCTTTTTTTATTAATATTTGGTATTCTAATAGATTATAATCAATTTCTAAACGTATATGTGCCTTTTCAAATTCCAAAAAAGAAAATTTGATTTAGAAAAAATTTCTTTTTAGGAAATTCACTTCTCTATTCCAAAATAAGAATTTAGAAATGGGTGTTCAATTCAAATAGATTTAAATAAAAAATTAATGCGACTCAAATGTCCAAAACCATGAGAAAAAATCTTGTGTAAGAAAATGGTTTTTCATTTTCCACAACATAGATTTCCAAGAACTATATTTGAAAATTATTAAACAATTTCAACACTTTTTTTATAAATACCCACTCATTTCACCATTACCCTTCAAAAATAATTAATTATCTATTATTTTATGTACAATTTCCTTCCCCAATAGTCTCCTATGCTGTCCTCAAGTCCCCGTGGTTCCAATACTCAATATTGAGGAGTAACTCTTCATGGTATGAGAGTTCCCATTTAATTATCTTTAATTCAGGGACTTATTTTTTTGTATATATCGTCACAATTTTATGTCACACTATTTTGATATGTTATTTATCAAACCCTTAATACCAATATTTGTTTTATAAATGAAATTCTTTTATACTCTCCCATTTCACCCTTTTTTAAATCCATATTTTATACTTGTCATGATGCCGAATTTACTTATCAAATTTATCTCTTTTAAATGAAGAATTATATTACTGTGAATACCCAAAACATTTATTTGTCCATGGGTATTCAAATATATGTTAATTAAATTTATAGATACATGTATTTTTATATACAAAATTCATATTCATAGTCCTTGGGTTAAAATTGATTTTATGGAAAAACCATTAATCAATTACATATTCGTTGCTTTCATATAAAACCTGCACTTTATTTTACTTAGGTTATTGAAAAAATGATTTATTTCCATCAATTTGGATCACATGAAATTAATACCTATTAAGGGTGAACCTATATTGATCTCTAATGAATTGAGTAATGATTATAATCTCTAAATATGAAGTGTTTTACAATACCTTGGTGAATAACTGTGATAATTTTTATTTATTAAACCTTGATGATAAACCTTTGTGATATTCTTAAGAATATATCTATGTTGTATCCAAATTTCCATATCATGATTCATTTTTTATCATGATATGCCTCATACTCTCTTTATCGTGTCATGGTTTACACCTATTTTTCTTATTGATATGACACATGATCACACGATAAATATCTTACTTTATTTTCCTTTACTGAGATCTTGATTACCCTTTTCCTTTGATGTATGTCCCCAATATATGATAAGATATAAAAGTATCCTAGGGTGAACACATGAAGGATCCGTCCATGTGGATTAGAATAATGTTTCTATTTTCATTTATTATGTTCCAAATTTCAAAGAAACTAAAACATAAATAATCTAATATTTTTTTCTATATAATGATCATTTTATGTAATAAAAATGCTGGATTCCATACTTCTCCAACTCCTTGGTTCTCTCCTGATGAATCTTAGGATAGAAACATACATGAACCAATGAAATCCATCAGCCATGAGGATATTATTCTTTTGATCATCAATCTCTACCAGTTACTCTACTAAGGTAGATGCATCCTTGATGTCTAGATTTCCTTAGTCAATAACATGAGATGAGTCATACACAGACCTCCCCTACTATAAAATGAGGAAGACATTGTGTAACTACTGAAAGTAGAATAGTATATAGAAGTGGTATTCCACATTTTTCCCCATATATAGTATTCACAATGGGTCAATAAACCTCTAAGATAAATTTCCACCTTAGCTAAATCTCCACAATACACACTGATGTAATAACATTAGGAGCACAAGTTATCCCTCTTTTAACTCTAATGGAATATTTTATGAGTCTTCATAATACATATAATATATCTAGGGAGACCTCACCCACTCATTGTTGATATATACCTTCTCTATTGTCGATCACACCATCTCTAAGTCCATCAGTTACATCTCCCCTAGATAGGTCTAGCATAATGGAGATCTTCAAGGCCTCCAGTAAAAGGCTACCAATGGTTCCACATTGATATTGGAGTGTTAAATATTTTTGATTGAGAAATATACCAAGGTTAAGTGAACCTCCTAACTACACACATATTCAAACATGAAATCCCATAGCTTGTCTTCTAGAACCTTAAGAGTTCACTCAGCCTGGTTGTCTGTCGAAGGGTGAAATATTATTCTTAAATGCATCTAAGTCCCAATGGAAACCTATAATACCTACTATAATTGTAATGTGAAGTGATAATTATGGTATTAAGTTATTTTCAATGGATTTATATATTGCCGAAAAATCTCTGGTACATCAAGGAATTCCAAACTCTCAATAAAACTATATTCTTTGATGGGTAGGATGTGGGCCGACATGGTGAGTCTACCTATGACCACCCATATTTCATCGTGTACTTTATAAGATCATGGAATCCCCATCACAAGTTCCATAGGGAGACTATCCAACATAAACTACAGAACCTCAAGGGGTTGATCCAAACCCTCTCTAATCTGGTGGTCAACATTCACCTTCTAACAAGTGAGACATCGAGAGGGAACCTCAGCTACACACCTCTGCATCTCGAGATACCAAAACTATCATTTCTGGTAAAGGTATATATTCACCAATCTTGGAAATACCACTAAGGGGATCATGTTAAACATCCTCAAAATATCCTACCATTTCATCACTATTACCATCGTCCTCCTTTGAAAAATGATGATGTGTGCCCAACCTTCAGAAAATAAATCAGGAAAACATCTGATGGTTATTTGAACACACATGGTCTCACAATCTGTATATCTAATCTCAGACACCCTAAAATGAAGTATATTTATAGGGGAAACAAATTTACTGGAGATATGATGAACGAAAATGGTCCACTAAGGGAAAATGTAATGGGGCCAACTTCCCTTCCACCTTTCTCAACAACTACAAATAGCATCTCTTTTTGAGAGTATCTATCAACACATTCCCCTTCCTAAGAGTATAAAATACCTAACAATAATATTCATATAGTAACTCTATCCATTTACTCTTTCTCAAATTAATATCCTTCTATGAATGATATAAATGATACTATTTAGGTATGTGTAGATGATAATCCTCTCAACCATAAGGTAATGTGGCCACATCATTAGGGTGAAAACCTCTTAAAAGAGTTCAATATTGTGGGAGATGTAGTTAAGCAATTGGGGTTTTAGTTTTTGGGACTCAAAGGATATCAAAAACTTCCTATAAATTAAAAAAATCAAAGAAAAGTTCCAAATTCATCACAAAACACAACTTACTCAACACCCTCCTATGGAAGTCTCAAGATGGGGGTACTTGTCAACCTCTATAGATGCTCTTAAAAAATACATTTGGAACCTCTTTATCCACAAGAAATTATTCTCTTATCATGTCAAATTAGTCAAGGGTATTGATATCTTAGATAAATCATTCTTGAATCTTCAGTAGTAGCATTCCAACCTATAGAATATTTATACATTATACACCCTCATAGGTGGCTCCGATGCTTGCACAACATCCATATTAAATGGTTCCACTACTAAAAATGCTTCTATGATTGAATGTCTTCAGATGTGGACCTATATATTATAGATCTATAACATGGAAATCTTCCCATAATTCTATTTCTCTTATAGTATATCTAGAATCATCGTCAAATGTACTGCATGCTCCTCATTTGATGTCGATTACACCATGATGTCATCGATGAACACTATAATGAATTGATCCATGAAAAGATGAATGATCAAATTCATAAGTTTTATAAATACTATTAGGACATTCATCATGCTGAATTGAATTACCAACTACCTATAGGGATCATAGTTTCATCATATTTCTATCTTTAGTATACCCTTGTCTTGAACTCATATCTGTTGATAACCTAACCTGAGGAAAACCTTTTAGAACAACCATTCCCGTTTAAAATATTAAAACAGGTCATCAATTATTTATATTATATGATTATTCTTTATGATTTTCTAATTTAGATGATGGTAATCTACACTTATCCTCAATCTCCCATCTTCATTCTTAGTGAACAACACTAGGCCTTCCTAGGGGGAAACACTAGGTCCAACATAGCCCATCATCTGCAGCTCCTAAAACTACTTCATCAGAATAAAAGTATCTATGGGACCCATTAGACATACTAGTGTAGATATTAGTGAAACAATGAGGTGTATTTTTATGTATAAGTCAATATCCCATTTGGGAGGTATTCCCAAAACATCCTCGGGTTATATGTCTTCATACTCTTCCACCAATTCAGTAAGTTGGAATCCCATATCATTGGCTACTCCATGGGTAATACTTTATAATTGATGAGAAATCAACTATACCCACAAATGTATGATGCTATCATACACTTATTAGGATTTCTTTTCTCTAACTAATGAATACCTCCTCTTATCAACATAGACACACCACATCATTCATTTTAAATATTGTATATGTGCATGAACTGCATTGAGCCTGTCAATACATAGAATGATGTTGTAAGATCTCGTGTTCACTATGAATATATCATAAAGGAATATATATCCTCTAAGAGTTCTGTCACACTATCGATATAAGTTTTTTTATTATTTAATGTCCTTGGTTAAGAGTCTCTAAGCATAAGGGATGATCTAATGGCTCCACTAGAATATCTTGACCAAGAATAGGGGATGTGGGAAGGAATGAGTGGATCGATATTATGTCTATATGTACTACAGATAATGTAGTGAAGGCCTATATCATACCTCAAATAATACCTAGATCATGTGGTCCATAGGCCTCTATTACATGTAGATACCCTCATCCTTGGACACCATCTCTCTAAGCTTGGTGTGGAACACCTAAGGGTGGTGGTGGAAACATATCAACTCTTCAAAACATCCAAATGCTCTCCTATCTCTAGTTTCATGTCCATTACCTTATGGACCTCCCCGATCTAGTTTCTATCTCTACCTATGTGTTTTATCAACTTTCACTCTATTGGCTATATGTTGGGTTAGAGAATCTCATGAGAGTGTCCCCACCCATTGTAAGAAAAATATATCCTCTCCCCGAGATGAATATATCTTTCTTGATATTCATGAACTACCAAGCCTCTATTCTTATAATATCTCCAAAAATGAATATTACACTTGAATATTCATGTTTTACATTAGTGACTCATTGTCAAAGTCTCAACTCTAGGGTTCCCACTTCCAACAACAACTTTTAGTGACTACTCTTCATCGGAGCCCTCTACAACCAAGGCACACTCTATTACCCAAACATAAGTTGGAATGAAAAGATATATCACTCCATCCCTTATATCATGCGGATGAATATTTTCAAATGTAAAATATTGAAAGAAAACTTCTCAGACCTTATCCATGGTGTGTCACATGAGGTTAGTGAACATCAATGGATATTCGACAACTATTATTCAATCATTCAAGAGTTTTCGAAGAACATAGATTTATAATACTCTTAGAATATATAGATATAAATTAAATTTCAATAGATTCTTGATCTCTATCAACAATAGGGATGTATCATCATTAATTCTAGTCACCAAACTCCACCATTTCCCTTCAAATACATGTAGATGACTTGCTACTAGGACCACCATATAATTGTAATGAGTCCTAACAATGTGGAAAACTCCTGAAACTAACTAAATAATGTATTTTAATACCTTAGGGTCTGCCTCTCCCTAAAATATGATGGTTTATTTTCTATGAAACTCATGATGTTTTCTCATCTTACAGATATCATTCCTTGATACTGCTAGTGAAACGAACTACTAAAACGGTGGTGGTAAGATTGGAAAACCACATGATGGTCCCAACTACTACACATGACCCTATAATAAATAATTATCAATTGGAATATTATTTCTATGATCCTACTACAAAATTATAGTTGGATATTATCATATAGGTGTCTTAAAAATGTTAAGAGATAACATAATTAAAGTGAATTTCTAGGTAGCTAACTTAAGAAGGGCATGGAAATAACAACACATTCTTATATGATTCATATGATAATGTTTTCACAAGAAACCACTCCAAAACCATACATTGCCAACCAAATTGTTATTATACACATGGTCAATGGATACATCAGATGTTGTAAAAAACAGAGTATATTTCCTGAGAGTTGGGCCTGAAACAATTTAAAATTATTCCCCAAATTGCCCAAAAAAACCTCACTTCAAGAAAATATGAAAAATATGGTCTTATGATGAACTCTAACAGTACCAATCAATCATAAACCCATATTAAGGGGACCACCTAGTTGGTATTAGGCTGAATGTGACACCCCAATCCAACCTCCAATAAGCCTGGGGCTGGTGACCAATGTCGAGTAGGCATATCCCACACATGAGTGGCCTTATCCTAATCTACATTTACAAGAAACACATCTTAAAATACCCAAATAATGAAAAAAGCTAAAATAAATCTAATACCCAAATTTAATTCATAAAAATATATCCCACATCAATGTATAAAACAAGTATAAGAAATAAAAATGGGTGAATATAAGGAAAAAAACTGTAAAAATTGTCCAACCTGTAAAGAAGGAAGGGTCTTATATCAAATGAAACACCTAGAAAAAAATATGGAGTTTCTAACTCAACTATTCCATTCAATATTCTAGTCCACCTAAGACTCTATCTTAATTCAAATCATCTGTTTAAGAATTAACATCTGTGAGAAAAGACCATGTTGGGGTGAGTATTTGTATATATGAAGCTGGACACCTCAAAGTCAACAAACATAAATCATCAAGAGAGAAAATGTAATCCCATAATAATGAAGATATTTCAATTATAATATGTTAAAACAAGAGTGATAAACCAAGATATACTCAAGGTCGCAACTCATTGCCAATGCAAGTTCACCACTCATTGTCAATGCAAGGTCAGAACTATACTGTCAGCCTCCTATTTGTGGATTCAAGGAAATGATTCATAACTGAACTCGCTCCATCAGTTTTGTATAATTAATTGAAATAATCAAAGAGTTTATTCATATGGGGCCTCATCATGACGAAGTATATACCAAAAATCAATATATCTTTATACATAGATAAGGGATCTCACCAATGGCCTATGGGTGATTCTTAGCCCTACCAGAATTAAACCTGCTAGGATAGGGATCTCAAGCCTTGATAGTTGGAAACCTGATTTTTAACCAAAACTAGGGATGAAAATGATATAGGACCACAACCTGAGCCACAAAGATTTATTCATGACTCTATTTAAGACTAATATCATATAGGGGATCAAATCCTATGATCGAGACATGATACCTCACCATACCCTCATTGGGACATACCAATGGAATGAGTCTAAAATAAACCTGTCTCAACTAATTATAAATAGTTAGTAAATCTACTCTTGATAAAAATAAATGGATTGTATAGGGTATACATGAAATTTATTCACTACAATACGTTTTCCATTAAACTATTTCCAGTTCCTGTGTAATTTGGAACTTTCCTATGTAATTTAGCTTGTTCACATGTACTATGGCCTTGTATGGGTACTCTAGATATGACCATTCCCATTTCCCAGGTAGTTCCCATGTTTTTTTCCTTGATAATGCCACTGTACCTTTAGGTTACATGTCAAGATGCCAACATTGTGTCACATGGTCTTTGTTAAGAGCACAAAACATGTGATATTTAATTTCTATAAAATCTTAGCCGCTACAGCTAGGGGACTATAAGGTGTGTGGTCATCCAAAGTAAATTATGTGAAAATCCATATTTTCCACAAACCACTAGTTTTCACATTGTTTTCTTTCACCTACTCTTCCTTTGTTCCATCTAGAAATCTCACCCATGAAAAACAAATTTGAGATGATTGAACTCCTATTATTAACTATGGAAAAATTATGGCCAACTATTTTACTCAGGGTTCAACCCTATCATGCCCCAAATACAAGTAAAGAACACCTAATCCATGTGTGATCTATCTCTAAAAATATGGTGCACCACATTACAACTAAAACTTTATATTGATCCAGAATCCAGACTAATGGTAATGATCTGATGAACCAAAGGTCCAACACAAAATGATTATTTTCTAGGTATTCATTGAACCACCATCCAAATGGAATACTAGAGATAAACAAATGATGAATAAGGGGAGAAAATTACAAAATAAATAAGGAATGATACTCAACCATTTTTAGGTTGGCCTCAAAACATTAGCGTAGGGGTGGTGAATGAAAAGGATAATAAATATTTAACTGAACAAAAATCCAGGAAGAAAACTAATCAACTGTAATCCAACAATCATCCCAAAAATTTATTGTTTAGAGAATTAGCTTATTTTTTAATTGGGTAAAAAATTTGGTATTAAATCAACAAAAAAATAATCCTAACTCATGTTTTATTTGATCACTGAATAATGATCAGTTCTATATAATTTTCATTGGAGAGATACGAGAGCTCTGCTGGTGAAAGAAAATAATTTTTAAAATAATCGTCTCCTTATGATCAATTTTCGTTTACCAAATGCTTTCCGCTATAGTATATCTAAATCCCTAAGGTTATATGACTAACCATATTCTTTTCTCATATATAGGTTTATATAGAGGATATTTTGATCATTTTAAATAATGAATAAATATATTAACAACTTAATTTATTTAATTATCATCTAACCATGATCGTACATAATCCAAAAACATGATATACACAAATGTTATGTCTTTCTTAGGGTAAAACCCACATTCTCAATTTAATGGAGGTATTATATTTTTCATATATGACACCATCTATGAGTTGTTAAATTATATGTGAAAATATATGTGTCTGTGATATATTATAAGTAATTTTTATTATATCAATGAAAAGTCTCCCTAATCCCCTAAATCTTGCACTAACGTTGCACCAACCACAAAATATGTTCATTAAAATATTTTATATTTTTTCAACGAAATAGTGTTGTTTTTACTACTTCAATACAATAAACTGGGATAGGTTCATTACTGCTAGGATCCACTTCAAGATCTTGGATAATGTTGTGTATACAAAATGCTTCTTCAGCTCCCAAAAAAGCCATAATACACATAGAATCTACAATTGAATATGTGAGGAGAACCTAATTTGAGAAATTCCATCTCACAATAACACCGTTACGATTAAAGAGGTATCCTGACTGCAATTTTAGATATTCTTTATCTTTTTCGAAACTATGATATAAATATCCTATGCTGAATAGTTTTTCACCTCCTCCATATATCTGGAAAAAATCCTTAGTACACCTCATATAATTATGGAAAGACTTTACTTCCATCCAATGGAAGTTTCCTGAGTCCCATTTAGATATTCTGACCAGAAATAAATCATAGGATACATCAAGACTAGAACATAGTATAAGATACATGAATAATCTTATTGATGACTCATAATGATTCATAGCCATTATTTTTTCCCACACGTGTCCATTGACACATTTAATTGAAAGATGAATGAAATATGACATTGGAAAAAATACCCTATTAGACAGTTCCATATTGAATATCTTTAAAATCTTATTAATATATGTAGTCTCACATAGTCTAAGAAGCATCCTGGATTTATCATTATAGATCATGATCCCAAATAATATTTTCTTCTTCTTTTAATTCTAATATAGAGAGGAATTTTATAATATAAATTGTAAGGACAACAAAAATGGTATTTATATTCCAATTAGTAATATTCATTACCATAAACTATTAATAAAAAACTGCACTCCCACTAAACATTTTATATACACTAGGATCACATTTATAAATTATGAATCCAAAATTTTTCATGGTTTTATCAATCCAAATGTTCCATGATCAAGACACATTCTTTGATCCATTAATAGATCTATGAAATTTTCATACCTTGTTGTCATATTTTGGAGTAACAAATCCATCAGGTTATGTCATTGAAACATCATCTGAAGGATCCCATTAACAAATATTATTTTTACATCCATTTTCTTAATATTATAGTCATGGTAAGCCTCCAAGGAATCACTTCTAGAAATCATTCCATTAACATCGGTAGAAATGTCCTCTATCAGCAGTAGAAATTCACTGACTACATGAGAGAGGTTGAAAGACATGGTCATTTATCAGTGCTCAGAAAGCATTAATAAGGGATCTATTTATAATTTCATATAAAAGAGATGATAAAGTGTCTTTTAACAGTGATTATAAAATAGAGGATGAATTATTCATTTATTATCTCCCATAGAATAAATTTAAAAGTAGACATTTATCATCTCTTTTAAAAGCGCTGATAAAGTGGCATACTACAATGTATTGTAATAGCACACTGCAACACCACTGTATTGTGCTTTAACAACACACAACAAAACCAAAAACATACAATATATCAAAAAAAAATGTCCCAAAATAGGATTTAAATGAAATTCAATTTAAAAGAAAATATATAAGAAAAAAACACTATATTATAGACATGTCAAACATTGGTTTATACAATTACATAAATTAAAATTATTTCATACATTAAAAAACATCAGCGTTCCTTTGTATTTTAATCCTGAGCCAACTCATGTTGTTACTGAACAAACAACTGCTACTCAAGAAAAAGAATGCACATGTATAAGAAAACAATTCTTATGATCTTAATAATATAGAGAAATAAATTAACAGAAAGTGTTGATTTTACTAAAGATGATGTCAATTTTAAATAAAAAGATTAACTTGGAGTCATACCGGTCACACCATGCATATGATTGGGGTGAGGTGGATTCGTACTCATACAAAAATACTTGTGGATCATTTTCATAAAGTATTAAAATAACCAGAATGTTTTTTCTTGGATTTGACTACATAAGTTGTCATTTTTACTAAAATGTCATTTTAAACTGGAAACACACACTTTTGACACATTCCGTTCGTATCATGTATCGTTTTGGTGTGAAATAGATTCATACATGTAAAAAATGATAGATGGATCTCTCTAATAAATTAGCTAGAAAATAAGATCGTGTTTGATTAGTATTTAGTAAGTTATTTTTTTATCTAAAATGTAAATTTTCAACTAATAACTGACACTTTGAGTCATACTGGGATCATCATGTGTCAGATTGAGGTGAAGCAAATTCATAAACATCACAAATTTATTATGGATCATTTTCGTAATGTATCATAAAAATATTAATATTTTACTCAGTTTTGAGCAGGACAGTTGTCCATTTTTCTAAAATTGATGACAATTTTAAATAAAATGATGCCCTTTGAGTTATATCGATCACACTATGTGTCTAATTGAGGTGTGGATAATTCCTACACATCCTAAATAACTTATTTATCATTTTTCTAAAGTATCAAAATAATATGAATGATTTTTTTCAGGATTTAGTATGTCAGTTTCCTATTTTACTAAAATTTTATTTTAACTAGAAACAATAACTTTTGAATCATTTCTATCACACCATGTATCATTTTGATGTGAAATTGATTCCTAAACATCAAAAGTGATATATGAATTATTTTCCAATATTATCAAATACATTATAGCTCAATTGTTCAGTTTTCTATGAGTGACACTTTTGAAATAAAATATCGATTTTAAAGTAATAATAGACAGTTGGAGTCATACTGGGTACATCGTGTATCATACTGAGTTGAGGCTAACTCATACATGCTAAAAATGACTTATGGGTAGTTTTTGTAATGTATCAAAACAATCTGACTGTGATTTATTAGTTTTTTGTAGGAATGTTTTCCATTTTACTAAAATTGATGACAATTTAAAATAAAAAGGTGAACTTTGAGTCAGAATGGTCCCACTAGGTATCAGATTAAGATGCGTTTAATTCATGCATGCCCCAAATGACTTATGGATTGTTTTCAAAATGTATCAAAACAATCTGAATGTTCTTGATTGGTTTTGAGTATGTCACTTGTCTTTTGTATAAAAATATCCTTTTAAAATAGGAACACAACCCTTGACTCATACCGATCACATTGTGTATCATATTGGGGTGAGGATGAAACATACAGATCAAAATTGATTTATAGATCATTGTCTTACAGTGTTTTTTCAATTTGAATTCATTTTCCTGGTTTTGAGTAGGTAATTTGGCCTTTTTTACTAAAATTGGTGTCAATTTTAAATAAAATTACACACTTAGAGTCATACCGGTCACACCATGCATCAAATTATGGTGTGGATAATTCATGCACGACTAAAATAACTTAGGGATCATTTTCTTAAAGTATCAACATAATATGAATGTGTTTGTTCAGTTTTGATTAGTTCAGGTTTTTTCCCTAAAATTGATGTCTTTTTATTTACGAATGTACATAGAGTCATACGAGTCACACAGTGCATCAGATTGAGGTCGGTCTGATTCCTACATGTTCCATATCAATTAAGGATTGTTTTCATAATTTAAAAAATATAAAATGAGCATTTTTTTTATCATTTTTGAGTATGCCACTTGTGTTTTATTACTAAAATATCATTTTAAACGTGAAACACACACTTTGACTTATACCGATAACATCATGTATCTATTTGACATTAAACGGATTCTTACATGTCACAAATGGTTTATGAATAAAATCCCAAAATTGTTAAGTGAATTTGGGAATTTTTTAATTGTTTTAATTGACTGACACTTTTTAAAGTCAAATGTCAATTTTAAATTGATGGAAAACACATTAATTCATATTTGGTACATCATGTTTCAGATTGAGGTGCGACTGATTATTACATGTAAAATATGTCTTATGTATCATTTTTATTGAGAATACAAAAAATATAAATATGTTTTCTCTATTTTGGGTTTGGAATTTGTATTTTTTACTAAAATTAATATTAATTGTAAATAGAAATAAGGTTTTAGAGTCATACCAGTCCATTGAATTTCATTGTTGAACTACCAATAATGCATGAGCATCTACATGTAATCCACATCAACTGGAAAAAAGAAGCAACCTGTATAAGAAAACAATTATTATGTGTAATAGTAAAAATGAATAAATTACAAAAATATGAAACAAATCATTAATTATATGGACAATTATTTTACTTTATAAATATCCTGATTAACTTTGTGATTGAGAAGTGGATGAAAATTGAAGGAAATTGATAAATGTTAACACTACAGGGGTGAAATGTTTTTATAGAGAAGATTTCTATGGATGTTTTGGAGAAGTAACACATGAAAGATGGACAGATCACGCCAGCTTGATGAAAAGAACCCACCTATATAAGAAAACAATTATTATGAAGTAATTCTAAAAATAAATAAATAAAACCTAAATATGAAAAAATACATTAATTAAATAGAAAATTATTTTACTCTGAAAACGTAAAGATTACCTCTGTAATTGAGAAGTGGTGGCTTAATTTCACTTACTGTAATAGAAGTCTAGACCACTTAAAAAAAGTGATAATTTCAACTCTATAGGGATGAAAAGGTCTTGAGGGAGAAGATGTTAGTGGAAGTTTAGGTGTAGTAAGACATAAAAGATGTACAAACCACCCATACTCAAAAAATATTCCACGTCTATATGGAAAGAATTATTATGCGAGTAATACTAAAAAGAAATATATTATACAGAAATATAGAACAAAAAATTAATTCTATGTAAAATTATTTCACTATGAAAACATCAAGCTTACCTCGGTAATGGAGTTGAGGCAGTTTCATTTCTCTTCCTACAACGGCAATGGACATATAATTAAATAAATTGATAAATTCAACACTTTACACTATGGAAAAAATAACCTTTTATGATGGGTTATTTGAGACAAGAATAGATCATGTCACAAATAGTCAGTCCAAGAGATTATTTGTGGCATGGACATCAACCCATCACAAATAATTTTTTATTTGAGATGAGATTAGGTGTCTTGTCACACAAGGTTTGATGCAGTTTGTGTGCCAACCTATGGGAAGGGTATTTGTGATGGGGGTGTCTCCCCATAGCAAATACCCCGTGACAGTAAATACTATTTGCGATGGGATCTGCCCAAGTTGCAAATAGTGCGTTGGTTGGTCATTATTTGGGACGAGTACCGTCACAAATACCCGACGATGGTAAATACTATTTGTGATTTGATATTCTCCCATTACAAATAGTGTGTCGACAGAACACTATTGGCGACGGGGTCGTCAAAAATATTCTTTTAACCACAAACTGTAATTAATACGAGTGAAGGTATTGGTGACGGGAGTCCCATCGCAAATAATACCGTCACAGATATTGTAACCTATATATAACCCCATCCATTTTTTCATTTTCCTCTGAATTCCTACATTCTCTCTTTCTCAAAACTCCAATTTTAGAGTTAAAATTTCCACGATTTTAAATTTTTTATGAACAAGTTTTGACGTCGTATACACCTATAAGAAATAAAGTTTAAATGTATTTATATTTAATTTAGTTTAATATTTATTTCATTTTGAAATTATTATTAATTTTTTAAATTAGATGTAATTAAATTAGATTTAGATTATTTTGTCATCAGTATTTAGTTGTAATAATAAATTTAAATTTTTAGTTCTAGTTATTAATAATTAGTACTACTATTGCGTTAATTACTCCAAATTACTGCAACTAACTACTAATTAGTGGTAATTAAGAATTACTAGCGGTAATTATTAATTAGTTGGGGAAATTTTGAGTAATTAATAATAATTAACACAAATTAGTAATAACTAACAGTAATTAGTAATAATAAAGAATAAATAGTAATAATTATTAAAAAATAGTAATAAATACTATTTATTAGCAATGACTACTAATAATTAGTAATCAATACTAATAATTAGTAACAATTAGAAATAATTAATAATAATTAGTAATAAATAGTAATAATTAGTAATAATTAGTAAAAAATAGTAATAATTAGTAATAATTTTTAATAATTAGTATTAATTAGTAATAGTTAGTAGTAATTAGTAATAAATAGTATTAAATAGTAAAAATTAGTAAAAATTAGTAATAAATAATAATAGTTAGTATTAAACAGTAAAAAATAGTAATAAATAGTGATAATTACTAATAATTAGTAATAATTAGAAATAATTATGAAATAATTATCAATAATTAGATATAATTAGAAATAATTACGAATAATTGGTGATAATTATTAATAATTACCAATAATTACTAATAATTAGCAATAATTACTAATAATTACTAATAATTTTCAATAATGAGAAATAATTTGGAATAATTAGTAATAATTAGGAAATATTAGAAATAATTAGCAATAATCAGCAATAATTAGAAATAATTATTAATAATTTGAAATAATTAAGAATAATTAAGAATAATTATAAATAACTAGCAAAAATTATGAATAATTAAGAATAATTAGCAACAATGAGAAGTAATTAGGAATAATTTGGAATAATTAATAATAATTAGAAATAATTATGAATAATTAATAATAATTAGGAATAATTAGAAAAAATTTATAATAATTATGATTAATTAGGAATAATTAGGAATAATTAGGAATAACGTGGAATAATTAGGAATAATTTTGAATAACAATGAATAATGAGAAATAATTAGCAATAATTAGAAATAATTAGCAA
This sequence comes from Viscum album, assembly GCA_963277665.1. NCBI lineage: Eukaryota > Viridiplantae > Streptophyta > Magnoliopsida > Santalales > Viscaceae > Viscum > Viscum album. Next base: position 289,078,829 of record OY728151.1, on the reverse strand, counting down.
TAATTAAGAATAATTAGAAATAATATGGAATAACTAACAATAATGAGGAATAATTTTCAATAATAAGAAAAAAATCAGAATAATGTTGTACAATTAGCAATGATTAGAAATGATTAGAAATAATTAGCTATAATCAGAAATAATTATAAATAATAAAGAATAATAAAGAATATTTAGCAATAATTATCAATAATTAGATATAAGTAGTAATAATTATTAATAATTATGAATAACTAGTAATAATTATGAATAATTGTGAATAATTACAGATAATTATTAATAATTGCAAAAAATTAAGAATAATTAAGAATAATTAAGAATGATTACAAATAATTACAAATAATTACGAATAACTATGAATAATTACAAATAATTAGGAATAACGTGGAATAACTATAAATGACTACAAATAATTATGAATAACTACGAATCACTACGAATAACTAGAATAACTATGAATAACTACCAATATCTATGAATAACGAATAATAACTACGAATAACTCTAAATAACTCTGAATAACTACAAATTACTATGAATAACTACAAATAACTACGAATAACTATGAATAATTATGAATAACAACGAATAATTATGAATAAATACGAATAACTATGAATAATTACGTATAACAATGAATAACTATGAATAAGTTTGAAGAAATATGAATAATTAGCAACAATTAGCAACAATTATGAATAATTACAAATAACTATGAATAAATATGAATAAATATGAATAATTAGAAATAATTATGAATAATTAGCAATAATTATGAATAATTATAAATAATTAGAAATAATTAGGAATAATTAGGAATAATTAGGAATAATTAAGAATTATTAAGAATAATAAGTAAAAATTAGAAAAAATTAGGAATAGTTAGGGATAATTAAAGATAAATACATATATTTGTAATAAATTGTATAAAACTGGCCCAATTTCTAATGGATTAACAACACTCATTTGACTCCTATGACTTATTATGGTACTGTAGCGATGTCGGCGTCCAACTCGAGAGGAGCTCATGGAGAGACATCATCTTCTATCTCATAGTATCAGGAGAAGCTGCAAGCTCAGAGGGAGCATATGGAGAGTTTTCGTAAGCAGTATGAAGAGATGCCTTAGAAGATACAACAATAGGAAGAGATGCGTCAAAAATAGTAGCAATAATAAGAGGAGGAGATGCGTTGATGAAAACATCAGCATCACGAGTAGATGGAGTACATGCGTCATTTGACTCGTAGTTTAGGGATGGAGTATCCTCAACCATCTCCTCCAGCTCATCCACCTCATCTTGAAGACTATCACCTTAGTTATTTTTTCCAGGTTAAAAACATTTGAATTCAAATTTAGTTGTAATATTAAATATTAACAGTTTTTGTCTTTTATTTTTGTGTGAATATTGCATGATTCGTTTTTTTTTATTTTTTATTTTTTAAATTTGTTATTAATTATTAGTATAATATATTATTAATGTTTTTTTATTTTATTAATTTTATTAATTTTTATATTTTTTTGTGCATATTGAGAATTTTAATATTTTACAATTTTTTATTATTTTAATAATAATTATTATTTTTATAAATATTATTAAATATAATAACATGATTATATTATTAGTATTATTTTTTTGTTAAAATTATATTAATATAATTTTTATACATTTTTTATATCAGTATTATTAATATATAATATAATATTATTTATATTAATAGTATTAATATTAATAGTATCTTTTAAATATTTATTTATTATAATTTTATTCAATATATTTTTTTATTAAGTATTTGTGATGGGAACTTTTGCAAAGGGTTTCTGTTGCAAATAGTATATACATATATATATATATATATATATATTTAAAATAACTATTGGGCCCGTCGCAATAGGTTTTTATATATATAATATTTATATATCATAGAACTATTTGCGATGGGACAATAGGCCAATCACACATACCTTTTTTTCAAAGTTCCCATCACAATAGGTTTTAATATATAAAAAATATATAAATGGAGAACTATTTTCAATGGGAAATCCTCCCATCACAAATAGCATGTTAAAAAATACATCAAAATCCAATAATGTTAGGGCTGAAAATGTTTTGAGGGAGAAGAAATATGTGGATGTTTTGGTGCACAAAGTCATAAAATATGGTCAGGCAACCACAAATCAAGTAATACAATATACATTTATAGGAAAAATTCATTATGTGAGTAATTATATAAATAAATAAATTAAACATAAATACGAATTAATAAATTAATTCTATGAAAAATGATTTTAATATAGAAACATCAGGATTACCTCTATGATTTTGCAGAGACATCTTTGTTGCTTTTCTTGAAAAAGCATGAATAATGGATAGAAATATTCAAAAATAGATGAAATCTACAAGGAATAATGAAAATTAAATCAATGTTTGATTATATAATTTTTTTTGGTAAAACAGAGAATGCTTATCGTAAAAATACCTTTACATCTTTAAAAAGGGTTTCCATCATTATAGTTTGCTCCTAAGTGGGATTTGTAACATCATTGAGTGTAAAAGACATTGTCTATATGAGTAGTCATTAATTTAGTTAAGATTATGTTAATCTAGTAGAGAAAATATAATATTATAAATAAAAACATAATATATTAAAAAGAAATTTTACCTTCCCATTAAACTCTATTTCAATTTGTGAATGGTTTTAAGGATTTGGTTCCTCAATCCATAATCCAAATATCTTCTTGGTGGTCCCCTCTAATGTACAAGACATTGTCGATATTGGGTCTGACATAAACTGACTATGATATCCCAATGAAAGGGTAACCCTCAATAAAATTTTCCTTAGACTCAACATTAGTTTGAATCACCAATAGGAAAATTGACCAATTCTTATTTTTTGGATCAGAGATATAAAATACATGCACTGCTTGTGATTCCATTAGGAATGGGTCATCTTTTCCGCTTTCACACTGAAATTCACCTTCACCAATCCAAATTCATTAACATTCAATACAATGATATTGTCAACCCATTTTCAAGGGAAAATAAGAACTGAAAATATTTTATAATCCAACTCACATATCAATTTTGATAATTCCCAAATATGAAATATTTTCATAAATATGATTTATATCCAGGGATTTAGATATGTGAATCACTTTATCCATAAGTATAACACCATTTTTTTTCATCATCTGGATGTCATCATGTTTTTTTGTATATTACATATAACAATTTATTAAAAAACATGTGTAATATATAACATTTTCATTCAAACATCTGGCGATCCATTGAATTCATTTAACAATTGATTTCATATTTTTTATATAACTCCTTATAAATTTGATTTCTGATCCATCCTATAAACTACGGATTATGTGTATTTGATATCCATCATTTAGCCTTTGATGGATTCAAATATCAAAGAACTTATTTCTGGGATTCAATGTATGGATCAACATCTTCAATATAATATAACATGTAATGGTGTGCTTTCACTAACTCAGTCAAGGTAATTGTAGAAACATGTCTTCCATAAATCCCTTTTCCCATAAAGTGTTCATTGTGATGAGACTTTGGGATACCAATGATTTCAACAACTGATAGGTAATTGATACATAATTCAATATCTTCTTCAACAAAATATTGTTCTACAATTCAACCTTCTAAATTACTTTAATTATTGAAAACCCTTTCAAAATATTCTTATACCATTCCATGGGGTATATCCATATGTAATGGATAGGACCACATAGTTTAACCAATCTAACTGTGTGAACCATTAGGTGGACCATTATATAAAGGAATGATGGTGGGAATAACATCACAAATTCACATAATATGACTATAATCCCCTTATTCATAATGGGATACATCACCGAGTCTACAACTTTACTACTTATGGATATTAAAAATAAGTAGGGTCTGGTTAATTTATGTCATATATGTTGCGGAAAAATGCAATGGAAATCAATAGGCATTAAATATTTCATCAAGACAAGGAATTCGTGTGATTTTAGTCCTTGTGACATCAAATTAGTCATTCACATGACATTCTTGATATTTAATAAAAACCCTTGTCGAACTATTAAACTAATAATGAAAAAGAAAATTTTCAAATTTTCATGTATAGATTGAGTGTAGGATGCTGGTGGAAGAAAAGTCCACCTTTATCAATTTAACTGTGTGAAATCTTTACTTATCCCCTTTTTAAACAATTCCATCCAAGCCTCGATTCCATATTTTGTTCTTCCATAAACACTAAGTAACATTACAATAACACTATCAAATACATTTTTTTATACATGCATGACATCAATAAAGTGTATGACATACAAAAAAATTAAAATATGGTAATTAAAATAAAATTTATCACTTAGTCCAACCTGCTTTTTTAAGGTTCTTTGAAAATGGTATATCAAAAACAATGTAAATATTTTTTAATTTATTATGCATTTGATCTCTTGTTACTCTATATGGTGTTGTAACTTTTTCAATATTCCTATTTAATGTTATCCCATTGGATCAATATTTATGTTATCGAGTAAAAATTTACTATTTCCTAAAAAATAATTCTTCAAGTAATGTTTCAACCAAACTGAGTATGTGCATTTTTTTCACAAATGGGACACCCCAACAATCCATTAATGCTATATCCTGAAAATTTCCATATACAGGGAAGTCATTTATCATTCCATACAATATGACCTTCAATGGAATTCAGCACATCAATGAGAATCATAAATTTTTAACACCTATATCCCATATCAACTTCAGATATTCGATCAATGGATCAAAATAGACATCAATATCATTATTGGGATGTGTTGGAAGATATAAAAGTAGAGAAAACCTAATGCATTTATTATTAATGCATAACCATGAATGTAAGTTACAATTTACCAACATGATGGGCTAGGTAATTTGAGTACTACAATCTACACTAGAAGGATTTATTCCATATATAGATAACACCATACACAAGTTTCTCAGCTCACTTACAAATTCAGGAACCTCATAATTAATTTTCTTCCACTAAGGAGAATCAGCTGGATGACATAGGTTTCCATAATTAATTCTTTTATCTGCATTCCATGTTAATTGTCTTGAGGTTTCTTGACATCCATTTTTTCTTCTAAACTATGTAATTATATGAATGTACCCTATATATTTCAAAGGACACTATTCAATTTTCATATATCAATCCATTCCACACTTTTGTCAAATTAGGAGTGATTCATGGTCCCTGCGAAACAATATGAAATCAATTAGAGAAGAATTTATTTTTTTAGATATCATTCCCATTGAACATAACATTCAATTAGTGTCATATGTTCATCATGGTAGTTCATCTTCTTCTGGTAGCATATCATTTAGGAGACCAAGTAGTTATGTAATGCTGGTGTCCCTCCATCTACTACCGCTGTCAAATTATATGACTTCAACACAGGTGAAAATGTGATGTATTTTATACAGCCTCTATACAATGGATTCTTGGAACAACTATTTAACTCGTTAATCAACTTTTGAAAATGAGGAAGGTCATCTTTAATTTCCATTATAATTTCTTCAATGTGATATCCATTATCATTCAAAAATGTATTCATATCAAATGATTCATAAACAAAATTATAATTCGAATCAGTTTCCTTATTAATTTTTCCTCTTATTTAGTCCAACATGTGTAAATTTGATCTATTATCTGACAAACAAAAGTTTCTTCCAAATCTTCTAGAAAATGTTTTCCTGAAAAAAAAAGAACGTAAACACGGACATAGGATTTTAGAATGGTCGTCTACATGCTCTCTTAAAAAAATGATGAACTCTTTAACTACATCTCCATACACATTTTTCAAATAATTAGAATTTAACCATTTTCTGTTTATATCCATCCTATTGGGTTCAAAAAATATTAATTTTTTACAATATATAATTAATTACAAATAATATATTCAATATCAAAGGTGAATGCTATAGAAAATTATAATAAGGGAAAATCAAAATTTAATGATTTGTATTAAATAATCTCACTATATTGAAGAAAATGGGTAATTGGATTATAGAAAACATTTAATCTTCTTTGGTAGGTGTTATCCTCTGAATTCTTTCAAAGGTGAATGTTATAGACGACTTATCCTCATTTAATTTTCCTTGATGCATTACCACCATTAATATTTATAGGAAATGCACAATAGATATCTATTATTTCATTACATTAGATCCACATGAGATGTATATTTTTATTTATCACATATTATGGAATGAGAATTTGAGAAAATGACAATCCCTCTTAATTATATAGGAACCCCTCCACCACCCATTAAGAAAAAATTATATATGTTCCCTCAATATTAACTACAAATAATATTTATTATTTTCATTCATTTCACTTTTTAGAGGTCCTATTCTAAACAAGATATCCTAAATTATTCAATATGAATAAATATTTCAATAGAGGATATGATTTCATTTAAGCAATGAATAACTTCATATATTTATTTTCAAGTTAGCTTCTTCAAATTCCAATTCCTAATAAAAATATACCACTTTAATAAAATCAAAAGAAATGAATTGTACATCTATAATAAACACAATATAATAAAATTATATTCATATTCATTCTCATCCATTGATTATTACATTTCATTGTTTGGGTCAATTTAACAACCCAAATGAATGATGATATAAAATGATATCATCGATTATTAAGAAAACATAATTACTGTTTTATTTAATATTTATAGTGAATGGATTTTTTTAAGGTTCTATAAAGGAAACATGAATATTTAACCCTGTCTTAATAAACCAAATTACATTTTTTTAAAATTACCAAAACAATCTTGTTGTAGATTCCATGTTGGGGAACCATACCTAAAACATCCATGGAATGAACATGGAACATATTAACTCATAATGGAACTATAGTTATAATACCTTTAGAATTAAGAAAAATAAGAAATATTGATCAGGAATCAATTAACCTAATCACTATATAAAATTAAATAAGGAATATTTAGAAATATTATAAAAAATGATCAATATAAATTAAAAACAATGAATTAATATTACAGAGAGTGATGGGGTAAAGATGTAGATAATGAAGATACTTGATTCAAAACCACAATTTAAAAAGAGAAAAGTAGGATATCCAAATTTGTAGTCAACATAAAAAATGGATCATAAAACGAAATTTATATTCATAATCTAAATGAATAATATTATACAAGTATTCGACCACAAATAACTCATGGCATCGTCAAAAAATAAAGGAGGCCATCCATGCGTATTCTTCCGAAGGACGATTTTTTGATCCAAATTTTCACACACTCTCCCTATAAAAGTGTATCCCTTTCCTCATTCCAAAGGGTTGGAAACTCAGGAATAGCCTTTGTTGGCCATTATATATAGTTTAGCATTGTATTTTATTTTACTTTCATTATGTAATATCATTTCATATTTTTATTCATGTGTTCTCCTTTCACACTTATTCTTTCCCTCTTTTGTTTTTCTCCCCCCGTTTTTTCCATCACTGTGAACTCTTATGCTCGTGATCATGAGTAGCTAACCCGAGGAAGTTCCCGGGGGTGTAATCCAGTGATGAACCCAATTCTTTGATCATTAATGTTTTATTGTTTCTTATTTACTTAGAGTTAGCCTAAGTGGGATCTTAGTGGGCAAGGCGCCTTTGTGTCCCTACTTTCCACCCGAAGCCTAGCTTTCACTTCTGTCACATTCTCCCTCGATCGAGGAGGTGGATGTATGGTCTCTAGGCGATCGTTGAGTGTACCGTATGTTCAAAACCATAGGAAGAACGGTATGTTCATGCATACAATAGAGCATGCTCATTATGTAGATTTGAAACTTAAAAAGAGACGATGAAGGTTCACTCTGGATAATCTCCCGGAATGTCTCCTTTCTGTCTTATCATCATTTTGTCTGCATTCATTCTATTTCATTGCATTTGCATATTTAATTTTAGTATTTCATTCTCATTTCTTAAATATCCTTTTCATTTATTTTATTTAACACAGACACATATATATATATATAGTGACTTATAAGTAGTGAGTTATTGACTGCAAAAGGCTCCTCAAGAGATCGACATAGGTTATCCACTGTGTTGCACTTACTATAAAAATTTTGGAGAGCACGCACGACAACACTTCATCAAATTGGCACCGTTGCCGGGGAGCCAAGTGGTCTTCACTAATTGTTTTTATTCATATATTGTAAATTATTTTTTCTTCCATTCATTAAAAAAACACAAAAAACTCATAAATTTCAAAAAAAAAATTGGTCATGATGAATTTCAATTCAAATTATTATGCATGGACTGATCAATCACAGATGCATGAAGAAGTTCAAAATGATTATGAATCCAAAATGCAAGAACTTCATGCAGAGATTAAAAAACTAAATAGAACTGAAAAAAGGTTTGATGAATATATTCGTTCACTGATGGAACAACCCGAACCTGAACCTGAACCAGAACATGAACCCAAACGAGTGGTGGAAGGGATTTCACTGATTATTTTTTATATCGAAGAACCTGAGGAGGGTGAGAAGCAGATTCTAAAAGAATTAATCATATCATCCCGTACTCAACCATTGCTCAAGGAGGTCCCTAATTTACATATTCCATCTGATTCACTTATGGGAGATCAACAATTTTTGGATGAATCCTGAAATCACTTTGTTGAAGATAACCTGAAACCTGATCTTCCCATCCTTTCTAATGAACAATAAACAACTTTTGACCTCTCTCTTGCTTTGGAAGATGATTAAGATGATGATGCACCTACTAAGATGGAGTTGCCAATGGTCTTTCCTGAAGAGATCAATTTTCAAGCTGACTTACTTGAAAGGGAAGATTTCTTAATTGATTCATCTTGTTTTAATCTTATTCAAACTGAATTGTTTTCTAACTTCCCTTTTCCTAAAATTTCTGATGCAGTACAAATGGATAAAACCATGGATGATATGAAATATAAAACTCAAGTGGTGGTGATCATGGAATAAGACATATAGATGATAGTGGTGGTGCGAATGCCTCTTCTACAACAAATTTCATACCATTTGGAGGAGGAAACCACAAATGTTCACAGGGAGCACCCCTATATTCTATTCCCTCCCACTCTAGATCTAAAATTCTATCTTTCTTCTTTCTTGGGGGTTGTGAACTTTCTTATTTTATTTGGAGTTCTCAAATCTCAGTGTTTACTGATGGACACTGGAAAAAGTCACATGTGGTGGTTTATCTCAAAGAAACCACATCCACCATCTGATTGGGGATAATCTGCTGCAACTACCTGACTAGGGGCAATAAAAACCAAGCACCCACTTGGGGGGTCAAACCAAGAATTATCCATTTTCTATTCCTTTTATCTTTATTTTTATTTATTTTTCTTATGATTTGTCATTTCTTTTGTTTGTTCTTTCATTTTATTTTTCATGTTGATTTTCATTGAAATTTTCTTATTTTCCTTTTATTTTTTTGGGTTTGTTTTTAGGAGTCTTGAGCTAAATTGAATACTTGGGAAAATTCAAATCATCTTAGTATTTTTGGCCCATTGCTAGATTTGATTATTTGAGGTTTTAAATGAATGCTAAATGGATTTTGTTTCTGATTTATGATCTTTTCATTTGATGAAGTTTGGTTGATTGTGAAACTCATTTACACTAGTGCTGTCCAAATTGAAAATAATGCCCAACCTAAGAGGTTTATAAACCTATTTGACATCTTCTTAGATTTATCTTTTTCTTGAGAGTCTTGAGACATGTTTTTTGATCCAGAACTTGTTATTTTTCTCTTTTTCAAAGCTGTTAGAGTTCATGGAATGTGTTAAGTATGATTGAGGCATCACTTTGAAAGCCCCTTTTGCATTAAACTCTTATTTTGACACACCTTTACATCTGAACTTCTTTAATCCCCTAGTAGACATGAAATACCTTGTTAGGAATCCACATTAAAATCCATTTATCCCTTTCCAACCTTCTGTAAAAGTTAAATGCATGATTATTGTTGAACTCAAGTGTGGGGGAGGGAGAACATGGCTTGTGTTTCACTTTCCTGAAGAATCTGTTTGAGCTGAATTGAAAGTGTTGCTATATTTATTGCTGCTTGGGTGGAAGAAATTTCATTATGGGAAGATGGATGGGTGACCCAAAATATCATTACACATATGGGCTGGGTGTTCACCATTTTTTTGACGATAAAAAACTGCCTCTCTTTTCCTCCAAAACATGATTCTGAAGAGAAATCCAGATCTGAATTCAAGATGAAACAATGCTAAAAATGGGAAAAAGAGGGATGAAATTCATTGATGATGAAATCTGATGTGTGAACTTCCCGAAAGAAGAGGTGTTTGGAGGTGATTCATTTTTTGAGCTGATTGAGGAGAACACCATTCTTGAGAAAAACTATTTTCATGCATTTACTTCACTTTAGAGCATAACCCTCCGTATTCTGCCTCAGATGTTTTTACATTTTAAACCTTCCAACCCTAAGATTCAGAATAACCCATGAAAAGGACCTCATGATTGACACATTTGTGACTCTGTGAAGTGGAGATACTAGGAGGACATCAAGCCTATGGAAATCACACATGTTCTTGGGAATGAGAAAAACTCCACATTAAATATCCTTGAGTGAAGAGAGAAATAATTTTCCGGGGAGGTAGGTACGACATGCATGTGAGGATTAACATGATATTTAATAGATTCATATGATTTTTGAGGAGTTCGTAAATTTTTATCCATGTATGAGGCATGATATTTTCATCCATGTATGAGGCATGATATTTTCTATGATATGATAATTGAGTTGTGTTGTAATTTATGCTTTGAGAAGTTTGTTTTTAACCTTGGTATAAGATGATTTCCTAGGAGTGCAATGATTAAGTGTGGGGGAATTGATAGAACAAATATTTTCAATTATTTTATTCTGAATGTCAATTTTTTTAATCCCACCAATGTGTTATTTTAAGGGTAATTGTCACATTTTATGTTTTAGGAGTATTTTTGAGCTTAATTGGAAAATAAACATTTGGAGGATCAAAGTTATGATTTGGGGGATTAACCTAGGACTTCAAGATAAACCATGGGACACCACGTTAGTATTCATGAAACCATTAAAGGACTACCATTTTTATCAAACACATCAATAGGAATTTAATTGAGAAACTTAAAAATAAAGCTATGAATTTTCAAGAAAAAAATAATCATATACAGATCTAATTTCATAACGAAGAAGGAAAATTTTTTAATTATTTAAAATAAAAAATATCACAGGGGTTTGAAAGACCATGAAATATGAAAAATATGAATCTTTAAACCAAGAACATTGTTATGAATAGTGGTTTTTTGGAGGTATTGTCGAGGAGTGAACACCGTTGAATTTCATTATTGATTTAAATATTATTTTCTACTGTAGTATTATTGAATCTTTATTCCACTTTCATCTCTATTATCATTAATATGTAGGGTTAATCTTCTATATGATTAGGGAAGGGAAGGGTACCAATTTTTAATGCATCATTCTTTATATGTAATTGAATAAAACTATTTTCATTCGACTAATTTTAGTATATGAGAATATTTTATAAATTTATTGTAATAATACTTCATGTTTTGAAAGTTTTTTATCATTATTTCTAAAGTTGATAATCTATCATCTCCCAAAAACTGGTCTAGGTTTTTTCAATGGTGTATATTGGGAAGGTTGTGAGTTCATATAAATTGTTAGAATTCTTGTAGTAGTAGTGGGTTTCATATGACCTATATAGGAACATAAAAACTATATAAATAATTTATTTGGAAGGATGAGAATGATTTGTTTTCTTTCATACACATAGGGAGCGAGATTATTCAAGCGGTGAAACTATTTTGATAGTTCCCATTTTATATCTTCAAATTACGGTGTTTGAGGAATATATCAATGAAACATTTATTTCAAAATTGTCAAAGAATGAACTTGAACCTTTTTGGATAATATGATAACATTGATAAAGGAAATATGACCATGAAATTATCACCCTTTACATAGATTGTTTTCAAACATTCATTTAAATTTCTACCATTTTTTCAAATTTAAAACCCCAAAAAATCACATTTACTTTACATAATAAAATAGTGAGAATAAATTTTTCTCTGAACACTTCTGTTGGAGAAAACATAGGGCTATCACTAATACTATATCTATAATATGAAAAAAAGTGTTTTTAAATTACACATGAAATGAGTGTACCATAAATTGGTGTCATCTCTAGGTAGGTAGTGCAATAAAAATATAAAAAACTCTACCTTTAACTCTCATTATCCGATCGTTAAATAACATAATTTTTATCGTTGATACTGAAATTTTAAAGACTTTTATCAATACTATTATGAATGTTAATTTATAATATATCATTGATGAAATACCCCCTATAGATTCATGTGAGTCAACTAGTGACTACTTTTAACTTCCAGTCATGGTTCTAAATCCCAACTAGACATTAAGAGACATATATACAACAAATTTTTCGTAAATAAGAATAAAAATTATATGATAGAATGATTAAATGATTTAAAATTAAAATCTTAATTAATTTAATCATTTCCCAAGACTTAGGGATTTATTAGAGAATATCTTAATAGGAACATTATTGTATGTTCACTATTATTCTCAACAATGAATCCCATGGGAATTGTCTAGGAGGATGTTAAGTAGAAGAATTTATCCATTTCACTCTTTGTGGAATTCCATGGTTAGGATTAAATTCAATGATTCTTCACAAAAACATTCTTCCAAACCTATGGGAGAATAATAATAGGTAAAATGACTTATGCTATTCGTAAATCATCTCAGAATACTCTCCATGAATTTAAGGATAGGTTTGAGAAGCATCGTGAAATTTTTTCACATAATGTTATGGAAGATAACCACTTCCTTATGTTATTTTATCAAGTCCAACTCAATAATTACAGAAATATTTTTGTTTCATTTACTAGAGGATATTTAATTGAAAGTTAACCAATAAAATACAAATACTTGGTTGAGAAGAATTCATAAAACACCTAGAAATTTTGAATAAGAGGTATTGGTTTCATAGGAATACAAGATGTAATAACTTCTGATTCATCCTCACTACACAAAAATATACTTAAATAACTAATTAGTTTAGTGATATATTTTTTTTTGAAAAAATTTAGTGAATATCAGGAATCAGTCATTGTATATGGCTTATTCTCATCATCTAACCATTTTACTGACCAGTTTGACAAAGTGTTGGGCGTTGGAAATTGTATCATATCCTTTTAGCCGTGGAAATTTCCAAAAAAATGATGATATATGGAACAAAAAAATTTCTAATATGGATTCTGTAATCTAACTAATTAGTAAAATAATGCCATTTGAGACTTCCAAAACCAATATCCATAACGAACCCTATTTTAAAAAAACAAAAAATTTCAAAATCCAACCCCATTTTAATAGGATTTCAAATATACCTTCAGTCAAATTACCCACCAAAAAACACCCATTTACTATAGAATAATAGCAATGAACAACCCTCAAAGTGTGACCAAAACCAATTAAAACAACCAGAATGAACTAGTGTTATAATGGTATGTAACGAGATTTGAGAATAAAGACACTATAATAGTTATTTTGTGGACATTTTATAAAAAAATATAGACAAAGTACTAGACAAGGTAATCCCTAACCTGATGGATAATATGATAATGATAACCAACTGAGTCAACATAGAGCTATAACCTATGATCACAACCCACACTAGAACTAGATACAACGAGATATAAGGAATATGGAGTTGAAAAACCTAAACTGACACAATTAAAATACAACCTTAAGGATCATACTATATAGGATGTTAAATAAAACCCGATATGAAATTTTAGGATGAGTAAATTATCCCCATGAAGAAGAAATTATTAAATAGTGAAAAAGATTTACCTAATGAATGAAGAGACTATAAATACCTTAGAGAATATATCAAAGGGATAATAAATTTATTTTAATTATGTCAAATCAATAATGATTCTATACCAGATGATTAAAGAAGAGTAACTTTAAAGTGAAATTCTAAAAACATTATAGAAGTTTGAGATTAACATTACCCTCCTTGAACCACCTAAAAATATTCACATTTTTTATAATTTTTTTAAGGAAATCATTACCATGTAATATAATCTCCAAGGGAATTAATGGGTAATCATAGGAAGTGGTGTACCCACCCTAATAAAACTGTAATTTCAGACAAAATAAAAATATCAAGGGACATTTTCTATCCCATGAACCATTTTATATTTATATTTTTGATATGGTTTTTCGAATTCAGGTGCTTCAATATGTATTATTACTCACTCATTATATTATATAATTACAGATTATAGGCGTGAAGACCAAATGAGTGGTGGTATAACCTATAAACTGATCTACTATTTTTTCAATATGTTTGTTTGTTTTTATCCTTGTAAAAGTCCAAGATATAATATTCCCATCAGATTTATATGTCATAAACAAGGTGGAATTAAAAATATTTATACTCACCAATCATTTCTAGGAGGCCCTCCTTAAAGATAAAAAAGTACATCATTAATGTTTATGAAGAAAAACTAACAATTTAATTTACAAACAAAAGAGTACATTTCAACATGTTTGGCTCCATGAGGCACCCTTCAGCATATCATTTACTCATTACACTTTCCCACACTGAAGAGGATATTCCGACTAAATATATAGGCATGTTCCATGAAATGTATTATTTTGTAAAATCATTTATGGTTTAAAAAATCCATAGAAAATATGTTGTCTAGAATATTGAAGAATCTATTTATTGAAATGACGATGTAGTATGTTCCGAATACATTGAGGTATTTATTTATTTATTTAATGATGATTAAATATAAATGTCATATTTTATTTATAAAATTTATGTGACTGATAAGATAATGTTGTGAACTATAGTTTTTATAAATAGATATTACATATTAATGAATTTTCATGTCATAAAACAATGATCCATGCCATAATCAATTCGGTATAGTGCCTTTGGAAACATTGAAAAATAAATAAATAATATGTTAACTACATATTGTACCACTAATTTATTCATATATATATATCCTTTATTATAATTACTATACATAATACCTTTCTTCATAACTTAGGAAAGGGAATCATAAGAAAGGGTGAACTCAAATGCCTACTAAGACTAAACAACAGATATATTGACATAACATGTGCATAAGTGTGTGAGAACATGTAAATAACATTTGAAATCCATATCCTTCGTATTATATTTCTTAAAAATGTGTGGTGTCATAAATCATTGAAGTTTAAATGGCGTGAATCATAATGGAATCAATGAAAATGATCCATGAGATCACAACTTTGGAATAATACATAGAATTATGTCATGTTAATATGTTTACAATATTCCTAACATGTTTAAATAGACACATTTTAACTCACAAGTAGAAATTTTGGATATATCCATGCCCCAAAACTATGGCTATTGGTGTAAAAACTAGGCTATGACCATGGTCATTGTAGGTAGTGGCACGTATTGGCATGTCTATAGCTAAAATATATATCCACAGTTCTCCAAATATGTTTCCACAGTTTTCCAAACCATGGAAAAAGCTCCCAATCCAATCCATCATGGAACTTGGTCTATATCCATAGTGGTTCACAATAGAAGCATAACTTTATTATTGGGTCACAACTGTGGATATAGCCCAAAAATAATATGCTCCTAGCTGGATTCAATCTCTGTTCCTCCACTATGTTCCCAAACCACTTAAACACTACACTATTGAAAACATTGTGTGTATATATATATTATTAATAACCTTGGATATTGCGTGTAACATGTGGCTATAGCCCTTCCCACCATTATTTCACTGGGTATTTTTTCCCCGCACAAGGGTGGGGGACCTATAGCCATGGTTTTGAGAAACTGTGGATGTTATAAATAAAATTAACTCTATATTAAGGATGTAGGAATGATCTTTCTATAAAAATCGAAAAAAATTCTATAGCCACAGTTTTACACAATCCATTAGTATATCCCATGGAAAAAACCCAATATCCATGGTTTTAAATCAATTGTGGCAATAACAATGAAAAAAACTCTATAGCCATGGGATTACACAAATTGTGGCTATAACATTCAAAAAAAGGACCTATAGCCATAGTTTTACAAAAACCATGGGAATATCCATTATAAAATAACATTATAGTGACATTTTTATATATCTGTGGCTATAGATGTCGAAAAACTACTCTATAGCCATGGTTTCACAAAACTGTGCATATAGCCTTTGAAAAAATTCTTTATTGCCACAGTTTTGTATAAAACCTTGGCCATAAACTTGGTTTGAATACATATATCCATGATTTTGGAAAACAGGGGCTATATGTTCATGTATATAGACCAGTTTTATAGTAGTGACTCATTATGTTATGGATATGGAATAACTCCCTTACATAAACTTATGGAAAAGATAGAAGGTCTATACATGAAATTATGGACAGAAATTAGGTCCACAAATAACCTTAATGACATTAATATAGGTCCACATATGACTATGTGGACCTGAAATATGATCCATGTATAACCTTATGGACATGAAATTAGGTCCACACATAACCATATAGAAATTATAAAAGGTCCACCGATAACATTATGGACATTATCTTTGGTTCAAGCATAAAATGTTGGACATCGAAATTTGTCCATCCATAACCTTATAGACATGATAGTCAGTCCAAACAGAAATTTGTTTATATGAAATCATGTTCATACATTACATAATTAACTCATGGCATATCTATCATTACCCAATGAATTGTTTTTATATATAGGTTTCATGCTTCAAACAATAAAAATCCTATATACGTGATCCATAAAATCATAAAATTTTCATCATATCAAAACCCATGAAGTGAAATGGGTTTCATAAATATTTCGTCACAGTATAACTCATTGAAGAGAAATGGGTTTAACAAGAATCTTGTAATCACAAACATAAACCATGAAATTAAATAATAAATATGGTATCATTGGATTATATACCAATTAAATCATACTTAATATTGAAGGATATCATCTTATATGGAAAATTATTTTTAAAATAAAATAACATGAAACATTTCTTATGGAAAATATCCTCTCCCCTTTTAAGATCATATTTTAAAAAAAAATCTAAACTATTTTAAAAGACCCTATCATTGAAAATAACATTTGATACATATAAATTGAGCTTTAAATAATTGATTGGCCATGGTGATATAAAATTGCATTCATGATGTACACGTTAAAACAAGGATTCCTTTCACCTTTTCAGTGAATTACAAATTATCATTATTGGGGAAATAAAATGAAGATTCCTATAAAAACATTTTGTAAAATGAAAAAACAGTGTAAAAAAATTAATAAATAATATAAAAACATTATAAAAATTTAGAAAGAATTTTTAGAAATCATGGATATGGACGAAAAATAATTTTTTACCAAATAGTGAAATAAAGTTGGTTTTATTTAAATACATTCTTCTAGACTCTTGAGTACACAAATAGAGAAAGGGAAAAAATTATTCTCAATTAATAACCATATGACAATAAAATTCCAGATTTTATTGTCAAATATCTCATAATATTTCTTCATTGAAGGAATTATCATAAACAATCCTGATAAACAATGATATTGTTATATCAAAACCTTACCAACTTGGTAACTATTGAATCATAAGACCTATGAAAAAATAATTTTAAATGAAACATTAAATATCATTAGAGTATATAAATTCATTATATAAAATATTAAAGGGATGTATATACACCTCATTCTATAAATTATGTTCACAACATAAGTTATGACCCAAAAATACAATTGGTGATGAAATTACCTTAATTTATTTTCTAATAGTAGAATCATAAGTCCAAATAAAAATGACATTAAATGAAACATTAAATATCATTATAATAATGAAATTAAAGATATAAAATTTCAATGTGGAATTATATACAGAAAAATATTTTTATGAATATGAAATTTGTTTTCCTAAAATAAAAAAGAGACCAAAAATCCTTTACCTTATGTATCGACTTTCTTCATACAAATTTGGACCTCCTCATTTTAAGATAACCCCATTAGGTTTACATAAAATCATTAATAGGATATACTTTCAGTAAAAAAATTCCTATTGGATGTGATGATGGAAGTAAGGAAAGGATTTGGAAAATACATGGCTAAAACAAATAGTTTTGGATGTGTGAAGAAAATAGGAGAGGTGATATCCTTTTATAAGTGGGGAAGAGGACACATGGATGTTTTAAAAGAATAATATATATCCACATTTTTTATTATAAAGGAAAAAACAATTGGTTATTATTTCTATATTATAGGTTATAGGGTCTATATATTTCCATAAAATTTGAGATAGAAATGTTTCTAGGTCATTTTATAAATTGTCCATTTAGTTTAACCCCTAGTAATACAATTTCAACATTAACCTTAATAATTATTTTTTAGTATTTTTGTATTTCATTTCTACCAAAAAATATGATGACCATATTAAATAAACATAATAATTAAAATTATAAATATGGAATCCATTTTTATAGATTCCATTAATTTTTTTGATAAAATTTATTTTATCATTAATCCCACATATGTGTCTAAATAGCAGTTCTCAATAGAAAAACGTTTTATAAGAACAAAATGTTTTAATATAAAAATTTAACATAAAAAATTTTAATGAAATTAATCAGATTAATAAATTTATAATAAAATTACATTTAATTTAAATATCATATTAAAATAAAATATATCTTGTAAATTCTTTATAAAAAAATTATTTTTTAATAAAAATTAGTATTTTTACTATTATGTAAAAAATAAATCTTTTATGAAAATTTGACAAAAGGAACTCACATATAATTTGGATATGTATGTTTCAAAAACTATTTTCATTTCTAAAAATAATGATTCTAAAAGAAGAAAAATATTTAATTTTTTATTTTTCTAAAAAATGCAATAAAAACATTTTTTTTGAGAAAATTGTATTTTCAAAACATATATAGACCGTACTAAAAATTAAGTAATTCTTATTAATATATTTTTTTTATAAAAATTTTATAATTTATATTTCAATGGTTTTTATTCTTATTTATATTTCCATGATTAATGTATAAGTTTTAATAGTCAAGATTATGTAAAAATATAAATATTATATCATAGATCATTAAATCTTAGAGTTGTGTGTAACACAATATATCAGATCATTAAATTTTACTCAAAAATAATATTTTATTAAATCTCACAGTGTCCAAATGAAACCCCCAATATAATATCATCACTAGAATAACCACCAAATATATAAATTATAACCATACCCACTAATTTGAAATATATGTATCAAAACAAGGGGGAAAGATATTAGTAATCATTTATAACAACCTTACTCCTAAAAAAGAAAACATATTAATTAAGAGTTGAAAAGATAATTTTCAAACTATAATATAAATTCTAGGCGAAATTCTATTAATTAATATAAAAACATTCTCAGATATATGTTACTTTATTAAAATTATAAACCCAATAGGTTGTTCAAAAGGAGACTAAATCTCACCATCATCGAGATGATAAAAAAAAATAATTTCATAGAATTAGACATGATTTATCAAATATATGGATGATAATGGGTTAACCCAAACCATGTATTCCCCAAGAATGCAGGTATTAACATTATGAAGGATGACCAAAATTATTTGATACTTAAGAGATTTGAAAATGCTAGAGTGTTAACATTGTCTATAAAAATTTGAATTAGGTCACCAGAAAATATGAATTTCACATGCTATTTATTAACAAATATTATTTACATTATAATGGAAAAACAATATTTCTTCTTATATTTTTTTAGAATTATTTCATGTTCCCAATTCTCCACAGGAGTAGGATAAAACAACGTTTACCCACCCTTTTGGAAACACTTATTATTATAGGATTCCATTTGTGCTTCAAAATTATCCACATATATTATCTAGGTGTTTATTAAGTATAGTTTATATCAAATTACTAAATTCATGAAGGTATTTTTAGATGAATTTTCTATTTTGTTACATTCATTTTATCATTTCACTTATAATATGGTAAAATATTTGAATAAAATCATTAAAAAGATCATGTTTGGATCACTAAAATGTTCTATTTCATGGTGGAATTTGATTTAGTCCTTGGAAAAATTATTTAAAAAATATTTATTGAGGTAGATACGTCAAAAAATGAGGTTATGAATTATTATCCTTATCCCACCCTCATAAAACATCATATATATTAGTTACAACATGTGGGATTATATTGAATATTCATAAATACTTTTATTAATAAAACACTTCCAGATTCTAGGATAATTCTAAAATAAGGTTATTTTGATTTTAATTCTTAATATAGGGAATAATTTGATTAATTTAAGAGGATATCAATCACATAACTATAAATTAAGCCATGCAATCAGAAATATTCAGTTGAGTAACTCTCTGATGCTCCAAAATATGTGTTTGGGGGAGTTCATTCCCAATGAATTGAGGGATGACCACAAGTAATTATTTTTTCTTCATGAATAATTCATGATCCCAAACTAAATTAAATAAACACATAAAAATAATTCTTAGTTGTAATTTTTGATTTAGTGAAATTTATATCTTATTTTTTAGGAACTAGAATCCCTATGTATTATGACCATGCAACACTCATATACCTGATGAATAATGTTGATTCAAAACCATGGATTCTTTGATGGATACTCCTCCTATAATAATTCTGGATGGGGATTAAGAATCATAATGTAGCTAAAAAAGTTTTTTCAACCACCTAATAAGACTACAAAACACTTTTTATCTAAATATTCAAGTTCAATACTCACTAAATGGACCCCAAACAGGAGAAAAACTCTATATAATGGAAGGCAAAGTTCCATAGTTTTGGAAAATATTCAATTATTTGGAAAAATCAATGGTATATTAAAATTTTAATATCCATAAGACGTAAAAAATTAAATCTAAGACTATATTTTACATTTTGGAAGACCCATTTCATTAGATAATTTATAATGAAAAAGAAAAAATAATACGTTTTAATGAAAGTGATATTGAGTTTGTTTTTTACTTTTTCAAACTATAGCTTGTAGAGTCCACTTTAGATCTCAAAGGAGAGTATGAAATTTTTTTAATCAATAAATTATTGGCCAAATTAAATTGAATATTTTTAGGATTTTTTAAAAATATTTTCAAAATGAAAAATTTAAGGAAATATTTCAAAAAGGAATGAAATTATTCAAAAACACATCATCGTTTTAAAAATATTGAACATCTATGGAATAAAATTTATGGTACCCAATTCCATTCCTTGTGGAAACTCCTATATTTTTCTTTTAGTGGATCATGTTTAGAAATGGGATCAAGTTAAGGCCACTAAAACAAATCATGCTAATGGTTTGTGTTACTTTGTTATATTTAACATCTTTTTATGTTTAGGGATCAACGATCCATCATCAGTTATCAAGGAATTCAAATTTAAAAATTGAGAATGTGGGATTTATGATGAAATTATAAAATACATCACAAAATGTCCACCCCCTATCATCTATAAACAAATTGTCAAAGTTAGGTTTCAAATAGAGAAATAAATGAAATTTTGGAGATGATAAAAAAACCTCTTACGAATGACTAGTTCAAAATGATGGAAGACACCTTATGATATAACATTTTAGCCAATAAAATACCTATATAAATGAAACCATATAGGATTATTTGTGGGAATATATTCCACCTACCAATAAATGTGAAAAAAAATTAATAAACGCATATGAGTAAATTAAATCTTAACCTTGACAGAGATAGAAAAAAGATGATATTTAAATTAAAATAGATTGATGAAATAAATAAAGTAACCCATAAGAATTAAAAAAAATCATTGATATTACCGTAGTGGAGCATGAGAAAATAATTTAGAAGAAATAATTATTTCATAGATACCAAGTTAGGTTATATAATTCAATACTCAAGATAATTACAATTATTCTTCATTTTGGATTGGAATACCCTACTATAATTACAAATGTATAGCCTTTTAGTACTATGTTGGTTTTAAAAAAATGAAACTAAAACCCATTCACTTTTTATGGGAGCATTCTAAAGATGTACCTTATATATATACCCCAATAGATCGTCGAGGACATCATAAAAGTTGAACCTATTAATTAATAGTGGAACGTTAGGTTATACCTATCATCGCAAAATAATTATTACAATGATTCCAATTTAAATCTCATATAATTTAATTCATTTTTGAAATCGTTGATGAAATAAAATCATTTCTGCTTCGGGTAGATGACATCACAATTTATTCCATTCAAATTTTCTATGCACTTTTCAAAATTTTAGGTGTATTTTGTTTTTAAATTTTAATAAGTTAATGAAACCTATTATCTTAATTAAAAACCCTTCATGAAAATATATCTAGTACAATGTTAAGAAACTAATTTGATTAATAAACTCACATATAATTAATTATGAAATAATGTTGTTTTTAGTTTATATGTGATGTTAATTTATATAGAGTCTTCCAATTTTTGAAATTCATACCTTGGAATTTTATATTTTATTTTAATAAATTACAATTGAGGTTTTTAAAATAACTTTGACATCTTCATTACAATACACATTTTTTGAGAGAACCAATACATGGTTGAATAAAAAAATTATTGAGTAATCTTTTCAAAACCGAATATAAAACACGGACTTTTTGCAAAAATTATTGTGTAATTCTTTTGATTTTAAGACAAATTTTCAAGTGAAATATATTTTTTAATTCGTCCTTAATATTAAACCATGTAGAACTTGTAATCAATTAGTTATTTTTTATGAATCCATGTTATAGGATAAATATCCCAATCTACCATTTTGTATATGATTTTATATTATCTAAGTTGAATTCAACTTTAGGGGAGGGAAGAAAGTGATATAAAATATGTAATTTGGGAGAATTTATTTGAATTTAAATAAATCATTGATGAAAATAATGTGCTATTGTTTTTAAAGAAAATTTATTTTAAGAACAATGGAAAAATATATAAGATGTATTACAAAGAAGGGTATGATTGTCCACCATGATGTTAAAGTTAATCATAAATGTCTCTCCCTATGGAATTTTGATTCTGAAGTGAAATATATATTGAAAAAATTGAAATAATGATATCATGAGGGATAAATGTGACAAAATATTTCATTTATGATGAATGATCTATAAGTTATATTGGAGAAGAACTTGTATGTGATTTTGGAGGTAAAATGGAGCTAAAAATTACTGATTTGTGTGATTAGAGAAGGTTAAAGAGAATATGATTAAATAAGTCCTTGGAAACATCTAATGAAATAGAAATGCTTCATTCCTTGAGGAAAGACTCATCCCATTTCAATAAAACGAAATTATAGAGTTCCCATTTTCTATTAAGAGTAGATAAAAAATGGACCCACTGAATAACACAAAAGAAGGTAAATTTTCTTCTACTAAATTGAGAAATGTTTGCGTAAATTTCAAAGATAAATAAAAGAATTAAAGATGAGTTTGTGGAGGTATATGGTGAGGGATAATCCATTATTTTATAAATAAAAAAATCATTCAATCAACATCAACACAGTGCCAAACCTCCATATTCAGCCCCCAAAATTAACAATTCAAATCCAACCAACCATAGGATTTATAAAAAACTAATTAATCCCTCATGATATTAAAAAATAAATTAATAATTATGTGTATATTAAGAAATTCATCAATCCCTCCATGAATCGTATGAGAACATGGAATGAGAACAACCATTTTGAAAATCAAAAATGTGTATTAAGTGAAATATTTCATAAAAGGAAGGTATAATTGTATGTGTGGGGTTAAAATATATGGGAAATATTTAAATGGGATATATGATTATAAATAAATCAAAATAGTTAAGAATGAATGGTAACTTATAGACTGTGGTTTTCTAAAATAGGAACTCACATTTGCTAGGAAATTGAATTTTGAATTGGTAATATTTTTTAGTTCACTTTTCCAAGAGTTTAATATTTATGTGTGGGAAATTGAAAATCAAATAATTTCCTATATTTTATCTTTTTTGGTTATGGAATTTAATACAAAAATTTTACCATTTTTAGGGTTACTATTTCATGTCCCCATTATAGGATCATTTTGGATTAAATTGTAAAAATGATCCAAATTTTTTTTCTAATTGATTTATTTTTCATTGAAATTATTATAGAAAATCATAAACTAAATCATGAGGATCTGATGTTGTTTCAAGATGTTCATATTTTATTTATAATTACTTGAAGTTGATTTTAATAAATTTTAGAAAGCATGGAGATACATTAGTATGTTACAAGAGTGAAAATTGGAAAAGATGTGATAGTAAGGCATTACCTAGATGAATGTAATGTTTGGAGGATTAACTAAAATATTTATCTTCAATCATAAATATTTAAATTAAATCAGAACAATATGAACATACATATTTGGTTCTATGAATAAAAATATGGATCTCTCCTAAAGCTTCCTATTCCTAAACTGTTGATGCATCGTAAGTAATTAAACCTTTGTTTAAAAAATGAACTTATTGAAGATCGAAGTAATGATTTAGGGTTGAGCATAAGGATTCTACATCAGCACTCATAAAATGATTGAAATAATTCAATGTGGTTTAAAACCATGCATAAAATTTTGATTGAGAAACTCAAAAAGGAAGCTGTATTTTTTTCTGGAAGAAATAATCACCTGCTGATATGAAGTCGTGGAGAAGTTGGAAACTTTTTAAATATTTAAAATGAAAAAAATCATTCAGGGTCTAATATAAAATTAAAGGAAAACCCCATTAAATTTTAATGTAATAATGATACATTGAATAATAGTTTTCGATATTAGTTGTCTAGGATGAATAAATTTTAGAATTTCACTACCATTTTTAATATTATTTCCTACATTAGTCGTAATTCCTCCACTTTCCCCTTTCACCAATATTTTACTTTTAATATAAGTGTCATCTTTTGAGTGATTTTGGATCGGAATGCAACCCTTTTGAAATTCCCAAGTCCTTACAACAATTTAAAAAAAAATACACTATTGAATTATTAAAGTATTAGAGAATGTTTAGTACATTAATGCAGTAATTTTTTAGGTTTTGAACATTTTCATTATTAATGATGAGGTTAATAATATATCATCTAACTCTACATTTTTTATGCTATCTTCATGTAGAATGATATGTAAGGTTTTGTGTTCCTATAAAACATTTGGAACATGTTTTGGCAGGTGGGTTTCTTTTGACCTTCATAGGAACACCAAAACCAGAATGGGGATTTCTTTTAATGTGTGGGAGTGATTTGTTTACTTTTATACACATAGAAAAGGGTATTAGTTGAGAATTGAAACCACCAAGATATTCCCTAATATATTTATTCATCATCAGGTTTTTAGTGAATTTATTAAGGAACATTAAGTTTTTTAATTATCAAGGAAATACACTAATGAGTTTTTGTGTCTAATATAATTAAAAATAGAATTATGACCCTAACCTCATATCATTTTACATCATTTGTTTTCAATATTCCATTTAAATTTCTTCATTTTTTTTAAAAAATTACATCCAAGAATTAAAAAACCTTTTTGTAACTAATTATAAAGTCACAAAAAAATTTTGTGGGTACTTCTTTTTTATGAGACCGCCTTGGTTTACCACTACTAAAACATTTTTCATGTGAAGTATATTGTTTTTACCAGAACCCAAAATAGGAATGTTTTAGAAGGAATAAAAATCAACATATTATTCACTCATCTGGAATTATGGATCCCATATACTCTTACATAATCCTTTAGGAATATATCTCATATGATTCAAAGTAATCCTATGTCTCTTACTTCACATATAGATAGTGGGCCCATGGTGATTCTATTTTGTAGCTATCGAACTTAATTAATCTCATTGGGTCATGTAAATCATGAAAATAAATTACCTTTCTCATTAAAACTTTTCTACAAATATTAAGTAAAATAGACATCATAACCTGATATGTCAATAAATAGAACAATGGAAAACTACATTATATCAAACACATAAATGCTCACCAAACCCAAAAATATAACACAACAATATGAGATAACTTATCCATCCATTTGAGTAAACATAATAATAAATGAAATTCCATAATATAACAAAAATATACCAAAATCACATTTATTTATATTTTAAGAATTAATAAAATCCTTAATTCATTATTGAGGAAGGAAAAATATATTCTTTGAGGAAGACCAATTAGTAGAGACTCATTGGAAAGTAGGTAGAGCGGTTTAATATAACAAAATTATAACCAGAATTGTTGAAGAATTCTTCCCTTCAATATGAATATTGTTAACAAAAGATTCATATATAATCACTTTTATTATTTCATCCCTAACAAATTACTTAATTATGAACAAATACTCATTTCATAGATTATCACCCAAGACCATAATATAAAATTTTGTCTTAACAAGAGTTAGCATTTGTATATCCTTTACACAATCAATTTTTTAATCATTAAAACTTGTTCCTCATATTGAATAACATGGTGTAAAACCAATCAAAATTATAAAAATAATTCAAAACATCCTTTATTAACTCAATTATTGCTACTATAATTATTTAATTAATGTTATTTCCCTCATATATTCTATTCAAAGACACATCATATTCTAGATTTATGTCAAATAGTTTTTATTTACTTCCTAGATACATTTTCTTAAGCATGAATCCATGCATTAATTCATTCTAGGGAATCATTTAAATAAATTGAAGTTTGAATTTCACCATTACATACTTATAAATACACTATTCATTCCAACACCATCCATTCTTATTCCCCAATCACATTATCAATTTTCACTTTATCACTAAATATCTCATAATGCATCTGTATTCATAATATTTTACTATCAACTCTATAAATCTATTAAAACATGTGAATTATATAAAGAGATATGTTATATTCAATATCAATAATCTTATATAGGTGGTTACCAAGAAAAACACTAGCAAGAATATATAGATCATTACAAATGTTCCACAATTATTTTCATAAATTTCCTTAAACATGGAATCTACTTAAGAGCCATACCACCATAGTCAAAATAGAAAAAGGTCAAAATCACAACAAAATACCTAAAAATATATTCCTAGACCCTGGAGAGGTTCATAGATGAATAAGAAACCAAAACCGAGAATAAAAAACTACTCTTCGAGGTTAGCATCTTAGGATGGAATGTACATTTTTGATAACCTGTTTTAAATTTCAATACATTATGATAAATAATAATGATATCTGGTTGGGTTGAACCCTCAACATTGAAATTTGAACTAAACTAACCTCCAAATTGGGAAAGATAAAATATATATCATATATCCTCTATAGGGGGTAGATTATCATTTTTATAATTTCTGAATATATACATCGATATAATACTCCCACTATATTTGGTATTGACATACAGCTAATAGTAATTACATTCATATAAATGGAATTAAAATATTTATCCATGCCTCACTAAAAAGATCTTAGTATAGATTATATATCATGATAACATAAATTATATAGATAAGTAATATCATCAATTGAAATCCTCCAATAACTTGCATCCATAATGAAATGCATTTAGAATATCTATAATTTTTAATACATGAAAATCTAGTAACCTTGCAATAGAAGATAAGATCAAAATTAACCTAGTAACATTTCAAAAATCATATAGTTCAAGAAATATATATATTACCATATCTATAATTAAATCTTATAAAAATATGATGATCTCACATCTATAGGTTGAGGAACTCATTCAATGATCCCAAATAATAATAACCCTAAAAATTATTAATGTATGAATATTTGATTTTAAATCCTGAATGGATCCTTTAGATGTTTATAAATGCTAATTGAGTTTGTCTTTTAGACTTTCCCTAGGAACCATGTCTTTTGTCCAGATCCTTCATTTCTGAGAATTAGGGAGTAGATGGATGGATTCCGGCTGTATTAAAAATACACGACATGAATTTTCTTGGCTAGACCAAGTTCTTGATGTACAATGGGTTTTCTTGTAGGGGAAAAGTTTTACATGATGTGTAACATACTGACATCATGAATATGAAGGGATTTATTTAAAGGAGAACATCCCCTTCTTTCCCCCCAATCATCAATTTTATGCTCTCATATACAAAGATTCTCATATATCGAGGGATCCTTCTCCACTTTAAGTTTGGTTCCCTGGTTTCTTCATCATTTATACTCCAATCAGACCATTTCTCATCACGTTGGAAGCGTTTTTTTGGAGCGTTGATCCACTAATATTTTATTGGTTTATATTTTCATATTCTACACAATTTTGGTGTAAGATCATATTCCCTATTTTTAGTGATGCTTTCTGGTTTTTTTGATTTATTATATTCTCTGCCGAATCAGAAGCTTGATACAAGATTAGTAATTCTCTTCCACCATAAGGTATCTAGAGTAGTAATTATCCTTGAAGTATGTTTTCATTATTTTATGCATCATGATGTTGCACACAGTTTTTCACATTCATTTACTAAATAATAAACATAACCCTTGTTTAATTTGTTATCCTTGAATGAAATGATCTAATAAATCCTTATTTTTGTTGAGATATATATGCGTCTACTATTTCCAACCCTTGATGTATGTCTATGTAATGACCCTTGGTATTATAAATTATTATGTGACTAAACCATCTTTGATATGGTATTTCATTCACTCTTAAATGTAATAAATATAATAAATCAAATTGATAGCAACCATTACAACTTCTCCATGTGATTTGGCATAAACAATGGTTACCGTCTTGTTAAATTGTAATGTTAGTAAATTTATAAATTCTATTTGAAAACATATACATGTGATAGTCAAGAATGGATCCCCTTATACCTATTATACTAGGACATTGTATCCCATAAACTTATGATACATAGGGGTGGAATCCTTTATTCCCATGATACATGGGAATAGTGTCCCTTATACTTGTGATACTCGAGTATGGTGTCCCTTATACCTATGATACTCATGCATCAAATCCCTTATAAATATGATAATCAGTCATGGAATCCCTTCTTCTTTTGATACATAAGCATGGAGTCCCTTATACATGGGATAAACAGACATGGTGATCCATATACTTGTGATAATTGTGCATGGAATCCCATATACAGGTGATACATGGGAATGGAATCCCATATATCTATGATACATCATTATGTTGACACTTATGAATTATGATACTCTGACCCAACATCCCCAACTACTTTATTATACTTGAGTGACTAGCCATGCACACATAAGATGCATGTTGAGTCCTCGATAACAATGTATATGTAAAAAAATTTCAATATAAGTCCTTAAATATATATAATATTTAAATACACACACACATATATATATATATGATGACATATATGGAGATATTTTCCCACCATAGGCTGAAGTATGTAGTGTCATCTTGGTGTCTTTTAGGAACCAGATCCAACAACTTATAGTTTTTATTACTCCTTATGACTATTATATATGAACAAAAATCATATTATATGAACTTAATGGATACTTATAGACATAGTTTCTGGTTTCCAACTATGTGCATATCACACCTTTTTTGGGCATCCATTTTATACCTAAACAGTATTCATGGATGCATGTTTGGACTGTGGAAACTAGACATCTGTTGATGCTTGATTTGGTTGTGGTAAGGGAGTGGGGGATCATAGGATTAATCTTTGGCCCATGATTCTATATGGATATAGTCTTTCGGTTTTCGAGTTCTTTGAAGTACCTATATATATTGTTCTTGCTGCAATATTTTATAATTCCATTTTTATTTGTAACATGACATTACATCATTTTGAAAATGGTACTGCATAATACAATTGATGTATCTTTGTTTAATTTGGATGATTTTCCAACTACTAAAAGATGATATTGTGATTACATAGTTTATTCATTTATTACACCACTATGCTTATCTGATTATGAGCTTATAGTCTCCCAACACTACCACCATGGACCCTCGCTATTAGTCTGAATCATCTAGCGTATGAGGAGGTGTTCTTGAGACTATGTGAGTAACTGTCTTAGGGAACTGTCTAGTGTCTTCCGGGTCATGATGTTATAATGTTGTACAAGAGAATATTTATTTTTCAATT
The DNA here is from genome assembly GCA_963277665.1 of Viscum album. NCBI lineage: Eukaryota > Viridiplantae > Streptophyta > Magnoliopsida > Santalales > Viscaceae > Viscum > Viscum album. Next base: position 289,048,543 of record OY728151.1, on the reverse strand, counting down.
ATTATTTTATGAATTTAAATAGGAGACTAGGAAAACTAAAAATTTGGTTATGATGCAATTATTTAGAGTTTCTAACCCATGTATAGAGAATAGACAAATTACCATGGGTTGGATTTTCTATTTTGGATTACTCTTATTATAGATGATTTGATTCCACCATGGGGTGACACACATGATATGTGATGTTTATTATTCTTATGATTGATGAATTCATTTTACACATAGCCCAGTATGGGAAGGATGTTTTGCCTCATGAATCATCATTGGCACGTAGAGATTCACATGTCATGCATTATGCCATGCCATATAGTTGAATCCCATTTCATGTATTTCCTGTTATTAATATGATTTACACAAATTATATACATAGATATATATACATATATATATAAATATTCTTGTGGTAAAATTATTAAAGGGGAAAGAGAAACAAAATTGTTTACGTAATTTTCTTACAATAAACTAATAGTGTTTTTCTATTTAGCTTGATTTTGAAACCTTAGGTAGTCAATTATGGATAATTAAGTCAAGGAACATTGGTTTCTGGGGATGAAATGTGTTTATGTTTAGGAATAAAGTGATTCAATATATCAATTTATAATGTGTATGACCCATTAAAAATTGGAAGTGTTGATCTATATAATTCATCCATTAAAAGTATTCATATCTAAATAAATAAAAAACATGAATGAATTTAAATCCTAAAATGAAAATATCACCATTAAAATGGGTATTCCAATTGAGACTTCAAGGATTTTTCCTCATTATCTTTTAATTGAGTATCTGTTTACTAGGTCCCCTAACATAATACAGAGATATTGATCCTCACTCGACCTCTATAGTGGGATGTAGGCATTATGTCTTCCATTCTTATGATATGTATGTCTCCCATACCTAGATTTAGGAGAAGAAAAAGGGGGATACTTTTAAATAGAAAGGTATTCACTAATTTTATATTCTTATAAATATGGATCATTCCATTATAAAATCATCTCAGAGGTGTGTGCATGTATTTTTTAGAGCCATTCCACCTCATGTCTTCCAGTCTTGTTCTAGGAGGGTGGTGACAACCATGATCTGAAGGTGTGGGAACTAACCCACCATTGAGAACTCCAATAGTTCCACACGATTCACCTCTTATTATACCTAAATTGGATACCAATACCATGTTTCAATAGGGTTTTATACATCTTATGAAATATATATAAGGAGCCCCACAACCTAGCCCTCCTATGCCTGAGATGAGGTGAGAATTCTATCAGTAGCATCCACCCACGTATTTTGAGGATGGTTGTCCTCATGGTATTGAATCATGGTTATAGTCTATGCTGACTATTTTCAATCACCTTGAGAAAAATAATTAGGGTTGATTGAATATATCTATGTGTATACTCTTAGATTCATCCAAGATATGGTGGGATGTTATTACCCCCGAAAATATTCATTGAGGTATGGCTTGGGATGGGGTTTAGATAGTATTTTATAAAATTTTCTTCCTCATATACTGAGAGTAGACAAGGCTAGAGAGTTTAAACGTCTACAATAGCGTATTATGTCTAAGAGGTGTTAATTTTGGTCATTTCATGGACGTCAAGCACTTTTCACTGGATCTTGATAGGGATTCTTTGGTGAAAATGAGATGTTTTGAGGACAAGATTGTATATTAAACATTATCCTATGTAAATATCTTTCAGTTGACTAACATTATAGAAAAAGTAAACTAATTCATCATAACCACGTAGAACCTGAGGGGAGATAACAGTGGGGTCTAGGGACGTTCAGAACTAACATTGGTACGTGGTTCGGCCGGCGGGCGGAAATTCGACTCTGAGACTACATCAGGTTGCAACATTAGCGAGATTCCACCCAATGTCAATCATGTCGTTTTTCATGATTGTGAGATTATAGGGAATAATATGACCTAATTTCACATAAAAACTATTGATTATTGAAGATGTGAATGGATGGTGAATCATTATAATTTTTAGGGCCTTCATATCTGTTACTAGTGGGAGAGGATCTGTATCATATCTGAATTCATCATTAAGATCTGTAGTTATTCTCCAGGGAGGTAGATGGAGAACTACTGACCATTCGGGAAGTGGAGGGGTTGATGGCCATGGAATCTAGGATTCAGATGTAGAAGTCTACTAAGGTGGACCTTTTTAGGGAAGTGATGTTTTATTTCTGGGGTATGGATCAACCCATTTTTATTCATTATAACTAATCCTTGAGGAGTGGGGTGTCATATCATCTAGAGTTAGAGGTAAAATCATAGTATCCTCTACTCTATAATATGCCCCTATTGATATGGGTTCCTTCAAATATTTTATCTCTATGACTACAATGGAAATTCTTGGGCTCAATTTTCATTACTCTTATGGTGTATTTACACTTGAAACTCTATTTTAAATTCGATCAACGAGTGTAAACCATTGTAAGGAATTCCCCCCTTGATGTATGAATTTAACATTTTCTATGGGAACTCTTCATCCTCAAGATGATGGGCACAGTTTTCATTATTGATATAGACAATTTGGTCCCCTATCATTTTTATGTGGACTTATGTCATTGAAGTATATATTTTACATCAATAGATGGTGATAATTATCTATATAATGGTGAATGAGATTCTCAGGAAAGTCAATTAGGGATATAGAATCAAGGAATGAGCATAGTGGTAATCCAGATTCATATACTTTTTTCTAGAAAATTATGGAATACATTAATATGATTTTCCTCTAATATTTTATCAATTTATATTTTTATTTTCTACAAACATTTAAAAACAACCATCAAAGAGAGAGGTTTAATTTACTATCAAACTAGTTCCAAGATATGCACCAACATCCATTCCTACAAAAATGATGAATCCTATTGAGTCATAAGAGCTCAAAAGAATGTTAGAGTATTTTAAGGTTAAGGGTTTTATACAAAACAACACTTCACCATGGGCTTCACCTATCATTTTCACCATGAAGGTGGATGGTACCCTCAGACTTCCCATGGATTATTATCAATTGAACTAGATTATCATTAGAACTCATATCAACTACCTCATATCAACGACCACTTCAAATATATATATGGAGAAATTATTTTCTAATTTATCTATTTGAGGTTAAGAAATCACTAGGAATTAGATAGACCTTTCCAAATTAATAATAAATCATTATATAGTAGTTATGTTCTTTATGTGTTTCTTTTTATACCATTCAGTTTTACAAACATTCCTACTTATTTTATGGGTTTGATGAATTAAGGTTTCCACCTGTATCTAGATTCATTCATGGCAGTATTCATGGAAAGTATCCTCGATTATTCTCATACTAAAAAATACCATTTCTAAAATCAAAAAACCATACTGAATACACTTATAGAGCACCATCTATATTCTATGATCACTAAATAACACATCTCGATTGACAAGGTTCACTATTCAGTTCAAATTATCTATGTTTAATGAGTATTAGTTGACCTAGAAATGTTGATAATTTTTCTTTCTTGGTAGTATCCCAATAATGTATTTTACTTATGGAGTCTATTGGGACATTTTGGATATTATTGAAATTTAATATATGAATTATCATGACTCGTAACACCTCTTACTAGATTAACTAAATATGGAATGACATTATTGGGTTATAAAGAGTAAAAGAAGTCCTTTTTGGAGATGAAAGGATGATTGTCTTCTAGAATTGTCCCTATTCATCTAGAGTTAGAAAGTGGTTATAAAGTGTTTTTTTATGACTCATGTATTGGTCTAGGATCAATTATAATGTTGGATATTCGAGTCATTCCATATGGATGTCATTAGTTGAGGTCTCATGATAGGAATTATGTTACATGAGATCTCGAGATAAAAGATGTCATTCATGCCTTACGTTGTTTGTGGAATTACATGGTTGGATAGAGAGTTGTGGTGTATATATAACCCAATTAGATATATCTTTTCATGAAATAAATTGAATTGAAGATAGAGAAGGAGGTTCAGATACCTCTAGTCCTTTGACTTTGATCATACCTATATTCTTGTAAATGAAAACACCGTTGTTGATGCTCTAACCTAGATGACTTAGACACAAGCTATTCATGATTCAAGTTATGAATGGAGGTCGATGGATATTCTATATGAGATTCATCTAGAGGTTTAGGATATTCCTTATCATCATTTCCTTATGAAATTAGCGATGTCCTCAGCACTTCGAGATAGAGTGAAGTAGAGGAAACTTTCTGATCTTAAAGGTTTAGTCCAAAGGGTTAGTGTTTTGGGTGGGGATCTGCCAATGGGTTGGTCAGTCATTGGATATGAGATCCCTATTAATCATGTATGAATCTAGGTGCCCGGATAAATGTGAGTAGAAATGATTTTATAATCCCAAGCTTCAAGAAAGAAGACACACCTAGGTAACTCTAAGATGTACCAAGGCATGCACCACTAGTATTGGTGGCCTAGGGTGAAAAATTAGATTATAGGATTTATCACCAGGTGTTCCACTAATTAGTAGGTGAAGGAAGAGAAAGAGAAACCTTTTGAATTATTCCATCCTTCATGAGTCCCATGATGAAAATTTGATGATGTCAATATGGATTTAGTGATTAGTTTTCTAAGGTCTCCAAAAGGTAGAAATAATGTTTGAGTCGTCGAGGATTGGATAAGAAATGCCACCCACTTTATTCTTATTAGGGTGAACATATCTGTGGATGTTATTGGTAGAATGTATGTTTGTGATATTATAATCCTAAATAGGGTCCCTCTTACTATATATTTTATATAAATGCTCTCATTTAATTTTTGATGTTCTGGAAGGGGATACCGAAGGAACTCAAGAATATGAGTGTTTATGATCACAACAATTCACCCACAGTCTATTGGCCCATCAAAAAGGATGATGAAGGTTTTATAAGACATGATTCAAGACTATGTCTTTCATTTCCATGGATCTTAGGTGAAACTTATACTTCGTGTTGAGTTTTCTTACCATAATATCATACAAGGTACTATTATAATGCCTCCTTATTGGGATATATATGATAGTCCATGTTGTTCTTCCCTATGATAGTTGTGGGAAGGAGAGGCAGTGCTAGTAGGATGTTATCTTATTCAAGAGACTTCAATGTAGCTACAAATTATCTAGTACCATATGGTTACTACTTAGTATAAAAATAAATCTTATATTTATCACTATCGAAGACCATTGGAGTTTGAGATTGGGGATTTTTTTTTCTTGAATTTATAACATATATTTGGTTATATGTATATATTTAAAGTCAGAGAAATATATCATTTTTTTATGTCATAACATTCGAGATAATGGAGAGTTCCAGATGATGACGAAGATCCTAAATTTGAGGCTTATCCTTATTTGGAGGATTTTTCCATTCATATTGTTGATCAAATCATAAAGGATATCTATGGATAGTATGTTCTTATAGTATAGTTGATATGGATGGAACACATTTTATAGTAAGAGTATTGGGGAAAAGATGCTGATATACATGCTAAGTTGAAAAAATTGTTCTCAGAATAAGCATAACCACCTTTGAAGGAAAACTCTTGGATGCGTTTTTTTGAGGGGGTAATACTATAAGAACCAGGGATTTCATATTAGATATGGATCCCTAAAATATTTTTTAAAACCTAATTGAGGATTTATTTGGATTATCCAAAAGATCCATACATTTAGAATGATTTTTTTGTGTTTGAAGTAGCTATTAGATTGTTGGAGGCTAGCTGTAGGAAAAATAAATGATGTGAATTAAATTCCCATTGTGCAATGGTTTTTCTCTAGGAGGGGGGGGGGTACCCGAGATTTATAGAATGTGAAAAATAAAAACATCAGGAATATTTCAAGATTATGAATTAAATAAATAGTTATTAGTACAGCCATGTCACAAGATTTTACATAAACAATGGTTAGACCCTTGTTAAATTATAATTTTAATAAATTTATAAATCCCATTTTACTACATATAAATTTAATACGTAGGAATGGTTTCACTTATGCATGTCATACACAGGCATATAATCCCTTATATCCATGACACTCAATCATGGTGTCTATTATACCAATGACAATCAGGTATTGAATCACTTATACATATGACTCCCAAGACTGAAATCCCTTATACTTGTGATACATGAATATTGTTCCACCTATACCTATGATTCTCAGGCATGTAACCCATTATACCTATGATACTCTGGCATGGAGTCCCTTATACTTGTTATAATTAGGTATAACATCGCCTGAACTTATGATACTCAGGAGTGGAATCCATTATACCTATGATACTCAGGAATGGAATCCCATATACCTTTGATACTTTGTTATATCGATCCTAATGAATTATGATATGATGACATGGATTCCCCTACAACGTTATAAGACTCTAGGGACTAGAAATAGGTGTATGAGTTATCCATCAGGTCCCTATTATCACTATGTGTATAAATACAAGGCTATAAATATCATTACCTATATATAACTTATACCTACAAACATACATATACATTTATATGTATATGTTCATGATGAAATTTGATCGAGGTTTTCCATGCATGGGTTGAAATAGGTAGTATCATCCTGGTTTCTATTAAGAACCAGAGCTGATCCTTTATAGTTTTAATTTATTCTCACTATTATTATATATGGACAAATCTCATATTATATGAACTGACTGGATACTTATAGATATCATTGGTGGAGGAATACATAGTATATCCCACACTCTATTACAACCACCATTTTGTATCTAAAGAAACTACAGAGATGCCGGTAGGTACTGGGGAAGGATCCCGGTTGTTTACACTTAATTTGATTGTATAATTAGAGTGGGGGAGAACATGATTGGTAAATTTCATGTGATACTATACAGAGATAGTGTTTTTGTTTTTCTGTTCACTGATATACCTATATATATGGGTTACTAATACCATGTTTAACTATTTGATTTTTGATTAGAGATACGAAATTATATCATTTTAGAAATGGTAATGAATATTTCTATTGACTACTTTTTATTTTGTCTAGAGGATTTACCTTACACTTTTAGTTGATATTATGATTCTTCTTTCTATTTATTTATTGAAACACTATTCTACTTGGATTATGAGGCTATAGTCTCCCCCCTATACCACTATGAACACTCACTAAAAGTCGGTTGCATCTAGTGTATTGGGAGGTGGGATTTTGGCCAAGTTAATTACTAAATTGAGGTAATAATTAGGGAATTTCATGCTAAGATATTAGACATACCAACTGTGAAACAATATCATTGAGAAAGATTTGTCTCATATAAAATTCCTTTAATTGAGAAACATGAATGTCTATCTAATCTCACCTATCCCAACCCCAATGCTGGGCATCAGTCTCACCCCACCAAATCAGATGCATCATGAAATAAATATCATATAATTTCTTATATACATAAGTTTTCTTGACCTATAAAATTATTTTAATAATCAATATGGTATCCCCATAGTTTGGATAATGGATAGAGTCATCACCACCCTTATGATATGCATAGACACTATTTTTTCCGTGTGATAATTTGGAATATATATAGAGATGTTTTTGGAACTAGGTGTAGAGTCAATGTGTTATTCTGAGGCCCGATTTACCTAGAATTAATTTTATAAAAATATTACATATATTTTATTTCATGACAGAGTGGTTTTGAAAAGAAAATGGGTTAACATTTAAATGAAGTCTTATATTGGAAATCTGAGACCACGATTTTATCATGAATAGGATGTTTATTTGAGTCACGACCTTGAATGGCTTGGGGTGTTTAGATAAAATATTTTTTGGGGGAGAGTGTTTATTATATTAATTAATTAATTTAATTAATTCAGTAAACCCTTAAAATCATAGTTCGATTTTTAATCCATGTTATGGATTATTTCGATGGTTATCTGCATAACCTTGGGATCACTGAGAGGATTGTTTTTCCACCTCTTTTGGTGAATTAAAATCAGATGAAGATAGAAATCTATATCTATGAGAATCAAGACATTGTGAATTATATGAATTCCCTCATTCTAGGGAAAACGTGCTCTTTATTGATGAGTGAACTAAATTGCATTAGGACTCTTCATTTGGTGTATTTTTCAACAATTCATTTAATAGATTTAGTATGATCACATATATGTATTTAGTTATGTTAAATCATGCCTTTGCATGCACCCATGTATCATTTTTAAATCAATTATTAAATTAATCCCTATTATTACATCTTTCTAACCCCATTGATTACAAATTCGGTTTTTGTGGACATGAAATCCCAGACAATGATTGTTAAACCATTGTTTAGGAAATTTTCCCACATATTTTCATCATGTTATTCGCTATTTGGATATGGGTCCATGGTTTGACGTTTTTTATTGTGATATAGAATGAGGTGGCCCCCCCGACCCATAATTGATTAATGTACAACAAATAGATCAATGTGTAGAGGATATTTTTTGTTAATTTTATGCATGTATGTAATTCCACTAAGAATTGGAATACCAGTGAGGTGAAGGGAGATGGATGAAGGCATGAAGACATCAGGCATACTCAGGAAAGAATTATACAATTCGATGGAAATCTATTTTCAAGCTATTATGTGGATGAAAATGATGAACATGGGCATCCCCTTCGATTTTGGGAAGATTGGAGGTTATGTTAAATACTAATGGAATAGATCTTGAAAGTCAAATTATATATAGATTTTTTTGGGAAACCTAACTAAACGCCAGGTAGTCTAAAGAAAATAAAACATTTATCTCACCGGCTACATCAGATAGGGTTTTATATGAGTTCAATATCACATCCAATGTAAGACCCCCCACATTCCATGTGACCCAATTCTATCAGACTAGTCTGTACACAAGGAGTACACAAACATGGGAATGACTATGTACAAGATGTGTATCGGTACATGAACAGAGTACATAGACACATCCCAAAGGATAGGTAAGAGTACCATGTGGGAGTAAATTCATTGTACCAATGTAGACGAGGAAAACCAGGATTACATGGACATGGTTAATATCACAAGCATGACCCTGGGTGGATGAGCTGTAACATTAAGTCCATGTACACACTGCATTACTATAAATTAGAAACGGTTCATGTACATACAGGTACATAACCATTTAATAGAGTAAGAACAGATTCTGTGTGGGTCCCCATACACATCATATACCCCTGCATATATTTTTAGGAAATTTCAATCTAATGTATCTCATTCGATTAGAATTATATTTTGGCTCTAGAGTGTCCTATACTATGTATTTTTAATAATATAACATGATGTTTTCCTCCATCACCAATTTTGAGATATGATGCAAGATGTTCTGGGTGTGATAGTTCTTTAAGAATCCCTAGATGATATCAGCGATCAATCATGATTATTCAAGTGGTACCCTCTATCATATAGGATTCAGAATCCTCCTATTACTAAATGGTACCCCCATATAGCGTTCGGGTGTGGGTTCTCCATCCACTAAGTGGCACCCATATGGAATTAGGTTGTTGTTCATGTATCTACTAAGAGTTACTCCCTATGGTGTCAGGGCACATGTCCTCTGTCTTATGAGTGGTACCACCCATGGTACTAGGGAATCTGCCCTCAATTTTCTGAGTGGTATCCCCTAATGAATTTCAGAATAGGTCCTATATGTACAAACTAGATCCTCTATTAGATAGGGAATGAGTACTCCTTATACAGAGTGGCACACCTGATGCATTGAGATATGGTTATCCTACATGGAGACTTCCCCCTTAAGTATGCACCATAGTTGTGATGATTGGTCCCTCTACATGGTAACTCATATGAAAATATGAACAAGATGTTGTAAATTGGTGATGGAATGTTGGAATTGATGGTAGATTCATTTCCTAGGATGGGTTGTGGGGTAGAGATCCCCTTTCTCTCATGGTAGATCATATTTTTTTATAATATATATATATCTATCTATCTATCTATGACATTGGGTGTCGTTACTTCCTTTATTTGGGTTGAGCTATATTTTTTCTATCATGTATCTTACTTCTCCCCAATCAGTTTTTCAAGTGTCATACTGGCTAAGTATATACTCACCACCACATGGTATTTCCCTACACATGTCATGTCTTATGTAGATGATGGACATATCAACGGTGATTATATAGAATCATAGGTATAATCTAGTTCATTTGACCATGTATGGTGGTTGGATCATAGAGATTCAGAGTTATGATCTCTCAACATTTTAATTTTCATGTTTTTCCAGGTTTAGATTTCATTTTGGTTGTGTGGGTATATTTCAATTTTTATTTTTAGTTTACTCTGGCATACTCATTGAATTCCCAATAAGATTTTCATAAATGGTTATTAATCTTTAGGTTGTTGATTTTTCATTAAACTGCAACAATTCTTCATGGACATGGTCATGTGGGTGCACACAGGTACATTAGAAAATGGACTCCAATATTAGTTATTCTATTCAGTGCTTGTCTCCAGCCATTAGCCTCTGGAGGTGGGCATGTGGGAGTTACAACTTGATCCGCGTTATGTTGGTCCATGAAAGATTGGTATTAAAAGTGTTTCATTCCTTGGGACCTGTTTTTGGAGTGTTACCCTTATGAGGATTTGTTTGGTACTGAGGGAAACAATGTCAAATATTCTCGAGTGTAGATTTTATGCCATGAAACCTATTATTGGTGATTTAGTTGATGTATACGTTCCCCAGGACTCTAACAATCAACATGTCAAATTGGTCTACTGAGACATTGGTTGTAAGGATCAATGTTACAAGCATCATATGGTATTGTGTCTTTTTTACTTCCCTTGTTGAATCAACTCCCCATATATATATATATATATATGTTCATATGTCCATGGAAGATCTTGAATAAATGATAAGGATACCTCTATAAAGATATCCATATAGTATACAAATTTCAAATCATAATGATGGTCTAATGAGGGACGATTCATTGATTCACGGTTCATCACATGAGATTACTGTGCAAGTGGATTAGTAACGGTATCCCAAAATTTTGAGTAGTAGATCATAACAACAAAAAAGGATAAGGATGCACATAATCTTAGTACACTCCCCAAGTTCCATCACCAGATCCTGCAGAGGTTCTATAGTGAGAAAGATCTCTATGTAGAAGAGAATTGGATAGTGATAGTGATCTATCTTTTTAGGATTATCCAAACACCAACTGATCAGGTGGTTTCAATTGAAGACAAAATTTTCGATGGAGTTGTTGGGAGATTGTGGATTCTAGTTACATAGATGTATGATGAGTCAACACTCTCATGGACTGACTATTGTTAGTAGGACTGTGAGGCTACATCCCCTCATGATTATGATATGTTTACATTCAGGAGCTTATGGAGTTGTAGTAAAGTGGGATAATCATGGTTGAGTTTGTCATGAGTTTCATAGACCTTACGTAATAGACCATAAATATGATCCAAGATATCTACTTCTGAGCACATATGATTGAGAAGGACCACCACAGACAAATCTATTTAATTGTAGTACCCATTTTATTCCCACCAATGCTGGGGTGTTGGATCAGGTACTAGTGATGGAGATATTTTGGTTATAGGTATGCCATGTTGATTATGATAGCAGTGAATGTTATAGGGTAGAGTCTTCTTCAACAGCTAGAAGATTCCAGTTGGAAGGATATTATCCATAGAGACCTCCCCTTGAATAGACTCATGCATGTGGTCAAACATCATAAGGACCAACAAGAGGACCATGTACTCTCAGAGAGGTTTGATTCTATGGATGTGATGGGTGAGGTAACATGGTGTGAGATTTCATGACAGGATGTGTTGAAGAGGGAAGGAAGATAGAGGATGGACCACCACAATAGAGTCAACACTGTGATTAAATATCACATAAGATAGGTTAGTGTAGATTCTTAGGTGGAGGATATGACATAAGAGAAGTTGGAGATCCAAGAGGATGATCTATGGGTTGCATATTACACAATGAGATCTTTCCACAACCACTACTAGATGGAACATGTCAGGCATATGGAGCTGGCGGTTGGGGCTGCAGACAACTGAAGGCCATGGGAGTGTATGACCTAGAAACACATGAGATTATTAAAGGAAAAATATTTGTTTATTCTACACTTTTTTCAGTATTATCAGAAAAATATATGAGTAATTACTTCATCTCATTAATTCTATTCTAAGATCTAGAGATACCATCCATGGATTTATCCCCACACCTTTCCATTCAGGTTCATACATGGAACACATCTTTTATATATTTCATTCATTATAAGTGTGAGATATTTATTAGTGTAGAGACATTCTCATTGGACATTTTATTCATCATGATGGTACCCTATGACATATTTATGTGTATGGATTAGTTATCCAACTTTTGATACTGGATTGACTCTCACCACATATGATTTAGATGCTATCACACCGATGGGATGCTATTCTCTTTTATGGGTGAGATAGATCTTATGGCAGTATGAATGAGTTTTTTTAATTGGTGGATGTATTCCATTACCAATTATTTGGAGAGTTTATCCCTTGGTGAAGTAGGCTCTTTAAGAATCTTTATATTTAAATCATGGATGATTGTAAGTAAGTATTCTCTATGGATGTTTTGGGAATACCATTGAGGTGGGAGATGGGTATTTTCATTGACTTGCATCCTGGGACCCATATGATATCTTATAAAGCATATCATATGGACACTACCAAGATCTGGGAGCAGAGGTTGAAGTTGGAGGACCTTGGAATGAATTGATTTATTAGACACTATGTGTCGCAATGGGATGCTCTATTGTCATTCATCAAAAAGGTAGATGGTATATTAATAATTTGTGTGGATTATTTCCCCTAGAACTAGGGAATGATAAAGAAAAATTACCCCTTGCTGGGTATTTAATACATCTTTATCAGTTGTGAGGAGAGAGATGGTTCTCAAAGATTTATCTTAGGTACTACTACCACTAGTTGAGAGTTTGTGATGCTCATATTCAAAAGCTGGAATTATGTTTTTACATCAAACACTATAATTTACTGGTTATTCCTTTTGATGTAAAGAATTCTATAGCTATATTTATCAATTTCATTAAATGGATCATCCATTAATACTTGTACTATTTTTTGGTTTTCTTCATTGATGACATACTCATATACAATGAGTCATAAGAGGAGCAAACAAAGAACTAGAGAATGGTCCTATATATTATTTGGGAGAAACATCTATATGGTAAGCTTTCAAAGATCTAGTTTTGGATCAATGAGCATAACATTCTATGGAATGTCATTTTTGGGAACAGAATGGTTGTGGACCCAAAAAATATTAGTGTAGTTCTTACATTGGGTCCACCAAGTAGAGTGTTATAGGTGTATATCCTTCTTGGATATATGGGGTACTGCATGAGGTTTTAGTTAGAAATTTCTAGGATTTCATCCCCTTTGGTAAAAATAATGTGGATAGGAATACCATTTTACTATAATGAGTATTGTTTGTGGTCCTTCATGTTTTTTAGGATGAGGCTAATGAGTGGTCCTATTTTAAGACTACCAAAGGAGGTAATGTAGTACGTTGTGTATTGTGACTCCATAGAATGTGGGATGGGATATGTGATGATGAAAGGATAGTTATTTGTCACATATGGGTTGATGTAGTATATACCCAAGGAATATAATTATGTAACTCAAGTGCTAGAGTTTAGTGTGGTAGTGTTCTCTTTGAGGATTAGGAGATACTATCTATTTGGAGAGAACATTGGTGTTTATTGACACCATAAAAGTCATAGTTATGTATTCATATAGATATTCTTGAACCTGATACGTTGGTTCTAGTTGGTGATCCTATATTATTATGAATTTTATATTTTCTATACTATGGGGATGGATAACATGGATGTAGATTCCCTTATCAAGAATTCCTTGGAACAGTTATTACTGGAGGTTTCTATGTAGTTGGATTCTTTGCAAAAAAATATGGATGTGTAGGGGGTGTATATTTTTATTAGTTAATGGTTCTGAATCATCTTCTACTCTAGAATGTGAGAGATTTATAGTTGGGATACATTTTCTATGAGTCGTGTGTGACTAAATATCCTCATAAGATTCACCATATGAATTTTCTAATGTAAGGAAATATGTCATCCTTTTCTAAGGATGGATGATGGTTCTAGACATTATGTGGGAGGAAGTAATAAGAGTGCCCGACACTCCTCCATTAGTTGTTAATCCTGGTGTGGGGAGATGTCAATAGGCCATGATTGGATTTTATGGTGGGACTAGTTGAGACGAAGCATAACTATGTTCATCTCTCAATGCCTCGTCTATTTGAAGGATACATGTGAGAACAATTATTTGTTATGTTTGTTGTATCCCATCGAGACCATAATGTGTTAATGGGATGAAATATCAATGGAATTTGTTATAGGTCTTATAGAAACCGAAAAACTCCACAATGTTGTCTAGGTTATAATTGATTGACTCCAAATGTTGGCGCACTTCCTTGCTACCAGGGAGAAGAGTTTGGTAAAGAGGTTGGGGCATTTGTGCGTACATGAGGTAGTTTTCCATCATGGGTTTCTCTTGACTATTGTCTCTATCTATGATGTTTCGTTCACAAAACAAGTGTGGAGAGGCCTACTGGGGGTATTCCAGACCTAGATGGGTATGAGTAAAACCTTCCACATCAAAAAATATGGGCTAAATAGGATCGCTATCTAGGTGCAAGAGGATATTTTGAGGACTTATGTGTTAAAATTCAATGGGTTCTGGAAGGATCACTTTCAATTAGTAGGGATTGTGTACAATAATAGATTACATTACTCTGTAATCATCAAACTTTTTTTGGACCTACATGGGAGACCCTACAGGTCACCCATATGATATACTTAGATCGGTAGGGAATTTCTTGTTGGGATATAGGTGTTTTAGGACACAACTGAGAAGGTCCAAGTCATCAGTGAGAATATGAAGGAAAACTCATTATAGGGAGAAATATTATACATGTTGACATCATAGGACCTTAGAGTTTGAGTATGGAGGTCAGGTTTTTGTGAAATTCTTCCCATGGAAAGGATTGTAGAGATTCATCCTGAGTGGCAAAATATCCATATGGTTCATCGGTCCGTTCAAGATCTTATATAGGATTGGAGATGTTTCTTTCTACATCGGCCTTCTCCCAAAGTTAGAATGGGGGAATGAATTATTCCATGTGGCATAGTTTAGGAGATATGTTTCTAAAACAACACATGTTATTGACAGGGTAGAGCTACAAATTGTGGTTGGAGCCACTTTTGTGAAGCCGCTAGTAGTGATCGAGGATTAACATGAGAGGACCTAACATGGACATACCATCCCCTTTGGTCATGTGCTATGGTAGAATGAGAACATATAGAAGATCTCCTTATAGTGGTATAGGTAGATGAAGGACCCATATACAAACCATTTTGTTCAGTTTTTTATTTTTAGGATATAATTATTGAAGGAAGAAATAATTCAGAAAAACTAATTTTTCCTTTAAGACATTGTAATATATCTATTAATGTTTTTGGATCCATGTGCTAAGACAATGTGAAATTATAAGGCACACTACGATTAGAATTAATTATATTGACGTAACACCTCAATCCTCTATAGTACGTTTTTCCTTTGAATTATGCAATAGCTGGCACTATATACAACTTTGAGATTCTAACACACCACGACCAATCAAACCATCTGTTATGAATATTAATGCCCAATATTAATTTTTTTTTAAAATTTTATTTTTCAAAATTCACTTCATTTATGGAATCGTAATATTAAAATTTTCTTAGGGTGATTTTTTGGCACTTTTATGAAAACATTCAATTTTTGATGAATAATAAAAAATACTAAATTTAAATTAAAAACAAATTTTTAATCAAAATAAGTTATAGTGTTAAATTATTCATTTGAGTGGTTTTAATGTATTATTTTATTGTATTTTTGTCATTTAATATAATTTAGGTCATTGGATGTAATTTCACATTTAAACTGGACATAAACAAGTGTCAATATTTTGAAAGTTATTATTTCTTAAAAACATGTTTTTTTTGTTTTGACTACATGGATTAATTTTAAATTAATTTCTGACACTTCTATGATTTGAATTTGGAAAATTGGAATCCATATTTGTAATTAGGAGGTCCAAATTGTTTAAATAGGAAAATTTTATTTTTAGACATTATGAATATTTACCTCAGTAAATATATTATTTACCTTGGTTAAAAGGTAAATCTGGTAAATAAAGGTAAACAAATATAATTATAATATTATAAAATTACCCTAACATGTGTCCCATTCCTAATGGTTGATACATTACCGAACATGGGATTCCTTTGGTCGATTTTAGGACCACATGGAGCCAATTGAGAGTGATAATGACACTTTATATTAATTAATTTAAAGTAAAGATAAAAATGACATAAACATATATCTTTTAGTAAAACAATTTTTACATGGGGTTATATAAGTTATACTCTTGACTATAAATATTCATTTGAAAGATAAAATTATTTCCTACATCATTTTATTTTTTTATTTGTTTTAGACATAAAATAAATAAAATTATTTATGACACAATAATGATGCAGTGTTTACCTCATTAACGAATGATTTAAATAAGTAAGATTATAAAAATTAAAACAATATGAATAACCTATCCAATTCTTATTGGATGATTTTATTTAAAACATGCGTCATCATATATTTGACTGTAATGAGTTTTTTACCTTTAGAAATAAAAAATCATTATATAATAAAATAATATTTTCAATATTTTCTAATGATCCCATCCCCTCCATTATAAAAAGCCATCACCTCTAACACATTACTCACAACTCTCAAGCCCCTTGTATCAGCCAAACAATTCTAAATTAAGCCCCGTACATCCCTCTCATCCTTTTATAAGGCTTACCATTGTAGAAGCCACTTTAAGGAATCGTTTTGGTTCTAATCCAATGGGAGTTACTCGGTTTAAAGGTAATATATCCTCTTAAGTTCTTTTCTTTTATTTTACTTCTGCAACCCCATAAACTCTATTTATTAATTTATTTTATAAAAACAATGGTATCCTCAATATACTACGTTATTTTTATGAGAATTATTTTAACTAAACATACACACACCTCTATCTAATGGGAATATAACATAATGTTTCTGCGGACTGTGAACTACTTCTCACAAAATAATGATTGTTCAAACTTCTACTACGACCTCTTATGGTGGCCATTATGATGAAACTATAATTATATCTGATATTTATGATATTTATTTTCTATATAATATTCTATAATCCTCTTTTATAGCATACCATTGTTCTTTTCATGTTATATATATACAATAATTTCATTTAGGGGAGTGTGGACTATCGCCCCCTCAATGTGATATAACTCATTCATAACATACATGGAACGTATGTAGGATGGTTTTAATAAACATACATTTAATATATGAAATATTATATTATACTGGAATAATAAAATACCTATTTATCATTTGGTCTTCCTTCCTTTTAATATTAAAAAAATTAAATGGAAGTAGCGTTCGTGCGTACGTACAGATTACCGTCTCCACAAACATGATGAGATTCATTCCCCATCGTAACCATTAAATAATAATTTTCATTAGATTATAAAAAATAATAATTATGAACATTATATCATTCTGGATATGAATCAAATACATCCTATCCAGAACAATCCTGACTTATGTAACAAAACATATAAAGGAAAACGAATATGTTAACACCCAAAACAATGACACTTCTAAAATATTATTAACAATGAAATATTATAAGATCATATTTGATATAATTTTTTTTAATATGGATCTTTTATAATTTAATCTCAATGATATTACTATTATTGAAGAGGATAATTTACCCTCGGTAAAGGAAAAGTACAAGGTAAGGGTTAATTTATGAATCTCATTTTTATTTGAGATTATTTATGTGTATGTATTTATTGGGAAATATTTATTATCCTTGTCCATGTTAGATAATGTATTTTTCAAAAGTATTATTTTTATGAGACTCTTCAACTAAAATATCATTTTAACAATTTAAATATTTATTCTTCTAAATAACTCTATTTAATATCCATGTATTCAAAATAGATTATAATGGATTTATTTATGTGCACATGAATATTTTTTTAATGTCAATTTGTTGATAATATTCCAAGTGATATGCTACACATTGATTCAAAAATTTCATTTAAATGTCTTCCATTATAAATTATGTGACTTTTAAAAGTTTTCATGAAAAATCGATATTTCTCTCAAATATTTTTACTAATAATTTTCAACTATGAAAACATCCTTTTAGATATTATTCATGATTGAGGTTGATTTATTATAAACACAATCTTAAATATTGTATTGAATGAGTTATGATATGATTGGTTGTGAATGTGCTATTTTTATACCATTAATGATTTATGGTTAAATTATTGAGATTTCGTATGTGGCTTCTAAAATGAATTTTTATGTTATGTTTCAACATTTTCATATGAGGAATGCATTGGACATAGTAAGTGACAGGTGGATCCCACTATATCTCCTAGATGAATCGGTAGGTCTCATGAGAGAATCTAGTGTCTTGGAACAAGGACTTGACAAAATCTTATTTGTAGTCTTGGAATGAGGCCTTGACTAGGTGGTTATGATGTCTAACATTATGTATTCCATCATTATAAAATTAGCTATTGATTTTACTTTTGATTATTTGACTATTAGAATATACATGGGAATAATTAAATGGAATTATTTGATTTATCTTTTCTATATTATGCTGATGTTTATATTCTAAAGGATTTTGTTTTAGTTTTATACATTGTGTAAAATGTTTTTTCTTATTTATGAGTGTCCACTATATTGTTATCCTTACTGAGCATCTGATCTCACCCCCTTTTATGTTTTATTTTTCCCAGGATGTGAAGAAGTATTTTATGGTTGACATACAAGGATAGGCCAAGTTATATAAGTTTGTTCAGAGGGGGAAAATGTTGCTGGTGATTTAATCTCATTATGTAATGTAAAAATTATGTATGTATATAGTACTTCCAAGGCTACTAAATTAATCAGTATTTTAGGACATGATTCTTTATATCATGTCAATGTTATGTAATAATGCACTGACTCAGGTTATCTAGGGTTGGGGTATTATAGTTTTTATTATAAGATGTTTATCAATAACCTTGGAAACTAGTTTTAGAAAAACAATGATTAGAGACAATTACCCTAAGATAGACATTGATGAATAGTATAGAAGAACATCCTAGGATTCTGGTAATGCAGAATTTTTTTTAGTTTTCTACGAAATACATCCCTATCTGGGTATGAGTAGGTATATGCGGCTCTGGGACAGATGTACCCAGGAGTGAAAACATTGACAAGGCATTTCGGGCTTGACCCGAGGTATTCAGGGACATGAAAACGGGCCTTGCTGTATTCTTGGTTACGACACTCCTGGGGGATGTGCATAGGATTATTCACAATTTCTTTACAAACCATTATTAAATATTTATGAGTATACGCCTCCTCAAAGATTTTTTTATGATTATGGAGTGTATCCATAAACTGTTCAATTTATGTTAAGTGTATCACAAGTTTGGAATTATGCATTGCGATTCATAAATTAATATAGTATATGAAATTGTTCCAAAATGGTGCATAGTGAAAGGAATGGGAACGGTATCAACACACGTAATCAATGTAGGGATTTCCCTCATACTCAAGATAATTATAGTGGAGCTGGTGATGAAACTAGTGCTGATCAGCTTATCACCATACTAGGACAATTCACACAGGTTATGAATAATATCCTTACCCGTATGGGGAACCCTGATCCACATAAAGGGGGGTAAATGTTAGAATTATTCATGAGGAAACAACCACCAATATTAAATAGGACTACAAATCCATTTTTAGATGAGCAAAGGATAAGTGCCTTATAGAAACTATTTCATGCATTGAGGAGCAGTGAAAGGAAAAAGGTTGTAATGGAAATTTATCAACTCATGGGAGATGAAGAAACATGGTGGTCATTAATTCATAACTCAAAGGGAGATGAAGAAGTATCAAATATAAAATAAAGGGATTTTAAATATCTTTTCTTATAAAAATACTTTATTCATGACCATAAAGCAGATATGGAAATACAATTTCTGATTCTGAGGCAAAATGATGATTATAATGTTGAAAAGTATGAGGCTAACATTACAAGGTTCGCAAGGCATGCAAAAATTTATATACCTAACCCAAGGGGTAAAATTAATTGATTCATTGATGGGTTAAAACAATTTCTCTGCCAAAAATTAGTCGCACAATCCTTCTCATCATACGGAGATATTGTCTCTTGTTCTATCAAGACAGAAAAGTAATTCTCTATGTATTTCAATTTTAAAGCAAATAAAGAGAATAATTGATCTGCTGAACACTATGGAAATGGAAATATGGGGAAGAAGGGAAAAGTGGAATATCCATACTATGGTAAATGTAGGAACAAACACCTCGGTACATCATTGAAGGGAATGGGAGTCTTTTACAAGTGCTGTGAAAAATGCCACCAAGCTCATGATTGCAAGGAAAATAAAGAGGTTCTCATTTTTGAGTGCTAAAATTGTAAATTAATGGTGAATTATGCAAAAAAAATTCCTAATCTCCAATTAAACTTACCTCAAAAAAGGCCAAGGGAGTAAGGACAAGATTATGCGATCACTACTACGGATGTCAAAGCTCCGAAAAATGTAGTCGAAGGTAATTTAATGGTTTCCTCAAGTTTAGCCAATTTTTTATTTGATTATAGGTCATGAAAATGTTTTATATCTTCCCATTTTTCAATGAAAATTTGATATTTTCAATTTTATTTAACATGGGAGATATCATTGAAAACTCCTAATGGAAGTAACATTGCAATAATGTTTTGTGAATCATTCCCCATTAGGGCACATAAATGATCTTTATCCACTGATATCATCATCATACCCATGATTTAATTTTATATAATCCTCGGTATGGATTGGATTTTGGACCATGATGAAAAAAATCTATTATAAGATGACGGAGGTTCGATTTTTAATGATGATAAGGAAGACCTTATCTTCAGAGCAGAAATGTCACCATCTGATTGTTATCTAGATCCACCCCCAGTAGATGAACTACATTCAATTATTGGAACGGAAGAGAGTAAAATAACTATGGGAGAGGATAGTAATGATCAAATAGAGGATGTATGTATTGTATAAGAATATGTTGATTTATTTCTAAAGGATTTACCTAGACATCCTCCAGAATGAGAAATTGAGTTTTCTATTGATTTAATTCCTGGTTCCTGGCCCATATCGAAGACCCCATATAGAATTACCACTATGGAAATAGTGGAGATAAAGAAACAACTAGAGCGGTTGAGTGATAAAGGATCTATTCACCCTAGTGTTTCTCTATGCGGATACCTTGTTCTTTTTGTTAAGAATACATATGTATCTATGAGGTTGTGCATTGACAACAAGGAGATCAATGCTATAACAATGAAGAACAAGTATCCCCTACCCCCCATATATTATTAATTTGATCAACATCATGAAGCTCAATATTTTTCAAAGTTTGAAATTCGATTTGGATATCATCAGTTGTGTGTGAAGAAAGAAGATATTCCAAAGACAACTTTTCGAACCAGGTACGGGCATTACGAGTTTATAGTAACACCTTTTGGACTGACTAATGAACCCTCTATCTCCATGGATCTAATGAACAATACTTTCAAGTAATATATTTATGACCTTGTAGTGGTATTTATTGATTATATATAGTTATTCTCCAAAAACTACGAAGATCATGAAAATCACTTTCACACTATTCTAAAGACTCTTAGAAGAAATGGTTTATATGTGTAGTAAATCAAGTGTGAATTATAGTTTTAGGAGATTTCATTTTTTCTCCATATTATCTCCAAATATTGAATCTATGTTGATATTTCAAAGACCAAGGAAATTGTAGAATGGAAATCACCAAAATGTATAACTGAGGTACACAATTTTATTGGTTTAGCAGCTTATTATCAAAATGTTGTCCAATCTTTTTATGGATTGGCTAAACCATTAAACAAGATCACTCTAAAGGGGTTAAATTTGATTGAAAGAAGTGTGTGAAGAATGTTTTGAATAACTAAATAGACGATTAGTCAATTATCTTATATTGACTCCACCATCGGGAAATGATGGGTTTGTTACTTATAGTGATGCTTTAAAGAAAAGAAATGGTTGTGTCCTTATACAGAATGATAGGGTAATTGCCTATGCACCACAGAAGCTAAAAATTAATGAAAAAAGTATCTCACACTCATGATGTTGAGTTAGTAGCCACAATATTTTCTCTAATGATATGGATACACTATCTCTATGGTGAAAACATTGAGATTCATACTGAACACCTGAGTTTGAAGTACATTTTCTCACAAAAAAATTCAACATGAGTCAAAGGAGATGGCTCGAACTAATCAAGGATTATGATTTCACCATACACTACCACCCATGGAAGGAAAATAAGGTGGACGATGATTTGAGCAGAAAAAATCTTGGATTTTTGAAAAATATGAGAGTTCAAAGGGATCCTATGTTCATGAATCTTGTGAAGATAGATACGTGAATAATCATGGAAGGTGAAACATCAATACTTTTTCAAATTTTTGCTAAACCATCATTACTATAAAGGATAAAAAGTTCTTAGACTGATGATGAGGAGTTTAAAAAGAAAATCAATGCTGTGAATGATTGGAGATTAATTGACATCGTATATGAAGATGTGATTTTGAAATTTGGGAAGAGACTTTGTGCTCGTGACATAGCTGGTCTAAAAGGGAATTATTGGATGATAATCATAGCTCCAATTTTTTTATACACCATGGTTGCACTAAGATGTATAGTGATTTGAAGGAATATTTTTTGTGGGACAACATGAAGAAAGAGATTGCTGATTATGTGTCAAAATGTATTGTTCGTAAACAAGTGAAAGCTGGAAGACAACATTCTAGAAGAGTCATGCATCATATTTCTATACCTGAGTGGAAATGGGATCATATTATGATGGACTTTTCCATGGGGCTACCAAAGACTCCTTGAAGGAATGATGCAATATGGGTCATTATTTATTTTCTTACCAAGGCAGATCATTTTCTTGTTATAAGAGAAGATTTACCACTTGAATGTCTAGAAATACTATATATTGATGATTTTATATGGCTTCATGAAGTACCCATAAGGATTTTTTCTGGTCGTGATCCCCATTTTACATCATTATTCTAGAAAAGTATTTAGAAGGGATTGGATACTGAACTTCGTTTGAGCAATTCCTACCACCCTCAAACTGATGGACAATCAGAATGGATTATTAAAACATTAGAATACATTTTTAGATCCTTCTTACATGACTTTCAAGTTATGTGGGATCAATATTCTTCTCTGGTAGAATTTTCATATAGAAATAATTTCAATTCAGGTATTCATATGGAACCATATGAAGCATTATATGGGAAGGGATTTCACACACCAAATTTTAGGTAGGTTGTTGGTGAAAGAAAACTCATAGGCCAAGAACATGTTGAGGAAACAATGGAAAAAGAGAAGGTTATCCAAACCCACATTAATGCAGCTCAATGTAGGAAAAAGAGCTATGTTGATAACTGAAGGAAGGATTTGAAAATTCAAGTAAGAGATCATGTTTTCTTGAAGGTATCTCCGGATAAGGGTGTTATATGATTTAGTTCGAACATAAAATCATGTCCTAGTTATATTAGACATTTTGAAATTATAGAGAAAATTTGAGTTGTATCTTATCATTTGGTAATTACACTAAGTGTCTCCAAAGTTCAGGATCTGTTCCACGTATCACTATTCAGAAAATACATGCCAGAACCAACACATGTACTTACCTATTAAGAAATAGAATTAGAACCTGATATATATTATTGAGAGCCTATCAAGATTCTTGATACCAAAGAACAAGTGTTGAGAAACAGGAAAACTCATCTAGTTAATGTTCTAAGGATAAATTATAAGATGGAAGAGGCAACGTGGGAACCTGAGGATCATATGATGAAGAACCACCCAAATCATTTTATGTAGTATTATTCTAGAAATTTTGATGAAGAAATTATTTGATTGTGTGAATAATTTAACACCCTAAGCTTCCACAGTACATTTCCCTTTGAATAATGAAATAGCTAGCATTGTACGCAACTTCGAGATTCTAACAAATCACGACCAATCAAACTAGCTGTTATGAGTAGTAATACAAACTTTCTAAAATTTTATAATTTTTTTTAAAATGGATGTCATATTTTTATTTGGAATATCAAAATTATATTAGGGTAAATTTTTTGTTCTTTTCTGAAAACTTTTATTTTTTGATGAATACTGAAAAATACTAAATTTTAATTAAATTTTTTTTAATCAAAATATTTTATAGTGTTAAATTATAAATTTGAGTTGTTTTAATGTATCATTAAATTATATTTTTATAATTTAATATAATTTAGGTCATTGGATGTAATTTCAAATTTAAACTATACATAAACAAGTGTCAATCTTTTGATAGTTATTATTTCCTAAAAACATGCTTTTTGTTTGACAACGGGAATTAATTTTAAATTAATATATGAAACTTCTATTTTTTGAATTTGGAAAAATTGATTCCATATTAGGAATCAAGAGGTCTAAATTGTGTAAATAGTTACCTTTTATTTTTAGAGATTTTGATTATTTATTTCAGTAAATATTTTATTCACCTTGGTTAAAGGGTAAATCTAGTAAATAAGTTTAAACAAATATTATAATAATAATATTAAATTACATAACTTGTGTCCTATTCCAAATTTTTATACACGTCCGAACATGGGAATCCCTGGGTCAATTTTGAGACTGCATGAAACCACTTGAGAGTTATAATGACCCTTTATATTAATTAATTTATAGTAAATACATAAATGACATAAACATATATCCTCTAGTAAAACAATTTTTACATGTAGTTATATAAGTTATATTTCCGACTCAAAATTTTCATTTGAAATATAAAAATATTTCCTACATCATGGTATTTTTTTTATAATTTGTAGACATCAAATAAATAAAATTATTAATGACTCAATAATGATGTAGTGTTTACCACATTAATGAATGATTTAAATAAATAAGATTATAAAAATTAAAAAAATATCCAAAATGATTCTAATTAATATTGGATGATTTTATTTCAAACATGAGTCATCTTAGCTACAACTATAATGAGTTTTGGACCATTATGAATAGAAAATAATTATATAATAAAATAATATTTCTATAAATTCCTAAATAGCCCATCCCCTCCCTTATAAAAATCCTTCACATCTAACCCATTACTCACACTTATAAAGCCCCATGGCTAATCCAACCTCTACCAAATTAAGCTCCCTACATCCCTATCTTATTTTTAGAAGCCTTACCTTAAGAAGAAGGATCTTAAAGGATGCCTTTTGGTTTAAACCCACTGGAGTACCCGATTTATAGGTGGCATCTCTACTTAATTTCTTTTCATTTATTTTACTTCTCCAACCCCCTAATCTCTATTTATTCCATCATTGTATAACAACACCAGTATTCATAATATTCTATATTGTTTTTATGGGAATTATTTTAACTAAAATTACACACAAACCTCCATATAATGGGTAGAGAACATAATGTTTTTGTGGACGGAAAACTATTGCCGCAAAAAATTATGATTGTTAAATCTTCTATTACCACCTCTTATGGTGGCCATTGTGATGGAACAATAATTATATATGATATTTATGATATTTATCTTATCTATAATATTATGTGATTCTATTTTAGAGCATAACTTTAATCTTTTCATGTTGTATATATACGATAATTTCAGTTGAGGAAGTGCGGACTATCGCCCCGTCAAAGTGATATGACTCGTTCATACCATACATAGATCATATAAAGGATGGAGTTAATGAACATTAGTAACACATATAAAATATTATATTATACTGGAATAGTAATATACCTAGGAATCACTTGTTCTTCTATCCTTTTAAAACAAACAAAATGAAATGGAAGTATTGTTCGTGTGTATGTAAGGATTACCATCTCAACGAACGCGATGAGATTCATTCCCCATCGTAACCATTAAAGAATAATTTTCATTTGATTATTAAAAATATTATAAGAGAACATTATATAATTTTTTATATGAATCAAATACATCTTATACATAACAAACATGACTTATGTAACAAAACATATAAAGGGAAATGAATCAGTTAACACCAGAAACAATGACACTACTAAAATATTACTAAAAAATAAATATTAAAAAATAATATATGATATAAAATTGATGTATGTGGTTATTTTATAATTTAATAACAATGAATTAACTGTTATATAAGAGGATAATAGACCCTTAACCAAGGAAAAGTACAAGGTAAGGGTTAATTACTCAATCTCATTATTATTTAAGATTGTTTACATGTAAGAATTTACTAAGAAGATTTATTATCCATGTACAAGTAAGATAAAAGAGATTTAAAATGTATTCATTTTTAGGGACTCTTCAACTAAAATTACATTTTAACGAATTAAATATTTATTCTTCTAAATAATTCAAATTAATGTACATGTTTTCATAATGGTTTGTAAAGGAATTATTTATATGGACATCAATGTTTTTAAATGTTAATTATTTCATAAGATTCAAAGTGTTATGGGAAACATTAATTCCAACATGTATTTTAAATGTCTTCCTTTATAAATTGTGTGACTTTTAAATGTTTTGATGACAAAGGGATATTTTTCTCAATGAGTTTTACAAATCATTTTGAACTATGACAACATCCATTTGGATATTATTCTTGATTGAGGTTGATTTATTATAAATACAATCTTCAATATTATATTGAATGAGTTATGATATGATTGACTATGAACGTGCTATTTTAATTCAATTCAGGATTTATTGTTAATGTATTGACTTTTCATATGGTATTTTTAATACCAATTTTTATGTTATGTTTCAACATTTTCATACGAGGAAGGCATTGGACTTAGTAAGTGATGGATAAAGCCCACTATAGCTCCTCGATGCATTGGTAGGTCTCGTGAGACAAACTACTACCTTGGGACAAGACCTTGAAAAAATATTATTTGTAGTCTTGGCACAAGGCCTTGACTATGTGATTATGATGTCCAACATTATTCATTTCATCATTATGAAATTAGTTATTGATATTATATGTGATTATTAGACTAGTAGAATATCCATGTGAATAATTAGATGGAATTATTTGATTTATCTTTTCCATATTATGCTGATGTTAATGTTTAAAAGGATTTTTATTTAGTTTTATACATTTCCTTAAACGTTTATACTTATTTTTGAAGTTTTATCTGTATTTTATCCTTTCTGAGAATCTCAGCTCACCCATGTATGTGTTTTATTTTACCCAGGGTGTGAATAAGTATTATATGGTTGACATGCAGGGATACACTAAGGGATATAAGTGAGTCTAAAGGGTAAAAATGTTGTTGTTTTTTTATCTCATGATGTAATGTAAATATTATGTTTGTATATAGTACTTCCAAGGCTACTAAACTAATCGGCCTTTCGAGACCTGATTCCTTGTATAATGCCAATGTTTTGTAATATTGCTCAGACTCTGGGAAACTAGGGTTGGGGAATTATAATAGAAATATTCAATATTTTTTTATATCACATGTGATTGTTTTCTTAATGAAAATTGGATAAAATTTAAATGGAATCTCAAATTAAATATACAGGACCATGATTGAATAAATAATAATATTTTTGTCCTCGAAATGATCTAACCCAAGTCTATGTAGGGTGATTTGTTTAAACATCTATTAACCGGTGCATTCAATGGATTAATTAATTAATTTAATAATTTCATCAAACACCTAAAAACCTAAATCCATTTATTTAAACCATGTTTTTGTGGGTCACTAGGGTTAGCTGCATTACCTTGGGGTCATGTAGTGGATATTGCGTCCACCTCCTTTGGAGAATCATAATCATACGATGATGAATTTCTAGATCTTGGTGAATCAAGGAATAGTGAACATGAATACATTTCTCATTTGTAAGAGATCATGTTATTCATCAACAAATGATCCAAATTGGTGAAGAATCATCAACTTTTCAATTTATCCACAATTGGTTATATTGATTTAGCATGATCAAATCTATCCCCCGATTGATGTTAAAAAAATCCTTTTCATGCTCTTATGTATCAGTTTTATGTTGATTATTAATGTAATCCCTATTTTTCATGTTCCTTACCCTGATGATTAAAATTTATCTTTGTTGTCCCATAACACATTTAAAATTATTGTTACACATTTGTAGTGCTTTCTCCATATATTTTATTAATATTCTTCTCCATTGGGTCATGGGGCCATGTATTGACATTACTAGGCGGGATCATGCATATTCAGAACTCCTGATCAATGAAGGATTCATGTGTGATGAATGGATTGATTACTAGAGGATATATATAGTTTATTTGAGTAATTCAATTGATTCCACTAATGATCAGAATATAGTTGAGGTGGAAGTGGATTACTAGAGGCTTGACGACAAGATGTGGACTACTTAGGGAATTTTATAGATAAACAAAAATTCATTTTCCTGCAACTGGATGGATCAAAATGAATCAAATAGTATTCCTCTTTGATTATGGGTGTCTTGGAAGCGAGATTATATGTAGTGTTCATGGATTTAGAACACCATAATGAATATGTAATTTCTATTGATAACCCAAGTACAAAAATTATATTATAAATTTCTACATTGCATGTTGCCCTGTGGATGTAGAGACTAAGGATTTAGGAAGTTAAATACCACAAGATTTTTTGGATCCCCACATTCCATGTGACTTGGGGCTGGTGGCCTAATATGTTTTATAGGAGTACAAAGACATTATCAAGACTGGGCATGATCTGCGTATGAAAACATGACACAAGCACAGAGACATGGACCAAATTAAATGGGCAGAACCCTATATTGGAGGAACTTTCATGTACCAATGTACATGGACACGACCAAGGTTACCTGGAAATAATGAAGGTTATGAGTATGAACCTAGGATGACAAGTCACTCAATGTTGTTACCTTACACCTGATAAAAATCTACATGGGTGGGAAGCCATGTACTAACTCGAGAACAACTGGTTAGTAGCATGGGACCACATGCAGTGTGAATCCCCATACACACAGTTTACACCATATTCCCTTTTTAGGAAACTACTACCACTAATATCACATTCATTTGGACTTTTAATTTTGGCATGTAAGTATCCTATCCTGAGTTTCTTCCCACATAGAATGTGGTGGTATCCACTATGGTGGATAATAAGATATGATTAATGATGTCATGGGAATGATGCTTCTATTGGAAACTATCAACAATGATAGCGATTGGGATGATAAATAGATTGGTAGCATTATTAGAGAACGAATGTGACCTCATTATACTAAGTGTACCCCCTATTGAATTAAGGTATGAGTCATCTATCCACATAGTAGTACGCCCCATAGAGATAGGGTGTGTTGCCACTTTCTACTGAGTGGTACCCCAATAGAGTTAGGATGTGGGTCATCTAACTAC
Organism: Viscum album; assembly: GCA_963277665.1. Lineage (NCBI taxonomy): Eukaryota > Viridiplantae > Streptophyta > Magnoliopsida > Santalales > Viscaceae > Viscum > Viscum album. Next base: position 289,018,857 of record OY728151.1, on the reverse strand, counting down.
TAAGTTGTACCCCCACCCTGTAGTTTTTCAGGAAATATGTTCTATATCTTTTTATTGGTTCCCCCAATGGTGTTAGAGATCTGGTACTCCATACACTACATGGTTCCACTCTGATGCATTAGTGAGTGGGTCCTCTGCTTGGAGATTATGACCCCTTAACTATGAATCATAGTTGTGAGGTTTGGGATCCCCGCATGGTCACTCCTATGGATAGCCATGCGAGATCCTAAGCATCGATGATGTACCCTTTGGACTGATGGATGATACTTTTCCGGGGATGTGATTTGATATGGTGGTCCCCTGTCTCTCTCTCGATTGGGATTAATTTTCGAGATTATATACATCTATATCCATGCCCTTTGTTTTTTTGCCCAACTTTTTTGTGTTGAGATATCTTTTTCAATCCTGTCTCTTAATCCCCCCTTTAGCTTTAAGGGTATCATACTAGGTATTTATATACTCACCACTACATCGTCTTTTTCTGCATGTGTATTGTCTTATACAGACGATATATTGGTCAGTGGTGATTCCAAAGGAGGATAGGGATACTCTGGTGAATTAGACTACATACAATGGTCAGATCAGGAATGTTCAGATATGGGATATCTTAGTAATATAATTTTCTAGTTTTTTCATGTTGAGACATCAATCTTGTTGGGTGTGTATATTTCCATTAACATTTCAATTTAAACTATCATACTCTTTGTATTAACTAGTGGGTTATCAGGAATGATTATAACTCTAGACATTGCATCATTTTATTTATTCCTCTATACAATGCATAGAGATAGTTTACTTTGGTCATACAAGTACATTAGTAAAAGGCATGCCACATTTTTATGCTTTTTAACACTTTTCACCAGCCCTTGGCCTATAGAGGCAGTCTTGTGGTTGTTTAGGCTCATGCCACATTTTTTTCAATTTGTGACATGATCAATAATGGGTGGAACATTAATTGGTTCAAAATTTATTATTCTCTATTTAATACTTCATAGAGAATGTTTTATATTGTATGACACCAAATTAAAACCCCAATATGAGATTTTTTTTAAAATGATTGATTTATAAGAGTTCATTAACATACCAAATTTTCCATCATATTAAAGTCCCCTTATCACAAGAAAGTAGCTACATTGAAAATATGTTAACAAATATATGATACATGTAATAACCTATATGTACTATACAGTTGATTCTCTATGAACTCATGTCAATCTGTAAATAATCACAGTCCTTATATAGAAATGCATCAAAAACCACACCCTATGTGTCATTATATGACCTGTCAGATTGAGCTCCAGTAACTATAACATTGTCATCCTAGTTTTCCATAGACCTACCAAAACAAAAAATGTTATTATATCCAAACTCTTACCATGTTCTCAACTAAATTGTTTGATGCCACTATATGATGAATTAAATACATTAGTATCCCACATGATCATATGATGAGATCAAGAGTGACCAATGATGCATACCTCCAATATTACATAGTCTTATGACTAGTATTATGGATATAAATCTCAAAAATAGTTTGAATTACCCCCGAGAGGGCACAATAGAAGAATATAAATGAAAATAAAAACCAGAAACACATGAAAAATCAAGAATCCATGATCAAATATCACCTAAAAATATATATAATGCATGAATGTAATACAACATACCAAAAATGTATGAAAACTACAACTATTTCATAATAACCATCAATCCTATTAGAGAAATAAATCCAAACAACCTATATATATGTGGTATATGAAACAATCCTCATGAACCATGGTACTATTTTTAACCATGGTCATTGATCTAACTATACTCAAATACTCCACCAAAAATATCTTGCAACCGTGAATATAAAATTAGGGGTGATTATGTTCACTTTCATAGTAGGATATCACCTAGAAATTAACAACCAAGTCAATATCAAGCATGCATAATAATAAAATTAGTAAACTAAAAATATATAGTTCCCTACTCACCAACTAAAATTATCCATGGGTAAAATTTATCATACACCAATTATTATCATAACTTATCCTCAATTCCTCATCATATACAACCCATATTTCTAGTTTGTAATAAGTATCTACACACATTCATTCGTATGCCAAATTGTTTTTAAAGTATTGTATTTTTAAGTTCAAAATAAAAATCACTCACCAAATCACAGAATACATATATATATATTTTATAACACACACAACAAAAAAATGTATGGTCCACTTCAAACATAATCTCACCTAGTTGTTCTCTATATTTTCCCAAATTCCTAATGTCATGTGCCCATCCCACTATCCCAACAGTACCATACCACGATTCGACATGTTAAATGGGTCTATATTACTATAATAATCCCAAAATATCCAGTTTTCATATAAAAATTGAATATTCATCTAACCAAATCAATCAATGGGGGGTGAGGGTGGGTCGACTAATCCAAAAATTCAGTTTCTATGCATGAATTGAATATTGGTTCAAAAATGAAAAGAATGGATCATGAGGTTGGACACATAAGGAATGATACTCCACTAATTAAAGTAACATAAAAATATAATAAGTGATATATTTCATAATATACCACAAAAATATTAAATAATCATGGTTGACTAGTACAAATTATTATCCAATAAACCAAGTCATGTTATCTATAAAAGTACCTGATAAACCTTGTAAACTTATTCTTATGACTATTGAATCATCCAACTAAACTAGTCTATATGACTATCTAATAAATATGCCAACTAGTCCATCTAGTTATCCATTTATTTAGGTTAACTTTTCCACATGAGTATTCAATTTATATGTCCACTAGTCCTCATAACTATACATTAATCCATGTGAAATAGTCACCATGAATAAAGAATTACTAGTTTAATAAGTCAGCATCATCATCACAATGAGGTTATTCTATAATAGGACACTCAAGGTCAATATTGTACTATCAAAATAGATACAAAGTTTAAATTGTGATACATACATGTTAATCATTATATTACCATTACACAATGACCAACTAGAAAATTTCCCCATTGATCAAAAAATCAAACTTTGTGTAGTCTACAATTTTGTAGATACCAAATGATGTGATAAAAATATTAGGATGTACACTACCACATCATTCAATAATTCCCAGTTTCATGGTACATGATAATAAAAATCATATATCAAAAAAATGTAACTAATATTTCACATCAAATTACCCACCACATCATTCCCAAGTCATTCCCAAAAAGATCTCAATATCAGTGGAGATATGAAATCATTGATTATCATGTTATATAACTTTAACCATCTCAATATCTACATCATAATGGATCGAATCATAATATACACCAGAGGTATATTGATCCTCAATTCCATAAAAAACATCACCTGTAAGAACTCGAGTTTATAGAAACGGGTCAAATTCTGACCCCGTTTAAACTTTTGACTGGTTTTTGAGAAGTTTTGAAAATCTGGGCTGTTTCTGGAAATTTCCAGACTACACGCCGTGTACATTAAGTACATGTCGTGTATGAGTTACCCGAGTGACCGGCCATGTGCTCGCCGAGTACATGTCGTGTGAAGACCGTGTAGAACTTTCCAACTACACGGAGTGTATTTATAGACACGCCATGTATTCCTTACCCATGCGAGTCCAGGTACATGTCATGTGGTGCCCAGGTGTAAATTTCCATCTACACGGCGTGTAACCTTCCTTGACACGCCGTGTACCCTTTCCCCATGTAGCGGCCGAGACCCTGCCGTGTGTTGACTATGTGCACGGTCCAGACCATGTGCCGGAATCCGCTTAAGTCAGAGTACGGAAACACGACTACACGACGTGTACATGGGAAATACACATTGTGTACTTTTTTTATTTGATCGAGGGAGGCGTCGTTGCAGCTCATTCCCAGAATTCTATTCTTCTTCCCCTTTGGATGAACAGTCTGTTTGAAAGACCTCCACGAACACAAATTCTTCTATATTCGTTGTACGACCTCCGTTCTTCGATCCATCGGAGGAAGCGAGACCGCATCAGAGAAGCTAACCTCGCGCACCCTTCTTCGTCTTTGATTTCTCACCTGTTCCTCCACAGATTCCATCCGAACAGAATTGCCGGATTTGACGGAAACATAGATCTACCATGATTCTGTCCCATTGAGAGGCTGAAATCAAAGGAGTGGCATCATACGAGTATGAGGTAGGTGGTGCATACCTTTTCTCGTGTTTTCGTAGACTTTTGGGGGTGGTGACCTTCGGGCGTGGTGTCGTGTGATGAGCGAAAACCTGTTTATTTTGTTTTTATTTGGATATCTTCATTGTGGGATGCCACTAGGTATTCCCTAACCCTGTTGTGATTGAGTAAGACCGGTTTAGAGGACGTTGCTCGTTTGGGTCAATTCGGCTGGGGGTGCCGAAAAGCACGTGAATTGGACCGTTGTTTAAACTGATGTGTTTATACTGCCTATTGAATGTATCTAGTTAAACTGTTTAGTTTAATTGTTAAATTGTGAATGAGTTAGGTACTAGTATGGGATAACACATGTAGTGCAAATTGACTGTTTAGTAATTTCATGTTTAAAGTGATGCATCCAATTATGAATATGCAATGTGTGATATTGCCTGTGTTAAACTGCTTGTTGTGTTGGGCATGGCCCGAATATATTGTTAAGTGATGGGGATCACAGGTTGGGGATTTTAGCTTGGGATACTTTGGGTGGTTGCTACCACGGGATTGGGCGTCAAGGACGTCGGTTGAGACAGTTGGACTGTCAGGTTGGGCTTGGCTCAGGTTATTGGATGGCGATATCATCTTACTTGAGCGACAGGTTCACTGGGACATGAGGTGTCAGAGGTGTTGTGGCTTGGGACATACTGAGGTGATTACCGCTCATCGGGTACTTTTGACTAGTGTGCACACAGATAGACTCCGAGATGAGGTGGTATGGCCACTCGCTGGGCAGCGGCCCCTGATAGTTGTGGTTAGGTATTTTTGGTTTGGGGGTTCTTGCCATAGGAAGCCCCGTGGAAGGTGAGGATCTTTTGGGAGACCGCTTTGAGGTGGTCGGGTAGGGGGTAGAGGCTCGCCGTGATTTGACGGCAGACATCGATGTCCCTCCAGTTATCTTCTGAGTACAAGTATCACTGTTCCTCCAGATGTTTTTCTATTGGTAGGTTGAGCTTTCGAGTTGGGTTATGAAAGTTGGGTGTGCCATCGGGACGTCAGTACTTGAGACACATGGTGTCAGGTGGCACGACGTGCCAGGCTGTAGATCAGACATTCCGGCGTTGGCTGAAGCAGGTGAAACTTCATGGTGGCTGCTGGGCACCAGTGAAGTCTTTGTTTACTTTTGGGCATTTCACTGTTTACTATTTTCTTATATAAACATTTATTCCTAAACACTTATATTAGGTATGAACCTCTAGTTGGTATCCTACTGAGACTTGTCTCAAACCCTACACGGGCCCTTCAGGACGCGTGTAGACTTTATGAAATTGCGTGCATGTCAAGGGTCAGCCTCATGAGCTGGACTTACTGTTGTTGAATTGGAGTCTGGAACGGACCCTGAGGTCGTGCCATACTGGAGTTACTTGTTTTGTATTCTTTTCTTGCATCAGCATGTTAATTTTATATTGTAGCTACAGTTGGTTAGTAATTGGCGTTGTTATATATATATATATATATATATATATATATTGATTTGATAGACCTGTTTGGATGCATGCTTGGTTGTATTAGCAGTTATTGCAGTTGACTGCTGGCATGACGTTCTTTTTAGTTTCCACTGTTTCGGTTTTTATATTGCTTTCATTGTTTATTGTTATTGAATTTGCTTCCGCTATGCGGGTCTGGTTCGAGTCTTCCGAGTCTTTTATTTCCGCTGCATATTTTAGTTTATTACTTGGACAAGTACTTTTAATTTCTCCGTGGGGGTATATCCTCCCCACTATACCTAATAGACCCTCACTGCTAGTCGGTAGCCTTTGGCATTCAGGGGAGGTGCGCCTAAGGTAGTGACACCTGACCCGTTCGACACTGTTCAGGTGGCTGGCCGGGTTCAGGTCATTACAAAGTGGTATCAGAGGAGTTCCTGACAAGGATTTAGTAGCAGTGTGTTTCTGGCTACTAATAAGATTGAAACTTCTCTGTTTATTTCTGCTGGTTTTACTATTTAAGATATGGTAGAATGGAGATAGTTTGTTGTTGGAACATGATTTTTGAACTTGTTCTTGGGTGCCTGCAACCCCATGTACGAGGGATGGATTGAGTTGCCGGGGTGGGAATTACTCTTTGATTTTTGCTCAGATTACAGTTGATATGATTTCCACCTTGATGGCTCACTTGTTGTGCGATGTTATTGATTATGATATGTAAACCATGGCTGGTATGAGAAGGGTTTCTTCCTTGGCTTTTGATAGGAACATTTTAGGGTATTTCCATTTCATAACTGCATGTATTCCTTGTGAAGTGATAATACCATGTGAATAAAATCAATTTCCATGCTATGTATGCTCTGAAATGTGGATAGGTAAAACTCCTGATAGAATTTCTTGTTTATGGAAATGTAAATGCCATGCTTTTTATTTTTTTAGAATTGCATATTGCATGATATTTGGGTCTGGCTCTTATGAGAGCATACATGTACTGTGGTTGAGGCAGTGTAACTATCAGGATTGGGCAACTCAGTCGTCGGGATTGAGGCAACGTTGGTTGTCAGGACGGGCATGGCCCAAGGTTCTAAGGATACTTGGATATGTTGAGGGAAGGTAAGGAGGCCATGAGGTCGGGATGTCGTGGGGAATGGGTTGCGGTGAGGGGGAGTAAGACTAGTTGTTATGCACTGCCTTTTACTGCATTCCTTATCTGTGTAGAATATATTGTTATATAGATTTATGTGGGTTGTCTGACCATTTATGGTATTCAGCGGGTTACTTCTTCACAACACATTGGAGAGATAGGCAGGAGAGGAGATGGTACCACATGATCAGTTTCAGAATCCAGTGCAGGAAGAGCATGAGCCGCAGGTATAGGCTCATAGATAGGATCTGGTTCAGGATCTAGTGCAGGCCAGGCAGCAGCCAGGTTTGACAGCGTTCGAACCGTGGCTTGACGAGCACCTCCGAGCTAGTCTAGTTCTTGTCTTGTAGGGGATTGACAGAGGCGCGCAGGGTACAGAGCCTTCTATGGCGTATCTAACACGGGAGTTCCAGTCGCAGCACCCACCGTTTTTTCAGGGTGAGGGTGGTCCACAGGCGGCAGAAAACTGGATAGAGAGTATGCACTTGATCATCGAGCAGCTCGATACGCCTCAAGGGCAGAGGGTCAAACTGGCAACATACATGCTGAGAGGACTGGAGAAACGTTGGTGGGATGTGTAGGTAGAGGCTCGTAGGCACGAGGGACTGGCATGGAAGGACATCGAGGATAGGTTCTTTGAGCACTTTTATTCGGAGACACTGAGGGAAGAGTGAGCTCGGGAGTTCTTGAGTCTTCAGCTGGGAGATTTGTCGGTCATGGACTACGCAGATACTTTCAATGTGTTGTCTCGCTTTTCAACTGGTATAGTGAGCGATGATGCAGCTAGTGTGAGGCGCTTCGAGGATGGATTACGACACGCCATTCGGGTCTAGGTGAAAATCTTCAGGATGGGTTCTTTCTCCGAGGCGGTGAATCAGGAGTTCATAGTCGAGGGCAACGAGAGAGAGAAATCTCGTTTGGGCAGGGTGACAACCCCAGGTGACGGTTCAGACAGAAGGAAGCGAGGGACAGATGAGTTCCAGCAGGGCGGGCAGGACAAGGACTCATCTAGACCACCCCGTGGTAGTTCAGTGGTGGTTTGCTTTCAGTGCGGATAGTCGGGACATGTTCGGGCTCAGTGTGATAGGCCCCCGAAGGAGTGTCGGGCCTGTGGACAGGTCGGGAATCTGGAGAGGTTATGCAGGTAGCCTTCATAGACAGTCGTCATGCAGGGACCATGACAGACTGTGGCGTCAGGAGCTGGTTCTGGTTTGATACAAGGAGAGGGTAGTCGAGGATCAGCTTCACGCGGAGAACGTGACATGGACAGTAGGACCCAACTGAGGGGTCCATGGCCGGAGACTGGGGAAGCTCCGTAGGGAGGTCAGGCATCAGGCAGTTGGGCATCAGGCTAGGTGCACGCTATGGAGCTTCCAGGGATTGAGTAGGCTGGAGAGCCGACGATGGTGGCAGGTACACCACGGGTGTGGCCATGGGTTTCTTTACTTTCTTTTGGCATGGCCTCTTGAGGCATGTATGGATGAGTTCACATGCTGCACAAGATACTTGTGGACTGACTAGATGCTAGTAAGTGGGATTGGCATCATATTATATGTGTTTTATGTTTTATTTATATATTTGAGATGCGTGGCATCAGGAGCATCAAGGATGTAGGTTACTTGAGAATCTGTGTGCATCGGGGCATCGTGGATGCGGGTTACTTGAGGTGCATGGCCCCATGTTTGAATTGAGCATCTATTAGATGCAGGACCTCAGGGAGGCGGATGCCGATGCGGTGAGAGATACATTGGGTGTCAGAAGCGACACGTGAGCACTAATGCGGTGTAAGGGTGATGATGCGTCACGGGGGGACCATGGGTATAGGAAATAGGTCGTTGGGCCTTGTTTGTTTAATTGTTTCCTTTTATCTTTGTTCGAGTTGAGACCGAGTAGGCGATTCCTAAGGTGGGAATCCCCTTTTTAGGAATTTAGCCAGAACGTTGAGATCGGGGTAGTCGAGGTTGTTTAACCGGGATGGGCGTTTTCGGTGCCATCTCCTGGTTTCATTTGGTAGCTCGGGGACGAGCTACGTTAAGGTGGGGAGTTTGTAAGAACCCTAGTTTTTCGAATCGGGTCAAATTCCGACCCTGTTTAAACTTTTGATTAGTTTTTGAGAAGTCTAGAAAATCTGGGCAGTTTCTGGAAATTTCCAGACTACACGCCATGTACTCTAAGTACATGTCGGGTATGAGTTACCTGAGTGACCGGCCGTGTGCTCACCGAGTACATGCCGTGTAAAGACCATGTAGAACATTCCTACTACAAGGCGTGTATTTATAACCACGCCGTGTATTCCTTACCCGTGCGAGGCAAGGTACATGTCGTGTGGTGCCCAGGTGTAAATTTCCATCTACACGGCGTGTAGCCTTCCTTAACACGCCGTGTACCCTTGTCCCGTGTAGCGGCCACGACCCTGGCCATGTGCACGGTCCAGACCGTGTGTCGGATTCCGCTTAAGTCAGAGTACGGAAACATGCCTACACGGCGTGTACTTGGGAAATACACGCCATGTACTTTTTTGTATTTGATCGACCGAGGCATCATCGCTCCTCATTCCTAGAATTCTATTCTTCTCCCCATTTGGACGAACAGTCTGTCCGAAAGACCTCCACGAACACAAATCCTTCTAGATCTGCCATACTACCTCCGTTCATCGATCTGTCGGAGGAAGCGAGACCGCATCAGAGAGGCCAACCTCGTGCACCATTCTTCTTCCTTGATACCTCACCTGTTCCTCCATATATTCCATCCGAACTAAATTTCCGGATTTGAAATAAACACAGATCTACCGCGATTCAGTCCGATTCAGAGGATGAAATCAATGGATTGGCATCAGACGAGTACGAGGTAGGTGGTGCATACCTTCTTTCGTGTTGTCGTAGAATTTTGGGGGTCGAGACCTCCGGGTGCGGTGTCGGGTGATGAGCAAAACCCTGTTTATTTTGTTTTTATTTCATTATCTGCATTGTGGGATGCCTCTGGGTATTCCCTGACCCTGTTGTGATTGAGAAAGTCCGGGTTAGAGTCCGTTTCTTGTTTGGGGAAATTCGGCCAGGGGTGCCGAAATGCGCGTGAATTGGACTGTTGTTTAAACTGTTGTGTTTATACGGATTATTGAATGTCTCTAGTTAAACTGTTTAGTTTAATTGTTAAATTTTGAATGATCTAGGTACTAGTATGGGATAGAATAAGTAATGCAAATAGACTATTTAGTAATTGCGTGTTTAAAGTTATGCTTCCAAGTATGAGTATGCAATGTTTGATATTTCTTGTGTTGAACTGCTTATTGTGTTGGGCGTGGCCCGGATATATTGTTTAGTGATGGGGATCATAGTTTGGAGCTTTTAGCACTAGTTATTTGGGTGGTTGCTACCACAGGATTGGGTGTCATGGATGTCGGTTGATACAGTTGGACTGTCAGGTTGGGCTTGGCCCGGGTCACTGGATGGCGAGATCATCTAGCTTGAGTGACAGGTTCGCAGGGACACGAGGTGTCAGTGGTGTTGTGGCTTGGGACATACTGAGGTGATTACCATTCACTAGGTACTTTTGAGTAGTGTGCACACAGACAGACTCCATGATGAGGTGGTATAGACACTCGCTGGGTAGAGGCCCCCGACCTTTGCGGTTAGGTATTTCTGGTTTGGGGGTACATTCCATAGGAAGCCACGTTGAAGGTGAGGAGCCTTCGGGGGACAGCTTTGAGGTGGTCGGGTTGGGGGTAGAGGCTCGTCGTGATTTGAGGACAGACATCAATGTTCCTCTGGTTATCTTTTGAGGACATGTATCATTGTTCCTCCGGATGTTGTGCCATGGGAAGGTTGAGCTTTCGAGATAGGTTACGACTGTTGGGAGTTCCTTCGGGACGTTGGTACTTGGGACACATGGTTTCTGGTTGCACAAGGTGCCTGGATGTAGATCATATTTTCCGGTGTTGGCCGAAGCAGGTGACACATCATGGTGGCTGCTGAGCACTAGTGAAGTCTTTGCTTACTTTTGGGCATTGCACTGTTTACTGTTTTCTTATTTAAACATGTCTTCCTAAACACTTATATTAGGTACACACCTCTGGATGGCATCCTACTGAAACTTGTCTCACACCCTACACGGGCCCTTCGGGACGTGTGTAGACATTATGAAATTGCGTGCAGGGAAAGGGTCAGCCTCGGGAGTTGGACTTTAGTGCTATTGACTTTGAGACTGGCACAGACCCTGAGGTCGTTCCGTACTAGAGTTACTTGTTTAGTATTTTTTTCTTGCATCATCATGTTTATTTTATATTGTAGCTACAGTTGGTTATCCATTGGCGCCGTGATATATATATATATATATATATATATATTGATTTTTATGACTTGTTTGGATGCATGCTTGGTTTTATTAGTAGTTATTGCAGTTGATTGCTGGCATGATGTCCGGTTTAGTTTCCGCTCTTGCTGTTTTTATTTTGCTTCCGCTGTTTATTGTTATTGAATGTGTTTCCTCTATGTGGGTTTGGTTCGAGTCTGCTGAGTCATTTATTTCCACTACATATTTTAGTTTATTACTCGGACCAGTAGTTTTAATTCCTCCGTGAGGGTATATCCTCCCCACTATACCTAACAGACCCTCGCTGCTAGTCGGAAGCCTTTGGCGTTCAGGGGAGGTGCGCCTACGGTAGTGACACTCGACCTGTTCGGCACTATTCGGGTGGCTGGCCAGGTCCGGGTCGTTACATCACCAAACCTTGATCATGTATTAATTCACTAACCATTATAATTCAATGAATTTATATGCATTATCATGGTCATTACTTGAAAGACGCACCTCATGTATCAAATTTTTCATAACATTCTCTAGGTTATCCATGCATATTCTTGTGTCCAAATATTCATTTATCAACATTATCATCATATGAGATCTTAATTTCTCAATGGGAGGGGGATATCGTTTTGATATATTCACAAAATTGAGTTAAATATGTATGTTTGAATTATTAAAAAAATACACCAATATCAAACAAAATGTTTAATATCATAAAATATAACACCTTAAATTAACTTCTTTGAACTAAAAAATATCATCATCATGATCTACGTTGATAAGCATTCATGGTTTAATATTTAATTATTGGTATTAGAGACTAGTGTAAACAGATACAAACTTATTTGTTAATTGTATTTATATGTCAATAATTTAGTAGTAGTAGTAGTAGTAGTATTTTAATGTCCCGAACTATTATAAATAAAAATCCAAAATCTATTTAATTAAATGTCTTATTAATTATTATGGTTAAAGAAAAAACATGAAAATATTTGTCATTATAATATCTCATTGGGTTTAAGATACCATATATAATCATTAACATTGATATTATAATTGTTCAATAGTGATGATATGATTAATATAAATATAGGGTTTTAACGAATCAAATTGACACAGAATAATGAAGTGATGGACACAACTAGTAGGATAAAACCCTAAGAATACCATTTATTAGAGAAATTGATAGAGGCAAAATCACAAGGATTTTACCTTGACCAAGAAATATATGAGATAAAAAAACATTTGCACGACAAAAAATGTTTATGAGAGATGTTCAATCCCATCGATATCATGACCGAAACCATGTTCATTGAACCACCACATAAAAGTCCCATAGTCACACACCATAAACATAAAGATTGTGTTGGTATTTTTTAGGGATATTTAAGTATACATTAATAATATGAATTTTTATATTATATTTCCAATAAAAATGGTTATATATACTTATTATTGTTACTTTATAAATAATTTTTACATTTGATACAATAAAGAAAATTTTATTTGCAGGTAATATTCAAATCTAACTAAAGAATATATATTCATGAATTAAGGAAATTTTTATATAACAATATTTTAATAAAATAATTTATTTAATAATTTTTATTTAATTTATATGATCGTATAATTTTTATGAATTCAAATATAATTTTTATAAGGGTTCGAAAACAGTTATTGTCAAAAAAACAACATTTCTCAAAAAATGCTGACTATTTTCATTAATGTGAATATAAACATAATTATAATATTATTTTTATAGAATGAATAATATTTTTTGAATTTGAATGTTTATATTATCCAATAGTGATAGTTTCAAAAATTTTAGAGACAGTAGAATTTTTGGGAAAAAATATATATCGTATTAATATACAATGTGAATTATGATTTCATAATGACCTAAAAATGATTTTATAAATACCATAAAAGGTATACAAGACCAAATATATTTATTAACCTCAAAATAATATTCTTTTATGTTTATTGTATTAATTTAAATAATCCATTTTGAATCCTTGAAAACCATTAATATATTTTAAGGTTTTGAAATAATTTATTTAAGAGTATAACCCACTTCCACATATGAAAGGGTTTTATTAAGTATTTTCAGACCATTTCCATATAAAATATTTAAAACTACTCTCATTTGGAGGATAATATGGGAAAAAACAACATAAGGTTTTTATTTTTTGTTATTTTATTATGTAGAGTAAAAAACCTATGTTAGAGAAATGATAATGAATTCCCCACTCTATTCCTATTCAAACCCCCCCAATATACCACTCCTAATCACTAAAATTTCTTTGATCACTTCCATACTCTTCCCTAAATTCATTATATTCCTTCCAATGTTCCCAAAATCTATTAATAATCTCCTCCCAATCATTTAGAGTCACACAATCAAGTAAGGGATCATCGCCTTTTCTTATTTATTGAAGTGTCTTTATTATACTTTGCCTTACATTTATAATTCCTAATGCTGGGCTATATAAATACATGTACCTATTACATCCCATTTTATGTCCAAATTATTTGAGACTCATTTATATCTCATCAAATTTTTTATGAATTTTTATGTGATGTAGTTATTTTGTTGAAATTTCACCATGATTTCCATGCAAAAATAATTGTGTACTAAATACCATAAATATTTTATATGATGTGGTTTCACCTTAATACAATTATAATTATTTTACTTGGTACATACATGTATTTATTCCACACTCCCTAATCATTGAATAAAATATGGTGGTGAATCAGTTGCTGTTGTGTGATCTATGTTTAATACTTAAAAATGAGAATGAAATGAAAGTGATGGTTGTGAACAAAATTATATAGCTCTCCAAAGAATTGGGTCATGATTAGCCTAATGAGATTTCATGTTGGGATAGAGAGTTAACCTGATTCATTTAAGGGACTTTTCCCATCATGATTTCTTGGAAGTTATATATGACCGATGTTAATCATGCGTAGTTTTTAGTTGTTCCCAAATTTACTGTGTTTCCTTTATTATTATCATGCTATATCTGGCGTTATTGTTTATTTTTATGATTCACACCCCTTTTATTTCCCATTTATATATCTATTTCATAATATGTGTTATATTATTATTGTTATTCCATGTTTATTCCCTTTTTGGGATTTATTGCTCACCACATTTTCATGTATGTCCTTAGGTTATCCCATGTAGTTTCATGTTCGATGGAATTATAAGATCATGTGAAGGATGATTTTAGTAAAGATGATGTTGTCTCTAATTTATCTTATTATTTAAGATACTTAATTCACAAAGATACTATACTTCATGATTATCTAGGAATTATTATCCATAATATTATCTAACAAATCATTAATTAATCTTTAATAAAGAGTAAGGTTATTATATTTGGTATCAATGGAAAGATATGTAATTTTATGGTTACGGATTAGTAAAATCTAGTGAAATAATTATGTATGAGACTATGTATATGAAAAATATGTAAATTATTATATGTATAGATTATGTTGTTTTTCAGGAAAGTAAATCCATTTTTGGATACTACTAGTAGATGTGGATCTATAAAAGACGTACATAGGGGAAAACACGAGAACACTACATTAAACTAGAGTCGACTGAGAACTTGTTCCTAAAAAAGGGCCAACCTGAACACATAGTTTGACACACATAGTTGTTATTATTTTAAAAATTCATATTCTCTTTATGAACCATTATTTAGGGAACAAAAAATTCCCATAACCGTATGTGTTAAGAAATAGATCATGGATAACATTAATTGAATCCATGAAATTCATAAGTCATAAAATAAATATAATTTTTTTCTTTATCCCTTTAATATTAGTGGATTCTCCATTTATTTGTTAATTAGTTTAAAAAAATCATCCATAATTTTCCTATTATTCATGTTAATAGCCCAAAATATGTAGAATTGTGAAAACAACCAATGCGAAGGGTAATGTGATGACTATCCCAAAGAGATTACCAAAATGATGGGAGTGAGAATTAAGAACATTATGATGATACTCTCTCAATATCAGTTTCTAAATAAACAATAGATCAATAATAGTGTCTAAATCCCTCTAAAAGAGAAAAATATATGTATGAGACCTTTACATGAAAACGTTCTCCAACAATTCAATGGATAATATAATCCCTAAATCACTGAACAATGGATCCAATCCACATAAAGATCTTCTCCATCATTCAATTATCTGAGTAAGAGAATGTTCTAATGGAAGTTCATCATACATTTAGAGAAGTTGATCGGTGGTGGACATTGATAAAACATACAAAGCCTAAAGAAGATATTGGAACGAGGGGATTGAATGAATTCCAGAAAATGTTTTAAAGATAACATTTTACTCACACTCCCTGACATAAAATGTAACGTAATTTACATTACCTCCTCTAGAAATATGATGAATCTATTAGGGATATTGAGGAAAACATAAAAATACTTGTGAGATTTGCCTTAGGTGTTTTTATTACTCTTTGATACAAGTTATTACACTTCTATTTTTCGTTAAAACGTAGTCTATGAAAATGCACTCAGATCTGAGACATTGATAGCTTTGAGGAAATTATCAGATGTGCCATAAAAGCTAATACAGAGTTTAGTGAATATCAATGGTGTCATGAGGAAAATTAGTAGATATTGGTGTATAAATCTTGCAGTCTGGTGGATAAATCTAATGATTACATGAAATTTAAACATCCAACTAATCCAAGGTACGAAAAGAAGATCCATAAAAATTTCATATGGGGGATGAGGAGATATTTTAGTAGCAGGATGGAAGGAAACATAACTAGAGATTTTCGATAGGAGAAACCCAAAAATACATTAGAGGAAAGGAATAATCCAGTTAAATCTTAATGTATTTTTCATTACTTAAACTATAAATTACCATGGAACTTTTAAAACCAATGCACTAAGGCAAGGGTATTTGGGGACAACCAACAACCTCTAAGGCATGAATGCTAGTTTGTTTCCATCACAACTCACTAGGTTGATCCCAAAAATAATGTGGTGGATTTTTTTCTATTTATATATTTCAAGATAGATAAAATAAATTTTTAATATTGTTTCAATTCATTATTTCATTTCATCATATTTTATTAGAACTATTAAAACACCACCACAAATTAGGGATGTTGAGCTACCAGTGAAAACTAAAAATGGGAAATTATTTCAACCTAATTATATAACTCCCCCTATCACAATTTTGTGGAATAACATCCTTAGGAACTTTGGTATATTCCCTTTGGAGGAATTTGATATAATTATAGGAATGGATTGGATTACTTTATATACAAGCAACATAAATTTCCTTAAGAATAAATCACTATTTGTATCATGAATTGACCCCCAATTATGTAAAAGTGCAAGGATAATGATGAATCTTAATTATTGCTTGAATATCAATCAAGGATATTATTCCTTAAAGAGAAGTCATATGTAGATAAAATGATTTATTATAATGAATTAACCATCCATTGTTACATTCCCATTCCAATGGAATACACTTATATGTTTCCCAAAATTTTTTGGTCTTCCCCCTATCCAAGATAATGAATTTTAAAATTAATTTATACATGGGGTGTTACTATTATCAAAGAATATGTCTTGAATGAATGTTTTGGAAGTTGGGGAGAATAGTAAAACACTATAGGAGAATCTGAATAAAGGGTTCATATGCCCATATACCTCACCATGGGGTGTAATAGTCCTCTTCATCGATAAGAATGATATATCAATGTGCCTTTGCAATGACTATCATGAGATCAACAAGATCACAATAATGTTCAAGAATCCTCTACTATGGATTGGTGACTTATTTGATTAGATACATGGAGAACAATACTTCTCCATAGTGGATGTGTGGTTGGGGTATTACAAAGTTAGGGTAAAGGATGATATCCTAAGGACTGCTTTTTCATACATGGTATGTGAATTATGAGTTCATAGTAATTCCATTAAAACTCACTAATGATCCAGATAAATTCTTGGAAATTACGAATAGATTATTTTTAAATTATCTTTAATAATTTCATGTAGTATTTATAGATGATATCATAATATACTCTAAAATCACGGAGGAACATAATGAGAATCTAAGCATTGTGCTAAAGACCCTATGAAAGGGGAAACTCAATTCCAATTATGGAAAACCTGAGTTTTGGTTAAAGGATATTTCATTATTGCGGTATATCATCCCAAGAAATGTGATACATGAGGATCATTAAAAGATAGATGATATTGAAGGATGGGCATAGCCAACATCAATGAAAAATATCCGTAGTTTCCTTTGATTATCTTGGTACTATCCTCATTTTTTGATAAATATTTTGCGATAGTATAATCCTATTACCACAATACATTAATGGGAGTCCTGCCTTCTAGAAATGAATAATGTGAAGAAATATTAAAGTAGTTAAAGAGGAATATTTTCACTTCACCTATAATCACACTAAAAATAATTGGGGAATTTTTTTTTGGGTTTTAGTGATTATTTGAAGAAGATATTGGGCCGTGTGTTAATACGGAATGATAAATTCATAGACCTTGCTTCAAGAAAGTAAACTGTTAACAAATAGAACTACCAATAACTTGATATTGAGTTGGATAAAGTGATATTCTCTTTTAAAATATTGTTTTATTATTTTTTTGGGGGGAAGTATGAATTATATACAAATCACAAAAGAATCAATTATATATCCACATAGAAAGAGATAAATATGCACCAAATAAGATGGTTATATTTGATCAAGGACTATGAATTCTCAACCAACGAACATATTTGTAATGTTCTGAAAATGGATTATTATCTAACTAGAAAAGATCCAAAATTTTTATCATTGACGAGGATTGAATAGAATTCGATATTCTTAGACACAAAAAGGATTGAAATGGGAATCTTAAAAGAAGGAACATCATCAATCATTTCAAAAATTATTTCTCAACCATACCTTCTAGAGAGAATAAAGTATAATCAGTGAAATTATGTGGGAATTCTTAATAAATTAGAAACTTTATGAGAATGGAAATTATCAGAGTTATATGTTAATAAAGGAGTTATAATATTTGGTTCAGGGCTATGTATACCATAAATTAATGAGATAAATAAGTAACCAACTGATGATTCACAATGTTCTCTTTTATCCATCCATCAAGGATGTGAAAAGATGTATCTTGATTTTTGAGGGAAATATTTTTGGGAAAATATGAATAAATAGATTGTATAATATACAACAATGTTCCATGTTTTTCAGCAAGTGAATACTGAATGAAAAAAGTCTAAGGGGATGATGCAACCATTACCAATACAAACATGAAAAATGGGAAAACAACCCCATGGACTTTTCCATAGAAATTTTTAAGACATCCAAAGGAGAAAATGATATATGACTTATTTAGGATCTTCTTACAAAGAAATATCACTTTATTGCAATTTGAAAGGACTTCCCACTAGATCAAATTTCAAGGATATACAATATAAAATAATGAACATTTCATGGAACACCATTATAGATTATATCAGATCATGATCTAAGATTTACATTTTTGTTTTGGAAGAGTCTCCTACATTATATAAGTACTATATTTATTTTTATCATGGTATATCACCCTGAAACTTCTAGACAAACTGAGAATACAATCTAGATGCTCGAGTACATGTAGAGAGCATGCTCAATTGACTTCAATGAAGGATGGAATTAAAAACTTACTCTAGTTGAGTTTTCACAAAATATTAGCATCCACTCACGAATCCAAATGTCTCCCTATGAAGCACTTTATTTGAATAGGTTTATAACACCTACATGTTGGGATGAATTTGGTGAGAAAAAACGGTTAGGCCTTGAAATAATATTGGAATGGTGGAAAATGATAAGACTATTTAATAACATATCAAGGCTTCTCAGATCCTAAATAAGATATATGTTGAAAATATTTTAGGATACATAGTGTTTGATGTTGGAGAACATGTACTTCTTTACATATCTTAAGCTGAGAAAGTGATGAGATTTCGGAAGAAGGTAATGATTTTCCCAAGATAAATCATCCCCTTTGAGATCCTAGATCGTATCGAAGGGGTGGACTATTGACTAGAACACCCCACCAACCTATCACACATAAATAAATTATTACATGTATCCTTCTTGAGTAAGTACATACCAGACCTCTAACATGTACTCAATCCAATGGTGGCACCATTATAGAATGATATTTCATATTAAGAGCCATCAATCTAGATCAAGATCATAGAGACATATTTATATGAAATAAGATGATGAACCTATTAGATGAGTTCTGGAGATACCACAAGTTTTATGAGGTGATGCGAGACTTCGAAATGGCGATGAAATAATGTTACCATCATCTATTTTATTATAGTAAATGAAAATTTATAGGGAAGAATTTCTGACGGTGTATGAATGTAACGACCTGAACAATTATAAATAAAATTCACTGTTGAATTTAATTAAATGAATTATTATGTATTATGGTTATAGAGAATGCAAGAACTTTTTTGTTTTTATTATATCCAATCAAATTTGAAATAACATTATGAATATTTATTGATTTTAATATATTTATTGAACATTGATAACATGATAAGATAAATGTTGGGTTTTAACAAATCCAAATTAACATTGAAAAGGGAATTTATGATCTCAACCAGTAGCATCGTACCCAATGAAGAAAATTTAACAGAGATTCCATTGGAGATAGAATCCCTAGACACATCCCTTGATGATGAAAAATATGATTTCCAACAACTTTTGTAAGAGAAAACCCATTTACAAGAGAAGATAAAGCTCATCGAGATCACAACCCCTACCATAGAAACCAAACCACCTCATGAGAGGCTCAAATCCCTTAGGGGGTTTTTTAGTGTATTGAATGGACATGTTTCAAGAACATAAGAATAAGAATATTTATATTCTATTTTTAATATAATAATGGTTATATCTACTTCTTATTGTTGCATTATAAATTATTTTTATATATAATAAAATAAAAAATGAATTTTTAGGTAATATGAAAATTAAATTAATGCATTTATTTTCATGAATTATTTATTTTTTAATAATTAATATTTTAATAAAATATTTTTTGTAAATATTTTTTATTAAATTTTAATTATCGTATTATTTTTATGATGTCAAATGTGATTTTTATAAGGGTTTAAAAACATTCATTGTCAAAAAGCCTAGTATTTCTTAATAAATTATTATTATTGTTTTAAAAGTAAAAAAAGGTTATAAAATTATTGTGATATAATTTATATTATTTTATTAATTTTAATTTTAGAATTATCTAATTTTGAGTTTTTCATAATTTTTTATTTTTGCAAAAAACATTAAATACCATATAAATCTACAATGTGTATTATCATATCATAATGTCCTAGAAGTGTTTCAATAAATAATATAAAAGGTATCTGTGAAAAAATATATGATTTTTTAATTTAAAATAATTTAAATTTATGTCTATTTTATTAGTTTAATAAATCCATTTTGATTCCTAAAAATCCATTTTTGTATTTTAAGGTTTTCAAATCTTTTCTTTAAAAGTATGACTCACATACTAATCAGAATATGTATTATTTTTTTAATTTCTATACATGGACTTATAAAATAACTAAAAACCCTCCTATTATTAAATATTATTGGGAAATTCATGGTATGTTTTGTAGTTTTGTTAATATTATTATTTAGAGCCCGAAACTTATGTTTGAGAAATAACAAAGAATTACCCACACTTTTCCAATACAAACCCACCCAGGATCCCAAAATTCTTCACTAAAAATTGTAATATCATACCCTTACTCTTATCTCCCCTCCCCTATTTATATTTCAACCAGGGTTCCCCCAATATCCCAAAATGATCCTCCCTAACATTTTGATCACACACTCAAGTAAGGGATCTTCACTGTCTCTTATTTATTCAACTTATTATTATCTTATGCCTTTTATTTACAATTACTAATCCTGGGATATGTATTTTAATTTACCTATTATGTCCCATTTTATTTCATAATTATTACAGAACAATTTATATCTCATCAATCAATCTTATTCATTTTAATGTTACGCCATTATGATGATGGAATTTGACCACAAATTCTGATGCCAAAATAGTAATGGAGTGAACACCATTCCCATTCAAAATTAAGTGTGTTCACCTTTATACACTAATAATTATTTGAATTTTTAAATATGATAATGATTGAATCCATGTTTTATGATTCATGAGGCATACGTAAGCATAAGAATGGAATGAATGTGACAGGTATGCCCGAAAATATATAACACTCCAATGCATTGTGTAATGCTTAGTCTCATGAGACATCATGTTAGGTCAATGAGTGAACGTCATTACTTATTAGGACATTTTACATCATAATTACTTGGATGTAATCATTTATCTATGTTTATTATGTAGTGTTTTACATTTTTTTACATTTCCCATGCTTATTTTACTATTATTTATTAATATCAAGCCTAATTAGTAATTTTTATGATTACCACCCATTTTGTTCCCCATTGATTTTTCAATTGTCTAACATGTATTATCTTTTTCATGTTATTCTATTTTTATTGTGTTACTGGTATTTATAGATCACCCATATATTATGTATGTTCTAATGTCATCCCATGTAGTTTTAAGTACGATGGAAAACTATGATCATGGTAAGGATTTTTTAAATAATGATGATGTATACATTATTTTAAGTTGTTATGTATTGTACATAATTTTCAACAACACTAGAATTATTGGCCTTATGGGTTGTATTATGCGTAATATGATGTAATAAATCATAAATTAATGAGAAATAAAGAGTAGGTTTTTTAGAACTTTTGTTAACATCAATATTCAAAAACACATTATTCCTAATGGGTTAGAGAAATACCATCAACATTTCATAATTATATATATATATATATATATATAACTTATTTATAATAAGACACCTCTTTAGAGTGAAACTTTATTTAAATGAAAATATTTTATAATTATAACAAGTTGATGGATGTAGTTTTACATGTTTAAAAAATATAATATTTATAATCCACTCTGGTATTCATAGGTAACAACTACAATCCCCAACCATACTCCCAATATAGCTAAATAGTAAAGGATCATATTTAATTCAATATAAATATGAGAAACCAAATATTTGATTTAAATAAAATTTTAGGAACATAAATTTTAGAGATGTTTTGAGGAGATGTTGTGATAAGAAAAAATCAGTTAAGGTTGTTATGAGTGAATACATTTTTCTCAAAAGAATTATATTTTGTTGTTTAACATAAATCACATTACATTTTTCTACTTTCTAACAATGGTAATTATGAATATATGATCTTCTTGAGTTTACTTTATTGAGTTTTATAGATGAAGGTTCTTGGTTTAGTTTAATTGGACAAACCATTATGATGAATGTTTATCTCGTCTTTCAATCAAAGGTTAATCAAAATATTTATTTATATATGTTATAAAATGATTCTTTTATAATAATATTATTCCTAAAAACATGTGTACACAACAATCTCATGATTATAGCTTTATTTGAAATGGGAAGAATAATTTTTGTGTTCCTAATGTTCAAGTTATGAATATCTATAGAGTTTTCTAGACAAATGTGGTTGGTCAAGGATTTTAATGTACAATAATTGTGATACAAATTTGTATAATGTATAATTGGATGATTTTATCAATCAACAGTGAAGATGTATGTAGATTTCATTCAAATTTTTCGATTATTTTGAGTTATTAGGGTATTATGTGATTCATTCAATCATTTGGGATGATTTCTCTTCAAAATAAAGTTTTCAAAGTACCAGGGGAAGTCGCGGGGGGAATGCATCAGACGAATACCATCAAACATTCTGTCTCAATTTCAATAGTATGAGTCTCTTAGAAGAACCATATGAATTGTTTTATGATTTTTACATATATATAATTTCTATCATACAGACATGTATGAAGTTGTGATTTGATGTTTTTTCAGATGATCTTATGGATGTCTCAGGGATACCAGACAAATAGATTTGGATGAATTCATTGGATTAAATTTTTAGGTTTAAAGATCACCAGCCATAGGTTTGCATAAAATGTAAAATCTCATAGGGATATTTTTCAAGCCATCATATAGAGGAAATTTATGACAGAAGTATTATAAGATTTTCCTTTGTAGTTGTGCATGACCACTATATAGGGTTGTATTGGTTGTATTTACAATTATGAAGTTTTACAAGATGAATTAGGTGTTAAAATTTGTATGAGTTTTGAATGAAATTAGATATATTTCCTTAAAGAAAAAATTTGACGATTCTACCCTAATCATTTAACATTCCAAATATCATGGAGGAACGATATTTTATTCTAACCAAATTGTATGTAAATTTACCAAAGATCACTAACTTCACACATTATGGAAATCTTATACTCTCTAGGTGAAATAATTGTAGTTACATTTTAGATGTTTAAATCAGAACAATAATTTTTTTGGTGGGAATTTAAAAAACAATTTTTCAAATTTCCCTAAAAATTAAATGTTGTTGTTCGAATATAAACGGGGTTTGTGAACTGAGATGAAAATTGAATTTTTGAAAGTGTGGAAAACCCCTATAGATATGAAAATTTGATTTAAATTAGTTTTTTGAATACACATAGATTTGATGAAAATTGGATGGAGTCTTCCTATAAATTGTCATTATATGAGTAGATGTTATTGGGGAAAAAGGGAAAAGGTAGAAAAAAATAGAATGAAGAGGAATAATCAAGAAATAAAAAATATTATTTCATAAAATATGGTATTGCATAAACAATATCTCGCGGTTATTTTTTGAAAAACAAGTATGATGTGGTATCATTATTCTGAATGCACTGGATTAAGTTTATCAGATGAATGTCCAGATAGATAATACAATAAGAATATGGGATCAGATAGAATTTTCATACATAATTCTTTGGAGTTATTCTTTCTCACTGTAGTGAACAGAATTTATGAGTAAAAAGAATTTCATATAGGAAGTAAAATTGTGAATAAATTCCAAGTACCATAGTGACAATTACTTATTCCACTGGTGATAGTTCCTATTATTAATAATAATACTTTTCTGTATCATTTTTCTTTAAGGGAACATATTCATTATCAATTGTTTATAGTGTGATGGAAGTAAAAGATATTCTTTTCATACTATAACCACCAAAAGTATTATATTATAGTGGTTTTGTGGACATTGATTATTTAAAATCCATGAAATGGACTTTTTACTCCTACATATTAATTAACCTAGTAAATACACATGTTCATGTGGATTTTAATTTATCTTTTTTCTTGTAAATTCAAATCTATATGAAATGAGGAAAATATTGTTTCTTATGTAATGAAAGATAATTTTAGTTGATCACTGATTCACCACTCCACCTCTTACAGTTCAAATAGATTTTGATTGTTCCTTTTATGTGGTATTAGATGTATGGTTTCCTACATTTACAATTTACAAATATTTGGGGAGAATAGATTCTATGATAGATATTCAGAACATGTGAATAGAATTAGGATTCCTAAATTTTAGATAAATACCGATCATATAAATAAGTATATAATGTTTCCTTATCTTATATAATTTGGATCTAATGATCTTGAGGTTTATTTAGATGGGTTTTCTCCTCAGGCTAAAGGTGTTTCCATAGAAGGTTATAATATGAATAATTTAGTTAATTAGGGATGGACCATTAATGATATATTCTCCTCATTATCAGAATGAGGGTTTCTTATAGTTAGAGATTTTTTTTGAATAAAAGAACTTCGGATAATATTAAGAACATATACGAAGGATATAAAAATTTAAAGATGGAAAATTTTCTATGTTTTCAACTTAAGGATGAAGATATTAAGATGGGTGATGATGAATCTATTGTTGAATTATTTAAAAGGGTAAATTACACTATAATCAAAATAATTTTCTTTTGTGAGATGTGGGGAGATTATACCATCATTTTCAAGATATTATAAACTCTTCTTGATAAATTTGATGTCATGGAATCATCATTGGAAGATAAATATATATAAAAAAAATCTATTGATTAGCAATATAAAACTCACATCACATATGAAGTATAAAGAGAAAAATTTATAAAAAATAGAGAAAATGATGACCAAGAAATTTATTTGAAATATTAATATCATGAAATGTATAAAAACGTTCTAGATGATGAATCTAGTTACTCTAACACTAAATAAGTGGTTAGTAAAAAAATTGATGAAATTATTTCTTTCTTCTATATAAATTTGAAAAAAGAAATATGAAGGCACAAGGTATAATTATCATTTAAATTAATTTTTTTTGGAGAAATTAGATATTTATCTTTATTTTTAATATAATTAATATGAATAAAGTGATGAAGATGAAAGAGGTTCTAGAATATCCTTAAAGATGATTGTATTGAAATACAAGTCATTTTCTAAGTGAATAGATAATAATTTATCTAAATAGAAAATGGGAATTTTTTTCTATGTGTGAGGAAGATTGGGATAATGAATAAGAATAAAAAAACTATAAGAACCCTGATCTTTATTACACACTAAAGCACCATTTATTACATAAACATTACATGAAATAACATAGAAGATAGAGATGTCAAGTGTCTTGGGGATTATGATCATTACATAAAAAATTAAAAAATGAAATAGAAAAAATTAATTGAAATCTTCCTTTACATGAACAATACATTCCCTCGTACTTAGCATTACATGGGATAACCAGAGGACATGCATAAGAAAATGGTGAGTAATAATGTCCAGTAAGGGAATAAACATTGTGTAACATGAGGAATAAAATATATTTTAGACAATAGGAATTTAAATGGAGAACAAGAGAAGCATGAACATAAAGGAATGATAAATCATGATAATCATAACATGGAAATGTGGAAACACCACTAAACATGGAATTTAGCATGAGCCAAGGCTCATTGCACATGGAGAATGAGTAAACCCTTATTGAAGATGAAGAACGAGTAAACCCTTATTACACATGAATTAGAATGATCCAACACTCATTTCACTTGAAATATCATGATACTATACTTTACCCATTGGATTGGAGCGCTATCAGGGCACACCCTTCTTAAACATTTTATTTCGTGCAAAAGTGTTCCACATGGATCATAAAACAAAGATTCATTAACCATAATCATTTTTTCCACGATAAAAGAATGTAAAATTCATACATGATTCTATATAATAAATAGTCAAATGTGCATAATGGTTAATACCCTTAATAGAGAAAAGGGCACGGTATTCACTACTCAATGACTTTGGCTTGGAAAAACATTGTGCAATTTTGACAAAATAACGATGTGACATAAGAATTCATAAAAATGGTTGATGAGAGATAAATTGGTGTCTCATAATATTTAAATGAAATGGATAGTATGGGGGTCATATAGTGACATGTCCCAACAATTGTAAGGGGGTCTAGAGAGATATGGGCTGGGGTTTGTTGAACTCCAAAGCCTTTGAGTGAAGAAGAAGTGGGAGTTTGGGAGGGGTTATATAGAAAAGTAGAGGGAATTCATTATTATTAATGTTTGGGACATCTCACATTAAACTAATCCAAACCAAAAACTAGACCATAGTTTTTGCCCATAATTTTCTCCAAAGGAGAGTGAGAAAAATATTTTATAATGCCAATGGACTAAATTCTTAAAATAAAAGTGTTGCTTATGTGGAGGTGAGTCACACTCTCAAGGAAAACAATTTAAAAAGACAACATTTTTTATTAGCATTGAAGGGTCCACTAAAGATTTGTAAAATAGATCAAACAAACAAAAAATGATAGTATTTTAATTTTAAAACATATATTTACTGAACATAATTTTTATTTTATTTTATTATATCGTAATTGGGTCATTATATAGTCATTAAACACAAAAATATATTTAAAGGATATTTAATTTTTACCCAAAAATTCGACTGTCTCAGAAAATTATGAAACAATTATCATTGGTTAATTACGATATCATGATTCTAACAAATAATATTCAATTTATCAAAATAATTTCTAAATATGTGAATTTTTACTTTCAAAATAAAATAGACATTTATCGAAAATTCATGGGTTTTGACAAAAACAACTTTCAAACCTTAATAAAAATTACAATTTCATTCATAAAATTATACAATAATTTAAATTTAATAAAAAGTAAATTAATAGTAATAATAATTTTTTATTAAAATATTATTTAATTAAAAAATCCATTAATTCAACAAAATATACTTCTTAGTTGAATATTAACAGAAAATACTATTTGTGCTTTAAAAACTTTTTACAATGTAACAATAAAAATAATGTATATTCTCTATAAAAGAATAATTTACATAGTCATAGTGCTAGTTTATTGTTATAAAAACCCTTATAAAACCCGTATGTGACCTATGTGTAAGGTTTGCGATGATGAAAAACTCTTGGGGTGGCTAGGATAACATCGCTCAGGTGAAAATCATTATTAACATCCACTTCTCCCATAGTTGGTTCTGCTCAAGCCCTATGTGTTCATTCTCATATTGGGATTGGTCAATAGAGAAGACCAATGATGCCACCTCCTTTTTAAGCTCCGAAAAATGGGATTCGTATGGGGAAAGTATACTGGAAGAGACCATCAGTTACTTTGTTTGAGTAAATTGGATTTTTTAAAGCCCTATATTTATACTAATCATGTGATCACTGTTCAATGACTATATTTGAAATGGTCACAATTATTAATGTTATTTTAAAATCTAAAACGTAAAAAAAATATGTGCATCAGTTTTACATAACCAAAAAAGATATTTAAATAGGCCAAGAGGAATTTTCATTAATGAATTTTTGGGTCATTACAATCTTCCCCTGTTAAGAAATTTCTTCCTCAAAATTTCCTTTTCCCACACTAAAATAGATGTAGGTAACTTTGATTCATCACTACCTAAAATTCCCATGTCTCTCCTTCAAACTTGTAGTTTTTCAATAACACCTTGATGAGGGGAATTATCTTATTTAGTAGAACATTTTCTCTATGATCTAAGATATTCCCAGGTTTTTCCTCTTATGAAAGATAATAATCTAGTTGTACTACCTATTAGGAGAGTTCATGTGAAGGGTCTAGTATGTACTTACATAAGAGGGATACATGAAAGACATAATGTACTATGTCCATGGTAGGTGGAAGTTCTAGTCGATAGGCCATAGCCCATACACAATCAAGACTCTAGAAGGGGCCGATGTACCTTGGACATTACAACCCTTTCTTTACATACCTCATAACCTTCTTCCATGGATATATGCATAGAAATAACATGTATCAAACTTTGAACTCAAGTTGTCATCAATGGTTATCTGAATAACTCTTCTGTCGACTTTAGGGTTCATTGATATGCTACTGAATGGTTCTAACCTTCTCTACCATTTCTTCGACCATTTCTGGTCCCAATAGCTTACGCTCACATACTTTATCCCAACATGACAGTGTTATGAACCTCTTCCCATACAGGGATTCAAATGGTTCCATTCAGATGCTCAATTGGGAACTGTTATTATAGAAGAATTCAACCAGACGATTATGTTAATCCCAACCTCCTTTAAATTCAATTGAACATGATCTTAACATATTTTTTAGAGTTTGAATAGTTTGATCAGATTAGTTATTAGTTTGGGGATGATAGGACATGCATAAGTTTAGTTTAGTATCCAGAGAATGCTAAAGACTCTTAGAAAACTTATTGTTGAATATTGTATCTCGATCGGATACAATAGACAGTGGTACTCCATACTGCCTTACCACTTCCCTGATGTATATTCGTGCCATTTGATCCAATGAGAAAACCATCTCAATTGCAATGAACTGTGAAGCATTTGAAAAATGATCCATAATAACGCAAATTGAATTTTTTCCTTCAGGATTACTTGGATGTCTGGTGAAAAAATCTCATGGTGATGTTCTCCCATTTCCATGCTCGTATGGGAAATAGTTGCATCATCCCCTTAGATTTTTTCCTCTCTGAATTCACTTGCTGACACACTAGGCACATGGATGTATACTCAATGATCTCTTTCATCATATTATCCCCTCAATAATTCCCTTAGATATGTCAACACATCATTGTTTTTCCAATGTGAATAGAGAAATTTGAACTGTGTGCATAATCCAAAAGTTCCTTCTTCAGATCCAGACAAGATGTAACACATAGTCTTTTCCCAAAACTCACAATTCCTTCATCATTAACATTGAACTCCAATGATTCATTTTATTGATAGCTTCCACTTTCTTTGTAATTCCCACATCATCCTTCTGATCATCTAATAACTTTTCCAAAAGAGATGGTTGAGAAATCATTTGTGAAAGGATTGAATATGTTCCATTCTTTATGATTCCCATTTCCATCTTCATCAAATATATGAAGATTGGATCCTTCACAATTATCATTAATGATAGAATCACTAAGTCCTTTCTAGTTAGATCATTATCCACCTAGTTCACTTTCTCAGGGTGGAAATGGATTGAGATGTCATAGTCTTTGATCAGTTATAACCATCTTCGTTGTCACATGTTCAACTCTTTTTGTGTGAATATATACATGAGTCTTTTTTTCTCTGTATATATTTCATACTTTTCCCCAAAGAGATAATGCCACCATTTTTTTAAAGTTATGTTCACCATAGCCAACTTCATATCACGTTTTGGATAATTTTGATCATGAAAATTGAATTTCCTTGAATCATAGGCAATGACCTTTTCATTTTTCACCAACACACAGCTCATTCCTTTCTATGAAGAATCACATAATACCACCAAAATTTCTCCACTTGTGGGTAATGTGAGCACAGGAATAGCGAGAAGCCTCATTTTCAACTCGTTATAGCATTCTTTGCATTCATCACCCAAACAAAACGTCACTCCCTTTCCAGTTATCTTGGTAAGAGGGTTGGAAAATTGTGAAAAATTTCTCACAAATCATTGATATTACCTATCTATCCCCAAGAATCTACGGAAATCTGTTGTCACTGTTGGGGTCGACCATCCTTCTATTGAAGCTATCTTGGAGGGATCCATCGATATCCCATTACTTGTGATGATATGGCCCAATAATGAGACCACCTTCAACATGAAGTCACACTTGCAGTAATTTTCATAGATCTTATCCTTTCTCAAGGTCTCTAGTACAATTCATAGATGCTATTCATGATCCTCCTTTGTTTTGGAGTACATTAGAATCTCATCTATAAAGACTACCAAAAATTTGTCGAGGTAATCTCTGAAGACTCTATTCATCAAGTCCATGATGATTTCTAGAGCATTAGTGAGTCCGAAAGGCATTACTATGAATTCAAAGTGCACGTATCTTGTACAGAAAATAGTCTTGAGGATATATTCATTCTTCAACCTTACTTGATAATATCCTGGCTGCGAATATACCTTGTATAAGTATTATACTCCACACAGTTGATCGAACAAGCCATCAATTAATGGGAGATGATACTTGTTCTTTATCATGATTTGTTTAAGCTTACGATAATTGATGAAAAATCACATTATCCCATTCTTCTTCTTGATGAAGAGGACTGGTTCACCCCATGGTGAAGCAGTTGGGCATATAAACCCTTTATCTAGATTCTATTGTTGTTGTTTCTTTAGCTCCTCAAACTCTATAACAACCATTCTATATGGAGTCTTGGATATTGGTAATGCCTCAGGTATAAGATCAATTGAGAATTCAACATTTCTTCTAGGATGAATACCATACAATTCCTCGAGAAACACTTCAGCACATTCCCCCCACAATAGGAATTTCTTCAGGGATGGTTGCCTCCTTAGACTCAATCATATGAGCCTGATATGAATTCTCATAGGGAAGTAATATTCACCCTTGAGATGATAGAGCTAATGAATACTCATCTTCCTCCTTGCACTTGTACAACATCGGTTGTCGATTCTCCACATAGAGAGTGATTTCCCTCTCAGAAAAATTTATGTTGGCACTATTTAAAGAAAGCAAATCTATGCCAAGAATTGTTTCAAATTCCACTAGAGGGAGTATAATTAGGATCATCGGGAAGTTCAATCCACCAATTAATATAGGGGAGGAGTTATATTCATGGGATGTAATGATTTCTCCATTTTCCGTACTCACTAATATCTTTACATCCATGATTTGTGGTGGTGTTGGGATTGTTTTACTAAAATTCGAGATATAAAAGAATGTGTAGAACTTGAATCAAAAAGTACGTTCACTAGCATACCTATCACCACTTCATTTTCGGGGTTCACATTAGCAGTAGTGATGGAAAGAACTCTCCCTCTATTCCTTGGAGGATGTTGGTTGCCTTTGAAAACCCTTGTGTTAGGGCACTAATTTTCATGATTCCCTGGTTCTTTACAGTTGAAGCAATGAAAAATGCGTTGAGAGCCAAACAACGCATTCTCTCCTCTATCACAACCATGAGTTTTCATGTCCACAGTTAATGGATTGGTACCCATATCTTCCACATTTAAATCATTTTCTCATCCCCCTCAAGCATTTTCCGGGGTTCTTATTTCAACACCTTTTTCTAGTGGGGTACTATATTTTCTTAGCCTTGTTGGATTTATCCATCGGACATCAAGAATTGAATTCCACCTTATGCTTATTATCCCCATGATACCCCTGAGGTTTTTTATCTCTATTTAAACCATGAGGGAACATTATAAAATTTCCTCATAGCTATTAATGTCCTGGGTCTCCAGGGATTTATACAGGCATCGTTTCAGCCCACCAAAGAAGCGATCAACCTAGAATACGGGGGTAACGAAAAATCCAGAAGCATATCGTCCATGCCTTTTGAAGTTTTCCTCATACGCTCTAACAAAGTTGTCATCTTTTTTCTAGAGGGAAAGGAAGTCCCATTCCATCATAAGCTAGAGGGTGCATGGAAAATATTTATCAAAAAACATCATTGAGAAATCATTCCATTCCAACACCTCGATCTCCTCTTCAGGATTTTTATTTTTTATCAATGTCCACCACTAATCGGCTTCACCATCCATACAATAAGCATCCAGAAGAACCTTCTCTTTTTTGGAAAATTAAAGGATGGATAATATCTTTTCAATGGATTTATCCATTTTTCGATGATTTAGGGATCAGATGATCAATTAAAAGTAGGAGGCCTTTGTCTAATGAAGCACTCGACATTGACTTGTTATTTTTTAGGGGGGTTGATAGTTCCTCTTAACCCATGTTTATATTCAATTCTTGAGTTAATTGAGAGAATATCATGAAAAATTTCGTGATTCTCGCTCCCATTGGATTGGGAATTTCATTAGAACAATCGTCACATTGGTCATCAAATCGGTTGTTAGCCCGAGTCCTCCTATTACAATCCATTGGATGGAATAAAATGAAAGGTAGGGGTTACTCAAAAAGGTTAATCCAAAACAAATGACTTATAAATGGCTTTTTTCCATAACTTATGAATTTATAGGCTTCAATCTATGTTATCCATTATCTACTTTCTAACATATATTCTTAGGGGATTTTTTTATTCCCATAATAATGGTTGATACTAAGATTGTGAATTTACCAATGCATATTCCTCAGGAGTTTCATTACCAAGAGTGTAGAAAGGCCCATTTTCTTATACCAGGATACCCAGAGACAAGCCAGAAGCTCCTTGTCAGGGTTTTCACCCCAAGGTACATCTATCTTAGAGCCACCTGTACCTACTCATATCCATCCAGGAATGTATTTTCTTGATAACAAACTTACTCAATACTCACCAAAACATAATGATGTTTTTATTATACATAGTCTTATCCCTAGGGCTCTAACAATGGTTTTATATTCCTAATACTAAAAAATAACTAAGCCTATCCTTTTATACCAATAATAACAACCATGTTCTTTAATATACACTAAAGAATGAATTGTTACATAAACATCACTTGATACGACATAGATGATTGAGAGGTGTAGAGTCTTTGTGGATTAGGATCGTTATATAAAAACATAAAACATAAAATACAACATCTTTATTGAAAACTTCTTTTACAAGACTTCTACATTCCCTTGTACTTAGCATTACATGGGATAACATGAGGACATGCATAAGAAAAGGGTGAGCTATAAATCCCAGTAAGGTAATAAACATGGATGAAGTGCCCAGATCTGTGTGAATCACTGAGAGGGGGAGGGGGTGAATCACTGATCCCTTAAAACTTTTTACTAATTGATTATTATCAATTAAACCTCTATGGCTTGTTAAGGACTCGATCCACTCATCTTGTATCTCTCAGCCTTTCCTCGAGTAATGCAGTAAATGTAAATGCACTGGACACAAGGATTTACAAGGTTCGGCACCAAAGGCCTACATCCTTGCCATGTTGGTTATAAGCCCCAACATGGTTTCTCCATTATAACTTGTTAGAATTACAATGATCGATACAGAGTCCCACTGTATCTCTCCTGAGTCCCACAGGAGGGTCTTTATACTGCGTCCCACTGTAACACCCCAAGATTTCATAGTGTGTTATTTCTTCAAAATAATTTAATAACTTTCACTACACGCAACACCGAGTTCAATTGCACCATGACTTACCAAAAAAAAGCCATTAAAAGAGGTCATGAATAGTATTAACTAAATTTTAAACTTTATATAATCCTTATAATTTTAGAATCCATATTATGAGTTTCTTAGTCATAATGCAAGAACAGATTCATTTTCAGTATTGCACTTTTATCAACTTTTGATAGTGAAACCTTTTTAAATACAATATTTTAAACTTTTTGACTAAATGGAGACATCAAAAAATTTAAAATGAAACATCCCATGCTTCCACGGTACGCTTTCCTTTGAATAAAATAGTAGCGTGTGTTGTACGCAACTTCGAGTTCTAACACACCGTAACCAATCAAACTAGCTGTTATGAATAGTAATACCTACTTTTTGAAGTTATATATATTTTATATTTTAAAATGGACTTCATTTTTGGATTCGGAATATCAAATTTAGCCTAAGGTGAAATTTTGGTACTTTTCGGATAACTTTCATATTTTGATGAATAGTGAAAATTACTAAATTTTAATTAAAAACAACTTTTTTAATCAAAATAATTAATAGTGATAAATTATGAATTTGAGAGGTTTTAAAGTATATTTAGAATATATTTTTACCATTTAATATAATTTTGGTCATTGGACATAATTTTACAATTAAACCGAACATAAACAAGTGTCAATCTTTTGATAGTTATTATCTCTTAAAAACACGCTTTTTGTTTTGACAGCGGGAATTAATTTTAAATTAATTTCTGCCACTTCTATGTTTTGAATTTAGAAAAATGGATTCCATATTTGAAATAATGATGTCCAAATTGTGTAAATAGGTAACTTTTATTTTTAGACATTTTGAATAATTACTGTGGTAAATATTTTATTTACCATGGTTAAGGGTAAATCCGGTAAATAAGCGTTAAAAAATAATATTATAATAATACAAAATTAACCTAAAACGTGTCCTAACCTTATTGGTGGACACATACCCGACCATGAGCATCCTTGGGTCAATTTGGGGACCCCTTGGAGCCACTTGTATGTGGTAGGGACACTTTATATTAATAAAGTTAAAATAAAAATAAAAATGGCATAAGCTTACATATTTTAGAAGAATAATTTTTACATAGGGTTATACATGTTGGATTTTCGATTATAAATATTCATTAGAAATATAAAAATATTTCCTACATAATGATATTTTATTTATAATTTTTAGACATCAAATAATTTAAATTATCAATGACACAATAATGATACAATGTTTACCTCATTAATAAATCATTTAAATAAATAAGATTATAATGATTAAAATATTATCTAAAACCTGTCCAATTCTTATTAGTTGATGTTATTTAGAATATGAGTCATCTTATATTCTACCTCAATGATTTTTGGACCATTATAAACCGAATATAATTATATTATAAAGTAATACTTTCACTCTTTCCTAAAGAGCCCCTCCTCTCCCTTATAAAAGGAGACCACTTCTACTCATTCCTCACACCTCTCAAGCCACTTGGCTCGTCCAAACTCTGCCCAACTAAGCTCCCCACATCCCTCTCCTCCTCCTTGAAGCTTCCCCTTAGGCAGAAAGCATTTAAAGAAGTCCTTTGGTTCCAACCAAAGTGAGTTACCTAAATTAAAGGTAACGATTTCTCTTAAATTATTTTCATTTATTTTCCTTCTCCAACCCCTAAACTCTTTTTATTTCCTTTCTTTTGTAACAACACCAGTATCCTCAATATACTAGGATGTTTTTATAAGAAGGATTCAAACTACACATACACACAACTCCATCTAATGGATGATGAACATAATGTTTCTGTGGATGGCAAACTAACGCCTCACGAAACGATGATTATTCAAATACATCTTACCGCCTCTCATGGTGGCCATTATGATGGCACTGTAATTAAATATGATATTAATGATATATATTTTATATATAAGCTTCTTTAATTCCATTTTATTTCATACCATTATTCGTTTCATGTTGTATATACATACGATAATTTCATTTGAGAAAGTGCGGACTACCGCCCCCTTAAAATGATATGACTCGTTCATACCACACATGGAACGTATAAAGGATGGTGTTAATGAACTTAAGTAACATATATAAAATATTATATTATACTGTAATAGTAATATACCTATGTATCATTTGGATTCATAAAAATTAAATGGAAGTAGCGTTCGTGCGTACGTACGGACTACCGTCTCCACGAACGCGGTGAGATCCATCCTCCATCGTATCCATTCAAGTCTTATTCTCATTTTAGGGTTAAAAATAATGTTAATATCATTCTGATTATGAATAAGATTTAAATCTATCCATTACAAACATGTCTTACGTAACCAAACATTTAAGAAGAACGAATCGATTATCACCTGAAACGACGATAATACTAAGATATTATTAATAATGCAATGTTAAAAGATCATATATAATATCATATTAATGTATATGATTCTTGTATAATTTAATAAAAATTATTTCACCACTATACAGGAGGTTAACCAACCCCAACAAAGGAAAAGTACAAGGTAAGGGTTTACTTTACAACCTCTTCATTATCCAAGGTTGTTTGTACGTAATAATCTACTGGGATCTCTTTATCATCCACATCCATGTTTCTTAAAAATGCATTTCAAAACATTTTTACTATTTACTAGAATATGAGTTAAATTCATTTATACCCTTGTTTGACTTTTTATAAGAGGTTTATAAAGGAATCTTTCCGTCGTTTTCAAAACAAGGTCCTTTTTAACCTTTTCGACAGAATTGAGGTAAGAATGTTTTTTTAAACTTATACGGCGGGTGCGGTTATTTTATGCCGTTATAAAATCTTGAAAGCTTTCCTTACAAGATTATAAGAATATTTTCAAAGAAAATGTTTTATTTTATATGGATCTTAAATGATTTCAAAATAAAAGGAGATATTTCTTTAAAAAGAATTTTGATTTCATCTACGTCAACATCCTTTGATGGATTTTAAGATTATTTGAAGTTGATTTATTATGATACAAAACTTCTATATTGTATTGAAGGTTTTGTGATATGTTTGACTATGGATGTTCTATTTTTATACCATTCATAGTTTATGGTGAAATTATTGACATTTCGTATGCTAGTTTTAATATGAATGTTTATGTTATGTTTAAACCTTTTCATATGGGAATGCATTGGACTTAATAAGTGACGGGTGGAGCCCGCTATAGCTCCTCGATGCATCGGTAGGTCTCATGAGACAAACTAGTGTCTTGGCACAAGGCCTTGACAAAATCTTATTTGTAGTCTTGGCACGAGGCCTTGGCTATGTGGTTATGATAGTCTGGCATTATGCATTCCAACATTATGAAAGTGGTTATTGATTTTGCATGTGATTATTTGATTAGTAGAATATCCATGTGAATAAGTAAATGGAATTATTTCATTTTATTTATTCCATACCATGTTTAAAGTTCATATTTAAAAGGCTTTTGTTTTAGTTATACATTGCCTTAAATGTTTATTCTTATTTATGAAAGTTTCCGCTATATTTTTATCCTTACTGGGCATTTGAGCTCACCCCTTTTCTTGTTTTATTTTTCCCAGGATGTGAAGAAGTAAGTTATGAATGACCTGCAGGGATTTTATGAGGGGTTAATAGTGTGGATTGTGGAAACATTATGTTGTTGTAGTAGTTTTTCATTTTATGATGTAATGTAAAACTTATGAATATATCTAGTGTTTCCAAGGCTACTAAACCAATCGGTCTTTCGAGATTTGAACTTTCTTCTGATCATGCCAATGTTATGTAATAATGCACCGACTCTGGGTAACTGGGGTCGGGGTGTTACAGTTGGTATCAGAGGAAGTTTAGTACAAACCTTGGAAGCTAGATTTAGATAAACTCTGAATAGAGCAGGTAGACCTAAGATGAACTTTGAAGATTAGTATAGAAGAACTTCCTAGAATTTTGGTATTGTAGAGATTTTGTGAGTTTTCCGAGCAATACATCCCTGTCTGGATACGAGCAGGTAGAGGCGGCTCTGGCACAGATGTACCTAGGGGTAAAACCCGAAAACACCGCTTTGAGCTAGACTCGAACGGGAACTGGTGCACGACAACGGGCCTTGCTGCACTCTTGGTTACGACACTCCCGGGGGATATGCTTAGGATAACTCTCATTTTCTTTACAAATCATTATGAAGGGTTTATGAGTATATACTTTCTCAAAGAAAACATTTTTATGATTATGGATTATATCCATAAATAGTTCAATTTATGTTAAGTGTTTTATAAGTATGAGATTATGTATTTTGATTCATAAACTGATCTAGTTTATGCCATTGTTTAGAAATGGCGCCCAGTAGAAGGAATGAGAACTCCGAAAATGCACATGATCCAAAGAGAAGGAAGGATCATATCTTTCATGGTCTTAAGCTAGAATTTATAAGAGAAATAGTCTCCCATGTATTATCATCATATGAAGAAATAATATCATGTATTGATAAGATAAGTAAAGAGATTACTGAGTCCTATGGCTTTGAAGGGAAGAAAGAGAAGAAAAGGATAGAAGAGAGAAACATGGATAAAGGGAAGAGGGAAAAGAAGAATTTTCCCATATGTGGTAACTGTGGAAAGAAACACCCTGGAACTTTCCTGAAAGGAATGGGAGTTTGTTATAAGTGTGGAGGAAAAGGGCACAAAGTACGTGACTGCAAGGGTAAGAAAATGGTTTTAAATGTACAATGCTTCATTTGCAAGGAGTTTGGACACTACGCGAACCTATGCCCCAGTCATCAGACTATGCCGCAAATGATGCTATTGGATAATAATCAAGTTATGATACTACCACAGATGAAGAGGAATGATTAGAGTTCTTATGTTGATTATGTCAATTGAGTGTTGTATCAACAATGTACTTGTTATAATAATTATGGAGTATATAAGGATTGTACTACAGTACTATTTCATTAAGGACTTGAGATGGTGTGGAACAAAGAAAAGTGACTTAGTAGCAGGTTAAATGTTTGGAAAATATATGGTTGAGAGAAAGATAAACCATAATATGGTTCAGATACCGAGGTGGTGATTTTAGAATAATACATGATTGATTTGGATAAATTATATTGGATATTATTGACTACCTTGAAGCTGATTAATGATTTGTATATTCCATCATTGTTGGGGTTTAAAACATTTTTGGATTAATGAAGTATATCCAGCATTCTATATGGAATAAGGGAGCATGAATGTAATCAATAAGGAATATGGTAATACATGATGAAGGTATTCATATGATATTACGGGGTAAAAAGGATCTATATTATGTTTACCTTCTTTATAAATGTTAGACTGTGAGTTTGGACAGAAGTATTTTGGATAGTTCTAGTTTGGATTATTTTGGATTGCCATAAAAGGAGAACCCAGAGGTCGGGCGGCAACCCGTCGCGTCCGGCAAGGCTGCGAGACTTGAACCCGCAGCCGAAGGGCGACAAGGTTGTATCACCTACCACTGGACCATGAAATGTCCTGGATTAAATAATGTTGTTTTTATTAAAAGATCATGTAGATGAATTATAAATTCGTTTATTTTAGAACCCTATACGAATAGTGTAAATAGAATTTTTTAACATTCTATTATCTTTTAGAGTGAAAGATGAGTTTGTGGTAGAAATTTATTAATGGATAAAACTCTAATTATAAAGTAAGTATATCTCCTTATGATCTTAGCCAATCTCATAAATAAATTCCTCAATATTAAGAAAAGAAACTTTGAACAAAAATGTTTTCCTAGATGGTACCTTAAATCATCACTAATTTTTGGCTTTGGGATTGTTGGCCTTTTTATAGCCATGTTCTCTACCACTCTCCATCAGATAATTGATGGTTAGATTTTTCTTCCATATCCATATTTTACTACATGGAACCCTAGTATGTGTTATTTTTGGTAATCTTCATACTTTCGACTCTTTATTTTAAATAGAGGCCTCATTAATTCATTTTTCGATGTGGGATTTCAACTAGGATACTTTGAAACGTCAAAAATGTGTTATCCTAATACCCTATGTTTTGTTGAACCGATGGTATTTCAATTCATCATAGATTGATGAATTTAAGGACCTCAATTTTATACTTTTTTGTGATTGATGACCTCAATCACTACCTATAAATATTTACGTTTTTCCTCCGATTATATGTCTCCAATTTCCACCAATGTTCTCCTAATCGAGATCATAATTTGGTGGTGACCCTTTGATTTCTCTTTTCCTCATATTAAGACTAAATTTTAGTAACCCAATTTCCGATGTGGGTTTTCCCACAAATATATTTTCTACTTTCAACCTTTTATTTTCGAAGAACAATTTCAAATTGCGAGGACGCAATTTATTGAAGGAGGGGAGAATGTAACACCCCAAGATTTCATAGTGTGTTATTTCTTCAAAATAATTTAATAACTTTCACTACACGCAACACCGAGTTCAATTTCACCATGACTTACCAAAAAAAAGCCATTAAAAGAGGTCATGAATAGTATTAACTAAATTTTAAACTTTATATAATCCTTATAATTTTAGAATCCATATTATGAGTTTCTTAGTCATAATGCAAGAACAGATTCATTTTCAGTATTGCACTTTTATCAACTTTTGATAGTGAAACCTTTTTAAATACAATATTTTAAACTTTTTGACTAAATGGAGACATCAAAAAATTTAAAATGAAACATCCCAAGCTTCCACGGTACGCTTTCCTTTGAATAAAACAGTAGCGTGTGTTGTACGCAACTTCGAGTTCTAACACACCGTAACCAATCAAACTAGCTGTTATGAATAGTAATACCTACTTTTTGAAGTTATATATATTTTATATTTTAAAATGGACTTCATTTTTGGATTCGGAATATCAAATTTAGCCTAAGGTGAAATTTTGGTACTTTTTGGATAACTTTCATATTTTGATGAATAGTGAAAATTACTAAATTTTAATTAAAAACAACTTTTTTAATCAAAATAATTAATAGTGATAAATTATGAATTTGAGAGGTTTGAAAGTATATTTAGAATATATTTTTACCATTTAATATAATGTTGGTCATTGGACATAATTGTACAATTAAACCGAACATAAACAAGTGTCAATCTTTTGATAGTTATTATCTCTTAAAAACACGCTTTTTGTTTTGACAGCGGGAATTAATTTTAAATTAATTTCTGCCACTTCTGTGTTTTGAATTTAGAAAAATGGATTCCATATTTGGAATCAGGATGTCCAAATTTTGTAAATAGGTAACTTTTATTTTTAGACATTTTGAATAATTACTGTGGTAAATATTTTATTTACCATGGTTAAGGGTAAATCCGGTAAATAAGGGTTAAAAAATAATATTATAATAATACGAAATTAACCTAAAACGTGTCCTAACCTTATTGGTGGACACATACCCGACCATGAGCATCCTTGGGTCAATTTGGGGACCCCTTGGAGCCACTTGTATGTGGTAGGGACACTTTATATTAATAAAGTTAAAATAAAAATAAAAATGGCATAAGCTTACACATTTTAGAAGAATAATTTTTACATAGGGTTATACATGTTGGATTTTCGATTATAAATATTCATTATAAATCTAAAAAGATTTCCTACATAATGATATTTTATTTATAATTTTTAGACATCAAATAATTTAAATTATTAATGACACAATAATGATGCAATGTTTAACTCATTAATAAATCATTTATATAAATAGGATTATAATGATTAAAATATTATCTAAAACCTGTCCAATTCTTATTGGTTGATGTTATTTAGAATATGAGTCATCTTATATTCGACCTCAATGATTTTTGGACCATTATAAACCGAATATAATTATATTATAAAGTAATACTTTCACTCTTTCCTAAAGAGCCCCTCCTCTCCCTTATAAAAGGAGACCACTTCTACTCATTCCTCACACCTCTCAAGCCACTTGGCTCGTCCAAACTCTGCCCAACTAAGCTCCCCACATCCCTCTCCTCCTCCTTGAAGCTTCCCCTTAGGCAGAAAGCATTTCAAGAAGTCCTTTGGTTCCAACCAAAGTGA
Organism: Viscum album; assembly: GCA_963277665.1. Classification (NCBI taxonomy): domain Eukaryota; kingdom Viridiplantae; phylum Streptophyta; class Magnoliopsida; order Santalales; family Viscaceae; genus Viscum; species Viscum album. The sequence continues at coordinate 288,977,116 of OY728151.1, read as the reverse complement.
GTTACCTAAATTAAAGGTAACGATTTCTCTTAAATTATTTTCATTTATTTTCCTTCTCCAACCCCTAAACTCTTTTTATTTCCTTTCTTTTGAACAACACAAGTATCCTCAATATACTAGGATGTTGTTATAAGAAGGATTCAAACTACACATACACACAACTCCATCTAATGGATGATGAACATAATGTTTCTGTGGATGGAAAACTAACGCCTCACGAAATGATGATTGTTCAAATACATCTTACCGCCTCTCATGGTGGCCATTATGATGGCACTGTAATTAAATATGATATTAATGATATATATTTTATATATAAGCTTCTTTAATTCCATTTTATTTCATACCATTATTCGTTTCATGTTGTATATACATACGATAATTTCATTTGAGGAAGTGCGGACTACCGCCCCCTTAAAATGATATGACTCGTTCATACCACACATGGAACGTATAAAGGATGGTGTTAATGAACTTATGTAACATATATAAAATATTATATTATACTGTAATAGTAATATACCTATGTATCATTTGGATTCATAAAAATTAAATGGAAGTAGCGTTCGTGCGTACGTACGGACTACCGTCTCCACGAACGCGGTGAGATCCATCCTCCATCGTATCCATTCAAGTCTTATTCCCATTTTAGGGTTAAAAATAATGTTAATATCATTCTGATTATGAATAAGATTTAAATCTATCCATTACAAACATGTCTTACGTAACCAAACATTTAAGAAGAACGAATCGATTATCACCTGAAACGACGATAATACTAAGATATTATTAATAAAGCAATGTTAAAAGATCATATATAATATCATATTAATGTATATGATTCTTGTATAATTTAATAACAATTATTTCACCATTATACAGGAGGTTAACCGACCCCAACAAAGGAAAAATACAAGGTAAGGGTTTACTTTACAACCTGTTCATTATCCAAGGTTGTTTGTACGTAATAATCTACTGGGATCTCTTTATCATCCACATCCATGTTTCTTAAAAATGCATTTCAAAACATTTTTACTATTTACTAGAATATGAGTTAAAGTCATTTATACCCTTGTTTGACTTTTTATAAGTGGTTTATAAAGGAATCTTTCCGTCGTTTTCAAAACAAGGTCCTTTTTAACCTTTTCGACAGAATTGAGGTAAGAATGTTTTTTTAAACTTATACGGCGGGTGCGGTTATTTTATGCTGTTATAAAATCTTGAAAGCATTCCTTACAAGCTTATAAGAATATTTTCAAAGAAAATGTTTTATTTTATATGGATCTTAAATGATTTCAAAATAAAAGGAGATATTTCTTTAAAAAGAATTTTGATTTCATCTACGTCAACATCCTTTGATGGATTTTAAGATTATTTGAAGTTGATTTATTATGATACAAAACTTCTATATTGTATTGAAGGTTTTGTGATATGTTTGACTATGGATGTGCTATTTTTATACCATTCATAGTTTATGGTGAAATTATTGACATTTCGTATGCTAGTTTTAATACGAATGTTTATGTTATGTTTAAACCTTTTCATATGGGAATGCATTGGACTTAATAAGTGACGGGTGGAGCCCGCTATAGCTCCTCGATGCATCGGTAGGTCTCATGAGACAAACTAGTGTCTTGGCACAAGGCCTTGACAAAATCTTATTTGTAGTCTTGGCACGAGGCCTGGGCTATGTGGTTATGATAGTCTGGCATTATGCATTCCAACATTATGAAAGTGGTTATTGATTTTGCATGTGATTATTCTATTAGTAGAATATCCATGTGAATAAGTAAATGGCATTATTTCATTTTATTTATGCCATACCATGTTGAAAGTTCATATTTAAAAGGCTTTTGTTTTAGTTATACATTGCCTTAAATGTTTATTCTTATTTATGAAAGTTTCCGCTATATTTTTATCCTTACTGGGCATTTGAGCTCACCCCTTTTCTATGTTTTATTTTTCCCAGGATGTGAAGAAGTAAGTTATGAATGACCTACAGGGATTTTATGAGGGGTTAATAGTGTGGATTGTGGAAACATTATGTTGTTGTAGTAGTTTTTCATTTTATGATGTAATGTAAAACTTATGAATATATCTAGTGTTTCCAAGGCTACTAAACCAATCGGTCTTTCGAGATTTGATCTTTCTTGTGATCATGCCAATGTTATGTAATAATGCACCGACTCTGGGTAACTGGGGTCGGGGCGTTACACCCACAGTGTTACCAGAGTCCCACTGGCCTGCTCCAGAATCCCACTGAAGACTTCTTCTGCCCTGAGTCTCACAGGGGGCTTCTCCTGGCTCCTCGAGTCACACGAGTAGCTCTTCTTCTGTTCAGCTCTTCAAGTATCTTCAGCAGCCTGGGATAAAGACTGCTGGCCTTGCTCTGTAACTCTGATCACTTGAGTTGATCAGGTCTTCTCATCTTGCTCAGGCTTTATCACCTTCTTCTAAGGATGACATGGCTTCTCTCTTCAAGAATCTTCAACAGCCTCTGATAGGGTCTGTTGGTCTTTCTCATAGCTTCTGATCACTTCTGTTGATCAGGATTTTCTCAATCACTGAAAACTCAGACAACTGATATCTCTAACTTCAGTCTGGCTTCAGTCTGACTTCACATCAACTTCATGCACTGAGTGCATGGCATCTCTGCATCCTCATGCACTGATTGCATGGCTTCTCAAATCTCTTCAAGGACTCCTGGTCTTGGACAACTCAATTGCACACAGCCTGATTTATCTTTGTTCACGTGTGCATGTGCATGCATGCATGCATGCACTCTCCTTCTTCTTTCTCTTGGTGCAATAAACCTACAAAGGGTGTAGTCACTTTAAGCACACACCTTTTATTCTTTTCCTTCACACGTTTAATTCCTTTTGATTACACACATAAATGTGTGTTATATGTTGTGTGAGTCCTCCTCTTCTTCTTCTAGGTGAACACATTTTAGTGCACACACTAGGTTCGGCCACTTTGTTCTTTTTCACACACAACTTGTTCTTTGATTTGCACACACACAATGAGTGTATATTTGGACTTCACTATTTTTGCACACACCCAAGCTATCCTCGGCCTTCTTTTCAAATGCACACACACACAAAGTGTGGTGGTCTTCACTCTTCAAGAATGCACACACAAATGCACTAAGGCCTCGGGTCTTCTTTGGTGCACACCCACTGCCGCGTAGGGTTCCTTCACTTGACACACAAGCACAAATGCTTGGCCTTCTCAATGGGGCAAGGTGGCGCGCAAGGTACTGAAACCAATCCTTTTCTCCAATAGCCGCGTAGGATCTTGGTGTAAGGGCCACTGCCTCGGGTGTGCAAGGTGCAACACCGCGGGGCGCGCAAGTGCAACAGCGCACAGGTGCTACTGCCGCGGGTACTTCCTTCCGCGCAAGGAGTAGGCGCGCATGGAACACTTCACCTCCTTATTCTTGTCGCGCAAAGGAGTTTCACGCAAGGAACCCCTTCAAAGCCTTTGGTGGATTTGGGACAACAGCCACGCAAGTAATTTGCGCGGTGGCTCCTTCCTTCGTGAGGCAGAGAGCACTCACGGGACTTCGGATTTTCAACAAAGGATCAGCAAACTTCTCTAATGCCTCGGGCTCTCCTTTTATAGGTAGAGGAATTCCTCGGCCCATCAGCGTGATACAATCTTTGAATCCCCGAAGTTTTCGGGTATTTCATGATTTTGAAAATCTTGATATCTTCCTCTGTTTCACACGCGGGTACTTTTCTTTTTGTTTTTCTCCTCCACGTGCATGCGACTTAGAACGCATGCACGGCGTTCTTTAAACCCAATCCATGCAAAGCATCAACACCGAATGGCCTCGCACCTTTGGTTGCTTCGGCCGAACTTCAAATTCTCCTCTCGTTGCATGCAAGCCCACTTTTAAGCATGGATAGGTTCAGTGCGTCGAGACGATCCCAATGGACTCTTCGGCTTGATCGGAGATGGCCGGGAACTCGAATTTTATCGTCGGGGAGGCCTCTGGTTCGAACGGAGCTCGCGGGTGGCAGCGGCCTGGCTTGAGGTTGAGGATGGACGGGGAGCCGTCGGATCAGGCGATCAGATAATCTCGGACGGCCTGGATCAGATCGCGAATGGCGCGATTAGATGAGCGGCTCGGATCGCACGCGCGATCAATCATGCGGCTAGGATTCGCTCCGCGGAAAAATTCCGCATCCCACATCGAAGCCGCGGCCGGTTTTTCCGCGGTTTATCAAACATCCGCTGCCGGGATACGCTCAGTTGAACTTCTCCCCTCTTGGTGCCGCCCTGCGCCGAGTTCTCCCTGTAGGCGCGCTTTGCGCCCACCTCTGCTCCCTGCGGGCGCGCTCCTAGCGCCCACCATGCACTCCGGGCGTGCTCCTGTGCCCCTGCCGCGCGGGCGTGACACCCCTGCATGGCCCTGCCACCTTGGGCTTGCCCCACAGGTTCCCCCTTGGGCGTGGCGCCTTAGTCCCACATGTGCCTTGGGGTTGAACCCTCAAGGTGTCCTTGGCTGGCCAATTTTTTGGAAAAGGCATGAATAAGGACTTTGTCAAATAAAAAGTTCTCCTATGAGTATAAGCCAAATTCCAAGCCCTTCAAGCCTTCTTCCTCTTCATTTACACTTCTTTATTTCTTCTTCTTCATTATAATTCCTCCAATTCTCTTCAACATTTATTCATCACTTAGGAATGGAATTCCCGAAGTTTCTTCATCAACCGATCTCCTGAATCAAATAATTCTTCCACATGCTTCTATGATCCAATAAGAGATCAAGTTGGATAAACATCTAATTCACATGCACTAAGTGATAGTTCATGGACTTCATTAAACCACTTCATTCACTTAGAACATGTGAATGGATCATCTTCTAACTCCTCATGCATTGTCACTATAATGCATGGTCTTCTAATCATGTTGTGACTTTGTATGATCTTGATACAAGTTCTTTAAACTTAAAGAACAGCTCAACAATCGTCTGATGTAATGATGATACTCCATCATCATCCATTCTTCAAGTGGTGTAACTTAGTATCACCTTGATACTAGTATTGAAACATTAAGAACAACTCTACAATCGTCTGATATACATAGAGAATGTTTCAACCACAACATCCTATGTCACTTAGTGAATCTCCAAAGTGACATGCATCTTAGTACCATGGCCATTCTCTATTCATCACCATCACCATCACAACCTTTGTCATTCACATATTGAAGCTCCTTGACATCCATCCATTCATTCCTTGACAACAACATACCTCATTGACAACAAATGCAACAAAGTGCATTTCAATCTCCCCCTTTGTATTTGTTGTCAATACACTACTTCTGCACATATGAATGGGTCAATATGTGTGCCAATATTTCTCCCCCTTATTGGCAATCAAATGCAAAGGTGTGGTGTGGTTCTCTTCAAAAATAATCGCTTCCTCCCTTTGAAAAGCATTGTCTTGAAAATCACAAGAGAGGGATGATGTCACATGTTCACTTGAGCAATGAACCTTTAGTAAATCAGATCTAAGTCTACTTGGGCTAACCCGGTGTAGAAAACAAGAGTGATTTGACCAAGGAATTCAAAGCTGTCCATAATTCTCTACACATGTGAGATCATGCTTAGGGGTTTGAAATTTTTCAGATATAACAATGAATTTTCTAAATCCTCCACAACTTCACAAAACTCATTAGAAAGTTCAGGTGCAATGATAAAGCTCCCCCTTTCATTCATTTGTCTTCAATCAATAATCCCCCTTAATTGTCATGATGAATACAATTAAGAAACAAGGGATGAAAGTATGATTGGAATACCTTCACTTTTCTCAAGATGGTATTAATCTAAGAATCCCATCTTCTTCAGATTGGCTCCCCCTCAAGGGGTGCACTCCATTATGTCCAAACCATCCTCCAGTTGAGAATGATCATCACTTTCAATTCCCTGTAATGTTAGCACAAGTAAATACAAGTGATTAGGGAATAAGATGGAACCTCCTTGGTTCATCAATGTGAACAACAAGGTTGAGAATATTCTCTCAACCGAGATGTCCCATTTTCACCATTCTTCGCACTTGCACATTTGATCTTCAATGATGATTGTGATGGTGTGGATCTCAACACATCTTCATGTGAAATATTTTGTTTCCTTTTTGCCTTAGCAATTGCTAGTGCTTCATCTTTAGCTCTTTGCAGTTCTCTGGCAAGTTGCAACTGATTAGGCCATATGACTAAAAAGTCATTTGGAAGTGAGGCCTCAGTTTTGGAAATTCCACATGGTTCTTTTGATAATGTTAAGCCACCTTTATTAGGCAACATATTTTCAACCAATCCCTTCTGCTTATTCTGGATTGATTGTCTGTTTGAGTCCAGTATGCCTCTATTGAATTTCATGGCTTGTTTACAAAGATCCATGATATGTCCTTTCATGGCACAGTAGAAGTATGTTTTCTTCTTGGTGGTCCTTCTGGATGCATCACCCTTCGTGGATTTCAAATCCAAGGACTTCTTTTCCTTTTTCAAAATCTTCTTGGGAGCATCTTCCACTTTCTTATGCTTGCTTCCCAAGGATTCTTTCTGAGCCATGTTCTGTGATCTTTTCATCTTTTGAGCTCTGGATACAGTTGGAGATTGACATTTATCTTTTTGTCAACTTTTGCAATCATCCCAGATGTTGTCAAGTAATCCAAATCTATTTGCAGTAAACAGATGTCTCTGGACCTGTGGATGCTGCTTCTTTTCTTCTGGCTTGCTCCCCCTAGGCATGGGATTCCTCTATTCTTTGGCATTCAGTGGATTGTACCAACAATCCTTTGCACAATGCCCATACTTGTTAAAACACCAACATTGACCCACAAATCTTGACTTTTTGATTCCTTCTGATTGTAGGGTACTTGTCTTGAATTGTTGTGCTGCTCCAGGAGATCTTTCTTTCTTCATTGTCTTCATCCATACTTGTTTGGAATTATTCTTCCATACTGCACTTTTAGTAGAAACACTTTTAGAAGCATGATTACAAGATGGTATGGATGGTACATTCCTTTTAGAAGATGTTTCCCTTTTATTAGGGGATGTCCTTCTTTTGGAATCATCCTGCTCAATGCATACTTGAGTAGCAACATTTCTTCTTTCAGCTGACTGGGAGGATTCAGCTTTGGGTGATTGCTGATTGTTCAATATCACCTCCAGTTCTAAGAATTTCATATTGAGGGAGTTCTTCTCATCCTCAATAGTTCTTTTCCTTCCTTCCCAATTTTCTTTCAGCTGTTCTAATTGGTCTTCATGCACCTTCTTCATTTCTTGTAATGAATTGTCAAGCTCCTTCACCCTGTTTACATTGACTTCAAGTTGAGCATCTCTGACATTCATTGAAACTTTGTGCCTCTTTTCCAATGAATGGAAAACATCTTTGATTATTGTCTTAAAGAATTCTTTCTCAGAAAGGCTTCTTTGCAATTCTTCACAAGTATCATCATATCTTTCATTGCAAAGAGAAACTGTTTCATCCTTAGCCTTCATCAGCTTTCTGAGAGTGTTGGTTATGCCTACCCTTTTTGCCAATTGATCTTCCATTGCATTGGATTCTTCTTCTAACTGTGATTTTTCTTTATGAAGATCAAGGATGCCTGTAGCTATACACATTGCCACATCCTTGGGGACTGCCTTCTGATGATATTCGATTTCATTTTGAAGACCATTCATTATTCCAACTTCATCACAGCTAGGACAGGCTTTCTTCATCTTCTTGGCCTGTTCCTTATTTCTATTTTTCTGAGTCCTGGCAGATATCTCCATTTGAGGCTGGTTACTCATTTCCTCAAATCTACACTTCATAAAGAATCCCTTGGATCTTTTAGAGGTAACCTCGCTCTGATACCAATTGAAGTGCCCAGATCAGTGTGAATCACTGAGAGGGGGAGGGGGTAAATCAGTGATCCCTTAAAACTTTTTACTAATTGATTCTTATCAATTAAACCTATATGGCTTGTTATGGCCTCGATCCACTCTTCTTGTATCTCTCATCCTTTCCTCGAGTAATGTAGTAAATGTAAAGGCACTGGACAGAAGTATTTACAAGGTTCGACACCAAAGGCCTACGTCCTTTCCATGTTGGTTATACGCCCCAACATGGTTTCTCCATTATAACTCGTTAGAATTACAATGGTTGATAAAGAGTCCCACTGTATCTCTCCTGAGTCCCACAGGAGGGTCTTTATACTTCGTCCCACAGTGTTACCAGAGTCCCACTGGCCTGCTCCAGAATCCCACTGAAGACTTCTTCCACCCTGAGTCTCAAAGGGGGCTTCTCCTGGCTCCTCAAGTCACACGAGTAGCTCTTCTTCTGTTCAGCTCTTCAAGTATCTTCAGCAGCCTGGGATAAAGACTGATGGCCTTGCTCTGTACCTCTGATCACTTGATTTGATCAGGTCTTCTCGTCTTGCTCAGGCTTTATCACCTTCTTCTAAGGATGACCTGGCTTCTCTCTTCAAGAATCTTCAACAGCCTCTGATAGGGTCTGTTGGTCATGCTCACAGCTTCTGATCACTTCTATTGATCAGGATTTTCTCAATCACTGAAAACTCAGACAACTGATATCTCTAACTTCAGTCTGGCTTCAGTCTGACTTCACATCAACTTCATGCAGTGAGTGCATGGCATCTCTGCATCCTCATGCACTGATTGCATGGCTTCTCAAATCTCTTCAAGAACTCCTGGTATTTGACAACTCAATTGCATACAGCCTGATTTATCTTTGTTCACGTGTGCATGAGCATGCATGCATGCATGCACTCTCCTTATTCTTTCTCTTGGTGCAATAAACCTACAAAGGGTGTAGTCACTTTAAGCACACACCTTTTCTTCTTTTCCTTCACACGTTTAATTCCTTTTTATTACACACATAAATGTGTGTTATACATTGTGTGAGTCCTCCTCTTCTTCTTCTAGGTGAACACACTTTTAGTGCACACACTTGGTTCGGCCACTTTGTTGTTTTGCACACACAACTTGTTCTTTGATTTGCACACACACAATGAGTGTATATTTGGCCTTCACTATTTTTGCACACACCCAAGCTATCCTCAGCCTTCTTTTCAAATGCACACACACACAAAGTGTGGTGGTATTCACTCTTCAAGAATGCACACACAAATGCACTAAGGCCTCGGGTCTTCTTTGGTGCACACCCACTGCCGCGTAGGGTTCCTTCACTTGACACACAAGCACAAAGGCTTGGCCTTCTCAATGGGGCAAGGTGGCGCGCAAGGTACTGAAACCAATCCTTTTCTCCAATAGCCGCGTAGGATCTTGGTGCAAGGGCCACTGCCTCGGGTGTGCAAGGTGCAACACCGCGGGGCGCGCAAGTGCAACAGCGCACAGGTGCTACTGCCGCGGGTACTTCCTGCCGCGCAAGGAGTAGGCGCGCAGGGAACACTTCACCTCCTTATTCTTGTCGCGCAAAGGAGTTGCACGCAAGGAACCCCTTCAAAGCCTTTGGTGGCTTTGGGACAACAGCCACGCAAGTAATTTGCGCGGTGGCTCCTTCCTTCGTGAGGCAGAGAGCACTCACGTGACTTCGGATTTTCAACAAAGGATCAGCAAACTTCTCTAATGCCTCGGGCTCTCCTTTTATAGGTAGAGGAATTCCTCGGCCCATCAGCGTGATACAATCTTTGAATCCCCGAAGTTTTCGGGTATTTCATGATTTTGAAAATCTTGATATCTTCCTCTGTTTCACACGCGGGTACTTTTCTTTTTGTTTTTCTCCTCCACGTGCATGCGACTTAGAACGCATGCACGACGTTCTTTAAACCCAATCCATGCAAAGCATCAACACCGAATGGCCTCACACCTTTGGTTGCTTCGGCCGAACTTCAAATTCTCCTCTCGTTGCATGCAAGCCCACTTTTAAGCATGGATAGGTTCAGTGCGTCGAGACAATCCCAATGGACTCTTCGGCTTGATCGGAGATGGCCGGGAACTCGAATTTTATCGTCGGGGAGGCCTCTGGTTCGAATGGAGCTCGCGGGTGGCAGCGGCCTGGCTTGAGGTTGAGGATGGACGGGGAGCCGTCGGATCAGGCGATCAGATAATCTCGGACGGCCTGGATCAGATGGCGAATGGCGCGATTAGATGAGCGGCTCGGATCGCACGCGCGATCAATCATGCGGCTAGGATTCGCTCCGCGAAAAAATTCCGCATCCCACATCGAAGCCGCGGCCGGTTTTTCCGCGGTTTATCAAACATCCGCTGCCGGGATACGCTCAGTTGAACTTCTCCCCTCTTGGTGTCGCCCTGCGCTGAGTTCTCCCTGTAGGCGCGCTTTGCGCCCACCTCTGCTCCCTGCGGGCGCGCTCCTAGCGCCCACCATGCACTCCGGGCGTGCTCCTGTGCCCCTGCCGCGCGGGCGTGACACCCCTGCATGGCCCTGCCGCCTTGGGCTTGCCCCACGGGTTCCCCCTTGGGCGTGGCGCCTTAGTCCCACATGTGCCTTGGGGTTGAACCCTCAAGGTGTCCTTGGCTGGCCAATTTTTTGGAAAAGGCATGAATAAGGACTTTGTCAAATAAAAAGTTCTCCTATGAGTATAAGCCAAATTCCAAGCCCTTCAAGCCTTCTTCCTCTTCATTTACACTTCTTTATTTCTTCTTCTTCATTATAATTCCTCCAATTCTCTTCAACATTTATTCATCACTTAGGAATGGAATTCCCGAAGTTTCTTCATCAACCGATCTCCTGAATCAAATAATTCTTCCACATGCTTCTATGATCCAATAAGAGATCAAGTTGGATAAACATCTAATTCACATGCACTAAGTGATAGTGCATGGACTTCATTAAACCACTTCATTCACTTAGAACATGTGAATGGATCATCTTCTAACTCCTCATGCATTGTCACTATAATGCATGGTCTTCTAATCATGTTGTGACTTTGTATCATCTTGATACAAGTTCTTTAAACTTAAAGAACAGCTCAACAATCGTCTGATGTAATGATGATACTCCATCATCATCCATTCTTCAAGTGGTGTAACTTAGTATCACCTTGATACTAGTATTGAAACATTAAGAACAACTCTACAATCATCTGATATACATAGAGAATGTTTCAACCACAACATCCTATGTCACTTAGTGAATCTCCAAAGTGACATGCATCTTAGTACCATGGCCTTTCTCTATTCATCACCATCACCATCACAACCTTTGTCATTCACATATTGAAGCTCCTTGACATCCATCCATTCATTCCTTGACAACAACATACCTCATTGACAACAAATGCAACAAAGTGCATTTCAATCTCCCCCTTTGTATTTGTTGTCAATACACTACTTCTGCACATATGAATGGGTCAATATGTGTGCCAATATTTCTCCCCCTTATTGGCAATCAAATGCAAAGGAGTGGTGTGGTTCTCTTCAAAAATAATCACTTCCTCCCTTTGAAAAGCATTGTCTTGAAAATCACAAGAGAGGGATGATGTCACATGTTCACTTGAGCAATGAACCTTTAGTAAATCAGCTCTAAGTCTACTTGGGCTAACCCGGTGTAGAAAACAAGAGTGATTTGACCAAGGAATTCAAAGCTGTCCATAATTCTCTACACATGTGAGATCATGCTTAGGGGTTTGAAATTTTTCAGATATAACAATGAATTTTCTAAATCCTCCACAACTTCACAAAACTCATTAGAAAGTTCAGGTGCAATGATAAAGCTCCCCCTTTCATTCATTTGTCTTCAATCAATAATCCCCCTTAATTGTCATGATGAATACAATTAAGAAACAAGGGATGAAAGTATGATTGGAATACCTTCACTTTTCTCAAGATGGTATTAATCTATGAATCCCATCTTCTTCAGATTGGCTCCCCCTCAAGGGGTGCACTCCATTATGTCCAAACCATCCTCCAGTTGAGAATGATCATCACTTTCAATTCCCTGTAATGTTAGCACAAGTAAATACAAGTGATTAGGGAATAAGATGGAACCTCCTTGGTTCATCAATGTGAACAACAAGGTTGAGAATATTCTCTCAACCGAGATGTCCCATTTTCACCATTCTTCGCACTTGCACATTTGATCTTCAATGATGATTGTGATGGTGTGGATCTCAACACATCTTCATGTGAAATATTTTGTTTCCTTTTTGCCTTAGCAATTGCTAGTGCTTCATCTTTAGCTCTTTGCAGTTCTCTGGCAAGTTGCAACTGATTAGGCCATATGACTAAAAAGTCATTTGGAAGTGAGGCCTCAGTTTTGGAAATTCCACATGGTTCTTTTGATAATGTTAAGCCACCTTTATTAGGCAACTTATTTTCAACCAATCCCTTATGCTTATTCTGGATTGATTGTCTGTTTGAGTCCAGTATGCCTCTATTGAATTTCATGGCTTGTTTACAAAGATCCATGATATGTCCTTTCTTGGCACAGTAGAAGTATGTTTTCTTCTTGGTGGTCCTTCTGGATGCATCACCCTTCGTGGATTTCAAATCCAAGGACTTCTTTTCCTTTTTCAAAATCTTCTTGGGAGCATCTTCCACTTTCTTATGCTTGCTTCCCAAGGATTCTTTCTGAGCCATGTTCTGTGATCTTTTCATCTTTTGAGCTCTGGATACAGTTGGAGATTGACATTTATCTTTTTGTCAACTTTTGCAATCATCCCAGATGTTGTCAAGTAATCCAAATCTATTTGCAGTAAACAGATGTCTCTGGACCTGTGGATGCTGCTTCTTTTCTTCTGGCTTGCTCCCCCTAGGCATGGGATTCCTCTATTCTTTGGCATTCAGTGGATTGTACCAACAATCCTTTGCACAATGCCCATACTTGTTACAACACCAACATTGACCCACAAATCTTGACTTTTTGATTCCTTCTAATTGTAGGGTACTTGTCTTGAATTGTTGTGCTGCTCCAGGAGATCTTTCTTTCTTCATTGTCTTCATCCATACTTGTTTGGAATTATTCTTCCATACTGCACTTTTAGTAGAAACACTTTTAGAAGCATGAGTACAAGATGGTATGGATGGTACCTTCCTTTTAGAAGATGTTTCCCTTTTATTAGGGGATGTCCTTCTTTTGGAATCATCCTGCTCAATGCATACTTGAGTAGCAACATTTCTTCTTTCAGCTGACTGGGAGGATTCAGCTTTGGGTGAGTGCTGATTGTTCAATATCACCTCCAGTTCTAAGAATTTCATATTGAGGGAGTTCTTCTCATCCTCAATAGTTATTTTCCTTCCTTCCCAATTTTCTTTCAGCTGTTCTAATTGGTCTTCATGCACCTTCTTCATTTCTTGTAATGAATTGTCAAGCTCCTTCACCCTGTTTACTTTGACTTCAAGTTGAGAATCTCTGACATTCATTGAAACTTTGTGCCTCTTTTCCAATGAATGGAAAACATCTTTGATTATTGTCTTAAAGAATTCTTTCTCAGAAAGGCTTCTTTTCAATTCTTCACAAGTATCATCATATCTTTCATTGCAAAGAGAAACTGTTTCATCCTTAGCCTTCACCAGCTTTCTGAGAGTGTTGGTTATGCCAACCCTTTTTGCCAATTGATCTTCCATTGCATTGGCTTCTTCTTCTAACTGTGATTTTTCTTTATGAAGATCAAGGATGCCTGTAGCTATACACATTGCCACATCCTTGGGGAATGCCTTCTGATGATATTCGATTTCATTTTGAAGACCATTCATTATTCCAACTTCATCACAGCTAGGACAGGCTTTCTTCATCTTCTTGGCCTGTTCCTTATTTCTATTTTTCTGAGTCCGGGAAGATATCTCCATTTGAGGCTGGTTACTCATTTCCTCAAATCTACACTTCATAAAGAATCCCTTGGATCTTTTAGAGGTAACCTCGCTCTGATACCAATTGAAGTGCCCAGATCAGTGTGAATCACTGAGAGGGGGAGGGGGTAAATCAGTGATCCCTTAAAACTTTTTACTAATTGATTCTTATCAATTAAACCTATATGGCTTGTTATGGCCTCGATCCACTCTTCTTGTATCTCTCATCCTTTCCTCGAGTAATGTAGTAAATGTAAAGGCACTGGACATAAGTATTTACAAGGTTCGGCACCAAAGGCCTACGTCCTTTCCATGTTGGTTATACGCCCCAACATGGTTTCCCCATTATAACTCGTTAGAATTACAATGGTTGATACAGAGTCCCACTGTATCTCTCCTGAGTCCCACAGGAGGGTCTTTATACTTCGTCCCACAGTGTTACCAGAGTCCCACTGGCCTGCTCCAGAATCCCACTGAAGACTTCTTCCACCCTGAGTCTCAAAGGGGGATTCTCCTGGCTCCTCAAGTCACACGAGTAGCTCTTCTTCTGTTCAGCTCTTCAAGTATCTTCAGCAGCCTGGGATAAAGACTGATGGCCTTGCTCTGTACCTCTGATCACTTGATTTGATCAGGTCTTCTCGTCTTGCTCAGGCTTTATCACCTTCTTCTAAGGATGACCTGGCTTCTCTCTTCAAGAATCTTCAACAGCCTCTGATAGGGTCTGTTGGTCATGCTCACAGCTTCTGATCACTTCTATTGATTAGGATTTTCTCAATCACTGAAAACTCAGACAACTGATATCTCTAACTTCAGTCTGGCTTCAGTCTGACTTCACATCAACTTCATGCACTGAGTGCATGGCATCTCTGCATCCTCATGCACTGATTGCATGGCTTCTCAAATCTCTTCAAGAACTCCTGGTATTGGACAACTCAATTGCATACAGCCTGATTTATCTTTGTTCACGTGTGCATGAGCATGCATGCATGCATGCACTCTCCTTATTCTTTCTCTTGGTGCAATAAACCTACAAAGGGTGTAGTCACTTTAAGCACACACCTTTTCTTCTTTTCCTTCACACGTTTAATTCCTTTTTATTACACACATAAATGTGTGTTATACATTGTGTGAGTCCTCCTCTTCTTCTTCTAGGTGAACACACTTTTAGTGCACACACTTGGTTCGGCCACTTTGTTGTTTTGCACACACAACTTGTTCTTTGACTTGCACACACACAATGAGTGTATATTTGGCCTTCACTATTTTTTGCACACACCCAAGCTATCCTCAGCCTTCTTTTCAAATGCACACACACACAAAGTGTGGTGGTCTTCACTCTTCAAGAATGCACACACAAATGCACTAAGGCCTCGGGTCTTCTTTGGTGCACACCCACTGCCGCGTAGGGTTCCTTCACTTGACACACAAGCACAAAGGCTCGGCCTTCTCAATGGGGCAAGGTGGCGCGCAAGGTACTGCGGCCAATCCTTTTCTCCAATAGCCACGTAGGATCTTGGTGTAAGGGCCACTGCCTCGGGTGTGCAAGGTGCAACACCGTGGGGCGTGCAAGTGCAACAGCGCACAGGTGCTACTGCCGCAGGTACTTCCTACCGCGCAAGGAGTAGGCGCGCATGGAACACTTCACCTCCTTCTTCTTGTCGCACAAAGGAGTTGCACGCAAGGAACACCTTCAAATCCTCGGGTGTCTTCGGGACAATAGCCGCGCTAGTAATTTGGGCGGTGGATCCTTTCTTTGTGAGGCAGAGAGCACTCACGGGACTTCGGATTTTCAACAAAGGATCAGCAAACTTCTCCAATGCCTCGGGCTCTCCTTTTATAGGCAGAGGAATTCTTCGGCCCATCCGCGTGATACAATCTTTGAATCCTCGAAGTTTTCGGGTATTTCAATATTTTTCAAATCTTGATATCTTCCTCTGTTTCACACGCGGTACTTTTCTTTTTATTTTTCTCCTCCACGTGCATGCGATTTAGAACGCATGCACGGCCTTCTTTAAACCCAATCCATGAAAAGCATCAACACAGAATGGCCTCGCACCATCGGTTGCTTCGGCCGAACTTCAAATTCTCCTCTCGTTGCATGCAATCCCACTTTTAAGCATGGATAGGTTCCGTGTGTTGAGACGATCCCAATGGACTCTTCGGCTTGATCGGAGATGGCCAGGAACTCGAATTTTGTTGTCGGGGAGGCCTCTGGTTCGAACGGAGCTCGCGGGTGGCAGCGGCCTGGCTTGAGGTTGAGGATGGACGGGGAACCGTCAGATCAGGCGATTAGATAATCTCAGATGGCCTGGATCAGATCGCGATTGGCGCGATTAGATGTGCGGCTCGGATCGTACGCGCGATCAATCATGCAGCTGGGATTTGCTCCGCGGAAAAATTCTGCATCCCACATCGAAGCCGCGGCCGGTTTTCCGCGGTTTTCAAACATCCGCTGCCAGGATACGCTCAGTTGAACTTCTCCCCTCTCGGTGCTGCCATGCGCCGAGTTCTCCCTGCGGGCGCGCTTTACGCCCACCTCTGCTCCCTGCGGGCGCGCTCCTAGCGCCCACCATGCACTCCACGCGCTCTCCTGCGCCCCTACCGTGCGGGCGTGACACCCTTGCGTGGCCCTTCTGCCCTGGGCTTGCCCCACAGGTTCCCCCTTGGGCGTGGCGCTGTTGGCCCACATGTGCCTTGGGGTTGAACCCTCATGGTGTCCTTGGCTGGCCAATTTTTTGGAAAAGGCATGAATAAGGACTTTGTCAAATACAAAGTTCTCCTATGAGTATAAGCCAAATGCCAAGCCCTTCAAGCCTTCTTCCTCTTCATTTACTCTTCTTTATTTCTTCTTCTTCATTAGAATTCCTCCAATTATCTTCAACATTTATTCATCACTTAGGAATGGAATTTCCGAAGGTTCTTCATCAACCGAGCTCCTGAATCAAATAATTCTTCCACATGATTCTATGATCCAATAAGAGATCAAGTTGGATCAACATCTAATTCACATGCACTAAGTGATAGTTCATGGAATTCAGTAAACCACTTCATCCACTTAGAACATGTGAATGGATCATCTTCTAACTCCTCATGCATTGTCACTACAATGCATGGTCTTCTAATCATGTTGTGACTTTGTATCATCTTGATACAAGTTCTTTAAACTTAAAGAACAGCTCAACAATCATCTGATGTAATGATGATACTCCATCATCATCCATTCTTCAAGTGGTGTAACTTAGTATCACCTTGATACTAGTATTGAAACATTAAGAACAACTCTACAATCGTCTGATATACATAGAGAATGTTTCAACCACAACATCCTATGTCACTTAGTGAATCTCCTAAGTGACATGCATCTTAGTACCATGGCCATTCTCCATTCATCACCATCACCATCACAACCTTTGTTATTCACATATTGAAGCTCCTTGACATCCATCCATTCATTCCATGACAACAACATACCTCATTGAAAACAAATGCAACACATTGCATTTCAATGGAATAACATGAGGAATACAATACATGTTATGACATAGTCATTTTAATGGAGAAAAATAGAAACATGAAAATAAATCCATGGTAAATCATGATAATCATAACATTGAAATGTGGAAACAACACTTAAAATGACATTTAGCATGAGCCAATGCTCATTGCACATGGAGCATGAGTAAACCCTCATTATACTTGAAGCCCAAGTAAACCCTCATTGCACCTAAATTATAATGATTCAACACTCATAGCATGTGAAGTATCATGATACTATACTTTACCTAATGCATTGAAGCGCTATCAGGGCACACACTTCTTAAACATTTGATTTAATGCATAAGTGTGCCACATGTATCATAAAACATAGATTCATTAAACATCATCATTTATTCTACAATAAAGGAATGTGGAATTCATAAATGAAACTATATAATATGTAACGCCCCGACCCCAATTACCTAGAGTCGGTGCATTATTACATAACATTGGAATGATCACGAGAAAGATCAAATCTCGAAAGACCGAATAGTTTAGTAGCCTTGGAATAACTAGATACATCCATAAATTTTTACATTACATCATAAAAAAAATCTTGTCTTCATATCCCCTCATACTATCCCTGCAGGTCATTCATAAATTACTTCTTCATAATCCTGGGAAAAATAAAACATTGAAAGGGGTGAGCTCGGATGCTCAGTAAGGATAACATTATAGAAGAAGCCTTCATAAATAATCATAAACACTTAAGGCAATTTATAACTAAAACAAAAGCCTTTTAAACTTGAACTTCAGCATAAAATGGCAAAGGTAAAATGAAATAATTCCATTTACTTACTCACATGGATATTCTACTAGTCGAATGATCACATGCAATATCAATAACCACTTTCATAATGATGGAATGCATAATGCTAAACTTTAATTTCTTTTCAAGGCCTCGTCCCAAGACCTTGGGGCTAACTGTAACCGGAACCCAACCCGGAGTGCCTCTAATAACCGGACACCAACCCGGAGTGCCTCTAATAACCGGACACCAACTCGGAGTGCCTCTAATAACCGGAGACCAAACCGGAGGGATTACTTTTACCAGTCCCTAACCTGGAGGGCTTACTTTTACCAGTCCCTAACCTGGAGGGCTTACTTTTACCAGTCCCCAACCTGGAGGGCTTACTTTAACCAGTCCCCAACCTGGAACATACTTGTCCAACACATTCATATGAAGTAAAGGTTGAAATATAACATAAACATTCTTATTGGAACTAACATACGAAATGTCAATACTTTACTCATAAACCATGAATTCTATAAAAATAACACATCCACAGTCAAACATAACTCATTCGATATAATATGGAATATTGTATTGTATCACATTAACCTCAATCAAGAATAATGAAGGATGTTGACATAGATGAAAATAATCATCAAAACAATTTGAGAGAAATATCCCCCTTTTCATGAAATCATTCAAAAGTCATAATATTTGTCAAGAATCCATTTAAAATAGATTTTTGAATCAAAGTGTCCCATACCACTTTGAAACTTTTAAAAGGAGTTTTGATTTTAAAACTTTAATGTTCATATAAATAAATCCTTAAAACCATTTTTAAAACATGGACATTAATGAGCAAGATTTAGAATAATAAGTCTTTAAAATATTTAAAAATGGTATTTTAGTTAGAGATTCTAACCAAAAGAGACACTTGAATACAAATAATTGAGGTAATCAAAACTTTGTAATATCACGAGAATAAAGGGATTCATGATATACTATGTCAAAGTACATTATATACACCACATAAATGTGATTTGGTGTATATCAACAAAGAAGTCTCAATGGAATGTAAATTGAGATGAAATCTCTCATAAAGGCCGTATCCTTAGGTTAAGGATAAATCAACGACATAATTATGTGTGACAAATATAAATACACTAAATATGATTGGATATTCATTGTAAAACAATCAAAGGATATTCACACATATTCTTGTAAAAACAACACCAACGAATTGGATGTTTAACTCAACAAATGGTGAATGAGTTAAAATTACTCTTATCAAATTCATATCAATGACTTGAGAATTACCAATGAGTGATTATGTGTATCAAATTTATATCCACAGGAAGGGGAGTGGAAATTATGACATAATCAAATGAATAGTGATTCCACAAATAATCATGGAGTAACATAATCAATGAAATATGCGTAAAGCCGAATCAGTGGAAATTGAAATATCAAATTCCCTTATCGATTTGGTAACTTACGAAACAAACAACCATGAAATAAGGATCATACTATGACTATGTAAATACCCATAAATTAAAGTAGATTACACAATGAATACAATCATGGTCAGTACACATACACCACATGTAATAATTAATTGGTGAACAATGGAATTCTCACAAAATTAAGAGCGAGATAAGAAACTCCTTACCACGTTAATCAACTGAGTCATATGGCCAAAAGTTAATAACCACCAAATTATTTACAGAATAACATGACTATAAAGATAATCATGATAATATATATCAAATGGCAGTACACAATACACCACTTTCAATAATTTAGTGGCGAACAATGGAAATCTCACGGAATTGAAAGTGAGATAAGAAAATACCTTACCTTGAACTTTTCCTTGGTTGGGGTAGGTTAAACTCCTGTATAATGGTGAAATAATTGTTATTAAATTATACAAGAATCATATATATTAATATGATATCATATATGATCTTTTAACATTGATTTGTTAATAATATTTTAGAATTATCGTCGTTTCAGGTGTTAACTTACTCATTTTCTTTTATATGTTTTGTTACATAAGCCATGTTTGTTGTATCTTATTCATATCCAGAATGATATCAAGTCCTTAAACATCATTTTAAATCATCAAATGATAATTATACTTGAATGGATACGATGGAGAATGAATCTCATCGCGTTCGTGGAGACAGTAATCCGTCGTACGCACGAGCGAAAATATCATTCTTTTGATATTAAAATAATATATAAATGGATGGTATATCATATATACAGAATCATTAACATGTTATATTTATTATTTACATTAGTTACACATCATTATTATACCCATCCAAATAATATTATATTGAATAACAATTACACCACGACGTGGAGACGATAAGCCGTACGTACGCACGTATGGTGACATGTTATTCAAAGGGTGGATAGAATACTGAATATGGTTGTACCATATTTATAATAAAATCAAAGTATATATATGATACTGGATTTATTATTTTAGAATGGTAACAACAAAGGAAGAATAAGTGGAAGAAGAAATGAACTTAGAAAAGGGTGGTGAAATCATTACCTCTTCTTCGGGTTCTTCCTTTTGATTTGATCAAAAGGAATCCTTAGGTTGGCTTTCTGATCAAACTAAGGCCCCTAGGTTGTAGTGAGGGAAGTTGGGAGAGTATTTGGGCAGAGTTTGGCCGAACCAAAAGTCTTTTAAGGTGTGAAGAAATGAGAAGGAGGAGTGCCCTTTTATAAGAGGGGTGAGGGGAACCTTTGGAAAAGCTAGAGATATTAGTTTATAATAAATTCATATTCGGTTTCCAATGGCTCCAAAGTTGACTATTCAAAGGTTAAGGTGGGGATGGGTCGAAAACAACTCAACCAATATAATTTAGACTTGTTTGGGTACTTATATTAACCTTATCATTAAGTATTAACTCTAAGTTAATTAGTTTCACTTTTACAATGTCTCTTTGTATTTTTATATTATATGGTTAATAAACGTACAATATACCTACAAGAGACCCCCAAGTGATTCATTAATGATACACCTATCATGATATAAGTCTCTGGGCCGAACCTTAGATTTTTAGGAATTTAATATCAATTAATAATATAATATTTGATTTAAAAACTCTTTTATGTGAATTTTGACACTATTCAATAGTTGATTTTTGTGAAACTCATAACAGATTGATTACTTCGAAAAAAGTCAATTAAATCAATACTAATATATCATATTATCCTATAAAATTATTTTAATTCATTAAAAGTTTCATATTATATTTATTTGGGTATTATTAATATCAATTATTTTGATTTTTCACTATTATAGTAATTACTGCATCATCATTGTGTCATAAATAAATTAAATTATTTAATGTCTAAAAAATATAAATAAAATATCATTATGTAGGATATCTTTTTATCTTTCTAAGTAATATTTATAATCTAAAATCCAACATATATAACCCTCTGTAACAATTGTTTTGTTAAAAGATATATGCTTGTGTCATTTTGTATTTATTTTAACTTAATTAAAATAAAGTGTCATTATCACTTACAAGTGGATCCATGGGGTCCCAAAATAGACCCAAAGATGCCCATGGTCGACCATGTATCAACCAATAGGGTTAAGACACGTTTTAGGGTAATTTAGTATTATTATAATATTATTTTTTTTAACCCTTATTTACCGGATTTACCCTTAACCATGGGAAATAAAATATTTACCGCAGTAATTATTTAAAATGTCTAAAAATAAAAGTTACCTATTTACACAATTTGAACATCCTGATGCCAAATATGGAATCCATTTTTCTAAATTCAAAACACAGAAGTGGCAGAAATTATTTTAAAATTAATTCCCGCTGTCAAAACAAAAAGCTTGTTTTTAAGAGATAATAACTATCAAAAGATTGACACTTGTTTATGTTCGGTTTAATTGTAAAATTATGTCCAATGACCAAAATTATATTAAATGATAAAAATATATTCTAAATATACTTTAAAACAACTCAAATTCATAATTTATCACTATTAATTATTTTGATTAAAAAAGTTGTTTTTAATTAAAATTTAGTAATTTTCACTATTCATCATAATATGAAAGTTATCCAAATAGTACCAAAATTTCACCCTAGGATAATTTCGATATTACGAATCCAAAAATGAGGTCCATTTTGAGAGATAGAATTTATAAAATTTCAAAAAGTAGGTATTACTATTCATAACGGCTAATTTGATTGGTTATGGTGTGTTAAAATCTCGAAGTTGTGTACAATGCACGCCATTGCATTATTCGAAAGGAAACATACCGAGGAAACTTGGGGTGTTACATTATAAGTTATTAAATGTGAATAATGTTTAATACCCTTGATAGAAAAATGGGAATGTTATTCACTACACAATGACTTAAGCTTGGAAAAACAATGTGCAATTTCGGCATCATAACAGAGTGACATAAGAATTCATAAAAATGGTTGATGAGAGAGAAAGGGGTGTCTCATAATATGTACATGAAATGGACAGTAAGGGGGTCATATAGATACATGTCTGAACAATTGTAATGGAATTTATATTCAGGATACAAAAGAATTGCTTGAATGTAAATGAGGAGAGAGAAATTCCTTTCAAAATGTCAGCATAGGAACATGTGTACATGGGATGAATTTAATGGGAGAGAAAGGGGACTCTCATTATTCAAAAATGAAGAGGGAAGTATGGGGGAGGTGAAAAATTATACCCCAACATTTATAACTAAAAACAAGATGGCAAAACAATATTAAGAAATTTGGATAAAAAGAGAATGGTAGGAATCCCTTACATGGATGTGCGATCCCAAAAGCTCGGGAGATGATCCAGAGAGGCTTACGGGAGATTTGGGATCCATGGGAGGATTATAGAGAAAGGAGGTCAGGTGTTGGTAGAAATCCAAAGGCTTTGAGTGAAGATGAAGTGGGAGCTTGGTGGGATAATATAGGAAAAGGGAGTGGATTCTTTATTATTTATGGTTGGGACTCCTCACATAAAACTAATCAAAACCCCAAACCAAACCATGGTTTTTCCCCGTGGTTTTTTCCAAAGGGGAGTAGAAAACAATATTTTATAAGGACAATGACCTAACTTCTTATAATAATAGGTTTTCTTATTTGGAGGGGAGTCACACTATCAAGGAAACCTGTTTAAAAAGGTAAAATGTATTATAAGCCTTGAAGGGTCCACTAAACTTTTGAGAAATAAATCAAGAAAACAAAAAATAGCATTTATTTAATGGTAAACATATATTTTCTGAACATAATGTTTATAGTGTTTTTTATATCTCTATTGGGTGATTATGATGTCATAAAACACATTATATATTTAAACGTCATTTAATTTTTACCCAAAAATTCAGCTATCTCACAAAATTATGAAAAATTCACAGTTGGATAATTTCAACATCCTGATACAAAACATAATATTCATTTTATCTAAATAATTTTTTAAATATTTTATTTTTTACTTTTAAAATAAAAAATCACCATTTATTGAAAATTCTTGGGTTTTGACAAAAACAGCTTTCAAACCATAATAAAAATTACAATTGCATTAACAATATTTTACGATAATTTATATTTAATAATAAGTAATTTAATAAAAATAATAATATTTTAATAAAATATTATTTAATTCAAAAATATATTATTTCATCCAAATATATTTCTTTGACGAATATTAACTAAAAATACTATTTATTCTTTAAAAACTATTTACAATGTAACAATAAAAAGAATTCATATTCTCTATACAAGAATGATGTATAGTCATGGTACTATGGTATCATTCCATAACCCATTATAACACCTACATAATACCTAAGGGTAAGGTGTGCAATGGTGACGAACTCTTTGGGTTGCATGGATAACATACCTCGGGTGGTAATCTTTATTAACTTCCACTTCTCCTGTAGTCGGTTCTGCTAAAGCTTAATGTGTTCAAGATTGGCTTGGGCATCGACAAGAGAAAATTTCAATGATTCAACCTCATTTCCGAGCTTCGACAAATGGGCTTCATATGGGGTTAGTCTACTAGATTTGGTCGTCACTTCCTTTTTCTGAGTAAATTATATTTTTAAAAGCCCTATATTTATACTAATCATGTGGTAACTATTCAACGACTATATTAGAAATGGTAACAATTCGTAAAGGTATTTTAAAATCCAAAACATAAAACCAAATAAGTGAATATGTTTTACAAAATCATAAGAAGACATTTAAATAGATGAAGATTAATTTTCATTAATGTGTTTTTTGGTCATTACAAAAACACCAGTGATGATGTTATTGAAAAATTTCTTTTTGAAAAATTAAATGATGAAATTTTCACCAGTGAAAATTGTATCTTAGATAAATGATAAAAAGAATCATTTGATGTTTTTTCTTAAGATTTTGATGAAATAATATATTTATAATATATTTAGATTTGTAAAAGTGTACAAAAATTTTATGAAAGAAAATATTTTAACAAAAAATAGATAATATTTTCTTAATGTAAATTTCGTGCTTCTGAAAGACATTGATTATTTGGTGGAAGCTATTTATGAAGAGAAGAAAATTAACATTATGGTTGAATAATAGATATAACATAATGGGAAAGAAGAAGATCTTGTTAAATATTTTTTTATTCTAATAAAGGAACAAAAAACATTCAAAACGCCCCGTTTCAAAAATTTTAATGTTATAGGGGGATTAAAAGTTACATGGATCAAGATAAATTATTCCAAAATGGTAATAAAAAGGATAAAGTTGTTCAAAAAAATTCATGACTAGAAGGCGATGTTTGTAGAAAAATAAGAGGAGTCTAAAATACTAAATTATATATGGATTCATAGTGTAAAACAAAATATTCTACTCTGGGAGATCATGATAAGGATAAGATGAAATGTAAGATAACGAAGAAAATTTAAGGAGGAAACCAAAACATTTTGTTTTAACAATGTTCTAAATTGGAGGGGAATAAAGACGATGGAAATCATGTTAAAATCTTTGGTCTGTAAGATTGCTACCAAGAGATATATAACATCTATATATACTACTAGTAGTTTGGATATTTATGAATATGAAAAATCTGTGTTGGTTCAATCATCAATAATACTAATAATCTAGGTGAAACTGGAAGTAGTGTTTTAGGGAGTGCCATAATACATAATGAAGACAACTTAAGAATGGAATTTTAAATATTAATGATAGATTCCAACCATTAGAAGCTATTTTTCATAGATGTGATCAACCTATAAATCTTGTAAAATTATTTCTCTTCATCTGACTATTATAAAAAATTATATATATAAAATCTCAAAAGAAGCATGGGATAGAATAAAATGAAAAGGAAAAAAGGAAAAGTTGTTGAATCTTATCTTATAACTAAAAAAGGAGAATGACATTGGATATTGGATAGTGGTGGTTATTCAAATATTATAGGATATTTCCTATTTTGTAATAATTAAAAGAAAAGAAGGCATAATAGGTTTTGTTAATTATGGGACATTCATAAACAAAGCATCGGATATGCTATTATTGGAATGGAAAATTAAACTTCTAAAGTGCCTTGTTTGATTTTGGGACGAAACACAACATTTTGATTTTTGATAAAGGTTATTTTTTCAGAATATATGGACTAATTTAAACATTAATTGAATATGGGAATTTTATTCCTTGAGGAAAATGATCAAAGGTATCCTTCTTCCATGTTGGCGATGAACATAGTTCATTCCATGTGAGGATGATGGAAGAAAATTAGTTATGGAATATAATGGATGGGTAATATGTTGAAGAGGAATATGATAAATGTACCAAATATAGAAAATATTCATTATATTTGTAACATGATAAGAAGTAGAGCTTAGTGTTATTCCACATTCTCAAAATGGAAGATTATAAATAAAAAACATAGGAATGTAGAAATACTTTCTACTCATCCCATAGGGTTGATACATTATGAAATTTTTAGGCCAATAATAAATAAATAAAAAGTGTATATAATTAATTTATTAAATTTATTAATTATTTTAATCACATTACTTTTATGATGTTTTGAAATATAAAAAATATCTCTAAAAACGTTTTATAGTTTCATCATATGTGATGATAAAGAATGAGGGTATTCTATGAATAATATATATAATCATAAAGAAGCCAAGAATTCCAATTGTAAATTTGGAGACTATTTTTGAAATCATGGAATTCATAATGATTTCAGTGTGCTATAAACACCAAAAAAATATTTTAGAATTAATAAAAAGTTATTTTGTTGAGATGAAATGGACAATATTGATTGAACATGATACTTATTGATATATTTGGAGGAAAATGTAATAATTAAAATCCATATTTAAATTTGATGTTTTTATAGGAAAAAATCTAAAATAACGACATATGAGATGTATTAATCAAACCCTGTGACTTACATAACTAAGGGTGTTCGGTAGTCTTTAAATTATAAAAGTAATGGGTGAGAGTCTATGTAATTTTGATGAGAGAGAAGTTGATGGAATCTTTCATGGAAACCCAAATAATAGTAGAGGATACATTTTTTATAATAATGTTATAGGAAATATTGTTGAGTCTACAAATGTAAATTTTCATGAATATTATTATAAGAATGTTTTATAGATGTATATTATTATGGATGAATGCTATGATGATGTGGTAGTAGATTAACAATGAGAAAAATTTCCAAATGATAGTAATAATGTTGAATTTGTTTAAGATGAAGATTATAAATCAACTATCTCAAGTGATGGTGAAAATTTTAGTTTATCTAATTGTAGGATGAGTAATAAAGTGGAAGTAAAAAAATCATTAAAATCCAATGACAATAGTTTAAAACTATATGAAAATCAAGGTTATTATCACATACTTATATTAAAGGTTGAGCCAAAATATGATGGTAATGTTATTTAGAACCAAGTATGGAATGTTTCTATGAATGAAGATCTAAATTCAATTGAAAAGAACAGTACTTGGGAATATTAATACCATGTAATAAAAAAGAATTTAATTTGTACAAAGTGGGTGATTAAAAATATGATTAATGATAAAGTGGAGTGATAAGAATCAAGGAATAACTAGTATTTAATGGTTACTCACTAATTGAAGTAATTGAATTTGATGATACCGGTTCCCTAGTAGTAAGGCTTTAAACTATAAAACCTCCCCTTAATATCACTCAAAATGAAGATATATGATATTCTAGATAGTTGTTAGGAAATTATTTCATAATAGATATATCTAAGACTATGTTTATACTAAAAAATAGTTTGGATTTGTTCATAAAAAAGATAAAATTTATATGTGGATGATTAAGAAGGTTTTTTATGGGATTAAACAAGAATTGAGATCTTAGTATTCTTAATTAGATAATAAGTTAATGAATCTAATGTTATGGTAAGTTATAGTTAATAGTAACTAGATTATTAAACACAATAATGAGATTTTCCTTATTGTGATTATTTATATTGAAGACATTATATGCATAAGTAATGATGAAGAAACACGTGAGATGTTTTTTGAGGGGAAGGGGAAAATTTATGATATTTATATTCTATGAGAAATGAAATAATTTTTTGTTATAAAGATTTATCCAAATAAGAAGTATATTTTCCTATCACAACAAAATTATTATGAGGAAATTCTGAAGATGTTTGGAATGAAAAAATTCAATGTTGTTTCTATACAAATTTCAATAGGATTAATGTTTTTAAAAGATGAGTATGGAAATAATGTTGTTCTTAAAGAGTTTACATATTTCATTGGATCTTTATTATATCTAATTTTTTGAATTATTGATATATTATATGATAGGATTTTATGTTTTAGGTATCAATTTACTCTAAAAAAATCTCTTAGTATGTTAGAAAAAGGAATTATCAGATATATCAAAGGCACTCTTGATTTCATAAAAATGTGACATATTAGGGAGAATTGATATATTTCATTACAATGATGCCAATTTGGAAGGTAGTTTTAATGATAAAATATCCCAATTTATAAGAGTCTTCTATTTGGGTGAAATATGTGTGAGTTATAAGAAAAATAAGAATGTTTTTGTAATTATCAACACTACAAGAAGCTGAGTATGTAGCTTCCTATCAAGATGAAAAAATATGTGTGGATGAATACAAAGTTGGAGGATTATTTTGGATGCGTACTTTCCCCTTCTCGTGTATTGTGATTATAAAAGTGAAAGAAATATTACCAATACTAATATAAATTATTCTCTCTCTAAGAACTCGCATATAAAATATCACTTCATCAAAGAATATTTTGAAATAAATGAACTGAATATAGTGTTTTTTCCTACAACGGATAAATTTTCTTATATTGTTCGAGAAAAATTTCAGAATATGATATTGATAAGGGGAGTACATCATTACCCTCATCAAGGATAAGGTATGGGATTTAAATCTCCTCTCTCCTCATATCATTGGAAAATATTGTCAAATTTGAGACAAATATGTAACATAAATATATCCATTGGCATGTTATAAACCCATTTAAGGAAGAGAATATATTTTGAGGATTTTTTAAATTGGTTAACATATGATTTTAGCATGTTTGAAGTATTTTAATAGTGTTCTTGTGGATATATAATTTTTTTTCTTACTGGTTGAGGTAGTTATTGTGATGAATGAATATATTGAAAGGAAAAGTTTTAGAAGATTCAAATAAATGTTCTTAAGAGGTGTAAGAATTTTTCTTAAGTAACTTATTATTGATAACATGATATTATTGTTCAATGATTCTTATTTTTAAAATGATTTTAATAAAAAATTTAATAGAATTTTTGGATAGGTAATCCATTCATTGAGTTTCATAGTATTAGTGCTTTATTTTCAATAGTTTACAATGAAATACAAGGGTTATATTTTTGTGACCAAGATTATTGGTGATAATAGAAAATGATTATATGATAAGAAGATGTTGATAAAGGTTGTTATGAATGTCTATGGTTTTCTAAAAAGTGTTGAGATTTGTTTTCTAATATAAATCACCTAAAAATGTAAATATTTCAAATAAAGGTGACCATATATTAATGATTTTCTTTATTTTATTTGACTAATACCAATAGATGAAGGATCCTAGTCTTATGTAGTTGGCCAAAACATTGAGAATAACTTTGATCTCATCATTCTTATGAGGTTCATTGGAAAAAGTTTTCAATGTAGTTAAATTTAGTGATGATTTTATTATATTATAGTTCATAACTCCATGAGTACTGAAATATATCATGATTCTTTCAGGTGTCTAATGGGGAAGAAAACTCTTTCTATGAAACGATTCCATAAAACAATGGTATATGGAGTTCATTGGAATTTTTTTCAATGACACATCATTATAATGATAAGGATATGAATATGTAGGAATTATAATTGGAATTTTTTCTAATCCAATGGTGTTTTTGTATTATGTTTGTGTTTGATGGTAAGGAATATTTTGAGTTTTGGTGGTATGAAGTGTTATAGGACAATCATTTGTGATGTTTTTTGATTAGAAGAAGCTTGTTGACATTCAAAGGGACATTTCTTGTGAATTCATTAGATGAATACCATAATATTACCTCTAAAATTTTAAATGGTAAGAGTACATCAAATTAACTATTTTAATCATTGATGGGTGATTAGTTATGTACAATGGCTAACAAATGGACCTGTATAAAGTTTTTATGTGAAGATATTTTAAGATGATCAGATGATATTCTCTAAGTCATCAGATAGATGATTTTGGTTGAATACATCATATTAATGTTTTCTATATGATGTTCATAAGTAATAGGTTGGAATAAAAAGAAAATGTTAAAATATTTATTATGTAATTCCATAGATGATGGATGTTTTAGATAGAAGATGTATGAGATTTTCCTATTTAGTTGTGCTACATAAATTATGGAGTTTCATTGGTTAGATGTGCTACTAAAATGTTTTACTAGACTGATGATTGGTATAAATTTGTACTAGTTTGATGGATCTTTTGATATTTTAATAAATCTATAGAATATTTTTATGATATAATGTTCATTAAATTTTCCAAATATCACTTACCGAATATCTATGATTCTCACTGAGTTTTAAGAAATTTTGATGATGCTCAATTATTTGAAGTCTTATAGAAACATCATACATTACTATACAATTAAATTGATTTAAAGCTACTAATTTTTCAAGATGGATTCTCCAATGTATTGAGTGGGATTTTATTACTTATTTTTATCTATTTCTAAAAATATTTGAAGGTGCTATGACATTATAAAGGGGGCATGTCCTATGAGGTGAGAGGGAAATTTTTTATGTGAGGGTAAACCCAATAAAATTTGAAAATTAAATTGGAGGGACACTAGGTGATGAAATTTTTTTGAAAAATATCCAAAGAAGTCATTAGCTTTTTTTGTATAATAGAAATAGGGTTCATAAGTGAATAAATAAATAGCTTAAAATTAAGTAGAATAACAACAGAAAGTGGAATCATCCAAAATATACATGTCGTAGTTTCATATCATGTTATATCAGATAGAATGTATGCCTTCGTGATTTTAAAAACAACACATAAGAAGTGATATCCATCTTAAATGGAACCATATAGAGTTTTCCATGTAGATGACTGAATGGAGTATATCATAAGAACAAGTGATCAGACAAGCATATTCAAATTGAAGTCCTAGGAGGTGATTTTGTACATTATTGGAAAATAATGTGAAGATGAAGAATAATTAATTGAAACAAGGGATATTGTGAAGAATGATCAAGTGGGATAATGATAATATAGTAAATATTATTGGTGAAGGAACCTATAGTTGTTAAGATAACATTGTTATATCATTTTCATATGAGAGAAGTATACACACTATCGATTGACAATAGTGTGTTACATCATTAATGATATTTTTTTCTGGATATAATGAACAAATAGATTTTTTATATTTTATTGTGGGTTTTAATTATTTCTAAACCATTCAATGTACCAACTATATTTATGAATAGTGTACCATTTAAATAATTGTGTTCTTATGGTCGTTCATATATGATTGTTCCCAATAGTGTCATATATATATACCAGGAGGTGAATGTTTTTACTTAAGTAATAAAATATATAAAAAAGATATAAATGATTTACCCCTCACCATATTAGTGATCACACAGACCCTGATTAGTCCTTTTAGTAAAATTCATGACAATCCTCCCATACCACTAAAAGCCTCTAAAAGGTGAGGGGGGGGGGGGAGTTAACAACTTGATGGATTGCATAATAAATTAGGTGTATAACTAAATTTATAGATTCCAAAATATATAATTTTAATTAGATAATATTGTATAGGTATTTATTTAAAACACAAGGATATGAATTACCAAAAATCTATGGGAGAAAAGGATATCTCCTTATTTGTTAATAAGTATGATACTAATTAATTTTATTCTCATTTAGATAGATATCATTGGATTATTTAAATCGAATTATGTCCCACTATGTTACTTCTATGTATACCCACACCCTCCCCTTATCCTAATATTAATAGCACAATACCCCTAGTCACATTCATAAAACATTTCAACACTCGATATTTTCTTTGAGGTCAAGCAAGCTAAATGTCCTCCATGGGAATTTGATACCTTATATTCCATAGATTATTGTTATAAACCATATACCTTGTTTAATCCTTATATCCATCACTTCCCCCATACCCTAACATAATCCAATATACTATGTTCCTTCTCAAGAAAGTGTTTAGTAGTGTGTTCCACCTATATGTTACCTCCAATAATAAATTGGATGGAAATTAGCACCACGAAGACATAAACATACATGAAGAACCGTAGAATATAAAAACCTATAATAGACATAAAAACTCAATTACACAATATATAAATAATAAAAAATAAGTAATAGTATTTATATAATGTTAGAATATACGACAATGTATGAATGATACAACAACAATCTAATAGAATGTACTATAGGAAAACCACAATAGATAATAGATATAAGGGGAATCCACCAATATTGAAAATTTCATAAAATAGAAAATCACATCAGAACTATAAAAAATCATAGGATGATTTATCCAATAATAGTTTCAAAAACCAAATCTGTCATGAACCACTATGTATCAAACCTAAATTTGTTCCAAAAATTCCATATCCATGAGGTATATCAATGTAATATTAGTTATAAAAGACTCATCATGTGTCGAAGAAAATTCCAAGGCAGGGTGGGTATGAACATACTAAGTAGGATTCCATGAAAACAAAAAAAATGAGAGATGAATCAAAAAGAGAACTCAAATAGTAGAAGAAGTGATAATCTAAATGGAAATAAAGTCTTAATAGATATGTTCAGTAACTAAAATTCAATTGGATATAGTGGAGTCCCAGTCATCTCAACATACCTCTATAAAAGACCACATATCAAAATTTACTAGGGATACTAAGAATCTGTAAAATCTAATGTCGATATCCCAACCATATTTCATATCATAAAGGAAACCCTCAGTTCATAATGTGGTATAAGTCATAAAATATATGAACTACGTAGACATTTACATATCCACATAATCAAACTAAAACAAGATGGGGAACCCTCACCATGCTGAGGTATGAATTGGTTGAAAGAGTATATAACCCTACCATTCATAACTACCACCTAAAATCATTAAAATAATATCAGGGGATATGTATCTTGTTTAGAAATAGTTATTAGTCATGGAAATATATAACCCTACGGATGAGTCAAAAAAATCAGAACAATCTATCACCTATCACTACCTGAACTTATAAAAAACCATATCACCTCACTAAATCTGTAGTGGGGGATCCATTCCATGCTTAATTCTGTGCATAAATTTAGAGAGTACCAAACTCCAATAAATTATTCATGCCTTATCAAGAAGTTCACATCAAACAAGGGAGTTATCAACTCTAGTGGAGGAAATAAACTATATTATTAGGGGAGTTTAAATTATAAATTCATATAGAGGACTCACACTTTGTTGGGACTAATAGAGCTCCAAACATATGCCAAAAACGGAAGGAACTGGACCCCGTGAATTCAAGGGAGTGATAAACATATGATAATAATTTAAAGAATATTTTACCTTTTAGGAACACATTACTTGGGTTTTAAAACCATAGGATGTACGGGGGAGATTTTTTTTCATCATTAAATCAGTAGGAAAATACCAAACCCTAGAAATACTATGATTTACTTTCCTATACACAACAACTAGATATATTAATTTAAGACCCTAAAATGACCCTAAACATCTAGTATATAGTCTCTAATGGGTAATAGGATCTTACCATCACTATGTATATGAAAAAACATATATTTAACTACCTTCACATATGATACTAATAAATGGGTGAGATGATAGGAAAAACATTAAATTTATACAAATTTTCAACATGCACCATCAAGCACATAGTTTTTATGCCTATAATTTTATAGGTATGTGTCACCTATATTTCCATAATTTAAATTAAACCTATATGGATTTTACATATGAGGCATACGACATGTAGTACATGTGGCTAGAGGATCATGTATCCATTATACACAAAAGTGATTCACAATAATATTCATAGTGTGTAATATAATGATACATTATAGGTGAGGCTTGAGGGTCTGTTGGTATATATTTTTGGGTCCTAAATTGTTATTTATATCTTGTTTTATTATTTATACACTATATATACTATGTTAGGAGGATGGGAATGAAATATTCCACACACCATGTCACGTAGTTCTCAAAATACATGGAATATACCCCTAAAGTACAAACAATGAAATATTTTACTCTACCCCAAAACCCCCACCGTCATTCTTAATATTTAAATATAATTTAAATAGAGGTGAGAGAAAATTTTATATATATAGGCAATAGAAACACTTTCATTTCATCCAAAAACCCTACATGTTATGGGATTCCAAAATCACATGACACATAGTTGGGGTTTTCATCTAGATATGATATTTTTCATGATTTCTTTAGGAATTCATCCATTTCCATCATGATCCACACCATATACTAGACCTTAACCCATATCTTCGCCTCCAAATACATCCCACACTACCTCAAATGAATCCTAAGGCACTATTATGTAATGTTCAAGAATCATATCAATGGAATTTTCAATATTATATCATAAAACTCATACCTACATAGAGAACCAAATAAATAAATTATTCTTATAAATGAAGAATGATGCCTTATTTAGAAAAAAAAACAACAATAATTCCAAATATTAAGGGTGGAAAATAAATAGAAAATAAGATAATAAGAATGGGAAAATTTTTATCTTCACGATCAACCAGAATAACCACACCCACAAACAAAGTTGTAGAAAAAAAAGAATGTTAATAATATACTATTCATTATTAAGATGAATGTATATATATGTATATAAACATAATAGAAAATAGAATTGAATAAAGAAAAAATAAAATAATAGATATATAAATAAATATTGGAGTGTATTCTATTAGTATAGTAACTTGGGAGTTGGAATTATAATTTAGTGGTTATGAATAGTAATTGGGCAGTTAGAATACGAACCTCACCTATGGTAGAATAAATAAAATTTAGGTATATTATAGTTGAAAATATGATATATTTATATCATTTTATAAGTAAATATTTTTTTGACCAATGATAAATTAAGTGTTGGTACTTTTTGTAAAACGTAAATGTTTATTTAAAACTTTATAAATAATATAATAATTTAAAATATTTTTTTCATAAAATAGGTTCATAAATTTATATTATGTTTTATTATAATTATAGTATAAAATTCTGAGAGATTAATTAAATTTTAAAAGGGTTATAAAATTGAATATAATATTGAAATCAGTACTTTTTGAATAAATGATGACTTTATTTCCTATATATAGAAATTTATTTTCATAAAATAGATTCCATTTTCGAAATATAAATGTTAAAAAGTGGTTAGGGTGACTTTTTAAAATTTTTCTCAAATAATTGAATTTTTTATGAATAGGGAAATAAAATAATTTTTGGTATTTAAAATTATATGCTTATTACATGAAATTTTGAGTCATGGATGATGTAAGCGTGATAAAATCACCAATCGGTTAAGAATCTCCTAAAATATTTATTTTATTAAGTCATTGGAATAAAAAATATTGATATTATTGATCTTAAAAAATAAACTATTTAATATAATAATATAAAACACCTCTCTCCTCTACCAATAAATACCACATCTCGCCATCCTTTATCCTAACAACTTTTAAGCCATATAGCTTGTCAATATTCTAAAAAATTCCCTTCCTAATATTCATACCCATTTCCTATATTTTTTTGTGTCGACAAAATAACAAGAACAAGTTCATTAAGGAGGTTCTCAAGGATATTACAATCAAGTTGTAAAGTCTTCAATCCTTGTCTTTTAATTTTTTTAAATTTTATATTTCTCTCATCACAGTCCATATCCAAATAATCACGATAACTACATTATTATCTATATACTGTTTTTTTATATTTTCAATGAATTATCCATCTTAAAATCTATTCTCTTGATCTTTTATACAATAAATGAACCCATCATCCTTGATATTTCATTTTATCGCCTTCCTATATGTTGAGTTTTTGTTTTACATTACCACATTCAAGGATAATCGTGGAACCAATTTTATGGTAAAAATAACTTTTAATAGATATGTTATAACTTTTTTCATGTTATAGAAGTAATATATTGATATAAAATAAAATTAAAAGAAACTAGTTCATGACGATCATGTAATCCCCCAAAATAACCTAAACAATTATCATATATGTTTATCAAATGAATCATCCACATTCCATGAAAATGATTTATAGGACCATTTAAAATTATGGAGGTGTATCAATAACATAAAATTTCACTTCTTGAAAAATATTCCATTGTGAAATGAACTTCTAAAATTATATACATGTAAACTGACCATTATGCCTTGAAAAAAATGATAAAATAGTAATGAAATTGAACTTCATAACTCATTAAAATGACAATTAATGATCTTAACAAAATTATAATAAATAAAAAAAATTATAAGTGGTTCTAAATTTAGTAATTAATGAATCTTATATTTTTTCCATTATACTAATTGTAAGTGAAGAACACATTAATATATAAGGTATGGGATCTCTCTGAACCACCATTTTTTCCTTCAAGTTACTCTTTCTCTCACCTATACTTTTTTTTATTTCTTATTTATTATTATATAATTATCCTTTATTCTATGTATATGTTACAAATAAATTTATATAGCTCAATTCACTATTCACTTATGGGGGAATACATATTTTAAATGGTTCCCATCCCAATTTCTCTTGAGAAACAATTATGATTTAAGGGAATATATCATTTTCATACCCATTTTCGTGTAATATTTATAAAATATTTTAGGATAAGAATAGTTTTCTAAATTCTATAATTTTACAATGAAAATTTATTTTATGTCATAGTTTAATCTATAAATAAAATTGACTAGTTAACCTCTTCAAAGACTCTTTATTATTTTCCCAAAAAAACACTTTAGTGGAACATTTATAAGAATATATGACCATATTTTTCATGTTTTCACTTTAGATTTACATCATTATTCATGATATATTATTTATTATTCTTCAAGAATGATTTAAATATTTTATTTTGTTGATATCACTATTATATGACATTTGGTTATAACTTATGATATGATTATGATACTCATTACATTATATTGGTAACCCTTATGCTTATTCCTTATGTTTGATTCTTTATGTAAATGACATATTCATGAACATGTTATGATGGGTGTACCAATTTATACCTACAATGAATTGGGTAATTTTTATTCTCATGAGACATCTGGTATGAGATTAGGGAGTAATCTTAGTCTATTAGGGGACATTTTCCACAATGTGATATAGAATTAATAGAATCCCTTGACTCATGTTTATGGTAGGATATATGTTTCTACAACATTCCAATATTTCAATGATCATGTAATTATATATTATATATGTTATGCTTCCATAAGTTTATTCATTATCCATTCATTTCATCTTATCATGTTCTCCCTTCGAACTCAAGGGTTATGCTTTATTCCCTTATTGTACTTTTTAGCTCATTCCTTTTATTTATGTTTTCCCTTGGTTTCCTATAAAGTAGTAGGATTTAATATGTATTTATAGTTTACTATGGATATCAATAAAATTATCTTTTATTTTAGATCCATTTTTTCCAATTATGTACCTATTATTCTAAAATTATTATACTTTAAGGTCCTCGGACTGTATTTCATGGATAATTTATCTTAAAATAATAAAATATTATATGTAAGAAGCATGGAGCTTATATAGTTGGAATCATAGGATAGTCTAGTTATTTATGGGTATTAGGACAAGAAATATTTTTTAAGAACCCTTGGGATAGTTATATCAACATTGATGCCCTAGATTGAAACATATTGAATCCTAAGTTAGGATATAATTTTCATTTATATTTTATTCCTTATACATTTTTAATTTTATTTTTTATGCTCATTAGCTATTTATTCAATCCCCATAATTTTATTTTATTTATTTTACTTAGTTAATATAGGGAAATATGTTAACCCATGAAAAAAGTAAATGTGATATGAAATGTGATTATTTCCTTAATGAGATGTCCAACATGATTGGAATGGGAACCCAAAACATTCTCAAAGTATTGGATCAAATGTATTATGTTATGAATAATGACATGAATCATGTGGAATTTCCACCTTCCCTAATGATAGAACATATTGCGGTCAAATCATTTATGTGACAAATTCATCCTCTATTTAGGAGATATTCTGATCCCATCATCGTAAAAAATTGGATTAAATCCATTTAAAAAATATTCAATTCTCTTTAATGATTAAAATAAGAGAAATAATTAAACAAGTATAAAATTTTGATGGGGAAACTGATTATCCATGGATGCTGATCAAGAACAGATAGTGTAAGAAAAAAATTAATTCCATGGATTTGGATGGATTCAAGAAAACATTTATCAAAAAAAATATTTTCCCCAAACTCTTTAAATTAATATAGAGAGAGTTCCTCAAATTAAATAAAATTGAAGATGAATCTATTAGGGAATATATGAAAAAAATATACACGTCCTACACAATATTCCTTTAGCTTTGTAATGAACACTAAAATTAAGGTGGAACTATTATTAAATTCATTAAATCAATTTCTATCTAAAGAGTTGGTGATTCGAGTCTTTGAAAACTATGAGTAAATTATCCAATGTGTCCTAAAAGTAAAAATGGTGTTTTGTGAATATATATGGTCTCATGATCATGGAGGAAAAAAATAGAATATGGAGTTTAAAATGTTAGGATAAACATATAAATCATATTAGTTAAATTAAACCCAACATCCCATATGACTATATTGTAGGAAGAAGAATACCGACTTAAATAGAACTGCGAGATGCAACAAATGTGGAAGAGAGGGGCCTCATGCTAATTATTACAAAAGGGATTTGATGATTCCAAATAATACAGAAGAAGGAAGGAAGTTTTATATTAACACTTATCCTATAATAAAAGGTTTTAACTCCAAGCAATGTGACAATTATGTGAGATAATACCCAAAAAATTTTGTTTTTTAAGACAATAAAAAACAACAAATTACAAGGAAGAAAAGAACGAAATATTCCATCACTACTATAAAGGTGATGAACAAAAATGATTTAATGATAGAGACATTGGTTATTTATTAAATATTAATGAACATACTATTTGAATCTAGTTCTAAACATCCTTTTATATCCTATATATTTTTTATAAATTTTGAAACACCACCTCAAAATATGAAGGTTGAGTTTTCTATGAGAATAGTGAATGGGGAAATTATAGCATCTAAATTATATAACTCCTATATGGTTAACACTTATGGACTTAACCACAAAAAAATCTATTGTTTATGCTCTTGGTGGATTTTTATTCTATATTGGGAATGGATTGGCTATCTTTAACCAAAGACAACATAAACTGTTGGGAAGGGTAGATCAGTCTTCACATTTAAGGGAATCCCCCAATTCTGTAATAGTGTAATGATTCAGATGAATCTTATTTAGAACCATCATCTCAATTATGGATATTATTTTCTTATGTGCGTGAATATCGAGAACAACTCATTAGGGAAAATATAGGATCATGCTCAATGAAATTCCCATTTTGTGGAAATACATTTACGTGTTCCTTGACAAATTTTCAGGTCTTCCTTCTGAACAAGGGGTGATTTCTAAATAGATATTATTCCTGGAACTCTTTCTCAATCAAAGACTATGTATAGGATAACCACCATTGAGTTTTAGGGACTAAATAAGTAGTTACAAGAAAATCTAGAGAAGGATTTCGTATGCCTGAGTGAATAATTATTGGGTGCATCTGTCCTCTATTTTAAGAATATGGGGAGATTAATTCACGTCTTCATTGATTTTCACATGTTAAAAAATTTCAAAATAATTAACATGTATCCTCTAACTTGGATAGATGAATCTTTTGATCAACTAAGTTGGATAAATTATTTCTCTAATGTGGACATTTGGTCGGGATATCACCAATTAATGCTGAAGAAGGAACATATTCCCATGAATTACTTTTTAACATGGTATGAACGCTATTAGTTTATAGTGACACCATTCAGGCTCACTAATACTCCAGATAGATTCATGGACATAATGAATAGATTATTTAGAAACTAACTTAAATTTTATTTTTACTCTTTAAAGAATATACTATGATATACAATGAGAGAAAGAGGGAACACGTAGAAAATATTAACACACTTCTAAAGTCTTTGTGGAGGAATAAAAAATATTCAATTTACATAAAATGTGAGTTCTAGATGGAGGATTTATCATTCTTATAGAATTCTATCACCAATAACGGAATATCCTTGGAAACTTCTAATTCATAGAAAATTGAGGAGTGAATGACTATAATAAGTAGTGGAGGTCAATAGTTTCTATGACATATCTTGGTATTACAGAAGGATTTTGAGGAACTTATCACAATTTTCAATCCCAATAATCAACGTATCTTGGAAGGGAATAATGTTTATATGGACACACAAATGTGATGACTACATGAAATAGTTAAAAAATATGTTTATCACTATACAATTAGTTACACTACCAAAAATGGGGAACTATTCATAGAATATAACAATGATTCAAAGAAGGGATCAAGATATTTACTAATTAAGAATGATAATGTGATAGCCTATGCCTCAGAAAAAGTTGTATGATCATGAAAAAAACTATCCCACACATCATATAGAGTTAGCAGATGTGATCTTCATGTGGAAAATTTGAAATCATTATCTTTGTGGGGATATGTGTGGGATATATATTTATAATTAGAGCCTAAAATATATATTTACATAAATGTATATTAAAATACAATAATAAGTATGGTTCGATCTTATCATGGACTATGACTTCTCAATTCACCACTATACTGGTAAATTAAATAAATTGGAATATTCTCTAAGTATAATAGATCCTAGAAAAATATTAATGATATGAATAGAGAAGGATCCAATATTTTTAAAATTAAAAAGGAGTGAAATGGGATTCATAATGAAAAGTTCAACAGCATACCCTTCACAAATTATCTTTAAACCATCCTATTTATAGAAGATAAAGGATACTCAATTTGATGATGTTGAAAATCAGAAGGTCTAAGTTATAAAAAATTGGAAATCCCCCAAATTCAAAATTTCCAAGGAAGGATTCATAAGTTCTATCTCATGATTATTCATAAAATCTAATCTAGATATAAAAAAATTTCTTCTTAATGATGCACATAACTTACCCTTCTTTATCCAACCACGAAGCACAATGATGTATTGAGGTGTTAGATAGAACTATATGTGGGACAATATGAAGAAGGACATCAAAAAATACACATTAACATTCCTGTTATGTCAGAAAGTTGATGTAAAAAGGAAAATGTTAAAGGTCATGATATAACCATTTCAAATACCTACATGTAAATGGTAAAACCTCCATATGGTCATTGTCATTGGAATTTTTATGTCATACACAAGAAATAATGATATATGGGTCATTATGGATCATATTACATCGGATGATAATTTTATTGTAATTTGGGAGGATGTATCACTCAACCAACATTCACAGAAATAAATCAAAGAAGTGGAGTGGAGGCATAGACTACCATTATCTTTTATATCTGATCATTGTATAATATTTATCTCAATGTTATTAAAATGTCACCAAAATGCAATAAATACTACATTGAACTTCTATATGGATTATCACCCCCAAAAATGATGTCCAATTTAGTGGAATACACATATGCTGAAATACATGATGAGAGTATGCTCAATAGACATCACATGATGTTTGAATCAACATGTTCCAAAAATCAAGTTCTCTTATAACAATGGTTTTTACTCAAACATCCAAATGGATCCATATGAATCCATTTTTGGTAATAGGTTTAGAACACATGTATGCTGGGATGAAGCTTGGGAACGTAAAATTCATGTTCTTGAAATGATCAATGAAATGGAAAAATGGTTGAAGACCATCCAATAGCATATCCAGAATTCCCAACTTTGATAGAATTTCTATGAAATTAATTATTGACAATACTTATTGTTTGAGGTTGGAGACATGGTATTACTCCAAATATCTACATGGGTGAGAGTAATGAGATTTCAAAAGAATGGAATTCTATAACCTAGGAACATCAACCCCTTCTAGATTCTTCATTGCATCACAGATGTGGAATATCAAATAACACCCCCAACAATTTCTCATGTTCAAGATATATTCAATGTATTCGTCTTGATGAAGTATATACCAAATCCATCACATGTAACAAACATAGTGGTGGTTTAGTTGGAAAATGATCAATCTTATTAGGAAAATCCACTGAATATTTTTGATTATGGAGACAAGGTTCTACGTAACAAAACTTCTCACCTTGTCAAGGTACAATAGTGAAACCGTAATCATAAAGAGGAAACATGGAACCAAAGGAAATGTAAATGGATAAATAACCACACCGGTTTTCACCTTAGTATGTAAAATGAAATTTATTGTGATAAATATAACAGGGGGGATTTAATGACCCATACTTTCATAAATGGAACTTGGCTTCTTATATCATAAAACACAAACATCACATACAAAAAAACATTATTATCAAAAATCAACAATGATACAACATTTATAAAACACCAATTAGAATTCCAAATAGTACATTAGGTTAGTAAATAGAAAATAATATAATATGAGTGAGAAAATTTGGATCGGCTCAATCCGCTATAATGACCTCACACACAAACAAAACTGCATAAATAAAACGTAATTTTAATAATATAATACTCATTTTTAATATAAATGTATATATATAACCTTATGAGAAAATAGAAGTGAATAACGAATGAATTAAATAAGTGGTATCTATAGAGGTTGGAATAGTAATCGGGTCGTTAGGAATATTAATCTAGCTATTTGAATAGAAAAATCATCTATGAGAGTCTAAATAAAATTTAGGTATCTTCTAATTGAAAATATTATGTATTTATGCCATAGAATAAGTAAATAAATGTTTTCAAAATAATAAATTAAATTTCGTTATTTTTGTAAAATGTAAATGTTTATTAATTATTTATAAATAATATAATTACTTAAAGTAATATTTCATTTCATATAATATATTCATAAATTAATATTATGTTTTATTATAATTATAATATAATTTTCTGAGACCTTATGGAATTTTTTTAAGGGGCATAAAATTGATTATAATATTAAAAACATTATAATTATTGAATAATTGATGATTTTATTTCTCATATTTATAATTTTTTTTTCATATATTGGATTCCACATTGGGAAATATAAAATTCAAAAAATGGTTGGGGTTATTTTTTGGGATTTTTCTAAAATAGTTGATTTTTTGTGAATAGTGAGAAAAAGGCAATTTTTTTGTAGATTATTTTATAAGCTAAATACAAGAATTTTTGAATCATGCATGATGTAAATTTTATATGAGAACCCAGTGGTTCAAACTCTCAGGAAAAACTTACTCTATTTATAAGAATAAAAATTATTGATATAATTGAGACATAATAATAAACTAATAAATATAATAATCAAAAATACCCCTCTCATCCCCTATGAAAACCACCCTTCAACATAATTTCTTCCCACAGCTTCTAAGCCTTGAATCATGTAATTATTCTAACCAATTACCTTTCCAATGCTATTTACAACATCCAAAATCTACTAGTTTAAAAAAATACCAAACCAAAGTGGCTTAAGGAGGTTATCAAGGAGATGAAATTAAAGAGGTAAAATCTGTAATCGTTACATTTGGATTTCATTTATTTTCGTATCCTCCATATACCTCCAAAATAAAAAGTAAAATTTTTACTAAAATAGAACATTTATACTATAATTGTATTTTTAATGGAATATCCATCATTAAACAGATTCTTTTCTATTTTTTTTCTAAAATTGAAAATATCTTATGTGATATGTTAGTTCTTTGCCATCATGGATAATTATTTTTCATTTTCAATTTACTCTTTTATGGATTGTCATAAATACATTATTATTGTTAAAACATATTTAAATGTGTATATTATAACATAGTTCATATTCCATAACTAATATGTATTCATTATATTACATAAATACAAACGGTTTCATAATGATCATAGAAACCCCCATAATAAACTAAAGAATTATCATTAATGTTTTGTCTAATTAATAATCATCATACTAGAAAATAAAATTATATATGGGAAAATTTTAACTCATAGAGGTGTATCAATACCATTTAATTCATATTTTGGAGAATTATTTTAATTTCAAAATAACATGTATAATTATATACAAGTAAACCGACCATGAAATCCTGAGAACAAATGCACATTGAATAATAAAATTGAACATTACAACTGATCAAAAAGGAAATTAATTAACATGATAAATGTATAATAAATAAAACCCATTTATATTTGGATTTTAACTAAATAATTAATGAATCTAATTTTATTATCATAGATATTATGTTAATGTTCAGAACACATTCAGATATAATGTAAGATATCACTCAGAACCGCCATTTTTTCATTCGTGTTACACATTCTCTCTATTAACCCCATTATATTTCTTATTTATTCTTATATAATTTTTATTTATTCAATTTATATTTTACAAAAAAAATTATTGGTGATCTCATTTTTTATGTGGAGATAAATGTTTTAAAAGGTTCCCTAATCAATTAGTCTCAATTATAATGTTTGATTAAAGGGAACTTCTCTAATTCTTACCCATTTTCAAGTACACTCGAAAAAATATTTTAGGCCTCCAAGATTTTATAAAATATATAAATTTACAATGAAAATATATTTTAGTTCATTTCTAGTAATATATAAACTTTTTTCCATTTATCCACA
This sequence comes from Viscum album, assembly GCA_963277665.1. Lineage (NCBI taxonomy): Eukaryota > Viridiplantae > Streptophyta > Magnoliopsida > Santalales > Viscaceae > Viscum > Viscum album. The sequence goes on along the minus strand of OY728151.1, from coordinate 288,932,577 downwards.
TCAATAACCCTTTATTCTTTTCTTGAAATCCGCACATAAATGTAACATTTATAATGTATTATAACCACTATTTTTGATGTTTTAAATTATTTTATAATTCAGTATTCTTGATGTTTTGCAATTTTTTCCTTTATAAATTTCAAATAATTATTTAAATCCATTCTATCATTGATACCATTATTATATACCCCTTTGTTACGCCTTATGACATGATTGTGATACCCTTTTTCTTCCCTCAGTAACCCCTATGTTTATTCCTTATGTTTGATTCATTATGTGGCACACATATGCATGAAATTTTTAAAATGGGTTCTCCCAAATAGTGTTCCAATGAATTGGGTAATGTTTAGTCATGTGATACGTCATGTCTGGGATTATGTATTAAACATAATCCACTAAGAGACTTTGTTCCCCATGTGATATTTTCTTGGTTGTTATCCTTGACTCATGTTTATGTTATGTAATATGTTTCCACCTAATTCCAAAATTTTCATGATCATATGATTACATTTTAAAATTTTTCTGATTACATATGTTTATTTTTGATCCATTTCATTTATGCTATAATGTTATTTATTTTAACACATGTGCTCTGCATTATTCACATGTTCATTCCCTCACAGGGATTTTTAGATTATCAATTTTTTTATGTATTCCCCTGGTTATCCTATATAGTTGTAGGAGATCAAATGTAGTTAGTATCCCAAAATAGAGATAAATAAAATTATGTCTTCTTTTAGTATCATGATTTAGAATTATGTACCTAATCAAACTAATACACTAGAATTTAATGTCATTCATTTGTATATCCTAGATAATTATGCATAAAATCATCTAATATTATATGTATGAGTATTTCATCGCAAAATTTTACCCAAAACTCAAAGAATGATCGTTGAACCACCAGATATCACAGCTCAAACCCCAACTACTAGCCAAACCTATAAACATTACTTAATCTTTATGAAACCCATCACCAGTCAACCCTCTGGCTCTGATAATCTTATAGTTTGATTAACTATTTCATATTAAATTATGAATCAAACACTATGATCCACATGTAACTATGATTAATATAAGTTTCTAATCGTTATGTTTTAATGTTTGAATCTATCTCTAATTGTCTATCACTATAATTGATTTTTCATATGATAAAATACCTGGAAATTAAAAAATAGATTAGTGTTACAAGGTTTGTATCCGAAGGCTTTACATGATTATTTTATAATATTCAAATAAATTTAGTGGAAGGATCAAGAGTGTGTAAGGTAATTTAAAATCAATCTAATACATGAATATAATTTTTTTTCAAGTGGGTGCTCACTCTATGGATTCTCAATAGTCATCTTCCTCTTATCCCCTTTTCCACTGAGAGGATTTAGAATATATACTCTAGGGGATATAGAGAATCCTATCAAAACATTGGTTGATTCAGATTAGGTCATGCATAAAACATAGATATAATATTACATTGTCTATTCACATTTGTATTCCTCAAATATAGAAATTGAAGACCATATCAACAACCTCCATCAGTGAAAAGTAAACCATGTATTTCTATTTACAATTTATACATGGTTTCAATTTCATTCCTGTTGATCTTTAAAATTTAAATTTTTTGATATCTTCTATTAAATCTAATAAGTGTTAATCTATTATTTGAAAACCAAAAGTAGTATTAGTGAAATAATATGTGGAATAATTCTTGAATTTTTTTTGAATATGAAGGATATTTTATATCAAAATTCGGTAATCTATGATACCATTAGAAATGATTTAGAAAATAATCCACAACATTTTTTATGATATGAAAAATTATAGGAAATGATATTGAATTTAAATTTTTTGTGGTCATATGATATTTATAATCCATGAAATAGTTAAAAATATAATATGTTATATCATTGTAGGTGATATATTAAAAACCTTTTTCCATTTATTGTGTCATACAATACGATGTGGGAAATTATAGTCGAAGATAATTTCAAGACATATATGAAGAATAATTCATCCCATAACTTAAGAGATATCAATTACAATAATATGATTTTATTTTCCATGAAATCAATGGTTATTGTTACATAGGCCACTATACCAATGTATGTCATAAGATTTGATTTTTAGATGTTGGGATAATGATTCAATGGTTAATCATATAATAAGGTATGAGTTTTCACTTAGGATATATAGATATCATTAGATATGACTAATGATGATGGGGTTATCTTTCATAGAATAAAATTAATTTTCCCCCATTATTAATCATACATTGCAGCTCTAAGTCATAAGAATTGATGAAATATCATAGTTTATGATATATATATATCTTTAATATGATATATGATTTTTTATATAATTTAAATTACGAATTAAATTATAATTTCGAAAAATTTTATAAATTAAGGATAAGTTATTTTAGGGATATTTATTTAATTTTTTTAATGTTTATAAATTGTTATGAATTTTTTTTAAAACATTAATTAAATAAATAATAATATTTTTAAATGTTAATAATGAATAAAATTTTAAATTATATAACATTATTTATAATGTAGATTAATTTTTTTTACATGGAAATTATAAAAGTTATTTAAATAGTTTTTATAAAATAAATAATATGGTTAAATATAAAATAGTTTATATATATAATTATGAATTTTTAACAATTATTAAATTTTAAATGCTCAAAATAAATGTCATATTTTTGAAATTATCTAAAGAACATAAAAAGGAGTTTTCATAATCAATATTATTAAGGTCAAAATAATATTAAATATGGAATATTTAAATTATCAAAATTATTTTAATAATACAATTGAAATATATAATTTTTATATTTAACTTATCATCATATAATTAAAAAAATATTACATATAGAAAATAATATAGGGGATTTCATATTGGGAAAAAATATAAAAAGTTTTTATATTTAACAAATTATAAAAATTTTGCAATGCTTGGATAAAATTAACATTTTTTTATAATTTTTTCTTTATGAAATGGTAAAAAATGTTTATCTCATGTTTAAAATTTTGAATTATTTAATTTCATTTAAATCCTATTATATTAATTAATATAATTTTTTTAAATTATTCACAGGTTCATTTTTTATATTAAATTATTAATTTTCTTCTATAAATTCTTTCATACATGTGTATAAGGACTTACATACTCTGTATGATAATTGATTTTGTATAACAACCCCAACCCTGTTGCCCAAAGTCGGTACCTTAATTTAATACATTAACATAATATGAAATAAATAACATCCCAATGGACTGAATAGTTTTGTAGTATTCGTAAACTAGATACATATTTGAAAATCAAATTACATTTTTATCATCAAATTCATAAAGGTATTTTATTTTAGAACACCATTATTCCCTTTGCTGTAACTCAACACATCAGACATAATAAAATTCATGGAATCTTGTGGGAAGATGAAACATAAGAAATGGGTGATATCAGATTCTTAGAAAGGGTATATATATAGAAGAAGATAATATAAACAATAATAAAGGATTATAGAATGGTGATTAATTGAAATAAATTATGTTTCATCAATAACATGAGCATAGTATGGAAGGAAAGAAATATTATAATATAATGATATATAAATAATTATATGAGAATTAGACATAACCACCTATATTATACTTGTTGAATAATCATATTGAATATCAATAAATAATCTCATTTTGAGGTAATTCTTAATTTAAAATATTATAAACATACTATCAAGGTATAAGACAACACACAATACATAATTGTTCAAGGAATCAGAAAATAAACAAACTATTTTGTCTTATGAGACCCAATGATGCATTGAGGGGCTATATCAGGACCCACCCATCACTTACTAAGTACAATACATTGATCATATAAAATTGGTGAAACAAAAACAATATAAACATTCATATTGAAAATCTATCAAATGAAATGTGAATATATTATCCATAAACCATGAATTGAATCAACATAGCACATCCACAGTCAAAATAATCATAAAAAATTAAATAAAATATTAAATATGATGTAACAAATGATCAAACTCAATTATTCATAATATCTAACAAATGATGTCAACATATTTAAAAATAATCTAATAAAATAATTAAAAATTGAAGGGAAATAGCCTTTTTTTATTTTGAGATCATTTATTTAAAATGAAACTCAATTGTAAAATAAAATATTTAATTTTAAAATAATCTTGTAGATATTTAATTTAATATTTAATACAGTAAGGCTCCAGTATGGTGGTAAAATTCCCTCATGATGTATACGTTAAAATAATAATAATTCGGTATTTTTTCTGAAAATTCATAAAGCACATCATTTGGAAAATGAAAAAAATGATTTCTTTCAAACTATTTTATAAAAATAAAAAAACCTATAAAAAGACATTAAAAAATCATGTGATAATAAGTATAATATTTTTTAGATCATTTTTTGAAAACATGGATGGGGAATAAAAGTTTCCTCTATGGTGACTTGAACAGAAACCATCTCGATTAATGACGAGGTTGAGAATTAAACACACACCACTTTATAATCATTAGAATAGTATGCCACATGAAAGAAATAGAATATATGGATAATAAAATACAATAATATTCATAATAATATTCATAAAATAAAATCATTGAATGTATAGACATCACACAAAATAAACAATTACAGTATAAGTTAGGTTTCCCACAGAAATATAAGTGAGACACAAATCCATTATCTTAGGTCCGATTTACTTTTTATGTATTTTAACCTTATTTATAATGGTTGAAACAATTTTATTAACTCATAATAGAGGCAAAAATCATTTTTATTATATCTTATATGATCCTATTAAGTTATCTTATCACCTATTTGTTAATAATATTTCATCATTACTCTTGTTCTGTTGTTAGCAGATTCATTTTCCTATGCATGTTTTGTCATATAAGTCATATTTCATATGAATAGTATATATTTATTTCATCTCAAAATTATTTAAATTTTATTGATTTCATATTTTTTCACTATAGGCATTTTTTTTAATATTTCATGAATGGCAAACATGGAGAAATAATCACATCATGATATGGAAACGATAGGTCATATGTACGCACAAGTAACGATACCATTGCCTTAATGAAGTACGGGTAATGCAGGAGATGATATATAAATTTTTGAATAACAAATACCATTTCATAATTATCATATATATATATCTGTTATTTCCATAATTATACCCCTCTATGTAAGGTGGTAATGAAAAACAAATTACACCACGATGTGTGGACAGTAAGCCATATGTATACACACACAATGTTTTTTCTTAGAATAGAAATGAGGTTGAATATTATTTTCCCATATGAATAATAACATCTCAGAATATAGATTATAATTTATTTATTTATTAATTATCTAAGCAAAAAATTAATAGGATATTAAAGTAAAAAACTTGAATGAGTTTGTAAAAACAATTACCTCTTCTTCGGCATAGGTCCATTAGATCACTTATTAAGCGATCTAAGTTAGGTTTTTTTGGAAAAAATGACCTCAAAAAAATGGTTAATGAGGATATTATGTTAAAATTAAGGGGTTTTAGAGATATAAGTATCTAATTTTTGTGAGGATGTGGGGTATGATGTGTCCTTTTATAAAAGTGGTGAGGAGAAACTTTAAAAACTAAAGAAATATTAAATTAATAGAAATCAATATTTATTTCAAAATGGATCTAAAGTGACTTATTTTAAATATAAGATATGTATGGGATGAAATAATCTCAATGGATAATTTTAATTGATGTATAGGTCACATTATTACCCTTATATTATTGATTTAATCCTTTGTTAAATCCCATAACTCTTACCGTGAAAAAATGGTTTTTACACATTAATGGTTAATATAGTTACCACTAATGAAAAAAACCATAAATGAGAATTGAATGAAATTTTAAACCTTATATAAATCATTTTTTAGTGTTATATTTTTTGTTAATTTTATATAATTTTATAAAATATTTTTTATTTTAAAACATCATTAATGTCAAATGTGACACTATTCATTAGATGACTTTTTATTAATATCATTAGAACATGATATCTTCATAAAAAATATTAATGTGTCCATAATATATATATTTATTTTATAATCTTTTAGATTAAATTAATCATATAAAATTATTTATATTTTAATATATTTAGAAACATTTACTTGATTTGTCCATTAATTAAACAATTACTACATCATTAGCGAGCAAAAAATTAATTAATTAATTTATTCCATAAAAATAAAAAATTAATTATCATGATGAATATATAAATTTAATATTTCAAATTAAAATTTATATTAGGAGATAAATTCTTAATAATAATATATTGAAGATATAAAAATTATTAAAAACATGAGTATGACATATTTGTCTTTTCTTAAAATAATATACTAGACAATAATTAAATCCATCCAAGTTTCTCCAGGATGACATAAAATATGCCCAACTATGGCTATAGAATAAAATAACTGATAAAATAAAATTGGGACAAGTATTAGGGTAATTTTTTAAAATTTAAAATATAATTTTTACCCTTAATCACCCAATTTACTCTTATCTATGAGAATTTATTTATTTTACTTATCTTTATATTCATGTTGAAAAAAAATAAAAGGGTCATATTTAATAAATATGAAACATAAGATAAAAAATATGTAATATATTTTTCATAATTCAATTCACATTTGATTTAAAATTAATCATTTAGATGGGATAAAACAATGAGTTTCTGATGTAAAAATGATCAAAAGATAGAAATGTGTTTATATATAAATTAAAATTAAAAATTATTCCAATGAAATAAATTGAAATTAATGATATAAAATTTATCTAATTATACTTTAAAACAATTAAAAGTTTTAATTTAACACAAAATTATTTTCTTCAAAAAGTTGTTTTTAATTAAAATCCTATATTTCACTTGCTATTCATAAAAATATGAAACTTATTTAAGAATAAAAAATTTCAATCAACCTAATTTTTTATATACCTATTTCAATGAATAATTTTATTTTTTCATGTAGAATATATGAATGTTTCAAAAACATGGTTTAAAACATGTGTTCCACTAAAAGGCATTAAAACTGACTTTTTATAAAAATACATCTTTTATATTTAAAAGTGGATTTGTTCTTATATCATGTCTAGAAAAAACATAGGGTGAATGTTAATAATTAAATTTAATATTATATATATATATCATTAACATAGTTCAAAAGTGTGATATTTTTTATAAAACACACTTGTTCACATTTAAATAATTTTCTAGAAAATGATTTCTTTTTATTTTAAAAATAGTTCTATGATCATTTATAAATAATTGGTCCCCAAATAATAATTATATTTAAATGTGTAAATTATATCTTCATAATTATGTTAATCATTTTTATTTTCACCATTATAATAACTCTGTTATAATGGTAAAATTTAAATAATAATATTTCATTGTTTGTTTAAGCTCGATGTGGCGTATCTTGTACCCTATCAAACATACTGTTTCTTTTAAAAACATGAGATGTTACATTTTGATATATTCTAACTTGAATTAGATTTTACTTTATAATGTAATTAATTAAGAATTTAATAATAGTTTATTCAAATTATGTTCTATAATTTTGATGGAATTAAAGTCTCCCTTAAGTGTTGAAAGATTTAGTATAAGAACATTGGGATGGAGTGCTAAATTGACTAAAGGATTATTCATTGTCTAGAAATGTGTAGTTTGGTTATCTATCACTAGAACATTACTGTTTTTGGGATTTGGGATTTAAAATTATTTTAGGACTTTACTTTAATTAGTATATTATACAATATTCAAGTGTCACAATGGGATGTGTGTAAATATAGTTAGCATTGAATTTGAGTTTTATAACATGGTATAAGTTGCTTAAATAGTTTCAAATAAATATAGTTTGAACATATTGACTTGGTGAAATGAATATGATTCCAATCTGAATAATTATAATATTTAATACCTAAAATGAGAATACAAGTTACTATATGATGAGATTAAATCCCCTAGAAAAATAATTCGTGTTAGATTTCTTAAAATGTAGATAATTTTCCAAACAATAAACATCCAACTAAGATGGATATTCCAAAGTAGTATTCCCCCAAATTATATTATATACTAAAATAAAGTAATTAGGTGACACCAAGAGTTATGTTCTACGTTATTTCATTCTATTTGGGATAAACTTATCTGGGAAACCCAGAAATATAAGATATTGTAGGAATGGTGTTTAGTTCTTCCATATTATTGATTGGGTAAAGAGTTGACCACTCATCCATCCCAATGTCATATATGATAAAATTGACATGAAGAACTACCTAAATAACTATGTGGTGAGGGAACACCAAACTAGAACAATTTCATAGTGAGATATGGGTCTTGGACCACTAATTTATATAATTTAAATAATAAATGGTGTAATTAAACTTATGGGAGAATATTTAATAAAAGTAATTATTAAATGAATTTAAACCAAGATAGTCCTATGATAAATACTTTTGTTGTAGATAAATGGAATCATCATCACTGACTAGTACATTGAGATAAATTGCACAATTATGTATAAGTTTATTCTAATAAAATTTATATACCAGTAAAAAATATATGAATTTTATTTAAACATGGATGTGAAAAAATCTATGTGTTAGAGTAACCCATTCCAAATTATCCAAATGTTTATGTCGACCAACAACCAAATATATATTCTTATAAGAATCCCATATGAATTCAATTATGTTTTAAAAGTAGTTATATATAAAATGAACTCTGTAAAATTAGTCTCTACTTAGGTACTCAATGTTATTTAATGTTCAAGTTACTTGTAGGGATTGAATATAAATTTTATGGATTGATCTCAATATGGAATTTATTATATAAAGATTTGATTTTTCTTCTCCTAAATTCAAAAATAAAGAATGGTTTTGGTCGAAAATTACCCATCGATTAAGACTTATTCAAATATTTTGGTCATTAAATAGTTCTTATAATTTTAATTAAAATAATTTTATTAATTTTTATTCTCCATGCACAAGAACCGCATTAGTTTTGCACATGAATTAAATGTAATTATTTCATTTAGAAAATCAAAAAATAAATTTCTATCCAAAAAAATTAATTTGGTTCAATGTAATATTTTATATTTTTTCATTATGTATATTTTCTCATATCCGTGTCATGAAAACCTATTTAATTGGATAATTTGACTTTTCATTCCTTATACAAGCATTTCACAAACATTTTGATAAGATTCATGTTATATAACACGAAAATTATAAAATATTACCTAAAATCATCTTTTATACATAATAATTAATAAATTAACATTCATAAACTTTTTAGTACTAAATTATTATCTATAATAAACCAAATTTGAATCTTCTAAAAATGAATATACATAGTATCAGACATAAAAATTATTTTCATATTTTTCCGGAAAAAATTAAAATTTACATCTTGTAAATTATTTTTGTAATGTATATATTTTTTAAAATATTAGTTTTTTAATTACATAACTCTAATAAATTTTACATTATAATGTTGTCTTTAGGATATCCCAATAATACTGTATTTTATTAGAAAAAATTATATTTTTACTATCAGAAAAAAATTTACTTTTTCATGAAAGTGTCAAAAATTCATCATAAGATAACGTTGATATTTTGAGTACAAATATGAAATTATTTTTTTTTCTAAATAAAAATTAAATAATTTGAAAATTAATATTTTAAATAAAACCATATAATAAATTTATTTAGTAAAACCATTTATTTTATAAATTGGGTAGTATATTCAATTTAACAATTTAATTTAATAATACATGAAAATATGACAAAAAATCTATCAGTTGTTGGATTTTAAAAATTCTCTCCCACTTTGGAAATTTAAACCTCTCAATTTAGTCACTTATTAAATTAATGTGGTTACCAATTCCAAATATCATTTTAAGACTCTCATGTTTCTTCATCAACCACATGGTTTCTCCATAAAACCTTATCTAGGTGAATTACATAGTTCCGCAATAATTTATCTATATAATCAAAAATATTAATGGTATTTGGCACATATAAAAGGTTATCATCTAGCCAGACTAATATATATGGATCAAAGATGTGATGAATCTGGCACATTAATTTATAGCATCGAATCATGAAAAATCGTTTGTACCTTGGATAAAACATGAATTAGTGATTCATGGTAGGAAACTAGTCCAAAATTCCCTAAGATATCATACAGTCTAATGAAACATGGACTTAAAGCTCCCTTCATACCAAAACCCAAAACACCTTTCCATGGAGATATTTTAAAAACAACAAGATCACCATCTTTTAGAGAAATATATTTTATCTTATTATCCACATAACTATTCTACCCACTCCAAGAATACCTAATATGCTGTGGAATAATTTTCATCTTCTCAGCCACATCCCATACTAATTCTAGTGTCAGTAACATGAATTCACCCACCTCATCTGAAAATGGGAGAGTTCAAAAACTACTTTATATATAATTCCTAAAAAGGTTTAATTATATAATAAAATAAAAAATGTTATTATAAAAAAATAAACTAATGAAATATTTTGATTCAAACATCCATTTTGAATCATTTAAAAAGTACATATAATGTCTTCTAAGGTCTGAATTTAGTGTTCCAACTATCTATCAAACTGAGTTTGAAAGGACCTAATGAAATTTAATTATGATCCTAATGACTACTAAAGGCCTTTCTTGAAGGTACATGTAAACCTTGGATCACATCCTGATAAAATAGATAGATGAAATCCAAGAAAAATAAATATATCTTTAATATACAATTGATAATGTTAATATAAAGACATAATAACTCGAATAGAAAGGAAATGTACATGTTTAGTCACTCGATCGACATTAAATTAAATCGAATTGATACCATAAGATTCTTTAGAAGTACCATAATATAATCAATGGATATATTTTTTCATTTACACTATGGAATTTAAAATGGATGAACCATCCCCTTGGGAAATTTATTTCTTCATTATCCTTTCAACCTGTCAAATATTACTTAGTGAAGTCAGGAGTATCTTTTTTTATTCTATCCCCCCAGTAATACTATCGAATATCTCTGAACGTATTAGAATTTATATGGTGAATGGAAAATGGAGGTCTATGATCTAGACTGAATAATTCCTTTATTTTTTGGGATTCACAAGGAACACATAATCTCTTTTCAAATAAAAAAACAATCTTTATCAAAATTAAATTCTAGATACTTACCCTTCTTGACCAATTCTACATTTTTCAATAACTTATAGTCATCCTTCTTACCGTTATCAATTCTATCTGACAAAGGTGATTGTATAGACACGTAATAAAAGAGAGATGAATTTCTTGAACACACAATATCAAAGGAAAAATTAATCAATTCTTTAATCAAAGGGTCATGTCTTACAAGAAACATGGTTAATGATTCATGATGTTTTTCACCCAAGGAATCCTCCAAATTGTTTTATTTTCATAGTTAGTAATTGTTCAAGAAAATGTTATCATTTATTTGTTACAATATTCTTCATTACCTCATGTTAAATTTATTATGTTTAAATATATATTTTAAGCATTCATGATAAATATATATTTCACACTCGGATCCATATAAATTATGTATCCAAAATTTTATGTAAATAAATATGTAATTCCTAAATCATGCATAAGATAATTAATTTCATGAGACTTCAGTTTTATTTATGAATATGAAATTACATGATCATTCAAAATCAAAACACAACCAATTCCATTAATATAAGCATCACTATTGATGAAAAAATCACAATTTATCAAGGGAATGTCTAAAACATGTTAATACAGTCATATTATTTTTAATTCCAAAAAAAGACATCACAATATCGTGTCAACTTAACATAGTTATTAGGCTATATAGTAATGAAATTTTATCAAAAAACAACTTGTAATATACTACAAATACATGAAAAATTTACATATCAATAACATTTTATCCCTTGGCGATTCAACAACGAATTTTCTTCTAGAGGGATCAACTATTATGCCATATTGGTTGACAAGTTTCCGAGGGAAATAAATCTATTGAAACTAAAAATAAAATTTTCTAAACCTTCCAATTATGTTATATTAATTAAAGGTTTTAATAAAAATACTTAATTGTTTTTTATGATTTATATATAATATTTAAATAAATATCATCAATAAAACAACCACAAACCAATGAAAATATTTTCTTAATAATCAATTTATCTGATCCGTAAATATAGCAGGGGAATTTTTCAAACAAAATGGTATAAATAAAAACACATAATTCCCATATATAGTATATAATATTGTTTCATAGTGACATCATCCTTCACATACATCTGATGGTACCCGGAACACAACTTAATCATGGAAAAATAATGAGCTCCGTTGACCTAATCAAGCAAGTCATATATATTTATTGAACATATACATTTTCTTAAAATAAATTTCATTCAAAGATATATAATCAATGAAAGTCCTCCTAAAACCATCTTTCTTTTTTATCAACAAAAACATGAGAACCCCATTTCAAAGTTCTATATTGAATGAAACATTTATCAACAAACTCATGCAATTGACTTTTCAATTCTAGACATTTAAATTTAATCATTTTATAAGGGGGTTTAGAAATTTTCTTAGCATCATGAATGATTTAAATTGTATATTCATCTTCCTAATCCTGTATAACACTGGGAAACTCATTAGGAAAAAAATATGGTGTTTTGTTAGAACTATAACATCATTAATATGATCTTTCCCATGTTTTCAACAATATAGTCTCGATAAATTTAATTTCGATTTTTAAAATGTTTCTCATCTTCCTCATATTTTTTAAATAGTGATGGTTATTTAATATATACTAACTAATTCCCTTTATAAAAAATTACTTCTTTAGTTCTATAACATATCTTATTAAGGTAAACATAAAACCATTCTATATTTAGTATAACATGAAACTGTACATGGGGAAAAAAGTAATTTAGGTGATGTATTCTTATATAGAATAATATGGTTATTCTCATAATTCCTTTTTTCCTGAATATACCTTATTTCCTTTATAATTAATTATGGTTCCATTTCAGGACATCAAATTTCAAATTTTACAAAAAATATCCTAGAAATAAGGGAATAAGTAAACCCCATATCAAAAAAAGAATTATCACAATGTGAGTAAACGAAAACTATAACTGATAACAATTAATTGGATGGAAAATCATCTATTGAAGTAGTTTCAATGGATTTCCCCACTCTTTTCTAATTATAGTCTAGATTCTTCACATCACTCAGATCTTTCACTGGGTGGGTATTTGTATAATTCCCTATCTCACAACATTTAAAACACTTTACAGTTATCTTATAATAATTAGTCATAACAACACTAAGATAATTGTCATTATAATAACATGACTTATGTACAGACTTACATCATCAAAATAACAACCCATATTTGATATGAATTCGCAAGGGTTTTATTTTCTAAACATTCCTGAAAAACTAGAAACATTATTTTATAACGTTCATATTTATTTGATTGGATTGAGACCATTTCATACAATATAGAACATTTATTTTTCTTGTTTTCATGAAAGAAAGTATCATCATAAAACTCAATTTATATACCTTAAACAAGTAAAAATGTTTTCTGATTAATTTTTAATTCACAAGAATCAAATTCCCTTTGATATTTGGCTTCAATACCGAGTAAAATTGATTGAATTTTCTATCTTGATCTGAACAAAATTGAATCTTAACTTTCCCATAAAGTGATATTTTCTTCAAAAATGGTAATAAAATCAACCTCCTTTTATTTAAATTCTTTTAATTTCATTTCCATTCTATTATGAATAGTCTCTTGAAAATATTTTATATAGGAAATTTTTGAAATTCTTCTGATTAAAAGGATTAAATCTCTTATCCTTTCCAAATATTCTTGATCATTGAACAAAACTAGTAAGATTCGCCACAAAAATGATAAATATAATCACCAAACTTTTGATTATGTAAATAACCCACATCATCAAAAATATTTTCAGGGGATTTAAGCCACCCTTCATCCACAATAGGCTCATAAGATCCAATAAAATCATGAGGTTGATGACTCCAAAATTGTTCCACTAGAATCATGTTCATTTTTTGAATCACTAGTTGTTCTATTGCATGAATTAAAGACCAATTTATAGACTAAGTCATTTCATACATTATTATAAGAAACATATCAGTTCTTATTTCCACCATTCTATGTTGCAGATTCAGAAGGATATCATCCTCTCAGGGAATTCATTAATTACATTCCCTATTTCTTATATGGAAAACCTTTGTGAACAAACATAATTTAGAAAAAGAATAATAGTAATAATTAAATTATATATCATTTCAACATATTCACAAACTAAAAATTAATTTATGGTTAACTTCATCATAACCCTAATTTTACCTAAACATTACTATGATACCAACTATAAGGACCTCACCTTTTATATTACATATTCTATTGAATTAAAACTAAAATACACTTTCATTGATTCCCAAATATCATGTAGATTAATAATTTATCATAATTATGAAATAATATTATATATTAAATCAATTAATTACAATTAGATTCATTTAAATAATATCCATTTTTCAAAAATTCAATAGTGTTTAAAAAATGATATATTTTTATGAAAATCATTAAATCATTCAGATTCGATTCTTATTTTCTCTTTCACATCCTTAAACCCAATGAAAATAAAATATAAATTTGGATGAGATCAAATATCTAATTTTGGGACATAAAAAGATGGAATGAAACCATTAATACTTGAATACTTATAAACACATGAGGACATTTTCACAATGATATACTTCTTACCCATAAAAGTAACATATACTTACTTTCTGAAAACATGTTATTTCAATAAATCACATAAATAATAAATGAATAATTTAATTAACTTGGGGAATCATTTTACTATCACAGTTACTTATAATTGTAACCCTCACGACAACTGTATTATTTTTAATCCTCGTGGATAACACACAATGACCCTTACGACTATACATGGGTGTAACCATCATAGTTACACTTATAATAAAAATTATTGTAAATGAAGAACATACTTAATTCATTGGAGGGATATCACAGACCCAACTATATTTATTTTATAATATAACTACTATCATCATAAAAATAAACATGAACCATGACAAAATCAAATGTCATGAATACTTGCATCGTAAAAACATTCCTTGAAGAAATTAAATTATTTTAAAACAATATTTATATAATGACCTATCCTTAAAAATTACTTAATCTTGAGTTTTTAAAGGAATACACATTGAGTATCTTTTCAGGTTTAGAGTTTTAGAGAATTAGATCACAAATCATGCATTACATTCCACATTTAAATAAGGGGGTTACATAAAAGACAATATTCACATTTCACATCAAAGGAAACATATTTAAAATAAAACATGGATTCTTTCTTGACACTTCCTCCACATCTTCATCACATCATGTACCTTTCCCTTGACCTGGGAAAAATATTTCAAAGACTTGGGATGAGAATAAAAAGATCAATAAGGCGTACAAATATACAGAAAAGAAAAACTTAGTCGATGTATACATAAGAATAATTGAAAACATAATTTACTCATAAACATAAAAAATTTAACATACCTCATGAAATCATAAGAATCATGAATAACTCATAGAAATCATAACACATAAAGGTATCTTGAGGCATTCATAACATTCTTACGTAGGGAGTAACCCTCATGGTTACGTTTGGAATACCCATACTAGTATATTCCCTATATATTTTTAGAGAAACAATAGAGTTTAACTCCTTCGCATTACCCAAATCATTGGAGAGCTATTATGGGCTCACCTGCCATTAGTGTATCCTAGAACCACCAATCTTCAAAAACAATGCCCAAGAAACATAACATAGTCATATCATATAAAACTTGCATAAAAGAAACATAACATTTCCACATTTAAATCACAAGATATCAATACAACACATTGATATAATAAAAACATTAATGAAACCATTTTCAATACCAATATAAATGAAAACTAAAACATGGTATTTATTTTTCATTTAAAAAAAAGTTATGGCTTGTAGAGGAAGCCGAAACTCAAATAATGGTCACGGTGGCGGAGAAGTCATTTTCACCATATACGTACGACAAAAACATTTCCTTTTGTCGTTTACTAATACAATTCATATAAAAAATATTCCTTTTGAATAAAATTAAATGTAAAAGGACTTTATACACCATATGAAAGAAATTTGTGTATAAAACAAAATATGCCTCAATGAAAGGAGATTGAGACGAAGTCCCATACCTCGTGTCCGACTTGACTCGATCATTCTTTAATCTCTTGAATAATAAAGTAGTGTTCATTTCTACTTTCTTATGAACATTTTTCAAGTTCATTATTCCTTTTATATCACTTATTACCATGTTATGAGCATTATCAAATTATTTAAGTTTATAATGGTCATTTTGTCGATCTTTGGTACTTGAGTCAAAAATAAACATCTTATAATTACTTGTTGTTCATGTGGTAAAATATACATTATATTCATAATTATATTCATTATTTATATATCATATATATCATATATATCCACTAAATACATTCATTTATTATATTACATAACATTTAGAGGTAAGAAATGAAACGCACCGTTCATAGAGACGGTAAGCCGTACGTACGCATGAACGATACTTTCATTTATATTTCATATTTAATGGAGTGAAATCATAATGATATAAAGTTATATTATAATTTCAGTATAATTTCATATGTAATACCATTTACTCCGTTCTTTATATGTCTCACATATGGAATTAACGAATAAAATCACTTTGAGGGGCCAGTAGTCCGCACTTCCGAAAATGAAATTATCGCGTTTAACCATAATGTAAACCATAAAGTTATGCCATAAATGAAAAATAAATAAGCATAAGGAAAACATAAACATAATATTTATCATATATAAATAAAGTTACATCTTAATTTCCACCATGATAGGTGTTAAAAAAAGATTGAACAATCATCGTTTCGTGATGCATTAATTCGCCACTCACAGAAACAGTATGTTCTTAAACCATTAGACGAAGGTGTTTGTAAGTGTAAATCAAATGAATCTCATAAAAACATCCTATTGTTATTATTATAGTGTTTTTGTTACAAAATAAATGAATAAAAAGAGTTTAGGGGGTTGGAGAAGCAAAATAAAACAAAGGAACATAAGAGAAGACATTACCTTTATATCGGGTAACTCCCCTTGTTTGAACCAAATGGGTTTCTTGAAGATATTTATACCTAAGGTAAGGATTCAAGGATGAATATAGGGATGTGTAGAGATAAAATGTGTAGAGTTTGGCTGAGAAAATGGCTTGAGAGGTGTGGGTATGGGGGTAGAGGTGGGGGACTTTTATAAGAGGGAGGAGGGGAACTCTTGGAAATGCGTGAAATGTTACTTTATTATAAAATGAGTTTCGGATTTTAAAGGTCCCATAATGACATATTTCAAGGATAAGGTGATAAAGGTTATATATCCACCCATCCAATAGGTGTTTTCAATTTTATGTCTTATATTTTACATTATCTTTTCATTTTATTTATATCGTTCACTAATGATGTAATCACGACATCATCATGGTGTCATAAATAAATTTATTTATATAATGTATAAAAATTATAAAAAATTACCATGATATAGGAAATATTTTTATCCTTCCAATGTCTATTTATAGTCTAAGAGATAATTTATTTTGATGAAATTAAATTTTTTTTACTTAGATGTTACATACTTTTTTTATATTTAACTTTCTTTAAAAATAAAAAGATAAAATGTCACTATCACACAAAAGTGAATCCATGGGGTCCCAAAGATGGTAAAAGGAATTCCATGGTCAGATATGACACAAATATTATCATTAGGACACATGTTGGGTTTATCTTATATTATTATGATATTATTTTATTACCCTTAACTACCCGATTACTAATTAATCACGATAATTTATGATAATTACCGTCGTTACTATTCATAATGTCCAAAAAACAAAAGAGTATTAATTACCTAATTTGGAATTTTGATTCCAAATATTGAATCCATTTTACCAAATTCCAAACACATAAATCGCAGAAATTAATTTAAAAATAATTCCTGTTGTCAAAACAAACAGCGGGTTTTTTAGAAACAATATCTATCAAAAGTTTGACACATGTTTATGCACAATTCCAAAGTAAAATTAATTACAATGAAAAAAATTGTATTAAATGGTAAACATATATTCTAATTAGACTTTAAAACCCATTAAGAGGACAATATATCCATATAATTAAATTAGATGAAAAAACAGTTTTGAAGTAAAATGCAGTATTTTTCACTATTCATTAAAAATGAACATTGTTAGAAGAATAACAAAAATTTATCCAATGTAAATTTAAATTCCTATATTCTAAAGAATAGGTCTATTTTGACAAATAGATCATATAAAATTGTCAAAAGTTTTATTTAAAAATGGTTTTCCATCAAAAGGCAGTAAAACAATATTTTAAAAATATTAGTGTATTCTATGCTGGGATTAGATTTATTGTCATTTTAAGACTATAAAACACTATCTAATTCATAAATAGTCCTAGATATGAAAATACATAATTCTTTACATACTTGTGATTTTACATCCTTCCCCCCTTTAGAGAATTGCATCCCCACAATTTATTTACTTGTCTAATAAGTGGGGGTATTTATCCGTCATTTCATTTTCAAATTCCCATGTTGCCTCTTCAATCATGTGATTTTTTCACAAAACCATTACTTGATGAATCACCTTATTCCACAATATATACTCCATGTGGTCAACAATCATGACCGGTTTTTCCTTATAATATAGGTTCTCTTCCAGCTGAACTACCTCTGGACTCAAAACATGAGATGGATCTGGTATGTATTTCCTGAACATTGAAACTTGAAAAACATTGTGTACCTAAGATAAACTCGGAGGTAAAGCCACTCGGTATGCAACTTATCCAACTCTCTCTAGAATTTCATATGGTCCAATGAACCTTGGACTCATCTTTCCTTTCTTACCAAATCGCATTACACTTTTCCATGGTGAAACTTTGAGGAAGACATGATCACCTACCTCAAAAGAGAGATCCTTCCTCCTATTGTCCACATAACTTTTATGCCTGCTCTGAGCTGTTCTCATGTGTTTCTGTATCAGCTGAACTTTTTCTGCCAACTATTCTACCAATTCTGGTCCCATAAACTTCCTTTCACCCACTTCATCCCAAAAAGCTGGAGTTCGACACCACTTCCCATATAATGCCTCCAATGGTGCCATCTATATATTGGAATGAAAACTGTTATTATAAGAAAACTCAAACAAAGAAAGATGTTGGTCCTAACATCCCCTAAAATCCTTTGAACAAACACATAGCATATCCTCCAAAGTCTGAATTTTTCTTTATGACTTCCCATCTGATTGAGGATGAAAAGTTGTAGTAAAATTTATTTCAGTACCCAAAGACTTCTGAAAGCCTTTCAAAAAGTTAGAAGTAAACTTGGGATCACAATCAGATACAATGAAGAGGGGAACGCCATGTAACCTGACTATATATTTAAGATACAAATGAGAATGTTTATCTGGGAAAAAATTATCTCGTATAGCAAAGAAATGAGACGATTTTGTCAAGCGATCAAACAATAAACCAGATTTCATTATTACATTGAGGTGTCTTTGGAAATACCACAACGAAGTCCATGGATATATTCCCCCCCATTTCCACTATGGCATTAGTAAAGGCTGAAGCATCCCTTTTGGTAACTACCCCTCCGCTTTAACATGTTGACAAGTCAAACACTTCATAGTAAAATCAACAATATCTCTTTTCATTCCATCCCACCAGTAATACTCCCGAATATCTCTATACATTTTAGTACTACCACGATGAAATGAAAACAGCGAACTATGAGATTTACATAACAACTCTCTCTTCAACTGTGAATCACAAGGCACGTACAATCTCTTCCCAAATCTCAAAACAAAATCATTATCAATGTTGAATTCAGTTAATATACCCTTCAGAACCCGATATACCTTTTTCTGCAACTCACTATCTTGCTTCTGAACTTGATTAATTTTGTTTGATAGAGATTATCTCACTAACACCTTAAACATAATTGATGAAATTATTGCACCAAAAACTTCTATGCCAAGGTTCATCAAATCCTTTAACAAAAGATCACATTCCAAATGTAACATGGTTAATGAAACATTAATTTTTCTAATCAAAGAATCAGCCACTTTATTTTCTTTTCCCGGATGGTAATGAATTGTACAATCATAATACATGATTAATTCTTTCCATATCCTTTGTCACATGTTCAATTCTTTCTATGTGAATATATACTTTAAACATTTTTGATCAGTATATATTTCACAGTTTACACCATTCAAATGATGCCTCCAAATTTTTAAAGCTAAAACAAAAACAGCTAATTCCAAATCATGTGTAGGGGAATTTACCTCATGAGATTTGAACTGACATGAAGCAGAAGAAATTAACTGATCATTCTGCATTAAGACGCAACCAAGTCCTTTCAATGAAGAATTATTGTAGATAACAAAATCACCATTCCGAGAAGGTAGTTCCAAAACTGGATCATTCACCAATCTTATTTTCAACTCCTAAAAACAATCATCACATTCTTTTGTTGAGATAATCATAACACCCTTCTGAGTTAGCTTAGTCATTGGACTAGATAACCGTGAATTTTTTTTAACAAACCTTCTGTAATATCCCACCAAACCAAGAAAACTACGAATATCGGTTACATTTGTGGGTCTTTTCCATTCTTCATCAACCTTTTTTTTCAAGATCAATAGGTATTCCATATTTAGAAATAATGTGACCAAGGAATGAAATTTTTTTCAACCAAAACTCACACTTGTTGAATTTCCCATACAATTTCTTTCCTTTTATGGTTTGAAAAATAATTCTTAAATGACATTCATGCTCCTATTTAATTTTTAAAAACACCAAAATATCATCAATTAAAACAACCACAAACATATCCAAGAACTCATGGAAAATTCTATTCATAAGGTCCATGAATACAACAGGTGCATTGGTTAACCCAAAAGGCATTACTACAAATTCAAAATGGCCATATCTTGTACGAAACGCAGCCTTCGGAATATCTTCTTCCTTTACCTTCAACTGATGGTACACCAATATTAGGTCAATATTTGAAAAATACAACGCTCCCTGGAGCTGATCAAACAAATCATCGATATGAGGAAAAGTATATTTTTTCTTCACACTGATGTTATTCAAGGCTCCATAATCATTGCAAAGTCACATTGAACCATCTTTATTTTTAAAAAATAAGATAGGAGAACCCCATATTGATGTTATAGGTCGAATAAAACCTTCCTATAATAAATCATGCAATTTATCCTTCAACTCTAAAAGTTCAATTTGATCCATTCGATAAGGGGGTTTTGAAATTGGATTAGCATCAGGAACCAATTCAACAGTAAATAAAACTACCTTATATGGTATTATTCCAAGAAACTCGCCAGGAAGAACATCTGGATACACTTTTACCACTGAAACATCATTAATCTGAATGGTTCCTTTGTTTTCAACAATATGTGAATGGTAAGATTCATTTCCATATTTTACAAGTTTCTCAACCACTTGATATGTTATCAACAGTAAGGGTTCATTCTTGTGTACAAACAGAAAGTCTTTCTGAAAAGTAACTTCTTTAGCTCTACAATCAATTTTAGCATGGTAAACAAAGAGCCAATTTATACCTAGGATAACATCAAAATCCACTAGAGGTAAAACAATAAGGTTTACAAGTAGGTTCTTTCCATGGATAAGGATACGAAGATTATTATCAATTCTTTTTTGCCTCAAAATTTCCCCCCGGTGTTTTTACCACAAGATTAGGAGTCATTTCATGAGATGGAATTCCCAATTTACTAGAAATTTTATCATAGATGAAGGAATATGTAGACCCCGAATCAAACAACACATTGGCATAATCTGAAAAAACAAACAAAGTACCTGATACCACATCATTTTATGGCCCAACATCTGCTGAAGTAGTTTCAAAGGATTTCACCACACCTTTGTTCTTGTAGTCTGACTGCTTCCCATAATTTGAGATCTTTTTCGAACCCTCATTTTCATAATGACCCATCTCATTGCACTTGAAACATTTCACTAACTGTAAATCAAATTTGGTCTTACCATCACCCTGGCCTATTTCAGTACAATCACAAGCCTTATATCCCGTCTTACCACATTGGTAGTACTTTACAGAATTCAAAATAAATTCACCAACATGCTTTTTACCACATTTATCACAAATTGAAAACTTAGTTTTCTTACCATCAATCCTTTTTGAAGGATTATTCCCTTTCTCCTACATCATCGGTTTCTTATTCTGTTGGTTTTTATAGAACACTTAATCATCGGCAAAATCCATTTCCACCTTCTCAGAACATCGAACAAGCATTTCATAACTCTTGAACTCGCGAGAAGCTAATTCCCTTCGATATTTTGGTTTTAATCCTGAGATAAAACGATTGATTTTACTATCAATGTCTCGGATAAAATTTGGAGCATACCATTCTAATCTAGTGAACTTTTCTTAATACGCAACCACTGTGTCAGCCTCTTTCCTCAATTCCAATAATTGTTTTTCCATCCTAAGCCGAACAGCCTTAGGAAAATATTTCTCAATAAATATACCTTGGAATTCATCCCAGTGAAGAGCATCAATATCATCAGTATCCCTGATATTTTTAACCATAGACTACTACTGATCTTCTTCACCCTCCAAATGGTAAATAGCAAGAATAACCTTTTGATTGTTTGAACAACCCATGACATCAAAAATCTTCTCATATGCTTTAATCCACCCTTCAGCTAGCACTTGGTCAGATGATCCTCTGAATGATGTTGGATGTTGCCTCATGAAATGTTCCACCACTGACATGTTCCTCTACGACTGATCTGGAAAATCTCGTTCATGGATACCACCACTATTTATCGCTTGAGTCAATTGCGCCATTACTACAAAAAATTGTTCATTTCCAATTCCGACTATCTCAGGATACTGACTCAGAAGGTGATTTTCTTCTGTATGCCTTCCTAGCACTACTTCCCTGCTTCCTCTGCATAAAACCATTCTGAAAAAACATGTCTTAGATGAAGCAACATGGTAATATTAAAATGATATATCATTTCAATTTGACCATAAAAAAATATTTTTAGATAATCATTTAATATAATTATAACTCTTAAAGATATCTAAACAGACATATGATTCCAACTATAAGGCCCCATCCTTAAACATTACTTAATCTTGAGTTATTAAAAGAATGAACATTGATGATCTTTTCATGTTTAAATATTTAGTGAAATAGATCATAATCATGCATTATATTCCACATTTAGATAAGGTGGATTCATAAAAGACAATATTAACTTTCCCATCAAGGGAAAAATATTTAAAATAAAACATGGATTTTTCTTGACACTTCCTCGACATTATCATCACATCATGTACCTTTCCCATGACCTGTGAAAAACATTTTAAAAACATGGGATGAGCATAAAGATCACAGTAAGGGGGTAAAAAAATATAGAAAGAAAACATTAGTCTTTGTATACATAAGACTCTTTGAAAAAATACTTTACTCATAAACATATGCACTTTAACATACCTCATGAAATCCTAAGACTCGTGAAAAACTCATAGAAATCGTAAGACATAAATCTTACTTGAGGCATTTATAACATTCTTACGTAGGGAGTAACCCTCATGGCTCCGTTTGGAGTACCTAACACAGTATATTCCCTAAATATTTTAAGAGAAACCATAGCGTTTAACTCCTTCACATTACCCAATGCATTGGAGATCTATCACAATCTCACCCTCCCTTATTTTATCATGGAACCACCCATCTTCATAAACAATTCCCAAAAACCATAACATAATCCTATCACATAAAACATGCATAATTGAAACATAAAATTTCCCCATTTCAATCACAAGATATCATTACAACACATTAATATAAAAAACATTATCTAAACCATTTTCAGTACCAAAATAAAAGAAAATTAAAACATGGTATTTATATTTCATTTAAAAAAATGTTATGGGTTGTAGAGGAAGCCAAAACTCAACTAATGGTCACGACGGTGGAGAAGTCATTGTCACCGCATATGTACAACAAAAACATTCCCTTTTGATGATTAGTAAAACGATTCATATAAAAAATATTCCTTTTGAATAAAATTAAAAGTAAAAGGTGTTTATACACCGTATAAAAGAAAGTTGTGTATAAAACAAAATATGACTCAAGGAAAGGAGATTGAGATGAAGTCACATACCTCGTGTCCGACATGCCTAGATCATTATTTAATCTCCCGAATAATAAACTAGAGTTAATTTCTACTTGATTAAAAACAGTTTTCATGTTCACTTTTCCTTTTATATCACTTATTAACATGTTATAAACATTATGTAATTATTGAAGTTAATAAGAGTCGTTTTGTCGATCTTTGGTACTTGAATCAGAAATAAACTTCTTATAATTAAAAGTTGTTCATGTGGTAAAATATCAATTATATATAGAATTATATTTATGATTTATATATAATATATATCATATATATCCAGTATATACAAGCATTTATAATATTTAATAACATTTAGAGGAATAAAATGAAATGCACCGTTAATGGAGATGGAAGCCGTACGTACGCATGAATGCTACTTTCATTTTTATTTCTTATTTAATGGAGTGAAATCATAATGATATAAAGGTATATTATAATTTTAGTATAATATAATATGTAATACCATTAATTCCATCCTTTATACATCCCACATATGGAATTAATGAATCAGATCACATTGAGGGGGCGGTAGTCCGCACTTCCTAAAATGAAATTATCGTGTTTACCCATAATGGAAACCATAAAGTTATGCCATAAATAAAAAATACCGAATAATAGGGAAAACATAAACATATATATATCATATATAAATATAGTGACATATTTATGGACACCATGAAAGGTGTTAAAAGAATATTGAACAATCATCATTTTGTGAGGCAGTAATTTGCCACTCACAGAAACAGAATGTTATTTAACCATTAGACAGAGGTATGTGTAAATTTAAATCAAATCCTTATCATAAAAACATCATAGTATATTGAAGATATAGGTGTTGTTACAAAATAAAAGAATAAAAAGAGTTTAGGGGGTTGGATAAGCAAAATCAAACAAAAGAACATAAGAGAAGACATTACCTTTGTATCGGGTAACTTCCCTTGGATTGAACCAAAAGGGTTTCTTGAAGAGCTTTCTGCCTATGTTATGGAATCTAGGATGAACTGAGGGATGTGTAGAGATAAAATTATCAGAGTTTGTCCGAGCCAATTTTTTAGAGGTGTGGGTAAGGGGGTAGAGGTGGGGGCCTTCTATAAGAGGGAGGAGGGGCACTCTTGGAATGTCATGAAATGTTACTTTATTATAAAATTATTTTCGGATTTTAAAGGTTCCAAAATGAAATATTTCAATGATAAGGTTATAAGGGTTTGATATCCACCCATAAAATAGGTTTTTTACAAGTGTAAGTCTTAGATTTTACATTATCTTTTCATTTTATTTAAATCGTTCATTAATGAGGTAATCACTGCATCATCATGGTGTCATAAATAAATAAATATATTTAGTGTCTAAAAATTATAAAAAAATACCATGATGTATGAAATCTATTTAGATTTCCAATGAATATTTATAGTCGAAGATATAATTTATGTAGACAAAATTAAATTTTTTTTACTTAGTTGTTTCATACTTTTGATATATTTAACTTTCTTTAAAAATAAAAAGATAAAATGTCACTATCACACATAAGTGATTCCATGGGGTCTAAAATTTGGGAAAAGGCATCCCATGGTCGGCCACGACACAACCATTAGCATTAAGACCCATGTTGGTGTCATTTTATATTATTATTATATTATTTTACTACCCTTAACTACCCGATTACTAATTAATCACGATAATTAAAAATAATTACCGTCATTACTAGTCATAATGTCCAAAAACAAAAGAGTATTAATTACATAATTTGGACCTTATAATTCCAAATATGGTATCCATTTTACCAAATTCCTTACACATAAATTGCAGAAATTAATTTTAAAATAATTCTCGTTGTCAAAACAAATAGCGGGTTTTTCTAGAAATAATATCTATCAATAGTTTGACACTTGTTTATGCCCAATTAAAAATTACAATTAATTTAAATGACCAAAATTGGATTAAATGGTAAAACAATATTCTAAATAAACTTTAAACCCCATTAAAATGACAATATATTCATATAATTAAATTAGATGAAAAAAAAGCTTTGAAGTAAAATGCAATATTTTTCACTATTCAATACAAAATGAACACTGTCAGAAAAATACAAAAAAATATCCAAATTAAATTTCAATGAACCAATTATAAAGAATAAGATTATTTTGACAAATAGTGCTTAAAAAATTGTCAATGGTTTGATTTAAAATTTGTTTTCCATCAAAAGGTAGTAAAACAATCTTTAAAAAATATCTGTGTATTCTATGATTGAGAATAGATTTATTCTCATTTTAAGCCTCTAAAACACTATCTAATTCAAAAATAGACATATATATGAAAATACATTATAATTTACACACACAAGATGTTACAATTTAGCTGATAAAAATGAAAATATTTTTGTTTAGAATAACCATGTAATGGTGGGAACAAGGATTAAAAAATCATTTCATAATGAATTGTGGAAACCACCCTCATAACCTATATGTTTAGAAAAAAAAATCCTTTTTTAATTTTGTAAGAAGATACGTTAATGAGTATTTTTAATGGAAAATCCCATACCTTATGTATAAATGTATTCTTCACTTTCACATACAATCCTATATAATAAAATTAGATTCATTAATTTCATTATTCACAACCTTTTCCTATAAATTTTATTTTTATTAATTTTATTAATTTCTATTTGAACCAGATCGATGAGTTATAATGATAAATTTCGTCATTCTAAGAGTATTCAATTCATGGTTCCATGGTTGGTTAACTTTTGTATATTTATGGATATTTTTGAAAATGGGATTTTTTCTATAGAAGTGATATTATATTTTATTCATTAACCTATGTAAGATTATATATCCCTATATATAATTGTTATTTTTTACATGAGGATGATTCATTTCATAACACCTTAATGATAATATTTTAGTTTATTATGGATATTTTTCAAACCATCACATGTTATTTGTATTTTTTTAATATAAAGAATGTATATTATCTTGAGAACATATAATATGTTATAATACAATTATTATAGTCTTATTTAACCATAATAATAGTTTTATGACCATGCTTGATGGTGGTATTGGAAACTCATATAAACAGAGATGGTTAATCAGCATAATTTGGAAAATGGTTTTGTTTCTTTGAATTAGAGGATATGAGAAAATAAATTGATATATGATATTCCATTATAAATATAATATTAAAGTATTTACATGATCCTATATTTATTATTACTTGATGGATGAATGATTTTAGGAGAATAAAGACAGAGAAAGCAATTAATAGAAGATGTTAAAGAATGTTTCATATTGAATATCTCCTACTTAATGGATCCCTTAAGATACATGGAATTAATTTTTGTTGATACAGGAACGTATAAAATTTAGATAGAGAATTAGATAATAGAGTTTGGTAGAATTTTATTGAGCTATAAGTCACACAGATGTGAATATAACCGATGGAAGGGGTTCCATTTTATAATTGATGTTAGGAGCACTTTAAGAATATTTAAAATATTAAAATATATAATAAGGCAATTTTAGAGATAAAGAAATCCAAATTTCCTTTAAATGTACATGTTGTTTTCTATTAGACAAAATTATATACAATTTTTTCTTATGTAATATAATTATTATTTATTAAATTTTTGGAAAAATATTATATTAATGAAATATCATTATTGTGAAATTTAATACTATTCATTACTATGAATGTAAGAACATAAAAAATGTTTAAAATTAAAAGAAACATTTTTATTACATCATATATATGTAGTACTTATCTAAATAATTCATCTATTATTTTAATTATGGCAATTTATATGAATTTTATTAATTTAAATATCATATATTTTAATTTTCTATTAATTTAATAATTACTGCATCATGGATGTGAAAGAATTAAATTTTTAATTTCCTCCATAAAAAATAAACATAAATTACCAGGAATAATGTAAATCAACTAGATTTCCAAATAATATTTACAGTTGGACATATCTTTTAGAAAATCATATTTTAAAATTTTATACTAATTAAAAAACATAGATTGAATAATTTGACATTATTTTAAATAATATACTATAAGGGAATTAATGTCATCTATGTGGATTCTATGTTGAGATGGTGTGGAGGATGATATTATCCTTAGATACCAAATGTAGGATCGTATGATGCTCAATATACAAGAGCGGGTGAATTGTATACTTTTAAAAATTCTATTGGAACTTTTAAAGATGGTTTGAGAAAATGAAACTAAATGGAAGATTATAAAGATAAAAATTCTATCTTAAAGCATATAGAATCTTATTAAATCAAAGTACAAGTATAAGGAAGTATAATATAGTTATACTTTCCTCAACAATCAAAAATGCAGTGGAAAACTTGTAACAAGACTACTGACAAGTAGTAAATCGTTTTACCCAAACGGAAGGGTATCCAACAATGTCAGAAGTAGGTCCCTTGATTTATACATTCAATAAAGTATGTCTCACCTACACTAGGGTAAGCCCTCGATATGAAGATCAGAGTCTGTTTTGCTATCCCCACAAGCCCTCAAATTTAAGGTAGTCAGCACCTATGCATTCCCTAGAAAGGATCCCATCAACTTCAAGGTAGTCGGGACCTCTATCTTCCTATCCACAGAAGACCTCAAATGTAATCATTAACATTCGGAGTCGCACAAAGAAAATATGAACAAGGTGTTCAGTACACACTGAGCATGAGAGTCTCCCTCTAAAAATCACTTTAAAAACATTAAATTTCTTGAGTCATAGAAGAGTTTCAAAAGTTATGATCTCTTTCAAATGAGCTCCTATATATAGACACTACTCCAATGGTTGGCACCCTCCATCAACGATCATATTATTCCATGAATTTTGGAGGTACCAGTTCACGTGTCACTCAAACAATGGTTAGCAAGTAACTGAATGCACTACATCATTTTATAACCAATACAAGTGTAAGAAAAAATATGGTTACATAACCAAAATAAAATATTCAAAATTTAATCATATAAAAGTTCTATGTATAACCAAAAACACATTCGGTGTCTATAATACAAGGATAATCGGATTCTATTTTATAAGGAATTTGAAACCTGAACTGACAATGTTTAGAGTCAGAGTTCATGAGAATTCAGAGTCAGAACTTACAAGGGTTGGAGTCTGAATTCATTAGGATTCAGAGTCAGAACATAGAAGAGTTTAGAGTCTGGATTTAGAGAACTCGGAGTCAAAACTCAAAAGAGTTCGAAGTATGAATTTAGAAAAGTCAAAGTCAGTACTCATAAGAGTTCGAAGTATGAATTTAGAGAACTCGGAGTCAGAACTCATAAGAGTTCAGAGTCTGAATTCAGATAACTCTGATTCAGAATTTAGATCTTGAAAATAGAATTATTTTTATCAATGTAATATATGATTCTGAGGTTTTAGATATGAAACTTATTTTTACACTTAGACTAGATAATGAACAATGTAAAACATGGCGATGATAATTTACCTTGGGGAAGGAAAATTTTCTTTAATGAAGTAAAATCTAGAGAAAGTGAAATTTTTCTTAAGACAAGGTGTTTGTGATTTTCAAACCAAGAAAGAATGGTAAATTCAAAAGGAAACATTATCGACTCAACAATGTCCCCCATGTATGAAGGAATAAAAAAATAATAAGGAAAACCTTATTGACTCAACAATCTCCCCCTTTTGTGGAAAGCATAAACATCCTTAAGAGAAAGAATATAAGGAACAAATTTTTTTATAGACATAGAAATAACACTTATTTACCTTTACACATATAAAATGTTGAATATGAATAAATCCCCCTTAATATTTGGAACTATAATGATCATATTATAGATTTCTGGATTGAGATTTTTCATAATCTTGAATACGGAAATCATTATAATGAAAACTCCCCCTAAGATAAACTCATCATTACTTAGGGATATTTCTTCTTTACTTAGTATTATTTTTTCTTTCTCCCCCCTTTTGATTTTAAAAATTTATTTGAGGGAATTGAGAAGAAATTATGCTACCTAAAAGATTAGTACAACACATCCAAAAGACAAGAAACCAAAAAATTTAATTATGATTAGAAAGAATTTGTACAATGAAATGAATACAACAAAATATCGGATTGGAACTATGTTATCCTTCCTTTTCATTAAGAATCAACTTCTTGACTATAGTCTTCAGATTTTTGAGCTCTTTATGGTCTTCTTCTTCTCACTTAAGAAGATGATAATGATCCTCAGCTTTCTTCTCTAAATCCTTGGTTCTTTATTCCTGAGTCTTAAGAGCCTCTGCCTGAGCCTTCAGAACTTCTTCATGCTTAACTAGGTTTTCATCAATCTCAATCTGAAGATCTCTTTCTCTCTTATAGCATTGGGAAAATGAATATAATTTTCCATTCATGTCCTTCACTTCATGAATTCGGTTATTTTGTTCCAAAGTTATAATATCTTCAAAACTAGTTGTATGATCTTTGATCCTTCCATCTTCAATGTCAAAATCCACTCTGACACCACCTTGGAATTCATCATGTTCTCACAAATATTAAACTGTCCTCTTTGACCAGCCAACCATTTTCTTATAGTACCTCTAGTGGACATCATAGTTAATGATGAAATTCATAAAGTCAGCCTCAAGCTTGACACACTTTTCCATCACTGTGGACACTAAACTTGATTTATGATTGAATGTTTGTTGAAGCATCTAGAATGTAGAGTCTATTCTTGGGAAAATTGGAATAGTGTCAACCTACTTCTTCAATGATTTGAAATTGATATCATGACCTGGATATGATGATTCCAAATCTGAGACTTTTCTAGGAGAGGGTTCTTTCTCTAGCTCATCAACTTTCCTCTTTAAATATCTACCAACTTCTTTCTTCTTTATGGCAGCTTTTGTGGGTGTATCAACAACCACCTATTTTCCTTTTTCAGTTCTTGGAACGGCTTCCTCATCTGGAGATTCATGTTCTCTATTATACACTAGAACAATCTTATATTCTTCTACATTTTATTTTTGAGCTCCTGACTCAGCATCTTCAGGATGAATAAAATGACAATTATAACTCTCTTCCTCAGACATCTTGTTCACTTCATCTTCAGCCTTGTCATCTATCCCAGGAGTAGCACGCTTTAAAGATTCAGCATGAGAGGTTTAGACTGAAAATTTTTTAAATGGACTTTACTTCTCATGAAAGCATTCAACTTTATTAATCAAATAATCCATGTCATCACTACTTTTAGATTCTTCCTCTTCTTCCACAACTTTTTCTCATTATTTTTGGTAGGCTTTTCCCAAAGTGAAATTTTTTTCCCAGAGTCTCAGGTAAAGCCTCTACCGGGAAAGATTCTGGTACGGGGATATTCTCTAATGCTTTCTTAGTATCCCTCAGAAGGGATTGAACAATATCAGTCTCATACATCTTTTACTCTTGTTTCTTTTCTTTATCTTGCTTCTCATGTTCATCAGAGGTTTTCCCATTCAAAGCCTTTTCTTCTACATGATCCAAACCAAACTGCAGCTCTCCTTCCTTCTATTTTATCTTATCATCCATCCATTTTTCTACAACCTCATCTCGGTAGGATTTTTTCTTCTTAGGTTTAGGAGGTTCATATTGAGCTTCCATGTCTTTTGTGGTTTTATCTTCTTCTTCAAGTTCCTTTAACTTCCTCTTTTTTCCTGCCTTTTTGGATGGTTCAGCCACATCTTTCTTTTTCGAAACATCTTTAGCTTCCTCCTCTGGTTGATCATAGAATTCTTTTGAGTCTTTAGAAAATCCAATGTTCATCCTCTTTAGGGTATCATCACTGACTACCTTGACTTTGCAATTTCTAGGTTTTAAATGATAAGGGATTTTAAAATATTCTAGACACTGAACAATCAACTTAGAAAGAATAACCAGGTACATGATAATCTGAGCCTTCAGATTTCCATTCTTAATATTCTTGATTGTAATAAGAATATTCGTAACTAAGTTAGCCTTCCTCGCGTTCACCAGAAAGTCTAGGACGTATATATCACTTTTCTTTAATGTTTCCTTATCACCTTTTCTCAAAATGATAAATCCTTGAACCCATAATTCAAGGTTCTAATTATTTGTAGAGATGTGTGCAATCATCGAATTCTATACATCATCTTGACCGAGGAACTCCATGGCTTTCACCTTTACAAATCTTCCTTTGTCATCCGAAAACTTTTGGGAATAGAACTCGGCTTCCCCTTCACATGGAATTCCAACCAAGCTAGTTGCCTTTTTATGTGAAAGAGATTATGTTTTACCAGAGCTCTTAAAAGAGAACTTATCTCTTTTTTCTTCCTTGATGAAACAAACTGATTCATAAAACACAACAAAAAAATCTAGATACTCCAAATCTTGAGCACCTATATTTGATATTTAGACACTCTCCCAACCATTAGGTTTTATATTCTTCAATATTACAGAATCGTAATTGTTGAAAATGTTTGGATGCACCAACCTCTCTCTATATACCTACCACTCTAGAATTGGATTTACAGTAGACATATATATATGAGACGATTCTTCTACAAACATTTGGATTTGGGAAAACTCTGAGAAGTTTAGAATGGGATTAAGTAGAGAGGAAACACTTTAGCACACGAGAGATTGAGAATCGATGTTGGACAACCACCGAGCGTCCTTTACGTAGGCGCATGATGTGACGGTTCATCTTCCAAACACAATCTAATGGCTGAAAATTCTTTAGATAATATCTGACGGTTGATATGATAGACGCAAGGAAAACTCGGATCCGATCTTTTGATGTTTTTTTTAATTAAAAACATTTGGATTTATGGAAAAGAGAATCCAAATAAATTTTTAAAAAAACTACTTGTAAGTAAATTGTGATTTCGAAAACTCGGGAAGGGAAACATAGCTTTCGGATTTGTAGTAAGATTATTTTTAATGGGGAAAATATTATTC
The DNA here is from genome assembly GCA_963277665.1 of Viscum album. Taxonomy (NCBI): domain Eukaryota; kingdom Viridiplantae; phylum Streptophyta; class Magnoliopsida; order Santalales; family Viscaceae; genus Viscum; species Viscum album. Next base: position 288,899,143 of record OY728151.1, on the reverse strand, counting down.
TTGAATAACTTTAGATTTTTAAAATTTTGATTACAAAAAATTTGAAAAACATCATTACAAAAAAGTTGAAAAATGTCATTATAAAAAATTTGAATTACTTCATTACGAAAAATATAAAAATCATCATTACAAAAAATTTGAAAAACATCATTATGAAAAAATTTCAAAACATCATTATAAAAAATATAAAAAACGTCATTATGAATAATTTGAAATACTTCATTACGAAAATTTTGAAAATACTTCATTACGAAAATTTTGAAATACTTCATTATGAAAAATTTGGAAAAACATACAAGCAAATGTACTCCCCCTATGAAAAAATTTTATTACTGTAAAGATATTGGTTTCAAAATAAATATAACAAGGACGATTACCTTACTGTTATCATTCCTGACTTCTGTTTAATGTATTCAAATCTATCAGAGGGTAACGATTTTGTGAAAATATCAGAAAGTTGTTCTTGTGTTTAGATAAACTATAGATTGATATCTCCTCCAGGATCACTATGAATAGTTATAAATGGTTTTTTTTCTCATTTTTAACTTGGGTTCAAAAAATTTTTAAATAAGAAAATTCTTATATTTCATTGCTAGAAAATAGACCCACGTAAATCTAGTGTAATTATAAACTAACACAAATACATAATACATGCCTCCAATGCTTCCAGTTCGTGTTGGGCCAAAAAAATACATATGTACTAACTGTAATGCATCAATAGCTCATACTTAACCAACTGTTATAAAACTTTTATGTTTCTTTCCATATTGACATGGATCACTAACTTTTGAAGATTCAAATCTATGCTCCGATAGATCCTCAACTAGTCTTTTCCTAGAGAGTTTTCATTGGTTTATAAGGTTATAGTGTCCTAACATTCAATTCCACAACCAAGAAACATCTTCCATTGCAATAAGGAAAGGTAAATCTTGTGTCCTATGGTCTTCTATGTTTAGTGTGTATAGATTCTCTTGTATATTTGTAGAAAGACTAAATTCTTCCTTGGAATTGTGTACTAAGCACTTTTCATTCCTAAAATTCACAAGGCGACCTTAATCACATAATTTAATTATGCAAATGAGGTTGTTATTAAGACCCTTAACAAATAGATGGTTTTAAATCAATGTTTTTCCAATAAGAATGATATTACCTATACCAATAATTTCCTCCGGAGGAATATCTCTAAAAGTTACATTTCCTCCTTTCATCTTGATAGTATTTTCAATGTAGTTTTTGTTACCAGTAATATGCCGGGAACATCCACTATCCATGTACCATGTATTACTATTGGTACTTTCTTTATTTTCATGGAATTAAAAATATTAGACATTCAGAACCCAAACTTTCTGGGATCTAGAATTTTTAGAAAGCCATGTTTTAGGCACCCACATTTTCTTAGAAACATTTGTTTTATGAAATTTTAATGAATTAATTTTGTTTAAGATATAATTTTCTGCCCAGTGCCCACCACACTGACACTTAGTGTGGAATGTATCACTTTGAGGAAAAAATAATTGTTACTATAAATTGGTTTAGAACTATTATAACCAAAACTAGAACTATTCCTTAGAGGTCTGATTTGATAATACATCTTATCAATATTTTCCTTACCTATTGTAAAGTTTGACAAACACTTCCTGAAGGAAAAAATTTATGATTTATGTCTGATATCAATGTTATTATCTAACAAAACATTTGGCTTGGAACTATATTTAGGCTCGAAAACATTTTTATTAGAAATTACATTTTCTAGATCCTTAGAAAGTACATCCTTCTCAGAATTTACTTCCTCAAAATTTTTTTAAATACTTTCGAAATCAATGGTTTTCATATCAAGATATTTAGAAAGATTTTATATATCCTTAGTAAGAATATAAATCCTATAATTTTCCTTATCAATATTTTTGTTGCGTTTTGAATTCCCATCCTCATGAATCTTAGCAAACCATGAAAATTTTCATAGGAAGGTAAAGTATTACCTTCCTCAGAAGAAGATTCTTCATCCAAAGATTCATAATATGCATAATTACTAATATTTTTATTTAAATAAACATTGGTTATTGATTCATCATTGTGTACCTTAGCCATTAAGTAATGATTTTCATTAGGTAGTCTAGCTATTATACCAAGATTCTTCTGACCAAAAGATTCGTAATCTGATGATTCATCTGAAGAGTCACCACCATTGGCACTCTAGGTGTCAGTAGCTTTCAAGACTTTCTTATCTTTAGAATTGTAGTACTTTTTTATATTTATCTTAGAAATATTTTATTTCTTTCATTTCTTTTAATCATAGGACAATCGGGCCTTATATGTCCAGCTCAATTGCATTCATAACACGTTACTTCTTAGACTTTCTTATCATTGCTTTCTTTCATCATATATCTAGATTGAATGTTCTTCTGTCCAACAATCTTGTTCATCCTTTGTGAATGATTGGCCAGATTATTTTCTGAAGAATCACTTCTACTATATTCATATTTTATAACAACCTTCTTTGATTTGGATCTTGTAACTCTCTCAATAGTCTTGGATTTCAAAATATTTGAAGATGTAGTAAAATAAACACTAAAATTTCCATTTATCTTCTTAATATTATCAACAACTCTCTCCATTCATGTCTTGGGTTGAAGAATAGTTCCAAAAAGACCATCAAGAGTAATCTGGGTAACCTTTCTGTTCTCATCAATAGCAGTCCTCTTGGATAACCACTCATTCTGCATGATGTCTATGATCTTATCAACAAGTGCTTCATCATCTAATCCTTTCTCGCCCATGGATTCTAAACTATTAAGGATATTTATAAATATTTCTGGGAACTTACATATGGGTTCTCCATAAGGAAAGGAATAACCATGATATTCAGCTATGTGCATGGCTCTTCTAGTTTCAATAACATTGGACGTTCCAAAGTGAGTAACTTCAAGTTTCTTCCAAATACAATTTGCTTCTTAACAAGATGAAATTTAGCTATATATATTTCTAGTCAAGGAATAATTAAATGTATTGTGTACCTTATAATTCAGTTGATATTCATGATTTTCTTGATTTTAGAATGTACTAACTTCTTTGTCAGGGATTTTATATCCTCTAGTAAGCATAACAAAATTATCCACTCCACTATTGATAATTAATGTCTTCATACGATTTCTCCAATATTCAAAATCATTCCCATCAATAATAGGTGGTTTTGTTGGATTTAGGTTATCTTTGGAACCAACATTGATTCCTACCACCTTAAAGAAAAACTATTCACACAAACTTGTTATTAATAAAAGTTCATGAATAATGAAAATATAGAACAATGAAAAACATGAGAAAGGAAAACTTATATGTAAATATAATTATTTCAGAGACCTCCTCTGATACCAATTGTTGAGATTGTATGGAGAATGATATTCTCCTTAGATACCAAATGTAGGACCATATGATGCTCAATATACTAGAGGGGGTTAAATTGCATACTTTTAAAATTTCCTTTGGAACTTTTAAAGATGATTAAAAAAATGAAACTTAATGAAAATTTATCAAGATAAATATTATATATTAAAGTATATAGAATAATATTAATTTAGAGTTCACGTATAAGGATATAAATGATTTTTATACTTTCCTCAACAATAAAAAATTTAGTGGAAAACATGTAAAAAAACAAGTAACAAGTAGTAAATATTTTAAACCAAAGAGAAGGGTATCCAATAACCTTGGATAATGTTCCCCTGATTTATAGGTTCATGAAAGTCAGTCTCACCCACACTAGGGTAAGCCCTTGATATAAATATCGGAGTCTGTCTTTCTATCCCTACAAGCCCTCAACATTAAGGTAGTCGACACCTCTGTCTTCATTAGCAAGGAAGCAATCAACTTCAAGGTTGTCACCACCTCTGTCTTCATATCCACGGAAGTCCTTGAATGTAATCAGCAACATTCGAAGTTGCATGAAGAAAATCTGAACACGGTGTTCAGTATGCACTAAGAACGAGAGTATCTCTCTAGAAATCACTTCAACAGCATGTAATTCTAGAGTCATGGATCAATTTCAAAAGTTTTGATCTCTTTCAAATGAGATTCAATTTATATGCATAGCTCCAACAATCGGCTCCATCCTACCATGGTCATATTTTTCCTGGAATTTCGAAGGGACCTGATCACATGTCACTCAAAAAATGGTTAGTAAATAACTGAATGCATGACATCGTTTTATAACCAATACAAGTGTAAGAAAAAATATGGTTACATAACCAAAATTAAATATTCAAAATGTATAAATATAAAAGTTCAGTGTTTAACCAAAAACACATTCGGTGTCTATAATACATGGATATTCAGATTCTGTTTTATAATGAATTAGGATCCTGAAATAAAAAATATTGGAGTCAGAGTTCATGAGAGTTTGGAGTCAGAACATACAAGGTTCGGAGTCTATGTTCATTTGGATTCAGAGTCAGAACTCAGAAGAGTTCAGAGTCCGAATTTAGAGAACACAGAGTCAGGATTCATAAGAGTTCAGAGTCTGGATTTAGTGAACTCGGAGTCAAAACTCAAAAGAGTTTGGAGTCTAAATTCAATGAACTCGAAGTCAGAACTCATAAGATTTCAGAGTCTGAATTCAGAGAACTCAGAGTTAGAATTTTGATCCTGAAAACAGAATTCTTTTTAACTAAGTATTATATGATTCCGAGGTTTTAGATATGAAACCGAATTTTACACATAGACAAGAAAATGAACAACGTAAAACATGGTGAGGATAATTTTCCTTGGGGAAGGAAAATTTTCATTATTGAAGTAAAACATAGAGTAAGTGATTTTTTTTAAGACAAGGTGTTTCTGATTTTCAAAACAAGAAAGAATGGTAAAGTCATAAGGAAACCTTATTGACTCAACAATCTCCAACAAGTATGAAGGAATGAAAAAATCGTAAGTAAAACCTTATTGACTCAACATTCTAGAGGTCCTAAATTAGAACCAATGATAATTATGGTTGATATTAACACATCTATTATGATTTCTTCAAAAAAATTTAGTCCTTTAATGGTTTTTATAATGATAATTAAAATAATTTTGTTGATTTTTATTCCTCTAAATCAAGAAGTATGTTAGTGTTTCATAAACATTAAGATTATATTTATCATAAAAAATAATTAAAATTAATTTACTATATTAACAATAAATCAATTATGTTCAGGATAAAATTTATTGTTGTTATCTATTTATATTTACTAATATAAATGTCGAGACAACTTATTTAATTTGTCAATATGACATTTCATTCCTCGAAAAATCATTGAACAAGAATGTGTATAATATTCCAATAATATAAATTTTAAATTAGATCATATTATTCAAAATTATATTTTATACATAATACAGAATAAAAAATACATTAAATTACAATTTAGCCCGCAATTATTTTCAATAAGGATCAAAATATATCATTTCCCATTCTGCGTAGGCACTGTGTTGGCCCTAAAAACAATTTTTATATTTATCATGAAATAAATTATAATTTATATATTCTAAATTATAATTCATAAATATCTATATTATAATATCATAAGTTTACTCAGTAAATATGTTTACTAAATTTTATCTTGTAATTACATCTTGATAATATCATAAAAAGTAACATCTTATTTACTTTTCTAAAAAACATTATCTTTATCCCATAATTATCAGAAATACATCCTATGAAAATTATTAAATGTTGAATTGACAATTGAAATTAGTTTTCTCCAATTTAAATTATATAATTTAAAAATTAATCTTTAAAATAAAACTATATAATAAATTATTTTAATGAAACTATTTACTGTATGAAGTAAATAACATAATGAATTTAACTATTTAATTCGAGAATACAGATAAATATGAAAAACATTATTCTATCATTACATTTGATGTTACATATTGGTACATCACTATACTGCTGGTTTTATAATCCTACGATGTTTCTCATTTGGTTGACCTAATAAAAAATCATTATTTACGTATTCATTATATGATTTTTATTTTTTTTATTTTCATAAAGATGATATTATTTGATGGATTTAATAAATTCTCCTTCTATTATGGGAATAATAAATTGTTTACACAAATAATTGAATAAAAATAGTATAAATGAACCAACTCCCAATTCACCTCCTATCATCATGTTTTTGCGACCAAGGAAATAATATATTTTTGGATTGAAATTTTATAACCATTATATATTTTATTCAGTGGTTGAATGTTCTTAATTAAAAAGTTAAATTTTCATAATTTTAGATTTTAAATCATCCACATACTTAAGGTAATCCTTTGTAAAACATATTTTCATATTATTCAACATCCTATGTATTTCCATCTCTTCATGTGAACCATCAATCTCCACATTATGATTTAAAAAAAATTATTAAATTTTGTATCATCTATAACATATTCCATATTAATTAATTCATTCATAACATCCTCTATATAATATTTTTGGTTAGTATAATATTCTTCATGAAAGGATTACACGTCATCATCCTCTCTTTTTATATAACTTCTTCATGGATATTTTATCCATTTTTATTTTTTAAAATAATAATTTTAATTCATTCATGAAGGAATATTATTTTATCTTATTTGGGATAAATCAATAGAATCTTCTCCCAAACCCTATTTTGATGTAGAATAATTTTTCCAACTCCAAGAATTCTAATAGTAGTTTTATAAAAACCAAATTCTATATTTTAACATTATTTCCATTACTGATAGGAATTCGACATTTTCAAATTTATTTCCCTTTTTATAGGTTTTTTTGATATTCCGAAACACTTTTAAAAAAATTCATATTGTTATATTTTTATATTATGTTCATTTAATATCAAACTACGAAATCGATTTCTTGAATTACATAGATTAATTATTTATTTTTGGTCTAGACCATGTGTTTTGAGAAAAAACAATTCAAAGTAATTATTTTTTGAAATTCCAATGAAAGGTGTACTATTGGAAAAAAATTGTGTAAACAATATGACATACCATTTGTCAAACTATAGTATTAAGTAGAACATTTTTTAATGTAGGAACAAAATTTTTCCTAATGTATGACAAAAGCACATGACTGCATAGGTGTGTCCAGTGTGGGTTTCATGGTGGGCACATAGTTTGAAAAAATGGGTATCAAAACATTGTATTATTCCGAAGTTATTAAAACTTTTATTTTATTAAAAATATCCCTATTATCATTTTAACCAAATATTTCCTATCCAACTTATATCCCTTTCTCTCATAACACCTGACTAGGAAGGCCCCCAAATGTTATCCACCAATCATCCTCATTATATTATTGGAATTTTACTCAATGATTTCGTGAGAATCTAACCCCTGATTGGGTTCCTCCTCTCTTATTTCGTCTTGAAGTCCTACCTACTTCTGTATCCATCATTACTTTATTTAACAATCAGTAAGTCAAACCCTATGGTTTTATACAAGACCTTTGTTTTATTCCGTACATATATGGTTAGGGGCTTATTTCGCGGGATGTATTCTTTATCTGAGTAGATTTTTGTTTCTATCACATCCATTGGAGGTAAGTGATTCCATGTTTTATCAATTACATAACATAACATGTCTAAATGGGGGTTTTAATTTTTTTTTTAAATTAGGAAAATAAAGAGTTCAAATGTATTTAAATAAATTTACTGGTAAATGTTATTTAGAGACATAGTTCGATTTAAAAATGGAATCTTATATATTTCTCCATTTTATTAATCTAAACATAATGGTTAATTATATTTTGGATAAGGAAATATATGTGAATTATTTCATATTGAAATAAGGTTATTAAATATTGTTTTACAATTTGAATCATTCTTATACACATATTTATGACTCTACACACACACACACACACAGATAAACGATAATGTTCACATGAGAACTAGTGAATATATTCATTGAAAAAGGTGTATATATATAAATGAATATGTATATAAGGATAAAATTGTATTTTTTTACTAATATTATGTTAGTTATTTGACTTCATTTTTAGAAATAATTTTTCAATGGGGGTTCTATTGTGTAATTCTAAACTATAGTTTAAAGTTGAATTAAATACATTGTAATGAACATGTGAAAGTTATTATTATTATTCTTATAATAAATATTCTTATTAGGATTTATATTGTTTTTAATATTTATATAAAATTTAATATTCTAGTTTTGACATTTTTTAAAAGGAATGTGTTTCTCCTAATATTCTATAACATTGATGGTGGAAATATGATGAGAATGTTTAATAAATAATATACCTAGATAATTCTAACAAAAATATATTCTTCTAAAATTATTATTCTTATTTATTCAATCTCATGGGAAACCTAGTTCCCTGGGTAGGCTATCCTAGATAGAATGATGTCCCTCAACACTAAAAATGATAGTGACAAAGTTCTCTGGTTATCCCTCTATCCATAGACATAGTAGTAATCTTAAATCCACCACTAGGGTTACATGGAATCTTAGGGTCCATATCCTTAATGACCTTATGGTGTTTCTATCATGATTTATTTTTTATTACTAGTTTTATATAATATCTATCTTTATATCATTATATTATACTACCAAATTATATATAATACATTTTACCAGGACCATTATATCACTTATAAGATTTTTCTTATAACTTCTTGGGTGTTATTTCCTTAGTTTCAATTTAATTCAACTAATGCTTAATGATATTTACATGGATTGTGTCTTATTTGAATGTGTTGTTTTTTTGTCGTAACCCATTTACAATCAAAATAGACAATGATTTAACTCAATTTTTGTTCCAAAAAACACGTTTCTATACTATTTTGTTTATTAAAAGGTTTTATGAAATAAATTCTATGGATTTGATTTCCAAAATTTTACACTATACTTATTCAAATTAATAAATTTCACACTTCAATTTTGAGAGTGTTTTGTAAAATAAAATTCATTTACCCATTGGTGAAATCCTACATATATTTTATCTCTTACCCTACCCACAAAACATGGGGTCCATAGAACATGTGGATCTTGTATGTGAATGTTTGGATCTAGTTGAAATCCAAATCATATACAGAATCCTCCATGATACTTATGGACCATTTTTTGGAGTTGGTGGATAGATTTCAAACTCATTTCCCATGGGATACCTTAATCAGGTAAATTAATTTTATTTTCACCTTAGCTTCTTCATCCAAATTGTCCATTCTGAATAACATAAAGTTTTGTTCAATAGTTTATTTCATAAATTATTTGTGGTATTTATGTATGTACGTTTATGGATGTTGATAATAGGGGGTTTTATGTGTGGGTTAGCTAGAGGAGATATATGTGATTTATTTTATATTATGTTGTTCATTTCAATAGAATATAAACTTATGATGTTTGGATGGGTCATTCCAAATTTCGATGTGGAAAATCAAGTGATTTTAAATTTATTTTATGTGTAACATTATTCCCCCCATGTTTTCTTTTATTCCAAAAAAAATTCACAATCCTGTATAGATTTTGAATTCCCCTCGATCTACATCATGATCTGACATGGTTGTCATTCATATGGTTGAACATGGTTTGTTCATGAAAAAATTATATCAGATGTATGAATTTATTTGGTTTTTTTCTAATAGATTAGAGAATGGATTTCCAGAAATAGAGAGGTATGTGAAGGATGAGTTTATCTAGAACTATTTCAATCTTATCCCCATGCTTCTTAGGGTTGTATGTTTGAGTTTTATGTTTTGGGTACTACTTATCTATTATCATTACATTTTTATTTAGATTGATGATATTTAGAATATAATTTATATATTATGGGTTCTATGGGGGAATTTTCTATGTTTTGAGAGAAACGAGAGTAGAACTAGAGGCATAGGATTGGATAATATGGCCTTATAGACTCTATTTAGATCATGTGTATAGTTTCATAAAACTTATAGTGTGTTTCAATAACAAAGATCTAGACTATCAACCTGTGAACTCATTCAACATGTTTCCTCTATCCTTATAGAACATTAATATTGGTTTTTATTTCATACTTTAAATTCCACCATGGTATGCGATTTTTTTTAATAATGTTAACAGAAATTTCATAGTGAATTTATTATTTTAATTTAATTTTCATGGGATATAAACATGGTGTCATGTTATTTAAATTATGGAGTTTTTTTGAAATTATATATTATGTCTTTGAGAGAGATAATTAATTAAATAAAATGCACAAGTAAATGTAAATATTTTCAATAAATAATATTTATGGTTTTAAATAAGGTTTCCCAGTAGTGTTCTAAGGATTTTTGACATTAAAAAGTTGTTATATTTTAAAATTTTCAATCGAGATCTTGGTGAATTTTTGTGTAACTGTATTTTTAAAGTGAATGAAAATTTTCATATTTTTTATAGTAAATTAAAATCAGGAATTTTGGTTTTATAATTAATTTAATTGAAATTACATTATATGATTGTTGTGTTTTTTTGAGATGTTTATTTTACTTGGGGGATTCAATTTCATTCTATCTAATTTGATTTTGGGGTATTTTTCCTGGTGTTTCTCATTTTCTCTTTCAAAACATGCCTCCTATAAATGTTAAGAGATGCCACAAACTTGTTAGTACTATAAGTGTTCCATTTATATCATGTCTCTTAGGATAGTAATATCACCTTTTGGGAAGTTTATAAAACCCATACTCCAGGTGGAGTGGTAGGTCAAAATTTCTTTATATTTCTATCTCAAGTGCATTCCTGTTTCTTTTAAATTTTATAACCTATATACTTATTTAGGGCATTATTGGTTTTCTTCTTAAAACTTCTAACCCATGTCAATTTAAAGGATGAATGATCCCCTATTAGATATTAGTGAATGGAGGCATAGTTTCCATTCTTTATGTATCTTTCTATGAGAGATGGATATGGACATCCATTGTATTATTCTATATTTGTACCCTCAATGATTTTACATTTATAAATTAACTATGTATTTTTTCGATATTTTATATGATTTTATTTTTTAGAGAGGAAGTCATAGGTTTATGGGATAATGAATAAAAAAATTTATGATGATTCTATTTAGGAATTACATAATTATAAGTATGTTTTTAATCATAGTTACTATTTTGGAATGAGTTATTTCTTCTTCTTGAGCTTTCTGATTCTAGGTCTTATAGTACTATCATTTTTGGGAATGGATGGCATCCATGATCACAGAGATGTGACTATAGTGGGATGGATTTTTTTGGTCTCTACATTCCATTTTCCCTCAAAGGATCCTAATTTTGTATTGTATCTTTTGACCATCATTTAAAAAGGATGTCTAAATTCTATATTAGTATTGTTTTCTCTTGGAGAATTTTGAATCTTGGTATTCCCTTTTTGAAGATTTGTATTATATTTTGATGAAATTACATCTATATGAAATTATTATTTGGTGTGGGAAAATATTGGTTATTTATAATGAATTATTATCCTAGACGAAGTATCAATATGATGTAGAGTCCACAATAGGTTATCTTTCTCTGTTTGAAAATTTGTTCCATAATAATTTTTTCGACATGAACCATCCTTTGAGTAGTTAAGATCTTGTCAATCATTGGTTTTTGTGGAGTTATGATCTAAAGCATCCCACAATTTCACTTACATGAGTAGGTTGGGAAAATGTCATATTTAATACTCTGTAAGTGATTGTGGGATACCTAATATATAGTGAAATTAATTTTGTTCATTGGGATATGATATAGGTTAGTGGTACATCCAATGTTGCTCTATATTTGGGTTCATTTTATGTTGTTTTTTGGGGTGTTTCATTGTTTTTAGAAAATCGAGTGATATGTAGATGTGTTAAAACTACTCCTTCTCTTTTCTCAATTTGTATGACTATGATTTTCTAAGTGATGTAGATTTTTGGTTGGAGTAATTGTGACAATTCTACATCCATTATTTCAAATTATTTGTTTAATTATTTATTTTTTAGCATAACATAGATTTTGGTTTAAAGAAATTTGATGAATTTTTTTTTATCACATTGGATGAATATTTGGCACAAAATTAATACTAACTATGTGGAAACCCATCCATAAGAATATATATTTTAATAGAAATATTTTATATGGTTTTCCCACATATTTCCCAATAGTGTGGATGAACCCTGCAAGTGGCCATGTATAGGTGTACAGTTCAGCTAACAATGCGTTCAAACCATGTGATGAACATAGGTTACTAAAAAATTTATTTTCAAAAAATGAACCCTTTCCCATTTTACCCAATACCATGTTCATCCCCCTCTAATATCTCTCACACATAATGCATGGGAAAAAGGACCCTTATGCATGACCTCTACTATTCCTATATAGATTTGTAGTCATTTCTCAAATCAATTTCATGTAAATCCTTCATAGTATAGTGTAAAAATCGAGACTTTTATGTGAAATATTTTGTTTTTATGTTATATAAATCATAAAAGGAATCATTCACTACACACAACACTAGCTTGACTTTCATTACACGCAACCGCGGCCTTCCTCGATAGCTTGCATCGTACGCAATACCGAATTTCACTAAACAATGATATGCTATTAAAATATTATTAAAACTAGCCGTTATGAATTGTAATAACCACTTTTTGAAATTTTATAAATTTTATTTTTCAAAATGGACTTCATTTTTGAATTCGGAATATCGAAATTATCCTAGGGTGAAATTTTGGTATTTTTCTGAAAACCTTCAATTTTTGATGAATAGTGAAACCACTAAGAGGTAGTTAAAAAATTGAATATTTCATAAAACACAATTTTACCACTTATGTAGGTGGAATTCAAAAAATCAGAAAGACACGGTTGATGTCAGCAAGTAAAATGTGGTTCAATGAGATGAAAATAATTTTTTGTGAATAGTAACTTTTTACTTTTTTTACCATGGTTAATAGTAAATAGGGTGATTAAGGGTAAAAATGATATTATTATTACCCTAAAACATGTCCTAATTCTATTTGATAAGTGTACTTCGACCAAAAAAAACCTTAGGAATAAAATATGACCATTTAGGCCCACTTGGATTTGATTAGGACATTTATTATTAAATTATTTAAAGAAGGGTTAAAATAGTTAAAATCAACTTTTAATAAGAATATAATTTTTAATATAGGGTTATACATAAGATAAATTATACTAAAAATATTAATTAGAAATATAAAAGTATTTCCTACATAATGATATTTTATTTGTAATTTTTAGACTTTAAATAATTTAATTTATTTTTGACACAAAGATGATGCAGTAATTATCTTATTAATGAAATATTGACATAATTGATGTTATAAATACCCAAATAAATATAATTTGAGACTTTTTATGAATTCCACTAATTTTATAGGTTAATATGACATGTTAGTATTGATTTAATTAACTTTTTCGATCTAATAATCCTGTTATGATTTTCACAAAAATCAATTACTAAATAGTGTCAAAATTGACATAAAATAGTTTTTAAAACAAATATTATATTAGTAATTGTTATTTTATTCCTAAAAATCAATGGTTCGGCCAAATAACTTAGATAAAGTTATATATATTAATAATAAACAACTTGGGGTTAGTTTGGCTGCTTATAGTAAGTTTATTAACCTTAGAGTGTAAGAACACAAGAAGACACGGTAAAAGTAAAATTATTTAACTTAATGTTAAATCTAAATGATAATGTTAAAATAGGAACCTAAACTTGTCTAAATTCTATTGGATGATAGGATTTCGACCCATCCCCACCTTAGCTTCTAAATAAATCAATTTGGAGCTATTTAAAACCTAATTTGACTTTATAATAAAATAATAGTTTTAGTTATTCCATAGGTACCCCTCTCCTCCCTTATAAAATGGCACCTCCTCCCCCTCTTCCTCACTCCACTTTGAGCCTTCATGCTCGGCCAAACACTGAAAATTTCTCCTCTCCACTTCACTAGAAACATCCTGGAGGTTCTGGTCTTCTTCAAATACCTATTTTAGTGCCCTAAAAGCAGGTATCAAAGAAGCACTTCAAAGAAGAGGTAATGTCTATTACCGATTCTTTCATCTTTATTTCTTCTTACACGTCTTCTTCTTTAGTTGTTTCATTATGAAGTAATAACATCAGTATCACTCATATATGGATATGTTATTATATGTATGAAACAACCCTATTTCACCATCTATCCATCCTACGGAAAACGAAATCACCGCGTGTGTGTACGTACGGAATACCGTCTCCACATCGTGGTGTAATCTATTTTCCACAACCACCTTACTTGGATGGGTATAATGGTGTCAATGATGACTATATATGATTATTATAAAGTGATATTGATTCTGAAATATTATACATACACTCCAATACAGTTCCACGATCATAGGAACGATATCATCACTCGTGCGTACGTATGGAATACTGTCTCCACGATGTGATGTGACTCGTTCTACATGATCTTCATTGCATAATGATTATATAAATTAATTGAATGAATGAATATGATATATATTACAGTAATACCATTCTGGAAATGAGGTATCTAAAACCTAAAGAGAAGAATAAGAATTAATTCGACAAAACATGCATAAGAACAAAAAGTAATAAACACCTGAATAACAAGTAGTAATGAAATATTACTAATAAGAAGCTAATAATATGACCATATATGATATCATAACAATATTTATGATTCTGTAATAAGTCAATAATATTATTTAAATCATTAAACAGGAGTTTTGGACACTTACGAAGCAAATCAGACCTAATGTAAGGGAAAATCTCGCAATCTCAATTTTCATCCGAGATTGTTTATACTTCAGAATTTACTAGGGAATATTTATCATCCACATACATGTTTCCTCAATATGTAATATTTATGTCCTTCTAAAATATTTTATATCCAATTTTACCCATTGGTTAGTTTTTAGTAAAATATATTAAAGGAATCTTTTGTCATTTTTCGTACGAGGTACTTTTTGACTTTTCCGAAAAAAGTACGAGAAGAATGTTTTTTTAACTTATACGGAATGAATGGATTTTTAAAACATTATTTCCAAGAATATTCCTTTACAAGTTTTCTTGTTTATTTTTAATCAAATTATTTTAGTTTAAAATTGTATGACATGTTATGAAAGGAAAATGTTTTTTAAGTAGAAAGGATATTTTCCTCAAGAATGGAGTTCAAGTTTTTTATCAAAATTATTTTCCATCTAAGATAATATAGGGTTCTGTTAATATCACTATTATTACATTGATTTGATTATGTTTTGATGGAAATATTTTTATGAATTCCTTTATCTTATATGAATTGTTTTATGATGTCATGTTGTTTAAGAATCCCATTTTTATTACATGGGTCATGCAATGATGTATGATTTATGAATTTGTGGAAAAAATAAGAATGGTATCATTATGAGATGGGTGGGACCTATATCTCCCTCCAATGCATTGGGTAAAGATTTTATATCTCATGAGATAGACATGGCTGGAATGGTAGGTTATACCGGTTCAGTGAAACTGGACTGAAACGAGGAGTGAACTCAGTTCAGAAATGGAATTTGTCCACTAAGATAGTATTGGAAATGAGTCTTGACTAATAAGAAATGATTCTCTATGTTTATGTGTGCATGCCACAAAGTTTCATGTTTCATGTTATGATTATTGGTATTACATTTCAGTACCATGATTTATCCCATGTTATTAAATTATGATCTCTTTTACAGGTTAAGATTTCTAAAAGATATGTTCTTATGAATATGATGTGATTGATATTTCTTTTGTTCACAATTACTGAGAATTTGAGCTCACCCTTTTGTATGTTTTATTTCCCACGGTCAGGAAGAAGGTTATTAAGTAAGATATTCCAAAAGCAACTATAGATATGATGAAATATATGGGAGACAATGTAGACGCTTTATGAAGTAGTTGTTTATGTTTC
Source organism: Viscum album (assembly GCA_963277665.1). NCBI lineage: Eukaryota > Viridiplantae > Streptophyta > Magnoliopsida > Santalales > Viscaceae > Viscum > Viscum album. Next base: position 288,883,227 of record OY728151.1, on the reverse strand, counting down.
CCAGTTTTTAAAGACACTATAATTATATGGTTCTTTCATGATTTTGTTATATGATTTAATAAGTATGCTTAAATTTTGAATTATTAACAATATATGTAAAGTATGGGTCTTTATAGTTGGTATCAGAGGAAAGGTATAGTCAACCTTTGGAAACTAGGATGTGAAAGCCTTAGTAAGAACCCTAAGGATAATTCTAAGCATAGAACACAATCTTAGTGTTTTAAAAATGACAATGAATAACCTCGGATAAGACCTTAAGTGTGAAATTTTATTCTCGATTATGTGGTTTTCCTATTATAATTATTTTTTCTCACACTATTCTTCTTGGTTTTAGTCAATGGCTGGAACCCGAAGGAACCGTGTTAATGAGGAATGTGACGGGAAATGCAATGATTGTCCCCCTGAGCAACCAAACGTTATGACAACTGGAATAAAAAATCTTATATCCATTCTCACAAAACTTTCTCAAGCTATGAATCATGCAGGACTTCCAAACAAGCAAAGGAAGGAGCAACATTCTGTTGAATCCTTCATGAGACAGCGTCCACCTTCATTCAGTGGGACTACTGATCCATTAGTTGCTGAACAATGGATTAGTACTACTGAAAAGATATTTTCAGTTCTTCAATGTTATGAGCATGATAAAGTCATCTTAGTAGTGTATCGTTTGGAAGGTGATGTTGATCAATGGTGGAATCTTATTAAGAATACGAGGCAAAGAGATGAAATTGAGTCCATGGAATGGGATGAGTTCAAGAACTTATTTTTCAATAAGTACTTCCCTCGTATTCTCCGAACAAAGATGTAGAAAAAGTTTCTTGAACTGAAGCAAAAGGATGATGAATCTGTTGGTACCTATGAAGCAATTTTTACAAGACTTGAAAGGTACGCTTATGGTATTATTATCCAACCTGAGAGTAAGATCGATCGATTCTTTAGTGGCTTAAAACCAAGTCTTCTAAGGGCGTTAGCCATAAGGGACTTCAATAGCTACGAGGAGATCGTTCGATGTGATCTCAAAGTCGAGATGGAGATTGGAGTAACCCATCAGTCATATGGGTTTGATAAGAAGAGGAAAATGGAATTCAAAGGAAAATCTAAAGAGAACACTAAAAAGAAGATGTGCTTTCCCTTATGCTCAAAGTGATGAAAGAAACATGGAGGGAGTTGTCATAAAGGAACAAGTAAATACTTCAAATGTGGAAAGGAAGGTCATCGGGCATTTGAATGCCGCAATGATGGGAAGAAGATGTCTAATGATGCAAACAAAGGAAGGGACACACAGAATGAACCTACTACACTTAAATGTTTCAAGTGCAAGGAGATGGGGCATTATGCTAATCAATGCCCAAATCCAAGGGTTGATGATGATGGTCGACGTCAACAAACTCTTAAGGCTAAAGATAAAGGAAAGTCACATGCAATTTCTATCAGCGATGTGGAGTACGATAACGATGTGGTGAAAGGTACACTTACCATCCACTCTAAAGTAGAAAATGTTTTATTTGATTTTGGATCCACCCACTCTTTTATTTCTGAAGAATTTTCTAAGGATATCACCATATTACCGCAACAATTAGATGTTGAGTTTGGTGTGACAACCCCTAATTGCACAACAGTCACATCAATAGTTTATAATTCTTCTCCGATCGTAGTTTGTGGGAAAGTGCTTCCTGCAATTCTTGTGATCCTTCCTATTGTGGAATTTGATGTGATTCTTGGCATGGATTGTCATTCTTTATATGGAGCTCATATCAATTTCCAAAGAAGGGAAGTCACATTTCATATTCCAGATCAATCTATGATAGTCTATCAATGCAAGGTAGAACATAACCTTCCAGTGGAAATTGCTTCCATCTTATGGGTCTTGATTCCACTAAATGAAGGTTATTTATCTCAAATGGTTGGTGAGAAACTCATTATTAAGAATATTCCCATTGTACGAAAGTTTGATGATGTCTTTACAGAGGAATTACCGGGACTTCCACCAAATCGTGAAGTTGAGTTTTCAATAGAACTCGTACTGGGTGCTTTGCCTATTTCAAAGAAACCTTATAGAATGGCCCCAATTGAGTTGCAGGAATTAAAGAAGCAACTACAAGAGAATATTGATAAGGGGTTCATAAGCCATAGTGCGTCACCTTCGGGAGAACCTATTCTATTTGTTAAGAAGAAAGATGGATCAATGAGACTCTGCATTGATTATCGAGAACTTAACAAGATCACTATCAAGAACAAATATCCTCTCCCATGAATTGATGACTTATTTGACCAACTACGCGGAGCTCAATACTTTTCCAAGATTGATCTTCATTCAGGTTATCATCAATTAAGGGTCAAAAGGGAGGATATACCAAATACGGCTTTCCGTACAAGGTATGGACACTATGAATTTATAGTGATGTCGTTTGGTCTTACTAATGACCCTGCTATCTTCATGGATCTGATGAATAGAGTCTTTAGAGACTACCTTGATCAGTTTGTGGTAGTATTTATAGATGATATTCTAGTATATTCAAAGAGCAAGAAGAACATGAAGATAACTTGAGAATTATATTGAAGACCCTAAGAAAGGAGAAGCTTTATGCCAATTTACCAAGTGTGAATTTTGGCTTCAAAAAGTTGCATTTTTGGGTCACATAATCTCAAAAGAGGGGATATCTATGGATCCAGCAAAAATAGAGGTTATCGAAAGATGGTCGAGACCAACAACAGTAACTGAGATCCGATGTTTTCTTGGTTTGGCTGGATATTATCGACGTTTTGTGAATGATTTTTCACGATTAACTAATCCACTCACCAAGTTGACTCAGAAAGGAGTTAAGTTTGTCTGGACGGAGGAATGTGAAGAGAATTTCAAGGAGTTGAAAAGAAGTTTATCCAGTCCACTTGTGCTCACACTGCCTTGTAGTGGAGAAAGGTTTGCGATCTACAGTGATGCATCCAAGAAGGGATTGGGATGTGTTATTATGAAAAATGATATGGTGATAGCTTATGCCTCATGACAGTTGAAAATCCATGAGAAAAATTACCCAACTCATGATTTGGAGTTAGCTGCTGTAATCTTTTCATTAAAGATTTGGAGGCATTATCTTTATGGTGAAAGGTGTCATATTTATACTGATCATAAAAGATTAAAGTATATTTTCACACAAAAGGAGCTGAATATGCGCCAAAGAAGATGGTTGGGGCAGATTAAGGATTATGACTGCTCAATCCATTACCACCCTGGGAAAGCAAACAAGGTGGAAGATGCATTAAGTCGACAAGACCATGCTAGTTTATCCATGTTGAGGATCACAAAAGATCCAATATTTTTGGATTTACAAAGGATGGATCTTGGAATTATAATGGAAGGGGAAAAATCTTATCTTTCTCAGATGAATGTTCAACCATCTATACGTGTGATGATTAAAGAGGCAAAGAAAGAAGATGTCGAGTTACAAAAGAAGGTGAGAAATGTTCCTAAATTCAACCTTGATTGTGATGGGATAATAAAATTCAGGAATCGAGTTTGTGTTCCTCCCATCCCCGAATTAAAGAAGGGGCTGCTGGATGAGGCTCAAAGTTCTTCATTATCTATTCATCTGGGAAGCACGAAGATGTATAGGGACTTGAAAGAGTACTTCTGGTGGGATGGCATGAATAGAGATGTTGCTGAGTATATCTCTCGATGTTTGGTTTGTCAGCAAGTTACAGCTGAGAGACAGAAGTCTAAGGGGATGTTACAACCATTACCCATACAAGAATGGAAATGGGAAAACATCACTATGGACATTGTCAAATGACTTCCTAAAACATCCAAAGGAAATAATGCTATCTGGGTCATAGTTGATCGTCTTACAAAGTCTGCACACTTCATTTCTATTATTGAGGATTTTTCTCTGTATCATCTTGCCATGATATATGTAAAGGAAGTGGTAAGATTTCATGGAGTACCACTTTCTATTATATCTGATCGAGATCCGAGATTTACCTCGATGTTTTGGCGAAGTCTTCAGCATACTCTAGATATAGAGTTGAGTTTCATCACTGCTTATCATCCTCAGACAGACAGTCAGTCTGAGAGAAAAATTCAAACTCTAGAAGATATGTTGAGAGATTGCTCTATGGATTTCAAAGGTGGTTGGGATCAACACCTACCTTTGATGGAATTTTCTTATAATAATAGCTTTCACTCCAGTATTCAGATGGCTCCTTATGAAGCTCTCTATGGAAAGAAATGCAGGACTCCAACATGCTGGGATGAAGTTGGGGAAAGAAAACTATTAGGACCTGATCTTGTTGATGAGATGAAGAAAAGGTCTGATCTATTCAACAACACATAAGAGCAGCTCAGAGTCGACAGAAAAGTTATGCCGAAAACCGAAGAAAATACCTAGAGTTTGATGTGGGTGATAAAGTGTTCTTACGAATATCTCCCTGGAAGAGGGTCAAGAGATTCGGAAATAAGGGGATGTTAATCCCTAGATATATCGGTCCTTTCAAAATACTGGATCGTGTCAGGAAGGTTGCTTACCGATTGGCGCTTCCACCGAATCTCACTCAAGTACACGATGTGTTCCATGTATCTCTCCTAAGAAAGTACTTACCTGATCCTTCACATGTACTCAGCTCAGAAGTTGTACCGCTGGAGTAAGATCTTTCTTATGAAGAACAACCAATAGAGATCTTGGATCGTTGCGAAAAAGTCCAACGAAAAAAGACCACTCGCTTGGTTAACGTTTTATGGAGGAACTACCAATTAGAATATGCTACATGGGACCTTGAGGATATGATGAGGAAGAGGTATCCTCATCTGTTTGTTACAAAGTGACGAATTTCGGGGGAGAATTTCATTTTAAGGGGGGTAGAATGTAACACCTGAGATTTTTATGTGAAATATTTTGTTTTTATGTTATATAAATCATCAAAGGAATCTTTCACTGCACACAACACTAGCTTGGCTTTCTTTACACGCAACTGCGGCCTTCCTCGATAGCTTGCATCGTACGCAATACTGAGTTTCACTAAACAATGATATGCTATTAAAATATTATTAAAACTAGCCATTATGAATAGTAATAACCAATTTTTGAAATTTTATAAATTTTATTTTTCAAAATGGACTTCATTTTTGGATTCGGAATATCGAAATTAACCTAGGGTGAAGTTTTGGTATTTTTATGAAAACCTTCAATTTAGGATGAATAGTGAAACCACTAAAAGGTAGTTAAAAAACTGAATTTTTCATAAAACTTAATTTTACCACTTACATAAGTGGAATTTCAAAAATCCGAAAGACACTGTTGATGTCAGTAAGTAAAATGTGGTTCAATGAGATGAAAATAATTTTTGGTGAATAGTAACTTTTTACTTTTTTTAACCATGGTTAAGAGTAAATAGGGTGATTATGGGTAAAAAAGAAATTATTATTACCCTAAAACATGTCCTAATTATATTGGATAAGTGTAATTCGACCAAAAACAAACTTAGGAATAAAATATGACCATTTAGGCCAACTTGGATTAGATTAGGACATTTATTATAAAATTATTTAAAGAAGGGTTAAAATAGTTAAAATCAATTTTTAATAAGTATATCATTTATAATATAGGGTTATACATAATCTAAATTCGACTACAAATATTCATTAGAAATCTAAAAAGATTTCCTATATAATTATATTTTATTTGTAATTTTAAGACTTTAAATAATTTAATTTTTATGACATAATAATGAAGCAGTAATTATCTTATTAATGAAATATTGACATAATTGATGTTATAAATACACAAATAAATATAATTTGAGACTTTTTATGAATTATAATAATTTTATAGGTTAATATGACATTTTATTATTGATTTAATTAACTTTTTTCGAACTAATCACCCTGTTATGATTTTCACAAAAATCAATCACTAAATAGTGTCAAAATTGACATAATATAGTTTTTAAAAATAATATTATATTAGTAATTGTTATTTTATTCCTAAAAATCTATGGTTCGGCCAAATAACTTATATAAGGTTATATATATTAATATTAAACAACCTGAGGTTCGTTTGGCTACTTATAGAAAGTTTATTAACCTTATAGTGTAAGAACACAAGAAGACACGGTAAAAGTAAAATTATTTAACTTAATGTTAAATCTAAATGATAAGGTTAAAATAGGAACCTAAACTTTTCTAAATTCTATTGGATGATAGGATTTGGACCCCTCCCCACATTATCTTCTAAATAAATCAATTTTGAGCTATTTAAAACTGAATTTGACTTTATAATAAAATAATAGGTTTAGTTATTCCAAATGTACCTCTATCCTCCCTTATAAAAGGGCACCTCCTCCCACTCTTCCTCACACCACATTGAGTCTTCAAGCTCGGCCAAACCCTGCCAATTTCTTCTCTCCACTTCCCTAGAAACATCCTAGAGGTTCTGGTCTTCTTCAAAGACCTATTTTAGTGCCCTAAAAGGAGGTCTCAAAGAAGCACTTCAAAGAAGAGGTAATGTCCGTTACCAATTCTTTCATCTTTATTTCTTCTTCCACTTATTCTTCTTTAGTTGTTTCATTATGATGTAATAACATCAGTATCACTCATATACTGATATTTTATTATACGTATTAAACAACCCTATTTCACCATCTATCCATCCTACGGAAAAATAAATCACCGTGCGTGCGTATGTACGGAATACCGTCTCCACGCCGTGGTGTAATCTATTTTCCACCGCCACCTTACATGGATGGGTATAATGGTAACAATAATGACCATATATGACTATTATAAAGTGATATTTATTCTTAAATAGTATACATACACTCCAATATAGTTCCACGATCATAGGAACGATATCATCACTAGTGCGTACGTACGGAATACCGTCTCCACGATGTGATGTGACTCGTTCTACATGATCTTAATTGCATAATGATTATATAAATGAATTGAATGAATTAATATGATATATATTACACTAATAACATTCTTTAAATGAGGTATCTATAACCTAAAGAGAAGAATAAGAATTTATTCAACAAAACATGCATAATAACAAAAAGTAATAAACACCCGAATAACAAGTAGTAATGAAATATTACTAATAAAAAGATAAGAATATGACCATATAAGATATCATAACAATAAGTATGATTCTGTAATAAGTCAATAACATTATTTAAATCATTATACAGGAGGTTCGGACACTTACGAAGTAAATCGGACCTAAGGTAAGGGAAAATCTCGCAATCTCAATTTTCATCCGAGATTGTTTATACTTCAGAATTTACTGGGGAATATTTATGATCCACATCCATGTTTCCTCAATATATAATATTTATATAATTCTACAAAAGATTATATCAAATTTACCCATCGGTGAGTTTTTAGTAAATGATATGAAAGGAATCTTTTGTCGTTTTTCATACGAGGTACTTTTTGACTTTTCTGAAAAAAAGTACGAGAAGAATGTTTTTTTAACTTATACGGCATGAATGGATTTTTAGAACATTATTTCCAAGAATATTCCATTACAAGTTTTCAAGTTTATTTTTAATAAACTTCTATTAGTTTAAAATAGTATGACATGTAAAGAAAGGAATATGTTTTTGACGAAGAAAGGATATTTTCCTCAAGAATGGAATTCAAGTGTTTTATCAAAATTATTTTCCATCTATGATAATATAGGGTTCTGTTTATATCCCTATTATTACATTGATTTGATTATGTTGTGATGGAATTATTTTTATTAATTCCTTTATCTTATATGAATTGTTTTATGATGTCATGTTGTTTAAGAATCCCATTTTTATTACATGGGTTATTCAACGATGTATGGTTTATGAATTTGTGGCACACATAAGAATGGTATCATTATGAGATGGGTGGGACCTATATCTCCCTACAATGCATTGGGTAAATATTTTATATCTCATGAGATAGACATGGCTAGAATGGTAGGTTATACCGGTTCAGTGAAATAGGACTGAAACAAGGAGTGAACTCGGTTCAGAAATGGACTTTGTCCACTAAGATAGTCTTGGAAATGAGTCATGACTAATAATAAATGATTCTATATGTTTATGTGTGTATGCCACAATGTTTCATGTTTTATGTTATGATTATTGGGATTAAATTTCACTACCATGATTTATCCCATGTTATGAAATTATTATCTCTTTTTTCGGTTATGATTTCCAAAAGTTATGTTCTTATGAATAAATGTGATTGATATTTCTTTTGTTTACCCTTACGGAGCATTTGAGCTCACCCTTTTGTATGTTTTACTTCCCCAGGTTAGAAAGAAGGTTATTAAGTAAGATATTCCAAAAGGGACGATAGATATGATGAAATAAATGGGAGACAGTGTAGATGCTTTATGAACTAGTTGTTTATGTTTCCCAGTTTCTAAAGACACTATACCTATATGGTCCTTTTGTGATTTTGTTATATGTTGTAATAAGTATGCTTTAATTTTGAAGTATTAACAATGTATGTAAATTATGGGTAGTTATAGATAGGGTTTCATAATATCCACTTCCTTCTTAGTCTACATCCTACATATTTATATTTATTTTCCTCACAACACATGATATAGACCAAAATACAAAGTGTCATACATGATCAAGATTTGATGTTTCTTACATATAGAGTTGGAGGATTTATTTTGCTATCTTTTAACTTCATTATTAAATGGGTTTATACTTATTCCACATTTATTGGAGGTAGTTGATTCCATGGTTATTCATTGGTCTATCATACCACATTTTAATGGGTGTACCAAATATTTTTATTCATATTAGGGTTGGTACGGAGTTTAATGGGTTTTAAATATTTTTACTGTTCAATGATTTTAGAAGACATTGTTTTATTTCTAAATTAGGTCTATTGTATTTTTCTTATTATCAGTATGTAACTAAAGTATAATTATATATTTAACATATAAAAAATCCATGATGGATATTGTTTAAAAAATATGGTGTCTTATAAACTGACTATTTCTATGTGCAGTTCATATACACCTATGTCTGAGTCATTGTGTGTATGATTAGATTAACATATTAAGATGAGAATATTTTTATATGTGCATTGAGTAATGAATATATATATAAATACATTTTTATATAATTATAAAAATGTAATTTGTTAAACTTTTAAGTTATGTGTTTTATTTTTTTTACAAATTTGTTTTCACGTGGTATATTTATTATTTATTTCTAAATTGAAATTGAAATTTTTATTTGGTAAATTTTATAGAAATATATATATATATATGATATATTGTTATTATAATTAAAATTATTATGATTATTGGTGTTATTATTAATATTTGTTTACAAAAGTATTAAATGTTTTTGAAAGCGATTTGTAAAAAACATATTATGTTATGCATGGTTTTTTAAAAAAATTGAATACTTTATTCACATAAGAATTTTAGATGAATGGTAGAGATGGAATGAGAATGGTTTATAAAATAACATTATTATATATTTCTAAAAGAGATATCTCCTTCTAAAAAATATTATTTTTATTTATTTAACCACCTGGGAAACCCTGGTTTTCATGGTAGGGTATCCATGATTGGATGATTTCTTCCACCACAAGAAATGATAATGACATATATATGTGGCAACACCTCTACCTGAAGGCATTGTGTAAATATGAATTCCACCACTAGGTTGACATGAATTCATTATGTTTCCATAGCCTTAGTGACCATAGGGGGTTTATCTCATGATGAGTATTTGTCTATTGGTTGTATAGACTCTCTATTAATCTTACTTTACATTATTCATTGGATGTTTATATTGTCCTTTTTACCACTACCTTTTTTTCACTTATATGATTTTTCATAAAATGTCTTCTATATTTTTAATTAGTTTCTACTTACATCTTATGCTACACAGTGATGTTTATGCAGTTGAATAATTATTTGTGCATGTTGATTTCTCCCATATATCCCTTTCAAAAGTAAATCAATCATTGATAGAGAAATTTTTTCTTTCCCAAAAATTACATTTAAACTATTTTGATCATAAAAATATTTATTAATGTGGATTGTTTAGATTTTTTTATAGAAATATACATAGTCACTATTTTAAATAAAAAAATTCAAATAGTATCTCAGGGTTGTTTTGTAAATGAAATTGAATCAACCCATTAGTGAACCCCTAATAGGATATTATTTTACACCCTAATAACACTAATTGGTGCCTATAGAGTGTGGTTCTTGTTGTTTCATGTTTAGATTTAGTGGCGTCAATTCATGGACTCATTATTCCTAGCTTCATATAAATTAGATGTTCTAGTTGGTGGATAGATTTTATCATCACGTTATATGGGTTAACATTATCATGTATGTCAGTTTTATTTTTTTCCATAGTATATTTATCTAGTTTTTCTATTCACGATTTTTGTTGTTTTTTAAATATTTTATTTTTCCTATTTTGGGAGGTGATTATACATTATGTGTCATGGATTTTGAGAAAATAGGGTTGTTTTGTGTGAGAGAGCGGATAAGAGATAATGGATTAGATTATATTATATTGTTTCATTACTTTGTCAAATGGAACTCAATCATTTGATGTGGTCATGCCAAAGTCATATGTGGTAAATATTATATTTATTAGTATGACATGTTATATTTATGTGATGTATATTCTATAAATGTTATTTTATTTTATTTGTGAAATAATTACCATTATATTATCTTTTGAATATTTGGTGTGTTTCCTCAACCCATAGATATCCCGAACACCCCGTGTTCTTATCATGGAGAAACTCCAACATCAAAAAATGGGTGACAAGGGTTGGTCTATGACAATGAAAGAGTGAGTGGATAGTCTTACAAAAATGTTAAAAGATACATGACTAATTGGTAATGGAAAATTTAAAGGTAATTTGAAAAATCTATAAATTTTTGGCCAACATGACTAATACCGAAATGAAATACTATGTGTCATGTTTTATTATGAGTCATGTATGATCTAATTTTATATAACTAAATTAAAAGTTAAATAATGAGGAAAGATAATTCAAAACAAAAAAATCATAATAATATATAAATACTTTTGTCAGAATAATTCATTCATAAGAAATAGTAACTCATGTATCATATTATAATAAAATTATATATCTTTTATATAAATAAAAATTAGTATGGAAAATAAACTATTTGAGACTATCTCATTGGATTATCAATGATTTTTTTCATGGGGATGAAGGAATTTTTGATTTCTTCACCATAATTTGTGTATCCTACATACTTGGTCTATGGAGATCATGATTAATTCTCTAGGAAGAGCTGTGAAATTTTTGAGTGATCGATGATAGTGGGTTATCTACTTCTTTATGGATCTAAACATGGAGTTCCGGTAAAACCACACAAAATTGATAAGAAATTAGAAGTTCTATTATAGATTTTGGGATAACAAAACAACACCATTTTATTCTCTTTGTTCATGTCCCTACTTGTGTAAGACTAGTAGAAAATCACTCTCTAACAAATTTATCATTATTTATTTGTTTAAAGGGAGTTCTATTTTCATTATAGTAGTAGAGATAGACCACTTATGAATTTCATTTAGATAAAATCAATTTACCATGATTCACACCCCTCTCTGAGTACAAATCTTATCTTGGACTAAAAACACCATGATCTCACATTACACAATGTTACATTGTAGATAAATAAGTAATTATTGAGTTTGACAATTTTATTCAATCACAAATAAATTTTCATCAAATATGGGTTATAATCTAGTAAATATCGTTTTAATGGATTGAATAAATTCAATTTTTATCTAGTTGTATTCATAATGTACCATTTTATCATGAAAATTACATTAATATGGGTTGAGTTTAAATATTATAGATTCATTTAACCATACCCAATAACAATAATCTTAAAAGGTGTAGTTTAATAAAAGATATATGTTAGGAACCTAAGTGTACTATAAAGCCTATCTTTCATACTCTCAAAAAAATTCAAAGAAATAGTCGCCAAAATATATTATGATTATGATTTTAACAACTATCTTTAGCAGGTTTTTTTGAAATAATTATTGAAGATATAAGTATAAAATAAATATCCAATTACTTTTTTAATTAATGCAGTTTAATCAAGATCATCCATGAATTCATTGAGTTAATTTTTTACACGGAATAATATTACTATTAAATTTAATATTATCAAATTGATTAATAATCCATAAATCAATTTAATTCATTTAAATAAATAATTATATAAAATAAATAACATTATTAATTTTTACCATTAATAAAATAGTATAAGTATAAATTACCTGTCTTAATTTAATTCATCAAGTATCTTGGATTCCCTATCTTAATAACCTTGTTTGTTATATAATTACTGAATAATGATATATGATTAAATTTCAATGAAAACATTAAATTAATTTAATGTTTTAATGAATGAACATTATAAAAAAATATACACATCCTTCTACACATGACCACTTACTTTTTAAGATAAATAACAACCACAAGGACCCAAAATAGTATGGGTTGGTGTATTCAATAATTGATCCCAACTCCATTGAAATTTTAAAAAAAAATTAAAACATTTTTTTTAATTATAAATGGGATAAATTGTAGTACATCAATATTTTCTGATATATTTTTTTCAAAAAAATTTAATTTGTTTGATATCTTGTGATACACAAAACCCAGAGTATAAATGAACTGTAATATAATATATCATTATAACCATGCTATTAAATTAATGTACTGAAGAAGAATTTGAAATTTTTAAAAAAGTATAATGCTTTTACATGCATAAAATATATGTTTTTAAGTACTTATATGATTTAAAAATAAATTTCCCTCAAATTAGGTTTTATTTAATATTGTGATATACTAATGTAAATAATTTTATAAAATTTTAGAAAATTTATTTTGGAAGTGTGACATCATTTTAAAACACATTATGTCCAAATTATCTTTGAGTGAATTTCTGAGAATTTGCTAAAATTATTTTTTTATGTAATGGAAAAAATAATGATATTTATTGGAAAATATATTATAATTTAAAAATTTAAAAATTTAAATTTTCATTTAATTGGTTAAAAATTTTAAATTTGTTCATTTATATTATTAATTTCTAATTAAGGCATTGTGAATTATTTTTATGATTTATTTTTGTGTAAGTACATTTATAATTCAGAATTTTGTTTTAGAAAACTAATTCTTATCATGTTTAGTGGGGTTTATTTCAATTTAAATTATATCAATAATGTGAATTGAATCTTGTAAAATATATTTCATATTCAGAATCAAGATGAAAAAAATTCGAGAAAATTTCCCATTTATATCTTATCATCTTTAATAGTAACCTTAGTAAATATTTTTTCCCTCTGTAAAGGTAAAATGGGTAAAAAGGGGTAAAAAGTTTGGGATAATACATTAAAATTTCAATAACAATCTACATTATCCCGTTTTATGAGTGTTTTGTCTAAATTTACATCCATTTCTGGAATATATGGAAATCCTATTCCTTTTTATTTGGATTATGATCTATATATTATTTTAAGAATTGAATAAATATAAAAAGTAACTTTATTGACTTTAATACATATAAAAACCATATATAAGCACAAAAAGAGGATATGCTAGGTAATAAATATTTATTTAAAATGGTAAATAATTTTTACTCTTGGTAATTTATTTTTAATTTTTAGTGATCAATTTCTACCATTAATTCTTATAGAATGATGACATATTGTAAATTTAATTAATAGAGAATTATTAAAAATGATATAAAAATATTTAAAGTAATAAATAATTGGATGAATTATTACGTTAAATGATATCTTAGATTAATATAACCTATTTGGGGATGTTGAAGTATTTATATTCATATTCCATAAATGTCTTGATGTTTTTATTTTATATATAGATGAATAGTTAAAAAAATTACTTTACGTATTTTACAATAAATATTTTTTATAAAATGCTTTAAAATTCCAAAAAATCATATATTTGTTCAGGTATATTGAATATGGTTTAAAATATTAATTTTGGAGTATTTGGTGTTCACATGTAATTTTATGGTAACATTATATACCGTTAAATAGTAGAAAACATTTATTTTGTGGTAATTGTCAACAGTGTTAACAATGGGTTAGAACAAATTGACACGGGTAAAAACATCACCCAAATTTTCCCAACTTTTATATAATTATAGGATTTATATTTATAATCATTCTATACTGTAAATATTGTATTTTGTAGACACATTATTAGAAAAAAAATTAAATTTCATTAATACCCCATGAAATTCTAAGAGTGCACTTCCCATCACTTCTAAAATGGAACCACTTCTCCTCTTTTTCCTTACACATTTTATGGCTTATATATTACCCAATACTAAAAATAAAACCATTATATATTCATTTCACTCATCTTGGATCTTCTATTCATTAAAAACTATCATCCCTTTAATTCTTAAGGTGTAGAGAAAAAAAAGATTCTCAATAAAGTGGTATAACTCATAACCAAGATTTTTCAAATTTATTTCTTATAATATACACTATAAATCCATGGTATAAAATGTAAAATAATGACTAATGTATCATAGAAATAATTAATTTTAATTACAATGTTGTAACAACCATTTTCCACCTTCCATAAACTCTTCGTAAAGAAAACATATCACTCGTGCGTACAAATGTCTCACCATCTCTAGGAAAAGGTGTAATATATTTTTTATCACTACATTTCTTAAATTATTATAATGATAGATTTAACAAATATTTTACTTATGGTACTATTATTATAAAATATTTTTTAATTTTTATTTATCTTTGTTTTATTCAGTCTATTAAAAAAAACATAAGCAATGTTCATGCATATATATAACCTACTATCTCAATGTATAATGTAATTTATTTTCTACCTATACCTTTCATGGATGAATAAATAAATATAATATATATATATATATTATTTATATTATTATTATCATTATGGATATTGTAGAACCATAATCAATGTACATGGACTAAGACATAAAAAACAAAATATTAAAGATAAACAAAATAGCTTACACAAGGAAATGGAAAATTTAATAAAGAATTAATAATAAATGGGTGTTGAAATGTTATAAGTGTATTATATATGACATTATAGTATTTAAATTAATTATTTTGGAATTATAAATATTTTTTATTTATTATTCAAGAGTTGAAGGATATTTCAATTAATGTGGAACTTGGGGTAAAGGACTTATTTTACTATCTTATTATTTAAAATGATTATTAATGATTATGTTTTCCAATAATGGAATATTATTTATTAAATCTAAATAAAATATTTAATTTTTTTATCAGGAATTTATGTCAATATATTCTATGATTTTCTTTCATTTTCCATTCTTTATTTACTTGATAGACCGATTGAATGTTTTTAATGAAATAAAACATCATTTCACTAATAGGGAGAAAATTATTTTTCTTCTAGTCCTATTTTTTTAAACATTTTTAAAAGAATGTTTTTATTTTTTTACTACTGATTTTTAAATTAATATTTTCTAATGTATGACGTTTAAAAAATTAAAATTTAATCTTATTTTCTTTTTCTAAATGAGGTATATTTTTCTTAATATAAAAATTCTGAAAGGAATTGTTTTTTAACATACAAATTTAAAATATAATTTATAGTTCATCTGTTCATACAATAATTTTAATCTTGAATAAAAAGTTTCATATTTCTATCCAAATAAATTTTTTCAACAATATTTATGAAATTTTATCGTTTTAAATTTTCTTATTTGAATGATAAATGGTTATTTTCCCCAATAAATGTTCATGTTATATTTTAATGGAATTTTTCATATTTGAAAACAAAATTTTATGTAACATAATCTTTAAAAGTTATAAGATCCAATGAATATGACAACTTTCATTAATTATATTGAGTATGATGATGAATATTTAAGGATGATTCTTTGAAACCATTTTCTTTCCCATGGTTTAATTATGTAATGATGAAACATTCATGAAATATATTTCCTTTTCATTGGTAATGATATGATTTTATGATGAAAGTTGAATGAATTTTCTTTCCCTTATAAGGGTTATATTATGTTGACTGTTTTAAGTTCTTATGTCATGTATATGTGTGATTTTAATTATGTAACATGTGGTCTTGGAATTATATATCCCTTCAATGAAATGGGTAATGAATAATATCTCATGAGATAATAATAATTATAGTAGGAGTAAAAAAAGTTTTGTAAGGGACACTATAAACTATAATAGTCATAGGATTGAATGTTGATTAAGGAAATGGTGGAATGAAGAGTGAAGCTAATGTACTATGATTGTCTTCGTAATGATCAGTGACAATAGAAATTATTTTTCTATTCTTATTCAAATGCCACAAACACAAGTATTATTTTAATTTTATAAACTATTGGAGCATTTTATTTAATTACTTTATGATTCATGTATTATTAACTAACTTGATTTAGGACACGATTTATGATTATGATCTATGATATGTTGGGTATGTTTTTAAAATATTAAGATCATTTTATCAAACCAGTTTTTTTATGATATGATTATGTTATCGTTGAGATATCCATTTATTACCTTTACTAATATTCTTCTCTCATCAATTTTTATGTTCTACTTCCCCAATATATAAAGAAATATTTTAATAATGATATGCATAAAATAGGTTCCGGTTATGCAGAACAATGTGGGCGATTATGTAGATCTCTTATGAAAATTTTTATGTATCCATGTTCCAAAAGATTTAAAACCTATTTGACTCTATTGTGGTTTATTGTATTCTATTTTGAATAACCATTTATAAAGATATAATATTCATGAATAATAATTATGGTACACTATATAAAGGGTTCATTTAAGATTGATTATGGTGCTAAAAAAAGGAATTATTGGTGAATGAATGACTAAAATGGACTTTTGGGGAAGGTTTTGGGTTTTTAGAAGATAGAATATCAGTTAGTTTTTGTAGAAGATTCTATAAGAAGTATGGTTGGAAAATAAGATACAATAATCCATTGACTATTTTAGTGACTTAACCATTTCACACATTAATAATACATATCATGAGTTGATTATTCATTATATATCATTATGATCCACAACAAAACCATATTGGTTATCTATCTTTGAAAACATGGATAAATAAACTACTACATAATAAAATATCAATATAATATCCCATTAATTTACCCATAAAAGGAACCCATATTATAAATATCATATTTAGAATCATTCATCATATATTTTCTAAAAGTAAATGTAATAATGGGTGTTCATGGATTTTTTGTATGGGTAAATAAAATTGATATCATTAAAGGATCATTTTTATGAATAACATGAGATTATTGGTATGAGAACATAATTATAACAATATAAAATAATTTTTAAAAATCATATTTTATAATAATGAGTTATGACATAAAGCATTGTATTTTATAAAAAAAATTTCATTATAAAATAAAAAAAATGCATGCCATAAGAAAAATAATATGAATGTGACTATGTTATAATAGTGTGTCATAATTCTTGGAATAATCATATTCATAGAAATATAATTCTAATTCTTCACATTATGACATTAATCACATATTATTCATGTTATATACACTCTTATTCCTGCATGTATGTTGGGATAACCTTTCATGTACCATATTTTTTTTGGGATAACATCCAATGTACCCACATTCAAGATTGTGATAACCACTCATGTACCCTTTCATCTCATAAAAAAAAATCATTTACGCAATTAATAGGAGGGATATATAATTTCAGTCCCACCAATCATTTATTCATAACTTATTCATAATAATGTAACGAGATCATAAAACATGAATCATATCATCATAGAAAACCCATTGAGAATAAGTGTCTGATACTCATCAAATTATTATAGTAATTATAAACCATACATAGAAGGAATATGGTAGGTTTTATTATATCATATCCATAGTAAAAATATATAATATAAAATTATTTTATCATAGATGAAAAATTTATTTAAAATATCGATAGAATATTTCATGAGGAAAATATTGTTTTAATTTTAAAATCAACTAATTAGAATCGATATTTTTCCAAAATATTATAGTGAAAAATTTCATTGAAAGGAACCTTGTTACAAAAGGGAATATTTGATGTATTTAATGGTATAGTTATGGGAAATTCATTTCATGTCATTCATGTCAAAAATAAGTTTACATTACTATTATCAATAAAAAAGTAAAAAGTACCTCATTCCAAAAATGAGAAGAATATTCCTTATAAATTTATTATAGAAATTAAAAAACTGTAAAAAATAAATGTAAACAATCATATGGTAATAGTAAAAAAATTAATTGAAATATTTTCAAAAAAACTACAATATTTAATAAAATGATTCCCAACCGAAGAGCAAGTCAAAGATTATTTTATTTAAAGAAATTGTTTTTTGAATGATGAGTAAATAAATATAGTAAACTAATATTTATAAAATATTATCCACATAAATATAATATGATAATATGATTCATAATATTTGTGATATAAAATAATATTATTTCATCATAACAAATTTAGTCATAAACAATCCTTGTAAAAATTATATTTTAATGTAAAACCTATACCTGTTGGGAATATTTTGAATCATAACATCCATTAAAGATTAAATTAATGAAAAAAATTATGTTTATTCATGATATAGTATTTCTATGGGGTAATATATACACCTCATAAACATAAACTGGTGTACAACCTCAGACCTGTCTCAATGAAATGATTTTGAGATAAACATCCCAAACAAATTTGGTAATCACGAAATTAAAACATAATGGGAAATGGAAACATTTACGGATTTTTAAAACACTATAATTTTCATGAAAATATTATTAAATTGATTTATTTTAATTATATACACCCAAAAAAGGAAACAAATTGTGGATATGGAATACTTCTAATAAAATAAATGTTAGAAGAGAATACCTTACCACATGTTTGACATGATTCCTAAGCACTCTAACCTAATATAAAATAATTATAAATTTATTATAATTATTTCTATTATAATATTAATTCTTATAATATCATAACTGATCAACTGGTAACAATTGTTAACAGGTATTTTATTACTTATTTATTCCAATCATTGTTTATGGTGTTAATCATTTCATTTTCAATGAATGTTTTGATTCAGTTTTTATAGTCCTTATAATTTGGTCATTGTTTCATTATCTAAAAAAATTAATCATTCCATTAGTATAATATGTAATCATTATATACACCTTTATAACTAATTATATATAACACTAATGAAAAATAAATTATACCCCATTGTATAAACAGTTATCCATACATATGCATGATTGATGTTTCCATTCTTCAAAGGATGTAATCAAGGAATGGAAACTAAAAATTAGTCAATCAAAAACCATAATAATATCATTGATTGAATTTTTTTTATGAAATATTTAATAAAAAACATCCATGTGGGTTAGTGATGGAATATAAATTTTATCTCATCCTGGAGGTGGTCGTCCATATGTATACACAAATGAAACAATCATTTTCCAATTAATTGGAAAAGAAGATAAATATTATTATTCAATTTAAAAAATAATGTCCTAGTATATGAGAGATAATGATGTTAATATATTTGAATTTAAATAATCCATTGAATTTGGGGTTTGGTTCGTGAAAGCTTAAAGATACCATGGTTCATTGTGAGAATGAGTTTCTATATTTGTGCGAAAATTTATTTAAGGAACTCATTTTTATAGTGGTTCTCAATCTAGATTATATAGTGATAAATATCACAGAAGGAATCTTCACGATGAAATAATGCCTTTTTAGAATGGATAGATATTGATTAAAGTGATTCTTCATGATTATGACTGGTTTCATGATCCATGTAGATGATTTTTTAATTAGATGATTCACATAGATATTTATGATATGCAGCCAAATTGGTAAAGGATAATTCATATAGAGGAATTACATATCCATTTTTACTATATTGGAGAATCACGTAGCCAATTCATCCACATTGCTTAATATTTCACGTAGCCAAATGATTGACTTATATGATTTTGGAATCAATGTAGCCATATTTTTCACACATACAATTTAATACGTAGCCTATTGAGAATCACATAACTGATTTGTGATATAGAAAAATGAAAAATAATGTATGCTAATATTTTACATAGCAATTATCTATTGAGAATAATTTATCTTTTAATTATTTTCCAAGTTGATTTTTATTAACCATTATGAATGAAATTGTTTACAATATTTTTGTTATTACAATAATATAATGAGATTAAATAAAAATGATGCTTGATCAATTTTTAATTCTTCTGTAATTATTTTTCCCATTTTATATTTCATGCTTCTTTATAATTTTGAAGGTGTTGTCATAATTCTTATATAGTTTTAATGAGGGATTTTAAAATTCTTTAAAATCATATTTTAGTCATGAAACATATATATTTTTTGTCATCTATAAAACATATCAAGGGTGATGTTAAAAAATATTAAGGTCATGGAGAGTTATATTTAAAAAAATGAAGGGAGAGAATTGAGATCAAGGGTTTGTTTTCGGTATAGTAAATCAAGATAAAACCTCTAGATTCAAAATAGGGAACTAATAGTGAGAATAAAAAACAGAAGGGATAATTGAGTTACGTATGTACCCATGGTTTTTTGTTCTTCGATAGCTTACATATATTGAAAATCAAGTCTTCAAAAGATTGAATTTATGATTGAGAATAATTTGTTCCATAATTTTAGGATTCTATTCTGGGATATATTTTCATGAATTTACTATATGGCCATGTAATTGGATCTTCATTATGTTTTGAGAAATTATCTTGGTTTTTCTAGGGATATTTTTCTTGTTTTAAAAATCTTATATCATGAAGGTGAATCTGTAATGTATGGTTGGTCACCAAAAATGTGTTGTCTAGTGTCGTAGAAATTATTGTAAGAGGATTTCACTTGGGTATATAATGAAAATAATTAATGTATTGGGGGAGTAACCATCTATAGAAATAAGTAATATCATATTAAGATAGAAACATATTAAAATATCCTGTTTCTATTACTTAAATTATTTACTTCTTTAAGGAATGGTTTATTTTTTAAAAGAGTGAATCATATCTGAATAAATCAAAACAGAGGAATTTCAAAATAATTTATTTATCAAAATAACATGTGATTCACCACCCCCCTATTGGAAAACACCTCCCTAGGAACTTCAATTAGTATCAACGTTGGGTTCCTTTATCATGATCCACTGTGTGATGAATATGGATATAATGAATTATTTTAATTAAAGGGGTGTCATAATGTTCTATGTAAATAACTAGAAAATTTGAATGAATATGTTACTACCCTCTATCCTATATCTTGTCAATAAAGTGTACGATATAATAAAATTATGTTTCCCACCTATTACTAAAGATACATCTATGAAATTTAATGACAGGATAATTATGGAAGTTATTGGGAAAAAACAAAATGAAATTCTTATTTCCTATTCATAAAAATATTACACAACTACTATGGGACTAAAAAATTATAATGAAATTTTGGATATATTTAAATTCAGTTATGAAGGTAATTATATAATCATGGAGGAAAAACTCAAATATCTAAGAAGTAAATTTAAAATATATCACGATGGATGAAAAGGAAAACTTTAATGAGTACTTCATAATTGTTAAAGAATGTTTTAGTAATATTTTGTCCTTTCGAAAAAAAATGGATGAATCTATTATTTTAAAAACATTGATAATAAATTTTCCTACTCTATTTGATCCTGAAGTTTCATATTTGTAAGATAGTGGATATCTTAATCTTTCCTAATTACATAACATTATCATTTCATTCAAAATAAGAAGGATTAATGCCATCAAGATGAAGATCAAATATGACAATGATGTTGATGCCATAAAAAAGCTCACACTACAAGATGAGTAAATTTTAGAATCAATTGAATATGATGTTGAAGATGAAGATGAATATTATAATAGAATCAGTGATATTTTATTAATGAGATCTAATAATGTAAAGGTTAATGGTAAAGCTAAATTACCACAATGGTGTTACAATTGTAATGAAATTGGACCCTTTGATAAATATTTTTATAATATGTAGACTTTTGATCCTGATACACTTGATGAGAAACATCATAAAAGAAATAGGTTAGAGGTTTAAAATGACCAACATTTTTTTATGGAAGAAATATGATGTTTTTTAAATGTAAAATAATAATCCTAATTAAAATAAGAATGTGGTCCATTCACATCAACATGCTAATCAAAAGAAGACAGAATTTTTCATGATCAAGTGGAAAATTATTTCATACATCTAACTATGAGTATTATGAATATAAATTAATTGAGATAGATCACATATTGAAGAAACAGTTATAATATTTCATTATGAAAAATAAAAATTTCAATATGGATAATAGGTTGTTGTTGAAAAAAATACATATCTAAAATGAATAATGCAAAAAATAGAGTTTTTTATGTTGATGAAATAAAAATATTCAAACTGAAGGTGGTTTTATTATATAAGATTGCATATGACCATGAAAAAATACTTGCACTCAATTAATAATAATATTTCAATACACATTATAAATATCTTGAATCTCCAAATAGTTAGATAATTATTATAGAATAATATAAAACTGATATTGAGGTGAAATTAAAATAAACATATTCAATAAAAAATATTGTTTTGAAGAATCAAGTAAATTAAATTCTCTATGAATGTCAAAATTAATCTGTTATCTCTAATAATTTTGGACCTAAATTTTATTCTATACTAGTGTGGAGAAAAAATAATAAACAAAAATAGTCTTCATAATCAAATAAAAAAAAGGATTCATCTATAATATATTTTCTTATAATACAAGGAAAATCTCATAATATGGAATGGAAACTTCAAAGATCATCTAGAAAAATATAATCCTAGTAATAAGGTCTTCTTCTAGTGGATATTGTTGGTGTTTTGTCGTGCTTTTTCACAAATCCTATATAGGGTTTTATATCATGTCTCATCTAGAGATGAGATTAATACTAAGTTACACTACTGGAAATCGGATCTTTCCCAACACTTATATATACCCTTTCCCAACGGTTCTCCCAAACCGTTGGGAAAGGGGGGTCTTTCCCAACGGTTTGGGAGAACCGTTGGGAAAGGTGGGTTTTGAGGACCCTTTCCCAACGGTTCTCTCAAACCGTTGGGAAAGGGGGGGTCTTTCCCAACGGTTTGGGAGAACCGTTGGGAAAGGGTCCTCAAAACCCACCTTTCCCAACGGTTCTCCCAAACCGTTGGGAAAGACCCCCCCTTTCCCAACGGTTTGAGAGAACCGTTGGGAAAGGTGGGTTTTGAGGACCCTTTCCCAACGGTTCTCCCAAACCGTTGGGAAAGACCCCCCCTTTCCCAACGGTTTGAGAGAACCGTTGGGAAAACTCACCCCAAAACCAACATTCACCCTCCCTGCAAATTTCCACCTATCCCAACACATTTGAGAACCGTTGGGATAGGTCTATCCCAACGGTTTTGAGAACCGTTGGGATAGATTCTTTCATTTCTTCCAGGTCTGCTACCCGAGAACATTATATAAATCTAAATTTTAAATAATTATGATAATACATATATATATTTATGAAATTATGTTTACAAAAGTGATGTTAGCTTAGTGGTTAAGTCGTTCGATTATAAACAAGGGGTCGTGGGATCAAATCCCAGCGCATGTATTTTTTTTGAAATACATTTACCAACGGTTTTATATCTGTTGGAATAGATTTTCATATTACTTATACCAACGGTTTTGTAAACCGTTGGGATAGGTCTATACCAACGGTTTTGGGAAAACCGTTGGTATAGACCTATCCCAACGGCTTACTTCGCAACGGTTCTCCAAACCGTTGGTATAGGCTATACCAACGGTTTGGAGGCCTATACCAACGGTTCCAAACCGTTGGTATAGGTTAGTATTCTACTAGTGTTAGATCTCTTATAATAATTTATTGAATATATTTTTAAATCAATAGAGTGTTTACCAAGAATTCATTCAATATGTAAACCCAAAAAAACATGAATTCTTAGAAGAAATTAGTGGCATCATTGATAGGTACATAAAAATTTGGAAAAAGTTCATTACCTGCCTAATGAGGAAAAAAATTAATTTTCATAATTGAATGGGAATTTAAATGATAATGGTATAAAATTCATATTTTTCTAATGTTTCTTTTAATACTAATAAGAAAATCAATTAATGTATTCTTGATAGTAAATTTTACTCACACATGACAGGTGAAATATAAATTCAATGTAATTTTGAGAATTATGAAAGAGGGTCAATAAAATTTAGAAATAGAATTTCAGTGGAAATAAAAGTATTTGGCTCATCTATGTTTTAATCCCATGATCATATATCAAAGGATGTCTTAATTTTTTATGTGTTGAAGAATAATTTTCTCAGTGTCAGTCTATTTTTTGATGATGGACATAAAGTAGTATTAAAGAAATATACACGCATCATGAAAAGCATAGGGGGAATAAGTATGACTACTAAAGGGAGATGAATTAATGTTATATATTTCAAAATAATGATCCTAGTTATTTTTATTAACTGAGTGCCAAATATGAAATAATTATATAGAATAGAGGTCTTGGTTATCTTGGCTGATGAATTATGAGTAAAATTTTGTTAGATATATTCAAAAAATAAAGAAGGATAAAAATGAAATAAATAAAATATATCAAAAAGTTATAATGGAATAATATTCTCATAAAGGTGAGGACATTATATCTTCTAGACAACTTGAACTCATTCAAACTTACTTATGTGTTACAATGATAAAAAATTGTAACAGAGGTGATCTATATTACATTACATTTAATAATGTTTATACTCTATGACTTATGTAATATTTATCACAGATAAGTGAGCGAAAAATAAAACATTCAAAATTTTTAGAAGGAAATTTGTTAAGTAGTTGGGTCTCTATATTAAGAAACTGAGATCATAAAATTTTAAGGATTTTTCATTTGTTACTTTCTAAATCTATCTTTCCAAACATGGAATGAGTAAATATTAAAGAACACCATGTTTTTACTATAAAATGGGGGATCTAAAATTAATAAATGAACAATATTTGAGATGTTAAGGACCATATTAGCTTAACACTACAACTCAAAGTATTTCTTGAGGGAATATTCATTTACTGCCATAAACATATTAAATCAGTGACTACAGAGGCCAGAAATAAAAAATACACCAAATGAAATGTGGTATAAAATAAATACAACTTTTAAATACAAAAAATATTTTGTAATTATTTATATTATAAAAATAAATAACATAAATATGTAAATATTTTAAGAGAAATCCATGGAAGGAATTTTCTTATGGTACCAAACAAATTAAATGGAAATAGATTCTTCAAAAATGACTGTATACCTAGTTGAGTGTCATGATGCCAATATTATAAAAAATTATATGTAATAGATAATTAAAATGTATAAGATTCTGTAGAAAATTGTATACATATATGTTTCAACAGAATAATGAAGGAGTTACTCAAAAATATCTAGTCACTACTGATATTGATTCTGAACAAACCATTGCTAAAGGTGAAGCTACTGGAAATGAGGGAAAAAACAAAACAAATTGAAACATAAAAATAGAATTTCATATCAATGGGATATAGTTCAAAGACGATGAATAATGATATTAGTAGATATAAAATATATATGTCTCTAAATTGAGACTCCCATAAGGGTAAAATCTGGTAATTATGATCGGTAAATAGTATCTATCAACAAGGAACATGATAAGATTTACAAGAACATCACATAAGATCTTTTATAAAGAAATAATTTTTTTATCACTAAGTAGGTTTTCCGAAATAATAATAATAAGAACTTTTAGGTATTAGTTCACTGTACTTGTATGGTTTGAAAACAATATTCTCAAATGGAAGTTATGAACATTGAAGACACTTTTGGACTAGTAGAATGAATAGATACAAGTACATGGTTCATGGAAATTTAAGACAAAAAATTATAAATTTTATTAAATGGATTTATCATCATCCTTTTATAAATTTTTATCTTAAGAATGATGTCTATATTGGATGACCTGATGGTTTTATCTTATAAAATGATGGTAGAATGGTACGTAGATTGAAGAAAGATTTGAATAGTTTTAAATAGGGCTCAAGATCCTAGTATTTTAAATTGGATGGTATTTTATGTGATATTAATTTAACAAAATGAAATGTTAATTGTAACCATTATACAAAATAAACAAATAAAGTAACTCACACTATAATTATTAATGTGTAAGATGTCATATTTTATGGGTATGAAGAGTGTCTCTAGGATGAATTTGGATAGTAGACGAACTCGTATTTTGAGATGTATATTTTGGGTGGGATGGAATATTTTCTAGGATTGAATATTGACAAAAAGATGAATTACATCATTCTATCTATAGAAACTTTTTATTGGGAATATCTAGAAAATTTATAATGGAAATAGAAAAGTATGTTCTTACACTAATTTTTGTTTAAACCAAATTGATCACAGATGAAGATGGAATCAATGATAATAAAAAATAGTTAATAATAGTCACTAGAATCCTTATTTATCTAATGTTATCAAGTATATATATTACTTATATTGTGATTATTTGTATCATATTTCAATGTGATTCTTTATACTCTCTCATGATGGATTATAATTTCATAATAAGATATGTGAAATAAACTGTGAACAATGGGTTACTATATAGACATCGTACTGATTTAAGCATTATTTCATTTATAAATTCATATTTTGTTGGTGAATATACATAAAAGATGAACAACTTCATGTGAAAAATTTTTACTATGAGAGGGTTTTGATATCTGTTGTTGGAATAAGTATAATTCAGTGACACTGAGCAGGACTAGGAAGACTATGTTTCATGAATTCATTCTTGTACATATATTATTTATATTCAATATCATCATGGAGTTTCGATGATTGAAACTAAGATACCATTGACTATTT
The DNA here is from genome assembly GCA_963277665.1 of Viscum album. Classification (NCBI taxonomy): domain Eukaryota; kingdom Viridiplantae; phylum Streptophyta; class Magnoliopsida; order Santalales; family Viscaceae; genus Viscum; species Viscum album. The sequence goes on along the minus strand of OY728151.1, from coordinate 288,856,158 downwards.
TACAATAAAGGAATTATATGGTTGTCAAAAAATATTGTATATCATTCATGATCTATGAATATTAATTTAGGATGTTATTTTATCCATGAAAACATGGAAAATAGGGATATTAATCTAGAATAAATTTCTATAGAAGATCATACTATATGAACTTAAAAACAATCTATTCCAAGTGAGTGGTTTGTGGAATTACTGATGAATCATCATGTTCATCCTTATTCCCCTTATTTAATTATTCACGGTTAAAATTATATTCCCAAATTAATTTTTTACATTGAAATCCTCACATTCCATTGGATTCTATTTCCAAATGTGGGGGAAACACATTTGAAGGGTGAGTGTAAGTTATAAAGGGATTTTAAAATCATAATTTTCTAATGATGTTCACTCAATGATTCTAAATCATAGGAAGATCTCATGATGAAGGTAGTTATGAGGAAAATATACTAGTAGAGTTGAAGTAGTAGTCTTTAAATAATTCTACATAGTGTTAATGAAGGTTGTGACACACCGAATATGATGGAATATTTCTGTTTCTTCATAAAATGGTACATCATATGGTTAAAAATTGATTGTTAAAAAATATAAGGGGATATAGAAAATTCCCATGTATTGGGGTGTTGTTTTGAGAATGCTTCCAAATCCCATGTATCTTAGTGATAATGGGACATTGAAATTGATGATAAATAGATATGAGGGTCTCATAATACTGATAGGGCTTGATATGGTTTTTATAGTGATAAATATCATGTAAGGAAGTCTCATGCTCCAATCAAGTGTTTTTTAGAACATATGATGGTATAATGAACAAGTTATATTTTAGTTTTATTTGTTTATAGATTGATATATAAAATTTATTAAATAGTTGATTCACATTATAGTTTTTTCTACATAACATGATTAGTGAAGGGAAATTCAAATTGGTGAATAATGTATTCATTTTATATACGTAGGTGAATCATGATATCAATTCAAACACATAGGTAAAGCATTATGTATCCAAATGATTAATGTCACAAAATTCATCTTTAATCCTATTTTCTATGAAGTAGATTGAAAATCACAATAATATTTGTGATGTAACCAAATTTCTAATCATATATGTAAATAATCTATGTGGCCATTTCTTTTGACAAACACTTAGTTAGTTATTCTAAAATAATCTAATTTAGATTTCCCGCCACGTATGAATTTTTTACTCATTTTTTTTTAAATTCAAATATTCTATTAATAATTAATAATGATTATGAGTTAATGGTTTTAAATTATTCATTTATCCTAGTATTTTTTGATGCTGCGATTCTTATAAATTATGAAGTATTTTTTAGCGGTTCTTAAGGATTTATTAATGAGATTTTAATATATTGTAAAATCCATTTTTAGCCATGATACTGATTCAGTTTTTGTCGCTATCACATATATCACGGGGTTATACTAAAATATATAGTGATTGTGTAGAATGATCTCTATAAATAATAGGAGAGATAGAATGATGATCATGAGTTTTTCTGTTTGGGAAAAAAGGTGAATCATGTTTACACACAGTGGAGATCTGATAGTGAGAGATAAAAAATGAAGGCTTCAGGGATAACAGTTTGAAGAAAATGTTTATTTTTCATCAGTGATGAATTTCTTATGAAACTAATTTCTTCATAAGAATTATATTTTTAATAATAATATTTTATTAATCACATTAAAGACATCACTATTGGAAATAATTTCATTCATACCCTAGAGGTTCTTGGTGGTGGATCTTTATTCCTTGTTGTAGATGAAACCTTGTTTTTCTCAAAATCATCTTAATTTTTGTAGGCATATTTTTTAGAGAAAATCCACGTAGATAGGTATGAATCCAAATTTTTGGGGTGATATGTCCCGTGAATTCTTGTAAGAGGATTTCAGATAGGGATATAATGAAAATGATCTATAGTATGGGGGCGTAACCAGTTATGGTAAGATGTAGGATCACATTGAGACTAAGCCTTGTAGAAATGTCATTTCATTCCTTTTACTTTTTATAGATTCAGAAAATGTTGAGTTATCATTAGAGTAGATCAGATCCCAATAGGATAATATAGTTTAATTTAAAATAAATATATGTAATAATAATCACTAAAAACTCAACCCCTTCTTTTTGATGAAATACCTCACTAGGAACATCATAATAGTTATGATAGGATTGATAAATGATGAAGAAGAAGTAAAATTTGACATATCAATAAAATAAATCAAATACTTCTTGAATGATATACTTTTGATATCTTTAGAATGACCCTAGTGATGTTCTTTTGAGGAAACCATTACAACTATATCCTGACTAAATAAATTTAGAAGTGTACTTGTATATTGTTCTTTTTTAGAAATGTTATTCAAGGTGGTTAGAATAAATATGAGAGTTGGAGTCCTTTTAAATTAATGTTAATGAAACACATGGAATTAATTAATTATTTTAATAGAACTAAATCCTTTAATTGTAAATTTTTAACCATGTTGAAATCATTTTGGTGCTTTGATAGGGCATGGTTGAAATTTCATTAACTAATAAATTATTTATTGTTTTATATGTCATTTTAATCATAATCTTTTGTTATAACCTATTCATTTAAAATTTTAACATTAAATATGTTGAAAACAACTTCAACACGAACGAGTAATACATTTACCTCTTAGGTAACAATTAGATTAAAATTGTCAATATATGATTTTTTATCATATCTCATATCCATTTTCCTCTTTCAACATTTTTAGGGTTTTTAAATATTTAAATAAAATATTATATAACATATATTATCATTAATTTCATTATTGGGTCCATTTATTTAATTAGAAATCATTTTTTTGAATGAATTCTTTCAAAATAAATTATAAATTATATTAAGTGATAAAATGTTTGTTATTCCACTATTCAAAAAAATATATTTGTTTTAATGTTTTTTAATTTTTATTTTTAAATTGTTCTGCAACATCCACATGTAGTAGGTTGTTGTCGCCTAAGAAATTAAAGTAATTATAACATCAATTAATATTATAAATAAATTAATATCTTAAAAATAACTTATTAATTTCAAAATAACCAAATATAAGTATCATTAACACTTTTTTCCTATGATAAAATATAAGGGGTTTTTTAATAAAGCAGTGACAATTTGTGTTTTTATTTAAATAAAATAATATATATGCAATTTCAAAGAAAAATGGTGCAAAATTTTCATAACATATAATCATGTACAAGGATATTTGATACAAATGAATATAATATTTTTAATTCTACGATCAAGGTCATTATAAAGTCTTTCCCCATAGTATATACCATTGTTTTAACATATTACCTAAGGTGACACAATTTAGCATGATAACAATTATAAATGACAAAAAATAAAATGTTCATATTTACTAATTTTTTTCCTTTTGATTCCAAATATATAATCCATTTTCCTTGTTTCAATTAATGTAAAAGGTACCAATTAATTTTCTTATCAATTTATTAAATTCAATGGAAAACATTTTTATAAAAATATATTTTTAATACAAAAAGTGAACTTAAATCAACATCATGAATATTAGAAATTCAATTAGAAATAATTAGATAAACATAAATCAAATGAATCTTATTTCACTTTAAGATCAAATACACAATATAAAGTGTCTTCTAAATTACATTATTTAATGGAATTAATTTATAGTATTTGGATAGTTAGAATTTTTCACTATTTATTAAAAAAATCGATCATTTCAAAAAATAATCTAGAAATTTTCACATTTATTTAATTTTGATATGGTTATTTCGAAAAATATTATTAGTTTATTAGTAGATTTATAAATATTTCAAAAATTAATTAAAATTTTAAAAAATCAAATGAAATTATTTTTTATCAAATATATATTTTTAAAGAAAATAGTGACTTTTCTAAAAATTGAATGATTATTTATTATGATTTAATTGCTAAATTTTTACTTATTATGTCCATTATAATTATATTTTAATATCTAATTAATCATATTCATACAAAATAATTCAACAACTTGGTCATTACAATCACATTTAGATAATAATATTTCGATATAAAATCACAATTCTCTTAGAACTTAGTGTTTAATGTTAATAAAGACATTATTGTTAATATAATTCTAAACTATGTTTTTATAGTGTTAAATAATATCCCATAAAAAATTGTTCCATTCCAATTTTCTCTTAGTTATGGGAGTCCAAATATTTTAAAATACATATGTTAAAAACCCAAACCCTATAATGGGATAATAAAAACTACATTGAAAAGATGAAACAAGAAACACAAATGTCACCTGAAATAAAAAACAATTGGGTTCCCCTGTAGGGATATAACTATAGGGAATTTAAAATATATAAAAGTAGGAGAAATATAATTTCCAAGGCCTAATAGTGGTTGATTTGGAACACGTTCATGAGAATGTTAATAAAAACCCATAAATTAGTGAAGGAATAAAAAACTTAAATTAATCATAAATAATGTTAAAATAATATCATTTATACATCAAGATACTTTTCCTAATGTTGCGTGATTATTTTACAATCAAGATTAAGACCAATATATTTTTATAATTACAATATTTCATTCCATTAAATATACAAAATTTCATAATTTTGTTATTCTTTGATCAATATAAAATTTTATCTCATTTCTTATTACAAGAAAAAAAATATAATGATTAATTTTTTATTCCAAATAAATAATAATTAAATTTTAATATATAATAATGTCTATAAACTAATAAACTGTCATTCCACTTTTCACAAGATATTTACTAAAACCAAAATGTTTATCACATTTCTCTATTATGGATAAATCTCCATATTATAAATTAATGAATTACTCTCTAACAATATTAGTGCCCAAATTTCAGCTGAAACAATTTCATAAACAGTTATCCTTAAGACTCTTCCAAAATATGTCTGACCAAATTCAAAACCCAAAAATTTATAAATAAGGTCACTAAATTTCCAAAATCAACGTTACTTTTGTCCCCAAACGACATAAAGGACCACATAATTTCACACACAAAGAACATGGATATACCATTATAACATATTATCTTAAAACATAGAAATACATTCCTCAAATTAACAAAAACGATTATAAAATCTCAATGAAAATCAAAATGATTACAAAAAATAACTATATTATTATTCCAGAAATAAAGTAAATTATTATCCAACATATAAAATAAATCCCAAAATGGTATACACATCATCAAATGTAACGTAAAAAACTATATCATCAAATCACTAATTAATTTCATAGTCACCAATACTATTGAATTTAATTGAGATAAATTTACACTTTTTCAAATCTAAACTTTGTTTTCTCAACATCAGTCGCATATTAAGGGTTATCTACACCTCAATCTTGTTTTCTATTAGACAATCACTATACAAGTAAATCAATTTTTCAAGTTATTAGTAAAATATGACATATCCTTTAAATCAATAATGAAGATCTACTATATAATAGTCATTAAGTGTATTATGATTATTAAAACTACAATATCCTTAATAAAACAATTTAAAAACATAATTAATGAATCCCAATACGTAAATATATTAACCATTAGAATTTAATGACTTGTGTAGCATATGACCTTACATGGTCTAGGAATTGTCCCCTATATAGTGTCATTGAATTGAATAATTAATAAGTTCCACAAACATTAGGAGTTGAACTATCAATAATACCTTATGATTCCATTAATTTCCATCTATTGAACATTAAATTATTCCTTGGAAAATAATTAATCAAAATCCTTATTTTACACAAATATTACATCTTAACTTTTTAAAACAAATTTCTCTATATTATTATCCCCACATAATTGACATGTATGAAGTTGAATCTTCTTTCCTTCATAGTCCACATCAATATAATTCCCATGATATTATATTTTTCTATTATATGGTGTGTATGGAAACTCACCCATGTTGAGTTGGTTAATCATATAGTGAGATGTGTGATTAGGTATAATCTATAGGATTTTCATTACAATACTCATATCATTTGATTATTTACTAAAAAATATCATTTAATTTTCATTCACAGTGAGCATAATCATGAGTCATCCAAATTCCAAACATTTACTAATACCAAAAAAACAAATGGTAACCAATAATACCCAAACTGAGAAATCATATAATAATGAAGAACCACGGAACTTTTTTCATAGGATGTCTAAAACATGACATATTACTTTATGTATATGAAATATATAGATTAACCCACCTCATTAATGTTTATAATTTATAAATTTACATCATAAATATTCATAAAAAGTGTGAATTACTCAATAATGTTCAACTATAGTATCTAGAAAGGTGTGAAATATTAGTTACAACGATTGTACATCGATGATGATTAAGTTAATATGGAATCCTCCACATTCATAATTTTTACACCTAGGTACATCTATTAAAATTCTAAATACACCTATTAAAATCATGATATTGATGTATTTTAGTGTGACAAATTAATTTCATTACATTTACATAGAATCGTGACATACATTTTGGCTTATCTAGAGGGGTGACAATAATGTTTCCTCCCCATAGTTTCCAAAATAACTAAACCAATCCCTGATACCAAATGTATAAATCTAATAATTTCCTAAATAAATATTACATATTATTATATTAATATTCATTAATTATCATTATGATCCATTCTTGAACAATAAAGTTTCGTTGCCTTTGGAAATATGGATATATAAAAACGGGTTTGATAAAATATATATATAATACCGCATTATATTATTTATAACTAGAACCAATATTAAACTAATCTTACATAAAAATTTTCTCAATATTCTAATGGAAATTAAATATAAGAAAAGGTGATATAATATACCTTATAAAGGTAAACATGGGAGATGTAAGTCAATGATCATTTTTTTAACATCATGAGATATTAAGGGTATGAGAAAAAGGGAATGAAAATAGAATATAATCATTAAAAAATCATAGATATAATCAAGATCCATGGAATAAAGATTGAAAGTTCATAAGATATAAATCATAAGAGAAAAAAAATAGTGAGCCAAGATAACAATTTATAAGCATAAGACCATGTCATAAAAGAGTGACATAGAGTGTGTAGTAGTTTTATTCATATGTGAAGGCAACCAACCCTGACATTAATCCTATATTAGTCATTAGATAAACCCCAAAATACATGTTTTTGGATTTTTATTACCTTATGTGTACCATAATTTGGGATTGGGATAACCTCCCATATACCCACTTTCTTGCTTCAGATAACCTCTCATGTACAATCTTTTAGTCTTGGGGTGTCCTTCGGTGTACCCTATTTTAGTATTCAGATAACCCCTCCTGTAACCCTTATGATTATAAAACATTAATTATTAATTGATTCATTAGAGAGCTATATTATTGAGTGCCTACCCATCACCTAATGTAATTACAATCATATGTATACCGAAATATCATGAAACAATCATCAAATAATCATAGAATAACTTGTGGAAAATAAATAGGGTTCAAAATCATTTCACCAAAATAATCATAATAAATCCAGATAAATAATAAGGATTTTATCATTAGAACATATCCCTATTTATTTATAATTTATATCAATGGTTGTTATCAAATATAAAAATTACTTCAAAAGATCATTGGAATATTTATTAATGAAGGTACAATTTTCATTTTAAAATTAATTATTTAAAATATTGAAAATTAAGTAATATAATATAATTAATTTTATTTTAAAATCACTACTTTACATTGAAATGGAAGCTATATGTATTTGAGAAATCATCAGGGAATTAAATTCCATTCATCCCGTGTATGTTAAAACAAATTTTCCATTCACATTTTTGGTAAAAATTTAAAAAATACCTCATTCATAAAATGAAAATAATATTAAATTTATGAAAATTTATAGATAGTAAAACATGGGTAAAAATGAATTTATGAAATCAAATAAGAATATTAAAAAAATTGATAACATTTTTTATGAAAACATGGTCATTGAAGAAATATATTTCTGACTAAATAGTAACACTCATTTAGTTTTTTTTAAAAAATATTCTGTTATATTATGTTCTTATTGATAATTAAATTAAATAAAAAATATAATATACTTAATTAAATATTGGATGATAAGATTAACAATAATTTAGAGAGAAATGTTACATACTTTTATCATTATAAAATAAAGCATAAACTATCCCTGTATACAATCGATTATAACAGATAACCAATACCACTTTGGAAATATTTGACTTGTAATTTTAACACCTCGTGATTTTGTGAAATAGTTTTTTTATTTAATTAATCCTTTAGGATATTTTTCATTTCATATTACACTAAAAAATAGTTTGTTTTATATTAAATTACTATGATTTACTTGAGTTACATGAAACAAAAAGTGAATTACTCACTACACAAAACATACATTTTAGCTTTCTCTATACAAGAATATTGAGGTTAGCTTGTGGCTTGGTGTATATTACTAACAACACTGACTTCGGGTCTGCAACACACAACACTGATTTGGTGTACATTACACACAACATTGAGTTTCTACAAAATAAATTTCATTATTATAATTATTTATGTGGTATAACTATAATATATCTGTTAAAATAATTAATATGAATCCTGATAACTTATTTTCAAATAAAATTATTTTTTATATAAATAAAAAATATTATTGATGAAAGATAGAATTTTTGGTAAATTCCATATATGATTAAAACAACTATTTTCCGAAAACAAATGCTCTTGTAATCCTTTTTTAAAATATAATAAAATAAATTATAGATAAATTTTTATATTAAATTAGATAAAATAAACTCCATTTTTTTAATTATTAATTTTGAGATTATCTTAGGGATAATTCTTAGGAATTTTCTATGAAATTTAATTTTTTTTGATAAATAGTGAAAAATACTGGATTTTAATTCAAAACTATTTTTTAAAAATTTATTTATTAGGTAAATTGAAATCATTTTTTAAAATGTTTAAATATAAAATATTTTTATAAAATAATCTATTTTTGTTCATTGGAATCTATTTCACATTGAAATTGGGTATAAACATGTCAAAAAAATTTCAGCCATTTTTACTTTATTACCACGTAGTGTCATCCCGTCTGAAGAATTCAATTTAAATTAATTTCTTCCAATTTAGTAATTATAATTTAGAAAAATAGATTCCTTATTTAGAATCATGGTTATTTAAAATTTATAAAATGTTTAACTTTTTTTTACAAAAAAATATTAGTGAAAGTGATTAGAATTATTTACAATGGTTACACAAAATATTTGATTAATAAAGTACTAGACCATAATTTAAAACCCAAAACAACCAAGAAACTTGTCCAAAACCAATTGGGTGTGTATTATTCATCCATAAATAATCAATTATCATGATATTTTTGTATTTATAACTTCATTTAGGTAAAAAAAATTGCTTCACATAACTTGTTTTGAAAAATACCATGTGTGTCGTTTCCCTTGCCTATAGAAGGACACCACCTCTCCCTCTTATTCAAAAATCAAAAACCACATAGGTTTAGAAAATATATAAAAAATTAAATTATTAAAACCCCTACTTTATATTATAATTTACCATTTGTAGATAAATAAACCCATGGAAAATTTTTGGCCTAAACCAAAAGAAGGTACATGATTAAGAGGTAACGTCTCCTCCCAAACTCCTTTATTTTATTTTTTCCTCCACCCCTCCATTCTCATTATTCAATTATTTTATGAAAAAAATAGTATATTAAATATAATAGGATGATTTTATGCTAAGGTTTTTGCCAATACTCACACACATAACCGTCTAATGGGTATCGAAAATACTGTTTATGTGTACGGTGAACTACCACCTCACAAAACAATGATTTCTCATTTTTCTGTTATCCCCATGCATGGTTGAAATTATGATAGAAAATATGTTTATATATTTCATATATTATATTTATTATATATTTAGGATTTTTTATTCCTTTTACAACCCATATTATTATTTTAATTTTCATTTGGTGTAAATATGATAATTTCGTATGAGGAAGTGTGGACTTCCACCCCTCAAAGAAATGTGATTTGTTCACACACAAAATTGTATTCATTAAGGTTGGTATTATTTAAATTAAATGATATATATGACACAATAATTATAATTTAATATTTTTACATAGAAACATAGATATACATAATGTTATTTTTAATCATTTGATCGATAGAACATTAAAAACAGAAATAGTGTTTAAGCATATCTACAGCATTTCATCTCCATGAATGATGTATTCAATATCAGACTTATATAAACTATATATTTTTATAATAATAATATAATTTATATACAATATATTTATAACTTTTTTACATTTTTTAAATTATTATATAAGTATAAGGACAAAATATATAATAAATTAAGACACATGTGATGAATAAAATGAATATTACCCAATGTGAAAGCTCAACATATGATTTTTAAAAATCGGGGAATATATGGTCATAATAAAATGATATATGGTATTAGATATAATAACATGATTCTTTAAAATATCTATAACAAATTTAGATTTATTATAAATTTTTTCTTATTAGTATGAAGAGAGTTAAGATACAAGGTAATGAAATTTCATCTAACTTTTTTTTTCTCTAGGATACATGATTTATCCACCACTCATTCGTTTTGTGTGGTGTGTATAAAGCCCATTTATGTAATAAATTATTATAATAGTTAAATTTATGGGTATTTTCATATCCATTCTATGACCTTTAATTTTTGGGGTTTAAATTTCAAAAGTTACCAAATCGGTAAATTAGTTTTGGCTTAAATTGTTTTCTTTGAGACTAATGTTTTGTTATACAACTAAATTTGTTTTGAAGTGTATATGATTCCATTTTACAATATATATCTTGAATATCCATATTTTCAAGATATTATAAGATTCATGAAATTTAGTTCTTTTATATGGATATATTATCCCATGTTACAAAGTGATAAGAGTTTATTGAAACAATCTCATCCATTTTCAAGCTTATTTATTTTTATGCTTCCTTTGATGAAATCTTACGAACCATATCTCAAGAAAAATCATGAATTTCATTCTAATCATGATATTCATGATATAATCATGTATTGCAACCATATTTCTAATCCTTAGTACATAAGATAGTAAAGAATTTGTTTTTAAGAAATCCTATCTTTAACATATCTTCGGTTAGAAATCTATGTTTTTTAGAAAGTTTTTCCAAGAAAACTGTACAATTCTCATATAATCATTTAAATATATTTTTACTCATTTTTTATTTTACCAATCACAGAAAATGAATATTCATTCCCCTTTCTGAAAAAATCATTTTTCTATCTATTTTACCAGGAAAAAGAAATTTTTTTACCTTATAAGACATGTCTCAATTTACCCGTCATCATTTCATTGATGGTTTCCTTTTAATTTTTTAATGTTTAATCTTTAATAATGTTTTAAAAAGTAATAATGAGATATATTTTTTCAAAATGTCTTCAATATTATTTTATATGTTTTTAGGGAAAATGTTTTCAATTTGTTTGAATCCTTATTAATATGTTTTCAAAGTATTTTCAATTAAATGATTTTAAAAAATAAGCACCATTATTTTGTTTTCATGTAAAAAATGTTTTCTAAACATTAACATGTTTTCGTTATATGTTTTCCTTGATTTTTAAACAAAAATGGTATTTAAAAGATTTTGAAAGTTACTTTATATGTTTTTAAGGAAAATGGTTTTCAAATGATTTCATGTCTACTTTATATGTTTTCAAGGTATTTTCTATTAAAATGACTTTAAAATGGTTTTATGGATTAAAAATATTGTTTCAAATAATAAATGATATTTTCCCCAGGAAATTATTATGAAAGATATTTTAAAATTATTTTCAATCTAAGAATAAATATATTGATGTTACTCATTCCATTCTAGGAAATAATATGATGGTTCCATTAATATTATTTCTATGAATGGGTTACACATAATGTCATGGATTTCATGAATCCCATTTCTCTTTCATGTGTTTTATTTGTATGAACTCTATTTCCCTTTCATGGGTGGTATGTTTATAAAATTAATTTCCAATTAATGGGTTATTATTTTGATGAATTGACTATTAAGCCTATATCATTTTCCAAATATTATGATATGATTACATTTTTATTGTACCAATTTCATTTCATAGGTTCATATATTATTATTTATAATCTTGTGGAACAAGTATGTATGATTAAATTATTAGATGGGTGTGAGCATTATATTAATCCAATGAATTGGGTAATTATATATAATTCATTAGATAGACATGGATATAATGGGAAATGAACTCAGTTCATTATTACATGAATATAACAGGAAATGAACTCGGTTCAGTAATATAGGGTTGGAATGGGGAATGAACTCAGTTTAGTACTATAGGTTTTGAACAGGGTGTGAACCTAGTTCAATAAATGAAATTGAACATTAAGGTGGTATCAAAAGGAATTCCTTGAATAAAATAGAACTAATTATATATGCTTATATGTATACCAAAATTCCCAGTTTTATTCTTATTTAAGATTTCATGGATTTTGTTCTTTATTTTCTTATTATTCATATCTTAGGAACTACAAAAATTTATTCCATAATTCATGTATATGAAATTTGATATGTAGTGTATGATATAATATTTTTGTGATCATGTTCAAATACCCTTCCGCTCATGGTTATTCTTATATATACCCCTTATTTACCCTTTCTATTCATTTGATATCACTTTTTTTTATGTTTTCATTCCCAACAGGTTAGGAAGACATGTATTATTTCTAACATGAATAAGAAGGGTTATACTATATAATAAGCTAGTGAGAGATAATGTATCTTGTTTATGTACATGTGTTTATGTTTCCAGGATTCCAAACGCACTAGACTATTATTGTCTATGGGTTTCTATTTTTATAATGTTTTTAGTATTCTGCAATGTATGAAAAATAAGGGTCAATATAGTCAATAACAATGAAATGTTTTACCTAACCTCTGGAAGCTAGGATGCGAAAACCTTATTCAGAGCCCTATGTACTTGTCTATGGATAAGTCTAAGGGAAAGGGAAATCATATGAATCTTTCGGGGTATTTTTTAAAGTATTTAGTGATTGGTTTCCTGGAAATAAATACATATTTGGATACTACAAGTTGATGTGTCTCAAGAACATATGTACATAGGAGTAAAAACTTTGAAAAGAAGTTTTGAGCCTCACTTGGGGTAATATGGTATTGAATAATGGGCCTTGATGTACACCTGGTTTGACACTCCAAGGGGATAAAAATTGGAGATTCCCAAAATTCCTCATGAAACATCCTGAATTATTTAAATACAACGTGGCTACGAATAACCTAAGATGAACATATATTGTCATATATTACAAAATGTGTCATGATTTAGAAATACTATATGTAAATATTCTCATATCTAGGTGGTTTTATGGTGTGAAATGTAATGATAACAATATGCTTCAATTTTTATTCAATGGAGGGAACCATAAGTAACTAGATTAATGATGAATGGATGGACGATTTGATTATGAGCAGTCAAGTGGGATGATCCCTGTAGTGAAATATTTTGTGATCATGCTTAATCAGTTTTCATCAAACATTATTAACAATGTGTACCTTAACCAACTCTAGGACACACAATGTAAAAGAAATAATGTAACACCCCAAGCTTCAACGGTACGTTTCCCTTTGAATAATACAATAGCTTTCATTGTATGCGTCTTCAAGAATCTAACACACCGCGACCAATCAAACTAGCCATTATGAATATTAATAACCACCTTTTGAAATATATAAAATTTTATCGTTCAAAATGGACTTTATTTTTGGATTTGGAATATCAAAATTATCTTAGGGTGAATATTTGGTATTTTTTTGAAAACATTCATTTTTTGATGAATAGTGAAAAACACTGAGTTTTTGTTTAAAACAGTCATTTTATTTAAATAATTATTTATTTCATTTAAATTTATTTTAGGTCAAAATAGATACATAATACCTATATATGTTCAATTTAATTCATTAGATTCATTTTATAATGAGATTCGATATATAAAATTTTATCAATCTTTTTACCGTCTTTTACCGTCCAAGGAAAATTTCCAAATTTGTGTAAAACATAATTCTACCACTTCTGTGAGTTTAATTTAAAAAATCCAAGAGACACGGTTGATAACAGTAAGTAAAATAAGGTTCAATAAGATGAAAATAATTTTTGGTGAATAGGAACTTTTTACTTTTATTTACCACGGTTAAAAGTAAATAGGATAATTAAGGGTAAAAAATATTTTATTTTTACCCTGACACATGTCATAATTCTATTGGATAAGTATAATTAGACCAAAATTCACTTTATTAATAATATATGAACCTATTTGGTCCACTTGAATTATATTAGGACATTTATTATTATTTTATTTATAGAATTCTTAAAAGAGTTAAATACAATGTTTAATAACTAAACCATTTTTAATATAGGGTGACACACAATATAAATTCGACTAAAAATATTCATTATAAAGATAAAACGATTTCCTAAATAATGGTGTTTTATTTATAATTTTTAGAAATTAAATAATTAAATTTATTTTTGACACAATGATGATGTAGTAATTACCATATTAATGAATGATTAATATAATAAATATAATAAATATCTAAATAAATATAATTTGATACTTTTAATGAATTAAAATAATATTATAGGTTAATATGACATGTTAGTGTTGATTAAATGTATTTAGTTTGAATTAATAAAGTTCTTAGTACTTTAAAAAATCAATTATTAAATAATGTCAAAATTGACATAAATGAGTTTTTAAAACAAAAACAATATTATTGTTTGATATAATAATCCTAAAAATATAAGGTTCAGAAAAAATAAGTATATAATGATAGGGGTATCATTAATGAACCATTTGGGGTTCTCTTATAAGTTTATAGTATTCTTATTACGTATATAATATTAAAATACAAAGAGACATGGTTAATGTCAAATTATTTAACTAAGAGTTAAATCTAAAAGATATGGTTCATATAGTGACTCTAACCTATCTAAAACCTATTGGTTGAGAGTATTTAGACCCATCCTCACCTAATCCTTTAAATAATTCATTTTTGAGCCACTAGAAACCGAAAATAAATTTATTATAAAATAATATTTCTATCTTTTCTTAAGGTGCCGCTCACCCCTCTTATAAAATGGCACTTCCCCTTCTCTCAAATACTCACCTTTAAAGCCATTTTTCTCGGCCATACCCTGCCCAAATATTCTCCCAAATGTCCTCCATTATTCCTAGAGGCCTTTATTTCTTCATAAATCCAACCTATGGAGCCCTTTTTATCAAATCAAAAGTAAGAACCTGTAGAAGATGTATATATTTCATCACATCTTTCAAATTCTTTCCTTCTTCCACTTCGGCTTTCTTTGTTGTTTCCATTCTAAAATAATAACTCATGTATATTCTATATACTATGATGTTATTATAAAAATGGTACAACCATATTCATTATTCTATCCATCCTATATATGACAATGTCACTATACCTGTGTATGTACGGGTTACCGTCTCCACATCGTGGTGTAGTTTGTTATTCAAACCCTTAATCATTTGGATGGTTATAATAATGAGTATAAATGATGTAAATAAAAATATAATATGATAATGATTCTGTATATATTATATACCATCCAATTATATAATATTTTTGTATCAAAAAAATGATATTTTTCCTCATGCATACGTACGGATTACCGTCTCCACGAACGTGATGAGATTCATTCCCCATTATATCCATTCATGACTAATTTTTTATTGGATGATTAAAAATAATGCTTAAAGACTTAATATAATTATTAGTATGAATAAAATACATCCTATCCATAACAAACATTACATACATAACAAAGCATATAAAGGGAAACGAATCAGTTAACACCTGAAACGATGATACTACTGAAATATCATTAACAAAAAAATATTAGACGATCATATATGATATCATATTTATTTATATAGTAATTGTATAATTTAATAACAATTATTTAAATATTATACAATAGGTTAACGAACCCTAAACCTAGGAAAAGTACAAGGTAAGGGTTAATTTCACAATCTCTTTATTATCCGAGGTTGTTTTTACTTAAGTATCTATAGGGACCTCTTTATCATCCACATCCATGTTTCATAAAAATGTATTCCAAAACATTTTTACTACTTACTAGAATATGGGATAAAGTTATTTATACCCTTGTTTGACTTTTTATAAAATGGTTTGAAAGGAATCTTTCTGTAATTTTCCAAATAAGGCACCTTATGACCATTTTGACAAAATTAAGGTAAGAATGTTTTTTTAAACCCATACGGCGGGTGTAGCTATTTTTTGTCATTATATGATCGTCTAAGATTCCCTTACAATATTATAATAATATTCTTAAAATAAATGTTTTCTTTTATAATTATATTAATTTTAAATGATTTCAAAATAGAAATAGATGTTTCTCAAAAAAAATGTTCTGATTTCATTTATGTCACAATCCTTTGATGGATTTTAATCTTAATTGAAGTCGATGTATTATGATAAAAAACATCCATATTGTTTTTAAGGTTTTATGAAATTTTTGACTATGGATGTTTTATTTTCATACCAATTATAGTTTATGGAAAAATTATTGACATTTCGTATTCATGTTTTAATACATATTTGTATGTTATGTTTGAAACTTTTCAGATGAGGATTGCATTAGCCTTAGTATGTGATAGGTGGAGCCCACTATAGCACCTTGATGCATTGGTTGGTCACACGAAACAAACTAGTGTCTTGGAATAAGGACTTGTCAAAATCTTATTTTTAGTCTTGGCATAAAGCCATGACTATGTAATTATGAAATCTGGCATTATGAATTCCATGATTATAAAAGTGGCTATTGATATTGCAAGTGATTATTCAACTAGTAGAATATCCATGTGAAAAAGTAAATGGAATTATTTGATTATATCTTTTCCATATTATTCTGAAGTTCATGTTTAAAAGTCTTTTATTCTAGTCTTACATTGTCGTAAATGTTTATACTAATTTATTAAAGTATCTTCTATATTGTTATCCCTATTGAGCATATGAGATCACCCTTTCTATGTTTTATTTTTTCGAGGATGGAATAAATTATAATATGGCTGATCTTCTTGGATACTCTATAAACTATGAGTGTGGCCTATGGATACTATGTTGTTTTAGTTTTTAATTTTATAATGTAATGTAAAATTTATGAATGTATTTAGTATTTCCATGGCTACTAAACAAATCGGTCGTTCAAGAAATGATATTTTTTTATCATGATAATGTTATGTAATAATGCACCAAATCTGGGTAACTAGGGTCACAACCTTACAGTTAGTATTAGAGGAATTTTAGTACAAACTTTTCAAGATAGATTTAGAAAAACACTAATTAGAGCACATTATCCAAAGATACACTTTGAGGATTGTATAGAAGAACTTCCTATAATTTTGGTATTGTAGGGAATTTTTGAGTTTTCTAAGAAATACATCCCTGTCTAGATACGAACTGGTAGAGGAAGCTCTGGCACAGATGTACCTATGGGTAAAACCGGAAAACACCGCTTTGAGCTAGACTCAAACTTGAACTGGTTCACAACAATTGGCCTTGATGTACTCTTAGTTACGAAACTCCTGGTGATATACGGAGGATAATTCTTGTTTTATTTAAAAACCATTATGAAGAGTTTATGTGTATATAATTTCTCAATGAAAACAATTTTATGATTATGGATTATAGCCATAAACTTTTCAATTTATGTTAACTATTTTACAAGATTGGAATTATGTATTGATATTCATAAACTAATCTAGTGTATGCCATTGTTTATAAATGGTGTCTAGTGGATGGAATGGAAATCATATAAATTCACATAATCCATGTAGGGTTTTAACAGCAACTAAGGATAATTATAGTGGAGCTGGTGAGGCAACTGGTGCTGATCATCCTATCACCATACGGAGACAACTAACTCATGTTATGAATAATAACCATGCCTGTATGAAGCACCCTAATCTTCAACATGGAGGATAATTGTTATACTGCTTCATGAGGTAACAACCACCAACATTCTATGGGATTAAAAATCCATTAGTAGCTGAGTAGTGGATAAATTTCTTAGAGAAAATATTTCTCTCTTCGGGGAGAAGCGAAACGAAAAAAGTTTTCATTGCTGTTTATCGCCTCACGGGTGACCCAGATCAATAGTGTAATTGATTCAAAACAAAAAGTAAAATGTTTAAGTATCATATGTGGAATGGAAGGAGTTTACAGAGATTTTATTAGAATTTTTTTTCCTCATGACCATCGAGCAGATATGGAAAGGCAATTTCAGAGTCTAAGGCAAAAGGAGGATAAGAATGTCACAAAGTATGAGGATAATATTACAAGGCTAGAAATTCATGAGGATAATTATATACCTAACCCAAGGATTAATATTGATCTATTCTTTGATGGGTTAAAAGAATTTCTCCACTGATCATTAGTCTCACAATCCTTCTTTTCATACGAAGATATTGTCTCATGTGCTATCAAGAGAGAAATGGAATTCTCTAAGTCTTATGACTTTAAAGAAATGCAAGAGAAGAAGAGATCTGCTGAATACTTTGGAAATGGAAATAAGGGGAAGAAGGGAAAAGTTTAATATCCATCTTGTAGTAAATGTGGGAAGAAACACCTCGCTACTTGCATGAAGGGAATGTGAAACTGTTACAAGTGTGGTAAAAAAGGCCACCAAGCTATTGATTTATAGGGGAAGAAAGAGGCTGTCAATGTTGAATGCTACAATTGTAGAGAAAGGAGGAATTATGAAAATGAATTTCCTAAGCTCCAAGGAAACTTACCTCCGAAAATTCCAAGGGATCAAGGCCAATATTATGTTATCACTTCTACTGAGGTCGGAGCTCTGAGAGATGTGGTGGCAGGTAATTTAATGGTTTCCTCATTTTTATAAAATGATTTATTTAATTCTGGATCATTGCATTGTTTAATATCTTCCCAGTTTTCTGCGAAAAGTAGATATATTTTTACCTAACAAGAGAGTTTACAGTCAAAAAAACATAAGGGAAGTATCAATTTAATAATGTTTTGGGAATCAGTTCCCATTGGTGCAAATAAAAATTCTTTATCTTCGGATCTCATCGTCATTCCCATGATTGAATATGATATAATCATTGGTATAGATAGGATTTCAGACCATGATGCGATAATTTTTTGTAAGTAGAAGGAGGTCAAATTTCTCAATGATGATAAGGAGTGCCTTATCTTTAGAGAAGAAATTTCACCACTTAATTCTTATTCAGATCCGGCCCCAGTAGCTCAACTAAATTAAATTATTGCGGAGGAAGAGAATGACATAACTGTGGGTGAGGAAAGGAATGTTCAAATAGAGGATGTATCTATTTTGCAAGAATATGTTGATGTGTTTACATAATATTTACCTGGACATCCTCCAGAATGAGAAATTGAGTTTTCCATTGAAATAATTCTTTGTTCAAGGACTATATCAGAGACCCCTTATAGAATGCCCACTGTCGAATTAGTGGAACTAAAGAAACAACTAGAGAATTGAGTAATAATGGATTTATTCTCCCTAGTGTATCTTTATGGGGATCCCCCGTTCTTCTTGTTTTGAAGAAATATATATCTATGAAGTAGTGTATTGACTACATGTAGATCAATGCTATAACAATAAAGAACATGTATCCCTTACCTCGCATTGATGATTTATTCTACCAACTTAATGAAGATCAATATTTTTCAATGCTTGACCTTCGATCTGGATATCATTAGTTGTGATTGAAAAATAAAGACATTCTGAAAACAGCATTTCGAACAAGGTATGAGCATTACGAGTTTACAATAATGCCTTTTTGGATTTACTAATGTACCCTCTGTCTTCATGGATCCAATGAATAGAGTTTTCAAGGAATATATTTATGAATTTGTAGTGGAATTTATTGATGATATCTTGGTATACTCCAAAAGATATAGTGATCATGAAAATCACTTGTACATTATTATAAAGACTTTTAGAAGAAATGAAATATATGGTATATTTAGCATGTTTTAATTCTAGCTTCATGAGATATATTTGCATGGCCATATTGTCACTATGTATGGAATCACTATTTATCCTTCAAAGAACAAGGAAATCCATGATTGGCCAACACATGTGAGTATAAAAGAGGTAAGCTATTTTATTGGATTAGTAGGTTATCATCGATCTTTCGTCCAGAATTTTTCCCGGTTGGACATCCCATTAACAAAGCTCACACATAAAGGGGATAATTTTTTTTTGGAAAAAATACTTCGAATAATGTTTTCAATAACTAAAATAAGATTAGTCAATTCTTCTATCATGACTATACAATCAGGGAATGATGGGTTTGTTATTTATAGTGATGCTTCAAAAAATGACTTTGTTGTGTCCTTATTCATAATGATAGAGTTACTGCCTATGCATCACGACATCTAAAAATTAATGATCAAAACAAACATACACATTATCTTGATTTAGCAACTATAATCTTTTCTTTGAATATATAGAGACATCATCTCTATGGTGAAAAATTTGAGATATATACAGATCACAATAGTTTTAAGTATATTTTCTCATAGAAAGAACTCAACATGAGGAAAAGAATATGGATTGAACTACTCAAGGATTATGATTTCACAATACACTATGACCTAATGAAGGAAAATAAGGTGGTAGATGCATTGAGTAGAAGAGATCATGGTGTTTTGAACATGATGAGAGTTGAATGGGATCCAATTTTCATAGATCTAGTGAAAATGGATATGGGAATAATCATGGAAAGTGAAGCATCAATACCTTTTCAAATGGTTTGCAAACCATCTTTACTAGAAAGGATAAAAAGTTCTCTCGCTAATAATGCAGTGTTTCAAAAAAAATTAATGGTGTGAACGATGGGAGTGTGTGTGACTTCATATATGAAGATGGGATTTTGAAATTTTGGAAGAGTCATTATGTTCCTAACATAAATTATCTAAAAAGGGAATTGTTGGATAAAGCTCATAGCTCCAATTTCTCTATACACCTCGGTAGCACTAAGATGTAAAGTGATTTGAAGGAACATTTTTTGTGGGACATCATGAAGTGGGATATAGCTTATTTTGGGTCACAATGTATGGTTTGTCAACAAGTGAAAGTTGGAAGGCAAAAACCTAGTGGAGCCATTCAACCTCTTCCCATACATGAGTGGAAATGGTATAATATTACAATGGAATTTTTCATGGGGCTACCAAAGATAGCTAGAAGGAATTATGCAATATGGGTCATTGTTGATCGTCTTACCATGTCAGAACATTTTCATGATATAAGGGATGATTTAACACTTGAACAGTTATAAAGACTATATATTAATGTAGTTTTAAGAATCCATGGTGTACCCCTATCGATTGTATTTGATCATGATCCTCGTTTTACATCCAGATTCTGGAAAAGTCTTGAAAAATCATGGGATACTGAACTTTTTATGAGCACTGCCTACCACCATCAAATTGATGGACAATCAGAACAAACTATTAAAACCTTACAATACATGTTGAGTTCATGCTCATGTGACTTTCAAGGTATGTGGGATCAATATTTACCTTTGGTATAATTTTCTTATAATAGTAGCATCCATTCAAGTATTCAGATGGCACAATATGAAGCATTATAAGGAACGGGATGTCGCACACAAACTTTTTGGGATGATGTAGGTGAAATAAAACTCATAGGACAAGAACTTGTTGAGGAAATGATGGAAAAGGTGAAGGTTATCCAAACCCACATCAAAACAGCACAATGTAGGTAGAAGAGCTATGTCGATAACCAAATGATGTATTTGATATTTCAAGTAGGAGATCATGTTTTCATGAAGGAATATCTGTGGAAGGGAGTCAAACGATTCGGTAAGAAAGGTAAACTATGTCCCAGGTACATCATACCTTTTGAAATTCTATAACCAATTGAGGTTGTATCTTATTAGTTGACACTGCCACCAAGTCTTTACAAAGTTCACGATGTGTTCCATGTATCACTGTTGAGAAAATACATGCATGATCCAATGCATGTATTCACGAATGAGGAAATTGAATTAGAACCTGATCAGTCTTCTTGTGTAGAGCCTATAAAAATTCTTGATACCAGAGAACAAGTTCTGAGAAACCAGAGGACACGTCTGGTAGAAGTTCTATGGAGAAACGATTAGATGGAAGAGGAAACGTGGGAACCTGAGTAACTTATGATGAAGAACCATACAAATCATTTTATGTAGTAATATTCTATAAATTTCAAGGACAAAATTATTTGAAGGAGGGAAGAATGTAACACCCCAATCTTCCACAGTATGTTTCCCTCTTAATAATGCAATAGCTTGCATTGTAAGAAACTTCAATATTCTAACACACTGTGACCAATAAAACTAGCCTTTATGAGTAGTAATACCCACTTTTTGAAACTTTATAAAATTTATCATTCAAAATGGACTAAATTTTTGGATTCGGAACATCGAAATTAGCTTAGGGTGAATTTTTTGTATTTTTCTAAAAACATTCCTTTTTTAATGAATAGTGAAAACACTCAGCTATTGTTTAACGCATACATTTTAGTTAAATAATTTTTTATTTTATTTAAATTTATTTTTGGTCAAAATAGATACATAATATTTATATATGTTCAATTAAATTCATTGGAGTCATTTTCTAATGAGTTTAGATATATAGAAGTTTATCGAACATTTTACTGTCTTTTACCCACCTCATATGGGCATTTCCAAATTTGTATAAAACATAATTTTACATATCTTGTGAGGTAAATTTAAGACATTAATGATACACAGTTGATATCAATAAATAAAATGTGGTTCAACAAGATGAAAATAATTTTTTATGAATAGTAACTTTTTACTTTTATTTACCACGGTTAAAAGTAAATAGGGTAATTAAGGGTAAAAATGAAATTATTATTACCCTAAAACATGTCCCAATTCTATTGGATAAGTATAAATTGACCAAAAACAACATTAGTAATAAAATAGGAACCTCTTTGGTAAACATGGATTAGATTAGGAAATTTATTATTATTATATTTAATGAAGAGTTAATAGAGTTAAATTCAAAATTTAATAACTAAACTATTTTTAATATTGGGTTACACACAATATAAATTAAACTATAAAAATTAATTATAAAGATAAAAATATTTCATATATAAATATATTTTATATATAATGTTTATACATTATATAATTAAATTTATTTATGACACAATGATGATGTAGTAATTACCATAGTAAGGAAATATTAAAATAATTGATATTATAAATAACCAAATAAATCTAATTTTAGACTTTTAATGAATTAAAATAATTTTATAGGATAATATTAAATGTTAGGGTTGACTAGATGTATTTATTTCAATGTAAAAATGTTTTTAAGACTTTATCAAAAATAAATTATTAAATCATGTCAAAAATGACATAAATGAGTTTTTAAAACAAATACAAAATTATTTGTTGATATAATAATCCTAAAAACATATTGTTTGGCCAAAAGATGTATATAATGATATTTTTATCATTAATTAACCACATTGGGGTTTATTGAAGTTTATATTATGTTTATTTACCATAAAATATAAAAATACAGAGAGACATGGTAAATGTCAAACTTTTTAACTAAGAGTTAAATCTAAAAGATAAGATTAATATAGTGACCCAATCCTATATAAAACCTATTGGTTCAGAGGTATTGGAACCATCCCCAGCCAATCCTTTAAATAATTAATTTTTGAGTGAATATAAACTGAATATTATTTTGTTATCATATAATATTTCAATCTTTTCCTAAGGTTCCCATCACCCCTCTTATAAAATGGCACTTCCGCTTCTCTCAAATTCACACTTTCAAAGCCATTTTTCTCAGCCAAACTGTACCAAAATACCCTCCCAACTATCCTTACTTAATCCAATAGTCCTTCTTTTAGTCAGAAGTCCAACCTATGGAGCCCTTTTGATAAAATCTAACGAAAATACCTGAAGAAGATGTAAATATTTCATCACCTCTTTCAAGTTCTTTTCTTCTTTCACTTCCTCATTATTTGGTGTTTCCATTGTAAAATAATAACTCCAATATATTCAATATACGGTGATTTTATTATAAAAATAGTACAACTATATTCATTATTCTATCCATCCTATAAATGACAATGTCACCATATGTTCGTACGTATGGATTACCGTCTCCACGTTGTGGTGTAGTTTGTTGTTTAAACACTTAATCATTTGGATGAGTATAATAATGAGTATAAATTTTGTAAATAATAAATATAATATTATAATTATTCATTATATATGATATCACATCCAATTATATTTTATTTTAATATCAAAATAATAATATTGTCGCTCTTGTGTTCAGACGGATTACCGTTTCCACGAACGTGATGAGATTCATTCCCCATCATATCCTTTCAAGACTAATATTCATTTGATGATTAAAAATAAGGTTTAAATACTTAATATCATTATTAATTTGATTAATATACATCCTATACATAACAAACATTATTTATGTAACAAATCATATAATGGAAAATGAATCAGTTAATAGGTGAAACGATGATACTACTGAAATATCATTAAAAAATAAATATTAGAAGATCATATATGATATCATATTTATGTATATAGTTCATCTATAATTTTATAAAAATTATTTAAATATTATATAGTAGGTTAACGTACCTTTGACCAAGGAAAAGTATAAGGTAAGGTTTAATTTCACAATCTCTTTATTATGCGAAGTTGTTTTTACGTAAGTATCTACTTGGACCACTTTATCATCCACATCCATGCTTCTTAAAAATGTATTCCAAAACATTTTTACTATTTACTATACTATGGGTTAATGTCATTTATAACCCTATTTTAATTTTTATAAAATGGTTTGTAAGGAATATTTCCATCTTTTTCCAAACAAGGTAGTTTATGACATTATAGGCAAAATTATGGGAAGAATTTTTTTAACTCATACAGCAGGTGAAGATATTTTCTGCCATTATAACATCATTGAAGCTTCCATTACAAGTTATTAAGATTAATTTAAAAATAAATTTTTTCTTTTATAATTATATGACTTTTAAATGTTTTCAAAATGGAAAGAGATATTAAAAAAATGTCTTGATTTCATATATGTCAACATACTTTGATGGAGTTTAATATTAATTGATGTTGATTTATTATGATACCAAACGTCCATGTTGTATTGATGGTATTGTGATATGTTTGACTGTAGATGTGTTATTTTCACACCATTCATGTTTTATGGAGAAATTATTGACATTTCGTATATTAGTTTTAATATTACTAATTATGTTATATTTGAACCGTTTCATATGAGGAATGAACTAGACTTAGTATGTGATGGGTGGAGCCCACTATCGCTCCATGATGCATCGATAGTTCTCATTAGACAAAATAGTGTCTTGGAATAAGGCCTTGAGAAAATTTTATTTGTAGTCTTGGCATAAGGCCTTGACTATGTGGTTATGAAGTCTGGCATTATGCATTCCATCATTATGAAAGTGTCTATTGATATTGCATGTGATTATTTGACTAGTAGAATATCCATATGAATAAGTAAATGGAATTATTTGATTTTATCTTTTCCATATTATTATGATGTTCAAGTTTAGAAGGATTTTGTTCAAGTCTTACATTTCCTTAATTGTTTATGCTTATTTATGAAGGTTTCCGCTATGTTGTTATCCTTACTGAGCATCTGAGATCACCCCTTTCTATGTTTTATTTTTCTTAGGATGAGAAGAAGTATATTATGACTGACCTACAGGGATAGTCTATGGGATATGCGTGTGTATTATGGAGACTATATTGCTGTAGTTTTTTATTTTGTAATGTATAGTAAACTTATGAATGTATCTAGTATTTCAAATGCTACTTAACTAATTGGTCTTTCGAGACTTGATCTTTTTTGATCATGCCAATGTTATTTAATAATGCACCAACTCAAGGTAACTAGGGTTTGGCGGTTAGAATGATTGTTTTTACTATGATTTTAGGTAGTGGATACCAAGGAGGAAATATTATTTTGTTTCCTTTATTTCATGAATGTTTAATGAATCACCTAAGTTAATGTTTTAGATGAACAAGAAGATGTTTTGACTATGGAAGAAAATTACATAAAGTATGTGACCACAAGAAAAAAATTATCATCTCAGTTTATTGAAATGGATGAGAATATTTTTCTTGTCAAGGCATCATTGAAGGTGAACTACATCAATTTTGGAATAAACAGCCATTATGAAACTCAATTTCCTAACTGGAAATCTCCTAAAGAGAATCATTGAGGGGGGAAAACTAATGGTCATATTTCTAGTGATGATGATTATACAGATGAAATTTGAAAGGTAAGAAGTTTTTTATAATAGGATGAAGTAGCCCTATTAATGTAATATGGATGAAGTAGAAGAATATATGTTTATTGTATATGGATTCAAGGCCAATTTTATATTAATGGTGAAATGTTAAAGTATTTTTTAGTGAATTTTTTTCTCTACGGATTTACAGTAACAATTTTAATGGTTCTGATGGAATTGAAATTTGGTATAATGGAATGGTGATGTACATTTACAACACATTATTAAGGGAACGATAACCCTTAATATGTTACTTATGTTATGATAATGTTTTTTGGAGAAATATATCTTGGATATGAATTATCAAATTGGACGGTGATGATTACCTTGGAGGTAATTAAGGACCTCTTGAAAAGTAGTTCATGCTATCACAGATAATGTTTACAACTTCTTTTATTTTTGAAATATATCAATTAATCTATAGAATAAGGTAGCATGCATGTTTTTCAAAATTATATATAGTAAATAATTTTGTTAACATTTTCCGATATAATTTAACATGATGGTATTGACATGTTTGGAATGTGACAACCAAGATTTACTTTATGATATATGGGGGATCAATGATTAGATGATTTTATGACTTTATTTTTATGGTTTTGGATTTTCTTCTTTTATTGGGGATATAAGGTTATACATTCTTGATAATTTAATGTTAAACATCCATGGAAGTATGTATGTGTTGAGATTGTATTGAAAAACTTGGAAAAATGATATTTTAGATATTAACTATATTTTAAGGATATCAATATTTTTATAAAACTATAATAGTGTGGTTTCAGAAAAGGACATAATGTTTGTCGGGTGAAAAACAATCATGTCTAAAAATGATATGGGACTAGAACCCATGAATGAAGTATTATACAGGTTTCACACCTACCACTGGATTACATGATGTCTTGGTTTATTTTTACTTTTTATCAATAATTATTTATGATGATTTAGTATTGTACTTTTTTATTTTTAGAGATTAATGTATTAACCATACTGATTTTTATGAATAGATATAGATAACTAGTTATACATTCCATTATTTTATCGGAATTAATATCTTCTAAAAGTGTATTTTAGTGCATCATGATTCACATTTAGTTTATGGACATCCATTTAGTTATGTAATAGATGAATTTTAAATAGTTAAAAGCTCAAAAAAATAATTAAAATTTGTTTATAGAAATATATCAAGTAAGTAAATTGACTTATATTATTTTCCAATAAAATTATTACTCAGAGTTAAGATAATGATAAAAAATATATTATCCAAATACATTAACTTTTTTTTGAACTGACGGAGTTATAAATCATTACATGTATATGAATTTGTGTCCCTCAACATTTTGTTAATTATTTACTTGTTTGTTATTGATGACCTCAATCACACCTAATAAATATTTATGTTTTCATCCATATCCAATATTTACACCAAACCTATGTTCTCTTATATGGAAACATAGTTATATATTACATTGGGTAACATTTATTGTACCAACATTCAATTTCTATGGTATGTTTTAACATCTATTTTTATGATGTAGGTTTCTATGAATGAAACATTCAAATATCAATCTTTTCATAACCCAAAAAAAAATTTGAGGGAAAATTCATTATAATGGGGGTAGAATGTTACACCCTGATATTTTTTGAATTATATTATTTCTAATTAAATTGAAATTTTAAATATTTTTCATTTCAAGTAACACTAAAAGTATATTATTTTATATTAAATAACTATGTTTGGCTTGTGTTATATGAATCACCAAGTAAGTCATGTACTACAAAAAATTTAAATCTTATTTGGATCTTTATTGAACAATAAGGATAGCTTGTGACTTGGCATGCATTACACGCAACACCAGCTAGAAATACACAACCCATAACACCGACTTTGGTACAATACATGAAAAATTGAGTTTCTAAAACATGTATTTTATTGTTGTAATTATTCAAATGATATAACTATAATCTATCCGTTAAAATAATTAATATGGATAAGTATAAATAAATTTAACATTTTTTTATAATGGTTGTAAATAAGTGGAATGTATTGATGAGGAATGATTCAATTTTTTGTAATTTCCTTATATGTTTACAAATAAAATAATCTCAAATGAACTACTTTTAATATACTTTTGTGAAAAATAATAAAATTTATTATTAAAAAAATATATAAATTTATTTTGATTAAATGAATATAATTTTTTAATTTATAATTTCGAAATTATCTGATAGATAATTTTTTGAGATTTTATTGAGAAACATCATTTATGGATCAAGAGTAAAAAATACCAGATTTTAATTCAAAACTTCTTTATAATCAAATTTATTAATTGAATAAATTATAATTTAAATTAGTTTAAATTTTTAAAAATATAATATATTCATAATTATTCCAATTAATGTCATGGGAATCATTTTTACATTGAAATTGGGTATAAAAATATAACAAAATTTTGGATGTTTTACTTTAATACCCCACAGTGTCGTCTTGTCAGCGAGATTATTTTTTTATTAATTTCTACCAATTATATGATTAGAATTTTTAAAAAAAGTTTCCATACTTGGAATCAAAATTTTTTATATTTTTTAATAGGAACAACATTTTTTTACCAAAATTATTATTGAAAGTGATTAAAATTAAAAACATTTATTTAGAGAAAAATTAGGACAATAACTTACTAAATCATAAAATTAAAACTCAAAAAGGCCTATGAAATTGTTCAAAAATTATATTAAGGAAATTAATAATATATTAACCTTCCATTAATGATTTTGGTAGGTTTTTCATTAATTGGTTTAGTTGAAAAAATGGGTATACCTAACTGGTTTTAAAAAAATTCTAAATGTGTCATTTACCTTCCCTATAAAAGGCCACCACCTCTTCCTTTTATTCACACCACTCAAACCAATTATGATCAGAAAAGAGATTAAAAAAGAAATTATTAAAATCCCTCCCTTCCTCTTAGAATTTTCCCCTTGGGAATAATGAAATCCAAGTAATCCTTATGGAACAAACCAAAAATATTTACCCGATTGAGAGGTAACATATTATCTAATTTTCTACCCCTCCACTAGCTTTATGCCATGTTTGTATAATAAAAAATGATATTAAATATACAATGATGTTTTTATTATATATTTTTGACCTAAAAATACACAAAAATCCATCTAATGAGTAACAATCATACTATTTATGTGTACGATGAACTACCGCCTCACTAAACGACGATTTTTCATTTTCCCTTTATTACCTCTCATTGTGAAAATTATGATGGAATCATTGTTAATATATGGCATATATTATATTTATTACGTAATATATTATCAATTTTACTTTTTAAATGAATAAAAAAAATTAATTTCTATTTGGTTTACAAACTATATTTTCGTTTAAGGAAGTGTGGACTACGTCCCCTCAAATTGATGTGATTCATTCACACACAACAAGGAATGCATTAAATATTTATTTAGAGAAATTATGTGATATTTATGATATAATAATTCTAATTTAAAGAATTTATATATAAATATATATATTCTTATTGTCATTTTTTTCATTCATTTAATATGGGAATAAAAACAAAATCATCATTCATGCGTACTTACAACATACCATCTCCTTGAACAATGTTTTCCATTTCATATATATATATATATATATATATATATATTATTTTTTATTATAAAAAATATTTATGGAATAATAATTATATTTTTTTCATGTTCGAAATTCATTAAATCATAATATGGTTATAAGTACAAAATATATAAAATAATAAGACACATGTGAAGAATAATGAGAATATTATCGAAATTGAATCATAAACATAGGATTGTTAACAGGAGAATAATATAAGGCCACAATTAAAACATATATGGTATTATATGTAATAGAATTCTCCTCTAAAACATTTATAATTAATTAATATTTTTTATACAGGTGGTTTGTAAGAGTATAAATTGTGACAAGACATAAGGTAAAGGGATATCATCTCACTTTATTATTTCCATGAGATACATACTTTACTCCCCACCCATTCCTATTGTGTGGTGTGTATACTACCCAT
The DNA here is from genome assembly GCA_963277665.1 of Viscum album. Classification (NCBI taxonomy): domain Eukaryota; kingdom Viridiplantae; phylum Streptophyta; class Magnoliopsida; order Santalales; family Viscaceae; genus Viscum; species Viscum album. Next base: position 288,825,528 of record OY728151.1, on the reverse strand, counting down.
GTATGTAATCAATGATTATTATATTTATATTTATGGATATTTACATATACATTTTATTAACATTATTTATTTGGGGTAAAATTACATAAGATACCAAACTAGTAAAATATTTTGGTCTCAATTTGCCTTTTTGGGACTCATGCTTTGTCATGAACCAAAACTCATATTAAGATGAATATAATTCCATATAGCATAATATTTCATGAATCAACATATTTTCATGATAGTAATTTATTTATTTATTTTCCATTATTTACATGGAGAGTATGATCCCATGTTACCATGTTATATGAATTTATTAAAACAATCTCATCGCTTTTCACGATTGTTTATGTTTACGCTTCTTTTTATGAAATCATATGATCCATATCCAAAAACCATTCATAAATTTTATTATCCCATGGATATTAATGAAATATTTAATTATTGTTACCATTTTCTTAATTTATTGTATTTATGTTTATTAATAATGTGTTTTTAATAAATCACAACTTTACATTCTCTTCAGTCTAAAATCTATGTTTTCTAAAAAGGGTTTCCAAGAATTTTGTATCATTCCCCAATAATATTAAATATATATATATATACTCTTTTTTTCTTTTACCAATATCATCAGGGTAATATTATTGTATCTTCTAGAACAATTAATTTTTATAATCTTTTTACTATATAAAAGGAATACACTTTTTACCTCGCACAACATATACGGGTTTAACTGCTGTCATTTCTGTGAATTCTCTTCTTCATTTTCAAAAGGTTAATTTTTATGAAAATGTTTTTTAATGTTATTATCAAGAAAAAAAAATTCATTATTTTTTAAATTCTTATTTATATTTTTTCCAATAATTTTTAATGTAATTTTTTTAAAACATTTTCATTCTTCTTTAATATGTTGTCAACTAAAATGTTTTTAAAAATGATTTCGTGATTTATTTAAAAAAATTTACTGTTTTTTAAGATAATTTTTTTAAAATTATTTGTATCTAATATTATAATTATCAATAAAAAGTTGTCAAATGATTTCTATTATTATTTATAAGTTTTCAACATCTTTTTTTAGAAAACGATTTTTAAATGGTCATATGTATTAATTTTTTTTCAAAGAAGAAATGATATTTTTCTCAAGAAATTTTTTGAAAGACATTTCAAAATTATTTCTTATTTAATATGAAATAAATTTAGGTTACTCATACAGTTAAATTAAATGATCTAATGGTTCCATTCTTATTTATTCTATGAATGGGTTGTTCTTAATTTCACAACCTTTATGAATCATGTTTCTATTTCATGGGTTATATGTTTATAAAATCCGTTTTCCATTCATGGGTAATATGTTTATGAAATCTTCTCCAATTTAATGGATTTTTATTTTGATGAAATAATAATAATTCCTTTAACATTTTCTATAGGTTATGGAATGATTACATCTTTATGATATACATTTTATTTCCTAGGTTATGATATGATTATTTATGATGATTTGGCTTGTGTATGTATGATTCCATTATGATATTGGTGGTATGTATATCTCTTTCCAATGTATTGGGTAAATATTTATATCTAATTAGATATACATTGATGGAACATGAAATGAAATCAGTTTTGTATTTTAGGGATCCATTGGGAAATGAAGATTGATCATTATTATTGGGCTTTAATGGGGACTTAACATAGTTCTGTAATGCATGGCTAGAATGAGATATGATCCTGGTTTAGTAAAGGAACATTCCAAGAAGATGGTCTTAGTGGAAATGTCTTGACTACGATGGAAATAATTATATATCCTTATGTTTCTTCCTCAATTCCATGTTTTATACCTATGTTATGATTTCATGCCTTATGTTCTTTATTTTTTTTATGATTCATATCATATGAAATGAAAATATTTACACATTGATTCAAGTATATGATATTTGATATACTGGGTATGATCTTTAATTTTCATGATCATATTCCAAAACCCTTATGCTCATGATTATGCTTACATATCTCTATTGTTTAACCATACTGGAAGTTTGAGATCTCCCTTCTTATGATTTTCCCCCTATATTACGAAGATATGTATTATGTATGATGTGTCTAAGATGGGTGATATTCAAGAAGAACATTGTGGGAGGTAATGTAGCTCATTTATGTATCAGTTCTTATGTTTCCATGATTCCCAAGGAATTAGAGTAGAACTTCTTTGGGAATCAGTTTGTATAATTTTTTATGTATTCTGAAAATTTCATGTAATGAATATGTGTGAAAAACTAGTATTGATATAGTAATACCCAAAAAACAATAACTTTATTGAATATTTAAATATAATGAAAATAATTATATTCAAAATATACCATCTAAAATGATTAGTACATACAGCTCTTAAACATAAACGGGTTCATAACATCAATCTTCTCTCAATGAAATTGTATTGAGACAAAGAACCCTTAGATCTTTCGTAATATGTGAATAAAAATAACTTGGAACCAAGAATATTATGTACAAAATTATTTATATATCATTTTATTCCCCCATAATATTATTTAAGATCCTAATAAAATTGATTCATGGGTATTATATACACCATACAAATGAAATTAATACTGAATATAAAATATCTCTCATAGAATAAAAAGGGTGACCAGAACCCTTAACCGAAGTTCCATTATCTTTGTAAGCACTATAACATCATATAAAATAAATTTATATTCATTATAATAATATATCAAAACTATATTATTATTTATAATATCATGTATTAACTGATTATAAAATAGCAACACTCATTTATCAATAATTTTTCATAAAAATCTTCATTTATGGGTGTTAACTATTTTTTCATTAATTTATTGATTGGAATGTTTCAGTAAGTTTTTGTTGATCATGGATCCATAATCTATATAATGTTAATAATTTCAGAAGTATAAATTGTTATCATTATATATTATTTTATAACTATGAATTTAAAGCGGTGATGAACAATGTATTTCATAAATTCATCAAGAATATGGTCCATACATATATACATGTGATGTTTCCATTGATAAATGAATAGAATTAAAGAATGATAAATAATAAATCAACATAAAAACCCATAATAATATAATTAACAACATATATATTTATTAATCAAACATCATATACATCAATTTGAGGTGTTAATGGAAAATCAATCACATCGCAACATTGAGGTGGTAGTCCACTCATACACAAAAGTTACACAATAATTTCCCATTTTATGTAAAAAATTATAGTAATAATATTATTAAATTAACATCATAACATCTAAATATTTAGGATATACTTATTTCAATATATTTTCATCTTTAATAATTAATTTATCTATGTAGATTATAATTTAAAATTGAAGATAATAATTAAAAAAATATCATCATCGAGTGACCTCCTTTGAATTTCTTCATAAATAAAATTGGGATAATATTTTTATGAGATTTAAACCTATAAGAATTGAGTAAGGATGTTTTGAAGTGGTTTTGGAAGGGTATGGTCTATCTATGTTGATCATGATAGTGCAATTATTATAGGATAAGGGGTGTCCTTTTATAGTGAATGAAAGGGATCATCTGGAATTAATTAAAAGATTTTAATATAATACATTCTTTTCCATGTTAAAGAGAAGCAAATATGAAAAAATAATATAGATTAATGATGAAAAAATATCAACCAATAAAAATTTCATTGGTTTAATGGAATTTTAAACCATATCTTTTGTTTCAATCCCTGCACTAATATAATTTTAACCTTAACAATCATAAAAACATTATCAAAACAAAAAGGTTATTAAATTAAATATAAACTAAAAATTGGATCAAAATGGTAAAGGGATGAAATTTTAGACTATATAAAATATATTTTCTCTTATTTCAAAATGTTTTTTTGTTTTTAAATAATTTAATTATATATTATTTAACATATAGTATCATTAATTATATTGTTTGGACTATTAATTTATTTTACATTAATGTTAAGATGAAAAAAAATTATTTAAAATTGAGATCCTTTCACAAATAATTATACTTCATAGTTACCAATTAAATTTATGTAACATCACAATTCATCAAAAAAATATTTATTTTAATGTTTCAATCTTTTATGGTAAATTTTTCAACTCCCTGTAGAATAACTATTTCGTTGTTCAGTAAGAATTTATGGTAATTACACCACCACAAAAAATTATAAAAAATAAATGTTATAAAAAATATTTATTAATAACATAATATCCTTTTATGACTGATCATAACCTTTTTTATCCCCATGAAATAATATTAGTGAATATGAATTAGAAGAGAGTGGCATTTTGTCTTTATATTTAAATTAAAAAATATAAAATTAATTATCAAATAAAAATGTGAAAGCATTACCATAACATATATTATTTTATGAGGATTTTATATAAACACTCAACCAATGCATTTATGTATTTTTTAGGGATTTTAAAGTCTTATCGAATTTTTTCATCCCTGTTTTACCCATTTTACCATTACTGGGGTGAGAAATACTTACAATTTCTAAAATTCTTAATGAAAAGTAATGGGGGATATTTACCAAATATTAGCTTAATTATTCTTAACATATAAAATATTTTTCAAAAATTAATTTCTAAAAGTGGATTAAATTAATTTAAACATAAATTTATAAAATGAAATGATTTTTCTTAAAAAATGCATCTTTAAGAAAGAAAATATACATATAAAAATATCATGAATATAGTGGGTTAAAATAGAAACAATTTTATAATTATAAAAAATAGGATATTTCACTTTAAGATTAAATCCATAAAATTATTGTCCTTTTAAATTAAATTACTTTTTTGAAATACTAAGATTGTATTTGAAAAATAAGTATTGTATCTATTAACTGAAAGATAAATTGTTTAAGAAGAATCAAAATATTCTACCTAAATAAAATATTTGAAATTGATATTTTAAATATGTTTTCAATTCTATAAAATATAATTCATAAATGTTTACGAAATTAAATATAATTTTCACACGCAAAATCAAATAAAATCATTTTTGAAGGAATGTAATTTTGAACCAAAAAATGACATTTCTAAAATGAGACTTCTTATTTACTATTTATTAATAACTTATTGTGTTTTCAGTAAGACAATTATCCATATAATCTATAATCTAATTTCTCAAATTCATTCCCACTAATTCAATGACTAGGTTATAATGGTATCATAAAATAATAATAATTTTGTTATGTATTGAAATTATCTTAATGATCAGGGTTTCCTATTGAGAATGTTATTATGATTTTTATTTTATTAAAATAATTTCTTCACAGATACACAAAGAGACATGGCACTCGATGAAGGTAAATTAGTATCCCAAAGGTATAGTTGGAGTCTAATATCATACTTAAATGACACACAATTAACCAGCAATCCCAAATCTCGTTTCAAAAATACACTTTACATTTTTGATTTGATACAAACAGAAGTGACCCAAATGTAACCAAAAAATTCTAAAATATCAAATAAATTATTTTTTTCACTTATATACAGAATAATATGTCAGGTTTATAGATTTATATAATTAGGGAATCCATTACAAAACTAAATCCAAATCGTTCTCCCCCAATAGTCACTTTTCAACTATACCCATATTTTATTATTCATGAATATGTTTTTACATATAACAAAAAAAAATGAACCCATAAGACACCTATATAAATTTAATTTTCATTAGTATTATTTAGAACAAAAAAAATTGAAACATAGGAATAGTGATACCAAATGCTCAGTAATGGTAACCTATAGTTAATGTTATCAGAGTATAAAGAAACACATGTTATATAGTAATGTAAATTATATATATATGTTCAATATAATTAGTAACCTTGGAATAAAATTTAACCATGGATAACATAATAACTGGAATAATAATATGTACATCAAAAACATTGTTCACGGTGTTGCAATTTGTAATTTTGATCGTCTTAACATGAATGCCATGGATAATATCATTATAAGAAATATGATCCATATCATGAAGGTCACGACCATGATTTTATCAACAGTATAATACATAATTTACAGGCCACTATCAAGATATTATAAATTTTTATACTTGAATTAAATAAGTAAAAACCGTACTAATTTTTCTCATGATACCGAATTGATGCATCATGGGGATATATTATTCCAATACCCAACCAATATAATAATTAGACCAAGGAATTTATCATATGAAAATGAGTTATTGATTATATAATACCAAATCAATAATCATATTTATTGAGATAATGATTTTTCATTGGTTCCCAATACATAATCAATATTCCATTATAAATCAATAATCATTCATATAGAAATAAAAAGTATACAGTTTATCTATATTTTACAAGTTAATAACCAAACTATGTTTATTGAGGTACACCCTCTTATATAATTTATGTATGGTTGGGTATTAAATCAATATATATCAATGATTTAATGGGTAATTAAATACATTAAATGGATTAAAATGAAACCAAGTTAACAAAAAAAATGGTCATGAAGGAGAAAAATTAGATCAAATTGAACATGGATATTGATAAAGAATAATATCAAAATTGAGTGAGTATTCTTAGATAATCCTTATATACATCATTGTATAAAAATAAATCAATTGAGTATAAATGGATTCCATAAATTAAAACTAAATTAACATAATGTAATAATGTAATGACTTTTCAATAATAGGGTGGAAAATGGATGAAAAACATTAAAAAATGTTTTTCATAAATATTTTTCAATCATTATTGAAAAAAATAAAAGTATATATCAATTAAAATAATTTTCATGAGATTTAAAAAATAATTGTTAAAAAATGTTAATAAAATAATTTATAATAATGTAATTTTAAAAATAATTATACTTATATACTCTATTATCAAATGGAAGACTAAAATTTTAAAAATTGAAAGGAAATCCCTTTTCAAAAAGATAAATAAAATAATACCCTTTTCATTGATATAAAAGAAATTAATAGAATAATTAGAATACATATTAATATGAAAAATAATGAAAACCATGAAAGTAATATAAATTATTAATAATAAATATGAAAGCTGTAAATGTCATTCTTGAATAAAATTATTAAATAGATAGTTTTTTCAAAAATAAGAAAAGATTTTCGAAAATGATTTTTCAGGAAAAAATAAAAAATCTTCATTTCAAAATTTGAGTAAAATTCAAAATTGAAAAAAATGATATTAATAGATACTTTTAGTATATATAATAGAATTCATTAAGTAAAATAATGAATATTGATATCGAAGAGAATTTTTCTTATATAAAAAATTAGAAATAAGATCATGTTTTATTATAATTAATATTTTGGTTGACTTCAGAAAGAATTGTAGAAAAATAGATATAGTACCTAAAAAATAAAAAATTAACCTGATAATATGAAAGTTTATTGGTCTTAGGATATAAATGAAAAAAAATCTCCCAAATGTAAATTGAAACACCGACAATAATGTTAAAAAGGTAAATTATAAAATAAATCCTTACAACTTAGAAGAATTCAAATAAAAAAACCATTAGAAGATATAACAATATATGGTTTAATAAATTAAATTAATTATATAAATGAATATTTTATAATATATCATTTATATGTAATTACTTTATTGAAAATAAATTAGGTGCATAATGCAAAAAATGTCTCAAGGAAAGAAATTTCATACGAGGTACCCTTTGATTTTACTGATGACATTCATAAAATATATTTAATATCACCTATGACAAAAAGAAAAATATTATTTAATTATTTCATAACCTTATTCATATATATTCATACTCATTAATTATAATTAATCTCCATACATATATTAATTAATTATTTTTTTATTCAACATATGTATGTAATTTATATCTCATTGTGCATGTATCATAATGAAAATTATGATCCCCATTCTGTGATAAAAAAATTCATCTTTAGCCGATTAGGAGTATATTTTAATTAATTTATTAATAATTTATTCATCCATATGTTTATTTGATGAAAATTATGGGAATTTTTCATGAGAATGGAATCCATGATGTTTTTATTTCGAGTAATTTATGGATATCAATGAATTAACTTATAATGATCATTAATTCTTGTATTATAATTTCATACAAATATTAATAATGTAAATTAATTCTTAATATCATATATATTCATAAAATAAAATTTTATAATTTTCCATGTAATATGGTGATGGAAAAAATATGTATTTCAGGGAGGTGGATGTCCATACCTTTCTTGAGTAATAATTTAATTTTTTGAATGGTTAAGATGGTGGAAAAAATGAATATTATAACAAGATAATAAAATTGTAGTATAAATATTATAGTTATATTATTATATGTTTATTTTTATAATATATTTGGTGAAGTAATTAGAATAATGAAAAGAATATAAATTACACAATAGTGATTAAGTGTTCTCAACCCACTTCCCAGGACAACTCCTAGAGTCTTCTTAGATTATACTTTTAGTGATATAATAAACTCTAGGAAATGTATATGAGTTTTCATATGTAATTATTTTAACATTGGTTATAATAATATTATTTAAATATGAGAATATGTTTGGTGGTAAATGAATCCTTTTAAAAGTGATAGTGATGGAATTTTTGTAAAAACTCATTACATTATACTAATGGGATGTCACTATCTACCAAAAGTGAATCTATAGTAGACAGTAACTGATAAGGGGTAATTTCGGGTCAATAAACAATTCATACACAAACATAAGGGAGACTATTTGAGATAATTTATTCCTTTCACCCATGATTTACTTTTTTGACCAAATTTACATTAAATATAGAAACTCATTTTTTAAACATGTTAACTTACTCTAATAAAGAAAACCAAAATGGAAATCATTACCTACTTTGAATATTATAATTTATAATGTGTATATTTTACAAGATTCAACTTATTGAGGTGTTAAAGAATAATTTTAATAAAATTTCTCTTAATGGGATAGAAAATAATTTTTTAAAAATATTCTTTTAATCATAAAAATTAATTTTCTCCCAAATAATTTTGATTGTAGATTCCCTTGATATTTATTGTCTACATATAGAAATAAGAATGATTTATATTTCAAATAAAGTAAAACCAAAATGTATCATTGTGAATGACTAAAATAATTTTTTATTAGATTAATATATAACATTATTTGCAAAGTGTCAAGATTTTATTTCCATATTCATCATATTATTTCTAAATTAAATATTTTACTCCTTAAATAAATATTTGGTTCTGATAGAGGATTTAAAAATTTTTAATTCATTCTTTTATAATGATGATGTCATAAAAGATAAAATATTTTTATAAACAATTTTTTCTATTCAAATAAAAATAAATCATTTTAGAAAAATCACAAAAACATACCATAATCAAATTTTCACATTATGAATTAATAAGTAATATTAATTTAATAAGATTAAAATTATAAATATTTTTACTATTTAATTTAATTGTGAACCTAAAATATAAGGAAATACAATAACTTGTACAAACATTTCCTTTTAAAATTTTGGTCTCTTTATCCATACATAAAATAAATTACATGTGAGGGTTTTATTTATAAATTACAAAATATATGTGAATATTCCTATAAAAATAAGTTCATAATTTATCAAGATAAAAATACTCAAAATATAGAATAATACAATTATTACAAAAATAACCATTCTAAACAGTAAATGGTTTGAATACAATTCCAATGAATTTTATTATTTGTATTATAAATCCCAATCTTCCTCAATTAATTGGTATTATAAGAAATAAAATCATTCTTCAAAATAATAATATGTGAAAAATTATAATAAATCATTTTATGTGTTGTTTTTTTCTATAAGTTTTAATAATTTTGGAATTTTCTTAATAAAACATCATATTTTATTCCCATGATCTGTTAATTCCTATCTTATATTTTAAAATGTTGAATAGTTCATTTTATTTTATTATTAGTTGTGTAATGTTTTCTAAAAATTTTAATGTATTATTACTTATGGGGTGTTACATTGTACACCCAAAATAAATTGTTTTTTCATAATTTTAGTTTTCTTCCCTCAAAAAAAATATATGGCGGTGTTCTCATTATGACTCATAGTTAAATTCCTAAAGAGTTACCTATCATACTATCATAGGTGAGACTCATATTTTATCTCATTATTTATATATATATATAGGTATATTTTCATATTTAACATCAATATGTGCCAAATATACTTCCTTAATTGTAAGAATAATTGGGTTCTAGAAATATTCCTTTTAGAGATTTATTTCCATGATCGTACATAAAACCAAATACTAAGACCAAATGGTTATGTTGATAATCAATAATCATGTTAAAATAAATCCTAAATTTTTAATCCATTAACAAATTCATTTCATCCCTGGATACACTAGGTTTAACTACAACCCAACAACCCTCTTTAATTTTAACTACAATTTCATTATGTTTTATACACTTATAAAAAATAACCCCATTCCCAAAAAAAACTAAACCAAAAGTGTCATGATATTTCATACCATATTGTAAAAAAATTATGGAAACCAATAATCCCAAAATTCAATGTTAATCAACAATTTTATACAACATTAATATCTCACAAAATGAGACACTAGTAATAATATACACCAATAATAAATAATCTAAAATAGTTATAAATTATTTTCCAAAATAACCTTAATTTTCATTAAAATTAAATTTTATATTAGTTCTCAAGTTTATCAATACAAATAAATGTTTATTGCAATATAAATTAAGCTAATTGTATAATTAACCATATTTAACTCAACATGAAATCACATAACAACCCAACGATTTTTATACCGATATTTGTTATTTAACCTAATTTCTTGATTAACCATATTTAACCCCATTCCCAGTATATTTTTTCACATGATACTTACTTAGTCTATTGACGTGCTAGATTATATTGGGCCCCAAAAATAAATTGAATAATTATAGTAACACCCCGAGTTTTTATGATAAATATTATATATAATTTCTTTGATGTCTTGTATTGTACGCTACACCATGATTAGCTTACGCTATATGCAACACCATATTAGCTTTTAGTATATGTAAACACTATTCATGGCTTGTGTTACACGTAAGAGAAACCTTTCCCGATAGCTTGCGTTGTATACAATACCGAGTTTCACTAAACAATAATATATTATTATAATATTATAAACTGGCTGTTATGAATAGCATTGACTGAATTTTGAATTTTCTAACATTATAATTCCCATTACACATTTTATATAATGAGATATGAAAACAAAATCAATTTTTCGGATAAAATAACTACTTTTCAAAAAATGTAGTTTTTCCGCCTTTTGATGGTGCTCCCATTTTAAATCTAATTTTTGACAACTTTATATGTTCAATTTTACAAAATAAACTTCTTCTATTAAACTAGGATATAAAAATTTACATTAGATGATTTTTTTATACTTTTCTGATTACCTTCAAATTTTGATGAATAGTGAAAATACGCTAATTTTTTCTTAAAAACACGTTTTCTCATCAAGAAATTTACATAGTTAAATGATAATATTTAATAGTTTTAAAGTATATATAGAATAAATTTTTACCATTTAATATTATGTATTTCATTTCTATTATGTTTACATTGAATTCAAATGTAAAAACATTTCAATATTTGAAAATGTTGTAACTTTTAAAACTTCTTTTCTTAACAACGGGATTAATTTTAAATTAATTTCATAAACTTATGTGTTTTGAATTTTGAAAAATGGATTTCATATTTGGATTCAGTGGGTACAAATTATGTTAATAGGTTAATTTTTTTTTGACATTATGTATATTAACTATGGTAATTTTTATTAATTACAATTAAAGGTAAATCGTGTAATTGAGGGTAAAAATAATATTATAAAATTTCCCTAAAACCTGATGAAATTCTATTGGATGAATAAAAGTCAACCCATATCACCTAAGGGTCGTAATAGATTCATTTCATGGACTTTCGACCATGAAAATTATATAATTATTATTAAAACCAAAGAAAGTTACCACATGTCACTCTCTTATATCTTATATGTGTAATAATTTTTATTTAGTGGTAAACTCCATAAAAAATCAAACATGAATAGTCTCAAAGAAATATTATACAATTATCTACATCATGTGAGTTTATTTATAATTTTTAGGGATTAAATAATTATCATTAATGACGACACAAAAGTTATGTTGATATAATTTTATTGATTGAAATATCAAATAAATTGTTTTAAAAATATTGAAGTAAATATTATATGAACAATTTAATGTGATCCACGAATTTTATAGTTGAATATGACCTGTTAGGAATATATTAAGTACTTTGGTTCGAATATATCCTATGTGTGGATTTTATTTAAAATCAAATAAACGAATAGTGTCAAAATCGACACTATTGTTATTTTTTAAAAATAACATATTATAAAATTGTTTAGAATCAAAAAAATATATATAAATTTAAAATTAAAATTTATAATGTCTAAAATGTCATAAATTATCCAATATGGATAATTAAAAAAACATAATTAATTATTAGTAACAATTAAAAATTTATAATATTATTACCGCAAATAAAATTAAATAGATTATATAAGGATAATTCAATTTGATAAGGTTTAAAATAAATTGCCAATATGTCTAAATTTTATTTTTTGAGGAGATTACCACTCTATATCATATCATATTTGAATTGAATCATTTTTGAGGTTTTTAAGTGTGGTTTAGAATTTATTATAAATTAATATTTCTTATGTTTCCAAAGGTTCCCCTCCCCTCCCTTATAAAAGGGCACCTCCCCCCTCTCCTCTTTATAACATTTTGAGCCTTCCAGCTTGGCCAAAACCTCTCTATTTCTCTTATCCACTTCCCTAGAAATCTACTATAGGTCCTGGTATTCATCAAAGACAAAATTTAGTACCCTAAGAGGAGGTTTAGAAGAGGCGCGTCATGGAAGAGGTAATATCCTTTATCGATTCATCCAAATTTATTTCTTCTTATAATTCCTCTTATTTTTTTTGATTCATAATAAAGTAAAAACATAAGTATCACTCATATACTTATATGTTATTATAAATATGAACCAACCCTATTTCACCTTCTATCCATCCTACAGAAAACGAAATCACCGTGTGTGCGTATGTACGAAATTCTGTCTCCATGTAATGGTGTAATCTGTTTTTCCCCAACACCATACATGGATGGGTATAAGGGTGGAAATAATAACTATATATGATTATTAAAACATCATATTAATTCTGATAAATTATATCATCCACTCCAATTCCATTAAATAATTATGCGAATGATATCATCGGCCACGCATATGTACGGATTACCGTCTCCACGACGCGACGAGATTCATTCTCCATGATATACCATTCAAGTATTATTATAAAGTATATATAATAAATAATAATGAAATATATGACATAATAATGATACTGTATTTATGTGCATATATGTTTCATTTACTTAATTCCATTCAATTCAATTAGGAAACAAAAAACAGCGTTCATGCATACGTACGACCTACCATCCCCATAAATGATGTATTTCATTCCATTTATCAATCTATCATATATATTTAAACGATGAATATATATAATAAATAAATTATTTTTTCTATTCTGGAATTAAGTAAATTCGGATATAAGTAATAATATCACGAATAACAAGTCGAAACACGTATGATAAATGAAATGAATTTACCCAAAAACGCGACTTTGACATGGAATTGAAAAAAGAAAAAGTAATATAATGTCCTAAGTGAATCATATATGATATAATAAATATTATTATAGTTCTATTACAAGTTAATAATATGTTTAAACCCACTATACAGGAGTTCCAGACACGTACAGAAGTAGTTGGACCTATGGAAAGGGATTATTTCGTCTCCCTTTTATTTCATTGAGATATATGCCTTAATCACCATCTATTTCATTTGTATGGTGTTTATGCTTCCCATGAATGTCTTATGTTTTTTATTATGGAGGTTATGATATTTATATATACATGTAATATTCTTTATTATATGAAATGTATGACTCCACCAATCATAAAAGGTAAGGAGTAATTTTGAAAATCTCATTTTTATCTGAGATTGCTTATACGTGAGTATTTACTGGGGTTATATTTTTCATCCATGTCCATAAAAATGTTTTTCATAAACTATTTAATATTCACCCATGTATATTTAAATTCTTTTTTACCCCTCTCTGACTTTTATTTTGTGTTATGTAAGGAATCTTTCTTTTGTTTACCACATGAGGTACTTTTTAACTTTTACGTTAAAAGTTTGAGGAAAATGTTTTTTAAATTTTATGGAATGAATAGATTTATATAGTTTCATAAAACCATATTTTCATGAATCTTTCTCTAATATTTCATACTATTTTCAACAAAATCCTTTTCTTTTAAAATTTCATGGAAATTTGTGAAAAGAAAATATTTTTGAAGATGAAATGATATTTTCCTCAATAATTCATATCAAGTGTTTTATCAAAACCATTTCCATATAAGATGACATTATTTATTATGTTTATGTTCCATGTATAATGTCTCTGATTTACATGGTTTCACATTTTTTAAGATGAAATGATATCCATTTGTTTTTTATTGATTGTGTTATAATGGTATGATGTTTATGAAACCCATTTAATTCTTTGGAATATGATGAATGATTTATGATTATGTTGTGGCACACGTAAGAATTATTTCATTATGAGATGGGTGGTACCTATATCTTCCTCTCATGCATTGGGTAAAGATTTATATCTCATGAGATAGTCATGGCTGGAATGACAAGTGAATTCGGGTCAACAATACAGGGCTGGAATGGTATGTAAACCCGGTTTAGTAATGGACTTTGTCCACTATGATGGTCTTGGAAATAATTCATTGGATACTATATAAATCATAACATGTTCTTAATGGTTTTCCACAATTCCATGTTTTGTTCCCATGTTATTTTATCATGGTTAATGTTCCTTTGTCAAACCCCGAGCTATCCGTTATTTTTATTTTATTATTTTCTATGGTTTTAAAAATTTTGTTATTATTTTTTATGGGTTTTATTATTGTTATTATTATTTTTATTATTATCATTCCTTTCTTATTGTCACTATTTTAGATTTTATTTATTTATTTATTTATTCTTTCTCTCTAACCCTGGCAGCTTTCCACGTTTTTTTCTTCCTCATCTTTCTTGGTCTATGGAGCATCGCCACCCCCAGGGTTTTCTCTTCCCCGCTGCGAGAAAGCCCCCAGGATTCCCTCATTCTCCCTTGCAGCACACCGGATCTCTAGTGCTTCACCGCGGGCTGCTCCTGTTGTACCCTTCCACCCACGCATGCCCAGCCAACCCAGCGCCACCCTGCTCAGCGGAACCCCGCACCGTCCCCATCTGGAGGTCACACACCAACCCTACTCAGCGGTACCCCTTGCCGTCCTTATCTGACCGTCACGTTCCCTTTCTGCTGAGCTGAACCAACCTAGAAACCATCCAGCCTCCAGCGTTGCTCCTCCCGTACACACGCCAAGACATTGGCTTCTGCTCCCAGCCAGAACTCGATCACCCTCCCCTCCCACAACATGCCTCCCTTAGGACGCCCGCCCCTCCTTTCACTGCATCGTTCGACCAGCAGTGACAAACCTCTCCCCCCTCGCTGCACCGGCCACCGAATCCTCCCAGCAGACTACCCTTTTGGTTGTACGGACCTCCACTCCCTCAAACTGCAATTCCACCCTTGTACTTCCACTTTTGGCCATTTCTCCACAATCCGAAGCCATCTACAACCTATTGCAAGTCCAAATGCTTCACCATGAACCACCCTTCTATAGTGTAGAAGTCCACCATGCTATTCCAGTACTCTGTAGATCTCCCCCATGCTACAATCAGATGAATGAATGGTAAAGGCTCAACCAAATTGCAGTTCTCAATAACAGCGTGGAGTGTCCCCATTGTAGCCCCATTACACCATTTTAAAACCACTAGCCTTATATATCACAGGTCCCTTTAGCTAAATATGATGTGAAAACTTGCTTGAAGAAGTCTTACACGCACTACCAGTTCCAACCCATGCCCTCCAACCATCCCAGAAACCTCAGAGGCAATCTCCTCCACTTTTCGAGCCAACCTAACCAGTGACACCCGGATGCGGTTCCCCTTCCCTGCTCCACGTGCCCGACCAGCGCGCCCCTTCTCCCTGTCGACCTTTTTTTTCTAGCCACTACGCCTCTAGCTGACCACTTTCCACCAGCGAACCCTCTTCCAGTGTTTGCACCGCCGCTTTCCTGCGTGTAATCTTGTCGGCACACATATCCACCTCAGTACGCCCCTTGTCCGACGGTCGCACGACCTCCTAGATTGGCCACACCCATTTTTGGCGTCCTCACTACCCCTTTTTCACTGTCATGCAACTCTGCTGATTGAGCGTACCCCATGCCGACCTCTAAACCATTAAATTTAGAGGTATTGAATTGTTTTATGACATAATTTCATTTAATATTAATTATGTACTTTAGGTTTTGAGTATATTTATTTTTAGGATAAATTATGTGGTATTTTAATTTTGTTCTGTTAACTATTTCCCCTAAACTATTTATTCTTGGCATGCTTTGGTGAATAGTTATTTGTTACACTATATGTTTTTTCTTAAAATGGATAGTTGGATCTTTAAAATGTTAGTGAGTTATTTTGGCGTTGTGTGGTTTTTGTAAACACTTCGTGCTTTTTAAAGTGGTTTAGTAAATACTGTCAATGGTGAAAGTTGTGATTTGAAAATTTGTCGAGGTGGTTCTTTCACGTTGTTTTCTTGTTTGGAACGTTTTAAGTCTGTCTTTGTGGTATTTTAGTTTTTGTGCGTTTGTTGCAGTGCATTTCCAAGGTAACCCTATGATATTGTTTTCATCAGCTTGTGGTTGCTTGTACGCCTGCGCGAGGCATGTTGCGTCATTGTGTTTGTACAGCGAGAAGATGTAGGTCTCCCACTACACTCACCTTTATGTTTAGAATTTTTTAATTTCTTGATGTTTTATTATTTTTAATAAATAGTAAATAATATAAGATAATTAATTTTTTAAATGATTATTCGGTGTTAAAAGAGTCGTTTATTTTATACCGAATACTTGAAACATTTTCTTGATGAGCGGACACCCAGTATTGGAGGAATTCCCGTTTGGCCTTTAAACATAATTCGACGAATTTAAAATTTACTTCTAGTTTTAATGATATATTATTTTTTCTGAACAAACGTTTTCAGTTTTCTCAAGAAATTTGGTTTTTATTTAAAATTGGTGAAGGCCCGTTTGGCACATTAATAAAATAAATTATTTTGGAAAACCCATTCAGGGGTGGTCTTTGGTGTGTGTTGATTGCATGAGATGTATATGATGTTTGTGCATCGTGACTGATATATTTACATTGTCGACGCACCCCTTTTTATTGCTTGTGTTGACATGGGAACCTGGAATAGTGAGTGAATCTTCTGAGAATGATTACCGGACTAGTTTAGATTACGCACAGGCTAGTGGCCCCGATGCTGGGGAATACTGATTTATTTTTGCTACAGGGATTGGGCCCCTCGGTTAGGCCACGTAGGGATATACTGGGCATTAGGGCGTTATGACATCATCGAGTTAGATAATGCTTTCAGGACAAGTCACATGTATGGTATGTTGTGGATTGTTCACGATCTCCAAGGTTTGACCAATGTTTCCTTTAGTGTTTATTTGTATGTGGCGGAGGATTGAGAGGTCTAATTCGGTAGCTGGCCCTTTTGTGCCACTTTTTCCATTTCCCTTAGTGTGTGTTGCGTGTTGTGTGATTTCCCCCTTTTAATAACAATAAAAATTTGGGTTTCTAAATGGTTCACAAAAACAATTTTGAAAATTAAATGCAGATGTTTCTTCCAAACAATAAACTTTTTTTAAAATTAAAAAGGGAAATGGACTGTTATTTACTTTATAAATGAAAGTGTGTGTGAAAACCCATATTTTTTATAATTTAGTTCAATCCTGGAATTAGTAAATTTATTTATTTAAAGGTACTTCATTGGGAATAGTTTGTTGGGAACACCTACTGAGTTTTAATACTCATGCATGTAGAGTTTTCCTATTTTTATTTTTTGTTGTATATTTGAATCTAGCTTGATCACCGGGGGAATGAGTTGGGTGTAGAATGGTGAGCGACTCTTGGAGTCTTGAGGAGTTGTGGTTGAGGTCAGGTTAGTTGGTTGTTGTTGGTCGCTCTTTCTTTTTTGTGTTGTTTAGGTACTTTGCATTGTTCTATTTTCTTTCCGCTGAATTATTTATTTTATTGGGAGAAATCATCCCCCCTTGCTCTCTTCTGATGCCATGGTGCTTGTCACCATCCCGAGAGGATCAGGAACACCTCTCGGGCCATGTCGCGGTCAGGCTCGGGTGACCTGTTCAGGGTCGACCAATGTTGGTTCGTGAAAAAATAGTATCAGAGGTAGGTTGGCTCCTGAGCGGACCATGTTTTTAGAGCGCCCATTGTTATTTGGGGTTACCATGGTATAAGGAGTAAGATTATCAAGACTCAAGGCATACAGACGAGAAGGATGTCAAGAACCCTTGCTCGTTCCGAACATTGGGTTACCATGGGATGTTTGGGTTGTCGATGTCTTTTATTTCTTATAGTTTTTTTGGTATAGGGAAATGAAATGAGAGTCGGGCGAGTGACCTCCATGAGCTCCATGGTATGGAAAGCCATGTGGAGCAGGGGACATTACCCTGGAATACTCTCAATGATGGTGGTGTGACTAGTGTATAGCCACCAACCATATGGCCGAGTCACCCCTCATAACTAGTTTCCCCCTAGTGAATCGTTTGAGTTTTCCTTCATTATGAAAAAAATTTGTTTTGTAATGTTTTATTCTGGAAATTGTGAAAAGTTGAAATTGAAATGGAAATGACCATGTTTTCATTATATTATTTGTTTCCTTGTTCCTTAGTGTTCACCCCCCACGACGGTTTGATGGATTCCCAAGTTGTAGCTTCTGGTGGTTCACCCCTTGCGAATCCTCCAGTTGATCAGCCCATAAACTATGTTCTGGAGTTTCGGAAGTTGACCCCTACTCTTTTTTATGGACAAGAAGATCCTATTGAGGCAAAGGAGTGGATTCAGAATATTGATGGGATGTTCAGTTTCATTGAGCTGCATGAGTCGTTAAAGGTGATGTTAGCTACCTTTATGCTTGATGTCCCATCATGGAAATAGTGGAGGTCTGTGTCTCGGAATCAGCCTCGGGAAGATCAAACATGGGAGTTTTTCAAGTCATCATTTATCCAACAAATATTTTCGGAGTTTACAAAGATAAGAATGAGGATGGAGTTGTGCTTTCTTCAGCAGGGTGTTGAATCGGTACTATAATTCTATCGATCATCATAGGCCTAGTTATGTATGATCAGTGGTTTGTTGCGAATGATCCTAGGAAGCCTCGACAATTTGAGTCTGGACTCTGAATTGAACTGCGATCGAAAGAGGAAGAGATCAACCAAACCAGCTTCTCAGATCATGTGATGCAAGCCTTTTTAGCTGAACATGGGTAATTAGGAGGACTTGAGGGGGGAGAATACTCCAACTTTGGGAAGCAGTGTAGAGGATGGAGATAAGAAGAATGAGAAGTGACCTGGCACTAGTAGTGCTGCTTGAGGGATCAAAAGGCCTTCAGACCTTCAATCATCTTCTCCACAATGCAATGTCGTGATCTGTCACTAGTGTGGTAGGTAGGGTCATAAGAGGCCGACGTGTCCGAGTTCTTTGAGACCCTGCCACACCTGTGGACATTGGGGTCACTTGCAGTGATTCTGCCGCGGTGTTTCCAAGAAGCATGCTGAAGTCAGAAGTGGCTCATCGAAGTTCACCTCAGCCCATCAACAAGAGTAGGGTGATGTTTGGGGATCAGTTTGAGGTTTTTCACTTGTATTATTTCTTTGATGTAGTAGTCATCTCTTGTAGAGTTTTGTAGTGGTCCTTTTCTTTCAGTTGTAAGAATGGTTGTGGTTGATCCTCTTTGAATCTTTTATTTTATTGGAAGTGTGTTTGGTGAAATACTGTTTTGTGTGTTATGTTTGGGAATTTTTTAAGCCTGAATGCGAGGTAGGAGATGCTTCAACCATTGGTTCTCCAACCATAGTCCGTGGAGTGAAGTTCGCGCATAGTCAAGAGAACCCCAACGGTGAAAAAGGGAATTGGTTTAATCTCAGTTTAGAGTGTGACATGGTTTACATTTATCTGAGGGTGACATGTTGTTTATATATTAATGGTGTTAGTTTTGATGTTCTAGAAGTTGTGCCCTTACCTTCTTCCCCCTTTTGGTGGGGGGTTTTTGGTTTGTGGGGAAAATTTTGAATTTTGGTTAATCTCGCCATTTCTTATGGGGGAGACCCACAATGGGACTCGCAAAGTCACACTAGAAGTAATTTAGTGATAGCCTATGCTTTATGGTGGGGAGTCTATTCGGTCCTCCCTGTGTCAGTGTTAGAATTTATTTTCATGTATCATTTGGTCATAGTTGGTCTCTTGCAGAACCGCATAATCAGATGTTCTTCCTCTTGAGAAAACATTGGGATTGGAGTACACCCAGCAGTCCCGTTGGACTGCGAGGATGAAAATAAGTGTCAGAGATGGTTTAAGTTCATTTGTTCCTTGATTGAAATGGATGGTTTGGGTTCTTCCTGGTGACAGTAAAGGTGATCATCTTTTAAGGATAAGTAATGTGTCATGGGAGTTTGGTGTTCATTTGGATCAATCAACAGGAGGCTCTTAAACATTTATAGGTGAGTGGAACTTAAAGAGTTTCTTCATGGGTCTACGTCTTGTTGTGGCTTCTCAGGGGCGGGATGCATTATGGTGGGGAGAATTGTCACACCCCAACCTATCCGTTATTTTTATTTTATTATTTTCTACGGTTTTCCAATTATTATTATTATTTTCTATGGTTATTATTATTATTATTTTTTATTTTTATTATTATCATACCATTCTTATTATCACTATTTTTGGTTTCATTTATTTATTATTTTTATCTTTTCTTTCCTTTATTTTTTTTCATTCTCTCTAACCCTAATAGATTTCTCCGTTTTTTTCTTCCTCTTCTCGCTTGGACCATGGAGCGCCGCCAACCCCTGGGATTTCTCTTCCCCACCATGAGAAAGCCCCTAGGATTCCCTCATTCTCCCTTGTAGTGCACCGAATCGCCAATGATTCACCATGGGCCGATCCTACAGTATCCCTCCTCCCGCGCATGCCCATCCAACCCAGCGCCACCCTGCTCAGAAAAACACCCGCCGTCCCCGTCCGGAGGTCGCGCACCCACTCTTCTCAACGACACCTCTTGTCGTCCTCATTCGACCATTGCATGCCCTTTCTACTGAGCCACACCAACCAAGAAACCCTCTGGCCTCCAGCGTTTCTCCTACCCTACACAGGCCAAGATGTCGAATTCTACTCCCAGCTGGCACACGAACACCCACACCTCCCTCAGCCCACCTCCCTCAGGCTGCCCGAACCTCCTTTCCCTTCTTCGTCTGACCAGCAGTGATGGACCCCTCCCCCCTCCCTGCACAGGCCACCAGATCCACCCACCGGACCTCCCTTTTGGTTGCACGGACCACCAATCGCTCAAACCGCAAGTCCACCATTGTACTACCACTTTTGACCTTTTCTCCACAATCCGCAGCCATCTAAAACCTCTTGGAAGTCTAGATTGTGCACCTTGAACCACCCTTTTGTAGTGTAGAAGTCCACCATGCAATTCTAGTACTCTAAGGATCTCCCACATGCTGCAAGAAGATGGAAGAATGGTGAAGGCTCAACCAAATTGAAGTTCTCAATAATAGCATGGAGTTTCCCCATTACGGCCCCATTACACCTTTTTATGACCCCTAGCCTTGCAGATCATAGGTCCCTTTAGCTAAATCAGATGTGCAGACTTTCTTCACAAAGTCTTACACGCACTACCCGTTTCGACCCAAGCCATTCATCCTGCCTAGCAACCCCAGACATGATCTCCTCCACTGTTCGGGCCAACCTAACCAGCAACACCCTGACGTGGCTCCTCTTCCCTACTCCGCGCGCCCGACCCGTGCGCCCCCTCTCCCTGCCGACCTTTTTTTCAGCCATTATGCCTCTGCACAACCACTTTCTGCCAGAAACCCCTCCACCAGTGATGTCGCCGCCTCTTTCCAGCGCTTAATCTTTTTGGCACGCATATCCACCTTAGCAAGCCCCTTGTCCGACAGTCGCGTGACCTCCTAGCTTGGTCTCACCCATTTTCAGCGTCCTCGCCGGCCCTTTTTGACTGTCGTGCGACTCTGCTGATTGAGTGCACCCCACGCCGACCTCTGCACCTTTAAATTTAGAGGTATTGAATTCTTTTATGACTTATTTTCATTTTATGTTAATTAAGTACTTTTGGATATGAATATATTTATTTTTATGATAAATTATGTGGTATTGCAATTTTATTCAGTTAACTATTTCGCCTAAACTATTTATTCTTGGCATGTTTTGGTGAATAGTTAGTTTGGTACAATATAAGTGTTTTCTTAAAATGGTTAGTTGTCTCTTTAAAATGTTTAGTGAGTTATTTTGGCGATGTGTGGTTTTTGTAAACACTTTGTTGTTTTTAAAGTGGTCTAGTAAACAGTGTCAATGGTGCATGTTGTGATTTGAAAACGTGTCTAGGTGGTTATTTTGCGTTGTTTGATCGTTTGGATTGTTTTATGTCTATATTTGTGTGATTTCAGTTTTTGTGTGTTTGTTTCAGGGCATTTTCAAGGTAACCCCGTGATATTGTTGTCATCATCTTGCACTTTCTTGTACGCCTGCGTGAGGCATGTTGCTCTATTGTGTTTGGACTACGAGCAGAGGTAGGTCCCCCACTGCACTCACCATTAAATTTAGAATTTATTAATTGCTTGATGTTTTATTAATTTTAATAAATAAGAAATAATATATGATAATTAATTTTCTAAATGATTATTTGGTGTGAAAAGAGTCGTTTATTTTATACTGAACACTTGAAACATTTTCATGATGAGCGAAAACCCAGTATTAAAAGAATGATCATTTAGAGTTTAAACATAATTCATGGTGTTTAAAATGAACTATTAGTTTTAAGGATAAATGATTTATTTTGAACAATTGTTTTGGGTTTTCTTGAGAAATCAGGTTTTTCATTAAAATTGGTAAAGGCCCATTTGGAACATTAATAAAAAAATTATTTTGGAAAACCCATTCAGGGGTGATCTTTGGTCTGAGTTGATTGCGTGATCTTTATATGATGTTTATGCATTGTGACTGATTTATTTGCATTGTGGATTCAACCCTTTTTATTGCTTGTGTTGACATGGGAACCTGGAATAGTGAGTGAATATTCTGAGAATGATTGCTGCACTAGTTTAGATTACGCACTAGCTAATGGCCCCATAGCAGGGGAATACTGAGTTATTGCTACTATGGGGATTGGGGCCCTCGGTTAGGCCACATAGGGCTATTTGAGGGTTAGGGTGTTATGAATTCATTGAGTTAGATCATGCTTTTAGGATGAGTCACATGTATGGTGTGTTCTGGATTGTTCATTATATCATAGGTTCAAACCATGTTTCCTTTAGTGTTTAATTGTAACACCATGAGATTTTATGAAAAATATTATTTTTAATTTCATTAATGTCTTCTTTTGTAAGCTACACCAAAAGGAGTTTGCAAAACACACATCCCTGACTTCACTTGAATTCCACGCAATCACGACCTTCCACGATAGCCTGTGTTGTACGCAATACTGAGTTTTTCTAAACAACGATATGTCATATGAACTACCCGTTTTGAATAGTATCCAAAAAATTTGAATTTTATAACATTATTATTCATCTTAATCATTTTCTAGATCATGGTATGGGATCAAAAACAATTTTTTCGGGTAAAATAAGTAATTTTCAAAAATGTAGTTTTTCCGCCTTTTGATGGTGCAACCACATTAAATCTTTTTTTTGACTTGTCTATAATTTCAATTTGACAAAATAATATTCTTTTTTGTAATCAGGATATAAAATTTTCTTTGGATAAATTTTTCATATTATTCTGATAACATTCATATTTTAATGAATAGTAAAAACACGCTATATTTTTATTAAAAACAACTTTTTTCATCGCAATAATTTATATGGTTAGATTATCTTTTTAATTGGGTTTAAAGTTTAATTAGAATATACTTTTACCATTTAATATAATCTTGTTCATTGGATTTAATTTCACTTTGAAATTGGATATAAACAAGTATCAAACATTTGATTGTTTTTGTTTCTTAAAAACACGCTATTTGTTTTGATAACGGGAATTAAATTTAAAATTAATTAATTCCAATTATATGTTATGTATTTGATAAAATAGACATCAATTTTTAATTTGAAATATCATATAATGCTTAGGCTGAATTTTTGGTATTTTTATGAAAAACCTCAATTTTCGATGAATAGTGAAACCACTTAGTTGTAGTTAAGAAACTGACTTTTTTTAATTTAAATTAAAATTTTCCACTTCTGTTAATTGAATTTAAAAAATCCAAGAGACACGGTTAATATTAAGGACTAAAATTTGGTTCAATGAGATGAAAATAATTTTTGGTGAATAGTAACTTTTTACTTTTATTTACCACGGTTAAAAGTAAATATGATAATTAATGGTAACAATGATATTATTATTACCCTAAAACATGTTCTAATTCTAGTGGATAAGTGTAATTTGACGATAAACAACCTTAGGAATAAAATATGACCATTTAGGCCAACTTGGTTTAGATTAGGACATTTATTATTAATTTATTTAAAGAAGGGTTAAAAAAGATAAATCAATATTTAATAACTAAATAATTTTTAATATAGGGTTATACAAAAGATAAATTAGATTATAAATATTCATTATAAATATAAAAAGATTTTCGACATAGTGGTATTTTATTTATAATTTTTACACATTAAATAATGTAATTTATTTATGACACAATGATGATAGAGTAATTATCTTATTGATGAAATATTGAAATAGTTGATGTTATAAATACCCAAATAAATTTAATTTGAGGCTTTTTATGAATAAAAATAATTTTCTAGGTCAATATGACATGTTATTATTGATTTAAGTAACGTTTTTTAAACTAATCATTCTTTTATGATTTTCACAAAAAACACGTACCAAATAGTGTCAAAATTGACATAAAATAGTTTTTAAAACAAATATTTTATTATTAATTGTTATTTTATTCCTAAAAACCTATGGTTCGGCCAAATGACTTAGATAAGGATATATATATTAATAATTAACCACTTGGGGTTCGTTTGGCTTGTTATAGTATGTTTATTAACCTTATAGTGTATGAAAAAAGAACACACGGTAAAAGTAAAATTATGTAAATTAAAGTTAAATCTAAATGATAAGATTAAAATAGGACCCTAAACTTGTCTAAATTATATTGGATGAGAGGATTTCGACCCCTCCCCACCTTAGCTTATAAATAACTCAATTTGGAGCTATTAAAAACAGAATATCACTTTATAATAAAATAATATTTATAGTTATTCCAAAGGTTCCCCTCTCCTCCCTTATAAAAGGGCACCTCCTCCCTCTCTTCCTCACACCACTTTGAGACTTCAATCTCGGCCAACCCCTGACAATTTCACTTATACACTTCCCTAAAAGCATCCTAGAGGTTCTGGTCTTCTTCAATGACCAATCTTACTGCACTAAGAGGAGGTTTCAAAAAGATGTTTCGAAAGAAGAGGTAATATCCATTACCGATTCTTTCAACTTTATTTCTTTTTCTACTTCTTCTTCTTTAGTTGTTTCATTATGAAGTAATAACATCAGTATCACTCATATACTGATATTTTATTATAAGTATGAAACAACCCTATTTCACCTCTTATCCATCCTACGGAAAACGAAATCATCGTGCTTGCGTACGTACGGAATACGGTCTCCACGCCGTGGTGTAATCTGTTTTCGACCACCACCCTACTTGGATGGGTATAATAGTGTAAAGAAATAACTATATATAATTATTTCAAATATATATTTATTCTGAAATATTATACATACACTTTAATGAAATTCCACAATCATGGTAATGATATCATCGCTCGTGCATACGTACGGAATACCGTCTCCACGACGCGATGAGATTCATTCTCCATGATAACCATTCATGAATGATTATATGGTATATATAATATATAATCATGAAATATATGAAATAATAGGGATACTGGATTTATGTTTATATATATATATGTCTTCTACTTAAATTCATTCAATTCAATAAGGAAATGAATACAGCGTTCATGCGTACGTACGGCCTACCGTCTCCATGAACGGTGTATTTCATTACATTTAATCGATCTATCATAGATATATGTATATAATGAATATATATTATATATAAATCATGTTTTACATTCTTTAATTAAGTAAATCAGGATTTAAGTAATAATATCAAGAACAGCAAGTCCAAACACGTACGATAAATAACACGATTTGACCCAAAACGCTGCTTTAACATGGAACTTACAAAAAAACTGGTAAAATATAGTCATAAGTGAACCATATATGATATCATAACAATGAATATTATTCTGTAATAAGTCAATGACATTATTTAAATCATTATACAGGAGTTCTGGATACATACGAAGCATATCAGACCTAAGGTAAGGGATAATTTTGCAAATCTCATTTTTATTCGAGATTGCTTATTCGTAAGTATTTGCTGGTGTTATTTCTATCATCAATGTCAATTTTTTATAAAAGTGTTTTCATGTATGTTTAAAGTCCTTTTTGACCATTTTTTAATTTTACAACATGGTATGTAAGGAATCTTATTTTTACCATACGATGTACTTTTTGACATTTCCGACAAAAGTACGAGGAGAATGTTATTTTTAACTTATACGGCGTGAACGGATTTTTACGGTTTCATAACGCCTCATTTTCATGAAGCATACACTACATGATTTTATGAGTATTTTCAACAAAATACTTTTATTTTAAATGTGCATATCATTTTTTGAAAAGAAAATGATTTGGATGAAGAAAGGATATTTTCCTCAGGAATTCATTTCAAATGTTTTATCAAAACCATTTTCCATCTAAGATGACATTATTTCATATGTGTATGTTTCAAGTTTAATGTCTCTATGATTTACATGGTTCATGCTTTTTATGAAGAAATTTCCATTGGTTTTATATGGATTATGAAATGATGGGATGATGTTTATGAAACCCATTTTATTCTTTGGGTTATGATGAATGATTTATGATTATTTTGTGGCACAAGTAAGAATGATTTCATTATGAGATAGGTGGGAACAATATATCCAACCAATGCATTGGGTAATGATTTATATATCATTAGACAGACATGGGTGGAATGGTAATTTAATCTGGTTCAGTGTTACAGGACTGATACGAGGAGTGAACTCGATTCATAAAGGGACTTTGTCCACTAAGATGGTGTTGGCAGCAATGCCTTGGATACTATGGAAATCAGGACATGTGCTGAATGGTTTCCACAATTACATGTTTTATTCCCATTATATTTTATCATGATTGATGTTCTATTATGATATATTCCTTATTTAATTCCACAATTTATATCTTTTCTCATGATTTAGATGTTTAAATTTCATGTTCAAGTTTTTTTCTTTCAAATGTTTATGGATTGTTTTATGTTCACTATGTTTGCCCTTACTGAGCATTTGAGCTCACCCTTTTTATGTTTTCTTTTCCCCAAGATATAAGGAAAGAATTTTGGTATGAAAAACAAGGGAAGAATGTTATGGGATATGTTTAAGATCATTCACCACGATTATAAGATTACGTTCCATGTTTCCAAAGACACTAAACTATTACGGTTCTTGTGTGTCTGTTTTTGTTATGTACACAGTATTCCGCAAAAGTAATGTGATATCCATGTACGTCAAGATTTGGGTCTCTACAGTTGGTATTAAAGAAAAGGTTTAGTCAACCTTTCAAATCTACGATGCGAAAATGTTAGAGAGATCCCTAGAAATATTTCTAAGTTATGTCTAGGGATGTTACTAAGGATATGTATACATATAGGATATAGTCCTAGAACTACAGTAATGATCTTAGAGTTTAACCTAATATGTTATATATTGAGGGTACTCCACCTTTACTATGTTTTTTCCCTATCATGATTTTTTCCTCTCACACTATTCTTTTTGGGAATTAGAAAATGGCTGGAAATAGGAAGATTCACGATAATAGAGGATATGATAGACAATGGAATGATATTCTTCATGAGAAACCAAATGAAACAGGATTTGGAAGTCCAAACATCGTTATTATGCTTAATAAGAAATATCATAATATGATCAATAATCTCAACTTTGGTATGTTTCCCGACTCATATAATAAGAGAAAGATGGAGTTTCATGATGATCATAGAGGAAAGAATGTTCAATTTCCCTCATGTAAATCATGTGAGAAGAGGCATCGGGGAGATTGTTTCAAAGGAACTGGAAGATGCTTTGGGTGTGGAAAAGAAGGACACAAAGCCAGTAAGTGCAATAGAAAAGGTTCATTTAACACCATGGACAAGGATAACGGTATTGATACGACATCAACAATGATTATATGTTTTAAATGTGGAATGTATGGGCATTATGCAAACCAATGCCCTTTGGGAAAATCTCAGCAAGAGAATCAGCATATTCATATGAGTAGTATTTATATGGATGATGATGAAGAGACTACAAATGAAAAATGAGATGAAAGAAATGATGAAGCTGAGTCAATGGTTTAAGAAGTTAGTGGAATGATTGTATGTTTATAAAGAATACTGTATGGTACTATGGAATAAAGAATCATATAAGGATGGTTACACTATTTTTTTCCTAAAGTATTTGAAAGTATATGTTGAATGGTACCGGTAACCATGAAAGGTTATTCAGATATTTTTGGAAAGTAGATGATATGTGCATAATGAAGGGATAAGAAGATAATGAGATGTTTGATTGTATTCATGAGCTCATGAATGATATAAAGACTAAGTGATATTAAGGTTTGATTATATAGATTTTTGGGATATCGGTATGAGGAAAGAGTTACCTTTTGACTGTGTTCATGTTTTCACTAAGGTTTTATGGTAATTAATGTTTCAAGTGAATATATTACTAAGGTATTCATGTGTTTGGAATGCAAACAACAAGATATATCTTATGATTTATGTGAGATAAATGCTTGTTTTCACATTCTTGGTAAATAACCATTCTAGTAATTGTTTTCTTTATACTATGAACTTGGATAAAGTATTTCAGATAAGCCTAAAGATTGGAATGGATTATGTTGGACATGAGTTAGTATTTTTTAAGGATATAACTTTTTTGGCTTTTATTGATGTGATGTTATAGTAATTTAGTTTAGAAAAAGGAAAAAATGCAGGACGGGCGGCAGCCCATCACATCAGACAAGGCTGTGGGAATCGAACCCACAACCGAAGTGCGAGAGGCCTTTATTTCCTACCACTGGCCTACAGGAAGTCCCTGGTCTGTAGAAACTAGTTTTATTTTATTAAGAGGTATGATATATGATGTATAAGTTCATTTTTGTAATCGTATAAGATTAACCTCACCATAGATGGACTTATGTATATTTGATAACTTTTTCTAACCTTTAGTTTGAAACATATGGAATGACCCATCATTCTATCACATGATCTGCTAACACATCACGAATAACAAATTAAACTTCATTTCTTTAAGGGATGAAGTGGAAATTGGTCAATTCACGAACAACAGTGAGATTGTAATAAAATCATGAAAGTATTTCTTTTAATTCATCAACTTTAGGGAAATGATCTTGAAAACCAAAAATATTGTCCTAGTGCCCTTATATCCGATAAATCAGATGGTACCTTAGATCTTCACAAATCTATGTCTTTGTGATTATTGGCTTTTTCATAGCCATGTTCTCTAACACTCTCCATCAGAATATGATAGTTAGATTTATCTTCCATATCCATATTTTCACCTATGTTATCCCATGTGGAAACCTAGTGATTAGTTAATTTGGTTCACCGTTACTTTTCACACTTTAGTTTTTAAAGCCATGTTTTGGTATTCCTTTTTTCGATGTGGGTTTCTATTAAAGAAATTTTCGAGTAGTAAACCATTAATAACCCCAACAAATTTCAAGGGAGAAATTAATTTTAAGGGGAGTAGAATGTTACACCCCGATATTTTATGAAAAATATTCATTTTAATTTCTTTAATGTCTTGTGTTGTACACTACACCAAAAGAAGCTAGCACAACACGCATCCCTGACTTGGCTTTCATTACACGCAATCACGACCTTCCACGATAGCGTGTGTTGTACGCAATACTGATTTTCGCTAAACAAAGATATGTTATATGAACTACCAGTAATGAATAGTATCTACTAAATTTTGAATTTTATAACATTATTATTCAACATACACATTTTCTAGAACATGGTATGAGAACAAAATCTATTTTTCGAGTAAAATAAGTAATTTTAAAAAAATGTAGTTTTGCCGCATTTTGATGGCGCACCCACATTAAATCTTGTTTTTTTACTTGTCTATAAGTTCAATTTGACAAAATAAAATTATTCTTTGGAATCAGGATATAAAAATTTACTTTGCATAAATTTTTCATATTATTCTAATAAATTTCATATTTTAATGAATAGTAAAAACACGCTATATTTTAATTAAAATCAACTTTTTTCATAGCAATAATTTATATGGTTAGATTATCTTTTTAATTGGATTTAAAGTGTGGTTAGAATATATTTTTACCATTTAATCCAATTATGTTCATTGGAATTAATTTCACTTTGAAATTGTATATAAACAAGTGTCAATCATTTGATTGTTTTTGTTTCATAAAAACACGCTATTTGTTTTGATAACAGGAATTAAATTTAAAATTAATTAATTCCACTTATATGTTATGAATTTGGAAAAATAGACAACAATTTTGAATTTGGAATATAAAATAATGCTTCGGCTAATTTTTTTGTATTTTTCAGAAAAACATCAATTTTCAACGAATAGTTATACCACTTAGTGGTAGTTAAAAAACTGACTTTTTTTAATTTAAATTTAATTTTACCACTTTTGTGAATTGAATTTCAAAAATTCGAAAGACACAGTTAATATAAAGGACTAAAATGTGGTTCAATGAGATGAAAATAATTTTTGGTGAATAGTAACTTTTTACTTTTATTTACCACGGTTAAAAGTAAATAGGATAATTAAGGGTAAACATGATATTATTATTACCCTAAAACATGTTCGAATTATATTGGATAAGTGTAATTCGACCAAAAACAACCTTAGGAATAAAATATGACCATTTAGGCCCACTTGGATTAGATTAGGACATTTATTATTAACTTATTTAAAGAAGGGTTAAAATAGTTAAAATCAAAGTTTAATAACTAAATCATTATTAATATAGGGTTATACATAAGATAAATTAGACTATAAACATTAATTAGAAAGATAAATATATTTCCTAAATAATGGTATTTTATTTATAATTTTTAGACATTTAATAATTTTATTTATTTATGGCACAATGATGATACAATAATTATCTTATTAATGAAATATTGACATAGTTGATGTTATAAATACACAAATAAATGTAATTTCAGCATTTTTATGAATTCAAATAATTTTCTAGTATAATATTACGTGTTATTATTTATTTAAGTAACCTTTTTCGAACTCATCATTCTGTTATGATTTTCACAAAATTCATGTACCAAATAGTGTCATAATTTACATAAAATAGTTTTTAAAACAAATATTATATTATTAATTGTAATTTTATTTTTAAAAATCTAAGGTTCGGAGAAATGACTTAGAGAAGGATATATATATTAATAATGAACAACTTGGGGTTATTTTGTCTTGTTATAGTAAGTTTATTAACCTTATAGTGTAAGAAAACAAGAAGACACGGTAAAAGTAAAATTATTTAACTTAAAGTTAAATCTAAATGATAAGGTTAAAATAGGAACCTAAACATGTATAAATTCTATTGGATAAGTGTATTTCCACCCATCCCCACCTTAGATTCGAAATAACTCAATTTTGAGCTATTAAAAACTGAATATGACTTAATAATAAAATAATATTTTTAGTTATTCCAAAGGTGTCCCTCTCCTCCCTTATAAAAGAGCACCTCCTCCCTCTCTTCCTCACACCACTTTGAGCCTTCATGCTCGGCCAAACCCTGCCAATTTTTCTTATACACTTCCCTAAAAACGTCATAGAGGTTATGGTTTTCTTCAAAGACCAATCTTAGTGCCCTAATAAGAAGTTTCAAAAAGGCGTGTCGAAAGAAGAGGTAATATCTGTTACCGATTCTTTCAACTTCATTTCGTCTTCTAAATATTCTTCTTTAGTTGTTTCTTTAAGAAGTAATAACATCAGTATCAATAATATATTGATATGTTATTATAAGTATTAAAAAACCCTATTTCACTATCTATCCATCCTATGGAAAATGAAATCACCAGCATGCGTACGTACGGAATACTGTCTCCACACCGTGGTGTAATATGTTTTCAACCACCACCTTACTTGGATGGGTATAATGGTGTAAAAAATAACTATATATGATTATTGCAAAGTAATATTGATTCTGAAATATTATACATACACTTCAATGCAATTCCACGATCATGGAAATGATATCATCGCTCGTGCGTACGTACGGAATACAGTCTCCACGACGCGATGAGATTCATTCTTCATGATAACCATTCATGAATGATTATAAAGTATATATAATAAGTAATCATGAAATATATGACATGATAATGATACTGGATTTATGTGTATATATTTTTTTGACATGTACTTAATTTCATTCAATTCAATAAGAAAACTAAAACAACTTTCATGCGTACGTACAACCTACCCTCTCCATAAATGGTGTATTTCATTCCATTTAATCGATCTATCATATATATATGTATATACTGAATATATATTGTATATAAATATTTTTTTACATTATGGAATTAAGTAAATTAGGATATAATTAATAATATCAAGAACAACAAGTCCAAACATGTACGATAAATAACATGATTTAACCCCAAACGCTGCTTTAACATTGAACATACAAAAGAACGGGTAATATAAAGTCATAAGTGAACCATATATGATATCATAACAATGAATATTATTCTGTAATAAGTCAATGACATTATTTAAATCATTATACCGGAGGTTCGGATATGTACGAAACATATCGGACCTAAGGTAAGGGAGAATTTTGCAAATCTCATTTTTATCCGAGATTGCTTATTCGTAAGTATTTACCGGGGTTATTTCTATCATCCATGTCAATGTTTTATCAAACTATTTTCATGTATGTTAAAATTACTTTTTAACAATTTTTGACTTTTACTACGTGGTATGTAATGAATCTTGTATTTACCATACAAGGTACGTTTTTACTTTTCCGACAAAAGTACGAGGAGAAGGTTATTTTTAACTTATATGGCGTGAACGGATTTTTACAGTTTCATAACGTCTCATTTTCATGAAGCTTACTCTACATGATTTTATGACTATTTTCAACAAAATAATTTTA
Source organism: Viscum album (assembly GCA_963277665.1). Lineage (NCBI taxonomy): Eukaryota > Viridiplantae > Streptophyta > Magnoliopsida > Santalales > Viscaceae > Viscum > Viscum album. Next base: position 288,791,817 of record OY728151.1, on the reverse strand, counting down.
TTTTAAAAGTGCATCGTATTTTTTGAAATGAAAATGATTTTGACGAAGAAAGGATATTTTCCTTAAGAATTCATTTCAAATGTTTTATCAAAACCATTTTCCATCTAAGATGACATTATTTTATATGTGTATGTTTCAAGTTTAATGTCTCTATGATATACATGGATCACTTTTTTTATGATGAAATGTCCATTTGTTTTATATGGATTATGAAATGATGGGATGATGATTATGAAATCTATTTTATTATTTGGGTTATGATGAATGTTTTATGTTTATTTTGTGGCACAAGTAAGAATGATTTCATTATGATATGGGTGGGACCTATATCACCCTCCAATTAATTGTGTAATGATTTATATCTCATTAGATATACATGGATGTAATGGTAAGTTAATCTGGTTCAGTGTTATAGGAGTGAAATGGGGAGTGAACTCAATTCAGAAAGGGACTCTGTCCACTAAGAAGGTCTTAGAAAAAATGCCTTGGCTACTATAGAAATCATGACATGTGCTTAATGGTTTGCACAATTAAATGTTTTATTCCCATTATATTTTATCATGATTTATGTTCCATTATGATATATGTCTTACGTACTTCCATTATTTATGTCTTTGCTCGAGATTTTGATGAATAAATTTCATGTTCAAGTTTTTTTCTTTCAAATGTTCATGGATTGTTTTATGTTCACTATGTTTTCCCTTATTGAGCATTTGAGATCACCATTTTTATGTTTTCTTTTCCCAAGGATATAAGGAAAGGTTTTAGGTAAGAAAAAAAGGGAATAATGTTATGGGAGATGTTGAGAATCTTTCACCACGATTAGAAGATTACGTTCCATGCTTCCAAAGACACTAAACTATTATAGTCCCTGTGTGTCTGTTTTTGTTACGTACTAAGTATTTCTTAATAGTAATGTAATTTCCATGTACGTCAAGCTTTGGGTCTCTACATTATTTTTATGTGGCGGATGATTAAGAGGTCTAGTTCGGTAGCTAGCCCTTGTGTGCCACTATTTCCAATTCCCTTAGTGTGTGTTGCGTGTTGTGTGATTTCCACTTTTTACTAAAAACAAATATTTGGGTTTCTAAATGGTTCAAAAAAATCAATTTTGAAAATTCAATGCACATGTTTCTTCCAAACATTAAACTTTTTTTAATATTAAAAAGGGCAATGGACTATTATTTACATTAGAAATGAAAGTGTGTGTGGAAACCCATATTTTGTATAATTTAGTTCAATCATGGAATTAGTAAATTTCTTTATTTAAAGGTAGTGCATTGGGAATAGTATGTTGGGCACGCCTACTAAGTTTTATTACTCGCGCCTATAGTGTTTTCCTGTTTTTATTTTTTGTTACAGTTTTGACTTGAGCTTGCTCGATGTGGGTGAGAGTTTTGTAAAGACTGGTGAGGGAATCTCGGAGTCGCGAGGAGTTGTTGTCGTGGTTAGGTTAGTTGGTTGTTTTTGGTCGCTCTTTATTTTTCATGTTGTTTAGGTACTTTGCCTTGTTCTATTTTCTTTTCGCTGATTTATTTATTTTATTGGGAGAAATCGTTCCCTCTTTCTCTCTTTTGATGCCCTAGTGCTTGTTGCCAGCCCGAGAGGATCGGGAACGTCTCTCGGGCCATATCACGGACTGGTTTGGGTGACCAGTTCATGGTCGACCCGTGTTGGTTCGTGACATCCTTTATGATCTATGACTTATTAACTACTAAGATTTATGTCATTACTCATAAATTTGATGTTTTGTATTCTTGTTCTTACGTTCTAATGTTTAGGGATAGTTTTATGTTCTCCATGTTTACACTTACTGGCTATTTAAGTTCACATTTTATGTTTTCTTTTCCCTAGGATATAAAGAAAGGCTTTAGTTAAGAAAAAAAAGGGGAAGATCTTTATGGGAGATGTTGAAGATCTTTCACCATGATTAGATGATTAATTTCCGAGTTTCCTAAGACACGAAACTAATACGGTCTTTGGGCGTCTGTTTTTGTCATGTATTAAGTATTCCGCAAAAGTAATGTAATGTCCATGTACGTCATGCATTGGGTCTCTACAGTTGGTATTAGAGCGAAGTTTTCATTATCCTGTGGAAACTAGGATGCGAAAACTTTAGTGAAATCTATAGAGATATTTCTAAGGTATGTCTAGAGATGTCTCTAAGGTTAAGTATAAGTATAGTTTATAGTCCAAGAATTACAGTAAAAATATTAGAATTAAACCTATGATGTTATATATTGATGTTACTCCCACTTTATTATGTTTTTTTCCTAGCATGATTTTTTCCTCTCACACTAATCTTTTTGGGTTTTAGAAAAATAGCTGGAAATAAGAAGATTAATGATAATGGAGAATATTATGGATAATGGAATGATATTCTTCATGAGAAACCAAATGAAATTGGATCTGGATGTCCACATATCATTATTATGCCAAATCAGCAATCTCATAATATGATAAATAATCTCAACATTGGTATGTTTCCTAACTCAGCTAATAAGATAACAATGATGTTTCATGATGAAAATAGAGGAATGGAATTTCAATTTCCCCCATTTAATCATATAGAAAGAGGCATCAGGGAGAATGTTTCAAAGGAACTGGAAGATGCATTGGGTGTGGAAAAGAAGGACATAAAGACAGTAAATGCAATGGAAACGGTTTAGTTAACACATTGTACAAGGATAATGGTATTTCTAAGACATCAAAAATTGTTAAATGTATTAAATGTGGAACAAACAGGCATTATGAAAACCAGTTCCCTATGGAAAAATCTCATGAAGAGAATCATCGTGGTCGTATGGTTAGTATTTATGTTGATGATGATTAAGAGACTACAAATGATATATGAGATGAAAGAAGTGTTCAGTAATAAAATGATGAAGCTCGGTCAATGGTTTAAGAAGGTAGTGGAATGATTTCATGTTTATCGAGAGTAATGTTGTATAAGTAATTTCATGGTACAATGGAATAATGAAACATCTAAGGATTTTTACACTATTTTCTTTACTTTTTAAAGTATATGTTTAATGTTACTGGTAACCATGAAAGGTTATTCAGATATTTTTGGAGAGCAGATTATATGCGCATAATGAAGGGATAAAGGCATAACAAAAATTTTAATAGTATTAATGAGCTCATATAAGGACAAAGTGATATCATGGTTTGATTATATAGAAATTTTTGGATTTTGGTATGTTGAAAGAGTTGAATTTTGATAGCATTCATGTTTTCTCAATGATTCTATGGTAATTCATGTTTTAAGAGAATACATGATTAAGGTATTCACATTTTTGGAATCTGACCAACAAGATATATGTTACGATATACGGGGGATAAATGATGGTACTCATATGCTTGGTTGATGAAATTTATAGTAATCATATTCATTATACTATGATCTTGGATAGAAGTATTTTGGATATGTCTAATTACTTGAAATGGATTATGTTGGACATAATATAATATTGTTTAAGGATTGAACCTTTTTTCAATATTATATCTGGAATGTTATAATAGTGTACTTTTAGAAAAATACAACCTGCGGGATGGGTGAAAGACCGTCGCGTGAGATAGGGTTTTGGGAATCGAACCCACAACTGAAGTGCGACAAGCCTTTTTCTCCTACAACTAGCCTACAAGAAGTCCCTAGTTAGCAAAAGCTAGTTTTATTTTATTAAACATTATGATAGATGATGTGTAAGTCATTTTTGGAACCATATACTATTAATCTCACCATTAGATAGACTTATTAAATAACTTTTTCTAACCTAATGTTTGAAATAGGTGGAATGACCTATCATTCTATCACATGATCTACTAACACTTCATGGAAGACAAATTCAACATCATTTATTTAATAGATGAAGTGGAAATTGTTCAAGGCACAAACCACATTGAGATTGTACCAAAATCAAGTAAGTATTTATTTTAAATCAAAAATTATTCAACATTTGGGAAATGATCTTGAAAACCAAAAATGTTATCCTAGTGCCCTCATATCTGATGAATCAGATGGTACATTAGATCATCACAAATTTATTCCTTTGTGATTGTTGACTTTTTTTTAGCCAAGTCCTTTACCACTCTTCATCATAAGTTGATGGATATATTTCTCTTCTATATCCATATTTTCACCTATATTCTCTTATGTGGAAACCCAGAGATGAGTTACTTTGGTTATCTGTTATGTTTCTTATGTGCCTTCTTTAAAATGGTGTTTTAGTAATCCTTTTACAATGTGGGTTTCTATGAAAGAAACTTTCTTGTAGAAAACCATTTATAACCCCGAAAAATTTCGAGGGCGAAATTCATTTTAAGGGGGGTAGAATGTAACAAACCGAGATTTTATGAGAAATATTATTTTTAATTTCATTGATGTCTTGTATTATACACTAAAAAATGATTATCTTGAACTATACAAAACACCATATTAGCTTTTAGTATACACAAACACTATTCTTCGCTTTTGTTACGTGGAAGAGCAACCTTCCTTGATAGCTTGAGTCGTACGCAATACCGAGTTTCACTAAACAATGATATATTATTATAATATTATGAACTAGACATTGATAATAGTATTTACTGAATTTTGAATTTTATAACAATATAATTCATCCTAAACATTTTCAATAATGAGATAAGAAAACAAAATCCATATTTGGTATAAAAGAAATACTTTTTAGGAAATGCAGTTTTACTGCCTTTTGATGGCGCACCCATTTTAAATCTAATTTTTGACAATTTTATATCTTCAATATTACTAAATAAACTTCTTATTTTGAATCAGGATATAAAAATTTACATTGGATAAATTTTTGATACTTTTCTGATGACATTCATATTTTTATGAATAGTACAAATACGCTAATGTTTTTCTTAAAAACAATTTTTTTCATCAAGATAATTTATATTGTTAAATGATAAAATTTAATGGTTTTAAAGTATACATAGAATATATTTTTACCATTTAATATAATTTTTATCATTTCCATTAAATTTACATTGAATTCAAAGGTAAAATCATTTCAATCTTTGACAATGTTTTATGTTTTAAAACTCGTTTTCTTAACAATCGGATTAATTTTAAATTAATTACTGAAACATTTGTGTTTTGAATTTTGAAAACTTTATTTCATATTTGGATTGCGTGTGTCCAAATTATGTTAATAGGTTACTTTTATTTTAATTTTTTGGCATTATGAATTGTAACTACAGTAATTTTTATTTACTATAGTTAAAGGTAAATCGAGTAATTAAGAGTAAAAATAAGATTATAAAATTACCCTAAAACCTACCAAAATTATATTGGATGGATAAAAGTCAACAAATATCACCTAAGGGTCTTAATAGATTCATTTCATGAACTTTGGACCATGAAAAGTAAATATTTATTATTAAAACCAAAGAACGTTATCACATGTCATTCTCTTATATCTAATAAGTGTAATAATTTTAATTTAATGATAAACTCCATAACAATTTGAACATGAATAGTCTCCAGAAAGATAAATAAATTATCTAAATCATGGGAATTCATTTATAATTTTTAGGGATTAAATATGTATCATTAATGATGACACAATAATGATGTTGAAATTATTTTCTTGATTGAAATATCAAGTAAATGGATTTAAAAATATTAAAATAAATATTATATGATCTATTTAATGTGATATAAGAATTTTATAAATTAATTAGACATGTTAGGAATCTATTAAATATTTTTGGTTCAAATATATCCTCTGTGTGGATTTTTTTTAAATTCAAATAAATGAATATTGTAAAAATCAACACTATTGTTATTTTATAAAAATAACATATTATAAATTTTTTAAAAAATCACAAAAATATTAAAAAATTATAAATTAAAATTTATAGGGTCTAAAATTTAAAAAATTATCCAATTATGGATAATTCAAAACACATAAGTAATTATTTATAACAATTAATAATTTAGAATATTATTATCGCAAATAAAATTACATAGATTAAATAAGGATCAATCAATTTGATAAGGTTTATAATAAATTTCCAACATGTCTAAATTTTATTGGTTTATGAGATTACAATCCAATATCATATAATCTTCGAATGGAGTCATTTTTATGGTTTTTATGTGTGGTTAGAATTTATTATAAATTAATATTTCTTATGTTTCCAAAGCTGCCCCTCTCCTCCCTTATAAAAGGGAATATCCTCCCTCTCGTCTTCATAAAATTTTGAGCCTTCAAACTTGGAAAAAACCTGTAGATTTCACTTCTCCACTTCCCTATAAACATAATAGACATCATTTTCTTCTTCAAAGACCAACTTTAGGGCCCTAAGAGGAGGTTTAGAAGAGGCACATCAAAGAAGAGGTAATATCGTTTACCGATTCTTTCAAATTTATTTATTCTTATATAATATCTTATTTTGTTTTATCATAATAAAGTAATAAAATTAGTATCAATCATATACTGATATGTTATTATAAATATGAACCATCTCTATTTCACCTTCTATCCATCCTACAAAAAATGAAATCACCGTGCATGCGTACGTACGGAATACTGTCTCCACGTCGTGGTGTGATCTGTTTTTCCACCACCACCATAATTGGATGTGTATAATGGTTGAAATAATAACTATATATGATTATTATAACATCATACTAATTCTGATAAATTATATCATCAACTCCAATTCCATTCAATAATTATGGGAATGATATCATCGCTTGTGCGTCCGTACGGAGTACCGTCTCCACGACGCGATGAGATTCGTTATCCATGATTAACCATTCAAGTATGATTAGAAGGAAAATATAATTAATAATCATGAAAAATATTCCATAATAATTATACTGGATTTATGTACATATATGTTTCCTTTAGTTAATTCCATTCAATTCAATAAGGAAACGAAAACAGCGTTCATGCGTACGTACGGCCTACCGTGTCCATGAACTGTGTATTTCATTCCATTTATCGATACATCATATATATTTATTTGGTGAATATATATTATATATAAATAATTTTTTCCATTATGGAATTATGTAAATTAGTATATAAGTAATAATATCAAGAATAACTAGTCGAAACAGGTATGATAAATGAAACGATTTTACCCAAAACGCTGCTTTAACATGCAATTGACAAAAGAATGGGTAATATAATGTCCTGAGTGAATCATATATGATATAGTTAATATTATTATGATTTTATTACAATTTAATAATATTTTTAATCCCACTATAAATCATTTTTGGTCACGTTCAAAAGAAATTGGATCTAAGGAAAGGGATTATTTCATCCCACTTTTATTTCACTGAGACATAAGCCTTAATCACCGTCTATTTCATTTGTATGGTGTTTATGCATCCCATGAATGTCTTATTATTTTTATTTGGGAGGATATGATATTTAAATATAAATGCAATTTTTTTTAGTTTATGACATGTATGATTCCACCGATCATAAAAGGTAAGGGATAATTTTGGAAATCTCATTTTCTCCGAGATTGCTTATACGTATGTATTTAATGGGGTTATATTTTGTAACGCCCCGACCCCAGCTACCCAGAGTCGGTGCATTACTTCGTAACATTGGCATGATCACAAAAGATCAAGTCTCGAAAGACCGATTAGTTTAGTAGCCTTGGAAACACTAGATACATTCATAAGTCTTACATTACATCATAAAGTGAAAAACTAATAACAAAGTCTTCATAGTCCACACTCATATCCTCTTCTGACTATCCCTGCAGGTCATTCATAAAATACTTCTTCACATCCTGGAAAATATTAAGACATTGAAAGGGGTGAGCTCAGATGCTCAGTAAGGATAACAATATTGCGGAAGCTTTCATAAATAAACATAAACATTTAAGGCAATGTATAACTAAAACAAAAGCCTTTTAAACTTGAACATCAACATAATATGGCAAAAGTAGAATGAGATAATGCCATATACTTCTTCACATGGATATTCTACTGGTCGAATAATCACATGCAATATCAATAACCACTTTCATAATGATGGAATGCATAATGCCAGACTATCATAACCACGTAGTCAAGGCCTCGTGCCAAGACCACAAATAAGATTTTGTCAAGGCCTCGTGCCAAGACACTAGTTTATCTCATGAGACCTGCCGATGCATCGAGGAGCTATAGCGGGCTCCACCCGTCACTTATTAAGTCCAATGCATTCCCCATATGAATAGGTTTAAACATATCATAAACCATAACATAATCATATCACATAAAACATGCATAAAGGAAACATAACATTTCCACATTTCAATCACAAGATAAATACAACACATTGATATAATAAAAATGATTTCAAAACCATTTTCAATACCAAAATAAAAGAAAGTTAAAACTTTGTATTTATTTTTCATTAAAATAAAATGATGGCTTGTAGAGGAAGCCGAAACTCAAATAATGGTCACGGCGGCGGAGAAGTCATTGTCGCCGCATAAGTACGGAAAGAAAAACATTACCTTTTTGTCGTTTAGTAAAACGTTTTGTATAAAAAAGATTCCTTTTTGAATAAACGTAAAAGTCAAAGGGGTTTATACACCGTATAAAAGAAAGTTGTGTATAAAACCAAATATTCTCAAGGAAAGGGGATTGAGACGAAGTCCTTAAAAAGATCATTTTTTTTAAATAAAGTACATCTATAATGTGTATTCACTATAAGTACACATAAATAATGTACAAATACAATATAGGACATAATAATATCATGACATAATTTGAAAGTAGGAGATTAACCCAAAGAATGAAAGTTGGGTTAAGAAATTCCCTTACAAAGATCATTTTTAAAATAAAATAGATATATTATGTGTATTCAATATAAGTACACATAAATAAAGTACACATACAAGATACGACATAATAATATAATGACATAATTTGAAAGTAGGAGATTAACCCAAAGAATGGAAATTGGGTTTAGAAGTTCCCTTACCTTGTGTCCGACTTGACTAAACCGTTCTTTAACCTCCTGAATAATAAACTAGAGTTAATATCTACCTTATTAAGAACCATTTTCAATCTCATTATCCTCATTATATCACTTATTACAATGATATGGACATTATGTAATTATTTAAGTTAATAACGGTCGTTTTGTCGATCTTTGATACTTGAGTCAACAATAAGCTTCTTATAATTACAAGTTGTTTATGTGGTAGAATATACATTATCTCCAGAATTATATTCGTGATTTAGATGTCATATATATCTTATATATCCAGTATATACATTCATTTATAATATTATGTAACATTTAGAGGTAAGAAATGAAATGCACCGTTCATGGAGACGGTAAGCCGTACGTACGCATGAACGCTACTTTCATTTCAATTTCATATTTAATGGAACTAAATCATAATGATATAAATGTATAATATAATTCCAATATAATATAGTGTATAATACCATTTACTCCATCCTTTATACATCCCACATATGGCATTAACAATTCAAATCACTTTGAGGGGGCGGTAGTCCGCACTTCCTAAAATGAAATTATCGCGTTTTACCCATAATGGAAATCATAAAGTATGCCATAAATGAGAAATACAGAAGCATAAGTAAAACAAAAACATATTATATATCATATATAAAAATAGTGACATCTTAATGGCCACCTTTGAAGGTGTTATATGAGTGTTGAACAATCATCGTTTCGTGAGGCAGAAATTCGCCATCCACAGAAACCGTATGTTCTTTAACCATTAGATGTAGGTGTGTGTAAGTGTAGCTCGAATACTTCTTATAACAACATCCTAGTATATTGAGGATACTGGTGTTGTTACAAAAGAATTTAATAAAAAGAGTTTAGGGGGTTGGAGAAGAAAAATAAAACAAAACAACATTAGAAAAGACATTACCTCAAAATCGGGTAACTCTTTTTGATTTGAGCCAAAGGCTTCCTTGGGAAGAGTTCTGCCCAAAGTGATGCTTCTATGAGTAAGGGAGGAATGTTGGGAGAGTATTTGGGCATAGGTTGGCCGATCCAAATGGCTTTAAAGTGTAAATGAGGTGGGAGAGGTGGGGGCCTTTTATAAGTGGAGAGGAGGGGCACTTTTGGAAAGATTGAAATGTTACATTATTTACACAATGCTTTTCGGATTCTAAAGGTCCCACACTTATATAATTCGAGGATAAGGTGATAAGGTTTCGAAATATCTTCATCCAATAGGCTTTGGACAAGTGTAAGCCTTGGATTTTGCATTATCTTCTCATTTTATTTAAATCGTTAAATAATGAGGTCATCGCCGCATCATAATGGTGTCATAAATAATTTAATTTATCTAACGTCTAAAAATTATAAAAAAAATACTATGATGTAGGAAATCTTTTTAGATTTCTAATGAATATTTATAATAAAAATTTGGACTTGTGTAACCCCACTTAAAAACTATTTTAGTAAAACAACTCATGTTTGTGTCAATTTAATTTTAACATTAAATAAATATATATTAATGTAATTTTCCAACTAAAGTGGCTCCATGGGGTCCCCAAGTTGACCCATGGGTTTTATTGGTCGGCCATGACACTTCCAATAGGAGTAGGACAAGTGTCATGCTCATCTCATATTATTAAAACATTATTTTTACCTTAAACTACACTAATTACATCTAATCGCGATTAAGAACTTAAAAGTTACTATTCACCAAAAATTATTTTGATCTCATTGAACCAAATTTTACTTCTTAATGACAACCATGTATGTCGGATTTTTGAAAATCAAACCACAGAAGTGGTAATATTTCATTTAAACGAAAAATCAGTTATTTAACTACCACTTAGTGGTTTCACTATTCATCAAAAATTGATGTTTTTCAGAATCATGCCAAAATTTCACCCTAAGCTATAATTGATATTCCGAATTAAAAAATTATGTCTATTTTATGAAATTACAAACATATAATTTTCATTAATTAATTTTATAATTAATTCCCGCTGTCACAACAAATAGCGTGTTTCTAAGAAACATTTTATATCAAAAGATTGGTAATTGTTTATGTCCGATTTCAATGTTAAATTAATTCTAATGACCACCATTGGATAAAATGGTAAAAATATATTCTAATTATACTTTAAAACCACTAAATAGTATAATTTATCGCTATAAATTATTTTGATTAAAAAAGTTGTTTTTAAGTATTTTTCACTATTCATAAAAAATTAGAAGTTCTCAGAAAAATACCAAAAATTCAACATAGGCTAATTTCGATATTCCGAAACCAAAAATGAAATCCATTTTGATAAATAAAATTTATAAAATTTCAAAAAGTAGGTATTACTATTCACAACGGCTAGTTTAATTAGTTGTGGTGTGTGTTAGAGCTCGAAGTTGCGTACAATGCAAGCTATTGCATTATTGATTGAGAAGCGTATCATGGAAGCTCGGGGTGTTACATTCTCCCCTCCTTCAATAAATTGCGTCCTCGCAATTTGAAATTTTTCTTTGAAAATAAAAGGTTGAAAAGAGAAAATACCTTTAAGGAAAACCCACATCGGAAATAAGGTTAATAAATATATAACATTAAAAGAAAGCAAGATAAGTACAAAGGTCACCCGATATAGCCCATTCTGGGATTCTATGAAAATATGGATATGGAGGAGAAACAAACCATCAAGGTCTGATGGAGAGTTATAGAAAACAGGATTAGGAGAAAGTTTAACCACAAGAAAATCACAAACTTGTGATTGGTTAAACGGTCATTGAATCCCCAGTTGGAAAAGTTAACCGACAACATTTTTGTTTTAAGTTACCTTTTATAATGTTGAGGAATTTATTTAGGAGATTTACTAAGAACGTAAGGGAATATACATACTTGTTATGTATACTTTCATTCGTTAATAAATTTTTACCACAAACCCAACTTTTACTCCAAATGGTAACGGAACTCAAAAATATTCTATTTATCCTAATTGTATAAGGTTCAAAATGTTAACACATACCATTTAGATTAGTAAAAACTATTTTGTAATAACCAGGGACTTCCTGTAGGCTAGTGGTAGGAAATAAAGGCTCGTCGCACTATGGTTGTGGGTTCGATTCCTGCAGCTTTGTCCGACGCGACGGGTTATTCCCCACCCTACAGGTTGTCCTTTTCCTAAAACTATAGTTTTATAATATTACAAAAATAATCTTCAGAAATTCTTTAACCTTAAACAATACTATCCATGGTTCAACTTAATCCATTCCAACCTTAATAGTTATCCAAAATACCTCCGTCCAGACTTTCTCTAAAAGGTCTCTAAATTCCAAAATCAATTGTAACATCAGATTCCCCAAACAAAGAAAAGTTTCTCTTATTGTCACATACTAAAAATATGATTACCTTAATCATATTAAAACCTTACTAAAATCAACAAGTACTGCAGTACAATCCATATATATATATCACATTATTCTTATAACCAGAATATAATCCTTGAGTCCAAAAGCACCAATACATTAATTATTCCGCTTCAACTGTAGTCACAGCATAAGATTGGCCTTGATCCCTTGGCCTTTTCTGAGGTAAGTTTCCCTGACGCTTAGGACATTCATTTGCATAATGCCCTGTTTCCCTACAATTGTAGCATTCAACTTTGACAGCCTCTTTCTTTCCCTTGCAATCACGAGCCTGATGACCCTTTTCTCCACATTTATAACAAACTCCCATTCCTTTTAGGCACGTACCAGGGTGATTCTTCCCACAATTATCACATAATGGAAAATCCTTCTTTCCCTTTTTCCCTTTATCTGTCTCTTGTTCCACCGTTCTCTTCTTCTCTTGCTTTACTTTGTTGTCATAAGACATAGAGAATTCCTTTTCTGTCTTGATAGCACACGAGATAATATCTTCGTATAATGAGAAGGATTGTGATACTAAAGCTCGACGGAGAAATGGTTTTAACCCATCAAAGAAATGATCAATCTTACTCCTTGGGTTACGTATATAATCGGCAGCATGCCTCGCTAACCCTGTAAAGTTAGCCTCATACTTTGCGACATTCTCATCCTCCTTCTGCCTCAAACTCAGAAATTGCCTTTCCATATCTGCTCGATGGTCTCGAGGAAAGTATTTTTCTAAGAACAGCTCTTTGAACTCCTGCCATTCCATGTTTGTTAATTCATCATCTTCCTTTGTGTTTTGAATTAGTGACCACCATTGATCGGCATCTCCAGTGAGGTGGTAAACTGCCATGACAACATTCTCCCTTTCACTACTCCCCAGGGCATGAAATATTTTCTCTAAGGAATTTATCCATTGCTCAGCTACTATAGGATTTGTACTCCCGTTGAACGTTGGTGGTTGTTGCCTCATGAATCGATCTAACATCGATCCTCCACGCTGTGGATCAGGGTGCTCCATACGGGTAAGGTTATTATTCATAACCTGAGTGAGTTGTCCCAGTATGGTAATAAGTTGATCACTACCAGTTGTATCTCCAGATCCACAATAATTATCTTGAGCAGGAGGGCAATCCCTACACGGAGTTCGTGCATTGATACAGTTTCCATTCCTTCCACTAGGCTCCATTTCTAAACAATGGCATAAACTAGATTAGTTTATGAATCAAAATACATAATTCCATACTTGTAAAACACTTAACATAAATTGAACTATTTATGGATATAATCCATAATCATAAAAATGTTTTCTTTGAGGAAGTATGTACTCATAACCCTTCATAGTGGTTTGTATATAAAATGAGAATTATCCTAAGCATATCCCCCGGGAGTGTCGTAACCAAGAGTGCAGCAAGGCCTGTTGTCGTGCACCCGTTCCCGTTCGAGTCTAGCTCAAAGCGGTGTTTTTGGGTTTTACCCATAGGTACATCTGTGCCAGAGCCGCCTCTACCTGCTCGTATCCAGACAGGGATGTATTGCTCGAAAAACTCATAACATCTCTATAATACCAAAATTCTAGGAAGTTCTTCTATACTAATCCTCAAAGTCTATCTTTGGGCTATGTGCTCTAATCAGAGTTTATCTAAATCTAGCTTCCAAGGTTAGTACTAAACTGCCTCTGATACCAACTGTAACGCCCCGACCCCAGCTACCCAGAGTCGGTGCATTACTTCGTAACATTGGCATGATCACAAAAGATCAAGTCTCGAAAGACCGATTAGTTTAGTAGCCTTGGAAACACTAGATACATTCATAAGTCTTACATTACATCATAAAGTGAAAAACTAATAACAAAGTCTTCATAGTCCACACTCATATCCTCTTCTGACTATCCCTGCAGGTCATTCATAAAATACTTCTTCACATCCTGGAAAATATTAAGACATTGAAAGGGGTGAGCTCAGATGCTCAGTAAGGATAACAATATTGCGGAAGCTTTCATAAATAAACATAAACATTTAAGGCAATGTATAACTAAAACAAAAGCCTTTTAAACTTGAACATCAACATAATATGGCAAAAGTAGAATGAGATAATGCCATATACTTCTTCACATGGATATTCTACTGGTCGAATAATCACATGCAATATCAATAACCACTTTCATAATGATGGAATGCATAATGCCAGACTATCATAACCACGTAGTCAAGGCCTCGTGCCAAGACCACAAATAAGATTTTGTCAAGGCCTCGTGCCAAGACACTAGTTTATCTCATGAGACCTGCCGATGCATCGAGGAGCTATAGCGGGCTCCACCCGTCACTTATTAAGTCCAATGCATTCCCCATATGAATAGGTTTAAACATATCATAAACCATAACATAATCATATCACATAAAACATGCATAAAGGAAACATAACATTTCCACATTTCAATCACAAGATAAATACAACACATTGATATAATAAAAATGCTTTCAAAACCATTTTCAATACCAAAATAAAAGAAAGTTAAAACTTTGTATTTATTTTTCATTAAAATAAAATGATGGCTTGTAGAGGAAGCCGAAACTCAAATAATGGTCACGGCGGCGGAGAAGTCATTGTCGCCGCATAAGTACGGAAATAAAAACATTACCTTTTTGTCGTTTAGTAAAACGTTTTGTATAAAAAAGATTCCTTTTTGAATAAACGTAAAAGTCAAAGGGGTTTATACACCGTATAAAAGAAAGTTGTGTATAAAACCAAATATTCTCAAGGAAAGGGGATTGAGACGAAGTCCGTAAAAAGATCATTTTTTTTAAATAAAGTACATCTATAATGTGTATTCAATATAAGTACACATAAATAATGTACAAATACAATATAGGACATAATAATATCATGACATAATTTGAAAGTAGGAGATTAACCCAAAGAATGAAAGTTGGGTTAAGAAATTCCCTTACAAAGATCATTTTTAAAATAAAATAGATATATTATGTGTATTCAATATAAGTACACATAAATAAAGTACACATACAAGATACGACATAATAATATAATGACATAATTTGAAAGTAGGAGATTAACCCAAAGAATGGAAATTGGGTTTAGAAGTTCCCTTACCTTGTGTCCGACTTGACTAAACCGTTCTTTAACCTCCTGAATAATAAACTAGAGTTAATATCTACCTTATTAAGAACCATTTTCAATCTCATTATCCTCATTATATCACTTATTACAATGATATGGACATTATGTAATTATTTAAGTTAATAACGGTCGTTTTGTCGATCTTTGATACTTGAGTCAACAATAAGCTTCTTATAATTACAAGTTGTTTATGTGGTAGAATATACATTATCTCCAGAATTATATTCATGATTTAGATGTCATATATATCTTATATATCCAGTATATACATTCATTTATAATATTATGTAACATTTAGAGGTAAGAAATGAAATGCACCGTTCATGGAGACGGTAAGCCGTACGTACGCATGAACGCTACTTTCATTTCAATTTCATATTTAATGGAACTAAATCATAATGATATAAATGTATAATATAATTCCAATATAATATAGTGTATAATACCATTTACTCCATCCTTTATACATCCCACATATGGCATTAACAATTCAAATCACTTTGAGGGGGCGGTAGTCCGCACTTCCTAAAATGAAATTATCGCGTTTTACCCATAATGGAAATCATAAAGTATGCCATAAATGAGAAATACAGAAGCATAAGTAAAACAAAAACATATTATATATCATATATAAAAATAGTGACATCTTAATGGCCACCTTTGAAGGTGTTATATGAGTGTTGAACAATCATCGTTTCGTGAGGCAGAAATTCGCCATCCACAGAAACCGTATGTTCTTTAACCATTAGATGTAGGTGTGTGTAAGTGTAGCTCGAATAATTCTTATAACAACATCCTAGTATATTGAGGATACTGGTGTTGTTACAAAAGAATTGAATAAAAAGAGTTTAGGGGGTTGGAGAAGAAAAATAAAACAAAACAACATTAGAAAAGACATTACCTCAAAATCGGGTAACTCTTTTTGATTTGAGCCAAAGGCTTCCTTGGGAAGAGTTCTGCCCAAAGTGATGCTTCTATGAGTAAGGGAGGAATGTTGGGAGAGTATTTGGGCATAGGTTGGCCGAGCCAAATGGCTTTAAAGTGTAAATGAGGTGGGAGAGGTGGGGGCCTTTTATAAGTGGAGAGGAGGGGCACTTTTGGAAAGATTGAAATGTTACATTATTTACACAATGCTTTTCGGATTCTAAAGGTCCCACACTTATATAATTCGAGTATAAGGTGATAAGGTTTCTAAATCTCTTCATCCAATAGGCTTTGGACAAGTGTAAGCCTTGGATTTTGCATTATCTTCTCATTTTATTTAAATCGTTAAATAATGAGGTCATCGCCGCATCATAATGGTGTCATAAATAATTTAATTTATCTAACGTCTAAAAATTATAAAAAAAATACTATGATGTAGGAAATCTTTTTAGCTTTCTAATGAATATTTATAATAAAAATTTGGACTTGTGTAACCCCACTTAAAAACTATTTTAGTAAAACAACTCATGTTTGTGTCAATTTAATTTTAACATTAAATAAATATATATTAATGTAATTTTCCAACTAAAGTGGCTCCATGGGGTCCCCAAGTTGACCCATGGGTTTTATTGGTCGGCCATGACACTTCCAATAGGAGTAGGACAAGTGTCATGCTCATCTCATATTATTAAAACATTATTTTTACCTTAAACTACACTAATTACCTCTAATCGCGATTAAGAACTTAAAAGTTACTATTCACCAAAAATTATTTTGATCTCATTGAACCAAATTTTACTTCTTAATGACAACCATGTATGTCGGATTTTTGAAAATCAAACCACAGAAGTGGTAATATTTCATTTAAACGAAAAATCAGTTATTTAACTACCACTTAGTGGTTTCACTATTCATCAAAAATTGATGTTTTTCAGAATCATGCCAAAATTTCACCCTAAGCTATAATTGATATTCCGAATTCAAAAATTATGTCTATTTTATGAAATTACAAACATATAATTTTCATTAATTAATTTTATAATTAATTCCCGCTGTCACAACAAATAGCGTGTTTCTAAGAAACATTTTATATCAAAAGATTGGTAATTGTTTATGTCCGATTTCAATGTTAAATTAATTCTAATGACCACCATTGGATAAAATGGTAAAAATATATTCTAATTATACTTTAAAACCACTAAATAGTATAATTTATCGCTATAAATTATTTTGATTAAAAAAGTTGTTTTTAAGTATTTTTCACTATTCATAAAAAATTAGAAGTTCTCAGAAAAATACCAAAAATTCAACATAGGCTAATTTCGATATTCCGAAACCAAAAATGAAATCCATTTTGATAAATAAAATTTATAAAATTTCAAAAAGTAGGTATTACTATTCACAACGGCTAGTTTAATTAGTTGTGGTGTGTGTTAGAGCTCGAAGTTGCGTACAATGCAAGCTATTGCATTATTGATTGAGAAGCGTATCATGGAAGCTCGGGGTGTTACATATTTTTTCATCCATGTCCATAAAAATGTTTTCCATAAAGTGTTTAATATTATTACATGTATGTTTAAAGTCATTTTTACCACTCTCTAACATTTACTTTGTGTTAAGGAAGGAATCTTCCTTTTGTTTACCATACGAGGTACTTTTTGACTTTTCCATTTAAAGTACGCGGAGAATGTCTTTTTAACTTATACGGCATGAACAGATTTTTATAGTTTCATAAAGCCTTATTTTCATGATGATTACTCTACAGTATTTCATGAATATTATCAATAAAATAATTTTCATTTAAAATTTCTTGGCATTTTGTGAAAAGAAAATGATTTTGAAGAAGAAATTCAATTTTCCTCAAGAATTAATTTCATGTGTTTTATCAAAACCATTTTCCATCTAAGATGAAATTATTTCATATGTTTATGTTTCAAGTATAATGTATCTATGATTTACATGGTTTCAGTTTTATTATGATGAAATGATATCCATTTGTTTTATATAGACTATGTTATAATGGGATGATGTTTATGAAACCCATTTTATTAATTAGGTTATGATGAATGATTTATATTTATGTTGTCGCACACGTAAGAATGATTTCATTATAAGATGGGTGGGGACCTATATCTCCATCCAATGCATTGGGTAATTATTTATATCTCATTAGATAGACATGGCTAGAATGACAAGTGAATTCAGTTCAGCAATACATGGCTACAATGACAAGTAAACTCGGTCCAGTAATGGACTTTGTCCACTATGATGGTCTTGGAAACAATTCCTTAGCTACTATGGAAATCATAACATGTGATTAGTGGTTTTCCACAATTCCATGTTTTGTTCCCATGTTATTTTATCATGGTTAATTTTTCTTTATGATCTATTCCATATGCACTTCCAAGACTAATGTCATTACTCATGATTTTCATGTTTTATGTTCATGTTCATACGTTCAAATGTTTAGGGATTGTTTTATATTCTCCATGTTTACCCTTACTGAGCATTTAAGCTCACCCTTTTTATATTTTCTTTTCCATTGGATATAAAGAATGGTTTTAGGTAATAAAACCAAAGGGGGAATATCATTATGGGAGATGTTGAAGATCTTTCACCATGATTAGAAGGTTATGTTCTGAGTTTCCAAAGACACAATACTATTACAATCATTGGGCGTCTGTTTTTTATTATATATTAAGTATCCTCAAAAGTAATGTAATGTCCATGTACATCAAGCTTTGGGTCTCTATAATTGTTGTGAATTTATCACATAAAAACAATGGAAAAATTATAAAACAAATAGTTAAAACTAATACTAATTGATATAAAATAATATCCACTGTTCTTAGTATATGATCAATTTACCAGAACCAATAAAATATCTTATCTATAGAATTCATAAATATATATATTATAAATATTTTTATTGTCAATAACATAACTCTATTTCTCCATGAACACCGATAAATTATATTTTTTCTGTAGGTTATTCAAACTTCATAGAGAAATTAGTTAATAATAAAGTCAATACATGACATGATGTATAATATATCCATGATAATAAATAACATTGAGATGAAGGAGAAAAATAATGTCAAATGGGTGATGGATATTGATAAAGGATATAATTACAAGGAAGTGAGTGAACTAAGAATAATCTTTGTACACCAATTGTAAAATAAAATTCAAATTACTTGACAATGACAAGAGATCATCAATTCCTCAAAAAATGAAGGGTTTTTGTAATGTTAATTTCTTTTAAAAAATAGATAGGAAAATGGATGTAAAATTTTTAAAATAAAATTTTTAAAATATATGTTTAGTTTTTTAAAAAAAATTATTTATAATTTGAATGTAATTTTTATCAAGAGGTTCCAAAAAAATTTAAAAATTATTTTTAAAATAACATTCAATAACATAAACATGAAAATAAAAACACATACATAATAAATTTTTCAAATGATGATAAAATATATATAGGTTAAATTAAATCTAAGTTCAATAATATAATGATACTAATATACTTTTATTTGATATAATATGTAAAAATAAATAGAATAATGGGAATATAAATTACTTTTGAAAAAACATATAAAAAAAGATAAATCATTTTAATTGATCATTATAATGGGAAAGGTCGATCTAGCAGAAAATGTTAAAAATTTATTATTTTCAATCTTTTTAAAGAAAGAAAAAGATTACATGTATAGAAAATATAACAAATATTTCTTATAAACACTATAATAAATTAAAAAATAACAATATATTGATAATAATGCATCATTTCTTCATATAAATGATAATTATTGAACCAATGTAAATAATTTTTACATCGAAAAGATTTTTTTTAACCAAAAAGAGAAAAAGGGAAGCTTCTATTATAAACATTCATTTGACTAATATTATTAACCAAGAGGGGAAACTGAAATTAATTTTTATTAAACCCCTTAAATATATATATTATAATAAAATATTTACTTTTTTGGAGAGAAATAACATACAATCCCCCCATTGGAAATCGAAACATAAAGAATCAGATTATAATTGAGATTATAAAATAAACACTTGTAGATTTGGTAACATTCAAATTAAAATCCATAGAAATATAGAAGATAATATGTTTATATATATCCCATGTATTATATTAAATAGTATATCATACTATATTTATCAGATATCATGTATTCCATATAAAATAAATTATGTGTATAATACATGACATATCTCAAAGTGGGAAACTTTGAGAAGAGGAATCCGTACATTTAACTCTGAAATAAAAGATATCTCTTCAAACTCATATATAATAATAATAACATTGTTAATAATTTATTTCAAAACTAGATTCCAATATATTTATATTGTTACGTTATAATAATTCACTACCCCAATATGTTTTAGCTAATGTTTATTATCATCATTAGATGTTTTAAATTACCATCGTTTCATGCATCTATCATAATGATGATGTGAAAATCATTCTTTGATACAATATTAATCAATAAAATATAATAAAATAATTTAAAATCATTTTTAAGGATTTATTCATCCCCATGATTATTATGGAAATTATGGGAATGGTTCCCATGAATGAAATCCATTATGATCTTATTTTAGGTAATTTACCAATGTCAATAGATTACATTATAATTATCATTAGTTATTATTTTATCATTTAAAGATCATATTCATGACATATATTACTCCTCAATATAAAAATTATTCATTAAATATTTTTTTATGAACAATAATATAAGGAGGTGATGGAAGCATAATAGGTTTTTTCATGAAGGAAGTAGACCACACAAAGGACATGAATCATTTTTAATTTTTTAATGGTTGAGAAGAACATATAATCTGATTATGCCATAAGAATTATAAAATTGTAGCATAATAATGAAATATTTTTATTTATTATGTTATAGGTAGAATATATTTGGTTAAGGTACAAGAATAATGAAAATATTAAAAATGAAAAAGGATTGATTGAGAGTTTTCACTATACATCTCTAGAAAGCTCATTGGGCCTACTAATATTTGAATTTAGGTGAAACCATCACATCATGGATGTGTCTAGGAGTGACGAAATTTTATTTTACTATATATTATAATATATAATAGGCTTTATATGTGAGGAGAAGTTGGGTGGTGAAGGGATACTTTTATAAGTGAGAGGGGTGGAATTTTTGTAAATATTTATTACTTCATATCATAGGAACATCGATTTTAGAGGAACCTGAATCAAATATTTTAAAATAATAAAGTTGAATTTTTTTAATACTCTTATAATTGATAAAATTGTGTTATAATTTTCATGTTATTTTAGGCCTTTTCTTCGTGATATATTTATTGAAAAAAAATTATTTTTACTATGATAGATATTTTTTTATCATAGAAACATATTTTGTTGAAAAACAATTAAATAAAATTTATAAAATAAATCCTAATTTGTGATTTGAAATATTAAAATAATTTTATGTGATTCAACTTCTATTAGTAGAAAAACTTAATTTTAATAAAAGTATAGAAAATGTAAAAAATAGTATTAAAAATTATTTTTTATGAATAAAATTGAATTTACAAAATGAAAATGTGTACACTGGATTCTAATGAAATATAAATAATCTATATATAAATAAATTATATTCATAGGTCTTTCAAAGATACTAAAAACAGAATGGTTCATTATGAAGGACCAAAAATAGTGTTTGTATTAGAATAAAATATAACTTGGTTTGTAAAAAATCATTCATGAGTTTCAATAATTGAAAGATTATTTTTAATTCATTATATTACTCTTCAAATAAATATTTCAGTTAGAAATAGGTTTTAAAATATTCTAACTCATTATTATATAAGTATGTGTCCAAATAGTTTTGGTAGTTGTAAAAACTGTATTTTGAAAATTTCCATAATAAAATCTATAATTTTAATAAATCCCAAAAATAACTGTAAGATAATTCTAACATGAAAAAATAAAATATGATGTTAATTTCTTGAATTTTTAATTTAAATTTTATTGAATTTACCTTTAAATACAAACATAAAATATAATAAGAAACTATTTTTTATGTAGAATTTTCTTTTAAAAAGTAAGAGTTACTTAACCTTATTTAATTGAAATTACCCATGAGTCTAAAGTTATCAATTTTTATATTGAAACATTTTATTATAATAATCCTTTTAAAATAGTAGATTTAGTTTGTTAACATTAAAATAAAAAATATAAATAAATCAAAAATAGACCATTTCAATAGTAAATAGTTTTTATATCTTCCCATGGAATTTTATTATTTATAATCAAAACGTTAAAATTATTAAATTAATTGTTATTATAATAAATAAAAATTATTATTTAAAATATAATACTAATGGAATAAAAAAATAACCATATTATTATTTACATGAGGTTTTATTCCTTTTGTAATTTTCATAATGATATTCACTATTTTATTCCAAGGTTGTATTAATTTTTATATTAAAATAAAAAATATGACATAGTTTTTTATGTCGATGTTGCGTGAACAAAATATATCATCAAATTAATGGATTTTAGTTTTATGGTGTTACTTTAATTCACAAAAAATAGAATCCTTTCATTTTTAATTTCGCTCACTGATTAAGACATATGACGGGGTTCTAAATATGAATCAAGATTGAATTTAAAAAAAATCATCTACCCAAATAATAGGGGCAATACTCATATTTTATCTCATAATTTCAATATTTCAATATTTTTATTTTTCACATCCATTTATGCCAAATATACTTCCTTACTTGTAAGACTAGAGGTTTTATAGAAACAAAAATTTCATAGAATCATTTTTATGGTCCTATTTGTAAGTATATAATATGAAACAATGGTCATGATAATAATCAATAAACATATTAAAATCATTCAGTAGTGCCATAAAATTTGATACCCACTTTTCAACCCAACATACATTTTTGTTTACTATGATACTATTTCTATCTTTATCTTCATCTTGTAATTAATTTCGGTTTTATCAACATAATATGAATTACCTAATTCTCATAAAAAATTATACCAAGGTCAAAAATAGCTTTTTACCATACTCTAGACCAAAAAATCCTTGAATATAATCCTTCTATAATTCAATGTCATAATTTTCACCTAAGAAAATTTGTAACTCAGAATATCTCATACCAATCAACATATACCATAATAATAAATATGCCAAAAAATATATTAATCCTTTTCCAAAATAACATGAACTTTATAGAGAGTAAATTATATTTTTATCCCGAATACTATCTATACTTTTCAATTTATATTCCCAATATCATTAACCCATTATACCAATTAACCATATTTAGTGCAACATTAAATTAAAAACCAAAACAACATGTTATATATAACTCATACATAAATATTTCCTAATACCCAATTATTATATTCTAAACATCATTTATCATCCTAAAATCTAATCACATATGATATAAAATGGTGTATTTATTCCTTTAATCAAGCAAACGACCTTAAACATATTAACCCAGGATGATATATAAAACTCATAAACTGGCCTCAAATGGTAACTATCTAACCTTTAAAGTGATTAAAAAACGCTTTAATAAAAATTAAAATACAGAAAACATGAACACCCAGATCTGGTGAAATACATATAATCCTTACATGATATCATTGATACCAACTGAAGGGAGTCACATTTATCCATCCATAATTACGCTTCCAATGAAATTATTGAGTCACCTACATAACAATTACATTATTTTATTAGGGTTTTATAGATTTTTGGAAAACCATTACATAAAGAAACCCATATATTTCACTCCCAATGGAATTTTATTTACCTCTATACCCAAATTTTCTTATTCCATAATTATTCAACAACATCTTCAAAAACATTATTCATACATAAATCCCTTGTATAAATATCATTCACATTACTCTTCATGATAACTATGGAAATGGATACACAAGAAGGGTGACCATAGAAACATATCAAGGGTAAATTATAGTGTATTCTATCATAGGGAAAACAAAATATAGGAGTAATATAGAAAATTAAACAATTCAAAAATGTTCCATATAAAAAAAGTTGAACCTGAAATATTTCCACATATATCATATAAATGTAAATAATCACATGGAAATGAAAAAATATCGTCATATAATTGAAATATATAATACAAGTCTTATTTCCATAAAGTCCTTGTCTATAAACATTATAAATTATTTGATACATATGATCAAGGCCATGGAAATGTCATTATTAATAATCTAATACCTAATGTTAATGTCTATCAAAATAAAATAATTATATTAGATATTATAAATTAAATAATACACATTTTGGTATGTGTTATGATATATACTTCATGAATCGATGTGTTATGTTATATCAATCCAAATGATCAACTAAATAATTTAAATACATTCATCATAGGAAAATTAATGAATAATCCATAAAAAATATTTATTACGATAAAAAAATTTCAAATTTTTATAGTACATAATATATCTAAATCAAGTAATCAATAATGATCATTATATTATTTAAAAGTATTTTAATTACCAATATTTTCCAAGATAATAATTTAACTACATTTCTTGACGAATACCCTCCAATTTTATTTTTTCATGTTATAGTATCCACACAATGTAGTTCAACGAGTCTAAGAAAAATTAAATACAAGAAACTATATGGAAGATATCTATTTCAATAAATAACATAGAAGTGAAGGAGAAAAATAAGTATTAGCATGCGATGGAGATAGATAAATTGACGCCATCCAGGTCAGGGGTAAGATTTTTTTGTGGATTATCTAAGGAGAGATTTTAGAGGCATAATAGAAATAGGGTTTAAAAATATACATCCTTAGAGAAAATATGAATGGTTAATGGTTTAGTGTCATTGTTAGTACACACCATGAACTAACCATGTGATATTCCTTGGTGTTTTATAATATAATTTTCCATTGTTTGATCACGCTTTGTCTAATTGTGTGAGTATTTAGGATAAACCACGTGGATGGAAAGATTTGGTCCATTATAAGTCACAAATATTGAGAATGTTTTGTTAATTGTTGTTGATTTTACAAATAAACAATTAAATTTGTTTTGTCCAAGGATAGAGTCCTCTTAAAAATTAGCATGTGTTTTCAAAAATGTGTGGGTTGAATATACACTAATAACTGATGTTTTTAAACTATAAATTCACGCAAATTAACTTTCTCATTTTGACCTGAAATTACCTTATAATTCAATATTATCACAAACCAACCTCTCCATGATTATATAGAGGCATATCCCTTTTATTCCTTTGATATCATTAATCATTATTATGGGATATATTTGACGTAAAATATTTTTTCTTCTTGGTTTTTCCTTATTTGTAAGTATATGTTCTTTTTCCCTTTACCCCTTAGCTCAATGGATCCCAATCAAAATGTTAATGTTTGATCTAGATATATTTATGGGGGAATATTTTATTTTCCTATTTTATATATTGTTTTAGGGTCCTCATCTACTTATTTCCCATCACCAATTTTGATGGAAACATTAATTTTATCTTTCTTGATGTAGGGGTTTTTATCATATGGTCTATCCCCTGGAATATTTTATATGGTTATTTATTTTCTTTTAGTTTAGATTATATAATTTTATTTTTAAAACCACTTTCATCATTAGGGGAAATCGAATGTCATTTCAAATGGGTTTCTTTACAACTACATTTAAGACCATTTTATTTTAAATTAAATTTTTCAAAGAATAATTTTAAATTGATATTGATTTTCATGCATTGAAGTAGAGTGGTGTTACAATTTAAAATATTATATAAAAATATGGGATATTGAATGAAATAGATTTATGTGTTGTAAAATAAAATATATTTTCCCTAAAATATATATTATCATACATGAACTGGTTTCCTAAATATAAGAATATTATATACCACATTGAGGACACCATAGGGTGTGTTGGAAAACTAGTCATATATGAGACAAATTGGAGATAGAAATCACTCGGGGAGGTGTATAGGATTCCATAGATTTATATAAGGTATCCATTCTATGGAATTGATGTTCTTGGACATATAAGCAACTTTTACCCTCTAGTGGTCTTTTTTGTTTGATTTGTGTACAATATTATGTTATGATTGTCCGGTTTTTATGCTTTTAAATTACATTACAAGTATGAACTATAAACATTATTATTTTCCCACATTATCTCGATAAGGATATCGATTATTGAAAACTATTTTATTTTATTATTTTATTCCATTGAAAATGTGATATGTCAAATTTCACTATATATTTGAAAATCACATTACATTGAAAGTATTGGAATGTTTCCCAAAAAATAAATGATGATTTGTAAATAGAAAAATATTTTATTTGAAATATTTTATATTTTTTTAATAAATTATTAATGTATTCACATGGATATAAACATTATAGATTATCTAGTGGTATTATAATAATAATTAGTGATCACAACATTCTCTTTCAATTTGGTGTTTGTAGCCATAGTCATACAAGATAAAATTAAGAGTGAAGAGTTTCAGGTATATGATAAATCTCTGGCTTTACCTTTTCTTCTTGTGGGATGGGATGGAGGTCACTTTTGTTCACATGGATATAGAAACATTGGTTTTTTGGGTCCCATTTTGTGGGATTTAAGCTTTAAGCATTGTTATCCACATTTTATATGTTACCATTTATTGTTTGTATTTTTTTACATATGATGTATCTATGATAATTAGTATTATATTAAACTTTCTTTTAATTTACCATATTTATATACAAGGTAAAATAATTTATTTACTTCTTATATGATACCTAGGTTCTTATTGCCAACCCATAACGATTCAGAATGCACTTCAAAACATGTGTTGGGGAAATTTAGGTGAATTTAGAGGTTTAACTCAGTTGGACAACAAAAAATTACTATCAAAGTGAAATGTTATAATGAAATTCTATACTCATTCTTTTATATCACCCTATTGTGTCTAGGGGTTATTGGTAGTTTAAAGAAATGACTTTTTGGGGCTCAGGGATTGCATTTCACATAGGTTCTTAATCACCACCTTTAATATTGCCACATAACATTCCATGGAGTGCTGGAATTTAATTTTATTATTATTTTAGACATATATTATAAATAGAAATAATAGTTAACTTTTTTCTTTAACTTGAGAAGCCATATTAAACATACAATTATTAAAAACTTTATTTTGTAAATATTAAGGTGGCAATGAGATACTTGTTACATGGTTTTCAACCATATGTCTATGTCGAGCAAAAATCTACATCCCTTTTAATTTATTATGTAGAACCCACAATTCTAGGATTATTTGAGTGAATCTTTCTGATAGTAAGATAATCAAGGTGGTTCATTAGATATTTTGATATCTTAAACTGTTTTTATTAATAGTTGCGGAATTATTTTGTTTATACATTCTTAGTATAACCTGATATTTTGTCAAAAAAGGATTTCTTGAGAAAATATTTTTGTTTCAAATTTTATGATTTATTTATTTCATGTAAAATTAATCTTAGTTTCTAGATTCTATTTATAGAAAATAATTTCAAATACGTGAATCATTGAAAATGTTTCTTTTCTCAAACCAATTAAAAATATACATGAAGGACTTTGCATCCATTGTATCTTGCATTTAATAATGCCTTATTTTTTTAAAAGAAATTATTTTCTACTATAAACTATAAAATCAGTAGGTTTTATATTTATTATTAAAACATGTGACAGTTTTAAATGTGTGAGTTAGAAGAGAATATGGTTTTTGAAATCAAAATAATAAATCATGAAAAAAATTTATTTTCAAGAAATTTATTTTTGTATATCGATTAGTTCAAGAATTGTGTTGGGAGTTGGAATTTGTGGTTTGTTCTTAATAATATAAAATAAAGATAATTTAAAATAATATGAAAATGAAATATGATTAATTCTTTGAAGTGATATGTAAGAGGTTTCATATTCAATATTTTTTAAAAAAATTTTATTTTTCATTTTATTCTAGAGAAATATAATATGATTAATTATAAAATAGTTTATTCATTTAAGTCCTTTTAAAATGGTTTTTTTCATGTTTTCAGAATGATAAATATTTGAAAGAGGTTTCTGCTCACTATGTGAGTCTACCTAGAAACCTCTTAAAAGGTGTTTCTTTATTATTCGATATTCATGGTTGTCTTGAAATTTTATTATGTGTAGGGGTAATATGGTGGGCTCTAAAGAACCATACCAAATGGGTTTCTCATATTATGTGTATTGAGTATGTGTTCTAAATAATTCATGATTTTAACTGAGATAATTTCTTCATGATTGGTCCTTTTCTCATATCTTTAGTCTCACTCAGGGCCCGAGTTGAGTGGTGAGTGTCATCTTCACACTCAATGATTTCATGTTTTCTGAGTAGAGAACTATAAAATATTTTATTGGTATTATATTCAATAAGGACTATATTCCTTGGATTCCAATTGAACCATGATTGGGGTATAATCTTGAGTGCATCATGTTATATTTTTTTGGTCTCATTAGTATCTTATTTAGGATTATATTTTAAGATTATTAGACATTTGATGGATCATTATGGCTCATTGTTTTTCATCACATTGTGAAAATTGTTTCTAGGGATAACATTATAGTGAAATATATTCAATAGGTTTTTTAATCTAGTGCTCTGGTCGTAGTGAACATAAGTTTTGTTCAATGGTAACAAAGTTAATTTTCATGACTATTTTGTCTGAGAGATCCATTAGAGGTATGTTATAATGGTTTGGTATTGGGGACCACTAGTTTAAGATCTCAAAACTATAGTTATAATTAATGAAATTTTGTAACCCAATGAAAGGTCCATGTCATTTCTTGATTAGGTAAGTATTTTTTTTAATTGTCTCATTGTTACATTAGACATGGTGGATCTGGTGATCTAGTTTCTACCTTTTTAAGGAACATTGGTGTTTTTTATACTATTACCTTTGAATATTTCTTTTTTCCTGTGCCCTTTAATAGGATTGGTATAGTTTCTCTTGAATGGTTAATCCTTGTGATAACATTTCCATTTTCCTTGGTTTCAGAGAGAAATCATGGGGGTGTCAATCATTTGAAATGGGAAGTGTAAGTTATCATGTTGAATCTATCTTGTGTTGATGTACTTTCTTATTATATCATCGTTTAACATTGAATTTAAATGACAGGGATATCAGTGATTAGTATCTATTATTTTATAGTGTTTTTTTGTGTATGATTTAACTTAGGGATCCGTTGAATGAATTTAAGTGAGGTTAGAAATATCTCTGATGTTTTCTTACTAATCAATGTTGGTCTTCAAGATGTTCATGAAAATTCACCAGCATAGTGGTGAGATATTAATTGATTTAAAAATAATGTGTGGTTACTTTATTCAATCATCAATTATTCCATTAGTTAAATAATCTATCCCACCCTAAACTTTGAGTTTATAGAAGTTTGTCTAGAACTTGTATCTTGTTCATAGTATCCCCCCAGAGAGAAGTGTATGATATATTAAGATCATAGTAGATGTGATTGTTCTTTTACCCAAAGGAATCTAAGACAATGATAGAAATTTTATTTCATTGATTTTAGATATTTGATCTTAATACTATGTAAAATACTGAGATATGTGGTGTTGTGACAGATTCCCTATGCCTAAAATTTATAATAAAGGTTATTGATTAATCAAATGAGGAGGGATCCTTGGTGAATTCATATATAAAAATTGTATAGTTTGTGTTTGAGGATCAAATGTGTTTGAATACCTAGTATTTGAGAAATATAATTCAACCATTTATAATAAGTTTCATGTTGTGGAGGCAATGAAATTTATATGGTAGTGATTTAATGAAACATTTTATTAGAGGGATAGCATAGGTTTTTGGTTCTAGTCTCTTGATAGCGCTTTGTAATTTTTTAGGTAGTTGGTTGTTGTGAATGTTTTGAGTCAGAGTTTGATGAATTATGAACACAGTTGTAGTTGGTATATGATCTCTCAGATTATCATCATTGCGACATTAACATTAGTGTCCTATAGTGATATGGTCAATTATATAATCTATATCATGATTCCATGCCTACGTGAAAGGTGAAACATGACACCATATACGTACCTATTTGTATAAATTTTTACCTTATTTTATGGATGATGTGTAATGGATCCATAGACATCACGATTTCACTACCAAATACTCCCATTGGGGAAAATATATGATTATGGTATTCATTCATT
Source organism: Viscum album (assembly GCA_963277665.1). Classification (NCBI taxonomy): domain Eukaryota; kingdom Viridiplantae; phylum Streptophyta; class Magnoliopsida; order Santalales; family Viscaceae; genus Viscum; species Viscum album. Next base: position 288,761,150 of record OY728151.1, on the reverse strand, counting down.
AATTATTAAAATCATTTCATATCTTCCCTACCAAGAAAATGGTTATGGTTGAAGAGTTTGATAATTCTATATTAATTTTGTTTTCCACTATGATGGGTTCTCAATTAGAGTCGAAAATGTTCCTCAATCATCATATGTATGTTGGAACTAGATAAATTATCCAATTATTTAATGTATGCATTAGTTGTGAAAACATAAATTTTGTGTATTTTTGGTATATTAATTACTCAGTTCATCATATAAGGAGAAACACATTCATATTTCCTATAGGCGGCCAAGGGGATAACTTGGATGTTTTGGAGGGGTTAATAAATTGAATTATTTATGACCACGTAGTTTCCTAGAGCATAGTGTGGTTTTAACAATAAAGGGTTGGAAGCAGATTTGAGTGAAAAAAATGTTGTGTACATTCCATTGATTCGTCAATAGAGTTTGAGGTAATTGCTAAAATTTATCTAACAGTTTTACCTCAGTTTGGATATGAAAATTTTGAAAAGTATATTATCACGTATTCATCATAAACCATATTATATTATAGATAAAATCATGTAGGGTTATATCGATTAAACATATCTTATCATTTTTCTTTATCCAAACTAAATATGTATTAGTTTGATTTATCTATTTTTATCGATCGAGACGATGTTGAGATTTATCATGAACACATAGTGGTTGAAATATATCTTCTAATAGTGGATCTATATGATAAGGTTTTGGGTAAAAAAAATATCCCATTAGTTTTAGTGAGATAAAAATGTGGTACAGACAACCATGAGATAGGGAAGTGTAAGGCCTTGATGATGTAAAAATGGCCTTATATTTTCATGGATCTATGATTTAGTTTATTTCTAGTGACATTATAATCATGTACATTTTTATTCAATGAGAAAAATAACAACGAGAAAGGGAGGGACCAAGAAACCCACGAAGGGAGGCCTAAGGCGGATGAATGTAGTGGAGGCCAAGGGCATCCTCTCAAACCTGGTTGACTCCCTATGGCTTCATAGTGATAAAAGTATGAAAAAATGGGAATCAAATTCGAGACATCAAGAGAAGCTAGATGGTCTGCGACATTGTTCCCCTTTCTCCAAGTATAGAGCATGCTCATGTTGCCACTGATCATGCATCTACACTTCCTTATGATGTAAAGAATAGACCATAGGATAGAGCCATTTCCTTTCATTGAATTATAATGAATTTGGGAATTGGTTTTGACTATTGTTAGGATGATCCCATTTTGATGACATAATTGGAGGCTAGAAAACATTTCCTTACCCTCCACCGGGAGGGAAGATCCATGACCCAGTCAAGAAGAGAACACTATTATGACTGACCTTGAGGAGTTGCGAATGACCCCTCATCCATGATTCCATCCCTTGTTTCATGAACCAATAGTATTTATTTTAGAGAAAACTACTGGGTAGTGAAAAGAAGACTCTATCTCATATATTATTCCTATGTCCCAGATGAGTTATATTATTGGGAGCATGAAGACTTTGAAGAGTAGGTGCCTCTAACCCGGTGATAACCGATCAGACCATATCCAGATGGAGGAACTTTGTTTGATGGATGACAACGTAGTTGGAGAAAATGGTTCCTTCATGCTTGTATTTATTCCTCACCTTCCTGATCGACCATAAGCCTGCGTGTAAGACCACAGAGCATTCCATCTACTCTAGATCTCTCTCTCCCGCTCCATGCAACCATTGATCAAGGAAAGGCTTCTCGCCATAAAATATCCTGAAAGCCTATAAACTCACCAAAGTACTACCTCATCACTCTAGCCCAATCACCTTTAATCAATAAATTCCCTATTCATTCCTCCTGGTGGTCAGAGAAGCAATAGAACCTAGAATCCAATGTGTTTCCACATCGATTGATGTTCTCATCGATAGAAATATCCTTGTGTGGTAGCCTCAAGGTAAACTTTTTTAGTTTAATAGGGGTACCTTTGGACCAGAGGATATCCCCCCATAGATTTATTTGTTCATGTGTGTAAAATGTGACATGAAAGTCTCTTGAGGAGAATGAACCTAAGGAATAAGGATAGAAGGGTCTTCTGTCTGGTTCAGTGTTGAGCTAGATGTGGTTGAAGGGGTCCTACTGGTCCCTATCAGAGATCACATCGTTAATATTTATATGGGAACTGGCCTCCATAATGGTTATCAAAGTGGCCAAGCTGTCAAGGTTTCCAAGTATAGTTCTGAACCAGTTTTGATGCTCAAAATAAATTTCTTCCTCCTTACAAGCCATCTGGAGTGGGGTGTGAGGGAAGTAATAAGAGGGGAGATGACGAACCAAATTGGAGAGACCTTGCACACGAATGGAGCGTCTAACCCTGAATGGAAGTTCTACATGGTGATCACCCAAAGAGCTCATTAATCTATAATTTCCCATGAAATCTTTCCATTCAGGAAAATAATGGTGTCATCGTGTCGACGTACATTGATTCCTTGCTTCCTGGATGGTAAATCCACCCTCTGCTATGACGACCATTGTCGCCTTCCATCCGTATGCAGGTCCCAAAGGAGGCCTATAAGAATCTTATAATACTTGTTAATGATAATAATAATAACTTTTAGGTATGAGAGTACATGGATGTGGGTGGCTAGGAGAACCCTATTAAACAACACTATATGACCCCTGAATGAGAGATAGATGTTCTTCCAGTTGATAATCTGGTTAGTAACACTGTTGATAAGGGCATCGATGTCGATTACACAGAGCCTCCCTGGGGAAATGGGGGAACCCATGTACTACATGGGGAAGTTCCCCCTGTTCATGTTGAAGCTGATATGAAGAGCAGGGATCCAGGTGACAGTGCCTCTGTTGGAAAAATGAAATTTCTTTTGGGCTTGTTGACAACTTTCCGACTTTAGAGCCAATACTCCGACAAAACCTTTTTGAGGCCAATGATGAACTATATTCTAGAATTCATGAATATGATTGTGTCATCCATGAACATTGGGTGAGAAATAGAATGGAATTACATTATTCTGCGATAATCCAACACCTAACCACTAGAAATACCCATTTTAAGGAGTCGACTCAAGATGTCCTGCAACATAATGAAGATGCTCAGTGATAAAGGATCCCCGTGTCTCAGGATGTGACATGCCATGAATACTGATACTCTTTCCCCATAAAAGTGATAAACAACTAGCAAGAGCTGAAGCACCTAAATACGATGTTGATATTCCATGAGTATAACCCCATACTAGCGAGAACCTTGTTGATTAATCCCAACTCCACACAGTCGTATGCTTTATTCAAATAAATCTTGATGTCCAAATTGGATTAACAAGACATGAAGCTTATGTCCCTAATCATCACTTGGGACAGGGAAATGGCCCCTGGATTGAACATCCTTTCACAAACTCATGATGTTCCAAGGACACCCACCAGGGGATGTGGGTAGACATCATTGAATTGATGAGGTTCACTAGGATCTTGTACCGAATATTACAAAAACTCAGTAGCCAATAATGAGTTACATAGGAAGGTTCATTGATCATGGGGAGGAAGATGATAGATGTGCAACATGCAACCCTAGGGTGATGAACCCATAAAAGAGTATCGAATAGAAAATGTGACATCCATTTTCACGATGTCCCATAAGGTTATGTTAAATGAGCCTAGGTAACCATCAGGCCCATGTTCACATTCGAGGTTGAGGCTCATCAGAGCCTCCTATATTTCCTTGTCATTAGGGATGAAACTTTTCCTGGAATTGTCTTGGATCAACATCTTGTTGGGAATCACATCAAAACAATCCCACTTCCCTTCTCGGGTATCCATTGGGTAGGAGAGGAATGGGGAAGGTGAGTAGGTCTTGCAAGGAGGACAATTCCATAGCTCCCACAAAATTCTTTTTGTTGGTCAACATAAGATCATCCATCAAAATGTTCAGATTAACCATATGTTTCTGTTCCTTGATACAGGAATGTAAGAAAGCAGTGTTTCTCTATCCCTCCCTAAGCCACTTGATCCTCGACTTTTCCCTCACCAACCATTTTTTCTTGATAAGCATGTATTACAGGACACTCTTCATGTTAAATAGAACTTCATACACCCTATCATCCCAGGCGTCTACCAGTATACTCTCCAGTAAATCCAAGTCATGCATGGAGGCCACAATATCACTTCCTATGGGAGGAATTTCTTTCACCCATTCATAGAGAAGTTCTTTGATCCTTTTCAGCATGTTGTGGACCTCTATCCATGAATGATACTAAGTGGGATTGTCCCAGGTGACAAAAACGAAGTCATGGAATCCCAAGAGACTATCCTAGTGGAGATAGTAGAAAATTATCATGTTCTGATCCTGCCCTGAGGAAAGGGAAACTAGAATGGGAGAGTGTTTAGATTGACATAAAACTATTTAACATACCTTTGTATTGGTGAAGGTGGAGATTTATTGCATGATGGCCAGACAATGATCCAGATGGATTGACGAGCGGTTCTTCCTATGCTGATTATTTCACCACATGAACCGGTATCCTGAGAAGTTGAGATCAAAGAGCCCTTTCACTACCATAAATAGGATGAAGTCGGTGCTCACATTCGTTTGCAAAGGACCTAGTATTATCCTTTCCTCTTGGGAAGAAACCACATTAAAATCCCCCTGACAATCCATTGGTGGTTCCTAGGGTTGAAGGAGTTTAGGTAACTCCATAAGGATGTCCTTTTTTGAGTGTCACAGCTTTTGCAGATAAAGGATATAAAGAACTACATGGCTTCATTCCCCACCCTATTGGTGATGAAATAATTACTGGCTTGAACTGGGTCCAAGAAGAGGTTCTTGTGCCCACACATCTATATATCGATGTTGGTGGGATCAGCATGCATGCACCCATGTATGTTAATCTTTCTAGAGAGCTCATTTATGTTCGCGGGGCAATATTTTTACTCTAGTGACATACATCTATTCTAGTGGGTAGAATTATGATACGTTTATGTCATAGGTATATTAATTTTCTATAATGGTTTATCTAGAAAGTGGTTTTTGAAACCCTGACACATTTGATCAGAGATAATTTCTACTTTATTATATTGGAATATGTAATGATGTATCACATCTCAAAGGACCAAATTGTTTTGTTCTCTCAAACAAATATATACATTTTTTAACTAACAGTACTTTTTAAATCATAAAATACACAATATATTTTATTTTAGAACACCCTTATTCCCATTATCATTTTCCTAAAAATCAATCATAAATCATTTCCTTGTATCTTAGAGAAAATAAAATAAAAAAATGGGTGAGAACGTATGATCCGTAATGGTAAGACTACAACAGAAGTTATCATGAAAAATTAAAGCATCATAAATATGGAATGTTAAATAACTGTAAACTATTTCATTTAATCTGTAACAAGATAATAATATGGAAGGAATAAAATATGATCAAATAATTCCAATTAAATAAACAGATGAGAATCAAACAAAACCATGTATCTTCTAAATAAGTGAATAACCCCATGGAATAAAAATGGCTAAATTCATAATTATAGATTAGATAATATCAGATATCTAAAAAATATCTTTGATATCTTTTTCCAGATATCTAAATAAATGGGTAAGGCCTTGGCCAAAACCCAATCTAGTTTGTCTCATGAGTCCTACTGATGCTTCAAGGGGCTGTAGTGATCCCATCCCATCATGTACTAAGTCCAATGAATTAATTATATGAAAGCGGTGAAACAGAATATTAATAACAAACAATAATACGGAAATAATAATATACAAAATGTTAATTCATATCCTAATCAATAATCATCGCCATAAACCATCTAGAGTAAACTGGTGAATTGTAATAAAATTTTATATCCTCAGTAAAAGTGATCATAAACCATTTGGAGAAATAATAAGGATATTATCAATATAACATAGCCCAATTGGATCATATCTAGAATAGAGGGATTACGTTATTGATGAATACAAATACCAAGAAAATATCTTTAAAAGCATTTTTGAGAAAAATAACCATTTCATTTTAAAAATCACCTAAAAATAATAATTTAAAAAAACATATTAAAAATAAATTTCATTGAGAATAACCTTTGGAAACCTTTAAAATATGAATTTAATCCTTGCTTGTTTCAAACATTGAAAAATTCTACTCATTCCATATATTTTAGAACAATGATTCCTTTCACATTTTTGTAAAAATTTAAATGAGTATTGTTTTTAAAACAACATGAATAATTCGTTCAAAAAATTTGCTAATTAAAAGTTGGTAATAATAAATTTAATAAATAATATGAAATTTTTTTAAAAAAATATATTTTAATTTTTTTTTTAAATCACAGGTTTTGCTGAAAATAGACTTTTAACTGAAGAGAGATATAATGTCAAATACTCCTAAAGAAATTTTCTCAATCATTTTATACACCAAAGAGTAGAAAAATGGATTTACTACATAAAACATATCATCAATAACTAGAGATGAAGAAATTATATTTATTTTAAGATATATATATCAAATAATTCCACAAAGAGAGATTTAGAAATTAATAATCCTGTATAATTTTGAGATTTTAAAATAAACCCTCACCACATTGGAATGTAAATAAAATAAATATCATCAAATGAAATCTTATATAACATGAATATAAATAGATTAACAACACTGTATATCAAGGATTCAATATATTAAACTTATAAAGGAAATAATTGGTGAATATGGAATATTTATCATGGATGTAAAATTTAGATGAGAAACCCATACATTGATTCTTGTATATCGTATACACTCTTTATCTTCCTCTTCTCAAAACCCCTTATTTATGATTATACCTATAGTATTCCTATAATGGATTTCAACCACAAAAACGTATTCTGGGAGGATGGGATGGATGTCATGATGTTATTTGGAAAGGTTTTTCCTGAACCAATAATATTATATTGTGTCAATAAGTGTGTAGAGTGGGTGTCATTTTATAAGAATGGTGATTGGAACACTTTTTATTTTTCAATAAAAAATGGGTACCATTGTTTGTCACATTTATATAGGGTCTAAAATGATGTATGGATGATAATTAGACATGATATGGTTGAATTATGGGGATGAAATAGTGTATGGACAAGTTTTGGGTCATTGGAAACCTTTTCTTCTTATTTTAACCACCGATAATTCAGTATTTACCATAAATATGATAAATAATTTTAAGGTTTTTTACAAATAATTATGGTTAAAAATATATATTAAGTTACTAAATGATACAAATTATGATTATTAAAATTATGAAATACATTTTATTCAAATTATATTTATAAATATGGTAAAAATTAATTTAAGATTATTCCCACATAAGAAATGTGGGAAAGGATTTTAAAATAAATAACCTTCAAAATATTACTCTATTTTTCTATCAAAATTCAATAGGAAAGTGATTAAAATGTAAAAAATTCTATTTTTAGAATTGTTTTTTAACAAATTTTACATTATCACTAATTTAATACATAATTGAAATTTATATATGATATAAAAAAATATAGTCTTATATTAAATGTTAGTGTTTTTTACAATTCATTTAAAAACATATTACTTTATGAAAATATTAAAAAAATTGACCAAAAAATAATTTTGAAAAGTGGATTTCAAAGGTATTGATTATTTTTAAAAAAATTTAAAAATTTCTTAATGGTTAATATCAAATTATGTGTGCAAATCCTGACTAGACCACCTTTTAAAAAAAATTCTATTTTTTTATTTCAAAGGATTCTTATTTTATTTATAGTCAATAGGTAACCATTGAATTTATTTTATTAATTTTGGAACCATATAATTTTCATAATTTTTTTGTGTTATTCATACGTTCAATCTTAACAACTAGATTATAATATATTGTTTAAATAATAATAATTTAATAGATTGTGAAGTTTTGTTCAAACCTAGTGTTATGTGCATTTCATTCTTTCAATGAGATTGAATTTATTTGAATATAAATATATTTTAAAGTCATAGAATATGAAGTTATATTTTTTGATTACTATTTTGTGTCATATATTCTATGAAATATGATGTTCGTTTTTCAAAATCATGTGGTGCTAGATTTTTTCCCAAATAAAGTAAATTGTGCCCGGAAATTTTAATCTCGATCGTAGTAATCAATGGTTTGAAATTTGAAAATATTTTTATTTGAAACCCAAGTGATCAGAAGGTTCCATAAAACATCCTAACTATAATAGTAAATATAATTATAATGGTTATAAAAAATTACACATAACTAGGATTCTATGTATAGAAACAGTGGTGGAATCTGAAGATATATAATAGATGTTAAATATAAAAATTGTAGATAGTTATAAAGGTAATTGGTCATAATAAATTTAATGATCAATGGAATGTTATGAAAATAAAAACCATAAATATGTGATTATTTGACAGACCACCGATTCAACATAAATGAAGATATTAGTTTAACATTTTGTTTCAATATCCTTTTGATATAGTTTAAAAATTCCATTAACATCTAGTGTAATAATATATGAAAATATACACACTTGATATATTTTTATTTCCTAGGATCAATTTCATCTTTTTTTTGTTCTTAAAACATTTTCCAAAACATTCTTTACTATATAAAATGAATATCCATGATTAATTTTTTTACCCCAAAGTATTATAATTATCTTTTAACATAATATAATATTAATAAAATTGTAACAATCTATTCCTTATGTTGTTACTAAAATAAAAATTATTGTAAATATTTATCAAATAAAAACCAAACATAAACATAATCTATTCAATAACAATTTGACCACAATGTTCATCCAAAATATGTTTCACCAAATTTAAAAGGATAGAAACCAAATGAACATTATATTCCTAGAAAATATAATGTTGATACTAATATCACATTCTGAATATTTGAATATCTTTATCACCATAAAACCTTAATAAATATATGAATTATTCCATGAATAAAATAATTTTTTAGGATTATATTAAATAAATAATTACTTATAGATAACGCCCAAAAAGATTACATAAAAAACCATTTAATTTATTAGTAACCAATATTATCCCTTAATCTTCTCATTATTATCTTATCATCTAGAACATATTATGGGATATAATCCTTTAATAGATTATTTTTTATGAGGTTAAACATGTCACTGAATCATGTTTTTTGGTTATCAGTAGCATTCAACATATAAAGTCAAATCATTTAAAAAATACTACTATAGTATAGTATAGTTACAATTCATGATACTAATAAACTTAATATACTTGATAAAATATTCCTATAACAAAATTCATTATTCCAAACACAAGAATATTAATCATTCAAATTCCTCATTAGTAATATGATAAGATTTAAATTAATCTTATACTTCTATTTGAGATATATTCACAAAACTCATTTGGAATTAATTTAAATTGATACATATATCCTTATATTGGATGCATTATAAATTGAAATATTATTTATTTTCCTATAAGTTGTGATCATTGTGAAATTTCTCTCCACAAATTATGAAAACTACTTTTCCTTTAAAGTATATATAATGTTTTTCCTTCCATATGTATCGCATGTCATAAAATCATACATTCACTTATTTGATTTATCCGTATTTTTATCTTTCATAATATTATTCTCTCTCTTCTCTTAGAACCTATATGAATATGATAATTATTTCTATTTCTCATATCATATGTTACTATGTCATAGTATGATGATAATGTCCGGGAGACTAGTTCCCTTTTAGATATTTTCTTAATCCCACTAAGGAAATATTCATTCTTATTAATTGGATATCTTTCATTAATATATGTCTTATTTATTTTTCTATGTTCTATTTATAAATGGTGGAATAAAATTTATTTGATAATGATATTATGAAATATAATTTTAAAACTAAAAACTTTTGAAAAATGTATTATAAATTGTTAATTTTTTATATAGATATTCTCATAATCATAGAAAAGTATTATTAGGGGATGTATTTATTTAAAACACCACTATAATGGTTTATAAATAATATGTTATTTATCCAAATAATATACACTTATAGTGTCAAAAATGGTATACGGTAATTCCTTCTTTGATGTATATGGTGATCATCTGGTCATGACCAATGCACCCTTTTCAGATTTATTTCCCAAATCAAAATTTGTTCTAGTACCTTGTACACATATAATAACCTTACATGGAAACACTATAAGGAATATCCACATATTCAATACCTTAAAAAACATTAGGATTCTATTTTTTATATATCCTCAAATATTTTCATTGGGTTATGTTACTTAATCAATTATTTTCTAAATATAGTTCCCATGGATTATATTAAACATCATTTGATACCAATTGGAGCATCCCTAGCCCTAGAAGATAAGATTTGATGTTTACATTATTACATTCGAATATGATTTAATGAATTACATCCTGAAGGATCGAATAGTTTTATAGTCTTGTTAACCTATATACATACTTGTATACATGTTACCTTTAGAAAAATAAAAGAAAAAAATATTATCTTTGATAAAAAAAATATTCCTCTTAGCATATGCCTATATATGAGTAATAAAAACACTTATTAATCTCATAGGGAAAATAAAAGATATGAAATGGTTATGCTCAGATGCTTACTAAGGGTATGCATAAATTAGAAGATATCATGAATAAATTTTTCATTATCAACATGGAATTGTAAAAAATAAAACCACATTTTATTTAATTAGTAACCTAATAATAATCTAGAAGGAAAAAAGAAGACCAAAATATTCTGTATAAATAATCAAATGAGATTGAAACATAACCATATATATTATAAATAATAAAATAATACCATGTAAAATCATTAAATTAATTAATAATCATCGAATGAAAAACTCTAGAAATCTAAAATGTACCATCAAAGCAATGTTTGAATAAAATATAAATAAATGGGTAATGCATCAACCAAATCCTAATCTTTTTTAAATGAGTCCCACTGATGCATATAGAGTATATACTGATCCTCGCCCATCACATACTAATTCCACTACATTACAAATAGGATTGTGGGGAAACATAATTAAAAGAAGCATTCATTTTGAAATAACTAACACATGAAAAGTAAATACTTACCCCAATCAATAAACAATATCATAATCCATCAAGAGTAAAATGGTGAATTTTAATAAAATATACACCCCTAGTCAATCTAATCATCAACTATCCTAAGAAATAATTATAATTATTTCATCACAACAAATCATTAGTTTATCGTATGTAAAATATTTTTTTTTGATGTTGATGAATATAAATACAATGAAAAAAATCCTTAAAAGCATTTTTTTGTTAAAAATAACATTTTAATTTTGAAAATCAACTTATTAAATATTATGTTGAAAAAAAATTCAAAAAAATTTAATTGTAAATAACCTTTTAGGAAATGTAAAATAATCCTTAAATATTTATTTTTTGTGACGTTGTAAAATCATGTTCATTTAATACATGAAAAAAATATACCATTTAGATTATTTGTAAATGATGAATAGGAACTATTTTTAAGATAACCTAATGATTTATTTGAAAATAATTTTTAAAAGGTATAAATGGTTAAAAATGTCTTTAATAAATCCTTTTTATAGTGTTAAATCATTTCATATTTTTTTTCTAATACATGGGTTTTGATGAAAAATGCTTTTCTATTTAAGGGAGAAATAATATCAGATTTTCATAAAAACATCTTATCAACCATTTCAAGTACTAAGGGGTTGGAAATTTAGGTATGTTACATGAAAAAACATCATGAATAACAAGTGGTGAAGCATATTAATTTCTTTTAAAATATTTTTTAATAAAATAATCCAACCAAGGGATACATAATCATAAACAACCTTGAATATTTCTTATATTGTAAAAATAAAACCTTTCCACTTTGGAAAATTATTAATCCTAATCCCCATAAAAGAAATGAGATAAAATAAAACATTAAATACAATGCTGGTAAAATGATTCATGGCATAACATATATAATGGGTAGTACCATTATCACACAAAGAAAATAAGTGGTGAATAAAACCTATGTCTCATGGAAGTAAAACTGAGATGATAAAGCCTTACCCTGATTTTCACTCATCTCATAAATTCATTATCTTCATCTTTTGAGCCACCATGTTGGATTATAAATAAATTTTTCATAGAATGGATTTAAAAACAAACCTAGTAATCTAAGATGAGTGGGTGGATTTTGGTATGGTATCTGTGTAGGGTTTTTCCAAACCAAGTAGGCATGACTGTATGAATTATAGAAGAAAAGGGTGGAATTTTAAAAGTGATATGAGTGACACTCTTGAAATATTTGAAAAAAAAGGTACTACAACATTTTTCTGAAGAAAAATGATAATAAATAGATTATTATATATAATTATAAATTATGTGGTCAAAATATGTCCATAAATGTTTTGTATATTTTGTGTGTAATTTTAACTCTTATCATGATAGTTGTTCCCGAAGATATTTAAATTTCCACCTTAACCATAGTAATCATGCATTAGGCCCGAGTTTAAATCCGGGTGGGGGAAAATTTCAACATAAAAGTGGTGATGCATAAATGATGCATGAAGTCGATAGGTAGTGACACATCCACGATGCATGCTTTGAGATGCAGGTAGTATGATGTAGGACTGACACTACACTGGGCCTTTGGGATAGTTTGTGGGACAATAAGATATGTTATAGGCTTCATACCTAATATGCCTTTGGCCCATGTAATGAATAAATAAGGATTAATGGGTGGGTTATCACTTATGGGGGCTATGAACATCCTTTCTTATAAGGACCTGGACTTATTATGTACATATTCAAGAATTTAGTTGGGAAAAAAACTTCCTTTTACATGGATGATATATTCATGTTTAGATCTTTAGAGAATTAGGAAAATTCATTCATAACATTACACATTATTATAGAGTGGATACCAAGAAAGTTGTTTCCATTTTTTCATAATATAAAACCTTAAAACATAAAACAAGACTCCTTGAAAATTATTCAACATTTAATATGGATTTCTTTATTGCCTTACACATCCATTAAACTAGGAAAATCATTTAAAAACTTCGTATGAGCACAAAATCTCATTAAGGTAAGAAAAAAATAAAGAGCACATTAGTCCATGAATACTCACAATGTATAAAAACATTTTAAAAAGATAAGCTTGTCACTCATATATAATTAATTCATGTAACATGATATTTACACAATATCCACAAAAAAATGAGAACATAAATACAATCATAATGTTATATTGGGGAATTACTTACATAATCTTGTAACTATTCTTGGCTACCTTATAATCGGTAACCCTCACGTCTACCTTAATTTGTGTAACCATTACAGTTACACATGGAGTAACCATATGGATGACCCCAAACATACACATTCCCAATGAATTTAAAGGAGATATAGGTCCCAAACTTCATCATAAATAATTTCCAAGAACCAAAACATAATTATAAAACATTAATAATTCCATAAAAACATTTCTTTGGAATTTCGAAAAACCAAATTTAAAATGAGGATTTTTAATGAAAAGCCCCTTAGAAATATCATACAATTGAAGTGAGACTTAATAGAGTGGATGGAGTATGTATATATTCTGTAAATAAACATAATAAAACACAATATAATCATAACACATCACACAATCAATTTAAATAGCACATAAATAATGAAGTAGACGGTTAACCCAATGATTGGAAAATGGGTTAAGAATTCCCTTAAAAACATCATATAATTGAAGTAATACGTAATACTGTGAATGGAATATATATATATACAATAAATACACATAAATCATGATAATATAAATAATTTTCATCAATAAAAAATTTAATACCACATAAATAATGAAGAAGAAGGATAACCCAATGAATAGAAATCGGGTTAAAAATTCCCTTACCTCGGGTCTGTCTTACTTCAAAATTGTTTAAAAATCTTTTATAATGGTTAAAAGAGTGTTATTAGTAGTTTACAGAAACATTTTTATGTTTATAACAACTTATATTATCATTTCATAACATCATTTCACCCTTTAATTGTTAGTTTTTTCCCCTTGCACTGTTTTTTGGTGAGTTCTTAACATGATTTCCATGATTGGTTCATGGTGGATGTTCTTGTTGATTGGAAGTGAAATTATAGAATTGGAATAGAAAGGTATTTAAATATTTCCAGTACCATAATATATACCATTTAAATTTTTATTTTTAATATTAGGATGATTCAGATGATAGAACATTACTGATGTTCGTTTAGATCATTTTAGTTGTTCTTTGATAATAACAATATCATTTCGTTTTATAAATTAAAACCATGTGTTAAAAATAATTCCTGAACCATTTGTGAGACATAATACATATATTATATCCTATTTCAACCATAAATGTGGTTTCATGACCATACTTGAACGATTAAAAGAAAAATTATATCACATCGTCCACGATGTCGGTAATTCGACACATAATGGACAATGTTTTTAATTCTTTGAATAAGTGGCAGAGGAGAAGAACAATGATGATGAATTTTCAATGAAAAGGAGAAAATCCAGAATATAAATGATTATAGAGAGTTCATTCCTCTTGAATAAGAGGGTGTGAGTAAAGATGAAAACGGATTCATGAAATAAAAGAGAACATGAGAAATTTCTCACGAAAATTCAGCACCCTTACGACTTCTCTTAAAATTTCATAAAAATAGTTTGATGAGAGAAAGAGAATATATCATCACTCATACGTAATATTTAAAGTAAACAGGGATATGGAATGAAATATCCAAACATAATCCAGAGGGAAAAGAAGAGAATAACATAAAATGAACGAGAATAATGAAAATAAAAGAGGGTGTTTACCTCTTGATCTCTTCTCCTTGAGATCCTTCTTAAGGGCTTTTGTTTTGGACTTTTGGTAAGACCAGCAGCTCTAGGACATTGGGAAGAGCCTCAGTAGGATAATTTGTCCGAATATAGGCATGTCTCAATGCTTGAGGGTTGTGGGAAGAATATGGTATGGAGGGAGTTTTTTATAGTGGAGGGGATGGGGTATTTTTCACTATTTTAATCATTAATATAATATTGTTTCCCAGGATTACGAATAGTTTTAGTTCATGTGACCTCGAATATTAATAATAGCATGTATGTTCTAACCATGTTTCCTTTCATCACTCATGATGTCATAAATAGTGTATTTTACTGATAATTTGATTATACAGTATTTTATCATATTTCACTATTTATCAAAAATATAAGAATTCTAAAAAAATCCAAAAAATTTACCTTCAATTTTTTTCGATCTATATAATTCAAAAATGAATTCTACATTTTGTTATTCATTTTCTAAATATTATTAAATTAATTTATAAATAAAATCAAAATTAATTCAAAAATTAACAATTCGAATTCTATAACTACTTCTATATCACCATGAAAAATTATCCAATACGTTTTTATCCTAAGGCCTTAAGAAAATAAAATAATAATAAAATTTATCATTCATTAGGGGAATATTACTATTCATATTACTATTCATAAGGTTATTTTACTATTCATAAAAAAACCAGTTGGTTCTAAAAGACACCAAATAACAGGTTGAACAGAATTGTAGATGACAGTTTCTTGAAATTCAAAACATAGAAGTGGAAAAATTATGTTTAAAGGATAGTTATAAATATAATCATGAAACAAAGTTTCATTCATTCCAATTTATTTATTTATTTTTAAAATCTGGGATGTTACATTTCTGGCTGGTGTGTGTGTTGTGTGTGTATTTAATGTAATTGTACCTATGAGTACCGAATATATATATATAGAAAACAATTACGACCATACATAAAATTTACAACATAATGAATAAAAATTAATTTGATTTTTTCTTTTCTAGATTATTTTCAGGCCTTTTTACCTCCTAATTACATGTATTCCCCTAAGTATATACGTAAAAAAGGGGTGATCTAAAATTATAGTAAGAGGAAACATATGAACATGTGACAATGTAACATGGGGTGAGAAAAATCATAACACTGTAAATATAATAGCATGGAATGTGAAAATGAATAAAAATAAAACATCTTGTCATATTGGTTAACTACCAGTTTTTTTTGAAATATTATAGCATCATGCTCAGGCATCATTTCAATTTAACGCCTGAGATTAATCACTTTACCGAATGCATTGGAGTGCTATATAATTTTGAGCGCACATATCACATCATAACACTTACATTATCATGCCTACCACATTGAAAATATGTAATCCTTGAACATAAATTATCCCATTGAATGAAATGTATTTTGAATCATAAATCATACATTCATAAACATTTGTTTCTCAAAATAATTGTGGAATAATATTCTTGACACATAACCATTATCCTTTAGTGAAGAGTGAAAACATCTTCAAGAAGTAAAAACAGTGTTTTTTATTGAAAGAAGAGTTCTTTTGGAATCCATTGGATTTTTCATAAAATTAATGAGAAAACATGTATATCCTAGAAAATGTGTGACAGTTTTTAATAAAAAAAATTTCATTAACTTCTATTTTGAAAAATAATAGAAAATGGAAACCCTAAGGAAATAGATTAGGGTTGGAAAATTTCTCATTACCTTCTTTCTGGATGCTTTATTAAAATTAAATTCAAGTATAATGAAATTAAATTCATAAAGTAACACTTAAATAGCCTTTAATACATGAATTTAATTCATTAACGATTTATTATGATCTTTTATGGGCCTTCGAATGAGTTATAGAGTTTAAATTCATTGTTTAGGAGTGTTGTTTTTTTTGATTTCATGAACAGTTAATGTATACGCATAAATATAAGTTTGTGTAGAATATCAAAAAACATATAGATTTGAGAATAAATTTTATTAATGATCTTATAATAGTTTAGATTATATTTTAGGGAATTATTTTATATTCCATGTGGTGGAATCATTAATTAAAATTTAACGATGACCGTTTTATGTTAATTTGCCCGGTTTTTTATCACAACGAACAGGTTTTGATTTGTCATTAAGTATTATGTATAAAAGTTGTTTCTATAAGATAAAAGAGGTTATAAAATTCATGTTAAAATCTTTTTCAATCATTTAATGATTTTATTCATTGGATTGATTTATTTTATGGTAAAAGGAAGTGCATCGCCCATGATGTGGGTAAATTAACACATCACATGAAATAATTTCATTGTCATAAAAAATGTGAAAGTGGGTGGAGTATAATGTAAAATATTAAATTAACATGATATAATACTATTATTTCAATCATACATGATTTATCGTGATATTTTTATAAGAGAATATGAGGATAATAGAATAAAATAAATGAAATTTGAAAGGAATTTTAAAGAATGATAGAGAGAAATTACCTCTGAAATAAATAATCATTGAGAGACTCTTCAGGATAGAGGTTTGGGTATTTTTATGAGAAAAATAGATGATAGACATGGGGGAGGATCTTGGGAAGAGATTTTAGCATACTTCAGAGTACGAACAAGTCTTTATAGGTGTGAGTAAATGTGGTTGTGTGGAGTTGTATTTACAGTAGAGGGGAGAGTGGTTTTATTAATATAATATTCATTTACTTATTATTTCTCCAGAAGAAAATAAATAGTGAGTATTATTGTGAGTAAAAATAGTAATAAGTGCATGTTTGTTTTAACCAACGACAATTTACACTATCCATGACTCATTCATGATGTAGAAATTCATTTTTTTCATCATATTTTTTAAATTATTGAATTTTTCTATTCACTAAAAATTAAAGAATTTCAGAAAATACCCGTAAAATTCACCAAATATGTTTTTCAAAATTTATAATAATAAAATGAAATCCATTTTTCAGAAATTATTCCTTAAATATGTACAATTTAAATTTTAATTAAATGGTAATTTACTCAAAAATGTTGATTTTAAAATTAAAACAGATTTTACAATACATTTAAAAATTACACCATGTCTTATAAAATAATAATAAAAATACAAGACATAAAATTGTTAATTTGTGAGAACATGTTAGGAAAATACGTTTTATTTTTATTTAATTAATTAGTTTTAATTAATTATTGATGACTTAAAATATACCATTACTTTTACTACGGTCATATTATAACTTATATGATGCTTAAATATTAATTATACATTCATGGGTGAGGTTGCTATTATTTTGGACGATTAAATATTCATAAGGGTTATATTATTATTTATAAGTGTAGTTTAATATTCATATGGCTTGGATACTATCCACTAAACATTATGTTTACCAATATTACTCTAAACATCATACTTATTTCAAAAATGAATTACATATTTTCAAAATTCAATACACATAAATAGAAAATTTATTTTTAAAGGTCACATAGTAATTCATTTAAAGAAAATTGTGACATTGTGCCTCATAATATGATTTTTTATCATTATGAAATTAATACATGAAGGGTGAAATTTCATTGATAATGTCTAAGTTTTACATTCTTCCCCTCTTTGGAAATTTCTCCCTCTAATTATTTTATATAAACTCGTTAGGGTACATATCCTGCATCACATCCTCAGGTTCCCATGTTTCTTCATCATACATATTGTTCATCCAAAACTCATTGACAAGGTGGTTTTTCCTGTTTCCAAGAACCTTATCTCTCTGGTCCAGAATCATTACTAGGTTCTTCTTATAAGAGTTATTAACTTATAGTTGTACCACCTCGTAGTTATGTAAATGTGGGGGATCTGGTATGTTCTTGTTTATGAGTGATACATAAATCACACCATGAACTTGAGCCATATTTGGTGGAAGTGTAGGATGATTGGATATGGATCCTATATGGTCAAAGATATCAAAAGGGACAATGTAACATTGGCCTAGCTTCCATTTCTTTCCAAACAACATGACCCTCTTCGATGATAATATTTGAAGGATGGATTTATCTCTAATGTTGAACACCAATTCCCTTCCATGGTTGTCACCATAGCTCTATTTATGACTCTAAGAAGTATTTCAATGTTTTTAGATTACTTGAACCTTCTCTATCATCTCTTTCCCAAGATGAGGTCAATGTAGCTTTCTTTCTCCAACATTATCCCATCAGGTTTGAGTTCTACAACGCTTTCTATATAGGGATTCATATGGAGCCATCTGAATACTCAAGTAGAATCAATTTTTGTATGAGAACTCAACTAGTGGGATATTTTTATCCCATCCACCTTTTAATTTTAACAAGTAGGATCTTAGAATATCCTTGATAGACTAAATAGTCCTTTCAGATTTCAATCAGTTTGGGGGAGATAGGCCATGTTGAAATTTATTTCAGTACCAAAAGAATGTTGGATACTCCTCTAGAATTTATATGTGCACCTAATATCATGATCAATGTAATCCTTTGGTGGATCCACAGGTATTATCACCACATCATCACATATATCATTCCATGTTATTCAAGAGAGAGATCTTCCCGAATAGCGACAAAGTTGCAAGTCTTATAGAGTCTTTCAACCACAACCCATATTACATTATTTCCCTTTGACATTTTTGGGAGACCTGTGACAATGTCCATTATGACATTCTACCATATTCACATTGTTATAGGTAATGGTATCATCATCCATTTGGACTATAGACGCTATACTTTAACAAACCCCCATATCAATATCCTTGAGATATAATCAATAATATTCACCTTCATTTTGTCCAACCAAAAGTTTTCTCATATATCATTGTAAATCATGGTGAATCTAGGATGGATAAAGGAAGGTAAACTATGTGAATTATCAAGCAGATCCTTCATTATCCAAGGTGATGAAGGTACACAAATCCACATTCCAAACCAATAACACCATTATTGTAGGTAAGGAACTCTGCCAGATTCCCTCTTGTTACTCCATTCACCCTCTGGTTTCTCTAAATCATATATTTGGGCTTCCTTAATTTTCTATTGGAATGACTGTTGGGAAATTATTTGGCCAAGGTAGGTTTTAATGCCTACCATTATTATTTTAAAATCCTTACTTTTCATATCCATGATGATATGATCATTCTGAATCTGTATTCATTATTGAGTAGTAGGTTCATTTTTGGTTAGAGCATCATCTACTATGTTCCCCTTTTTAGAAAGATGTTGAATAGATAAATTGTAAAAAAATTATCTCTAAACATCTCTTTTGACTCATGTTCCTATACATTTGTGTGAATGTATAAATTTTTCTCCTATGGTATGTATATATTTCATGCTTCTATATATAGAGGTAGTGCCACCAGATTTTCAAGGAAAAATCATAACAACTTGCTCCAGATCATGCGATGGGTTATTCTGCTCATGGATCTTCAACTACCATTTGAAATAGGCTATCACATTATAATTTTTCATGAGTACATAACCGCATACTTTCTTTGAAGAATAATTGTATTTAAAAAATCATTCTCCACTTTTCGGTAATGTGATTACAAGTGCAGTGACAAACCTTACATTTTGATCTATGAATCAATCCTTATATTCTTCTGTCTAAACATACATTACCCCATTTTTTATTAACTTAGTTATAAGGCTTGAAAATAATAATAAATTTCTCACAAAACATTGGTAGATCCTAGATAATCCAGGAAAACTATAAATTTCTACGACACCAGGGGGTCTGGGCCATTCCTCAATCTTCTTCATTTTTGAAGGGTCCACACAAATTCCCTCACATGTGATCAAAATCCCAATGAAAATGAATTTCTTCATCCAAAAGTCACACTTTCTGAACATGGCATAAAACTTATCATTTCTATACATTTCCAAAACTAGTCTTAGATGATATTAATCTTCTTCTATGCACGTTAAGTAGATGATAATATCATCAATTAACAGTAACAAAAATTTGTCAACATAATTTATAAATAATATATTTAATAAATCCATGATGATTGCAGGGGAATTAGTAAATATGAAGGGAATCACCAAAAACTCATAGTGTTATACCTTTTATTGAAGGAAGTCTTCTGAATATATTCTTTCTTCACCTTTAGTAAATGATATCTAGAACAATGATCCACCATGGAGAAGTGTTGATCACATCTTAACATATCAAACAATTCTTCAATCCTTGGAAGAGGATGAATGTTCTTTATGGTGATCTTGTTCAATTCCCAATAATCGATACATAGCTGTACTGATCCATGCATCTTCTTGACAAAGAGCACTTGCTCACCCCAAGGTGATGCACTAGTTCATATGATAGTGTTTTCCAAGTTCTCTTGCAGCTACTTTATTAACTCCCCTAGTTTGATAGGATTCATCCTAAAGGGGAACTTTGAGAATAGAGTATCTCCATATATGAGTTCTATATAGAACTCTACCTAACAATCTAGGGGATGTTTGGGAAAATCATTGATAAATACATCACTGTATTCCCACATGATGAAAATTTCCCTTAGGTTAACACTTTAATTTGACTCACCCATTTGAGTGAGGTACACCCCTTCACATGGAATCAATACCCACACCATTGAATGATTTTTCAAAGGAGATTCAATGTATTCCATTAATCTATAGAGTAGAATGGGATAGTTTAGAATATGAAAGGATATTTCCATTTATTGATAGTTGGTATGTTCTCTATATAATGAGAGCCAATCCATTCCTATTATATAGTCGAATTCCGCTGAGGGAAGTATCAAAAGATTTCCTAGAAGAATCTTCGAACATATTCCAACATGAGAAGAGTCCAAAAAATGGGATGTCATTATT
Source organism: Viscum album (assembly GCA_963277665.1). Lineage (NCBI taxonomy): Eukaryota > Viridiplantae > Streptophyta > Magnoliopsida > Santalales > Viscaceae > Viscum > Viscum album. The sequence continues at coordinate 288,739,438 of OY728151.1, read as the reverse complement.
TCACAAGTTTGTGTTTTTACAGATATATTTATATCAATGTTTTGGGGATTTGATTCAATAGTTATAGAAACCATTCAATATTTAATTTAATGTTTAGAACAAGAATCAAATAATATTTTTTCAATTATTGAGTAAATAGGAAAAGTAAATTAAGGGAAATAATTTTCTTAATCAACATCCATATTAGTGGTGGCATAAGAATTTCCTTGTTCCTTTGTCTTTCAGGGCTCTAGGCATTGATTTCCCTTAAGGGATCGAGTATTAGTGCACTGGAATTCATAGTCCCCTTTCTCCCTAAATTTGTATCATTGGACCATGTGCGTTTCATTCCTTTCATCCACCACATTCTTTTACTTTTTCATGTATTTTTAAAATTCAAGATCATAGTGGAATTCTTTCCCACATTGGAATCATTTTCCCACCCCTTTGAGGTAATTTCTATGATACTTCTTCCCACATTTTTTTCATTTGGGTGGTTGAGATTTCTTCCCTCCTTTATCAGTATATCCTCCGGCTCAAAACTCCACCTATTATTTCATATCCCCATATCCATGATACAATTATCCAAACTATATCTCTACTTTGAGAGAATATCCATCAACTTCTTCATAAATCTCATAGTTTCAAATTTCAATAGCCTTCTAAAGGTGTGGTGTTAACCCACTGAAGAATATATTAATTTTACTATCATTGATGATAATAAAACCCGAAGTATACCTTCCAAGTCCTGTGAAATTTTCTTCACAATCCGTGATATATCCTTCTTCCTTTTTTTGGATATATATTAATTCTTTTCTATCATTGTTTGAAGAGGTCATGGGAAATACTTATTAAGTAACATGATCTTAATGTATTCCCATTTAATCTCTTCAATTTCATCATCCCACATGGTGTTCTTAATCAAAGCCCAATATTGACCTGCCTCTCCAAATATATGATAAACATCCAGAATAACCTTCTCTATCTCAAAACCGTGATTAATAGAAAAGATATTCTCCATGGAGTTGACCAACTCTCTGGAAACAAGTGGATAACAAGATCCACTAAACATCGGTGGCCGTTGAAACATAAAATACTCGACATCCAGTTGCTCTCTCTTAGGTGAAGGAGGAAATTCCACATTATTCAGATTATTGTTAATAACTTGATACAATTTTTTAATCATTTCAATGAATTTTTGAACTCCACCTCCAAAATCATTGGGTATGTTGTTCGAATAATCGTTGCATTGGGCCCTGCATGTGTTGTTGGCCTAGTTTTTCCGGATTGCAAGAATTTTCTAAAATAGATTTGGATAGAACAAAATATAAGTCAATGATTCCTGAATAAGTAACTTAATCATATGTTCAATTTACACTAAAATGATATCTTATAGGATCAATATGTTCAGAAAAGATTCTGGGGTGAATAATTGTACTTAGTCCCATACTAGTGGTTTTCTCTAGGGTTCTCTAATCCTAATTCCCAAATCAACTAAAGATGGCCTTTGATACCAACTATAGAGACCATGATTTTCTTAAATTACATTCACATTGTTTTAATGATAAATAATATAACAAAATTATACAATGACGATCCAAAGGTTATGTTTCTTGAAAAAACTAGGTCCATACATAACATTTACAACATAAAGCATTAATATTTATTTAATTCCATCTTCTCTAACTTCTTATCAGCCCTTTTGTACTCTTTACTACATAAATTCACATGAGGATATAATTAAAAAAGGGTGATATCAAATCCCATTAAGAGGAAAGATTAGAAAAATAATCAATGCTACATGGGGTGATCATAATCATAACATCATTTAAATTACAGCATGGAATATGGCAATGCATAAAAATGAAAAATCATGTCTTAGCAGTTAACAACCACACAAATATGTGGAAAATATATAATCATTTTCATTCATTATTTGAATATAACTCATGAGATTAATCACTTTACCCAATGCATTATATTGCTATATAATTCATGGCACACCCACCAAAGAATAACATTTACATTATCATGCACGATACATAAAAAATATGTCAAACATGAATATATAATAACCAATGGAAGGAAGTGGGTTTCACATCATATATAATACATTCATAAACATTTTTTCCAGACATATAGATGGAATATCATTCTATACATAGAACCAATCACCTTGAGTGATGATTGAAACAATCATCGAGAAGAAAAAAGGGTGTGTTTATTTGAAACAAGTGTTCTTTTGGAAAACATTGGATTTTTCATAAAATCATTTAGATAAAAACAATTTCCTAGAAAAGTTAAGATAATGATGAATAAATGTTTTTATGAAATATCCATGCTGAAAATGGGTTGAAGAGGGAAAACCCAAGGAAAGAGAGATAGGTTCATGAATTTCCCATTACCTTGTGTCTGAACACTTTCTTCACATTAATGTACTATATAAGAAAATTAGATTAATTAATTATAAATTCAATATCCTTGAAAATAATAATTTTATTAATTTTGTGTTTATTAAGATCTTTTACGGGCCTTTGGATTATTAATAGAGCTTAAATTCACAGTTTGGGAGTATTGTTTCTTAGTTTTCCTGAACGGTTCACTTCTGCACATGAATGGAAGTCCATGTAGAACATGGATAAAAATACAGAACTGATATTACCTGTTATTAAGGATATTATAGGATTTTAAATTATCTTTTATGTAATTATTTTATATATCATTTGGGTAAATCGTTAGTTAAAATTTAATGATGATAGTTTTAGGATAATTTGGGCAGTTTTTTGGATTACAATGAACATGTTCTATTTTATTATTTAGTATTATGTATAAAAGTTTTTTCCAGAAAATAAATGGGGTTAATAAATATATATTAAAATTTTTCTTTAACGATTTAATGTTTTATTGATAAAATTTAATTATTTGAGGAAAAAATTAGGTGCATGGCCCATGTTGTAGGTAAATTTACATATCATGGGACACAATTTCATTTTTATAAAAAAAAGTGATAGTGGGATGAGTATAATGAAAAATATTACACTAACATGACATAATAATAGTATATAAATCATACTAGAGTTATCATTAAATTTTGAAAAATTTAATTAAATATAAGAGTATAATATAAATGGAATTGGAATAGATTTTAAAATAATGAGACAGATAAACAAACTCTTGAAGATATCTTTTTTGAGATCCTCTTTAAGGGAATGGTTGTGGTCACTTTATGAGACCAATAACAGCTGGATGTGGGGAATGATCTTAAGAAGATATTTTTTTCTGAATTATTTAGATGGAAAAGGGTTTATAGGTGTGGGGAAATGAGGTTGGGAGTGGTGGTATTTATAGTGGAGGGTAGATGGGTTTTCTTAATATTATAATCATTAATTTATTTTTTCTCCATAAGACAAGAAATAAAGAGGATTATTGTGAATAAAAATATAAATAAGTGAATTCTATTTTTACCCAATGGCCATTTACAACATCCATGATTCATGAATGATGCATAAATTCATTTATTTAGCATATATTGTAATGTATCTAATTTCACTATCCACAAAAAATTATTGTATTTAAGAAAAATATGAAAAATTTACCATAACAATTCATCGATATTTAGAATAAAAAATGAACTATAATTTTGAAAAATAATCCTTCAAATATTTACAATTTAAATTTTAACTAAAATTATAATTTATTTAAAAAATATAGATTTTATAATTAAAAATGATTTTATAATTCATTCAAAAATTACATAAGTTCTTATAAAATTATCCTAAATCTATAAAAAATAAAAAAATTTATTTATGAAAACATTTTAGGATAAAAATTTTTCATTTAAATTAATTAAATAGTTATAATTTATTATTTATGACTTTCAAAAATTCAAATTCTTTTACTTTGGTCATATTATCAGTGATAAGATGCTTAAATTTTATTTATACATTCATTGGTGAGGTTACTATTCATTTAGATGATTTACTATTCACAGGGGTCATATTTCTACTCCTAAGGGAAGCTTTATATTTATTAGGGTAGGTTACTATTTACTTGAAATTTTGTTTTTCATGTCGAACACCAAACTTCTTATTGATCGCCATGGTTAATGTCGGATTTTCAAAATTCAAAACCCTGAAGTGGAAAATTTATTTTTAAAGGTCACATAGTAGTTAATTTAAGTGTGATGTGACATTCTGTTTCATAATTTTATTTTATATTATTATGACAATACCTCATAAAGGGAAAATTTTCATTGATAAATGTTTGGATGATTAGAAAACATGCCACCCACATAATTTACAAACACAGTTATTACTAAATATGAAGTAATTTTGTTATTTGTCCTTGTAAATTTTAGTGAAATTTTTCACAGTTTGAGTTTGGTTTTTTGACAGTGTGGATGTTTGAGATTTATAGAATTTGAACCATAATTCCTTGGGTATTGTTTTTCAAACTATGTGTATTTTCCCAAGAAATCATGTGTCTTTTTTTTTAATTTATAGAGGGTACCACATTGGTGGTTTATAGTTTTTTATACCTTCAAACCAAAAAATATTCAAAGATATGAGCTTTTAAATTTGGAATTGACCCACATTAGACTTATTAATTTAACCCTACAATCTCCCCTAACAGCTTATTACGTCAAACCATCCCCTCCATGATACACTAGAGTCCCCTCACTTTAATTCCTCGATGTTCCTTGATTGTTCATGGTAGATTTATTCATGGAATGTTTTTTATTCCACTATGTTTCACCTCTATTATAAGAATAAATCAATATTATCTCATCCCCTTTTCATTATGTCAATCTATAGATAAATGAAATATATATATAGGGGTTTATGGATAATTGTTGGTTTTTATCTTTGATATTTGTTTGTGAAGACCAAATCTACTAATTTATTATCCCCAATTTTGAAGGTAATGTTGTTTTCATTAGTACTGAGGTATGTGTATCTATCTGATGGATTTTCCCTTTTCTTGAATATTTTTTTCATTAGTTTTGATTAAAAAATTTAATTATTGATATAGATTTAATATTAGGTGGAAACATATGTTTTTTTTAAATGGGTTTTCTTAAAAACATGAGGTATACACATGTTATGTTTGATAAAATGCCTAAAAAAGAAATTTGAACTAGAAATGGTTTTCCATACATGTAAGTAGTATGGGATCACCATTTGAAAATCTTTATGGAATTATATCCTTTTATGTGAAATGGATTTATGGTCTTCCAAATCAAATTAATTTTACATTTAAAATTTAGTATAAATTATGTATTACATTACTGAACACCATGATTATATATAATACATTGAATATACATTTGGGAATGGGGGAACAAGACATATGTGTACTTTAGTGGAGTTAGTAATAACTGGGGAATGTGCCCATGATTCCGTTAATTTCTAATGGGTAGACATTCCATGGAACAAATGTTCTTTGACGTAGAAGTCACTAGTCGTCTAATGGACATAATCATATGAGTTGTGTACACCGTTGTGTTGTGATTATCCTATTTTATATTCTTTAAGTGTAAATTAATTTAATGAAATAATGATATTATGATTGGACCGCATGATCTTGATAAGGATATTTATTCTTTAGAGCTATATAATTTAATCTCTTTGTTATAGTGAAAATTGGATATATTATATTCCTCTGTTTATTTGAAAATTGAAAAAAATTACTGAGTGTAATAATATATTTTTGAAAAAAAAACAATGGATTATTGTTAAAATGTAAACAATAACGTTTTAATTATTTTATAAATATATTTAAATTAATTTAAAAACCTAAAATATTAAAATTAGAACATTTTATTTGATAGCGTATGTGACACGCAAAATATTGTTTAGAATCAAATATAACACCCTGAGAATTAATGATATATTTATATTTATGTAAATTTAATCTCTTAAATATCTTGAATTATAAAAATAAACTAGTCTTATACTGAATTATATTCAATTGTATGTCTGTCATGTGTGACAAATTACACTGTATTTATCTTGTGTTATATGCAACACCATGTTTAAACAAAACATGATATATTATAAAAATATAATTATTGATAGTTATCACCATTATGTTATAATGAAGGGTATGAATAATAATAATTATATTACTGAAATATTTTTTTCAAGATTTATTATTTATTTATTTATTATAAATAAAATAAGAATCATTTAAAAAAAATGTTTTCTGAAAATTTTTTTTTCTAAAAAATAGTTCAATCGCACTTTGTGACCATAATTTGAATTAAATTTTTACCACTTCAAGAAAATTTATTTTAAAAAATAAAATTATTTTTCTGAATAAACTTACCAAAATTTTCTTATGGTGAATTTCTTGAATTTTTCAGAAAATATTCACTTTTTGATGAGTAATGGTAAAGATAAAATTGTAATTGTGAAAATAAACTTCATATATATTATTTATAAAGTTAGATTATATTTTAAATTTGGTTTTATGTCAAATTATTTCAATAATATATTTATTAATCTAATTCAGTTCATTGGAATCATTTTTATATTGATTCGTGATAGAAAAAAAATATAAACATTTGAAATGTTTCTCTTTGAAAACCCCCAATTTCATCACATTTACGAGGATAATTTTAATTAAATTTCATTTAATTATATAAATTGAATATGGAAAAATGGATTTAATAATTTGAATCGTAATAATTTATAATTTCTAATATTTTCAAATTAATATCTTACCAAAATTAGTATTGAAAATTTTAAAAATTAATTAGTGTAGTTAAGGTAAAAATTGATTTACCGATGTGATTAAACTATTATTATAAGGTTTAAAATCATATAAAAACATTCTCAACACAAATTGGTTGTTAATATTTCATAATTTTATATTCTATGTTGTATATGTTCTAAATTTTTATGATTTTTTCCGGAATAAAACGTGGGTATGATTGAATATTTTCAAAACAGATTACAAGTGTCCCAATCACCTCACTTATATAAGGCCACCCCTCTCTCTCTTATTCAAAAAATGAAAGATCATTTGTTCATCAAATATTTACCCAAATGAAAAATAAAATTCCAAGACGTCATCCTATAAACCATTGTTCGGTTAAAAATCAATCCTAGTATGAATTTAGTGACACCATATGAAGGATATCTGAAAAAGTGATCACATTTTTCAATAAACACTTTTATTTTATTTATTCTTCAACCATATTATAATATTATTAGAGTATGATGATATAATTAAGTGAACATATTAAATATAAATGGATTTATTATAATACATTAATGACCTAAATCCATATCCACTTCCATCAAATTGGTTATGAAATCATCATTCGAGTGTTTGGTGGACCACCATCTCACAAAATGATGTCATTCCTTATTTCATATCCACCTTTCACAATTGAGTATGTTGATTTATCTAATGTATATATATATATATATATTTGATATAAATAACCAATTTATATCTGTAAATTCATTATATCATATATTTATGTCTTAAATTCCATTCCTTGTGATATATGATAACCTCTCTCGTGTGTTCAAAACAATACCACCTCACGAAGTGATGTGATTCATCCTTCACTAAGGCATCTGGTAGAAGGTGATAATGATAATTTTATTGATTATATATTATATAAATTTCCTAATTTTGATATTAATTACATATTAATAATTCATAAAATATATTATATATTATTTTATTTCTTACTTTTTCATTGAATGAATGATGAAAACATTGTTCATGTACATGTGGACTACCACCTTAAAAAAATGTGACTTTCTTTTCATCACCAGACCACATGAATAATATATATAAGAATATTTTATAAAATAATACGATATTTCTTTAATTATGATTATTTAGAATATTATATAATTTATTTCTTTATTGATCTTTGAAAAGGGGAAACATTACTCATAAGTTCGTTCTTCCTACTATCTCCCTAGTTGTAACATACTTCATTTCACAAGGCAATAATTCATGATTATTTTAAAATTAAAATTGATGTATAAATTGGATTATTATTTTATAATAAATTTTATGTATATGGTGAAACTATGTGATATTTTATATAACAAAATTATTTATGATAACACACGCCTGAGAAAATAAGGGTATTAGAACCTAAAAAAACAAAAATAATGAATTATTATAATAAAACGAGTGATAAGATGATATTAAAGGATCATATATGATATTATAAATATTAATTTCGTTTGTTTATAATTTATTTACATGTCTAGGATCAGTGTAAAATAGGGTATATTATTTTCAGTTAAAACTGAAGTTGATGTAAGGGATTTCAATATCACATTTTTAATTAATTGAGACTAATTCAATATTCAAAAATTATTTATTTTATGTGGTGCATATACTGACAATGAATTTATTTTATTATTATTTTGAACAGTATTTTTTTACATATCCACTTGATTAGTTATTATTCCTAGTTCTAAGGATTCAATATTACTAAAGTGGAATGTCTTTTATTTTACTATCTCGTCATTTATTATGATTTCACTTGATTATTCTTTCAATTATGAAATATTAGGATTTATCCTGCTATAAAATCATTAATTTTAATCTAATCTTGTACTTTATTATATTTTAGGGTAATAATACCATTTTTTCACTGTTTTGTTCATTAAATTTCTTGGGAAATGTTTTTAATAGAATCCAAATTATTTCTCTATTAGATTCAAAATACGATTTCTCCTAAAACCATGTTTTCAAAATAAATTTTCAAACATGTTTTATAATCATATAAATGATTTATTAAAATCATTTATTCCTACATTTTAATTTTTTTTCAAAATGGATGGAAGGGTTTATTCTTGTAATTTTCTGAATGATTCAGTTTTCAAAACGTTTTATAGTGTAAAAAGAATGTAATTTTTTACATATATGGAATGTAGGGAATTATCGGCCTTCATTAATTTCATTTAATTTATGATTTAGTTGAATAAATAAAATTTCCATTATAAAGACAAAAATTTCATAAATATTCGTGAAATTTTAATTTTTAGAAGGATATTTTCAAAATGAAAAAGACATTTTCCTTAGAAAATTTATAATGATATTTTTATTGTATTCATATTCATTAATAACTTCAAACCATTAGTGTACTTTTGATACAATGTGTATATATTTTATTCATATCATCTTTATTATTTTGTTTTTTGATTTAGGTCTAGTTTAATTGTGTATGTAAACTTTTATTACATTTCACTACTTTAATCGTAATGGTTTTTGATTATGTTTATTTATTGGGGTATGTATTAAAATTTCATATGTTATTTTTTTAATAATAATTATTATATGAATTATTTTCCACCCATTTCATATGATGAATAAATACGAATTTTCAAGTGACGTGAAGTGCCTGTTACATCCCTTTAACGAGTCGATAAGTTTTATATGATTAATTTGATATTGTTTTGGTTGAGGTCATTCACATTTTTATATACGTCTTTTCATGAGGCCAAAATGGTATTATATATCTTGTAATGAGCCTCAACACTATTATATGTGTTTTCATGAGGCCCTGATAGTATTTTTTTAGATGATCGTTATTATGTATTACAATATTATAAATTTAGTCATTGATATTCAATGTTATTATTGGATTATTTAGAATATCCATGGATAATATTCCAGCTCCTGTTATATATGTAATAATTTGATTATCATTTATTCCATCCATACTATGATCAAAATTTGATTAAATAGAATTTGTTTGAGTTGTTTACATTTATATATTAATTACAACTTATTTATCCAAATATTTTACTATATTCATTCAGGTAATTAGAATCTAAGGTCACAATGCGCTTATGATTTATTTTCCTCAGGATACCATAATGATTTTTATTATTTATTAGTATTGATATGGTAATAGGGATAATGGAGTTCTCGGGAAAATAATTGTTGTATTACATGTTTTCAAATGTAAAATTGATTGAAGTATATATCTAGTTAATAAATACTAGAAAACTATTACAATTTTTAGGATGTTATTACATTTATCTTAAGCCAATGTTATAAATTATACAATGTTTTAGGTATTTTGGGGTTCGAACATTACAATGGGTATAAAAGGAAGTTTAATAATAACATTGGGAACAAGATTTTGGGAAACATAGATTATGGAATATAACATAATGATTATCTTTGAGGGTATGTATATAAGAACATACTAATATTTTTTTGAGGTAGATATTAATTGGTTTTCCTAGTAATACATCCCTATTTATAATTAATATGTGGTTATGGTACTTCAATTGGGGTACCTAGTGGTAATAATGCCAAAAAGGGCACATTGGGCTTTACCTAAACATCACCCAATTCTTGAAAATGAGACATAGTGTGCACATTATATAACAATATAATGGGATATTTTTTAGATAATTAACATTTTATTTACCAATATTATTATGAATTTGAAAAATTATATATCCCCAAATAACAATTTCATGATTATAGGATAATATATGCACAATTTTTTTTAATTTTTGTTATTTATTTCACTATTTTGGGTATTATAAATTATGTTTCATGATGATATAATATAGTATAATTTATTACATCATTTTGAAATATATCATATCATAATTAATGGAAACCACATTAATTTATATAATACATATAGTACAAATTATCATTTTGAGGATGGTTTTAAACCAATTGTTTGATGGGAACCAGTCTCCCAATCATTTTCAACATATGAGGACATGGAATCATGTAATAAAAATGTAGATAAATAATTCTCTGAGTATAATAGATTTGGATGGAATATTTAAATCAAGAAGATGGATGGGAAAAATGTTGACAAATGTAAAATTGGAAAGAAGCATTTTCCCACATGTGTATATTTTAGAAAAAATCACAAATTTACTTAATTAAAAGGAATGAGAGATTTCTATATGTGTAAATATAAAGTCCATTATGATTGTGATTTAAAGGGTATGAAAATGGATTCCAACTTACAATGCTTCAACTCTAAGGAAATGGAACACTATAAAAATCTATGAATAAAGAATCAGAGTAATATACAATATTGGAGGCTAATGGATAATGTTAAATATTATACTATTAAAATAGATGAAGGGATGTGATAAATTATCTTGTGTTTGGATTCATGAATTATTTCATTTTATTGATTTATTAATGATATAATAGTTATAAAAATTATGAAATATATATCGATTGTATTTCATTAATTTTTCATTAATGATTTGAAAATCTACATTGAACAGTACCAGTGTCCAAGAGAAATGATTTAGATTATTTTTTTCTTTTTTGAAAACACATGATTGATCAAAATATAACCCTTAATATGCTACAGATTTTTGGATAACGAAGTTGGGATAAATAGATGATTGATATGGAATAGTAAATTAAATAGTACCGACTTCCTTAGAACTAATTACTGATTTTTTGACAATGTTTTTTATTCTTGGTCGAGTGAACATCATTTTATTATTTAAGGAATATATCAAATAATCTGGTTTTTACTAAATGAATAAGGAATGATGAATTTTGTCAATAATTTATTATGGTAATATAGGTTATTATCGGGATTAAAGAGAATATATGTTGAAGTTAATCAAAAATATTGTATACGATAGTTAAGTTCTAATATATATTTTTTATGATTAATGATAACTTTATTTTGGATACTCGGTGAGATTATTTAAAAAGTTATGGAACTAACTATTCTATAAGGTCCATATTGTTAACCATTTTTGAGAAGGATTACGCTTAAATTTTGATGAGGTTTTTTAGATTAATTTTTTTACTTTACTATATAGAGATTTCTGCATATTAGATAACATGGGACAACAGTATTGGGTTCGAATATAATTGGAGACATATGCAAATAAATATTACTCATTTATGCATCTTACGATCCATTAAAGGTAAAATTTAGTGCTTTAGGAATGTAAAATTCAGTCATGGATATTTTTTAGTAACAAACCAGGTACTTTTAGAATAATTTGATCTCAATATAGAATTTAATAGTTGAAGTCATTATAAATATATAATAAAATAAGGGGTATTTATAGAAATTCAGGTATATAAATAAATGGAAAAGCAACATGACATTTACAATAGTAATGTGACTATTTGGAATAATAATCTAACCAATAGAACAGTAAACATGAATATCAATTTATGGATAAAATATATTTGTCTTATAAATGAATATATCTTATATTTGAATCATATGTATGAAAATAAATTTCTTAAAAATTATAAAGTAGTTTTTGGTATTTTTGTGAAACGTTGATTTTTTTTACAATTTTATAATTAATATAATGATTTAATAAAACATTTATTTTGATTATATAGATTTAGAAATTAATATTTTTTTTAATTAAAATGTAAAATAATTTTATGATATGTTAATTAATTTTTCAAAGTGTCATAAAATTAGATATAATATTAAAATAAATATTTTTCAAATAAATAATGATTTTCATTTTAAATTAGATATCTAAAATTCATAATTTTTTATTGAAAAATGGAATCCATGATTGAATTATTCTCATCGAAAATGGTTAGAATTATTTTTTGGGATTTCTTTTTTTGAAAAAGATGAATTTTTGGTGAATTGTGAAATTTAATAATTTCTGTTATTTAATATTATAATTAATGAAATGAATATTGATTCACTGATAATTTATAGATGAGGTAATAAAAAATTAGTTCAAACTCACATGAACTGGTTATTATATATATTCATTCAAATGAACAACCATGATAGTCTTGAGCAAAAATAAGAATAAAAATGAATAAAATAATCAAAAACATTCATCTTTTCTCACTATAAATACCACCCATCCCAACCTCTTTTACTCACACATCTAAAGAATTGTATCATTTCTAAATTAAACTAAATTCCCTTCCAAAGACTCTACCCCATGCCCAAAACATTCTGGTCTCACCAAAAGACCAAAACCATGTTCCATAAGCAGGTTCTCAAGGAGACGATGTACAATAGGTAAAAACCTCATTTTTATCTTTTAAATTATTTAATTATTTATTTATTTCAAAACTATCTGCACATAACATTTCCAAAATGGAATGATAGCATCCTTATCATGTATCTACAATAATTTTATTTTGTTGATAGAATTTCCATCAAAAAACCACTTATCTATTCTTCTTATTCTAAAAAGGAAAACACCATTTATCATGGGTTGATTCACCCCCTTCATGGATGAATTGTAAAACCCCGAGATTTTATAAGAAATATTACATTTAATTTCTTTGATTTCATGTGTTGTACACTACACCAAGATTATCTTTCACTATACACAACAACATATTATCTTATAGTATACGCAAACACTATTCTTGGCTTGTGTTGCACGCAAGAGAGACCTTCCTCGATAGCGTGTGTTTTACGCAATACTGAGTTTCACTAAACAACGATATATTGTTATAATATTATTATGAACTAGCCGTTATGATTATTATTAACTGAATTATTAATTTTATAACATCATAATTCATCTTATATATTTTTTATAATGAGGTATGAGAACAGAATCAATTTTTCAGATAAAAGTAGTATTTTTAAAAAAAATGCAGTTTTGCCGCATTTTGATGGCGCACCCAATTTAAATCTGATTTTTGACTATTTTATAAGTTCTATTTTTCAAAATAGACATCTTATTTTGAATCAGGATATACATATTTACATTGGATAATGTTTTGATATTTTTCTCACAACATTCTCATTTTGATAAATAGTAAAAACACGCTAAATTTTACTTAAAAACAACTTTTATCATTGTGATAATTTATATGGTTAAATTATAATAGTAAATTGTTTTAAAGTATAAATAAAATATTTTTTTACCATTTAATATAATTTATGTCATTAGCATTGATTTTATATTGAATTCTTAGGTTAAATCAATTCAATCTTTTGCAATGTTTTGAACAAAAAACCGTTTTTTTCAACAACATGATTAATTTTATATTAATTAATGAATATTATGTATTATGAATTTAGAAAAATGGATTCCATATTTGGAATCAGTAGTTTCAAATTATGTTAGTAGGCTAATTTTTATTTTTGGGCATTATGAATAGTAACTGCGGTAAATTTTATTTAACATAGTTAAAGGTAAATTAGGTAATTAAAGGTAAAAATAATATTATAAAATTACCCTAACACTTTTCTTAATATAATTGGATGAATATATTTCGTCCTAAAATATACATGGGTCAAAATGGTATCTATTAGAAACCAATATTATGTGATTAAGTCCTTAAATTTATTTTATTAAAATGAATGTGAAATATGTCTCACTCTAACATTAATAATTAAACTATTTTTATTATAGGGTTATATAGAATATAAATACGGTTATAAATACTCATTGGAAAGCTAAAAAGTGTTTCTTTATCATGGTAATTTATTTGTAATTTTTAAGAAATATATAATTACTTTAATAGCTTATACATTAATGTGGCATAAATTATTTATTTAGTGAAAAATCAATAATATAGTTATTATTAGACCAATAATACCTATAAAAGGCCCAAAAACCTGACCAAAACTTATTGGTCGTGTATATTTGAACTATAAGCATACAAAGGTAGAATTTTTGACCATTAGGAGCATTATAAAATCATTTATGACATTTATAGGTTTTATTTTAAATGATGTAAAAGTTGTCACCTTCATGATTTAATAAATATAACAATTTAAATTTTGTGATTTTAAGATGATAAATTAGAGTAAAAGTATTATTATGAAATATATTAGATTTATCAGTTTCAAAGTATTTTATTTTTAATTTTTATGCAACAAATATGTATATTAAATAATTGTAAAAAAATGTAGTAGTAATTTTTTATTACGGGAAATATCAAATAAATGGATTTAAAAATATTAAAATAAATTTTATATGAACAAATTAATGTGATTCATGAATTTTTCATATGAATATTATATGTAAGAAATCTATTATATATTTTTTGATTGAATATATCCCTTGTATGGATTTTATTTAAATTCAAATAATTGAATAATGTCAAAATTGACACTATTGTTATTTTATAAAAAGTACATAATATTAAACTGTTTAAAAATAACAAAAATATTTAAAAATTATAAATTAAAATTTATATGTTCTAAAATGTCATAAATAATCCAATTTTGGACAAACTAAAATGCATAAGTAATTATTTATAACAATTTAAAATTTAGAATATTATTACCACAAATAAAATTAAATAGAATAAGTAAGGATTAATCAAGTTAATAAGGTTTAAAATATATTCCCAACATGTCAAAATTTTATTGGATGATGATAGTACAACCCTATATCATCTCGTATTCATATTTGAGTCATTTTTTGGAGGTTATTATGTGGGTTTTGAGTTTATTATAAATTAATATTTTAGAGGTTTCCAAAAGTGCCCCTCCCTACCATTATAAAAGGGCACTTCCTCCCTCTCCTCTTCACTACACATTGAGCTTTCAATATTGGAAAACCCCTTCCAATTTCACTTATCTTCTTCCTTATAGAAGTAATAGATGACTTGGTCTTCATCAAAGACAAACTTTAGTTCCCTAAGAGGAGGTTTAGAAGAGGCACGTCGAAGAAGAGGTAATATCCATTATCGATTCTTTAAAATTCATTTCTTCTTCTACTCCCTCTTATATTGTTGTTTTATAATAAAGTAATAGCTTATGTATCACTCTTATACTGATATTTTATTATAAATTCGAATCAACTCTATTTCACCTTTTATCCATCCTACGGGAAATGAAATAACCGCGCGTGCGTACGTATGGAATACCATCTCCATGCCATGGTGTAATCTGTCTTTCCACCACCACCTTACTTGGATGGGTATAATGGTGTAAATAATAATGATATATGGTTAATATAACATGGTACTAATTCTGATATATTATATCATCCACTATAATTCAATTAAATAATTATTGGAACGATATCACTGCTCGTGTGTACGTACAGATTACCGTCTCCACGACGTGATGATATTATTTCTCAAATTTAACCATTCCAGAATGATTATATAGTATATACAGTAAATAATAATGAAATATATGACATATTAATGACACTGGATTTATTTTTATGTTATTTAATTACTTCCATTCAATTTAATAAGGAAACGAAAACCGAGTTCATGCGTATGTACGGCCTACCGTCTCCATGAATGGTGTATTTCATTACTTTTATAAATCTATTATACATATGTATATTATGAATATATATTATATATAAATCATGTTTTAAATTATGGATTTAAGTAATCATTATCTATGTAATCATATAAATAATTACATGTCAAAACATAGACGATAAATGAAACAATTTTACCAAAAATGATGCTTTAACATAGAATTGACAAATGAACCGGTAATATAAAGTCTTTAGTGAATCATATATGATATCATAAATATTATTATGTTTCAATTACAAGTTAAATTTTTTTTTTAAACCCACTATATATGAGTCTCAGACACATATAGAAGAAATTGGACATAAGGTAAGGGATAATTTTGCAATCTCATTTTTATCCGAGATTTCTTATACGTAAGTATTTAATAGGGTAATATTTTTCATCCATGTCCATAAAATATTTTTCATAAAGTGTTTAATATTCTTCCATGTATTTTTAAAGTCATGTTTACCCCAATTTTACTTTTACATTGTGTTATGTAAGGAATCCTTCTTTTGATTACCATATGAGGATTTTTTTGACTTTTCTCGAAAACGTACGGGGAGAATGTCTATTTAACATAAATGGCATGAATGGAATGGTATGATTTCGTAATTCCATATTTACATAAAGCTTCCTCTACCAGATTTCATGATTATTTTCAAACCAATATTGTTCTTTTGAAATTTCATTGCATTTTGTGAAAAGATAATGATTCTGAAGAAGAAAGGATATTTTCCTCAAGAATTCATTTCAAGTGTTTTGTCAAAAACTATTTTCAATATGAGATGAAATTATTTAGTATTATTATGTTTGAAGTATAATGTCTCCATTATTTACATTGTATGATTCTTCTTATGATGAAATGAAATCCATCTGTTTTATATGGATTATGTTATGATGGGATGATGTTTGTGAAACCCATTTTATTCGTTGGGATATTATAAATAATTTATGTTTATTTTGTGGTACATGTAACAATGATTTCATAATGAGTTGGATGGGAACTATACCTCCCTTCAATGAATTAGGAAAAGACTTATATCTCATAAAATAGACATGGATAGAATGAAAAGTGAATTCGGTTCAGTAATACAGGGCTGGAATAAAAAGTAAAACCGGTTCAGTAATGGACTTTGTCCACTATGATTGTCTATTCAGCAATGTCTTGTGTACTATGGAAATCATATCAAGCGATTAATGGTTTTCAACAATTACATGTTTCATTCCCAAGATATTTTATCATGGTTAATGTTCCATTATGATCTATGCCTTATGCACTGCCAAGATTTCTGTCATTACTCGTGATTTTGATGTTTTATGTTCATCTTCATACAATCAAATGTTTAGGGATTGTTTTATGTTCTCCATTTTTACTCTTACTGAGCATTTCAGATCACCCTTTTTATGTTTTCATTTCCATAGGATATAAAGAACGGTTTTAGGTAAGAAAACCAAAGGGGAAGATCATTATGGGGGATGTTGAAGATCTTTCACTGGGATTAAGAGATTATGTTCCAAGTTTCCAAATACACTAAACTAATACGGTATTTGGGAATCTATTTTTGTCATGTATTAAGTATTACAGAAGAGTAATGTAATGTATATGTACATAAAGAATTGGGTATCTACTGTTGGTATCAGAGTGAAGGTTTAGTCAACCTTTGGAAACTAGGATTCAAATACTTTGGTGAGATCCCTATAGATATTTATAAGGCATGTCTAGGTATGTCCCTAAGGTTAAGTATAATTATCAGTTATAGTTCTAGGATTATGGTAACAATCATAAAATTAAACCTAATATGTTAGATATTTAATGTAATCCCCCTTTATTATGTTATTTTTCTAGAATGATTTTTTCTTCTTACACTATTCTTTTTGGGTTTTAGATGATGGTAGGAACCCGAAGTAACTGTGTTGATAAATGTAATGGAAAATGAAACGATTATCCTTTTGAACAAACCAATGTTATGGGAGATGGAGTGAAAAATCTTATTGTTATACTTTCACAATCCAGGAATCATTATGGACTTCCAAATGAGCGGAGAAGGGAACAATATTCTATTGAGTCCTTCTAGAGGCAACATCCACCTTCTTCCAGTTGGTCATCAGATCAACTTGTCGCAGAACAATGTATCAGTACCATTGAAAAAATATTTTCAATAATTTTATGTTTAGAACATGACAAAGTCAGTCTGGCTGTTTACCGTTTATAAGGTGAAGCAGATCAGTGGTTGACTTTAATTAAGAATACAAGGCCCCATGGTGAAATTGAATCCATGTAATAGGAAAAGTTCAAGAACTTGTTTTTTAATAAGTACGTCCCTCGTATTCTTCGAAAAAAAACCGAAAAAGTGTTCCTTTAGCCTAAGCAGAAGGATGATGAATTATTTGGTATATACAAGGAGAATTTTACACGGCTTTCATGGTATGCATCTGGTTTTGTCATCTAACCTGGATGTAAATTTGATTGATTCTTCAGTGGCTTAAAACCAATTCTTCAAATGGAATTAATTATTAGAGACTTAAGAATCTATGAAGAAATTTTGTGTTGTGCTATCAATGTAGAACTGTATGTTGGTGTTACATATCCGTCTCATGGTTTTGACAAAAAACGAAAGATGGAGTTCATGGAAAAATCTCCAAACAATTGTGAAAAGAAGAAGAATGTTTCATTATGCCCCAAGTGTGGAAAGAAGCATGGTGGAGATTTACTTAAATGGACTATAAAATGTATTAAGTGTGTATAAAAAGTTCATCGAGTAGCCAAGTGTCAATGAAATGAAAAAAGGATCTCTAATGATGTGAATAGAGAAAAGACTATAGAGAATACACCACCAACACTTCAATGCTACACGTGCAGGGAAATGGGGAATTATGGCAGTCAATTCCATAACCCAAGGGTTAATGATGATTGACATTAATAACCACTTCAGGAAAAGGACAAATAGAAGTCATAAGCGATCACTATTGGAAATGTTGAATATGACAACGATGTGGTGGAATGATTAAGTGTTTATGTAATGGGATTCGAAAATAATGTTGTGTATAATATTTTGGAATATTGGAATATTTATGTATTTGTATATTGTGGTTTTCAATAATTATATAGTACTGGTAACCATGAAAAGAGATTGAAATATTTTTGGAAAGCAGATGAAATGTGCTTAATGAAGGGATAAAGAGAAAATAATATGTATGATTGTATCCATGAGCTCATGACTGATATAAGGACAAAGTGATATCATGGTTTGAGTATTTCGAAATTTTTGGATTTTGTTATGTGGAAAGAGTTAACTTTTGATAGCATTCGTGTTTTCACTAATGTTCTATGGTAACTCATGTTTCAAGAGAATACATGATTATGGTATTCACATGTTTGGAATGTGACCAACACGATATATCGTATGATATATAAGGAATAAATGATGGTATTCACAAGCTTGGTTGATGAAATTTATAGTAATAATTTTCTTTATAATATGAGCTTTTATAGAAGTATTTTGGATTAGGATATTGATTTGAAATGTATTATGATGGACATAAGATAATATTGCTTTAGAAAAAGAACAACATGCAGGACCAGGGACAACCCGTCATGTCGGACAAGGTTGATGGAATCAGACCCACAACCAAATTGTGACATGCCTTTATCTTCTACCACCGGCCTACAAGAATTCTCTGGTTAGTACAAAGTAGTTTTATTTTATTAAATAGTATGATAGATGATGTATAAGTCCATTTTTTGGAACCATATATGAATAATCTCACCATAAGATGAAATTATGCATATAACATCTGCTAACCTTATGTTTGAGATAGATGGAATGACATATCATTCTATAGCGTGATCTGCTAACACTTCATGGAAGAAAAATTCAACTTCATTCATTTAAGAGATAATGTGTAATTTGTTTAAGGCACAAACAATAGAGAGATTGTACCATAATTAAGTATGTAATTCTTTTAATTAAAAAATTATTCAACATTAGGGAAATGATCTTGAAAACATAAAATGTTGTCCTAGTGCCCTCATATCCTCTTAATCAGATGGTACATTAGTTCTTCAAAAATTTATGGCTTTCTGATTGTAGGCTTTTTAATAGCCATTTTCTCTACCACTCTTTATCAGAAGTTGATGGTTATATTTCTCTTCCATATCCATTTTTTCACCTATATTCTCCTTTGTGGAAACCCAGTGACGAGTTACTTTGGGTATCTATTATATTTCTAACGTTAATTTTCAAAATGATGTTTTAGTATTCCTTTCTATGATGTGGGTTCCTATGAAAAGAAATTCAAGTAGAAAACCATTTATAACCCTGATGAATTTGAAGGGCAAAATTCTTTTTAAGGGGGGTAGAATGTAACAGCCTGAGAATTTATGAGATATATTATTTTTAATTTCTTTGATGTGTTTTGTTGTACGCTACACCAAGAATATCTTGCACTATATGCAACACCGTATTAGCTTATATTATATGAAAATTCTATTATTGGCTTGTGTTGCATGCAAGAGCGTCCTTCCTCGATAGCTTGTGTTCTACGCAATATTGAGTTTCACTAAACAACGATATATTGTTATAATATTATTATGAACTAGATATTATGAATATTATTAACCTCATTTTTAATTATATAACATTACAATTCATCTTACACATTTTGTAGAATGATTTATGGGGAAAAAATCAATTTTTCATATAAAAGAAGTATTTTTAAAAAAATACTGTTTTTCCTCCTTTTGATGGCGCACCCATTTTAAATATAATTTTTGATATGTTTATAAGTTAAATTTTACAAAATAAACATATTATTTTGAATCAGGATATAAAAATTTACATTGGATCAAGTTTTAGTATTTTTCTAACAAAGTTCTTATTTTGATGAATAGTAAAACACGCTAAATTTTACTTAAAAACAACTTTTTCATCGAGATAATTTATATGGTTAAATTATAATAGTAAATTATTTTAAAGTATAAATTGACTCTTTTTTTTACAATTTAATATATTTTATGTCATTAGCATTGATTTTACATTGAATTCTTAGATTAAATCAATTCAATCTTTTGCAATGTTTTAAACAAAATCCCATTTTTTCGATAATGAGATTAATTTTAAATTAATTACTACAACTTCTTTGTTTTGAATTTGGAAAAATTGATTCCATATATGGAATCAGTAGGACCAAATTATGTTAATAAGATACTTTATTTGGACTTATGATTAGTAACTACGGTAAATTTAATTTACCATAGTTAATGGTAAATTAGGAAATTAAGGGTAAAAATAATATTATTAAATTTTCCAAACATTTGTATTAATATAATAGGATGATTATATTTCTTCCTAAAATATATTTCGGTTGTAATAGAATCTATTGAAAACAACTTTAATGTGATTAAGACCTTTAATTTATTTTATTTAAATGAATGTGAAATATGTCTCACTCAAACTTTAATAATTAAATTATTTTTCATATAAGGTTATACATAATATAAATTTCGTTATAAATACTCATTTGAAAGATAAAATGTTTTTCATTATCATGTTTATTTATTTTTTATTTTTACGAAATATATAATTACCTTAATAGCTTATACATTAATTATGCATAAATTATTTATTTAGTGAAAAATCAATAATATAGTTTTAATTAGACTAATAATACCCATAAAAGGCCAAAAACCCTAACCAAAACGTATTGGTCATGTACATATAAACTATAATCATAAAAAGGTATCATTTTTCTTATCATTGTGAGATTTATAAAAGGGATTATTATATTTAACGTTTTTATTTAAAATGATGTCAAAGTTATTACCTTCCTGATTTAATAAATGAAACAATTTAAATGTTATGATTTTACGATTATAAACTCGATTTAAAGTATTATAATGAAATATAATATATTTATCTACATCAAAATATTTTATTTTTAATTTTATGCTTAAAATAATTATATTAAATAACTATAAAAAAATGTGGTAGTAATTATTTTATTAAGGGAAATATCAAATAAATGGTTTTAAAAATATTAAAATAAATATGATATGAGAAAATTAATGGGATTAATAAATTTTTTAGATGAATATGACGTGTTATAAATCTATTAAATATTTTGGTTCAAATATAACCTCTCTGTGGATTTTACTTAAATTCAAATAAATGAATAGTGTCAAAATTAACACTATTGTTATTTTATAAAAATAACCTATTATTATATTGTTTAAAAATCAGAAAAAAATTAAAAATTCTAAACTGAAATTTATATGGTCTAAAATGTCATAAAGTGTCAAATTATGGAAAAATCACAACACATAATTAATTATTTATAACAATTTAATATTTAGAATATTATGACCACAAATAAAATTTAATAGATTAAATATGGATAAATCAAGTTGAAAAGGCTTAAAATAAATTACAAACATGTCTAAATTTTATTTTATGATTATATTACAACCCTATATCATTTCATATTCATATTTGAGTCATTTCCCGAGGTTTTTAAGTGGTTTTTGAGTTTATTATAAATTAATATTTTAGAGGTTTCCAAGAGTTCCCCTCTATTCTCTTCTAAAAGGGCATCACCTCCCTCTCCTCTTCATAGCACTTTGAGCTTTTAGGCTCAGCCAAACCCTTCCATTATTCTTCTAAACTTTCCTAGAAACATACAATAGGCCCTGGTCTTTTTCAAAGACCAACATTAGAGCCTTAAGAGGAGGTTTAGAAGAGGCTCATCGAATAAGAGGTAATAACCTTTACCGATTCATATAAATTCATTTCATCTTCTACTTCGTTTTATTTTGTTTTTTCATAATAATTAAATAACATAAGTATGAATAATATACTTATATATTATTATAAATATTAAAAAAACATATTTAACCTTCTAACCATCCTACGTAAAATGAAATCGCAGTGTGTGTGTACGTAGGGAATATCTTCTCCACGCCGTGGTGTAATATGTTTTCCCACCACCACCTTACATGGATGGGTATAATGGTGTAAAGAATAACTATAAATGGTTATTATAACATTTTAATAAATCTTATATATTATATCATCGAATCTAATTCCATTCAATAATTATTGGAACGATATCATCGCTCCTGCGTACGTACGGATTACCGTCTCCACGACGCGATGAGATTCTTTCTCCAAGTTAACCATTAAAAAATGATTATAAAGTATATATAATAAATAATCATGAAATATATGACATATTAATGATACTTTATTTATGTATATGTTATTTAATTTCTTCCATTCAATTTAATAAGGAAAAAACAGCGTCCTTGTGTACGTACGGCCTACCGTCTCCATGAACGGTGTATTTCTTTCCATTTATCGATCTATTATATATATCTATATTCTGAATATATATAATACATAAATCATGTTTTATATTCTGGAAGTAAGTAATCATGATCTAAGTAAACATATAAATAATTACAAGTCAAAACAGAGACGATAAATGAAACGATTTTACCCAAAATGTTTCTTTAACATGGAATTGACAAATGAAAGGGTAATATAAAGTCTTAGTGAATCATATATGATATAATAAATATGATTATGGTTCTGTTAGAAGTTAATAATATGTATAAACCCACTATATAGGAGTTTCAGATACATATGGAAGAAATTGGACATAAGGTAAGGGATAATTTTGCAATCTCATTTTTATCCGAGATTGCTTATACGTAAGTATTTACTGGGGTTATATTTTTCATCCATGTCCATAATTTTTTTTTCATAAAGTGTTTAAAATTCATCCATGTATGATTAAAGTCATGTTTACCCCTCTTTGAATTTTACATTTTGTTAAGGAAGGAATCCTTCTTTTTTTTACCAAACGAGGAACTATTTGACATTTCCGGCAAAAGTACGAGGAGAATGTTTTTTAACTTATATGGCATGAATGGATTTTTACGATTTCATAAGGCCTTAATTACATAATGATTCCTCTACAAGATTTCATGATTAATTTAAAAAAAGTCATTTTCTTTTAATATTTCATTGCATTTTGTGAAAAGAAAATGATTTTGAAGATGAAATGATATTTTCACCAAGATTTCATTTCAAGTGTATTGTCAAAACTATTTTCTATCTAAGATGAAATTATTTAGTATGACTATGTTTCAAGTACGATGTTTCTATTATTTACATGGTTTGATTATTCTTATGATGAAATGATAACAATTTATTTTATATAGATTATGTTATGAGGGGATGATGTTTAGGAAACCCATTTTATTCTTTGTGTTATTATGAATGATTTATGTTTATTTTGTGGCACACGTAAGAATGATTTCATTATGATGTTGGTGGGACCTATATCTCCCTAAAATGAATTGGGTAATGATTTAAATTTCATGATATTTACATGGCTGGAATGACATGTAAATCCGGTTCAGTAATACAGGGCTGGAATGACATGTAAACCAGGTTTAGTATTGGACCATTTACACTATGATGGTCTTGGAAGCCATTCCTTGGAAACTATGGAAATCATATCATGTGATTAATGGTTTTCAACAATTACATGTTTCCTTCCCATGCTATTTTATCATGGTTAATGTTCCTTTATGATCTATGTCTTTTTCCCTGCCAATATTTATGTCATTACTCATGATTTTGATGTTTTATGTTCATGTTCTAATGTTCAAATGTTTGTGGATTGTTTTATGTTCTCCATGTTCACCCTTTCTGAGCATTTAAGCTAACCCTTTTTATGTTTTCTTTTTCACATGATATAAATAAAAGTTTTAGGTATGAAATCCAAAGGGGAATATCTTAATGGGATATATTAAAGATCTTCCACCAGGATTAGAAGATTATGTTCTGATTTTCCAAAGACTCTAAACTAATATGGTCTTTGGGCATCTTTTTTCTTTTCAAGTATTAAGTATTCCGAAAAAGTAATGTAATTTCATTGTACGTCAAGCTTTGGGTCTCTACATGACCAATTTTCTTTTTCCCATTAACATATTTATGTATGGTAAAAACACCATTATTATTATTGAAATATATTTTAAAAACAATTTATAACATGAATCATATACTGGAACCAATTAAGTAACATAATATTAAATACAACAAAACATATTTTTGATTGTCGTAATATCTTCAGAAATATTTATTATTAATGTTTTATCAGATGAATCTTTATCATATCTGAATAAATAATGATATATTGGAGAATTTAATTTTTTTAAGAATATTAATAACAATTCATTCCATTTCTAGAGTTTTTATTCCATTTTAGATGAAATATTTTTATTATAATGAATTGAAACTGACCGTGTAGTCATGAAATGAACACTTACAAAATGAAAAAAATAGAACATTATAACTCAAAAAATGGGGATAAACGAACATAATTAAAGTATAAGAAATAAAGTATGTGAATTTTATTTTTTGATTTTTTTAATTAATTTATTTAATTTTATTATCATTGACATTAAATATAAGTGAAAAATAATTTCATGGATAAGGTAATGGACATTATTTTAAAAATAATATTTTCATGTTACAACACTTTTAATTAAGTAAATATTTTTGTTATATGTGTAGAATAAGAAAATTTTCTTCCTTTCATGATTCATAATTTATTTGAAGTTTCCATTACATGTTTAAATAAATATTTTCAAATATTTTTTTTATAAGTTCACTACATAATAAAAATGAAATGTTATTCAAAAGGGGAATTTTTTCCTTATTAATAGTTCTTTTATGAAAGAATTATGTGTTATAATCGTGTAATGGTTTTGGGTAATTTTTATGATGATAGGAGGTTACATGATAAAATTAGGATGGGTGAGCCTATTATTTCTCTCAAATGCATTGTGTAAAGGGATAAATTAGGTTTCTCCTAAGAGAGTATGGTAATATGATGTCATATTTATTCCATGTGTAACCATGTTAGTTACTCGTTCTGTAGCTGAGAAAGATACATTATATGTAAGAGTGACTTGAAAATTACACATGAAGTTAACTTTTATGATTTATACATTTTTTTATGGTTTATAAAAATAAATGATTTTATAAAGAAATAAAAGGATATTATGTTTTATGTATAAAAGTTATATCTTTGTTAAAATGTTTTCATTCGTATAATGATGGTATATGTTTCCTTTTTGTGTCCCTTAATATGTTTTTTTCTCATACCGTGTTTAAAATGTTTTCACAAGGTTTATGGATATGAAAATGAAAGGCATGATTTAAGTTTAAATTCATGAATTTTTGTTGGGGAAAGAAATCATGTTCTATTTAAGAGTTTCACATTGTGAAAAAATGCATATTGAGTAAAAGTGTATACTTTATAGTTATAAGTGTTTCTATTTATATTTTTTGACAAAATTATCTATAGATCTAAACCTAAAATATCATTAGGAATTTATAAAAGTGAATTCTAGTAGAAATAACTGGATTATGTAATGGATAATCCCATGTGCTTACATTTGGTACTAGAGAATGGTTTAGATACCATTATGGGTTTGGATAATGATAATAAAACAAAAAATGATATCTAATTTATAGTTAATTTAGAGTAATAGAACATATAAATATTACCATATTTCTTCATCAATGATATGTATGTTTAGAGTGATTTTCTTCCGAAAAAATAGGGAAGTTGAAGTATGAAGGAAATGAGGGGATGATATTTTCAGAATCCCTGTCATTGAATGGTGGGAATTAAAATTGAGTAGTGTTTAATTACAATGGAACAGTTCATTTAGGATATAAATTATGGTTTCATTATCCCAGGTTATAAGATAGATCAACCACAGAAGACTATATAAGTGGTGGAACATTTTATGAAGAAACACCCTCTTGCATTTAGTGGATCTTCTAACCTAGTTGTAGCTGATTGGAGGATTAAATCCATAGAAAATATTTTTGATGTCAAAGAATGTTCAGATCATCAAAAGCTTAGCCTTTTTTTATATTTTTTAAGGTGAAGCTGATCAATGGTGGTCAATGGTCATAATTATAAGCAATATAGAGGATATTGATGCTTTAGAATGGGATAAATTAAAAAATATTTTTCTTGTGAAATATATTCCTAAGGAGACTTGAATTTGGATATAAATCCAATTATGGGAATTCTAACATAAATATAATGTAGTGGATGGATATAAAGATAAATTTAATCGATGGGAATGTTATTATGTACATTTTCTTTGGGATCTTGATTGTAAAATAAATCATTTTTACACTGGATTGAAGATAAAATATAAAAGTTAATTTTCTTCTCATGAATGAAAATGTTAAAAAAAACATATTTTTTATGTAGTGAATATGGATATGGAGTTTCTTAATGATCATTTGTTCTTTAATAGCAAATATAAAAATATTTCAAGGTTGTAAGAAAAGGAAATAATTAATCAAATATTCCTGATGGTAAAGCAATTATGTCATTAGGTAGTGGTAATTTTGGAAAAAACACATTGGGGAATTCCATTTAAATTTTGGTTAGTGTTTTGGATTTTTTATGTTAGGGAATATGGATCACATCTACAATGACAATGGTCATTGTATTTTTTTAAACAATGATAATATAAATACATTTAAACTTTTTAAACGTAAAGAGATGGGTCGTTATAAAAATGAGTGTCTGATGTGGAACATGAATGATAGGAATCATCTATAATATTAGAAGATTTTTTTGCTGAAATCCTATGAAACTACTTTAGTAGGTGTTGGTCAAACAAACTAAGTGTTATCAGACACATTGTTTTTTATTTTAATTATTATAAAGTTTTTGTTTCATATGGGGTATACACATTCTGTCATTTCTGTTAAATTTAATCGTACATAAGAAATTTCACATCTAGAAATGACATTAGAATGTCTGGTAAAAAACCTTGTAAAAATATTAAGGGAAAAATAAATTATATAATCTTCATGTAGATATATATATGGAATTAATATTCCTTACAAACCATGTTGTCATTCCCTTGGTAGAATTTGTTGTTATTCTTAGTATGGATTGGTTTTTTTACCATTCTATGATTTATTATTGATTTAAAGAAGTTATTTTTTCAGAAATAGATTCAGTATTAAATAAAATAATGAACACATTCAATTAATAACATATTAGAAATCAGAGAAACATTTAAAAGATGGAAATGAATGTTTTCTTACATATACTGTTGGAATTACATTATTATTAATGTTAATGATGTTTCAGTGGTAAATGAGTTTCTAAATGATTTTACTTATTAGTTTGTTGGTATTATACATAATTGGGAGGTTGAGTTTTCTACTGATTTTGACCTTGATGTTAAATTTATTTCAAAACCCTCTAATGAATGGATCAGGTAGAAATTCTAGAATTGAAATAATAGTCACACGATTTATTTGATAATGGTTTTAGTTGACCCAAAACTTTATTTAAGTGTGATCCTATTTTATTTTATTTTCAAATGAATGGTAGTTACACGAGCCATTGCATTTATTATATATCATTTAATAACATTATATTTATGAATAATTGTGTATTTTCTCATATCAATTATTTTTCTAATAAACTCCAAGGCCCATAGTACTATTCAAATTATGATCTCATATTGGGAAACCATCAGCTGGAGGTGGATAGGAAGACATTTTAAAAAAAATTGGTATTTTGTTTTATTCAAAATGTTATAAGGATCCTAAAAACATACAAGGATTTTTGTTGAAACCGTTAAATAAAAGATATTGTATGAGAATTTTATCAAATGTTATTTTTGGTCAGAAAAATTTATTTTCATAGGAACATTATAAACAAGGATGGACAAAAAATTTATCACACTAAAAAATCTGATTAATGAATGGAAAAAACCTAGAGATGATACCATGGTTCATATTTTTCCTATGATAAAAGGATTTTACCAAATTTAAATGCTTTCATGGTTATTTAGCTCGCTAACTATGTTAACATGAAAGTGGTAAAATTTATTTGGATAGTAGAATGTGGTTTTTTGTTTTTATGAACTAAAAATATCATTGGTAAATTATTTAGTTTTGGACTGCCCTTCCATAAATAAAGAGTCTTTCATTTATAATGATTCTTCTTTAGATGGAATTTTTTCAACCTAGTGCAGAATGATCATGTAAATCCTTACTGTACATGGAAAATAAAACCATATGAATTAAATTATCCCAGACATGATTTTGAATTAGTAGTAGTAGTTTTAAATTAAAAAAAAATGGAGGCATCATTTATATGGATACAAATCTGAAATAAATAATGATCATAAACTTTTGAAGTATATATTTACTCAAATAGAATAGAACATGGGGTGAAAATAGGGATTGACCTAATAATAGATTATGTTATTATGATCAATCACCATTTTGGAATGGAAAATAAAGTGTTAATTTCTTAGAGTTATAAAAAGAATGTAACAATAACTAGGTTATGTTTCAAAAATCACCCCATGATTAATGAATTGATGATTTTTGGATTATAAGTTGTTGGATCATGAAATTATGAAATTTTGTTTCAGGTGTCAGTGTAATCATCTATATCAGACAAAATTAAGAAATCCTAGATGAATGGACATGGGTTAATTAAAAAGGTTTAATTGGTTAAAATTGGTATGCTTCAAGATTTTAACATTGATAATTATTATGTTTTGTGATTTTGGTATAGATTATGTGTTCCTTGTGATTCATAGTTGATGTAGGAGTTATTCAATGATGCTCATAGTTCTCTTATTTAATTTCATTCTAGAAGCACTTAGATGTATAGAGACCTTTGGGATTATTACTGTTGGGATAGAATGAAAAGATATATTTCAGACATTGAGGTATGATTTTTGACTTTTTAACAAATAATAATAGAATGAAAATCACTCAAAATGTTGCTTCATCCATTGATAGTGCCATAGTGGAAATGGGAAAATTTACCCATGAATTTTGTAGAGGGATTTCCAATATCCTATCAACATAACAATGTTACTTTTTTAGTATTGATCAGCTAAATAAATATTCACATTTTCTTCATATCTGAGGCTCTCTATCTCTTGATCAACATTCTCATTTGTATCTTAGGTAGATTTTCATTTAACATGTAGTTACTCTCTCCATTATATCTGGTTATGATCACAACTACAATTTTAACTTTTTAAAGGCCTTCATTAGTCATTTATAACTAAATTAAATTTCATCACTGGTTTTCAAACTCAATCTGACAAACAGTCATATCAAACAATTCAGACATTGGAAATAATGCTTTGAGAATATTTAATGTATTTCCAAGGATTTTGGGATCAATATATTTATATGGATGAGTTTTCTTTTAATAATTTTTTTCATTCCAGTATATAGATTGAACCTTTTATAGAATTATATAAAAAGATGTGTTTAAAACAACTATTTAGGGATGAAGTAAGTGAAATACAGTTGAAGGTATTAGAATTGGTTGAGGAAATGGTTGAGAAGAATCATTTGATTTAGTGACACTTGAGGATATCTTAGAGCAGATAGAAAAGTTATACATATAACAAGTAGAAGGATATTTCATTTGAGGTTGGAGATCTTGAAATTTTCAATGTTTCTCCATGGAAGCAGTGTGATTTATTTTGGTAATAAGTGGAAGTCGAGTCCACTTTTCATTGGACACAATTAAATCTTAGATTAATTTGGATTAGTTTCCTACTAAGTGAAGTTGCCTTCGAGTTTGTCCTTGGTATACAATATTTGTCATGTTTCGATGTTATGAAAGTATGTTCTAGATTTATGTCATGTTTTGATCCTTGATATTTTTTATTTGGAAGACAACCTTTCATAAGAGTAAAATACAATTCAGATTCTTAACCACATAGAGAATGAATCGTGGAACAAGGTACTACCTCAAGTTAATTTTTTAGTGGAGAAACCACATTGTTGAAAAAGAAATATAGGAATTTGAAAATGTTGTGAGGGAAAGGTATCCTAAGTTGTTTAATAAGTAAATAAAATTAAGAGGATGAATTTTACATATTGGGTGATGTAAAAACACAAGAACTAATAGAACAATTTGTTTTCATTCTAGAATTAAATAGTTAAATTCATTATAACTGTATAATGAAATAAGTGGTATTTATAGAAATTAATGAATCTATAATAAGAGAATAGTAACAAGACCATTAGAATATTAATGTGACTATTATGAATAGTAATCTATCCAATAAAATAGTAACCTCACCTATGAATGTATATATAAAATTTATGTATCTTGTAAATGAAAATATGACATATTTATATCATAGAATAAATAAATAAATGTTTTAAAAATGATTAATTAAATGTTCATATATTTTTGAAACATAAATGTTTTTTTTAAAATTTTATAATTAATAAAATTATTTAATATAAAATTTATTTTAATATTATAAATTTATAAATTAATATTTTATTCTATTAAAATATTAATATTGTTTTTTGAGAACTTAATTAATATTTTAATCTGTAATAAAATCATTATTTTTCAAAAAAAATTAATATTTTAATTGAAAATGAAATTTCTTATATTTATAAAATTATTTCATAAAAATGGAGTCTATTATTGAATTTTAAAAATTGAAAAATTATTTAAATTAATATTTGGATTTTTTATGAAAATTTAATTTTTAGGGAACTCTAAAATATGGAAATTTATAATGTTTAAAATTACAGTTAAATAAATTAATAATGGAGTAAAGGATGATCTATAGATGTGGTAACAAGTCATTAGTTAAATCTCACATGAACTAGTTATTGTAAATAGTAATAAGAGTCAACACTATATATAGTCGTGATCCAAATTAATGAGAAAATGAGAAAAATAATCAAAACACCCATGTCCTCACCCTATAAATACCACTCCTCACCACCTATTGTTGTAAATGCTCCAAATCATTGAATATTGTCTAAATTATATCCAATTAAATTACTTAACTTCTTCCCCGCATCCAAAACCATATGTTCTTAACAAAAGACCAAAACCATGTGCTATGAGGTTGTTCTGAAGGATAAGATATTCATGAGGTAAAATCCTCATTTTATAACTTTTGAATTCATTTATTCTTTATTTGTTTATTTATACCATATCCTCCCACCCCTATAACAAGTTTCATGATAACTCCAGTATCATATATATACTAGATTACTATTGTACTAATTTAATATCCATATTAAAACCTCAACTCTTGACTTCTTATTATTAAAATGATAACACTACCTTTGATGTATCAATTCACCTCCTTCGTGGATGAAAGGTTTTTGTTTTCCATTAATTCCTTCAAGTCTTGTCATAAAATAAATTTTATGGCTGAAAAATAATTTATTATACATGTTATAAATTTTATCATATTATGGAACAAATTTATATACATTATACGAAATAAAAATAAACTAGTTTTTAATGGTCACAAAAACCGCCATAAATAAAACAAATATTTATCCTTAATGATTAATATACTCAGTCATCCATATATCAGAATACAAAATGATAAATGTGGTAATTTAAAATTATATAAGAATATTATATTCATTTATTTTAAATTGTATTACTTTTCTTCTATTTTACAAGAACTCCCATAATTATAGTCAAGGGAATCGACCATAAATGCCTGGAATGAACACACCCACAATAACAAAATTAAACTCTATAAATCAACCATATTGACAAGAAAAAAAGATAATAAAATTATATATGATCAAATAAATGAATAATAAGTTATAAATTTAGTAATTAATGAATATAAATTGATTATCCTGGACATTAAAGACTAATAATGAACTCTTTCTGATATACGGTTAGGAAGTTGCTTTTTAAATATCATATTTTCAAGTTACAACTCTTTTTTTTAAAGAAATATTTTTTACTTACACAACATAATCATATTTTCTGACATTCATCATGTTCTATTGATTCTATTGTTTACATTACATGTCTATAATATTATATCCAAATAAAATTTTATCATTTATAAGTGCAAGACTCCTTAAAATGGAAATGTGATTTTAAAATGGAAAAATTATTTTCTTCCAGAATGTTTTTATATGATATTTATGTGTTAAGATCATGATATGGTTCTTGGGATATATTTTCATGATAGGTGGGTCCATAATAAATAAAGGGCCAATGAACCCATTATAGATCTCTAATGCATTGGGTAAATGGAAATAGTTAGAAATTTAGGTTTCTACTACGTGATTATGGGAATATACATTGATGGTTATTCTACGAGTAACCATGATGGTTAATCCATGTATAGACAGAAGAGATAAATTATATGTATGAGTTGTATGAAAATGATTTCACAAGTTACCTTTAATTATTTACATATAATTTTCATGGTTTTATTGGAAACTTATGCTTTAATAATGTATGATAATGATCTTTAGTTTTATATGTAACAATTATAATTGTATAAAAATTTATTATTTCATGGACTAAAAGTTTATTTCTTCCTTTATATGTCCCATAATATTCATTTTATTATCATCTTACGTTTTAAAATATATTTAATAGGGTTTATGGATGGTAAAATAAACGTAAGAATTTAGGTTAAAGTCACAAATTTTTGTTATAGAAATAAATTATCCTTTATTCTAAAAGATTCATACTGTGAAAAAGGGTTATTGAGTTGAAGTGACTACTTTATAATTATATGAGTTGATATGTATTATTTATTTACTAATTATATTAAAAACTAAGCATAAAATTTCTTTGTGAATGTATGAAATAGAATTTTTGTTGAATAAACTATATTATGTAATGTTTATGGTTGGGTATATAAACATTTCGTTGAGTAAGTGATGAAATTTAAAAGAATTAAATTAGAAAAAAAAATTATGACGTTATGATAATGAAATATACATATATCATGTAATTATATTTCCATATATTATTATACTATAAAATAATTTTTCATCTATAGGATACAGATCTTGAATTAAAAAAAATTACTTTTATATTCATATCTGATGAAATATATAGTCTTATTAATAATCATAAATTTATGGTTTTGAAGACCATAACATTCAATTCATAACTCAATTTCATGTCATCAATGACCTTTATCACTCTCTTTAATTATTTAAAAATTATTTTTATGATTGTATCTTTGCATGCCACTAATTTTCTCTTACATAGAAACCTTGTTTTTTGTTATTCCATATGACCTTTGTAATCCCCTTTCTCTCCTATTAATAGGATGTATTATTAAACCTTTTATGTTATGGGTTTTCAATGAAATAATCTGCAAATATATAATACCCTTGATTTTCAATGTCAAGTAAATTTTATGGATGAAATATTTTTAATATGTAGATAGTTTAACACACTAAAATTTTAAAATAAGATCATTATATTCGATGTAGTATGTGATGCGCAACACAAATAATAGAAACAAATTTAACACAAAGACTATATGATACATTTTCATAATAAAATTAATTATCTTAAATAAATTAAATTATAGAAAACAATATTTTTACCTTGAATTACATGAAACACTATGTTCATATTTCATTACACCCAATACTCTGATTATCTTGCGTAACACACAACACCGAGTTAAAACAATACATGATATGTTATTAATGTATTGTTATTTATTTTGATAGTTATAACATAGTCATAAAAATAAAGGGTATGAATACTATTAAATAAATTATTAAAAGATATAGTTTACCCATGTTCATTATTTATTTATTGATTAGAAATGAAATAATAATAATTATAATAAAAACCATTTGTTTTATAAAAACGATGCTGTTATAAAATATGTTTTAAAACGATTTTTACACATAAATTAAAATTAATTATTACCACATTTTAAAATATTATGACACTAAATAAAATTCATTTTTTAAATCATAATTCCCAAATTAGAAAATGTTGAATTTTGGTTATTTTTCTAAAACGATTCAGTTTTTATTAAGAGTGTAAAATACTAAATGTTGACTGAAAAATGTATTTTTAATTAAATTATTTAAAAATTTAAATTATATATTTATTTTATTTTAATGATAATTTTTTTCAATTATATATCAATTAATAAATTTTATATCATTTTAATCATTTTATATTGAATTTTGAAATAATATCATTATAAACATTGGATCATTTTTCATTGAAAAATATATTTATCATTATTTGTGTGGTGTTAATTAAAAATCTAAATTTTGAAAATTAAATAAAATTTTTGAAATCATCATAATTTAAAATTTACAATATTATCATATTAAATTTTTACAAAATTGAATCGTGAAAATAGTATAAATTAAGTATCTTGGTTAATGTAAAAAAGGATTTCCTGATGAAGTTAAACTAATAAGATAAGGGTTGAAATAGACTCAAAACATATCAAAAATGGATTTTATGGCCACATCACACATTATAACTTCTAGGAGAGGTAATTTAACTTTTCAAAATCTTTTTAAATTATTAAAATGTGGGTAATATTGAACCTTTTCAAATACTTAAAAGTGTTCCAATTACCTCATATATAAAATCCATCCACTCTCATATCATCTTAACTCATTGAAACATATTTTTTAGGAAAATAAATTCAAAAATAAAATCTCATATTCCCTAATATAAACTAATAATACTTATTTTTTGATGAAATACATCGAATGAATTATTTCGTGAAAGCCTTAAGAGGATTCATAAAGAATAGGTAACATTATTCAATAATCATTTTTATTTTATTTATTCATATACCTCCTTCAATTAATATTAAAACATGATAATATACGAACCTATGTTTCTTACATATACTGGGATTTTCTTATAATATGTTCATTAAATAGAAATAATCTCCACTTCTATCAAATGTTTTACAAAAGCTTCATTTGTATATATGAAATACATTTTCCCCACGTACCGATGTCATATGTTCTTCCAATACCACGTATCACGGTTGGGTATGATGATGGATATAAAGTATATAAATATGATATTTAAAAAATAATTTAGAAAATTAATTAATTATATCATATATATCTTCATTAACTTCCATTCCATAATAGATACGATAACATAACTCATGTGTTCGACGAACTACTTTCCCTTGAAGTGATGTGATTATTCATTCACTAACACAACACATGGAAGGTGATATGGATAAAATTAAAGATTATATGTGATATAAATGAAGTAATTATGATATTCATAAAATATTTATAATTATTAATATATAATACATATATTTTTATTTCTTTAATTTTACCTCATTGATTGATGATAACATTGTTCGTGTAGGTGTGGACTAATGCCTTCATGAAACAATGTGAATCTCATCTCAAAACCACACCACATGGATGGTATTTAAAAGAATATTTATTTATATAATATGATATTAAATTAATTATATAATGTAAAAATATAACATACCACTTTTCTATAATTATCTTTCAAAAATAGAAATGATACTCATGCGTATGTCTGACATGTTGTCCCCATGATCGTAAATTATTTCACTTCTCAAAATAATTTTGATTGGATTAAAAAGTATAATTAATGAGTAAATATAATAATTTTATCATGATTATTATTCTAGAGATGATTAACCTAGGTAATATGTTTAGGAACTATGTCATTAATGACAAAATAGTTATTAGAGAGAAAACAAAATTTATAATCAAAACAATGAAAATAATCAAACACCATTAGCGAATGAGTAATAAGCTGTTATAAATGGATAATATATGATGTTATAAATGTTAATATGTATTATTTATAAGTTAAGGAATTTATAAAAAATACTATATTTTTTCTTAAATAATGGAAACCAAATGAATTTATAAGGTAAGGTATTTCTTTCTAACTTTTTACTCTTGTGATACACATTCCATATAAACCACATACTTCATTAATGTGGTGTATATAATACCCATGAATTCAATATATGGTTTTTTATACCTAAAATAATATCTATTTACACATTCACTTGAGGATCTCTATTTCCTGGGTCTTACAATTCAATGTTATGAATGTAGTAACATTTTTATGTTGTAATCTCGTCATTTATCAGTATTTCTCATGATTGTTCTTCGAATAATGAAATATTATGATCCATATCAAAATAAAATCATGAATTATATTCTCCTATGGTTATTAATGATATATTAAATTAATAGTTACCATTTTCACTCTTGTTATTCAGAATAACAGAGAATTATTTTTTTGAAAATCCCACATTAATTATCTCATTAGTTGGAGATCAATTTTTTTTATGAAACCAAGTTTTCTAAAAAAAATAAATAATATTTTATCCTTATCAAAATTATTTATAAAAAAATTAATCCCATATATTATTTTTTTCTCTGATTAGTTTGAAAGAAATATCATTCCATTTTATTAATGGTACATATTTCGAACATTTTTACAGTGAAAAGGGAATCTACTTTTGTAACTTATACTACACCTATGGAATTACCAATCAACATTAACATCATTTTTTAGAATCCTAATTTGAAATTTTAGATAGTTTTTTTTTGATACATTTTTTCCCATTATTCTGGACATTCCTTTTTTAATGGTTATTTTCACAAAGAAAATTCTTTTTTTCCAAAATAATTTTTAAAAAAATTTCTTATGGTACTTAAATTCATAAATGGAATCAATAATTTAATATGAATATGAATAAATAGGTTTATATTGTATTTATATCAACCTTTATTTTTTTATGTATGATTTATTATATGTTTAATTGAGGATATACAATTTTATTATCATTCACCATTTTACCCAGAATGCTTTATGATTATGTTTATTGATTGGGGTAAGTATAAAAATTTAATATGTTATATTTTTTAAATACAACTGTTTATGTGAAATATATTTCCCACATTTAATATGAGGAATTAATTATACTTTTTTGTGATTTTAATGTCCCTTTATATCCTCCTAATGCATGGGTGGGTGTCATAAGATAAACTATATATTATTTTTGGATAAGGCCTTATAGGTGTATATAGTTGTCATGGAATGAGGCCTTAATGGTATTAGATGTCTTGTAACAGATACTCAATTTGTATTAGATATCTTATTATGAATCATAGAAGGTATATTTTAGATTTCCATCATTACACATTCCATAATTATCAAATTACCTATTGATATTCCATGTGTTCATTAAATTTGATAGAATATACATGGATAAGTTACATGATCATGTTATTTTTTATATGAAATTATTTGATCATCATTTATTCCCACCATATTATGCACATTTTACTGATGAAAAATATTTTTTTAGTTATTTACAATTCCATATTGATTTTTTCCCTTATTTATTCATATCTACATTTGTGAGCCTACGGTTTTGGAGCATCTATGATCACCAATTTCATGGTTTTTTATTTTTCCTAGAATATGAGGATGTATTTTATAATTGATATATAGTGATATGATATGGGGAATATTGGAGATCTCATGAAAAATACATTTTTTATTATATGTTTTTTAATTTAAATTTTATTCATGTATTTATATAGTTTATATTGACTTAAAAACTATTTGGTCCATCAAGATGTTATTCCTAGTACCTTATGCCAATATAACAATGCATACAATTTCATAGGGCTATTGGGGTTGTTGTCACTAAAAAAAATAACTAATCATTTTAGTAGGATATAAATTGTATAGAATTATTGGTGGTATCTTAGAAAAATTCAGCAATCACACAAAATTTTTATCTTTGGTTTTTTTAACCATAGACGTGAAGGATGCCAGTAAAAGTGAAGAGAGTCTAGTAAGGGATGACTATCTGTGTTCAGGTTTCCTTCTGATGGGTTTATATAGAGGTGAATTTTGTGTTATGTGAAGATGGTATAATTAGTTTCATTAGGTTCAATTTCTTTATACTTCATCCTTACACCTTTTTCCCTCTTCTTTATGTTGATTTTTATAGTTTGATTTTTTTACATATGATGTATCTTTGATATCTTTTATGATATTCAATTTGTTTTTATTTTATCTTATGTTTTTGGAGGTTGAAATAATTCCTATGATTATTTTATAATACCAAGGTGATTCTCACCAACTCGTGCTAATCACGAAATTTTTTTGAGAATTATTTTGGTAAAATTAAGGTGACTTTATAGGTTGACTTGGATTGGACTGTTACAGATATAGATCATAATCATATTAATTTTAGTGAACTAAAAAAAATTCATCAACACTAAATAGAATATAAAAAATTAATTACTATTGAATTATATGATACTATAAATTCATAAAAATGACGGTTATTTAATAAAAAAATATATTTCATGAAAATAGAGTGGATAATGGATGTGAAACATTAAAAAAATTCATTGATAATTTTTTTTAATTTAAATAAAAAAATGAAATTAAAAATCACATCTATAAATTATTTTAGGAGACATTAAGAGTAAATTCAAAATATTATTTAAAAAAATATTAAGTAATTAAATATTATAAATAACTATAATTACATAAGAGTATGGATAGTTAATGATAAATGTATACATAAGTGAATATAAATATATTTTCAAAACTACTATGAAAATAATATCCTTTTCTTTTATATAAAAATGAAAAATTAATCAAATATTTGGAATATATAATACATTGTAAAAGAAAAAAATAGGTAAAGGACAGTAAATAAAGAAGATTATTCATAATGGTGGGAAACACTATCCCTATAAGAAATGTTTAATAAGGTATTATTTTCAGACTTCTGTACAGAATGTAAAAAACAAATTTTATGGAAAATATTAAAAAAATAAATTCAAAATTTTAAATATATAGTTAAAATTTTAGAAAAAATCATAAGAAATAGAAGAAAAATAGAAAATATAATTTTATAAATTAAAAATAATAATATGGATATGGAATACTAATATTCCCCACCAAAAAAAGTAAAATAATGTTTGTTTTTTTCTATTTTTTAATTTTAGTGTCAAAGGGAGGATGAATTGTAAGGATACATAAAAACATAAAAATAAACATCATTGAAGATAATTATTGGGGTTTTAGAGAGAAATATCATACAATATCCCTCTAATGGAAATTGAAACATAAGCAATCCTAATAAAAAGTGATATTTTAAAATAAAATATAATTACATTTCAAAATTTCGAATCAAAATCCATTGAATGTTAAAATAAAATATCATTATTTATGAAATATAAATTATATGAAGCAATACTTTTAAAAATATTAATGTTGAATTAAATACACTAAATAAAATAAATTAGTTTTACAGTTCAAGCATGTATCAACGAAGGAACTTTTAATATATGGAACCCTAACTATATACTCACCACATACACCAAATCTATTTAACCATTAGTGTAATAAATTAAAAAATGATAATGACTAATTTTAAAAATTTATTCATGTCAGTTTATCTTCTTAAATTATAATCATTAAATATATATCAATATATATACTTATCATAGTTATCTAACATTTATTTTCATCATTAGATTGTAGTATTTACTTTCATTAGATGGATAATTTATAATGGTGATGTCAAACCCCATTAATTGAAAAAAACATCATCAATAACTGTTTATAATTGGTTTTCAAATAATTATTGGTCAATTCTTTTTACATCACAATGTTCAGTTTATTGAAATTATTTGTTTTGGATTTTGATCAATGAATCCATGCTGAATTTTTAGGTAATTTTCCCTTATCAATAGATTAAATTATAATGATCATAAATTAATTTATTATAATTAAATATTAATACTAATGAAAAACATTACACCTTAAAATAATAAATTTTCATAAAATTAATGTTTTAACTATCCATGTAAGGTGGTGATTAAAAAAATATTTCATTCATGGGGGTGGTAGTCCACACATAACCCATGACACATTTTCTTTTTTTTTGAATGCTTCCGTGGAAAGTATATAATGGATATTAAAATAATTATAAAAATTTTATTATATGAATTTTAATTATTTAATTATAGTATTGTGGTTAGAATATATTTTGAAGAAGTATATGAAGAATAAAAATAATTAAAATGGAAAACGAGTGATTAGTGTTCTCCATTACTCCTTGAGAAAACTCCTTGATACAACATAGATTTCACTTTTTGTAAGACCAAATTATAAAGGAGATGGAAAAGAGTTCTTGTGTTGTATTTGAGAATATAAATTAAAATCTAAGAGGCTTTATAGGTGTGGAATAGTTAGTTAGTAAAGATCACCTTCAATAAGTGAGAGAGGTGGAATATGTGAAAATACTCATTAATTAATATTAAAGGTATGTCATTTTAGATGATAGATGATCTATTTATTTAAAATAACAAGGGAAAGGTATTTTTTGGACATGTTTTCACTCATCTATAGAAATATGGGACGTTATTGGATATATTTTATAATTTTACACTTGATTTAACATTTTACCATAATTGAATTTTAACGTGGTAACAATATTTTTTAGTTGGTAACTGTTCTTTATTGAAAAAATTAAAAATAACTTATTAAATAATTTTAATATGATTATTTTATATATTGATTCTGTTTATAATATGAAACATCTATTAGAGGAAAAAATTAAATTTAAATAATATGAACTTAACGTAAAGAAAAGTTTTTTAAAAATACCATTTATTCATTAAAACTATTTTACAAAGAAAACATGTGTTGTGTTGGATACCTTGATATATATTGGATTATTTATATAAAATGATAGTTATGAGGATTTGAAGGGAAATAGAAACCAAGTGGATCACATTTAAGGACCAAAACAGTTTAAATTTAGAATAAAATGTAAATTATTTTGTAAATGGAAGTGACATATTTCTAAATTAGACAAAATATTTCAAATGATTTATTATTTTCTCAAATACATATTTGGTCAAGTCAAATGTTTTATTAAAAACAATCCCCTCCTATATCATGGTGATTTATTAATGTTACTGTATTGTTAAAAATTGTATTTTCATTATTCACCTACGAATCAAAAACTTTTGAAAATTTATAAAAACCTAATAAAATTTTATCGTGGTAAATTTATTTCAAATTCAAAATTTTAAGATTTTTACATTAGAAAAATATTTCTTTATATAAAATTTACTTTTCAAATTTTATGTGTTACAAAACATATTTAATATCAATTACCAATGAGGGTTAAATTAATTTTTTTTAGTTGAACAATTTTTTTAGAATAATCCTTCAAAAATATTTAACACAATTCATTATGATAAAAAAAATAATATATAAAAATGTACAATTCATTAAATATAGTTTTTTAGTAATTTTTTTAATATCATCCCATATAATATGATTAGTAATCATATTAAAATTTACATTATACAATTACATAGTATTAAAAAGCATAATTTATTCTTCAAATCAATAATAATATTCATAGAATTAAAATAAATCAGTTTAACCATTTTCTATTTAAATTTGGAATTACTTATTCCATAATCTTCATAACATATTTCACATTTTACGCCCCTAATATATTAATTTTCATCTTATATTCTAAAATATATCAATTTTCATTTTAGTTTTATGTTGTATAAATAATGATATAATAAAATAAGTGAATTATATTTTCTGGGGTGTTGCGTGGTGATTTTTAAAAATTTAATTATTTTAAATAAATGTTTTAAAAATGTACAAACCAATCACACTCCTTAATAAACAACACAATCACGCCCTTTACTTATTCTCTCCAACTCCTTAATAATTTTTTCTTCTCTCATCACTCCATATTTCACCCGATCATTGAGTTTTAAATGGAATTAGACTTCTCATAGAGAGACTATGTTAAAAATATGTATTTCTCTCTATCTATTTTTATCACTGTTTTTAATGTGTAAACCCCAAATCATAGAATTTTTTTTTATTTTTTTAATAGAATAAGGTTGAATTAATCTATGGTATGAGATGAATTAACTCTAATGATTAGGAGATATGTGGTCACCTAAATATTATTTGATATATAAAATATTTTTATTTGTGATGTATGTGTTTGGGGGTGTGTTTTAGGGTTTCCATTATTCAGATTAGATGACTTTTAACCATTGAGAAACATTGGGAAACGCCAATTAGTGAAATTATGGAAGTTTAAAAAAAATTTGATTTTAGGTCCACCTGGTTACAATTTTGTAATGGTTTATTTCTAGTAATTATATAATATAGACTTAAAGGGGTATAGAGCATGTAATAAATTGTAACATACATGGAATTCAAATTATTGAGTCAATTAAAGTAGTTTTATGTATATAAGTACATAATTTATTTTCTGGATGGTGATTATCCTTTTATATTAAATTATTCTTGTGGTAGTGTTACTCAGAGTAGTATGTTTCTATGATCACACATAATGATTTTTCCTTGTGGTACCGAGATTATATAACTATGAATATTGGTTATCTAGGGATTTGAGATCTGCATGAGGAATACCTATGGTATCATAAGGTGTGTCCCTTATATCATAATCTGTAGATGGGTTTTCTATATCAATATAGTGTATTACCTAATAGTGGATCAAGGTGTCAATTATTCTATGGGTTCTTCAACATGCATAGAGCATAGTTAGGTGTTTTAAAAATTCATAACAGAAATTTAATTGATATAGGGTTATTATATTGTGGTTAATGATATATGATGATGTTGGGTGGGATCTTATACACCTTATAGTGAAACTTATATTATTTTATCGGAATATTTGATTGGTTAGGATTGTTGTGGATAGTTAGTTTTGGTTCGTAGATATGTTATGGACTATGATTTTTATAATATCTGGGTGAATTCATTTATTTGGATGGAATATAAAATTGATGACCAAATAAAAAGATATGTTTCAGGGTTTAGATGTAATTATGTTTTGGGTTATGTAAGAGAGTTAGACAAAGATGCCTACTTATTATGGAGTTTGGAAATGAAAATTTTCTCACATAAGTAGTTTTATTTTATCCTAAATTTGTTCTTTGTAAAATACCAGGGAGGAAAAAATTTATTTTTATAGTGGTTTAGAAGTTAGGGATTGTGGTCATGACCCGACGTACAAACAAAAAGTTATTCCCTAAGCGATTAAACATGAAAATCAATTCCTCGTATTCGAAACCATAATTATTTCTGAAGGTATTGGATAGTATATTTTGTTTCCCATATTTTAAATAATTATTTTTTCAAAAGGTATTAGGAATGTTATTCCATTTACATAATTTGTATCAAATTTTTTTTGGGGGGATTGGATATAATAATCTCTTCTATTTAATTAGATTTATTGTTTTTTCCAATGTATTTGAATATGATTTCTCATTCAATGTATTTTGATTTATGTTTTTTCTAGGTAGGATTGGATATACAACGTACATCCCATTATATTGATTCAAAACTCGTTTATAATGGACTGGGTATTGTACACCCTTCCAATTATTCGATTTCATAGTTTTTCTCTCATGTGATGTTCTTTGTAACTCCTCTCCCACTATTCCAATACTAATATATTCATGGTTAATTTTCTAGGATACTATTGTGCATTATTGTGTGGGATTATGGAAAAGTATGATTATTTTTTCTGTCATTATCCATGATTGGTATAATTATGTATTTTGGTGAACTAATTTTCACAAAAATACCTAACATGGTTGTTTGAAATTTTCTATTGTAATTTTTTTATGATTTAATAATTAGACTTTTTATATTATTTTCTATATTTTGGAGCTTATT
Organism: Viscum album; assembly: GCA_963277665.1. Taxonomy (NCBI): domain Eukaryota; kingdom Viridiplantae; phylum Streptophyta; class Magnoliopsida; order Santalales; family Viscaceae; genus Viscum; species Viscum album. The sequence continues at coordinate 288,694,594 of OY728151.1, read as the reverse complement.
GGGGGAATCCTACTTTGTTTTCTACTCATACCCAGAACATGTATCCCTATTGATGTGTATAACATATGAATATATGATTTATATGATTGATTGTATTTGAGATTATGTGGAGGAAATATTATGGGGTTTGGAGTTTGGGTTGAGAAGAAACCGATTATTTATTTATACTTTTATATTTGGTTCCTTTTAATTACTTTATATGTGCTTGGTCCAATAGTAAATCCTATTTGGTATATTAATGTATGACCATCTTGAGTTCATGTTGGTATAAAATGCTTATGTATGTTCTGTTGTATGGTTATCTTTTTTACTATTATTATAATTGGCTTTCCTTGATGATCAAATCAGCCCACAATGGATAGCCATAAGACCTCATGTTCTAATAGTAATTTCAAATGTTTAGTGTTAATACTATAGAAAAATGATACAAGAGTGTGAGATGATTTACCCTCATAAATATTTAATTCTTATATTAATAAATAAATAACTGTTCTAACACAAAATTCAACATGGCCATTGGGGTAACTAGAACTAAGAGTCCATGATTTAAGAATAATTATTGTACCACATTTATATTGGGTAACCATGTTAAAAATAGATGTTAAAACAATATTAACATGCATTTATACAAGTCCAATGTTAAAAATACACATACGTTATACACATGAAGTTAATCTAGATTAATAAAATGTATATACAATATTCAAAATCCAAACATGTATAAATTTAAAAAAAACAGATAATCCTTATATTGATACCCCAAGTGAATGTCTGAATATTGGCGTACTACATCCACTCCATAACCCCACCAAAAACTCCAAAAGAATCCATCTAAAATGCACACTCTATGTGCAGTGTTCTACCATCACCCAAATGACTCATCTATTATAAGAGGGTTCCATTCCTTTACATGGAACATTTAAAACTATTTATTCATGAATTTTATAATAACTCTTGTAGGGTTTTATAACATTGTAACCTAACTAAGTATCCCCCTTAAATCATCTGTTATTTCAAAAAATTAAGTATGTAATTCATGAATCTAAACTATATAATTAAACATTAAATATAATTATACTATAAACACATTTATAATAATAATACAGGCTTCAAAAATTATTATACATGTTATTCCAATCAGGAAAAATATTAATTCTTCAATATTACATTAATATGTTCATCCTCATTATCCATACATGCTTCAAACTAGGCTTACAAATATATTTTGGGTACATTTCCACCAAATAGGACAAATTTTTCAAATATTTCCGACCAAATCCATCATTAATATGAAACAATGTTTGTATATATATATATATATATATATTTGAATATGCATATATATATGTGTGTGTGTGTGTGTGTCAGTAATCATTCTCCAAGGTATGAAATTTACAAACCCTCTCACATGGGAGGTTGCCAATCATTTTTTTGAATGTTTCCATATATAGTAATCCTCAACTAGGAGGCACCATCCTCTAATTGAAAGGAATTTATATACATATATATTTTAATCAAATACATAAATGAATCACTTATTATATGTGTTGAAATGTACATAAGTATAAGAAATTTTTTTTTCTGTAAAATATATACACACCTTGATCCAATACAAGTATAAAAATTTTCAAATCATACATATTTGAAAATGAGAAAAAAGAACATATATATGCATTATCATAAAATTCCATAAGCATTATATTCCTGAAAGAATATTAGCATGAATCATTAACATATTATTATAAAATCAACAATATGATTAAAAAGATTTAAGTGATCCAATTTTTTCCTAAACAAGACTTTTATATCGTTTTATTTCTTAAGGGAAATCTATAATTGAATTCATATAAATGTAACTAGAATATAAAATATTAGTTTTGTATTTAAAATAATATATATGTAATCAATGCAACATTATGTTGGGAATATATGGTTTCCCCTATCATGTTTTTCTGATCCTTGATTATTTTTTTAATTAATAAATTCTTTAAGATCAATATAGGGTGACGTAAGATCCATGGAATCATGCTTCTATGTAATAAAATAGTGATTATATTTATTCAATATCATAACCATGAAATTACAGTAACGAATAATAAGAAATCTTATAAAATTTCAAATTAAGTGTAAAGTAACTCACACTGTGATTTAAACAACACCATGGAACACATACATACTCTAAGAAGCTCTTTCAAGGAACAATGCATGTATAATCATTCAGGGACATCCAATTTTAATTTGGTCCAATTTAAAATGCTTTTAATAGGTATTTCTTGGGAAAGGATTTGTTTTTTCATTTTGGAATCAACCCACACCACTATAATAGAACCGTTGTAAAAATATGGCAGATATAAAAGAGTATCACCCACACAAGTTTATGAATATATGATGTCCTATGCTAATAAGGTAATTTATGATACCATAGTGTTTAATTATATCTGTATGATAGAAAAAAATAATTTTTATCTTACTACCCGAATAAAAAAAAAATATGACATGCATGGGAGTATCCATACCTCAAGAACAACACCCACAAACTCTTACTACAATCAGGATGAAGAACAATCATGAAGAGATTTTTGTATCAAAAACTTAAATTGGAGAAGACGATGATAGAATTAAATTTCTTCTTTAAAAATAGAATATTTTTAGAACAAAAGATATATCCTACCATGTTTTGATCAATGACATACTCTCCCAGCCACAATATTTATGCTCATGATACTACTCACAATATTTTAATTGGATCATAGTTCTATTTAACCTCAGACCCAGCTCCTCGTACAACAAAGGCCCCTAATTAGTGATAGAGGTATAAAATAGATTGATGATACTATACACCTGAATCAAGTAAACATAACTAATATTTAAAGTAACAACCATAATAGCAATTTATATATTTAAAATCTAACAAACATTAGAATTGAATTGTGTAGGTAACGAACTTGAGAGTTTCTATATCAATATTAATTATGTGACATGTCATAAAATTCCAAAAAATATAATAAGGAGACCCCATGGGTGGTATTTCTAAACCATGTTCCAAAATAACCACAGACTAAAAAATCTAAATACATCCACAAAAATTAATTTCATTCTTTTCCCAACCACATCTCATAACACTGACCCAACTATATAACTCAACCATCATCCATAGGTCCCTTTATTTAATCCCGGCCAATAATTATGATGTCATCCCGAGTAGCCATGAAACCCGACTAGGGAGTGAGTAAAACATATTATGACATTACTTATGGTGTCCCTAAATATATCTAGTCTAAACATTGTGAATTATAATATTCCATAATAAATTGTTTAAATGAAATAAGACAATTCATTGTTGATCTTATCATTATAAGGTAACAGCAAATATAAACCATAACTACTTTTTCCAGTTCAAAATAAAATTATTCCCTGAAAATGAAATAAAACCCTTCCCGGAGCTGAATTGTTTTTCTATAATACCATCACACATCACTAATGCTCATGGGATTATAACCATTCCCAGTTTCCACCATATATCATAGATACTCATGGGGATTTTCCCTAATTCAGAAAGTATAATCTATCATTATTCTTTAGAGGTTAATTCCCACCATAGATTCCATTGTATATCATAGATCCTCAATGTTATTAGAACACAACCCATATACTTGAATACCAGCATATACCAAAATGCCTCTCTGTGTGTGTCAGGGTGGGTGGGTTAATGCCCACCCCATATTTGACCATATAATATAAATCCACCTGTGAATTTTTTGACAACTGTAAATATCACTGTATAAATAAAAGCCTAAGGGAGATTGATAGTCACCCTTGATACCACCAAATAAATGTTATTTGATAATCACAATGAAATATCCCTTATCACTACATTCATGATATATTATCAATTCATGTAATATCACTTTACGATAACAAAATTTATATTCATTCAAAATTTAATCCATCGCCCAACCATGGATCATAACCACGATAACCTTGGTATCATTCTAGTGATTCAAAATTCAACCTAATATGTCTCATTACTATTTGGTTCACCATCATGTTTCCCCCAATATTTCACATTTTGGGGGATAAATTCATTCTTCACATAATGTACTAAAGGCTTAATTTCATAAAATATCAATGAACCATTCATAGTCTGAACATGATTATTCTCACATGAAACAAATATATTAAACATTTATTTTTTTATGTAATATACCCGTTATATTGGCACAAATACAAAAATCACACACATAGAAATTCATTTCGACCTTATAAATAAATTTTGGGTCATCCACCTTATGAAAATAAGATTCTCCTCATTAAATTATTATGGTGGATTTGGCCCCAAATAGTCAAAAATTATAAAATTAGAAAAATCAATAAAAATAGGAATATATGGACATAATTGACATAATTCATATAAATAAACTATTAAAATTGAAAATTGATACTCGTGGATAGTTATCCATGCCCATTAATACTCTGTGAAAATAAAGACAAAAAGAGATCACAAAAAATAATAAAGACATCTCATGAGGGGAGTAAAATATAGAGAGATAGGGTGAGGGATACTATAAAAGATAGAAAGAAAAAAAAATTAAGGCATACTCACTATTACATTAAAAAAATGACCAACCCTCATTTTATATTTAATTTAAACCAATTAAATAAGAATTATAGAAATAATATAAAAATCACATTACACCGTTTTTTAGATAGTAATGGATTTTCCCTTATATACCAGGTAAACAATATTTATGACTAATATTAATTATCAATTATGTACCAAAATTCACATATCATCATGTTAACCCTTACTTATTACATAGTTTAACAATTTTCTAGTCTAGATCAACCCTTAAATATCATTGGGTGACAACCCATACACACTATTGGGTATCAAATCTAATAAACCACAAGTAAATCCATAAACCATTAAATATTTTAAACATAACTATTTTTATAACCCAACTCTGATTACTTTTACATATAACTACATCAAAGAGTAACCCATGCACATAAAATAGTTAACCCTTCTATAAAATAGAGTTATTTTAGCACTTCATCAAATATCATCCCATTGAGAACCCTTATGAATCCAAGGTAATTATAAATCATTATGAATTATAGGGATAAAACTTACATATTGTATACTTTAAAAATTATAGTCCATTTGATATTAGAGGGTAGACATTATGTATCATAGGGTGTACCTTATAAATCTGGTACATTACCATTTATCTATCCCAGATATATCAGAGTGACCATTTAATATTTTATAAATTTACCCTAAAATATTTACTTCTTATTAAGAAATATATATTCATTTCAACATTTTCACATCCCAGATTTAACCCTAATAAACAATAGGGATAAGCCTTACATATCACAAGCCTCCCACATGTGACCAATTTTTTCTTCGGTTATGTCCCATTATCTATGAATTAACTCTTATATAAGAATACCCCTCATGTAATTGTAACCTTATTAATCACTACATATTCAATTTATAAAGCCCATAAGAATATTTATAAAGTAACATTACATACAACAACATATCTATTTTTCAGTTCAACATGCACAAGAAAGAAATTAGAATTTTTTTACCACACAGATATCATTTAAAAAGAATCCAAACATCTTATATACACTTAATAAAGTAGAAATTAATATAAAATGATTCATTTCAACTTGGAAAAAACTATAAAATTGATTCGAAACCTATAACAACACCCTTAAAACCTCAACAAGGTCCAAATACAAATGGAAAATCCAAGATCATATAAAATACACCATTTTTTAATCCACGATCATTATAGAAAAATTAAAAAACTCTAAAATAAAATAATTTTAAAAAATATTTAAACTGGTTTATACCATGTTACAATACTGGTTGTCACAACCTTCAGACTATATAGCATATCATCTTATTGTTGTTTTCCTGAATGTCTCCAGGCCACATCAGTGAATAATTCTTACCTATATTGCAACATATTTGTCTCACCATCCAATTGTTCCTCATGGAAATACCTATTATAACAGTAAAATAATTCCAGGGATTATTTCATTCCATGAATAGTCATATCACATTATATTGATATATGAATCTGACACAACTCAAATGATATGTTAGACTGAAACTCTATGTTATCGGTACTGTACAAGTGGGATGGGTTGAGATTGTATTTTTGAATCCATGATACATGAAACAGATCATGTATGGATCTGGAATATAGAGGAAGAGATCAATAGTATTTCACTATAACTACCCACTCCATGATATCAAATGGCCCCATAAACTGCAGTGTTACTTTTCAATTCCTCATAATATGATGGTCTTTTAATCTAGGTGACCCTATTAGAAATTCCTAGTTTCCCGACATGAATTTGATATAAAGACATTCTTGTTTGTAATACATCCTATTAACTCCCTATGTGGTCACTAAGCACCTATATATTAGCTATATATACTCTTGTTCCACTATAAGTGACTCAATTGAATAATTACTAACTGAATGAATTATATTCAACATGGTGGTTATCATTGCGACCAACCTTATAAGACCACAAAATGGGACATTTGAAATGAATCAAAATGTATAATTTTTTATAATTAATATAAAATTACTAAATTTCTCTCCTGAGAACCACCAAAATATTAGACAAATTCATGCAGTATATCCTCTAATATCAAGGCGGTCTTCTTAGACATGTCATCTATTTGAGGATGTTACTAATTTTCTGATTCACCAATGTGTCAAGATAATTCTGAAAACCTTTTCATAATTGAAATATAAAAATGTGTAACCAATAATAATTAATACTATATGGCATCCCATGTAGAAATATTATCTCTCGTGTATAGATTATACCCATCTCATCAACATATATGGTCTCTTGGGTTGGTATAAGCATCATTATACGACTTCATGAAAAAACACATATCAAATCAGTCCCTTAGGGAATCTCTAATAGCCTCAACCTAAAATCCATTAGTCACATTATCCAAAATTCATTTTCAAATGGTTAATTATTGAATAAATACAATGATACACTAATTCTAATATTTCACTAGTATAAAGGTGATGTATTGTGTAACAAAACCTACTAAATCACTCATTATCAGGACTCAACAACAGGGTCATTGAATATATTAGTATATAATGATCAAATACAAATCAAAATACATATCGAGGCTTGTGAGTACCCCATTACTTTATCCCACATTATATTATGATGAAGAACTATTTATAGCTCACCATAGTATATATTGTCTATAATTACCATATTTTATAAATTCAATTATTGACACTCCTTCCCTATCCTAAGGAAATGGTCACTTCAATGTGATAATCGTGATCATAAAGTCATAGCATAGTGAATAGGGCAATCATGTACAGTTTTTTGATCGATTATTATAGAACATGTTCTTGAGTCTTTATAATCAATGAATAAACAATTGTGTTACACATTCAGGGCTTATATTACATCATAAAATTGAAATACGTTAAGTACACAATATACCAATGTTTTTATGGTTTTGTTCACACTATAAGAGGTTTTATCCCTATTTATTATTTACTCTATATACCATAAACATTTCTCCCTAAGTATTGTGATGCCAACACATCAAGACATGAACTACTTCTAACACAAAATCATGCATCAGGTTGTCCAGCTTATGTGGAATCAACTAAATGGGGTCATAAGTGACCATAAAACTATCCAAACATAAAATACCTCCAATACTTAATGATGATGCATATATATATACAATACATACTACCTACTAGACTCTAGTAAGGTCAATATTAGCATAACTAACAATCTCTCTTTCAACATATGAATTAATCTATCTTAAATATCTCACCATAGTTACTTCACCCATTATTGGCCATGGAATTCATCACTCCTTTAAATCAAGTATATTCTTATTTGATCCTTCCGTAGTAACCGACCAAAACCAATAAATTACATATCTCAAAAATATTATCAGGGCACTCTAATGAGACCACATCCTCAACCACATATGGGTCTATTAATATACCATCCTTGAATATTATATTCCCTAGAAGGCACACCTCTTCAGTCCAAAACATACTTATTTTGATATTTGAATAAAAATAGTGCTCTCAATGTGTACATAGAACAATCAATAAATATTGAACTATCTCTTCCCGTAATGGGGAATACATAATAATATCATCGAAAAAACCTGACCACAAAAGAATAAAAATATAGATGATAGACCCTATTCATCATTGTAAATACATTATCGACATGTTTATTAACGTAAAAAGTCACAAGGAACATATATAGGCTATGAATTCTATTAAACATAGTACATGGTATATTTAATAGTCTCACCCATAGCTAATGGTAGCTTTATCTCAAATCAATCATGGAGAAAACATTAGACCCTATACGATAGACAATCGACCATAAATACATGAAATGGGATAATGGGTCTTCACAATCACCTAGTTAAAAAATAAATAATCCATGCACACCCTCAATGTATAATCTAATTTCATGGTGAAGAAGACTAGATTAACCAATGGTGAAGTACTCGGCCATATAAACCACTCTATCTCAAAATCACTCATGCTATGATTTTAGAATAAGAATATATATAGGATAAATCCTATATAGTGGAATATATGTGGGAATTGTGATGGGAAAAATCTCAATCATATAATAAAACTATTGATTCGGTTGAAACACTAATAAATCATTAGGATATTGTTCATATAATTGGTCAACTATTTGAAGAAAAATTTTCTGATCTGTCAGCTCATCATCATAGTTGATAGTGGAAAATTGGTCAGTGATTCTAACTAGTCATTGGGGGTCATATCATGAACAATATACCTATAAGTATCATTTCCCAATATATGTAAAATAATCTCCCCTAAAATATGTAAATGATACTCTCTAATTATAGTAGTCGATATGGTCTTGATACTAAACCCCTAGTCGATTCTGAAGATCAAATCAAAATTTATTATCTCTAGAGAAAATAAATCCAAATTTAATCAATAACTGACAATGAAAATTACAAAGTTTATAATACTGAAACTACTCTTAGATCATGTCCCCAATGATTTATTTATCTATATAACCCCATACATTTACTCTACCACTAGTCCCAAGACATCTGAAAACGGTTTATGCATAAACAAATGTGATACACCAATATTGAATAAAGTAGATGATAATGTTGAAGTTACTGACACCATAACATTAAATTTATCTGTCTAAAATTCACAATCAAAATGAATCTGTGTATAAACCTATGATTTTATATGTTTTCCCTATCAAATAAACTTGATCCATTCGATAGTTTGTTATACATACAACCCCATGTCTAAATGAACTCATGATATGATATAAAAAATTGGCCTAGTAGTTTGAATAATTATTAGTATTTTTAATAAGTAATTATGAAACATATATAGAAAATTTTTCATAAATTTAAATCTATAAGAAAATTACTTTTATCCAATCAATAAATTTTTAATAATGCCATTTCATGTTTACAATACCTATTTTTCCAAAGAAATGTATTTTTCAAAGTGTTATGAATTATATTATGGGAAAATACATTAATCACTATTAAACAATTTCTCAATAAAATTTATTTGTAATTTCTGAATAATAATTGATATATTTGTTTAGTGAAGGTTCTAAATCAAAATAAAATTATTTAAAGTCGTTAAAGTTATTTTTCAAAAAATATTTTTTCTTCACGCAATGTGTTCTGATTATAATAAATTAAATATAATATAATTGACAAAAAGATTTAATGAAATTTATATATTATATATTCAATAAAAAATTTAATATTCATCTTCACATTTTTTAAATAGTATGGAATGGATGTAAACAATTTTCTTTCTAAAACATGCATTTTTTTTCTAAAAATATCTTTTTTGTAGACTTTTGCAATCATATTTTAAATATAATATGTGATAAATATAGAAATTAAATTTTGATAAAATAGATCAATTATTTTTAATTATCATTTCAAAATTTGAAACTGAGGATAATTTCATTTTTTTTCTTAATTAACAGTAAAACCCCTAAATATAATTACCACAATTGTTGTTAAAATGGGTTTACTAGGGGTTAATATTGAAAATTAGGATAATAAAAACATATAAAATTTTATAATACAAATTAGATGAACATATTTATAACCTATATTATTCTACCTTATAATTATATTATATTTAAAACCACATTCACAAGAAAATGTATTTAATTATTTAAATGTTTTATGTAATTCCAGTTATGTTCATCCCTTCACTTATTAATAGTCACCTCTTCTGCAACATTATTCATTACTATTGATCCTAATAAATTATTAAATACCTACAATAATACCATCCAAGATTTTTTATCTTATTCTCAGATGAATTTTTCTTCTCCAAAGAGAAACAAATGATTTCTTAAGGTGTAAGCCCAAGGAGGATTCTCAAAGAATATGTATAGATCTTAACAAAGTTTTTCTAATTTTATTTCTTCGTACAACTTTTCTAAACTTGTGTTAAACATAATTAAATGATTAAAACTATTTGATAATTTATTTAATATGTTATTATTAGGATGTATCAATCATTTCCCACAACATTTCCATCAATTGGAAAATGATAGTATCAATTGTTTATATATATGGACTACCACATCCACTTATAGATATGATTCATTTTCCATCACAACATAGAATTTATTGATATAATCATGTGTTTATTAAATATATAAAAAAAATATGATATAATTATATTTCATTAATGACAATATATTCTTTATCATTCTTTCCTTGTTTTTTAAAAGAAAATAATGTTTCTAAGAATGTAAGGACTACCATATCCATATATGATGTAATTTATTTTTCTATCTATAATTTTTATATGTGGGTTTCAATATGTGTAATGTTAATATATTTTATATTTATATCATTTTTAAAAAATTGATGATGGAACCATGATCCCAATCCAAGGACAATAATAATTGAATCAAAACATTCATTAAGAATGAAACCATTATCACCTAGAATATTAATATATAATAATGAATATTTAATCAACATGTAAAAATATATTATATGTAAACCGTTTATGTTATTATAGGGATTAAAATGTTTATTCAATAAAATATTATAAATTTAATGTTATTATATAGGTTGTTAGAGTTGTTACAATGCAAGTCGAACTGGAGGTAAGTGATTTCTGTTACAATCTTATTTTTACTCAGATTGTTAATCCTTAAATTTATGATGATAAAATTATGTGTTATTTCACTTAAAAATATCATGGAGTTCCTTAATCAGTATTTTAATATATAAATTACTCGTTTCCTTTCATTTTCCACTATTAATGTACTCAAAAGATAGAATGTATGTTTTCGAGGGAAATCCAAATTGGTTTTCTATTATCTTGTAAATCTTTTAATTCAATGATTATATTAATATAATTTTTTTTAAAATGTATTTAATATTATATAATGAATAATAAATTTAATTTTTAATCTTGATTTTATTTTTATAAAAAGGATTGAATAAAATATTTTTAACATTTTTATAATGAGGTAATTTTATCAATGTTGTGAATGAAGTCTTTGTTTTAAAATATAAAAAACTAGAAGTTTTCCCACTTTCATGGAAAATAATTTCATTGATCTTTCTTTAAAAGTTTACAAGTCTCATTTCATCGAAAATATTTTTCAATTACTCTGGAAAATGTTTTAGTCTAAATAAGTGATTTCAAAATAAACACGGAATTTTCTTCCAGAAATATCTCGGTGATATTTTAATGGTAGTTTTATCTATGACAACATCCATTGATTTTATTTATGATTAATGGGTTATTTGATATAATTTCACCATAATTATTAATTATATTTATGGTTTATGATTATTACATTGATATATTGGTGAATAACATTTTATTTTCCATGATTTAAGATATGATGAAATAATAAATATTTTCACAATCCTATAGAATAAAAATGAATGGTTTATAATTATATAATTGGTAGGTGAGTTATATACCTCCAATTCATTAGGTAATGAATAATTGTTATTGATATCAAATTTTATAATAGTGGGTATCTGATGTGCAAAAAATGTACATTGGAGTTTATCCTGAGACGAAAGTAGTTTCACTATTAGTTATCCCAAGATTAACATGTTATTAATGTTTTGGGGGTATTGTAGATATAATATTTTTAATATTAGGATTATTCCCTAGATAATTAAACTATTTTATGACATGGACTTATGAAAATGTTCTTCCCTTGTAGATGTGTTCTTTGATTCCATTATGATTATTATCTAATAAACTACCAATATTTTTTTCATGACTCATAATTTTATCCTAATTTGTTATAGATATGATATTAAACGGTTAATCACATGTTCTCATACCCTTATACTCATTAATTGATCTAAATTATCTTTTATTGAGATATCCCATTATTTCTTTTATGGGTTATTTGAGCTCTCACTTTATTTTGATTTATTTTCCTCAAGATATGATGAATTAGTTTTATGATGTATTTATTAAGGGTTCTTTTTGTCAAGAACAAAGAAGGATGTGATATAAATTTTTTATATACCAATTTTTTATATATAGAAGGTTCCCAACAGACTAAACCATTACATCTCAGGTGTGGATTGTAATGATATATAATGAAAATTCATCTAATAACAAAGCTTGTTCCTTAATTTATTACATTAGTGTTATAAAAAACATTCACATACCAAAGGTCTAAATAGTTTATTAGTATTGTAATACCAGATATAAACATAATTTATACATTAAAACTTAAAAGAAAAAACAATATATAAACTCAAATGAAAAAACCCATAAATTCTGAGATTATCCATGAAAGTCATTCATAATATACATCTTCGCATCATGTGGAAAAATAAAACATAAGAAAGGGGTGATCTTAGATGCTCATTAAGGGTTTAAAACACATCATAATCTAATATTAACATAAAAAATAATGCAATGAAAATAACTAAAATCTCATTCCATTGAAACATATCCTCGAGCATATTATGGATGGAATAAAATTGTAATAAATAATTCTCTATAAATAATCAGGTGGGAATTAAACATAACAATGGGTATTATACTTTAAAATAATCAAATGTATTATCAATTAATAATATCTCTATAGTGGAATGAAAAATTAGGGACATCTGAAACATACTATAGAGGCCTTGGCTAAGATATCTGAAAAAAATGGTTAATTCCTCGTCCAAATCATTTAATATGTTATGTGAATTCTTCATATTAATGAGGTTAAACAAAAACCACATATACAAAACATTCCAAAATCAGTATACAAAATCACTAACCATCTTCAGTAATATGGTGAATGTTATCAAATATCATATCCATAGTCCAACTAATCATAAAAAGTATTATAAAATATTGAATATTATATCAAAAAATATCAATAAAAATAAATTATATTATTTATTATATGTTTTGGTTATTGATGATTATAATTTAATAAAATCATCGAGGAATTCTATAGAGAAATACCCTTTTTACTTTTTAAAGAAGAGTTCTTTTGAAAAAAAATGCATTCTTATTATATGATATAACATATTAAATATGTATAATCATAATATAAATGATAAGGACAATGAAATTATTTTTTAGTAAAAAATAATTTCCAATTGAAGTGAAAATAAGTAAAAATAGTTTTTAATAAACTTTATAAATGGGCCATTTCTATGAGGTTCAAGAGAAAATTTAGGTCTCCATGGAGGAAAAATGATTAATTGTTTACATTAATATAGAAATAATATTAGAATGTTTTTCTTTATAAAATTATATATTATAGAAAAATATGGGTTCCTTAAAACATATTATGTGTTGTACCTAAAATTGGGTATGAAATTGCGAAGCACCCATTAACTAGGCTCGTATATCAGGAGGAACTAAAAAGGGAACCATAAAAACATGAATTATTCCCTAAATGAAATATAAAATGATCTGTATAATTGACTTTGGAACATATAAATTTAATTTAGGCAAATTATATAAAAATAATGATGAATTAAAAGAGGGGAAATAGTGATAAAGCATAACCTGAATGAAAAATGGATGTTCGAGAAGAAACCCTTATCAATTACCCTAAATTGTTTTTCACTTGTGATTATTTTCCTTTATAATGAAATTATATTACCTAATAATTTTCCTTAAGATATTTTTCGTCATATATATTATTTATTAAAATTTTATTAACATCATTTATGACATTTTTTATGAGTTATGAGATTTAATTTTTTCATTTGAGGGTGTTTGTTTCATTGGTTTTCAAGATTGGTTCAGTTCTATACATGTAAACAATATCATGTCAGATGGGAATAGTTTTCCAAAATATAAATTATATGTTATTAATGAACATAAATGATATTTAATGGTCTTATATATCATATATTAGTTATGAGGGTGATTCATTAAATAAAGTGTTAATGACAACCATTTAGATTATTTTGGCATTTTTTGAACGCCACAAACTAGTTTTTCCTTTTTTATTAATATTATGTATATACAGTGGTTAAAGAACATTATATAAGTAGTATTGTATATATTTTTTAACCATAAAATAGTTTATAATTATACATGACACCACAATTGATAAACAAGGACTCGCCATCTATAAAGGCGGTAAATCGACACCTCATGAACAATGATTTCATTTTTAGTATTAAAAGGGAAAGAGAATATTTTTTATGGTTGATATTCCATTGAAATTATAAAATTAAATTACTTATAATATATTGGAGTTATCATGAAATCTTGTAAATATATGGTAAGGAAAGGATAAGTATATTAAAGAAAAATTATTGAACAAAAGCAGATTTTATATCTTGAATTACTCTATTTGAGATCCTCCTTAGTAAACTATGAACATGAATTATGGGTGAGACCATAAGAACCATAACTTAGTGGAGATAATGTGGAGTGGTATTGCATCCAAATTTGAAAGTCTTCATGGTTTTGTAGGTGTGAGGAGAGAAGGGGGTGGCAGTTGTATTTATAGTGGATAAGAGGGGTGATTTCTTGATTATTTTTTTCATTAATTTATTATTTTTTCTCAAGAATATGGATTATTTTGATTACCATGAATAAATAGAGTAAATATAGAAGGATGGTTTAGGGTGTATTTAGCATTCATTTCACCTTCTTTGAGTACATTGTGGGTGCTTCGGCTATAGAGGAACATTGGTGTGGTTCGTGCAGTTTTTCCCTATCCCATTGGCCATGGGACCATCATGTGGGTAGAGAATCCTCTTCATCCGCAATCTGGGTCAAAAAGCTAGGCCTTCTGTTACCTTTCCATAATGTAGAGATCCTGAAATCTGTGGGAAACGCCTTAGGATTTTTTCTTCACTCTGATGATGACACCGCTTGATATATGTCCACATCCTGCATGAGAATATATGTGGAGATGGACCTATCTTTGAAGAATATGGTTAAGATTCTATTAAAATCTTTGGATGGTTGAAAGTGGTGTAAAATTATCATTTATAAATCTCCTCTGAGGTTTTTCTTGTTGTGTGGTATTCAATGGTATTTAGAGGTAGTCTGTTGGAAGTAGAGGTTTGGAACTGGTTCTATGTTAGGGCATCAAGATGGTTGGCACTGTGGTTTATGGGAGGTAGAGTTTATGGGACCAACAATAGAGAGGACTGAGCATGTTACAGTTACGAATGTAGTTTCAAATTCAAATGGTGTTCCCCATGTGCACATGGTTTTGTCGGATAAGCCCATTCTACTCATTTCAGAAGTGCTAGTGATAGAATCCCACCAATATAACCTGATTTCTCTATCATTTATGTTCTATAATACCTCTAAAATGGTCGACCTACACAATTTTTTTTACAGTCATTGGGGGGTGTGAGCCCTAGGACTACACTCCCCCTCTTCCTCCTAGGTTTTTTTAACCACTGGCCTCAAAATTTCAGATCTCACCTCATATATTCCCATAGATCATTTAGAACTCTCTCCTCTAAATATGGTTTCCATCCAACCATGGGTTACCTCAAAAGGGGGTAGTTTTGGTAGTGAGGTTGAAGGAGATGAATCATTCGCAGGAGTCCCCTCAACTCTTACTTATAGTTTCTATTCTCAATAGGGATGTAGAACCATTTTAATCACCTCCCTCATTAGCTAGGATTTTATTGCTCGAGGATCCATAGGGATTAAAGAATATGGTTTTCATTCTCTAGTGGGGGGACCAAGTAGTGAAACTTCCTCATCAAGTAACATGATCTATGTCGATGGAGGCGGGTATGACCTTGTTTTTCCCCATCAAGATCTACTGGTCAAAAGACCTGGAGTGTAAAGATTTAATGGTATCTCTGATCATGTGGAATGTGATAGGGATGAGGGCTCCAACAAAGAGATCCATTCGGGCAGTAGATTATAGTAAATTCAATGTTTTAGTTTTGGTCATTCTCAAGACAAAACAAGGAGTTTCTAAACTCTCTAATCTTGCAAGGAAGTTGGGTTTTCAATCATACATGAATTTATTCCAAATAACCCTTATATTTGGATAGGATGGAGGTAGGATATTAAGGTTGATGTTGATAGCCTCAGGGAATAGTTTATCAATACCAACATCTATTTTGTGGGGGGGGGTGAGGTGATATTTTTGTTTGTTTATGCCAGTAACAAGATTCAGGAGAGCTAGGATCTTTGGAGCTTCATGGGGTATTTTCAAATGGATTATCTTCCATGATTTATGAGTGTTGACTTTAAAACAATCACTGATCCTTAAAAAAAGAAAGAAGGTTCATCTGCTTACAGTGGTGGTATTCCAGACATTGGTAACATCATCTCAATGGTGGGGTTATAAGATGTGGGATTCAAAGGAAACCAATTCACCTAGTTCAACAACTGCACGAGAACTAGCCAAATTTATAGTTCCCTTGAATTTTTTTTGAGATTTTGAAAAGTCTGGAATCCTTTGGATAGATGTTGATAACTCATCTATCTCAATATTCACACAATCATACCACACTTCTTCTTGATCATTATTAGGATAAGACCGATCATGGTGTATTCCACTGTTCAACTAACTGGTATCATGAAAATATTTGTATTCAAATTGTTAGATGTTCTTGGGAAGGTGAGGAGGGTAGGAGTGACTGAAATTGTTTTATAAATATGATTAAGATTCTCAAAAAATACATCCACGAATGATTGTTACATAGACCCAATACTATTTAGGGAGTAGAAACTGTTCATGTAAACATTTAAAGTCTTGAAGAAGAGCTGCAGAATATCTGGGAGAGAACATATATTCTGTGCTCTCCCATAAACACATCATCCTTGATGAGAAACTACTTGAAATTAAGAAAGAGTAAAATTTATGATCTTATGTAATATGGATGAATTATGAAGACTGAAATTTCACCTACATTCATGCATGTCTTAATGAAAAGAAGAGAAACAAGATAAATATTTGTATTGGTATTGATATTTTTTACATCGGATGTGGAGGTTGATGGCCGCTTGGTGTTGCGATACATATAAGGTCTCTTGGATACAGTAGTGAATAATAGAGATGGGGACAATCAATGTATTAAAGAGACATAGGCATTCTAATAAGGAGATCAACTAACATTTATAATCTTTGATAATGATCATTTGTCGTATATACCAAATGAAGAGGACATTAGAAGATTAGTTCTTGGAATGCAACATGGTAGTGCCCACAATGTGAATGTTTTTACTAGTGAATTATAAGTGGCTTCATGGGATGTGGTTGGAAAGATGTTTGTGGAGTCCATTCAAGATTTCTTTCGTGGTGGTTCTATTAGTAGGGTATTTATTCTTTCCATAGGGGAACTCATTATGAAGGTCAAAGATCTCACTTATGTTGGGTATTAATGACCCATATTCCCATGTAATGTGTATTACAATGTTTTGTAATGTCTAACTACAAGGCGTGTGAGTAGGATTATTCTGATGATAGTTTCTGATGAGAAACATGTTATCGTTAAAGGTAGATGTATTCTGTGGGTAGTCGTAATTTCTTTCGAGCTAGTGAGAAATATTAATCGAAGGGTGGTTGGATCTAATATAATATTCTAGGTGGACATGGATAAGGAATATTACAAGGTGGAATGGAGCTTTATTATTTGGGTAATGTGAATTTTTGGGTATCATGAATGGGTTTGCGACCTATGCTTCTAGTTTTAGTCATCCATGAGGCTTTCCATTTCGATAAAGGGGAGGTGATTTGGATTGTTTAAATCGGCACAGTGAGTTAGAAAAGTGGAACCTTTTTCCAATATCGTCTTTATTTTATCCCAAGATTATCTTTCTCAAAATATACACAGAGGCATGGATAATTGTAACACCTAAAGATTTCAGAGTACATTATTTCTTCAAAGTACTTTAATAACTTGCAATACACGCAACACCAAGTTCATCCACACCACGACATACCAAAATAGCCGTTAAAAAGATGTTAGGAATAGTATTAACTAAATTTTGAACATTATATAATCTTTATAATTTTAGAGTCCATATTATGAGTTTTTTAGATATAATGAAAATCAAATTCAAATTTTTCAGATAAAAGAAGTATTTTTAAAAAAATTGCAATTTTACCGCCTTTTAAGGGTGAACCCTATTTAAATCCAATATTCGAAACATTTATATATTCAATTTGAAAAAATAAACATCTTCTTTAGAATAAGGAAATAATAATTTAGTTTCAATAAATTTGTTGTGTTTTTCTGATAACATTCATATTTGGGTGAATAGTGAAAAATATCATATTTTAACAGTAAATAACTTTTTTAATCAAAATAATTTTTACTATTAAATTATATATTTTAATGGTTTGTAAGTATAAATATATTATATTTTAAGAATTTTATCCAATTTTATTCATTGGAAATAATTTTACTTTGAAATTAAACATATGCAATAATCAATCTTTTATTAGTTATTATTTCATAAAAAATACTTTTTGGTTCTGACAACAGAAATTATTTTTATATTAATAAATTCAACTCCTATTTTTTGAATTTGTTAAAAAAGGCTTAAATTTTTATTTCATAATATCAAAATTAGCTTTGGGTAAATGTTTGGTATTTTTCTGAAAACATTTAATTGTTGATGAATAGTGAAAAACACTATGTTAGTGGTTAAAAATGACTTCTTATTTAAATAATTATTAATTTTATTTAAATTTATTTTAGGTCCAAATATATAAATAATACCTATAAAAGTTCAATATAATTCATTGGAGTCATTTTATAATATGTTTAAATATATAAAAATTTTAATGAACTTTTTACTGTCTTTTACCCACATCCTAGGGGGATTTGAAAATTTGCATAAAAACTTATTTTACCATTTCTGTGAGTTGAATTTCAAAAATCCAAGAGACACGGTTAACCTTAGTATGTAAAATGTGGTTCAATAATAAGAAAATATTTTTTGGTGAATAATAACATTTGACATTTATTTACCGTGGTTAAAGATAAATAGGGAAATTCAAGGTAAAAATATTTTATAATAAAAAACAATTACCATAAAAGTTGTCCTAACAATATTGGATGAGTCATGGCCGACCATGAGTTTATTTGGGTCTATTTTGGGACCCCATGGAGCCACTTATGAATGATAACGTCACTTTATTTTAATTTACATAAAGTAAATTCAAAAACAACAAAAACAAATATCTTTTAGTAAATAATTTTTTACATGGTGTTATATAAGTCATATTTTTGACTATAAATATTAATTGGAAAGCTAAAAGTATTTACTAAATAAATGTATTTTATTTATATTTTTTAGAAATTAGATAGGTTAATTTATTTATCACACAATGATGATGTAGTAATTACCATATTAAGGAAATATTAAAATAATTGGTATTATAAATATCCAAATAAATGAAATTTGAGACTTTTTATGAATTATAATAATTTTATATGTTAATATTACATGTTCTGGTTGATTAAATTAGATTTTTTTGAAGTAAAAATGTGGTTATGAATTTAACAAAAACAGAATAGTAAATAGTGTCAAAATTGACATAAAAGAGTTTTCAAAACAAATAATATATTATTAAATGATATTCTATTCCTAAAAATAAAATATTCCTGAAAAGGTCATAAATAATATTATATATTTAATTAATAAACCACTTGAGGATCTCATTGAAGTTTATAGTAAGTTTATTGGCCATATAATATAAAAATACAAAGAGAAATGGTAAATGTCAAACAATTTAACTAAGAGTTAAATATAAAGGTTAAGGTTATTATAGTGACCCAAACCTGTATAAAACCTATTTATTGAGTAGTTTTCGACCCATCCCAACCTTATACTTTATATAATTCATTTTTGAGTCATTAGAATCAGAAAATGGTTTTATTATAAATAATATTTCAAAATTTTCTAAGGTGCCTCTCACCTCTCTTATAAAATAACACTTCCCCTTATCTCAAATTAACACCTTAAAATCCATTTGGATTGGCCAAAACCTGACCAAATATCCTCCAAATTATCCTCCCTTAATCCTAGGGTCCTTCATTCAGTCATAATGTCAACCTAATAAGCCCTTCTGATCAAGTCAGAAGAAATAACCCAAAGAAGAGGTAAATATTTCATCACCTCTTTCAAGTTCTTTTCTTCTTCCACATCTTCTTTCTATGTTGTTTTCATTCAAAAAAATTAACTCTAGTATCTTTTTTATACTGTGATGATATTATAAATATGTTAAAACCATATTCATTATTCTATCCATCATTTGATGACATGTCACCATACTTGCGTACATACGTCTTACTGTCTCCACACTGTGGTGCAGTTGTTATTCAATACATTATCATATGTATGGGTATAATAATGATTTATAATTGATTTAAATAATAAATATAACTTGATAATTATTATTTATATCTGATATAACATCCAATTATATTTTATTTTAATATCAAAAAAATGATTTTGTCACTCGTGCATACGTACGGATTACCGTCTCCACGAACACGATGAGATTCATTCCCCATTGTAACCATTCAAGACTAATTGTCATTTTATGATTAAAAATAATGTTTAAAGACTTTATATAATTATTTATTTTAATAAGAAACACCCCATCCATAAAAAACATGACTCAGGTTACAAAGAATATAAAGGAAAACGAATCAGTTATCACCCAAAACGACCATAATACTAAAATATAATTAACAAATCATTATTAGAAGATCATATATGATATCATAATTATGTATATAGTTCTGTTATAATTTAATAACTATGATTTAATTATTATACAAGAGTTTGAAAAACCCTCGACCTGGGAAAAGTACAAGTTAAGGGGTTTCTTATCTCACTCTTAATTTTGTGAGATTTCCATTGTTTACCACTTATTTATTGCATGTGGTGTATTGTGTACTGCCATTTGATATATATATTATCATGATTTTATTTATATTCTTGGCATTCAATTAATTATTTGGTGGTAATTAACTTTTGTTCATATGACTCAATTGATTACAAAGTGTTAAGGGGATTTTATCTCACTTCTTATTCCCGTGAGATTCATGTTTTTTTGCCACTATTTCATTTTATATGGTGTATGTATGGACATGATTGTATTATTGATGTAATATAATATAATATATGTGTGTTTACAACTTAATTGAGTAATCCTTCTTTCATGGGGTGTATGTTTCGTGAGTTACCAAATCAGTAAGGGTTGATTCTACAGTCTCTTCATTATCCGAGGTCATTTATATGTAATTATCTACTAGAACCTCTTTATCATCCACATCCATGATTCATAAAATGTATTTCAAAAATCATTTACAATTTTCTAGATAATGTGTTAAAGTCATTTATACCCCTATTTGACCTTATATGTTTTTGAATTGAATATTTCCTTCATTTTCCATACAAGGTACATTATAACGTTTTTGACAAAATTATGGTAAGAATATGTTTTTTCACTTATACGGTGAGTGTGACTATTTTCGGCTATTATAACATTGCTGAAGCTTCCCTTAAAATCTAATAGGAATATTTTCAAAATGAATGTTTTCTTTATAATTATGTTACTCTTAAATGATTTTAAAATAGAAAGAGATATTTCTCTCAAATAGTTTTGATTTTATCTATGTAAACATCCTTTGTTAAATTTTACACTTGTTTGAAGTTGATTTATTATGATAAAAATATCCTATATTTTTGTTTAAGTTATTGTGTTATTTTTGACTATGGATGAGTTATTTTTATTCCATTCATGGATTATGGTAAAATTATTGAAATTTCATCTGCAAGTTTTAATATGAATGTTTATGTTATATTTCTACCTTTTCTTAGGATTAATGTATTGGACTAGTATGTTCCTGGTGGGGGACTCATAAAAGTAAGCCCTCCAATTTGGGGTCGTTTATAGAAAGCCCTCTAGATTTTAGTTTGGTTACTGAGGCTCTCAGTGTTGAAGACTGGTTACAGAGGCTCTCCGGGTTGGAGTCCGGTTATAGAGGCACTCTGGGTTGGGGTCCAGTTACAGTTATCCCCTAGGTCTTGACACGATGCCTTGACACAGAAATTAAAGTCTGGTACTATACATTCCCTCATTATGAAATTAGTTATTACATGTGATTATTCATCTAGTATAATATCCATGTGCATGTTAATATGGTAATTTATGATTTATTTTTTCATATTGTGTTTATGTTTATGTTTAAAAGGGTATCGTTTTTATTACACATCTTGCCTTAAAATTTTATAGCTTCCACTAAATGTTTTTCCCTTACTGAGCATCTGAGCTCACCCCTTTCTTATGTTTTATTTTTCAATGATCTGAAGAAGTGTTTTATGTTTAAGATGAAAGGTTAAGCTAAAGGAACAATGGAATTCTCAAAGGATAATTTTCTTTGTGCTGTGTATTGGAAAGTGTAATGTAACTTTCATGTATGTAATATATTTTTCAAGATTGCTAAACTGATCTATCTTTTGGGACTTGATTCCTTATAATCATGACAATGTATTAAAACAATGCACCGACTCTGGAAATCTATGGTCTGGGCATTACAGTTGTTATCAGATGATGTTTAGTAATATCCTTGGAAAGTAGATTTAGATAAACTCTTATTAAAGAACATTACCCTAAGATAGACTTTGAGGATTATTATAGAATAACTTCTAAGAACTTTGGTAATGTAGAGATTTTGTGAGTTTTCCAAGCAAATATATCTCTGTCTTGATACGAGCAGGTAGAGGAAGCTCTGGCCTAGATGTACCTATGGTTAAAACCTGAAAACACTACTTTAAGTGAGACTCTAATGGGAACTGGTGCACGACAACAGGCCTTGCTTCACTCTTGGTTACAACACTCCCGGGGGATATGCTTAGGATAATTCTCATTTTCATTAAAAATAATTATGAAGGATTTACGAGTATATGTAATGAACCGTAAATAGGGGGAAAATTTCCGAAATTCTTTGGGATTTTACAAGCACTCCGTTTCTGTCGGCACCTGAGTCTGAGGCCTGGTGTGCCCAAAATCTTTTTCCGAAGTTTAGCTCAGGTACGTTCAGTGAACGAATGAGCGGGTTTTTCTATATTTTGAACTGGTGCTCGTATTTGAAATAAGAGGGCATCGATGGAACCACAGTGCTGGTAATTTCTTATGAGGACCTTTGCTGAAGGTGCATTTTCTTGGGAGGTGTTGTAAAAAAAAGTGGATTAAATGAAAAGTAAAATAAAATTGGGTTACAATTTTATTTCCTTTTTTAAGGTGGTTTTAATCTACATGAGAATGTTGGGGTGGGACCCACAAGTTTCTAACTACTCATGTTAGGATATTTGTGAGGTGGGGCTTACACGAGCCCCAACAATTCATATTCCCTAACCCCATAACCTTCTCCCTTTAAGCTTGTTAATCACCCTTTTAATTAAGTGGGCGACTTCTCCTCTCCCCACCTTCCCCACATTAAATCATTCCAACACCCTTAATCAATTATGAGAGTTATGTGTTTGAATTTTAAAATTTAAATGCATGGCATGAAATTAATAAAATAGGGAGAGACTTATTTTATTTGGGGGTTAGAATTTTTGTGTGAAGTCTTTGGAAGAGAGCTCTATTCTCTCTTGGAAGAGCAACATCCTCTAGAGAAGAACGACACCCTTCGATGAAGAACACTGTCACCACAAAGAGAGAAGACATACCTTTTCATCTTCTCTCCATAGCTAGTGTCAGTCGTTCTCCCATCCTTGGATGTATGCCAACACCGTCTTCAAAACCTCACCCTACGATGCCACCTTCCATGTTTCCAGAAAACTACATCGTTTATCAAGGTATTGGTGTGTTTTGATAGAGAAACATTGGTTTACCTTCCATGTTGTTATTTATCATAAAACCACTTGCTATCGGATTAATGCCGAAGTAACCGGACCAAACTAAAATGGTCGGATTCCACCGTCGTTCTTGTTGTTTTATGGTGTTTTCCTATCGTTCAGGATTGGTGAATCAAGTAATGTTTTCAGAGCCGGTTGGAGGCCTGGAAACATCGTAAATGGACTCAGAGCTTGAGGCGACCTAGAAGCATAAGTTTCGTAGAAATCGGATCATCGGAATGAAGAACGGACACCCTGGGAGGCATGCTGGCGAAAGGCATCGTTTCTGGAAAATTCCAGAATACACGGCGTGTCCTCCAGAAGCACACGCCGTGTAGTAAAAGGGTACTATGGGTTCCATTTCGGACATTAGAAAAGTAACACAAGGCATGTGACTCTACACACACGACATGTACATTCCACACTGTTTGTCAGAGGTGGCTTCGATGGACATGGCGTGTATTCAAGGAAAATACACGGACATGGCCAGAACCACACGACCAAGAGGCACGGCATGTACTTCCTTCACCATGGTAGAAGCAGCTTCGTGAAGACTCAGAGTGTAATCTGGGAGATACACGGACATGGGAAGAACCACACGACCAAGAGGCACGGCGTGTGCTACATTCACCATGGCAGAAGTGGATTTGTGATGACTCATTGTGTATTTCAGAAATACACAAACACGGGGTGGGGAACACGGGCATGTACTCCACCACATGACCAGGCAAGGCCAACGCACATGGAACTGACCCTAGATGTTTCAACACATGCGTGTAACCATACTACACACCTTGTACTTACTTATCTACATGACCATCCCTACGACACAGGCCGTATCACATGGGTAGAACCCAGTGTCTGATGACACGGCGTGTATCACTTACCTACACGCCGTGTACTTTAGGGAAATGGCTTGGTTGTATTGTTCTCCACGACTTGGGAACATTTTTCTTGGTTTTAACCCTATGATGTGGGATGGAACTATGAGATACATCAACTATGGTCTTCGTGAGAGTTGATGTATCGACCCCCTTGGCTTTTGGAGCGGACCCTCCCAAAATCAGGCATGCTGTGTGCGGGAACCCTAGAGCTAGCTGCGACCGCAACGACAATGACGACTGTACTTGGATGGTACATGGGTTCGGCAGCGAGGACGACTGTACTTGGATCCTACGTGGGTTCGGTAGCAAGGAAGACTGTACTTGGATCCTCCGTGGGTTTTTCAGTGATGACGACTTTACTTGGATCCTACATGGGTTCGGCAGTGATGGTTACTGTACTTGGATCCTACGTGGGTTCGGCAGCGATGACATCTATACTTGGATCCTACGTGGGTTCGACATGGTATATGATTCAGAGGCTACATCAATCATCCCCACCCCTCTTCGTGAGTTGTATAACTATGTGAGCTGAGTCTTGACTTTCAATCAATATCATCGATATGATTGAATTGCTTTCCTGTGTGGATTGGGTTTTGTTTTCTTGTGTGGATTGGGTTGTACTTGGGCTCATGAGTTAGAGGAGAACTGGAAATGATGACTTAGGTATATGTATAGGAATATATCTATATAGATTTGGTTACTACTTCGTGTTTGTATCCTTCATTGTGGTTTATCCTTTTTGGATTATAGGGTATCTTTTTGGGTCTCGGGGTCCCTACTAATTATCGTATACTCACCCCTACGCGGTACATACCTGCAATACGTTGTGTTGGTAGCAGACGACGAACAGCGCTGATCGTGGTTGAGGCTTGTGGAGTAGGACGGTACCCGGAGGTGGACTATCAGGTGGGATGTACACAGAGAGGACGACCGAACCCAAGGAGATGAGGAGACCATCTGTACCCACCCTTCAGGTGGGATAGCCAGAGGACAACTCGGTGGTTGCTGATTTACTTTACTGCTACTGTACTTTCTTTTCAGTTGTACTGTACATTCAGTATGGTTTGTATTCTGGCCCATTTACATTTCAGAACTTGCTTTTGTACACAGTTTACTTAGTGTTTACAATAGCTTGAGTACTATGTTGTGTTTCTTTACTTATATAAAGAAAATTCCTTCCCATTTATTGGTATTTACACCATTTGTGCTAGTCTCCAGCACTTGGCCTATGGGCATCAGGCTTGGGGTAGTCATGGAATGAGCCCCGAGGATGGGTTGTGACAGATTGGTATTAGAGGAGTCGGTTCTACTGCAGATCTCAGAACTCTGATAATTTCAACTATGTGAAGCAATAGTGTTAATGGTATTGAGTGTGGTTAATAGTCCAGCGAGTCCAGTGTTGGTGCAGCAGCTGACGTATCCATAATCCAGGACCCTGACATATGATTTCAGACTCAAAGCACGAATAAATTGATTGCATGTGTGTTTCAAAAGTATTCCTTGTGATTACTTTGTGTCACCTCACCAGGTATAATGTATTAATCGTGGAACACCTGTTTCTTTTTTGGATGGCCACACGATGGTAGCCAGCAAGGGTTCTGAGCTTTGTGTGAGATGGAATACCACCGAGTGATGATGCCTCGGTGTATGGACCCTTTACAGTGGAGGCACCGGTGGTACCTCTACCCGCAGAGCCACCGATGCCACTAGCCCCAACAGCTGATAGTTCACATAGCCTGAGTTCACTGCACGAGTTATAGAGTCAGAGACCACCCAGGTTCTGTAGGGAGACAGACCCTCAAGCCGTCGAGGATTGGCTGGAGGCTGTTGTTCGAGTCTTCATATTGGTAGGGACACCAGCAGATCTTATGGTAATCTTTAATGCGGGTCCCTTATATGCGGCGGCAGGTAGATGGTGGAGCCTGATGCTCCAGGATTATGACGAGGCATCTCCACTCTGGAAGGACTTCGAGAGGCTCTTCCACTCAGAGTTCATTCCAGTCTCCCTCCGTGTGGTGCACATCCAAGAGTTACTATAGCTTCAGTAAGGTATCTTGACAGTGGCCCAGTACTCGGGGAGATTTACTAATCTCTCATGCTACTCCATAGACATTGTATGGGACCAATTCATCTAGTCCCGAACCTTTGATCATGGACTAAGGCATGATATCCGGGAATCGATGATCTCCTTCAGCATTATGACGCAAGAAGGTGTACGGTAGTGAGCCCTTCTTGTGGAGTGCTTTCTTACTGAGCCTACACCAGTAGCAAGACCTACCACAGGGAAACACTTAGCGGAGTCTTCTGCATCCGGCAGTAGATAGGTGTCGCAGTGGTCCAAGAGGACCAGGACATCAGGAGGGAGATCTCAAGATACTGGTTCAGATGTGCGGGGCACACGTAGCAGAGCCAGTCATAGGAGAAGCAGACAGTGCTATGCATGCGGCGAGCAGAGCCACATGGCTCATGACTGCCCGACCTGCCATGCAGAGGAGCAGCAAACGGTTGAGAGACCACCCCAGCAGAGGCATAGGTTCAACCGTGGTGGTCCGTAGGGATAAGACAGATGACGTAGAGGAGTTTTCTATATAGAAGGTGGTGGGAGACGCTTTGAGGGTCTACCCCCATCACCACCAGGAGGTCCACCCCAACCGCAGGGAGCTGGCGGACAGAGGTAGGCTCAACTTCAGGCAGTGGAATCCTACGACAACGGTGCATCTTTGATGATTCAAGGTATTATTTGTGTCTAATCCACCCTTTCTATAGTTTTTATAAACACAGGATCAAGTCATTTTTTTATTTCCATTGCCCTTGTTCGGAGCTCGGAGATCCTGACAAAGTCATTGGATCGATCCTTACGGCTAGAGACTCTTACGGGAGCAGACTCCATGATTACTCACTGGTGCCGAAAGTGTGAGCTTACTCTAGGAGGAAAGAGATTCGTCTAGGATCTTCTTGTACTGGCATCAAGGCCTTATGACATCATCATGGGCCTTGATTGGTTATCTACGGTCCATGCTCAGATCGACTTTATTAGGCGTAAGGTGCGATGTGTCTGCACTAATGGGAGTAGGTTCACCTTCACCGGCGAGAAGGGAGACTTTGCATCACAGGATGGAATCACGCATAGGAGAGGACAACCGATCACTCACCAGTTTCCTAGACTCATCCTAGGAGTTGTTGTTGTGCGGAGTCTGAGTTTTCCTGTTGTGGTGGATCAGTATGTGAACGTTTTTACTGATGAAGTTCTAGGACTACCTCCTCGCAGAGAGGTAGACTTCTATACTGACCTGTACCCTGGGACCACCCCGATATCTACTCTAGCATATCAGATAGATCCCACGGAGCTTAGTGTGCTAAAATTACAGGTGGAGGACTTGCAGGGCAGGGGATTCATCTGACCCAGTGTTTCACCCAGGGCTTCTTGGATTTTGTTCACCAAGAAGGCAGAGAGAAGCTTGCGACTGTGTGTTGACTACTGTCACCTAAATCAAGTGACTGTGAAGAAAAAATATCCACTTTCATGGATTGATGACCTCTTTTATCATCTCAAGGGAGCACGATGGTTCTCGAAGATAGACCTCAGGTCAGGCTATCATCAACTCAGAGTTAAAGAGGAGGATATGCAGAAGACGGCCTTCAGATGTCGGTATGGCCACTATGAGTTCTTGGTTATGCCTTTTGGCGTAACCAATGCACCAGCAGTGTTCACGAGTCCCATGAAGATGATCTTCTAGCATTATCTCGATCATTTTGTCATAGTCTTCATCGACGACATTTTTATTTACTCAACTACTGAGGAGGAGCACTCTTACCACTTGCGGGTTGTACTTTATACACTCTGAGAGCACCAGATTTATGGTAAGCTCTCGAAGTGTCAATTATGGATTCGAGTGGTCCACTTCATGGGACACATCATTTCTGAGGCGGGAGTTGTGGTGGATCCTGTGATGATCGTGACAGTGCTAGCTTGGGAGCCACCCAGGAGCGTGACGAAGGTTCGGTGTTTCCTAGGTCTGGCTGGGTACTATCGGAGATTTTATTCAGACTTCTCCATAGTTGCAGCACCGATTTCATCTTTGAGTAAGAAGGGGAAATCCTTCGTTTGGTCAGATAGTTGTCAGCAGAGCTTCCATGTGCTAAGATAGAGACTAACCAGTGCACCCATCATGAGGTTACGGGAGGAGGGAGTAGGGTACGTAGTTTTCTGTGACGCATCCGGGACCGGACTTGGGTGTGTCCTGATGCAGGAGAGGGAAGTGATCGCCTATGGTTTACAACATTTTAGGTAGCATGAGAAGAGCTACGCTACCCATGACATGGAGTTAACAGCAGTGGTCTTCGTCTTGAAGATGTGGCAGCACTACCCGATGGGAAAGAACTTTATAGTCTAATCTGAACACCATAGTCTCAGGTACATCTTCTTGTCGAAGGACCTGAACCTAAGACAGCGACGATGGCTCAAGTTCTACCAGGACTATGACTTTGAGATAGTCTATACTCCTAGGAAGTGGAACGTTATAGATGATCCTCTCAGCATGAGGTTGGGAACTCAGATACTTGGAGAGGCGACGAAGCAACTAGCCCCGTTGTAGATATCCTTCACGGATAGATATGGAGAAACCTTCCTAAAGTCCCTCAACGTCACTCCACCACTACTTCAGCAGGTCAGAGAGGCACAATGTGGGGACGTTGAATATGAGTCGTGACGTGCTTAGATATCCTCAAGGCTGGAACCAGATGAATTTTATGAAGGTGGAGAGCACATCATCTTTTTAAGAGGACGTACCACGGTACCAGTTCCATTACAAGAAGAGGTACTGAGAGAGTTTCACACTTCCCCATTGGTGGTAAATCCAGGAGTAGCGAAGACGTACTAGGATCTCAGGTGACAGCACTGGTGCCCGGGTATGAAGAAGGTTGTGGTAGAGTTCGTTTCATGATGCCTCACCTAACAAGAGGTGAAGGTCGAGCAACATGTACTAGTAGGCTGGGTACAGCCCTTAGAGGTCCCAGAGTTGAAGTGGGAAGGGATATATATGGATTTCGTGACGGGACATCCATGTACTTCCAGAGATCACGACTCCATCTGGGTGATCGTGGAACGACTCACAAAGTCGGCCCACTTATTACCTAAAAGAGAGTAGGGATCAGTGGAGAGCTTGGGAAGCCTCTACGTTCAAGATATTGTACGGATTTATGGTGTACCGTCATCTATCTTTTTCAATCGAGACGCTCTCATTACTTCCCAGCTTTGGAAGGGGTTGCAGGAGGCATTTTGGACACAGCTACGCCTGAGCACCACCTTTCACCCTCTGACGGATGGCCAGATGGAGGGAACCATTAAGACTCTCGAGGACATGCTCTGTGCATGTGACCATGACTTTGGTCGCAATTGGTAGGATCACCTAACCTTGGTGGAGTTTTCATACAACAACAACTACCACTCCACCATCGGGATGGAACCATACGAGGCATTTTACGGCTAACCTTGCAGATCACCTTTGTTTTGGAAAGACCCTGGTGAGTCAGCACATGTAGGACCAGATATGGTCCAGTCCATGAAGGTGAAGGTACAGATCATCCAAGAGCAGATGAGGACTGCTCAGAGCCAACAGAAGTCCTATGCTGACAGGAGGTGGAGACCACTAGAGTTAGAGGATTGTAACCTCGTTTTCTTACGGGTCTCACCTAGACGTGGAACACATAGATTTTGCCGGGGCATAAAGTTATCTTTGCGCTTCATCGGACCATTCCAGGTTCTCAGTAGGATAGGTGAGGTGGCTTATCGCCTGGAACATCCACCTCAGTTTCACCGGGTGTACAAATTCTTTCACATATCTCAGCTGAGGAGATACATGCACGACCCGACGCATATCATCGACCATGATGATCTGGACATCAATGACGGGGAAACTTTTGCGGAGGTCCTCGTGAAGATCAAAGATTGATATTCGTGGGTCATAAGTGGATGGTGGATTCCTATGGTGCTCATTCGTTGGAAGCACAAAAACCACTAGGAGAGCACATGGGAGCGGGAGGCTTAGATGCGTTCACAGTACCCTCATTTGTTTCCCTAATTTATGATGTAGATTTACGAGGATGTAAAGCCCTGAGGTTGGAGTAATGTAAAGACCTATGAATTTCAAGGAAATTTTTTTTCTTAAATTCTTTGGGATTTTATGAGTACGTAGTTTCTGTCGGCTCCTGATTCTGAGCCCTGGTGTGCCCGGAATCAATTTCCAAAGTTTATCTTGGGTACATTCAGTGAACGAACGAGCGGGTTTTTCAATCTCTTGAACGGGTGCTCATATTTGAAATCTGAGGGCACCGATGGAACCGAAATGCCGGTAATTTCTTAATAAGACCTTTACCGAAGGTGAGTTTTCTTGGGAGGAGTTGTAAAAAAAGAGGATTAAAGGAAAAGTAAAATAAAATTGTGTTATAATTTTATTTCTTTTTCTAAAGTGGTTTTAATATACATGGGGAAGTTGGGATGAGACCCACATGTTTCTAACTACTCATGTTATGATATTTTTGAGGTGGGGCCCACACAATCCCAACCATTCATATTTCCTAACCCCTTAATTTTCTCCCTTTAAGCTTGTTAAACCCCCTTTTAATTAAGTGGGTGACTTCTCCTCTCCCCACTTTCCCCTCATTTAATCATGCCAACACACTTAATCAATTAAGAGAGTTATGTGTTTGAATTTTTAAATTTAAATGCAAGGCATGAATTAATAAAATAATGTGAGACTTATTTTATTTGGGGGTTACCATTGTTGTGTGATGACTTTGGAAGAGAGCTCTATTCTCTCTTGGAAGAGCTTCATCCTCCCACGAAGAACGACACCCTTCAACGAAGAATGTCGTCACCACAAGGAGAGATGATGTGCCTTTTCATCTTCTCTCCGTAGCTAGTGTGATGCACCATTCCTTCCTTGGACGTATGCCAAAGCCGTCTTGGAAACCTCATCCCGCGATGCCATCTTCTGCATCGTTGGAAAATGGCATCGTTTATTGAGGTAGGGGTGAGTTTTGATTGAGAATTATTGTTTTACCTTCCATGTTGTTGTTTCTAATAAAATCACATGATGTCAGACCAATGTGGAGGGAACCAGACCAAACTAACACGGTCCGATTCCACCACTATTGCTATTGTTTTTTGGTGTTCTCCTACCATTATTGAGTGGTGAATCAAGTTATGTTTTCAGAGCCGGTCGGAGGCCCGAAAACATCGTAAACAACCTTAGAGCATTGAGGTGATCTAGAAGCGGATGTTTCTTTGAAATAGGATCATCGGAATGGAGAACGAATGCCACAGGGGGCGTTCTGGCCAGAGGCGTCGTTTCTGGAAAATTCTAGAATACCCGGTGTATACTCCAGAAGCACATGATGTGTAGTAAAAGCGTACTGTAGCTTCAGTTTTGGACGTTAGAAACGTAACACATGGCGTGTGACTCTATACACGCGGCATTTACATTCCACATTATTTTTCAGAGGATGCTTCGATGGACATGGCATGTATTCATTGAAAATAGACGGACACAGGAAGAACCACACGGCCAAGAGGAACAGCGTATACTTCCTTCACCATGGTAGAAGCGTCTTTGTGAAGACTCAGCGTGTAATCATGGAGATACACAGACACGGGCAGAACCACACGACTAAGAGGCACGGTGTGTACTACCTTCACCATGGAAGAAACAACTTCATGAACACTCGGCATGTATTCTGTAAATACACGAACACAGGGTGGAGTACACGGGCATGTACTCCACAACATGGCCAGCCATGGCCAGCGCACATGGAACCCCCCCTAGAGGTTTGGACACGACATGTAACCATACTACACGTTGTGTACTTACTAATCTACACTACCAGCCCTACGACACGGGCCATATAACATGGGCAGTACTCAGTTACTGATGAGACGACGTGTATCGCTTACCTACACGTCGTGTACTTTAGGGAAATGGCTTGGTTGTCTTGTTCTCTGTGACTTGTGCATGTTTTTCTTAGTTTTTCCCCTATGAAATGAGACGGAACTACGGGATACATAAACTCTGTTCTTCATGATAGCTGATGTATCGACCCCCCTGGCTCATGGAGTGGACCCTCCCGGAAGAGAGCAGGCTGTGAGCGAGAACCCTAGAGATGGCTATGACTGCGATGACGATGACGATTGTACTTGGATCCTATGTGGGTTCGGCAGCAAGGACAAATGTACTTGAATCCTACGTGGGTTCCGCAGCGAGGATGACTATACTTGGATCCTCCATGGGTTCGGCAGCGATGATGACTGTACTTGGATCCTATCTGGGTTCGACAATGGTGGTTACTATACTAGGATCCTACGTGGGTTTGACAGTGACGACTTATATACTTGGATCCTACGTGGGTTTGGTAGGGGAGATGATTCAGAGGCTACATATATCATCTCCACCCATCTTTGTGAGTAGTATACCTGTGTGAGTTGATTATTTACATTCAATCAATATCATTGATATGATTGACTTGGATTCCTATTCAGATTAGGTTGTGTTTTCCTGTGTGGATTGGGTTGTACATGGGCGCATGAGTTGGAGCTGAACTGGAAATGATGACTTAGGTATATGTATGGTCATATACCTAAGTAGAGTTGGTTGATACTTCGTGTTTGTATCATTCCTGGGTGGTTTATCCTTTTTGGATTCTAGGAGACCTTCGGGGGTCTCGATGTCCCTATTGAGTATCGTATACTCACCCCTGCACGGGCCATGCCCACACTATGTTGTGTTGGTTGCAGGTGACGGACATCGCTGATCGTGGTTGAGGCTTGTGGATCTGGACGGTACCCGGAGGTGGGATATCAGGCGGGGCGTAAATGGAGTGGACGGCGGGACCCAAGGAGCTGAGGAGACCATCTGTACCCACCCTATAGGTGGGATAACCAGAGAAAAACTTTGTGGTTGCTGATTTACTTTACTACTATTGTAATTTATTTTCAGTTGTACTGTACTTTCAGTTGGGTTCGTATTCTGTCCCATTTACTTTTCAGCACTTACATTTGTACCCAGTTTAGTTAGTGTTTACTATAGCTTGCATACTCTGTTATGTTTCATTACTTATATAAAGTCAATGCCTTCCCATTTATTGGGATTTACCCCTTTGGTGCTAGTCGCCAGCCTGTGGCCTATGGGAGGTGGACTTGAGGAAGTCACGGCACAGGCCCCTAGGACGGGTCATGATAGTATATAACTCCTCAATGAAAATACATTTATGATTGTGGATTATATCCATAAACTGTACAATTTACATTAGTTATTCTAAACATTTAAAATTATTCATTTTAATTAATAAACTGACCAAGTGTATGTCATTGTATATAAATGGATCCCAATACAAGGAATGTGAACTCCAACAATATGTATGATCCAAATAGTAATAAGGATCGTATCATTCACGGTATTAAGACAACATTTAGAAGGGAAATAGTCTCGAAATGTATTCTCAACATAAGAATAAATAGTATCATGTGTTAATAAGATATGTAAATAATTATCTGAGTCTTGGGGATTTGAAGGTAAGTAAGAGAAGAAATGGATGGAAGACAGAAAGTTGGATAAAGGGAAGAGGAAAAATCAAGATTTTCCCATATGTGATAACTGTGGAAAGAATCACCTTGGTAAATGCTTGAAAGGAATGGGAATTTGTTATACACGTGGAGAAGGACAACAATTACTTGATTGTAAGGGTATGAAATAAGTATCAAATGTACAATTCTTCATCTTCTAGGCATTGGGACACTGTGTGAATTAATTTCCCAGTCATTAGTGTATACTTAAATGATGCTATTGGATAATAATTATGTTATGATACTACCTCAGATGAAGAGGAATGACTAGTGTTCTTATGTTGTTATTATAGAATTATTTCATTTGATTGTTGTATCAACAATATGATGGTAATATGAATTATGGAGATAAAAAGGGATTATCCTGTAGTAATATTTTATTGATGATTTGAGATTATATGGTTCTAAGAAAATTTACTTAATAGTAAGCTACATTTTTTTGGAAAAATATATGGTTGAAGGAAATGTAATGCTTAATATGGACCTAATAACAAGGAAGTGATTTCAGAATAAGAGATGGATGATTTGGATAAATTATATTGGATATTCTTAACTTCCATGGAACTGATTAATAGATTTTTTATTTCATCATTATTGGAATATTCAATATTTTTGGGTATAAGGAATATATCCAATATTTTATAAAGGATAAGGTATTATGAATGTAATCAATAAGGTTTTAAGGTAATTAAGGGTGTTAAAATGTTCTAAAATAATACATGATGAAGGTGTTCACATATTATTACATAGAAAAAAGGAACTTCATTGTGTTTAACTTCCTCATAAATTTTGGACGGTGAGTTAGGATAGAAGTTTTTTGGATAAGTCTAAAGGTTGGAATGGATTAAGTTTGAAATTGGATACTATTAAAAAGGTTATTTTGGGATTTTTATAAAAATGACAACATGCAGACCGTGTGACAACCCGTCGTGTCGGACAAAGCTGAGGGAATCGAACCCACAACCATAGTGCGATTGATATTTATCACCTACCACCAAACTATGTGATGTCCACTGATTGTATAATATAGTTTCATTTTATAAAGGGTCTGATAGGTGAATAATAAATTCATTTTTTTGGAACCCTATATGAATAGGATAAATTGAATATTTTTTATGTACTATTATCTTTTAGAGTGAAAGATTTGTTGGTTGTGTAAATTAGTTAAAGGATGGAACTCTACTTGTCAAGTATAATTTTTTCCCCTTCTATTATTCTATGAAGAAAATATTTCTTAAACATTAGGTAAAAGATATAAAAACAAAAAACATGTTATCTAAATACCTTTTTTTGTTGAACCAATGATATTTTAAATTATCATAGATTGATGGCTTTGAGGCCCTCAATTCTAAAATTGTTTGTGACTGATGACCTCAACCACTCCCTATAAATATTTACGTTTCTCTTCCAATTAAATGTCTCAAATTTCCATCAATGTTCTATTAATTGAGATCATAAATTGTTGAGTAATTTTTCATTCCCCTTTTCCACTTATTAAGACTAAATTTTATTAACCCAATTTCTAATGTGGGTTTACCCACAATGGTATTTTCTATTTTCAACCTTTTATTTTCTGAGAATAATTTCAATTTGTTAGGACAAAATTTATTGAAGGAGGTAAGAATGTAACACCCCAATATTTCATAGTACGTTATTTTTTCAAAGTAATTCAATATCATGCACTACACGCAACCTCGAGTTCAAGCGCACCACGACTTAACAAACTAGAACTTCATAACATGTTTTGAATAGTATTAACTAAATTTTGAACATTATATAATCTTTATAATTTTATAATCCATATTATGAATTTATTAGACATAATGATGAATCAAATTCATTTTTTCAGATAAAAGAAGTATTTTTAAAAAAATGCAATTTTACCGCCTTTTAAT
Source organism: Viscum album (assembly GCA_963277665.1). NCBI lineage: Eukaryota > Viridiplantae > Streptophyta > Magnoliopsida > Santalales > Viscaceae > Viscum > Viscum album. Next base: position 288,657,804 of record OY728151.1, on the reverse strand, counting down.
AGGGAACCCTTTTTAAATCAATTATTTGAAACTTTTATAGAGTAAATTGGAAAAAATAAAAATCTTCATTATAATCATGACATTAAAATTTAGTTTTAAATAATTTTTTATATTTTTCTGATTACTTTCATATTTCAGTGAATTGTGAAAAATACTAAATTTTAACTTAAAAAAAACTTTTTTAATTAAAATAATTTGTATTTATAAATTATACATTTTAATGGTTTGTAAGTATAAATAGATTATAATTTTACCATTTTATACAATTTTATTCATTGGAAATAATTTCCCATTGAAACTGATCATAAACTAGTATCAATCTTTTGTCAGTTATTATTTCTTAAAAAATGCTTTTTGGTTTTGACAACGGAAATTAATTTTAAATTAAAAAATGAAACTTCTGATTTTTTTTAATTTTTTAAAATAGAGTTAATTTTTGAATTCAGAATATCAAAATTAGCCTAGGGTGAAATTTTTCTATTTTCTAAAAACATTCAATTTTTGATGAATAATGAAAATCCTTGAGTTATTAGTTAAAAAAACTTTTTATTTAAATAATTATTAATTTCATTAAAAACCAATTTAGGTAAAAATACATACATCATTCTTATATACGTTCAATATAATTAATTTGAGTCATTTTATAATACGTTTAGATATATAAATTTTTTTTTAACTTTTTACCGTCTTTTACCCAACTCCTAGAATAACTTGAAAATTTGCATGAAGCATAATTTTACCGTTTCTGTTTGTTTAATTTTAAAAATATGAGATACATGTTTAAAAATATTATGTAAAATTTGGTTCAATAAGATGAAAATAATTTTTGTTGAATAGTCACTTTGGACATTTATTTACAACGGTTAAAGGTAAATAGGGTAATTCATGGTAAAAAGAATATTATAGTAATAGAAAATCAACTTAACACTTTTAATAACCATATTTTATGAGTCATGGCTGACCATGAGCATCCATGGGTTGATTTTGGGATCCCATGTAGACACTTCTGAATTATAATGTCACTTTATTTGAATGAACATAAAGTAAAGGAAAAAACGACAAAAACTAATATCTTTTAGTAAATAAATTATTACATGGGGTTATATAAGTCATATTGGTAACTGTAAATATTCGTCCGAAAGATAAAAAGATTACCAAAATAATGGTATTTTATTTATATTTTTTAGAAATTATATAAGTTAATTTATTTATGACACAATGATGATGAAATAATTACCTTATTAATGAAATATTAAAATAATTGATTTTTTAAATATCCAAATAAATGTAATTTGAGAATTTTTTTGAATTAAAATAATTTTATAGGTTAATAAGAGATGTTTTGGTTGATTAAATGAATTTTTTTGATGTAATAATGCTGTTATGAATTTAACAAAAACAAAATAGCAAATAGTGTCAAAATTGACATAAAATAGTTTTCAAAACAAACATTATATTATTAAATTATTTTCTATTCCTAAAAATCTATGGTTTGTCCAAATGTCTTAAATAATTTTATATATGTAATTAAGGAACCACTTGAGGTTCTCTTGGAATTTTATAGTAATTTTATTAACCATATAATAAAAAAATACAAAGAGACATGTCAATGTCAAACTATTTAACTAATAGTTAAATATAAAAGATAAGGTTGAAATAGTAACCCAAACCTTTATATAACATGTTGGTTGAGTGTATTTCGGTGTATCCCAACCTTATATTTTAAATAATTAATTCTGGAGCCATTATAATCCGAAAATGATGTTATTATAAAATAATATTATAATCTTTTCCTAAGGTGCCCCTCACCCCTCTTATAAAATGGCACTTCCCCTTCTTTGAAATTCACTCCTTCAAAGCCATTTGGATTGGCCAAACACTACCCAAATATCCTCCAAACTATCCTCCATTCATCCTAGAGGCATTAATTTAGTTACAAATAAAACATAAAGATACCTTTTGATCAATTCAAAAGGAAGAACCAAAAGAAGAGGTAAATATTTTATCATCTATTTCAAGTTCATTTCTTCTTACACTTCTTCATTCCTTGTTGTTTTCATTATAAAATAATAACTCCAGTATCTTTTTATACTATGATGTTATTATAAATATTTTACAACCATATTAATTATTCTCTCCACCATTTGAATGACATGTCACCATATGTACGTATGTACGGCTTACCATCTCCATGTCGTGGTGTAGTTGTTATTCAATACATTATTATTTGGACGTGAATAATAATAATGTATAATTGATGTAAATAATTGATATTAAATGATAATGATTCTTTATATATGATATACCATCCAATTATATACAGTTTTAATATCAAAATAATGAAATTTTTGCTCGTGCTTACGTATAGATTATTGTCTCCATGAACGTGATGAGATTCATTCCCCATCATAACCATTCAAGACTAATTTTTATTTGATGATTAAAAATAATGTTTAATGATTTCATATAAGTATGGATATATATATGAAACACCCCATCCATAAAAACATGCCTCATGTAACAAATAATACAAAGGAAAATGAATCAGTTAACACCCGAAACGATGATAATACTAAAATATCATTAACAAAGCATTATTAGAAGATCATATATGATAATATAATTATCTATATGGTTCATGTATAATTTAATAACAATGATATATATATTATAAAGGATTTTAACGTACCCTAGACCTAGGAAAAGTACAAGTTAAGGGGTTTCTTATCTCACTCTTAATTTCATGAGAATTCCATTGTTTCCACTTATTTATTGCATGTGGTGTATTGTGTACTGCCATTTGATATATATATATATATTATCATGATTATCTTTATATTCAGGGTATTCTATGAATTATTTTGTGTTAATTAGCTTTTTATCATACGACTCGATTGATTACAATTTGGTAAGGGGATTTCATCCCACTTCTTATTCCCGTGAGATTCACGCTGTGTTGCCACTATTCCCTTTTGTGTGGTGTATGTACTGGCCATGATTGTATTATTTTTGTAATATAATATAATCTATGGGTATTTACAACTTCATTGAATAATCCTTCTTTCATGGGGTGTATGTTTCATGAGTTACCAAATCGGTATGGTTAATTCCACAATCTCTTCAATATCCGTGGTTATTTACACATAATTATCTACTGGGACCTCTTAATCATCCACATCAATGTTTCTCAAAATTTATTTGAATTTTTTTTAATAATTACTAGACAACGGGTTAAAGTCATTTATACCCTTATTTGACCTTATATATTTTTGAAAAGAATCTTTCTGACGTTTTCCAAACATCGTACATTATAACCTTTTCGATAAAATTATGGGAAGAACGTCTTTTATAACTTATACAGTGAGTGTGGTTATTTTCTGCTGTTATAACATCGTCAAAGCTTCCCTTAAAATATTATAAGATTAATTTCAAAATAAATTTTCTCTTTATAATTATGTGACTCTTAAATGATTTCAGAATAAGAATAGATATTTCTATCAAATAGTTTTGATTTCATCTATGTCAATATCCTTTGATAGATTTTACACTTGTTTGAAGTTGATTTATTATGATAAAAATCTCCCATATTTTATTTAGGATTTTTTAATATGTTTTATAGTGGATGAGTTATTTTTATTTCATTCATTGTTTATGGTTAAATTATTGACATTTCGTGTGCTAGTTTTAAAAAGAATGTTTATGTTATCTTTCAACATTTTCCTAAGATGAATGTATTGGACTAGTATGTTCTGGGTTGGGGACTGGTAAAAGTAAGCTGTCCAGGTTGGGGCTGGTTATAGCTGGCCCTCCGGGTTGGAGTCTGGTTGCAGAGGCTCTTCGGGTTGGAGTAGGGTTACAGAGGCTCTCCGTGTTGGAGTCCAGTTACAGAGGCTCTCCGGGTTGGGGTCCGGTTACAGTTATCTCCTAGGTCCTGGAATGAGGCCTTGAAATAGAAATTAATGTCTGGTACTATACATTCCCTCATTATGAAATTAGTTATTACACATGATTATTTGGCTTGTATAATATCTATATGCATGTTAGTATGGTAAATTTTGATGTATTTTTTCCATATTATGTTCAAGTATATGTTTAAAAGGATATTGTTTTTATTACAAATCTTTCCTTAAATGTTTATAACTTCCAATAAATTATTTCACCGTACTGAGATTCTGAGCTCACCCTTTTCTTATGGTTTATTTTCCGAGGATGAAAAGATGTGTTTTATGTACAAGATTGAGGCTTAAGCTAAGGGAAAAATGGAATTCTCAAAGGATAATTTTTTTGGTGTTTTGTGTTGGAAAGTGTAATGTAATGTTCATGTATGTAATCTATTTTCCAATACTGCTAAACTGATCGGTCTTTCAGGACTCGATTCGTTGTAATCATGCCAATGTATTGAAATAATGCACTGAATCTAGGAATCTAGGGTCTGGGTGTTATAGTTGGTATCGGAGGAAGTTTAGCAATAACCTTGGAAACTAGATTTAAAAATACTCTGATTAGAGAAAATTACCCTAAGATAGACTTTGATGATTAGTATAGAATAACATCCTTGAATTTTGGTAATGTAGATATTTTTTGGGTTTTCCAAGAAAATACATCCCTGTCTGGATATGAGCTGGTAGAGGTGGCTCTAGCACAGATGTAGCTAGGGGTAAAACCCAAAAACACCGCTTTGACCTAGACTCGAACGGGAACTGATGCACGATTACTAGCCTTGCTGTACTCTTTGTTACAACACTCCTGGAGGATCTTATTACGATAATTCTAATTTTCTTTTCAAATCATTATGAATGATTTAAGAGTATATACCTCCTCATAGAAAATAGTATTATGATTATGGATTATATCCATAAATTGTTCAATTGACGTTAGTTAATTTACAAGTTTTAAATTATTCATTTCAATTCATAAACTAGCCATGTGTATGTAACTGTATAGAAATGACGACTAGTAGAAGGAATGTGAACTCCAACAATACATTTGATTCAAAGAGTAAGAAGGATCATATCTTTCACAGTATTAAGGAAATATTTAGAATGGAAATAGTCTCACATTTATTAACAACATATAAATAAATATTATCATGTGTAAATAAGATAAGTAAAGAATTCTCTGAGTGATATGTCTTTAAAGGGAAGTAAAAGAAGAAAAGGATGGAAAAGAGAATGATGGATAATGGGAAGAGAGAAAAGAAGGATTTTCCCATATGTGACAACTTTGGAAAGAATAACCTTGGTAAATGCTTGAAGGGAATGGGAGTTTATTATAAGTGTGGATAAAAAGGACACCATGTATGTGATTGTAAGGGTAAGAAAAAAGTATCAAATATAGAATGCTTCATCTGCAAGGCGTTGGGACACAATGAAAATCAATGTCCTAGTCATCAGAGTATACCTTAAATGATGATATTGGATAACAATAAAGTTATGATACTACCTAAGATGAAGAGGAATCACTATGTTGACCTCACCTATTTTGAGAACCCCAATTATTCTTTAATATGTTTTTATAATCCCAAATAATGTTTATCTATATATTAATTCTTTCAACCTATGATACTCTATTATTAAGTTGATAAAAGTATCGAAATATTAATATGAATATGTTAATCAATGTTTATCAATGTTTATACATACGTTGAAAAAGTTCGAACTCAATATAGACATGTTTTTCATAGAAAAGATTAGTGTTAAGTCCACCGGTATGAAGTTCACTGATATAGACAGAATAATCTACTGATATAAATAGATACACAACAACTGATAAAACTAAGAACACCGGTATAGAAGTCTACTGATATGGTTAAGGTCACCGATACGCATAACAGCTATCGGTAGAACATGTTCACCTATATGCAAAAGTCGACTGATACATAGTCTACCGATAAGTAAAGGTCATCGATACGTAGTTATTGATAGAAGCTACTATTACACAGAGTAACAACTACCGATACAAGACATCTACTGATACAAAGTTCACTGTTACAAGTATATCGATACAGAGATATTGTTACATAGAGTAACATCTATAGACACAAGGCATCTACTGATACAAAGTTCACCATTACAAGTCTACCGACAGAGAGCTACTGGCGGAAGGGCTACTGATACATGGTGCTACTGTTATAAAGTGTTACAGCTACAAAGAAAATTTCAGTTATACAATGAGTCACTGACTGATACAAGGAGCTACCATTACAAGGTGTAATAGCTACCGTTACAAAGAGTAACTGCTACCGATGGAAACCAGTCAATGTTCTCTAAAATCTATTTCTATTTGATTATTTAGAAGTGGTAATATTTGATGATTTTAATTCACCTGCTATTAATTAATGATAGTGGATGGAATTTCAAGAACAATACCCCGTACCTACAAAAAGGTAATCATTCCCATTTTCGGAGATTATGATATAAAAGGGAACCTCGAAAGCAACCAGAAGACACACTAAATGATATACACATATACAAAAAAATATGTGACATTGTTTCACTCTCATACTTGAAGAACACTAGACATACACAAGGTCATTCCTACAAGAATAGAACACAAGCTGAACTTTATTCAAAGAGTGAAGAACTACAAGGAGCTCTTCATGAACTCCAGCTGATCAAGCTAAACCTGAAAGTCAAGGAAGCAAACGACACTCTGTTTTTTTAACAAAAACTAGAGAAGGACTCAGAATCATTTCTGATTAATCAAAAGGAGTCCAGAGCTGCATTTCAAATCACTAGAGAATTCTTAACTCATATCTACTCTCTCTTAGTGATTATTTTACGTACTTTTGAATAGTGTGTGTACTCTGTATATTCTACACACACTGACTCCTATGCTGAACTGGAGTATTTATATCCTCACTCTGTCTTTCCATACCCTCTTGTTCCCACTGTGGATAGTGGTAGAGGTCAAGTGTAACCTGGATAGACAATGTGCTATTGTTTTGTTTTCCCATGTAAAACTGTGGTAGAGGTCATAGGACCTGGACAATCTTTGTACAATTATTTAGCCCTGATCCAGGGTGTGGATCAAAATTTATATAAATTAGTTGAGAGGACCAAGTCTCAGCTTGAGACTGAACCTCTTGGTTAATACTCGTGTGTTTACTTATTTTATTTTAATTATATTTAATATTCTGTTTCTAAGTAATTTTAAATATAAAATTATTTTAAAGTAATAGTGATAGTGAAACTAGCAAGTGTTTATAACTTTTGTTAGTAAGCAAGTTAGTTTCAAAATTTATCTACTCTTCAAATTAATTGAAATGAGAAATAATCAATCTTTTTTGAAACTAATTGAAAACATACAATAATTATAAATTCACTATAGTTTAATTTTTATTCAATATGGGGGTTTTAATCATAATTTTTTTAACAAAAATTTTAATTGGAACTCAATTCACCCCTCTCTAGAGTATCCACTTTGACCAACATTTGGTATCAGAGGATTTTTGTTATTTATAATGGATTTCCAAGTACTTTGTTTTTAAACTGTGATTTTAGTTGTATCTTAAAGATCTTAAATTTCTTTTAGTTATAAATTTTAATTATTTAAATATATTTTCTATAATATGATTATGGATAATAGACATGAAGTTGTTGCTACCAACATGCCACCATTATTTAATGATGTTAATTATGGGCAATGGAAACTGAAAATAAAAATTCATTAAGAAAGTATAGTATTTTACATCTGGACTGCTATAAAGAGTGAATATATGATTACAGAAATTGAAATAACTACTTGGGATAAAGATACTAATATAGCATACAATAATTACCATAAAGCAATGAATGCCCCGTATTGTGCTTTAGGAGATGAATAATTTAATCAAATATGTTCTTGTAAAACTACTGATGAAATCTGGGATACTATGGCTATTTCTAATGAGGGAACAATCAATGTTAAAGAAATAAGATTGAATACCTACACTATTATGTATGATAATTCTAAAAGGAAGGGTGATGAACCTATTTTTGAAAGGTATATCGGGTTCAATTAGATAGTCAACACTATGAGCCCACATGGGAAAGATATTCCTACAAAGGACCATATTATGAGAAAACGAAGATGTCTTACAGAGAGATGGAGAGGCAAATTGGTTTCATTAAGAGAATCATGTGACATAAGTTCAATTCATGTTAAAGAATTAATTGGTAAGTGGATGATATATGAAGAATATATGAATGTAAACAAGGAAAAAGATGATAAACCAAAAAGGGAGTCAATAGCATTTAAATCTACTACCTCAAAGAGAAATGACAATGAGAAAGCTCACATACCTATTGAAATATCAACAAGAGGAAGTTTTGATTCTGATAGTAATGATAAAATAGTCAAATAGCCAGGATATTCAAGAAATTCTATAGTAAGAAGAAATTATTCAGAAAATAAAACTATAAAGGAAATCAGGAAAAACAAATAAATTGGAAGAAAAATTGGAAGAAAGCTAATATGGATGATGAGATTGTGTGCTATGAATTCAAAAGGAAAGGACACATTAAGGATGACATCCCAAAATTAAAGTTCAAGAAGAAACATGACAATAAGTACAAAAAAATATAAGAAATCCATGAAGGAAACATTGAGTGCTTCAGAAGACAACACAAGTGAATCCGAGACTTCTGATTCTAAAAATAATCATGCCAACATGTGTTTCATTTCCAACACATCTTAGGTAACATTGCATACTCCTGCTTTAAATTCATATTATTCTAGAGTTGATTCTGATTCTGAATCCAAAAAAATGACTAGTGAAGAGTTGTTTGAATATTGTAATATAATAGAAGAAACCTGTAATGAAATAAAGTACAAGTATAAGACCTTGAAGAAACATCATGCTTTGACTAGCACTGTTAAATCTGCACTTGATATAGAAATGGAGAAGAATTCTCAATTACTAAAGGAAAATACTGAACTGAATTTGTCTAATGAGAAATTAAATAATGATATATAAAATTTAACAAATAGAAAATATAAACATACCAAAATTATAGGTAAACAAGTGGCACCAAAATATACCATTGGAATAGGCTATCAGCCTAGACAGATACAAATTAATAGAAGTAGATTAATTCCAAAATCTGGACAGAATGCTATTAGTTCTAGTTCTAGAAATTCCTATGCTTCAACTAGTTATTCACATGATTATAAATCAAAATATTTTTGAGTCTATTGATTATATTAAACCCATTAGACAAATATGTGTACCAAATGTTTTTCTTGTTAACCTCTCTAAACCAAAGAAGATATGGGTACCAAAATCATTTTCTGTTTAAACCTGTTTTGTTGGAAACCTGTCTGAATAGTTCTTATAAGAAGATATGGTACATGGAAAGTTTATGTTCAAGACATATTACTAGAGATTACTCATGTTTCAATAGTTTAATCAAGGTTTATCAAGGACAAGTCACCTTTGGTGATAACTCGAAAGGAAAAATCATTGGCTTAGGAAAAATTTGTAACACTAAATTAGTTTTAATTTCTAATGTATTATTTTTTGATGTATTAAAAAACAATATGTTATGTTTTTCTCAGTTGTTTGATGATGGTTTCAATGTTATATTTAAAAATTATTCCTGTAATGTTTTTAATTCTAAAAATATTTTAGTATTTTCTAATTTGAGAAATGAAAATGTTTATGCAGTTGATTTGAATTATTTAGCCAAACAAAATGTTACTTGTTTAAGTTCTTTTAATAAAGAATCTCAGCTATGGAATAGAAGATTAGGACACTGCAACATTCATTCACTTATAAAATTGACTAAGAAGAATTTCGTTAGAGACCTACATAAACAAAACTTCCCATCAGACAATGTTTGTAATCCTGGTCAAAATGGAAAGCGACATAAAGTTTCTTTTAAATTAAAGAAAGAAGTTTCAACTTCACAACCTCTCTAGTTGGTTCATATGGATATTTTTGGAACTTCTAGAGTTTCTAGTTTAAATTGGAATCACTTTTTCTATGTCTTAGTAGATGACTTTTCTAGATACACTTGGGTATACTTTCTTGATCACAAAAGTAAAGAATGTTCTTATTTTATGAAATACTCCAAGTCTTTAGAGAACCTTAGTGGACTTAAGATAAAAACCATGAGAAGTGATCATGGCTGTGAGTTTGAATATTATCATTTGGAATCATACTTCTCACACAATGGCTATAATCGCAATGTTTATTCCCCTTGCACACCACAACAAAATTTTGTAGTAGAAAGAAGAAATAGAACCCTTCATGAAATTATAAGGACTATGCTTAATGAATATGACCTACCTGTTTATTTCTGGGCTAAATCTGAGAATACATCTTGAAATATTATAAATAGAGTTTTGATTAGAACTATTCTCAAGAAGACCCCTTATGAACTGTGGAATAATAGGAAGCCTAAAGTTAGTAACTTAAGAGTTTGTGGTTGAAAAGACTTTATTCTTAATACAAAGGATAATATTGATAAATTTTATTCTAAAAGTGATGAGGTAATATTTTTAGGATACTCTATAACAAGTAAATCTTATAGATTCTTTAATAAAAGGACCAAATGTGTGGAAGAATCTGTTCACATAAAATTTGAGGAAACTGATCCACATGAACCTACGTCTTCTCTTGAAAATATTGATTAAGATTTTCTTGTTCTCGACCTTAATGATAAAATAAATGAACACGTTGTAATGACAACCAGTTCTGGACATTTTCCATAATCTTCTCCTTATGAACCTGAATCTGGAGAAGAAATAGAAATCTCTTGTCCAAGCTTTACTAGATCAAATAGAATTCTCAAGAATCATCTTTTAGATTCTTTTGATGGTAATATTGATAGAGGGACACTGATTAGAGCTTCTTTATGAAACCAGGTTTAACATCAATACTTTCTTACACAATTATAACCTAAAAATATCAATAATGCAATCAATTATGAATTTTGGGTAATGTCTATGCAAGAATATTTTAAATCAATTTGTAAGAAACAAAGTCTGGGAATTAGTTGACAGACCTAAGGAAACATTGACCATAGGCAGTAAATGGGTTTTTAGAAATAAAGTTGATGAATTTGGAAACATAGTTAGAAACAATGTAAGGATAGTTGCACAAGGGTATAGTCAAGAGGAAGGAATATATTATGAGGAAACCTTTTCACCTATAACTATATTAGAAGATATTAGGATTCTACTTGCCTATGCTGCTCATCTGAATTTCATGTTATATCAAATGGATGTTAAAAGATCTGTTTTAAATGGTTTTATAATTGAAGATGTTATTGTTTAACAACAACCTGGATTTACTAATTCTCATTTTCCAAATTGAGGTTTTAAGCTCTCTAAAGATTTATATGGTTTGAAACAAGCTCCACGAGCTTGGTATGATAGACTCAGTAATTTTCTTATTTATAAAGGTTTTTCTAAAGGGATTTTTGATCCAACTCTTTTTATCAAAATAATTTCTAAAGATGTTTTGATAGTAGAAATCTATGTTGATGATATTATTTTCAGATCTTCTAAAAATACTTTGTGTATTTAGTTTTCAAAGAGTATGAAAAATGAATTTGAAATTAGTTTAATTGGAGAACTCAAATATTATCTTGGATTTCATGTTTTTTAAAATGAAAATGGTATTTCTTTTAAATCAACATAAATATACAAAGGATATTTTAAAACATCTTGGTTTAGATAGTATTAAAGAAAGTGATACACCAATGAGTACCACCTATAAGTTGGACATTGATGAATCTAGGAAACCAATTGATCAAACAAATTATAGATGTATGATTGGAAGTCAACTTTACCTTACTGCTAGTCGACCAGATATTATGTTTAGTGTGTGTATGTGTGCAATATTTCATGATAATCCTAAATAATCTCATTTTATTTTTATTAAATGAATTTTCAAATATATTAATCATACTGAAAATTTAGGTTTAATTTATCCAAAAGTACAATCTTTTGATTTAATAATTTATTCAGATGTTGAGTTTTCTAGTTATAATTTAGATAGAAAATGAACTTCCGGAACATGTCATATTCTAGGTAGGTCCCTAGTATCTTGGTGTAAAAAACGAAGAATTTTGTTGCATTGTCTACTGCTGAAGTAGAGTACATAACTGCTGGTAGTTACTGTGCACAAATTCTATTGATGAATCATATTTGTTGTACTATGGATATGATTTTAAATATGTGTCAATAAATTTTGATAACAATAGTGCAATTAACATCTCTAATAATCCCATGTCTCACTCTCAGATCGAACACATTAATGTAAGGAACCATTTTTTGAGAGATAATTACCAAAATGTTGATATTACTCTTGAATTTATAGGTATTGAACACAAATTAGCTGACATTTTCACCAAGCCTTTATGCTCGGATAGGTTAAGTTACATTAGACAAGAATTAGGAATGATAGACTCTATGCATAAGAATACCTCGCCGGTATGAACCTCACTATTATACCTCACCGGTATGATCCTCACTGTAATACCTCACCGATATGAACCTCACTATTATACCTCACCGGTATGAACATCACGGTTATACCTCACCAGTATGAACCTCACCGTTATACCTCATCGGTATGATCCTCACTGTTATACCTCACTGCTATGAACCTCACCGTTATACCTCACTGTTAGTGGACCTCACCAATAGGATTACTTCACTGTTAGGAATTATCACCGGTATACCCTACTGTTAAGTTTGCGTTGTTGTTAATCTTCTCTATCTTTATCCTCCAGAATCTGTATCGTTTATACCTTATTTTTTATGTTTTATTTATTTATTTTATGATTTCTAAATGATAGAAACTATGTCTTAGTTACTTCTCAATCTACCAAACTCTCCTCCCTCAAACCCAACTCCTTGAATCCCTGAATCTCACAAAAACCCTATGTTCTTCAATCCAGAGATGGAAAAACCAAACATCTTAATATTAGAGATGACTTTGATTATCCAAATGTGAAGAAGCAGAAGATAATATCGGATGTAAGTAGTAGTGTCAATCGAACAAGGTTAGGGAGGCATCTGGTGAACCAACATTTGCAAAATAGAGAAATCGTAATTGAGAAGGAGTTGTGTGTAGAATAGATTTTTCCAATAAAATCACTGACCCTATGAATATTGGATGAGTAGATATCGATATAATTTTTCACAAACAATAATAGTCCTTATTATCCAAAGCTAATAAAAGAGTTTTATGATTTTGTGCACTTTGAGAAATCTGATAAGAAGAATAGAATGGTTTCATTAGTAAATGGAATGGAAATAGATTTTTTTATCCATTGAATGGGATGAATGTATGAAGGTAGCACATGAAGGAGTATTTGGGTATTCATTGAAGATAATACCTCCTATGAGAGACATATTTGACTATGAGACTACCTTATAGGAACTCACTAGTAGTTGCAAGCAGAGAAAGGTGGTGGCTGGTGAGATGGATGGGGAAAATAGATTGATGTTCAAATTCATTGAACATGTGATAATTCCAAGGAGAGGGGAATTTTCAATTCTAAAGTATCAAGATATTTATTTGTTGCATCTATTAAGGCATGTCGTGAAGGTGAATTTGTGCTGGATATTAATGATTCAAACAGAGGATATGACCATACCCAAATCCAAAACCAATGCATTATTCTTTTCCAAATTGATTTCGGTTATGATTAATGTAAAGGGGGTTGCTGAGTCTCAGGATGAGACAGTGGTGGTAAGGAACAATTTTGTATCACAAGCATAGTATGTAAGTACATGATGATTAGCTGGAACCCATGGAGAAGGCAATAGGTTATTGATGATGAGAAGATATAAGATAAGTTCAATCCAGTTGACCATCCAAATAGACCAAAAGATAAGAGAGATCCAGGTCTAGGACCTGATGAGGAGGAGCCATATTATAGTGATAATTCAGATGAGGAGGATTCCTCTACAGTAGATAGAGGAGATCTGATCATTCCTCCTATCCCAACACCTAAAATTGTATCACATGAAATGGGAAATGCTTCTTTGAACATACCTAGTACAGAAACTGTTTTGGGAGTAAGCATTGAAGAAGCACCTGTGGATGAGAACGACCAGCAGAGATCAGATCCGGAAGAGGCTGCCACCGAGAATGAGTAAGAAGAAAGAGAATCTTAAATTGAAGCATCTTCTTCTTCCACCTTGAGTTTGAGTCTTTTGATTGGAAGTACAGTTGTGAAAGAGGCTGTCCTTGATGAAGTAGATAGACCTGCACCTATTCCCGAGGAGCCTCCTACTGTTAGAGATATGGAGATGATGGTAGAGGATTGTTATGAGGAAGACCGAGCTGCTGAGGGTTATGTTGCTTTACATGTACATCAGAATTCACCAGTTGAGTGGGAGAATCCAACTAGACTTGGTGGTGTTTCAGTAGATGATGGAATTGAAAACTGTGTAGAAGACCCAGTTTTTGTGGTTTTTGGATTGGATTATCTGGATTCTGATAATGAGGCATCCCTCAGTAGACCTAAAGTCAATTATGATGTTCTCTCCGAGTTATTACATGAGGATGTAGTCAGAATACCTGATATGGATCAGTTTAATTCTGAGCTAATGGAAATCTCTATGGAAGAAGTAAGGAGAAGGTAAACATCACATATTTCATCCATTCAATCTGTTATGGATGTCTCTGTAGCCAATATTGTGTTAGAAAGAGCACCTATTGTTGTGTATGCTAGTATGGTAACCAGGGCTGACCTTGAGACTTTAATGACTAAGATGAAAGAGTATTTGAATGCATCTATTTCCTATTTAAAGAATTGTTTTGTTGAGGAGATGGGAAACATGTAAAATCCTTTGAACATTCTCTTGGATGTACTATATCAGCCTCTAGGATAGAGATGATGAATTTGATCAAAGTATGTCACACTCAGATTGAGAGCTGGACAAGAGCTGTTGTTGCCTTGAAGCAGTCTGTTGCTTCCTTAACTTCCTTGAGTAGTTCTCAATCTCAAATGAATACTAATATCAATTACATTAAAAGAGTAGCAAGGAAATATGTGGATGTATTTGAATCTTTTAATAAGTTGGTTAAAGAACATGTGAGAAATTAGGATTTGGTTGTCCAGAAGCTGATAACCAACTTAATCCAATCATTAAAGGAGACTGTTTCATTCACTATCAAACCACTTGCTTCATCAGTGCTTCTGTAGATGTTGATCAGTTTCGAGCAGTGATGAGAGAAGAGCATGGACAATCTTCTACCAATGGTTCTATGGACTCTACTGCTTTAAACTCAGTGGTTACTACCACTATGGAGAAAATTAAAATTGTTCAGGATTTTATGAGAGAGGCTACTGCATCTCAAAAATAAGTAAAGGAGAAAGTGGATTACTACATAAAAGGGTTTATACAAAGAATCAACTAAACAACCATTTCAAGCTTATGTTTGAACACATGAAGCTACCCCCAGTCACTTAAGATTTCAAAGAATAAGTAATCAAGATTAAAGAAATGACACCTGCTCTAGACAAGATTGTTGAGAATAAGTGTGACTTTATTTCTTCTCTGGAGAGAGGAGGAGGGATCATAATGGACTTCAGGAATCTGTTGGAGCCATTTTTGTATGTGGACAGTACTCCTATCATTGCACCTCCAGCCCTACCTACCTCTGCACAGTCTACACAATTCCACTGATGACTGCAGTCCAAGCAATCCAGACCCTCACTGTTATGATCACACAGAGATCTACCCACTATAGGCCAGGAATAGTCTCATTGCCCAACCACCAATCGTGCTTTCTGTAATTCCCAAGCATTAATCTGACACTACCCATACAGAATCTAGCTCTGAACCTAAATCCAAAACCAATGTTGACATTCAAGAGGTGCATTAATCTAGCTCTTCGGGTTGGATTCCGGCTACAAAGGCTCTCCAGGTTGGGGTCCAGTTACAGTTAGCCCCTAGGTCCCACCACGAGGCCTTGACATAGAAATTAATGTCCGGTACTATACATTCCCTCATTATGAAATTAGTTATTACATGTGATTATATGACTAGTATAATATCCATGTACATATTAATATGGTAATTTTCTATTTATTTTTCCCATATTATGTTCCAGTTTATTTTTAAAAGGCTGTTTTTTATTACACATCTTGCCTTAAAAGTTTATAGCGTCCACTAAATTATTTTTCCTTACTGAGCATTTGAGCTCACCCCTTTCTTATGTTTTATTTTCCTAGGATCCCAAGAAGTTTTTTATTTTTAAGATACAGGGTTAAGCTAAGGGAATGACATTCTCATAGGATTATTTTTTTTGTTGTATATTTGAAAGTGTAATGTAACGTTAATTTATGTAAACTATTTTCCAAGACTG
This sequence comes from Viscum album, assembly GCA_963277665.1. Taxonomy (NCBI): domain Eukaryota; kingdom Viridiplantae; phylum Streptophyta; class Magnoliopsida; order Santalales; family Viscaceae; genus Viscum; species Viscum album. Next base: position 288,641,489 of record OY728151.1, on the reverse strand, counting down.
CTAAACTGATCAGTCTTTCTGGACATGATTCCTTGTAATCATGCCAATGTATTAAAATAATGCACCAAATATGAGAATCTATTGTCGGGGAATTAGAATATTGGGAGAATTGAACCATTAATGAGGAGAAAAATAAATGAGGAAATGTCACACTTTATGATTTTAAATGACATTCTGATATTCATTAATGGTATACGGCTATCCTTGATCAGTCTCATGGGTATTCTCTTAGTGTATTTCTATTTTAATTGGGAGAATATCAACTCCAGGAAGAGCCACATTTTATTTCCCGCAAATTCTTGGGGAGAATCTATAAGGATATTCAAGAGATCATGGGGTGTTAATGATAGAAACTACCTTTGATGTGCCTCAGAGTCCTACTCTCTCCAAGTCACATAAAAAAATTTTTTTTTGAAGGCATCTTGAAACGAATTCTACGATGAATCCTGAACTGGATGAAAAAATTTCTATCCTTTTGTGGACATCTCATGCTTCTTAATCGCATTCTCACCTCTCTTCCAATACTTGTTCAATTGATTATCAGGCCAGTGATGGGTATTATCGTGAGGATGGAGAAGGTTATGACTGCTTTTCTGTGTGATGCTAACCAGACTAGACATTTTCATTGGGTAGATTGGGAATGTATGGAACATCCAGTTGAGGAGGCCGGCATGGGGATATGTGACATTAATGAAGGAATGAAAGGAATTTATTCGAGGCTTGCATGGGACAACATTTTGGGAAGATCTATGTGTGATTTTTTCATCAAAGAGAGCTATGAAGATCATCACGTTTATAGAGAAGAATGAAGAGTTACATTCCCTAGCAAAGAAAGATGTATGCTTAAACATCTTGAAAACCCTAATGATTTTTCTCGGTGGATCATAGAAAGAGGTGAAATTGGATTTTGGAAGGATAACTGGGTGGGGTATAGGCTCTTTTTCTGGGTTTCACTTCTCCGAAAATTTTTTTCAAAGAAGAATCAATGTACCCCAGACTTATTGAAGTAGTCCTTAATGAGGATCAAAAAGCATTGTTTGATAGTACTTTCTTGATTGATGAGGTAGATAAATGCTGTTACTTTGGTTCAAACTCAAAAAACGTTTCCACCTGGATGTTTATAAGGAACAGAAATTTGGAGATTTCATTGGAGTAGTAAGATGGGAAATAATTATGTAAGGAATTACCAAAACAATTGTCCATCTTGGTTTGGAACATTATGAAATATTCTTACCAATGGATGAATATATTCATAGGATAAGTATTCATTCAGCCTCTTTGTGCTTATACTATGTTAATATTAGTAGGGAATCATCAGATCATATCATTTCTCAAAGTGACTGGGCAGTCAATCAATGGTCACACAACTTCCCTCCGCCTATGGTCAGTCTACATCAATACACTTTTGAAGGTATCTTCTCAGTATGGATTTATGGTGTGCAGATCAAAATCATGGAATGCAATGTTTGGGACATAATTTTTGCATCCATATACTAGAAAATATGGGAGGAAAGGAACCAATCATGACTGGGTTCCTACTCATCTATCTTGTTCCTCTATATGTGGGCTAGGTCCATAATCTGAAAGTCGCTATAGCTGCTGAAAGGGGAAAAACAATTGCTTCTGGTGTGTAACATTCTCTATATACCTTCCTTACAATGGGGTTCGGGAGGATTATGGGTTGGCTGGAATCTTCCCACTAACGGGATGAATCTAAATGTGGATGGTTATCTCAGGAATAGACACATGAGTGGTGTAAGAGTCCTTCATGACTCATTAATCTCCATCCTGGTGGTGTTTAGTATTTTTTATATGCCATGTAATTCCCTTGGGGCAGATGTATGGGTGTAGCTCACATGTCTTCAAGTCTGCAGGGAGAATGACCTTTAGGTGTTAGAACGTGAGTCGGATTTTGTAACATTGGTGAACATGACATTGGGGAGGTATGAGGTTCCATGGGATCTAGCCTAAATTATCTTAATATGAGTTATAGAGGATTCCCCCGATTAAAAAAATCATCAGAGTTGGAGGGAATATTATTTTTTTGCAGATTCCCTTCCATGTTTTGGATTTTCAAGAGAGGGGTTAGGCATTTTTTTACAGTTCGTGGTCCCTTCCACTGGAGTTCCAGGTCTTTGTGTAGAGGGATCCTCTAGGTGTATGTTATGTTAGACCTCCATGAGGGTTTATACAATGGAGGGGATTCTCCTTATTTATCAATAAGAATAAAAATTAATATTTATCTAGTCAGCCATTTGTAAGTTAAAAAAGTTATTCATACTTTCACAGATGAATTTACCATTTAGTTGGTCATATTACTATTCCAAATGGTAAAATTACTATTCCAGCAGTCATATTTAATAGTATAATATTATTTTAAACTGGGTTTTGTGTAAATCCTAAATAATCAATGATTCTCAATTTGAAAAGTGACATAAAATAAGATACTTGTGTGTTTAATTATCTTATCCTATGAACATTTATTTTTTGAAGTTTATATAGTGTCACCTAAAAAAAATATTTGGTCATTTGTTCATCATAATTTCATCTGGTTCCCTTGTCTCCACTTCATCATTTGGATTTTTTCAAAGTAACATTAGAGGTTGAGTCATTAGATTCCTCACCACTTGTTACTTAATGGGCATAATCATGATTGGATTTTTACAGTATGATAAATATGGTTCTAATTATATTCCTTCATAAGTGAGGATATGTGTTATATATGGTAGGTACATCCTTAACAAAGAACAGTGGAACACATTGGGTACTTCAGAAAGGCTATGTGTAATCCCCAAAGAATAATACACAACTATATTGCACTATATTATTTGAAAGGGTCCAATGTACCTTGGGATCATTTTCCTTTTACATCCAAATCCTATAACACCCATACATGGAAATACCTTACAAAAGACATGATCTTCCACTAGAAACAAAAAAAACTTCCACTAGTTACCGACATAACTATTTTTCCAATATTGTTTTTCACTGATATTTGTTTGAATAATATTTAACCCCATTGTTGCTTCATACACAAGATCCATGCCTAAAATCTTTGTTTTAGCAACATCATCCAAAAAAGATAGTGTATGTCATCTATTTCCATACAATGCATCTTATAGTGCTATTTTAATATTTTTATTGAAAATTTTGTTGTATGAAAATTATACCCAAGGTAAATACATATCTCACATGCTTACAATGTCATGTGAGCATGATATCATCATGTCTTATAATGCTTGGATCATCCTTTTTAATTGGCCATATGTTTGAGGGTGATATGCAATACTCAAATGAATCTTGCTATCCAAACCATTCTAAAGACATATTTAATATTTCTATTTTAAGCATGGATAATTATCAGACACAATCTAATGAGGTGTTATGAATACTATTAAAAAATCAATAACATAAAGTCGTGTAATGTGATCAAGTGGTACATCCACCATTAGAGTAAAAATTATGCATATTTTCTAAGTTGGTCAACAATTAACCATATTTAATAATTCTTTATTATATTTTTTTGTAATATAGTAAAAAAATACATAGTAATACCACCCCATTTCCTTGTAGGAATTGAAAAAGTCCACATGAATCCTCTAGGATTTTGTCTTTCATCCATCACTTATTCACACACTGAACATCTTGATATATAATCAGTAACTTCTCACTTCAAATTATCCATCTAGAAAGGATCCTTTCAATATCTATACATCATAGTGAAACCAGGTTTTAGATAGAAATACGATCTATGGGAATCATCCAATAATTAAAATTTTAGCTCGAGCATAGATGGAACAGAAATCTTATTCCCATATTTTAGATTTCACACTTTCTAAAACATAATATATAACTCTTTTATTTTATGTTTATCCAAAATGATTTGATATTAGTTCTCATATTCCTCATTGATTTGGTATAATATCAAGATATTATAAATAAATACCATAAAACATTTCAAGATATTCTTTAAACACTCTGTTCATAAGATCCAAAAAAATAGAGGGTGCATTAGTCTACCCAAATGTCATTACTATAAACTCATAATATCCATTACTGGTTTAGAATTATATATTAGGAATATATTAATTCATCATATGAAATTCATGATACACAGATCAATGTTCCATCTTCAAATACTATTGAGCTCCCTTAGGTTGATCAAATAAATCATCAATGATAGAAAGATAATACTTTTACTTTATTGCAATAGCATTGATATCTCTATAGCCTAGGAATATCTTCATGGATCCACCTTTCACCGTGACAATGAGAATAGGGGATCCCTATGGAGAAACACTAGGGAGAATAATTCCCTTATTAATAAACTCATCAAGTTTTTTATATCGATCCTCTAATTCCATAGATTACATTCTATATGGAGTATTTTATATTGGCCTTCCATCAAGTATTAAATCAATATAAAACATAACTTCCTACTCTGTGGGATGTCCAATAAAATACAATGAAAATAAATCAATGTATTCATATACAATAGGTAAATTATCAATTTGATTGATTCATTCCTAATCCATTGATGATGTTTTCTATTCTTACCCAAAAATATCATTTAGAATACCTACTATAGGTTTATTTATATATGAATTAAATAATGAAGACCCCCCCCCACTATAAATATGTGAAATTTCTTACCTTTATCACGAATCAATATTTCATTCTCTTTGAAATAATTTTCATTTCATTAAAGTTCAAAAGCTAGTATATACCAAAGATTTTTTCAGAATAAACCATAGGTATGATGATAAAATCATCAATTAGATAATTTTTATGGATCATAACAGAAATTGGTCAACATATCTTTTCTAAATTAAGTTGTACACTATGAGTCATTACTGAAAAATCTCATGTGACGGTGAATTGGAAATATTTAATTCTTAAAGAAAACAATGAAGATATAAAGGCATGAGATTGTATGAAATCAAATAAATATTTATCAGAATTGGAGGAGATGATAAATTTACATTCCACCAAATCATTAGGATTGTCAACATGAACTATTGTGATCACATAAGCATGACATTGATCATATGTCCTTTTCTGAGAAATGTTTTATAATGAAATGAATATTCATTTCATAATGTACCATCACCCTAAAATTGTATCATTGAACAATGGTAGCATCATTATTTCCTTTATAAACATGATTATTATGGCCTTTCTCACGACCCATGTTGAATAATTCATCACGTTTTTTGTAGGAACCAAGGTTTTTCCATCCATAAGTACCGCACATTGAAAAAATTACCTTTTTATTATTCCATTTATCAATTATTTTCTCCTCTGCACTATTCTTCTCTTGTTTACTATTAAATTCATAATAAATATATAATTATGTATTTTTCTTGATATCACATGGGAATATGTACTTATATGATGAGAATGTGTGGGAGACTATTTCCCATCAGAGGAATGGTTTTAACTAATTAAAGAATCATTCAATCATGCCCTTTGTATTTCGTAAGTAATCTATAAAATTCCTGGGTGACATTGTAAAATTGGATTCATACATGGAAAAAATTTCAGCATCTTTGTGCTCCCACAATCAAGGATCATCTCTTTATATCCACGTGTTTTTTCCGAGAGAAATATTATTTCATTAAAATTTACTTAAAATATTTCCATTATATATTCAAAAAGTATTCCTCCTCCCCTGGGTTATTGAATCAATGACCACCATTTATTAGTATCTCCTAAGATATTATTAACTTCCATGATAACCTTCTCCCTTTTATAGCTTCCCAAAGTGAAAAATAATTTATTTATGGAACATATCCATTGCTCAACTATACAAGGAATTTTAGTATCATTTTATGATAATGGTTGTTGTTGCATAATTTGTTCTATCATTGTTACATCATATAGTGGATAAGGTTTCTCTATGTGAGTATGGTTATTGTAAATAACCTTATATAGTTTTCCCAGTATACTTCTAAGATTCTTAGCTCTAGTTTCAGCTCCCACTCCAAAATCATTGTATTATATTGAATATAAATCCCTATATATAATACATGTGTAGATATAATTTCCATTCCCTCCACAAGGTTCCATTTCAAAATAATGGCACATAATAAATTATTTTATGAATCATAATGCATGATTTTCAAACTATATATACACTTAATGTTAATTGGTAATTTGTGCATAGCTAATATAATAATCATAAATATGATTTCTTTGGGGACATGATAACATTTAAATCATTCCTAACTGTCTATAAATATAATGTGAATTATCCTAATAATATCCCCCGGGAGTGTCAATCTAGAAGTGAAGTATGTCATATTCTCCTGTTTCAGGTTACGCTGAGTTAGACCAAATTAATATTTTAAGAGTTGTTACCTCTAGGTACATTAGTTCCAAAACAACATTCACATGTAGTGTATAGATAGTTCTTTATTTCTAGGATGACCCACATAATCTATGCCTTACCTAAATTCTAGGATGTTTATCTATGATTGTCCTTAAAGTATCTCTTAGGGTTATGTTCCCTAATCTAGTTTCCAAGGATTTTACTAAACATTATCTGATACCAATTATAAATACCCCAACCCTAGTAACTCAAAGTCGGTGAAATTATTTATTACAATGGTATTTTGAACAATCATTCCCTTACCAATGGATTTAATAGTTGAATAGGTTTTTAAAAGTAGATAAAAAAATTATTGATACATTACAAATTCAAAGGAAAAACAACATATAAACTCTAATGTAACACCCGTAAATTCCTATATTATCCCTACAAGTCATTCATTATATACATCTTCGCATCCTAGGGAAAAATAAAACAAAATAAATGGGTGATATCTGTTGATCTGTATGGTTATGTAATACAGATGAAGCTAATATAATCATAAACAATATAGCATGGTGAATAGATAAAATAATATTCCATTAACACAAAATCTTGATCATATTATAGTCAGAATAAAAAGGTGAATAAATCATTCTATATAAATAATTACATGAGAATGAAACATAACAATATACATTATAATAGTTATATATTCATATTTTTTTATCAATTACTAATATCATAATGATGTATTATATAATTATGGACATCTGAAACATATCCAAAATGCCGTGGTAAAGTCATTTTAAAATAAATGGTTTAGGCCTTGACCAAATCCATATTCATTTAGTCTCATTAGAGCTATAAATTCATAAAGGGGATATAGTGGAATCCTATGATAACTAACAAAGCCTAATTAGTTTATCCTATGAAAGGGTTAAAACATAAACAACACATACATAACATTCCCAAATCAGCAAACATAATCCTAAACCATTATGAGTAATATGTTGAATGGTATCAAGATAGCACATACACAGTCAAACTAATGATAATCCATTTAATAAAATATGTTAAATGATATCATAAAGCGTAAAAATCAATTAAGCATAATATTTAATAGTATTTGATGAAATATATGAAAATAATCTTTCAAAATTATTGGGGAATACTAGAGAGAAATAACTTTTTTATTTTGAAAAGAAGAGTTATTTTCGAAAAATCATTTCTATTTTTCATAAATTCATATTGTAAATAATTATATCCCATAAAATAAAAGGACATTACATTGAAATTATATTTCTGTCAAAAAATAACTTCAACAAAAGTGAAAATAATTTAAAATTGTATTTAAGAAACTTTAGAAATTCGCCACTTCTGTGCGGTTTGAGAGAAAATATAAGAGTCATTAAACCATAAAATCATTAATTTTTTAAAAAAACTTGAAATGATATATGAAAAATATTCATGATAAAAATAGCGATATTAGAAAAATATTGGTTTCTTGAAACAGATTATGGAGTGTACTTGAAAATGGGTACGAAATCGGGTTGCTCCCTTTTACCAGGCTTGCATGTTAGAAGGAATTGAAACAGTGAACCTTATAAAACAAGTATTATCCCATAAAATAATGATAAACAGATTTTTATAAATGATTTATGAGCATACAAATATAATATATAAAAATTATATGAAAATAATTAATAATTAAATTGGGGTAATGATAGGGATAGATTTTCATGACAGAGAAATAGAGGCTCGATAAGAAACCCTAACCTTATGTCTCAAAGTGTTTTGAACATTCACTTAATATTCTAGAAAATGAAATTACATTAATTAGTAATTTAGTTAAGAACCTATTAATCATTTATTTTATTTATAATAATTTTACTAAGTTCATTTATGGAATTTTTGAAGAATTATGATATTTAATTTCATCATTTGCGAGTGTTTAGTTCTTTGGTTCTCATAATTTGTTAACTTGTATACACGTACAAAAGATCATGTGAAATATTAATGTTTTTATACAATTGAAATTATATGTTACTAATGAATTTATATGAAATTTAATGGTATTATATATCATTTTTTATATATATTAGGATGATTTATTAGATAAATTGTTACTAATAACCATTTAGAATATTTTTTCATTTTTTGATCCTTGTGGACTAGTTTTGTCTAATGTATTAATATTTTATACACCCACTAGTTAAAGAATATTAAATAAGATTTATTTCATATATTAATGAATTTTTTAACCATAAAAATGGTTTAATGAATAGACTAGAAGGTTGAATTGGTAAACAAAAACTCACCATCTATAAAGGCAGTAAATCAACACCTCAAGAACGATGCTTTAATTTTCTGAATAAAAATTGAAGAGAATAGAATTGATGTTTTATATTCCATTACCTAAATAAAATTACTGAATATATAATATACTATAGTTATCACACATTAATGGACATATTAGTTAAATAATGGATAAGAAAAAAATTAAAGAAAATTAAAACATCAAAAAGAGATTTTACCTCTTGAATTACTCTCCATGAGACAAACATTAGAAAACATTTAACTAGACTTCTCGGTGTGATATGAAGAAAAATAATGTGATTAAGGGGATTGAGAGAGTTATTGGGTAGTAATTGGTCATAATTCACTTATTTAAAGGTGTGACAAGAATAGGTGGTGAGGGGTGGCATTCATAATGGAGGAGACATGTGTTTTTCTATAATTTTATTCATTAGTTTATTATTTTTGGATCAAGAATATAAATATTTTTGATTTATATTAATAAATACCATAAATATAGAATGATATTTCCATATTATGGATCTAATATTTTTATTGTTCCAATAAATATTGTATTTAAATTATAATGTATATATTTTGTAAATTACAATAAATCACTATAGAAAAATTCCACTATTTTAGAAAAATCACATAAATTAAAACTAACTATTTCTAGATGTCTAGAATTATAAAATAAACTCCATTTTTTTAAAATAATTTTCTTAATTTTATGAATTTATTTTTTAATTAAGGTCATTATTTATTTCAAAATACAAGTTTTTAAAATATAAATAATAGTATGAAACATTGAAAAATTAATTGTGGTCCAATTATATTGTCTTATAATATTAAGACACCAATATATTAATTTAAAAATATAATTTATGAAAATAATTTTTCATTTAAATATTTTTATTAATTATAATATTTTAAATAGATATTTCTTTTTCACAAAAATATCAACAATTAATTTAACATTATTAAAATATTTTTGACCTTATTCTATGATATAAATATAACATATTTTCATTTATAAGTTACCAAAATTTTATTTATACTGTTTAAGTAGAATTTGAAATTATATTTTTCATATTAATATTCATAATAGTCACATTATTATTGCAATGGTCATATTTAATAGTATATTATGGTTTCAAACATGCTGTTGTGTGATGAATTAACTATCAAATATGATAAATTTTAAAAGAGACATACCATAATATCTTGGGGTGTTACAGAATTCTTGTGAATGATTTTAATTGATGATGATTATGGTTAACCACGGTTAAACCTATGTTGTGATAAATTAAACAAATGTCATGATTTAGATATCATATGAATAATTTTCTTGATTATATAGTTTATTACTATGATTATTTTTTCAAAAGATATAATTTCTTATTGTAGATATTGGATGGAACTAGAATGAAATTTTATAATATTGAATTTAATGATAATGAAATGATTTTCCTCCAAGGAAACCAAATGTTATGGGAGATGTAGTGAAAAAACGTATTTTTATGCTTACAAAAATTTCTTCATCCATGAATCATGCTGGTGTTCCAATTGATAAAAGGAGGAAAAAAATGTTTTCTTGATTCCATTATGTGATATAATTATCCATATTTTAGTGGGTTCTCTAATATAATTATTATTGAGAAATTTATTAGTGACACAAAGAAGCTATTTTATATTTCCTAGTACTCATAGAATAAATAATTTATTTTAGTTTCTTATCAATATGGAGGAAAACATATCAATAGTGAAATCATATTAATAACATGAGACAAATTTAAGAAATTGAATCAATAGAGTTTGAATAATTTAAAATATTATTTCTCAATAAGTAATGTACACATATTCTTTATATGAAAATAAGAACGAATTTATGCTGATAGAGTAGAATTATAATTAATATATTTATACATATGAGGTAAGTAATCAAATATTTTCAAGATACCCATATAGTATTATAATCTCACCTAAATGATTTATTAATCCATTATTTAGTGCCTAAAATCCAATTATTTGAATAGATTTATCCATAAGCATATTCAGTTTTTATAAATAAATCATTTGATGTGCTCTCATGGTAGAAATAGAGATAGGATTCATCCATCAATTTAATGGTTTTGAAAAAATAATAATGATATAAATAAATGGAAATTATTATAATAAAAACAATGGGGGAGGTGATTATTCCATTAATTTATATGTTTTGAAAGAAACATATATGGAATTTTCAAAGGGGTAATAGTAAAACATTATGTTTTTTAATAATGTTCTTCAGGAAACTGACTTCCATATTGAAGATAAGAAGTTAGCTAACGATGATAATTGGAATAAAGATCCATAAAATCCAGCACCAAAAATCCAAGGTTTCAAAATTTAGGATTATTGTTATAATGATGACAAGTACTCAAATATTATGGGTAATGAGAATGATTATTTTCAATAACCACGTAATCATAGAGAAAAAGGTAAATCTCATTAAATCAATATTGATTTTTTATGTCATGGGAACAAAGTGGAGAAAGGTAAAATTACCATCCACATTATAAATACTAATGTATCATTTGATTCTAGTTATACCCACACTTTTTTAACTGAGGAATTTTCTAGGGGTTTCACGTTACCACATTAACAATTAGATATTGATTTAGTACTGAAAATTTCTAATTGAATGATGATCAAATCAGTAATCTATCATTCGTTTTTGAATGGATTTTTTAGGAATGTGATTCATATAAATAATTTTATTTTCTGTATTGATGAATTTTATGTGATTTTGGTAATAGATTTTCTCTCTCTATCTACATCCAATTTCAATTCCAATGTAATAGAAGTCATATTTCCCATTACATGTTTAAATATAACCATTTATGGGTTAGAATATGAATACAATCATAAATTGGAATAACAGTTATTTTTTGGCTCTTGATTCCTATTCACTAGTGGTATTTATCTCATATGGTTAGGGAGGAATTCAACATCAAATATATGCTTACTTTACTTGAGTTTTTCGATATCCTTCCAAAATATTTTCCTAATAATCACCAATGTTTTTATATTGTTTTTTGGATCTTATATATAGGGATAAACCTATTTTGGTGACTCTATATATAGTACCCATTATTGAGTGGTATAATCTTAAGAAGAAACTGTAGGAAAATCATTATAAGGGACTCATTCTGCCTAGTTCATAATCGTGGGGCACACCTATCCTCTTTATTTTGTATAATGATGTAGGGATACCTTGTGACTTTCATCAATGAAGAGTATAGGAGAACAATTAACCACTCCTTAAACTAGATTTAGAAGTAGTAAACATTTCCATAATGATTATGTAATTTTCATTATAGAGACTGTTTTGAAAAATATATTGATCTGGGATGTTTAAAGTATATAGTATCCTAAAAATAGTTGAATACACACTATTGAATATAGTCAGGGTTTATTAATTATTATGAATTCTAAATATATTACCAAACTAGGATTATAGATCGGGTAACTGATACATTGAGCTGAAAGGATCATGCTTTCTTATATATGATTATAATCACAGAAGAAAAAATATTTTATGATTTAAATGGAAGAACCAGAATATTTTTTAGGAAAGTAATAACTGTTATCTTCTTCATATGAGTGTTCAACCATCTTTCCATGTAAATATTAAAGAGGTATTGAAGGAATAAATAGAGATATTAAATATGTTGACTATTATTTCTGAGTTCACCCTTGACTATGATGTAATGATATGGTTTAGAAGCATTATATGTGTCCCATCAATACAAGCCGTAATGAATGAGCTATTAGAAGAAACTCATGTATCATTATTATCTATTCATTATAGAAGTATGAAGATGTATATAAATATGAAAGAGTATTTTTGGTGCCATAACATAATGAGATATGTGGTGGATTATGTATCCAGGTTACTAGAATGCTATCATGTTATTACTGGGAGACAATATTCAATGTGGATGTTACAACCATTACCCAAACTCAAATGAAAATAGGAAAACATCACTGTGGATTTCATCATCATAGTCTATAAAAATCTACAGTAGATAATGTTATTTAGTTTCTATTTGATCACCATATGAAGTTAAAATATATCATTTCTCTCAGTTGAGATCTCTATCTTGATTAGATTTCCTAATTATACATTAATGAAGTGGTGAATTTATGAATATTACAACATTATATTATATGTGATCCAGATATTATTTTTACCTCAATGTTCTCGATAATTCATCATAAGATCTAGATACATAGGTGTGTTTCTATAGAACCTATAATACTCAGTCAAATGGTATGTTTAAGAGGACCATTAAAACACTAGAATATATGATTATATCATCATTTATATATTCCAAATGTTGTTGGAAAACACGTTATTGAATTCAATTATACCAATAGATTTCACTAATGAAATTAATTGATCCTTTTGAAGACCATTATGGAATTATGTTTAGAAATCTATGTTGTTTGGATTATTTTTGAGACATAATGTCATTATGACCTAAGATAAGTGAAGAAATAGATTATAATGTTAAATCTATTCGGTAGTATATAAACGTATTTCATAGATGATAGAATATGTGTGCTTATAATCGTCATTCAGATCTGGAATACAATATTTGTGTTTAGGCATACCTACGAATTTATACTTGGACGTAGGTTTTTATTTTTAAATGAAATGAATTTATAACCCTAGATAAATCATCGCATTAAATATTTTAAATAAAATCCGGATAGTTTCCTATCACATGGAGCTTCTACAGAACATATTATATATTTATAATGTGTTCCATGTATCACTTTTGAGTATGTATTTATATGGTCCTCAAAATGTATTTAAATCAGATTTTGTACCACTATAGCCTTATATTAACTACAAAGAACATCCCCTAGAAATCTTGTGTCTTCGAGATATAGCCATATAGAATAAGATTACTCACTAATTTAAAGGTCATTAGAGGAATCATAAATTAGTAGAAGGTATATAGATACATATGATGTGATAAATAAGAGATATTTTCATTTTGTTGTATTATAGTGATGAAATTTCCAAGGTGAAATACATTTTAAGGGTGGTGAAATGTAACACCCAAGGATTTTATTTGCATTTCATTTGAAATAAACTCGAGGTATATTATAGTTTAATTTACATGCAACTTTGAGTCTAAATGAACCCATGATATGATATACATTTATAACCCATCCAAGTAATTTATGGGCAAGAATTGGAATATCCATTTAATTAAGAATATATTAATATTTTTCTAATAACAAATTTTTTGATTACTTTTTAATATATATTCAGTAAATATTGTTTAAACATTACCATTTCATAATTAAAAGACATATTTTATAAAGATATGTATTTTTTCTAAGTGTGGATACTTTTTATATTAAATAATATGATGATAAAAATTAAAAATTTATTTCAATGAAATGCATTTTCATTTATGAATAATCACATATACATTAGTCATCTAGTGGTCAGTAATAAATAAAAAATCATTTAATGGTTGATAGTGAAATTTTTCATTAAATAGTTTTTACATGAACAATGTGTTTTTATCATAATATATTAAATATATAATTACCAAATAATGTTTTTAATGAAATATAATGATTATATAATAAATAAAATAATTTAATATTCATCAATTAGTCATTACATTGGAAAAATTGATATAAAATCAGTTTGATGATTAAAAAATATTTTTTCGTGTTTTGAAAACATTTTTTAAATTGAATTTCTACCATATATATATATATATATATACTTTTATAAAAATAGATTTCATATTTGGAATCATAATTTAAAAAAAAATTAAGAGATACTAATTTCATTTTTTTCATCATTAATATTAATAATGATATAAATCTGTTACCAATGATTGGGTAAAAAATGTTTACTTGTGGGTTAAACTAAGAGACAAAGTTAATCAATAGATATAAAATTGGATAAGTTTTATTTATTGTAGATATTTTGATCCTATATTATATTAACTTCAAATAATTGGTCATTTGTAAATACTTACAATGGAATGTGAAATTATATTATTAAAATAAATAATGTGATTCCATTAATATCCCTCCCCTCACTTATAATATAAAAAATCTATACCACACTTATTCTTAAATATTGATCCTTCAATCTAATAAAACCCTAAAAATAATATATTCCATTATTCCTTAACATAATCCATGATCCTTTGGCCTTCTCTAAGGGGTAGTCCTTCAATTATAAAGATGTATACCAAAGTAGGTCTCTCATAGATGTGGTATAAATCTTAACTTTGATCCTTTAATTTTAATTATTTTTCCAAATTCTATAAAACTATTGCCTGCATAATAAAATTATTTATTTTTTATCATAAATATATTATATGTTATTATGGTTATTGGACAATAATTTTCCATCTGATTTTTATCAAATAGTAAATGAATGTATTGCTCATGCATACCTGTAGACTCCGATCTCTATGTAGTGATTTTATTCATCTTACATCACATCCTCACAATGATGGATATAATGATGTATTTATATGATATACCGGAAATTAATGATATAATTTTGATTTTTATGATATTTTTTATTTTTCTAACTTTACTTATTTTAAAAAAAATTAAAACAGCGTTTATATGTTCATACGGACTACACCCTAAATCAATTGTGTAATTCCTTTTTCTAATTATACCTTTTATATATGGTTATAAATATTTATATAATAAATATATATTATCATTGAATTTAATGTATCATTATAGAGATGATGGAACCATGATCATGATTAAAGTACTATAATTTTTTAATCAACAAATGCAAGAAAAAGGAAACAATTATCACATAGAATACTGATTTTTAAAAATGAATTTTTAATAAATGTTGAATAAGATGTTATATTTAAAAAATTAATATTATTTTAAGTGTTAATATGGTATTTTAGTAGATCTATAATAAAAATATTTCTATTATGATGGAGTTTATTTTTCTTAAGAAGTAATTGAAACTTTAGGTATGGGTTTCACATTACAATCCAATTTTTACCAGGTTAGATTATAATTAATTTAATGGTTATAATACTATATGATATATGCATACAAAAATATATATACAATTTATTATCCTTAGTTTATATCAATAAATTACATGTCTTCCTTTTATTTTCACTCACTAGGTACATAAAATATTGAGTCAATTATTTTATAAAAATATAAATTATTTTTTCTAATAGGCTACTAATATTTTTCTTCCATGTCTACATTATCATTAAAATGTTACCAGAATTTTTTTAATATTCTAAAATTATTAATTATGGTCATTTTTAAAAATGTTATAAACTCTATAATTTTTTTTAAAACGAATCATCTTGTAATTTTTTGAATGAGGTACATTTTACCAAATAAGTGAATGGAATCTTTATTTTAATGATTACCACATAAACTATTTTTCTGAATATCATGACTACCCTTTACATTGATGCTTCTATTAAAGATTGTACACTATTATTATTAATTATTTTTTCATAATATTCTAAAATTATTAGATATTTAAAATTTTATTTCAGAAGGATATGATTATTT
The DNA here is from genome assembly GCA_963277665.1 of Viscum album. Lineage (NCBI taxonomy): Eukaryota > Viridiplantae > Streptophyta > Magnoliopsida > Santalales > Viscaceae > Viscum > Viscum album. Next base: position 288,625,279 of record OY728151.1, on the reverse strand, counting down.
TACTGAACGAATACTTCATATATATTTTAGGTAAATTTTATTCTATGAAAACAACCATTGATGTTAATTAATCATCACTAGTGTTGTTATCCAATGATACCATATATATAAATTCTTCCGATGGATTATGATTATGAATATGAGATATTGGTGAAATTCATTATCATTTTCAATGGTTAATCTATGAATAAATGATATTTTTTCATGATATTGTGGCATACATATCAATAGATAATAATTTTTTGATGGGGTCTATTATAACCATCCAATGCATCCGGTAAAGATTAATATTCTATAAGTTAAAAGTTTAACCTAGGGGTAATCAAATGACCAAAAATATGGTACATTGGTGTTTATGAAAATACCCACATGAGTATATGAGAGGTTCTCCAAAGCCCATAATAGGTGCAAGGGTGGTTATCCCAAGCCAAAAAGTAATTAAGGTCATATTTTGTAACCTTGAAATAATATTTAGATGATTATTATTATATTTACACTTTATGACACTCTTTTAGGACATGATATTATGCCAATGTCATACTCTCATAGATCTTGTTTCTGGGTTTACATTACGATTCATGTCTTATAAAAGTCCAAAATTTATTCAATTTCATATGATTTTGATACAATAAATGAGGTGGTGTTATTTTCAATTGTTAAGATCATTTTATCTTACCCTTTTGCTCATGTTACACACAAAATGATCATTGATTTATTTATCCAATTTTTAACCTTATTGAGTATCTAATTACACCCTTCATTATGTTTCATTTTCCCTATTGTATGAATGAATTTTTTATCTACGACATATATAATAATGGTACTACTTCAGAATAATATGATTGGAGACGATGTGGAGTCATTATGTGTCTATTCTTTATGTATCTATGTTTCCAAATACCTTAAACCTTTAGATTTTTTCATGTATTATAATAATATGTAATGAATATTAATCTAATAAGATGTTATATTTATGTATGAAATTTTTGGGGGGCCTTAGTAGGCTTGATAAAATGGAATTGGACTGAACCTAGTCCATGATATCTTACCAATATCCCTAGAAAAATTCCTCATGGATAATGCTATTTCCCCTACATCTAAAAAATATATCCCCCACCCTGACATGAATGGCCTATAAAAATCTATATACCACTCTTCAATGTAACACTAAAACCATATTTAAAATATCACATCTATCCAAATACCCAACAATGATTAAACAGTTGTGCACTCCTATACATCCATTATCAATTCCCTATCATCCCAAAATAACCATCGCTCGACTAGATTCTATATTCCTTGAGAATGAATACAACCATATATTCTGTGTTAATAACACCACCTAACCCCCCCCCCCCCCTGCACTCACACAGACATAGAAAAACATAAAGTGTTATTTCCATAACTAATTGTCTCTTGAAATCTCTGACGAGCACAATAAAACTGGAAGATATTACATCCTGAGGACTTGATATCCATCCCATCATTTGAATATATTTTTCTAGAAGATAAACCTATATTAACTATTCATCTCATATATGAGGGTCATATTTAAAACCTTACTGTAAGATGTTGTTAGAATTTTGTTCACCTAAAACCAAAAAAAATTCCTCAATCCATCATCGAAGCATCTCACCCAAGATTCCATATCCCCATCCAATGTTGTGGGAAGACACTGAAACTCTATTAATAGACCAACACACTTGTTAACTGGAATGCCTCTCTTGTTTAGATGTGTGAAATCTCATTCCCTATGGATCCATAAGGTCTATGGAAATAAATGAAAATAATAAAGGTACTTAATACCATTCCAAGAAAACCAAACATATTGATCCTCTCACAACAACAATTCCCACAAGTGTTTCTGTGGGAATCAAATAATATAATCTATTAACTTCACCCTCACATGGAGTGTCTGTAAATATAAAAATATAGTATGTAAGGTCACTACTAGTGGATTTGAAATATAGGGACCACCCTTTCCCAAAAAAATAACGTTTCATATTAAAATAACACATATTAATATAAATAGAATTCATAGTTCAGATAATATCCCAATTAATCAACTTCATAATCTAAAATAATCTCTCATAGATATGGTCATCCATATTTATTTCTAGTAAAACTAGGGGTTATTGCCATACTACTAGTGGGTCATGCTCATCATCATCTTTTAGAGAATACACTAGAAGGATTAGCGGTTTCATTAATCTATAATAGAAAATACATACCTTAGAACGCATTTCTATCATATTTTATAATATCATAGTTTATGGGAAATATATGTAACAAACCTGACTCAAGTTACCCAAAAATGATGTTTAATTTATTACATTATACATGATACAAGGGATCCCAATATAAAGGATCAATATGTTTTTCTATCTGGGGAGACTAGATACATATATTATTTCTCAATTATATTAGAAAAATATTAAAAAATAAAATATTCATTCATCCTTTAAAATTATTCAATGATTACTTCTTCATATATTAGGTAAAGTAAAAAATATTAAAAGGATATCCTAACTGCTCGGTAAGAGAAATAATACAATTTAATATATCATTATTAAATAAGGAATTGACAATATGGAAGAGTGGATAATAAATATATTTGCCATTTATTTAATAACATGATATTTAAAATAAATCTATATAAAATATCAACATTTCAATCAAGAGGATAATAATAACTAAAATAATAATGAAGGAAATGAATAACGTCTGGAGTCATGATCTTATCATCAAGGCCTCATGTCAATACATAGTGAACATTTTCATCTAGTACTAGTTCCATGTCATTTCAATGAATGAGTACATATACACCAAATACCTAACTAATTTGGACAATTGATTGTCTCATGATATTTGTTGATGCATCAAGGGTATATTTTTAACTGGTCCCCACATATTGCATACATATTCCCATTTAATTCATCATATTTTGAATAAAAAATATAGTTTACAATAATTATTCTTTATTAGTAAATATATATCTAAATAGAATCAATAATATGGAATATCAATATTTCCCAAGTAAATGAAATAAATTTCTTAATAAGATCCCATCAACTAACTCCATAATTTATAATAGAATATAGTAATGAAAATTTTGAGATGACAGATATTCTCATGATACAAACAAATTTTAAATGTAGGATAAAAATAATGTATAATAAATAATGTATATTAAGAGAAAACATGATCACAAGAAAGTGAACAATCACAAAATAAGGTAAATTTTGTGGATTAGTAAAGGATGGTAGAAGACCATCAAATCATTATAATATAACTATTGAAAGAAATTAATGTATTTTGATAATTAATGTGAAAAACTGTAGTGATAAATTAAAATATATTTCTTTAAATATTTTGTAACTTTTTTATTAATAGAATGTTATAAATTTTTCCAAATTTCATTTCATCCATTTATAAAAAAAATATTTTTTATTTTAATATAATGAATAAAAATTCATATAATAATGGGAAAAGGTTTTTTTTCAAAAAAAATTGTAAACTATTGATGGAATATAATTAGATAATAATGCCAATTAAGGGGATAAATCCATTTATTCTATATATGTTAAAATTAACATTCCTTTCAAACATTTGTAAAAAGTAAAATACACCCCATTTGGAAAAATTGAAATTATTCCTTTATAAAACCTCTAAATTATAGGTAAATATTGTTGAAAATGACATTAAATAATCATTATATAATATAAAATCCAATCTTGAAGCATTAAAAAAAAACTATCCACATGGAAAAATGTATCCCTAACTCAAAATTAGATATAAGGACATATTTTATAACAACATATTCATTCTATTTTCTAGTAACCAAATTGAGAAAAAGTTGGATGAAAAGAATTGAAAATTGGGAGGTAACCTCAATAGAATAAAATGCATGGGTTTAAAATGATATATAATAAATTATTATTATAATTTCAATTTAAAACCAAAAAATTTCAAATATGAGTGAGATTATAAAATAAATATTTATGGACTTGATAAAAATGATTTAAAACCCTTTAAAATATAAAATATTAATTGAACTATTAAATTAAATGATTATATAACAATTTGTCTTATAATTTATAAAATGAACAGTATATAAACCATATGAATATATGAGGTGCATAATATAAAATATGTATCAATGGAGTAGAATTTAGTATAGAATCCCATACCTAAGATTACTTCTTGGTTAGGCATTTTATGTTATTTAGAAACAATAATTAAAAATTTTAGAAACATTATTTTAAACCTCTTTCCTATATATTCCATTTGTTAATTAGATTTTATATCTATTTGGAATTAATTCATTTAATAAATCCTTCTACGTCAACCACCTATGGTTGATTAATAAATTTCTATATAATTACATCAATATATTGACCATAGTTAAAGGGGAAATGAAATGGTTCACTCATATCTGTAATATTAATAAAATCTTGAATATTATTTTGAATCATTATATAAAATTTTATTATAATCCATTCATGGTGTTATTATCAAAATGAATCACATTATGTAATAGATGAGGTAGTACAAACATACACAAGAGAAACAATATCAATTTATAATGAATGGAAGGTACGAATATAGATGATATATTATATTTATAGAATCATAAATATGTCATATATATCATATTAATTAATTAATTCAATCTTTATAACCTTCTAAATGAATTAGTGATGAAATCCGAATTATGTTTCTTCATGGAGAGAGTATTATGAATCTACGCACGAGTGTTGTTTTCAATTTCCAAAGGATAGAAATGAGATATAAAATGGATATACCATTAACATAAAAACATATAAGTATACTAAGTATACTTATTGAAGTATATTAATAAGTTTAATGATCATTTTAATTTTTTTATTAGTAATGAAACATAAAAAATTATGTAAATAATATATACCTCTTCTTTTGGTAGCTATAGTTGGTTCAGATGTTAATCATTCCTCCTAAATGGCCGGAAGGATGTCTTTTTTTATTATTTTTGATAATACACCTTTAAATGGGTGACGTGGAACCCTTATAAGGCCCAAAGGCTTAGGAGACAATTAAATGAACCATAGGTCTTAAGGGAATCACTCAGACTAAACAACTTAGAACTGCTCCTCTCTAACAAATCTCATAAAATCCACACCTCACCTTTTCATGGATGGTCCACTAGATTTTCTATGATGATCATCGCATTCCCAATAACGATTTCAATTCCATACACTCTCTTTCTTTCAATTTTGGTTGGCTTTACTCCTGTGAATGTGCCTACTCAGAATCCTCATCTATAACATTTTCCCTTGTAATTTGCATGGTACATATGCAAATTTCATGACGACCAATGTCCTTGGGTGGAATAAAGGCCATGATGTGGGCCAAAGGCCCTGAGAGAAAATTTTCCTGAATGAATTTGGTGGCCCAAATTCCTTACCGGACCAGAGGACCAAACCAGTTTCTTGATGGCCTAGACGGAAGAATAAATCTGGCTCTTACATTACTAAATAGTTTTTGTTACTGTTCCTACTACAATACTACTACAATAACAAAAAATATTTCTCCAAGTTTATTTGATCTCGGGTATCTTGTATTCACTTTCCGTGTCCTCCCCAACTGTGATGAGGCTCTAGTAATTCCTAAAGTGGTATTTTATTAATATTTAGAACTATACAGTATTGGGAAAGATATTGGGAAATTATTTGGATAGTTCATGGTCCAAATAGTTTTCTTGAAATTTTTATAGAAGAGGGGAGAGGATGTCAACTTTTAAATGCGAGGTGGGTGGAAAAATTGTAAATATTAAGAATATTAATATATAATAATATTTCACTACTTAAAAATGGTAAAAATGTGATAGATTTAAAATATAGGATGATATATGATCTTAATAAATTCAACCCAAAGGATTTATATTTTCTTTAATTTTATTTTACCGTTTATCTCTTTAGTTTAAACCACATGTTAATACATTTTAACCATTTTTGTAGTGATATGTTATTACAATAGTTACTATTCATTTGGAAAAAAAATTACTTTTATAAAATTACCTAATTTTAATTATTATGATTCCAAATTTATATAATACATTTTACATGATTCAATTCCTATAATATGAATTAATTACTTTTACTATAATTTCATAGGAGGTAACGAATAAATGTTTTTGGAAAAATGTTCATTTTTACAAAAAAAATGATTTTATATAAAAATGATGTATAATACTGATTTAAATGGAATAAATTAAATTAGATTAAATAACATGATGCTTACTGACATTAAATTTAAAAAATCTAAATTTAACCTTTTGAAAAATTAATTAAAAGCAACGAACCAAAAATAATATTTATTTTATAAAAATATTTCTTATAAATGAAAAATAATAAACATAGATTTATATGATATAATTTTTATAATTAAATACATTATACTACTTCAAAAATTTCATATTTAACTATAAATATATTTTATAAAAATCCAATTAATTCTTAAATATTTTTATTTTAATAAAAGTGACACAGTATTAAAACAGTTATTTTTCAATATTCACCCAAAAGTTACTAATTATGAAAAATCTAAATAAATAACCCTAGGTGAATTTTGACCTGTTCTACTCAAAAATGTAATTAATTTCATAAAATATAAGTACTTATTTTTAATTTAGTGCATAAAATAATTCTAGAATAAATCTAAATGCATTAAAGTATGGGTTATTTAGAATATGGTATATACATACTATAAACAAATCATATATGCTAAAATAGTAAAATTTATAAAATACAAATACTCTAGGAACACCCCATATTAGAAATATATCACGACCTAGGAGATCTCAATAGCACTGTATACCAGAAATTGGGTTCAATAATATATATCATATAAGTGTTATTTAATTAAATTCTTATTTTTAGTATTTTTATAACCAGATCATTATAATTTTTTTTAGTTAAATGAAATGTTAATAACTATTTACAAATAAAAAAACACCAAATGTTTTTATAGAAATTTTATTTAACCAAAACCACTTAATAATCATCATAAACAATTATTCGCAACTGTAATTAAATCCAAATTAGGAATTAGTTAGATAATATAGAACAAATGTTTTATATATTAAAAAACAATATAATATGTTGACATATATAACTATCCCAAATATAAAAAATAATGTGTATAATGATAGTGAAGAACATATATTTCATTATAATCTTATATGGATGGTATTTTTCAGGAATGCACACCCCCTTTCCACCCTAAATAAGGTGTTAAATTTCAAAAATAATGAATGAAAAAGATTGTGAACCACATTTAGTAAAGTAACCCAATCATAAAAGAGGAAATAATGAAGATAAATCACATCCCTAGAAACATATACATACCTCATAGAAAAGTTATCTAAAACATTGAACAAGATCCACACTAAGAATTGATAACAACCTATATCTTATATACCATACACAAATAGTAATATAAAAGAAAAGAAATAAGTATTTCATACAACATTATTTTGTCCCAACATATATCACTATACAATGGAGATATTAGAGTGTCATGTGACCTAAATTAGGACTACCCATATACTAAATGATCCCAACTAGTAGTAGGGGTATGAAAATACTTGGGACAAATTATTTTCTATATATTAGTAAACTATAAATATCAATGGATGTAATGATTGTAACACTCATTTAGATAAACAATAAATAGAAAAAATCAGAATTTCTTGTCAAAGTTAAACAATCTAAGCCATGTTATAATAACATGAACACTAAAATTTCATAAAAGTCATAATATTTTAATCATGATCCACTGTGGGAGGATCACATACACCAAGGTAAAAAAATAACTCAAAATAACAAACCAATAGAATTTCACAAAAATTGTCTCAGGTCTTGGCCCAGTAAAATATTTTAAATCTAACCTATCTATACAACTCAATCATAAAGTATAGAGAACTTTCTCTTATCCAAACCAACAACCATGATATATAGTTAGGTACCCATGGTTATTTATAATGGTGTGAGTACAACTTTGTCTGACACCCCCAAAACATCCCTAAATATATCTTTTCTAAATAGTTTGAAAAATGATATTCTATAATAGATAATTGAAATGAATTATGAAAAATCACTATGAATCCTCTAGTTAAAATGTCACAACAAAGATCAAATATACATGCTCCATCTAGTATTGGGTTTCTCTAAACATGAAATATAACCCAACCATGTGTTCTATAAATACTCTCCCATAATACTAAAACACATCAACAAGTCTCAAAGGGATTGGAACCCACCATAGATAAAACCATATATCATACACTATTTGGGGAATTAATTCCCACAAGGATACAACAATATATCATAGATCCTCTGGGGGAATAGTGACAACCCAATATAATACCATATATCTTAGATCCTCAAGGGGGATTAGTTCCCGCCCCAAATACTATCATATAAAATAAAACCATAGGGGGGTTATTTACCACCCTAGGAATAATCATATAACATAAATGATTGTGGGTATTATCCTACAACCTCTTATGCTACCATGTATAAAAAAAAACTAGGGCAGATTAGAACCTACCCAAAATACCACTATATAAACAGTAGTTGACCGTTGAAATAAAATTGGAGGTATATATTCTCATACTCATTTAGAAAATTTATCCACACATCTTAAATTAATGATTTACTAATATTACATTTCATTTTTATTTCTATAATAATGATTTCCATTTTAATATGTTATCCATCTCCAAACCATGGTTCAAAAATATTTTAAAATTAGTATTTTCCTACGATATCTACTTTCAGCCTATAAGATATTATTCCAATCATCTTAAACCCTTATGTTCCCTTTATTATTAACCACCCATGTGTATCAATACACAAAATTTCTAATACCCATTTAATTTCATGAATGTTTATTTCATGGGTTTAAATATTCTCTAATCACTCACATCGAGTGCATAATTTTTTAACAGTGTCTAATAGGTTTTGTTCATGGATCCCGAAACACGTAATGGATCTCATATTCATGACGACTCATATATTGACTTTCCAAAGGATGGAATGTTTTTGGGGAAATATCCAATGACACATTTGAACTCAAATTGGTCAAGATTATGGGAATTAGGGATCATCACATCCTTTTGGGAAAACTATTCCATATTGAGGGATCTTATTTAGATTTATGATATGTTCATGAATATTTTTTTCATTCCCATGAATGTATGACCCATACCAAGCTGAATTAATTCCAAATTGTGAATATTCATGGGTTTTAAATAATATTTATGTATTTTATGTTCTCCAAAATGGGTAGATTTATATGTGCTTTCAGTTCTCCATCAATGGTACATTTTTTAGTGGGATTAGATATTCTTTGGTCGTTCAATATGATGATTCTAGTTTTAATCCATATTGTGGGGTACTCTGTAGTTTTTATATCCAGGGAGATGAATGTTATTTTTATGATAGGATCCAACTCTTATGAATAGATTTCATTATATCCTCATGATATAATTCTGAACCCAGATAGTTTAGTTCCACTTAATTGGACATGTCACCTTTTAGGGTCGTGTGCGGAGGACCAAATTATGGAGTTTAATTTCTTGTATCAATGATGTCTGTATGGAAGGTGCCTAGTCAAAATATTGTGTATGACTTTTTTCATGGTGGCCCAAGGTACCTATAAGAGATGTGATCTCCTATGTGGATATGAATATATAAAAAATGTGGCCTGAAGAACATATGTGTGTATTTGGGTGTTGAGTATTGTCCTCGAGATGGATTCAACATATCATTGTTAGTTGGGAATCAAATCATGAATTGTTCAGTATGATTTCGGGATTTCACAATATAATAGGCCCTTTTGTGTGGATGTGGTTTGGGATTACACTCAGTAGGATGAACATTTTTTTTTGTATTGTGTGGATTTTCTGATTACCGATAACTTATAAGCCCTCGTGATTCATGGTCGATGTGAGAAATAATCGAAATTAGTTAATCTTAAGATCACATGACTCGATTATCCTGTTAGTGGATGAGATCTAGTCCAAAATTGGGAGAGAACAGGTGTTAATGTTCCCATATCCTTGATTATTTTATCATCTGGAGAAGGTGAAGAGGAGAAAGAGCATCACATCCCACTAAAAGTCATGGGGATTTATCTATGAGGGATGACATGCTGGTTCATGGGGAGGAGAGGACTGAGGAATAGGGTAAGGTATGTTTTTCCATTAAATCACGTAATGGGGGAGGCTCACACGGTCACCTATGAGGCTGTGAAAACATCCAAGGGTAGGACCCTCATTAGCTTGTTAATATAGACTTGATTTCATTATGAGGGTATATCATGTCACAAAGGGTACCATAAAGACTCCAATAACCATATCTAAATAGAATAGAGAGGAAAAGTTTTTCTTGATGATCTGATAATACATTTTATGTGGATTTGGAAGAGGCATTGGCTTGATGTATTTAGACAAGTTCTTATAGGGTCTAAAATGGGGCCCAATGATATGACAGATGGGGGATCTGGTATGTGGAGAGTAGAACATCCTTTGATTACCCACTCCACGTATCATGTAATTATTTTGGATAGGGTTCCCTCCACATATCAAGTTGCTATGTGTTTGAGGGTACCATCTACATAGAGTTGTGCAATGCAGACTGGGGGTTTTCCTGCGCAGCATGTTTCTATATAGGTCCATGTTCCACTTGCTTAGATTTTTTATTCATGGGGTTAAGTTCCCACTTAGTAGAATTTTTATACATGGGGAAGGGTTGTATGCATAAAGTGTTTTTCAATTAGGTGTACTGGTCAGAAAAGGGTCCATCCATTCTTTCCTCATGTAATTGTTTCCTCATTGGGATCTTATGTTTTTGAAGGAATGGTTGGTTTTATTTCTTCATTAATGTTTTATGGCGGGTTTACTTGTTGGGAATTGATGTATCGATACCAATTATTCTATAACCCTCATCTTTTTTAATATCCTTCTCATCGACTGTCTCCCATTCTCCGTACCCCATGGGGGTATTTTATATAGGAATAGGGGGATTGGATTCATTCAAGGATAGTCATTTATAGTGGTCTAGAAGGATTCATTTCTAGGATCCCAAGGATTCCTTGGCCTACAAATGACTTTATTTGGGCGGAGGTCATTCCTGGTCAAATAAATCAACATCTAGCTATAACACCCTAGGTTTTTTAAAATAACTCGAAATTCATGAAATTTTTTTTTATGTAGATATTTATAAGTAACCTTTAAACATAAATTTTCTAATTCTATGTTTTGAATTTTGAAAAACAATCATCTACAATTGTGTTCAGTAAGTGATTTTATGTCTAATGGAACAGACATATATTTTTTTGAATAGTAACATACCCTTATGAATAGAAATATCAATAGTAGTATGGCACTAATGAATAGTAAAATCTATTATTATTATTTTATTTTCATAAGTATTTAATATAATGACATCTTGGTTATTTTTTTAATGTGATATAAAATCAGTTATTGTTTTAAAATTGTTAATTTTTTAATAACGTTTGATTTTATTTAATAATAAAATTTAGAAAATTTAGAAAATTATTTTCCAAAAATGGAGTTTATCATGGAATTCTACAAATCGATAAATGTTTAGGGAGATTTTTTGTGAATTTTATGGAATTATATAAATATTATGAATAGTAAAACATGATAAAATATAATAAATGCTAAATACTAGATTTACTGCATCATAGGTGATGCAAGGATTATTTAAGACCACTTTGTTTGAACTGACATGCAATTATTACTATTTTGGATCTCATGAATTGAGATAATTTGTAATCTTGAAAAAAATATAATAATAATTATTTAATACTTTAAAATACCTCTTCTCTTCAACTATAAATACCACCCTTATTCCCCTATTCCTCTCACACCTCTCAATCCTTGAGCATTGTCTAACTTCTGCCAAATTTCCTTGCCAATCACCTTCCCCACGTCCAATACCATTTGGTCTCACACAAAGGCCAAAATAAAAGGCCTTAAAGAGGTTCTCAAGGTGAAGATATAAAGAGGTAAGAAATAATCTTCTTTTTCATGTGTTTTCCTTTCCTCTTATTTTTTTTATAGTCACTTCCATTCTCCCACTTATTCAAGGTGTAAAAACATTGTCCGTAATGTGTCGAATTACCGACATCATAGATGATGTGATTTCAATTTATTAAACCTCTGAAGTCTGGTCATGAAAAAAAAAATTAGGTTGAAACTAGTCATAAAGTATATATTATGTATCATCCATGGTTTTATAATTTTTTGTAATCATTGTTTTAATTTATAAAACAAAACTAGGTCATTATATTCAAAGAACCACAAAAATGATCTAAATGAACATTACTAATTTTTTATCTTATTAATCATCCTCATTTTAGAATTCAAAATGATAAATGGAATAATTTATGGTTATATAAATTCGTAACTACCATTCCATTCCATTTTGGGATTTTCACTTCCAATCAATAAGAACAACCACCATGAATCGACCATGTAAAACATGTAAAGAAATCACCCAAAACAATGTAAGGGGAAAAAATAATAATAATTAATGCGTGAAAAATGTTATAAAATGATCATATATGGTTTCATAAACATGAATATGTTTCTATAAGATATTAATAACACTATTTTAACCAAAATACATGAGATCTAAAAACATTTTAAGTAAGCAGAGCGCGAGGTAAAGGAATTCCTAACCCAATTTCCATTCTTTGGGTCAACCCTCTTCTTTTTTCATTGTATGTTATTATGATTATTGGTGTCATGAATTTTTGAATATATTATGTTTCACAATTTGTATTTATATAGTATACACATTTCCATTCTATTCTATCAATTCACCCTCCAATTATATTCTAATGAACATTCCTTTTAAATTCCTTTTAAAACTCCCTTTAATAAATTTCAAAAGGATTCTTTTTTATGTGTATGGAATGAGTAGTTTCTCTTTTTTTCATGATAAATTATATCCATGATATGTCCCTTGTACATTATTTATGTTGTTTTGAGACCATTATAGAACATGATATATTTTTTTGATCCCATTATAGCCCAAGATATGTTGTGTTTATCCCATTATAGTTCAAGACATGATGGGTGAGCCCCCTTATAGATCTCTAATACATTGGGTGCAATGGAGATGGAAGTTGACCAAAAGGTTATTCTATTTTTAAGGGTTAATGTATGAGTGATAGGTTAAAAATTTTACAATCCAACTACATAATGTTTCTATGCATATCAGTTTTTATGATTGTGGGTTTTATTGGTTTTCATGTTATCACATGTCTGACACTTTATTTCCTTATATCCCTTAGTTAGTTTTATATTCATCCTCTGTTTTTAAAATGTTTTTTCATAGGATATAATGATTTTTAAGATAAAGAAGTGTGTTTTGATGTTTTATATGGTGTGTTGTAAAAGAAATCAGGTTTTGTGTTTAAATTTATTACATTTTGAAAAAATGGATACCCTTTTAGTAGTATCCTCTTATATGAATGTGTTATTTCATTTATGTAATATATCCTAATTATTTAAAACTCTAAACCCAAAAGATCATAAATTTTTAATAATATAAGGTCTTGTCTAAAATTTATGTTTAAGTAACATTTTAAGGTCAGGTCCTTATAGTTGATATTAGAGGATGGTTTAGATATCTTTAGGGGTTGAGATAATATTTAAATAATACCGTAAATGATTTTTACTCTATGATAATTTGAAATTTTATACCATTTAATGATTACAATGTTGATTCATTTATGTTATGCTTGTAAGAAATGGTATTCTACAAATAAAATAGACAATATTACTTAGGAAGGAACAAAGAGGCTGATGTATGCCTGAATCTATATCCCAAAATAGTGGGAATCAGAATCGAGCTGTTTGTGACAACAATGGATCAGTTGACTAAAACAATAAACGTGGGTGGTAACCATGCCAGAGGGGAACATGATATTCCATGAATAAAAATTCCTTTTTTTGGATCATTTAATGGGGAAACATCATCCATCATTCGGTAGAACCATAGTTCTAGTAATAGATGAGGGATGGATCATTTTTCTAAAAAAGATATTTTATGTCATGTGATTTTTGTAATGTCAAAAGGGAATACTATACATTTATCATTCGTAAGGTAAATTCGATAAATAGTGGTCTATGGTTATGAATACAAAAGAAATATATGATCCTGACAGTCTGTAATGATATTATTTTAAGAGTCTTTTTTATGAAAATATTTTCACAAAACATTTTGACTTAGAATGGAGAATAAATTCGTTGAACTAACATATAAAGATGAAGATTATATGGAATCATATAAAGCTAATATTAAAAGACATTCCATGTATGTACGAGATTTTACTATGGATTTTGAATGTAAAATTATTAGATTTTACACATGTTTGAAAAAGTTTTTTGTGACAGGATATAGATATATGATGTTTTAGAAGCTTGGAGAAACATGTTTGTAGTGATGAAAAATTTGAGATGGATTTTTCTGACACATATGGTCATTGTGATGAAAAGAATATGAAGTGTTCAGGTAGGCAAGCAGTGGGGAAGAACTCGTTAAGGAGATCTGGAGGTAAGAAAATGAATTTTATTCTTGTGAAAAGTGTTTTAAATGGTGTGTTGGTGAATGTGTTGTAAATTCTGGAAAATACTACCAATGTGGTATTTTTGGACATATATCTTGTGATTGTATGGAAATTGATTCAAAAATCAGTGTGATTCCATTTGTGAGATGCTTTAATTGTAAGGAATTTGGTCATGTTGCTCACGTTTTTCGAAAGCTAGTTACTCAAGAAGGGAATCAACACGATAGGGAGCCGAAGGGTTTCTTAAAATATTTTTCAATAACTTAAATAGTTATTTATCCATCACAATAGGTGGTATATGACATATTTCTAGTTTTTAATGTTTTTGAAAACATGTTGTTTGATTTAGGGTCTACACATTCATTCATTTCTGATATATTTTCTAAAAAATTGGGAGTTCAACCTCATGAAATGAAACCAGATATCATGGTAAAAACAACTGGATTAAATATTATGTCAAAAAGAAATTATAAGAATATTTTTATCCTCGTTTGTGGAAAGGGTTTAACTACAGACCTTGTTTTTTTCCTCTAGTATAATTTTATGTTGTTCTGGGTATAGATTGGATTTCTTTTTATCCTATTAATATAAACTACAGATAAAAAGATTTTTTTCGAAATAATTTCGTTTTGTGTATAGGAAAGAAACCATATCATTAATAACATATTTGGAACCTATGAAACTGATAATGGATGTTAAAGAATGTTATATTGCTCAAATTTTTTAAGATAAGAGAACTGTCTAGATTAATTATGTTCTAGTGGTAAATGAATAATTGGATTATTTTTCTGATGATTTCCCTAGTGTTATTCCTAATCGAGGGATTCATTTTACTATTTACTTAGTTCATAATGCTAATACAATTTCTAAACATCTATTTCAAATGGCCCAAATTGATCTTCTAGAATTAAAAAAATAATTGCATTAATTATTAGATAAATGCTTTATCTGACCCATCACATCACCATGGGGCACCCCTATCTTGTTTTTTACAAAAAAAGATGGTTCAATGAGAATTCTCATTGATTATATATCATTTAATAACATTACTATAATAAAAGTACCCTTTTCATCATATAGATGATTTGTTTGATCATATCCAGTGGCCGCAGAATATTCGGAAGTTTGACCTGTGGTCATGGTACCATTAGTTGAAAGTAAAAGATGAAGACATCCCAAAGACTGTGTTCTGTACTAGATATGTTAATTATGAATTTATAGTTATTCCTTTTGGGTTAACTAATGAACTTCATGTATTCATGGATCATATGAATAGAATATTTCTTGAGTTCTTGGATAAGATTATGGTTGTGTTTATTGAGGAAATTTTGGTATATTATAGATGTAAAGAGGAGCATGGTAAACATAAAAGGGTTTTTTTGCTAAACATAAAAGGAAAGAAACTATTTGGAATATTCAAAAGTGTGATATTTTTGCAACAGATTCTTTTCATGGGAAAATTTTAAATAAAGATAGAATATTTGTTGATCCAGCCAAAACAAAAGTGGTTGATGAATGGATAGGGCCTTCAAATGTTGCTGATATTCGTTGTTTTCTTGGATTAGAATGTTATTACCAGTGATTTGTTAAAAAAATTGCACTGTTGTTTATCCCACTAACAAAGTTAACATGAAAATTGGTTAAATTTATTTGGACAAGAAAAAGGTGATGTTTTTTTTCTGGAACTGAATATGAGATTGGTGAATGCTCTAGTTTTGGCATTTCCTTCTCGAATTGGTGTGTTCTTCAACTACTGTGATGGTTTATTAAAGGGAAATGGTTGTGTTTTGATGCAGAATGATTAGGTAATTGCTTATTCTTTAAGACAACTAATACCTTAAGAGTTAAATTATCCAACACATGACTTGTAATTGGTTGTTGTGGTTTTTTCATTGAATATTTACTACCACCATTTATATGAGGCCAAATATAAAATATATACTGACCATAAACATTTGAAGTACATATTCACTCATAAGGAATTAAATATGGGGTAGAGAAGATGGATTGAACTGATAAAGGATTCTGATAGGATAATAAATTACCATCCAAGAGAAGCAAACAATGTATTTAATGCCTTGATTAAAAAACATCATTAATCATTAACCATGTAACATTTAGAACATGATCCATTGAATAATTATTTGATGAATTTTAGCATCGAAGTAGTCAGTGAAGAGAATGCATCTGTTTTTTTTTCAAGTTTCAGTGCAGTCATCATTATTTAACAGAATTAATCCAGCACTTAAAGATGATCATGATCTACAAAAAAAAGATAGAATTTTTTAAAATGGGTATGTTTCCAAAATTTAACCTTGATAAAGATTGTGTTTTATGATTTTGAAAAAGGTTGTGTGTGCCTTGAGATTCCCAGTTATGGAAATATTATTTTTGTGAGGCTCATTGTTCTCCATTTTATGTTCATCATGGATTTAATAAGATGTAGACAGACCTTCGAGTGTATTACTGATGGGATGCAATGAAAAGGGATATTGCATAATTTCCTCTCAAATGTTTTACATGTCAATAGGTTAATGAAGAGAAACAGTTACTAAAGGGAATGCTTCAGTATTTTCTAGTTTCAAAGTGGAAATGGGAGAATATATCCATAGACTTTGTGGTGGGACTACATAAGAATAATCTAGGTAACAATGCGATTTGGGTTATTGTTGATTGACTGAAAAAATCTGCACATTTATTTTATATTCGATATACAATGTCCTGAGATCATATTTCTCAATTGTACCTCAAAGCGATTGTAAGGATACATGGATTTACTCTTTCCATTTTATCTGATCGGGATCCCAGGTTCGCCTAAAACTATTGGAAGTGGCTTTAGAAGTCATTGTGAAAAAATTTAATTTCGGTAGAGCTTTTCATCCTCAATAAAATTATCCATTAGAATGAATGATTCAAAAATTGGAGGATATGCTTTGAGTTTGTTAAATGGACTACCTAGGAAGTTGGGATCATTATAATTATTTAGTTGAATTTTCTCATAATAATAGTTATCATTCTAGTATAAAAATGACACATTTTGAGGCATTATATTGTTAGTAGTGTCAAAGTTCAAATATTTGGGACAATGTCGGGGAAAGGAAGTTGATGGGACCAGAATATTTAGAGGAATTCTCTGAGAAAGTGATGATGATATTGCAACACATGAGGATATCTTAGAGAAATCAGAAAAGTTATCCAGATAATAAGAAGTAAAGACTTCCCTTTCGAGGTTGGTGACCTTGTTTCCTAAAAATCTATCCTTGGAAAAGTGTGATTCATTTTGGTTAGAAAGTAAAGCTATGTCTATGATTCGTCAGTCCTTTTGAAATCATGTAGAATATTGGATCATATTCATACCTAGTAGCATTGCCTCCATGTTAATATTAGGTACATAATGTTTTTCATGATTCAATGTTGATGATGTATGTCCCAGATTCATCGCAGGTCTTGAGCACAGAAGAAGTTATACCAGAAGAGAACCTTTCATATGAAGAGAAGCCAGTTCAGATTAATGGTCAAAAGGAACAAGTATTTTCGAAAAAGGTTATCCACTAGGTAAATTTGTTCTGAAGAAACCACATTGTTAAAGAAGAAACATGGGAATCTGAAAATAGTATGAGGGAAAGGTATAATAACTTGTTTAATGAGTAAATAAAATTTTGAGGAAAAAATTCCTAGAAGGTGGGGATAATTTAACACCCCAAGGTTTCAAAAATAATTTTAAATCCATGAACCATTTTTAAGTAGATATTTATAACTAGCCATTCAATATTATTTTTCCACTTCTATGTTTTGAATTTCTAAAAACATTCTTCTATAATTTTGTTCAGTAAGTTATTTGGAGTCCAATGGAACCAAATTTATTTTTGTTGAATTATATCATACCCTTATGAATAGTAATATAAATAGCAATATGAACCTGATGAGTAGTAAATTTTATTATTTTATTATTTTCTTAAGGCTTTACGATAATGAAATCTTGGTTAATTTTTCATTGTGAAATAAAAGCCGTTATAGTTTTAAAATTGATTTTTTTAACGTATGATTTTATTTAAAAATTAAATTAATAATATTTAAAAACATATTTTAAAAAAATGGAGTTCATTTTTTAATTCTACATATTGATAAATGGTTAGGGTGAGTTTTTTGGAATATTTTGGATTCTAGAATATTTGATGAATATTAAATTATGATAAAATATGATGAATACTAAATAGTTGATTTACTACATCATATGTGATTAAAGGATGATGTAATACCACTTGGTTAGAAATAAAATTCCATTATTAATATTTTGTCTCACATGAATTGAGATTATTCATAGTCTTGAGGAAACAAATTATAATAATTATTAAAATAATGTAAAATACCTTATCTCCTCCACTATAAATACCACCCTCGTTCCTCTCTTCCTCCCACACCTCTCAAGCCTTGAGAATTAATTAACATCTGCTGAATTCCAACACCAATATCCTTCCCCACGTATAAAACCATTTGGTCTCCCCCAAAGGCCAAAATCAATGGCCTTAAAGTGGATCAAAAGGAGAAGATATCAAGGGTAAGAAATCCACTTCCTTTTATTTTGTTTTCCATTCATTTCCTTTTCTTTTATAGTATCTTCCCCTCCTATTATCCAAGAGGCATGAATAATCCATAAATCATGTATATTATAGATTTCATCATGTTCATGTAAAATTCATCATAATTATCTTCTCTTCTCCAACTTATTTAAGGAACAAAATCATTCTACATGATGTGTCGAATTACCGACATCGTGGATGATGTGATTTCAATTTTGATAAATTCTATCAATTCTGGTCATGAAATCATTTTTATGGTTCACCCAGGTTATACAATATATATTATATATCATCCATGGTACTTTAATTCTTTTTTATAGATGGTTTTAATTTATAAAAAAATGAAGTCGTTATTATCAAAGAACCACAAAATTGATCTAAACGATCCTCATTAATGTTTTAACTTATGAATCATCATCATTTTAGAATTAAAAATGATAAAAGAAATAATTTATGGTACTAGAAAAAGGAAACTACCATTCCATTAACATTATAGTGTTTCACTTCTAATTTACAAGAACATCAATCATGAACTGATCTTGGAAAACATGTAAAGAAAGTACCCAAAACAATGGAAGGAACAAAATACTAAAAAATAATGGGTAAAATTATGTTATGAAATGATCATATTAGGTGTTATAAACATGAATATGTTTCTTTAATACCACTATTTTAACCATTATAAATTAGTTTTTAACAAAATTTACCTAATAAGAACTCGTGGTAATGGAATTCTAAACCCAATTTCTATTCTTTGAGTTAATCGGATTTTTTATTCATTATATGGTATTCTGATTATTGGTGTGATGAATTTTTGTATATATTGCGTAGAAATATGTGTATTTATAATCTATACATATATCCATTCTATTCTATTAATTTTCACTCTTAATATATTTTACAAGACTTTCTTTTTAAAATTCTTTTACAACTCTCTTTAATAAAATTCAAAATGTATATTTTTTTATGTGTATGTAATGAGTAGTTTCTCTTGTTTAGAGATACTTTATTACCATTATATGTTCCTTGGAAATTATTTATATTGATTTTAGTTCATTATAACTTATGATATTTTGAGTTGAGCCCATTATAACTGAAGATATGTTGGGTTGAGCCCATTATTACTGAAGATATAATGGGTGAGTCCCATTACAGTTCTCCAATGCATTGGGTACTCCCAAGATTGATGTTGACCAAAATGGTTATTCCATGTGTATGGTTGATTGTTAGAATGATATGATAAATATTTCCCATATCAACTACATGATGCTTCTATGCATATGAGTTCTTATGATTATGGGTTTTATTGGTTTTTATGTTATCACTTGACAAAAGATTCCTTTCTTTATATCCCTTACTAATTTTTATACTCATACAATGTTTTTAAAATGTTTTGCAATTAATATAAGGATTGGTAAGAGAATTAACGGGGTCATGATGTTTGATATGGAGTGTTGTTAAAGAAATCGTGTTTTATGTTTAAATGTTTTACATTTTGCGAAAAATGGATAATGATTTAGTAGTATCCTTTTGTATGAATGTGGTTGGTCATGTATGTAAGATATCATAATTCTAAAAAACTATAAATATAAAAAACATCAATTTGTAATAATGTATGGTGTCGTCTAAAATTCATGATTAAGTAATGTTTTAAGGTCGGGTCCTTATACTAGCCCTACAAATGATATTACTTGGTTTGTTGTCTTAAGAGGTAGAATTTGATCCCTTAATCGATTTGGTTCACTGGGGATGATCATTCATGGTGGAAGAAATCCCCATCAGACTCAACCAATGAAATGGTTCCATTTTTGTGTTCTGGAAGAACGCTTTCTTTCACACACAAAAATTTATTCTCATGATGGGATTCACAAAGCAACAGAACTCCATGCAGAGCGGCAATCTACATAGTTTTTTTAATGTGTTGACATGATCTGTCATTCATATCATTATAGCCTTCGAAAATTTTTCATCAGAGTCTTCATCAAATACAATCTTTTAATTTTCCTACCTTTTATATTTTTTTTCCCATTGCATGCATATTTTTTGGTAATCAATAAATTCCCACCTTTATAATGGGTTATAATCTGGACAAAGAGTTGGATATTCCGATTTTAAAATTAGTACTATTTTTAAAAAATATGTTGTACACAATTAGGCATGCAAGAGGGGACAATTCATATAAATATTTTATGTGTAACATTTATCATTTACTTATTTCTCTCTATAAAATGGCACCCCCATGAACACAATGCATTCCAACTTCTATCACGTAGCTTTATCCTTTGCCAATGTATTTCTCGTAAAATGAACCTCATCACTCAACAATTTTTATATTGATTTACACCTTACAAGTAACCAGAAGATCAATTTGTTAAGAATTTTGTAGATTTAACACCCCACATGATAACAATTCGTTGGCCAATGATTCGCAGGCCAGTGCTTCATTAGCTAGTTCTTTATTAACTGATGGTTCATGGTGATTTTTTCATTACAATTTTTTTATACACTAACCCCTTTTACATCGTACGTTTTCTATATAAAATTTATGGATCCCTTATAGGGTATTCATAATACTAAAAGTAATTTTTAGGCTACTATCAAGAGGAAGAAATCCTTGGTTGGTTCTATCAAATATAATGACAAACTCACTATTGATTGCTTTCAAAAATTCGTTATGGTACTTATGAGTGTATAATAAAATTTAAAATATAAAAAACTTCATCATTATAGATTAGGGATTCCATATGATGCTTCAATTTTGGTATTGTACACATCAAAATAAACCACACCCATTATAATCAGTTATAGCAATATACCATGAGCCAGTATCATAGGGAGTGGGGAATTCATCTGGGAAACTCCCACTACCAGATTACATTTGAAAAACATTCCTATTTCAGTGGAAGATGTTTTTCGAGTTCCGGACATAGAAATCCATTTATATCACAGTATCAGAAGAATGGCCTTGAACAGCGAAAATCTAGGGTGGTCATCAAATTAGGACCTCCACCATGGAATCTTGTTTATCCAGGACCAGTGGTGAGATTTCTTGTTCATAGAGAGTTTTATTGAATTTAATGTTTATTTGATGGATGTGGAGTGGTACGAGGTTTTCTATTTGTTGAAAACTAAATCCAACCAAAATCAGAAGGATATCCCATAGCTACTTAACAAAAAGATCTAGGACAATATTACCATCAACTAGGCACATGGGGAAGTTAGATTTAGCTTCTAGAACATTTAGTTGATTTTGGGGGAGCCCATAATGGGTGACATGTATGACGAGTTTATTATGACCCCTAAATATTTGAAATATTCATAGAGGAACCCCTCCTGTTAAGAAAATTATATATAGGGTGAATTAAATATTTAAGGGTGAAGCTCACACTATGTAGGACATCCCATTAGCTAATTGGATTGATGAATATTCTAATCAAAGTCACCAGGAGAACTACACACGGAGTATGAGGACATGAATGATTGTTGAGACCCATAAAGGTATTGGTTCTCAATTTCCCACACATGATGAGGGTTGGTTTAATGATGGTGGATGGAAGATCATCCCCAATGTTGACTGGATGTTCCGACTAGAATCCTTTCATTCGATTTTTCTGAATTAAAGGATACTATCGGTTCATGATTCTTGTACTTGGGTTAGAGACATGAATTTCATAAAGGAAGATTAATTCTACACTATAAAATGTATAATCCTTATCACCCCTATGCTAGAGAAGATTTATCATTTTTTGGATGGATCAGTGAGGGGAGGCAACCTTACTAACTGGTGGGTTTCTTCCTAGTTATCTCGAGCGGGGTAGCATCCCATATAGGAGGATAAAAATATATCAACATTCAACAGATCCTATAAGATATCATTTAACTATATCATCAGATCCTACTTGGTGTAATCCCATTAGACTAGAGTGAGCAATAAAATATAGATCAGTTAAAGAATCAAGATCATTTTACCTATGATCTTTACGTACCCCCTTCTGGTACATTGGTAAACAATGGATATGGGGACCTCAGCAGGTGATGCTATCATATTTATTTAAGGGGGTGAATTATAATTTTTAGGATTGATGGGGAGATTATATGGGAGGGGTATGAACCGTGAATATTTTTGTTTCAATCCAACTATCTTCAAATGAGGGGTCCAATGACCATTTACGATGAATGTCAGGAGATACACCTAATGGTAGCTCAACAACTCTAGTTGGTGATCACTCTAAAGGACACATGATATTGTATTGGTATTCCCACTTCTATTGGTTTTAATACCATACTTACCAAATCCTATTCCAATTCAAATAATTGAACATACCCAAAAGATCAACATAAAAAACCATTCCATATTTCCCAAATCCAAAAGTGCATTAAGACAAAGGGAAAAAATAGTTTTTCATTGTAGAAGCTTGAATTAGCCAATTAAATCCCTAGATTTTGATCCCCCCATGGAGGATGTTGAAGGTCTAGTATTTAACCATACATGCAGCTGACACTACCTCTCTTGGTCAACTATATGTCCCTCATTATTCCACTTTTCTTTCAGCCTATAGAAAATTGGATTATTTGAGGATATCCCATTTAGCTTGGGATCTGTGGTGATTTTGGTAGAAGATGGAGGTAGTGTTGAATAAATATATCTATGTGTTAGTGCATTTCACTATATCTTTTTCTAATGACACTGATAGGGTGGATGACTATCTTAGAGATCATGATGACTCAGTCCATTACCTATAGAACTGTCGTAGATATTTTTTTATGATTGATCACAATGGTATGTCCTGAGTTCAACATGGATTGAGAAGATGATAGTAATGCATATGCAGGTGAATATAACTTTTACCCTACTACATCAACTATGATTATAGAAATTCTTTATTCGTATCTACGGTCTCACAGGGGCCCAACCACACACGGTTCTATGGAAGATGATGTGACAAAAAAGAAATTGAGATGGATGGAACCTCACCCAATTCTCTGGGAATATTTCCCATAATTATCAATTATAATTATTATGACTTTCCCAATATATTGAAGAGAGTGTGATTCCTTGAAAATAAGAACATTTATCAAATACATTCGATAAACGCTTCCGGAAGAGATTATTAGTCTTGAAGGATATGGATTGATCACTACTCCTACATGGATGTCTTCTTGAGAACATCCTCTTTAATTGGATATACATGTGGATGATATGGACACATTTATACACTGTTATAAGAAAATACATTACTGGCCCCACTATGTATAGGATACGGTTGTAATCATGACTAAGAGAGATGACATCGACAAATATGTAATATGGTTTTTTATGCCAACTATTATTTTTATTACTATGAGGACAATAAACCCCTACTCCTGGTACTTATTGGAGTTTGGGATGATTTGATAACATGTTTCTTCCACAGAGTACACCACATTGGTCACCGTGGATGGGAATAACATCCATTAAAACATGGGTGTCATCAGAGATGGATCTCCTGGTCTAATGAAGCATATGAAGATAGTTATTACAAACACATCTAGAGAATCCCCCCATCCCCACTAGTTATTTCTTCTATGGGGGCATCCTTGTGGAACACCATGATGCACTGATAGGCTTGATATCTAATGAGACATCTACATTTTAGGATAATAGTTGAATTCTTCTTCTAAATTCGTAGAAATCATGTTATAGTATTCCATGTGCTGACTAATAACCACATACATGTAATGGAAACGATTTGGTGAGTCAGTAGGCAACAACCTTCCTGCGGAATGCAACCATTTCTTCTTCAAAGATAAACATGATACCACCATCGGTAGTGCCTGAACTGAATAGGGAATCCTAGTCAGTAAAGTCCATTAGAGGTATCCCAGGTCCTAGGGGGAGTCTCTACATGATCAAAATACCTTTTTCCTTGTAGAGGGATATTCTTCAGAAGTTGAATATTCATCTAATAATATTAAACCAATTTATATAGAGATCGCCATCATCAAAAAGTTATAAAATCAGATTCATGGGGAGTTATAATCAATTTTTTATCCTCATCCCATGATCATTATTCTTTCATTCTTAGTATCGATGAGTAATATTCTAGATTTCACCAACCAGACCAAGCATAAACATACACTAGGGATGTTTTTAAAATAACCCGAGGTTAACTTCCTGATGGAGAATTCAATATTTTTTTTGGAGATAGAATGATGATGATTAGAAATTTCAATGTTCATGAGATTGATGGTGAGTTATCCAATATTATATTCATTTCAATTTTTTCAAAAAATTTGAATTTACTGATTTGTTTTTCTGATTCTAGAATTATGACAACATGTTTATACCATTCTAGACAATTATTTGGCATTCCCACCTACTGATATTTGATGGGAGAGGAATACTGCCGAATCTGGAAACACTAATGTAGTTGATTATAGACCCTCTTTGGTGGAAATTTTTATTGAATATATTATGCCACCTGAGAGTGATTTTGAGTTTTACCAAGAGTCTCTTAATTTCCTCTGCATTTACCTATTAGAAAATTTTTAAGGATATCTTCAAGATGGTTTTCCAGAACCCCTATAAAATTTTCCAATGTAACTGCCCAAATTAAATCTTCAATTTTAATTTCATGGGTATGCGTGGTTTAATTATCATGAAATCAATGACATAGTAAAAATATGTTATTTATATCTGGGATAGGACTAGCACAACATATTCTGTCGTTTCATATGTATATTCCAAGGGACATCTTTTCACAACAAAAAAATCATTCTTAATAATGATACCATGATTGATGATAATTCCATGAGGTGACAGGGTGATGTTGCATAGTAAAGAACCCTGAAGAAGTGGTTTTTTCAAGATTTAGGGAGGACTATTCAGAAACTGGAGTGGCTCAAAAACTATTTATCTTATTCTGAGGTAGCTTTAAAAGAAGAGAAACTGTCAGTGGTAAAGGTTGAGAAGGAATGATATGATGCTGTCGAGATGGCAGAGGAACTACAGTCTGATCCTAATTCTTAGATAGCAACCATGTCTAATCTCGGATGAGCCAGGGGGGATTCGGATCACGAACTCATTAAACATTGTTTATATGTTGTGTGGGCTCTATGATCCAAATGTTTTCTCACATGGAGTGGCTTTGTGCTATGTATTTTATTCCATTCACTATATTTAAATAAAAAAATGTTCCCCCTCCCATGTTAATCCTTTATTGTATCTTTTTTTTATTGATTAATCATACATATTAATTTGTTATGAATGAGAATACATTAGATGAAATGATTGGTTTTACACAAGATATCAATATCAATCACAATATAGGATTTTCATGTTGAAATGATCATGTAATTTTTAATGTTTTTCCAATGTGAAGGCTCTTAGCTAGAATTGTTTTTAATATTTTAATGGTTATAAGGAAAGCCCATCATGATTTTTTGATTTTGTACTACCACCCTACTTTTGTACTAATTTCCTCATGGTGTGGGTTTAGTGGATCCAACTTGACCCTTTTTCCTTCATTTCAATGTTTTCAACCTAACATGTTTTTTCCTTCTTAATTTTATTTTGATAGGTCAGTTTATTTCCTAAAACATGAATATCATTGATCTAGTGAGTAGGGACTCAAATTTTAGCATGGTTTCCCTTTTTTGGGTTTTCATCCTTGAGGGTACCATGTCTATTTTTGTGGGTAGTTTGATTTATTTTTATCCTTAATAATATAACTGGTATTTAAGGTCAAAAAAATTTAATTTTGAATCAATGGGTGATGAAGCCAACATTTATTACTAACCGGGGATTTTACAATATTTTCTAGACATGAAAATAGTGATTTTTAGACCATGGATTATGATTTCTGAATCCGAGACATGATAATTTGAATGTATGTGAAGAATTACCAAAAAATGGTTTCCAACATGATGTTTTTGGTGGATTGAAGTGGTAGGAAATTCCTGTCATGGTGATGAAATTTCCTTTGTTTTAATTTTATTTTGTGTGGGAAACTTTTTCATACTAGACATGGGAGTATTTTATATTGTCAAATAACGGTGTCCTCGGGACATTGAACAACCATTTTATAAGGCCATTTAATTTGGAAAAATTAATATTTTTCAATACCATAAATGGTGGGTTGACAATGGAATGATGTATAAAAATGATGAGGGAATCTGTATGGGCACTAGATATAAACTAGAAACCAATATTACACTAATTACGATTGTGTAACAAAGGACTGGATCATGGAGTAGTTTAATGTCATGCGAATATGACATGGATCTTGTAGTTTAATGTATTATTACTTAGACATTATAGTAATACGATTTAAGGAAACTTTTATATGAACAATTTATTAAAGATTCTTTATTTTCAAGGTTATATGTCATATGATTTTCCATCATCATCAAAAATCAAGGATAATGTTCATAAGCTAAAATCTAGGAATTTCTGAATCTGAGGAGTGATGTGGGAGGAAAAACATAGTTGGGGAGTATGAGGATAGGACAATCATCTCCTATTGACTAATTTTAATTTGGTTGATTGGCCTTTTTTGTTGGAGACTTGTGCAGAACCAAATGGGGAATATTTTTCATAATCATAAAAAGGTTTTCCTAGGACATTGACCCTCCATTTTGGATAGATAGGGAGGTTTATGGAGATTTTTAATTCCATGGGCATAGGGTATAGTTCTACAAAATAAAAGGAGAATTTCATTTTGAAATCTCCTTGGAATGGGAAAAAAGGGTTTCCTGTGCACTGGTATTACCCATATTTAGGAATGGAGGCATGAATTTGGGAATGGATGGGTCTTAGATATAAGGTTAGAGCATTATTATGTATCTTTACAAAATGATAAGCAAGCCACACATAGTTCTGGGATTGTTTCCCCACACAATAATCAAACTCTTGTGGGGGGAAGGGGAATTTTACTACGAATATGACCTCACAAGTTTGGTGATACATGTATTAGACACTCATATATAGGTCTATATAACATATAGGAGTGTAGGGGAATTTTTTTATGGTTATCGCATGATATAAGATATAGGTGTCACTACATATTTCGTCAATGTGACAATCATGCCATACGTCATTCTTATAGGGTTTCACATGAAAGTATGAATCGTTCTTATGGAAATGAAATTTTTTACTTGTTCATAGAAGAACCTAGGATTGGATATTAGGGTGTCACTATGTATCCTATCAAAAAACTCGGACCACATGTAGTTATGCACATCATGTACTTTAGTTTCATGCACTATGAACATCGGTCATGCTGTTTAATATCATATGGTGAGGATGGAATTGGATATTATAATTTTATGTAATACGACTAGGACCATATCTCATAGAAATGATGATTTATTAGTGACTCATTAGACCAATATGTTCCAACATGCCTTGGATGTGAGGGGGAAAGAAAGTGTAAACTATGATTCCATGGATTCTCATATTTGAATAAATCATATAAGAGAAAATAAAATTTTCCCTAAAAATATAGGATAATCCTATCAGATGGATTAATATTACTTTTGTTGATAAGAATTTTCTATGGGATACTTATAAAATCCAATTGGGGAATATTGTTAATAGTCAAACAAAGGTGGTCTTAGAACACTGACCCCTATTTCTGATTGCTAGAGGAAGATTGTTGAGATCTGACATTGATTACACATTGAATATAATGGATGGAAGAACTCTTTCTAGGTATTTAAGAAACATTCATATCATGATTGAACATTGTGTGTGAATTTCCCAATGTAGATCTGATTCATATGTTGGGGAATTTATGTTCCCTTAATTGATTTCTAACTGATGAATAAAAATATGAGATCTATTATATAGTTCGTTGTTTCTATAAACGAGATGGGACATTTTATTCATAACACCATTGTTGGGACTATTATAAGAGGTCTATGTTTTACTACATATCACATAAAAATAATAATAAACCCACACATAGTTAATGAAGAACCATTCTTTTTTATTTTGTGTGGGAATGATATTTTCCATGCATGTTAACATCATGTGGTAAGGAAATTGGTTCCCTGGTGTGAAGAAGAAATGTTGGGGCTTGACACAAGATTGATGAATTTTTTATTACTATGTACCCTTTGATGGCTGGAATCAATTCATACAATGTTCTTAAACTAACTTTGATTATTCCCATTAACATCATTTGGTATGTACCACTAATGTTACCTCTAATATTTTCTAACAAGGACCATAGTATATGTAATGTGAATTGATATTCTTTTTCCACGATGAGAATCCCCTACAAAAACATCAATGCTCACATGATATGTGATCAATGTGAGAAAAAAGGGAATCATAGGTTTCTTATGCCACACATAGGTGAAATAATAAAGTATACAATAATTTGGAACATGTAGTGGTTGGACTATAATGTAATCCCCATGAATCTCTATGCATCTCATAGAAATGAGAATCCAGTCATACGTAGTTCTCAAACTATTTCTGTATGACAGTGTACACGAGGAGAAGGAATTTTGATTTCTTGTGGCTGGGATCGAGATTGTAGATCTTGGAATCACTACATATCATGTGTGGGAAATATTTCAGCCACACATAGTTATGAATGGTATCTCTGAACACTACTCTAATCCATATATAGATGGGTGAATATTTCCTATTCATTGCTTTGACTTTTGGGTATTTTCCTAGGATTGATGATTGTAGTTTAACTATGTATCATGTGTGGATATGAATCAATCTACATGTAGTTTTGAATCTCATTTAGTTTAACATCTTGTGGTGAAGAAGAAGGTGACTCAATGTGAATGTGGATGAATTTATTGGATATTCAGATGAATGGATCACTTGGAATCAATAAATCTCATGTGGTAATTGGAATGATGCCACACATAGTTCTGAATGGTAACTCATTATATAAGTCTAATCCATATGTAGAGGGGAGATTTTTACCCTATTTTGTAGCTTGTAATTGGGATTTGTTTTCTTATGTTAGTAGATATCACATTTGGATGTGAATCAACCCACACACTTTTCACGAGGAAACATAAATTTTAACATATTACCCAAAGGAAATGGGTCACCTGATGTGAAAACAAACGAGTATTGTGGTTGGGTCGATGATTTTAGGTGTTGGCGTCACTACGTTTCATGGGATGGTAAGAATCAAGGAACATGTCGTTCTTGTAAAGATAATCCCTATGCGAATCAAACACTCACTCAAGGATAGGGGCATTTACTCTTTCTCCTTTATTGATCAAACTCATGTTTAGTAAATTTTATAATAGAAATGATGATTCACATCCAATTTAACATCATGTGGTAACAATGGTTGTGTCTTGATGTTATGGAGAGTATGATTATGTGTGTAGGAGAGAAACATATTCCTAATGTGAAATGACG
This sequence comes from Viscum album, assembly GCA_963277665.1. Classification (NCBI taxonomy): domain Eukaryota; kingdom Viridiplantae; phylum Streptophyta; class Magnoliopsida; order Santalales; family Viscaceae; genus Viscum; species Viscum album. The sequence goes on along the minus strand of OY728151.1, from coordinate 288,594,673 downwards.
CCTTGAAGCCAAAATCTTGTAAGAAAATCATCTTATGAATTGAGAGATATTTTTGGTCGGGACTAATGTATGAGGTAATGGAATCACTATTTATCATGAAATGATAGGAATCAATCCATAATTAGTTCATAAATATGGAATGGTAGATGGATGATTCTGGGGTGATTTTCATTATGTTGAGGAAAATATTGTGTCTTTTAGTTAAAAATCGAAAATTTGGGATGTAGGTATCACATATTTTGTTTCCTTTTGACCTGAATCATGTTTCAAACTTATTATGGTGTTATGATAAATACCGTACATAAATTTTATTAACATAGAGCAAAGATGATGTACCCTATAGTTTAACATCATGTTTTCTAAATGATCTACAATGAATTTTAATTTTAAGTGATGAGAATGATGAGAGTGTGATCACTTGAAAAAATTCATCAAGAACCCCATGTTTTTGGGGTCCATTGTATGTTTTCATTCCAATGAGATCAATGATTATTATTTGTATGTGTAGATTTGTTATACATCAAATGATCCCTCCCACATTTGTTCCAACATTAGAGGATTTGTTCCGGATATCCTCAGAGTCATAATGACCAGAACTATTTTTCCCTCAATGAAATATAAGAGGTGAATTTTTTTAAGGTTTCTAGAATCTGGTTTTGGAGAATTTCTAAATGATACAATTTATGAAACCTCATCTATCCATATTCTCAAATTAATTCATCCATTTCTTGTATTTTTCATCCTTGGATAACTTATCACATTTGGAAATGTAGAGTGAATGAAATAGATATTTGATGGGAAGGCTCTCCACCCTCCCATATACTAATGAGGATGGGGTCACCTACGTGGAAGTTCATTTTGGTGATCTGTTAAACCCACGAGACATGAAGGAGATTCTCTATCTAATAGTTGTAATCCTTATCAAACATATTCTAGATTATATTTGATATGTTTTTTTGAATATAAGGCCCTAGACTTAAACCTTACTTAATATTGAGTTATTAAAAGATTACACATTGAGGATCTTTTCAGGTTTAGAGTTTTAGAGAATTAGATCATAAAACTTGCATTACATTCCACATATAAACAAAGTGGTTATATAAAGATAGTATTCTTCATTCCCATCAATGGAAACATATTTAAAATAAAACATGGATTCTTTCTTGACACTTCCTTGACACTATCATCATATCATGTACCTTTCCCTTGACCTGTGAAAAACATTTCAAAAAAACTTGGGATGAGCATAAAAAGCTCAGTATGGGTTATAAAAACATGGAAAGGAGACATGGGTACATATATACATAAGAGTGAAATCATACTTTACCCATAAAACATAGGCACTTTAACATACCTCATAAAATCATGAACAAATCATAGAAATCATAAGACATAAAGGTAACTTGAGGCATTCATAACATTCTTACGTAGGGAGTAACCCTCTTGGTTACGTTTGGAATACCCATCACAATATATTCCCTAAAATCTCTTCGGAGAAACCTTAACGTTTCACTCCTTCGTGTTACCCAATGCATTGGAGAGCTATATCGGGCTCACCCTCCCTTAGTTTATCACGGAACCACCCGTCTTCATAATAATGCCCAAGAACCATAACATAATCGTATAACATAAAACATGCATAAAGGAAACATAAAATTTCCACATTTCAATCACAAGATATCAATAAAACAAAAAAATCATTGTGAAAACCATTTTGAATACCAAAATAAAAGAAAAGTAAAACATGGTATTTATTTTTCTTTTAAAAAGAAGGTATGGCTTGTAGAGGAAGCTGAAACTCAAATAACGGTCACGACGGCAGAGAAGTCGTTGTCGCCGCATACGTACGACAAAAACATTCCCTTTTGTCGTTTAGTAAATGATTCTTATAAAAAAGATTCCTTTTTAATAAATGTAAAAGTCAAAGGGTTTTATACACCGTATAAAAGAAAGTTGTGTATAAAATAAAATATGTCTCAATGAAAGGAGATTGAGACGAAGTCCCATACCTCGTATCCGACTTGACCCGACCGTTCTTTAATCTCCTGAATAATAAACATGAGTTAATCTCTACTTTCTTATGAACCTTTTTCAAGTTAATTATTCCTTTTATACCATGTTATGAACATCATGTAATCATTTAAGTTAATAGTGTTCATTTTGTCGGTATTTGGTTCTTAAGTCAAAAATAGACTTCTTACACTTATATGTTGTTAATTTGGTCAAAGGTTCGTTATATCCAGAATGATATTAATGATTTGTATAACATATATATCATATATATTCATCATATACATGTATTTATAATATTACATCACATTTAGAGGTAAGAAATGAAATGCACCGTTAATGGAGACGGTAAGCCGTACGTACGCATGAACACTACTTCCATTTCTATTTCGTATTTTCTGGAATGGAATCATAATGATATAAGAGTATATTATAATTCCAGTATAATAACATATATAATATCATTAACTTTATCCTTTACACATCCCACATATGGTATTAACGAATCAAATCACTTTCAGGGGGCGGTAGTCCGCACTTCCTAAAATGAAGATATCGTGTTTACCCATAATGGAAACCATAAAGGTATGCCCAAAAAAAAAACAGAAGATTAAGGAAAACATAAACATATTATATATCATATATAAAAATAGTTACATCAAAATGGCCACCTTTGAAGGTGTTAAATGAGTATTGAACAATCATCGTTTCGGGAGGCAGAATTTCGCCATCCACGGAAACCGTATGTTCTTTAACCATTTGATGTATTTGTGTGAGAGTGTTGCTCAAATAAATCTTATAACAACATCCTAGTATATTGAATATACCGTTGTTGTTACAAAAGAAGTAAATAAAAAGAGTTTAGGGGTTGGAGAAGCAGAATAAAACAAATGAACATGAGAGAATGAATTACCTTTAAAAGTGTAACTCCTTTTAATTTGAGCCTAAAGGCTTCCTTTGAAAGGATTCTTCCCAACAGTAATATTCTAGGATGAGGAGAGGGATGTGGATAGAGTAAATGTGCAGGGTTTGGCCGAGCCAAAGGCTTGAGGAGTGTGTGAAATGAGGTAGAGGTGGGGGCCTTTTATAAGAGGAGAGGAGGGGCACTTTTGGAAAGTAAAGAACTATTACTTTATATGAAAATGTTTTTCGATTTTAAAAGGTCCCACATTGATATAATTCGTGGATAAGGTGATAAGGGTTCGAAATAAAATAATACAATTGGTTTTGGACATGTTTAGTTCATATATATTACATTATCTTTCCATTTTATTTAAATCGTTAAATAATGAGGTCATCGCTGCGTCATCATGAGGTCATAAATAATTTAATTTATTTAAAGTCTAAAAATTATAAAAAAAATACTATGATGTATGAAATATTTTTATCTTTCTAATGACTATTTATAATCATAAATCTGATCTTTATAACCCCATGTAAAATTTTGTTTTGTAAAACATATTATGTTTGTGTCATTTTTACTTTAACATTTAATAAAAAGTTATTTATGTCATTTCCCATCCAAAGTGTCTCCATGTGGTCCCCAAGTTGACCCATGGCTTTTCTTGGTCGGCCATGACACAACAAATAAGGTTTGGACATGTTTCTAGGTCATTTCATATTATTAAAGCATTATTTATACCTTAAACTACCCTAATTACCACTAATCGCGATTTAAAACTTAATAAGTTACTATTTACCAAAAAATTATTTTAATCTCATTGAACCATATTTCACTTCTTAATGACAACCATGTATGTCGGATTTTTGAAATTCAAAACACAATGATGGAAAAATTTCATTTAAATGAAAAATCAGTTTTTATAAGTACCACTTAGTGGTTTCACTATTCATCAAAAATTGAAGTTTTTCAGAAAATTACCAAAAATTCACCCTAAGATATATTTGATACTACGAATTCAAAAATGAAGTCTATTTTACAAAATTCAAAACATATAAGTCACATTAATTAATTTAATAATTAATTCCCGCTGTCAGAGCAAATAGCGTGTTTTTATGGAACAATAAGTATCAAAAGATTGACACCAGTTTAAGTCCAATTTCAAATTGAAATTGATTACAATGACCACCATTGGATTAAATGGTAAAAATATATTCTAATTTCACTTCAAAACCAATTAAAAAGATAATCTAATCATATAAATAAATTAGATTAAAAAGCAGTTTTGATGTAAAATGCAGTATTTTTCACTATTCATTAAAAAAATGAACATTGTCAAAAAAATACCAAAAATTCACACAAAGTAAATTTTTATGTCCAAATCATAATGAATAAGATTATTTTGACAAACATAGTTTATAAAATTTTCAAAAGATAGATTTAAAAATGGTTTTCCATCATAAGGCAGTAAAACAATCTTTTAAGAATATTAGTGTATTCCATGCTTAAGATTGGATTTATTTTCATTTTAAGCCTCTAAAACACTATATTAATCATTAATAGACATAGATAAAAATATCTATTATTCATTACTTACTTGGGATGTTACATCCTTCCCCCCTTTAGAAAATTGTTTCCCCGCAATTTATTTACTTATCGAATAAATGGGGGTACTTATCCCTCATTGCATTTTCAGATTCCCATGTTGCCTCTTCAATAATATGGTTTTTCCACAAAACCTTTACCTGGTGAATCACATTATTCCGTAACACTTTCTCCCTATGGTCAAGAATCTGGACCGGTTGTTCCTCATAAGATAGGTTCTCTTCCAGCTGAACTACCTCTGGACTCAAAACATGAGATGGATCTGGCATATACTTTCTCAACATCGAAACGTGAAAAAAATTGTGTACCTGAGATAAACTCTGAGATAAAGCCACTCGGTATGAAACTGATCCAACTCTCTCCAGAATTTCGTATGGTCCATTGAACCTTGGACTCAACTTTCCGTTCTTACCAAATCTCATCACACTTTTCCAAGGAGAAACCTTGAGAAAAACATGATCACCTACCTCGAAAGATAGATCCTTCCTCCGGTTATCCGCATAACTCTTCTGCCTGCTCTGAGCTGTTCTCATGTGTTTCTGAATCAGCTGAACTTTTTCTCCCATCTCTTCTACCAATTCTGGTCCAATCAACTTCCTTTCACCCACTTCATCCCAGAAAGCTGGAGTTCGACACCGCTTCCCATTTAATGCCTGAAATGGTGCCATCTGTATACTGGAATGAAAACTGTTATTATATGAAAATTCAAAAAAAGAAAGATGTTGGTCCCAACTTCCCTGATAATCCATAGAACAAGCTCGTAGCATATCCTCCAATTTCTGGATTGTTCGTTCTGACTGCCCATCTGATTGAGGATGAAAAGCTGTACTAAAATTTAATTCAGTACCCAACGACTTCTGAAGGCCTTTCAAAAAGTTAGAAGTAAACCTGGGATCACGATCTGATACAATGGAGAGAGGAACTCCATGTAACCTGACTATCTCTTTAAGATACAAACGGGAAAGTTGATCAAGAGGGAAAGTATCTCGTATAGCAAGGAAATGAGCAGATTTGGTCAAGCGATCAACAATAACCCAGATTGTATTATTACCTCGAGATGTCTTCGGTAATCCAACAACAAAGTCCATGGATATATTCTCCCATTTCCACTCTAGCACTGGTAAAGTCTGAAGCATCCCTTTCGGTAACTGCCGCTCTGCTTTAACCTGTTGACATGTCAAACATTTCACAGTAAAATCAGCAATGTCTCTTTTCATTCCCTTCCACCAGTAATACTCCTGCAGATCTCTATACATCTTAGTACTGCCCGGATGAACTGAAAACGGAGAACTATGAGCTTCACATAACAACTCTATCTTCAACTGTGAATCACAAGGCACACACAATCTCTTCCCAAATCTCTAAACAAAATCATTATCAATGTTGAATTCAGGCAACTTACCATTCTGAACCAGCTCTACCTTTTTCTGCAACTCACTGTCTTGCTTCTGTGCTTGCTTGATTATATCTGATAGAGATGATCTCACTGATACCTGAAACACAACAGAAGGACTTCCTGCACCAACAACTTCTATGCCAATTTTCATCAAATCCTTAACCAAAGGATCACGTTCCAAACGCAACATTGTTAATGAAGCATTACTTTTTCGACTCAAAGCGTCAACCACTTTATTTTCTTTTCCCGAATGGTAATGAATTGTACAATCATAATCCTTGATTAATTCTAGCCATCTCCTCTGTCTCATGTTTAACTATTACCGAGTGAATATATACTTTAAACTTTTGTGATCAGTATATATTTCACACTTTACTCCACACAAATGATGCCACCGAATTTTTAAAGCAAAAACAACAGCAGCTAATTCCAAATAATGTGTAGGGTAATTTACCTCATGAGTTTTCAACTGTCGTGAAGCATAAGCAATTACCTGATCATTCTGCATTAGGACGCAACCAAGTCCATTCAATGAAGCATCACTGTATATAACAAACTCACAATTCCTGGAAGGTAGTGCCAAAACTGGAGAATTCACCAATCTTCTTTTCAATTCATGAAAGCAATCATCACATTCTTTTGTCCAGATAAACTTAACACCCTTCCGAGTTAGCTTAGTCATTGGACTAGATAATCATGAAAAATTTCTAACAAACCTTCGGTAATAGCCTGCCAAACCAAGGAAGCTACAATTATCGGTTACATTTGTGGGTCTTGGACAGTCTTCAACAACTTTTGTTTTTGCAGGATCAACAGTTATCCCATCTCATTGCACTTATAACATTTCACTAACTATAAATCAAATTTGGTCTTACCTTCACCTTGATCATTTTCAGTGCAGTCACGAGCCTTATGTCCCATCTTACCACATCGGTATCACTTTTCAGAATTCAAAAGACATTCCCCAGCATGCCTTTTGCCACATTTATCACAAACTGGAAACTTAGTTCTCTTACCATCAGACTTTTTTGAAGAATTCGTACCTTTCTCCTGCCACCTCGGTCTCTTCGTCTGCTGGTTGTTATAGAACACTTGGTCATCGTCAAACTCCATTTCCACCTTCTCAGCACATCGAACAAGATTTTCAATACTTTTAAACTCACGAGAAGCTAATTCCCTTCGATATTTTGGCTTTAATCCTAAGTAAAAATGATTGATTTTACTATCAAAGTCTCGGATAAAATTTGGAGCATACCTTGCCAATCGAGTGATCCTTTCTTCATAGGTAGCCACTGAGTCTTCCTCTTGCCTCAATTCCAAGAATTGTTTTCCATCCTAAGTCGAACGGCCTTAGGAAAATACTTCTCAAGAAACATACCTTTGAATTCATCCCAGTCGAGAGCATCAATCTCATCGGCGTCCCTGATATTTTTAACCATCGACCACCACTGATCTGCCTCACCCTCCAAATGGTAAATAGCAAGACTAACCTTTTGATTTTCTGAACACCCCATGACATAAAAAATATTCTCCAGTTCTTTAATCCACCCTTCAGCTAACACAGGGTCAGATGATCCTCTGAGTGATGGTGGATGTTGACTCATGAAATGTTCCACCACCGTCATGTTCCTCTGCGGTTGATCTGGCTGATCTCGTGCATGGATACCACCACCATTTATCGCTTGATTCAACTGCGCCATTACTGCAACAAACTGTTCAGTTCCAATTCCGACCATCTCAGGATGCTGATTCGGAGGGTTATTTCCTTCTGTATGCCTTCCTAGAACTGCTTCCCTGTTTCCTCTGCGGAAAACCATTCTGAACAAACATGTCTTAGATGAAGCAACATGGTAATCTTCAAATGCTTTATCATTTCAAAAAAAAAAAATTGGATAATCATTTAATAGAATTCTAACTCATAAAGTTATCTAATCCGACCTTTGATACCAACTATAAGGCCCCAGCCTTAAACCTTACTTAATCTTGAGTTATTACAATATTACACATTGAGGATCTTTTCGGGTTTAGAGTTTTAGAGAATTAGATCATAAAACATGAATTACATTCCACATATAAACAAAGTGGTTACATAAAGATAGTATTCTTCATTCCCATCAATGGAAACATATTTAAAATAAAACATGGATTCTTTCTTGACACTTCCTTGACACTATCATCATATCATGTACCTTTCCCTTGACCTGTGAAAAACATTTCAAAAAAACTTGGGATGAGCATAAAAAGATTAGTATGGGTTATAAAAACATGGAAAGGAGACATGGGTACATACATACATAAGAGTGAAATCATACTTTACCCATAAAACATATGCACTTTAACATACCTCATAAAATCATGAACAAATCATAGAAATCATAATACATAAAGGTAACTTGAGGCATTCATAACATTATTACGTAGGGAGTAACCCTCTTGGTTACGTTTGGAATACCCATCACAGTATATTACCTAAAATCTCTTCGGAGAAACCTTAACATTTCACTCCTTCGCGTTACCCAATGCTTTGAAGAGCTATATCGGGCTCACCCTCCCTTAGTTTATCACGGAACCACCCGTCTTCATAATAATTCCCAAGAACCATAACATAATCGTATCACATAAAACATGCATAAAGGAAACATAAAATTTCCACATTTTAATCACAAGATATCAATAAAACACAAAAAAGATTGTGAAAACCATTTTCAATACCAAAATAAAAGAAAAGTAAAACATGGTAATTATTTTTCTTTTAAAAAGAAGGTATGGCTTGTAGAGGAAGACGAAACTCAAATAACGGTCACGACGGCCGAGAAGTCGTTGTCGCCACATACGTACGACAAAAACATTCCCTTTTGTCATTTTGTAAACGCTTTTTATAAAAATGATTCCTTTTGAATAAATGTAAAAGTCAAAGGGTTTTATACACCGTATAAATGAAAGTTGTGTATAAAATAAAATATGCCTCAATGAAAGGAGATTGAGACGAAGTCCCATACCTCATATCCGACTTGACCCGACCATTTTTTAATCTCCTGAATAATAAACTTGAGTTAATCTATACTTGATTATGAACCTTTTTCATGTTCATTATTCCTTTTATACCATGTTATGAACATCATGTAATCATTTAAGTTAATAGTGTTCATTTTTTCGGTATTTGGTTCTTAAGTCAAAAATAGACTTCTTACACTTACATGTTGTTAATTTGGTCAAAGTTTCATTATATCCAGAATGATATTAATGATTTGTATAACATATATATCATATATATTCATCATATACATGTATTTATAATATTACATCACATTTATAGGTAAGAAATGAAATGCACCGTTCATGGAGACGGAAAGCCGTACGTACGCATGAATGCTACTTCCATTTCTATTTCGTATTTTCTGGAATGGAATCATAATGATATAAGTGTATATTATAATTCCAGTATAATAACATATATAATATCATTAACTTTATCCTTTACACATCCCACATGTGGTATTAACGAATCAAATCACTTTCAGGGGGCGGTAGTCCGCACTTCCTAAAATGAAGATATCGTGTTTACCCATAATGGAAACCATAAAGGTATGACCAAAATGAAAAAAAACAGAAGATTAAGGAAAACATAAACATATTATATATCATATATAAAAATAGTGACATAATAATGGCCTCCTTTGAAGGTGTTAAATGAGTATTGAACAATCATCTTTTTGGAAGGCAGAATTTCGCCATCCACGGAAACCGTATGTTCTTTAACCATTTGATGTATTTGTGTTAGAGTGTAGCTCAAATAAATCTTATAACAACATCCTAGTATATTTAAGATACTGGTTTTGTTACAAAAGAAGTAAATAACAAGATATTAGGGGGTTGGAGAAGAAAAATAAAACAAATGAACATGAGAGAATGAATTACCTTTAAAAGTGTAACTCCTTTTGATTTGAGCCTAAAAGCTTCCTTTGAATGGATTCTTCCCAAAGGGAATCCACTAGGATGAGGAGAGGGATGTGGAGAGAGTAAATGGTCAGGGGTTGGCCGAGCCAAAGGCTTGAGGAGTGTGTGAAATGAGTTAGAGGTGGGGGCCTTTTATAAGAGGAGAGGAGGGGCACTTTTGGAATGTAAAGAAATATTACTTTATATGAAAATGTTTTTCGGTTTTAAAAGGTCCCACATTGATAGCATTCGTGGATAAGGTGATAAGGGTTCGAAATACACTCATCCAATTGGTTTAGGACATGTGTAGTTCATAGATTTTACATTATCTTTCCATTTTATTTAAATCGTTAAATAATGAGGTCATCGTTGCATCATCATGATGTCATAAATAATTTAATTTATTTAAAGTCTAAAAATTATAAAAAAAATACTATGATGTAGGAAATCTTTTTATCTTTCCAATGACTATTCATAATCAAATATCTGATCTTTATAACCCCATGTAAATGTTTTTTCGTAAAACATATTATGTTTGTGTCATTTTTAACTTAACATTTAATAAAAAGTTATTTATGTCATTTCCCAACCAAAGTGTCTCCATGGGGTCCCCAAGTTGACCCATTGCTTGTCTTGGTCGGCCATGACACAACCAATAAGGTTTGGACATGTTTCTAAGTCATTTTATATTATTAAATCATTATTTATACCTTAAACTACCCTAATTACCACTAATCGCGATAAAAAACATAATAAGTTACTATTCACCAAAAAATTATTTTAATCTCATTGAACCACATTTCACTTCTTAATGAAAACCATGTATGTCGGATTTTTGAAATTCAAAACACAATGATTGAAAAATTTCATTTAAATGGAAAATCAGTTTTTATAAGTACCACTTAGTGGTTTCACTATTCATCAAAAATTGAAGTTTTTCAGAAAATTACCAAAAATTTACCCTAATCTATATTTGATATTCCGAATTCAAAAATGAAGTCTATTTTACAAAATTAAAAACATATAAGTCACATTAATTAATTTAATAATTAATTCCCGCTGTCAGAGGAAATAGCGTGTTTTTATGGAACGATAAGTATCAAAAGATTGACACCAGTTTAAGTCCAATTTCAAATTGAAATTGATTACAATGACCACCATTGGATTAAATGGTAAAAATATATTCTAATTTAACTTCAAAACCAATTCAAAAGATAATCTAATCATATAAATAAATTAGATTAAAAAGTAGTTTTGATGTAAAATGCAGTATTTTTCACTATTCATGAAAAAAATGAACATTGTCAGAAAAATACAAAAAATTCAGACAAAGTAAATTTTTATGTCCCAATAATAATGAATAAGTTTATTTTGACAAAAATAGTTTATAAAATTGTCAAAAGATAGATTTAAAAAGGGTTTTCCATCATAAGGCAGTAAAACAATCTTTTAAGAATATTAGTGTATTCCATGCTTAAGATTGGATTTATTTTCATTTTAAGCCTCTAAAACACTATCTTAATCATTAATAGACATAGATAAAAATTTCTATTATTCATTACTTACTTGGGATGTTACATTTAATGCCTTTATCTATCTATTATCAATTCTGTGGTGGTAGGATGAATGGTTAGAATTGATGTCATACTCTTGATATAGCTTCTCGTATTTAGAAAAAATATAAACATCCTCTATTATATGGTAATATAATTAGGGGGACACCGAATATTATGATGATTATTGTTTTCCTGAAGCTTAAAATGTTCCTGAACCCAACCATATTGAGAGAGATATCTTAGGTCTACTTGGAGAGGAATTTAGATATAGATAGGAGGTACTTGATCTTCTTGGCCATAATGGGTGGATATGTTCCAACATCATGTATTCCCCAAATGGAAAATGTCCATGAGTATTTGGTTGTGTGAAGAAACATTTTTGGTTAGTGAATGAAGATTTATTGAACAAAGAAGTGATCAAATGTTTGGTGAATATTGTACATTCCTACATTAGAGTGGGCTAGTAGTACTAGTGCCTTTATATTTTGTGGTAAATCACGATTCATCACTAGTGGGTGACCCAAGATACAGTGTGAACTTCCTTCGTGACAGTATCATTCTCTTTTCCCTCAATGAAACTGAGAAGGACCCCATCAAGGATCCGCTTATAGAGGACCTTTTTAAGGTTCATCCAATCATATATAACATTATAAATTTCAAATATTTGTATTTTCTCTTTCTTAGATTATTCCAATGGGAGTAATATATTTTTATGGTAGTCTAAAATGGGATCATCCAACAAGTTGTCGGACTATATGGTTTGGGGAAATGGATAATCTCGTCAATATCATCTATAATGTCTTAAAAAATAGTGAGACCATGTGATGGTATGAAATTTTCAAGATTATTTAATCCCATTCAGGATCATCTAGAGTTATGGAAGCATTCTCTAGTGCATCAGATAGAGAATTTTTTTTGACTTTATGATATGATTAAATGACATTTCTTAAGGTAATTCTAAAATTAGTCTCCATACATGGTTTAGGAGGGGTATTGACTATTAATTTTTGATCTAATAATCACAATTATCCTTCTTAATGACCAGTTTAGAATCACCCTTTATCTTCAAGTGGTATACTTGTACCTGAAGTGAAATCTCTAGTCCAAATAAGATAGATTGAGTTTTTTCATCATTTTTATATACCCTACCATTTTTAGTAAGGTGTAAGATATTACTTCCTCTTATGGAGTGATGTGCACAACTCCCTGCCCCACATTGTAGAGCTTTGGGTCTTCCATCGTCTTCCCTATTTATCTTCTCGATGCTTCATCAAAATACATTTACATATTTTTTTTGTTCCTATTGAACATATAAAAAATCAGCATTAGGTAGTTCATTATCTAATGAATCCATTTATTATGTGGGGTTCTCGTCAATAAAATTTTCTACTGCCTATCATTTCATTACATTCTACGACACGAATTGAATGTAAAACTACTATAGGATGACTTCCCATCATGATTGATGTTAAATCAACATTGGACAACTATGAACGTATTTGAGCAGGTTGCTAAATCATACCAGATGCACATAATAATGTTTTAGTTAGTGCCATAGTATCAGGACTGAAAATATTATAGCTAGAAAGGGGGAATCCACACTATCAAGATCAAGATATATTTCATGATACTATCGAATGAATCCTGAAAATTTCCAGTCCACTGATATATAACCCCATTTTTCATAAACATGGTTAAGGGTTGACATTTTCATGCAATGTTTTCTATAAATTTCCAAATTTAGGCGTAGTGTCACTAGATTCCTTTCAATTCTGTATGATTTCTACAAGGGGATATGAAATGGATGTCCTATATATTCTTGGGGTCGAATTTAATGCCATGGTAGAAAATGAAAAAGATGATGAATTTCATTAATGCAATGATGAAATTTCATTCCAGGGGGTTTATTTTCAGTTTTTCCTCCTGTAGTTTATTGAAAACTATTTCAATATTCTCTAGGATATCAAAGTATTGTCGATATTTGACCACCATGTAATCAATATATCATTTTACAAACATTACTAGGAAGATTTTGAAGATGTGATGCATGGAATATTTTATTGTAGTGTTGGAATGCTTCAAGCTAAAGGACTTTACTTGATAGAAAAGTACTAAATGGGGGACTGAAGGTTGTGGATTCTTAATATTTATAGGGAATTTTGATTTGAATGTATTCTTAATATCCATCAATGATGGATATGGCCTAATATCTGATTGTTACATCAATTAGTAGTTTTTGCAATGAGACTGGGAAATCATCCTTTGAGAAGTGTCTATTGAGATATCAGAAATCAATATAGACTATGATTTTCATTTTCCAAATCATGATAGGGCTATTTTGTCAATCCATTTTGAATATTTGACCTCAAAAATAACTTTGAATATGATTATATTTTCATCTTCAGCCGCAAATTAGGAAGCATTTTTCAGGTTCAGCTTTTTAGATGCGTGTTTATAGCCCTGATGGTCATCTGGAATGACTATATGGTAAGAGTAAACCACTAGATCAATGATTGAATTTTTTTTTGTAGTTTTAGGAGAATAAAAATTGATTCTTCTTCCAGAATGATGTATATAATTATTTATACATAGAATACATGGCTACACAGATCAAGCTAGGTTTTGGGGATTCTTATATTCCTTGATTTATTATTCTATGCTCATCAATGGAGGTAGAGATTCCCTCCTCAAATTTTAGAGGGGTGTATTTCATTTCCTCCTCCTCTTATTATTCATCCACTTCATGTTCTTCCACTTATTCCATAGGGGGAGTAAGTAGTAGGATAAGTTCTCATGATTTTGGGGAGGAGTTGATATATTAAAATTCTATTGATGAAGTGACATCCTTTGAAAAAACTAACAGTGCATTATTTCCATGAATCTCAAGATTTGAAGAATTGAGAGATAGAGGATTGTCTTCTCCTTATTTTTTTGATGGGACAACCTCATTTTCCTCAGTTGGTTAGGGAAATATTTCTTATTACATGGGGATGGACTGAAGTCATTTTCATATTAGAAATAACCACTATTTGGGGATTCAACAATCTTTTCAACCCAGCAGGGCTCAGTAGTCATGACTAATATCATGAGGACCACTGGACATGAGTTTTAATTAAGAATCATTTTCCTTTATTGATTGATGGGTAACACATATTACTTACCAATTTTTATGAAGGGTTTGTCCAAGATAATTTCCATACAATTTGGTCTACTAGCCCAGGAAACACTATAAAAAAGGGGTTGTTCCCCTTCCCTCTAATATAATCATGCATTTATATAGTTTACCTTGTAGGATTCGAATAGGGACTTATAGACGTGTTGCATACCAATTTTTCCAGTATTGATGTATTTGATTAATTGGTTGTACAATCAGAGGATTCATGAATGTTGAAACTACAATGGACTTCCTCAAAAGATGTTCAATTACATTTTATTCTAAACCACCATAAATTGTTAATTAGATACAAGGTCTCCAAATTGGCCATTGAGCAAGATTTTTCCTAATAGATTCTGCTCAATTTATTCATAGACACACCATGTTATGGAGGAATGTGTTAGGTTGTCCTTGGAGTATCCCAACAAGAACATTTTTCATACTGAAGTGAAACTAACTCCAAATCCATTATCAATTAATAATTTTTATAAATCGACACCATTTATCCTACAAGTCATTTACAATGGTATGATGTTTCCATGTACAATGGTATCTTTATATTGATATGTAATGGAGGTAACCATAGGAAATTACATAGGATCAGTCTATATCCTATAGACATAATCTACAAAATCCTTTGATTCAAGATCATGAGGGTTTAGTAAAACATATGTGAGTTCATCCAAGGTTTTTTTGACAGTTGCAGGGATTACGGGAACAATATATTTGCTGGTACCAAGGCCAGATGTTTCAAAATTTCATAATTCTAGTCTAAATTCCATCATTTCCCAATGTGTGGATTCTCTTTTTCAGGTGCTTTAGGAGAATGGGTAGTTTACATAGATGGATCTTCCCTTGATACATGAGTTTAGGATGATCTTTTCTTTGGTGTGTTGGTTCAAGAAGGTGTTTATTCATGTGGAGGGTGATCTCATACTTGAACCCCCTCTGATTGATATTCTGGAGAGATAGTATTAGAGTGTATTTTTGCTGATGCAGGTGGATTTTCATGCCCATTTTGAACTCACTGAATGGATCTTCTATGAGTATCTATAACATTGAGCATCCAAGTAAGGACGTAGCTGGTATTACAGTACATGCCACGAATATGACATCCCCAGTATCCTCAAATGATGTATCTACTTTCCCTAGATCCCCAATCCAATGTGGGGAACTGAACATCATAGTCATACACATCATTAGAGAAGGGATCCATTAATTGAATGAAATTAATGGAACCATGTATCAACTACTCATCTAATGAGTAATTTTTCTTTCATATCATTTATTGAGATGTTGTTTGGAGGGATGATGCATGTTTTTTCAAACATTAATGAATAAATTCTATGATCATCCAAGACAACTTCTTTCCTTGATGTAGGTTCAATATCTTCCACTTCCACACCACCTTTCCGATCAGTCTTATTTTTTAAGGGATAGATTCTGGAGGTTTGTGGGTATAATGGAGTTGGTTGTGTTATGGAATAAGTTATTGGAGGCATAGTTGGTTGATTCAACTATTCATGTATAATTCCACGAGTTCTAATGATTATATTTCAATTATTCTAAAAATATATATTTTTTACCCTCTTTTAACAACATTATAGCTCTCTCCTTTTTCCTTGGGGTAGTCGTAGAAATATACGCCACTTTTACGGGTGTCCTTCCCAATATTAATTACCCAAAATCTACCATTTTCTACAGAATTTCCAAACATATGATTAATTTATGGATGGGGATACTAACAATCCATTGAAACGGGTAATAATATTTCTGGTCATCGAGGAATACCTAGTCGTGCCTCTTTGGATCAGGCAGGGAGAGTAAATCATTGTCCATAACTGCTATAAAATTACCCTGAACTTTATCATCATTAAATGAGTAAATGTTATTCCTTTTCACCTCAAATTGATTTCACCTAGTTTCCTTATACCCAACCTAGTGAGGTGGGCGTTATTATTGGTACCCAGGGGTTTCTGTATGATATAGAGTGCCTTTTTCATATAATGATGGAATGACGTCTGTCTTTAGTGTGACAGATATCACCTCTTCCATTCCTACTATTTTCCATGAGACCGTATGATTTATCTATGAAATGACCTCATTTTTATGTATAGATTATTAATTTTATTGTAATATATCATGGATAAGGCAAAAAACCATTTTTATTTCATCGGGATTTGAATCATTCATAGCTCTTTTTGAAGGTTATCAATGCAACGAGTGAGCATGACTTCTTGGGGAAGCAGTAGGTTCTGAGAGTAGTTCATATATTTTAATCTGAAAACAAAAATTAAAATCTCTCTATTTCAATATATTTTCAATTACAGGGGTCAATGACTTTTTTATTCATAATCACTGAGATGAACTAAAATAGGAACACCCAATGGTGTCATTTCTATTTTGTTATTGACTAGGATGGAAAAATAGTTTTCCATATAATGTCTGGCCCTTGCAGGGTCTGCATTTAGCATCTGAGAATCGTTGCTTCTTTTTTCTCAATAGTTCCCATTATTGGATAATAATGGGATTTGAATTGTGTTAGATGTTTTCTTGAGTGTCATAATCCCTTAAATATTAAAAAATGTATGGCTCTCAAAATTTGGCCGTAGTGGGGTGTCTCTCTGCCAGTTGGGGTATGGTTCCTATTCCAACAACATAGATGAAATACACTCATTTATGATTTATAAATGATAATTTAATGTCTCGATGCTGTCATTAAATATTTGATGAATTTTCAGTTGAAAAGTATCTTGGATAGGTGCATCAATTGGTAGGCTCTCTTGTGTCGATTCTTCCATTATATAAGGCTGATATTCAGCCAGGGATATATTTTGAAGGTTCTCTTGAGCCATTTTTATTGTCATTCTAATTGGGGGAAATCCTTGTATATGCCCATAATAAGTTCCATGAAAATTGATGGTTCTGGTGATGTGTTTTTTGGATGTACTGGCTAGGCATCGTTCACTAGGATAAACCCTTGTCGTTGATGTACTCATTTTGGAAGTGTAAATTGAGTCTCTAATGATAGATAATATTTTATATGAATTATACCCTTGATAAACTCGTATTTTATTCACCAAAACTATTTCATTTACTACTACCATAAAAAAAATCGTTCTTAGGTTATGATAATATGATATTCTTCAAGAGGAGGTAGACTGTATAACGCCTTACTATTATTCTTATTAGATAATCCCTAGGGATAAAGTAAAGGATTGGTAAATTGAGCACCTGAATAAAGGGAGATTATATATATCCATGTATACACACCTCCTTTTTTCATTGTGTGGATCACATTCTAGAAGGTTCCATCCACTCTATACTTATCTATACTGACATCATTTTCATTGATGTCCTCATGATTGAAATCCACAACATTTACCAATGTATAATTCATTACAGGTGTCTCACTGGCTGACATATAATAGGAGGGTAGTTTGTGTCCTTTTTTCTTCATATCCCTTCCTTTATAAGGTATTATATGACTTTTTATAAAGAATATTTACTTATAGGTAGCCTATATTGAACATGTTCATAAACCTCCCTTTAGGGGGGAAATGGGTCACGGGATGGGGAAAGTTGTATGTCCTTATTGATAGTCATACTCCCAAAATGGGAAAGGACTAATTTTCATTGAGGGGTGTTTGAGGTAAAAATTTCCCCAACCCTCTGGTCTAGGGTTTATCTAATTCTCCCTTATTGTGCCATGGTATGAGTTTCTTAGACATGGGGGAAAGATATTTTTTTCAAAAAAAAATCCACTAGCTCGATGGGGTGGGGGTGATCCCATGATATAACAAATTCTACTACTATCACATCTCTCTTGTTATAACACATCCATGTTTTAATGAGATCTAATTACAATACAAAGTATTATTGTGAACTACTTGTTTCTACGAAAATTAGCATTGCATAATGAGTGACTTCACTTAAGTGAGAATCCATGATAATGTTCTCACTTTTCGGGTTTAGTTTTTTTTATAGTTCGCTCATTAGGATGAATTATTTTGATATATGTTCAAGGATAATTCTTGTTTAGTGTTCCATATTTCCTAATAGGGTTTTTTTAATATACACTTTATAGTAATGATATTACAATATTCAATGTACAATGGGTTCAACTGAACATGTGGTGAGGTGAAATTCAAAGATCCATGTTCTCCCCATCCACAGATATGAACACTAGACGGGGAATCAATAATTTGATGATACAAATCATTAAAAAAATTGAGGAATTTTGATTGAATATCATTATGTTTCAACATTGGTCATCCTCTCCATGTAGATGAATGGTCATCCAATTCTATTTAATGATGAAGACATCCTACTATTTTTACATTGTCTTATTACTCGTTGTAAGGTATGAACATTGATTCTTGGTGGTAGAGTGTTTTCTAGAAATTCATATGGATTTTTTCAATTAATTTCTATACCTATGCTTCTATAATGTCAAATTATGATGTGGTTGAGGGAAAAAAATACATAGTGTATTTCATCCCTAGCCAATTATTTACCCACAAGAAACAAATCATTTTTTTATTTTTTCAGAGACTCCTTAACTCGATTTTACAAAAAATAGTAATTATTACCGATTTTCCCACAAGCAATGGAGATAGTTGATGTCTAATTGGAAGGTAGGTGAACCATAGGTGGATTGAAGGATAACTATTTTCTTAAGCCCCTTTCTGGATAATAAATCATGTCTCTTTTCATGTATAGGGTATCTAGAATATTTGGACCCATCATTCCATGCCCTTGAATATATTAGTTCATTCTCATATTTGACTCAACAATGTGAGGAACTATTATCTATATGAGTTATCAATGCGAGGTGGACCTTTTCCATGGATTCCATCATGGAGAGGACTACCATTATAGCTCTAAGTCCTACCGCAAGGAGAATTTCTACATCATATAACTCGAGTATGACCTTCATTGAGGATTAAAATAAGTGGAGGACCTTATTGTTTGTTTTATCTTCTGACCACAAGGAGGGATACCCTAATTCTCATTATGAGATAAGCTCTCATGATCGATCAGTTCATTCCAATGAAGAAATCCTTCATGGTATATTATATGGGGATAACCTCTAGATATTCTAGTAACAATGTTGTGGATAAGAGTTTCAAAAACTCTACTTCCACTAACATAATTTTGTAACATATCAGTAATATCACGATCCAGTATTCTTAGATATTCTCTTTCCTCAAGAACACTTCCATCCATTAGAGAAGGTTTATGAGCCTTCTCTATATTTTATTTTTTCCTTTGGATAAATTTTTATAGTAACTATATTATGGGGGACTTGGGCCACATAATGTGAGTGATGACTGTCACATGTGGTTTCCCATTCAAGAGGATCCCATGGTGCTTATGGGATATTATGTTCTGATTTTTAATTTCTAGTATGGATAAATAATTTCAATAAGGAATCCACTGAAGTAGACTTGTGTCCCCCAGTTTGAATGATTTTTTTCTGATCGTGTTTTTTATTTATCACCTAATATTTTCGATTAACCTATAGGATGGAAGGAGGGATGCATGTATACTCTTAAGTGACCACTTCATTATGTGGATGAGTCACCCCGCTTGAGTAGGTATGGTGGTGGGTCTGACTCCTTACTATTTTCACTAAAGAAATCATGCCTTGGATGGTTTTTTGGATATGGTCATGGATATTTGTTTGAACATCTGTCATTTCTAGTATTTTAAAAGAGACAACATTGGTGGGAATGAGAATGTATCCCCATTCTGGATCCAGAGTAAGAATATGTGCCTACTCATGTCCTCTATTTACATCTAGTATGTAATGAAATTCATCATGTATAGGGGTAGAGGTATGAATCTACCCATGGTTGAAAAATGATATTTGTCAGCTCTTTCCCCAATTATTTCCATATTTTCATGAGGTGTTGATATGAAAAAGTAGTAATTTTCATCTTCATGTAGTTTTCCATCATATTTGACTTACAAATATAATATGAATCCACATTTATTTTTATATGCTTTAAGTTGGTTGATGCAATATTTAAATTTTGGTCTTGACATGAATTGATATAGATATGTATCTTCTCATAGTTTTACACTATATATGACTGGGGTGATTTATTTGAAAGAGAAGGAACATTCCATTACTTATAGTTTCTCATCATAGATGATTGTGAGGCCTGATATGAATTAGTAGGAATTTTTGTCTACTCATAGTTTTCCCTTATATTTGAATGATGGGAATGATATGAATCATCAAGAATTTTCATCTACTTGTGGGTTTCCCCCATATTTAATGGGAAGTCTTCTTCAGCAAGAATAAGAATGATGGCATGTTTGGGATTATTTAATCGCCTCCCTATGTGAACTTCCCTAGGGTCCGAGTTTCACATGACATTTACAGGGGAATGTAGGGAGGTATACTATTCATGTATAGGATAATAGTTTGCACAATATTTAATGTGATGATTACCTATAGGTTCCCTTTAGTGGGACCCCTATTGTGTTGGGATGGATTTTTTGTTGACCACTAAATCAACCTCCATAATATGAGGGATTAACTCATTTTAGAAATCTATGTACAAGGTCCCAAAATGGATTAGTATGGCTATTAGGTTTTTCTAGTTATGTATCACAAATTTTAATTTGGATGACAGCTCGTGGGGTTTCATGTATAAGAGGTTTTTTCATGATATCTTCAGGATTGGGGGAGTTCTATTATGGTGGTCATCCTAGAACAACGAATTTGAAACCCAATATTGACAATGCTATGTGGGTGACGATGTATTTTGTTTAGTCGAGGTAGTAACCTATTTACTATATGATGTATGTATAAGGCCCCATCCTTAAACCTTATTTAATTCGGAGTTATTACAAGATTACACATTGAGGATCTTTTCAGGTTTAGAGTTTTAGAAAATTAGATCCTGAAACTTGCATTACATTCCACATTTAAACAAAGTGGTTACATAAGAGACAGTATTCATTCTTCCCATCAACGGAAACATATTTAAAATAAAACATGGATTCTTTCTTGACACATCATTGACACTATCATCACATCATGTACCTTTCCCTTGACCTGTGAAAAACACTTCAAAAACATGGGATGAGCATAAAAAGCTCAGTAAGGGATATAAAAATATGGAAAGGAAATATGAGTACATGTATACATAAGAATAAAATCATACTTTACCCATAAAACATACGCACTTTAACATACCTCATAAAATAATGAATAAATCATAGAAATTATAAGACATAAAGGTAACTTGAGGCATTCATAACATTCTTACGTAGGGAGTAACCCTCTTGGTTACGTTTGGAATACCCATCACAGTATATTCCCTAAATCTCTTCGGAGAAACCTTAACGTTTCACTCCTTCGCGTTACCCAGTGCATTGGAGATCTATATCGGGCACACCCGCCCTTAGTCTATCACGAAACCACCCGTATTCATAATAATGCCCAAGAACCTCAACATAATCGTATCAAATAAAACATGCATAGAAGAAACATAACATTTCCAACTTTCAATCACAAGATATTAATACCACACAGTTATATAAAAATATTATGAAAACCATTTTCAGTACCAAAATAAATGAAAAGTAAAACATGGTATTTATTTTTCTTTTAAAAAGGTATGGCTTTTAGAGGAAGCTGAAACTCAAATAATGGTCACGGTGGCGGAGAAGTCATTGTCACCGCATACGTACGACAAAAACATTCCCTTTTGTCGTTTAGTAAATGCTTCGTATAAAAAATATTCCTTTTGAATAAACTTAAATGTCAAAGGGGTTTATACACCTTATAAAAGAACATTGTGTATAAAACAAAATATTCCTCAATGAAAGGAGATTGAGAGGAATTCCCATACAAAGACAGTATCCTTGGTTTAAGGATAAATCAATTACATAATTATGTGTGACAAACGAATACACCAAATATAAGTGGATATTAAGTGTAAAATAATCAAAGTTCATTCACACATATTAAAAGGATGACATATTCAATAACTATATGTTGAACCCAAGGAAATCAAAATTGGGTTAAGAAGTTCCCTTGACAGCCTAACGACGTCACATCAAAATGAGTTGATGAGAGATAAAAAAAGTATCTCATCACATGGACATATAATTTACATCAATAAGGATATATGAGAACATATCCCAACATAACAATATGTAAATTAAAAGACACAACAAAAGAAGTCTTTTAAAAAGAGGAGGGTGAAAGGTTCCCTTACCGATATGAGTATCTTTCGAAACATACACCTCGTGAAAGAAGGACAATACAACATTGATGTAAATACCCATAAAAGAAATTATATTACAAAATGGGTAAAATAATGGGCAGTACATAAACCACTCAAATGAAATTATGTCAAATGTATCATAAATCTCATGGGAATAAAAGTGAGATGAAAAATCCCTTACGAAAACTCGGCAGCCTAACGGTGCCACATAAAGATTACAAAAATGGATTGATGAGATCAAATAGGGTATCTCTTCATATTAACATAAAGTTTATAGAAAGAGGAATATAAAAGAACATCCCCCAACATAAAAAAGAGGAGCTTAAAATAAGTGACAGAAAGGGAAGTACTTAAAAAGAAAGAGAGAGGTTAGATCTCTTACGCAAATTCGGCAGCCTAACAGCACCACTCAAAACTTCCAAAATGGATTGATGAGAGAGAATAGGGTCTCTCATCATATGAACATAAAAATTACAGTAAGAGTAATATAAAAGTACATCCCAATCACAAGAAATATTATCTTATAAGGAATGACATAAAAGAGTGTACTTAAAAAGAAAGAGAGGAGTAGGATCCCTTACCTCAAGTCCAACTTGTCTTCTTCGTTTCTTTATATTCCTGAATAATAAACATTGTTCAATTAATAATTTCCTAAGTACCTCCTTTATACATTATTATTCATTTCATATCACATATTATAATGTTATAATAATTGTTTAATAATGTTAGTTCTTATCTCACATTTTTGTCGATGTTTGGTACATGAGTCAAAAATGAACTTGTTTGAAAAAAGATTGTCCATGTAGTTATAATTAAATAATTTTCAAAATATTATTAATGATTAAAATATCATATATATATCCAGTAAATATTTATTTTATACTATTTCATATCATTTATAGATAAAAAAATAAAACCACCGTTCATGGAGACGGTAGGCCGTACGTACGCATGAACGATAATTTCATTTTTTTGTCATATTAATGGAATTAAAACAAAATGAGATATATATATATATATATATATGTTATAATTACAGAATTATATCCATAATTTATATGTAATATATTAAATATATATCCATTATATATATGTACTTATAATATTACATAACATTTTGAGATAAGAAATGAAATGTACCGTTCATTGAGACGGTAAGCCGCACGTACGCATGAATGCTACTTCCATTTCTATTTCATATTTAATGGAATTAAAACATAATTATACATAATATTATTTTAATTCCAGTATGGTATCTTATATAATATCATTTAATATATCCTTTATACGTACCACATATGTTATTAACGAATCAAATCACTTTGAGGGGGCGGTAGTCCGCACTTCCTTAAATGAAGATATCGCGTTTACCCATAATGGAAATCATAAAGGTATGCCCAAAATAAAAAATAAAGAAGCTTAAGGAAAACATAAATATATTATATATCATATATAAATATATTTTCATCTTAATGGCCACCTTTTAAGGTGTTAAAAGAATGTTGAACAATCATCGTTTCAGGAGGCAGAAATTCGTCATCCACGGAAACAGTATGTTCTTTAACCATTAGATGTGAGTGTGTGTAAGTTTTTCTCAAATACTTATTATAAAAACATCCTAGTATATTTAGGATACTGGATTTGTTACAAAAGAAAATAATAAAAAGATTTTAGGGGGTTGGAGAAGCAAAATAAAACAAAAGGACTCAAAAGAAGACATTACCTTAAAATCGGGTAACTCCCTTTGGTTTGAGCTCAAAGGCATCCTTGGGAAGACTTCTGCCCAAAGTGAGGCTTCAAGGAGTAAGATAGGGAAGTGGAGAGACAAAATGGGCAGAGGTTTGCCGATCCAAAGGCTTTGGGAGTGTGGGTAAGGTGGTAGAGGTGGGGGCCTTTTATAAGAGGAGAGGAGGGGCACTCTTGTAAAGTTACAAAATGTTACTTTATTTTCAAATGAGTTTAGGATTTTAAAGGTCCCACATTGATGTATTTCTAGGATAAGGTGATAAGGGATAAAATTCCACTCATCCAATAGTTTTGGTACATGTTTAGGGCTTAGATATTACATTATCATTCCATTTTATTTAAATCTTTAAATAATGAGGTCATCGATGCATCATCATGATGTCATAAATAATTTAATTTATTTAATGTCTAAAAATTATAAAAAAAATACTATGATGTAGAAAGTCTTTTTAGATTTCAAATGAGTATTTATAGTCAAAAATATTAATTGTATAACCCCATGTAAAAATTTTGTTAGTAAAACATCCCATGTTTGTGTCATTTTTACTTTAACATTAAATAAAAAGTTATTTATGTCATTTCCCAACCAAAGTGGCTCCATGGGGTCCCCAAGTTGACCCATGGATTGTATTGGTCGTACATGACACATCCAATGAGGGTAGGACATGTGTGTAGGTGATTTCATTTTATTAAAACCTTATTCTTACCATAAACTACACTAATTACCTCTAATCGCGATTAAAAACTTAATAAGTTACTATTCCCCAAAAAATTATTTTTATCCCATTGAACCAAATTTTACTTCTTAATGAAAACCATGTATGTCGGATTTTTTAAATCAAAACACAAAGATGGAAAAATTTCATTTAAACGGAAAAATTAGTTTTTTATAAGTACCACTTAGTGGTTTCACTATTCATCAAAAATTGATGTTTTTCAGAAAAATCCCAAAAATTCACCCTAAGATATATTTGATATTCTGAATTCAAAAATGAAGTCTATTTTACAAAATTAAAAACATATAAGTCACATTAATTAATTTAATAATTAATTCCTGCTGTCAGAGCAAATAGCTTGTTTTTATGAAACAATAAGTATCAAAAGATTGACACTAGTTTAAGTCTGATTTCAGAGTGAAATTAATTCCAACGACCACTATTGGATTTAATTGTAAAAATATATTCTTATTTCACTTTAAACCCAATTCAAAAGTTAATCTAATCATATAAATATATTAGATTAAAAAGAGGTTTGGAATTAAAATACAACATTTTACACTATTCATTAAAAAATGAACTTTATCAGAAAGATACCAAAAATTTACACAAAGTAAATTTTGATGTCCCAATTCGTAAGAAGAGTTTTATTTGGTCCAATAGAATTAATAAGAGTGAACAAAACTATATTTAATGACAGTTCTCCATCAAAATGTGATAAGTGATCCTTTAGTGAAAACTAGGGCATATACGCCTAAAATTTAATTCTTTCCGTATTTTAAGCCGTTATATTTTATTGCATAAATTTAAAAAAATTTAAAAACATATATAATAATATTTTAGTTATTTATATCCATTCTTGACAATACAACGACTACATGTTAACTACCATTTAAAATAATATTATTTGATTATTAGATTGCAACGTAAGATTCCCAAGAAACTCGTTGTTGCGTGTTGGGTACGCCATCGAGCATAGCGTCCCATTTAAAGTCATATTAATATTTCATTCACAAATATGGATAAATATGAAAAAAGTCATATTCTTTATTTACCTGGGGTGTTACATCCTTCCCCCCTTTTGGGAATTGCGTCCTCTCAGTTTTTTAAAATTGAGCTTGGAAACATCCTTGAAAGTCCCACATCGGAACAAGAGTCGGTAAAACAATCACTTTAAAATATAGGAAGATAAGTACAGAGGTCACCTGAGATAACCCATACTATGATTTCATGTAGAAAAACATGGACATGGAGGAGAATTCATAGGGTCATGTTCTGATGGAGAGTGATAGAAAACATGTTTAGAAGAATGTTAACCACAAGAAAATCACAAACTTGTGATGGGTTAAACGGTATTCGATTCCCCAGTAGGAAAAGTTAATAGACAACATCTTTGTTTTAAGTTACTTTTTATTGAGGAATTTATTCATAAGGAAACATAATCACTTATAATGTTTACATTCAACTTTTATTAGATTCCTTACACAAACTCATACTTTTTTCCAAAAGACGAGTATTTAGGGAGACTTGTTTGCATTAAGAGTACTATAATCAACTTCTAGTGAATCAAATAATCCCTAAAAGAGAACTATATACTTCCCATTTCTTTTGACTTAAACCAAAACCAAAACCAAAAAGGTTAGTACAAGATCAGATAATACAGAAAAGGATAACCCTTTATAAAAAGAAAATCTATTCTTAATCTCCAAACTTTTGTCTAACAAAACCCAAATTTCAACGAGGACCACCCGATAAACAATTTGTCCATCAAATTCTTCAAAGTAAACAAAACTAAGATTAAAACCCAAATATTTGAAGGATTTAGTCACATAGTCTTCCAAGGTACAAATTAACTTTTATCTCCAAATACAATCAATTGCTCTTAAATTCTCATATTGAAAAGTAATTAACCTAATCACATATCCTCGATGATAGGATAATAATTTCCATAGATAACCGAAAATAAAATAACTCTTAATTCATAAAATCATCTAACTAAAAAGAATCAGTTAAACTAACCAGGGACTTCATGTAGTCCAGTGGTAGGCGATAAATACAAGTCGCACTTTGGTTGTGGGTTCGATTCCCGCAGCTTTGTCCGACGCGACGGGTAGTCACACAGTCTGCGTGTTGTCCTTTTTCCAAAACTATATAATTCTGAAATCATTCCCCAAAAGGGATAAAATTATCAAAATTAACCATAACATAATTTAACCTCAATTTTATCTCATGCCTTTCACTTCCATCATATAATATAATAACCCATAATTACCTCAAAAGTAAGAATCATATAAACTCTAATGGTTACCTTTATAATTATTACCTGAACTTCCACATCGATTGGTCATATCATACATGATGCATTAAAGATCATACCAAGGTTCAAGTGGTTGATCATGACTCCTTGTAAGTTGTTTTAGAACAACGACGAGTTTCCTCATTGAATCCCCCATTTCATCCAGTCTCTTAATCAGAGAACCAGCACAGTTTCCTTCAAACCTATTGTCACTTTGGTGCCTGCTAGATCCATCCATTTACTAAAACCAAAAGGTCAGTGAGTATATCAACAAAACCATCATTTACTAATGATGAAGAGAAACACTAAGATATACTTACTCATTCACTTTATCTAAAACTAGGAATCTTTTTGAAATCCTATCCATTATGGTACTGTCAATTATGCTTAGAGAATACCCTAACCTCGAAACTTATCTAAACCGACCTCTGATACCAACTATAAGTCCCCAACCTTAAACCTTATTTAATCTGGAGTTATTACAAGATTACACATTGAGGATCTTTTCAGGTTTAGAGTTTAAGAGAATTAGATCATGAAACTTTCATTACATTCCACATTTAAACAAAGTGGTTACATAAGAGACAATATTCATTCTTCCCATAAACGGAAACATATTTAAAATAAAACATGGATTCTTTCTTGACACATCCTTGACACTATCATCACATCATATACCCTTCCATTGACCTGTGAAAAACATTTCAAAAACTTGGGATGAGCATAAAAAGCTCAGTAAGGGATATAAAAATATGGAAAGGAAACATGAGTACATGTATACATAAGAATGAAATCATAAATTACCCATAAAATATAAGAACATTAACATACCTCATAAAATCAGGAATAAATCATAGAAATCATAAGACATAAAGGTATCTTGAGGCATTCATAACATTCTTATGTAGAGAGTAACTCTCTTGGTTACGTTTGGAATACCCATCAAAGTATATTCCCTAAATCTTTTCAGAGAAACCTTAACATTTCACTCATTCGCGTTACCCAATGCATTGGAGAGATATATCGGGCTCACCCGCCCTTATTCTATCACGGAACCACCTGTCTTCATAATAATGCCCATGAACCTCAATATAATCGTATCACATAAAACATGCATAAAGGAAACATAACATTTCCACCTTTCAATCACAAGATATCAATACCACATATTGATATAAAAATATTATGAAAACCATTTTCAGTACCAAAATAAAAGAAAAGTAAAACATGGTATTTATTTTTCTTTAAAAATGTATGGCTTGTAGAGGAAGCCGAAACTCAAATAATGGTCACGACGGCGGAGAAGTCGTTGTCGCCGCATACATACGACAAAAACATTACCTTTTTTCATTTAGTAAATGCTTCGTATAAAAAAGATTCCTTTTGAATAAATTTAAAAGTCAAAGGGGTTTATACACCGTATAAAAGAAGGTTGTGTATAAAAGAAAATATTCCTCAATGAATGGAGATTGAGACGAAGTCCCATACAAAAACGGTATCCTTGGTTTAAGGATAAATCAATTACATAATTATGTGTGACAAACTAATACACCAAATATAAGTGGATATTAAGTGTAAAATAATCCAAGGTCATTAACACATATTCAAAGGATGACATATTCAATAACTACATGTTGAACCCAAGGAAATCAAAATTCTGTTAAGAAGTTCCCTTGGCATCCTAACAACGTCACATCAAAATGAGTTGATGAGAGATAAAAAAAGTATCTCATCAATTGGACATAGAATTTACATCAAAAAGGATATATGAAAACATATCCCCACATAAAAATATTTAAATTAAAAGACCCAACAAAATAAGTCTTTTAAAAAGTGGAGGGTGAAAGGTTCCCTTACTGACATGGGTATCTTTCGAAACATACACCTCGTGAAAGAAGGAAAATACAACATTGATGTAAATACTCATACAAGAAAGTATATTACACAATGAGTAAAATAATGGGCAGTACATAGACCAATCAAAGGAAATTATGGAAAATGTAGCATAAATCTCACGGGAATAAAAGTGAGATGAAAAATCCCTTACGAAAACTCGGCAGCCTAACGGCGCAACATAAATCTTACAAAAATGGATTTATGAGATCAAATAGGGTATCTAATCATATTAACATAATGTTTATAGAAAGATTAATATAAAAGAACATCCCCAAACATAACAAAGTTGAGCTTAAATGAAGTGACATAAAGGAGAGTACTTAAAAAGAAAGAGAGAGGTTAGATCTCTTACGAAAATTCGGCAGCCTAACGGCGCCAGTCAAAACTTAAAAAATGGATTGATGAGAGAGAATATGGTCTCTCATCATACGAACATAAAAATTACAGTAAGAGTAAAATAAAAGAACATCCCAATCACAAGAAAGATTATCTTAGAAGGAATTACATAAAAGAGTGTACTTAAAAAGAAAGAGAGGAGTATGACCCCTTACCTCAAGTACAACTTGTCTTGTTAGTTTCTTTATATTCCTGAATAATAAACATTGGTCAATTAATAATTGCCTAAGTACCTCCTTTAGAGATTATTATTCAGTTAATATCACATATTATAATGTTATAATAATTTTTTAATAATGTTAGTTCATATCAGACGTTTTTGTCGATGTTTGGTAAATGAGACAAAAATGAACTTGTTTGAAAAAAGATTGCCCATGTAGTTATAATTAAATAATTTCCAGAATAGTAATAATGATTAAAATATCATATATATCCAGTAAATATTCATTTTATACTATTCCATATCATTTGGAGATAAAAAACGAAAATCACCGTTCATGAAGACGGTAGGCCGTACGTACGCATGAACGCTACTTTCATTTTTTTGTCATATTAATGGAATTAAAACAAAATGAGAGAGATATATATATGTTATAATTCCAGAATGATATCCATAATTTATATGTAATATATTACATATATATCCATTATTTATATGTACTGATAATATTAGATAACATTTTGAGATAAGAAATGCAATGTACCATTCATAGAGACGGTAAGCCATACGTACGCATGAACGCTACTTCCATTTCTATTTCATATTTAATGTAATTAAAACATAATGATACATAATATTATTTTCATTCCAGTATGGTATCATATATAATATCATTAAGTATATCCTCTATACGTACCACACATGGTATTAACGAATCAAATCACTTTGAGGGGGCGGTAGTCCGCACTTCCTTAAATGAAGATATCGCGTTTACCCATAATGGAAACCATAAAGGTATGCCAAAAATGAAAAATAAATAATCTTAAGGAAAACATAAACATATTATATATCATATATAAATATAGTTTCATCTTAATGTCCACCTTTGAAAGCGTTAAAAGAATGTTGAACATTCATCGTTTCGGGAGGCAGAAATTCGCCATCCACGGAAACAGTATGTTCTTTAACCATTAGATGTAGGTGTGTGTAAGTGTTGCTCAAATACTTCTTATAAAAAAATCCAAGTATATTGAGGATACTTGATTTGTTACAAAAGAAAAGAATAAAAAGAGTTTATGTGGTTGGAGAAGAAAAATAAAACAAAAGGACTCAAAAGAACACATTACCTTAAAATCGGGTAACTCCCTTTGGTTTGAGCTCAAAGGCTTCCTTGGGAAGACTTCTGCCCAATGTGAGGCTTCACGGAGTAAGAAAGGTAAGTGGAGAGACAAAATGGGCAGAGTTTGGCTGAGCCAAAGGCTTTGGGAGTGTGGGTAAGGTGGTAGAGGTGGGGGCCTTTTATAAGAGGAGAGGAGGGGCACTCTTGTAAAGTTACAAAATGTTACTTTATTTTCAAAAGAGTATCGGATTTTAAAGGTCCCACATTGATGTATTTCTAGGTTAAGGTGATAATGGTTTGAAATCAACTCAACCAATAGGTTTTGGACAAGTTTAGGTCTTAGATATTACATTATCTTTCCATTTTATTCAAATCGTTAAATAATGAGGTCATCGCTGCATCATCATGATGTCATAAATAATTTAATTAATTTATTGTCTAAAAATTAAAAAAAAAATACTATGATGTATTAAATATTTTTAGCTTTCCAATTACTATTTATAGTCAAAAATATTAATTTTACAACCCCATTTAAAATTGTTTTAGTAAAACATTTCATGTTTGTGTCATTTTTAATTTAACATTAAATAAAAAGATATTTATGTCATTTCCAAACCAAAGTGGCTCCATGGGGTCCCCAAGATGACCCATGGATTGTATTGGTCGTACATGACACATCCAATGAGGGTAGGACATGTGTCTAGGTCATTTAATTTTATTAAAACATTATTCTTACCATAAACTATACTAATTACCTCTAATCGCGATTAAAAACTTAATAAGTTTCTATTCACCAAAAAATTATTTTTATCTTATTGAACCAAATTTTAATTCTTAATGACAACCATGTATGTCGTATTTTTGAAATTCAAAACACAAAGATGGAAAATTTTCATTTAAACGGAAAAATCAGTTTTTTATAAGTACCACTTAGTGGTTTCACTATTCATCAAAAAATGATGTTTTTCAGAAAAATCCCAAAACATCACCCTAAGCTATATTTGATATTCCGAATTCAAAAATGAAGTCTATTTTACAAAATTCAAAACATATAAGTCATATTAATTAATTTAATAACTAATTCCCATTGTCAGAGAAAATAGCGTGTTTTTATGAAACAATAAGTATCAAAAGATTGACACTAGTTTAAGTCTGATTTCAAAGTAAAATTAATTCCAACGACCACTATTGGATTTAATGGTAAAAATAAATTCTAATTTAACTTTAAAACCAATTCAAAAGATACTCTAAACATATAAATAAATTAGATTAAAAAGAGGATTTGAATTAAAATACAACATTTTACACTATTCATTAAAAAATGAACTTTATCGGAAAGATACCAAAAATTTACACAAAGTAAATTTTGATGTCCCAATTCTTAAGAAGAGTTTTATTTGGTCCAATAGAATGTATAAGAGTGAACAAAACTATATTTAATGACGGTTCGCCATCAAAAGGCGATAAGTGAACCTTTAGTGAAAACTAGTTCATATATGCCTAAAATTGAATTCATTCCGTATTTTAAGCCTTTCTATTTTATTGGATAAATGTAAAAACATTTAAAAACATTTATAATCATATTTTAGTTATTTCTATCCATTAATGCCAATACAATGGCTAAATGTTAACTACCATTTAAAATAATATTATTTGATTATTAGAGTGTAACGTAAGATTTCCAAGAAACTCGTTGTTGCGTGTTGGGTACGCCATCGAGCATAGCGTCCCCTTTAAAGTAATATTAATATTTTATTCACAAATATGGATAAATATGAAAATGTCATATTCTTTATTTACCTGGGGTGTTACAGTATGTTTCTTTGAAAACTATTGGGATGTCATTGGATTGAAGATAGATCTCTTGAAAAGTCTATGAAATTAATATGTCAAATACAAACAAAATACCACATCAAAGTATAATCTCATTACCGCCTGATTAACTAAATTTTTGTTTGGACCTCATCCATTTTTGATGTGAAATGGGAAAAACATGGGGTAACACTACCACCTTGGTTAAGGATTCACGTCAGGTTCAACATTTTTTTCCAAAAAAATCATTGGTGTTTGACGATTGATTGCATGGGGTGAATTATGTGAAATCACTCACATCAGGTACACCATTTTTGAATGGTATCAAATGGGTTTGATCATGGAACTGGAGATTCCCAATTTCCTTAATATCCAAGAAGAATCATGGACCAAATTTCAAAACACTTGAGTTCATTGAGGAACTTATCCAATGATACTTAATAACTCTCATTTGTCAACAGGATGGGAAGTCAGGCTCCGCACACCCATTTATGGGGAACTATTTACCGTTATGGGACTCCCATGTAGATTTATGATATTTTTGTGACTCCTTTGTTCATTCGAAATTATGTATAATGTTGATCACTAATAATTAAATATCAATTATGAATACACATGTCTTAATAATCATCTATATGTATATTATGTTATCCATCATTGGAGACATATGTATGTATCGTGGTACCCTTTTTGTATAGGTATTAGAGAATATTTGGTTGTTCATCAGGGAAATGATGGTTTTATTTCATACAGTTGGGAACTCTGGAGTCTATTTTCATCTAGGGAGGCAAAATATTATTTTATGTCAGGATCAAACCGATTAGATGGGATTCCTAATTATCCTCATGAGAGGAATCAAAATGTCTGTATTTTGGTACCATATAACAGGACTCAAAACCTTTTATGGTTGTGTAATGTGAACCAAACCATGTAGTTTAATGTCATGTGGCATGAACGTTTAGGAGAAATATTCAAAGTCGATGATTGGTTTGGGATTTATACAGAGGCGACATGAGTGTCCCAAAATAGATGGGATCTCTTAGGTGGATATGACCCAACTGGGAATGTGTCATGGAAAAAATTAGACTGAATATGGGTGATGGGTTTAGTCCTCTGGGAGGATTCTAATGTATCCCAACTAGCATGGAATAATACATTTCATAGTTTGTTATGGCTGGTAATTTAAACTATATAATATAACCATTTTAGGGGTTATAGTTTGGGATTATACTTAGGAGGATTACCAATTGGTATTGGGATCATGAAGATGCATTGATCACTGCTAAACTCTAATAAAACTTGAGTCCTGATCAGTGTGAGAAATAAATGGAACTCGTGGATCTGAAGATCACATGATCCACATCTCCCACTAGTGGATGAGATAATCTCCCAAAGGGGGAGGGAGTTGGCATTGAAGAACCTATATCTTAAAAGATTTTGTATCTCATGGTGAGGAATAGGATAAAGTGTTCCACATCCCATAAAAAATTCTATGGGATTACTCTAGGAGGGATGCCTTTTGGTTTCTAGGGAGCAAAAGAGTGACCAACACCTTCCCTCATCGAAGGGAAAGGATTTTGGTTCTAATAAATCTCTAGATTTAGGATGTTCTTATGTGCACCTTCATGCTTTTGAGATATTTCTTGGTCACGACTCTTGTTAAAATAAGAATGTAGACTTGAAGACATTTTAATGGTCTGCCTTGTCATAAAAGCTACCAAAATTACTATGCATAACATGGGTATGTAGACTCGAGTGGACATGCCTATGTTCTAGATTATCTTATCATAAATGTAAGGGGTCTTCAGAAGGGGTCTTTCTTTGATGTCGTTAGACTTGTTCAAGGAGGGTGCACGGTGGATCCAAATGGTACGATGGAAGAGAGTGTTGGGAGGTGGAGAGTTGATTGCCCACAGATTCCCCACTCCACGTAGCATGTTCTTATAAGGGATTGAGATCCCTATACATAGCGTGTTACTACCCATGATTGGGTACAATTCACATAGCTGTGTTCTATGTGTACCTAGGTTCTTCCCACACATATTATTTACTCACTGGTCCAGGTTCTTCCCTCTTATCATTTTTTATGCAGGTTCAAGTTCCACCTGCGTTGTATTTTTCTATAAGGGGTAGTGTTCCACACTCATAGCATATTTCTATACAGGATACTAGTTTGGAATGAGACCTTCTATTTGTTCCCCATGGAATGGTGTCTTCTAAGGGGATTTATGTTTAGAAATGGAAGGATGTTTTTTATTTCCATCCCAATGATATGTGATGGGTTTAACTATTGAGAATCTTTTAATCTCTCCCAATTCATCTTCAAGCCCATCCTTTTTGTGTCTCCTTCTCATCACATATCTCTATTTTTTAGTTCCCCTTATTGTTTAGTTACTTAATATCATAGAGACCATATATTTTCTTGGCCGATCATGTACAGTGCGACGAGGGTCTTCATTTGTAGAAGCCCAAGGAATCCCCGACCTATGAAAGACATCGTTTTTTGGGGGAGGGGGTTCATTTGTAGGGGTTCAAATCACCCTTCCATCTGTAAAATGGCATGATTTTTAATGAAGGAACCAATGTTACCATCACATCACACTAAATATTTTGTTCATGGGGGATGGTTGTTCGTGATGATATAAATCACCGTCAAACCTAAAAAATGAATCGGTATCATTTTCATGCATTTAATGTACCACATTTTCCCTCAAACATTTGTGTTTACAGGGGGCCTTCACAAATTGGTGGAACGCTGTGTGGATCAATGTTCTACGTAGAAGTTTTTACTATACATACAAGATCCTTCGTTCATGGCTTCAACAATTTGATCATTTTTCTTCAAAATATTATTAAGATTTATTCTCTTACTTCTCCCACATTTTGGATTTATTTCTCCATTCAAGTGTTACTTTCAGGACCCAACACACCCATAAAATAATGGCACTAATTTTTTAATTATGCAATTCTTAATGGAACATTCATTGAAAAAAATGAATCTCACATGAAAAAAATACATAATTCATTTAATTATGTTATAGTTCATGTACGCATTATGTAAACATGACCACACATAACAAAAACATAAAAATAAAGACATAACATATGGTTACCTTAGGGACAACCATCCTTATTCTTGTATGGAGATTCAAATTTAATATCCTTGATTGATTCAATCCCAAATGGGATGAAATAAAAAATCATAGGAATCTATAAAAATGAATATATAGCTACAAATATTTCAATAATTAGAAAACTTTATAAAAACCGTGAGATTGATACATAGTGATAATTAGGCATACCCACAATTACTCTCGAAAATGATGAAAACAAATAACGAGAAATAACTAAATAAGGTCTATTAATAGGGTATGAGGTATAAGAGTGAAAATGGATATAGAGAGCACCCACTATATTATATGTAAAAATTATCTAAACCCTTTTATATTTAATTTAAACTTATTAATTAATTATTTTTGAAACATGGGACATAAAACATGTCACAACCATTTTTCCCTCTCAGGAGTTCCATTTACATGCCAGGTAAGCCTTATGTACAACCCTTATACGGTAACCATAATATTTAATCTGTCATGTGTCACTAATTTAACAATTAAATATATCATAATTTTTATTTTTTAAATTTCAAATCTACCATTATACACCACATGGTGTCTATCAAAACATACACATCATAGGTTGTCATCCATTATGATTCATAGAGTATCTATACTTGTTCTCCATATGGAAACCCTTAAAGATTAAAAAAATACTAGATCCTTATCAATTTTTCCATTAAAACACTATAAATCCAACATATTACTACACCATACAATATACATTATATATCACAGATTTATCTTTAACATGTCACTAGGTGACTCTAGTTCATCCTCAAATCTATAACCTCTTTTAACCCATACATATCATTAGTAATTTTATGATAATGACTTTTCACATAGGTACAACCCAATTTTAATTTTGTTTTAACACTCATAAAATGTTACATGGAATGTTTGTTGATAATATGTAGGGACATGAGGGTGTTTTGGGGGTTCAGGACCTAGTAGTTGAGGAAACTAATCCGTCCAACATACATTGTGTGGCAGGTGCATGATTAGTATTAATCGTGTGCTAGAATTGTGCACCCTAGAGAGGGATGTCCTATGGTTGGAAAACCATGCATGGTGGGGGGTGGGGGGAAACCCTTTGGTCTTAGATAGATCCAACATGCACTACTATGACAAGGTTTGTCAAACTATACAAGATTCTCAAGAGACTGTGTGACCCACAATTCCCATCAACATTGGGAGCAGCACAGCTAGTGCCTAGTTTGGACAAAAGTACTGTCAAGTATAATGGGCTATTAAAATCTGAATTTTTGTTCCATTTACCCCTTGAGATTTATGGTTTATAAACATAATTTCTCTTATATTACTCCTCCAGTAGCCTTTGAAATCAACTAAACCATCTTAAACATCTAGGAGATGATCTTATCTCGATTAAAATCTGTTTAGAGTGTCATTTTGGGTGGATAGAAGATCCATGTGATTCTATCACTACTCATTCTTCAATTTTCTGGAATAGGACTCATAGAATGGTTCTTCTCCTTTAGAATCCCTAAAACCTCACTTTTATAGTAGGTTTTAGGTTGGGGGATTCAGGGTTGGTTGATATCAAATCAAGGGTTGAGTTTAACTGAGCTTTCATCGATGAACATGAGGTAGGAAGTCTTAATGATTTTTCCCATAGTCTGGTGTTTTTTATTTATATTTTTTCACCAATGTAATTCTTTGTTTATTTTTTCATTTATTTGGATATATAATCTAATTTGAGCCTTATTGTGAATTAAGAGACCCTTTACAGACTCCACTGAATTCATTGATGACTTTAGATGGGACTTAGGGATACCTTTGCGGTGTCTCAAACCCATAGAAATGGTGACATGAATGGGTGAGACAATGATTGGGAAATTCTGAGAATGACTATGATTTAATTGTTATATAAGTTTATGGAAATTGTAAAATAGCGACAATCAAAACATTATATGTAAGTTGTGATAAATTACTATGAGTCTTTTTGAATGGTTTAAATGATTTATCTTGGATTTTGATCTAGTTATGGGTTAAAATGAAGTTTATGACCATCTAAAGTCAGACCTATTTTATAAATACGTGTTTACCACAATGTGATTTAAAAATGGTTTTCTTAATAATTTTAAATCATGATTTTAAATGATAGTGTGGTCACCTTTTTTGAAAATGAGTTAATTTATATTTTGGATTGATTGAAATGAAATAAAATCCTTGGGTAAATGTTTTCTTTTTCAAAGGGAAAGAATAGTATTATGAACGGTGGCTTGAAGATGATTTTAAATTGGTATTTTTTTTGT
This sequence comes from Viscum album, assembly GCA_963277665.1. Classification (NCBI taxonomy): domain Eukaryota; kingdom Viridiplantae; phylum Streptophyta; class Magnoliopsida; order Santalales; family Viscaceae; genus Viscum; species Viscum album. The sequence continues at coordinate 288,556,332 of OY728151.1, read as the reverse complement.
ATTTCTATGTCATTTATGATTTCAAAAGCCTATTGTGACCTTGTTTAATTATATTATAATGAAATAAAAATATAATAAATAGTCAATGGAGTATTTCCATGTGTATAAGTGATATTTATAGATTATCACACTAGGTACATACTACCATGTGTCCAGAAATATTGTTTCTCTAGGACCTCCAACCCTATATTACTTGAGTTAGGCTGTCAAATTGAGGCTATATGCTCCTAACATAGGGATTGTTGTTCCCTATTTGGGTAGGATTGGACTAATGATCTAGAACCACACTGATGGTTTTTTTGTTAGGAATTCATACATAAGTTGTACACTCTCAATGTATGGACATGGAATGTTGATTAGACTATGTCTTCAAGGAAGTGAATATATTGTTTAATTATTTAACACCCTTTCATGAATATGATCACGTGACACCATGTGTTATGGATTATAATCTTGGTATGGTCAGAGATTGTTTTTTTCTTGGTTGACACATGTAACATAAAGGATAAATCGAGTTAATTAATAATTGTTCAAATATAAAAAATGATTCATTTATTTCCCAATATATTTAATGAACATTGATTACTTGCACACAATATTATACGAAATAGTTATTTATTTAAAAAACACCTATTGTGTCCCAATGATATGTACTCACACCCTTCCTAATCCTCCATCGAACATGGGAACATGCATAGGTTCAACTTGTTTTTTTATAAAATTTTAGGACTAGTAATTTCTATTTGGGTTGGGCATGGGATGATGGGTTGGATAATGGGAGTTTAGGACCTGTTTGGGAATCATATTTGTGTTCAGTATCATTTGGTAGTTTTGGTTCTAGGCACTATTTGTGTGACTGCATGACATGTATAGTATTCATCATGTTGTTATAGCATGCTGTACTGGTTACATTATTAATTTTTTTGAATGTTTACCATTTGTGGTTAAGATTAGTTCTTTTACCAATTGATATTATTTATATTGTGGTATTATAATGACCTGTGGGTATAGTCTAACAATTTTCCAATATAGAACCCTTATACTAATGGGTAGCCTCTGGCATATGGTGAGGTGTGCCTGAGGTAATGTGATGTCCCCAAATGGGGCACATGATATAGTGGCTTACAGATCGGGGGCGTTAAAATGTGGTATTCAAGGTGGCATCCTTTTTCTAAAATTTTTGTCCGTATAGACAAGAGACTAATATATTCTTAGATCTTGGTAATGATATTGTTCCTTGGTGTATATTTCCCCTTGTATAAGGGAAAACACTAGTAACCAAGGTGGGAGTTGAGATTCAATTTTGGGATTTTATGGTTAGTTGATACATCCACCTCATTTGGTTATCATGGATATGATTTTATTTATTTATTATGTTTTATCTATAAAACTGGTTTAGGGATAGAGTTTGTGTTAGTTCATGCATAATTTTTGGATCATAGGATTAGCAGGTCATCTGTATGTTCCCTATGATTGGTGGTTCCTTAGGATTTATATATTTGTAGTGAACTGTTCTTTCGGTGGTTAGGAATGTTGATTTTTCATGGAAATATTTTTTAATGGAAATTTTTTTAAATATGAATCTCAATAAAGATATTATTTTTGAAAATTGGGGTTACTAAAAAGGTTTTGGAAAGCGTAAATCATTGGGTTTGAAAAATTGAATATTTTGAAATTTGAATCCTTTAGTTTTAAATTGTAATGATTTATTTAGAAGGGAAATGGGTAATGATGGAACATGTAGGGAATATTGAAAGGGTTTTCCCTGGTATTGTGATTGAACCCAATGTTTTGGTTGTTTTTTGATTTGAGAGTGACCATGTTTGTGACCTCAGTTATGGGTCATGAGTATTTTTTAGTTTTTAATGTGTGGTCAAGGATATGTGTTTGATGTAGCCTCAGTAGGGTTGTAGTATTTGGGTATTGAGATATTGATCATAAATTAGAGTGTGGTGACCCTTGTGGGTTAAGATCGTATGGGTATTATCTTGATCCTTAATGACAATACCCGGTTTTTGGTTACAATTGTGGGTTAATACCTTGTGAGTTTTACTTTGGACCCCATAGAAGGTTTCTGGCATGTAGTGCTAGTGTATGGGTGTTATTATCATTGGTGTGGACTTAGTGTATATGGATTCTTGTGTCCATTGGAAGCTGTGAGTTTTGAAAATGGGGTATAATACCCACATGTGGGAAGTGATGTGATATAGTTTTTATGTTTATAGATTAGAGGGAGATATGTGGGTCATTTCATGAAATGGATCCAGTTCAAGGAGTCGGTACCATTAGACCATTAAGGTGAAAAATGAGAGGGGTCGACCAGGTTTCTTATGTTTTTTGAATGTATTTAACATATGTGATTATATTGGACATTGAACGTGTCATCCATTGACTGCTACCTATTGAGGGGTTTTCTAAGAATTCAATTGTATAATATTAATGGTTTCAGATACAGGACTTGAGGTTTGGTTATGAGTTGAATGTATTGGGAAATCTAGGGCAGCCTTAAGGGAGGTAGGACTAGTGGTGTATGTGCCTTGGAATGTGATGCATGGGTTGTTTCATTAGAGGTGGAATATATGAATCGTGGTTTACATCAATACATTTATGAAATTTCACAGTTATTCCTTAGTCTCATTTTCATGGAACCACATGGGTGCTTGTTGTCAGTTACAAGGTTTCTTTCGAAGGGAATAATTGTTTGGGCTACTAATAAGACTATGTTGATAATGTTTAATAAAGGAATCTTTATTTAATATGGATTCATAATGAATGGGTGAACAAAAAATGGGTGAAAACCTGTGTTATGGAAGAAACACCCATGGTGAGGGGAGGTCACATGGTTGGTATTGTTTTGTGAATGGTTGGGATGTTAGATTGGAACACTGAGAATACCTCATTTATAATGAGGCTGATGGACTAGGAGGCATGTACAATTGTGTGAGTGGGTGTTTGGGTATAGCTCGGGTGATGTATGTTTCATGGGATTTTAGGTCAACATTAGTCAGTATCCTCAAGGGAGTGCTTGTACTCGAGGGTTCAATTGAGGAATAGATGTTGGGACCATGAATGAAATGCATGATTCAATTTGGTATAAGTAAATAGGTGGTTCAAGAGTAAGCTTCTATTGTTTTCCCAGGAACCGGTTTGAAGTGATGGTTATGCGAGAGACCGTTTGGTTTTTTGATCAATGTGAATGACTATTTTTTCACTTTTTATTCACTACGGTCATGATGGAAGAACTAGAGAGGTTTGGAATTAGTATTATCATATGAGTAATTTTTCACAGCTTCTTGGTAAAGATTCACGATGTGGTGGTGTGTTCGATTAGCAATCCCACATGAGATTTTGTGGTCAGGTGTTAATGAGATATTGGTGGGAATAAATTTTGAGACAATCCCTATGTCAATGAGTTCCCTTAGTGGGAGGTAACATCACTCAAGGATAATATGGGGTGGTGTTCTTCAATGACTTCATAGCATACTTTTATCTAATGACGATCATGCCCAATATTCTGACATCATCATGAGTACACTGATTGATCTCTAGATTATTCGTACCAACATAAATGTGATTGGTTGGATAGGTGGAATCATTGAGGTTACACTCATGGAGAGGTGTGTTGGAGTTATGTGGTGGGAAGTACAACGTCGACCAGTTACATGTGTGGTACTCAAGATGGATACAGAGTCAATGAATTGCATGAGTTCCATTCTTAGAATCTTGGAATGGGTAGTGGGTGATGATTTTATTGTTTTATTGGAAGCTATAAGACAATAACAATGATTTGGGTTTCATCTAGTGATCTATGCATGAGCTATCATGGTTGTAATTTCTTGATGAAAGTGGTGACAATGATACTCGTATGGTGGGGAGTGATAATTTTTTCATATATGTGTGGGGATTACCATGTAGTGGATTTGTTGGCATCGTGATACTAGTGAGAAACATGCAACGTACACATTTGGGTTCCTTATGAAATCCTATGTGTACATTGGATGTTTTGGTGGATAGAGCCATGTAATGGTTTCAGGCTCGGTTGTGGTTCTTAGGAAAATATGACTTTGTTGTTTTAGAGTCATTAATGAGTAAGATAAGGAACTTAAATGGTTCATGGAAATAGATTTTTAGTGTTAGGAAGTCATCATGAATTGGGAATATAATCTGGTATGTGTTTTTGGGTGACCTAGGAATGCATTTAATGGAAAATTCAACTTCTTTATGTGAACTACTGACACGCCAATAGTGATGTTGGGTGTTATAGGATGAGTTAGTTGGGGACAGCTTGACTCAGCTTGGAAAAAATAATGATTGTAGTGAGTTGTAAATATAAAATGGTGTATGTTTTGGAATTAGCAGTGTGCTTTCAAAATGTGAATAATTTTCTAGGAAGAACCTAGTCACCTTTAGTCTATGTATGGATACATAGGTTCTTGTGTTTGGAATTTTGATAGGAGCAGTGGAGAATGATGATGACTTAAAGTGTGGTGGATTCCTTTAAGGTGTATTTTTACCATATTTCAGGGAAAGACTCTATTAGGTGCCTTGGAAAATGGGGGTGTACCTTATTTGAGAAGGTTCCATGGAAATGTGAAGGGGTAGCATGTTAATAGTGAAACATGGGTGTTTTGGGAAAAGATAGTATGGGATGTTCTGACATGATATTGTAAAAAAGAATAGTTTTTGTCAGTTTTTATCCACTTCCAGTTTGATGTTTTAATGGAATTTGAATATTGGAAATGGAGGCAAACATGAGAGAGGATAAGTATTTTTAATTCTATAAATGGATCGTGGATACATATCCATTATGTGGGGATTTTATGGAATGGATGGTTTCAAATGTTGGATGGTTTCATTGTGTATGTTTGGGTTCAGTGAGTTGTGAAACATATAGGGTCTGTTTTGGATGTTTAGCTGAGGTCTTGATGATATTTATCGATATCAGAGGTTCCAACAATAAGAATATTGTGGTTGAAAAATAGATCCTATGGTGGGACACAACATAGATCCAATGATTATTTGTGAGTTTTATAGATCAATGTTATGGGTTGGATGGGCTTGAGTAAGTCTCCTCTCGGAGTTTTGGTATGACGAAGGGTGATGGTTTAGGTTTTGTCCATTTGGGTACCTTGATATTAATTTTATTCCTAGGGTTTTCTTTCAATGTTCAGATGTGGAATGAGTTTTAGGGCCATGGTTTGTGGACTGGAATAGGTTATGGAAATGTTATTGGAAAACTATGTGTTCCATCATGTGACACTAATCATTAGTCACCAATAGAACTTTGAGAATCATTATAGTTTGGAACCAAGTGATTTCGTATGTGAGTCGTGGATAGGATCATTCTAGTATAGTGTGAATTGGCTATTCCACAATGGTATTATGATATGTATGATCTTTCATTGTGTTGTAATTTATAAAATGCTTCCATAGATTCCATATGGGGTTCTTGTAGTTGATGTTGGGTTTGTGATTGACTTATCCTATGTAGAGAATTAGGTTAATGATTGTGGATCATAAATTCAAAATTCATTGGGGGTATTCTTGTTCTCTTGGTCTGAGTATTTTTATGGAATGACTAAGCTCAGGGAGAAACAAGGGAGAGAGATGTTGATAGGTGGGTCCCATGGCCCGACCTTTTGTCTTTGAGCCATGGTGGTGCATGGAAGGTGTGTCTCAAGGATTATACTTAATAATGTGTAGGGTCGTAAGTAAACAAACATTCATTGAGGTACATCCATATTTTAATTTTAGTTTAACTCTGTTAAAATGGTTAATATAATGTATCTAGAGGATATGAGAGTCCTTGGAAGTGTCCTAGTGGTTCAGGATATGAAATAGGAAGAAAATAGGCCATCTAGTAAATGAGGCATGGTTGGTGCAAGGTTATAAATAACTATTCACCAGAATCATGCACCCTGGATAGGTATTGTAGACAGTTGGAAAACCATGAAAGGAGGGGGACCAAACCATGCAGGCTTGGACAAGGCCATCACACATTACTACCATAAGGTTTGTCAAACCGTGAAGAATTCCAAGGAGATCATTCTAATAATGATCCTATTGAATAGAGGGAGACAAACTTTTGGAAAAAAAATTTTCACACCATGTGGCCAAACCACGTGGGATATTAAAATGTGAATTTTTACCATTTTCCCCACTACATTTAAGGGTTATTAACAAAACAATTTCTCCTCTAGTAGTTTAAATGATAATCCCATCCCTTCTAAACATCCAATATATTTTTATCCCTCGATGATAAGTTTTATCGAGTGTCATTGGGTGTAGATTAATTCTCCAGGTGAGTCTAGTATTCATCGTCCTTCAATTTTCTGGAATAGGTCTTGTAGAACACTTATTCTTCTTCTGATTCCCAAAAATATCACTTTTACAGTAGGTTTTAAGTTGGGGAATTAAATTTTGGTTTATTTTGAATCAAGGAATTATTTTCAGATAGCATTCATCAATGGTCATGAGTTAGGGTTTTTATTTATTTTATCCATAGTGTTGATGTTTTATATGTGTATGTTCTTGTGACAATGTACTATCTTATAGTGTTTTTCTGTATTTGGATAAGGAAAATAATTTAGGCATTATTTTGAATTGATATGCCCTATATGGACCCCATTAGGTCTATTTATGATTTGAAATGTGAGTTAGGGTTAACCAAAGAGTATACCAAACTGTTGGAAGTTGGGAGTTGAATGGGTAAACATTCAGATATGTAAATTGTGATAATGAATAAGTTTTAATGATTAGGTTTATTATGGGAATGGTTAATAGAGCGAATTGGAATGTTGTATGATATTTTTTTTAAATTCCTAAGAGGAATATGAAATGCATTAAATGATGTGATATGTATTTTGAAATAGTTATCGTTTTAAATGAAGAATATTATGTTTGAAATTGGGAAATATTTTATATGTAAGTGTGGACCTCATTATAATTTAAAAATGGGTTTTCTTTATATATTTAAAATGATGATTTAATACGGGGGAATCAACCCCATTTTTGTGAAAATAAGTTAATTGCTATTTTTAAGGATAGAAATGGAAATGAAATCCTTGGTGTAATTAATTTGTTTTGCAAAGGGGAAGACCCATGTTTTAAATCATGGCTTCATTATAATTTTAAATCTGTATTTGTTTTCAGGTTATCTGACATATTTTGATTAAAAGGGTCTGTTGGGACCTTGGTAATTGAAATGATAAAGTTGGAATATGTGGTAAAGAGTCAATGATGCATTTTTATGTGAATAATTTGTATGGGTGGGGTATTGGACTAAGGACCTACTCCTATGAGCTATGCTTGAAAGAGGATCTAGGAACCACCATTGTGTTGATAAAATTAGGATGTCAGACATAGGATCTTTGATCCAAAATTAGAGATTGAGGTTCCTTTTTAGGGTTGTAATGTACTGATGCTCTAGAACCCAATTATGAATTTTTTTGGTTCGAATGACGGACATAGGCTCTATGCTCTAAAAAATGAAAATGGATTGATTATAGAACTACGGATACATGGTAAGTTGATATAGTGTTAATTTATTGAGTTCTCATTCTTGAAAATAAGTATCCAAACCCTTTTCCTATGGATTAGGAAGCTGACATGTTTAGAAATTGTCTATTTGGATGGTTGAAATATGGATCTTGAAGGATATGAAAGATCATTTAATTATTTTTTAAATTTAAAAAATGTTTCTTCTATTTCCCAGTATATTACTTTCCCCTTGAATTCTTTCATACACTATTCACTACAGGAAATATGACTTATACCCATGGTTCAAAACCATGGGTATTGCCTCCAAAAGTGTGGGTATAGGCTATAGCCATGGTTTTGGGAACCATGGGAAACTAAGGCATCGGGATAGGTCCCCAACCTATACCCACGGGTTTCCAAACCATCAACATATCTTTTTTTCCACCATTTCAAAGCCTCATACCCTATTTCCATGCTATCAAAACCTTATACCTAGAGTTTGAAAACCAGAGGTATATACTTTTTTACAAAAAACGAGCTGCAGGTGTTGAACCCACGAACTACATTTTAAACTCGGTGAGCCAAACCACTCAATTTGTGTAACTTACTAGTATATGTATCTATATTTTTCTAAAGAGATTAATTGACATCCCTATTTGAAAAAAACATCCTTCGGGTTTCAATCCCTCATCTTTGACTTCATGCATCCCACGTCAAACCTATTAATCCAGATCGGTTTGACATTAATATACCATTATTTATTTTATTATATAAAAGCATATCCCTATATTAGAAAAAAATCTGCCAGCGAGTGTCGAGCCTACAACTCCAGCAAACCATATACAGTGCCTAACCTACTAACCTATGAAGATTTTATGTTTATATATCCATATTTATGTAAATTTATTAATCAGAACCGTGTGTATTGGAGGGGAAACTGTGGGGATAGGATTTACCACCAAATATTTTTTATGTCCTGTTGAATTTTTTTTGAGCCATAACAGAAGGTATATATACTCACAGTTTTATAAAACTCTGGGTACAATTCTTCAAAATAATTCTATACCCATGGTATTTCCAAAACTGTGGGTATAGGTGTTGAAACAAATTCCTATACCCACAATTTTGAACAAAAAAATTGTGTATATATTACCTTTTCACCACAAATTTCCAAAACCATGGGCATAGGTCTTCAAAAAAACTATACCCTCTGTTTGGACCAAAATCGTCGGTATAAGGCTATTTTCCAGTAGTGATTTTAAAAACTGGTCATTTCATTAGACACTATTGATGGTGTCTATGAGAGTTGTAATCACACCCTTCTTGGGCTGTCATGGAACCTGGGTACTCACGAAAATGAAACTTTTTTATTGTACATGTTCAGGACGGGGACCTGGTGTATGGTTTCTGAATGGGTTGTTGGGTTAGAGCAGCGATGTTCGAGACCAGGTTGTGTCTTGGGTAATTGTTTATGACCTTTTGGTAGTTTTAAATCTGGTCCCTATTTGTGTGATTTCCTTACATGTACTATATACATCATGTTAGTGCACCCCACACTACTTTGTACCAAATTGACTTTTTTTGTATTTTTTTCCCATTTATGGATCAGATTGGTTGTTTTACCTAATGAAATTATTTATTCTTTGGTATTACTATGATAAGATCATATAGTCACCCAAAAATCCATATAGACCTGAAATACTAGTCATTAGCCTTCGATGTACAAGGAGGTGCATCCAAGATCATGTAAAGACAATACTTTGGGGTCAAAATATAGTGTATATTACGTTGAGGATTTTACAATAAGTACGATCCATTTATGTTTCATAGAGTTAACCGTTATGTATTATGTACATTATGAATTTTATATACACTTAGAAATTAAAGGGTCAATCATATGTATTAGGGATTAGATGTATTTATTTTGTAATATAAAATTTATCTATACCGGACATATCAATGTAACCCTTATGCATCATTAAAATGAACTCTTATATAATTATTTTCCACCTGAAACCATTACATATTACAACCCTATAAAATATCATATTTAACAATCCTGAATCATAATATTGAGCCTTATGTATCATATACCATCAATACTTAAAAAACTTCTAGTCTAGCTATTAAATTTGTGAATAAATTCATCTTTTCCTAAAATTACCCCCTTACATAAGAGTACCCATATACATAAAAACCCTTATATAATATAAAATCCTTACACATACATATTAATGAACCCTAATACATATGTATTAGTGTACACCTATGAGGTTGGACCTCATGAATAACTTAGAGACCACCTACCATATTCATGTAGGAATCTTCTCAATAAATATTTTCAGTTGATTTGGTCCAAAATGGTTAGAATCATGCCAATGGGAGGAATCCCTGAAAATAGGCATATATTTGAATAAGAATAATATGTCTATGAAACAATATTATTATCTATAAAATAAATATTCAAGGGTATCTAAAATTTCCCATGGATACGCCTTATAATGAATGACATAAATAATAGAAAATTCTAATGAATTTATCTCTAGAGTTGATGAATAATGAGAAATAGAGAGAAAGAAGATAATTTTCAAATATGAAATATTATACAATTGGAAATATCCTTACTCCAAATTTATATTTAATTCATATATTTTAATTAAATATTTTATAATATCTACATTAAAATAGGTCACCACCATATTTTAAAACACTATATTTACACAAACATACCTCATTACCCTTATATCAAACCCTTACATACTAACCATTACATTTCAACCATCATGTATCACCGAGTTAACCCTTACATATTCCATACATTACTATATTCCACATATAGATCATCCCTCAAAAATCACAGGATAGTTATAAACCCATATGCATCATATGGTATCGTCCCATATGAATTAGTGGGTATCACCCATTATGCAGCATTGGGATATGCCTAAACCCTTTCATATTAGAAACTTTGATATTTTTTCACCCAACACTGGTAACCATTTTTTTACTATAATATAGAGTTCCCCTTGGGAATTATCGGGCTCTCCATTAAATATCACAGGGAGACTCTAGTATTTTTCAAACATCTATCTTCAGAAAACCTGTAAATAATGAGGGTAATTGTCAAACCCTACATAACACTATGAAAAACCTTATATATTTGGTACATTACCAATTTTTCATAACATTATTTATCATTGGGTAACTTGTTTGTATAGTAGGGTTCCATTATGTATCATGTAATTTAACATTTCTATAATGTTAATGCATCAAAGAATCATTTATGTATAATTAAAATCAACTTACACATTTTATTCTTTATAGTCAACTCTTATGTATTACAACCCTTACACATTTCATAGTTAAATATAAATTCCCAAAAATTTAATTTTTTATTAATAAATGTCCTCATGATTCACAATGACTATTTTATTATTTTTAACTATAGAAGCACATAAAACTAATTCAAAATTTTATTATATATCATGAATTAATATTAACTATAACAACTGGAAATAAAAGAGAGAGATAAAAAAAGATCAATTAATATACTAATTTAAAATATACTGGCATGAATTCTATAGTGAATATACCTACTTCTATAAAATTTTTAAAGAAATAGAAGATTTAGGAATATTATAAAAAATATTAAGGGAAGTTAATAACCTTTTAAGTGGAGAAGTGATTGATGAGGTGGGAAAATAGTAGAGTATATACATGGTGTCTTGGGAAACGTGACCATCAGGATCTCATTGTTACATGACCATTGGTTACTATAACCATTTGTAATAAAACTACTGGGAACATTAGCTATTGTTAATAATGATAACATTGGTAATAATGTTACCAATATAATTAGAGTATATAAAGACTAATGAAAATATTTTTTTGATGTAAAAGGGTTAAATTTTGGCATCAAATTGTTATATCATTATTTTTTATGCTCATTTATCATAACATGGAAGGGGTAGTATCATTGGGACACCTTAAACAATCCCATGTAGAGAAACAACAAGAATGGCTTTAAAAGAATCAACTATGAGATAATTTCATGTTGGTGTAGATAAGCATTATATCAATGCTAATTGAGCAACGTTAGGAAAATAAAATCCCCACACACCTCACATTAATGTGTATCCCACTGTAATAATAGGATATATATCAATTCCATTGTATTATAAATATTTGATTTTATATTTATAAATAATATAATGGTTTCTTCAATCCATTTTTCATTCCGATTTTATTTAATAAAATATACATATAAATACGATTAATGAGATAAATAACTTTATTTATACTATTAAATCAAAATATAAATTTTGAAAAATATATAATTTCATTTAACTAAATAGAATTATAAAAAGTATTCACTAAAAGAAAAATAATAATATAATTTTATAATTTCTCTGGTAATTTCTATAATGGTCAGAACCATGATTAAGTCATAAAAATTATAATTTTCAATAAAAACTAATTTTTTTCAAAATTTAAAATTCAAATATTTATTAAAGTATTTTGATAAAATTAATATTTTATTTTAAATAATCACACTAAAAGTAGGATAAATAAATAATTAATTTTTTTAGAATACTTTATTTATTAATGAGTAATAAAAATGTAGTATTCTATTTTATGCATATTTTATGACATCATGAATATATATTATTAAGGAAATAATTATGAAAGGGAATATTACACAAAAAATTATATTTATTTTATTAATATAATGTATCTTAATGAATTAAAATGATTTTTCAAACCTATAAATAACTTTCCAAAGGAAAAAAGGGATATTGAGTGTTTTAAAATAATATTGTGTAAAAATACAAATTCCATAGGACCAAAGTAATATTAAAAAAATTATTCGACTTCCCTCATCCATAAAAATAATAAACCATGCCTTAAATATCCCAAACCATGAGATTATACAATGGTTAATTCAATATATTTCCATTTTCTACGACCAATAATCCCAAGCCATTATTTATAAACTATTTAACAACTATACTCATTTCTTATATAAATACCCACCTCTACACACAATTTAATTTACAACCAAGACAATTAACATTTATTTACCCTCATTATACCAATATAGAGACATTCTATAGTGCATATATGATTCCAGGGGATTCTACGAAAGATTTAGGTGAAGAATTGTCTCCCACTCCCTTTTTATTTAAGTACAACCATTTTAGTTAGTCTTATAATTAAAATGTTATTTTTTTATAATGAAGTTAAGATCATTCCATTTCTATCCAAATTTTTCCTATCGATGGGATACTTCCATTCTACTTTATTAATCTCATTCAATATATCTCTTCGTATACTCGTTATGATGTAGAAATCATTCAATAATTTTTCATGCCTCTTTTTTATGATACAAATTCACTAAAAAAATTTATTCATGTGTACTCATATAGATTTCATTATACAAAATTTATTTGAAAATACATTTTTGGAAAATAATTATTGCTTCTTTTTGGTTAAAAATGAGGAAAATTGATGTCCTTTAAACACTTATGTAATCAATTTTTAATTATGACATTTTTTCTTAGTCATTCATGAGTTTCTAAATAAATTATTTATTAGTGACTATGTATAAAACATGAATTAAAATATATAAAGGATATACCCTTATAGTTGCCCAATTAATGGGATAAAAAATTAATCTCTATAGATGACATTCTTATGATACCATGGTGAATTTCTTTTGTAATATGTTTATGCCATCTTGGTGAAGACACTTGGTAATATGATTATAAAAGTATGGTTTTTAATTAGTATCCACATTTCCATGTTACGTAACATAAACTTATGATTATGCTCTTAAAAAATTTCATTAATCTTTTTTCCATAGTGATCTGTAATGTTCAATTTATTTTATTTATTCCTTATTTTTCCTTATGATTACACTTTTATATAAATACTTGTCTCTAAGATAAAACATTCCATGATGTGACCTAGGATTGATTTATATTGGATTATTTTCTGAGGAAGAAATAATTTTTATTTTTATTTTATTTATGTTCATTAAAAGAGCGATGTCGTGGGCGCCCTCAAATGATTAGTATGATTTTGGGGTACTTAGGTGCAGCAGAGTGGCTGACCAAGGTCGTATCTCAAAGGAGGAAGTGAATTAAAAAATTTTTTAGAGGTATTCTTGAAGTAAAATAAAAGATAATAAAAACACTACTTGAAAGGATGGGGGTGGTTTTTTATAGTTTATGAATCTAGAAGAAGTTTTCTGGAAGAAGATTGTATTTTTTTGTTTTTAGTTTTGAAATGAAGTTTGATTAAATTGACACAACAAAAAGATGTTTGTTTAGACAATATTTAAAAGATGTAATCGATATAACTCTACCTCTTCAATTTATTATTAATCATTATCATTTAAATTAACATTCACTTAATTATGATCCCTTAATTTGTTAAATCCCGAACCCTATGAGAATTAACTTTACCACAAAGATGGTGTGAATTTACCCCTAGGCTAACTTACGAACATGAAATCACAGCACCCTGCTTTGATTGATGTTCTAAGATTAGCTTATGGTCATTGGTAAATTAAGGCACATATCCATTCTGGAAATGAGGATGAATTGTGTTTAGGGATTATATTTTAACTCTACAAATTTATCCCGTATGGTCTTGTATTACCGATTAAGATTGTGCTCTCACAATTTACACAATTCCCGGCCTCGCGTGTTTTGTGTTAATTGTTCAATTGCTTGCTTAGTTTCTTAAAATTTAAAAACACAATTCATGGATAATATGAAGTGAATTGCAGTATTTCAATGATTCAAAATAATTAAATTAAGAGGGTAGAAGATAGATCGATTAATAAAAGACTACTCTTCCATGGGTGGTGTAATCATCGTAGAAGCGTTTTGCATGTTCAAAGGTTTATAATGGGTATAACCCAATAATGCTTCTAATCAAAAATTACAGAACAAAGAGGAAGATTAAGAGAAGAAGAAATTTAAACAAAACAGAAGAAGAGAGAAGAAATAAAAGAAGACCAAAGAAGTTTATTACACAAATGAAAACATTACAAAATGAAGAAGAGAAGGAGGCTTCAATGAGGGGATCTTTGCTTCAAGAGCTACCCCTCTTACAATGGTTGGAGAATTTGGGTGAAACAAATTCTCCTCTGCCTCCAATCTCCCAATTCACGTCCCCAACCCCTCCAAATGAGAAAAACTCCAATTTATAGAGGGGAGGGGAGGAGAGGTTACAAGTGGTTTCAAGTGTGAATGTGGAAATTCGGCCAAATATTTTATGCCAACTTGGACCGCCCATTTGACCACCAAAACGCGTGAATTGGCCGGCCTTCCAGAAGGATCAAATGTGCGGATATGTGTCTTCTATCTCCTCTCCATCTTTGGGCTCAATACAGTCCCATATGAAGGGGTTATGATGGAAATACAGAAGCTTCTCCATTCTGGAGATCCCAGCCCAACTTTGACTTCATGGCCCAATTTCAACAAACAAATAAACTCTTTAGCTCTAGTGTCTTGAATAACAGTTGTAGATAATTCAGTTAGGAATACGGTTACAAACTTTCAAATTCAAATAATAAATATAAAAATATTTATATTCGAAATACTACAGTAAACTATAAAGGGTAAAACTGGAATTTTCATCAAATATTCAAATGAATGATCTAATCCCAAATATTTTATAAATAAACATATTTAACACAATCTGAGGAAATTATATCATTTATTATCAATAAAATATTCAATAAAATAGTGTTTTATCAACTCCCCCACACTTACCCTTTTTCACACCTGGGAAAAACCTCATATCAAGTAAACATCAATATCAAATCAAAACCAATTTTAAAACACATATCCTTAAGATCAATCAATTTCACACCAAGAATCAAAAGATATCATGCCACATAAAAAACCTTATTTCAAGTTCTCCATTTATATCATTCAATATATTTCCACTTCATTTATCCGCCCATGCACAAAACACTTACCTCGCTTGAATTTTCTCTAATCACTCCAATATCAATTTTTTTTGCAATGTCTTTCTCATCCAAACTCATAAAAGGGTCACCATAGGCTTGATATATTCCTACATCGCTACCCGATGTGAGTCAAGGAAATATGTTTATCATGAGGACTTTTCAGGGTTGTTCTGTGGCTTTCGGTTGGTAGGATTAATATGTGAAAAACTCTGAGGCTGAATGAGGATGGCTCGACTCTTTTGAAGAAAAATTGCATTAATCTAATTTTCACTTAAATATGGTCTTCTTTTCAATCCCCATAGTATCAATTAAGCTCCATCATCATGAAAAGTCATGAAAGGTTTACACCATTCATCATTTCAGCATAAAAAATGTCAATCTTCTCAAACATGATTTTCTTGAATGCTCCAGATGGGCACAGCTTTCCACCTCAATTAGAAGCTCCAGAAAAGGCACAACTTCACTAGTCATGAAAGCTCCAGAAAAGGAACAACTTTCAATATAATGACTTTCTTTAGAAGCAAACACATCTCTTCAGAATTTAATTTTCCACCCAAAGTATCACAGAATGTGGTGGAAAAACCCAAGACAACTTCCCCCACACTTAAGCTCAACTAGATTATGCAATTTCACTTCAGGAGTTGGTTGGATAGGGAAAATTGTCTTGTAATGTTGCTTAACCTAACAGGATTTTCATGGCTTCTAAGGGCTACAAGGATTAAATATTCAAGGTAGGCCATTAAAAAAAGGATTCTTTGAAATAGGGGCTTTAATACCAAACAAATGCCTTAATAATTTAAACATATGTTACTCAAACCCTCAAGTTTTGACAGGAATATATCAAATTCTGGTTAAATCAAGCATGGTTTGGTTCTCTCAAGAAGTGAGTTGAATGTAAATAATATGAAAATAATGGTTTAGAAGCCTCACAGGAAAGTGATTTCAAATATAAAGACAGTGATATTGGCATGGGATTCAAAATTCAGCGTACTTTTCATGAAATTACTAAATATTTGAACTTGAAACAAAGTCATTTCAGCATTCATTTAAGCTTAGTTTCAAGGGGTAAATTGTTTCACTTATTGATATGGATTTAAAAATGGTGATGAGAATCATTTTAGCTCAAAATGTTTCAAAAAACACAGAAAATTGTAAAATTTGAAAAACACACAATTTTTTTTTTGAAAAACACACAATTTTTTTTGGTTTTTTTTTTGAACAGGAAAACAATTGAAATTACTAAACTAAAAGGTTCCCTCCCCCACAATTAAAATATTGAATTGTCCTCAATGTGAACCCGTGAGATGATATATGCACATGAAATGCAGAATTTTTAAATAGGACAAATAATATAAAAGTGAAAGGGTTAGGAACAGCCTGATGTGATCAAGTGATGATGGGGTCATGCAGTGTGATAAAATCCACTGCATCAGTAGGATGTCCCTCAATGTATCTCTTCAAACATTTCCCATTGACTGTAAATCTCCTTCCAGTGTTCTCTTGTGTGATCTCCACTGCACCATAAGGAAAAACATTAGACAAAATATAAGGACCTAACCATCTGGAACGCAACTTACCAGGCATCAACTTCAGTCGTGAACTATAGAGAAGGACTTTCTCTCCAACATGAAACTCCCGTTGTTGGATCATTTTGTCATGAGCTGCTTTTGATCTTTCCTTGTAGATCCTTGAGTTCTCATATGATGACAGTCGAATCTCCTCATGCTCATGAATTTGCAACTTCCTTTGAATTCCAGCTTGGGCGAAATCCATGTTGCATTTCTTTATAGCCCAATAAGCCCGATGCTCAACTTCCACGGGGAGATGACATGCTTTACAAAAAAAATTCCGAAATGGGGACATACCAATGGGGGTCTTGTATGCTATCCGATAAGCCCACAATGCATCATCCAAGCGCTTGCTCCAATCCTTCCTATTTGGCTGAACGGTTTTCTCCAAGATTTGTTTCAACTCACGATTTGAAACCTCAGCCTGGCCATTTGTTTGGGGGTGGTATGGTGTTGATGTTTTGTGTGTCACCCCATACTTTCGAAGGAGGGAAGCAAAATTTCTATTTCAAAAGTGTGTCCCTTGGTCACTGATGATGGCCTTTGGTACTCCAAACCTACAAAAAATATGTGCTTTGACAAAGTCCAAAACAACATGATAAGCGTCAGTCCTGGTGGCCTTGGCCTCCACCCATTTACTCACATAATCAACAGCAACCAAAATATACAAGAAACCATATGAACTTGGAAAAGGACCCATAAAATCAATGCCCCACACATCAAAAATCTCACAGAATGGTATGGGTTGTTGGGGCATCTCATGTCTCCTAGAAATATTCCCATTGTGTTGGAAACGAGAGCATGACTTACAAAACATATGGGAATCATGAAATAAACTAGGCCAATATAATCCAGAGTCCAAAACATTCCTAGCTATCCGTTGGGGTCCAAAGTGTCCACCACATGCAAGTTTATGACAGAATTGCAAAACAGACTCAAACTCATGATCAGGAATACACCTCCTAATAACTTGGTCACTACACATGCGCCAGAGGTAAGGATCATCCCACACATAAAACCTAGACTAAATTTTTAATTTTAGGACTTGATGCTTCTTAAAATTTGCTAGGATTTCAGAGGAAACAATGTAATTAACTAAATCAGCATACCAAGGATGCGTACCTAAGATGGTATAGAGATGTTCATCAGGGAAAGTGTCCTAAAGTGGTACCTGGTCCACGGTGTCATCCTCTAGTGTGTGAGTAAGCCTACTCATGTGGTCTGCCACCAAATTCTCTGATCCCTTCTTGTCCTTTATCTCAATATCAAATTCCTGAAGAAGGAGCATCCAACGGATAAGTCGTGGCTTTGCATCAGGCTTCTTTAGGAGGTACCTCAAAGCTGCATGGTCAGAAAAAACAACTACTTTAGAGCCCAATAAATATAAACAGAATTTATCTAAAGAAAATATGACAGCAAGAAACTCTTTTTCTATAGTTTTGTAATTTTATTGGGATGAATCCAGTGTCCTTGATGCATAGGAGATCACATGTGAATGCCCCTCCACCCTATGAGATAATACAGCTCCAACCGCGAAGTTGGAGGCGTCACACATAATCTCAAAAGGAATCTCCCACCTTGGGGGTTGTATGATAGGTGGAGTGGTCAGACATTGTTTTAACTCATCAAATGAATTCCTGCAGGAAACATCAAACACAAAATCAGAATCCTTTTGAAGTAATCTTGACATAGGAAGAGCAATCTTACTAAAATCATTGATGAAGCGCCGATAAAATCATGCATGACCTAGGAAAGATCTAACATCACGCACACATGAAGGATATGGTAAGGATGAAATAATATCTACCTTTGATCTATCAACCTCTATCCCATGTTTGGACACTACATGCCCTAAGACAATGCCATGCTCTACCGTGAAATGACACTTTTCAAAGTTCAGGACCAGATTCTTCTCAATACAACGATTCAACACCTTTCCCGAACTCTTTAGACATTCATCAAATGAGGATCCATACACTGTAAAATCATCCATAAATACCTCCATGCATGTCTCAATAAAATCAGAAAAAATACTCACCATACATCTTTGGAAGGTACCTGGGGCATTGCAAAGTCCAAATGGCATCCTTCGGTAGGCAAAGGTACCGAATGGGCAGGTGAATGTCGTCTTCTCCTGGTCCTCCGGAGCTATAGGAACCTGAAAATATCCAGAAAATCCATCCAAGAAACAATAGTGTGTTTTCCCAGCTAGTCTCTCGAGCATTTGATCAATAAATGGGAGGGGGAAATGGTCCTTGCCAGTGGTCTGATTTAGTTTCCTATAATCAATACACACACGCCAACTGTTTTGCACCCTCATTGGAACTAAATCATCTTTCTCATTTTTAACAACAGTAAAACCAGTTTTCTTAGGCACAACCTGAATTGGACTTACCCACTGTGAATCTGAAATTGGAAAGATTATACCTTCCTCGAGCAATTTCTCAACTTCCTTTTTAACAACTTCTAGGAGGGTGGGATTGAGTCTCCTTTGTGGTTGTCTCACCGGTTTAGCCCCATCCTCTAAGAGAATCCTATGCATGCAAATGGAGGGGCTAATACCTGATATGTCAGCCAAGGTCCACCCAATCGCCCGGATGTTCTCCCTCAAAATATTCAAAAGCTTTTCTTCATGTTCAAAAGGGAGATTGTTAGCAATGATAACAGGTAATCTATCACCACTCTACAAGTATGAGTATTTCAGATTTGGTGGCAATGGCTTGAGTTCTAATGAATGAGGGTGTAGTATGGATGGATACATTGAAGGAACTAAAATATGTGCACAAAGAGCATCAGTATCAGAATAGACATCATCAAAATCATAGAATAAAGCATCAAATCCATCAGCATACTCAACAAAAATTTCATAATCAGAGTGAACATGATCAAAATCAGAATATGAATCCACATCAAAATCAAATCCAAGATAGGATTGTGTATCAGAAACATGTGTGGAAGTTCTCTTAGACATCAAACTCGAACCAATACTCATAATCTCCCTAAGCATAGGACAATCAAATTCTATAGAGCTTTTATTTGGTGGTTCAAAATGGGAGATAACAAAAGAAGAATGGTCCTCTGAGGGGTACTTCATGGAATCCATAACATTAAATATCACAACTTCATCTCCAAACTCCATGGAAAGTGTACCCTCATTGACATTTATGATAGTTTTTGCAGTTTTGAGGAAGGGTCTACCTAAGATAATGGGGGTATGATAACTTACCTGATCATCCTCTATGTTAAGAACATAGAAATCCGCTGGAAAGATCATGTATCTTACCCGGACAAGTACATCCTCAAGGACTCCCGCTGGATATGCCGTAGCTCTATTCGCCAATTGCACCACTACTCTTGTTGGCTTCAACTCACCAACCTGCAAGGAAGAGAATACAGAGTGAGGCATCACATTTATGGAAGCTCCCAAATCACAAAGAGCATCAGAGAAGTTCAACTCCCCTATGGTACATGGGATGGTGAATGTCCCTGGATCCTTGCACTTTGTTGGCATTGCTAGAGTTGGTGTAATGAGTGCCGATACATTCCTTCCAAGGATGATCCTCTCATTTCCCTTGAGCCCTCTTCGATTGGTGAAGAGTTCTTTTAAGAATTTGGAATACCGTGGGATTTTCTTAATGGATTCAAGTAGAGGAATGTTGATCTCCACACGCTTGAATGTGTCCAAAACCTCCCTTTGCATTGCTTCTTCAACCATATTCTTGGTTTGAACAACCCTGTTTGGAAAAGGAAGAGGTTTAGAAGGAACGTCATCAATCTTTTTCATACCTTTATCTTTCTCCTTGGATTTCTCATTAGTTGGTATGGAATGCGGCTTCTCTGAAGTTGAGGTGAATCCCGGTGGAATGGTAGGTGCAGATGTATCATTCAATTGCTTCCCACTTCTCAATGTGATGGCACTAACATTCCCATTTGTATTTGGAGTGGGTTGGGAAGGTATATTTCCAGAATTCTTACTCACAAGTTCATGGAGGGCGGTGGCAATCTGGCTCATTTGAGTCTTCAACTCCCTCAGCTCCGAACTTTGACTCTTCAGCTCATTCTGTTGATTAAGAACAATTTGCTTCAAAAGATCATCAGTATTAGAATATACCTTTGGTGGATGATTCCCTTGTTATTGACTTGTTGATGTTTGAGCTTCAAATCTTCTTTGGGGTTGTTGGAAAACCTGCTGGTAAGGCGGAGGCTGCTGGAAGTTTTGTTGAAAGGGAGGCCTTTGTTGTTGTCCAGAGCCATACCTCATGTCCGACTGATATTTCCACACTTGGTTGTATGTTAGATCAAACTTCTTTTGGGGATATGGATGTTGTTGTTGCTGTTGAAATGGTCTCCCAGGGAACACTGCTTCACAATCTTCTGTTTCTTGGAGTTGTGGGAAACAGTCAGTTGGGTGGCTTGTCTCAGTGCAAATACCACAAGGCCTTGAAGGAGGGGGTAGAGATGTCTTTTGTGCCCAAGCAATTTTCCTCACCATAGTGGTCAATTCTTCCAACTTAGTATCAATCAAATGACTTTCAAGAGAATAAGGACTTACCTGATGTACTCTCCTGACATGTGGTGTACCACTATCACCAAATTGTTGGGAGTTTTGGGCCATCTTGTCGATCAACTCACGTGCAGCTACTGGTGTCTTGTCCACCAATGCTCCTCCAGCCGCAGCATCCACCATGCTTCTCTACATAGGTGTGAGTCCTTCATAGACTTACTGGATGGGTAATTGCTCACTGATTTGGTGATGTGGGCAGCTTGCACAGAACTTCTTGAATCTCTCCCAGTACTCATACATTGACTCCCCTTGGGCTTGCTTGATCCCCGATATCTCCTTTCGAATGGATGTTGTCCTTGATGCTGGAAAAAATCATTGCAAGAAAAGACATTTCAAATCATTCCAACATGTTACATCTTTAGGTTGCAAATAATACATCCAATCTTTTGCAGCTCCATCAAGTGAGAATGGGAATGCTCTTAATTTTATTTGATCTTCAGAAACATTTCTTGGTTTTAAATTTGAGCAAACCACATTAAATTCCTTAAGGTATTTGTTGGGATCCTCACCAGATAAGCCATGAAACATTGGAAGAAGGTGAATTAATCCAGATTTCAATTCAAATTCTGATTCGAGATTTGGGTATGCAATACAATTTGGTTGATAGTTAATATCAGGTGCAGCCAATTCTCTAATGGTTCTATTAAGTTCATTTCCATTATTTCCAGCCATTGGTTCCTCTTTTATGTTTGAATTTGAATTTCTTCCAATTTCAATGTTTCCAGAAGAGAGGAATTCACCAACTAGTTGAATATTGAAACTTCTCGTAGATTGAGAATGTCTGATTCGTTCCCTAAGGCTACGTTCAATCGCAGGGTCAAGATCTAAGAGATCTTCGGGATTAGTTCATGTCATAGATTAAATAAAAATGAAAAGAAAGAAAGTGGACCATAGTAAAATAAAAATGATAAGTTTGAGTTGATGGTCCAAAAAAGAAGTAGAAGAAAATAAAAGAAGAAGAAAAAATCATATTGGGTAAAGAAGGAAGAAAGAAGAGAGGAAGAGAATAAAATGTAAAATAAAATAAATACCACTAATTGGTTGAAATAATTACTTGTCTCCCCGGAAACGACGCCAATTTGAAAGAGCACTGTCGTGGGCGCCCTCAATTGATTAGTATGATTTTGGGGTACTTAGGTGGAGCAGAGTGGCTGACCAAGGTCGTCTCTCAAAGGAGGAAGTGAATTAAAACAATTTTTAGAGGTATTCTAGAAGTAAAATAAAATAGAATAAAAACACTAATTGAAAGGATGGGAGTGGTTGTTTATAGTTTATGAATCTAGAATAAGTTTGCTCGAAGAAGATTGTATTTTTTTGTTTTTAGTTTTGAAATGAAGTTTGATTAAAATGACACAACAAAAAGATGTTTGTTTAGACAATATTTAAAAGACGTAATCGATCTAATTCTACCTCTTCAATTTATTATTAATCATTATCATTTAAATTAACATTCACTTAATTATGATCCCTTAATTTGTTAAATCCCAAAACCTATGAGAATTAACTTTACCAAAAAGATGATGTGAATTTAACCCTAGGCTATCTTCGGAACATGCAATCGCAGCACCCTGCTTTGATTGATGTTCTAAGATTAGATTATGGTCAGTGGTAAATTAAGGCACATATCCATTCTGAAAATGAGGATGAATTGTGTTTAGGGATTATATTTTAACTCTACAAATTTATCCCGTATGGTCTTGTATTACTGATTAAGATTGTGCTCTCACAATTTACACAATTCCCGGCCTCACGTGTTTTGTGTTAATTGTTCAATTGCTTGCTTAGTTTCTTAAAATTTAAAAACACAATTCATGGATAATATTAAGTGAATTTCAGTAGCTCAATGATTCAAAATAATTAAATTAAGAGGGTAGAAGATAGATTGATTACTAAAAGACTACTCTTCCATGGGTGGCGTAATCATCGTAGAAGCGTTTTGCATTTGCAAAGGTTTATAATGGGTATAACCCAATAATGCTTCTACTCAAGAATTGCAGACCAAAGAGAAATATTAAGAGAATAATAAATTTAAACAAAACAGAATAATAGAGAATAAATAAAATAAGAACAAATAAGTTTATTACACAAATGAAAACATTACAAAATGAAGAAGAGAAGGAGGCTTCGATTAGGGGATCCTTGCTTCAAGAGCTACCCCTCTTACAATGGTTGGAGAATTTGGGTGAAACAAATTCTCCTCTGCCTCCAATCTCCCAATGCACGTCCCCAACCCCTCCAAATGATAAAAACTCCAATTTATAGAGGGGAGGGGAGGAGAGGTTACAAGTGGTTTCAAGTGTGAATGTGGAAATTCGGACAAATATTTTATGCGAACTTTCACCGCCCATTTGACCACCAAAACGCTTGAATTGGCCGGCCTTCCAGAAAGATAAAATGTGAGGATATGTGTCTGCTATCTCCTCTCCAAATTGGGGCTCACTACAGGCCCATATGAAGGAGTTATGGCCGAAATACAGAAGCTTCTCCATTCTGGCGAGCCCAGTCCAACTTTGACTTCATGGCCCAATTTCAACAACCAAATGAACTCTTTAGCTCTAGTGTCCTGAATAAAGGTTGTATATAATTAAGTTAGAAACACGGTTAAAAAATTTAAAATTCAAATAATAAATATACAAATATTTATATTCGAAATACTACAGTAAACTATAAAGGTTAAAACTGGAATTTTCATCAAATATTCAAATGAATGATCTAATCCCAAATATTTTATAAATAAACATATTTAACAAAATGTGAGGAAATTATATCATTTATAATCAATAAAATATTCAATAAAATAGTGTTTTATCATTCATCGTGTATTGTATACCTAGTTTCCAATACACCAAACCTCAAAATATAAGTTTAATTTATTTGTAACACCCCAAGATTTCATAGTATGTTATTTCTTCAAAGTAATGTAAAAACTTGCACTACACGCAACACTGAGTTCTATCGTACCACGACTTACCAAACTAACCGTTCAAAATCTGTTATAAATAGTATTAATTGAATTTTGAACTTTATATAATCCTTATAATTTTATAATCCATATTATGAGTTTCTTAGACATAATGTAAGAACACATTCATTTTTTAGATAAAAGAAGTATTTTTTTAAATGAAATTTTACCGCCTTTTAATAGCGAACCCTTTTTAAATCCAATATTTTAATCTTTTATGTATTCAATTTGACAAAATAAAATTCTTCTTTACAATAGGGACATATGAATTTAGTTTCAATAAATTTTTGGTATTTATATAATAACTTTCATATTTGGGTGAATAGTGAAAAATACTATATTTTAACAAAAAAACATTTTTAATGAAAATAATTTCTAGAGTTAAATTATAAATTTTAATGGATTAGTAATAGAGTAAGATTAAAGTTTTACCTTTTAAACCAATTTTCCCCATTTTCACTTATTTCATGTTGAAATTAGACATAAACAAGTGTCAATCTTTTGATTGTTATTATTTCATAAAATTACGCTTTTTGGTTTTGACAACAAGAATTATTTAATTTAATTAATGAAACATATATGTTCTGAAATTGTTAAAATAGAATTCATTTTTGAATTTGGAATATCAAAATTAGCTTAGGGTAAAAATTTGGTATTTTTCTGAAAGCTTTCGATTGTTGATGAATAGTGAAAAACACTGAGTTATTGTTTGAAACAGAATTTTTATTTTACTATTTATTTATTATATTTAAATTTATTTTAGGTCAAAATATATACATAATACCTATATAATATCAATGTAATTCATTGAAATCAGTTTAATATAATTTTAGATATATAAAAATATTATTGAACTTTTTACCATCTTTTACCCACCTCCTAGGAGTATTTGAAAATTTACACAAAAATTAATTTTACCATTTATGTGAATTGAATTTCAAAAATTATAGAGACACACTTGATATCAGTAAGTAAAATGTGGATCAATAAGACGAAAATAATTTTTGGTGAATAGTATCTTTTTACTTTTATTACCATGGTTAAAAGTAAATAGGGTAATTGAAGGTGAAAATGATATTATTATTACACTAACACATTTACTAATTCTATTGGATAAGTTTAATTAGACCAAAAACTACCATAGTAATAAAATATGATCCATTAGGTCCACTTGTATTAGATTAGGACATTTATAATTATTTAATTAAAAAATAGTGAAAAGTGTGAAAATCAATGTTTAATAACTAAACCATTTTTAATATTGGGTTACACATGAGATAAATTCGACTATAAATATTTATTAGAAATATAAACATATTTCCTACATAATGGTATTTTATTTATATTTTTAGACCTTAAATAATATAATTTATTTATGACACAATGATGATACAGTAATTATATAATTATTGAAATATTAAAATTATTGATATTTTAAATCTCCAGATAGATGTAATTGTAGACTTTTTATGAATTAAACTAATTTTATATGTTAATATGATATATTAGGGTTTGTTAGATGATCATTTTTTGAAGTAATAATACTGTTATTAATTCATAAAAAACAAAATACCAAATAGTGTCAAAATTGACATAAAAGATTTTTTAAAATAAATATTATATTATTAATTGATATTCTATTCCTAAAAATATAAGGTTCGTCCAAATGACTTATATAATGATAAGTGTATAATTAATGAACCACTTGGGGTTCTATTGGAAGTATATAGTATGTTTATTAACCCTATAATATACAAATACAAAGAGAAATGGTAAATGTCAAACTATCTAACTAAGAGTTAAATCTAAAAGATAAAGTCAATATAGTGATTGAAACCTGTCTAAATCCTATTACTTCAGTGGTTCTAGACCCATCCCCACCTTATACTTTATAAAATACATTTTGGATCCATTATAAACCACAAATGATTTTATTATAAAATAATATTTTAAGTTATTCCTAAGGTGCCCCTCACCCCTCTTATAAATGGGTACTTTCCATTCTCTCAAATTCAAACCTCCAAAACCTTTTTACATGGAGAAAAACATCCCAAATATCCTCCCAACTATCCACCCTTCATCCTAGGGGCCATATTTGGATCATAAATTCAACTTATGGAGCCCTTTTGATCAAATCACAATAAAGAACCTGGAGAAGAGGCAATGATTTCACCACCCTCTTTCAAGTTATTTTCTTCTTCCACTTACTCTTTATTTGTTATTACCATAACAGAATAATAACTCTAGTAACTTGTATATACTATAATGTTATTATAAATATGGCACAACCATATTCATTATTTCATTCATCCTATGAATGATAATTTCACCATGCGTGCGTACGTACGACATACCGTCTCCACGTCGTGGTGTACTTTGTTATTCAACACTATCTTATTTGGATGGATATAATGATGAGTAATATATATATAAATAATGAAAATAACATGATAATGTCTCCGTAAAAATAAAATACCATCTAATTCCTTGCCTTTAAAGGAATTATATTCTCGCTCGTGCGTATGTACGGATTACCGTCCCCACCACGCGATGAGAGTCACTTCCAAGTTCACCATTCATCGACAATTATAAAAATATATATTACTAATAAGTATATAATATATGACATAATAATGCCAATGGAGATATATATATATATATATATATGTGTGTGTGTGTGTGTGTGTGTGTGTGTGTTTGTGTGTGTGTGTTTTTTTACTTATATATATCTTATTCACTTACTTCCGTTCAATACGATATGAAAACAGAAACAACGTTTGTGTGTACGTACGGCCTACCATCTCCATAAACTGTGTTTGACATTTCATATATCTATCTATTATATATATTGATATTAAAAATATGTATGATTTATAAATCAAGGTTTATATTATGGAAGTATTTAAATCATGATCTAAATGATACGATCAAGAATAAAAAGTTAAAATATGTACGATAAATAAAGAGATTATTACCCGAAACGTTAATTTAACATGAAAATAATTTTTAAATGGGTAGTATAATGGAATAAATAAACCATTTATGAAATAATTAATATGAATATGATATTGGTAAAATCTAAAAACATACAATGGTCATTATACAAGTGGTTAAATGTACCCTCGACCAATAGAAAGTGCAAGGTGAGGGTTAATTTCACTATCACTTTATTATCGGAGGTTGTTTTTACGTAAGCATCTACTTTGAAATATTTATTATCCATGTCCATATTTCATGAAATGGTTTTCAAAAGGAATATTTTAAGGAATTTTGTTTACTAAAACATCATTTCAAATGTTTTAAATATTTCTTCTTCTAAATAATTCTTATTAATTTCCATGTTTTCAAAAAGGTTTTTAAGGATTTACTTCTATGGACATGAATGTTTTTAAAATGTTAATTCCATACAAAAGTTTCAAAGTGTTAAGGGACACTTTGATTCAAAAAATGTATTTAAATGTCTTCCTTTCTAAATTGTGTGACTTTAAAATGTTTTCATGAAAAAAGGATATTTCTCTAAATGAGTTTTACAAATCATTTTCATCTATGTAAAAATCTTTTGATGGATTTTAAACTTTTTTGAAGTTTATTTATTGTGATACAAATATTCCTTATTGTATTGAAGGTTTTTTTGCTATGTTTGACTGTGGATGTGTTGTTTTTACACTATTCATGGTTTATCAATAATGTAATGACATTTCGTATACTAGTTTTAATACAAATGTTTATGTTATATTTAAACTTTTTCATATGAGGAATGCATTGGACTTAGAAAGTGATGGGTGGAGCCCGCTATAGCTCCTCGATGCATCGGTAGGTCTCATGAGACAAACTAGTGTCTTGGTACAAGGCCTTGAAAAAATCTTATTTGTAGTCTGGGCACAAAGCCTTGACTATGTTTTTATGAATTTTTGGATTTATGTATTCCATCATTATGAATGTGTCTATTGATATTGCATGTGATTTTTTGACTAGTAGAATATCCATTTGAGTAAGTAAATGGAATTAATTTGACTTATATTTGCCACATTATGATGATGTTTATATTGAAAAGGTTTTTTTTAGTTTTATATGTTGCCTTAAATGTTTATGCTTATTTATGAAAGTTTCCACTATTTTTTTGTCCTTACTGAGCATTTGAGGTCACCCCTTTCAATGTTTTATTTTTCCTAGTACGTGAAGAAGTATATTATGAATGAACTTCAGGGATAGTTTATGGGATCTCATTGTTGTCTTTTGAAACAATATTGTTGTAGTTTTACATTTTATGATGTAATGTAAACCTTATTAATGTATATAGTACTTCAAAGCCTACTAATATAATTGGTCTTTCGAGACATGATATTTTGTGATCATGCTAATGATACATAATAATGCACTGACTCTGGGATTCTAGGTTCAGGGTGTTACAGTTGGTATTGGGGAAAGTTTAGTAAAAACATTGGAAACTAGATTTTGGTGAACTCTGATTAGCGCAAATATCCCTAAGATTGACTTTGAGGATTATTATAGAAGAACTTCCTAAAATTTTGGTATTGTAGAGATTTTTTGAGTTTTCCAAGAAATACATCCCTGTTTGGATATGAGCCGGTAGAGGTCGCTCAGGCACATATGTACCTAGGGGTAAAACCTGAAAACACCGCATTTATCTAGACTCGAATGGGAACTGGTGCATGACAATGGGCCTTGCTGCAATCATGGTTACGACACTCCCGGTGGATATTCTTAGGATAATTCTCATTTTCATTAAAACCCATTATAAAGTGTTTATGAGTATACACTTCTTCAAGGAATTTTTTTTCCTAATTATGGATTAATTCAATAAACTGTTCAATTTACATTAGGTATTTTACATGTTTGGAATTATTCAATGCAATTCATAAACTGACCAGGTGTATGCCATTGAATAGAAATGTAACCTAGTAGAAGGAATGTTAACTCCAACAATACATATGATCCAAAGAGTAATAAGGATCATATATTTCACGGTATTAAGCCAACATTTAGAGGGGAAATAGTCTCCCATGTATTCTCATAATATGAAGAAATAGTATCATGTATTAATAATATAAGTAAACAATTCTATGAGTCCTATGGATTTTAAGGGAAGAAAGAGAAGAAAAGGATGGAAGATATAAAGATGGATAAAGGGAAGAGGGAAAAGAAGGATTTTCCCATATGTGATATCTGTGGAAAGAATAAACTTGGTAAATTCATGAAGGGAATTGGAGTATATTATAAGTGTAGAGAAAAAGGACACCAACTATGTGATTTCAAGACTAAGAAAAAGGTTTCAAATGTAGAATGCATCATTTACAAGGCATTGGGACACTACGTGAATCCATCTCCCAGTCATCAGAGTATACCACAAATGATGATATTGGATAATGATCAAGTTCTAATACTACTTCTGATGAAGAAAAAATACTAGTGTTCTTATGTTGTTATTATAGAATTATTTCATTTGAGTGTTGTATAAACAATATTATGGTTATATGAATTATGGAGATAAAAAAGGATTGTACTACAGTTCTATTTTATTGATTATTTGAGATTATATAGTTCTAAAAAATTGAATTAACAGTAAGATACACTATTTGTAAAAATACATGGTTGAAGGAAATTTAATCCTTAATATGGTCCTGATAATGAGGTAGTGATTTTGGAATAAGAAACGGTTGATTTGGATAATTTATATTGGATATTCTTGACTTCCTTAGAACTGATTAATAGTTTATTTATTTCATCACTATTGGAATATTCAAAAAATTTGGATATTAGGAATATATCTAGTATCATATAAACGATAAAGGAGAATGAATGTAATCAATATGGTTTTATGGTAATTCAGGTTGTTACCATGTTTTAAAATTATACATGTTGAAGGTTTTCACATGTTATTACGTGGAAAAATGGATCTTCATTTTTTTAACTTCCTTATAAATTTTGGATTGTGAGTTTGGATAGAATTATTTTGGATTAGTATAAAGGTTAGAATGGATTAAGTTTGAAATTTGATACTATTGTTAAGCTTATTTTTGTATTTTTATAAAAATGACAAGACCCAGACCATGTAACAATCTGTTGCGTCAGATGAAGCTGCGGGAATCGAACCCACAACCATAGTGTGGTTTGGATTTATCTCCTACCATTGGACTATGTGACATCCTTGGATAATACAATATAGTTTTTTAATGGGTCTGATAGGTGAATTATAAATTCAT
Source organism: Viscum album (assembly GCA_963277665.1). Taxonomy (NCBI): domain Eukaryota; kingdom Viridiplantae; phylum Streptophyta; class Magnoliopsida; order Santalales; family Viscaceae; genus Viscum; species Viscum album. The sequence goes on along the minus strand of OY728151.1, from coordinate 288,525,551 downwards.
TTTTTGTAACCCTTTACAAATCTGATAAATAGAATATTTTTTTAGTTCTATTATCTTTTAGAGTGAAAGATGAGTTTCTGGTAGAAATTAGTTAAAGTATGGAACTCTACAACTCAAATATTTTTTTCTTCTCTTATTCTATGAAGAAATTAATTCTTAAACTTTAGGTAAGGGATCTTAAAACTAAAAATGTGTTATCATAATACCTTATGTTTTTTTGAACCGATGATATTTTAAATCATCATAGGTTGATGGCTTTGAGGCCCTATGTTCTACAATTATTTGTGACTAATGTCCTCAATATCTCCCTATAAATATTTACGTTAATCCTCAAATTATGTGTCTCTAATTTCTTCCAATTTTCTCCTAATTGATATCATAATTTGGTGGTGACTTTTTCATTCCCCTTTTTCTATTATTAAGACTAAATCTTATTAACCCAATTTCTAACGTGGGTTTTCCCAAAAAGGTATTTTCAATTTTCAACCTTTTATTTTTGAAGAAAAATTTCATATTTCGAGGACGAAATTTATTGAAGGAGGGATGAATGTAATACCCCCAAGATTTCATAGTATGTTATTTCATCAAAATAATGAAATAACTTGCACTACACAAAACACTGAGTTCAATCGCACCATGACTTACCAAACTAGCCATTCAAAAGTGGTTATGAATAGTATTAACTAAATCATGAACTTTATATGGTCCTTATAATTTTAGAATCCATATTATGAGTTTCTTAGATATAATGTAAGAACACATTCATTTTTTCAGATAAAAGAAGTATTTTTTTTAAATGTAATTTTACCGTCATTTAATGGAGAACCCTTTTAAATAAAATATTTAAAACTTTTATATATTCAATTTAAATAAATAAAATTCTTCTTTAGAATCGGTTCAGAAGAATTTAGTTTCAATAAATTTTTGGTGTTTTTATGATCTCCTTCATATTTGGGTGAATAGTGAAAAATACTATATATTGACTGAAAACAACTTTTTTAATCAAAATAATTTGTAGTGTTAAATAATACATTTTAATTTTTTGGAAGTAGAATTAGATTATATTTTCACCATTTAATCCAATTATGGTCATTGTCAGTAATTTTACTTTGAAATTGGACATAAACAAGTGGAAATCTTTTAATAGTTATTATTTCTTAAAATTACGCTTTTTTGGTTTTGAAAACATAAATTAATTTAAATTAATTAATGAAACTTAGATGTTTTGAAATTGGTAAAATGGTATTATCTTTTTAATTTGGAATATCAAAATTAGTTTAGAGTGAAATTTTGGTATTTTTCTAAAAACAGTCATTTTTTTGATGAATAGTGAAAAACACTGAGTTATTGTTTAAAACCGACATTTTATTTAAATACTTATTTATTTTATTTAAATTTATTTTAGGTAAAAATATATACATAATACTTATATATGTTCAATGTGATTCATTGGTTTATGTTTATAACAATTTTAGATATATAAAAATTTTAGTGAACTTTTTTCCATCTTTTAGCCACCTCGTAGGAGCATTTTCAAATTTACATAAAACATACTTTTACCGCTTCTCTGAGTTGAATTTCAAAAATCTGAGAGACACGGTTGATATCAATAAGTAAAATGTGGTTCAGTAAGATGAAAATAATTTTTTATGAATAGTAACTTTTTACTTTTATTTACCACGGTTAAAAGTAAATAGGGTAATTAAAGGTAAAAATGATAATATTATTACCTTAACACAAGTCCAAAATTCTATTGGATAAGTTTAATTCGATCAAAAAAACTTTAGGAATAAAATGTGATCCTTTAGGACCACATGGATTAGATTAGGACATTTATAATTATTTAATTCAAAGAAGAGTTAAAAGTCTTAAATTAAAAGTATAATAAATAAACCATTTTTAAAATAGGGTTACATGGGATAAATTAGACTATTAATATAATTTGGAAAGCTAAAAATATTTCTTACATAATTCTATTTTATTTATATTTTTTAGACATTAAATAATTTAATTTATTTATGACACAATGATGCTGAAATAATTACCTAATTAATGAAATATTAAAATAATTGATATTATAAATATCCAAATAAATGTAATTGTAGAATTTTTATGAATTACACTAATTTTCTAAGTTAATATGACATATTTGGTTTGGTTAGATGAATTTTTTTCTAAGTAATAATTTTTTTATGAATATAGAAAAACCAAAATACCAAATAGTGTCAAAAATGACATAAAAGTGTTTATAAAACAAATATTATATTATTAATTTATATTCTATTCCTAAAAATATAAAGATCATCCAAAAGACTTATATAATGATATTTTTACCATTATTTAACCACTTGGTGTTCGATTGGAAGTATATGTTATGTTTATTAACCATATAATATAAAAATTCAAAGAGACATAGTAAATGTAAAACTATTTAACTAAGAGTTTAATCTATAAGAGGAAGTTAATATATTGATCCGAACCTGTCTGAATCTTATTTGTTGAGTGGATTTTGACCCATACCTACCTTATCCTTTAAATAATTCATTTTGATGAAATTATAAACTACATATTATTTTATTATAAAATAATTTTTAAAGTTTTTCCTAAGGTGCCCCTCACCCCTCTTATAAAAGGGTACTTTCCCTTCTCTCAAATTAAATCTTCCAAAGCCATTTGGCTCAGCCAAACCTAGCAAAAATATCCTCCCAACTATCTTACCTTCATCCTAGAGGCCTTTTTTTGATCATAAATCCAACCTATGGATCCCTTTTGATCAAATCAAAGGGATAAACCTGAGGAAGTGGTAATGATTTCACCACCCTATTTAATGTTCTTTTCTTATTCCACTTACTCTAACATTTTTATTAACATACCAAAATAATATCTCCAGTACCTTATATATACTGTGATTTAATAATAAAGACGGCACAACCATATTCATTATTTTATCCATCCTATGAATGATAATGTCACCATGCGTGCGTACGTACAACTTACCGTCTCCATGTCATGCTGTAATTTGTTATTCAACACTATCTTATTTGGATAGATATAATGATGAGTAATATATATATAAATAATGAAAATAACATGCTAATGTATCTGTAAAACCAATATACCATCCAATTACATTCCATTATGTAAAATTATATTGTCTCTCATATGTACGTACATAATACCATCTCCACGACACGATGAGATTCATTTCCAAGTTCACCATTCATCGACGATTATAAAAATATATATTTCTAATAAGTATGTAATATATGAAATAACAATTATATTAGATATATATTTATTTATATATATATCTATTTTTTTACTTACATATATCATATTCACTTACTTCCATTCAATATGATATGAAAATAAAAACAACATTTATGCGTACGTACGGCCTACCATCTCCATAAATGTTGTTTTCCACTTCATATATCTATATGTTATAAATATTTATATTCTAAATATGTATGATTTTTAAATAAAGGTTAATATTCATCAATTATTTAAATCGTTATCTAAAATATTCGATAAAGAATAACAAGTTAAAATATGTACGATAAAGAAATAGATTATTACTCGAAATGTTAATTTAACAAGAAAATCATTATTAAATGGGAACTATAATGTCATGAATGAATCATGTATGATATAATAATTAAGAATATGGTTCTGGAATAATAAATTAACATAAAATGGTCATTATACAGGAGGTTAAACGTACCCTCGTCCAAAGGAAAGTGCAAGGTAAGGGTTAATTTCACAATCTCTTTATTATCTGAGGTTGTTTTTATGTAAGTATCTACTAGGACATATTTATTATCCTTGTCCATGTTTCATGAAAGAGTTTTCAATGGTATTATTTTTAGGGAATTATTTTACTAAAACATCATTTCAAATGTTTTTAGTATTTATTCTTCTAAATCATTATTATTAATGTCCATTTTTTCAAAATGTTTTTTAAGGAATTATTTATATGGACTTGAATGTTTTTAAAATATTAATTCCTTTTGATAGTTTAAAAGTGATATGGGAAAATTTGATAAAAAAAATTTATTTAAATGTCATCCATTCTATGTTGTGTGACTTTTAAATGTTTTCTTGAAAAAAGGATACTTCTCTCAAAGAGTTTTACAAATCATTTTCATATTTGTGAACATACTTTGATGGATTTTAAACTTGTTTGAAGATGCTTTATTATGATACAAATATTCCATATTATATTGAATGTGTTTGTGATATGTCTGACTGTGGATGTGTTATTTTTACACCATTCATGGTTTATGGATAAAGTGTTGACATTTCATATGCTAGTTTTAATACCAATGTTTATGTTATGTTTAAACCTTTTAATATGAGCAATGCATTCGAGTTAGTAAGTGACAGGTGGTGCCCTCTATATCTCCTCAATGTATTGGTAGGTGTCAATAGACAAACTAGTGTCTTGGCACAAGTCCATGACAAAATATTATTTGTAGTATTAGCAAAAGGCATTGACTATGTGGTTATGAAAGTCAGGAACTATGCGTTCCATCATTATAAAAGTGGCTATTGATATTGTATGTGATTTTTTTACTAGTAGAATATCCATGTGAGTAAGTAAATGGAAATATTTTGATTTATATTTTCCATATTATGATGATTTTTATTTCGAAAAGTCTTTTGTTTTTGTTTTATACATTGCCTTAAATGTTTATGATTATTTATGAATGTTTCCTCTATATTGTTATCCTTACTGAGAATCTGAGCTCACCCCTTTTTATGTTTTATTTTTCGCAGGATGTGAAGAAGTATATTATGAATGACCTGCTGGGATAGTCTATGGGATCTCAGTATTGTCTAAGAAAACAATGTTGTTGTAGTTTTCCATTTTATGATGTGATGTAAACCTTATGAATGTATCTAGTACTTCCAAGGCTACTAAACAAATTTTTCTTTTGATACATGATATTTTGTGATCATTGCAATGATACGTAATAATGCACTGACTCTGGGCATATGGGGTCAGGGAGTTACATTATTAATGTAATATTTTTTAATGAATTTTTTCAAAAAAAAAATTATGAAAAATTTGGGTTGTTATAGTTGGTATCAAAGGTAAGGCATAGTTTTTTATAAATGTTATTAATAGAAAAAATTTGTAAGAACACTATGTATAAGTTTAATATATATAAAAAATATATAAATTTCATTAAAATATAATGTGAGTGGTTTACGAGCAATGAAATATATGTTTAGATACTACAAGTAAATGTTTCTCTATAAAAGATGTTTCCAAGGGAAATATTCCCAAGAGGGCATGTTGAGTATTAAATCGACTTGTAACTAGTGCATGATAAAGATTCATTACTGAACACCTGGATAGATACTATTGCAACATATTATTTTTCTGTTCATGTGGTTTTTATAAACTATTATGAAGTATATATGAATAAAATATTTGTATAATGTTGATGTAAAACATTCTAGAATCATGTTATTATAAAACTCTATAATAAAAATGACATTAAGAAGTTTAATTATATGATTCACAATACTACGAAATTTATCACTCAAGATTTCCTATTTTAAAAAAAATGGAATGAAATTTTTGGAATCATGTAATTAACGAATATAATGGAATATTTAAATATGACATAAAAAATATGGTGGAGTCAGATTTTAAAACATCATGATGATGTAGAATCAATTATCTCATGTCTTGAATAACAACCTAATCCATGTAGAGTTTGTGGATTAACCATGGAAGGAACAACTTCAATTTGAATCCTTTATAAATCAAAGGCTATATATTTTTAGAAGAACCTACGATCTACTGATCACAAAATCGTGGATAATCAGTATATGACATAAATTTGTTATACAATATTATTTCAAAAAAGAATGGGTAATATTAAAAGAGTATCTGTTGGTGGGAGAATATTATCAGGGTTTGATACAGATCGATATTATAATTCCAATGAGTAAGACAAATGATATACCGTGGGAAGACATTAAATAATGATTTTATATTTGTATTTTCCAAAAACAATTCAAATAAAAATGGAAATATTTTTTTTTTGTTGAGACAAGTTGAAAATTAACCTATAGGGGGATATGAGATGAATATTACATAGCATGCATGTTATGATTTAAGATTTTCTATTGATTTTGATGGGAATATCCATTGATTATTTGGTGGGACAAGACCTAATTTATAAAAATCCATTTCAATCTAACAAATTAAGAGTTATTTTTAAATTGTGTGCTATGGTATCAAACTATAAATTGAGTATGCAGATGTGAAATGGTCTTCTTGATAGATTGACAATAAGTGATCGACGTATATGAAATTGATTAAAAATTATTATCACAAGATAAAAAAAAGTAGAAATAACAACCTAAGTTCAAGTTATTTTAGAATAATAATTCATGGAGTTTTATTCATGTGGAATGTGTTACATTTTTAGAATAAATGCCACTATAGTGGGAAAATATCATGGATATTCAAAGCATCATCATCTGAATGCCAATAACAAATGGAAGATGGTTTATGTACAACCTGAAATATCATTCTTCAAGTGTGGGTATATTCTAAATTTAAATATTCAATGTAAAACTCAAATTTTTAAATGGGGGAATCTTCCATCAACCTTAGTAGAGTCCAAGGGACAAAGTTTTTCCTTTTGAAATTATAATGGTTGAAGATGAGGGTCCAAATAGTATAGTGGAAGGTACACTCATCGTACACTCAAAACTAGAAATCATATCGTGTGATTCAATATTTACACATTATTTTATTTAATATTTTTACAAAAACCAACATATTAATCCCCATGTCACTGGAGTTAGATAAATTGGTCTAAATTCCAAGAGGAACTATCCAATCATGAAAGATATGTATAGATTCACCTATTAAAATTGGTAAGTACAATATCTCCACAAACCATTATGTCATTCCAATTATCAAATTTGTTATAATACTAGGGATGTATTGGATTCAGGTTATCATACCATGATAAACTATATTACAAAAAAAATTCTATTATATTTAATGTAAACCCTATAATTATATTCAAAGGAGAGATATCCCAACCCTGATCTTATCAAGAACCACCACTTATTTCCTTCCATATGGAATTGATTAGTAAATATGGAGAAGAAAAATAATCTATAAAGATATGAGGTGTAACCATTGTTTCATAATACATTGATATATTTCATGAAGAGTTACATAGAATATACCATATAAGATAAGTAGAGTTCATAATTGAACTCACACTTAGATCAAAGATAATATAGAAGACCCCATATAATGTAGCATATGTGGAGCTAATTGAATTCATGAAGAAAGTCTAATATCTTTTAGAGGTGTTTTTTATTTAACTATGTGTGTCTCCTTAGGGAGTACCTAATATATTTGTGAACAATAATGATGGATCAATGCATCTAGAAATTGATTATAAATAACATTATGGTGTCACAATGAAGAAAAAATATCCTTTTGAGAATTTATGATTTGTTAAACCATTTTCATGGGGATCGAATCTTATCTAATATTGAACTTTTAATAGGGTATCATCAAATCATGATTATGAAAGAAGATATCATGATCTACCCCTTCCAAAAAAGGTATGTACACTATGATTTTTTTTCCATTTGTATTGGATAACCATCCTTTCATATTTATATATTTTATGAATAGAGTCTTATTGGAAACATTGATTAATTTATGGAGTTCATTATTAAAGGGATTATAACATATTTCAATAGTTTAGTGGAGCATGAGGACCTTCTTTGTAACATATATAAAATACTAAGGAAATATATTATTTTTTTGTAAATTTACTAAATATGAGTTTTAGTTATAAAATGATTCATTATTAAGAAACATTGTGAGATATCAAAATTTCAATTGATCTAGAAATGAAAAATACCATTTAGTAATCGAATATTCCAATAAACTTGTCTGAGATTCATCATTTACCATTTCTAGTCGGAATCAGTATAATTATTTTCAAAACCATTTTGCAGCAATCAATAGAGCCCCATTCCAGATTTGGTACCACTGAGTGGGGATGAATTAGTGGTACATAATTTTTATGAATTATTTTAATTTTGAATTTAACCAATTAACTTTGATAAGGATCTTTATTCACTCAGTGATATCTCACATTCTAACCTCATATGAATGAATAATATTATAGAACACAACAAACAATGTTTATAATTATAATTATAAAATCAAACTCCTTTCCATGTTTATTATACATCCAAAAATGGGTTATCAACAATAATCATATTATACATTATAGTGGTTTAGGAAGAGACTAATTGTAAAACAAATTATTTGACAATCTAATTCTTTATTATTGTTCAAGTAGAAATCCTACTATTTTTCCTCAGTCGGTTATATCCCTAATAGTCATATAAAACTCCCCGTTCCAACTGAGAGTCTTCTAGTTCCAGCTCTGACTGAAAGGATTCCTCTAGTCCCAACTCCGACTGGTATACTTCTACCATACATCAAGGCTTGATCAAACATAAGATGATATTTCTATCTTCCTATATGATCTTAGTAAATCACACCTCATTATTTACACTTAAAATATTTTCAAAATCCAATTATCACATCTTTCTATCCATGTCTAAAATTAATATCACCTATATATGATCAGTTGCCTCAATGAAACATTACATATAAAATTATCCATTAATTATTGATTTCTTGAACTCACTTATGTGTGAAATAGGTGCACACAATATCATCAACAATGTTTTATTCAAGATTCAAAACCTCAAATGAATCTTCCAAATCGATTTCATTATTCAAATATATAAATTACTCTTAACACATTCATTGAATGGGATTCATGAAAACTGTAACATATATATATATTCGTTTTAGTTATTTTATGTTATTTTTATGTTATTTTTCAGTATATCCATTTTACTGAATGTATTTGATGATTATATTCATGTGTTTCCTTTTTCAATTTATGTTTTTTTGAAGTTATTATTTATTTACATATTGTGCACACCTATGCATACGTTATCTCCATTGAGATAATTTCATTATAATTATTTTTAAAATTAAACATACTATATATTTTTCATATTTAATTAATCATAAAAAAGAGTTCTCAAGTGTAAGGGATATATTAATCTTTTCTCTTACATGAAGTACAGTGTTGGTATACACTATCTCATGGTGTCTTGAATTTCTCACGCAAACCATTACGGTTTTTAATGAACCAACTATTCATGAAATCCTTGAGTGTATGATTCATTATTCAGGATCTATGTTGTTTTTATTTTTTTCCTAATGTAAGAACAATAATCATGGGTTCTCTTCACTATGTAACTACTATTTCACAGTGCTCTGTTTTATTTGGAAAATTTGAACTTAAAAAATATCTCTATAGTTTCTCTTGTCCTTGATATGATGGTATTTATTGGAATGTAACCACTGCCTTAGGTATGATAATTATTCCATGTCATGGAGGACCATAAAAACTGAAAATATTAGTCTGTCCCAATATTTTGAACATCATTATTTTTTTCCATCTACATTTATTCATATGCTGAAAACAAATGTATGTATTTTTATGAGAGTTCATGTTTATTACACATGGTTACTAACTCACATTAATGTGATATGGATCACATTATTCATCTCATTTTGAATCTCCAACTATTCCATGAAAATAGATATATGAATAACCCTTAATTATATTTTTAAGTGTCATGTTCGTCAAATAATTTCATGCATGTATGACAAAAATTTCATGCACATTGACTCGTATTTTTCCCCTCGCTATCTGAACAATGCATCAATCTCAATATTAACATTCTCATGAATATCTCAATATAAAGTTATCTAATGAATAGTATCCTTCAAATGTCTGTAGGTTGTAGATGATGACTTCATTTGATTTTTATGATAAATATCATTCTCTTTTAATGATCATAATTTTAACTATAAATTATAGTTATGGGTGGAAAATATCATACCACACTGTCACACATCGTATTTCATCTTAGTTAAGAACCTATTAACATGTAATGTCATGGTACTTCTACTTCAAGCCATGGAACTGCATTTAACACATTGAATACACATCACACACATAAATGGGGAATGAATGACATTATTTCCCCCCATTTCACCAATGTGAACACCTTTTGGGTCTAATATGCCTGACCACCAAACTAGGTGCATCCATATACACACCTTCCATCACTATGTAGGTGATCAAGTCACCTATCATCATGGTATAACCATGGTTAATACCTCTACATGATTGACCCCTTGGGTCCCATATAGTAGTTTTTGTTTTCTGTGGTTGGCATATGGTATGAATATTTTATTTATAACTTATGAATTGTATATGTGGAATATTGCTTATGAAAATAAAATCAAATCCATAATCACATATTCTCACAATTAAATCCTTGTTGAAAAATATATAATATTCTTTTTCCATATACTTTATTCTATTTTCTTCTTAATCATTGATTCATATTTAATTTATCTTCATCATCTTTGATTAAAATTTATATATTTTTAGGGTAATTCATCCTATTCTACACAAGAATGTAAATAATGTGTTCACAATGACACAAGTCTTGGAACATAAGACCCAAGAAATAATTTTCACAGCAGACACGAATAAATTTTCATGTAGTACATATAATTCCATTTATAGAATCCATTACAACTCACTAATGATCACCACGTCATATTTAAATCAACAAACACATATTGGCACATCATTGATAACAAATAAAACATTGGACCACAAGAATTTTCCCTTTGTGTTTTGTGGTCAATATCACTTCACATATTTAAAATTACATATGTCTGAAAAAATATATATCCCCATTATTGAAAATAAAATAAAAAGGAGAAGTGGGGGTGTGATGTACTTATAGCTCCCCAATTTTTCCAAAATAGGTTCTCCTAATTTGTAAGAGTATTTCTTGATCACTTCTGAGATTTGGATGTTATCACATGGTATCATTTGCAATTTAACTATGGTTAACAAACACTAGATCTACATGGTCTATCCTAGTGTATAAAACAAGAGTGGAAAACCCATTTTTTTTACTTTTTCCATGAACTACTATACATTTCAAATAATCTTAAAAAATATAAATTTTAATTTAAGTGCTTTCGAATAATAATATTTTTTTAAAAAACTCAATTATAAATACACTTTTACAAACACATCGAAATGTTCATGTGTACAAAATATAGCTCCCTATTTGCGTAATATTTTCATCAAAAAAAATCTCCCCCTTGATTTTTATAATTATTACAATTAAGAATGAGATATGATTGAGTGATTAACATATAGGAATCTTTAGGTATGAAATATATCTAGAATTTTTATATTCAAAAAAATATAATAAAATAATGAATTCAACTAATGGTGACTCCACCTTAAATAATATACTATTTTTTCCATTTGATAGAAATCAATAGACTCCATGATGTATAGTATATTCAAAAACTTGATAAGTGTCAATATTAAACATCTAATTTAATTCCTTGTGTTGTTATTATATATATATATATAGTTGAAGAAGAAAGAATTATATTATTCTGTAGGAGTGACATTCATAACAAGAACAACGTCTCATATTGGGACATTGGTTTCCCCTAATATCAATAAAAAATTTATAAAATTTTTTGGGAATAAATTTTTCCAGATTAGTTTCTATAGCCACTTGATTTCATTTAGATTATAAATTTTTAGATATTCCTATAATATAATAACCAAATTTAGTTGATGTGGCCAAAATAACTAGGAATTTTTTCATGTTATTATTTCTCCTCCCAATGATATAACATGAATTACCAATGTTTTTCTATCGACACCTATTCCCTTTCACAACACATGGAATATCTCCTAACATTCATATCATGTAATTATCAAATGTGTGTCTCATCTAATTACATTTTCCTATAACTTATTATATGTCCTCATATTTTATTCCATGGACTCATGGATGATTTTTTTGTCACATAATTCAATCTACATGAACTTGTAATTATATATTCATCTTAAATTATCCATTATTCATTTATATTTTTTAGAAATGACTTGTTATAATAGAAAGAATATTTTTTGTTCCTTTACCATTCATATCATTAGTAAAAAACTGAATATAAATATTCCACCATGATATGATTTCTTAGACACTAGTAGTTATTATACACATTCAAAAATACCTTTATATCACGTGGGGTTGTTATTTTCATGAAATATTTCTTTCTCTATTTGATATTACAAAGATCCCCGATTATTCTTCTTGTTCAAAAATTTTTATAAATATTTTCTTAAAATCTAAAGTCTGACTTGTACTCATTAATTATATATGGGTTTATCTTTTCTAGAGTAGGTAGTTATTTCTCTTAGTATTCTATCCCCCCAAATGAAATCCTTTTATTATCACCATGAACTTTCATGTTACATAATAATTCCAATTCATTTTTCAAAAATTTATAGTAACACCATCAATAGACTATTAGACATATTCTATTCTATTTTGGTGTTTTCTATTTACACATTAAAGATTGTGAACCATTATGCTTTTGAGGGAAATCATAACTCATTGAGAAACATCTTTTTGAAAAAATAATCATTATTTTGTTCACATATACTCTTGATGTGTTTTGTTAATCATTATTTTTAACCATGTATACTTTCTATGAATTTTTATTAATGATTGCACTATTAAATGAAGCAAAAATGTACGTACAATTGTTTCCAGGTTATGGGATACTTTCATCATGGAATTATTATTTATTTTGTTGGGGTATGATCCCATTCTCTTCTTCTATTCATGATCCAAATTAAAAGTAGTTTTATAATAATATTTTTTTTCATGAAATATGGGATGTTCCATTTTGTGGTGGTTGTTTATTCTTTAATTTCAACTCCATATCCTAGAACTACATTTTACGGGAGTTATTTTCATCCACATCTAATCTTATATTTTCATTCCAATACTTCATATGAATCATTAATTTTTATGCATACACTCTTATTGATTCATGCAATGAATTTTCATGCTCCTTTACACTATCAAGTTTATCCAACAATTGAGAATCATTTATAACCATATAAACTCTGTGAAGTTTTTCATGAGTTGGGAATCATCTACAAAAAAAATATCAAATATGTTTCTATAAAAACATTTCCTTCAAAATATTCATCAGGATCATCATATCATTTATTAAAAAGTGAAATTCACTCATCTTTTTCTTTCATAATATTTCTGAGATTTTTTGATATTCCATACTTCTTAGCCAATTCATCTTCCTTAGAATCAACCTCCTCTTACATCTTAAAATTATTATCTTAAAGACCCTTGATTCCTCTAATAACACATTTTACCACGTGATTGGAGATGTTTTTTAATACTAAATGAAGTTAAATAAGTGATAAATAATCATAAAATCTTTAGTATGATTCAACATAAGATTCAAAATCATGAACATTGTTACATATTATAGTATTCATATTGCCTTAATTAGAAGGATTATCCAAATTCACTAAAATATTCTTCTTCAACATTCATGCTATTTTGATTAATTTTCTCTTCTGAGTCATGGTAGAGATATATAGATTAGTATTATTTTTAATAGAATCCTTTAAATCCATATAATATATATCACTCATTTTAGGACGTATGCACTACATAAAGGCTCATTGGGATCTTTAGAGGGAATATACACTCTACCACATGTAATAGTTCATCTTATTTGAGAAGTTCTAAAATGTTAATGTCGATCTACAACCACATCCATCCACCGAAACACCCCTCACACACATATTAGGGTTAGTCGATATGCTTTCCCCCATTTATTTTATCATATGTACCTAGAGTTTCCATTGCATTATGTTACTCACCCATGGGCCTCTCTGTACTCACTTAGTAGCTCTATATAGTCACTTAGGTCACCTTCCATTGTGGTCTTGCCATGTCAACTTCCTCCGACATGGTTGAACCCTAAGGTCCCATAATGTGGCTGAGGTTGTCATTGGATGGTGTATTTTTTATCACTTAGAAGATATTAAAGGGAAATATTCCTTATTAAAATATTTTACATTTTAAAATCTAAACATCTTAAAACCAAATCCTTTATGAAAATTATATAACATATTCTTATGTTTCTATTATTAAAAGTAATTAATAAATTTTTTAAATTTTTATCTTTGATTCATCCTTAAAACATATACTCTCAAGACATTTCCTCTCCTTAGCATGATTTAAAAAATTTATCCTAATTTAATGAAGTCTTGGAATATAAGACCAGTAATAAAATAATTATAATTGAAATGGTTAATTATTTAACAATGACATAAAATTCCATTAACTAGAACTGTTAAAACAATTCATGAATTAAAATTCATATTTGACATAGGAAACCCATATTGAAACATCATTTAAAAAAACAACTTTGGGTCTAAAACATTATAATCCAATAACCATGTTAACTATCATGGTAATTAAGTTTATCTAGACTAATTAGTGTGATAAAAGATTCTAATAGAATTGGAATATGTTTTTTAGTAAACCAATGATAAATTTCCCCTATAATGGGGAATTGTTTGGCTTTTATAGTGATTCAACATTATATTTTTAGGGAAACATTTTCATTGAAAATGAAAATATGATTTCATGTGAATCATGAATGCTAAAGAATCATGAATAGGATTATCTAACCCATGATTTTGACTGACCTACATCAATCATGGCATTAAATATATGGAGAAAATATAACTTGGGGGAAAGCATGATATATTCGCTACCCATGGAATAAGTAATTATATATTCAAACAAAAGTAATTGAACATGGTAAAAAGTAGATTCTTGGAGCTTCATTATTTGTATGATTATTTTATTTATTGTCACACTAGATATGAATATAATGTTAGTGATTCATTGGGTAAAAAACTATATAGAGATCTCACAATGTTGATTATTGAAGGATATTAATTAGTCATGGATATGGTGAATATGTACGTGGAAGTTATAAAGGATCAAACATTAACAATACTATCTCAAATGATTTCATCCAATAATACTCGATAATACAATGAATGAACAAAGAGAAAATAATATTTTACAAACTAATATTGAAGCTATGAAAATTAGGGTGTATCATTAGTTCAGTTGTGATCAATATAGAGTACTATAGTTTGTTCCAAGGATATGTATCCCATATATTACTGAGTGTATGAGTGGTCTAATGGATGGATATCTTATATCTTAATTCTCTATATATATTAAAAACAAAAAATATATATAGATATCCACAAAGATCATTATTAGATGGATTACCAGAAAATGGTGATTGATGATTATACTATAAAGACTATTATATGTCAGTAAGTGAAGGTGGAAAAAACTACTCAAATGAGTGATGAAAACACTATCCATACCTATATAGATGTGGAAAATATCACAATGTAATTTTTTACTATCCATCCTAAGACATAATAGGGAGAAAATTCCATATGGGTAATAATGATATATTATCAATATATACCCTTTTTCAATATGATAGGATTTATAATTTAATAGTATTTCTATTCTATATATTAAAAAATTAGGGAGACATCATGGGGACCCTCTTTCCATTTTTTTAATCGGTGATCAAATTTTAACTTCTAAATTCCATAGGATCCTTCAATAATCCATGAATGGTGAAGTAAGACTATGGAAAACCAATCATCATTAATCCAATCATAATTTTGAGTGGTCTATGAAAGAATTTTAAAATATGTTACATACTAGCTCAATTTATTTTCAATGGAGTGAGCACCAAAATCATTCACATACTTAATTACCTCATAAATATTTATTCTAATCGAGTATTCAAATGGATCTTTCAAAAGCAATATATGGTAATGCATGTATAAATCCAACATTTGGGGAGGTAATTAGTAGTAGAAAGTTCTTGGGGACGTACATTATTAAAGACACAATAGGGAATATAAAAGTAATCAAGAAACGGAACATGGACAATCAAGTTTTTAAAAATATTTATTATAATAATATTGGGATGTTAATAGAATTTAATTTAGGTTATCATGACTTCATCAAAACATCACTACATAAATGGTTCATGATATTTAGAATGAATGGAATAGTTTGTTCATGGTACACCAAAACATTAATGCCTGTTGAGAATTTTGGATCAATTACCTATCAGTAAACCACACATTCAAATATTTATATTATCCATGTGGTCTTCAATTTTTCTTGGTTATAAAATTATATGTCATACACAACACATATACTAGTGAAACTGGTGTGGAATTTGAACCTAATTAATCCTATGGAGAACAATGTATACATATTATTTATGAATGTGTAAAAGTGTTTAATAAAAATGAATCCTGACACGTGAATGTTGTAAACCCCCCTATTTTTATTATATTTCGCAATAAATATTATGTATTTTAAAGCCGATGTTATAAGAATCATTTAGTTTGAACAAAACATGATATTCTATTTATATTATTTCTTAAACATTACCTTTATAACCAAGCCATTGGAATTTATTAAATAAATACAAATGAACACTTTTTAAATATTAATTATATTGGTATTATATAAATGAAAAGTATTTATAAAAAGTACTTAATAAGAATATACATGATTAAAAATTACTATTTTATATAAAAAAAATTTAAGTACATTTTTTCAAGAATAAATTATATTCTTTCTTTTCTAACGTTATAATATGTATTTGAAAAGTTAAACATCATTTTATAAATCAAGATATCACAATTATAATTGTTTAAATTTTTTAGAGTTTTTTTAATGGATTACTTTTTCAATGTGTGTCTAAAACTAAATTTTAGTCTAATGTAAATTTACATATAAAACAAATTTTCCAAACCATAATTTTTTCATTATTATATTTCAAAAAATGATTACAAATTATCCTCAACAATAATATCAACAATTATTATGCACATTAATTAGATGAATATACCTATATTAAAATAATACTTGGAACAAAAAAATTTACATAATAGTATATGTATTGTGTATTAGTCATAAATATTACCTGAAAGTAATTATTAGAGGCTAGATTTAGTTTGAGTCCACACTATAACAATAGTGTATACTAACAAAGGATCCTTCATAAAAAATAATAAATTCATCATAAGAACACATCATAGATAAAAAAAATTATATAATTTCTAAATTAAATTGAACTACCAATATAATCATAATTTTTATTAAAAAAATCATTTAACATTTTAAAGAAGTACATGCTTTGAAATGTTGACAAGGGCCTTCTTCACCACAAACAGCATGACCACAACCTCGACTACCACCCCCGTCACCATCACTAGCATAATTTTTTTTATTGATGATATCCACAACTACAGTATCACAACAACAACTACTGCAACCACCAACACCACCCCTAGTGTCAGAAGAAGATAAGTTAGTTGAAAACTTGAACAAGTCGACAAAACACATTCGTATATAGAGTCCATAAAAGTGTATGATTGTAATAGAACAACTCTAAGAACTGTGGATCATATAAAATAGATTCTAGTGTTCATTTGAAACTATAAAACACTATTAATTTATTTTTTCGAAAAAGTCCCTATAGAAGATGGAGTGGAATAACCATGGGTGATTGATATCACCCAATAATTTATATGCATAATATTATTTCAAAACATATTTTGAGCCCTAACATGGTGTCTAATTATAGAAATTTTACCAAAATCGTCATTTTGACCTAAAAATGATTCTCCATGTCTATATAGATTTATATCTATTATCTTCAGAATGGATAAATATATAGAATCATGTGATACCACACCCGCAATATTCATATTTTTTTTCTGAATGTTAAATTCCAATGACAAGATAAAAAATTAAAATTTTATATTTATATATTCACTTATAATAATATAAATAAATAATTATAAGATTCTTATTAATTTTTGTTGTACTATTATTCCCCAAAGTATAAAAACATTACATTAAAAATTTATTTCCATGTAATTCAACAATGATTCATGTATTCCAATATAAATTAACAAAAATTAAAACCAAATTAAATAGTTTAAAATATAATTGAGTAATAAGATAAATATATCCCTAAAATAGATGACGAGACAATTATATTATCATAATAAAATATTAATTGATGTGAAAGTCACTAAAACAAGGTGCACACTCGATGGGTGTTCTAAGTCTCCACATCTTTCCTTGATAGAGGTAATATTTATATGAACTTCATTGTCTAGCTACATCTATAATATGAACAACCATCATATTCTCATGATTAATAAATTTTTAAAATTTCTTCCTAAACATTAATTTTAAATAAAAATTTAAATGTATTTAAATTTCACAGAAAATGTAAATATTTTTTCCAAAATCATTTTCTATGTTCTATCCTTGACATCAAAAATCACATTACACTATTGAACTAGATTTATATGATTAATTTTACTTTATTTGATAATGATTTCCATGGATATTTTATATTCATTCCTAATATTCACATTCCATTTTCCTTACTTATTATTTTCTTCTCTGGTATTTTTATTTCTATTCTATACAAATCATATATTTCAAGGAAAATGGTGTTTGGTACACAAACAAGAATAAAAACAACCTAATAATATGAATTAGACTGTATAAATATAAACAATGAAAACTATTTACTAATATCATTAAAATATACACCCATTACCAGAGTACCAAGTGATAAGTTTTTATTTATCAACGCAACAGTTAGTATTTCATACAACCTCTACATTAGGGACAACCATAGTTCCCTCATCGTCAATATGGGAGGAAGAATGATTTGAGGGAAAGAGATTTTATATATTAATACAGTATGAGTATGTGAATGATGATATGCTGGTTCCTACATTATGGAATATTTATACTTGGTAATGTAAGAATCTGGTGGATAAAAATTTCATTATAGAAAATATAGTTGAAATAGAATTGTAATATATAATCTAGTTGGACTAGTCAAGGGGAATGGTATAGTAAAAAAACTAAACATTTTATAAGGTTGATAATATATAATGTTTGTTGTGTCTCCACATGAAAAAATATTATTCATGATATTTGAAAACATTAAAAAAATGAAAAACATTGTGAGTATTAATAATGTAAAATCGTCAAGTTGATTATTAGATTTCATTCCACATCTAAAAGAAATTGATTATTTAATGAAACTATCATATATTTAACATAATTTTAATGCATCATAAAATGGGTGGAGAATGGAATTTATATAGTTAACAGTATATAAATTTATTAAAATTATAAAGTTAATAGTATATATAAGTTATAAAGGATTGGAATTATATATTTCATATAAATGTATAAAATATACACATAAAAGAAAGAAGAAAATAAAAATTATAAAAATACAGATAATTTGAGAAAATATATATATTATTAATTACTATCAGCTAATATAGATTAATTTATATTGGAATTGATTAATATTTATAATAATTGAGATTAATATTGAATAAAATTTATAATTTTATAAAGGTATTGATTAAAATTGATAAATTATGATAAATTTATGAAATTTTATGTTTTAATGAGACATTTTAACATTGGTATTGTTTCTATATGGAGTTGGTTGTCAGTGTTACAGAGAACTAGATAAGTTTGGGGACCATTTAATGGTGTTATTATAAAGGAGAACTACATTTGGATACAATCATGATGATCATACAAAAAATGATGGAGATGAATGAAAAAACATTTAAGGATATGGTTTGTCACACCATATCAAATATTCACACTGGAATGTATAGAATAATTTTTTATGGAGATTATATTTCACATTGTATTGGTTGATGTTTATCAACAATGTACGGATTGTGGGGTAAGATTGTAAAATAATTGTAGGGCAGATTTTTTAAGTGAGCCTATATTTATTGGAAAATATACATTGTATTGTGAATACATGTGTCATTCCATAATAGGTGTTTGATCTAGAATCATTTAATTTTACCTGATACAACAATAATATTATTACAAGTGGAAAAACAATAATGGATAATCATTGATTATTTTTAATCCCTTTCATTTGTTGAGTTTAAGGTGTTTGTACCAATAATGAATTCACTACATTATAATATATTTCATTGTTGAAATGAACTAATGGAGAAACGAACTGGTCACTACATAATTAGTGAAATCATACTGTTATTTTTAAAACTACATCATTTTTTTAAATTAAAATTAATTTATATAACAGATAAGATAAAAAAATTTATGAATATAAGGGTATGTATAAGGAGGAGTAGATCGATAAAGAATTTATTGAATAAATTATATCACCATATTATTCTGTTGATAAATATGTTATCATTGATGATTTTTTGGGAATAAGTATTTATTGTGCATACTTATTTATACTAAGATGAAATAATTTGATTATTTTAGATAAAACCAATAGTTATATAGATTCATTTCACTAATTGTTATCATTGTAATGTGGATCTATATATTGATATATTCATCATTTATAAAACTATTTGAAAAAAAATTTGGAAGAGGAGAAGAAAAAATAAAATTTTTATGAGCAACGAGTTTATCTAAAATATAGTAATTGACAATAAGTTGTGTGGGGATTATTAAGAATATTAAGACATAATTGTATTATTCTACATAGATGTATCCCAGTTTAGCTGAACCAAGTAAAATCATTGTGTATGTACTCATTTCATTTCAACAATTTGATAATGTTGTTATGTTATTCTTATGAATGGTTCGAAGTGTTTCTATAAACATGAGGACATGATTCAAACATGTTTGAGATAGGATGAAAATTTTATGCATCCGAATAAAAAACAACAAATTTTTTACATATTGTTATAGTTTAAAAATCTAAAAAAATAGTTTTCATAGTATTGAAATTTTGAAAACCATAAAAATTGATAACTATTATCATGTATTTGTAATCCATTGAAATATGGCTGTGGACATAAGCATAAAATGTAGTATTGATTGTTAAAAATGTTCAAAATAATTGGAAAAAAATTACAAAGGATTTTGCTAAGAATAATAGAGTAATAACACAAACCCTATCTTCTTATTATTTTATGTGATTTAGGATTAAGAGGTATTATTATTATATCAATATAAGAAATGTGTTGATTGAAATTATATTTTTGATAGTATAATGTTTCCATTGTGTGGATTTTTGGGCCATGACATGATGTGATTATTGTAATATCAAATGATTATATAGGTATCATGTAATAGAGTATTAAGATATATTGATTGGGGTTTTATATTTACTATATCACAACAAAATCCTCAGATTCATCGTAAAAGGTCCTGAAGGGATGGTTTTTTTGTTTCTTCTAGTTAGATAATGTAGTGCATCCATCCATATCATAGCCTAAGGAATTGGAAGGACTATTTATAATGTTTCTACCCTAAGTTTCACTATTACATAGTGCTTTAGTCCCCACCCAAACAATCATCTGTAATATCATATTTGATGAGAATTGATGGGAATTGGCTATTCATAAATTATTAGTTGTTTTTATATCATTATTATAAGATTTTTTACAGCCCATTATTGTTTATGATTTTTTTTCTCTTGAGATATGTATTTTTCTTCTTTTGGGATTTAAATGATGAGATCACCTCTCATTTTCATATAATCACTAAAAGTAAATAAATAATCCATTATTTAATCTAGATTCTAAGTGATATTTTTTATGATTAATAAAAAAATTGAAATTAAATAATGTTTCAATTTTTTTTTTTTTTATGATTTTTTTATTTTCTATAATATATTCACTACTGTTGGTTTTCAATGTGTAGAAATTGTTGGATTTTTATGGGGAAATTATTGTATTTTTTTAGGCTACTTGTATGGATTGTGCAGTGGTTTTCTTTCTTCCCTACAATCAAAGAGTGAATTTAGATGGCATTTTGGGGTGATGTCATGGTTTTCTATGTGGAAGAAAATGTGTTCAGAAATTATTATAGTAAATGGTGGCTTATTTCATGGGGTGGTTTTGTAGTTCGTGTTTGGTGGTTTGGCGGGAATGTTCTATAGTTACATCGTATAACAAAAGTTATCAGAAATGAAGGAATTTGTAAACGGTGTGGCTAGAATTTAATGAATCATAGCCTAGATAAGAAATATGTGAATAAATGAAATAGTTAATGGATAGATAAACCATGGGATGTGGATAGTAATGGGTTTTCTTTAAATATGAATTGAAATATATTAATGAATGTAATATAGGTGGTGAATAAAAATAATAATTTGTAAAATAATGCAACCTGATGGGAAATTGTGAATCCTTTTGTGGTTATTTGGTGTGGGAAAGGATGTAGGTTTTTGATCAAATAGCTAGATGTATTAGAAGTGTGTGTTGGTGACAGGGTGGAGATAATATAGGCTTACATGGAAATATTTTATTGTGAACCCTATAGGTTGTTCTTGTGTGTGGTTATATTATACATGTATTTTTATATGATTATATTTAACACGACTACAAAACTCGGTTTTATCAGTTTTAAAATAATCCTCTATTAGTTCTAAAATAGTGATAATTGAGGAGCTATTAAAAGGGGATCCCATTATCCGTGCTGAAAAATTACAGATAAAGGCCCCCTATATCATCACTAAAAAAAGCACTGATAAATGTCAAAAAAACGTAAAAATATTATGCAAATAGGAGGTCTCGACCCAACCCCTTTCTACAGTTCTTGATCCCCCAACCCACCCCATTACCCCCAACCAACCCCTTTAACAAGACTTGGCCTCTTTCACCTCTATGTGCATGCCCATGCTGTTGATGGGTTTCAAACCTTGGACCACCCCCCGTGCATCTACAACTCTTCCACTAGCATACATTGTTTTTTCCAATTTTTTATTTATCTATATATTTATATATATATATATTCTATTAAATTTATATCCATATATATATATATATTAAAAATATGTTTTTGGGTATTTTTTTGTTTAAAAATACATATATATGTGTGTGTGTGTCTATAAATATAATTATACACATTTGTATTTATTTACATTGATTAAAATATCATTATTAATATACTTATGTTAGAATATGAAAATAAACATGTATTTGTTTTTCAATACATAAAAAAATATATTTATATATATATATAAACATTACATATTCACTAATTTCATATGTTTATGAAAATAAATATTAATACATTTGTATTTTAATGAAAATAGATATTAATTTTTATTCAATTAAGGTTTATATTTTGAGAAATATATATTACATGTAAATATGTTTACTTATTTATTTGTAAAATAAAAAATTTATGGGTTAATATATAAAAAAATATGTATTAATCTTTATATATATCAATATAAAGAGTTGTAAACTTTCAATTGAGTTAAAAATTTAAAAAACAAAAATCATTTTTTATGTATTCGCTAAGAATAAATGTAGTTCCCATTGAAAAAGGAAAAAATTAACCCCTTAAATATTGCTAAAAATCCATCGAATGATAAAAATTGGGGTACCCCGACTAAAAACTCATTATTGGAGGTACTATGGGCCTTTATGTTGTAAAGAAATTTGATAGAGGTCTACCTATGTCATTGAGGGGTAGGAGCTCATCACAGGCATCAATTTGTTATCTAGTAGTGCCTAAACAGACACCCTGATCAAATGTTATGGCCCTATGATGTTCAAATTATGTTTTCAAGTTATTTTTAATCTTTTATTAATTTTTTGATTTTTTTTATATTCAAATTATAATTTAATGACTTTTAATTAATAATATTTAAAAATTTATTAATTACAAAATAATTTTATATATTTTTAAGTCATTTTCTCTAATTTTTAACATATTCAGTGTAAATATCTATTAAGTATTATCTCATACGTATTTTAAAAATATATATAATATTATTATCAATATATAGATATTTATATATTTATATATTATTTTAAATGATTTTTTTACATATACCCATTATCAGTGCTAGTAAAAAATTGATTATAAAAGAGGGTATTTATCAGCACTTATAGAAAAGCAATGATAAAGGGTGGTGCTGCAAAAACCCATTTTTATGGTAGTGAAAAGACCCATTTGGGTCTGATAACCTTAATAATACCCAAATATTTTGGGTTCCATGTATTATCACCAACATCATGGTTAGAAGGGTAAATAATGGATGATGTAAAGCCTAGAATCCAGAAACACAGAGTTGGTGGAAATGTTTCTACATTAGAACAAGATAAAAGCTATTACATTATGGAGAATTGAGAAGATTAGTTTTATTATGAGACTATATACACTCATGATTCTCACATTACTTTTGAAAACATTAAATATAGTTAAATATTCTAGTGAAAATATTATAATATATCCTAATATATCATTGAAATCATTCATAAACCCCATTATGGAAGCATATGGATAGGAAAACATATTAAATTGTGAGGATAGATGCTCAATAAGTAATAACATACATCAAATGCTAACATATTATAAATAAATCTAACATAATATAGAAAATATAATTAATAATTAAAATTTTAAAAATAAAAGTTGTCGTAAACAGGTAATATATTCAGGTATGAGATAAAAACATTAATAATCCCATGAAAAAAAAAAACTAGTTTCATAATGATAAAATGCATACAATAAGACATCATAATCATAATGTATAGGACTTGTATAATGATATCAAACATAAATAGATAACACATACACTAAATACCAAATATCATTTGCCTCATGAGACCTACTGATGAATTGATGTGCTATAATGGCCTCTAACCCTCGCATACTCTGTCAAATTCATTAATAATATGAAATAAATGAATAATAATTCAATAAAAATCAATATAAACAATAATAATTAAGAACTATCATATAAAATATTAATATTTGACATAGTCAATAAATTGGACAACATGATTATAAGAAATACAGAGTAATATGGTGAATTTTTTCAGTAGAGCATATCCCAATTAATTTATAAGATTTATCAAATGATTTTGAAATATGTTAAAATACTTTTAAAAGTTCACCGAATATTTTCTTGAGGAAAATACCCTTTTTATTTTGAAATTAGTTATTTAAAATGTAAAATTTTCTTGAATATAAATTAAAAATATTATAAAATATAAATGGAAACACATAATGTAATATTCACGTAAATTAATATTCATGATAGAAGGTAATTTTTTTGGTAATCAGTAATACAAATATTTGATTTTGACATTCAATAAAAAGTGACCCATTTAAAAAATTACCCAAATATTCCTTTTAAAACATTTTATAGAATATCAAATATGGGAAAACTGAATTTACTCATCATTGGAATTAAAAATCACATCCATGACTTATTTTAAGTTTATTTTTCTTTTAATTTACATTCTTGCTTTGTTTTGGGGGTTTCCCATTCATTATGGTGGAAATGTTGGATTTTTAAAATTTTGGCCAAACCGTAAGTGTATTTCTAAATTTAAAAATAATTTTTTTTTCAATTATAACTCCTTCATTTGTATCATTTTATACTAATTCAAACCCCAATGTTAATACCGTGGTTAATTAGAACTACCTTATAAATTTGGATCCCATAAGAATCCCTAATAATGATAAATTTGGGTTTTTATTATAATGTTGCTCCAGCCCAAAAGACCATATATTAATTTATAATAATATTTTAATTCATTAATATATCATTCAATTATTATGTATTTTTAGTGATTCTAACTCTCACCCGAGCCCACATACCAAAAGCCTGCTCTCATGATTTTCTTCCCTTTTTTGGAGATCATCTCCCCAGCAGACTGGAGAGATCTTTCATAATTTTTCTCAAATCACCCAGATTAGAAGAGGTAAAATGTGTCATTCATAAATACTTCAATTTTCACTTTTCCCCCCAAATTTAGTCCCAACATTACCTACAATGACTCTTTCTATTATACATACATGTTTGGGTTATAGAAAGATTCAAATATTAATGAATTTGCGCTGATTCCAAAAATATTTCTTCATGTATGTGTAATTTTCTTCATTTCCTTCTTCCCCCTAGGGGTTTTCCCTCTTTCATGAAGTTCTAAAATGTTTAGAAGTTAGGGTTCTTACATAGGTTTTTATTTGGTGTATTTTTCGTCAAATATTTGGGTTTTAGGTTGGATTTCACTTCCTTGAGGTGTTGTAGTGGTGCATTTGATGTTTCGCACCATCATTTGGGTGTTTTGAATCAAAAGGTAGGTGATTCCATGTGTAATCATTTTTTATCACTTATAATTCTTGATTTAATTATTTTTAATGTTCACTGAATTTTGTTCATTGTGAGAAAACCATTTTTGATGGACTTTTTTAGCAGTTAATTTTATAGTTGCACTTTGGTTCAAATTGGGTGTTTTCCATGTGTAAACCTTGTTGTAATATTTGGGATGATGTTCTAACAATTGCAAGTGGTTTTTTAAATATTATATTGGCTTCCAATTCTACTGTTTTAGGGTATTGGTTTTCTTTGGGGTTTAAAATGGGTTTTTAATAGGTCTTATGTGTAAAACCATGTTTCACTCATTGAAGGTGTTTTATGAGATTGTTTTTTATATGTATCATTTGTGGTGCAATTTGAGGTGATTTTATAGTACTGGAGAATGGTTTCATAAATATTTCAAGGGCTTCCAATGACTCTTCGGTAGGTTCTTGGTGTGATTTTGGCCATGAATGGGGGTTTTGAAATTGTTTTTGTGTACACGACATAGTTATACCCTTTGGGATTGTTACGTGAAAGTTGTAATAGTTGTTTTGGTTAAAAATAGTTGGAAAAGGGTGTATATGTATTTTTTGTGTGAATTTGTTCACCTAATATGGGGTTTTAAAAGGTAAAGTGGTGATTTAAGATGTTATAAATTTTCAAAATGGTTTATAAATTGCTGAAATGTTTTATCAAATGACAAGATAGGGGAGAAACAAATATTTTGGATGTTTTCTGTGAGTGTGAAGTGAAAAATGAATTTTGTTGATGAAAGAAGTATTATATGATGTATTTGTGGGATTTTATGTGAGTTGGATTCTCTTCGAAAGGTTTTATAAATTTTTTTTAATGGATTTGTGGAAGTGTTAAGGATATTTGAAACTTGTTGAAGGATATTTTGATGTGAGTATGATTTTAATATGTGTTTGGAAAAAACCCTAAAGGGAATATTTCAGCATTTATGGGTTTATTGTGATTGTTGAAAAAGAAGGTTTCCATGGTGAATTTTCAGGTTCCCGATATGTTGTTGAAAATCTATGTTGAAAAAGAACCATGAAAAATGAATAAAAGATTAGAGGTGGTACAAATAAGAGCATAAACATGGTGGTTCTGTTTTCTAGTGTTGGCCATATTTTTGTGGTCCAAAATTTTGAGTTTGGTGAGCATCGCGAAATATGTATTTCCTTAATGATCTCATCAAAATATGGAAAAGTCATGAGTTTCATGAAGATGGGATTCCTGATGTGGATTTTTTGAAGACATGAAGAATGTTGATAGTGTTCTTCACGATTACGATGAGCATTGTGAAAAGTACCGTAGAAGAGCATTGCGGGGGAGAAGGGAATTGTGAGTGGAGCTTCACAGTGAAGACGCAAATAAATTTATGGAATGCTTCGCGATTACGAAAAGCTCTGTGATCCAAAAATTTCCTTGTTGCATCGTGATATTGAGATAATTTGGGCAGAAATTTCAGAGCTTGGTGATTTGAGATGATGTGGCACTGACTTTGCACGGAAGGTTCAAGGGTCGGTGGAATGGCCTATAAATAGACCTCGACCCCTCAAGAGAATTACAGAGTTTCCCAATAAAAATCTGTTGATCTCAACTCGCAATGGAGGCTCACAAAGGCGGTGTGCTTCGTGAAAGAATGAGATTCGTGGTGGATAATTTTGCTCTGTAATGGATGTTGCACTGTGACAACATGTCCTCTCCGACTGCCTAATCTTTGAAAAGTCTTGAGAATTGCAGAGGTCTGAGCTCCTCAAAGTAGTTTTCTCCTTGAGGTAGTGAGATCTATGAATTTGTGTTCATTACAAATAGGTGGGAACTTCATGAAGGATTGTTTGAGCATTATGAGATTGGGAGCTTTGTGAAGTAGGGTGCATTGTGAAGGTATTTCTGAAGAGTGTTGCCTAGAGATCAATGGAAAAGAGGTATTTCTCAGAGGTTGAAATTTGGACATCAATAGAGCGTCTACATATAGTGGAGGACAGATTCGTTAGTGATAATGAAGAGCCCTACATATCTATAAACTGTGAGTGGATCATCTGAAGACGTAGTGATCTCACATCAGTTGAGAGAGTAGTGTGTTCTCCAATTGTGAATGGTTGTAAACTAGAAGGGATAGTGATTCTGCTTCAAAAATGTAAATAGTAGCATGCTTATAGTGTATTTGGTACATCGGCACATCACTTGTGTATGATCATTGGATGTATCCCACTGGGGATAATCCAAATCAAATTGATGTGTCACGTGCATATTTCAAGATTCATTCATACTCTACAATTGGACATAGAGAGAGAGAGAATAGGCCTTTTTCTAACAAAAAACATGATCAAAGGGGTAGTTGTTTTAATTTTTCATGCCCGAATTCACCACCCCCCCCCCCTCTCTGGGTATCTTTCCTAGTGGACCTAACTATTGGTATCAGAGGAAATGTTTGATATCAGAGTTTCTCTTTAAAAGGGATGTCACTAATCATAATGGGATTCCAATCTTTGATGGGAACAATTTTCAGCTATGGAAGAATCATATGAAACACTACTTCGGATCATTGGGAATGGATGTGTTTACTGCTTCAATGCATGGTGTAATAGTTGATATTAATAGTGGTGCACTATCGGAATATGGGTATAGAGAATTGGATTATGATGCCAATGGAATTAATGCTTTAGGGGGAACCCAATCCAATGCTATTTATATGTATGGGATTTCTTTGACAACCTCTTATTCCATGTGGGAGAAGCTATGAAATATATATGAAAGAGATAAAAAGGTCATAGAAGTGTTGCTACAATAGTTGTGGAACAAGTATGTAGATATGAGAATGAACCCAAATGAGTCTGTTGATGCATTCTTAGATAGGGTAAATATTTTAATGGAAGACATGCAAGGTCTTGGATAAGTCATTGAATACAAAATGATTTTGATTCCCATCATGTAGAAATAACAACATTAGTTCAATCCAAATATTTCTATTTTGGAAGATAATGACCTGAAAGATCTAACATTGGACAACCTGCACATCACCTTTGTTGCATATGAAAGGATAAATGATGATAATGATGCTTTGGAAAAGGGAAAATCCAAAGAGGTGGCATTCAATTCCATGAAGAAGATCACCATTGAATATTATCAAAAATAAGAAGAGATAGATGAGGTGATATTATTCATATTCTAAAAAAATAATAGAAAAAAAAATAAATGTTTAAAAAGAAACTTCCACTTACTTGTTTTTTATGTGTAATGGTTTGACATCTTTTGGCAAGGTGCCCCAAAAATTTCCAAGAAGATGAGGAGGTCGATGAAATCGAAATTCCCATGAAGAAGTCTTCATCCTATGGGAAAGGAATGAAACGATTCAAGATATTTTTCTTTAAGAAGAAGAACCATCTTTCAAAATAATGTGATAGTTCAGACAAGTTTGAGGTTGAGGAGGTTGATGAGATAGAGAACTGTAGAGACTATGAAAAAAATGATATGGTGGATGTTGTCGATAGTCCATAGAAGAATCATGAAACTGAGGCTGATGAAGAAGAAGAAGAAGAAGATGATGCAAGATTTGACATGGACGATGAATTAGAAGAATATATTGAATAGATAGTTGTTTGGAGGAAAAAAAAGAAATCCAACAAGGTTGTTCATGATTCCAGACTCTACATTCAATAACAGTAAGAAGAGAAGTATGAGCTGATAAAAGAAGATGAAAACCATATGTCTTTTAGGCCAGAGAAAGCAGAAAAGGTTGATGAATATAAACTCAAATTTGAATAACAAAAAAGGAATTTTTATGGCTTTAATAACAAAGTGAATGATAAAATCAATCATATTGATGAACTGAAAGGATTAATTGTTGGTTTTCTAAAAAAAATTAACGATCAAGAAAAACTCTTGACTCCTGCTAGGACATCAGAAAAGTAGATCACCTAGAAAACATAGAAGCTAAATGAGGAGCATAGTGTATCAGCAAAAAAGAATCATCAATTATGTTCATATGCTAAGGTCGATGGGGTGATTGATCAAAAACAAAAATTTGTGAAAATTGAATTCACACTGCAAGAAACCATTCCAATATGGATGGTTGATTAGGGAACAAAGCAGAATCAGAATATTCAGAGATCCCAAGGGGAAACTAGCAGTGTAGAAGCGACATGAAGGAATGCACTTGATATAAGGTGTTATTATTGTAGAAAGATGGGACATTAATAGTATATATGTTCCATACCTAAGAGATATTAACGGAAACAATAACAAATGTGGTATACAAATATAGAATGGTTCTATATAACATATTTTGAAGGACACTATATTTGGTGCAGAGGATTTGAGAACATGGCTAGGTACTATACATTGACCATACAAAGGAATGTTCCAAATAAAAGATCAAATGATTGAAAGTAGTAGATCAATGATCAAATAGGTGAGATAAAATGGAAAATAGATTTTAATCTTTGCAAGATGATGTTATTCCATCATACTATGAGAAAGATCAGAAGTCTCAATCCATGTTGAGTGTGAAGAGAAAAATGTTGACAAAGAACAAAATGTACGAGAAGACAGTTGTAGAAGAAATTTCCCTTAAATTATCTGACCGCTCTGCTATGTGGATCCTTAACAGCGGTTGGAAATATCACATGAAAGCTAATAAGGATCTTGTTACTGAAATAAATTATAAAAATGAAGGAGTTTTTAAGTATGGAAATGATGAAGGCCTAAAATTATTGGCTAAGGAAAGGCCATGTTATGGTGCAAAGAGATGAGTCGTGCTGATATCTTAGTAGTAGAAGGCCTCAGTCACAATTTTCTCTATGTCCGTCAACTATTTGACTCACGAAAATCAATAAGGTTTACTAATAAGATTTTTATCGTCAAAGGAATATATGGGGTAGAGGTTCTTATTGGAAAAAATAACAAAGTAAAATCTCTACCTGATAAGTGGAGAAGAAGAAATGTCCTTTATATCTAGAGATGAAGAAAAAAAATTGTGTCATAATGGACCGGGTTATCTATGTCAACCATCCATAAAAGATCTTTTAATGTGTGATGCAGAAAGAGACCGCCCTAAGCTATAATGTCATCAAACTCACACGTGTGATGCATGACAATAATGTAATCTAATTAGAAAGACGTATAAAGCAATAGATGAGAAGTCAACAAGAGTTCTTGAATTGGTTCATGCTGATGTTTGTGGGCTTATCACACCATGGGAAATTGATGGAAAGAGGTACTACGTTCTTTTCATTGATGACTATAGTAGAATAACATGGGTATTTGTTATTTCCCATATGTCCAATTTGTTTATCTTCATAAAAAAATATCAAAGAGAGTGTGAAAGGATGTTTGGATAGAACATTCTGACGTTTCCTACTAATAATGGTACAAAAGTTACAAATGTACAGTGGATGACTATCTCGAGAAACACGGGATAAAGAATATTGTTTCATCAAAAATAAACCCCAACAGAATGGAGTGGTTTAATGGACAAATCAGATCATTAACAACATGGCCAGAACAATGCTTACATAAAAAGGCCTACCAGAGTGGTTCTAGAAGGAGGCAGTGTTGGCGTCGTTCTACATTTCTAACAGGGCTCTGTTGAGTCCGAAATAAGGAAATACTCTATATAATATATGGTATAGAGTGAATCCAATAATGAAATAATTTTGAATTATTGGATGTAAGTGATTCATTCTCAATAAGAAAAAAATAGAAAATTTGTGTCATATGGAGATGAGGGGATATTCCATGGCTACTCAAGGAAATGAAAACCATACAAATGATTTAACAAAAGGATTGGAAAAGTAATTGAGAGCAATGATGTCATTGTAGTGGTGAATAAAGAGGGAATTCAAAATCACTGTGAACAATTTCCTGATGAAAGCGATGTGGTTGAAAGCAACACAGGAGGAGCAGAATTTGTTGATGCTGATTCAAAAGAAGATATTGATGACGAGCATGATGAAGAAAAATATGTATTTGTGCAAAAGCTAAGGCGTTATGCTGAAATTGATAGGAAAAAATATCATTTGTGATTAATCATCTCCAGTTTAGACAAGAAGAAAGAAATCACTCCATCATACATCTTTATTATCTCAGGTAGAGCCTGAATGCTTTGCTGATGAAGTGAAATATGAACATTGGCTTTAGGCCATGAATGAAGAGCTAGATCAGATTGAGAGGAATCAGACATGGGAGATTGTTTCGAGGTCAGCAGATAAGACTGTCATCGGGACTAAATGGGTCTTTTTCATGAAGATGAATGAAGATGGAACATTGATTCAATACAAAGTAAGACTAGAGTATAAAGGATACTTCCAGGTAGAGGGAATTGATGACGATGATACATTTTCACCTGATGCAAAGTTGTAGAAAATCATATTATTCCTAGACATTATAGTTCAATGGATGGTCAAAGTGTTCTACACGGATGTCAAATATGAATTCTTGAATGAGATTATAAGGGAAAAAGTGTATATGGAGTAGCAAGATGTTTTTCTCATTCATGAGGATGAGAAAAATGTTTTTCGGTTGAATAAGGCATTATATGGTCTGAAATATACACCAAGAGAATGGTACTCAAGGCTAGATCAGTATCTAAAGAAACCTGTTTTCCAACATGGTAGAGTTGATTACATTCTATATTTCAATGAAAACATTAATCAAAGGATGATGGTGCTAGTTTAGGTCAATGAAATAGTAGTTGGTGGATCCGATAACGGACAGTGTAGAAATTTTTTTAAATTCGTGAAACATGAGTTTGAAATGTCTATGATTGGTGAGCTGACATTTTTCCATTATTTATAGGGGACACAAGGAAGAAATGGAATATTCATTTCTCAATCCAAATATTCCAAGGAGGTGATGAGAATATTTGGAATTGAAAATTCCAAGGAGATGAAGACATCAGTTGAAACCCTGAAGAAATTATTGAAAGATGATATTGGAAAGGCAGTTAATATCATAGAATATATGCAGATTATTGGGAGTTTACTATATCTGACAGCGATGAGACCTGATATTGTTTTTCCACATTACAAGTATCATGATATCAATGTAATCCCATGGAAATCCACAAGATTTCAGTGAAAATAATATTTTAGTATATCAATGTCACAGTGGATTTCAGCTTGAGATATAATGAAAAATATCACCCAGAGTTATTGCGATATTGTGATGCGGATTAGGCCGGTTCAGTAGATGACAGAAAATAAATATCAGGAGGTACTTTCAATATTGGTGGGTTGTGTATTTCTTGGATATGTAAGAATCAATATTTTATTTAATTGAGCACTTTAAAAGATGATTATATTTTGGCCACTGTAGATTGCACGTAGTTATTATGGATGAAGTAGTAACATGATGATATGAGAGTTTATGTGAAGTCTCTAATCTGAATTCATAGAAATAACTCAAGTGCTATAAATATCTACAAAAATCTCATCCATCACTCCAAGACAAACCACTTTGAGATAAAGTATCATTTTATCAAGGAGATGGTTGACCAAGAAATCATGAAGTTAGAGTATGTTCCTACAGAACTACAGGTTGCATACATTCTTATAAAGGTGTTACCCAAAGATGATTTTTAGAGACATCAACTGACTCTGGGAGTCCATTCGACTCCCCGCACCTGAAAATGTGTCGATGTCGTACCCCCCCCCCCTCCTCGAGGTATACTGTGTTTTTCTCTGTTGTGATAATTTGTATTCTTACCAATGTCTTAGACCACAAATGAGTGACCTATGGGTTCATCGACAAAGGGGGGGAAATAGTGACTCTTCAAGGGGAAGAAACTATGGATATGGAAGGGAGAAAATTTATTAGTCAACAAAACTAGGAGAAGTTTATAGGTGGAGAAATGATATAGGTGGAGGTCAATGAGATAGGGAGAGAGTTTTGAATCTGACGATGCTAGAAGTGATCAATCATAGAATAGATATCACAACAGCTGAGGTTCATGATCAATGTAGAAGAGTGGTGTTGGAATAGTGTTTGGAGGTTTCCAGTGATCACCAATTGGTAACATTTCAGTAATTGGTATCATTTTGGTGTCAACGGTTGGCATTAGAAATGAAGTGATTTATCGATGAACTTCTCATACTACTCTTGTTTCTCACGCCAAGCATTGAAAATTTGGGCTTAGAGTATGTGGTGAGTGAATATTTGGTCCCTATCTAAATTTCAAGAGGTGTATGGTGGTAGATGATGGAAGTAGACTCAGTGAGGTATCAAATTTCATAAAATCATTTTGAGTAGTGTTTTCAAAAAACACCAAGGGAGTAATTTTTGGGAAAAAATCCCACAGGGTAACGTTGAATCCTTTTTGGGTTAATCATGTTTGTTGAAAGAGTAGGTTTCTAGGGTGAATTATCAGGTTCCAGTGATGTTTTTGACTATAAATGTTGACAAAGAAAAATGAAAAATGAATACAAGATCTGGAGGTAGTTCAAAAAGAGAAGATATAAGGTGGAACTTTTTTTCAGTGTTGGCCAAATTTTTGGGATCCAAATTTTGGAGGTTGGTGAGCATCGAAAAATATGGATTTCCATGAAGATCTCATCAAAATAATAAAAATGCAGGTGTTTCACCAAAATGGGCTTCTTGATGTGGATTTTGGGAAGATATGTAGAAAGTTAAGGGTATTCTTTGCGATTTCGACGATCTTCGCGAATAGAAGCATTGAAGAGAATTGCGGCGGCCAAAGGGAATTGTGAGTGGAGCTTCCTAGAGAAGTCGTGAAGGAATTTACATGATGCTCCATAATTATTACATGCCCCACGAAACAAAAATTGTTGTGGAGCTTCGTGATATTGAGAAAATTT
This sequence comes from Viscum album, assembly GCA_963277665.1. Lineage (NCBI taxonomy): Eukaryota > Viridiplantae > Streptophyta > Magnoliopsida > Santalales > Viscaceae > Viscum > Viscum album. The sequence goes on along the minus strand of OY728151.1, from coordinate 288,490,478 downwards.
GGTGGAAATTTGAGTGCTTCTCAATTTGAGATGATGTGGTTTTGACTTCCCACAGAAGGTTCGAGGGTCCATGGAATCTCCATTCAATAAACCTCGACCCCCTTGAAAGAAGAAGATAGTTTTCCATTAAAAATTTGTTGCTCTCAACTCTAAAATGAGGTTTTCAAAGGCAGTGTGCTTCGTGGAAGAAGGAGCTTCATATTGGCTAATTTAGCTATGTGAAGGAAGTTGATTTGCGAAGACTTGAGCTCTGTGATGACCTAAGCTTTGCGAAGGATTTATTTTTTAAAATGTATGAGCTCCATGAAGTAGTGTTATTTGCATGGTAGTGAGCTCTATTAGTGTGTGTGCTTCACAAAGAGGCAGGAACATCCTATAGTCTTGTATGAACTTCACAAAATTGGGATCTTTGTGAAGTAGTGTGCTTTATGATGGTATTTCCTAAGAGTATTGCCTAGTGATCAGTGGAAAAGGGTATTCCTCAGTGGATGAAATTTGGACATCAATAGAGCATCTACATAGAGTGGATGATGGATTTATTTGTGAAAATGATGATCTGTATATTTCTATAAACTATGAGTGGATCTTCTGTAGAAACAATGAGATCAATTCAGTTGAGAGAGCAGTGCATTTTCAAATTGTGAATGGTTGTAAACCAGGGGCAGTGAGTCCTCTTAGAACATGTAAACAACTGGGTTCTTATAGTGGATTTGGTACATCAACACATCATCAGTGTATGCACTTTGGACGTACCCAAGTGAGGGTGAACCAAATAAAATTTCTATATCCTAGGCATGATTTAAGAATCATTAATACAATACAACCTGATAGAGAGAGAATAGGATTTTTTTCTAAAAACAAAAAAAATCAAAGGGGCAGTTTTAATTTTTCATACCCTGATTCACCCCCCCCCCCTTAGGGTATCTTTCCTAGTGGACCAAACAAAAATCATTTTAATGAAAAAGTGGATTATGTGTCTTGTGTGATATACTTGTTGGCTGTTTGGTGAATGTGTGATTTGGTAGTGGAATTTTCAAATGAAACGTATATTTCATGACTTATTGAACTTGTTTGAGAAAAGTGGGAAACTCAGGTATCTATGTTGGTGGACGTATACTAGTATTCTAGCGATCTCATGAGGGTTGTCCTCCGTTTTTCATAGAATGTTTGATGCTTGCAACACTAACTAAAATATGATGACGATGATGATAGGGGACCACTAGGTTATGGGAATGCTCCCTACTTGTGGCTCGTGTGCACAAGAATAGATATTGTGATGGTTACTCTCACTGAGATATAAGGTACCTGGGACCTACAATGAGCTTGTGCTTAGGGGTTACTTTTCATTGCTTATGACTATTAGTTACTTAGTTCTTAGCTTCATAATATGGTTTGGGTGTTTGGAAAATTTAGTAGCGTTTAAATAATTAATAAAAGTGTTTATTCATTAAAATAGTCCACCTATAAACTTCTTTTATTTAAGATGCATCATTTAGTAATTGTTACTAGCATTTCGTGTCTTGAAAACATTCATTATTTTAATCTTTGAATGTTTATCACATTGAATCTATTTGTGGAGGAATCATACTGGGATTTACATCACACCATACATACACCTTTGGGTGTAATTTGACTTTGTTATTTTTTCCAAAGTTTGGGGTAAAACTTTTGTGCCATATATTAAAGTTTTTAGCTGTCCATCGGGATGTGGTTTTGTGGATATGTATTGCGGGTGATGAATCTCTCCATATAAATGTTCTTGCGCTGTATTTTTTGGTTTTATTCATTTGTTATAGTCATTGAGAGTTGTTTAAAACAATGTATTTCATTTCTAAAATTTTTTCAAATATGGGTTTGTTTGAATAATCCTTATTGGTTTTATTGCAATAGTTTTTCATTGTATGTTTATAATCTTAGGTAAATCGTTCCCAATTTTTGTTTTATGATACATGGGATCTTGTTCTAGTCTGTGGGTATTGATAACGCACTTCAGGACTTGTCATGGACTGGGTTTGGTGCTAGTTTTGATGGAATCCAGATTCGGTTCGTGATAAAATGTTATCAGAGGAGGTTCTCTCTTTTGGGTCTTGTTTTATGGAGAACAGTCAGGATGGCCTTAAGCTAAGACTTTCGGGACTTGAAATTTTATTAATGGGTAGTGTGCCTAGCCATCAAACCCCATGACGGAATTCGAGTCCCCAAGGGAAGTCGAGAGTTTTCTAAATCCTTTGGTTTCCTTGTTTTGATGATGATTATGGGAAATGAAATGATAGTTGGGTTAATGGTATCAGTGATCTTGCAGGTCCTGGAAGGACATGTGGAGCCATAGATATTTCCCTAGATCACTCATTGTGATGGTGAAGATATGGGTGTATGACTACCAACCATATGTCTAATTCACCCAGAGAAACTAGTTTCTTCTTGCATTGTCTTGTGTTCTTTAGTTTTGAAATCATGAAAGTTTTATTTTAAAAAAATGACTTGGTTTAATAAGAGTAATGTTTCTGTTAAATAATTTTCTAATAAATAGGGAATGGTTTTATTTGTGATATGGTGAAACTGAATTTTCAGAATTGTTTTGAAATGGAAAATTGTTTGTTTACACCTCTTTTGAAACAAGGAAATTATGTTAATGCTGGTTTTGAAAAAGTGTTCCCTATAAATATTTCTTAATTATTGAATGTTTTCTTATTGGGATGAGTTTTTCTATGATTTATTTATATGAATTTAAATTGAGAATTCATTTGAATGATTTAGATTTTGATTTCATGGTTCACGATATTGATAAAAATAGAAGTATTGCTTGATTGTTTTGGTTTTGAAAATTGAAAAGAATTTTTGTTTTAAACTTTGGTATTTCTATGAGCTGCCAAATGGATAGGGTTATATGCGATGATGGATGGTTAATGAAATGAATAGATTATTTGAGGTATGGATATGAGGAGGGTGCCCAGTGTGGCATAGAGACATGCATGTGTGAGGCCCATGGGAAACCATTGGTGGATGAGGTAACTATTGAACCATTTGTTTTTAAAGATATTTTGTTAAAGGAAAACCTGTTGTCTTTATGAATGGTTTGGGATTATGTGTATTATGTGTTTTTTGAAATGTTGATGTTGTCGGATTTTTTATTCCCGGAACCCCTCTTATTTGAAACACGTTTTGGGTTTGTGTTTGGTCGGTAAGCTAGGTTAAAGGGTCGGTTAGTGGTCACTTTTGAAAAATGTTTCAAGATACCTTTATAGTGGTTCCCCTCATGTGTTTGGATCTAGTTTTTGGCACATATTGACCAATGGACCAGTTTTGTTTGGCTCCTTGGGTTATCTTGTTGGAAAAGGTATGCCCCCATTAAGGGATAGTGCACTACTGAAGTGCAACCCAGATTGTTTCACCATTGGGAAATCCTCCAATTGATCAATATAAGGAATATTTTCTCTATCATTGTAAAATGAGTCTAAACTATTTCCTTTTTTGTTTTTCAGATTCTCTTTGAGTGGGATAGTTCTTTTAGAAGGTTGAAATAAACCGTAGTTTCTTATGTTTCCTGATTCTTTGAAGGATGAAATAGTCGGGGGTTAATCGTGGGGATGAGATTATGTATGTTGTGTAAGAGGTCTTATGGGTCCTTCATAGTCTCTTTAAAGTTGAGGTTTATGTTAAACCTCAAGTGTCTGAAATCTGGTCATGAGTGGCTGTTATAGACATTTTCTAGAATTGTGTGATGTTTTGAGACATTACAAAAGGTCCACCCCCCACCTCAATGTAATGTTTATATCAGTCTCATTGGTTATGTTTTTTGAAACGTTGTGATGTCGCTTGATCGTTTGACTGTAAATGTGATGTTGTACAATATTTTGTGGATCATTGTTTTGTCAAAAGTGTTTCTTTTTTTGGGAAATCTAGAAATCCTTTTTAGAGGAAGGTGTTTCTATACATCCTTTCCTCCTTCCATTTCTCATACGAAGAAACAATGGGTGATGTGTGTTCATCTTATAAGCATTTGTTTTAGTGAAATGTTGGGTTATGTAAAGACGATTTTGGAGTGTGTTATGTCTTGGTTAGCTTGTCGTGGATTACAGATTAGTTTTTTTGTAGCACCCGAAGAATATGTTTTGGTTAGGGACTTCCCAAGCCTAACTGTGAGGCCAATGATGCTTCAATCCTTTGAACTCCAGCCATATGTCTCAGATAGAATTTTGGGGTTTTTCAGGGGAAATCCCAAGGTTGTTCAAACCCTTGTATAAAAACATATACTCATTATGATAGGTGGGAATAGTTTGAACCTCAATTTTCATCATATTTCCTCTATTGTTCCCCTTCAAATGAAAGAGGTGGAGGGCCTCGTTCCCATGTTATGGCCCAATGTCCTTCTTTTCCCCTTTGGTTTACATTGATTTTTCAGCGCGTGGTTGGGAATTTGGCTAGACAAGTTGAGCGCATGATTTTTGCATGGTTAGTAGTATACATCCCCCAATGAACCATTCATGTAGAATAATCCACAGAGTTACCACATAGTTTCTAAAACTATGCGGATTAACTATGTGACCGTCCCAACTCTTTAAATTTGGGTTCTTCCTATGTCGGCCCATACTGTTTGGTTAAGATGGTTGGTTGTTATGGTGGGGAGACTCACAATTATTCTCACATATGTTACTTTGGAAAATTTGAATTTTGGTTTACCCCTTCTACTGGGGTGTCCGTTTGGGCCACCATCTATTAGTGTATCAACCCCGTCACGTTAAAATTTGAGTTGTCTCTTATGGTGGGGGCCCATTTAAGTCTCCCTATACTAGTATCTCAGATTGGTCAATGGTCATGGCTTGGCGGAAGGTAGTCTTTTTTGGAGCAATCTAACTACATACATCATCCGTGGGTAAATTTTTTAGTGGTGAACTCCCAATGCTGTCATTAAATCAAGGTAAGTGTATCCTTGTTCGTTATTGTTGTTCTTTTGGGTAAATTATTGGAATCTTGTTCAGATAGTGTTTGATGAGATTTATTTTATGGTAAAATCTAAATATACATGATCAATTCAATAATGTGGTGTATTTTTTTATTGGTGAGAGTATTCCTTCCTTGATTGATCAATTGTAGGTGTTTTTGCATTTTGGGGGTGGGTGAAACATGGAAAAAGAGTCCATTTTGGCCTCTCTGTTGGGATTGGTTTTTTCCATTGGCCTTGCTATGGCTTTATGAGGGTGAAATATTTTATGGTGCAGTAAATTTTCACATCCATGACTTATTTTAAAGTTATATTTTATTATATTTACAATCTTGCTTTGTTTTGGTGGTTTCCCATTCATTTATGTAGAAATGGTGGGTTTTCAAAATATGGTCCAAACTGTGGGCCCATTTCCAGAATTAAAAATAAATTTTGTTTCTTTAATAAATCCTTCATTTTTCAAACTTTTACACCCATTCCACTTCCCAATTTTAATACAATAGAATATTAAAACCACCATATAAATTTGGACCCCAAATTAATCCATAATAATGACGGATTTTGGTTTTTTATTAATGTGTTGGGACAGCCCGAATGCTCATTTCCTCGTTTAAAATATTTTTTAAATTTAGTAATATCTCATTAATTTTTTTTTCTCAATGATTCTAGATCGCACCTGAGCCCAATTACTGATTATGTGGTCACATACACTCTTTCCCCTATTTGGAGCTCATCTCCCCCACAGATGAGGGTGATATTTCATAATCTTTCTCAAAATCTCCTAGATTTGATGAGGTAAAATTTTTCATTCATAACTCCTTAAATTTTATCTCTTTTTCCCAATTGCAATCCCTACATGACCTACTATGACTTTGGAGCATCGATACCAGTTTGAGTTACTAGACGATTCCACTATTAGAGGATTTGGTATGATTTCTTAATGATTTATTCAAGTAAGTGTTTCTCTCTTCATTTCGTTCACTATAAATAGGTTTTCTACCTCATTCTTGATGTTCTAAAATATACATATGTTAGGGTACGTTCCTAGGGTTTTATTGAGTGTCTTTTTGTTCAAATATTTAGGTTTTATGTTGTATTTCACTTCCATGAGGTGTGGTGGTGGTGTGGATGATGTTTCACACCAATATTTGGGGGGTTTGATTCAAAAAGTAGGCGATTCCATGTGTAATAATTTTTTGATGAGTTTTAATTCTTGATTTAATTATTTTTAATTTTCCTCATATGTTTTTCATTATGCGAAAACCATTTTTCATGGAGTTTTTTAAGTGGTTAATTTTATAGTTTCACTTTGTTTCTAATTGGGTGTTTTCCAGGTGTAAACCTTGTGGTAATCTTTGGGTTGATGTTATAACATATTCAAGTGGTTTCTTAAATATTTTTTGGGTTCCAATTATTCGTTGGTAGGGTATTGGTGTGTTTTTGTTTTTAAAATAGGGTTTTGGAATAGGTTTTATGTGTAAAACCTTCTTTCACTCCTTGAAAGTATTTTATTAAAATGTGTGTTTTTCATCGTGTATCTTTTGTGGTATAACTTCAGGTGATTGTATATTACATGAGAATAGTTTAATAAATATTTAAAGGGCTTCCAACTCTACATTGTTAGGGTCTTGGTGTGATTTTTCCTTTAAAGTGGTTTTTGAAATGGGTTTTCTATGCAAGGCATAGTTATACCCTTTGGGATTGTTTTGTGAAAATTGTAAAAGATTTATTTCGTTAAAAAGGTGGGAAAAGGGTGTATATGTACTTTTTGGGTGAGGGTGTTCACCTAATATGGGTTTTTGAAAGTTAAAGTGGTGACTTAACATATCAAATAGAATCAGAAGGTTTTATACCTTGATGAAATGATTTATTAAATGGCAAGAGTGGGGTGAAACATGTTTGTGGGCTGGTTAGTGTGAGTGTGATGTGAAATATGAATTTTTTTACAAAATAATTATTATGTGATGTGTGTGTGGGATGTTATATGAGTTGGACTATATTGGAAAGGTTTTATAATTTTTAATGGATTTGTGGATGTGTTAAAGAAATGTGAAAAGTGTATTGGGCTATCTTGATGTGATTATGATTTTAAAATGCATTTTAATGAAAAAGTGGATTATGTGACTTGCGTGGTATACATGTGTGATTTTTGGTGAATGTGTAATATAGATGTGGTATTTTATGTGAAAATTTTATTTCTTGGCTTGTTTAACTTGTTTGAGAACAGGAGGGAAATTCGGGTATCTAAGTGGTTGGACGTGTACTAGTATGTTATTGATCCCATAGGGTTTGACCTCAGTTTCATATAGCATGTTTCATGCTTACAACACTAACAAAACTATGATGATGATTATGATTATAGGAGACCACTTGGTTATTCTTATGCTCCATAATAGTGGATTGTGTGCATGAGAACATATATTGTGATGGTTACTCTCAACGAGATACGGGGTAACTAGGACCCACAGTGAGCTAGTACCTATGGGTTACTTTCCCATTACTTGTTCTCATTAGTTACATTGCTCTTACCATAGGCATATGGTATGGTTTGCTAAAAAATTAAGCAGTATTTAAAATATTATTAAAATTTGTGAATCTTTAAAATAGCCCACTTGAAAATTGCTTTTATTTAAGTTATATCTTTTAGAAATTATTATTAGCAATTCATGTCTTGAAAACATGTATGGTCTTAATCTTTCAATATTTATCAACTTGAATGTATTAGTGGTGGTATCCTACTGGTATTTTTCTCACACCCTACTTGCACATTTGGGTGTAAATAGACTTGGTTATTTTTTTAGGTTTGGGTGCATCTTTTGTGCCAATGGTTCGGGTTTTTAACAGTCCATAGTGATGTGGTGTTATGGAGATGGCTTGAGGGAGGCATCTCTTGCAATTTAGAGGTTCTTGGGCTGTACGTTTGGATTTTATTAATTATTTAGTCTTTGAGAGTTGTTTAAAACCATGAATTTCAGTTCTCAGATTTTTTAAAATGTGGGCATGTTTAAAAACTCCAGATTGGTTTTATTGGACTTGTTTGTCGTTGTATGTTTGTAAACTCAGGTAAATCATTCATGATTTTTGTTTTATGATACCAAGGAACTTGTACCAGCCCGTGGGGTCGAGAACACCCTTTGAGACTTGAAAAAAGTTAGGTTTGGTGCCTGTTTTTATGGTGGCCAAATTCGTTTCATGACAGTAACAAAAATTATTCTTTAAACAATTTACAAAAATATGTTCATAGAAAAAAACTATTCATAACCGAATAGAGAAAAATTATGGATTTTCATAAAAAAATATGCTTTCTAACTCTTGATAACATAAAGAGAGTAAACCAAAATGAAATAATGTAACTTCTACAAATAAATAGAGGGAAATTAAATATAATGGTTTTAATAAAGATATATTATATAATTCCTCCAACAAAAATATAAACTAAAAAAATCTCGAATAAGGATGAGATTGTTGAATTAACCCTTACCTAAGGTCCATCATTCTTCATAAACAATATTATCCTCCAGAAGAATAAATTTAAATTTATTATAATTTTCATCAGAATAAAATTCATACTTATAATACCACACATTGTTTATCTATAACATATTATCAATCTTGCCTTAGCAATCTTTCATTTCCATCCTAATTTATTGTGCAACTATTTAAATTTTCATGTATGTTTTGATTTGGAACTTATGGTTCTTGTATTTTGATAATGATTCCATTATTTCCAAAATTTTAATCATTATATAAATATTATATATAATCATTATATAATTATTTATAATAAAGAATTAAATGTATACATGAAGAATAAATGACACCGCTTCATGGGGGTTATAGAATGAACGTACACACGAACGAATTGTCATTTCTTAACTGGTGGAAAATGAAAGAGGTAGATGATAGATTATACATCCAGAATAAGAATTATTTCATTAATATAATATATATATTCATTACATTCATCTAAAAAAATAATTTGGTATTGAAAAATTAATTACACCACTATTTGGAGATGGTAGGCCATACGTAAGAACTAGAGATGTTTTCATTTTCCAAAAGATGAAAGGAGAAGAAAATTGGATAACCTAAAATATTAATGACATAGAATTATATTTAAGATAGTTTATTATTTATATTAAATTTTGAATAATATATTTATCGATATTATAAGATTAAATAAAATTTTAAATAGTTGGTAAAGGCGATTTGATAAAGACGATTACCTATTCTTCTAGAGACCACATTTGGCATACACCTATAGCCTACTAAGGATGGAATTAGGAGATAATATGAAGCTCAAGAATTAATGGAATGAATGATTTATTGTTTTTAATGTCTCTATAATTAAATGGTTCTTATATGTATTGAATATATGAGGATAATAAGTTAACTTTTATAAGTGAGTGGATGGAGACAAAAAGAATTACTTTAAAGTTTTAAATAATATAAAGTAATATTGTTGTGAATGTTTAACTAAAGGGATAGAAATTATAATTTAATAAATGATAAGGTAGAAATATATTCAATCAATAATATTTAGAATTTTTATGTGGCATTAGTATCCATATCTCTTAGTTTAACCTACACCCCCTCTGTTAACCCATTGTGACTCTAACTGTGGTAAAAACAATTATTTGTTTTTCTATTCATTATGAAAAAAATTAGGTCAACAATATTACCTAATATTTATTATAATAATTATCAATATGGATTCAATTTTATAAGATTCAGTTATTATAAGTTATTTATAATAAATTAAATTTAACTACTCAGAATGTAATGAAAATGGATTTTATAAAAATGAATGTTTTAGGAAAAAATTATTTTTAGTGGAAAATAAAGTAAAATTTTGATTAAATTGGTGTTAATTGGGTTATGTTAAATAAATAGATATTTATTTATATTTAAAACCAAAATATAACTAAAAGGAACCCTGTTTATACAAGACCAAGAGATAACTAAAACATTTTTTATTTTGAACAAAAGAATCACATAGGTTTTTAAAATTGTTATGAATATATTTATAATTTAAAAATTATATTTTATATGAATTATATAACTTACTAAATATAGATTTAATATATAAAAAAATTTCATAAAATTTATATTTATTTTTATATCATTATAATTATATAAAATTGACATTTTTTTAAAAAAAATTGTATTTTCACAATTCACCTAAAAATATACTATTTTTGAAATATCTCAAAAATTAACAATAATTATATTTTTAAATGATTAATTCAAAAAATAATTTATTTTAAAAAATAAGAGTTACATTTTTTAAAAAAAAATTAGAATTAATCAAATTCTTGAATTAATCTCAATGCATTTTTCTCTTTTTTCTCTAGAAAATTAAATGCATAGTATAATTAAAGCTATAGTGTTATATTCCTCCCACCATCAATAATTTATACCATGGAATTTTTAGATTTCCTATTAATGAAAATATTTGTTTATTTCATCCTCATATGTTCTTTAGATCACCTATTTCATCTTATAATTTCTCTAATATACCATTAACACTCATGTCATCTGATTCCAGTACATTGGTTCTCTAGTGTCATGAATCTGGATAAGATATTCATAGTAAAATAAATAATTTTTTATTTCAATTTCCCCTGAGGTGAATTTTTTTTGGTAAGGAAGTTACTTCCTCAATAAAGATATATACAACACATCAGGTACATTTGAGGTGCTATGTTGCATTTCCAAATAGTAAGCGACAAATCCAATTCATTCCAGAATTTTAAAGGGATAAATTTATGTAGCACATAGTTTAATTTTATATTCAAAAATTTCAATACCTTTTCAATAATATAACTTCATTTAAAGAAGATCCCCCACATGAAATTATAAATTCTTCATTATATTATCAAAATAATATTTTTTCTACTTTGAGCTCCCTTAATATGATTCTCAAGAGTCTTCAATTTACTTTTTGTTACATATATGATATTAATGCCTAAAATATCCATTTAAAAGGATTTATCCTATCCATTATGAGTATGGAACCACTTACAATTTTAAAAATCATTGGTGTCATTTGAAAACTATAATTATGGTTATTTTTATACGATAATTACACAAAAGATAAATATTAATCCCATATACCTTGAAAGTAAGTTGATAATTACAACAACATATCTCCAAATTTTTTAAAATAAATTTGTACTATATATAACTTTGAGGATGATAGGTAGTTATAAAACATTTCTAGGGTGTTAATAAACTTCTAAAGAGTCTTTCATAACTTTGATGTAAGCTGTTGATCCTGATTTGATACAATTAAAAGTTGTGAACCATAAAGTCTCACAACATAATTAATATGGAGTCTTCTGAGTTTCTCAAGAGATATATCTTCCCATACATTGAGGAAAGGTTCATACACAGTAATAAAATCAACAATATCCCATACATATTCCAAATTTTTATGAATTTTTTCAATAGAGTGATAATGTATATAGTTATAAGATTTCGTTTCTAAACTAGAATATGTTGAGGTTTGAAAATTCCATTTTGATGATGTATCTCAACCTCTACCAATTGAAAAACATTTATCTTTATAAACAGTGTATAATTTCACATTTCATATTATCCCACCATAAATTTTCCTTCCAATATCGATACATTTTGGTCCTACTAGGGTTTGTAATGAAATTTGAGCTATGAACTACATCTAATAATTCATTTTCCAGATATCTAATTGATGGAACACATTTCCAATTTCTAAATGTAAAAATATATTCTTTTATATTATTTATAACAACTTCCCTTCATTCATGTCTTTTTTAATATTCTTTTCATTAACGTGGGAAATTTTTATTTTCCCCAATAGGGATAGTTTGGAAATCATTTGAATTAGGTGTGATGTTTCCCCTTTAATATGGATTCCCATATTCAAATTTAATAAATCCATTTTTATAAGATCCTTTTCTATCATCAGTTTATTGAATTCTCCATGATCATTCCCACTCAATGCATCATATTCATTTTTTCCCTTCCTAGGGTGGGAGTATATTGATAAATCATAATCATTCAATAAATAGAACCATCTAGATTGCCTAATGATGAGTTCTTCTTGGGAAAATATGTCTTCTGAACTTTTATGTTCCATTTATATTTCACATCATTAACCATATAGTCAATTTCCATATATCATTGAAGAAAATATTATGAATTCCAACACAAGATCATGGGTTTGATAATAGTTTTTAAGAATTTTTAACTTCTTTGATGCATAGGTAATAATAGTATCGTTATGCATATGGATACATCCAATTTATTTATCTGGAACATTACTATATATCACAAATATGACCCTTCCCAATAGTAAAGTCTATATCATGGCATTGGGAAATATCTACATTGATTAAGAAAAAACATAATTGCATTTGTATAAGAATATAAACATAACCCCTTTTGGTTTTAACTTGGTTTATGAGATTTCTAATCATGAGAATTTTTTAATCAATCATTATTCATAACATAAAAATACCTGGAATCTATGTACTTCAATTATATTCATAAAAAATTCCATCCCACATATATCTTATATTTTTTTGTATTATTTGATATTACATTCATTTAGAAGATATTTTCATGAAAGGAAACTTCAAAAATACAAAATAGAGGTATTATAAATTATTAATTTTACTACTTTTCTCTAAAAATCATTAAAATTATTCATAAATGATTCCTTTTCTCATCATATATTTTAAACTATATCAATATACCTTTAACAAATTAAATAATGATATTATTGACATAATCCTTTAATAATTTATTTATCAGATCCATAGAATAGTGGTTGTAGTAGTCCATCAAAATATAATGAATATAAATTCATAATATATATTACCCATTTGTTTTTTCATCTTCTAAATATCTTCCCAGTTTAATAGTAGTTGAATATATTTAGAATAAATACCAATCTTATAAAAATTATATGACACATGATGTTGATAAGATAAATCCTAAATGCAGGATATATGGTAATTTCTCATTATATTAATGTCATTGATATCCTTGTAATGGATTTATAACATCATAGAACAATATTTCATCACAAAAAATGACAGGAAAACCCCATGGGTGAAACAGTATGGAATATAAATCATTTTTAATGAACTCCTAAAGTTTTTTCTTTACTTCCTATAAATAAATTACGGCCATCCTTTAGGGAGTCTTATATATCGGGTTTTCATCATTGATGAGATCGATGCAAAACTCAACATCATGATTAGGTGGCTTCCCATGTAATTTTATAGAAACACCTCATTGTATTCAAACATAATATGAACATCCTCTATACTAAGTGTAGAGACCCGAAGCCTGACGTACATGGACATTACATTACTTTTGCGGAATACTTAGTACATAACAAAAACACACACACAAGGATCGTAATAGTTTAGTGTCTTTGGAAACTCGGAATATAATCTATTAATAGTGGTGAAAGATCTTCAAAATCTCCCATAAAGATCTTCATTTTTTACCTAAAACCTTTATTTATATCCTGGGGAAAATAAAACATAAAAGGGTGATCTCAAATGCTCTGTAAGGGTAAACAAAATAAATATCAATCACAACATTTTCATAAGAACATAACATTTTGGAAATCTTAACCTGCAAAAGAGAGCATAATTTCATAACATGGGATAAATCATAGTAGTGAAATGAAATCCCAATAATATTAACTTAAAACATGAAACATTGTGGCATACACACATAATCATAGAGAATCATTTCTTGTTAGTCAAGACTCATTGCCAAGACTATCTTAGTGGACAAAGTCCATTTCTGAACCGAGTCACCCTCGTTTCAGACTTGTTTCACTGAACCAGTATAACCTACCTTTCCAGCCATGTCTATATCATGAGATATAAAATCTTTAACCAATGCATTAGAGGGAGATATAGGTCCCACCCATCTCATAATGATACCATTCTTTTGTGTGCCACAAAATCATAAATCATACATCATTGCATAACCCACGTAATAAAAATGGGAATCTTAAACATTGTGACATCATAAAACAATTAATATAAAATAAAGGAATTCATAAAAATATAATTCCATCATAACATAATAAAATCAATGTAATAATAGGGATAAAAACAGAACCCTTTATTATCTTAGATGGAAAATAATTTTGATAAAACACTTGAACTCCATTCTTGAGGAAAATATCCTTCCTGCTTCAAAAACACTTTTCCTTTCTTAACATGTCGTACAATTATAAACTAAAAGAAGTTGATTAAAAAAAACTTGAAAACTTGTAAAGGAATCTTGTTTTAAAAATCCATTCATGCCGTATAAGTTAAAAAAACATTCTTCTTGTACTTTTTCGGAAAAGTCAAAAAAGTACCTCATACGAAAAATGACAAAAGATTCCTTTCATATCTTTTACTAAAAACTCACCGAAGGGTAAAAGAGGATTTAAAAAAATTTAGGTGAATGGAAATAATATTACATATTGAGGAAACATGGATGTGGATGATAAAATACACCCCAGTAAATACTAAAGTATAAACAATCTCGGATAAAAATGAGATTGTGATATTTCCCTTACCTTAGGTCTGATTTGCTTCGTAAGTGTCCGAACCTCCTGTATAATGATTTAAATAATGTCATTAACTTATTAAATAATCGTATTCATTTTTATGATATCATATATGGTTCACTTATGACTTTATATTACCCGTTCTTTTGTAAATTTCATGTTAAAGAAGCGTTTTGGGTAAAATCGTTTCATTTATCGTAGGTGTTTGGACCTGTTGTTCTTGACATTATTATTACTTATATCATGATTTAATTACTTCCAGAATATAAAACATGATTTATATATCATATATATTCAGTATATATATATATATATAATTGATAGATAAATGAAATGAAACACACCGTTCATGGAGACAGTAGTCCGTACGTACGCATGAACGCTGTTTTCCTTTCCTTATTGTCTTGAATGGAAGTAAGTAGATGACATACATATATATATATACATAAATACAATAGATTTAACATGTCATATATTTCATTATTATTCATTATATATACTTTATAATCATTCATGAATTGTTAATGTGGAGAATGAATCTCATCGCGTCGTGGAGACGGTAGTCCGTACGTACGCACGAGCGATGATATCGTTATCATGATTGTGAACTTGTGTTGAAGTGTATGTATACTATTTCAGTATCAATATCACTTTATAATAATCATATATAGTTACTCATTACACCATTATACCCATCAAATTAAGGTGGTGGTGGAAAATAGATTACACGAAGGCGTGGAAACGGTATTCCGTACGTACGCACGCGCGGTGATTTCATTTTTCCGTAGGATGGATAGAAGATTAATTAGAGTTGTTTCATATTTATAATAACATATAAGTATATAAGAAATACTGATGTTATTACTTTATCGTGAAACAACTAAAGAAGAAGAAGTTGAAGAAGAAAGAAATTGAAAAAATATCGGTAATGGATATTACCTCTTTTTGACACGCCTTTTATTAACCTCCACATAAAGAACTAAGGATGGCCTTTGGAGAAGACCATGACCTCTAGGATGATACTAGGGAAGTGGAGAAGAGATTTCGGCAGGGGTTGGCCGAGCTTGAATGCTCAAATTGGTGTGAGGAGGAGAGGGAGGAGGAGCCCTTTTATAAGGGGGGGAGGGGCACCTTAGGAAAATCTCAAAATATTATTTTATATTAATGTCAAATTCGGTTTATAATGGTTACAAAGAGTCTTATTTCGAAGCTAAAGTGGGTATGGGTCGAAATAATCTCATCCAATAGGATTTAGACAAGTTTAGGTTATTATTTTAACCTTATCAATTAGATTTAACTCTATGTTAAATAATTTATCTTTTACCGTGTCTTTTTGTTTTCTTACACTATATGGTTAATAAACTTACTATATCAAGGAAAAAGAACCCCACGTTGATTATTATTAATATATATAATATTATCTAAGTCATTTGGCCAAACCTTATATTTTTAGGAATAAATTAACAATTAATAAAATAATATTTGTTTTAAAAACTAATTTATGTCAATTTTGACACTATTTGGTACATGATTTTTATGAAATTCATAACAGAATGATAAGTTAGAACCAAGTAACATAAATCAACAATAACATGTCATATTAACCTATAAAATTAGTGTAAGTCATAAAAAGTCTCAAATTACATTTATTTGGGCATTTATAAAATCAATTATGTCAATATTTCATTAATAAGACAATTACTACATCATCTTTGTGTCATAATAAATGATAATTATTTAATCCCTAAAAATTCTAAATAAATTCCTATGATGTAGATATTTGTATTATATTCTTTATATTATTCATGTTCGAATTTTCATGAAGTTTATCACTAGATTAAAATTGTTATACATATAAGATTTAAGAAAGTGACATGTGGTCAAATTCTTTGGTTTTAATAATAATTAAATTATTTTCATTGACACAATTTAATTAAATGAATCTAATCCGACTCTTAGGTGATATGGGTCGACTTTTAGTCATCCAATAGGATTTTGACATTTGTTAGGGTAATTTTAAAATATTATATTTACCCTTAATTACCAGATTTACCTTTAACTATGGTAAATAAAATTTACCGTAGTTACTATTCATACTTTCCAAAAATAAAAAGTAGCTTATTAACATAATTTGGACCCACTGATTCCCAATATGCAATCCATTTTTCCAAATTCAATACACAAAATATGCAGAAATTAAATTAAAATTAATCCTGTTGTCGAAAGAAAACGGGTTTTTCATTAAAACATTACAAAAGATTGAATTGATTTAACCTACGAATTCAAGGTAAAATCAATGCTAATGACATACATTATATTAAATGGTAAAAATAAATTCTATTTATACTTTAAAACCATTAAATATTATAATTTATCCAAATAAGATATTACGATGAAAAAAGCTGTTTTTAATTAAAATATATAGTGTTTTTACTATTCATTAAAATATGAAAGTTATCGGAAAAATATCAAAACTATATCTAATGTAAATTTTTATATCTTGATTCAAAAGAAGAATTTTATTTTGTCAAATTGAACTTATTAACATGTCAAAATCTAGATTTAATGTGGGTGCACCATCAAAAGGCGGCAAAACTACATATTTTGAAAAATACTTATTTTACCCGAAAAATTTATTTTGTTCTTATACCATGTTCTAGAAATGCGTATGATGAATAATAATGTTATAAAATTAAAAATTTAGTTAACACTATTCATAACGGCTATTTCATGACAATATTATAATAATATATCGTTGTTTATTAAAACCAGGTATTGCATACAACACACGCTATCGAGGAAGGTCGCGATTGTGTGTAATGCAAGCCAAGTAAGGGTTGCGTGTTCTGAAAGAATACTTCATTGTTTCGTATAACAGAATCCAACCATATTTCATTTATACATTGAATATATATATATATATACTCAATGTTGCGTAGAATAACTATTATCAAAATTGTGTGTAACACGATCCAAGAATAGTGTTGCGTATACTGTAAGCTAATATGGTGTTGCATATAGCGCAAGGTAATCTTGGTGTAGAACACAAGTCATTTAAAAGAATATTTTTCATAAAATCTCAGGGTGTTACATTCTACCCCCCTTAAAATGAATTTCGCCCTCAAAATTCGTCGGGGGTTATAAATGGTTTACTACTCGAAAGTTTGTTTAATAGAAACTCACATCGTAAAAAGGAATACAAAAACATGGCTTTAAAAACTAAAGTATGAAATGTAACGGTTACCCAAATTAACTCATCACTGGGTTTCCACGTAGGAGAACATAGGTAAAAATATGGATATGGAAGAAAAATATAACCATCAAGTTATGATGGAGAGTGGTAGAGAACATGGCTATAAAAAAGCCAACAATCGCAACGCCATAAATTTGTGATGATCTAGGGTACCATCTGATTCATCATATATAAGATCACTAGGAAAACATTTTTGGTTTTCAAGATCATTTCCCTAAAGTTGGAATTAGAAGAAATACTTTCGTGATTTTTGTATAGTCTCACCTTTTGTCATTATTTGGACAGTTTTCACTTCATCACTTAAATAAATGAAGTTGAATTTGTCATTCGTGATGTGTTAGCAGATCATGTGATAGAATGATGGGTCATTCCATCTGTCTCAAACAAAAGGTTAGAAAAGTTATAAAAAAAATACATAAGTCCATCTATAGTGAGATTAATCATATATGGTTCCTAAAATGGACTTATACGTCATATATCATACCGCTTAATAAAATAAAACTATTTTATACTAACCAGGGACTTCCTGTAGGCCAGTGGTAGGCAATAAAGGCCAGTCGCACTTCGGTTGTGGGTTCTATTCCCACAGCCTTGTCCGACACGATGGGCTATCGCCCGTCCTGCAGGTTGTCCTTTTTCTAAAACTATATTACTATAACATCCCATCAATAATATCAAAAAAAAAAGTTTTATCCTAACTTATGTCCAACATAATCCATTCTAATATTTAGGCTTATCTAAAATACTTCGATCCAAGCTCATAGTATAAAGAAAACGATTACTTGAAATGTCATCAACCAAGCATGTGAATACCATCATTTATCCCCCATATATATATATTGTTTGTCACATTCCAATCATGTGAATACCTTAATCATGTATTATCTTGAAAAAAAATGAATACCCATTGAACCATAGTGAAAACATGAATGCAGTTAAAAGTTAACACTTTCCACATACCAAAATCCTCAAAATTCTATATACTCAAACCATGATATCACATAGTCCTTATATCAATCATGAGCTCATGAATACTGTTAAACATTTCATTTTCTCGTTTTCCCTTCATTATGAGCATATCATCTTATTTCCAAAAATATCTCAATCACTTTGAATACCACATTAGACCAATACATAAATATTCCAATACTCCATGATACAACATTATTTTGGAATCCCATTACATAAACACTTAATCACTCCACCACATCGTTTTCATATTAAACATCACCAATAGTGATCGCATGTGACTTCCATTTTTCCTTTTCCTTAAGCGGTTTCTCATGTCGATCATCACTAACCCTTGGAATAGGGCATTTATTAGCATAATGCCCCATTTCCTTGCACTTGAAGCATTGAAGTGTAGTAGGTTCATTCTGTGTATCCCTTCCTTTGTTTGCATCATTTGACATCTTCTTCCCATCATTACGGCATTCAATTGCCTGATTACCTTCCTTTCAACATTTGAAACATTTACTTGTCCCTTTAAGACAATCTCCACCATGCTTCTTTCCACACATTGAGCATAAGGAAACATTCATCTTCTTCTCACCATTATTCTGAGATTTCTCCTTGAACTCCATCTTTCATTTCTTGTCAAAACAATGAGATGGATAAGTAACACCAACTTCCATTTCTACCTTGATAGCACAACACACGATTTCTTCATAGCTACTGAATTCTCTTATAGATAATTCCCTTCGAAGACATGGTTTTAAGCCACTAAAAAATCGATCAACTTTACTTTTAGGTTGGATGATAATGGCATATGCATACCTTGCAAGTCTTGTAAAATTCGCTTCGTATATAACAACAGATTCATCATCCTTCTGCTTCAGCTCAAGAAACTCATTTTCCATCTTTGTTCTAAGAATACGATGGAAGTACTTACTGAAAAACAAGTTCTTGAACTCGTCCCATTCCATAGACTCAATTTCATCTCTTGGACTCGTATACTTGATAATATTCCACCATTGATCAGCTTCACCTTCCAAACGATGTACTGCTAAGATGACTTTATCATGTTCATAACATTGAATAACTAAAAATATCTTTTTAGTGGTACTGATCCATTGTTCAGCAACAAGTGGATCAGAAGATCCACTAAAAGAAGGTGGACGTTGCCTCATGAAGGACTCAATAGAATATTGTTCCCTTCTCTGCTCATTTGGAAGTCCAGAATGATTCATAGCTTGTGTAAGTATAGCAATAAGATTTTTCACTCCATCTCCCATAACACTTGTTTTTTCAAGAGGACAATCATTGCATTGTCCATTACAGTGATCAACACGGTTCCTTCGGGTTCCAGCCATCGTCTAAAACCCAAAAAGAATAGTGTGAGAGGAAAAAATAATTCTAGGGAAAACAACATAGTAAAGGGGGAGTACCCTTAATATCTAACATCTTAGGTTAAATTCTAAGATCGTTACTGTAGTTCTAGGACCATATCCTATACGTATACTTATCCTTAGGGACATCCCTAGACATACCTTAGAAATATCTCTAGGGATCTCACTAACGTTATCACATACTAGTTTCCAAAGGTTGACTAAACCTTTCCTTTGATACCAAATGTAGAGACCCGAAGCCTGACGTACATGGACATTACATTACTTTTGCGGAATACATAGTACATAGAAAAAACACACACACAAGGATCGTAATAGTTTAGTGTCTTTGGAAACTCGGAATATAATATCCTAATCATGGTGAAAGATCTTCAACATCTCCCATAAAGATCTTCCTTTTTTTTACCTAAAACCTTTCTTTATATCCTGGGGAAAAGAAAACATAAATGGGTGAGCTCAAATGCTCAGTAAGGGTAAGCAAAAGAAATATCAATCACAAAATTTTCATAAGAACATAACATTTTGGAAATCTTAACCTGGAAAAGAGAGCATAATTTCATAACATGGGATAAATCATAGTAGTGAAATGAAATCCCAATAATCATAACGTAAAACATTAAACTTTGTGGAATACACAAATAATCATAGAGAATCATTTCTTGTTAGTCAAGACTCATTGCCAAAACTGTCTTAGTGGACAAAGTCCATTTCTAAACCGAGTCACCCTCGTTTCAGTCCTGTTTCACTGAACCGGTATAACCTACCATTCCATCCATGTATATATCATGAGATATAAAATCTTTACCCAATGCATTGGAGGGAGATATAGGTCCCACCGATCTCATAATGATATCATTCTTATGTGTTCCACAAAATCATAAATCATACATCATTGCATAACCCATGTAATAAAAATGGGAATCTTAAACATCATGACATCATAAAACAATTCATATAAAATAAAGCAATTAATAAAAATATAATTCCATCACAACATAATAAAATCAATGTAATAATAGGGATAAAAATAGAACCCTTTATTATCTTAGATGGAAAATAATTTTGATAAAACACTTGAACTCCATTCTTGAGGAAAATATCATTCCTACTTCAAAAACACTTTTCCTTTCTTAATATGTTGTACAATTATAAACTAAAAGAAGTTAATTAAAAATAAACTTGAAACTTGTAATGGAATCTTGTTTTAAAAATCCATTCATGCCATATATGTTAAAACATTCTTCTCGTACTTTTTTCGGAAAAGTCAAAACAGTACCTCATACGAAAAACAACAAAAGATTCCTTTCATATCTTTTTCTAAAAACTCACTGAAGGGTAAAATAAGATTTAAAAAAATGTAGTTGAATGGAAATAATATTACATATTGAGGAAACATGGATGTGGATGATAAAATACACCCTAGTAAATACTAAAGTACAAACAATCTCGGATAAAAATGAGAATGTGATATTTCCCTTACCTTAGGTCCGATTTGCTTCGTAAGTGTCCGAACCTCCTGTATAATGATTTAAATAATGTCATTAACTTATTAAAGAATCATATTCATTGTTATGATATCATATATGGTTCACTTATGACTTTATATTACCCGTTCTTTTGTAAATTCCATGTTAAAGAAGCGTTTTGGGTAAAATCGTTTCATTTATCGCAGGTGTTTGGACTTGTTGTTCTTAACATTATTATTACTTATATAATGATTTACTTACTTCCAGAATATAAAACATGATTTATATATCATATATATTCAGTATATATATATATATATAATAGATAGATAAATGAAATGAAACACACCGTTCATGGAGACGGTAGTCTGTACGTACGCATGAACGCTGTTTTACTTTCCTTATTGTCTTGAATGGAAGTATGTAGATGACATATATATATATATATATATATATATATAATTAAATCCAGTATATTTAACATGTAATATATTTCATTATTATTCACTATATATACTTTATAATCATTCATGAATGGTTAATGTGGAGAATGAATCTCATCGCGTCGTGGAGACGGTAGTCCGTACGTACGCACGAGCGATGATATCATTATCATGATCGTGAACATGTGTTGAAGTTTATGTATACTATTTCAGTATCAATATCACTTTATAATAATCATATATAGTTACTCATTACACCATTATACCCATCCAATTAAGGTGGTGGCGGAAAATAGATTACACCACGGCGTGGAGACGGTATTCCGTACGTACGCTCGCGCGGTGATTTCCTTTTTCCGTTGGATGGATAGAAGGATAATTAGAGTTTTTCATATTTATAAAGACATATAAGTATATAAGAAATACTGATGTTATTACTTTATCATTAAACAACTAATGAAGAAGAAGTTGAAGAAGAAAGAAATTGAAAAAAGATCTGTAATGGATATTACCTCTTTTTGACGCGCCTTTTCTTAACCTCCACTTAAAGAACTAAGGATGGACTTTTAAGAAGACCAGGACCTCTTGGATGATACTAGGGATGTGTAGAAGAGATTTGGGCAGGGGTTGGCCGATCTTTAATGCTCAAATTGGTGTGAGGAGGAGAGGGAGTAGGTGCCCTTTTATAAGGGGGGAGAGGGAAACCTTAGGAAAATCTCAAAATATTATTTTATATTAAGGTCAAATTCGGTTTATAATGGTTCCAAAGGGTCTTATTTCGAAGATAAAGTGTGGATGGGTCGAAATAATCTCATCCAATAGGATTTAGACAAGTTTAGGTTATTATTTTAACCTTATCAATTAGATTTAACTCTAAGTTAAATAATTTAACTTTTACCTTGTCTTTTTGTTTTCTTACACTATATGGTTAATAAACTTACTATATCAAGCCCAAAGAACCCCAAATTGTTTATTATTAATATATATAATATTATCTAAGTCATTTGGCCGAAACTTAGATTTTTAGGAATAAAATAAAAATTAATAATATAATATTTGTTTTAAAAACTAATTTATGTCAATTTTGACACTATTTGGTACATGATTTTTATGAAATTCATTACAGAATGATACGTTCGAACCAAGTTATGTAAATCAACAATAACATGTCATATTAACCTATAAAATTAGTGTGAGTCATAAAAAGTCTCAAATTACATTTATTTGGGCATTTATAACATCAATTTTGTCAATATTTCATTAATAAGACAATTACTGCATCATCTTTGTGTCATAATAAATGATAATTATTTAATCCCTAAAAATTCTAAATAAATTCCTATGATGTAGATAATTGTATTATATTTCTGGAGACTATTCATGTTCGATGTTTCATGAAGTTTATCACTAGATTAAAATTATTATACTTATAATATTTAAGAAAGTGACATGTTGTCATATTCTTTGGTTTTAATAATAATTAAATTATTTTCATTGAAAAAATTTAAATAAATGAATCTAATCCGACCCTTAGGTGATATGGGTCGACTTTTAGTCATCCAATAGGATTTTGACATTTGTTAGGGTAATTTTAAAATATTATATTTACCCTTAATTACCCGATTTACCTTTAACTATGGTAAATAAAATTTATCGTAGTTACTATTCATAATTCACAAAAATAAAAAGTAGCTTATTAACATAATTTGGACCCAATGATTCCAAATATGGAATCCATTTTTACAAATTCAATACACAAAGGATTCAGAAATTAAATTAAAATTAATCCCGTTGTCGAAAGAAAACGGGTTTTTCAATAAAACATTACAAAAGATTGAATTGATTTAACCTACGAATTCAAGGTAAAATCAATGCTAATGACATAAATAATATTAAATGGTAAAAATATATTCTATTTATACTTTAAAACCATTCAATATTATAATTTTACCACATAATATATTACGATGAAAAAATTTGTTTTTAATTAAAATATAGCGTGTTTTTACTGTTCATTAAAATATGAATGTTATCGGAAAAATATCCAAACTTTATCTAATGTAAATTTTTATATCCTGATTCAAAAGAAGAATTTTATTTTGTCAAATTGAACTTATAAATATTTCAAAAACTATATTTAAAGTGGGTGCGTCATCAAAAGGTGGCAAAACTGCATTTTTTGAAAAATACTTATTTTACCCGAAAATTTATTTTGTTCTTGTAACATGTTCTAGAAATGCGTAAAATGAATAATAATGTTATAAAATTAAAAATTTAGTTAAAAATATTCATAACGGCTAGTTCATGACAATATTATAATAATATATCATTGTTTATTAAAACCCGGTATTGCGTACAACAAACGCTATCGAGAAGGTCGCGATTGCGTGTAATGAAAGCCAAGTCAGGGTTGCGTGTTGTGAAAGAATACATCGTTGTTTCGTAAAACAGAATCCAACCATATTTCATTTATACATTGAATATATATATATATATATATACTCAATGTTGCGTAGAATAACTATTATCAAAATTGTGTGTAACACGATCCAAGAATAGTGTTGCGTATACTGCAAGCTAATCCGGTGTTGCATATTGCACAAGGTAATATTGGTGTAGGACACAAGACATTTAAAAGAATATTTTTCATAAAATCTCGGGTTGTTACACTAAGGATGCTTTTATCTTTCATAGGATATTCCATATCTAATTATCCAAAAATTTAATTAAGGACAGATGCTGGAGGTAGATCTATAAATTATTCAAAAGATGTAGTATACCATCTGAAGATAAGTGACTTCATTTCTCTATCACAAATAAAAATCTCATTCGATAATTAATAAATTTTCACATTATAATTTAAATTATAATACATACCAAATATTAGATCAAATTAAACCACATGTATATTAATAATGTTTTCAAATATGTTTTGTCTATGTCCCATAATGGAAACTCATAGACACGTCCTTATTATTGTGGGGTTTTCACTATGTGTATTTTTTGAAAACACCTTTCTTATTATTCCAGTGAAATATAAATTTTTTTAGAAATGATGTATGATATTATAGATTGTGAACATCATAAATAAAATTAATATTTTTATAAATTTGTGGCTATAATAAATATACCCTACACTACATCCTTAATGAATATCAGCCATATAAGTTGTGACCACATAGGCATAGATTTTATCCCTTTTCCTTTTTAATGTAAAATTTTTATACATATTGGGGAATTCATTTGAATAGTGCCTCATCTTCTTACATTTAAAGAACTATACATTGTAATGTTATTTCCTAACCTTAAAATCATAAACATGGTTTTCATTCTCTCTACAAAAGAATAAAACACTCATTCCCATCAAGAATGTTCTAGAGTGTTTCATTCTACAATTATTAATAGTTTGTAATTAAGATCTTTTGTCCTTCAATATTTATATATATCCTTTTCTTGTGAGCTTATGAAAAAGATTCATTTCTTTTTATCCAAGGGAAAATAATACATGGATAGTTCATTATCATTCATGATAGAACGTGATATTATATCCTTATATAATGAAAATGTTTTATAGGATAATTCACATTTATGCCTCATGATTATCCATTAAAATAAATAATCAATCGTACTTATTGAATTATTTATATAATCCACAAGATTATTTTCATACCTTGTAACATTAGCATCTTTTTCAAAAACATTTTATCCATCATTATTCCACATATTGATGAATTCAAACTCTATATCCGGTTATTTCTCATTAGGAATTTAATTTTCCAAGAACATATACATGATATTATTACAAAACATAATAATTATTTCCTACAATACTTTATTGTACTGATCAATGAATAACACTAATCAATATCTCCTTTAAGATAATAAAGTTCCATGATAAATTGCACTATATCACTACTTCCCAAAGTGATAAATATATTCTCTTGTGAACTAATCCTTTACTTCACATCTAACCGATTAGAAGTCCCATTGAATTATGGGTGTTTTTCTCTAATTAATCAGTCTAAAATTTGTTCACCATGTAGGTGTTTTAAAGAATTACCTATACCTATAAGGTTATTGGGTATAAACTAATTCAACTAACCCAATATATCTCTAATTTTTTCATCTCCATATCTAGATATAGCTTCCTTATATTTCCAAGTATGTGAATATCTACATAGATTATTTAAATATATATGGATTTCATTACATTAAAAAGGTTCTATTTATAAAAAATCATATATATTGAATTAGATCATAAAATTATGAATTTAATATCAGAGTATAAATTTATAAATCAAGTGTAACACATAAAATAAATTGAGAATTTTTATAAAGATAATCTCATAATCAACATGATTATATCACTATGAATATCCTGAAATCATAATTATATTTTCAAATCATTCATAATGATTTATAATGAAAATTTAAATCAACCAATTAATATCTCATTAAATTATCTTGATAGCTATAAAGTCTTAGTCACACTAATCCTATACCAATGAAGATCAAGTTAATACAAAATAATCCCCAATAATTTTTATCAACACTAGGATCATTTTGACATAACAATTTCCACATTCCCAAATCCAAGCATGGTTTTATTTTCAATGTAACCCCAAAAATCCAAAATTTACCAATACTTAATGATATTATCTTATAGAAAGATTTATCATAAATTTCTATCATATGGTTATGTTCTATAATATATTTTTTCCTAAATCTAGTACCCTGGGTTTATACTAAACATCCTTTGACACCAAATGTAACACCCCAAATCTAGTAACCTAGGTCTGGTTGATAGTTTACTACATTGGAATGACATACAACGGATACAATTTTGATGGATCCAATAGATTAATAGTTTTGAAAAACTAGATATATACATGATTCTCACATTACATTTGAAAAAATGAAATCAAATATAACATTTAATTGGGACCTATAGCGAGACAAACTTTTCTACAAAAATCTCACATCTTATAAGATGAATATTAATTATATAACATTATAATACAAACTGGGACTATAAATATTTTGTATCTTTGTAAACATGGTTACCTAAACAACTAGTAGATAAAATATATACTTCATTTCCGATTATGTTCTTCATGGCTATAACACTTCTTAGACATATCACAATAAAAATAGTCTTCATAAAAAGGGGAAATGAAACATATAAAAGGTTGAAATCAAATTATTAGTATGTATAAACATAATAGACATCTATTGATGATCATAATTGAGAATAATATATGAATAATGTAACGAGAACATGATCATACCTTACAATAATCATACTCAATCAGTATCAAATGGTTAACCATAAAAAAGGGATTAAAATTATGAGTCACAACAATAGTAATAAGTCATGTGTATGGGGAATAATCAATAATCAAACATGATAAATGAGAATAAATCATAATCATAACTCATGAGTTTTTGTAATACACATAAGAATTGAAATTCACATACTTATACAAGGTTTAATCTGAAAACTATAATTTTTTAAAAAGTTATATAATGGAAATTCCCACATAGTTGTTTACATCATTCTCTTATGAGGAACTTCGATCTAGTTATCTCCATAATCTCTTTAGAATAAATTTACTACGTAATCTCTTTGGAGAATCTCAACACCATTATTTGAACCCAATGTAATAGAGGTCTATTAAAAACCCACATATTATCATGGGATATATCAGTGTCACAATCACATTATCATTATCTACACATATGAGTTCAACAAGATAAAAAAATATAACATTTAATCATAGAATAACCAGTGGATATAAAATAGGTTACATAAAAATGTCATCACCATAATAAAAAAGAATCCAAATAAAAAATAAAAATGGTAACATTTGATCATATCGCATGAAATGTATAAGAAACATTATTGGATTTTTTATATTTGGAAATAACTTTATATTACCATTGGAAATATTCTTAACAATAAATCCATTTTAATTTTTAAAAACTTTTATTTAAAATATGAAAATTAAGTAAAATATTAATGAAAAATATTTAATTTAAAGAATGCATTGAAAACTGGAAATAAATAATAAAAATAGAGGTAAGACATAATGGTGTAAAAATTCATTCATTTGGTGTTTGTTAAAACAATTATTAATTTCACATCTTCAGTAAAAACTCAATAGTACCACATTTTAAAAATGAAAAGAATGCTCTTTTTAAAAAAAAATATCGAAAGTAAAATTGTGAAAAATTTACCTTAATTTTATTTTGAAATAGTAAAAATATTAATGAACTCATTTTCAATATAATATATACATGGAAGAATATTTTTCAGACAAGGATATTGTTAATGTCAGTTTTATACAAAAATTATCTATAGGAATTTTGAGTAAATTGAGAGAGGAAAGTGAATGAAAACATTTCATTTTAAAAAAATAAACACAGTAGAAGGAAATATATAATATTTAGGAATTTCATGTCATATTATTTCATTATCATAAAATTATGGAGAAACAATCTCAGTAAAAAAGTTAGATTATTACATACAATCATTATTGCTTTGTTAACTTTGGAGTCATAAGACCTATGAAATAGTGAAATTAACATAAAAAACTAAATAACACGAACATGATGACATTAATAACAGAAAATATCAAAGGATTAGTAGATATATATCATAAAATATGATAGGTTTATAAGATAAAAAATGCATCAGAGAAGATAATTTGAGATGATGTACCATTACCCCATTGTTAATTGTCAAATTAATACTGAAAAAATTTAATTAATTATAGAATTAAATAAAATTAATTTTTAATTATTGTTGATATAAAAATTTAATGTTGTATTATGTACACCTCATAAACATAAATATTTTAATAAAATCTAAATGTCTCAATAAAATAATATTTTGGTGAAGAACCCTTTCAATGACTCCAACTTGATTTTTATTTTTTATAAAATAATTTGTCATAAATTTAGATTAAATATAATTATATATAATAATTTTATAATTACATATAATATCAAATATTATCCACATATAACATTTCAATAACTAATGATTAACTATTATCTATCAATGTCATCATTTTGGGTGTTAACTGCTTCGTTTAACATGTATGTTTTGTTTTGGGAGTTCTTTTCCTTATACTATTTTCCCAGTTTCATCATATCAAGAATAATAATAATATCATAATTATAATATTTAATCATTATATTCAATTTTATAACCACTCATATAATATGTTGATGAATAATGAATTACATCACTTCATGGAAACGGTAATCTGTACCTATACATTTGCAATGTTTCCACTTTTAGATGGCTTGGAAGAAATAAAGGTAAATTTTAATTCCACATTAATGGATATTTAATTTATCATAAATATCATATAAAATCATTAAATCCGTCATTATAACAAACCAAGAAATATGATGATGTTAAATGAATCGTATCACTATGTGGACGTGATAATCCACAAATATGCATGAGTCATACCTTGAATTACCATTTGTTGGAGAAGAGGTATAAAATTGATGTAAAAAAAATAAAATCCAATTATATTTATGATAATGGTATGATCATTATTTTTTGAACCAATATGTATAGAGGTTGTATAATACGAAATGAAATTGAATGATATTACTAGGATTTGTACAACTTTTTTGAGAGTCCTATTTTGGAATACTCTTTAATCATTGATACATTAGTATGGGCAGAAAAAAAATGAAGAATCAAGTAATTTTTTTGAATATATTAGGTTATGTATTTTCCACAATATAACACCCTAATTATGTGAATGATGGAGAAAATGTTCCCAATTATTAATGAGGGGAGGGATACACACAGAATTTATTAAAATATTTCAACAATATAAGGTCAAATTCAAGTAAAATTGGATCCAATGTTCCCAAAATTATATTTTATGATGGGATAATGTTGAAATTTTTTCAACCAATAAGTATTAGATAGGTTAATATGGCATCTCCAGGTCTATCCCTAATAAAACTATATGAACATTAACTGTGTTGATTTTTTTTCTATTTGTTCTATTCATTATAAAAATATTAATGTAATATTATTAACTTATATTGATTATATTGATTCCAAATAGGTAATATTATTTAGGATATTCAATTTTCTTAATTTGAGTAATTAAATATCAAATATGTGTACAAAATGGATCAAAAAATGTTTTTAGAAAAAAAGTACATTTTTAAGAAAAACATGAATTTTCAACCAGAAATGCCTTATCAAAACCAAAAAAATGAATGATAAAATATTGTATTTATTACATAATATATATATATATATATATATCACTAAATACCCTAATAAATAAAGATTAATTTAATTTATTAAGGTAATAACAAATTCTGTGTATAGAACTATTTTTAAAAAAAAATGTTTTACACACAAAAATAAACTTATACTAAATTCAAATATAATGTTTATTTCATTTTAATTAATTAATTTTATTTATTTATTTATAATTATATAAATTTGGGAATAATTCCAAGACATAATTCGACCATTTAAATTATGATAAATGATTGTTTAGTAAAAATATGTATTTTTAGGCATTCACTAAAAAATAAATATATATTGAAGAATCATAGAATTTTACCCTAATGTAATATCGACTTCCTCATTTTAAAAAATATATTTAGAAAAAAATTATAATTTTATGAATTGGTATAAATTAATAATAATTTCCACACATAAAAGGTAGAAAATTAATTTTTGAATAAAATACATTTTGGAAGAATAAAATGACTAATGAAAATTGATTACATAGTTATTATACATTGATCAATAAAAATGAATTATTTTATAAATTTATTCTTATTACTCATAATTTTTTTATTGAAATTCATAAATATTTATTTAATTCAGTGGTTATAATTCTGAAATAATAATAATACTATCCTTATTGTATATCACATTTCACATAATGCACGGTGTTGTATGTTAATAATGTCATTGGGAATAGAATTCCATTAAACTATATTTTAGTTGAGTTATGAAAACTATATAAGATATTTTATTATATCACTAAAATAAATCATAAAACATTTATTGGTATCCTAGGGAAGGATAAAAAATTAATGATGTGCTCAAATTCTCTGTAATGGAAAGCATAAAATAGAAACTATCATGGTATAAATAAACCATGAATAATATGGAAGAGATAAATACAAATAAAATATTCTATGTGACTAAAATCATAAAAGGTTAATATATCCCTTGATGAAATAACAACAAAAATAATCACATAGTGAAAAATTACTAGTCTCATAATGATATAATTCATAATGCCATGCATCATAATCTTAATTTCTCGTCCTTATAGAAATAAATCAAACATAAATAAGTGAGATGTATTCCAAATATTGAAGTTAATCTTTTCTCATGATACCTTATGTTGCATCGAGATAATTTAATGGCCAACACTCATAACTTACTAGGTAGTGAACCAATGATCTCATTAATAAATATTTTATCATTTTAGATAAATATTCAATAAATTTTCCAAATACTAACTCTTAGATCGTATAGGTTTAGTGTCATTGGATAATAGATTTACATAATTCTCATTTCATGAAATATGTTCAATGTCTACCATAAATATGTTCGCATTTAGCAATCTTCAATTCCATACTGTAACTAGAACCATTATTCATTACCCGTGGAAAGAAAATATAATAAAGGGAGATCTTAGATGCTTAGTAAGGATAAAAAAGGGAGACATAAATATAACATGAGAATATCATTATGAGAACATGATAATAACATTTGGAAAACATAACTTCTATGTCCTAGATCATAAATAATATTAATGGAATAAATATTTTTAGTTTATAAGACATAAATGATAATGTTTTCAAAGAACATGAGAAATGAGAGAATGATATTGGAATAAATGATAGATTTGTGACATAATTATAATCATTTAAATCATTTAAATAGAAGTCAATGATCATTTATAAGGGTATAATAGTGGTCTGGTCTCACTACCCAAACCATACTAGTAGTCAAGGTTCACTAATAAGTCTATCATAATGCATAGAGTAGCATAATGAACTAGGTTAACTCTTTATTCAAGTCATATTTATCTCATGAGGTATCAATCCTTACCTAATTAATTCGAGGGGGAAATATGTCCCACCTATCATGGTTATAACAGAACCACAATTCATGGTTATATCATAACCACCATACATAGTTATAATGTAACCACCGTCACATAATAAAAATCATATGTATGTGTTCCATAAGATCACAAAATATTCATCACATCAGTACCCAAAAAAAGAAATGAGTTTCATAAACTTTTCATCATAACAAAAAACTCTGGAAAGGAAATATGTTTTATAATCATTTTATAAAAGAATAACCCATAGAAAATAAGAAGGATTCAAAAGAATTTCATCATGCTATAACCCCAGGAAGAGAAATAGGTTTTATAAATAGATTTTAGTAATAAGAATAAACAATTTAGTTAAACAGTGTGAATGGTGTCTTTGGATCTTATCCCTAGAAAAGCATAGGATACATTAAAAGATATCATATTAGAAATAAAATTATTTTGAATTATCAGAAGTAAAAATTCGTGATGAAAATATCGTTTCCACATTGAAAAACAAAATATATGACTCCAAACATTTTCATAATCCTTTTCCTTGAATGGAACATTCGAAATTATTAAATAAATAATTAAAGATCAATTAATAAAATTGATAAGGAAAATATAATTTTCAGATTTTAATTTTTTTTTTAAAGAATAAAACATTTTAAAAATCCTTTTTTTAATATATTCTTTAAAACTTATAAATTAGTCTTTCAATCATTGATATGTTGTGGTACTATGAAATTTAATTCAAGATGCACATGTTAAAAAAAGATTACTTTTATATTTTTCATAAAATACAAAAAAGAATTATTTTCAAAACATCATGAAGATTAAATTTATTAAAAAAATTAAAATACAATCATGTGTAAAATTTATTTATTAAAACCTATAGGTAATATTAAAACCATTTTTGAAATCATTTTTAGAAAACACTGTTTTTTAGAAAAAATGTTTCCAACCACATAGATAAAATAATATGATTTGTATTAAAACATTAATTTGAACTCCTGTTTTCATAATGAGATGATAATTCAGTGAAAATGTGTATTGTAATAAATTATAATAGATAAGAATAAAAATAATTAAATTCTTGGTAGTTATTTTATAATATTTATCATTGAAAAGATATTCAAAAATATTCTAAAAATGATCAAAATATATCATAAAAACCTCTCCACTTTTGTAACATTGATTCATATGACCAATAAAGGAATACCATTAAATGAAACATATAATATGCTTAAAAATAATAAATTCATTATAAATGTAAAATTTTTTGTATATAAACCTCAAAAAATAATATCGAAACATAACTTATATCTTAAATAAGGAAAATTGAGACAAAATTACCTTACAAATTTGGTAACTTTTTAACTGAAAACCCCCTAAAATATAGATCATAAAATTTATATTTAATTAATAATAATTTTCATGATAATAATGATAAAAATATGTTCATGTGAATTATATAAACCATATATAATAAATAGGTGGTAAATAAGCCATGTGTATCATAGAATTAAAAATGAATGAAAAAAATCATGTTCATTGAGTCTTGAATCCCTTCAAACATTATCAAAGATACAATATAAAAAATATAGGATTATTATAAAATTATTATAGAACCATACCTATATATAAATAAATATATTTTATTTACTTGGGACACATTAGTATCGGTTTATTAACAATTCCATGTTAAAGTCATGTTTCGAGTAATAACTTCTTTGTTTTTTATGTATGTTTGGATTTGGTATTTTTTTTTCTTCTTACATTCCTCCAGGTTAAATCTTCCCCAGAATATGTAACATGATATTAATATAATATATAATCATTATATATGTATTGATTTTATTCCTTGAAATTTGGAGATAGAAATGAAATAAACTATTCAAGGAGATGGTTTAATATACATACACATGAATGCAGTTTCCATTTTCTCAATGGATTAAATGGAAAAGGTAAATAATAAATTAAATTTGCATAATAATAATTATTTCACATATATATTATTATTTTATTTAAACATATCTATATTTTCATCCATGTAAACTGTATGTGAAGGATGAATCACATTGATTCCTAAGGGCGTAGTCCATTGTACACATTAATGACATTATCATAGCCCAATAGAATGGAATGAAAGAAGTAATATGTGATATAATGAATAAAAAATCATAATAATTTCATACTTATCATATATATGTACTAAATACAGCATTATATCCGTTTATGGTAGGTGGATATGGTAAATAAATAACATTGGTTCGTGAGGTTATAGTTCACTATACACTCGAATGGTGACTTCAAAACCCATTTGTTGTTAGAGGAAAAGGATTTAGGTTATTAAATTATCATGAAAAAATATTGGTATATATTATGTAATTATTTTATTATTTCATCATGTTTTAATGATAAATTAATTAGGTGGGAGAATAAATTAAATAAAACACAAGATTAGGGATATAACCTATTCTACAAGAAATTTATTTTGGTTTTCCCCAAAAGGATTCATAGAATAGATTTTTTGAAAAAAGATATATATTGTACGACGATATGAGGGAATTTAGAAAGTTATTTGGACTTTGTTTTTCTAAACCAAGGGATTTTTGAACTCTAAAGAAGAGAGGAGAGGGAGTTTCATTTTATAAGTGTGGTGAGTGGAAAACATATAATATTGTTAATGAAATGCTTTAACCGTGTTGTTCTTATGGAAAAATAATCTAAAATGGTGATTTCACGAAACTAAGCGATTATTCAGTATAAATATGTCCATAAAGGGGGTTTTGGACATGTTTTAGGTAATTTTTATCCTTTATATTCTATATTTAATCCCACCTAAAAACCCATTTTTACCTTAACCACGATAATTAATTTTTAATGTTTGTAATATTAATTATGGTAATGAATAATGTTAGACAAATTAGATAATATAAATTATTATTATTATTATAAATATAGAATACAATTTTTCATATTCAATTTATAAATGTGGAAAATGATAATTTAAAATTAATCTCACATACATGATGAAAAATAAGGTATTCAATGATTTTTTTTTCAAAAGTGTAAAATTATTTTATATCAAAATTCAATATTAAATGGATTGAAATGAATTTAATTATATTAATTTATATATAAATTAAATAATTTTACATTAATAACCATATTAAAATATTTTTTTTAAATTGGTTCAAATGAAATTATAATTCTTATTAAAAACTTGTATTCAGCACTTTTCATCAAAAAACATTTGTTCTTAGAAAATTATCCACTATTTACCCTAAGAAAATTTTTACTTTCTGATTTTAAACAAATGGATTTAATTTTAAAAAATAAATTTTTCTAATGTTACGAAAATTAATTTTAATATTAGTGGCCAAAATGTGAAAAAATATCTTTTTTGAAAAATATTGCTTTTAATCATAAAATAGATTTATTCTTTTATCATTTATAGAAAACACATAAGATTAATTTTAAGCATTTTATTGAATATATTATATGTAAATTTGATTAGTATCATACTCCATAAGATATTTTTTTATTTATTGAGGTAAAACATGTTTGTGTGTATAAAAATAATATATTTGATATAGATTTCCATTATTTTTAAATTGTTTTTATTTTCCTTCACAATTTACTGGTAGCTTAAGAATTAATTTTATATTTATTTATAAACTATGTAGTTTAATAATTTATATAATCTTATTCATACCATTCATTCTAAAGGAAAGGGGAAAAAAATTATGTTAAATAACAGTATTTTAAAAGTATATCATTTTTTCTTACAAACACAATGTTTTATGAATTGTTAAATAAACTCAATGTTCCATGAAATGTAAGCTAACCTATGTCATTCAAAAAACAAAAAAAGGTAAAATATAATACTTATTTGAAAAAATATTTTCCCAAAATTTCAGGTTGATACATTCTACACCCCTTAAAATGAATTTATCCATCGAAATACATTACATTGGTAATAAAAACCGAAGATACTTTTGCCTCATTACATCCTTAGGTCATTTATAGCTTCCCCAAGTTTGTTGTTTCAATACACAATAGTGACCAAATAAGTATATTTTTTATATAACATTATTTATATGATCCATAATCACCATCCTTTATTCCCCATAAGAATGATCATTCTATAGGGATACAAACTATGAGTTTAGTACAATTGATGGATTAGGTGTGTACTTCTGGTATGATCCAGATGATAAGAAAGAGTATCATTTTCTAGAATTTTCATTTTTTAAGAAAGTTTGAGAAGAAACGAAATAACCTCACAATGTATAATTGAATGATCATACTATTCATCATATTATACAAATCAGGTCCAAAAATATTATGAATGTCCCTTAAATTTGGAAGGAAATATATTAATAGATGACAGGGAAATTACAATACATTCTATGTTGAATTAGATGATTATTTTTTGGTTTGTATTTAATAAATATCATAAGATGTCTGGAGAACATATGATGTGGGACTTATTTTTGTAAGGTTTAGAATAGGTGCTTCTAATAAATTTATATTTATTTTAGAAGGAAATATGATACTTGATGACTGTGAATTATAATGGTGGGTTTTGTCAAAGAAAATTTTAAGGTGGTGGATTTTCCCTGTGTTGTAAAATTTTTGGGGTCTGGAATTTGGAGGATGGTGAGAATTGGTAATTATGGATTTCATTAAAGATATCATGAAAATATGGGAATATCATGTGTTTTGAGATGATGGGATTCACGAAGGGTGTTTCATGATGACATGATGATTCTGATGGTGATCCTCATGATTACATTAAATAAATCATCTTGAGAAAGTGTTTTTTTGATGAGGAGCTTTGTAAAAACATAAAATATCAAAGTGTAATCTAAAATGGATGAGGAATAAAATGAATATTTTTGTGAATAGAAAAATACCCTGCAGGTGGCGGACCCGTGTGAATTGGTAAGCCTATAAATATAAGGCTACCCCACTTCGTTTTTAGTGATGAAAATTCATAGGAATCCAAAATTGATTTAATATCATGAAGGTAGAGGATCTCTGCAAAGAAGTGTTTCTATGGGAGCTTGAGCAACAAAAAAATGAATATATTGTCTTGAATGATGCCAATTATTTTATATAATGAGTGCTTCACAATTATGGGATATTTCACATTGACTCCATGAGATTCTAAAATGAAGTTGGTTTAGTGAAGTCTTTTTTCATTGCAAAAGTTTTGAGCTGCGTGAAGGGGTAATCATGAGGGTTCTTCATGAGAAGCAGTTTCGAATACCCATTTTAGGGATCATATCATTCATAGAGCCTCAAAATCTGACTGACGTACCAGACTAGGTATCCCGGTGAATTATATGAGGTTCTTACCAGCTTCTGGGTAGGAAAGATAAGAATTGTTTTGGAATGTAAAATTTGGGGATGTTGATCAAGAGGAACCATAACATTATATTACATAATATTTTTCTTGAATAATCACACAAACTATTGGGTTGTTGTCAAATTGCAATATGAGTGTAAGGTTACATCCTACTCATTTAATTCCACATTGAAGGATTATTTTCTAGTGGATTGTGTGGTATTGGATTGTTTTCAAACCATAGAAAGGGTATACCTTTTCTTGTTCATTAGTGAAACATGTAATTTCTTGTTTTTGTATCGGTGTGTGTTTTACAGGTGTTTAGTAGGGGTTGAAATCTTTAACAGTTGGAAAATGTTGTTTTAAATGTAAGGAAACATAAAATAAAAAGATATCACTGATTCAACTCCTCCCCATCATGGGTTCTATGGTTGTGACAGGAGTATTTCTAGGAAAAGGAAAGGTCGGTGTGGTGGGAAGAAAGTACGTAAGGATTATTCCTAACTACCTTCACTAATGGAAACTCGATCTGCCAGGAAAGTGAAGGCCCAAGAAGGGGATCTCATCTTCAAATGAAATGTAGCGCAAGCCGGGATGTGGAAGCTGCAGTTGAGGGGGTTGTTCCTATTAGGAATGTACTACAGCTTTCATGCATGGATGATGAGAAACCCGTGGAGCTCATATTGCATTCCAGAGTGGAAATGGTGATGGAATCTTCTATGACCGGTGCTTCGACAAATGAGGGTGCTATAACGATTGAAAGGAATATTTGGGTGGACATCAATATAGAACAGAGGGACAAGATTGAAAAGAAAAATTATATCCTAGTAAGAGGTCTCAAGGCAGGGAAAATCAACAAAGAGGAATACATGCAAGCGTGGGATAGAATGGTGCATCGATTTGAATACCTCATTAGGATGATCCAGAAACACCGGTAACCACTTTGTTCTGGGAACTTCATAAGGATAAAAATTTCAATAGGCTTAAATTGTCCTTTATCAACTTTCTGTTTTCATGGGGTTTCTAACTTTTTCCTTAAAAGTGTGTCTGGTTATAATAAAAAATGATTTGGAGGAGTATCATAGGGAATGGTTCCATTCTATAATTTTTTTTATAAATTTTTGTATAGAATTTGAGATGGAAAATCTAAATTGTGTGAACAGTAAAGGGATTCTAATATTTGATGGATAAAATTATCATATCTGGAAGTACATAATAATTCCTTATCTTATCTCTCTCAGGTATTATGTTCATGAATCTACAATAGATTGATTTTCACCTATTGATGACAAGGTTCCTCTTACACTTGTTGATAAGAAGACGCTTGATAATGATTTGAGAGATTAAAATGACTTACTCGCATCAATTTCTAATAGTGGGTTTTTAAGAGTGAAAGGGACTGTTATAGCTAAAGGTATCATAGATAAGTTGAAAAACATCTATAAAGGAAATAAATTAGTGAAGAATGTAAAAATTCAAATGTAGAGGCTAAAGTATGGATATTAGAAAATGGGTGAGATTGAATATGTTGGGGAATTATTTACTTGGGTGAATGACATTGTCAGCATAATCAGATGCCTTGGGGAGTAGTTCAAGGGTACTATAGTGTATTAAAAGATCTCAAGAATTATTCCTAACATGTTGAATGCTACATTTTCATTACTAGAAACGGATACCCTAAAAAATAATATTGGTATTATTTTCATAGCACTCCCATTACTTATGAAATTAAAAGGGAGAATACTATGAAGAGAAAGAATAGTTAAGTAATAGAGAAAAATCGTTCTAATCCACCAAGAAATAAAAGTCTAAAAAGGATCTTGATGGACATTATTTTTCTTACACTGACTCTAAGAATGATGTATTTCCATGACTCGCCTTCACCAAAAGGAGGGAAGGGACATCATATTTCCAGACCCTTCCTTCATTAAGTTAAAGGAGAGATAATGACCCCTGAGACCCGCTTTCAATAGGTCCCGGATTGGTGGGTATAGAATCACACACAAAATGGAAGGCATTACCCTTTTTATTTTAATAGGACCGAGAGATAAGTTAGAAACCCCAAATACACCGAAGCAGAAATTAAATGTAAAGACGAAAGTAAACCATTCCCATATTCATGCTCAAAAGTAAAAGATACAAGTCACAGGAACTCCAAAAGTAAAGTACCAAGAAAAGGAAAACAACAACAGAAACTTCCCCAATATCTGAGCTAGCAAGGTCCTGCACGGTCCCTGATGTCCTCTTGAAAACCTGAAAGTAAAAGTAGGGTGAGCATAGATGTATACTCAGTAGGAAAACCTAATGCTCTCATGCACAGGTGGGGATACATCTTAATGCCCTGTGAGAAAACAGAAGGAACCAAAGCCTAGATAGGAATCTATCCACCCAACCTTACAATCCACACTCACCAAAAAATCACTAGTCAATAGAGTAGTATCGTAATATTATCAATGTATGGGTACCTTGCACCTCCTTCCCACTGAATACTGCTCAAGCCCTCACGCCTAACTCTCTAATACTTCCCCCTCTTCCAGAGTTAGTGTCATAACCTGTTTATACGAGGCTCGAGCTAGTGCCACAACCTGGCCATACAAAGCTCATAGTATCCCATCAGAACTCAATCCCTGGCCATCATAGTATCCCGCCGGCACTCAATCCTCAACCATAACCACATCTCATTCCGAATACACATAGGAAACACATCACATCTCATCCAGAAGACACCTTGGAACATATCACATCCTCATCCCAAAGACTCTTGGGAAACATCTGTCATAACCATCCCGAAGGATCTTGAGCTATAGAACATGTAAGAGGGAGCACATGGATGAACTGTAACCATCCATTCTTTAGATGTTTGAGAATCTCACCCCCCCCATCCCTTGGGTGTTCGGAACACTGTTTTCAACATGGGTGGGGTGTATAAAGAAACATAAAACATACAGATTTATATTATTATATCAACCACTCAGCCCATCCTAAGGCTTCTACACAAAAGATATGAGCACATTCCTCGACACAACTACCTCAAAAGTATGCACACAATAAGCAGCCCCAAACCCCATTAAGATTTTCATGTGTCAACAGTTTTAGTTTATCAGTTCCTTCACTACCGAGCAACTGACAACAACCAAACCAGATAATCGTTCGTAAAACATATCCATTCCAACCACAAATAATGTTATGGAGAGACAAGAAACAAAATACCATTTTCTTTTATCAGCCAATCAATTCCATTGATTTTCCGTATCTAATCAACTACTATGCCCCACAATTAATTAGGTAACTCATCCACTTTTATTCATATGCACAACTCATCCCTGTAGCCCTGTTGCCAACCACCATAACCACAAACACATTCGAAACAAAACCCATACCGCATCATCATCCCATTGATACCATTTAACATAGCTATGTTGCCCATAAAAACCATATCATACACGCCAACCCACAACCCAGCCAAACACAGCCCCGCAGCTCACTCATTCCACAAAAACCCAGGAAACGCCCCTTCACATAATTAAACCCCATCCTGCACCCACAAATATAGTCTTTGATTTAGTTTAACCGGGGTGATCATACAAGGGTTCCAGGTATTCATTTAGTCATCCCACTTTTAAGGATTGACAAATTTCCAAATTCATTGAAATTCCATCCACAATACAATCCAGAATAATAGGGCAACATTAAATTATGCATTCAGAGGCCCCCAAAGATGGTGATTTTTGGTACTCATAAGCCTATTCAATTCATTACATAATTAAAGTATAATAATTGATGGAAAATATAAAAATAATATCCACAGAATTTCCCCAAACCCTTTCTTTAACTGGTTATTATCATTATTTACTCGTTCAACTATATCTCACAAAATCCAGAGGATACCCACCCCGCATGATGCACTAAAGAGAGAGAGACAAAGGTATGATCCCTACCTGAACATGTTTTTATGTTCTTATACAAGAACAACGACCACAAGGATTTCGATCACTCCTCCCGATGACTACGTCCTCTTGTGGAAATTGTGGAACAACTGCACATTAAGATGACGTTCATTGAAGAGCGTCGTTCTGATAAAATATCTGCAATCTACTTGGTAGGAAACTGTGAAGAGGATGTTGATGAAAATGGAAAGGAATGAGTTGCATGATGTTCGCCTCGTCGACATGATCCCACATCCACTGACAGATAGACGATCAGAGTCCTGATGAAGAAGATAGGAGGAAGGCTTATGGGTCATCTGGGAGCATTGCCGTGCGGAGAAGAAGAGGGGTCCGTAAATAAAATGTGACCCTCTCTTATATAGAAAATAAAAAAGGTAAAATAGTATGAATCGTGTATTAATGAATACACGACGTGACCATACAACAATTACATTGTTTGACTGGTCAACACACGACATGCCATGTAGATTCCATGCGCTTCATGATAATAATAACATAAATTAATAATAGGTGTTTTATTGACCTAAGAAATGAGTCATAAAATGGTATTCATCATTGGTCTTGAAATGACCATAATAATTTTAGGGATGCAGTGTCATGGACGGTTTTCCATTCCAACACCGTATGAGGGAGATACGTTAGATACAAGATCCCGTAATAATAAGAATATTATTATTATTAGTTTTTTCATGGTCCAAAGCCATGAACCATAATTTAATATCCAACCTTATACTTGAAACGATCGTATTAATGATATAATCACATCTCCACTAATGAGAAGTCAATCATATGTCGCACGCGGGAGTTATGACGGGTTGAAGATTTAATAATATTATTAAATCTATTAATTCATGAGCGTTTCAGGTACCCAATCCAAAAACCCAAAAAATACATCCAAAATTGGACTCATAATTTTTGTCTTGAAGTTAGGGTCTCACTGCCACTGATGGTTTGTAAACCGAGGCCACATGAAGGAGTTATGGACTAAACATGGTTTTCTCAACAAAATTAATAATTACATTATTATATTATATTATTCAATTTAATCCCTTATATTCTCACATTCTCTCTCAAATCTCCTTCCTTTCTTCCACAATTTTATCACACCACAACCAAATTGGCACCTCCCCTTTTATTCCATACCCATCCCGCCCCATTTTAAACCATTATCATTATATTTTTTTAACACAATTATCATAAATAATTAAATCTCTCATCTATTCACATATCTCAAATCTCATTGCATTGAATTCAAAGATTAAATCTCATTAAATCATTATTGACAGATCTATCAAAATTTAAGCCAACATTATTATTACCATTGTTTAGTATAATAATAATAACAAATCTCCAATTAAAATTTATAAACTCGTCACCAATTATTAATAATAATTATTATTATTATTGACGTTCGCCGCGTTCACCATTTCCGACCACCATTACGTCAATGCCGAGCAGCCTCACATTACATGTCCATTACATATATAATATATTATTTATTAAAATTTAAAATCATAAATAAACCATTCAACTCCCCTTATTGAATTTAATACATTCAAATTTATTTCTTTTATTTCACAATGATTAAATTAAAAACATTTAATCTAATTAACACCAAAAATTTTCATGCCACCATTATCAATTATTATTATCAAAAATTATTATTATAAAAAGAGTCATGTTTGACAACATCAAGTTTTACAATGTAATGGACTGGAGAAGTCCATGACATTATATTAGATACCTCTCAAAACATTCTCGTCCTCGAGAATTAAAAACCATCCCATAAAAAGGGGAATGTTCCGAACATCAACCCCGAAGTGGCAACTAGCACCAAGGGTATGAGTTTTCATAAATATGGGGGAATTACCCTTTTTATTATTTATGATTGAGATATAGGATGAGTCAAACACCAAATGAAAAAAAATTAAATGAAATTAAACCCATAACCAAACCAATATGCATGTTTTATACAATACAGAAACAAAAGTACAAGTACACGGGAAGCTCGAAAGTATGATACTAAAAAAAGAAAGAAAAAACTATAACCATAAAAACACCAATGCCCAACTAGAAATTTCCCTCATGGTCCCTGAAGTCCTCTTGAAAATCTGAAAGTTAACATTGGGTGAGCAAACAAGTATACTCAGTAGGAAAACCAAAATATCTCATGCACAGGTGGGGTGACATCCTAATGCCCTGTGAGAAAACAGAAGGAACCAAAGCCTAGTAAAGAATCTATCCACCCAACCTTACACGAAACACTCACCAAATATCACAAGTCAATAGAGAAGTATAGTTATATTATCAAAGTATGTGTACCCCGCACCACCTTCCCACTGAATACTACTCAATCCCTCATTCCTAACACTTTGAAGCTTCCCCCTCTTCCTGATCAAGTACCACAACATGTCCATACGAAGCTCATACTATCCCTCCAGCACTCAATCCTCGGCCATAACCACATCTCATCCCGAAGACACCTGGGAACCACATCACATATCAACCCGAAGACACCTAGGAACATATCACATCCTCCTCCCAAAGACTCTTAGGAAACATCTGTCATAAGTTTCCTGAATGACCTTGGGATAGAGAACCTAGAAGAGGGAGCACCTGGAAGAATAGTAACCAACCATCCTTTAGATGTTTTAGAATCTCACCCCTATCCCATGGGTGTTCAAAATGTAGTGCTCAACATGGGTGGGGATCGTAAAGAAACATAAACCATATAGATTTATAT
The DNA here is from genome assembly GCA_963277665.1 of Viscum album. NCBI lineage: Eukaryota > Viridiplantae > Streptophyta > Magnoliopsida > Santalales > Viscaceae > Viscum > Viscum album. The sequence continues at coordinate 288,446,297 of OY728151.1, read as the reverse complement.
AATTATTTCAACCACTCAGCCCATCCTAATGCTTCTACACAAAAGATCTGATCAAATGCCTTGGCACTGCTACCTCGAAAGTATGAACACAATAAATAGCCCAAAACCCCATTATGATTGTCATGTTTAAAAAATGTTAGTTTATCAGTTTCTTAACTACCATGAAAATAACAACAACCAAACTATAGAATCATTCGTAAAACATATCCCTGCCAACCACAAATAAAGTTATGTAAACACAAGCAACACAATACCATTTTCTTTTATCAGCCAATCAATTCCATTGATTTTCCGTATTTAATCAACTATCATGCCCCACAATCCATTAGTTAACTCTTACACTTTTATTCATATGCACAACTCATCCCTGTAGCCCTAATGACAACCACCATAACCACAAACACATCAGAAACAAAACCTGTACCACATCATCATACCATTGATACAACTTACTATAGCTCCGCTGACCATCACAACCATATCATACACGCCAACCCACAACCCATCCAACCGTAGCCCTACTGCTCACCCGTTCAACAAAATCCCATGAAACACCCCTTCACATAATTAAACACCAACCAGCACCCAAAAATTCATTCTTTCATTTAGTTTAAACGAGGTGATCATACAAGGGTTCCAGGTATTCATATAATCATCCAACATTACATGATTAACCAATTTCCACATTCTATGAAATTCAATCCACAAAACAATCCAGAAAAATAAGGAAATATTTAATTGTTTAAGAAAAGCCCCACAAAGACTGTGATTTTCAGTAGGCATAAGCCTATTCCATTCATAACATAATTACAGGATAAGCATTGATGGAAAATTAAACAACAATATCACCAAAATTACCCCAAACCCATTCTTTAACCAGTTATTATCTTTATTTACTGGCTCAACCATATCTCGCGAAATAAATAGGATACCCACCCTCTATGATGCACTAAACAGAGAGAGACGAAGGTAATATCCCTACCTGAACAGGTTTTTATGTCCTTCTATGAGAACAACCACTATGAGGATTTCGATCACTCCTCCCTGCGACTACGTCCTCTCGTGGACGTTGTGACACAACCACGAATTTTAATGACGTTCGTCAAAAAGCATCGTTCCTATCAAATATAAATAATATCCTTGGTAGGAATATGTCAAAAGGAAATCGAAGAAGTGGGTTTGGAATGAGGTGCACGATGTGTGCCTCATTGACACGATCCCGCAGCCACCGACAGATCGACGATCAGAGTCCGGATGAAGAAGATAGGAGGAAGGCTTCTGGGTCATTCAGCAGCATCGTCGTGCAGAGAAGAAGAGGGGTCTATAAATAACGCGTGACCCTCTCTTATATAGGAAACGAAAAGGTAAAACGGTACGCATCATGTATTAATTAATTCACAATGAGATCGTAAAACTATTACGTTGTTTGACTGGTCAACACATGACAAGCCATGTAGTTTCCATGCGTTTAAGGATAATAATAACTTCAATTAATAAAAGGTGTTTTATTAACCATATAAATGATTCATAAAATGTTTTTCATAATTGGTCCTGAAATGACCGTCATAATTTTAGGTTTGCAATGTCACAAACGGTTTTCCATTCCAACACCATATGAGGGAGATACGTTTGATACAATGTAACACCATGACCCCAGTTACCCAGAGTCGGTGCATTATTACATAACATTGGCATGATCAAGAGAAAGATCAAATCTCGAAAGACCGATTGGTTTAGTAGCCTTGGAAACAGTAGATATATTCATAATGTTTTACATTACATCAATAAGTGAAAAGCTAAAACAATATATTGTCTCCATATTCCAGACTCATATCCCCACATAATATCCCTGCAGGTCATTCATAAATTACTTCTCCACATCCTGGGGAAAATAAAACATAGAAAAGGGGTGATCTCAAATGCCCATTAAGGATAAAAATAAAGAAGAAACTTTCATAAATAAGAATAAAAATTTAAGGCGATGTATAACTAAAACAAAAGCATTTTAAACTTGAACTTCAACATAGTATGGAAAAAGTAAAATGAAATAATTCCATTTACTTATTCACATGGATATTCTACTAATCAAATAATCACATGAAATATCAATAACCGCTTTCATAATGATGGAATGTATAATGCCAGACTATCATAACCACATAGCCAAGGCCACGTGCCAAGACTACAAATAAGATTTTTCCAAGGATTGTGCCAAGACACTAGTTTGTCTCATTAGACCTACCGATGCCTCGAGGAGCTATAGAGAGCTCCACCTGTCACATATTAAGTCTAATGCATTCCCATATGAAAAGGTTTAAACATAACATAAACATTCGCATTAAAAATAGCATACGAAATGTCAATAATTTCACCATAAACTATGAACGGTATAAAAATAGCACATCCACAGTCAAACATATCACAAATCCTTCAATACAATATAGAAGTTTTGTATCATAATAAATCAACTTCAAATAAGCGTCAAATCCATCAAAGGATGTTGACAATGATGAAATCAAAACTCTTTTTAGAAAATTATCTCTTTATATTTTGAAATCATTTAAGAGTCTTATATTTATGAAATAAAACATTTTGTTTGAAAATATTCTTATAATCTTGTAAGAGAATCTTCGATGATTTTATAATGACAGAAAATATCTGCACCCGCGGTATAAGTAAAAAAACATTCTTACCTTAATTCTGTTGAAATGGTTAAAAAGCACCTTATTTGGAAAACGATGGAAAGATTCCTTTATAAACCACTTAAAAAAAGTCAAACAAGGGTATAAATGACTTTAACCCATATTCTTGTAAATATTAAAAATTTTTTGAAATACATTTTTAAGAAACATGGATGTGGATGATAATGAGATCCTAGTAGATAATTACGTATAAACAACCTCAGATAATGAAGAGATTGTGAAATAAACCCTTACCTTTTACTTTTCCTAGGATGAGGGTAGGTTAACCTCTTGTATAATGGTGAAATAATTGTTATTAAATTATACAAGAATCATATATATTAATATGATATCATATATGATCTTTTAACATTTCTTTGTTAATAATATCTTAGTATTAGCGTCATTTCAAGTGTTAACTTACTCGTTTTATTTTATATGTTTTGTTACATAAGCCAAGTTTATAATGGTTAGGTTGTATCTTTTTCATATTTAGAATTATATAAAGTCCATAAACATTTTTTTAAATCATCAAATGATAACTATACTTGAATGGATATGATGGAGAATGAATCTCATCGCGTTCGTGGAGACAGTAGTCCGTACGTACGCACAAGCCACAATATCATTCTTTTGATATTAAAATAATATATAATTGGATAGTATATCATATATAAAGAATAATTATCATGTTATATTTATTATTTACATGTGTTACACATCATTATTATACCCATCCAAATAATAATATATTGAATAACAATTACACCACGACGTGGAGACGGTAAGCTGTACGCACGCACGTATGGTGTCATGTTATTCAAAGGATGGATATAATACTGAATATGGTTGTACCAAATTTATAATAACATAAAAGTATATATATGATACTGGAGTTATTATTTTATAATGGTAACAACAAAGGAAGAAGAAGTGGAAGAAGAAAGGAACTTGGAAAAGGATGGTGAAATCATTACCTCTTCTTCGGGTTCTTCTTTTTGATTTGATCAAAAGGGATCCTTATGTTGGCTTTCTGATCAAACTAAGGCCTCTAGGTTGTAGTGAGGGATGTTGGTAGAGTATTTGGGCAGTTTTTGGCCGAACAAAAAGGCTTTGAAGGTGTGAAGAAATGAGAAGGAGGAGTGCCCTTTTATAAGAGGGGTGAGGGGCACCTTTGGAAAAGCTAGAAATATTAGTTTATAATAAATTCATATTCGGTTTCAAATGGATCCAATGTGGATTATTTAAATTTTAAGGTGGGGATGGGTCGAAATCCACTCAACTAATAGAATTTAGACAGGTTTGGATACTTATATTAACCTTATCATTAGGTATTAACTCTAAGTTAATTAGTTTCACTTTTACAATGTCTCTTGGTATTTTTATATTATATGGTTAATAAACATACTATATACATCCAAGCGACCCCAAAGTGGTCCATTAATGATGAAACTATGATGATATAAGTCTCTTGGCCGAACCATATATTTTTAGGAATTTAATATCAATTAATAATATAATATTTGTTTTAAAAACTCTTTTATGTCAATTTTGACACAATTCAATAATTGATTTTTGTAAAAATCATAACAGAATGATTACTTCGAAAAACGTTAATTGAAGCAATCCTAACATGTCATATTAACCTAGAAAATTAGTTTAATTCATGAAAAGTCTCAAATTATATTTATTTGGGTATTTATAATATCTATTATTCTAATTTTTCATTAATTAGGTAATTACTACATCATCATTGTGTCATAAATAAATTAAATTATTTAATGTCTAAAAATTATAAATAAACTATCCTTATGTAAGAAATAGTTTTAGATTTCTAATGAATATTTACAATAGAATTTCTCTTATGTATAACCCTATATTAAAAATGTTTTAATAAATAATCTTTGATTTTAACTCTTTTAACTCTTCTTTGAATTAAATAATAATAAATGTCCTAATCTAATCCAAGTGGACCTAAATGATAATATTTTATTCCTAAAGTTGTTTTTGGTTGAGATACACTTGTCCAATAGAATTAGGACATGTGTTAGGGTAATATTAATATCATTTCTACCCTTAATTACCCAATTTACTTTTAACCGTGGTAAATAAAAGTAAAAAGTTACTATTCACCAAAAATTATTTTCATCTCATTAAACCACATTTTACTTCTTGATATTAACTGTGTCTCTCGGATTTTAGAAATTCCATTCACAGAAGCGGTAAAATTATGTTTTATGAAAAATTCAGTTTTTTAAACTACCACTTAGTAGTTTCACTATTCATCAAAAATTGAAGTTTTTAAGAAAAATGCCAAACTTTCACCCTAAGCTATAATTGATATTCCGAATTCAAAAATGATGTCTATTTTACAAAATTACAAACATATAAGTTTCATTAATTAATTTTATAATCAATTTCCGTTGTCACAAAAAATAGCGTGTTTTTAAGAAACAATATATATCAAAAGATTGACAATTGTTTAGGTCCAATTTCAATGTGAAATTAATTCTAATGAACACCATTGGATAAAATGGTAAAAATATATTCTAATTATACATTAAAACCACTCAAATTAATAATTTATCACTATTATTTATTTTGATTAAAAAAAGTTGTTTTTAATTAAAATTTAGTGATTTTCACTATTCATCAAAATATTAAAGTTATCTGAAAAGTACCAAAATTTCACCCCAGGATAATTTTGATATTATGAATCCAAAAATGATGTCCATTTTGAGAGATAGAATTTATAAAATTTCATAAAGTAGGTATTACTATTCATAACGGCTAGTTTGGTATGTCATGGTGCGCTTTAACTCGGTGTTGCGTGTAGTGCAAGTTATTGAATTATTTTGAAAAAATAACACACTATGAAATCTTGGGGTGTTACATTCTCCCCTCCATCAATAAATTGCATTCTCAAAATTTGAAAATGTTCTTCGAAAATAAAAGGTTGAAAATAAAAATATCTTTGTGGGAAAACCAACATCGGAAATTGAGTTACTAAAATTTAGTCTTAATATGAGGAAAAGAGAAATGAAAGGGTCACCACCAAATTATGATCTCGATTAGGAGAACATTGGTGGAAATTAGAGACATATAATTGGATGAAAAACATAAATATTTATAGGTAGTGATTGTGGTCATCAATCACAAACTAGTTTAAAATTGAGATCCTTAAATTCACCAATCTATGATGATTTGAAATACCATCGGTTCAACAAAACATAGGGTATTAGGATAACAAATTTCTAGTTTTAGGATTCCTTAAATAAAGTAAAAGAATTAATTTATTCATAGAATAAGAGAAGAAGAAGAAATATATTCTTGACAAGTAGAGTTCCATCCTTTATCTAATTTCTACCACAGAATCATCTTTCACTCTAAAAGATAATAGAACTTAAAAATAATATTCTATTTATCCTATTCGTATAGGGTTAAAAAATGAATTTATAATTCATCTAGAAGAAGCATAAAAAATGACATTATTCAATCCAGGACATCACGTGGGTCAGTGGTAGGTGATACACCCTTGTTTCCCTTCGGTTGTGGGTTCAAGTCTCACGGCCTTGTCGGACGCGACGGGTTGCCGCCCGACCTACAGGTTGTCCTTTTATGGCAATAAAAAATAATCCAAACTAGAACTATCCAAAATACTTCAGTCCAAAATTTATAAGGAAGGTACACACAATAAAGATCATTTTTCCCACGTAATAACATGTGAACACCTTCATCATGTATTATTTTAAAACACTGCAACATCGTGAATTACCATAAAACTTTATTGATTACATTCATGATCCCTTATACCTTAAAGAATAATAGATATACTCCTTCAATCCAAAAATGTTTTAAACCCAAACAATGATGGAATATACAAATCATTAATCAGTTTCAAGGTAGTCAAGAATATCTAATATAATTTATCCAAATCAATAATGTATTATTCCAAAATCACTACCTCAGTATCAGAACTGTATTATGATTTATGATTATCTCAACCATATATTTTCCAAAAATTTATCCTGCTATTGAGTCACTTTTCTTTGTTCAACACAATCTCAAGTCCTTAATGAAATAGTACTGCAGTACAATCCTTATATACTCCCTAATTATTATAACAAGTACACTGTTGATACAACACTCAATTGACATAATAAACATAAGAACTCTAATCATTCCTCTTCATCTGTGGTAGTATCATAACTTGATTATTATCCAATAGCATCATTTGCGGCATAGTCTGATGACTGGGACATAGGTTCGCGTAGTGTCCAAACTCCTTGCAAATGAAGCATTGTACATTTGAAACCATTTCCTTACCCTTGCAGTCACATACTTTGTGCCTTTTTCCTCCACACTTATAACAAACTCCCATTCCTTTCAGGCAAGTTCCAGGGTGTTTCTTCCCACAGTTATCCCATATGGTAAAATTCTTCTTTTCCCTCTTCCCTTTATCCATCTTTCTCTCTTCCATCATTTTCTTCTCTTGCTTCCCTTCAAAGCCATTGGACTCAGTAAACTCTTTAGTTATATTATCAACACATGATATTATTTCTTCATATGATGATAATACATGGGAGACTATTTCTCTTATAAATTCTGGATTAAGACCATGAAAGATATGATCCTTCTTTCTCTTTGGATCATGTGTATTCCTGAAGTTATCATTCCTTCTATTGGGAGCCATTTCTAAACAATGGCATACACTAGATTAGTTTATGAATAACAATTCCTAATACCAAACTTGTAAAACACATAACATAAATTAAATAGTTTATGGATATAATCCATAATCATAAAAATGTATCTTTTGAGGAAGTATATACTCATAAACCCTTAATAATGGTTTGTAAAGAAAATGTGAATTATCCTAAGCATATCCCTCGGGAGTGTCGTAACCAAGAGTGCAGCAAGGCCCATTGTCGTGCACTAGTTCCCGTTCGTGTCTAGCTCAAAGCGGTGTTTTCGGGTTTTACCCCTAGGTACATCTGTCCCAGAGCCGCCTCTACCTGCTAATATCCAGACATGGATGTATTGGTCGGAAAACTCACAAAATCTCTACAATACCAAAATTCTAGGATGTTCTTATATACTAATCCTCAAGATCCATCTTAGGTCTATGTGCTCTAATCAGAGTTTATCTAAATCTAGCTTCCAAGGTTTATACTAAACTTCCTCTGATACCAACTGTAATGCCCAGACCCCAGTTACCTAGAGTCGGTGCATTATTACATAACATTGGCATGATCACGAGAAAGATCAAATCTCGAAAGACCTATTGGTTTAGTAGCCTTGGAAACACTAGATATATTCATAATGTTTTACATTACATCAATAAGTGAAAAGCTACAACAATATATTGTCTCCATATTCTACACTCATATCCCCACATACTATCCCTGCAGGTCATTCATAAATTACTTCTCCACATCCTGGGAAAAATAAAACATAGAAAAGGGGTGAGCTCAAATGCCCAGTAAGGATAACAATAAAGCGGAAACTTTCATAAATAAGAATAAAAATTTAAGGCAATGTATAACTAAAACAAAAGCCTTTTAAACTTGAACTTCAACATAGTATAGCAAATGTAAATTGAAATAATTCCATTTACTTATTCACATTGATATTCTACTAATCGAATAATCACATGCAATATCAATAACCACATTCATAATGATGGAATGCATAATGCCAGACAATCATAACCACATAGACAAGGCCTCGTGCCAAGGCTACAAATATGATTTTGCCAAGGTCTTGTGCCAAGACACTATTTTGTCTCATGAGACCTACCGATGCATCGAGTAGCTCTAGCGGGCTCCACCAATCGCATATTAAGTCCAATGCATTCCCTTATGAAAAGGATTAAACATAACATAAATATTCGTATTAAAACTAGCATACGAAATGTCAATACTTTCACCATAAACTATGAACGGTATAAAAATAGTACATCCACAGTCAAACATATCACAAAACATTCAATACAATATATAAGTTTTGTATCATAATAAATCAAATTCAAATAAGCGTAAAATACATCAACGGATGTTGACATAGATGAAATCAAAACTCTTTTTAGAAAATTATCTCTTTCTATTTTGAAATAATTTAAGAGTCTTATATTTATGAAATAAAACATTTTCTTTGAAAATATTCTTATAAGCTTTTAAGGGAAGATTCGACTATTTTATAACGGCGGAAAATAGCCACACCCATTGTATAAGTTAAAAAAAACAGTCTTACCTTAATTCTGTCGAAAAGGTTAAAAAGCACCTTGTTTGGAAAACGATGGAAAGATTGCTTTATAAACCACTTAAAAAAAGTCAAACAAGGGTATAAATGACTTTAACCCATATTCTTGTAAATTGTAAAAATGTTTTGAAATAAAATTATAAGAAACATGGATGTGGATGATAAAGAGATCCCAGTAGATTATTACGTATAAACAACCTCTGATATTGAAGAGATTGTGAAATAAACCCTTACCTTGTACTTTTACTTGGATGAGGGTAGGTTAACCTCCTGTATAATGGTGAAATAATTGTTATTTAATTATATAAGAATCATATATGTTAATATGGTATCATATATGATCTTTTAACATTTCTTTGTTGATAATATCTTAGTATTATCGTCGTTTCGAGTGTTAACTTACTCGTTTTAGTTTATATGTTTTGTTACGTAAGACATGTTTGTAATGGTTAGGTTGTATCTTTTTCATATTCAGAATGATATAAAGTCATTAAACAATATTTTTAAATCATCAAATGATAATTATACTCGAATGGATATGATGGAGAATGAATCTCATCGCGTTTGTGGAGACGGTAGTCCGTAGGTACGCATGAGCGACAATATCATTCATTTGATATTAAATTAATATATAATTGGATAGTATATCATATATACAGAATCATTATATTGTTATATTTATTATTTACATGAGTTACACATCATTATTATAACCATCCAAATAATAATATATTAAATAACAATTACACCACGACGTGGTGATGGTAAGCCGTACGTACGCACGTATGGTGACATGTTATTCAAAAGATGGATAGAATACTGAATATGGTTGTACCATATTCATAATAACATCACAGTATATATATTATACTAGAGTTATTATTTTATAATGGTAACAACAAAGTAAGAAGAAGTGGAAGAAGAAAGGAACTTGGAAAAGGGTGGTGAAATCATTACCTCTTCTTCGGGTTCTTCCTTTTGATTTGATCAAAAGGGCTCCATAGGTTGGCTTTCTGATCAAACTAAGGCCTCTAGGTTGTAGTGAGGGAAGTTGGGAGAGTATTTGGGTAGAGTTTGGCCGATCCAAAAGGCTTTGAAGGTGTGATTAAATGAGAAGGAGGAGTGCCCTTTTATAAAATGGGTGAGGGGAACCTTTGGAAAAGCTAGAAATATTAGTTTATAATAAATTCATATTCGGTTTCTAATGGATCCAAAGTGGATTATTTAAATTCTAAGGTGGGGATTGGTTGATAAAAACTCAACCAATATAATTTATACAGGTTTGGTTACTTATATTAACCTTATCTTTAGGTATTAACTCTAAGTTAATTAGTTTCACTTTTACAATGTCCCTTTTTATTTTTATATTATATGGTTAATAAAATTACTATATACATCCGAGAGACCCCCAAGTGGTCCATTAATGATGAAACTATCATGATATAAGTCTTTTGGCAGAACCTTAGATTTTTATAAATTTAATATCAATTAATAATATAATATTGTTTTTAAAAACTCTTTTATGTCAATTTTGACACTATTCAATAACTGATTTTTGTAAAAATCATAAAAGAATTATTACATCGAAAGAAGTTAATTGAAGCAATAATAACATGTCATAGTAACCTTTAAAATTATTGTAATTCATAAAAAGCCTCAAATTATATTTATTTGGGTATTTATAATATCAATTATTCTAGTTTTTCATTAATTAGGTAATTACTGCATCATCATTGTGTCATAAATAAATTAAATTATTTATTGTCTAAAAATTATAAATAAAATATCCTTATTTAGGAAATATTTTTATATTTCTAATGAATATTTACAATCGAATTTTTCTTGTGTATAACCCTATATTAAAAATGTTTTAATAAATAAACTTTTATTTTAACTCTTTTAACTCTTCTTTGAATTAAATAATAATAAATGACCTAATCTAATCCAAGTGGACCTAAATGATAATATTTTACTCCTAAGGTTGTTTTTGGTCGAGATACTCTTGTACAATAGAATTAGGACATGTGTTAGGGTAATATTAATATCATTTCTACCCTAAATTATCCTATTTACTTTTAACCGTGGTAAATAAAAAAAAGTTACTATTCACCAAAAATTATTTTCATCTCATTGAACCCCATTTTACTTCTTGATATTAACCGTGTCTCTTGGATTTTCGAAATTTCATTCACAGAAATGGTAAATTTAAGTTTTAGGAAAAATTCAGTTTTTTTAACTACCACTTAGTAGTTTCACTATTCATCAAAAATTGATGTTTTTCAAAACAATGCCAAAATTTCACCCTAAGTTATAATTGATATTATAAATTCAAAAATGATGTCTATTTTACAAAATTCCAAACATATAAGTTGCATTAATTAATTTTATAATTAATTTCCATTGTCACAACAAATAGCTTGTTTTTAAGAAACAATATATATCAAAAGACTGACAATTGTTTAGGTCCAATTTCAAAGTGAAATTAATTCTAATGAACACCATTGGATAAAATGGTAAAAATATATTATAATTATACTTTAAAACCACTCAAATTAATAATTTATCAGTATTAATTATTTTGATTAAAAAATTTGTTTTTAATTAAAATTTAGTGATTTTCACTATTCATCAAAATATTAAAGTTATCCGAAAAGTAACAAAATTTCACCCTAGGTTAATTTTTATATTCCTAATCCAAAAATGAATTCCATTTTGAGAGATATAATTTATAAAATTTCAAAAAGTAGGTATTACTATTCATAACATTTAGTTTGGTAAGTCATGGTGTGCTTTAACTCGGTGTTGCGTATAGTGAATGTTATTGAATTATTTTGAAGAAATAACAGACTATGAAATCTTGGTGTGTTACATACAAGATCCCATAATAATGAAAATATTATTATTATTGGGTGTGTTGTGGACCCATTCCATGAAACACAATTTAATATCAAACTGAAGACTTGAAATGATCATATTAATGACTGGATCACATCGCCACTGACGATAAGTCAATCTGACGTCGCACACTGGAGTTATGATGGGTCGAAGATCTAATAATTTTATTAAATCTATTAATTCACGAGCGTTTTGTGTAACCGATATGAAAACCCAAAAAAGACATCCAATATTGGACTCATAATTTTCGTCTCGATTTCAGGGTCACACTACCGCTGATGGTTCGTAAAATTGAGGTTGAATGAAGGAGTTATGAACTAAACATGGTTTTCCTAACAAAATTAATAATTAAATTATTATATAATATTATTTAATTTAATCCCTTAAATTCTCACATTCTCTCTCCAATCTCCTTACATTCATCCACAATTTTATCACGCCCCAACCAAAGTGGTGCCTCCCCTTTTATGCCATTCCCATCATGCCCCATTTTAAACCTTTATCATTATTTTTTAACACAATTATAATAAATAATAACATCTCTCAACTATTCTCATATCTCATATCTCATTTTATTGAATTCAAAGTTTTAATCTCATTAAATCTTTATTGACGGGTCTTTCAGAATTTAAGTCCATATTATTGTTATATTTATTTAGTATAATAACAATAAGAAATCCCCAATTAAAATTTATTAACTCGTCACCAATTATTATTAATTATTATTATTATTATTGACGTTCGCCGCGTTGACCATGTCCGACCACCATTACTTTAATGCCGAGCAGCCTCCCATTACATTTATATTACACAAATAATTTATTATTTTTTAAAATTTAAATAAATCAAAAAGAAACCATGCACCTCCCCTTAGTGAATTAAATACATTAAAATTTATTTATTTTATTTCACAATTATTAAATTAAAATCATTTAATCTAATTAACACCAAAAATTTTCAAGCCACCATTATCAATTATTATTATCATAAATTATTATTATACAAACACGTTGTGTTTGACCACATCAAATTTTACAATGTAATGGACAAGAGAGGTCTGGTCCATTACAAGTATGTAATGATTTTGATGTAATTTTATCATTATTTTCTAAAAATGTCATAAGAGGTACATTTAAATACAATGGAAAATTTCCCTTAAAAAGTTTCTAATGTGGGGTCATTGGGTAAATTGTGGATAATTTCCCTCATAGAAATAGAGAAGAAGATAGTGATGTTGATAAAAGAAGGCTAAGAAGGTTGTGGAAAAAATTAGGTGAAAATATTAATAATTTTCCCCATGGAAGGATAAAAAGTTCTTCAAATGTAATATATGAATCATTTTTTCCAAATTGAAGGAAGAAGAAGACAGTGTAATAGAATTTAAAAAATCTTTTTATTATAAATATAGAGATAATAACATTATTATGGTAGTGAATAATTATGATCATGGAAGAACTTGTCCTATAGATGAATCAAATCAACTTGAATCTCATCTAAAATAATATTTAAAATAATGTTTGAGAAATATTAGAATGCTTGAGAATTAAAAAAAGAAGTTGAAATATTAAAATTCCAATTTAAAAAATCATGAAGGTAGTCTTGATGAGAATTTTAAGCTGGTAAAAGAAATTTAGGATTTGAATAATTCTCTTAAGAAAGAAAATAATTATAATGAACATCATGAAGTTACGATGAAGGGAGAAGATAAAAAAGAGAGAACTTGATAAACATTTTTTTAAAGATGAATATAAAGGTACATGTTTCAAAAATTATATCTCGGATATTGATGAATTTTCAAGTAAGGATAGATATACGAAGGATAAAAAAATTTACCTTAAAAGGCTGTGAATAAATCTATAACTGGTTATAAGAGGATAAATGATTTGAATGTAATGTTTGTGGAAAAGGATATCAATGTTGATAAATAAGAAGTTTCTAAAAATATTGAGTATGGAAAAAATTTTACTACTTATTATTCTGATATGTCTGGAATAAAATCTTCACAGAAGAATAAAGTTTCATTTAAAAATAGAATATTGTATGTCTAAAATAGTTATGTTAAAAAGTTTGAGAAAAAAATACTCACAACACTGTTCTATCCATAAACTTTTGATGAAAATACTATTTCTATGGAAATTACTAGTAATGTGGTGGATTTGGACATATAAAAATATTTTTGGGTTCAACTAATAGTATTACTACAATTCCACAGGTTATTGAATGCCTGGTCTCAGGGGGAGTCAATCTTATCTAAATAAGAAGCCAAAGAAGGATTTTTGGAAGAAATCATAGAAGGTTGGTGTGAAAATTGAGAATATGTGACAACAAATGGAAACTATTTATGAAATATGGTGAAAAAATAGATATATTTCTATGGTTTTTATTTTTTTTACTGGAAAAACAATATTATCTCAAAAAACATCAAGTGTTAGAGGTAAAGAAAGAAAAGGAATAAAAGAATGATCTTATTGTTGAAACCATTTTTAAAGCTAAAAAATGAGAATGACCATGGATTTCTATTAGTGAGTGTTCTTATCATATGAAAGTATACTTAAATTTGTTGAAGAATGTTAATGTATTAAAAAAAGAATAGCGACATTTGGAAATAATGAATCTTTGAGAATTGAAGGTGATGGATCAGCCATCACTGGGAATGAAAAAATAAAATTAATGAAAAATTTATATCTTGATGGGTTGAAACACAACCAGATTAGTTTTTTAAAAAGTAGTGATGAGGGAAACAAATTTTTCTTTAGATAAATAGGTAATTTTTTGTCATAATTGATGAATATGGAAATATATTTTTAGGAGGCCAATGTAAAAAAAGGAAACTTCTTCCACATTGGTGAAATACCAAACTCTTTTTACATGGGTATGGTGAGAGAAAATATGTTTTGGCATAAAAGCCTAGGACACATTTGTCAGAGAAACATTTGAAAGTAATAAAAGTAATAAAATGTCTAATATATTTTTAATATGTCCAGAATAAGAGATTGGACTTGTAGTATTTTTCAAAAAGGCAATATTACAAATACAATGCATATTAAATTTTACATTTGTTCAAAATTACATTTATAACATTTTCTTTTTGATATATATGGATCAATGAGAAAAAAATAAACAAATGGAGATATGAACATCCTTACATTCACTAATAACATTACTCACATTACTTTTTTATGTACATTATACATACGTCAGACGTTTAGAACATGTTTAAATGTTCCGGTAGGAAAGATGAGTAGGAATATGAGTATTCAATGAAAAAGTTGAGAACTAAAAATGGTGGTGAATATAAGAATGAAAAATTTTAAATTTATCGTGAGAAGAATGGAATTATACATGATTTAATTTATTCATACACATTTCAACAAAATGGGGTTCTTGATAGAAATAATATAAGTCCGGTTAAAATGAGGCAAACTACGTTGATTGAACATAGTATCTCTAATCACTATTGGAATAATGACTTGAGTACAGATATGTATATTCCAAACTAATGTTTCTACATGAAAAGGTTAGATATGGATCCATATGAAATTATTTAATAAAAAACTCCACATTTAAAACACCTAAGAGTTTTTTTGAGTCTATTCATAATAAAGAAGAAATTTGGAAACCATGGAAATTTTGAGAGATGATGTGATAAAGGAATTTTTCTTAGCTATTCTATGGACGTAAGAGAATATAGATGTGTCAAAAATGAAACATGAATAATTTTCTATACTTATAACGTGAATATTTTTGAAAATTATCAGAAAGAAAAGAAGTCTTAGGCTAATATAACTGTTCAGTAGGATAAAAAATGCATTGGTAATAATTTTGATAATTCTACCGATAGTGGTAATCCCACTCCTGATGAAGAATCAAACTAATCTATTTCACGTGATGAGGTTAAAACTCATATATCTCATCCTATGCTGAGGAATCAATTGGAGACTTAGAACATTATTACTAATCAACATTAGAATGTACAACTAAGAACATCAAAATTTGTTACACAAACTTATTTGTACTCAAAAAGTCAAGATAAATGATGGGAAGGTGGATTTTAAGAATCCAAAATGTGGTTAGTCTATGAATGAAGAACATTAATAGATAAAAAATAACGATACATGGCATCTCATACCGATACTGGATAGAAAAATGTTATAGGTATAAAATCTGTTTTCCGGAATAATCTTAATGAAGAAGGAAAAGTGATAAGTAATAAGGATAGATTTGTGTGAAATGGTTACTCACAAATTAAAGGAGCTGATTCTAATGATAATTTTTCTATACTGGAATGGTTAGATATAATCAAAATATATCTTTCTCTTTTTACACAATGTTATTACAAAACTTTTCAAACAGATGTGAAGTCTACATTTCTGTTGGGGATCTTGATGAAGAAGTTTACATTGACAAACCATGTGTATTATTTTGGGAAGGATTAAATTCAAGTGTGAAGGTTGATTAATTCCATGTATGGGTTTAAAAAATCTCCAAGGGAATGGTACTCCAAGTTGGATATATGCTTATAGAATATGACTTCTAAAAACTGAATCATTTTTATCAATATTCAAATCAAAGAAGGTCGTAGTTTTCTCTCATCATAATTATTTATATAAATGATATTATCTTTTCAAGAAATGATGAGAGATATTGTGAGAGTTTTTATAAGGATATGAAAAATATTTCTGATATTTCCATGCTGAGAGAAATGAAATGAATTATTTGGTTACAAATATCACAAAAGAAGAAGCCTATTTTTCTTACTTAGGAAAATTATTCTAAGGAACATCATAGGAATTTTTTCATGGAATATTTGAAACTATTTTCCACACTAATTTTAGTGGGAAATAATTTTCTAAAGATGGTGATGGTGAAGAAGTTGATTTGAAAGTGTTTTGACAGTTGATTGTATGTTTTTTATATTTTACTTCCTCAAGACCTAACATTATTTATGTTGTCTCCAGATGTGAAATAATTCAATGTGAACCAAAATAGTCACATCTAATTTCTGGAAGAAGAATTCTTAGATTTATTAAAGGTACAAAAAATGTTGGATTCATGTATGATAACTAAAAATTTATTAACTTTTGTAATTTTCTAGTTGGGAATGAAATGTTAACGATATTAGATACTCATTTGGTGATGTTTTCTTTCTCAAAAAAAGTTGTGGCAGTTATAATAAAATTAAATATAAGTAATTAACTTTTTTCAAAGATAAATCTGAGTTTCTTGCAACCACTCAAGTAGCTACCCAAATTATGTGAATGAGAACTCAGTTGGATGACATACTTATTGATGTAATGTTAAAATTGATCTTGGGATATGACTATAAAAGTAAACTAAATCTTTCAAGGAATATAGTAAAACATTTTCATTCCAAACATATTGATATAAAGATCCACTTCATCAAAGGGAATGTGGAAAAGAATGAACTGAAGCTTATGTATGCTATACATCAGAACAAGTTGTGGACATATTCACAAAACATTTACCAGAGGAATCATTTTATAAATTTTGGTTGAACATGGGAATCCAACCACCTTTTCATCATGGTTGAGGTATATTTTCACCCCCTCTCATATTACATTTGGATAGTTTCATAAAGGGGACATTTGATTTATAAATATATCCTTATGGGAGTATGCATATTGGGTGAGTTATGGGTACGATGTGAATTCATAATTTATATGTGTGAACTATTATAAAATTTGTTGGAGTGGATGTAGAAAAAAATTCTCATGTTCTAGGAAATATTAAGATGTTTAAAAATCAAAAGAATAAGGTTGAGGATGAAAAATGTGGGAATAATGAGTCACAAATGTTTGATGGAAATGTTTTTTTCATCAATAATTATTTTTTCCTACAATGAGTTAGATAACGTGGGATTATAATTTTTTATTAGTAATCAATTTCATGAATTTAAGATGTTCATTGATTTATCAATCATAGTTTAAAACAAAAACCAAATGACGAGCTTGTTAGGACCAAGACGATAAGGAACTGCATCATTTTTTGCTAATGTCTATTTTTTGTCAGGGATATTTGAGAAGAATGGAAATAACCTTAAATTGTATAAGTGGTTGATAGGAATATTGTTGGTACTCAAGAATTTATGTTTGAAATACATAAAAATGTCCATTAATTTTCAAAGGAAAGGTATTGTTGGAATACATGGAAGTTAAAATACATCCCTGGGTAAATTTTATGATTCTTTTCTAGTTTGAATTTTATAAATATCATATCTTGTATAGAGAAATTAAGATGCCAGTCTTATAAAGGTAATGGTAAGAATATGAGTTTAATAAAATTTTCCAATATGATTATAAAGAAATATGTTACTTGATTACTGCAAATCAACATGGTTTGTTTTTCTAAAGAAGATTATAAGGTGGTACAGTTTCCCAGTTTTTTCTAAATTTTTGGGGTCCAAAATTTGGGGGAAGGTAAGGAACTCAAAATATGGATTTCTTTAAAGATATTGTGAAAATAAGTAAAATGAATGAGATTTAGGAAGATTGGATTCAAGAAGGGTGTTTCTGGAAGGCATGAAGATTATGACAGTGATCTTCATGATTACACGAAATGGAGCATTGCAAGCATTTGATGGTTTCATGAGGAGCTCTGCGACCACGTCACATATGAAAAGAGCATCCCAAACGGAGTAGCGCCACAAATATATTTTTGATTTATCCCAAAAATAAGCTATAGGTGGTGGAGAATCACTAAGTGGTGAGACTATAAATATAAGGTGCCCAACTTTGTTTTTAGTGAGAAAATACAATGGAATCTGAAATCAATTTAATTTTGTGAAGGAAGAGGAGCTCCACAAAGAGTTATTTCTATTCAGACAATAGCATCAAAAAAATGCATCTAATTTCATTACTAATGAAAATTATTTTATTTAATGGGGTGCTTCAAGATGATGGTATATTTCATGTTAAAATAGTTTAAGTGAATAGATATTTCATATAGCATCAAAATAAAACATAGCTATCAAACTAATAATGATTATGATGTATAAGAGGTTCATACTAACATCTGGGTAGGAAAAAGAAATTTTTTTTTAAAGATGAAAATTGTGGATGTGGATCAAGAAGAACTATAACATTGTATTACATCATTTTGTTCTAAAATAAGCACACACACTATTATATTGTTTTCAAAGTGATAAAAGAGTGTAAGGGAACATCCTTCTCATTGTAATCAATATTAAATGATTGTTTTCAAGTGTATTTTGTGGTATTAGATTATTTCCAATCGATACTAAGGATGTAGCTACTCCTGTTGAGTACTGAACATTATATATTATTATGTTCCTGTGGATGTGTGTTTGATTTTTATTCAGAAGGGAAATAAATATTTAACAGAAGTTGGAGGTTGATTCATATTTAAGGAAACATAAAATAAAAATATATAACTGATTCAACCTCTACCCTTCTTAGTGATACTAGAATCTTGATTGGGAAACTTCTGTTTTCTTAGTAGAGATAAATGGAACATGTTGTGAACCAACTAGATGTTCCATGGATGTTCAAGTGATTAGTTATGATCCCAATATGATAAATATTTTTAAAGGGACTAATATTCATTGGTCACAGTTCTCCCTTTTTTCATCTAGGGAGAAATTCATATTAACACCATCTCACCAACATCAAATTGTAGACCGTGCCAATGATTATAAGTAGAAAACTTCTAGTGAATTTTTGATTCCTTTTCATGTTGAAGAATGGCTCTATCATTATCTACGATTTCATTATCTTGATGAAAATTGAATATAATTCTTTCTATAAATTCATTTCAGTACAACGAATATATATACTTCTTTTAATTAAAGGATTTAAAAAGAGCCATATGAATTATCGATTAAAATATTTTTTTAAAGAAAACTCAACTAGACGATGGTTTTTATCGCAAAATAAATTTATATACATTAATTAATTTTTTACAATATCCTCTAGGGGATTTTCTATTTCTCTAATACTAACCATATATTTGAGGATGATATGTAGTCCTGAAACATAACTCCATATCTAGAGCCTGTCAAAGACATCACCAAAACATAAATGAAAATCATAGATCTAGACTAGACACAACAACATTTGGTACACCATGAAAAATTAAAACATCATTAATTTATACTTTTTAATAATGATGATGATATTAATAGTCACTTATATTAATGAATTGTGCAAAATTTATAAAGAGATTAACTACTACCCATGTATGATTATACCTTTTAAACATTTTTGGTAGTCCGACAACAAAATCCAGGGTGATATTTAATCATTTTTGTTCTATTATAGGTAATAGATGTAACATCCACTTTGTTTTTTGTGTCTTATCCATAAATTACTAACATTGTATGCACAAAGATACAAACACTTTGACATATTTGTTCATTCCATACCACCAGAAATAAACTTTCAATTACTTATACATCATCTTACTTCTAGGATAAATAAGGAGTGATGAAATATGATCTCCCTATAACATATCCTTTAAATCTATTATAGAAAAAAACATACACGGTTTCTAAATGTTATCATTACATCATGATCATGGTTAAACATCATATCATTTCATTCCTTCATTTTTATCTATGCATCTTACTTATGAAACTCTTTAATCATTATGTTGATGGATGGTAA
This sequence comes from Viscum album, assembly GCA_963277665.1. Classification (NCBI taxonomy): domain Eukaryota; kingdom Viridiplantae; phylum Streptophyta; class Magnoliopsida; order Santalales; family Viscaceae; genus Viscum; species Viscum album. Next base: position 288,425,818 of record OY728151.1, on the reverse strand, counting down.
AAAAATATGTTTAGAAAGATATGATTTATCCCATTCCTTTTAAATTTAGGGATCCATCCTTTACTAATACATAAATATGGATTATTTTATGATTTTAGTCGTGGATAATATATCTTGATCCATTAAAATCATGGAACCATACACCCTGTTAAATATCCTAAGGTGGTGATGTATTGTTTAATCATAATATTTAACTACGTCTAACCATTTTTTGTGGTTCATATTAAACTCCATCAATGTGAATATATCCTTTAAAATTTTCTGATTGGTATATATCACACATTTCTCTATAAAGATAATTCATCCATGTCATTAATGAATAAATTTTCATAGTTAACTTCAAATCATGTGTTCGGTATATTTTTTCATGATCCTTCATTTTTATGAGACATAATCTATAACCATGTCATTATACTTAAATTTGCATCCCAATCCTTTCATAGATGCATAACTTTATATTAAAAACCTATATCTACTATTTAGTAATTTATGCACTAGAGCATAGACTAATATTCTCTTCAGTTACATATAATTTTCTTCATATTCATATTTCTAAGGGAACATGGATACTTTATGAGTTAAATTGGTGAGATTATTAGACTTTATTGACAAATTTTCTATAAAATGTTGATAATATCTATCTAAACCAAAAAAATATGGATCTTAGTCACTTTTTTGGTTACACCAACACACAATAGCCTTTATCATTGATGGATCTACTGTCACATCCTCTATTTGAATTATGTTACCTAAAAATGAAAACTATTTCAACCATAATAAAAAAACTATAATTTTTTCATAAATATTTTCTTTCTTTATGTTATTTACAACAATTATCATGTTTCTATCACACTCTTACTTTCTCTTTGAATAGATAATAACATCAGCTATAAATACTACCACAAACTAATCAAGGTAATCTCTATGTAATCTATTCATAAAACCCATAATGATAGATGGGGAATTGGTCAGGCTTAATGACATCACTATATATTCATTTTGTCAATAAATTTTATATAATTTCTCTTAGGTATACCATCATTCATAAACCTCAATTGATTATATCCAAAATGAATTACAATCATAGAAAAGTTTTAGGCCCTATTAATTTGATCAAATAGGATATCAATATGGGTTAGATTATAATTATTCCTAATCATGACCTATTTCATATCCTGATAATCAATAATGGGTCACATAAATCCATATTATTTTAACAAAAATAATATTTTCACCCCAAGGTTGCACACATTTCAAAATGAATCCACTATCATGGTTATCTAAGAGTTTCATTTTTTATAACTACAACTCAATTGGGTCAATTATAAAAGGATTGTATAAAATTGGTGTGGCACCAAGTGTTGTGATATTGAGAAATAAACATCACAGTTTAGTGGAAGGCTATGAAAATATTATATAATTACATCTTGTAAATCTCATACAGTTGTCTTATCATCGATGATGTCTTTCTATTCAATCATATGAGATAAATTCATCTCTTAAATTTGAATAAAATTGAATACAATGGATGTGATTCCCATCAAGATTTCAAATTTATCATTTAATCGATAGATGATAATATGTTGTTTTAGAATATCAAATATAACTTTCATTCCACACAAATTTATGTCATATTTATTCAGAGAAATCCAATACCAGCTTAATATAACATTAAATTCAACTAGAGGAAAATTGAAAATATTTAAAGGAAGTATATTCTCACAAACATCAATCATAGAAGAATAATATAGATGATATATGATCATAATACTATTATGGGTATTCAATTATAACTCAATATCATATCATTAGGGTGTTGATTTTATACCCTTTCTAAATTAATCAGATAAAAATGAATGGATAGTTCGAGAGTCATCTAAGCCATTAAAAAATCCATAGTGGATGATAAGTGTATCATTCCATATGTCATTATCACACCCCTCTCTAAAAATATTGATGTTATTATATTTCATTTTTTCACTCAACATAAGATGTTTATGACGTTGGTCATCATCATTAACCTTTAAGACTAGAAAGTGGTTAGCATAATTACCATACTGCTATCATTTGAAATAGTGGGGTGTTGGTGGTTCATTATAAAGAGATATGTCTCTATATTCATATGTAATTAAATTTTTCCTATCTATTTGAAATTTGATTTCATAAAAAACATCTGTTCCACAAATAAATTAGTTACCATTCACCTTACGTAAATATGCTTCACATTTATTACCACAGATTTTATAATAACTAAAACCCATACACTCGGATCTAGTGTTGAAATCATTGAAATTAAATTTATGGCTTTATTATTGAAACTTGTAAACCAAATTTCTCCCATCCAAACCATACAACATCATGATGGAAAACATGATCAATTAATTTCTCAATGAACATCCGTGTTTAGAGTTCTAGAGAATTAAGAAAAACTCTTACATAACAAATTACCATTTTATTAAATTAAACTTCCCCCAATTAACCATGTTTTTTTTATTTCAGATAAATTCACCATAATTTTACATATGAAATCCATTTTAGGCATATTTTTATCAATGTAATTCCTTGTAACCTTGGGTAAAAAGAAAAATTTTAATGGTGTGATAAAATGATCAATAATTGTAAACATAACCCTTAATAATTGAATATAACCAATCAAAGTAAGATGTGAATAAATATATGAGGGCATAATAAGAGTGTATGAGTGAACCAGAAAAAAAATTATCCCCATCAATACCTAGATCATAAACAATGAAAACATATTAACCCAAAGATTTATCATATTCAATAATCATGAGCCATGTGAAATAAACATTGAACATAATAAACATTATTAGCCCATACAAAACATAAAATAACCCAGTGATATCATGAACCAATTTTCGTCATAACTAATTATAAAACCATGTCTGAAATAAATGTATCCCAGTTAAATACATTGGAGAAACCATCATGTAACTCCCACATTCATTCCACTCAACACAAGATACATTACCCAATACATTGGAGTACTATTTGGGTGCACAATTTTCTTAATCTATTACAGAATCACCCTTTATTTTTTGAGAACCCGTCTTATATAATATGTAGCAGTCTCACCTAGTGATATTTCTGAAACACCATCATATAATCTATAACGGGCACATCTAGATCTATCTAGACTTCCCCTATCGAATATGTAATTTTCATGAACCCAACAATGAGTAAAATACCAAGATATTACATTTCATCTTTAAACCCAGAAAATTAATCTTCATTATTACATAATATTATTATCCTATGGATAATAAATTATTTTCATGATAATATCTTTGAAACATGTTTAATAGGTGGAAAAGAAACTGGTTTCATTAAAATATAATTGAAACTATGTTAATATATATAGAGAAAGAATTAGGATCGTATCACTGAAATATATATACATTGGATAATAAGCTTCAACAATGTTTTTTTGACATTTATCAATGAAAATACCATTATAATATTATTAAAACCATTCTTTATGAAAATATCCTTTTCATTTTAAAAACATCTTTTTAAAAACTAATTTTTTTAAATTCTTTTCTATGAAAACAAATTCTAAATTCAAATTATATCATGAATATTCATAAAAAATATTTCATTAAAAATAATCTTAAAAGAATTAAAAGGATGCTTTAGTGAAATGATGGTAATATCGATGAGTACATTCATATATTCCATAAAAAATGTTGTTTTTTCATCAAAAAATGGTTAGAAAAGTGCCTAGTTTAGAAAGAAAAAATAATATACCTTTGAAAATAAAATTAAAATGGGAGAAATATATAAAAATGAATTTAATAAATAATTTCATAAATCTTAGAAATATTTTTTGAATCATTTTTTAAAAACAAGGTCTTCGAAGAAAAAAAAATGTTCAGACCGAAGAGAGAAATGAAGTCCAGTTTTCTTAAATGATATTCTAAAAATTTTTAAGTACCAAATTGTATAAAATAGATTCAGTTTTTTTAGAAATATAATTAAAAAATATAGGATAATAAAATTCGTGTTAATTATAATATTTCCACATCAGATACTTATTATATAAAATCGTGATAAACTATGAGATTGTAACAGAAGAATCCTTCAACATTTTTAACTTTGAATCGTGATCCACATGAAATAATAATATTAATTGAAAATTATAATTTCATTAAAACATTAATATTGATTATATTAATTATATATAGGGAAATATATACACTTCATATGATAATATTAATGTATAACATAGTGAACGTCTCAAAGAAGAAAAATTGAGACAGAAATACCTTACTACTTTGGTAACTTTGAAACTGTAATCCTCGTGTAAGATAGATCCAAAAATGGATATGTAAATCCCAATATATTTATTTATAATAATAATAAAATAAATTCATGTGAATTATATACACTACACAATATATAAAAGTGTTGAATATGAAATATTTCTCATAAAAATACATGTGAGATGCGAAAACTCTTAACTCGAGTTTGATAGGTCATGATTGCTATTTACCATCCTAAATTGTAATATAATGTTAATTATTTATTTTATTTTTAAAAAATTTAGAGTTTTATATTACTTTTATTTCACTTATAACCATTTTATATTCAATTACTCAGTTAATTATGTGTTCATTGGATGCTTTGACCATATTTGAATTAAGTGTCAAAATAAAAATATGTAGGTTGATAATGGTCATAGTGGTCATTATATACACTTATATATAATAATAATAATAACTAATTATTAATTATATTTATATATTAATTATACTATCAAAACCAATCATAAATATTTTTATAATAAATGATCTAACATTACTATGATGGAGATTGTAGGTCGTATGTACTCTTGAGTAACATTTCAATTTTCCAATGATCATTATGGAAAAAAGGTAAGTAAAATTTATTATTCGAGAATGATCATAAAACCATAATTAATATATTATTTTATTATATATAATTATATGTATAATTCTTAGGAGTTTTTCATCAAAAAAGGAGTCACATTTCTTTGTAGGGCGGTAGTCCATTGTATACATAAGGGATGTTATTGAATTACCGATGTTAACGAACATAAAAATGTTTTTGAAAAATATTTAATAAATATTTATAATTATGTAACTTTTATGACACATATACATTATATCCATCATCATACCGAAATATAAGAGGTGGTAATGGAAAAAACGAAAGTCATCGTTCTCCGAGAGGTTGTCTGATGTACACACACATGATCAACTTGTAACCAATTTGATGGAAGTTTTTCTGGTTATAAGTATTAGAATAAAAAGAATTAATTATATTTGTGATATTTAGTTTATTATATCATCATGTTAAAATAATAAATTATTGGTTTGGAGGAATAAATAATATAAAAATTCTAATTAGAGAATATTACATTTTCTTTAAGAAACTCCTTTTGGTTTGTACTAAACGCATTCCTTGTATGGAATTAATCCAATTAAATGGATTCAATTATGGGGGGATGGAAGTGGAGAATTTATTTTTTTAGGTTATAGCCGAGCCATTTTTTTAAAGTGTGAAGAGAGGATGAAAAGGGGTGCCATTTTATAAGTGAGGTGAGTGGCACAAATAAAAATATTTTTTCGATGAATCTTAGGTGAAACCACATATTTACCTAAAGAAGGATCAAAATATTTAAAAATGCTATCCAATAAGGTATTATGTTGAAATATGTCTATAAAGTATTTTTTTACATGTTTGGGGTCATTTTGACACATAATACTCAATTGTTGCCTACTATGTAAACTCATTATTCACATTAGCAGTCTAATTAATTTTAACTATTTTCACTAATGATTAAGGTAATATATTTTGTTTAACCTATTAGATGATATAGATTATTATTTTTTAAATATGGAAACCACTTCTCCATATTTAACTCACATAAGTAAAATGATTTAATTTAAAATAAATCCCACAGATGCGGCGAGACATCCATTTTTTAAGAGTAATATTTTTTAGAAAAATATGATTCTATAATAACTATATGATTGATAAAGATCCGCCCTCTCTTATAAATGTACACATCTCCTTCTATTTTATTCAAACCTATAAATCAAATTATTTTGGACAAAAAATATCCATTTATCCTCAAAACATCATTCAATTCTTTCAAGAGGACGTAATTTTGGTAGGAATCCAACATAATGAGTCCTTTGGTCAAATCAAAAGGAGACACTCGAAGAAGAGGTAATTGTTTTACCAACTCCTACAAAGTTATATTCTCATTATTCTTCCTTTAAATATGTGGTTTCCATAATAAAGTAATAAATCAAAAATATACTATATTCTTATATGTTTCTTATATTTTTGGAATATCACACTCCTTTTTTGACCCATCCTAATAAAACAATATCACAATTCGTGCAGACGTACGACTTACTATCTTCATGTCGTGGTGTAAACTTTTTTCATGTATACATTATTTATATGTGTATAATGATGAATATAAAGTATTTATTATATAAATATGAAATTATATTGTTTATTTATAATTCATATTCCATCCAATTCCTAACCATATACCATTACGAAATGATATCAGCACTCGTGGGTACGTACGACCTACCGTCTCCACGATGTGATGAGATACATCTGCCATTACAACCATTTAAGAATGATTTAAAAATTGAATATACTGAATAAAAATGAAATATATGACCTAAATATGCTTATTTAATAATATATATATATATATATTATTTAATTTCTTCCATTCAATACGATAAGGAAATTGAAACAACATTCATGGTTACATACGACCTACTGTCTCCAAGAACAATGTGTTCCATTTAACTTATCTATATGTAATATATATTTATATAGTACCTATAAATGGTATATAAACAATTTTTTCACATTTTTAAGTAATAAAATCATGATCAATGTAATTAGATAAATATTAAAATGTTAAAACACATATGAAAAAAGGGATTATTTCCTGAAATGCTGCATTAACATTGGAAATATTAATAAACATGTCATATAAAGTAATTAAATAATCATATAGAATATCATAAATATGATTAATATTTGGTTACAAGTTAATAATATGTTTAAAACATCTATTAATGACAATAAAACTTGTATATAGGGAATCATATCTAAGTTAAGGGTTAATTTCACAATCTCATTATTTTATGAAATGTTTTATACCTTAGTATTTACTAAGACAAAAATACATTACTGCATTGGTATCTTTGAAACTATTAACCCCTTGTAAGATAGATCCTAAAATTGATATGTATATAAAAATAAATATATTTATAATAATAAAATAAATTTATGGGAATTATATATACCACACAATAAATATAAGTGCGGAATATGAAATATTTCTCATAGCAAATAATGTGAGATTAGAAAACCGTTAACTTGAGTTTTATTGGCCCTGATTGCTATTTATCACCCTAAATAATAAACATATGTTATTTATTTATTTTTTTGTAAAATATTTATTGTTTTATATTACTTTTATTTCACTTATTAAAATGTTATATTCAATTACTTAGTTAATTAAGTGTATGTCAGATGCTTTGACCATATTTGAAATAAGTGTAAAAATAAAAATATGTAGGTTTCTAATGGTCATAGTGGTCAGTGTAAAAGGTTATATAGAATAACAATAATTAATTATTAATCATATGTATATATTAATGATACTTTCATAACCAATTAGAACTATTTTTATAAAAATGATCATACATTACTATGACAGAGACGGTAGGTCGTACATACTCTTGAGTAACGTTTCAATTTTTTAATGATCTTTATGGAAAAAATGTATCTAAAATTTATCATTCGAGAATGATCATAAAATCATAATTAATTTATTGATTAATTATATGTAATTAAATGTATAATTCATGTGACGTTTTCATGAAAAAAAGGAATCACATTGCTTTGTAGGGTGGTAGTCAACTGTACACACAAGTGACGTTATTGAATCACCATTATTAAAGAACAAAAATGTGAATTTTTAATTTAATGAATAAATATTTATTATTATTTAATTATATCACACATATAAATTATATCCATCATCATACCGACCTATGAGAGGTTGTAATGGAAAAAAGGATGTCATCGTTTCATGAGAGGTTGTCAGCCATACACACAAATGATCTATTAGTAACCAATTTGATGTAAGTGTGTTTAGTTTTAGGTATTAGACTAAAAATAAAAAAATATCATCATATGTGTGATATTTATATTATTATATCATTATGGTAAAATCAAAAATGATTGGTTTGGAAGAATAAATAATATAAAAATACTCATTAGAGAATATTATGTTTTCTTTAGAAAACTCTTTTTTGTTTGCACTAAATGCCATGATTGGATGGAATTAATCCCATAAAATGGCATCAACAATGATGGGATGGTAGTAGAGAATTTAATTTTTTAGGTATTAGCTGATCCATTTTTAGGTCTGAAGAGATGAGGAAATGGGGTGCCATTTTATAAGTGAGGCCAGTGGCACACATGTAAATATTTTTCTGATGTGTGTTAGGTGAAAGCACATTTTTACCTACAAAAAGGATCCAAATATTGGAAAACTCTATAAAATATTGTATTATGTTGAAATATGTCCATAAAAGTATTTTTTCACAAGTTTGGGGTCATTTTGACACATTATTATCAATTTTTACTTACTATGTAAACTAATTATTTGCTTGGGCACTCTAATTAATTATAACTATTTTCAAAAAATATTAAGGTTAAATTTTTTGTTTTCCCTTTTAGATTATATAAATTATTATTATTCTAAATATGGAATCCATTTCTCAATATTTAACTCGCATAAGTGAAATAATTTAACTTCAAATTAATCCCCCAGATGCGGGGAGACAACCATTTTTTAAGAATAGTATTTTTGAGAAAAATATGATTCTATAATAACTATATGACTGATAATAATAATTTTATAAAACTAAATAAAATATTTACTTCTATATAATATAATTTTTTTTATTTAAAAAATGTCCCATTAGGGATTATTTTAATTATTTAAAAAGGGAAACATTATTCTTTTTCAAATAGTTAATAGAAAAACATGTTTTTTAAATCCAAAAAATAATAATAATTAAAAAAAATATAATGTTGATTAATATCAACTAAGTGTAACACCACAAAATTTCATGGTATGTATCTTCTTATTTAAATTTAATAGCATAGATTGTACACAATACTGAGTTCGAATGAACTATGATCTATCAAAATAACTATTTAAAAAGAGGATATGAATATTATTAACCACATTACTAAATTAATAAAAATTATTTTTTAAAATAGAATTCTTTTTTGAATTCATAATATCAAATTTGTCTTAGGGTGGATTTTTTTTATTTTTTGGAAAACTTTCATTTTTTGAGGAATACTGAAAAATACTACATTGTAGTTAAAAAATTAACTATTTCATTGAAATAATCTGTATGTATTATATTTTTTAAAAGTCATAATATATCAATAATATATATTAATCCAATTCTGGTCATTGAAACTATATTTATAATATAATTATATATGAAAACATTATTTAACTTTTGAACGTCTCTTTTACCCGTCTTCTAACCTCATTTAAAGATTAGTATTAAACATAATTTTACTTCTTATATGAATTGAATTAAAGAAACATTCATACATATTTTTAATAAATATGAGAAATTTAGTATAAAAGGGTAAAAATAATTTTTTAACAGTAACTTTTGAATTTTATTTTCCACAGTTAAAGATAAATATGGTATTTAAAGGTAAAAGTATTATTATAATAATATAAAATTACAATAAAACATTTCCAAATTTCATTGGAAATGTTTTTTAAACACAAATGAATATTTGGAATAATATATGATCTTTTATAAGATACATGTGTTATATTAGGAAATTTATTATATTTTCTTTAAAGAAGAGTTGAACATGTCATTTTTAAATTTTAATAATAATATAATTTTTAATATGTTGTTATATACGTCATATGTTAAACTATAAATAGTCGTTATAATGAAGAAATGTTTATCTACATAATCATATTTTATTTATAATTTTATAAAATATATAATTAAATAAATTTTTGATACAATAATGATGTAGTAATTTATTTATTAAGCGAAGAATAAAATACATGATATTTATAATATTAAAATAAATATCATTTGAAATATTTAGTTCCATCCATGATTTTTTTACATTAATAGGATATTTTAGATCTTATTTAATTTAGTTATTTCAAAGTAATAACGTTTTAATAAATGTTTAAAAATTAAAGTGTGTCAAAATTGACGTAAATGAGAATTTAAAATAATTATAATTTTATTAATTGATAAATAATTCATAAAAATATAGAATTTTGAAAATTAGCTAAGATAATGTTAAATATTTCATAAATTATCCAATACTTTTTTTTTCATTTTATAGTAACTCTATTAAGTCTATAAGTTAAAAAAACAAGTTGTCTTGAAAAGAGATAAATTATTTAACTAAGGGTTAAAGAAAAATTATAATGCTAATTTTGTAACCTAAATTTTTTTAAATTAAATTTATTTATATTATTTTTACCAATAATTATCTCATCTTATAAATTAATCACTTTAGAGCTATTTAAAATTGAAAGTCAATTTATGAAAAATTAATAGTTTTCGAGTTTCCTAAAGTGCCCTTCCCCTCTCTTATAAAAGGGCACCTCTCCTTATTATCTATTGACCCCAATAAAGCCCTTTAGTTAGGAAATAAGGAGAACATTTATCCTCCAAACATACCTCAATCCATTCTATATTCGATACATTGGTCTGAAATCCAACCCATAGACTCCTTATATTCGAATCGATAGGATACACTCAAAGAAAAGGTACATGTTTTACCAAAATTATCATAGATATTTTCTTCTTCAACGTCCATTTCATATGTTTTTCCCATGATAAAGTAATAACTATAGGATCTCCTATTTCTTTAAATTTTTTTATTATTATTGGAAAACCATATTCATTCTTTACCCATCCTATGAAAATAATATCACCATACGTGTGTATATATGACTTTCCAGCTCCACACTATGGTGTATACTAGATTTTATGAATAATTTATTTATATGGGTATACTGTTGAATATAAATGATTTAAATAAAAAATAGGTATTTAAATTGGTTCTTTATATTTCATATTACATCTAATTATATACCCTCTACCATTACATAATGATATCATCGCTTGTGCATACATACTGACTAAAAATTACTTTTTTTTATAAAAACACTTTTAAGGAAAAGTGAGAAACCATGGGATATAACAGTAACCACGAATCAGCCAAAAAAACAGAACAAATGCAGAACATGCTCATCCCCATCGGTTGCACCATGTCGTAGCCTTCATCAGAGGATAACCCTTCGATGAGAAGTCCTGTGCGAATGCATGGGCACAGAACGGATGGCAAATCCATACCCTCTCAACTAACAAATTCCAAAGGCAAGATCAGGCGAAGACTCTGTGCTCTAATCCCCTTCTGGGGAATATCTGCGTGAAGTGATTATTGCATAAAAAATATTTTCAGCATAATAATTGAACCTAACTCAGGTACAGATCACACAATAGTTCACCAAACCAGCCAAACTCAGAAAGCCAACCTAAACAGAATCATAAAAGATTAACATAAGATCACCAAAGCCTACTTCCCTCAACAATTTCCATGATAAATATGATACCTAAGTGTTTGGTACCTTAGTCATAAGCTTTTCGACCTTAGAAGCTAGCTAATTCCAAGAATGGATATACTCCTCCATACTAATTAGACGTTTATTGAAGACCCATACCAATATGAGTTTGTGTTTGTTAATCCAACAGTATTTATACTCATTAAGATACACTTTTAGGGACCTCCACATTATCGTGAATGCATCTTCTTCATTTTCATTCAGAACCAATACCTATTGGAATGCTTCCTCATTGGAACTTAAAATAATGTCCAATGATTGATCATCCTTGTCCCCTGTTCTTTGAGGACTTTGGTTCTCACTGAAAAATTTAATTCCATTTAAATTTTCTGCCAACTGGATCTCCATAGGAGGAGGGAGTGACGAGTAATCCTTCCTCCCCTCCCTTCTCCTAACACTCCTTATACTCCTGATACTCCTCAAGCTTAATGGATCATCTACTGAGAGTTCGGGTGAAACCCCAATGAGTTCCTTCCTACAACCCACACCTCTCTTCTCAAGGATATCCGAATCAGATCAAACATCCTCCTCTAGGAGGCCTTTGAACCTATTGCTCAAGTGGACTGGAGCCCATTTCAGAAAACTCCAACCTCCATCATCTTCTCCTCTGTTATGTACTGTTGTGTCTATAGCTAGTCTCTACTTCCCCTTACTCACAGCCCCACTACTCACCCTTAACTCCTCTGCACACAAAGTAGCCGAAGCCACCTGCACACTGACCATCGTTTGTTCGAGGGACACATCCCTATAATTATTCTGAATTTCCACTCAAACATCTTCATACTGAGACCTTACCTTGGCTCTCTGCACACTATGGTTGAAAGGACCCTCGATATCATCCCTTTTCCTGCTCAAACCCTCATATACCCATGGGTTCAATGGATAGTCCATAGACTTCTTCTCCACCTCCGAACACAAAAGCAACCTCAACGCTCACATCCCTATCAGTTGAAGCATTGTCGTGTCATTCTTTCTTTATTGGCCACAACAACTGGGGTTCATATTCACTACTCTCTCTACCCGCTTCCAATTATTCCTTGCTACACCCCATCATGATGACCATCTGGAAATCATGGTAACCCATACCCCTGACCACCGTCTTTGCAGACCCCCATCGACATACATTATAGAGATGTCCGAACCACCTACATGTCAAGAAAAAATCGGGCCAACTCTCATAAACCACATGTTGTTTACACCTGTACTCTTCACCGATTGTTATCCATACATAATCAAAGGGGGTTCTAGACACAACCATCTCAACACACACCTGCAGATTCACTAGGTGGAAAATAGTTTCTATGCGACTGTCCGAGAAAATTTACCTACCTATAAGGTTTGCGGGCATTTTTAACATAGAGGTATTTTGGAAAGGGAGCGGAAGGTTGGGGAAGCTGGCCCAGGTCATAGAAGAAGGTGGGTCACGCTTCATAAGAAATTCAAACAACCATAGAAATAAAATCAACCTAAAACCATTGCAGCACTAGGGGTCCCTCTACCTAGTGCCAATGAGGTCCTCCTCTAATTATAAGAAAATCATGATGTGATGATTGTCGAATAATCCTACTATCGCCCTTTCACGGAGGTCCCAGGAGTCGAAGACGAATCCATCAAAGGAATCCACTGAAGGACTTCGATGATTGAACCATGAAACCAACATGAACTTAAAGAGTGAAGAGATAATCATAAAATCTGAGGTCGAAATCTAATGATTCGGAAAAACATCAATGAGCTCTGGGACACGAGGCCTCATTGTAGCTTCTGAAAATGGAGGAAGGAATGTGGGATTAGGGAAGGGTCGAAATGGGGCTATTTATTTCCTGATGGCCAATGAATATCCCTCCCCCACCATGGGGGGAGGGACCGGCGTGGGAGCCGCCGTCGTCACCATAAGAGGAAGACCATCAACCTAGGGTTTCCGAGCACCCACAACAGCTAAACTCTATGCCCGTGCATACATACAACCTACAGTATCCTTGACGTGACGAGATTCATCCTCTATTACAAACATGTAAGAATTATTAAATATATATATACAAAATAAATATGAAATATATGGAATAAATATTCTACTAGATTAATATATATATTTATCAGTTACATTCTTTTATTCAAAAAATCAGAAAACGCAAACAATGTTCATGTGTACGTATGGCCTACCGTCTTCATGAATGATGTTTTCCATTTCATTTATCTATCAATTATGTATATATATATATAAATAGAATATAGATGATATATAAATAATGTTTTACATTCATTATGTAATTAAATCATTTTCTAATTAATAATATAATGATTAAAAATTCAAACACATATGATAAACCAAGAGATTACTAGCTGAAATGTTTCATTTAGCTATGAAAATATTAGTAAACTGGTAATATAAAGTCATAATTGAATCATATATAACATAATAAATTTTATTATAATTATATTTATTGTTAATAATATGTTTAAAACAACTATACCGGAGTTCAGGTCATGTACGTAGGGAATAAGACCAAAGGTAAGGGTTCATTTTGCAATCAAATTATTATCTGAGATTGACTATATCTTAGTATTTACTAAGACATTTTATTAATCCATGACCATGTTTATAAAAAAAATATTTTCAAAAGGAATATTTTATGTTTTATTTAAGGGTCTCTTTAACTAAATAATTATATTAAGTGTTTTAATGATTTATTCTTCTATAATATTTCTAATTAATGTCTATGATTTCAAAGTAGTTTTAGGGATTTATTTATATGGACAATAATGTTTTAAAATGTTAATTACATTTAGAATTTTCAAAGTGGAATAGGAAAAATTGATTCAAAAATATATTTTAAATGTCATGTATTATAATTGTGTTACTTTTGAATAAGTGATTTCAAATAAAAAGGGTTGTTTTTTCAAGATAATTTTAGACATTTTAATAATGAATTTTCATATATGTCAATATCTTTTATAAGATCTTATGCATAATTTTCATTTCTCTCATATGATATAATTTACCATATTTTATTAAATGATTTATAATCAGTTTTATTATGGATGTGAAATATAGATACCATTCATGGGTTCTTATTAAAATATCTATATTTCTTATACTAGTTTTTAATACAAATGATTTCAACATTTTCATATTTGGAATGTATTGGACATAGAAAGTGATGAGCGAGGACCGCTATTTTCCCTTGATTCATTGGTAAGTATAATAAGAAAAAATTAGTTGGAAAACCCCCTTGAAGAATGTTACCAAGCAGTTTAACATTATCAAGAGGATAGATCATGACACCAATCAAACATGATTCTACCCACAGACATAAACCATTAGGAGGATAGATCGTGATAGTAGCTATCTTGAGGATATATATTGATATTTCACATGTTTACAATTATGCATTCCATCATTACAAGAATAGTTGTTTATATTACATATGGTTATTCGATTAGTAGAATATCCTTATAAATGTTAAAAAAGAATTATTTGATTTATTTTTTCCAAAGTATGCCAAATATTATGTTTAAAAGGCATGTGATTCAGTTTAATACTTTAATTAAATTTTTTTTCTAATTTATGAAAGCTTATGTTGTGTTATTTACCCTTATTGATCATCTGATCTCAATCATTTACTATGTTTTATTTTCCCTGGATGTCAGGATGTGTATAATGATTGATATGAAGTCTTATGCGAGAAGAATAATGGTATTCTAAAAGGATTATATATGTTTTATTTTATGTTTTTATTTGTAATGTAATGTTCATGTATGTAATATGTTTTCTAATACCGATAAACTGATTGGTATTTTTGAGATTTGGTTCCTCGTAATCATGCCTATGTATTAAAATAGTGTAGCTGCTCTTGGTTTCTGGGGTTAGGGAATTTTTGTGGGTATCAAAGGATGTTTAGAAACAACCATAAAAATTAGATTAAGAAATCAATTATTAGAAAGCATAACCCTATGAATGAATTTGAGAATATTTCTAAATAAAGGATATCATTCATTCGATTTGGTAAGTGATAACCAAAGATAATCCTTTGGAAAAATGGATTGAGAATAAAATTACATCATTTTATATACTATAAATGATTCTTCATGACTATATCACTATGTTTGTGTTTCTCACATTATTCATTTATTTTTGGTCAATGGTTAGAGTTCGAATAGTTATTCATGTAATTGATATACTATTGATAATGAAGAGGCAAAAAAAATTGAGATAGAGGAGTTATTAAGGAATAAGATATAGAAGCGTGTTCAATAAATTAAGAGTGAATTGGAAGGATTAAGATATCTTTTTAATTTTATTCAATAATTATTACATCAATGGTATTATGGTTATAAGTTTCATGAGATATAGAAGAATTGTACTCCAGTAAATTTTCCTCAAATATATAGATTCAGGAATTGTTTTATTTTGGTTTTTGAGGTTATAAAGTTATTTTTCAATAACAGATACATTACGTTGTTTGGATACTCTAATGTTATGATTGATTTTGAAAATGTAGAGACTTTTTAGACTGTTAATTTTAATAGTAGTATTTTTGAAAAATCATAAGGTTGTGATGGAGTACATTGAACATTGGATATTATTTTTGGAGGATAAAGTTTGATTTATTGGATAATTTTTTATAACCTTTTTATGTTTTAGTTAACATTTATAGGATGAATAAAATACTTGTGTTCCTTAGGATTTATTTAATGTTCCTCAGGTAGGAATAATCATTTGGAGAATTCATTTCTATGAGTAAGGTATGAAGTAAAAATAGATCGAAGCACAATAAAATAATTTTTCAACTCTTGGAAAAGGATAATGAAATCATAAAAACTATAATATAAATTTTTTATAATGAATCAAATGATCACTTATATTATAATTGATTTATAATATTGGGATTGTTAACATTATCCTAATCATGTTCTCAATCACTCTCTATTGGAAGTTGATTGATAAAATTTTCATTCTGTCAATTTTTTCCTATATGGAACCCTTGAATGTGTTATCTCTAGTAAACTTTGTGTGTCCCTTTAATTATTTTAAATTAGAACATTTATCGACCCTTGTTCTTCTATGGGATTTCAATAAAGGAATATTGTGTAGTCCAAAATTAGTTTCCAAACACAAATAAAAATTTTCAATGATGAAATTTATTGAAGGAGGGGAGAATGTAACACCCCAATATTTAAGGTTTTGTTTCATCATATTTAAAGTCATTATACTGCATTGTACACAACACTGAGTTATAACACACTGTTATCTATCAAATGCATTTGTTTGAGAAGAGGTTATAACTAGTGTTAAATGCAATATAAAATTTATAAATATTATTTTTTAGTAGACATTGTTTTTGAATTCATAATATCAAAAATATATTAGGGTGATTTTTTTTATATGAAATGTTTCATTTTTTGATGAATAGTGCAGAATACTATATTAGAGTTAAAAAATGAATTTTTTATTTATTTAATTATAATATATTTAATTTCTTAAAGTTAAAATATATAAATAATTTATGTATTGATACAATATATATCATTGGGGCTATTTCGATAATAGAATTATATATATATATAAATTTTGGACTTTAGAATGTCTTTTTACCCACCTTCTAGCCACATTTGTAGGATTATTATTAAACATAATTTTACAAAATCAATGAGTTAAATTTATAAAACTGAACATATATGGTTGTAATCAGTATGAAATATATGGTCCAATAGGATAAAAATATTTTTTTTGGTGAGTAGTTACTTTTGAATTATACTTACCATAGTTAAACATAAATTGTGTAATTAAAAGAAATAATAATATGATGATAATATAAAATTAACCTAAAACATATCATAACATCATGGTATAATTATTTTTAAACAAGAATAGACATTGTTTTGAAAATATTAACCTTTTTAATAAACCTGTTTCAGATTAGGACATTTATTATATTTAATTTAATGAAGAGTTAATATATTCATATTTAAATTTTAATAACTATATAAGTTTTAATATGAGGATATATAAAAGATATGGTCAACAATACATAGTCATTGGAAATATAAAATTTTTATAAACATATTTTATTTTTATTTATGAATTTATAAAATATATATTTATATTAAATTCTGATAGAATGATGATGTTATAATTAATTTATTTAAAGAATAATCAAATAAATGAT
Source organism: Viscum album (assembly GCA_963277665.1). Lineage (NCBI taxonomy): Eukaryota > Viridiplantae > Streptophyta > Magnoliopsida > Santalales > Viscaceae > Viscum > Viscum album. The sequence continues at coordinate 288,407,920 of OY728151.1, read as the reverse complement.
ATTAATAGTTTTCAAATAAATATCATATGAAATATATGATGTCATAGAATAATTTTATAGATTAATATGACATTTTAGGAATGAGTTAATTTATTTTTTATATGGAATATCATTTTTTTGAATTTATAAAAAGTCAAATTAAAAATTTTGTCAAAATTGACCTAAAAGACATTTTAAAATAAAAAATATTTTTATGGGATAAAAATTCATAAAAATCAATAATTCGTCCAAATAACTATTATAATGTTACATATGTCATAAATGATATTATTGGAGTTCATTTTATATTTTATAATAAATATTCTAACCATATTTTGTAATAAGAAAAATTTTCATTGTAAGAGTTGAATTTTTTAACAAAGGGTTAAAGGAAAAAAATAAGGTTACTTTTGTGACATAAATATGTCAAAAATTAATTTTTTGAGAGAATTCAGATGCATACATATCTCATATTATAAATTACTCATTTTTTAAATATTTGAAATCTAAAATCAATTTATATTAAATTAAATGTTTTGGAGTTTCTTAAAGTGCCTCCCTCTCTTATAAAAGGTCACATATCCATCACTTTTATTAAAATATATAAATCAATTTATTTTGGACAAAACCTAACCATTTATCCCCCCAACATCATTAAATTGATCAAAGAGGCCATAATTTGGGTATAAATCCAACATTAGGAGTCCTAATGTCAAATCAAAAGGAGACACTCGAAGAAGAAGTAATTATTTTGCCAACTCTTTAAAAGTTATTTTATTATTATTATTAATTTTAATATGTGGTTTCCATAATTAAGTTATAAATAAAAAATTTACTATATTATGAGATTTTTCTATGATTATGGGAAAATCACGTTCCCCTTTTGACCCATCCTATAAAAACAATATCCCCATTCCTGCAGATGTATGACTTACCATCTTCATGTTGTGGTGTAAAATAATTTTCATGTATACATTATTTCTATGTGTATAATGATGAATGTAAAGGATTTAGGATATAACTATTAAATGATATTGTCTATTTATAATTAATATTCCATCTAATTCCTATCATATAACATTATGGAATGATATCATCGCTCGTGCGTACGTACATTATATCGTCTCTCTGATGCGATGAGATTCATCCGCCATTACGACCATTTCAGAATGATTTAAAAAATGTATATATTGAATAAATATGAAATATTTGACCTAAATATTATTATTTGGTAATATATATCATTTACTTTCTTCCATTCAACATGATAACAAAACTGCAACAGCATTTATGTAGACGTAGGACCTACCATCTCCATGAACGGTGTGTTCTATTTAATTTATCTATATCTACTATATATTTATATACTCAATATAAAATATATATAAATAATCTATCACATTTTTTAAGAAATAAAATCATGATCTATGTAATAAGATCAGTATTAACAAATTAAAACACATATGATAAACAACGAGATTATTTCCTGAAACACAACATTAAATATAAATATATTAATAAAAAAGTTATATAAATTCATAAAATAATCATATTGGATATCATAAATATGATAATTATTCTATTAAAATTTAATAATATGTTTAAAAGCACTATACATGACTTTAAAACATACACAGTGAGAATCAGACCTAAGGTAAGGGTTAATTTTGAAATTTTATTAATATATACGATTATTTATACCTGAGTATTTTGTAAGACATATTTATCATCCATGACAATGTTTCATAAAAATATTTTCAAAAGGAAGCATTTATGGTTTATGTAAGGGACTATTTAACTAAATCATGAATTTAAATTTTTTAAAGATTTATTCTTCTAGAATCATTATAAAAAATTTAAATGTTTTCAGAATGATTTTAGGGATTTATTTATATGGGAATGAATGTTTTAAAATGATAATTACATTAAAAAATTAAAAAATTTTATGGAAAACATTTATTAAAAAATATTTTGTTAAATTTCTTCTTTTATATGTGTGTGAATTTGGAATAAATGTTTTCAAATAAAAAGAGATATTGGTATCAAGACATTTTAGTTATTTTTATATTGAATTATCATCCATGTAAACATTATTTTTTGGATCTTAGGGATAATTGAGGATTATTTATTATGATATAATGTAAAATATTTTATTGAATGGTTTATGATCAGTTTGATTGTGCATTTTTTAAATGGATTCCATTCGTGGTTTATGGATAGAGTATTAATATTCCATATAGTATATTTTTAATATGAATACTTAATATTATTTATATATCACCATTTTTATATGAGGAATGAATTGGAAATTTTACGAAATTGGCTTGTCTATCTATATCCTTTTGATGCATCGTTAGGTTTCATGAGATGAAATTTTTTGGTGAAGAAACCTTTTGTGATTGTTTTCCCAGCAGTTTAACCTTGTTAGGAGGATACCTCTTGAGAAAAATCAGACGGATTCCTACCCATATACATTAAATATCATGAGGATAGATCTTTATATTATCTATCTAAAGGATATATATTGACATGTTTCATTTTCCAATGTTATTCATTCCCTCGCTATGAGATTCATTATATATATTATATATGATTATTCGATGATTATAATAACCATGTGAATGATTAAATCGAATTATTTGATTTATTCTTTCCATATTATGCCTAATATTTCATTTAAAAGGCTTGTGTTTAATTTTTATTCTTTTCATTGATGTTTATGCTTATTTATGAAATCTTATACTGTGTTATTTACCCATTTGAGCATCTGATCTCACCTCTTTCTTAGGTTTTATTTCATCAGGATTCCTAGATGATTATTATGATTTATATGAAAGGTTATGCTTAGAGAATATTTCTGTTCTAAAAGGATTTAATATATTATATTTTTTGTTTTTAATTTTAATGTAATTTTCATGAATGTAATTAATTTTCCAATACTGCTAATCTGATCGGTCCTTCGGGATTTGATTCTGTGTAATCATACCAATGGTTAAAAATAATGAACTACCTCCGAGATTCTGGGGTCATCACATTGTATTATGTGGATTAAATATAAATAAATAATACTTAGGTCACTTGAAAAAATATTCAAAACATATTGGTAATTTTATAATACTTAATTAATTAAAATGAAAATACAATTTACAAATATCAGAATTTTTTAGTATTCAATGAAAAATAAATATTTTTCAAAAACTCATAAAATTTTACAAAAAGTATATTTTTATATCCCATTACAAAAAATAATTTTATTAAATAGATTATATAAAATTTTAATACATTTATTATATTATTGTTATCATTAAATGCAATAAAAATCATTTTTCTTCAAAACATATTATTGAACAAGAAAATCACATTATTAAAAATTTATTGAATATTAACTAAAATATTATCAATATTCAATATCTATTATGAAATATATGAATGTATATATATATATTTCATAAATCACATAATACTATTCATAATTTCCCATATAATGGTTAGTTTAAAATGCTAATATATATCATTTGTCATTTAAGTTAGGCATTGTGTGTTGAATACACTTTCAGACATAAACATATCGAAGTCTCATGTAATGCATGATAAAATATGTATTTCATGTAATTTAAGATAAATATACTCTTTTTGTCCTTTATTCTATCTAATATAATTTTCATCTTCAAAATTCTCTAGGTGTTACATCTTCCCCCCATAATAAATTGCGTCCTCACAATTTTAACTTCATCACGGTAAACAAATACTTTATAGTTGATAATATATTTTTTGTAATCCCATTTCATAAGAATGGTTAATAAAATATCCACTTAGTGATAGATAAATGGAAGTAAAAATGGTCATATGGAAGAACATATAACCCTGTTTCCATATAGGAAAACATATGTGGGAATGGAGGAAAGGATTAAAAAAATATAGGGAGTGATTGAGGTCATTAATCACAAAAAAGTGAATGATAAATGAAATGTTAAAGGATTCAAAACCCTAAGTCTCTAATGATATAAAATACCATTTTTTCATCCAAATTGAAGCTACTAGGATAATACTTTTTTTTCAAGATTCTTTTCTAAGAGTTAAGGAATTATCTTACCATCTAGACAGAGAGAATATTGAAATATACATACTTTATTCGAAGAATTTAATCCTTTAGAAACCTTTAACCAAAATATCATATATATTTTCAAATTGTTAATATTCATGATTAATTTTTCATCCATTAATCATAAAAATTTACTTTTAAGGAACATATAACCATTAAATGGATAATAAATCAATTCAAACCATATTTAGACATCAACATAAACCAATATGGTTAGCACATGATATGATAATTCCAAAAATGGATAAACCATCATTTGTTCCATTAACATGAAAATTCAATTTTAATAACCAATGTTAAAACAAAATCATTCCATAAATAAAAACTCTTATAATTATTCATAAAATTCCAGAATAAGTATGAAACCTGATAAATAGGATGATATGATCATATATTTTTTCAAGATATATCAACCATTTTTCCTAAAATAAATCTCATACGTTTCCCAAATAAAAATAATATTTAGCTATAAAAAATCATTCTTAAGTGAAAAACACATAGGTCAGTGGTAGGCATGAAACCCTTATCATCCTTCATTCATGCTTATATGAGCCACCTCCACGCAAGATGTAATGGGTCATCACACAACATATGAGTTTTCAATTTGATATTTATTTAAATTGGTAATTTATTTTTCCCTAAAATATAATTTATACCGATCCTTTGGTGTAAAAATAACTCCCCTCAACAAAATATGACCAAAAATGTCATTAAACATTCAAAATTTACTACTAAAACCCTCAAATGAGGTGTCCAAGACTTTGAACATACAATGAACCTTAACCATATAGAACTATTAGGGATTCCATAAATAATAAAATAACCTCACAAAAATACATCCTAATCACCAAATATATTTAAACCACACTATGATACAAACTATAACATCCCATAACCCACACTCTCGGATCCAGTGGTAAAATCATAAAATTCACATTTTTGGATTTGATGCTGATAATTATGCCCAATTTTTTCCCATCTAAAACATACAACATCAAAAAGGAAAAACATGATCAATAAATTTATCAAGGACCATTTAAGTTTATATTTTTCTAGAATTCAGAAAAACTCATACATAAAACATACCCATGTCATTAAATGGAAACATCTCACATGTAACCAATATTTCAAATTTTACATTATGTCATCATCATAATCCATTTGAAATACATTATACAGATAAATCATTCAGATCCATTCATTATAAATTGTTGGAAAAGGGACCATAAAAATCATGATATAAAATTCTTATTAAGGTTAAAATAAGAATTAACAATTTTATGTCATCAATGAGCATAAGAAGTGAAAAATGTTATGAAAAAATAATCAAAGTGCATAAGAGAGTTATAAAATAACTCATATCCGAAAATACATAGATCATTAAATATGGAATCATAGAAAATCTAATAGTCATCAGAATCATTATTCATTATCCATGTGATATCAATATTGACAATAAAAACCCTTATAAACACATTTAAATCATAAAAAACCTAACATTATCATGGACAAAATTTCATCATAACTCATATTAAAACCATATTTAAAATTGCAGGATCCTAGTAAAATTCATATTAGAAACCCTGAGGTAACTCCCTACTTCTTGCCTCCCAAGACAAGGAACATTACCCAATTCAAGGGAGTGATATTTTGTTGAACCAATAATTTTATCTACAATGTTATCATCTGTTATTATCTATAATAACACATCATATATATTTTAATGGGGTCACCTGGTTTTCAAATACCAGTTCCGGAATAAATAAAAAGAAAGTACATGACATGTTCTTTTTAAGTACATGGTGTGTTCTTGCCTTTTCTGGCCTCCACTTTAGGCGGTCTGTTGGTCACCCCACACGACCATGTACTCTCCGGTTACATGGCTAGTACACAGAAACCAATGACAACAGGGTACATGGTGTGTACTTTTATGTACATGGCACGTACGCCTGAAATTTCGAAAAAACATCTCTTTTTCTCAAAAACACTAGAAAACAAGATTCATACCTGAAAAGAAGATATGGGTTTTTAGAACACCCCCCCGATAAATAAACTCTTCCATGAATTTTCCTAGTAAGGAAAAATAGAAAAGGAATAATTGAACAGCTCCGTCAACTATGATCAGACATCAGTCTCCCTCTTCTAGGTCTTGTCCTGCACTCACCCGTACCTCCATAGCATTCGTACCAGAGGAAAATACAAGCCATAGAGAACTCTTTCACTTAGATCAAAAATATCGATAGGACGCTCCCTGAATGAGGCATCCACCTCTAACTCAACCTTCTTGGGTTGAATAACCTGAGATGGGTTTGAGAAGTAATGTGGAAGATATGAAATTTGGAAGACATATTTCATTGCCCGGTACCTCTGAGTTAACGAAAATTGATAGGCAACTGGTCCAACACACTCTAACACATCAAATGGCCTGAAGTACCTCGACGAAAGATTACCATGTCTCTCAATCCTCCAATGTCCCAACCTTGGTGTGACACACAGAAAAACCGGATCCCCGACCTCGAAATCTATAGGTCATCTCTGATGATCATCATAAGACTTCTGTCTTGACTATGCATTATCAACCCTCTTTCAAATCTACTCTATCTTCTCGGTGGTCTCCGGGACAAGAAGAGTTCCTAGAATAGCTACATATCCTACCTCTATCAATCAAAAGGGTGATTGGCATGTCCTACATTACAAAGCCACGTAATGTTCCATCTGAATAGTTGTTTGAAAACTATTATTGTAGAAAACTACACAAGAGGTATGTGTTTCTCCCATGAACCTCCAAAATCCACGATGCATGATTCAACCATGTCCTCAAGAACCTGAATCGTATGCTTGGACTGGCCATATGTTTCTGGATGGTATGTTATACTCGTAAGTACCTGTGTACCCAATGTCATTTGAAATCCCTGCTAGACCCGAGAAGTAAAATGTGATTCCTTTTCCGAAACAATGGAGTGTGGTACTCTATGTAAATATATAGTCTCTTAGATGTACGACCTTCCCAGATCATTAACACTGAAGGTCTCTTTGATTGGTAAAAAGTGAGAAACCATTGTGAGTCTGTCAATGACAACCCATACTGTATCATTCCCTGGAGGAGATCTCAGCAAAACTATGACGAAATCCATCGCGACATCATTTAATTTACACTCATTAATGGGTTACTACTGCAAAATCCAAGTAGGCCGTTGATTCTACTCCTTCACCTGCTGATAGGTGGAAAACCTCATGAAAAACTAGAAACATCACCCTTCACACATGGCCACTAATACTTGATGTGTAGTTCTCAACACATCTTGGTGACACCATGATGAACTGCCCAAAATGAGGAATGAAATGCTCGCATCAGCTCCTCCCGTATGTCTGTTGGAACCCACACACGTCCATGAAAATGCAATATCTCATCCTCACCTACTTTCCATCTAGGAATAGGGTCCTCTCCTGACACACTCTCTCGTAGCACTAGTCCTTAAAAATATGAGAGCTTTCTCAATCTCACTCGATCTTGTAGAGTAGAGGTAACAACCATAGAAGAAAGAAACAAACACCCCTATCTGTCATAAACCTCTAGATGCATCTTAGAGAATAGAACCATAAGTTGCCACACACTACTGGATTCCTGAACAGCCTGTATCTGAGTCCTGCCCAGCACTTCAGCTACTCTGTTGCCTTAACCAGGTGTGTAGGAAAGCTCAAAATCAATGGACTGAAGGTACTCAACCCACATTCACTGTCTCAAATTTTAAGCGTGCTAAGTGAAGATATACATGAGATTTTTTTTCTGTTAAAACCACAAAATTCTCCCCAAATAGATATTGTATCCAACAACGTAATGCGTGAACAACTACAACCTGCTCGAGATCATGCGTCGGGTAATTCCTCTCATGTGGCCTCAACTGCTGAGACCTGCACGCAACGACCCCTCCCCCGACATAATCATAGATCCTAGACTGATACCTAATGCATCACAATAAAGAGTATAGCTCATTCACAGCTCTGGAAATACTAGTATTTGTGCTAAACTCAACCTTCCATTCAGCTCCTGAATGGATGACTCATAAGGAACTGACCACAAGTAGTTCACATGCTTCTTAGTTAGACCCGTCAGTGGGGATACTAAGTATGAAAAGTCAAGTATGAAACATTTGTAGTATCCATCCTTCCCTTGAAAACATTGTACCTCAAAAACGTTCTTCGTCTCCTCCTAGGAAACTAATGCTCTCACATTCTCTGGGTCTACTGATATTCTTGTCTATGAGATAACATGACCCATGAAGTGAATCTAGTACATCCAAAAGTGGCATTTTGAGAGATTATCATATAAATTATGCACTCCCAGTGTTCTCAAAATGATCCTAATATTGGTGGAATAGTCATGTTGAGTTTGAGAGTACACCAAGATATCATTTACGAATACTACAACGAATGAATCAATATAGGGATGGAACACTTGGTTCATCAGTGCCATGAATACTGCAGTTGTGTTCGTGAGACCGAATGGCATAACCACAAACTCTTATAGACCATACCTTCTCTAAAAGGTTGTTTGAGGTATATCAGACGGTCTAATGAACAAATGATGATAACCGGATCATAATTAATTCTTCGAGAATACACGGGCTCCTCAGAGCTGATAAAAAATATCATCATTCCTCAATAAGGGATATTGGTTCTTGACATTCAACGTGTTCAACTTCTGATAATCCACACAAAGTTGGAGGGTACCATTCTCTTTATTAGAAAATAGAACAGTAGAAACCCAAGGAGATGTATTGGGTCTGATTAACCCCTTTTCTGGTAACTCCTCTTGCTACTTCTTGATATCCATTAAATCTGGAGTAGCTATCCTTTAAGGAGGAAAGGACACCCGGGAAACTCTAAGAACAAGCTCAGTAGAAAGGTCCACCTCTGGCCACTGAGACAAACCTAAAAATTCCTCTGGAAATAAATCCCTCAAATGATCCTCCACTTGAGAAATGTCCTTCTATAAACTCCCTTTGTCATCAAAATATAGAATAGAAATATAAGATGTAACTCATCCCATCCCATGATTCTCAGGTCCCACTCTTCCCTCCTAGACATCTTGTCACGACTTGTCCTCGGGGCTCGTGTTGTGACTACCCCATGCTCTCCTTCAATGGGCTAGGGGATGACGACTAGAACCAAAGGTGTAAATCCCGATAAAAATTGAAGGCATTGTCTTTATAAAGTAAACAACACAACAGAGTACACAACTAAAGTAAGGAGTAAGTAAAATGAGTACAAAAGTAAGTTTTGAAAGGTAAATGGGCCAGTATACAAACCCAAATAAAAGTACAGTACAACTGAAAACTAGCACAATTGCAGAATAGTAAAACAACAACCACTGAGTTGCCATCCGTGAATCCCACCTGAAGGGTGGGTACAAATGGCTTCTTCAATACCTCAAGTCCATCTGTCCGCTCCGTGTACGTCTCGCCAAGTGGTCCACCTCTAGGTACTGTCCAGCTCAACAAGTCTCCACCTCGATCTGTGATGTCCTTCGTTTGCAACCAACACAACCTAATGCGGGAAAAGCCCATACAGGGGTGAGTATATGATACTTATTAGGGACCCCAAGACCCCCGATGGTCTCCCAGAATCCACAAAGGATAAACCACAAAAGAGAGATAAAAATACAAAGTATGAACCAACCCTACTTAGGTATATGCCCATACAAATACCTATGTTATCAACCGCAATGCAACTCCAACTCTCGAGCCCAAATACGACCCAATTCACACAGGAAAGAAGTCAATAACATCGATGATAATGATTGAAAATCAAGACTCATCTCACACAGGTATACATCTTTCGTATAGCGATAGAGATGATCAGATGTAGTCATTGATTCATCTAAGCTGTCAGAACCACACAGGATACAATACCAGGTAAGCTATCAAACCCACACAGGATAAAAGACCAGCTATTCTGCCAGACCCACATAGGATACAAGTACAGAGGTCAAACTACCAGACCCACACAGGATAAAAGAACAGTAGTCATCACCGTCGAACCCAAAGAGGATTCCTGTACGGTAGTCGTCGTTGTCGAACCCATGGAGGATTGCAGTACAATAGTCGATGCAGTTGCAGCCAGCTCTAGGGTTCCTACACACAACACGCTTGATTCTGTGAGGGTCCAATACTTTAGAAAAGAGGTAATAACATAAATATCATGAAGTCTAGAGTTGATGTACCCCAAAGTTCCATCTCGTCAAAAGGAACCCAACGCGACAAACGGCGCGTCAATCAGACGCCCGGTCTAAGAGATATTGACTTTTCTGTTCCAGGGGCCCGGTTGGAAATACACATGTTCTATACCTGGCAATTTTCCAAAGTTTTCCAAAACTCACTTAGAGTATCCCGAAAGGGAAGCTACATCGCGAGCATCCCAAAGCCGCAGACGACGCGTCCATCGGAAGAACAGTCTTATAGTTATTCACGTTAAAGTGAAAATTTGCCAGGCCCGTTAAGCCTAGTGGGCTAGCAGGTCTGGTCAACCCCGTTTTGGAGGGTCTGACCCGGTAGAGGGTCAGACTGGCCTGATGAGTTGCACAGCCCGGCCCGGCCTGAGTGGTTGCGGCCCGGCCCGGTGGTGACTGCCTGGCCCGGCATGGCGTGGCCCAGCCCAGCAGTGCGCAGCCAAGCCCGGAAGGGCATGGTTTTGCCCCGCAGGGTGCGGCCCAGCTGTCCGCGGCCCGACCGACGGGCCGGGCAGCTCGGCTGGAGGGCTAGGCGGATAAGCCCGAGCTGTCCGGGGGGGGCTCTTTCTCGAACAAGCGGCGCCGAGCGGCTCTTTCCTCCCAACCGGCCGGCTAAAGCCGGCCGGCCTTCGTGGTGTGAGGGGCTTGCACGGGCGGGCCCCGTTCCCTTCAGCACGACACCCTCCTGGAGTCGTGGCTCTTCAGCTCGGCCGGTTGACGATCTGGCCAGTTCACCGCCGAGCGGCCCGCGGAGCGCAGACCGCGGTTCTCCATAGCACAACAACCCTTGTGGCGCCACGGTCTCCTCAGTCCAGATGGCTTTAGCTGGTCATTTCATACTCGGCTGACCGTCCCACGGTTGCAGGTCGTGGTTCTTCCGCACGTGGTCGGCACACGACCGCCGCCTACGCTCACCAACCCCTACATTCACCACCACCTCCCTTTGCGAATTAAATAACCAAGAAACAGCGGACGATCGTCAGGCCGTGTTTGTTCGGACTGTGCCCTCTACTTTAGGAGGTAACAATTGGCCATGGACAATTCAGAAAAAAAATCTACAAAGAACGGGGTACAAATTATTCATTTAAAATTGTACAAACCCCTACCTCGTAATTGGAATTAGACGTCATCGAGATGTGGAAGACGAGTGTCGCGGTAGTCGGGCGTCGCAGAAGAGCGGTTTCGTCCCGTCAATGATGGAGGAAGAGTCACTGTTGTAGGCGACGTAGACTCTTTAACGTCGAGGTGCATATGAGGAAGATACATCATTGGAAGAAGTCCATTGCATTCTTCGTCGGGGATGTTCTTCGTTGATGAACTGTTTTCTTCATCGATGAAGGGTCACCGCTCTTCTAAATCTTTAGATCCTTCCCCCACAAGTGATTTTCCAACTCAAAAAGAAATAAAAAGGCTCTGAAATTAATATAATTTAAATGTAATTAAATTTGATTCAAACGAGGTGCCGAATAATTAATGTAGACATTAATTATATGAGTTGGCATAATTGATAGGAAGAGGGAGGTGGGGAGGCTCCACAATTAATGAGGAGTTGTCAAAATAAAAATTAGGAAATTAATGGGGAGTTGAGGGGAGGTGGAAGGGTTCTGGTTCGTGTGGGCCCCTCCTCACAAATATCTTCTCATGAGAGGTTATGTGGCTATGGGACCCACCAAAAACATTCCCATGTAGGGTTTAACTACACAAGAAAAAATAATATTGTTCACAACAATTTTATTTAATTTTTTTATTAAACCCCAAAAATTAACATTCAACCCGCATAAAACGCAATTGCAGAAAAGGTCACGTTAAGTGAATAACAGAACTGCGAGTTCATCGGTGCTCTTAGATTTCAATTCTGAGAACCAGCTCAAAAGATAGAAAAACTCGTGCATACGTTTACTAAACCTACCTGAACAAAACTTCTGAAATTGATTCAGGGCACATTGGGCCTTAGAATCAAGTGTCGTCAGAAACTCTAGACTTGTAAAATTTAAAAGTATTTAAAAAAAATTCCTTGAAATTTTCAGGTCATTACATTTCTCCTACCTCTAGGATTTACGTCCCTGTAAAGCTACAACACACACTATGGGAACAAATGGGGGTACTGAACATGTATCTGAGCCTCCCGCTGCCAAGTGATGTCTTGGAGGTTCTTGTGTTTCAAGTGAATGCGCACCAGAGGAATCGATCATCCACATAGGACCCGCTCCTTTCGACCCTCGATATCCACTGGGAACTCCATGAATGTTTCCCCATCATTGATGTCCAGATCCACGTGATCGATGGGGTAGGTCGGGTCGTGCACGCATCTCCTCAGCTGAGATACATGGAAGACGTCATTCACCCTATGCAACTGAGGTGGAAGGGCCAGGCGGTAAGCCACCTCACCTACTCTACTGAGGACCTGGAAAGGTCTGATGAATCATGGAGATATCTTTCTGCCCTGAACAAATCTCTGTAGACCTCATCGAGGTGAGACCTGTAGGGAAATGTCGTCACCATCCTCAAACTCTAGTGGTATCTGTCTACTGTACACATAAGACTTTTGTCTGCTCTGTGCAGTCTTCATCCGCTCCTGGATGATCTGCACCTTCTTCGTTGTAGCCTAAACCATCTATGGCCCTACTAGTGCTGACTCCCCTGGGTCATTCTAGAATAGAGGTGATCTGCAAGGTCGGCTGTACAGTGACTCATTAGGTGACATCCCGATGGTGGAGTGATAGTTCTTATTGTACGCAAACTCCACCAAGGGTAAGTGATCCTCCAAACTGCGACCAAATTCGAGGACACATGCACGGAGCCAGTCCTCGAGAGTTTGAATGGTCCTATCTGTCTAGCCATCCTTATGAGGATTGAAGGTGGTGCTGAGATGAAGTTGCATGCCAAAAGATTCCTAAAACCCCATCCATAGCTGGGAAGTGAAACAAGCATCTCGATTGGAGACGATAGTTGATGGCATACCATGAAGCCGTACGATCTTCTGAACGTAGAGGCATCCCAAGCACTCTACTAAGAACTAATCTCTAATCGATAGGATGTGGGTCGGCTTGGTGAGTTGGTCTACGATCACCCTGATAGAGTCATGTCCTCTGGCTGTACGTGGAAGCCCCGTCACAAAATCCATGAAGATCTCATCCCACTTCCACTATGGGACCTCTAATGTTTATACCAAGCCTGCTAGTACCTGGTGATCCGCATTCACTTGCTGACAAGTGAGGCATCATGAAATGAACTCTTCTACAACCTTCTTCATACCTGACCACCAGTGCTATTGTCTGAGGTCCTGATACATCTTCTCCACTTTTGGATGTACCGCTATAGGGGAAGTGGGTAAGTTTTCCAGCCCATCCTCCTATAGTGAAACTGGTACCATGTTTCATCCTCTAAAGAGGATGACGTGCTCCCCTCGTTCAGAAATTCCATAAGTTGCCTGCCCTATGGATATCTAAGCACGTCGCACCTCACAGTCAACGTCCCCATGTTGTGCCTCTCTGACTCACTGAAGAAGTGGAGGAGTGGTTGTGAGAGACAAAGAATGTCTTCTCCATCTATATCCACAATGGATATATGCAACGCGGTTAGCTGGTCCATCACCTATCCTAGCAGCTGAATGCCTGGTATTCTGCTGAGAGAATCTTCTACAACGTTCCCCTTCCCATGAGAATAGACTATCTCAATGTCATAGTCCTGGAGGAATGCGATCCATCGTCGTTGTCTCAAGTTCAGGTCCTTCTGCGAGAATATGTACCTGAGACTCTCGTGGTCAGAGTAGACTTTGAAGCACTCACCAATCAGATAGTGTCGCCACGTCTTCTAGGCAAAGTCCATTGTTGCTAACTCCAGGTCATGGGTACTGTAGTTATACTCATGTTGTATGAGCTGCTGCAAACCATAACAGATCACTGCTTGCTCCTGCATCAGGACACACCCGAATCCGGTCCCGGATGCATCATAGTACACTACGTACCCAACGCCCTCCTCCGGTATCCTCAAGATGGGTGCACTGTCCAATCTCTGTCTCAGCTCTTGAAATCTCAACTAACATCAATCTAACCACACGAAGTGTTTCCCCTTCTTCGTCAAGGCTGAAAGCGGTGCTGCAACTTTGGAATGTCGGGAAAAATCTCCGATAGTAACCAGCCAGACCCAAGAAACTATGCACCTCCATCACGCTACTTGGTGGATCCCAAGTAAGTACTACCTCAATCATCAGTAGATCCACTGCTACTCCTACCTCTAAGATGATGTTTCCCAGAAGGTGAACCTCTTGAATCCAGAACTAGCACTTCGAGGGCTTATCATAATGTTGGTGCTCTCAGAGTGTGTCCAGTACAACCTGCAAGTGGTAGGCGTGCTCCTCCTCAGTAGTCGAGTAAATCAATATGTCGTCGAAGAACACTACGACAAAACGATCAAGGTAAAGTTGAAATATCATGTTCATGAGACTCGTGAACATTTTTGGAGTGTTGGTTACGTTGAATGGCATAAACAAGGACTCGTTGTTGCCATACCAACACCTGAAGGCCGTCTTCTACACATCTTCGTCTCGAACTCTGAGCTGGTGATAGCCTGGCTTGAGGCCTATCTTCAAGAACCATCATGCTCCCTTGAGCTATTTGAAGAGGTAGTCAATCCTCAGAAGTGAGTACTTGTTCCTTACCGTCACCTGATTTAGGCGATGGTAGTCAACACACAGTCACAAGCTCTAATACGCCTTCTTGGAAAACAAAATCAGAGAAGCCCAGGGTGAAACACTAGGTCGGATAAATCCCTTTCCTTGCAAGTCCTCTAGCTATAACCGCAGCTCACGAAGCTCAGCTGGAGCCATCCAATATACTAGAGTAGATATCGGTGTTGTCCCGGGATATATGTCAATGTAGAAGTCTGCCTTTCTGTGAGGAGGTAGTCTTGGAATGCCGTTAGGAAAAACATACGCGTACAGATCCACCACAATAGGAAAACTCAGACTCAACAGATCAACTACTCCGTGGATGATACTAGCCAACTGATTTGTGATTGGCTTCCCTCTCCTCTGCGTAAGTCCATGATGCACTGCAAAGGTCCCTTCTCACTGGTGAAGGTGAACCTACTCCCATCCGTGCAGACACACCACACTTTGCGCCTAATACAGTCGATCTGAGCATGAACTGTAGATAACCAATCCATACCCAAGATGACGACGTAAGGCCTCGACGCCATTACAGGAATATCCCAGCGGAAGCTATCGCCTATGAGAGTAATCTCACACTACCGAAACTAGTACGTAGTCGTCGAGTCTGCTCTCGTAGGATTCTCTAGCAGTAAGGATCGAGGCAAAGGCTCTTTCAGAATCTCCTAGCTCTGAACAAGGGCAGTGGCAATAAAAGAATGACTCGATCCTATGTCTATAAGAACTGCAGCATGGGTGGAGTAGACACAGATAGTACCTAGAATCATCTAAGGTGCACTGTGGTCGTAGGCCTTGACTTCTTGGAGTTGTCCCGCCTCTTTCCGATAGCTCCCTGTGGTCGGGGTGGACCTCCTGGGGGTGGTGGTGGTAATGCCTCGAAACTTCATCCACCACCCACTGCTCGGTCAGCTTCTCTGCCTCGTCAGCCCACTCGCAGCGGACCACCACGGATAAACCACTCCCTCTGCCTGGGAGGTCCCTCTACCATCTACTGCTCATCTGCATGGAATATCGGGCAGTCACGAGCCATGTGGCTCTGCCCGCCGCATGCATAGCAATGCCTTCTCCACGTATGGTTGGCTCTATTTCGTGTGCCCCGAAAAACAGAACTTGTATCCTATGGTCACCCACCTGATGGCCTGGACAGCTTTGACCCCTGCGACATCTGTCTACTGCTGGCTGCAGAAGAAACTGCTACCTGTATCCCTATGGTGGGTCTCATCGCTGGTGACTGCTCAGCGAGAAATCTCTCCACTAGAAGGGCTAACTCCAGTACCCCTCTCAGTGTCGGGATGCTGAGGGGAATCGCCAAAGCCTTGATCTCATGCCTCAGTCCCCGCACGAAGGTCCAGGCCCTGAAGGACGGGTCCCGTACCATATCCGTGGAGTAGAGTGAGAGTTCAGTAAACCTCACTGAGTACTGATCTTCTAACACGATGCCCTGTTTTATATGTAGTAACTCCTGAATCCGCATCGCAGGAAGGTGGCTAGAACAAACTCTGAGCGGAAGAGACTCTCGAAGTTCGTCCAGATTAAAGATGCCTCGTCATGCGCCTAGAGGATCTGGGTCCACAATCTTCCTGCCAGTGCATGGAGGGGAATCACGACAAGGATCACCATATGGTCGATTAGTGTTCCTACCAATCTGAAAACTCTGACGATAATGTCCAAGAAATCATCAACTGCATGTGGGTCCGTCTCTTCGTGGAACCTAGGTGGCCTCTGTCGATGAAACTCATGCAATGTGCTCAAGCGGCGTGCACTCTCTACTTCTGGAACTGGTAGTATCGGTGGTTCAGCAGGTAGTGGTACCATTGATACCTCCGCTGTGATGGGGCCCTGCAACGAGGCCTCATCTCTCTGGGAGCTACAATCTCGCACGTGACTCGAAACCCTAGATAACTGCCTTCGTGGGGCCATCCTGAATATAAAAAGGTGAGCCACGGTCAAAAAGTATACATGGTGAGCTGACACAATGTAATCACAATGAAAACATTTCAAACACACATGAAATCAGTTTTTTCGTGCACCAAGTCGGAAATCAGAGGTCAGGGTCCTGGTGTATGGATACGTTGGCAACTGCACCATCAATGGACTCCCAGGACTGAAAACCACACTCAATACTCTTAACACTATTACTATATAGAAGAAAACCTCAGTGTCATGAGTTCTGCAGTAGAACTGACTCCTCTGATACAAATTTGTCACGACCTTTCCTCGGGGCCCGTGTCGTGACTAGCCCAAGCCCGCCCTCCATAGGCTAGGTGTTGGCGACTAGAACCAAAGTCATAAATCCCGATAAAAATGGAAGGCACTACCTCTATAATGTAAACACAATAGAGTACACAACTGAAGTAAGTACAAAGTAAACTGAGTACAAAAGTAAGTACTGAAAGGTAAATGGGCCATTATACAAACCCAACTGAAAGTGCAGTAAAACTGAAAACTAGCACAACTACAGTATAGTAAAACAGCAACCACTGAGCCATCCTCTGGGAATCCCACCTGAAGGGTGGGTACAGATGGCCTCCTCAGCACCTAAAGTCCATCCGTCTGCCCCATGAACAACTTGCCAAGTGGTCCACCTCTGGTTACCATCCAGCTGAACAATTCTCCACCTCAATCAGTGTTTTCTGTTGTCTACAACCAACACAACGTAGTGCGGGAAAAGCCCATGCCGGGGTGAGTATACTATACTCATTAGGGACCCCGAGACCCCCGAAGGTCTCCCAGAATCCACAAAGGATAGACCAAAAAACAGAGATACAAACATGAATTATCAACCAACCCGACATAGGTATATGCCCATACATGTACCTAAGTTATCAACCACAGTGTAGCTCCAACTCTCAAGACCAAATACAACCCAGTCTACATAGGAAATAAGTTAATCACATCGATGATAATGATTGAAAATCAAGAATCAGCTCACATAGGTATACATATTTAGTACAACGATAGAGATGATCAGATGTAGTCACTGATTCATCTAAGCTGTCAGACCCACACAGGATAGAAGACCAGCTACGTTGTCGGACCCACACAGGATACAACACCTACTACTCTGCTGGACCCACTTAGGATACATGTACAGAGGTCAAATTGCCAGACCCATACAGGATACAAGAATAGTAGTCATCGCGTCAAACCTATGGAGGATTCCAGTATGGTATTAGTCGTTGTCGAACCGACGGAAGATTTTAGTACAGTAGTCGATGCAGTCCCAGCCAGCTCTAGGGTTCCCGCACGCAACACGCTCGATTCCGGGAGGGTCCGATCCTCGAGAAAAGGGGTCTTCACATCAACTATCATGATGTGTAGAGTTCATGTACCCCGAAGTTCCATCTCGTCAAAAGGAACCCAACATGATAGACGACGTGTCAATTGGATAGCCGGTCTGAGAGATCTTGACATTTCTGTTCCAGGGGTCCAGTTGGAAATATGCTCGTTCCAAACCCTGCTGTTTTCCAATGTTCTCCAAATTCAATTAGGGTATCAGAAAAGAACCTCTTAATCGCGAGGGTCCCAAATCCAAAGACGGCGCATTTATTGGATGCACAGTCTTATAGTTATTCACTTTTATGTGATAACAGGCTGGCCCGTTAAGCCCAGTGGGATGGCGGGTCAGGTCAACCCTGTTTTGGTATGTCCGACCCGGTAGAGGGTCGGACCAGTCCGATGAGTTGTGTGGCCCGGCCCGGCGGGGCGCAGCCTGGCCCGGCAAGGCACGACCCGGCTTGGCACGGAGCGACCCGGATGGGCGCGACTCGACCCGAGTGGCTGAGCGGTCTGAGGGGGGGGGGGGGGGGCAGCGCCCAGGTTTCCCTAACCAGTGGCACCGCCCTCCCAACTGGCCGGCTGAAGCCGACTGGCCTTCTGGGCATGATTGGCCCGCACAGGTGGGTGACGGTCCCTTTAGCATTGCTCCCTCCTGGCGCTATGGCTCTTTCATCCCAGTCGGCTGACGAGACGACTGGTTCACCGCCGAGTGGCCTGCAGAGCATGGGCCATGGTTATCTACAACATAGAGTCCCTTGTAGCGCCACGGTCTCCTCGGTTTGGCCGACTTTATCTGGGCGGTTCTTTGTTAGTCGAGCAGCCCGCGGTTGCAGGACGTAGTTCGAACCCATGCGGCCGGCATGTGACCGCAACCTTCGCTCGCCACCGCCTTCATTTTCCACCGCCTCCCTTTTCGAATTAAATAAATATGAAATGACGGATGGTCGTCTGGCTGTGTCTATTGGGCTCACGCCCTCCGTGTTAGTTGGTAACAATCGGCCATAGACAATTCAGAAAAACAAATTGACAAAGAACGGGGTACAAATTATTCATTTAAAATTGTAAAAACCCCTTACTCGTAATTGACATCTCACATCATCGAGCCATGAAAGATGAGTTTCATGGTAGTCAGGTGTCGCGGTAGAACGGTGCAATCCCGTCAACGATGGAAGAAGATTCGTTGTCGTCGGCGATGTAGACGCTTTGATGTCGATGTGCGTCCGAGGAAGATGTATCGTTGGAAGAATTCCTTCATGTTCTTCGTTGGGGATTTTATCCATTGAAGAACGGTGTTCCTCATTAATGAAAGATCACCTATCTTCTAAATCTCTAGATCCTTCCCCCACATGTTATTTGTCAATGTAAAAAGAAATAAAAAGGCTCTCAAATTAATAGAATTTCCTTTCAATTCAATTTGAATCAAACGTGGTGCTAAAAATTAATGTAGACATTAATTATATGAGTTGGCACAATTTATGGTAAGAGGGAGGTGGAGAGGCACCATCATTAATGAGGATTTTTTTAAATAAATAGGAGGTAATTATTGGGGAGTTGAGGGGAGGTGGAAGGGTTCGGGTTCGTGTGGGCCCCTCCTCACAAATATCCTCTCATGAGGGGATATGTTGGTGTGGGCCCCACAAAACATCCCTATGTAGTATATAACTACCCAAGATAAAATAAAATTGTTCACAATAATTTTATTTAATTTTTTTTATTAAACCCCAAAATTAACTTTCAACCCGCCTAAAACGCAATTATGGAAAAGGTCCCCATAAGCGAATATTGGCCTTGTGAGTTCATCGGTGACCTCAGATTTCAATTCTGAGCACCTATTCAAAATATAGAAAAGATCACATGTATGTTTACTGAACGTACCCGAAAAAAAACATTAGAAATTGATTCCGGGCACACCGGGCCTCAGAATCAAGTGCTGTCAGAAACCGCAGACTCTTAAAATTTCAAAGTATTTAAAAACAATTCCGTCAAATCTCCAGGTCTTTACACATCCCACTCTCCCTAATGAAGAAACATTCCACCCTCTACTGATGTGAAACTCACCCTATGATGATAGAAATCGACATCTTCTTGAAAGGGAACTAGCCAATCCATCCAGATAATGACGTCCTAGCCTATCATATCTAAGATATAGAGGTCCCAAGAGATGTGACACCCACAAATATCAAGAGGAAACTCCTTTCACAAATGTACACATGCCATTCTTGTCCCAAACGGAGTGTCTAGTGTCATGATATTTCTAGAAGAAAAGATACAGACCCCAAGGCTCTCCAAAATAGTCACTGATAAAAAGTTATGGGAAGCCCCTTTTTTGAAAATAGTAGAAGCTAAAATGGAGGCATCTAAGATCATACCGTGAACTATAGAGGGTCTGGATTCCTGATTTGCGGGGTCTACTCCACTGAAAATGTATGACCTACACCATGACTCTATGACCATGCCTGACCACTCTGAGCTGATCCACCCTGTTTTCACTAAAATCCTAGCGACTAGCTACGACGACCACGACCTCCACCTCAGCCAGAATGGATGGAGGAACTCAAGTACCCTGACAAACGAGAAACCAGTGCTGATACTCATAAATGAGGAGTCATGGATGAAACCTTGTCACTAGCTGCTGGTGAGAATATCTGACAGAAGTGATGAAGATGACCCAGCTTTCCGCTAGATCGGGACTCTACTGGGTCTCTCAAGAAATGTGTCCGTGTATGCCCGACCCATACACACTAGTAACATAGAACTTTACTACCTAAAAGTGATTCCCGCATACTCAGATCTCAATGATTAGACTCCATGTGGATATTTCTTCTCTCAGCTGAAGATGCACTAACTCTTACTTCAAAATTTCCCTAGATCACAACTCAAGAATCCCCCAGCTTGCGCTCCCTAATCATCACTCGGTAGACTATAAAAGTGATGTATGTCAACCCGATGATGTTCACCTGAGCCCAAATGTCCTACCAATGAACATCTTCAAACTTCTTTTCCAGGAATAACTCATCACATTCTGGAAAGGGTGTAAAGCACTGTAGCTCTGTGAAGTGATAAGAATACTCCATAACGAAAAGAGTACCCTGCTTCAAACTCATGAACTCTTGGGCTCGAGCAACCCTCAAAGTCTCTGTGTAAAAAAATCATAGAGGTTAAGATGAAACTCATCCCATGCAATGAACTACTGGAATCCCACCTCTGAGATCAAATGTCACCATCTCTTGGCAGAATCTAGAAGAATATACGTTGCAAGCTTCACCCTTCTCTCTAGAGGCATCTCCATATTATCGAAGATAGATAACATGAAATATAAACATGACTCTATTTCTTGAGTTCCTCTTTCCCATATGAAGGTAGGAGTATGTTGCTAGAAGAAAAATCACATCAATTCTTCCATCTATGGGGCAGGAGGTGGTGCTCCCTGGATAGTCTACATAAACCTCAAAAAGCCCTCCCAGAACATTGCCTTGGCACCTGTATCTAGGATTACGGCTGGTGCAAAGACAGAAAAAACTGGAGGATCCACTAGTATCCCCTGATCAGCCATATCTAATGTCTTATCACTGCACTATAATTTTTGAACAACCGGAGGACGTCTTTGTGGTATGACTCTATATGGACAATAGCACACTTAGATCAAGATTATGAGGGACTAAAAATTAGAAGTGTTAAAAGGTAACAAGGGAGTGAAAGTACTCATGTTTTTTAAAACATGGATACACAGTGTGTATAATTCCTACACAGAGTGATCCCTTAAGCTTTCACATTGTTGTGTACTTCTTCCATCTCAGGCCGTGTAACACTGATATACATGGCCTATGTCCTAACACATGGCATGTAGTTAAATCCTCTTCCCCATCTCGAGTTCTTCTACATGGCTATGCCACACGGTTCTTCTAGAACTAGACTACACAGAGTGTTATTGCCTGACATGACATGTACTAAACGAACTTCACCGACCCATTTTGTTAGTTACACGGTAGGTTACACAGCTGACTCTATACGATGTGTTTATTCCCGACATGGCGTATACTATAAAGATATCACTGACCCGTCTTGATTGATACACGGCTGGATACATGGGTTACACTACACGACATCTTCAATATTGACACAGTGTGTGCAACTTATGTTTTATCTATCTGTGTCATTAGTCACACGGGTGGACACATGGACTACACAAGACGACAAGTACAACTGGTAAACGACATGTTATCACAATGATTTCCCAACCTCATGTTTCTTCCCACACAGCCAGTGACATGGTCAGAGAGTACATGTCATTTACATATAGTACACAACGTGTACTTAAGAAAAACAGTTCCACCCCGAATAGAAGGACACATGGAGTGTATTCATCATTACACATTGTTTATTCTAGGTTCTCTAAGCTAGTAAGCCTCAGAAACTACTATACAACCTAGAAAACACTAAAACAAACAATAAGGTGCCAAATTCCAATCCTCGAGGGCCCATACTCCCCACTAATTAATGCTTGGCATGTTATACAAGTCATTTTCAAGAATAATAGTGTAATGATCCACCATATTCTGATCCATGCGGGCCCATAACACCTCAAGAACCAAAATTTGTTGTTCATTCAAAAGAAACCTTACAAAATTTAATACCCTATCAAATGTCGGTATTCTATCTAGGAATCTATCACAAAAACATACATATCTAGTACAAAATATATCACAACAACATGAAATCACTAATACACCCTAAACGTCATGGCAGGAATGCATGACATGTGATTTCTAACAAGTGACAATATAATTCATGATATGGAATACGGTCATTTAATCTAGTATTAACAAAAATAGAACCTTAATAATATCTATGATAACAACACAAAACATGTGAATCACCAAAGGGTGAAATAAAATAAACAGTAAAATTACAAAACAAGAAAAATTGAAAAAACGGGGTTGATTGGCTTTTCCTTTTACAAGAGATAGCTACTCCCAGTAACAACTTATTACCATGTACCTATTCCTTCCTATCCTTGGCTATAGCCTCAAAATAGTAATTCCAGAAGAAAAGAACCCCTCGGATACCACATTGTAACATCCCAGTTCTAGAAAGGAAAAAAAGTACATGGAAGATTATTTTTAAGTACACGACATGTACTTGACTTTTTGGCCTCCGATTTAGGGGGTCTCCATATCACCACACATAGCCATGTACTCGGCTGTTACAAAAACAGTACATGGTCACCCAAAAAAACTGGGAACATGGCATGTACTCTTGAAATTTCCAGAAACTCCTCTTTCCTCGAAAACATTATAAAACAAGATTCATACATGAAAAGAAGATCCTTGTTCTTACCTTGGTGTTATAAGATCCAAACTATAAGATAAGATGTTATGGGCTCACCCAGTGCTATCTAGGATGCCTCATTATATATGTAATGTCCATGAATCCCAACCTTGAGGAATTAAAAATATATTTTGATTCACCATAAAACTCATAAAAATTTTATTATTTCAATAAATGATTAATATATGTAAAATAAATGGGTGTCAGGTCAATATATATGAAACATGAATAACCGATGGAAATGAAAATGGTTCCTTAATCTCATTAAAATAATCATAATCTGTCCAAATAAAAAATGAGGATGGTATTATAAGATAACATACCCATTGATGCATATGTAATTTTTTTTATTTAGATGAAATTAAATAACATTAAAAGATCATTAAAAACCATCTCGATTAAAACATCCTTTTCATTTTTAAATTCACTTATTAAAACATAAAACATTATCAATATCCTTACCGTTTTGGTAAATATAAAATTGAATACCCCAAGAAAGAGAGATCCACAAATGGATATATATATCAAAATAAATTTAACTACACAAATCATACAAAACATTAGTGTACAGTATATACACCAGACAATAAAAATATGTTGTGAATATTGTATATTTCTCATCGAAATAAAAGTTATACGATAAAACCCTTACATCATGTTCGATTCATAATGTGTTTTATTTATCATCTGAAATAATAAAAATAATTCAATTAATTACATTAATTTTTTTTCATTTGTATTATTCTTTTTATTTCACTTATTACCATTTTATAATAAATTACTTATTCAATTAAGTTTACATTGGATGTTTTGACCATATTCAGTATATGTATTAATATCAACTTTGGTAGACTAAGCGTGGTAAAAGAGATAATTAAATAAAAATTTATAAAATAATAATAATGAATTAATTTTCATATTTATAGATCAATTATACTTTTAAAACGAATCATGAAGGACTTTTATGAAAAATGAACTAACGTTACGATCATAGAGATGGTTGATCGTACGTATGCATGAGTAACGTTTCTAATTTCCAAAAATAGTTAAGTAAAAAAGGTATGTAACATTTATCATTCCAGAAAAATAAAAAAATAATAATTAATATATTAATTAATTAGGTTTAATTATATATATTATTCTTTTAACACCCCATGATTCCATGGTACGTTTTCCTTTGAATGATACAGTAGCTTGCGTTGTACGCAACTTAATGTTTTAACATACCAAGACCAATCAAACTAGCCATTATGAATAGTAATGAACACTTTATGAAATATTATAAATTTTAATTCTCAAAAAGGACTTCATTTTTTAATTTGGAAAATCGAAATTAGTTTTGGGTGATGTTTTGGTATTTTTCTGAAAACTTTCAATTTTTGATGAATAGTAATAAAACACAATGTTATTGTTCAAAACTGACTTTTTATTTAAGTAATTAGATAATTTATTTTAATCACATTTAGGTCAAAATAGATACATAATACCTATATATGTTTAATTTAATTTATTCGAGTCATTTTATAATAATTTTAGATAAATAAAATATTATTAAACTTTTTACAGTCTTTTAACCACCTTCTAAGAGCATTTACAAATTTGAATAAAACATAATTTTACCACTTATATAAGTTTAATTTCAAAAATTCAAGAGACAGAGTTGAAATCATTAAGTATAATGTGGTTCAATAAGATAAATTTTTTTTGTGAATAGTAACATTTCTCCTTTATTTACCATAGTAAAAAAGTAAAGAGGATAATTATGGGTAAAAATGATATTATAATTACCCTAACACATGTCCTATTTCTATTGGATAATTGTAATTAGACCAAAAAACCTTAGGAATAAAATATAATCCTCATTGGTCTGCATGGATTAGATTAGGACATTTATTATTATTTTATTTAAAGAAGAGTTAAAAGAGTTGAATTCGACGATTAATAACAAAACCATTTTTAAAACTGGGATAAAAACAATATAAATTCGACTATAAATATTAATTATAAATCTAAAAATATTTCCTACATAATTGTATTTTATTTATAATTTTTATACATAATATAATTTAATTTATTTATGTCCTAATGATGATGAAGTAATTACCTTAATAATGAAATATTAAAATAATTCAAAATATAAATATCCAAATAAATGTAAATTGAGACTACTGATGAATTACACCAATTTTCAAGGTTAATAATACTTGTTTGGGTTGACTAAATAAATTTTATTCTATGTGATAATGTTTATATGTCTTTAAAAAAAATAAAATACTAAATAGTGTCAAAATTGACATAATTGAGTTTTTAAAAGAAATACTGTATTATTAATTATATAACATTCCTAAAAATATAAGGTTTGGCCAAAGGAAAAATATAAAGATATATATATTAATACAGAACTACTTGGGGTTCTCTTGTCTTGTTATTGTATGTTTATTAACCATATAATAAAAAAATACAAAGTGACATGGTAAATGTCAAACTATATAACTTGGAGTTAAATGTAACAGATAAGGTTAATATGGTGACCTAAACCTTTATAAAACCTATTTTTTGAATGGTTTTCGACCCATAACCACATTATCTTCTAAATATATCATTTTTGAACCATTATAAGTAGAAAATTATTTTATTATAAAATAATATTTCAAGATTTTCATAAAGTGAACCTCACATCTCTTATAAAATGGTACTTCCCCTTCTCTTAATGTCACACCTCCAAAGGAATTTTTATCGGCCAACCCCTACCCAAATATCCTTTAATTATCCTCCCATAATCCTAGAGTCCTTACTTTTATCATAAATCAAACCTAGTAATCCCTTTTGATCATCTCAGAAGGAAACACCTGAAGAAGAGGTAATAATTTCACCACCCTATTTCAAGTTATTTTTTTACTCCACTTCCCCTTTCTTTGTTGTTTCCATAAAAAAAATAACTCCATTACATTCTACATAATATGATGTTATTATAAATATGTTACCACCATATTCCTTATTCTATCCATCCTATAAATGAAAAAGTCACCATACGTGCATACGTACGGCTTACCGTCTCCACATCGTGGTGTAGTCTGTTATTCAAACACTACATTATTTGGATGGGCAAAATAATGAGTATAACTACAGTAAATAATAAATATAACATGTTAATGATTCTGTATATATGTTATATCATCCAATTATATATGATTTAACCATCAATATAATGATATTTTCGCTCGTGTGTACGTACGGATTACCTTCTCCACAAACGCAATGAGATTAATTCCCCATCGTAATCATTCAAGAATAATTTTCATTTTTTGAAACAAATAATGATTATGAACATAATATAATTATATATATGAATCAAATACATCATATCCATAAGAACATGGCTTATATAACCAATCATATAAAAAAGAACGAATCACTAAACACATGAAATGATGATACTACTAAAATATTATTAACAAAAAAAAATTATAAGATCATATATGATATCATATTTATGTATATGATTCTTTTATAATTTAATAACAATGATTTATCTATTATATAGATGGTTAATGTAACATAAACCATGTAAAATTACCTTGTAATGGTTAATTCTAAAATCTCTTTACTTATCTGAGGTTGTTAATATGTAATTATCTGCTGGGACCTCTTTATCATCCACATCTGTGTTTTCTTAAAAATGTAATTGATTTTTTTTAATATTTACTAAACTATGGTTTAAAGTCATTTATACCATTTATTTTACCCAATATTTTTGGAAGTAATCTTTCCGTCATTTTCCAAACAAGGTACTTTATGACCTTTTCGACAAAATTAAGGTAAGAATGTTTCTTTAACTTATACGGTGGGTGCGGCTATTTTCCACCCTTATAACATCGTCGAATCTTCCCATGCACGCATATAAGATTATTTTCAAAAAAAAATGTTTTATATTAAAATTGTATTACTTTTAAAAGAGTTTGAAATAGAAAGATATATTTTTCTACAGAAATATTTGATTTCATCTATGTCAACATCCTTTGATAGATTATAAGCTTATTTGAATTTGATTTGTTATGATACAAATATTCAATATTGTATTGAAGGGTTTGTGATATGCTTGACTATGGATGTGTTATCTTTACACCATTCAGGTTTTATGGATAAATTATTGACATTTCATATGCTAGTTTTAATACTATTGTTTATGTTATGTTTAAAACATTTAATACGAGGAATGAATTGGACTTAGTATGTAACGGGTGGATCCTGATATAGCTCCTCGATGCAACAGTAGGTCTGATTAGACAAACTAGTGACTTTGAACAAGGCCTTGACAAAATCTTATTTTTAGTCTTGTAATAAGGCCTTGACTATATGGTTATGAAGTCGGGATTATGCATTCCAGCATTATAAAATTGGCTATTGATATTACATGTGATTATTTAACTAGTAGAATATCCATGTGAATAAGTAAATGGAAATATTTGATTTATATATTCCATATTATGATGAGTTTTATGATTAATAGTCATGTTCTTTAGTTATATACATTTTCTTAAATGTTTATGCCTATTCTTGAAAGTTTAATCTATATTGTTGTCTTTAGTGAGCAACGGAGCACACCCCTTTCTATGTTTTATTTATCCAAATATTTAAAGAAGTATATTATTTTTTACCTACAGGGATATTCTAAGGGATTAATGTTGTCAATAGAGAAAATTTTGTGGTCATTTTTAATTTTATAATGTAATGTAAAACTTATGACTATTTCTAGTACTTCCATGGATAATAAACTGATCGGTCATTCATGATTTTGATCCCTTGTGATCATTCCAATATTCTATAATAATGCATCAACTTAGAGTAACTGGGGTTGGGGTGTTATAGTTGGTATCATAGGAAGTTTAATACAAACCATGGAAACTAGATTTTGGTAAACTCTGATTAGAGCACATTACCCTAAGATAGACATTGAGGATTGATATATAAGAATATCCTATAATTTTTGTAATGTAGATATTTTGTGTATTTTCCAAGAAATACATCCCTGTCTGGATAGGAGCCGATGGAGGTAGCTCTGGCACAGCGGTACCTAGGACTGAAAACTCCGACAAGGAGTTTTGGGCTTGACCAGGGGTATCCTAGTACATGATAACGGGAATTGTTGCACTCTGGGTTATGAAACTCCTGGGGGATATTCTTAGGATAATTAACATTTTCATCACAATTCATTACAAAGGATTTATTAGTATATACCTCTCAATGAAATTTTTATTATTATTATGGATTATATCCATATATTGTTCAATTTATGTTAAATGTTTTACAAGTTTTGAATTATGTATTGTGATTAATAAACTAATATAGTGTATGCCATTGTTTAGAAATGGAACCTAGTGGAAGGAATAGAAACAGTATCAACACATGTAAGCGTTGTAGGTATTTCCCTCATACATAGAGAAAATCTTTCCTACTCTGGGGAGTAGAGGAAGGGAAAATGTTGTCATGGCAGTTTATCGCCTCACGGGAGATGCAGATCAATAGTGGTCGTTAATCCAAAATAGAAAGGAAGATAAAGAATTACCGAACATGGAATGAAGGGAGTATAATGTTATCTTCATAGAAAAATACTTTCCACGAGGCCAACGAGATAATTTGGAAAAAAACAATTTATGAGTTTGAGGAAAACAGAGGATGAGAATGTCCCAACGTATGAGGCTAACGTTACGCGGCTATCAAGGCATGCATCAGATTATATATGTATCCCAAGGAGTAAGATTTATTGATTCGTTGATGGGTTAAAACCATTTCTTTGTTGATAATTAATCTCAAAATCCTTTTCTTCATAAGAAGATATTGTCTCATGCACATTCAAGACCGAAAAGGAATTCTTTATGTCTTATGACTTCAATGAAAAACAAGAGAAGAAGAGATCTGTTGATCACTCTGTAAATAGAAATAAGGGGATGAAGGGAAAATTTAAATATCCATCCTGTGAAAAATATGGGAAGAAACAACCTAGTACTTTCCTAAAGGTAATTTGAGTCTGTTACAAGTGTTGTGAATAAGGATACCAAGATCGTGATTGCAAGGAAAAATAAAAGGATGTCAATATTGAATGCTACAATTATAATGAAAAGGGACATTATGCAAATGAATTTCCCATGCACCAAGGGAACGTACCTCAGAAAATTCCAAGGGAGAAAGGCCAAGCTTATGTAATCACTACTGCTAATATTGATTCTCTTAAAGTTGTGGTGGTAGGTAATTTATTGGTTTCCTCAAGTTTAGCCAATGATTTATTTGATTCTCGATCATCGTGTTGTTTCATATCTTCCCATTTTGTTATGATAATTATATATTTTCGATTTGACTCCACAATGGAGTTTTCAATCAATACTCTTAGGTGAAGTATCATCGCAACAAATTTCATTGAATCAGTTCCCATTATAGCATATAAATGTTTATTATATGATGATCTCATCTTTATACCCATGATTGAATATGATAAAATCCTCAGAATGGATTTCCTTTCAGAACATTATGTAAAAATTTATTGTAAGAAAAAGAAAGTTACAATTTTTTAAGATGATAAGAAGTACCTTATCTATAAAGCAGAAAAATCACCACCTAATTATTATCAAGATCCACCCCCAGGAGCTATACTAAATTCAATTATTGGGGTGGAAGGGAATGAAATAATTATAGATGAGGAAAATAATGTTCAAATAGAGGATGTACCTATTGTGCAAGAATATTTTGATGTGTTTTCAGAGGATTTACATGGACATCATCTAGAATGAGAAATTAACTTTTCCATTGAATTAATTCTTGGTTAAAGGCCCATATCAAATACCCATTATAGAATGGACTATGTGGAATCACTGCATCTAAATAAACCAATAGTGGAATTGAGTAATAATGAATTTATTCTCCCTAGTGTTTCTCATTGGGGAGCCCCTATCATTTTTGTTAAGAAGAGAGACTAATCTATTAGGTTCTGCATTGAATATAGGAAGATCAATGCTATAAAAATAAAGAAAAAGTATCCCCTACCTCACATTGATGATTTATTCGACCAAATTCAGGGAGCTCAATATTTTTCAAAGATTGGCCTTCGATCTGGATATCATCAGTTGTATGTGAATAAGGAAGAAATTCCGAATATAGCACTTCAAACCAGGTGCATGCATTATGGTTTTATAGTAATGCCTTTTGGACTCACTAATGCAGCCTTTATTTTAATGGATCTAATGAAAAGAGTTTTCAAGGAATATCTTGATGAATTTGAAGTGGTATTAATTGGTGTTATCATGGTATACTCCAAAATCAACAAAGGTCATAAAAATCACCTGCGCATTATTCTAAAGACTCTTAGAAGAAATGAATTATATGGGAAGTTTAGCATTTGTGAATTCTGGATTTAGGAGATTTCTTTTATTGGACATATAGTCTCTAAGGATGGAATCTCTGTTATTCCTTCTAGGATAAGAGAAATACAAAAATTTCCAGCACTGACATGTATAACTGAGGTAAACAGTTTTATTGGTTTAACAGGTTATTATTGGTGCTCCGTCTAGAATTTGGACCGATTGGAAAACCCATTAACCTAGCTCACATGTAAAGGGGTTAAATTTGTTTGGACAAAATATTGTGAAGAATGTTTTGAAGAACTGAAGAGAAGATTAGTCAACTCTCTTATCCTGACTCTACCATAAGGGAACAATGGGTTTGTTATTTATAGTGATGCTTCAAAGAAATGATTTGGTTGTGTCCTTATGCAAAATGATAGAATTATTGCCTATGCATCATGACAGCTAAAAATTTATGAGCAAAACTATCTCACTCATGATCTTGAGTTAGAAACTGAAATTTTACTCTGAAGATATGGAGAAACAATCTCTATGGTTAAAATTGTGAGATTTATAATGATCACAATAGTTTGATGTATATTTTCTCACAAAAAAAACTCAACATGAGCCAATAGAGATGGCTTGAACAACTCAAGGATTATGATTTCATAATACAGTAACCCCCCGGGGAAGGCCAATAAGGCATAAGATTCTTGGAGGAGAAAGGATCATGGAGTATTGAATAATATGAGAGTTGAAAGGGATCCTATTTTCATGGATCTAGTAAATATGGATAAGGGAATAACTATGGAAGGTGAAACATCAATACTTTTTCAAATGGTTTCCAAAAAAACTTTACTTGAAAGGATAAATAGTTCTCAGACAGATGATGAGGAGTTTTTGACGAAGATTAATGTTGTTAATGAAGGGAGGATAAGTGACTTCATATATGAAGATGTAATTTTGAAATTTGGGAAGAGACTTTGTGTTCTTGATATACCTGATCTCAAAATGGAATTGTTTGACAATTCTCATAGCACCAATTTCCCTATACACCCTAGGAGCACCAAGATGTATAGTGATTTGAAAGAAAATTTTGGGTGGGACAACATGAATTGGGAGATTGACAATTTTGTGTCAAGATATATGGTTTTTCAACAAGTTAAACTTGGAAGGCCAGAACCTGGAAGAGTCATGCTACCTCTTCCCATACCTGAGTAGAAATTGGATAATATTATGATGGGTTTCGTCATGGGGCTACAAAAGACTCCAAGAAGGAATAATGAAATATGGGTCATTGATGATCATCGCACCAAGTCGGCAAATTTTCTTGCTATAACAGAAGATTTACCACTTGAACATCTAGTAAGACTATATATTAATAAAGTTGTATGACTACATGGTGTAACCCTATCGATTGTTTCAGATCGTGATCCCTGTTTTACATCATGATATTGGAAAAGTATTTAGAAGGCCTTGGATACTGAACATCGTTTAAGCACATCCTACCACTCTCAAACTGATAGACAATCAGAACAGATTATTCAAACCTTAAATTACATCTTGAGATCCTCCTCACTTGACATTCATGGTATGTGGGATCAATATTTACCTCTGGTAGCATTTTCCTATAACAATAGCTACCATTCAAGTATTCAGATGGCACCATATGAAGCGTTATGTGGAAAGAGAAGTCGCACGCCAACTTGTTGGGATGATGTTGGTGAAAGAATACTCTTAGGACCAAAACATGATATCCAAACCCACATCAAAGCAACTCAAAGTAGTCCATAGAGCAATCCTAATAATCAGAGGAAGAATTTGGAATTTTAAGTTGGAGATCATGTTTTCATGAAGTTATCTTCATAGAAGGGTGTTATACGATTTAGTAAAAGGGTAAATTGTGTCCAAAGTACATCAGACCTTTCGAATCTCTAGAAAGAATTTGAGTTGTGGCTTATCATTTGGAAGTGCCTCTATGTTTCTCAAAGTTCCTGATGTGTTCCACATATCACTGTTGAGAAAAAATATGCCAGACCCAACGTATGTACTCACCTAGGATGGAATTGAATTGGTACCTGATATGCCTTATTCTGGAGAGTTTGTCAAGATTCTTGATACTAGAGAACAAGTACTGATAAACCAGATGACTCGTCTGGTAAAAGTTCAATGGAGAAACCATAAGATGGAAGAGGCAATATGGGAACCTGAAAAAATTATGATGAAGAACCACCTGAATCATTTTATGCATAATATTCTAGAAATTTTGAGGATTAAATTATTACAAGGAGGGGGTAATGCAACACCCTAAACTTCAACATTATGATTCCTTTGATTGATGCAATAGCTTTCATTGTACGCAAATGGTGTTTTAACACACCACGAACTATCAAACTAGCCGATATGAATAGTAATACCCACTTTTTGAAATTTTATAAATTTTATTCTTCAAAATGGACTTTATTTTTGAATTTGGAATATTAATATTAGCTGAAGTTGAATTTTGGGTATTTTTATTAAAACTTTCAATTTTTGATGAATAGTGAAAACACTACGTTATTTTTTAAAACCGAATTTTTATTTAACTAATTAATTATTTTATTATAATTTATTTTAGTTAAAAATAGATATATAATTCCTATATATGTTCAATATAATTAATTGGAGTCAGTTTATAATACGTTTATATATATATATATATATATTTTATTGAACTCTTTACTGTATTTTACCCACCTTCTAGGAGCATTTAAAAATTTACATAAAACATAATTTTACCTCTTTTGTGAGTTGAATTTAAAAAATTAGAGAGACACTGTTGACATCAATAAGTCAAATTTGGTTCAATAATATTAAAAAAATTGGTGAATAGTAACTTTTGACTTTTATATACCACGATTAAAAGTAAATAGGGTAATTAAGGGTAAAAATGATATTATAATTACCCTAACACATGTCTTAATTCTATTGGATAAATGTAATTCGACCAAAAAAACCTTTGGAATAAAACCTGATCCTCTCTCGTCCACATGGATTATATTAAGAAATTTATTAATATTTTATTTAAAGAATATTTAAAAGATTTAAATTCAATGTTTAATAACTAAACCATTTTTAATATAGGGCTAAACACAATATAAATTCGACTATACGTATTCATTAGAAAAAAATATTTCCTACATATTGGTATTTTAATTATAATTTTATACATTAAATAATTTAATTTAATTATGACTCAATTGTGATGCAGTAATTACCTTAAAAATGAATAATTAAAATAATTGATATTATAAATATACAAAAATTGTAAATTCATACTTCCAATGAATTAAACTATTTTTTGGGTTACTATGAAATTCTAGGGTATATGAAATAAATTTTATTCGAAGTGATACTGTTTTTATGGATTTCAAAAAATCAAATACTAAATAGTGTCAAAATTGACCTAATTTAGTTTATAAAAAATACTATATTATTAATTGATATAATATTTATAAAGATCTAAAGAACGACCAAAATAAAAAAGTAAGATTATATATATTAATACTGAACGACTTGAGGTTCTCTTGTCATGTTATAGTATGTTTATTAACCATATAATATAAAAATACAAAGAGACCTGGTAAATGTAAAACTATTTAACTAAGAGTTAAATCTAAAAGATAACGTTAATATGGTGACATAAACCTATCTAAAACTTACTGGTTGAGATTTTTTCGACCCATACCCACCTTATCCTTGAGATAAATCATTTTGGAACAATTAGAAACTCAAAAGGATTTTATTATAAAATAATATTTCAGGCTTTTCCTAAAGTGACCCTCGCCTCTCTTATAAAAGGGTACTTCCCCTACTCATAATTTCACACCTCCAAAGCCATTTGGATCTATCAAACCCTACCCAAATATCCTCTCAAATATCCTCCATTCAACCTATAGTCCGTACTTTGATCATAAATCCAACCTAAAGATCCCTTTTGATCAACTCAAAAGGAAACACCTGAAGAAGAGGTACCAATTTCGCCACACTCTTTCAAGTTCTCGTATTGATCCACTTCCACTTTCATTGTTTTTTCCATTCCAAAATAATAACTGTAGTACCTTATACATACTATGATGTTATTATAAATATGGTTCAACCATATTCGTTATTCTATCCATCCTATAAACGAGAATGTCACCATACGTGCGTATGGACAACTTACTATCTCTACGTCATGGTGTCGTTTGTTATTCAAACACATCATTATTTGGATTAGTACAATAATGAAAATAGCTAATGTAAATAATAAATATAACATGTTAATGATTCGGTATATATGATATACCATCCAATGACATATGTTTTCACCATCAATATAATGATATTGTCACTCATGGGTACGTATGGATTACTGTCTCCACGAACCCGATAAGATTCATTCTCCATTATAATCATTCAAAAATAATTTTAATTTTATGATTAAAAATAATGTTTATGAACATAATATCATTATTTTTATGAATCATATACATCATATCCAACACAAACATGGCTTACTTAACCAAGAATATGAATGATAATGAATTAATTAACATCTAAAATGATGATACTACTAAAATATAATTAACAAAGCAATATGAGAAGATCATATAGGATATTTTATTTATGTATATGATTCATGTATAATTTATTAAAAATAATTTAAATATTATACAGGAGGTTAATGTACCCTCAACTAAGTAAATGTACCAGGTAAGGGTTAATTCTAAATATCTTTACTTATCTGAGGTTGTTAATAGGTAAGTATCTTCTAGGACCTCTTTTTCACCGACATGATTTTTTTTTAAAAAAATTAATTCCAAACATTTTTACTATTTACTATACTAATTTTTTAATTTTTTAATACCCTTAATTGACCACACATGTTTTGAAAGGAATATTTCCATCTTTTTCAAAAAAAGTTACTTTAGGACATTCTCGACTAAATTTTGGTAAGAATGTTTTTTAACTTATAAGGTGGGTGAAACTATTTTACACCATTATAACATCGTCTAAGATTCACATAAAATCTTAAAAAAAATATTTTAAAAATATATGTTTTCTTTTATAATTACATAAATTTTAAATTATTTCAAAATAGAAATATATATTTCTCTACAAAAGGATTTTATTTACTCTATGTTAACATCCTTTGATGGATTTTAAGTTTGTTTGAAGTTGATTAATTATAATACAAATCATCCATATTGTATTAATGGATTTGTGATATGTTTGACTATGGATGTGTTATGATTACACCATTCATGGTTTATGGAAAATTTATTGACATTTCTTATTCTAGTTTTAATAATAATACATATGTTAGGTTCAAACCTTTTCATATGAGGAATGCATTAAACTTAGAAGGTAACGGGTGGAGCCTGTTATAGCTCCTCAATGCATCGGTAGGCCTCATGAGACAAAATAGTGTCTTGGAACAAGGCCTTGACAAAATATTTTTTGTAGTCTTGGAACAAGTCCATGACTATGTGGTTATTAAATAAGGCATTATGCATTTCAGCATTACAAAATTGGCTATTGAAATTACAAGTGATTATTCGACTAGTTGAATATCCATGTGAATAAGTAAATTTAATTATTTCATTTATGTCTTCCATATAATGATGAAGTATAATTTTAAAAGGATTGTGTTTTAGTCTCAGACCTTATCTTAAATAATTATGCATATTTTATAACGTTTAAGCTATATTGTTATCCTTAATGATAATCTGAGCTCACCCCTTTATATATATTATTTTTCCCAAGATGTGATGAAGTATATTATGATTGACCTACAGGGATAGTCTATGGGATGAATGATTTCAATGAAGACAATGTTGTTGTTGTTTTTCATTTTATAATGTAATGTAAGACTTATGAATCTTTCTAGTACTTCCAAGACTACTAAACTGATCAGACTATCAGGATTTTGATCCCTTGTGATCAGGCCAATATTTTGAAATAATGCACAATATCTGGGGAACTGGGGTCATTGTGTAAAAACTCTTGTGATGTGGGGATGAATAAAATGAATCACATCCCTTCACGAGTCAATAGTTTGTTATACACATGAGTAAAGTTATCAAATACCATAGAGTATGGAATGTAAAACTTTATATAGGATATAATTACTATAAATGTATTATTATGATATAAATATCATATATAAACTTTATATAAATCATCACACACAACCATGAAAGGTGGTAAAGTAAAAATGAATGACATCATTCCAGGATGAGGTAGTCCCCTATACACATGAATGATGATTTTGTAATGCGTTTAATGGATATGTGTGTTGTTTGAGTTAGTACAATTAAAATAAATAAAATCAGTATATGGAAGATATTTAGGATATAATATCATCATGTTATTAGATGATTTTTTTTGGGGTGGATGATTAAATAAAATAAAAATTCTTGTTAAATAACATTACCTCTTCTTGATGAAATTCATTTTAGTCTACACCAAATTCCTTCCCTCGATGGATTTCATCCTAATATATGGATTCTAAGATGAATATAAGGAGTTTTTGAAGTAATTGTGGTTGTTTTTGGATGAAATAATTTTTTATGATTGTGTGAATAGAGGAAGAGAGTTGATGAACTTTTTTAAGTGAAATGAGTGGCACACTTGTAATTGTTTTTAATGAAAGTTACATACAACCACGTTTTTAAGTACCAAAATACTATAATAATTAACATAAAAAAATAATATTTGTCATTATGTTGGAATATGTTCATAAAATGGGTTCTGGAAAAGTTTTGGATCATTTGTACACTGTATATTCTATGTTAACCCACTATGTAAACACATTATTTCCTTAATCGCTGTAATTAATTTTAACCGTTTTCAATTATACCCATGGTAAAAAAATAATTTAATATTAAAAGAAGATATATATTATTATTATTAAAAATATTCAATCCATTTGGTCTAATTCAATGAACACATTGAATTTAATTTTATAATTATTCCATATATGTGGTGAGATATTAGGATTTAAAGAAATGTATTTTTTAGGAAAAATAAGATATTATAATAACTATATGATTAATAATAATCACTGTATGAATCCAAATTAATATTTAATTTGATATATTATAGATCTAAAACATTAATTATTCCCTATTAAGTATTATTAAAATTAATTAAAATGGGGAAACATTATGCAGTTTAAAAAAGTGTCTAAAAAACTCATATCTTACACCAAAAAACGAACATGTAATAAAAACAAATATAATGTTGATTAAAAGTAATTATTTTTATTAAATATAAATTAATAAAAACTCTATTACATGAAAACACATTCAAAAAATATTCCTAATTATAAATTACTTCATTTGTTTAAAATACAATTCCTTTTACAAAAAATAGTATTTTTTTCTCTTTACTAAAAAATAAATATTTTCAAAAAAAAAGTCCCAAAATTTGACCCAATGTAAATTTTTATATTCTAATTAAAAAAATTAAATTATTTTTATCAAATAAAATTTATCAAAGTTAAAAAATTTCATTATAATTTTTTTTCATGGAAATAAATAAATTTTTTTTTGGAGAAATCATATTTTTGACAAATTACATCACTTTACTAAAAATTGGATGATTATTTAATAAAAATTTATAAATATATTACATTGATTAAGAAATTTAAATAAATATATATATATCAAAAAAATAGTATTATTCATACTCTTTAATTTAATAGCTAGGCTATAACTGTAATATATTTCATGGGTCATTTTAGTTTGGTATTACTTATTGAATTTTTAATTGAACATAAAAAATTGGGTGTTGTGTGTAGAATAAGATAAATATAGTTTTGTGTGTAATGAAATATAAAATAAATATTTTCTTTCATTATACTATCAAATATAATTTTTGTGTAATAAAACATATGGGTGTTACACATTCACCATAAGGGAAATCTGATCTTCTTTTCTCAATGGTTTTTATATTTTCCATTGAATTACATTTTTCTATTACTATTAAGAACATATGATTGATACATAATAGCAAACTGTATTTACACCTTGATATCAAATCAAACAATATCTTCATTTAAAATGATTTACCTTACAGGTAACACTGTTTAGAGAATTAATTTTAAGAAACTAATGAAATGATCAACATTACTTTTCAGTTCGATGATAATACTAGTGGGGTTCCTTGGATGTCTTGTAAGATTTACCTCATATCGACCAATTGATTCATTATCATTTTTATTTTTATGATGTAACTCATTATTTATCATCAAACAACTAATATTATGAATTTACATACTGGAAAAATATTTTTATGAAGACATCCCAATCCACAGAGTAAATTTCACTATTTCCCCTTATATCCTTGATCATAGTCCACCATTGATCTGTTTCTCCTTCCAAATAAGAAAAGGGGTAAAAATACTCTAATGAGCCCTTTTTTAGGAACTTCCACCTTTCTTATGTGGGTTCAATAATCTACTAGATACTAATATATGGATTAGTACCACAGAAATGATATTTTCGATTATCTAGTTTTTATAACATTAAAATTCCATTATTCATATATATTAAATCTTTTTAGATTAACATTAAATATATTTATCAAATACATGCCTATGTAATAAAAATTTATAATGTATTTCGAGACTAAATTCTTTATCTTCTTATTCCATTAATGATATTAAATATGTCCCAAAATGATCTTTCCATTTATTTATCTTTATATACACACCATATATAAAATCTTTCTTTATGACCTAGGTAAATAAAACCTAATGAATATAGAGCTCAGATGATATGTAAGTGTAAATAATATATATATATCAATATAACCAGGGAAAATTTATATTAGAACACTATAGTATGATTTTTAAACCATTACCATAATATCATAGATCATAAACACGAGTCCTGAAATAAATATTATTAGTTCATAACACATGAATCATAATGGTGTAAAAAAACAGAAGCCATAAAAGAATATAAATGAATTAAGAAATATATTAATTTAATACTCATAAGAAAATTAAATCATTTATCTATTAGTCTATGATTATTAACAAGTCTATCAAAGTGAAATGAGTTCACTCCCCAAACCATCATAGTAGTCAAGGATCACTCCCAAAACTATCACAGTGGATAGAGTTCCGTAATAAACTAGGTTAACTCCCCATTCTAGTCATATTTATCTCAAGATATATAAATCATTAACCAGTTCATTAAATAGGGATATAAGTCCCTCTCATTTTTTTTATAATGTAAGCACCATCCTTGGTTATAATTGATCAATTTTCCTTTGTTAAAATGTAACATCTATCACATAATGAAAATCATACATATGTGTTACACAAGATCAAAAAACATTAACTATATAATAACCTAATAAAGTAAATGGTATGCATAGCCAATTCTTAATAACATATACTGCATAAAAAACATCATTCATAATAATTTCATCATTTAATCAAAGAATAACCCATGGAAAAGAAGTGGGTTTCATAACAATATAATCATTTAAAACCCCATTGAAGATAAATAGGATTCAGAAATATATTTTCATAATAACCATAAAACCATTTACAAAATGAATATCAATGGTGTTTTTGTTCATATACCTTATAAACAATAGGTTATATCAATGAATCTCGTATTATAAGGGAAATGATTTTGAATGATTACATGAAATATTTTAGGAGGAAAATTAACATTCCAATTGGAATTCATCTTTTTAAAATATTAAGCACTTTTGAAAACCATTTCATTGAAAATAAATTTATATATTTGTAACAAATGATTTAAATATAATATTAAACATTTCTTAATAATAATGTAATTTAACCATTGAATTATTCATCAACATAAAACATTTTCAAAATAAATATCATTGAAAACAAACATTAGTATTTATAAATGAATCATTAAATCACTAATATTGTATGGTAGTTGGAAATATTTTTCAAGCCATATGCATTAAAACTAATATTTCTTTCATATTTTCAGTCAAAGAAAAACAAGACATGTTTTGAAAATGATATACTGATTCATTTAAATAAAAATTTTAAAAATAAAAAAAATCGGTAAATAGAATTTATTAAAACCTTTTTTGAATATTGAAAATCAAAATTTGGAATCATTTTTAGGAAATATGGTTTTTGATGAAAATCGGTTTATGATCGAAGAGATAAATAATTATAATTATTTTTTAAAATGTTAGTTTTAACTCTTGAGAACCTAAAAAGAGTAAAATTAAATGAAAAATTGTTTTTTCATGAAATTACCTGAGGATAATAAAAATAACTATTTTATTTAGAGATGGAAATATTATTTTATAATAAAAAATATAATTATAAACAAATATTATAAATGATGTGATTGTATCATAAAATCCTTACCATTTTAATAACATATAATTATAAGAACCATGATGGGATAACATTAAATTAATATTATAATATCATGTTAATAAATAAATTTATAAAATGGGTTTATATAAACCTTATAAAAGATGATTGGTGCATAACATAACATTTGTCTTAATGTAGAAAAATTTAGACAAAAATATTATACCTATTTAATAAATTTTTGAATATAAACCCCATAAAATATAGATCCTAAATTGGATATGAAAATAAAAATATATTTTAGGAGAATAATCATAAAATACATTCATGTAAATTATATACACTGGATAAATGAAGTAGTTTGTGAATATGGCATGTGTTTCATAGAAGTAAAAATTATACAAAATCCCTTAAATTTAGTCTCAACATCCATTGCACCTATGAGAACCTCATTATTAATAAATAGTGTATTATATTTATATATTAAATATCCATACATATTTATATAGTACCACATATTATTTACTTAAGACCATATATTTTCCATTTATTAACAATTCCAAATTGAAGTCATGTTTTGAGTAATAAATGCTTTGTTTTTCGTCTATGTTTGGATATAGTATTTTCAGTAGTTTTAATTTGACCAATGGTTTCAACATATATATAACATTACCATTATATAAATATTCTATATATTTATTAAATATTTATTTATAGTAAACCATAAAAGTTAGATATAGAAATTTAAATGCACCGTTCATGGAGACGATAAGATGTACGTACGCATGAATAATGTTTCTATTTTCTCAATGGATGAAATGAAATAAAGATAAATAATATATTACCATTAAAGAATAGTTTTTATTTTGATATATATCAAATTTTTTAACCAATCATTATCTCCTTCCATTTCAAGCATATGTGAAATACAAATCATATAGCTCTATGAGGTGGTAGTCCACCGTAAACACAAATGACATGATTATATTCCAATGAATTGAAAATTGTGAAACATTACGAGATATCATGATTAAATAAGAATAATAATATCATAAATAAAGTATTTAAAAAACAAATTATTTATCATATTCCTCTATGATATGTGTAGATGGAAAATGAATAACATCAGTTCCCGAGATGGTAGGCCGCCATACACAAGAATGATGATTTCAAAACCCATTTTATGGAAGAGTCAAATGATATATGTAATTAAATTAAAATAATAATATCTCTATATATTTAATATAAGTAATATATTATGTAAATAGTTTATATTAACAATTGAATGATTTGGAGTATAAAATAAAATAAAACAAGTGATTAGGGATATTACGTCTTTTGAGACAAAACCTTTTGTTTTAAACAAAAAAGGAATAATAGGATGTATTTTTTTCAAAATAGGGAATATATAATGAGATTATATTTTTAAGGAATTTATTTGGGTAAGGATGTACTGGATTAATGAGTTTTTATATGTAAATTTGAGAGAGGATTGGGTGGCCTTTCATAAGAGATGTAAGTGGGATAATTGTAATTTATGAAAAAATACCCACTTTTTTCTTAGAGAAAAATGATAATAAATGGACATTATATAAACATAGATATTATAGGATCTAAATATGGTCATATAATAGGTTTTGGACAATTTTTTTTTTCATTTTTACCATTATATTCTTAGTTTAGCCTCCAGTAAACTCATTTTACCCTTTAAAACAATTATGTTTTAACGGTTTTTATGAGTTATTTTGATAAAAAATTAAGTTGAAAATATTATATAATATAAATTATTTTTATTAAAAATATTGGGTAAATTTTTAAAAAATGAAGTCACATAAGGGGTAAGGTTTAATTTAAAATTATCCCTGTATACGGGATGGGAAACCCAATTTTCAAAGGTAAAAGTTCCAAAATTTTAATATGTTTTTATATCTAAATTAAATATTAAATTGACTCTACTTGACTAATTGGTATTAATAGAAATAAAAATAATCTAAATTTACTTTTAAAATCATATTAATATAATTTTTAGTTTTTTAAGTTCATTAAATGAAATGATAATTCATAATTAAAACATGTATTTTCATTTGTAATTAAAAAATTTATATTCTAAAATAATTATAAAAATATTCACACAAAGATAATTTTTACATGAAAATTTCAAAAATTAAACCCATTTTAGGAAATAAATTTTCAAAATGTGAAAATTATTATTTTTAAAAATATATGCGAAAAAAAGACGTCCCTTTTTGTGAAAAATATAGTTTTAAGAATAAAATGGATTTTCCCTTATATATTTTCTTAAAAACAGAAAATATAAATGTTAAAATTATTATCAAATTTAATTATATAACATTTATTAAAATAATTTACAGAAATTTATTTCTTTAATATATTGAGTTATATGTGATTTTCTGCAAAATAATTTTTTTAGAAAATAATTTCCTTGATTTT
Source organism: Viscum album (assembly GCA_963277665.1). Taxonomy (NCBI): domain Eukaryota; kingdom Viridiplantae; phylum Streptophyta; class Magnoliopsida; order Santalales; family Viscaceae; genus Viscum; species Viscum album. The sequence continues at coordinate 288,364,201 of OY728151.1, read as the reverse complement.
CAAATTTTATATATTTTCACTCCTAATTAATTGGAAACCAAGGAATTAATTTTATTTAAATTTATAAACCATATATTTTCATAACTAGGTTAATATTATTCATACATTCCATTAAAATTTCTTGGTGATCACGGTCACATCAAACAAAAATGTTTTAACAGTATTTGATGTTTTATTCAAACTCAGTGTTATGAGAAATGCAAGATAAACTAAGTGATTTATTCAGTGCATGCTAAAATTAGTTTTTTTTTGTAATGAAAAATATCATAAATAATATTTTTTTTTGAAAGAAATAAATTAATCTATAGGTGTTACATACTATGTCCAATTACTCCATCATATGAAATAAATGAATAATCATTTAATATAGAATCAACATAAATATTCATATTAAAAAAACCAGAATAAAAATATTAATATTTTCCCCAGTCAATAATTAAATAAAAATAATGATAATAAATACATAGTAATATGATGAATGGTATTATTATACTATATAACCAATATATAATTTTATTCATGAAATTTTATTGTGAAAGATAAAAATATATTATATCTTGATGAATATTAATTTTTCATTTTGAAATAAAAAATTTATAATAAAAAAATTATAGAATATATGGAAATATATTTAATTTAAAAAATCAAAACTTTTAATATAATAATATAATAAAATAATATTCATGACTCTACGAAAAGTTGTTTTTGTGGTTAGCATTGAAACAAATATTTTGTTCACATCATCATTAAAAAAGTCCCTCATTCGGAAATTAATAGGAATATTCGATTTAAGCCATTTTAAATAAATTAGAATATGATTAAAATGAGTTTAATACACTTATATAGTATATTAAAAATAATCTTGAAATCTTTATCATGAAAATGTGTACAATGAGGAATGATATTTTTGACCGAATAGAAAAAAAGTCACTTTTCTATAAAAATATTTTCTTATACATTTTAGTACATAGAGAGTCCAAAATGATAGAAACAATTTTAATTACTATAAATAACTTTATTATAATAAATTTTATTTGGTTATGTATAAAAAAACTCCAAAATTATCATAAACATAAAAAATTACAAATTATAATGGGACTGTGAAATAAACTCTTAACTCATGTATAACTTGCATCGTAAGTTTTTTTAAAATGATGTATAATATATTTAAATTCATAATAATTTTATAATAGAATTATATTTATAATTTTAATTCTATATGTCGTATACTTAAATAATATTATGAACCATTCATTAGAAATCATTCATAGTTTTCATAATTTTAGGTCTTAATTTCCTTATTTTCCATGTTTATGTTGATTCATCAACAGATAAACATACATATTAACCATAGTTACATTAAATAAATAATGTTAATTTTCATATAAATATATCATATATTCATTTTGTAAATTTTTTCATTCATCTATTAAATGAGGTCATGAAAAATAAATGACATCACTTTATAGAAATAGTAGTCAACACATACACATATGCGATGTTGTTATTTTTTTAACCATAGGAATGGATAGATAGTTGATGAAAAATTATATTTCCTATATAATAATTAGGTATTAAATATCATAAATATTAATTATTTACATCTTTATAATAATCTAAGTAATTTTGTGTTGAATAATTAATTACACTACTTTGTGAAGACGGTGTCTCATAAGTACACACAAGTGATGTTTTCATTTTCCATGGGACAAAAATGAGGTGGAAATTGTTTTATCATAATTATAATAAAATAATATTATATTTATGATACTATATATATTATTTTAGGATGTGTAAAAAATATTTTGATTAATTATAGGATAAAAAATCATTGAAAGATATGTTAAAAGTTGTTACCTCTTTATTTAGAGCCCTACTTTACCTTACAACACATGACAACATAGGATGGTGTTATGATAATAAAATAAGATGAATAACTAATGGATGAAATATATGATGTTTTTGGGTAGTTCATGGATTACATGTAGTGAGTTTTTTTTGTGAATATGTTTGGAGAAGAGGTTCTGTTTTATAATTGAGTGGAGGTACACATATGGAATTAAAAAAAAATTTAATAATATAAAGTCATTTTCATGTGAATGTAGAACCAAAAGGTCATTAATTATATTTTTTATAATATATGGTTTAAATATCATCATTCAATAATATATAGACATGTTTATGAATAATTATTACCTTTATATCTTATTTTATCCCCTAATAAACCTGTTTTAGCCCTAAAAATGGTGAAAATTTATTTATTATTTTTATTATTCTCTATGACCATAAATTTTTTTTAATATATTACTGAATTTATTTATTGGAATTTAAAATATGTAATCAACATTGCAATTTTAAATTTTTATAATTATGATAAATAAATTTTATTATATGTCTGAAAAGTGTAACGAAAACCATATTTAGAAAAATGTTATTATAAGTATAAAAAAGAATTTATAGAAAAATAAAGTATATTTATGTTAATAATTGAATAAAATGAATTATAATATATTATTTGAGACATACATAAATTTATATTAAACCAAGAACTTAAGGGATTATTTATATTCCAAGGAAAAATTACCTAATATAACATTATTACATTTTTGGACTGATTATGTTTGTTGAGAAAGAGGGTTTTCATGGTATGTTGTAAAGTAGAGAGAGAAAGTTAACATGGTATGATGAAAAGGATACAAGAAAAATTGATTATTTCCCAAGAAGCTGTATAGAAAATTGACTACATAAGGTGACGACGTTCCCCAGTGTTTGACAAATTTTTTGGGTCCAAAATTTGGAGTTTGTATAGAATAATAAGATATATATTTTTCTAAATTACATATTAAAATATTAAAAAGGAATGAGATTCCAAAATATGGGCTTTGTGATGTTTTCATGAAGGTTCAATGAAAGAAGATGTTGATCTATGCGATAATGAAGAGCTTTGTGAATGAAAATGGTGAGGAGCATCGCGAGTGATGCATCATTGTGGATTGAAGTATTTGACAGAAGCATCATGATTACGAAATGCATCGTGAATGGGAAATATCCATGAATACTCACAAAAAGTGGGGCATTGTAGTGGAAAAGAATAAGTATCATGAAATGTCAATGATATAGTTATATGGTTCTGGAATCAGTGTAAATGCCTATAAATAGACCTCTACCCACTTTTGAAATCTAGAGATACTTATGAAAGATCATAAGTCTCTATGTTCATAAAGGTGGTTTGAGAAGGTGGTTTGTGATGAAATTTTATTAAAATAAGTTCACGAAGGATATTATATCCAACTGAATGTTATGAGCATCATGGAATTAAAGGATTTATTGAAGTCAAAACTAGCCTCAAAAAATGATGGAGCTTCATGGAGGCTGGTTTAGCATTAAGAAAGATGTGTTCTTTGGGAAGGCTATGTGAGATTCACAAAAGTTTGGATCATCACGAAAGGCTATTTGAGCATATCGAAAGAGGAGCTTTGCGAAGGTAGTGAGGATTCCAAAAGTTGTTCCAAAGGAGTTTCCCAACAATTATGTGGTAAAGTGGTATTATTCTATTGGATAAAATTGGAACCTCAATAGAACATCCATATAAAATTGAGGATATATTCATTATATAAAATGAATGAACCTATGTGTTTGTAAACTGTGGGTGAATCCCTTACAAGAGTAGTGAATGAAAGAAGAGGAAGACAATTATCCTTTCTACCGATAGTGATCTAGTTTATGTGACATAGGGAGTAACTCTTGAGAATGAAGTGAGAAAATCCTAAACCATATAAAGGTTGTGACCCTGGTAATAGATGAGATCTAACTCGAACCATCATTATTATAAGTGATGAATAATTAGTTTGTTACAATTGAAGCATCTCCATTGTATGCTCCTAGGATGTAGCCTAGCGAGGGTACACCATGTAAAAATTGATGCATCCTTATGCTTGACATCTTGTATTAAAATCAAATAATCTTCATCCTATAATGAAGGAAATGATATCTTCATCATTAACACTTATCTGTAAAAAAAATCACCCATATAATGATGTGGTCAATATCTATTGGGGAAGGATGAATATAGAAAATAATATCCATGACCGGATTTATGCCCCGCCTTCTTAGGGTATATACTCCCCTTTTGGACCTAACATACTTTATTAAGATAAAATAACTGAAGAAACTTTTTTTCTCAAGAAAAAAATTACTAGGATTTATAAAATTTTAATTATAAATTTTGATGTTCAACATTATAATTTTATATAAATTTTATTTATTATTAGATATATATTTGGTCTTTAAATGATTTAAATAACTTTTCATGTTATTTTTATATCATTATAATGTTATAAAAGTGATATTTTTTTAAAATATTCATTTGACTCTAAACCCAAAAAAAATCAACTATTTTTATAAAATAAAAAATTCACCAGGATAAAATTTAGAAGGGATGAATTTAAAAATAAATTTCCTTTCACAATTTTATATTTATATGAAATTATAAATTTATGTTTTAATCTGATTCTAGAATAAAGCTACGTCCATTTTGGTATTTTTTCTATATAAAGAAAAAGATATTATAATGAATCTCAAGTGTTAAAAAAGGACTAATCAATATTATTTAATTTATTGTATAGGTCTTGTATGGGATTTTATAGATCATAGTAGATTGGATATGTGTTTCAAAGGGTGATACATTGATGGGTATTTTCATGGTAGGAGGAGATGAAGATAATATCTTTCATGTTAATGTAACTCTACTGAGAAAGATATTTGGTGAAGTTGTAGTATGAAATAAAGACGTACAAATGTGAAAAATGGTTGTGGTGATGGATATTAAAATATTATAGAAGTTATGTTAAGATTTTTGGAACACATGTATGTTGTGGTTGGTAGGTATATTTTGTAACCCACATCACATGTGATGATATTGGTATGTCGTGTCATGACAAGGATACTTAAGGGATATGAACACGGATTATTTGACACCAGGGAATAATAGTGAAAAACATGGGGGTGGAGTGGCTGTTGGGTGACCTTTTTCTATATTATAATATTATAATTTTAATAGAATTGGATTCCATATTGGGTGAGTGAGATTTAGTGAGGATGGGTGACACATTCCTTGGTTTATTCTTGTTAGTTCTCTAATTTATTCACTAAATCAATAATATAAAACATACCCATTTCCATGAGATATATTGATGAGTTTTTTATAATGTATGAATATCTAATCAACCCTATATATATATGATTACTTTCATGTTTCTGGGATGAGTTTGGTGATCGATGTGGACTATACAAGGTGAGAATATTGAGTTGTGGTTGGGGATACTGCTTTAGGAGATTTATTTTTTAATTTATTTTTATGGTCCTGTATTGGTATAAAAATAATTATTTTATTTTTGGGTAGAGTTATTAAATTTTTATTATGGTATTAATTAGTTAATTTCTTAATTTTTTTATATTATATATGTATGTAATACCTCCCATTTAGTTGTTTTATACCCTCAATGCAAGTTTTCAACTTGGGGAAATTTAAAAGTGGCCTTAGTGGAATTTCTTGTTTTTATTATAGACATGTTAGGGATTCTCAGTGGGATTAGGGTAATTAAATTGTTTTATCAGGGTTATAGATGACGGTTATAAGGGTAACTTTAGTTTGGAACATTTTAGGATTTTATGGGTTTATAAGGAAAGAACTGTAAGTTAAACATTGTGTGTGATGTGGAATGGGAGACTAAAGAAGACACATGAGATTAGGGTCCCCTATGATCTAGTTTATAGACATTGATATTACTAAACACTATAGTAAAGGAAATCCTAATTGAGTTATGGAGACTGTGGAATGTTATATGAATTTTTTTCAAATTATATCTATATTAGGGTGATTTGGGGAAATTAAATGTACATTATCAAATGATTTCCATGAAACAAGGATAAGGTATTTGTTTCTTTAGTTATAGAGATAATTATTGTTCATTTTTTGTGAATTGTTCATACTTATGTGTCTCAAATTATTATTAAGCTAACAACTAGCTTATTGATCGAGATGAGGAGGGTGAGGTTTGGTAGAAAATGTTGCGAATGTTCCAAATTCAGGGGTTAGTGAAGTATGTGGGTATTATCTCTAATATAAATAAATGTAACTAGTTATAGGATCTGATGATCTCATTTGTTTCGATCTAATCTAGGGAATAATATCTGATAACATTTGAAGGTAGTTATATGTGAGGTTATGTGCATTGTTGGAGTGGGTTCCATTGAACCAACTTCTCTGTACTCTATGATTACCAGAATTCCTGATTTATTAAAATTAATACACTAATTATCACATCATGATTTTTATTCTATTTCACAAAGTATGTGATAATTTTCAAAGAGTATATGTTATTGTTAAATGTCATAACAGTTACCCACTATGATGAGAACTGAGATGTTTCATGATAGTATTCTCAAATATATGTTCTATTTCTTAACGAAATCATTTTAAGGAAATAAATTATATAGTCTATTACGGGTGGATACTAATTGGACTTTGTGGAACCTTTTCTTGGTATACACCCTTGGAAATTTCCAGTGTATGATATTATGAGAACTAGACCCTCTAGTATGAAACCCACCTTTATATATTTCATTAGATTATCTTATCTATCCATTTATGTATTGATTCATAGAATTTAGGTTTATTATTAATGAGTACTATGAGTCATTACATTGATGTATTGATGAAAACAGTGACTAAATTTGTTCATGGAAATGTAGCATATATTGGCCGAGTCATGAGTAATATTTCATTAATGAATAATGTGAAAAGGATTTTCCTCTTCTATTATTTAACATAAGTTGATACCTCACAAACTTTGATGGATTTGAAAAATCCAATATAAATCTATGGCCATGGTGTTCTATAGGCTATTTAATATTCCCATATGTCAAAGAAAGATACATCGAGAACATAATATTATCGCACCAGCATGCAACCTACTTGATTAGAGATATCGTGAGAAAGGGATTTTATTACATAGTAAGTTTATATATGATGTTTTTCTTCATCGAGTCCTTAATTTTTTTTATCTTTATGTTCATTAGTATGTTTGTAGACATTATCCATTTGCATTGTTCTGCTTCACCTAAAGCCACTATGAAATAGACTTATATTGTCAAACACTAATTGGGTATATAACTATCATAAAATATTAATAATAATATTGATTTACAATTTTGAATAAATATTAATCCCCCACATGGTTTTATAATAATTAATATAATATTTAGTTCATATATTTTGTCACTAATTATTTGAGAGAATATTTTTTAGTTTAATATTTATGAAATATTTATTTATTATTTATTAAATAAAATATTTATTTAACTATTAGTGAATAAGGTAGTGACATTTATTCATTTAATAAATTTTAATTATTCAATAATCAATAAATATTGTGGAGGAATAATAGAATGAGTTTAATTTCATAGTGAGAAATAATATATGTATTGAATATTATTTAAAAAAATATTTAATTAATTTGTGAGATTTTCACATGCTATGAAATATTATTATTAATAACATTACAGACATGGGGTTACAATAAGATTATCAACATAATATGGGTGCATGTGAAATTATTATATTCTAACCCTTGAAATATATTAACTGAATAATATTATTCTCTAGGGGATTCGGTTTTGTTATTTTTATAATAACATTTGTATAATTCTATCATGGCCCGGGAGAGCTCTCTTCATAATGAACTCCATCATGAATGAAGAGAAATCCACATCCACCACCACTCAATATTTTAGATAGATCCTATATAATCTTACATTTAGTGATTTTATGGGTGATCAAATGATAATGATTCAAACATTAGGATATAGTACTCTAGAAACCAAATATTCCTATGTCGATATTCAGAGGTTTGTGGAGAATGTGTGTATCACCGTTGGAGGAAATATGCACTTGATTGCTACAAAGCAATGACAGTATGACATAGAGACATTGTAAGATTCAACATCAATGAAAGAATTTATCAAAAGATAATGATTTAATTGCTTAAAATAACTATAAATAATATGTGATAATCCTTCATTTTGTTTCAAGAATTATGTCCTTGATTAAATTATAATTCAATTTTATTGGTCATGACTTTATCATAAAAGTAAATATCTAATTTTTAATAAAATAAAAAAAGATGATTTGGTAATACCCAATGAGAAACATAAGAACCTTTTATTGGTATCATATTGGCTGTATAATTATTTTTAATTAATTAATTTTTTTATTTATTTAGCAATATAGTACTAGTTTTAAATTATTGATTAATCATTCATTAATATAAATCATGAGATACTCTCTTCTTCTATAGAGTTATTTCAAATATAAAACATATCAATAAATTTTATGACTGAAAAAAAGTCAATGAACTCATCTAGTGGTGTCAAGGATTCTGAACATATTGAAAAAGAGAATACATCATGTAGCTCATTGGTACATGTCATTTACCTATGTTCAATTCTCTTAGTAAATTCTTGAAATAATTTGGAAATAATTCTAGATGATTGAATATATTTAAAATAGTTTTTATTTAAATATTACATGTGTTAACCTATCTTAGAAAGAACATGTTTAGTAAAACTACAAGGTCTGTAAAATCCCTTAAAGTCTTGTAGTATTTTTTTGAAGGAAATCCTTTTATTTTATTACATTACATTCATGACATACATGACAAGGGATTTTGTAACATGGAATCCACTCACCATATATACCACGCACACACCATATACTTCATTATAATTAATGGTATGGTTACACAGCGAGTCCCTAAACATGTTCCACATATAGACGATGAGAAATATATCCCTAGTGTAACTATATTATTCATACCATGTATTTTACAAAATTACATATAACTAAAAATTAATTTATTATACTTCCTAAAACCTATCAACATTTATTTCGTGAGACATATATTTTACTATGTATAAGACTTGTGATGGATTGTAAATAAATTATCTGTAAAATTATCTTATGTGTAATGTTAGTAACTAACTATCATTTATAATTCGATATACATTTAGTACTCTAGGAAAATTGAAACACGGCATGCTATATTAAAACCATGTGTTCCATGTGTCATTTAATTGACTATATACATTCCATGAAATTATGTGATAATTTATTTTGGATACACACCACAGCAGAAAAATTAATATGAATATAATAAACATTTTCTTGTTCAGACGAGCACTCATCATTTATCCTACAATGTACATCTTTTAGGAGTTATTAATTTTAAATACTTTTACATTATTTTTTTAAAATTTATAGTGTATGAGATTCTAAATAATGTTCAAATAAGAATTAAGATAAAATAATTTAATTATTAAAGAAGATAATTAATTGATTCACATGTGTTTTATCTAAAAAAAGAATGAATATAGATTAATACTATTTTATTAAATGAATATTTAATTTCATGTATGTTTATGATCAAGACTATAGAAAATAAATTTTTATATGATTAGTTTCCTTTTAATTTATTGTTAAATTAATTTTTTTCTTTTCTGTCATCCATATTCCGATAATTTTAGGGGATGTTTGCCCATGGTTTCCTTTTATGAAACCATATTAACTAATATTTTGGTTCTCAACACCTACATGTGAGAAAAATCTTATGTAATTGATGAGTCTTATAGAACCTAGGATTTTTATACATGTATATTAAGCCCTTCTAGATCTATATTCAATATATTACAAAAACACATTCCCTAGAAATGTAATTGTTTGGTACCTATGGATACTATGTACGCAAGCATATAATTTGGTGAAATATCATTAACATATCCCATAAGATATTCCCCATTGGTACTCTTTAAAATCATACCATACATAAAAACTTTCCTCATAAGATTAGGAAAGGAAAAATAATAATGGGGATATAAAATTCTTAGTTGTAATGGTTTGTTCCCTCTTGATCCATTACATTTCAATTTTTAGTTGATGGAGGAATTCATCAGAAGCTTCGAAGAGTTTGGAGAAGTTCGTTTGTTGAAAGTTGGATGAAATATGATTTAAAATCAGGTAACGGAATTACAAGATGTGATGTTTAGTTTCACGAATTTTCATGGAGGTTTCATGATGTGAAAAAATTATAAACACTATAAAAGACGGTTTAACTATGTGGAATGTTTTGGGGTATGAAAAAAATTATATAAATCACGAGGTGATGATTTTTTTGGTGGAATCTGACTACATGAAAATAAACAACATGGAATGTTATTATTTGTCATTAAATAACATACTACTGTAACTTTTATGTTTTTTCTAGCCATCCGTGTTGTCAAATCCTATGGTTGTAGTGATACTTCCTCAACCCCAGGATACATAGTGACCCATCTTCGGCGTTTTGAGGATTCCATCATCATGGAGGGATTCCTAGATTCCATCCTTCAATCTGTAGCGGTATATATTCGATCTAAGTCATTTTATTCCATTGTTCTTACAGTTTCTTCCATTTTGGTCTCTTTCCACTCCCATGTACTCTTTCTATATGATGTAGGATGATCTCTGATGGTTCTATATGGGATTATCTTTGGTTGTTTCTACTACAGTCATGCCTCAACATCCTTGGATAGATGCGGATCTTGTAGGGGAGGTGACTAGATATCTATTTCATGGTCCATTATTGTTTGCGTAAGATTGAAACCCTCTTGTGGTATGACTTCTTTTTTCTATCTTAATTGATTATCCTTTGAGAGGGGTTCTCTTTTATTTACCAATGGATTTCAAATTTTTTCTAGTAAAAGTGAGATAAAAGGTCATGAATAAAATCAGGAAAAGATTATAAGAGATTGAAGGATGGTATTTTACATTTTATTCCATTGAAAATCATCGATCATATCACAAGGACGTGATTTTTAATGATAGTATACCTCTTCTGTCACTCCCTTTTTTGTAGGACTACCAGAAAGGTAGTTTTCCTCATGGTTGATGTGTGTGATATTGTAGTACATGTTAGAATGCACGTCAAGACAATTTTCCAATCCTAAAGCCATATTCTATGAGCGGTGGACCTCTCCCATACTAAATGCTTGAAAAATGGTTGTAGATCCAGAATCTAACCATAAATTGGTTCAGTTCTATTGTCTCCCTATACAGATAACTCTGATAAATCCATTCAACTCTGATTCAAGAGTGTTGGACTGACCACAAGGATTGTGAATGGTTTCTACCAGATCTCTATTCTAATCATTAAAAATCACCCCATATCCTACATTCCATGATTTTCCTCTTAGTTCACCATAAATGTTGCATTTGATATATCCTGAAAATAATGGATTCAAAATACCTCAAGAGTTCCATTAGGCTTAGGGAAGTTACCTTTAATGTTTAGATATCTAAGGATAATCAAATCCATCACTATATTGCTGTAAGTGGAGGAAAATAACATTCTAGCAATTTGAAATGTGTAGAAGGTTTTTTTTATTCCCTTGTAGTTTTAATATTACAATTTTTATATGGTGATTTATATGGACTTGAGGACCCAATAAAAAATGGGTCATTTGGGAACATTGTTTTCTCACTAAATGGGTTTCATGTTGCATGGATCCTATTGAACACTTACATAAGGAAATTATTTAATCATGTATATCTGACTAATGAATGGATTCTACAAGATAATATAGTTCTATGATACCCCCTTAAATAAACATGTGGAATTAGATAAGGGATTCCTCGTCAAATATGGAATTTTGTTTTTCCTTAGTACAGGAGGTGATTTGAGGTGTGGGTTTTCTTTTGTATGATTTTTAGTGGGGTTGTGATCATGGTTGTGTGTTGTCGGATGGCTTTGCTAGAATAATTAAATCTCATGTTGATAAGTTGATTGATTTTAGAATATATGAGAAGTAATGTTTAGCGGGGTAATGAAACTAGTTGTGTGGTAATGTGTAATCAGTTGGGGTTGTGATATGGGGATTGGTTCTATTGTTATGTGACTTGGTGGGATGAGTTTTAAGAAGGACGATAGTGTTTGGTATGGGAAATTATCCTAAAGTTTCTCCATGAGTAACATGAAGAAGTTTTTTCAACGTATCTGGATATCTATATATGTTATACCATGAATGGGTGTTAAATGTATAGGTAATGTGATGTCCACATAGTTTATTAGGTCTCTTTAACATATGATAACTTTTTTACTATTGTTTGTAATGATTAGTAGTTTCCTGAGTAGTGGTGGAATAGATAAATGATTTTTTTTAATAACGAATTAATTTTGATTAAATAAATTTGTTCGGAATATGAATTGGGGTTTGTGGATAATTTTATGGTGTTCTTCTTTTAGAAGTATGGAAAATGTTGATAGTGTTATGTGTTGGTTGTTTGTTTGAGACTTGAGTATTTTTTATCATATATTTATATAAATTTATTTTCCTTGTGATTTCTTTACGTAGCCAACCCTAGCTGAGAACTATATCTCGAACAGCACCATAGTCATGGGGGAGGGTGTCTCTCAAAAATATGAGTTGGAGGATGAATGAATGACCACCCTCTCTTCCCTCCTTCCTCTTCTAGATGGAGATAGCCCAAGATTATTTGAGGAGGTTCTGGTTAGTGATTCTCATGTTTGTTTCAGAGATTTGTTCTTTCTGAGTTGTTTTTAGGATGAGATGTGTTTTGCTTTCCTATGTGTCTTTGGGATGAGATGCGGTTTGTGGCCAAGGTGTCTGCAGGTGGGATGAGATGTGGTTTATGGCCTAGGTGTCTGTATGCAGGATGTTTTGTGGTTTGTCTCACTGGTGTGTGTGGGAAGGTTGTGTCATGGTACTTTTATAAGAGGTGGGTGTTTGAGAAGGTTTTCCATTTTTCTAGAGTGGCTAAACAGAGGTAAGTGGTGTTGGGAACCCTATCATCGATGTGAATTATATTACATTACTAGATTGTGTTATTTTGTTAGTGTGACTCTGTAATTTTGGGATGGTTTGTATAGCTATTAGTTTATATTTGGTTATGCTGTTTTCTTAGAGGGTCACTACTATGCCTATTTCATATGTGCGCGAGATACATTGGATTTCTTATTGAGTATACATGTAATCTCACTATATGTATATAATACTATTTTCATTTTTCCAGGAGAATTTCATAGATAGTGATGGCCCTCACTAGCTCAGGTTAGAGACAGTTTTTGTGTTGCTTCTTAGATTTACTTTTGCGATTTACATGGATACTTCTTCACTTGTAATAGATCTATCTTAAAAAAATGTGTGTGGGATGTTTTTTTGGATTTATATTATATATTTATGTGATTAATTTGTGGATGATCCATCATATTTCCTGCTCTAGTTTATAAAATGGAAATTCTTCTGATATTATGATATGTGTATACCCTTTGTGCTAGTCACCATCCCTGGGCCTACTAGGGAAGGGACTCAGGGGGGTCATTTTCTACATTTCTTCATTGCTATCCTATGAGGTGAATCATTGGATGGAGGGGTAATGAGAGAATAATATCAGAGGTTTATAGTTGAGACATAGAATGGAATTGGGGTTTGACACATTTTGGATTTCATTGGTTGGTAGGGAAACAATGTATGGTGAACTTGTGGCATGACATTGGTTAGGAAAGACCAGCTAGGAAGCATGATTTTAGGGCCCCCATGATCTGATTCAAGGACACTAAGACTATCGAATGAACAAGTGAGGCTACACCATTTGTTAGGTCGAGACCCTAGGAAACGTACATGCATAAAAATTACTTGCATTCTTGATTGAATTGGGTGGTTTTGGGAATGATTAAATAAATAAAAAGACGATTTAAATGAGTTTAAATTAATCTTATATAAAATTTAAATATTACTCGGGCTTAGGATATCATTGTTTATTTTTTAGACATGGATCCTTGTCATTGTTCATGTATGGCTCAGGCATTAGAGGATTAGAAGGCTGATCTGGTTGATCGATTAAGGGTTGGTCTAATTTAAAAGGATGACCAATAGAAGAGGAAATTGCATTATTTCTAGCAGTATGATTTGGAAGGGTACAAGGGATGTGTTTTAGACATAGAGATTGAAATCTAGATCAAGGTGCCCCAGCTTTCCTTCAGTTTGATCCAAGACATGACGGAGTACAGGGTTCCTTTGGCTGTCATCCATATGTGAGGATCAACATGTCAGTGGTGGACACTATATCTAGGAGAGAGGAAGGAAGCATAATATTTGTAGGTTTCCATGAGAAGAAATTCTGATCAGAGTACCTTTCATCAATCATGATAGATGAGAATATTTAGGATCTACTATCCCGTCAGTAGGGCTGTATCTAAGTGTGTGATCTTAGGATCAAATTTAAGGACCTCATTCCTTTTTCACCAAATCAGTTTTAAGACATGGAGTATCATCTGAGATGGCTCAGGTAGGTTTTATGTCCTTCAATCCAGAACACAGTTACTTTTTCCATGTTTCAAACATACATAGAGGTTTATAAGAAGGTAGAGGTGATCATGAAAATTCTCTTATGGGGTTGTCTACCATTAGAGGGTATCCATCAATGTTCATTAAGATGCAGGGTTACCAGTGGTAGGTATTTTGTGCCAGGACCTTCGAGGTTTTGATCAATATAGAGTCAACTTCAACAATTCCCATTTCGACCTTCTAGTCCTCATGTACTTCTTATTGGATTGGGGTTGAGGTATTTCTTTTCAATAGATCATGGTCATTATAATAACTAGTTCCTAGCATGTGTTTGGTTTCATTATGGTGTTGGAGGATAGGGTTAGTATCAAACATAGCAGCAGTTTCCTGTGAGACTGTTCCAGCAGTAGGGGCAGCAGGCCTTTGCTCTGCTAGGGGGAGATAGATCAGATAGACACCGACCTCAAGATGTTCCTCATGTTCTGGGGCCTCAACCAAGGTTTGTTCAATGAAGTGATAATCAGTATATAGGTGTAGGTTTCGACCATGTTTGGATACACGAGGTGGAGGCAGCATTTCCAATAAGTCCATAAAGATTCATATGTACGATCAGTTTATTTAGTACCATTGACTATGATTTGATTGATTTTGGATCTTTTAACTAATTTGATGCACCTTCTCTAGACCATGCTCTAGGACAATACATAGAGAGGGTTCCCATTCCCCATGTGATGAGTACACTAGTCAGAGGATAGACCAGTCTATTTGATGTGTGCAGATTATGTAGATTGACGATAGAGCCACATCAGTCCCATGGGAATGTATTCATACAATTGATTCAACAATATGATGTCATCCATGAAATAGACTTGATGCATTTTGTGCATTTCATTATAAACTTTTTCTAATGGAGATCCATGTTTTCAGAAATAGATGATCATCATGTGGGTTTCATTATGGGAGTGGAGTTTTCTGGTGGGAAGTCACCATGTGGATGCATTTCATTCATTGTGGGATGAGTTATTAGTGGAATCAATGGACACTGAGAATGTAGAGGTTCCAAAGATAATTGGAATGTTCTTTTATTTTTCACTAAGGAGGTTGTTACACTACCCACTCAAAGTGATGTTGAGTTGTGGATAGACATACGACTCATCACTTCTCTAATTTTGATGGCCCCTTTTCAGATGTAACCATCTATGAAATGAGAGATGAGGATTTCAATAAATGATCTAATTAATAAAAAAATTTATCCATTCTAGCGTGTCACTACGTGGTTCTCTAGTGTTGTTCTCTATGAAGGATGATAGTAGTATGAGGCTATTTATAGACTACCGAAGGCTGGATCAGGTGACATTCAAGAATCATTACCCTCTTCTGAGGATAGACGATCTTTTTGTCCTACTGAGAGGTGAGATTTGGTTCAAAGAGATTGATTTTTGGTCAAGATATCACCTGCTGAGGGTGTAGGAGTGTGATTTCCCGAATACTATCTTCGTGTACAGGTATGGGTACTTAGATTTTTTAGTCATGTAGTTCATTATTACAAATTCACTAGTTGTGTTCATGAGGGGTTATGAACATGTTGTTTTATGAGTTCCTGGATTGTCTCTTAATCTTATTCATTGATGATATCTTAATATACCTGAAGTCAGATGAGGAGCACCCCGAGCATCACAAAACAATATTGGAGTTTCTTCAACACATCCATCTCTACTGAAATTTGTCCAGGTGTAATTTATAATCATGATAGGTGATTTTACTCATGCATGTGGTATCCCATTAGGGTGTATCAGTATAACCATTGAAGGATGAATCAGTTGTTTGTAGAGAATCACCCAAGAAAAGGGAAGAGGTTTTCATTTTACTTTGTCTCATAGAATATTATCAGAGGTTTGAACCTAATTTTTCACGAGTTTCCGCACTGTTGATAGATTTAACCAAGAAGGACAAAGATTTTGTGTGGAGTGAACAATTTCATGTAGTGTTCAACTACCTACAAGGGATGTTGGTTAGTGCTCCAGTGCGCTGGGTGTCTGAGAAAGGGGTGATATTTGAGGTTTTCTGTGATGATTCCTATCTAGGAATGTGATGAATCTTGATTTAGCAAAGATAAGTGATTTCGTATGGGTCTATCCAGTTTTTTCCCCATGACCATAACCATTACACACACTATATGGAGGTGGTAGTAGTGGTTTTCTTATGGAATATGTGGAAGCATTACATCATTGGGGAGCGCTTTGTGGACTTTAAGGATTATAGGATTTTGAGGTGTATCTTTCCCCAGTGAGATCTGAAAAAGAAATAGTGGAGGTGCATGAAGAATCTTGAGTACTATGATTTTGAGATCTCCAACACATCAGGAAAGGCAAATATCATGGCTGATGCCATAAGCCAGATGTCATATAAGGATGTTTTTTAGGAATCAATGTATTTTTGGAGAGGGATGTAGGAGTTGGCAACATTTCAGTTTGATTCATGAGTGGACAATGGTAAGGGATTTTTATTTCAGATAATGCTGAAATCATCCTTGACGAAATAGGTGGTGTAGTACTGGTGGGGATACTTAGAGACCAAGGTATTGCGTGATCGTGTTGGCCATGGTGATGCTCTGGATTGATGTTCAGAGGGTGGTTATAGTTAGATATTGTTCCATGGGATGTTTTTTGTTCTGATGGAGATGCACCAAGGAGTCCTTTGTAAGTTTCATAGCTCCCCTATAACGGCACACCCAAGAGTTTCTATGTTTTACTGTGTCATGATGACCTAGTTTTGGTGGCTCAATGTGAAGTGGGAAATGGGGGTGTTTGTTGAAATATTCATGGTCTACTAGCAAGTAAAATATGATCATTGTGTTCCCAATAGATTATTTCATCCCATGGATGTTCCTGAGTGGAAGTGGGGTGAAATATCTAGGGATACGTTCATAGGGATATATTGATCTTAAGTAGGATGTGATGATATCGAGGTAGTAGTGGATCTACTGATGAACTCAGCTAACTAATTAGTAATCAAAAATTAGATCATAGTGGATGCCTTAAAAAAGGTCTATAAATGAGGTAGTGTTGGTACATGGATTTTCAAGATCCATTGTCTCAGATCAGGATAAATGATTTACCAAAAAGGAATGTATGGTATTACATCATGATTTTGGCGCCCAGTTATGTCTCAATACTACCTTCCACTAAAAATATATGTATAGATAATGTAGACTATCCCAACATTTTAGGATATATTTCGAACATGCCTCTTGTGCATTGTATTATCTTCCATATGAAACCTACACTTGGTAGATTTTTCTTACATTAATAGATACGACATTTCCAATGGAATGGATCTATTTTAAGCATTGTGTGGAAGACCATTCCATTCATTGAAAGGGGAAAAGTGGTTGTAGAGAGTTTTTATTGGTCATGAGTTTGTACCAAGCCTAAAAATGAATGCTCAGAATGTTCATGAGAATTTGAAGTCAGTGCAGGACTAGATGAATTTGTATTCTTATCATTAGAGGAGGCCCTTGGAGTTTGATGTTGGGTATCATGTGTTCTTCATGGTTTCCCCTTGTTGTGGGAATCATGTTTTTGGCATAGGTAGTAAGCATTCTCCCCATTGTTTGACCCTTTGAGGTGTTTTTGTGAGTTGGAGAGGTGTAAAACTAGTTGGTGTTGCCACCATAATTGGAGAGAATCCATAACATCATCCACATCTTTCTACCTTGTCGGTTTCTAAAAGACGAATCCTTGTTATTGACTTGGAAGAGATTGATATCACAGAAGATGAAACATTTTTTGAGCAGCCTATAAAAATCCATTATCACCAAGAAAACATATTGTTTGGGTAGACCATTCTGTCGGTTTATGTGATTTGGAGGTAGAGTGGTCAGAAGAATAGTACTTGGGAAAAAATAACATAGATGTGTGCCTAGTACTTTGAGTTTCTTTTTGGATTCCTTACTCCATTTTGTTTTAAATACAATGTTTAAAAAACTATTTTATATGAATATTTGTTTTTATGATGGATTGTGATGTGTGTGAAGTGTTATATGCGAATATTCATGACATTTTAAAATATGGAGGCCTTGCATCCAAAACAAGATGCATGAAGTGAAATGTGATTATACCAATACAGGTGAGTTAGTGATTCCTAGAGAGGATAGTATCTTGAAATGGAATATGAGATTACTTAATTTTTGTGTATGGGATAGTACGATTAGATTATTGTGTAGTGTATGTGTGCCATTATTGTTGTATGAGATGAGGTGTCATGTGATAGTTTTTATGAGATAGTTCAGTGTGTTTGTGGTTTTTTAGTGTGGTGAATTTGGCTAATAGTAATGATTGTGATATGAATAGATCCTTGATAGGTATCTAGAGGGTGGTTTATGTGACCCCTTTTCTTCTAGGTTTGGTTTAGGATTCTTGATGGTGAGAATAATTTGAGAGGTATCTCGTGTAATGACCTATATCCTCCTAGTCTGGGACAATTCCAATTTTGGTTATTGGAGGTGATCAGAGGAGGCTCTAAGGAGTTTGATGAAGTTAATTTGGTGAATGTTGGAAGAAAGAGTATTATATGACATGTAACTGAATAACACGACATGATGTTTGGTTTCATGGATTTTCCTGTACGTTATGTGGAAAAAAGTTGGATGAATGATTATTAGAGGCCATGTAACTGAATTAAATGACATGATGATTGGTTATTTTGATATTCCTATAGGTTTCATGATGCACAGACATTTTACATGCTCCAAAAGGTTTTTTCACGGCATAAAATGTATCTAGGGTCTAAAAAAATCATGATGCGATGGGGTTTTTTTGCAGAATTTTACTGTTTGGCATTACATAGTGTAAAAGGGTATTACATGTCATGTAATTCCCTAATGCTGTAACATTAATGTTTTATTCTTGAAAAATGAGTTTTCAAAACCAATGGCACTAGAGACCCTTCCTCAACCCCAAGAATCCTAGGGGACCCTCTTTGATTTTTTAGGATTCCTTCATCAAGGATTGATTCTGAGATTCCCTATTTCAATTTGTGGTGACCAATCTTTCATCTAAGGTGAACTCTAACACATTTCTTATGGTTTCTTCTAGTTTGGTATCCTTTCCCTCCCGTTTATTATGTCCATGTGATAAATTATGATCTCTAATAGTTGAAAATGGGATTCTATTTTGTTGTTATTCGTGTAGTGGTGCTGCCACATCCTTGGATGTTTGCAGGTCTTTTGGGAGAGTTAATAGGAGATCTGATGTAGGCCTCATTCCTGTATGAAGATCATTGGCATCCTTTCTTTGTAAGAGATTCTTCATTTCTATTAATTGTGCATCATGTGGGAGGGGTTTGATTTTTTTTACCTATGGATTTAGCTTGTTCCAAATTAATCAAATGTAAAAAAAAATTAAAATAAATTGAAAGGGGTACATCAATTTTTATTACATTCCCTTTCAATTTTGATATTTAGTTTTTTATATTGTGAATTATATGGGCGTGATGCCTCAATAAATATCCTTTCCGTTGGGTGCCATTATTTTCACAGTAAATGGATTGCGTGTTTTTTTGTTCCTATTGAATACATACATTTGGAAATTGGTTTCTCATGCCTATCTTTATAAGGAATAGATTATATATAATTATATAGTTATTTGATAACCCCTAAAATAAACATGTTGAATTAAATAAGTGATGCCTTATTAAATCTTCAATTTTTATCCTTGGTACAAGGGGTTATGTGATGTTCGAGTTTTCTTATGATTTTGATATAGGAGGGTTGTGAGAATGGTTTTGTTTTGTGGAATGTCTTGAGTGGTGTAATGGAATATCAAGATGATTGGATGATTTAAGGTTAAATGGATGAGAAGTGTTGTGTAGTGGGGCTAGAAAACTGGTTGGGTGGTAATGTGTTATTGGTTGGGGTTGTGAATTGGGGGCTAGTTCTATTAGTACGTGACCTAGGTTGGATAATTTTGAATAGTTATGATAGTGTTTGGTATGGGAAATTCACCTAGATTTTCTCCATTAGTAACATTTAGAATGTTTCACCTTGTATCTGGAGATCGATATATGTTACACCATGAATGAGTGTTACACGTAGAGGCAATGTGAAGTACCCTTATTTTACTAGGACTCTTCAACATCTAATAACATTGTTTCCTATTACTTTTGGTGATTATTAGTTGTCCAGGTAGTGGTTAAATGGATAAATGACTTGTTTAATAAAGACTGAATTTTTGTAAAATAAATTGGTTGCAAATGTTAATCAGGATTTGTGGCTCATTGTATGGGGTTGCTCATTAAGAGGTAGTATCAATGTTGCAAGTGTAGTGAGTCTGTGGTTTGCCTATTGATTGAGTGTTTGGGATCAGATATGTATATACTTGTTTTTCCTTTTCATGTATATATGCACCACACCCAGGTTAAGCACCATGTGCTGAGCACCCTCATCATCACGAGAAAGGGTTCTTTTATCAAGCACCCTGGTGGGAGGATGGATATATTACCAACCAATCTTCCATGATCCTTCTCCCAGGTGGTGATATCCCATGAATATTCAACCAGGTTATGGTTTTTGGGGGCCATATGTGGGTGACTGATTTTTGATTTCCTAGGTGTTTTTTAGATGAGATTTTTTGTACTTTCCTATGTGTCTTTTGGATGAGGTGTGGTTTATGGAACACTTTTCTGTATCATGGATGAGGTGTGTTTTATGTTCAAGGTGTTTATGGGTAGGATGAGATATCCTATATGGACTAGGGGATAAAAAGAAGGCTGGGATGTGGTTTGTGGACCGTGTGTTTTCGAGAAGGATGTGATGTGTTTTCTAGAACATGTATTTGTGGGTGGGTTGCGATGTTGTACTTTCAGAAGAGGTGGGAGCATGAGGATGTTATTAGTCTATAAAGGGTGGCTAACCAGTGGGAAGTGGTGTGGGGTACCCTATCATCAATGTGTATTATATTACATTACTTGAATAGCATTATTTTCTATGTGTTCCTTTGTGATGTTGGTGTGGTTAGTATACCTGTTTGGTGTTGTTTGGTTCTCTTATTTTCTCATCGGGGTATTAGTATGCTTCATTCACAGGTGCATGAGAGACATTGGTTTTTCTACTGAGTATACCTGAATACTCACTATACATATATAAAATTGTTTTTATGTTTCTAGGAGGATTTCTTGGACTGTGTTGGACCTTGTTGGCTCAGTATTGTGACAGTTTCTATGTTGCTACTTAGAATTAATTTTTGTATTTACTTGGATATGTTTGTACTTTTAACAATTAAATTTTAAAACATGCATTGGGGATGGTTTTTTGATTTTCTCTTATATTTGTCTTGGATTTTTTGTGTTGATTATTCATCATATCTCCAAATAAGGTTTCAAAAATGGGAAATGCCTCCCATATTTTAAGATCTGTATACCCTTTGTGATATCCTCTATCCTAATGCCTAGTAGGGGTGGGAATCGAGGGACATTATCTCCCATTATTCATTACTAGCCTAGGATGGTCATCTTTTGAGGGGGGGGGGGTCGTGAAATTAGTATAGTTAATCAAGGGAGATAAGTAAGCATAATAAGAACACAAGTGTATAAGAAACAGAGAATAACATTTGAAATACAAACCCTGCATACAAAACATCATAATCATGAGTCATGGAATAAATATTGGAATTTCACAAGACATGAATAACGAATATAGAAAAGAAAATGAGCCATGAGATTAGAAAATTTTCACAAGGAATATAATTGTGGAATACACATATTCATGGAAAATTATTTCCATAATAGTCAAGGAACACTACCAATGTTGTCCTAGTGGAATGGATTAACAGCCCAAACACTCATATTATTCATGTTTTACTCCAAACACCCTCATAAGATATGAATTACCTTACTGAACCAATATCACTCCCCATTCAAGTCCAATTTGTCTCATGAGAAAAAAAAATTTACCCAATGCATTAGAAAGAGATACATGTCCCACCCATGACATAATGAAAATCATAAATATGATTTCCACATGATCAAAAGACATTAAGATATCATAAACCATAAAGTTAGTTATGGTTTAGAAACCTTACATAATGTCCTAATCTTCTAAAAATTAGAAAGTTTCATAATCATTTTATCATATGAAATCTCATGAAATGAATTAGGATTCACAATCATTTTATATTGGTATAACCTATGGAAGAGAAATAGTATTCATAAAAATCATTCTATCATAAAAATAAACCATTCATTGAAAAAATAAGAATAGTGTCCTTGGATCATATCCCTGGTAAAGCATAAGTATTATAAAAATATTTAATCATAGATGGAGAATTAGTTTTAATCATCAAAAATAACTTTTCTTGAGTAAAATAAGTATTAATTAAATATATGATTGAAAAAAAAATCCTATTTTGTTTTAAGAAATGATTTTCTATGAAAATTACCATTATAAATTATAATTGAAAATTTAAACACAATCTAATGCATTTATAGTGGAAAATATCTTTTCCACTTTGAAATACATATTTTAAAACATAAAAGTTTTTAAAAATCATTTCCATTGAAAATAACTTTAAAAAAGTATAAATGATGCTTCAATTTAAATAATTTATATGACAATGTAAAATTACACTCATGGTGTACACATTAAAAAAATATTTATTTCTTATTTTTAGTATATTCCAAATGATCAATGATTGGAAAATGATTTGAAGATTCATTTAAAAAAATTTGTAAAAAAGTAATCCATGTGTAAAATTATATTTAATAAATAATTTGGGGAATATTTTATCCATTTTTTAAAACATCTTCATAAATCATAGTGTTGGAAGAGAGAGGGGTTTTGATCAAAGATAAAAATAATAATGATTTTTTAAATCACCATTTTGACATATTCTGTAAAGAAGAGAGGAAAGGGAATGGAAAAAATATATTCTAATAAAATTAATAGAGGATAATAAAAATAAGTATTTAGTTGTGATATGGATAATAATATTTCATGATCAAAAGCATAATCCTAAAAAATATCAACAAATAATGTGATTGTATCAAAAAAACTCTTAACACTTTGGTAACAAAGAATTGTAAGCCCAGTGAAATTTTAAAATTAAATGAATAAAAAAGTATCATGATAATAAAAAAATTCAGGAAATTAAATTTCCATGGGAATTTATATAAAACTCATAAATGAATAAAGGGAAATTACATGACATATGTCTCATAAAAAGAAAAATTGAGACAAAAATTCCATACCGTTTAGATATATTTCGAACTGTAAACCATGTTAAAGAGAGATCCATAAACTAATATATTAATCCCCATAATTTCCATGATAATAAATAGAAAATACATTCATGGAAACTATATAGACAACATAAAATAAACATGTTGCGAATATGGAATGCATCTCATTGAAATAAAAGTGAAGACAAAATTCCCTTACCGATTTATAAATTTTTTGAATTATAAGCCTAAGAAATAATAACATCAAAGAAAACATTAAATAAAATTCAATGAATTAGATTAAATATATAACTATTAAATTACTATGTATATAAACCACACAAAAACCATTGAGCGGTAAATTTGTATATTTCTCCAAGAAAAAAATGAGTGACTATAAATCCCTTACATTGAGCATGACTCATCAAATAAGTTCTATGTGTTACTAAATAATAAACATATGCTAAATATTTAAACTATAATAAAAATTTACATGTTTATTTTTCCTTTTATTTTAATTATTAACATGTTATATATGATTACTAAATAAATTAGGTTTATGTCACATGTTTTTACTAAATTTGTATAATGTGTCAAAAAGGATTTTGGTAGGTTCACTATAGTCAAAGAGGTAATTATTTAAACATATACATAATAATAATAAATAAATAATTATAATATTTATAAATAAATAATAATTTTAAGAAAAATCGTAATATATTGTTGTGATAAATGAAGTATGTTAAAACGCATAGAAGATAGGTTGCATGTACTCATGCATAATGACTCCATTTTCAACGAACATTATGGAAATGAAGTAAGTCGTATTTAAACATTATAGTATTAAAATATTGTAATATAACATATTATTTCATTAAATATAATTATATATTTCATCCAAGTGGTGTGGTGATGAAAATAGAGTAACATTTCTTCGTGAAGGCAATAGTCCACACTTATACGAGCGCCGTTACCATTTTTCATTATGTGAAAAGGTGAGAAAGAAAATGATATATTATATTTTTATAATTATATATAGGTCATTAATATCATATATATTTAATTGATATCACATATATATATTATGACTATCATTATTACCTTATATGTAAAGTGTTATTAGAAAACGAATCACATTGCTTCACGAGGTGGTAGTCCCCCATTAAAATGAATTATGTTATATTATCCCCTATGGAATATAATGTAAGAATTTATATGTTATATAATAACTCTAGAGGTATAATTATAATATAAATATCATATAAAAAAAATTATATCCATAATAATACACAACTATGATAGGTGTTGTTGTAAAACATTTGATATCGGTTCGGGAGGGGGTAGTCTGTTGTAATCATGAGCGACATTATTGTATCCCATTTGAGGGAAGTGGGGGTGGATATAGGTCATTACATGAAAATAATAAAATATCAGTATATTTTATTCAAAATTTTTATAATATAATAATAAATTAAAAATCTTTTAATGAGGTGGAATATGAAATAAATAAAATATTCATAGTTATAAATTTTACCTCTTCTCAGACCACTTCTTTTGGATTATACCTATAATATAACAATAAATTATTCAAGTCCAAAATAAAGATTCTTGGATGGGATTAGGGAAGTAATGTAGTTATTTGTTAAGGTCTTGGATGATCCAAATTGTTTTGTAAATGTGAAAAGAAGTGGATAGGGGTGACCATTTATAAGTTAGTTGAGTGGCATACCAATTATTTTTTAAAATAAAAATGTGTAACCACATTTTTCACATTCCAAAAGGCCCCAAAATTATTTATTCTAGATCCATATGAATTATTAGTTTTATATAGTTCTATAAAATATATTTTATACAAGTTTTTAGATCATTTTTACACTTATCGTTTTAGTTTAACCTCAATTAAATAAATTTTAACAGTAACCACGATAAATATTTTTTTCAAATGTTACTATTAATTATGGTGAAAAAATAATTTGGACTTATAATATATTATAAATTATTATTATTTAAAATATGGAATCATTTTTTTCAAATTACACTATCATAATATAATAATTTTAATTATAAATTAATCTAACATATATGATGAGAAAGTAGTTATCCAAAGTGAAAATATTCAAAATTTCATACAGATTTTATCTCAGAATTCCATATTTAAATTATTCAAAAGAACTAAATTGGATTTATTTATTTATAATTTTTGTAATTTTTGTTTTATTAATATTTAAAAACAAAAAAAAATTCAGTCTAAATTCATTAAGTGAAATTAAAATTTTCAATAAAACCCAGTATTCGTCACAATTCAATAAAAAATTGTACTTTTCAGAAAAAAAATTTCACTTCCAGATAATTTGGAAATAATGACTTAAAAAATTAATTTTATCTTATAAAATTAACATTAAACATGTTTTAAAATACATTTTATAATAAGATCACACAAGGAGACAAAAATACTTTATAAAAAATAATGTTTTAAGTGGAACTTTGGATTTAATCATATATAATACCAAAAAATACATTACATGAATGCCAAATTCTTTATTTGTTATAAAATATATAAACTTAATTAAAAGCATTCCCCAAAATTCATTTTCTAAATTTATTAATGTAAAACATAGTTGTGTCTATAAAAATATTTTCAGAAAAATAATTCCTTTAATTTAAAATAGGCTTTATCTTCATTTATAATTAATTTTACACAAAATATTTTATTATATATACATATGTAAACAATATATTTTCATATATTATTTATTCATATTCATACCCACCATTCCAAAATCTAGTAGATAACAATAATTTTAAATAATAATATATTAATAGTTTTAAATGTTTTGATCAGACTCAATCGTGGGTGTAATGAAATATAAACTCATTGTTATGTATTAGGAAAGGTAAAATTAGTGTTATGAAAAATGTAAAATATTGAAAGGATTAAATGTAATTTAATTAAATATTTTTTTTAAAAAAAATTGGTTTTCATATTCTTCCCCATTAAAAAGAATTTCTCCCATAATATTTATCGTAGTGGTTCCAAAAATAGGGGATGCATCTTCATCAATAAATCCATAGGTTCCAACATATCTTAATCAAGATCATTGTTTTAGAAAAAAATAAGGACTATTTAAGTACTATTTTTTCTAAGAGATGTCTCTTTTTTATCCAAAATCCCTACGGTTGGTTCCTTATAATGAATTTCATCCACCATTGGTACAACCTCTATGATTAGTAAACTTCATGTAGATTATTCATACATCCTCATGATAGATACATAGAACACATATTAAACCTAATATAGGTTTAGTGGGTGAACAATTCAATATAATACCATCCTGATGTGACCATTAATATCAATGAGACTAATATTCCTTATTCATTTCATTCCTTTTTTATCATAATAAAAATTTCATCCAATGGTTATTATTCAAAAAATTTCAATTTCATCTCTTACTACATGTAATGAATATGATTATTTCTATTATTAATGCAATAATATATTACAATATTCATAAGATAATGATTTTTCATTCCTACTATCTCCACTTATAAAATGTCTAAAACTGGAAATCCAATATGTATAAATATTTACATGGTGATGTAACACATTAATCTCCAAAATATCATCCAAAGTTCCACATAAACCACATCTTAAGTAATGTCCATGAAATTTCGTATATATTTTTTAATTATATGGAGTTACTTTGAGACCATGAAATCTGACGGCACACGATTATGAGGCTCGGATTTCCTGGAATGATCCGTCAAAGTTTAATTAAGGAATAATTAGAAAACGTAAACAACATTACTGATAATGTAGAATAACTCTTAAATGGTCACATGGATCAAAAATCGGAGGGCACCATTACACATATGATGGAGAGTGTACCCTAGGCATGACTTACTTTTAGTTGTCTTGGGCCTCCTGTGAGAAAACATAAAAATTGCCTAAATGTAAATAAAATAAATAAATAAATTTATTTTATTTTGAAAATTATTATAACTCACAAATAATAACACATAAAAAATCCTAGAACACCACATAATTCATTATGGTATTATTTCTTTAGGATGATACTAACATTGTTCGGTGCGGGGCCATCGGTGAATTTTAGTTTTTGGTCTTAAATAAAATAATTATGTGACGATTATTTTATTGTAAAATCCATAACTATAAATGGTAACTAAGATTGGAAATCCAAGAGTAACTTTGTCTTCGTTGGGGAGTCTTTCACTTAGGTAGATCCTATCTTCAATCTGTGTGGGTTGAGGGTGACTGTTAATATTTTTCTGAACCTTTTTTGGGTAGGTTCAGTAAACGCACGAGCGGAGTTTTATAACATTTGAAACGGTGCTCAAAATTGAAATCTTAGGACACTATTGATCTCTCAGCACTGATATTCACTTGAGGAGAACATCACCTCGACCGTAGAAGGTCAAGGGTGGAAATTTGCTTTCAGTCCATTCATGGAATAAAATAAAATAAACATCCTATATTTTATTTTTGAAATTGAAACATCATTTTTGAATTGTGTGGGTGGGGACCAAAAGAGGATGGTCGGGCATTTATGGTTGGGAATTAAATGTCATGTTACACAAATATGTAACCACCCGTACCCCTCTACATAAATATGAATTAACCCTTACAATTCACCCAAATAGATGTTCCAACATTAAATTACCTAACTTAATTAATATTGGTTCCACATTTCCTTGTTGGAAATCGTTGGAAAAGGTGGGGAGATCTTTAGAGAGTTGGAGAGATCTTTCTCCAACCAGGGAGATCCTCCAATGAAGAAAAACATCCAGAATCGAAGAATGAGGAACCAACCTTAGAGTATATTGCATGAGTGAAGAACTTCGGCATAAATATTCAATGACTTCGTCTTCTTTCTCGTGCAACCTCCAATCTAAAATCAAGGTAGGGGATTTGTATATGATTGAGTTTATTTATCAATTCTTCATATTCTGGTTTCACAACAGTGATGGCCAAACTATGATTTCCATTTTCTGGCACTTATAACTTGCCTCTTATTTTGCATTTTCCATGCATTCTTCAGGAATTCTTCAATTCCAAATATATAATGATGTTGGAAATGAAATATTTTGTAGAGCACGAGATATTGACGTGGATCCTTTGATCCAAGGATCGAGAATATGTGATCGATTTATTTTTCGAGCATCGAACGAAGCCATAACGGCTTGTGTAAGAAGTTGGCGGCCGACACCCGGCCAGCCATGAGCAAGGAAGGGCGGTGCACATCCTGACTTCCAGATAATTATGAAGCCATAGATTTTCGGTCGTGGTCAGCATTCAGCCGGCCGCGCGATGGATCGGCAGCGCGCGTCCATTCTGAGGGAGCAGGTGGTCATGCTCGCTTGGCCACGACAGAGGTTGGAGGACAACTGACACACATCTGGCCATAGAGGAGCTGTGGTGCACACACACACCATTGGGAGGGGGATTAGACAGAGCATAGGCCGAACGTTGCAGTTTGACAGGACCTACTCGGGTCCTGTGGTGACCTGGTAGCGCCTAGAGGTGCTTCCCCTTGGCAGTTCCGAATGGAAGGGGGTCTGCTCCCTCTTCATCGCCAGATCAGGCAGACTCTAATAGTGGGCCACGCCTAGTGCAGGTTGGGCCTACCACATCCTAGGCCCACTAGGCCAGACCCGATTCGGGTCGGGTCGGGATGGGTCGATCCAACCGGGTTGGACCAGACCCGAGCCCATCTGGACCCATTTATGTCTTTGTGGCCATACCCTATGATACGAGCGTCCGTTTGACAAAACATTAGTGGCACTAGAATCCTTGGATCGAGAAGCACATATTGGTATACTCCACATGAGATTTTGATAATGTTAGAGTATGGCCAAGTTGTATTGAACCCCGAATCCAACCTATCCATCCGAGTGGAATCTCTAATAACATACTGACTAGGCGTCCGAATGACGTGTCATCTATTGTGTTGGGTCCATTATGATGTGAATTTAATTTGGAAAACTTCTTCAATGGACTTAGGGGAGTTTGAGTTAGGACCAATGGCTTGGGGAGAGGTTCTCCCAAGCACTCTACATACGGAACTTGGTGATTGGCTGAGACTTGACGATTTCTGACCATTTCAACACTGAGTGAGTCGACGGGCCCAGTGGGGAGCACCTCTATGTGACGCAGAAAACCCAGAGTGGGGAGTTCCTCTATGTGATGTGGAATACCCACAATACTCGACATGAGGAGTACCATAGAGGGCCACGAGGGGGAGCACCCCTGTGTGATGCGGCTGACCCACGGTGGGGAGCGCCTCTGTGTGACGTGGAAGACCCATGGTACTTGACAAGAGGAATACCTCAATAGTCCAATGTTAGTTAGAAGTATCTCTATGTGATGAGGCATCCCACTGTACTCATTAGAGGATGAGTTCTCCAGCAGTCGAGGTGTTCAACGTTGTGACTAGGAATGTTAATTGTTCATAGGCCTATATAATCTTTGACTGGATATCAGCAATCATAGAGATTCTCTATCGGTCAGATACTGTGTGGGTCAGCACTCAGCAACCCTGTGTTGGTCAGCTCATACTGATCCTATGTGGGTCATATTCTGTGTGGGTCATTTCGGGGGTTAGTAACTATCAATATTGTGTGGGTCAGACTCTGTATAATCAGAAGCAGTAACTCTTGACGGAATATGATGATCTAGCTTTGTGACTAATCATCGGTACTTCTATACATTACTAAATACCTGGTTTTAACTGAGACTCTGTTTGAACTAAGACTTTTTCATTCTTACTGTAACCTTCATGGTGCTTCCTATGTGGTGATTTTACCTTTGTGGTACTATCTTCATGGGGATACTTGTGTGGTACTTTTACCTTCTAGGTACTATCTTCTTGGTGATATATATGTGGTAATTTTTCCTTCATGGGGTAACCTTTGGGGAATTACCTATGTGGTACATTTACATTCATGGTGTTACCTTCGTTGTGTTACCTATGTGGTAATCATCCCTCATGTATGAGATGTATACATCTTGATAACATAGGAGTATGTTTGGGAATATACCAAAGTAGATTTGATGTCCTTCTTTTTTGTTTACCAATGTGGAACTTTAGGAGATCTATGAGGTCTCGGGGTCCCTACTAATTATCGTTACACTCACCCCTACATGGGCTTCGCCCGAACCATGTTGTGTCTTGTGAAGACAAAGTACAACATTTATTGAGGATGGGGGAGCCAGGACTAGATAGTGCAGAGAGCTGGACCATTTGTCATGACATGACACAGAGGAGACAGACGGATGTTGAGTGCTGAGGAGGTGATCTGTACTTACCCTTCAGGTTGGAACCTTAGAGGATGACCTAGTAGATATTTTTTTCATTCTATTGTACTTGTACCATTACAGTTGTGCTTGTATTCTGGTGTCTTTTACTTTCAGTTCTCTTTTATTACAGTAGTTTACTTCATAGTTTCTTCTTTTTGTGTTCTTAGACGATGTGTTTATTTACAATTAAAGAAAATCCCTTCTCATTTTATGGAGTATTACATTTGGTGCTAGTTTCCCTTCCCTAGACTATGGAAGGTGGTCTTGGGGTAGTCATGGCATGGGCCCAGGGGGACAGGTCATTACAATGTGGTATCAAAGGAGTTTGGTTCTACCAAAAAACTAGGATTCCGATATATTCTCTATGAAAATAGTGTTATGTTTTCTGAGTGTGGTTTTCATTTCGATGAATTCAGTGTTGGTGTGCCAGCTAATGTATCCATACACCAGGACCATGAATTTTTATTTCTGACTTAGTTCAAAAAAACATTGATTGTGTGAGTTTTTGAAAATTCTTTCTTTTTATTTCTTTGGAGTCAGCTCACCAGGTATAACTTAATGATTGTGGCACACCTGTTCATTATCAGGATGCTTCTACATTGACAACCAACTAGGATTCTTGAGATAGTATATGATGATGTCCCATTGAGGGACAACGCCTCGGTGCAGGTCCCTCTTATAACATTATCACCTTTGTGTGGTGTACCAGCAGCCCCACTACCCATTGGACAAGCGTTTCCACCAGCTCCACCAATAGAGGATGCACACTGATTGAGCACGTTTTCATTAGTTCCAATAGTAGAGGCCTCAGACGTTTCGAGGGGAGAAAGATTCCCAGGTATCTGAGGACTGGCTGGAGGTTGTGTCTAGTGTTATCTTCGTAGTTTAGACACCAGTAGAGAAGATGGTGATCTTAACATGTAGTCTTTTCCAGTGAGTGATCATGAGGATGGTCCACATAGTGATGAGGCTTCAGTATATAGATCATTTACAAAGATAGTACCATCAAGTCGTGTGTAAGATATATCACTACCCATTGAGTATTAGTTACAACCAGCAGTACCATTAGAGGACACATTTATGTTTAGTTCCCTACATGTGTTTCGGCATCAGATACCCCTTAGTTTTTGAGGTGAGCTCGACTCACAGGAGGCAGAGGACTATCTTGAGGAGGGGGCTGAGAGTTCTCTAAAGATTCTACAACATTGGTATGATGACATGTTGGTTTCTGAGTTTTCATCTAGGCGTACCAACCATTCAGTGTACTCGATGAATACGATACGATCAGTGCTTCAGGGCTGGGACATCTGAGCAATGTTCCTTTAGGAACATTTGATCCAACACTATTTCTCAATGCATTCCTACATATGTTATCATTATAGAGAGAACCATTGTGGTTGAATGTATTCTGGATGATCACATATAACCAATGAATGTTATTAGTGGGAAAGTAGGAAAATGTAATGAGCCTACGAGACATGGTCAAATAAAAAAAATTCGAGATGAAGAAGTGTTAGGGACAGATGAATCTACAGGGCTGCTTATGTGGAAGCAGAGTTAGGAGAGTAGCATGTGGTGGTGTACATTTCGACATGTCTCAACCACCCCCTTTTTTCCCCACTAGGCTCAAGGATCAGGAGGATAGGGGGAGGGATTAGCTGCATATGGTCAAGGAGTGCAACCCAAGGGCTCTAGGAATGATTTGATGAATAGTTTGTGTCTGGTACTAGATTCCATATTAATAGACATAGGTACCAAACATTCCTTCATTCCATGATTCTTGTCCAATACATAGAGTTTCTAGTTAATCCATTTACTTGACCCTTACATTTGGATATACTTTGGGAGTAGACTCGATAATCACACTTACAATGATAGTATGATCTGACCCTTGAGGCCGGAGATTCAGTTGGAACCTCTTAGTGGAAGCATTGTGGCCTTATGACGTTAGTTTGGTTATGGACTATACATCAAGAGGTCATACTCAGATAGAATGTATTAGGAAAAATGGATGTGGTTTAACTACAATGATGTAATGATATTTTCCTTGGTCGGGGAAAAAGAAATCTCTGGTGGCACCGGATAAACTCATGCATAATATAGTGAATCCAATCACACCTGAGTGGGCTAGAATTACCCTCAGGTTGGAAGAAGTTTTGATTTTTCTTTTCCAAATAAGAGTGGAAGAGCATAGGGAAATCATTTCAAAAGACATTTCAATGATTACCTCGTCAAAGAGAGAGGGACATCTGCTTTCCCTAGGTACTACCAGAGATTTGTACCGAACTTCGCCATTGTAGTGGCACCCTAGTAAGCTTTGACAAAAAAGGGAGAAATTTTCATTTGGATAGAGAAGTGTCAATAGTGCTTTCCAGAGCTGAGATAGAGGCTGACATGTAAAACAATGCTACCCATGACATGGAGTTTGCAACAGTGGTCTTGGTGCTAAAGATGTGTCGAAAATACTTGATTAGTGAACATTTTATAGTGTACTCTAACCACAAGATTCCTAGGTATATATTCTCTTATAAGGACCTAAACCAGTGATAGTGGCGATGGCTAGCGTTCCTCCAAGACTATGAGTTTGAGATAGTATGTACTCATGGGAAGGGGAACATGGTATTAGATGCACTTTGTAGGAGGTCTGGTCTCCAGTTGCTGAGTGAAGCGACAAAGAAGTTATCCTCATTGTAGATATCATTATTAGATATATGTAGAGAATCATACCTCTAGTCAATGATAGTCACACCCCCACTCCTTCAGTGAGTTAGGGAGGCACAGCTTGGGGGCACTGACTGCAAGGCTCAACGTGGTTAGATATCCTCAGGGCAGGCACCTGAAGAATTTTCTGAAGGTTGGGAGCATGTCATCCTCTTCAGAGGATGTACCATGGTACCCATATAACTATATGAGGATTTTTTGAGGGAGTTCCATATGTCCCCTCAAGAGGTACATCCTAGAGTGGCGAATATGTACCAGGACCTCCGATGTTAGTACTGATGGCTCGGGATGAAGGAAGCAGTGGAAGAGTTTGTATCACGATGTCTCACTTGTCAGCAAGGGAAGACTACACGGAGTTGGGAGAAGTCTTATTTTGAGAGGATACATAGACTCTTGGAGTTCCGGGAGGGGGACCAGATATTCTTGTGAGTCTCTCCTCGATAGGGACTATAGAGATTTGGTTGATGCAGCATGTTATCACTGAGGATTTTCTGTATTTTTCTGATACTTCGGAGGATATGTGAAGTAGAATACCTCTTGGCTCGTCCACTGTAGTTGGAGAGGGTGAATGATGTCTTCCACGTATCCCAGATGAGGAGATATATGCACAACCCATCCCATATCATCGACAATAGCATGTTGGACTTTGTTGAAGGGTTGATTATTATAGAGGTTGTAGTGGATATTGAGGATCAACAGGAGCGGGTCCTTTATGAGCAGTCAACACATTTGGTGTGCATACGCTGGTAGCACGACAACCACTAGGAGAGATCATGTGTGAAAGAGGCTCAGATTAATGCTCACTACCCTCTTTTGGTTGATTTTCCTTTGTTGTGGCTTTCGGGAATGTAAAGCACTAAATTAAAGAGAATTTAATGTCCCATAAATTCCGTATAATTTTTTTAATTATAGAAAATTGATTAGAGACCATGAAATCTGAAGGAATGTGATTTCGAGTCACAGAGTGCCCAGAATGATACATCATCATTTTGTTAAGGTTTAATTACATCACATAAGAAGTTTTCCAGAAAAAAGTGGAAGAACTCATAAATGGTCACTCAGAACAAAAATCTAAAGGAACCATTGTGCTCAGGATGGTAGGTTTACCATAGGAATGACTTAATTTTAGTCGGCGCTGGCCTCCTGTGAGAAAACCTGAAAATGGCATAACCATAAATAAAATAATTAAATAATGTTATTTTATTTTTCAATTTATTATAACCCAAAAATGGTAACTCAGATTAAAAATATGACACCACCACTAAAGTCATGAAGGTATTCTTTCTTTAGGTAGATACTAACATTGGTCGGCACGGGCCACTAGTGAATGTTAGTTTTTGGCCGTAAATGAAATAATTAGGTGAAAATTATTTTATTATAAAATCAATAACAATTAAATAGTAACATGGATTTGAAATCCAAGAGTACCATTAGGTTTTTTTGGGATTCTTTCACTTAGGTAGAGCCTAAGCTTGACCAATGTGGGTTGACGGTGACTGTTAATAATTTTCAGAACATTTTTTCGGGTACGTTCAATAAACGTGAGAGCGGAGTTTTGTAAAGTTTGATTTGGTGCTTGGAATTGAAATATGAGGACATTGTTGATCTCGTAGAATTGATATTTTCTTAAGGATACCTTCACCTCAACCGTAGTATGTCGAGTGTGGAAATTAGTTTTTGGGCATTTCATGGGAGAAAATAAAATGAACATGCATTATTTTATTTTTGAAAATTAAACCTCCTTTTTAAATTGTAGGGGTGGAGAAAACACAAGGTAGGTCGGGCATTTATGGCTTGGAATTAAATTCCTAGTAACAAAAATTATGTAACAGCCCTAACACCTCTACATTAATGTGTTGTAACCTTTATAATTCCATCAAATTGATGTGCCATCGTTAATTAACATAACATAATAAATATTGGTTCTTAATTTACTTGTTGGAAATTGATGGGAAAGGAGGGGAGAGCTATGGATAGTTGAAATGTTCTTTTTCCAACAATGGAGATCCTCTAACGAAGATCTAATTTCAGAATCGAAGAATGATGAACCGACCTTCTAGCATCTTGCGAGAGTGACGAACACTGACGCCAATTGTCAATGACTCTTTATTCTTCCTCATTCCACCATAAACGGAAAATCGAGGTAGGGGATTTATATATGATTGAATTTAATTATCCATTCATCGTATTCTAGTTTCACAATGATGATGGAAAAACTATCATGGCCATCATCCCGCACATATACCTTGCCTTCTACATTGCGTTCATTGCAAATTCTACGTGTGTTCTTCAACGAAATTTTTTTAAGGACACTGGAAACCCAATATTGTATTGATTGCGACATATTGATGTGGAGACCTCAACCCAAGGATCATGAATATGTGATCGATTAATTTTTGGGCTTGGAACAAAGACGAAATGATTCGCGGAAGACACCGGCGGCCGACACCCAAATGACCGTGAGGAAGGAAGGGTAGAGCGCGTCAGCACTTATTGGTGAGGAGGTAGCTATAGCCAACCAGCCCCAGAAGGCCAAGGAAGAGTCCAACATCTATCTAGCCGCATGGAGGAGTGGCAGCAGGCGTCTATACCGTCGGAGTAGGAGGTCGGGGCCGTTTGGTTATCGCGGAGGCTGGAGGGTGGCTGACACCTGGCTGGCCACAGAGGAGCAGCGGCGCGTGATCGCACTGTAGGGAGGGGGACCATCCGGAGCACTAGCCAGCCGTTACAGTTTGGAAAGAACCTCTCAAGATCTACGGTGACCTGGAAGTGCCTAGAGGCACAACCCCTTTGCGGTTCCGAACAAAAGGGGGTTTTCTCCCCCATCGGTGCTAGTTCGTGTGGACCGCGCCACCGAGTCGTGCCAGCGGGCAGAAGCCAGCACGGGTCGGTCCACGCCTAGTGGGCCGCCCCCTTCGCAGGTCGGGCTGGACCAGAATCGGGCTGGGTCGGGCGGGGTCAGTCCAACCTAGTCGGATGAGACCCGGGCCCATCTGCACACAGTTACGCCTTTGTGTCCATAACTTGTGATCCGGGCATCCATTTGATGAACCGTCTACAACTCTAGAATCATTGGATCAGGATTTTCATATTGGTATAATCCACTTGGTTTTGGATAAATTTGGAGTATGGCCCGGTTGGATCGAACACCGAGTCCAACTAGGCCCTCTGAGCAGAAATACTAATAACATACAGACGGAGTATTCGATTGACACGCCCTCTGCAGTGTTGGGTCCCTTATGACCTGACAGAACATTGGGATTCTTCATCATGAGACTTCGAGGTGGTTGAGATATAAATGATGGCTTGGGTAGAGGTTCTCCCAAGCACGCTACGTACAGAACTCTACGACTAGCTGAAACATGATGATTGCTGACCGTTTCGTCTCAGTTTGACTCGACATGCCCAGTGGGAGTGCCTCTATTGGATGGGGCAAACCCATAGTGGGGAGCACTTCTATGTGACGCATCCAACCCTTGGTACTCGACAAGAAGAGTACCTCAGCATGCCAAATGGTGGAGAGCCTCTTTGTGACGTGGAAGACCCATGGTGTGGAGCGCATATATGTGACACATCATACCCACGGTTCTTGATAGGAGGAGTACCTCAGCAGTACAATGTTAGTGGGAAGTTCCTCTATGTGACACGGCATGCCCATTGTACTCGTTAGAGGAGTAGTTCTCTAATAACCAAGGTGTTTGACATTTTTTCTAGAAATGTTACTTGTTCCTAGGCCTGGAAAATCTGTGACTGGATATCAGTATTCATAGCAATCTTGTGTGGGTCAGATCCTCTGTGGGTCAGCACTCAGCGATCTTGTGTGGTTTAACACATATCGATCCTATGTGGGTCATATCCCATGTGGGTTACTGCTCAGCGATCCTATATGGGTCAGCACATACCTATCATGTGTGTGTGACATCCTATGTGGGTCATTATGGGGGAAGTACATATTTATCCTATGTGGGTCAGACTACGTATAATTAGAAATAGTGCCTCTTTGTGTAATTAAATGATCTAACTTCGTCACTAATCATCAGTACTTCAATACATTACTTAAAACCGGGTTTGAGCCGAGAATCTGTTTGAACTAAGACATTTACCTTCATGGTGTTACCAGTGTTGTAATTTTACTATTGTGGTACTATCTTCGTGGTCATACTTATGTGGTACTTTTACCTTCATCGTACTATCATTGTGGTGATATATGTGTTGTACTTTTACCTTCATGGTGTAACCTTCGTGGTGTTACCTATTGGTGCTTTTACAATCGTGGTGTTACCTTCGTGGTGTTACCTTTGTTGTATTCTTCCCTCATGATTGATATGTGTATATATTTATAACTTAGTTGTATGTATGTGAATATACCTAAGTAGAGTTGATGTATTGCATTGTAGTTTTACTTTGTTGAACTTTTTGAGTCCTACAGTGTATTGGTGTCCCTACTGAGTATCGTTATACTCACCCATGCACAGCCTTTTCCCTCACATTGTTGTGTCTAGTGCAGATGACGTAAAACATTGATAGTGGCTGAGGGAGCCAGGACAGGATGGTGCACATAGGTTTACCATTCGGCGTGACGTGATGTGGAGGAGACAGACAGACATGGAGTGCTGAGGAGGCGATCTGTACCAACCCTTCAGGTAGGAACCTCAGAGGATGACCCAGTAGTTTTTTTCCTTTTTCATCCAATTATACTTGTACCTTTATAGTTGGGCTTCTATTCCGACCCATTTTACATTCAATACTCTTTTACTATAGTAGATTACTTCAATTTTTCTTCTTGTGGTGTTCTTGGACCATGTGTTTGATTAGGATTAAAGGAAATACCTTCCAGTTTTTTGGAGTATACCTTTTGGTGCTAGTTAATAGCCCCTAGCCTATGGAAGTCGGGTTTGGTGTAGTCATGGAATGAGCCCCAGGGGACGGGTCATGAAATCTTAAATGGAAATCATTATAATCATTCCAAAATTCAGAATTTATAAAGAATTTCACTAAATTCATTAAAATCAACATAAAATTAATCCCCCATATATTATAATGTATCTATTGATTTTAACATACTATCCATTTGAATACCCTCATCTTGTAGTCTATTAAAACATGGTAATAACATGAATTACCATAAAACCTTATTGAAATCCTTCTTTTTTCCTCATTCTTTACATAAAACATAGATTATTGGATATATAATATAAATCCAAACATGTTTTATTTCCCTAAATGTTATCATAAATGACTTTTTCAACAAATCATTAATCAGTTACAAGGTAATCATTTTTATCCAATTTAATTTTTCTAAATCAATAATATCTTTATCCAAACTAAACCCAATATTTTCAACATCTAGGACATATTATGAGTTATCTTTCATTATTCATGTGTTATTTATAAAATATCAATTTACTGTTGCATAAATTTTCTAGGTCATCATCACCATTTAATATATTATTGGAAATCATTAATGAAAAACGTCTACAAACAGTCATAAATTATATTATGATTCATATAATATATTTATGGAATTACAGTGTATAAAACTTCAATTATTACACCTTATTCTTAATCCATTAACTAATATACGTTATCTTATTTATTAATAACTACATCCGTTTAAATTTCATTTTTATTCTCTTTAATGAAAATAAAAAACCATTAATCATAAAAAATTTCTTATTCTCTTAATTAGATTTCCCCTAAGGGCATCATTTTTTTATAATTCCCAAACTTCTCACATTTAAGACATCTAACGGTCAATCATACCATAGAGAGAAAATTATTCTCATCCCATTTATTAACAAAACATTTCATTTTCCCTTTATAGTTACATTATTTTTTTAATTCATTTTGAGTACCAATATATCTTCCCTTCCCTCTTATTTATTCAGTTGAGTTCTTCTTCCAAAATTATAGACTTACACGAAACTAAATATAATTTCAT
Source organism: Viscum album (assembly GCA_963277665.1). Taxonomy (NCBI): domain Eukaryota; kingdom Viridiplantae; phylum Streptophyta; class Magnoliopsida; order Santalales; family Viscaceae; genus Viscum; species Viscum album. The sequence goes on along the minus strand of OY728151.1, from coordinate 288,324,614 downwards.
CTATGGTATTCACAAACAAATCTCTTAGAAAAATATATAATTTTCTTATTTTTTTAGTTCATGAGTTGGTTAAGGTTGACATTGTTAATCACATTCTATGAAAACATATTAAGAATAATAAAAATATCTTTACCTCTAATTATCATACAATTTTGCTACTCATCCAAAATTCTTCCATAAAATTAAATTTTAACCTAGTTCCTTCTAGTTCCTAGAAATATCAAAATCTAAAAAGAATAGTGTGAGTAATTCTAATCCTTATGTGAAACCAAAAATTATTAAAAGGTTCTTTAAATGAAGTATAGATCATGAAACCTTATTTTAAATATATTACACCCTACAGTTAACCTAGTTAATCCATGTTCATCATCTATTTAAATCATTTATAATGATTTATAAAGTGTTTTTGAATTTCCGAAGCATATCCCCTCAGTGTGTCAAACCAAGTGTCAAGAAAGGCCCTTTTTCATGCAATAAGTGATGACCAAGTCCATCTCAATGTTACCATTAGGATTTATTACCCCTATGTACCTCTTTTTAATATCAGTATCCACTTTTAGTATCTATATATGGATGTAATTACTTCAAAAAAAATATCTATAAAGATTAACAAAATTCAATGATATCTCTGTACACTTTGACTCATCCTTATAATTACCCTTAGTTGTATCCGTAGAAATATCATTAGAGGTATCCCTATGGATCTAACTAATGAATTATCATCCTCGTTTCAAAATGTTAACTAATCCTTTCCTTTTATAAAAACTATATCACCCTTGGATTCTCATAAATAGATATTAAATATTCTAGATAATTATTTAATACATTACATAAACACATGAATGAGGAACATAATAGATTACTGTATTAGGGGAGTAGGTACAAAACTATTAATTTTGGGAATCATATTCAACATATCCTAGAAAGATCTCCCCCTTTAGTAATATTCAAAAACACCCCTTACAAAAAAAATTATAATAACCTAGGAAAAGGAAAGATAAGAAAAGGTGATCTCAAATGATTAGTAATGTTAATCAAGGTTAATAAATATTCAAAACATTAACATAATGGTATGTGAACATGGGAATAATAATTTAAAACCATACCTCATATATAAAAGCTGATAATATTGAGAGATGGAATAAATATGGGTAGTTCATAAGATATAAATCATAATGAAATAAAAGAACATGATCTAAGAGAGAAAAATATTGGAATAAGACTTGGAAATATGGCATGAACATAAAACATGTAAATAATTTCAATAGTTTTCATGTCTCACTAACAAGGATATCATTGTGGAAAGAATTCAATCCCCATACCATTATAGTAGTAACAGTCCACTCCCAAGACCATCATAGAAGATGGAGTCCCATTCTAATTAGGGTTCGCTCCATGCCTCTGTTCTATCTATCCCAAGAAGTATAAATCTTTACCTAATGAATTGTTGGGAGATATTGGTCCCACATATCACATTATGAAAATAAACATTTTTCTACCACATGATCAAAAAATCATTCATTATATCATATCCCATAAAAAGAAATGTGGTTCATAAACATTTCATCATGTAATAACCTATGGAAAAGAGACAAGTTTCATAATCCCTTCAACATGGAATAACCCATGGAAAAAATAGGCTTTCATAAAACATTTACCATTTTATAACAAGTGGAAAACAAATATGTCTCATAAAAATAATTCCATCATAAATATAAACCATTCAAATAACGAATAAAAATGGTATCCTTTTGTTACATCCCCTATATAACATATGTATCATCAAATGATGTAATCATAGATTGAGGCTGGTTTTGAAATATCACTTTGAATTTTTTTTAGAAAAATATATTTTCATTGAAAATAACGTTCTAAAATTAAAAATTCCTAAAATTTTATTTATATCAATTTCTTTAAAAATAACATTGAATGTGTATAATAGATTCTTTCAGAATTACATAAAAAATCTCATTAGTAAAATTTTATGTCCTATTAAAAAAACCTTTTAAAACATAAATCAAATAAAAAATTATTTATTTGAAAATAAATTGGAAAACTTATCAAGGATTTATCAATTAAAATAATATTCACAACAACATGAAATTCCATTTCTGATATACATGCTAAATATAGATCAAATTACTTTTAAAAAACTTTTTTAAAATCCAATCATGGGTACAATTTTAATTTACAAATCGTTCATAGAATTTTAAATATAGTTAAGAAAAAAAAATTAGAAACCATTTATTTGGATTAAAAGGGGATTTCGACTAAAGAGTGAAATAAATAAATTTAACAAAATTAATTTCAAACTCTGAAGTACATAAAGAGATAAAAATGAAGCGACTATGTCTTATCCTGACATAACCAGAGGTGAATAAAATTCAGGTGTTCCATAAGGGATGGATCCTTATATTTTATCACTAGAACCATAATCATAAAAATACTAATAAATAATGATATTGTAGCACAGTAACTCTTACCACACTAGTAAAAATGAATCATATTCCCCACAAACGAATAACATTAAATTAAACATAAAATAATTGATAATAAATAAATTCATCATATTATCTGTTATAGGTGGTGTATATACACTTTATAAAATAATATAGGTTCATACAATGACATATATATCCAAGAAAAAGAATGAGACAAAAAACCATTATCACTTGGGTATATTGTGAAATATATACCCCGTGAAAGAGTGATCATAAAATAGATATTTAAATCCCCATAATATTGAGGATAATAAATTTAAATTTATTTCAGAAACATTATATTCTTCACATTTAAAAATCATGTGTTGAATATGGCATGTATCTCAAGGATACAAATGTGAGATGAAAAATTTATTACAAATTTACTAATCTTTTGAATAATAATCCACCCAAATGAAAAAAAATAAAATTCCACATTAAATATAATTAATATAATGTTACTTTTGATATAACATTTTAAATATACATTATATACACCACAAAAGAGAAATTAGTGGCAGATTTTCATATGTCTGCACGAAATAAAAGAGAGATTAGAAATCCATTGCCTTGAGTCTGATTTATCATAGGTGTTCATTATTTTCATTAAAAATAAATATTTGTTAATTATTAATTTTCATAGTAACCATTTTCATTTTTATTTTTATTTTTTTTCACTTTCTACCATGTTATACTTGGCTACTTAATCAATCAGGTTTACATCAGATGATTTGACTATATTCGTCCTATGGGTCAACAATATTTTTGGTAGGTTGACTGTGGAAAAATAGTTCATTATTTAAACATATATTGAATAATAACCTAGAAATAATTATCATATTTATACATGGTTTATATTTCTAAGAGAAATAATGGAATATGGTTTTGATAAATTATGATTGACATGATGATGAGGATGGTGGGCCATGTATATTCATGTGTAACATTTATATTTTTAATGATCATTATGGAAAAGTGATGATTAGTTTTTTATCATTATTGAATGATCATAACACCATACATACCATAAAATTTCTTTAAATATACATATTTATATCATACAAGGGCTGTGGTGATTAAAATTGGGTAACAACACTTCGTGAAGGTAATAGTCCGCACATACATGAATGACGTTATAATGTTTTAGTGACTGAAGTTGTATGTAATAAACTGACATATTATATTTTCATATTTATAATTATTTCATTAAAATAATAATTATTTCATGTATATAATATATAATAATGATCATCATTTTTTTACCCTCCATGTAATGCCTTTGTCAAAAACGACCCACATCTTTTTGCGAAGCAGTAGTCCAAAGTACACACGAGCGATGTTATCATATCCCCAATGGAATGGATGGTAAAAATGTATATATGACATAATTAATCCAGTTTAATAATTAATTTTTTAATATCTTATATAAACATTATATACATCATCATACCCAACCGTTAGATGTGTTGATGGAATATGCATCACATCGGTTTGGGAGGCAGTAGTCCACCATACACCCAATCAACCTTATCGTTTACTATTTGAGAGAAGAGGATTTAAAAATATTTCATCCCATTAACATAATAACATCCATATATAGGGTAAATAATATTTTATAATATAATAATAAATTAATAATATTTTATGGAGGTGGAATAAGAAATAAAACAAAATTATTTTTTATGATTTTCGACTCCTCTCAGACAACATCTTTAGCATTATACCTAAGGTATTAATAGAATGGTTATCTGAAAAAAAATGGATTCTATAGTGGGATTAATCACTAAATTAAGTTATTTGGAAGGTATTTCATGAACCATGGTTTTTTGTAAGTGTATAGAGGAGTGGAGAGGGGTGGCCTTTTATAAGTGAGGTGAGTGGCCAACTTTTAATTTTTTATAAATAAGTTTTACCCACATTTATCACATTACAAAAGGATTAAAAATTCAGTATTATAGAGACTTAGTATTATAAGGTCAAAATATTTCCATAAAATTGTTTAGACCAGTTTATAGGTCATTTTAATCTATATAATTTTTCGACCCCCTATAAATCAATTTTTACCTTAATCGCATTAAATAATTTTTAATGATCTGACTATTCATTATGGTAAAATGTTATGATGGATTTATTAGATAGTGTAAATTATTCTGATTCGAAATATGAAATCTATTATTTCAAATTACATAAATAAAAGTGAAAAACTAAATTTAAAATTTATCCCACAAAGGTGATGAGAATGTCACTTTCCACAATGAAAAGATTCAAATGATTAAAAAAATTATAACACAATTCAATATTAAAATGATTAAAATTATCTAAATTGGATAAAAAATATTTAATTGATTATATTATACATTTATACCAATTTTTCTAAAATGATACATATAAATTCTTAAATAAAAATTTAGTTTTCAATAAAACAATATTTTTTCACTATCCACTAAAAAATAAATTTTGAAGAAAAGTACCAAGAAATCACTCTAAGATATGTTTGAATTAATGATTTAGAAAATTTTGTGTATTGTATCAAATATATTTCTTAATATATTAAATAAATAAGTATATAATATTTCCACAAAAGGTGACAAAATAACATTTATAAAAACAGAGTATTAATATATAATTGGATTTATTATTATATATTATCTAGAAAAACATAATATAAACGTTAATCTTTTTTTTTTGAATATATAATATATAAATTTATTTAAAATTATTTTTCAATATTTTTTTTAAATAATTTATTTTGGTTAAAAAAATTCCGAAGATAAATAGATTTTTAGAAAAAGATATATATTATTTTAAAATGGTTTACATTTTTATTTATAATTAATTGGTCACCAAAGAGGTCACATCATATAAATTTTTAAGACATATATTTTCTTAATTTTATTAATCCTACTCATACATATTATTCCAACGGCTAAGAGACAATAATAATTTTAGATATTAATATTTTAATAGTATATAACCTTTGGTTTAAACGTAGTGTTGTGTGTGACGCAAACTAAACTCAATGTTGTGTGTAACACAATCTAAAATTGGTATTTTATGTAATGAAAAATATTGAGAAGAATAAATTTATTTGAAATAAATATATTTCAAAAAATCTAGGTGTGTTAAAGATCTCCCAAGCGATTGGGGTTGGATCATGTTTAGAGTTGAGGTGAAATCAATTGATTAGGTACAAGGGTAGATTGGTGGAAAGCGATAATGTGAACCTGTTCATGGATGAAGGTATTGTTACCATATGTTGTTGGTTAGTTTATTATACACCGGATAATGTAACCATTTCATAGTTCAGGATTTTAGGTACTTGTTAATGCCTACCAAATAAGCATTGGAAAAATAAAAAAGGATGAAATACTGGAATATGTGTATTATTCTCCCCTCAATAGAAAAGTAAAAGGAGGAATGTCAAAGACCCACATATCACATGAGTCTCTAATGGAAATGCCATCATGTGACCTTTTCAAGGTTACAAAAATCCTCCATGCATGGTGTATAACCTCTGAAAACTCCCACAAAGCCCCCATCAACCAAACTACCTACTCTTAAGAATACTCTCAGACAATTTATTGAGTGCCCCCATGCCGCATGATTTGTCATTGAAAACTTTCTTACCAACTGTCTGAAATCCTTAAAAATAAAGATGGATGAGATTCGAAAAGAGACACCCTCAATTGGACGAAAATATCATGCACCAAATCATCATTGGGATGCATAATATCCCTTTACCATATTAAATCCTAGTTCATATACCACTGGTTCTTCATCACATAAAATGATGGAGATAAAGGGACGGAGTCAAGAGGGGTTCATGGTCGTTGAGAGACATGCAACACGGACTTTGAGTGATCCGCGAGATTCCACAAGTCCTCACTGATATGACTGTATCATCTTGCACAAGCCCTCTGGGTGTTCAGCCTTACCTTAAGGAAGTCCCTGTAAATTTCTAGGAAACCTCATGGCACTCTATAGATAGAGGAATGAATATGTACACTAAATTTATGAACAATCCTATTATTTCCCAATGTATTGTGAGACATAACTAAAAAAGTGAAAAATCAAAAATATTGATCTTGAAAACTCGCATATTACATAACCGTTGTAAAAAATGAAAAGGAACTGGAATTGGAGGAGGTGAGATGTGTTCACAGTCATTTAATGACATTTGACGTGCCCCAAGGAATCGGTGAAATGCTAAAATATTTTGGCATCTTGTTTTCCTCATCTCATGAGAGCCCTTTGGCTTGTCATCCTCACCATGCATAGATCTCAAGGAAACTCCATGGTTCTCTAAGGATGAATGAATAAATTTTTCCATTGAATGATCGTGCACCCCCATATGACCCATATCAGTATTGTGATGTGTCACTAAAAAATAGTATATTTATCCTTGACATCGCACATTTAATAATTAATGACTCTCGACCATTGTCACATAAAACAAAGGGGGTAAAATGGAGGAGGTGGAAGGTACTTGTGGTATCTGAAATACATGTGACACTCCCATAACACCCATATAAAAATCTCTCTAGAACCCAAGAAAAGTCACCCATGGTCTCAAAATTGTCTAACAAATAGGCACTTGGATCTTGATAATACCCTTGGACATGTTGACATAATAACATGAAGATCCTTCAAAACATCCTCATGGTCAAAAACTACTTCAATAATCACAAAATTATCCGATAAAGGAAGCGTTGATGGAGGATACTCATGATAATTTAAAATCATGTAACATTCAACAAGCATTCCATGATAGAGACAAACAATACTCTGTGGTGATAGGCCACTTCGCTAGCTTCAGCCTAGACTGGATCTAGATACACCCCACCAACTGGTGAGTATCTGAGTAAGAGATTCCTCTAAATTACCCACCCCAATATGAATAAATGGTGGGATTCTTGATTCCTAGACTCTATAGGATTCATCTCTCGAATTATATAGACTTCTAAGAGTGATCAAGCAACCGACCAACTATTCTTATGGTAATATACTGGTTGCTAGTCAGAGTAGTAAAATTCTAGGAAAAAATCACTTCACAAGAACATTCCTAGATAAAACTAACGGACATTGGGGTGTTATTTTAAGGACATCCTACAAGACCAATGGATCATGTGAGATTCAGGACAAATGACAATGAAAAAAAAATACGTACTAAGAATTCAAGGGATAGAACCACGGTCAAAGGTGGAAAGAATAAGAAAAATCATGCTCTTTACCCCCTATGTTATTCATGTGTTTCTTCTAATGAAATGAAATTGCACCAGGAAACGTATCCTAGATCTATATAGAATCATTTAGAATTCCCCCTAGGACAAATAGAATACTCCAAGAATATCATAAAGAGTCATAAGAATCCCTTATTGACACTAAATTGATCTTGAGGACCCCTTGGTTTCATTAACTTAGACTTGTCAAATCCCTCGGACACATCACCTTAGTCATAAAACGGTGCCCATTCCTATCAGATGATTCTTGTGAATACACTTGTAAATGTTAGATAACTCTTGTGATGCCCTCTAGAAAAGTCCGATAAGACTCTCAACAGCCTCCAAAGGTGTCAGAAATGTCTCATGATGTATCTCAGAGGTGTCATCCAATACTAGTGACACCCCTTGGACTATGCCACACTAGCTCCCATGACACCAACCATATGTGTTGATCTAGGTAATGTGATGATTTCTATGATATACCAACTCAGTCATGTGACACCCTCTCTACAAGAAGGTTATGTCTATATGTAATCACATTACTAATAATATATATCATCCTTGGTGTGTAATCCCTGAACAATTGGGGATCCTCCTTGTGTTATCTGCCTAACATATGTAAACTATGAGAACTCTAATTCCCTCCATAACCAGTATACATAGGGAGCCTTCTTAATTCCCAAGATCTATACATAGCATCCTAGGGATTTTACAAATTCGCAGGTCCCATATCCATATACCATGAGGCTGGTCATTTTCTACCCTTTGTTTATCACCCTGATCATAGATCACTTGGTCTTAAGGGACACAACGAACACCTTATTAGACAATATAAACCTCCATAATAGGACAAGGTATCCTATGTGTGTAAGAACAAACATATGTGAACTATGAGAACTCTAATTCCCGCCATAACTATGATATGTTTGATTCCTTCCTAATGCCCATTCTCTATGAAATATATCCCAAGGACTGTCATGATACACATGTCTCATATCAATACACCGTGAGGATGATCATTTGCTCTCCCATATTTCTCACCCTGAGTATAGATGACCTGGGATTAGGGAGACACAACAAACACCACATTAGGAAGTTTGAACCTCTATAATGGGTCAAGGAGACCTCAATGTGTACATATGAACAAAAAAGGAACTATGAAGACTCTAATTATTTCCATACTTAGGATACGTAGGCTACTTCTACCTAAGGTTCTAAATCCATATCAATCATCATGGGAATCATCAGTGTTTCATAACCTAATACAAACTGAACTATGATGACACTTATTATTACAATACTTAGCATATACAGGATACCTTTTCATGACTAAATATGTCAACCGATCACCCAATGGAATATTCTGATACCCATTCTCCGTATCTACAAACCATGAGGTTTATCATTTTCTACCCCCTTATTTCTCAATTCATGCTAGCTAACATGGGCTTGGATGTAGTGGGTGGAAATGATCACCTCATTGAGTATAATGAATATCTATTATGAAAGGCAACAATACCAACACCCCTAATACAAGGGCCTATAACTTGGGAGAAATCCGTAGGACTCGAAAAAACTATGTGGGGTTTGATTCCTATAATAACCTGGACACACAATATTTCATATAATGGATCAAACCCCTCCTTGGGATATTAACCACTTCCTTACATAGAATATTAATTTGAATCACTTGATTATAACAGCTTCAACAAATAACCAACCACCAATTACTACAAAATGAAAGAGAACCTCAAATACATACATATGGATTCTCTACATATATCTATTCATTTTTCATATAAAAGAGAATTAACCTATTTTCTTTTAGTTAGGGTAATCGGTCTTCTATCAGGATTAGGGAGAGATTCATGAATATGTGTTAAATATATAAAAGTGTCTCGATGTGAGGAAAAAATCCCCCAAAATCGCACGATGAGACCAACCTCCCATCCTGTCATCCAATGTCAGTCATAAAGAGTACCTGGGCCAAAAAACCCAGATGATCGTTGAACATTAAAAAGAAAGTATATAACCAGTTATTGATAAAGGAACAGTTGTGAGTTTCTATAGAAGATAGAAAAATTATAAATCCATATTTGTGTGATTGAATGAGGTCATAAAATACACCACATTCAAACCGTAAAAGGAAATCCCATCCCATGTTCCTTGTCAAAACCCAAAAAATAAAAATAGTGGACCCGAAATGAATCACCAAAAAATAAAATTATTGGGTTACAATCCATAGATCAATGTTCCATGCCCCCTATATGAAAACTGCACTGACAGGCTCGATGTGAATCTCTTAGGCCACTTTATTTGAAAACCATCTCTTTTTACAACAATAGAAGTTAGACAAGTATAAATCTAGATTAATTTAAGTACATCTTCATGTTGACAAGTCCATGTGAGTATAATTGATGAAAATAGAATAAATGATAATTGTATTAGCCATTCATAACATATTGAGAAGTTTTATACATGCGTTAATGTATCTATGAGTAACTGTATTCCATGTTCTCTACATGATTGTGTCATCCCAAACTTAAGAATTGTCTCCATAATCCATCAATCATTTTGGTACCTCATTCGCAGCTATGACTCCCACATGTTATAATTCGATCTATCCTTCCAAATGGCTCCAACAACAACCAGAAAATACAATGAGACGACAATACCACAAATATAGTAAAGTCCCTCATATTGAATTTTCTCATGATACCCTTCATTCCCAAAAGTTGGAAAGTCTGAGTCACATGGAAACTAATACCATTAAGCCACTATCCCCCATCATTTCGTCCAACTGAATCGAGAGATTATCATTAGGGTGAAACAACTAAAACCTTTCAAATATGATGAATGTGGACTAGGAATCCCAATATAGATCCCTTTAGTTCTAGGTTCGGCTGAGGAGGGATCCTACAGACCACTGTTGCTAGCGTCATCCCTCTGGTACCCATCAGCCATCTACTAGGGGGTACCATCTGACATCAAACCACCTCTTATACCAATGCACAGGAACCAAGGAAGACTCAATGGATGAGAAGGGTATTAAAAATTCAAGGGAGGTATCATAAACCATTTCATACTAATGGTTTCTACCAACAAACTTTGGCAGGAACCAGTAAACAGGTGCATATCCCTACTCACATAGAACAAGTCTTGGGGAATATTCCAGAATCCATCCAGGAGAGGGATTATATCACCACTCTTATTAACAATGCCTGCTGGCATATTATAGTAGGTATTAATAAGCAAGATCATACACCAACATGCTCAGAACAAATCTGTGGGCATATTTTAATAATAGTCATGGGGGGAGGCTCACACTGCTACCCCCGTACCCAAAGCCCGTTGGCACACTCAGATTGAATGAGTGTTAAAAAAGTGGGCCCATATCCCCTCATCAATTGAAGACGTATTTAATTAGATAATGGTAATAGAAATCATGTAGTCTTATATACCTACACACACATTTCTAAAATGACAATATATTTTACCAAATGGTGATGAGCTCTACTGGTATATTCCAACATGGTAGCAGATAATGGGACAAGTCCATACTCTTATCCCTACATCCAATACAACTCAACATTATGATCATCATGATTATGTAGTTGTACTGGAGAAAGCTCACAATATTTCTCCTTCTTGGGAGGATTATCGACATATTCGGAAGAAAGGAGAGGCATTGGACTAGGCCCATACTCTCGTTCCAACAAGGGAAAACCAGTTTAGAGGTGCACAAGCCTTGGAATAGGGGCACATGCCTTTCAAAAAATCCAGTTAGTATACTCCAATGGACCCCGACAATGCATATATCCCTATTCCATCCATGCCTAACCATGTAAGAGTTTCATAATAATTAGAACAAGATCATATTCTTGTCTTTGAATATTCTCGGCATACACCATGTGATCACAAAAGTATGGAACGTATTCCTATATCCACCAAGTAAATACAACACCAATATCGATCCAATGATATACATGTGGAGGATCATGTCTCATCTCCCATTCTAGAGGTCCTTCATTATATTTCTGTATATAATTCATATTCGTACTGATTTAGTACTCATATTCCAACTGTGGGTCCCCAGGTGAGAGCAACATGTGCGATTGTGTAGGATCATACTCCTTCCATGGAATACTAATTACATATTCCATATGCTCAAGATTATTATAGTACTTCCATCTTGGATGATGATTTCCATGTGGGAGTGGAACATGCCTCCAGGCAGGCTCATATCCCTATCAATAATGAGAAAATTTATCAGGATATTCCAACAGCTTCTTAGATGTGGGAATATAATCCCATGACACCTTAAGGTTATATACTTGTTCAGGAAACCATATTATAGTTGTTTCATACCCCATGACAAACAAAAATTGAATGTCAGAATATTCTGACCATGACATAGAACATGGATCATATTTCTATTCATCTAAATACCGTTGTCCTTAAGGTTTTTCAAAAAACCATCTCAATACTACAAGGGTCTATCATCTCTTCTATCAAAGATTAAGTATAATTCATTAATTACAATGATATTACTTCTCATGGTAATGTGGAGATGAATCATAGAGACCATACTCCTGGCATCCACCATGGCAATACTCCCCATAGAAATATCTCCCATTGTAATGGTAATACACCCTTTTTCTTTAAATCTTCATAAAGAGAGTTGAACCAAACCCTAACTCTTTCATAAAAATATGTTATTAAAACATTTGGGTAAAATTTATATGGTTCCCCATCAACATCCAATAACATTCCACTCTCGTCAGCATGAAACCATCAGCGACATATTATATGGTCTAACTGCATAGAGGCATGTAAGTATGAAGAGGAGGAGGCTGATATTTACATATGGAGAGAGTTATCAAAAAAACATCCCCATCATGTTCTGGAACCTCACTACTTAAAGATATGAGATCCCTGAAGAGCAAGAGAAGGATTTAATTCCTTATCAATTCTAGAATATTGAGGGCTAATCATCAGCGATTGAAGGATTGGTATATACCTTTTCTAAGATATGAGTTCCACCTTTATGAAATTAGGATACCCCATTTGTAGCTCGACCTAGAAATTACTTTCATGGCTTGGGATCCTAAACCAGAAAATCACATCGCAAATATGCATCACATTTTCTGCCACTACATCATGATGTTTTGGTACTGGTTCTCCTAAGACACATTAGGAATCCAAAATCGAGGATGGGGATATTATAAAGCATTACTCAATTATGATTCACTAGAATAACATAGACCCTTAGATACAACGTCCTAAAATTTTATAGTATCCGAGAAAAATCGAAGACCATGTAATTCTCATGAAATGTGGTCATTGAAATAGAATTCCCCCACCAACAGAGCCTAAACACCACAGATGGGGAGTGAATATAGCTAAGAAGAATTAAAATTGGTCCCTTCAAGATAATAGTTGGATGTTCTGAACATGGATGTCGATGTTGCAATCATATTGACAACATACTGTAAGGAAAAATCCTCATCAGGGGATTCCATCGCACCCGACTCCCACACAAGAACAATTGAGCCACATCATAGAGACAAAAATATTAGACTCCATAGTAGCCGTCCCGGTGAGGACCTAGCCCCTAGTCTAGTAGAATATCTACCACCACCTCTACCCATTGGGGTCATCAATTCCAGAAAGGATTCTGAACATAGCTTTGGTAACTGCTGGTGAAACCCACCCAACTAGGTTGGGGAAATTTATACATCAATCACCCTAAGAAAGATTATTTTGCACTGAAACGGCCCTTCATACAATAACATTGATTCTAGTGCATCACCATCCTACTAGGATGGGGTCATTATATCTTCTTGATCATCCCTTGAATCATAAAGTCCCCAAACAGAGTAATTAGATTCCTGAGAATAGTTTGAATCGATACTAATGGTGGTCCCAAATGACCCCCACCCCGTAGGGATAGGGGGATTTTCATCATCATGAACACAAAAAAAGGAAATATTATAATCTCGGTTGGGAAGAAGGAATCAATTGTGAACTTCCCACTAGTTCCTCCCTCCACAAGATGAACTTATATTGGTAGGGTTCACTCGGAAATCAGAATCAAAAACGTTTTTAAGTTAAATTTTCAAAAACCAAGGGGAGATGAGTGTATGAAAATGGAAATAAAACCCCATTAGGGTGGTAAGACAAAATAGCCCAATAATTCAAAGGCTTAGAATAATGACCCTGATGGAATCCATGAATGATCAGATTTTTTCTTTGAAAGAAATTGAATGACCACAATTTCCCAATATGCCTCTATAAATGTCATCACTGTTATCATGGAAAATATTGATCTATATGTAGATGTAGAGGGATGCCACAGAAAAAAATACCCCATTATGAGGGTGATTTGGCTGCACTAAATGAGGTTTTGGGCACCCAGAACCAAATAAGGATTCAATATTTTGCACGTCCAAATAATGAGTTTCCACCTCCTTTGTGGTTTATAAGAAAATATAAAGGGAAAACACAACTACATATCAATTATCACCCATAGGAAAACAGTTTTCTAATATGAGATTCCAATTCGAGCTCTCCAATAACATAACGAGGAGCTATTTAGGGGAAAGATCCCCACTATGTATCATCTCCATCTAGAGATGAATATTCTCCATCCCATGGCCAATCCACCATCAAGAGTGATATATGAGCATTAGATTGGATCCAGATCTAGACACCCAGTCTATATAAATAAGTAAGGGAAAATGATAGAGACTTTCCTATTTTGTAGTGACAAACTCTCCTTCACCAAGGTAATCTTTCATTCATAGGATGAATTGAGGATAAATAAGAGATGAAAGATGGGCCACCTCATTATCCCCTCAAAATCCCTTCTAACGAGAGGTAACATAGGCTGTTATTCCCCAAGAGCTACTTACGACCATCTAATCCTTAGTTAATTGGATGGAAGACATGGAGGGGTGATGTGAACATATGTAGCCCAAAAAGAATCCATATCTCAAATGGGGAGATGACACCCCACCTCCACACAACTTCAGCAACCATACATTTTCTACCTTCTATAGTGCGGGAGACCATGAAAAAAATCTCACACACTTAGTTTCCCAATTTGGGCTGATGATAGACCCCTACGATCAATAAGTGGAAACAAAGATCATGTTTTTTGTATAGACACTGATAGGGACAACCTTTTTTTGGTACAAAAATCTTCTACAAAGATCAGTCAAAGTATGTGAAGTCCTTGATCATCAGTTCCTTTATCAGTTTAGTTCGACTCTAAAGAAAACGATGATCGTCAACCTAAAATAAATTCAAGAAACACAATAATGAGAGGGTGTTTGGTTTCATAGAGTGATGATAGGGTTTTACCTATTTGTGAAATATTCTCGTCTCATAGAAACAAATCCTATAAATCTATCCTAAAAATTTCAAGGATGAGTTGTAGACACCCCTAATCGCCCTGAAGTATCTATGTAGGTTCCAACAGTTCACTGAAAATTGTGAAACACCTTGATGAGTCAATTCAGTTGAATCAATCCAATTCTCGACTCCTTCCCATAACATTGGTTAAAAATATGGGAATAAATGAAGCTATAGCTTTGTCTATCAATCCATAGAAGTTTCCATCCATGCTTGTGTACAATCTCTGAACCTCCTATCACATCATGTCGAGCAGCGTGAACCACAAAATTGTCCTCGACCTAAAGTATAGGGAAACCAAGGTCACCCAAGATTTGAGTTATGGATGAAAAAAGTATTCTCCTTCCAAAATGAATGATTCTAAGGATTTTTCTTGGTATTCCTGGATAATAACATGCTCATGCTTCCATAGCCCAGGAGGACTGAGGAATTTAACCTCACCGACTGTCCTAGTTACATCTCTTTCAATATTAGGATATTTTATAATATCAAGAATCACATTGGCTTCAATGATGTATTTCAAGTCATTGTCAAATCAATACAGGTTATGATCAATAATGCTCTAAACTAGTTGTCTTCCATAACCATCATTCGACCAAACAATCATAATGTTATGAAGAATGTTCCAGCTAGGAGAATGAAAAATTTAGACAGATGGATGACTCAGAAAAAAGGTGACTGATCTCATGAAACTCTAAAATAATATTTGCAAAAATCCATAATATCTACACCACCAAAGAAGGAGAAATATGGTGTGCCTCTTAAGGGTGAGAATCTCCGTAATAAGAAAGAAGAGATAGAGGAGGAAGAGTCATATTCTACTACAAAGAAATCCCAAACTATTGAATATTTCATCCTTGTAACATCTACAACATGGGAACTACCCACACCAAAAGGAATCCCCATTGGATGAAGAACTCATGTTTGGTTCTATCCACACAATAAAAAAAACCACTATTCTAATGATTATTATGCCCCCAAATACAGTTTTCCAACATATAATTGGGGAATGGGAGGCTATATGCACTTGAGACAAGGATGCATGGGAAACCATAGACATTGTCAAATTGAGTCTTCTAGTTTGGTCTCTATGGATGATATATATGATGCCAATAGTAATGGTAAATCCTCCTAGCATGCATAGAAATGGGGGGAAGGTTCCAAAGATCCCTCTAGAACTCTCCCTCTTTGGATATTCTTACAATAATGAATAGAGGGGGTTCAATTTGATCAACCTAGGTGATGGGGAAGGTCAAACAGGTATGAAACATTCGAAGAATATAAACCATCAACCTCTGTAAAACAACCAGTCCCATATAACTTATCTACTTTCACTCCTAGACTGCACACTCTAGCCCCTGATCCCAATGGCCAGAAGCTAAACCACATTTGAAAGCACCAACTTCTTGTATGAAAGTACAATTTTTGGAAACATCTAGTTACAGTCCTAGAAATTTTTTCAATTCTTGATGCACTTTTTATTCCAAAAAACTCAGGGAGGATCTTTTTGAAGCCCTCTATATCCCATAAGAATTTGAGATAGAATATATTGTAGCTGAGTTCAATCGAGTGGAGACTATGCCCTTAGTATGTCATGTTTCTATCTCGTTCACTGCTCAAGTCCAAAAGATGGTCATCCGAGGTCACAATATAAATTTTTACATACCATGAAGACTCAATAACATAAACGTCTTAAGGGTGCTGATCGATAAGGGTTCTGGGTTCAATATTATCCCATCCAAAACTCTTAATCTTTTTGGGACAGGTAAAAGGGGACTTATTTCCTACAAAGTTTACTATATAGGGGTGTGATAATAATGAACAGTCACCTCTTGAGAAAATAACGCTTTAAAACCAATTTGGGGTTCTCACATCTGATGTGGAGTTCATGGTAATCAAATAAGACACCACATAGAATATTCTTTTCATAAGGACCTAGCTTTATTACCACATGAAGATAACTTCAATATTCCATCAGTGTCTAAATTTCCCCATTAATGGATAGGTCGACATGCTTCAAGGAAAATATTCTCCCTTTGTGACCTGCTGAGATGTATATATTGAATCAGTCATTTAAAAGAATGTATGTAGACCAAAAATAGTGGATGATGATATATAGGGTGTACCTCCCAATGGCTTAGTGGCCACCCCTATGAATTCCTCAAGCATACACGATGATGATTAAATCCTCCACATAAACAGGGTAAAAATAGAATATACAATTATATATTTCCATGAATCTCATTTCCATACTGATATTCTACTCTATAATATCTATACAACAACTCAGATGGAAATGGGTGATGAAATTTCCTATCATTGTCTCCCTCACCCAGATAGTGATATAGAGGGCCCTATGTTTCCATCATCTCACAAAGATGTCTCCACATACTCAAAAATGTAATAATAAGAGGAATATCTCAAGAAAACATTTCCAGTATCTGAGGATGTTTTTTACACTAGCATATATTAAATCTAGAAGATAATCCCCGGGATGGATGAAGATCCACATCCTACTCTGATTAGTGCCACCATGCCCCCTAAAGAGTAATATATCTACATTATATTTCAAATACAACACTGCCATGTGTTTTGTTGGAATTTTATGGTGATTCATGGAATAAATATAGATGTGTCTACACACCATTTTGGACAACATATTGAGAATATAGGCTTCAATTAGACAACCAAGAGGATTGACCCCTCTCATGCTATAAATATAGAGTTAGAAGTTTATAAATTGATCAAAGTCAATTTTTTCTTGGAAGTGTAGTACCGAATATGATTTGACAACATCATCCCTATTAAGAAGTAGAACATGATGATAGGTTTTACATTGATTTCATAGACCTTAATCAGTATTTCTAAAAGGATGATTTCACATTTCCTATCAAGGACCTCTTGAGCGATGTAACTTCTAGCTTCATAGATATTTCCATCATTAACATGTACTTAGGGTATAATGAAATAAATATAGCCCCTATAGATAAAGAATCCATTGGAATCAAAATGGCTCAAATGATTATATTCTATCAGGTAATTCCTTTGGATTAAAGAATGTGGGTTCCACATATCAGCTCACCATGCATCACATCCTTAATCCATTTCTACCAATGATAGCTGAGTGTTATGTCGACGAACTAGTTTATAAATACTGACAGTGCTGTGATAACATCACAGACCACTGAGAAATCATGAAAAAGATGTGACATCACTGTCTAATGATGGATTTGCTAATATTTGATTCCATGTTTACATATAGAAAGTTTCTCATCTTTGTTGTATAAAAAAGCGGCATTGTGGTAGACAGAGAAAATACTATTTATATTATTTTAATGTCTCCCCCATAATTATGAAAGATCTTATGGGACTCCAAGGGAACCTTGCCTATATTTTATGATTCATAGCCAACCTGGCTAGAAAATGTCACCCATTCAAGAGGCTAATGATGAAGGGATCTTCCTAGCATAGGGATAATGAATGTAAACAAATCCATTGAAATTATCAAGAAATACTTGCTGTACCCACTTGTTTTATTTCCTCTAGTGGAAGGGAGGCCACTTATCTCATATGTGGGCACCATATAATGGTATTTGGGTACCCTCCTTAAATAAATGAACCATGTGAGAAGTATGAAAAGTCTCTATTACCTCAATTGGACCATGCTATGTATTGCATCGTGATATTTTGATGTTGAAAAGAACGTCCTTGAACTCATCTTCACAGTGAAATAGTTGAGGCATTACATAAAGCACCACGAAGTCCACCTGGTATCTTGTATTGATCATCTAAAGTACATCCTTGTATGCCCTATACGGATTTGGAATCTTTCTTGATAAATTGTCATTCTATAGAAATATGAAATCTGATTAATATCCCAGAATTCGGTGAAAGGGTAAGACAAGGCTGGCTTTTTGGCACCACATCCTTCCCTTGAAAACATATCACAAGATATTTAACTCCCCGATGAAGAGTTCTTCGATGCCCATGGCACTCCCCAATCATGGGAGGTTTATTTTGATTCCACCTCCCAGAATCTTGTGATTTCAAGAATGGAAAATATAAAACTCAATCATTTCCTCATTGGATTGTATTTGTTTCTCCATAAAAATATGTTTTCCATACTATTTCTCTCTGTATGATGGCCTCACAAATAATGAAGATGAATTCTAAGCCCTCATCACTAGATTGGATCTATCTCTACAGTGGAACATAACCTACCTAAATATCAAAGGGGACTCAAAAAAAATTATAAAGCATATCAATAGTGAATATGCAATAAAAATTTAGAAATATCCCCTCTTATAAGCTATGTCAAGAGATTGATGGTATAATTCCCCTTTGATCCCATAGTATATTATGTTCCTTGATTACATAAGTATTGAACCAATTCACTAGCTAACACATCCCCCATCCTTGACAACCCTAATCATATGGAAGAAATCTTCCTTATCACAGATCAATGAATGGTCTCATCGATCATCATATGTGATATTAAAGAGATCGATCAGATCAACACCACCCAAAATCAAGATGACCTAGGGACCAACCCTGTATGGATGGGGCCAATAATAAAATATCTTTGAGATGAGACTATTCTAACAAATCATGCTGAAAGAGAACATATCTGGAACCAGGAAGCAAATTTCCCCATACCAGATCACTCAAATGATCTATGAGTGCTTTTCAAACATGGCTTTGATGGAATTGTCCTTGGGTGCATAGTAGAAGGAGAAAATCACACCATTATGGAATAAGTCCACGCAAGATATTGTGGTTCTCATCCATCTTGAACTAAGATATCCTATCAAATTAGAATGTTGGGATATTACTAGTAAACCATGATACAAGATTGAGTAAAATTCACTAGAAAATGTCATGCATTCCAGATTCATGAAAACATCATCCATCATCGCCTAGAATTGCTGCACACAGCTAGATATTCCTTTCCATTCACTATTTTGGGGATTGATGTAGTGGATCCATATCCCCTATACAGAAGCAAGCAGTTCAAATTCATCCTTACTTCTACAAACTTCATTTCTAAGGCAGCTGTGGAGATACCCCTCAATGAATTCAAGATGAAGAATATCATCAACCTTATAAAGTCCCCTTTCATCACCAGGTTTCGAGTCCCTCACACTATAGTGATGGAAAATGACACAAAATTATATTCCAAATAGTATTAGAAGCTTTACAAAAAATAAAACATTTAGACCAATCACCCATCCTGCTATTTTATAGGAAAAATTTGTAGATATAGGGCTTAAATAAGACTCTATCTAATATATTCTAGAACATGGTGGAAAATGATAAGAATTCATGGAATGAAAAATGCCTCCATGATTTTTGGGACTACTGTACCACCAGGTATACTTCAATATAAGAGACTCCATACTAACTATTGTATGGGTTCAAGGCAGTGTTACCCATAGAGGTCCCGCTTCTCTCAATCCAAATAGTAATTTTTGGACAGCTCTCATGTAGAGTCCCAAAGCTTAATGTACATGGAAATTACATTACTTTTGCGGAATACTTAGTACATAAATAACACACACACAAGTACCGTAATATTTTAGTGTCTTTGGAAACTCAGAATATAATTTTCTAATCGTGGTGAAAGATCTTCAACATCTCCCATAAAGATCTCCTTTTTTTACCTAAAACCATTCTTTATATCCTGGAGAAAAGAAAACATAAAATGGTGAGATCAAATTCTCAGTAAGGGTAAACAAAATAAATATCAATCACATCAAAATAAAAACATAACATTTTTGAAATCTTACCCTACAAAAGAGATCATAATTTCATAACATGGGATAAATCAGGGTAGTGAAATGTAATCCCAATAATCATAACATAAAACATGAAACATTCTGTCATGAACACATAATCATAGAGAATCATTTCTTATTAGTCAAGACTCATTCACAAGACTATCTTAGTGGACAATGTCCAATTCTGAAACGAGTTCATTCCTCGTTTCAGTCCTGTTTTACTGAACTGGTTTAACCTGCCGTTCCAGCCATGTCTATCTCATGAGATATAAAATCTTTACCCAATGCATTGGAGGGAGATATAGGTCCCACCCATCTCATAATTATTCAATTCTTATGTGTGCACAAATTCATAAATCATACATCATTTCATAACCAATGTAATAAAAATGGGATTCTTAAACAACATAACATCATAAAACAATTCATATAAGATAAAGGAATTCATAAAAATAATTACATCACAACATAATCAAATCAATGTAATAATAGGGATAGAAACATAACCCTATATTATCTTAGATGGCAAATAATTTTGATAAAAAATGTGAACTCCATTCTTGAGGAAAATATCCTTTATACTTCAAAAACATTTTCCTTTCTTAACATGTCATACAATTTTAAACTAAAAGAAGTCGATTAAAAATAAACATGAAAACTTATAAAGGAAGCTTCATGGAAATAATTTTTTAAAAATCCATTCATGCCGTATAAGATAAAAAAACATTCTTCTTGTACTTTTTTCGGAAAAGTCAAAAAGTATCTCGTACGAAAAACGACAAAAGATTCATTTCATATCTTTTACTAAAAACTCACCGAAGGGTAAAATTGGATATAAACTATTGTAGAAGGATATAAATATTACATACTGAGGAAAAATGGATGTGGATGATAAATATTCCCTAGTAAATTCTGAAGTATAAACAATCTCGGATAAAAATTGAGATTGCGAGATTTTCCCTTACCTTAGGTCCGATTTGCTTCGTAAGTGTCCGAACCTCCTCTTCTTTGAAGTGCCTTTTTGAGATCTCCTTTTAGGACACTAAAATTGGTCTTTGAAGAAGACCAGAACCTCTAGGATGTTTATAAGGAAGTGGATAAGATAATTTGGCAGGGGTTGGCCGAGCTTGAAGGCTCAAAGTGGGGTGAGGAAGAGGGGGAGGAGGTGCCCTTTTATAAGGGAGGAGAGGGGCTCCTTTGGAAAACTAAATAATATTATTTTATTATAAAGTCATATTCAGTTTAAAATATCTCCAAATTGATTTATTTCAAAGAAAAGGTGGGTATGGATCGAAATACTCTCATCCAATAGAATTTAGACATGTTTAGGTTTTTATTTTAACCTCATCATTTAGATTAAGTTAAATAATTTTACTTTTACAGTGTCTTCTTGTGTTCTTACACTATAAGGTTAATAAACATACTATAACAAGCCAAACGAACCCCAAGTTGTTTATTATTAATATATATAACCTTATCTAAGTCATTTGGCCGAACCTTATATTTTTAGAAATAAAATAACAATTAATAATATAATATTTGTTTTAAAAACTATTTTATGTCAATTTTGACACTATTGAGTAATTGATTTTTGTGAAAATTATAACAGAATGATTAGTTCTAAAAAAATTAATTAAATCAATACTAACATGTCATATTAACCTATAAAATTAGTGTAATTCATAAAAAGTCTCAAATTATATTTATTTGGGTATTTATAATATCAATTATTATAATTTTTCACTATTATGGTAATTACTTCATCATCATTGTGTCATAAATAAATTAATTTATTTAATGTCTAAAAATTATAAATAAAATATCATTATGTAGGAAACCTTATTATCTTTCTAATTAACATTTAAAATCAAATTTATCTTATGTATAACCCTATATTAAAATTTTCTTTAGTAAATAAACTTTTATTTTAACTCTTTTAACTCTTCTTTGAATTAAATAATAATAAATGTCCTAATCTAATCCAAGTGGGCCTAAATGGTCATATTTTATTCCTAAGGTTTTTTTGGTCGACTTACACTTATCCAATAGAATTAGTACATGTGTTAGGGTAGTAATAATATCATTTTTACCCTTAATTAGCCTATTTACTTTTAACCGTGGTAGAAAAAATTAAAAAGTTACTATTCACCAAAAATTATTTTCAACTCATTGAATCACATTTTACTTACTGACATCAACCGTGTCTCTAGGATTTTTGAAATTCCACTCATAGAAGCGGTAAAATTATGTTTTATGAAAAATTCAATTTTTTTTACTACCACTTAGTGGTTTCACTATTCATCAAAAAAATGAAAGTTTCCAGAAAAATACCAAAAATTAGGCCTAAGCTATATTTGATATTATGAACTAAAAAATGATGTCTGTTTTACCAAATTAAAAACATATCAGTTACATTAACTAATTTAAAAATTAATTCTCGTCGTCAAAACAAATAGCGTGTTTTTAAGAGATAATAACTATCAAAAGATTGACAGTTGTTTATAACTGGTTTAAATGTGAAATTACATCCAATGGCCAACATTGTATTAAATTGTAAAAATATTTTCTAAATATACTTTAAAACCACTCTAATTAATAATTTATCACCATTAATTATTTCAATTAAAAAAAAATTTTAACTATAATTTAGTATTTTTCACTATTCATCAGAATATGAAAGTTATTCGAAAAGTACCAAAATTTCACCCTAATCTAATTTCGATATTCATAATCCAAAAATGAAGTCCATTTTGAAAAATAAAATTTACAAAATTTCAAAAAGTTTTTATTAGTATTCATAACGACTAATTTTAATAATAGCACATCGTTGTTTAGTGAAACTCAGTATTGCGTACTACACACGCTATCGAGGAAGGTCGTGATTGCGTGTAATGAAAGGCAAGTCAAGGATGTGTTTTGTGCAAGCTCCATTTAGTGTAGCGTACAACACAGGACATTAATGAAATTAAAAAGAATATTTTTCATAAAATCTCGGGGTGTTACATTCTACCACCCCTTAAAATGAAATTCGCCCTCGAAATTCGCCGGGGTTATAAATGGTTTACTATTCGAAAGTTTCTTTGATAGAAACCCACATCGTAAAAAGGAATAACAAAGCCATTCTTTAAAAACAAAATTATGAAACGTAACGGTTAACCAAATAAACTAATCACTGGGTTTCTATATAGGTTAAAATATGGATATGGAAGAGAAATCTAACCATCATGTTCTGATGGAGAGTGGTAGAGAACATGGCTATGGAATAGCCAACAATCACAAAGCCATAAATTTTTTATTATCTAAGGTACCATCTGATTCATCAGATATAAGAGCACTAGGACAACATTTTTGGTTTTCAAGATCATTTCCCTAATGCTGATGAAATTGGAATTAGAAGAAATACATTCGTGATTTCGGTATAGTCTCACTGTTGGTCATTCTTTGGACAGTTTCCACTTCATCTCTTTAATAAATGAAGTTGAGTTTGTCATTCATGATGTGTTAGCAGATCATGTGGTAGAATGATGGTTCATTCCATCTGTCTCAAATAAAAGATTAGAAAAGTTGTCAAAAAAATTCATAAGTCCATCTATAGTGAGATTAATCATATATGGTTCCTAAAATGGACTTATACATCATATATCATACCTCTTAATATAATAAAACTAGTTTCTACTAAACAGGGACTTCCTGTAGGCCTGTGGTAGGCGATAAAGGCCAGTCGCACTTCGGTTGTGGGTTCGATTCCCACGGCCTTGTCCAACGCGATGGGCTTTCGCCCGTCCTGCAGGTTGTCCTTTTTCTAAAACTATATTACTATAACATCTCATCAATAATAACGAAAAAACTTCTATCCTTAAACAATACTAACTTATTTCCAACATAATCCATTCCAATCTTTAGGCGTATCCATAATACTGCAGTCCACTCTCATAATATAGTGAAAACGATTACCAGAGATTTAATACCATCATTGATCCCCATATATCATAAGATATGTCTTGTTGGTCACATTCCAAACCTTCAAAGGCCTTAATCATGTATTCTCTTGAATACCCATTAAACCTTAGTGAAAACATGAATGTAGTTAAATGTTAACACTTTCCACATACCAAAATCTTCAAAATTCTATATACTTAAACCATGATATCACTTAGTCCTTATATCAATCATGCACTCATGAGTACTGTCAAGCATTTCATTTTTTTCCTTATCCCTTCATTACACGCCCATCATCTTTTTTCCTAAAATATCTCAATCACTTTCCATGGTTACCGGTACCATAAAATTATTGAAAACCACAATAGACCAATACATAAATATTCCAATATTCCACGATACTATATACAACATTATTTTGGAATCCCATTACAAAAACACATAATCATTCCACCACATCGTTGTCATATTCAACATCGCCAATGGTGATCGCATGTGACTTCCCGTTGTCCTTTTCCTTAAGTGGTTGCTCATGTCGATCATCACTAACCCTTGGATTAGGGCATTTATTATCATAATGCCCCATTTCCTTGCACTTGAATCATTAAAGTGTAGTAGGTTCATTCTGTGTATCCATTCCTTTGTTTGCGTCATTAGACATCTTCTTTCTATCATTGAGGCATTCAATTGCCCGATGACCTTCCTTTCCACATTTGAAACATTTACTTGTCCCTTTAAGACAATCTCCACCATGCTTCTTTCCACACTTTGAGCATAAGGAAAGATTCATCTTATTTTCACCACTATTCTTAGATTTCTCCTTGAACTCCATCTTTCATTTCTTGTCAAAACTATGAGATGGATAAGAAACACAAACTTCCATTTTTACCTTGATAGCACAATGCAAAATTTCTTCATAGCTACTGAAGTCTCTTATAGCTAATGCCCTTCTAAGATTTGGTTTTAAGCCACTAAAGAATCGATCAACTTTACTTTCAGGTTGGATGATAAATCCATATGCATACCTTGCAAGCCTTGCAAAATTCTCTTCGTATATACCAATAGATTCATCATCCTTTTTCTTTAGTTCAAGAAACTCCTTCTCCATATTTTTTCGAAGAATACGAGGGAAGTACCTATTGAAAAATAAGTTCTTGAACTCGTCCCATTCTATATACTGAATTTCATCTCTTTCCCTCATATTCTTGATAAGATTCCACCATTGATCAGCTTCACCTTCCAAACGATATACTGCTTAGATGACTTTATCAAGTTGAGAACATTGAAGAACTGAAAATATCTTTTCAGTGGTACTGATCCATTATTCAGCAATAAGTGGATCAGAAGACCCACTGAAAGAAGGTGGATGTTGCCTCATGAAGGACTCAATAGAATATTGTTCTCTTTTATGCTCATTTGGAAGTCCAGAATGATTCATAGTTTGTGTAAGTATTGCAATAATATTTTTCACTCCATCTCCCATAACATTTGTTTGTTCAGGAGCACAATCATTGCATTGTCCATTGCATTGATCAACACGGTTCCTTCGGGTTCCTTCCATCGTCTAAAACCCAAAAATAATAGTGTGAGAGGAAAAAATCATGCTAGGGAAAAAAACATAATAAAGGGGGAGTACGTTCAATATCTAACATCTTAGGTTTAATTCTAAGATTGTTACTGTAATTATAGGACTATAACCTATACTTATACTTAACCTTATGGACATCCCTAGACATACCTTAGAAATATCTATAGGTATCTCACTAATGTTCTCGCATCCTAGTTTCCAAAGGATTACTAAACCTTTCCTCTGATACCAACTGTAGAGTCCCGAAGCATAACGTACATGGACATTACATTACTTTTGCGGAATACTTAGTACATAAAAAACACACACACAAGGACCGTAATAGTTTAGTGTCTTTGGAAACTCGGAATATAATCTTCTAATCATGGTGATAGATCTTCAACATCTCCCATAAAGATCTGGTTTTTTTTACCTAAATCCATTTTTTATATCCTGGGGAAAATAAAACATAAAAGGGTGAGCTCAAATGCTCATTAAGGGTAAACAAAAGAAATATCAATCACATCAAAATAAAAACATAACATTTTGGAAATCTTACCCTACAAAAGATATCATAATTTCATAACATGGGATAAATCATTGTAGTGAAATGTAATCCCAATAATCATAACATAAAACTTGAAACTTTGTGGCATTCACACATAATCATAGAGAATAATTTCTTATTAGTCAAGACACATTGTGAAGACTAACTTAGTGGACAAAGTCCAATTCTGAACCGAGTTCATTCCTCATTTCAGTCCTGTTTTACTGAACCAGTTTAACCTGCTGTTCCAGCCATGTCTATCTCATGAGATATAAAATATTTACCCAATGAATTGGAGGGATATTTAGGTCCCACCCATCTCATAATTATACCATTCTTATGTGTGCCACAAATTCATAAATCATACATCATTGCATAACCCATGTAATAAAAATGGGATTCTTAAACAACATTACATCATAAAACAATTCATATAAGATGAAGGAATTCATAAAAATAATTCCATCACAACATAATCAAATCAATGTAATAATAGGGATAGAAACAGAACCCTATATTATCTTAGATGGAAAATAACTTTGATAAAACACTTGAACTCCATTCTTGATGAAAATATCCTTTATACTTCAAAAACATTTTCCTTTCTTAACATGTCATACACTTTTAAACTAAAAGAAGTCGATTAAAAATAAACATGAAAACTGGTAAGGGAAGCTTCTTGGAAATAATTTTTTAAAAATCCATTCATGTCGTATAAGTTAAAAAACATTCTTATTGTACTTTTTTCTAAAAAGTCAAAAAGTACCTTGTACGAAAAACGACAAAAGATTCCTTTCATATATTTTACTAAAAACTCACCGATGGGTAAAATTGGATATAAACTATTGTAGAACGATATAAATATTACATATTTAGGAAATATGGATGTGGATGGTAAATATTCCCTAGTAAATTCTGAAGTATAAACAATCTCGGATAAAAATTGAGATTGCGAGATTTTCCCTTACCTTAGGTCTGATTTGCTTCATAAGTGTCCGAACCTCCTCTTCTTTGAAGAGCCTCTTTGAGATCTCCTTCTAGGACACTAAAATTGGTCTTTGAAGGAGTAATAAACCTCTAGGATATTGCTAAGGAAGTGGAGAAGTGAATTTGGCAGGGGTTGTCCGAGCTTGAAGGCTCAAAGTGGTGTGAGGAAGAGGGGGAGGAGGTTCCCTTTTATAAGGGAGGAGAGGGGCTCCTCTGGAAAACTAAAAAATATTACTTTATTATAATGTCATATTTGGTTTTAAATAGCTCCAAATTGATTTATTTATAAGATAAGGTGGGGATGGATTCAAATCCTCTCACACAATAGAATTTAGACAAGTTTAGGTTCCTATTTTAACCTTATCATTTCGATTAAGTTAAATAATTTTACTTTTACCGTGTATTCTTGTGTTCTTACACTATAAGGTTAATAAACATACTATAACAAGACAAACGAACCCCAAGTTGTTTATTATTAATATATATAACCTTATCTATGTCATTTGGACAACCATAGATTTTTAGGAATAAAATAACAATTAATAATATAATATTTGTTTTAAAAACTATTTTATGTCAATTTTGACACTATTTAGTAATTGATTTTTGTGAAAATCATAACAGAATGATTAGTTCGAAAAAAGTTAATTAAATCAATACTAATATGTTATATTGACCTATAAAATTAGTGGAATTAATAAAAAGTCTCAAATTATATTAATTTGGGTATTTATAATATCAAATATTATAATTTTTCACTATTATGGTAATTACTGCATCATCATTGTGTAATAAATAAATTAATTTATATAATGTCTAAAAATTATAAATAAAATATTATTATGTAGGAAATCTTATTAGATTTATAATTAATATTTAAAATCGAATTTATCTTATGTATTACCATATATGAAAAATGTTTTAGTAAAGAAACATTGATTTTAACTCTTTTAACTCTTCTTTGAATTAAATAATAATAAATGTCCTAATCTAATCCATGTGGGCCTAAATGGTCATATTTTATTCCTAAGGTTGTTTTTGGTTGAATTACACTTATCCAATAGAATTAGTACATGTTTTAGGGTAATAATAATATCATTTTTACCCTTAATTAACCTATTTACTTTTAACCGTGGTAAAAAAAAGTAAAAAATTACTATTCACCAAAAATTATTTTCATCTCATTGAAACACATTTTACTTAATGAAATCAATTGTGTCTCTAGGATTTTTGAAATTACACTCACAGAAGCGGTAAAATAATGTTTTATGAAAATTCATTTTTTTACTACCACTTAGTGGTTTCACTAATCATCAAAAAAAATGAAAGTTTCCAGAAAAATACCAAAAATTAGGCCTAAGCTGTATTTGATATTATGAACTCAAAATTGATTTCTATTTTACCAAATTCAAAACATCTCAATTACATTAACTAATTTAAAAACTAATTCCCGTCGTGAAACCGAATAGCGTGTTTTTAAGAGATAATAACTTTCAAAAGATTGACACTTGTTTATAACTGGTTTAAATGTGAAATTACATCCAATGACCAACATTGTATTAAATTGTAAAAACATATTCTAAATATACTTTAAAACCACTCTAATTAATAATTTATCACTATTAATTATTTCAATTAAAAAAGATGCTTTTAATTAAAATTTACTAATTTTCACTATTCATCATAATATGAAAGTTATTCGAAAAGTACCAAAATTTCACCCTAAGATAATTTTGATATTCCAAATCCAAAAATGAAGCCCATTTTGAAAAATAAAATTTACAAAATTTCAAAAAGTGGTTATTAATATTCATAACGGCTATTTTCAATAATAGCATATCGTTGTTTTTTGAAAATCGGTATTGCATACTACACATGCTATCAAGCAAGGTCGTGATTGCGTGTAATGCAAGGCAAGTCAAGGATGCGTGTTTTTCAACCTTCTTTTTTGTGTAGCGTACAACACAAGACATTAATGAAATTAAAAATAATACTTTTCATAAAATCTCGGGGTGTTACATCTCACATGATGAATAGTCTCAAAAGTGGTTGCATGAGTTGGAACAGTTTGATTAGAGTAGCATGTTCACTCTAAAGAAGTTTGAGGTCCACCAGAACTAGACATCACAGTCCTTCAATAAAAAGGTACTCTTTCATTTATTTCTCCATGGAGAACTGGTGTTATCACTCAGAACACCAGTGATACCAGGAAAGAAGCCCCCAAAATTGGATCCCATGTGGGAAGGAACTAATATCATACCTAATGTCGATCATAATGTATCATATTCACTAGCCACCAAGGATGGAGAAAATTTTAAACCACCAACCAATGCACGATTTCTCAAGAAATATTTAGCATAACTTCAACTAATACGACATCTACATCGGTGTGACTCCCATCAGATGTTTGATCCGCATGATGTTAAATTGCATGGTATTTATCATCCTGATTACATGACATTAAAGCATGAAAGTGCATCCTAACCACATGATGTTAAACTATATGGGGGATTATCCTCATGGAAGGAAAATAAACCACATGGCTTCTCAAGAACTACATATGGATTTATTCATGTCATCACCGGATACATAGTGATGCCCAAACCACTACCTATGATCTCAACCATGGGATTGTATTCCTCTCACAATGGTTGAACCCATGTTCTTACCACATGGTATAAAACTATAGTGATTCAAAATACCCCCTTTCCATTAACATCAAGTCACCCACATCCTCTCCACATGATATTAAAATGCACAGTTTATCTAGAACTACATATGTCTCGATTCCCAATTCTAATGGGATATATAGGGATGCCTTGACTCTATATATCGGTCCATCAACTACATGGTAAGAAATTACTTTGTTTTACCCCATTTATATCTCTAAATTATAAGAATATCCATGTCATTACTTGATTCTGACATAGAGTATTGCTCACGTGAGCTTAGGAATTACAGAAAATATCTATCGTCACAAGCAAGGCTTGAAGGGGCATGACACGTCCATTTTTGTCTTGAATGAAACACCATAACAAGCATTCCATGTGTCCTGAAAACATGATGTTAAACAAAAAAGTTCTCCAAGAACTACATGTGGATTGATTATCATCCATACGAGATGCTTAATTCTTCCAATACCACCACTCTCAGGGCCAAAAACAATGCACCATCAATTAATGATGGTTATCTTTCACCCGTACCACATGATGTTAAATTTTATGGAACTCCCAGAACAATATATGGCATGATTCTTATTACCATGAGATATTTAGATATGCCTATACATCTCCCCCTCATGACCATCCATGGGTATAACCCTTTTTATCCCCCTAGCCTAAGTTTTCTTGGATGGGTGCATGTTGTGGATTAGACCACATCGGTCCCCATTCACATCGGGATTCTTTATGGAAGCACACTACACATATCCATGTAAATATATTCATCTTAAAATCCAAACCAAAGGATCCTAAAACGTTCACATAGGTCCTTACAACATGAGATTAAACTGTGTTGCATTTTCCCAATCGCAATGCATTTAACACCACAGCCTTCAAAAACTATGTGTGTGTTTGATTCTTATTTTCATGTCTTACATAGTGCTACCAAATCTACATCATTGGGACCAACAATGACATTAACATTTATTCATGATGATTCACCTACATCTTTTCCACATGTCGTTAGACTTCCTCGAAATATATTCCTATCACATGATGTTAAATTGTACGAAGATGGACATCCCCAATAAATGTCAATAAAATGTGCAGACCATCTCCCATTTTTCATCCCTCATCAATGTAGGATCGAAACTGATGTAGATGCTCAATATACAAGAGTGGTGGTGAATTGTACACTTTAAAAATTCCTTTGGAACCCTTAAAGTTAGTTAAGAATAACTATGTTTTCCTTAAGAGAATGAAAGGGCTAAGTTTAACAAAGTTAAACTAAGCAAATTCACAACACCTCTAACTCTAAATGCATACTTGGAAAGAGATTCCGAACGTGGGTTCCGGAAATATGGTTCCGGAAATTGAACCTTAAAAAAGATTACACTATGAGATTCTACCTTAAAGCGTATAGAATCTAAATGAAATAGAGTACAAATAAGGAAGTATAAGAAAGTTATACTTTCCTTATAATACAAAATGCAGCAAAAATAAAACAAGTAGTTAAACTACAAGTAACAAGATATAAGTCTTTTAACCCAAAGAGAAGGGTATCAAACAACATTGGATAAAGGTCCCTTGATTTATACTTTCAAGCAAGTCTGTCTTACCCACACCAGGGTAAGCCCTCGATACAAAGATCGGAGTCTCTGTCTTGCTTTCCCCGCAAGCCCTCAACTTCAAGGTAGTTGGCATCCTCTGTCTTCCTCAGCAAGGAAGCCCTGGAACTTCAAGGTAGTCGGCTCCTCTGTCTTCCTATCCCCGTAAGTCCTCGAATGTAATCACCAACATTCGGAGTCGCACGAAGCGTTGAAAGTTAATAAGAGCCTCTCTCTCTAGAAATCACTTCAAGCATGTAATCACATGAGTCGAAGATCAGTCAGCCATTCTACACCGAGCTCTTTCAAATGAGCTCTTATTTATAGGTAAGGTCGACTCCTTCTCCAACGGTCATATTTTCCTTAAAGATCGGAGGGACCTGTACACGTGTCACTTATACAACGGTTAGTTTATAACAAAATAGATAACATCGTTTGATAACAAAACAAGTGTAACAGATTGTACGACATCGTTTTAATTCTAACTAAAAAGTTCGGAATGAAAGCTTCGGAGTGAATATTCGAAGTGTAATGGAAATAATAATGAGTAGACAGATTATAGAAATGTAAGCATGATAATATTTTGGAGTCTAACCAAAATATTTTTCGGAGTCTGAATTAATTCAGAGTGTATAAAACAAAGATAACCAGATTCTGTTTAATAAGAGAATTCAGAATGAGAATTCAAAATGGGAATTCGTCAACAGAATTTGTAATGAGAATTATTCTTCAGAATTCGTAATGAGAATTAATCATTAGAATTCTTAATGAGAATTCTTCATCAGAATTCGTAATGAGAATTCTTCTTCAGAATTCTTTATGAGAATTAATCATTAGAATTCGTTATGATAATTATTCATCAGAATTCGTAATGAGAATTCTTCATTGGAATTCGTAATGAGATTTCTTCTTCAGAATTCGTAATGATAATTAATCATTAGAATTCGTATTGAGAATTCGTTATCGAACTTCATAATAATTCGTATCCTGAATCTGGAATATAACATAGTCAGAGTTCATATCCAGAATTCGGAATGATACTTTATTATAGTTCTCATCTGGACTTCGGAGTGAAACTTCCTTACAGTTCTTATCCAGAATTCAGAACCTCATATAGAATACTTTATATCAAAGTTTTAAACAAATCCTAGAAAATAGAAATGAATCCTAATTTTATACTTAGGAAAAATATGGATGAAAATAAGATAAGGTTAATTTTTCTTATAAAAGCGATTTTCCTTAAGAATGCAATTTTCCTTAAGAAAACATTTTTCCTTATGGATAAGGTGTTTGTGATTTTCAAAACAAGAAAGAATGGAAAAGTCATAAGAAAAACCTTATTCACTCAACAATCTCCCCCTTTTTGGAAAGCACAAACATTCTTACAAAAAATAAATTCTAGGAAGAAAGAAAAACAATAAAGCGTATCTCCCTTTGCTTTAAGGATATTGATGAATACGACTAACTCCCCTTTAGGCCTTGAAACTCTAAGGATCGTATTCATATTTCCGGAGTGACATTTCGTTATGAATAAGAAAGTCTTCTTAAATGAAAAACTCTCCCTTAAACAAACTCTTATTAGAATTATTTTTCCTTAGGGATCTTTTCCTTCTCCCCTTTTGATAAACTCTTATTAGAGTTCTTCTATTTCTTAAGGATCTTTTCCTTCTCCCCCTTTGTGATTTTCAAAAAGAAATTGAGGGAATGGAAAGAAATAACAAAGTACCTGAAACATTAGTAGTAACAACAAAAGGAACGACAAGCACAAATTTCATTGAAATCTCGGCAACAAAAAAAATACAACAAAAAGATCGGATTTGGTTATTTCGGATCTTTTTCCTTTGAAATGATCCCCTTAAGAATAGTCTTGATCATATTCAGGTCTTTATGATCTTCTTGAGCTTGCTTCTCTAAGACCACTATCCTTGCAGATTAAGCTTCAATCTTTTCTTCCTGAGATTTCAGCTGTTCTTCCTGAGCCTTGATCTTTTCTTCTTGAGCCTTCATCCTCTGTTCAAACTCAATCCGATGATCCCTTTCAAATTTCCAGTTTTGAGAAACAGAATTCAACATCCCATTCAGATCTCTGACTTCTTGAATATGGAAGTTCTTTTCATCAGTCAGCTTCTCTTCAAAGGAGGAAGTCAGCTCATTGATCTTCCTGTCCTCAGTCTCGAAGGCATCTTTAACATTATCTTGAAACTCATCGAATAACCTCATCTCTTAAACAGTCTTCTTCGACCAGTTTGTCATCTTCTTGCAAGATTTTCTATGAGCTTCGTAGCCAACAAAGAAGGTTTTGAACTGAGCCTCAATCTCAATGCACTTGTCCATAACCATAGATACAGAGTCAGTTTTCTGATTCAATGCATGTTGTAGCATCTGACACCTTGAGTCAATACTTGAGAAGGTCGGAATGGATCCCACCAACTTCATTAATGACTGGACAACAAAGTCATGCCGCACCGAGGATGACTCTGAATCCGAAACTCTGCTTGGATAATTTTCTTCTTCAACAAGGTCACGCTTTCTCTTGGAAGAACTACCAACTTCCTTACTCTTCCTCACTTCTGAGCTCGGAGTATCAGCAAGAATTTTCTATCCCTTGTCTTTTTTCGGAACCGATTCATGATCAGGGGTTTTCTGCTCACCATTAGACACATGAACAATTTCATCAACTAGTTTTTGAACAACATCTTCCCCATTATTATCCTTCTCTGGAGTTACTAACTTAGAGGATTCAGCCTCTGAAGTTTGGAGTGACAGGTGTTCCGAAGGCGACCCCTTATACTCATCTACTTCTTTCAATAAGTCTCTTGTTTCACCACTTGCTTCAGCAACCTGTTCTTCCTCTTGCACTTGTTGAACCTGCTCGAGTTGCTCAACATATTCGGTTGTAACTTCTTCCGGAAAATCAAGGTTTCTTCCTGGAGTCTCAGGTAGAGATAACAAGGAGAAATATCTCGGAACTGGAATGCTTCCGGATACCATCTCATTAAATTTTAACAACACTTGGACTGCCTTGGCTTCTGACGTCTTCTTCTTGAGCTTCTTCTCTTTTACTTGTTTTTCAATCTGATCAGCAGTTCTCTCCTTTAAGGCTTTAGCTTCCGCAGGGTCCAATCCGAACTGCGGATCCCCTTATTTCCTTTTCTCTTTATCTGCTCTCCACTTGGCGACAACCTCATCAGGAAAAGCCTTCTTCTTCTTTGTTTTGGGAGGTGCGGTTTTAGCTTCCTTTGATTTTGGATCCTGTACCTCAGCTGCAACTTCCTTCAACTTTCTTTGCTTTACTGGCTTGGACGATTCCGGTTCAGCAGTTTTCGGAGCCGCTTCTTCTTGACTTGGTAGATCAGAGAACTCACCAGTCTCCTTGTTGAAAGCCGCATCCATTCTCTTAAGAGTATCATCACTGACCAATAAAATTTTGCAAACCCTTGGCTTAGATTTGAAAGCTTCCTTGAAGGAGTCAAGGCACCGAACTATCAACTTTGATAATATTGCTGGGTACATTACGACCTGGGCTCTGAGATTTCCTTTCTTAAGATTCTCGATAGTTATAAGAATGTGACTCATGAAGTTAAACTTCCTTAGATTTATCAGGAAATCTATGATATAGATCTCACTCTTCTTCAAGTTGTCTTTATCACCTTTCATTGGTACAATAATACCTTGCACCCACAATTCTAGAATCCGGAAATTTGTAGGCAAACTTGCAATTTTCAGAGCATTGTCATCTGAGAGTCCGAGAGTTTTCAAGGCTTTTTCTTTGTCGAAGCTACCCTTAGAATCTGG
This sequence comes from Viscum album, assembly GCA_963277665.1. NCBI lineage: Eukaryota > Viridiplantae > Streptophyta > Magnoliopsida > Santalales > Viscaceae > Viscum > Viscum album. Next base: position 288,288,617 of record OY728151.1, on the reverse strand, counting down.
AAAAACGTGAGATATGAACTCGGCTTCTCCTTCATAGGTCAGACCTACCATGCTTGCTGCCTTGGTATAAGAAAGTTTGTAGGTCTTGCCATAAGACTTAAAAGAAAACTTCTCCATATTATCTTCCTGATCGAAGGATACTGATTCATAGAACTCCATAAGTAACTCCTAAAAGACATCATCTTGATTCCCCAGTTTGGATATAGCAACATCTTCCCATCCATTCAACTTAATGTTCTTCGAAATGAGATAATCATAGTTGTTGAAGAAATCCGGATGAACTAACCTTTCTCTGTAAACTAACCATTGAGAAATAGGCTTAGTAGATGACATTTCTTGAGATGCTAACTCCACAGACATTCGGATCTGAAGTTCTCTGAGTAGTTCAGAACGGAGAAATATGAAGTTCGGAATGGCTTTAAAATAGAGGGGCAGAGATTCGGGATGCGAGAGCTTGAAAACGATGTGGGATGAGTAATTGGGTCCCCTTTATATAGGCAATGGAACGACGGTTCAGCTTCCTCAGTTGATCTAACGGTTGGGAGAAGTTGAGATCAGATCTGACAGTTGAAAACTTGAAACCTATCTTTTTGAGGTTTTTATTAAAACAAGGAATTAAGAAAACTATAATCTGAAAACATAATACAATAAAATTACAGCAAGTAAAATATGACTACGAAAACTTGAGTAAGGTAGTCATACCTTTCGGATTAGCTTAGGAGGATTATTCGTAATGGGTAATATAAAAATGACTACGAAAAAAAACTTTATTATGAGAAGAAAGAGTTCGCAAAAGCTTCACTATGGAAAATAAACTTAGTACGAAAAACTCATTACGGAACACTCATTACGGAAAACTCAGTACGAAAAAAAAACTTAGTAAGGAAAAACTTAGTACAAAAAAATCATTATGAAATTTTGAAAACGAAAAACTTATTAGGATTGATTTAGTACAAAAGTTCCATTATGAAAATACCAGTACGAAATTTTCTATTCCGGATGTTTTCCAAAACAAACACTTTCAATCCAGAAGTATTTTGTATGAAAATGTCCATTCTAGAAAATTGTAGTTCAGGAAATTCCATTCCGGAAATCTTCGTTCCGAAAAATTTGAAAACAAAATTTTGGGAAAAAAACATTGTTAAACTAACAAACAAATGTGCTCCCCCTATGAAAAGGAGTTTATTGCTGTAAGGAGACTTTTTCAACAGAACATTACTTAAGGAAAATTACCTTACGGTTATCATCCCTAACTTCTGTATGATATATTCAAATCTATCAGAAGGAAAAGATTTTGTGAAAATATTAGCAAGTTGATCTTTCATTCCGATAAACTGAAGAATAATATCTCCTTTGAGTGTGTGATCCCTAAGAAAGTGATGCCTAATATATTTGTGTTTTGCACGGGTGTAATGTGTAGGGTTCTTACTAATGGCAATGGAACTTGTGTTATCACACAAAATTTGAGTTTTGGTAAAACTCAAGCCATAGTCTGTGAGTTTGTGTTGCATCCACAACACTTGAGAACAACAACTTCCAGCTACTACATATTCAGCTTCAGCAGTGGAAAGTGCTACAGAATGTTGCTTCTTGCAGGACCAAGAAACTAATGAATCTCCTAAGAAATGAAAAGTTCCAGATGTACTTTTTTCTATCCATTCTACATCCACGAAAGTCAGCATCAGAAAAGCGTTTAAGAACAAAGTCATTTCTAAAAGTATAAAATAATCCTAGATCTATGGTTCCCTTAAGGTAGTGAAAAATTCTTTTTACTTCCTTTAAGTGAGATTCCTTAGGATTGGATTGATATCTTGCACATAAGAATACTGAAAACATTAAGTCTGGTCGACTAGCTATTAATTAAAGTAAACTTCCTATCATACCTCTAAAAGCTGTATGATCTACTGGTTTCCAAGCTTTATCAAGATCTAGAGAATTTGTGGTACCAATAGAAGTACTTATACTCTTAGTGTTGTCATAACCATACTTTTTAAGAAGATATTTAATATACTTATGTTGAGATATGTAAGAACCTTCTGGTTTTTGGGAAATTTGAAAACCAAGGAAAAATGTTATCTGACCCATCATACTCATTTCAAACTCAGATTTCATTAGACATGCAATGGAGTCAGTCAAAGATTGCTGAGTTGAACCAAATATGATGTCATCAATATAAATTTGAACAATCAAAACATTTTTCTTATCTTTCTTTATGAAAATAGTTGGATCTGAATTTCCCTTAACATAGTTATTTTGAAGCAAAAATCCAGTGAGTCTATCATACCATGCTCGTGGGGCTTGTTTAAGGCCATACAAAGCTTTGGTAAGTCTAAAAACATGATCAGGATATTTTTTATCTTCAAAACCAGGAGGTTGTTCAACAAAAACTTCCTCTTGAACATAACCATTAAGAAAAGAACATTTCACATCCATTTGAAAAATTTTGAAATTAAAGAATGCTTCAAAGGAAAGTAGAATACGGATAGATTCAAGTCTAGCTACTGGAGCATAGGTTTCCTCATAGTCTATTCCCTCTTGTTGATTATAGCCTTTAGCAACAAGTCTAGCTTTATTTCTTACTATGACTCCATTTTCATCACATTTATTTCTGAAAACCCATTTTACTCCAATAACAGAAGTTTCCTTAGGTCTTTCAACCAAGGTCCAGACTTTATTCCTTTCGAATTCATTTAGTTCATCTTGCATGGCTTTAATCCAATCATCATCACCAAAAGCTTCATCAGTGCTTTAAGGTTCTAATTGGGAAAGAAATGCTATATGTTCTACTTCATTTCATAAGGAACTTCTAGTCCTTATAGGTTGATTTACATCACCAATGATACTATCACTAGGATGATTCTTAAGAAACACCTGATTTGGGTTTTGTAAAACCTGTTCATCAACATAGGGTAGAAATTCTTCTGGGGTAAAAGTTTCAGAAGTATCTTCTTGAACAATTTCTTTATCAGAAGGTTCTTCTATCAAAGGTTGATAATCAGTTTTTGAAAACACATCCGAGGAAGAAGGTAGGGATGGTTTAAAAACAAAAGGATCTGACTCATCAAATTTTACATGTACTGTTTCTTCAACAGTACAAGTATTTTTATTAAAAACTCTATCAGACTTAGAAGTTGTGGAATATCCTAAGAAAATCCCTTCATCAGATTTTGGTGTGAATTTATGTAAGTTATCTTTAGTATTCAAAATGAATACTTTGCAACCAAAAACCTTGAAGTAGGATAGTCTAGGTTTTCTACCATTCCATAACTCATAAGGAGTTTTATTAAGAAAAGGTCTAATCAAAACTCGATTTATAGTATAGCAAGCAGTACTTACAGCTTCAGCCCAGAAATGTCTAGCAATAGAATATTCACTCAACATGGTTCTAGTTATCTCTTGAAGAGTTCTATTTCTTCTTTCAACTAAACCATTATGTTGAGGAGTTCTAGGTGCTGAAAAATTGTGAGTAATACCTTTTTTACTACAAAAAGTTTCAAAATCAGAATTTTGAAATTCTCCTCCATGATCACTGTGAATAGTTTTCAAAGGAAGGTTTTTCTCATTTTTAACTTGAGCTCTAAAACTTTTGAAATAAGAAAAAGCTTTATATTTCATTGCTAGAAAATAGACCCTAGTAAACCTAGTGTAATCATCAACTAAAACAAACACAATGTATTTGCCTCCAATACTTCCAGTTTGTGTTGGACCAAAAAGATCCATGTGCACTAACTGTAATGCATTGGTTGTTGATACTTCACCGATTGATTTAAAACTAGATTTATGTTGCTTTCCATATTGACAAGGATCACAAACTTTAGAAGAATCAAATCTAAGCTCCGGTAGATCCTTAACTAGTTTCTTCTTCGAGAGTTTACATAGGTTCCTAAGATTACAGTGACCTAGTCTTCTATTCCATAACTAGGAATGATCTTCCATTGCACTTAGGCAAGGTAAATATTGGCTTCTGAAGTCTTCTAAGTTTAATGTATAGACATTCTCTTGCCTATTGGATGAGAGAATATATTCTTCCTTGGAATTGTAAACTAAGCACTTATCATTCCTAAAATTCACAAGGTAACCTTCATCACATAACTGACTTATGCTAATGAGGTTGTGCTTAAGACCTTTAACAAAAAGAACATTTGAAATCAATGTTTTACCAAGAAGAACAATATTACCAATACCAACAATCTCTCCCTTAGCATTATTTCCGAAAGTTACCTTTCCTCCTTTCGTTTTAATAATCTTTTTGAAAAAGGTTTTGTTACCAGTCATGTGCCGGGAACATCCACTATCCATGTACCATGTATTGTTGCTGGTACTTTCTTTTTTTTTCCTAAAATCAGAAGAAAAAAAATTAGATTTTCAAAATCCAAACTTGTTTGGATCCGAGATTTCCAGACAATAAAATTTTAGGTACCCACATTTTCTTAGAAAAGTAAGCTTTGTGAAATCCTAAAGATTGAGTTTTGTTTAAGGAACAAATCTTTGCCCAGTGACCACCACATTGACACATGGTACAAAATGGGACACTTTGAGGAACAAAATAATTGTTACTGAAAATAGGTTTTGCATGGGTATAACAAAATCCGGATTTATTTCTTAAAGGTCGTATTTGGGAATACATCTTATCAAAATTTTCCTTACCATGGGTAAAGTTTGATAAACACTTCTTTAAAGAAAAAATTTCGGACTTGAGTTTTACAACAAAGTTTTTATCCTCAAAATCATTAGTTTTTGAACTAGAGTAAGGCTCGAAAACATTTTTCTTAGAAATTACTTTTTCTAACTCTTTAGAATGTTTATTCTTCTCAGAACATACTTCCTCATGATTTTTTGAAATACTTTCAAAATCAGCATTTTTCTTATTAAGATCTTTAGAAAGATCTGATATCTCTTTTGTAAGAATATAATTCCTAAAGTTTGCCTTATCAAGTTTCTTATTGAGTTTGGAATTCTCAATCTCAAGAAGTTCAGAAAACCTAGAGACTTCTTCATAAGTAGGTAAAGTATTTTCTTCATCAGAAGAAGATTCTTCATCAGAAGAGTTATAATACTTACTATCATTAGAATTTAAAGAAAAATTGGTCAATGATTCAGAATTTCGTACCTTAGCCATGAAACAATGATTGTTAATAGGTAATCTGGCTATAAGACCAAGATTCATCTGTCCTGAAGATTCATAATCAGAAGATTCATCTGAAGAGTCACCACCACTGGCACTCCAGGTGTCATTAGCTTTCAAAACTTTCTTAGCTCTAGCTTTGTAATATTTCTTTCTGTTCCTGTCTGAATGCCATTATTTTCTTTCTTTCTTTTTGAGCATAGGGCAATCTGGTCTAATATGACCAGCTCTCTTACATTCATAACAAGTAACTTCTCCATCTTTCTTATCTTTACTTTCCTTTTTCTTATACTTGGATTGGAAATTTCTCTAGCCATCTATCTTGTTCATCCTTCGAGCAAGATTTTCTAGTTCATTTTCAGAGACTTCACTCTCACTATATTTGGATTGGAAAATAACTTTCTTAGACTTGGATCTGGTTACTCTCTCAGGAGTTTAGCTTTCATCTAATTTGAAGTTGTAGTAAAAGCAACAGTACCATTTACATTCTTCTTCTTGATGTTGTCTGCATCTCTCTTCATTCTGGTTTCATGTTGTAGAAGAGTTCCAAAAAGCTCATCAAGAGAGATCTGAGTGACCTTTCTGTTTTCATTTATAGCGGTTCCTTTGGATTCCCATTCATTGGGCATAATATCAATTATTTTATCCACAAGAGCTTCATTATCTAAACCTTTCTCTCCCATAGACTGTAGACTGTTGACTATAGTCATGAATCTCTGTTGAACTTTACTGATAGGTTCTCCATAAGGAAAATTGAAGCCATGATACTCAGCTCTAAGCATAGCTCTTCTAGTCTCAATCACTATAGAAGTCCCAAAGTGTGTAACTTCTAACTTCTTCCAGATACAGTTAGCTTCTTCACAAGAAGAAATTTGGCTATATATATTTCTAGTCATTGAACATAGTAGAGTATTGCATACCTTATAGTTGAGTTGATATTCCTGCTTTTCCTGGTTAGTAAAAGTTCTAAATTCCTTGTCAGGAATTTTATAATCTCCAGTAACCATAACAAAATTATCTACTCCATTGTTGATAACAAAAGACTTCATGCGATCTCTCCAGTACTCATAGTCATTAACATCAAAGATTGGTGGTCTTGTAGGATTTAGATTGTCAATCGAACCAACTTTAATTCCTTCCATACTAGAAACCTTGGACACACAAACTTGTTAGTAGCAAAAGATTCATAATAACAAAGTTCGGATTGGAAATTTTCGGAATAGAAAAGTTCAGAATGAGAAAATGAGCAAGAAAAACTTTTTTGTGAGTATAAGTATTTCAGAGACCTGCTCTGATACCAATTGTAGGATCGAAACTGATGTAGATGCTCAATATACACGAGGGGGGATGAATTGTACACTTTAAAAATTCCTTTGGAACCCTTAATGTTAGTTAAGAATAACTACTTTTTCCTTAAGAGAAGGAACGGGATAAGTTTAACAAAGTTAAACTAAGCAAATTCACAACACCTCTAACTCTAAATGCAAACTTGGAAAGAGATTCCGAACGTGGGTTCCAGAAATATGGTTCCGGAAATTGAACCTTAACAAAATATTACAATATGAAATTCTACCTTAAAGCGTATATAATCTAAATGAAATAGAGTACAAATAAGGAAGTATAAGAAAGTTATACTTTCCTTATAATATAAAATGCAGCGGAAATAAAACAAGTAGTTAAACTACAAGTAACAAGATATAAGTCTTTTAACCCAAAGAGAAGGGTATCCAACAACCTTGGATAAAGGTCCCTTGATTTATACTTTCAAGCAAGTCTGTCTTACCCACACCATGGTAAGCCCTCGATACAAAGATCGGAGTCTCTGTCTTGCTATCCCCGCAAGCCCTCAACTTCAAGGTAGTTGGCGACCTCTGTCTTCCTCAGCAAGGAAGCCCTCAAACTTCAAGGTAGTCGGCACCTCTGTCTTCCTATCCTCGGAAGTCCTCGAATGTAATCACCAACATTCGGAGTCGCACGAAGCATTGAGGGATAATAAGAGCCTCTCTCTCTAGAAATCACTTCAAGCATGTAATCACATGTGTCGAAGATCAGTCAGCCTTTCTGCACCGAGATTTTTCAAATGAGCTCCTATTTATAGGTAAGGTCGGCTCCTTCTCCAACGGTCATATTTTCCTTAAAGATCGGAGGGACCTGTACACGTGTCACTTAGACAACAGTTAGTTTATAACAAAATCGATGACATCGTTTTATAGAAAAACAAGTGTAACAGAATGTACGACATCGTTTTAATTCTAACTAAAAATTTCGGAATGAAAGCTTCGGAGTGAAGATTCGAAGTGTAATGGAAATAACAAAGAGTAGACAGATTATAGAAATGTAAGCATGATAAGTGTTTGGAGTCTAACCAAAATATTTTTCGAAGTCTGAATTAATTCAGAGTATATAAAACAAAGATAACCAGATTCTATTTAATAAGAGAATTCGGAATGAGAATTCGGAATGGGAATTCGTCAACAGAATTCGTAATGAGAATTCTTCTTCAGAATTCATAATGAGAATTAATCATTAGAAATCTTAATGAGAATTCTTCATCAGAATTCGTAATAAGAATTCTTCTTCAGAATTTGTAATGAGAATTAATCATTAGAATTCGTAATGAGAATTATTCATCAGAATTCGTAATGAGAATTCTTCATTGGAATTCGTAATGAGAATTCTTCTTCAGAATTCGTAATGAGAATTAATCATTAGAATTCGTATTGAGAATTCTTTATCGAACTTCATAAGAATTCGTATCCTGAATCTGGAATAGAACTTAGTCAGAGTTCATATCCGGAATTCGGAATGATACTTTATTACAGTTCTCATCTGGACTCCGGAGTGAAACTTCCTTACAGTTCTTATCCAGAATTCGGAACCTCAAACAGAATAGTTTATATCAATGTTTTAAACAAATCCGAGAAAATAGAAATAAATCCAAATTTTATACTTAGGAAAAATATGGATGAAAATAAGATAAGGATAATTTTTTTTATAAAAGCAATTTTTCTTTAAGAATGCAATTTTCCTTAAGAAAGCATTTATCCTTATGGATATGGTGTTTGTGATTTTCAAAACAAGAAGGAATGGAAAATTCATAAGAAAAACATTATTGACTCAACAATAAATGGACCACAGGAAACATACCTCTACCAACTAGAGTACGGGGTGATTCCACCATCCTTTAAGATAAATTCAAACCCATATACCATACATCATGTCTTGAGCATCCTAGGTCACTGTAAACCTACCACGGCCCTTGGAAAGGATATCTAGATTCACGGACTGTTTTCTTGTCTATGCATACATTTCCCTAGATCCAACATGTGTTCCTATTTCAATCAACCAAATTTGTTAGTCTTAAAATGGACAATCCAATTCTCAGGAGCCCAAACATCATTGGGGCTGCACTCAACACCCCAGTGTGTCTGAACCGATCCTTGTATAACTATGACAAATCATTAGTAATCTCCTGAGAAACTCATACCATGATTTAAGTCATCATCACACTAGTGTTATGAAAATATTCGAGTACTCTTGACCCTTGATATCCTAATTATACTATTGTGTAACATCATAAATATTGGATTTATGAAAGTCATTACCCTAAAATATTTGTTCTTTTGTCAAATTTCTTGTGACCATAAACTCTAGCACATAATGGTCCAAACAAAATACCATAAAATGATAACAGAACAGACACAAAACTGATTTAGCTAAAAATCTGTAAAGGGATACTAGAAAAAAAGTTGAGTCTCCTCCTAGAAAAATCCTCATTATCAATGTTTGGGGAAAATCATTTATGTTTTAAGAATAAGAATCATAAATATGGTAGGGTATACAACCCCAGTAAAAGAAAAGATAGGATCACTAGACCCACTAATCTAGGAAATAGTTTTTGCAATGTTTTTCATGTCTACTCACCATAACAATATCCTTGCTAGTTGGTGGTAGAACTTTTAGGGTACTCAAACCCTCCTTGGATTTTACATCTTCATCAAGCCACACTTCACGAGTCAGGGTGTCTCGAATCTATATAACCTTCCATATCCCTTGGAAAGGATATCTAAATTCTAGGGCCCTTTTTGTGACTATGCAAACAATCCCATGGATCTTGCATATACGCCTATGGACATCAACCAAATGTGTTACTCTCGAAAAGGAAATTATGAATATCTTGAGCATTGAAATCATCACAGAAGCACCCAACATCTCATTATGTCTGAAGAACTCCTAGTATGACTATCCCATATCGTTCTCCTGACATGAGCACTCCAGACCATGATTTATATTACCCACACCAATCTATCCACGTAGATTCAATTTCCTCAATGTTTTTTCCTTGTGTTTCATACCTTTTCCCAAAGATGGACTGTGATAATTCATTTCTTATCCTTTGATGGCCCAAATATCAACATTTTCAACAACAAGGAATATAGATTGAGAAACACTTTAAGATCTAGTTTCCCTATGGTGCTAGAACCCTTCCCAGATAGCCTCCATCCCCTATACAAATACATCATTCAGATATTTGAGTCTTCTTAAGTATTTTATATCCCTTATAAAAATGTTTAGAATGTATTTTACTTGGAATTCTACCAATGCATAAGGTCTTTGACCCACAAAATAAAAGAACCGTATCCTTTTTATAAAGGAGAATCATTCCCAATGGGCCTTTGAAACATCATAATAGAACATAGAATTTATGAATTCTAAGGGATATACTAGAATGTATGCACCATCCCATATTAATGGACTCAAACATTCAGGATATGATTAAAATTATCTGTACTTCAATTATCCTAGAGGTCTTGGTATCCCTAGTATTACATCCATATTTGTAATAACACCATAAATATTCCATAGCCCTTGAAAAAGATACCCATCTTCAAGGACCCTTTTTTTATTATACATACATGCTCATGGATCATGTACATGAGCTTATGGACATCAACCAAATGTGTCACTGTGCAAAAAAAGAATTTTGATACACATGAGACTCAACAATAGCGTGGTAGAATCCATCGCCTCATAGTGTTTTGGGTCATTCCTGAAATTTCTGTACCAAATCCCATGGTCGATGGAACGGGCTAAAAGACCTTAAACTAAACGGATAGATGGTCTGAGCTAAATGAACTTATACTAACGTGACATATGGTTTGAGATAAAAGACATTAAACTAAAGAGAAAAAAATTTTGATCTAAAAGATCCTAAACTAAATTAAAATAAAATTACAATAGGTCACACTACATAGCCTTATCATGCCTGATTGCTTTCCATAGAAGTAAAATTCACATATTTATATAATATTTCTCATGCCTGGACAACCCCCCACCTTGGGAATCACAATCATGTAACCTGAATAGGGTATGTAAAATCACAAGAAATCACACCATCTTGTAAATGGATATCACAAAAACCTATGGACTACCCAATTCGTCACATATGAAGTCTATTTAATCACTAAAGTAAAGTGTTTGAAGTGATCATACACAAGGGATTCGACAGAAAAGACTCGTGAATTGGACTTCAAAATATGGATCATTATTAGAGTTCGTAACATGTTCTTCAGACTAATGAAAAATGGGAATTCTATGAGAAGGGGGTGTTTGGTGTAATGAATTTTCCTTCACCCCCTATTTATAGTCAATTGACGGAATACTAATGGAATAAGGGTAAAAAAAACTTCACCAGAAACACTAGTTTATGACCTTATCAAAGACTTTGTCGGGAATTATTTTTTACTCTTAACCGAGTCCTTATTCCCTCAAACATCCCTTAAGAGGGGGGATTTTTTTTGACTCCCACAAAATAAGCATCGAAAAAAATTCATCAATATGGGTATTATTTTCCCCACAAAAGAAAAGTAAGATGAGGATGGTTGAAGACTTGTGGATCACATGAGTCACTAAGGTAATAGAGATCATGTGACTATTTCAAGGTCACACGAAGGGTCCTAATTTGGAGTATAACACATAGCATGTCCCATGAAGCCCACTTCCAAAAACCTCCCTACTCTTATGAATAACCCCTAGAAAATTTAATTATTACACTCATGCTACACAATTTTCCAATGGAAGGTTCCTAAAAGACCATGCAAAATCCTTCATAAATAAAATTTGGAAGAGGGTAAAAAAGAGTGACCCCAAATGGCCACAAAGAGCATGCACAAATCCACATTGGGAATCATAAAACCCCTTGTTGATATTAAATAAATCAAGCAAGACCATTGATCCTTTGTCAGAACAAATGATGCGGATAAATAGGAGGAGGTAAGAGGGGGTTTGAGTCCCTAAGATGCATGCGATGTGCACCCTGAGCGATCCACGAGACATTGTGAGTCCTCGATGACATGTCCGCCTCACCTTGTGAGAATCCTTTGGTTTGTCAACCTCACAGTAAGGAAGTCGTCAAACATGTCCAAGAATCCCCTTGGAGATATGATGATAGAAAGATGGACTTGTTCACTACATTCTTTCACACTCCTCATATGACCCATATTGGTCATGTGAGACATCATCGAAAAAGAAAGAAAAAGCACCGTACATTTCTTATGAATACTCATATAATCTTTGAGCATTGTAAAATAAAAAAATGATATATAAATGGAAGAGGCAAGAGGTTTTAATGGTTTCTTAATGACATGTGATGCCCCTGAGGTGATTCACGTGACACCATGACATTACAGCCTCATATATGCCTCGTCTCGATAGAGCCCCTTGTCTTGTCATCCTCTCCATGTGAAAAATCCATGGAAAATCCATGGTTCTCTAAGTAAGAATGAATTTTTTTACTATGGAGTGCATAGGAAACCCTATATGACCCATATTGATCACACGATATGCCACTAAGAAATAGAAGATTTATCCTTGAAATCACCAATACAATCTCACATGACCCCCAACCACGGTCACATAAAACAAATGGGTTCAAAAGTGAGGAGGAGAAATGTACTTCCTATAATTGAATGACATCTGTTTCACCCAATGCATCCAAATTTTGATCTCTAATGAACTCAAGACAAGTCACCCAAGGTCTTTGAGTGTATTCCAACAAGAACACGGTTCTTGATAATCCTATTGGAATTGTTTACATGAAAAATGGAAGGAACATCTACATGAATGCATGATCAAAAAATTCATCAATAATTGGGAAATAATAAGAAAATTTAAGCATTGATGGAGGAGACTCGTGATCACTAAAAATTGGGCAACGCACCTCAAGCATTCCACAACAAAGACATGAAAACCTGCTTGATTCCAGGCCCCATCAATGGATCAATATTGGACTCACATTAGATAAATATTAGAAACCAATGTGTATCTATGGAAGAGAGGCCTATAAATTCCCCAACCCAGCATGAAGAAAGGGTGGAATTATTGGCACCCAGAATCTTCTGGATTCAGATCAAGAATTCCATGGACTTTCTAGAGCAATTGAATGACCAATTTTTTTTCATCATGTAAATTATTTATAAGAATCTATAGAATTCATGCTCTAGGTATAAATCACTTTGTGTTAACATTCATTGATCATGTGAAGGGAATATAGTTGGTTATGTAAAGGACATCTTAAAATCCCATTGGATCAAGTGAGATTCCAGAAAACGGCCACTGTACAAAACAATGGAATTCACAATATAAGGGTATGAACCATGGTTAAAGGGGGACATATAAAGTGAAATCCATGTGTACCACACCATATGTTAATCATATTTTTCATCCAATGACATGTGACATCACCATGAAATATCACCTAGATATCACAACACTCCTTTGACATGCCACCTAGGACACTAGAAATACTCTAGACATGTCAGAATGAGACAAAGGCTCTCCTCTGGACACAAAATTGATCTTGTAGACCCCCTGTGTTCATCACCTAGGAATTGAAATTACCCTCATACACATCTCCTAAATCATATAATATAACCCGAACATGTCAGATGAGTCTCACGAAGCCCCTAGACATGACAACCATGCTCTTGCGGCTCCCTTTGGGCAATTCATCAAAGACTCGTGATGGCCTCCAGACTTGTTAGCTAGGTATCCCGATGTCTCTCAGAGGTGTCAGCCAATACATGTGATATACCTTGAGCTATGTAAAATTTTATCCCACAAAACCAATCATATGTGTCGATCTAGGTCATGTGATGGATTCAAGGACATGCCAACTAGGTCAAGTGACACCCTCTCAACAATAAGCCTATGAAAATAGGGCATCCCAGAACATGATAATATAGTCCATCATTAGTGTGTAATCTCTGACCAATAGGTCAACCTCTGTGTTTAAGCCAAAAAATAAGTGAATTTTGAGAAATATGATTCCATCCATAACCAGGATATGCAGGACACCTTCCTAAGCCCTGATATCTATACCAAACATCCTAGGGATTATCCTGATATGTAGGTCCCATATCAATACACCATGAAGATGGTCATTCACTCCCCCTGGTGTCTCACCCTGATCGTAGCTCACATGGGCTTTGGGTGATTCTACTAACACCTAATTAAGTAATATGGACCTCCAAAATTGTATAGGACATCCTTGGTGTATAAAAAAATCATAAATAAACTATGATTTCTTTGATTCCAGCCATAACCGGGATATGTAAGATGCCTTACTAAGGCCCAAACTCTATACCAAACATCCTGGGGACATTCCTAATATGATAGTACCATATCCATATGCCACCAGGCTGCTCATTCGCCCCCCCCCCCTATTTCTCACCATGAGCATACATCACGTGGTCTTAGGGGAATGCAATGAACGACTCATTAGGCAATAATAACCACCATTATGAGAAAAGGAATACTCAATGTGATACTGCCAACATTAACTGAACTACAATGAATATGATTCCTTCAATACTCAAGAAATGTAGGCCACCTATCCCTGAGGTTCAAGCTCTATATTAATCATCTCGAGTAGACTTAGTGTGTGATCAACTCATACAAACCAAACTATGACAACTCTAATTCCTACCATACTTTGGATATGTAAGAAACCTTCTCATGACCCAAGCACTATACCAAAAACCCAAAGACTGTTCCAATACCCAAGCTCCATATCTACATGCCAAGAGGTTGTTCAGCTACTACCCTCCTTGTTTCTCGCACCGAGTAAAACTCACGTGGGATTAGGGTGGAACAATGGTCACCTCATTGAGAATCCTGATTATCCATTAACAATTGAAATGATATGGACACCCCTTATACATGGGATTATAATATGGAGATATTCCCAATGATGAAAATGAACTACTAGTGTTTTGATTCCTAAAATAACAAAGATATGTAGGATGTCACATAATGGATTTTCCCTTCGTTGGTATATTAACCACTTCCTTAAATAGAAGCATATTTCGAAGAAATTGGTTATAATGGCTTCAAAATATATGTATCCACTCATTATCAGTAAATGATAGAGAAACTCAGATATATACAGATAGATTCACTGAAGAGATCCCTGTATTTTTTATACAAAATAGAATTAACCTATATTCATTTTGATAGGGTAACTAGTCCCATATTAGGATTATAAATGTTTCATGAAGACATCTTAAATATATTTAAGAGTCCTAGAGTTAGCAACAACTCCCCCCCAAAGGGTGGGATGCGCCTAAACTCACATCCAATTGGCCAATGTGAGTCCCCAAGACTCATAGTTCTGGAAAATCCAGATGACCGCTAGCCTTTGGAATGTAGGTCCATACCAAGTTATCGATAAGGGAACCATTTGTAGTTTCTAGATAATATATAGAACATGGAAAAGCTGATATACACGATTGAATGAGGCTATAAAATACACCTAAATCACACCATAAAATGGAATCATTTCCCATGTTCCATGTGGAATCCCAAAAAAATAGTGCTACTTCTTGGATTTTCAATAATATATTTTTAAAGTGAATTTGGAATGTAGATTTTGGATAGGCTATTATGATTAATCATGATGCCTTAAAGTCATTTTAATACTTACTAATCATTTTTTCATACATGAATCATTTCTTATAATGGATCATTAGCTTATAGACATTCAAATTCCCTGAAGTAAACTTTCATATAGACTAATCTTTATTGGAAGATGGATTTATGGAGAGAAAAATATATTTTCATCATTTGTTTCAACATATGCCATTAATTCTTGATGTAACCCCTATCATTTTAGAGATTTTTTAAGTTAATTACACTCATGTTTTTGCTGAAATTTTTTATTCTTTAATAAATTTTGTCAAGGAATGTGTTGAGTGACCAACTATTGGCTAAATTTTTCATAAAAGGATAATACAAGATGAAACAAAAAGAAACGAGATTATTTATAAATATTTTCTAAGAGAACGTTAATCACTTAATAAAGTCAATAAATATTAACAATCATGTAACATAGATAAAATGGAAATTTAAATGTAACGATAAATAATTCCACCATTATTTATATCAAGATGGTATATCCTTCAACTACTAAATTCAAAACTGAACCACATGTCAAATTTCATGACCATCCCAAGTCAGGGTGATTTCAATTATTATTTAATTCTAAAATTATGTTTTGTGTAGAAATAAGAAAATTTACAAAAACGTTTGACTTTCTATGAAATACATTTTCATATAATCAGAATTGGTCAATGAAATAAAATTTAATGTATTTAGGATTGGGGTGTTTATTCAATAAATTGAGAAACAGTAAGTTAATGTAGCCAAAAAATTTAATGTCACCCTAAAACCCAAAAAATAGTTTGTCAGGATAATTTCATTGTTATGAAAGGAGAATAAGATCCCTTGCAAGTAGAATATCTATGAAATAATATATTCCAAATAAAATTTTGAGGGATATTGATATTTGATAATATTTTGGGATATTAATAGATATTATATAATTTTTATTTATATACTTTTATCCAATAATGTAATAAATTATTATATTATTAACTATATAAAGAGAAATTCATATGAATTCTAACCTAGCATTATTTTTCAGAGTTTAAAAATAAATCCTTCTCGTAGACACTAATTTCCAATAATGACAATGGTTCTTATATGTTAGAATATACCATGAAAAGAGATCACATGTGTAGAATAATATATTCCTAGAGAGCCTTGATACATAGATTTCGAGGAAAAGTTATCTCTTTATGAGAAATAGCTGGATGATATGACATATTTCTCGTGTATCATAATATCATCCATGAGCAATGATCTTTTAAAGAAATATGAGTATATTGATGTGTATAGTATCACGTATCATATTCATGATATCTAATAAGTGATGGTTTGGAAAGATATATATGAGAACTTCAATGCACTATTTAAATGCATGATTGAATAGTTGGTTCCATATAGGCCATGTGTAGTCTAGATTAGTGAATATGATGAATTCTTACACATCAAGGGGTAAAATTCTCCGATGATTTGCATATAGAACTCAAAATTTTCTCACAACCCAAGGGAATCTATAGTTTTATTAGTAGTTATAAAATTAGAAACAATGAGAAAAATCTTTTGGACAGTATTACTATAATTATCCAAGATGAAAATAACATAGGGGTGGAAAACCAATGGTCCTTTTGGTGAATAAGAAGAGGATGAGAAAATAAATAGGGATCATGACTCGTTATAAGTCTAAAGATATCAATAACCAGCCTTCTAAGAAGAGTATATTCTAGATACATGGAATGTAAAATGAAGTAGTATGTTTTTCTTGGGGAAAGTATGCCCACTAAAGGATGAAATGAAACGAGAATACTAGGAAGCAAAAACATTGCCCATCATAGAGTGTAATATTTATATATCTACACATTAGAAATTAGATATATATTTTGGTTCACTAATAGCTATTAAAATACTGGAATCTAGTAGATTCAGAATGTATTCTAGCGGTGTGGTTGTTTTACAAGATGCTAATTATGTGAGGTAAGATACACTACCCATTGAATACCACCCACTTTCATTAAAAACATGGCTAATATTGGTTTTAAGAGATTGCTATTATTTATTAACGGTTACCCAAAGTATAATTTTTACACCCAACCAAGACACATATTGTTTTGTTTTCATATTTGGAAGTATATTTTTTTGAATGTTTAAATCTAACATATATATTACTATGTAAGAAAAAATAATTTTTTAAATTTTTTAAATTGTGGAAACCAAGTATTGAAAATGATAATGAATCATGTATTCATGACTAAAATTATTCCCATTTGTTGCATCATAATCATGGTTTTGAAAATGGGAAGAATTTTGAAATGGACTATCAATATAGTTATTTAATGCCTTTTGAGATAAAAAACATGATACATATCATTATTGATTAAAAGTAAAAATTACCAAATCACCATTCATTGGATTGGGTGAAAGGGACACAAGTCGTCTAGGATAGGTACAAACTAATGTGTGTGGACCATTTATATTATAATCTAGATGGGAGTATTCTTACATATTAACCTCTAATGATTAATTGTGTCTATATGGATATACCTATAGGGTATAATTTTGAGTCCTTTGAGAAGTTAAAATAAATCAAGAATGAAGTATAGAATCAACTTGGAAATAGATAAAGAGGATTCAATCATATTGAGTTGATGAATGCTTAACCATTATTTTATATAATTTATATGGTAGTTTCGAATTTGTTCTCAAATAAATCCACATTAAATACCATAGTGGAATTGTGTTAGTCAATAGAGGAACCAAACCACGAAATACATGGTAATTTTGATGATGATACACGAAAATATAACATTATACTTTTAGAGATATTCATTAAATGTTTTATAATACACACTAAAATGAGAACCAAGTGATGTTACAATTAGAGATCCCATTTTTTATTATGTGTAAAGAAGCCTCTTTGGTCACCTAAACATGTATGGGGTTGAGAGAATTTATTTATGTCTATCTCATGCAACAAATCAGCAACTTTAGGATCATGGTTTATCTTTATATGGTATCTTATGGAAATAAAGGGACAGTACCTATACAACCCCTGTGGTAAGAATGTTATTTTCACAAACACAATACATCTTTAATTATAGGTAGAACACCCACATGAAGTATAATGAGTGTAAGGTTTACTTTGATGAAGTTAATTCTCAAGATATACAAGTGTTGGTACAATAACAGCTCTAACAGGTCCCCATATAAATAGAAGTTCATAAAACACAAGTACCTCATAAGAGACCCAAAGAATTGGGTTAATTAGAGATATATGTTCTTGTCACCGATGATGGTAACTCGTTATTAGTAGAAAATGATGAACCACACTCATTGCAAGTTTAAGTAGAGAGAATATTTAATTCAAGATGGAAAGAACCCTTGAATTCTGAAATATATTCCATGTATCAAAATCATGTTTCAAATGATCTAATTATTCATTGATTTTAGAATCCATGTCATTCATCATTCAATTTAATATTGATTTAAATTAATTCAATTTCATTACGAATGAATTTGATCATTGTTCTTACAATATGTTTAGAGGACGTATATTAATTATCTTAATTATAAATGTGGATGACATATTACTTATTAGAAATTATTTTTAGAACATAGAGTATTTTAAGAATTGGATAGAAAAATCCTTCTTCGTTAATAATGTTTGTGAAATATCCTATATTCTGGTGATTGAGATCATTTTTGATAGATCCAATTGGATCCTTGGACTGCGTCAAGGTATAAACTTAGATGTGATACTAATGGTATTTATTATAGAACAATCAAAGAGGATATTTGTTCTAGTGTCACATCATATACATAATTCTATAAATTTTTTTACTCTAACACAACATGGAAAATAGATGATGTGTAAGACCTCATATTCTTTGGTGATAGGATCAGTAATTAATGTTATTTCATGTAATATACATGATATGGAAAATTCATTGACCACGGTTGGAAGATATCATGAAAATCTATGTGAAAAACATTGACCCATTGTTAATGATATTCTTATGTGTCTATGAATAATTAAGGATATGTTCCTAGTGTATAAAGGTGACAATGATCTTATAATTAGGTGCTATAATGACACATGTTTCAAAATAGAACACAATGTGATGAATTCATAGTCATGATATGATTTCCCCCTTAACAGAAGAGCTGTGAGATAGAAGTGTTCAAAAAAGATAATTTTGACCAATTCTAAAGTGGATCTAGAGTATATATACTGTTTTAATGTAGCCAAAGAATCCATTTGGATACAAAACAATGTCTATGATCTTGATGTGTTACCTATATTAAGAAAACCTATCCCACTATATTATGACAATACAATAGTGAGGGATATTACAAAAGGGTTAGGGTTATTCCAACGGACAAAGAATATACTCTATAAGTATTACCTATTAAGGTATTTTCATAGAGGTAAAATGTTATTGTAAGAAGAGTTTTGATAGAATAAAACATGAAATAATGCTTGAATAAGGAATTATATCCACAGTATCATTAGTATCATGGGAGATCAAGAAGACTAAAGGTTGTTAGTAGTTAGCTATGGTGAAAATATGAGTCAGTTACAGTTGGTTCCCTAGAAACAACATCTGTGTACTTTATGATTACCAATTATTATGGTGTTTTATTGATAATAAACTACTTATCACATCATGATTTTTCATCTATGTTATATATTATTTGATACTTTATATTGAGTAGTTGTCACATGAAAAGTTTATTGTAGTTCCACAATATTACAAGAATGCATAAGTTTCATCACAATATTATTATATGTTTATACAATATAAATATTAAATAACTTTAGGGATCAAAATGATACATGATATTAGTGGTGGTGACTCAATATAAATTCATACACCACAAAATGGTGAAATCCATTGGTAATTTCTGGTGTATGAGATTATGGTAATATGACCCAGACATTGGAAATTGACATTTATATGTATTGTTGGACGTTCCAATCTATGGAAGTTTGTAATGATCATTATACTTTATTATTATTATTAATGGATTTTAGTATTAATTCCCATTGATATATTGATGAGATTTATGATAGCATATGTTAATAATGAATTTTGATATATTGTACTTATCACGGGAAAAATTTCCATAATTAATAATGGGACAAAAAATTTAAATCATCTGTTATTTAAAAGAAGTTGACATCATAGGGAAATGGATTCAAATTATACCACGAAAATATATCTATAACCACTGTGTTCTATAGAAACTATGAAATTATGTAATGTGAAATAATTAAACATAAAGAATATTGGTATATGGAACCGACGCAAAACCTTCTTAAGTAGAGATATCTTGATAAAGGTATTTTATTATACAACAATTACCCATATTATGTTCTATATTATTGAGATGTTAAACTATTTCATTATGGATTACTTGTCATATTTCAATATATAAACCTTAGACTTTGGTTTTATTCTCCAAATGAAACTCAGAATGGGGCCTAGAGGAACACAAACAAAGTGTCTCTATAATCATTGTTAAAAAATAAAACAATTATTTAATTAACAAGTTGAATAAAAATTATTTATCATTATTGTTTAATAATTAATCATATTGTATTGAATTCATATATTATGTCACATGATTTTCAAGGGATTATTTTAAGAGTAGAATATTTTATAGATAATTATTTTCAATTTAGTGAATATAATATTATATTATTAATAAGAATATAATTCAATGATATTTATATATTAAATAAAATAAATTACACTAGGTTTTATAAATATTATAGATGAATGGAGAACTAGGTCTAGTGGTCTGGTGAGAAAATAATTTATATATTGAATACTGTTTTAAGAAATATTAATAAATTAATTCACATGTTTTTTTTTCAGGTGATGAAATAACAGAAATATTTTTATTTTTATTATGTACCTGCAGTTCTGTAGATATTAAAGAAATAATAAGATATAATTCACAATTATTAGTTTGTAACCCTATAAATATATATCCAGAATATATTATTTTATAGGGGTAAATTTTTTTTCTTTTCATCATTTCGATAATTATCTCAATTTCTTTGAGATATATATTCTCATAGAATAGTCTCAATAAAATATAGTTATCTTCCCTAAAAAACACTATTTATTCTAGATAAATCCAAGAAAATATTACATTATGTGATTCACATGGTGATCAAATGAGATCAATGAAAGCAATGAGAGTTTTTGTGATAGCACTCAAAGATTCCAAAGATGATGTTCGGAGGTTCATGGAGCACATGTGGATACCCATTAGAGGGAATATATTCTTCATTCCTATAATAAAATAATGGTACAATATAGAGACATTATCATATTCATATACAAGGAATGAATTCATCAATGGTTATTATTTAATTGTTAAAATTAATTATTAATAATATCTAATGATCCAATATTTTGGTTCTAGTGTTACACCGTTAATTAATATTTGATTAAGTTTCACTTTTCATGACATTTACCATCTATGAACAAATTATTTTAATCATTGATTAAAAT
The DNA here is from genome assembly GCA_963277665.1 of Viscum album. NCBI lineage: Eukaryota > Viridiplantae > Streptophyta > Magnoliopsida > Santalales > Viscaceae > Viscum > Viscum album. The sequence goes on along the minus strand of OY728151.1, from coordinate 288,267,029 downwards.
AAAGGGTGAGTTGGGTATACCCCATCCAATGCATTCGTTGTGCTCGGATCCTTCATGTTCCACTGGTGAATTTTTTATTATAGGGTGTGGAAGAAGGTATGGGTTTTATTAGATGATTATCTGAGGTAGTAATTTTATTTATTTTCATCACCAATGAGCCATGTATAGAGTAAAGGGATACTCTCCCTACATTAAATGAGCCAGAGCATGTGGGAGTTCAGAGTCATATTTAAGGGCTTTGTTCACATATTTCCATATTTTTTCAAACATGATAAGTCTAAATAATTTCATATGGAGAAGGTGTTGTTTCCATTTATTCAATATACGGTCATGCTATTTACACTAGCTATATATTTGGATGTTATGAAAATGGATTAGGTGATCAATAGGGTTCATATGTTGCTGAGATCATCTCAATAGGGGATTCGTAAATATATCATCAAGGATTAGGGATATTGGTTGAGGATGTCAGGTTCCCAGATCATTGAGGTTTAATCCATCGGAGAGATTTAAAAATTAGTGTTCTTATCATTTTTTATTGATCTGTCAGTTCTCATGCATCCACTAAATATCTATACTACTGTATTTAGTTTATAATGGTTGATTCAATTTAAAATATCATCTCTTGACCATTATCAATGATCAATATGGTGAAAGTGGACAATGTTTTTTTATATCATAATCATTAGAGTCCCTAAAGGTCATATCTGTAGAAGGGGATGTAGACACATGTTCCATTAAATAGATATGGAGATGGTATAGGCCCAAACAATGATTTTCCATATCATTAGGTAGATCGAGCAGAGCATTTACATTATGATAGAAATAAATAGGGGGAACATGTGCTTGAAATATAAACTTTTATGAAATAAAGATGCCAAAACCCAACAATTTTTAGATTGTATGAGACCCGATTTTCTATTCATCTAGCCTATCTTATGAATTATTTTATTTTTTATATTCCTAAAAAAAATTCCACATAGATTGGTATATTTTCATAACAATAAAGGTGGAGAGGATTCCATTTTCTATGTATTTAACTACACTAGTTAGAGATCAAGTGGGATATGTATATGTGTTTCCAGGATATGATGATTTTGGGGTGGGATTAGTTAGTTTGGTATTAATTTATACTATATATACCATCATACAAAGTCATTATTAATATGGATTTTAATATTTCTATTTATGTGATCATAGATTATTTTCAAAGCGGGGATGTGATTTATGATGGGGAGGTAAAGAGAGTGATTTCAAATGTTTAGAAAGATTATCAAATGGGTTATAGGCCTTCAAGTCCCATTTTATTACATCTAGTATTATTATCATGGAATTACATAGAGGTATAGGTGGTGGATTTTTTTTGATTAATTAAGGATTTATTAGATTTCATACTGAAAGAAATTGTGATACAACCCCCTCTACAAGAAATATAGTTTGATATATTTTCATCATAGTGTCTTATATATCACCTTCAATACTATGGGATTTCTGGATTCAATTCAACAATTTAATAGAAAATGTATTCATTCATCCTAGTTTATCATAGTGGGGTTCCATAATGTTATTCCCCAATAAGAAGGATGGGGTTTTGAGGCATTTATGGACTACCAGTGAATCATTCAAGTAATAGTTAAGAACCATTATCAACATCCTAGGATTGATTAGTTTTAACCAATTATAGGGATCTATATATTTTTAAAAAATCTATTTATAGTTTGGATATCAATAATAGAGGGTGAAGGAGGAGGATATAATGAAGAGGATATTAAGGAATATATATATACTTATATTTTATAGTTATACCATATGATTCAATTAATTCCCTAACTATTTCTATATGACTCATGAACTATGTTTTACTTATGTTCCAATATTAGTTCACAATAGTGTTCATTAATGATATACCCATATAAATAATGATATTTAAGGTGAATGTTTAGTATCCTCGAGTTGATTTACATATCCTTTAGCAACAATTTATATATGATAAATTTTACATGTTATAGTTTTTAAATAGGGTTGAATTTTCGTCAGTATATGGTTTCCCAGTTGGGAGTTGGAGTCGAGAATTAAATGATTTAGGTGCATGTTTCTTTGATAGCACCTAAGAATGTTTCATAGGTCCATACATTCTTTATACTATCTAGATATTATAATATGTCCGTGTCTAATTTCTCCCATATTTTATCCTATTTTAAATTATCATCCAATAAGGACTAGGATTTCTTATGGAATGATCAGTTTTATATATATTTTGACTACATGAAGGGTAATTCGGTCAAATATCACACCCATTAATTTCCATAAGAGGGGGAGATGTTCTATGTTATTTATAATGATTATAGTCACATTTTGGGATGCATCATAACACAGATGAATGTTTTGATCTCTTATAGTTACAAGATGTTATGTCCCCAAGATCATAACTTGGCCACCTGTGTTTTTGAGTTGGAAGTTGTATTTTTTTCCACGGAATCTATGGTGTAATTAACTTATTAGTGGGGAATTTTTAGTCTTCATAGTTCAAAATATATAGAGGTTTATTTTCTAATAGTAGGATTAGAATTTTCACTATTAGAGTTTGTTGGAATTCATATTGGACTAGGAATTTGAGATATTCTACAATGAGGGGAATGGGAAGGTGGTTTGTAATACAATAAGTAGAATTCCATGTGATGATATTATTCATGAGTCGAGATATTCATGGAGAGTGATAGAGAATATTTTAGGGAATCATATTTACATTATTTACATTTATGGTATAGGTTTCATGTACTATATGATAACATAATAATATTTGATGTATAATATGGTGGACCCTTCGTGGAAAGACATAGAGGTAGCAGTGATGCATGACAACCTCGTTTTTTATGACGCACCTGAGGGACGGTTGGTGGATGATCAACATCAGATGGATTATCAATGGAGTTTTTTGTCCCTTTAGTGTTGCATAAAGAGATTCTTCATGATTTTCATCGATCAGATTTGTAATTAAATTATATTATATCAAATATGTATCACAAATTGATTAGTAATTTTTATTGTCCCCCGAGGAAAATATTTTTTGTAGAATTCTTGTCCGAGTGATTTCTCTTCATACAAGAGGAGGCATAGTGTCACACTCATGGTGGTTTATTAAAATCAGTAGATATTACCATGTAAAATATGTAAGATATCTCAATGAAAATTTTCACTACTTTTCTATGATTGTTGGTAAAATGTAAATATATTTGGTTAATTATGAATTAGTTGGTAAATACACAACATTTATTAGTGATATTGGAGCCATGTATTTTCAATTTTATAATGAGGTGGTAAGTGGGTGATATCATAAGGATTGATGGGTTACCAAGAACTGTCATTTCTAATTAGGATTCTCATTTTATTTCAAGAGTTCTGGGAGGTTGTAAACATGATTTTGGATCCTAGAAACACCTAATCAACACTTTCATTAATCGAAAAAATGGGTGAATGGAGAGAAACATTGAGATGATAAATTATTTATTTCATACACGAGACAAGGATTTTGGTTGATCATTGATGAAGTACCTGACCTTGGATGAGTTTTCTATAATAAATTTTATGACTCTTCTACTCGAATAGTTCCATTAAATTTTTTTTCTGGATTACAGTTCTGCATTGTGATATATTGAGATTGGGAAGTCAATGGTTCTTGAACAAGATGGATTTCAGTTCATGAAAGAAATGGTTTAGATGATTTAATAGTAGACGGAGGCAACAGAGGATCATTATAAGTCTTATATCTATCAATTTTTATGATCTAAGGGGTTTGAGGTTGGTGATTATGTATTTCATGGGGTTTACCATCATTAATATAGTGGGGGTTTGGTTATAGAAATATGATTTATAACTAGTTTTTTCCCCTCTAAGGTGTTAGGGTGTGTCTGTGAGGTGTTATATCAGGTAGAGATTTCTCTATAGAAGGACTACATCCATGAGATATTCCATGTGTCATCACTGTTTTGATATCTTTATGATTATTCTCATGTTATTGATTGTGGTGAGATAGTTATAAAAAAATTGATGTTCCATTCATGGTTTATCTCATAGAGATCTATAACCAGAAAGATAAAGTGATTCTAGGATGAGTTATTCCCTTCATTTATGTTATATGGAGGCATGGTGGATTTGAGGAATGTATATAGAAATATGATTCATAGATTCAAAGTAAAAACCATAATCTATATTGATCTTGTATTTAGGTAATTTTTGGGATGTTTGGTTTTATAATTAGAATATTAAATTATAGTTTAATGTATTTTTTAATAATTTATTCTTCTATTATTTTATTTTATTAGAGGTTCATTGTCTTCATATGAGAGAAATCTCATGAGGATAGTTTGTCTCATTAGATGTGGTTTTTCATTTAAATGTGTTTTATTGATTCTCATGTGTGAGGATGATTTGAGATGTATCTTATGTAATTGATTAAGACTTCTCAACCCATTCCATTAAATGATTTTGGTGTTTAATGTGTCGAATGAAGTTTGAAGGAAAAAAATTCTTATGTTGGAGTTTTCATTTTAAATTGGATAATTAGGAATGTTTTTCTCTATTTTGGTCATAAATAGGGGGATTGTCAATCTTATAAGTTTGATTCTATATGTGTGTTTCATGATGTGATGGAAGTGATTGGAAAATGAGGGTATTAAAAAATTATTAAATTATGGAGTCATAATATGTTTGTGGAATACATCTTACATTATTTTTATGAATATTAAAATGTTTCAATGGATGGTTGTTTAGCTCACAACATGAGGGTTTGGTCCCATTTCAAGACTACCTATCAGGTTGGTGATATTTATTTGTGAATGTCCTTTAGGGTGTGGATCATGGAAATTGTAGAGTAGGGTATCTAGGTTAATTTATATGAGTTTTTTGTTTTTATATTATAATGTTGTCCCATGTCTCCTAGTGGGATGCCCTAAAGGGAATGGTTTAATATTTATATTATTCAGATGACATGGCATTCCCATCTCTGTCATGATGAATGTAATTGTATTTTGACTTATTGTGGTCCTTCTTAGGGTTTCATAACTCCATGGTGCTTTGGCCATTGAGAAATCCTTTTACAACTATTTCATATTTGGAAAGTTGAATTTTTAATAGGGGACATATATAATGGGATACACAGTTTGTTTATTATAGGGTAGTTCGAGATAGTCCTATCATAAAATGTGTCACAAACCAACTGTTTAGTACAAATTCATTTTTTTATAAAAAATATTTATATAATGATTTATTAAAGATTAGGAAAAATAGGGATATTAAAATAAATTAATAAAAAATTTAAGAATAAAATTAATTTTCATTAAAGTCATTCATTACTAAGAGTTTTTAATATAATATTCAAAATGATAAAAAATACACAATGGGGCAATAAATAAATATAAGAATAAAAATTACATAGACTAATGATGCCTCATTATGATCACCCACGTATAAAATCAGTTCAAATATTAATATTATGTGGATGAAGATGAAAAGAATTATAGGAATCATACATTTGATTAGAGTGATTATAAAGAATTAGTATTTAAATAATTATATTACACCATCGTATATAATATACACATTGAAAATTTGATTTTATGTGTAAATTTTATCAGATCCTTCTAAAAAGGAACAAATAATTGAGTAATACTTTATCTATATATAAATAATATATATACTTGTTTAGTATATTTGAATATATATATATATATATATTATGTTTTCATTAAAAAAATATACATTAACAATATATGAAATTATATTATCTAAGATACGTTTATTAAATTAAATGATTTGGAATTACTCTGTGATAAAAAATTATACATTGAAAATATAAAATTTCAATAACATTTATTAGAAAATATAAATAACTTGGTAAATAAAATAATAATTTTATGAGAAAATTATTATAGGTGAAATATAAATTTTTTTAAATAAATTTAAATGCGGATAACTATAGGTTATAATAAAATATTATTTATAAATCAATGAAATATTATTTTATATAACATATTAATTTTAAATAAAAGCATAAATTTTAATAGATATATAATAATTATTTTTATATATAATTTACTAACACGAAATAAATATATAAATTCTAAAAATATAAACATAATGACATGAAACTATTAGTTTAAAATTAATACGAGATAACAATTTTGAACTAGAATTTATAATAAAGGATATATATTCAATTTTAAAATGTATGAAATAATATTAAAAAATAGATATCATGTTAACAAGTAAATTTAATGAGTAATTGTAACACCCTGAGATTTTATAAGAACAACATTACTTTTGATAGAATTTATGAAACTAAACACCATGCTTAAATGAAATGATAACACCCTGGACAATGTAAAATATTTCTTTTTAAATAAATTTATTAGTTTTGATATATTTTTGAACATGTAACCGTGGGTGGAAATGATCTGTAATGTAGTATACCATAATAAACTAGACTCTAATTTGGGATTTAAGAATAATAATAACTAAATGATGAAAACTATAGTTATATATTGAATAGAAATAAAGTACCAATCACTTAGAAGAAAAAAGGAATGTTTTTAGAAAAACAATATTTTTTGTAATAGAATTTTTATTTTTTCATTCCATAGATTATTTAAAATTAATTTTATCACATTTATACTACCCAATTTTAAAAAAATAATTTCTGAAATCAGAATATCAAAATTATCTTTCGGTTAATTTTTCAGTTCATTTTTGAAATTCTTTGTTTTCGATGAATATTGAAAAATTGTAAATTTTAGTTGAATATCATATTACCTTTTAAATTATATATACTGTAAAATTTTATATTGTTTCTTAAATAAAATTTGTTCAATTAAATATATATTAATCCAATTTACATCATTATTACCATTTTCATTAAATTTTATTCACAAACTAAATCTGGACACCATTAAAAAAGACACCAAATACAGCCTATGAAAATGAGAAAAGGGAATTCTCTATCCCCACAGACTGGTACTAGTGCATGGGTTTCATTTATTTTGTTTTGGGAACTATTTAACAGAATTTGGATACATAAAACATCAAAAACATTTGATAAATTGAATCTGAAAATTTCATACCAAATAAGAGTTATAAAAAATCCATAACTAAATACCTAAGTTCAATCATAATAAATGAGGTCCAAAGAGACTAATAAACATCAGAAAAAAATCACCAATGACTCCACACAATAAGGGGTCATCACCCACAAGATGTCTCCACAACTGTGCACCAAGGATGGGAACTAACACCTTGAACCGCCATCACCCAAAGCCTTAATGATACCTCTGTTAAACATGGTCAAGTATACATAAACCCAAGTCATGTAAGTGGGGTTTGAAACTAAGAACAATAGGATACCATCCAATTATTCCAATTAGTATGCAATACATGGTGGAAAAGCACACAATTTTAATTTGTAAGGAAAAGTGTCGATAAATTCCAAGAAAGGAATCATTAAATTGTTAAAGGTTTTCAAAATAAAAATTTCAGTATGTTAAAACAATTGAAAAATATATGTTAACTACTATAATTTATATCCAATCAAACCCTAATACATGGTTACATACCTCAAATCCAGTGAGCACATAAACATGGAACACCCTTAGGAACTAGATAGACTCGAGCCCCATGTACCTTGTTACTAGGAGTAAAATATCCATGTCACAAATCCTTTATCGTGCACGAACCACTAGTAGAAATCATACCCATAACCTATTGGTCCCAAAACTTCATCCATATAGTTTATTTTGAATTTTTTTATCCATTTTCAAAGTGAAATAGGGAAATATCTATTTGCATCACTAGTTGTACTAGTACGTATCGCCCCACCATGGATCTCGGGCTTCACCCTTTGTGCTCAATCAATTTGAGCATGCCAAAAACATCAATTTTCATATAAAAACACCACTACTTGTCAGATATAACCTATAAATTATCTATACAAACATTATACCACTTAAAACACACAAAAAAAACATTTTTATTTTTCAATAAAACAACATCACAAAAGCTAATAATGATTTGCACCCAAAAATCCCTTTAAAACCAATATTTGAACACCATGTGCATACTCAAATTCAAAAAACATTTAATCACCCAAAACATTTCTATAAACCCATTACATGTGTTATAAAACAACTGCAAAAGGCATCACATAAAACAGTGATGTAAAACACCCAATTTAACACAAAATTGGGACCCAAAAATCATTTACTTAACAAACTTTACCAAAACCAAATTTCACAACAACAACCAAAGGATATGACAATTAAAAACATTATGTTCAGACCTAATACATTTCAATAAAATCAACTAAGTTGTTATAGGGAATTACCAAAAGAACCAATAAAATATTTCATTGAAAACCCCAACAATTTTACATATAAATGGAACTTAAAATTCATTTTCATTATAAATAACACTAAAAGCAATTTTTTAACAAATAATCATATGATATAAACATGAATATTCTATAAACACAACATTCTAAGTCACAAGGATTGCATACACAATGGAATCACCTACCTGAATTGTTAAAATCCCTAAATCTTGGTTTGAAACTTCAACCGCTCCACCACCACACCAAAAGTAGGATAAATCGAGCATAAAACCAGAAGAAAAGACCAAAAAAACCGGGAATCAAACCCTAGGTTCAAATACCTACCTGTTAGACACAATGAACTTCATGAATGAAGAATTAAACCCTAAATGGTGGAGAGAGAACAAATATAGAAGCATATAATTGAAGACAACATGATGTCTCCCCATCAAAAATCCATTCCAAAATTAGTTCAATGGGAGGTATGGGGAGATTAGAAGGCTTCCATGGCTGAAATGGTAGAATGGATGAAGAAATGGGTGAGTTTTTCTAAATCCCGGGAGTGAAAACATGGAAATTGAAGAAATTTTAATGACCTATAAAAGGCTACATGGTTTTGCATTCCCAAATTAGCAAATCGTGCGGCCAAACCGTGTGCCCCATTATGTCCACTCAAAATGTGTCAAAACTACTTCAAATTCAGGGGGGTCTAATTGCGAAAGCTTGGGTAATGATAGTCCAAGGATAGGGAAAAATAATACTCAAAAGAAAAACACGTTTCCATCCCAATAATCATCCAATCCAAGGGTATAAACCACCCCCAACAACTTACCCCATAAGGTGTGCCACTAAAAGTTTCACATATCCAACTCCAAACCACCTCAACCTCATACCATCCTTTTGACAAAAGAGGGGAAAAACTATAATAAATGATCCCAAAGACTATGGTCATAGATTAATAACACAAGAGGCCCCAAAATTTCGAACCCATAACACCTGAAAACCAAGAGAAAGCTAAAAACCAAAAGGGGATTTTAATCAATGAATGGAATAGAAAATACTGGTCTGAAAATTCTTTCGACCATAATACCTTCCTCCCCATAATGACACAACATTAGAAAATTTAAAAAAAATCAACAACATTATACCAAGACGGACTCCCTTTCCACGTTTTCATCTACCTCCAAAAGCAAAAACACCTCTAGTAGATCAACCAACTGAAGAGAATACTCTCACCTACCAAAACATGCCCCTCATACCTAAAATGATCGAACATATTCAAACTAAATACCAAAAATACACCTCAAATACTACCGGATGATGCTCATGAAAACCACGAGAATAAAACAATAAACCCGAATAAATCTAATAACACTGTACTTAAACAAAACCATTGGGCGTGATCCAATCCCACATTTAAACAAGTATGAAATTTGTGGCTTGATATCCTTGAACGGGACTACCTCCAACCAAGAAAACACCTAAGAGAAAACTTAGTCACTGATATGGGGTGACCCAAACAAACATCCCATCACCAGGGACAACACAATTTATGAGAGAGAATTAGGACACTAATAGGGGGAGACTCGAACTGAATAATTGTAAAATGGGTAGCCTAACATTATACTTTTTCTAAGAGAACATACATAAGACACATGATGAGTCTCCCTACCATAAGAACCAACCATCTTAATTAACCAACATTGGACAACACCAAAAGTCCCCAAAATTAAAGAGTTGGAACGACCACACAGTTAGTCCGCACAGTTTACGAAACCATGAAATAACCATGAAAAGTATTTTATCCAAACGGAAAACATCACACGGTTACTTTTTAAAAGACGCACAGTCATGTGGAGACTGTGCGATAGCTTCTCTCTTTATCACACAATTTCCTAGGATGGTGCACATTAACTACTAACTGTGCACTAACAGTTCGCATTAGTCCACCAGGCCCAAATTTCATCCTTTTCACTTAAAAATCAATGGAAACCCAAGAAAATAACAAGAACATAGGCTATAACATGGAAATGTGGTCCTCCAACCTCTACCACCAAATGTGAAAAACTAAAACAAGACGATGAAAATAAAGGTTTAAAATATTCTCATCTTTCATGCCGAGGATAGGACATTGACCAATGGTCAGAATGACTCTAGTATTTCCCTTGAATACACGCTATCTTCACTCCAGGACCTATGGATGGAGATCAGATGATTGATTCATCTCCAGCCTTGCTTTCAATCTTTAAAAACCCCCTAAACAAAAAAATTTCCTCTAGTGCCAGAAACAATTGAACTATGTTCTCAAATGGCCTCAATGAGACATGACACACATCAAACCCACTTTTCCCAAACCCATTATTTTACCAACACCAATATTAGAAGATACACATGCATCACCCATAGTTTCATTGGATGGGAAACAATAAAATTAAAGGACACATTGAAACACCTTCCCCTAGGACATAGGATTTCTGAATTCCCTGAATGGAGACACACATCCAAAAAAATAGAAACTCCCATAAGATTGCACAACCTTTAAATTTACAGTCAAATGAGTACATGAAAAAACAAGGCATCACCGATCATGACTATTATGAGTGATAAAAAAGATACGTGGTGAGGGACATTATGCGACGTCCTCAAACATCACACTATTCCAAAAAGAAACCGTAACAACCATGCTTGTCCAGTCATTGCACACTAGTGTCCCAACAGGAACTCTTGCTTCAAAGAGACTGACGAATGACCCAAAGGCTCTTTAGTACAACATTCTACACTAACAACAAAGAACTGCATTCACCATCGATGACTTAGGAAACATAAGAATCTATGTTCTCTTTCATCCTCCCACAACCACTTTCCCTCTACATGGGAAACTACATAACCAAAATGGAATAGATGTAAAATCAATATCTAAATATCATGAGGAACATCCTTTTTTTGATCAACGGGATTATAATCCAATGGTGAATAACCATGGGCCACATGTGAATCATGAATTAAATCATTATGGGGGAGTATGCTAGACAAAAAAACACTAGTACCCAACTAATCTAGTCATTTGGTCACAACATACAAAAAACCTATACTGAACACATGAGGGGAGCCACCACATTGGCCTCCCAAACATTTCCTCAAAAGAGACCATTGACCAATACTTCATTCCAACATATCTATGAAAAACCAACCCGAAACATCATTAAAACAAGAGGGGTTATTGAAATAAAAAAAATACCATAAGAACAATCGGGAATACACTTTAGCCGCACCTACCAATCCCACATTATCAAAACATATCAATTTCCTTAAATATAATTCAGAAACAAATAGTGATGGTGGGTTGCACATTTACCAATGGTATCTCATGAGCCTCAAACATGCATGTTTACATGCCACACTGTGAACCCACCACATATCCATCCATATTACCAAATAAAACCATGCATGTGGTCACCCTTGAGAACACCAATGACCAAAACCAAACCTTTCATCTTTTTCAGAATCAAAATGTTTTAACCACACGTTCCCTTTCTCAAATATGCAAACCGTAAAATCAAAACCCAATTAAAGTCTTAGAATCTAATCCATAAAAGCACCCATAATTTAATAAAAACTGACTTTCATTTCTTGAGAAACTTTTTCAAACCATTTCATCCCATTTTAAAAAACTTCTAATCTTATGAATGAAAGTGTTTCATAATTTTCCATTTAAATAAGAACTCAACTCTTCTCATTTCAAAACAAGGTTCCCAAAATTTCATAAAACCTTTTAAAATAATAAGTAGTTACAAAATAAAAATACATATTCAACCCCACACATAAATTAAATTACACTTTATTAAATTAAAAACACTTTTTCATGGTTTAGAAAATTTTACTGAAAACGTATTTTTAAAACCCCCTTTAACATAATTCATACTTTTATAAGAGTTGTAAACACAAAATTTACCCTTTTGAAATAATTCTAAAATTTTATTTCTATACATTATGAAATAATACCATTTTCACTTTACTAGAAAAATAGCATCACAAAAAATCAAAGTCCTTAAAGTGATGTCATTTTTTCTTTAAGAACCATGTTTCCAAGACTCCAAAACAAAGAGATGCATAGCAATGTGAGAGGAAAGCAGTGTCAGTGGGTGACTTGGACATATGGTTGGTGGCCATACTGCAATAAATTCACTATCATGGAGTGTGTTCTAAGAAAATATCCCCAACTCCCCATGGCTTTCCAGTCCCTACGAGCCCATTGAGACCATTATACCAACCCTCTTTTCATTATCCCCCAATCATCAATGAACCTTCAGAAATAATGAACTCTGATAAAACAATACATCCCATGGAGACTTGAATCCCATCATGATATGTGTTTTCCAAGCACACTACCCATAACTACAATAGAATTTCCGGACAATCCCAGCCCCAAAAAATCCTGAATCTTCCCCAAATAACTTGACCCAAAGAGTAAACCTCCTTTGATACCATTTTTTCACATATAGAATATGGTCACCATCAAAACCATCTCCATATCCCGCCTGTAATGATGCTGAAATGGAGTTTCCTATACCCACATGATTGAAAAAGTTCCCAGATATCATTTATTTTTCTTTGGGAAAGTATTATCTAAATATGGATAAATAAAACTTCATAAACATTTCATAAATTGAATCTAAAAAAGTAATACCAAACATTGTTTATACAAAATCTGAAACTGAATAAATATGTTAAAACACAATAAAAGATGTTCAAAGACAAAAAATAATCATTATAAAAATAGGCCCAAGGACTCCACATGACAAGGGGTCATCACCCATTAGTCGTCCTCACAACTCAGCACCATGGATATGAACTAATACCCTAAAATGCCATCACCAAAATCCTTCCCATCCCTTTACCTGTGTAAAACATGAACATGTCTACATACACCCAATTGGTGTATGTAGGGTGTGAGATTAAGAGCAATAGGATACCATCCAAATATTCAAAATAGTATGCAATACAAGGTGAAAAATCATGCAGTATTAATATGCGTGGAAAAGCAGTGATAAATTTCAAGAAATGAAACTTTCAATTGTAAATATTTTCAAAATAAATCTTCTAGAATGTAAAAACATTTTAATAAGAAATGTTATCTAATGTAACATATACCCAATCACACCCTATGGAAAGGTTAAATACCATAAATCTAACGATCACCAAAACTGGGAAATCCCCTAGGAACTAGATAGTCTCGGGGCCCATGTACCTCGTACCTCAATGTAAAATATCCATGTCACAAATCCTTTCTTGTGCATGACCCACTAAAAGGGATCATAACCATAACCTATTGGTCCATAAAAATCATCTATAAAGTTTATTTAGAGTTGTATTCATCCATTTTCTTAGTGAAATAGGGATAAAACCCATCCGAGTCCTTAGCCATACTAATACATATCCGCCCACCTAGGTATAAGGGATTCCCCCTTTGTTCTTAAAAAATTTCAATATGCCACATAAATCACATTCCATATAAAAAACCTAATACAAGTCTCATGAAATTAATACATAATCTATAAACACTTTATAAAACTTAAAACACATAATAAAAAAAATTTAGTTTTAAATAAAACAACTTCACAAAAGCTAACAATATTTTGCACACAAAAATCCTTTTAAAACACCACATTGAACAACATGGGAATACTCACATTCACCAAAACCGAACATGAAGCACCCAAAACATTTCTACAACCCCATAACTTCTGTTATAAAACAACCTCAATTGACATCACATAAAATAGCCATGTAAAACACCCAATTTAACACCAAATTGGTACCCAAAAATCGATTACATATCAAATGATACCAAAACAAAAATTTTCTACAACAACCAAAGGATATGACCATAAAAACATTATTTACAGCCATAATAAATTTAAATAAAATCAACTAAGTAGTTATAGGGAATTCACAAAATAACTAATAAAACATTTCTTTGAAAACCCCAACAATTTCACATAAAAATGGAACTTGAAATTTATTTTCTTTATAAATACCCCTAAAAACAATTTTTACACAAATAATCAGTTTAGATAAACATGAAAATTCTATAAACACCGCAATATAAGTCACAAGGATTTCATACAAAATGGAGTCACTAACAAATATTGTCAAAACCCTTGAATCGTGGTGTGAAACTTCAACCGCACCACTACAACACAACAAAGAGGATAAATTGATCCTAAACCCAGATGAAAAGACCAAAAAACTGAGGATCAAAGCCTATGTTTGAAGCCCTACCTTCTAGAAACAAGTTACTTCAAGAAAGAATAAATAAACCTTAAAAGATGGAGAGAAAAAAATATGGAAGCACTTACAATAAGAGAACATAATGATTCCCCATTAAAAACCCATTGAAAAATTAGTTCCAAGGGAGGTTTGGGGAGCATGGGAGGATTCCATAATTGATATATTTCAATGGGGGAAGAAATGGGCGAGTTTGGCTAAATCATGATTCTGAAAATTGGAAATTAATAACATTTTTTAGGACCTAGACAGGGATGCACAATTTGTTGGAACAATTTATCAATCTGTGGAACCAAACCATGCACCCCCTTCTGTCCACACAAAAAGTGTCCAATGACTTTCAAATTCATAGGGGTTATAAGGGAAGAACCTTTTGAAAGATAGTCTATGGATAGGGGAAATAATACCCCAACGAAAAACACATTTCCACCCAAAGACTCATCCAACCCAAGGGTATAAACCACCCAAAAAACATACCCCACAAGCCAGGCCACTAGGTGTGTCACATATCCAACTCCAAAACACCACAACCTCATACGACCCCTTTGACAAAAGATGAAGGAAACTGCCATCTAAGACCCCCAAGACTATGTTCATAGATCAATAGCATAAGAGGAATCGAAATTTCAAACCCGTAACCCCTAGAAACCATGAGAAATCTAAAAAAATGTGGATTTTAATCAAATAATGGAAATGGAAATTGGGGTTTGACAATTTTAATATAGTAACATTTTAAAAATTTGAATATTCTCTCTTTGAAAATGTGAATTCTCTTGTCATCTGTAGGATTGATTTTAAATTAAATGTTTCCACTTGTCTGAATTGAAGTTGGGAAAATAAATTTCATATTTTGGAATAGTAAAAATTTATATTTTATAAAAATTTCAAATTAAATTTTTACCAAAATTAATAGTTAAAACAATAAAAATTAATTACCACACTTATGGTCAATATGGATTTAAATGGGTTAAAGTAAAACACATAAGGGTTAAATTTAACTAAAAAGTTGAAGAAAATATATTTTATATCCCTATTTTGACACTATAATGTATTAAAATTGATAATAATTATTTTAAAACCATTTTTAAATTGTTAAATGTTGGAACGCCTTTTTCTCCTAGAATATTACAATTATGTGACTCAGCTCTATTTTAAATTGATATTATATCTACACTCTACCCAATACCTTCTAACTATTTTATTTAATCTTATAACTACCAAAATAACTTCCCTAAATCTACATATTTATCTTGAAATCATTATTTTTTTTGCATAAATCCATCCTTGGAAGTCGTTGGTGCAATCCTAAGTTAGTTTCCTAAAGAAGAGGAGACATTCTTTAAAAAGTATTTTCGATTATTTATTCCTCAAAATCCCACAATTTCTGTTAACAAATTCTGATACAATACCCTCAATATTTTCCATATACATATATATTGTTATTATATGGTAATTAAATACAAACACCGCAACATAAAATGTGTTATAAAATCATCATTCGTGTGAATGGAATTCTACAACCTCACAAACCAATTCCATTCATTTTTCCGTTACCACCCGTTACGGTTCGGTATGATGATGTAATTAAAGTATATATATAATATTTATAATATAATTAAACCTATTTAGTATTTATATCACATATAAAATTATAGATTCCATTTTTTATGGGATATGATGATGTCACTCATTTGTACGGCAGACTACCGCCTTGCAAAGCGTTGTGACTCTTTTTTCACCAATGATTTAAATTGAAGGTAATAAAGATAATTTTAATGAATATATGTGACCTAAATAAAATAATCATGATATTAATGAAATATTTATCATTATTAAATGATAATATAATATTTTAATTTTTACACTTGAAAATGGTAACATCAGTCATGTACTTGTGGACTACGAATTTCATAAAGAGATGTGGCTCGATTACATCACCACAGTACATGGATAATATATGTAAGTATATTTAATGAAATAATATAGTATACATTATACTATTTTAATTTTGGAAATATTAATTAATTATTATCTTCTCTCTATAATTATCATTGAAAAATGGCAATGTTACTCATGCGTACGTATGCCCTACGGTCTCCATGAATGACATGTAGTTCATTTTTTATAACCATATTTCATGATTGGTTATAAAAGTATAATTTATGTGTTAATATGATAATTATGAAATTATTATTATTCTATATATGATTAAATAATGACCACATTGACCATAGTCAACCTACCAAATTCATTTTTGACCCATAATCCAAATATCATCGATAAAACTAATGTAAGAAAAATTGATTAAGAAATCATATATAAGAATTCAATATGTAAAATTAATGGAATGGTATATTGAATACATTTATAAATATATTAAATAATTAACTTAATTTTATTATTCATTAATATAATTAACATATTTGATGAGTCAGACTCAAATAATGTTTTTCTCGTCCCACTTTTACATTGCGGGTTCATACACCTTATTCACTACTTTTTTCTGTTGTGTGGGGTTTATACTATAATATTTATGTAATATAATTAATTAATTAATCTAAATTTTATTTTATGTTTAATTTTTATGTTATTTATCTCATGGGTCTTATGATTCAAATGTTACCAAAGTGGTGATGGTTTATTTCACAATCACATAATTATTCTGGGTTTTTTGTTTCAGTCTCCCATGGGGGAATAATTTGATATTTATGCCCTAAAATAAATATATTATCATATTATATGTTTATTCATGAAATAATTCAACTAATAAAACTATTTTACTCTATTTGGTATATAAAATGATTAATATAATGTTTTATGATAATTTGGCATTATTTCTATCTTCGGTCAAAATTCATTTCTCTTACAAAACCATGTTTTATATGAATGACTTCAAAAACTTTTTAGAATTATCAAAATAATTTATTAAGGTTATTTTTACCAATTTTTTACTTTTAATAAATTTTTTTTGAAAGTAATCTTCTTTTAATTTTTTTAATGAAGAACTTTTTTATCCTTTTATTGTGCAAAAGGAATGTTCTTCTTAACTTATTCAACATATACATAATTATATAACATAATGAACATCACTTATTTATATAATTACTTAAATTATTACAAATTCATTTTGAAGTAACATTCATTCCCAAATATTATTGATATTTTTCGTTTTAATAGTGATATTAAAAGAAAAGTATTTTGACAATATCTTACAATTTTTTTACTTTTTAAATTTAAATGGTGATTAGAAAAAGGCAATATTCTCCATAAATTTTTTCGGTGATTTTTCAAAATTATTATCCAATTATATATACAGTATTTGAATTTAGTTATTCTTTAATGTGGATATAATCTAATGATATAATAATTATTATATTTCTAAATGGTTTATGATCATTTTGACTGGGGTTGTACTATATCGATACCATTCCTATATATATGGATGGTTAATGATTCTTATTTTTAGTTGGGGAATATAAAAAAAATATTCCGGTACTTGTTTACATATGAATGTTTATGATAATAATGTTTCCCCCCATTCATATGAGGAGTGCATTGGACCTTGTATGTGATGGGGTGGAGCCCGCTATAACCACTAGTTGCATTGGTAGGTCTAATGATACAAATAAGATATGGTTTTGGATGAGACCTTAACCATTTATTTAGATTTCATGGAAGAAGCCTTGATAGAATTAGATTCATTGGAACAATACATAATGGTATTAGATAGCATGGCACAAGACATGATAATATGTTTTACATGTACAATGTTATGCATTCCATCAATATGAATATAATTTTTGATACTCCTTGTGATTATTGAATTAGTTAAAATATACATGGATATGTTTCAAGAACATGTAATTATTTATTTGTAAATATTTGATAATATTTTACTCCATCCATATTAAACTATTGGTGTTTATAAAATGGAATATGTTATAGATATTTACCTTGATATTTTGATTATTCCTTATTCATTCATATATTTTATTGTACGATTACTCTTACTGACCTTCTGGTCACACCTCTTTCTTATGTTTTATTATCCTTAGGATACCATGAAATATCTTTTGAATTGATATACGGTTATACTATAATATAATAATGGAATTAATAAGGAAAATTATTTTGGTATTTTATGTTTTATATTGGAATTTTAATTTTATGTATATATCTAGTTTACCAATATTACAAAACTTATTGTCATTTTGGTATGCGATTCCGGTATATATTTATAATGTAATAATGTATAAACTGTCTCCCAGATACATGGGTTAGGGTCTCTAGAGTTGGTATTAGAAACTTTATGGTAGAATCCTTGTGACAAAGATTTAGGAAACCATTAATTAGGTAATATAAGAATATTATATAACTTTAGGTTAATTATAGAATGATATCCTAATTATTTTTAAGTAAGATATTTTTTTGATTTTCCTAGAAATTAAATCCTTGTATAGATACTATAAGTATACATAAATTTGGAAAAAATGTACCAAGGTGAAATAACCCATTAAAGGTAACATTGAGTTTGACTAGATTGTCACTTTGTTCATGACAACGATCATTAATGTGCACCCTGTTTGACACTACTATAGGATAATTTTAGGGTAATTTTCATTTTCATTAAAAACAAAAATGACGGATATGAAAATAATATTATTTCCAAATAAACCATGTTTATCACTATGGAATTATATATATATATAATATTCAATTTATGATAAGTTTTTTACAAGTTTTGTGATTAAAAATTATGTTACATAATGTTATAAAATAATCTGGTGTATTCCATTGTTTAGAAATGCTTCCTAACAAAACGAATAGGAATTATATCAGTAGAAGTACCCCATGATTAGATTTACCTATTAGTAAAGATAAAAATGATGTAGTTGTAGATGTAGGTGGAAATTATTAATTTAGATCAATATTAGAGAAGTTAACATAGGTTATGAGTAAAAAACATTCAACATAGACCATCATACATATCCACCACATGGTATAGAAATGTTAATCCTATTTATATTTTATCAACCTTCATCATTCAATGGTAAAATGTATCTATTTCTAGTTGAGTAATGAATTATTTAATTAAATAATATATTTAACACTCCAGAAAGTAGTAAAAGAGAGATAGTGTTCATGGAAGTTTACTATCTATCAAGAGATGTAGATCAATGGTGCTATTTGATTCAAAACACTACTAATTGGTTGGAAACAAAAATAACATAGTGGGAGTATTTCTTGTTAATGTTCTTCAAAAAATATTTTTTTTAGAGAAATGAGAGGATATAGAAAGATAGTTCTTGAGACTAAGATTGAAAAAAAGGAAAATATTACTATGAATGAATCGAGATTTACAAGGATTGAATGGAATTTTGTAGTCTATGTTCTTAATCCAAAGAGTCAAATTGACTATAACATTGATGTATTAATCAATTCCAATAAAGGGAACAAGTCTCCAAAACATTCTAATTATACGAGGACATAATATCATGATCCATAAAGATTGATAAATAGTTATCCAGGTCACATAGAATTGAAGGATATAAATCTAAGAAGAGGGTAGAAGAGAAAAAATTGATAACAAGAAGAAGGGAAACAAATATTTACCAATGTGTGATAATTTTGGAAGGAAACAACTTGGAAAATTCATAAAATAAAAATGTGTATTTTTCATTAGTGAAGATAAAGGCATATATGATTTTGATTTAAAGGGACAGAAGGAATATAATAATGTAAAATGACTCTAATATAAGAATATGGGGGACTATAGAAATGAATTCCCTAATTGTCAATGGATGAAAACTTAAAGAGAGTTAAGGGGTCAAGGTCATCCTTGATATATTACTACAAATGAAGTGGAATGATTAATGTTATTTTTTATTTGGATCCAATAATATGTTGTAAAAGTATTTTATGAACAAAATTATCAAAATATATATAGATTGTAGTATAACATTTTTTTCATTAAGGATTTGAAAGTGTATATTGAACAATACCAATGACCAAGAAAAATGATTCAAGGGTATGTTGAACTTTGTGGAAACCACGTGATTGAGGGAAAGATAACCCTTAATATGTTCCTAATGTATAGATAACGATTTTTTCATAATGATATTATTAATATGGACAATGTAAATTGGATAATTCTAATTTACTTGGAACAAATTGATGATATGTTCATTTCTTAAATTTGGTGAACTTATTTCTAATGTTATGGATCTTAATATTTTAAAAACTCTAAAAGGTCGACAATTTATTAACATGATTTATGCTTAATATTGGATGATATTCTAGTGAATAATGTATTACTTCACAATATTAAGATTCATGAATATTGGAAACCATGTCATATCCATATTTCATAATATCTAGAGATCAACAGAATGGAATATCATTCAATTATAAATATGACGAACCAATAAAAATGTATTTTTGAGCTTAAAAAATAATTTTTTTTATTTGATATTCATTTCATCGAGTAAGAAATTAACTGGAAATTTTGAAAATCATAACCAAAGAATGAAATTTTTTATGAAATAGTAAACACATCAAGTATGTAAATTTCTATGTTATCATAGACAATATAATAATTCCAAAATGTTTGAAAAAACTTCATGAAAAAAATGTTGTCTTGTAAAACTTATATATGATGAATAAAAACAAATATTAAATCATCACATTATTTTTTGATCCTTAACATTGTATTGATCATTAACATTCTTGTGGTCAATTAACTCTATCACTCTCTATAATTTTTTATATAATTCCCCTATGTTTATGTTTTAATATCTCAAATATGGCATCCTACGTAGAAACCAAGTTATGTGTTATTTAATATTTTCTTCACACTTAGTTTACCCTATTTTTAATGATTTATTAACCTTTTCTTATATGGTTTTTTTTCAACAATCATATTTCCAAATCTCAAACCATTTATTATACAGATCTTGTTTAAGTTTATTTAAAAAAATATATTTAATGTGGGGAGAATGTAACATATCTATATTTTAAAATAATGAGATTATTTTTTAATATATTTTATAACTCTCAATTCCATGTTTATAAGAAAATATTACACCTAATAATTTTTGCAATTATTATTTTTAACTAAATGAAATCTCTTTGATTGGTTAAAGAACATGAAACCCCCTGTCTAAATGAAGCATAATATTATATATCATTTTATCATGTACATTAAGTTGTTTGGTATGAATAATTATAACATAATAATTGATATTATGAATAAATATTGATTATAAAAAATATAAACATCATTTAAAATAAAATATATATTTTCTAAAAAAATATATTTTTTCTAAAAGTCGTTTAGTCATTATTTCCTCACATAATTTAAAACTAATTTTAAACCCATTATTAAAATTTATTTTGAAAATTGTAATAAAATTTTTAAATAATAATATCAAATTTATATTAAGGTGATTTTTATTTAATTTTCTGAAATGTTTAAACTTTTGATGAATACTGATAAATATTAAATTTTAATTGAAAACTACATTATAAAGTAAATTATTTACAAAGTAAAATTATATTGCTAATTAGATTTAATATATGATTATTTAAAAAATATATATATTAATCAATTTTATTCCATTTGAATAATTTTTATTTTGAATTTTTTATATAATAAATTTGTACAGTTTTGAACATTCTCTCTTTGAAAGTTGTCTTTTGTCATGTCTATAGGATTAATTTTACACCAAATTTTTTCATTTTTGTGAATAGAATTTCAAAAATAAAATCCATATTTTTATTTTGTATAATTTATATTTCATAATATTGTATGTTTAATTTTTGACCAAAATGAATTCTAAAAACACTAAAAATCAATTATCATGGTTAGGGTAAAAATGGAATTACCAGGGATTAAAATATAGGGGAAATAGTTAAATTAACCTAAATACTAATATAAAATATATTTTATGTCCATGAATGCAATATTAAATTTACAACTATCATTAATAATGAATTTTGGACCCTTTTGGAATTTGAAAATCACGGTTACATCTTTTTATTTCCAAAAAATACATGTGTTCCACTCACTGCACCTATAAAACAAAACCTCTCTCTACAATTATTCGTACCAAAATACATTTTTTTGTCGTTACCTTCCAAAATAACTACCCTAAAACAATACCTTGATCATTTCATCATTATTTTGGGAATAAATTTATACATTGACGTATTTGGGGAAAACCTATGGTGGTTACCCAAAGAAGAGGTAGTGTTCTTCAACAATAAATTTTATATTATTTCATCCTTAATATTATAAAACTATTTTAAAAATTTATCATATAATTACATAATTATATTACACATAGTTATATGTTGTTATAATAAGTTATGTACCTACAACCATCCTCACTTCATCCAATGGGATGCAAAATCATTATTCGAGTGTACGGAGGACTACCAACTCACAAACCAATGTCATTTATTTTTTCCACTACCTCCTCTCATAGTTTTGTATTATGATAGATATAATTAATACATATGATATTTTTAATATAATTATACTTATCAATTCATTATATGATATATTCCTTTTTAAATTCCACTACATAGGGTATATGATAACATAACTCCTATGTACGACAGTCTATTGGCTCATGAAGCTATGTGATTCGCTTTTTAACTAGTGATTTATATTAAAGGTAATAAGGATAATATTAAGGAATATATGTGATATAAATGAAATAATTATTATATTAATTAAATTCTTATCATTCCAAAAAGATAATATTGGTTATTTTCATTCGTACACTGAAAATTGAAAATGTAGTACATATACATGTAGACTACCACCTTCACAAAGCATTGTGACTCTCTCCTCATTACCAAAAAATGGGTTTTATATATAATTATATTTAATGAAATAATATTATATACATAAAATTATAATAATTCTAGATATATAAAATATTATTAGCCCACTTTACATAATGATCATTGAAAATTGAAATGCTACTCATTGGTACAAATGGACTACTGTCTCGATGATTATAACATAGTATTTTTTTCATAAACATAATTAAGGATTTGTATTGAATGTTTACATTATTTAGAAATATTATAATTTTTTCATGGTTATTATTATATAGTATTTTAAATAATTCACTTTTTTGATCATAGTCTACCTATGAAAGTCATTTTTGACAGATAAGACAAATATCATCGAAACATCTGACATAAAGTTTATTGATTATGAAATCATATATAAAATGGAATTAAGTAAGATAAAATAAATAATAAAATTAAAAATTCTTATTAAAAAATTAAATAATTAACATAATTTTATTATTCTGTACTATAAAATTGTATGTAACAAGTCAGACTCAATGTAAGGGTTTCTCATCTCAGTTTTACTTCTATGGGACATGTGCCATATTCAACACTTATTTATTTTGTGTGGTGTATGTACTTCAAATTTTTATTTCATATCATAAATTAATTTTTCATTATAGTATTTTTTGGTTTATTCTATGTTATTTATTTTATGTGGATTATTATTCTATATTTACAAAAGGGGTAAGGTTTTTTTTCACAATAACATCATTATTTTGGATAGTTTTTGTTTAAGTTTAACTTAGGGGAATTATTTGATTTTTTTCTCTTAAAATAAATATATTTTCTTATTATTCATTTATTAATGATATATTTCTTGTAATATTTCCATTTTCTCTCTCTTTTACATAATTATATTATTAAAATGATTTTAAGATAATCATATTCAATTTATCTCCCGAGATAAAAATACATTTTTTGTAACCATTTTTTCTAAAAATGACATAAAAATGTTATAAAATTATATAAATTATTAGTTAAAGAAAAATTTCCCTTTTTTACATTAAAAAATGGATTCAATGTAATATTTTTTTTTGAATGAGGATCTTTCTTATCCTTTTTGCAGTGCGAAAGGAATATTATTTCTAACTTATAAAACAAATTCAAAATTACTTACTGTCCAGACCATCATTTATTTGAATGTTCCATTATAGGAATACATGTATATTTTTCAATAAAATATTATTCATAATATTTTTTAAATTATTAGTTTCAAATGATAATTTAAAATAAAATATTTTAACAATTAATTATGAATTTATAGTTTTGAAATAAAATAGATATTTTTAAATAATGTTTATTTTCCTCAAGAAATGCTCCATGTGGTCTTTCAGAATAATTTTTCATCTAAGAAAACATTATTTGAGGTTAAGTATTCATTAATGGGGATATAATTATTTTATACAATCTTTATTATTTCTATATATGATTTATGATCATTTTGATAGGGGATATACTAAGCTGATACCATTAATTTTACTCGGGATGGTTTATAAATATATTTTTTGGTCATGGAATGTATTTAAATTATGTAAGATAGTCTATAAATGAATACTTATGTTGATTATGATTCTCCCTTTCATATGAATAATTCATCGAACCGTGTATGTAATGTTTGGGGCCCCCTATTTCCCCTCAATTCATTTTTAGGTCTCATAAAACAAACAATATATAGTTGTGATATTTGAATTTACCATTTTTATAATTTATTAGGACAAGACTTGATAGTATTATCTATCAAGGAATAAGCCTCAATGATATTATATTTTTTTGGAACAAACGATGATGGTATTTTTCAGATGTACAACATTATTCATTCCATTAAGTTATTCAAATTTTATGTGGTTACTAAATTAGATAGAATATACACAGTCATGATTCATGATCATGTGATTATTTATATTTATTTATTTGATCATCATTTAATCCATCCATATTATTATTAAGTTATTGATTATAAAAAATCTGCTTCATCTGTATACATGTCCATGTTGATTATGCATTATTTATTCATAGCTTCTGTTGTACGCTTAGTAGCCGTATGAGATCACCCCATTCTACCTTTTTAGTTTCCCCAGGATACCCAGATGTATCTTGTGATTGATATACATGGGTACACTAAGGTGACTAATGATTTAATAAAATAAATTTATTTTCTTATTTTATGTTTTATAATGTTATTTTCTTTTTAAAGAATATATCTACATTACAAATACTAATAAAATAATTTTTCATCTAGTATGTGATTCCTAATGTTTTATGCTAATGTAATAAAGCATTAACTTGCTTGTAGATAATCAATTTAAGGTCCCTATGGTAATGAGAAGTAAAATAAATAAAAATGTGAACTATCTTAAATGAATATGTATATATAGGAAGGATTACGTATATTTTGGGGTACTGGTCGCGGGGGTGGTATGAGGGACTTGGGTGTGGGCCGCTGGTCATGGGGTAATGTCCTCAGGCCATCTTTCTTTATATCATGAATATAATAAAATGCCCCCATTTTAATATATTACCATATATCAGTGATTTATATATATAATTATGAAAAATTAATCACCTACGAATTATAATAATACTACATTTAATAAATCCTTTAGGAATGTTAGTCCTTTTTTTATTCCATTACAAAAATCATCATCTATTCCTTTTTCAAAGACTATTTAGGATTAAAACCCACCAATACCATTTTTAAATCCCCCAAACCCCAGTGTCTTCTTTGGTATCGACATGATAGGGGATATCACATTGCACCCGTTCTATAAATCATACACCATGAAGAGACTGACCGAAATATTTATGATCTTTTATATATGGTCAAATGAATATCATCAACCCTTAATAAAATAATAAGCTATTATGTGTTCACCATAGTCAAATATATTGTAAAAAATTAATATTTTTAATGAATATACTTATACACACACATAAACACATATATAAATTTGTATTTTTTTGGTAATGGTGAATTCAAAAACCTATGAAACACATGGAAAATAAAATTCTATCTGGCCCTTGTGTCGTCTTCCTACTGAGGAACTATTGTTTGGTCATTAATAGGAATTTTAATAAATAAAATCTTTTTATTTTGGAGGATGGTAGTGTGAAAAGGGTTGAAACATATTTAAAAGATAAAATACAGGTTAGACTTATAAAAACATATTGAAATTTTTTCAATTTAGGGGTATCTAAACCCTCAATTCTTTGTCTCTAAACTCAGAAGTTAGATAATTATTTTATAATTTTATCCATATCATTAAAAAATTAATCAATGTGAAGGAACTATTCCCAGTGGTGTTCCTTCAATAAATATATAGAAAGAGAAGATGATGAGTAATTTTTAAGTGTTATATTCAGAGGGTAAAAGGTTCTTCCTAAATAGTTTTGTTAAAAACACCATGGAAGGGATTTGAAAAATGTTTTAAAAAAATGTAATTTTATTTAAAATTTGGATTATGATTTTTTGAAATTTTGGTTTGGGTTACTAATTTTTAAATATAATAAAAATATTTATTTATTTAGTTTCCAAAACACTCTTTATAATGGATGAAAAAATTTTAAATATATTTTTTTGTTTTAAGAAAATTTCTTTTTAACGAAAATTAGTTTAAAAAATATAATTTCAATTATAATGAAGATTATATGAAATTATATATAAGGGGTGAAATTAATTTAAAAATAAAATTCATTTTATTAAAGTTTCTAACAAAACTCCCGTTTTTAAAGAGTTTTTAAATTATAAATTTTTTGAAGGGATTTTTTTTTCAATTTTATGTTCAATTTTGAATTTTTAAAACACTCTTAATATTTTGTTTTTGAAATATTAATTATTTCATGAAATGTTTTCAGTGATCACATTTAAGAAGTCATAACACCTTTTCGAACATCTTATATTCTTTTTAGAACGATAATTTTCAAAATATCCAAAAATTAATTTTATAATTAAGGATTTTTTTCATTGAAATAAGTAATATATAATCATGGATTTAATTTTAGTTTAAATAAATAAATTTCCATTCTCTAATTTTCTCATTGGTATTCTATGTTATTTTTTTACATTATAACTCTTCGTGGTTTATGTTAAATTATTATTTTTATGGATTTTAGTGAGTTTTGACCCATGCCAATATTTGCCCAAAAAAATTTTTAGAAAAACATTCCTGTAATGATTCAATCTATTGACCTTTACTTTATATAATCGTTTTTTATGAATCCCATTTTATTTGAAAACAAAAACGTTATAAATATATATTTTTAAAATATAGAACCTGGATGTTTTACAAACTATTACTCATAACGAGTGAACCCAAACCTCAATCGAGTTTTTATCCATGTTATGGGTTCTCCAAATATAGCCATAAATGTTTCAGTTTTCCACATGGGTTTTCTTCATTACATTGGAAATAGTATTAATGAAAATCAATGGATTAATTTATAAATAACTGTTAGGGAATTTCTAAAAATTGGAAATATGTATTTAATAATTATATAAAATTCAACAGATTAGTTTCAAGGTGTTTTTTAATATCTTTAACCATTCTCAATGAAATTTATTAAACTCGTATTTTTGAAAAAAAAAGGATTTTAAAGGAATAGGTGAAATTTCATGAATAAAAAATGGTTTATTAAATTTAATTTATTCTATTTTGATATAAATAACCTCAATGAGTTTTCTATAACTTCAAAATTGGTCTATTTTTATAACCCTTACTTTTAAATTGTGTGCTCACCCATTATTTTGAATAAAGTGGTTTTTCCAAGGTTCTAGTGTAAAGTGAAAACTCCTATAGAGACATGATTAGCTTGATTGATGCTACTATAGTAATTTAAGAATATTTTTAGTTCCAATTTAAATGATTTCAATAACAATTAAATTTATAATATAATTTCCCAATTATAAAAAATTCTGAAACAAAATTATGCTTAGATATGTGGCAACACATCTCTTATATTTTCAATTTTCAATTTCAATTACTAATTTCGAGTAACTACTTCTTTTAATGACCATTTAAATAAATAAAAGGGAAAAAATAATATTTTTATCATTAAATACTCAGGCACTTGTCTGGGGATTCACACTTAGTATCAAGGGAAATTATTATATAACTTTATATTTTAGGATTATATCAATTGAAGATATTTTTGGAGTTAAAAATTTCTTTTGAAATTTTCAAGATCATAATTATAAATTAATAATGTACTTTTGGGGAAAGTTTATTTTAAAAATACCTTAATATCTAAATTCATGAATCAATTATCCATTGATAATTTTTTGTATTACATCTTTATGTGTTTCGATGTATTTTAAATTAAAATTAATTGACAATGGATAATACACTTATGGATGAATATTCATATTAGCGTATTTATAAAATATTATCATATCTATTCTGTTTTTAGTATTTTGTTAAGAAATGGATCGTTAAAATATTTCCGTGACATGTATGATTCTATAAACACATCAGTATTATAAGAAATGAATTGTATTTTGCATGAATAGATGTGATAATTTGAAATACAAATATACAAGGTAAAAAAATACTAAGGTAGATTATTCTCGAAAATTTAAATCATGATTATTTTATGAGTACACTCATATGTTTTCAATAGTTAGGAATAAAATTAATCATTAAAGGATGTAATTTATTTTAGGGGGTGGAATATTACAACCCAATTAATTAATATGTATTATTTTTATCTTTTTATTTTTAATAAATATTTATTTCGTGGCTTGTAAAATAATTAGAACATAAAATGATAAAAAATTAATGTAATAAACAGGATTTAAGAAATAATTGATTATACATTAAGGTCATGGATCACAAATTAATTTTTAATATAGTAATAAAACAAATGATAAAATACAAAATGGTATAATAAATGAAAATAAAATAGAAAATATCATGGTAAATGGAATTTTGGTTGTGATCATTCATGTTGAAAATACCATCGAAGATGAATATATTGAACATACAAATGAGAATAATTATAGGAATCTTTCTTGTGGTAAACAAATTTAGTAAGAATAGGTTTTTAAGCAATAACATACAACCTTTCCACAGAATATAGTTATTGAAAATTTTCTGGAAAGGAAAATTATTATGGGACCCTTTAAAAATGAAAAAACTAATTGGTTAATTCGTTTCATATATAGAAACAATATAAATATGTTATTAATCTTTTTTAATCTATATTTAATAGGTTTTTATTTAAAAAATATACAATAATCATATTTTAAATTATGTTATCTATCATATGTTAAATAAATTGATTTATTTGCAATTATTTTGTGATGAATAATAAAATATGGTATATATAAAATTCCAAAATCAATCACATATATATATATATATATACATATATTATACTATAAATAAAATAGAAATTCGAAGTGAATATGATCATTGGTGAATCGTATAATTTTGAAATGAATGTATTTGTAGACAACTCTCGACTTTAATAAAATTAATTTTATTGATGAATATAAATACTAGGTCTTCTAAAAAATTAATTTGAAAAGGTATATAAACATTAAGAGTAATATATTACATAACATTAATTAAATATATAAATTTTAGAAAATAGATTGATTTTTACATGAACGTATTAGTTTTAAATTTATATGGGATAATTATACGAAAATAAAATTTTTAATAAATTTGATATATGTTAAAAAATAATTGAAGTATGTATTAAGAATATTAACAAATAAATTTTTTTTAACCATTTTATAATATTATATGGAACTATGTTGGATTTAATATGTTATAATTAAATAAAATATTTTTAGTTACGTGATTTGTAAATATATTTAAAAAATAAATTATTCATATATAAATTATAATAATATCAAATTTAATTAATTCACTATATATAAATTAGATAATTTATTTATACTACATAAAAAAATTACATATAAAAAAATAACATATATAGGGACATTAATAAAAATCATGAGTGTCATGTGTAAGGGATATCATGATATCTAGTAGGTTGATCATAAGGGATAATGAATGAAGAGCTTCTATATTGATATGAAAGAGAAAATGTGGGTTCACTTGGGAGGTTAGCCTCCTGTGGGGGGGGGTTAGGTCGGACGATCGTTGGGAAACTCCAGACCACTTTGGTTATCATCCATCCTCTATGAAATTGATTATAATTAAGAGAGACTCGGGGAATGATATATCAATGTGGGATAACATCTACATAGTACTTTTAATCAAATTTATAAAAAACAGATGAATTCAAACACAAAACCATATAACACACCTTTAATGTCGTCATCTTCCCTTTCTGCACACATTAAACCCAACTTCTCCCTCTTATTACACTATAATGGATTAAAACTGACCAACACTATTGTATAGTGTTCCTAAACCTCATTTCATCTTAGGTGTAAGAACCTAGTTTTTCATTCAGGAATATATTATTGAAAATTTCCTTTAAAATATTTTCATTTCACTTAATAAAGATTCTTAATGACTTAGTTAAGGTTCTGAGAGTTTAAGAGGCATGTTCAGAGCCCAGAAACCCATCTTTTTATAAGAAACCGACTCTGTGCATGGTTTAGAGTAAATTGTGCAGAATTTCTGCATGGTAGGGAAAACTGCGCAGAAGGTGATTTTTTGTGAAAGTGGCACCTTGTATAGTTAGCGCACATCCATACAACCAAACTGTGTGAATTACCCTTTTCCTAGGTGACTATGCAGGATTGGTGCACAATTTGATCAAACAATGTAGAGGATGATTTTTCAGGCAGAACCGCCTTGCATGGTTTGTACACGGTTTGAAAACCCGTGCGGACAAACCATTTGTAGGCTAAAAACCTGTGTAAAATGTATAAAACACAATTAATGATCTATTAATCCTACTCCTTCCTATTAATCTGAGATCTAATGGGGCATTCCTTTTTTCACCCATTTAGATCTTTTTGATGGCCATTGCAAGGGATCAAGAGACCTCTTTCATCTGACATTCGATCGAACTTTCATTCATCACGTTGGATGCACAATAGTAAGTCCTCGAGTCCCCTTTATCTGAACTTCTTATCTTTCACTCTCAACCTAAATATCGCCATTTTAGTGTCTTTTACCTCTTCTTAGATCAACATAGAACTAAAAAAATCATGGGATGTTACCAAAGAAGATTGCTTGTAAACCCTAAGGTTGGAGGTCTATAAATTATCCCTAAAGTTTTTTTTTGTTTTTGGAACGTTTGACTGGGGCCCACCAGTTTCATTGGAAGCTGTTTACTAAATTCACATTCCATGATTATAATTTTTAGAATTTTATGGTTATTCTCATTCCAAATATGTGATTACTTGTTAGTGGTTTCACCCAAAACTCAATTCGACTCATGTCAAAGGTTATGCCAAAATTGGGTCTTTAGTGTTTGGAATATTTGAGCCACCATTTAGGTGTGATTTTCTTGACCATTATAAATTTTAGTATTTTTATTATAAATGGATTCTAATTAATGATAATTTCATAATGGAATGTACCATGTATTCTCAATACCTGACCCACCTAGGTATGTGCTTTCAAGTAATTATTAAATGTGAAATGTGAAATGTAAATTATACTAAGTATATAACTTGTCATTAATAAAACATATTTTATAAAGGCCACATGACAGTATCACCCCATTCCATGTTGATGGAAGGTATCAGAATTAACGTCAATAAATTATTATGCCTTAATGTCTAACTATGAATAGATTAAATGGTTGCAGTGCTACTTGGAATATCCGCACTAATGGAAAACTAGGCCTGGGCCAATAAATAAATGGTTTCTGATATACATGACATATCCACACTAATGAAAATAAATAATTTCACTTAATGAATTATTACACTATTACAATATCAAATAGGAATGTACTGACTCGAGATCCCCTTGGATTATGAGAGAATAATACCTTGAGTCTCATAAACCACATTCCTATTAAAGGATATAGTTTGATTAGGTTGATACCCACCTAGAATATAGTTATTTTCTATTCATTGGATGCCTGGTATACTGCCATTTGTTACCTTTAATTATTACATGATACCTTAAATACACTAAATGGATCCATAATTGACTAGTAGGTTCCATTGTAAAAGCCTATAGGCCATAACTTTGCTTATCCCAGTTTTACCTTGGTCGATCACCTAGGACTCGGTAGACACCTTATTCGAGAATTCCATGGATTAACATCATAGTATTCAACTCTTATACCTTAGTTATACACAGATACTCTTGAGTTAGCTTTACATGAGTTAACATTACCTTGGTTTTTACCATGGAACTCCCTCAGTAGATATCATTGTCAGATTTCCATGTTACATCTTTTGACCTTCACTAATTATACTCTCATGAGGTGATGTCATTGTTGGATATGCCTCACATTACCTATTATCAATAAATGGTAATTTAATTATTAATGATCTGGCTGCATGTTCAGATACCAACTGAGGGCTTAAGTAGGTACTTGGTTATTTAGTTATATTGTACTACATTATTTACATTATATATGCATTCCTTCACACTGCTATATTCCATTACATGGGTCGGATGTTGTAGAAACCCATGGTGGTGGCCCAATAAGATTTATCTCACACCCTCTTTGAGCGTCTTTTGGTACATAGTGTATATTACATATTTAAAGATATTGAAAAAGGGAAACATTTAGCTTCCAATACTTGATTGTTTTATGATAAGATGGATCTTGATAGTAGATGACTGAGTAGGATCTCATGATGTTTGGAGTCGATTGTGTATTATTTTACCTTATTGAACATGTTATTCCAATTTTCTTGTATCCATGCTTTCCAATTATTCAGTGACATTACATTACATCATCACATCCCAAGTTGATACAAGTATTGTTATTCATTCTTATCTATTCCATCAGTTTGCTTCCACCATTTATTTATATTACATATGGTTTTTATTATTCCAATATATTCCTTCTGAATTTATAAAGTTTCTAATGAGGGAATATTCTTCCCAGAGACATACCCTAGGCTCTTGCTGCATGTTGGCATCCTCTAGCATTAGGGAAGATGTGCTTGAGTCCATGAGGCCCATCGGGTTCCGGGAACCCATTAAGTGGCATCCAGGTCTAGATCATTTCAACATGGTGTTATTGGTGGTTTCTTTTCTTTCATGAATATCTGGAGACAATATATTAGAGAATAAGAATGCTTAGGACTTGGTCAAAATTCATTAATTGGGTCACGAAGCGATGTTCGGCGTAAAATCCTTGTTACCCATAATGCAAGTATTGTTCTATTTTACATATTATAGTTGATATTATTTCATTGTTTGGAAACTCACATGTAGTGTGGTGTTTTTGATTATTAATCTTTTAAAAAAAATTCATCCAAGGCCTGATGATATGAGTGGATGTACTATTTCTACACGGAACAACCTAGGCACCTATAATTAACATGTCATGCATATTTCCATGCCATATAGGTGCATTTCACTGTTATGAATTTCTTGATATGCTTTTGATTTTTGATTGATGTAGTGTCAGTTTCTTTTACATGTATTACATTGGCTTCAATTAAGTGATTTCATACATCAATTCATGAGGTTTACGGGCCATCATGGTTTGGTATGGGTTATTTACTGAGTAAATCCATTATTCTATAAGTAAATCGGTTTTATTTTTTGGTGATAGGCGTATGGGAACTGATTCATTGAAAATGAAAATCCAAAATAATCTGAATCCTGAAATAAAAAATGAATTCATTGTACATCATTATCATGAATTTTTAGATTTATGAAATGTAATGGTGTGAACCTAAGGAATATCGTTGATATGACATGAAATATATTCTTGAGAGCTTACTGATACCTAGCTGTCTAAGCAGGTAATCTGGGGTAGTATTCCTTGGGTAGTGAGTTTTCATATGATCTCTTCTAATACTGAATATATATATTTTATTATAAGATTTTTCTAAGGTTTTTTCTTGGAATATATAGACCAATTCGACCACATAATCCTCGTGTCATTCACTAGGATGGTGGTGACGACCATGCTGCAGACACGGTGGGCCCTGAGCTGCCAGTCTTACTTCAAAGAGTTATACTTAAGGAACTGCCTACTATACATAATCTGGGCACTGATTCTCCAGTCCCTGATAGTTTCCTACATCTTATGTAGTCCATGCATGGTGTTCCATGAGTTTCACCTACGATGGCTGATCTGACCATTGAGTTCCAACAGCATCGTCCTCCTTCTTTTTTAGGAGATGGCGGATATCAGGCTGCTGCGTCTTGGCTAGAGGAAATGCTATCTATCTTTTAGCATCTAGAAATACTTACAGAGCATAGAGTGATGCTCTCTATAGAAATTATTTGGGATTCGGGAAAGAGTTGGTGGGATGGCATTACCTAGGATGGACGTTATCTGGGAATGTTACTGGATGACTTCTAGATTACATTCTATGATCAGTTCATTCCATAGTCATTGAGACCTAACAAAGCCAGAGGGTGCATGCATCTCAAGTAGGGATCTATTCCATTTATTGAATATTTTGCATGTTTCACTGATTTATAGTGCATTTAATTTCTTCTAGTCGATGATGAGCTTTTGTGTGCCAAACTATTTGAGGATGGGCTCCAGTACACCATTTGAACTCAATTGAATGTTTTTTCTCCATCCAACATTCTATGAAATATTTGATCATGTCCTTATCACAGACCACACACTATGAGATGCAACGAGTTCTGTGTTTAAATGATCAGTGCTTCATCAATCAAGTAGTTCATCAGGTGGTAGGAAATGTTCCCTTAAGGTTTATCGTCACGGTAGTGGTTGCTAGAGTATCCTGTTTGATAGCTCTGTAGTGTGTCATTAGTGTGGAAAACAATTGAATAAGAAGACCATGTGTGATAGAGACCCTATAGAGTGTTGGGATTGTGTCTATATGGGTCATATACAGTGATTTTATAGGAACGTTCCACCATCATCAAGTCGAAAATGATCAGCTTCTGCTCCACCTTCCGGAGAGAGTTCTTTTTCACCATGTCAGGCGGGGAGTTGGAGTAGTACCAATGGGTCCGGACTAGGAGGAGGTCGTGGCTGTGGTAGTCTATTCCCAGATCACCAGTAGTACAAATAGAGCATTCATGATCGTGGTAGTCCATCTGTTGCATAGGGTTGTGGATTAGGTTAGTTGTATTCCTTACAGCTGATACCCGAGGATCAAGTTGCGGGTCATCAACAATATGAGGTACTATTCAAGTAGCCTCTACTATTATCTCTGCATTGTTTGATATAGGTTCTTCAAACCCTTTTATTTCTATATCTATAATGAATTTTCTCAAACTATAGATATAGTATCACTATTGTGTAGTGACCCTTGATACATCATTGGGAATATAGACGGAGGGA
The DNA here is from genome assembly GCA_963277665.1 of Viscum album. NCBI lineage: Eukaryota > Viridiplantae > Streptophyta > Magnoliopsida > Santalales > Viscaceae > Viscum > Viscum album. The sequence continues at coordinate 288,231,127 of OY728151.1, read as the reverse complement.
AAACACCAGTGCAAGGACAATCCCCTTGAGGTAGGTAGTTACCCTTTCTTGTGGAATCTCTATGTTCTCGAGATGATAGGATTCAATGTCATTATCAGGATGGATTGGTTGGTCCACTATCATGCCGTTGTAGACTATTAATGATGAACGATTTCTTTTACATCACCAAAAGGCAAAAATTTTCTTTTAAAAGGAGTGTCGGATGTCCAAGCTGGGACAGTAGGACCAAATCATCATGGGATAAGTGGAGTGACCTCCCGGATTACAAATATTTTCATCGAGGATCAGGGTTTTCTTCTGAAAAATTTCCCTACTATAATTGATTGTTTTAGGGAATTATTTCCTGATGAATTTTATTGATTACCTCCTGAGAGAGACAGTTAGAGTTTCCCATAGATCTTTTTCTAGGAGTAGCTCCAGTATCAAGTCCTCTGTATAGGATGGAACCCACTAAGCCTTAGTAGCTCAAGCGGAATATGGAGGACTTATATAGGAAAAACGATTTATAATTCCCATTAAATCCCATTGGGGTTCTCCTTTTCATTTCTCAAAGAAGGTGGATGAAACTATCTATTTATGCATAAATTACAGAAGGTCAAACCAGCTTATGGTCAAGAACCGATATCCACTTCCTCGAATAGATGATCTCATTAACAAATTCCAAGGAGAAACATAGTTCTCTAACATCTAACTAGGATTGGGTTATCATCATGTAGGATTAAAAAACTTAGAAATACATCGCACAACATTCTGTAGCAATTATGGTCTATATAAGTATTTTTTATGCCATTCGGTCTTACGAATGCACCTTCTCCATTCAGGGATTTGAGGAATTGGGGTTTCCATCCCTACATGGACTCTTTTTTAGTTCCCTTTATGGAAGAAATCTTGGTGTATTCGCACACTCGTAATGACCATGCCAGACATCTTGAGATCGTTCTGCATACACTGAGAGAGCATCAGCATTATGCCAAGTTGATAAATGTGACTTATGTATCGACGAGTTCCACTTCATAGGCCATATTATTTTATAATAAGGAGTACCTATTGACTGTAAAAAGGATACTTTTTTATTTCCAAGGGCGTTACATAAGAACATGTTTGAGATCAAGAGTCTCTTAAGGATCATTAGATATTACATGAGTTTCAAATAGGACTTCTCAAATCTTAATTCACATCTTTATAGACTTTCAAATAAAGGAGTTATGTTCATGTGGTAAGAAGCATATGAGAAAGACACCCATGATCTGAAATGGAGGATTGTACCAATACCTATTTTGATTCTTCCACAACCAGGTAAAGGTTATGTTGTCTTCTTCAATGCATCTGGCATTGGACCAGAAGTAGTGTTGATGCTTGAAGGTAAATTCGTTGTCTACGGATCATAGTAGTTGTGTACTCATGGGAGAAACTACACAACGCATGACCTCGAGATAGTAGTATTTTTTCAATGCCTTACATTGCTAGAGACATTATCTCTTGGGTGAGTTCTTTATGGTGTATACAGATCAAATGAGCCACATTTATATCTTTTCTCGCCATGAATTGAACATATGATAGAGAATATGGGTTGAAAGTCTACAATACATTGATTTTGAGCTTCCATATACGCCTAGAAATGGAAATGTAGTTGTAGATACACTCTGTTAGAAAAATTAAACGCAAGACGTATAGGAAACCAGTGATGAATGGAAGTTAGTGGACCTATTTTCTGAAAATCATTTTGAGATTCACAATAGTCACAAGCATCGTAACCTCTCAACCATAACAATTACCTTTTACCACCTTGATAAAGTGAAGAGTTGACAGTTTTAAGATCCTGATGGATTGGTTATCTATGAGAGTATATCTAGTGAAAACCCACCTATTGATTGGTCTGTGGACATGGATGACATCCGACATCTATATGAACATATCTAGGTTCCTAATGATGTGCGAGTGGAATTGATGACAGAGTCCCACTCTTCCTAGTGGGAAGTTCACCCATAAATCTGGAAGATGTATCAAGATATGTGATGCTAGTATTGGTGGCCTAGGATGAAACATTTGAATGTAGGCTTCATCAATAGGAGTACTACCTATCAGCATGTGAAGGTAGAGCACCCAAGACATGTAGTCTTTTTATAGACACTTATAGTACCATACTGGTAATGGGAAGATGATGTTGTGGATTTTGTAATTGGATTACGTAGAATTTTGAGGGGTACAGATTTTATCTGGTAGTCATTGACAGAGTAATGAAATCATCCCACTTAATTCCTATCCGAGAGAATTTCTCAGTTGATGAGACGGGAATACTATTTGTCCGTTAGATCATAAGACTACATGGAGTTACATGTACTCTCATTTCATTGAGGGATTCTTGTTTCACTTCATAGTTCTGGAAAGGATACAAGAAATCTATGGGAACTTAGGTGCTTCTAAGCACATCTTTTCACCCTAGGACTGATGGAAAATAAGAACAGACAATAAATGTTTTGTAGGATTTTCCCTAAGCTTGCATCCTTGATTTTGATGATTATTGGGAGAAGCATATCTCTCTCATCGAGTTCTCATATAATAATAGTTTCTAGGTGGTGATTTAGATAGACCATTTTGAGGTCTTATATGGTATGCCATTCCATTCACCCTTATGATGGATAAGTTAGGTTATATAGCCCTACTAGGTCCTCATCTCATTCAAGAGAATTCAAAATAGGTCTAGCTGATCATGAAGCATATGACTACTACTCAGTCTAGAAAGAAATATTATGATGATATTCATCGATGAGCTCTTGATTTTGAGGTTGGGATTGTTTTTTTCACCTGGTATCACCCATGCAAGGTCATAGATGGTTATGAATGTAGATAATGGTGTCTTCTCATTACGTTGGTCCATTCGAGATTCTAGAGAGAATTGGGCCAGTAGCATATCAATTTATACTACTTCAGAGGTACCATTCCATGCATGACGTCCTTCATGTACCACATCTTTGAAAATATCATGTTCACCCATATCATAACATTGATTCGGAGGAAGTTCAGTTAGAATCTGATGGTACATTTGAGGAGGATCCAGTACGCATCGTTGACTGAAGCGCAAAGGATATATGAGGCATGTATATACCCCTTGTAGAGGTCCTATGATAGCATGGCTGAGTACAGAAAAATACTTGGGAGAGGGAAGCTGAGGAACTTTCCCAATGGCCAGAGCTATTCTCTGAAAATGTTTCTATTGGTCGAAGTTGTGTAGTCAAGGGGGGGGGTGAATTGAGTACCTATAAATATTTTTTTTAGAAAATATTCTTAAAGAGGTTCCCCAATAAATTTAAATATAGCACAATCAATCAAGGTTATATAGTTCTGACTGTTTTACTATTTAAATAACTTCTTTGTAGATTGATTAATCCTTATTAATCTTAATTTATGTTATTAACATTACTTTTGAAGCTATTCCAATAAGGAAAAACAATTATAACTTCTTTCCAAGATTAACTATCAAATTAAATTTATTGATTTCTTAATTAAACAGTTAAATAGAGAAAACTAAATAAATAGCATTGTGAATAAAAAACATGTGGTTTAGTCTCAAGATGAAACATAATCCACTTGACTTTGTGATCACCTGAAACCAAGTAGATTATATAAATAAACATAATCCACCCCTTGGATTGTGGTTAACAATAGTACACAAGACTGTTCAGGTCACACGACCTCTTCCACAGTTCTTTGGGGGTGTGAACTAAAAGACCACACAAGGAACTCTTCGACACATATCAGTGGGAATACCCAAGTGTAAAATGATGTGTGAGAAAGGATATCATGTATCCTTTAGTTTGATGTAGGAGACAATTTATGTTTTTATACAAATACACACACACAACTCGAAAGTTAAAATAATACACAGTAGAGTATTAATTATGAGTTAAGGTAATAATTCCCTAAGTGTTAGTCTATCTAGTTCTGGTCTTTTGGGATGAAGCAGATGCATAAATTGAGTCTTCTTTTTGAAAATAGAGGGGCGTAAGTCAGGTAGATCTAGCTTGTGTTCATCATTGAGATGATAATGTTGAAATGTTCTCAACTCTATGATTCAAGTAGGCTCCATGTGTTCTTAAGTATTGTTGGGTTGCATGAATTCTCGTTCTTACTTGTTATCATGCACACACTTATTTTTATGTTACACTGTTGTCGCCATAGTCACCCCGATGACCTTTTTTTTTTCTTCCGTACACATTGTTTTTTATTCATAGAATGCATGTGTTGGAGCTGACATGATGCATGAATTCTACACCTCGTACATCGCACTATCATGTGACATGTAGACAATAAAACATTAATTATGATAGTGCATTTAAAAATATTAAATATTACCATTAGAAATTAAATTGAAAAATGACAAAACAGATTAAGAAATAGTGTCACAGTCTTTCTGTAAATGGTGTCTCCCTAAAACGGTGTCTCCAGGAAAGGATTTCTCTGTTTTTGTCTCTGAGTGGTGTAACATATATGATGTCATCGATTTATTGAGATCAAGAACCTGTGGCATATATTCAGTGTTAGGTTCATGATGTCTAGATGGTCATGCTGTCTTGATGGTCACAATGTTTGGATGGTTACGATGTCTAGATGGTTATAGTCTCTGGATGGTCATAGTGTCTAGATGGTGACAATGTATTGATGGTCAAAGTGTCTATATGGTCACGGTATATAGATGGTCATGCTGTCTAGATGATCATGGTGTCTGGATGGTCATGATGTCTAGTAATGGTGTCTGGGTCCTTTTCCAGAAAATCACAACCAGTGGAAAACTCATGGTTTCTCAGACGTATCCAAATATCTATATATAGACATAAAGAGTGATAATCATAGAATGGATTAGAATTAATTATTCATTGAATAAATCATTTAAAAAAATATAGTGTACAATGATCAACCATAATGTATACCGGTTATGATAAATGGATTGGTTTATTTAAAACATAAATATACAAATCATCTGTACACGTGATTTGAGACAAATTACACAGGATTAGCATGTTTAACAGAATTTAAAGGAATTGTGATCATTAAAACAAGATTAACACATGAGGAGTCCAATAATCTCTTCCTTTTTTATGATAAAAAATCTTGTGAGTGAGAGATCCGTTCATAGTGAAGGTTCATTTTTCATAGTTTTTTTATAGAATTCATATTTCTCCCCTTTTAGGATTACCAAAAAGAGTAAATAAGAAATAGACAATAAAGGTTAACAGTGAATTATATGGGTAAAAAGTGTCATTACAAATAGGATGAAATAATCCATAAAACATCCCTATCAAAAGATAGTTGTCACTGTTCTTCAGTACTGGATTGTCTTCTCTTTTCCCTTGGTAGCAGCATCAGATGAAGAAGCCATTAGAGAATAGGTTGAAGTGGAAGAAGGGAGTGAACTGGCTGATAGAGAAGGTAAAGGGAGTCCTTACATAACATAAGGGTCCAAGGTAGGTGTAGTTGAAGAATGATGCCATTTTTTATCAAGGATAACATGTCTCATATGACTCAGAACTTGAGAGACAGAAATAGATGTGGGGGAAAGGGCAGAGGTTTAGAAGGTAAGAAAACTAGATCCCAGGGGTGTAGCTATAGGAGCGACAATTTCAGTATTCTGGACATAAAGGTAAAGCCTCAAAATCTTGATAAAGTCAATAATGATCTCCCCTCCTTAATACATGGCTTTAACAAAGTCTTCTATGTTCTCCATAAACTTATCCAAAAAAGGAGTGAAATCATGGAGCTTTTTGACTTGAGTTATGAAAGCAAGTGTTACAGGTGGGATCTTCAGATTCTTCACAAGGTACATTAAGTGGTCGGTCATGTCATTCTTAGAGAAGATCCGATTGAATTAGAAATCCACATTGTTAGAAATTTTACACTGAGAATCTTTGGAAATCTTGGAATGAATTCTCACCAAATCAAGAACTCTGTCACTATTCTTGATAACTTCATAAAGAGATTTCTTGTCAAATCCACTAAGCACAATTTGAGGTTCTTCTTTGACAACTGTTCAGATAAGATCACTATCAAAAAAATATTGATATGATTGTCCATAATTATGATAAGTATTGATAGACGAGGTAAGGGATTTTAGTTGATTTAGAACATTCTAGAGATAGCCCTTATACTCATCAGTTAACATGTTAATACCAATAACAAGCTCAGACATATCTTGAACAATCTGCTTGATTTCTTCAGTTTCCCTTTCAGCTAAGGAAGTTAGATGAGGTTGAATAAGTGAGGATACATTCTGTGGGGTCTAACGAACAATATCCTCAATAAGACATGAATGGGGTTCTGGTCTTGAGGTTATCTATATATACATTTCTTCAACCATACCGCTGAGATTTTTTACATCATCACTGAGATGTTTGTTTTTTTACTTTGACTTATGGAATCTCATGAATCAACTTGGACTGAATCTACCATATGAATTTTTCAACAAAAGGGAAGCATCTATCTTAGTTAAATTGGTTACAGGAGACATTTGGGTATTCACGAGTTTCTCAACTCCAACGAATATGATAGATCCAAAAGGATTTGGATCTTCCATATTCAGAACGTCTGTAGTTTCCTATTAAGGATCAAGAATAGAAGTTGAGATAGGATCAGGTTCCTTGGAAGTGATGGCTTTTAAAAGTAGATTCCTGTTTAAAATGACACATATTTTACAGATAAATTCCATTAACTAAGACATATAGGGAACAAGTCACATCACAATAACTAGGGAATTTATACCATGTATCCAGTGACCACAAATCAATTGGATTAGAGACTTCAATAGATTCTATATTGGGAGTTTATCCCTCTCAAAAAGTTCATATTTCACATGACTAGGATATTTGTATCCTTGATCTATTTCCATGAATTCACCCCTAATTTCCAAATCCATTTCCTTTCTATCCAATAGAATAGATAGCTACATTTTCTCTCCAGTAAAGAGAATAATGTTAGGAACAACTTGTTCCTCTAGGTGTTCGTCAAGTGGAGGTTCTTGCATAATATAAATATCTTCTTATATATTATCTTATACTAAATTTATTTCACATACATTAGTAATAGATTCATCTTTTGAAAAAATTTGTTTTTTTAGAAGAAAAATTTCTTCAGGCACATGCATGTCATTCTCAAATAATACATGAGGGGAAGATTCACTATCTTCCTCAACCAGAATAGTAACTATTATAGGTAAAACATCCTCTTCTTCTTCTTCATCATCAAAATATTCCCCAAGTTCATCTAGATCCAAACTAGTATAAAAAATATCCTTAGGTCTTAAAGGGTGTTCCAATAGATTAAACTTTTCATAATCTATTTCATTATCTTCCACCAAATATTTTCTCCTTGGATTCCAATTTATTTTCATTCTCATTATTGTAACTTTAAAAAGAAAGAACTCTTAATTCATAATGTGTTATTCATATGGACCAACAAATCCCATTACATGAAGCATAGTGGAGATAAGCCTTGAATAAAACAGGGAGGTTAACATGGAGGTTGTTTTGATCAACTCACGCATATGGTGTGTAATATACTTTCATTGGTTGATCTTATGTCCATTTTTTACGAGATGTAACAAAAATACATCCTGATACATGAGTATAGAAAAATTAACTTTTATAGGGCCAATCAAATTCTAAAAAAAATTAAACATGAGTATGGTTTCTCCATATAGCTTGGTAGATACAGATCTCCTCTTAGTTTCATTGCGAGCAAAACTTCTCAAATATTCTTCTAAAATGAATAACTTAATCGGACGAGGAGGAACTCTCTGGTATTCCTCAAAAATACCCTCATGAGGTATCCTAAGGCATTAAACCCATAACCTCGATGAAATGGAACAACTCTGGCCATTGATCCAACCTCGCAAAACATATCACTCTTCTGAATCAAAAGATAATTGAACACACTTGTAAAACCGTGCAACTAGATTTGGGTAAATACACCTATCCTCTTTTGTGAACCAATAAAACCATCATTTCTATCTATGAACATTCAAAACCAATGACTTTCTTAATATAATTGACATAGGGCCTAAGTCCTATCCAGGTTCCACTACTATGATCACTATATTCAAATTCAGAGGACCTTCGGGAGATACTTCAGCATGATTTTAAACTTATTCAATGAACTGTGCTTTTCAAGAGTTTACAATGATGGGACTTTCATCCTGGTCATTCAAAGAATGTTCGAGAGAGAGAAGGGTTGAGATATGGGTTACGGTTTTCGAGAAGAGAGATCGAGTGAAGAATGAGTGAAACATCTTTTTATTTTATCACTTAGAGAAATCAAGAATTGCGGGATCAAAAGCGCAGAAAAGTAAAAAATAATAAAACAATAAATTATTGCGATATGGGTTATAATGTATAAATTAAACAATAAAGTATCTTTACGGTGAGACCCTAGAAAGCCTTCTTGGTGAATCCACATCATGTCTTCACAGTGAGACCGTAACAAGCTATAATGGTGACATCGTAACAAGTGTTCATGGTGAGACCATAATAGTGTGATTTCTAAATTGTGTGACTATATTTTTTGTGACTGTATGTGCCATAAAATAACCAATAAATAGTAAATGTGAGACCATAACATGAAACATCAACACTTAAGCAAGTAAAACTATAGAAATATTAGATTTAGACTATAATCTCAAGATAATGACTTCTGAAACCATAAACTGTTACATAGAATACTTACTACATAAAATTTATCATTACAAATTCACGTATGATGTAATGTATTCATTCAAAATTTAATTCTTCGGTGAATATATCAACAAGCTGATATTTAGTTCTAATTAATTCCATAGTGATGTCACCTGTTCGATAATGATCTCTCAAAAAGTAATGTCTTACATCAATATGTTTTGTCCTAGAGCGTGAAACATGATTTTTTTATATGTTAATAGCACTTGTATTGTCACAAATTATAGGTAAATTCCTGAATTTATATCCATAATCTAGTAATGTGTGTTTCATCCACAAAATTTGAGCACAACAATAGCCAACAGCTATGAATTCAGCTTTTTTTTGTAGATAATGCAACATAGTTTTGTTTTTTACTACACCATGATACTAGTGACTTTCCTAAAAATTGACATGTTCCATAGGTACTTTTTTATCTAACCTACATCCACCGAAGTCGGCATCAGAGTAAATCACTAACTCAACTAATTTTCTTCACGGATGGAACATTCCCAGATGGGGTCTATGCTTGAGGTATTTGAAAATTCTTTAAACAACATTTAAATGTGATTCTGTTGGATTTTCTTGAAAATGGGCACACATACACACACTAAACATAATATCAATATGGCTAGCAGTTATTTAGAGTTAGCTTCTAATCGATCCTCAGTAAGTGGTTTGATAAATAGATTTTCCATCTTCATTAAGATCTAACTAACCAGTAGTACTAATTGGAGTCTCACTACTTTTAGTGTTATCAAATAAAAAACGTTTTAGATGATCTCTAGTATATTTTCTTTGATTTTAAATAATACCATCATCATTTTGAATGATTTTAAATCCAATAAATAATTTTATTTCACCCATTAAACTCATTTCAAATTCATTTTGCATCATTTTAGAAAATTCAATACATAAAAAAAATCTTTTTAAGATCCACATATAATGTCATCTAAATATATTTGAACTACTAAAAAATCATAGGAATTATATTTTATAAAAAGGGTAGGATCATCTATTGCTTTTTTAAAATCTTTGGAAATAAGAAAGTACATAATCTATCATACCAAGCTCTTGTAGGTTGTTTTAAAAATTATATTTATTTTGATAATTTAAAAATATGATTTGGAAAATGATGGACTGTAAAAACATAGGGCTTCTCATTAATTACATCCTCAGCTACATACCCATTTAGAAATAAACATTTGACATCTATTTGATATAGTTTGAAATTCAGATGTGCAGCATAAGCAAGTATTATTCTGATGGCTTCAAGTCTAGCTACTGGTGAAAAGGTCTCTTCATTGTCAATTACTTCTTCATGACTATATCCTTGTGTAACCAATCTATCCATCTTTCTAACTATATTACTATCTTCATCTACCTTATTTATAAACACCCATTTAGTGTTTATGGTGAATGTGTCTTGGGGTCTATCAATAAGTTTACAAAAATTGTTATTTTCAAACTGATTATGTTCTTCTTGCATTGACATTACCCAAAATTAATCATAGATAACCCTATTAATGATTTTATGTTCATGTTGTGATAAGAAGACTTTATGTTCAAATTGATTTCTAATATAATCTCTTGTTTCAGTTCCTTTATCTAATTATCCTATAACAACATCTAAGGTATGTATCTTAAGAGTCATAACATCTCTATAAAAAGAAGGACTTATGATTTCAGGTTCATCAACAGGTTCAGGTTCATTGTGACTTGAGTCTATAGAGTTCCTAGAAATGGATGTTTTCACATATTCCTTTACAGGATGGTTAGGGGATTTTGAATTAATTTCTGGATTTGATAAATCATCCTCTATATTCTCTAGAGTTGTCTTAGGTTCATGTGGATTTATTTCATCTAATTTTACATGGACAGATTCTTCCACACATTTAGTTCTTTTATTAAAGACTCTATAATATTTACTATAAATTTAATATTCTAAGAAGATTCCTTCACAATTATTGGATGGCAAATTTTCCAGACTATACTTAGTATTAAGGATATAGACTTTGTAACCAACTACTTTAATGTAGCTGACTTTCGGATTTCTATTATTCAACAACTCATATGGAGTTCATTAATGAATAGCTTTAATCAACACTCTATTGATTATATAGCTTTCTATATTAACATATTCATTCTAAAAGAAAATAGGTAAGTGATATTCACTAAGAATGGTTCTTGAAATCTCTGGCAAGGGTCTATTTATCCTTTCTATAACTCCATTCTGTTGAGATGTTCTAGGGTCAGAGAAATTATGACTATATCCATTTGAGAGAAAAATGTTTCAAACTCTTCATACTAACAACCATGATAACTTCATAAGGATTTAATTTTAAGTCCAATAATATTTTCTACAATTTTGAAATAGTTGGTTAAATGAGAGAAGAATTCACTTTTATGAGTCCAAAAGAAAGTCCAAGTATATCTAGAAATGTAATCTACATGAATATAAACATAGTGCTTCCAATTTAATCTAGAGTATCTACATATTCCAAACAAATCCATATGGACTAGTTCGAGAGGTTGAGAAATTGACACTTCATTCTTTGGTTTTATGGAAATTTTGTGCTGATTTCTCTTTTGGAAAGGATTACACACTTTATCATTTGGAAACCCAATTTTGTTTTTGTCTTTGAATAATCTTTTTCATGTTAACTTTTTAAGGGAGTGAGTGTTACAGTGCCCTGGAATCCTATTCCAAATCCAATACTCTTTGTGAAACACGCATAAACATGAACCATATTGAGAATCTAATGAATGTAAGATAATACAATATACATTTTCTTTTCTTAATGAAGAAAACACTAATTCATTTTTAGAACTAAAAACATTGAAATCATCATTTCCAAATTTGACATGAAATCCAACATCCCATAGCAGTGAGATACTAAGCAAATTATATTTCAATCCATCAATAAAAATTACTTTCGAAATCAAAATTGATTTCTCGTTACCGATTTGGCCAAGGCCAATAATTTTTTCATTGGCATTATCACCAAAGGTGAAATGTCCGCCATCAATGTTTATTAAGTTCTTGAAGAATGAATAGTCTCCTGTCATGTGTCTCAAACACCCACTGTCCAAGTACAATAAGCTTTCTCAAGAACTCTTTAAGAAACATTCCTACAAAATAGTCAAATAAAAACATATTTTGGTACCCATACTTGTTTGGGTCCAGTAGTATTAGTGACTAGTGCTTTAAGAACCCATATCTCCCTCATAGGTTTCCTATAATCATTATGTAAATTATTTGAAAAATAAAATCTATTTGGTATAGAAAATCAGGAAAATGTAGAGAGTGTATCATAAATTGAAATTTCTGAATGTTTTCCAGAACTAGGAGTAATTTTGTATTTCCTAGATTTAGAAACAAAACTAGTTCTTCGAAAATTACTTTTACCGGGTTAATAACCAATACGTGTATAGTATTTATGAGAAATCAGTTTATCTAGACTTTTTATGAAGGTATATTTACCATTAGTAAAACATTCAAGATCCTTTTTCAATTGATTATTAAATAGTTTTAGTTCATTGTAATCTAGAAGTAATTGAGCATTTTTCTCCCTTTATATAGTGATATCAGTTTTTACCATTGAGGTAAGAGCATATTGTTTCTTTAATGACTTTTATTTATATTTTATTTCATTTCATGTATCTTCAAGAATATTATAGTACACAAAAAAAAATTCATTAGACATATTTCCAGAGTCACACTAGTCTCTAGAATAATAGCAATTTGGTACAGGATATTCATGTGTTAACTCAGTTGTGTTTTTCGTAAAACTCATATTGGCTTTGTTAGCATGTTCATCATGTAATGATTCAGAGTCACTTGAACTGTCCTCATAAGCATTCCATGATGCTTTCATTGAATTTTTATACTTTTTATCTTGGTCCTGATATTTCTTTTTGTACATGATCTTGGTATAGTCAACCTTGATATGTCCATTTTCCTTACTATCATAGCAGAAAATTTTGTTATACTTGTTACTTATTTTCCAATCTTTCATCCAAATTGCCTTTTGATCATATCATCCCTTGAAGTTATGATTTCAGAAAATGTTCTTCTTCTTGTAAAATCTCTTAATCCTTCTGGCTAGATGTTCCATCTCCTCATCATTGATAGTTGATTATTTTTCACCACTGGAACTTTCTACAGAAACTTCTACTTTCCCTTTTTGACTGTGTTTAGAGGTGGTGGTCTTAGATGTAATAGAATTTCATGGGGGTTCATCCCCATCTTTGTTTTTGACTTTCAACTCCTCTTTATACATCATTAGTTTCCTAATGATTTCGGTTATAGGTAGCTTGTTATTGTCTCATGACTATCTAATAGAGACAGTGGTTCCTTTCCTTCTATCAGATATGCATATAAGAATCCTCATGATTTGTTCATTGGCAGTGACTTCACTACCAAGGGAAATCATTTTCTTGAACATTTCAGTGAACCTGAGATACATGTCAGAAATAGGTTCATCAGGTTTCATTTTAATGTTATCATATTTAATAGTATAAGTAATAAGAATCATTTTTTTCACACTATAATTTCCTTCATTCGAAACAGACAAGGTATCCCAAATTTCATGCGCAGTTTTACATGTAGAGATTCTATTAAATTACTCATATCCTAAAGAGAAGTATAAAGAATTCATAGCTTTGCAATTATTATTTTAGGAGGTTTTTCTAGGTTTATCCCATGTGATTCTATTAGTAGTTGGAATCATATATTCATCTATAATTGGAGACCAAATTTCAATGCTCATACTTTTTAAATTAATTTTCATTTTAATTTTCCATTGGGCATAATTGGTTCCATTAATGAATGGTGGTCTATTTTTGGTAGTACATTCCAATATATTATTCATTATATTGAAGTACATTAAAAGTGATAGAAATTTATAATTAATATAAATTTACAGATCATTAATGTACAACTACAATCACAATTTAATATGGTCAAAAATAGAGTCTTAAGAAACAATCCTCTAATACCAAATGTTGTTCGGAGTAGCGTAATAAAGACGGGGGGGGTGAATTGAGTATCTATAAAAATTTATATTAAAAATAATTCTTATAAAGTTTACCGAATTAATTTAAATACAGCCTATTCAATCACGGTTATATAGTTATGAATGTTTTACTATTTAAATATATTCTTATAAGATTGGTTAATTCTCATTAATCATAATATCATTTATTTACATTAATTTTAAAGATATTCAAATAAGTAAAAAGAATTATAACTTCATTCCGATATTAAATATCAAAGTAAATTTAGTGATTTCAGAATTAAATAATAAAACAGAGAAATCTGAAATAAACAACCCAACAAATATAAAACAAGTTGTTCATTATCAAGCCCAGACCAAATCCACTCCACTTGATGATCACCTACCACTATGTAGTTTATATAAATAAACTTGATCTAGACCCTAGATTGTGGTTAAAAAAAGTACACAAGACTATCCAAGTCACAAAACCTCTTCCACAATTCTTCATGGGTAAGAACTAAGAGTTCACATAGGGGCCTCTTCCAAACCTATACGTGGGAATACACAAATGTAAAAACATGTGGGAGAAATAATATCTGGTATCCCTCAGTTTGATGTAGGATATAGTTTGTGTTTTTATATGGACACACACACTACTCAAATGATAAAAATAATAAACAATAGATCAGAAATAATGAGATAAGCATAGAAGTGCTCTGAGAGTTAGACTATGCAGTTCTGGACTTTTGGGATGAAGAAAATGAATAAATTGAGTCCTCATGTGGAAACAAGAGTATCACAAGTCATCTAGATCTTACTCGTGTTCTTCATTGAATTGATAATGTAAAAATGTTCTCAAATCTAGAATTCAAGTATGCTTCGTGTGTCCTTAAATAGTGTCGGATTACATGAATTCTCATGCTTCCTTGTTATCATGCACACACATGTTTTTCGTTTACACTATTATCGCCATAGTCACCACTATCACCATTTTTTCTTCTTTCCATGTTTTTCTTTTTATTCTTGGATTAGATGTGTTGGAGCTAAATGGATTCACGTATTCCTCACCTCGTACCTCATACAGTCTGGTGACATGTATAGAAAGAAACATTAATTATGTCAGTGCATTAAAAAAATTCAAATATGACTGTTAGAAATTAAATTGAAAAATGAAAAAATAGATTAGGAAATGGTGTCACAGTATGTCTGTAAACGGTGTCTCTATGAAACATTATCTCCAAGAAATGGTGTCTCTTTCTTGGACTTTCAGCGGTGAGACAACTATGATGGAATAATTGTTTAGAGATCAGGAACTGGTAATATAGATGCGGTGTTAGGATCATGGTGCCTGGTCATTGTGTATTGATGGTCGCAGCATCTGGATGGTCATGGTGTCTTGATGGTTATAGTGTTTGGATGGTCCAAGTGTCTAGATGGAGACAGTTTCTGGATGGTGATAGTGTCTAGATGGTCGCGGTGTCTGGATGGTCATGATGTGTAGAGACAAAAACCTGACGTACTTGGACATTATATTACTTTTTCGGAATACATAATACATAACAAAAACAAACACACAACGACCGTAATAGTTTAGTGTCTTTGGAAACTCATAAAAATAATCTTCTAATCAGGGTGAAAGTTCTTCAAAATCTCCTATAAAGATCTTCTACTTTGGTTTTCTTACCTAAACCATTAATTATATCCTGGGGAAAAGAAAACATAAAAAAGATGAGCTCATATGCCCAGTATGGGTAAACATAGATAACATAAAACAATCCATAAACATTTGAATGCCAAAAAAACGTGAACATAAAATCTAAACATCAAAATCATGAGCAAAGACATAAATATTGGAAGTATGTAAGGAATATATCATAAAGGAACATCAATCATAATAAATTATCATGGTAATAAAACTTGTAATTGTTGAAAACCATTAATCACATGATATGATTTCCATAGTATCGAAGGCACTGCTTCCAAGGCCATCTTAGTGGACAAGGTCCCTTTCTGAATCGAGTTAACTCCTCTTTCCAGTCCTATATCACAGAAACAGATTAACTTACCTTTCCAGCTGTGTCTATTTCATGAGATATAAATCATTACCCAATTAATTGGAGGGAGATATAGGTCCCACCCATGTCATAATTAAATCATTCTTACGTGTTCCACAATATAAACATAAATCAATCTTCATCACCCAATGAATAAAATGGGATTCATAAAAATCATCCCATCATAACATAATTCATATAAAACAAATGGATATCATTTCATCATAAGAAAAGTGAAACTATATAAATAATATAGACATTATTCTTGAAACATAATCATTCTTAATAATGTCATCTTAGATGGGAATTAGTTTTGATAAAACACTTGAAATTAATTCTTGAGGAAAATATCATTTCTTCTTCAAAATCATTTTATTTCACAAAATTCAATGTAATTTTAAAAGAAAAGGTTTTTTTAAAATAATAATGTAATCATATAGAAGAAGATTCATGAAAATAAGGCTTTATGAAACCGTACAAATCCATTAATGCCGTATAAGTTAAAACAAACATTCTCCTCATACTTTTAATGGAAAAATAAAAAAGTACCACGTATGGTAAACAAAAGAAGGATTCCTTCCACAAAACAAAGTAAAATTCATTGAGGTGTAAACATGACTTTATAAATAAATGTTTGAATATTAAAAACTTTATGAAAAACCCTTTACGGACATGGATGAAAAATATATTTCATTAAATACTTATGAATAAATAATCTCAGATAAGAACTAGATTGGAAAAATTATCCCTTACCTTAGGTCTGATATGCTTCATACGTATCCAAAAATCCTGTATAATGATTTAAAAAATGTCATCGACTTATTATAGAATCATATTCATTTTTATGATATCATATATGGTTCACTTATGACTTTATATTACCCGTTCTTTTGTAAATTCAATGTTAAAGCAGCGTTTTGGATAAAATCGTTTTATTTATCGTACGTGTTTGGACTTGTTGATCTTGATATTATTATTACTTATATCATGATTTACTTACTCAATGAATTTAAATCATGATTTATATATCATATAAATTCAGTATATATATATATATATATATATTTAATAGATAGATATATGTAATGAAATACATCGTTCTTGGAGACGGTAGGCCGTACGTATGCATGAACGCTGTTTTCCTTTCCTTATTGACTTGAATGGAAGTAAGTAGAGGAAATATATATATATACATAAATCCAGTAGCTTTATAATGTCATATATTTCAATTTTATTCTTATATATACTTTATAATAATTCTTGAATGATTAACATGGAGAATGAATCTCATCGCGTTGTGGAGATGGTAATCCATACGTACGCATGAGCGATTATATCGTTCCAATAATTATTGAGTTGAATTGGAGTGGATGATATAATATATCATAATCAGTATGATTTTATAATAACTATATATAGGTATTATTTACACCATTATACCCATTCCAGTAAGGTGTTGGTTGAAAAACATATTACACCACAACGTGGAGACGGTATTCCATACGTACGCACGCGCGGTGATTTCATTTTCTGTAGGATGGATACAAGATAAAATAGGGTTGTTTCATATTTACAATAACTTATCAGTATATTAGTGATACTGATTTTATTAATTTATGATGAAACAAATAAATAATAAGAATTAGAAGAAGAAATAAATTGGAAAGAATCGGTAAAGGATATTACCTCTTCTTTGACGTGCCTCTTCTTAACCTCCTATTAAGGAACTAGAGTTGGTCTTTTGAGGAGACCAGAACCTATATAATGTTTATAGGGAAGTCTAGAATGGAAATGTTCAGGTGTTGGCCGATTATGAAAGCTCAAAATTGTGTAAAGAGAAGAGGGAGGAGGTTCCCTTTTATAAGGGAGGATAGGGGCACGTTGGAAAAAACATAAAATATTATTTTATAATAAATTCATATTCGGTTTAAAATTTCTCCAAATTGATTTGTTTTGAAGATAAAATAGGGATGGGTCTAAATCCTCTCAACTAATATGTTGTATACAATTTTAGGTTACTATTTTAACCTTATCATTTAAATTTAACTCATAGTTAAATAATATAACTTTTACCGTTTCTTC
This sequence comes from Viscum album, assembly GCA_963277665.1. Taxonomy (NCBI): domain Eukaryota; kingdom Viridiplantae; phylum Streptophyta; class Magnoliopsida; order Santalales; family Viscaceae; genus Viscum; species Viscum album. The sequence goes on along the minus strand of OY728151.1, from coordinate 288,213,292 downwards.
TTGTTTTCATACACTATATGGTTAATAAAAATACTATACCAAGAAACAATAACCCCAAGTGGTTCATTATTAATATATATAACCTTTTATAAGTCAGTTCGCCAAACCTTAAATTTTTAGGAATATGATAATAATTAGTAATGTATAATTTGTTTTTAAAACTATTTTATGTCAATTTAGACACTATTTGGTAATTGATTTTTGTGAAAATCATAAGAACATTATTAGTTCAAAAAAAGTTAATTTAATCAATACTAACATGTCATATTAACCTATAAATTTTTTTTAATTCACAAAAAGACTCAAATTACATTTATTTGGGTATTTATAACATCAATTATGTTAATATTTCATTAATAAGGTAATTACTACATCATCATTGTGTCATAAATAAATTAAATTATATAATTTCTAAAAATTATAAATAAAATACTATTATGTAAGAAATATTTTTATATTTATAATGAATATTTATATTCGAATTTATCTTGTGTATAACACTATAATAAAAATATTTTAGTTATTAAACATTGATTTTAACTATTTCAACTCTTCTTTAAATAAAATAATAATAAGTATCCTAATCCAATCCAAGTGGACCTAAAGTGTATTATTTTATTCCTAAGGTTTCTTTTGGTCGAATTACACTTATACAATAGAATTCAAACATGTGTTAGGGTAATAATAATATCATTTTTACCCTTAATTACCCTATTTACTTTTAACTGTGGTAAATAAAAGAAAAAAGTTACTATTCAACAAAAATTATTTTTATCTTATTGAAGCACATTTTACTCCTTGATATTAACCATGTCTCTCGGAGTTTCTAAATTCCACTCACAGATGTGGTAAAATTAAGTTTTATATAAATTTTTAAATTCTCCTAAGTGGTGGGTAAAAGACTGTGAAAAGATCAACAAAATTTTGATATATCTAAAATTATTCTAAAATGAATCAAATGAATTACATTGACCATATATATGTATTATGTCTCAATTTTTACCTAAAATAAATTTAAATAAAATAAATAATAATTTAAATAAAAAGTTGGTTTCTGAAATAGTAACCTAGTGTAGTTTCGCCCAAATTTACCCTATTAGTAAAAGTGGTCGATGTAGTACATGTAGCGGTCGAATCCATAGGGACGGAAGAAGTAACCTTGAGATGCTATGATTTGGTGAAGGATGGGCTATGAAGTAGCCAACTTTGGTTTTGATTTTGGATGGTCTAATGAAAACTATGAAACCTAAGTGAATTCAATTAAATGAAAATGTGTTGATCTTAGGATTATGCACGGGGTGGATTGAATGAATTTTACTTCATTAGACAAATTTGGTTTTATTAATTCTTGATGAATCCATTTTTCAAAAATAACACTACCTTCATCATTTTCTAGTTTGGTGCTTACTAAACACAATTACTAATACCTTATACAGTGAGAGAACCAAATTCCTGATCTCTACGTGGTATATGGTCATTTAGTAATTGAATATAGTTTTCTCAAACACAGTAAAGATGAAGAGTAGAAATTACTGAAGAATGGATGTCTTAAATTAATTATCCAATTAACAACAAGTCGTTCATAAAATAACATTCAATCCAGCCTTTGCATCCTCCTAATATCAAACCATAAAATTTTTTCCCTCCATTTATGGTATACTCTCAATGGTGGGCAAAAGATGACTAACAAGAATTGGATTGAAGAAATTAAAACCGTGGAAATAATGAGCACTCCTCCGTGTGTGTGAATGAAATTCACACCTCTGTGTGAACTAATTCACAACAACATAGAGATATCATTGTGCTTTGTGATAATAAAGTTTTAATAAATGAAATGGAAAATATATAAGAGAAATAATTTGATTAAGAACATAAAGATACAAAAAAGAAACGTACATGGAAATGGAAAACATTACAAAGGGAATTTGGAAGCATAACCTTACAATGAAACAAGCAACAAAAGATGATAATAAAAATATCCACCTCTATTACCTTCACCATTATCTCATTATATAGGCATATTAGGAGCCTTAGGTCCATCCACCAACAATTAATTCACCCCCCAACAATTAATAGAGTCAAAAGGAGGGTGAATAATCAAAAGGAAATTGATGTTTCGAATTTGACCCGAAAAACTGTCCAGATTCATCCACCATATTGACGTGTGAATTTGTAATTGAAGAAAGCTGAATCCTCAGGGGTTGTAGAAAAGAAATATCTTCTTCTATCCGTCCTATATTATCTGTAAAAATTTCAGGAACGTTGGATCATCCGTTTGGATGTTACGGGCGAAATGGTGGGATGGATTTCTATACATTAATGTTGGGTCCACCATTTAAATTTCAACTTCAGATCCCTTTATCATCATGAAAACATCAGAATTAGCTCTGAACACTGGTGAATAAAATGATCCTCATATTTTTATATTTCTAATGTATAATTTTTATCTTCATTGGGCTTGGTTTCTGGGCCCCACATTTGTTTGATTGGCTTTAGGCCCTACATGCTTTTTCCAGCAAGTTTCTGCCTTCAGGTGCAAAAATCTCCATTTTCAATTGTTATTCATCCATCAGAACTAAACGAAACAATGTTACAAATAAATTGATGAATAATATACCAAAATATCAAATTAAAATGATGAATATTGTAATATCCACAAGAAAATTTTTGATTGGGGCCAAATTGACACTTTAAGCATGAATTGCACAATGATGGGAAATGAAGTTCAATTTTTGAATTGGAATAAAATTGAGGTTTATGAACATTTAAAAACATTAATATTAAGATCTTAACAATTAATATTATCCAATTTCTGTGACTAATAACACCCCCCAACTTGAGTTTTTCTAGTCCCGAGAAAAATATATTACAAATATGAAATTCAAATCCCCTTTTCCAAAAACTTTTAAATACACCTTGCTCACCCAAAGGAATCATACCATAAAAATTATGGAACCCATCAAAATAATTTAAAAAAAGATATGTCAATAAGAATATTCCAAGCCCAATCCCATTCCTTTGTTCAAATTCATCGCCACATTTCATCCAATTTCAATTAAACATGATAAAGTGTTGTGCATAACCAATGATATGGGGCCCATTTTATTGTTCAAGGGGAAAAATGGAAGCGCTAGGTGGGAATCACATTAAACCTTAATATGAGTATCCTTTTATTGATTTTTTTAGGATTTTTTTAACCACAATAGATATGAAAATACTAACTCTGGGCAAGACAACTATCGAGTCACGATCCACAAGTGTCAGATGCCACACATATTGTCAATTTCATGCTCTACAGTAGAGATATAAAGCCTAACTCTAGGAAAGACAACTATGGAGTCATGATCCCCAAGTTTCAGACGCTAAGCATTTGGAAAAAAAATTGCTCTATGTGGTCAATTTTCTTTTTGTTTTTTTATACTAAAATTAAACTAAAAGTGACCCCAAAACCCTATGATATAATGAAAGGGACCCAAGAACTCAAATTTACACCCACAATTCAGTAGACGTGCATTGTGGCATTTTTATTTAGATTATGAAAATGTAAACTTTGAAAAACCACATCAGACAACCGCACTTTCCAAAAACTATGCTCATGAACTTAAACTTGCATTAAAATCAAAATCAAGGCATGAAAAAAAATTGATATCCAATTTTAGAGTTTGCAATGTGTGTTATCATGTTTATGGTTAATGGAATTTTTCTTTTCATGCATGTTTTTATTTACTAAATAAAAAATAATAAGTTTTTTATCTCCCCCCAACTTAGAATAACACTGTCCATAGTGTTTAAAGAACGGAAAAGTTAGAAGGGGGTCGGAGAGGAGTTCAAAGATGAAATTGAGAATGATAAACATAGAACAAATTCACCTGGTTTTTGAAGTTGAAGATCATGATGCTCCATATTACTCCTTTGATCTCCTGGGGGATGTAGGAACCTCCTTGATTGAACATGTATCACCCAAAATAGTCCCTAAACCATAAAAATAAGGACAAAGAAAACAACACAATGATTTATTTAATTCCAAGTATCATCAATTTTATGGTTTTTTATGTTTTTTTAATCAAACTAATGATACATTGTCTTCTTTTAAATTTCTGGGTAAGGTATTACTCAGGGATCACACCACGTAGCACGGATGAATACGATGCTCCCCTTTCATACCCATCCATACTCATAATAGAAGAACATGTCAAGAGTCTAATTTTTTTATCTACAAAAACATAAATAAAATAAAATAAACTGATGATACCTTGTCTTATTTATATTTTATGGCTAAGGTATTACTCAGGGATCACACCGCGTGACATGGATGAATACGGTGCTCCCCTTTCATACACATCCTTACTCATAAAAGAAGAACAAGTCAACAGTCTATGCTAATTTATTATATGAAAAAGAAAATGATTCAAAATTACTAGAAAACATGAAAACCATGGGTTGCCTCCCATGAAGAACTTTTGTTTAATGTCGTTAGCTCGACTTGAACCCCCAAACTTATCCACTTCCAACTTTCAAAATTTTCATTAACCCATCTTTCTCCCCTTCAACAAGATTGAGATTGATTGTTTTTTTGAAATTTGTTTCGTAAGAAATCATATTTTCTACAATGATTGCTAAATACAAGGAATATCTAAAATGGTTGATCGTGTTCTATCAGGAGTATTTCTTAAGATTCCAAGGTTCATTCCTACTTGGTGAGATTATTGATGAAAATTGATGATAATTGAATAGTCCTGGTTATCATAAATAGAGGTATTATTGAGTAGGGAAGGAAGTATTAAAACATCGAGTTCGGTTTGATGGAATTTTCCTAAAGAAGAATGATAATTTGAATCAAAAATTGTTTCTTCATTAGAATCATTTAAAAGAATTGTTTCCTTTTGAAAAGTTGATTCCTCCCCAAAATTTTCCATTTTAATTTCATGAGTGGGTATAGAAAAAATATTTATTATATCTCCCAATGGTTCAATGATCGGTGATTCTAAAAAACTGTTATTGGAGAAATATTCTGAACACTCAATCCATGAAGACAGATTTTCCCCTTGTGAATCCATAAAATTAATTTCCTCTTGATTTAAGCACCCATCAACAATTCCTTAATTATCTTTAACTATCCCAAATCCAATGGTTGTTTATTCAATAAATTCATGTGATGTTTTTGGAAAACAATATTCTTGTATTAGTGATGAGGAAGAGACAACCTCAGTGGGAATGTGTTCCATAACCATTTCAATGCTTTTAAGTTCTACTCTTAAGGATGAAACCTTAGAAGTCATTCTATCCATTTTCTCACACAATTTCTCAATGATTTTTTTGAGGATTAGGTTGGAAAGTAGTTTGAACATCTTGGACTTCCTCATTATTTATCTTTTCAATCATTCTTGAAATGTATGGAAATTGATCTTTTAAACATTCATCATTACAAATATCGTTCATGTTATCGGGTGTGGGGTATTCATTCAAAGGTTAATCCAAGAAATTAAAAAATGATGGTGATTCCCAATGTGAATTTTCTAATTGATTCCATCCTAGGTTTGTGAAGGGATATTTTTTATTATACTCCATTGGATTCATTTATAAATTTGCAATCGTGATTTTCGGGAGTCAAAAAAAAAAATAGAAAGGGGAAAGAGAAGAGAAATGGGGACGAGAAAATAGAAATGAGGGAGAATAGAAAACAGTTATAAGGTGACTAACTTGGTCTCCGGAAATGGCTCCAAAATTTTGTTGTGCCCAAATTTACCCAAATGGTAAAAGCGGTCGATGTAGTACATGTAGTGGTCGAATCCACAGGGACCAAAGAAGTAACCTTGAGACGTTATGATTTGGTGAAGGATGGGCTATGAAGTAGCCAACATTGGTTTCGATTTTGGATGGTTTAAAGAACACTGAAAAACCGAAGTGAATTCAATTCAAAGAAAATGGTTTGATCTTAGGATTATGCTCGGGGTCGATTGAATGAATTTTACTTCTTTAGACAATTTTGGTTTTATTAATGATTGATGAATCCATTCTTCAAAAATAACACTACCTTCATCATTTTCTTGTTTGGTGCTCACTAAACACAATTACTAATCCCCTATACACTCAAAGAACCAAATTCATGATCTCTCTGAGGTATATGGTCATTTAGTAATTGAATTTAGTTTTCTCAAGCACAGTAAAGATGAAGAGTAGAAATTACTAAAGAATGAATGTCTTAAATTAATTATCCAATTCACAACAATTAGTTCATAAAATAACATTCAATACAGCCTTTGAATCCTCCTAAGATCAAACCATTAAAGGGTTAGCCCTCCATTGATGGTATACTCTCAATGGTGGGCAGAAGATGACTAACATGAATTGGATTGAAGAAATTAAAACTGCGGAAATAACGAGCACTCCTCCGTGTGTGTGAATGAAATTCACACCTATGTGTGAACTAATTCACAACAAAACATGGATATCACTGTTCTTTGTGATAATAAAGTTTCAATAAATGAAATGGAAAATATATAAGAGAAATAAGTTTATTATGAACTTAAATATACAAAAAATAAACTTACATGGAAATGGAAAACATTACAAAGGAAATTTGGACGCATAACCTTACAATGAAACAAGCAACAAAAGATGATAATAAAAATCTCCACCCCTATTCCCTTAACTACTAGTTCCTTATATAGGCATATTATGAGCCTTATGTACATCCCCCAAAAATTAATTCACCGCCCAACAATTAAAATAGTCAAAAGGAGGGTGAATAATCAAAAGGAAATTGATGTTTCAAATTTTATCCGGAAAACTGTCCAGATTCGTCCACCATATTGATGTGTGAATTTGTAATTGAATATGGCCGAAGACAGAGGGGTTTTATAAAAGTAATATATTATTCCATATGTCCTATAATACCATTATAAATTTCAGCAAATTTGGTTGATCCGTTTGGATGTTATGTGCGAAATGGTGGGACGGATTTCTGTGCATTAATATCGGGTCCACCATTTAAATATCAGCTTCAGATCCCTTTATCATCAAGAAAACATCAGAATTAGCTCTGGACACAGTGGAATAAAATCATCATAATATTCGTTTCTTTCTACTGTATAAATTTGAGTATCATTGGGTTTGGTTTCTGGGCCCCACATTTGTTTGACGGGCCTTAGGCCCATTATGCTTTTTCCAGCATGTTTCTGCCTTCAGGTGCAAAAATATCCATCTTCACTTGTGATTCATCCATCAGACCTAAAAGAAAAAATGTTACAAAAAACGTGATGAATCTAATAAAAAAATTTCAAATTAAAATTATGAATATTGTAATTTACAAAAGCATATAATTGAGTGGGCCCAAATTGACACTTTAAGCATGAATTGCACAATGATGGGAAATTAAGTTCAATTTCTGAATTGGAATAAAATTGATGTTTATGAACATTTAAACACACTAATATTAAGATATTAACAATTAATATTAGCCACTTTAAGTGAATAATCATAGTGTTTTCACTATTCATCAAAAATTGAATGTTTTCAGAAAAACACCAATAATTCACCCTAGTCTAATTTCGATATTCTGAATCCAAAGATAAAGTCCATTTTGAAAGTTAAAATTTATAAAATTTAAAAAAGTGGGTATTTGTATTCATAACAGATAGATCATAATAATATTATAAAAATATCTCATTTAGTGAAACTCGATGTTGCGTACTACACATGCTATCAGAGAAAGTCTTGATTGCGTGTAATGCAATCCAAGTCAGGGCTGTGTGTAGAGAAATCTTTGTTTGGTGTTGCATATAACATAATCAAAACTTATTTCATTTATACATTAAACAAAATCTATACTTAATTTTGTGTATAATAATTTCCACAAAACAGACTAGAAATTGCGTTTAACAGAAGCCAAGAATAGTGTTCCGTATACTGCAAGCTGATACGGTGTTTCATATAGTACAAGACAATCTTGGTGTAGTGAATAATAGATAACATCAAAGAAAATAAAAATAATATATCTCATAAAATATTTTGGTGTTACATTCTACCCCCCTTAAAATGAATTTCTCCCTTGAAATTCGTCGGGGTTATAAATGGTTTACTACATGAAAGTTTATTTCTTAGAAACCCACATAGTAAAATGCAATACTAAAACTTGATTTTAAAAAGGGATGTTAGAATCATAAAAGTCACCCAAATTAACTCAGCACTGGGTTTCCACATAGGATAACATAGGTGAAAATATGGAAATGGAAGAGAAATATAACCATCAACTTCTGATGAAGAGTGGAAGAAGAAATGGCTATGAAAAAGCCAACAATGACAAAGAAATAAATTTGTGAACATTTAAGGTACCATCTAATTTATCGGGTATGAGGGTACTAGGACAACGTTTTTCTTTCAAGATCATTTCCCTAATGTTGAAAAATTTGAATTAGAAGAAATATTTACTTTATTTTGGTATAATCTCACCGTCGTTTGTGCCTTGAACAATTTCCTCTTCATCTCTTAAATAAATGAAGTTGAATTTGTTATTTGTGAAGTGTTAGCTGATCATGCGATAGAATGATAGGTCATTCCATTTGTTTCTATCGCAAAAAGTTTAGCACAATTTATTAAATATACATAAGTCCATCTATGTTGAGATTAATCGTATATGGTCTCTAAAATGGACTTACACTCATCTATCATAGAGTTTAATAAAATAAAACTAGTATTTACTAAACAGGGACTTCATGTAGGCTAGAGGTAGGCAATAAAGGCTTGTCTCACTTCAGTTGTGAGTTCGATCCCCTCATCCTTGTCCTACGCGACGAGTTGTCGCCCATCCTATGGGTTTTCCTTTTTCTAAAACTATAATATCAAAATGTTCTAGCCTTAAACAATACTATCTGAAGTCTAACATAATCTATTCCAATCTTTAGGCTTACCCAAACTCACAGTATAAGGAAAAATATTGTTAGAGAGGTCATCTACCAAAAATGTAAATACCTTCATTTATCCCCATATATTATAAGATATATATTGTTGGTCACATTCCAAACATTCTAATTCCTTAATCATGTATTCTCTTGAAAAATGAATACCCATTGAAACATAGTGAAAAAATGAATGTTGTCAAAAGTTAACTCTTTCCACATACCAAAATCCCAAAATTTCTATATACTCAATCCATGATATTATGTTGTCCTTATATCAGTCATGAGCTCATTAATACTATCAAACATCTCATTATCTTCTTATCCCTTCATTAAGCACATATCACCTACATTCCAAAAATTTCTGAATAACGTTTCATGGTTTCTGGTACCATTTATCATATACTTTCAAAAAATCAATGAAAAACAACAGTGTAACAATCCTTAGTTTTTTCCTTATTCCATAGTACTATACATTATTCTTGATAAACATACAATAATTCCAGTACCTTCTTAAACCACTAACTATGCTTTATTATTTTATCCATCTCATTTATCATTTATAGTATCTTCATCATCATCAACATAAATACTACCCATACGACCATGATAATTCTCTTCATGAAATTTTTCCCTAAATCATTGGTTTGCATAATTCTCGTACATTCCACATTTAAAACATTGAACCGTTGTTGATGTATTAGAAATACCATTATCCTTGTCTATAGTTTTACCTGAAAATTTTCCTTTACAATTACTCACTTTGTGACCTTCTTTTCCACACCCAAAATATCTTTTAGTACCTTTGAAACATTCTCCTTGATGCCTATTACCACATTATTTACATGATGGTAATTTAACTTTATTTCCTCTATGATCATCATGAAACTCCATCTTTATCTTATTAGATGCGTCGGGAAACATACCAAAGTTTAGATTATTGATCATATTATGAGATTTCTAATTAGGAATAATAACGTTATATGGACTTACAGATCCAATTTCATTTGGTTTCTCATGAAGAATATCATTCCATTGTCCATCTTATCCTCCATTATCGTGAATCTTCATATTTCCAGCCATTTTATAAAACCCCAAAAGAATAGTGTGAGAGGAAAAAATCATAATCAAGGGGTAGTACCTTCAATATCTAACATCGTAAGTTAAATTCTAAAATTGTTACAATAGTTATATGAATATAAAATATACGTATACTTAACCTTAGAGGCATCCCATCATATACCTTTGAAATATCTCTAGGGATTTCACTAATGCTTTCACATCCTAGTTTCCAAAGGTTAAGTAAACCTTTCCTCTTATACCAACCGTAGCGGTCTGAATTTAATTCTAGTGGACTATAATTGATACCTATTAGGGCACTCCATGGGTGGATACACCCCCTTGGTGGGACACACCACCATCCCCAGTGGCAGCCATTTCCTAATGATACCCTTGGGATGAGAGCCATGCTTCGTCCAACGCTCACATGTGAGAGTTCTCAAGGATTAGATTCATTCCAAATCCTTTCCCTCTGACACCAACTGTAGACACCTGAACCTGACGTACATGGATATTACATTACTTTTTCAGAATACTTAAAACATAAAAAAACAAACACATAAGGACAGTAATAGTTTAGTGTCTTTGGAAACTCAAAAAAATAATCTTCTAATCACAGTGAAAGATCATCAACATCTCCTATAAATAACTTCACCTTTTTTTCCTACATAAAACCTTTCTTTATATCCTGGGAAAAAGAAAACATAAAAAGGATGAGCTCAAATTCACATTAAGGGTCAACATAGAGAACATAAAACAATTCGTAAACATTTGAATGAAAAAAAACATGAACATAAAATCTAAACATCAAAATCATGAGCAAAGACATAAATCTTGGAATTATGTAAGTCATATATCATAAATGAACATCAATCATGATAAAATATCTTTGGAATAAAACATGTAATTGCGGAAAACCATTAATCACATGATATTATTTCCATAGTAGCCAATGCATTTCTTCCAATTCCATCTTAGTGGACAAGGTCCCTTTCTGAATCGAGTTAACTCCTCGTTACAGTCCTGTTTCACTGAACCGGATTAACTTACCATTCTGGCCATGTCTATCTCATGAGATATAAATCATTACCTAATTTATTGTATGGATATAAAGGTCCCACCCATCTCATAATCAAGTCATTCTTACATGTGACGCAACATAAACATAAATCATTTATCATAACACAGAGAATAAAATCGGTTTCATAAAAATCATCGCATCATAACATAATCCATATAAAACAAACGGATATCATTTCATCAAAAGAAAAGTAAAAATATGTAAATCATTGAGACATTATACTTGAAACATAATCATATGTAATAATTTCATCTTAGATGGGATTTAGTTTTGATAAAACACTTGAAATGAATTCTTGAGGAAAATATCATTTCTTCTTCAAAATCATTTTCTTTGAAAAAATACAATGTAATTTTAAAAGAAAATGATTTTTTTGAAAATAATCATGAAATCAGGTAGAGTAAAATTCCTGAAAATAAGGAGTTATGAAACCTTACAAATCCATTCATGCCGTATAAGTTAAAATAAACATTCTCCTCGTACTTTTAACAGAAAAATTAAAAAGTACCATGTATGGTAAAAAAAGATAGATTCCTTCCATAACACAAAGTAAAAGTAATAGAGGGCTAAACATGACTTTAAAAATACATGCATGAATATTGAAAACTTTATGAAAACACTTTATGGACATGGATGAAAAATATATCCCAGTAAATACTTATGAATAAACAATCTCGGATAAGAACTAGATTGGAATAATTTTCCATTACCTTAGGTATGATATGATTTATAGGTATCCGAACCTCCAGTATAATGATTTAAATAATGTCATTGACCAATTAAAGAATCATATTCTTTTTTCTGATATAATATATTTTTCACTAATGACCTTATATTACCCGTTCTTTTTTAAATTTCATGTTAAAGCTGCGTTTTGGATAAAATCGTATTATTTGTCGTACATGTTTTGGCTTATTATTAATGATATTATTATTAATTATATCATAATTTACATACTTCTAGAATTTAAATAATGATTAATATATCGTAAATATTCAATATATATATATATATAATATATAGATAAATGAAATGAAATAAACCGTTCATGGAGATGGTAGACCGTACGTACGCATGAACGCTGTTTTCCATTCCTTATTGACTTAAATGGATGTAAGTAGATGAAATATATATATATAAATAAATCAATTAACTTTATAATTTCATATATTTCATTATTATTTATTATAAATACACAATAATTATTCTTGAATGGTTCACATAGATAATGAATCTCATCGCGTCGTGGAGATGGTAATCCGTACGTACACACGAGCGACGATATCGTTCCCATAATTATTGAATTAAATTGAAGTGGATAATATAATATCTCAAAATCAGTATTATGTTATAGTAACTATATATAGTTATTATTTACACCATTATACCCATTCAAGTAAGGTGTTGGGGGAAAACATATTACACCACGACGTGGAGACAGTATTCCGTACGTACGCACGCGCGGTGATTTCATTTTCCGTAGGATGGATAGAAGTTGAAATAGGTTTGATTCATATTTATAATAACATATAATTATATAAGTGATACTGATGTTATTAATTTATGATCAAAAAAATAAAGATGAAGAAGTAGAAGAATAAATAAATTGGAAAGAATCGGTAAAGGATCTTACCTCTTTTTTGACGCTCCTCTTCTTAACCTCCTCTTATGGAACTTGAGTTGGTCTTTAGAGGAGACCAGAACCTCTATAATTTCTCTAGGTAAGTTCATAGGTGAAATGGGCAGGTTTTTCCTGAGATTGAAATATCAAAATTGGGTAAAGAGAACATGGAGGAGGTTCCCTTTTATAAGGGCGGAGAGGGTCACCTTGGAAAAAACATAAGTTATTATTCAATAGTAAAGTCATATTCGGTTTATAATAGATCCAAATTGATTTATTTATAATATATAGTGGGGATGGGTCGAAATATTCTCAACCACTAGGTTTTAGACATGTTTAGGTTACTATTTTAACCATATCATTTATATTTAACTCTAAGTTTAATAATTTATCTTTTACCGTGTATTCTAGTTTTCATACACTATATGGTTAATAAACATACCATAACAAGAAAAAAGAACCCCAAGTGGTCAATTATTAATATATATAACCATATCTAATTCATTTTTCCGAATAATAGATTTTTAGGAATATTATAACAATTAATAATATAATATTTGTTTTAAAAGTATTTTATGTCAATTTTGACACTATTTGGTAATTAATTTTTGTGAAAATCATAACAACATTATTAGTTAGAAAAACGTTAATTTAATCAATACTAACATGTCATATTGACCTATAAAATTAGTTTAAATCACAAAAAGTTTCAAATTACATTTATTTGGGTATTTATAACATCAATTATGTTAATATTTCTTTAATAAGGTAATTACTGAATCATCATTGTGTCATAAATAAATTAAATTATATAATATATAAAAATTATAAATAAAATACAATTATGTTGGAAATCATTTTATCTTTCTAATTAATATTTATATTTGAATTTATCTTATGTATAACCCTATATTAAAAATGTTTTATTTATTAAACATTGATTTTAACTATTTTAACTCTTCTTTAAATAAAATAATAATAAGTTTTCTAATATAATCCAAGTGGACCCAAAGGGTAATATTTTATTACTAAGGTTGTTTTTTGTCTAATTACACTTATCCAATAGAATTAGGAAATGTGTTAGGGTAATAATAATATCATTTTTTCCCTTAATTACCATATTTACTTTTAACCGCGGTACATAAAAGTAAGAAGTTACTATTCACCAAAACAAATTTTTATCTCATTGAACCACATTTTACTTCTTAATATTAACTTTGTCGCTCAGAATTTTGTAATTCCACTCATAGAAGTGGTACAATTATGTTTAATGTAAATTTTCAATTTTTCCTAGGAGCTGGGTAAAAGACGGTGAAAAGTTAAAAAAAATTGTTATATATCTAAAATTATTATAAAATGACTCAAATGAATTACATTGAAAACATATAAGTATTATGTATCAATTTGGACCTAAGATAAATTTAAATAAAATAAATAATTATTTAAAAAAAAAATTGGTTTTTTAAATGGTAACCTAGTGTTTTCCCTAATCATCAAAAATTGAATGTTTTCAGAAAAATACCAAAATTCCATCCTAGTCTAATTTCGATATTCCAAATCCAAAAATGAAGTCCATTTTGAATGAAAAAAATTATAAAATTTTGAAAAGTGGGTATTTCTATTCATAATGGCTAGTTCATAATAATATTATAATAATATCTCGTTTAGTGAAACTCGATATTGCATACTACACACTCTAAAGAACAAAGTCTTGAGTGAGTGTAATGTAAGCCAAGTCAAGGTAGAGTGTAGTGAAAGATTTGTTTGGTGTTGCATATAACATAATCAAAACTTATTTCATTTATACATTAAAAACATTTATACTTAATTTTGCGTAGAACAATTTCCACATAACGGACTTAAAATTGTGTCTAACACAAGCCAAGAAAAGTGTTTCGTATAGTGCAAGATGATACGGTGTTGCGTATTGTACAAGCTAATCATGGTGTAGTTTATAATAGAATACATCATAGAAATTAAAAATAACATATCTCATTAAATACAAGGGTGTTACACGGTGTCTGGATTGTGACGGTATCTGGAAGGTCATGGTGTCCAGATGGTCACCATGTCCGGATGGTGATAGTGTCTGGATGGTCATGGTGTTCCGATGGTCATAATGTGTTGATGGTCATGCTGTCTGGATGGTCAGGGTTTTTGGTGACGCTGTCGGGGTCCTTTTCCAGAAAAACACAACTAGTTACAGACTCACAGTTTCTCAGACATAGTCAAATATCTATATATAGACTTCATTATTCATCAATGAAATCATTATAATGTAAAAAAATATTATGTAAAATGATCAACCATAATGTATAACAATTAATAACTTGGATAGGTTTATTTAAAACATAAATATACTAATCATCTATACAAAGGAATAACTATTTTTATAGAATGTAATGAATGTGTGATCATTAAAACATGATTAACACAAGAGGATTCATACAGTTTCACTACCCATCGAAGGAGAATGTGATGGGGGGAGTTATCTTAAGGGGAAAGACTGTAAGAACCCAATTTTTCACTCACGTATGGATATTATAATATTTTAGTTTAATCATTACTTTGGAGCTAATATGGATGCCTAATGAGTTCGTTAAGGTTCTGAGGGTGTTTGTGGCTTGTACGGAGCCCAGAAACCCATCTTTTTTTATGAAACAGACTCCGCACATGGTTTAGAGTGAACCCTGTGGGAGGTTTTTTGGATAGTGGGACCTTGGATAGTTGGTGCATGGTCATTCAGCTAAACCATGTGATCACACCTTTTTCTGAGGTAACCATGCATGGGTGGTGCACAATTTGATCAAACCATGTGGAGGAAGACTTTTCTGGCAGAACCGCCTCACACATTTTGTGCACAGTTTGAATAACTGTGCGGAAAAACCATTCTCAAGCTAAAAACCTATGTAAAATGTCCAAAATTCTCTTAAAGATCTTTTAACAATCCTCATTCCTCCTAATCCAAGAACCTGTTGGATTTTCCTATTTTTCACCCATTTGAAGCTTCTAGAAGGCCAATGAATGGAATCAATAGATCTCTTTCATTCGACATCTGATGGAGCTTCCATTCATCACGTTGGAAGAGTAATGTTATTTACTCAAGTGCTCTTTAGCTTTACTTCTTCTCTTTAACTCTTGACCAAGATATCACCATGTGACCGTTTGTCTCCTTTTCATAGATCTAATCCGAATCGAGGAAAATCAAGGGCCGATACCGGAGGAAAATTCTCATACGACCCTAAGGTTGGTGGTCTATAACTCATCCCTAAAATTTATTCTTTTTGGAGCATTCATGGGGGCCCCACCAGTTTCATTGGAAACCATTTTCTAAATTAACAATCTATGATTATACTCATTATAATCGTACGCTTATGCACTTTCTAACATTGTGAATATTTTTTATTGGTTTCACCCACAACTCAATCCACCTTATATCAACGGTTATGGAATAATTGGGTTTTTAGTATTTGGAATATTTGAGCGACTGTTCGAGTGTGAATTTACTTTACCTTTTTAATGGTGGGTCTTCTTATTATAAAGGTATTATTATTACTGAGAAATTCATAATGGAATGTACCATGTATTCTCACCACATGACCCAGCTATGGTAAGTGCATTAAAATAATTTTTAAATGTAAAATGTGAAAAGGAAAGTATACTAAATATATAACTTGGCATTAATAAAAGTGATTTAGTAAAGGTTATATTCTCATAGTAACCCATTCCATGTTGATGGGACATACCAGAGTGAAATTCAAAAATTGATTATTCCATAATGGCTAACTATGACATGATTAAATGGTTGAATGACTACATGGCCTATACACACTAATGGAAGATAAGTATTGGACCAAAAAATTAATATTTTAAACTCTATATTACCTATCTGCACTAATGGAAGGAAATAATTGAACCAAATTAATTATTACATTATCACATTATCAAATAGTAATGGAGTTACTCAATCTTACCTTGGATTCTGAGAGGAGAACACCTTTGGTCTCGAGAATACCATTTCAATTCAAGGATATTGTTTTCTTAGGTTGATACCCACCAAGACTCCGGTTCTTGACTATTTCTTGGATTCCTAGTATACATTCGTTAGGTCCCTTTTTTATTATATTATACCTCAGATACAGTCCTTGGATCCAACATTGACTAGTAGGTTCCATGGTGAAATCCCATAGGGCCCTGTCTTTTCTTATCCTAGTTTTACCTAGGTTGATCACCTTGGACTCAGTAGTCAACTTCTTGTGGAATGACTTTGATTACGCTCCTTTTATTACACTCTTACCCCATAGCTAGTCTCAGATACTACGGAGTTAGCTTTCTGTGAGTTTAGATTACCTGGGTTTTTACCATCGAACTCTCTCATTGGATATCATTGTCTAGTTGCCTTGTTATGTCTTGGGACCTTCACTTCATATACTATCACGAGGTGATGTAAATATTGGATATGCCACAGCTAACTAATTAGGTTTAACTGGTAATTGATGAATTAATGATCTAGTTACATGTTCAAAAACTAGCCGAGGACTAAAGCAGTTACTTGGTTAATTAGTTATATTGAACTGCTTAATTTAATTTATATATGAATGCCTGCATATAGATATATTCCATCACATTGGTTGGATGTTATAGAAACCATTGTCCATGTC
Source organism: Viscum album (assembly GCA_963277665.1). Classification (NCBI taxonomy): domain Eukaryota; kingdom Viridiplantae; phylum Streptophyta; class Magnoliopsida; order Santalales; family Viscaceae; genus Viscum; species Viscum album. The sequence goes on along the minus strand of OY728151.1, from coordinate 288,195,973 downwards.
CCACTTAGATTTATCTCACACCCTATTCAGGCACAGTTTGGTACTTGGAGTAGATTACATGGCTGCAGGTATTGGCAAAGGGAAGCATGTAACATTAAATACTCGATTGTGTGCTGATAAGATAGAGCATGATAGCGGATGATTGAGTAGGATCTTCAGATTCATTGAGTAGAAATTGTTTTCTTTTACCCTGTGGAACATGTTTAGCCTATTTTCTTATATCCATGCTTTCCAATTTTCTAGTGACATGACATTACATCAACACTTCTCATGTTAATGCATTTATTTAATTTTCTTACTTATCTTTTGAATAAGTTTGCATCTGATATTTTTTATATTTCATCAATTGTTTACTATTTGATTATTTTACTTCCTCCATTCTACACTCTTCTAATCAGGGAATAGTCTTCATGTAGACACAACCGAGGCCCTCGTGGCAAGATAGCAGCCTCTGGCATTCTGGAATATGCACTTGAGGCCATATGGCCCACTGAGCTTAGGGCACCCATTAAGTGGCATCTGGGTTGGGTTCGTCACATTAGGTATCCATGTTCAACGGGAGTTCATATTGAACTCGTAATCTAAATCCTACATAATAAGGATATTGATATATAGAGGCATGATGATCGATCAATGGACAAAAATTTATCATACACCCTTGATCAATGTTTAAATTTTCATCTTTCCTCTCCATACAAAGACACAATCAAACATCTATATATTAAATAAATACATATAGGTAAAGGGAGAAAGATACGCATATATATTTGTAAACTGAAAAATAGTTTATTCATAACCATAGTGATCCAATAGAAAATAATGTTCTAATAAGAATTATTTTCTTCTTCTTAGAATAAAATTTCTCATAGTTTTTCAATGGGATTCACAAATAAATAAAAAATATTTCTTTGGGTGGAAGGTATTTCAAATATTTGCAAAACTAATTTACATTATAAAATTCATGGGGGACCTCTAAAAAGAATAAACATAACTGTGTCGATTTGGGGTTCTCTAAAAAATAAATAATTCACCACGAAACTGAGATGTTATGTAATAATTAATTATTTTATTGAAATAATAGAACCATTTTTATATAAAATGTAACATTTCTAATCTGGTGTTCCTTACCAAATTTAGTGAGAGTGAGCCCGAGGAGTAAGTTTTAGTTGTTACCTTCATATGGGAAAATATTATAGTTGGATTTATTTTAACGGTAACTCTTGCAATGGGAATTGGAAAATGTTTTTCAAAATATAAATTTATTGAAATTTTTTAAAGGGTTTTAAAATCAATTTTATGGGATGATTATTTTTAAATAAAATAAAAATATTTTTTGGTTTCATTTTTAAATCCATTCTTTTAATTTAATAAAAATATTATCAAAATAGTTTTTTTCTTTTTATTAAATATATTTTCTATGAGGGAAATTATTTTTAAAATAATAATTTATATTAAAAATGTTCTGGGAGGAAATCATTTGTACTTTATAAATGATTTTATTATTAAATTCTATTCTAAAATTTTAGGACAAAACTCATTTTGTTTTTAAGGATATTTAAATTTTTTTGTTTAAATAATAGAAACTCTTTTTAAATATTCAATGTTCTATACTAATTTTATTTACCAATATGTTTTTCTATGTTGTTTTAGAAAAAAAATTCATGAAATTTTTTAAAATATTTTTTTAAGAAGACTATACTCCTTCCAAAACAAAATATTTTATGGTTTAAATGATTAATTTCAATATCATCCACCATAAATATTTTTATTAAGGTATATTATCCTTTAAAAAATATATTTCATCTTAATTAATGTATAACTGTTTAAATTATTCTATTTTCAGTCACTAATTTTCGTATCAATTTTCCATGTTAATTTTGAAACTCACATCTCCTTGTGGTTTACGATAAATATTTATTTTCATAAACATCAGTAATATTTGTCCCATGACTATATTTCAATATATATGACCTCATGTAACTTGTTTTCAGGTATTTCATGTCACTTTTGTTTATTCTCTTTTGGTCAGATAGTGTTTAGGGGTGCTTTGGTTGGAATTTGGAGGATTTTGGAGCATTTAATGTTTGTTCAGGATTGGCAAATTGTTTTCCCAAACCGTTTACCCCCTAGTACACACCATGAAAATTTATAAAGTGAGTTTTTTCTTTTATTGTTTGAATCATTAAAAACAGTTCCCCAACCTATGGGAAACCATGCGTCTTATAATGTGATTCTATAGGGGGTTCATGGTTAGATTTCAATGTTTGTATAACCATGTGTATTGATCAAGAAAACCATTCTCAAGGGAATTAATTACCCCCAATTTTTTTTCCTAAAACCACTTTTATGTTTCTTACCATCCCTAATCCAACCTAAAATGATTTATATGGTTATGAAGAATCCTTAAAAGAAATTCGGGCTCATCCAACATCCGCTTTTGACGAATCATTGTGTCGATTGAATATTTGATCCCTCTTGAGTAACTAGATATCTTCTCATTTAATATCTCTAAATTTCCACTTATTTCATTTTTACTTTTTAATTTATCTTCACATATTTGTTGGATCAAAACTATATTTAATTATATCTTGATTTTATGTTGAGTTCTTGATATCTTATTCCTTAATTCTTCATTTGTAGATCCCGTTGTTGGTGTTGTATCTTATTTATTTATTAAAGTTTCGTTATTATGTTTGATATTTCATTATAATTGAAACCTCAAATTTCATTATTTCAATGAAATAAATTTCAAATGATTTTTAAAACATTGATTTTAGGTGATTTGATTTTTTTAATTTTAAATTTCATCGATTTTGGGGAAACCATCAATTCAAATGGAATTGGAATTTGGGGTGTATTCTAAAAATTATGTAATTGATTAAATTATTTTATATTTATTTTGAAATAATTGGACTAAATTGAAATGTTGAAAATCTATGATTGATTTCACATTAAAATGGCATGAAATAATGAAAAATCCATGTTTTTATATTGGAAATTTAATTTTCATATTGAGATTTTAAATTCAGTGATTGAACTTTAAATTATGTTTGATTTGAAATGAAATGTATTTCCCATTTTTTATTGATTTATTGAGCACATGAGATCCTAGGTAGTTATTGGGTTATTTAGGATTATCCCATAATAATGGGTTTATGATGAAAAATAAAAAAAACAATTTTATTATATGTTATCCACAATCAGATGTTTATGAGTACTATTTGGCATAAGCCTAAAGGCCGTTTATACAAATACATAGATATGATGACAAATACAAGAAAAATGATGATACAATATTATAAAATAATGTACTATATCGTGGACGACCATAGTTATTTTTATGTATTTTATTATATAAATGACATCGATTATAGAAATTTTTTACTAATTCCAAATTATTTATATAAATTATTTTATATGAAATGATTATTTATGACATGTTAGAATTGTTTTCCATCCATTGAATTAAAGTTTGATATGTTTTAAATTTGGAAATAAAATATGATATCATTTTCTATATTATTTAAATTATGGTAATTATTTGGTTTATTAAAAATGAATCTATTATGGATCACATAGTTAGACCATACTAGTATTTATAGCTCACACTATACCTTTCGCTTTGGGCATTTATCAATTTCCTTATGTGCTGTTTGAGAAAAAAGAAATCACCACAAGGAGGTGGGGGATGTTCTTGATCCTTTGATATTTGAGTGATGTTTTCTTCAAGATGTTGGTTTTCTTCTTCCTAATTACTGTTTAATTTTTTGAGGGACTATTTAGATATTTTTTACTTATTTGTTTTCTCATACATTCTCCTTTTGTAGGGTTGAGAAAACTTACTTATTCCTTTTTTCTTACACTTTTGAAAATTGGTTCCCTCTTTTATATTACATGAATATATGTTCTATTATCCAACCCCGGGGGATCCGGAATGCCCTTTGGGCCATATAATAGTTGGCTCAGTCATTAGGGTGCCTAGGTATTTGAGATGGTTCATGATAAATTGGCATTAGTGGTGTTGATTATCCGTATTTCATTGACCTTGGTATGTTTTCTAGGATGTCATGTTGGGATGTAGGATAATTCATTGATGTCTGTATGAATTCATTTAGGTGTTTCACATGTATGGTTTTAATGAGTGCGTGTTTGTCCATATATCATCATAAAGAGATTTTCACCACTATGGGTGGTTTGGGAATGACATCTTGAGGTCTAATTTGATATGATTCTAGTAATTAACCTAATTTCTATTTGGATGGGTTGAAATACAAATATTGACATCTTATCTTATTAGGATGTTTATGGTGAATTACAACGAGTGAAACATATCGTATAACAGAATATTGTTGATGTCATTGTTCATGTGGTCCATGATTTTGTACATACACCTTGACTAATTCCCATTTAGGCTCTAGTGGTGGAACCATAGAGGGATAAATCATTGAATAATGCTCACGAGTCACTTAACAAGAATCCACAAACATTCTAATTCCCTAATTATCCTAAATAGGTTGAGGATCAGTGGATATGTATAGAGATACTATTTGATTTCAAGGAAACACATGATTCAATTGAGTTGAAATGTGAATTATTTGCTATAGGAGGAGGATGCTGAAGTCTGACGCTCTCCCTTTTCCTTCTCCTGGTTCGTCCATGGTCAGTGGGGATCACCGGCCCTCGAGCCTGATTGTGGGAGGCTCTCTAGTAGAGGGTCCCTCGAGACCTTCTTTTAAGGAGGTCCTTTGTCGCGTGATGTCTTCTTTAGCCTCATCTGGTGGGAATGTGCCAGTGAGTAGGGTTCTCAACCATCCTATTTTGGATTCCCCCAATGCTCCGGGTAGAGTTGAATATTTTCTTGTGGTTGACTTGATGGAGGTGGATCTTTTAGACGTGTCCTCCTTCCATGATCTATCACAAGTCTCTCATTTCGGTCTCAAAAAACCTTCGCTAGTTTTAATTCAGATCATTGTTGATTATTGGGGTCTTCAGCTGTCGACGATGGTGTCAAAGTTATCAAAAGTGGATTTCTGTATCCACTGCCCTACCAGGGAAGCTTTTGTGTGGGCCTTGACTAGGGAGGAGCAGCAATGTGGATCCTGGTGGTTCTATCTGTTGCATTGGTCCCAGGATCATCATTATGGTAGGGAATCTCCTGCTCTGGCAGTCTAGGTGCGTCCTTCAGGGCTTACTCCCCTCAGAAAAATCCGTTTATCCTCAAAGCTGTTGGTGGATCATTTTCCTCATTTATTTGTTCGGATGTTCGCACCTCTTCTCTTCTCAGCGTGGTCTAGCCTCGCATCTATGTGGATATTGATCTTTCTTAGAAGTTTTTACCTTGGGTGCTGGTTCAAATGGAGAGAGTCCTTAAGTGATGGTCGTAGAACCTTTACTTCTCTCCTCCATGATTTTTCTCAGCATGCAGGCTTCAAGGGCATTCAGCCAATCTCTACAGGAAGAGACGACGGGCTTCAGTATCCTCTGGCATGGAGCCCCAGGTTGGGCTATTGTCTGGTCCCCATACCTCGAAAGCGTGTTTAGGAAGGGATGGTTATTCTCACTGTGTTCCTCCTTCATTTAATCTTAGGTCTCCTGGGCATGCAGAGGCATCGATTGGAGGGGATGGCATGGAGACGTTGACGAAGGGTTCATCTCAATAGGAGCTCCGAGTGGATTAGAAGGAGGCTCCCCCAATCACGATGATGCAGGTGGGGGAATTGTTATTGTTGGTCATACTTTTTTAAATTCAAAATATGGGTCCCACAGGCCTACGAAAATGTTTTACGGTGACTGTGGCATGAAGATAGCGGCACCGGACTCTGGTATTTCGGTTTGGGATCTGATCTAATGGTCCCCCCATTTTACCTGGGCCCCATATTCTCAGTAGGGTGGTCATCAGAAATTGTTCTGAAGTACGACCGTGGACCAACCTTTATCTTTTCTCCTTCTCCCTTCCTTCATCGAGCAGAGTATTAACTCTGCCTCTAGTTCAAGTTCGTATTTCTACTCTCTTATCTCGGATTTCCCTGCCACGTTCTCTTCACACCAATGTGGCGTCGGAATCCTACGTGGTCCCACAGATGACTCTGGTTCCCTAGGGTGTGTGAAAGGAGGTGGAGTCCGAGTGTGTGTCTCCCCAGAGGTTGTTCTTGCTCTCAACACTCCAAGAGGATGCATAGGTATGTTTGGCAGGACCATCTTCCTTGGTGAATCTATCTCTTCTCGATGATGAGGAGGGAGCCTTCAAGAAGATGATTCATCTTCCAACAACAAGCGACGTATCAGAAGGCAGTATGGGCTCCATCACTCGGTCCAAAGCGAAGGAAGCTACTGCTCGATCTTAGTTCTCCCGCTTCGGTGTCCCCGGTCTCAAAACTAGGATTTCCAAGGTGTAATGCTGTCCTTGATTATCTGGAATGTAAGAGGGATGAGGGCGTAGGTGAAACAGGAAATCCTGTCTTTGGAAGCTATGAAGGCATGTGCTTCCATTGGTGTCATTCTCGAGCCGAAGAAAGATCATAGTAAACTTCTTGGTCTGTCGAGGAAGCTCATCTTCTAGTCATTTTTGCATGGGTGCCTAGATAACTCCCATATTTGGATTTTTTGGAAGAAGTACGTTAAGGTGGAGGTGATCAGCGTGACGTCACATTGTATCAACCAAACAATCTACAGTCCAAAGGGCGAGGTGTTGTGGTCCTTCGTCTATGTGAGCACTGAGGTACGCATGCTTCTGGAGCTCTGTCATTTTCTCAATACATTTCATCCAGGTTCTCTACCATGGTTTGTGGAGGTGAATTTAAGTCCATTAGTGATCTGTCTAAAAGGAAGGGGGGCTCTTCTATGACCTCTGCTTGGATGAAAGATTTTAGGGACATCATTGCCTCTATTGGAATTTTTGATTTGGGGTTCAGGGGAAGTCGTTTTACCTGGTGCAACAATTGGAAGTGCGAAAATCGTATTTGGATCAGGCTGGAAAGGTGTCTTGTGAATCTTCAGACACTCGACTCCTTCAGTCTCCCCTCAGTTACTCACCTTCGACGACCACTTTCTGACCACGCCCCATTGATGGTGGAGCTGTGTGCATGCAGAACTCAACATGGAAACTAGGATTTTCTTTACTCTACCAGCTGCCATCAGTCACCAATGTTTTTGTCATTGATGAGGAGCTTTTGGGAGGGTTGAGAGGATGGAGGCCCCTGGTATGGGATGTCCAACCGACTCAAATGTCTGAAGCAGGATATCCTGGTTTGGCTTGGCGTCAGACCAAACGACAACATGGGGGTTGATTCGATTCAGAACGAAATTAATAAGATGGAGGAGGATTTGATGTTGGTCTGGAATGAGGATATGCTTACCTCACTTTGTGACAAACATGTCTTCCTGGAATAGAAGCTAGTGGTGACCGAGAGGGATCTCTGACAGAGGGTGTGGGTGAAATGGCTTAAGGAGGGTGACCACAGTAGCGGCTTTTTTCATGCATGTATAAAGGATTGGGAAACCATGAGAATTAATATTTGACTAGAAAATGGTGACTATATGAAAATTGTTGAGTTTGTTGGGGGTATGGTTCATGATCATTTCAAAAGGTTGATAGCAAGTGCATTGGAAGAAAGAACTGGGAGGTATGGCAGCAGCAAGGAGTTGACGTTTTGGAGTGTGTTCCAATACTAGTGGGGGCATCTAAAAATGATCACTTATCGATGATTCTAGAGGAGGAAGAGATTAAGAAGGCATTGATTTAAATTCCAATGGATAGTGCCCCTGGCTTGGATGGTTTGCAAGCAGGTTTTTAGGTTCATGCATGGGATATTGTTGGATGAGAGGTGGTGGTAGTAGTCCAGGACTTCTTCTGGGTGGAGCTTTTGGCAAGGGTTTGAGTGCTTCCAGGGTAGTACTCATTCCAAAGAATAAATACCCAACAAACATCATCCAATTCAGTCAAATATGATTGTGAAATGTGTCTTATAATATCCATGCGAGCCTCATTGTTAGGATAATGGGTAGTATTATTTCGAGTCTGATTTCCAAGGAACAACATGGGTTAATTATGGAACGCAACATCTAAGTCATGGTGAGTTTTGTGAACGAGATGGGTAACGATATCAACCAGAACTCAGTGGGATCCAATGTCATTTTTCAGGTTTATATGTACAAGGCGTAGGACAAGATGGAGTGGTCTTTTATTTTGAGGGAGATGCACAGGTTCAGCTTCCAGGAATGGATATGCGACCTCTCTTTCTGGTGCTTTTCCTCACTTGGTTGTCCATCTCCTTAAGAGTGAAATGCTTTGACTTATTTAAGATAGTTCGGGGAGTGAGACAGGGAGACCCCATGTCTCCTAGCCTTTTCATTTTGGTGTACGAGGCTCTTACTAGAAACATTCATAGGAAAGTGGAGGAGGGAATACTGAGTACATAGGTCAGACAGTGGGGCAAGGAGGTCGTTTCACATCTCATGATTGTAGATGACATTTTAATATTCACCAACGGTAATTGATGGTCCCTGCTTACTCTTGTGGAGGTGTTCTCTAGGTAGGAAAGATCCAACTAACACATCATTAATCCATCCTAGAGCCAGGTATATATCTATTATAAATTCACCTCTAGGAGATGCAGGAATATACGACCCATATTGGACTGTCAACAGAAATTTTTTCCCATGAGTTACATCGGGGTTCCTCTATCTTAAGGATACATCATGAGAGATCTCTTTGAGGGTGTTATGGATCAGATGATAGGAAGGATTTAAAACTGAAAAAATAGGTTTCTTTCCATATGTAGGAGGATTAAATTGACCAACAACGTCCTATATTTGATTCCAATGCATGTTTTCTCTATCATCCAAGCTCCAACGGTAACTGTGGTGATGATGGAGAAGATCCTCATGGCCTTCCTTTTGGATGCCAATAAAGCAGGTCGGTCTCATTGGACTTCTTGGGCATGACTATCTAAACCAACTGATGAGGGGGTAGTGGGGCTATGTGATCTCATGGCCACCATGTAGGGTATGTAGGAGCGTTTAGCATGGGATATAGTGGGAGAAAATTCTTTATTGGTGACGTTCTTTATAAGGAACTACGAGGATTTGGAGATGAAAAATAATGAGTGTAGGGTTCGACCCTCTCGACTGGGTAGGTGCATGATGGAATTCCTTGAGGTGATACATGGATCAGAGATGTGGATAATTAGAAGAGGGGACACTAGATTTTGGAAATATAATTGGGTTGGGGAGCGCATGTTTTTCCCTGGATGGCCTGTACCAGATATCTACTTCAGGGAGGCCTCTGAGTATCCAACTTTCATCAGTTTAATCCTAAGTCAAGAATATAGGAAGGTTTTTGATTGCATATGCCTTAATTTGGAAGAGGATCAATGCTTCTTTATGGGCTCAAGATCAGGAAGGTTCTCCATTGGGATCTATAGGAAGTGGAAGAGCGCGAAGGCTAACCTTGGGAATGGATCAGTGAGAACTTGGTGTAAGGTAATCCCATTAAAAATTAACTTTCTGGTCTGGCATGTCAAAAACAGATCCCTCCCTATGGATAAAAATGTCCAATGAATGGTAATATCTCTGGTGTCACGTTGCTTCTGTTGCAAAGTACTGAAGAGTGAATCAATAAATCACCTCTTTTTCCAAGGTGACTCAGCGACAGTTGTCTGGAGCATGTTCACTTCTCGGGTATGAATCAGTTTCGAGAATCTCAACTTTCAGGAGCTCCATTCCACATGGATTAATGTATATCCGATCAGTGACTCAGAAGACAAGGTGCGAGTATGTATTCTTTCTCCCATATGCTGGGTAATTTTTTAGGATATAAACAAGGAACACTTGGGTTCCTATAGCTCGATTTTCCTGCGACAGTTAAGAGTTAGAGCGCTGGTATACGATTTGGTCTCTCCGTTGAGAATTGATCAGCGTTCGACTTTGGAGGGAAATATTCTAGGTAGGCCTAGTGTCCCAAACTGCTATGAAGGGTGAGGGGTAAGTCAGAAATCGCCTTCCAGTGGGCTCATGTTAAATGTGGATGGGTCCTGCATGCATGGCACGATGCGATGTAGGGGGTTTTATGTGATTTAGGAGGCTCTTTTCACCTGGCCTTTAGTGTCACCTTTGGTATGGGAAATTCATTGGGGGTGGAGGCTCGATCCCGCCATATGGGGCTAAGGATATGTAGAAGAAATGTATTTCTGGTGTCAGAGGTGGAGACAAACACAGATTTCTTAGTAAAACATGTTCGGGGTGGGACAGACGCACCTTGAGAGCTGGCTTATATCATCAGTAGATGTATCATGGAAGCCAACCAAGGACAGAACATACAACATTCATTGAGGGAGGGAAACATTGTCACAGATGCACGAGCAAAGATTTGATGTCCCGGGGAAGAGACAATCACTTATAAAAGCTTGGGTTATATGCCTCATGAGTGCATGACTTTTGTGATGATGGATTCATTAGGGTTACACTACTTTCTACTTCCATGAATGTTGTGGTTTTAAGTGTCTTTGGACTTTTCCTTTTTTCACTTTTAATAAAAAACACTATTACTACTAATTGAGGTGAAATGTTCCACCTTCTTGCTAGAGGGATCTAGAAGGAGGCAAGGGGATTAAATAGTTACAATGTATATGCATGAGGGTTTAGATTGGAAGGACTTTAGGGATCATTTGAAATCGTATTGTGAACAAGATAGGTCTTATTTTTTATATTTTTTTGTTATGTGATGAATATTACTACTCCCAACACAATGATGATAGGTTAAGATTTCCATTGTATTTATGTTGAATACCCATTTTCAGAGATCGACCATACCTGGTATTTTTTAATAATTCATAAGAAACATCATGATGTGATCTTCAGGATGGATTGGATCATTTATAAAGACTCAGTATGTTTTTATCTTTTATGGGACTCCTTTACTACATGTGCTGCTATTTTTATACCATTCAGGGAGAATTGGGAACCATGTTTGAGTAGATTTGGACCTTCAAATCTAGAGCTACTGAAAGTAGAATTAGTGTTTTTTACATGGAGTGAGGAACTTTTAGTGATGTTCTCCCTCTTGTTTTCATCTAGCTTCCCTATGTGTTTCTTTTTAATTTCAACGATTTTCTACAGGTTAGATAGGTAGAGTTATTAATTGATTTAGTTCCAATTTCTTAACAAGTATTTATAAATTATTACCATATGGAACCAGATGAAATTAAATATTTGAATACTCATTTGGAGTATATATTATATAAATGTTTTATATGCTCTAGTGTGTCACCTTGAGTGGAACCTATTCTCATTGAAAATAATTTAGATGGAACACTTTGTCTTTTTTTGATTACTAGAAACTCAACTATGTTATAGTAAATAAAAGGTATCCATTTCCACAAATTAATTATCTGTTAGACTAGTTCAATGTGTAAAATTGGTTCCTAAAGATAGATTTGGTTGTCACCAAATAATAATGAAAGAATAGAAAATTTAGAAAACTACATTTCATCACAGGTATGGCCACAATGATTACATGTCCTACCATTTTTTTATCAGTAATCCATTTTTATTTTTGTATTTAATAAGTACGATCTTCGATTACTACTATGTTACATTAATGGTGGTCTTTATGGATGATATATTTGTTTACTCTTGGTCCTTGGAAGATAACATGCATCATGTAATAGTATTTCTGAAATTTTTTATAAATATCCAAATTTTGGACAGGCTATCTAAATATGATTTCGGGATTTAGGAAGATAATTTCTTAGGAAATGTGGTCTCAAATCATGGTGTCCTAGTTTATCCAGAAAAGGTGAAATTTGTTATGACATGTGAGGAAACACATAATTTTTTTGAGATTTGGACCTTCTTGGATCTGGGAGGGTATTATTTCTATTTTGTGATCAATTTCTTGAATATGGATTATCTGATGATAGCTCTCAATCTAAAGGGGGGAATTTCTCTAGGGATGATAAATGTTCAAGTTTATTTGTTGAGATGAAATATATTTTTGATTTTTCATCAATGTTAAGTCTTCTGGAGGCTAGGTAGGTCTATTTGGTATTATATGACATATCAGGTTTGGGATTGTGATGTTTTCTTATGAAACCTAGTAACAAGGTATCAGATGGTTATAGATATATTAGTACACTTTAGTAGAACAAGGATGACCTTGAACTCGCATTTTAGATTCATGTGATACCATCTAACGACATTAGTAGAACTTGTAGTCATGATTCACGTGATACCATGTGACCACCATAGTCAAATTATCATATGTTTGTCGACATATCAGATGGTTATCGACATATTATTCCACAGTAGTATAATTATCTAAAAAATATATTCTCTAAAAAGATTTTAATTTTTTCCAATGTTATTAGGTTGAGTACCAATAATATTTTTTTATTTTGACATTGCCTATACTACAAGGAAAGGGAACTTCATTTTTGATGTGTTGAGTTGGAAACTTCTAACCTAGACGAAGAAGGAATCATCAGAATAGTAGATATTGATGTATATTTTTAAACAGATTCATTTTGGACTCCGAGAGAAGGTTTTTGGGGTTTTCATGGCCACTTTTTAGTTTCCTTTATCTATTCTTAATATTTTTACTCAGGAATAGCATATTGATGATTATTTTATTCATAATTAAGAACACTATTTATGGTGGGGAGACCATTAGTGTGTGGCCGTTCTCTAGGGAGGGTATTCTACCTTTTTGGAATTAGCTTGTTATTCAATTATTTGTGGGATAAGATATATGGGGTGATATATATATTTCCCAATGGGTTGTGCGCCCATTAAAAACGTTTCCATGATAAACAGTGATGATTTTGGTGGCTACCTAAGAGATAGAGCATCAATAACTTTGTTTCATGCTGCTCTACTTGAAATAGTGTCAAGAAAGAGCACTAGTGACATTTTAGTTTTCCTTATCCATATCTTGTGAAATAATGGAAGTGGGATTAGATCTATATGTAATTTATGTTTTTGATTACATATACCCTAATAAAAAATAATGTGATATAGGTTTTGGTCAATAGGTTGACTAAATAGTCTCACTTTATATGCATTCAAAATAAATCCTATTTTAATGATTTGGGAAATATGAGTGTGAATATATTATTTTTTTCCCATGGAGTTCTATCTAATATCGTCTCTGATAGTGATCCAATATTCAACTTTTTCTTACTAGGCCACAATGAGGGTATGGGATCCCATTACCATTACATAATGAAATACCATCAGTAAAAAAATTTAGACAGAGCGGGCTATATATATTCTTGAGGAAATGATTTCTACAATTACCCTTGATTTTGGTGGAGCCTGGGATAACCATTTGGGACATGTTGAGTGTGGTTATAAAATTATTTACCAGTACATGATCATAATAACCCTTTATTGATGCTTTGTATGGAAGTATGTGTAAATATTTATTATGTTGGTTGAATTAAAGTGAAAGATTCTTGGTTGAACCAAGATTGGTCTAATATTTTTAATAGATGATTTTGTTGATTCATTAAAAAATGTTGATAGTACAGAGCTAGTATAAATACTATGCTTAATGTCGATGTAGGATACTTGAATTATTTTTTGGGACAGAGTGTTCATGAGAGATCCACCTCTGTTGGGTCATCGATGACTTGGGAAACAAGGGTATAATTTACCTCATTTTTTTGAGAAATTTTGTTCTTATTGAGGACTTTGTCAAATTGTATTACAGTTTACAACATCCACAATTGTTAATAGAGATTAAAAAATTTATTACATGTATCTTAGTTCGAGAAGTATATTTCTAACCCGTCTTATGTATTGTATTAGAAGGATCATGGTGTAGATCCTAAAATATATGTGACTGAGAATCCATTCAATAATTTTGATTCTAAGAAAAAGGTTCTTCATTATAGGAAAATATTTTTGGTTTGTGGTATATGAACTCATGGTTCTTATTCTCATGATATGTGGGACCATGAGGTAGTAATTAATGAGTAGTGGCCTCATCTCATTGTTATGTAAACTTCTTGACATCATTTCTAGAGACAAAAATATTTACGGTTGTAAGGTTGCAACATATTGTTACTTGTTTTTATGTATTCCATTCCCAATTTTTTTCCCTTTAGGTTGAACCATATTTATGGGTGCTTAAGGAGGAATTTGGATAGTTTTGGAGGTTTTTATGGGATATTCATGTTTGGAGAATAGTTTTCCCAAACCGTGTTCCCATAGTGAAACTTTTTCACCCATAGATAGTGACAGTTTTAATGGTTGGAACATTATTTGATAGTCTATTCACCCATGTAGATGAAACCATGAACTTTATGCCATGACTCTAGATAGAGGGATATAGTTAGGTGCACCATTATTCTAAGAGAGTGTCCATTTCCATGAAATTATGCTCGTAGTTCTTAATTAATCCAAAAAATAATTTTTTTTAATTTCTAATCACTAGTTTTGTTTCCAATTACCCCTTCTCATGTTTAACAATATTTAAATTATTGAGAAGGCTTCTTAGATGTGAATTAAGATCCTCCAAATTCTTCCTTTGATGAATCAATAAGCCACTACAGTATCTGATCCCTCAACAACAAGTGGATATCCTCTTGTTTAATATTTACTAATTGCTCATTTCTTCCACTTTATAGTTTAACAGATCATCATGTAATGTCTGAATACAAATACCTTTTAACTGTATATTAATTTAAGGTCCAAGTTTTTGATATATTACCCATTCATTCTTCATTGGAAGAACATGTTGTGGATGTTGATTCTTGTTCCGTGATTAATGTTTGGTGGGATTGATTGATGATTCCATGTAACTGAAACAATTAAATGATTTCTTTTTTGATAAGGATTTAAAATTATTTACAAAACATTGATTCAGAGTGATTTTATAATGGAATTTGAAAGGGTATTTATTTTTGGGAACCCCCAAGTCCAATGGAATAATAATTTGGAGTGTGTTTTAAAAATGTTGGAATTAAAGAATTAATTTTATATTTACTTTTATGAAAGCATATTAAATTTAAATGATGAAAACTATGACTGATTTCATAATAAAAAATTCTTGATATAATGAAAACACCAATGTTTGGTCATTTTAATTTTATTTGTATATTGAAATTGAAAATTTGGAAATAGAATTGTAAATGATGTTGGATTTGAAATGTGATGATTTTCCCACTATTGATTGATTGATTATGAAAAAGTGTTCCAAGGTAGTTAATGGTTTTTTTTATGATTATCACTCTAGGATGTTGATACCCTATAATTTTATTCATGATTAAAGATCTAAAGAACCTAGTTTAACATATCTTATCCCGGATGCGATGTTGATGAGTCTTATTTGGTATGATCCTAAGGGACATGTGTAAACATAATTAGTTGTGATCACTGATATGAGAAGTCTAAGGATCTTATAATCCAAAACTAATGTATGGTAGAATAGATGACTATAATCCCTTCTATGTATGTTTCATAAATATTCTATTGATTATAGATCTATTATATTCATTACAAGTGATTTATATAAATTCATTTATATAAAATGTTCATTAAATACATTTTTGAAATGTTTTCCATCCATTAAAAAGAGGTATATTATATAAAAAATATGAAATTGATATATTACTCGATGTACTATTTTATTTAAATTAGAATATTTAATTGGTTTATTATTATCGAATATATTGTAGAATAATTAGTGAGACTATACTGCCATTTATATCTCAAACCCTACCTTTTCCCTCTGGAATTTCTATATTTCCATATTCTTTTTCAAAGAAAATGGAAAACTCAACTTGAAGGTGGTGAATTTTCTTGATACTTTATGAATAGATTGATGTTTCATTTAGTCTGTTTAGTTTTATCTTTCTTGTTAGTGAGTATTTTGATGATGTACTGTTTTGGTGGTTTTTATTCATATTTTGTTTCTATTACTTTATCCTTCTTGAGTATTGAGAATTCTAGCTTTTATCTGTTATCCTCTATTATTTTGTTGAAAACTCATTCCCTATTTTGTCTTATGTGATTCCATTTTCTAGTTACCAGCCTAGGGTGATTTCAAATTCCCCTTGGGAAATTTCAGAGTTGTCTCAGTTGTCTGAGTATGAGGGTATTTGGGCTAGTTCATGACTTTGATATATGTATTTATCATAAAACAAACCCTTGTAAAGCTTCCATAAACTAAACATAAGGTTATAAAATCCTTTTTTTATGAATTTTATTCATTATTAAAAAACACTTATTCAAATGTTTTATTAAAATATTTAACTTTGGTGTTGTAAAAATGATGTGGACTGGAGAGTGAACTCAAACCACAAGTGATTTTCCCACCGAGTGAAAAATAGATGCTATATAGTCTGTAATTTTCTTTCTTACAACCTAGTTTTGTTTCAAATATTTTGATGGTTTTTATGGAAAATTAAAATATTCCTTTATATGGAATTGTTATTGAATTTTTCAAAATAGAAAATCATTATTTATATATTTTATAAAATTAAAAGGATTTTCATCAAGGTGGGTCGTAATATTTTTATATTTCTTCAATGATATATATTAAAATAAGATGCACGAAATCATTTTTTTACTTTTAAATGAAAATAATTACATTGATTCTTATAAAATGTTTTACTAAATTCATTATAATTATTTTTGGTGAAAATAATTTTAATGATTTTTCAATGATTTTAAAATATTTATTTTTAAAAAAGGATTTAACTGAAATTTTTTTCTAGAACTATGTTGTAAAAAAATTACCAAACATAGTGATGATTATTTTAAATTACAAATATATTATTATCTTGAATAAATCTAGAGTTGAAATTAATTAATTTTTTTCATACAAATGTAAAAGATTATATTATGTTTTAATTTTATAATAGAAAGACATATTACATAAAAATATAGACCTAAAACATCCATATATATATATATATTGATTCATCATTTATATTTTTTGTTTTGATTTTAATTATTAATTATTATTCTTCGATTCTTCTAATTTACTTTTAATTAATTAAAATGAAAAAATATCGTTTTTTGAACTAGAATCGATAGTGTGGGATTCGGAGTCCACTATGTGGGGATGGCCTATATCAAAACGATGTATTGTTTCACAGAGAAGATATAATTTTGAATGATAATTCAAATAAAATTATTTTTCTACAGTTTCTCTTATCCCTGAACAATCATATATGAATTTTTTGGAGACCCTTAAAAGAACTTCTTTGACCATGACCATTAGTGTTAAGATATCACATGTTCATTGTAAAAGGTGTGTTTTCCTTCCTTATCAATTCCATCCCATCCATTATTCTTCATTATAGAATGAAAATATTGTGTGTTATCATTTTTTCGTGATTTTAGTTGTGATTATTATGGGTTTTTTGTGTTCTATATTGGTTAGGATTTCCCTTAAACAATTTGTTTCATTGTCATAACATCCTATAATCAACCTATCGTAATGTTTTTCTTATATATTTGATTGGTCCTTCACTAATTTATTCCCCAGTTATACATCTTTTGGTAGCATGTATTTGACTAAATCCAAAAAATGTTAGTATTCAGTCACTAATATCTATGAAAATTGATGTGAAGGGGTTATCGATTTGTGTTTACTTGATTATATAACTTGATTATGTGATTTCTTTCTGCATTATGCCATAACTAAAAATATTTTATGATATAGATATATATTTTTTGTTTCTATGATTTAAACATTGGGATCAACATTTATAAAATTATAAAAACATAAATTATGTGAATAATACAGTTGATGGGAATTTGGAATTGAAGTAATTTAATTTTTCTGAACGAAATTTATTAATATGAAAGAATGATTAAAAATGGATATTATGGAATTTATTGTTACTAGGAATTGTATTAATTTTTTTAAATTTATATTTTTTTTGTATCACATGAATATATTTTTGGATAGTTATAAGGAAATCATATGGATTGTTCGAGGCTATTAGTGTGGATTGTGTAGTGCTGATGTGACTATTATGACACAGTTAAAAAAGGGATGTGAATAAGGTTATATAGATGTGAAATTATTGTGTGGTATTTATAGGGGATGATGGCTTGTTTTAAGGGGAGATTATGTTGTGATTTGTTGACGGTTAGGGTGATTGTTTTATTATTCTACTATGTTAATGTTGAATAAGATTGGCAATAAAACATTTGGTATTGGGTGTGGTTGGAACTGAATAAATCATAGGTTACACATGAAATATTTGAACAAATGAAATTAATTTCTAACAGGTTGTTTAAAAGTTGGTGATAAACAGTAATTGTTTTTCATTAAATATTTATTTGAATGGAATTATGAATTTAATTTGGATGGTAAATGGAAAATTTTATTTTGTTAAATGATTTGACATAAGGGGAAAATTTTAATGGTTATTGTACTTTTTTGTAATGTGGGTTGGTTTATGGTTAGATAGTTATAAATGATAGAAATGTGTGTAAGTGATTGAGTGGGGATTCATTATGGGATAGTATAGATCTGTTTTGATATAAACCAAACAGGTTGGATATATGTGTTTATATTATACGGGTATTATATTTTCACTTTTTTATATATCGCACCGATGTTAGATAAAATTACAGTTGCCCATCGTTTTTTGACTTTTGTTGGTTTTCCCAACATTCAGGTTGGTGAGGGAATGAATGGTTACCTATTACCCCTTCCCCATTCCCAATTATAGAAGTGACATGAGTTGTGATGTGTTATAGTAGAAAATTTATGTTTATGGGATACTGATACATGGTGGGTTTTATATAAGGTATGAGGAGTGATCCAGGTTGACGTTCTTTATGTTCATGATACTATACTAAGATGGATATGTCATGTGGTTATAATATTATGTGTACATTTGGAAATGTGATATATAGTTTTAGTGGTGCTTATTATATAGCTGATATTAGTCCCAATAAAATTGTCTAACACAAATTTTTTTGAGGAAGGTATCAATGAGGTCAAGCCAATATCAAATGTGATGAGATATTTAAGTTGTGTTACAACATTACAACAAAAGGAATTATAGAAGAAGATGCTTAATGTTAATTCTTGTGAGTGGAAAACTAGTGGGCATGTTTTTATGGGGAAACCATTTTCTAAATTTAGTAATTATTACTTTTCATAAATGGATGTTCAACTAGGTGAGTGATTCATTGTAAGGATGGGTGATAGTTTCCTTGGTAGGTCCTATCCAATTCATTTATTTATCCATTGAATCCCTAGAAAACTCCTTATAAAAGTTTATGATAGATATTGATGAGGATCATATAAACTATAAATTTAATCTCACCCATATATATATATATTTCTTATTTTTCTTGTCTTGAGGGAATATTTGTAGATTTAACTAGATCATACTAGTTTGGGGCTTCGTGTTGTGGTTGGTGTTGTTTCATTTGAAGAATAATTCATGTATTTATTTTGGGGAATATCTATTTGTATAAAACATCATGATTTGTGGTTTATTGTGGGAAAATATATTTTATTTTATATACTACGTTTCATTGGTGTATTTATTATTAATTCATTAGATATATGAGATTAATGACTCCCATTTTAATGTTTTATAACCTTGATTCTAGTCACTAAGTCGAGGCCAATTGGAGGATGGCCTCTGGGATCACTCTTGTATACAGTGCAAGACCAGTAGGGGTTTCTAGTGGTGAAAGATGATAAAAATATAGTATACATATACTTTTATCATGAAGGTAATTTAAATATTATTTATTTCATATAAGCGTATAAAGATTAATTTAAATGATAAGGCAAGGATTTGGAAACCCTCATGTCGATAGAGTAAAAATTTATCAAAAGGGATTGATGAGAGTGAATCAGTAATATGTCCTTGATATTGGATCAAATATATGTTAATTCCTTGTAAATATATTCATTGATGAAAATTATGAGGATGTTAATATGATTTTAATACATAATAACCTCAAATAAGAGATAGAAACAGAGGTTGGGTACCCTTACATAACTATTTCAATTTCCACATTTTGATTTTACCTAAATCCATGAGAGGAGGGTATTTTTGTTATAAAAGGTTCTTATGAATATGGAAAAGAGAATTTATTAGGGGTTTGGGTAAAAAATTAGAAAATAATGATGTTTTTTAAGTGGGGAGAAATAGGTGGATGAGGGTTGCTAATGTAGCCAGATGGTAACATTGAATATAATTATTAATAATTTATTACCTATGATTAAAACATTTAATATTATTGAATATTTTTTTTGTTTTTTAAACAATAAAAAATATTTTAGATTTATACACATCCATAACCTAATGAAATAACTGAAATATTTTATTCAAAGTAAATAATAATTTTTTATTTTTATAATAAAATAGAGACGAGGTTTTGAATATTTGTTTATAGGCCTTAAAATTAATTTTATTTTTAAAAAAAACCATATCTTACTCTTTTATTATAGTTTAGGTTTTAAAAAAATTTAAATAATTTTTAGATCATAGTGATGTAAAGAAAATTAATATATAAGAAAAAATTTCATTTTTGGCCATTAATCTAAAAATCAATTTTTTTACAAAAATACAAAAAACTCATCATAGTGTATTCATGGTTTGAGGATTCTAAAAATGAGATCAATTTTATGAAATTAATAATATAATTATGTGTATTTTTTTAAAAATACATTTCAAAATAGATTTGGTATAATGACTATTATTCATAATGACTATAATACTACATCGACGCCCATTGTACAATTATAAAAACTAAATTATTCCAACCTAATATCTATTTTTGGATAAAAAGACACTATATATATGATAAATTAAATTTTCAAATAAAAAAATAAATACTTCATCATAATATTTTAATATAGAACATGTTACATAATTTTCATTACAGGAATATTTTAGAGTACCGAAACCGCCACATAAGAATAAACTGAAAAAATTGAATTCATATAAAATTATAAATGAAAATGAAAAAAATATTTTAAAATAATTATTTTATATAGTTATTTATTTTATAATATGATTCACATATAATATCATATAACTATGATGCATTAATTATAAATGATAAATATTAAAATTGATGCATTAAAAAAACATTAGTAATATAGTGTTAACAAATTGATCCCAATGTATTCATTAAAATTGAGAATACATTATAAAAATTAAATTATAGATAATCATTAATTAGTTATAGAATAAATATTTATTTTTAGAAATAATAATTAATTCATTAAAATTGATTTCATAAAATCATTTTTGATATATAATTATTATAAAATGATTTATGAATTAATAATACCTGATTATTAGTATTAAATAAAATATTAATAATTTATACATATTCAAATAATATTATTTTCATGAAATATAAATATGGGAAATAAAATTCATAATTTCATGTTTCTAGGATTAATTATTATTTTATAAATTTTATTTCTGCCACATAGATTATATATTTAAATTTAAGGATCATATTAGTAAAAAAATGAAAATAACATCGTTTTATATTTCCATATATAAGGAAAAACTTTAAAAATACTCATTTTTGAATATATGATGATAAATTTTACCCTTTTAATGAAATTATATCATTACAATTTTTATTATTGACATACACTATTTTCTATTTTTCCATATTTTTATGTACAATGATACTAATCCGAATATTTATCATATTTTTTACTATAGTAATGATATAACATGAATCAATATAAATATATTTTAATTATATATCCTATGTGTTGATATTATTTATACATAACCTAGTACAGTAGAGCTAATGGTTACCTATCTTGGTCCCTATACACAAAATATTTTGTCAATCTTAATTCCACAAAAAAACTATGATCTTATACCAACTGAGGCATATCTAGACCTGAATTTCAAGATTTGATTTAAAACATGAAATTTTTTATTCAAAACATAAAATAAAACCAACTACTTGAATAAAATTCCATGTATATTTTGGATTTGATAACACAATACATCATAAATTTATACTTATATCATATAATTTAATATAATCCATCATCCAATACAACTTATAAACCAACCACCATCTATTTAACACCAATGATGAACTAGTGAAATGGGTATGATTTGGGAATGAGTGATCCAAAATTCCCTATAAAGGGTGAACCATTAATAATTGGGCATTGAGGTATTATTAGTAGATCCTAAAAAAGTTATATACGTGAATATGATAGGAATTTCATAATCAATGGAATAGTATCATGATTTCATAAGAAGTGATCGTGAGTCATGAAAATATAATTTTATCCTGGAATTACTTCATTACATTTATGAACTAGGATGCATAAAATAACTTCAACAATAAGATAATAATCATGAATCATGATGATATAAAATAGGATTGCAACACATGAATAAGCATATAAAATCCTAACATATGAAAATGATCTCTACCGAGACCATCATAACATACTGAGAAAAGATAACCTCGTAATATCAATTTATAACATAATAGAAAAAATATAAATACCTATTTACCAGGAATAAAAATGTGAATAATGTTATGCGCATCATGTACATTGAAAATACAGAGATCACATGTGATACAAATCATTACCCATTGCATTTCAAGGCTATTGAATTTTTTCCCACAAATCAAATTGATATGTTCCTTTACATGTGTTCCAAATAAATATTAAATTAGTATCGAATCCATAGAATTAATATTAGGATTATAAAAGGGAAATAAAATAGAAATATAAGGAAATAATTTAGATATCTACATAAATAAAATTCACAAAATATAATAAAGTATCTAGTATTTACAAATATATAATAAAGTTAATACTATAAAGTCAATAATTTCCTTAGTCAATTTCATTTTATGGTTACTAAACTGAAAAAATTCAGTTTGAATAATGTAGTATATTATATTCATAATGGAGTGTTATTAGAAAAAAAAACTTATCTTTATATATTATTGATGATTATGAAAGAAAAAATAGATTATTGATTATTTCTCACATAGAGATTTAATTTCCACTTCACTACACATGAACAAGTATAATTAATTAATGGTTTATTTTATTATAGTTTCTATTTAGGAATATGATTCTATTCCTGTAAATAAAACCTAATAAATGATCAACTGGTTTGATATACAGGAGTACTGACATTGATTAAATAATATTATAAATATATTAGAAACTGTAATTTTTTTAATAAAATGATTTATTAGTTTTTATAAA
Source organism: Viscum album (assembly GCA_963277665.1). Classification (NCBI taxonomy): domain Eukaryota; kingdom Viridiplantae; phylum Streptophyta; class Magnoliopsida; order Santalales; family Viscaceae; genus Viscum; species Viscum album. Next base: position 288,172,767 of record OY728151.1, on the reverse strand, counting down.
AAGATGAATTAAAGATAGAAAAATATAACTTCTAAGGGTGGAATTATATATTGATCTTTTTAAAATATATATTAATTTAAAATGAATAATATATAATATAAATAGTATAATAAATAATATTTAAAGGATTGGGGAAAAAAGATAAATACCAAAAATAATTCTATTTTCTTTTGGTAGTGGTATTATAAAAATATAAAAATATTTAAAATTAAGAAATTCCAATTGTCAATAAAAATTATTTTAAAAAATTATTTTAACTATAATATTCCCTAAAATTAAAGTTTGAAAATAAATTGAGATAATGAAGTAGAAGAAAATAGAGGAATATATTAATCAGAAAATATTCCATTATAAACATCATATGGGTTACCTTAAACAAATTATAGTTAGGGAAATATAAATACGTTAATATTCCTAAAAAATAAATATAATTTGTTATAAATAATAAAAATATATTGTTTTAAAAATATTTAAAGACTAATATAATGATATATAGGGACATAGATATTTTAACCATAATAATGAAATCGAATTGATGCAAACCCTTATAAATAATATAGGGTATAAACTATAATTCCATTAGCGATATATAGAGACAGATAATTACAAAAAAAGGAAACTTGTAATTTAAAAATTCAATACGTCTGAGATAAAATAGAAATATGAGATAAAAAAATATATAAACTAATGTTTAATGGAATTTTTATTTGTGGGAAACCTCGTTACCTGAATTTATAAATATCTCTATCTATCCTCTAACATCCTATATTATCCAATTGAATTAATTATTAAATTTATTTAGTAATATTTTTATGAATGTTTAATTATTAAAAATAAATTATATTCATTTATATTTCTCAGATACGTTTTATATTTTTTTGATCATTCAATGATGTTCAGTCCGTAGTAATAAAATTTCTTTTATATAATGGAAATTGTAAAATGTAATTTTACAATCATGCTATTTGATCCATAAGGGAAAACATGATGGTTTATTTAATTATATAAGTAATATTTTTTAACATATCAATATTTTTTAAATGATGATCCCCTGATCTATGGTGATACGAGTAATATTCGTGGAACCTCCACTCCCCTTCCAAATATATATCCATATTTTAAATGTTATCAATTTGTATAGAGTTTTTTTCATTTTAATTATACGTAAAAATCATTCTGTCACCCCATTCCTTCACATATTGGAATTGAAGTTGACGTGTCCAAACCCCCGGGTAAGCCTAGTTTGATTGAGGAGAGAGAGGAAATATTATGCTTTCAGGTAGTGAAATTAAAATCATGGAGTTTGTTTTGGTATTTATCCAACAATTATGAGTTATAAATTATGATTTCTATTAAGGTTTTATGTGAAAAAAGATTTCAGTTGAAGCAAATGTAGCTCCATCAGGCTTTAGTCAAGAAGGGAATAATAGGGTTTATCTCTTGGTATTTTTTTCATCTATTATGTAGTATCTAGTGAGTTGATCCTATCATCTATGGTTGTCTTGGTATTTGGTGGGAAAATACTTAACATGAGTTAGCTGGTATGTGTGTCATTACATAGTGAATCACTATAACTGGGTCTCACCCATATGTGGGTTTGTGGAACTTTTATTAGCACTGATAATGTGAATCTTCTTGGTACATAGCATGTTCAATGTGGATATCATGTACTATACATGAAACGATAGGTGAAAACATTTGTTTCATTCCAATGAATCTAGTTTAAAACGGTTTGTGTTTTTAATTCCACTATGTATTTTCATGCTTCAGAATTAGTATGAAACCATTTAACACTGAATATGATCTTGGTACAGAACCATGGTAGGTGACCAATATCGTTAGATAACTCCTAAAAATTGATCCATAAAATAATTTCAACCAATTAACATAAAATATCCAGGGAAATAATGATACTAATTGATGGTATCCTATTATTACAATAGGGAAGTGTAAGAATACTGGAGAGAAATAATCTAGAGCTAAGGCAGTGAAACTGCAGAGAGGTGTAGCTAAATGTTCTACTATTGAATCCAAAAGGAACTTTTAATTATCCTTAGTTATCATCACATTTTGTGGAGAAAATGAAATTAGATGTTTTCTATAAGAATAATGGGATGTAATGATGATTTGATATTGGGATACCCAATTAACAATGGAATGAAAACCGGGAAATGTATGGATTACAGCAAGATACTGAAACTAATGAACACTAGGATAGGGGGTAAGCTGACTGGCTGAAGGATGAAATGATGTTCTATAATAATTTTGATATTATGGATTCATTTCTCCAGCTATTATGAGGTAGATAATTGAGTATTTAGAAAGGATCTAATGACTCCAAGATGATTTGCGATATTAGTATAGAACCTAGTGAAATTGAGAAAGAGGATATCAAAGGATTAATGATTTAGAACATGTTACCGATAAAAGTTTTTAACTAATGGAGAGCCAAAAACGAAATTACACTCTATGTATGGGATGATAGAAGAGATTATAAATATTGAGGATTGTGAGGGATATTTCGAAAGCATGAATGCTAGAAGGCATCATGATAATTTATATAAAAATAAAATATTGTGAATTGATACCGAAGATCAAATCTAGATCCAAGAATTCAATAAATAGAATATTAATATAAAGTTGTATATAATGTTTTGGAACAATATAGAGACCCAATTTGAGTATATTATTCATAATGATCATCAGTGGAATAAATTATTTGATGATTAGATTCATTAATGATTTCGAGGTACCAACACATCTAAATTTATTTAGGATGGTGTAGAGGTTCTTTTTATTTATTAATCAACTAATGTGTTACAAGAATGTTATGGTTCCCATTAAAACAAAAAATCTGGTATTTCTTGAAAAACATAATTTTGAAGGAACTATCAATTCATCTTAAGCATGTTTTAAATAGTTTAAATTAAGTTTTTTTAACTTTTAATATAGTTATTATCATTCATATTTTATCATTATGTAATGATAAAAATGATATTATGTATATATTAAAAATATGTATTTTACTAAAATATATTTTAAAAAACGTCCATTAAATGCATAAGGGAGATTAAAATATCATCATTCATAAACGTAATATAATATTACCTTGATTTTTATATATGTATGCAAGAATTTAAATAAACCGGAAAAATGATAAATATTTGAGTATCATGAAAACAGTCAACTCAGACTATATTATAAGATAATTTAATTATTAGGAATGACATTTAATGGTTAAGAGATGAACTAAAATGAAATGACATGGATTTTGAAACTCTTTCATTGATATGTTAACTCCAAATAAAAATGGAATGATGAGTGAAAATGGGTAATTCGTCACAAATATTTAATAAAAGTGAGATTTATTCCATTTCATTGCAATCCTAAAAGTAATTTGATATTAATGTTGAAATAGTTTCTGATAATATAGTCTCAGATAAGAGATAGAAAGAGAGGATAGGGTACCCATACATTATAATTTTAGTTGACTCATTTGTATTGAATATAACTAATTTTTTAGAGGTTAATTTGGTTATACAATTTATGTAATAGAATTTCTAGGAGACATTACTGATATATCTGTGTAAAAACTGTCAATGAAAGATGTTTTGCAAACATGAAGAAAAACGTGGATGAGGAGTGTTTATATAGTCAAGGTGAGTGGTATCTTGGAAAATAATTTTTAATAGTATATTATTTAGTCTCAATAAAAAGAAAAGGGATGATTATAATGAATTTTATTAGTTTTTAATAAAATAATATATCTTTATTTCACCTTTAGACAATAGAAAATTGCATATAATCTTAAAAATATTTTATTTACAGTAAGGAATGTAAACAAATTATTGGAATTAAATATAACTTATTATATTCAAATTAATTTATTGGGTTATAAATTAAATTTTTCAGTACATTATTTTATATTATAAAACATATGGGACTTCAAAATAATATATTTTATTATTAACTTTAAAATGATCATTTTAGTAAAAAAAAATTTTTTTACTAATCTATTTTCGATGAACATTATTCTTAATGACTTGACTAATAAATCAACAACCATAATAATTTTAAAACAACTAAATTATCCATGTGTAACAAACATTTAATTCTAATAATACATTATATATAAAAAATTATATTTTTAAATAAAAATAATTAATACTTATAATATTATTTCTATGTAAAGCATATTACATTACATTGTAAATATATTTATTTAGTGTAACAATACATGAAAATATATTATAGTAAAATCTATAAATTCAAATGAAATTATAAATGACATATAATATATATTCCTTAAATAAAAATACAATTTAATCCATTATTTTATTACATGATGAAAATAAATGTTATATGAAATTATTTCCCTAATATCACTTGTTACATTTTACAATTATTACTTTTTGTAAACATATTAAATATCATGTTAGTATTTTGATCTCAATTGATTCATCACTATTAAAATACTCATATGAAAATAGAACTATAAATAAGATAAATTGAGTTATGAAATAAATCTAAATGATTAAAATGGATTATTACTTCATTAAAATTGATTTTGAAAACAATTTTTGATAAATCATTACTATAAAAATATATGTTACATGAATTATCAATACTTGGTCAGTATTATTCATTAAAATATTAATAATGGATACATGACTAATTTCTTAAAGATTATAAATTTCAAAAATAAATTTCATAATATCTCTATTTTAGGATTAATTTTTATTTCATAATATTTTTTAAAAATGATGTTTTCAGGACTTGTCATACCAAGGCCCACCTAACCATCAATATCTTGGGTGTTACTACCCAAATCCCACCTCCAATTGGCTAAGGTATGGATAATATCCCTAATTAGGCATATCAAACACATGGGAGGACTTAGCCTAAGGTTCCTAAACCCATGCACAAATTTCAAGGCCCATCTATTCTTGAAAAGTAAAATAACAATTATTAATGCTTGCATATACCTAAATCCCAAAATTGAGAATGAAAATAAAATTGGAAATCCTAAAGGTACAAATAAAGTTACACCAATCATATAAGGAAGTACATCCTTCTAGAAATAGGGGAGTGTTGTCAAATGTGACTCTTGGTACGCACCACAGTTTGTCTAGTCCAAACTAAGCATTATTTGTTCTCACTCCACAAAGAACACCATTGACTGCTCAGTCTTCTCCCTGGGAAATGATATGCGTTAGAAGAGTACATAAAGGGTTGAGTATAAAAATACCCATTAGGATTCCCTAAAATAACGAAACATTGGAATAAAGATAGTAGTCAGCTCATCACAAATGGAAGTTAACAAAATATGAGACATAAAATAGTAATATAAAGATATAATCATAGTATACTCTCTATATTATTGTATGGTCTCAAATGATTTAAAAAATTAATATTCTTATTTACTTTCCTTAACAACCCTCACCTTGGAGATATTTCTCTACATGTTTGATAACATTGATAGATTGAATCCGAGATGTCGTGCTCACCGAGTCTCTCCATGAGGATGATACTTATTGGATACCAGAAGAGGACAATACATAGATAGGGATCACACCCATGGTGGTGGGGTACAATAAACTGCCCCTATATTAAAAAAACCTACAAATTAGGGGATTTTTTCCCATGTAGTTTTGGTCATGTCGATACCAAGAACCCTACCTAGGTCAGAAATTGATAGAAGATCTCACTACGTGCCTCACCTTGGGATATCAGAACTCTATCGAAAATGAGTCCCATAAATAGGATGAAAATCCTATTATTATGAAATATTAGAACACTATACACTCATTGTAGATGGAGGAGGGAATGTACCCTAAGGAAACATATCCATGATAACATGTTAAATGGATCCCTTCTGTAACACCCTGAGATTTTGGGAATTATTTTTTTGAATTAATTTAATATTTTTGATATTTTCAATTTCACACAACATTGAAAATAGTCTATTTTATATTAAATCACAATTTTTGGCTTTCTTGTATTACATTAAAAATAAAGGTTTTCTTTATCTATATAGTACACAAAGGTTATCTTGCATTACAAGAAAAAAAGACATTCCCCGATGACTTTCATAACACACCTGACTGAGTGTTACCCTATAATAATATATAAATAAAAAATATATAATAATATATAACCAAATAGTTAAATTATTTTTTTGAATATTATTACCTAAAATATCTAAATATATGGTATTCAGAAAATATAAAATTACATAATTATTTATAAATGAATATAAGTACAAAATTGAATATAATAGGAGTATTTTTATAGAAGCAATTATTATTCCCACAAAGTTTATTTAATCCAAATAAATGAAATATATTAGAATTATAAATTTAATTTATTTTAATATATATTTTATATATTCAATAATTTTTTTCTATAATTATAAAATAGATTTGATATACAAAATATATGACCAATCCCAATATTATGCTTAAAACATATATTTTCATAAAGGTGGGTTTCCTGCCTTTTAATGGAGAACCAATTTTAAATCTATTTTAGGAAATATATTAGAAATAATATTTGCAAATAAACTTAATATTTTTATGTTAAACATAAATATTAGTTTGGCATAAGGTTTCTTGTTTTTTTGTAAGGTTTCATTTTTAATGAAAAGTTAAAAATATTGGATTTTATTTCAAAATTTCTTTTTCATCAAATCAATTTTTCAGGTACAATTTTATTTTAAATTGGTCTCAAATATGAATGAGATTCTTTTTTTGTAATTAAAAAAATATAGGTCAATTTAATCAATTTTTATTGAAATTTAATATAAAAACATTGAAATCTTTTGAATGTTTTAACTTTAAAACCCAGCATTGTCGACATAACTGCAAGACTAAATTTAAATTAATTTCTCCCACTTATATACCAGGAATTTTAAAAATGGATTCTATATTTTTAATAAACATAATTTATTAGGTCTAATAATTTGAACATAGTTTTTGACCTAAAAAATTAGTGATGTAATTAAAATTAATTATGATGATTTAGGTTAAATAGAGTTTTACAATGGACTAAACCAAAAATTTAAGACCCAAAAAGAGCTATAAAATTGTAATTAATAAATTTTATCTCATTATTAGGACCATATTCTCACTTTTAAATAAATTGGACCATTATTTATCTAGTTTCAACGAAAAAATTTTGGTGGGGTTCCTTTCTTTTAAAATATTACAAGAGATTTCACTCCTCCTAAATTATAAAAGGCACTATTCACTTCCACATCCCCACACCTATCAAGAGACATATGTTATAAAAAAATAGGCGCAGATAGATCACAAATATTCTTCCCTTTGACATTGAATTATTTCATTGTGATTAAAGAAATCAAAGGTATCTTTCTGGCTCAAACCAAAAGGACATACCCGATTAAGAAGCAAAACCCTCCCACATACTCCTTTCTTTTATATTCTTTCTATAATAATTCCTTTATTCTTTTTGAATGATTTTATAAATACATATACTAAATATAAAAGAATATTATTATTCGAAAGTGTCTACCTAAAATTAAAAACACATCCATCTAATGGGTAACTTCAAAAATGTTTACTTGTATGGTGGACTACCACGTCACTAAATGATGAGTGTTCATTATTCTGTTACCACCTCTCATGGAGGAAATTATGATGGAAAATATATTTATATATGTTATATATTATATTTATTATGTATTTAGGATTATTTAATTCATTTAAAAAAAAATCTTAATACATTCCATTTCGTGTTAAAATGATAATTTTGTTTGAGGAAATGTGAAATACTTCCCCTCAAAGCGATGTGATTTTTTCGTACACTACATAGAATGTATTAAGGATAGATTTAGTGAATATATATTTTATATGTGATACAATAAATCTACTGTAATAAATAAATAAATATATATATATATAATCATATATATATATATATATATATATATACTTTTATTACTTTCTTTCAACATGAAAATTAAATAGTAATAGCATTCACGCGTACGTACGACTTACCGTACACATAAACAGTGTATTCATTTTGATACTCTTATATTATATGTATTATAGAAATAAAAATATAATTGATATAAATAATATTTATATCATGGTTTACATCATAGAATCATGATATAAATATATGGACTAACAAGATATCAAATTAAGACACATGCAAAAAAAAGGGAATATTGTCAGAAGTGAAACCATAACATAGGATGGTTAAAAGTGGGTAATATAATGTCGTAATAAAACCATATATGGTATAATTTATAATAATATGTGGATAAAAAATATTTTTGATAAATTTATATTTGTTACACATTTTTTTGGAATGAGTACGATGAGATCCAATATACATGGTAAAGGGATTTCATCTCCCTTTTTATTTCTATGAGATACTTGATATTTTTTCCAATATTTTCTTTCATGTTGTGTATTTAATGAAAATGATTTTATTATATGTATATATTATAAATAAATCTATGGGTATTAACATATTCATTTTATTGTCATTATTTAATTTTCTTATGATTCAAAAGTTAAAAATCGATAAAATAGTTTTGTCTCAATTTTCCTTCTTTCAGAATAATTTTTTGTTATGATCCAAAATTATTTTTCAAGGTGTATATTCTCCCATTTTACGTATTATATAATGAAGTTACTTCATTTCATGATGTTTTATGTTTCAATTAGACTTTTTTATAAGGTGAGTATGGTCTCATGTTACCATGTTATAACAGATTATTAAACTAATATCATTTCATTTTTTATATTGTTTTTGTTTATAAATTATTTAATGAACTATTATGACCCATATTTCAAGAACATTCATTAATTTTCTTCTCATATTTTTATTAATGATTTATTAATATATTGGTACATTTTATTCCACTCTTTGGTATATAAGATAGTTAATAATGAGTTTTAAAGAAATCTTGACATTAACCTCTCTTTGGTCCGAAATATATTTTCCTTTAAAACCATGTTTTGTAAATAGTGTTTCTAAGAATATTTTACCATTATCCATTATTGTTATAAATAAATTTTTTCTTTTTTTCTTTTTCCATTGTTTTCAAAGGAATATTTTTTTCGCTTTACCAATGATTCATTTTGTAATCATTACCATGAAAAATGAATTTTATATTTACCTCGTAAGACATGTAGAAATTCATCATTCATAAATCCATTTATGAATTATTTTCATGATTAAAGGTTGTTTTTTAAAATTTTTATTTTAAAAGACATTTTCATGGAAATTTCTTTTCAAAATATTTAAAAATTTATTTTATAAGTTTTTACAAGAAATGGTTTTCAAAATGTTTTCAGGTCTTATTTATTTGTTTTCAATGTATTTTCCAAGACCTGATCTTCAAAACATTTTCAAGGATTTTTTTTAATTTTTCAATGTGTTTGTGTAAGAAAAAGGTTTTTTTAATTTTTTTTGAATATTATGTTATATTATTCAAGGAAAATGGTTTTCAGTTTTATTTTATTCCTTCTTTATATGTTTTGAAGATATATTCTAGGAAAATTATTTTTAAATGTTTTTATGTATTAAGAATCCATTTTCAAAGAAGAAAAGGTATTTAGGTCAAAAAATGTTTCTGAACGATATATTAAAATTCTTTTCCATATACGATGAAATCTATTGATTTTACTCATCCCATTCTATGAAATTATCTAACAGTTATATTCATATCCTTTCAATGAATGGGTTATGCTTAATGTCATGGTATTTATGAAACTCATTTCTCATCCACCGGTTTTATTTTTATGAAATCTATTTCTCTTTCACAGGTTATTCTTTGATTAAATTATTATGAAACTTATATCTTTTCTATTAGTTAATTTATTATTAGATTTTTATGGAACACATTTCACATCATGGGTTATAATATGATTATTTTGGATTTTGGGGCACATGTTTGTATGATTTCTTTATGATATGGGTGGGACCTATATCTCTGTCTAATACATTGGGTTATGATTTATACGACATTAGATTTACGTGGATGGTATTGTTAATGAACTTGGTTCAGTAATACAGGGGTGGAAATACGATTTACCGAATTTAGTAACATAGGACTAGAACTAGGGTTTACCTGGTTCCGTAATATAGGGTTTAAATGGGGGTGTACCCAATTCACTAAAGGACATTGACCATAAATACTTTCTTGGAATTGACTCCTTGGATTCCATGGTAAATCATATTATATTATTAAGTGTTTTCCACATTTCCATTCTCTATTCTTATGTTATTCTTTCATGGATTATGTCCTTTGTTTCCCTGTGATTCATATCTTATAAACTACCAATCATTATGCCATAATTCGTTTTTATGATCTTGGATATGTAGGGGATGTTCTTTTATTTTCATTATTGCGTTCTTATATATTATGGTCCATATTATTCTTACATGCATCCCTTATTTACCCTTAATGAGAATTTGAACTCACCCATTTGTATGTTTTCTTCCACAGGTTATGAAGATATGTAATATTTATGATCTGTCTAAGAAGGGTACTAGTCAAGAATAACCTAGTAGGAGATAATGACACTCACTTATGTACTAGTGTTTTTGTATCCATGTTTTCAAAGGAACTATAAATATATGGTCATGGGTAATCTATTTGAATAATATTTTATGTATCCTACAAATGTAATAAAAAGTCTATGTATGCCTATACTGGGTTGTTATAGTTGGTATCAGAGCGAACGTTTAGTTAACCATTCAAACTAAGATAATAAAACCATAGTGAGAACTCTAAGGACATGTCTACTGATAAGTGTAATGATAGGGATAAGGGTAGGAAAATGTCTTTAAATTATGGTAAAGTATAGAGTTATTGGTTTCCAAGAAATAAATCAATGTTTGTATACTACAAGTTGATGTGACTCTGAAACAGATATAATTAGGTGTGAAAACTCTGACTATATGTTCTGGTCAGGACTCAGGGTAATAAGGTATATGAAAATCTCCCTTGAAGCACATTTGGTTTTACACTATTGTGGGATATTGTTTGGAAATTTACACACTCTTCATGAATCATTATGAAGGATCTGAATAGAATATGACTACAAATAACCTAGAAAAAGCTTATGGTGTTGTATATTAAATAAGTTTTGACGATTTATATATATTCTAATTAATTATTTTCATGACTCTAAGGTTTTATACTATGATAATTAATGCTCACACTATGCTTTTAGTTTTCTACAATGGTGGGAACTGTAAGAAACATGATTAATGTAGAATGGGATGTGAGATTTGATGATGGGAGATAAAGTGGGATGTTCACTGGAGTTTAAGATTGTATGGTCATTCCTAACCAATTTTCATAGAGCATGACTAAAAATTTATACCTCTACCAACACTCAGATTCACCTAGGAAGATAAATAATGAATTCTCTATGAGTTAGAGAAATTGTGACCTTGGAGGAATGAATAGCCAGATTCCATTATGTCAAGAATGTGGAATGAATCACCTAAGTAAATTTATTAGAGAAAAAGAAAGTGTTTTGTGTGAGGAAAATAAGGACACAATTGAAGTGACTACAAAAGAAATACGAGGAGTTTAGTTAATGAAATAGATGCGAATTTTGGCCTCTTTATGTCATCATCAAAAGCTATGTGTTTTATGAGTGTAATAAACTATCATTATGAAACTCAGTGTCCAAAGATATAAGAAAATGAAATGAACAAGAATTGTTTTTTGACTTATGGTAATATTGTTGAAGATAAAGAGACTACTAATGAAATGAAAATAAAATGAGGTATTGTATAATAGGATGAGGTATCCTTGTTAATGCCATAAAAATTAAGTGTAATAATAACTATTTTTATGTATTTGGACGAAGAAATTATGTAATATGAATGGCTAAATATTCAAAGAATATTTTTTTCTAAGGATTTACAATTTTTTGTTCAGTGGTTCCAATTAAATGGAAATGTGATTTAAGGACAATGTGATATTTTTAATAAGAACAAATAACCCTTAATATGTTCATTATGCTAAGATAATTTTATAATGATATATGGGATATGAATAAGTATATTGGATGGTATTCATTACCAAAAAAATTAAAGAGGATATGTTGATAACATATTCTATGTTGTCATGGTTGAATTTTTTATCTTCTTGGATTTTAGGAATATATCCAGTAACATATGGATGAAAAAATCAGGAATTGTTTCCAAAATTTTTTATGGAAATTGAAGTTATTAGCATGTTTCAATAGAATATATAATTATGGTTTACACATGTATGTAATTTTACAACAAAGATATATTTTATGATATATGGGGGATCAATTTTAAGATGATTTCATAACCTTATTTATTCTTCTTTTTATTTTCAAATTTTTGAAGGAGTATAAGGTTAACCATTCATGAAAAGTTTATGTTAAAACATTGGATGATCTATTTTTTATTAAGGTTGTGTTGATAACCCTCATTAAAATAATATTTAGTGATTTAACATATTTCAAAGATTTCTGTATTATTTATTTTTTGAATAATATTAGTGTGGTTTTAGAAAAAGACATTATGTATTTTAGGTAACTACCAATCAAGTCAATAAAGGCCATGGGTCTTGAACCCTTGACCGAAAGATGATAAGGGTTTCACACCTACCACTAGCCTACTTGATGTACCGGTTAATGTATACTAATTTTTTATAAATAAATATTAATGATGAATCAATAGTGTTACTTTTAAGGTTTATAGATTTTTAAATATTTGTTTTTAAGAGAAAAATAGTTATAATTTTCATTCTTTTATGGGCCTTAAGATCAATTTAATGTGTAGTTTAGTTCTTTACACATCGAAGATAATTTATATACATTTATTACTTGAGGTAGTAGATGAATTTAAAATTGATAATAGGACAACCAAAGAATGAAATTTTTTAAATATATCAAGTTAATATATTTTCTTATTTTCTTGGTCAATAAAATAATTTCCCAATTTTAGGAAAATAATAATGATAATGTTTTCATAATAATTTAATTTTCATTGAGTTGTTATCCTTTTAAATCATAAAAAGAATATGACTTTGACACCCTCAAATTATCATTGGTCATTCACTTTTTTGTGATTTATGACCAAAATCACTCCGTATAAATATTTACACCTTTCCTCCATGTTACCAGCAATTCAATTTTTTCCCATTTCATGAAGCCAGTTTATGGGTTCCCGGTACCCAAACATTCAACCAAAGACACTTCAAACAACATAAAACAACATAGAACTTACACATCATAATAAACAGATTCATCTCTGCATCCCAAGGAGGAGTCCTCTTCACCGGTAGCTGATTACTATTCCAGATGCCTCTAAAACCTTCCACTTTGGACCCGGATACAAAGTTGTTCCAGAACAGATTGATCTGAGGGATCCTTCATGGTCATGCTATCCTTTTGAAAAGCCAATGTCACCTCATTATTCTACTTTGATGAAGATCTAGTTTGCATCGGCCTCAGATGAAATGAGTAGTCATTTCTTGGTCTTCTTCTTGGAGTGGCAGACAAGGGTCCATCAGATGTGGCTATCATCTAATTCCCACTTTTAACAACATCACTAAAGGATCGACTAACTAGACCACTCATTTTCTCTTTTCCTCCTCTCAGATCCTCCCTTACAATTCCAACTCTCTCCCTTAAAGCAGCAGCAACAAACTCTGCGTTGATTCCTAGATTCTGGCCTAGAGTATTAGACTCCATCAAAGGGGGTCGCCGATCTTCAATAGGAGCATTTTCCATAGGTGGGTTGACATTGTCTCCCAGCCTCTGGTCTATGCTCTCCACTGAAGGGCCACGCCTTGCCCCATTAGAATTGTTATCCTCATCTATGACACCTGCTTTCTGTCCCAGACATTAAGCCTGTTGATCCTCCCTGACTTCTTCACCAACCGAATCAGGATCATGCACCCTAAGTTCAACCTGTTGGTCATCTAAGATCTCTGGACTAACCTCACCTCCCATCATAACAGCCTCTTCCAAACTCGAATCAAAAAAATCCTTCAGAAATCCCATTAAATCTATTATTCAAAGCTAAAAAAGGTTTGGCCAACGGATCAAGGCCTTTAGCAGCCATAGAATTCATAGAGATGACTTCTGCAACATTGTCCACTCCACATTACTCACATTGCAATGAACCTAGATCAACCATTCGAGCAATAGGTACTCTCATGTCCCTCCTTAACCTTTGGAAAACCTCAGACACCAACGGATTAGCCCGTGTCGCCTTAGCATCGGAAGCTTTAGACACACGAAGAGGACTCGAAGGATTGACACCCACCTTCTCATCAGAATAACCTGGACCCCATCCTTTGTCAACCTGTTCTGTAGCTCTAAAAACTAGACCCTCCTGAATGCCATTACAAGCACCAAACACAGATCTCACCAAAGTAGAATTCCCATTACCATGGGCCAGCCTCAACCGAGACTGACACTCCCTTTGTAAAACATTAACCAGTTGACCCAATCTCTAGCAATATCCACAAAACTCAGTCCAATTATCATAAAATACCTTCTGTTTGCATAAATATTCCTTGCTGATAGTGATCCAAACATAATCAAAAGGGATGCGGGATGCATCCATCTCGACACAGACCCGTCGGTTCACTGGGTGGCAAAAATCCTAGGTACGGCTATCCGAGTAGAGGTATCTACAAAGCATATTGCCTAAAATGCACATAATCGAAGGGTTTTGGAATGGTAAAGGAAGATATGGAAAACATACCCAGACCACAATTGAAGGCGCATCGCAGTTCATATGGAGATAAAAGGTCCAACGAAAAATCACAAAATGAGATCCATTTATGCTGCGTGGAGCCCTCGCCCAAGCTCGGATGAGGTCCTCCTCTGAATCGAACTTAATCATAATTTGTTTGCTGTCGAGTAAGCCAACCACCACTCTATCTCGAAGATCCCAAGCTCCGAAGATAAAGAGGTCAGAATCATCAACAGACGGCCTTCTGTGCTTGAACCAGCCCACCAGGGTGAGATTCAACAGGGTCGAGGCTTCTAAGAACTCAGAAGAAGAATGTGGGAGATTCGGCAATCCATCAATTAAATATGGGACTTTAGGGTTGAAATAAGGTTTCGGAAACTGAGGAAGAGACGCTAGGTCTGTGAATGGATGAAAAGGTCTACGTTTCCCATGAGACAAAGAATCCCCCTCCACCACTGACGGGGGAGGAGCCGGCGTAGGGGTCGCCGTCTTCACCGGTCGCGAAGGAACCCTACACATAAGGGCCACCATATTCTAGAGAGATTCTTCATCCATGATCAATATTAACTCCCAAACTATGTTCTCCTCTATGGAAACCTAATTACATGGTAATTTTGGTAACCTTTATGCTTCCACCATTCTTTTTGAAAATTAAGATTTAGTGTTCATTTTTACATTATGGGTATATGAATGAACCATTCTTGTTTTAAACCATTTCTAACGAAGATAATTTTGGGGGGAAAAATTAATTTTATGAGTGGGTAGAATGTAATGATAAAATATTTTGTAAATTATTATTTTTTGAATAAATTTAATATTTCTGATATTTTTCATTTCATGAAACACTAAAAATAGTCTATTTTATATTAAAGAACAATGTCTAGATAACATGTAGTATGTGAAATATAGAGGTTTGATTTATCTACATAGAACACTATGTTTATATTCAATTACACATAATAATTTAATTCCTTCATGACTTGCATAACACTAATTACATCGTGTTACAGGATAAATTTTTTATATTCTTTTGTAAGGATTCATTTTGATAATGAATAGTTAAAAATACTGGATTTTAATTCAAAAAATCATTTATATACTAATTTATTTACAAGGATAAATAAAATTTTTAGTTGGATTAAAAATTTATTTTTATAATATTTTTACCAATTAATCATGTTTAAGTAATTATAATAAATTTTAATTTGAAATTGAACATAAAAATGTCAGAAAATGTTGAATGTTTTTTAATTAAAAACATGAATTTTCGGCCTGACCACATGATTAAATTTTAATTTATTTATTACAATTATCTATTTTGATTTTGGAAAAAATGTATTCCATATTAGTAAAAATAATAATTTATATTGCCTAACAATTAAACTTAGTTTTTGATCAATAATATTATTGAAGTAATTAAAATTAATTACAATAATTAATGATAAATTAATTTTAACTAAGGACTAAAACATAAATTTAAGACTCAAAAAGATTAATACAGTTGTCATAAAGGCATTTTATGGACATAATTATACAATTAAATCCCTTGTATATACTTTTGATAACTATTTATCCAATTTATATAAAAAATACATGTGGTGTTCCTTTCTTTTAAAATATTACAGGAGATTCCACTCCTCCTCCATTATAAAAAGCCAACTTTAATTCCACTTCCTCACACCTCTCAAGTTTCTTATGTTCATAATATATCTCCACAAATATCTCCTAAATATCCATACCTTCTACCTTGAATACTAACCTTGAGGATAAATCTATAGAAAGGAGCCTTTTTTTCTCAAACCAAAAATAAGTTATTCGATTAAGATGTAACACCCTATTTCAAACTCCATTATTTTATTTTCATCCTCTACTCCCCCAAATATAATTATTCCATGATTGCATAAAAACACCAATATCTTCAATATACTATTAATGTTTTATGATATGGATTAAACTTACACATATACAAGCATAAATCTAATGGGAAACAAACCTAATGTTTACGTGTATGGAGGACTACCGCCTCACTGAATGATGATTGTTAATTTTTCCATTACCACCTATCATGGTGGAAATTATGATTTTAAATATGTTTCTATATGTTATATATTATGTTTTTTATTTCAATAAACTTATTAAATTATTTTAAAAAACTTTTCCTTATACTTTCCATTTAGTGTTAATACTGAAATTTCGTTTGAGGAAGTGCGGACAACCGCCCCTCAAAGGGATGTGATTCATTCATACACTACAAGGAATGTATTAAAAATGGAATTAGTTAATATATATGATAAATAAGATATAATAAATATACTATAATAATTATATATATATATACATATATGCCTTTTACATTCTTTGAACATGAAAATTAAACAGATATAGCGGTCATGCGTACGTACGGCTTATCATCTCAATGAACGGTGTATTCTGTTTAATACTTATATATTAAATTGATTATTTTAATACACATATAATATATATAAATGATATTTATATCATGTTTTACATCATGTAATTATGATATATGTATAATGACCATTGAGATAAAAACTATAGATTCATGCGAAAAACCAAGTGTGTATTATCTGAAATGAAAGCTTAACATAGGATGGTTAAGTAGTGGGTAATATAAGGTCATAATAAAACAATATAATGTATTATATATAATAATATGGTTCTATAAAATATTTATAATAAATTTATAATCTTTATACATTTTTTTCAAACTAGTATGACATGATTCAAGACATAAGGTAAGGTGATTTCATCTCACATTTTATTTCTATGAGATTCTTGCTATGTTCACCAGTATTTATTTTTTGTGTGGTGTATGCAATACCCAGGATTTTATTAAATGTGTCATGTATATAAATTTTTGGGTATCCACCTTTTTATTTTATGATCCATATTTCATGGGTTTTAGTTTCCAAAAGTTACCAAATCAGAAAAATAGTATGTATCAAGTTTCCTTCATTGAGAAACATGTTTTGTTATACACCTAAATTTTTTTTCAAGATGAATGTACTTATATTTTACATGTAATATCATGAATTTAATTTTTCTCCTAATATTTTTTGTTTCATTTTATCTTATTGTTTTTAAAAGGAGATTATTATCCCATGTTACCATGTTATAATATTTTATTGAAACAATCTCATCATTTTTAGTGTGTTTATCTTTATGCTTCCTTTGAATAAATCGTATGACCCATATCTCACAAAAATTCACGAATTTTATTCTCGTGTGGTTATTAATGATTTATTGATATATTTGTCATATTTATTCCACTCTTTTTTACATAACATTATTTTGAAAGTGTTTTTAATAAATCTCGATATTACACTCTCTTCTGTCAGAAATCAATATTCCTTTAAAGCCATGTTTTCTAAAAAGGGTTTCCAAGAATATTTTATCATTATCCATTGATCTTTAAAAGAAATTTTTACCCTTTTGGTATTTTACCATCATTTTAAAATGATTCTTGTCATCTCTTTCCAATGGATTCATTTTCTGACCATTACTATAAACAATAAATGTTTTTTACCATGTATTACTTGTATGGATTTATCAACCATCAATAATTTGAATAATTATTTTCATGTTTAAAGGTAAATTTTAAAAATAATTTTTTTTAAATGGATTTTATTGGAAAAATGTTTTAAAAAATGACTCGATATTTTTTTTAAATTTTTCAGAGAAAATTGTCTCCAAATTATTTCATAGAATTATTTATTTGATTTCAAAGTATTTTTAATGATGTTGGTTTCAAAACGTTTTCATGCAATCTTCATATGTTTTAACAGTTTTTATGAAGAAAAATATTGTTTTTATTATATTAGATGATTATGTTATATGATTCAAGGGAAAAGGTTTTCAAAATGATTTCACATCATCTTTATATGTTTTCATGATTTTTATTAATAAAATGGATTTTTAAAGGTTGTATGTATTAAAATGATTTTTTAAATAATAAAGGATATTTTTCTCAAGAAACGTTTTTGAAATATATTTATAAAATATTTTTCATCTAAGATGAAATCCATTGTTTTTACTCATGACCTTTTAAGAAATGATATAATAGTTCCATTCATATAAATTATATTAATGGGTTATACGTAATTTCATGGTCTTTATGAAACATGTTTCTATTCCAATATTTATATATTTTTGAAATATATTTCTCCTTAATGGGTTTTTATTTTATACAATGATTATGAAAACTTTATATTTTACATGGGTAAATATAAGATTACATGTTTATGATACCCATTTCATTTCATGGGTCACGATATTATTGTTATTTGATATTGTGGTATATGTATGTATAATTTTATTATGAGACAGGTGAGACGTATATCTCCCTCTAATGCACACCTTAATGATTTATATCTAATGAGATAGAAATTGTTAGAATGATAAATGATCTCAATTTAGTAATATAGGGCTGAAATAGTGGATTACCTAATTCAGTAATATAGGGTTGGAATAGGGGTTTACTTTGTTTGGTAATACATGGATGGAATAGGGATGCACCGAGTTCAGTAAAGGACCTTGTCTACTATCATGGTCTTGGTAGTGATTCCTTGTCTACAATGGTAAAACATATTATGTGTTTGCGTGTTTTCCATATTTCCACTCATTATTCTTATTTTATTTTTTCATGTATTATAAAATTTATTCTTTTATGATTCATCTCTTATGAACTTCCAATCATTATTCCAAGATTCATGTTTATAATCATTGATATGCATGGGATGATCTTTTATTTTCATGGCCACATTCATATACCCTATGTTCGAGATTATGCTTACATATATCCCTTATTTACCATTTATGATAATTTGACCACAACCATTTGTATGTATACATTCCAAGTTTATGAAGATGTGTATTATGATTTATGTGTCTAAGAAGGGTTCTAGTTAATAAGAACCTCGTAAGAGAGAATTTAGCTCAATTAATTACCAATGTTTAAATTTACAAGTTTCTAAAGGGACTAGACTAGAACAATCTTTGGCCGTTTGTTTGTATAATGTTTTGAGTTTTCCAAAAATGTAATGTAATTTCAATGTATGTTGAGATAGGGTCGTTATGTGGTCCTTCTCTGAAAAACTACACGGTGTGTACGTAGGGTACGTGGAATGTACCACTAACCCCAGACTTTCCCATTTTCTTTCTTGTGAACCTATTACAACTACCATGTATTCCTATTAATGACTCTGTACAAGTCTATATCCACATACCATATTGCTTCCGAGTACAAAACTCAGCATGTTTAATCTACCTATATTGTGTACCTCTCTATGTCCATGATCTAATACCTCCCTAGGTACACGCCAAACCTCTAGGTTTTGTTACATGGAGTGTGACATTTTCCACCAAATATATGATATTTTCTTCTCTTTAGACACCCGAGTGCCACATCCAAGGACCCACATTGTGTGTATTTACATATTACATACCATGTATATCAGGATTCATAAAAATCAATGCATATTCTTAATGTGTTTTTTCCTTCACATCTAGCCTCTTATCCGGCCATGATCATGCCCAAAAATTGTTGATCTGGGCAGTCCAATCCATTCCATCACCTCTCACCTGAATCAGACTACCTGATTCATACAGGAAACACCCAGTATTGTAATCCCTCCAACAAATGTCAATGGATAAAAAAGGGACTTTCATCCATTCTCAATTAGTCATAATCACCTTCACATCTTGGTCTCATAAACACCAAAAACTTGAATATATGGTATCAATCAATTTCACAATGAAATTGGTGTGTAATTATTGATTACTGGGTATTTACTGAACCACCATCCAAGAATAATTCTAGAAGTGAATGAATAAATAATGGTCGAAGAATTTCATGAAATATAAACCTATGAAAATCACATTAGACCATACTCATGATGGACTAAATTATTTTCTGTTAGAATGATGAATAAAGAGATATAAATTAAATGAAACTAAAATGCCCAAATTCCTATCAAATAATTCCATACCTGCAATACAATCAATCTACGAATCAATCCATTAGGTGAATAATTTTTCTGATCATAGTATAGGAAAATAGGGATATATTCACATAAAATAAAATTCCTACCTCTATCTGGGAATGATCGTTGATGAAGGATAGTTCTGGGACATTTTTTGACAAGATCCACAAGTTTTTTTGGTGCACGGATGACCAAATAATGATCTTTCAATGATCATACATGGAAGATCCTCTATAGGTTCCTTTTTCATGTTCTGTGGTCATGATTCCAAGCCTGATATTTTTTAAAAAATTCGTTTACATAGTGCTTTAATTTGGTCATTACTTCAAAAAAATAAAATATAAAAATTAATTATGTTTTATTCGTTATTTTTTCCCATGAGAACAATTCCACATATACATGATATCGAAAAATATTATATTTCCTCCAAGGTAAAAACCACACTATGAACTCAATTGTGGATTTAGATTTCTAATATTTGAATCCTTTAAGATTCTATTCCATATCTCAAGGAAAACTATATTTCCATGATATTAATATATTTAAAATTTTGAGAATATTAATTTTAGGAACATTAGTACTCAGAATCTCATGTCATCTCTCCTCCAAGCTCAAAAAAATATTATTAATTTTTTTACAAAGCATTATATGGAATGAATAAATATTTTATATTATCCCCACCATAGGTATTTCAATAGAGAAAACTAAAAAACACTACCAAAAAATATGGGTACTCAGATCGCATCTAGGGATCCCACTACTAGGTTCTCACCTATCGAATCCCTAGCTACCACATGAAGTGAACCAGAGAACCATATTACAATGATGTGTATTCTATTGTTAATCTTTTATCTCCCCTAGGTACTCTACAATGTTATATATATCTTTGATTTCCTATTCTCCCTAGTCGATAACATGTGACGGGTTTCTTAAATACCTCCTTAGTTGTGATAGGTGGAAGATATCATGTTCCAAATATAACTATGATAGTTCATCTAAATTATATTATACCCTACCATACCTACATAGTACCTTGAATGGGTCAATTAATAACATATATATCTTGCTACCTTCTCTAAATACCCTCAATCCACATAGCGGGGATACATTCAAGAACACATGGTCATCCTTCATGACCTCGAAAGTCCTCCTTCATTAGTATATATAGGAATTATATCATATCTTCATAATCCTCATCTACTACTAAATAATATAAACTATATCTGTAGTAACTCGCACAAACTCTGAGCCCATGAGTGCGGAGACTATTTGGTCTGTCCAATATAGTGGTGACCTATAGGTTTTCCCATAAAAATCATCATATTGTTATATAATAATGCTTTAATGGTTGATAGTATAGTAAAAAAATGACCAAAATGGGTATATTATCATTCTATCTATAGCTATTGTCTGATATGCATGCCGGCAACATGTCCTCTATAACCCGAATGGTCCACTATATCTGGTTTTGAGTCGAGGGGTAAAACACTATGCTGAAACACAACTGATTCACAAAGGAATCCTAGGATACTCTCCAAAAACATAATTTGAAGCATTAATCATGGAATAAAATTATCTTCAAGGTTACTCCATGTATATGGACTATCTCATGCATGTAAAGGCATCCAAATCCTTGTACAAAACATTTTTCCCAAATAACAAGGACGTGGGATGACTTGGTGAGTCAGTCTACGATCACGCAAATGGTATCATATACTATATATGAAATTGGTTGTTCAATAATTAATTTTATACATATATTATCCCACTTCACCTCTAAAAACTATAGGGGTACAGTTTAGACCACTAGAATTTGATGCTCTGCCTTCACTTACTTAAAATAGAGTCATAGACAGACACACTCCACTGCACCTTTATTCATGCCTAGTAACCATAAATGACACTGGGAGTTCTGGTATATAATGTTCACACCTATATTGTTTCCAAAGGGTATGTATGAACCTTCCTCTACACCTCCTCATTCCCCACACCTTCATAAAACCCATCTGAAGCATGTCCAATGGATATCTGAACACATAGGTTCTCATAGTCGACAACCCCAATCCATTCTTCTGAAAAATACTATTGAATTAGAGAGGTTACATTAATATACTATAGGTATCATGAACCAAAATAATCCATTAGGGATAGCTATAACAATTCTAATAGTTCTAAGGCCTCATTCAAAAATTTAGAACAAGATCTCCTAAAAAGAGACTCAACCACCACATTCCACTTCACATGGGTATAGACTATCTCAAATATATACTAATAGAAAAAATCCTCTAATATCCACTATCTCAAGTTATTATCATTCTTAGATAAGATATTCCTAATACTATTACAAATATAATAGATGATAAACCACTCACACATAATGTAGTGTCCACACAACATTATTGTGAAGTCTACGACTAGAAAATCACAATAATGTGTGTCATAGTTATCCTTAAGTGGGATCCAATTATATGATCCATTAGATATCACCAACTAACCCTACATTAGAAAAAATAATTTTCAATTATTCAATCATTGAATTAGACAAAAAGAATTACACACTTCGTTGGAAATATCATTAATGGGGAGCTCAACAATCATTACCTCAACACCTAAAGAGTTTGTTGGAAACTCTCTATTCCTAGGAAAGGGTGTCCCTTACCATTGAAAAATTTCAATGAAACTAACCTCATAAATAAATCAATAATTCTTCCCTAATAATACCCTTCCAAACCATGGAATCAATGAACCTCCATCACACTTTTGGGTGGCTCTTTAACTAACACTCCCTCAATCATTGTCGGTCCACTGCTACACCATCCATTGAGATGACATGTCCATGAAAGTGGACCTCCTAAATCTATATCAAACACTTCAAATTCTTCCCATTCATCTATAATTTTTGTATTGTTTATAGTATAATCATCAATTGCCACACATTATCTTCCTTGTATTCTATGTACACTTCTATATCGTCTATGAAAACAACCAGAAACTAATATATGAAAGGATTAATGATCTGGGCCATGAGTCGCATCACCTATAACACACCAAATAATCCCCCTAAAATATTCAATTTGGGAGTGAACTATGGATATTAATCCATTCTTATGTTGAAATCATAAGGCCTCATCATTTCTATGTAAAAATCCTATAAGAAACTCCCTCCCAAAGAGTCAAACCACACTAGTTAAAGAAGTGTGTGAGCACTGAGTCATCTCCTAGATGAGTCTCTAAGTGTGAGGGTCAGGAAAAGGGATCAATTTTATTATATTTGTTTTTAACTAGACTATTGGAAGGAAATGAATGAATTAATCATGTTTCAATCTTTACAATTGCTAATGTAGAATAGAACCATATTGTGCCTCTAATCCTCCTCACATCCTCTAGGACATATTCCTTGACCACCAAAATATATATTCATCCCTGAATACTAGCTCTATGAGCCTTTCATGTAAATCCATAGGTGTGGTGGTAACATGTCAAACTAATTTTCACCTCCAACTGATCTTCCAATTCCTCTTTCGGATCCTCCCCCCTCTAGACCACCTTTCTCCCACCACTTACTCTACCAATGTGGACCATCCATTATCTATATATTATTTATATGGTAGGTCATAAAATTTCATGTGATATGTTATGAACAATATGATGAGGAAGTTATTTTTTTTCAAGTGTTGTATTTTTTTAAGGAATGTCTTGGAAGAAAAAAAATCACATCACTTTGAATATTTGAAAAAACATATAGATGGTTGTTTTCAAAATATTAGACTTACTCAATTCATTGTAATGAGGAGAATATGTTTGATAGAAAAGGATTCGATCAGACATACCTTGGTTTTATAATGGTAGAAGATCGTAACGAGGAATTGGTCATAATCTGGAATAAGATAATCCATCACATAGAGAATGTATCTTGCTGGAAGTAAATTCTCATCAAATTAAGTCTAGATCCAATATGAAATAAGTGATAATATTTTAGACTACATGACTATGATAAAATTAAATGTGATGATGATTTTATGATTCCTATTTCATAAATCATATGTTAATTGAACAAATTATGATCCATGATTTGTGAATGATATAGGGAGAGAAACTGATTCAAAATGATTATTTTCTTGAAGAAATGATTTCTAGGAATAATAGTAAAAATTATTACTGAGGATAATAATATCTCATATAATCATACACAAAATGATTAAGATTATCATATCTAGTCCCATAAAACTTAGAAAGATTATAATCATGAAATTTTTATTTAGGATGGGAAGTAAAGAGATTGGTTTAGTGATGATTGTAGCATTTCAATACATTCAATTATAAGTTAGGAACTATAGTAGAAAATCACTAAATGTATTATAAAGAAATGAGAATGAAATTTATGGGAAAAGAAAAGGATGTTTTAAGAGGTATCGTATTCATAAAAGAAATAATATACTTATTGGACTAGGTATTCATTCATAATTAGAGGAAGAATTTCTTGCGATGGATGAATGTATTGAAAATAAAAGATGTTAATCAACATTGTAGTCAACAATTTAAAAGTGGATTAATTTATTTTTTTATCAATTGAGTGAGTCATGATTT
The DNA here is from genome assembly GCA_963277665.1 of Viscum album. Lineage (NCBI taxonomy): Eukaryota > Viridiplantae > Streptophyta > Magnoliopsida > Santalales > Viscaceae > Viscum > Viscum album. The sequence continues at coordinate 288,147,442 of OY728151.1, read as the reverse complement.
GAAATACATTGTTTTATTTTCAATTTTTTTTTCTTATGGGTGTTGAGAGAAGTTGAAATAGTGAGAAGTGGTTTCAGAGAAGAGATGAGAGTGTTTTACAAATATGATATCAAGCATGAGCATGAAATTAAAATAAATATTTTTATTCAATTGATTTCGAGAATAGTATTTTTAAAATAAGAGTGTTATATATTTCCTCTTAAATTTACATTCAATTAATATAGATATTTTTTTTGAAGATATCAATTTTGATATAACGATGTGATGAAGATTGAACAAGATTCAAGAAGCATTGAGAATAGTTAAAGAAGTCAAAATAAGCATGAGATTATAGAGGAAATCATTATTTGGTTGAATTTATGTGTGTATGTAGGATTTTTGGATTCTTTCTAAAACCTCATGTGGTCACCTATAATAGGAAACAATTAACTTTTATTTTTTGAGGAATTATTTACTATTCACCAGAGATGATAGAGAAGCTTTGAGTTCTTTAGAGAGAAGAAGAGGATTCCATTATTGAGAATTATGTTAAAAAAGTTTTGACCGATTGAAGTGAAAGAGAAGGGAGAAGATGACAACATTGAATTCAGCTAATCATCTTACTCATTGATAATCATTCTTAGATGATTACCATACTCAACATTTCAATCATATTCAGATGATTATCATATTGGTATGAATAATTAGGTTCAAAATTTTTGAACTGTGATTTCTTGAATGATTAAGAATCGTACAGGGAAAATCATACAAATTATTCCATTCGCAGATTTGATGAAGTTATGATTCATCTCTATTTTATTCTATCAATGTTATATTTTTTGTAGTCTATAGAATCATAGTTGGAGAATTGTATTGGGATAATAATACTCTATGGAATCAAACTTGAAAAACTGACTAGGAAAATAGGATTGAGTTTCCCATAAAAAAAGTCCAAGATGTTCTTACCATTTTATGGTTAGGAAATTTAATAAGTGTTTTCAATAGAATAAGTTTTTTAAATTGAAAATAAGAACAAGTAACATGAGCTGTTACACAAACATTGTATAACCCTATTTGTGCTATGAGGGTGAATTCATACTTTTGTATTGTCTTCAAAGTAATACATGTGTGAAATTGAATATCCTACTAATTATTAACCAAGGGTTGTTTTCTATAGGATTGTGTGGAATTTTATTTTTGCTAAACCATATGGTGGATGTAGCTATTCGTATTTAATAGTGAGCCTTGTAATCACTTCTGTTCTTATGGATATGTGTTTGATTTATTTTCAGAAGGGAATATATTCTTTAACCAGAAGAAAACATTGTTTAAATTTTATGTAAACCTAAAATAAAAAGAATAATTTATTCACCCCTAAACCTCTCCATGATAGAACTATCTTGATTGGGAACTTTCAATTTGTATCAGAGCACAAGTTCCCTTTGCTTATTCTTTACTAATGGATAATTATAATTTTTTAATAGTAAAGGTATTCAATTTTTCAATTGAAAAATTATCATATCTGGAAATATATAATGTTAACCTACCCTATGTCTACCATATATGATTTTCATGAAACTAAAACATATGGGTTTCCTCATATTGATTTTAAAAATACACTTACATTTATTTCTATAATGAATTTGGAGAAGGATGGAAGGGCCAAGAATGTAATATTATTATCACTCTCTAATAATTAATTCTTAATAATGAAAGGTGTTTCCATAGAAAGTGGTATATAGAATAAATTGAAAAAATATATTAACCAAAAGAAATAGTGAAGGAGGAAAAAATTCAATTATGGAGATTGAGATATGAATAATTTAATATGGGTGGGTACAAATGTATTGGGGACTTCATTGCTAGGATAAATTAAATTGTTAGCAGTATCACATGTCTTGGTGGGAATATAAATGATTTTACAGTTTTTGAAAATATTTTTAGAATTATTCATGATAAGTTAGATGGAAAAGTATCATCATTGGAAGACAGAGATCTTGGAACATTATCTCTTGATGATTTGTATAGAACACTCATTACTTTTGAAATAAGAAGCGAGAAATATTTGAAAATAAAAATAAATTTTGAAATAGAAATATCTTTCAATTCTGAAAAGACTAAAATTTTAAAGATGAGTCTTACTGAAGATAAATTCATAGAATATGATTTTTATGTTGAGGTATTTTAAAATCTAGGTAATATTTTATCCTTTTTGTCTAAAAATGTGAAAAGAGGTGAAGGGAAATAAAAAGGGAAACATCCCTTGAATTTTTTTGAATGTGGATCCATTGGGATGTATTCTACCAATTTTCCTCATAGAATGGAATTAGAGGACCGTGATGATGAAGAAAGAAATCCAGGAATATCAGAAATGAAACAAGGTGATAAAGGAGAATTAAATTCCATAGGGAAAGAAAAATATTCCTTAAATCTAGAAGGAGATTTTTTTATCTAAAGATGACGAAGAAGAATAAAATGATGTTGAATCTAAAAAATCATTTGAATATAGTATTGAATATTCTTTTGTTGAAATAGTAAATGTTGAAGAATTCATAACTAGTAGTTCTGAAGAAGAAAAATCTCAACCTGAACATCATTTGAATGAACAGTTGAATGAATTTATGGGAAAGGAAAAAAGGCTTGAAAAGAAAAAAAATTTAATGTGAATGTTCCTCACTAAGAAATAATTTTTTTTTCTGTTGAAAATGTAAGTATGGTGAAATAGATTGATTACTTTAGTAAATCTATTGAGTAGGAAAAAAACATAATTTGAATCTTGAGGTTAAGATGAAAATAAAATAACAAGGGTTGGAATAGGTCCAATAAAAACAATATAATGATGAATTGAGAAATACATGTTTCCAGAACACTATTACCAATGTTGGTTAATGTTCTCATAATGGGAAACCATATAAGGATAAAAAAATTACCAGCATAGGTTTATAATAAAGTTGGAATTGTTTTTGAAATGGAGAATACTGAGAAAGTTATGTATATTTCAAAGACTAACATAGTTAGCAATCCATAAGTATCAATAACCATGTGTCTAAAAATGTATTAAAATAATATGAGTCCAAAAAATCTCCAAATAATTTTAATTTTTATAAAGAATAAAATTATATAAAATCTCTAATTAATAAAAGAAATAATGATGGCTATGAAAGGTAAAAGTGGATGGTGGCTGAGAAATGTATTCATAATTCTGGTTGGTAAGGAATTTTAAAAGGAAAAATACTCATTTTATAGGTAATTCTAATATTATGGTGGATTCAGAAACCTGAAAAATATGTTTTCGTTCAACCAAAAAAATTATTATTATTTCATAGGATATTAAAGGCATTTTTTGAGGGTGGGGGCGAGGGATTCCATTAAATGAAGAAGTCATAGAAGATTGTTTTGAAGAAACCTGAAAACATTGGAGTAAATATTGAAAATAGGCTCCAACCAAAAGAAAATATTTTTTAATTATGTGAAAAACCTAGACAGATTTCAAAAGGATGTCTTGTTTTTCATCCTAAAAACCAAAATATTCTTTAAAATTAGCAAAATAAATAGGTGAAAAGGAAATAAAATAAGTAAAAAATATTGTTGTTGAAACTACATTGAAAGATACAAAAGGAGAACGACCTTGGATCCTTAATATTGGGTGTTCTTCTAATATGAAAGGATATTTTTTATTTTTAATGAATGTGAAAAAATTAAGGAAGTAAATGTTACATTTGGAAATTATAAAATTCTTTAAAATCAAAGGTCTTTGATCACCCATATTTGGGAAAAATTAAATTGAAGGAAACATTATATGTTGTTGAGATGGAACCCAACATTCTATGTGTTTATCAATTTTTTGATGAGGGGCATAATTTTATCTTCATAAAAAATGGATTTGTTGTGAAAAGTGAGTAAATTCAAAAGAATGTCACAAGAGGCCAATGTAAAAAAGGAAACTTGTTTCAAGTTGGTGAAATAAAAAACTCTTGTTACATGAGTATGGTGGAGGAGAATTAATTATGGAATAAAAGGATATGTCACATTTGGAAGAGAAACATGAGCAAGTGATCTAATAGAATTGGTGTCCAATACATTTTTGAATTATAAAGAAGAAGAGATTGGGGTTTTACTATTTGTGAGAAATGGAATATCGCAGTTTTTGTGATTAAGAAAGTTGAGATTTATTAAATACATCTGGTAGAGCTGATTCATTTTGATATTTGTAGGTCAGTGTGAAAACAATTGAAAAATGGAGGTAATGAATTTTTTATTTTCAATGATGATTTTAGTCACAATACTTATGTTATGTATATGAAACAAAAATCAGAAGCACTGAATGTTTTTAAAAATTTTAGAAGGATATTTGAGAATGAATGAGAGTATTATGTGTATAAGTTTAAAATTGATAATGGGGGTGAATAGAAAGTGAATAATTAAAACTTTATATTGAGAAGCATGAAATTCAGTATGAGTATAGTTCCCTATATACTCCTCAACACGATGGGGTTGTTAAAAGAAATAATACATGTTTGGTGGTATTGGGAAGAACCATGTCACTTGAAAATGGCCTTTATCATTACTTTTGGAGGAAATCCATTATTAACACTATTTACATTCAAAATTAATGTTTCTATAAGACTAATTTAGATATGACTCCATATGATATTTTATGAAAAAAAATCCATGTTTGAGGCACTTAAGATTTTTGGGATTCCATATACTATAAAAATTATTGGTGGATACTATGGAACATTTGAGCAGAAAGGTGAAGATGGAATATTTATTGGCCATACTCCAGAAGGTAGTGTATATAGATGCTATAATAAAGAAACAAAAAATTATTCTTTATATGGATGATGTGAACGTAATTGAGAAGGATGAGAAATTTAAATATACTCAAGAAGACACGAATGTGAATAAAGTTAAGGAGAAAAATTATGATATAAATACAAATAATTTTATTTGTAATCAATAAGAAGAATAAAGTTCAACTATTTCAACTGAAGAGGAAGATCCCCAAAAATATCATCTTTGGATGAGGAATTATGTTGAATCTCATAATGTAATTGGTTTTGTACATTAGAAGGATCACACAACAAGAAGAACAAATTATATTACACATATTCGTTGTATTCAAAACTAGAGACAAATGATGTGAAATTATATTTTGAGTATCTCGAATGGGTTTTGGAAATTGATGAGGAGTTATATAAAATTTAAATAAATGATACAAGGGAACTCATACCCAATCCTGAAAATAAAAATATTATTATCAAAATTTTCATTTTCTGGAACAAGATTAATAAAGAAGGTGTAAAGGTATTAAACAAAACAATATTGGTGTGATAAGGGTATTAAAAAATACAATGTATTGATTTTTTTGAAACTTTGGCTCCAATGTCAATACATTAAACAATTGTAATATTTCTTTCTGTTACTTCCCAATGAGGCTACAAGATCATTCAAATGGATGTTAAATCTGCACTCCTAAATGGTGATCATGAAGTGGAAGATTATATTGAAAACCCTTTTGCGTTTTATTTTGGGAAATAAGAATGTTATGTGGGAATTATGAAAATAGGTTTTTTTTATAACATAATATTTGAGGACATGGAATTCCAAATTGGATACATTCCTAAGGAAGATAAATTTCATGAAATGAGGAGTGGATAAAAAATTCTATATCAGATAATGGAAAGCCTATTCCATCATTTTTATTATTCATGTTGATGAAATTATCTTTACTGGGAATAATGAAAGATGTTATGAATGTTTTCTTGATGAAATTTTAATGGTATTTGAATTTTCTATTTTGGGTGAAATGAAATTCTTTCTTGTATTTCAAATACATCCAAGGAAGGAATATATTTTTATTTTTAAAGAAATGAATTTTATGTAAATTCTTAAAAATAATGTCTATGAAAAATCAAATCTTGTTTGACACCAATATCAATGGGGAAAAAGTTTTCTAAATATGGAGAAAGAAAAGAAGTTGATATGAAATAATTTTGAAAGTTGATTAGAAGTTTATTTTATTTGACTGCCTAAAAACCCACCATTTTATATGTTATTAGCTTATGTGATAAATTTCAGTGTTCTCCAAAATAATAATAATTACCTATTGGAAAACAAATTCTAAGATACATCAATGGCACATCATAATTTTGAATCTTGTATGTTAGCTTATATATTATTATTTATTGGGTTTTCAGAAGCTGATTGGGAATGAAATGTTGATGATATAAGATCCACATCTGTTGGAGTATTCCATCTAGTAAAAAATTTTGTTAGATGGAATTAAAATAAATATAATTCATTAATCCTTGGTATGGATAAAGATTAGTATGTTGCTGCAACTCAAGCCACTACCCAACTTATGTGGATGAAAACTCAATTGGAAGATTTACTTGTAGAACTAAAGTTCCACATGCTCTTGGGTTGTGATAATGAAAGTAAAATAAATATCACCAGGAATCTAGTTGAACATTATTTTTAAAGAATATTAATATCAAATATGATTTCATCAAATTACATGCGGAGAAGAGTGGATAGAAGCTGGAATATGTTCCAACATCAAATCAAGTTACTGAAATTTTCACATAACCATTACTAAAAAACAAATCTCTAATTTTAGGTTCAAAATGGGTGTCCAATCACATTCTCATCAATGGTGAGTTATGTTTTTTTATCCTCTCTCTCATCTTAATTTTGGATTATATTGATTAGGGGAGGGTTATTTTATTAATTAAACAATTTCATATTAAAAGAGGGAGTTGGGGTTAAGCTGTGAATTCAGGATTGTTTAGTGATTGAAAAATTCTAGCTATTTGTTGGATTGTTTGTAACAAACTAAATTTTTTGGTATTCTAGGGAGGTTTAAGAAATGACGAGGAAGGAAGAAAGAAAAAGAAATCATAATCCCTACTTTTGGACAACATGGTTTTGCTACTAATGTTTGTGGTTTTCTACAATGGGTTAGCTCACAATGTCTTAGAATTGTTGATATGTAATTCATTTGTTGAAGATACAAAGTTCTATGATTTATGAAAATTTGTTGACAACAAAATCCAAATGGATATATTGTTACGACCAAGCTGATTAAGAGGGTATTTTTTTAATTGTTGTTTTTTTGTCAAAGAAATGTTTTTCAGAAATAATATCACCTCACCTTATATTTGGTGAAAATTTTATTGATGGTTATTTTTCTAAAAGAATCAGACATACTCCATTATTCATAATGATCCGAATTTTATTGAAAGAAAAGGTTCAGATCAAACATCCCTTGGGTCCAGAATGAGAGAAGATCATAATGAAGAATTGATTGTTATCTAGAATGAGTGGATCAATTTCATGGAGAACGTGTCTTCTTTGAAGAAAATGGTCATCAGATTCACTCTGGATCTAGTATGAAATAAGTGATTGTATCAAATTATGCATGAATATTATAAAATTAAATGTAATGATTCTTTATAAATTCATATTTCATTAAAAAAATGTGAATTGTAAACCATATTATGCAATCTTGGTGAATGAAAGGGGAAGTGGAAAATACTCATGCTGATTGTATTCTTAGAAGAGGATTTAGATGATAATCATAGTAAAAATATCATACCCAGTATTATCATACACTGGATAGTTTCTCCCAGAAGGATCAATATGATCTTATCTAGCCCAATAATACTCATAAAGTTTTTACTCATGATAATCAAATTCAGGATGAGAATGAAAAAAATAGGATGATGAAGGATTTTAATGTTTCAATACATTCAATTGTAAGTCATGAATGGTATCATCTAATAATCAAATATATTTAGAGGAATAAGAATATAGATGATGGTAATAGATAAATAAGTTTGAAGTGTTATCGTATACGAATAATAAATAATATGTTGATCAGATTCGGTAAGTCATTATAATCCGAGTAATAATTTTTTGAGATCGATGAATGTAACGTAAATAAAAAAATATGATAAAAAAATATAGTCGGGCAATTAAAAGGTTCTTAAATTATTTGTTTATCTATATATTGAGTTAGGAGTTGAACTACTTTGTTTTCATTACAAATCATTTTTTGTCAACTGGGTCAAGAGAAAATGTCAAATAGTGAAAATTGGTTTGAGAGAGGAGATGAGGGAGTTTACTAAAAATGCAGTCTTGGGGGATCGTTACATTTATAATAATAATTGTATTTGATTGATATAGAGCATCGTGTTTAGAAAATTAGAGTGGTAACCCTTTCATCTAAAATTTAAATATAATTGATACATAGATTTGTTTTGAAGAAATCAGATTGATATGAAGAAGGTAAGAAGATTGTAGAATAATCAAGAATCATTGAGAAGTGTTGAAGAGGTCAAAATAAACTCAAATTTTAGGGGAAATAATGATTTAGGTGAATTTAATTCAGAGGGAATGATTGTAGGATTCCTTCAAAAATTTCTTGTGGGACTCCTATAAATTTATAAAAACACATTGTACTTTTTTTAATAACGGTCTAATATTCACCGTAAAAAAGAGAGATGCACTGAGTTTTTAAGGGAGAATAATGTGATTTCTATATTAATTTTTTTGTTGAAAATGTTTTGATGGATTATAGTGAAAGAGGTCAGACATAATGAAAACATTATTTTAGTCTAATCTTTATACTTAGTGATAATCATACACATCTGATTATTTTAATTGTCTTATCAATCACATATGGCTAATTATCGTATCGGGTTGAATAAACAGATTCTAGATTTTGTTAATGATATTTGTAGACTCTGTAAGAATTATATAGAAATAATCATTCTGTGTTTTCTATAAATAGAATTTTAATGGTGCTGATACATCCCTACTATATTTTAACGAATTCATAAAATTCATACCAGGGAGAGTCATACCAGGAAGAATTGTACAGCGAAGAATCGTATTGGGAGAATAGTACTCAGAGGAATCAGAATGGAACAAAATGGACTGGTAAAAACAGACTGAGTTTTCCTTAACAAAATCCAAGAAGTTCATATGATAATCAAGGTAATAAATTGAAGATGTTTTTTCAATTTACTATATTTGTAAAATTTAAAACAAGCACATGTAACATGAGTTGTTAAAAATACTTTGTATTACCTTATTTGTGCTAACAGGGTGGACACACAAATTTGTATTGTATTCATATTATTACACAAGTGGAAGGGAATATCCCACTCATTATAAACCTGGGATTTTTTTTCAAGTGGATTGTGTGGAATTTGATTTCTTCTAATCCATACCAAGGATGTAGATATTGGTATTATATAGTGATCATTGTAAATAGATTTGTTCATATGGATGTGTGTTTGAGTTGTTCTCAGTAGGGAATAGAATCTTTAATAGGAGGATAAGATTGTTTCAATTGCAAGGAAACAAGAAAGAAAAAGAATCAGTAACTCATCCCTACCGTCTCAATGATATAATTGTCCTAAATGGAAATATTCATGATATTTCCCTAACTCTCTCACGAGTGACAACCCCTCCTTCTAGGATGACTAGATCCATTATTTCCACCCATAAATTTAGAATCTCTTTTCTAGGATCGACATGTTTATGCATCATTTACATATATATATATATATCTCTTCTATCATAAGCGACCTATTTATGAGGATTCATCCCATGTTTTACCACTTGTGGCGCCAACTATTTGTGTATTACTATCCAATAACATCTCTATTACTAAGGCCCACTAAATCACTCCAGCAAATGTAGGAATTGATAAAGGTATCATAGTGGCTCAAATATCTTTCTAAATACCCCTTTTGATGTTTTTATCTCATAAGAACTTATCAATGCACAATATCCATTGATTATTGTGAATGGTAGGTAAACCTCAAAAAATACTCAATTCTTATCATCTTTTCATGTTGAATATGATGAAGATATTGAATCCTCACAACCCATGATATAATTTGAGAAAACTACACTATATGATGGAACACAAACAATGTCCATGAAAGAATCATATCATCATATTATTGACTAACTAAGACCAACAATATTCAAGAAGAGTCATGTAGAATACATGATGTCTTGACAACCACATGGTTTTTAGTTTTTATAACCACACGAAAACTCATGTCACATCCTTAAGATAGTTTCTAGTCACTTGTGGGTATAGATAACCCCAAAAACAAAGGGTTTCTATCATTTATAACCATAATATGTCCTCAGAAAACACACCTCATCCCAAGATATTGGTAGTTCCATATTCTTCTCCAAAGGTTGTGGTATGACTAGTGTACCACATAGAGGTAGGACATCCTTAATAGGTCCAAGAATCAAAGCCTCATCCCTGTGCCAATAATCATCATGATCCATTTATGGAATTATATATTTTAATCATCATGGATCTAACCTAAAATAACAATACATTTGATGGTAAATAATTATATGTGGAGAGATGAAAATAAAAATATATAGAACTCAATACATTCATATATGATGCATGTACCAATGATTTTCCTACAACCAATGCATACATATTCAGAGTTAATAAGTAGGTTATCAGGGTCCTGGTGAATGGATAAGTTTGGCTACTGTACTAATACTAGAAACCGTAATTTGATATCAAAACTCAAAACAAATAATAATATTTCCATAGGACCCAAATTAAACTCACTGATAGACAAAATAAACTCCACAAACCTAGTCCGTAGGGGACCCACTCTGATAAATATATATCATGACCTAACCTAATTGGGAGTTTCCTGGCTGAGGAAAAATGTAGTGTGTCTAACTTATTCCCACCTTCAATAGGCCAAGGGCTAGAGACTGGTGATGAGTAGGTATATCAAACACATGAGATGCCTTATCCTATGGTACATGTACGCACACTCACACAGACCTCCAAGTCATTATACTGATGAATAATAAAACAATTGATACAAAGCATGCATACATCTAAATCATACAACATAGTAAAAAAGTGCAATGTATAAATTGAAAAATAAAATCCCAAAAAATAATAAAGAATCCCAACCTACTAGAAATTGGGTACTACAGTCAAATGTGACTCCTCGTATAAACCGTTGTTTTTCTAGCCCAATCTAAGATCAATTTTGCCCCAATCCACTATCAATCCCATCAAATGTACAGTCATCCTCTTAAAAAATGAAATTTATAGAAAGATCCCATGCATGTGTGATTATAACAATATTCAGATCGACTCCCTGAAATAACTAATCATAATCATAATGATAAAATTTAGGTCACTATAAGGGAATGTCCAAAAATATGGGACATATAATGATAACATAGAAATATACACTTAGTAGAAACATAGTCCCAAGGTAAGTTCACAACCACATTTCCATTATAGTATTATGCTTTAGAGTCGATAGAAACACTCACCTATGAGAACTCACTTTTTGATTCTGATAAACCTGATTGTGTTTATCCAAGATACAATGCACATTAGGTCTATTAATGGGGAAGATACATGATGTAACTCTAATGAGATTGATACATGTAAGGGGATCACACCTAGGGCCTTGGGGGTAATATTGAATTATCCAATCTAGATAAAACCAAAATGTAGGGCATCAATGCTTGTGTAGTGTTGGTAACACCGATACAAAGAACTTTTTATAGGGAATATGATGATATAGTATCCCAATTTAGGCCTCATGTGGGGATATCAAAACTCAATCTGAACCAAGTCCAATAAAGGGTATCAAAATCCAATTATTAAGTTGTAATACCACAATATAACCTTGTAACGGCCCGAAAATTTTGAATAAATCTTGTTTCCTAATTTAATGTGTTATTTTATTTTATTTTTATACTAAACAAAAATGTATTATTTGATAAACATGATTATAATTAAAATGAGACCATTGGGTTTTGATTGTGATATGACCATCGGTCAATATGACCACTGTGAACAAAATGTTTTGATTATTGTCCCTAAATACAAGTAATCTTGGTTAATTATTAAAGAACGAAGATTCGATGGCCTCACCTAGTAGTCTTGGACCGATCGAAGCCCATCTAACAGAGCATGGGAAGGAGGTAGCACCATTGGGCTTTTCTCTGGATCAAATCCAAGCCAAAATTCATCATGTGAAGCTAGAACAGAATCGCCTTCGTGAGAAGTTCAAACTGATAGAAATTACTACTCGGGCAATGTTGACTGAGCCGCCCCAAGATTCTATCACCCTAGCACACCTTACTCTTAGGTCCTATGCTGGTATTATAAGGGGCTATGTAATGAGACCGTAACTGCCTTGTGTAATCCTTGTTTTAAATAAAAAATTGGGATTTCTTCTTATGATGAAGTTTATGAATTTTGAAATGACCGGATAAATATAGTATGCATATTTTTGATGAATTTTAGAAAAAAGATATTTTAATAATGGTTGTGTAGACCTTAAATAATTAAAAATGTGTAATGATTTCTAAAAAATGGTCTTCTACAATTATGTCCAGTACGAAATTTAGAGTCTAATAAGATCAACTTGATTTTTGATGAATAGTAAATTGTGAATAGTGATTTTACGCTTAGCATTAGTAATGTGACCAAATGGATTAGTAATCTCACTTAAAGAAATTTTTAAAATAATCTAGGCACCTTGATTAAGTAATGTGATTCAATAAAATGGTTAAATAACGGTTTCATTAATTATTATTCAAGTATTAGTTTTTTCGGGTGAATAGTGTTTTTTTAATTATAAAAATTAATTAAAAATATTTAGAAAATTATTTTCATAAAATGGATTTCATTTTTGAACTCAGAGCATCGATATTATGTTAAGGTAATTTTTGGGGATTTTTCTGAAAAAAATGAATTTTTGGTGAATAGTGAATTTATTTAAAAATTGAATTAAAAATATTTAGAAAATTATTTTTATAAAATGGAGTTCATAAATGTAATTAGGGAATCGATATTTAGTTAAGGTGAATGTTTGGGATTTTTCTGAGAAAGATGAATTTTTTTCAGTGAATAGTAAAAATGCAGTTTTAGGGTTTCAGTATGTTTAATGACATCATAATTGTGTCATGATGATGTCATGAGATCTTTTAAGGGTTGGCCGGCCAAGGGTGATGAATTATTGTTTTGGGAGGCCCATTTGGCCTAACTCCATGATAAATGCCACGGGAGAGCACATGGGTTTGAGAAAAGCACATGTGAGGTGTCTCTTGGCCATTAATGCCTTGTCCCCTCACTTTCCCTATAAATACCAAGCCCTCCTCTCATCCATTCGACTCCACACTCATTCCCAACGAATTTATGGTCTCATTACCTCCCAAGGAGCCCTCCCAAGGTTCCACCAATCCCTCAAGGTCCCAACCTTTGAGGTTTAAGAGTTACATTTTAAGGTAAGGGATCCGACCTCTCTCTTTCATTTCAAGTAATCTCTTTTATGTCATTCCGTTTATTCTCCATGTTCTTATGTTGAAGGATGTTCTTTTATACTCCTCTTACTTCCCTTTTCATTTTAATATAATGAGAGATCCCCTCTTACTCTCATTATTTCGTTTTATGATGTTTTAAGTGGCGTCGTTAGGCTGCCGAAATTTTTGTAACAGATTCTTTCTCCCTTCTCATTTTTCAAGATCTATTTTCATGTAAAGTATTTCATGTTCCTTTTTTTATTATGTTGGGGTATGATCTCTAAATTTATCATACTGATCTTTTATGATCATATGATGAGAGACCCCATTTGATCTCTTCAATTCAGTATTTTGAAGTTTTATGTGGCGCCGTTAGGCTGCCGAATTTTTAAGTGGTTCTTCACCCTTCTCATTTTGAAGTTCTACTTTTCATGTCAATTCTTTCAAGTTACTTTTTGTTATGTTGGGGTATGATCTATATATCTATCATACTGGACTCTTATGTTCATATGATGAGATACCCCATTTGATCTCTTCAATTCAGTATTTTGTTGAAGTTTAAGTGGCGCTGTTAGGCTGCCGAATTTTTAAGTGGTTCTTCACCCTTCTCGTTTTGAAGTTCTACTTTCATGTCAATTATTTCAAGTTACTTTTTGTTATGTTGGGGTATGATCTCTATATCTATCATACTGGACTCTTATTTTTATATGATGAGATACCCCATTTGATCTCTTCAATTCAGTATTTTGTTGAAGTTTAAGTGGCACCGTTAGGCTGCCGAATTTTTAAGTGGTTCTTCACCATTCTCGTTTTGAAGTTCTACTCTCATGTCAATTATTTCAAGTTCCTTTCTATTATGTTGGGGTATGACCTCTATATCTATCATACTGGACTCTTATTATCATATGATGAGAGACCCTATTTGACCTTGTCAATTCAATTTTGTTGAAGTTTAAGTGACGCCGTTAGGCTGCCGAATTCTCACAAGAGAAATCTTTTTTTTCTTCCTTTCATGTTCTTCATTTCATATGGTATATTTTCAAATTTCATTACCATGTTCTTAAATCCCTTATATTTTGTCCCTCTACGGTTTGATGGGTCATTTATGAATGTTTGACCCATGTCCCCTCTCTTCTCAATGTTTTCTAAAACCTGGTAACATAGCCGTTATGCTGCAGAATTTTCGTCTCAAAATGTCTCTCTCTCTTTTCAAAAATTTATTTTATGTTATAAAGTGAATACTCAAAGCTCTTATTTATACAGGGGTATTCACATATATATCAAAATGTTCTATTTTAAATTCTGGGAATTTCATAAATGAAACCCTCTTTCCCTTTCCGTGGGTTTAAAGTGACGTAAAGATCATGTCTTTAAAGCAGTTTTTAAAATGTTATGATTATGAAATGAAACCCATTTATTTTATGCTATATGGGTTATTTATGAAATGTTTGATGATGATATATGTGTCTCACATGATAATAAAGGAAAATTTAAGGGTGCGCCCTGATAGCGCTCCAATGCATTGGGTAAAGACTTAATCTCTAGAGATGACCATTTTAACGACACCTTGGTGAATAACCTTGGTAAGTTTTAACGACACCTTGGGGATGGACCTTGGTGAAACGAAACGATTGTCAATATTAAATGTTGCAGCCACATTTTCAAGTTATGAAAAAGTTTTATTTTTATTATGATATGCCTCATGATTTCATTTTCATGCCTTAAAGTTCTTTTCATGACTTTATTGATGTTTCTCAAGTTCATATGTAAAATGTTTCACTTGTTTCCCTTGCTGGGCCTTCTTCTCATCCTTTCTTTTGATGTATGTCCCCAGGTTATGAGATGCAGTAATGAACCTAGGATGAACTTAAGGAGAATCCTTTCAAGTGTTTAAGAAGAGTGTTTGTGTTCTTTTCATGTTTTATGTTCCTGGTTTCCAAGACACTAAACCTTAAAGATCCTCGGTTTTGTAAAATGTAATGAAAGTTTATGTTATAAAAAGACGGGATGCTATAGTTGGTATCAAAGGATGGTTTAGTTGTTTGTGGAAATTAGGATATGAAAACTTTAGGAATAAGCCTATAGAAAAGTTAAAATATAGGAAATATTCCTGGTATTTTGGTGAGTATTGAGTAAGGGGTTGCCAAGCAAATACATCCCTGTCTGGATACGAGCAGGTAGAGGTGGCTCTGGCATAGATGTACATAGGGGTAAAACCCGAAAACACCGCTTTGAGCTAGACTCGAACGGGAACTGGTACACGACAACGGGCCTTGCTGCACTCTTGGTTACGACACTCCCGGGGGATATGCTTTAGTAAATTCATAAGCTTAGTATGAACCATTGTTAAAGGAACAAAGATAAAATAAAATGAAGATTCACATAAGAATATATGATCATGGATAACCTAGATGGGAACCTAGGGGATCACAAGTTAGGGTATACTTGTCAACTACAAGTTATCCTTATATGCTTTAAGTTTCTTTTCATGATTATTGGCTAAGTATTTAAGCCCCTAATTATAGTTTCTTTTCTTAGTTAATGAAGGGAAATGGAATAACATGTCTCAACAACCAATGTGATAGGAAATGCTACGATTGCCGTATTAATATGACAGAGATGATTAGGGGATTAAAATATGATTTTTTATTTTGGAATACATTCACTATTTTGGGGACCCTATATGATCGAGGTAAATAGATTACAACGGTATTTTCATTGAGGAGTAAGGTTGATTTATATTTGAAGAATCGATGAATTTAAGGTGGATTTATAGTAATTTAGGTTAATTTTGGGAATGATTAACCTATCTTGGGTTAAATATGTTTAGATTAGATGCTTTTGTTATAAGATGTTAGGAGTGGTTAATGTTGTTTGGAGATGAACAATGAAGGTTATTTTGGAAGACTATGTTATCAAATCCTTCTTGTATTTGGGTTTCAATCTTAGTTTGGTTTATTTTGAGGAATTTTAAGGACCGTTATTTATGGAATGGACTATGATGATCTTTGGGTAGTACCATGGAACTTTGAAGATTTAAAAGTAGTTTCCATTCTAATGGGATTCTTTCTTTTTGAAGAGTTGTTTTACCTTACCCTTTCGGTTTTTGGGATAATGTTTAAAGATAAAAGAAATAGATAGTTGATCTTTTGTGGATTATGTGATTCTCTAGAAGATGATTCTTGTGTTTTGATGAGACCAAGTAGTTTTGAATGCTCATCGTTTGGAGAAAAGATTAGTTTTGGTAGAAACTTATTAAAGTATGAAACTCTACATGAAGGTAGATATATTTCCTTATGTTTTTGTTCTATGTTGTAAATGAATTACTCAAAGTTATTAAAAGGAACGTAAAACAAAAACGATGTTGGTTTACGTTTCCTACAAGTTAATCAAAGATCTCTTACACACATCATAAGTTTGGGATTTTCTTATGGTTAACTTTCTCCTAATCATGTTCTCTATCACTCTCCCTCAGAACGCGACCCTTTGTTTTCTCCTCCATGTCCATGTTTCCTACATGGAATCCTAGTATGAGTAAACTCTGGTGGCCTTTGTACTCCCTTTTATTTCTTTTAAAGTAATAGTGTTACTGACTCTTTTTCCGATGTGGGACTTTCAATGTAATTTCAAAACCCAATTTTAAAAAATTGCGAGGACGCAATTTCTTAAGGGGGGAAGATTGTAACGGCCCAAAAATTTTGAATAAATCTTGTTTCCTAATTTCATGTGTTATTTTATTTTATTTTTATACTCAACAAAAATGTTTTATTTGATAAACATGATTATAATTAAAATGATACCATTGGGTTTTGATTATGATATGACCAACGGTCAATATGACCACTGTGAACAAAATGTTTTGATTATTGTCTCTAAATACAAGTAATCTTGGTTAATTATTATAGAAAGAAGATTTGATGGCCTCACCTAGTAGTCTTGGACCGATCGAAGCCCATCTAACAGAGCTTGGGAAGGAGGTAGCACCATTGGGCTTTTCTCTGGATCAAATCCAAGCCGAACTTCATCATGTGAAGCTAGAACAGAATCGCCTTCGTGAGAAGTTCAAACTGATAGAAATTACTACTCGAGCAATGTTGACTGAGCCGCCCCAAGATTCTATCACCCTAGCACACCTTAATCTTAGGTCCTATGCTGGTATTATAAGGGGCTATGTAATGAGACCGTAACTGCCTTGTGTAATCCTTGTTTTAAATAAAAAATTGGGATTTCTTCTTATGATGAATTTTATGAATTTTGAAATGACCGGATAAATATAGTATGTATATTTTTGATGAATTTTAGAAAAAGGATATTTTAAAAATGGTTGTGTAAACCTTAAATAATTAAAAATGTGTAATGATTTTTAAAAAATGGTCTTCTACAATTATGTCCAGTACGAAATTTAGAGTCTAATAAGATCAACATGATTTTTGATGAATAATAAATTGTGAATAGTGATTTTAAGCTTAGGATTAATAATGTGACCAAATGGATTAGTAATCTCACTAAAAGAAAGTTTTAAAATAATCTAGGCACCTTCATTAAGTAATGTGATTCAATAAAATGGTTAAATAACGGTTTCATTAATTATTATTCAAGTATTAGTTTTTTCGAGTGAATAGTGTTTTTTTAATTAAAAAATTAATTAAAAATATTTAGAAAATTATTTTCATAAAATGGATTTCATTTTTCAACTCAGAGCATCGATATTATGTTAAGGTAATTTTTGGGGATTTTTCTGAAAAAAAATGAATTTTCGGTGAATAGTGAATTTATTTAAAAATTGAATTATAAATATTTAGAAAATTATTTTTTTAAAATGGATTTCATAAATGTGATTAGAGAATCTATATTTAGTTAAGGTGAAAGTTTGGGATTTTTCTGAGAAAGATGAATTTTTTTTTCAGTGAATAGTAAAAATGCAGTTTTAGGGTTTCGGTATGTTTAATGACATCATAATTGTGTCATGATGATGTCATGAGATCTTTTAAGGGTTGGCCGGTCAAGGGTGATGAATTATTGTTTTGGGGGCCCCATGTGGCCTAACTCCATGATAAATTCCAAGGGAGAGCACATGGGTTTGAGAAAAGCACATGTGAGGTGTCCCTTGGCCATTAATGCCTTGTCCCCTCACTTTCCCTATAAATACCAAGCCCTCCTCTCATCCATTAGACTCCCCACTCATTCCCAACGAATTTATGGTCTTAGTACCTCCCAAGGAGCCCTCCCAAGGTGCCCCCAAGCCCTCAAGGTCCCAACCATTGAGGTTTAAGAGTTATATTTTAAGGTAAGGGATCCGACCTCTCTCTTTCATTTCAAGTAATCTCTTTTATGTCATTCCTTTTATGCTCCATGTTCTTGTGTTGGAGGATGTTCTTTTATACTCCTCTTACTGCCCTTTTCATGTTAATATAATGAGATATCCCCTCTTACTCTCATTATTTCGTTTTATGAAGTTTTAAGTGGCGTCGTTAGGCTGCCGAAATTTTTGTAACAGATTCTTTCTCCCTTCTCATTTTTCAAGATCTATTTTCATGTAGAGTATTTCATGTTCCTTTTTTTATTATGTTGGGGTATGATCTCTAAATTTATCATACTGATATTTTATGATCATATGATGAGATACCCCATTTGATCTCTTCAATTCAGTATTTTGATGTTTTAAGTGGCGTCGTTAGGCTGCCGAATTTTTAAGTGGTTCTTCACCCTTCTCGTTTTGAAGTTCTACTTGCATGTCAATTCTTTCAAGTTCCTTTTTGTTATGTTGGGGTATTATCTCTATATATATCATACTGGACTCTTATGTTCATATTATTAGAGACCCCATTTGATCTCTTCAATTCAGTATTTTGTTGAAGTTTAAGTGGCGCCGTTAGGCTACCGAATTTTTAAGTGGTTCTTCACCCTTCTCGTTTTGAAGTTCTACTTTCATGTCAATTCTTTCAAGTTACTTTTTGTTATGTTGTGGTATGATCTCTATATCTATCATACTGGACTCTTATGTTCATATGATGAGATACCCCATTTGATCTCTTCAATTCAGTATTTTGTTGAAGTTTAAGTGGCGCCGTTAGGCTGCCGAATTTTTAAGTGGTTCTTCACCATTCTCGTTTTGAAGTTCTACTCTCATGTCAATTCTTTCAAGTTCCGTTCTATTATGTTGGGGTATGACCTCTATATCTATCATACTGGAATCTTATGTTCATATGATGAGAGACCCTATTTGACCTTGTCACTTCAATTTTGTTGACGTTTAAGTGACGCCGTTAGGCTGCCGAATTCTCACAAGAGAAATCTTTTTTTTTCATCCTTTCATGTTCTTCATTTCATATGGTATATTTTCAAATTTCATTACCATGTTCTTAAATCCCTTATATTTTGTCCCTCTACGGTATTATGGGTCATTTATGAATGTTTGACCCGTGCCCCCTCTCTTCTCAATGTTTTCTAAAACCTTATAACATAGCCGTTATGCTGCAGAATTTTCGTCTCAAAATGTCTCTCTCTCTTTTCTAAAAATTATTTTATGTTATAAAGTGAATACTCAAAGCTCTTATTTCTACAGGGTTATTCACATATATATCAAAATGTTCTATTTTAAATTCTGGTAATTTCATAAATGAAACCGTCTTTCCCTTTCCGTGGGTTTAAAGTGACGTAAAGATCATGTCTTTAAAGCTGTTTTTAAAATGTTATGATTATGAAATGAAACCCATTTATTTTATGCTATATGGGTTATTTATGAAAAGTTTGATGATGATATATGTGGCTCACATGATAATAAAAAAACATTTAAGGGTGCGCCCTGATAGCGCTCCAATGCATTGGGTAAAGACTTAATCTCTAGAGATGACCATTTTAACGACGCCTTGGTGAATAACCTTGGTAATTTTTAACGGCACGTTGGGGATGGACCTTGGTGAAACGAAACGATTGTCAATATTAAATGTTACAGCCACATTTTCAAGTTATGAAAAAGTTTTATTTTTATTATGATATACCTCATGATTTCATTTTCATGCCTTAAAGTTCTTTTCATGACTTTATTGATGTATCTCAAGTTCATATGTAAAATGTTTCACTTGTTTCCCTTGTTGGGCCTTCTGCTCATCCTTTCTTTTGATGTATGTCCCCAGGTTATGAGATGCAGTAATGAACCTAGGATGAACTTAAGGAGAAGCCTTTCAAGTGTTTAAGAAGAGTGTTTTTGTTCTTTTCATGTTTTATGTTCCTGGTTTCCAAGACACTAATCCTTAAAGATCCTCGGTTTTGTAAAATTTAATGAAAGTTTATGTGATAAAAAGATGGGATGCTATAAACCTCATGATAGAGAAATGATGAAATTTACCCTCATAAAACACGTACACATTAATGATATGAAGTCCACCAAGAATTTTCTAAAAATTTACATGTTGTGCAAGAAGTGTATATAGAGTTTATAGATAAACATGGATGTATATATGTTTATGCCAATGTACATATTCTCTTGAACATGTACACCTTCATTTTCCCATGTAATT
The DNA here is from genome assembly GCA_963277665.1 of Viscum album. Taxonomy (NCBI): domain Eukaryota; kingdom Viridiplantae; phylum Streptophyta; class Magnoliopsida; order Santalales; family Viscaceae; genus Viscum; species Viscum album. The sequence continues at coordinate 288,126,605 of OY728151.1, read as the reverse complement.
AACTATTTCCATGTACCATGTTTTGTTTTAGTATGTGACTCAGCCAACATACCCTAGTTGTGTCATGTACATAGCCATGTCCATGCCTGTGTGCTTTCCAGGGTTAACATTGAGCCTATAGGTCATGTCACTTAGATTTTGATACTTTCTTCACTTCATAAACCCTATCACCATAGATATGTCCCCACACAACATGTATCTTTATTTTACACATCATGTATGTTTTGATTTTACAAAATCTATGAATTTGAATCTTTTTTATTTTTTCACAACTGTGGTCTCCGATATAGCTGTGATCCTCACTAGAAATCATTGATATAGTCTTTACAATAGTTTTCATCGCTGCTAAACTAAATCTGTCCACCTGATTCTCATATGAACCACTCATTCATTCCCTCCCATCACTACAAGTAAAATACTTCATGAAGAACATTGATCTAGTATTGACTGATCATCTACTATCAAATCCCATTTTATCATCTTCATAAACCTGAATCTGTGGTGTCAATCTGTTGCACCATGAAACGTGTGACAATGATTGATTACATGGAATTTTTCAAACCAAAATTCAAAACAAAAATCAACAATTAAAAAATTAAGACTATGTAAAGAAAATCACAAATAAAAAACATGAGTAATTGAAAAAATTGAATGTTATTTTTGACCTTGATTCTTTTCCATCAAAATGATGAATAATGACATATAAATTATAAATAAATAAAAATAAATTTTTTTTGATAATATAATATTATACCAATTATATAATCAATCTTGAAATCAGTCCATATGTTTATTGACATTGAAAATTCCCATGCATGGTCAATGTAATCACTAAGAGGGGTAAGGGTGGTCATTCATATTGTTTTATTTTATGTTACCATTATTTTGAAACAACATTCACCACATATTAAATACTTAGAGATTTTATGAAACCAATGGACTCAAACATCTACAGAAACAATAGAATTTACATGGTTAACTACTCATATACAGTAGTTAGTCCTTTCCATGGGTTGGAAATAATCCAATACCATAAATCCACTATAAAATATTCATTTATATTTGGATTCAACAAGTAAGAGATACCCTTACACTTTCATTGTAAGGACGCACCCCTAGTTTCCTGGAGTCGGTTCCTTTTGTTATTACATTGGAAAATAAAAAAGGAATATTTATCCCAATTAACCGAGTAGTTTAGTAGATTTTGAAATATGATACATACATAAGTTCAACAATAGAACTTGAAAAGAAATTTAACATAGAAATTCATTTTAAATCATTCATATCTCCTAGGTTATCCCTACATTTAATTAATAAAATACTTCATCACATCTGTGGGAAATGAAACATAATAAAGGGTTATAATCAAATGCTCAGTAAGGGTATGAAATATAGGATAATATATCAAAACCATAAGCATTATACATGAATAATAACTAAAAATGTGTGCCTTTAGAAATAAACATGAACACATTATGGAAGGAATATGAATTGAATAATAAAATAACATAATAAACCATAATCATGGGAATTCTAATAGTATAATAATATCATGAAATTTCAATTAATAATATCATAATGATGTAATTTATAACTCTGGATATCATAATTTTACCACCATGTCCTCTTATTACGACCATAAATAATCATTTTGTCATTGTCTTATGCCAAGACTATAGCTCGTTTCATGATACCTACCGATACATCGAGGGGATATAGAGGGACCCACATGTCAAATACAAATTCCAACTCATTACTCTTATGAATGGGGATAATCATAAAAAACATATACTTTCATATTGAAATTAATATATGAAATGTCAGTAACATTCCCCGAACACTAAGCATAAACACTAGCCCTTCTAGTTAAATTGGTGAATGGTTTTGAGATATAAAGTCCATATTCAAACTAATCATAGGCCATTAAATTAATTATGGTAGATTATATCATAAATTATTAATCCCAATAATACATAATATTCAACAAGATTGTTGAAATAGATAAAGATACTCTTATAAAATCATCGAGTAAATCTTGAGATAAATACTACATTACTTTGAAAAGAAGAGTTATTTTTGGAAAATACATTGTATAAAACCATGAATGAATTAATAAAGTATTTTTCATATTAAAATGAGTGTTTTTAGAAAGATAATGGTCACTTAAAACAGATTATATAGTTCCCTTGAAAATAGGTAAGAATTTGAGAAATTCCATTGAGTCGGGCTTCTATTTCGGGAATAATTTTTGAAAGATACTTTTAAAATATATAACTCCCAATTAATGAAAGTATTATTCTTTTTGGTACACATATAGAGAATACTATTACATAATATCTGTGGATTAAATATGAATAAAAAATAATTTAATTTAGGCATGTGGTGAATAAGAGTAATCTGAAGGAAAAGGGAGATTTGTGTAGGTGTTACTCACATGATATTAATGACATGAATTATCAAATTTAGGGTATTAAATTAATTATAACATAAAATAATATATTTGTAATTTCTTTTTTATAAATGTTTTTGGGTTCATTGTTGGCCTTTTGATGCGTTAAGAGATTCAATTTTATTGTTTAGTAGTGTTTTCTTACTTTGTTTTCATGGAAGGTTTACTTATATTCTTGTATGGATAAACATGTAGAATCAGAATGGTTGTACATAATAAGAATTTTTATATTATTAGTGAACAAAAATATTATTACACAATTATTGAAATCATTTGGTTATTAGGATTGATGATGAAATAGTATATAAAAATTTAATGTCAATTGTTTGGGTTAATTTGCACTTTTTGATCATAACTAACACATTTTGATGTATAAATGATTATCATGTGTAAACAATTATTTTAGAACCCTAAATAAGTTATAATACATATATTATAGTCTAGTTAAACCATCAAAAAAATTTCATGACTATTATTGAATATTGTAATAAAAATTGAAAACCCATCACCCTTGAATTTGATAAATTAACACATATGAGATAGTGTTTTCATTTCTAGTATAAATGAATTGGGAAGAAGAGACGATGAAGACTTTTTTAATTATCATAAAAAAGTTTCTACACAAGTAATGTACTTGAGTCGTCACAACATTAGGTTGAAATGTGGTGAGGACTGAAAATTAAAATAAATGAACATGAAATAAATGAAATGAAAAGTGAAATTTACCTCTTGAAGTTATCTTACATGGGAGCCTCTTTAGGGGAGAGGTTTTGGTATTTTTATGAGACCACGGGCTGCTGGACTTGTGGGGGGATCTCTAGAGGATATTTGAGTATAATTTATACAAGGCACAAGTTTTATTAGAGGAAGTGGAGAGATGAGGGAGTTGGGTAGGGGGTTACTGTGTAAAATATGAGTGATATTTTAATATCTTATTCATTATATTATTATTTCCCTCAAAAAAACCCATTTTGTTGATTCATGTGAACCATAATATTATTAAGTGCATGTGAGTTCAAACCACGTGTTCTTACATTATCCATGATGCTAGGAATAGTAAATTTAACTGATAATGTATACATACGATAAAATTCCATATTTTAATATTCATAAAAAATTGAGTATTTGAGAATAATCCAAAAATTTTAGCTTAAACATTTTTCGATGAGTAGAATTAAAAAATGAAAATTTATTTAAAAAAATAACAATTTTAAAACTATAAATTGTATTATATCACCTTGAAAAATTAATAAATATATCATTATCGTATAACCTTAATAAAATAAAATAAAAATAGTATGTATTATTCATAAGGGTTGTATTAAAATTCATATCACTATTTATAAGGGTATGTTACAATTCAAAAAAATTAATTTTTCTTAGTAGACTCAAAATATCTTACTGATTGGAACCATGTATGTCAGTTTTTCAGAAATCAAACCATAGAGGTGGAAAAATAATGCCAACTAGGTAGGTTATAACAAAGTGGGATTTTGTAGACACTTAATATTTTATGAATTTATTTTTAAATCCCTAGGGCGTTACATTATCCCCTCACAAATCATTAATCTTCTAAATTACCAGAATGTTACCTCATAAAAATATTTGGATACTTCTTTATCATAAGATTCTCAGGCTCCCATGATGCCTCTTCGATTTGATGATTTTTACAAATTATTTTTACTAGTCGAGTCCTTTGATTCCTCAACACTTGTTCACTTGTATCAAGAATTCGGATACAATCTCCATAGTTAGATAGGTCAGGTTCCAATTCTATACCATCATATGTGACAACATGTGTTGGGTCTAGCGTGTACATCTCAGCAATGTGGCAAGGAAAACATTGTGTATATTAGACAGGCTTCGTGGAAAAATCCAAATGATATGAAATAGCTCAAATTATCTCCAAAATTTTTAAAGGGTCTATGTGCCAAGGGCCTAGTTTCCTATTATCCCCAAATCATATAACACCCTTCTATAGAGATACTTTTAAGAAAACATGATCTCCCACATGAAAATCTAAATCCTTCCTTTCATTATATGCATAGTTTTTTTCTACTTTGATATGCTTTGACATGACCTTGAATAGTGTTTACATTCACTAGTGTTTTCTGCACAGGCCTCCTTTCACCGACTTCATCCCAACATGTTGGTGTATGACATCTCTTTCTATACAATGCTTTATATGGTGCCATTTAAATGCTGGAATGAAAAATATTATTGTTTGAAAACTCCAAAAATGATAAATATTGATCCCTCATACCTTGAAACTTATGTGATAATGATCTCAACATGTCTTCTAAAGTTTAGGTTGTCCATTAATATTGCCTTTCAGTTTGAGGGTGATAAGAAGTACACAATCGAAGCTCAATATCCATGGAATTATGAATAATTTTCTAGAACTTTTATTTGAATTGAGGATCATAGTCAGACAAAATTGAGATAGGTGATCAATGAAGTCTCACAAAATTGTTGAAATAGTGTCCTGAAGGGCACTGTACTGGAAAATCCTTCCATAAATCTAGAAATATATAGATTTCGTAAGTCGATCCAGAATTACCCATATTGCATCATTCATTATTGACGTTTTGGGAAATCTACTGATAAAATAATATGTGATTCAATCCCATTTCAATTTTGGAATAGGTATAGGTTGCATGACTCCTCTAAGATGTTGTCTTCCAGCCTTCACATGTGGACAGACAAAACATCATGATACATAATTAACAATTATCTGGTTCATGTTGTCCTAGTAGAAATTTTCCTTTAAATTGCTATACATCATAGTCCTACTAGGATATATAGAGAAATTTAAACTATAGGAAATATCCAATAACACCCTTTTTAGCTCAAGTATACCTGGAGATAAATCCTCTTCCCAAATTTCAGAATGCCATCTTTACACTTCATGTCAACCAACTTCTCATCATTCACACCATTGTTTTTCTTTTTTATACTCTCACCACCAAACTGAGATGTTTTAACACTTTACAAAAGAGATGGTTGGGAAACTGAAATGAAAAATTAGTGATGTTTCATATTATTTTATAATTACCACATCCAACATTATTACATCCATGAATAAAAGATCCCCTTTTAACCACATTTTATTTGAAAATCCATGATCATTATTGCTCAATGCATCATATAACTTATTTTCCATTCCTGGGTTATAGTGTATGGAACAGTCATAATTATTGCGTAGTTAGATCCATTCCATTACCTAATGTTGAGTTCGTTCTTTCAGAATAAATATTTTAAGATCTTATGATCTGTATATGTCTCAAATCCTTCACCGTATAGATGATGTCTCCATATATTCAGAGAAAAAATTATATCTTCTGACTTAAGATCATAAGTTGGACAATTTTTTTCATGAATTTTTAACTGCCTTGATGGTTAGGTAGTAACTATATAATTCTGCATAAGGATACAACCAATTCCTTCCTTTTATGCATCACTATAGATCACGAACCCATCATTCCCTGATGGTAGCGTCTGAATCAGAGCATCCCCTAATCTCCTCTTCAATTATTCAAAACATTCATAGATTTATTTTGACTATAAAATCGTCACCCCTTTGCGTGTAATCTTGGTCATTTGGTTGGTTAAACGGGAAATGTTTTGAACAAAACACCGATAATAACCGAATAAACCAATAAAACTATATTCCTTCATTATGTTCGTTGGATTAGGCCATTTTTGCACAACCTTTTTCTTCATAGGATCTATAGATATTCCATCCTTAGAGGAAATGTGGCCAAGAATGGAAACTAATTAAAGCCAGAATCCATACATGCTAAACTTCCAATATAATTAATTCCATCTAAGAATCTCCAGAATAGATCAAAATTCATTTTCATGGTCTTTTAGATTATAGAGTATACCAAGATATAATCAATAAATATGAAAAAAATTATCAATAAATTCATCGAAAAATTTATTCATTAGATCCAAGAAAATAGAGGACGCATTAGTCAGTCCAAAAGGAATTACTGCAAACTCATAATTCCCCAACCTGGATTGAAATGTTGTCTTTAGAATGTCTTCATTTTTTACTCACAATTAATGATATCCAGATCAGAGTTCAATCATCAAAAAATATTAGTCTCAATGATGTTGATAAAATAAATCATCAATGTGATGTAGAGGATACATGTTCTTTATTATGATAGCATTGATCTCTCTGTATTCAATGAACATCCTCATAGATACATCTTTCATCTTAACAAAGTGGATAGGGGATCCCTATAGGGAAACACTAGCGGTGAATAAATCATTTATTGCTCAATTCCTCTAGCTATTTCATTAATCCAACTAATTCCATAGTGGCTATTCTATTTTGGGTCATTGATATGGGCCTGGAATAATGTATTAATACAATGGATTACTTAATTTCCCACTTTGGATAATGTCAATGTAATTCCTTTAGAAAAACATCAACATATTCTTGAACAGTAGATACATCCTCAATTTGAATTTTTTCCCTCACCATAGGTAAACTAAATAGAGCTACAGGGGGTGGATCATGATAATAATGTTATAGTTATGTTTCTTCCATAAATATAAGGGATTCCATACTTTCTAAAAAATTATTATCCTCCTTCTCCTTCCAATAAATTTTAGCATCATGGTTCAAAAGAAAATTCATACCAAGGATTTTATAAATGTAAATAACGGGTATTATAATAAAATTAATAGACAAAGAATGTTTATATTCCATAATGGGAACTGCTTGACACAACTTTGTTGCAATGATACTTCCCTTAGGAGTTCTGGATGTCAAATCCTTTATTAAATCAAATTTGAAATATCTAATTTTACTATATAACTGGGATGATATAAAAGAATTTGATGATCCAAAATCAAATAAAGCATTGACAATGGTTGGGGAAACTATTAAAGTGCCTACCACCACATCAAAAGGGACTTCAATATCAGTAGTTGGGATCACATATGTGAAACCTTGCACCCTTGGCCTTTTTGGGAGAAGACTTGCATGATTCTAAGAACATTCATGTTCATAATATCCCCTCTCCCTACTGAGGTATCAATTAACATTAGTAGCTTCTTTCATTACCTTACAATCCCGTGATAGGTGGACTATTTCTCCAGACATCTAACAAACACCCATACCATTCAGGAAAGTACCAGGCTGTCTCATCACTCAATTATCATAGGGTATAGGGTCCACTCTTACCTTCTTCCCCATTTCCTAATTTCCATTTACATAGTTTTCAGCAGCCCTCATCTTGTATTTAATTTCCTTAAAATAATACGACAAAAATAATTTATTTTCCTTCTTGATAGCACATGAGACTATATCTTCATATGAAGAGAAACATTAGGATATTATATCCTTTAAGAGGAATGGTTCTAAATCATCAAACAATCTATTAATCTTCCTCCTTGGACATGTATGTATTCTACGACATGTCTTGCAAACATTGTGATATCAGGTTTATACTATGCAACACTCTCGTCCACATTTTGAATCATATTAAAAAAATACCTTTCCATATTTGACCACTGTTCAAGACTGATGTATTTGTCTAATACTATTTCCATAAAATATCCCATTCCTTTTCATATATTGTTTCCTCATCCTTTTTGTTTGGGATTAAATACCATCACTGATCGGCATCTCTTGATAGTCGATAAACTTCCTTGAAATTTTTTTCAATTTTTCTACATCTCATTGAGAGAAATATCATCCATAATGAACTTATCTACTACACTACTACGAATGGGTTTGTAGTCCCATAAAATGATGGAGGTTGTTGTTGCATAGGGTGGTCTAACATAGCTCCCACATATAATGGATCTGGATGGTCCATACAGGTGAGGTTATTATTTATAACCTGTGTCTTATGTCCTTGTATAATTATAAGTTGTAGATTACCAATCACAACAAGAGAGACAACATCATTATCTATCATCAGAGGAAAATACCAACATAGGACACTCTCATTCATGCGGTTTCCATTCCTTCCACTAGGCACCATTTTTAATAATGGCATACACTAGATTAGGTTAAGAATCATAATGTATAATCTCAATGTAGAAAATTACATAGCATAAATTGAAATTATATACATATATAATCTCAGTATCATAAACAAAGTTTTTAGGAAAATTTTACATTTAAATCCTACATAATGGATTTTGAAAAAAAGTTGTATTATCCTAAGAATTTCACCTGGGTTTGTCAAACTAGGAGCGCAGTAAGGCCTATTGTCATGTACTAGGATACATCGGGTCATTCCCTAAACTCCTTGTCAGAGTTGTTACCCCAAGGAACATCTTTTCTAGAACCACTTCAACTTATAGTATCCAGACAATGATTTATTTACTTGAATGATTCACATAATAGATTTTTACTGAAAAATTACAAGATATTCTTGAATTTTTTTCCTCATGGACTATATTAGTGTTTTGTTCCCTAATATATGTTTTATTAATCTAGTTTCCATGTATTATACTAAACATCTTCTGATACCAACTGTAAGGATACACACATAGTTTCCTAGATCTAGTGCATTATTTTATTACATTGTAATATAACGAAGGAATATGCCTACTAAAGGACCATGTAGTTTTGTAGATTTGGAAAAAGAAACATATATATGTAAAACATTACAACTTGAAACGAAATTCAATATAGAAATTACTTTGAAAACATCCACATCTCATAGGCTAACCCCACAATTAATTCCTAAATTACTTCTTCACATCCTGTTAAAATGAAACAAAGATAAGGGGTGATCTCAATGTTTCAGTAAGGGTAAGAAATATAGTGTAAAATATCATAAACATAAACATTAGGCATGTAAAATATCTAAAAACACATGCCATAAAAATGAACTTGAACACACTATGGAACGAATAAGAGATGAATAAAAAATTAAAAAAAAAAAGCATAATCATGGGTATTCTACTAGAAAATTTACCTCATTAACCTTAAATTACTGGTTTCATAATGAGGGAATGCATAATGTTAGACATCATAACCATACCAGCAAGGGCTCATGCCAAGACCATAAATTATCATTTTGATAAGGCCTTGGGCCAAGATTGCAGTTTGTATCATGAGACCTACCCATGAATCGAGGGGCTATATCTGGCACCACCCACAACTTACTATGAATAAATAATTCTTCTTATGGGTGGGGATAAATATAAAAAATATATACATTCAAATTGACACTATCATATGATATTCCCATAACATTCCCTAAACATTAAGCATAAACACTGACCATTAGTAGTAAATTTTTGAATGGTTTAAAGATATTTCATCCCCAAAAAACATTAAATTTAATATGGTAGAAGATATCATAAAATATTAATCTCAATAAAACATAATAATTAATAAGAGTGATGAAACATATGAAGATACTTTCATTAAATCATTGAGTAATTATTGAGATAAATACCCTTTTACTTGGAAAAGAAGAATTAATTTGGAAATGTAGTTGAATAAAACCAGAAGTGAATTAATAGAATATTTTCATAATAAAATGTGTTTTTAGAATGATAATATCTATTAAAAACCAACTATAGTGTGCCCTTGAAAATAGGTAAAAATTTCAGGTATTCGTTTGATTAGGGCTTGAATTTCGGGGTGAAATTTTTAAATATAGTTTTAAAAATATAACTCTACATAAAAGATAGTATTATTATAGTTTGTAAATATATATAGAAAATTATCACATAATATTAGAGTACTAAATATGGATAAATAAGAACATAATTGTGGGATGTGGAGAATAAGTTCTACCCGAATGAAAATGGATGTTCGGGATGAAAACCCATACCATAATTCTGAATTTGTTCCTCACATGGTATTAATGATATGAATAATCAAATTTAGTTCATAAATAAATGATTCTAAAACCATCTATAAATTTAATTGATTTATTAAAATCTTATTTAGGTTCATTAAGGGCCTTTTGATTAGTTAAGAGATTCAATTTTATTATTTTGGAGTGTTTTCTTCCTTGGTTATCATGATCATTTAACTTATATTCATAAAAAACAAACATGTAGCATCAGAATATTTGTACAGAATATAATTCTTATGTTAGTAGTGAAAAAATATATGGTTACATGCTCATAAAATTCATTTGGTTATTGGGAGTGAAGATCAATCATTATATAAAACTTTAATGACACTTGTTTGGGTTTATTGGTGGTTCTTGATCACAACGTAACAAAATTTGTTTTATAAATTAATATCATGTATAAAAAATGATTTCATAATCATAAATATGTTATAATACATATATTATAGTATTTTTCAACCATAAAACTGGTTTCATGACCAGAATTGAATATGGTAATAGAAATTTAAAACTCGTCGTCCATGAATATGATAATTTAACACATCTTAGATAGTGTTTTAATTTCTAGTTTAAAAGAAAGGGAATGGAGAGACGATGAATAATTTTTCCATTATCATAACAACATTACAGTACCTATAAGGTACTAGGTTCATCATAATATGTGGATGATAGAGTAAAGGAAAGAAAAAGAAAATAAAGGAACACGAAATAAAATAAATTCAAAGAGGAATTTATCTCTTGATGTTATCTTAATTGAAATCCTCTTTAGGGAAGAGGTTTTAGACTTTTAGTCAGACCAAGGGATACTGGAAGTGGGGGGGGGATATTGAGAGGTGATTTGATCCTAATTTAGGAAAGTACCACTATTTCATTGGGGTGATGAGAAGAGGGAGTGAGGGAGTCTTATAGTGGAGGAGAGGAGTGATTTTTTAATATCTTATTCATTATTTAATTATTTCCATCAAGACAACCGATAGTGATGATTATTGTGACCCATAATTGTAATAAGTTCATGTGAGTTCGAAAAAATTGTTATTACATCATAAATGATACCAGGAATATTGAATTAAACTGATATTTTATATATATTGTACAATACTATACTTTACTATTCGTAAAAAAATTTAGTATTTAAAAAAAACCGAAAAATTCACCTTAAGAATTTTTTGACCTGTATAATTCAAAAATAATCTCCATTTTTTGAATCTAATTTTATAAATATTATTAATATAATTTTGAAATAAAATCAAAATTTATTCAAAAAATATCAATTTTAAAACTATATTCCATTTTATATCACATTGAAAATTTAATCAAGATCATATTATATTAAAACCATAATTTAATAAAATAATAATATGGTTACTATCCATAAGGGTCATATTACTATTCATATTACTATTTGTAAGGACATATTAATAATCCCAAAAAAAACTAAGCATGCCTTATTTGACTCCAAAAATATTACTAAATGCAACATTGTTTGTCATCTTTTTGGGAAGTCAAATCCCAGAGGTGAAAAATTATGTTTAATAGCTAGGTTATAATAAAGTGGTTTTTTGTAGAGACTCAATGTTTCATGATTTTTTTTATAAATACTTCTGATGTAAGATTCATAGCACTATTATAATTTAACCAATGCATTTTCTTATTCTTGCATGAAATATGTAAATAATATGTTGTAACAAGTTTTTATACCTTCAATAATTGGTTGATAACATTGTGACTATTCTTTTTAAACAAAATTCACCTTTTAAATTATTCAAAAACCATTCTATACATTCTTACCCAATAGTAGGCAAGAAAAACATCTCTATAATTCAATAAAAATTCATTTTGATCACTCTCTCTAATTCCATTGATAGATTTTTAGTCTGAAATCATGTTTGACTATTTTTCCTAATGAAAATTAGAAACCAACACATTTATTCATTATTATTTGTCCCAAAATTCCAATCCAATTTCTTGGTCTCATTTGGAGAATCCCATTTTATATATCTTAGATCACTTATTCTTCCAGGAATCTTATTCAAATCCAAAACTCTAGAGCTCCGCCTTCATGCTCATGATCTGTGTTATAGTACATTATATTTTAACCCCTTTAAATAGGTGATCCAAAAATAAAAAATATAGGAAAATTAAATTATTTTCCCGGTCAATGAAACTTAATATATCCGAATTTCACGTTCATTTAATATTAAATTTTACTCCGCTAAAGTCTTATTAAATCTTATATTCACTTCTATAATCTTTATGAATGAACCAGAATATCTTCATTTTCAACCATACATTAATAACAACATTCAAATTTATTTTAACAAAATATCTCAATCTGAAACACTATTTTTCATTTCTCTTCTCTTGAACAAAATACAAATAAGTAAAAAAAATATAATTATCACTATAATGCACCAAACAAACTAAAATGATTAGAAAACCTCATTGAAAATTCCATATAATTCAGAATCATTAAACAAGTGAATAGTAGACCCAAATATATATCACACATTATCATCCACTTAATTCATTAGTTAAACCTCTCAATAAAATGATGAAACTCAGTATCCAATGACTTATCAGTGTCAAAAATATCATCAAATAAATAATAATTAATTATGTCGTCACATGGATCGACATCAAATTAACATCCTATGGTTTGGTGTTTTAAGCTCATCTACTGGAACATCATCTACATCCAGACTGATGTATAGGTGTCTATATCCCATCCGATGGATTAGTGTTTTCATCTTCTCTGGTGAATCGATGTCTGCATCCTACTCAATGGATTGGTGAATATGACTTGTCTAAGGGATTGGTATCAAAAAAGAATTATTTATATATATAAATTAGGATCTGATGGTGCATTTAATGGATCAACTAATCCATTAAATTGGGTTTTCTGATTGATCAACCAATCCAATGGATCAAAGTATAAATAATTTTTTCAAAGAGTCTTACTTTTATAAATCGTACTTCTAGTTTTCCAGAAAAAAAATTAATCTAAAAAGTTTTATTAGGAAAACTACATCACATTATGTTTAATTGATGATATTATGAAACCAAATATTATCTTATTATATTTTACAACCTCTAACTTTTATCATGATACTTCTTCATGTTTTGATAAAATTGAAAGATCCTAAGAGTCATTAGATTTTTTGAATCAAATATCTCTAATGAGATTCTGTATCTAATAGGTCTTCCTGGTCTATTCTAAAAATTTTTATTCCTGAAAGTTGAGAAAAAAACACTTATTTATAAAAATTCATTATATTAAACTTCAATTGATGGAAATTATCTAAAATTATATGTTTGATAATCTTTGTCTGAGGTTCCACTTCCCATTCCTAAGAAATAAAAAATTATGTTTTTTTTTCATAAATACGGAAATGAAAAAACTTGAAGATTTTTTTCTAAACAAAACCTCCATCCAACATAATCCCAATAATCTAACCCTTTATAATTTACTGTCAACCAAGATTAATACATCACTAAAAATTCAAAACTAATGTTGTATAACATTTATCAACAAGACTATTAGAGAAAACTAAGTGTTGGAAACAAAAAACATTAAATTGAAAAACCATGCAACACATTAGTAGAGACTTGAGAAACATATTGATGCCCTTAAAACATTCCAAATCCTCACAACTTCTTCCACTTTATGGTAAGAATAGATTCTCTATAAAGGACATAAAAACTATTAAAATAGTCATAGTTTCATATATTAAAATCTAAACTTACCTCTTTTAACCCCCCCCCCCCCCTAATACATTAATTATTTAAATTGATTAGAACATACCAATGGATATATTTATGAAACATCATTTTTATCTACCATGAAATAAAAATCGAAATGTAATATTTTAGAGGGAAAAAAACATACCTTAACCATGGAGATAAATTGGTTGTATTCCATTGTTCAACCATTTTTTATTAAAATATCCTTCGGTAACGGTTTGGTGAATTTTTTAGCAACTTTTTACATTGTAGGAACATGTTCCATCTCTTGTTCATTATCATCCACATTCCCATTAATTGAGTGATATTTTATAGAAATTTTATTGAACAAGAATGTTATAGTATATTTCTTGTAATATTTATTGCAATTTGATTATCACAACCCAATATAAGGGGTAATATTACATCCATAATAAAATCTTCCAAATGAGTCGTCATTAACATAATTTTTGTTGCGTCTTGAGTAGAAGAAATATTGTAATCTTTTTCCATGATATGAGATAGATAATTTTTATTTTTTATATTCAAAATAAATCTAATTCCCTAAAATTACTTCACACGATTTATATCTTATGTCATCCACACATCCTACCCAATAAACATTTGTATACTCAAACAAACCAATTTATCCTCAGATATAATAGTTGATACCAAAAATTCGGTTCCTATAATATTTTTGATATTTTGGATTCCTTATAATAGATGATATTTGATAGTGAATTCTGGAATCTTGAACATAATGTAATATCATATATAGAATCTATTCTAAAAATAAATAGATATAACAAACATCCAATCAGCTTCCTAAATGTTTTAGAATTCAGATCCATTCCTTCTGCATCTTTAGACCACTTGGTTCCCAACAATATTAGTGTGGAAACATTTTTTTAATTTTCCATTCCAATCATATTAATAAGTTCCTTTGAATAATTATCTTGAGATACAAACATACATTTCTTATTTTGTGAGATTTTTAATCCAGGTAAATATTCGATTTCACCAATCATGGACATTTCAAACAACTTCTTCTTCACATCATAAAACTTATCAAAAGTTCATTTACCATTATCGGAAATGAAAATATCATCATCATATACCATTACAATGAGTTGAATCTCCCAATTGTATTTAATATGGTGATTACCGTCAACCCTCTCATTCTTAACGTTCATCCTCATTAATCAGGCATCCATTTCAGAATACCAAGAACTTAGAGAATACATTATCTCATATAAGGCCTTCTTCAACTTGAATTAATAACTTTCTTCTTTTAAAATTTCAAATCCACACTTTTGTTTAATATGAAGGGCTTTATGAAGTTCATTATTGAGAAAAGATGGTTTCATATCCATCTGAAAAATTTTCCAACCTAATTGTGTAGTAATAGATAGTACATTTTTATATTTTTATAACCATGGAACTATTGAAAATTGTCATTAAAAATACCTTTAATATGTTGGTAACCATTTAAAACAATTCATTCATTGTTTCTTATCAATTAAACATCTTATTTTATCTTTTTCTATAATACAAACATGGTACCAATAAAAATTCTATTTTTTTGTTTGGGTATAGGTTCCCAAGTATCATTCTTATCAATTTATCTAACTCTTCATTCATAGAATCAATCAACAATTGATTCTAGAAATCATCATTAACATATTTTCTACAAACATTTGAACAGAATGAATTATTTAGAATAGAATTTCATTTCATCTTGTTTTATTTTTTATTAGTGATCACCAATGACGATTTTTACTTCCACCTATTTCCATAGCCTAAGATGACACATGTGATTCTTTTACTCATCACTATAAATAGTTGAGTCTGAATCATCTACTTGTGTGGAGTCATTATTGTTGGAAATTATTTTTGTGTTTCTCAATAATAACTCTCTCATCTCTCTAATCCTCCTAATTTTCATGTTTTTTAGTTCTTATTAATATTTTTCATGAACATATAAATTATTAGAATAGAAAATAGTGTATGTTACTTTATTAAAACATTTATATCCTCTACTATTAATATCATAGCTTAGAAAATTTTCATCTAGAACTCTTTGATCAAAATTTACCCGATTTCCACTTTTGACTTTTATGAACAAAGGTCACCTAGAACCCCTTAAGCATTTCTAACATTGAGTTTCATTATATAAAATTTTGTAATATGTCATATCAGGACATGGTCTATAGAAACACATATTGTGATTTTAAATAGTTTTACAAATCTCATACCAATACAAATAGTGTTACATGATATTTTTTATTAAAATTGTACATCCCATATCCACCAAACCCTTATTAATCCTTTCAATAACACCATTATGTAGTGGTCTATAAGGTTCACTAAAAACAATATGAATGACAGGTTTTTCATGATTTTTTTTTGAATTATTTAATTTTTTATTCACTAACATTATCAGTTCCCAACGTCCTCATAGAATATCAAAATTCCTTTTAATATATTATCCTATAATATTTAATCATTTATAATGATTTTGATTTTGGATTCAAACGCATTATATAAGTAACGTGAGTAAAATTATGAATAAAAAATATGAATTACAGATATAAAAAATAATATTTTTTTCTCATTGGCCCACAAATATAAAATAAATCTACTCTAGAGTATTATTATTAAAGAATTTTAACATTCTCATGCATTTAGTTTGTTATTTACCCTATCTAACATATGTTAAAACAATAATCACTTATTCTTGTCGAATCAAGAAAATCAAAGATACAATCTACATTTTTAAAATTTTTCAGATATATTTTAATCATATTCCCCAACTTATTATGCCACATTTTTTCCCCTCAATAATGCATAAATAAGAATAATTTTTTACACCACTAAATCTTAATGACTTCCCTCTCATACAATGACCAATTATAATAAATTTTTAGTCATTAACCCTTTCCAAAAAACATTATTTCTAAAAACAACTTCAACAACTTCATCAAAATGTTGTGGAACACATATAAATTTGTGTTTCGTTCTACCAAAAAATAAAGAATTTTTTTATTTAACTTTTTCTTCCCCTATAATAGTATATCCAATTCCTTAAATGTTGAGAGATTCATCATTTTGAAAAATCGATCATACTACATTATAATTTTTTACATTCATTAAAATATTTAGATATACTATATTATCAGATTCAAACACACAATCCAAAATATAGGTTCCTCATTCTTTTGTAGCTTTGAGGGATGTTTATACAACAAGATATTTTCCTTTTTAGTTTTCTTTTTTCCTATTTGGATTCCATGAATTGTTATATAAAAGTTTTCTACTAGTAACAAAAAAATAATTCCTATTCCAATATGTCTAGGTAGTTCACATCATTCACAAATTGTTTCCAAAGGTAAGAATCAATTTTCAATTTTCATAACAACTTTATCAGGTACCTTATCTAACAGGATTCACTCCCCTAAAAAATTAAATCCACTTACTCCTAGAATAATTTTATTGTTATTTATTGATCCCATATATATTTTCTATGATGACGAATTCCCTACAATATGTGCAAAAACCATAGAAGGATTATTTTCCTCTTTATATTATGTACTTCCTAGAACTAAAAACATATTTTTCTTTAACTATATTACATTCCACAATAAGATATATTTGAGATCCATATTTTCTTTTATCTCTAGAAATATTCTTGTTTCACTTAGATTTCCTCCCACCTTCAACAATATTTCTAGTAGTAGTAACATTTGTTTCAGACATTGAAATTTTAGAATCTTATGAATATTAAATTATATTTGTTTTTCCAGAATTTTACTTTTCTATATTTTTTACACTTTTAAACATCATCCTTTTCTTTTATACAATTTTAAGAAAATATTTATTGAATTTTAACAGACTCATACTTCTTAGAAAATTCACCAAATTTAGAAGTATAATTTATTAAAATTTTAAATATCTACTATGTTATAAAGGAACTTTTATTGAACAAGTTATAATTCATCCTCATTCTATTTAATCTTTAATTAAAGGTTTTCATTTATATTTTTTTATTTTTCAAGATGATTCTTTAAATTATCAATTTCTATCTTCAACTTGGATTTATCATTATGAAATGATTCCTGAAAATTTTCTTTATAACTCCATATTTTCATGTTTTAGATTCCCCATTAATGTATTATAATATTTTAAAGACATTCATTCAAGAACAGTTTCATTTAAAATTCTAAATGATTATCTTCATCATAATACTACATTTATAATTAAAAAATCATCAATTAATTTTAAAAAATATATATTTTATTTTAAAAAGTTATTGATATTTTTTGTTTCAACATCATTTTAGTCATAGTTTTTATCCATATACAAAAAATAATTTCAATTGTATAACATTTTATACATTTTCTAAGAATAAGATTCAATTATTCCATCATGTTTCTAAAAGAATATTCAACAATTTCTATTATCTTGATCACTTTTTTATTCATCCTTTCTCTAAGGGAAATTTGTAGGAAAATTGCCAATATTTCTATAATAATGGAATTTGAATAGATAATTTACTATTTATATTTATATAACCTTTTCCCATTTTTATAAAAAATGAAGAAAATCATCTAAAATTTTACTAACTTAATATTTGGTGTCAAAGTCACCAACATCTTCATCTTTAAGAATCATATTAGATTTTTCTTTCTTTATTTCATTGAAGGATGATGTTTGATCAAATTTTTCTATAATTTTCATGAACTTATCTATTATTATTTCATATATAATGAGACTTCTATGTATGTAATCTAATGATATTGTTTCCTTTTCTCTATCTTCCAAGGTTGAAATTTTCTTAGCAAAAAAATATGGAAGAATTTTTTAGATTCATTCATCAATATTATAATATTCTATATTATCATAAATAATTACTACAATGTGACCAATATAATTCAAAATTTAAAATAAGTCACCAATATATTCATTCTCACCCATTTTGATGTCTTTATAATCTAGCCTCCAGATTTGAAACATTTCCTTCCTCACCTTTGTATATACATTATATTTTAATTAATTATTCCTAAATAACATTTAGCACTTTTAAATCTATTCACTCTAAGAAATTCACATTTTGAGAGAGTGAATAGACAATAATTTTTAACCCTTCTATCGTTTTGCAGATTTTTCTTATCAATAATTATAAGAAGAACATTCTTAGAATGAAGAAAAAATACATCATAAAAAACTACCAGAAAATCATAACCAAGAGATATAATATATGGGAACAAAATATCTTTCCAGAGATGATAGTTTTTTCAATGAAAAATTGGAATCCCATTACCATTCCCACAATTCAAACTATCTATAGAAAATTATCATAAAACGTAGAAGAAGTATTAAAAAGGGGACTTTACTCTAATGAAAATTGAAAATCCCTATTTAGGATCAATTTAATCACTTCATGAGTGGGGGATGAATGAGTGATATCTTTTTCTTTTATTTTGTTTTTCTTCTCAATCAAAGCAATTCTCCTCTTAATGGTTTTTTTAATTTTCTAAAAATTAAACATTCACACATCTAGAAGAAAATAATAATATATATTCTTCACTACTGAATAATATTTTCTATTCATTGTCTTGGTTCAAAAACTATCCAATATAACACAATATGTTGGAAAACAAATTCTTTTTTTTGTTTCTAAAATAAGTAGGAAATACACTCACTCATACATAAAAATATGATCAATACAATAGTGAATGTGATTATTCCAGCATGAATATTTTTTTAAGATGTTTTAACAACTTTATAATCATTCAAAAATAGTTTTAGTTCATTTTTACTATGCTTCATGAATAAATTTTACTTTTATAGTTCCTCAAAAACAATTATTCACTTTCTTACCCTGTTAATGGTTGGAAAAACATCTATAGAATTTTCAGAAATATATAAACCAATCACTCTCCCTAATTAATCTACATAATTGGTCATCATAGAAACATGTTTTGACTATTTTATTATAAAAAAATAAATACCTACACTTTTCTTCTTCCTTCCCTTTCAGAAACTATAATTTTGATTTTTATCTAATCTGGTAAATCTTTTCAACTACTTATTATATCACTTCTTCTATCTGAAAACCATTTCAAATAAAAAATGAAAGATACATACCTTATTGAGTATGAACTATGTAAGAGTAAATTATTAATTACCCACTTCATATAGATTCAACCAAAAAAATAGTTGGAACAGTAAATAATTTTCTAGTACAATGAAATTTCTGATATTTGTTTTTCAATTTAATTTAAACTAAATTTGACAAAATCTCAATTAATCTATACTCTTTTGGTATCTTTTTGAATCTTCATTAATTCACTAGAACATCATAATTATAAAAAATACTTGAATACAAACTTTTCAAATTCTCATTATAGAAATCAATAGTCTGGAACTTGTATATATGAAACTCTATTTTTCATTTTGGTCCTATAGACTCAAATACAAAGTTATAAAATAAAATACTTGTCACTATAATTCTCATGTCCAAATTGAAATTGTTTTACAAAATAATTGAATCTTATTAAGACTTCTAAATCATACAAAAATATGTATGTCTCATCTTATCATCCATTTTCATCATTTGTTCATATCCTAATACGATTAATGAAACTCAACATCCAATAACTAATTGGGTAAAAATATAATCCAATGAAATAGTATAAATCATCTTGTCTATTATGTCTTCATAAAAATTTTTATCAAATGGTTTGGTATCAGAAGCTCTTCTAATGGATTGAGATCATCACCAGTATGATGGATCAGTGTCTACATCACATCTGTTGTATTGATGTCTACCTATCATCTAATGGAATAGTGTAATCTTTTGATCTAGTGGATTGGATATAGTATCTCATATGATATATCGTTATCTATATCCCCTTTGATGGATTTTATTATTTACCCCGCCCGATTTACCAGTATCAATAGTGACTTGTTTCTTTCTATATATCAGCAATTGATGATTAATTTTGATTGTTTGGTTGATCTAATGAATTAGTTAATCTAGTAGATTAGCCAAAATGATATATCATACAATAATTAAATTTGGAATACATTTATATTCATCAAATTCAAACTTATTGTTTCATAGAAAAAACTCCATCTATAAACTGTATCTGAAAAAATACTTCCCAATATTTCTGAGAGAGTTTATTTAGAAACTAAATATCCACCTATTCTCTTTTATAACCTCTATCTTATATCACGAGACTTAATCTTGACTTAATAACATTGAACAATCATAAAATAATCATTAAATTTTTTTGTGTCCAACATCTCTAATTACATTCTGTATCTAATACATCTTCCCGTTCCATTCTGAAATTCTCCATTCCCAAAAGATAATTCTAAAAACAAGAACACTTAGTATACAAATTTTATAATATAAAACGTTAATTGATGAAAAATCTAAAGAAATATTTTTCTGGAAATATGAATTTATTTCTACTTCAAGTTATCACTATAAATAACAAATTTAGGTGTTTTTTCATAAATAAAAACAAAAAAATCTAGTGAACTTCTTTAAATATTCCTTCTTCCAAATTGTTCACAAACATGGTGGGTTTGTCATAGGATATAAATATAGGTATAAATAGACATAAAATTAATTTCCTTCCTCATTCTTCGATCAACTATTTGTGAATAATGATTTTGGTTCGTTGACATTGATGAGATCTAAGGGTTTTGTTAGTGCACTGATCACAAATGAAGAATCCATTGTTGATGTTACCTGGAAGCTCCACTTCGGGATACTATATAAAATTAAAGAGTTATTAGGTAAACCTGAAAATTTAGTTATAATTGGGAATATATATGTTTTTAAATAGTCCACTTCATCAAAAAATTAATATTACCATGTTTATTAATTTATTTATCATTTACACACACGACAAATTTTCCATGTACACCTGAAACAGATGATGATTATGTCATAAATAGTGTAAAAACCATGATCTGAATGCATTGGTGGCCTCATATTATACATCCGTGACACTTTTTAGTAGTTGTTCCAATTTTATAGAGAAATATCATATACATGATATTAATGATTTAATTATTTTTAGAATATTAACTATGGCCTCATCTGAACTCATAGTCTCACACCGTCTCAGTGCTTGGATCATAAAATATTGTTAAATATATTCAAAGTGATTACATTTAAAGAACATCAATATTATATTATAATTAAGTAATTATAAAAAAATTCATGTAACATATTGTTAAAAATATATCGGAATAATTATCTTTTATATATGTATATTTAAGGGTGACATTTTATAAAAAAACTAATTACAAATATAGGATTTTATGCTGATTAATTGATTTAATATTCTCTTAGATAATAATGTGGGTCATATCTTAAAATTAAAGAATACCTTTTGTCTATAGTTTTTAGTTTCTTTTTTCTATTCCTATATATTCAGTAATCCCATTTAAGAGATGTCTTTTTATTTGTGGTCCCATTAACATAACTAGAAAAACAGACTACTAACATGGACCTATATCCATAGTTTTAAAAACATGGTTACAGGTGTCCATGTTCATGGTTATGTGGCCCATAGACATGATTTTAAAACTTTGGCTATATGATATTTTTTCATGGTCTATAGCCATGGTATTCAAAACTGTGGCTATAGCCCACACCTATAGCCACTATTATGTGGCATACATCCACAGATATGTGGCATATAAAAAAGGTTATGTGGCATGTAGCCACAATTTTGAAAAGTATGGCTATAGGAAATTTTTCAATTAGCTATAGGCATGGTTTTGAAAATGGTGGCTATAGGTCTCCTGCCCTTAATGGGAGAAAAATTTTCCCACAAAAAATAGTTTGGGACCTATTTTCATGGTTTTGAACTGTGGAAATTACCAATTTTTATAGACATGAAACATAAAATCTTCATCAATGAAGGCATCAATCAATGTCTCTATACATGGATTGAATCCAAAGATAAAAAATTTCAATTGGAAACAAATTTATAATTGTTGATGGGGGAATATTTATATATTCTTTTAAAATATCTATCAGGACTCAAAACCAAACTCCTCTTATTATTAGATTAAAATTTTTATCTCTGTTCTATGCATCTCCATCCTTGAAGGATGGAAGTACATGTTGAGAAACATCATTTACATTATGTCATAGTTAATAATATAAATAGTCAATGGGATCTTAAACTAATATTTGACATTGTATTTTACAAATAAATGTAATCATCATAACCGTATATATTCCCCTAAGACCCTATTTTGACTAAATGAATCGTATACCTCTAAAAATACTAGATGTGTGTCCATGTTAATATTCAGGTTTTGAATTTTTAAATCTTATTATATTTTGGATCATTTTAATGAAAATCTATTTTCTATTAATTTGATTATATTGGATATTCAATTTAAAAATAATTCTATTAGTACCATTAATGGATAATAAACTATAATCTATAATTTTTTGAACATTTTATATAGATTTATCCCCATTTAAAAGCTATATATTTGAAAAAATCACATCCAAACAGTGTTTTATTTTACATATAAATTCAATATTTGTTTTGGTTTGTCACTTTTTTCATCATTTAAAAAATCATCTCCATGTTAATTATCAAAAACCTTGATTTGATTACTCTTCTTCCAGTGGAATCTAAATATACTCTTATATGAAATTAAATGCACAAAAATATTTTATTCTGTCAATGTTGTTTTAGATAGAGAATATATCAACACATCTTTTCAGAAATTCCATCAACCAAAACATAGTTTCATTTTTTTTTGGATAGGTACTTATGAGAAATTCATAATTCATTATATCTAGATCCATGATAAGGTAAAAGACAAATCAAATTTTATATTTTCGAAGTTAAACCAGTAATGTGTTAACATAAATGAACTATAAACATATAAATGGTAAGTTTCAGAGTGTAATTTGGAATTTCTTGACAGATTTTACACCATTCATAATAAATTTTACTCCTTTAAAATTACAATAGATTATAAACATATTCATCCATATTAGTGTTATATAATTTTTAATTAGTTACTAATAAACACAAAATGAACATTCAATCCCATTTTAGATACGCATGTAATTCTAACGTTCTCCAACTATCTACACATGATTTCAACAATGTGGTTGGATATGGTTTCCTCTTAAAAAATGGGTTAATTACATGAAAAATCTGCCTTATTGATAAATTATCAAAATTATGAGAAAAATATAATATTTAATACTAGAATTGTCTTACTAATGATGGGTTTTTTATTGAAAAATAATGATATTGATTACTATGGTTATGTTGTTAGGTACTGTTGTCGTATTAATTTAATTATTGTGTGATATTATTCAATTATTTTTTATATAAGATATGATTATATGTTTTCTGAATTATTAATGTAATAATGGAGATCATTTAATAATATCATGGATTCATATAATGATTATTACCGTTCTATTTGTATGTTAATGTTTTTAGGATTTATAAATCATTTGTAAGAATTATTTTTATTTCCAATCTAATTTATGATTTATGTTACACAATATGACATGTAGTCTATTTCTTTTATAGATTATTTGAACATTTCCTAATTTATTTATTTCATATAAGAGATAGTAACCATAGTTTGGTTTAATGTCTTGTCTAATTATTACATGAATCCACTATATCCCCTCTTGGTTTTGATTTTAAGACAATTGTAACCCTCAAAGATCACATCAAATAGTCCATGTGATGATGACTAGTGTCACTTTTATATTAACATAAATATGGAAGGAATTTCCCTCCATAATATAAGGGATGAATGGAAATCATCTAATTAATTTCCAAAAAAACCAATAAAAAATTCTATGATTCTAACAATAATATATAAATTCATGTAATTTTTGAAAAACAAATTATAGTACATATATAAATACAATTACAGTAAAAATTTTAGCTTCTATAAAAACAAAATGGATTACTCAATCTCCACTAATACCTATTCAATGAGCTATAAAGGAATAATGTATTCTCTAACACAATCATTAAATTATGTAAAATAGTATATATAAGAAGGGGGGAAAATCTAATTATACTGTGTAAGTTACTCCATAGAAACTATGGTTTCAATTTGGAAAAACAATACATAGTATTTAATGAAAAAAATAACAAAACTAACATGTATACCATACGATGTCATCTATAAACCAATTTATCCAAAAGATCACTCTATTTGTCCGGATAAAATATAAGTATTATAAATTTCGTAACATAGTAAAAGAGGTACCCAACACTTGATTAATTCATAATATAGTCACCATTAAATAGTAAATATATATATATTGGTACTTATATCACTTCACATATCCAAATATCATAAACTCACACCATAACCACATACCAAAACCACACACCATAAACAAGTAAAACACATACCGCAACTGATTCCACTACCACAGCCTAAATTGATAGTGAAAGAGGGGTAGTATTCATCCATATGTTCTCAAAAAAAAATTGATTTTTGTGGTTCACCTAGTTCCTAAAATATTATATAGGAATTAGATAGGTTATCTAACTCATGTGGTGGTTCATGAGAAATTAATAATATAAAATGGAATATAATAACTTAGAATCTAATCCTAGACACTAATTTCGATCAATTCACCTCTATAACCATCCCATCAACACATATCTAATTATATAGAACTATCTCTACCATCACTAAACATATATCATGTCAAAAAATAAACCATACAATTTATTAAATAATTATCTATAATTTTTTTCCCAGTTAAAACACTTTTACAAATTATCACATCATTTGTTTACCGATTTTTTAAAATTAACATCATTATTTTATCAATTCATTTTATACCACCTATTTTAAACACATAACGACATTATTTATATTTAATTTCAACATCACTTTTATTTATTTTATATCATGTTTTCTTCGATTTAATCTTATTTAACTATCCATTCTATTCAATCTTATATATATAGGTTATAACTATCTCATCACTAGAACAAAGTCTACATATTATTACAATAATATCATACAAGGATAACCTTATTAAATTATCTCATCAATGATATAATACCACATGATCAATATCTCAATAAATTATTATTAAAGTATGTTCCAAAAAATTCCTAAAATATATTAAAAAAATTCACATAGTCCATATATGTTTCACCTACCTCATATGATTGAAATCACTTTATAAAATTAATTAAATTCAACAATATACAAAAATAATAATTAATAAGGAAAATTACACATTACTTAGAGTAAAATAAGGATCTAATTTAAATTATCAAGCTCAAATTGATTCTCAAGTCATAATTCTTCCAAAGGATGAATTATAAGGAATAATCTCTAAAATTTATAGGAATATTCCTGAAAGAACCTAAAACAAACCTCCCTTAATTCAATTTTACCCCATTGAAAGGCATAGACTCTTTCAAATGATACCTATAATAGGATAGAAATTGAATAGATAAAAATTGATAAATTTTATCGAACTAGAAGAAAATAAGAAAGAAATAATGAAGGGGGTCACAGGGGATGAATGTAATGAGGTCCAAGGGAATACACTTACATATTTTTATCGCAATAAACTGAATTTAATCTAATATTTAGTTTAACCATAATTTGATCAATGTGATAACCATTTGAGGAAATAATACAATTCATCATATTTGCCTCCCTCCATTTATAAAAAATATCCAACTACAGATATA
This sequence comes from Viscum album, assembly GCA_963277665.1. Lineage (NCBI taxonomy): Eukaryota > Viridiplantae > Streptophyta > Magnoliopsida > Santalales > Viscaceae > Viscum > Viscum album. Next base: position 288,099,837 of record OY728151.1, on the reverse strand, counting down.
AAATGTATTTATAGACTATTATATAATAAATTATGGTCAATGAACATGTATAATTACAATTAAATATTTTGTTCATAATAGAAGATTCAAAATCCTTCTTGGACTACAATATAATATAATCCTACATAGTTTGATCCCTTGTAGCATTGTTAGGGTCTTATATGAAATTGAATCACCCTCTATAAGGATGGAAGATAATAAACGGGTGATCGATATCTATATTTTATGAACTATACCACCACCTCACACAATCCATAGAGTATATAATACCTCATTATTTAGTTTCAAGACATGATAAGGAGACATCCATTTAACTAAATAGCACATATCTCCTCTACCATGATAAAATTCACTAGTTGGGAAGTGGATTGATAAAAGGAGACCATACATAGCTTAGGGTAAACTATGCTTCCTAGAATCATAGAAATATAGAATAATTCAGCTCCATGAATATAGTTCTAAAGTACAAGAGACCTAGTTTGATCCACTTGTGATATAATACATTATGAGTGTTTTATAGTACCCAAAACCAATAATAATGTAAATGTTAGAACCCTAGGCCTTTTCATGTGTCCCAACCAGAAAATCCAACCCCCCCTAAAAAAATTCATCTATTATGATGTCTCTATAATGGGATCCCAGAAGGCCGCCAAGGATATACAACAAGTATATAGACTATTCACACTTTAAGAAGATGAGTATAATTACATTATGATTTTAAATATTTCTTCATTTTCAAATTTCGGTAGTGTGAATGTTCATTAGAGGTGTCCCGCAGTAGGGATGGTTTTTTTATCCAATAAATAGAGAAGTTTAATTTGGAAGATATATCCTTATACCAGTTTATGGGTCTCATTTGATCTATATTTTGATGATTTTGTATCATAGTGGTGAACCTTAGTAAATTCAACATTCATAAATGGGATAATGTAGTGATACATTAATCCTACTCATTAGATAATGTAATACTATGTAACAATTTCATTTGATCACCATTAAGTATTATATTAGTTAATTTTTGATAGGAGTAAGATTGTTTGGATAAAATTTCAGGTGCGAGACACAAAGGAAAGACAATGTGTAAGTCCACCCGATTGTGCTTCAGGAATGAGACTTCACAAAACACTATGATCAAATATATATTGTTTTGGATTAGCTGAGAGAGCCTTAATCTACACTATATATAGGATCCATAAGATCTAAAATCCCACTCAATGGGTTAACTTTCATACTTCCTTTTAATGATTTTTTATCAGAGGGTGTTACGAAGATATCATCCCACATGAGATTAGCCTATAAAACCCACATGATCTCATGAATACCTCTTAGGGGAATACCCCCTTCTTGAATTGGTAAATACTATAAATAAACATTGTCCCATTAATTTATGCCTTATTATTGTGAGTCCCAAATGATGTTATTTAGGATTATTTAATTTTTTTAGCAACTACCATTGGAGGTCTATAGAAGGATATCAAATTAATAGGGATAGAATATTAAAAATCACATATAGTGCAAGTATAACTAAAAATTAATGGAATCATATTTTATAATTTAATATCCTACCCGCAATTCTATTAATTTTGTTTTCATAATGATGTTTTCAAACACTTAAGTTGGATAAGTGGCAATAAATTCAATCCATTTGATGTATTTCTCTAGCAATACCATGTCCATTTTTAATCATCTTTGATCTCCTAGACAAGAACATGTTGGAAATAAAAACATTTATTGTCTTTTTATTTTGTATTTGTCTTGTATAATTACAATAAGAATTCATAATAAACTATATTTTACAAATATAATAATATTTTTTTTAGTAATTAGTCATACTAGTTAAATATAAAAAGTAACTTAGACTATGATGATTTAGTCTTATGTGAATAGGAAATCAATGATCCACTAATGTTACAAAAAAATCATGAAAGTAGAGTTCTGTACAATCTATGAAATAAAAGGATCCAACAAGACAAAATTAGAATGAAAAACAATAATTAATTTATATTCAAACTTAGGTGGACTACCTCGTATTGTGATTTCCTATACAACATCGTGATTTTTTCAATGATGGAAAATGTTAAAACCATATCAAGTTAAATTTAAAATTGTTAAAATCTAAATAACTATATTTCATTACATTATCAGAAACTAGAACAAAACTATATCATGACCAAAGGGACCATGACATATTTTCCTCAAAACATCTGAAACCATTAGATGAAATCATGATAGATGCCCCTAAAACCACTTTTTTCGACCATGATAATTAATCATAATGTGGTTCTATCCCATTTTGGTTAAAATATCACTAAATTGAATCTATAGACACGATCATGATATTTTTTCCAATTAAACCCATTTTTTATATTTTTAAATAGATTTTCTTTTAAGGGAGTAAAAGACCCAATATAATAGGGAAAATTTGAAACCCAAAATTCAGTCAACACATAGCAATAAAAACATTATAGAGTATTAAACATAAACTCTTTGGATAGAAAAACCCTTATCCATGAGTAATAAATAAAAAATCACCAATGTGATAAGAAAATGTGGTTCATCATCCCAGAAAGATTAAATCTATCTTCTAGAAAGCTAACATCATATGAAATATTATCTACAGACATGATGTGAATTTTTGACACTGATATGATGAAATAAGTAAGTTAAATGATTTGGATCGTTGAGAGTTATAAGAAAAATGTTTTTAAAAAAATAAATTAAACATCATATTAATATATTTAAGGTAAAATAACATCAACTAAATAATGATTCTTTAGGGAAAATAGGGGAGTATGCTAAAATTTACCTAGATAGAAAGTCACATAATACTTTTATAAAATTCCACCATCCACCTTGATGTCATCAAAACTTTTTCAATGAGAGGCCACTACTGAGGGAGATCTATAAGATATTCCCGAAAAAAGAAGATGAAACACTAAAATACATTTAAAAGGGAAATGAGAAATCCCATATGATATCAAAAGTATGAAAGAAATAAAGACCATCAAGGGGGGTATCTGGAATAGAAAATATAGTAAACAATGAAATGTTATATGCAGTTAACACTAATCACATAGATATAATATCAAAACTTTATGAAAGAAAAAATTTATAAGAAAAACTTTATGAGAAAAAACATAAGTATAAAAGACAGGTGACAGTAGTAGATCTAAGGTAGAGTAGTAGCCTTATAATCAAAATATTAGTTGGGAAGAATAAATGAGATACCAACTACATCTGAAATAAAATGGAATAACAGCACCTCAATGGAAAATATATGACATAAATTTTTCCTCATTGTAAAAGAAATATCCAAATAACCTCCTTGAACTATGACCTCTCAAAAAAGATGAGGTTGCCAAAATACGATGAAGATAAGGAAACCATAATGTAGGGAGATAGAAAGAATGGTTTGGTTTATATTGAAACCAAATACCATATTAAATCTAACAATTCATCTAAAAAATAATTCCTCCCTCCACCAACAAGTCAAAATCATCGAAGAAAAATATTGATAATTTTGAAACTTCTACTTCAGATAGAAGAAAAATGATTCTCTCTCTCTCTGTAATAAAAAATAATGATGACCAATTTATCAACAAATGAAAACTATGTAACACATGACATAAATCCAAAAAATAGATCTCCCCATCATAATAACTAAATCATAATATGATAATTTTCATTAACCATTATTCCCTGATCCATAAATCTATTCATATGACTTCACTGGTCACCTAAAATCTCATGTTTTTCATTATATCACACCACATGATATAACTCAGTGGGGTCAATTATCAGACTTATTAAATTCCCAATAACCCAACATCTGTTCTTTTATTGGTGTTTTTCCCCACTCACATAGTCCCTGAGTAGCTTCCTAGATGATCACCCATAATGATCATTACATCCATCAAAACCCGCATAACTATGGCCTCTAATTATGCAATAACTCGAAAAGAATGGTTCACTTTATTGACATGGGTAATAAAATTTATCATTTTTACGTCTCACATTTTATAAGGGTGTTAAAATCTTAACCCCCTTAAAGAACAACACCCTCTTTGTTCACCCCAAGCCTCATGCCCTGGAAGTGTCTCTACCCATATGGAAGGTTATTGACTCTAGTAACATTCTTCATGATAAGGTCTTCCTCGGGGCATGAGCTTAGTCATGATATTTCATGAGTCTCCCATAATACCATAGTATCCTTCCCATAATACCACATTCTATTACACACTAGGTTCACTTATCCAACTAATAACTCTCCCCATAGGATCACTCATATTTGTTAGTTAGTCTTGTACTCATTAACAAAAACCCTAGAAAATTTCTTAATAGCTAATCCATCCTGATCCATACTTTAATCCATCCTTGATTAACTAGGGAGTTATAACCAGAAAGGATCCTAAAAATAAAGGTGAACCTTGCGGACGTGGGTTGCAACATTTATACATTTAAATAACAATTTTTCATTGGGTGTTGCAACGACCCCATGGAATAAGAAATTTATCAGAGTAATTTGATGGATAATCAGGCATAATGATTTTATATTATAGTTGAAGAAACATTAAAGGCCTAATGATAATAAAAATGAAACTTTGTTTATATAAATAATTATAAAAGTAGCAAAAAATAAAATAAATAAGAATTTTTCATAATTAAATATGTGTAGAACACATAATGGATGTTCCAAAAGTAAGAGAAAATAGCAGTAATGGAATGAAAGTAAAATAATTTATTCATATTAGAAAAAATTGTGTAATTAATATGTTATATTTTTTAAACGTTTTACCTATGATCATTTAAACAATAATAAGGATGTGATTGATGGTGAAGGATCCAAAAATAAAATAGAATTCCACGTGAAAAAAATAAAAAAAAAATCACGAATAAAAAAATCATGGAAAAAATATTTAAGCCCCTAAAAAATAATGTGATAAAATGAAAAGGAATGTTTAATAAGTACAAAACAAATTATAAAATAGAAATTAAGAATGTTAATGTGATCAATAATAAGAATAAATTACAGTGTTCCAGCAATTTCTTTTGTCTGGAATCCAAATAGTCAAAATTTATAACCAAGTTAATCCTTAAATTTAAACCCATTTTTTGATATTTCCCAAAAATAACACTGGAAGTAAATCATTAGTTGATAAAAAGTGTTGGAAAATTATTATGTTACCTTTGAATAACCCCTTAATCTATAACAAAACTAGATTTAACATATCCAAGAGAATCCTAATTATAGTATACATCAAAAAATGTCATTTCTAGTGGTAGAAACCATTATCAAAATTCCTCTAACTGGCGCCACCTACAACGCAAAATCAATGTACCTTATACTAAATTGATAGCAATATAAAATAGTTCCTTTAGGAAAAACCTTCTATAGTGAAACCATCTTGTTTTCAGTAAAATTTATATTTTTTTCTTCCAGTAGAGATCCCACCATCAACTCCAGAAAAACAAATCATTGTCTCCCCTTGTATGGTCCAATCACATTTTTATCCTCTAGGCATCTCATAAAGAGATACAACACCATTCTATGAGATCTCTCTATGTTAAACTCTATTATCAATCCATAGTATAATTTAGGATCCCTATGAATAAAAATTAGCTTAAAATATAAAATAGAGAAATGATTCACACAATATGAATAAAATAGTGAGCTAGAAATTATTTCATTTAATTATAATAAATAAAGAAAAAAAAATTGAAGTTAGAAAACAATAAATTTAGATAGAAACATAAATTTATAGAAAAATTATATATTGTGGTTCTGAAAATTTAAAAAAAATAATGAAATATTTATTTATCTAAATAAGGATAATAATAAAGAGATTTATTCATATTATCATATCCATTAAAGAAAAATGGAATATAATCATAAACTAGTGAATGAGGTTAATGACTGATGAGTAGTGTTGTAAAATGAATTTAACCAGCTCCTATTATATAAATAGTCTAAAACAATTCATCCTCACTCTATTTTACGTATATAAATTTAATTTTTAGAATTTTAGGGTAAATTATCATTGAGGATAATTTAAAATAATAAAAACATATTTTTAACCAATGAAGGTGATAATGATAAAAGGGAGTGTTATGATACCTGTTAAATTTGTAATATAATTCATGAATTATTTATATAGGAATTTATAATGTTATGGAGTATCATATATAGAGGAGAAAATAATTTGAAAATATATCAAACTAACTTTTTCATGAACCATCCCCGGTCAACTCTTTGGGAGCAACCGAGTCAGCTTGTGGGAAGGCCCAAAGGGTGTTGCTAATCCCCATTGGCTTGTAACTAGTCCTTAGGGATTATGGAAATGCTCTTGGGAATAGTTTCACACAATAAAAAATCTAAAGGGAAACATTTAATCAGATTATATTATAACCATAAAAATAAAACCACTCGTAATATAATCCAGTACATTATCTGATGAAGAAGAGAATATACATTATCATAGGAATAAGTAAAATGTCCAAGGATGATATTAACTTAAAAATGTTAAACATAAGAATCATAAATTTAACCCAAAATTAGAAACCATAACCTATATACATGTCATCCAGATTCACTCACCACATCCCATATTACCACCACCATACCAACTCAAACATCAATAATGATATAACATGGCCAGTCACCTTAAATACAATATAATCTATATAAAATTATTAGTGTATATATGGTGGGATAAAAGAGATCAATTTAGGATATCACTAAGGAGTTTGTGAAATTTATTTCAAATTTCATTTCATTTATTCTAGTTTCAATTATATTTTAAAATTAGCATTCATGTGGAAGGATAAAAAAGAAATATTTCATTTTTCTCTTTCATAAAACCTTAAAAAATCCCATTAAAATATTTTTTTGAAATACAAAAACATTATTGAAAATTTCATAAAAAATTATATTGTTTTGAAACTATTTAATTTTATATTAAAATACCTCCTTCATATTCATTAATAAAAACCCATTTTAAATAAATCCTAATCCCAACACATGAAATAAATCACACATGAACACCCACAAAAAAACCTCTTAATAATGCAAGAAAATACCACACAAAAAAAGGTACCACATAAGTCAATAGAGATAGGGATGAAAATGAGATAAAATATGGATGAGAAGAATAAAATTTCCAATAATATCATAATAGATATACAAGGTCCTAACGTACGATAGTCCATGACTTTTCCAAATAAATTTGACCAACTACCGGTATATGTTGTCTACAAATAACACATGTCACCAAACTAGCCCACACAAATCCCCATCCTGGGAACTCTCCCCCAGTCATGTAATATACCAAAACTAGGGGGAAACTAATAGAGTTTCACTATCTAAGGTAATATATATTTATATCTATACTAAAAAAATATTTATAGTTTCTAATTGACAAAAACAAAAATATAGGTGAGAAAACAATAGAATCATATTGTAAATAAATCAATCAAAAAAATATAAACTCACCTCACCTACAATACCCTTAGAAGAAATAAACACTTCTACAAAAATGAAAATTTTATAATAAATGATTTACCCCTTAGGTAATAGACCATACTAAAAAAAATAAGTGATTTGGATCTTAATAGTGAGTCACACAAAAATATAATGAATGAAAACCAATTTAAAATTCCAAAAGAATCATTTTGAAAACATATTCAAAATGAAAATACATTTACCACAATTCAAATCCATTTTTAAAAAATCCATTAAAATTAATCATGTAAAACCATTCTCAAAATCAATTAAATAAATGATATTATAGTTTAATTAAGTCACATGAAAATCCATAGTTCCAAATAATTTTTTAAAAACCACCCATTACATATTTCAAAGACCATATGGGTTCAAATACCTTTTAGTTATCAAAATAACTCAAATAAAACTATAAAAACATTTTTACCCCCACTAAGATCCCAAAAATCATTTTAGATTTTAGTAAACAATTGAAAAATCTATTAAAACCTAAAAAACTGTAGAATATATTTTTTGTTAGGTGATAAATAATAGTATGAGATTTATAAAACTAATGAAAACTATCACATATTAATATAATTTATAATGAATGGAGTTTAAGATTTTCTATTATAGAATGAAATTACAATTTATTGATGTAGACCTAAACACATACCTTATTCCAAGTGGTAACCCAACATGAAAATCAAAAATATATCTCTATTAATAGAGAACCCAAAAACAAAAATATTCATAACCCCAACAACACATCAAAGAAATTACCATGTTCAAACAACCTCTGAACTGAAATATCAACCCAAAATTCCCTATAGTTTTAGATATGAAATGAAAAAAAAAAGAATTAGAAGGAAGATGAGGGTAAAAATGAGAATAAGTGGAACAATAGAGGTTAAACTCAAGAAAGAAATTTGGAATAAATTGTCTAATTCTTAATGAATGTGAAGGATCAGAGGGACATTTCCCCCCATATGATCTATGGGCTAGTTGGATACATAATGGAGGAAAAGGTGGAAAAAACATCTTAAATTATAATAAATGTATAATTGGAAACCAAAATATTTAAAACATGGGTAACATGTACTATTTTTTATACAGTTTCGAAAAATTTGTTCCATCCATATGGAATCCACTGGATTCACACAACACACTTAAACGGATTCATCATGAGGTTATATAAATGATGTTTACACTAAGTGAAACACAACTCTAAAAACTAATGTACTGCCACACACATTTCGCATGGTTTCTATGAATCATGAAAAAGCTGTAAAACATCCAAAAACATCCAAATTTTCCAAATACAGACACACAAATAGATTATAAATAATATAAATATATTTTAAACAATATAACATCATAATATTAATAATTTTTATCACAATCTCCCCAAAATTACACATTCTTCCACCAAAATTTCTTCTGTCAATAAAGTGGGTAACAAGTCGTGAGTCACATTGGAATCCCCTGAAATAAGGCTGATCATGGTATGGGACTCTTAATAATGGATCTACCAAATAAGAAAAAATCCCTTACAAAACTAGTGGGTGAAATCCATGACCAAAATTTGAATTTTCTAAACATGCAATGACCACAAAAACTAGGATAATCCATAAAAGTAATTAGATTCCAAATATAGGTCTCCAAAACCTTTAGAATTCATCTCTAATGTTATGGTAAAAATATATCACATATAAAGAGGACACCAACTTAAAATTCCAAAATTTAAAACACAATCCCTCCAATAATGAACACCCATATAAAAATATAAGTATGCATAAAGAAAGACTGATGTACAATTTCATCAAACACAATAGCCCAATACTACAAAGAAATTCATCCACTATCATGCTTGATCACTAAAAAACATGAGTTCTAAACTAGGGTCATGATATACAAAAAAATAAAACAAAGACCTCAAACCAAAACCTCATCCCAAAACAACCCCATCAAAAAAAGTCAGCACTCTCAATTTCGTAATCCACAAATAATCCAATTAGTCCAACTTACCGGATCATGTACTGAAGGGACACACATGTTCTATAAATCAAGATTAAAATAACAAAATAATAAAATCACATGTATAAACAAAAACCTTATAACAAAAATCACAAAGAGACAATAAACACACCCCAAAACAACATTAATCACAAAATATGAAGGAAAAATTATAGAAAGCGATAAATGAAACATTTTAACATCCACCAAGATTAATTTATAAAATAAAATACAACTAAAGATCCAAAAATAAACATGTGACATATTTCATAAATATTAATCTTAAATTTCCATTAATGATGGCTTAAGAAGCCACACTATAGTCAAAATCATGGATATTTTGAATAAGTCATCTTTGAATGCCCATGAAGTCCACACTAGAAGCACACAAGATTAATCTTATATCTCTATGAATGTTTTCCACATTAAACCATCCATTTATGATTAAACATAACTAACTAGTTATTCATAATGAATAAAACATATTAACATAAATATACCGAACAAATTTTTTAAACACCAATTGTTTCCATACATGCTCAGTGTCCATTAACATGGACTTTACAATATCATCCTATTAATAGGTTAGTAAAAATCAACTATGATGGTCCAATGGTATAGTATATCTATTATTTTAAGGTAATGATCAATGAAGGAATCACCCGTGATAAAATCTAGAGAAAATAACATTGTCTCTATGAAACTTCAAGTATACTCCTTCACTGACCACATTCCCAAATGAATACTGATGAACTAAATAGTCTTATTCATCTTCAATTACTTAGTATAGTGACATCATGTACATGTATTCTTCAAAATATTCCATTAAAATTACCTTATGCATCATAGAAAGAACCAAAGACTCCCACCATACAAATGTAGTACCTCATTGATGGTTTAGAGAGAATAAAAAATTCTCGTATCTCCATCAAGTAAATTCATTTACTTGAGGGGAAATTTATTTTCATGGGAATAAATTGAATGAATATTCATGAATTATTAAATTTGGCCCAATATATGGGAGTATTAGATCTCTATAACTCAATTATGAGTCTGAGTTGAGTAAGTTAGTGGAGAACCCAACCTTGAAAATGAGAAGGTTTGTGTTGAATATCAACGCAATGAATTGAATTTCTACTAAACATCAAAGGATTACTAGGAGGTATAATCTTGATAACATATAAAGAGTGTCAATTAACTCACATTCCAAAAATCATGATTGAAAATTATATATAAATCCAAATTTAAAATAAAACACATGTAACACATCACAAAAAAAAATTCCCACTTTAACTATATCTATCATTAATAAATTCAGACCCTTTTCAGAAAGAATTTTTAATTTATAACAACCTATATCCTTCAAAACAAAACACCCAATTTTAAATTAGTAAATATTATATTTTAATCCACCCAAAATTTAAATCAATTTGGTTCTTATAAAAATATATAATTCATTCGAAAAACAACCTCCAATGTTTTTTAAAACCATTCCCTTTTGAAAAAATTACCCACCAAATAAAATAAACAAATTATGAAATGAAAATTTATTTTCCTATCATTAAACTTGCCTTAAAATGTTAAATCCAAAAATAAATACATACCTTTTAATAATATCCAAACTAGATAACCAAAACTTTGTTATATAAATTCTCTTAAACGCACTCACATTGTTGGTAAATTCCATTTGATTAAATCTATAGAGAAAAATGGAAAAAATATTCCATGGGAGAGACATAGATTTTATGGAATGGACACATGTCTTGGATAACTATGTTCAGACCTTGAAATATGAACATTATTCTTGTAATACCCCTAGTTTATGAGATTTATATTGTCTTCTAGATTTTGTGGGTTGTCCTTGAAAATATAGTTTTCTCTCTATCTTTACCCTCTAATAAAGGAAGACCCTGAGAATCATCAGTATACTCAATTGGGATAAATATAACATCATATCAAATAAATATTTATAGAAAATAATAATAAAACTAATAAGAAATTATTGAATCCATTGATTACCTTAGTGACTCAAATTACATTATGAAGGGTGGTGATCAAGCACCCACCTATGATAAACTGCCAAATAGGATCCATTTCCTCTAGTGATAAAGAGTATTGAATTAGTACATGGTAGTTATTTTAATATTCATTTTAAAATAGAAATTAAACTATGTGACCTGTTAATTTATAATCCACTCAAAAATGAAAATCACAACAACATAACATCACTTGAACATTTAGAATAGAAACACCGAAGAACAAGAGGATTTTTATTGGGTTCATATCTTGTATGGAATAATAATCCTTGTTAATGGTGGTTAATCCCCTAACCATGTATTATTTTCACTATTTACCATATTTAAATTTTCTTAAAAACAATCATGTGGAATCCCACCACCATGTCAGGAGTCACACCCAACAACACTGCTTCCTTATATATTACAAAAAGTAATTAAAAACAAGAAAGAATATTCCAAGTAAACAAGATTACTTCATAAAAAATTATGTAGATCCTATTCGATAAGACATTGAGGCCACAAAGGAGCAAGAAGCGTGGATAGACAGTAAAGACCAAATCATTTACCAATGCATCAATGAAGACTGAATCACCTTAGAGGAATTCATTTAGATAATAGACAAAATGGTGTCTCACCTTGATGAATTAATCAGGGAGGATCTAGACACTCAGGATAGTACTCTGTACAGGGAATTATATAGAGTTTCTATTTCACAAGCCTCCAGAATATTCAAGAAGTAATTACTCCTAGTACTGAAATGAATATGTTTAACAAATTATTCTCAAACTCAAACTTGTAGAACATAAGATGTTATTTTTTCAGGTTATAACATAAAAATAATAATCATCCTTGAAGTCACTTCTAGTATCACTAAATACTACATAGAATCCAATTAAATTTATATCATAACTTATTTCTCTATTTCCCCACCTTTGATAAACATACATGGGCCACAATCCACAGCCTCAACTCTCTTTCAACATCATGTGTCAAATATCACATTCCACAATCCCTATCATTATTATCTAACGACTAATTATCACTATTGTGTATTAATAACTCCTCATGAGCTATATGACACTTTTTGAAGATTGTAAATTCGTCATGGTTTAATAATAATTTAAACAATATTAAAATAACAATTTTTAATCATTGCAGTAATGTGATATTTAATAGTTTTAGCAACTATCATAATTTCACCTTTCCCACAACATGAAGTATGTATAATGATATACATTCCATAGAAATCCATCTATGTGAAATGATCTCAGAAAATGTATGCAGAAATAGACTATGTGAATACTCTATATAGAACAATTGTCCAAGTGAATAATTATCATGAACACTACTGTAGTAATTAGTTGTGTGACTGAAAATTTCTTTTTGACTTTCCTTTTCAAAATCCTATGTACCAATAATCTATGCTAATGTACATTATGCTCCCCAAATAATTGGATACATCATTATTAGTAAGTTGGGTATATAACAAAATTGATATGTGATATTCAAATTCAGTTGCATTGAGGATTTTCCTACAATGAAACCAAATCTACTATGTAATTCACCCACAAATATAAAATGACAATATGAATCTTCCTATTATATAGTCCTTCTCAAAAAACCTCTTTATATTCATGGAAATAATTTATATGATATATATAACCATATGAGTTAGATCAAACATCACTTAACATAAAATAATGTTGTCCGAATATAAAACAACATAAACTCACCAAGAATGATGGGATCCTCAAATTGTTTCAAACTAAACCATAATTACATGGGTTTATTCAATCTACCCTTTCATTTATTGACAATAATTATATTGGTATTGTTTTTTCATTACTCAAGATCATGAAGAACACCACTTACCCCCATTTCACTGCAAAGTGAAGATCAGTATTAATTATTTCAATGGATTTAATAATAGGAAATTTATTCTCTTTTAACTGACATCGTTCCACTACTTCACCTACCTAAAAACTTTATTTACCCCCCTTTAACATGTAAATATCTCCCTTTTGAAAATAGAATCCAAATTACCATGGAGGGATCTCAATGAAATAGGAATTCCCGTTCATGGAGAAGGTTGGACAAGATGTTTTAGTCTTAACTCTACAAACATCTCTCATGGAATAACTTTTGTGACGATTTATGCAATCTGATTATGTGAATAAATATATACAATATTGACCTCTCCACAAAATATCATTTATTTAACAATATATTTTCTGATATCAAGGTGATTTGATTGTGAATGTCACATTATATTTTTAGACAACCCTATTACACATGGATTGTCACAAGCAACTTCTAGATGGTTCTCAGTTATAATATTTATGTTTCCTAACTACGATTTCATCCACATCATCTATGTATAAAATTTTATATCTAAAAAATACTATTATTCAGAAAAACACAATTTCCCAGAATTCTGATTTTTTTACCATCATAAGGAACACATTCTCTGAAAGAATATACCACTTGATGTTGATTTCTATCTAAGAAGTCACCAAACCAACCGTTATCTATAAATCCTAAAAAATTATAAATATGTACTATGTCTACAAAGTATCATTTAGTTAGTAATTCCTTTTACATACCTCATAATTCAATTACCAACCACCATGTGAGACTATTCAATATAACATAGAAATCTGCAACTATGAGTCACCAAAAAAGTGATGTTTTCCCTTGATACTATCAGGATGAGAAAACATCCAATAATACTTCAAAATTATATTTGATTAACACTACCACAAGAATCATCTTTTCATAATATTATTCTAATTGTTATGGATATTAATACTTATTTTTACCTTTCAATTCCAATAATTTTAATCAATACTCTATAAAAACATTTCAAGATAGAATAATATGTAAATTGGTTTTTTATAAATCATAAATTCCAAAAAGTATTTCATCTCACAAATCATAGATGATTAAATTTACTTATTCATCTATTTAGAAAAATCTTTATAGATACAGTCCTAAACACCATAAAATATGATGTAATATACATAGAAAATTACAATGATGGTTTCATTGTTCATCTCTTTCACATAATGGCTAAATTCAACATTACCTTTTTCAAACATCATATCTGTTAAAATTCTGTCTAATTTGGAAAAATTGGATCAAGGGGCCTTTTTTAAACAGAAGTACTATTTTCCAGTTTGAAAACCATATTTTTTTAATTTTCTATGATAAAAACATTATGGTACATAATATAATCTTCTTACTCATAGAAAATATTAATAATATCATATTTCACATCAATTTCATAAAAATTATAATGTTTTTGAGATTATGAAACCAATAACATTCTCATTTCATCCATTCATTATAGTGTTCAAAATGTATCTTCAAATTCAAATCATTCGATTTGAGAATATACTTTTAGACCAATACAACATTATTTCTTGATAAATCTTCCTTATAATTTTGAATGATTCTAAATAAACACTTGGTGAAAAAAAAATATCTTTAGTTACACATGTAAGATCCTATTTGATGTTCTTCTCAATATAAAAATTTTCCTCATTAATTGATTGTATACATTCCTCCTTCACAATTTATTCTACAAAAGTATGAGGTTCGTCTTTGGAAATGATTGTAGTGTGATCTTATAATCTTAAAAATATTTTTCTCTAAAATCAGAATTATGGTCTATATATATACTTTTAGTATAAATATTATTCTTCAAACATAGAAAAATATTTCATAAATTTTTATTAAAATAATTTTCATCACCACTAGACATTTATAGATCGACCTAAAGTATTTCTAATCAAATTTTAGAAGACTTTTTATTCCTTTCTTTAGACATGTGTTCATAGTCTTCTATGAGAAATGAAAAATCTGTTCGAATTTTTAAGGTTGTTTTTTTATAGTTTAATCAATATTCACATTTTATCATTAAATAATCTTGTTCAATATTTTATTACAGCATCAATACCCATTCCTAGTAGATAAATAGACCATGAATACTCCACCATCAACATTTTCATCTAATTTTACCGATCTGATATCCTCTTTTTTAATATAACAAGAGAAACCAAATAACGTGAAATATTTAACATCATAATTCCTTTTATTTCAAATTTAATATGGTTTATTATTTTTTTATTGTATCCTAAGACACATATTTGGTATATTCTTAATAGTTCACACAATTTCTCTCGAGAAAAATATTGAGAAGCCATTTTCCACTAGATTTTTTTTTCTATTTCTACAAAGTTAATATTCTTCCTCTCTAAACCCCCATTTTATTTTTATGTATAACATGTGATTTAATGTTGCTTGATGAAATTTTGAAAAAAAAAATTATTCAAATTCATCGTATGTGTATTATTTTCAATTTTTAGATATCAATTTTTTTGAAACCAAAACAAATATGCTTTTAGACTTTCCTTCTGTATATTTTAGAAATGACTACAACCATATATTTCTTCTTAACGAGGAACACATTATTCATATGATTGAAATCATATATAAAGGTAATTAATTAATGACCACCTCAGGTTGAATTTTTTCTCATTGGTCCAAAAAGAAAAATATTAACTATTTCCAATGGATTTGTGGATGTATTTTCCACATTCTTACAAGACTTTTATATTATATTTCTCTTTTGAGAAGCTCCATAGATTATATATTTTTATCTCTTTAGTTTAGAAAACTCTTTCACCAATTAATGTTTCATAATATTATTTATAATTATATTCACATGATTTTCTATTTTTCCATTCCAAAACATGTTATCATATTTTATTCTATAATAGAATATATTTGTGGGATCACAAATCAAAAATAGATTTCAATGTGTTATATTATCTTAACAAATATTTCGTCCATCCCTTGTCCTTTAAATTATTCATGTATTTATTTTCAATGTAACATGATTTCCTCTATCACAAATATTGATAACACTAAACATGTTGTGTTTTAACACATCAATATAATGAACATCATCCAATTTGAAATTTTTATCCTTAAATTAAGATACCATAATACCATTTATTTTCAAGGTAGATTCAATACCACACATAGCATTTTGTCCATCAAATTTCTAAATATTCATCATAATTTTATAATCTTTAGTCATGTGAGTGGAACACCTACTATATAATATCCAGGATATACTCTTCTTACATTCTTTAAATTAAACTTCTACCAAGCATGACTTCTCTTTATTGTACACTTAAAACAAATTTCCATTTTTCTAAAGGATAAATATCTTGGTTTGTTTGTCTAAAATTTATACTCTCTATTCCCCTTCAGATAAAATCATTGACATATTTATTTATGATAGTAAAATTTATTTTGTGATGTCATATTGTCTCTATCTTCCTTCCATATATATATATTCTTATAAACCCTATCATTTTCACAATAGATATACTCCTGTGGGTTCATGTGATCTACCTAGTAGATAAATTTTATAGTAACATATATGGGAATTATGTCGAATAATTATATTTCACCAATAATACACTAGAAATAAGAAATTTCATTACACACCATGGAAATATCAAGAGAAATTCTACCAAAATTATTCACATTAGTTGAGCTTCTTGTGTATTATTTCACTTATAATTTCTTAATGTAGAAACATTCTTTTATCTTATATCTATAGGTAGTTTTGGAGGTAGTTTTATTCGTTCTTTTAGGTCCATGATTGATTAGATTTTAGATTTTTACCTACAAATTTTGTATCAATAGATATGAAAATAGAATTTTCATATGGGAATTTTACCAAAAAATTGCAATCAATTTTGGATGGTTCTCCCTTGAAATCAATACAGTTTTTGAATTCATTCATAATAATTGAAATAATTTTCTCAACATCAATAAATTTTTATAGTGACATTGATAACTTTTAATCCTTCAAATTGATCTTTCATTCTAGATATTTGGCAATTTTCTCATATACTAGACAATTCAATATGAACTTTTGTTTTCATTGATCAGAGTTTCCTCCTTTTTTTCTTTCTCATTCATTTATTCAAATAACTATTCATTACATACATAATTTTATTTTCTATATATGTATTCATAATCTATTTTTCTTAAACAATATTCATCACTACTAAAATAATCAATAGTGTTTTGAACATGATCCATAAAATTTTGAAATAATTCTTATGTCACTTCATCATAATCACTACATGAAATATGATCGTATACCAAAAAATTTATCAACATGTTATTTCAATTATATTTTTGAAATTTATTTTTTATTCTACATATATTAATATATTTTCAAAAATATTTTTCATATTTATTTTTATAATCTTTTTATCATCTTTTAATTTCTTTTCTTCTCACTTCTTCATTTGATGATTATATTCAAAATTTCTAAGACCATTGCCTTTAAATCATCAACAAAAAATGGGATTTATTCTTGATTTATCCACACTAATTTTTTTAGAAATAAATGAAATAACCCTTTGATGTGATTCCTCATTTTTCATAATCACTCGAATGAGATATATTTTCATCATTAGTATTTTTCATGATCCTCATGGATTAAAATGTAATATCCTCATTCACATTAATCATCAATGTTGGTAGTTTTCTCATTTTATAGGAAATGAAAATATTTTTCATCTCATATAGATTATGATATTCTCTATATTCAAGTGCAGAATATTTAAGATCAAATATGTTTGGGAAATTTTTCATCAACATCCATTAAATTGATGAATCATCATTATTTTTACCATAGACTAAAATATTACTAATAATTTCAATTACCTGAGTAAATAATTCATAAATTCCTTAATAATCTACAATTTTGATTTCCTAAAATTGAATTTCCCATATTTTCAACATTTCTCATTTCAATTTTACATTTCCTTCATAGTTGGGTTTCAATTTATCCGAAATGGTTTTTGTTGTTGTAAACCCACAATATATGTGTCAAATTTTTCTAATAATGGAATTAGAATAGAATTTTGTGAATTTTTATCCACTTATAAATTTCTACATTAAACTAATTTCATATGATCATTAGTTGAGAAGATTAGAATAAACCATTGTCACTCATCACAAACATCCAATCCTAGATATTATCGATGGGGGAATATTTATTTTTTCAAACCATTATAATTATACCTTCAATTTTAAGATAATGGATTTTATTAACTAATGTTATATTATCCTTGACTCTTGGAAAAATATATTAGATCTAATAGTGGTATACTTTATCTAATAAAAATCAATCTTCCAAACATGATAAATTTACCCCCTGGGAAGGGGTTCAATTAGTGGGGGTGGTTTTTTAATTTTATTTTTAAAACTATAATTAACCTATATGTCCTATTAAAGTATGATCCACTCAAAATAGATGAAAAAAATGTATGTGATCGTAAAGAAAGAAAATATCAAATAAAATATTGAAAATTTTGAGGTTTGGATCCAATATAGAAGACAAGTCTTTTGAATGGAAATTTAATCTCTCAAACAACGTATTATATTCTCTATTTCCCCAAGTGAAATTATCTTTCAGTATATCATGTTTAATCCAATGAAACATGATATTATTCACACCCAAAAATGAAACTTCCCACTACAATACAAAATCTGATTACAAACACTATAAAATCATAAGTAAATCAAATTACCTCAATAAAAAATGATACAAATACAAATTTATGAGACTAAAAAATATGGTAGAAATAATTTCTCATAGTGTGGAATTGAATATTATAAACAACATATCCTTAAACTAAAAATATTATTTTATAGGACTGGATTATCTTCCAGAGAACATCATAAGAAGACTCTGATTCCAACACACTTCTAGAAGAACTATCAACTACATCACATATCATGTTATGTATATCACACATTATATTACTATTTCAACACCTTTGACATCCATGAAATGAAAAATCTCCATTACCTACAATCCCATTATTATATATGTGTCATAGATTACATTACAAAATCTATATTATTACTTCTCATCTCCCCATGATATATTTTGTATATTTCTATCACCCCATGGTCTCTATGATAGATGTGGAAGATCATACATTCTTAGAGTATTAATGAAAATTTAGCATCATATTAAAATAACCATTTAAAATTTTTTATGTCACATAATTTCAACAATTTGAAACTACTATAAATCTACATTTCCCTCAATATGAATAGTGTACTATGATTTTCATTCCTTCATAAAAATTGAAATGTGAAATTATCTCAAAAGACTTATATAGAAATAAATGACTTTAATCCCTACATAGAATAATTGACTGTGTGAAAAATTCTCAAGAACTCTTATATAGAAATCTTTTACGTGACTAAAAATTTGTACATTAATTTCTTTTGTAAACATCTATGTTCTAATTAGCTACGTGAATGTGAATTCGTCTATGTGACCAATCATCTACATCGTTATTAAAAAAATGGTAAAATAATGAAACATATATTTGATTTCCAAATTTATATACATCATGTATTAGACTATTTAGATACCAAATTGGTTTTTTGATTCCTCTATATAGAGAAAACAACAATGTGAATCTACCCCTTATGAAATGTTCTATATGGATCTAAAAACTAATCAATATTGAATAATACATCCTCATACAACCTCCAATACTTCCCAAAAAAATCATACTAACATCATGGAACATCCTTCCATGATATATAAATCCATATAAACTAGATAAAACACTAATTGGAATAAAACAAGGTTTTTAACAAATACAACAAACTAAAATCACTTTGATCTATGGGATCCTCATGTTGTTATAAGCACGACCACAATTCCAAGGGGTTATTCATGTGGCATACCTCTTGAGTCTTGATGATAGTCCTAATATACTATCTACTAATAGATGCCCCAAATAAATATTGATCAACTATAGAACCTAGGAATTTCAAAACCTAAGCTCTCATACAATATTATCATGAACTAGTATGGGTTACCTCTCACGGGTCACCTGATTTATCCCATGTAAATTATTTAATGGAAAATATTTTCCCTATAAGATGGAAACTAGTATGTAAAATGATAAATATGAAGACACAATAGCTGGGGGAATTGTTTTCTTTAAAAACATGATAGAATATAAATTTCCCACTTTAGAATAAAGTGAATCATTCCTTCTCTCATGTAGATAAATTAGAATCAAGAAATAAAAGAAGAAAAGAATAAAATAACCTAGAGTGGTTTATGGCTCAAAAATACCCTAGTCTAATGCACCAACACATTATCAACAAGATTAGTAATTTTACTATCATGTCCATTTATTGAGAAAATCTACAATAGAGTTTTGGCAACAGAAACCTTAGAATAAGGATTTAAGGGGACCTTTTGGTTCTTTTAAAAGAAATACTAATATATATAGTGTAGTATTAAATTCTAAAAATCCACCAATGGAGGAGTATGATCTTTAAATACTCTTAAATAAATAATCTATCACGATATTGATATTGAAACATAATTATGACATATTTGTAGCAACAACTGATAGTTGAATATGATCTTTAAATAAAAACAGTTGCAAAAAAATATTATTCAACGTCAAGTGATAACTATTTTAGATAATAGTTGAGAAAACACATGTTATATGATTAAACATGTAAGTCTCTAAAATTTTACACTAGAAAGTGATTTCTCAAACTATAGTAAAATAATAGCAGTGATATATAAGAGTATAAACAACAATAATTAGTTAAAAAAGGATCAAAACATGTATGTCTCCAAATTATAGCTCTAAATGAAATAATGTGTCCTAATTTTCAAATTAAGATCATTTTATTTTTAATAATATCATCATATGTATAGAAGTGTAAAATACAATTATTTATCATGATGGTAGAATTTCATTTTTTCATATGGATCCATAAATATCTCACGATAAAATGATAATATTTTAATTCAAAACATTCAATGTGATTCATAATATACCTCCAAAATTTTAACAATATAATTTCTTAATTGAAATTCTTTGAATTAGCCTCCACGAATCGTTAAAATTATATTTAATTTAGGAAATATTGTTCTTTAAAATAAGAAAACAAACCATAATTCAAAAATCAATCTTGAACAAGTCAAACGTAGGGTTTCTCTATGTAATGTTAAAATCTAAAAGTATGATTTCCTATGTATAGTTGATTATAAATATAGGTATGATGAACCATAACTTTGTCCAACAAATGTTGAGTTTCTTCCATAGTATGGAATCTGATCCATACTTTTACTCCAAACATATGGCATACAAATCGTATGTTATTTTTAAAATATTGGGTTTGAATAGTTTATTCATATTACTTATAAAACACACCTAGCATAATTTCCCATTGAAAAAATAAATATCCTCTAAGGGGAAAAGACTAAATATGATTCATGAATAATAATAAATATTCTAGTAATTAAAATCCTAAAATTCACTTAATGTTACTCAATTATTAACATAAATATGGGTTTTTGTGAGCATCAAAATAAAAAACGAATTTAAGAAAATTTTGAATAAACATATGATCCAAAGTCTACACTTATTTATCATCATAAAACCCAAAAAAGTATTTAAATTAATAAATATAATAGATAAAATTTAAAAAATATGAGAATAAATAAATTTTTATAATATTTTATCTTTCAAAATAACAATATATTTATAATTAAATTTCACCAATATTTATTTTATACTTTTATAAACACAGTTATTTACATAAATTTTCCAATTTATTCCTCAAATTTATCTTTGAAATAATTTTTATCCTCCCAAAAAAATATCATAAAAATCTCATCAATTTCTCATTAATTTCTCATAAATTCCTCATATATTTCTCCCACTTTTTTGAAATTAAAAATAAATTAAGAAATAGTTTATCATATTTTAAATATAAGGAATATAAAAATTGATCGTAAACTAAGAGAAAAAAAATAACATTGAATTTAGATATACTACAAATGTGGAGAAGAATTAAGTTATATAGAAGGATTCAACTGTTTATTTGCACTCTCTAAACATTGATATTTTACACTGCCAATATATATAATTCATAGTACGTATTATACTCTAATTTTAACAACATCAGATCCTTAAACAGTTGAATAATATGAAAACTATTTAAATGTAAATTATTTTATCTATCCATGATACATCATATTCGAATCTTCTGGTTTTATTTTATCCATTTTAATTTTCATACACACATTAAAAGAAAACAAGTATTCATTATAAAGAAAGTTATCTAAAAAATATTGATACTTTCTTTAAATTGTATAAAAAAATTGAAATAAAAGATTTTTCAACACTTAATATAATTATATAAATGCTTTTATATCTTCATGTTGTTGTACTACTTCATTATATAAATTAAAAAACCCTGAAAAAAAATTTATATAATATATTCAATCTCTAATAATATGATAATAATAAAAAATTAGTTCCTAAAAACATAAATTTATGAAATTTTAAAAGAATATTTTTCCATGTAATCGTTAACAATGGACAGTGACTGTTATCCAAAAAAATCAGAAAAATATTACATCACATTTTCTTTTAAGAAACAAATTTCTCTGAGCTTGATGTTCTATGACTCTTCATTCAGATCGGATTTTTTATTCATGATTTTTTGAGTTTGGTATTTTAAATAATGAAGATAATATATTTAATAGGGTTTTAGAATTCTATTTTTGGGTATTGAAGAGAAAGAAAATGATTTCATTCTAACATGTTTTAGATGGTGTTTTAGGTTTTCAAGTCAAAAGAATGAATCATTTTATATTTTGATGTAAAAAATTGTTTTACATATGAATGTTATTCTAAAATAAAACATTATGTAAATGAATAACATTTATTAAATAAATATTTTTTAAAATAGTTTTTATGAAAATGAGATATTAAATTAAGAATATAGTTTTTCCTGAACCTATCATGATTCATATAATTTTGTAAAAATATAAGAATGTTATATTATTCCACACACCTTGATGTATAAATCTCATTGTGAACATTTTTTAATGAGACATAAAAATACAAATATATTTATTAAGATTAAATGTTTTTACCGTTTTTTTAATATGAAATTAAATTGACAAAAAGTATGTATAATATAATGATAACTTTAACCGATTGATTTATAACATAAAAATAATATAATGATAAAAAAATTAATAGTGTATGAATAAATATAATAAAAATGTTATCTCCTATATATAAAATAGTTTATGCATTTAAATCGTATGTTAAGAAGAAAATAAAATACATCTAGGATTAACCATTCTAGATTTATGGTGTTTTCATAGAAATTAAAACGTATGAAATTTCCATAATATTTATCATCCACTTAATTATATATTAATGATTTTCATTTTTTCATGCAGACAATATATTAAATAAATGTTCCCTTTGGTTCTCATAGACTTTTGGGTCCAACAATGTTTTTAATTAATGTTTTAAATTAAAAAATCTCCTTAATTTGAGTGTCTATTCTATAATTAATATTACATAACTCCTTTAAATAATAAACCTTCATGATACAGTAAAATTATGGTCTTCAAAAATAGTAGTCAATTGGATAATTTTTATTTCTTCCATAATGAAATCATTTGATAGTAGAAATTCTTTTTTCATTAAGAACATGAGAAAAAGTTATTTCAATATAATTATTTTTAGTCAATTACTACCAATGCCTAGTTTACTTATAATATTGAATTTATTACCACTATTAATTTGATTTAAAGAGTTTTCTCATTTAATAAAAATTCTAGAGGCTACATTTATTTTATTAACTACTTCTTATAGTTCATTTATTTTATTTTCATACAAAATACAAGAAAATTTATATATTAAATATGAAATATGTTTTTATAAACAGTATTTAATAGTTAAGTTAGTATCATAATACATTATAGGTTTAATATGCTTATTTAAGGATTAAAATTGTTCATCAAGTATAAAATAAGTTTAATTATGTTCATCATAAAAAACTTCAGAATCATAATTTTGACAGTTAGAAGTGTGTTCTTCATCAGCATGAGCCATAAGATATAGATTAAAAATAATATTTTCATACAAGGCATTATATTTTTTTCATATTCATCACTTTAATCATAAGTAACACTCCAATTATTTTTCATAATCTTTTCTCTTTTATTATATAATTATCTCTCATTTGAGACATATTTCATAAGATAATTAGAGTTGTTTTCACCTATCTCCTTAAATTTATAGAAACTACCCTAATTATTCCCTTTCATCTTCTTATTATAATGTTTTAGAAATCATTAATAAATGTCTTATAATTATTTTCTTGAATCCATAATACATGAATTAGATAACTCATCTATAGTAGTTCTAAGTACGCCATCTTCCTTTTAGAAAGAAATATGATTTTTAGATTTAGTTTTCTTCTCAAATTCATACATCATCAATATTCCTATTATTTCATTTATTGTAAAATATTTGATGGGCCTTGATTTAAGAATACCAGGAGGTATTATACTCAACATAGAGGGTAAAATCTAACTATATTTAAATATTGATTTTATTCTTTAATTTATTCCCATAAAAGAGAAATAGCATTGAACCCTTATTTTAATATTATATCTATATAAGAGTTACTATCATATTCATGCATAAAAAATGCCTCAAATTTTAATTTCTTATTATTTTCAGTTAATTTATTTACATTATCATTTCTTTTAGGAGACACAAAAACAGTCTGCAATATTTCATAAGAAATACCACACTAGGAGACTCTATTAAATTCATCAATAACTAATACACATGAAATTATATTAATTTAAATTAAATTAAGATTAATATATTTATATTTATTACAATTCTATTTATTTTATATCACCATTTGGAATTTAATTAGTATTTCATACCTTTAAAATATGTCTTATTCTACTAGTTTTTAAATAACTAATCATGAGTGATTTCCAACATCCATAATTATCACCACTTAAATAAGGTGAATAGATCATCTATTTAACTTCTCTATGATCTTACATTGACAATTATCTTCATCTAGATCTATAACTCAAAAAATATAAAGTCAATATAAATATAACCTCTTGAAACATTTTTGAGATATCCATTGATACTATGGGATAATAAAGTGATTCCTCATGGACTTCCAATAATATACAATGGTGATTTTCCAATAATTCAATTGTTTGATATAAAAAATAAATGGAAAGGTGTTATAAATGTTAAATAAAGTAATATATCATATCCTCTGATACCAATTTTCAATAAATAATTGTAATGATGAAGACATAATAGGTATGAATAATGTTCAATTAAAAACGTGATAGAAACTAAACTTCCATCTTGAGATTAAAGTGTTTCATTACTTCAATCTTAGAGATGATTAAAAACAAAAAAGAATAAGATGAAAACAAAATCATGATTAATAGTTCTTTAGGGATTAATGATCCTCTAGTTCACTCCCTTAATTCTCTCTCCTTTGGTGATTTTAACTAGCATGTAATTTATCCAGGAACTTCTATAACTACGTGTAGGTAGTTGACACCTTACAAAAAGTCTTTTACATTTCCTTATAGTTAATTTATAAGAAACTAAAATATATGTATCATGGTATAAGAAGTTAAAACTCCAACTATTACTGATTACAAGTATCCAATACTCTTAAACAAATAATTAATCATGATGTAAATGTTGAAATATATTTTACACATATTTCTAGTTTCAATTAACACTTGTATATGTTATTTAATAAAGCATAGCAGTAGTAAAATATTTTTTTTAACATAAAACCTAATTTATACAGATAGTAGAAGAAAAAGCCTCAGGTAAATATTAAACATGTATGTCTCCAATGTTTAACTCTGATAAGTTCATTTTCAAACTATATAAACAGTTAACAGTGATAAATAGCAACAAATACAATTTTCGATCAAACAAACAAGGATCAAACCATGTATGTCTCTAAATTTTAGATATGAAAGAAAATACATGTTCATATTTTCAAATGGACATCCTTATTATCAAAATAATAACATAATTTATATAGAATATGAAACTTCCTATATTGGTCATGGGGGTCAAATTCCTTTTAGTCAAACAACTCTAGAAATATATCTTGGAACAAAGTTAATATCTTGATTTAAAACAATCAAGGATATCCAAATAAGCCCTTTGAAGTATAAATTATCTAATATATTCAAATGATCCTTTGAATTGTTCATTAAATATCATTAAAAAGTTATTTAATTCATGAGAGGCCACTTAAGAAAACATTTTAACATACTATAATTAGAACTCCATATTTAGCCAAGTCAAATCTAAATTTTTTTTCCTAATGAAAACCTCCATGATTATGGCTGATATCATATGGTTGACTAATAAATTAGGGATTATAAATACATTTATCCCTCAAACATAGGTTTTCTACTAAAAGTAGGTTTTTTGAACCATAATTTTACTCCAAAAGTATGGTATAAAACCATACATTCTTTTTAATATGTTGTTTATGAATAATAATTCAAGAATACTTATAAAACGTGTATTTAATACTTTTCCTTTAATATGAAAATATCTTCCACGGGTGAAATGCTAAATATGATTCAAGAATAAAAATAATTATTTAAGTAATTAATAAAATAAAAGTCACTTAATGTATCTTCATTAGAAACATAAATGTTCTTTTTTATGATCTCCAAAATAAAAAACAATTTAATGAAATTATTGAATTATCACATTCTCTATAACAAACTAGTTCCTAGGAAAATATACTTCTATTCGAAAAAATTATTAAAAATAAAAACTATAATGAAACATAAAATTATATTATAATGACGTATAAATTATAAAATACTTTTATAATAATAACTATCAAATGAATAAGTAAAACATCCAAGAATATCCAAAACAATAATGCTAATACATTAGATAGTGTTTTCATTTCTAGTTTAAAAGAAAGGGAATGGAGAGATGATGAATAATTTTTCCATTATCATAACAACATTACAGTACCTATAAGGTACTGGGTTCATCATAATATGTGGATGACGGAGTCAAGGAAAGAAAAAGAAAATAAAGGAACATGAAATAAAATAAATTCAAAGAGGAATTTATCTCTTGATGTTATCTTAATTGAAATCATCATTAGTGAAGAGGTTTTAGACTTTTAATGAGACCAAGGGATACTGGATGTGGGGGAGGATATTGAGAGGTGATTTGATCCTAATTTAGGAAAGTACCACTATTTCATTGGGGTGAATAGAAGAGGGAGTGAGGGAGTCTTATAGTGGAGGAGAGGAGTGATTTTTTAATATCTTATTAATTATTTAATTATTTCCATCAAGACAACCAATAGTGATGATTATTGTGACCCATAATTGTAATAAGTTCATGTGACTTCGAAAAAATTGTTATTACATCATAAATGATACTAGGAATATTGAATTAAACTGATATTGTATATATACTGTACAATACCATACTTTACCATTCATAAAAAATTTGAGTATTTCAAAAAACCCAAAAAATTCACCATAAGAATTATTCGACATGTATAATTCAAAAATAATATCCATTTTCTGAAACTAATTTTATAAATATTATTAATATAATTTTGAAATAAAATCATAATTTATTCAATAAATAACAATTTTAAAACTATATTCCATTTTATATCACATTGAAAATTTAATCAAGATCATATTATATTAAAACCATAATTTAATAAAATAATAATATGGTTACTATCCATAAGGGTCATATTACTATTTGTAAGGACATATTACTAATCCCAAAAATACTAAGAATGCCTTATTTGACTCCAAAAATATTAATAAATGCAACATTGTTTGTCATCTTTTTTGGAAGTCAAATCCCAAAGGTGGAAAATTATGTTTAATAGATAGGTTATAATAAAGTGGTGTCTGGTAGAGACTCAATGTTTCATGAATTTTTTTATAAATACTTCTGATGTAACTTTCATAGGACTATTATAAATTAAACAATGCATTTTCTTATTCTTTCATGAAATATGTAAATAATATGTTGTAACAAGTTTTTACACCTTCACTAATTGGTTGATAACCTTGTGACTATGCTTTTTAAACAAAATTCAAATTTTTAAATTATTCAAAAACCATTATTTACTTTCTTACCCAATAGTAGGCAAGAAAACCATCTCCATAATTCAATATAAATTCATTTTGATCACTCTCTCTAATTCCATTTATAGATTTTTAGTCTGAAATCATGTTTGACTATTTTTACTAAAGAAAATTAGAAACCAACACATTTATTCTTTATTATTTGTCCCAAAATTCCAATCCAATTTCTTGGTCTCATTTGATGAATCCCATTTTATACATCTCAGATCACTTATTCTTCCCGGAATCTTATTCAAATCCAAAACTGCAGAGCTCCGCCTTCTTGCTCATGAACTGTGTTATAGTACATTATACCTGAACCCCTTTAAATAGTTGATCCAAAAATTGAAAATATAGGAAAATTAAATTATTTTCCCGGTCAATGAAACATAATATCTCTGAATTTCACATTCATTTAATATTAAATTTTACTCCATTAAATTCTTCGTAAATCTTATAGTCACTTCTAGAATCTTTATGAATGACCCAGAATATCTTCATTTTCAACCATACATTAATAATAACATTAAAATTTATTTTAACAAAATATCTTAATCTGAAACACTATTTTTCATTTCTCTTCTCTTGAACAAAATACAAATAAGAAAAAAAAAATATAATTATCACTGTAATGCACCAAAAAAACTAAAATGATTAGAAAACCTCATTGAAAAATCTATATAATTCAGAATCATTAAATAGGTGAATAGTAGACCCAAATATATATCACACATTATCATCTACTTAATTCATTAGTTAAACCTCTCAATAAAATGATGAAACTCAGTATCCAATGACTTATCAGTGTCAAACATATCATCAAATAAATATTTATTAATTATGTTGTCACATGGATCGACATCAAATTAACATCCTATGGTTTGTTGTTTTATGCTCATCTACTGGAACATCATCTACATCCAGTCTGATGTATAGGTCTCTATATCCCATCCGATGGATTAGTGTTTTCATCTTGTCTGGTGAATCGATGTCTGCATCCTACTCAATGGATTGGTGAATATGACTTGTCTAATGGATTGGTATCAAAAAATAATTATTTATATATATAAATTAGGATCTGATGGTGCATTTGATGGATCAACTAATCCATTAAATTGGGTTTTTTTATTGATCAACCAATCCAATGGATCAATGTTTCAATAATTTTTTCAAAGAATCTTACTTTTATAAATCGTACTTCTAGTTTTCCCGAAAAAAATTAATCTAAAAAGATTCCTTAGGAAAACTACTTCACATTCTGTTTAATTGATTATATTCTGAAACCCAATATTAACTTATTATATTTTACACCCTCTAACTTGTATCATGATACTTATTCATGTTTTGATAAAATTGAAATATCCTAAGAGTCATTAGATTTTTTGTATCAAATATCTCTAATGAGATTCTGTATCTAATACGTTTTCCTGGTCTATTCTAAAAAATCTTATTCCTGAAAGTTCAGAAAAAACACTTATTTATAAAATGTCATTATATTAAACATCAATTGATGGAAATTCTATGAAATTATATGTTTGATAATCATTGTCTGAAGGTCCAATTCTCATTCCTAAGAAATAAAAAATTAAGTTTATTTTTCATAAATACGGAAATGGAAAAACTTGAAGATTTTTTTCCAAACAAAACCTCCATCCAACATAATACCAATAATCTAACCATTTATAATTTACTATCAACCAAGATTAATAAATCACTAAAAATTCCAAAATAGTGTTGTATATCATTTATCAACAATCTTATTAGAGAAATCTCAGTGTTGGAAACAAAAAACATTAAATTGAAAAACCATGAAACACATTAGTAGAGAGTTGAGAAACTATTGATGCCCTTAAAACATTCCCAATCCTCACAACTTCTTCCACTTTATGGTAAGAACAAATTCTCTAGAAAGGACATAAAAAATATTAAAATAGTCATAGTTTCATATATTAAAATCTAAACCTACCTATTTTAACACCTCCTAAATCATTAATTATTTAAATTGATTAGAACATACTAATGGATATATTTATGAAACAACATTTTTATCTACCATGAAATAAAAATCGAAATGTAATATGTTAGAGGGAAAAAATACATTAACCATGGAGATAAATTGGTTGTATTCCATTGTTCAACCATTTTTTATTAAAATATCCTTCGGTAAAGGTTTTGTGAATTTTTTAGCAACTTTTTACATTATAGGAACATGTTCCATATCTTGTTCATTATTATCCAAATTCCCATTAATTAAGTGATATTTTATATAAATTTTATTTGAAAAATAATGTTATAGTATATTTCTTGTGATATTTATTTCAATTTGATTATCACAACCCAATATAAGGGGTAATATTACATCAATAATAAAATCTTCCAAATGAGTCTTCATTAACATAATTTTTGTTGCATCTTGGGTGGAAGAAATATTTTTATCATTGTCCATGATATGAGATAGATAATTTTTATTTTTTATATTCAAAATAAATCGAATTCCCCAAAATTAATTCACCAGATTTATATCTTATGTCATCCACACATCCTACCCAATTAACATTTGTATAATCAAACAAACCAATTCATCCTCAGATATAATAGCTGATACCAAAAATTTTGTTCCTATAATATTTTGGATATTTTGGATTCCTTATAATAGATGATATTTGTTAGTGCATTCTGGAATCTTGAACATAATGTAATATCATATATAGAATCTATTCTCAAAGTAATTAGATTTAACAAACATCTAATCAGCTTCCAAAATTTGTTAGAATTCAGATCCTTTCCTTCTGCTTCTTTAGACCACTTGGTTCCCAACAATATTAGTGTGGAAACATTTTTTTAAATTTTCCATTCCAATATTATTAATAAGTTCCATTGAATAATTCTCTTGTGATAGAAACATACATTTCTTATTTTGTGAGATTTGTAATCCAGGTAAATATTCGATTTCACCAGTCATGGACATTTCAAACAACTTCTTCTTCACATCATAAAACTTATCAAAAGTTCATTTACCATTATCAGAAATGAAAATATCATCATCACATACCATTACAATGAGATGAATCTCCCAATTTTATTTAATATGGTGATTACCGTCAACCCTCTCATTCTTAACGTTCATCCTCATTATTCAGGCATCCATTTCAGAATACCAAGATCTTAGAGAATACAGTATCTCATACAAGGCCTTCTTCAACATTAATTAATAACTTTCTTCTTTTATAATTTCAAATCCACACTTTTGTTCAATATGAAGGGCTTTATCAAGTTCATTATTGAGAAAATATGGTTTCATATCCATATGAAAAATTTTGCAACCTAATTGTGTATTAATAGATAGTACATTTTTAAATTTTTATAACCATGCCACTATTGAAAAAGTGTAATACAAAATTACCTTTAATTTTTTGGTAACCATTTAAAACAATTCATTCATTATTTCTTATCAATTCAACATCTTATTTTATCTTTTTCTATAATAAAAACATTGTACCAATAAAAATTTTATTTTTTTTGTTTGGGTATAAGTTCCCACGTATCATTCTTATCAATTTATCTAACTCTTCATTCATAGAATCAATCAACAATTGATTCTAGAAATCATTATTAACATATTTTCTATAAACATTTCAACAGAATGAATTATTTAAATTAGAATTTCATTTCTTCTTGTTTTATTTTTTATTAGTGATCACCAAAGACGATTTGTACTTCCACCTATTTCCTTAGCCTAAGATGACACATGTGATTCTTTTACTCACCACTATAAATAGTTGAGTCTGAATCATCTACTTGTGTGGAGTCATTGTTGTTGGAAATTGTTTTTGTGTTTCTCAACAATAACTCTCTCATCTCTCTAATCCTACTCATTTTCATGTTTTTTAGTTCTTATTCATATTTTTCATGAACATATAAATAATTAGAATAAAAAATAGTGTATGTTACTTTTTTAAAACATTTATATCCTCTACTATTAATATCATAGCTTAGAAAATTTCCATCTAGAACTCTTTGATCAAAATTTACCCGATTTCCACCTTTGACTTTTATGAAAAAAGGTCACCCAGAACCCCTTAAGCATTTCTATCTTTGAGTTTCATTATATAAAATTTTGTAATGTGTCATATCAGGACATGGTCTATAGAAACACATATTGGGAATTTAAATAGTTTTACAAATCTCATACCAATACAAACAGTGTTAGAAGATATTTTTTATTCAAATTGTACATCCCATATCCACCAAACCCTTATTCATCCTTTCAATAACACCATTATGTAGTGGTCTATAAGGTTCACTGAAAACAAGATGAATGCCAGGTTTTTCATGATTTTTTTTGAATTATTTAATTTTCTATTCACTAACATTATCAGTTCCCAACGTCCTCATAGAATATCAAAATTCCTTTTAATATATTATCCTATAATATTTAATAATATTTAATGATTTTGATTTAGGATTCAAATTCATTATATAAGTAATGTGTGTAAAATTATGAATGAAATATATGAATTACACATATAAAAAACTAGATTTATTTCTCATTGGCCCACAAATATAAAATAAATCTACTCTGGAGTATTATTTGAAAGAATTTTAACATTCTCATGCAATTAGTTTGTTATTTTGCCTATCTAACATATGTGAAAATAGTAATCACTTATTCTTGCCAAATCAAGAAAATCAAAGACACAATCTACATTTTTAAAATTTTTCAGATAAATTTTAATCATATTCCCCAACTTATTATGCCACAATTTATTCTCTACAATAATGAATAAATAAGATGAATTTTTTACACCACTAAATATTAATGAGTTAACTCTCATACACTGACCAATTATAATAAATTTTCAGTCATTAAACCTTTTCAAAAAACATCATTTCTAAAAACACTTTCAATACCTTCATCAAAATGTTGTGAAACACATATAAATTTGTGTTTCGTTCTACCAAAAAATAAGGAATTTTTTTATTTAACTTTTTCTTCCCCTATTATAGATAATCTTATTCCTTAAATGTTGAGAGATTCATAATTTTGAAACATCAATCATACTACTTTATAATTTTTCACATTCATCAAAATATTTAGATATACTATATTATCTGATGCAAACACATAATACAAAATATAGGTTCCTCCTTCTTTTGTAGCTTTGAGGGATGTTTCTACAACAATAGATTTTTCTTTTTTTCTATTTGGATTCCGTGAATTGTCGTATAAAATTTTTCTACTAGTAACAAAAAAGTAATTCCTATTCCAATATTTCTAGGTAGTTCACATCTTTCAGAAATAGTTTCCAAAGGTAAGAATCAATTTTCAATTTGCATAACAACTTTATCAGGTACCTTATCTAACAGGATTCACTCCACTAAAACATTAAATCCAGTTCCTTCTAGAATAATTTTATTGTTGTTTATTGATCCCATATATATTTTATATGATGACGAATTCCCTATAATATGTGCAATAACCATAGAAGGATTATTTTCCTCTTTATATTATGTACTTCCTAGAACTAAAAACATGTTTTTCTTTAACTATATTACATTCCACAATATGATATATTTGAGATCCATATTTTCTTTTATCTCTAGAAATATTCTTGTTTAAATCTAATTTCCTCCCACCTTCAACAAAGTTTCCATTAGTAGTAACATTTGTTTCAGACATTGAAATTTTAGAATCTTATGAATTTTCAATTATATTTATTTTACAAGCATTTTATTTTTCTATATTTTTTACACTTTTAAAAATCTTCCTTTTCTTTTATACAATTTTAAGAAAATATTTATTGAATTTTAATAGACTCAGACTTCTTAGAAAATACACCAAATTTAGAAGTATAATTTATTAAAATTTTAAATATCTACTAAGTTATAAAGGAACTTTTATTGAACAAGTTATGATTCATCCTCATTCTATTTAATCTTTACTTAAAGGTTTTCATTTAGTGTTTTTTATTTTTCAAGATGATTATTTAAATTATCAATTTCTTTCATCAACATGGATCTATCATTATGAAATGATTCCTGAAAATTTTCATTATAACTCCATATTTTCATGTTTTAAATTCTCATTAATGTATTATAATATTTTAAAGACATTCATTCAATAATAGTTTCATTTAAAATTCTAAATGATTATCTTCATCATAATACTACATTTATAATAAAAAAATCATCAATTTTTTTTAAAAAATATATATTTTCTTTGAAAAAGTTATTGATATTTTTTGTTTCAACATCATTTTCGTCATCTTTTTTATCCATATACAAAAAAAAATCAATTGTATAACTTTTTATACATTTTCTAAGAATAAGATTCAATTATTTCACCATGTTTCTAAAATAATATTCAACAATTTCAATCATCTTGATCACTTTGTTATTCATCCTTTCTCTAAGGGAAATTTGTAGGAAAATTGCCAATATTTTTATAATAATGGCATTTGAATAGATAATTTACTATTTATATTTATATAACTTTTTCCCATTTTTATAAAAAATGAGGAATATCATCTATAATTTTACTAACATAATATTTGGTGTCGAAGTCACCAACATCTTCATCTTCAAGAATCATATTAGATTTTTCGTTCTTTATTGCATTGAAGGATGATTAATGAAATTTTTCTATAATTTTCATGAACTTATATATTCTTATTTCAGATATAATGAGACTTCTATGTATGTAATCTAAAGATAGTGTTTCCTTTTTTCTGTCTTCCAAGGATGAAAATTTCTTAGCAAAAAAATATGGATGAATTTTTTAGATACATTCATCAATATTATAATATTATATATTCTCATATATAATTATTACAATTTGACCAATATAATTCAAAATTTTAAATAAGTCACTAATATATTCATTGTCACCCATTTTGATGTCTTTATAATCTAGCCTCCTGATTTGAAACATTTCCTTCCTCACCTTTGTATATACTTTATATTTTAATTAATCATTCCTAAATAACTTTATCACTTTTAAATCTATTCACTCTAAGAAATTCACATTTTGAGAGAGTGAATAGAAAATAATTTTTAACCCTTCCATCGTTTTGCATATTTTTCTTATCAATAATTATAAGAGGAACATTCTTAGAATGAAGAAAAAGATACATCTTTAGAAACTACCAGAAAATCATAACCAAGAGATATAATATATGGGAACAATATATCTTTCCAGAGATGATAGTTTTTTTAATGAAAAATTAGAATCCCATTACTATTCCCACAATTCAAACTATCTATAGGGAATTGTCATAAAACATAGAAGAAGTATTAAAAAGGGGACTTTACTCTAATGAAAATTGAAAATCCCTATTTAGGATAAATTTAATCACTTCATGAGGGAGGGATGAAAGAGTGATATCTTTTTCTATTATTTTTTTTCTTCTCAAGCAAAGCAATTCTCCTCTTAATGATTTTCTTAATTTTCTAAAAATTAAACATTCACACATCTAGAAGAACATAATGATATATATTCTTCACTATTGAATAATATTATTTATTCCTTGGCTTGGTTCAATAACTATCCATTATAACACAATATGTAGGGAAAAATTCTTTTTTGTGTTTCTAAAAGAAGTAGGAAATACACTCACTCATACATAAAAATATGATCAATACAATAGTGAATGAGATTATTCTATCTTGAATATTTTTTAAGGTGTTTTAACAACTTTATAATCATTCACAAATAGTTTTAGATCATTTTTACTATGCTTCATGAATAAATTTTACTTTTATAGTTCCTCAAAAACAATTATTCACTTTTTTACCAAGATAATGGTTGGAGAAACATCTATAGAATTTTAAAAAATATATAAACCAATCACTCTCCCTAATTAATCTATCTAATTGGTCAGCATAGAAACATGTTTTGACTATTTTATTATAAAAAAATAAATCCCTACACTTTTCTTCTTCCTTCCCTTTTAGAAACTATAATTTTTATTTTTATCTAATCTGATGAATCTTTTCCACTAATTATTATATCACTTCTTATATCTGAAAACAATTTCAAATAAAAATGAATGATATATACCTTATTAAACATGAACTATGTAAGAGTAATTTATTAATTACCCACTTCATATAGATTCAACCAAAAAAATGGTATGAACTGTAAATAATTTCCTAGCACAATGAAATTTCCGATATTTGTTTTTCATTTTAATTTAAACTACATTTGAAAACATCTCAATTATTCTATACTTTTTGGTAACTTTTTGAATCTTCATGAATTCCCTAGAACATCATAATTATAAACAATACATGAATACAAACTTTTCAAATTCTCATTATAGAAATAAATAGTCTGGAACTTGTATATATGAAACTCTATTTTTCATTTTGGTTCTATAGACTCAAATACAAAGTTATAAAATAAAGGACTTTTCACTATAATTCTCATGTCCAAATTAAATTGTTTTCCAAAATAATTGAATCTTATTAAGACTTCTGAATCGTACAAAAATATGTATCTCTCATCTTATCATCTATTTTCTTCATTTGTTCATATCCTAATACGATTAATGAAACTCAACATCCAATAACTAATTGGGTAAAAATATATTCCAATGAAATAGTATAAATCATCTTGTCTAATATGTCTTCATCAAATGTTTATCAAATGGTTCGGTATAGAAGTTATTCTGATGGATTGACATCATCATCCAGTATGATGGACCAGTGTCTACATCACATCTGATGTATTGATTTCTACCTCTCATATACTGGAATAGTATAATCTTTTGATCTAGTGGATTGGATTCAGTATCTCATATGATATATCATTATCTGTATCATGTTTGATGGACTTTATTATTTACCCCACCTGATTTACCAGTATCAATAGTGACTTCTTTCTTTCTATATATCAGCAATTTATGGTTCATTTTGATAGTTCGGTTGATCTAATGAATTAGTTAATCTAGTTGATTAGCCAAAATGATAGATCATACAATCATTAAATTTGGAAAACATTTATCTTCATCAAATTAAAACTTATAGTTTCATAGAAAAAACTCCATCTATAAACTGTATCTGAAAAAATACTTCCCAAAATTTCTGATAGAGTTTATTTAGAAACTAAATATCCAACTATTCTCTTTTATAACCTCTATATTATATCATGAGACATAATATTGACTTAATAACATTGAACAATCATAAAATAATCATTAAATTTTTTTGTGTCTAACATCTCTAATTACATTCTGTATCTAATACATCTTCTCGTTCTATTCTGAAATGCTTCATTCCAAAAAGATAATTCTGAAAACAAGAACACTTAGTATACAAAGTTTATAATATAAAACGTTAATTGATGAAAAATCTAAAAAAATATTTCTATGGAAATATGCATTTATTTCTACTTCAAGTGATCACTATAAATAACAAATTGAGGTGTTTTTTCATAAATAAAAACAAAAAAATCTAGTAAACTTCTTTAAAGAATACTTCATCCAAATTATTCACAAACATGGTGGATTTGTCATAGGATTTGAATATAGGGATAAATAGACATAAAATGTATTTCCTTCCTCATTCTTCGATCAACTGTTTGTGAAGAATGATTTTGGTTCGTTGACATTGATGAGATCTAAGGGTTCTGTTAGTGCACTGATCACAAATGAACAATCCATTGTTGATATTACATGGAAGCTCAACCCCGGGATACTCTATAAAATTAAAGAGTTATTAGATAAACCTGAAAATTTAGTTATAATTGGGAATATATAAGTTTTTAAATAGGGCACTTCATCAAAAAAATTAATATTACCATGTTTATTAATTTATTTATCATTTACACACACGAAATATTTTCCATGTACACCTGACACAGATGATGATTATGTCATAAATAGTGTAAAAACTATGATATGAATGCATTGGTGGCCTCATATTATACATCTGAGACACTTTTTAGTAGTTTTTTCAATTGTATAGAGAAATATGATAGACATGATATTAATATTTTAATTATTTTTAGAATATTTATTATGGCCTCATCTGAACTCAGAGTCTCACGCCGTCTCAGTGCTTGGATCATAAAATATTGTTAAATATATTGAAATCCATTAAATTTAAAGAAAACCAAAATTATATTCTAATTAAGTAATTATAAAAAAA
Organism: Viscum album; assembly: GCA_963277665.1. Classification (NCBI taxonomy): domain Eukaryota; kingdom Viridiplantae; phylum Streptophyta; class Magnoliopsida; order Santalales; family Viscaceae; genus Viscum; species Viscum album. Next base: position 288,061,076 of record OY728151.1, on the reverse strand, counting down.
ATTCATGTTACATATTGTTAAAAATATATCGGAATAATTATCTTTTATATATGCATATTTAAGGGTGACATTTTATAAATAAAGTAATTACAAATATAGGATTTTACAATGATTAATTGATTTAATTTTCTCTTAGATAATAATGTGGGTCATATCTTAGAATTAAAGAATAACTTTTGTCTGTAGTTTTTAGTTTCATTTTTCCGTTCCTATATATTCAGTAATCCCATTTAAGAGATGTCTTTTTTATTTGTGGTCTAATTAACATAACTAGAAAAATAGACTACTAACACGGACCTATAGCCATAGTTTTAAAAACATGGTTATAGGTGTCCATGGTCATGGTTATGTTCCCCATAGACATGATTTTAAAACTATGGCAAAATGATATTTTTTCATGGTCTATAGCCATGGTATTCAAAACTATGGCTATAGCCCACATCTATAGCCACTGTTATCTGGCATACATCCACAGTTATGTGGCATATAAACAAGGTTATGTGGCATGTAGCCACAATTTTGAAAACTATGGCTATAGGAAATTTTTCGATTAGTTATAGGCATGGTTTTGAAAACGGTGGATATAGGTCTCCTACTATTAATGGGAGAAAATATTTCCCACCAAAAATAGTTTGGGACCTATTTTCATGGTTTTGAACTGTGGAAATTACCAATTTTTATAGATTTGAAACATAAAATCTTCATCAATGAAAGCATCAATCAATATCTCTATACATGGATTGAATCCAAAGATAAAAAATTTCAATTGGAAACAAATTTATAATTGTTGATGTGGGAATCTTTATATATTCTTTTAAAATATCTATCAGGACTCAAAACCAAACTCCTCTTCTTATTGGATTAAAATTTTTATCTCCATTCTATTCATCTCCATCCTTGAAGGATGGAAGTACATGTTGAGAAACATCATTTACATTATGTCATAGTTAATAATATAAATAGTCAATAGAATCTTAAACTAATATTTGACATTGTATTTTACAAATAAATGTAACCATCATAACCATATATATTCTCCTAAGACCCTATTTTGACTAAATGAATCGTATACCTATAAAAAGAGTAGATGTGTGTCCATGTTAATATTTAGGTTTTGTATTTTTAAATATCATTATATTTTGGATAATTTTATTGAAAATATATTTTTTATTAATGTGATTATATTGGATATTAAATTTAAAAATAATTCTATTAGTACCATTAATGGATAGTAAACTATAATCCATAATTTTTTGAACATTTTATATAGATTTATCCCCATTTAAAAGATATATATTTGAAAAATTCACATCCAAACAGTGTTTTATTTTACATTTAAATTCCATATTTGGTTTGGTTTGTCAATTTTTTTAACCATTTAAAAAATCATCTCCATGTTAATTCTCAAAAACCTTGATTTGATTACTCTTCTTCCAGTGGAATCTAAATATACTCTTATATCAAATTAAATGCACAAAAATATTTTATTCTCTCAATGTTGTTTTAGATAGGGAATATATCAACACATCTGTTCAGAAATTCCATCAACCAAAACGTTGTTTCATTTTTATTTTTTTTGGATAGGTACTTATGAAAATTTCATAATTGATTATATCTAGATACATGATAAGGTAAAAGACTAATCAAATTTTAGATTTTAGAAGTTAAACCACTAATGTGTTAACATAAATGAACTACAAACATATAAATAGTCAGTTTTACAATGTAATTTGGAATTTCATGACAGATTTTACACCATTCCTAATAAATTTTACTCCTTTAAAATTGCATTAGATTATAAACATATTCATCCATATTAGTGTTATATAATTTTAAATTAGTTACTTATAAACACAAAATGATCATTCAATCTCATTTTAGATCAGCATGTAATTCTAACGTTCTCCAACAATCTACACATGATTTCAACAATGTGGTTGGATGTGGTTTCCTCTTAAAAAATGGGTTAATTACGTGAAAAATGTGCCTTATTGATAAATTATCAAAATAATGAAAAAATATAATATTTAATACTGGAATTTTCCTACTAATGATGCGTTTTTTATTGGAAAATAATTATATTAATTACTATGGTTATGTTGTTTGGTACTTTTGTCATATTAATTTAATTATTGCGTGATATTATTCAATTATATTTTTATATAAGATATGATTATATGTTTTTTGAATTATTATTGTAATAATGGAGATCATTTAATAATATCATGGATTCATATAATGATTATTTCAGTTCTATTTGTATGTTACTGTTTTTAGGATTTATAATTTATTTGTATGAATTATTTTTATTTCCAATCTAATTTATGATTTATGTTACACAATATGTCATGTAGTATATTTCTATTTTAGATTATTTGAACATTTCCTGATTTATTTATTTCATATAAGAGATAGTAACCTTAGTTTGGTTTAATGGCTTGTCTAATTATTACATGAATCCACTAGATCCCCTCTTGGTTTTGATTTTAAGACAATTGTAACCCTCAAAGATCACATCAAATAGTCCATGTGATGATGATTAGTGTCACTTTTATATTGACATAAATATGGAAAGAATTTCCCTCCATAATATAAGGGATGAATGAAAATCATCTAATTAATTTCCAAAAAAACCAATAAATAATTTTATCATTCTAACAATAATATAGAAATTCTTGTAATTTTCGAAAAAAAATTATAGTACATATACAAAGACAATTACAATAAAAAGTGTTGCTTCTATAAAAACAAAATGGATTACTCAATCTCCACTAATACCAATTCAACGAGTTATAAATGAATAATGTATTCTCTAACACAATCATTAAATTATGTAAAATAGTATATATAAGAAGGGGTAAAAATATAATAATACTTTGTAAGAAACTCCATAGAAACTATGGTTTCAATTTGAAAAAACAATACATAGTATTTAATGAAAAAAATAACAAAACTAACATGTATACCATATCAGGTCATCTATAAACCAATTTATCCATAAGATCACTCTCTATGTCCGGATAAAATATAAGTATTATAAATTTAGTAACATAGTAAAAGAGGTACCCAACACTCGATTAATTCATAATATAGTCACCATTAAATAGTAAATATATTTGTTTTGGTACTTATATCTCTTCACATATCCAAATATCATAAACTCACACCATAACCACATACCACAACTGCACACCATAACCAAGTAAAACACATACCGCAACTGATTCCACAACCATAGCCTAAAGTGATGGTGAGAGAGGGGTAGTATTCATCCATATGTTCTCAAAACAAAATTGATTTTTGTGGTTCACCTAGTTTTTAATATATTATATAAGAAATAGATAGGTTATCTAACTCATGTGGTGGTTCATGAGAAATTAATAATATAAAATGGAATATAATAACTTTGAATCTAATCCTAGACCCCAATTTCGATCAATTCACCTCCATAACCATCCCATCAACACATATATAATTATATAGAACTATCTCTACAATTACTAAACATATAACATGTCAAAAAATAAACCATACAATTTATTTAAAAATTATCTATAAATTTTTTCCCAGTTAAACGTCTTTTACAAATTATCACATCATTTATTTACCGATTTTTTAAAATTAACATCATTATTTTATCAATTCATTTCATACCACCTATTTTAAACACGAAACCACATTATTTATATTTAATTTCAACATCACTTTTATTTATTTTATATCATGTTTTCTTCGATTTAATCTTATTTAAGTATCCATTCTATTCAATCTTATATATATATAGGATTTAACTATCTCATCACTAGAACAAAGTCTACAAATTATTACAACAATATCATACAAGGATAACCTTATTAAATTATCTCATCTATGATATAATACCACATGATCACTATCTCAATAATTTATAATTAAAGTATGTTCCAAAAAAATACAAAAATATATTACAAAAATTCACATAGTCCATATATGTTTCACTTACCTCAATAGATTGAAATCACTTAATAAAATTAATTAAACTCAACAATCTATAAAAATATTAAATAATTAAGAAAATTCCACATTACTTAGAGTAAAATAAGGATCTAATTTAAATTATCAAGATCAAATTGATTCTCAAGTCATAATTCTTCCAATGGATGAATTATAAGGAATAATCTCTAAAATTTATAGGAATATTCCTAAAAGAACCTAAAACACGCCTCCCTTAAATCAATTTTACCCCATATAAAGGCCTAGACTCTTTCCAATGATACTTATAAAAGGAGAGAAATTTAATAGATAAAAATTGAAAACATTTATCAAACCAGAATAAAATAAGAATGAAATAATGAAGGGGGTCACAGGGGATGAAAGTAATGAGGTCCAAGGGAATACACTTACATATTTTTATCTCAATCAACTGAATGTAATCTAATATTTAGTTTAACCATAATTTGATCAATGTGATAACCATTTGAGGAAATAATACCATTCATCATATTTCCCTCCCTCCATTTATAAAAAATATCCAACTAAAGATATAGAATGTATTTATAGACTATTATATAATAAATTATGGTCAATGAACATTTATAATTCCAATTAAATGTTTTGTTCATAACAGAAGAATCAAAATCCTGCTTAGACTATAATATAATATAATCCTACATTGTTTGATCCCTTGTAGCATAGTTAGGGTTTTATATGCAATTGAATCACCCTCTATAAGCTTGGAATATAATACAAGGGTGATCGATATCTATATTTAATGAACTATACCACCACCTCACACAATCCATAGATTATATAAAACCTCATTATTTAGTTTGAAGACATGATAAAGAGACATCCATTTAAATAAATAGCACATCTCTCCTCTACCATGATAAAATTCACTAGTTGGGAAGTGGATTGATAAGAGGAGACCATACATAGATAAGGGTAAAACATGCTTCCTAGAATCATGAAAGATAGAATAATTCAGCTCCATGAATATAGTTCTGAAGTACAAGATACCTTGTTTGGTCCACTTGTGATATAATAAATTATGAGTGTTCTATAGTACCCAAAACCAATAATAATGTAAATTATAGAACCCTAGGCCTTTTCATGTGTCCCAACCAGAAAATCCAACCCCCCTAAAAAATTCATCTATTATGATTTCTCTATAATTGGATCCGAGAAGGCCGCCAAGGATATACAACAAGTATACACACTATTCACACATAAAGAAGATGAGTATAATTATATTAAGATTTTAAATATTTAGTCATTTTCAAATTTAGGTAGTGTGAATGTTCATTAGAGGTGTCCCGCAGTAGGGATGGTTTTTTTATTATCCAATAAATAGAGAAGTTTAATTTGGAAGATATATCCTTATACCAGTTTCTGGGTCTCATTAGATCTATATTTTGAAGATTATGTATCATAGTGGTGAACCTTAGTAAATTCAACATTCATAAATGGGATAATGTGGTGATACATTAATCCTACTCATTAGATAATGGAATAATATGTAACAATTTCATTTGATCCACATTAATTATTATATTAGTTAATTTTGGATAGGAGTAAGATTTTTTGGATAAAATGTTAGGTGCGAGACACAATGGAAAGACCATGTGTAAGTCCACCCGATTGTGCTTCAGGAATGAGACTTCACCAAACACTATGATCAAATATATATTGTTTTGGATTAGCTGAGAGAGCCTTAATCTACACTATATATAGGATCCATAATATCTAACATCCCCCTCAATGGGTTAACTTTCATACTTCCTTTTAATGATTTTTTATCAGAGGGTGTTACGAAGATATCATCCCACATGAGATTAGCCTATAAAAACCACATGATCTCCTGAATACCTCTTAGGGTAATACCACCTTCTTGAATTGGTAAATAATATCAAGAAACATTGTCCCATTGATTTATACCTTATTATTGAGAGTCCCAAATGATGTTATTTAGGATTATTTAATTTTTTTTAGCCACTACCATTGGAGGTCTATAGAAGGATATCAAATTAATAGGGATCGAATTTTAAAAATCACGTACAGTGCAAGTATAACTAAAAATTAAAGGAATAATATTTTATAATTTAATATCCTTCCCCCAATTCTATTAATGCTGTTTTCATAATGATGTTTTCAAACACTTAAGTTGGATAAGTGGCAATAAATTCAATCCATTTGATGTATTTCTCTAGCAATACCATGTCTATTTTTAATCATCTTTGATCTCCTAGACAAGAACATGTTGGAAATAAAAACATTTATTTTATTGGTATTTTGTATTTGTCTTGTGTAATTAAAATAATAATTCATATTAATCTATATTTTACAAATGTAATAATATTTTTTTAGTATTTATTCATATTGGTTAAATATAAAATGTAACTTAGACTATGATGATTTAGTCTTATGTGAATAGGAAATCAATAATCCACTAATGTTACAAACAAATCATAAAGTAGATTTCTCTACAATCTATAAAATAAAAGGATCCAACGAGACAAAATTAGAATGAAAAACAATAATTAATTTATATTCAAACATAGGTGGACTACCTCGTATTGTGATTTCCTATACAACATCATGATTTTTCAATGAAGGATAATGTTAAAACCATATCAGGTTAAATTTAAAATAGTTAAAATCTAAATAACCATATTTCATTACATTCTCAGAAACTAGAACAAAACTATATCATGCCCAAAGGTACAATGACATATTTTCCACAAAACTTCTCAAACCATTATATGAAATCATGACAGATGCACCTAAAACCACTTTTTAGACCATGATAATTTGTCATAATGTGGTTTTATCCCATTTTAGTTAAAATATAACTAAATTGAATCTACAGACCCCATCATGATATTTTTTCCCAATTAAACCCATTTTTTATATTTTTAAATAAGGGAGTAAAAGACCCAATACAATAGGGAAAAATTAAAACCCAAAATTTAGCCAACACATAGCAATAAAAACATTATAGAGTATTAAAGATAAACTCTTTGGATAGAAAAACCCTTAACCATGAGTAATCAATAAAGAATCACCAATGTGATAAGAAAATGTGGTCCATCATCCCAGAAAGATTACATCTATCTTCAAGAAATCTAACATCATATGAAAGATTATCTTCAGACATGATATGGATTTTTGACACTGATATGATGAAATAACTAAGTTAAATGATTTGGATCATTGAGAGTTATAAGAAAAATGTTTTGAAAAAAATAATGAAAACATCATATTAATATATTTAAGGTAAAATAACATCAACTAAATAATGATTCTTGAGGGAAAATAGGGGAGTATGCTAAAATTTACCTAGATAGAATGTCACTAAGTTTTCTAGGGTTAGATGTAATAATTTTATAAAATTCCCCCATCCACATTGATTTCATCAAAGTATGATCAATGAGAGGCCACTACTGAGGGAGATCTATAAGATATTCCTGAAAAAAGAAGATGAAACACTAAAATACATTTAAGAGAGAAATGAGAAATCTCATATGATATCAAAAGTATGTAACAAATAAAGACCATTAAGGGGGGTATCTGGAATAGAAAATATAGTAAACAATGAAATGTTATATGCAGTTAACACTAATCACATAGACATAATATCAACACTTTATGAAAGAAAAAAATTGAGAATAAAAACATTATGAGAAAAAACGTTAGTAGAAAATATAGGTGACAGCAGTAGATCTAAGGTAGATTAGTAGCCTTATAATCAAAATATTAGGAGGGAAGAATAAAGGAGATACCAACTACATATGAAATAAAATGGAATAACAACACCTCAATGGAAAATATATGACATAAATTTTTCCTCTTTGTAAAAGAAATATCCAAATAACCTCCTTGAACTATGACCTCTCAAAAAAGATGAGGTTTCCAAAATACGATGAACATAAGAAAACCATGATGTAGGGAGATAGAAAGAATGGTTTGGTTTATATTATAACCAAAAACCATATTAACTCTAACAATTCATCGACAAACTCACTCTTCCGTCCACCAACAAGTAAAAATCATCGAAGAAAAATATTGACAATTTTGAAACTTCTACTTCAGATAGAATAAAAATGATTCTCTCTCTTCAATAAAAAATAATGATGACACATTTATCAACAAATGAAAACTATGTAACACATGACATAACTCCAAAAAATTTATCTCCCCATCAAAATAACTAAGTCATAATATGATAATTTTCATTAACCATTATTCCCTTATCCATAAATCTATTCATATGACTTCACTGGTCACCTAAAATCTCTTGGTTTTTTTGTATCACACCACATGATATAAATCAGTGGGGTCAATTATAAGACTTATTAAATTCCCAATAACCCAACATCTATTCTTTTATTGGGGGTTTTCCCCACTCAGATAGTCCCTTAGTAGCTTCCTAGATGATCACCCATAACGATCATTACATCCATCCAAGCCCGCATAACTATAGTCAATAATTATGCAATAACTCGATAAGAATAGTTCACCTTATTGACATGGGTAATAACATTTATCACTTTTACATCTCACTTTTTATAAGGGTGTTACAATCTTCACCCCCTTAAATAACAACACCCTCTTTTTTCACCCCAAGCCTCATGCCCCGGAAGTGTCTCTACCCATATGGAAGGTTATTGACTCTAGTAACATTCTTCATGATAAGGACTACCTAGGGGCATGATCTTGGTCATGATATGTCATGAGTCTCCCATAATACCATATTATCCATCCCATAATACCACATTCTATTACACACTAGGTTCACTTATCCAACTAATAACTCTCCCCACAGGATCACTCATATTTTTTAGTTAGTCTTGTACTCATTAACAGAAACCCTAGGAAATTTCTTAAAAGCTAACCCATCCTGATCCATACTTTAAGCCATCCTTGATTAACTAGGGAGTTATAACCAGGAAGGCTCCTGAAAATAAAGGTGAACCTTGTGGACATGGGTTGCAATATTTATACATTTAAATAACAGTTTTTCATTGGGTGTTGCAAAGACCCCATGGAATAAAAAATTTATTAGAGTAATTTAATGAATAATCATACATAATGATTTTATTTTATAGTTGAAGAAACTTTAAAGGCCTAATGATAATGAAAATGAAACTTTGTTTATATAAATAATTATAAAAGTACCAAAAAATAAAATAAATAAGAATTTTTCAAAATTGAATATGTGTAGAACACATAATGGATGTTCCAAAAGTAGGAGAAAATAGTAGTAATGGAATGAAAGTAAAATAATTTATTCATATTAGAAAAAAAATGTGTAATTAATATGTTATATTTTTTAAATGTTTTACCTATGATCATTTAAACAATAATAATGATGTGATTGATTGTGAATGATCCAAAAATAAAATATAATTCCACGTGAAAAAAAGATAAAAAAATTACAAGAATAAAAAAATCATGGAAAAAATATTTATTCCCCTAAAAATAATGTGATAAAATGAAGAATAATGTTTAATAAGTAAAAAACCAATTATCAAATAGAAATTAAGAATGTTAATGTCATCAATAATGAGAATAAATTATAGTGTTCCAGCAATTTCTTTTGTCTGGAATCCAAATAGTCAAAATTTATAACCCAGTTAATCCTTAAATTTAATCCCATTTTTTGATATTTCCCAACAATAACACATGGAAGTAAATCATTAGTTGATAGAAAGTGGTGGAAAATGATTATGTTACCTTTGAATAACCCCTTAATCTGTAACAAAACTAGATTTAACATCTCCAAGAGAATCTTAATTATAGTATACATTAAATAATGGCATTTCTAGTGGTAGAAACCATTATCAAAATTCCTCTAACTGGCTCAACCTACAACGCAAAATCAAGGTACCTTATACTAAATTGATAGCAACATAAAATAGTTCCTTTAGGAAAACCCTTCTATAGTGAAACCATCTAGTTTTCACTAAAATTTATATTATTTTCCTCCAGTCGAGATCCCACTATCAACTCCAGAAAAACACATCATTGTCTCCCCTTGTATGGTCCAATCACCATTTTTATCCTCTAGGAATCTCATAATGAGATACAACAATGTCCTATGAGATCTTTCAATGTTAAACTCTATTATCAATCCATAGTATAATTTAGGATCCCTATGAATAAAAATTAGTTTATAAATATAAAATAGAGAAATGATTCACACAATATGAATAAAATAGTGGGCTAGAAATTATTTCAATTATTTATAATAAATAAAGAAAAAAAATTGAACTTAGAAAAAAATATTTTTTGATAGAAACATAAATTTATAGAAAAATTATATATTGAGGTTCTGAAAATTTAAAAAAATAAAGAAATATTTATTTATCTAAGTAATGATAATAATAAAGAGATTTATTCATATTATCATATCCATTAAAGAAAAATGGAATATAATCATAAACTAGTGAATGAGGTTAATGACGGATTAATAGTGTTATTAAAGGAATTTAACCAGCTCCTATTATATAAATAGGCTAAAAAAATTCATCCTCACTCCATTTTATGTATGTAAATTTAATTTTTAGAATTTTAGGGTAATTTATCATTGGGGATAATTTAAAATATTAAAATCATATTTTTAATCAATGAAGGTGATAATGATAAAAGCGAGTGTTATGATACCTGTTAAATTTCTAATATAATTCATGAATTATATATATCGGAGTTTATAATGTTATGGTGTATCATATATAGAGGATAAAATAATTTGAAAATATATCAAACTAACTTTTTCATGAACCATCCCTGGTCAACTCTTTGGGAGCAACCGAGTAAGCTTGTGGGAAGGCCCCAAGGGTGTTGCTAATCCCCATTGGCTTGTAACTAGTCCTTCGGGATTATGAAAATGCTATTGGGAATAGTTTCAGACAATAAAAAATCTAAAGGGAAACATTTAATCAGATTATATTATAACCAAACAAATAAAACCAATCATAATATAATCCAGTACATTATCTGAAGAAGAAGAGAATATACATTATCATAGGAATAAGTAAAATGTCCAAGGATGATATTAACTTAAAAATTTTAAACATAAGAATCATAAAATTTAACCAAAAATTAGAAACCATAACCTATATACATGTCATCCATATCCACTCACCACATCCCATATTACCACCACCATACCAAATCAAACATCAATAAAGATATAACATGGCCAATCACTTTAAATACAATATAATATATATACAATGATTATTGTATATAGGGTGGGATAAAAATGATCCATTTAGGATCTCACTGAGGAGTTTGTGAAATTTATTTCAAAATTCATTTCATTTATTCTTGTTTCAATTATATTTTAAAATTATCATTCATGTGGAAGGATAAAAAAGAAATATTTCATTTTTCTATTTCATAAAACATCAAAAAATCTCTTAAATTTTTTTTTGAAATACAATAATATTATTGAAAATTTCATAAAAAATTATATAGTTTTAAAACTCTTTAATTTTATATTAAAATACCTCCTTCATATACATTAATAAAAAACCATTTTAAATAAATCCAAATCCGAACACATGAAATAAATCACACATGAACACCCACAAAAAACCTCTTAATAATGGAAGATAATACGCACAAAAAAGGTACCACATAAGTCAATAGAGATAGGGATGAAAATGAGATAAAATATGGATAAGAAGAATAAAATTTCCTATAATATCATAATAGATGTACTAGGTCCTAATCTACGATAGTCCATGACGTTTCCAAATAAATTTGACCAACTACCAGTATATGTTGTGTACAAATAACACATGTCACCAAACTAGCCCACACAAATCCCCATCCTGGGAACTCTCCCCCAGTCAGGGAATATACCAAAACTAGGGGAAACTAATAGTGTTTCACTATCTATGGTTTTATATATATATACTAAACAAATATTTTCATAGTATCTAATTGACGAAAACAAAAATAGAGGTGAGAAAACAATAGAATCATATAGTAAATAAATCAATCAAAAAAATATAAACTCACCTCAACTACAATACCCTTCGAAGAAATAAACACTTTTACCAAAATAAAAATATGATAATAAATGTTATACCCCTTAGGTAATAGACCATACTAAGAATAATAAGTGATTTGGATCTTAATAATGAGTCACACAAAAATATAATGAATGAAAACCAATTTAAAATTACAAAAGAATCATTTTGAAAACATATTCATAATTAAAATACATTTACCATAATTCAAATCCATTTTTAAAACATCCATGAAAATTAATCTTGTAAAACCATTCTCAAAATCAATTAAATAAATGATATTATAGTTTAATTAAGTCACATGAAAATCCATAGTTCCAAATTATTTTTTAAAAACCATCCATTACATATTTCAAAGACCATATGGGTTAAAAAACCTTTTAGTTATCAAAATAACTCAAATAAAACTATAAAAACATTTTTACCCCCACTAAGATCCCAAAAATCATTTTAGTTTTTAGTAAACAATTGAAAAATCTATTGAAACCTACAAAAATGTAGAATATATTTTTTGTCAGCTGATAAATAACAGTATGAAATTTATAAAACTAATGATATCTATCACATATTAATATAATTTATAATGAATGGAATTTAAAATTTTCTATTACAGAATGAAATTACAATTTAGTGATGTAGACCTAAACACATACCTCATTCCAAGTGGTAACCCAACATGAAAATAAAAAATGTATCACTGTTAATAGAGAACCCAAAAACAAAAATATTGATAACCCCAACAACACATCAATGAAATTACCATGTTCAAACAACCTCTGAACTGAAATATCAACCCAAAATTCCCTATGGTTTTAGAGATGAAACGAAAAAAAATAATTAGAAGGAAGATGAGGGTAAAAATGGGAATAAGTGGAACTATAGAGGTTAAACTCAAGAAATAAATTTGGAATAAATGATCTTATTCTTAATGAATGTGAAGGATCAGAGGGAAATTTCCCCCCATATGAACTATGGGATAGTTGGATACATAATGGAGGAAAAAGTGGAAAAACATCTTAAATTATAATAAAGGTATAATTGGAAACCAAAATATTTAAAACATAGGTAAAATGCACTATTTTTTCATACAGTTTAGAAAAATTTGTGCCATCCATATGGCATCCACTGGATTCACACAACACACTTAAAAGGATTCGTCATGAGGTTATGTAAATGATGTTTACACTAAGTGAAACACAACCATAAAAAACAAATGTACTACCACACACATTTCGCATGGTTTCTATGAATCATGAAAAAGCTGTAAAACACCCAAAACATCCAAATTTTCCAAATACAGACCCACAAAAAGTTTAAAAACAATATAAATATATTTTAAACAATAAAACATCATAATATTAATAAGTGGTGGCACAATCTCCCCAAAATTACACATTCTTCCACCAAAATTTCTTCTACCAATAAAGTGGGTAACAGGTCTTACGTCACATTGGAATCCCCGGAATGGAGGCAGATCATTGAAAGGGACCCTTAATAATGGATCTACCAAATAAGAAAAAATACATTACAAAACTAGTGGGTCAAATCCATGACCAAAATTATAATTTTCTAAACATTCCATGACCATAAAAACTAGGATAATCCATAAAAGTAAGTAGATGCCAAATATAGGTCTCCAAAACCTTTAAAATTCATCTCTAATGTCATGGTAAAAAATTAATCTCATATAAAGAGGAAACCTACTTAAAATTCCAAAATTTAAAACACAATCCCTCCAAGAATGAACACCCATATAAAAATATAAGTATGCATAAAGAAAGACTGATGTACAATTTCATCAAACACACCAGCCCAATACTACAAAGAAATTCATCCACTATCATACCTGATCACTAAAAAACATGAGTTCTAAACTAGGGTCATGATATACAAAAAATAAAACATAGACCTCAAAGCAAAACCCCATCCCATAACAACCCCATCAAAAAAAGTCAGCACTCTCAATTTCTTAATCCACAAATAATCCAATTAGTCCAACTTACCGGATTATATACTGAAGGGCCACACATGCTCTATAAATCAAGATTAAAATCACAAAATAATCAACTCACATGTATGAAGATAAACTTTATAACAAAAATCACAAAGAGACAAGAAAAACACCCCAAAACAACATTAATCACAAAATATGAAGGAAACATTATAGAAAGCGTTAAATGAAACAATTTAACATCCACCAAGATTAATTTCTAAAATAAAATACAACTAAAGATCAAAAAATACACTTGTGACATATTTCATAGATATTAATCTTAAAATTCCATTAATGATGTCTTAGGAAGCCACACTATAGTCAAAATCATGGATATTTTGAATAAGTCATATCTGAATGCCCATGCAGTCCACACTAGAAGCACACAAGATTCATCTTATATATCTATTGGTGTTTTCCACATTAAACCATCCATTTATGATCAAACATAACTAACTAGTTATTCATAATGAATAAAACATATTAACATAAATTTACCGAACAAATTCTTTAAACACCAGTTGTTTCCATACATGCTCAGTGTCCATTAACATGGCCTTTACAATATCATCCTATTAATAGGTGAGGAAAAATTCAACTATGATGGTCCAATGGTCTATTATAAATATTATTTTAATGTAATGATCAATTAAGGAATCACCTGTGATAAAATCGAGAGAAAATAACATTGTCTCGATGAAACTTCAAGTATACTCCTTCGCTGACCACATTCCCAAATGAATACTGATGAACTAAATAGTCTTATTCATCTTCAATTCCTTAGTATAATGACATCATGTACTTGTATTCTGAAAAATATTCCATTAAAATTAACTTATGCATCATATAAAGAACCTAATACTCCCACCATACATATGTAGTACCTCATTAAGGGTTTGGAGAGAATAAAAAATTCCCTTATCTCCATAAAGTCACTTCATTTACTTGAGGGGAAATTTATTTTCATGGGAATAAATTGAATGAATATTCATGAATTATTAAATTTGGTCCAATATATGGGAGTATTACATCTCTATAACTCAATTATGAGTCTGAGTTGAGTAAGTTAGTGGAGAATCCATCCTTGAAAATGAGAAGGTTTGTGTTGAATATCAACACAATGAATTGAATTTCTACAAAACATCAAAGGATTACTAGGAGGTATAATCTTAATAACATATAAAGAGTGTTAATTAACTCACATTACAAAAATAATGATTGAAAATTATATATAAATCCAAATTTAAAATAAAACACATGTACAACATCAAAACAAAAAATTCCCACTTTAACTATAAGCTATCATTAAAAAATAAAGACCCTTTTCAGAAAGAATTTTTAATTTATAACAACCTATGTCCTTCAAAACAACACACCCAATTTAAAATTACTAAATATTATATTTTAATCCACCCAAAATTTAAATCAATTGGGTTCTTATAAAAATATATAATTCATTCAAAAAAACCTCCAATTTGTTTTTAAAACCATTCCCTTTTGAAAAAATATCGCACCAAATAAAATAAACAAATTATTAAAAGAAAATTAATTTTCCAATCATGAAACTTGTCTTAAAATGTTAAATCCAAAAATAAATACATACCTTTTAATAATATCCAAACCAGAAACCAAAACTCTGTTATATAAATTATCTTAAACGCACTCACATTGTTGGTAAATTCCATTTGATTAAATCTATAGAGAAAAATGGAAAAAATATTCCATGGGAGAGACATAGATTTTATGGCATGGACACATGTCTTGGAGAACTATGTTCGGACCTTGAAATATGAACTTTATTCTTGTAATACCCCTAGTTTATGATATTTATATTGTCTTCTAGATTTCGTGGTCTTTCCTTGATAATATAGTATTCTCTCTATCTTTACCCTCTAATAAAGGAAGACCCCAAAAATCATCAGTATACTCAATGGGGATAAATATAACATCATATCAAATAAATAATTATAGAAAATAATAATAAAACTAATAAGAAATTTTTGAATCCATTGATTACCTTAGTGACTCAAATTACATTATGAAGGGTGGTTATCAAGCAACCACCTATGATGAACTACCAAATAGGATCAATTTCCTCTAGTGATAAGGAGTATTGAATTAGTAGATGGTAGTTATTTTAATATTCATTTTAAAATTGAAATGAAACTATGTGACCTGTTAATTTATAATCCACTCAAAAATTAAAATCACAACAACATAACATCACTTGAACATTTAGAATAGAAACACTAAAGAACACATGGATTTTTATTGGGTTCATATCTAGTATAGAATACTAATCCTTGTTAAGGGTGGTTAATCCCCTAACCATGTATTATTTTCACTATTTACCATATTTAAATTTACTTAAAAACAATCATGTGGAATCCCACCACCGTGTCAGGAGTCCCACCCAACAACACTGCTTCCTTATATATTACAAAAAGTAATTAAAAACAAGAAAGAATATTCCAAGTAAACAATATTAATTAATAAAAAATTATGTAGATCCTATTCCATAAGAAATTGAGGCCACAGAGGATCTAGAAGTGTGGATAGACAATAAAGACCGAATCATTGCCCGAGGCATCAATCAAGGCTGAATCACCTTATAGGAATTCATCTGGATAATAGAAAAAATGGTGTCTCTCCTTGATGAATTAATTAGGGGGGATATAGACACTCAGGTTAGTACTCTGTACAGGGAATTATATATTGTTTCTATTTCACAAGCCTCCAGAATATTCAATATGTAATTACTCATAGTACTGAAATGAATATGTTTATCAAATTATTCTCAAACTCAAACTTGTAGAACATAAGACGTTATTTTTTTCAGGTTATAACCTAAAAATAATACTCTTCCTTGAAGTAACTTCTAGTAGCACTAACTACTACATTGAATCCAATTACATTTATATCATAACTTATTTCTCTATTTCCCCACCTTTGATAAACATACATGGGCCACAATCCACAACCTCTACTCTCTTTCAAAATCATGTGTCAAATATCACATTCCACAATCCCTATAATTATTATCTAACGCCTCATTATCAATATTGTGTATTAATAACTCTTCATGAGCTATATGACACTTTTTGATGATTGTAAATTCTTCATGGTTTAATAATAATTTAAACAATATAAAAATAACAATATTTAATCATTTTAGTAATGTGATATTTAATAGTTTTAGCAACTATAATATTTTCACCTTTCCCACAACATGAAATATGTATAATGATATACATGCCATAAAAATCCATCTATGTGAAATGATCTCAGAAAATGTATGCAGAAATAGACTATGTGAATACTCTATATAGAACAATTGTCCAAGTGAATAATTCTCATGAACACTACTGTAGTAATTAGTTGTGTGACTAAAAATTTCTTTTTCACTTTCCTTTTCAAAATCCTATGTACGAATAATCTATGTTAATGTACATTCTGCTCCCCAACCAATTGGAAACATCATTATTAGTAAGTTGGGTATATGACTAAATTGATATGTGATATTCAAATTCAGTTGCATTGAGGATTTTCCTACAATGAAACCAAATCTACTATGTAATTCACCCACAGAGATTAAATGACAATATGAATCTTCCCATTATATAGTCCTTCTCAAAAAACCTCTTTAGAATCATGGAAATAATTAATATGATATATATAACAATAAGAGTTAGATCAAACATCACCTAACATAAAATAATGTTGTCTGAATATAAAACAACATAAACTCAACAAGAATGATGGGATCATCAAATTGTTTCAAACTAAACCATAATTACATGGGTTTATTCAATCTACCCTTTCATTTATTGACAATAATTATATTGGTATTGTTTTGTCATTACTCAAGATCTTGAAGAACACCACTTACCCCCATTTCACTGCAAAGTGAAGACCAGTATTAATTATTTCAATGGATTTAATAATAGGAAATTAATTCTCTTTTAACTAACATCGTACCACTAATTCACCTACCTAAAAAAACTATTACCCCCCTATAACAGGGAAATATCTCCCTTTTGAAAATAGAATCCAAATTACCATGGAGTGATCTCAATGAAATAGGAATTCAGGTTCATGGAGAAGGTTGAACAGGATGTTTTAGTCTTAACTCTAAAAATATCTCTCATGGAATAACTTTTTTGATGATTTATGCAATCTGATTATGTGAATAAATATATAAAATATTGACCTCTCTACAAAATATCATTTATTTAATAATATAGTGTCTCATATCAATGTGATTTTATTGTGAATGTCACATGGTTTTATAGACAACCCTATTACACATGGATTGTCACAAGCAACTTGTAGATGTTTCTCAGTTATAATATTTATGTTTCTTAACTACGATTTCATCCACATCATCTATGTATAAAATTTTATATCTAAAAATACTATTATTCATAAAAACACAATTTCCCAGGATTCTGATTTTTTTACCACCATAAGGAACACATTCTCTGAAAGAATATACCACTTGATGTTGATTTCTATCTAACAAGTCACTAAACCAAACGTTATCTATAAATCCTAAAAAACTAAAAATATGTACTATGTCTACAAAGTATCATTTAGTTAGTAATTCATTTTACATACCTCATAATTAAATTACCAACCATCATGTGAGACTCTTCAACATCACATAGAAATCTGCAACTATGAGTCACCACAAAAGTGATGTTTTCCCTTGATGCTATCAGGATGAGAAAACATCCAATAATACATCAAAATTATATTTGATTAACACTACCACATAAATCATCTTTTCACAGTATGATTCTAATTGTTATGGATATTAATACTTATTTTTACCTTTCAATTCCAATAATTTTCATCAATACTCTATAAAAACATTTCAAGATAGAAGAATATGTAAATTGGTTTTTTATAAATCCGAAATTCCAAAAAGTATTTCATCTCACAAATCATAGATGATTAAAATTACTTATTCATCTATTTAGAAAACTCTTTATAGATACAGTCCTCAACACCATAAAATATGTTGTAATATACATAGAAAATTACAATGATGGTTTCATTATTCTTCTCTTTCACATAATGGCTAAATTCAACATTGCCTTTTTCAAACATCATATCGGTTAAAATTTTGTCTAATTTGGAAAAATTAGATCAAGGGGCATTTTTTAAACAAAAGTACTATTTTCCTGTTTGAAAACCATATTTTTTAAATTTTCTGTGATAAAAACATTATGTTACATAATATAAGCTTCTTACTCATATAAAATATTAATAATATCATATTTCACATCAATTTCATAAACATTATAATGTTTTTGAGATTATGCAACCAATAACATTCTCATTTCGTCCATTCATTCTAGTGTTCAAAATGTATGTTCAAAGTCAAATCATTCCATTTGATAATATCCTTTTAGACCAATACAACATTATTTCTTGATAAATCTCCTTTATAATTTTGAATGATTCTAAATAACCACTTGGTGAAAAGAAATTATCTTTAGATCCACATGTAAGATCCTATTTGATGTTCTTCTAAATATAAAAATTTTCCTCATTAATTGATTATATACATTCCTCCTTCTCAATTTATTCTAAAAAAGTTTGAGGTTCATCTTTGGAAATGATTGTAGTGTGATCTTATAATCTTAAACATCTTCTTCTCTAAAAATGAGAATTATGGTCCCCAGATATACTTTTAGTATAAATATTATTCTTCAAACACAGAAAAATATTTCATAAATTTTTATTACAATAATTTTCATCACCACTAGACATTTCTAGATCGACCTAAACTATTTCTAATCAAATTTTAGAAGACTTTTTATTCCTTTTTTTAGACATGTGTTCATAGTCTTCTATGAGAAATGAAAAATCTGTTCGAATTTTCATGGTT
Organism: Viscum album; assembly: GCA_963277665.1. Lineage (NCBI taxonomy): Eukaryota > Viridiplantae > Streptophyta > Magnoliopsida > Santalales > Viscaceae > Viscum > Viscum album. Next base: position 288,041,167 of record OY728151.1, on the reverse strand, counting down.
GTTTTTTCAATAGTTTAATCAATATTCACATTTGATCATTAAATAATCTTGTTCAATATTTTATTACAGCATCAATACCCATTCCTAGTAGATAAATAGACCATAAATACTCCACCATCACCATTTTCATCAAATTTTACCGATCTGATATCCTCTATTTTAATATAACAAGAGAAACCAAATAACGTGAAATATTTAACATCATAATTCCTTTTATGTCAAATTTAATATGGTTTATTATGTTTTTATTGTATCCTAAGACACATATTTTATATATTCTTAATAGTTCACACACTTTCTCTCCAGAAAAATATTGAGATGCCATTTTCAACCATAATTTTTATTTCTATTTCTACAATGTTCATATTATTCCTCTCTAAACCCCCATTTTATTTTTATGTATAACATGTGCATTAATTTTTCTTGATGAAATTTTGGAAAACAAAATATTCAAATTCATCGTATGTGTATTATTTTCAATTGCTAGATATCAATTTTTTGAAACCAAAACAAATATCCTTTTAGACTTACCTTCTGTATAGTTTGGAAATGACTACAACCATATATTTTTTCTTAATGGGGAACACATTGTTCATATGATTGAAATCATATATAAAGGTAATTAATTAATGACCACCTCAGGTTGAATTTTTTATCATTGGTCCACAAAGAAAAATATTAACTATTTCCAATGGATTTGAGGATGTATTGTCCACTTCCTTACAAGACTTTTTTGTTATATTTCTATTCTGAGAAGCTCCATAGATAATATCTTTCTATCTATTTAGTTTAGGAAACTGTTTCACCAATTAATGTTTCATAATCTTATTTATAATTATCTTCACATGATTTTCTAGTTTTCTATTCCAACACATGTTATCATATTTAATTCTATAATAGCATATATTTGTGGGATCACAAATCAAAAATAGATTTCCATTTGTTATATTATCTTAACAAATATTTCGTCCATCCATTGTACTTTAAATGATTCATGTATTTATTTTCAATGTAACTTCATTCCCACTATCACAAATATTGATAACACTAAACATGTTTTGTTTTAACACATGAATATAATGAACATCATCCAATCTGAAATTTTTATCCTTAAATAATGATACCATGATACCATTTATTTTCAAGGAAGATTCAATACCACACATAGCATTTTGTCCATCAGGATTCTAAATATTCATCATAATTTTAGAATCTCTAGTCATGTGAGTGGAACACCTACTATATAATATCCAGGATGTAGTCTTCTTACATTCTTTAAATTAACCTTCTACCAAGCATGACTTCTCTTCATTGTACACTTAAAACAAATTTACCTTTTTCTAAATGATAAATATCTTGGTTGGTTTGTCTTAAATTTATACTCTCTATTCCCCTTCAGATAAAATCATTGACATATTAATTTAGGATAGTAAAATTTATTTTTTGAGGTCATATTGTCTCTATATTCCTTCCATATATATATTCTTATAAACCCTATCATTTTCACATTCGATATACTCCTGTGGGTTCATGTGATCTCCCTAGTAGATAAATTTTATAGTAACATTTATGGGAATTATGTCCAATAATTATATTTCTCCAATAATACACTAGAAATATGAAATTTCATTACACACCATGGAAGAATCAAGAGAAATTCAACCAAAATTATTCACATTAGTTGAGATTCTTGTGTATGATTTCACTTATAATTTATTAATGTAGAAACATTCTTTTATCTTATATCGATAGGTAGTTTTAGAGGCAGTTTTATTCGTTCTTTTAGATCCATGATTGATTAGATTTTAGATTTTTACCTACAAATTTTTTATTAATAGATATGAAAATAGAATTTTCATATGGGAATTTTACCAGAAAATTTCAATCGATTTTGGATGGTTTTCCCTTGAAATCAATATAGTTTTTGAATTCATTCATACTAATTAAAATAATTTTCTCAACATCAATAAATTTTTACAGTGACATTGATAAATGTTAATCCTTCAAATTGATCTTTCATTCTAGATATTTGTCCATTTTCTCATATACTAGAAAATTCAATATGAACCTTTTGTTTTCAATGATTAGAGTTTCCTTCTTTTTTTTCTTTCTCATTCATTTATTAAAATAACTATTAACTGCATACATCATTTTATTGTCTATATATGTATTCATAATCTATTTTTATTAAACAATATTCATCACTACTAAAATAATCAATAGTGTTTTGAACATGATCCATAAAATTTTTAAATACTTCTTATGTCACTTCATCAGAATCACTACATGAAATATGATCATATACCACAAAATTTATCAACATGTCATTTCTATTATATTTATGAAATTTATTTTGTATTCTACATATATTAAAATATTCTCAAGAATATTTTTCATATTTATTTTTTTAATCCTTTTATCATCCTCTAATTTCTTTTCTTCTCACTTCTTCATTGGATGATTATTTTAAAAATTTACAAGACCATTGCCTTTAAATAATCAACAAGAAAATTGGATTTATTCTTGATTTATCCACACTAATTGTTTAGAAATAAATGAAGTAACCCTTTGATGTGATTCCTCATTTTTCAGAATCAGTCGTAGGAGATATATCTTCATCATTAGTATTTTTTATGATCCTCGTGGATTAAAATTTAATATCATCATTCACATTAATCATCAATGTTGGTAGTTTTATCATTTTATAGGAAATGATAATATTTTTCATCTCATATAGATTATGATATTCTCTATATTCAAGTGCAGAATATTTACGATCAAATATATTTGGGAAATTTTTCATCAACATCCATTAAATTGACGAGTTATCATTATTTTTACCAAAGACTAAAATATTACTAATAATTTCAATTACCTGAGTAAATAATTCATAAATTCATTAATAATGTACAATTTTTATTTCCTAAAATTTAATTTCCCATATTTTCATCATTTTTCATTTGAATTTTACATTTCCTTCATAGTTTTGTTTCAATTTATCCAAAATGGTTTTTGTTGTTGTAAACCCACAAAATATGTGTCAAATTTTTCTAATAATGGAATTAGAATAGAATTTTGTGAATTTTTATCCACTTATAAATTTCTACATTAAACTAATTTCATATGATCATTAGTTGAGAAGATTAGAATAAACCATTATCACTCATCACAAACATCCAATCCTAGAGATTATCGATGGGGGAATATTTAATTTTTCAAACCATTATAATTATACCTTCAATTTTAAGATAATGGATTTTATTAACTAATTTTATATTATCCTTGAATCATGGAAAAATAAATTAGATCTAATAAAGGTATCCTTTATTTAATAAAAATTCATCTTCCAAACATGATAAATTTCCCCCTAGGAAGGGTTTCAATTAGTGGGGGTGGTTTTTTTATTTTATTTTTAACACTATAATTAACCTATATGTCCTATTAAAGTATGATGCACTCAAAAAAGATGACAAAAAATGTATGTGATCGTAAAGATAGAAAATATCAAATAAAATATTGAAAATTTCGAGGTTTGGATCCCATATAGAATAAAACTCTTTTGAATGGACGTTTAATCTCTCAAAAAACATAATATATTCTCTATTTCCCCAAGTTAAATTATCTTTCAATATATAATGTTTAATCCCATGAAAAATGATATTATTCACACCCAAAAATGAATCTTACCACTTCAATACAAAATCTGATTACAAACACCATAAAATCATAAGTAAATCAAATTACCCCAATAAAAAATGATACAAGTACACTTTTATGAGACTAAAAAATATGGTAGAAATAATTTCTCATAGTGTGGAATTGAATGTTATGAAAAACATATCCTTAAAATAAAAATATTATTTTATAGGACTGGATGATCTTCCAGAGAACATCATAAGAAGACTCCAATTCAAACACACTTCTAGAATCACTATCATCTACATCACATCTCATGTTATGTATATCACACATTATATTACTCTTTCAACACCTTTGACATCCATTAAATGGAAAATCTCCATTACCTGCAATCTCATTCTTATATATGTGTCAGAGATTACATTACAAAATCTATATTATTACTTCTTAACTCCCCATGATATATTTTGTATATTTCTATCACCACATGGTCTCTATGATAGATGTGGAAGATCATACATTCTTAGAGTATTAATGAAAATTTAGCATCATATTAAAATAACCATTTAAAAAATTTTATGTCACATAATTTCAAAAAATTTCAACTACTATAAATCTACATTTCCCTCAATATGAATAGTGTACCATGATTTTCATTCCTTCATAAAAATTGAAATGTGAAATTATCTCAAAAGTCCTATATAGATATAAATGACTTGAATCCCTACATAGAATAATTGACCGTGTGAAAAATTCTTAAGAAATATTATATAGAAATCCTTTATGTGACTAAAAATTGGTACATGAATTTCTTCTGTAAACATCTATGTTCTAATCGGCTACGTGAATGTGAATTCGGCTATGTGACCAATCATTTACATCGTTATTAAATAAAGGGTAAAATTATGAAACATATATTTGATTTCCAAATTTATCTACATCATGTATTAGACTATTTAGATCCCAAATTGGTTTTTTGATTCCTCTATATAGAGAAAACAACAATGTGAATCTACCCCTTATGAAATGTTCTATATGGATCTAAAAACCAATCAATATAGAATAATACCTCCTCGTATAACCTCCAATACTTCTCAATAAAAATCCTACTAACATCATGGAACATCCTTCCATGATGTATAAATCCATATAAACTAGATAAATCATTGATTGGTATAAAATAAGGTTTTTAACAAATACAACAAACTAAAATCACTTTGAACCATGGGATCCTCATGTTGTTATAAGCACGACCACAATTCCAAGGGGTTATTCATGTGGCATACCTCTTGAGTACTGATGACAGTCCTAATATCCTATCTACTAATAGATGCCCCAACTAAATATTGATCAACTACATAACCTAGGAATTTCAAAACCTAAGCTCTCATACAATATTTTGATGAACTAGTATGGGTTACCTCTCATGGATCACCTGATTCATCCCATGTAAATTATTTAAGTGAAAATGTGTTCCCTATAAGATGGAAGCTAGTATGTAAAATGATAAATATGAAGACACAATAGGTGGGAGAATTTTTTTACATTAAAAACATGATAGAATATAAATTTCCCACTTGAAGTTAAAGTGAATCATTCCTTATCTCATGTAGATAAATTAGAATCAAGAAATAAAAGAAGAAAAGAATAAAATAACCTAGAGAGATTAGGTCTCAAAAATACCCTAGACTAATGCACCAACACACTATCAACAATATTAGTAATTTTACTATCAATTCCATTTATTGAGAATATCTACAATAGAGTTTTGGAAGCAGAAACCTTAGAATAAGTCTTTAAGGGGACATTTTTGTTCTTTTAAAAGAAATATTAATATCTATAATATAGCATTAAATGCTAAAAATCCACCAATGGAGGAGTATGATCTTTAAATACTCTTAAATAAATAATCTATCACGATGTAGATTTTGAAACATCATTATGACATATTTGTAGAATCAACTGATAGTTGAATATGATCTTTAAATAAAAACAGTTCCAAAAAAATGTTATTCAACGTCAAGTGATAACTATTTTAGATAATAGTTGAGAAAACACATGTTATATGATTAAACATGTATGTCTCTAAAATTTTACACTAGAAATTTATTTCTCAAACTATTGTAAAATAATAACAGTGATATATAAGAGTAGCAACAACAATAACTAGTTAAAAAAGGAGAAAAACATGTATGTCTCCAAATTATAGCTCTAAATGAAATAATGTGTTCTAATTTTCAAATTAAGATCATTTTATTTTTAATAATATCATTATATATATAGAAGTGTAAAATCCAATTATTTATCATGATGGTAGAATTTCATTTGTTCATATGGATCCATAAATATCTCATGATAAAATGATAATATTTTAATTCAAAACATTCAATGTGAGTCATAATATACCTCCAAAATTTTAACAATATAATTTCTTAAATGAAATTCTTTGAATCAGCCTCCATGAATATTTAAAATGATATTTAATTGAGGAAATATTGTTCTTTAAAATAAGAAAACAAACCATAATTCAAAACTCTATCTTGAACAAGTCAAATGTAGGGTTTCTCTATGTAATGTTAAAATCTAAAAGTATTATTTCATGTGTATAGTTGATTATAAATATAGGTATGATAAACCATAAGTTTTTTCTAACAAATTTTGAGTTTCTTCCAGAGGTATGGAATCTGATCCATACTTTTACTCCAAACATATGGCATACAAATCGTACGTTATTTTTAAAATATTGGGTTTGAATAGTTTATTCATATTACTTATAAAACACACATAGTATAATTTCCCATTGAAAAAATAAATATCATCTAAGGGGAAAAGACTAAATATGATTCAAGAATAATAATAAATATTCTAGTAATTAAAATCCTAAAATTCACTTTATGTTACTATAAGGCCCCAGCCTTAAACCATATTTAATATTGAGTTATTACAAGATTACACATTGAGGATCTTTTCAGGTTTAGAGTTTTAGAGAATTAGACCATGAAACTTGCATTACATTCCATATTTAAACAAAGTGGTTACATAAGAGACAATATTCATGCTTCCCATCAATGGAAACATATTTAAAATAAAACATGGATTCTTTCTTGACACATCCTTGACACTATCATCACATCATATACCCTTCCCTTGACCTGTGAAAAAACTTCAAAAACTTGGGATGAGCATAAAAAGCTCAGTAAGGGGTATAAAAATATGGAAAGGAAACATGAGTACATGTATACATAAGAATGAAATCATACTTTACCCATAAAACATAAGCACTTTAACATACCACATAAAATCAGGAATAAATAATAGAAATCATAAGACGTAAAGGTAACTTGAGGCATTCATAACATTCTTATGTAGGGAGTAACCCTCTTGGTTACGTTTGGAATACCCATCATAGTATATTCCCTAAATCTCTTCGGAGAAAGCTTAACGTTTCACTCCTTCGCGTTACCCAATGCATTGGAGAGCTATATCGGGCTCACCCGCCCTTAGTCTATCACGGAACCACCCGTCTTCATAATAATGCCCAAGAACCTCAACATAATCGTATCACATAAAACATGCTTAAAAGAAACATAACATTTCCACCTTTCAATCACAAGATATCAATACCACACATTGATATAAAAATATTATAAAAACCATTTTCAATACCAAAATAAAATAAAAGTAAAACATGGTATTTATTTTTCTTTAAAAAATTTATGTCTTGTAGAGGAAGCCGAAACTCAAATAATGGTCACAGCGGCGGAGAAGTCGTTTTTGCCGCATACGTACGACAAAAACATTCCCTTTTGTCATTAAGTAAATGCTTCGTATAAAAAAGATTACTTTTGAATAAACATAAAAGTCAAAGGGTCTTATACACCGTATAAAAGAAGGTTGTGTATAAAACAAAATATGCCTCAACGAAAGGAGATTGAGACGAAGTCCCATACAAAGACGGTAACCTTGGTTTAAGGATAAATCAATTACATAATTATGTGTGAAAAACGAATACACCAAATATAAGTGGATATTAAGTTTAAAATAATCAAATTTCATTCACACATACTCAAAGGATGACATATTCAATAACTACATTTTGAACCCAAGGAAATCGAAAATGGGTTAAGAAGTTCCCTTGACAGCCTAACGGTGTCACATCAAAATGAGATGATGAGAGATAAAAAAAGTATCTCATCACCTGGACATAGAATTTACATCAATCAGGATATATGAGAACATATCCCAACATAACAATATGTAAATTAAAACACCCAACAAAAGAAGTCTTTTAAAAAGAGGAGGGTGAAAGGTTCCCTTACCGAGATGGGTATCTTTCGAAACATACACCTCGTGAAAGAAGGACAATACAACATTGATGTAAATACTAATAAAAGAAAGTATATTACACAATGAGTAAAATAATGGGATGTACATACACCACTCAAAGAAAATTATGGAAAATGTATCATAAATCTCACGTGAATAAAAGTGAGATGAAAAATCCCTTACGAGAACTCCGCAGCCTAACGACGCCACATAAAACTTAAAAAAATGGATTGATCAGATCAAATAGGGTATCTCATCATATTAACATAAATTTTATAGAAAGTGGAATATAAAATAACATCCCCCAACATAACAAATAGGATCTTAAAATAAGTGACTAAAAGGGGAGTACTTAAAAAGAAAGATAGAGGTTAGATCTCTTACGAAAATTCGGCAGCCTAACGGCGCCACTCAAAACTTCCAAAATGGATTGATGAGAGAAAATAGGGTCTCTCATCATATGAACATAAAATTTACAGTAAGAGTAATATAAAAGAACATCCCAATCACAAGAAAGATGAGATTAGAAGGAATGACATAAAAGAGTGTACATAAAAAGAAAGAGAGGAGTATGATCCCTTACCTCAAGTCCATCTTGTCTTCTTCGTTTCTTTATATTCCATAAAAATAAACTTTGGTCAATTAATAATAGCCTAAGTACCTCCATTAGAGATTATTATTCAGTTAATATCACATATTATAATGTTATAATAATTTTTTAATAATGTTAGTTCATATCAGACGTTTTTGCCAATGTTTGGTACATGAGTCAAAAATGAACTTGTTTGAAATAAGATTGCCCATTTAGTTATAATTAAACAATTTCCAGAATAGTATTAATGATTAAAATATCATATATATCCATTAAATATTCATTTTATAGTATTCCATATCATTTGGAGATAAAAAACGAAAATCACCGTTCATGGAGACGGTAGGCCGTACATACACATGAACACTACTTTAATTTTTTTGTCATATTAATGGAATTAAAACAAAATGAGAGATATATATATATGTTATAATTCCAGAATGATATCCATAATTTAGATGTAATATATTACATATATATCCATTATATATATATGTACTTATAATATTACATAACATTTTGAGATAAGAAATGAAATGTACCGTTCATGGACACGGTAAGCCGTACGTACGCATGAACGCTATTTCAATTTCTATTTCATATTTAATGGAATTATAACATAATGATACATAATAGAATTTTAATTCCAGTATGGTATCATATATAATATCATTAAATATATCCTTTATACGTACCACATATGGTATTAACGAATCAAATCACTTTGAGGGTGCGGTAGTCTGCACTTCCTTAAATGAAGATATCGCGTTTACCCATAATGGAAACCATAAAGGTATTCCCAAAATGAAAAATACAGAATATTAAGGAAAAAATAAAAATATTATATATCATATATAAATATATTTTCATCTTAATGGCCACCTTTTAAGGTGTTAAAAGAATGTTGAACAATCATCGTTTCGGGAGGTAGAAATTCACCATCCACGGAAACAGTATGTTCTTTAACCATTAGATGTAGGTGTGTGTAAGTGTAGCTCGAATACGTCTTATAAAAACATCCTAGTATATTGAGGATATTTTAGTTTTTACAAAAGAAAATAATAAAAAGAGTTTATGGGGTTGGAGAAGCAAAATAAAACAAAAGGACTCAAAAGAAGACATTACCTTAAAATCGGGTAACTCCCTTTGGTTTGAGCTCAAAGGCTTCCTTGGAAAGACTTCTGCCCAAAGTGAGGCTTCAAGGAGTAATAGAGGGAAGTGGAGAGACAAAATGGGCAGAGGTTGGCCGAGCCAAAGGCTTTGGGAGTGTGGGTAAGGTGGTAGAGGTGGGGGCCTTTTATAAGGGGAGAGGAGGGGCACTCTTGTAAAGTTACAAAATGTTACTTTATTTTCAAAAGACTTTTGGATTTTAAAGGTCCCACATTGATTTATTTCGAGGATAAGGTGATAAGGGTTATAAATCCACTCATACAATAGGTTTTGGACATGTGTAGGTCTTAGATATTACATTATCATTCCATTTTATTTAAATCGTTAAATAATGAGGTCATCGCTGCATCATCATGATGTCATAAATAATTTAATTTATCTAATGTCTAAAAATTATAAACAAAATACTATTATTTAGGAAATCTTTTTAGCTTTCCAATTACTATTTATAGTCAAATATATGACTTGTATAACCCCATGTAAAAATTGTTTTAGTAAAACATCTCATGTTTGTGTCATTTTTACATTAACATTAAATAAAAAGATATTTATGTCATTTCCCAAACAAAGTAGCTCCATGGGGTCCCAAAGTTGACCCAAGGATTGTATTGGTCGGTCATGACAAATACAATGAGATTAAGACATGTGTCTAGGTCATTTTATTTTATTAAAACATTATTCTTACCATAAACTACACTAATTACCTCTAATCGCGATTACAAACTTAATAAGTTACTATTCACCAAAAAATTATTTTTATCCTATTGAACCACATTTTACATCTTAATGACAACCATTTATGTCGGATTTATGAAATTCAAAACACAAATATGGAAAAATTTCATTTAAACGGAAAAATCAGTTTTTATAAGTACCACTTAGTGGTTTCACTATTCATCAAAAATTGACATTTTTCAGAAAAATCCCAAAAATTCACCCTAAGCTATATTTGATATTCTGAATTCAAAAATGAAATCTATTTTACAAAATTCAAAAAATATAAGTCACATTAATTAATTTAATAATTAATTCCCGATGTCAGAGAAAATACCGTGTTTTTATGAAACAATAAGTAGCAAAAGATTGACGCTAGTTTAAGTCTGATTTCAAAGTGAAATTAATTCCAATGACCACTATTGGATTTAATGGTAAAAATATATTATAATTTAACTTTAAAACTAATTCAAAATATAATCTAATAATATAAATAAATTATATTAAAAAGATGTTTTGAATTAAAATACAACATTTTATACTATTCTTTAAAAAATGAACTTTATCCGAAAGATACCAAAAATTTACACAAAGTAAATATTGATGTCCCAATTCTTAAGAAGAGTTTTATTTGGTCCAATAAAATCTATAAGAGTGAACAAAACTATATTTAATGACGGTTCGCCATCAAATGGCGATAAGTGAACCTTTAGTGAAAACTAGGGCATATATGCCTAAAATCGAATTCTTTCCATATTTTAAGCCTTTATATTTTATTGGATAAATGTAAAAACATTTAAAAACATATATAATCATATTTTAGTTATTTCTATCCATTTCCTCAAATACGATGGCTACATGTTAACTACCATTTAAAATAATTTTATTTTTTTATTAGATTGCAACGTAAGATTCCCAAGAAACTCGTTGTTGCGTGTTGGGTACGTCATCGAGCATAGCGACCCCTTTAAAGTCGTATTAATATTTTATTCACAAATATGGATAAATATGAAAATGTCATATTCTTTATTTACTTGAGGTGTTACATCTTTCCCCCCTTTTGGGAATTGCGTCCTCGCAATTTCTTAAAATTGAGCTTTGAAACATCCTTGAATGTCCCACATCAAAACAAGAGTCGGTAAAACAATCACTTTAAAATAAAGGAAGATAAGTACAGAGGTCACCCGAGTTAACCCATACTAGGATTCCATGTAGAAAAACATGGACATGGAGGAGAAAACATAGGGTCATGTTCTGATGGAGAGTGATAGAAAACATGTTTAGGAGAAAGTTAACCACAAGAAAATCACAAACTTGTGATGGGTTAAACAGTATTTGATTCCCCAGTAGGAAAAGTTAATAGACAACATTTTTGTTTTAAGTTACTTTTTATTGAGGAATTTATTCAAAAGGAAACATAGTCACTTATCATGTTTACTTTCAACTTTTATTTGAATCTTTACCCAAACTCATACTTTTTTCCAAAAGACGAGTATTTAGGGAGACTTGTTCGAATTAAGAGTACTATAATCAAATTCTAGAGAATCACCTAATCCACAAAAGAGTACTATATAAATCCCATTTCTTTAGACTTTAACCAAAACCAAAACCAAAAAGGTTAGTACAAGATCAGATAATCCAGAAAAGGATAACCCTTTATAAAAAGAAAATCTATACTTAATCTCCAAAATTTTGTCTAACAAAACCCAATGTTCAACGAGGACCATCCGATAAACAATTTGTCCATAAAATTCTTCAAAGTAAACCAAAATAAGATTGAAACCCAAATATTTGAAGGATTTAGTCACATAGTCTTCCAAGGTACAAATTAACTTTTATCTCCAAATAACACCAATTGCTCTTAAATTCTCATATTGAAAAGTAATTAACCTAATCACATATCCTCGATGATAGGTTAATCATTTCCATAGATAACCCAAAATCAAATTACTCTTAATTCATAAAATCATCTAACTAAAAAGAATCAGTCAAACTAACTAGGGACTTCACGTAGTCCAATGGTAGGCGATAAATACAAGTCGCACTTTGGTTGTGGGTTCGATTCCCGCAGCTTTGTTCGACGCGACGGGTAGTCGCACGGTCTGCGTGTTTTACTTTTTCCAAAACTATATAATTCTCAAATCATTCCCCAAAAAGGGATAAAATCATCAAAAATAACCATAACATAAATTATCCTCAATTTTATCTCATGCATTTCACTTCCATCATATCATATAATAACCCATAATTACCTAAAAAATAAGGATCATATAAACTATAATGGTTACGTTTATAATTATTACCTGAACATCCACATCAATTGGTCATCTCGTACATGATTCATTACAGATCATACCAAGGTTCAAGTGGTTGATCATGACTCCTTGCTAGTTGGTTTAGAATAACCACGAGTTTCCTCATTGAATCCCCCATTTCATCCAGTCTCTTAATCAGAGAACCACCACAGTTTCCTTCAAACCTATTGTCTCTTTGGTGCCTGCTAGATCCATCCATTTACTAAAACCAAAAATTCCAGTGTGAGTATATCAACAAAGCCATCATGTAATAATGAGGAAGATAAACACTATGATATATATACTCATTCACTTTATCTAAAATTAGGACTCTTTCTGAAATCCTATCCATTATGGTACTGTCACTTGTGCTTAGAGAATACCCTAACCTCTAATGTTATCTAAACCTCCCTCTGATACCAACTATAAGGCCCCAGCCTTAAACCTTATTTAATCTTGAGTTATTACAACATCACACATTGGGGATCTTTTTAGGTTTAGAGTTTTAGAGAATTAGATCATGAAACTTGCATAACATTCCACATTTAAACAAAGTGGTTACATAAGAGAGAGTATTCATGCTTCCCATCAACGGAAACATATTTAAAATAAAACATGGATTCTTGCTTGACACATCCTTGACACTATCATCACATCATGTACCCTTCCCTTGACCTGTAAAATATATTTGAAAAACTTGGGATGAGCATAAAAAGCTCAGTAAGGGATATAAAAATATGGAAAGGAAACATGAGTACATGTATACATAAGAATGAAATCATACTTTACCCATAAAACATAAGAACATTAAAATACCTCATAAAATCATGAATAAATCATATAAATCATAAGACATAATGGTAACTTGAGGCATTCATAACATTCTTACGTAGGGAGTAACCCTCTTGGTTACGTTTGGAATACCCATCACAATATATTCCCTAAATCTCTTCGGATAAACCTTAACGTTTCACTCCTTCACGTTACCCAATGCATTGTAGAGCTATATCGGGCTCACCCGCCCTTAGTCTATCAAGGAACCACCTGTCTTCATAATAATTCCCAGGAACCTCAACATAATCGTATCACATAAAACATGCTTAAAGGAAACATAACATTTCCACCTTTAAATCACAAGATATCAATACCAAACATTGATATAAAAATATTATGAAAACTATATTCAATACCAAAATAAAAGAAAAGTAAAACATGGTATTTATTTTTCTTTAAAAAAATTTATGGCTTGTAGAGGAATCTAAAACCCAAATAATGGTCACGGCGGCGGAGAAGTCGTTGTCGCCACATACGTACGACAAAAACATTCCCCTTTGTCGTTTAGTAAACGCGTCATATAAAAAATATTCCTTTTGAATAAACATAAAAGTCAAAGGGGTTTATACACCGTATAAAAGAAGGTTGTGTATAAAACAAAATATGCTTAAATGAAAGGATATTGAGACGAAGTCCCATACAAAGATGGTATCCTTGGTTTAAGGATAAATCAATTACATAATTATGTGTGACAAAAGAATACACCAAATATAAGTGGATATTAAGTGTAAAATAATCAAATGTCATTCAAACATATTCAAAAGATGACATAATCAATAACTACATGTTGAACCCAAGGAAATCAAAATTGGGTTAAGAAGTTCCCTTGACAGCCTAACGGCGTCACATCAAAATGAGTTGATGAGAGATAAAAAAAGTATCTCATCACTTGGACAAAGAATTTTCATCAATCATGATATATGATAACATATCCCAACATAAAAATATCTAAATTAAAATACCCAACAAAAGAATTTTTTTAAAAAGTGGAGGGTGAAAGGTTCCCTTACCAACATGGGTATCTTTCGAAACATACACCTCGTGAAAGAAGGACAATACAACATTTATGTAAATACTCATAAAAGAAAGTATATTACACAATGAGTAAAATAATGTGCAGTACATACACCACTCAAAGGAAATTATGGCAAATTTAGCATAAATCTCACGGGAAAAAAAGTGAGAAGAAAAATCCCTTACGAGAACTTGGCAGCTTAACGGCGCCACATAAAATATACAAAAATGGATTGATGAGATCAAATAGGGTATCTCATCATATTAAAATTAAGTTTATAGAATGAGGAATATAAAAGAACATCCCCCAACATAACAAAGAGGAGTTTAAAAGAAGTTACTAAAAGGGGAGTAGTTAAATAGAAAGAGAGAGGTTAGATCTCTTATGAAAATTCAGCAGCCTAACGACGCCACTCAAAACGTCCAAAATGGATTGATGGGAGAGAATAGGGTGTCTCATCATATGAACATAAAAATTATAGTAAGAGTAATATAAAATAACATCCCAATCCCAAGAAAGATGAGCTTATAAGGAATGACATAAAAGAGTGTACTTAAAAATAAAGAGGAGTAGGATCCCTTACCTCAAGTCCAACTTGTCTTGTTCGTTTCTTTATATTCCCGAATAATAAACTTTGGTAAATTAATAATTGCCTAAGTACCTCCTCTAGATATTATTATTCAGTTCATATCACATATTATAATGTTATAATAATTGTTTAATATTGTTATTTCATATCAGACATTTTTGCCGATGTTTGGTACATGAGTCAAAAATGAACTTGTTTGAAAAAAGATTGCCCATGTAGTTATAATTAAATAATTTCCAGAATAGTATTAATGATTAAAATATCATATATATCCAGTAAATATTCATTTTAAACTATTCCATATCATTTGGAGATAAAAAATGAAAAGCACCGTTCATGGAGACGGTACGCCATACGTACGAATGAACGCTACTTTCATTTTTTTGTCATATTAAGGGAATTAAAACAAAATGAGAGAGTTATATATATGTTATAATTCCAGAATGATATCCATAATTTAGATGTAATATATTACATATATATCCATTATATATATGTACTTATACTATTACATAACATTTTGAGATAAGAAATGAAATGTACCGTTCATGGAAACGGTAAGCCGTATGTACGCATGAACGCTACTTCCATTTCTATTTCATATTTAACAGAATTAAAACATAATGATACATAATAGTATTTTAATTCCAGTATGGTATCATATATGATATCATTAAATATATCCTTTATACGTACCACATATGGTACTAACGAATCAAATCACTTTGAGGGGGCGGTAGTCCGCACTTCCTTAAATGAAGATATCGCATTTACCCATAATGGAAACAATAAACGTATGCCCAAAATGAAAAATACAGAATCTTAAGGAAAACATAAACATATTATATACCTTTGAAGGTGTTAAAATAATGTTGAACAATCATCGTTTCCGGAGGCAGAAATTCGCCATCCACAGAAATAGTATGTTCTTTAACCATTATATGTAGGTGTGTGTAAGTGTAGCTAGAATCCTTCTTATAACAAAATCCTAGTATATTGAGGATAATGGATTTGTTACAAAAGAAAAGAATAAAAATATTTTAGGGGGTTGGGGAATAAAAATAAAACAAAAGGACTCAAAAGAAGACATTACCTTAAAATCAGGTAACTCCCTTTGGATTGAGATCAAAGGCTTCCTTGGGAAGACTTCTGCCCAAAGTGAGGCTTCAAGGAGAAAGAGAGGGAAGTGTAGAGAAAAAATGGGCAGAGGGTGGCCAAGCCAAAGGATTTGGGAGTGTGGTTAAGGTGGTAGAGGTGGGGGTCTTTTATAAGAGGAGAGGAGAGGCACTCTTGTAAAGTTACAAAATGTTACTTTATTTTCAAAAGAGTTTCGAATTTTAAATGTCCCACATTGATGTATTTCGAGGATAAGGTGATAAGGGTTAAAAATACACTCATCCAATAGGTTTTGGACATGTGTAGGTCTTATATATTACATTATCTTTCCATTTTATTTAAATCGTTAAATAATGAGGTCATCGCTGCATCATCATGATGTCATAAATAATTAAATTTATTTAATGTCTAAAAATTATAAACAAAATACTATGATGTAGGAAATCTTGTTATATTTCCAATGAATAATTATTGTCAAAAATATGACTTGTATAACCCCATGTAAAAATTGTTTTAGTAAAACATCTCATGTTTGTGTCATTTTTACATTAACATTAAATAAAAAGATATTTATGTCATTTTCCAACCAATGTGGCTCCATTGCATCCCCAAGTTGACCCATGGATTGTCTTGGTCGGAAATGATACATACAATGAGGGTCGGACATGTGTCAAGGTCATTTCATTTTATTAAAACATTATTCTTACCATAAACTACACTAATTACCTCTAATCGCGATTAAAAACTTAATAAGTTACTATTCACCAAAAAATTATTTTTATCCTATTGAACCACATTTTATTTATTAATGACAACCATGTATGTCGGATTTTTGAAATTCAAAACAAAAAGATGGAAAAATTTCATTTAAACAGAAAAATCAGTTTTATAAGTACCACTTAGTGGTTTCACAATTCATCAGAAATTGAAGTTTTTCAGAAAAATCCCAAAAATTCACCCTAAGATATATTTGATATTCCGAATTCAAAGATGAAGTCTATTTTACAAAATTCAAAACATATAAGTCACATTAATTAATTTAATAATTAATTCCCACTGTCAGAGAAAATAGCGTGTTTTTATGAAACAATAAGTATCAAAAGATTGATGCTAGTTTATGTCTGATTTCTAAGTGAAATTAATTCCAATGTCCACTATTGGATTTAATGGTAAAAATATATTCTAATTTCACATTAAAACCAATTAAAAATATAATCTAATAATATAAATAAATTATATTAAAAAGAGGTTTTGAATTAAAATACAACATTTTACACTATTCATTAAAAAATGAACTTTATCGGAAAGATACCAAAATTTTACACAAAGTAAATTTTGATGTCCCAAATATTAAGAAGAGTTTTATTTGGTCCAATAGAATGTATAATAGTGAACAAAACTATATTTAATTACGGTTTGCCATCAAAAGGTGATAAGTGAACCTTTAGTGAAAACTAGGGCATATACGCCTAAAATCGAATTCTTTCCATATTTTAAGCCTTTATCTTTTATTGGATAAATGTAAAAACATTTAAAAACATATATAATCATATTTTAGTTATTTATATCCATTCCCGCCAATACAACGACTACATGTTATCTACCATTTAAAATAATATTATTTTATTATTAGAGTGCACCATAAGATTCCCAAGAAACTCGTTGTTGCGTGTTGGGTACGCCATCGAGCATAGCGTCCCCTTTAAAGTCATATTAATATTTTATTCACAAATATGGATATATATGAAAATTTCATATTCTTTATTTATCTAGGGTGTTACAGTTACTCCATTATATACCTAAATATGGATTTTTGTGACCATCAAAATAAAAAATGAATTTTAGAAAATGCTTAATAAACATATGATCCAAATTCTACACTTATTTATCATCATAAAACCCCAAAAAAATATTTAAATTAATAAATATAATAGATAAAATTTAAAAAATATGAGAATAAATAAATTTTTAGAATATTTTATCCTTCAAAATAACTATATTTTTACTATTATATTTCACCAATATTTATTTTATAGTTCTATAAACACATTTATTTACATAAATTTTTCAAATTTATTCCTCAAATTTATCTTTGAAATAATTTTTATCCTCCAAAAAAAATATCATAAAAATCTCATCAATTTCTCATTAATTTCTCATAAATTCCTCAGAAATTTCTCCCAATTTTTTGAAATAAAAAAGAAATTAAGAAATAGTTTATTAGATTTTATGTATAGATAATATAATAAGTGTTCGTTAACTAAGAGATACAAATAAAATAACATTAAATTTAGATATGCTACAAATCTGGAGAAGAATTAAGTTATATATAAGGATTCAACTGTTTATTTTCACTCTCTAAACATTTATATTTTACACTGCCAGTATCTATATTTCTTAGTACGTATTATACTCTCATTTGAAGTACATCAGATCCTTAAACAGTTGAATAATATGAAAACTATTTAACTGTAAATTATTTTATCTCACCATGATACATCATATTCGAATCTTCTGGTTTTATTTTATCCATTTTAATTTTCATACAAACATTAAAAGCATACAAGTATTCATTATAAAGCAATATGTCTAAAAAATATTGATACATTCATTAAATTGTATAAAAAAAATTGAAATAAAAGATTTATCAACTTTTCATATAATTATATAAATGCTTTTATATCTTCATGTTGTCGTACTACTCATTATATAAATTAAAAAACCCTGACAAAAAATGTATAGAATATATTCAATCCCTAATAATATGATAATAATAAACAATTAGTTCATAAAAACATAAATTTATGAGTTTTTACAAGAATATTTTTCCAAGTAATCGTTAACAATGGACAATAACAGTTATCCAAAAAATCAGAAAAATATTACATCACATTTTCTTTTATGAAAAAAATTTCTCTGAGCTTGATGTTCTATGTCTCTTCATTCAGATATGATTTTTTTTTATTCAAGATTTTTTGAGATAGGTATTTTAAATAATGAAGATAATATATTTAATAGGGTTTTAGAATTCTATTTTTGTGTATTGAGGAGAAACAAAATGATTTCATTTTAACATGTTTTAGATGGTGTTTTAGGTTTTCAAGTTAAACTAATGAATCATTTTATATTTTGACGTAAAAAATTGTTTATATATGAATTTTATTCTAAAATAAAACATTATATAAATGAATAACATTTATTAAATAAATAACATTTATTAAATAAATAGTTTTTAAAATAGTTTTTATGAAAATGAGTGATTAAATTAAGAATATAGTTTTTCCTGAACCTATCATTATTCATATAATTTTGTAATAACATAAGAAAGTACTATTATTCCCCCCACACTGATTTATAAATCTCATTGTGAACATTTTTTAATGAGACATATAAAAACAAATATATTTACTAAGATTAAATGTTTTTACCTTTTTTTTAATATGAAATTAAATTGACAAAAAGTATGTATAATATGATAATAACATTAACCGATTGATTTATAACATAAAAATAATATAATGATAAAAAAATTAATAGTGTATGAGTAAATATAATAAAAAGGTTCTCTCCTATATATAAAATTGCTTGTGCATTTAAATCGGATGTTAAGAGGAAAATAAAATACATCTAGGATTAACCATTCTAGATTTATGGTATTTTTATAGAAATTAAAACGTATGAAATTTAAATAATATTTATTATCCACTCAATTATATATTAATGATTTTCATTTTTTTCATGTAGAAAATATATTAAATAAATTTTCATTTGGTTCTTATAGACATTTGGGTCCAACAATGTTATTAATTAATGTTTTAAATTAAAAAATCTCCTTAATTTGAGTTTCTATTCTATAATAAATATTACATAACTCCTTTAAATAATAAACCTTCATAATACAGTAAAATTTTGATCTTCAAAAATTATAGTCAATTGGATAATTTTTATTTCTTCCATAATGAAATCATTTGATAGTAGAAATTCTTTTTTCATTAAGAACATGAGAAAAAGTTATTTCAATATAATTATTTTTAGTCAATTACTACCAATGCCTAGTTTACTTATAATATTGAATTTATTACCACTATTACTTTGATTTAAAGATTTTTCTCATTTTATAAAAATTCTAGAGGCTAAATTTATTGTATTAACTACTTCTTATAGTTCATTTATTTTATTTTCATACAAAATAAAAAAAAATATTATATATTAAATATAAAATATATTTTTCTAAACATTGTTTAATAGTTAATTTAGTATCATAATACATTATAGGTTTAATATGCTTCTTTAAGGATTAAAATTTTTCATTAAGTATAAAATAAGTTTAATTATGTTCATCATAATAAAATTCAGAATCATAATTTTGACAGTTAGAAGTGTGTTCTTCATCATCTTGAGCCATAAGATATAGATTCAAAATATTATTTTCATACTAGGCATTATTTTTTTTTCATATTCATTACTTGAATCATAAGTAACACTCCAATTATTTTTCATAATCTTTTCCTTTTTATTATATAATTATCTCTCATTTGAGACATATTTCATAAGATAATTAGAGTTGGTGTCCCCTGTCTCCTTACATTCGTAGAAACTAACCTAATTAATCCATTTCATCATCTTATTATAATGTTTTAGAAATCATTAATAAATTTCTTATAATTATTTTCTTGAATCCAGAATACATGAATTAGATAACTCATCTATAGTAGTTCTAAGTACGCCATATTCCTTTTAGAAAGAAATATGATTTTTAGATTTAGTTGTCTTCTCAACTTCAAACATAATCAATATTCTTATTAGTTCATTTATTGTAAAATATTTAATGGGCCTTGATTTAAGAATACCAGGGGGTATTATACTCAACATAGTGGGTAAAATCTAATTATATTTAAATATTGTTTTTATTGTTTAATTTATTCCCATAAAAGAGAAATAGAATTGAACCCTTATTTAATTATTACATCCATATAAGAGCTACTATCATATTCATGCATCCAAAATGTATCCAATTTTAATTTTTTATTATTTTCACTTAGTTTATTTACATTATCATTTCTTTCAGGAGACACAAAAACAGTCTACAATATTTCATAAGAAATACCACACTAGGAGACTCTATTAAATTCATCAATAACTAATACACATGAAATTATATTCATTTAAATTAAATTATGATTATTATATTTATCTTTTTTACCATTATATTTTTTTATATCACCATTTGAAATTTAATTAGTATTTCCTACCTTTAAAATATGTCTTATTTTAATAGTTTTTAAATAACTAATCATGAGTGATTTCCAACATCCAGAATTATCACCACTTAAATAAGGTGAATATATCATCTATTTACCTTCTCTATGATCTTACATTGACAAATATCTTCATCTAGATCTTTAACTCAAAAAATATAATGTAGATATAAATATAACCTCTTGAAATTTTTTTGAGATATCAATTGATACTATGGGATAATAAAGTGATTCCTCATGGACTTCCAATAATATACAATGGTGATTTTCCTATAATTCAATTGTTTGATATAAAAAAGTAATGTAAAGGTGTTATAAATGTTAAATAAAGTAATATATCACATCCTCTGATACCAATTTTCAATAAATAATTGTAATGATGAAGATATAATAGGGATGAATAATGTTCAATTAAAAACGTGATAGAAACTAAAAATCCCTCTTGAGATTAAAGTGTTTCATTACTTCAATCTTAATGATGATTTAAAACAAAAAAGAAGAAGAAGAAAACAAAAACATGATTAATAGTTCTTTAGGGATTAATTATCCTCTAGTTCACTCCATTAATTACCTCTCCTTTGGTGATTTTAACAAGAATGTAATTTATCCAGGGACTTTTATAACTACATGTAGGTAGTCGAGACCTTACAAAAAGCCTTTTACATTTCCTTATAGTTAATTTATAAGAAACTAAAATATATGTATCATGGTATAAGAAGTTAAAACTCCAAATACTACTGATTACAAGTATCCAATACTCTTACACAAATAATTAATCATGATGTAAATGTTGAAATATATTTTACACATATTTCAAGTTTTAATTAACACTTGTATATGATATTTAATAAAACATAGCAGTAGTAAAATATTTGTTTAACATAAAACATAATTTATTCAGATAGTAGAAGAAAAAGCCTCTGTTATATTATTAAACATGTATGTCTCCAAAGTGTAACTCTGATAAGTTCATTTTCAAACTATATAAACAATTAACAGTGATAAATAGCAACAAAGACAATTGTCGATCAAACAAACAAGGATCAAACCATGTATATCTCTTAATTTTAGATCTGAAAGAAAATACATGTTCATATTTTCAAATGGACATCATTATTATCAAAATAATAACATAATTTATATAGAATATGAAACTACCTATATTGGCCATGGGGGTCAAATTCCTTTTGGTCAAACAACTCTAGATATATATCTTTGTAAAAAGTTAATATCTTGATTAAAAACAATCAAGGAGATTCAAATAATCCCTTAGAAGTATAAATGATCTAATATATTCAATATGATCCTTTGAATTGTTCATTAAATATCATTAAAATGTTATTTAATTCATGAGAGGCCACTTAAGAAAACATTTTAATATACTATAATTAGAACTCCATATTTAGCCAAGTCAAACCTAAATTTTCTTTTCCTAAGGACAACCTCCATGAGTATGGCTGATATCATATGGTTGACTAATAAATTAGGGATTATAAATATAGTTATCCCTCAAACATAGGTTTTCTTCTAAAAGTAGGTTTATTGAACCATAATTTTACTCAAAAAGTATGGTATAAAACCATACATTCTTCTTAAAATTTTGTGTATGAATAATGATTCAAGAATACTTATAAAACATGTATGGAATACTTTTACTTTAATATGAAAATATCTTCCATGGGTTAAATGATAAATATGATTCAAGAATAAAAATAATTATTTAAGTAATTAATAAACTAAAAGTCACTTAATGTAACTTCATTAGAAACATAAAATATTTTTTATAATCTCCAAAATACAAAATAAATTAATGAAATTGTTGAATTATCACATTCTCTATAACAAACTAGTTCTTAGGAAAATATAATTCTATTCGAAACAATTATTAAAAATAACAAACTATAATGAAACATAAAATTATATTATAATGACATATAAATTATAAAATACTTTTATAATAATCACTATCAAATGAATAAGTAAAACATCCAAGAAGATCTAAAAAAATAATTCTAATACATAAGAAACCCAAAGTAAAACAAAAATGTGTAACTACTACCCATATCCATGTGATCAAGATTAAAACACCATATTATATAATACCACAACTACACCAACCATCACCTAAATAAAGAAACATCATAGCTCAACACCTAAGTATAAAGAATAAGAGTTTTATACACCAATTAGTTTTTGTAGGGAGGGTAAAAAAATCCAAACAACAATTACCAATGATTTTTTGTAATTACTTTCAATGTACTTTTCAATTATTCTAGTTTTTTATAGTATAAAATATTTTTTTATGAGTAAACAAAATAAAACAAATAATAAATTATTTTACATATTTATAAAACCTATCAACTTCCTTTAAAAAGGGGTATTTTCAAAAATTATACATTTATATATACATTTTAAAAAAATTCCTATAATTATAAAACCATTTTATTTCTTCCGAAAATAACACCTTGAATTCAATATTTTAAAAAAAATTACTATAGTCAAACTTGTTCACATGAATGTAATCACTCAAACACACACTCTTGATGTCACATATTGATAATGAAATTCATCACCACAAACACAAATGTACCACCTAAGTCATCCCAACTAGGGGATGAAAGAGATATAAAAGATGGAATTATGTTATTTAATATTTAATAATATCATGGAAACACAGTAGGTCATATGGTGGTAATATCCATTATTTTTCCAAATAAAAAGTACAAACGGCTGTCATATGCTATGTTCAGAAAAAAAAACCCATCTTATTAGCATTCATTCTGCCTTATTAGGGGTACTAACAACTTTCCATAGAATATTATACAATTAGGGGGAAACTATTAGGAATATACTATTTTTTCTAGCTGGAATTTATATGTCCCACTTCGGTACTCAGGTTCCCATAATCAAAACAAAATTGGAGGTGACAAATAATGTCAATCATGAGGTAAGTGAATCAATCAATAATAAATATAAATCTAAACAAACCTTCAATACCCTCCCATGAATCATACCCTTTAATATACAAAACAAACCAATAATAAAAACTCCCCTTGAAATAATTCATACAATGTTTTATATGTTATTAAGGTCTCATTAGGGTAACTCACACCCACACAACACATATAAACCATTATAAAATATCGATCATTCTTTTTTAAAGAATAAATGGTATTTTAGAGTGTCTTCCAATGGTTTCTATGAATTTCCAAAATATACATTCACATAACCAATTTAAAACCTTTCTTAAAATAATTTAAAGAATAAATATCCTCTATCCTTCATGTTATTTGAGAATCCGCCATGACACCTTATTCTTTTAAACCCAATAATTCTATATTTCAGGACCGAAATGGAATAAAATAAAAGTTTTTATAAAAACTAATTCAAATCAAATAATTCAAAAAAATTCATAACAACATTGAAGACAAAATTTACTGTATAATTTTCAAAAAAATCCGATTAACCATTGAAAACTAAAAAACCATGGAATTACTTTTATTAAAATTTAGAAATAAATTTAATACATTCATAAAAGTCACTATATATATCACATATAAATATAATTTAACAAGAAAAAAATTTAAATTTTCATGTATTCAATAAATTTAAACTATTTGAAGTACACAAAAACACTTACCTATTTATATGTAGTTACCCTTCTCGGAAATCCATAACGTGTATCCTTCGATGGAAAATGCTAATTAAAATTATATAGATGACCATAAAAACACTTAAAAATATACCACATTAAAATTACACCTACAACCATAATCTCTGACTAGAATCCCAAAGGGTTTCAGATAAAAAGTGAAATTGACTGAAAATAGAAGTAAAAGGGGGGATGGGATAATAAAAGGAATAAAGGGGTTTACATCAAAAATAAAAATTATAGATCAATGATTTTAAGATCAAATATATGTTTGAATGATATTGGGAGTTACCCTCAAGCATGTATTTTCCATGTTAGATAATGAGGATGACCAAAATGGGTCCTAGAGCCCTTATATATAAATTGGGGTATTATTTGAAAATGAAAATTTTAAAGCATGGGTAGGTGGAATGCTTTGGTATACCACGAGACATACATTCTAGCTCCACTAGATACCCACTAAACATATAAATGGTTTGGTCATTCAATTAGGTAAATATTTTCCAACCTTTTTAAACACCCCAAAAAACATTTGGCACTCTCTCACTTTATACAAAGTTTAATTTGACTATTTTCAAGTCCTACAACATTAAAAACATCCAAATATGAATATGATGAACCAAAAATAATGAATTATATTATTACCCAACAATTAAAAAATAAAAAAATATAATGGTAACAATGGGTTGTATAATATAGAAACCCAATCATCAAACAAACTTTATTTCACAATTTATAATATACTTTCCTTATAATACATGTCAAGGAACTATAGGTTTAGTTTCGTTGAAATATTTGAAATAAAAATACAATAAATTAAATATGAAAACATTATATTTATTTATAAATTCACAGAGTGATTATAAATCCCAAATATCTTTTAAAAATTCATAGGATTTTCTGTAGAAAATATATAAGGAAAAGGGTGATCAAGAAAGTCCAATGAGAGAGTAAACATGAAAATAAATAAAAACATGAGGGTATTACATGATATCATAAAGATTATGATCATAATAATGGAAACATTGAATAAGAAAATGATTTCATAGGATAATAAATACATGGAAAAAATATAATATATGATATCATAAACATAATTCAAGGTTCACTCCCATGACCATCGTTATAATGTGGAAAAGGTCCCATTATGGAATTCAGTTCTGTCCTTAACCCCTTAAATAACCTATAATGAGATATCAATAATTTTACAATGAATTGAAGAGATATTTAATTTTTTTCTCACAAACCACATGAGTTAAAATTAAAGATATTCATGCCATAAGATAAAACCAAACCATAGATAAATCATAATCATAATCAAAACCATCATAAAGAAATGTGTTTCGTAATCCTAATTTACATCATAACTGAAGGCTAAATATACATTATTCGAAATAGAAGAAGGAATTAAATAATTTTTACCTTTTATAATTGAAAAGGGGTTATGGTAATTCAATAGAGAGTTATATTGTTGAAAATTCATGAGAAATATCACGAGAAGAAAGAATAAAAATGAACCACTTCGGTGGAGAATTCATGAAATGATTAGAGGATCATGTGAAGAAAAAGATTCATTATTATTTTCATAAAATAAATTAAGAATGAAGATAGTTATATATAAAATAATTAGGTTTCTTATTATATAATAATAGATTAAAAATATTTTACCGTGGCGATAGTTGATAGGAAACAAGGAACATGAAAGATCTTTAAATAAGGTTTAATTAAATGTTTGAATTTCAAAGAGACCTAAAAATATGAATAAAAAAATTAAAGAGATATTTAATTAGGTATATACTAAAACAAGATATATAAAAAATATATGATTTTCATTAAAATAATATTTTAATAAGTGAGAAAAATAAAAATAACTTGTAACCATCATATCATGAAAGAAATATGATAAATCCCTTACCATGGGTTCGAGATTTCAACTATATAAATGGTTAACTTATTAACAAACTAAATTAAGTATATTATATATTTAATTAAGAAAAAAATAAAACAATATTTCATATTCTAAATTCTATTAACTATATTAGTTTATTTATTTATAATATAGTTTTCTTACCAACATTAGTTACTTGATGTTTTAGTCAATTTATTATAACTCCATATATATGTTAGACATGGTAAACGCAATTGTAAAATAGTTTAATAATATCCAATATATTAATAGTGTTATTAAAATAATTATTATATATTGAAAAAATTAATTCAATGATGATAGTTCATGATAAAAAAATTCATTACTTGTGGAGGTAATGTTCTGTATGTATGCATGACTAATGTTTCCAAATTTCAGTGTTTAGAAGATTGAATTTGGTTGATAATTTATAATTTAAAAATTATAATTATATTATTTATATAATATTTATTCATCCATTTCACCATTTTTATCATAAATTAATGTTGGTGATGAAAAATAAAAGATGTCGCTCTTTAGAGGCAGTAGTCCGCCCAATGTAGTAACTGTGGTTCCTTTTTTCTTAGTTGATGGAGAAGAATGGGAATTGGTTATTAAATTAATAAAATAATATATTTGTGTAATAATTATACTTAATTAATTATTATTTATGGATGTTATAGTTTTTTTAGGGATCAATTATGGAGAAATGGTTATGAAGAGGGTAATACTTACGTTAGGGACACGAACATCTCTTTGATACTTCCATAGAAGTAATGTTCATAAGTTAACATAATGATACCAGGGGATTAAGTATGTAAAAATAAATTATATTAGAGGTATTTTTACTTAGTTTAAAGGTATATTTTAATGGTATTTGTAACAATGGAGGGCTGGAATTGATCCACTTTTATAAGTGATCAAAATGGAACTTTTGGGAATACAATTTACACTTACCTGGTAACATTACACTATTCCATGGTCAATGTTGCCAAATTTTTTTAATGGATTTTTGTGTATTATTTGGTTTATAAATCATCATCCAATTATTTTTACACACATTATAGTGTTTTACAATAATGTTTTTACCTATTATTCTTTAAAAAATTATGCAAAAAGTTTTTAACTAAATGATTTTATGTTTTTATCAATAATATAACGATAGCCCTTATTTTTTACATTATTTTTCTGATCTAAATTCTATATCTACATAGTCCAATTTAATTACTATATATTACAAAATTCATTTTTAAATTAAAAAATGTATGGTATAGAAAAACTGTATTTGTAGAAAAATGTCATATTGGCCATTGTGGATTCATAATATTATTTAGTATTGATTACAAATTTAATGATGGTTAATATATTTCTTTATGTGTTTATAAATAAAATAATAATAAATATATAAATTATTATATTTAAATTTACTCGAAACAAATTCCATGATATTAATGAAACAATATTTTCAAAATAATTTTATTATCTTTGTTATTGTAATTAACATTAATCATTATTATTTAAAATTTATACCTAAAATTTAATATGATATATGAATTAATTTTAAAAATATGATCTCAAATATAATAATAAATTTATCTAATTAACATTCTATGTGTAAGGAAATTAAATTAATTGTTTTCATGTGTAGAATTAGTTTTTTTTAAATATTACATATGTTTTAAGAATACAGAAGATAGTTATTTATAAATATAATAAATATATTTATGTATTATAAAATAAATAATTTTTATATAAATATGTTTTATACTTATATTAATTCATTCTTTTAGAATAACAGTGATATATTTTTATCAAAAATAGAATTCTCACTATTAAACTAAAAATAAATCATTTTAAAAAAGATCCATAAATATATATTCAGATAATATTGATATAATAAATCAAAAATTGATGTTAAGTTTGTTAAATTAAAATTATAAATGTATTATAAATATAGGAATTCAATATATAGATAATACTATATATTCCATGTTTTTTAATATCTATAATGGTAATATTTAAAATTTTAAATTATTAATGATTTGGGGTTTTGTATTAGTAATTAATTTTATGTAACATTAGATACTCAATTGAATACATATTAAGAGTAATTAATTTTTAATATATTATTTTATTACATTCTTACCACTTTAATAAATTTGTATATCAAAATTCTATTTCATACTCAAAGCTGAAAAAATAAGGGAACTTTTGTTTCATACTCTCTTAGGGTTCCCACATTACCTATTCATACATAAGGTTTCTTGAATGTACTTTGTCAAGTTTATTCAAATTGTTTTTTATAAATTTTTATATATTATCTGAGATCTTCACCATATTCACCTTATAAGGGTAATCATTAGCCAATTATACCACATTTGAATTTTGTACATGGGAGTGATATAGTATGTGCATTATCTAGGGGGATACATAGAACACAACATGTACATAATAAAGGTTTGTAAGTAGTGAAAATTTATAAAAAACTAATCAAATAAAATTATGTTTATTAAATGAAATATTATATATCACACATTGCTTCCCTTTATTCTTAAATATCATGAATATATTCCTTGGATATATATGGAGGAACGCCATATCACTAACCTCAAACTCGAGATCTCATATATGAATTTCAGTATAATTCTTCTATCAACTTCGTTCTTCTTTGATGTGTTTTTAATGGTATTGACCCCTTTTACCATTTATTCGAGCATCAAAATTCTAATACACATTCATTCACCTATTTCATCACATAATTTAGTTGTTTTATATCTATTCAAACAAAAGGATTTGAATAGGTCAATTTGGATTCTTTAGTGGAAACTCTTTTCATTAGATAACTTGAATAGAGGAATATTTTGGTATAAGTGTCCAATTAATTCCATAGAGAAAGATTTCAATATGTCCTCAAATGATAGGACATTCAGGTTAGATTGGCTATTAGTTTTTTAATGAAAGGAGATAATGAGATCAAATATATGTTCATATCATGTCGAATACTCTTAAATAACATTCATGTAAATATAGAATTTCAATTATATACTATTTATAGCGGTATTCCTAGAAGACTCACTACTTCTATAATTTATATCATTATGTGCTTATTGAGATATAATTCATATAAAATAGAGTAGATGTGGTATTGTTTTTTGTAAAATGGTGTACCACAACACATATATCATTTTTCCTATTCCATGTATTTATAAGATCCATGAATATATCCATAGTTATATTTTACCATATCTATGTTGGTATTGGATATTGTTTAAATATCCCTTTATAATTATACATCTGAACCTTCATTTTCTGATACACCATGAACATTGACGTATACTTCATAGTCTCAAAATTCATAATTTCCTATTAATTTTGTTCTAAAATATCACAACACATTTTCATGTTTCTTTGGTAAATAAAGAATTTTTAGCGATGAGTATTTTTAACTATATCCCTTTTATCAACCAATAAGATATAACACAAATTATTTTCTCAAATCTCACTACTCCTTTTTATTTAACATTGATCATAGGGTCTTTACCTTCCTCACATCATTGAACTTATTTTTTATCTCCACATAACCCCTTTGTGATTTATAAATATTCTCATGTAGCGATGGATGTTCAATCATTTGAGAAATATAGGATGATGTTCCTTTCTTCATGATTATAATTTCTATACTTTCCATGTCTAATAAGATCAAATCATTATCAATCCACATCATATATAAAGTTGTAAGATATTTTCTATACAGGTCATCTTCATCTTTTTTCCCTCCTCGTATGATTTTGGATTGAGAAATCATAGTACCTGACCATCTCTAATCATCTTCATTTGTCCATGTTCAAAACATTTTGTTGGAATATATTCTATCACACTTCTATTTATAGATATAATTCCTCCAAATATTCAATTTGAAAATTATTGTATCCATCACAAGATCATGCATCAAATAGTTAAATTCATTCACCCTTAACTATCTTAAAGAATACGATAAAGTTGTATCATTATACAAGTGTAAAAAACCCAATATTTTTTTTATGAATCTTTATATATTAAAAATAAATTCCCACTTATGTGTACAAATGTAGTTTTTAAACCCTACTTTATATACTTTAATGTGTCATTAAATTCATCTCTGTAGACATAATCTATTACCTTATGAGTATGCTTTGACAGAATGTTTGAAAATTCCACAATGTTTAAAAAAAATCACATAGAGTACCCTGGTAATCTAATAAAACTATGGTTATCCATCACAGGATATGTTCTATGCCTATTATAAATCTTTTATTTCTTCTAAGGGGTAATATATATCCCATTAGATATGATAAAATGTCCAAAAAATTATATTTTCTTCATCGGAAACAAAAAAGTACTATACTTGGCATTCAACTAATTTTTACTCAAAGTCCACAACAAAACATTCAAAAGATCAAAAAATACATCCTTGTATTTGAAGTATATATGAATATAAACAATAAATACTAACACAATTTTGTCAAAGTAAACTCTAAATACTCTATTCATTATTTACATAAACATCAAAAGAGCATTCTTGATTCTAAATGTATTTAGTATGAACGTGTAGTACCCATACCTTGTAAGAAAATAATTCATGGGAATTTCCTCCCTCATCAACTTTAACTGACATTATCCTTACTGAATGACTACATTAGATTGTTATTTAGATTAAATTATTTGATTTAACAATTCATCAATTTCGGGTAGAACATACTTTTTCTTTATCATGATCTTTTTTATTACATGATAAAAAATTTATGGAAACATAAAACCATATTATTTCATAAAAAATAGAGAAATTGAACCCCATGTTGAAGCACTCAACAATATGGAAATTATGACAATATGTACTAGTAATTTATTAATCAGTTCAAACAATTAAATGGGGGGTCATTATATATAGAGTCTTGGAAATTGTCATAGATATGGGTATGAGTTCAGATGAGAACTAGAAATCTAGTTCATGAGGAAGACCATGAAATTTTTGGACAATACATCAACATAGTCACTGATAATGTGAATGTCTTCAATAATTTTCCTATCCTTTAATTCAACAAATTTGAGATAGATATGATTTCATACAAGAAAATAGTATCTATGCTTCTGAAGAATGTTCTAAGGGATATTCATCCTCATCCTTTCACCCTGAATAGAATTAGAGGGTAATTTTGTATATAGAAGGAATATTATCTCTCTTGGTGTTTGATATGGTCTCTATATAGTGACAACTATTCCATTGCTAGAATATAATCAAATTACTCTAATGGAATTATGAAATGTTTTCTTTTAGATGTATCCAATATATATAAATTAGTTAAGAGTTATGTACTTGATATGAAATAATTTCTCCATTAAAAGATTTCACTAATAAAATAAACTTCTTTTTTTTCAATGGTGCTTAAATAATAATTATTATATTTCAAAATATGAAAGGGTGTGCAGATCTAGAATAAATTAGTATGCATTCTATTAGGGAATAAATTACCTATAGACCTACCACCATAGAATTTACATGATCCACCACTATAGTTGTAATATCATAAGATTTCCCTTTATATAATAGCCTTTTGGATTTTGGTTATTGGTTATCTTCAACAAAAATTGGATTAATCCATTGGTTTGTATAGTGTCCATGTTCTATGTAGTGGAAACATTTGAAAGTATGATAAGGATTTATATTTACATTTTTTCACTAAAACTACTTGTATTATTTATCTCACTTTTACATTTGCTGGGTTGATATTCCTCCTTTTTCACACATAAAACATTTGATGGATCCATGGATATAGTTTCCATGATTCTTCTTTTTACATGATTTAATTTTGATATTTTGTATTTTCTTACCTTCATGAGATTTATCTTTTGATCCCCTAGAGTTGAACTCTATTCCCCGATTCTTATCTTTAATCCCATGAGACCATTTAGAATCATCCCTTTCCATATCAACTATGATGTAAAATTATCAATATATATTCATAACTATCAATATACCTATTTTTCAATGATTTTAATAGACTTGAAAAACCCCCATAAAGAATTAGTCGATTATCCATTCGATTTTAATGTTGAATCCATTGGTTTATCATAAAATCCTTGTGATGTTTTCCCCATATGATCTGATAGATTCACCTTCTTTTTTCTCGAGTGTAAGGAACTCCATATCTATTTTAAGATGAAATGTATAGGGAAATATTTAATGATAAATAGTCTCTTTTATTAGTCACACTCAATATATAATATATGTTTCATGGGATTTGTATTCTGTGTAAGTGGACACCCCAAATCAACTTCTCTGTCATGGAAGTAAATGAATGGTATGAACTTCTCTTGCTCAGAGAATTGAACTATAGATAATATATTCTCAATTGAGACAATTCATTTTCATGGATTATTGGATCTGATGATCCACTAATTTTTTAGAACTCTAACGCATGAAAAAATCTACGATAACCTTCTCTATCATAATGCATTCCACATTACTCGATTAGACAAGGTCCAATTAGTGATTTATGTTCACTACATATTCCCTCATATAAAATATCATTATATCTAAATATTTACCCAATGCATTGGAGGTATATATAATTATTTTCCAACCTAATACATAAATTAAAATCATATATATGTAGAAAAAATCATGAAAATAATCCTACATAAATCATGGCTATAATGAAACCCGTGAAAAATAAATGAGTTTCGTAATTCTGATATACAACATAACCATATAATAAATCAAATACATTACCAAGATAAGAATAAATTACATCATTTTTATGATAAAAAAATTAAATTTGATCATAGTTATTAAACATGTAGTTACTTATTATGAAATTCATAAGAAATATATTATGATGAATGAATAAAAATGAACCACTTCATTAGATCATTTGTTAATTAAAAAAGGATATTTTAAAGAGGAATACAAATTATTTATTTATATAATGTATTTTTTTAGGAAATATGGTTGTCCATAAATAAATTAGGGTTTATAGAATATATTTATGGTTTAAAAATAATTATTGGATTGATTTTTGACATTAGACATAAAATATGATAGTTTCATTATATCAGGATTTCTTCAATGTTGGGAATTTTAAGGGAAAAACATATATATCCCCAAAAATTAAATGAATATTTTACATGATATATATTTAAGGTACATATATTTTATAATAGAATAGGTAAATGAGAATAATATTTCATAAAAGGTAGAAAAAGAAAGGGAATTTCTAAATGCAAAATCCTAGAGGTATAGATGATCCCTTACATAGGTTTATAGATACATTCTGTACATGTTCTAAACATCCTGAATAACCAAATTAATTTTATTAAATAATTAAATAATAGACATACAAAAATATATTTCATATTATATGTTCCTTTAGTAACCATATGTTTTTTATTTATAAAATATTTTTCGTTCCAACATTGGTTACTTATGGTTTTTCCATCATTTTTTCTTTACTACTTAATGCATGTTTTCAATGGCATAAATAAATGAAAAATAGATTCATAAAATGAATAATATTAACTGTGTTATGTAAAGAATATATATTAAAAATATTTTTATATCCAACCATGATGGGTGGTGATGATAAATGAAACTCATTTCTTGTGGAGGTGATAGTTTGTACATACGCACAATTAATGTTTCCCTTTCATAATTAATTGAGAGATAAATAAAATTTAAGATAATTTCAATTTTAAAAATATTTTTTATATTATATATATAATATTTATTCCGAAATTACACTATTTTTTTCAACCGTGAATAATTATGATGCAAAACAGAAGAAGCCACTTTGTGGACGCGGTAGTCTGCTCAACACACTAACAATTCCTTTTGTATTTAATAGAAAATATAGATGAATAAAAAATGGTTATTATATTTCAATAAAAATATATCTCTATAATATTTATATTTAGGTAAATATAGTTTTTTTATATAAGATATTTTGAAGTTAATTTTTAAGGAGTAACTGTTATGATGAATATAATACTTACCTTGGTGAAATGATATTATGTTATACATTTAATTGGATGTAATGGGATTTAAAAAATTAAATATAAGTAGGCATTAAGTATGATTAAATGGATTATTTAATATTTAGTTTTTGTAAAATTTCAAAAGTAATTTTTATGCTAATGTAACCATGGATGGGTGGTAGTGATCCTCTTTTATAAGTCAAGAAACAGGATCTTCTTAGAATACCCTTTCCACTTCCATGATTACATTACATTATTCCTTTTTAAAAGAAGAAAAAAATTCATTATAATGGAGTGTGGGGTTTTTTTGGATTTATAAGTACTCAACCACGACTTTCCACACATGTTTTAAATATGTTATACGGTTTTATGGTTATGTTTTTACATTTTTGACATTTACATTTAATCAATGTAACTAGTTTATAACTATGTAATTGTTTTGTTTTATTGTAAATATAACATAACCCACAATACTAGATTTGGGTATTATGTAATAAAATTTTACCACTATTTAATAAAAATAAATTTTTAAATATAATAAAGTAAACATTTAAATTAATAGAAGTATTGTGTTGAAAAATTGATTAGTTATAACATAAACTTTTGACCATAGAAAAATTAGTGTAAATTTTTTTATTTTTTTGTATATAAATTATATAATATTCATTATTTAAAATATTTTTTTTAAATGTTTTGGAAGAAATGCACCAATATTTATAAACTAATATTTTCTAAAATAATTGTGTCGCCATTATCGTGTAAATTAGTAATAATCCTAATAATCTATTTTTTATACCACAAATATTAATTCAAAATATTTAATTAAAAAAAATATTATCTCAAATAAGAAAATAATTTTCTCAAATTAACATTGAACATTTTGGGAAATTAAAAATGACATTTGGGCATGTAAAAATAGTTTTATGTGTGAATATAACGTGAGTTTCAAAAATGTTATACAATTGATTTATAATTTCAAAATATTATTTTTAAATTATTATTAAATATATATTTTTATACCAAGGTGGATTATTAAAATAAAATTTCGTGGTTGTATTATAAAATAAGTGATTCTCAACAAAATCATCATTTTTTTACTATTCACCAAAAATTAATTATGTTAAAAAAAATATAAATTTCATCTAAAGATAATATTGAATAATAAAAATATGAAGTTTACATGGAAAAATTAAAATTATAAATTTATTATAATTATATGAAAACAAAATTCGGTTACCAATATTTATTCCCACAAGTTTAATGACTAAAACCGTCTTCTTGAATAATTCAATTTTTATTAATTTCAGTTTTTTGGGTTCAATATTATATTGTATATAACATAATATACTCAAAAAAATACTTATTAGGAGGAAATAATAATTAATGTATGAAGTTATTATATATATAAACGAATCATATTGTATGAATGAAGAATAATTATTTTCAAAAAGAAACCAGTAAATGAAAAATCTCTCATCCCCAACATTAATCTATTATATATAATAAATGAAAAGTTATTGTAATAGTTAATTGGGTGGAAACAATAAGGAGAATTGTTTTTCAAATGTATCAATTTGTATCAATTAAGGTATCTATTTTCATGATATAATTTTAGGCGAATGATATTAAATCAAAAGGTGGTGAATTTTAATTATTTGATGAAATAAATTTCCATCTAAAATTATCAAAGGAATTTGAATCTGTTATTATTAAATGAGAATAGAATTATGGATATTATAAGGCTTAAAGATGTTATTATTCACTACAATTATTTTCAAAATTTTGAATAATATTTACATAAAAAGGAATCTATAAAAAATCATTTCTTGAATTGAGGGTTTTCAAATCATTTATAGGATGATATTGATGTATTATTTTTACTAAAATATTTGTTACAATATTTTCACTCTTTTTACACACATAGAGTATATTTCACATAATATTATCATTTATAATTGAGAATGTCACTGATTATTGGGATTAGTTTTTTCATTTCCACATAAAATTACTTAATTAGGATTTTTTTCAATGGAGATAGGATACATGGATTTATAATTTGTATGTGAATTAAAATAATAAATTTTAAATTAAGACAATGGATTTATTGTTGTTTTTGACAAAAAAGAACATATAATCACCAAGAAGTGTTGTTTTGGTGTTATATTTTTTTTTAATTATTGATAAGACATTATTGAAGTAGATAAATATATAATAACATGAAATTATATATATACGATGGTGTCACCTAAATAACATCAAATAATTTTTATGAAAAATGAGAGAATTAATATAATGATATTTGATCTTCTAAAAGATCCATAAAGGGTGAAATTTTTTGTGGTGAAATATAGTTCAATATAAATAATAAACCAAATAAAATGGATTTATTAATTTTGTCACCTAGACATAATCATATAAGTCCTAAATTTCTATAAAAATACATGGTGATGAAAAAAATTAAATTATACAATTTTAGAGAACAATAGTATGGATAGAAAAAGTTCACAACATGTTTAATGAATATTATATAATGATTTTTATTATCTACGATTAATTAATTTGGATATAGTATTAAAAAAATAGAGAATCATTAAGGTATTATATCTTAGGTCATGAGGAAGATATTTTAAGAAATATTATTCTGTTTTCAATGTTTTGCATAGATATGGACATATAGATAACTTTTAGGAATTCCAGTATTCATTTAACTATATTAGATTATTAAAAAATACATGGGATTTTCTAATAAATAATAAAATTTCATTTGGAATACGATTTGATTATCATCACATTATTTGGATGATAATTTGAATTTAAAAAATCAATATTTTAATAATAGACCCTATATATTATTAAAAATAACTTATTGGATACGATATAATTATTGAAAGAGGCGAAAAGATTTATTTATTATAATTCCATGTTGATTATATATATTAAAAAATTTATAATGGTAGTGTGGCTGATAAAATATGAAAACATTGTTTTTAGTATTATAGTAATGTTTGATTGTGCATAATAGACTCTTTCACTCGGTTGAATGGAGTAAAATTTTGTTTTCTGTCAATTCTGTTGTGTTAAAAATATTTTGGTGTTTTGATGGGTAAAAGTATGAATTTCAAAATTTAAAATGCTCGATTGTGTCTATGTCAAGTACAATAGCATGTTTTGTTGAGTAAATACTATCTTCAATAATGTCATTTATAGTAGATTTCAGACTAACAAACACAAGAATAATATAGATAGTTGAATCAATTGATGTAGAAATCACCCCTTTTTAGGTAAATATTTATGACTTTTATTAATTTTTTTCATAATTCTTATGTTAGTTGGAAAAATAAAATTAATAGAAAAATAGTTGAATTTTTATTTAACGAGTAATTGATAGTATCACCATAGTTCTAGTGGTTTCCTACAGTGTTTTTGAGGGATCAGATACTAGAATAGGCCACTATCATTTATACTAGATATTTTATGGTACATAAAATTTTGAGTGAAAGTATGTAGATAATCAAATATAGGCCCTAATAGTTTTTCGATAATTGTTAATTTTTTCATTTTATAACATAATTCAGTACAAATATAAAATTTTTAATTTCCTCGTATAATTTTACAACCCATCACCATACTCATTCAATATTATCACTTTTACATCTACTCATACCTTACTGAATCTCCTTAGTCAATTTGTAAAATTCAATCAAAATTGTGGAATTTTGATCATTAAAATAAGGACCAATTATACTCCATCTGTATTTCAATTTTCTATCATAGTTGAGGAATGCGGCTTCTAAATATCCTTTTGGAAACTCTTTTTGTATGTTTCATTGATCTCAATGTGTTTTAGACCATGATAAAATATGATTTTATCATTGAATATTCCAATCATTATCAATCAGTTGGTGACCATGACCTTTATCTACATTTTAATTTTTTTCACAATTGTGAGTTGGTGTGGGAAATGGGAATGGGTAGTTTAATAGAGAATCAAACATCATAAAAATTAGAAAAAAAAATTATGACTATGTTCTCATGAATTCTTTTGATTTTTCTGTCATGAATCTACCACTCTAAAGATCAAACCATGAGGGTTTAGAGATAATGTCCCCCGAGTACCACCTCTAGTAGGTCCCAATTTCGAGACAAGCACTGAGGGTATAAAATCTCACAACATAGGAGGCATTGACCTCTATAAGAAAAAAAATATTATGAGATATGATGTATCTACCATAATAAATCCCATAACATAATATAAAATAGAAACCCACAATCCTCCAACAATGAATTTATAGATAGCATTTATATAAATAAATGTCTCCAATGTAAATATCCAAAGTAAAACTAAATCCGTGACACGTCAACTATTGAATGGTCTGAGCTTGAAATGTACAGAACATACCACATAGTCCTCATGGAAACCTGAAAATTGTTTTATATACATAGGTAGATAGGACCAACATACTCATTAAGGAAAACTAATAACTCTCATGAACATGAAAAATGATCATACTAATGAACCTATGAGAAACAACAGAACCAACCTTCACCTCTAAAGGTATAATAACCATCCCAACCACACCATGTCACACAAACCAAATAAAAAAAACCATGTAACAAAATATAATAGAAATATAATTGTTAGGGGTACCATGCATTTTCTTCCTTGTGAGAATGCCACTCTCACAACCCAGGTCATACGTCTTGTCTCTCTCATACCTTATATATACCACACCGCCCCACAATCATTTTCACAACACACCAACCCCATGGACACATGGGCTCACCATCCCACAAGCACAGTTCTATATCACCCAAATACAATTGGGATGTCACACCTTGCCTAAAAAAACATGTTCTATCACAACCACCATTGAATACACTGACATACCTCTATCCAGCACAGCTTGTGCAATTCCTGCATCACCTAGAATATAGGGAGGGATGGAGCAGGTACCCAACCATCACTTCTCCCCACTATATGATATGAAAACAACCCTTGTGTTGGTATGAGTCTATCGATACATATTTATCAATGTGGGAAAGCTGATTATTGAACTCTCATTAATTTACAAGTATATATATATAATATTAACAACTCATTACAATCATATGGGTTCACAACAAAAAAAAAACTCACAATACCATCACTACTAATTCCACCTATAAATGAATAACACCATACATCTAGCTATAATCCTCATTCCATATTTCCATATAATTCCATTTATTCGTTGTATTATTTTCTTCATATTGTGTGAACCAAATTTTACCACACAATCCCCCATTTAATAATTCATCATCCATTTCCTTCCAATTATCCAATCCAATATATTTAATTTCAATCATCATTAATCATTTATTTATTCCATCACTACATGGGAATATAGCATGAAAAAACCACATATCTCAAATATCTCAACATCCCCATCGTACCATCATGTCACCATATAAAAATAATGTCCAAACAAACCACATAACCACCTTAAAAGCACATCCAATCAAACCACCTCACTACCCCAAAATCACGAAACAAAAACCATCATCCCCACATTCCCTAACCACACATAACCATCAAAAATAAATTACCACACATCAGGATCATTTTTCATATTTTAAAAGGGAATTTTATTACATTTCACATTATTTTAGGGGTAAAATCACAAAAACCAAATTCCAAAGGAATCTATTTCATTTGAAATGTATGATTAATTAATCATTCTACATTTAGGGTGATATAACACTACACACAATTTTAAAGACCCTAAATTTCCATGTAAATTATTTTTTAAAATAAATGGGAATTTTATGAGTACACCAAAATTGACGGCACATGATTCTATGGCCCGGAGTGCTCGAAATTAATTTTTTAACTTTTTTTCAGGTACGTTCTGTAAATGTGTGAGAAAGTTTTTCTAAATTTTGAATTATTTCATAGAATTGAAATTCATGGGCATCTTTGAACTCGTAGTTTTGGTCTTCTCTTAAGGATACATTCACCTCGATGGCATTTGGTCGAGGGTGGAAGTTATTTTTTGGTTTTTTCATGAATGAATAAATTAAAAATAAAGTTGTGTATCTTTTATTTTTATTTTACAACTTAACACCTCCATGTGGAAGTTGGAAGTGGGGACCACCATACCATAACCTCCCATGAGAGGTTATGGTGGTGAGGACCACCAGACCTTATCCTCCCATGAGAGGTAATGGTGGTGGGGACCACTCAAGCCTAACCTTCCAATAGAGGTTATGGTGGTAGGGACCAACCGAGGCCTAAAACTCTTCAAATCTATCATTAATGTGGATGAGCCTCTTGATCTTCCTCCACATTAATTGTGCCAACCCTCCATAATTAATTGTGCCAACCTTCCCCCACTTAATTATGATAAGTAATTAATTATCCCAACATAAATTCTATGCCAATAAATATTATAGATCTCATAATCTATTATTTTGGGGGCTATCATTTCATTTTTGTGGAATTGGGGAGAGGAGGAGCTCTTTGAGATAGAACCCCAATGAAGAACCTATTCTTCGAACGAAGAAATTCTTCTCTGAATAAAGAATTTAGACCACGACTTTGACCTTCTTCCTCGAGACATCAACCATCGGTGGAAATCTTCAACAACGAAGAATCTCCTCCATCAAAGAACGTTAATCCAACAAACAAGCTCGGGATCAGAGAAGTGTGACAGGAACATCGAATGTCGACCACTTCGACTTCTCTCTTTATCATCAAGAGAATGAGGTAGAGGTTTATTTGTGTGTGAATATTTTCACTACTTCTTTCCTTGGTTTCTTTTGTAGTTCGGGAATGAAACATTGTGGGAGGATGTAAAGCTTTATGTTCTTCTTTCATGTTCTTGTTGAGCCATATGCTACAACCCTTACGGGGAGGGTACGTGCCAAACCAACATGGCCTGACCATTCCACAAATCTTGTGGTGTTCTTCGTAATGGTGGTGGATGGAAATAATCTATCGTTGGGGCACAAAAATGGGGGTCGACGCCATCACCAGCTGCAACGAAGGCAAAAGTGCAACGACACCGCCTCCCCGCGACTAGACTGCCTCCCCACGGATGGACCACCGCCCTGTGGCTGGACCGCCACCCGCGGTAACTTTCCTCCATTGGTCGACCTTCCTCAGGATGGGCCAAGCCGCCTCGCGCCCTCGTAGTATTCCTAGGATG
Source organism: Viscum album (assembly GCA_963277665.1). NCBI lineage: Eukaryota > Viridiplantae > Streptophyta > Magnoliopsida > Santalales > Viscaceae > Viscum > Viscum album. Next base: position 287,998,865 of record OY728151.1, on the reverse strand, counting down.
AACAGCCCTCGTGGCACCCCTCACGACCTGTTGGGCCGGACCTAGTGGGACGGGCCGAACCTAGTGGGCCGGACCGCACTATGGGCTGGGCCAGACCATGAAGGTCGGGCCGAGATGACTCGAACTAGGTAGGCCCAGGCCGGGTCATACTGGACCCAGGCCCACTACGACCCATTCACTTTATTTTGGCCATAACTTTGGCACCAGATTTCCATTAGAAATTTCATCAACAGCATTGGGAATTTTGGAATGAGTCGGTACCTTTGAGTGATACCCCACTGTGTTTTCGATTAAGATAGGGAACGAACAAGTTGTATCGTGCACGAATCCTAGTGGACCCCGGGACTAAAAGGCTAATAACTAGCGGACTGGGCATTTGAATGATGCACTGTATATTATGTTGAGACCCCTATGACGTGGCAGACCATTGAGACACATCTTCATGTGACTTTGTGGCAGTTGGAATATCGACCAATTGCATATGGAGCAGATCCTAATGGAGACGGGCGAGTGTAGTGTGGGAACGTAGTGGATGGCTTAGACTTCATTATTGCTAACTGTTTTGACTAAGAGTGGCTCGACTGGCCTAGTGGGGACCACCTTGGTGACGCGACAGGCACACAGTGGGGAGCGCCTTGGTGACACCGCAGACCCACGGTTCTCAACCGGAGGAGTACCTTAGTATTCCATGCGGAGGAGTACCTTTGTGACACGATAGACCCACAGTGGGGAGTTCTATGGTGAGGCGGCAAACCCATGGTACTCGACAAGATGAGTACCTTAGAGGTCCAAGGTTAGTGGGAAGCGCCTCTTTGTGACACGGCATTCCCACTGTACTCGATAGAGGTGGAGTTCTCCAGCAGCTGAGGTGTTCAACGTTTTTACTGGGAATGTTACTTAACACTGCCCCTATAATAAATCCTGGTGTGCGCTCAGTTTGTACCTCTGTGTTTTCCTCATGATTGAGATGGATTACTTGATAACTTATCTATATGTATGATCAGATTCCTAAGTATGTTTATCCATTGATTTCATACTTTTTGTTTTATCCATGTAGGATTTTGTGAGACCTAGAGGGTCTTAGGGTCCCTAATAAGTATATTTATACTTACCCATGCACGGGATATGCTCACAACATTTTGTATTGGATGCAGACGATAGACTGCACTGACTGAGGCTGAGAGTACCAATACTAGAAAGTACCTGGAGGTGGACCATACTGTGTGTTGGTACGTAGAGGAGATGGGTGGATGTGGAGTGATGAGGAGGAAATTTGTACCTACCCTTCATTTAGGAACCTTAGAGGTTGACCAAATAACTAACTTTCCCTTTTCATGAGTTTTATTGTGTCACAGTTGTACTTGTACTTTCCAGTTGGGCTTGTATTCGGTCCCCTTATACGTACTGCACTCACTCTATTTACAGTTTAGTTTACTTATGTTCCAATCGTGATGAGTGCTTGGTTACATGTGTTTGTAGGTTATAAAGGAAATTCAATCACAGATTTAGGGGTTACACCTTTGGTGCTAGTTGTATCCTCTTGCCTATGGAAGGCAGTCTTGGGGTAGTCAGGGCAAGGTCCTCGGGGGACGGGTTTTGACAAATTGGTATTAGAGGAGTCGGTTCTACTGTATAACATAAAACTCTAATCATTCATTTTAACAGCAATAGATTTAATTGTAGTGAGTGTGGTTATCAGTTTAAGGAATCCAATGTCGGTGTGGCGGTCGATGTATCCATACACCAGGACCATGACTTTTGATTTCCAACTCAGTGCATTAAAACACTGATTGCATGAGTGTTTTTCAAATGTTTTCTTTGTGATATTTTGAGTCAGCTCACCAGGTTTAACTTTCAGCTTACCAGGTTTAACTTATTGACCACGGATCGCCTTTTTCTTTTCCAGATGCCTTTACTAAGATATCCAGTTAGGGTATTGAGAGTTGTATGCATTGATAGCCCACTGAGCGACGAGGCCTTTGTTCAGGGCCATTTTCTAGTAGAGGCACTTGCGGTACCATTACATGTTGGGCCATCGATGCCACCAGCCCTAGCAGCTGAGAGTTCATGTTGCTTGAGCGTCTTGCATGAGTTCCAGCGCCAAAGGGCACCCAGGTTCAGGGGAGAGACGAACCCACAGGTGGCTGAGGATTGGCTGGAGGTTGTGGAGAGTCTACCGACTCATAGGGATACTAACCGATCTCATAGTGATCCTTTCCCCCAGCCTTCTATAGTCATCAGTAGGTAGATAGTGTAGCTCGATTCTCCAGGTTCACGACGAGGTGACGCTTCTCTTTTCATACATCGAGAGCCTATTTCGGGAAGAGTTTGTCCCAGTGACTCTTCACACAGTTCACATACAGGAGATTCTATATCTATAGTAGGGAAGAATGTATGTGGCTCAGTACTCAGAGAGGTTCACTGGCACCTCACGCTAGTCCACAGATATAATTAGAGACCCATTATTGAAGGCCCGGACCTTCGAGCAGGGGCTCAGGTGGGAGGTCGGGGCTTCAATGATCTCACTCAGCATCCCGACGTAGGTGGGGTTGTCAAAGAGAGCCTTATTTGTGGAGAGTTTCCTTGCTGAGAAGTCCCCAGTAGTAAGACCGACCACCAGTCGTCACGTGGTGGAATCTTCTCCATCTGGCAGTAGAAAGATGTCACCGAGTTCAAAGAGGACCAGACATACATCTGGACGACTGCATGACTCAAGATCGGTTGTGCGGGCCACCCGAGGCAGATCCAGTTATACTAGGATTGTGCAGTGTTACACATGTGGCGGTCAGGGTCACATGGCTCGTGACTGTCTAACCCGTCGTATGGATGATCAGCAGATCATCAAGGGACCGCCTTGGTAGAGACAGAGGTTCAGCCAAGGAGGTCCACAAAGAGTAAGAATACGCGGCAGGGTAGATGGACATGCAACTGGTGGTGGGCGACGATTTGAGATTTTACCGCCACCACAACCATGAGGTCCACCCTGACCGTATGGAGTCGGTGGACCAGAGATAGCTCAGCTTCAGGTAGTTGAGGCAAACGATCATAGAACTCTATAGATGATATGAGGTACGATCTATGTGTGATCCACCATAGCTGCAGTACTTATAGACACAGGTTCCAGTAACTCTTTTATTACAACTGCTCCCGTTTAGAGCTCAGAGATTCTGATGGAGCCGTTGGATCGATTATTATGGCTAGAGACTCTTACAGGAGCAGATTCGATGATTACTCACTAGTTCTGGTAGTGTCAGCTTACTCGATGAGGCTAGAGCATCGACTGTGATCTACTAGTAGCGGCGTCAGGGCCTTACGATGTCATCTTGGGTATTTACTATTTATCTACAGTCCATGCTCAAATTGACTGTATTAAGAACATGTTGTTGTGTGTCTTCACGGATGGGACCTTTTTTTCCTTCACTGGTGAAAAGGGAGCCTTTTTAACACCGAATTGACTTACCTAGAGAAGAGTGTAGCTGATCACTCATTAGTTGGCTATCCTTACCCTCATAGATTTTGACGTCGAGAGTCTGAGCTATCCTATAGTGGCGGACCAATACAACGATTTTATCACGTAAGATGTCCCAGGTCTAACTCCTCACAAATAGGTGGAATTTTACAATTTCTTAAACCATAGTACAACACCGATATATACACCAACATATCAGATAAATATCGCGAATCTTCATGAGGTGCGGTTATTGTTAGTGTACTTGCAGAGGAAGGGATTCATCTGGCCCAGTGTTTCTCCTTAGGAAGCCATGATTCTATTTTCCATGAAGGCATATGGGAGAATGAGGCTTTGTGTTGACTATTGGCGCATGAACCAAGTAACGTTGAAGAACAAGTACCCACTCCCGAGGATTGACAACCTCTTTGAACAGCTGAAATGAGCATGGTGGTTCTGAAAGATAGAACTCATATCAGGCTATCACCAGCTCAAAATACTAGATGAGGATGTATAGAAGACAGCATTCAGGTGTCTGTACGGCCATTAAAAGTTCTTGGTTATGCCATTTGGCGTGACCAATGCTCCAACAGTGGTCATGGGACTCATGAACTGGATCTTTTAGCCATACCTTTATCTCTTTGTAGTGGTCTTAGTCAACGATATTCTGATCTACTCGACTACTTAGGAGGAGCATGCATATCATCTATAGGAAGTACTGGACACATTCCAAGAACACTGCCTATATGGTAATCTCTCGAAGATCCAGTTTTGGATCCAAATGGTTCACTTTCTAGGGTATGTTATATCGAAGGATGGAGATGCAGTGGATCCAGCAATGATTGAGGCAGTACTTTCTTGGGATCCACCCAAGAGTGTGATGGAGGTACGATGATTCTTCTGATTGTCTAGATATTACTGAAGGTGTGTACCTGACATCTCTAGAGTTTGAGAACCACTATCAGCATTGAAGAAGAAGGGTAAACCCTTCGTTTGGTCAGAGAAATGCCAACAGAGTTTTCCGGAGCTGAGGTAGAGGCTGACTAGTGCCCCTATCTTGAGGATTCCAGAGGAGGTCATAGAGTATGTAGTTTACTGTGATGCATCAGGGATCAGACTCGGATGTGTCTTGATGCAAGAGTGAGCAGTGATCACATATGGTTCTCGGCAGCTGAGACAGAATGAGAAAAACTATGCTACCCATGACCTAGAGTTAGCAGTAGCGGTCTTCTCCTGGAAGATGTGGCGACACTATCGGATCGGAAAACGCTTTATAGTCTACTCAGATCATAAGAGTCTGTTGTATATCTTCTCTTAGAAGGACATGAACCTAAGACAATGATGTTGTCTTGTGTTCCTTTAGTACTATGACATAGAGATAGTATATTCTCCTTGGAAGGGGAACGTTGTAGCATATTCATTCATTAGGAGGTCTGTTATACAATTTTTATGTGTGGTGATGGATCAACAATCCACTTTCAAGATATCCATCATGGAATGTGATGGAGTAGATTTACTTCAGTCTCTTATAGTCACTACCCCACTTCATCAGTGAGTGAGGGAGGCGCAACGTGGGGACGCTCACTGTGAGGTGAGACGTGCTCAGATATCCACAGAACAGACACCTGATGGATTTTCTGATGGTGCGGAGCACATCATTCTCTTTAGAGGATGCACCATGGTAATAGTGTCACTTCAGGAGGAATTGTTGAGGGATTTACACCCTTCTCCTCTAGCGGTACATCTAGGAGTGGCCAAGATATACCAAGATATCTGACAACAGTACTGGTGGTCGGGAATGAAGAAAGTAGTAGCAGAGTATGTTTCTTAGTGCCTCACTTTTCAGCAAGTGGAGGCAGAGCATTAGGTACCAGTAGGTTTGGTTCAGACTTTAGAGGTCCCAGAGTAGAATTATGAGGGGATATCTATGTTCTTCATGGCAAAACATTCACGTACATCTAGGGGACATGACTCGATTTGGGTGATCGTTGACTGAATCGCCAAGTCGTCCCACTTCATACTGATCTGAGAGTAGGGTTCAGTAGAGATCTCAGGATTCCTCTATGTGTAGAAGATTTTATGGTTACATGGAGTACCTTGGATGATTATTTCTGATCGTTATGCAAGTCTTACATCCCGACTATGGAAGGTGTTGTATGAGGCATTCGGGTCGCAGCTTCATTTGACCACCATCTTCCATCCTCAAACGAATGGACAGACTGATTGGACCATTCAGACCATCGAGGAAATGTGGCATGCTTGTGTCCTCAACTTCGGTCATAGCTGGGAGGATCACTTACCTTTCGTTGAGTTTTCATACAACCACAACTATCACTCCACCATTGGGATGGCACCTTTCCAGGAATTGTACATGCGACCTTGTAGATCACCTTTGTGTTGGACTGGCCTAGGAGAGTCAGCACTGGTGGGACCAGAGATGGTATGGGCTACCACAGAGAAGGTAGAGATTATCCAGGAGTGGATGAGGACTGTACAGAGAAAGTAGATGTCATATGCTGATAGGAGACAGAGACATCTGGAGTTTGAGAATGGCGACCATGTCTTTATATGGGTCTCACCCCGATGAGGTATATGGATATTTGGTCAAGGTGGAAAGTTAATTACGAGATTCATTGGACCTTCACAGGTCCCCAACAGAGTTGGTGAGTTGGAATACTACTTAACTTTTCCACCTCAGTTGCATCGGGTGCATGATGTCTTCCTTGTGTTCTAGTTGACGAGATACGTGCACGACCCATCTCATATCATCGACTATGGAGAGATGGACATCGATGATGGGGTTAATTTTATGGAGGATCCAGTAGATATTCAGTATCGACAAGTGAAGTTCCTTCATGGATGGTTGATACCTCTTGTGCGCATTCACTGGAAGCACAGAAACCTCCAGGATAGAAAATGGGAGCAGGAGGCTCATATGCATGCTCAGTACCCCCACTTGTTTAACTAGTTTGATTTGTGTTTTATAGGGGTGTAGAGCCCTGAGGTGGGGATAATGTAAAGACCCTTAATTTCAATGTAATTTTCTTTAAATAAATGTAAATTTTAAAGGTCCGTAAAAATTGATGGCATGTGATTCCGAGGCCCAGAGTGCCCAGAATGAAATTCTGAACATTTGATTAGCTACATTCAGTAAACTTGCAAGTGTGTTTTTCTATCATTTGAACTGGTTCTCTGAATTGAAATCCAAGGGAACCATTGAACTCGTAGTTCCAGTTTTCTATTAAGGATACATTCACCTATATGGTAGTTGGTCGACGGTGGAAGTTAGTATTTGGGTTTTTCATGAATAAATAAAATAAAAATAAATTTGTGTATCTTTTATTTTTATTTTATTTGTTAATACCTTCATGTGGATGATGAGAAGTTGGGAACACCATACCATAACCTCCCATGAATGGTTATGGTGGTTGGGACCAACTGAGCCTAATCTCTCATGAGAGGTTATGGTGGTGGGGACCACCCGCGGCCTAAATCGATTAAACTCCCTCATTAATGTGGTGGAGCTTATTGAGCTTCCTACGCATTAATTCTTCCAACCCTCTGTAATTAATTATTCCAACCCTTTCCCACATAGTTATGCTAAGTAATTATTTAACACAATTTGAATTTGTTTCCAAAAAACATAATATATCTCATAATCTATGATTTTGGGGGGTATCATTTCATTTGGGTGGAATTTGGGAGAGGACTAGCTCTTAGAAAAAGAACGCCAATGAAGAACTTCTTCTTCGAATAACAAAATTCTTCTCTGAACGAAGAACCCTGACCTCGACTTCGACCTTCTTCCTTGAGACATCCTCCATTGGTGGACGTCTTTAACAATAAATAATCACCTCCATTGAAGAACGTTAATCCGACAAATGAGCTCGGGATCAGAGGCGTGTGATGGGCTCGACAAACATTGACAACTTCAACATCTCACTTTTTCATCAAGAGAACAAGGTAGGTGTTTATTTGTGTGTGAATATTTTCCCTATTTCATTCTAGGATTTCTTTTGCGGTTTATGAATGAAACGTTGCGGGGGGTTGTAGAGATAGACGTTCTTCTTTCATGTTCTTGTTGAGCCATATGTTACAACCATGACATGGAGGTTATGGGCCAAACCAACATGGCCTAACCCTTCCGCATATCTTGTGGTGTTCTTCGTGAAGGTGGAGGATGGGAACCATTCCTGGTAGGGGCAAAAGAACGGCGGCCGGTACCACCACCAGTCGTGATGAAGGTGATAGCGCAATGGTACCATCCTGCGGTCAGACTGCCGCCCCGCGACCGGACCTCCACCACGTAGTCAGACCTTCTCCTTGTGGCCGGACCACCGACCCACGACCAGACCGCCACCCAGCGACCGAACCGCCTCCCCGCGGCCTCCCACCGCCCTCGACCGAATCACCCCGGGCTGTGCCAAGCCACCCGCGCCATCGTAGTATCCCTCGGCCGAGCCACCCTCGTGGCACCCTCGAGGCTTGTTGGGCCGGACCCAATAAGTCGGGCCGAACCCAACGGGCCAGGCAGCACTTCAGTTCAGGACAGACCTAGCCGGTTGGGTCGGGTCGACCCGAACCGGGTTGGGCAGAGTCAGTCCGACAAGGTCGGACTGGACCCGGGCCCACTATGACCCATTTAAGTTCTTTTGGCCATAACTTTGGCACTGGACATCCTTTAGAAGAATTGTCAGCGGCGTTGGGAACCTTAGAGCGACATGGTCCCTTTGAGTGATAATCCACTATGTTATGGATTAATATGGGGAACAATCAGGTTGGATTGAACACGAATCCAATCAGGCCCCTGGGACTAAACGGCTAATAACTCACAGACCGGGCATCTGATTGAGGTGTCATATGTTATGTTGAGAACCCTTTGACGTGGTAGACCATTGAGTCACTTCTTCGTGGGTCATCGTGGCAATGGAGTATTGACTAGTAGCTTGTGGAGTGGATCCTCTTGGAGATGAGAAAGCATAGTGTAGAAACCCAGTGGTTGGCTGAGACTTGACGAGTGCTGACTGTTTCGACTCGGGGTGACTCGACAGGCCTAGTGGGGAGCACATTAGTGATGCAGAAGACCCATGGTGCTCAATAGGAGGAGTACCTCAGCAGGACATGAGGGGGAGCACCTTGGTGATGCGGAAGACCCATGATGGGGAGCGCCTTGGTGATGTGGAAGACCCGCATTACTTGACATGAGGAGTACCTCAGCAGTCCATGGTTAGTGGGAAGTGCCTCTATGTGACGCAGCAGGCCCACTGTACTTGATAGAGGAGGAGTTCTCCAACAACCGAGGTGTTTGACATTGTGACTAGGAATGTTACTTAACACTACCCCTAGAATAAATCCTGGAGTGAGTTTAGTCTATACCTTGGTGTTTTTCTCATGATTGAGATGGATTACTTAATAACTTAGGTATATGTATGGTCATATACCTATGTAATGTTATCTGATGATTTCATAATTTTTTTTAATCCTTGTTGGATTTTGTGAGATCTAGAGGGTCTCAGGGTCCCTATTGAGTATTTTTATACTCACCCCTGCATATGCTATTCTCACGCCTTGTTGTGTTGGATGTAGACAATGGATAGTGCTGACTGAGGTAGAGAGTACCAGGACTAGACGGTACCTAGACGTGGACCATACAGTGTGTCGGTATGTAGAGGAGACGGGAGGGCATGGAATTCTGATGAGGTGATCTCTATCTACCCTTAATGTAGGAACCTTGGAGGATGACCCCACAGTTGAGTTTCCCTTTCATCAGTTGTATTGTATCACAGTTTTAATTGTACTTTCCAGCTGGTCTTCTATTCTGGCCTCTTTTACTTACTGTACTCACTCAGTTTATAGTTCAGTTTACTTGTGTTCCTATCATTATGGGTGTTTGGTTACATTTGCTTGCATGTTATAAAGGGAATGCATTCCTAGTTTTAGGGATTACACCTTCAGTGCTAGTCTCCAGCCTCTTCCCTATGGAATCCGAGCTTGGGTTAGTCACAACACCGTCCCCGGGGGACATTTCATGGAAAAAATAGTCACAAAAGTCACAATAAATATATGCAACACAAAAAAAAATCCCCCAGTAACCACAATTTTTAGCAGGGTATCAGGCCCGTACAATCCACAATATCAAAATCATATCAATTCTATAATGAAATGTGAAACATACCCTTCTTCCCTCAAATATTAATTTAAATAATTAATTATCGTTGATAAATTTGGAACAACCATAATCTTCATATAAATAAAATTAAACCCCTCCAACATGATACACAATAATGAGGAACATGGAAAACCCTACATCAAAAAATCTTCCTGACTCACTATGCACCATAGGGAGAAGAAGAATTCATGTAAACCGCAACCGCACCAAGAGAAACTAATGATCAACCTACATCACAACCACGGACTATAAAAATGCAACACAACACACACCCCATATGAATAAAACATTTTTTAGAGAATCCTCAAGAGAATAATGGTAGAAACCCAACATGAAGGGATAAGAACCTACAAAGGATCAACTATGGATTTCCAAAGAACAACCACCAGAACCAAAATATAAAAGTGAGAGTTAGAGGGCTTGAAGAACTCCTTTGGGAACCTAGTGTTTTCCAAAAATTAGAGGAATACGAATCCACATATGAATTAATGAAAATTCAGATGAAAAAGAACTATAAACTGCACTACATTAGGGGATTACTTGATATATAATCCCCTTTCATGGCGTGTAATCCCTAGGGTTTGGTTTCATTGAAAAAGGTTTCACCTTTTTAAAAATATAAACCTTAAATTATAGATGTCATGAACCATCCCTAGATAATCCATGAAAATATCTTTCACATCATAAAATACACTTTCACAACCTGTATTTCCTATAGTAATTCTTTTTCACCACCACCTTCCACTTAAAAGTCCCAGAACCTCCTCTGAACACCTCTAGAAAACAAAACTGAAAATATAATTGACCAGGATGGGACATGACCTTTTATTTTCTCAGAAGTTTTAGTGATTTTATGTACCTTTTATGTATATTTTTTATGGGACATAATTGTCATAAATGTGGAAATATTTTTTGGTATATGTTTTCAAATAAATAGATAATGAATCTTGGTTTTTTAATTATGATTTTTCAACTCTAGGATATGGGTTACATGATTATTTATCAAATTATAGATATTTATTATATGTTTGTATTCATACGTGTTAGTGTTTAGTGATAATGAATCAAGTAAGTTTTTATATTGGAATTAGTGTAATTTTTTTCACTTTTAAAAAAAATAATAATAAATATTATTCATGATATTTTATTATGGGTGGAATGACCCAAAACTATTTGGTATGGTGTGATACATACTTTTAACTCCATGGTGTTTTATTTGAAGAGTTTACCAAAATCATTTTCTTCTGAACATGGTCATATAGGGGTTACTAAACATAAAATGGAATCTTCAGATAAGGGAAGCATAAAAAACACCAGAATTATTTATGAGAATAAAACTACAATGACAGATGAATATCAATATAATGAAGATATAAGTGAAGAATTGGAAGCTTGGATGGATGAGAAAGATGAAATAGTTTTTAACAGATACATAAGAAGTGGAATATCTACAGATACATACCTGCAAATCCGATATTTTATGTACATGAAGATGTAGGATGGATATAAAAAACATAAAAATTTTAATTCTAAGGGCATCCCATGGAAATTCTTTTCCCCTAAATTTATCTATTTGATTTATGAAGATTATATACAAGATAGATCAAGCTTAAAGAATTCTGGTTGTTATCATGAGGTTATGATTGGGTGTGCATGGGGACTTCCTTGGTTCCTTCTACTCATTTCTATATTTTATGCTTGATTTGGCCTTGTACTTTTAATGTTGGATGATGTTACTAGTTCATTCAGTTGTGGGTGGCTGTGTTATGATCTTCCTTGTTTACTATGGTAGCATCCTTTGGATGGATTTTATATAAGTGTGTAAGTTCTTATATGACGACCTGCATTATTCTAGACTGCATCAAATGTTGATGATGGTTATGGCTGGTTTTTTTATCTTCCACTACCTTTGAGAGGGATAAAGGACTCTTGTAATGAAACAACCTGTTAATTAATTATACTAAAACATTGGAATTTCATCTCTGACATTGGCATACAACATAGATCCCCCTTTGGTTGATTCTCCTCTTTTGATCGCACTGGAGTTTACTTTTTCATCATTTCCAGATGAGCTATACGTGCTCTTCATTACTAAATTTCATGACTCTTGAAGAAAAATGATATTGAGGCCTTGGACATTTCTTGCAGTTTCCACACTTCTAGAATGAGGAGATTTCATACTTGAAGTCATGATGTTTCCCGCATTCTAATCCTTTGTGAACATTTTTGAGATTTATTTCTATATCGTCATTTATCACTCTCATTTTTGTGTTTCTTTAAACTCATTACTCATTGAGTAGGTATTGTAACACTTTTGATTTAATAAATTTCTATGTGGCATGAATTGGGTGAAAAATTGATGTCAAAAATCATTATAAATGGGACATTATAGATTCAAATATCATGAATTGAGATGATGAGAAAAATATCATATGAATAAACAATATATGTACATATAATAATTATTCACTTACATTAAATATTTTATTTTGACATGTATTGGTTAGAATACATAGAACTCATGTTCTACGTTGAATATTTATAATTAATGTGGAAATAACATATAATTATGGATGAAAACGTTTTATTTTGGAATATTTTTTTATCGAACTAGATAATTAAAAATAATTTCATAAAAAAATTAACAAACAATATAATAATTATATTAATGTGATAAATAGTGTGATTCCATACATAGAACATATTGATGAATCAATAAAAAAATTATACTTAGTAAATAATTAATTGGGGCGTGGCACAATACATTTAATATATCATAGAAATTAATAAAATCAGTTCACAAAACATGTTAATTGTTCATGAATATTTACAAAATCCCCATAATACAATATGTGATGTATAATGAATTTGTTACAGGATTGAAAATTTGTTGATTTATTGATGCAAAACTTATGGTAGGATGAAATAATTCTTCTAAATGATAGAACATGAATTTATTTCTATAGTTAATGAAGGAATAATCACTAACATAAGTATATTTCTATAGAACATTATTGTAGTAAAAAATGTATTATTTTTTGTGATTTATGTTCCCAAAACATTTAATTTGTCATGGAATATTAATTGTGACATAAATTATGAGAAACGAAAACCCAATTAAAGAACTAATATTGAAGTAATTTAAGTTACATTAAAACTTTATAGTATTATTATATAGAACAAAAAAAATATTTGACGAATGGTAAACTGTGTAAAAAATATATAATAATTGATAAAACATTTTTTAAAAAAAAAAATTATAATCAATCTTTATAGATAGATCATATTTATGGATAAATTTTTTATCGTGACATGAGTATTTTCAAAAATATATAATGGATCATAAAAATTTAATTTAAAAAAACATTTAATTATAGAATACATACATGGAACATTTCTATTACATAACATATATATATATTAGGTGCATGGGGGTACAATTACACTTAAACATACACACACACACCTCACACACAGGCTGGAAATGCATACCATAGCTCCCCCAAGGGACACCCTAACCATAAAGTGATATTTATTCAATACATGTCCCATAGATCCAGTGGGAATGAATCCCATTACAGGGAATGTAAGACTTTTGGTCATGAAATCCGATTACATGGCCCTAAATGCACAATTTTTATAAACAATGGCCCTCCGGTGAATAGAGCTATTAAAGTATCTCAGATGCTATAGTGTTACCACCGCTATAGTTCTTTCTACTACTAAAGTATCACCAGTCTATAGTTCTAACACTACTAACCAAAAACATATACTTCATAGAGTAAATATTGTTCTGTAAAAATATAATTTAAATGAGTTCTTATATTGTAAAATTGAATGATTGAATCGTGGTTAATGATCTAGATCATTCCAAAATAATGAAAGAATAACTTGAATTTAAAATGTGCCTATATTGTATATGACAAGTGTATGTGATATATCGGATAAGCAATTCTATATTACTAGACAATTTCCCATTAACATAACCAGTGAAACTATGTAGATCAAAATTTTTAATGGTGAGATAATATATTAATTGAAAAGGTTATCAAAATCTAATATTTTTTATAGTGGATGTTTGATGTTATAAATTTATTTTCATTAAAAAAAGTATTTTTTGTTAAATTTAAATATTTTTAATATTTAATTATCATAATATAAAACATGTTGTTTATAAATTCAGAATATCCAAATTTTTTATCGGTTAATGTGATTTTTATTGCCCATGTCTGAATTTTCTATTAGTAGAAATATTTTTTTCCGGATCCAAATATGAATTATTGTTGGAAATAACTTTTAATGTGGAAATATCATGTATATTTACCAGATTAAATAACTCTATTCAAAGATAAATTTGGTTACCTATTGTATATAGAACCGGTTAAGTCTACAAACAAATCACACTTCAAATGTTTTTCAAGACTCATCTCCAAGGGAAATAGAAATCTAAAAAATGAAACATAGTATGATTAAATAGAATTAGAAATTTTATATAGTATATCAATGATATATTGATAAATATACAATATTTCATGATAGATCATATTAATTCGAAGCTTTTGTTTATTTAAAAGGTTGTTTTTAAAGAAGGAAATTAGTGTGAAATGTTATAAAATATGTTAAAATATATGAGACACGTTAAAATAAGTAACACATTATTAGGGGATTATAGTGGATTGGCTAATTTTTTATTAGGGATAATCATAAAGGGATTTAGGGATGTAGAAAATTGAAAATGTAAAAATGTCGAATTCGAAGAATAAATAATAATGATTAAAATAAAATGACATGGAATTTTTAAAATGCATCAATATTACATGGATGAATCAACTAAAGAGTTTAGTTGTTTTTAGAATTTACATGTCTTGAGATTGAAATTTATTATATGATAAATGGGTCTAAGACCCTAGAAATTTTAAAAAATACAATATTATTCTCAATGTCGTACTTAACACGCATCACCAAACATTATGATAATTGGGATATAGTGTAAAAATATTATTATTTAAATATGATTATTATAACCTAAATGTTAAATTGGAAGGAAAGAATAGTAATTTTTTCAAATTATTTTTAATGATTTTATATAATGAAAATTTATTGATTAATTTATAATAAATAAGTGCCCTATATTTAGTAAAGTCATTTTATCCTCCAAAAATATGTTTTCATAAAAAATGGGTTATTTTGATTTTTGTGAGTGAATATTATCAACAATTATAAAAACATAAAGATTTTTTTTTATAATTAGTGTATTGTTTTTTAAATCATCATTTAAAAAATTTCTATGAGTTAAATTTTGGGATTGTTTTGAAAAGAATAATTTTTCAATGATTAGTGAGAAATACGGATTTTATATAAAATTGCATTTTCCATTGAAATATTTACAGTGTACCATTTTTTAAATAGATTTTAAAATTTAAATAGTTTATTTTTATTAATTATAATATAATTAATGTCATTTTAATCTAAATTTCTCTTGATTTTGAAACAGAAAAAAAATATTATACTAAAAATACTTGTTTAAGGAAAAGTTCTTTTCATCGGGTTTGTCTGGTTTAATTTAAACTAAATTTATAATAATTATAGGGATTTATTTTTATAAGATTAATTAAATATTTGTATCATAATTTCAAATTTTTTTAAAATGTTTTCCTTTATTTTTCATCACAATTTATAGTAACCACATTAAATATATTTCAACTAAGTAATGGTAAATTATATTACTTTGGTTACAGATAATTTTCTATGTATTTAAAAATCTATATAAAATGTTAATTATTTATATTTTATGATTCTATTTATTCTATTATTATACAATATTGTATTATATGGAAACATGGTGCCATGTTTCATTTAAAATTACAAATAACATTATTTTATGAATGCAAAAAATCAAAAATGCAACTTTTACTTTTTTAATGGAAGTAATATTTATTCATAAAGTGAAATAAAGTTTATATTCAATTAAAAGTCACTGTATTAATTTCTAAATATTTTTTTCTTGGATATGTATTTTTAATTTATACTGATAGAATAATTACATTAAATTCTTACCAAACATCGACATAGTTCTTGTGTAAGCAGATGAAAATTCATGTTGGTAATTTTAAAAATGTTAAAAGTAATATTTTTAGAGTAATTTATGGTGTTCCCAGAATTTTTTTAATAAATATAATATATTATTGTTGTCTTACAATTTTTTATTTCAATTAAATTATTGTACTTTTATTTCTAGATGTTAAATCATTCAAATAGTCCCAGAAATGACTTCAATTGTATTTTATGTTAAATAATATTTTTATTAAATGTTTTAAAATTCCAAAAAATCATAAATTTATGAAATTTAATGAAATATTTTCAATAATTTCAACAATTTTACACTTATTTGTCACCTTTCCAATTATAGTAACTTCATTTTCACCTATTGGGTAAAAATCATTATATTTCGATAATCATAAAAATTGTTAAGGGGTGTTAAAAGTAAAAAATAAATTTTAAATCACCACCTAAACATATCTAAATATTATTTGATGAAAATATTTAGATATATATAAACTTATATAAAAAAATTTAATTTTGAATCTACATGAACATGAAAATTAATTTTTTAATGTAATACTTTCAGTAATTCAAATGCTGCCTCTCTCCTCTCTAATATAAGGACACCACCTCTCATCTCTTCCACAAACATTATGAGCCTCTAATATGAGAAAAACCTAACAAAACCTATTATGAAATTCCTTTTATAAATTCAAAATTTTATTTTATTCTTAAAATACTATCCCAAGGGTCCTTGAGACGATATCCAAAGGATGTTCTTCAAAGATGTGATAATCTTCTTAACTGATCATTTTCGATTAACATACACATCTAGCCATTTATATTATTTTATAACCATTGAAATATAATAAAATAAAGATATTAAGTATACTCAGATGTTATTATTTTAATGTAATAACTATATTTTTTTCCTTTTTTATCCGATGGGGAATAAATACATCATTCATATATATGTCTGGACTACCACCTCCACGAAAAAATATGTTTCATTTTCCATCACTACATCCAATGGATATTTATAATAATGGATTTAATATATAAATATAAATATATGATATTCATGACAAAATTATAATTTTATACTGATAATATATCATCTATTTTATTACCCTTTAATCTATTGTAAAAGAGTAATATTGTTCATGTGAATGTGTGGATAATGACCTCCACAAAGTGGTGTGAATCGTTTTTCTTGTATTCACTTCATTGATGGTTCTAAAATTCTATTTAATGTATAAAAACTATTGTTTTTTAATTTTTTCTATATATTATTTACCCATTATATCATTGATAAATATTAACCTAGTGAAACCATATTTCCATTATGAAATGAACATCCTCAAAATACCCACCATGAAAATATTAGATTAAGTAATAAAATATGTCATTTATATAAATGAATATTTTCTAATGATAATGGATTAAACATTTAATTAATTCTTAACCATGTATATATTTATTATACGTTTGTTAAAAAAAGATTAAAAGTATATACATAAAATGTTTGGACTCAAGGTAGGGGATTTCTTCACTCATTCTCCTTTATTTAGTTTATAACAAATATTTATCGAATTATTTTTCCCATGATTATGTGTGAATTGATTTAAATATTTTATTATTTGTTCCCCATTTTTTATGTATATTTTCGGATTTTCCGATAATAACTTTATGTATTAATTATCACATCAAATTTTAAGAACTCTACATGATTATTTTCTATCTCAATATCATTTTCATTAGACATGTTTCATATCCTTCACCATTACATCATTGTGTGGTGTATATTATTCCCTAATAATGAATTTTGAAAAATTATTTACTGTTATTATGGGTATTTAAATGATCTTATCCTATTCTTTCGTTCAATGAATTTTTATTTGAATGTTACTGAAACGGTAGTTGATTTATCTTACAATCTAATTTATTTTTAGGATTTTTTATGTTCTAGGTACCTTTTGGTGAAACAATACAATCTTAACATCATGGAAAACATATCTATTCTTCTCAAACTGTTAGAGATGATATTTTAATTATTTTATTTCATTTTACACTCTTTGGTACTCAATGATATCAAAATAATATATTTTTATAAAAACTAACCTTATTTCTCCTTGGGGTCAGGAATCATTTCTATTTTATAACCATATACTCATAAATGTTTTAATGAATGATCATTTCTATGATTCACCAATCCGTTAATGTCTATTTAAACTATATCTTACAATATTATAAATTTATTAAAATTCAATACTTAATTTTTTTCACATTGGTTAATTTATTTAACATTACAAAATTTGTAAACGGGATCATTATTTAAATATTTATGAATTGTGGCTATAATTTTCCATGATTCTTCATTTATACAATTCAATTTTTTTTTGATATAAAATTTTTTAAAAAAATCATATATTAAATTTTTATAAAATATTATCAATGTAAATGTTTTGGGACCCCTTCCCCCAAAAAGATATTATAATGAAGGGGGAGATATGGTCAATTCCCATCTCCCACCACTAGTAGGACTTGGGTTGGAGACTAAAACTGAGGGTATAATAAAAACAAATATTGGAGGGATTTCCCTCTTGTAGAAAAATGAATAACACAATGATAAGACAAACACAAGAATAAAACCAATATCAGAAATATATATATAAAAAGTGGAAATATGAAATGTCACATATTACTAGGAAACTCAAACAAAATAATAATTTCCAAATATTTATAGATGGCAGTGACCAGAAATTGCAAATAGATCCTTCCAAACCACAAACTAGTAACTTCTATCCCAATATTTAACCTACATATGATGACCTGAAAAAAAAATTATATACATTGGGTGACCATAATAGTATACTCAGTATGATCATCACCAAATCCTCTCATAAAAAATATTAATAGTGAATGATAAATAAAAATAAATAGTAGAGAAAATAAGTCACCCCCTACATAAGTATACTATGTCCATTTTGTTACAATGGATAACTCTCCCCATGTATCACATAAAGTAGATAATATAACATAATAATGAAATATTAAGGGTATCGCACAGCAACTTTCACACTAGTTTTCCGCTCGACACCAAAATTGCATGTCCTAAGACAAATCTCTATAAAAGTAAGCAATCCCAAATACATTGGGTCCATGCATCACAACATGCACTTCATGTATCACATAACCACAAAATCCCATATCACATATCCATAAATAGTATCCAAGTAGTTTTTGGGAACCACAACGACCCATATAACATGTATCATACATTGTATATTATACCACAACCCCTTACATCCCATATATCAAGCAAGTAACTCAAACCATCACAACATATAAATATAATACCGATAATAATACTATGGATACTATATTGGGTAATTCATGGGTGTCAAATAACCATAGTCAATCATATCACTCTATATATATATTTAGGAAAACTAACCTCCCTTTGTACCAATACATGTAACTAGCATGAGAAGAGATTGGGTATAGAGCCCCTAGTAAGCCATCCATCCTCCAATTGGGATGTTGGGGGAAACACCCTCCAGGATTCCACTAGAAGTTAGTTTACCTAATCTATATTAGTGGGGAAGCATTTGAAATTTATGCATATACATGATATCATATTGCTCCCCAATACACTATGGGAATAACCAAATCTTAGAATCAACATCATCAAATGTAACTCAGACTCCCGACTACCACTACTAATACTAGATATCTAATAAGAACATAGGAATTTAAGGTTTTACATTAATTATGTCATTCCTTTTTGTCATTTTCTTCTATTAATTATTTAGTTAATAATTAATTAAACATTTACATTATAACACAATGAATTATATTAAATTACATTATCCATTAGTGTAATGACCTCAAACTCCGTGAATAATCCAAACTCATTCTATGGTTTCTCAGGATTAACATATTTTCATCATTCTCGTTCCATCAATGCTAACCCCATTGGTCATGAATTATTGAATTCATTATTTTAATCATTTTATAAACTATTTTCCCTAGGAAAACAATCATATGATTCCACTATGAGGAGACACGTGACCAAACATACCAAGATACCTTATGAAGTGGGAAAGGAGTGAAATTAAACAATAAACCCATCCATAAGTCATTAAATATATTCATAAGTGAAAATCCCATCTCTTGGAATCACATCATCATGTAATCAAAAATTCAAAACGTTCTATCATATTTTGTTCTCATCCCCAACACTTACATTCATATACTAATGCATCACACCATCACATTTGTCAACTTCTTCCACATCACCTGGGCCTCCCAACCCACATCACATCAATCATCCCTGGCTCAACCATCCCAGGCTCATATCACACCACTTGTATATTTTTCATATCATATTTGTTCCCCCTTACCATCATCTCATTACAGAACAATGATTAAAACAAAAGAACATTATAAAATAAGTAGGATAAAAGAAAACACAACCAACATGTAATATAGGTCCTCAAATATGGCTTCTAAACTTCAAAACAAATGAGCTCTGACAACTCCAAACTCAAGGAACTCGACCTTCTCAATAATATGGGAATCATTGTGCAAATAAATTATCCTTATTAAATATTGATTTCTTATTCCATATTTAATTTAATGACTCGTTATTCAAAAGTTCCAACTAAGGGTAACATATCTCATCAACATATAGCATGATACTAAATTAATTAAAAAACTAATTTAAATATACGTGCAAACATCCAAACAATATCATTTATCATTCATTTTAAATTGTTTTCAAAAAAATCATAAACATTATAAACATTAATTATTAATTCAATTAATCAAATGGAACATCACATTTACAATGTAACATTCACATTACCTAGATTTGACTATAATCAAATTACAATAACCACTAGATTACAAATAAATCCATTCTTTAAATTCATAATCCAATTAGTTATCAATTAATTTCAACTTTATGTTATTTATAAATTTCAAAATGATACTACAAGCTTATGAACATGATTATAAAGCATATAATAGATATCACACTATCTAGAAAATAATAAGTATTCCCACTATTATAGTACAAAAAAACAATATCATCAACAAGCGACCACAATGAATTTATTTAAAAAAATTCAATATTGTTAAGTTAATTCCATTTCCATCAAAAGGGAAAAATCACGATAAATTTACAATGTATCAAAAATAAATAAAGAATAAATGAATCCACTTCCTCAAAGGAATCAACATTAATCACATGAGAACGTACCAATGTTACGTGTCATGTTCACATCTCCCATAAGAAGATACATCCATCCAAGGATGTTGTGGCACAACAAAACAAAAAAACAAGAAATCCCCATTATAGAAATAGGTGATGATCCACCACCAAAAGGATGTATGATATAGGGAGAATCATATTGAATAACTAGAAGATAATATGTAGAATGTACCTCATCTCACCATGGATTGAAGATAAGAAGTTGAGAATCCGTCCCTATATAAGAAATCCAAAAACACTATAGAGGGCACTACAGGATCACCTAGAATTAATGATAATTAATTGGGTTTTGATATAACCTACGACCTTCTGCTATTATTAAGTCTCACTACCCATGAAATTTTGATAGCGTGTATCCCTTACACATCGTTTATATATTTGGTTTCAGAACACGTTAATAATGTATCACCTATGACAATTAAATAACAAATAAATATATGTCATGAAGCACCCATTGAACCACCCTTAAACAGATGTGAAATTTTAATACACAATGTTAAATACTTATACGACATGAATTCTCTTTTCTTCCATCTTTTAGCAGTTGAACCGCTCTTGACTCACACTAAGATACCTCTGAGCATCATGATTTTCGAAAACACAAAATGGGTTAAAATACATGGATCCATGTTTTTACATTCAATACATCCCAAAAAATTATCACCCTTACAAATCCAAAATCAAAACCATGGACAAAATTAAATGGGGTTTTACGAATAGCCACCACATGAGATACATGTACTATCTCTCACCATCTAAAGGTAACTACCACCTCACTTAGTAGAAATAAATGAATTTCCCTAAAAAAAGTAATAAAGAGCTTCTAAAAACTCTATTAAGGGAGATACCTCTAAAATGATATTATATACACACAAAAACAAATAAGTTTAATTGATCGCATCACAAGATAGATCAAAATCCTCAAAATGATCAATTATACAATTTAATATCTATCTATCAAACTACTCTGGGTATTGAGTGTGTATATAAAAATAAATTTCCTAGGTACTCAAATACACTCCAACTTTATTCCACCAGTCACAAAATAAGGTACTAGAACACCCATGTAACACCCCCTCCTAGCAGTGCAGGATATCTACAATTTGGTCCTTGAAGGTCTCATAATCATCCACATTGATCTCCCCCCAATCGATATAATGTGAGTCATCATGAAGATAATGATGTAACTAAGACATCTGAAAAGCATCATATATCGAACTCAAATGCGGGATAAGTTCTTTCTGATATGGAAAAACTCTAATATGATCCAACACAGTCAAAGGAAAAACAAACAAGGTTGGAAGCTTACTCTCTAGACCAAACATTCATAGTCCACGATGGGGAGTTGCCTTTAAAAGCATGTGATCACTAACATGAAACTGTAGAATTATAATTCTATTATATATATAGGATTGTTAGTTATCATTCACTACCTTCAAACTCTCATGAACTACCAGAACCATCTATATCGTATTCTATTCCATTTTTTACTTCAGAAATAACTACCTCTCCGAACATAGTCTAGAACAATGGATAACAAAGAGCTCATCTGTAAAAACCTTCAAATAGATCCATACCAATGGTTTTTTTGGAAACTATTATTCTGTGAAAACTGGACCAATATTAGGTGGCTCATCATCCTCTAGACTCCAGGACACAAGGGAACTATATGTCCTCATGAGTATGGATTTTCCACTCCATCTAACCGTATATATGGACTAATGGAAAAGATAAGGAAGTAATGAGAAAAATTTATGTGTAGATTCCATCCCACACCATTGAATTAAAATAGGAATTTTTTTCATAGATTATCATACTCATGACTCCATGGAGTCTCACCACATCGTCTATATATTTTACTAAAAACATCCACTAATCATGACACTCTGATCCCCATAAAGTGGGATGTTTTACTCAAATGATCAACTATCACCCATATAGAGTCATAGAATCCCTAATATCGAGTTAAACTAGTAATGAATTCCATAATGATGTCATCCCAATTACATTGTGGAATATCTAATTTCTATATAATACCACTATGAACATAGTGCTTAGCCTTTACCTTATAGATGACCAATGATTCGGAAATAAAGTGTACAAAAACATGATTCTACCAAGGAAACTAAAAATGACCTCTAAAATATTGGTACATCCTTTCCATGTTGAGATGTACTACCAAAGGTGAACTATGGACCTCCTAGAGGACAATCTCACACAAAACTAAAGAAAAAAATATCTTCCCATGAATAACACCTGATGTTTTCTATCCTCAAACCAATCATTAAGGGCATAAATAAAAATAACTCAAAATCTCTAGATATCCACCTCTAAATCCCCCAATTGGGAATTTTCCACCTTCTACACAAAAATCAAATGAACTATCATCTGGAAAAGAAAACATAGTCCTTTAACATCTTCCATATTTGGATGAATCTTTGAGAGTTCATCCATCACTCTATTGGAATCCATAGATTCACATAGGGAATCACTATGTTACTTCCTGCTAAACACATCATCTATAAAATTCTTCTATTCCTGGAATATACAAAATCTCTAAGATGTTATCCTATTTTAATTCCATCCATAAATTATAATGAAAGATATATTATTACTTGGTGAATACATAACTCAGAATATTATAATTAGTAAAAACCACAAAGCGTTCACTAATGAGGTAATATCATCGAATCATCAAAGAAAAAACTAATTCCAACTCAATTTCATGGGTGGAATAGTTATTCTCATGGGGATGTAACTAATGAGATCCAATAAAAACAAATAATCTCTACTACATCAGATCCCAAATGAAGCCAAGATGTGAAGCATAAAGAAAACCTCAAGCTGAACTTCCACTACTTGAAAACAAAATGAATAAAACATTAACCGTATTGTCATTGAATTACATAAAATTTTTCTTGAACAGTTCAGTATAAATGAATTCCTATTCCATTCAGTTCAAAACATTCAAAGTAGTCTCAACCTTAGGGAAATCCCCTACATATGTCCTGTAATATCTTGTAAGACCAAGAAATGTATTTACTTCTTCCACTATCTTAGGGTATTCCAAAGACACAATCGCCACTATTTTTTATGGATACATAGCTCCTCCCTACTGGGATCCACATACTAAAAGAAACAGATTTTGTGATCCCATTGATCAAATTTTAGTGAAATCATAAATAGTTTCTCATGGATAATAGCTCCCAAAACTGGATATTGATAGTATGTATGGTCCTCCTCATATATAGAGCATATAAGGATTTCATCGATTAGAACCACCATGAATCTATCCAGGAAATCTCTGAACATTGCATTCATCTACCCCATGGACATAGTTAGATCATTCATTACGCCAAAAACATCACAATGAACACATAATACCCATGATGAAAATGGAATTATTTCATCTAAATATCCACATCCTTGACCATCATCTAATGATATCTTCTCTGCAAATTGATCATCAATAACCAAATCTCTCCCTTAAACTAATAGAATAAATCATCAAACTATGGAAGAGGATATTTCCTCTACATTTTAACTTGGTTTAATCACCAATAATTTATACAATTATGAAAACATCTATTTTTATTCTTCAAATTCAAAAATAGTGCATTCCATGTTGAGACACTCAGCCGATAATAACCATGTTGCAAAATATCTACTAGCTATACACATCGCTCTTGAAACCCATAATGAATAGTACTTTATAGAGACACTGAGATAGTAGAAACACCTAACTATATCTCAATCCCAAACACGATCTCCCATAAAAGGGGTAATGATACAACCACCCCTTGAAATAAATCAGGGTAATCTTATATAACGCTAGGAAATAGAACTTTTTGACCCTCTAACGAGCTCAATATCTGGTCTAAAATCAAGGAAGAAAATGAAATAACATAAATATAAACCATGTGAGGGTCTCTCATTCAAAAATAATTTTTGGCCCTCTATCATCATTATAAAACACAAACATCCTCCTAAATATATATATTATATCCTATAAAGAATACAACTAATCCATGTCTAAGATGATGTCATATTGTTGTATCCATAAACAAAGGAAATCTCCCAAATAGTAGTATACCCACGACACTGGTTCCTAGTCTCTCCATACAATATACAAGTTAATTCAAACTCTAACATTCATAGTCGATAGTAAGTGCCTTGGAATCCTCTCAACCACAAGTCCCAAAGAATAGACATGGGAAAGTGATATAAATGAGTGCATTTTTCCTCAATCAAATAAAAAATTAACCATATATAAAAAAAATTGGTACCTAGAATAATGTCTAAATAACTAGGTGGTAAAAAATCTAAATCGTGAATTTGACAATGACCTACTCCAAAATCTCTATGACCTTACTGAAGACCACCTCAATGGTAGTTCTCAACTCTCTAGGAATGAGGATAATCTCGAGGCTATATGATACCTTTCATATCCCCTCTATGATAATCCTATTCTTGAACACCCTACTACTACTACCTCCTCAGATACTGCCTCAACAGATAAACAAGAATTGGAACACCTAGTGAATGTCGACAGCTTAGAAAACTCATCAACTCTCTCCATAGATGACCTCATCCTCCAAAAGAATAACACATGTCTGGTCCTTTAGAATAAGTCTAAGATCCACCACCATTAGAAAGACGAGATGATGAGAGATAAGACCTGGCCTTGGATGACTAAGAAATCTTCTTTCATGAAAACTCGGAAGTCCAGAAGACAACACTATTCCATTAGGAATCAAGAATACTATAACATCATGATGAATGAGTTCTTTCCTATGTAACACCATATGTTTTTGTGAATTATTTTAAAAAAATTAATTCATGTTATTTGATGTCTTAAATTTCATGCTATACAAATTTATGTTTGGTTTAAAAAAATATTATTCTACACACAACATAGAGTTTGGCTTGAGAAAAACACAATAGTGAGTTACTTTGTTATCTTCTGTTACACACAATACATTGTTTAAACAAAATAAATACAATTTATTATTACAGTAATCACCTAGTAATTAGAATGGAGGTAATTAATTCTATTACATAAATTATTAAATTAATTCATGTGATACTAATTAATTAGAAATGAATATAAAACAAAATTCAAAATAAAGGATTTTTTTAGGAAAAAATATTTTAGTCAACCCAAATGTATTTTATCTTATTAAATTAAATTAATCACTCTAACATAATGATATTAATTAAATTTATATGTTATATATTGGATAAAATGCTTTTTAACTCATATAATATGTTTTATAGTCCCAAAAATAGAATAACCCCATTTTTATGCATAAAAAGGCGAATTTTTCTAGAAAGGCATTTTTGAAAGAATATAATAGAACACTTGTTTTAAAACTAAAATTTGAAAATATCATATAATTTATTTGAAAAGAATAATTTTTTTAATTTAAATATAAAAATTATCTTGGTTATAATTTCTACGTTTTTTCTGACAATGTTTCAATATATGAGGAATAATGAAAATACATAATTTTATTACCAAATGGACATTTACTATAAATAATTTTTAATGTTAGATTATAGTTTAAATTGGATTAAAATTTAAAATAGTTCAATTATAAATCCATTTATTCAATATAGTTCATTGAATTAATATTTATATTGAATTTAGATATTAAAATGTACTAATATTTTGATCATTTTCATTTAAAAAATTTCCATTCACACCATATCTACAGGATTAATTTCAAGTTAATTTAATCCTATTATGTGTTTTGAATTATGAGAATTTGATTCCATATTTGGAATAATGAGGTTTCAATCCATAAAATATTTCCTTTTTGGAGAATATGAATAATAACAAATAATTTTTTTTACCATAGTTAAGGGTAAATCATGTCATTAATTATAAAATTAATATTTTAAATATCATAAAATTATTTTAACACTTGAAAAAATGTTATTGGATGAATTTAATTTGAACCCTAATACATATGATTCAAAATTTAATTATTTAATGGATACGTTTTTTAAAATGACTGAGATATTTTAATGTTCATTGAGACTGAAAAAATGTCACACTCTTACTTTTAATAAGTATAATATTTTTAATATCGTGTAAAATAAAAGATATTATTGGATATAAATATTTTTATGAAATATGAATGGTTTATATACATCATAAAATTTTATTTTTAATTTTTAGTGAATAAATAATTATCGTAAATAACAACATATTGATGATGAAGTAATAATTAAATTAACAAAAAATTATGTTAAATTATATTATAAATATAAAATAAATCTAATTTCAATAAAATAAATATATAAAAAAATTATATTTGAATATTACAAGTCTTGGGTGTGTTAAAATTTTTTTCTCTAAGATATCTTACTATATGGATTTTCTTAATGTGAAAGAAATAAATAGTCTCAAAATTAACACTAATGTAATTTTAGAAAAATATTATTTTATTAAATTATTTATAAATCATAAAAATATTAAGTAAGGACAAAGGGAATGATATATGGTATATAATATTATAAAATTACCATTTATGGCCTAATTGACTCCGTATTTGAAAAAATTGCCAACTTTTAATATTGAAATATTTGTTAACATAGTTAAAATAAAAATAGGTTAACAAAGGGTTACTGGAAATCATAAGGTTTAAAATAACATAAATTTTTTTGTAAAATATATTTTTTGAATATATTACAACATCATAGTATCTGATATTCTAATCCATGACCTCATTAACGTAATTGGATTAAGAATACATTTAATATAAATTAAACCCTCTCCTAAAAAAATACTTCTCTTCAAGTATTTTATTCACACCTAAAAAATGTTTGTTTTAAAAAACCCTTGTCCAAATCTCCACCCAAAATATCTCCCATAATCCATGAATCAATAATTTGCGCGTTAATCCAACCAATGAATTCCTTTGGTTAAAACTAATATTATATATCCAAAGAATATGTAACGTTCATCAAAAAAAAATTTATATCTCTTTCTTAAACACATACATTTATTTTATTTTAATTTTAAATAATAATCTATTAATTTTAAATATATTAATATTTATTTATGTTGTGGGTATGAACTAAAAATTTACAAAAATCCATCAAATGGGAAACACAATAGTCATTTGTGTGTATGGTAAAATGTAACATCACAAACTGATGTTGGCATTCAACAATTATAACATTTCAAGGCTCAGAATAATAATCAATTTATATTTTATATATGAAATATATTTTTTATATGATTTTATTATTATTACTTATAATTTATTTCACACATACCTTCATGCTTTCCATCATCATGGAATATGATAACGTCATTCCTGTGTACGATGGACTATTGCCTTGCGAAACATTGTGATTCGATCATGCTTTACATAGAATGTATTAAAGAAGATTTTAATAAACATATTATATATATATATAATAAAATTATTCTTTTATTAAAATATATCTTATAATTTTATTTTTTTTAGTCTGATAATAAAATGAAAATAATTTTCATGCATAGGTAGGACCTACCATCTCCATGAACGGAGTATTTTATTTTCTATATCTAAATATTTGGAATAACAATATATATATATATAATTAATATATATATATATATATATGCGTGCGTGTTTGTGTGTGATATTTATATCGTATAAATCATTATATAGATGATTAAATCATTATCTAAGTAAATGGACAAAGAATAAAAAGTCGAAATATGTATGAAAACCACACTATTTTTACCCAAAACACCATTTTAACATGGAATTGTTAATAGGATAGTAATATAAATTCACAAATAAATAATATATGGTATTATATATATTAATATGGTTGTCTGGTATATTTATAATAGACTCGTATTTATTATATATGAGGTTTAAAGTTATATGAAGGATGTCTGAACATAAGGTAAGGGATTTTCATCTCACTTTTATTTTCCATGAGATACAACTAACCTTCACCACCTATTTCATATAAGTGGTGTATATAATGACCATGACTATATTTTATGAGTATTATATTGAATGTTATTTTTTATATATATTTATAATTTTCTTTCTTTCGTGGTTCATTTGATTCAACTAGTTACGAAGTTATAAGGGGATTTCTAGTCTAACATTAAATCATGTGATACTTCTACCATATTAAAAACATGATTATTTTTTATATTGTGTATATATACCATGACTATAATATATTATCCCTATCAAAAATTTTAGTATAAATTAAATATCTATTTTCCAATCTCCCTTTCATGGGGATAACCGTTCAAGAGTTACCATATTGGGCAGGTAATTTTGTCTCAATTTTGCTTCTTTGACACACATGTTATGTTATAAACCTATATTATTTTATAAAGTGTATATAATTTTAATTTAATTTTTTTATAAAAAATATTATTATTTTCATGATATTATGTGTTACATGTTTTTTACTCTCTCTTCGGTCAGAAAATTTCTTTGATTCAAAAAAAAGATTTCTAAAAATATTTTTAGAAATGATCTTTTAAATATCCCAATAGAAAGGCATTTCAATGATTTTTAAAATAGTTTTCAAATTTTATTATTATTTTTCATGATTATTTTGACATAAAATGTTTTAATAACATTTTTTTGATCTATTTTTCATTTTTAAAGTGGAAAGGATATTTTATCAAGAAATGTTTTTAAAAGATATTTTGATATTATTTTACTATCCAAGATGAAATCCATTGGGGGTACTAATGAATTACTATGGTTATAATCCAAGTATATCATTCATATTCATTCTATAAGTTGTTTAGTTTATTATGGATTAATTATTATTTATTCTATTACTTTTCAATGAGAGATTCTATGATGAAATATTTACTAAAACCTTTAATTTCATGTTTTCTAATGTAATAAATGACATATGAACTTGTGTTATATATATATTTATGATTTAATTATGCGATGGGTGGGAACTGTATCTCCCAATAAATAATTAGTTAATTATTTATATATTATGAGATATACATGACATAAATGTGGAGTGAACCCAGTTCTATAATAGACTTTGTACACTAATATTTTCTTGGGAGTGGACCTTGACTACTAAGATGGCATTGGGAGTCAACATTGACTACTAATATGGTTATGGTAATGAACCATTACTATATGAATGGTATTGGGAGTGACCATTGACTAATAATATGGTCTGGTAAGTAAACTCATTCCACTAAGATAGACATGGATGTGAGCCTTGACAACTATGAAAATAATAATATATATTTATATGTCTTCCATAATTCCTTGTCTTATTTCTATGTTATGATTTTATGCTTTATATTTTTGACCTTTTTATGATTCTTTTCTTATAAAATTCAAATAATTATGATAGTAATATTTTATATGAAATTTGATATGAAGGGTATCATCTTAACATAGTTTTATTCTATTTTCATACCCTCATGTTCAGGTTATGCTTTTATATCTTCTTTCCCTACCCATAGTAAAGATATTAGATCGCCCATTATTACGTATCTTTTCCACTGTATATGAAGAAAGGTATTAAGTATGATATGTAAAAAGAGGGTTGGAGTTATGAATAAATCAATTGGATAAGAGTAATATTTAGTTTGAGCATGTTTTGTACGATTCCATGTTTCTATAACCACTAAAATAATACAGTGTTTTGGAAATTTTTTGTGTAATTTATGAAATATTACAAACATATGAGGTTATATAATTGTATTAAAATAATGGGTAATTATATTTGGTATTCATGAAAAGGTTTATTCAGACATTTTAAATTATGAAGAGAAAAAATAATGTGAATATACTAGAGATATTTCTATGGACATCTCTTTTGATGTCTCAAAGGATAAGCCTTATGATAATTCTAAGTATATGTTAAAATTATAATATTTTGTTAATGATATGAGATAACCATGAATTAAACCATATATGTTAAATAATAAATGTAATTTCCCTTGATTTATTATAATTCTTAATCTGGTTCATTTGCTTACACTATTATTTTTTAGATTTAGTCCATTACTAAAACTAAGAGTATTCATGTAAAGAGTGAATTTCATGGAAAATTGAATAATCTTCCTTATAAGAAACCAAATGAAATTGTATTTTTAAGGTGAAACTCTTTTTTATGAAAAATCAGTAACCTAAAAATATAATTATCAATCTAAAACTTGGTGAATTTCCTAAAAAATATAATAAGTGGAATATGTAGTTTCACAGTGACCATAGAAGAATGACAGTTCAATATTCCTCATCTGAATCATGTTAGAAGAGTAATCAAGGATAATGATTCAAAGTAACCATAATATTCATTGGACATGGAAAATAAGGACAAAAAATCAATTTAAAAAAAGTTTTAATTAACACAATGGATGGGGATAATGGTATTACTAAGGGATCATCGATATTTAAATGTTTAAAATTTTGGGTGTGTGGGAATTATTAAAATCTATTCCCTTGGGAGAAATCTCTTGAATAAAATAATCATGGTTTTCGCAGTACTGGTTATATTTCTGATGAAGAAGGGAATAAAAATGATATTTTCTATAAATAAGTGTTATAGAATAAAACGACAATACCTATTTAATGGTTTTAGAATGAGGATGAATAATTTCATGTTTATGTATAAGATATCAAGAATAATGTTGTGGAAATGATTTTAAGGTATTATGGAATAATGAAATATTTACTTATTTTTATCTGTTATTTTTACTCAAGTATTTAAAAGTATTTGTTGAAGTGAAAGGGTAACCATGATAAGTTATTGAGGTGGTAAGGTGGTAATTTTTGGGAACACAAGTTTAAGGGAAATATAACCATTAATATGTGATTTCTGTTAGGATAATAATTGGATAATGGCGTATGGGATTGTGTGATAAAATAAATGGGATAGTGTTGATTACCTTAGAACTATTTACTAATATTCTATCAACGTAGTTTAACGAATGAGTTTGTAGAAATTTTTATTTATTTTATGAGTAAAGAGTTAATTTACTATTGAATGAATGTTTTCACTATTCTTTTTAGTAATTCGTGTTTTTAAAATGTTTCAAAATATTACATGATAATGGTATTTACAATTTTGTTATGTGGAAATCAAGAGCTACATTATGAGATCATGGGGATTAATGTTATGTTGAT
The DNA here is from genome assembly GCA_963277665.1 of Viscum album. Taxonomy (NCBI): domain Eukaryota; kingdom Viridiplantae; phylum Streptophyta; class Magnoliopsida; order Santalales; family Viscaceae; genus Viscum; species Viscum album. Next base: position 287,966,787 of record OY728151.1, on the reverse strand, counting down.
TTTAAAATATTTAGTAATTATTTTTATAAAAAATTAATGTTGAAAGCATTAAAAGGTTAAAAACTTAGGGAATGATTTTTTTGGAAATTGTTTTAGGTTTTAGTGTTTAATTTATTACCTATCCTTATAAATATTTATTCATATTTAATAACATGTTCTAATTATTTTTATTTTGATGAAAGCTAGAGAGAAATGGAATAGATTTTTATCCCATTATAGATAATATGTTCCACTAGTTCTGTGGGAATCACAACATCAAATTCATTTAATTGGGTTAGAGATTATGAATTAATTGATCAAAAATCATCTAAAGAGTCATATTTTTCATATGAGATGAAATAAAGTATATATATCTTCTAAATGGATTTTTTTAAATAAAATGTTATCCTATTATCATCATCTATGATGATCTAAATGACCTCTTTAGACCTATTGTTATGTGTTTTCTTGATCATTAACCATATAGTGACCATATTATCTATCATTCTCAATCACAACATGATAACTTAAATACCCTTCCTTGACCATGTTTTCACTTTCGGCGAATTTTCTACAAATCATAATCCATTTTATGTAGTGATATTTACCCTTTACTTTAGATATTTTTAAGAGGATTTTTTATTGAACCATTTTTATAATGTGGTTTTCCCATAAAGTAACTCAAAAACATCCACACAAGATTTTCTAAGTGAATTCTGAAAATTTAAGGACATGATTCCCCCATGAGAGTCTTGATCATATCGAGAATCTAGATTGTCACATGGTGTTTCAAAAAAACCTCTCTCAAGTCCAGGATGTATTCTATGTGACTCTTCTGTGTAAGTAAATACCTTACCCTTCGCATGTACTGAACTCAGAGGTCATACCACTGGATCAAGATAATTCTTATGAGGAACAGACAATTAAAATTATCGAAAATTCAATTAAAGTTATTCTAAACAAAACCACATACCTAGTCAGTGTTTTATAGTGAAACCACTATTTTAGAGAATCTTTTTGGGAATTTGAGGATATAATGAGTTACAATTGTCCATATTTTTTATTTAGAGCAATTAGTTTTTAAAGAGAAATTCATTTAGGGGGGGTAAATGTGACACCCCGAGTTTTTATGAATTATTTTTTTCAAATATATTAAAATCACCTAATGGATTACATTGAACGACACAAAAATTCAAGACTTATTTATACAAAATCTTGTGAAATAGGAAACATATAATTTTTTGGTGATGCATGAAAGACTAATTTTGTCTTGTGCAAAACACGACAAAGAGATTCATCGATTGACTATGTTACACACAAGACTGAGTTTTATCATACAACTGTATAATATTTATTATCATAGTTACCCCCTATATATTGGAATAGTAGTGATGAATAATATTATCCAAATTATGAAAACAATTCATGGGATACAAATTAATTTTAATTGAAGGGAATAACATTAGAATATAAAGAATGTGTTTTTATAAAAAAATTGTTTTCATCCCCAAAAGGAAATTGTATTATTAAATTAAATTAATCATTATAATTTAATAATATTAATTAAATTTATATTTTTTATATTTTATTAAATATTTTTAATTAATTAAATATATTCTACAAGCATAAAATAAGAATAAAAACAATTTTAAGCATATATGATATATTTTTATAAAAGGTAGTTTTGCCTATTTATAATGGAATAATTTTTTAAAAAATTATTTTTTATAATTTTATAAATTTTTATTTAGAAAAAAAAATTGAATTAGGAATATAATTATTTGATTTCGGTAAATATTTTGGTTTTCTCTAAAAAGATTCATATTCTGATGAATATTGAAAATACAGAATTTTAATTCCAAATAGACTTTTCATGTAAGTAATTGATAATTCTAAGAAGGATTTAAATTGGTTTTAAAGTCAAGATATCGTAATAATACATCCATTTATAATATTTAGTTCTTTAGAAAAAAATTTATAGTGAATTTAGATATGGAAATGAAGTAAACTTTTGATCTTTGTTACTTTAAAAACCCGCTTTCTCTCCCCGTATATGGGATTAATTTTCAATTAATTTATCTAACTATGGTATTTTTTATTTTGAAAAATAGATTCCACATTTTTAATCATATGTTTAATAATTATAAAATTATTCCCTCATATTCTTGGACAATAGGAATAGTAATCATAGTAAATTTATTAACACGGTTAAGGGTAAATTAGGTAATTAAGGGGAAAATACTGTTATATATTTTATAAAAATACCATAACACATGCCCAAATTTTATAGGATGGGTTTAATTAGAACCTTAAGATATAATTTTCTATGAATAATTATTTAATGTACACTTTTCAATTAAAATTATTTAGATATTTGTAAAATCAAAGATAGTGAAAAAATGCCACACTCTTAATTTATGTGTGTATAATATTTTTAATATGGAGTTAAATAGAATTTTATCTAGACTATAAATTTATTATTAAATGTAATAATATTATATACTTAATGGTATTGAAATTTTAATTTTTATTGAATAAATAATTATCATAAATAATTACCCAATAATGATGAAGTATTTCATCATTTATTAAAAAAATTAGTTAAATGATTAGGGAAATAGTAAAAGGAATATAATTTCAATGTATTAAAGTTATATAAAATATTTATAGTTTAATATGACCTCTTATAGTGGTATTAAATTATTTCTTAGTTTTGTCTTTCAATATTAATTTTTATAATTTCATGTAATGAATAATATCAAAATTGACAATAACGATATATTTTTAAATTGATAATTTCTTATATTATTTAAAAATCATAAAATTATTAAATCAATAAAATGGGATTATATATGCTAAAAAATATCATCAATTAACTAATTATGGTCTAATTGATAATTTATATGAAAAAAATATAGCCATTTAATGTTGTAAAATTTGTTACTATAGTTAAAATTAAAATTATTTTACAAAGTGTAAATCAAAATGATAAAGTTTAAAATAATAAAAAAACATGTCAAAAATCTATTTTTTAATGTGATTAAAACCACATGTTAATATATCTTATAAAACATGTCCTTTTGAGTTATTTTAATTGATATTGGATTTATTATAATTTAGTCCTTTGAGAAACTCCATGAGTTCCCATCCCCTCTCCTATAAAAGGACTCCACTTAGTATATATTTTTCACAAATAAAAAAATATTGGGTTTAGAGAACCCAAATAAAAATATCCTCCAAACATCCCTCATTTAATCCTATTATCGTTCCTTTGGGAATAAATCCACCCAATGTAGTCTGGTGATGAAACCCAAAAAAATTATATCTGAATAAGATGTAATGTTCTTAAATGATTAGTTTTTTGTTATTTCACCTTAAACTCTATCAATTGTTTTTATTTTATGTTTATATAATAAATAATGTATCATAAATATAATTATTAGTTTTTTCTTAAGGATTTGACCTAAAAATTCACACACATCCATGGAATTGGATAGGCAATCATCATTCGTGTGTAAAATGAACTACCACCTCACGAACTGATGTCATTTGTTATTCCATTAACTCCTTTCATGGTTGATAATAATGATGTATTTATTTTTTTTATATGATATGAATTATTTTTATGATGTTATTATGATTCTTTAATTTTTATATCACACATACCTTTAAGCTTTTCATTTTGGGGGAATATGATAATGTTGTTCGTGTGTACAATGAACATCCACCTCCCGAAGCGGTGTGATTCATTCACCCTAAACATTGGACGTATTAAGGATGGTTTTAATGAAAATAATTGATACTTGTGACATAAAAATAAATCTATAATGACAATATATCAAATCCTTTTCTTTCTATCAATCAAAAATAAAATGATAATAGTGTTTATGTGTATGCATGACCAAACATCCTCATAAACAATGTATTTTATTTTCTATCTCTAACTTTTATTAATCATGATAAATGTATTATTACTAAATATATATAAATATATATTATATTTAAAAAATATTTATAATTTTTTATATTACGAAATATTAATTTAAGTAAGTGGTCCAAGAAAAAAAATCAAAACAAGTCTGAAAAACAATAAAATTATTACACATAACATAACATTATTAGGGAATTGTAAAGAAGAGAGTAATATGAAGTCACATGTAAATAATTTATGGAATTATATATATGAATATTTATATTTTTAATGTTTAATAAAATTATATTTTCTATACAAGAGGTTTTAATGTATTCGAAGGAATTCATGAATTAATGTAAGGTATTTCCGTATCACATTTCCATACCATGAGTTTAAAGAAATGTTGACCATCAATTTTGTATATGTGTTGTATATAATGAACATGAATGTATCTTATGGTTATTATCCTGTATATTATTTCACTTAAAAATAATTATAATTTTCTTTCATTTAAGGGGAAATAAAATTTAAAAATTATATAGCGGTAAAGGTATTTCTAGTCTCACATTTATTTCTATGAGAGTTATTCTTTATTCACCTCTTGTTTATTTTGACTGGGGTATATACTAACCTTTTATGTAATATAAGATCCTTGTATGTAAATTTATCTATATTTAAATATCCATTTTAGATCTCTCTTCCATGGTGTTTACAGTTTGACATTTACAAAATCGGTTAGAAAATTTCGGCTCAATAAGACTTATTTGAGAGACATGTCATGTTATACACCTATATTCATTTATGATATTTATTTAATGATATTTGACATATTATATCATGAAGATACTTCTTTTCATGATATTATAAGTTACATGTAATGTTATTCTCTCTTCCGTTGGAAAATTATTTTATTCAAAAAAAAGTATCAATAAATGTTTTGAAAAATGTTGTTTTAAGAATTTTCAAAAAAAAAAGATTTAAAATAAGTCTAAAATCTTCTGAAAAATATTAATTTAAATGTTTTAAGGTTATTTTTTATGATAATGTATTCCTATTTTTTTATGATTTACAGATAATTTCCCAATAGGAAAAGATATTTTCCTCAATAAATGTTTTAAATGATATTTCAAATTTATTTTTTGATCTAAACTGAAATCTTGTGGGGTTACTCATTATTTTCTAGGGATATGATCCAAATGTAAAGTTCATATTATTTATCTAAATGGTTTTTAATGAAATGAAATTTATGAATTCTTTTACATTACAATGAGATATGCTATGATTAAATGTTTATCAAACCATTTCTTTTCATGGTTTCTAATGTAATGAATAATTTATAATCTTTTGGGACATATATGTATGATTTAATTAAGTGTGGGGTGGGAAATATAGCTCCCAATAATTAATTGCTAAACATTTTTATCATGTGATATTGACATGGTTTAATTGGAGATTGAACTCGGTTCAATAAAGGACATTGTTTGCTAAGATGGTCATGGGAGTGATCCTTGAATACTCATATGGTACTTGGAGTGAATATTGACAACTAAAATGGTTGTGGGACTGAAACATGATCACTAATATGGTCATGGTAGCTAAACTTGACTACTAATATAGTTATTAGAGTGAACCCATTCCATGAAGATAGAATTTTCTGTGAGACATGACTACTATAGAAACCATTTATCATATTCATGTGTCTTCCTCAATTACATGACTTATGTATATGTTATGATCTCCTGGTTTATACTATTGAACCCCATGTGATTAATGTATTCTTAACTGTGAATCAATATAACATGATTCTTGTAAATAATCTTTTACATTAATGGTATGATCTTAAAAAATATTTTATTCTTACACACATATGATTATGTTATGCATATGTATCTCTCTTATCCACCATTACTGAGAATCTGAGCTCACCCTTTTCTTATGTTTCTTTTGCAGGGGATAAAAATAAAAATTTTATGTACAACATTTGAAAAATGGTTTTAGTTATAAATAAATGGGTGGGAAAATATTTAGATTTATTATGAATAAGTTGTTTGAGTTTCCAAGTATATAAATGCACTAAACAAATATGGTCCTTAGGTGTGTGTTTGTGTAACATGTGGAATGGTTTGAAAAAAAATTCTATAATATCCAGGTATGAAAATACTAGGTCATTATATCCTACATCATCTAGATAACCTCTACTCTCACAAGCACCTCAAGATATGTGTTAATTATAAACTGGGTGACGTGGCACTGAATCTCTAGATACAAAGCCTCTTTGTAATATCTCACCCAATGCTCCTCATCAGGAAATTGTACTGATGCATATCGCAAAAGGATCCTAAAAATAATCCTAAACCCGTGAACATTGGTGCTCCCTTTCTAAAGGGTAAGCAAATCTTGGAGATTTTTTTCATTCATGGTTGAAGTAGAACTACTCAAAATAGGTCTTGTAACATGTCAAATGAAATAGATGAATCATAATGATTCTGGAGGCTCGAGAACCAGCACTTCCTTACTAATCCACAAAACATCATCATATCCAATGAAACATATTACTCCTTCCAAACATGTATTGAACTGAAATCTATTTCAACCTCCTCCAAATAGACTTCCATGAATTCATTTAAAACAAATCACTCATACTTATGAAGACTCTATAAATAAAACACTTATATTTTCCTCCTCCAATTTTCCTTATCACGAAAAACTACTCCATGATGATCTGTTGGGATATCCTACTAAAAATATTTGGTGTGAACATTACAGGGATGTTTACCTAGAGCCATACCTACATGATAATTTTTTTAGCTATCCTAAACATATACTATGGAATATTTAACATTAATTATTTAATTACATTCTTATCTTGTTAAGGTTTTAACCTATCCCAATATCTTCCCATTTCAAGTATTAGTGAAAAGACGATTGATGGGTCTTCATTTACTAAGTCTCTATCCTAAAACCAGTATAACATCATTTAATAGGCATATTAAACATAATTTTCTTTGAATTAGATCATAGGGAGACCTAAATACATGTGTCTTAGCTGATCTTCTATGTTTACAGTTCATACTTAACTGATCTGACATTATTTCTCTACCTACCCATGAAACCTCACTTATTCCTAACTCTAAACTACATCAAATCCTTAAACATAAACCTTTGATACCACTCTTTTATAACCCCATACACATAAAGATATCATAATGAGGGGAGAGAGATGGTGAATTCTCGATTCCTACCTTTAATAGGCCCCATGTTGGTGACCAACACCGAGGGTACAATTAACATGAATAAAAGAGGCATTACCCTCTATGAGAAACATGTGAAAGAGAGAGATAAGATAGATGTAAGAATAAAAACCTTCAAATTCATCTATATAATTAAAATATAGTTGAAAATAAAAAATATCATAGAGTAATAAACAAAAAAATGAAATTATATGTACTAAAAAATTAATGATGGCAGTGATATGGATGCCTAAACAACTATTGAAAGACTGTGACGTAGTAATATTCAACTTTATATCCAACGTACTCCTACTAAATTGAATACAAATTTCTATATACATATGTTGATCATGATAGTAAACTCTGTAGGATCCTCCATGCATCATATTAGGGGAAATACAAAAACATTGTGGTAAATCATATTGAACAATAGAGAAACTTACTCACTGTTTAAATATGTATACAATGTTCCCTTCCACACCATGTATAACTCTAATAATGTATAGAATATAATATAGAAAACAACATAATAATGGAAAATCAAGGGTACCCCACTCATTCTTCTCCAATAATTTTCCACTCATCCCCAACATCGCATATCCTAACCCATCTCCCGCCAAAAGTAAGCCATATCATAGAGTCTTTGGAAAGGCATTAAAACATATACCCCATGCATCACGTAATCACATAATCCAATATCACATATCGAAATATATTAACCAAGTAGTTTCTAGGATCCATCACCACTCGTATAATGTGTATCATACATTAGATATTATTCTAATATACATTACTTCTAGGACACCAACTATATAATTCAAAACATCATATCCTATACACATCATACTTGTAATAATCCTTTAGATACTATATCTGGTAACACATGTGTGTGAAATAAATTCAATTCATCATAACCCTCTAAACCCACATATGGGAAAACTAATCATCATTTGTACCATCACAAGTAAATACCAAGATAAGGGAGAGGGGCCTGATGGGGAAGTAAATTATCCATCCACAAAATGGGATGTGGGAGAAAACACCCTCCTAGTGTCCAGTAGGTGTTAGTTTCTCTTATTTTCAAGGGTGGGGAATCAAATTAAATTAAATAATGTAAAAGATTTAGTATATCCCGCAACCACACTATAGGAATAACCAATTCTATGACACAGTTGTAACTAATGTCACATAGACTCATAATTTCCAATTATATGACCTTATATCCTATGATTACATAATCATTTAATGGCCTAAATTAATTACTTTTTTTCTATTAATCATTTCAATACCTTTATTATTTAATTAAAAATTAATTAACCAATAACACTATTCTATATTACATTTCATTATATTAAATTATCCATTACTACAATGTCCTTTCCACCTAGGCTTGATCCGAACTTACTCCAATCTTTCTCAAGATTGACATCTTTTAATAATTTTTTGTCCATCAACACCAACCCTGTGGGTCATGAATTATTTAGAACATTATTAGTATCATTCCATAAACTATGAACTCTGGGAAGACAAGCATAATCTTCCACCAATAGTATATATGAAACCAAGAATACCCAGAGACATCATGTAGTGGGGTGAGGAAGGAAGATAAAAAATATTCTCAACCATTGGGAATTAAATAGGTACATAAGAGATAATCCTAGATCATAAAATAACAACTTTAGGTAATCTAGTCTTCAACCCATTCTATAATTTTAAGTTTGTATACCAATTCATGTTTCTATCACTTGCATCATCCACTACTGCATAATATGGGCCTCCCCTCCTACATTACATTATCCATCCTAGGATTATCCATCCAAGGATTATATGAAATCATCTATACCAGGATCATATCACTTTTTGGCCTCTCCAATAATTATCTTGAAGCCTAGTAATGATCAAGAAAAGATGAAGTTATGACACCTAAAAGAACATGAAAGAACCTATAAAAGGTAAATCTAGACCCTAAAATAAGAAATCGATCCTTCACAAAAAAAAGATATCAGGGTTCCAAACTCAAGGAACATTTTTTTCTCAAGTCGATGTGAAACTCAGGTCATTAGAACTCTCTTTAACAAACTATAGGTTCTTATTCTATCTTGAATTAACTTATTTAGTGTAATTTTGTTCTAACTATGAGAAACCTATAGAACTAAGCTATTACAATCAAATGAATTAACTATTCAATTAATTTAAACATTCAATAGAGCATCAGAGCATTCTCCTTTAACATTCCTTTTCAATTATTATGAATATGAAGAACAAAATTGATTCAAATTATTTATCAATTACATTAATAACATGGAATATCACATTTAAAATTTAACTTTTCCATTTTTTCATTTGGATTACCAACAAATTACAACAACCATCATATTACAAACATGAAACATTATCAATTTCCTAATAAAATTATTTATCAATTAATTATGGATTTATATTTTTCTTATAAATTTCAAATTCATAATACAAGAATTAGAAAATACTAATAAATAATATCAAAGATATCATACAAGAAAAAAAACCATAATGAATACCTCTATTATGGTATAAAACAACACCAACATCAACATGTGATAACAACCAATTTATTTAATCTCATTTAACATTACAAGGATAACTCTATTTCCATATAAAGGAGAAAATCATGATCAATATACGATTTCACATAAATAAATATATATGAAATAAATCCCCAACATTAAAGGCATAAACGAACATACCAATGTTACAGATCCCGAGAACCTATCCTATAAGAAGCTACATCCATCCAAGTATTTTATCGAACAAACCTACCAAAAAACCAAGAAACTCCCAATAGGAACGTGGGATATGATAATTAATTACATGGAATGAATAAATGAGACAAATATGATCAAATAACTACAATGAAAGAGGTATATTATACCTTGTATCACAATTGGTGGAGGACTGTAATCCAAGAATCGATTAAAGATGAAAGAATCAAAAATAACTGAAGATGCCACCAAGGGCTGATTTTAAATTCACAAGAAGCCATGATGTTTTCAGAAAAAACTAATCCCTCTTACTATTTATATGTGACACTGCATAGGTAATTTTCCTGGCGTGTAACCCTGAGACATGAAAATTGAATGTTTCAAATCTCATTGAAAAAATAATCACCTCTATCAATTAAATATTGATTAAATACATGTTACAAAGAACACTATAAAACACCGTTAACCAAATGTGAACTTTGAATACATGATATGAAATACATACACTCCATGTAATCTAAATTATTTCATCTTTTACAAGGTGGACCCCTCCCAACTCACTCCAAGCCTCCTCCAAGAAACATGAGACTCAGAAAATTGAAACATGTCAAACAACATGGATCCGAGACATTACAAAAAGGACATTTTCCCCTGATTTCAATGAAATATATTAAATGTTATTTTAAATGTATTATTCATATTAATAAACTTCCTTTATTGTTTTATTACACTCTAATGTAATTTTTTCCATTGATAACATCCATATTCTTTCTCTGTATATCATATGATTGTTTAAAGAGATAGCTTTGAATCACGATTCCCTTCTATAGGTTAAAGTCGATAAAAAGAAATGATGATTGTTTTTAGGGGTATTTTATTGAAAAGAGAAATATTGTAAATTTTTTCTTCATTATATAGTACATGTACATATATATTCATGAATTATGGGTGGTTATATTATAAACAATGGATTTGTGGTTTAGTTATAGACCCCCAATGCATTTGGTAAAGAGAAAAATTCAATTTATGAAAGCTATTGCTAATAGATTATAACTGAGTTATCTTTTGATAGATTCTCTAATGAAGTGAAAGAGTAAAATATTGTAATTTAATAACAATAGATATGGGATTTTTCTTACTTATTGTGATTCTATAATAAATTTTTGATGTTCCAATATAATAAATTTTCTATCATTGATTGTTATGAGTGTTCATTGCTTCATTTAATCAATATTTAAATCAAATGGTTCATAATTATTAATTCATATGAATCTCATATTTTTTAATCTTTATTTCATGTCATATGTTTAATGATACAGATTTTTATGGGTTTCAATTCTATTATATAATGTTTATAAATTTCGAAAATTTTCTCATACCATTATGATCATCTAGGGATATCCGGCTGTTAAATGCTATATATACCCCTATTAGTCACTTTATTTCACCCTTTTTTTATTTATTTTCCCATATTATAGTGATATATATTATGTAAGATATATATAGAAGGGTTTTATGTGGGTGATAATGAATAATTTCTTGTAAAATTTTAAAATTTCTCCATTGTAGAAAAATGATCACTTTAAGATGTGGTTATTTTTATACAAGTGTTTATCCTAATTCTCTAAAACTCTAAATTTAAAATTTCATTTGTTATGTAAGTGATCCAATATTTATATTTGAAAATGTATGATTTAAATAGATAAAATTGGGTTATTTTTGTATGTATTAAATCCGGATACACAAGGATTATATTTTTGGCACTTAGTCGATGAGTGTAGGTTTAGGGTTGTTACAATTGGTATCAAACGAAATTTTTAGATATATTAAAATACTATAATATATTCATGTGAGGTTTACATAGGAGTTATGTATGTTTTAGTTGGTTTATAATTTTTTGTTTGATCTTATTTTCAAAGGATAAAATTATTTTTTATGGTTATAAGTGATTATAGATTATGTTGACTTGAACCACTTACTAGGTTTTTATATGGATACTCTATTGAGGTAATTATATTATATTCTATTTTGTGTTAACCATGTTGGATAAAAAGTTATTTTATTATATTATAATATATTTAGATATATTTATGATCAATATATGGATAACCTTTCAATTTAGTATCAAAATTTTATTCATTTTATTTTGGTAGAATTCACTATATTATATAATTATAAATTGATTCATGTTAATTTCTTTAAAACATAGTTTGAAAAGTTTTATGGTGTAGTTAATTTTTGAATGAAATAAGTTAAAACATAGGTTTTATTATTCAATTATTGGAGATTAATGTTTCACATCGTCATAAAATGTTATATTTAGGTATTATATTATCATTTTAAAATAGATTTTTCTTTATTAATGATATAAATAATATATTTTCATCATTTTAAATACGAAATGGTCAACTAAAAGATGATTATATTTATTTAGGGATTAAATATTCATTATTTTATTTAGAAAAAAATATGATATAGAGGTGAAAACTGATTAAACACACAAACAAAGTACGCAATTACTTTTATTGATTTCAAGAAAATAGTATAAGTATATTTCCTTACGGTGTAGCTATAGATTGAAAGAAAATTCCTCAACTCACAGAAAAACATCATAAAACAAAAAATTTAACATATTATCTTCATTTTTTATAAATTTATGATCATGTAATCCCACAATGATTTTTGATTTTGAGCTCATTAACATTCTAATGATCATGTTCTCAATAACTCACTATTAAACCTTTGATGTTATTTTTTCTCCATCATATCCATATTTTCACCTCCCACCAATGTTCTCCATTTTTGGGAATGTGATTAGGTATTATTCCGTGTGAACATTATATTTCTCCTTTATAATTTTGAAATTACATTTTATTATCCCTTTTATGATTTTGGTTTTCAATAAATGTATTTTTAAATATTAAAAAAAAATTCTTTCATGATAGTAGGTTTTATCTTCTAATCCATTTATTTGATTAAAAATAAAAAAATTAGACCATTTGAAATTTTGGGGATGTATTTATTTTATCAGGATGAATGTCAAACCCATAAATTTAGTTTAAAATTATATTATTCAATATATCTTACATAACACACAACACTAATCATTAATCAAATTACGATATACTATAAAAATAAATACTTATTTTAGTATGAAAATTATAACATAGTCATTAAATTAGAAGGTTTGAATAGTAATTACAATATTATGAAAAATATTTATAAAGAATTTATATAATTCAAATATATTTACTAATTTATAATATACTAGTACACTCTTTTTAGTTAATTCATTTTATTCTTAAAAAATATTTTTTCTTTAAAATATGTTTTCATTTATGTTTTTGAAATAACAATATAGTAAATTTTGAAAAAAATTTACAAATATTATAAAAATGATATAATTTTTAAAATCAATATTTCAAAATTATCATATTGTGTATTTTTTGGATTTTTTTACAATGATTAATTTTACAAGGAATGATGAAAAATGTAAATTCTAAATAATACTATCTTTTCATCTAAATTATTTAAAGATTCAAATTTTTTATGTTATTTTTATTATTTGGTGTGATTGAGTCAAGAGGGGGGAGGGTGAATTGAGTATCCAATAAAAATTCTTGCTAAAACCTGTTCAAATTAAATCCCCATGTTTAATTACAATATTTTGATTAATCAAAACAACATATTGATATAAAAACTAATCTTCTCAAATAATTCATAAATAGTTAATGGGTATTAGTTAAACAAATATAAATTATTTTAGCTATTGAAATAAAATTACATAATCCAAAATTTATATAAACAGTAGTTAAGACAACCTATCAAAGTACTGTTTTTGTTTATAGTTTAAATTGAATTTAGATAAATTATTTGAATGGACGAAAAACAAAACACACTATATAATTAAAACAAAATGTTTGATCTCAAGTAAATACCTAATCCCATCCACATATAAATCACCCATTAACAAGAAGATTTAATAAAATAATTGGGATCCAAAATCTAGATCAGGTGAATGGACAAAAACTACATGTTATCTAGGTCATGTAGTGACCTCTTCTATAATAAATATGGAAATAAAACCAGCACATGACACAGAAGGACCTATTCAAGAACACCATGTTTAAGAAAATATATTTATAGTTAAGAATATATCTTTTATCTTCCATTGATAGTGCTTGAGACAATGTGAGTTCAATAAATAGGGTAAACCGCACACTTTATGAATTTAAATGAGACAAATATAATGATAAATAATAAATATAAATATATAGTAGTGTTGATCAATGTTATATATTATTAATTTTCAAACTCATAGTATCTATCATAAAGAGTATATCGAGTCATTTCGTTGAAAAACATGATAAATAGAGCATCATAAGCTCTATTTGTTCTGACTTTTTAAAGATAATCATATGTTATATGTGATCCACTCTTCCATAGTCATACTCATGTGACGATGATTTGTATAAATCTATTTAGTAAGTGACACACTTGATCACATGTTCGCACTTGGCCAACATGCATGCATCATTGCACGCATGAGAGAGACATAATTGAATATAGAGTGCTTCAAGAGAGAGAATCCATTTGAGGATAAATCATCTAGGTAATCTTCATCATCTTACATAGTTTTCCCATCATTTATTTTCTTAGCAATTGTTTATGAAAAATCATTAAAATAATCATAATAAATTAATTTGATAAAATAATTGTTATAAGAACCTAGATTAAATATCCCAAGATAATTATGTTGATTTATTCTAGGGGAGGCTCGCGTCTGGAAGTGAGTCTGGAAAAAAGGTATGTCAAGTAGGTGGTAGGTCACATGACGGTAGGCCAGGTCTGTTGGTGACTCATGTTTAGTGGTGATTCATCTCAATGGTGACTCATCTAAATGGTGACTCATCTCAATTTCGACTCATCTCAATGGTGACTCAACTCAATGGTGACTTTTCTTAATGGTTACTCATCTCAATAGTGACTAGTCTAAAGGTAGGTTATCTTTAGTGGTGAATCCTTTCTAGTAGTAGGTAGAGTCTAGTGGTAACCCAATATTGATGGTGACTCTTTTCATGTCATGATACATTCCTGGTGGCGAATCGTCTTCAATTATGAGTCTTTTAAAAAATTATCCATATTTTCTCCAGATTCCCCTATATAATAAAATGATGTAAAAAAACATAAAATTCATTAAAAACATAATTAACATGATTTGTGAGAATTTGAACATGGAGTTGCTAAAAATATTACCCTTTTAAAGATAAAAAATATTATTATTTTATAATCATGTATAGAATAAACTTTGGATTAAAATAGATCAAATCAAAATATTAAAATAAAAGTGTATCATAGATATTAAGTAACAAACAATATTAAAGGTAATATTAAATATGGTATGAATAGAATAAAAAAATTAAATAGAATTAATTTGTAAATATTTTATTGATGTTAGAAATTAAATACATATGACATCAAAGTTATATTATCAAGGAAGAATATAAATTATGGAATTAAATGATAAAATGACTATAAAAAAAAATCACTATAAAAAATAACATCACTATAAAAAATAGTAAATAAATTCACTATTATTTATCCCTTATTGTGATTTTCAAAAAGATAATATAAAAATAGGACACTCAAAGTAGAAGAATATGAATACAAATAGAATTTTCATTTAAGGACCAATTTTTTTGAATAACATCAAATAAGAGATACAAAAAATCATTCAATGTCCCTATCGAAGACTTGAACTCTAATATCAATTCTTCCAAGAATGGGTAGATAGAACAACAAGTGAATTTCTATTATCATACATAGATGGTGTAGAATTTGAGGCTTGGATTGGTATTACTATTTTTGAGTCTTTAGGGACTAAAACAAAAGTGATAGGAATAGATGTAGAATATTGATTCACAGTAATGTTCAGTGGCCAATGTTTTAAAACTACTTCCATTAAAGACAAACATAAAGGATAAAATGGAGTAGGTAGCGGTGAATTGGGATCTTGAGTAATAGTCTATCTAAAATACATAGGTGTAGCAGCTAGGGGAGTCAAATGACTAATCACTGCAATGGATTCATGTGCTTCCATATAGTCCCACACCCATATAGAAAAGACATCATCAGATTGATAAAATAATTGATGGTTTATCCCCCTCACTTCATTGCACTGATGAAATAATGATTCTCCTCTATGAAAAAACGAATAATAGATGTCACTTATTTCTATTAATAGACCACATCCTTCAAATCTCTAGTAACATGTGGCAACCGAATGTTCTCCAAAAGAAACTTCAGTTGAATGTTCAACTCATTCTTACCATAGACCTAGGAAATATAATACTTAACTATCATTGTGATGGTATCATGGACATTTCTAATATCATTCATGCATTCCCTTACCATTTTATACCCATGATCACTGTTATGTATAATTTTCCTCAATATTGCTTTAGGGATATCATGGGAATATTCTGAAATAGCCCAAATTTCCTCTCAACCAATAGATCTAATTAACTCAATGTCTATGGAATGAGGTCCAGAACTCGAAGTTGAAGGAATATAAGGAAATGATTTCATCCTATCCAAAAAAGAATACATAGTATAAAAAAAGAATTAGTCATCCAAACCATCACTAATATCAAAGATAAATTTCATTAGAATGTCTTTTGTTCTCTATTTACTCTTCTTAAATATGATCCATCAACATTGGATTATTAAGTTGAATCACAATATATAACAAAATTATATAATATTTCCCACTAATAATTTTGATCAGAGGGGTTTTATTCATCAAAATCCTATCATAATCTAAAGAAATACATACCATGAAATCATCAAAAGCATCTCTCATATGAAAATAAATAAGTATAGGAGAAATAACAGGAGACTGGATAGATACTCTATCATCAGTATCCTCAGTTGGGTATGGTCTAGAAGAAACATTTAAAACAAATATCTATAACTCCCCAGTAAAATCAATCTATTCTACCAAGGATACCATATGATTCATCTCTACTCAAACTGAAATAGTAGTTCAACCATGATTTGGTGGACTACTATCACTATCAACTCAGTAAATTTAGACCAAACCTAGCCTCACATAACATTTATATATATCCCATTCTTCAAGAGATAAGACTCCATTTCGAGAAGAAGACACAAAAATATTCTCAACAACTACAGGTTCCACAAAAAAATTCTCATTTACTATATTTTCATCAACTAATGGAAAAATATATTAACCATCACAATTCTCTATATATGAAGGACTAAATCTATGGATCACAAAACATGGCGCTTCCTCCCCCTCAACCGAATCCTGAAACTAATCTCTAACTGCTCTCTCAACACCAAGAACTATGCTCGATCTCTCCTCAGATCTAGATGGAATAGAAAATACTAGAGAATAAACAACTGTTTGAGATATCTCATGATCTCTATGTTTATGATGATAAGAACCATCTCCATTTTCACTTCCTTTTCCATATATATATTTTTATATGTATCCTAATCTATATTTAATTCTTTATTATTATTATTATCTTTCTATTCTTCTTAATATTCTTCATCGTCTTCTTCATCATGTTATTATTCATCTCTATTTTCCCCATTATCATATAATTCCATAATTTCATCAGCATCCTCAGTGTCTACTTCTTCATTTCATTCAGATTAAATATTATCTCTCACTAGTAGAGATCTAGGAGGACTCTATGGATCAAAAGTGGTAGCAGGAGGGAACCTAGGAAATTTAGGGTCACTACCCACATCGAACAAGAACCCTTTCTCATCATTAATTAAGGAATAACCCATTTATTATTCATTATATGATTATAAAACCACTTTATATTTATCTATGCTAGGATCTAAAAGATTTTTTGGTCTTATAAAGGGATCTACATGATTGAAATCCACAAAAATATTGATAAAATAATCAACACATCTCACATTTCAATGTTTCAATTTAATATTCTTCCACATAAAAAAGGCTAGGATAAGAAAAAAATGTCATATTTTGACTCTGTTTATTCTTCCCCATTACCAAATCCAATGGTCTACGACATGACCAAAATGAACTTGGGATAAATTATGGTATTCGACATGGATTAGGTTTTACACATCTCCAGTATATGAACTATCAAATATCTAATTTTTTTATTTCATATCCCCTTTTTCCTAATGTATAAAAGGTTCTCATTTTGGGATCACATTGTACTAAAATAACCATTTCTTTGTAAAATTTTCTAAATAAACTAGAATAGTAGATGACAGTCACTATCAAGCTCAAATGTAGTTAGTCTTTTCAAAGTCCCATCTTCAGTCATCTCAGCTAAGTAAACATTATATCTAATGGAATCATTATCACATGTAATCAATCCCTAATAATAATTTGATACTCTTTCATGTAAAAAATGAATATATATATCCCATAGACTTGAAGAGGACACTACTTTTTTCAAAAAAATTTGTACTTGTAACCTAGTGTTTATTTTCCCTAAATAAGAAATCAATATTATAAAAAAAATAGATGCACTAACCAATGACACAATGACCTCTCATTATTTGAGAATCACTCTACTCATTCATTTTTGTCAATTAATGTTTGTAAAATATATCTTCTCCATATAAGCCACATTGTGTTTACTTTCTTTTCAGGTAACATTGTATGCTTTGTGAGTTACAGTATTGTGGCTCGATTATAGGTCTTTTTTATTATCCTTTATAAATCTTTGCAATATGTGACTCATTGGGATAAGAAAATACTACTCACTTCACTATTACCATTCTGAACAAAGTTGAAATTTCTGACGAGGTCTACAAAAGGCTAACAACTAAGAGAAAAAGGGTCATAGAGAAGGTTTGGGAGTGAGAGGGAGAGCATCAAAATTATATTAAAGATCTAATTTATAACCTCTATGAATTTTAAAAAATGTAAATTCAAAAAAATAAAAATATCATTTGAATAATTAAAAATAATATATTTTAACCATAAATAAAAATTTTCAATGAATGGTTATTCCATTTGTGGTTCATTACTAATGGTGGGTTGTTCTGACAGTGCGTAAACACCAATAGTGGGTAAATTTAAAAAATGCATAAACTCTAATGGTGGGTATACTCAATAATGTCGATAAACTATAAAAGATGGTAAAATTCATCGGTGGGTAAACTAAAAATTAATCATAACCAAAATTAAACATTCATAATTCAGGTTTGATGTAGTTCATTTTCCCAAAAATCAATGGATTGGTAAAATATCAGCAAGTTTATTTTTAGAACCAATGAATTCAAGAGATATATCAAGCTCTTAAAATTGTTCTATTAAAAAGTGATGTCTTATATAACAATGTTTTTTCTATAGTGAGAAAAATGTTTCTTATATTCTTTATAGCACAGGTCTTGTGATGATTTATTGAAAAATTAAAAAATCGATATGAATATTATAGTAATATGTGTTTCATTAAAACGTTTTGATCACATAAACTACATGATACGTTTTATTCAGCTTTAGTAGTAGATACTGTGACTGAATTGTTATTTTTACTACACCTAAAAACTAGGGACATTCCCAAAAGATTACATGTTTTATAGGTTCTTATTCTATTTAACATACAACCACAAAAAAAAGAATCTGAATTACTAAAAAATTATAATAATTTTCCTCTCTGTTAGAACCCTAATAAAATAATTATACATTACATTTATATGAAAATAATTTTAACAGAAAATAAATCTATATCAATTTTTTTTTAAAATTTAGCATAAATACACACACAAAACATAATGTCAGGTTCGCTAGTAGTTAAGTAGAAATAATATCTAATCATACCTCCCAAATCAGGTTTGATCCACAAGTTTCCTAGATTCATTGAGATCCAACATATAGAATGTATTCATAAGAGTGTCACTACATTTAACTTATCCAAACAAAAATAAATATGAAATATTTAGTATATTTACATTGATTCCAAATAATTCCATCATTCTTTTAAAAATTCTGAAAACTAGGAAATAATTTCAGTTAACCCATTAATCTCATTTCAAGTTAATTTTGAATCATCTTTAAAAAATAAATACAAAATGAATTCTTATATGATCTTAAAATCATATCCTATTAAAAGATTTTACCAAGAATATCATACCTTTAATTTATTTTTATAAAAATTGTAGTATCATCTATTAATTTTGAAACACCTTCAGAAATAGGAAAAAGTTGTTCTTATCATATTAAGGTATATGATCTTTTTTGAAAACATATTAATCCTTTGTTATTTCGAAACACAATTTGGAAAATGAATATTTTTAAAATTGGGGGTTTGATAAACCAAAACAACCACAATTATATAACCATTCAATAAATGACTTTTGACATCGATTTGATATTGTTTGAAATAAAAATGTTCTTTGTTGGAATGCATCACTATAATGGATTCATGTTTGGATATAGGTGAAATGTATTTATCATATTCTATACCAACTTTCATATTATACCCATATGAAACATTTCATTCCATATTTTGTAAAATTGTGTCAGATTCATCAACATTATTCCTAAAAACCAATTTTGTTATTATTTTTATTCTATCATTAGGTCTACTAATATATTCTAAATCCCTGTTTCATTCCAATTTATTATGTACTTATTGTATATAAATTACACAAAATTCATCATTTATTACATCAGTGATGTTATTAGGTTTAAGTTGTGGTAATAATGATTAATTATCATCCTGATTTCATTGAAAATATCTAGTCTGTGTACCTGTATTTATGTCTGCAACTGAAATCTCTAGAGTGTTTTTTTAATAGACCAAACAGACCTAGAAAAAGAAGTTATTTCTATTTTATAGTCTTCTGCAAATTTTGGTTCAGGTTCTATAACATCCTTGGAACATGATCTCTTTTTTGGAAGATTTATAGCAATATCAGTTGATTTTTCATTTATGTTCAAGGTGGAAAAATCATCCTCAAGGTTTTCCAAAGGGTTTTTAGGATTGTTTGGATATATCTCATCAAAAATGATATAGAAATACTCTTCCTTAGTCTTTGTAATTTTGTTAAATACTCAATAGGATTTACTAGATGTTGGGTGACCAATGAAATATCCTTCATCACTTTTAGAGGAAAATGTGTCAAGATTCTCCTTAATTGTAGTAATATAGATATTTCATAAAAAAACTCTAAAGTATTTGTACTTTGGTTACCTGTTATTCCAAATCCCATAAGTGGTTTTTCATTAAAAGTGTTACAATTAAGACTCTATTAATTATATAGTTGAATGTGTCTATAGCCTCTACACAAATGTAGATATGTATGACTTATTCATTAAGCATTATCCTAGTTGTCTACTGATGTGTTCATTTTCTTCTTTATATAACTTTATTATTTTGAGGAGTTGTTGGAGACGATAATATATGGTTATAGACGTTTTTTAAGAAAAAGGACTCAATGTAGTGATTTTCAAACTTATGAACATGGTATCTTATTAAGGTATTAATTCTAAGACCAGTTAGGTTTTCTATAGATTTTTCTTACTTGGTTTAATGAGAGTCGGTTTCACTTTTGGGAGATAAAAGGAATACCATCGTATAACTATAAAAATAATCTACGAGTACATAAACATTATTCATCCAATTATGGATAGAAACACCATAAGGTCTAAACAAGTCTATGTGAACAAACATTAGAGTTTAGGATGTCGAAACTTATTTCTTTCATTTGAAATTTATTTTTTTGATGTTTTTCTTGTTGACAAAGTTTATATAATTCGTCATTTGGAAATTCATGTTTAGGTAGATCCCTATCTAACCATTCCCTAGTAAGCATTCTATGTGAACGAATCTTACAGGAACTTAGTATCCTATGATAGAGCTATGATTCTATATTAATGGAACCTACAAAATAAGCGTTTTGTAAAATCAATGAATCATGATTAACAATATTCAAATTTCCTATTCTGGAATAAGTAAATACTAGAAAATTGTAATTAAAAACGTTAATTTATTTATTTTTAAACAATTACATGAAAAAAATCATAACACTTTGACACACTTATAAGGTTGTATTTAAAACCATTAATTAAAATTATACTAGAAGTTAAAACTAAGTTAGAGTTACCGATTTGGACAAGCCTGATGATTTTCTAATTAGCATTGTCACCAAAGGTGACGTGTACCCCATTAGCATTAATCAAAATTCTTAAAGCATTGGTAATGTATGTTTATATGTCTTAAATAGTGTTTTTCCACATAAAATATAAGTCTACTGGAGACCTCCATGGAATTATCCTATGAAAAAATTTTATAGAAACATTATTTTGGTAACCATATTTTCATTGGTCCAGAAATGATAGTGGCTTGTGATTTGGGAACACATATTTTCATGGTGGATTTCCTATAATAAAATTGTAAAATACCTTAAAAAAAACCTGATTAGGCCAACATGAAAAATAAATTGAAATAAAGTTTCCCAAATTTTATTTTGGAACAAATATTCTCTTCACTACACTCTTATGTCCTCGTTGATAACATAGACTGGTAATATACACTGGTTGTATTTTTTCTTAAATATCTAATTTAGAGTTTCAATATAATTAGTAATTATCAATAAATGTTTCTTTAATTTATAATTAGTTAACTTAATTTCATGTGATTTCTTCTAAAATTTACCATTCATTTCTCTTTTTACTAAAAAATCAAAATTGATATTAACACATAAACCATATTGTTTCATTAAATTATTTATAAACCATTCAGCTCCTTGAAGGTATCTTTAATATTACATTATTATTAAATAATTTCCCTATTTATTATATTTTTACTATTATTTTCATCTATAGAATGATTTAAATTACATACGGTAGAGATAGTAGGCACCTCAATTTTTTTCATGAAGTACATATGGTATCTTTGAGGTTTTTCATTATGAGTTGAGTCTGAGTCACTAGTTAAATCCTTAGAGGTACTTCATGGGGTTTGTTATTGATTTATTATATTTCTAATACTTATCATCATAATTATTTTTTATATTATCTTGTGATGATCAGACTTATCATGTCATTTTATATTTCACTCATAATAGGAAATTTCATTGGAATCGTCATGTTTTATCTAAATTTTTCCAATTGTAGATATTATCATACTTACATTTGTAACATAGTTTTATAAATAATTTCCTCTTATTATAGAATTTCATGAACCTTCTGACCAGATGTTCCATCAACACATCACTATAAGCTGGTGATTACTCATCACTAAAGCTCTCAGATTGAACTTTATCTTTTTCTTTTGATGGAGTAGTCTTGGAGGATACTAAATTCTTCTTAGGTTTATATTAATCTTATCTATTGTCTTTAATATCTTCCTCACACATCATCAAATTATAAATAACTTCCTAAATATGTATTTAGTGGATATCATATAATTCTTTAATCAAAACTGATGTTCCTCTCCATGTTTCAGGAAGACATATCAATAATTTCATGATTTGATCTGTGTTAGAAACTGGATTTCCCACAGAGATCATGGTATTCACTATCTCAATGAACCCAAGATATATATAAAAAATTGGATCATCAGGTTTCATCTTGAATGTATCATATTTAATCTTATATTTATTAAATCTAATTTCGTTCACATTAGTAGTTCCTTCCTAAGAAAAAGAAAATGTGTCCCATATTTCATAAGATGTTTTACTAGAATGAATCCAATTAAATGTTTCATCACCAATGGAATAATATAGAGTATTCATGGATTTGTAGTTGTTTTTATAAGAATGGTTAGTAGAATCATCCCATGTATTCCTTGTATTAATAGTTAATTCCTATTTTTCTTCAATAATAGACCATATTTCAAAACTCATTATTTCAATATGGATTTTCATGATTATTTTCCATGGAGCATAGTTATTTTAATTAAATAAGGCTGGTTTGTTTTTATAATAAACTCCTTTTCTATTCTGAATTTAAATTACTATATATAGATATCATATAAATAATAGATCATTAACACAAAACAAAAATCATAGTTGAAAAGGTTTTGAATACCTGTGATACCAAATGGTTGTCAGAGTTCGTATCTAATGTGGGGGGGGTTTAATTGAGTACCTAATAAAATATTTTGTTAAATAAAGATTATATAAAATTATTTGGTTTAATTAAAACAACACATTTAATCAAAAAATGGATCAATATAAGTTTGTATCATTTAAAAGATTTCCCCCAGAGTTATTATGTCTCATTTAAAACAGTATGTGGAAAATTTTCTAACTTTTATAATTAAATTACTTAAACAGAACATTATATAACCACTAGTAAATAATAACTATCAATGTAATTGTTTTTTAATGTTAGAAAAATTCTATTCAATGCATTGAAATGAATCAATAAAACACAACACAATTATAATAAGATTTCTAGTCTCAAGCTGATACCTAATCCCCTCTAATTGAATATCACACACTTTAAATTATATTATATAAACTAATCTTGATCCAAAAACTAAAATATTTATACTTACAATTTCTACAATCTATCTAGGCCTTGTGGGGACCTATTACATAATAATCATGGTAAGAAAACAAACAGAGGCCACATAAGGTCCTATTCCACAACACCATAGTTAAGAAAATTTAATGAGAGTTTAAAATATATCTTGTACCATATATTCATAGTGAATGAGATAGTTTGGATTTAATAAATTGGATAATCCACACACTTCTTGAATATAAATGTGACAAAATGTTGGAGACAGTATAAATATGTATAAAATATAGTGTTCCTCAGTCTAATATACTCTGAATCTTGAGACTCCATGGATATATCTTTGAAAATTTCTTGAGAAGTTTCTCTATAAAATATATTAAAATAGACCGTCTTAAGATCTCTTTATTTTCACTATTTCAAGAGAATATTATATTTGATGTGCTCCAATCTTCCATTGTTTGCTTCTGGTAAGAATGAATTATGTAAATATCATTATTAATTGACAAACTATATCATGTGCTCTCACATTTATATAACTTATTCACAATTATGCACACTAGAGTGACTTATTTGAATATATTGCATTGCAGTATAAAGAGATCATTTGAGGAACAATCATCTATGTATTATTCATCCTCATACATAGTTTAGAAATAATTTAATGATATATGAAATAGTATATGAATTACCATTAAAATAATTTTCATAATTAAATTTGATTCTATATCCATTTGAATAATTTAGTTTAAATATCCTTTAATAGTGATAGTGAGTCATTTTTCTGATATCTCATGTCCGGTGGTGTGTCTGGTGAATTGTGAGTCAAGCTAGTAGTTGATAATTTGATGGTAGGTCATGTATATTTGTGACTCATATTTTTTGGTGACTCATATCATTAGTAACAGATATTAATAACGAATAATCTCAATGAAGAATCATATAAATGGTGACTCTTCTCAATGGTTCCTCCTCTCAATGGTCACTCGTCTCAATGGTGACTCATCTAATGGAAGATCATCTTCAATAGTGAATCATTTTTTTGTTTTTTATATCCTAGTAGTGACCAAATATGGACAATGACACTTTTCAGGAGATGATGAATTCCTGGTGTTGACTCATCTTCAATGGTGTTTCTTTTCATCACTTATCCTATTTTTTCCCAAATTTCCTTATATAATAAATTTCTATATTAAAAAAGTAAACTCATTAAAACATAATTAATAAGATTTATGTACATTAAAACAAGGAGGTTCCAATATTTTTAAAATTCCTTTTGTTTATTTTTATTGAAAATAAAACTTTAATGCCATTGAAATCAATATTATGATTAATTTTGAAATGAAAACATGTATATACCTAAAAATGCATTTTTCAAGAAAACGGATTTCATTATATTTTCTAGTTTTATTTTAAAAGTAATTTTTCCACATAAATGTGTTTAATTTTATAAAATATATGAAATATTTTGAATTATAATATACTAATTTTGTATATAGTTTAACTATATTTTTTTCATTATAAATAGTAGTCCTGCTAAATATATGTCACCTCAGTAAAGAAAAATTGGGTAATTAAAGTTTAAAATAATCTGATAAGGTTTTAGAAATATATATAACTCCTATAAACTTTTATTGGATGAGTTTATTTCAACCATTGAAAGTAAATATTCTTTTATATGGAATCATTTTACCATTTTTAATTCAAAACAAACATAATATTATTTTATGAAAATAATAATTCCAAAATATCACTGAATTTTCAAAACTCTACTATTTATTCTTAGCGATTAAAGGTGGTTAAGTTAGGTTATAAATTTGAATTTTAAATATTAATGAATTTTTATCATGTTAATTTATATTTAATTTATAGTTATTGAATAATTACCTTAAATGCATACACAATGTCAATATTGTGCTTCTACAATAAATGGGAAAACCATGTAAATGATGTTAAAAGCATACAAAGTAATATTAGGTGGGTGTGTTATAGTGTGAGAATATTTTCTTTGGATTAATATTATTAATTATTTATTTAAGAATACTTATTATTCAAAATTTATTATTGTTTTCTTATTTTTTAAATTCAAATTATCTAAATATTCAAAAAATGACATTAATTGTATTTTAGGTTAAATTTAATTTTATTGAATGATTTCGAACCCCTAAAAATAATATATTTGGAAAATTTTATTATATATATATATATATTGTATAATCCATTTTCAACTTATCAGTCAATTTTCCTTTTATTTTCTGTTTTTGGACCGAAAATAGTAAAAAACATTAATATTAAGAAAAACATCAAAAGGGTTAACATGGGTTAAAACTAATATTTAAATATTTAAACATCCTATTAAATTGAATAAATTTTATTTTTTGATAGGATCTCAATTTATATAAATCTTATTTTCTGAATATATTATTTTTTATCCCCTAAAACATATAAATTAATTTATTTAAATTCAATACTTTATATAATTCAAGGGTTCCCCTCCCCTCTCTTATATAAGAACACCACCAAGACTATCATCCTCACACTTCATAAGGTAATTAATCCAAAAAAACATGATAAAAAATCTTATTAACTTATTTATATGCATTCTATATGTGGTTTTATTAATAAAATATCATCCTCAAGGACCTTGAAGATAGATTCAAATGAGTTTTCCAAATAGGATGTGAACATCTAAACCATGAATTTTCATTTCACTTCTTCTTCTACCATATTAAATTATATATTAACCATTTCTATACAATAAAATAAGAATCTAAAATATATTTTTTATGTTATTTTATTAATCTAATAACAATATTAAAGTCATTTACCATTAATTTTTGGAACAAATACATCATTTCTGTGTATATGTGGATTACCACCTCAATGAACCGATGTGTTTTATTTTCCATCACCACTTATCCAGAATATTTTTTTGATGGATTTAATATAAATATATATATATATATATGATATTCATTAAATAATTATAGTTTAATAAATATAATATAATTTCTATTTTCATACCCTTCTATCTGTTAGAAAATGAAAAGGTCGTTCATGCATATGTGTGGATAACCACATTAACGAAGCGATGTGATTAGTTTTTCATGTACACATTTCATGGATGGTTTTACAATTATATTTAATTTATAAAAATGATAATTGATTCATGATTATTATTTTATTGATTATGTAACCATGATATCTTTTACCATTGTCAACCTACTGAGGACATTTTGCAATTATGAACCGAACAACCTCAAATCACCCAAATAGAATTTAACTATTTAATTAATTAAATTTATCCTTGATTTAAAAGAAATAAATGGTTCAATGGAAAGAAATTAAACCTATAAAATGTTCTTGAATAAATAAATAATTAACATAAGTTTATTATATGTTATATAAATGAAAAATTTGCAAGTCTCAATTGGCGGTGACTGGTTACTTAACTAAATTTCAATTCTTTGTGTTATAACATTTTTCAATGACTTTATTATACCATGATTACGAATGAATTGATATATAAAAATTTATATGTTTTATTTACAAAATTTCTTATGTATTTATATATTTCCAATAATTATTTCATGGATTAATTATCAAAATAAAATTAATGTCATTTTTACATTTTTTCTTTATCTCAATCTCATTTTCACAAGACATGTTTCGTGTCATGGACAATTATTTATTGGTATGGTTTACAAACATCACCATGAATGAATTTTAACATATTAATTTTTATAATTCATGTTATTTATATATCCATATCATATTTTTTCTATCAGTGACTTTTTATTCTAAATTTACTAAAACAAAAAAGATTTTATGTTACAATATCATTTCTATTAATGGTTATTTAGGATCAGAGTTTCTTTTGAAGAAATTGCATAATATTAATTTATTGAACCACATATATATTCTTGTAATATGGTTCTGTTTGAGTTTTACATTATTTCCTTTCATTTTTCTCTCTTTGGTACTCATTGTTGTCAAAATAATAATTATATGAAACACCGACCATATTTCTCCTAGCGGTTAGGAATCTTTTCTCTTATATATCAATATCCTAAATAAGGTTTTAAACAATTTTCATTTCAATTATCCAACATACATTGAAATTATATTAAAAACAATATTTTATTCTCTTATAAATATATTTTAAATTAGTCGTTAAAATGTATTCATGTAGGGTTCATTATGAAATTTTATAAACAAATGTTAATAGAATCTTTATTTTATTATTTACTAAATAAATTAATTTTCCCAAAATTATAAATTATATTTTATTTGAAGATTTATTTATAATATTCCATGTTAATTACAAATAAATAATTTTTTCAAAATATTATGAATTTTATTATAATATTATTAAATGAAAATGATATGTTTTCTTGTTTTTAAAGAAATATATTTTATATTCTTTTAAATGTATTTTTCTTTTTTTTCAACGAGCATAATTTTTTTATATACTCTATTATGGTTATGTTTCAATGATATCATTCTTATTATTTATGTGGATGGATAATTATTTTTTAATGATATTTTTATATAACTCATTCCCTTTCAATGTGTTAGTCAGGGTAAAAAATAATGGTCATTTTTTTCAAGGGTGTTATTTTGAAATGTGAAACTTATAATTGTTTTGTTAGCTCTATTTTACTTGTTCATATGTATGGATGATTAATCAGTGGTTATATTTTTAAATAATTATGGGTGGGTCTATTATATCCCCCAATGCATTCGGTAATGTGATTTTTTAAACTGATGTATGTTTCTCTAATGAGAGTGTGATATATTTATTTTATTACAGGTACTCCCATATGGTGACAGAGTTAACTATTTTATGTTGTTGTGTTTGATATTGGTTAATATTTTTTATTTTGATAAATTAAAACTCCATTCATTTGTAAAATTAATTAATAAATATTAAGTATAGTGTATATCATTATTATTTTTTATTATATGTATTAATTTTTTGATAATATTTATTTGATAAAATGTTACTCAGCTCATTTGATAAATGAATTAAAATTTACAAAATATTTCGTATATCATTTTACATGTTTATTTTACTTAAGTATCATATTTTTATCATTATAATCGGTCACTTGTGTTAATTTATGTGATCATGAATTATATTTTTTATAATGGTAATTTTTTAATATAATTATTTTTTAGTGAATCAATATTTACTCAAATAATTCTATGTTTTCAATATATCAATTTTTAATTATTTATTGTGAAAAAAATTCAAATGTTTTATCATAAAAATTTTTATTTATATTTTACCTTTATTAATTTAGAAGTTTTCATATATGTATCATTTAGAATATTATTTTTACCTATAAAAAACATTATATGGTTCTGGTTACCCTGACAGGAGTTTGGTTTATCCTTAAATAATTATATTCTACCCTTATGTTTGCTTTAAAAATTTGTTGATACCTTTACATAATCTTGCATGTACCCTTAGGAAAGTATTATAATTTCTATTCCACACTTATGTAATAATTTTAAAGTTCAGTTTACCATTTCATAACCTTTTGTATATAATTATGTAACATAAGTTAAATACTTCTTACCTTAGCATAACTATTTCCACCCTTACACAAATTCTATTGTTCCCCTACATAGATTTATTCTTACTCTTATGAATGAATTTTAATTCTATGTTTTTATTTACACAGATTAAAATGATCATTAACATATATAAAATACTTGTTTACTTTCATGCATGTTTAATTTTCCTTTAAACATCATATATAAAATATGTTTTTATATGACACAAGATTAGTTTACCCTTATGAATTGTTTAAAAAATGCAACTTACCCTAACATATAGAAAGTTCTACCATTACATAGTATATATAAAATTCAACATTTATTTTTGAATCATGTTGAAAATATATATAACCCTTATGAGAGTACCCTAACATGGGATAGTATCCTTACACAAGTAACATAAAACATATTAACCCTTAAACAGACCATGTAAAATAATTTATACACATAAGAAATTTCTACATCTTACCATTACACATGCGTTATGAAATATGAACTACCATTAAAAGTAAATGTACCTTTTTGAATCTTTTCCTAATGATTGGTATATAATTTCCCTAATTCCATTATATATAATGTATAAGTACCCAACCTTAAACATTACTTAATATTGAATTAAATGAATAATTCACATTGAGGATATTTTCAGGTTTAGGGTTTTAGAGAATTAAGACATAACTATTACATTTTAAATGATTTATAAAGTAGACACTTCTACACAGTTTCAATTTATTTTACAATACATGAACTCTTGAAAAAAAAGAGTCATGTCTAGTTCTGTGTTTAAGACAACATGACTTTTCCTGGATCCCATCCTTGACCTTATTCCACATTATGTCCTGTGAAAAACATTTCAAAAACTTGGGTTGAGCATAAAAAGCTCAGTAATGGATACACAAAGAAGGAAAACTGTTAGTTTTTCAAAACAACAAGTAAACCATGAATACATTAACAAAAGTAATACTTTTCACCTTTATGAAGTAATAAATACTCTTCACTGAATAAAAGATCATTGCTTACCCTTTTGTAACCAAAAGATTACCATAAAACCCATATAATGAACAAATAACATATAATGGTAACTCGGGACATAAACATACTTAAATTGAATTACCATACGGTCTACTTCCACACATATTAATAAATGGAATAGCCATACAGCCGACTTCCATACCCAATGCATTGGAGGTTATAATGTAACCACCCATCCTAGTATTCACGGCACCACCCGTCATATGGTTTATCATGTAACCACCCATAAAATGTCCAAGTACAATCATTACACATAAAATATTTCAAATATAATCATTTCAATAACAACATTTCATTTTAAATCATAAGATATAATTTCAAGATATTGATATAATCAGTCCATTTTCAAAAAACATTTAAAAAATAGATTTTTGAATAAAAGTGCCACATACCACTTTTAATATTTTAAAAGAATTATCATTTTAAAACATTAATGTCCATATAAATAAATCAATAAAAACCACTTTCAAAACATGGACATTAAAGAGAAAGATTTAGAATAATAAATAATTAATACATTTAAAACTATATTTTAGTCAATGAGTTTCTAACAAAATGAGAGACTCTTGAATACAAATAATTGAGATGAAACATATAATCATAACTTTATAATATCATGAGAATAAAGGGATTCATGGTAAAATATGTCAAAGGATAGTATATACACCATATAAAATTGAATTGGTCCATAACAATAAATAAGTCACAATTGAATGTAAATTGAGACAAAGTCTCTTACAAAGACGGTATCCTTAAATTAAGGATAAATCAATCAGATAATTACTCGTGACAAATATAAATACACCCTATATTATTGGTTATTAATTGTAAAATAATCAGAGGTCATTCACACATATTAATAGGATGACATAAATAAGAGAGATAAGATCAACCCAAAGAATGGAAATTGGGTTAAGAAATTCCTTTACCGATTTGATAACATACAAAACATAAGCCACATGAAAGAAGGATCATCCAATGAAGATTTAAATTCTCGTAAATTAATGTATATTACAAAAATATTACAATAATGGGAAGTTCATACACCACACAAATGGATATAGTGGCAAATATAGCATCAATCTCATGGGAATAAAAACAAGTAGGATGAAGACCTCTTACTACGTTGTAATTCAATCGAGTCATATGACCAAAAGATAATAACCACCAAAATAATCACAGTATACCATGAATATAATTATAATCATGATATTATATATAAATTGACATTACACAATACACCACGTGCAATAAATAGGTGGTGAATAATAAAAATCTCATGAAATTAAAAGTGAGATAAGAAACCCCTTACAAAAATTAGGCATCCTAACGGAGCCCCTTAAAAATTCTTAAAATGAAATGATTTGAGTAAGAGGGGGTATCTCATCATATTAAAATACAAATTAAATTATGTTTAATATAAAACAACATCCTCCAACATAAGAACATTGAGCATAAAATTAATTACATAAAATAGAGTACTTGAAAAGAAAGAGAGAGGTCGGATCCCCTACCTCGTGTCCAAATTGACCCGTTCATTCTTTAATATCCTGAATAATTAAATAAAGTTAAATTATAATTTCTTAATAACCTTTTTAAAGTTTATTATTCCTTTTATATCACTTATTAGCATGTTATAAACATTATGGAATCATTTATGTTAATAATGTTTGTTTTGCCGATATTTGGTACTTGAGTCAAAAATGGACTTCTTATAATTACATGTTGTTCATGTGGTCAAAGGTTAATTATATCCAGATTGATATTCATGATTTGGATATCATACATATCATATATATCTAGAATATACATGTTTTTATAATAGTACATAACATTTAGAGGTAAGAAATGAAATGCACCGTTCATGGAGACAGTAAGTCGTACAGACGCATGAACACTACATTCATTTCTATTTCATATTTTAATGTAAATAAAACATAATTATACATAGTTATATTATAATTCCAGTATAATATAATATATAATATCATTAAATAAATCCTTTATACATCCAACATACGGCATTAACGAATCAAATCACTTTGAGGTGGTGGTAGTCCGCACTTCCCCAAATGAGATTATCATATTTACCCACTATGGAAACAATAAAGGTGTGATATAAATGGGAATTACATAAGAAAAAGGAAATCATAAACATAATATATATCATATATTAATAAATATCCATCCCAATGCCCTCCATGAGAGGCTGTTGGAGATATTTGAACAATCATCATTTCGTTAGGTGTTAGTTTTCCATCTATAGAAACATTGTGTTCTTCATCCATTATATGGAGGTTTGTGTAAGTGTAGTTTGAATCCTTCTCATAACAACATCCTAGTATATTGATTATACTGGTGTTGTTATAAAAAAGGAATAAAATGATTTTAGTGGTTGGAGAAGTAAAATAAAAGAAAACAATTTGAGAGAAATCGTTACCTTTAATTTGGGTAACTCCCTTTTGGTTTTATCCAAAGGACTTCTTGAAGTTCCTTCTGCCTAAGGTAAGGCTTCTAGAAGGAGGATAGGGATATAGGGAGCTTAATTGGGAAGAGTTTGGGTTGTCAAAAAGGCTTGAGTGGTGTGTGTAATTGTTTAGAAGTTTTATCCTTTTATAAGGGAGAGGAGGGGCTCTTTAAGAAAGTGTGAAAAAAATTATTTTATTATATATTGATATTCGGTTTCTAATGGTCCAAAAATCATTATAGTAGAAGATAAGATGACTAAAGGTTGAAATAAATTCATCCAATAAGAATTAGACAGGTTTGGGATAATATTTAAATCATTATAATCATATTTATTTAAATGATTTATTAATGAGATAAACACTTTATAATTATTGTGTCATAAATAATTTAAATTATTTGATGTCTAAAAATTATAAAAAATATACTATCATGTACGAAATCTTTTTATATTTCTAAATAATATTTATAGTCGGAATTATGACTTATATAACACCATATAAAAATTAATTTACTAAAATATATCTGCTTTTGTCATTTTTGCCTTTACATTAAGTTAATTAATCTAAATTGTCATTATCACTCCCATGTTGCTCAATTGGGACCCAAATCAACCCAAAGATTCCCATGGTCGGCCATGACTCGGAAAATAAGGTTAGGACAAGTGTTAAGGTAATTTTTAACTATTATAATATTCTTGTTACCTTTAATTACCCTATTAACATTTAACCGCGGAAAATAAATGTCAAAAGTTACTATTCACCCAAAATTATTTTCATCTTAATGAACAAAATTTTACTTCTTGATAACAACCATGTATGTCATATTTTGGAAATTCAATTCACAATAGTGGTAAAATTTCATTTAAATGAAAATGTCAGTTTTTTTAACTACCACCAAGTGGTTTAACTATTCATTAAAAATTGATGTTTTTCAGAAAAATACAAAAAATTCAACCTATGCTATATTTGATATTCTAAATTAAAAAATTATGTACATTTTTCCAAATTCAAAAAATATAAGTGGCATTAATTAATTTTAAAATTAATTCCCATTTTCAAAACAAATTGTGTGTTTTTTAGAAACAATAACTATCAAAAGATTGATATTTGTTTATGTCCAATTTCAGGGTAAAATCAATTCCAATGACCAAAATTGGATTAAATGTTAAATATATATTTTATTTTCACTTTAAAACTAATGAAATAGATAATATAACCATATAAATAAATTATATTAAAAGGATCTTTTGAATTAAAATACAATATTTTTCACTATTCATTAAAAATGAACTTTTTTCAGAAAAATTCCAAAAAATTACACAAATTAAATTTTGATATCCCCATTATAAAGAAGGATTTTATTTGGTCGTATAGAATTTATTAAAGTGACCAAATAAAGATTTAATAAGAGTTCTCCATTAAAAGGTGGAAAATCGTCCCTTTAATGTATATTATTCAAAAAATTAGATTCATTCATATTTTAAGCCTCTAACTTTTTATTGGATAAATGTAAATAAATTTATCAAACATGTACAATCATATTGTAGTTAGTTTTGTTCATTCGCTCCAATAAAACAACTTAGAGTTAACTACAATTTAAAATAATAATATTATATTATTAGTGTGCAACGTAAGGTTTCAAAGAAACCTATTGTTGCATATCGGGTACGCTATCAAACATAGCAACCCTTTTAAAGTAAAATTAAAATTTAATTCACAAATATTAATAAATATGAAAATTTTATATTCCTTATTTACCTGGGATGTTACATCCTTCCCCCATTTAGGTAGTTGTGTCCTCACAATTTTAAAATTGCGCTCGGAAACTTCATTGCAAGCCCCACATCGGAAAAAGAGTAAATTAAATTATGACTTTAAAAGAAAGAAATAAAATTACAAAGGTCACATGAGAAAACAGATACTAGGATTCCATGAAAAAATGGATATAGAAGAAAAAAACAAAGTGTCAAGTTCTGACGGAGAGTGATAGAAAATATGTTTAGGAGAAAGGTAACCACTAGAAAATCACAAACTTCTGATGGGTTAAACGTTATTTGATTCCCCGGTAAGAAAAGTTAATAGACAACCTTTTTTGTTTTATGTTTCTTTTAATTGAGTAATTTATTTATGATCTTAACTTAACCATAAGGAAACATACTTACTTGTCATGTAGACTTTCATCTCTTACTATATTTCATACACAAACTCATATTTTCCCCAAAAGATGAGTATTTAGGATGAATTGTTCACATTAAGAGAGATATAATCAACTTCGAGAAAATCACTTAATCCACAAAAGATGAAATAAATATTTCCCACGTCTTTAGTCCTTATCAAAAACCAAAATGGTTAGTACAAGATCAGATAATCCCCAAAAAAGATAATATTTTACAAAAAGAAAAAATATTATTAATCTCCAAAATTTATTCAACAAAACCTAAGGTTCAACAAAGAGCATTCAATAAAAAGTTACCCCTAAAATTATTCAAAGTAATCCATACTAAGATTGAAACCCAAATATCTGAATGATTTAGTCATATAGTCTTCCAAGATAAATCTTAACATTTATCTCCAAATAACATCACTTACTCTTAAAGTCTCATATTGAAAAGTAATTAACCTAATCACATATCCTCCATGATAGGTTAATCATTTCCATTAGTAACCCAAAATCAACTTATTCTTGATTCATAAGATCATTTAACTAAAAATTATAAGTCATACTAACCAGGTACTTCACGTAGTCCAATGGTAGTCAATAAATACCAGTCGCACATTGGTTGTGGGTTCGATTCCCACAGCTTCGTCTGACGTGATTGGATGTCACATGGTATGCGTGTTTTCCTTTTTCAAAAACTATATTATTTTATAACATTCCCCAAAAAATATAAATTCATCAAAAATAACCATAACATATTTTAACCACAAATGTTATCTAATTACTTTCATTTTTCATCCTAAAAAGTATTAACTAGTAATTGCCTCAAATTCAAGGATCATATAAACCCAAATTGTTCTTTGTAACTATATTCAAAAAAGAGAAGATAATTATTCCTTGAATATAATTATCATATATAAAACATCTGGGTTACAGATACTATAAAAAGTCATCTAATGTAATCTCATCATCAAAAGAGCCTTAATACTTTTAATAATTTCACCATCCTAAAATCTACCATAACTCTTGAATCCCTTATATGTTGACTTCTTAATCATTCAACATTCTCCATGATCCATTAACCAGTCCTTTCCCACTTATTCTGAAATACTTCTTTCCTACAAACAGAATCAAGAATCATATCTTAAGATTTCAATAATATGAAAACACATGTTTAAGAAATAATCCATACCTTTCATTGGTCATTGTCAGTTTCTTCGTCCTCAATCGGAATGGAATTAGGTATTGGTAAAAACAATTGTATGATCATGATGATCTCATTCCAAAAACATCTTCGTAGGACATGTGTTTACATAATGACCATGCACACCACATTTAAAACATTCAATTGATCTCTCCGAAAGGACTTCTTTCTCTTTCCTAGAGTTAACTAGATGATTCCTTTTTTCCATGGCAGGTTCTTGCTTTATGACCTTCATTTCCACATCTATTTCATCTTTAGGTCACTTTGAAAAAAATTCCTAGGAGTTTCTTTCCACATCATTGACACATAGGTTTTTGAACACACATACATTTATGATTATTACCTGAACATCCGTAGGGATTTGTTTCTTGCATACAAGATGATTTTTGAAGATCACTAAGGTTCCGGTGGTCAATCATTACTCCATCTAGTTGGTTGGGAATAACCGCATGTGTTCTCATTGCATCTCCCATATCATTCAGTTGCTCATTCAGAAAACCATCACAGATTTCTTCACATCCACTGTTACTTTGGTGCCTGCTAGATCCATCCACTTAATAGAACCAAAAAGGTCAGTGTGAATATATCAGTAAAATCATCATATAATATCTTATGAGGAGAGTAGACACTAAGATATAATTATTCATGTTATCTTAAACTCATTCAATTTATCAAAAAAACTATAAATCATTCGAAAATCCTAACCATTATGGTAATGTCACTTATTCTTAAAGAATACACTAACCTCTAATGTTATCTAAACCGACCTCTGATACCAACTATAAGGACCCAACCTTAATCCTTACTTAATATTTAAATAAATGAATAATTCACATTGAGGATCTTTTCAGGTTAAGAGTTTTAGAGAATTAGGACATAACTATTACATCTCAAATGATTTACAATGTAGACACTTCTATACAATTTCCTTTTTTTACAAAACATGAACTCTTGAAAAAAAAGAGTCATGTCTTGTTCCATGTTTAAGACAACATGACTTTTCCATGATCTTATCCTTGACCCTATTCCAAATTATGTCCTGTGAAAAACATTTCAGAAACTTGGGATGAGCATAAAAAGCTCAGTAAGGGATACACAAAGAAGGAAAACTGTTATTTTTTCAATACAACAAGTAAATAATGAATACATTAACAAAAGTAATACATTTCACCTTTATGAAGTAGTAAATACTCGTCACTGAATAAAAAATCATTACTTACCCTTTTGTAACCAAAATATTACCATAAAAACCATATAAAAAACACATAACATATAAAGGTAACTTGGGACTTAAACTTACTTAAATGGAATAAGCATACGCTCTACATCCACACATATTACTAAATGTAATATCCATACGGCCGACTTCCATACCCAATGCATTGGAGGTTATAACGTAACCACCCATCCTTGTATTCACGGCACCACCTGTCATATGGTTTATCACCTAACCACCCATCAATTGTCCAAGTACCATCATTACACATAAAATATTTCAAATATAATCATTTCAGTGACAAAATTTCATTTGAAATCGTAATATATAATTTCAAGATATTGAAATAAACAATCCATTTTTAAAAACCATTTAAAAATAGATTTTTGAATCAAGGTGTCCCATACCACATTGAAGTTTTTAAAATAATTATCATTTTAAAACATTAATCTCCATATAAATAAATCCTTAAAACCATTTTCAAAACATTGACATCAAAGATAAAGATTTAGAATAATAAATCTTTATTACATTTAAAACTATATTTTAGTTAAATAGTTTCTAACAAAATGAGAGACACTTGAATACAAATAATTGATAAGTAACATATAATCAGAACCTTATAATATCATGAGAATAAAGGGATTCATGAAATAATATGTCAAAGGACAGTATATACACTATATTAAAGTTAATTCATGCATGACAGTAAATAAGTCTCAATGGAATGTAAATTGAGACAAAGTCACTTACAAAGACAGTTTCCTTAAATTAAGGATAAATCAATCAGATAATTATGTGTGAAAAATATAAATACACCCAATATAATTGGATATTAAGTGTAAAACAATCATATTTCATTCACAAATATTCATAGGATGACATAAATAATAAATAGAAGGTAAACCCAAAGAATGGGAATTGGGTTAAGAAGTGCCCTTACCGATTTGGTAACTTACAAAACAAATGCCACATTAAAGAAGGTTCATCCAATGAAGATGTATATACTCAAAAATAAAATTATATTACACAATTATTATAATTTTGGACAGTACATACACCACACAAAATGAGATAGTGGCAAATATATCATGAATCTTGTGGGAATAAAAACAAGTGAGACCAAGACCCCTTTCCACGTTTTAATTCAATCAAGTCGTATGACCAAAAGATAATAACTGCCAAAATAATCACAGAATACCATGAATATAATGATAATCATGATATTATATATCATATTTCAGTACACAGTACACCACATGCA
This sequence comes from Viscum album, assembly GCA_963277665.1. Taxonomy (NCBI): domain Eukaryota; kingdom Viridiplantae; phylum Streptophyta; class Magnoliopsida; order Santalales; family Viscaceae; genus Viscum; species Viscum album. Next base: position 287,927,529 of record OY728151.1, on the reverse strand, counting down.
ATAAATAGGTGGTGAATAATAAAAATCTCGCTGAATTAAAAGTGAGATAAGAAATCCCTTACCAAAATTCGGCAGCCCAACGACACCACTTAGAAATTATTAAAATGAATTGATGAGAGTAAGAGGGGGTCTCTCATCATATGAAAATAATAATTAATTAATGGTTAAAATAAAATAACATCCTCTAATATAAGAACATGGAGCATAAAATAAATGACATAAAAGAGAGTACATGAAAAGAAAGAGAGAGGTCACATCCCTTACCTCGTGTCTAACTTGACCCGTTCGTTCTTTAATATCCTGAATAATAAACTAAATTAAATTTATACATTATTAAGAAACTTTTTCAAGTTTATTATTACTTTTATATCACTTATTACCATGTTATAAATATTATGCATTCATTTAAGATAATAACATCTGTTTTGTCGATATTTGGTACTTGAGTAAAAAATGGACTTCTTATAATTAAATGTTATTCATGTGGTCAAAGGTTAATTATATCCATAATGATATTAATTATTTTTATATCATATATATCATACATATCCATCATATACATCTTTTTATAATAGTACATAACATTTAGAGGTAAGAAATGAAATGCGTTGTTCATGGAGACAGTAAGTCGTACGTACGTATGAAGGATACTCTCATTTATATTTCTTATTTTAATGTAAATAAAACATAATTATACATATGTATATTATAATTTCAGTATAATATCATTTATAATATCATTAACTAAATCCTCTATACATCCCACAGAAGTCATTCACGAATCAAATCACTTTTAGGGGGCGGTAGTCCGCACTTCCTCAAATAGGATTATCATATTTACTAACTATGGAAACCATAAAGGTGTGCTATAAATGGGTAGTAAAGAAGAATAAAGAAATCATAAACATAATATATATCATATATAAATACAGTTTCTTCACAATGTCCACCATGTGAGGCGGTTGGAGATATTTGAACAATCATAGTTTCGTGAGGCGTTAGTTTTCCATCCAAAGGAACATTATGTTATTCATCCAATAGATGGAGGTGTGGGTAAGTTTAGTTCGAATAATTATCATAACAACATCCTTGTATATTTATGATACTGTTTTTTTTACAAAATAAACGAATTAAAAGATTTTAGGGGTTTGATAATTAAAATAAAAGAAAACAATTTAAGAGAAACAGTTACCTTTAATTTGGGTAAATCCCTTTTGGTTTTATCCAATAGACTTATTGAAGTTTATTCTTCTAAGTTAAGTCTTACAAGAGGGGGAGAGAGATATAAATAGATTAATTGGGAATATTATAGATGAGCCAAAAGGCTTGAGAGGTGTGTGGAATTGGTTAGAAGTGGTCTCCTTTTATAAGGGAGAGGAGGGGCTATTTAGAAAGTGTGAAAACATTATTTTATGATATATTAATATTCGGATTCTAATGGTATAAAAATAATTATAGTAGAAGATAAGATGACTAAAGGTAGAAATAAAATCATCCAATAGGAATTGGACAGGTTTTGGATAATATTTTAATCATTATAATCTTATTTATTTAAATGATTTGTTAATTAGGTAAACACTGCATCATTATTGTGTCACAAATAATTTACATTATTTGATGTCTAAAAATTATAAAAAATATTATATCATGTATGAAATATTATTATATTTCAAAATAATATTTATAGTCAAAAGTATGACTTATATAACACCATATATAAATTAATTTACTAAAAGATATTTTCTTTTATCATTTTTTCCTTTACTTTATGTTAATTAATCTAAATTTTCATTATCACACCCAAGTTGCTCAATGGGGTCCCCAAATCGACCCAAATATGGCCATGGTCTTCCATGACTCAAAAAATATTTTTAGGACAAGTTTTAAGATAAGTTTGAATTATTATAATATTCTTTTTACCTTGAATTGCCCTATTTACCTATAACCATGATAAATAAAAGTCAAAAGTTATTATTCACCAAAAATTATTTTCATCTTAATAAACCACATTTTACTTCTTTATAACAACCACGTATGTTGGATTTTTTATATTCAATTCACAGAAGAGGTAAAAAAAATTTAAATGAAAAATTCAGTTTTTTTAACTACCACTAAGTGGTTTAACTATTCATCAAAAGTTGACGTTTTTCAAAAAAATACCAAAAATTCAGCCTAAGCTATATTTGATATTCTGAATTCAAAATTGATTTATATTTTCCCAAATTAGAAAAATATAAGTGGAATTATTTAATTTTAAAATTAATTCCCGTTATCAAAACAAATAGTGTGTTTTTAAGAAACAATAACTATCAAAAGATTGAAACGTATTTATGTCCAATTTCAAAGTGAAATTAATTCCAATGATGAAAATTGTATTAAATGGTAAAAATATATATTAATATCACTTTAAAACTAATTAAAAAAAATAATATGACCAATTAAATAAATTAGATTAATAGGCACTTTTGAATTAAAACACAATATTTTTCACTATTCATTAAAAAATGATCTTTATTGGAAAAATTCCAAAAAATTACACAAAGTAAATTTTGATGTCCCCATTATAAATAAGGATTTTATTTGGTCATATAAAATGTATTAAAGTTAACAAAACAAGATTTAAAAAGTTTTCTCCATTAAAAGGTTGTAAATCGGCCTTTTAATATAAATTATGCTTAAAATTATATTCATTCATATTTTAAGCCTCTAACTTTTTATTATATAAATGTAAACACATTTAAATAACATGTATAATCATATTGTAGTTAATTTTGTTCATTCTCTCCAATAAAACATCTTGGAGTTAACTAGCATTTAAAATAACAATATTATATTATTATTGTGCAACATAAGATTTCAAAGAAACCCGTTGTTGCATATCGGGTACGCTATAGAATATAGCAACCCTTTTAAAGTAAAATTAATATATAGTTCACAAATATTAATTAATATGAAAATGTTATATTTTTTATTTACCTAGGATATTACAGAATGTGATTTCAACTTCACCTCTTTTAAAAAAGTACCATGCTAACTCTCCCAAAGAAATAAACACCTTCTAATACCAAGAATGATGCACCATAATTAATTGATTACGGTAATGATACTTTATATAAAGGTACCAAAAATATGTTTCCATTTTTATTTTTAATCCCTGACATTCTTATTTTGATGAAATAGGAAACAACCTCAAGGAATCTGTTCATGGAATTTTATATATGAATAGTAGTAATTTAATAAATTCATATATAAATAAGGTATAATTCAAGAATAATATATTAAAAGAATTAAATTGAAAAACATATTGATTTATTGATATAGATTTTTTGAGGAAATTATGGTTTCTTGGATTTCGTAGTTCTATGTCAAGACAATAAGGGTTGAATATCACTTCTCCACACTATCCTTCATCATCAACATCGTCCCGGTGACTACATTGTTTTATTTCTCCATATAAGAGTATATAATTTATTTTTCATACATGTATATACCTAGATTAAAAATTTATTATCTTGTTTTGTACTACTGGTTAAAAAGAACTCATGTAGGTTTGGTATCGCTTGTGCAGTAAACTTGGTTATGTCTGCACCTATAAAATTATGAGTGATAGGTTATGGAATATCCTTGGAAAATCATTGGTTTTTTATTAATCCCTTAAAATAAAAATGATTGGTTAATCCTATTATAAACTAGGTTTATTATAGACCTATAAAATACTTCTTAACACTTTTTTTTACTGATTTCCATTCCTCTCACCAAGATATAGGTGATTGAAGAGTAGAGTATGTTAACATTCAACTGAACTAATATAAAAATCATAGTGTTCAGGTTCTTTATTTGTATTAGAAATATTATATATTTTAACACCTCAATAACAATAAACTATTATTATTTTGGTTTAAATAATACTATAATTATTTTATAATCATCTTTAAATGGATTAAGATAACTATTCACCCACCACTACATCTTTCCATTGATAACTCGGGATAATAATTGGCATCAATCGAGGTTCATTAAATGATATTTTTCTCCCTTTATTTTCGTAATTATATCATTTTTATTGTTATATCTTGTTCCTAGAACCAATAGTCTATGAAAAAAAATCCTTTTTTCAATGGAAATCCAAGAAACTGATGGCATACCTTCATTGGCCCAAAGGCCTTCATTTTTTTATTGATTTTGACAATCTGCCTTTCAAGGGGTGAGCTGGAACATTTACAAGGCACGTAGGAATAAGTATTACATGGACCATAGGACTTAATGTAATTTATTTCTCATAGGCTTCAAATATTTTATATAGCCGAGACTAAATACATGGAACTGCTCCTCTCCAGCATATTCCATATGAAAGAAACTTGCCACCTTCGCATGGTTGTTCGGCTAGGCTCTCCTGTGAATGTACATGCTTGTCCCAATTGCAGGTTCCATACCCAATCATTCTTGTAATCCGTTTGGCTTCTTCTATGGTGAGATATCTTTGTTTGTCCTCCTTCTCGAGCTTGTTTCTTGTAGGTTGTATGGTTTCAAACTGCACTTAAGGTGGCCCGAAGACCTTGAGGTGGCACAAAGGCCTTACAGACTCGAACGCCTTGATGGCCCGAAGGCCTTAAAGGACTTGGGGACCAAATCGTTGGCCCGAAGCCCCAAACAATGGAATAAAACTGGATGCAACAGTACAAAACAGTAAATTCTATAGTTCCTACTGTAGTATCTGCTATAGTACTTCTATAGTACCCACTATCGTACCTGTTATAGTACTACTACAGTACCTACTACAGTACCCCCAAAAATATGCCACTGCCTGGATTTGATCCTGGGTCACCTAGATTCACTAAAGGAATCCCCACCAACTAGTTTGAGGCTCATGTGCAAGAAACTGATGTCATACATCCTCTGAGTCAACCTTCCTTCAATAGAAGTGATTATTCATATTAAAAAGATCGCACATAGACGTTTTTAAAGAATATCAATAGTAAATATAAAACTGTTATAACTAAAAATTATAAACTATCTCAAGTATATTTGGAGAGACTGATTGGAAATTATTCCACCTAATATGTGATAAATTATAAATTCATTCATTAAATTATGGTTCATTAGGTAGAAACATGAGTATAAATATTCCATCTATTAAAACAAGCTATGAAAATAATGGGTCGTGAAAATTTTCTCATCAAGCCACTTATAAGTTGAAGAGAACCAAATTAGGAAACCATCTTATTGAATTTGAAGAATTTATAATTCATGCTTGTGAGAACATCAATGGGATATACAACCAATTTACTAAGAAATTGAATAAAATGGTTGTTATCAGGAAAAACAAAAAATAATGAAGTAGTCGTTGAGATAATATATGAATAATTACCTAAATAATGGAACTCAATGATGGTAAAAATTAATGATAGTAATGATTTCACCCATTATACTATAGATAAATTTATGGGATGTACTATGAAATAGGATATGTAATTGATGAGAAACAATAGTGATGTTTTTTATAAAAATAAAGCTATAGAATTTAAGAAATATTACTATTTTTTATATCATCCAATATAATATATAATCCTTTAAAAATAAGGAGTATCATATAGAAAACATAAGTAAAGATACTTAAAAGTTGATGAAAAGAAAAATAAGATTTAGAAGATCATGCCAATAAGATCAAAACAATGTTCAAAGAAAGTGATATATTGGTAACTTTAGTAAATTTTATAGTGTTTCTCAACTAACATATTTTGAATGAATGAAAATGTGGCATATCTCCTCCTATTTTACAAAACTAAAATAATAGGGATAATACATGTAGTATAAGAAGGAATTAAAGCATTCACATCTTGTTGGATGGAGTTGGACTAAGGAGTCAAGCTTAGTAAGTGAATATGAAAGTAATAAAGGCACTACCAAAATTTATTTTATGGATATCAAATAAAATCACGTAAATATTAAATTTCATTTTTGTTTTGGTTGTGAAACTAATTATTATTGGTTTTTTATGACTATTTAATTGAATAAAATGAACGGTTACAAAAAGATATTTTGAATGTTATTGAACTATATGATGGCTTAAAAGAAATAAAAATGATTTTGAAAAATTAATATAAGAATTGTATTTGATAAAATGAATTTTTTATTAATGAATTCACAAATTTGAATGATAAAAATAGTAAATAGTTAGAAATACTACTAGGAGAATATGAAAATATAATGGATCATAATGAAATAAAAAAAGAAATTCATTTAATAAATAATTAAGATAAAAAATTATATTTTACCAAATAAGGAATGAATTATCCAAAGTGGAAAACGAGTGTTAGAAGGTAAATATAGATAATACAAAAATATGAAATTCACCACTCTACTCAAATATTAAAATATGGGTTTATTATGAAAAGGATAAAAAATAAATTGAAAAGTGATAATTAAATGTTTCTTATTTAAAAAAACTCTCTAATTTGTTTTCTAGTGAAATAGAATCTTGTTATGATGGTTTCCATGAATAAAATAAATACGTTAAAATCTTTATTTGGTTATAATAAGTAGATTCCAATGATTTATATTGATTGTTTTTTTAAAATTACCTATGATGAAACATCCACTGACTGGTGATTTAATTGTTTATAAATGGTAATTATAAAAATCAGTGTCCACATCAATTTACACAATAATTTGGTTTTACTAAAACTTTTATTTCAAAATATTTAACTTCAAGATTACCCTACAATAAAATTATTATATTTTTAGGGGTACCAATTAATTTTTAAAATAATAAAATTATACCCAAAGTATCTTGGGTTCCAAAATAGATTTTTAGGTGATTTCATTTCAAGAAGCCTATATTACATGTCTCAAAGAAATATGGAATATATACTATGGTTTCTCACCCCACTTTATTAGGGATCCATCGATTGTTGTCTCTTTCAATCAATGCAATGGAGGAGTTTTCAATTTAGTAGACAAAATTAAGGTAATGGTTTTAGGGTATGCTAAAGTTTGTAGTATGAATATGTAATAATATATAAAGGTGTATATATTGATGAAATTAAACATAATTTAATTATTATATCACAACATTGTGATTATTGGATGATCTTAAGGTTTGAAGGTAATATATTTAACATATTAAAAGATAAATATGTTTTATTTGATGAATTTGTTTTTCTAAAATATTGAAAATAAATAAAAAATATTCAAAAAGTAAAATGGGATAATATATCAGCAAATGTTTCATCACATGACCATTTGTTTTTGTCAATTTTCATTTTATATGTAAAATTATGACCCTTTATGATTGAAAAAGTTGTTACCGCTATTAATATTATAAATGGTTAACCATGGGGTTGGATAAAAATATACGGATTAAAAATAAACTAAAACCTACCTAAATTAAATTTTATAAGGATATTATGACCATAGTCTCCTTTTTTTGATTATATAACCATTTTGAACCATCATGTTTTATAATGACTTACTTGTATTTTATTCTTTTATGGAATTCCTTGTCTATCCTTTCCCTCCCATATATAGGGACACCCATGTCTCTCAATAATTCAGACCACATTGGTCCATCTAGATAAACCCACCTCTACCCATTTATCTACTCAACATATATATAATAACATATATATTATATTATTTTTAAAATTCCATTCCAATAGTCCTAAAGAATGAATCTTAAGGATGCCAAATAAAAAGAGGTAATATCTTTTACTAGATAATTTAAAAAATACTCTTCTATATCCACTTAATTTGTTATACCCGTAATAAAATAATAACTAAAGTAGAATATAAATACTAATTTCTAAAAATTATTATCATACAATCACATTCCATCGCATTTCCATATTATAAAAACAAAAAACATCACCTTTCGGAATATATGGATTACCGTCTCTAAAAACATCTGTAATTCATTTTTCTTGAACACATTACATTGATTGTACTAGATATGGAAAATTTAATATATATGATAATATTAAATAACCAAATATTTTAAAATTATGATTTAATATGAAACAACTTTCCTTAAAATCTATTCAAAAATTATAATGTCTCTCTTGTGTACATGTGGACTACTTCCTCTATAATGTGATGTGATCCATTTTTCATTTCAATTTTACATGGATTTTAATATGGAAGATATTAATGACATTATAATATATATATATAAAATAATAATCCTGGAAATCTGAATTATTATTAATAGTTCTTTCATTGTCTCTGTTAAAAAGTGAAAAGAATGTTCATGCGTACATACAACCTATAGTCTCTATAAATGGTGTAATTTGTTTTTCAAACACTATCATTTATTTATGAGTCTAAAATATTTATATATTTAATATATATTATATTTAAATAATTAATAATATTCTATATATGGTGGAACCTTGAATAATATTTAAGGGCTAAAATTATCAACTCAAATCACACATGTAGAATGAAGCAGCTAACACCTGAAAAAATGAAAATAATAAATTATTTTAAGCATACAAGTGAATAATATTTATAAATTTATATTATATAATATTTAATATATGTATATGTTTTTATTTATTTATTATAAATGTAAATTTACTATATATGTGTTTAAAATAACTTATTAAGAAATATGGACTTTTGGTCAGGTATTTCTTAACTCAATTTCCTTTCACTGGTTTGTATGAATTCGTCATTAATTATGTTATTCTAAGAATTATTGTGAAGTAAAATTTAATTTCAATATGATATATTTCCACATTAATTGCATAGATTTACATTTTTTATATGTAATTAATTCATTGATTAATTCTCACATCAATTTTATGATCATTGTAAAAGGTTTCTCATCTCACATATTCTTCCATGAGATGTATTCCATATTCACCTCTTATTTCATTCAAGTGGTCTATATACTTCATCTTTTATATGTTATATCATGAATAAAATTAAATTCATCCTATTTAATGTTTTATTTTATATTATTTCATTCGTTGGGTTGTTATTCATATAATACTTAAGTAGTAGGGATATTATTATATAATCTCGTCAATATTTTGAATTGATTATTTTTAAGTCAACATTGGTTTAATTATTATATATTTCTATATTGAGAATATATATTAAATTTTTATATTTTTATTTCGATAAAATAACTTTTTTTCATTCATTTTAATATCATTATGAACTCTAAATATTGAAATATTTTTTCTATATAAAACGGACTTCATTTTCCTACCTAGTCATGAATTTATCTCTTCCATTTTCATATATTATTAAAATGTTTTTAAATTTATTTTAACTAGTATTAATTTATTTATTAATTAATTTTTTACACATTTATTACTTCATATATATGATTTTTTCAATAAAACCTTTTTATCAGTTTTCTAATAAAAAACACTTTGTCTTCTTTCCAAAAATATGAACGGAAAATTTGTTCTATCATACTCAAAATTAATATAATTTCCTACCTACCAAAAAATGATTTGATGAATCCATTAAATTTTACCATAATTATTTTGAAATGATTTTTTATTAAATTATCTCAAGAATTATATTTTTTAATTATTAATTTCAAATTGAAAAGGGAATTTTATTCAAGATGGTTTCTAGTTATCCTTTTATTATATATCTCTTTATCAAGGACAATAAACCATTTTTAAATTATTATCCACTGGGGGTATGTTATAATTATTCCATCCCCATTTTTCTCTGGATGGTTAAAGATTATTTTTACTAGGGAATGTACTAAAATTACATATACTGATTTTCCAACACATAATGTTAGTGATTATTTTTAATGTTGATTATATTGTGTTGTAAATTCATTTGATGAATTTATTTGACTTAATAAGTGATGGGGAGGTCCCTTATGGTCCAATGGTCCATACGTAGGTCTGATGAGAGAAAATATATTAGATATTCGGCCAAGGGATTTCCCATTTATGGAAAATATATTTTCATGAAACCTTAGTGGTATGTTTAAGATATTGATAATTATTCATTCAGTTATTATGAAATATTTATTGATATCCATGTAATTATTTGAGTATTTGTTATATCCATGAATAAGATTATTTATCAAGTGATAATTTATATGGAATTATATGATATTAATTTATTCATTCTAAAAATTTCATTGTGATAAAGTTATAATTTGATTTATTTGTATTTTCAGTCATTTACCTTCCTAAATTTATGATTACTCACACAATCATGAGAGATTTCACTTCACATAATCCATACTGAGCATATGAGCTCGCCCTCTTTTTATTCTATTTTATGTGATATGCATATTGGGTCATTGAATGTGTTTACGGGAGAATAATATTTATAATCACTATATTATTTATGTTAAATTAATATTATTAAATGGGGATAAGGTTTACATATAATTTACCAAGGATTCTAAAATTTTCAATCATTTAGGATATGATCACATATATCCAGTTCCATTGTATAATTTTATCCACCAAATATAGGATAATTGGGCCCATTGTATTAAATTTGGTATCATATGACTATTTATACAAACCAGGGGAACACGATTTAAGAAATAATTGATTATAGAAAATAACCATAACACTCAATTAATGGATAATTAAAATAATATGTTAATATACTAAATTTATGGAATGTAAGATATAATTTTTTTTCCTTGAAATTCATCCATATCTAGATCCTAAAATTTAAATGTTTTGGGTAATTATGAATCCAATAGAAATAACCCTAAAAAATATTTCTTCACGTATATCTCAGCCATCATTATAGTTCATGATGAGTGTTCCTTTTCTTTATACCTAGTTCGACACTCTTGGGGGTTATCCTTGGCTTAATAAAATTTTTACTTTTGATCAATTACAATGAATGATAAATTATAACGTATCAACACCAATGATATTACGTTGTGATATGGGATTAAATTAAAGTATCTTTGGATAATGAGTAAGGGGTTGATCATAAGCTATTGATATCCATTTTGAGGTTTTTTGTGATTTTAATTAATTATGAATTTGTATACTTTGGGAGAAATTTTGGAAATACAACACTTTAGTTTATTACATGTTTTCGTTAAAATTTTATTTGGGGAATAATTCATTTAAATTTTATAAAAACATGTCTAATTTCATTGATAAACATTAGGGTTACAATAATAATTGATATGTAGGTAAAATTAATCATTTAAGATTATTTTGTTTTTGTGAAAAAAATATGTTGTAAAAAAAACCTTGTGTTTAAACATTTATTTTATTATTAGCATTGTTTTTTAGGATATTCATCATAATTTTTGGAATATTATATGTTTTATATTTATCACGACCCAACACTACCCGGGATCAAGCTGCAACTACCCCAAGCCCGCCTCCATAGGCCAGGGGCTAGTGACAAGCGCCGAAGGATAAACAACTCGGGGAGGCCATTTCCTGAGTACCTATACACACACACACACGCAGCACACTCAATGAAAAAGTGAAAATTAAAAAAGAAAAGAAAAGTACCAACTGCTATAAAAAATCACAATGTGCATTGACCTCTAAAAGGGAAAAGAAAGTGCTAAAGGTAAACTAAAAAGAAAAGGAAAAAAACACGCGCCCAACCAGAAAAGTGTCACAACCCGGCAACAGGTAAACAAAAGAAAACAGGTGGAAGGGTCCCCCACCTGGGACCTGACTACGACCACCGCATGCGGTCCAAACTCTCGAACTCCTAAGCTCCACTGAAGTCATGACCAACATGTCTGTCGTCTGCAAGGTAACACCAAGTGCGGTAAAAGCCCAAGTAGAGGTGAGTATAAAAATACTCAGTAGGATACCCTGAAGGCTTGAGAGAGCGACAAAGGAGGTACCGAAGTGTTAGCAGTAGATCGAACAGGGAAAGTAGATGAGTACAACAGAGAGTGTAGTAACAGTAACAGTAGGGATTCCAGCTCAACCCAACAAGAGAAAAGAGGTAGACTCGTCTGGACACAAGGAGCTTGAAATCGTGAGAAGATGAACTTCTCTTCGAGTCATCGCTACCTATAGTAGGAGAGTTGACTCATCTAACTACTAGAAACTAGACACGGAAATCATGTGTCATACCCTGCGCGTCTTCACCTCTCTTGGATGGAGAGTAACCAAGACCCAAGGAGTGGGTACTGGAACAATGTATATACATATCCATATACTCAATCAAGAAGCCCAAACAAGATCTTAAGAGGATCTCCATCCCGTAGCTCAGCCCAAGAAAGTGAGTAGCCAACAGTCCCAGAAGTAAACACAATGGATGCCCAGCATCCTACACGTCTGCCCCGAACTGCAAGTCAAGGGGCTCAAATAACCACACCATAAAAATATACGCTTTGGGCGGCACTGACTCGCCCGCATGGTTTTAGGTCACGTCGCAAGGACGCGTCTCAGTGGGTAAAGCACCGCTCGTACTTGAGAGTTCTGGGGGAATGTCAAGACACACCTCATCACTGCCTTGCTGTCGAGGGGTCTCCTCAAAGTCGACAGGAGACCCCCTGCCTACCCCCGTTAGAGGGTAATATTTTGGATGTTGATGGGTTCCCACTGTAGGCAGACCCGGCAAGAGTCGACGGGTCCCACACTACCCAGTCCCGAAAAAGGGTAATCCCCTGGAGGGAGACCCGATAAAATTCGTCGACGAGTCCCAATTCCCATTCTTGTAAAAGGGTACTCGACTTGTGGGAGGCTCGGAATAGTCCTCGTGGAACACTTCCCAGCCTTGCTGGAGCTAAACCCGAGGACCACTTCCCTGCCCCGCTGGAGGTAAACCCATAACGACTCTGGCCATCCCTACTGGATGGTACTACTTAGGGAACACCGCTATACTGGCCATCCATGTTGGATGGTAACCCACTTTACATCCATGCTACTTGGTAACCCCACTGGCCAGCCCTGCTGGAAACAACCTCTAGGGTAGAGGATCAGTGCCCCGCGTAAAGTGTTGGTCACACCAATTCCACAAGAACTCTACCAGGGAACATGAAGGAACAAGAGAAACTCCCCGGTCTTCTCAGGGCGATCATGCTCCAATCCACTAAGTCACTATTGAAGTGGACTGAGACAACTCATCCCAGAAAGTGGGAAAAAAACCCACGTTGTACGAGCACACATAGTCGTAAACGGTGCCGCAGTCTGGTGAAAAGGGCACGATACTGAAACCCCTCACAGCTAAAGAAACATAGGAACCAAACCATCTCTGTCAACCAAACGAGAACAGAACCAAGGGAAAAGTCAACCCTGCTAGTCAATAAATGAGAAAAGGACCAGGGGAAAAACTCAACCCCACTGGTCAATCAAATGAGAAATGAGGAGCCCTCTACATTGCGAGAGGTCAAAAGTACGCAAAGTAGAACACATCACGTGTATGGGGCCCACACGACGCGTGGCCCCAAGTCAACCCCAACTGACAACACAAACGTTCTCAGGTAGAAACAACCACATGTACCTCCATGAATTCTCATATACTCCCAGTGTATACCACGTTACAGCCCAAAGGCTATCATGCACACGACACCCAATGCCAATGCAAAGGCAAAACGTATCAACTCCAACTTTCCACCTCATAGGCCCAAGCACGACCAACTACATCTCTTCTAGCATTAACTTCACTCCCCCAAGTGTGAATGTGATAACACGCCAAGGGTTCTCTACAAACACCGTAGGAAGAACTTCCCCTAGTACACCTTCATATTTCCATATTTAATAAGATCGCGTAATAGGCTCCGCTTGCCTGAACAGATTACACCATTGTAATCCTCATGGAAAAACATGCGAGATTGACTACTAACTCGCCTCCAATGGATATTCAACGGAAGAGTCCCCAACACCTCTTTACGCCCGAACGACATCCCGTGATCTCGAACCTCGGCCCCGAAAATAGTTGGGCACATCCCACCATTGCAATCCCATCGGGAAAACACGTCAAAAGGACTGCTCGCTTGAGTGGAATGGATATCCGGAGAAAAAGATGCATTCTGTCACACCACACATGAGCGGTGCTGCGTGGGATCTGCATCCCGGTCCTGAAGCACAATGAACGGATCACACCATTGTGATCCTCTCGAGAAAGTACACAAGTTTGACTAATCAATTGTCTGAAACGGACACCCGATGATAAATATGGATATCAACGCCAACTCCAAAAATAACCCTCGGGAGGCCCACACCATCATGCAGAATTAGAGCGGGCGGATTGCACAATTGCATTCCCCTCAGAAAAACACCCAAAAACAACTACTCACAAGCCCTGAACGGACGTCTGATTAAAAAGTAACAAAACGCTACTAACAGCTCAACAGACGAGCTGTGGGGCCCACACTTCAACTCTAGTTCCAACGCCCGAAACCACACTGGAAAACTCCGGCTTGATGCCAAGGTCGCAACGCCACTGACGGCGCACAAAACGGACATCAGATGTGCCCACCCCGTCCAAAACAAGAACACCCGGAAGAACGCCCGTCCACATAACGGTCGTGTCGTGCCCCCCGAGCCCGACGTCTCTTGAATTAAAAATTCCCGAGACCATCTCAAAAAGACTATCTTGTCTATATAGTTCCACTGTTGTAGATGGCACGTCAAACAGACATGACGTTTAGAAGATACGGCCTCCCGAATGCAAGGGGGGCCTAACCGAGTCGGTCCACCTCGGCCATCCCACTTCAGACCACCGGCCCGCAACCCAGCCGCTGGTCCGGTCCAGTTTCCCATGGCCGACTGGCCGTGACCTGACTCCAAAGCACCAGACCCGTCTCGGCTCCGGTTTTCCGAATGGACCGGACACCCTGGCCGGTCTCACTTCGTCGCCTGCCGCGTCAAAGGAGACCTGTGGTACGCAGGTCTTGCTCCCCCGGGGTCGCCGCATGCTACCGAGGACCCACCGCGTACCACCCCCATCGGCCTCCACTCTACCGCGACGCCCCGCGGCTTCCTGCGCCGCACGCGTCTTAGCCACCTGAAGGCCGGCCGACACCCTCAATCAGCCTTCACCGCCTCGCGCCTCCATCTGGCCTCGCGCCGTCGTCGCCGTAGCGTGCTCCGCCGCCGCCTGCCGCCGCGTTGGCTTGTCGGAACACCCCAAAACCGCTGGAAACACTCAAAAACCTACAAACGTTGATGAATGACATCTTTTTTCGATGAACTCTGATTTCAGTTCTGAATAGTGTGTTAGAATGATCATAATTTATACTACACAACCATGGGATTTTTTTGAAGATCAAACAACAATTTGACCCTATAATTGGGATTCAATGAGGGATTTGGGAATTAAAACTGAAGCAAACACCACCTACCTGCAGGGGCGTAGCCCGAAGCTTCTCGGTCAATCCGCGCTTCACCGTCATTGCATCCACCTTGATTGGAAAAAGAGGAGGAGGAGGAGGTTGAGAGGTTGAGGAAGGGTTTCACCAGGGGTTGCAAATGAGTGGAGAGGGAGAAGAGGGAAGAGATATGGGTTATATATGAAATTAATTAAAGAATTTAATTAATTTAAACCCCCATAATAACCTGCATCCAAAACCTCCGGCGTAGTCAAATTAAGCTTCTCCTAGGGTAACACCAACTCCCGAGCACAACGGCGCTCTCAGAATTTGATTTCCAGCTTCCGTTTGAATGTTATTAAACTCAACGCCTGAGGCCGCAAAATTATGAAAAATCCCCTGGTGGTATTTTTCACAGAAGGCTCACGCTCGTGAAACTTACACACCTCATCGGGTAAAAGGCACACTCCGAACACAACGGTTCCCTCAATTTTCCCATATTAGCCACCATTTAAGATATACTAGAGTTTCATAATTAAACGAATAAATAAATTAATTAATTTATCCATTTAAAGTTCTGGTAGAGGGCGAGGGGTCCAAACGTCCCATGCCGACCTGATTTATGTTGTTCCTAGGGAAAACCCCAATTTCAAACCCATCATTAAACTCATATTTATGATCTAAAGAACCATTTAGGAGTTATCTCATTTATTTGGCTTTCCCAGTGTGAACGCACTAAAAACATAATTTCGGCCACATCGGGACTCGAAATCACACGTCATCTGAAGGCGCTGCTTTGGAATAATATCAAAAAATTTCCAAAGTCTTTTATACCCAAAAACCAGGTTCTTACATCATTCCCTCATTCAAGCTTTTTTTCCCCAAAAAGAAAAACCAGGTAACAACTTAGGGTACTAAGCCCTTACCTGGCTCTCCTGTTCCCAGAATAACTCTTGCATAGTCCCGCGTCACCACACATAGACCAAAGGGTTTGATCTATTCAAGCGAGCTATGCCCTTGCCGATGACGTGCATAAGAGTATGCATGCATCTTCTTGGGTAAGCCACGTGGGAGACTCTATGCACCCAAACCAGCATTTGGGGTTAGGGAAAAGAGGTAGGGAACCTCTACATCCCTTCACACATTACCAAATGGCCCGAAGGTCCTCGGGGTTAGCTCACCTCCCTGACCGAACCTCTATGTCACATGTCGTGACTGGAATCACCGCTTGAACATTGGACAAGCCCGGTGATTCCCTCTTTCAGAATATCCATATGGTGAAACTCCCAAGGATATTCGGTTACACAAGATTTCATAGTCGATGTCCCACATCCAAGACCCTCTTACACGCTTGGAAGCAAAGGATTCAACACTATCGACTAATGAGAAAGCTCAAACACCTTTTACTCTATCGACACAAGGCCACACTGACGCCCTCACATCACCCTGGTAACACTTCAAGCAAAGAGAAGGGTGAAAAGCATTTCACATATAGAGTCTAACAATTCATCTGCAAAAATTAGAAGAGATTGAGAGCGTACCTCTTATCACCTCATTCTTTGCAGGATCGTAGACATCCAAAGCTTGTGGCTGTCTACAGTCCCAATGGTCAGCTCTCGGAGACTGACATGGACCGCCTAGTGGTGATGGGAAGACCTCATAAGGTCGCCCTTCACTTCCAGCTCCTCCCTCTCCTCTGATAGCATCACCTCTCTAGGTACTACTCCGATCATTGTGCTACCTTCATCGTCGTGGTGCACCTGCTGCCTTCCCAATGCTCTCTGCATGCCGGGTAGGGCAGTCCCATGCCATGTGACCTTGCCCATCGCAAGTATAGCACATGTGCTCTTTGGGCTGAACTGGTGCCCTCTAGTGCCACTATGGTGTATGAACATGCCCCTGAGTCTGGTTGTCAAAAAGCCACCTGCGTCGAGGTTCTTCATGCTGATGCCCGCTAGCTGTAACATACGTCTTGGCTCCAACGGGCCTGCTGCCACCACCAACTCTAGAACGTGACAGAAAGATCTCTGTCACCAGCGCCTGCTCTAGCACCCTGATATATGTGTAAATTATCAAGGGTACTATGACAGCACAATTCTCTCGACAGAGACCCTGGTCAAAATTCCGCCCTTGAATGTTGTCGTCATGGACCAAGTCCAGGTAAAAGCATGCATGGTCTGCGAAACTAGCCACGTACTCGGCCACCGTCATCCCTCACTACTGAAACAGCAGATGCTCCTTAATTCTAATAGAGCGTAAGAAGGAGGGGCAGAACTCCTCACGAAACAATAACTGGAAGTCGCCCAACAAAAGCAAAGACTCGTTAAGAAATTGAGTCACCAGACTCCACCAATGCCATGGTGCTCCACGAAAAAGGTTGGCGGACAAATCCACCATAAGAACTATTGGTGTCTACACAATCCTGAAAAGGCAAACCACTTTCTCTATCCAAACCTCCGCTGCCTGAGGGTCTGGCTCACCACTGAACCTCTGCAGTCTCTACCGCTGGAACTCGCGGAGTGTGCTCAACCTGCGCTCAAGGTCAGCCTACTCTCCTAAAGCTTTTTGCTGCTCAAAAGGTGGGGGTGCGGCTATCGGCCCACATGGAGAAAGGGTATCGCATGATGGGTCCTAGACTGATGCCTCGTAGCTCACAGGGTCGTCGTTACGAACCAAAGCTGGTATCCTAGCTGGCTGTCTTCACGGAGAGATCATGAATGTTATCAAGGAGTGTTGCGGTCAGATGATCATATATGTATATAACCGTAAAAACAATGGGGAGCTGACTCAAGAAGGAAAATAAAATAATCAATCCTATGTGATGCACAAACCAATTTTCTCTACAACAAGTGTCTCAGCATTACATGTCAACAAGTGGGTTATTAAGGTCCTGGTGAATGGATATGTCGGCCGTCGCACCATCACTGGACTCTCGGGCCTGAAATCCACTCTCGAGACACGTTAACACGGTTTCCCTAAATCCCTACCAATTACTTTTTATTTTAGGGACATCCGAACTGCGTCCCAAGGAACGCACCACCTTTGATACCACTTTGTCATGACCCGGCCCTACCCGGGCTCGAGCTTCAACTACCCGAAGCCCGCCTCCATAGGCCAGGAGCTGGAGACAATCGCCAAAGTCTAAACAACTTGGGAAGGCCTTTTCCTGAGTACCTGGACACAGACACATGCAGCACACTAAATGCAAAAGTGTAGAGTAAAAAAGAAAAGAAAATTACCAACTGCTTTAAATAAACCACAATGTGCATCAACCTCTAAAAGTGAAAAGCAAGTGCTGAAGGTAAACTGAAAAGAAAAGGGGAGAAACACGGGCCCAACCCGAAAAGTGCCACAACCCAGCAACAGGTAAACAAAAGAACAAAACTGGATGGGTCCCCCACATGGAACCTAACTACGACCACCGGACATGGTCCAAGCTCCTGAACTCCTAAGCTCCACTGAAGTCATGACCAACCTATACGTTGTCTGCAAGGGCACACCAACTACGGGCAAAGCCCAAGAAGGGGTGAGTATAAAAATACATAGCAGGATACCCCAAAGGCTCGAGGGAGAAACAAAGGATCTACCGAACGTTGAGCAGTATATCAATCATGGAAAGTAGATGAGTACAACCAAGAGTGTAGTAAGAGTAACAGTATGTAGTCCAGCTCAACCCAACAAGAGAAAGGAGGTAGACTCGTCCGCACACAAGGAGCTGGAAATAGTGAGAACATGAACTTCTCATCATGTCATCGCTACCTATAGTAGGAGAGTAGACTCGTCCAACCAAAAGAAGCTGGACACAAAAAGCACGTGGCATACCCCGCATGTCTCCGCCTCTCCTGGAGGGAGAGTAACCAATACCCAAGGAGTGGGTACTGGAACATGGTTTATACAAATCCATATGCTCAATCAAGAATCCCAAAAAAGATTGTAATGGGATCTCCATCCCGTACCATAGCCCAAGAATTTGAGTAGCCAACAGTCCCAGAAGTAAACACCATCGATTCCCAGCATCCCGCACGTCTGCCCTGAACTGCATGTCAAGGAGCTCAAATCACCGCACCTCAAAACTATCCGGTTTGGGCGACACTGACTCGCCCTAACAGTTTTAGTTCGCATCGCAAGGACGCGTCTCGGTGGGGAAAGAGCCCCTCGTACTAGAGAGTCCTGGGGGATCGTCAAGACACACCATATCACTGCCCCGCAGTCGAGGGGTCTCCTCAGAGTAGACAGGCGACCCGCTGCCCTGCCCTGCTGGAGGGTAATCCCTGGAAGCTGAAGGATTCCCACTGGAGGTAGACCGGGCAAGAGTCGACGGATGCCACACTTCCCAGTCCCAAAAAAGGGTAATCCACTGGAGGGAGACCCAGAAAATTTTTTCGACGAGTCCCAATCCCCAGTCCCTTAAAAGGGTACTCCACTTTAGGGAGGCTCAGAATCATCATCGGGCACTACTTCCCAGCCCATATAGAGGTAAACCCGACATTGGGGACTACTTCCCAATCCCGCTGGAGGTAATCCCGGAACCGCTCTGGTCATCCCTGTTGAATGGTACTACTTAGTGAAGACCGCAGTACTGGTCATCCCTGCTGAATGGTAACCCACTGGCCATCCCTGCTGGATGGTAACCCCACTGGCCAGCCTTGCTAGAAACAACCTCATGGGTAGAGGATCAGTGCTTGCGTAAAGTGTTGGTCACAACGATTCCACAAGAACTCTACCAAGGAACACGAAGGAACAGGAGAAACTCCCCGGGCCTCTCAGGGCGATCACGCTCTAATCCGTTGAGTCACTGTTGAATTAGACTGAGACTACTCATCCCAGAAAGTGGGAAAAAACTCACGTAGTACGATCACACATAGTCGTAAATGGTGTCGTAGTCCAGTGAAAAGGGCACAGTACTGAAACCCCTCACAGCTGAAGAGACAGAGGAACCAAACCATCTCTACCGGCCAAATGAGAACAGAACCAGGGGAAAACTCAACCCTGCTGGTCAACAATCGAGAATAGGACCAGGAAAAAAAATCAACCCCACTAGTCAAAAAAACGTGAACAGAGGAACCCTCTACGTCGCAGGAGGTCAAAAGAATGCAATGAAGAACACGACACACACATGGGCCCACACGACGTGTGGCCCCAAGTCATCCCCAACCTAGCGCACAAACGTTATCAGGTACAAAAAACCACATGTACCTCCAAGCATTCTCATATACTCCCAAAGTATACCACGATCCATCCCAAAGGCTATCGTGCACACGACACCCAACGTCAATGTGAAGGAGTATCGTAACAACTCCAACTTGCCACCTCATCGGCATAAGCACGGACAACTACACTTTTCAAGCATTCACATCACTCTCCCAAGAGGGAAGGTGATCACACGCCAAGGGTTCTCTGCAAACACCAAAAGAAGAACCTCCACTGGTACACATTCATATTTCAACATTTAATAACATCGCGTAAGAGGATCCGCTCACCTGAACATATTACACCGTCTTAATCCTCGCAGAAAACATGCAAGAACGACTACATACTCGCCTCCAATGGATATCCAACAGAAAAGTCACCAACACCGCTTCACGCCCAAAATGAAGCCCATTGATCATGAGCCTCGGCCTCGAAAATAGTCGGGTGCATCGCACCATTGTGATCCCCTCGGGAAAACACATCAAAAGGACTGCTCACTTGAGTGGAATGGATATCTGGAGAAAAATATGCATTCCGACACACCGCACACGAGTGGTGCTACATGAGACCCACATCCCGGTCCCGAAGCACAGCGAACCGATCGCACTATTTCGATCCTCTCGAGAAAGTACACAAGTTTTTCTAATCACTTGTCTGAAATAGAAACCTGCTGATAAAGCTGGAAATCACCGCCAACTCCCAAAACGGCCCTTGTGGGGCCTGCACCATCATGCAGAATTAGAGTCGGCAGATTGGACCACTGCAATCCCGTCAAAAAAAACTAAAAAATGGCTGCTCACATGCCCCGAATGGATGTCCAATGAAAAAGTTATAAAGTGCTGTTAACAGCTCAACAGACCAGCCGTGGGGCCCACACCTCAACTCTGGTTCCAATGCCCGAAACCACTATGGAAAACTCAGGCTCGATGCCAGGGTCGTAAAGACACTAACGACGCTCAAAATGGACATCAGATGTGCCCGTGCCGTCTAAAACAAGAACTCTCGGAAGAATGCTCGTCCACTTAACGGTCATGTCATGCTTCCAAGCCCCTCGTCTCGAGAATTAAAAATTCCCGACACCATCTCAAAAAGTTCGTCTAATCAATACCGTTCCAATTATGTAGACCGTGGTCAAACAGACATGTTGTTTAGGAGATACGGCCCCCCGAATGCAAGGGGGGCCTAACCGGGCCGGTACACCTTGGCCAGCACACTTCAGACCACCGGCCTGCGGCCCAGCTGCGGGTTCGGTCCGGTTCACCACAGCCCACTGGCCACGGCCTGCATCCAAAGCATCAGACCCGCCTCGGGTCCGGTTTTCCGAACGGACCAGCCACCCTGGCCAGTCTCCCCTCATCGCCCACCACGTCAATGGAGACCCACGGCGCGCAGGTCATGCTCCCCCAGGGTTGTCGCCAGCTGTCGAGGACCCGCCGCGCGCCGCCCCCTCCGGCCTCTGCTCCTCTGCATTGCCTCACGTCCACCTCTGCCACACGCCCCTCGGCCACATGAATCCCATCCAAAACCCTCACCCAGCCTACACCGCCTCACGCCTCCTCCTGGCATCACGCCGCCGCCGCCTTATCGTGCTCTGCCGCCAACTACCGCCACGATGGCTCGCCGAAACGCCCCAAAAACCGCCGAAAACACTCAAAAAGCTGCAAAATTTGACGCACAACCGCGCCCTCCTCCCAACATTGATTTTAGATCCAAAAAGTGCATTGGAATTATCAGAATTTATACTCAATGACCATGTGATTTTTTCGAAGATCAAACAACAATTCGACGCTATAATTGGGATTCAAATAGGGGTTTGGGATTTAGAACTCAAACAAACACCGCCTACCTCCAGGGGCATAGCCCGAAGCTTCTTGGTCGATCTACGCTTTTCCGTCATTGCTTCCGCATTTATTGGAGGAAGAGGTGGTGGAGGAGGATGAGATGATGAGGGAGGGTATCTCCGAGGGATGAAAATGAGTGGAGAGGGAGAAGGGATAAGAGAGATGGGTTATATAAGACATAAATTAAAACATTTAATTAATTTAAACCCCCATAAAAACCCACATCTGAATCCTTTGGTGCGGTAAATATTACGATTCCCCTAGGCTAAACACCACCTCTCGAGCACAACGGGGGTCTCAGAATTTGATTCTGAGCTTCAGTTTGAATGTTATTATACTCAATGCCTAAGGCCGCCAAATTATGAAAATGCCCCTGGTGGCATTTTTCGTAGAAGGCCCACACCCGTGAAAATTACACCCCTCATTGGATAAATGGCACACTTCGAAATCAAAGGTGCCCTCGGTTTTCCCATCTGAGCCACCGTTTAAGAGATACTTGAGTTTAACCATTAAACGAATAAATAAATTAATTAATTTATCCTTTTAACGTTCTGGTAGCGGGCGAGGGGTCCAAACGTCCCGTGCCGACATGCTTTATGTCGTTCCTAGGGTAAAACCCCCATTTAGAACCCATCCGTACACTCATATTTTCTATTTGAATCACTGTTTAGGAGTTATTCCATTTATTTGGCTTACCCAGTACGGACGCACTGAAAACTTAATTCCGGCCACACCGGGGCTCGGAATCTCACGCAGTCTAAAGGTACTGCACTTAAATAACATCAAGAATATCCCAAAGTCTTTTAAATCAGAAAACTAGGTTCTTAAATTATTAATATACCTTTATAAACACAATCGATACACAGAGAAATAACCTATCACATTTTAAAGGTCTATGGGATTTAAACCCACAACCAAAGGGAAATAAACGTGAATCACATACCATTGTCCTATATGATTTCATAATTTCTATTAAATATTTTGACAAAATGATCAAAAATGGTTCATTGTATTTTGTAATGAATATTTTATGATAAAATTATATTGATTTATTGGGGAGTTTTTTGGTCATTAATGTTATTTTGGGACATGTTTAGTTTGGTAGAAGTATATATATCATTTAGGTTTAAAATAAATTATTATTCATGAAGAATGGTATTATTTTATAGGATCTATAAGATAAAGGGTATAGGATAAACATTGTGGTTAAAAAATTATTTAATGTTGAGGATATTTGTTATAAAGGGTTATTGATTTGGGAAATTATCTTTGATAAACCAATTGTTTTATTGTTTAATTGTAGATATTAATATTTTTTTATCTTTTCATTGTTAAATAATTTGGGGTTTTATCAAACATTATGTTAAATAAATTGGGTTTTAGTAATGGAATTTGGAATAGATTGTTAATATTTTTCGTAATATATGATCCGTAAGAAAAATATTTTAGTGGTTCTAATATAAAAAAATCATCATGAATACTCATCATTTAGGAAAAAGATTAGTTTGTAGTAAAATAATAGAAGAGGAAAAAAATATAATTCTCATTTAGTTATATTTCCACATTTTATTAGACTATATAGAAAATAAATCCCTAAGAAATAGGAAAGGTATTTCTAAGAAATAATATTATTATTTTAACTTCATTTCTAATGAATAGATGTTCTTTTCACCACACATCGTGTTTTGTTTATTTTTTCATTAAATATCTATATATCATGTACTATATAAAACTATATTATTCCTTAAATGTTAGTATTATATTACATTTATAAATCTTAATTTATCAAAAAAATTACCCTAATCAGGGACCTAGAATACATGATATTTTCAGTAATATTTATGTTTCCTTATTTCACATTTCAATACATGTTTTAATATCCATCTATATAATGTGGGTTTTAAAAAATGATGGAAATTTGATGATTGGGATAAAACTTTTAGGGTTAATTTTATTTAATTTGGGTATAATAGAACACCTCTATATTTTATAATATATTCCTACATAAATAACATCTATTTCATTTATAGAATTCATTACAATCAACATTATGTTTACACAATCCACGATATAGAATTAAATATTATTATTTAAAAAATATAATTATTACATAGACATTAAATTGGAGGGTATCAATATAATTAACCAAATTAGTAAATATATTTATAATTTTCTTACTAAATACACATGTATTGGATAATTCTCATGAAATTAGTAGTATATTTTTTGAAAAGTCATTTAATGATTCAAAAATTTGTTTTCTTACTAATCATTTTATTATATAATATTTATGGATGTTTTAATTAAATACAGTAACTTTTATAAATTCCATTTTATAAAACGGAAACAACTTTTGAAAAAAAAAATTCACATAGATTTAAATACTTTTAATTAATCTAGAATAATTTATTTTTCATTGAATTGTGGAAAATAAATATTCATCAAATACAATCATTTTTTCTAATTCAACAAAATAATTTAAAAGTTCCATAATATTTTGTATTTCATCTAATACGAATTATATTTTTAATAATATAAATACATCTATTTTAATTTCCAATATTAATTATTTTTATATAAGATATTTTTTTGATTAAAAACACTTTTTTTATAAAAAAATATATTTTATTTAATTTTATGAATTTATATTCAAATTTATTTCTTCTACTTATATGAATTTAATCATGAAAATTGATATCATATTTGTTATTATTAGTTTCATATTTGGTATATATGACGCTTTTATTTTTGTTCATTATGAATAGCAACCGTTGTAATATTTGTAAGCCCGTTAAGGGTAAGATTGTTCAAACAATCTTAAAACCATAGGATAAGGCTTTAAAATTTCCCTACATATTTACTTTATTATATTGAATGAATTTAGATCAGTTTTTCCGTTAAACTTTTTTATAATATGGACAATTTTTTTCCATTTTCTTTAATATTGATGTTTATATTACATTAAGAAGGAAATAAAAACAAAATGGGAAAATATTGACTTTAATACTTTGTCATTTTTCCATAAGGATAAAAATCATCTAAATTTGAATTTTAATGATTAATTAATTTTTTTATTATGAAAATTATTATTAAATTTTATCTCATTGGAAAATTATCTTATAATCATACAAAACAATAACATAGTATTAATTTAATTAACAGAAAATGATAAATGATTTTAAAAATATTAAAAGAATAACTTTTCGGTAAATTATTATATTCCATGTTATTATTATAGTAATATATAATATTAGGTTTGATTTAGAGGATAGTATTTTAATTATTTATCTTTAAAATTATAATAAATTATGTATTAAATAATAATTGTCGAAAATTAAATTAATTATAATTTATAAAAATAATATTTTATTAATTTTTATAAAAATCGTAAAAATACTGAAATATGACATGGGGATAAGATATGGTGAAAATTTTTATCCCTTTGTATTTATGATCATATTTTAAACATATATAAAAATTTACAATCCCTCAAGATAAAAAAAATCATTACTGTAGTTAAGATTACAATTACTTAATGAAATGTTAAAACCAAAATATAAGTGTTAAAAATAATCCAAAACCTATCTAAATGTAATTTTATGACAAAAAATTTGACCATATACTATTTTCATTAATGTCTATTCCCTTTAAAAATAATTGTTTCTGGATAAATACTTAATTATATTATAATCAATTTAAAATTTTTAAATGTTCCATTAGCGACCATTATAAATTGAAACCCATTTATATCAATTTTTAATACCAGGTTGAGCCATATAGCCTAAACACCCTAACCATTTATATTATTAAAATCTAAAGATACAATTAATTGGTTCTTTACTTACATTAATGACCATTCCAATGCTCTATGAGATTAAATATAAAGGGCATTTTCTGAAGAATTTGTAATCAACTTTATTGACTATTTCAAATTTTATTCTTCTTATACTTATGATATTTTTTTTAATCACTATTAAATAATAATTAATGTTTCATATATATAAATATATTTTTTTAGGAATATGATACAACTAATTTTAATCTACTTTACATCCTACAAAAAGAGAAAACATTGCTTATGTATATGTGAAGTGTACCTTCTCCTCCAAGCGGTGTAATTAATTTTTCATCAATTATAAAAATTTAAAAAATTATGTATATAAGGAATTTATATTATATTTGTGGCATAATTAATCACATTTAATTTAAAGACATATAATTTTCTATGAATTGTTTTTATTAAATGGGTATTTAATGAGTCCGTGAAAATTGACGGCGCGTGATTCTATGGCCTGGAGTGCCGATAATGATTTCTTGAACTTTTTTTCGGTATGTTCGGTAAATGTACGAGTAGGGTTTTATAACTTTTGAACCAGTGCTCAGAATAGAAATATGATGGCACCGTTGAACTCGCAGCGCTTGTATTTTCTTAAGGAGCCATTTACCTCAACTATAGAAGGTGAAGGGTGGATGTTAGTTTATCACTTATTCATGAAGGAATAAAATGAAATAAAATGGTGTAACATTTTTTTAGTTTTCTTTTGAAACATCCATGTGGATGTTTCATATGTGGGGACCACGGGAACTAAACCTCCCAAAAAAGATTATGGTGGTGGGAACCACCTGAACTAACCTCCCATGGGAGGTTATATGGGTGGGGATCACCGGAGGATAAAACCCCTTGAACTCCCTCTTAAGTGTGCGGAAGCCTATTAATCGTCCCCCACTTTAATGGTGCCACCACCATTTAATTTATTATTCCAACCACTAAGTAATTAATAGATCCAATTGGAAATTGTGCTAAAAATTAATATTGCTGAAACACAATACTTGGCTATTTTTGATTTTGGGGGAAAGTATTGGAAAAGGGGAGAGCACTTGGAGGATTTCATTCTTCAATGAAGAACTTATTCCCCGAAGAACGCTCCTCCAAGGAAGAATGTCGATGCATGAATTTTATTTCTTCCTCGAGACATCCTCTAATGTGGGATGTCATCAATCAATGATCGTCTTTCCCTCATCATCGACGCCAACAAATGAACGAGGTAGGGTGGTTGTTTGAAATTATTCCATTTTTTCGTTCTTGATGACTCTTAATAATTCAATAGAGATTATATCCTCTTTCTATGGCTCTGATTCGGAGTGTGCAGGACAAAAAAAACATGCCCCATCCTCTCTTGAATCCTTTTAATGATTTGTGTTGTTCTTCGTGATGGAGGTGGTTGCCGACCAACCACGAAGGGGCACGAGAACGGCGATTGGCACCCTCGCTGGCTGCGATGAAGGAGACGATGCAAAGGCGCCACTCCGTGGCCATTGCCGCCCCACGGCCTCCATCGACCATGGCCACCACCATTCGCAACCTCACTGTGCTGCCCCGCGTCCTGGCTGCACTACCCCATGGCTGTCTGTTCCACCTTGTAGCCTCAAAACACCCAGGGCCGAGCCTCCCCGCGGCCACAAGGCACCCCTACAGCCGAGGTTCCCCCATGGCACCCTTCGTGGCCGAGCCGCCTCGCGACCTCGATGTACCCCCGCAGTCGAGATGCCTTGTGGTTGAGCACTGTCTTCGGCCGAACCGCTCTATTTCCCCTCGTGGCCCTCACAGCCTGCTGGGCCGGGTCGACCCAGGCCAGGTCTGACCGGATCCATACCCACTTTGACCCACTTTCGTATCTTCGGCCATATCATTGGCATCAGGCATCAGTTCGATGAACCATCTATGGCGTTAGGAACCTTGGAGCGATATGATTTCTTTTGTATACCCCACTATAGATTTGGATAATGTTGGGGAATTGTCGGGTTGGATCAAGCATGAATTCAAAAGGTCCCTCAAGACTAAAATGGTAATAACTCACAGACAGGTCATCCAATTGACGCACCGTCAATTGCATTGAGACCCCTATGATGTTGCGGTCCTTTGAGATAACTCTTGTTGAGACTTCGTAGACATTGGATTATCAACTAGTGGCTTGTGGAGTGGACCCTCTCAGAGAAAAGTGAGCATCGTGAAGGAACCTTGTAGTTGGCTGTGATGTGAAGAATGAAGATTGATCCTATGTGGGTGAGCACTGAGTGATAATGTGTGGGTCAGCACCTAGCGATCCTGTGTGCGTCAGCACCGAGTGATCCTGTGTGGGTCAGCACCAAGCGATCCTTTATGGGTCAGCCCCAAACGATCGTGTGTGGGTCAACACCGAGCGATCCTGTTTGGGTCTGCACCTAGTGATCCTGTGTGGATCATCACAGAGTGATCCACTGTGGGTCAGCACCTAGCGATCATGTGTGGATCACCACCGAGCAATCATGTGTGGGTCAGCACCTACCGATCCTGTGTGGGTCAGCATCGAGTAATCCTAGGTGGTTCATCACATAGCGATCTGGTGTGGGTCAACACCAAACGATCTTGTGTGGGTCAGCACCGAGTGATCATATGCAGGTCTACCTTTTAACAGAGTAAAATGATTTAGTAGTTATATCTAATCATCTCTACTACTATACTTAAGTTATACCTACAGTGATCTAAGTTCGTACCTCTGTGGTAATTTCATTCATGGTAATACTTTGGCGGTATTATTCAGTGTGGTGTACCTGTGTGTTACTTGCCTTTGTGGTTTTCCTTCCATTGTGGAACAATTGAGCTTTGGGCTATTGGTTTGGACCTTGTGTTTCCTCATGATTGAGATGGGGATACATGATAACTTAGGAATATGTAATGGTATACACCGATACATGGTTGATAGTTGACTTCATGCTTTGAGGTTTATCCACTGTAGATTTTTTAAGACCATGAGGGTCTCGAGGTCCCTACTGAGAATCATTATACTGACTGTTACACATGTTAAGCTCGTTATTTGTTGTGTATGGTGCAGACGATAGACAAGGTTGATCGAGACTGAGGGTAACAGGACTGGATAGTGCCAAGAGGAGGACCTTATGATGAGTCAGTACATAGAGGAGACGAACAGACGTGGAGTGTTGAGGAGGCGATCTGTACCTACACTTCAGGTAGGAAGCTCGTAGGATGACCCAACAGCTGTCTTCCCCTTTTCTCCAGTTTACCAGTACTTTTAGTTTCTTGTACTTTCCAGTTGAGCTTGTATTCTGGACACTTTTACTTATTGTGCTCACTCTGTTTATTATTTAGTTTACTTGAGTTCGTATCATGTTGTGTGCTTGGTTGCATGTGCTTACAGGTTAGAAAGGCAATGCCTTCATAGTTTTAGGGATTATGCCTTTCAGTTCTAGTTTCCATCCCCTAGCCTATAAAATTTGGGCCTTGGGTAGTAACGGTATAGGCCCATAGGGATTAGTTGTGACATTTAAATATAAGATCTTTCCAATATTCTTAAATTTTGATCTGTTGTAAAACAATAATTTAGGACTTGCGTATGTGTGGACTAACACCTACTCAAAGAGATGTAATCCATTATCTATTGTTGTTTTCATGGAAAGTAATAAAAATATATTTAATGAAAACTTCTGATATATATTATTTATAAAATTACTTTTATGTTGTATTATTATTTCCCTTCCTATCATTCCATATATCAAAAAGTAAAATAATTTTCATCAGTACGTACAATGTATTATCTATATGAATGGTGTAATTTATTTTTCTATATCCATATTTTATGGATAGTAATAAAATATATATATTTGGTATGTATATGATATTTATATAATTAATAAATATTTAAGGATTATTAAAGAAAAATAAACATACTTGGACAAAGACTACCTAGTCAAAACATAATTTTAAAATAAAGAGGTTAACAATTGAAAGAATGAAAATAATGCTAAATTTATAAAAAACTATTGATAAAAAGTTATATATGGTTCATATAAGATATTATAGATTTGTATATGTTTATTAAATTTATTTATAATAAATATATATTTATTAAACTTGTTATTAAAATCACAAAAAAAGAAATAAAAACATTGGGTCTGGGATTCCGTAACACAATTTCCTTTCTTTGTGTAACGTCACTTCTTCATTGATTATTTTATTTCAAGATTATGTGATAAGTAACATAAAATTTTATTATTTTGTATATACACTTGTATTTTTTTGGATTTAAATTTTTCATATATCATTACATCATTTTATAATTCTCACTTAATTTTTTTAATTATAAAGGTCTTCTCATCTCAATTTTTTTCATTGAGAAATGTACTAGATTCTATACTTGTTTCACTCATGCGATGTATATACTACACCTTTGATATGTCATATCATGATACCCTTTATCAAAATGATAATTAAGGTATCATTTTATGTTTTTTATTCATAGGGGATAAGAATAAAATTTTAGCAAAGTTATAATGGTTTGTATTAAAAATGTAATAATTTATTTGAAAATGTTTCGTGGAATATTATTTTCATTTTGAGAAATATGTACTTTTTTACAGTTAAAAAAATGTGGAAGTAAAATTTGTTTTAGAAAAACATATATGAATATAATTTCGTTCTGCAATTATACTTAAATTCTTTAATGAAGGCATCATAGGTTTCATAAATATTTTCAATGAAATTATTTCAATATTATTCCAGATAATAACAGTTTATAGAAGTAACATTGAAATTAAAAAGGAAATTTTCTTTATAAAATTTTTAATTATCATTTCATTGTGTTTTTATTAATAAATTAAAACAAAACATTATTTTTATTATTCTATATTGGGGATATGTTTTAATTATTTCACCCAAAATCATTCTCTGAATGATTTTTAGTAGTTTTATTGAGGAATGCATTGACGTGCAATATTTAGTTTTTAAAAGACCTATAGCAATTTATTATAAGTAATGTTGATTATTTTGTATTGTTTTTTGATATGATTAATAAAATATACTTACCATGTAAAGGTAGTTTCCAATTATATCACATCTATGCATCAGTGGGTCATATGATACAAACTACTTTGGGTAATTGGACGAGGCCTTATCCATTTATGTAGGATTTCCTTTTCTAGGGAGTGTATGATACATTAATGATTTATGAATTTATGAATTACATTTATATTGAGTCCGTTATTTATGTCCATGTGATTATTTTAATATTTATGATATCAATGGATATGGATCAATCTTAGGTGAATATTTTTATCGAATTATTTGAGCATCATTTATTCAATCCAAATTATTCTTCATGCTCACATGATTGATTGAAGGGAAGGTGTTCTCAAATTATTTACCAGGAAATGTTGTTTATTATTTATTTAATCATGATTTATTCCACTGTATATAATACTTACTAGCCATTTGAGAACACACTTATTTTATTTTCTTTTCGAATATTATGATGAATGAGTCTTTGAATGAGTTCAATGTTCAAAAATATTTACATACCCTATTTTTTATATTTTATTACAAGTGTAAAATGGTAAGAATATTATTATCTTATTTTCCAAGGACATTAAACTTTTTGGTTCATTGGGATATGATAATTTTATTCAGTACAAATGTAATAAGGTATATACTTACTCCGAGATCCTAGATTTGGAGTCTATACAAAATGAATAAATTTTAAATGCGTGAAGAATTTTTGGATGACAAAGTAAATAGTTTATTAATGAAATTATATCATTAGAAATGATTATTTTAATATAACCTCATATTTTATAGTTTATAATAGAATTAATATTTTCTCAAAATAATATTACATTATATATTCTTATTTTAAAAATACTTTTTAGCACTTTTCTAAATTTAATTGAATTAATTAATTTTAAAATTTTAAATTCATGGGTTGAACTTCATTAATTAGGATCACTTTATTTTTAAGACTAATGATAATTTTACCTTATGTAATAACTAGATACCATAATAAATGATTAAATTGTATAATTAATAATCCAATTAGTAAAGAGCATGAATAAAGGGAAAAAAATATAAAATTGAGTAGGAGGGATGTGGCTGGAACTTTTCTCTTAACAAATCCATTTTTTCTTTATGTTTAGGCCACGTAATAGTTTCAACATGTTCTCCCTTTATACTAAGATTATATATTTATAGAAATTACATCTCACCACTTAAAAAAAGGTCCTCTGACCACCCTAATAAAGAAAATCATAAAATTAATTTTTTTTTGATACCCTAGACTTTTCCATTCTCCTAAAATCTTAATTTTCATTTTTAGCTTCTACCCTTCTACACACAACACATAACCCGATTACATAAATTTATAATAGACCATAAAAGGTAATTTAAATATTCCCAACATGCGAAATTATTTTTTACTTAACAATTTTATTTTATATTTGTATTTATAAAATTTTAATTTCCAAATACCTATGTAATGAAATAATTACTTCATATATAATTAATTTTATTATATTATGGTAATAATAATTAATCAACTATTCCCATTTCTATAAATAATAATGAAATAGTAATTTTTGTGTTGTGAAGATCATAACCTACATTATGCAATATAATTAATTTTTGTCTTCATTTTACATGGATGGTATAAAATACTAATTCCATAAACATCAATAATAGTTCTATTATTTTTATTATTATAAATAATTAAACAATAATACTCTTTTAAACAATTATATGTAAAATGGAATAAAAAACCATTCATAAGTGTGGGAAACCACTTACCTAGAATAATTGATTTTCGTTTTCCTTTTGATCGCCGACTTGTGGGCCCAACATGAGGATGGTATTAATGAATAAATATAATTTTAATTATATCATCATGATTTTGCTATAAAAAATACGATAACTTGTTAATTATATGATAAAAAAATTATTATCATTAATTCAATACATTACGATTAATGAACTAAGTGGAAAATAATCACTTCATTTATATGTAATGATTATAAATAAAAAATATCATCTTTATAAATATTTAAAAATATATTATATTACACTAATAATAACCATATAATATCACTATTATTCTATTATAATGATATTACAGCTAAACCACCTCATAAGCATCAAGCAATCAATATAGTTTAAGGATTAGGTCGGTTTAACCAGTTACTTGAACAATAATATCAATTTATATCATAGATGACTATGAGAACATATTTACTATTTTAATATAAATAAAATTTATATTATTTTATTTTATTTTAGATATTTTATATTAAAATTGGATTAATAAAATAATAAAATATGGTTCGGTCTACAAGAATCAATGAAACAAGTTCATCATCAATTTCAACCATGTTGTTTGTAACCAATGCTACCATTAAATGATATTACGAAATTAAAGAAAATAAATAAAAAATTATTTAATTAAATCATATAATATAATGATTATGTAATTTGTTAAATGTAAAATTCCAACCCCACTTTTTTGAAACTACATCAAAGAAATAATTATTACTTATATGCAAAGTAGAATGTATGTAAAAATAAATTATTCGTATTTGTATATAATTATTATAAATTAGTATTATTAATTATTATAGTTTTGAATAATTTTCATTTGTATGAATTTATAATCAATAATTTAATTATATAAACGGTTGTTCCATGTGAAGAATGAATGACAGACGAGGAAAGGGTCTTTATCTAAAGTTTCTATATTGGATCCATATTCGGTATTATGATCCACATTTGATTTATTAAATTTATAAAATTATAATTTGAGATAACATATCCTAAATTATAATTTAATCATTAAAATTTAAATTAAATTAAAATAACATTTGTATAATTGGTTTCAATTAAAATGATACACAAGTTGGAAGGGCTTTCTTTGTCTCATTTTTTACTCGTTACGACATGTGTATATTATAGTCCATGTTTCCTTCTTATAGTGTAATATTTATGTAAAATCCTATATATATACTATAAATTATTTCCTTAATCATCATGGGATAATATATGTGAAATCAATTACTTTTCTTCAACTGTAATTTGACTCAACTGTTACTCAAATCATAATAGATTTTCTTAACAAGATTTTCATTCAATGAGTTTAGAGTTTAACCTAAAATTATTTTACATATGTTGGGTTCATCCATTCGAATGATTTTATTATCTGTTATTCTATAATTTTTTATATTTTAAAAACATGTAACCCTTTTTAAATATCTCATTATTCATGGATTATGATTCCCATGAGGGATATTGATAACACCAGTCTTCTTTAATTGAGTTGAATTCCATATTCATGAAATTCATTCTTCCATACATGTGTTATCAAACCCAAATATTATTTTATATATTATTTTATAATTTTATTCGAACAAATTTTCTTTCAATATAAATTTTGTTTTCTAACTTATAGAAATGTGATTGTTGAAAAATTGTATTTTGAATAAAGAATAGTGTGGTTTCCTTTCAAGTTTATATGTTTACTAATGATATCATAGTTTCTATAACAAAAATTTTATTCCCTTTAATAGATCCATTATTTTAGATTATTTTAATAAGTATTTATTCTCAAAATAATTCATGTTATATATTTAAAAATTCATCTTTGGATGAGATATGTAAATTTAAATTTTACAATAATTTTAAAAATGTTTTCATAATGATTTTTATTGTTTTCACTTATTTGTTCCAAATAAAATTAGTATTTATTTAACATAATAGTCTTTATGTTTCATGATATATCCTGTAATTTATATATATGACTGTATATTGAATTGAACTCATTGTATCAAACAATTAGATCCTTGATCCAATAATTTTTTATACTAATAAATTGTATCTTATTCAATGGGTGTTTTTCCTTCATGTAAACCCCTTCTATGTTTCCATTGATTCACTAGGGTTCAGTTATATTATAAAAATCCCCCTTATTTCTATAGATGGATTATGGTCATTATATTCTACTATTGAAATATCATTATACACATTCTTCTATTAGGTGTGAACATCACATTTAATATAATTCGTATATGATGATTAATACCTAGATTGAATGTTATTATCTATTCATGGGGGGAAATTATTGGAATTCCAATAAGGATGAATACTAGAATGTAGTATATGTATTGTCAGAACATCCAAATTATTTCTCTACATGGTTAATAACAATTTTATTCCTTTTATTAACATGGGGAATGATATTGATAATATTTATTATTATTATTTTCTAATTATGGATGATTATGTATTTTCATTTTACATATTTCAATATACTGATAACCTTGTTTTTTTAGAAATAGTTTCCTTAGAGAATTATATGATTGTTCTTGTGGACTATTATGGTGAATGCATTGGACTTAATTTTGTAATGGTTGGGGACCATAATTATATAGCCCCTCGATACATCAAAAGGTATCATGAGATAAAAAAGTGTGTGTTTAGTGTATGCATATCATTTTTGTTTTACTCTCTAAAGAGCTTCTGACCATTTATTAAGAGAAAGAAAAATGACAACAGAGAGGCGGATGGGGTCAAACAACAGACATGCCCTCATCCACCAAGATCAAGTCTAGAGATCATAAAAAGACATGTCATTTTCCATAATCAGAATCACCAGCAATCTCCCACTCAGATTGAGACTTGTCCCTATTGAGGATTTTCAAGATATCCAAATCCAATTTCCTTGACACCTTAGACGACGATCTGGTAGACACAGTTCTAGGTACATTAGAATAATCCTTACGTGGTCTCCTCTTAAAGGGAAGACCCTCACTTTTAGTAGTCTTTGGCTTGTCACTCAATATTGCATCCTTATAAGAGGCATGACCACCGTTGCCCGAGACCCTGATCGGGGTATGCACCTTCCCCTGTTCGTCTTCCGAAATGTTCCCCCATTTCTCAGTTAACTCAGATAACTGAAAATGCTTCTGGATTTCATGTTGATAATCAACATGTAGTTGCACATCACCCTGATTAGAGACATCAACCTGGTGAGAATCAGGGATCACCCATTCTGGAGTCCGCATAGGGATGTCCTCAACTAGAGGAACCTCTTTAGCCAAATCAAATCGAGTATTAGAAGGGCCACTATGAGCCTCCTTCGGAGATTCATCAAAAAGAAGCCCTTTACCATGATCAGGAGCAGACTTTAGAATTGCATCACCATCATGAGCAGTAGACTATGGAAACATCGAATCTTTCAGGTTAGACTTCCTGTGACAGAGGGTTGTTGAATGTCCTCTCACACCACATTTCTCACAAGACATATTCTTCCGGCATAACTCTAAAGAGTGTCCAACAGCCATACATACATTGCAGAAAAGAGGCTTTTTTCATACTCAACATCAATTTGAATGTTATCAGAAGGGGTGGAAAGAGTTTCCTTGTCGATCAATGTAGAACTAAGATCAACCTCCACCAACATCCTAGAAAAATGACCAAACCGAACATCCTCAGTTTCTTTGTCAAGCCGAATGGGAGTCCCAATTTCCCTGCCAATATCATGCAGAATTTTGGGATGCCAGAGGACCCAGTTGAGCCCATGCAGACGAATCCAAAGCTGAGAAAATGCATTTCGTGCACGCGAGACATTAAAATCCATAGACCATTCATGGAAATGCAACCATCCAGGTTTCAGAAACAAGGTTCCAATGCTCCATTCCCGAAGCTTCAAATCAGTATATGGAAATAGACAATGAAAAAATCCTCGACCAAGAGAAACACACTTCCAGTTAGAAAAGCCCCACAAATTCAAAATTCTACAAGTCTCGTCATCAAGCTTCCGTGGCTGAGAACATTTAGGAAGAACAATACGCGCAATCAATGAATTTTTACCCATTGACATTCGCTATGCAAGCGCGGCGGGGTTAGCTTCAACATGAGCCGATGAACCCTTACGAAGAATTCTGCTCGGACATGAGTCCATGAACAAGGCCAACGAACCAGTTCCATCTAGCTTCAACCTGGAATTTTTGGCCCGCACCACACCATTACCAAAATCCTGTATCACAATAGGGGGAGCTTCCACAACACCATCCCGATGCCGCGGATCACCGCGCTACGCGCCAATCCCAAAATCTTCTTGCAACACGGTCTCCAGTCCAACTTGAGGAACCGAGGTTGAAGAATCTGCTGAGGTCTTCGATTTCACCAAAGCATCCACCATATTCCTAGATCCGGAAAGAGAGTCCGAATCCAACTTCACACCAGCCGGGAAGCGCAAAGACACTGCAGCCGTAGGGTTTCCAGTAACAGCCGGAGACCACGCGCCATGAGTAGAAACAGAGGAGGTTAACGTCGACGCCGCACCACCGGGATTATTGAGACAATCGATCCCAAGAAAGAAAGTAATCTCCATGACCGAGCACAAACCCTAGAAAAAGCCATTGACACGGAGAAGAGAACTCGTCGCCCACAGTTTCATCACCTCCATCGACTTATCAAGTGTATGAATATCATGATAAAAGCATATATCCATTGAATAAGGCCTTCGAAGAATGTTTTTTATTTCCATAATTATGATATATATCTATATAATATCAGTTTTATTCATATAATAGTTTTCCATTATTGTCTAGGATTTAACATTATCAACATTTTCATTAATTATTTATTATTGTTATTTAATTTTTCTTATGATAATATTTATTCCATATTTATTCCATGATTACCTAAGTTGTTTGTTTTCCATTAGTAATCATTTGATCCCTCCCAATTTTTGGTTTATATTTCCTAAGGATATGTAGAAAATTTATACCCATAATATGCCTAATAGGATATTTTTTGTGAATAATTTATGGTAGAAGATGAAGAATTGTTATAGATATAATAGATTTATATACAATGGGAACAAATTTTTTTCTTATTAAAAGAACATCGGTTTAAATACTTTACATTTTCTATTTTTATATAAA
This sequence comes from Viscum album, assembly GCA_963277665.1. Taxonomy (NCBI): domain Eukaryota; kingdom Viridiplantae; phylum Streptophyta; class Magnoliopsida; order Santalales; family Viscaceae; genus Viscum; species Viscum album. Next base: position 287,889,501 of record OY728151.1, on the reverse strand, counting down.
TACTTATAACATAAATTATTATCATAATGTATGACATGAAATAATCACTTTTAAATTTTTTTTGTTACAGATGGTTAAATCTATGATTTTATAGCTGGTATCAAAGTTACTATAAAAAGTATTCAATTAAGGCACCAAACCCAGGAGCATGAGTATGGGTTTCATAGTTACTATTAAAGGAAAGTTTTAGATAACATTGAATATTTGGATGTTTTGTGAGGATAATTTATTGGTATATAAATTTAGGATGATCAAAATTTCAAATGTATAAATAACCATTTGGAAAAATATAACAATTAATTCTAAGGAAACAACAGTCTTTCTATTTGAGTATTGGAATAAGAGAACATTATTGAAATCTATATAGACAATTTTATGAGATAATTATATGTAAATATAAAATAGTACCATTATAATAAATACTTTAGTTTACTATTTTCCTATAAATTTAATCCTTGTATGAATACATGAAGGTTTATTTCTCTAGGTAATCTATGAATCCGTATATAATTACCTTGAAATGTATAATTAGATAATGGATTGATCTCCACTATGGTTCATGGTGAATGGGACTAAGACTACACACATAGAAAGATAGTCCTAAGGGATATGCTTTGGTCAATCACATTATATTTATGAAAAACTATGAGATATTTGATACTTTTAAGGTTATATAAACAAATAGTAATTTTCCATCAATAACAGGTATTGAAATTTATAGTTTCGTAAGTTATGGTATTTAATGATCTCATTTTTTGATTAGATTTTTTAATCAATTTCCAAAAATTATAAAATAATTTTATTGAATATTCTCATATAATTAACTACATTATTAAAATACGAGAAATTATAATTAATGAATTAAAATGTATTAAATTTAATAAAAATGTTGAAATTATTTTTTAAAGTATGCATATGATTAATCTGGGGAATTATACTGAGTGTTTTTTATTGTTTTATATAAATTGTTTTTCCCAGTACAAGGTAGACCTCAACTTTTGTTCCATCCCAACACCAATCCTACCCAGAAGGGATATCCATCCAAGACAACTATCTTCAAGATCCTTATTGGGTGGTCAATAGGAGATCAGGCTGTACAGGGAGGAACCCAGATATAGATTATCCAATAGTTCTTATGGGTTTCAGGTGTTAGCTCGAACCATCTATGTGTGTGCAACTCTATGTGGGATCCCATCCCAATAAATGGTGTCTGGCCAAGTGATTTCAATAATTTTACAAATAAAAGAAATAATGTTCATAAATATTTAATATGGGTCAAAATTTTAAAAGTCACTATTCAAAATATACAAAAACATCTTTGCTTCCCCGCACTCAAATAGATCTATATATATAAATGCTACCTTCCACCCTCGACATCGATCATAAACATATTCCCCTCACCATAGATTCTATGGAAAACACTAGGAGATATTAGTATCTATTAGATAAGGAACAAAGAATCTCGAAACCACCAAAAATGATCTTTGTGGTGTTAGAAGTATCACATGAGGTTGAGTAGAAGCTACCCATGCCATTAATCATAATGATAAGATCCATCTAGAAACTTGGAATGAAAGATGGTTTGAAGATAAATCCTACATTATTTCTATATCTATTATGTCATGGGATCCCCATTTAAATGAGCATTAATGTATGGATAATGTATTTTACGTATTGATGTGGCGTGTATTTGAGAAATGATGGGGAGTTGTTCCCTAACATGAGGTGATGCAATATGGTGAATAAAAGTGGAGAATATTCATCTCTAAGGATAAAAAAATATAGATGATTTGAACCATAGTAATGTCAAATATGGTAGTGTGGATCTGGAAAATAAATTTTTATTTGAATATGATGCACCGTATTCATTTTATTATACTATAAGGGATGACCTATATAAAAGCGGCTTCATTTTAAAGATAAATGTTCAATGATATGATTATATATATAAGAGGATACAGTCCAGCCATGTAGTTCTATGAAATAAATTGAAAATACTATTTCACAATGTTCCTATCCATAGTGAAATATAAGTCTACACTTCACATTTCGAATTCTCAATATTTCGTAAGTATCAACGTTGAGATTTGAAATATCTCTATCAAAAGATGAGATTTAAATTTAAGATTAAAAAATATGGAGACATTTACTGATAAAAATGACATTTTGAGTAATCACACCTAACATAAATATGATGGGAGACCCCACTGGGAGACGGATCATAATATCTAAAGTAGACTTCCGATATTACAACTTTATTTATTTTCTTATATAGATTTTGTTTCATTTAATTATTTTTTATACTCTACATTAAGTAATGTGTTGCATTATTTTTTCCTCTATTGATCACTCTATCTCATTATTATTCACATTATATTTTTGTCCACCATGACCTCTTATATCCAATACTAAAATAATGACCAAAGGCTAGGAACCATGTGATAATAGTTTGTTGATGAATTATATTCTTCAATTCCAATGTCTTATTTATGTTATGGGATAATAAGATTGAATTTTTATGGAATGGAGATTTTCAAACATTACATAGAGATGAACAAAAATATCTATTATTTTTTTCAATATCTTCCCTCTATTCCATTAAATATGATCTCTTCACATGTTGGAGTTGTTTTGATAAATGGATGAAATAAAATAATATATAATTGGTTCTATGAATATTCAGACATATTTATTGAGGTGTGTCATTGACCTCGATTATAAGAGGATGTTGAATATATATTTCTTCTGAATGGAAGATTTTCCGAAAAAAGTAATGAATAGTAGATCAACAGTTAGATTTTAGAAATAAACTATAAAATAGAATTCAAATGACTGATATAAAAAAATAAGGATCCCAAAACCAAAACTAAAGTCCAATTACATTCTATTCTAACCCCCATAATGTTTTTATTTCATTTTATGTAGAATTTTGTTCTCATTTCCATATATTTTTCATTTTTATAATATAAAACTAAAAGCCCAATAAAATATTTTTCGAAAATTGAATTAGTAAGTTAATAACTATGAATCTACTCATGTGAGATAACTATGGTAATCTATTAAATTTCATAAGGAAAATAGAAATAGAAGCTTTTTATATGCACTATGATAGGCATTCATAAAACATGATGATGTTTCTGGCGAGGGAAGAAGTTTTTTTATTGATTTTTAATTTTTCACATATTAGATGAATTTTCAATATTTTTAGAAAAAAAATATCCAAAAAATTTATTTTTCAAGCTGTTTTAGAATTATTTTTATATATCATGGAATGATTACTCAATAGTATAGGAAAAACAATAAGGATATGTTAATCATGATAAATATTCTGTGAAATAACATAGATAATATATAGAACAACATAATATAATATATTAAACAATGTTTGTATATAATCATAAATTATTGTAGCAATTATGAACTAAAACATATGAAGAACCAAAGGACAATGAATAATCACCATCTAATATACACAATTTTATTGAAGATCTCAATGATATTGAGGCATTACAATATGAGTATCGACATCACATTAAACACGAGATCCAAATTCAACAAATCGTGATGAGATATAGTGGATTAATTATGAATAGGTATTTCTACAGAGAAACATGTTAGAGATTGAAAATATCTACATGATTTCAGGAATGATTTGGATTTACGACATGATCTCCCCATCCATGAAAAAGTATAAGATCAAACATCATTTTATCTATATCCAACATTTAAAGAGGAAAAATATGGCCATATGATTTTGTTTGAAGATAATATATACTATCTTGACTCTCTATATTTTTCTGTTGAGTTTTAACAATAAATCTCACTTTCCACTAAAAAGGATATTTCTATAGGACCAATATATGGAGATGATCCTTTATAAAACAATTCCTTTTATATGTTATTCAATAATTCATGATAACAACTGCCCACATATTTTAATTTTTAGAATCATCCAATCCATGTTTTTTCATAGCGTAAAAGGAATAAGAACATTCACCTTTTGTGGAACATATATAGATCCATTATTTTCATTAATATCAATTCAAGAGTGTCCATCAGGAGATTCAAGTGGGTGAGCTAGAGGAAACCAATACATATGTTGGCCAAATTGAATGGTAGAATTTTAATTTTGATTATAGATTTTTAACTTTTGTTAGATAGAAACTAAATTCTCACCTTCCCTATGAGAACTAAATTCATAAATTTATCATTGGGAAATCATTAGATAATAAAGAGGATGATAAAAATGTATCAAAAATGTAGGATTATGATCCAAACTTTATCCTACCCCCAACATGAAACTTATACCTTATTGATATGTGGATGGATTTTGTGTAATCTATCTATAGACTCCACATCAAAAAATAATTAAAAAGTTAATGCTAGTAAAATCCACATGTGGTGGTTCAAATCCACTAAACTCCTCATCAAAGATAATTGATTAGTAAGAATCCATGGTCTACATGGGGGATCATACCAAGGTTTATCTTTTTATTTTATTCTAGGAAGATAGTTTTCAATTTCATTCTTATGAATTAGTATATGACATCTCCCCACCATCTCATTGTTTTGATATTTAATGACCATGTTCTTAAGATTCATTTATTGATTTATTTTTGTTGGACAATCATGGATCATTAAATCCCCCAAATATCCCATGGGAAAATATTACAAAATCATTATAAGAAAAGGTATATCATTATAAAATTATTTATCATTTAAATCCCTATGGTTATTGAAAAAAATATTTTTTAATATTTAAAATATCCATATTTGTGATAAAATAAAAAATTGCATGTCCACATTAGAATTCCTTCATTTATATGACATATCCAAGAGATATAAGTTTCTTAAAAGGCATGTGATTCTACGTTTTATATTTCAATGATAAAAATATTTAATTGGAATGATTGATAATTAAATGATTAGTGTTAATATTATATATTAAATTTATGTCTCATGATTTAAAGAAATTAGTTATTTATTTAAATGAAATTTTCCTACAATTATTTTCCGTTGAATTTTTGAAATTTATGTGAATATATAATTAATATTAGTCATGAAATGGGTGATTGTTGAAATTTTTATTCCAATTATGACTACTATTTCAAGATTTTTTTTTGATTTTATCCTAAGAATATTGTTTGAGTCATCATGGGAATTCCACATATAAGAACATTCATTGGAGCTTATGAAATTTATTATGTGTAAAAACATTTAATATGATTGAGCCATTTTTATTGATAAAACCTTTTCATTTAGATTTTTTTTTCATAAATAAATTTTTATTATATAGAATACATGAATGAAATTATAGGGAATGATCTATATTTCAATCCATTTATATTAATTAAAGACCTTCTCTTAGTATTTTTCATGATATTTTAATTTTAAGTGTAGGTGTGATTGACGTCATTTTAATAGGGGTGCACTACAATGTATGTAAACAATGTGGAGGGGGTGAAATTTTGGGTATTGATAAAAGTTATTTCAAATATTTTACATTTATTGATTACCCTGATTGAATGAAATTAAAAATTAATGGGTTGTGGCATGAGAAAAAATGACTATTGAGAGACCTATATTTTTTATCATAAGTTGTGAGCTGGCGAGTGTGATATTTTTTCCAATAATTTTTTTTAAGAAAGAAAATATAGTGAAATTTGTTTGAAAATTAAACACTAGAGATAAATAGAAATAAGAAAAATCAATAAAGTTAAATTCTATATTTATGATTACATTGGTGCTAACATTAATTTGGGTTTGTGGTGTTGGATTTTTCATTTTATTGAGGATAATATAAATGAGGTCTAAATTTTGGATTTCAGGAATTATAATATAGATCTAAACATCATATTTGGGCCTTGATATTTTTTGCATCAATTCCTACAATCCATAAGCCTTAGAATAATTGGATCCTTAATTACAAGTCCTTATGTTTCAAGGTGTATTTTTTAAAATGTGGTGAAATTACTTCCATGATAAGCCTATAGAATTGAATAATTTACTCGTGATACAAGAAGAACACAATTTGAATTTGTATCATGAGTGATGAGATAAAAGGATTAAATGTGAGGTAAATCATGGCATGGAATAATTAATAGTAATTAATTTATTGATAGAATTAATTAATGAAGTATTTTAACTATTTTTAAAATTTTAAAAGAAAAATTCTTGGATTTATCTCTTCTTTGAAAAGTATGAAGTTAAATTTTTGTATTTTCTGGAACATGAAAATTTGGTTTAACATCCAATATTATTTTATTTTAATTATATTATATTTAAATATTGGTAGTATTTTTGACATATTTAATTCAATGTAATGACTTAATTCTTGGAAAAAACAATACATCAAGTGTGGAATTTTTTACGCTCATTTTTGGATGATTATTTTGACAAAATTTTAAAATTTTCAAATAAAAATTAAAGAATAAGACAATATAATTAAATGTTTAATTCCTATTTATTAATTTAAAATTAATGAGTTAATATGAATTAAATTTAATAATATATTACAATAATCGTTTAATGTACACTTATTCTATTTCTGTGGAATTATACAGAATGTTTTGGATTTTTATAGATATTAAAATATTTCCAAGAAATGAAAACCCTTAACATATAGGACAACCAACCACCTAGCCAACCCAAAAGGACTAACTAGAAAAGATAGTAAACTTGGAGAGCCTACTCAGGTGGTAGATACGAGATCAAGTCATGTGGGGAGGAGCTCATGTAGTGGTTGGGTTAAGTCCTATAAGGTCCACACATTTATACCTGACCCATATGTGTTTATTAAACTCTATGTGGGATCCCATCCCCAAAGTAGGAATTTTATCAAAGTATTCAAAACATTATTATTTATACAAGTGATCAAATACACAAATAATTGATGTGTTAAAAAAGGATGTTTTATATATTATTCAACCCTTAAAATAGTTTCATTCCAATTCATTTTACTCTCATGTTCTTGGATAGATCATGCTGCCTCTCAATGCAACGTATTACCCTCATCATCAACCACTGGCATCTATCATTAATTGTATAATCCTTATCCTCCACTATGAGAGACCAAGATTGGGTAATAAAGATGATTCAATGGTCAGATCAACCATGTATGGTCTTAGGTGCCTCAAAAGTCTCCCATGAGACTAAGTAGAAGAAACACAACACATTCATGACAATTAAATGTCCATATAGACACTATGAAGTTATGAGGGTTTGAAGATAAACCCTATATGGTTTCTGCATCCACTATATCATGGTAATACCAAAAAATAAGTTTCATTAAAATAGAAACTAGTGAGGCACCATTAAAGTGTTTTTAATGGTTGTGGCATGTATACAAGCAAGAATGTTGAGTTATAACATGTGTAGAGGTTTTACACCCTGGTTATGAAATGAGGATAATATGACTTCATATGGAGACATAGTGGGGGAAGAGTTGGACTATTGGAATACCAAATTTTATAGAGAGTATATTTAAAAGAAATATTCTATGAATAGGCTGTAATATAGGGATTTACACACACCATGGTTATAGATACCCTACTTTTTCTTACAATTCTATCTCATCATTTTGTAGATAAACAACTAAACAAGGATACAAATCTTGAGACAAATTGTTTGGTATCATAGAATAATCAGGCTCCAACATTATGTTTTCCTATTAAAACATAAGCATTATTTAATTTCTCTTTCTCTATCTTCTTAGTGGCCCTCTCATTGTCTAAAGGACAAGTAATAACCTGAGGATATATATGAAAGGAAGGGGAGAGCTAAAATGCCAATAAAAGGATGAAAAAAGGACATGAATCAATATAACATGGGTGATAATAGTCGTTATCATCATATCATAATAATAGGATCATCATCGTCATCATGATGGAAACATGTTGTAATGTCATGGAATGATGAAATTCATGAAAATAAAACATCATATCATACTGTTCAAATACCATAAATAGTTGTGAACAAAGATAGAATCAATTTGATGATTAAGATATGTATATAATAATAACATCATCATTAAAAAATATTTCTTCATATTCATGAATACTTCACATTATATCATGTGGTACCTTACATTACCCTATACATTTAATGGTTATATAATTCTAGGCCCACCCTACACATTATAACATCCACATAATCATGTGTTCCAAATATAACATATTACTGTTATAGTCATGAATTTACTAATATAATGGAATGGGTTTTATAAATATTTAATCAATCATGATTTCATGAATAAAATTTGGGTTCTAAAATTAAAAATGGAAAAAAATTATTTCTATAAGAATCATCATTCTTGAGTGATGAAGAAACAACTCAAGAGGAGTAAAAGAGGTGTTTTGGAAAGAAGAGTTCTTTTAGAAAATATTTTTATTTGTCATAAAATAAAATAATAAATATGTTTATCTCAGAAAATAATAGGGGGATATAATGAAATGATATTTTAGGAACATCAGAGGAGTATTCATACTTAATATTTAATGAAATATGGATAAACCAATGAAAGGTAGTTGGGATTGAGAATTACTATATGTTTATTCATGCATTATTTTTTCTCTTTTGGGACTTCGGAATAATAGAAATAGATTTATTAAAACAATATTCAAGAAGATACATGTAATAATTTTTGTGAATATTTATCAATTATAGTAATTTTGTTTTAATTCTTAATTTCCATGGTTATAAGGAAGTCATTTTGATATCGTGTATTAATTACAAATTCATGGTTTTTCATTGATTTTTCTATTTTGTTAAGTGTAAATTATAAATTATTTTAATTAATAAAAAATTATAATAAATAAAATTACATGTTTATATATTATATATATTTCACAATACCCATCCTTGAGGTTTGTTATTGGAAGTAACTTGGCAATGTCTTCAAAGGTGGTTAACCGACCTATGAGGAGGCATTGTTGAAAGAGAGGGAAAGTGAATTATGAAATTTATATATATAGTAATCATGTTAATTAATATAATTTAACATCATTAATATAATTTTATGATAATTTATAATTAATCTTATATATTTTTTTTTGGGAATATGGTGGTGATATAATGCAGGAGACGGAGAAGAAGAATAAATAGAAATAATAATAATTGATCAAATCCTACTTCATAGTCAGGGTAGATTCTCTTATACCCCAATAAAAATCTCAAGATTTATGGAGTTTTATTAAGATATAATATCCATGTGTATTATAATGGTCTATAGATAGAGGATTGTGGAAGAGGGTTGGATTTGTAATGTGGGTGACGAGTGGTTTTCCAAGTGATGAGAGAGGGGTTATTAATATTTGAGGAGACAGGTATATTTTAAAAACATATTAAATAAATATTATATCAAAGTCAAAAAAAGTAATATTTTTACAGTATATATCATATATAAATATACTATAATGGTTTTATGAAATTTAATCCCCATTATAAGTATAATTCATTAGTTTATTAAAAAGGAATGTGGAAAAATATAAATTGTTACTTCAAGAAATCACTTTTGACATTAGGTTATTAAAATTTATTTTTTGGCTTGGAAATTAAGTTTACTATTATTAATTAATAATTTATGAAATATCATATACCAAGGGTAATACTCATTTTCTAGAAATTAATTGGTCATTATTAAATCATGAATTTTGTTAATTAATTTTAACATGTTTTGTTAAAAAATAGTAATTTTGTTGTTCACATGAAAATTTATATACCTCAAAACATTTAGAAAAAATCTCCCTTTGAAAATATCGACATGATGATTTAAAAAATTATATTCATTTCATCACAATAATATTCTGAAATAGGTAATTTTAAATTTTCATATAAAAATTATTTTTTAAAATAAATACTTTAAAAACAGTTTATTGAAAATGTGCTTCTATTTTCATTGAGTTTTTTCACCATGATAATATTTTTGGAGAATTATAATAATAATATTTAATTAAATTATTCATTATAAATTTTATTTATATAATAATTTTTTATTTTGATGTAAAATTACTATTTCAACAGTGGTATTAATATTCCCTATTGTTGGGTTACTATTCCAACGACCACATTACAATTTCAATGGTCAGGTTACTATTCGAATGGACATATTACTATTCATAGAGTCATAGTACACCTATTTCCCTTTTCTATGATTCTTATTGGTTTAATAATTTTTTTCTTTTCTATTATGTTAGAAATGGTGGTGATGATTCTATTAGATCATGGTGATCCAAATGTTCTATTTTTAGCTATTATATTATATATATTTTTCTAGTTTTAACATTTTTTATTTTAATTAGTATCATTTTTTATTAATGTAATAGTATTTCTTAATGAATTAAATTTTTTCTTTCTTTCTATAGTTTTTTTCTTTATATAATATAACATTATATAATACACATGCATTAATTCGAAAAAAAATTATTACTTATAATAATCGGGTTATTACATTTTCCCCTTTAGAAATTTCAGCACCAAAAATTCAACTCATATTCTTGGTTGAGAATTGATGAGGGGAATTTTATTTCATTGTTTCGTTTGGTTCGAAATTGACCTATTTATACTTATGGTTCGTTCATAACACTATTACAAGGTGAGTTTTCATGTTGCATAGAAAATTTTCTCTATATTCTAAGATCTCCACTGACTATCCTTCTTATGAGAGGCTATTATTTAGTGGTACAACCTTTGGATTCATTATGTGTGAAAGATCAGGTATGCACTTCCCCATGAGCGATATCTGGAACATGTCATGAACTTGATCTGTAGTTGGTGGAAGAGAAAGTAGATAGACCACAACCCCAATGAGATAAAGGATCTCGAAACTGGATAATGTGCCTTTTTCAATACATCCCTTTAATTCAAAAGTGCATGAAAATATACCATAGATATATTCGAATGAAATTTTAATAACATAACTCTAACTCTGAGTCCCATCGAGTTTTGTCAGCATAGCCTTTCCCAGAATATGAGTGTATTTTATATTCATTTAGATGGTTTGATCCTTCTCAAAATTCTATTACGCATGATCAATTACAATTATCCTTATTTCTATAACTTAATCCCAATATGGTGGATTTTTACGTTGATTCCCATCTAGAAATTCATTTGGTGTCATTGGACTACTTGTGTCGTATATGTTTTTATATTAGAACTCAGCCAATGGGAGATGTTAATTCCATCCACCTTTGAATTCCATTCAGTATTATTTGAGTATTTTTTGGGAATATTTGTATTCCATTTAAATTTTCTATAATTTTGGGGGTGATTTCCCATGCCTAAATTCAATTCAGTGCTCAAATAATGTTGATGTATTCATTGTAATTTAGATGTGAACCATGGATCACAATCAGAGTTAATCGAAAGAGGATTCCGATGTAGTTTGACCACTTCGTTCACATATATATTAGAATGTAGCTCTAGAGATAAATCCTCTTAAATAGTGATAATATGGGAAGACATGGGGATTCAATCCACCATAACCGATATCAAATTGTTTCCTTTGGATCTCTAAATACTACAAATAAAAAAATTCTTTAGTGATATTATACCATTTCCATGTGGTTATAGGAAATGGTGTCCTCATCTATTTGAATTTTATCACCCAGATTTAACTTTATTAGATACCAAACACCATGAGATATACTCTTTGATATCCTTCTTGATGTTATCCCACAGGATGTTCTCTTGATCCTTATGATACAACTTAGAAATTGAAAGATGTAGAGATAAAGAAGAGGTATGTTAATTTTTATATTATCATATGTATGCACACAAAGCCTCATTTCAATATCGAATCACACCATCTTCATCGATGTGGATCTCATATAGATTCACTTCCATTAATTATTTCACTTAATTATGAAGCTCCTGATTATCCATTTATGACTCCTCAATCATCTCTTTGATAAAAGGTTGTAAACACATTGGGAGAGTCCGGATGTATTCCTTACCATTATTATTTCCAATTACATCATTTTCATATAAAAATATTGGATCTTACATAATCTAAATCTTTGATATAGTAGTGGGTTTTCCTTTATATGGTTATCATCAAAAATGATTTCCATTTGGAGAAGTTAGTGAATAGAGAAATAAATTTCCTTGATTAGCTCTAAAGATCTTATTCGATGCATGTTTAAGTACATATGTGTGAGTATATACATTATACACCAACGATTAGTCAATATATCACACTTTTAAATAAATAGGTATTTCCACCAAATGATCATAGAAAATATTATAGTTTCTAACTTCAAATCATGTGTTGGGTAATTTTTATCATGGATCGTCATCTTTCACGAGGAATAAGATATCACTTTATTATTATGAATGATTACAAAACCAAATACATTCATTTATACATCACTATATATCAAAAAAAATTGCACCTATTAGTAGTGTGAGTACATGAACAAATATTAGGATCTTCTTGATCTCCATAAATCATTCATCACATTAATTTATCTATAGATACTTTATATCTTTCAATGTTAACATATATCATGGGTCGAAAATACTGATAAATTCCTCAAAAAAAGTATGTTGTAGCCAAATAATCCAAAAAAAACAATGAGTATCAATTACATTGATAGATCTGGTCCATTCCTCCATGTAGTTTTCTTTTTAATAGTCTATGTAAATTCACTAACTTGTGATCACATTCCCCATAAATTTTCTTTACTAAATCCAAAATTCACACCAGATTAAACTACCAGTCATTTCCTTCTATAATATCACAAGAAAAATCCTTAGATGCTCTTCATTATCCTCAATTCTGTTATATTAAATGTGAATATAATCCATAAATACAACCAAATTTTTTTCAATATTGTATATAAATACATTATTCATAAAATAAATCAATATTGAAGGTCCATTAGTAAGTTCAAATGGCATCACTACGTACTCATTATGCCTATTCTTTGTGTGGAAACCGATCTTCTGAATATCTTCCTTCTTCATCTTCAGTTGATGATATCCAGAAAAAATATCTATTTTTGAGAAGTACTGATATCTTTATAGTTGATCAATGATGTCATAAATACTTTGAAGTGGATGCATGTTCTTTATGGTGATATTGTTTTGTTCTCGATAACCAATAAAGGACCACATTCATCCATCCATTTTCATTACATTGAGAACCATCACACCCCATGGTGTTGCAATTAGTTATAATAACCCTTTGTTTAGATGATCTTTTAGGTTTTAGTTAACTCTTCTATATTGATTAGTCCCATACAATACATGAATTTGGATATAGTAGCAGAATAGTTTATGAGAGCTTTTGAGAACTTGACCTTATGATCCATGGGAAATCTGGGTAACTCATTGAGAAATTCATTAGTGTATTCCATAAAATGTTAATTTCATCTAGGTTGATACCTTCCTTTGACTCAACCATTTAGGAAAGGTATTCTTATTCATAGGGTATCAATCCCCAAACTATTTATTTATTTTCATAAAAGATTCATTATCTTCTTTGAAATTGCAGTGGATAACATGATGATTCAAAATGTGAAATGATATTTCCTTTTCCAAACAATCGATGTGTTCTCTATACAATGTGATCCAATCCATTCCTTGAATAGCATAAAATTCCACAAAGGGAAGCGTTATGATATTTTATTGAATAATTATCCAAATTTCTCTTATAAGTTAATATTTTAAAACATGGGTTGAAATTATTACACCACACTGTGATTTTATATATATCTCTACATCAAGGCATCAAGGATTTGATTCCACTTTTCAATGAAAGATATAAAATTTAATGGAATGGGTGGAAGCATAATAAGATAAACCTTTTTTCATTACTGAGTTAGTAGGAAGTGTAATTTTTACGAATTAAATTTCTCACTCCAATTGAGTAGATGTGATGGAAAAAGGTTTCACTTTCTCCTTTGGTTTCAGTAGTTTTTTATTGTTATTACCATCAAGGATATGTGGCTTAGTGACCCAGCTTGCATTGTTCCCTTACTCCTTATAGTTTTAGCATTGAACCATTATTCATGAATTATATTTTCTCTTCCATTTCTATATCATATCGGTCGACCAATTCTTATATCTTCAATATTAGTGATCCTGATGGCCTTACTTGCATACTTAATGCATTATAATATCACCATGAGGAAATTATCATTATGTTTTAATCCACATTTTTACCATATATATAGTTTGATCCTCATTCCTCCCTTTTCATTTGACCTACCATCTTAAAACACAATTACTTTATAATAATCTCTTTATTCCAGGGACCATTCTCAAAACTCTAGATATATTTTGAGAGTGCAGCAACAGAATTATTTATAACTCACATTGTCTTGGAACGCAAGATCCTTTTGAAGTTGTCATTTTAAACCAATTAAGAATATATTTGTTATTCTATAATTTTTTTAAAAAAAACCCAAAGACATATCTTTACAGAGTTGTGGAGTTTGCTTCATAATTCCTAATAAATTCAATTTCCTTTAATTCCTCTCTTTGAATTATCTTTCTATATTGGATACAATAGTTAAAGAGACATATTTTGTAATAAATGTTTTCTTTAAATAGTCATTCCCAATCTATTATATTGTATCATTTGTCTTGGATTTCTTTATTAAATCCCAACAATGATCTGATACCGTATCTAAAAGATAAAAGTAAAAATTCACCATCTCATTCTTAGAACAGTGGATCAGAGAAAATTCCTTCCTCGTTTAGTTAAACCAATATTCCATTACAAGTGGATCAAAATTTCTACTAAATAATGGTACTCATTGATGTATATAAGAATCAATGGATATTAGATCCTTCTTGGGTTATGGTAGAAATTTCACATGGTTCATGATATTATTCAAAGCCTCATAAATACGGTCAAGCATTTCAATAAATTTTTTCACTCCACCTCCAATGGAATTTGGGATGTTATTTGAGAAATCACGGAATTGTCCCTCACATGATTTTTTGACCTTGTTTCTTCTAGTTCCCACCATTTTATAAAATATAAAATGTTTCAACATAAGATAAAAAATCATGAATAATTTATACTTTTACACTATTAATACAAAATGCATATCTTATAGGATATCTATGTTTACCATTTTTGTAATTCAAATATTCTTGGATACTTTAGTATAATTAGACTCCTCTTATTGGTTTTACCTAACATTATCTAATCCTAATTCAAAAATTAACTAAATCATACTCTAATACTAACTATGGTGACCATAATTTTTCTAACATGATTATTACACTCTTTTTATGATAAACAACATAATATTGATACAGATTGGGGATCAAAAGGTTTAGTTTCATGGGAAAATTATGGTTCATACATAACTTTAACATAATAGAACACAGAAATTATTTAATTACTTCTTTTATATCTTTTTATTGGTCGTCACATTCTCTTTAGTACATTTAATTACTAGATAATATACATCAAACAATCGGGAGAGATAAAAGCCTAGTAAGATGATGAATAAGGAAATTGAATCATTAAAACATTGGTGATAATAATAATAATAATAACAATATCATAAGAATAGTATCACCGTCAACATAATGAGGGAAACATGTTGTAAAGAAATTCAATGTGTCAATGCATAAAAATGAAGCATCATTTCATAGTGGTCAAATACCACAAATAGTTATGAATAAATCTAGCATCCTATTCACACATAACATTTGTGTGTAATACTGATATTATCATTTTGAAAAATTATAGAATAATTGTCAAGCATATTACACATTATCTCATGAGATACATCATATTAAAAATTCATTACAGGTACATATAATTATTTTCTCAGTCATCACATCATAATATATACATAATCACGCATGCAACATAGAACATATTAAAAACATAGTCATGAATTATCCCATGGAAAGGAATGGGTTTCATAAGGGTTCAATCAATCATGATTTTAGTAATAAACATAGTTTTCCCAAATGAATATGGGTATAATATATTTGGAATGTGAATCATCATTCATTAGGGAAAAAACCAACTCGAGATGATTCAAATATGTGTATTGTATATTAGAGTTATTTATAAAATATTTGTATTTGTAAAAAATAAATAAAGGAAAAATATATATCCCCAAAAAAGTGAATAATAATGAAATGATACTTTAGGATCATTAGAGTATTGTTCATACAAAATATTTCACAGATGAGGGATAACCTAATGAAAGGTATTTGGGTATGAAAATAACATTACCTTTATTCCCACTTTATTTTGTTACTTTTGTGCCTCTTGAAGAATAAAGATAAATTTATTAAAAGAATTATCCAAAAGTATTATATTGTAATTTTTACCACTATTAATCGATTATATTAACTTTATTCTTTTTCTTAATTTTAGTGGTAATAGGGTATTCATTTTGGTATCATGTTTTACGTTATAATTTCCCATTTTACCCCAATTTCAATATTTTATTAAATGTAATTTTCAAAATAGTATAATTAAAATCATTATATTATAATAAATATAAATAAATTTTTATATATTATATATATTTTATAATTTAAATCCATTAAGGGTGTTATAATCCTTAATATGGTATTGTCTCTATAAGTTGTTAACTGACCTTTGATGGGACATTTCTGAAAGAGTGGAATGTAGATTATTGAAATTTATATATATAGTAATTATGATAATTAAAGTTGGGAAAAATCATTAATATAATGCTAAATTAATTCATATTTAATTCTATATTGATTGGATATGAATGGTGTGCTGAAAATAATAAGGATAAAAAAGAAGAAAAAGGAAAAATATGAGTTGATTGAGACTTACTTAATCCTTAGTGTAACTTGTCCTATACGCCACAGTAAACCCCATGATATTTGATGTTAGATTTCTCTATAACATATGTATTAATTCTAAGGAGACTGGAAGGGAGGAATTTTTCATATGTAGGTTTTTTCAATTCAGGGATGTGTGGTATTTCATTGAGAAGTAGAGGGGATATTTATAATTTAGGAGAGGGGTCTTTTTAAAATAAAATATTATGTCAAAGGTAAAAATGTAAAAGTGAATTTTTAGAAATATAAATCATTTATATAAATATATAATATAATTTGTTTATGAACTGAAATACACTTTATTAATAAAATTAATAAGGTTATTAAAAAGGAATGTAGAATAAAAATATAAATTGTTATTTAAGGAATAATAGTTGTCTTCGGTTTTGGAAGGTTTGTTTTAGGATTGTAAATTATGCTTATTTTATTTTAATGAAATATTTATCAAATAAATTATACCATGGATGAATTTAATGTTCTATAAAGTATTATTTCATTTTTACATCATTATTTAAGTAATTTAAGATGTATTAGTTATGTGAAAAAAATGTATTTTTAATATTCACCTGAAAATTGAAGTATCTCAGAAAATTACCAAAAAAATAACCATCTTTTCTGAATTAAAAAATGATATTAATTTTACCATAATATATTTAGAGCATTGGTAATTTTAATTTTAATTAATAGAAATTATTATTTTAACGAAATAATTTAAAACACAGTTTCTTTAAATTGTGCTTATATTTTCTTTGATTTTTATAATATAAATATTTATATTTTTAGAATTATAATATTTATATTTACATAAATAAATATTAAAAAATATTATTTATGTCCTATTATTTTATTTTGTGCAAAAATTACTATTCCAACAGTCATGTTACTTTTCCCAACAGTCCTATTACTATTCTTACTATCAAATTACTATTCCAATGATCAGGTTACTATTATAATGATCACATTTCCACCTACATATAACACATCATCCATTCACTCAATATTAAACTAATTTTTTCTATTGGTTTTATATTTCCATCTCATAATATGATTATTTTTTATAATTATTTTTTTTCTTTTTGTATAGTGTTAGTATTGGGGGTGATGATTCTAATCAATTGGGACATTCCGCCTTTTCCAAATTTTAATTTTATATTGCATATTTTTTTTATCATTGTATTTTTTGTAATTTTAATTTGTTTTATTGAAGATTAATGTAATATCATTTAGTATTTGGATAATTTATTTTGGTTTCTCTATATTTTTTATGTGTAAAATATAATAAAAAATAATACAACACATATTTATTGAAGAAATAAATTTTAATAATAAATACTAGGTTGATATAGGGGTGGGTTCCCTATATGTTGGTGGATTAAAATTCATTTAAAACATGAAATAGAAGTTTTTTTGGGAGAAGGTTATGATGAATCTATATAGGGCCATGAAAAAAATGAATATACTATGAAAAAAAAATCATAATCATGTTGTAGAATAAAAATTCTCTATAAATTTGGAAAGCACAATTTCCCTAATGATTCAGTATGGATATTTAAAATATATACACTCAAATATGATATTTGAGTTTAAGATGTAATAAATGGAATCTTTTTTTTTTGATATAAATGACATTAGAAGGAATTACTCCTTCAATAAAAATCGGGTTCCACCACTGCATAAATGATCAAAGGATACAAAGTGGAGTACTGCTAGTATTAAAATGATTACATTATATTATTGATTTACCTTATGTCTTTTTAATTCTATTATTTCATTCTGGTTTATTACACTTTTATACCTCTCTATGTCATTCTTCTTCTCTATCTCTTTTCTTCAAATGTATCCTCTTAAATAAAATAATGGAATACTTGTGTGAGGCTTGTCATTATGGTAGGATATGTGTTTCATGAAGTTGGTTATTCAATTCCAATTTTTGATTTATATTCATGGTGTATAAGAGTGATGTTTTTATTTTTGATAAGTTTCCCCCATTGCACAAATCATTAACACATTTATATTTTTTTAATGATTTTTCTATTATATTGAATGAGAGAACTTATAATGATATATTTGAGGTGTTTAGGGTATGGAAGGACATATGATTGAACCATATCTTAGAAGATTCCTCACTCACAATTTACAAGTTTCATTACCCTTTATTATAGGAGGAGGAGGAATTTATTTTTTTCTTGAATTCAGGGTTTCAAACCCAATATATTTATGAGTATTAGATTATGGGTAAGATTTAATTGATAATATATGAAGATGAATTTAAATGGAAATCATGAATAATTAAGGAACCTGAAACCAAACCTAAACTGTAATTACATTCTTATATAACCTACATTATTGAATTAATTAATGTTAGGTATATTTGAATACTCTTTTATATTTCCATTATTTGAAGCAACTAACAAAAAACCAATAAACAAATTAGTTGGTATGAACTAAATTAGTAGGAGAATAACTATGAATCTACTTATTTGAGAGAGCCCTGGTAATCCATTGTGATGTACTATGAAAAAACAAATTGTAGCTTTTTCCACAACCAAAAATATGTTTTTATCAGTATATATTAGTTAATATTTTAAATCTAGCTAAATTATATGATATATTTTGAGAACATATATTTAATTTATATTTTTCAGAATGTTTTATGAAATTTTATGGGAATTTTGGATCACAATTTTTCAGATTGTTTTGAGATGTATAATATGATCAAATATAATGTAACCTAGGAAAAACTAAGGGTTATATATTTTGAACTGATTCTAATATAGGTTATGTTACAAGAACTATAAGATAACATGATAGTGTTCTAAAGTGAGACACATTGAGGTCAAATTTTCTGAAGTTTCTTTAATAATTCACATATATTTATCATCACCCATATTAACAATTTTGGTTCTATTAAAGGTTGTATCATGAAGGAAGAATGAAAAAATGGATGTAATGTGAAATGAGAAAACTATCCCAACAAACATGCTAAACAGATAGGGGATGTAGTGAGAAATAATGTGATTATCTAAAACCATCTATCAAGAATTCAAATTAACATTGTGAACATAATTGAAATCTTAATCTAGACAATGACTATAAGGATTGAATCTAATAGATATTTTCGTTACCATGGGGACAGAGTAAAGAAGATTACATTTCTCCTATGATAAAAATGATGTAATAAGAAGCGGTGAAATTGTATTAAATAGACACATAATGAATATTTGTGTGGAGATGATGGTCATCAAACTCACAAGCATAAGGGAAAGAGAGAACCTTTAAAAATTTATTGCGTTAATTGAAAGGGGAGATTGAAAATTTGAGCCTCATTGTCCCAGTACATAGGCTAAAAATGGTAACTATAACAACTATTGAAATTATAACAATAAATTTCATTCCTTATTAGTATTCTTTATGTTGGTATTTTATAGTTATTTTCATTATAATAATATTTTGTTATTTCATAATCTAAAAGGACATTATTTTTTAATTAAAATCCTTTTAAAATAAGTTTTCAATTAAATTTTTAATAGATCCATTTTACAATATTAATTTCAAATTTTTTTTAAAATCAACATATCATAATTATTTTAGGGTCATATTTTTGAAATTTTTAGAAAATAATTATTTTTTAGTAAATAGGGAAAATATAGTTTTCTTGTAAAAATATAATTTATCTTCATTAACTTAATTAATTAAAATGTACAATTTCATATTGAAGTATCATAATAAATGTTTAATTAAAAAATATTATTAATTAAATATTAATCATCATGTTATATTATTTAGGTATAACATTATTTTTTGTCTTAAAAATACATTTTTCAAAAAATGATTTTTTCAATGAGTTTTGGGTTTTAATCATAAAGTAATTTCTAACTCATATTAAAATTGAATTTTTAAAATTTTATTCAATTTTTGGAATCTTGAGTTGTAATATATTTTAAATTTATCCCTTTTATTTTTGGTCATTATCAATATTTACTATAGTAAATATTTTTCACCTTAGTAAGTGTAAATAGGGTTAATTAATGTTAAAAAAATGTGAAAAGGCCTACAACACTCCCAAAAATAATTCCATGACTTTGATGGATTAATGTATCACAATATAGATAGTATAACATTATGAAATATGGAAATTTATTTCCACTTTACATTGATTATAACATTTATATTATTTTATATAAATTTGGTGTAAATAAATTACACACTCTTACTTATTATTTCAATAATATTTATTTAGGGGGATAAAAACAAAATATGCATGGTTATAAATGTTTATTTTAAAGGTAAATTTTTTTTATCATGGTAATTTATTATTTATTTTTAGTGATGAAATAAATATATTAAATGCTTCTGCAACATTGACACATTTCTTATAAAATCATTAGAAAAATCTGGTAAATATTTTAAAAATATAAAATGTAAGATTATTTGGGTGAGTTTTAGTTTCCTACAATTTTTATAGATAAAAATTAAATATTACATAAGATTTAATTAATTATATTAAAAGTCCATATTTTTCATTTTATTCATTTTCATATTTAATGAAAAATTCTAAATAAATAGTAATGATATTTTATAATAAAAACTATATTATGAAATAATTTTAAATTCATAAAAATATTGTCTTAATACATGTTAGCTTTATAATGTTTATATATAAAAACTTTTTCCATTTATTGTTCACTTTTAATTTTATTGAAACTATTTTGACACATATATTGTATAAACATTAATATAACAGTAAACTTCAAAAGGGATAATGAGGGGTTAAAAGAATGATATAATGGTGATAAAATCACTTTAAATAGTTCATATTTTGGTGTATTAGATGATTTATACTCATCTAAATCAAAAAATTTAATTATATAAAACAATATTCATTTTTAAATGAAATTGAAAATATATTTCTATAATACACTAAGTATTTACAAAAGTGACCCTCTCATCACTTATTAAAGGGAACCTCCTATCCTCTCTACCATAAAAATTTTGATTAAATTTTTCATCCAATATATGTAAAAGTTTCTCCAATAAATCACTCCCTACATCATGTAAGTACTATCATCAGATAAAGGAAAAGACAATAAGTTTTAAGATTTAAAATAGAGAGGTTTCCTGAGGAAATTTTTTGTTATCAGTGGCATATTTTTGTTTTGTTCTTCTTCCATATCATTGAAATCATAATTAAACAAGATTATATAATAACATAATTTTATTCCATATACCTATTTGTTATTATGATAGTGTTACAATCCATTCTCATCTCCCTTTACATCCTATCAGAAATGAAAATATTGTGTGTGTGTACATGTTGATTACCACGTCCACAAAGTGATCAGTTATGTTTTCCACCACCACCTCTCATGGATTTTTATTTTTATGGATTTATTTGATATTTTTTATATTCATGATATAATTTTCATTATATAATGATAATATATTTTCTACTTTCTTACCTTTTGGGTGATTTTTTGAAAAATGAAAATGCCATTCATGTGTGTGTGTAGACTACAACCTTCACGAAGCAATGAGATTCATTTTTTATCACCACATTACATAGATGATATATAAAAGTTTATTTAATGATACAATATTATATTTTTTATGTATTCATAATTAGATAAATTTCATATAATACATTTCATCTTGTAATCATAATAATTGAAAATGGAAATTTGACCCATGCGTACATACGAACTTCCATCTCCATGATTATAACATAGTTCATTTTTTCATAATATAATTCATGGTCTTATTTTAAGATTAATTAATATACTTAAATAAAAATTTTAAGAACCTGGTTCTTATTTTTTAGGTACGGGTTTCTTCTTTTCTCTTTTCCTTAAGTATTTTTTATAAAATGAGGAAAATAGGGAAAAATCATAAATTTTGGAAGTACACGCCGTGTACTTTTTCACATGTCGTGTTCTTTTGGCCGTGTGAGATGAGTACACATGGTGTATAGCCATGTTGGTGATGAAGGGTGTAAAAACTGACTACACACTGTGTAGTGGTCCTTTACACGCCGTGTAGTCAGTTGGAAGATGGAATAATAAGGCGGTGGAAGCAGCCTCCAGCTGGGCGACAGCACACACCATGTAGTGGGGAATACACACTGTGTAATCATGTCGATGGATGAACAGTTTGGCGGTGCCTCCAGATTAAAAGCTAAATTAAGGAAGTACACATCATGTACTCGGAAGTACACAGCGTGTACTTTGTTTTTTCTCTTAATATGGGTAGTAGCCAAACCTGTTCACAGGGAAGGCTTATAACCGGACAAGAGCATGGGAGGGGATTGCCACATCTTTGAGGATCTCCAAATCGAGCATCGAGAATCCGTTTCTGCCACGGATGATCTCGTTGGAACCACGCGGGTAACCCCTCTCATCTCCTGGCGTAGTTCTTTCCAATTTCTCCTCTAATATAAGTTATATGGGTTTAAGAGAGTTTTATTTCACCTCATATCTACCTTGTTCTAGGACGATTTCCTGGAACGTCGTTCGAGTATACTGATCAGGGGCATTTAAGGTAGGTGGCTTGGTGTTCAATTTTCCAATTGTTGTGCGTTTGTGTGTATTTTTCAGATACGCGCCCATGAATGGGTTGTCGTATGGTTGAGGCTTTGTTGAATTAAATACCTAGAATTGTGTATGTAATTTTAAGGTGATAATAAAATGTTTTTTGGGATCGCTGCTTGGATCCAAGACCACCCCGGGGGGCATTCCTCTATTTAGCCGTTCGACCAGGATACCCAAGGGTATGACTTTTTTTAATTTATGCATTACTTTTTACTTGAATGTAATTGTATGTGAACTACTTATTTACATGTTGGGTGAGGACAGGTTACTTGTGCCTGAGGGAAGTGTTTTACTATATCCTGAGGGCATGACTGTATTATCCTGAGGGAAATGCTCTCTTAGCTTGAGGGAAACTTCCTCCGTGCCTGTGGGCAGTTGATTCTGTGCCTGTGGGTGACACTTCGTATGCCTGAGGGAAACATCTGTTATTCTTGTGGGAAATTACCTTTGGGTTACGTATATAATTACCTGAGCGTAAGGGTTCCATGTCTGAGGACACTAACTGTTTACATAGAATTTTACTGTGGTGGTTTCTTAATAATAAATTTTGAAATAAATGTTAAATAGAAATATAACTGGTAAGTTAGTAACTTTTGAGTACTATTTTGTTTATTGCGTTTACTTTTTCACACTGTTGATGCATGTGTACACACAGTTGAGCACGATCCTTTGTTGGGTGCCTACTAAAATTATATCTCACACCCAGTTTGGGTCATGCTTTTCGGCCCAAACAAATTACGTTTCTGAAGGTGTGGATAAGGGAAAATTCCCCTTTACAGGTACTTGATTGTTGATGAGGAGTAGGGGATAATGTGACCGAGCATAGGCTCGTGATGCTACCGGCTGTTTTGTTTTTCTTTGATGTACTCTGTATTGTATTGTACTGTATTGTTGTGTAACATGTTCTTGCTGTTTTCTTAGAACTTAAGGCATGTTGCATCAACATCGTGCATGATTGTTGGTTGTTTTTACTGCAGTTGTTATCTTAAATGTGTATGGTTTATTACTTCCGCTGTTGTTGTATGTTTATATTATATTCCACTGCGCTACACTTTTAAAAATGAGGGCTTAGTTTCCCCACTATCAGACTTGGGCCCTCGCAGCTAGTCGGCAGCCTCTGGCATTTGGGGAAATGCGCTTGAGGTCATGTGGCGAACCAGGATCGGGGCACCCATTTAGTGGCATCGGGAATCAGGATGTTACAAAGTGGTATCAGAGGAGTTCTATTCTTTGTATTAATATTTGCAGCCTTATTCAAGGATAGTAAGAGAACAGTATTTGGTAATAAGTTGTGTCTCAGCGTAGCTAACCCATGTACATAGAAAAACCAATTTACCTCGTGTTGCAATTTTTCTGATTTTTTAATTTTATAGTTCAATTGATTTCACCGAAGGGTGATGCACTTGTATTGTGCTGTTTATATTTTTTTCATGGGTTCTATTTAGTTTCAACCCGAAGAGATGAGGGTATTCCATCTCATGAATCGTTTAGGCACATGCTAGTAGTCACATGCCATGCATGGTTTCCATGCCATGTTGGTGCATTAGAAATTGCATGTTATTGTGATAGATGATGTGCTAGTAAATGCATGTTGTTGTGATATCTGCTTGAAAAAATAACTGAGGTTTGATAGGGTATTATTGTGTGAGCCTGTTTAGAGGATGCATGCCAATATTTGGTTTTTGGGGAGTGTGGGCCCTCATTGACCGAAATATGGTGGATCATGGGATTTTTATCTGGTTATAACACATATAATATGAAAAACTTTCATTCATGGGGAGTATGGACCCTCACGGATTAGAATTTTCCACTTAAATGTTGTTTTTCAGTATTTTCTGGGGTTCAGAGATGTTTTTGAGGCATACTATCCGGAAACCCAGTATACACACCGTGTAGTGCCTTAAACACATAGTGTATGTTCTTCTGTTCGGGAAGAAAAGAAAACATTATGAGTACACACCGTGTAGTCTAAGTACACGTCGTGTAGTCTCTTCTCGTGTCATAGACCGTGTGGGCGGGGACACTGGGTAGGGAAATGCTTCGGGCGAACATGTCGTGTACCTTATGTACACGTCGTGTAGTGTTAACCTGGGAACCCGGCCGTGTAACTAACAACATTGGTCGGTGTAATCCTTTTGTGTACACGCCGTGTGTATATGGAACACGCTGTGTAGTGTGAGCCATGTATAAGGCCATGTAACTAACAACATGAATCAGTAGAGCTCGTCTTGTACACACTGTGTACCTATGGGACACACCGTGTAGTCTTGTCTGAGGACAGACCATGTGGTTTTAGCCGTGTGGCTGGGAAATGGGGTAGTGTACACACCGTGTACAGGTGTAACACGTCGTGTAGTATCAAGCCGAGTAGTCGGGTATGTCACAAACGACACGGGCAGTTGGAAAATTACACCATACACGCCGTGTAGTTTTGTTTAATGGGAGCCATGTGGCTTGGCTGTGTAGAATGACCCAGGCAGGGGAAGAAAAGTCAGGTACATGCCGTGTAGTCTTGTTGAGCAATTTTGATTGCCTTCCTCCTCCTATTCCCCTTTTTTGGTTCCTTAGTTTTCATACTATAATAATCTTGATCTAAGGTGTGCATTTGACCTTGTAGTGTCATTCCATTGAGACGACCACGCATTGTTCGACAGGAGATAGGAAACGAGTATACTCTTGAGTTGGTGGGCCATAGGCTACCAGTTGATCCTCCAGCAGAGATAGATGCAGCACCCACCATTATACTAGACACAGGGGCGGATGCACAGTTCTGAGAAGGCTTTATGCGGTTCATGAAGTCCTTTTAGGGAGCACTGCCGGCTACCACATCTATGGCTGAGTTGACACGTTTCTTCCAGCAGCAGCATCTGCCTACGTTTTCAGGGGATGTCGGACCACATGCTGCAGAGTCTTGGCTGCGGTCGATGCAGACTATTTTTTAGCACCTAGAGATGCCTCCTGGGTGGAGGGTCAAGCTCACGACTTATATGCTACGTGATTCTTCCACGAGGTGGTGGGATGTTACCACCCAGTCAGAGCATCACAGATACATGGCATGGGAAGATTTTCAGATATCCTCTTATGACTTCTTCTTCCCAGAGACGCTGACGGCAGATCGAGCTCAAGCGTTCCAAAATCTACAGCAGGGATCTATGTCGGCGATGGATTATTATGCTTGTTTCACCGAGCTTTAGCGTTTTCACTCATTCTGGTGGGAGATGAGACTCTGAGAGCCAAACTCTTTGAGGATGGTCTTCGATATGACATCCGAGCACTGGTAAATGTTTTCAGGTTGCCTTTAGTACATGCTATTGTGAACCAGGCGCTGATTACAGAAAGGAACCTGCGGGAAGATAGTGGTGTGGGCCAGGGTGGTTCAACACTAGTTTATGGTACTATTTCTACAGGTAAGAGGAAGAGACAGATGGACTTCTCTCAGGGTGGCATTACTAGCAAGAAGAATTTTTCAGGTGGCCAGGTCATGACCAACCATTGTGGTAAGGAGGGGAAAAAGAGACATCATTGTCCACAAGACCCAGTGGAGTGATGATATTGCAGCAAGATGGGTCATCTCAAATTCTTTTGTAGGGCATTTCCACCAGTGGCTAGTGAGAGGGGTTCTGTGTAGCCTCCGCGTGCGGGAGCAGGACCAACAGCTTCTTACCAGTCGGGGAACTGGAATACATCAGGGCTTGCAGGAAGAGATGGTGGTTGTGGCTGTGGTATCAAGACACCAGGATCTCAGAGGAAGCAGGGAAGGATAGCTCAGGGTATCCAAGCTGTGTCGTAGGGTCGCGACACTGGGCAGACATATGCAGTGCAAAAAACCTAGCAGGAGCAGGATCCCGGACCTTCTACCGTCAGAGGTATGATTCTAGTAGCTTCTGTCTTATCTTCGGTGCTTTTTTATACAGGCTCTACATATAGCTTTATATCTATTCCCATTTTGGAGAGCCTTGGGCTTTGTGTTTCTACTTCTTCTGCTGTTATGATGCTAGATACTCTGTTGGGGGCTAGAACGGCTAGTGTGCATCAGTGCAAGGAGTTCCCCCTTGGGGTTAGTGGGTGTCATTTCCTTTGGGACCTCTTTGTCTTAGAGATGATGACCTATGATTTCATTCTTGGGATGGACTGCTTGGTTCCCTTCTAAGCCTCTGTGGATTGTTATCTTCGCATGGTGAGTTTCACGTCACCAAAAGGAGGAGATTTTCTATACAAGGGCTGTGGGATGTTCAGTTGAGTCGAGCTGGACCAGAGCATCATGGGCGGGGTGGTATCACAGCCCATATTGCAAGCTTATATCTAGAAGACCAGGGGACTTGTCAGAAGGATTTCCCTCTAGTGGTTGAACGCTTCAGGGATGTCTTCCCGTATGACTTTTCTGGTATTCCTCTTGAGCATGAGGTGGATTTCTTTATTGAACTTTTTCCATGAGCAGGACCGTTGTTCATTCTTCCTTATAGGATGGCTACACTAGAGTTGCAGGAGCTCAAGAAATAGTTAGTGGATTTACATGAAAAGAGTTTTTTTCTACCCAGTACTTCTCCTTGGGGTTCTCCTGTCCTTTTTTGTGAAGAATTTAGATAGCACAATCAGACTCTCTGTGAATTATCAGAAGCTGGACCAATTGGTGGTTAAGAACTGATATCCCTTGCCAAGGATTGATGATCTTTTTGATCAACTTCGTGGACCATGAGTGTTCTCGAAGATTGAAATGATATCAGGATCTCATTAGCTACACGTTAGACCATCTGATATACTTTTCACAACTTTCAGGAGTAGGTATGGTATATATGAGTATACGGTTACACAATTAGGAATCACGAACGCGCCAGCAGTTTTCAGGGCTCTGATGAATCGTGTGTTCTATCCTTATCTGGATTCTTTTGTGGTAGTATTCGTGGATGATATCTTGGTGTAATCTCACATTCGACACGACCATGCCACCCATCTGGAGATCATATTGAGTACACTGAGAGAGCATCATCTATATAATAAGCTCTCAAAGTGCCACTTTTGGATTGACCAGATACACTTCATGGGTCATATCATCTCAGAGGCAGGTGTTGCAGGACACCTGGAGAATGTGAGAGCAGTAGTTTTCTGGGAGCAACCTAAGAAATTATTTGAGATACAGAGTTTCTTGGGGCTAGCTGGTTACTACAGGCACTTCATTCAAAACATCTCCTGCTTAGCATCACTGTTTATGGGATTGACTAAGAAGGGTGTGATGTTTTTTTGGTCTGAATCTTGCGAGACAACATTCCAGGAGCATAAGTGAAAGTTGACATCAGCACTGATCCTAATACTCCCAGAGCAGGTGACTAGCTATACAGTTAACTATGTTTCATCAAGTATTGGGTTAAGAGCTGTGTTGATACAGGGAGATCGAGTTGTTGTGTACGGGTCTTGTCAATTGAGGCCACATGAGAGGAATTACCCAACGCATTATCTTGAGTTGGCTACAGTTGTTCATGTGTTGCGTTGTTAGAGACACTATCTCTTGGGAGAACATTTTTGTGGTGTTCACAGACCACAAAAGTATCAAGTACATCATTACCTAGCATGACATGAACCTGAGGTAGCGAAGGTGGGTTGAATACCTTCAATCCTTTGATTTTTATCTCTCCTATACACCTGGTAAGGGTAATGTAGTATTTGATGAAATGAGCAGGAAGACTCATATACATGCAGTGCAAGAGACTAGGGGTGAATGGAAGCTTATGGATTTATTCTTTGAGATGCATTTGGAGGTTCCTGACAGTCAGAGGCAAACCTATCATTCATCTTTAGCTATGACTGCTACACTCCTGGATGGAGTGAGGATGAGACAACTATCTGATTCAGAAGGCCTAGTTCTACGGGAGTCAGTGGCAAGTGAGGACCCTCCTCCTAGGTGGACGATAGGCGATGATGAAGTCTTACATTTCCATGGACGAGTGTGGGTTCCAAGGGATATATGCGAGGAAATGATGTAGGAGTTTCATGATTCATCTAGGGCAGTTCATCCCGGGGTTACCAAGATGTACCGTGACTTGAGACGTCAGTACTGGTGGCTGGGTATGAAGAGAGAAATAACTGGTTTTGTTACGAGGTGTTCCACCGGTCAGAAGGTGAAGCCGAAGCATCATAGGCCAGTCGGACTATTATAGCAGTTACCCATCCCGGTGTGGAAATGGGATGATGTCGGGATGGACTTCTTGAATGGGTTTTCGAGGTCACCTCGAGGCAATGATGTCGTGTCAGTTGTTGTGGACAGACTCACAAAAATAGCTCACTTTTTTCCGATCAAGGAGACCATCAGAGTTGATGAGCTTGGGAAGTTGTATATCTTAGTGACCGTACATATTCATGGGGTCCCTCATTCTATCATTTCAGATAGGTATTCTCGTTTTACATCTTGTTTGTTGCAGAGTTTTCAAAGGGCACTGGGTACACAGGTGCTTCTGAGCACAGCTTACCACCCTCAGACTGATGGCCAGTCAGAGCGTATGATAATGGTGCTTGAGGACATTCTACATGCATGTGTCTTAGACTTTGGGGGCTCTTGGGAGAAGCATATAACCCTAGTCGTGTTTTCCTATAATAATAGTTTTCAAGAAACTATCGAGATGTCACCTTACGAGGCTTTATGTTGTAGGCCATGCCAATCACCCTTTTTCTACTTAGAGGTAGGTGAGGTATCTTTATTGGGAACATGTCTCGTTCAGGAGACTTCTAAGAAGGTCCAATTGATTCAGAAGTGGATGGATACCACACAGTGTTGTCAGAAATCTTATGATGATTGCCGTAGACGACCATTGTATTTCGTGGTTGGGGATCCGGTTTTCTTGCATGTTTCACTAAGGTTGGGACATAGGCGGATCAGGAGATAGGGTAAAATTTCACTGAGGTGTGTGGGGCCATTTGAGGTTCTAGAGAGAGTCAGGTTGGTTGTCTATCGGTTTCAGTTACCATAGAGGTATCGAGCCATGCACAACGTCTTCCATGTATCTTAGTTGCGCTGCTATCATTCAGACCCATCTCGCATTTTTTATCTCGAGGAGGATGAACTTCAGGTAGATGCGTCCTTTGAGAAGTATCAAATTCGTATCTTTTATAGTAGTAGGATGGTTTTCTTGAGGCCAGTAAATTCCTATCGTACGTGTGCTATGGAGGCATGGCCGAGTGCCGGATGAAACTTGGGAGCGGGAAACCGACATACGTGCTCAGTGGCTAGAGCTGTTCTAAGCATTACCTTCTGCACCCTTGGAAGGGAAATTCATGGACTAATTGCTTTAAGGGGGGATGTTTATAAGAACACAGAGCTTATTTTTGAGATACAGGTTTCTTATTTTCTCTTTTCCTTATGTTTTTTTGAGAAAATATGGAAAATGGATAAAAATCCTAAATTTTTGAAGTACACGCCGTGTAGTTTTTCACACGCCCTATACTTTTGGCCGTGTGGGATGAGTACATAGGGAATGTATCCATGTCAGCGATGAAGGGTGTAAAAACTGACTACACACTGTGTAGTGGTCCTTTACACACTATGCAGTCAGTCGGTAGATAGAATAGTAATTCAGTGGAAGTAGCCTCCAGCTGGGTAACAGTACACGCCGTGTAGTCGGGAATACACGTCGTGTACTCTTGTCGACGGATGAAACGTTTGGCGGTGCTGCTAAATGAACAGTTAAACGAAGGAAGTACACGACATTTACATAGAAGTACACACCAGGTACTTTGTTTTTCTCGCTTAAAATGGGCAGTATCCAACCCTATTCATAGGAAAGTCTTTGAACTGGATGGGAGCATGGGAGGTGATGGTCGAATCTTCGAGGATCTCCAGATCGAGCGTCGAGAATCCGTTTCTGCCTCAGACGATCTCGTTGGAACCGCGCGGGTAAGACCTCTCATCTCTTGGTGTAGTTTTTTCCAATTATTCCTATAATGGACGTTATTTGGGTTTAAGCGAGTTTTCTTTCACCTCAGATCTACCTCATTCTGGGACGATTTCATTGAATGTCGTTTGAGTATACTGATAAGGGGAATTTAAGGAAGGTTTCTTGGTGTTCTTTTTTCCAACTTTTGTGCGTTTATGTGTATATTTGAGATATGCGCCAATGAATGGGGTGTTGTATGGCTGATGTTTTGTTAAATTACATACCTAGAATTTTATAGGTAATTTTAAGGTGATAATAAACTATTGTTTGGGATCACTTCTTGGATCCAGGACCACCCTGGGGGTGTGTTCCTCTGTTTAGCCATTGGGCCAGGATAACCGAGGGTATTCCTTGTTTATTTTATGCATTAATTATTCCTTGAGAGGAATTTTTAGTGAACTACTTATTTACATGTTGGGTGTGGCCTGGTTACTTGTTCCCGAGGGAAGTGTTTTACTATAGCCTGATGGCATGACTGTATTAGCCTGATGAAAATGTTCTCTTAGCCTAAGGGAAACTTCTTTCGTACCTGTGGGCAGTTGATTCTGTGCCTGTGAGAGACACTTCATACGCCTGAGGGCAACATCTGTTATTCTAGTGGTAATTACCTGTGGGTTACATATCCGATTAACTTAGGGTAAGGGTTCCCTGTCTGAGGACACTGACTGTTTACATATAAATTCACTGTGGTGGTTTCTTAATAATAAATAATGAAATGAATGTTAAATGGAAATATGACTGGTAAGATAGTTACTTTTGAGTACTTCTTAGTTTATTACTTTTACTTTTTCACACTATTTATGCATGTTTACACACAGTTGAGCACGTGCCATTGGTGGGTACCTACTGAGATTATTTCTCACACCCTGTTTGGGTCATGCTTTTTGTCCCAAACAGATTACGTTTCTGAAGGTATGGATAAGGCGAAAGGTCCCTTTATAGGTAATTCATTGTTGCTGAGGAGTAGGGGATCATGGGACCGGGCTTAGGCTCACGATGCTACCGACTGTTTTTTTATCTTTGTTGTACTCTGTATTGTACAGTACTGTATTGATGTGTAACAAGTTCTGGTCGTTTTCTTAGAACTTGAGGCATATTGCATCAACATCATTTATTATTGTTGGTTGTTTTTACTATAGTTTTTTATCTTAAATGTGTATGGTTTATTGCTTCTGCTGTTTTTGTATATATATATATATTATATATTTCGATGCGCTACACTTTGAAAAATGAGGGCATAGTTTCCCCACAATCAGACATGGGCCCTCGCTGCTAGTCGGTAGCCTCTAGAGTTTGTGGAAATGCACTTGAGGCCATGTGGAAAGCCGGGTTCGGGGAACCCGTTGAGTGGCACCCGGAATCGGTATGTTACAAAAATAATGTAATTATTATTTTTATGGATATGATGTTATAAATACCCATTCGACTGTAGTTAATATACCAGTGGGAGTTTGGATTTATGAGCTAAATATCATCAAAACATCTGATGTGAACTTAATTAATTAATTTGTTAATTATAACATGTTAATAAATAAAAAAATTAATAAAATAATTTCACAATATTTTTAATAATGTTAATAATTAACAAATGTTTATTATTCAGGAATATAAAAAACATACATGAAGAGTTAGAGTAATGTAAAGGGAAAATTTGACATAAGACATCATTTTAAATATTTTATTGAATTATTTTCTATATTGTTCTCTTAAATTTACCAATATTTAAGAATGTTTCATGGATATATTTATATGAAAATAAATGAATTAGAAAATAATTTTTACATCACATTTGAATATTTATAAATGTTTTCAAAATGAATCGTTTCACGTATTTTATACAAATCATTCCAAATTTCATTATAAAAGAAAAAATAATGTTCTTCTTTAATATATACAATGTCAATAACGTTTACCTCCTCAAAAAACAATATTATAATGTTTATATTCCTTTACAAGATTCTATGTTTTATAAAAAACATCTATTCTTTATTCTATGAATTTTTGTGTTAAAAATGGGGTTTTAAATGGAGTGGGTATTTTGATACCTAAATGTATTTTTCATATGGGTTAAAAAATATTTTAATGGTTTTTATGTTGATATGGTTCAATAATAAAATGTTTTGTTATTAGTAAATTACATTAGCATTGTTGATGATGATGAGTAATGTTTATACGTCTTATATGAAGGGGAGATCCTAATAAAACTTATATGACTACAAGAACTGATATTGATCTCAATTAAATTTGGTAATAATCCATGTATTCAAAGTCCATAAGGTGGGAGCTAATTTGGATGATTTATCTAATGGGTTTAATTGTACTCAATATATTTCTGACATCTATAATTATGTGTTATGAATATGTTTCACTATGTTTCAAACAAGAGTTCTTATTTTCCTATTATGGATTTTAAGGGTAATATATAAGATAAAATGTATTCTCCAAGTGAATATGATTTATGTTATATGTTCAATGAATAACATAGAAAATGTTATCGTTCTATGGGATTTCTTGATTTTAACTAGAATGATTAATTTGATACTATTATGTTCCATGATGATATTTTTATACTTATAAAATATTTGTAAAAGTTTTTAATTTTTTTTATGGTTGTGTTAAAAAAAATATAAAGTCAAACTGAATATAATTATGATTCTCCAGGAAAAAAAATTTTGTTTCATAGTAAAAATATTATATTTTTAGAAAAAATGAACTGAATAGAAGTTTCAACATTATGATAAATGAGTTTGTTATGTTTTATTTATGACATAATTATCAAATAATATAATAGTAAATGATCTTTGGGTATGAAATAATATAAATTATAGTCAGAGAAATTGTATTACATAATAATTAAGATTATTTCCATATATATGGCCTTATAGAAAATATGAAGATAATTTTTTGGTGTGGATAATGTTAATAGAATACCACTGAATGATTGAAAAGTATAGTTAAGTTTAAAATAAATAGAATTTTAATAATACAATGATTATTTTTGTAATATATTTCTATTTATATAATGGATTTCCAAATAAGATATGAGGAATCTGATGTAGGATGGAATTAATAGAAAAATTTCCTTCAATTTCAATATCAATGAATGGTAGGAAATAGAAGTGAAAATATTGTTAGAATTATGGATTTTTTGATATATGATATAAATTATGGTGTAATACATGTAAGAAAGAAATCATAAATAAAATATATGAACATGTTTATAGATTAATGTTTCATGAAACAAAACCCTCTGACTTTTGGTAGTACCTAAGATCTAGTTATAGGTAAAAGATATATCAATTCTCTAGAAATTATATTCGGAGTCCTAGGATATTCAAATAAACATACAGTAACTCTTTAAATTTACTATTTTAGAGGTCAAACTTATGTATGGAGGTTTTTTCATAATAATAATCAAGATAGAATAGTTTGATTCCATGTAATGGGATAAATTCCTGATTATTATCCAAGATAAAAATTTCCCTAAATACTTTCGAATCAAGATAGAGAATAATTTCTGGGAATTCAGGTTAAAGGATAAATATTCAGTAGGTGCATATGGTTATAATTTTATAATATTTTTTTGGTACATCCAATATTTTATTCAAGACCCTATTCTAAAATACCTTATGATTATGAAAAAAAACATCATGATTGTTTTCAAAACATTAAAATAAATATAGTTATATGATTATTTTGTAAGTGTCAATTTCAGTAATAACATATTCTGTACCTTAGGTATAGTTTTTGTTAACAAAGCATAAATATTTACCCTAATAAAATTATTATTTTTGATAAATTGATTATGACTTAAAAATTTATTAGAGATTAATTTTTTTGATGGATTAGTTGATTATTGTCATAAGTTTGTTAAAAATATTGCTTAATTATCTTTTCCATGCAACAATAAAAGTGTCCTTCAATAGCACAACAATAGTCCCTTTTGATTCCTAAAAACTCACTGACTACCGAAGTGTGGGTAAAATCCCTAGGATTTTATCATTACTAGAAAAGCACTGATGAATGGGTCCATTATCCACACTAAAAAATCACTAATTAATAACCCCTTTATCTGTAATTTTTTTTGTATTAAAGGTCCCTTTTATTAATTCTTTTTAGTGTTAATAATAAGGTTGAAATTATATTTATTTGGAAATATATGAGCCCAAACCCTTTATCAGTGCATCCATGACCCCTTTAATAGTGCTCCACCCTCCCCTTTGTCAGAACTTTTCACACCACCACAACTTTATCAACAAATTACAAATTTCAAGCCTCCTCCACCCACCTATATTCGATCACTAAACCTCTTCCTTGACGATGTAATTCCTTTACAACTTCCCCATATTGTTTTGTTTTCCATTTAATGATATTTTTTATTATTTCTATATATATTTATAGATATATTTTTTAGTCACATATTAATATATTTTTTAAAAATACATTTACAAAATATTGGTCTGTGATATATGTATATACTTATGTATATATAAATATATTATATGTTATATTCGTTTAAATATATCATATTATAATATAAATATATATCCATTTATTTATACAATCATATATGTATATATAAAAGTAATAAAAATATATTTATATAATTAAAAAAATTGTTAGATATAGTTTTACCTAAATTTTTAGAATATCAATTTATTTACAAATATTAGAACGTACTTATACATATATATTTGTTAATTATTGACACACATGTTTATATACAAATATTAATTCTAAAGGTATATAAAAACATATGAATGCATTTTTATAAGGTAAATAAAATGGATAATTTTTATGTTTAATATATGATTTTTAAATTTTTTTACAAAATACATTTCGACATAAATATTTTGATATATTTATTTATAAAAGTTATTTATTATAGTCAAAATCTGTAAATATGTATATATTTAATTATAAATAAAACAAAATTATGAATAATGATAAAATTTTAAAACCATAATATCAATATGAACGTAATACATAAGAATAAATTCAGTCTCTCAAAAAAATAGCAAAAAATTCACCCTTAATGGATACTAAAATTCCAACAATTTTTTAAAAATTTGTGTAACCCGGTTAAAAAATCTGGTTTGGAAGACATAGAGACAATTTTTGCCTCAAGACATGAGGTTGAGGGGTCGAATAGTTACCAAAGCATAGAGACCTTTATAGACTCTAATTTGATATGTAGTAGAGTCCAAACAGACACTCAGATACAAAATTATGGTCGTTTGAAGTTTGAGTTATGTTTCAACTTATTTTAGTTCATTTATTATTTTTCGTAATTTCATTACCTTAAAATTATTATTTAATTAAAATTAATCAATACTGATATGGAAGTTTTAATTAAAAATACATTTTAATAATTTCATAATCCATTTTCACTAAATATTATAAATATTAAGTGTAAATGGATATTTTTCCTTAAATAAATCGTATTTTAAAAATATATTTTAAATTAATATAAATATATTAATATTTATATGTGAATATATTGTTTTTAATTATTATTTTTTAAATATAAATTTAATATATTTTATGAAAAAATAACTAATATGTGGTATTTATTAGTGCTTCTAAAAAGTGTTGATACCCCCCCCCCCAATCGGTGCTTTTTTACATGAGATGATAGAGCTCCCCCCTGCTTGAGTTATTTTTTAACAATATTGTTAAAGGGGCCCCTTTATCAGCACTTTTTTACTAGTTCTTTTAAAGGGGGCCTATGTATGCACTCTTTTACAAGCACTATTAAAGGGACCCCTTTAGTAGATATTTCTTATCACTGTTAAAGACCCCATTTAATATCACAAAAAAATCATTGTTAAAGAACCCCTTTAGGAGAAAATTTTCTCATACTCACAATGGGGGGTCTTTAATATCACTTTTATCTAGCATTGTTAAAGCCATAGAACTTTATAAAAAGAGTTTTATAATAGCTTCATCAACAAATATAACTTGAAAAGGACATAAGATGATATGGTTGAAAGAGTGTGATTCTTTTTTTGAGGAATTGAAAATATGATTGTGGAATTATCCAGTTTTGGCCACACCCTCAATAATTGGTGAATTGTTCCAATAAAATGATGATTCATTAAAGGCACTTAGTTGTGTTTTGATTAATAATTATTAGGTAATTTATTATAAATAAATAACTTGTGTTAAATTATCCAACACAAGACCTAGAATTATCTAATGAGGTATTTTCATTAAAAGTTTATTGGTTTGATTAATAGAGTAATTTTTTAAATATATTTTGTTCATTGATGCTTAAATTATAAATTCTCATAGAAATAACTGAACATAATATTGAAAATATTCCTGTAACTGATTAAATATTGTGATGGAATAATTCATTACTATACTGAAAAAGAAAACATTGTTGAAAATTCATTGAGTATACAAGTTAATTCAACATTTACATGGATATTTTTGGAACATGATCCTTTGGTAAATTATTTAATGAATGATAGCCTATTTTTTTTTAAAAAAAATTACACTATTTTATTTCTTTTATCAGTGTAGCCTACATTATGAGGCATAATCTAAAAATATCAGAAGGAATTAAATAATTGGTAATGAAAGGTGGAATTGGTAAACAAAGGTAATTCAATTTAAATTAAAATTAATAAGTAATGTGTTTTCTTATTTAGAAAATGATTTTGTGTGGAAGATTACACTTACCTGAAAAATGAATTATTGAATGATTCTCATAGATATCACTTTTTTATTCATTCCATTAGTACTAGAATGTATAGAGGCATTCAATAGTATTTTTGGTGGGGTAGAATGAATAAGAGATATTTTATAGATTCCAATAAACCATTTAAAATTTGAAGGAAATTTACCTAATGGCATTCATCAACCTTTGTCATTACTCTAGTGAAAATTGTAAAATATATCTATGGATTTAATAGTGGGATTTCAAATAACATCATGATTTAATATTTTAATTTTGGATAATGACTATCAAATAAGTAAATATTCACTTTTCCTTAACATTAATGATAAAATGTCTTTAGATAATAATTATCAACTATATATTAAATAAATAATTAGGTTACCTGAAATTCTACTCTCTATTATATCTTACTGTGATCCCATTCCTTCTTTTAATTTATTAAATTTCCTTCAGAATTCATTTAGTGATAAATTAAATTTCATTATATCTTTCCACCATAAATTAGATTAAATATAGAAAATAAGGATTTAGAACATGTATTACAAGATTCATTATTGTTCAATAGATTAATTGGGAAGTTGGGATCCCTACATTTATTGATTTAATTTTCTTATAATAATTGTATTCTTTCTAGAATAAATATGGATCCTACTATGTAATTTTATAGAAACCAGTGTCGAAAAACATTTTTTTTGAATTAGGGGAATGGAAGTTGTTGTAAATAGGGTTGGTATATTAAATGGTTTATACAGTGAAGACGATCTGGATACATATGTGGATTCCTTAGAGAAGAAATAAAATTAATGAGAATAATTAAATGATATTTTAATCTTTTTATAAAGGGATCATCTTTTTTATTGAAGTATATTGATGGAAAAAATAAATGTTTTTTAAGTAAAAAAGGAATATAACTCTATAGTTCATTGTATCATATGAAATACTAGAGAAATATGGATTATCTTCCAATATATTTTTCCTCAACTATTATTTTATCTCATTTAAATGATGTATTTTACATTTTATCTCTAAAGAATACTAGATTCAATTAATTTTTTATGTAATGAATAATATAAGATGAAAGAAAAATGTTCTCAATAGAATCAATTAATAATGATTATACAAAAAGATATCATGTATTTCATAATTAGTTAATTCATTATGTTAAGGTTTAAAAAAACAAATGGTTAAAGGTCAAGCATGAGGATTAGAAATTCCTTTGAAGGTAAAAATACCCCCAGTAATTAAATTATTGGATAATATTCTACCGATGAAATTTCCAAATTGGGTAATAATAATACAACCTAATAAATATAATAACTAATTATTACCTTTATTGTATTCCAAAATTATATTTTCTATGGATTGAATCATATTAATAATATTAAGTAATATCTAAATCAAAAAGGAAATAGTTTTATTCTTATTAAATTCCCTTACAAATATAAATTTATTTTCGAGATTATATGATAAATTTTTTAAATATAATTTTCATAAAATAAAAATAATTTTTTAAAAATATATATTAAAATTATCATTGGTTAATATGTTTTACTTTTCTGAGAAAATATATTTTTCTGTGAATAGTAAAAAATACTAATTTTTGTAATAAAATCATTTATTTTAATTAAATAATTTAATTTAATTTTACTTTTTTCAATTATAGTAACATATGTATCATTCAATTATTTATATTGTAATTAAGTACATATGAATCATTATTATACCTTATTTTTAATAAGTTCATTTTTTGGATTTAAAACACATTATTCTAAAAAAACAATTCCCTTACAGTGTGTGTTTTGATAATTGATTGATTTCAAAAACTACCAGGAATATTATATTTTTAAATAAATTAAATATTTATAATCTGGAGATCCAAATTTATTAAATATTTCCCATTTATTTTTCATCATAATAAGTATTTGCGGAAGTAAATATTTTCCTCAATATTAAGGGTTAATTGGTTAATTAATGACCAAAATAATCTAATAGGGCCTGAAACACTCCCAAAAACATTTATTTGTTTCATTTGAGGCTTTTTTTTGACCAACATCATCCATGTATCAAAAATATATCAATTTCATAATGCATGACTTTGGTGATTATATTTATATTATTTTATCAAAATATGAAATAAAAATGTCGCTATGTTATTTTAAGAGTCTATAATATTATTTGATAGCGATATAAGATATTTATATTCAATTTTAAATGTGTATTTGATATTTTAATAATATTTTTTCTTGGAAATATTTTAATTTTTTTTATGAAACAAATAACATAAATTATTACAAAACACGAAGACAATTCTTGTACAAGGAGTAGAAAAATCATATAATTTTTTTAAATATTCTATAAAGTAATAGTTTTTTTATGTTTTAGCCAAAAATGAATTTTATAGACATATTTAACATATTAAAGATTTATTTTTATTATATTATAATTACAATTATAGAATTTTGTTTTTAAATTGCAATTAAATGAATAGTTCCAAAAATGACATTAATGATATTTTATTATAAAAAATATTTTATTAAAAAATTTAAAATTAATAAAAATGTTTCCATCAACCTCATTAATGTGTTATGATACATATTATCAACCATGGTCCATTTACTGGACACTTTTCCATTTATATTAAACTTTTTGACTAATATAGTGTCAAATTATTGATATCATTGTAATTAGAAACAGGGTTAATAAGAGTTAAAATAATGATATATGGGGAAAACTACCTAAACATGTGTACATTTTTTTGGATTCGAGAATATTTACTGATTATTTTATTATATTTTTCTTTTATGTCTTCCAATTCATTATTACATGAATAGAAATTTATATTAATTTAATATGATAAGTAATACAATGATTTCCTCTCCGCTCACATATAAATGGGAGCATCCTCTCCTCTATTAACCACATATTTTGAGAACTATTTTTATTTAAATAAATTAAAATGTTACTCACCAACTTCACTCCACCCATTATAGGGGTCTTTGTCTTACCAAAACACAATCCTAGGTGGGTAAATGTGTATACCAAAGAGGTTGCCCAAGGAGAAGGTATAACTCATAAATGTACAATTTGATGTTTTTGTATTTATCCACCTCCTACAAATAGTATTTAAACATAATCAAATAATAGCCTAATTATATTCCATATCCATAGATGTTAAAATTATTTTTTATAACCCTTCATTATCTCCATTTTTATCTTATAGGAATGGAAAACATCTCGTGTGCATACAAATGGATTACCACATTAGTAATGCGATGTGTCTTTTTCTGCACCACCACCTCCCATGGATATTTATTATGATGGAT
This sequence comes from Viscum album, assembly GCA_963277665.1. Classification (NCBI taxonomy): domain Eukaryota; kingdom Viridiplantae; phylum Streptophyta; class Magnoliopsida; order Santalales; family Viscaceae; genus Viscum; species Viscum album. Next base: position 287,848,193 of record OY728151.1, on the reverse strand, counting down.
TTAACTAATTAATATGATATTCAGTACATAATTAAAAATATTTTATGATAATACATGATAATATTTATTATCATTCAATTGATCGGAAAATGGTAATGTTGTTCGTGTGAACATGTGAACTTCTACCTCCTAGAAGCGATGTGATTCATTTTTCCTCACCAATTCATAATGAAGATATATAAAATATTATTTAAATATATAATATTTTATTTATGATCTAACAATCCTTAAATTAATATAAAATAATAACTACCTTCCTTCCATCATGAAATTGAAAAATAATAATGTTAGTCATGCATATGTATGGTCTATAGTCTATATAATTATAACATAAATCATTTTTAATAACCATATTTCATTTTTATTTTTTAAATTTATAAATTTTGTATTAAAATTATAATTATTTAGTTATTATTAATCTATATATTATGGTTTAATGGGCTCTTAGAACATAGTCATACTACAAAATTCATTTTGGATAAATGATCCAAATAACCTCAAAACGCATGTGATGAGCAGAATTGATTATGTAAATAATATAAATTTTTAATTAATAAAATAAAATGAATAATAAAAATGAAAAAAGTTTTTATTAATGTAAATAATGAACATATTTTTATTTTTTAATAAAATAATGGATATATGTGATGATTCCAACTCATAGTGAAGGACATAATAATATAAAACCCCATTTTAAATATTTTAACGACTTATTTTCCTTTTTTCAATTTTCATATTCATAAAAAATATTTTATGGATGTATATATATATTGAAATAAATGATTTATGAATGAAATTTTATATAACCTATTAATTTAAAAAAATCAAAGGGGATTTTTTATCATGTTTTATATAGAATATGTTTACTTTTTTATCGCAAGAAAAATGAATTGTCCAATTTTAATTCATATATCATCGATGTATTTTCCAACCACCCTAAAATGTATTTTATGTTTTGTGTAATTTAAAATATTTCATGTTTTATTCTAATAAAAATCATTTTTCAATTTTTCTAGGTTATTTTTTTGAAAATTTTGTTTTAAAATGAAAGGGTATTTTAATATTCGAAAGTGTTTTTGATGTGGTTCAAAAGTGTTTTTAATTGTTTTATGATAAAAATATGAAAGAATGAATATGTTTTATTCAATATATTCATCATGAAAATTATATATCATGATTGGAGGGCCTAATATAGCTTATAAAAATGGGTGCCCCCAATATAGCTTATATGATTAGGTAAGACCAATAAAAATTATATGGACAGGTGAGCTCGATATAGACCTCCAATGCATTGGTTAGTGTTTCTTGTATTCTAATGATCAAATAAGGGAGTTAATCATTTTTTTTCTATTATGGATTTAATTTTGTTCTATTTATCTCTTACAAGAGTGAACACAACATGTGAATACATTTATTTATGTTTCTCGTGAGATCTTAGACATTAATTTTATCGGTTTTATTGGTTATCCTTGAGAAATAATATTTTAACCAGTGAATATTATTTATTATACAACTAATTATTCACTTGTAAAAGGTATTTATTTTACTATAATTCATGAATTTCCGGGGACTGTGAAATTTCTTACTTCTATATCCCTTACTAAACATTTTGTATTCAACCCATGTTTTCAAAAATAATCCAATGGTTTAAGGATGTTTATGAAAAAACAATAAGTCACATTGATTGTCATATTAATTTATCTTGAAATAAAAAAATGTTTCATATTAAATTATTTACATTGAGGAAAAATAGATTCTTATTTGAAGAAGCTAATTTGTAATATATGGGTTTATTATGTTACTATTATGCCCTAATTAAATAAAACACAACACATAAAATAACGTGGTTGAAAAATAATTTAAATTCTAGTCTAAAGACATGATGAATACAATTTTTTTAAGAATCACTTTGTAGGGAAACAAGGGAAAAAATGTTACAAAATCAAAAGAACATAAAACTATATATAAGATAAACATATCACTCAAGAAAAATTTAAATTATTTATAATGGATTAAACACAATAAATTCCATTATATGGAGGAACCCCTCGTGTATGGATTGTCTTGATGAGGTCCTGGAAGTGTTTGGCTATCTTTTACAAGGTCTATTCATGTTCATCAAATATTGTATCGCACTCATTTATTTTTTATATAAAAATATGATTTATTATCAATAAAATAATCCTATTCTTCATTTATTTAAAATTAAAGTGGTGTTTAATAAATTATATGAGAGTCCTAAACACATTTATCATTAAAGAATACTAAAGAATGTATTCATTAGAAGGAAATAGAATACTCTATAATTTTTCTCTATCAACTTCATCCTTTCCATCTACCATCAGAACTCTTCCAACTTATTTTATCTGGGGATATAAGATGATTTCTATGATTTCCTAAGTTCCAAAATCCTCATCAATTAAGGGAGCTCTAAGATACTATTTGAAATTTATGCTCTATGGATGTACATAATTCAACTAGTATGAAAAGATTATATCGATCTTTATACTGGCCCTTTTCAACATCTACCTCCTTTTGAGTAACCATCAAAACATAGAATTTCATATTAAATAAGGGACTATTGTTATATGATCATGTAATTGGTGAAATGGGTAATTTTTTTAGTTGTTCCTTGTTTGTGATATTTTCACTTTCATGATGAAAACCTCAAAATAAATATTGGTCATTTTTAATTTCATTTTTAATGATTGAGCATACTCTACTACTAGTTCCATTTCCATTCTATATGTGGAAAAAATATATGTGATGGAATACATATCATCTTCTTTCTAATACAACCTCCCACCTAATGAATTCTTCCCGACAAGGACAACATCAACACAATTTCCTCCATCAAGTGGATTATTCTCTTGATCACCCAAAATTGAAAATATGTTCTGACTTCCTAATCTAATTAATGTCCTGTTTGATAACTTACTATGATAGAACATGTCAATAATCCTATCAAAGGGCATAGGCATCCCTCATTTTCCCTTCCTTTACATCGATCATGCTCATGCCACCACAACTACAGAATTCATTCAACCTTTCTAGTCGGTCCTAAAAAAATTTTTCCCCCAAACTCATTGTTGAGGGGTGAGGTTTGAATCGCTACATCTAAATAAGAGACCCAATAAACATAATTTAAATTGTTAATAATAGATGTATGAACCTTTATAATCATGATATCCTTCCAATGTGAACCCACATTATTCATCAAGGAAGAATCTTTGATCAGATTTAATTCAGTTGTAGTGATGCTACTATAATGACATCTATAAGTTGAATGACCTTGTAGGTAGTAAGAGGAGCAATAACAGGTCCATGAAACATAAATTTTTCATGTTTTTTGTATTCTCCATCGATCTCAATCCATATGTAATCCATTGGATCATTATATATGTCAACCTAAAGATAGAATTAGGATTCTATGGGATATAAAACTTCATAGAACTCTAGATCCACAAACATGATGTAACTTACATGACTACCTAGGAACTGAAAAATATAGAAATTTATGAAAGAGACATATAAACCTATAAGATAAACCAAAAAATATATATATTCTCAGGTTTATTGTTCAAGTGAATTTCAGTAGAATAAAAGAAGATAATGAAAAAAATTACTCACAAAACATGAGTTATTTTTCCACACAAGATCCATAACTTCATTAGAGAAAATTGAGTCATCATTTTCGGATAGTTGAGAAATACAACAACATTAGGGTGATGAATACCCCTTTATAAATTGTTGATTTTATAGACAGTATCTACCAAAGTCCTATTTCATCTGAAATGATCTACCAAGATGATTTTCTGAAGGGATGAAGCTTATAATAAATCTATGAGGGAGATCAGAAATGAATGGAATTTAATGAAATAGTCTAAAAATTTTAGGCTAACACAATATAATTTAACGATTAAGGAGATGTAATTATATAAATTCCCACAAAAAACCATCCAATCCAGGAAAAAACTATTAAACTTGTACTAAAATTTTAGATATGGCCTATTTTTTCTATATTTTATTTTGTAAATTTAGATGAATGTTTTCACAAACTAATGGATATTAAGTTGTATATTAAAACAATTAGATGTTTAATTATTATATATATTATTTTCATGTATTTCGGATAGTTAATAATTCAGGATCTTGATCTTCTTCCCATAGTTTAAATTTACATGAATTGAGTTATGTGTTTTCTCCCTTTTTAAAGAACCTATAATAGTTTTTCTTGTAGGTATATCTCATTCCACATCTTAAAGAAATCCTTCATAATGTAGTGTTGTGTGGTAAATTATGAAATCCCTGTAGAAATTAACATGATCTTATTATTCAAATTGCGAGGAAAAAAATATTTAAGATTATGAGAATGTAACTCCCAATTAATTTAATATACGGAATCTATTAAATGTGGTAAATTAGACTGATATCATGTACCACTTAAATCACCAAAAAAACAAGAATATGTTTAAATAAAAAACTAAATTTTTATTATGAATATTAATACATGGAAATTGAATTAGATATAATGAATAGGAATATGATCCTTTTGAAGTATTTATAGAATTAATGTAATATATACTATTAATATGAATAAAATTAAATTGGTATAACTGAAATGACTAATATAATCATCTTAGTCATAGTGAAGTGCATTGTGTTGCATTTGTTGTCAATGAGGCATGAAGTTGTCTTGGAATGAATGGAAGTCAAGGAATGACAAGATGTGAATGACAAAGGTTGTGATGGTGTTGGTGATGAATGGGGAATGGCCATGGAACTTAGAGGAATGTCACTTAGGAGATTCACTAAGTGGTATTGGAAATTGTGATTGCAACATTCTCCATGTAAACATCAGACGATTGCTGAACTGATCTTTAAGTTCAAAGAACTTGTATCAAGATGATACAAAGTCACAACACTTTTAGAAGACCATGCATTGTCTTCACAATGCATGAAGAGATGAAGAGAGCCATCCAAAACTTCTAAGTGGATGAAGTGAGCTGAAGAAGAACATGTACTAATCCTTAGTGCATGACAATGTGAATGTGATCCAACTTGACCTCTAATTGGATCATTGAAGAACATTGAAGAATTATTTGATTCAGGAGCTTCGTTTGATGGAGAACCTTCAAGAATTCACTCCTAAGTAATGAATATATGTTGAGGAGATTTGAGGAATTCTAATGAAGAAGAGAAGGGAAGAAATGAAGAAGAAGAGAAGGGCATTTGGCATTTTACACTTAAGTACTTTGTATACTTAGTGTATATTCAAGCAAAAAAAATATATGCCAACCTCAAGGGCCAGCCTTAAGGGTTCAACCCAAGGCACATGTGGGAACCAGGTCACCACGCCCAAGGGGATCCCATGGGGCCAGCCCAAGAGAGGTCGGGGCCGTGTATAAGCCCCGATGCCACGCGGTGATGAAGCCCGCACAGCGTGGGCGCAGGAGCACGCCCGAAGGGTGCATAGTGGGCGCCAGTGGCGCGCCCGCAGGGAGCATAGTGGGCGCAGAGCGTGCCCGCAGGGAGAACACGGTGCGGGGCGGTACCGTGGAGGGAGAGAGTTCAATTGCCGGGTTGAGGCGGCGCTTGGGTAATAAGCTGTGGAAAAACCGCGCCCCGTTTCGATGTGGGACGCGGAAAATTTCCCATGAGCGAATCTGAGCCGCTCGATTGATCGCGCGCTTGATCTGCGCCGCACAACTGATCCGCGGCGAGGCAACCAGATCGCGGTCGTCCGATGTATCTCCATCGCCTGATCCGACGGTCGTGGCTCGTCTTCCACCTCGAGCTCGAGCCGAAGCCTCCTGCGAAGCCACCGCTGAACCAGAGCCTCCCCGAAGACAAAATTCGAGTTCCCGGCCACCATTTTCGAAGCCGAAGGCTCCCTCGTGCTCGTCTGGCCACACTGAACTCATGCATGCATTAAAATGTTGCATGCATGCATCGAGAAAGAATTCGGACTTCAGCTGAGGCAAACGGAGTTGCCGAGGCCACGTGGAGAGCATGTTGTGCATGCATAAGCCTAAACGAAGGCCGTGCATGCGTTCTAAGTCGCATGCACGTGGAGGAAACCGAAGGAAAAGAAAAGTAAACCCGCGTTGAAACAGAGTATAAAAATCAAGATTTGAAGATTTTAAAGATTTGAATATCTCGGGTGTTTGAAGTTATTATCACGCGGACGATGCGAGGCAGTCTCTGCCTATAAAAATGAGGCCGAGCCCTCTGTGCCGCTTGCTGATCCTTTCTCGAAAATCAGAAGACCCGTGAGTGCCTCTGCCTCGCGAAGAAGAAGCCGCCGTGCAAAGTACTTGCGTGGCTGAAGATCTCGGTGCCACCCGAGGCCCGAAAGAGTTCCCTGCGCGCCTATCTTGCGCGACAGGAAGATCCCGAGCTGCTTGAATTTGCGCGCTCAAGGATTGGCACCCTCACTGCCCACATACTTGTGCGGCAGGAGGAAGTGCCCACGGGTGTAGCACTTGCGCGCCCCGCGGTAGGAGGAGCTTGCGCGCTCGAAGGCTTGTGCACCCGTGGAGCCTTGCACCAAGACACCTTGCGCGCCTTCACCAAGGCAGGGGCTCGTGTTTAGAAAACCACACCCTACGGGTTGTGGGTGCTTGGCAAGGAAGAAGGCCGAGGCCTTGCCTCGTGTGAGTGCCAAGAGGAGAAGAAGAACCCGTGGAATTTTGTGCCTTGTGTGTAAAAAGAAAAGGGGGAGGCCGTAGCCCTTGTGTTAGTATTCGGGTGTGTGCAAGAGGAGGCCGAGGCATAGCCTTGTGTGTGCACCAAGTGAAGACCACACCTTTTGTGTGTGCAAAACAAGAAGAGGACCTACGGGTTAAGTGTGTGCAAGAAAAATAGTAAAGTCCAAATACACACTCTTTGTGTGTGTACAAATCAAAGAACAAAGTTGTGTGTGCAAAACAACAAAGTGAAGTGGCCGAACCTTAGTGTGTGCTAAGTGGTGTATACACACTAAGAAGGAGAAGAAGGAGAATACTCACACCAAAGTAAAACACACTTGAGAGTGTGTAAACAAATTGGATAAAGTGTGTGAAGTTCATGAAGGTGTGTGCTTAAAGTGACTACACCCTTTGTGGGTCTACTGCACCAAGAAGAGGAAAGGGAAAGTGCATGCATGCATGCATGCACGTGCACACGTGAACAAAGCTAAATCTGGCTGTGTGCATTTGAGGAGTCCAAGACCAGAGGTTCTTGAAGATTTGAGAAGGCCATGCACTCAGTGCATGAAGTAGAGTTGCAGTGAGACTGGACCAGACCGAAGATAAAGATATCAGTTGTCTGAGCATTCAGTAGCTGGAGAGAGAAGCCAGGTAATCCTGAAGAAGGAGATAAAGCCTGAGCTGGACGAGAAGCCCTGATCAACCACAAGTGATCAGAAGAGAAGAGCAAGGCCAGCAGCCTTTATCCCAGGCTGCTGAAGTTACTTGAAGAACTTAAAGTGAAGAAGAGCTACTCGTGTGACTCGAGGAGCCAGGAGAAGACCCTGTGGGACTCAGGGAGAAGAAGTCTTCAGTGTGATTCTGGAGCAGGCCAGTGGGACTCTGGTAACACTGTGTGAAGCAGTATAAAGACCCTCCTGTGGGACTCAGGAGAGATACCGTGGGACTCTGTATCGACCATTGTAATACTAACAGATTATAATGGGAGAATCCATGCTGGGAGAGCATGGCAAGGATGTAGGCCTTTGGTGCCGAACCTTGTAAATCCTTGTGTCCTGTGCCTTTTCATTACTGCATCATTCGGGAAAGGTTGAGAGATACAAGAAGAGTGGATCGAGGCTTTAACCAGCCATAGAGGTTTAATTGATAAGAATCAATTAGTAAAAGTTTTAAGGGATCACTGATTCACCCCCTCCCCCTCTCAGTGATTCACACTGACCTGGGAACTTCAATTGGTATCAGAGGGAGGTTACCTCTAAAAGATCCAAGGGAGTCTTTACTAAGTGCAGATTTGAGGAAATGATCAACCAGCCTCAAATGGAGATATCTTCCAAGACTCAGAAAAATAAAAAGAAGAAACAGGCCAAGAAGATGAAGAAGAAGGTTGATGCAATCAGAGAAACTCCTTCTATGGAAAGAAATGTGAAAGCCACATCAGATGACAATTCCTTTTATCATTCTTCTAATGAAGCATGCTCTAGCTGTGATGAAGATGGAAGAAACAATGATCTTCTAAATGCAATCAAATATCTTCAGAAGACAGTCCCCAAGGAAGTGGCAATGTGTATAGCTACAGGCATCCTTGATCTTCAAGAAGAAAAATCACAGTTAGAAGAAGAAGCCAATGCTATGGAAGTCCAATTGGAAAAAAGGGTTGGGATAACCAACACTCTCAGAAAGCTGGTATATTCCAAATATGAAACAGTTTCCCTTTGCAATGAAAGATATGAAGACACTGCTGAAGAATTGCAAAGAAGTCTTTCTGAGAAAGAATTCTTTAAATTAATAATCAAAGATGTGTACCATGCACTGGAAAAGAGACACAAAGTTTCAATGAATGTCAGAGATGCTCAACTTGAAGTAAAAGTCAAATTGGTGAAGGAGCTGGACAATTCATTGCATAAATTGAAGAAGGTGCATGAAGACCAGATGAAACAACTGGTGGAAAATTGGGAAGGAAAGCTAAGAGCTATTGAGGATGAGAAGAACTCCCTTAACATGAAATGCCTAGAACTAGAGGTGATATTGAAAAATCAGCAATCACCCAAAGCCAAAACCTCCCAGTCAGCTGGTAGAAGAAATGTTGCCACTCAAGTGAGCATTGAGAAGGATGATTCTAAAATAAGGGCATCCTCTAGTGAATGTGCAACATCTTCTAAGAAGAAGGTTCCATCCATCTGGATGGGGAAGGTGAAGAAGCAGGGCTCTCCTGAAACAACACAACTTGTCAAGAAAAGTACCCAGCAATCAGAAGTACACAAGAGGTCAAGATTTGTGGGTCAATGTTGGTGTTGTAACAATAATGGGAATCGTACAAAGGATTGTTGGTACAATCCACTGAATGCCAAAGCACAGAGGAAGCCCATGCCTAGGGGGAGCAAGCCAGAAGGAAAGAACCAACATCCACAGGTCCAGAGACATCTGTTTACTGCAAATAGATTTGGATTACTTGACAACATCTGGGATGGTTGCATAAGTGGTCAAAGAGTTGATACATATCAATCTCCGAATGTATCCGAAGCTGGAATGAAGAGAAGATCACTGAACCTGGCTAAGAGAGATTCCTTGGGAAGCAAGCAGAAGAAAGTGGAAGATGCTCCCAAGAAGAGTTTGAAGAATGAAGAGAAGTCCTTGGAATCTAAATCCAAGAAGGGTGAGTCATCCAGAAGGACCACCAAGAAGAAGTGCTTCTACTGTGGAAGGAATGGTCATACCATGGATCTTTGTAAAGAAGCCATGAAATTCAATAGAAGCCAACTGGACTCAAACAGACAATCAATCCAGAAGAAGCAGAAGGGATTGATTGAAAATAAGTTGCCTAAGAGAGGTAGCTTAGCAGCATCCAAAGAACCATGTGGAACTTCCAAAACTGATGCCACTCTTCCAAATGATTTACTTGTCATATGGCCACATCAGTTGCAACTTGCCAGAGAACTACAAAGAGCTGAAGATGAAGCTCTGGCATTTGCTAAAGCAAAAGGGAAGAAAAAGATTTCACATGAAGATGGGTTGAGAACCACACCAGCACAATCATCAATGAAGATCAAATGTGCAAGTGTGAAGAATGGTGAAAATGGGACATCTCGGTTGAGAGAATCTTCTCAACCTTGTTGTTCAAATTGATGAACCAAGGAGGTTCCATCTTATTCCCTTATACTTTTGGTATTTACATGTGCTAACATTGCAGGGAATTGAAGATGATGATCATTTCTCAGCTGGAGAATGGTTTGGACAAAATGGAGTGCACCCCTTGAGGGGGAGCCAATCTGAAGAAGATGGCATTCTTAGATTAATACCATCTTGAGAAAAGTGAAGGTATTCCAATCATACTTTCATCCCTTGTTTCTTAATTGAGGCTATCTTTTCAATTAAGGGGGAGTATGGATTGAAGAAAAATGGATGAAAGGGGGAGCTTTATCATTACACTGAACTTTCTAATGAGTTTTGTGAAGTTGTGCAGGATTTAGCAATTCATTGATATATCTGAAAAATTTCAAACCCCTGAAGCATGATCTCACATGTACAGTGAATTTTGGACAGCTTTGAATTTCTTGGTCATATCACTCTAGTTTTCTACACCGGGTTAGCCCAATTAGACTTAGAGCTGATTTACTAAAGGTTCTTTGCTAAAGAGAACATGTGACATCATCCCTCTCCTAGTGTTTTTCAAGAAGATTCTTTTCAATGGGAGGAAGATATTTTTAGAAGAGAACCACACCACACCTTTGCATTTGATTGCCAATAAGGGGGAGAAAATATTGGCACACATATTGACCCATTCATATGTGCTGAAGGAGTGTATTGACAACAAATACAAAGGGGGAGATTGAAGTGCATTATGTTGCATTTGTTGTCAATGAGGCATGAAGTTGTCTTGTAATGAATGGAAGTCAAGGAATGACAAGATGTGAATGAAAAAGGTTGTGATGGTGTTGGTGATGAATGGGGAATGGCCATGGAACTTAGAGGAATGTCACTTAGGAGATTCACTAAGTGGTATTCGAAATTGTGATTGCAACATTCTCCATGTAAACATCAGACGATTGCTGAACTGATCTTTAAGTTCAAAGAACTTGTATCAAGATGATACAAAGTCACAACACTTTTAGAAGACCATGCATTGTCTACACAATGCATGAGGAGATGAAGAGAGCCATCCACAACTTCTAAGTGGATGAAGTGAGCTGAAGAAGAACATGTACTAATCCTTAGTGCATGACAATGTGAATGTGATCCAACTTGACCTCTAATTGGATCATTGAAGAACATTGAAGAATTATTTGATTCAGGAGCTTCGGTTGATGGAGAACCTTCAAGAATTCACTCCTAAGTAATTAATATATGTTGAGGAGATTTGAGGAATTCTAATGAAGAAGAGAAGGGAAGAAATGAAGAAGAAGAGAAGGGCATTTGGCATTTTACACTTAAGTACTTTGTATACTTAGTGTATATTCAAGCAAAAAAAATATATGCCAACCTCAAGGGCCAGCCTTAAGGGTTCAACCCAAGGCACATGTGGGAACCAGGTCACCACGCCCAAGGGGATCCCATGGGGCCAGCCCAAGAGAGGCCGGGGCCGTGTATAAGCCCCGAGGCCACGCGGTGATGAAGCCCGCGCAGCGTGGGCGCAGGAGCGCGCCCGAAGGGTGCATAGTGGGTGCCAGTGGCGCGCCCGCAGGGAGCATAGTGGGCGCAGAGCGCGCCCGCAGGGAGAACACGGTGCGGGGCGGCACCGTGGAGGGAGAGAGTTCAATTGCCGGGTTGAGGCGGCGCTTGGGTAATAAGCTGCGGAAAAACTGCGCCCCGTTTCGATGTGGGACGCGGAAAATTTCCTGGGAGAAAATCTGAGCCGCTCGATTGATCGCGCGCTTGATCTGCGCCGCACAACTGATCCGCGGCGAGGCAACCAGATCGCGGCCGTCCGATGTATCTCCATCGCCTGATCCGACAGTCGTGGCTCGTCTTCCACCTCGAGCTCGAGCCGAAGCCTCCCGCGAAGCCGCCGTTGAACCAGAGCCTCCCCGAAGACAAAATTCGAGTTCCCGGCCACCATTTTCGAAGCCGAAGGCTCCCTCGTGCTCGTCTGGCCACACTGAACTCATGCATGAATTAAAATGTTGCATGCATGCATCGAGAAAGAATTTGGACTTCAGCCGAGGCAAACGGAGTTGCCGAGGCCACGTGGAGAGCATGTTGTGCATGCATAAGCCTAAACGAAGGTCGTGCATGAGTTCTAAGTCGCATGCACGTGGAGGAAACCGAAGGAAAAGAAAAGGAAACCCGCGTTGAAACAGAGTATAAAAATCAAGATTTGATGATTTTAAAGATCCGAAGATCTCGGGTGTTTGAAGTTATTATCACGCGGACGATGCGAGGCAGTCTCTGCCTATAAAAATGAGGCCGAGCCCTCTGTGCCGCTTGCTGATCCTTTCTCGAAAATCAGAAGACCCGTGAGTGCCTCTGCCTCGCGAAGAAGAAGCCGCCGCGCAAAGTACTTGCGCGGCTGAAGTTCTCGGTGCCACCCGAGGCCCGAAAGAGTTCCCTGCGCGCCTATCTTGCGCGACAGGAAGATCCCGAGCCGCTTGAATTTGCGCGCTCATGGATTGGCACCCTCACTGCCCACATACTTGTGCAGCAGGAGGAACTGCCCGCGGGTGTAGCACTTGCGCGCCCCGCGGCAGGAGGAGCTTGCGCGCTCGAAGGCTTGTGCACCCGTGGAGCCTTGCACCAAGACACCTTGCGCGCCTTCACCAAGGCAGGGGCTCGTGTTGAGAAAACCACACCCTACGGGTTGTGGGTGCTTGGCAAGGAAGATGGCCGAGGCCTTGCCTCGTGTGAGTGCCAAGAGGAGAAGAAGAACCCGTGACATTTTGTGCCTTGTGTGTAAAAAGAAAAGGGGGAGGCCGTAGCCCTTGTGCTGGTATTCGGGTGTGTGCAAGAGGAGGCCGAGGCATAGCCTTGTGTGTGCACCAAGTGAAGACCACACCTTTTGTGTGTGCAAAACAAGAAGAGGACCTATGGGTTAAGTGTGTGCAAGAAAAATAGTAAAGGCCAAATACACACTCTTTGTGTGTGTACAAATCAAAGAACAAAGTTGTGTGTGCAAAACAACAAAGTGAAGTGGCCGAACCTTAGTGTGTGCTAAGTGGTGTATACACACTAATAAGGAGAAGAAGGAGAATACTCACACCAAAGTAAAACACACTTGAGAGTGTGTAAACAAATTGGATAAAGTGTGTGAAGTTCATGAAGGTGTGTGCTTAAAGTGACTACACCCTTTGTGGGTCTACTGCACCAAGAAGAGGAAAGGGAAAGTGCATGCATGCATGCATGCACGTGCACACGTGAACAAAGCTAAATCTGGCTGTGTGCATTTGAGGAGTCCAAGACCAGAGGTTCTTGAAGATTTGAGAAGGCCATGCACTCAGTGCATGAAGTAGAGTTGCAGTGAGACTGGACCAGACCGAAGATAAAGATATCAGTTGTCTGAGCATTCAGTAGCTAGAGAGAGAAGCCAGGTAATCCTAGAGAAGGAGATAAAGCCTGAGCTGTACGAGAAGCCCTGATCAACCACAAGTGATCAGAAGAGAAGAGCAAGGCCAGCAGCCTTTATCCCAGGATGCTGAAGTTACTTGAAGAACTTAAAGTGAAAAAGAGCTACTCGTGTGACTCGAGGAGCCAGGAGAAGACCCTGTGGGACTCAGGGAGAAGAAGTCTTTAGTGGGATTCTGGAGCAGGCCAGTGGGACTCTGGTAACACTGTGTGAAGCAGTATAAAGACCCTCCTGTGGGACTCAGGAGAGATACAGTGGGACTCTGTATCAGCCATTGTAATACTAACAGATTATAATGGGAGAATCCATGCTGGGAGAGCATGGCAAGGATGTAGGCCTTTGGTGCCGAACCTTGTAAATCCTTGTGTCCTGTGCCTTTTCATTACTGCATCATTCGGGAAAGGTTGAGAGATACAAGAAGAGTGGATCGAGGCTTTAACCAGCCATAGAGGTTTAATTGATAAGAATCAATTAGTAAAAGTTTTAAGGGATCACTGATTCACCCCCTCCCCCTCTCAGTGATTCACACTGACCTGGGCACTTCACATAGAAATATATTTTTTTGAAATATTTTCTTCTTTGGTAGTATGAATTTCTATTCTATGAAACTCATTATTAATTATGATAAAATATATTTTATATTAAAAAATGGGTAAAACTAAATTAATTAATTAATTATAATAATTATGAATGAGAATGATTAATATTATTCGGAAATATTTTCCAATAAAAATGATTTTTCAATATATTTTTCCTTTTCAAATTAAAGTCAAATTTTTTAAATTTTTAACTGTATATTGAAAAAATTATCACTATAATTTGATTAATCATAGATAAAATTTTATTATATTAATTATTGTAATTATTCAAAGAAGAATGGTTTTTTTATTATATCATTTTTTTAAATAAAATTACTATTATGATATTATTTGAATATATGAATGGATTATAAATACACAATGCCTTTTTATAAGACCAAATATATATTTTATCTGTGAAATAATAATTTTAGAATTATTGATTTAATATAAAATCCCATATTTAATATTTTGAAACACATGTAATATTTACTCAATAAAAATTCATTAAACATTTTTATTTAAAAATTTACATGTATAACTATTATAAATCCAATAAAATGAAATTTAATTGAAATTATGAATTATTTGGTAAAAAATATATAATAATGTCCACTTTAATATTTTAATAAAGATAAAATTACCATTGTTCAATACTAGTTTTAATGGAAAAATGAGCATGGAAAAAGCAATAATTCAAGAGGTAAATGGATTGAAACCTGATAAAAACATCTCTAGAATTGGGTTCAAGAGATGAATCACAACCTTATCTCTTTCTCAAATCATTATTTCTCAATTTTGGAGCCATGTTACATTTTTAATATGTGGTATCTTTATATAATGTATAAATACATACAAAAATATCATTATATCGACTTTGAAAAGGGGAATTTCAACACCCATTATAGTTACTTATAAAATTTTGGATTCATCCTAAAAATATGTAATTATTATATCCTAATAGATATAATAATTTTATTTTGAGCTTCTAGTCGCAAGGGATTATCCTATTACATTCACTTAAATGGGATGTTACAAATAAATCTCTTTGTTATCATTGTGAGTAATTATTTTCTCATAGCTTAATAATTGTAAAATATATTATAAAAATATTATTTTCAAATACATAGTTAATTTAATTAGTATTGTTTAAATAATGAATGTTTTTTTCTATAGTAATGATCATTAACAACACTTTACCTTTCTATAAATAATGAATTTATAATCCAGGTATTGTGTGGAATACTACCTCCATGATGCAACATGTATTATTTTCCATCCTCATATTTCAATACTGCCCTAGAAAGGGATTTTAAAAAATATTTATGATATTTATATTATCTTTATGATTATGAAACAGTAATCAATATTACTAATTTATCCCATTCAATTTAAAAATATTTTTTCAACCACACATACTAGTTGACTACCACCTTCATAGAATAATTGATTATGATTTTTGGTTTCATCACTTCCCTTCATGACAGTCATGGCGATGGATGTAAGGAATAAAAATAATTTTGATGATATTATTGGGTTGTTTGTGTGACTAATTACAGAACCTATTAATGATATTATTAATAAATTATTGTAGTTAATTAAATCATTTAAAAGTGGAAAACTAAGATGAAAATGGACTCTTTATTCTATATAATGACATTATATTAATTATATTCCATTAAAAACATAAAATTATCATATATGATATTACTAAAAATAAAATAAGTTAATTATTCGTTTTACATAATAATATTAAAACTAATCCACATCATGGTCATCAATAAAATGTGGCAGTTTTATGATTTCTAGGGGTTAGAATCCCAGTTGAAGTATCATTTACATTTTTATCAAGTATGAAATTGAGAATATATTTACTTTTATAATATAAAATTAATTTGTATACAATATTTTTTAATATGTATATTTTATATTAATATTAAATTTCTCAATTATCAAAACACCCTTAGATTTATAAGAATAAATTAAACATTCTTATCATCACATTCAAACTCATTGATCATAACCAAAGAATTCAGAATTGGGATTAAATATTTATAAGAAATTCATGGAAGATAAATTCCAGTACCATAAATTATATATTAATGGTGTAATGTGGGAAAATAATATATACCAATACCACTTTTACATAACTAGTACTAAAGTACAAATATTTATTATACTCGATGATGAAATTTGGTAAAAACTAACTAATATATATAAATATTAAATAATAATATGAAGTATAAATGGTTATAGTTATGAACAAGGATATTATATATATATATATAATTATATTAATTTATTTTTTTATGATATTTGGGATAGGTGCATAAGAATCAAGAAATAAGTAAGGGTTTTGATCATACAATCTACATTTTAGAACATCTTAGGAACTACAAACCTAATTTCAATCTTATGGTGTATATACTAACTATTTTAGATATAAAATAATAAATAATCATTAAATATAGGTATTTAATGTTCAATTATAAATGCTTACTATCAAGAGGTTTAGATAGAAATGTTATTACAGCCACATGTGTTTTCTTGGCCTCATTTCGGTTTTAGAGACATATTATATATTATTAACCATGTAACCAATGTATATTGTTCTAATATTTTACATTCAAAAAAACATTATAGTAAATTTCTTTTCAATAATTTATGGGATACACTAATTAATGTAATTTTATTTCCCTAAAATTTATTTTGACTCTAGTGATTCCCCAATTATATGACAGTTTGGTAAGACAATTTTAATTCATTGAGTTATTTTCAATCACTTATACAGATTAATTATTACATTGTAGAATTATACCTAGTGATCTAATTATGTGGAATTATCTCGTTAGTTACAATTTGAATATATAAACCCCTTTGAAAATGTGTCATTCATCATGGAGTATGTTTCCTTTATGGTATATAGATAATTTAAGTATTCATTACATGAGTTACATTAATTTATCATGAAAGTATTCTTTCCATTAATGGGTTTTCCCATCCTATTATTCTATAATATGTTATTTTTTAATTCTCCAATTAAAAAATTTTATCAATAAAATTAATATTATATTTTTTTGTAAATATATTTTTTGTAGAAACGTATTTTAAAAATAATAATAAGTTTTTTTTATTTCCTATTCATATGTTTTTATATCGTACCACATTTTTTGATCATAAAATTTATGTATTTTCAGGGAACCATTGTTGGAGATTAATTTTTATCAATTTTTTTTTCAAAATTTTTCATTCCACTATTTCAAAATTTATCATCGGATGAAACATGAAAAATATTATTTTTTATCAATGCTAAAAATTCTATCTAAAAGATATTTTCTATTTTTACTTCAATTTACCTTATCATTTTATTATGAATTAATTATAAAAGTTTTTATAATTAATTATTGATCCAAAATTATATATATAGTGTTTTTGGGGGTATTGAACTCATGGTATCCAATAATTTGATTCTTGAACCCTTATATTGAGATACAGATCGAGGAATTATTTTTTAATAGTTGTTTTCAATTTATGTCAACACACATATATGATTCCATTGTTTCATTGGGGTTATTTTATATTGAATCCAAAAAACATAATACATTATATATATTATGGTCATGTTAATCTAGTATTGACTTATCTAAAAACACATTACTCTATATAGTGTTAATATCTCATTTTATAAAATTCATATTTGATATTGTTCACTATGGAATAATGTTATTCTATGGATGCGGGAAATTTTTTTCTATTCGAATATAGATTATTACTAGAATGTTTGTAACTTATGTTTTACAACCCACATTGATTATAGGGATGGTTTATTACCATTTTGTACCTTTTATTGACTTTGGGAAATATATAAACAATTTGGATGGTTATTGACTACTAGTGCAAGTTGATTATGTATTGACATTCTTAATCTTACATTATATAGAAAATAATATTCTATTTAGGTTGTTTTTATTTATAGAGATATACAAATATTCTTGTGGACTCTTATACATAATGAATTGGACTTAATTAGGTGGTGGGTGGGGACTAAAATTATATATCCCCATGATGCATCAATTCAACTCATGTGAAATAATTGGTTCTGTTTTGGTTTATAAATATCCCAACAACAGGATAGTATCATAGTATAAGTCTATGGAATACTTTTTTATTTTAATAATTATATATTTAATTATAATAACATACTTATTTTAAATATCAATGTTTTAATTTATTTCCATAGATAATAATTATATTCATTTTAGTTTATTAAAACTTCATTTTCTATTTATTGATTTGATAATTGTTATGCATTGTCCTGTAATGATTACCACAATTGTATATTTTCCCTTATTTGGAATTTTATCATTGACCTTATTATGTTTCCTTTTTTTCCCGGTTATGATGATAATTATTTCATAAGATACTACTAACATGATAGTTTATGTGGATAATGTAATTGATATCTTGAAGCTACATTTTGGACTATATAGTTTAATATATACTTAAAAAAATGATTCATTGATACATTAAAAATAAGTTTTGTTAGTTCAGGTTTTTTTATTTATCTAATATCTTATAATTAAAAATATTAAAGAATTTGTGAGATTAAATAATAATTTTTATATTTGTAATTATTGAAAGCTATATCAAGGACATTACAGTTGGTATCAATTCTAGTGTGTAATTTATGTGTTTATAGAACTGATTCCAAGACCAAAGGTCTAGGGTTCCATACTAATTTGAAAAGAGGATTCATATAATTTATTATCCCAACCAAAAGGACATATATGTTTTTCTCACTCAAATATGACTAGAGGTGATTGATAAAGGAGAATAGATATTTATTGATTGGAAATAGCATTGGTTTACTAGAATGTAATTGGTAGGAAATATTTTTTTCAATATCCTAAAAACAAATCTATATGTGATATGGTATGGAACTGAATTTAATGTATACAATACAGAACTTTTAAAAATATATTTATTTTTAATATGTTAATAGATTTGGATAGAAACTTTATTAGTTGTGGAACATGTTATGTATTTCAACAACATTGAATGCCTACTAAAGTTAGCGACCATAATAATTTTTTTAAAATATATGGGAATCTTTCATTTTTCCATTAATAACAAAGAGTTTGTATCTATATTAATTATTAACTATGTTGAAAAACTAATCAAGGATTAGGTTTTAAGATGATGGGATGATAAATAAGTACCATTTAAATATTAAATGTAGAATGTATTCTAATTTCACCCAATTAGATTTTTTGTAAGTAGAATTAGTATTATCTGAGGCATGATAGTAGGTAAATATAAAATGCTTTGTCTCGTATTAGAACCTAATGGGAATCATGGAATCATAATATGTTCTGTATGGTTCACTAGGTGGATACTAAAATGACGTATTATTGATGTTTCAATTATATAAATTATTAATATGTGAATAAAGACTCAATTTTAAATGTTAGTGTTCTTGTGGAATGATGATCAGTTCATTCATGGGGATCTTGTAATTACATAGATGAGTAAAACTAATTGAAAAATCAAGTATATAAATAGTTCAGCTTGGTTTATTTTTTCAATGATGAGGATCACGATGTGGTCTAAAAAGAAAATGATAAAATCCTTATTCATGACATGAGATTCCAAAAATAAGAATAACGATTAGAAAATCCCATGACCTTAGAAAAATATTATTTATATCAGATAAATGTATAATTAATAAAATGGAAAAAATACAGGGTTTTGGATGTTAAATTTCACACATGGCTACAATTCAATGCCTAGATAAGTAAACAATGTCACAGTATATTTTATAAGATGTTTATGTGATTTGATAATATCTGGAATAATAAATATTAGACATATTGAGGTGTAGTATTATTGATTTTATCATCTTATTGGGGATAATTATAATGATATATAAAAAAGATTTTAATGATGATTGATCATAAAAAATTCATATATTTTGAATTTTTATATATAGAAATCATAGGATGGGTTTATAAACGTGATTGAATAGATAAATCATATCAAGAAATTTGAACGTATTATACAGATTTATAGTAAAAATTCCTATTCAATAACACGAAAGATCCCAATACATTTTCCCAATTATTGATTATTCAAAAATTATAGTTTTTTATTACTTACTTAATCAAAACTATGATTTGTTTGGTAATTTATTCATAGGAAATATATTGTGGAAAGATAATTTTTTTAATAAGATATAATATCTAATACACAAAACATAGGTGAATATAACTAATGGGACATCTTAAATTACAATCAGATGAAGTAAATTGGAATGATTAAAAATATACCCTGTGCACTTGAAGAAGTGGTAATCCTAAAAATATCAATGTAACATTGACTAAGGAGGCACGTTGTATGAAATTCAATATTTTTAATAATAATATAATTTTTTAGGTACAATTGAATTCTCCTACTTATCTTGTTAATATATACTAATCAGTTCTATTTAGGTAGGATGTTACTA
Source organism: Viscum album (assembly GCA_963277665.1). Taxonomy (NCBI): domain Eukaryota; kingdom Viridiplantae; phylum Streptophyta; class Magnoliopsida; order Santalales; family Viscaceae; genus Viscum; species Viscum album. The sequence goes on along the minus strand of OY728151.1, from coordinate 287,827,871 downwards.
TGGACTGTTTGTTTGATGTGTTTAGAAAATATGACACTTTAGTGTTTTTTTGTTTTTTTATATATTCACATTGACTATAATTTAAGGAAAAAACTCAAGGGAAATTCAATATTATGATTCATTATGGGATATGGTGATCAAAACATTGGATTCAGGATCTCATATAATTATTATTAAAGATATTTAACACCATATAACATTATCCTCATAGTGTGGGTATTTAATAATGATCAAAACTTGATAAAGGTGGGAATTGAGAATAGAAAGTAAAATATCCATGTCAAATTTTTTCATGATGGAAATTTAGAAACAAATTATGTTTTTTGAGGTTTGATTTATGATATTAGTTTTTTAAAAATTATCCCACTATAGGATATACATTAATGATCATGGGATGTTGAGGTGAAGGGTAATTCTTTGTATGGATAGACTTTGAGTATAATAAAAATGGAAAATTTAAGTCTAGAATGAGAAGAATCAAAAGTTTATTTATAATTGTGATAAATAGTGGGAAAACTAGTAAATTATTAGGGTTATATAGGGAACAACTTTCTTTAATTAATGGGGGATAACTATATGACCCTGAATATGTTTCTACCATTGAAGCTACTATGAAATTTGATTTATCTATGAATGTGAAAATAGATTCAAGGAAATTAAATGATACATAAAATCTGAATGGTTTTCCATTGGTAATGAAAGAACAATAAAAAACTTGGTTCCTTCCTCTAAATAAAGAAGTTGATGAATATATTAGTAATAAGGAGTTATTAGTCATGAAATGACTAAGAAAGGATAATGGTGTAGATTTTTCACCAATATTCTCACCGTTAGTAAAAAAAATACCACCCTAAAATGTGAGACTATTTTTGTTACAGGTGATTTTTAATTGGATTAATTATATTTACAAAATGTTACATCATTTTTATTTTTTTTGTATATTTACATGATGAAAAAACTATTTTTTGGAATGATCAGAAAAAGAACATTTTCTATAATCATAAATGTAGTCTTTATGACAACAAATAAGTACCGTGTCAATAGAAATGAAAATTTGATACATTTAAAGCAGAGAATTATTTCATAAAATTATACAATAATTACTAATTATATTAAAATAATTGAAATTATTATTGATTTAATACCCTTTATATTTATATTGATGATATGGGGATGGGGGACTATGCATTTAATAGAAAAATGGGTGGAAATGTTAGTTTTCTAGAGTTTTTTATATTAATGATTTCAGATAGTCTATGAATGATAATGGAATGAAGATTGACAATGATAGAGATATTATAAGTTTCTTAATTTATCAAAGGATTTATGTCTTAAAGGACATCAAATAGCTTATCATAACTATATAAAATGTAGTGTCATCCTCTCAATCAAGACATTTTAAACCTTCAAGGGGTAAAATATTTTGATTATAATATTTGGTGTCGTAGATAGAAAATGTTATTTATTCTCTATAAGTCGAAAACTTCTTGTATGTTACATTATTTACTCACTTGGTAATTTCCAATTTATTGGGATACATTATTATGTATAGGGAATATTTTAGAAAATTATGGTAATATTTTTTCAGATGGATCAAATAAAATTTCAACGGAAATCAAGATAAAATATTATAATTATGGTTCATTAAAAATTACTTATTTATATAGACATTGAACATTTGTGGATTCTGATATGAAAAATATTCTGATAGGATAGGTGTTTTCATTCTATGAAATAAGAATATAAAAATTCTATTTTACATCTATTAGTTTCACTCTCAACCATAGATGAATAATTTGTGGATGAAATGGAAGTCACAATGTAGTGGAATTGGTTGTAGTTTCTTCCAGTGTAACTAGTAATGGGTGAAAAAAGTAATTCATGCAACATTATTATTCATATTACAATTCACATAATATAAATTAGGTGTTCTATTCATCAACTAAACATATCTCCCAAAAATAAAAAACTATTTGGATGTTACTAGAGGATATAGAGATGGATTTAACTTCTGGTGGGCTCATAGTTTGATAATATAACATCTAGTGGGGTCATAGTGTGACATTTCACTATACCAAAAATACATTCTCTTGTAAATATGACATCTCTCCAACCATATATCTCATTGTATCCTTAGTACGATTATTTTTTAAATTCTATAATTTGAGAAAATATTATTTTAAAAATTCCATATATTAATACTAAATATAAGAACAAATTGTCTCTTTAAATAAATTAGTGACCGTATATGATTCATGAAAATAAATTCCATCATAAAAAATTATTTGTTGCCTAAAAAATGTAATATTAATTTATGTTACATAGTTTGAATAATTTTTATTATAAATTATTGAATCTTTTAATTTCTATGAATTTTTATTCAAATAAATCACTTATTTTGAACTCACTTAGTCACCAATTCATGAAGTGAATTTCTTTATATTACATAATATAGAACAAGAATATAAGAAAAATATTATAAGGTGAATGATGTGATGAATAGTGATGATGGTTTTTATTGTTAATTCACATGGATGCGACATCTACTTATCTAAAAATTAATATGTTTTGGTATCCAAAATCTAAATATTATACTTTTGACCTGATTATATATTGGGTTATTAAGTGACACACCCATCTATGAACAAAAACTAGGTGAGAACTAACATGTCTGTAGGACAAACCATCACCAAGAGAAAAAATAATCGATCATTTAAATAGTTAATAATTTAATCAAATAATTTTGTCACATCAATGGTAATGTGTCTTCTTATACACCCCTAACCCCTAAGGAAGTAACTCTAATTTTATAATAATTTTTTCATATCTATTCATTCATTATAAAACGTTGAAGATCATTCTAGATAAAGGGGTAGGATTCAAGTTGAAACATCATCCTTAGAGGTGTCTTTGGCATTAATTTGGGGGATAGTGGTATGGGAAATTGATAATAGTGTTTTAATAGTAAAATTAAGAAGTTTTATTAAGAGAAATATTTATGGTGTTTTAATCCTTCCCCCATCATTATAAAAGAATCATTACATATGTAATGTGTGTATATATCCCAAACACAAATATACTAAACTTGATATGTATATAGGATTGAATAATTCTCTATGATGTTCTAATGATTAGTGTAACCCTATGCTTAATAGAGATGTATGATGAGTTCCTCACACTATTCTCTTTATGGGGTAGTGTAGACTTAATTCCTCCACACCCAAAAGAGATACCTTCGAGAGAAATGAATATTATAGAATATGATCATTGATGGAATTTAAATATAGCATTTGGAACATTATAAAATGTAGTTTTTATTCTAAATAGCCTTATGGAAAGAATATCAATGATAGAGAAAATCATAACCTTCAAGAATAATGAAAATTTATGTTTTTACTAGCCCACATTGGATAAATTCCAATATAAATTGGGTGGAATGGAGACCGTCCCATGGATCATCTTACACATCCATATTGTATTATTTATAAAAATGGTGATAGGTGGTATCTACCGATTATTATTAATCTATAAAATGGAGCATGTATTGTTAATTCAATATCATTAGTGCTTCTAGAAAGCAGGAAGAGAAAAATCTTATTTTTTGGAAATATTGATCATGTTTTATTATACTTTCATACAAATTAGGTGGTGGAATATCTAATTTAGTATTTTTGAGAATTCAAAGTGTAAAAGAGTTAGATTATAATTAATTTAAATTTTTATAATTTTTGAAATAAAAAATTAGTGTTTAACCAATATTTTATAGAAAATATGAAATTATTAATATATTTAACATTTATAGCTAATTAATCATCACATTGTTTTCATCCTTGATGAGAATGATGACCAACAATATATCTAGAACTCTTGAATAAAATGAGTTCAATATAATACTAAGAGAGGTTTTGATGAAAACCCAAATTGATAGGTAGATTACATTCTTATTAAATTATTTATTTATTTTTCACTCAACAATTTCATTTTTTATGAAATCGAATTTTCAACTCTTCCTTAATGAATATATATTTAGGTATTTTTCATGGTTTTCAATCTATTCTATTTGAGGAATTTATGGGATGAAATGGTTATATAATTCACATTCCAAGTTAATCATGTTTCTATTATACTATCAACTACATACATCATACCATGGATTAGGTTATACAATGGCACCCTAGTACAAAATCCAGTTCCCAAATTTAATGGTCAACAGGTGACAAAAGTGAGAATAACATGAGTCATTGGTAGATACAAGGAAACCATTGAAGATGTCCTCACTAAATAATTAATATTCATTTTTTATTCATGATAATTTGTGATTACACTATAAAAATCGTCTTATTATGTATATTTTGGATCCTCTAATACCCATTAGTGTTGATAATCTGTGTGTCGATTGATAAATTTGGTAGAATACTATAGTGACACTTTACCAATAAAATAAATTTGGATACCTGCTAAAAAAGAAATAAATTTTACTGAAAATCAAAAACTAACCACACTATATAATATTTCGATGTGTTATATTCTAATGATGGGGTTTCCTATATTTGAGAATTTGATTTTGTGGTCTACTAACATAAGGGAATAAACATCCAACATATTATTACACAGTATTTCTTTTATTGAACATGAACATGATATTGATGGTGGTGGACCCATTGAGTCTAATAATAACATTCCAAATGGGACATTTGATCAATTTTATTCATGAGTTATGGTAGTGTGCATCCTCATTCATGTTATATATGTTTTCATTATATCATTATTATTATTCTTCGTCTGAATTGATGTGATATAATAAAGTTTTATAGTTGAATAAAGAGGCCCTAGTCACCAAAAATAAAGATATAATGATAGTGATAGATGATGAATAGGTTATGTCACATGAGATGATAATAGTTGAATATGAAAACACCATTTTGGTGAAATATTGTATTTATAATTCTTTTATCAATTCATGAATCAACAAACCCATATCATCCTTGTACATAAAAATTTTACATTGAAGACCATGGTGGAACAGGTTGATGAAACTATAATATAAGAACATTAACTACCAATGTTCCTAGAAGTTATATATATTAAATATCCAATTATTTTTGAAAATAGTGATCATGTATCTCCTTTGATAGATCTAGTTCTAAAATATGATCACGTCTCTGAGAGGGATTATTATTTACTATGTCAATCTATTAATTTTTTTTGTACTTCATGAAAACTTTTAAAGAATTTCTTCTAGAATCTAGTAAAGATTAACCTATAGGGAATTTATATAAATAAAATAGAAATTTCACTATTTTATGTTCATTACTCAGGGAGATGGTGGGGTTGCCTACCTGAACATCCACATTATTATGATAGAGATTGTTTGTGTGTTGTGTTATAGAACGAATAATGATTAAATCTCGCTAGGGTAGAATCATCAACCCATTTTCTACACATAAGGTCTTAAGAACATTCATAAAGATGTTATTATGAATATGATATATTGGTTTAACAAAATATGTTATATGAACAAATATCCTTGGGAAACTGCATCCACATGGTACTGTGCTCCACAGAGGGATAAATTAGGAATCATCTATAACCACATAATAATTCCATGAAATGTTTTCAAATTCTTGATACAAATGTAAAAAAATAATCTAAACATGTAATGTAATGAAATTGAGTAGGATAGGAATCCCCAAAATATTTTTCAAATTGGGAAATTTATTGATTAACTATGGGAATCCATAGATAACATGTTATAACATGGTCCATTTTTATTTCAATATAACTAAATGGAGGAGCCATATTATGGATTCGTAACCCTATTTTATCATATGTAATATTGAGACTCTTATTTACAACTATAAATAAATTTCCTAAATTATCATTCTGCTTTAACTATTGATCCTTGATAACTCATAAATTCAAAAATAGTAATATCATAATACAATAATAAATATTAAAATTTAATGGAGAAGGAATTGGTAGGTCATAATCTTATCATACATAATTCACATAACAAAAATTGGTTAATCAAATTTTCTATTACATATGTGTACCCTGGTTGATTTTGAAATACGGATATAAAATATACATAAATATGTAATATCATCGTAATTGGAGATAATATTTCTGAATGAATTATTAAGGATTTTTTTACCTATTAACATTTACACCATGATTAATATAGGTTTTCTGGATATTAAATGCATTTACCATTCACATAAGCTAGTGTTAATATATGTGAATGTGATCTTGTAAATCAATCAAAAAAATTGTTATTAATGAGGATGATTTAAAAGGACAGATAAATTCTAAATATAGTTTATATACCACAAAATTACATATTATTTCATTTTATATTGATCATCTGAACCAACATAGAATAGATATAGAGATATTCTCCATAATTTTATAATATCCATAAACCTACCGAGCCTATCATGAATTTTTCAAGGGCCATATGTGGGTATTGGAAATCCTTTGTTCCCTTTTAATGTTTCCCCTACATTTACCTATTTCATTATAGGTAATGTATTACTCTATTGGAAAATGAATTTTATACCTTTTTCTTTTCAAATTTCCCATTTTTTCCTATGATGTGCATTGTATAGTATTAATGTGTAGAGAATATTATCTTCCTTGTATTACCATCATTGGTTTTAAACATAAAAATAAAATTTTATCTTTCCTTTTGTCATTTATAACATTAAAATATTTACCAACGATATTGAGGTTTATGGTCAAAAAAATTTAACCAAAAGGAAGACAATATTTGTGGCCAAGAAAAAATATCTAAAATATTATTGATGGTTACAGTTATAAAAACTCTACCAAATGGGAGGAATTATTCATAGAAACAGTTTGTGGATAACCCAAACATAAATCTAGGGTTTATTAATAGTATAGGTGACCAAAAGAAGAGTTATATTTACATTCTTGAGATAATGTGTGGACTAATAAAGGAATGTGAAAACCCAAATGTGGGGTCTAAAGTCTAGATAAGTTTCCCATGGCTACAATTAATTGGATCTAGTTAAACATTTACATACATCTAGTTTATGAATTGAATATTATTTTCAATAATCAATTATAGAATAATATGATTTTTTTTGAATACTAACTTGTTTCTCTATTTAATTATACAATACCATAAAAATATATTCATATCCTTCATTGTAGTTCCTATTTACCTTATTAAACATATAAAGAATATATATATGTTTTTTAAAACCATGGATTCAATAAGTCCTTGTTATTATTTACTGTGGAATGGTCATTTTAATACCCTACCATCCATTTGAGGGATATTACACCCAAATATTATATGATATACTTCATGCATCTATGTGTAGTACCAATATATGAATCGCATTCCTATGAACCCAATACTCATTACATTGCCAATATTTTGATGTGTTTTCTTATATTTAAATTTACACTCATGGATTCTAGTAATTTACATTAGTCCTAATTTCTAAAAATAAATAAACCTTTGTTTTATACCATTTATAGGAATATCAGATTCATACGTAAAATATTGTATATTATATAACCCAAAAATAAACAAAACACTACCAAGATAACAAGAGACCAAATGCCTTTGAGATATTTTATACATAAAACATAAAATAAATAATAATAATAATAATTTAATTTTACATACATTATTTTCACCAAAATAAAATTATTTTAATGTTTTATAAAAGTATACCCTTTAGAAATACATTTTTGGAAATGGTTATCCATAAATCCCAATATCAAAAAATATGAACTATTAGATATGAGTCAATATGAAAAACATGATATAAAAATGTGCAGGTTATTATATAATCATAAAAAATAAAAACAAATATTCGAATATATCATAATTAATGACATCATAATAATGTGGGATCAATATAAGTCATTATATTTTATGTACCCATATAAGATAACATCTAAATAAATTAACATTATTTTATATGCTACTAATCATGACCCATACATGGTATATAATGACAAAAAAACATTAAACAATAGATTTTGGGGGTTATAGCTTCATTACCACTCATCAAATTCGTAAATTTAAATTTTAATGTGGTCATAATAATAAAATCATACACAAGGAATACACATTTTAAAAACTCCAAGAAAATTATTTGTTTTACATAATATTCTTATAAGGAATAAAAAACTATATCATAAATATTGTCCTAAGAAGAAAGGAATAAATATATTTTTAATTTTTTTTTCTAAATAAGGAATCATAAGTCATGAAAATTATTTTATACTATTGATTTTTACGATATTGTATTTGAATGGTATATTTTTCTACGAATGATGATTCAATAGGGAAATGTAGAGAGCTTCTCATGATGGTGATTATGTGTGAGACTAGAACACTAATATAATTATTATCATAAGAGGTGAGGGTTTTTAAGTCATTATACATCATGACATGTTCTCGGTGTTCGATGATCTGATAAGAACTCCCTAGGTGAATATAATATGATTGACGGTATAACATTTACAATGGTGAGGAATGATGTTGGAAAAACATTTTTCATAAAAAGAAATATTAAACAATTTTTTTAGAACTAATATGTTATATAAAAAATAAATTTATTTTAAAAAAATTATTATATCATGGGTTATCATTTCTAAAGGTTTCATGTCATGGGAATTTTTTTATCTATTGAGGTGAATATCGATGGTATGAGTTTTCAATAATTTGAATATTACATTGATAGGGAATTTATTTATTCACATCATATAGAATTTTAATTTTCTAATAGGAGAGTTTGGTACTATGGATTTGTCATTCTTGAACTAGGTACACTCCATATTCAATAATGGGATCCATCCTTTAATCTCAAGGATTTTTTGAACCTATTTTTAGAGTTTTGGGTTAATGTTTTTGTACATAGTTGGTATTATTGGTATATTTAAATTTTATGGGGTTTCGTTTCATCCATTAGAACATGGGTAAGAATTTATAGGGATACTGGTATAGTTATGTGTTCACATTACACGTTGATTTTATTTAAATTTGATTTGTAATCAACATTGGTTTATCAATTTTTAATATCCACTATTGATGAAAAATTTAATTTTATAGAGGAGTGTTATAAAGTGACCTCCTTTTACGACATGGGAAAATTCATTGGGAACTCATTTGGCATTATCCGATAGAATAAATCCATTAATTTTTCTTTTGTTCATATTTAAGAACATGGATATTTTTTTGTAGAATTAGAACTCGAATTCAATAAATGAAATGGAAAAACATTCCTTGAAATGATGATGGAATTGGACATTAACAAACTTTTGATTGTAAAAGGAATGATTGGGGATATGATGTTGTCCTATCCAATGGTTCACAACCACAGCTATAGATTTCCCTATAATTTCAAGATCATAATGTGAAAATACATTCTATTTTCATTGTATCATGCCTTAGAAATCCATTGACTCTTATAGAGGCTGAGAAAAAGGACACTCCCATCATGGGTGATGGGAATCTACTAAGGGTCTAGATACAAGGCCTTTATAACATCATAAAATATGATTATGAGAAACAAATATCTAATTCATATTTAGATCATATATATGAACCTGATGAAAATGATGAGGGGTAAAATAATTAGAATCATTCTGTCTGTAATGAGGTGGTAAAATATTATCGATCTAGTTCATAAAAATGTATGAATCAAATAAAAAATATGGGTGGTTATTATTATTTTCCATCAATGAAATATATTTCATATAATTATTATTAAAATTTTATGAAGTCAATGGTTATAATATATTCATGTTTTATTCAGAGACTATTCCCAAATATTTCTAAGGAGATGGTGTTAGAGAAATGGAAAGGGTGATGTTGAGCTGCATGTTGATCTCCCTAGTGATTCTTTCCAGTGTTTTGATGTTTGAGAAAATTATTATTTTAAAAAAAATGAAAATATGGTTTAACCACCATTTAACCCTATCAAAAATCATGGTATCATATAGTCTCCATGATTAATGAAAAGGTTTGATCAAATCTTGATCTAGATTTTAGGGCTCCAAAGTGGTAATGTTAATTAATCTATCTAAAATAGGGTCCATAAAATAAAATGGGATTATAGATATTGGATTATGATTATAATTTTTCTTGCAATGTTATTTTACTATTCAAATTGAAGAATAATTTTTTGATTAAGATTATAAAATTTTTTAGTTTCAATTGGATTTTATTTGTCGACATATGCATAAGAGTAATTTCCTACAATATGTTTCTATTGGTTCCATATATATTTGGGGATTTTAGGATGAAGTCTCCATTTTTTGCCTCTTATATGAAATGATTCAAATGGAATGTCTTAAGATATATCTTATTTTATCTGAGTTGTAGTTGAATTTAAACCCATTTGGCTTGAGAATAGACTATTGTGGGCATGTTGTCCACTTAATTCTGTATGGTTTTGATATTATTTTATTTTTTGTTGAATTCTATTTTTTATAGGATAACACTAGTCTGACTCTAGGATATGTTTGGGGAGTATATATTAGAATGGATTTCTTACTCACACGATGTAAATATGATGTTATATATCATTCTTGAATGGGATTTTAAATTATCTACATCATTTATTGGTATGATGGTTATTAAAACCCTTCATTAGATTTCATTTGATTATTTTTTGGTCATCGGACATGTAGTTCCTAATATTGTACATTTTACTTTTTAGTTTTATTTGTAATAATATTTTCCATGGGACCATGTATTTGTTTTTTCAAGTCCATATTTCATATTTTCCTACTATTTTTTTCTATGATCCTTTTAAATTTGGTTTTCCAAAAAATACTAAATAATCATTATTAAATGTGATAAAATGGTTAATTTATTAGAATTAAATTTGAATATAATATATTTTACATAATAATATTATTTATTTTAGAATCATTAGAAGATTACAAAATAATAAGAGTGGTAAAAGATATGAAAAAAATAGAGAAGTTCATGTTAACTTGTTTTTTCAAAAATAAAAAAAAATATTGAATCCAAAAAATATTTTATATAACTATTGAATAATGGAATGATTAACTAAGAATATACACTCAGAAATTATTTAAAAAATTTAAATTAATTAAATTTTAATAATATATATTGCATGTGTTGTTTATAAAAAAAATAACTTTTAATATAATAGGGAGGTTTATAAGTTCCCGTACTTTATATCTTTACTATTTTGGTATATGTTACTATACTCTTGAATATTTAAATTAGGTTTATCAAATACATTATCATGAAAATTTAAAAAATATATATTTAACATATTTTTTATGTTGGATTATAATTATTTTAATGAAATGTCATAACAATATTTATTTTCCTGTGGTTAATCATGCCATGGTTCCATGGATCAATCACATAGTATATCAAAAGGGAAGATTATTTATAATTTTTAAATAATAAAAAAAGTGTGATATGATGATTTTTATATCATTCCATGAGATTAAATGGTTCCAAATATCAATATGTTCTCTATTGAAGGTGAAGAGGATCAAGATATAAAGACATCGAGACTTGTATCCCAGAGTCGATGGTTACATTATTACATTTACAAAGGATACAAGGAATCAAATCCTAAAAGACTGAATTGTTTAGTGATCTAGATAAATTATATATGTACTTTAATTTTATTTTTATTTGAGAAAATAAAATATAACAAATTATTTTCTTTGAGATCATCTTTATTTTCTCAGGCATGTCCCTAAATATGAATCAAAGAACACTTACAAGTATCTTAGGGAAAAATACATTAAAATGGGTGATCTATAATTCTAAATAAGGATATCAATACGGTGGAATCTGTCATTAATACATAAGTAATAAATAATATGTAAAGGTAAATAATTGGTAGAAATTACTTTTAATCAATATCATTATCAATAATAATAATATAGAATGAATAAATGGTGGTCAAATAATTAAATATAAACAATCATCTGATACTGAAAAATAACCATGGATATATTAATATATCAAATAATAAGATGAATAATAAATTAATAATATCAAAATATTGGATTTCAAAGTGTCCAACATTATAAGTATAACTTCAGAGCCTTGTATCAAGACATCTTACATATATGGGTACATCCTAGGCCAAAACCCAAAGATATCTAGTATAATTAGACCTTCAGATAAATAAAATGGATACAATAAGTCACAAAAATGACACACTATGTCCAAGGAATTTATAAAATGAAATGGTTGACCCGTAATAAATGAAAAATATTGTATTTAAAAACTAACAAACAATATGTTAATAATTGCAACAATCAATAAACATAAACCTAAACCATTTAGAGTAGTATGAGATATTAAAATAAAATTTAACATACTCATTGAAAAAAAATCATAAACCATATAATGAAATAATTATTATGATTTCACCACAACATAACCATAATAAATAATAAATAAATTCATAGGTCGATGTCATTGATAAATATAAATATCATAGAAATTCAACTAAAAAAATTCTTGAGGAAAATATACTTTTCAATTTGAAATTTATTTTTAAACTAATTTTACTAAAAATATTTTAAAAATAATTTTCTATTAAAATAATCCATGAAAATTTTAAATGATGGTTAAAAACATTTATTGGTCCTCGTAGTGGGAAATTACAAACATCTTGTACACAATTTGAAAAACAATTTGTTCACATATTCAGTAAAAGGAAAACAAGACTTGTTTGGAAAATGACATAATGATTATATAAAATACATTTATAAATTTTCAAAAAAAAAGATTTCAGAAAATAATTAGTAAATTTTTGAAAAAATTTCAAAAAACAATTTTTTGTAAAAAAAAAAATTTTTGACCAAAGAGGGGAAAATCAGTTTTTATTAAAAACATTTTCAAAATATTTTGATATACCAATTATAATAAAATTATAATATAACATTATTATTTAATTAGTAATAATTGGAGAAGAAATTTCGGGAGTTTGATGTGTGATCTATCATGATATTTCATCTTTGTAATTTTGAACGTAAATAATCTCACTAACCATGAAATTGTAAAAAAAGTCATTACCAATTTGGAAACTATGGAATTGTAAGACCCATAAAAAATAAACTAAAAAACTAAATTACATAAAGATAAAGGGATTAATGATATTTAATTCAAATGAGTAATTATATACCCCATATAAAATAACTAATTATTGAATATGGGATATGTCTCACCTGAGTAAAAGTAAGATGATAAACCCTTACCTTAGTTATTATTTCCATCATACGTGTATGTATGTCCTATATAATAAAAATATATATTTTTTATAAATATTTAATGAATATAATAATATATCTCATACCATATATGATTTACTTATAATCTTTGAGGACCCTTTTTTGACATTTATTTATTTAAATCATTGTTTCACGGGATTTCTTTCATCATATTTCATATATATTTTTCTTTTGTAACTTCAATAATTTTATATCAATAATGGATAAAATAAGTAAAAATTGTTAAAATAATCTAAACATAATATATGTTATATATATATATAATTATATAAAATTAATAGATATACAATTGATTGCATTATCCATAGAGATTGTAGATTGAACGTATGCATGAGGGATGTTTCAATTTTTCTTGATGGATGGAATTAATGAAAAATAAATTATAAATCCCCATCTAGATATTATTATTATGTAATATAATGAATTTATATTTATCAAATATGTTATTATTATCATCCATTTAACAATAAAATGAAATACATTTCTTATCTCTATGTGGAGGTGGTAGTCCACACGTACGCACAAGAAAAATTATTATTTTCTAATTGATGGGATTGAATGATGTTATATATGAAATTATATTTCCAGATTTATGGTATTTTAATAGATATTACATATATTTAATAACTTTATATATACATGTTGGTCGGAGTGGATACTCAAGAGGGGGGTAAATTGACTTCCAATTAAAATTTCTGTTAAAATATTGTCTATTTAAAATCCACCAATTTATAAAACAGGTTAAAATGTAGTGAATTTATACAGATTGTAAATGTTCACTTAGCTTCTCAATGATTTATTAGGTCTCAGTTAATTTAACCACAAGATCAAACTATCTTTTGAAACTAACCTACTGATTTACAATAAGTGTAAACAATTTCTAATTTAACTATCAAAGTAGCTTTAAAATAGTTTTTATTTCAATGTAATAAGCAGTGGAATATATATATGTAATACTTATAGACATAAAATAAAAGCACAGAAAAGTTAACCAAGAGGATCAGTCTCAAGCCGAGACTTAGTCCTCTCAATAATTTATATAAATTGATCCTCACCCTGGATCGGGGTTAACAATAGTTTACACAACTGTCCAGGCCATGCAGGGACCTCTACCACAGTTCTTTGTGGGAAACAAAACAGAGATTAGGCCACACAAGGACCTCTTCCATAGTTAATGTGGGTAAATAAGAGTTAAGAGTTTTAGAGTGAGGATTTTGATATCCTCTAGTTCAGTGCAGGAGACAGTGTGTTGGTGTGATATACAGAGTACACCACACTGCTCGAAAGTAAATAAACAAATCACTTAGAAAGAATATATAAGAGTTTTAAAAGCTCTAGTGATTAGAAATGCAGCTCTGGACTCACTGGATTCAGCAGAATTGATTCTTAGTCCTTCTCCGGTTTTTCTGTTGAAAAACAAAGTGTCGCAGTTTAGCTTGTGTTCTACAGGAGTGAAAATGATCTCTTGATTCGTTGTGTGTTCTTCAGTGGTGTTGGATTGTACTTATGCGAGTTCTCTAAAAGTCTTGCAATCTATTTCTTGATCAGGATTGTTCTTTTTGTTCAGCACAGTACTCTCGGGCGTATGTATGTTCTTCTTTTTATATCGTCAAACTTTTCTCACTTCACCAGTTGCGTTTGTACTGCATCTTAATCATCCTTATATTCCATGAGTTTTGGCAGTAGGAATGATTCAATTTTCATAGGTACGAGATACGGTTTCCTGACATGCCCACAACTATCATTAAAAAAAATTAATTGCATTAAAAACATCAAATATGACCGTTAGTATTATTTAAATAATATTGAAAAAAAGTTAAGAAACAGTGTCACATTGATTATGTAAACGGTGTCTTCCTCATGGTAGATGGTTCACGGTATGAGGTTCACATTATGAGCTTCATGGTATGAGCTTTACAGTATGTCCACGTCACGGTGTCTAGATCACGGTGTCTCATTCACGGTGATTCCTTCACGGTTTTAGGTTCACGGTGTCGGTGTCACGGTGTCTGGGTCACGGTGTCTGGATCATGGGTTTTCCTTCATGGTGTCTGGGTCACGGTTTGTCCTTCACGGTGTCTCCATACTTAGACAAATACCTGTATATAGACTTAGACAGTAATATGCAGAATATGGATTAAGCTTAATCATTAGAGAGTAAGAGACCTTGAATCATAAATATAAAGGCTTGATAATATATGTGAGATTTGTAGTCATGCATAAGACTTGTAAATAATAAAGAGAGTAATTAACATCCATAATATTTGTTATCATTAAAACATGATGTGTAGGTATTATTGAGAATGAAGGGCATTAGCCAGATGTGCGATGAAGATTGAGATTAATTAGTAATAGGATTTGTGATCATTAAAACATGATTAACAAGTAAGGAGTCCAACAATCTCCCCATTTTTGATGATCACAAATCATGTATAGTTAAAATATAAATGAAATATAATATTAAAGAAACAAGCATATAAGAAAAGAATATCTAATTATAATACTGACACTTGTAGTTTTTCTCCCCCTTTTTGGATTATAAAAAAGTTAGAGAAAAATGAAAAGTAACATGGCATTTTTAATTAAACAAAGGGTTCAAAATACAATACAAACATTAAATAGCAAATGACATCCCATAAAAAAGGAAAACAATCCTCAGAATCTTTAGGGATCCCCCTTGTCTTTTCCTTTATCAGCAGCAGGAGCTGGTGCCGATGTATAATAAGGCATAGATGTGGTAGAAAAAGAGGGTAAGGGTAGACCATCAAAAACAGATGGAGCCAAAGTAGGAGTAGTAGAAGATCCAGGCTGGGGTTGGTCAAGAATGACGGGCCTGATCTGAGAATGAGCTTAGCTGACTAACATGGCCGTGGAGGCTAAGGCATGTAGACCAGGTCTAAGGGGTGTAGTAGCTGGAGCAACTATAGCCGTACTCTGCACATGAAGATATGGCTTCAAAAGATTTATGAAATCAGTAATTATTTCACCACCATATTGCATAGCCTTTTCAAAATCGTCATTATTCTCCATGAATTTGTCCAACAATCTGGTGAACTCTGTAAGTTTTTAAACTTGAGTTTTAAAAGCTTGATTTACTAGAGGGATTCTCATATTTTCCACAAGATATCTAAAGTGATATGTCATATCACTTTTTGAGAAAATATAGGAGAGATAAAAATCTATTTTCTTAGTGATCTCTTGTTGAGAATCATTGGATATCTTAGAATAAATTCTAACCAAGTCCAATGCTCAATCACTGTTCTTAACCACTTCTGACAAAGAATACATATCCAAGCCACTTAAGGCATTCTGATGTTCTTCCTTGATTATGGATCTCATCAGAGAATCATCCAAAAGAGGAACATAAGGTTGACCTGAATCAGGAGGATCCTTTATAGCTTCGGATAGAACTTTGAGCTGTTCGTGAACTTTTTGCAGGCATCTAGTGTATTCATCTGTAAGCTTATTCAGATTTTATACAGGCTCCCTCATACATTCCAGCATCTTGGTGTGTCTTTTTCCAATCTTCTCATCAAAATATAGTAGATATGGATGAACATGAGACACAATCTCCCTAGCAAGGATTTAATCATATGTCTCAGGAGAAGTATCAATAGGTGAAGGGGCAGAGACAAGAGCATGCTCTGATCTCAAAGACAACTCATTCTGCAAGGTTTCTACCATAATTTTCAAATTTGTAACATCAACACTTAGCAGCTCATTTTCAACACTGACTTCCTGAATTTCTTGAATCATCCTTGGTTGAATATGCAATATAATATTTCTCAAGATAATTGATGCATCTTCGTGACTCAGTTGAGTCATTGGATGAGGTTTAGAGGATAATATCTTCTCAACTCCAGCTAACATAGTCTCTCCAAAAACATTCAGATCATCTTTAGTCAAAAAGGAGTGATGTTTGGGTAAGGGTACAGGTAAAGGTAGAGGTTCAGGTTCTAGTTGTGGTTCAGATTCATCTTCAGACACAGATTATAATTCAGATTGAGGCTCTGGTTCTGGTACTGGTTTTGGATAAGCTACAAACATCAGTTGAAATAGAAAGAAAGATCCATTGTAGTTGTGGTCACTTGTTGTGACTCATTAACATCATAAAAGCTTGGGAACTCATACCGAGTGTGCACAGAATATGTGACAATAGGTTGAGAAGCTTCAGCATATCAAACTTCCATAATCTCAAGGTTTTGAGGTTCCTCCCCCTCAAATTGTGCTTCCATTTCATATAATATAGGCTTAGAAACATGATCAAGATCTACAGGATCATCTCTAATCTCTTCATCAAACTCATGCCTTGCCAGCTGAAAGGAAATTTTCATCTTCTCTTCACTAGAGGGAATTATCTCGAGAACCGATTGTTACACTGGTTGAGATTCCAGAATTGCTTCTTTCTCAACAGGGAGATCCTCTTCAACAGGGTCTGTCCCTATGGTTGGTTTCTGTTATGAATTAGGAAAAATAAATTTTCTTGCAGCATGAGGATGTGTTTCATGGCTTGAAATCCTCTCTAGAAGCAGGAGCTTCCTCTTCTCTCAATCCAACATCGACTTCCTCTCCTTGAGGTATTTCAGCAGGGATAACAGCAGGGATAATAGCCCTTTCTTTTTCAATAGGAAATGTTTCCATTGAAGGTATTCCAGCTTCTTCTCTAGGTGATAATTCAGCTGTTACTTAATCTTCTTCTTTTTCTTCTTCTGAATACTCAACCACTTTATCTGGTTCCAAACCAGGATCAGATATATTCTTAGGTCTTCTTGGATAATCAACAGGATTAAAATTTTTATAGATTTGATCATTATCCTCAACCCACTGCTTCCTCTAGGGGTCTCATCCTATCTTCATCCTTCTGATGATAGGCATGGATAAGCAGAAATCAAAGTCCTCTAACTTCTCTTCATTCAGTCTAACCATCCCTTTGGAAACTAACATGGATGAAATCATCCTTGAGTAAAACAAGGAGGTGGATTTGGAAGTTACTTTCATCAGCTCACAGATATGGTTAAAAACATACTTGCATTGTTTGATCTTATGGCCATTCCTCAACAGGTGAATCAGGAACACATCCTGATACTTCATTACAGCAAAATCCCCTTTTCTTGGACTAATCAAATTCCGAACAAATTTGAAAAGAAGACTAGTCTCCCCATCTAATTCAGCAGCTATGGCCCTTCACTTGGTGCCATTTCCAGTTAGACTTTCCAAGGAAATCTCCAGATTGAATATATTAGAAAATGGAAGAGGGTCTCTCTGGTAATCTTCACAAACTCCTTCATGTGGAATTCTTAGGCATGCACCCACAACCTTGAAGAGAAGGAACAGTTCTGACCATTTATCTAGCTGGTCACCACAGATATTTCTCCAAAATCAAAGGAAAACTTCACATATTAGTAGAATTGAAATACCATCCTCGGATAAATTGGTCTATTTTGTCCAGAGAACCATTCAAGCCATCCTTGTTCTCTTAAAACATTAAAAACTAACGACTTTCTAGACAACATCCACTCAGGGAAAAATTCTTTTTCAGGAACAACAGTAATACTTACCATGTTTGGGTTTAGAGGTCCTTCGAGAGCTATCCTCAGTATCCTCTTCTGTTTCTTAGAGAAGCGCTTCTGAGACGAGGTTGAAGATGGATGCTTCATTCTTGGCATCCACTGAAGGTTAGGGCGAGAGGGAAGAGAATGTTTTCAAGAATGAGAAGGTTTAAGAGAGAGTTCGGGTAAGGAATCAAACGAAACTCTTATGTTTTATCATTTGGTAATTTCAAATGTCATAAAAACAAAAACGCGGGAAATCAAATAGTAATGAAATAAAAATTACCGCGATATGGGTTAAAATAAGAATATAAATAATTTTCACGGTGAGACCAGGAGTAGGCATTAGGGTGTGATGAAAAACAGTCATCATAGTGAGACAGTTGGTGGTCGTCACGGTGAGACAGTGACCATTCGGTGTAGTCACGGTGAGACATTGAGTTAATAGACCGTGAGCACAAGATCTTAACGGTGAGACCGTGTGAATGAAACAGTAACTGTAAAACAGTGAGCATGAAACCATAAAGTAAAATAAAATAAATTATTGAGCATTAAGATCAGAATGATATCTATTTATGATTAATCATACCAAGATCATGTATGATGTTGTCTAATCTTTCATAATTTAATGGTTTAGTGAATATATCAGCAAGTTGATATTTAGTACTAATGAATTCCAAAGTGATATCACCTTTTTGATAATGATCTCTCAAAAAGTGATGTCTTACATCAATATGTTTTGTCCTAGAATGAGAAACATGATTCTTAGAAATATTAATAGCACTTGTGTTGTGAAAATTTATTGGGACATGTCTGAATTGATATCAATAGTATAGTAATGTGTGTTTCATCCACAAAATTTGCACACAACAACTTCCAGCAGCTATGTATTCAGCTTCTGTAGTAGATAATGCAAAAAAAATTTGTTTCTTACTACACCATGATACTGGGGACTTGCCTAAATGATGACATGTTCCATAGGTGCTTTTTCTATCTAACTTACATCCAGAAAAATCTGCATCAGAATAACTAACTAGTAAAAATGATTGTCCTTTTGGATAGAACAGTCCTAAATTAGGAGTATGCTTGACGTATTATAAAATTCTCTTTACAGTATATAAATGTTACTCTTTAGGGTTTTCTTGAAAAAGAGCACACGTACACACACTAAACATAATATCAGGATGACTACTAGTCAGGTAGAGTATACTTCCAATCATTCCTCTATAAGTGGTTTGATCAACATATTTATTATCTTCATTAAGATCCAACTTACAGGTGGTACTCATGGGAGTGTCACTACCTTTTGTGTTATCCAATCCAAAACGTTTTAAATGATATCTATTATAGTTACTATGAGTTAAAATAATTCCATCATCATTTTGGAAGATTTGAAATCCACGAAATAATTTGAGTTCTCCCATTAAACTCATTTCAAATTAATTTTGCATCATTTTAGAAAAATTAGTACATAGGAAATTTCTTGAAGATCAAAAAATAATATCATCTACATAAATTTGTACAACTAAAAAATCATTAGAAATTCATTTGATAAAAAGTGTAAGGTCAGCTATACCTTTTGTAAAACCTTTAGTAATTAGAAAGGTACTTAATCTATCATACCAACCTCTTGGAGCTTGCATTAAACCATATAATGATTTTGATAATTTGAAAATAGATTTAGAAAATGAGGGTTTGAGAATCCAGGTGGTTGTTCAAAAAAACATCCTCATCAATATGTCCATTTATGAATTCACTCTTGACATCCATTTGATATAGTTTGAAATTTAGATGTGCATCATAAGAAAGTAAAATCCTAATAGCTTCTAATCTGGATACTGTTGAAAAAGTCTCCTCATATTCAATTCATTCCTCTTGAATATAGCCTTGTGAAACTAGCCTAGATTTGTTTCTAACATTGTTTCCATGTTCATCTACTTTATTTCTAAACACCCATTAAGTGCCAATGGTGAATGTGTCCTTAGGCCTTTCAACAAGATTCCACACTTTTTCTTTCAAACTGATTGAGTTCTTATTGAATAGAAATTACCCAAAATTCATCATTAATAGCATCATCAATGTTTTTAGGTTCAAGATGTGTCAAGAAGTCTTGATGTTCAACCTGATTTCTAAGAGAAGCTCTAGTCTGTGTCCCTCTATCATGATTTCCTACAACAACATCTAAAGGATGATTCTTTAGAATTCTAGTTGATCTAGTAAAGGTAGGACTATAAATTTCAGGTTCATCTATAGGTTTGGGTTCCATAGTAGCAGATTCTGGAATATTTCCAGAACTGGATGTTTTTACAGCAGGATCTTTAGATTTATCATTAAGGTTCATAATACTCAAATATTCCTCAAGATTTTCAAGTAAAGTTTTAGGCTCATCTGGATCAGTTTCATCAAACTTGATGTGAACAGATTCTTCCACACATTTGGTTCTTTTATTAAGGACTCTATATGTTTTGATAGTTAATGAATATCCTAAAAAGATTCCTTCATCACTCTTAGATTCAAACTTATCAAGATTATCTTTTGTATTGAGAATAAAAACTTTTCATCCAAGGACTCTAAAGTAATTGACTTTAGGTTTTCTATTATTACACAACTCATATGGGGTCTTCTTAAGAACATGTATAATTAAGACTCTATTAATAATATAACAAGATGTATTCACAGCTTTATCCCAAAATTAAATAGGCAGGTCATATTCATTAAGCATAGTTCTAGAAATTTCTTACAGGGTTCTATTTCTTCTTTCTACTACAACATTCTGCTGAGGTGTTCTTAGAGAAATAAAGTTGTGACTATAGCCATTGTGTGAGTAATAAGATTCAAATTCATGATTTTCAAACTCACGTCCATGATCACTTCTTAGAGTTTTAATCTTAAGTCCACTATGTTTTTCTATAGACTTGGAGTATTTAACAAAATATGAACAAGCTTCACTTTTGTGATCTAAGAAGTATACCCAAGTATATCTAGAAAAGTAATCTACTAGGACATAGACATAGTGCTTCCTATTTATGCATGAAACTCTAGATGGTCCAAATAGATCCATGTGAACCAACTCGAGAGGTTGAGAAGTTGAGACTTCATTCTTTGGTTTGATAGTGATTTTGTGTTGCTTTCCCTTTTGACAGGGATTACACACTTTGTCATTTGGAAACACATGTTTGGGTATGTCTCTAACTAAGTTATTCCTAGTTAGTTTCCTAAGTGAGGGTATATTGTAGTGTCCTAATCTCTTATTCCACAACCATGACTCTTTATTAATGGAATTTAAACATGTAACATTTTGTTTAGCTAAGGAATTTAAATCAACAGCATAAACATTTTCATTTCTTAAAGCTGAAAAGAATAAAAAAAATTTAGAATTAAAAACATTACAGGAATCATTTTCAAATTTGACATTAAATCCATCATCACACAACTGAGACATAATTAACAGATTATATTTCAGTCCATCAACATATAAAACTTTAGAAATTAAAACTGATTCAGTGTTACCAATTTGTCCTAGGCCGATGATCTTTTCTTTAGAACTATCACCAAAGGTGACATAGCCTCCATCAACCTTTATTAAACTCTTGAAGCATGATTAATGTCCAGAAATATGTCTTGATCATCCACTGTCCAAATACCATGTCTTCTTGTGGGAACTCTTTAAGAAGGTTTCCTCAGATGTATTTTTCATGAAACACATGTTGGCACGATTCTTTTCAGAATCAGAAATTTCAGATTCACTTGTGCTGTCTTCAGAAGCACTCCAGGTAGCCTTCATAGATTTCTTGTACTTACTGTCCTTGTAATCATATTTATTCTTTAATTTTTTCTTTGGGAAGTCTGCCTTAATGTTTCCTTTTCTTTTGCACTCATATCAAACAACTTCATCACTTTTATCTGTATTTTTCCAGTCTTTCTTCCAATGTCCCTTATTGTCATACTTTCCTTTGTAATTTGATTTTCTGAAAAATTTCTTCTTACTATAAAATTTCTTAAACCTTCTGACTATCTGAGCCATTTCAGCATCACTATCAGAGTCTGATCTTTCACTTGTTGAAATGTCAGTTTGTATCTGAGCTTTTTCATTGTCCTTGTTTTTTGAACAAGTAGTCTTGAAAGCCACTGATTTCCTTTTTGGTTCATCCTCTTCCCCTTTATTTACCTTGAGTTATTCCTCATACATCATAAGCTTACCAATAAGCTCCTTTACTGGAAGTGCTTCAATGACACATGACTCTCTTATTGGGACATATGTCCCTCTCCATCGGTCTGGTAAAAATCTTAGTATCCTCATAATTTGTTCCTTTGCTGGAACAACTTTACCGGGTGAATTCATTGTATTGACTATCTCATTAAACCTGAGATACATATCAGAAATAGGTTCATAAGTTTTAATTTTAAAATTATCATATTTAATTGTATAATTATTCTATCTCATTTATTTAACATTGTTTGTTTCTTCATGAGAAACACCTAAAGTATCCCATATTTCAAAATCAGTTTTACAAGTATAAATTCTATTAAACTCTTCATCTCCTAGAGAATAGTACATGGCATTCATAGCTTTACAATTATTATTGTAATCAGTCTTTGTAGGTTCATCCCAAGTTGTTCTTTCGGTTTCTGGAATTTTATATTGAGATTCTATAGCAGTCCAAATATCAAAACCCATAATTTCTAAATGAATTTTCATTTTAAGATTCCACTGAGCATAGTTTGTACCATTGAAGAAAGGTGGTCTGTTAGTAGAAACAACCTCTAGTCTATTGTACATAAATATATTTTAGAATGTATAATTAAAGAGATAAAATTTAGAACTAAAAGAAATTTAATATCTTTAAAGATGAAACTAAAATCACAGTTGAAAAACAGAGTATTTCAAAACTCCTTAAACAAAAACAACCTCTGATACCAAATGTTGGTCGGAGTGGATACTCAAGAGGGGGGTGAATTGAGTTCCAATTAAAATTTCTGTTAAAATATTGTCTATTTAAAATCCCCCAATTTATAAAACAAGTTAAACTATAGTGAATTTATACAGATTGTAAATGTTCACTTAGCTTCCCAAACATTGATTAGGTCTCAGTTAATTTAACCACAAGATCAAACTAACTTTTGAAACTATCCTACTGATTTACAATAAGTGTAAACACTTTCTAATTTAACTATCAAAGTATCATTATAATATTTTTTAATTTCAAAGTAATAGGGAGCGGAATATATATATGTAATACTTATAGACATAAAATAAAATCAAAAAAAAGATAACCAAGTGGTTCAGTCTCACGTCGAGACTTAGTCCTCTCAATAATTTATATAAATTGATCCACACCTAGGATCGGGGTTAAAAATAGTTTAGACAACTTTCCAGTCCATGCAGGGACCTCTACCACTGTTCTTCATGGGAAACAAAACATAGATCAGGACACACAAGGACCTCTTCCATAGTTAACGTGGGTAAACAAGAGTTAATAGATTTAGAGTTTTGATTTTGATATTCTATAGTTCAGTGCAAGAGACATTGTGCGTGAGAGATATACAGAGTACACCAAACTTCTCCAAAGTAAATAAACAAATCACTTAGAGAGAATAGATAAGATTTTAGAAAGCTCTAGTGATTAGCAATGCAGCTCTAGACTCATTAGATTCAACATAATTGCTTCTTAGTCCTTCTCTGGTTTTTCTGTTGAAAAACAGAGTGTCGTAGTTTAGCTTGTGTTCTATAGGAGTGAATATGATCTCTTGATTCTTCGTGTTTTCTTCAGTGGTGTTGGATTGAACTTATGTGAGTTCTTTGAAATTATTACAATCTACTTCTTGGTCAGTATTTCTCTTTTTGTTCAGAACATTACCCTCGGGCGTATGTATGTTCTTCTTATTGTATCGTCACACTTTTCTCGCTTCACCACTTGCACGTGTACTGAATCTTAATCTTCCTTATATTCCATGAGTTCTGGAAGTATGAATGATTCACATTTCATAGGTACGAGATACGGTTTCCTGACATGCCAACAAATATCATTAAATAGCATTAATTGCATTAAAAACATAAAATATGACTATTAGTATTATTTAAATAATATTGACAAAAAGTTAATAAATAGTGTCACAATGATTATGTAAACAATGTCTTCTTCACGGTAGATGGTTCACTGTATGAGCTTCATGGTATGAGATTCATGGTATGAGCTTCACGGTGTGTCCATGTCACGGTGTCTAGATCACAGTGTCTCAGTCACGGTGAGTCCTTCACGGTGTCTAGGTCACGGTGTCTGGGTCACGGTGTCTGGGTCACGGTGTCTGGATCACGGTTTATCCTTCATGGTGTTTGGGTCATGATTTTTCCTTCATGATGTCTCCATACTTAGGCAAATACCTGTATTTAGACTTAGACAGTAATATGCAGAATATGGATTAAGCTTAATCATTAGAGAGTAAGAGACCTTGAATCATAAATATAAATGCCTAATAATATATTTGATATTTGTAATCATGCATAAGACTTGTAAATAATAACATGAGTAATTAACATCCATAATATTTGTTATTATTAAAACATGATGTGTAGGTATTATTGATATTGAAGAGCATTAGCAAGATGTGCAATGAAGATTGAGATTAATCTATAATAAAATTTTTGATCATTAAAACATGATTGACACATGAGGAGTCCAACAATACCATCATCCATGTACAATGTAATAGAAAAATTAACCACATTACTTCATGAGGCGGTAGTCTGCTATTCACATGGAAAACATTATTATATCCCCCAAGAAAATAAAATTAAAATGTTATACATGATATAATAAATCCATTAGTTTAATAATTTCATAAATATAATATAAATATTATAAATAGATTATTATATCCACACTTGAAACATGGTGATGGAAAAAAATTAAATTCATTCGTGAGGCGGTTATTCGTCATACACACAATCAACAGTTTTATTTCCCATTTATGGATGGGTAGATTGATTTGGGTTATGAAATTATCATAAACAAATTTCATTATATATAGTAGAGTTTTTTTATTATATTATAAAATCTTAATATATTTTTAATTTGGTATAAAAACAAATATATCATTAACAAACATGTAAAAATTTTACCTCTTCTTTAGAGAGCCTATTTTGGATTATTCCTTTAGGATTTTTAGGAGGGATTCCAAATCAAACTACGTCATTTAATATTTGAAAACATAATTAACGAATTGATTTCATAGGTCTTAAAAGAAAAAATGGTTTTGGAATTTTGAATATGATAGGATAGGTGTGTCCATTTATAATTTTGGGAGAGGTCACACATTGAATATTTTAAATGATAAAGTTATACCCTTAGTTTTTTAATGCCAAATTCCACCAAAATGGGTAATCTTCAAACCATAAAGGTGGTAAGATCAAACTTTCAACAAAGAATTGGTGTTTAAAAACTATTAGGTCATTATTAAATATTATCTTCTTAGTTTATTCCCCTGATAAACCCATTTTCAACATAACCTCGTTAATTTATTTTTACTAATTTTACTCTTCATTATACTTAAAATTTAAGTAGCCTTTATTATGTAAATTGTATCTTATTGTATAAAGGTGATTAAAATGTAGTTAATTAGATTAAATATAACTAAATATTACATATGTTACATGAAATAAAAAACTAATAATAATAGGGCTTTTAAATTACAAATTTTATTGTAAATAAATGATAGTTTTAAGAAAATTAGTATTTTTCAGTTTTCAATAAAGAATCAAATATTTCCAAAAAACCAATAAATTTTCCCCAAAAAAATTTCATATCATGAACTAAAAAATTGTGTTAAATATTTAAATAATTTTTCATATTATGGTAAAAATTATTTTGATATTATGTGTGAAAAGTGTGACTAAACTGAATTTTAGAAAAATAAAATTTTAATTTGAATATTCATTTTTCATTATATTTTTTATTATTATTTTTCTAATAAATATATAACCATTGAATATATTTTATACATTTTTGTACCATTTAATTTTAAGGATTTGGTAATAACTATTCATATCCACCAACATAATTGCAGGGCTATAAATGATATGTTTAAAGAAAATATTTTAATAGGAGGTAACATTTAATTTCAACTCAGTGTTGCATGTATAACAATATATTGAATATATTTACTTTATTAAAAATAAAATATATGGTAAATTATTAGTCTGATAAATTATATTAGAATATTTTATAGTTATTTATACATTCTATAGAATTTAATGTTCCTATTTTAAAATATTAGGGTGTTACATTTTATCCCACTTACATAAATTGCATTATCAAAATATAATCATGATCATGGTGATCAAGGGTTTGACTATTAAATATACCCTTGTTGAAAACCATCATTTTATATACAGTTAATAAAACATCCTATTGATATGATATAAAAGGAAGTATAAATATCATATACTAAAAAATACTAGGATTGAAAATATTAGAACATTAGTGGAATGTGAATATATTCAAAAGGAAGAAAAGTGTAACAAATTTTGTAGAGTGATAGTGATCATTGATCACAAGAAAAAGAATGATAAATAAAAATATTAGTACATGAATACCATAAATCTCTATTATCATAAAAAAACATTTCAATTCATTGGATATGAAGGTAATATGATGTCATTTTTTATTCAATATCTATTTTCTACGCACAATTTCATCGTTTGGTCATGCTTTGATCAATTTACTCATCATATATTACTCCATGAAATAAAAATAAAAACAAAGAATTTTTTATTATTAAATTACTAAAATTAACTTTTAATGGATTATAAGGTGAATAAAAGAAATCAAGTCATCCCTCTATTCTTCACTAAAGACAAAAATGGTTATCAATAGTTACCCGATATAATACATTAATCTCTAAACCTCAATAGTAACACCCAAATAATTACTTCATGTACTTCATAAATAGGTTACTCTAACATAGTGAGATTTTGTGAAATTATATATTTTTTTAAAAAAAATCAATTCAATATTTTTCAATACATGAAATACTATTTTTTTCTGTAACACAAAATACTGATTTTAGATAGTGTTTTTCTCAAGACTAATTTTAAACGAAACGTGACTTACGGTTACAATATTATTAATTAATATAGTATTTATCAATTAGTGATTTGAAGGGTGGGTCTTAAGAGTATTAACTAGATAATGAAAATATATGGGTTAACCATTTATATAAAATTAATTATTTGGTGACTAATTAATTAAAAAAAATAAAACATTTTTTAAAATAAAGGAATCTATTTTATAAAAAACTATTTTTTAAGCACATAAATGAATTTTACCTCAATATATTAAAAGAATAACTTTTGGTGAATACTTTAAATGATATATATATATATTATATTCAATAGAATTTTTTACATTCATCATTTTTGTTTTCAAGACAAGATATTTGAAGAAATCCAATTTTATGCTCGAAATGATATTTTCTAAAAAACAGTTTTGTCTCCATTACTGAACATAATTTAAATTTATTTTTACCACTTTTATAAAATTAATTTGAAAAAATAAACATAATTTTTAAATAATAGTATCAAAATAACCGTAGGGTTATTTATGGTGCTTTTTCTAAAAAATTTATTTTATTGTTGAATAGTGAAAAGATGTAATTTTTATTGAAATATTCCATTTCATTTAAATAAATCATATTTTTAGATTAAATTTTTATTAGATTTAAAGTAATGTTAATGCAATTTCATTTCAATTAATCCAATTTAGTTCATTATGAACACATTAATATTTAATTTTTATATAATTACATTGTAAAGTTTTGAACATTTTTTATTTGAAAACACACATTCTCGTCACGTATCTAACATTAATTTTTAATTAAAATTTTTCACATTTTGTGAACTGTTTTTTGAAAATTTAATTCTATATTTGTAATCATAATAATTCATAATGTATAATAAGTTCAATTTCATTTTTAAGCAATATGAATAGTGAAACTAGTAAATGTTAATTACCACGGTTAAAGAAAAAATTGAGTTATCGAGGTTTAAACTAAGAAGATAAGGGTTAATAATGACCTACCAAATTTTACCACACCCATTTTATATCCATATATCTACCTTATATCTTCTTAGTTATTTAGTATACAATTTTTGGGGCATTTTCATAATAAAAATGTTGGTATGATAGAATCCTTTCATAAAATTACATGTGTTCCACTCACCTGACTTATAAATGGACACCCCTCTCATCTCCTATTTTCACATTAAAATAATTTTATTTTGGAATATACCTAAGAAAATCACTTATAAATTCAATACTATCATTATATAATAATAATATCGAATATAAATCCAATAATGGAAGGATGTTAGTTCAATCATAACCAGGATACATGAAGAAGATGTAACATTTGACAAGAACCATTTTTTGTTTATTTATAACCCCGCATAACTAATTTATCATTTTACCATGATTATATAATAACCTAATTATATAAAAAAATATTTTTTTATTTTTAGTGAATTTCCTATAACCATATCCACATTCAACAAATTGGTTACAAAATCATTATTCGTGTGTGCGGCAGACTACTACCTCACGATCCAATATCATTAATTTTTCCCTACTTACTTATCATAGTTGTAAATAATGATTAATTAATTGTTTTTATATTCTATTTATGATGATTTTGTTCTTACTAAATTATTATATCAAAAATTCCTTCATTATTTCCATTTTCTGGGAATACCATAATGTCAATTGTATGTTTGGAAAACTACAACCTCGTGAAGTGTTTTGATTCATTCACAATTTACATAAAAGATGTTAAAGATGGTTTAAATGAAAATATGTGATATATATATATATTACATGAAAACGATTTAGGTATGTTAATATATCATTTACATTTTATTATTTCAATCTGAAAAGAAAATTGAAACACTGCTCATGCGTTAACTATTTATGAAATACATGAATTATTTATTTTTTTAAATAATTATCATAGTAATTGGACCATAAATAACAAATAAAAACATATAGTAAAAATAAAGAAATTATTACCTAAAACATAACATTAAAATGAAATTGTAAGAAACCAAATGATAAATTGTCATAATAAAATATTATGTAGTATGATATATATATACTTCTTTAATATATTTATAATAAAATATTTTATTTTTATTGTATTATTGAATGTGTATGATAGAAGTCTAGAGTTATAGTAAGTGTTTTCTAATCTATCTTTTATTTTTGGGAGACATATTCAAATTCACCACTCATTTCCTTTATGGGGTGTATATACTCTCCATTTGACATGATATATCATGAATAAAATTCATTTCATAATATTTAAATTTCAAATTTTTTATATTATTTATTTTCATCTATGATTTAAAATATTACTAATGTGGTAAAAAAAATTCTAAATCTACCTTCATTCAGACAGAGGTCATATTATGCACCTATATTCTTTTAAAAAGTGAATATATGATCCCTTTAACATGTATTATCATGAATTTTGTTATTATCATGATATTTTAGGTTTCATTTAATGTTATTGTTTTCCTAGGGATTATAATTGGTAGTTACCAAAGTGTTGAATAGTATATGAGATAATATCATCTTTTATCATGATGTTTTATGACTACGATTACAAGGATTAAATATTGCAATACATATCTCATGGAAATCAAGAATTTTATTCTCATATATTTATCTCAGGAGAATAGATGGTTTAAAATCATTTTCCTCCCTTACTGTACTCAAGAGTTGAAAAAAAATATTTTTCGTAAAAATCATCATTTGGATAGAAAATGTTTTTTCTTCAAAAGCATGTTTTCTTAAAAATTGTATCAATATATATCATTCTTTAAGAAAAGTTTTTGAAGAAAAATTATATTTTAATCCAAAGATGATTTAAATTAATTTAAAATATTAATTTATTATTTTTCACGTTTAATTTCAATTAAAATGATTTTCAAAATGTTTTATTTTTAAAAAAATAATTTTCAATGAAATGAAATTTTCCTTAAGATGTGTTATTAATAATATTTCAAAATAAATCTCCACATAAGATGATATTAAATGATGTAACATATTCATTTATGGGTATATTAACCAAAGATAACATTATTATTCATTAATTAAATGATTTATCATTACAATATGTTTATGAAACACATTTCTTATCCATTGGTTATACCTTGATATAATTCATATGTTATACAATTATTTTTTCCTAGGTTTTCCCATGATATAAGAATGAAATGATTTTAAAACTTATTTATTTTCTATAGGATACAAAATGAAAACTGTTTACAAAATTCATTTAATTTTTTGGTTTATGATATTATTAATGTCTTATTGTCTTGGGGGACACATTTTTATAGTTTTAATTATGTGTTGGGTGTGATTTATATCTCCTTATAATAAATTGTATAATGATGGATAATTCATTATTACATATGTAATACATGAACCTAATTACATGTTATCAATGTTTTCAATGAAACTAATTACATGTACACAATGTTATGTGTGAACCTAATTACGTATTCACATTGTTATGTGTTGACCAAAATTTTATTTCCATAATTTCATTGTATGGACCTATCTATCATGTTAATAATATTATCCATGCACCTAGATGTATTTTAATATGTTTATTCAATGTAATTATTTTATTTCCCCAACTTAATAACTAAACCTTTCTCCATTGATACTTTTTTACAATTTTATAAGCTTTTGTATATTCCATAAATTAATGTTTCATTGCAATTTTATGCTTTCAGGGATCATATAAATTGATTTCTTTATGTTTAATTTCTTATGAAATACCCATATTTATGAAAAGACTCCATATTTGGACTATTGGCATGTACGGTGTAATTTTCCTACATTAGGATCATGTACGCATACCCTTATGTTCATATTATGCTTAGACATATCCCTTTTTTACCCTTATTTGGAATCCTAGGAACCCTTTATTATATTTACTTTTGATAAGTTATGATGAAATGATTTAGTTGCATATTATTGTAAATAGTACTAAAGCGGAAGATATTTCTGGGATTCATTAAAGATCTTCCACCAAAATAAGAATTTTTTATCGATATTTATAAAGAAACTATAAAAGTATGGTTCTCATGTGTGTGTTTTCATAATTTATTTAATATTCTTTTAAAAGGATATAATATCCATGTTTGAGAATCATAAGTCTCTATAGTTTCTATAAAATTTAATGTTCAGTTAATCCTTTAAAACTGTGATGATAAAACATTAGTTAGATCCTGAGGTATCATTCTAAGGATATGTTTTTGAATATTTCAAAGGTTTATTTGAAGGATGAATCAATATATTGTAAAATTTCATTGAATTTTGGTAAAGGATAGATGAAGTGAATTACAAGGAATTAAACGCCTATTTGGATATTTCATGTTGATGCGGATTTGGAGTGGTGGTACCTATGGGTAATTACCCCAAAAATAATGCATTGAGAAAGACTCAATCATCGCCTGGTGCATGAAAAGGATCTTTTCTACACAACTGGTTTGACAGTCCTAGGGTATATAATTTGGAATAAATAAAATATTTATGAACAATAATGATTTATTGAAATAGATTATTACTATGAATATCCTTGGATAAATCAAAGGTTTTATATTTTAAAAATATTTATTCTGGATATATACTTCTGATAAGTTATTTTTCATGATTATGTGGTTCTTCACTATGATTCGTGTTTTTAAAACTATTATTTTTTAGTTAATAGAGGTAAATATTTGAAATTGTGTTAACAATGAATGTGAAGGAAATTTTTATAATGACTATTGAAATGAGACGATTACTATAGTAAATGATGTCGTGATTATTCCTATTTAGTTTTCACTGAACTTGATTCACAAAATGTAACTTAAGAAACTCTAAGAATCTCCAATAATGATATAGAAAGTGTTCACTGACGGTTTGGGTATTGGAGACCATATAGGAATGATTATTTAGTTTCCTATATGTTGAGAATGTGGGATGAAACACAGAAGTACTTATCATAGAGGAATGATAAGATGTTCTGACTGTCGAGAAGTCGTACATAATGCAAGTAACTAAAAAGTTAATATAAACAGTTCAATTAAATAAATAAATGAAAATAATGTTTTACCAAATATATAATTTATCAGGACCCACATTCACTAAATGGAGGGAAGGGTCAGCATATTTCCAGGCCCTTCCTTCTTCAAGTTGAAGGAGAGATAATGACCCCCAAAACCCGCCTTCAATAGGTCCCAGAGTGGCAACCCGAGCCAATGGTATAGAATCACTCACTAAATGGAAGGCATTACCCTTTTTCTTTTAATTGTATCGGGAGATAAGTGTTGGAACCACTTTGTGTGTGAAGATTGTATTTGTTGTCAACAGTTGTCAATGCTTGTCAAAATGATGAAGGAGATAAAGAAGGACTCCAAAGTTAATGGAGATTGGCTGAAGTGAGGATGCTTGGAGAATTATTATGAAATCATAGCATTTGATGTTGTACTTGAGAAATTCTCTATGAAGATAAATTCAGACGATTTTTTAACTGATCCTAAGTTCAAAGAACTTGTGTCAAAGGTGACACATTGTTTACAACACTAAATAATGGATACGTATCATCTATTTGAGGATGATTGGAGCATAATGGTGAAGTATCATCTATCTAAGGAATGGTGAAGAAGAATTGGGGATTTTATGTGAGGATGAAAGAAGTAATTTGGAATTCATATTCCAAAAAGAATGGATAAACCATATGATGCATTGCTGATTTGTATTTCACAAATATCCTAAGTTTGGAGAACTTGTGATGCAAGACATATGAAGGAAAGGGAGAGACAAAGATGTGTTTTTGGAAAAGTCATATCAAAAATATCATCAGATCAAAAATATGGAAAAGGAAAGAAGTAGGCATGCAAGTATGCAGTAGGCACCCCAGTATGAAGTAGGCGCGCAAGTATGCAGTAGGCGCGCAGGTATGCAGTAGGCGTGCAAGTATGTAGAGGTGCGAAAGTCATATTTCAAAATAACATTATTTCATAAATATGGCCAAGGAAAGAGAGTTGGGAACAAGTCATGAATGGCGCGCAAGTGGTGGCGCACAAGTATTGCCACACAGGTATTACTGTGCAAGTATTGTCGCACACGTATTGCAGTACAAGTATTGCCGCACAAGTATAAGTGGTGCGCAAGTCATATTTCAAAGATCATCCAATCAAAATATGACATAGGAAATAAAGTGGCACGCAAGTTAGAAAGTGTCATGCAAGTCAAGAGCGTCGCGCATATATTGGCATGCAAGTCTTGGCGCGCAAGTGCATGTTGCGCGCAAGTCATATTTCAACATAATCTTATCAAAATATTACAAAGGAAAGAAAGTGTCGTGCAAGTGATGAAGCGGTGCACAAGTGATGAAGCATAACGCAAGTGATGGAGTGACGCTCAAGTATTTGGAGCGCATGTATAGGTCACACAAGTCACCAAAATGCATATAAATAGACGACTAGCCTCCATATTTCTAAAGGCTCAACACTTAAGAGAAAAATTAGAGCTCTGATCACGCATGTAGTAGAAGGTGGTCTGATCGCACAAGTGGGCGGGCCGCAAGCTGAAGGCACGCATGTAGGGTGTCTTGCAAGTTTTTTCGTGCAAGTTTCCAGAGTTTCTTTCAAGAAGTGGTTTGTGTATAAGCCAATGGTGGCGCACAAGTTGTGAGCTAGGCTCAATGGTGGTGCGCAAGTACTGAGTAGGCGCGCAAGCAGGTGGAGTGCAAGCAGGAAGGCGTGTAAGTGAGTGGCATGCATGCAAGAAGGCGTGAAAGCTGAGTGGCACGCAAGTAGGGGGCACACAAGCTGAACCAGGGAGGCACGCAAGTAGGTGGCACGCAAGATGAAGCTGGGAGGCACGCAAGTAGGGTAGCGTGCAAACTGTGAGTTATTCTATAGGTTCTTACCAGCTTCTGTTCAACTTTGATGATGCTAAGTTGATCTAGACGTCATTGTTTTTACAATCACAAAGAGAACTTGTTATTTTAGCAAGAAGAAGAAGACTAGCTTGGTGCAGATGGTTTTTCACTGAAAGAAAATGTGTGAAGGAGAGTAGGTTTCAGTGCAGCTAGTTTTGCATTGAAGAAGTAGAAGAAGAAGAAGAGTGTGTAGCGTACAGTTTTTCTGTATAGAGAGAAGAGAAGAAGACTGTTGTAGTTAGTTGTTGCACTAAGAAGAAGAAAGAAGAAGAACTAGTGCAACCAATTTTGTTTCTAGAGAAGAAGATAAAGAAAGAATAGAATTGTTTTCCTAAATCTTTGAAATAAATAAAGTGAAGAGCACTGAAATAGATCAATAGAAGAACCTACCTTTTCGAGAATGAAGAAGAATGTCTCCAAAGGCAGTATAAAGAACCAGCTAGAGGCTGCAAGTTGGACTAGGTTATCACCAGTCTAGGGAAGTGGATTTTTTCCCACCCCCCTCCAAAGTGTAGGGACTCACACTGTTTAAAGGATTTTTTTTCTTAGCCACTCCATTGTAACAGCACGTCACATTATAATGGAGAATCTATGCACTGGTCATCCCCATGCATGGCAAGGACGTAGCTACTCTTATTGAGTGGTGAACCTTGTAAAAATATCGTCTGTACATTTTTAATGCTTACTATTATTTCATACGACAGGGAAAAGAGAATAAGAGAATCCAGATCCTAATAGGTCAAGAGGTATAGGGATAAAAGATGAAATTGTTTAAAAAGTCCCCAACACTGATTCACCCCCTCTCAGTTTTAGGTATATCCCAAACTGGTCCTCTCAATAAGATGTTAAATCCCAGCAACACAAAAAGTGGAATGTAAAAGTAAATCCATGAACCATTCCCAATGAATGTTACAAAAGTAAAATCCACAAGGCACAAAGTGACTACAAGGGTAATGTACTAAAGAATGAAAAATAGTAACTGCAACTATCCCAAAGGTCCTGTGCTAGTATGGTCTCGCGCGATCCTCGAAGCCCTCCTGGAAACCTGAAAGCATTTTTATGTACGTAGGGTGAGCATACAAGTATACTCAGTAGGGAAAAACCTAAATCTCTCATGCACAAGTGGGGGAACATACTAAAGTCCCATGAGAATTAGACAACCAACACTACCAAGGAGTTCATCCATCCCACTCACCGACCACACTCACCAAATAACGCAAGAAATTAATATATAGTAATAGCACATCAATGTTTGGGTACCCCGCGCCACTTTTTCACTGGTTATTGAAGACATCCTATGCATTGAACCAATCCTACAATTCTCACCACAGTCCCACTGCCTCACCCCGCCTGCACACACCTGGTCCACATCTTCACGCACTCCCACTCCCAAACCCCGCCCTCTGACACCTGGGCCACAACTGTCACAGGTAACCACGCCTGCAAACACCTAGGCCAGAATGACAACCACCACACCTGAAGACACCTGGGGTAGAAGATCTACTGCCACGCCCGAAGACACCTGGGCCTCATCCCGAAGATACTTGTGAAACCACCTGCCTGCACACACCTGGGCCATAACAACCACACTACCCCACCCGAAGGTTCTAGGGCTAATAAAAGACTTCAGGCCATCACAACCTGCCCAAAGATATTTGGGATATCTGGGAAAGGGAGTAGAAAAAAGCTAATAATCAGACACTAATAGAAGTGTTGGGAAAAATACCCTCTCCCAAGAAATGAGGGTGTTCGACAGTAAGTTCTCATCTTGGGTGGGGCGTGAATAAGAAACACAAAACTACAAGTACATGTATAGGTAATAAGCACCCACCCAAAGTTTAGGTTTTTCTTTAGCCTCCCTAAAGATCACAAACAACACCATGTCCATGTCACAACCCACACCAAACCAACACCCATTTTTCCCATCCTTGTTTACATGTTCGAGAATAATGTTTGAAAAATAAGTTTCTGCAACTACTGGGAAACTAACACCATAAGCACAAACCAAGGGAAAAATATCCAGCCAAACGTCAATTTATGAATTCACACCCGGTTCTCTTGAAAATCCACAACAACCAAGGAAAACCCTAAGTTACAGACCCATGTCCAATATCTAGGAGCCAAAAGTATTCTCAACAACAGAGGATCCCACCCCAATTCGTGATATAACAGAGGATTCCATCCTCAATTTCACAAACACCAAGAGTATAATAACAGGGGATCCCATCCCCAGCCACATCACCCAGTAATCGTCCCATGAGTGAAAAGAAAAGAGAAAACCACTACTATCAACACAAAGGAGGCACATGCCGATATTTTCAGATTTATAGGATTTAACACACTCCATGATTTTCAAATTTGTTATACTGTAACTGGGGTTATCACAGAAAAGATTTGATCCTGGTGCTTTCAATTTGTTTATCCAGATATAAGTAATCAACCAATTTACATTTCACAGTAAGGGTTCACAACCACAAAACAATCCGTTAAACATCAACAGAGGCAATGGTTCGTTAGTACACACAGAAAGACCCCCAACGATCATGATTTTTAGAAGGCGTAAGCCCGTGCAATTCATAAATCATAAATCATGAAAGATCATAAATCAAATCATCATCGATCACAGCCCCCCTCATTCATTAGAGTTCATTAATTATCTTTATTAAGGTTCGGGTTCATCCAATTATACAGAATCAAAATAATTCCCACCCCGTATGATACAGAAAAGAGAGACGAAGGAGAAATTCCCTACCTGTTGATCAACAATCGAAGCTAAGTCTGGTCATGGAACTCCACGGATAGCGATGCGGCTCGTCTGAAAAAAGGGTACTCCTAGCACAGGGTGATCAAGAAAAAAACCTAGGGAGAACACATAGGTTATAAATGGTGAGATACAGCACGCCCTGGGCCGTTATGATATGGAGAACAAGAACGTGAAACCACGTAAGGGGTGGGGTCGTGGGTTGATGACATGTTTGTGACACCCCACACGTCATTAAAGGGTTGGTCTGTTTAAAGTGACACACACACTAGGTTAATTCACTAAATAATTAATTAAACGAAATTTATGGGAATTACTGGGCTTTAAAACAAGCTTAACTGGGTCAAAATGGGGTTTAAAACCCAATTTGCGCAAAAGGAAGGCGTCACTGGAAAGACCCCATCAAGGGTGGGTGACACCGATCGGTCTCACTGATTGGCCGGTTGGTATCAGTGATGGGTTGTGCCAATCGGTCTCACTGATCGGTCTCCCCGATCATTTGCGTCGGTTGGTCTCACCGATCGGTCGCTCCGGTCAGTCTCACCGACCGGTCGCACCGATCGGTCTCGCCAACCTGTCGCACCGATCGGTCGTTCCAATCAGCCTCACGCCAAGACACAACCCCTTTAGGATCTAGATTTTTGGAAAAG
Source organism: Viscum album (assembly GCA_963277665.1). Taxonomy (NCBI): domain Eukaryota; kingdom Viridiplantae; phylum Streptophyta; class Magnoliopsida; order Santalales; family Viscaceae; genus Viscum; species Viscum album. The sequence continues at coordinate 287,789,637 of OY728151.1, read as the reverse complement.
GAAAGGACCGTGAGATTCTGGGTCATCACATTAGATACCTCTCAAACTATTATCACCCTATTTAATTTAAACAACCTATAAGGAAAGAGCGGGTCCGAACAACCACCTCGAAAGATACCTGTCAAGTGTGAACCTCATTGTTAACTAAGAACACCTCCCGGCCGAGAACCAAGAAATAAACCATGTCAAAATGCCCAGCCTTGTGGGTTGGGGAGTCTCCTTTCCCATGTATAGATACTATCCTCTTTGGGCGGCACTGACTAGCCTGCACAGGTTTAATCGCATCCACCATAATTCATCTTGATTAGGGGTCAGGTCCTCCCCTCCCCGTAGACAAGACTGTTCACACACATTCAGAGGAAAGAAAAAAATAGTATTTCATAGCCAACAACGTAAAACATTCTACCACAACATGTATAAACTGAATAGTACCAAACTCAAAACAACTCTGGGTATTGGGCATGAATCTGTGCTTCCCTCTCCCAGGTACTCTCCTCATTCCCACCATGTCTCAATAACACATGAACCAAGGGAATGGTTCGCCCATTAAGCACCTTCTCCTCATGACCCTCGATCCTGATTGGTTGTTCTATGAATGTTGCATTGTATTCGACATCTAAATCTCCCCAATCGATGATGTGGGAGTCGTGGTGTAGATATCGATGAATCTAGGACACATAGAAGACGTCATGTATCCTCTATAGCGGCGGTGGTAAAGCTAGATAATAAGACACTTAGCTGACCCATCGCAACACTTCGAAGGGTCTGATGAACCTGGGAGAAAGCTTACTCCCCTTGCTGAACCTCCATTGTCCACGCCGAGGGGATACCTTCAAGAACACGTGGTCTCCAACCTCAAACTCCAAGGGCCTCCTCCTAGTATCATCATATGAATTATGTCGGTCCTGGGCCTCCTTCATCCTCTCTCATATAAGCTAATCCTTATTTGTTGTGCTCTACACCACCTCCGGGCCAAGAACACCTGCTTCCCCAACCTCAGTCCAGCACACTGGTGAGCGACACATCCTTCAATATAGGGTTTTGAGAGGGGCCATACCAATGGTAGAGTGATATCTATTATTGTAGGAAAACTATACCAGAGGAACGTATCGCACCCACGATCCTCCTGAGTCCAGAACACATGCCTGTAGCATTTCCTCCAAGGTCTGGATGGTGCGCTCTATTTGTCCATCTGTCTGGGGATGGAGAGCAGTGCTAAGACGCAGTTGGGTGCCAAAATCATGATGAAATCCTCTCCAGACTCGCGAGGTAAACCGTGCATCCCTATCCGAGACTACAGACCTCGGAACTCCATGAAACCGCACCACCTCATCCATGTATTTTCGTGCCAAAGCATCCACTACACTCGACTCCTTGATCACCAGAATGTGATCCGATTTCTTCAACCGATATACTACTACCGAGATGGTGTCGTATCCCCCTTGGACCTTGTGTAGTCTGGTGACAAAATCCATTGATATGTCATCCCACTTCCACTCGAGAACATATGGAGGTTGTAACAACCCGACTGGAACACGGTGTTCAGCCTTTACCTGCTGACACACTAGGCACTTGGCCACAAACTCTCCCACTGCTCGCTTCACTCTACGCCACCAAAACTGTCTCTTCAGTCCCCGGTACATCTTGTAATCTCATGGGTGTACCGCTAGGGGTGAGTTGTGGAACCCACTGAGAACCTGGCCGAACATTGCCTCTAGAACAAACAGCTTTCCCTGGTAAGCATCCACTATTGTCCATCCTCCATGCATCCTTCCGGAGCATTGCCTTGGTCAACTCGGTCACGCATCACTTCACACTCTGGGTCTCCCCACGGAGACTCCTCCAATTGCTGAAATAGAGACGACTGCACTGTCATCTGATACAGGAAACCTCTACCGCTATCCATCCTCGCGTCTTGGTGTAAGGAAGACAACTCCTCCATTTCCCTCCAGGTGTCTGCCGACTCTCAGACCGCATCCTTCTGTGGTCTCCTGCTCAAGGAATCAGCCACTACATACCCCTTCTCTGAAGTGTAGGAAATGTCGAAGTTGTAATCCTGGAGGAACTCCATCCACCTCTGTTGCTGCAGGTTTAGGTCCCACTGTGAGAAATTATACCTCAAGATTTCGTGATCGATGAAGACCACAAAGCGTTCACTGATGAGGTAATGCCGCCACAACATTAGTGAGAAAACGACCGCTACAAGCTCCAGCTCGTGTGTGGCATAATTACGCTCATGGGGGCATAGCTTCCTAGACCCATAAGAGATCACCCCTTGCCACTGCATCAACACACACCTGAGGCCTTTCCCTAAATCATCACAAAACACTTCATATGTTTCCCCTTCTTCTGGTAGCCTCAGCACTGGGGAACTAACCAACTTATCCTTCAGATAGCTGAAGGCTGCCTCACACAACTCACTCCACACAAAAAACTGTCCCTTCTTGGTCAAGTATGTCAAAGGTTTCGCAACTCGAGAGAAGTTGGGTACGAACCTCCGGTAGTAACCTGCCATCCTGAGGAAACTACAAACCTCTGCCACATTCTTGGGTGCTTCCCAAGAAACAACCACCTCAACCATTGATGGGTCCACCGCTACCCCTTTCTCAGACACTACGTGCCCTAGGAAGTGCACTTCTCACTTCCAGAACATTCATTTCAACATCTTTCCATAGAGATGGTGTTGTCGAAGGACCTCCAAAACCGTCATCAGGTGCTCCGTGTGATCCTCCTCTGATCTTGAATAGATCAGGATATCATCGATGAACACAACTATGAACTGTTCCAAGTACTCCCAGAAGATGGAGTTCATAAGCCCCATGAACACAGTTGGGAATTCGTAATGCCGAAAGGCATGACTAGGAACTCGAAGTGTCCATATCTACACCTGAAGGTCTGCTTTGAGATGTCACTCTCCTTTACCCTCAACTGGTGATACCCAGACCGTAGGTAGATCTTCGAGAACCACCCTTCCCCTTTCAACTGGTCGAAAAGGTCGTCTATCCTTGGAAGAGGGTAGAGATTCTTGACCGTTACCAGATTCAGCCTCCTCTAGTCTATACAAAACTTGAGACCACCGTCTGCCTTCTTGGAGAAAAAGACTGGGGCACCCCACTATGACACACTTGGTCGAACATAACCCATCTTCATCAGATCGTCAATCTGAATATGTAACTCCCGTAGCTCTGATGGTGCCATCCGGTACAGAGCCATCGAGATCGGACAAGCACCAGGCTGCAAGTCTATCCCAAACTCGATATCACGTCGTGGGGGTAGAGTCTTCACCTCCTCAGGAAAGACATCCATAAACTCACGGATGATCTCGGGCACCTCCACCATCTCTGCATCCACTGACTCCACTGACAGCTCGGCTAACAAGGAGAGGAGGGGTTACTCTCACCTGCTGCCCTTCTGACTGCTCTACTTGCCGGTGAAATCAACATGCCGGCCACCCAAGTCTAAGAACAGAAAACTTCCTCAGAAGCAGTCGATGATGACACACATAGAGAATATCCAGTCGATGCCTAGGATGACATCGTGTGGCTATATCTGTAAGAGAAGAAGATCCATGACCGACTTTTGTTGCCCTATCATCAGTCTGCTTCCTCGAGAAACATATAACACATCAGTCTAAACTCCAACTGCTGTGCTCAACACTAGGGGCACTAGAAGTCTCTAGGCATCTAGGCTCAATGCATGGGCTAGACTAGGTGCACCAAAGGAGTGCGAAGCTCCGGTATCAAACAAAGCATACGCAAGAGTGCTAAAAAACTGATCGTACCTCGAACGACCTCTGGCCCTACTAGAAATGCTACCTCTGCGGCGTGTAACTATCCATTCCCAGCTCCTCTTCCCCTTGGCTGTCGGCCACCTCACTGACCATACCTCGATCGAGGTCCCTAAAGAGCACCCTGAGGTTATTATCCTCTTGCAACATCTTCCCTCGGAGGAACGGGAGCTCGCTACCCCTGTTGCGGCTGATGTAAAGGCCTAGTTGGAAGCTTCTACTGGGGAGGGTGCTGGGGTTGTCTTCCACCGCTATACTATACTCGTTCAGGGAACTGACTCCAGAGATGTCCATAGCTCCCACAGACGAAGCACCACGGTCCTGGGCCCGAAATAAAAGGGCGAGGACCATGGGACCGAAACTGAAACTGTTGCGGCCTGCTCCCTGCTGGTCGGAACCTGGAGGGTCCTGATGCTGGAGGCCTGGTGCTGATGGCCTTCCCCTTTGATGATCCCTGCTGGATCTCCTCTCGTGTCAGACCTCCTAGAGCATGCATCCTCTTCACCACTTCGGCCTTCTTCTGGACCTCCAAGTACGTCGGCAGGGTAAAGGGGGTAACAGCATACTGGAGGGAGGGTCAGAGCGCCACCTCTAAACATCTTTCCTGAGACTCTTCATCTGGAAAGAGGTCCGGAGATAAACGTAGGAGGCCCTTGATCTTGATTCCCAGCTACCTTACTGACATACTTCCCTACTGGAGGGAGAGTAGCTCCTGTATCTTTTCCACCTTCATCGTAGAAGAGAGGAATGCCGCCTGGAACTCCTTCTCCAAATCAGCCAATTCCACTTCGGCCTCCCTCCTCTCCCCCAGGTAAAGCGTCCACCACTGATGTGCCACTCCCTGCATCTGGCTGATGGCCAGAGGAACCCAGTACTCTGTCAGAGCCCAGATCAGGACAAAGGCTATCACCAGCTCCTCTAGCTAGCTCTCCGTCTTCATGTTAGAGGTTCTACCCTCATACTTCTCGAGGGTCTATCGCTAGAAGGCCTGAAAAGTCTTCTGACACTGGTCGTCCTCCTCCTCTCAATTAGCTCTCTTCCGATCAGCCATGGTATACTCTGGGGCCTCGATCACCTGCACCAAACGTGGTCGCCTCCCAGGTGCCATATCTGCAAGGTAAACAAGGAATTCCTAAGCCCAAGTAGTGCAAAATATCATTCTTAAAAAAAATTCATAAACTTTTTATTTGTTTCAAATTCCTAAAAAAACCCTAGAAACCCTGAAAACACAAGTCATTATGATGCATGTACCTTTCCTATGGTCTGTCTATCCTCCAATCTGTGTGGCCTTACTAGGTCATTCAGTAGGTCCAGAGTCCTTGCATCGGATCATGGGGGGGCCTAAAATCCCATTTCCTAGCCGGTCTTCCCTGGCCTAATTCACGCACCAAGGTCACCTAACACTTTTTCCCCACCATCCCATGTAGTCCTTACTGTTCCTAACTACAGGCTCCATCCTATCTCTTAACCATCACCTTTGATACCATTCTGTCACGACCAGCCCTCACCAAATGGAGGGAAGGGTCATCTGATTGCCAGGCCCTTCCTTCATCAAGTAGAAGGAGAGATAATGACCCCCAAAACCCACCTTCAATAGGTCCTGTAGTGGCAACCAGCTCTAAGGGTATAGAATCACTCACTAAATGGAAGGACTTACCATTTTTCTTTCAATAGGATCGGGATATAAGATGGTAAATCCCAACAACAACAAAATTGGAAAGTAAAAGTAAAGCCAAGAACAATTCATAATGCATGTTACAAAAGTAAAATCCACAAGGTACAAAGTGAATACAAGGGTAAAGTACCAAAGAAAGAAAAAAAGAAACTGCAACTGTCCCAAAGGTCATATGCTCGTATGGTCCTGTGCGATCCCCGAATCCCTCCTGGAAACCAGAAAGAAGTTTTATATACGTAGGGTGAGCATAAAAGTATACTCAGAAGAGAAAACCCTAAAGCTCTCGTGCACAAGTGGGGGAACGTACTAAAGTCCCGTGAGAAGCAGACAACCAACACAACCATGGAGTTCATCCATCCCACTCACCGGCCACACTCAGCAAATAACGCAATCAAGTAATATATAGTAACAACACATCGATGTTTGGGTACCCCACGCAACATTCCCACTGGTTATTGAAGACATCCTACGCATTGAACCAATCCCTCCATTCTCACTGTCGTGCCACTGCCTCACCCTGCCCGCACACACCTGGGCCACATCGTCACACCTTCCCACTGCCAAACCCCACCCGCAAACACCTGGGCCATAACTGCCACACGTAACCACGCCTACAAACACCTAGGCCAGAACATCCACCACCTCGCCCGAAGACACCTGGGATAGAAGATCTACTGCCCCGCCCGAAGACACCTAGGCCTCATCCTGAAGATACTTGGGAAACCACCTGCCCGCACACACCTGGGCCATAACCACCACACTACCCCGCCCAAGGGTTCATGGGCTAATAATGGACTTCTTTCTATCACATCCTGCCCAAAGATACTTGTGTTATCCAAGAAAGGGAGAAGAAAGGATCTAATAACCATCCACTAATAAAAGTGTGGGGAAAAAACACCATCCCCCAGGAAATGGGTGTGTTGGGAACTAAGTGCTCAACATGGGTGGGGCATGAATAAGAAACAAAAAACTAATAGTATATGTATAGGTAACAAGAACTCACCCAAAGATTAGGTTTTTCTTCAGCCTGCCTTAAGAACACAAACATCATCATGTCCAAGTCACAACCCACACCAAACCAACACAAATTTGTCCCATCTTTGTTTACATGTTCAGTAATAATGTTTAATAAACAAATTTCTGCAACTACTGGGCAACTAAAACCATAAGCACAAACCAAGGGAAAAATATCCATCCAAACTTCAATTTAATCATTCACACCCGGTTCTCGTGTAAATCCACATCAACCAAAGAAAACCCTAAGTTACAGCCCCATGTCTAATATCTAGGAGCCAAAATTTTTCTCAACAACAGAGGATCACACCCCAATTCATGATATAACAGAGGATCCCATCCTCAATTTCACAACCACCGAGAGTATAATAACAGGGGATCCCATCCCCACCCACATCACCCAGCAATCGGCCCGTGAGTGAAAAGAAAATAGCAACCCACTACCATCAACACAAAGTAGGCCCATGCCGGTATTTTCATATTTATAATATTTAAAACACTCCATGCTTTTCAAATTGATTGTACTTTAACTGGGGTTATCACAAAAAGGAGTTGATCTTGGTGCTTTCAATTTGTTTAGCTGAATATAAGTAATTAACCGATTTACATTTCACAGTAAGGGTTTACCATCACAAAACAATCCGTTCAAAATCACTAGAGGCAAGGGTTCGTTAGTGCACACACAAAGACCACCAAAGACCATGAATTTCATAAGGCATAGGCCCCCACAATTCAGAAATCATAAATCATGGAACATCATAAATCAATTCATCATCGATCACAGCCCTCTCATTCATTAGAGTTCATTCATTATATTCATTATGGTTCATGTTAATCCATTTCTATTGAATCAAAAGCATTCCCACCCCACATGATACATGAAAGTGAGATGAAGGAGAAATTCCCTACATGTTGATCAACGATCGAAGCTAAGTCTGGGTGTGGAACTGTACAGATAGTGATGCGGCTCATCTAAATGAAGGGTACTCCTAGAACAGGGTGATCGAGAAAAGAAACCTAGAAATAACCCTTAGGTTATAAATGGTGAGCTACAGCACGCCCCGGGCCATTAAGATATGGAGAAAAAGAACCTGAAACCGCGTAAGGCGCGGGGTCGTGGGTTGGCTACGCGGTTGAGACACCCCACACGTCATTAAAGGGTTGGTCGGTTTAAATCGACACACATACCAGGTTAATTCATTTAATATTAAATTAAATGACATTTGTGGGCGATATTGGGATTTAAAATAAGATTAACGGGGTCAAAATAGGGTTTAACCCCCAATTTGCACAAAAGGATGGCGTCACTGGAAAGTCCCCGACAAGGCTGGGTGACACCGATCGGTCTCACCGATCGGTCAGTCTCACCGATCGGTCTCACCAATCAGGTGGTTGGTCTCACCGATTGGTCTCCTTGACCGATCACGCCGATCAGTCTCTATGATCGGTCGCGCTGATCGGTCTCACCGATCGGCTGAGCCGATCAGCCTCACGTTGAGATGCTACCCCTTTAAGATCCAGTTTTTTAGAAAATGAAAGGACACTAAGAGTCTGGGTCATCACATCATTAATTATTGAATTCAATAAATGTGTTAATTATGGGTATTATGAATAACAATGTCATATGGGGAAATCATCTGAAGTAAATTTGTATGGTTATTTGAGTAATGGTTATTTTTATTTTGAATAAGGGACTCCAAATGACATATGAATGGAAAGATTTATTAAAGAATAAGATAATGAAATGTAGTGAATGGTTTGAGAAGTATGTGTGGTGAATTATGTTTTTATTTTTTTTAATTTAGATGTTTTTATATGAGTCATGAAAAATATAAATATTGTTCAATATATATTTTTTATTAAGGATTTGAAATAATATGTTGATTAATTATAATTTACTGTAAAAGTGATTTAATGGGATGGTGGTATTTTTAAGATAACCCTTAATATGTTTAGAATATTGCGATAATGGTGTTTTGATAATGAGATGATTTATTTGGATAAATTAAATTGGATATTATTGATTTCCATAAAACTAATTATCATTTTATTGAAAAAGTGGATTATGATATCACTGATGGAGTTTAGCACATTATCGGATCTATGTAATATGATCAATAATCTATTTTTTTTATTTAAGTAATTCTTTAGAACAAATTTTCTCATTTAGGTTTTAATGAAATGGAGGTTATTACCAAGCTTTAAGTGAATATATGACCAAGGTATTCACATATTTTACATGTGACCATTAAAACAAAATTAAGGATATTTAGATGATTATTGTTAACTTGATTTTGGGAAATTTTCTATCCTTTAGAAATTAAGATTTATTAAATGGTTTATTAGAATAAACCTTAATAGAATGGTTTATATTGAAAATTGGATGTGTTTTTATATATTAACTTATTAATTCACCATATGAAAATGTATAGATAATAGATAATTGGTGATTACATTTTTCTAGATATTGAGGGAAAGGATTATAATTCTTTTATGGATATTGTGATTCATTAGTGATTTAGCCATAAAAAATTCAACTTTATTTCAAGGAGTAAGAGATAAAATTTAAATTTTTCAAAGAACATCCTATGTATGAAATTTTTCTTATGATAAAAATAAAAGAAAAACCATAGGTATATCAGCCCCTTTTGAAATTATTGATTTTATTAAGATGGTTTCCCTTTGATTGGTGATTCCACTAAACCCCTCTCAAGTTCATTATGTGTTCTATGTATCACTCTTGATGAAATAAATACAAAATCCTTCACATTTACTACCACTGGAGCATGATTTTTTTTATAACCAAAAACTAGAGGATATTATAGATCTAATAGTTAATAATATATGAAACAACATCCATCACCTGGTCAATGTTTTGTTGTGAAATCACTAGCTTAAGAAAGTTATGTGTGAACCTAATGATATAATAATATAGAATAATCATTATTTTTGGGTACCCTTATGATGAATTTTGAGGGATAAAATTATTTTATGGGGGGTATAATGTATAAGCGTGAGATTTATTGAAATTCCTTTTTTCAAATAAATTTAATCTTTTTGATATTTTATCTTATAAAAAATACAAATTTTGGCTTGTGTTACATAAAATATATTATTTAGATTACATTAAACACAAAAATATGCTTCAAAAAATTTTGACATAATAGTATGTTATTATTATATATGATAGTTATCACCTTGTAGCATCTCTATATTTTAAAAGGAAATGATATGGTCGATCGCATACTAGATACACCATATTGAGCTGAAATGATAAACTGAAAATTATTATTCAAATTTGAATTTTGCAACCCTGCTCTATAAATTGAATGTATTAATTGGAATAACTGAAGTTTGAAATTTATTAAATGTTTAAATTCAAATTAATATATTGGTATGTTCTTATATAATTATCAAAAAAAAATTAGACTTGTAATTTAATTCTTCAAAAATACATTTTCATTAAAAATGTTCCCTTCCTTCATTTTTTATTGAATATTATAATATTTAATATTTATATATAATTTATATAAAAAATTTAATGAATTTTTTAATTAATAAATTAATAATTATCTTTAAATGAATTTTTGATAATTTTTTAAAAATATTAATATTTCTTGGAATAGTTAAAAATATTGTTTTTTATAGAAACAATATATACTATTTTAATGTATTTACATGGTAATATTATTTTTGGAATAGTATTAAAATATATTTAGTTTATTTGTATTTAAAATAATCCAATTATTGTTTTTTAAATGTATTTTTTACTTTAATATTAAAATGAGTTATATTGAAAAGGGCTTTTTTTTAAAAACATTTCATTATGTATTTTAGCTCAAAATTTAAATTAAATTCTAAAAAATATTTATTATAAATTTTTTAAATTTTATTCCATATTTGGAATCTGTATGTTTAAATTTATGAAATATTTCTCTTTTATTTTTGAAATATATTAATAGAACACTTATTAATTTTTATTACCACAATATTGGGTAGTGGGGTAATTTAGGTTAAAAATAAAATTATAAGAGCAATTAAATCTATAAAACACTTATTTAAATGTTATTAAATGGGTCTATGTAGATATTAATCATAAAATGGAAGAATTTTTGACATTTTTTGGGCCACAAAGATAAGATTATGGCCATTATATTATTTTATTTAACAAAATGTCAAACGTGTCACATTCTTATTTTTAGTAATTGTTATATTTATTTAAAGTTGATATCATTAGAATATGTTCAACTATAAATATTATTATAAAGTAAATTATATTTATATCCATCATGTTAATTTATTTCCAGTTTTTATTAATTTAATAATTACCATAATTTATTATATAATGATGATGTAGTAATTATTTAATTAATGGAAATTTCAAATAAAGGATATTAAAAATATTATATTAATCATAATATTTGATAATTAGTATTATTAAATAATTTTATATACTAACATGACATTTTATGAATATAATTTAATATTATTTTGGAATTACATGCATGATATTGAAATTATTAAATTCATGGTAATAAATAGTTCTTAAAATTGACTTTATCAGTTTTTTAGAGTAAACAATATTTTAATAAATGATATAAAATTTATAATAATATACAATTTGTTAAATTTTTTTTAGATAATGATAAAAATATCCTAAAGTTTCTATTTATTTTATATTTTACATTTTCAAGTCATAATATTAAATCACAATGTGTAAAAATAAATGTTGTCACGATAAGAATTAATGGGGTTAAAAAGGGTAAGAACCAAAAGATAACGATATAAATTTACAAATAAATTATTGAATTATTAATTTATTAGTTTATTTATACCTATAATAATATTATATTTGAAATATATCACTTTGGAACAATTTTTAATTGATATTTAATTGATATTTATTTAATATTTCGTGATATTCTAGGAGTACTCCTCCCCTCTCTTATAAATGGGAAACTCTATTCCCAATTCATAAAAATTAAAAAACAATATTTATTGGTAAATACCTAACCAAAATCATTACTATGTTCCCTCCCCACATTCTATAGTTCTTATTTAAGTAAGAATATAATAGTTGTTTTTCTTAAGGTGTTATGCAAATTTGATTTTTTGAAGAAGAGGTATCATTTTTAATTAAGAATTTATGTTTTGTTTATTTCGAATCATACATCAAACCTTATTAAACAAATGATAAAATAATAAATACACATTCCTCCGTGTACATAGATTATATTATGTTTTTTCATGTTTAATACTCATCTCCACTTCCATCAAATGGGAATAGAATTCATCATTTGTGTGCACTTGAAATACTACCTCACGAACCGATTAAATTTGTTTTCAATAACCATATACCAATATTAGTTATAATGATGAAATTCATGTTTATATATGATATTAATTACATATTTTTCATAAAAAAAATTAATATATCATTCGATATTTTCCCTTTACATTCATAGAAAAATGATAATGGCGTTCATGTGTATGTGTGAACTACCACCTCCACAAAGCAATGTGATTCGTTTTTCATCACCACATCACATGGATGATTTATTTAAGAATATTAAAATAATTAATATGTTATATATGATAATATGATCATTTTGGAATGAAAAAATAGTATATATATTCTTTTCATAATGACTTCTGAAAAATGGAATGTTACCCATGCATATGTATGACCTAACATCTCCTGGATTGTAACATAGTTCATTTCTCATAGAAATATTATATGATTGAATTTAAAAATATAAATAATGTTTAAATTATTTTTTGAAAAAAGGTTGGGGCTGAAGCCTCATTTTATTATTTAAAGCAAAGACATCGTTAGACAGGGTAGAGGGAGACCCATTACATAGATTGAGGTCCCAAGGAAAAGTGTCATGAATACTAGTCTTGAAAGCCCATTTCATTGGCCCAAAGGCCCCCTCAGTGAATAGTAATACTACAGTACCGCCGACACTACAGTACTGCTATAGTGCCTCTACTACTATAGTGTCCCCACTGCTACAGTGTCACCGTCGCTACAAGAGATATTTTAGACTTATGAACGAAATGTTATCAAAGCATCTGATGTGAACATAACTAATTATGTAATTGTTATAACATGATAATAAGTGAAATAAAATGATTAATAATAAAACAATGGTACTCATGAATGTAAATAATTAACATATTTTTATTCTTCAAGAATTTAAATAATGTACATGATGAGTCAAACTCATGGTAAGAGGCTTTATTTTTGAAATATTATTTTAAATATCCTTTTTAAAAAAGTCAAAAGGACTGTTTTTTCAGTTATATTAAATTAGATCTATTTCCTATGTTAATGAAACATTAATAATATTAATGTTCATTTAAAAGTTTAAACTTTTATTTTTGAATATTTTGTTTTCTTATATGATTGTGAAACCTTTTTAAAAAATAATTGTTTTGAAAAGATAAATTTGTTTACATCAAAAATGATTTTTATTAATATTTTATTAATAGAAAAACGCTCATTACATTGGTTTATATTTTATCGTATTGAAAATATTTTTCCAAAATAAAAGGCTATCTTGATACAACAATGTGTTTGACGTATGGGTTTTTAAGATATTTCATAAGGTTTTATAAAGAAAAGTGAAAGCATAAAATGTTTTATCCATGATATTGTAAATGAGAAGTATATGCGAAATGGGTGATCTTTCTAGAGCTTATACGAAGGGTTGAGTCCCATTATCACTTATGGGTGCGACTAATATATCTTAGACTTTGGGTTAACCCATATATTACTATGTGATCTCATTATTTCTTTGGTTGCACCCAAATAATGATTCAATTCATTGTTTAGTGTTACTTGTTATGTGAGGTCTAAACGAGGGAGACACATAAGGGTTTCTCTAATAGATTCAACGGGGTTTTAGTTATCTCTGACATTATTTTAAAATGATTTATGAATTTAATGGTCTAGCTTTCTAAAAGAAATTATATGGTTTGTTTTTATTGTAGTATTTGAGAACAAAGTATGTGTGATTTTCATATGGAAATGATTTATTTATTCCACTAAATTATCATTGTGATAAAGGTAAAATTTTCATGGGTTTTCATGTTGTTTATCATAATAATGTATTTCTTACTTTTTAGTCACATACTAATCTTTTTGTGATCATAAAACCATTTTTAAAATGTTTTCTACAGTGTTTATGGTTTTGTAGAAACATGTATGAGGTTATGATGAAAATTGTGAAGATTTATAATTTAAAGAAATAATCTTTTTTTATAAAAATATTCATTTGGTTAAAAAATAGACTTAGTATAAGTGACCACTTTTAATGTATGGGTTTACTTTTTTTGATAAACCCCTAATTATCTAAAACTATTAAATAAAAAGATGATTGGAATTTTAACAGTATGAATTATAGTTTAAAATTACTCCAATAAGTAATCATTAAGGAAATGTATTTACAATTAATATCAAAGGAGGGTTTGTACAACATAGTGTATTATGATATTTTCATCTGATATTTTCATAAGAGTTAAGGATATCATCATATGATTATAATTTTAAGGTTAATAAAAAGTTCCCTATATTATAAACACCTTTTCAGTATTTATGTTTTGAAAATTTATGGTGACTAATGATATCTGCAGTGACCTTTATTTTTTATTTAAATATGGGTAATTAAATATTGAGATTCAAAATGAAATGTAATAGATAATCATTGTGGAAAAAATTTCTTTATTGTTGATTTTTTTTAGTTTTTTTTGGATTTTATCATATTTGTTGGGAATTTTATATAAATTATATAATTTAGAAAATTACATCACATAGATGGTGTGAAAACCTAATGCATTTGACATAGTTGTAGGAATTGAACCCACAATTAAACGTCAATATGGGTGAATTACCTACTAATGGCCTACATGATGTTCCGATTAGTATGAAATTGTTTTTGATTTTCTAAATTTTATTGAAAAAGGTAATTTTATTCTTAGGGACATATGTTTTATAGAAATAGATAATAATGATATTGGTAAATGATTTCAGGATCATGTTATTAATGTTATTTCAGAAATGTTTACTATTTTGTGAATTCTATATGGTTATGGAAAAAAACTATGGGATTTTTTTGAGAAATAAAGGTTGAGTATTATTTTTCAATAATATATGAATTTATTGTGAATTTGTAGTGATTCAGGTTATTTATTAAAATGAATAGAATTTCATGGAGATTACCTTTTTAGGTAAATTATATTATTTTAGAATTTATGAGTCATTGATGTGATTTGGAGATAAATATTATAATTATCTTGGAAGAAAATGTTCTTCTATAATTCTTGTTTGTGGAATTCAATCGTAGTCTCGAATATTTTTTAGGGATTTTAAGTGTTGTTTTTTTAAAATTTTGGAGATTATGGTAGTATTTCTTAGTATGAAGGTATTTTTGTAGAATTAACTTATCATGTACTAAAATTTTTAGTTTTAGTGTATTCATAAAGACATTAAGAATATATTTTTATTATATTTTAGAGTTTTTGATCTATTAAATGATGATTCTAATTCATTAGGTGTATAAAATTTATATTGAACATTAATTGTTTAGATAAAAAGATGAGATTGTTGATGGAATTGATTAAAGGATAAAATTATACATGTCACGGAAGTCTATTTTATTAATTTTCATAGTATATATCGTAATGGAACACCTCAAATCAATTAATTGGATCATGAAATAAAATAATTATTCATTTAAATTTCATAAAGACAATTCAATGTCCTTTTAACCCATAAAAATCACGTAATTTTTATTCTTGAAATTATCATTACCATGTTCTCTATCACCCTCTCTCAGTACATGTGAGTTATTTTTCTATTACATGTCCATTTTTCCAACATGGATACCTTGTATGTGTTATCTTAGAATACCTTCATAATTTAATTTATATATTATCATATGGGTGTTTTATTAAACCTTTTTATGTTGTGGGATTTCAATACAGGTATTTTGAAAGGTAAAATCCTTGTTAGTCATCTTGAGTTCAAAATTTTAGAGACACAATTTTCTAAAGGGGGAGAATTTAACATCCTGATATTTTGAAAGGAAGCAGTATTTTTTATAGTGTAAAAGATATGCCACATTGAGCTTAAAGAAACAACAAGATGTAATTATTTAAATTTCACCATTGTAAAGAAGCTTTTAAATTAGTGAGCATGAATTGAAATAACTAATTTTTTATACAAATTTAATTTTATGACTTAATATTAATTTATTTCAATGTTTTTAGAAAATATTCACACAATTTAGTTAAATTCATTTTATTCATCCAAAATATTTTTTCATCAAAAATGTGTCGTTCCTTCTTTTTACGGGTAGACAATATAATTTTTAAAAGTTATAGAAAATATATCTGAAAAAATTAATTTCATTTTTGAATTCACATGTAAAAATTATATTTTAATGAATTTTTGATAATTTGGTGAAAATAAAAAAAATTCATAAAATGGTCATAAATATTTACAATTTTGGAAAATTTTAATATATTTTATGCTATTAAAATGAACAATTATATTTGATATTGGGTTTAAAATATTATTAGTTTATTTTGAATAAAAACAATTAAATTATGGGTTTTAAAGTATATATTATAATTTAATTTAGTATAAAATCATCTTATATTAAAAAAGGTAAATTATCCAAAAAAATGTTCTTAATTACGTTTTTTCATTATAATTTTAAATTAAATTCTAAAAATTGTGTGTTTTAAATTTTTAAAAATAGATTTAATATTTGGATTCTATAGAAAAAAAAGTATGAAATAGGTCCCTTTGATTATTTATACCTTATTAATAGTAACATTATAAATATTTATTACCATGTTAAAGGGTAAATATGGTATGTATGATTAAAAATAAAATGATGAGAACTATTAAATGGACGAAACACTTACATATAAATTATTAGATCAGTTCATATCAACCAAAAACATATAAGGGTTGAATTATTGACCTTATGGGCCTCTTTTAATAGAATATGGCATTTATATTATTTTATTTAAAGAAATTTCTAACTAGTAACACACTTATTTTTAATAAGGTTATTATTTTTAATATGATTAATATTTTTAAAAATATTTTATATAGAAGTTATTTTTGACAATAAATAGTATTTTGAAATCTTTTATATTTATCTTTACTATTGTAATTTATTTTTATTTTTTAGTACATAAATATTTACCTAAATTCTTTCACAATACTAATGTTGTAAATATTTAATTTGTGAAAAAATAAAATTAATGATATTAAATATATTAAAATAAATATAATTTGAGATAAATAATTTTTTTAAAAAAATTTATAAATTACATAGAAATTTTATGGTTATAATAAATTATATTTTTCGAGAAATATATGTGATTTTCATATTAATAAATTCAAGATAATAAGTAGTTCTAAAAATTGATAATTTTAATATTTTATAATAATCAATATTTTATTAAATGATATAAATTTAATAAAAAACATTTTTTCAAAAAAATTATTGGTATAAGGTTTAAAATATCATTATTTTACAATTTATTGTATGTTTGTTATTTTATTATAAATATATGAACTCTCAAATTGAAAAAACCCATGTAGTAATGGTAAGAGTTAAAAGGGATAAATTATAGTTTAAAGAAAAATGTAAGGGTATAAATATAGTAAAAAATATTTAATTTCTATTGAATTATTGAATTTAGAACAATAATAATATTATCTATTAAATAACTTACTTTTATAAAAAAAATTAACTAAAAATTAATTTATTATTTTGAGAAATCCCTAGAGTGTCCCACCCCAATATTATAAAAGTTCTCATATTCTTCCCAATTAATCACAGAAAAAAAACAATATTTATAAAAAAAATATCATAAAAATGAGCCTTCTTCTAATCCCACCTAAAATTATAGATTCCTTATATTAAGAATTACAAAAACCCTAGAAGTCATAAGGTGTTAAAATTGGAAATTCTCTTTATGAGAGGTATCATTTTTAATCGATATTTTCAGTTTTGTTTATTCTACCACATACCTAAAAAATAATTCAAATGATTCTAAAAACCTAATATAGCTTCCATATACAGTGATGTTTTATTTTAATTTCATTATCTATACTAATCTTCACTTGAATCAAATGGGAAACAAATTCATCATTCATGTATATAGGGGACTACCTCCTCACCCACTGATGTAATTCATTTTTCCTCACCGCCTCTCAAGACTAGTCATAATGATGCAATATTTTTATTATATATGATATTGATGAAATATTTATAATTATTAAAATATTATATATCATTTATGTTATTTCATTTCCTTGCACGGAAAAATGATAATTTCATTCATACGTATGTGTGGAATACAACGTCCATGAAGCGATGTGATTATTTTTTCATCACCGCATAACATGGATTATGTAAGAAGAATATATAAATAAAATATAATATATAATGATCATTATGTAAATATATAATATTGCATACCTTCTTTCCATAATGATCATTAAAAAATGTATATGTTACTCATGCTTTTGTATGACCTACCATAACCAACAATTATAACATTATTAATTTTTCAAAACCATATTTAATATTTGGATTTTAAATTATTATTAAATTATAAAACATAAAATTATTTCATAAATATTATTTTTTAATTGATTTAATTATGATATGTTAGACCAAGGTAATGATACCAGAGTCATTCGGAACATAAAAACCAAATATCCTAAAAGAATCTGACGTGAATTTAAATAATTATATATGTGTCATAACATGGTAATAAGTTAAATAAAAAGAATAATAAACCTAAAAAAGGTTATCATGAATGTAAATAATTATAATATGTTAATTATTCATGATGATAAACAATATACATTCCAAATCAGACTCCAGATAAGAAACTTTATTTAAAAAAATGATTTTTCTTTTTTAAAAGCTCCAAATGATTATTTTTTTAACTAATATGGCATCTCGGGAACTTTTTTTCATCATGATATCTTAGTAGATTAATTCTTCCTTCAAATTTTTAATGTTTTATTTTCAAATAAAAGGTTTTCATTTTAAATTCTTAACTTTTAAAAAAAATCCAAAATGGAATCATTATTTACCTCAAAACAAATATTTAGGATTCTTTTCTAAATTAAAAAACTCTATTCACCTTGGTTTTGGGTATTTTTTTAATAAATATGCATTTTTAAAAGATAATAATATTTTATTTCCATATTCTTTTTTATAAAAGTTTTTATTTATTTTTTAATGAATTTATGATTTAAGGTGAAGGTATAAAATTTTTTATTCATGATATGGTACTTGATAAATATATGTGAAATGGTTGAGCTCAATATAGAATATGTGAAGGGTTCATCCACATTATTTTTATGGGTGATACCTATATTAAATATACATTGGGTGACACCAGATAGCACTAGGTGAACCTACTATAAATAAGTGTGTGCCCAAACAGTGCTACAACGAATTTTTGTAATTATCCTAGTCTTATGTGGTAAGAAAGATAGAATTACCGAATACTTTTCCTATATATTTAACTGAGATCTAGTTATTTTGACACATTTTTAAAAAAAATCATGAATGTGATGCTATTGGACTTCAAAAAAGTGTATTATTTTATTTATATGGTTTTAATGTTTTTTGAAAAAAAGTTTGTGATTTCCAAATGGAAATTATTTATTTCTTCCTCACAAAGATTATTATAATAAAGATAAATTTTTTAAGGCTTTTTATTTTTTTCACTGGACTAATGTATTTATTCATTTAGGTCCATTACTGATATTTTTCCCTCCTATGTTTTTTAAATGGAGTTTTACAGTTTTTAGGGATGAGTAGGGTCAAGGATTATTTCAAGATCCGTATTGTGAGGATTTATCATGAAAATAAATCATGTTTAATTTTAAAAAGTTTTTTCTTCAATTATGGACAATAATTATATGTGTCAACTTTTAATGTTTCATATTATTTGAAATAGTTATTCCTTATTATCAATAACTATGAACAAAAAAGATCCTCTACATTTTCTGAAATATATTTGTAGTTTATAAGAACTAGAATAAATAATGTATAAGGCCGATTATTTACACAACTATCAATTTTAATGATGGGTATGAATATGATTAACAAAAATATGATAAGAATTTTTCCAAAGATATATATATAATGAATTATTTGGTGAAAATTAAATTTCAAATGAAAATAAATACATTTACAAAATAAATAAAATCATTTTCTATAAAAAAAAAATTTATGTGTGTAAAATCATTTTACCTAAATAAAATAAAATGAATAGTTGTGGTGATTTATTTTAATGAAATTTATTTTTTATTGAATCAAATTTTGACCATTCATATTATATTTTTTCTAGACAATAGAAAGATTAAATTGAAATTAACATTAAAACTCTAAATTATAAAAAACCATTTTGGAGCCTTTGGCCACTTATTTTAAAAATAATGTTTATCACTTTTGGAAAATTCATTTGAAAAAAATTAAAATTTAGTTTTTAAATCAACAGATAAAAATTATTATATCCTAAATTATTTGTATTTTTCTGAAAAGATTCATTTTTTGATAAATAAGTAAATACTAAATTATAAGTGAAAACTTTTTTCATTTAAATAATTTATAATATAAAATAATAGTCTATTTTTTTTTAAAAAAATTAGTTCATTTAATATCAATTAATCTTATTTAGTTCATTGTAATCATTTTAATATTTAATTTATATATAATAACATTTAAAACATTTGAACATTTTCCCATTGAAACCTAGTTTATTATCAGATCAGCGGTACAAATATTAAATTAAAATTATCCACATCATTGAATTAAAATTAGAAAAATGGATTCCATATTTTTTTAATCCCAATATTTTATAATTTTTAATATTTGGATCTTAATTTTTTATGTATATGAATTCTCAAAATTCTAAAAATTAATTATAACAGTTAAGGTTTAAATGGATTTATCAATGGAAAAATAATAATATATGTGTTAAAATTACATACCATGTTGTAAAAAACAAATTTTATGGCCACATATTTATCTTACCTATAATATGTTCTCTAAGGGAAGTTTTTTTGCTTTTGGTATGATAAACAATTGGGTATGATTCAATGTTTTTAAAATAATACATGTGTTCCACTCACCTGACATATAAATACAAACCCCATATCCTCATTCCTCAAACCATAAAACAGTTTTAGATAATCCATTCCCTAAAAAGTCACATCCCAATTTCCTTTCTATAATTCTAAAATTCTTATTTTTACATACATGAATCCATGAAAATATTTTAGTGCAGACCTAAGGGAGATATTAGAAGAAGAGGTAACATTCATCAATAAATGTTTTTGTTTAATTTCTTCCCCCACCTCATTAAAATATTATTAAACAATTATGATATAATAAACTACGTATATCAAATAAACTAAAATTTTGTTATTTTATCTTAAATATAAAAAATCATATTCCATTCTATCAAATGGGTTATAAAATCATCGTCTGTGTGTATGGTAGATAACCTCCTTGCGAAATGATAACATTTATTTTTCCACTACCACCTTTACATGTTGTAAGAATTATGGATTAGTTAATTGTTTATTATATATATGATATTATTATCCTTATGTAATTTCTATATCACATATACTTTAGTGCATTCCATTTTTTTGGGAATATGATACGGTCGCTCGTGTGTTTCAAAGACTACAGCCTCACAAAGTGATTTGACTCATTCATGATTTACATGGAAAGTATTAAGGATGGGTTTATTTATAATATTTATTATATAAGACATGATATTTTTTATTTAATTTTAATATATCATTTACCTTTTTTTCCTGTAATCTGAACATAGAATGGAATTAATGTTCACAAATATGTATGTCATACTGTCTCTATAAATGTTGGGTTTCATTTTCAATTAATAAATTTTATGGATTACTATAAATAAATATATACTAATTATATATGATATTTTTATCATGGTTTGTAAACTAAATATGATAATTTCATTATCAATTTAGGATAATCAAAAATTAAAAACTAGAACATATTCAAAATGAAAAGCAGTTATTACACATAACAATAATTTAATGTGGATTTTTTAACAAATGGATAATAAAATTTCATTAGAAAATAATATATTCAATGATATATATAAATATTTTGTTTTAATATATTTATTATAAAATAGGTTTTAAATAGTACAATGAAATGTAATATTTAAAGTAAGGGATTTATACTCTCTTTTATTTTATAGAGACATATTAATATTCACCAATAATTTAGTTAATTTGGTGCATCTAATTCCCTTTAATCATGTTACATAATTAATACTATTCATATCATGATTTTTAAAGAGTCATTTTATGTTATTTGTTTTTGGGGATTATAATTCAAATGATTATAGTTCTGTTAGTGGATTTTTTTCCCAATTTTCCATCATTGACACTTATTTCTTGTTATACACCAATCATCTTTTATAAGTTGTATATACATCCAATTTGACATATAATATCATTATTTTATTTATTCTAATATAATTTTTAGAATCATTTAATTTTATTAATTTATTTATATTATAATTAAATATTACTAAGGTGGTAATTATTTTATGTTTCAATATCATCATTAATTGTGACGGTTTATTACTATATTTTCAATGATAATATTTTAATCAATATCTCAATAAACTCATGAATTTTACTCTCCTCTGGTTATTTGATGAGAATAGATTTTTCCCATCATTTTCCTCTCTTGTGTATTAAATATTTAAAAAAAATATTTCATAGGAAAAATTATTTTTCTTCTCCAAAACACATTTTCATAATAAACAAAATTCTCTAAAAATGAGTTAATAAGGTATAATTTTTAAAAATGTTATGTCCAAAATAGTAATTATATTTTCATTAATAAATGATATAAATTATTTGTAAGACTTCCATTATTATTTTTAGGGTTATTTTCAATTATAAGAATTTTCAAACGATTTTATGTTTTTAAAAATGATTTATAATGAAAATATATTTTCCCCAAGAAACAATTCTTGAGATATTTAAAAATAATTATAAATATAAGATGATATAATTTTATGTAACATATGATTTTATTGGGACACGAACCAAGTATACCATCCTTATTCTTTCACTTAACTTTTTATCATAACAAGATATTTATGAAACCCATTACCAATCCATGGGTAATACCATGATAAACTTTTCAGGAAATATTATTATTTTTATATGGGTAATTCCATAAAGGAATTATGAAAAGATCATGAAACATGTCCCAATTACATATTTTATGATATGAATAAATTATTTAAGAAACCCATTTCATTTCATGGGTTATTATTTGATGAATGTTTTATGATCTTTTGTAACACATATGTATGATTTTAATTTTGTAAAAGGTGGTACATATATATACCTTCAATGCATTGGGTAAATATAGATAATTCATGATTAAATATATTATGAATTAACATAAATACATGTTCGCAATGTTGTGTGTGAATCAGATTACATGTTCACTATATTATGCATAAACTCATTACATGTACATAATGTTATGCATGGACTTGTATTTCTTGTTCATAATGTTATGTCTTAACCTCTATTTCATGTCCATAAGGTTTAGTATGGACCTGGTTTCATGTACTTATGTTTTTGGAGGGCTTGATTTCATATATTCAAGAAATTTAGTGAACTTACAACTATTTATAAATGTTTAGAATGTTTTATGCTGATTTTTATTCCAAAAATCAATGACTCATTATAATTTTATACTCTAATGGCAAATGTCCATTGATTTACTTTTGTTTCATTTATAATGAACTACTAATCATTATCCCATGAATCAATCTTCTATCATTTGACATGCTGGGTATGGTTTTCATCTTTTATTATTGTGTTCTCAAATAGTTATATTCATTTTACTGTTATGTTTTTCTCTTATTTAACCTTACTTGGAATCTTAGGTCACCCTTTCTCATGTTTCCTTTCCCCACATTATAACGTAATATATATGTAGGATAAATTTCCAAATTTTATTAATGGTAAATATCTTAGTGGGTGTCATTGAAGATCATTCACCAAATTATGAATTGATTATTCCTTGTTTCATGAGGAACTAAAATAGTATGGTTTTGGAGATTTTTTTGTTTAATTTAATGAAAAATCATCTAAAAAGATGTAATATACTTGTATGAGAAGCCCGAGTCTCTATATTAACTTTAAGTCCCATCCAAAATATTTCTAACAAAATTTAAATTTGAAAAATTCCAAAGCTAACTATATAAAAATTATTATCCCTATAAAAAATAACGTGGCACTTAATTTTACATTCTAAAAATGTTAATTCCTTGATCACCATAAAAACATAATAAAATCATTGATTCTTAAAAAATAATTTTTTGTATTATTGAATATATTCTATAAATCCAAACATATAGTAATCTCTAGTAACGATAATACATAACATCAAATTTTTAACCAATTTCAATGTTAATTATACAATCCCATAATAATATATTTATCATCACTATCTTATCATAGATAATATATTAAGGGTCTTATTCTCACAATCATGTTTTTCCTTATATTATAATTTACCAAAGAATCACTTTTCTTAATACTTTTTAACATTTGTCTTTAAAAAAATTGGAAAACTAGTGTATTTTAATCCTTATACATTTTATGAATCATATAAATAAAATACCATTGATGAAAGAATTTTTCAAATAAAATTTAGGAATCAAAATACACAATCACTTTAATCATTTATCTTTATTATTAAACAATTAATTTTTCTTCATTTTCTTATTCTATATTACATCCTTCTTTTCATGTTTCATTTTTAGTCTCATAATCCTCAATTTTATTACCATTTCAATTATAACCTTCCTGATTCTCTTTACAATAATTCCTCTTAGGATGTCAATATTCATAATGAAAATACATTGAAAATTTAAAACATATAAATGTTGATAATACCCTAGGGAGAAAAACTTTATCATCCTTTTGATTAAATAAAATTTAAATATTTCATCAAAAATAATTGTCTTTGTGTCATTATTTTCCACTCTCAAAACATATTCATGTTCCACTAAGACATTCACTTCTGATTTTCATCCAACAATATGAACATGTAGGAAACATAATCTTCATTATGGTATGGTCTCCAACACTACATTTATAACACCCCCAATTGAAAAAAGGTTAAAATACTAAATGGTATTACTCATTCAAACATGGTGAGAATTTATTTTAGGAATCCTACCTAATTATAAATCCACAGTTAGGCATGCATGGACTGGAGAAGTTATCATGATGGGTAACCTTATGGAAAGCTTCATAGGGATTGTGCGATTGAGAAAAAATCATACTAGAAATAACAACTATTGGTATATGGGTATATTTATTAGTAGGATGACTCGTTCAAGCATATAGGTGGGACCTAGGGAGGGGACCAAATGTCTATGTGTAAACCAGTGGTACATGGAGTGAGAGGACCTATCAACCATGTTAAGGATAGGTGTCTATATAGCTAGCGAGAACTACTTATTACATTGTTCTCAGTGTGGGATCCTAGCCTTAAGGGGAGTGCACTTCCTAGGTTGAGATATAGGGTCCCCATGAGTATGTTGTTCCCTAATGTTGGATGAATGTAACACCCAAAAATGATAAAATGTAAAATGAATAAATTATATGACTCATGTCAATAAGGTGAAACATTTTTTCCTGGAGCCTACCATACTAGAACTCCATAGTTAGGCATGTTTTTACTCGATTAGTTATCATGATGGTTAACCTTCTTGGATGAATTTCAAGGTGTCTATGAGTTTGGATAAATAACACTATAAAGATCATGTTTTATCATGTGGGGGAAGTCATTAGTTGGATGACCCATTTAGGCATGTGGGTGGGCCCTGGGGAGAGGATTACCTATCTATAGCGCAAATGGTTGTACCTAATGGGCCAGGACCAGATGACCATGTTATGGAAGTATATTTGTGATAACATCATGGACTGATTGTTACATTATATGACTGAATAATGAAACATTACAAATCCAAAATTCCCATTTGATAAATTGTTTATAATTATTATCATTCCTTATGTTCTTTAGAATATTTTTCAAATGATCTCCATTCCCTTAATTTCTATTTTAATATATAATTATATATTCTGTAAATAATACAATAAATTGATCATGGTAATCTATAAGGACTCTATTGATTAAATCTATTAAGGTGGAGGGGTAATTAATATCACCAAATGGAATCACCATATATAAATAGTGTCTATAACATGTTTGGAATGTCGTCTTGGATATATCATCATTCTTGACCGTCAATTGATGATATCCAGAATGAATTTCAATCTTAGAAAAGTAGTGAGATCCATGTGGTTGATCAAACACATCATAAATATAGGGTAGAGGATATTTTTTTATTTATTTTATTCTTGTTCTATTCTTGATAATCAATTCATAGTTTTATTGATCCACATTTCTTTTTATCCAACATAACTCATTCTCCCCATGGTGATACACTTTGATGATTGAATCTCATATCGAGAATCTCATAGAGTTTCTTCTTTAATTAATGTAAATAAATTAGGTCCATTATATATATAATCATCAAATAGGTATAGAACTGGTTATGAGTTCTATTGACAACTCAAATTCATCATTTGGAGGAAGAACATAAAATTCCACTAGAAAGACATCAATAAACTCTATCATAATAGTCATATACTTAAATTTTAGGTTCTCCCCCAACAAACATTGATAAAATACATTTTTAATTGGAATAAATAACTATATTATTGATGTGATTTACATTGGATGTTTATATTTATAGTCACATTAATATAAAATTATACGTTGGATAAGAATATCAAACAAGGCTTCCCTCCATTAGAAATAGATATGAATTTTATTTAATGACAGCCAATCCATGATCAATATAACATTTAACTAAACTAGAGGAAGAATACCATGATTTAAAAAAAAAGAACATAACCAGAAACATCAACATGAGATAAATCATAGGATTTAGAGGAAATTATTATTTCCATAAAATTTTTAAATTATAATTAAACATGTATTTATTGAGGTGATATAGTGTTTCCCCAAGAATATTCAATGGATATAAAAAATTGGGTTGATATTGAATCAATTAAGATATAAGTAGTTCTATATTAAGTGATATGAGTACCTTTCACCATCTTTGTGTAATACCACTTGTAGGAAAAAGTGGTAAAATGATATTTCCTTTCAACTTTATGATGAAGAGGTTGTTAATGTCGATCATCATCATTAACCATTAGATTTGGGAACTGGTTAGAATTATTCATATACTTCATGAATGTAATAAACTAAAGTGTCTGTTGTAAATTTTTTAGTAATTTATCTCCATTCATAAATTTAGAGAATTTAATTCCATGAATTGGGTATTTAATTTTCTGATTACCATCTATTGTACACTTGAAATAGTTACCAGTACCCTTATGACAATTTTCTCAACGATTCCATCAACACTGTGAGCATAATGGTAGGATCATATTATACAATCCAATTTTTTTAGACATTACATTTAATTACATTATATTTTTCATTTCAAATACATGATATTTAAGGGTAACTCATATATCAATCTCCACCTGGATGTCACCTCGAATGATTTCTTTATCAATATTAAAGTCTCTTAATGCTAGTCCTCTTTAGAGACATGGTTTTAAGACACTGAAGAATCGACAAAATATACTTTCTGGTTAGAATGTAATAATAGAAATGTACCAAACATGTGTTATTACATTGTCCTCATAGGTACTAAAACATTCATCATCCTTTTTCATATTATTGAATTCCTTCTCCATATTCATATAAAAAATACTAGTAAAGTTCTTATTGAGAAATAAGATCTTAACCACATCCCACTACATATATTATATCATTAAATATGATATATACATATATATCATTAATGTCATTCTTAAGATGATGGATCTATATCCAATTAAAATTAATTAGGACATTCATCACAAAACATGGATGAGAAAACATGGTAATTAATACTTGGGATAGTGAAAATAATGAAATATTATTTTTGAATGGGTGGTAATATGTTATAAAATGATCATATATGATATTATAATTATAAATTTTGTTCTATAATAAAATAATAAATATTACTTAAACTATTATACCTGAGGTTAATGTACGAACGACAAAAGAAGAGAGTGATGGAATAGAATTCCTCCCAATTTCACTTCATTGGGATATATTTTAATATTATTCACCTAATTTCTTATCTATATACTTCCCATTTGATTTATTTATGATCCCAATCCATTTCAAATTTCATTAGTGAAATATAGATAAATCTACATATATTATTAAATATGTGTATTTGTTATAACTTATATTGATTTAGGAATTAAACAAATCATTTTATTATTTGAGGAATGTAATTGATATATGATGATGGGTGGGTACTAGAAATATGTTGCCCCTTGATGCATCAATAGGTCTAATCATGCAAATCAATATTCCAAATTAAATTGGTTTTTACCCACAATGATTAAACTATCTTTTGAAAGGTTCTGATAGTATAAATAGAATAATGTATTAGATCATAGAATTAAATCTGAAGAATTTTTCATAATTAATATTTATGTTCATATAATCCTTGATATATTCACTATAATATTATCCCTGGATTCATATTGTTCACTTTTTATTGATTAAATGGAATATTTTTTCAATTATTTTCATTTCCATAATGATATTTCCTTTTATTCACATGATATAAAAATTATTGACTAAATGGAATGTGTTTTTAGTTAATTACCACCCCATATTGATTATGAATTATTGGTTAATGATAGATTGAATTGTAAATAATCCATATTGATCATTTGAGATCGCTCTTATTTTGTTTCCCTTCCATGAGATGTGAAAGAGAATCCTTTGAAAGACTTCATGGATTAAAAATGTTTTCCATTACTTTGTTTTATATTTTATCCCCAATGTAAAATGGGAATCATATTTGTATCTTGTTTTCTAGAATAATTAAAATGATCACTTATTAGTAATTTGAATACAAGTAATGGTTCCAATGTAATAAAATTACACAGACTCTATGATTCTAGAGACGGGGTTGTTGTAGTTGGTATTATAGGTTGTTTAGTAGAAACCATGGGAGCTAAATTTATGAAAACATAGATTAAGTAATATTGAATGTTGACAGACAATGTGGATATGTCTATAAATAGGATAACAACCTATGTATTTGGTAACGACCATTGGTAACCTTATTTAGACATAAAGTTCGTATTTTGAGAATAATGTGTCATGATTTTGACATTATTTGAATAATAAATCATGATAAATTTTATATCTCACTATAATTACTATAGTATTATTATTACACATAGTTTTTTTGGTTTTAGTCAATGGATGGAACCATAAAGAAATATATTAATATTTAATATGATGGAAAATTTGGGGATCCTAAGAAACCAAATGGAATGATAATAGAAGTGAATGATGTTTTGATCATTACTAATGAGTTATCAGGATATATTATTTTCAAAAAACACCTTCACCTACTCTCAAACTCACCAATGAAAATAAAAATAGACTTTTATAATATAATGTGTAGTTAAGGTCATGGGGGAATGAACGATCACTTTTCTTTATGTAAAATAAGTTGACTGAGACACCATAGAGATTGTTCTAATGGAATTGTAAATTTTTAATTGTTTAAAAAAGGGCATAAATCCCCAAAATACCAACAATAATTGAATAGTAATATAAATATAAATAAATATTTTCCTAGGGAGGAATTTATAGTACATTGTATTAAATGTGTGGAACCTAGGAATTATCACACTTAGTTCCCTCTTATAAAAGATAAATACTTTACCAAAGAGGGGATTTTGTTTTTACTTTCCAGTTAGCGAAGTAGAATGATGGAACTATTTTGTATTGGGATTCAATAGTTTTGTTATAGAATTATTTTACCAATGGTATTTTACTTATAATAATCATAAAATATCTATGTATTTTGTTTATTTTTGAAGAATAAATGTCTTCTTCAGCATAAGAGTTACATAAAATAACATGGGAATATGAGATTAATTTTCATCATATTATTAAATTCCTAACCAACATTTTTAGTTTTTTTGTTATTGGATTTAATCACGATTGAGGATATTTTTGGAGAAATTATTGGAAATATAGCCTATTCAATTAGTATATTTTTTAGTTATTTAATGAGTAATTACTTTTCAATTTTTTTACATATGTTTCAATGTATGGATAACCTTTCTCTTTTATATGATCTTTGATTTTAATATTATAATGGGTTATTATATTTTTTAGAATGAAAAACGAAAAAAATATATTAACCCATTGAGGATAAAATATTTAATCAATGTTGAAAATGTTAAAGTTATTTTTAAGATGTTTACCAGATTTTTAATAATTTTTTAAATATTATATTTATATTGTTTTAGAAAAATGTTATCCCCTTGGGCTGGTGAAATTTCATCACATTTGGAAAGACGGTGAGGCTTGAACCCACAACAGAAGGGTGATAAGAGTGAATTTCCTAACATTATCCCATGTGATGTCTTGGTTAGTATAACATAGGTTTTAATTATTTAAATTATTTTAACAGTAAATCATATTTTCGTTTTGGGATCATATTTTTTTCATATAGATTACCTTGGAATTAGAAATTTGTTTGGTGTTAAATGATTTATTTTATTTTACAAGTTTCTACCTAATTTTTGAACCACATATGATTATGGTTGACAAAATAATATGGAATTTTATTTGATGAATAAATGTTGAATTTTCAATAGTGTAATATATGATTTTATTTTGTCTTTATGATGAATCATGTTATATATGGAAATGGATATAGTATCTTTAATATTATATATTTAGATCATCCATATTTTTAGAGATAAATATTAAATTTAACCTACAATGCTATGTGACCAAATATGTCTAATTTTTGGGGTTCAATCATAGGAATGCATTTTTTTGATGAATATAAAGGGTATTTGTTTATTGATTGATGAATGTGGAATTTTATGTATTACTATTTAATTTTGGGAGATTTACGTATTTTTCATTATATAAATTTTGATTTTTTTGGAATTTTTTTATATTATACTATCCATTTTGGATTTAGTTAATTGATAATGATTGGAAGAATAGATTTAATTTTTCTTATGTGGATTTTATGATCCATAGAATTTTATTCTAGTACTTCAGTCATGAAAAATTTATACCCATCATTTAGAGAAAAATATGAGTCCGTTAGGGAAATTTACTAAAGGATGAAGCTCTACAAGTAAAGTATATTGTCCTTATATTCATACTATAGGAAGTATAATAATTACATAATTATCGAAAATTTATTTTGAAAAAAAAAATATTTATATACTTTTCTTACTGAGAAATTAACATCCTTTTAAAAAATCAAAAATTTATGATTTTTTGCAGTTAACATTAAAATAATCATGTTCACTATCAGTCATTATTAGTCCTTAAGATTAAGTGTTGTCTTCCATATCTCATTTTCACATCACAGTTATTTTCCCCTATTTTGATATGTGTTTTCTTAGTTACCTTCAAATTTCACTTAGCTTATTATTAAGATAAAGTTTGACAAAAAAAATTTATGATGTTGGATTTCTATAAAGTAATTTTAAAATGACTAGCCCTTAATTACCAATAAAAATTTCAGATATTGGGGATAAAAGTTATTGATGGAGGGGATAATTTACCATCATAGTATTCTAAATGATATTTATCTATGATAGTGGTGAAGATAAGAAACTCCTAGTTCAAAGGGATAATAAAATATTATTATAAGAATTTAAAAAACCTGTAGTTTAAATTGTCTTGAATATATAGTATTGAAAAAATTATGAAATATCCAATTTGTCTACTCATTTTTAATGTATTAATTAATTCATTTTGAATAAAACATGTTTTTTTAGTAAAGGAATTGTATGTTTTCCAAAAATTTGTTCTTAAAAGATGGATTTTTTATTTTTATGGATGAAAATTAAAATAAATTTTTAGTGATTTTATAATTTATGTTTATAAAAATATATCTATTTTTTTAATTTTAATATTAAAATTTACTTCATGTTAATTTTTGTGTATTTTATGAAGATATTAATTTTCTATAGAAATGTATAAAATAATGATTTTGGTAAAACAATTATTTTTTATATTAAAATTTCCAATTTTGATTTTAATTTTATCTCAGTGGAACCCAAATACCCTTTATTTAGATATAATATAAATAATTACATTTTAATAATCCTTATACCATATTTTGGTATAAGTACATATTGGGATTATAATTCATATTTACTGAAAACAGTTTTAAAATATGTTCATCGAGAATAATATTAAATTAATTTTATCCACTTTGATGAGATGATTCTTT
This sequence comes from Viscum album, assembly GCA_963277665.1. Lineage (NCBI taxonomy): Eukaryota > Viridiplantae > Streptophyta > Magnoliopsida > Santalales > Viscaceae > Viscum > Viscum album. Next base: position 287,757,637 of record OY728151.1, on the reverse strand, counting down.
AAAAATTTATTACATATTTGGAAGAGATGGTTATTAATTTAGTAAATATTTTTCCCCTAAATTTTGGTCATTATGAATATTAACTATAATATTTTTATTTCCATAGTAAAGGGTAAATCATGAAATTTTTTATAAAAATAAACTCTTAAGATTCATAAAATAACCCCGAAACAAACTTAAATCTTATTAGATGATTATTTATCTACCATAATCATCCAAAGGTTTAATTTTTTACCTTTTGGGGCCACATGGATACTATTTTTACCTTTCATGTTTTTTATTCAACAAAAATTCAAACATGTCACATACTTGTTTTTAATAAATGTAATGATTAATATGGGTTTCCACAAGGGTATTTTTGACTATAAATATTTTTATAAATGAGATGTAATATATCTAAATCACATTTCTTTATTTTTCCTTTTTAATGAATAAATAATTAACATTAAATATTACCCAACACTAATGCATTAATTCTTTAATTAATATAATAATAAAATATATTATATTAACAATATTAAAAGTAAAATAATTTGAGATATTTAGGGTGATACCGAAATTTTGTAGATGACCATGACTTTTTTACGTGGTTTAAAATAATTTTTTCAAATTTTACTTGTTTTCTTGATGTTTATTAAGTCAAGGAGTCGAATAATATATAATTTGACAATAATTATATTTTATGGGATTTATATTTGAATACGTTATTTCATAAACAATAAATTCTTAAATAAGAACAAATTTGATATATTATTTTCAATAATTTTATATCCTATGAATTTATTGTCCTTTTGTAATCACTAAGAATTAGAATAATTTTTTTATATTTTTATTTTTGGAGATATTCCAATTGTTCCCCCCACATAAATTACAAAAGAGTACCCCTTATTTCAATTATTTTAAAAAAATTGAGCCTTTTTCCTCTTACAATTTATACCTACATCTCTTCTATAATAACTATTTTAATGTTCAGGAGGCATTGGTCCTTCAAAAATACCTATTAGATGTCTCTTAATTGAAGTTATAAATGGGGTCCTTCGTAAAACAGCTGATTGTCTTTAACAACCCTTTCAGGTTTAGTTCTTATTATAACTATAATTAATATATTATTCCTAACCTAAAATAATTAATATAATATAATAAATACAATGATATGTTTGTATTATTATGTAAAACAATATTCAATCTCTTTTCCATTCAATGTAAATTGAAAACATCATTTGTGCGTACATACGCCTTAACTTCTCCACGGATCGGTGTAATTTGTTTTTCCAAAAAATTTCACTTGGAAGGTTATAATATTGGAAATGATGAATATTAATTTTAATAAAATTATATTTATTTTGTAAAATTTATATATAATCCATTTCTCTACCAATTCACCATTAAAGGAATGATATCATCCCTCGGGCGTACATACGACATACCGTCTCCACGAAGGGATGCTACTCATTTTACAGATCCAATATTAAATCATGGTACTAAAAATGTATTTAATAATTTAATATTATATTTATATAAATAATATAATTGTGGATATTATGGATATATTTATATTGCAATAGAGCTGGGACTTTCATGTCAAAACATGCATGAGAAAACGTGGCTATTGACACCCAAGAAAGTTAAAATAACGAAATATTATTTAGGAATTAGTGGAAAGATGTTAAAAATGGATAATATATATAATTATTAATATGAATAAAATTATTTAATAATATAATAAAATTCATTAAACAATTATAGAAGGCATTAATGCTTTCAAAACTAAAGGTAAGGGTGAGGTAGGGGAATTTGTATCAATTTCACTTAATTTAGATATATTTTAATATTATGTATCAAATTTATTTTCTATATAATAACACTATGTTTTATATATTATTATCATTAATTGTAAATTTCATTTATACTAAATATATATTAATTATATTAGGGATATGGTTATTTCCGAATCCGTATACCATTGTACCATAGGGTTATTACATTGAGTGTTATTTGAATAACTTGGTCAATAATATTAAATCCCTATATTTTACCCAATACAAATTATTTTTTCAAGTCATGTTGATTAAGGAATTAAATTTATAATTTTGATAGGTTTGGAATGTATCATACTTAATGTGATAGGTGGAGCATATAATTCTAAATCCCCTTGATGCATCGGTAGGTCTTATGAGACAAATTAGTTGGCCAAATTAAATCATGTTTTACCCATAAAGATTATAATATCTTATAATTGTTTCTTAACAGTATAGTTCTCATCAGTTATCATATCACGACATCCAATATTACAAATCATACCTAATTTAGAGTTCATTTATTATTATCCCATGAGATATTTACTATGATATTATTTGTTGATTCATATTTTTCTCAACGTATTTATTAAATGAAATTTGTTTCAAAATTTTTATATTTCTAAAATTATTATTCTTTATTTTCTCATGATATATATGTTATTGATTAAATTCATATTGTTCTTGTTATTTACCATTCCATATTGATAATTAATTATTGATACAGTATAGCTTCAATTGTATGTTACCCTTATTGATCATTTTAACTCTCCCTTATTTTATTCCTATTCCCACGTTATGAAGGAAAATAATTTTAATGAGTTCAAGGACATTGAATGTATTACGTTATTGTGTTTCATGATTTTTATCATAATTTAAAATGGTTATCATGTACCAATATGTTTTTCCAAATCTACTAATTTGACCAATCTTATCAGATTTTGCTACTAGTATTTAGGATAATTTAATAATGTGACTATAGAATAATGGATTCTAGAGTTGCGGTTGTTACAATACCACATATTGATGAAAAATAAATTAACAATATTATGAGTAATTCTTTTAAGCTACCAACCTCATTAATGAAGGTTTTTCAACATTTCAAAATCTTGATGACCTTGTTGAGGTTTTTCCAAGCCTCTTCCCTAATCGTAGACATCCATACATACTCATCTCGACCATCAAAGCTCTAACCTCATGCTATGAAAAAAATTAAATTTATCACAAAATTAATATTAATTAATTATTTAAACCCCATCGCGGTATAATGCCAAAGAATTAATCATATAATCAAATCTTTTTGAAATTCAACGCAACCACCATAGGTAGTCTATAACGTAATCATTCTTATATTCTTTAGAAATTCATTATGATTAAATACCATTAAAATAATATATTACAATAATTCATTATGGGAAAACAATTAAAATGTGCCAAAAACATATATCTTATTTAAAAACAATCTAGCTGTATTCAGGAATTGACTACGAATTTATTATACATAAGATGACCAAAAAGAACAAGAAAAATACATAACTCCACCATGATCTTGAGAACTATTAAAGAAAATATAAACCATAAAACAAAAAAAATATAGATAAAGAATTACTAAGAGAGAATAGATGGTTGGATTGTGACAATAACCTCAAAATAATCCAAATATTTTCATATAGGCTCCTAGAATCAAGGGGTGGAGAAGAAAAAACATTTTGAGAGAACCCGCAGTCCATGCACACCTATTGGGGGAGGAAATGTGGGGAGTGGCTAAAAATGAGAGGGTAATTATTCTCATTTCACTATTTTAATGAAATTATGGGATTCTAGAATATTTGTAAGGATGGTTTTTCAAACAATATGTCAACCATGTTCCCTTAATGAGTAATTACAAAATTCCTTATATGGTTATAGAACACTATTAAAAAAATTTTGTGCCAACTGTGAAATAAAAAGTTCCCCTGCATCTAAGTGAATTGTTTATTTAAAAACCTACATTGATTGTTCCCTATTCCATAGTTTTTTCACCCCTTGAAAATGTTTTTTAACTGTATATAAATGTTTTATCCCAACACATAAAACATAATCATTATCCATTAAAAATAAAATGATAACAACATATCCATAAAGGTATCACATGGTTTCTCCTAAACTGTTCACCCCAGCAAGAAAACTACCCCGCCGACACCAAACAAGACACAAACCTCACACAAATAACCTAAACACCCAAGACACCTTCATAGCTTCATTACCTAACTAAAAACATTCAATTTAGTCATTCTATCTCTCAAAACGTTGTTCCAAGTGTTACATCAATGTTTGAATTGTCTCGTAAATGGAAATTCAAATTTATTTTACTATTTTCAACTCATACTAATGGAATATATTCCATTGAAACGCTATAAATATATCCAAAACAATATAAAATCCCCCAAAACACTAGAAATAGAACCCAAGAATTATATTACACAAAAACGCACAAAAATGGTAAAGTACATTAAACCAGTGGTGATAAAATTCATATTCTATAAATTTGGAACCTTATCTACCCATATTACTTCTTAAATTTCCTTCCCAATTTATTGTTGTCTAGTTATCACAGAAAGACCATCCATTATTTCATAAGGTGTAAGGAGAATATGGTATTCAAAATAAGAGGTAATTTTGTTAAATGGTCATTTTTTAAATCAACTTATACTTCATTAAATTCCTATAAAACCATAAAGATATAATAAAAATGCATCAATATTATATTAAATGTTTTGTCACAATAGTATATAAATATTTCATCTCATTTTCAATCCTATCGCCAATGAAAACATCATCCAGGTGTAGGTGTGTACTACTACCTCCCATAAGTGAAGTGTATCATTTTTCACCGCTGCTTCCCATGGATGTCTAAAATGATGTTTTTAATATATATATTTATATGATATTCAAGAAAAAATATTAATTTTGTAAAGATAATATATCATCCATTTTATACACTATAATATGATAGAAAATGATAGTGTTAGTAATGTATAAATGTGGATTCCCACCTCCAAAAATTAATGTCATTCATTTTTTATGTACTCCCTTAAAATATAAATTTATAATGGTATTTTTGGAATTTAAATGACCATTCTGTCATTTTTAATATAACTCAGATTATAGAACCATGGCCCATTGACCAAAGTCAACCAATAAAAGGAATTTTTCATTTATGAATAGAACATCCTAAAAACACCCAAGATCGACTTAAATGATTATGTAACTAAATTTTAAATCGAAATAAAGTGTTTAATGATATGGTAATATACCCTGAAATGGTTATTAAAAAATTAAAATAATTAATATTTTTTTTTATATAGGATATATAAAACATGTTAATCGAGTCGGGACTCGTGGAAATGGGATTTAACTAACTTTTTATTCATTACATTATACATATAATAAATTATCTATATTATTCCATGATTATTTGTGAAATGAAATATGACTATATTATTATGTATTTTGGTATTTTATTTGGTTTTCAATTTTTAGTCAAAATCATATCAAGGATTAAATTTTACATTATTAATATGATCTTTATAAGGATTATTTATCTTAATATTATTTCATTAAGACGTGTCTCTTATTACAAAACTACATATTTTTTTAATGATTATTTTCTACCAACTGAGGTATTATATCAAGATATTTAATTTTTATTTGATTTCATGTCTTTTATGAGATATTGATTCAAATGTTATACAATTTTCCATAGTTTTCACTATCTCAATTTCAATTATTTGAGACCTAATCCTTATTTTGCACTATGATTTAAAATATATGGTTTACATACTGCCCCATTAATGAATATTGAAAAATACCTATTCTAATTAATCAGATATATAGTACAATTTCACATTCATTCTTCAATTTCTTTTTGATTCATATGTTACTAAAGCGTTAAATGTATTAGAAACAATCTCAATCAATTTCTCAACTATTTATGGTTAGGATAAGTTTATGAAAAATTATATGAAATAAATTTATTCAAACACATATCCCTTATATTACTATATTTAATTTTTTGGTGTAAATGAATTTTTTTAATATTTTTATCTTTGGTTTTTAAGAAAATCAAAGGAACATATTTATGAAAAAATGTACCTTGTATTTATTTTTGGTCAAAAATGATTTTTCTTCTATTTTCATGACATTAATAAAATCAGCAATTTTATTTTATATTAATAAATTATTCTAAAAATTAATTTTATATTATATTTTACCATCTATAAAAATTATTAAAAGAAATATTTTTTTGTTTTCCAAACATTGTACTTCTAGTTTTTACTAGAAGATTAAAAGGGATATTTGTTTCCTTATTTACTTATTGAATGAATTTTACAACCATCACAACTATTAGTTTATTTAAATTTTTATTTAAAAGATTCTATTTTTATATTCATATAAAATATTTTCTACAATATTATTGTAATTTTTATTAATGAAATTATGAAATGAAAATTATATTTTCCCAGATTTCAAAGGAGTATAATATATATTATTTTAAATGTATTATTCATTAGTGAAAATATCTATTTTGATTTCTAATAATATAATGTTTATTTATTTTATTTATAAAATCCTTATTCTATATTAACATGGAATATTTTTTAATGTTATTTTCATGTACCCCGTTTCTTTTTCATTGTTTTATCACGGTAAAAATGAATGATGGTTTTTTTCACGGGCGTTTTGTCGAAAAATGAAACCTTCAAAATGTTATATTCATTATATGGTATATATATATCTGTTTTGAAGACTAGTGGATTTTCAAATCATAAAAAATATTGTTTTGGTCCCTTATATCCCTCTAATGAATTGGTTAAAGAGATATAGTTAATCATTGTTTGTTACTCCAAATACATGGAATAGTTAACCGTTGTATGTTATTCTTATGAGATCAAACATTTTTCTGAATATGTCTAGTTCATACAAGAATATCGAGTAAACTATTTTATGACACAATTAATGTGATTTTTTTATTATCATTTTTAGTTGATTTATAATTAAATTTTTATGTTCCCAATTACTAAAACTATTTCAATATTCTTACAATATGTTTTAATTTTTCATTTGATCAAAGATTATTTTCATTTGAATAACATTTATTGGGTTATATGCATATCATTTTCATTAATTATTTATACTGTGAATCATTTATTTTGTTCTATATTGTGATGGGTATGAATTCTACTATGTAATTATCATGTAATTTTATTAGGTTATCATACCTTTATATACATGTTGTCCTCATTGATGATATTGAATTGTTAATTTCTATGATTACCCTTACTGATTATTTTTTCTCATCCTTAATATGTTATTCCCATGGATTTAATGAAATACATAACATAAGATATGTATATAAGAGTCACTTATGGGATATGTAGAATACATAAATATGAAATGTTTTGTATAGTGGAAGAAATCCTCAATTAAAGATATGTGTAATGTTATTTGAGAGTTTTTCAAAATTATATTAAAATATAAACTTAAAAGATATTTGGTTTTTAATTGATCAAATATTTCTAATTTATATTTTAGGTTTTTTATATAATTAATCGGTTCATGTTTATTAGTATTAAAGACATAATTATAAAGATTATATATTGAGGAACAGATTCAGAAGTAATGATTTTGGACTATTATATGTGGAATCATAGTGTTATATAAATAGCATTGGAGATTAGGAAATTTACAACTAAGGTTCACTAAAGATAAATGGATACCATAATGAATTTATAATTTTATGTTTCATTATTATTTATATTGATAAAATTATCTTTGTAAAGGGAATATGTAATTATAAGATAAAGTGATTTGAACCTTTTAATAGTTTTTTGGAAGGACACATCATTGAGGTAATTATAGTCTAATGAATATTTTACTAACATTGATGTTCAAAAATAGATTTTTTATAAGGTAATACTCTAGGAGATATTTATTATCCAGATAATGATTTTTTTTAGTCTATAAATTCTATTTTCTTGTAAATCTCACTACATTATATGAATCTTTATTGATTCAAGCTTATTTTGGGAAAACATATTTTTTTAGAGATTTGCGGTATTACTTTATAAGGAATTATATGTGACAATACTTAAGTTTTATAATTTATTTTTTATATATTAATATATTTCAACACTGTATAATGTTTTATTTTGGTATTATCTTATAATGTGGTAAAAATTTAGGTTTTAGTAATCAATGTAAAAAAAATATTTTGATCATATTTTATTCCTCATGGTATTGAATAAGTTTCATATAGTTTTTCATATATAATATATTCATACTCATAATTTGGAGAAAAATATAAGACAAATTTTGAAACTGGTTGAATTATTTTCATAATGGAAGAAATTGCATTAATGGATTTAAAGAGAATATATTATGTATATTTCTTTATAACACTTTTCTATATTGTAAGTTAATTCCTCAAATCAAGTAAAAGGATATTGAAATAAAATATTACCCTTTAACATTAATTTTAGATAATTATATGAAATTTTTAACACCTTATTGATATACGGTTTTATAGTTATTGAATATTATATGATTATCCACTTTCTTTTTATCAATGTTCTTTGTCAGTCTTCATTATATTTGGGAGATTAATTTTCTCCTAAAAGTATAAATTTTAACTTCATGATAATTTTCATAAATTTTTAATCCTATTTTTCTTTTAATCATGGTGACCTTTATATTTAACTTCCCCTATTTTAGAAATAATTATTTATTAACCGTTTTTATGATGTGAATATAAAAAAATATACAATTACCAATGATAAATCATCAATTAGTAGGTTTAAAATATGTTTCATAAAAAACATTAATTAATTTGATGGAGAATGTAATACCATCAGATTTTAAAATAGAACAATTTTCAATGGCATACATGACATGAATCACTGAGCTTTAATGACTATGAAATATTATCATTTACATAAAACCTTTATAACATAGCCATTAAATTAAAAAGAATGAATAATAGAAACAAAATTATGAAAAAAATATATATATAAAGTTCATACTCAATATATATGTATTGATAAGTTCTTAGGAAATAAGCACTCAATTTTAGAAATGATTTTACTATTCAAAAATAATTCTTCAAAAATGTTTTTTTTTGTTTTTTGTGAGTGGATATTATAATAAATTTCTCATACTGTGTCAATTTTTTTCATAAAAACCATATCATTTTTTAAAAAATATTAAAAAATATCATAGGGATAAATCTTTCTATTCTTATTAATGGAATATTTTTTCAAACAATTGTGAAAAATCAAATATTGTACAATACAGTAATTTAATTTTTAGTATTTTGAAATTTTTAATTTTTTTATTGAATTTTTAAAACATTAATTTAATTTATTTTGATTAAAAATAGTCAATTCAATATACTTGGAATAGTTGTTACAATTAATTTTCATAAATATACCTTTTTATACTTTAGGGGAATTTTTCTAGAAAAATGTTTTCCATAGAGTTTTTTTGATATTATTTTCAAAGTAAATATATTCACATATATGAATTAAATTTCAAAAAAGTAATTCAATATTTAGAATTATAAGGTTTAAATTTGGAAAACTAGTCCTTTTTATTTCTATTCATTATTAATATAACCTTTTAAAATATTTTGGACTTTATGTTATGGCTACAATGAGTAAAATAAAATTATAACTATTTCATAAGACATTAAAATCAGAAAAACACTTACATTTGCATTATTAGAATATTTATTATCAACTATAATCATCCAACATTATCAATTATGGAAATTTATTTTCACATGAATTTGATAATGACCTAGATTTTAGTTTTATTAAATAAGAAATAAATAATGTCACTCTTTTAGTTTTAATATTTATAATATTTTTCTCTATATTGATTAAATTATGTTATGTTCAATTATGATCAATTATTTTTAATATTTTAATGATTTTTGAAATGTTAATTTAATTATAAACATTATTGTTAAAATAATTTTCTTAAATGCTTATGTAATTCCCATAGAGTGCTTGTCTAACCAATATATATACAAGTTAGTGTTTTTAGAAACATAAAAATTAATATTTTATGTTTGGATTCTTATGGTACATAAATTTTGATGAAAAATATATTGTATTTTTTATCTTTCAAAAAATTTATATTTAAATTAAATTACATTATTTTTTTGTAATTTTAAATATTTTAAATAATCATGAAAATGAATTTAATAGTATTTTATATTGAGTTTTATTTTTTAAAAATTATTTAAAATCCCTATAATTTAGATTTTTACACAGCAATTGTATATGGAATATCATATCAACCATTTTATCCTTATGAGTTTCTTTTAATTTTTTTAATTTTTTATGACCTCAAAATATTAAAAAACATTGTTATCACAATAGTCCATAAAAGTGTAAATGTGGAGACAAAACTAAGGTAAAATGGATAAACATTCGGCTATAAAAGTGTGAATTATATTGAATGGGAGAATTTGTACTTACCACCATCAGATTCGAAATAAAATTACTTGAATCTGGAGGAACCCTGAAACTAATTTAATATAATTTAATACATAGGTAAATCTAAGGGTGACCCTCCCATCCCTTATAAAGGGATACCGCCTATCCACTCTTCCTCAGACATAATGTGTAATGTATCTCAGAAAATATATACCAAGATAAAATCTCAAAGTTCCTACCCAATAAAAATATGCTTAGGTCTCATCAAAAGGTAATCCCAAAAGGCTTATAGTGTAAGCCAAAGATGCTCTTCAAAAGAAGATGTAATCATCTTAACTGAAAGTTCTACTTTTAATTTTTTTTCAACCTTTTTCAAATATTCATAAAACATGATTATATGAAAAACATATGAATCTCCATTATAATGAAATTTTATTTTCAGTTTTTTAAAAATATTCTTCAAATATTTTTTTATCCTATGGTGAATAAAATATCCTTCATATATATGTGTGGACTACCACCACAAAAAAACCAATGTGATTCATCTTCCATAAATTCCATTAATTATTTCTTAAAGTGATATATTTAATATTTAAATATATATAATTATTTAAATAAATATATATATATGAATAATAAATTTCATCACATTTCTTAACCTTTAATTCATTGGAAAATGATAATGTCATTCATGTATAGGTGCAGATTACCACATCCATGATGCAATGTGATTTGTTTTATGAATGAATTTTATTAATGATTCTAAAATTATATTAAATTTATAAAATATATAATCACTTCATGATTAATATTCTAGATATGATTCAAGAATTTCCTCTTTTACAATGCTCATCCACCTGAAGTGATTTTTTATTTTTGAACAGAACATCCTATAAAACCAATATAGACATAACCGATTAAGTAATTAAATATATCATTGAAATAAATGAAATAAATGTTGTAACGATAAGTTCAAATAAATAGATATGGTTCTAAATCATTTCAAATAATTTATTTGTTTTTTATATAGGAGTTATAAAATGTACGTAGTGATTCATGACTAAAAGTTATGGGTATATTAACACAATTTACATTCACTTAGTTATATTGATTATTAATTTAATATAATATTCCATTATTATATGTGAAAATATTTCAGATTATTTTATCTATTATTAATAAAAAAATCTTTAAATTTTTTAAATAATATCAACTCATTGATCAATTATTACTTCATTGATATGATCTCTCTAGGGATAATAAATCTCAATATTTTTTTGAGACGTGTCTCATATTAGACACAAACATCCATTTATCAGGATTATATTTTTATTTTTGTATATTAGACAACAAATTATTATGGAATAATTCTTATTAAAGTTCATTTGATTGTCTATATTTCATGATATGTTAATTAATGTTTTTTAAGGTTCTAAGGGTTTAACAGTCTCAATTTAAATTATTTGAGAAATAGTTTAGGTTGTGCAATTTTTTTAATTCATATAGTTTATTTATAGATTACATAGTGAATATTAACCATATATATCTTTTAATTCATTGGATATTTAGATGTATTTCATATTCCCTCCTTATAATTCTTTGTGAATTGAATGTTACCAAAGTGGTAAAGGGTTTATGTTACAATATTCATTCTTTTATGTATTGTTTATGTTAAAGGATCCATAGTGGGGAATTTTTTGACATTTTTTAATTAAACAACCTATTTATTCTAATTCCATATATTTTTGAGTTTTATAGGATTTATATTCATTTTCTTCTCTTGGAACATAATAATATTTAACGAATGTTTGTAAACAAAAATCGTCTATATTTCTCTATTTCATTGGGAAGAATTTATCTTCTAAATCCTTTAAAAATAAATGATTTCATGAATGTTATTTTTATGATGAAACTATTTTTTAATGTAATTATAAATTATATTAGACATTCATGATAATATTTTCAAAGGAATATTTTTTTACATTCATAAAAAATGGTTCTTTTAGTTTTTACCATAACTAAAAAATAATTCACTTAAAATTTTCCAAATGAATAGATTCTCATTCCTTAATAACTTTTATTTTATTTTAGTTTTCCGACTAAAAATTTAAATGTTTATTTAAAAATTTGTTTTTTATTAATATAATGAGAATTTTTAATTTTAGAGTTATCAAAATAAAATGAAATTTTCATTACTTTCAGTGAAATTTATTAAATGTTCATTAATATATATTTTTCATCGTTGAAAATATCATTTATTATTTACTATTATAAAATTTAGATATTTTAATATTATAACATCCTTTGTGTTTTTATATATGTTTTATTATATTTTAATATGTTTTTATTTATACAAGTTATTTCTATGAGTTAATCATGCTTCAAAGGAATGATGGTTTTTTTCAAGGGTTTTTTTTTGAAAAGTTCATGCTTACAAATGTTTTTCATTCCATTATACATAAATATATATATGGAATATTAATTTGTGGTTCTGTTATAATCCAAATATTTTGGTTATTGTTTTAAATGAAGGGCATGAGTTCTTTTCATTATAGTACAATGTATTTGATAATGGATTTGAGATAACTATTATTAGTTACTACTAAAATCTAATAGAGTAAATAAATTTAATTTACTCCCAAGAGATGATGGAATTTAATCAATATGTGTAGCTCCTAAAATATGATAGAGTTAAATTTGGATTTCTACTCATAATAGAATTTTTTAAATTATCATGTTTAGTTCATTTGATTATGAATGTTTAGTGTTAAAAGATACTAAAAAAGTTTTTTATTCTTAAAATAAGTAATAATTATTCCACTGATAATATATAATGTTCACATGGGTCATCATTGTTGACTAATATTTCTCTCGTATTTTGATTATGATTATCTCTATTTCTTATTTTTTTTGTTCATGATTTTTATTAGTATGAATTTTATTTTTTAACATCTATGTAATTCAAAAATGTAATCATATCTTTATTCTCATATTATGCACACAATATGTTTTTTATTTTTAATTACAATATTTACCATTACATAAAATGTTAACTCACCTTAATTATAATTCTTTTAAGAAAATTATATACAAGTATGTTATGTATAATTTTTTCATTTGATTTGATATTGGAGATTATAAAGACTTAATAAAAAAAATTGGGTATGGTGGAAAAATTCCCACCTAATGAAATGGGTAATGTTAAGTGACAGTTTTACCTAATTATATAAAACTATAAACATAAAATTTAATTTGGAATATAAGTTATCCAATATTTTTGTTTCAATTTGAATGTTTTTGATGTATAAAATTAGTTTATTTTTATCAGTATCAAAGCTAGTAATCTAATGATTATGTTTTCATCAGCATATCTGGAAGTACAAATTTTGGGGAGTTTTATGGAATGTTCAAAAACATAATTTAATAATGAATTAGGATATCTATAAAATATTTAAGATTATGAAATTATAAAACCTGTTATTCATTTTCTAAGATCTACGAAAAATTTAAATATCAACCATGTGTATGTGAGGACAACAACCTCCATGGAACGATTAAATTTCATTTTTCTTTTCCTCATCACCTAACATGGATTCTCATGATAAAATGATTAATAGATAAATAAAATTATTAGATAACTATCATAATTTTTTAATTAAAAATTCAACAACATATTAACAATATGAGGAGAAAACATTTATGGTAACCTCTATAGTCAAAAAGAGCATTCCATACGAAAAAAATGATTTCTCTATACAATGAAATACCATAATATAAGTTATATGCAACTTATTTTTCATTAATATTATGACTTATCATAGTAATAAAATGTAATTAATATTATTATACTTTCTATATTATGATTTTACCACTAAATCACTTCATAATCAACCAATAATTATAGTATGTTACTGTTTAAGATTGTATAATGACCTACATGAAAATACTATATATTTATATCATGGATCACAATAGGAATAAAATTTTAGGGAATTTATTATTTTAATATGTATATATTTAGTTTTTTGGTTTTAAAATTGTAATATAAAATTTTATTACAATATTTAAAAAACCCCTATCTTCAATAAGAATCTTGGAAGACACTCATCACCAAATACTTCTCTAAATATAGTAAAAAAATAGTATCTATAAGTAATAAAATAATAGAAATAAATTAAAATATAAATTTCAATACATTATTTCATATGTTAATAATGAAATGTTTTAGGTGAATGATGACTAACACCAATATTATGAAAATATTTCAAACATTCATGATTACTGAAACCGGCTATTGAAAATAGATAATAACTTACATGTATAAATTTATAGAATAATTTTAATGTTTTACGTAAAACTATATATATTTTAATTTTTTTGAAATGGATGACTAAAATAAGAAATTATTTTATACAGTATGTTAAGGTTCATATACACTTCGAATTATTTGAGGTAACAGTGTTGTTTTTCTCAAATTTATTTCCCTAAAAATTATTTTTTAATGTTTATTGTGATACCATTAATATGGTGTGATTATAGTCTAATGAACATATTTTAAAATATTGATGGGTATTTGAGAGAAATATAATTTTATTTTTATAAATATCTTTAAATTCATAATATAATATTGATATAAGGGGATTTAATCATAATATTACTCAAACCATAAGGGTTATAATTGATAATTTTATTTTCAAATCCAAATATTTTCTGAAATATAATCTATCATGGTGATTTTTATTCTTTATCAAAAACATCATAAAATTATTTATATATTTAGGGATTTTTACATCTCCCTTCGAAAGATTATTTAACATTATCACATATTTTATCAAATGTGTTTTTGTTACTGAAACCAGCATCATCTCTTCTTCTCCAGGGGTAAACTACATTTTTTTAAATCATTGTAATCTACTAATAATTATCTTATCTATGAGTCAATAGTTTAGAAAAGATTTCTACTACCTTAACCTCTAATAATTTGTTAAATAGAAATTTTAAATTCATTCTTATAAGGGTTTCCTTAATCAACACATAAATAAATTTTGTTAACATTTTTTTTGAACACGTCTTTCCACCACCATTATCATTTTAAATACTTATTTATATATATGTTGACATAGTTTCTAGATGAAATGTTTTTTCTCCAAGATTCATAAAATTATTCTTTTAAAATTATTTCAAATGATTAAGGGTATTTCTTATTTCAAATGTTATTTTACTAAAACTCATTATAATTATTTTTCATTTAAGTCATTTTCCTTGAAAAATACAATGCAAAATTGATGATATTATTCAAATATAACAATTCATCTAATTTTTATATATGTATTATGTAATGTTATTATGTTTTGGATAAATGATCTATCATTAACTTTGTATTTCTTAATCATCGTCAGTGTATAACTATAATTTTTTCCCAGTTCCTTTCATTTTAGAATTCAAAATTGTTTTCAATTGATTTAAGGGTGTTTAACAAAATTCTATGAATCAATTGCTTATTGAAAATCATTGATTAAACTTATATAATTAATATATATTATTAAAATATTGTATGATTTATTATCTTGTATGATTTTTATTAAAAAATAAAATTATAGAATGTATTTGGATGCCCATTTATTCTCTATGGATTATCTTCATGTGATTCTTGATGTAATTAAGAATTATTTCATTATTATAATCCATTTTATAATGATATGAAACAATGTTTTTGTTTTTGGGTTATTTATAATGTTTTTAATCAACCCCATTTTCCTTCTACTTATTCATTACGATATAATGGATTATTGATTTATTATAGGACATGTATGTGATTATTAATAATGGGTGGGGTCATATATCAGCATAAAATTCAAAATTTAAATTAATATATACTTAGATAAATTATTCATTAGTATGTTTTGGTTTCATAGAAAAATAGTTATTAATGGCGTGGATCATAAATGTAATGTTCCCTATATTAATATTTGCTCCATATTTGAAATTGATCTTTCATTCTTATCTTATTATCTCATAATGCGGCTCGTGAAAGTAATGTTTGATTTAATATTTTTTACATAGTTTTATTCTTATTCTTAGGAAAATATTATTCTCTCATGGATCATACTTATAATATAATATTTCCAAACTCTATAGATTCATGCCTTTTTTTCTTATTACTTTATTTATGTTCTATGCTTTGTTGGGTATAACTCACTTATGTATCTTGACTATACCCTTGTGACCATAATGTGATAACATATGAAGATAAATTTCTACAAATTATGTTTTTCCTTATTTTGAATATTAGATCACGATAATATTCTAATATTTTATGATATAATTCAAAAAATATATTCTTTTGATAACATTATATTCATGCAACGTAGCGTATAAATGGAATGTGATATATTATTTAATTAGAAATATACCAACTATGAATTGGATTTATGGGTATGACTATTATTAAATAAATAATGAAGAATTATTTCTTTTACTTATATATAAAATTAATTAGTCTACTTTTAATTTTATAAAAGTTAAAATAAACCTATTTTATGAAAAAAAAAAGTTAAGTTTTTTTAAACGAAATTTATATCCACAATGACTTTTCAAAGTAATTAATTCAATTAACCACTATTTATTAATTATTTATATTAAATGTTCTTATAATATATTTAATAAAATATTTAATATGTCATTTAGATTTTTTACATGGCCTGAAATGATAGTAAACTCATTTGTTTGTATGAAAATTCATTTTTCTAAACAGAATTTCGCCGAAGATTGAAATAAAAAGTAAATATATATATTTAACTTAAAGGAATTGAATTTTATAAAAATTCATCCATATTTTTAATTATAATAAATAACATTATTTAATATATTATACTAAAATGTTGGTCAATATGAATTTTATATGAGGTTAAAATTTATTAATACGATAAAGGTTAAAAGGTGTTAGTGAGGGTTTAACATAAAGAGAACATTATTATGTTGAGACAAATATGTAAAATCTAGAGGGAAAAATATATTTCTATCCAATATCTTTTTATATTGAAACATTATAAAATATTGAATCAAAAACCTAAGAAAGTGACTACAGTATTTCAATATTCTTAATCATAAAAAGAGTTCCACTATTCTAAACTATAAATGGGACATCCTTTACACTATTATCTATTATATTTGAGCCCATTATCATGAAAACAAACTGACACAAATAACATTTAAATATCTCAAGACACGTTATATGTGTGGTTTTCTTTATTAAATTCCCAACCCAAGAGTCTTTAAGAAGATATTCATAATAGTTTTATGAGAGAATAGGTATATGTTCTTAATAGTATTTTCAATTATCATTATTATTATAGATCCATTAAATATTTTGTATCCATTATATGATAGTTATGAATATATCATATATATATATTTTTTGATATGCTATTGTAATTATTTGAAAATAATTTTATAACTTCTTTTCATAAAATGGGAAATGAAATTTTTAATCATGTGTACGTTTGGACTCTCAAATCCATATAGAAATTAGATTAGTTTTATTTCACCATACATAAAGATTTTTTATTATGATCTATTTTATGTGTATTTATGAAATTTATGGAAAAATTATTCTTCAATAATTTCCGGATATTATCTATATTCATTCCATTCTATCTGTAGGAAAATTATAATATCTCTCGTGTGAATATATGGACTTCCACCCCCACGAATCAATGTTATTTGTTTTTAATTTATTATTTACATAGATTGTAACAAAGATAAAATTAATTAATATAGATTATATTTATCTTATATTAAGGATTCTAGAAACATTTATTATAATTCAATTTTTTCATTCATCTATAAAAAAGTGAAAACATCCATCATGCCTATGTATCAGCTTCCATCTCCATGAAGTGATGTAATTAATTTTTATTCATTATATTATGTAATTGTTTATAAAATTGTATAAATTAACAAATATAATATTTATTTCATTATTGGATTAATTTATATGATGTATCCATGACAATGGGGATATTACTAGAGCCATCAAACTGAAAAATTGCATAGAAAATAGACCAATTTTCAACTGAATATCCATTTTAATTAGAAATTTCATTTAAAAGGATAATTGAAAATTATATATGAATGGTAAATATTTTTTTTAATTTAATTTTAGAATACATTAATACTATATATATATTAATTATTTTTTAGTTTTAAATTTTTATTAAGCAGGAAGAGACTTATCGTATGAGATTTATGATACAATTTGATTTCATTTTAGTAGTTGTTTTGTTAAATTTTCATTTATGTAAATTTTATTATCCTAGTCATTTAAATTAAATTTTAATTATCCAATTTTTTTAATCAGTGGGTATTAATCTCATACTTCAATTATCCTAACATTTTTACTTGATATGATTTAGAATTTTTCTTGAAAACAAAACCTCAATTCTTTTTGGGTCATCTATATTTTTCTTCTATATACATATTTTGGTTAAAAAAATTAAATATTTTATTTTCAATTAAGAAATTATTGATTTATGTAATTTGTATATATATTATACAACATAAAAAAACTATATATAACTTTCATCTAATTTTTTGAAAGTGGTTATTTTTACCAATGGTGTGAAAATATGATTTGTTTAAACATATACTGCATGCGTAAATTTTACTACCATGAGGACTAATATTTCCATTATAGATTCCTCTATATGTATCAATGGGTACTTTCTTATTAATATTTCTCGTAATATTAAATAATGTTTTATATTTTCAATAAGTGATTTCAAATATAGATGGCTATTTTCCTCAATAAATGTTCTAGATATCTTTTAAAAGAATTTTCATCCATAAAAATATCCCCTAATGCTTATTATGCTTCATAGGGAATATTATATAATGATACCATACTTATATTTATTTGGTTTTTTGTTGAATAGAATGATGGAATATTTTCATAACACATTTTCATATCCACGGGGTTTACTATGAGGAAATGATAAATGTATTTATAATATTGTAACTTCCATAAGAATGAATTATTAGAATGTGGTGGTTGGTTCCATTTTATCCCCATAATGAATTGGGTACTATGATTTAGATATCTCATGATATTATGAGGATAATTTTGGAAATAATTAAGAATGGATATGTTAAAATTTTGATTTGTTCTTGTTATTTCTTTTATCTAGTATAACAATATTATGTGTGTATGTGATTGTTAATAACTAAGTTAATATTTTGATGCATCAATATGATTTATTCTAGATTTTCTCATAAGATTATTCTTGAACATTATTCCTAATAGCTATGTTAATATTGGGATATATGATTATGATTTCTTATAGATATATGTATAATATTATTTGTGGATATGATTATGAATATTTATGTTCACAATATTATTACATCTAATATTTATAATTCCTCATGCCTATATTCTGGCTCTTTATTGGTGAATGATTATATTAAAAACTTATTAGTCATGCTCAAATATAATAATTTATTTGTAAAATTATGATATATTCTTTTACATATAAATATTGTATTTTATGATAACATTAACATTTTTATTTTATTATTCCACTATGATCATATTATGCTTTAATGATTTATTTCTCCCATGTTTTACTTTATGACCATCTGATCCAATCTATTAAATATTGTACTATGAAATATTGATGATAAAAAATAGCTTTAAATACTTTAAATATATAGGATCTAAAGAGATAATATAGATCAATAATGACCTATCTCTGAATATCCTAATCCATAAATGCTATAATATATAAAGAAAATCTAATGTATCAATCATTGATAACGATTTAATAAATATGAAATGATTCAAATTCATCATTCTGCATACAAAAACCCTAATTAAGTTATATAATTCCAACAAATGAGGAAAACCTATCATAAAATATAAAAATATTTCATTCAATTTCCCCAATTAAATATCCAATGTCTTCAAAAGATTAAATAATACCAATTATATAACAATAATATGTAAACTAGTCAAACACTATAAATGAAAATCTATTCTTAACTTCTTGATCATTACCAAATAAGTTGTTTATTCAATGATTTAAAAATATTTGAGATAAAAATTTATAATATATATTAAAGGCATGATCATGTAATAAGTACAATGATATATGTTAATATAAGCTTATATCAGATAGAGGTAAGATTGACCACATTATATTCACATCATTGAATATCGTAAGCAACAATATGATAAGATAATGTAACTAGAACAACAACTAACACAATGGGTGAAAACTCATATTCAGGGAAGGATTAATAATGTATATAAGGATATAATTTATTTGAACCATAAGCTATCATCACCATATCCTTTATTAAGGTACAACCTTGAATAAGGTGGGAAGCATCTTGATAGTCCTTAAACATGGCCCCTTTCATAGGTATATAAGGGGAATGATCATTGATCAATAAATCCTTTAAGAACTCTAGATATAATAAATACTGATCCATCCAAATAATGTTCTTTTGATTAATTGGTAAACAATTAAACGGTTTTTTAATAAGAGTGAAATATTTTATAATCCTCCTACAATAGAATGCTAGGCCATAGAGTCAATAAATTTCTATAATTTTCATCGATGCTTCCCATGAAAAAATATATTTTAATATTTAAAAAAATTATATCCATCACCCATTATTTTATTCTTTTTCTATAAAATTTTACCTATAATATAAAGTAAATTCTTAAGGATATATTATAATATAACTGATGTCATCAAAGGATATCTAATGTAGTCTTAAACTTAATTTCATACACCTCCAGTACATTTAAATAGAGCTTGTTTTGATTTATAATCATCAAAAAGTATTCATTTAAAATCATATAGAATACCTAATAAATCAACACTATAAATGGATTCAATTGTTTGTTCGAACCTAAAGGGTTTCACCTTAAACTAAAATTTCATACAGATTAACCCTAAATATGTATTCTAAATTTATCCCTCCAAAAAAATCCCTTAATATTTTTACTATAAATTTGTAATTTAAGACCATCTCGCTCATTTTCATAGAATGAATAATTTATTATTCATTAGTAGGGGATAATATTAGTTTTTAGTCACTTGGTTTTATCACCTATAAAAAACTTTATTTTAAACATTCATCTAACATATTCATAAATAAAAGTTTTGTACCCAAGGGATATACAAGGAGTAAGATAATGATATCTACAAATAGAATATCAATTTGAAAATGAATCTTCCATGTCATTGAATGTTCTATATAATAAGGGAACGTGGAACATGTTAAAACACATAATAAAACCCATTAAAAACTATATTAAATTTTAATTATACCTTTTTATAATTCCTTGACCAGAATCACTAGGTTTCAATTGGAGTGTGATAGGACCTCAAGCATCCCTTATCATACATAAGAGGTTATCGACTAGTAGTAAGGGTCTGAGTTCATTTGTGGAGTGACTATACCCTTAGTATCATGCCATGAGAAAAATAATAATAATAATAAATGTAGTAAACCATCAGAGTAAACATATATAAACTAAAAGTACAATTTATTATATATGTCATATAGATAATAAACGGGCCCCCATAGTGGAAATAGAAACAAGAGTATAATATGGGGAACAAAAATATTCAATAAAATCTATGGTAATATCCATAGTATGTACTAGAGTGTCATCCAACTCCATTCCCAAAATCTCATCAATTTGTGTTGGGACCCTTTTTGGTACTCAGATCCATATGCATGAAATATTGGTGTGAAATGAGATACATGTGTAGGGATCTATTTTGAAACCCATGAGAACAACTTCAATTCATCCTTAACTTTTTTGAATATTAATAATATTTTAAAATATGATAATAAATATATTTCACAAGAAGTAAAAATCACAACAATAATTTTCTCATTAAACTAGCCACCGTAACATGGGTTATACCTAATTCGGTTTATTATGATAAAATATCATAATTCTAATAGATAGATCATAGACATAGAATCTAGGTGTGAAATTTCTCAATAGCCACACAATACCTAGGAATCTATGTCATACCAAACCATACTATCATACACTTTGGCTATCTCTCATGTAATGTCACGTAGTCTAGCTTTCCACACTACTTCCCAATTGGTCTGATCACATATGATCTCCATGCCCCTAGTTCAGGACACACATGGCTTCCATACCCCATCATATATCTCTGTCGTAACATTATATCACATGAAACTGCTTAAAACACTCAAAATCTAGGGGTACTGATCCATGATTCATCCACCAATCACTTTGGTTCCATGCATAGAACAACAACATAGAATAAAATATAATATAATTCAAGGAAATAGGGATATAATATCAAGGTAAACATAGTTTATATAGAGTGTGAATAAATCCAACCACACACACATTTTATAAATCACATAATTGTTTATTCACATCAATAAACATAATCACACTATAATAATAATCAAAACAAGTCCTTAACTTGGTATTGAGCTTCCTACATCATTGTTTTCAATGTTAATATCAAGGATAAACTACTTGTTGGTGTTCAAAAACTAGAGTATAAACCTAAAAATCCTTGAAAAACTCTTCATTTTCCATATTATAATAGTTTTCAACAAGTCTAAATTTAAGCATTCCAAAGCATTTGATGAATAAATTTTAGTATTTTATTTAAACATGAAATTAAAACATTCATAAAATATTATCATTCACTCTCAAGATAATCCATAATAATATATAATAAATATTCATTATAATTATTTATCCTTCACCTCAAAATATTTCCTGATAAATTCATAATATTTAATCATTATCATTTTGATAATTCCGAGTGATTTATGAGTTAAGAAGATATTTTTCCTTTTTCTAGAGTGGAAATCAAAGACACATACTATAATCATTTCTATTTAGGGATAAAACCTTTCATGATAAAGATAGTAATCACTTCATAAATTTTATCTAATTTATATAATTTAATAATTTTATAATTAGGTATCCTTAATTCATGATGTTAAAAAAATAATACCAATAATTTGTTCATTGAATAATGTTTATCTCAAGATAAGAGGTGAGAGAGATATTTTCTTACTTATGGAAAAAATATCTTGAATCGAATTAAGTTGGATTTGTAGATATTTTTTGAATAGTCTTTGAATGATCAAGCTAAAGAGGTCAAATGTAAAAATTGTCCATAATGGTTTTGATTTATTAATAATATAAAAACCTCATTTTTTTAATACACTTGAAGAACCTCCAAATAAAGTGAACATTTTAATTTTCATTTAATAGAATCATTAATGTGAAGTTTTTAATGTAAAAAATTTGTATAATATACAAATGAGTCAAATTAATCAAATACCACAATTTAAATCTTTTAATAAATTATAAAAAATCATTTGTTGAGTTGGATAAAAAGAAAAAAATCCCAAAAACTGGATAAAATCATTAACCTTATCCATAGAGTATACGATATATAATGGTAACGTGATTTTACACTCACATAGTGGTTGGTACCCTAAAACAACCTAAATAAACCCCTTTTACACTATATAACATTCTAGGTACCCATACACAACACTTGGATAGAATTATATAATGTCCAACTTACTGTAACACATCTCTCACATACCCTTACAAACCCTTTAATGATCTAAAGCTTCCTTTATGAAACACCCTCATGGAAACTATTACCCTTATGAAAATTCCTTTATGTTTTTAGGTTAACCTTACAGAAAACCTTTACATGAGGTCCATGTACCCTTACATAACTAATCGAATCCTTTTGAAGAACTCCTGATACCATTATGTAGTACATATGTTTAGAATTTTACCCTTACATTATGTGATTATACCCTTATGGAACTAATTTATTTGAGAAGTTACCATAACATAGATTTCCAAAAACACTCATTCACTTACTTGGAGAATTGAAAACCAAATTTTACCTTACATAACCATTAAATCCAAAATTTAAGGGGAATATTTTTTTAAAAAAAATATTTCCACATAAGAAAAATTATAATTAAAACCAAAATCTTGTTTTTTAAATGAAATTGAAGAATTTCGAATATTATAATTATCTGACTCTAACAAATAGTCATACTATCGAATAACTTTATATGTATTTCTTATAAATTGTAGACCACTAAGGTTAAAAATTAGACTCTAGTTCCCCCGTCACTTTCACAATTCCCTTATGATACCACATAATCTATACAAGTGGAACTATTTATCCCCACAAAATCCCTCTCAATGCGCTATAATCCATACTGAACACTCCTAAAAATATTCATATACAAATATCTCAATATCCATAGGGAATATATAAATATTGATATCAAACATGTGCCTATGAAGATAATAAACATAGAAAACATCATACATGCCTCAATATTTTGAGGGAAGGTATAGATCGTATCCCATTGTCCCTAAGACTGCTTCAGGACCAAGCTTATTGATCTATTTCTAAAAAATGAAATTTTTTATAAATTTTAACTAAATATATACAGTCCATTACACATCCATGCATCATTATTGGTCTATGATTTTTAGGGAAATGACAACCCATTATAACAAATCAATGTTTAATACAAATTATCAAAAAAAAATTGAATTTTCAAGAACTAACAACTTAATGAATCTTAACTTATTTGGAAATTTTAATGTGATGGTGATTTTTTAAAAAAAACATTAGGCTGAGAATAAAATATCCTAGTTAATGGGTTTTAAAACAATTCATAAATACTTTTTACTAAAATACCATAAAAAATCTAGTTTTTTTGCAAATATAAAACATTTGACATAATAAATAAATTCCCAAAATATAACTCTAGGGTGTCAAAATATATAACCATAAGAAATAGTTATCGAATGAATTTAAAATAAATATCAATTTAAAGAATCCCTTTGAAAGTTTTCCGTAGTAAACATTTCTCTCTAAAATGCATTTCTCTTTATATCAAATACAAAAAAATTGATATAATAATTAATTATACAAAAAATGCATACATATAGGGTTGAAAAGTAAAATAGTTAAGTAAATACTCATAAATAGCATTAAAATTAATTATTACTATAAAACCCACTTAATTCCAAATGACAATAAACATTCAAAAATTCTTGTATTTCTCCTTCAAACAATTTAAAATTTAATTTTGTTGAAAATAAAAATATTCTTATGTAATATAACTATACGTGGAAAACCTTAGGAAATCCATAAGGAAAATATGAATATCACTTTTTGGGATAGTGTCCCATTATGTTCATGGGGTCACCTCTCATTCCTCATCATCTCATTTGATAACTAAGTGCAATGTTTTTTTCAGAAATCATTTTTATTATGTTTTACTTTATAATTTTACTTCCACTAAAACATCCCTTCAAAAAATAATACATTATTCTCAAGAGAAAACAATTTCAAATCACATAAACTTTAGAAAAATATAAATTTTGTTAAATACCATAATTTCTAGGCGATATACATATTTTATAATTAATTCATAGAATAAAACATATAAAAATTGAATTAGAATAGGCATATTATTTTCATAAAATCATTATGAAATGTTAATTTTAATATTAGATTATGACCATATCTACTGAAATGATTTAAATCCACATATTTAGAATAAAATTTCAGGCATAAAAATATAACTATAAAATCTATTTTACATTTAAATTTTTTTATTGAAATAAAATAATATAAAATTATAAACACTATCATTCAAACTTTTCCATTGAATTATGGATATAAAATTTTCTTTCTGAATGAACGTGCTTTATTTTGAAATTGAACATTTGAAAATATTAATTTATGTAACATTTAAATTTAAAAAATTCCTAATATTTATAATGTGATGTGTTTTCTTGAAAAATATTTTCTTCAGAAAATAATAATTTATATAGAATGGGTTATATAAAATAAATAAATATATTCGATTAGATAAAATTCCCTTAAATGTATGTTCGATAATATCCTTTCCCTTAGATAAAATCATAGTGTAAATAAAATTTATTCTTTGCCTGAAAAAATTATTTTAGTAAAATAATCCTGTCACATAAAAAAGTAATTTTTTAGAGACAAATTCACTTAGAGAAATTGGGTTTGAAAAATAATTACTTAAAATTAATTTTTAAAATAAACATGGTATATTTGTTTTTAAAAATAATTTTCCCTTACAAACAAAATATTTTTTGAAAAAATAAATTCCATACATAAAATATTAATAAATTTTAATAGAATATACAGTTTCCTTTTATGAAATAATAATTTTTTTGTAAAATGATTTTTTTATAAAAATAAGGATGATTAAAAAGTTCTACTTCTTAATTTTATATTCCTTTAGTTTCATAATTCACGGACCACATCTTATATCTTGTTTACTAAATTTTTTTCTCCATAGGGTTTTAGAATTTTTTAGATAAAATTATATTTTACCATACATAGATTATGTTCTAATATAATATGAATATAATGTTTACATTGTTAAATAAGATTATCATAATGATTATGTATCTAAAATATATCATATTCACCATTATTAGATCAAGTGTAGATATTTTGTCTTGACTTTTATACAGAAAAATTCTCAAAATTAGATTGAAACCATTATCAATAAAACTTAAACTATTTATCATAAGTAATATCATATTGAAATTGTTAATTAATTATATTAGAATACTGTATGTTTATAATCAAAATAAAGAAAACATATTTCTAATGTAATAAACATATTTTACACTGTGATTTTGTAAACCCATGTGACATTAGAAATTAAATTATTCCAAATCAATATGAGCTATCAAGTTCTTGGTGTCCTAGTAATTGTGAAAAACATGAAAAAATATGTCTATTGGGAGAGAAATATGACTGTTTGGAAGATGCATATAAATACTAGGTCATTAAATGAGTTTGGATCTAATTTCTACTAATCATTTCATTTTGGAATTTCATATTTTGAAAGGACTATGATGATTTTGTAGCATTAACATCATTTTATTAGTATTTATAATTGTTTAGAGTTTTGTAGTTCTAATAAACCCCTATAAGGTTGTCTCTTTTTGAACATTTCAATTGTAATCTCTATCTGATCATTATAACAAAGAGGGATTCTGAGGATAGGATGATATAGAATATAATCCACTAAATCCAGGGATACTAGGGATAGGTTTATAGATATTCTTACCTTCATATTGAGGGATTCTGGGGATAGGAAGATAGTTCTGTTCTGATATTCACATCCAGGGATTCCCTAGTAAGGGAAGACATACATTATTGTAAGTATAAAACAAGATATACCTTTAGTGTCAGCTATATAGTATATTTTTATTGAGGTTAAATTACTTTTTTTTTCACACATGCGGCTAGGGTGGTAGGGGGAGGGGGTTTAGGACATCGGTTGTGGGGTTAAGTACAAGGCCACTTACATTGCCAGTTTGTTTGTAGCATGTCTACTATTGTTTGTAGTTTTAAACCACCTTATAAAAGAGTTTTCATTTAAAAAGCTTTAAATTAATTCTTTCTTTTGTTATATGTTATATAATTATTTTCTTACATGTTTTTATATTCCCTGACACATATAATAGAAATTGAAACATTTTTTCACCATTTTTTTATGTTTGTATGATTTTTAATATTCTAAAAATGATATAAAAACTCTAATTAATTGGATCCATATTAATTTAAATATTTTACACTCTGATTTAATTGTATTGACACTGATTATGATTATGTGATTTTTTTATAATAATAGGGGTAATTCTATTTATCATACTTAAAGAGGCTCAGGTTTTTTTTATGTTTAATTATTTTAAAATAATTTTTTAAAACTACAATTCACCCCCCTATAGTATTTCCATAAATAATAAATTCTTATCATTATCATCAGTATATTTCTAAATAATTATACAAAAAAATAATTCTCTTACATTGATGTTTTTTCTGAAATAATTCATGGTATTGTAAATTAAGAAAATAGTATATTCCATTTGAAAATATACTTTTTGAAATAATAATTCCCTTATATTAAATAATATTTTCAAAAATATAATCATTATATCATTTCTATAATGTAAATAGTCTCTTTTATAAAATATTTTTTTTGGAAATAAAAATAAATTTTCTATAAAAATAATTCCCTTACATGAACTAGAAACCAAATAATTATTGGGAACTAGTTTTCTCTAATGAAATGGCATAGAACTATTATACTGAGATAATATGGGAAGGGATAACATGTGTCGGGGTATTCTAGTAGGTAGAGTAGAATGTATTTCTCTTTATAAATATAGATATATAAGCATTCAGATGTTCCCTGAATTTCTTATGTGATAATTCTTGATGAAGATGGAGTAATTATTAAATATATTGACAGTGGAAACTAAAAAATTTTAACTATGATTCTACAATACTCCAATTTTTCTATGAGACTATGTTCTCAAAAGAAAATAGGAAAATAAATACAATTTAAATTTTCGAATATAATTATATATATATATTATCAACAGTTTTCTAAAACATGAATTTAAATTCATTCATTTATACATTTATGTCTATTTTTTATCCACTACATTCATCCCCAAGAAGGATTCTTTAAATCAGGTACATCTTTTCTAGTGATATCTACGTGGATAACTTCTATGGCCAAAATAACATTAAAGGTATTTTTTATAGGGTGATGGTCACAATCCAATTATTGAAGGAAAGAGACCATGGTGGTTGGGTGTTTTGAGGTGAACTGTGTGTGGGTCAGACCAATGGTGATGTATTCCATTGAACAGGGTATGGGATGATTATGAAGGTTTAATTCTATCATTCAGAAGAAGAATTAATTCTTTTTTATGATAGAATAGCTAAGATTCTCTTAATTAGACAAACATGATATAAATAGACGCCTTAAACAAGGGAAAACTATGACCATTATCTTCTATCCTACAATGAATAATTGTTCATCCATTGAATGCTTAATATGCCAACTTGTGTTGATGACCGCTTGAGTCGATACTTCAGGGTCAGCACCTAGCTAGACCATAACACAGACACATGGGGAGTGCCAAATGCACCAAACACCTTGTGAACCTCCAGGAGCACCATACACCATGCATGAACTATTCCCACACATGTTTAGTAGGGTCTCAACACCGATGTTGCTTGTGGGATTCTTGAGCTTCCTTTCCCCTATGGGTTTAGTTTTCTCCCCACATATGGGTTGATGTGTTGGCCCTTTGCAATTCCTAGCTAGGTTTTTTATTTATAATAACTATGCTCTAATTATTAAAAAAATATATATTAAGAATTTTACTTATATGTACTAATATTTTTTCGTTTCATCATTTAAATTTCATTATTAAATTTCTTTACATTACTCACTGTTTTATATCTAAAATAATATTTTAGTATGGATATTTATTAATTTAAATTTTTTATAATTTCAAGAAAAATTATTTTAGTATATTTTTTTATTCAATTATTAACACACTTATTAAAAAAATCTCTAAAATAATTTACATGAATTAACATATAAATATTTAAAGAAGTATCATTTGATATATATAAATATTATACTTTGTGTACTAATTTTATATCTTATATATAGATATATTATCAAAACATCAAACCATCTATATTTTTATTTTTATTTCACAATAAAATTCATTTAAAAATAGGTATGATTTTTAATTATCATTTACCATAAGTTTTATCCTTTAAATACCAGACATAAAATACATTTTCATAAAATAAAATATGTGTATTTTACATTTCTCACCTAAAATGATAGTTTTTATTTTTACTCTATATTTTATTCTTAATATCCTACTCTTTGGTATATTTATAATCATGGAAGATCCTAGAAGTGTGATCAGGGATTTCAGAGTTATCATGTTTATCATTTATTGTACTCTTTTATTGCTAATATTTGCGGCAAGTTTAATTTCATATTAATTTTATGAAATATATTATAGTGTAACGTAGTGTTATTCTATCAAAACATGATTAAGGGAATTATTTTCAATAATATTGACCCTATCTTGATTTGGGTTTTCAATAATTGTATTAGTTTTTTAAATTACATTTTTATTCTCTAATATTGGGATGTTACAATCTGACACCCTTAATGAAATTGGAAAATCGTAAATAATTAATACGTAACAAAATCTATGGAATACATTCCAAGCTTCTATATATAGTCTATTCATCCAATGGACATGGTATTCTATCTTAGAATCACTAATGAATAGAATGGGTCTAGGAGTGTTAATGGTACCCTAGAGATTTTTTTAAAATCTATGATTTCCTTTATGCAAATAAAACTAGTGCTGTTTGGATCAAATTAATGAAAAATTATTAAAATATAGAAGTGTTTTATTGTAAAAATATAATTTTAGTACATCGTCTTTAGCTTGGTTTTTCGAAATTAAATGTATATAGTTTTCTTTAAGGGTTTCTAAATTATATTTTATAATTTAAATAATTATAAAATTTTGAATTTGTTCCATTTTAGTTGTGCGTAGGTCACCCTCTTCCACTACTCTTTAAAAACTAATAACATATTAATTTGTTTTAGATAGAGTAAAGAGTTAAAAAATACCATTATATTAGATTATATGCCTAGTATTATAGGAAATTTCATAATATAAGATTTTTTCATATACAAACTATGATCCTGAAATAAATGAGGAATTAGGGAGGTATTAGATTCCTTATAAAGTTTTTGTCATGTAACATGGACATTGATAAAAGTTTCAAAGTAATCTAAACATGACTTAAGAATTATCTTTGAAATAAAATCCTATATATGAGAGAGTAGAGTTGTATCTAATCTTACTCATTCTATTTTGAAATTTATCCTTCTCTGAAATTGTTTTAGAATAATATATTTACTGATAATAAATATACATAGGAACTTATTCTATTATAACCAAGACATTATAATCTACCTAATTTTCTAAAACATTACTCTGATAGCAACTATGAATACCTGGGACCCAAGCCTTCGAATCTGGTGTTAAAAAAAATATTTATTTTTTGAAATGTAACCTTTTTAATTAAGTCCATTACCCATCTGAGGATACATTTTGGTATAGGTTTTTGAGTATAATGACTAACAAGTACAGCAAATTGATGTTTAATACAGTTTATCTATAATAATTTATTTGACTTCACTCGCTCTAGAACCATAACAAATCCAAAATCTTTTGGAACTTCTAATAAACTTGTGAAAATATTTATAATGTAGGGTGAGCATAAAATTTCAGAGTAAAGGGATTTAAAAATAGTGAAAAATATTATATATTTAAATATTATTAAACTCTCTTGAAAACATTTTTATCAAATATAAAACATTTTACATAATAACTAATTTCCCAAAATATAACTCTAAGGTTTAAAAATATATAATCATGGAATATACTTTTCAAAACATGTGAAAATAAATATCTATTTTAAATATTTCATTAAATTATTACTTGGAAAAAATTCACTAAAACCTTTTCTCTTTATTTCAAATACAAAAAATTTATATATAATAAATAAATTCCCAATGATATACACAACAATGGTTCTTAAGAAAAATCCCCAAATAAATACTTATCAATACCATTAAAAATATATATTACTTTTAAAATCAATTTAATTTAAAAATATAAAATCCATTAAAAATAAAGATTTATCCTTGAAATTTTTTTAAAAATATTTTCTTTGAAAATAATAATTTTCTAATGAAACATAATGGTACATGAAAAACCTTATGATATCAATGAGTCCAGAAGTAGTATCACTTTTGGGAAAATATCCCTATGAGTTCATGTGTTCACACCACAATTGTCATAATCTCATTTTACACCCATGTGTGGAATTTTATTTCAAGGAAACATGTTTTTCAAGATTTCATTTCTCATTTTACATATACTAAAACAAATT
Source organism: Viscum album (assembly GCA_963277665.1). NCBI lineage: Eukaryota > Viridiplantae > Streptophyta > Magnoliopsida > Santalales > Viscaceae > Viscum > Viscum album. The sequence continues at coordinate 287,725,435 of OY728151.1, read as the reverse complement.
TTAAAAAACTATATAAATTAATTTCCAGAGAAAATAATTCTATATCACATATTATTTAGATAATTTTGATTTTAGTAAATCCCCATAAAAGATAGTGAAAATCCATATTTCCCTGTTATTAATTATAATAATACACATAAAGATGGAATAAATAGAGGTAGATGATTTTCATGAACAAAGTATAGAATATTAATGTTAATAATAGAGTCTGAAATAAGAAATACCATACCTAATACCATTATTCATAACCTAGGTAATTTGTACATAATAAATGGTAATATCATATGCTCATTAATTTTTTGAAATGGAGATAAAAACTTATCATGAGTATAAGTGTAGAAGAAAATGTGAATATCATTTGAAAATCGTACCCTGCATATGATAGATCGTAAACATGTGTAATGGAATAAATCATATTTGTACATTAGAAATGAATCTTAGATGAATAAAATAAAATAAGAAATGATAACATGACATTGGAATAATACATGGTTTTTAGAATACACATAATCAAAAAAAAGTATCATTTCCTTAGCATTCAAGACTCATTTTCAAGATTATACTAGTGGATTAGGTTCACTCTCAAAACCATCATAGTAGTTAAGGTTAACTTCCAAGACTATAATATTGGATTAATTTTACTCCCCTAAATCATTTTTTAGTCATGGTTCACTCTCATTACTGTCATGGTGAATTGGGTTCACTTTTGACATCATCATAGTAGTCGTGGTTCCCTACCATGACTATCATAGTGGAGAGAGTCTCATACTGAACTGGTCTCACTCCCCATTATATTCATGGTTATCTCATGATATCTCTATCAGTACCCATTGATCTAGATGTAGATATGGGTGCTTATCCCCATTAGTAATAATGTTACCACCATCTTTGTCAAAATGTAACCACCATCATTGGTAATAATGTAACCATTTTAACATGTTGAAACCCATACATAAGTGTCCCATAATATCATAAAACATTCAGCATATCCGAACACATGAATATTAATGGGATTTAGGACAAAACTTTCATATTAGAATCCACAAAAAGAAATGTTGTCCGTTATTCATTTATTATATCATCACCCATGAAATGTAATTGGCTTTATAAACATTTCATCATACAACACCCCAGGGAAAAGAAACCAGTTTCCTAAAAATCCTTCCATCATAAACATAAACCATATAGATAATGATTACTGATGGTATCACTGGATCATATCCCTAGTAAAGTATAAATAACATCAAAGGGTATAATAAAATATGGAAAAATATTTTAAAAATAAAATAACATGGAACATTTCTTGAGAAAAATAACCTTTCATTGAAAATACACTTTTCAAAATTAAAAATTTACAAAATATTGTGGAAATAAATTCAATTGAAAATAACCTTGAGAACCTATAATGGAATCTTTAATACCCTGAGTGTTCTTGATGGTATAAAATCACATTGATATTGTACACATTGATACAATGTTTCATTTCACATACATGGTAATACACTGATTTATCATAAAACCATAATGAAAATATACATTTCTTAAAAAATTATCTCTTTTCTCATTGCATAAATAAAATAACATATTATTGAATATATTAAATAAATCCCAAAATTTTTTACACTCATTCAATGATAACATACAACACATTTTCATCAAATTAATAATAAATTCCATGGTAAAAAATATTATCCAGTTTACCTTACTCATATCAATCATCTCTCTACCCCAATTTCATTATATCATCATCAAGAACATATTAATTGTTATCTTTCCATTATTTGTGTGTTTTCAATAAAATATTATATTTCCATTAAATCAATTTTCTTGTTCATTAGTACCAATCCTCCTATTCCTAAAAATCCATAATGAAAACCATTTATAATAAAATAATTATTCTTTAAAAGTATTCAATCCCAATATATAAAAAACATTAATAATTACACTTCATTAAAATACACTTAACTAGGATTAATTATCTTATTACTTAATACCACATCCCATTTATATTTTATATGTAGAATCCTCATCATTTACAGAAAAATCATTACTCGTATAACCTTGTTGGTCTTAGACATGATATTTTACCCATATGAAATTTATTTGAATAATTCCAATACTTTTTAAGTTTAAAACATTCAACCATTGACAATTATTTAGGGAAAACAATATTCTCAATAATTTTGTTTAAGGAACATGTTATTTTTCCTCATCAAATACATAATATAAACCATTATTCTCTTCACATAAAACACCATTTCATTTATTTTAGAAATTAAATTGACTACTTCTTCCCAAATTCTCAATATATATAAAAATAAATATTCATTCCTCAAAGGTCACAACCACTTAAACTCTAAACAAACTAAATCCTTCTGTTCATTGGTGAGTATAAGAGTTATTTAAAGAGAATTTTGTTAATAATACAACATGGTGACTAATTTGAAATAATCCGAATAACCTTTAATCTAGTCATCAAACCATTTGTTTTAGAATCAAAACATTCTTATCAAATTCAACATTAACCTTGTTCTTCTAGAATCTCTCTATTGAAAAAAAACCAAAAGAACCAAGTATGAGAGCCAACATTCATATTTTAAAACCACTACATCTTGAAAAATATTATATAGTGTTACTAAATCATTACACCATCATTTCAATATATCATATCATAGTTTTAATATATGTCATCTGTTATTATCATATACGTAAATCCTTCAAAATAGTTTGTAAAGGAAATGTGAAATAACCAATGAATATCCCCAGTAGTTTAAAACTAGATACGCAGTAAGGTCCATTTATTTATACAAGGTAATGTTCATGTCAAGAATTATGTGCTCTTTTTATTAATTACACCTTTGTATATCTATTCTAGAACCACATACACTTGTATTATCCAGATAGGGATGTATTTCTGGGTAAACCACATAATCTCTTCCTTAAAAAATTGGGATTTTTAATAATATGTGGGATTATCATAGGGGTTCTCAAAAACATATTTTCATCCTAGTTTATAATGGTTAATTAAATATTTCTCTGATACCAACTATGATAATCCAATATTCTCATACATAAATATTACATACTTTTTTATGAATATGTAATTTCTCATATTTTTCTGTATATTATTTTTAAATATTTCATGGCATTAATTCAAGACCAGGCACTGAGACGACATGTGATTTCAAGGCCTATTGTGCCTTAAATAAATGTTTGAAATTTTAAATTGCACGGGTGAGTAGTTTTCTTGATAAATTAGAGTAACATATAAATGGGTGCCCATATCAGAAATTTCAGGCCACCATTGTGTTCAATGTAGTGACTTCACTATATGGGAGGCCTAACATTAGTCAGCACAGGACAACTATGAAATTATGTTTTTAGACATTTTAAAGGAAAAAATAAATTCAAGATTTATTTTATTTTAACATTACACTGTGAAGTAGCGACACATTTTTTATTTTTAATAATGTATCTTGACAAGGGAACCATGGTTAAAATTCATAACCCTAAAGAAATACCAAGGATCGTTGGAGAGAAACATTCATGAATTCTCTTAATAGATGACAATAAGATGGTGGATCAATATCGTTCTTGAAAGATCACCATCGTTAATGAATCCTAGGAAATGAACAATCCATATCCATGGTAAGGCATTGTGATTTCAATTCTTTCTTTCTCATTATTAGAATACATAATGGACATAGATTAACACACGAACATGTTGTCCTGCAATTCCATTGTTCTTATGGGATGGGTTGACTGCAGGATTGATTTGGTGATGATTATGATTATTATTTTTATTAGAATTTTGATCATTTTTGTGGGAATGGATTATTGCTAGAACGAACAACTACTGAGGTTGATTCCATAGGTTGTTCAATTTTTCTTTTCTCCCTCTGTGTTCTTTGCATGATTCATTCTTCGTGGGATATGAATGAATGATTGTTTCCCCTTTAATTGAAGTAAAAATGATTTGAGATTATAGATATGGTATCAGGATGAACTAGAAGAGGTGTGATGTTGATGGAATCAAATGATTTTGAGGATTTCAAGAGACATATTTCTTATATCATTATTTATACAGGTGATCAGAATAGGATTTTGGAGATTATTAAAGGCATGAAACTCACTAATTCAGTGCTATGATGATGAGGCAACCTTAGATCTTCAGTTTTGGGATGAGCGTACAAATTTATAGATAACTATATAATTGAATAAGGTGCATGGAGGAAGAACTGTGATTTAATAAAATCACAAAGAATAGGGCATGTGTTCACTGATAAACATAGTGTGGGCCCCGCGATGTAGTGTCTAAAATTTTGTGAAGCCGTAAAGTTTTACACGACTAGTGACATATATCACATGGTGTGTGGGACCTTCCCTAATACTCGACATGTACTCATGGATTACACAGCCTTGGGGTTGAGTACATGGCTTGACTACACAACATGTACCCACCACATGGATTTTTTGAGCTGGTTTCATAGATAACCCCGTGTAATTGCACATGGGTAGAGGACATAAGTTGAATCCATGTAATAGCATATGGCCAGCATACATGGAGCAGACCCCAGATTGTAGGAAATTTCATGTGAACCATTCTACATGTCGAGTATACCTCTTCTACACAAAATGTACTTCTGACATGGTCTGTTATACACAAGCAGTACCTGGATTCAAGGGACTCAATATTTGACTGCACTACACATCATGTACCTTATTCTACATGGCATGAATATATTGTATATAATATCGTGTATAGGATTCATTATGTTGGGTTCCCTTTCTTGTTCCTTGGAAGGTCAGTTGGTATCATTTCTTATTCATAATAGTATGATCTCTTCAGTAGGACTTTCTGGATAGAGTAGTTGGAATCTCTTCCGAGAGGGATGGATTTGGATCATCTATCCATTCTTGTGACCTATATAGATTATCAGTATTTGTTCAACCGTTGATACCTGATGTAAATCCATTACATAAAAATTGAATCTATATGAATCATATTATATCACCATGGCCCTTGTAGTGATCCTCATCTGTGTATCATGATCTTCCTCACTCGTGGAGTGTGTTATCCAATAACGAGTGTATCATATTCTCTCTTAAGATCTATCAGTGTATCTCTCTCATAATAGTTCCCTAAGAACAGTACTTCTTAGGTGGACATCATCAATTCTATTAGACTCAAGAGTGTATTATCTAGGATGAGGGCTTTGTGAAATATTCAGATTGAATCCATATTGATGGTATGCGGTAGTTATGACTTACCACTAGATGTTGGGTACGGGTTTGAGTATATCTGGATATTCTTGTTAAATTTTTTATAGACATATACTATGTAGATATTACTTTATCTTACATTGAGCATTGATTTGTGGTTTTTGGGTGTCCTAATGAGTATTGGTATACTCACCTCTGTACATGATTGGAATATGTGTCATGTCTTGTGAAGACCAACAACCATATTGATGGAGATCGAGGTGGACCCGGAGTAGAAAAATCGTTGTGAGTTCAAGAAGGTCGAGGTGTTCCTACGAATTCAACTAGAATTCGGGGTACCTATCTTGGTTACAGGTTGTGCTTTTTAGTCTGAAAACTCTTTCTTATTATGGGTGTATATTCTGTCCTAGTTTACTTTACTACACCTTACATTCATGTCATACTCTATTGGTTGGGTTTAGTGGTATGCATGCATTTGGTTCCATAGTTTTTTTACATTTCATCATTTTTGGCATGGAGAAGTGTGCATGTGTATGGGTACATTGGAAATTCCTCCCATGTTAGTGGTATTTTTACTCTATTCTAGTCACCATCACTAGTCCTATTGCAGGTGGGCTTGGGGATTCATGGCATGGGTCCCACTGGGAACGTTCATGAAAGAGTGGTATCAAAGGTCGTTTGTTCTACCTTTTAATTAAGAGTCTATGATATTGTTTTGGGGAAATAGTGTTAAGTGTTTTGAGTTCTTCTTTCAGGCTATGGAATATAGTGTTTGTGTGATAACTAATGTATCCATACACAAGGACTCTAATAACCCACATTTTGACTTGGTACATGAGAACACTGTTTGTAGGGAAAAAATAGTGGTACATGGATCATATAAGAATGGTTTGTGGTCTCCATTTCATTATTATGTCAGCTCTCCCGATATACTTATTGACCATGAAAAATATTTTTTTTCTTACATGATTCCTATATAGTGCATACCAGCTTGGACTCCACAGCACAAACATGTGGATGAACCCCTCAGTGATGAGGTTTCAATACAGGGTCTAGCTCCTATAATGTTACCTCTTGGTGGTGCACCAGCTATACCATCAACAGTGGAGCAATACATCACAGTTTTAATACATGAAGATGAGGAGAGAAGGTAGAGTGCTCTCCATGAGTTCCAAAGATAGATACCCATCAGGTTCTATGGTGATCATGGCCCATAGGTGGCTAAGAACTGAATAGAGGAGGTGATATGAGTTTTCCATCTTCTAGGGACACAAGGGGACCATCTGGTGATCCTAGCGGTGATCCTTCTACTGGGTTCAGTAGGGAGATGGTGGATTATGACCACACAAACTCATTATGATGTGATTCCTTCATGGATAGAGATTATGAATCACATTATATAGGATTTCTCTCTAGATATGCTAAGAGTAGTGAATATATAGGATATTCCTCATCTCCAGTAGTGTAGCTTGATGGTGGCTAACATTTATTCAAGATTCACCAACCTCTCGAGGTACTTGATGGATATTGTTAGGGATCAATACTTCAGGGATTAGACATTCAATATTTGTATATAGAGAGACATCTGAGCAAGCATTATACCTCTATTAATTCCGACAAATTCTAGAGTGCTCAAGTGACCTTTGGTGGTCAAGAGATTTCTGGCTGAGCAGATGTAGCAAATGATAGTCTACAGTAAGATGACAGGTGGAGAGACTTCAGCAGCGGGGATCTGATTTCCAACATATGTATTTAGATTTGGTAGGTTTTATAGGAGGTATTAGTATAAGTGATTTGTAGACCATTGATATTTTTCTAGATCTAGTCAGCCTACAGAGAGGTGGTTCTACACATACGGCAGCAGGGGAAATCTCCCAATATATTTCCCAACCTACCGAGAAGCTGACAGGGAGATGATGGATTGACCACTGAAGCAGAGGCAATTAATGTATCATGATGATCTTCTCGGTGTAGGATGCTGAATATGGTCTCAAGGAGATGAAGGAGGAGGAAAACGTTTTGATATACTACAACCACCACCCCTAGGAGTTCTGCACCAGGATCAGGGAATTAGAAGAAAAGGGCATCAACATCGACATGTGGTCAAGCCGTATGACACAAGGACACCAACGGTGATCCAATGTATGATCTTCTTCTTTTATATATTATTTTTTGTACTTATAAAAAAATGTGCAAATAGTTTCTTTATTTCTACATACCTTGTAAATAACCATGAGACTCAGGTAGAATCATTGAGTCGACCTAAATGATTTGAGAAACCTACGGGAGGAGACTCGATGATCACAAAAATGTGCCAACAGTGTGGTCGAAACCTTGGAGGCGAGAGTATTGGTTGGATCTACATAGTGGTACATTCAAGGCCTTACGATGTCATTCTTAGTATGGATTGGCTATGTTCATTCAATGCCTAGATTGACTATTTTAGGAGAAAAGTGTGGTGTGTCTATAATGATGGGATGAGGTTTTCCATTGTCGTAGAAAGGGAATACTATATAGGATAGGATGGAATCATCCAAAGGAGGTTGAAACGTATCAGTTTTATGTTATCTAGACCTACCCTTGGAGAAACATATGTCATGATATTTCAGTTCCGATAAGTAGTGGTGGAGTATGAGGATGTCTTTCCAAAAGATGTTCTAAGACTACCTCCCTATCATGATATCAACTTATGAATTGATTTACATCGTGATAAGGCACTGATATCTGTACCATCATATCATATGGCTCCCATAGATCATTGTGAGTTGACGGTGCGGTTGGAGGACTAGAAGAAGAAGGGAATCGTGATACCCAGTGTTTCACCATAGGTACCCCCAGTTTTATTTAACAAAAAAAATGAAAGGAGATTGAGGGTGTGTGTTTGATAATGATTCTGGAACCAGGTGATCGAGAAGAACAATTATCCACTATTAAAGATCGATGACCTCTTCAATTAGTTGATAGGGACACGATGGTTATTGAATGTTGAACTTCGATCAAGCTATCACTAGCAATGAGTACAAGACAAGGATATTCCAAATACGACTTTCAAATGCTTCTATGGTCACTATAATTACTTGTTGATTCCCTTGGGCATAACTAACTCCCCAGTAGTGTTCATGAGACTCATGAACTAGATCATTCATTCATTTTTAGACTGGATCATGGTAGTCTACATCAATGGTATCTGTATGGACTCAGTGTATTAGGAGGAACATGAGAGACACCTATAGGTGGTTCTAGATTTACTTTGAAGGAACCAACTCTATGGGAATCTCTTGAAGGGCCAATTATAAAATCAGGTGGTCCACATTCTGCGAAAAGTTATCTCATAGGATGGAGTGTTAGTGGACCTATCCATGGTCAAGTTTGTGTTATCATGGGAGCCAACTAACAGCGTGACAGAAGTGTGGAGCTTCATTGGGCTGGTAGGCTATTACCGTAGATTCTAACCTGATTTCTATAGGATATCAGCATGTAAAATACATATAACATGAAAGGGGTAGCCTTTTGTGTGTACAGAGAACTGATAGTAGGTTTTTTAGTAGTTGTGGTATTGTTTGACGAGAATTTCTATCATGAGATTGTCAGAGGATGTTTTAGAGTACGTAGTGTTCTACGATGCATCAGGGACCGGACATGGTTGTGTCCAGATGCGGTGGTAAACGGTGATTGTGAATGTTTTACACTAGTTGAGACCACATGATAAAAACTACGTGACCTATCATATAGAGTTGGCAGTGGTGGGCTTCATATTGAGGACTTGGCGACACTACCTGATGTGAGAGCATTTTACCATCTACTCTGATGACAAGAGTCTCTAGTATATCTTCTCTCAGAAGGATCTATACTTGAGATAGAGGATATGGATAGAGTTCTTCTAAGATTATTTCTTCGACGTGTCATAGTTTTGGAGGTACATGCATGACTCATCGCATTTCATCGACAAGGTTGAGCTGGAAATTGATGATGGATCAACCTTTGCAGGGTACCCATTTAAGATCAAGGATCGGTAAGAGTGTATCTTTCATGGGTGATCAATTCCCTTGGTGTGTGTTCAATGGCCACACGGGAATCTCTAGGAGAGAACATGGGAGTTGGAGGCTTAGATTCATGTGTATTACCCACATATTTTTGTATAGAATTTGTTTTTATCTTTTTGGGGATATAAATTTCCAAGGTGGGTAGAATGTGAAGTTCCATGTATTTTGATGTATTATTTTTAAATATTATAGGTAATTAATTGAAGACCATGCATTGAGATAGTGTTCTATTTTGAGGCCCAGTGCACCCGGAATAAATTTTTGAAATATTAAATAGCATGTCCAATCAGTTTTATAGGAACAGGGTAATAACTTCTAAATAGGAGTTTGGATCAGAAATCTAAGGGCATCATTTCATTCAGAGCAGTGAATTTACCTTAGGTGGGGCCTAACAATGTCCGGCATGGGTTTTATGTGAATGTTAGTTTTTTGGTATTTTAAAGAATAAAATAAATTAATGATTTATTTTATTTTAATGTTACGTAGGGATACAGCGATGCATTTTCTATTTTTGATTATGTAGCTCAGCAAGGGACCAAGGGTTAGAATTCATAACCCTAGAGAAATCTCTAGGATATCCAGACCGGAACCTTGGAAAAATCTCTCAATAGGAAATGAAGATATAGAGGATCAAGATCATTCTTGATGGATCCCCATCCGCAAAATAATCCTTGAAAAAAATGATCTGAATCCCAGGTGGGTCATTGTGATTTCAATTCAATATTTCCCATTATTAGAATCAACAATGAAAGAGAATCAACCCTTGAATTAGTTGACCCACAGTTAAATTGTTCCTATGTGATAAGTCCATTGCAGGATTTAATTTTGGATCATTATGATTATTATTTTTATTATATTATTTATCATTCATATGGTAATGGATAGAGGCCAAAATAAATAGCGCCTAAAATTTGTTACTTGGGTTGTTCAATTTTTCTTTTCTCCCCTAATTTTGTTCGTGTTCCTTGTTCTTCACAGGATATAAATTGATGAACATTAAACCATTGAATCATGATCTGACAATGTGAGATTGTAGATCTAGCATCAGGATGACCTATTGGAGGTGTGACAATGAGATTACGAACAGATCAAAGAATTTAAGGATATATTATTCTTTGAGCATTCTTCATGTGAGTGATTGAAATCAGTTTTTGGGGCCGAATAAAGGCTCGAAACTCACAGATTTGGAGTTATCACAATGAGGAAACCTTGTATCTTCAGTTTTAGGATGAACGGACCAATGAATAGAGCATCAGATGATTGGCCAAGGAATGCGTAGGAAGAACTATGATTCTTGAAAATCACAAAAAACACGGTGTTTGTTCCGTGATACACATAGCATGGCCCCCACTGAATGGATAAAAGTGTTTTGGGAAGAAATAAAGTATCAAAAGGCGTTTTACATATGTCACATGTCATGTGGGCCCTTCCCTGAGATTCTATGTGTACTCTAGTAGTACACAGACTTGGGGTGGTGTACATGGCTTGCCTATAGGGCATGTACCCTACCACATGGATTTGCTAATCTGATTACATGGAAAACCCCATGTACTTGTACATGGGAAGAGGAAACATGTTGAATCCATGTACTTCCACAAGGTCAACATACAGGGAGTTGAACCTGAATAGTAGGATACCTCCTGTGAACCTTTCTATACACCATTTATACCTCTTCTACATGATATGTACTTCTGAAATGGGTAGTAATATATGGGTAGTACCAAGGGTCAAGGGACATGGAATGTAACTCTAAAACACATCTTATACTCTGTTCTAAATGGATTGAATCTCTTGTCCACCATAACATAGATATTTTTTGTTTTTTTGGTTCCCTTACTCATTCCTCTGAAGGATAACTGGTGTCTTTTCCTATTTATAGGTGTCTGATCCCATCAGTGGGAATTTTTTAATAGAGTAGTTAGAATCCTCTCTGAGGGGCCCAGTGTATGATCCACTATCCATTATTGTACCCTATGTAGAGTCATTATATCGGTGTGACCAATCCTACCAACCATTGATCCTCTACTTATAAGGTAAATCTGGATGAGTTGTGGTATCACCATGTGGCCCTCATAGTTAGCCTCATCATTGTATTGAGATCATCCCCCCTTATAGAGGGAGTTCTCCTAGAACGACTGTATAATATTCTCTCTTCATATCTATATTTGTATCTCTATCATGACGGTTATAGACGAACATTACTTCTCGGGTGGATGTCATCAGTGCTATCAGACTCATGAGTGTGTTCTCCCAGATGAGTGATTTATGTAATCTTCTGACAGAATCCATTGTGATGTTATACATTATTTTTTCCTTAACATTTGACTATGAGTCTAGGACTGAGTATATCTAGATATTCTTGTTATATATGTTATTGACATATACTATATATAACTAACTAGTTATTTCATTGCGTACTACCTTGTAGTTTTGAGGTATCTTATTAAGTATTGTAATAATCACCACTGCATGGGCTTTTCTTACACCTGTCATGTCTTGTGTAGATGAGTGAGAATTTTGACGGAGTTGAGGGTGGACTAGGACAAGAAATATCATTATAAGTTCAGTCCGGCTGAGGTGTTCTTATGGATTCGAGTAGTAGTCATAATGCCGATTTTATTTAAATGTAGTATTTCATAGTTTGTAGAATATTTCTTTTGGTGGGATTGTATTTTATACTAGTTTACATTACTCCACTTTACTATCCTTTTGTACTTTGTTGGTTGGGTTTAGTGTTATACATGTGTTTTGTTCTTTAGTGGTTTTTTAAAAAAATCAGCATTTGTGTCTTGATGATCTATGTGTGTGTACAGGTACATAGGAAATTCCTCCCATGATAGTGATATGACGACTCTGTGCTAGTCACCATCCCCTAGCCCATTGGAGGCGGGCATGGGGAGTCGCAGAACAGATTGTGGAAAAATATTCATTTCAAAAGTATTAATTGTTAAAATAATATTCCTCTATTTTTTCCATCATTAAAAAACTAAAAATTATAAATAGGGTGAAAATGAATTTCAATAATCATAGAGGAAGATTAGAATATTCTTGATATAATTTTAAAAACATGGATTTGGAATAAAGTTGATTTTTATCTGAATAGATAAATAAATTCGATTTTACTTTAAAAATTATTTAAAAATAATAAGTATTTAATGATAGGAAAATTAAGTGAAAATTTTTATTCTAATGAAATAACCATAGGGTAAGAAAATTCATGATTTTATTGAGAAATAGGTCATAATAATTGATAAATTAAAGCATAACAATAATGAACAATAGTGATAAGCAATGAGAGTGTAACATAAAACCCTTACCAGATTGAAATATTTTGAATTGTATACCCCATTAAAGAATAGCATCAAATGAGACATATAATATCATTAAAATAATAAGATTTATGATATATCAGGTCAATGGGGTAGTTTATACACCTCATTAAATAATATTTGAGTATAATATAACACATTTCAAAAAGAATGAAAATTGAGTCAAAAATCATTTACCATATTGGTAATATTTTAAAGAGTAAGACTCATTAAAGATTAACGTCCAATAAAACATTATATATCATGTAAATAGGGACATTCAAGATATATAATATCATAAGGGAAGTATATACACACCCTGAAAGAAAAAAGTGGGGAATATTGTCGGTGTCTCACAGAAAAAATCTATATACACACCTCATAAAAGATTAATCACAAAGGAATTAAAGGACATAATCCATGAGAGAATAAAATTGGAGTTATAAATAGCTATTTGGAATAAACATAATAATAAAAAATAATTCCCTTAGTAGTCAATGATCATTTAAAAAAATATCATAGTTTAATGGGAATGCTCATTAAACCGTCATTGTAGTCAAGGTTCACTCCAAAGACTATCATAGTATATTGGGTTCACTCTACGAACAATCATAGATGAAATAGATCACTCTATTGACTTTTATAGTGGATTAGGATTGGTCCTCTTACCATATTAGTAGTCACGGTTCAATCTCATGACTATCAAAGTGAAAAAATTACATTATTAAACTAGGTTCACTCCCCATTATGGTCATATTTATCTAATGATATCCCAATCTTTACCCAATGCATTAAAGGGAGATATAGGTCCCACCCATCATTGGTTATACTGTTAACATCATTAATTATTATAATTTAACCAATATCATATAATTAAAATCATAAAAAAGTTTTACAAAATATCATAAAATAATCATCGTTATAGAACCCGTTAAAATAAATTAGATTCATAGAACATTTTTCATATCAAACTACTTTAAATGAAAAGGGCTTCGTAATCTATTTATCATATCAGAACCCCTTAAAATGGGATACATAAACATTTCATCGATACATAAACCCTATAAAAGAAACCAATTTCATAATAATCTAGTCATCATAATCATAAATTATCCATTGAAGGAATAAATATTGTATCATTGGATTATATCCCTAGTTAATCTTATGTAATATCAAAGGATGTCATCTTATAATGAAAATGTTTTTGAAAATAAAATCCCATGGAAGGTAACTTGAGGGAAATAACCATTATTTGAAAATAGAATTTTAAAAACAAGAAATTAATAAAATACTATGTCAATCCTTTTTATTGAAAATAAACATTGAACAATATCAATTAATATTTAAAATATCGAGTGGTCACACCAGTAGGAAATTATTTCTTGTATAAGAATGGTCCTTAACATCAAAATTATGACATTGGTTTCTTATAAAGTCATGGAAAATATGTTTTGTAGATAAATTTTGGCATCCATTTTATTTAAAACTGATGCTAAAGAGGATTTAAATTGTGTTTTTTGTGTCATTTGTTAACAAAAGTAATACTATAAATACCATCGATATCATTTTTCGCATTAGTTTTTAATGAAACTAGTGCAAAAAAAGTTAAATGAAATTAATTTTTTAGCTAGTTTTAAAAAAAACTATATTAATAATCTAAAAAATTATTTTTCTATTTGGTTTTTAAAAAACCCCATTCCAAAAATTCTAAACAAATTCTTTCTATGTTTTATATAATTTCATATGCATCGATATGACTGGTCATCGAGCAAAAATGGAGTTACATATTAAATGTTATAGATACTGAAATATTAAATTTTCTAAGATAAGTCTTAAATTATTCCAACATAAAAAGGTCATGACATTTAATTCATCACTATGTTTTAGCTCCTTACCTAGTTAAATTGAATCAGTGTAAAAGTTATAAAACATAGAAAAATGTTTTTTAAAATTATTGGAATTATATTTTCTTAAAAACTGATTCCAAAAATATTTTGAAAAAAATTGGCATCAGTTTCATTAAAAAATGACTCAAAAGATGTTACCATTGGGTATTATTGGTTTTGGTTTTGTAAAAAATTGATTCTAGAAAACAAATATAAATCATTTTTGGCATTGGTTTTAAATGAAATTGATGCAAAATGTATCTATAAATACAAGGGATTAGTATTTCAATTTTTTTCAAAATATGGGTTTCTCTTTTAACAATATCACATAAATTTTAATTCAAGGCCATTGAAAATATTTTAATTTATTATATATAAATCTATTTTCCCTTTTTTCATCATTTTAAACCACTTAGATTAAATCACATCTTCAATGCAGCTTCAATCAATAATTTTAACATAGAATTTATTCTAATCATTAAAATTATTTATTACTATTTTCATTCATTGCTAAACATCTCGATAATATTCCTTATAATGATGAATTATTATTATGATTGATTTATGAATATAATACAACTTATTGAAATTTAGCAACCTAGGTGAACAATTCATTATCGATCAAATTTATCATTTCCCCATGAGTTCAACCCTAAGACAAGGAGAAATGATGATAAAAAACATATCATTTAGATGGAAACCTCTAAAACTATTGAAATATTTTTGAATCCTTAAGTTTATTTCATTTCAATTTATTTATGTAATTTTCATTCATTTTTCTCATTTTTTTTCTTTAATACAAGTTGTATCTAGAAAAACATTAAGAAGTACAAATTTTTATGACCATAAATTTTGATTTGTGACCCTATTTTATCTCCACAACCAATCAACTGAAATCTAAATAAATCTTCTAAAACATAGTAAAAATATTATTTTAATTTCTAGATATGGTTTTTTTATATATTCCCAAAATATTTTTTAAAAATTATTATCATCGGTTTTTTTAAAAACCAACACCAAAATACTTTTTCAAATTATTGACATTGGTTGTTTTAAACACACTTGAAAATATTTTATTAACCTTTCGTTGTTGTATTATTTAAAAACTAACACCAAAAGTGATATCTATGGATATTTTTGGCATTGGTTTTGTAAAACCCAAACCCAAAAAACTAATATAAATGAATATTTTTGTGTTTGTTTCCAAAAAGTATCATTAAAATTCCTATTTTATGTCAGTGGCTTCAATATTTGTTAAAAACTAATGTCTGAATTAAAAAACAGATGTTTAAGACCATTTTATTATAGTTTTTTTGATGGTTTAGACATTAAAATAATAAATCCATTCAATTCTCGTAAAAATACAAACCGACCATGTTTCTAAATTGTAATTAATATTCAACTAATTTTTAAAAAAAAAGTAAAAAATAGAAAAACTTAATTTAAAAATCATTATAAAATAGGTAAAAAGTTATTTAAATCATTTATATAATCCATGTACATGAAATAAATAGGGGTTTTGATGAAAAATATATCTAATTTGATTCTTTCTAAAAAATTCGTTTGGACTTTTTCAGTGTATAATAAGAGAAAATAAAATGAGAAAAATGTATTTTTATAAAATAACTAGAGGAAAATAAAATAAATGAATATTTTTATGTTAAATGAAATGATTTCATAATTGAAAACATAATCATAAAAAATCTCAATAAATAATGAGATTGAGAATAATTCTCTTAACATTTTGGTAACTTTTAAATCATATGAACCATGAAATAAATAACATTACATGGATATTTAAATACCATAATTATCATTATATGGATCTAAAATAAATTCATGGGATTAATATAAAAATACTAAAATGAAATAAGCTGTTTATATGGCATTTTTCATGTTGAATCAAGAGTGAGGTGAAAATTCATTACCATATTGATATCATTTGAATCATAAGTCCCATGAAAGAAGGAACATTAGATGGATATGAATATTTCATAATTATATTTATAAGTGTCATTAAATAAATTAATGTTATGTATATTCTCCACACAAAAGAATAAATTAGTGTATAAGGAATGTGTCCCATATAAATAAATTTGATACAAAAATCCCTTACCATGTTGGTAACCATTGAAACATTATCTCCATAAAAGAATAAAAACAATAAAAACATTTTTATAGTGAAAATATGTATATTCATGATGTGACATTTAAAAGGGGGTGTATATAAATCTCATTCAACATGATATGTGAAAAAAATACTATTGACATAATGGAAAAAAATTCAGAAAACAATCCCTTACCGTATTGGTAATCTTTTGATTCGTATGCCCCATTGAAGAATAAAATCAATTGAAACATTAAATATGATAAAAAAGGTTATTTCTGATATAACATTTAAATTGGGTAGTATATACACCACATAAATAAAACATATGGTGAACATTCCATGTGTCTCCCATAAATAAAAGAGAGACTAGAAATCCCTTACATAAAACAATAATTATTTTTATAAAAAACACCTCCCCCACATAAAAAACATGTTTTGAGATAAATTAATATTCATATAATGATAACACGCTTACATTTATGGAATTTATTTAATCATATATGGTATATTAATTTTGAAAAAGTCTTTTCACTATCAAAATATATGTTTTTCAAATTCTATATTTCTGAACTAATTAATTGTTTTCAAAGTAAAATCATAAGTAAAATACTATGAAAGAAATAATATGTTTCATAAAATAAGAGTTCTTAGAACATAAAAATATTTTTTTATAAAAACAACTTCCTTACGTGAAATATAAAACAAAATTATATTGGGTAATGGTTTTCTCCACAACCAAGGCCTAGAACTAGTAGTATGGGATACGGGATGAACATAGTGCTTGGGTAGGGGTTTTACAATTTAATAAAGAGAATTTATTTATGAATATATATATATACACACACCGTATTTCAAATGATCCATGTATTTCTTCTATAAAACTTCTTATGTAGGATGATGTTATTAATGATGGGGATGACTGTGGACAATAAAATAATGTAACTACCATTATATAATACCCTAAAAATTGTTCAAGTATGTATTCAATTTTAAAACATGCTTGGAAAATAAATGGAATTTTGATTAGTTGATATAGTTATATGTTTATTTATATATACTATCATCATGTTGATAAGACCCAAATTTAAATTCGTTCATTTATACATTTATGTTTATATTTTACACACTCCATGATTCCCTAATAAGGATTTTTTGAATCAGGTTATGCTTTACCAGATTAATCTACTTTTATTATTTATATTGATGAAATAACTTTAGAGGTCTTTGTTTGGTATTTAAATATTCATAGACCTGCTTGAGAATGAAAAAACTATGGGAGTATGGGTGTTTTGAAGTTCAATGTGTGTATATCATACCCACATTGATAGGTTATTCCTGAGGGAGTTGGAGAATATGAAGAAGTTTTAGATCCAATATGTGGAGGAGGAGTACGAACTATTAGAATATCATATGGTTGAAATTCACTCGATCGGACATCCAGGATATAAATCGTCATTTTAAAAAATTGTGAATAGTACCCATGCTTTCCCATCCCATATCAAACAATTTTTTTCAAATAGATTCATAATAAGAAAATTTATGTTGAAGAGAACTCAATATGGGGAACTAGAGTTGGAACCCAGACACACATTCATGCATAAGGGGATGAGCCGACACAGCTAACCCCTTTTTCACCTCTGGGTACACCATGAAACATGAGAGAATTATTCATATGCCTATCCAGTAGGCTCTCACCACCCACACTACTTGTTGGATACTCATCAATAACTTCCCATATGGTTCAGGCTTACTCCCTACATACTAGTTCCGGGGATATTCCTTATAACTACCCATCGGAGCAAGTTTTCTATTATAAGTATTTCTCAATCATTCAAATGATTAATAAAAATATTTCATGTATGTAATTACATTATTAATTTCATAATTTTTATTTAATAATTTTTTTTATAAAATTTTACCTTCATTTATTTCTAAAATTGACACTTTACTAATGATATTTTGTTAAACATGATTATTTTATTCATTTGAGAATAATTTTATTTTAATTTAATTTAAGTTTATTATTCTATTATTTACAAAAAAATGCATAAAAACCTAAAAATTAATTATTTAAATTAACATGTGATTATTTAGAGAATTATATCTAAAAATAAATAAATATTATAATTTATGTACCACATTTATAACATATATATACTTGTTATCAAATGATCATAATAGCTAAATATTTTTTACTTTTCACATTCAAATCCATTTAAAAAGAGACAAAATGCATAATTATTTGAAATAAAATGCACTTAATTAAGATTTCAATCTTCCTTAAATTCCTTATTTAATTAAAAAAAAATTAAATGCTAATGTGCTAGGTTTATTTTATCCCATCCTGTTTAGTGATCATAAAGGGTCAAAAAAACCATGGTGCAAGTTTCCCCTTCATCAACAAATGATAATGCCCAAACTGGACTAGTACTCAAAAAAACACATTAACTAATATTGAACTCCAAGTTTCATCTCATATAGTTATCATATGATCAATTCCTTATCTGAGTAATCACTGAACACTACTTGATCAACTAAACCCTCTCAAAGGTCTCCTGTACTAAGAAATTCCCAACAAATTCTACCTCACACACCTCATTCCATCATATTGGTGAGTGTCAGATTTATTAATTGATGGTATCAAATGTTTCCATAGAAAATGAATCATAGAAACTATTTTTTTATTATAAATCTATCAAATCTAGATTCTCATAACAATATCTATTGAAATATAGAACACATGCTCGTAGAATATACTCTACTAAGAAAATATTTTAGTCGGACTTTATATTGTTCAGAGTATGGTATGTTGTTCTTTGCCTTATTTGATTCTTGAGGTCGTTTGACTGGAATATCAAAAATAAATAAGAAAAAAATTAATCTATCATTGTTAAAATGTTAAAGGGGTTCTACATTAATGTTTACGACCTATTGGATATTCATCATTCCCAAATCATCTACTACTTGAGTCTCTTGAGTCAATAATAACTAGTAAACCATCATCAACTGACCCAAAATAACTCATACAATGACATTAATACTTGGGGTCCTTTTTAATCTCATAACAATGTCCATAAGGACATCCTCCCACCTCTACATGTTTACTTGATGTGGAAAAAACCACTAGTATACTAGTTCTTGTCATTTTCCCAATGGTAGGTATGGCATCAAAAAACAATACCAGTTTTATCACTCTACAAACTAATACAAGATAAATATAACATTATGTCAAGTTAAATATTCATAACATATGTATTTACTGCCAATTTATATATATGGACGTCATTCCTCATCTCCCGTCGGATGATAGAAGGGTCTAGTACTCTCCCATGCACTAGGATCACATAATACATTCACGTCAACCCACCGTGTAGAGACACAAAGCCTGACGTGCATGAAAATTACATTACTTTTTCAGACTACCTAAGACATAACAAAAACAAACACTAAAGGATCGTAATAGTTTAGTGTCCTTGGAAACTCGGAACAAAATCATCTAATCGTGGTGAAAGATCTTCAACATCTCCCATAAAGATATTTCATTTTTTTCTTACCTAAAACCTTTCTTTATATCCTGGGGAAAAGAAAACATATAAAGGGTGAGCTAAAATTCATAGTAAGGGTTAGCATGGAGAAAATAAAACAAACCATATACATTTTAACTTCAAAACATGAACATAATATTTAAACATCAAAATCTTAAGCAATGAAAAAAAACATGGAAGTACGTAAGGCATAGATTATAAAGAAACATTAATCCTGATAAAATAGTATGGGAATAAAACATGTAATTGTGGAAACCATTAAGCACATTTTATGATTTCCATATTATCCAAGGCATTGCTGCCAAGACCATCTTAGTGGACAAAGTCCCTTTCTGAATCGAATTCACTCCTCGTTTCAGTCCTGTAACATTGAACCAGATTAACTTACCGTTCCAGCCATGTCTATCTCTTGATATATAAATCTTTACCCAATTAATTTTAGGGAGATATAGTTCCCACCCTTCTCATAATGAAATCATTCTTACGTGTGCCACAACATAAACATAAATCATTCATCATAACCCTAGGAATAAAATGGGTTTCATAAACATCATCCCATCATAACATTATCCATATAAAATAAATGGATATAATTTCATAATAAGAGAAGTGAAACCATGTAAATAATAGATATATTATACTTGAAATATACACATATTAAATAATGTCATATTAATGGGAAATGGTTTTGATAAAACACTTGAAATAAATTCTTTTGGAAAATATCCTTTCTTCTTCAAAATCATTTTCTTTTCAGAAAATTCCATCCAATTTTAAAAGAAAAGGATTTTATTGAAAATAATAATTAAATCTTGTAGATTAATATTCATGAAAATAAGGCTTTATGAAACCCTAAAAATACATTCATGCCGTATAAGTTAAAAAACATTCTCCTCTTACTTTTAACGGAGAAGTCAAAAAGAAGCATGTATGGTCAACAATATAAAGATTCATTCCATAACACAATGTAAAAGTAAAAGAGGGGTAAACATGACTTTAAAAATACATTGAAGAATATTAAACACTTTATGAAAAACATTTTATGGACATGGATGAGAAATATAACCCCTGTAAATACTTATGAATAAACAATCTCGGATAAAAACGAGATTGGTAAAGTTATCCCTTGCCTTAGGTCTGATATGCTTCATACGTATCTAAACCTCCTGTATAATGATTTAAATAATGTCATTGACTTATTAAATAATCATATTCATTGTTATTATATCATATATGGTTCAATTATGACTTTATAATACCCGTTCTTTTGTAAATTCAATGTTAAAGCATCGTTTTGGGTAAAATCGTTTTATTTATTGTATGTGTTTGGACTTGTTGTTATTTATATTATTATTACTTATATCATGATTTAATTACTTCCAGAATTTAAATCATGATTTATATATCATATATATTCAGTATATATATATATATAAATAATAGATAGATGAATGAAATGAAATACACCGTTCATGGAAACGGTAGGTCGTACGTACGCATGAACGTTATTTTCCTTTACTTATTGAATTGAATTGAATTAAGTAGATGACATACATATATATATACATAAATACAGTATAATAATTATTTCATATATTTCATGATTACTTATTATATATACTTTATAATCATTATTTAATTGTTAACATGGAAAATGAATCTCATCGCGTCGTGGAGATAGTAATCCGTACATACGCACGAGCGATGATATTGTTCCAATATTTATTAAATGGAATTAGAGTGGATGATATGATATATTAAAATCAGTATGGTGTTATAATAACAATATATATTTATTCTTGACACCATTATACCCATCCAAGTAAGGTGGTGGTGGAAAAATAGATTACACCGCTGCGTGGAGACGGTATTCCGTACGTACGGAAGTGCGATGATTTCAATGTCCATAGGATTGATAAAAGATGAAATATGGTCATTTCATATTTATAATCACATATCAGTATATTAGTGATACTGATGTTATTACTTCATAATGAAACAACTAATTAAGAAGAAGTATAAGAAGAAATAAAGTTGAATGAATCGGTAATGGACATTACCTCTTCTTTGAAGCGCCTCTTCTTAAACTCTTCTTAGGGCACTAAAGATGGTCTTTGATGAAGATAAGGACCTCTAGCATGTTTCTAGGGATGTTGAAAAGTTAAATGGACAGGGTTCGGTCATGAATGAAGGCTCAAAGTGGTGTGAGGGGGAGAGGGAGGATGTGCCCTTTTATAAGGGAGGAGAGGGGAACCTTAGGAAAAACAGAAAATATTATTTTATAATAAAGTCATATTCGGTTTTTAATAGCTCAAAATTGATTTATTTCAAAGCTAAGGTGGGTATGGGTCGAACTCCTCTCAACCAATAGATTTTAGACAAGTTTAGGTTATTATTTAATCCTTATCATCTATATTTAACTCGAAGTTAAATAATTTAACTTTTACTGTGTCTTCTTATTTTCTTACACTATATGGTTAACAAACATACTATAACATTCCAAACTAACCCCAAGTGGTTAATTATTAATATATATAACCTTATCTAAGTCATTTGGCCGAACCATAGATTTTTAGGAATAAAATAACAATTAATAATATAATATTTGTTTTAAAAAATATTTTATGTCAAATTTGACACTATTTGGTAATTGATTTTTGTGAAAATCATAACAGCATTATTAGTTAGAAAAAATTTAATTAAATCAATAATAATATGTCATAATAACCTATAAAATTAGTTTAATTATTAAAAAGTCTCAAATTACATTTATTTGGGTATTTATAATATCAATTATGTTAATATTTCCTTAATAAGGCAATTACTACATCATCATTGTGTCATAATTAAATTAAATTATTTAATGTATAAAAATAATAAATAAAATACCATTATGTAGGAACTATTTTTATCTTTTTAATGAATATTTATAGTCTAATTTAACTTATTTATAACCCTATAGTAAAAATGTTTTAGTAATTAAACATTGATTTTAACTATTTTAACTATTCTTTAAATAAAATAATATTAAATGTCCTAATCTAATCCATGTGGACCTAAATGGTCATATTTTATTACTAAGGCTGTTTTGGTCGAATTAGACTTACAAAATAGAATTAGGACATGTTTTAGGGTAATAATAATATCATTTTTACCCTTAATTACCCTATTTTCTTTTAACCGTGGTAAAAAAAAGTAAATTTTACTATTCACCAAAAATTGTTTTTATCTCATTGGACCACATTTTACTCCTTGATATTAACCATGTCTCACAGATTTTCGAAATTCCACTCACATAACTGGTAAAATTAAATTTTATATAAATTTTCAAATTCTCCTAGGAGGTGGATAAAAGACGGTGAAAAGTCCAATAAAATTTTTATATATCTAAAATTATTATAAAATGAATCCATTGAATTAAATTGAACTTATATAGGTATTATGTATCAATTTTGACCTAAAATACATTTAAATAAAATAAATAATTATTTAAATAAAAATTCGGTATTAAAATAGTAACCTAGTGTTTTCACTATTCATAACAAAATTGAAAGTTTTTAGAAAAATACCAAAAATTAACCCTAGGATAATTTCGATATTCCAAATCAAAAAATGAATTCCATTTCGAAAGATAAAATTTATAAAATTTCAAAAATTAGGTATTACTATTCACAACGGCTAGTTTATATAACATATCGTTGTATAGTGAAACTCGGTATTGCGTACAACACACGCTGTCGTGGAAGGTTGCGATTTCATGTAAGCAAGCCAAGTCTGGGATGCGTGTAGTGCAAGCTCATTTTGGTGTAGCATACAACACAAGACATCAATTAAATTAAAAATAATATTTTTCATAAAAACTCGGGGTGTTACAGTCTACCCCCCTTAAAATAAATTTCACCCTCGAAATTCTTCGGGGTTATAAATGGTTTACTACTTGAAAGTTTCTTTAATAGACACCCACATCTCAAAAAGGAATACCAAAACTTATCTTTAAAAACTAATGTATGAAACATAACAGTAACCCAAAATAACTAATCACTAGGTTTCCACATAGGAGAACGTAGCTGAAAATATGGATATGGAAGAGAAATCTAACAATCATGTTCTGATGGAGAGGGTTAGAGAACATGGCTATGAAAAACCCAACAATCACAAAGCCATAAATTTGTGATGATTTAAGGTACAATCTGATTCATCAGATATAAGGACACTAGGACAGCATTTTTTTGTATTCAAGATCATTTCCCTAAAGTTGATGAATTGTTGAATTAAAAGAAATACTTACTTGATTTTGGTACAATATTACTGTTGTTTGTGCCTTGAACAATTTCCACATCATCTCTTAAAGAAATGAAGTTGAATTTTTCTTCTGTGAAGTGTTATCATATCATTCGATAGAATGATAGGTCATTCCATATGTCTCAAACAAAAGTATAGTAAAAGTTATTAAATATACAAAAGTCCATCTATAGTGAAATTAATCGTATATGGTTCCTAAAATGGACTTATACTTCATATATCATACCGCTTAATATAATAAAACTAGCTTCTACTAACCAGGGACTTCTTGTAGGCCAGTGGTAGGCGATAAAGGCCCGTCGCACTTCGGTTGTGGGTTCGATTCCCACAGCCTTGTCCGACACAATGGGTTGTCGCCCATCCTGCAGGTTGTCCTTTTTCTAAAACTAAATTATTATAACATCCCATAAATAATAATGAAAAAAATGTTATATCCTTAAATAATACTAACTTATGTCCAACATAATCCATTCCAATCATTAGGCTTATCTAAAATACTTTTTTCCAATCTCATAGTATAAATAAAATTATTACTAGAGAGGTCATATTCTAAGCATGTGAATACCATCATTTATCTCCCATATATCATACAATATATATTGTTCGTCAAATTACAAACATGTGAATACCTTAATAATGTATTCTCTTGAAAAATGAATACCCATTTATCCTTAGTGAAAACATGAATGTTGTCAAAACATAAATCTTTCCACATACAAAAATCCCAAAAATTCTATATAATCAAACCATAATATCACTTAGTCCTTATATCAGTCATGAGATCATGAATACTATTAAACATTTCATTTTCTCCTTATCATATCAACTTCTTTCCAAAATATTTTAATTACTTTTCATGGTTACCAATACCATATAATTATTGAAAACCATAATAAACCAAAACATAGATATTCCAATATTCCACAGTACTATAAATTAGATTCCACAACATTATTTTGGAATCCTGTTACATAATCATTCCACTACATCGTTGTCATACTCAACATCTCCAATAGTGATCGCATGTGACTTCCCTTTGTCCTTTTCCTTAAGAGGTTGCTCACGTTGATCATCATTGAGCCTTGGATTAGGGCATTGGTAAGCATAATGCCCCATTTCCTTGAAAATGAAGAATTGAAGTGTTGGTGGAGCATTCTCTATACTCTTTTCTCTATTCACATCATTAGAAACATTTTTCCCATTACTTCAGCACTCAACTGCTTGATAACCTTCTTTTCCACACTTGAAAAATTTTCTAGTACCTTTTAGACAATCTCCACCATGATTCTTTCCACACATTGAGCATAAAGTAACATTCACCTTCTTTTCACAATTTTTCTGAGGGTTTTCCTTGAACTACATCTTTCGTTTCTTGTAAAATCCATGAGATGGATATGTTACACCAACTTCCAGTTCTAACTTGATAGCACAAAGCACAGTTTCTTCATAGATACTGAAGTCCTTTATCGCCAATTCCCTTCGAAGGCTTGGTTTTAAGCCACTGAAGAATCGATCAACTTTACTTTTAGGCTGGATGATAAATCCATATAAATAACATGTAAGCCTTGTAAAATTCGCTTCGTATATACCAACAGATTCATCATCCTTCTGCTTAAGCTCAAGGAACTACTTTTTCATCTTTGTTTGAAGAATATGCGGGAAATACTTACTGAAAAAGAAGTTCTTGAACTCATCCCATTCCATGGATTCAATTTCATCTTGGGGACTTTTATTCTTAATTAGATTCCACCACTGGTCTCCTTCACCTTTTAAACGGTAAACAGTGAAAATTTCTTTTTCATGTCCTGAACAGAGAAGTATGGAAAATATATTTTTAATGGTACTGATCTATTGTTCAGCAACAAGTGGATCAGAAGACCCTTTGAAAGATAGTGGATGTTTCCTCATTAAGGAATCAATAGAATATTGTTCCCCTCTCTGGTCATTTGGAAATCCATAATGATTCATAGCTTGTGTAAGTATAGTAATAAGATTTTTCACTCTATCTCCCATCACATTTGGTTGTTCTAGAGGAAAATCATTGCATTGTCCATTACATTGATCAACATGGTTCCTTCGGGTTCCAGCCATCGTCTAAAACCCAAAAAGAACAGTGTGAGAGGAAAAAATCATGCTAGGAAAACAACATAATAAAGGGGGAGTACCTTCAATATCTAACATCTTAGGTTTAATTCTAATATTGTTACCCTAATTCTAGGACTATAACCTATACGTATACTTAACCTTAGAGACATCCCTAGAAAAACCTTAGAAATATATCTATGGAATTCACTAAAGTTTTCACATCTTAGTTTCCAAAGGTTAACTAAACCTTTCCTCTGATTCCAACTATAGAGACCCAAATCTTGACGTACATAGAAATTACATTAATTTGGCGGAATACTTAATACATAATAAAAACAAACACCGAAGGACCGTAATAGTTTAGTGTCTTTGGAATCTCAGAACACAATCTTCTAATCATGATGAAAGATCTTTAACATCTCCCATAAAGATATTCCCTTTTTTCTTACCTAAAAGCTTTCTTTATATCCTGGGGAAAAGAAAACATATAAAGGGTGAGCTCAAATTCTCAGTAAGGGTAATCATGGATAAAGTAAAACAAACCATATACATTTGACCTTCAAAACATGAACATAATATTTAAACATCAAAATCTTGAGCAATGACATAAAACATGGCAGTACGTAAGGGATAGATCATAAAGAAACATTAATCCTGAAAAATAGCATTGTAATAAAACATGTAATTGTTGAAACCATTAATCACATGTTATTATTTCCATTGTAGCCAAGGTATTTCTGCCAATACCATCTTAGTGGACAAAGTCCCTTTCTGAATTGAGTTCGCTCCTCGTTTCAGTCCTGTAACACTGAACCAGATTAACTTACCATTCCAGCCATGTCTATATCATGAGATATAAATATTTACGAAATTCATTTGTGGGAGATATTGGTCCCAACCATCTCATAATGAAATCATTCTTATTTGTTCCACAACATAAACATAAATCATTCATCATATCCCAAAGAATAAAATGGGTTTCATAAACATCATCCCATCATAACATAATCCATATAAAAAAATGGATATCATTTCATCATAAGAGAAGTGAAACCATGTAAATAATAGAGACATTATACTTGAAACATACACATATGAAATAATGGCATCATAGATGGAAAATGGTTTTGATAAAACACTTGAAATAAATTCTTGAGGAAAATATCCTTTCTTCTTCAAAATCATTTTCTTTTCACAAAATACCATCCAATTTTAAAAGAAATGGAATTTGTTGAAAATAATCATGAAATCTTTTAGAGTAATCTTTATGAAAATAAGGCTTTATGAAACTGTAAAAATCCATTCATGCTATATAAGTTAAAAAAACATTCTCCTCATACTTTTAACGGAAAAGTAAAAAAGTAGCATGTATGGTCAACAATAGAAAGATTCATTCCATAACACAAAGTAAAAGTAAAAGAGGGGTAAACATGACTTTAAAAATACATGTAAAAATATTATACACTTTATGAATGACATTTTATGGACATGGATGAAAAATATAACCCCAATAAATAATTACGAATAAACAATCTCGGATATTAATGATATTGGAAAAGTTATCCCTTACCTTAGGTCCGATATGCTTTGTACGTATCCGAACCTACTTTATAATGATTTAAATAATGTAATTGAATTATTAAAGAATAATATTCATTGTTATTATATCATATACGGTTCAATTATGACTTTATAATGCCCGTTATTTTGTAAATTCCATTTTAAAGCAGCGTTTTGGGTAAAATCGTTTAATTTATCGTACGTGTTTGGACTTGTTGTTCTTGATATTATTATTACTTATATCACGATTTAATTACTTCCAGAATGTAAATCATGATTTACATATCATATATATTCAAGATATACATATATATAATATATAGATGAATGAAATGAAATACACCGTTCATGGAAACAGTAGGTCATACATACTCATGAAAGCTATTTTCCTTTCCTTATTGACTTGAATAGAATTATGTAGATGGAATACATATATATATACATAAATACAGTAGCATTATTGTTTCATATATTGCATTATTAATTGTTATATATACTTTATAATCATTCTTGAATTGTTAACATGGAAAATGAATCTCATCTGGTCGTGGAGATGGTAATCCGTACATACGCACGAGCGATGATATCGTTCCAATATTTATTGAATGGAATTATATTGGGTTATATAATATATTATAATCAGTATGAAGGTATAATAATAATATATAGTTATTCTTTATACGATTATACCCATCCAAGTAAGGTGGTGGTGGAAAAACAGATTACACCACGGCGTGGAGATGGTATTCGGTACGTACGCACGCGCGGTGATTTCTTTTTCCGTAGGATGGATAGAAGGTGAAATATGGTTGTTTCATATTTATAATAATATATAAGTATATGAGTGATACTGATGTTATTACTTCATAATGAAACAACTAATGAAGAAGAAGTAGAAGAAGAAATAACGTTGAAAGAATTGGTAACGGACATTGCCTCTTCTTTGAAACGCCTCTTCTTACCCTCCTCTTCGGGAACTAAATATGGTCTTTGAAGAATACCAGGACCTCTAGAATTTTTCTAGGGAAGTTGAGAATGGAAATGGTCCGGGTTTGGCCGAGCATGAAGGCTCAAATTAGTGTGAGGAGGAGAGGGAGGAGGTTCCCTTTTATAAGGGAGGAGAGGGGCACCTTAGGAAAAACTTGAAATATTATTTTATAATAAAGTCATATTCGGTTTTTAATATCTCCAAATTGATATATTTAGAATATAAGGAGGGTATGGGTCGAAATACTCTCAACCAATAGTTTTTATACAAGTTTAGTCTATTATTTTAACCTTATCATTTAGATTTAACTCTAAGTTAGATAATTTAACTTTTACCGTGTCTTCTTGTTTTTTACACTATATGGTTAATAAACTTACTATTACAAGAAAAAAGAACCCCAAGTGGTTAATTATTAATATATATATAACCTTATCTAAGTAATTTGGACAAAACTTAGATTTTTTGGAATATAATAACAATTAATAATATAATATTTGTTTTAAAAACTATTTTATGTCAATTTTGACACTATTTGGTAATTGATTTTTGAGAAAATTATAACAGTGTTATTAGTTCGAAATAAGTTAATTGAAGCAATAATAATATGTCATAATAACCTATAAAATTAGTGTAATAATTAAAAAGTCTCAAATTAAATTTATTTGGGTATTTATAATATCAATTCTGTTAATATTTCCTTAATAAAGTAATTAATGCATCATCATTGTGTCATAAATAAATTAAATTATTTAAAGTATAAAAATTATAAATAAAATACAATTATTTATGAAATTATATTATCTTTATAATGAATATTTATAGTCTAATTTATCTTATTTATATCCCTATATTAAAAATGATTTAGTTATTAAACATTGATTTTAACTATTTTAACTCTTCTTTAAATAAAATAATATTAAAAGTTCTAATCTAATACAAGTGGACCTAAATGGTCATATGTTATTCCTAAGGTTGTTTTTGGTCGAATTAAACTTATCCAATAGAATTATAACATGTGTTAGGGTTATAATAATATCATTTTTACCTTTAATTACCCAATTTACTTTTAACCGTGGTAAAAAAAGTAAAAAGATACTATTCAACAAAAATTATTTTTATCTTGTTGAACCACATTTTACTCCTTGATATTGACTATGTCTCTCGGATTTTCAAAATTCAACTAAAAGAAGTGGTAAAATTAAATTTCATGTAAAATTTTAAATTCTCCTATGAGGTGGGTAAAAGACGGTGAAAAGCTCAATAAAATTTTTATATATCTAAAATTATTATAAAATTACTCTAATGAATTAAATTGAACTTATATAGGTATTATGTATCAATTTTGACCTAAAATAAATTTTAATAAAATAAATAATTATTCAAATGAAAAGTCGGTTTTTAAATAGTAACCTAGTTTTTTCACTATTCATCAAAAATTAAAAGTTTTCAGAAAAATACCAAAAATTTACCCTAGGCTAATTTCGATATTCCGAATCCAAAAATTAAGATCATTTGAAAAGATAAAATTTATAATATTTCAAAAAGTGGGTATTACTATTCATAACAGCTACTTTATATAACATATCGTTGTTTAGTAAAACACAGTATTGCGTACTACACATGCTATCGTGGAAGGTCGGGATTGCATGTAATGCAAGCCAAGTGTGGGATGCATGTAGTGCAAGCTCCTTTTGGTGTATCATACAACACAAGACATCAATGAAATTAAAAAGAATATTTTTCATAAAATCTCGGGGTGTTACACAGCGAGTAACAAGCCATCACCTTAAATCTATTCCCACATTATAACCTAATCTCAGTCAATATTATATCTTTCCCTTACCTAGTCTATAAGTGAATATGTGGCCACCAAGGGATCACATTCCATCAATCCCTGATCAATAGATCAATTCATCCTCTATTCATCCAATAATCTTATCAAGTGATAGTACTCCTCTGAAGGGTACTCACCTAGATCTGGACCTACAAGAATATTATGGCTAATAGAACCCTAAATGTAATTACTCTTTCCCATTGAATAGTAAATATTGAAATTAAATGTATAAAGATACTCTGCCCATCATCTTTGTCATGGTTTAATGTCACGATGTGTTGGAATGTGACATATGTTCTTATGGCTAGTGTGGATAATAAACATCCCACTGAAGAGAGTGTAACCAAAACATCAGAGCATGGATCATGTATATGAGGTTAAAGTTATGAGTGGGGTAGTTTAACTAAGAAGTTTATAATTATTGTGATCCAAAATATACTAAATGTTTTCTTTTCTTTAGTACCTCTCCAAAACCATCACATGATGCTTCACAATATACTGTATATTTGACACTGGGGTTTGGAATTATTTTTTTTGGGTATTTAGTAAACCTCATAATTAGCTCATGAAACACCACATTAAACTATTCCAAACACTAGAATATTTCTCCATTTTCATCAAGGTAGTCATAGGTGTGGATAATCAAGATATTTCATGGATAAAATGTTTATAATATACTTCAAAGGCAATAAACTCAAGATCTTGAACATGTTCTAAGGAATTCTCTAGGGAATCACTAACTATAAATTCTATTGTTTCATAGATATTACATTTTTAGTAACCACATTCCCCAATAAGAACACCTCATAAATCAAGAAGTCAAACATTGACATCTTGGTATACTGAAATATTTTTAGACCATACACAGGACTGTGTTAAGATATCTACCATGATACACTTGTGTTAGTTAGTAGACAAGGATATCAACAATGAACACCATAATGAAGATGACAAGGTAATGGTAAAAGTTTTTTTATCAGATATATGAACACTAATTTTATGTTAATAAAACCAAACAACATCATAGGACACATGTATAACCCATACGATCTCTAAAATGACATATTAAGTATTTCCTCTACTATAAAAATTATCTAGAGATCTCCTAATCAAATATATATCTTAGAGAACAATTTGAATCCACATAAATTATTAAAACATTTATCAATCGTTATAAAACTTTATCTACTCTATATCATCAACTAGTTCGGGTTTTGGTAATGAATGCAATGATAAAGACTACCAACCACATTCTTAGATAAAAAGACAGGTTAACACCGTGATGATGGGCTCAGCGTGATGAAACCCTTCTACTTTGGTTTTCATGATGTTCCTTAAACTTCATTAGCTCGACTAGTAACTTACAATATGGGCCTATTTAAATGGTATTTTTACCTAGCATACGCTCTATCTTAATTCCAAATCCCTTATCCAGATGAATTATGGTGGATTTTTCTAGAATATAATCTTGACAGAGATCCATAAATGGAGGAAAAGTCAAGGGGGATACTAGTAGTTTTTCTAAAAGAGGCAAGATAAACAGCTGTGTTGTGATCATCTGACGTTGTCTCATTTCTAGACTAACACTACCCACTCCTAGTTCCCATTCTCTAGTTATCATTTAACTCTCTCACTTCAATGAATGGAACAAAAATTTCTCCCATAGCATTATACATGAGATGGAAAAATGGTCATCTCATCCATATCGATATTCAAATTGAGGATCTTCATCACTTTCATCGTAATGTACCACATATTTTCCATAGATACCAATGACTATAGGACACTCTGGATAATTTTACACTATTTGAAAATATTAATTCAATTATATTTGAATCATTGGACAACTTGACCAATAATTTATATCCTTCATATACATGTGATGATATAAAATAATGGGAATCTATAGTATCAAATATGGATGTAGTAAAGTGCACATGATCAAATTTTACATAAAATAATTAATATATCTATCACCATAATCTGATATATTCTAATCTTTTTTAATTAAATACATAGAATGCATCATCTCCATGACCACATAACAGATAATCATGAATTCCCCCATGTGATCTTCATTTTGGCATACTGATGGGTTCCATATCCTATCCAATGGATTTTTTCTTTACATTGCATCCACTGTGAGTCGTAGTTTGATATTCCTTCAACTAGTAATACAACATATGTCTTGGAATTCCTTTCTGATGACACATGATTATAGGGTTTGGGTATAATTAATGATAATTCCCCCATTGCACAAAGTTTTAACACTGAGGTCATGTTTCCCCTATAGGTGGTTCTGAAGAGCCTCTTCTCAACTCTGTTTTTCTACCACTACTCTAACATGATTCATATTTCTTCCTATTACCAATACTATAACAAACTCCCATAGTAGTGAGAGAAATATAGTTAACTAGCCTATTATGGGTTGGAAGTAAACTTGTGACTATTTCCTTCTATATCCTCTTCTCAATATTCCAGTCCTTACAAAGCACATGTGTATACATTATCATATAAAATACCCTAACCTACACCCAAGGCACTGTTTGAATTCTTATATTTAATATATATTCCATCATCTCCTCATCTCTATCCAATATAGATTCAAAATTAAGAATCTCTATAAACTGAGATGAATATATAGATATATTTATAAAACACTTCTATAACTCTATTAACTTCTATGTATGGTCCAACTTCTTCATGTTGGAAAATTACTCTCAGAAAAATAGATCCATGCGTTTCTCCCATGTATGCCCTTGTCTTCTCCCTACATGACACATGGAAATAATCTGTCTCCTGGAAGGTCCTTGGAACATTAAGGTCACCAGAATCACTCACCAATATAAGGTTTTTGGACCAACATGAAAATGATATTGATAAATTCCTAATAACCCTATGCATCCAAAAATCCCACAACACTATTTAATTATAGATGATTCTAGAAATGTAAATCTCAATCATGATCATTAATGGTCTTAAGAATGGATCAACATGGGATGGTCATAATCTGAAAGAGACTTGGCTGAATGGCCTTTATATCCTGAATCTCTTGTGTTGTTATAGGAGCATGTTTGGGTACATCCTTTTACACCATGGGTGGTGTCATGGGATATTCCTAGGATACCATAGATTTTTTCCCCATAAAAAACACTGATATAGAATCTAACATAAAACAATGAAACATTTTGGATTCAAAAAAGTTCATAACCATCCACTGGGATCACTCATAGTTCTCCTTTGAATCAACACTCAACCCATGGTATACACCTCCAAGAGTAAACTAGGATCTAATCCCTATATTATGTTTATATTCATATATAAATATATATATATAAATATAACATAATATGATTCTCAATTTAATTAATTATTTACAACAAATACATATCATAATATCATGATATATCACAAACTTTTGAAACATTCCCAAAAATATATCAACATTAAATGATTTAAATTAATGAACTGATATAAAAATGAAAACTAGTTATGTATATTTCATTATATCATAAATATCTATTCATGATTCAAGATAATACTCAAATATCATAAAAAAGTAACAAAAATCCAATCAATGGTAACTCGTAGGTCTTTAATACATGTGTTTCCAAATAACATGGAAACTCCCCTACCCATGTCAGAAAAAAACTACTTCTTTTCATGTCCAAGGATATTCGAATATAAAGGGATAAAAGGGGTTCTATGATATTATTTTATAACACCCATACCCTAACCACCAATCCCAATCATGGGTATCCCATGACCTCATGCCTACCTCCCTATACACAAGAGGTTTTCAGCTTCTACTATGGGCCAGATTCTATCAGTGGGAAAACTATACCCTTGGTATCACATAATGGAACAAAAAAATAATGATAAGAAATATATTATACCAGTAGCATAAATTTGTGAAATCTCAATAATAAAATGACTAAATATATCATATAGATGATAGATGGGATCCTTTGGTGGAAATCTAATCCTTAGAATAAATTGCATCTGATAAATAAAAAAAATGAGGGTAATCCCCATAGTCTATCTCAGTCCGACCCCTATATCCATGAGCCATAGATCCACCACCATTCATTATCCCCTTTCCTTTCTTGGATCCTTTCACATGAAATCTAAATAGGCATCGAGAATCCCATGCATTATGTGAGTATGAAACCTAGATGGACACCACCATAGAATCCTTAACATGTGTTCACATGCATAAGACTAGATAACATTATAATAAAAAATCACTCAAGTAAAAATCAAACTTTGTGTACATGTGCTAATTAATCTACCACAATCCTCAGTTAAACCTAATTCAGCTCTATGACACCATTCATGCCACATGTCTTCCTTTGTTTGAGCTTTGTTTTTCAATTTTTCCATTCAAGAGTTTTATATGAGTTTAGGGTTGAAAAAATATATTTTTTGAGTAAATAATCCTAGTGAATATTGTGTGATGACAACTAGTCTTATCTAAGTTTTAACTATTTAGTATGGGATTGTGAGGATCCATATGAATTTTATATGGTTTGAGATCGATTTTTCATAATTTCGAATCTAAAATAAACCATGAATGTGTATGGGTGGTTGTACATGGGTGTTTCATGGGTTGACCATGATTTTCAGGAACTATATGGATCCCCCTTAGGTAACTTTTCACCTTGTTTTTCAAAAAGACAGTATCCACATATGTTTGGTGGACAGTTTTTCAAATTGTGTTTCCTAATCATGTGACCACATATAATGTTTTATAAAGGTTAAATTTACCTCCTTAACCATAGATATTTTTTATATATATTAACTAAAAAGGATCATTTGGATTAAACAAAACAACCCTTAGTGTTCTTGAGGTTTCTCTATTTTGGTTCATGATGGGTTTCCCCTGTTCTTGAAAAATCTGTTCGTGGTATGTCATATTTTCAACTAGTATTTATATCATATTTTAGATACCCTCATAATAACTTTTAAAAATATCCCATTGGAACCCTTTTTGGCATTGGTTTCCTGATATAAGGTGTTTAAAAGATATATGATTGTTTTTCTTATTGATATGGGATTTTTAGGACCCGGTCTACTTGTTTTCAATATCTATTCTCAAAGGAGATTATTTTTCCTCCATTATTAAGGTTGGTTTATATTTTAAGTGGTTCTAAATATGGAATTATTTTATTTTATTATAAATTTATATTATTTGTTTTATGAAAATGGGTTAATTCATATCAAAGTGTATTTTTTCATGTTTTTAATTTTTAAATGGATTTTTCTTTTAAAAATATATTTGTGCACACTAGGTGTTTAATGAAATTCTTTAAAGGTGTTTTGATTCTAAAAGGGATTTTCAAGAATGGAATTGATGATTCCTCATTGTAATTTTTTTTCTAAATTTCTCTAATATTTTTCAAATGGTGTTTTGAAATCATATCACATTGTGAAATTTTGGTGCATAAGGAAAAGGACTTGTCACCTTATTTTTCAACACAAATATGGGTTAGTATGTTGATTTTAATAGAACATGGAATCATTAAATATAAGTTGGATTCAAATTATCCCTGGTGTATTGTTCCTTTATGTTTATGTGAACATATTCACATATTCTAGATCCTAATTTTTTTGGTCTATCTTTGATGTTTCATTTTATACATGATGGTAATTATCATGCTCATTTTCTCACATGTATTTCCTATTGTATACCCCTTAACGTTTTTTATGATTTCATGATATAATTAGTGTAATCATTTTAATCCTAGTTTATGTGAATATGAGATGTTTTTATAAGTACTAGAGGATGTTTTTCAAAAAAATTATCTATAAATGATTTATAAACTGGATTATTTTAAAGACAGCGATAAAATTTTCATGGTATCAAAATTTGAATATATTAATTATTGAATAACTACTTAGAATTGTAGACACTCCCTTTTTATACATTTTTTTAGATCTGACTTCAATGGAAAATGTTTAATGGAATAAAATCATGTAGTTCACCTACTTCAATTGGGTTTCATCACCTTCTTAGTGAGATGAATTTTTTATGATGGATGGTAATATGGAGACTTGGTTTTCTCTAATGTTGTTCCACATTATAATTTTTTACTGTCTAGCATGATATTTTATTTATCATTGATAGTTACCCACATTTGACACATTAATCTTAGAGTTTATCTCCTTCTATTTATTCATTATTTTTTTTAATTTTTTTTATTTTCCACCATGTGGTGGGCCTTTTTGGGAGAGGGTTCATGTTGAACTGGGTTGGTTCATTAAAAATTAGTATCAGAACCAACACCCAGTCAAAACTAAATTATAATGTCATGGTTTTGAGGTGTAGGGTACACAATGAGGGGGGGTTTGGTTAGAGTTAATGGGTTGGAAGATACTATATCGACATTCTCAAAGTGTTATATAAAATGAAGAATGTTACTTCCCATGTCAATTAGGTGATATGTTTTATTTTGGATATTACCTTATTAGAACTCCATAGTTATTAGAGGATTTTACTATAGTAGTGTTTAGATGGGTTACCCCTTGGATTTTCCTTACGTTGTGTGTATGTGAGGAAAAATAAAACTCAAAGAAACTCATTGGCCTATAGGGAAATTCATTAGTATGAAGACCCCTTTAAGAGTGTGGGTGGGCCCTAGGGAGGGGAAAACACATGTCTGTGGGATAATTTGGGTACCTACATATTCTAGTTTTTATATTTGTATCAAAGATATTACCCATTTAAAAGTATTATGAAATATCCTGAGTTCGGTTTAGGGTCATTGGTATACATGAGTTAGGTCCAATATAATTGAAGAAGTATATTATGGATGGATCCTAGTCAAGTCACTTTCTTGTCTGAACTCGAGTAACCATGGGTGGTCAGGTATTTTTCCCAGCATTATTTTTATTGTTTGAAGTTATTTAAATGAAATTGATTTGGTTATTATTTAAATGACCTCATTCCTTTTACATTTTTTATTCATTTTTAAAAATCTCATATTACGTCAAATTCTTGTCATTAAAATTCATTGTGTTGGATTCATGAAGTCAGCCATTGATTCGAGAACTTCCCTTAAGATAATTGGTTATTATACATTATTTTCATTAGATAATTCCACCTATATTTTCTCTTGTAAGTCTCAGAGGGGAATCTATAAGACAATTTACATAGTCTAGTACTCTAATAGATAGTTTTTGGGTGGAATATATTATTCATACTATTTATACTCTATGTCATGTGTTCATTGGAAACCTGGGATGAATAGTGGATCATGGATCAATGTTTACTAATAGGAAGCCACATATATTTTTAGTGAAAAAAGACCATTGTAATCAAAAGTGTGGATTGAATATATTGGAAGGGTATTCAATTTTAAGAAAACTCTTGAGGACTCAATGGTGTGTTTTTTCACATACATGCTTGAATGACCAGGAATGAAATTGTTGGGATCTATCTTGTATTCTATCATTCTTAAAGGGGTTACCAGTGATTCTTAAAAGAAAATATTTAACTATTATTAATATCTTGAAACATTTTGTCTGTTGAAGGCCATATATTTTATCACCATAGAGGAAGGGTGAAATTCAGTACCAGAGTATTCCAACAGTTTCTCTAAGATGGATCTCCTAGAATCAAATCATTTTACGAAATATTACCTTAAATACCATATGTTCGAAATAGTATTCAGGTCTAATATTCATTAAATACAGATTATCATGTTTCTTTTTCTCTATATGAAGGTAATTGATAATGCAGTTATTGATATGGATAAAATATTTGAAAAAATTGGTTTAGTTGGAGCTTCAATTGTTGTAAGTGATGGTCAAGGTGTGCCTTATGAAAAAAAGGAATCTTATGGGTACTCATTTTTCTATAACACTAGATTTTGGGTCATTGATTGGAATTTATCATATTTTTTTATATAAATGTGGCAGTCCTTTTCTTACCAAGACTAATAGTATAGAGGATCCTAGGATGTTTCAGTATTGTGGATGATTTAAACATCTAAATAATTTCTGTTAAATAATCTCACAATGAAATATAGAGGGACACACTTTCAAAAATATATCATTAGTTCGTTCTGATTTATACATGGGTGTTGGGTATCTAATCATTCCAATGGGTATAACCATGTGGTGGAAAATACTTAACAAAGATCTAAGAATAGATGTATTTACATAGAGAAGTATGCATTAGTGGAATCTGTAGTAGAGTCAGCTACTATTATAGGTGTGATCATTATTTCATACTCTATTGTAAGATACTTCTTTGATACGGATGAAACTCTTTATTTTAATTTATAAAATTTAACTAATGTTCCATTCATGTATTACAAAATTATTTCACTCATGTTTTAACTTTACATGTCTTTAGAAATGTGTTATGAAGTAGGTTTAAAATTTCCCACATTTTGGGTGATGATTACGGGTCAGGAGATGGAATAAGAAATCATATTCCTCAATCATGATATCTTAAACATGATTATTTTTATGTAATGGATGATCAATTTAAGGCCTAGATCAACTATTATCATTGTATAGTTCAATTTTGATATCCTGATCCACTCATGTCTTTCTGGGTGAGTGGGATTCATGATCTAGGATGGTGGGGTGTTTTGTTCCTTTTCTAGAGTTATCATATACCTGTTATTAAAGATGTTCCATAAAGATGTTAGTTCTCTATTTATCATCCCCCTCTTAGTAGTGGTGAGTAATAAACCTAAATAATTTTAGGGTGAATTTTTATGTAACTACCCTTGAGGAAGGTCAAGTTCACTATTGACCAACATCTTAGTATGATTCCCATTTCTATTTAGTCATATCAATTTTATCCTAGGGAGATAGAGGATTATATTGTTCATCTATTAAAAATTGAGTCTGTGTTATTTATTCTTCCTAGAATACCATCACGTGATTCACTAATTTTGTCTTCAAATAAAGAAGATGGAAGACTTAAACCATTCATTGAATATCAATATCATAATCAAGCATCCATTAAGGATAAGTATCCCTTGTAAAGTATTACTGATATATTTGATCAAATCATAGTATCCCTATAATTTTAAAATATTTAACTGTGTTTAGGGTGTCATCGGTTGATATTCCAAGAAGAGGATATTCATAAGGCAATGTTTTGGATTTATTATGGGAATTTTGAGTTACTAATATTTCTATTTTGGATTATTGATAGTCCAGTGGTATTTATGGCATTAATGAACTATATTTTCATTAGTTTTTTTATTATTTCATCACCTAGTTTAGGGATAATAGTTTTTTTCACTCAAAGTCATATAAAGAGTATGATAATTGTTTTGATATCATTTTTACAATCTTGAAATAACATATCATTTATACTATGGTTTAGAAATATGACATTTGGAAGCAATAAGTGGCGTTTACAAGGAATATTATATCATATAGGCGCATCACGGTGGATCCTAAGGAGATTTAGTTGATTATATCCTTCTATAAAACCCATGAATATGTTTTGGAGTTAGATCTTCTTGGTATTGGCCAGTTACTATGTTTAGTTTGTTCAGGACTACTCCACAAATTCTTCTCCAATGATAACATTGATACATATGTGTGTTAAGATTTAATGGAATGAAAAATTTCATATATATTTTATGAAACAAAAGAATATAATGACCTTATCTCGAATTTCAAATACATGATCCATGGGACTAATAATCTATTCCCCTGTGTTTCTCACATCGAACATAGATCATGTGGGAATCGAGAGATGTAGTGAACATCTCATCAAACATCATGGATCTTCACTCACAAGGGAAATCCTAGTATGAAATCCCCGATGAGTGGTATATTATTAACACCCCTCGTATAATCGTATATACCTTGCGTCTAGTCCCAAGGGTGTAATTTAACTATGATGAATATAATTCCTTCCATAACCAAGATATATAGGAAATCTACTGGATACCCGAGATCAAATATTTGGTGTATTATTACCCATAAATGTGTCATTTATACATAAAGAAAAACTGAATGGGATCAATGAACTATGTGTGTTTTTATCCCAATAATTACTAGGATACATAGGATGCATCATAATGTCTTAATCCCATCCTTGGTATGTTAATAGTCTCCTCACGTGGTAGAATATTCTGATGTATTTGGTCACACGGTTTCAGCACATAAATCAGTTATTCATCATTACGGGTGTAGGAGAAGAACCTTAGACAATTGAAAATGGATTCACCAATGGGACTAAACTCCCCTCAATTCGTCAATGATGATCCCTTTCTTTGTTAAATGAGAGAAATAACCAATGAATTACTTCTCACTGGTAACTGGTCTCGTATTAGGATTTGGATGAGATACAAAAACATATACTAAATCTAAAATAGAGTCCTAGAGTAGGCAATAATTCCCTCTAAAAGGGTGAAATGAGAACAACCACCCATCTTCTCGACCAATGTGAGTCCCCAAGTGTCATTGGGCCGGAAAACCTATATGACCTCCAACCTTTGGAAAGATGGTTTGTACCTAGCTACAAATGGGGAAACTATTGGGAGTTTCTAGGAAAAGTGTAAATGGTATCCTAACTAAAGAAACCCATTTCATTCCTCAAAAACCCAATGAAACAATCCTCCAACTATATCTTTAAATCCTAGAGATCAATAGGTTTCATCCTATATGAAGGAATGGATATTGGAGCTGCTCATAAATCTATCTTGATCATAAACTATATATCTCTCTAAAGAGGTAATCCATAAAAATAATCAAGGAATATGTCACTAAAATGATAAAATTCTAGAGAGAAATTTATTCTAATTTAAACTCTGATCCTAATTGAATATACTAGAATTATGGGTGGTCACTTCACTTAGCCTAGGATTTTTTATTCTATCTCTACTGACCCATACATTCCACTCACCCTTCTGTAGATAATTTATACCCTATGGTGATGTAAATTAGTCTATATGATCAAAGAAGTCTAAAAATGATTGATATGTAACTAACCAATCCATCCCAAGTATGACATTTAAGCACATGACCTTGAGTATTAAGAGGTCCCAGAAGAAGGTATAGCTACCAGCGTCAAGGAGGATTTCCCTACACTAGTGTATTTGTTATGATTGCACTCATAATAGTGTGTCAAGGGTCATCACACCATTGTAATACTGAATTTATAAACCAAGAAATTCAATTGTCGATAAAGAGATGAATGAGTATGAAGAAACATTGTTGAATAAAGCAAACTCAATAGTGGATGCTACTAGAATAATACCCCGTACTGTGGATGGTCATGCACTCTGATCCTTAGGAATCAGCTGTAAGGAATGAAGTTGACCTAATCCATACCCTTGTGATACAGTGGGACTACCCTAAATATATCCACTCTTCTGGAGCTGATAATCAAAATTCTAGATGCCAAGTCCATGAACTCCTCCCCATCTAGTCTTGTCAGTGCTACTCCAACTGCCCGCTTGATACGGAATAAATGATCATCCCTAGATGGTGGATCTGGTATAGATCCTCTTCCACATGAATCAGATGGAAAGGTATAAAAAAATCTATGAAGATGTCCCATATAGCCTCAAGCATGACACTTCTTAGGGTCTCTACCACACTGAGGCTTTAAATTCCACTCTCATACACATTGATGGAATATAATCGAGCTAACATTATGATTAATCATACCAACACTACTCTGACGATAAGCATAGATGGAAAACTTATTAATACTGGAAGAACAACTGGAACACCTCAGCACTGAACATCAATGACCGGTACTCTAACCTTCCATTAGGTTTTTCTCAATGATAACATCCTAATTAATGATATGAAAAAATTTAGGTAAGTGAAAAAAAAACCTAATAATGGATGGCATATTAGAAAAAATCCCCAAAACATCTTGCACTTGATTGATCATTACTTACTAACAGCATAGAAAAGATTTGAAAATCAGTAAAACATGTGAATGAACAAAGACTAAAATAAAACCATGAACTAGATTCATGAACTCTCAAGCTCAGTCATCTCTCAACAATGGAGGAAAGAAGTGATCAAAGAATGAAATTTTAAAATCATCCTAGACCATACCAGAATGATGATCATCTTGGGTAATCACAACACATTAGTGCTTGTCTAAATCATGAAGCATATAGGTGTAAATATTGACCCTACTCTATGGATGTGTCTCTAGGTGCTCAAATAGAGATAGAGTGGCCTCCATCCCAGACTTCGAAACCTGTGGTCCACCATCCCCTAAGAAGATGGGAGGATGCTAATACTAGAACTCACATTCCAGATCATCCATCTTTGGTGCAGGTCACTGAGCACCCTTCATGAACTGCATTAGAAGTAGAAAGTTATCTCAAATATGAGATTTAATGCCCATATTATGTATAACCAGAGGTCCATCAAGTGGAACTTCTATTGAGAAAAATAGTGGCTTAGGGACCACCATCTCTATAGGCTAGTCGTCACCACCATCCCATCGTATGATGTGGGGATACTGTGGTGGAATAGGTCTACCAAATCAAATAACATACCTAAGGTTATGATTTAAGAATAGATAAAAGCATTAGTAGAAGAAGAAATTATGAATAAGGGATTATTATTCAAGGTACTACCCCAAATACCTTCATAGAAGGATAAGGTATTAGAAATTTTTCAAGTTTAATTTACAAGGGTTTCAGTATATGAAGGGTAAATAATAAATTGCCTCCCATTTACTTGGAACTATATTATTTTATTAGTCATTAATTATATGATAAGTTTTCATTTTTATATATAGGTATCAAAGTTAAATTAAAATGGAACACCATTCACAATGAATAAGGTCCCCTACACCTTTTCCATGAAAGAGACACCCATTTAATTTCCATTTAACCCCCATCTATATTTAGTCTCAGAACATAATGTGTTTTGTATGATTTTTCATCTTATTAAATTAACCATTTGAACTTATGAGGCCACATATACCTCATGAATTGAAACTGGAAATAACTCAATAATTTATAAAGAGAGTCTCACGTATGTAGAGGTAATATGTTAACATCATAGAAAAATGTAACAATCATTTATCACTAAACAATCATAAGAAAAATAAG
Organism: Viscum album; assembly: GCA_963277665.1. NCBI lineage: Eukaryota > Viridiplantae > Streptophyta > Magnoliopsida > Santalales > Viscaceae > Viscum > Viscum album. The sequence continues at coordinate 287,681,487 of OY728151.1, read as the reverse complement.
AAATGAAAGTATTGAAATTCACTTATATGGCATTGAATATTTATTCCATATAAATTATGGGTTCTTATAATGATGCATCTGGAAATGTTAATTTCCCTAATCTCATTGTGCTAAGGGTAAAATGAAATTCTCAATCATAGTAATAATAATAACCACCACATAGCATGTGTGTCACCCAATGGTAAGAAGATATTAACAATAATAAGAAAAAATTAGAACAGAAATTCTTACGTTTGGAAACATGGTATTTAACTTGAATGTGGTCTAATGTGTTCTTATTCTCTTGTCTATTATCTCAAAATAGTGTATAAATTAATTTAATGCATTTGTTACAAATTTTTGACATCCCAAAACAAGGTTCCACTTAATAGTTCAACGGTCCATGTTAGACATATGGCTTCAAATGCACCTCCCCATACACCAAAGGCTTCTTCTTAGAAGTGAGGGTCTAGGGTGTGTCTGTGTGTAGACTATTCCCTTGTAACTAGAGTGGATAAAAATAGATATTATATTAATAGATGAAATATATTAATCATATGAAAATATATGGCACTAAAAATAGACAACATAACACTATACTAGTAACCCATTATAGTCAATGATGTATAAAAATGAATAACAACTCAAGAAACAATAAATAATGCACAAATCTGGAAACTTAATCTTATAAAGAGACATTATAATAATTTATTTTATTTATCTACAAAAAGGGAAAATATGTATACTTGAAAACAAAAAATACATGATATAAAAAAAAGAGTACAAAAATTATCCATCATCATGAGCATTGGCTCAGTCATCTTATTCCAAGGTTCATCCTAAGAGGGCAAGTAAGTTCAAGTGTCTAAAGAAGGATACTTCCCCTTTTCAACACCTATAAACATATGTAATATACTCGAGTACCAATGGATGCTCGAATAAGTTGGAGATAAATCTTTGTAGGCCACTACCAATGGCATCTATACAATTTAGTCCGTGAACATGAACAAATAGTGTGTAGGTATATAAATATAATGTAGTACAATAATTTAAATACCCTAATACCTACTTCAGCCTCTGCTGGTATTTCTATGAACAAGTAATCATTTGATTAGATTATTTAAGTATATTTTATATAAAAAAGTCACATGTTGAATATCCATAACTCACAATGTGTCTTGGTGATTATAATAATTGATCCAAGCTATAATAAGGCACAATTTAATGATGATAATAGTAAAGAGGATCCATGGTAGTGACCAAGGAATCATTTATCTCAAGGGTCGATCCAACTCAGCAGTAACCTATAGCCTATCTATAAGGGGTCTACAGGTAATCGAAATGGAATCACCCAATTCATTCCACCATAATATGATTCTAACAAATTCTAAGGATCTCGTCCAAGGTAAAATGTAATAATCCTGGATTGGGGCCAATGGGTGTATCCATGAAACCGCCTGTACGAAGACATCAAGATTGACCTAGGAGTGTATCCAATGGATCCTAATATCTCAATTATAATTAAGGGATCCAACAACATCATGTTGGGAATCCACAGGTAGATAAGGAATAGGTTCTATGGTGGTTATCCCCCATAGAAACTGGCATTCCTGAATCATAATGGTGTTCATGAATTCTCAAGGAATTCCCTCAGGAATCAGAGGCTGTCTCGAGTCTAACAAATCTTATAAATAAGAACATGTCCATATGAAATAATAAACTTATACATGATTCATTTAATAAATTAATTAATGTAGTAGATGTGATTTTTAAATAGTCAATTGGTTCATTCCATACATTTTATTAGTATGAAAAGGAATAGCAATGATGTGAAACCATTTATCATTTTAATTACATAAGTATTATTTACGTTTACTCTGCTGACTTTCATTAGGCATGTAAATCTATTCTACAGACAAGAAATCATGTCATTCAGTTATCACATTTAATAAGTCTTTTTAATATTTATAAATATTCATTCTATTTTCAATTTAATGATCATTTAATTGATTTAAACAATTTCCATAGAAAGGTCAAATGAAATCTACACATGTTATCCATTTTTAATTCATAATTCAATTAATTAAATAGATTACCATTATAAGGGTTAGTCCACACACCTGAATGGTGACATAGGTAAACCCACACGGTTCACCAAGGAATAATTTGAGAAACAAACCCAACATGGGGTGGAAATCATTGAGGTAACAACCTCCAATGGTGTGATGATACTCTATAAAAGGGTCTATAGAATATGAGCCTGATGAATATAAGTAAGGAACATTAATTTAATAGGAACCACCTAATGAAATCAATGTGAAAACAGTAATGGGAGTTAATAAAATGGAGATACTTGATGGATGAGTCATAGACCACATACCTTAATATTGTACAACTCTCCGTAGTGGAACCGAAGATCCCTCAGAAACACGCACTACCGAAGGGGCTGCCTGGAAAGAAGGGAGTTGTGGCACGCTAGAGAGAACACCTCCTGTGACTTCTGGAGCCAACGACCACCAAGGGTCAAGATCCCCTGATCTAGGAGCTGGAACCTACAAGGAGGAGGCAATTAACGAGCAAAGGATATCCACTGGCAAGGCCGGACAGAACGCTGGAGAGTAGGCTGAGGAGGGCGTAACGGTCAGAAAATTTTGGAAACAAGGTCGCGCATATAGCGCGTACTCTACGCCCGGAGCGATTTCCAACATTCTAATTATAGATATTCCTAATATTATCCTCTTAGACTAATCAAATACTTTCTCTTATGATAAAGATCCCTCATAAGGCTTCTTTTGTCTATTAAAATCCTTGAAAAAATTAGTGTTTTATGATTATTTTTTAATTAAAATCCTTATAACTCTATTCCCTTATAATTAAATTTCAAAACTCAATTTCATGGATTAGTATTTTACTCCTGATCTGTATCTTTAACCTAAAGATCATTTAACTATCTATTAGTCAATTAAATCATCATGTAAAATATTTTTAAAAACTAAAATTTAGGTTTCAACTGAATTCAATACTCTATATAGTTACATCCACCATGTCCTTTATTATAACGGCCTATCTAATCATGAATAATATAATAAAAAGAATAAATAATCTTCTGTAATGATAAATATTAAACTCTACCATCTTAATAACTATTTTATATATCCTCTCAGATATATCTCCACCTCTATAAAGTTAGAACCCATAACATATGGTACTCCTCCTATTAAATAATGTTCCTCTTATATTGTATATTTCTTCAATTTATGATACTTATATGTGTAAATACTATTTTCATATCCTTCCCATGTTTATTATGTACCATCTGGGCTATTCTTTCTATTATTCTCTTCTATCCATCAATGGATCCTCAAAATTCTACTAATTAACTTCCATATTGATCATTTTTTAAAATACTTTTGAATTATTTTAAATCATATGGAATCATTAGGGAAATTAATTTTAGTTTTTATAATTGATTCTCATTTTCATGAATTGTATTATGATATTTTAATATTGTAGGGAATGGTATTCACTTCATCCCTTGTTATTGATGTTTATTTAAATAAGTTTTTATTCAAACAAAACATTAAGACTATGAAATTATCCAATTTCCTTTAGTAATATGCCACTGTTTACTATCCCACTTCTATAAACTCTAATTATATACCATTTATTGGGTATCATAACAAATGGAATTCCCTTATCATCAATCACATATGGAATAATTTTCTTATCATAACCATTAATATATTTTATTCCATTAATGTTTCCAAAAATATGAAAATATTGTTACAAATGATAGACTCCATTCATAGCTCCTACCCAAATTGAGCATCATAAACCTATCCTAATATACTCATGTCATAGGGTGTGAAATATCATTGTTATTATATCCTTAAATCAGTGTGGATGATTCAATTATATTCCTTTATAAATACTATGTTCCTTCTTCTAATATTCTCTCCATACACATAGTTATTGCATCACATGTAGCGGTATTAGTATATCAACTGGTTTGATTATAATGTTGGTAGCGACAACTTGATGTCCGTATTACCATTTAGATCTATTTATTACATAGATTCACCTCGAAAATATATTTAACCAATGTCACCTCATATTCATTTTAAGGGTTCTACCTACCTAAACTTACAATAAAAATGACATTGTTGTGTTTTATTCTGTGACATCCTTTATAATCAGTGATATTACATTGTTTCTATATTATGGTGTTTCATATATATGCTACATTAATATTACTATCTACGGTGTCCAATTTATTCAACTCGTTAGATTTTCACCGGTAATGATATCCTCTTATCATTGTTTACTTCATGTCAACTCCTTTTATTTCCAATTCATTCGAAATTATTCTATATATAGGTTAGTAATTATTCATCCTATCAACTATTAAAAAAATTAGAATCAAAATATTGGTTATTATAATTAGTTCTAAATAATTAATTATGAAAATTAATCCAATTTTTAGGAAATGTATGCATGAAATTCCAATATTATAAAAATGACACTTTAATTCCATATTTCTTCCCAAGAGCTCAAAATTAATTATGTCTATGGGGTAAAATATAGTGAAATAAATGAAAATTTATACTCAAAAAATTTATCAATCGCTCACCACACACTTAACACCTTTCACTCCAAGGAAAGATAAGAAATTATGCCCATTTCATGTTCAAACATCTACCATATTAAGCTTACATTTCATTTTTTAAATACTAGAACTTATCATGCGTAATATATAACTATATTCACTAAATTTTTTCTATTTTTTCATGTTTTACCCCACTACATGGGTCCACCCATTCTCACTTATACTTACCATCATAGATCTATTTCCCTATTCACTCAATACTATTCAAAAACAAGTTTTTATCTACTTCCACTCATATAGGAGTCACCATAGGCTAACTATTTTACCAATTCTCTAAAAATAGTTTCACAAATTGAGTCAACATTAAATAGATTTACTATTATTTTATTATTTAATGATGGTGGAAAAGTGATTAGAATAATGTATGAATTATGTATATTTATCTCTTGTTAATAAAAATACATGAATAAAGAAAAAAACCATTGAAGGTATTACTCCGAATTATTTTGGTAATAATATCCAATTATATTCCTTGAAATGGTTCCTTTTTAATAGTCGCACATGAAACATTTATGATATAATTGAATATTTCTATATTCTCCAAGTATATATTCTTTTCTTCAGAAAAAATTCACATCACTTAGTTTAATAAATTTGTTTTGGAAAAATTATTGAAATCCTTAATAATAGTGTGAATTATTTCATTCATATATTGATTTCTCCCCAAGAATCTTCTTGGAATGTGTTGTCTTCCCTGATGATTATGAACAACCTTCAACCTAAAATAGTTTGCAACAATAATTGTGAACATTTCCAATGAGTATGGTAGGTGAGGATTTATGCTTGTAGTATAGTTTTCTCTAATGTCGTACATGGAGTTCAAAGAAGTGGATACCAAAAAAAAGTTTCCTTAATCTTATTTAAACGAGTATAAATCAAAAAATCTTTGATAGGAGGAATTGAAATATCATGTTCATTTTTTCGTGGGATAAGTCTCTCTAAAAAAGATGGTTTTATAAGATGATATAAATAAGAATATATACCAGTCAAGTGTGTGAAATAGATATGGGGTGGTATTTCAGGGAATGGGTGTCCTTAATTTCTGTCTTTTACTAAGATTTAAAATTAATTGGAATGGGAATTAAGTTTATGTAAACATTTAACTCATATCAGTTATGTAAATCTAATAAATCCCTCACAAATGGTTAAATAAATCAAAAAGACTTGAATAAAAAATTAAGATTATCCCTAAAACAATATCACATACTTCCCCCACATTTGAGTGTTATTGTCATCCTCTTTAAGATTAATTATGTTATATGAAAAAATTTAAATGGAATATGAATTATGGGATAGCATATAATAAAATTAAATAAGAGATATAGCCTAATGTTGATCCTCAATATGTATCAAGAGTAAATACCTCTGTAGATGTTGATTATATTCTTGAATCAACTAAAAACCAAAATTTTGATCAATGATTAATGAATCTGGAGATAAAATACTATAATATTAAAACATAAAAAATATCATATAATTAGGTTTCCACCTAAAATTAATTTCATTAGAGACATAACCCAATATTTTCATCAATTGATTCTTCTATGTTTGAATAACTTTTTCCTTGGGTTGAAAAAAACCATTTATCCATCCATGAATTCCCTATATTTCTTTTGAAAATAATTGAATTTCTTAGTTATCTATTTTAATATCCTATATTTATCATAATATTGTCATCTCATCACCACTGTTTTATTCAACTATAAAAGACACTTCTTTACAATGTCATTCAAATTTTGTAATAATGGTTTAATCGTTCAAAATGCAATGTAGTAAATTTCTACAGGTCAATGAAAATAATTTCCAAATAAAATACTATATGGTGTCATGAATATGGTAGTTTTATAGGCTATCATATAAGCCCAAAATATATCATCCAATTTTAATGATCATTAATTTTTAGAACAATATACAATTTAATCAAAAAAAAATTGGATTTAGTTGAAAATTTGTTATTTTCATGTGCCTATATCTATATTTTTATATCAATAACTTAAACATATTTTCAAAATTATCATAATTTTCAATAATTATTCCTTTTATAAACTTAAATATATTGAATATGTTTTCCCTGTCAAATTTTACCACACTTTATACTTTTCTATTAGGTGGGGAAATTTATTTATCCTAATTTCTTACATAAACCATTTTCATTAGATTATATTCATTTCCTTTTGATTTAGTCTGGGGTCCCATAAAATCAAGTCCCCAAACATCTAACACCACTTCATTGAATATAAAATACAATGGAATCTCTTTTTTTTTGAATTATTTCCCTCCTTAGATAGTTTTCACTTGATAACATAAATTATTTTTAATTACTGAAAATGGTGGGCCAATAAAAACCAAATTTAATCACCATTTATTTTGTTTTATCACTCACTTAACATTCATTAATAGTTAATAAATGGAAGTGACTAATAATGTAATCTAACTCTACTTTTCTAATATATCTCCTTTTTTATTCTCGAAAACTCACAGTAAAAACCACCTGAAGTCCGCAAATTAAAAAAAGGACATGATGAAACCAAGATTGTTACTATATAATAATTAATCATGTGAAAAACACAATGTAATACCTGAACTACTGTCCCAAACCTATAAACACTTTAAACCAAACTATGGGAAAAACAACTACATGATACAATGATGCTCAAAAAAGAATAACATAAAATTATCCACCCAAAACATCACATTGTGATGGTGGTAACCATAACATAATAACCCACTCAAATGATAATAATTATAATATCATGTAGAATTAATTCCCAAAACCACACATGATATCCAATCTATTTAAAATAAACTCAATATGCCTCCATAACACCTCACTATGACCTAAATAAGCATAGCGTGACCAACTCAAGTATGTTTTAACAAAGGGCTCACGTCAGATTAAAATTTACAATCACTCCATGTTATAATTACGCATAAACAATCACACTTCATCCAAAAAACCTCATGTCGCAATAGGTCTTGTTCCATTAAACAAATAAACACATAACTCCCATGGATCATACCCCAAGTCATGACACATCCTCATGCCACATCCCAACTCTCCAACTAACCACCCAAAATATAACAGATAAATTCAAATTAAAAGGAACTTATCTAGTTAAAATATCATCTCTAAGCACACTTTCACTTCATTGAACTTCTCCAATGTAAATTACCAACATGGAATCCTCTAAAAATGGTTCCTTTATTTGATCGGCCACCTAGCCTCATGTGTGCCTCCATGTACGCCAGAGGTTACCACCTAGTAGTAAGGATCTAATGATGGTATGATGAATAAAATATACCTTTAGGATTAGAGTATCATAGTGATATAAGAGATAATAATTAAGTCCTCTAACAGTAGATAAAGAAAAAATAAATGCATTGATTGATAATAATAACTATGAAATTTTCCAACACCTAATATAAAACTATGCATGAATTACGTGATTTTACATAATCAAAAATAGGAAAAATATAGTAGGAAATAAAAATAACATATATGGGATAAAGAAAAAAATGGAATCTCTAAGGGAGATCTCCATGCGAATACTGAGTATTAGCTTAGTCATGTGCTCTTAATATCTAATGAATGATACAGAATATAAGCAATGTTCCATGAACCTATAAATAATGAAGTCTTATCATGTAACCCAGTGTAATGATGGACTAATAAGGATTCAAGATATACTTAATAATACAATACTAATGGTGTCTAAAGCATAATACAACCTATGAATATAAATTATACTAGTGTTAGGGTATAATAAACAAGCATGAATTAAATTAATAAATAAATGAGATATGTTGGGCTCAAGTTTCTCAAAGACACTGAGCCAAACCTACCTACTTCATCCTATGATTTAATTCCTCTAAAAATGGGAAAACCCATATAGATATGATAATTTTTATAAAGGTGGATCACAAAACATGTATTAAGTGATGGATTGAACCCAAGCATGTGATTTTTCGTGGTAGACGCGTCCCTTGGAAATAATTTTGAATTCATTTCCTTTTAAAAAATATTGATCATTGAATTTAATAAAAGGAACTCTGATTCCATCCATGGAAATTGGAAAAATAATCCCAAGTATCGCTTCAGGGACTCTATAAAAACCAAACATCGTTAGAGTCTGCCTAAGGTGATCTATAAATGAAATCCTGAGTATCATCCCTGGTATGGTGTGAAGTCATCAACAAACCCTCTGAGTCCATTCTGGGTATTTTACAAAGGGTTCTGAGTATCAAATGTTTCCAAGTGTAACTATCTCACCACGGATCCCATCCATAGGTTCTCTTCTAGGGAACTAATATCACTAATATGGTGGTAGATAAAATGCATGGTGATCGCGTCCAAGTCATACTAATTATCGTCCTGGTGTATTTACCACTCATCAATAAATTCTAATTATAAGTTTGATGAAACCATCCTCAGTATCCAATAAATTCAATCCTATGTATTTCGTTGACATGACATAATGGTGTGGTTTAGTGTCCATGATCATCTACTATTTCACATAGGCATTAAAATCATATTGTTTTAATCATTATTTATTTAAATAAGCAGTGGGGCAACGTATATAAGCATGCCTCATCATAAATATAGATTAATCGTAGAGAGGAACACCCAATTCCATTTCAATTAAATCTTAATAAGGTACATTCCAATTTCATGTAATTTTATTCATTAAGTGTTCCATTCTATTATTATGGGAAAACCCTTTAAAGTAATGAACTATGGCCAGATAGTCTATCCCAAGACGATAGAAGCATACATGAAAGTGCTATTAAATAGGACATTCTAATAATCCTACCACATGAGATACATAAAATTTATTTATTGATAAAAGGTTCTAACCCCTATTTGGTGGTCTGGACTCTATAAGTTACCATAGTGGAGGGATACACCCTTCAATATTACAATTAAACAATTTGTTGAATTTTATAAGATAATTCACCTTAATGAGGGGTTTTATTAGAAAAAAAATAATTTAATTAAATTAATTTCAATGGATACACCCTCAAGGTTGGTTAAACTAGAGGTATATGGACTTCAATGGTTCCAATTCATTATTTAAGTATACCAGAATTAGGTCATTATGTTCAACACGTTAAATTTCACATTTAAAAATGGAAACACCGAAGGATTCAGTTTGTGGCACAAAAATGCCAATTTAAAATTTCAAAAAACATGTGGTAAAATATATATGCCACATACGTTGTTCTTATGATGAACCACTTGTATAATATTGAGGCTTGATTTGGTCTAGTTCAAGAGAAATTAATGAAAAGTACAACACCTAAAAAATATAGTAAATTAACTCACACCGCAATAGTAAATATTTAGAGAGGATATATAATGGAAGTAGAAAGGTGGATTCAAATAAATATCCAGGGTTATCCAATGAACTTAATGATGAAAAAAAATGGGGACTATATGAGGGATATATCCTCATACATAGAAGAGTGGAAGGAGAGCTCCATGAGAACTATTGCACACAGGTAAAAAGAGGTGAATAGGAGGAGAAAAGAAAATAAGGATGGATGGAAATGGGGTAATTTTACTCCCTTAACTGAGAAGCATGGTTTTTACATGAGATTATTCAAATCATGCTCCAACTGTTCTTAAAAAACATCCCAAAAGGGAGGCCCACACAATTTATGTGCATGGTTTGGAAAATCCCATGCAAACCAAGTATCTCCCTTCTATCAAAGAACATGGAACACCTATAAATCCATGTATATCCTCTCACATGGTTATAAATAATTGTACGAGGCCTCCAAATCAACTGTATTAGATGCACGGTTTCTCCAAGAGGGTCACACGCTTTCAAACAAACCATGCGCCTTTGTCAGCCTTTCCCTGTTTTAATATTTTAGGGTATGATGATCCTGAAAATTGATGGAAAATTCTTGGAACCTCTTAGGCTGCTAACCAAGTATAAAAAAAATATTTAATTATCCCAAATAATATATTTACATTTTGAATCTCATTTTAAATAATGACACATCCACCAAATGATAAAATTCAAATTCCATTGGAATTTTATCTAGTACAAAAAACACAATATGCTACAATATAACCATTTTAGAATTTTTCCCCTAAGAATCCTCAGGTAAAAAATGAAAGAAACACCCAAAAAACTTGATTTGGTGATTTTCATGCAAACTTATGTGTTTAATTATTAAATTACCAACACACTTTCAAACATCACTTCAAGAATACAGTACATGATACTTTAAAACTCATTTCAATTCTCGTTTTCTGAACTGAACCTTGATATGGTGCATACTCAGGCCCATATAATTGGAGATATGATCTTAATGTCATATTTTTATCCACCTAAATTATGGTTCTCCCCTCTATAGGTTCTACTATATAACTATAAATTTCTATTCATGCCATCTCCACCATTCGAATGGTCCATTTAGGTGTGTCTATTATGCTCTAATAATTCTCACGACATGATTCCCAATTTGATCAAAGGGTTGATTCCAAATATACCTCATTTTTTTTACTAGACATTTCCATAAAAACCATCATTTGTAATTCAAATTGTACCTATCTCATCATTACATTGTTCAATAAAGTGGTTACACACTGAACGCATTAAATGAAATGATAGAAAACAAGTTTCCCCATGCCCAAATTACTATTCTTTATGCACTAATATTATCTTGATGGTATATCAAAATGTAAAACATGACTCCTTTAACTAGGAATCTCTAACTTTTTTCCAGCATCCCCTTTGAATCCCATAAACAACTTCTAACGACATCTCATGCCAATGTTTCATTTACTCCATCATCCATTTGCATGAAAGTGGGTTTATACCCAACCGATAACCTTTGTAATCTTGAAATGGAGTCCAAGAATATCATATGAGGTATTCCATACTCCAGAATATACAACTTAGATGTCATTACAAAGTTGAAATTCCATATATAAAGAACACTAATCAAGTCCAAAGTGGCATCTGTTGTGCAGTAAGGTCAAGGGTTGACTGGTGTATGTGAGTCTGTCCAAATAATTACAACTTGGGAACCCAAGTATCACTCAGAAAACCCATACATCCTAATTCATCACATTGTATAAGTGTAACTCTCCAATTAGTGTATAATTGATGATCTCTTAGTGTATCATGAACAATGTCAGTATAGGGGAAATGATCATTACTAAAGAAAGAGTACTCAAAGAGGGTCTCAAGATTTACCAGTGAGACCTGAGACACATTAAGAATAACCATGGAAAAGTGATCGACATGATTCCGAACCAACAGCACCCAAAACCGTATATAAGTGAAGTCAGACAACTCATGGTTGACTTCTTTTGGAAAATCCATGGCTTCACCTATTGATGTGTCTCTATTAACCAAACTCAAACCCTTCACCACCCAAGGCTCCCCATGATTTCTTAATAACAACCACTAAAGTACATCCCTAACCAATGGTTATTTAAAAATCTTCATACTCATCCAACCATACCATTGTCGTGTTGTCTCATAAGCACTGATAGATTGAAATCTCACTAACCTAAAGAGAATTTAAAATTATAACTACAGATTTCTAAATGGTCCATCTTGGCTGTGTTATTTATACTTGTAAGGACATGAATTACACTGATTTTTGTGACACTACTCACCCTAGGAGTGTCCTAGTATTTTATTAAAAGAAAAAAAATCATTCCATGAATCATGCTCTGTAATCCACTGCCTGAGGGTCCTAGACATGGAAAACATAATTACTTAAAGCATTAAACCAATAAAAAGTGACTGACATTTTGATTTTGATCTCACTATCCATAATTACGTTAGAATCACTTGTGAACCACTTATAGGGCTACATCCATGAGTGTCATAACAATAGGATTAAAATCCAAAACAACTCGCTAGGAGTTCAAACGCCCTATAATTTTTGGGACATCACCCCAAGAATTTGGGTGAGTTGGGTTTCCATAAATGCTCAGGTAACTCTACCATGTAGATGATCGATGAGAAATTCATAACAGATCAAGGCTCTAAACAATTACTGCCAAAATCAAATGGTTCACTATCCCATTTTAGTAATCGATTGGTACTGCATGTATTAACACATTCTACACAAGGATTCATTAGAAAAATGGAACATCCTTGATATTATCCATAGGTTTATTGGACCTATAAATACCATATATGATTTCCTATAAAAAGTATAATCCTAAATTCATATTATCTCACATTATTTTAAAATCAACTAATGAGATCCTGAGTCATCTGACATGGAACAGGAAGAAGAAGAAGTGTCACATGACCTACTAAGCGACTGGCCATTCCCTTGGAATACTTATCCCAATAAAAATAAGAATTTTGTGATGCTCAGGACCTTAACATAGATAAACTTATCAAAAGACCATCATGTTAAGAAAAAATTACCGTTTTAATTATATGAGTCCTATATGGGACAAATGGAGCACAAACAGTACCACATGTCATAAAGTGTTCACAATAATTTAGTTGGCTTTTAATGATCTGATGTTCTACCTACCTCAATATAGACCCTTACAAATACATAAATCATCAACCCTATAAAAGGTTAACACCTAAAAGGTTACTATACTTAATTTCCTATCATTTATGTTCAATATATAAAATAAGAGGCCTACAGGTAATACTCATGTTCTCATTATAAGGCATGCTCAAGAGAATATTTATGCAACCCTTTTACAACAGATAACACAAAGGTAACCCATTAAGGTTTTATTTTAGTAAATTTAAATATTTCTCATTTAGTTATTTAAATGTTTCAAGGTTCATATTTTAAATGAGATCCAAGCATAATTCAAATGGTAAAATGGCTTGGTACTTTATTTAACTAGCACCATAAGGCACAAAAAATTTATATCAACCTTCCTTTTATACATTTTCTTAATCCGTAAGGGCCTCACATTTGGGATTAGTTAAATAAAATTTTGAGTCCAATATATATGGGAAAATACCCCTTATATTTTAATTGTGATTTTAATTAACAAAGATTGCATCATATAATAATTCTCAAAGATAAAGAATATATCTTTTATCAATTAAATAGGGGACTGGTTAAGTAAGATGTGACCATACATCTATATGTAAATCTATATAACTTTATAAAAACACTTTAAATAACCATCCCAATATTTCATCGGTGCAACCCCATTTGGTTATTCACTAAATCATAACAATAACTGGCAACCTACATGTGTAACACCCTTAGTTTTTATGAATTCTTATTTTTTCAAATAAATAAAAATTCTTTGATGGATTGTGTTTCATTCTATACCAAGTAAATATTGATTTATATACAATATTGTGCCACAATAAACATATATTTGGGATCCTGGTAAATACAAGAATAATTTTGGATTTTCTTACACACAACAAGGAGTTTCATTGATAGCTTTTGTTGTATGTAAGACTGAGATATATTAAACATTAATATTCTATTTTTATGATAGTTATCACCTAGTTGTTGTAATGGAGTTAATAAATAGGATTAATTAGATCATTTCAATATGTTTTATGAATGCTTATGAATTATTTTTTGACTAATTAATTATAAATGAAGATAAAAACAAATTTAAAATAAAAGATGTGTTTTTATGAAAAAAATACTTTCATTCCCAAAAAGATGTTTTATCATAGTAAATTAAATTAATAAAATTTTTTGAATGATATTAATGAAATTTAATTTTAATATATTCAATAATTTTTTCTAAAATTCTTCCAATAAGTTTTATAGTCATAAAGAAATTAGCCATAATTTTTTTTATTTTTTTTAAAGGCAGTTTCGCCACCTTTTAATGGCAGTATTCAATTCAAAATAAATTTTACTAGTTTTATATTTTATATTTTACAATGTAAAATTAAAATTTAAAAGATCAATATCAATCATTAATTTGGTTTAATTGTTTGTATTTTCTTATAAGTATCATCTATTTATTAGTAGTGAAAATAATAAATATTAATTAAAAATTAACCTATCATCTAAATAATTAATAATGTTAAATTTAATTTTAGATTTTTTTGAAAGTAAAAATAGTTAAATTATACCTTAAATAATCCAATTTAGGAGAAATATTTTTTAATTATTAATTTAGATATACAAACTTATTGAACTTTTGATCATCTTCACAATAAAACCCCACATTCTATTCCATATGTATAGGATCAATTTTTAATTAATTTTAGCCACTTACGTGTTTATAATAATTAAAAATGAATTCCATATTTTTAATATTATATTCCAAATTTATTAAATATATCCATTTTATTTTTCGATAATATAAATAATAAACGTGGTTTTTTTTAACCATGGTTAAGGGTAAATTAGGTAATTAACTGTAAAAATAATATTAATAATCTTTTATGAAGAATAAATATATTTCCCAAATTATCCAATAAAAAAACATATGTTAAATTAAATATTACTAGTATTAAATGTTCATTTTTGATATTATAGGCCTATGTTAGTGGATTTAAATTTTGAACACCCATTCCCATTATTTGTGCACTTCATGCCTAATGTACACCAATTTAGGCCCAATTATTAATCTAATTTTATGGAATTTGATTATCCATATTTTAATTTAGTTTTTTTAAATGGATAAACAATTTAATATGAACATTTTTTATTCAGGGGTCAATGTAGGATTCATAAAGGATGATGGGGATATTTGGCGATGAAAGGAAACAATTCTAGAGAAGGTTGATTCGACACCAGCCCACTGATGAGAATGTGGTGCCCACAATACAGACCCAATGAATCCCAGATTTCATGGGATGATAAAATACATATAAACTAAAATATAATTCTTTAGGATACAGTGATAATGAGGCCTCCATTGTGATTATTCAGGCCTCCCAAGTCTGAGATAAAATTCTTGGGCAGATTCTACATCCCAGAAAAATAACCCACCAATTTGATCATATCTCAGAAAAAAATAGTTAATTTGGACTGAAAATTTATAGAGAGATATAATACATCCGGATATTCACTTTTTCCTTCTATTGACCACTCCAAATCGTCCATCTAGGTGGTTCGGTCAGTAGATGCAAGATGGCTGCCACCGCGGGTCATGAGTGGAAAAGTCCAAGTTTCCACAAGCTTTCCACCACCCTAAGTTTACAGTAATCAAGTGGGATGCTTTGTACTATTGTATTCTCGACCCAACGCTCCAAAGATTACTATTTAAGGAAGTGGTGATGAATGATTTAGGGATCTTTTGTTCTTGGTTTTATTGTAGTGTTATATTTCCGCTTTGTGTTTGTAATCGCGTTTCTTTCTCATATAAGTTGTTTTTTTCACCTTAGTTTCTTAATAAAAGTACATCCTTTACACTTATTCTTTTATTATACATATCTCGTTGATATCATTTCTTGACATTTTTAATTAATTCACACCATACTTTCTGAGATTTATCACACCATAGTGGAGTGATCGATTTTTTTTTGTTTTTACTTCTTCAATTCCACCCTCGTAAGTCTACTTCTTGCTTCCATTAAGGACATGTCATCAACTGAGGGATAACTATTTTATGGGTCGATCCAAGGGAGTATAAAGGGTATATATTTATTGTTATTTCTCACACTCTATATTTTTATTATTATTTTTTTGAGTTTCTTTTATTCAATGATTTTCCCTCTTCCTCTTCCATATTAAATTTAATCACCCCAGTTTTATGTGCTAATAAAATACATTACCTTACTGTGCTCATAAAAATGATCCAACAAGTGTATAGATGATTATAATGTGTTTGTGAAGGTGTTTAAGTAGTATTTGATGATGTTAGTTTTATTTCTGTATATGAATCCTTCTCGAGTTAATGAAATTGAAATCAATAAAAAAAGAATTCATCCAATCCACCCCGAGTGATAACCTATGATCAACTCATTATCTTAATTTGAATTAACTTAAATATATTAGTTATAATTTAAACCCATCTAAAATCAACCCAAATTTTTTAACTTTGTAGCCAAAAATATATCTCACTGGTCGTGTATCTTATGTATCTTCTTAGGTCTCAGTTGATTCGACAACCCAATCTAGACTACAAGGACTATTCTAACTTCATCTCTTGGGAAAATTAGAGCGTGGATAATACCCCAATTTTATTGTATGTTTATCATTCATCCATAAAAATTAATGTATTGTTAATGTGTCAATTTATGTCCACTTTTATGAGATAATATCCATTATAATAGTTTATTCAATGAAACGCCGGACTTCTCATACTCTTATTTTTATCAAGTGAAATTTTTTTAATATGGGGTTTACTTGGGGATGTGTTAAAATATAAATATTAAATTTTAAGCTAATAAAATTATATACATCATGGAATTTTATTTTTAATTTCTAGTGAAGAAATAATTATCATAAATAATTACACAATAATGATGTAGTAATTAATAAATTACTGAAGAAATCAATTAAATGATATTAGAAATATTAAAATAATTAAAATTTTAATTAAATAAGGTTATTCAAGAATTTTATAGGGGAATATAAGGTTTTATGGGTTTATTAAGAAGTTTTTTTTGATGTTATATTATTTTATTTATTTTCTTAATGTCAAAGTTATCAATGGTGTCAAAATTGACACAAATGATATTTTATGAAAATGATATTTTATTAAACTATTTTTAAAAAATGATAATATAAAATAAATAAAATGGGATTATATATGGTCTAAAATATAATAAATTGACCATTTATTATCCAATTATCCCTTTATAATTAAAAATTACATCCTTTTAAAATTGAAATATTTGTTACCCCAGTTAAAATTAAAATAAGATAGCTAATGGATAATCAAAATGACAAGGGTTAAAATAACATCAAAACTTATATACAATATATTTATTGGTGATATTAAAAACTTATCACTTATTATGTTATATTCAATGTAATTTTGGAGTTATTTGTATTGATTTTTAATTTATCCTAATTTAATCTTTTGAGAAATTCCAAAAGTGCAACTCCCCACTCTTATAAAAGTGAACCTATTATTCTCTTTTATTAACACTTTAAAACCTGGTTGTTTCTTCAAAAAACTATCCAAATATCCTTAAAATTTCCCTCCCTTAATCATAGAATCTATACCTTGGGAATAAGGCTAACCAAAAAAGTCCTTCTGTGCAAATCAAAAAGAAAATGCCTGAAAAATTTGTAAAATTCATAAACAAACATTTTTTTTATTTCTTCCTTAAACCCATTAAATTATTTTTATTTCAAGTTTATATAATAAAATATTTATCTTAAATATAATAATATATATTTATTTTAAGGGTGTGACCTGATACTCAACACACATCAATAAAATGTTATACACAATCATCGTTTGTGTGTACGGTGGACTACCGCCTCGTGAACTGATGTAGTTCGTTCTTCCATTACCACCACAAATGGTTGGGAATAATGATTGATTTTTTACTTTATATATTATATATATTATTTTTATGATTATTGAATGATTATTTTATTGTTATACCACACATAATATAATGTTTTATAATTTTTATAATATGATAACATCGTTTGTGTTTACGACAAACGACCGCCTCGGAAAGTGATGTGATTCATTAACACATTACATAGAATGTATTAAGGATGGTTTTAAAAAACTTATATGATATATATGACATAAAATAATTCTATAATTATAATATATCACATTTTTTTCTTTCTTTTAATATGACAAGAAAATGAAAATAGTGTTCACGCGTGCGTACGACCTACTGTCACCATGAATGGTGTATTTTATTTTCTACAACTATGTTTTATATATAACCATAAATACATATATAATGAATATATATGATATTAATATCAATTTTATGATTAAATATCATATTAAATCATGATATTATTATGAGGACTGATAATAATAAGTCAAAACATTAAAGAGAAACATAGGGGTTATTACCTAAAACATAATATAAACATAGAATTGCTCATAAGTGGGTAATATAAAGTCATAAGTAAATAATATTTGGTATTATGTATATTAATATGTGTGTGTGTGCTAAATTTATAATAATATTATAATTATAGGAGGTGTGAATGTATACGAATGAATTCAAGACTTAAGGTAGGGTGATTTTTAGTCTCATTTTGATTTCTGTGAGACTTATGTCATATTCACCACTCATTCCTTTTTTGTGTTGTATATACTACCCATGAATGTATTTAAAGATCATTATACATACATTTATCTGTATTTACATATCTATTTTATGATATCACATTTTTGGGGTTTATGGTTCATAAGTTACCAAATGTGTAATGTAATTTTGTCTCAATTTTCCATCATTGAGACACATGTAATATCATGCACCTATAATATGTCACGAGGTGTATATACTACTCATTGACATGTTTTATCATTAAATTTATTATTTTCATGATATTATGAGTTTCATTTAATGTAATTCTCTTTTCAGTTTGATATATGTTTATCCATTAAACTTTTTTTCTAAAAAAATTTTTCCTAATTTTTTTAAATGATTATTTAATAATTTTCAAGTGAAAATGTTTTAAAAGATATTTAGGATTATTTTCAAAACATAATTTATATTTTTTCAATGTTATATTCAATGAAAAAGGTTTTTATAATATTTTATTATTTAAATTTTTTTTTCAAAATGGGAAGGATATTTTCCTCAAGAATTAACTCAAACTATCATTCCAAACCATTTTACATTTAATATAACATTATTTGATATTACCTGTACATTATTGGGGTTATGATTAATGTATACTATCATTATTATTTATGTGGTATTTTTATGTTTATGGTGAATGATTTTTGTTTATGTGGACCACAGATATATGGTTTCATTATGTGATAGGTGGGACCTATATCTCACTTCAGTAGATTGGTTAACACTTTATACCTCATGAGGTAGATGTGGATTAAACGGGTACTGAGCCAGGATTATTAATGGACATTTTCCACTATGAAAAACATGGGAGTGAACTGTAACTACTTATATGGGCTTGGGAGTGACCCATGAATACCAATATGTTATTAGGGGTTAATCGTGAATAATATAATGGTCTTGTGAGTGAAACTTGGATAATAAGATGGTTTTAAGAGTTAGTAAATTCCACCAATATGTACTTGATATAATTCCACAACTACTATGAAAATAATTTTAAATGTTTATGTGTCAACAAAAAATCCTGTCTTTTCTTATTTTATACTTTCATGGATTATGGTCTTTATTTCTTCATGATTCATGTATAATAAATACCCATTATGTATCCCATAAATCATTTATATGATCTTTGATATGAAGGAATGATATTATAATGTTATGTTCATGTTCTCATACCCTTATGTTCGTGATTAAGCTTATGTATCTCCAATGTTTTCCATTACTGATCATATGAGCTCACCATTTTCTTATTTTTTCATTTCCCTAGGTTATAAAGAAAGTGTGTAGGCAGGGGTACTAGAGGGGAATATATTTTTTGGAAATATGGAAGACCTTTTACCTAATGATAATTTTTTGTTTCAAGTTTTCAAAGGAACTAAACTAAAACGGTCTTTGGGTGTGTGTTTGTGTACTCTAAAATATTTATGTAATATCTATGAACATTAATTTTGGATAATTATAGTTGGTATAAGAGAAATATTTTAGTAAACCCTTCGAAACTAGGATGACAAAAACATATCAGGATCTCTATGGACAAGTATATATCTATGATACAATCCTAGAGTTTTTGTAATGATCACGAATAACATAGACTAAACCTAATGTGTCCTAGATAGTGATTTTATAATAAATTTCCCAAGATTAATTGTTTTTCACAATATGATTAGTGTTACTCAAATTATTATTTTTTAGTTGACTGATAGAACCAAAAGAAATCATGTTAACATTAAATCTAATGGAAATTTTGGTGACTATGGGAAACCAAATTGGATGATGAATGGAGAGAAAATATTGTGATTATTCCTAATCAGATATTATGATATATTATTAATAACATGAACCTCAGTGTGATATTTAACACATAAAATAAGAGAAAGATGGAATTTTATAAAGCCTCATCTTGTTATGAACAAAGAGGAAAGAAGATTCAGCTTCTCGTATTCAGGACGGTGGGAAGAAGAAACTAGAAGAATATCTCAAATGAAGGGGAAGATGTTATCTATAAAGAAATTAAATTCATAGAGTGACAAATTGTCAAGGAGTTAAATATTTTGTGTGTATGGGGCATGGTAATTATGAAAATTAATTCCCTAAAAATCGAATTCAATTCTAGAATAAGGATGTACATATTCCATTAAAATCATTGAATTTGAAGGATTAAAGAATTTATGTGATTGGATTAATGAATTGTGAATTGTGAAATATATGAGGATTTTACTGTATATGCTTTTCCTTAATGATTTCAATGAATATTTTAAATATTGATGATGATTTATAAAAGTTATTTAATGAAAATTTTATATTTTATGGTAAAATGAATAAGAAAATATGACCATAAATATTTTTCTTATGTTGAGAAAATGGTGTTTAGTTTGGATAAGCATATTTTTGGAGAATAATAAAGCAAATGGGATTGTATTGATGACCTTGGAACTGATTAGTAATATGATGAAAATATGGTTTATAATATCATGTATTGAGTTTATAGAATTTTTGGATATATGGTGTGTGGAAAGAGTTGATTTTTGAAATCATAAATGTTTTAACTGAAGTTTTATTTTAATTCAGTTTAATACTCTGTTTCTAGAGAATACATGATGAAGGTGTTTACATTTTTTTTTATTTGACAATCAAATGGTACTTTATGATATATGGGGGTTAATGTTAAGCTGATTTTGAGAAATTTAGTGATATTATTTATAAAATTTTGGATTTTCATCTTTTAGAAGGTTCAAAAGTTTAACCATTTATGAAAAGGATTATTTTGAATTTTAATGAAGGTTTAGAGATTAATGTTTCGTAAAATTAATATTTATGCATATTGGATAACATGTGAAAACCATTTTGTTATGGTAATAACTAGAGACAAAAGGAATAACTTATCATCTAATTATGAATATTATGATCCACTAGTTGTTCAGGAATTAAAATTTCAAACACATTTCATATAGTATGACATGAATAAGAAATTATTCATGTCACAACCTATGGATGAGATCGTTCATACAAAATTTAATGAAATCATGTAATTATATCCTCTTATAAAAATTATTAAACTTTAAGGAACGATTCGTAAAACAAAAAAAATACTAGTGCCTTCATATGAATCAAATGGTCCCTTAGATCATCACATTTTTATTGTTATTTGATGGTTAACAATATAATGACCAAGTTCTCTATCACTTTCCATCAGAAAATGATAGTTGGAATTATCTTCTTTTTATGTGTTTTCATTTACCACTAATGTTATCCTCATCGAAATCATAGTTATGTGATGATATTCTCCACTTACATTCCCTATTTTTAATATAATGTTTCATTTACACTTTTTAATATGATTTTTTTTTCAAAATTAAATTATCAAACATCCACCTTTTATTTTTTATGTGCAATTTAAAATTTTGAGGGAACAGTTTCCATATAAAATTCTTATTCATATTGGAATGGTATCTTAACAATTGGAACTTTTATTAAATCTCGATCAATATCATAACATTTTCCATGTACCTCTCATAAGGAAGTGAATATCTGATCCATTACGTGGTCAAATGTTAGAGGTCATACCACTAGAGCATGATATCATTTATGAGGTCATCTAGTGCAGATTTCGGATCAAGTTGAGAATGTTTTTTGAAACAAGACCACTCACCTAGTCAATATTTTCTGTTAGAACCTCTAGATAAAAAAACTATGTGGGAATCCAAGGATTTTATGTGGTACAGTTATACTTATCTATTTTTATCCAAGTAATTATTTGAAAAGGATAAATTCATTTTCAGGGGGGTAGAATGTAACACCCTGAATTTTTATGAATTATTATGTATTCCAATAAATTAATTTTCATTGATAGATTGTGTTGAAAACTATAAAAATTAAAACTCTATTTATATAAAATATTATTCGAAATGAAATATAGAGTTTTCATTGTTCTATATATTTGAATAATTTTGGATGTTATTACACACAATAATGAGTTCCTTTGATAACTTGTGTTACAGACTAGATTAAGTTTTACCAAACAAAAATATACTATTAATTATGATAGGTATCACCTTGATGTTAAAAACGAAGGAATAGATAGAATTTAATGAATTATAAAAATATTATTTATCAATTTTTATGACTTATTTTGTAACCAATTAATTTTAAATGACGAAAAAAACCAATTGAAAATAAAGATTGTGTTTTTTATTAAACAAATTATTTTTATTCCCACATTGGTGTTTTATCATAGTAAATTTTGTTGGTAGATTTTATTGAATCACATTAATGAAATTTATATGTGATATATTCATTTAATATTTTTAAAATTAATATAATATGTTTTGGAGGCATAAAATAAGAACCAAATAATTTTTTGGCATAAAAAGATGTAATTCTTTAAAGGATGTTTTTCTACCTTTTAATGGGAGAATTGTTTGAAAACATGATTTTCTAAAATTTAATATTCCATATTTGAAAAAATAAACTTCATATTATTAATACAAATATTAAAATTTACATTGTTTTAAATTTTGGTATTTTTATGACAAGTTTTAATTTTGATGAATGGTGAAAATATTGAATTTTAATTGAAAATTGTCTTTTAATCTAAATAATTTATAACGTTAAATTATATTTAAAATTGGTTTTAAATTCAAAATATTTAAATTATGAATCCATTAATCCAATTTAGGTCATTTTAACCTTTTTTTTAATATAGATATAAAAACATTGTGAAATTTTTAATATTTTCTCTTCAAAAACCCGCTATCTCGCTCGATCTACAAGATTATTTTTTAATTAATTTTACCCAATTATCTATTTTGATTTTTTGAAAAATTTATTCCATATTTGGAATAATAAGGTTAAAATTTAGTAAATATAACCATTTTATTTTTGGACAATATAAATAGTAAATTTAGTTTTTATTTCCATAATTATGGGTAAATCTTGTAATTAAGGTTAAAAATAATATTATAAATATTATAAAATGACACTAAAACTTCCCCAAATTTTATTATATTATTATATTTTTTCCATAGAAATAAATTATCGGTTACGTGACCATGTATGTGCATTCTGAGGATATTATGACCTTTGTAATATTTTATTCAAAGAAAGGTCAAACTTGACATACTCTTGTTTTTATCAAGATAAATATTTTTAATATGGGGTTGTGTAAGGGATATGTTTAACTAAAAATATTAATTTGAAATATAAAATTTATATTCATCATGTAATTTTATTTTTTATTTCTATGGAAGAAATAATGAACATAAATAAATACACAATGATGATATAGTAATTATTTAATTAATAAATAAATAAATTAAATGGTATTATAATTATTAATATAAATATAATATGAATTAAATATGGTTATACAGAAATTTTATAGGTTAACATTATATTTTAGGGGTGTATTAAATGGTTTTTTAAATTTATCTTGTTTTATTGATTTCTTTAAAGTCAATGTAATGGATAGTGTCAAAAATGACAGTAATGATATTTTATGAAAATATTATTTGATAAAATTATTTAAAAATCCTAAAAATAATAAATATGAAAAATGGGATGATATATGATATAAAATATCAAAAAAAATCATTTATTTTCCAATTATAAAATATAACTAAAAATTAAAGCCTTTTAATATAGAAATAATTGTTACTATAGTTAAAATTAATATGGGTTTAACTAAGGTCTAGTCGAAATGATAATGTTTAATATAACACCAAAACTTATCTAAAATATATTGGTTAATGATAATATAACCTTATAATAACTTATCTTTCAATCAATGTAATTTTTGAGTTATATTGATTGATATTTAATTTATTCTAAATTAATCTTTTGAGAAATTCCAAAACTCTCCATTCCCATACTTATAAAAGGGAACATATTATTCTCTTTTATTCATAGTTCAAAACAAATTTTGTTTAGAAAAAAACTATAAAAAATATCATCCCAACTTCCCTAAAATCATCATATAATCCTTCCTTTTGGTATAATTCCAAGAAAGTAAGTCATTTTGTTCAATTAAAACTGATATACCCGAAGAATATGTAACATTCATCAAGGAACATTTTTATTTTATTTCATCCCAAAACCCAATAATTTGTTTCATATTTATATAATAAATTAACCATCTCCTATATACTTGGATGTTTTATGTTAAGGTTACTACTTATAACTTCACACACGTCAATCTAATGGGAATCAAAATCATCGTTCTTGTGTACAATGGACTATCACCTCGTGAATCGATGTTATTTGTTCTTCTATTACAACCTTTAATGGTTGAGAATAGTGGTAAAATTATATTTTATATATTATTTTTATTATTTTTATGATTTTATTATGATTTTAGAATTGTTATATCACACATACCTTCGTGCTTTCCATTTTGTGGGAATATGAAAATGTAGTTCATGTGTACGATGGACTACCACCTCATAAAGCTATGTGATTCGATTAAGATTTTCATAAAAAGTATTTAGGATGGGTCTAATAAAATTTGGTGACATATATTTCATAAAAATTATTATTTAATGATAATATATTAAATAATATTCATTATTTTAATATTATAATAAAATGAAAATATTTGTCATGCAAACATACGGCTGACCGTCTCCATGAATGATGTATTTTATCTTGTACTGATAAAATTTATAGATAGTAATAAATACATATATAATAAATATATGTGGTATTTAAATCATTGTTATAATTATTAATATTATTAAATTATTATCTAATTATGAGGACCAAGAATAAGAAGTCAAAACATGTATCAGAAACAAAGCGGTTATTACCCTAAACAAAACTTAAACATGGAATTGTTAGTAGGAGAGTAACGTAAATTCATAAATAATTAATATATGCTATTATATATATGAATATGGTTATTTAGTATTTATATAATACACTTATATTTATTGGATTTTGGAACTTATATGACGGAATACAAGACATAAGGTAAGGGGATTTCTAGAGTCATTTTTATTTCAGCAAGACCTATAACATACTCACACTGTGTTCCCTTTTTGTGGTGTATATACTGCCCATTAATGCATTCTATGATACCTATACTTAAATTTATGGGTATTATAATATCAATTTTATAATATATATTTATTGGGGTTTAGGGTTCAAATGTTACCAAATCGGTAAGGTAATTTTGTCTCAATTTTAATTCATTGAGACACATGTTCTATTTTGAACCTATAATATTTAATGATGTGTATATTGTGTTATTTGATTTTTTTATCTAGAATTTTATTATTTTAATTTTATTATTATTTTCATTTAATTTTATTCTATATTCATTTTTATATTTTTTATTCAAAATACATTTTTCTTTAAAATGTTCTCAGAAATGATTTTAAATGATCATTTAATCATTTTCAAGAAAAAATGTTTTCCAATATGTTTAAAATAGTTTTCAAAGATTAATTTATATTTTTTCATGGATATTTTCAATGAAAAAGGTCTGAATATTTTTAGGATTTAGAACCCTTATTTCAAATTGGAAGGGATATTTTCTTAAATAATAAATCTCAATTATATTTCAAAATCATTTTACATTTACGATAACTTTATTTTATATTACATATAGTTTATTTGGGTTATGATTAAAGGATACTATCCTTATTATTTTTTAGTTAAATTTTGTTTATGATTAATTTTTTAGGTTATTGTGGAACACATATGTATTGTAAAACCCCGAGATTTTGTGAATTATGTTTTTGAATTTAATTTAATCTTTTTGATATTTTACATTTCACAAAACATTGAAAGTAGATTATTTTATATGTTTTGAGTAAGTTATATGAAAAATAAATTTAATTATTAACCATAAACAACATAAATTTTTTCTTGTTCTATACAGAAAACCGAGGTTATCTTGCGATACAAGCAATAATGAATTTCCTCGATGGCTTGCGTAATACGCAAGACCGAGTTTTTCCAAACAATAGTATATCATTAAAATGTTATTATTTAACATAATAAGATATAAACAAGCCATTGAATTAGTGTTTATTAATATTATTAACTAATTTATGAAAAATTATGTTTTAATAAAGTATTTTATGAATTAATAATTACCAATTAATTAGAAATTAATATGAAAAATTATTGAAGGTAAAAGGAAATATTATTATTTTTAATGGTCAAAAAGCTATTTTATCAGAATAAATTCAATTATTTATAAATATTGAGGGATATTAATGTAATATATATTTTATATATTCAAAAAAAATATTTTTTTATATTTATTTAATATATTTGATAACAATAAGATAATAACAAACCCAATTTTATTGTCAAAATCCTATATTTGTTATAAATGTATTTTTACTACCTTTTAATGGATAACCCATTTTAAATACAGTTTTTTGAACTTTTATAGATTTAATATCTCAAAATAATCTTAATACTTTGAATATAAACATAATAAAAAATTTAGGATAAATTGTTTTCTGTTTTTCTGTAACATTTTATTTTTAAATGAATGGCTAAAAATACTGGATTTTATTTCAAAACTACTTTTTCATATAATTTACTTATAAGGTTAACATAATTTTTAAATTATTTTAAATACATAACTAGATAATATTATTATCAATTAATCCAATTTAGGTCATTCTATCCAATTTCACATTGAAATTGGATATAAAAACATAGTAAATGTTTCATCGTTTTTACTTTAAAAACATGCAGTATCATCCTGTCGGCATGATTAATTATACATTAATTTTGGCCAATCATGTGATTAGAATTTAGAAAAATGGATTTTATACTAGGATTAATAATAATTTAAAATTTTTAAAATGGTTAAATTGGTTTTGACCAAAGGGATTAGTGAATGTAATTAAATTTAATTACATCGATTAAGGTAAAATTAAGTTTAACTAATGACTAAACCTTACATTTAAGACCCAAAAAATTTACAAAAATAGTCCAAAACAAATTTTATGGAAATTATTCTTCCTTTAAACTTCAATTATTTATATTGGTTTATTTTTTGTGAATTTTTTTGATAAAAACATGGGTACACCAAACTTGATTTCAAAAATACCATGTGTGTCATTTCCATTCCCTATAAAATTCTACTAACTCTCACTCTTCTTCACACATCTAAAACCACTTAGGTTCGGAAAATATCAACATATTACATTTTCCAAAATCTATCCCTTCATCCAAGAATCATTCTATTGAACATAATTCAATTCAACAAATCCTTTTGACACAAACCAATAAGAATTACCTGATTAAAAGGTAAGGTCTTCTATCAAGATCTTTTATTTTATTTTATTTATCCACCATCTCTAATCATCTTATACCATGATTGTAAAAAAAATTATCATTAATATAATATGATGTTTTTATACTACGTATTTTACCTACACTCACACACACCATTATATAATGGGTAATGAACATACTGTTTACGTGTACTGTGAACTACAACCTCACTAAATGATGATTGTTCATTTTTCCTTCACCCAATATCTTGGTGAAAAATATAATGTAAACCCTATTTATATATATCATATATTATATTTATTATTTCTTTAATATAATTTATTCCATTTAAAACACTTATCTTATTTAGTTTCTATTTCTTGTATGTATGGTAATTTTGTTTGTGGAAGTGTGGACTATCGCCTCATCAGAGCGATGTGATTCATTCAAGCACCACATGGAATGTATTAAGGTTGGGGTTAGTGAAATTATATTAAATTTTTAATAATATAATTCTACTTTAAGTATATTTTATAAATATATACATATATTTCATTTTGTTTCTTTCTTTCAATACTACAATAAAAACAGATACAACATTCATGTGTACGTACAGCTTATCATCTCCATGAACAGTGTGTTCCATTACAAAATTATATATTCTATAGATTAAAATAATACAAATATAAAGAATATAAATGATAATTATATCATTTTTTAAATTCTGAAATCATGATATAAGTATAATGGCTGAAAATATAACAAATTAAGACACATGCGATGAACAAAGCAGATATTACCTAAAATGAAAACATAACCTAATATTTTTAACGATAGGGTAATATATGGTCATAATAAAACCATGTATGTTGTTAGATATAAAAATATGTTTCTTAAAAATATTTATAATATTTTTTTTATTATACAGGTTTTTTGAATGAGTGCGATGAGAGTTAAGATCCAATGTAAATGGATTTCATCTCACTTTTTATTTCTGTGAGATACATGTTTTATTCACAAAAAATTCATTTTGATTCCATATATACTGACCATGGATGTAATTAATGAAAAATATATTTTAATTTATTAGTATTTACATATCCACTCTATGACCTTTATTTCATTCGATTCATGTTTCTAAAGTTATAAATTCGGTAAAACAGTTTAGTCTCAATTTTCCTTCTTTGAGACTCATGATTTGTTCGGTTCTTAAATTCTTTTTGAGGGATATATAATCCCACAATACTTGATATATAATGAATCTCATTATTTTATTGATATTTTATGCTTCATTTAATTTATTTTTATTACATGTAGTATAAGGCCCCGGCCTTAAACCTTACTTAATATTGATTTAAATGAATAATTCACATTGAGGATCTTGTCAGGTTTATAATTTTAGAGAATTAGGACATAACTATTACATCTCACAAGATTACATAGTAGACACTTCTACTAAGTTTCCATAAATAAAAAAAACTCTTAAAAGAAACGTGTCTTGTTCCATGTTTTAGATAGTATGTCCTTCCATGATCCCATCCTTGACCCTATTCATCTTTAAGTCATGTGTAAAACATTTCAAAAACTTGGGATGAGCATAAAATGCTCAGTAAGGGATATAAAAGTACGAAAACAAAACATTAGTCCATGTATGAAATCATACTTTACTCATAAAACATATGAATTTTAACATACCTCATCAAATCATGAATAAATCATAGAAATAATAATGCATAAAGGTAACTTGAGGAATTCATAACATTCTTACGTTGGGAGTAACCCTCTTGGTTACGTTTGGAATACCCATCACAGTATATTCCCTAAATATCTTCGAGGAAACCTTAATGTTTAACTCCTTCCCATTACCCAATGCATTGGAGAGCTAAATCGGGCTCACCCGCCCTTAGTTTATCATGGAACCACCCGTCTTCATAACAATGCCCAAGAACCATAACATAATTGTATCACATAAAACATGCATAAAGGAAACATAAAATTTCCACTTTCCAACCACAAGATATCAATACAACACATTGATATACAAACATTATGAAAACCATTTTCAATAACAAAATAAAATAAAAGTAAAACATGGTATTTATTTTTCTTCAAAAAATTGTATGGCTTGTAGAGGAAGCCGAAACTCAAATAATGGTCACGGTGGCAGAGAAGTCGTTGTCGTCGCATACGTATGACAAAAACATTCCCTTTTGTCGTTTAGTAAAACAATTCGTATAAACAAGATTCCTTTTGGATAAACATAATTGTCAAAGGGGTTTATACACCGTATAAAAGAAGGTTGTGTATAAAACAAAATATGCCTCAATGAAAGGAGATTGAGACGAAGTCCCATACAAAGACGTTATCCTTGGATTAAGGATAAATCAATTACATAATTATGTGTGACAAAAGAATACACCAAATATAAGTGTATAATAAGTGTAAAAAAATCATAGGTTATTCACACATATTCATAGAATAACATATTCGAGGAGTACAAGTTTATCCCAAAGAATCAAAATTGGGTTAAGAAGTTCCCTTGCAAAAATTCGACAACCTAACGGCGTCACATCAAAATTCAGAAAATGAGTCTATGAGAGATAAAAATGGTATCTCATCACTTGGACATAAATTTTAAATCAATAAGGACATGGAAGAACATATCCCAACATAATAGTATGGGAACTAAAAGACATAACAAAATAAGTCTTTTAAAAAGAGGAGGGTGAAAGGTTCCCTTACCGACTTGGGTATCTTTCGAAACATACACCCCATGAAAGAAAGACAATACAACATTGATGCAAATACTCATAACCGAAAGTATATTACACAAACAGTAGAATAATGGGCAGTACATATACCACTCAAATGAAATGGTGGAAAATTTAGCATAAATCTCATAGGAATAAAAGTGAGATGAAAAATCCCTTACGAAAACTCGGCAGCCTAACAGCGCCACTTAAAACATCCAAAAATGGATTGATGAGATCAAATAGGGTCTCTCATCAATTTAACATAAAACAATTATCGTAATATTTATATAAAAGAACATCCCAATCATAATAAATATGATCTTAAAAGGAATGACATAAAAGAGAGTGCTTAAAAAGAAAGAGAGGGGTAGGATCCCTTACCTCGTGTCCGACATGACTCGATTGTTCTTTAATCTACTGAATAATAAAATTTAGTCAATTTATAATTTCATAAGGACCTTATTTAAATATTATTATTCAGTTCATATCAAATATTATAATGTTATAATAATTGGTTAATAAAGTGAGTTCATACCAGATGTTTTTGTCGATGTTCGGTACATGAGTAAAAATTGAACTTGTTGGAAAAGAATTTTCCATGTCATTATAGTTACATCATATCCATAATAGTATTAATGTTTTTAAATATCATATATATCCAGTATATATTCATTTTATACTATTCCATACCATTTGGAGATAAAAAAAAATTAAAAGCACCGTTCATGGAGACGGTAGGCCGTACGTACGCATGAACTCTACTTTCATTTTTTGTCATATTAATGGAATTAAAACAAAATGAGAGATATATATATTATAATTCCAGAATTATATCCATCATTTAGATGTAACATATTAAATATATATCCATTATATATACGTACTTATAATAGTACATAACATTTGGAGATAAGAAATGAAATGTACCATTCATAGAGACGGTAAGCCGTACGTACGCATGAACGCTACTTTCATTTCTTTTTTTTTTGCATTCAATGGAATGAAATAATAATGATATAAAAGTATATTATAATTACAGTAGGATATCATATGTAATACCATTAATTCCATCCTTTATACGTCCCACATATGGCATTAACGAATCAAATCACTTTGAGGGGGCGGTAGTCTGCACTTCCTAAAATGAAGATATCGCGTTTACCCATAATGGAAACCAAAAAGGTATTTCATAAATGAAAAATACAGAAGAATAATGAAAACATAAACATATTATATATCAGATATAAATATAGTAACATCTTAATGGCCACCTTTGAATGTGTTAAAATAATATTGAACAATCATCATTTCGTGAGGTATTAATTCTCCATCCGTAGAAACAGTATGTTCCTTAACCATTAGACGGAGTTTTTTGAAAGTTTAGCTCGAATAATTCTTATAAAAACATCCTAGTATTTTTAATATACTGGTTTTGTTACAAAAAAAAGTAATAAAAAGAGTTTAGGGGTTTGGAGAAGAAAAATAAAACAAAAGAACACAAGGGAAGACATTACCTTTAAATCAGGTAACTCTCTTTGATTTGAGATCAAAGGATTCCTAAGAAAGGCTTCTGCCAAAAGTGAGGCTTCAATGATGAAGAGAGGGATGTGGAGAGACAAAATGGACAGGGGTTGGTCGAGGAAAATGCTTGAGAGGTGTGGGTAAGGTGGTAGAGGTGGGGGCCTTTTATAAGAGGAGAGGAGAGGCACTCTTGGAATGTTAAGAAAAGATACATTGTTATAAAATTGTTTTCGGATAAAAAAGGTCCCACAATTAAATATTTCAAGTCTACGTTGATAAGGGTTCTAAATCCACCCATCCAATAGGTTTTTGACAAGTGTAGGTCTTAGATTTTACATTATATTTCCATTTTATTTAAATTGTTAAATAATGAGGTAATCGCTACATCATCATGGTGTCATAAGTAATTTAATTTATTTAATGTCTAAAAATTATAAAAAAAATATCATGATTTATGAAATCTTTGTATCTTCCCAATTACTATTTATAGTCAAAAATCTGACTTGTATAACCCCATTTGAAAATTCTTTTTGTAAAACAACTCATGTTTGTTACATTTTCATTTTAACTTTAAATAAAATTCATTAATGTCATTTTCTTACCCAAGTGGCTCCATGGAGTCCCCAAAATCGACCCCTGGGTTGTCTTGGTCGGCCATGACACATCCAATAAGGGTAGGACATGTGTATAGGTCATTTCATTTTATTAAAACATTATTTTTCCCTTGAATTACACTAATTACCTCAAATCGCGATTAAAAACATAAAAGTTACTATTCAACAAAAAAATTATTTTAATCCCATTGAACCACATTTTACTTTCTAATGACAACCATTTATGTTGGATTTTTGAAATTCAAAACACAAAAGTGGTAAAGTTTCATTTAAACAAAAAATCTGTTTTTTAAGTACCACTTAGTGGTTTCACTATTCATCAAAAATTGATGTTTTTCAGAAAAATACCAAAACGTCACCCTAAGCTATATTTGATATTCCAAATTCAAAAATGATTCCTATTTTACAAAATTCAAATCATATAAGTTACATTAATTAATTTACTAATTAATTCCTACTGTCACGACAAATAGCGTGGTTTTATGAAACAATATATATCAAAAGATCGACACTAGTTTAAGTCCAATTTTAAAGTGAAATTAATTTCAACAACCACTATTGGATTAAATGGAAAAAATTTATTCTAATTTCACTTTAAAACCCATTAAAAAGATAATCTAATCATATAAATAAATTATATTAAAAAGAGGTTTTGAATTAAAATACATCATTTTTCACTATTTATTAAAAAAATGAACTTTATCGGAAAAATACCAAAAATTTACACAATGTAAATTTTGATGTCCTGATTCTAAAGAAGAATTTTATTTTGTCAAATATAACACATAAAATTGTCACAAAGTGCATTTAAAAGAGGTTCTCCATTAAAAGGCGGTTAATCGATCTTTTAAAGAATATTAGAATGTTTACGCATAAAATTGGATTCATTCGCATTTTTAATCCTCTAACATTTTTTGTAAAGAGTAAAAATATTTGAAAAACATATATATTCATTTTTTTGTTAGTTCTGTTCATTACCACCTTTACAAAAGCTATGTGTTAACTACCATTTAAAATAATATTATTTTATTATTAGTGTGCAACATAAGATTCTCAATAATCTCATTGTTGCGTATTGGGTACGCCATCGAGCATAGCGTCCCCTTTAAAGTAATATTAATATTTTATTCACAAATATGGATAAATTTGAAAATTTCATATTCTTTATTTACATGGGGTGTTTCATGGAGAGTATGATCTGAAGTTACCACATGGTAAGAGTTCATTGAAACAATATCATCTCTTTTTCAGATTTTTAAGGTTATGATTCATTTGATGAAATGTTATGTTCCATATCTCATGAAAAATAAGGAATTTTATTATACTCTTGTCATTAATTATTTATTAATATATTGGTATCATTTATTACACTATTTAGTACATAATATATTTATGAAAGTGTTCTTTATAAAACATGACTTTACCCTTTCTTCATTCGAAAATATATGTCCCTTTGAAATATTTTTTTTCTAAAAATCATTTCCATGAATATTATACTAATATCCAATGATAATTATAATAAATTTTTTCACTTTTTATCTTTTACTAATTTTTTATAATGAATCTTCTTGTCTCTTTTCTAATGAGGCATTTTTATATCCCTTTTACCATGAAAAAGGAATGTTCTTTTTACCTCATATGACATGTATGGATTTATCCACCGTCAATACTTTGAATCCTTAATTTCATGTATAAAGGTTAATTTTTATAAAAAAAATTAAAGTATATTTTAATGTAAATTTGGTTTTAAATGTTTTGTATGCTTATTTTATTAATTTTCAAGGAAAATTCTATTCAAATGTTTTTCAAGTTATTTTATAAGATTTCAAGGAAATTCATTTTCAAAAGGTTTCCAACATTATTTAATAAGTATTCAAGGAAAATAGATAAAAAGTATTGCAATCCTCATTTATATGTTTGAAAATTATTTTCAAGAAAAATGGGTTTCAAAATGTTTTCATGCTTTTTTTATATGTTTTCAATGAAAATGGTTTTTCAAAACGTTTTCAAGGTTCTTTTATATGTTTTCAAGGAAACTGGTTTTTCAAATAAATTTCAAGATCCTTTTATAATTTTTCATGGGAAATGGTTTTCAAAATGTTTTCCATCTTATTTTATAAGTTTTCATGGAAAATGGTTTTCACAATGATTTCAATTTTATTTTATTGGATTTCAAGGAAAATTATTTTCAATATGTATTCCTGACTTCTTTATAAGTTTATAAAGTATTTACAAAAGAAATGGGTTTTTAAAGGTTTTATGTTTTAAAGATAATTTTTCAAAGTAGAAAGGATATTTTCCTCAATAAATGATCTGAAAATATCCTTCAATGTTATATTCCTTCTAATATGAAATCAATTGATGTAACTCTTGCCATTCTAGAAAATAATACAAAGGTTCTGTTTATATTATTTCATAAATAGTTTATTTTTTGATGGAAAAACTTTTATGACACCTGTTTCCCTTTCACAGATTATATTTTTTTGAATCCTGATTATCTTCACAGGTTATGCTTATGATGGAATGATTATGAAACATTTATATGTTTCCATATGATATGATATGATTACATTGTTTTCATACCCATTTCATTTTAGGGGTTAGGATATGATTGTTTATGAATTTGTGGCCCATGTGTGTTTGATTTAATTATGTGATAGGTGAGACCTATATCTCCCTCTAATGTATTGGGTAAAGATTTATATCTCATGATATAGACATGGATGGAATGGAAAATTAACTTAGTCTAGTATTACAGAGTTGGAATAGGAAATGAAATCAGTTCAGTATTATAAGGCTAGAATAATAAATGAACTATGTTTAGTATTACATGAATGTAATGAGGAGTAAACTCAATTATGTTATATAGGGTTCGAGTAGGGATGAACCAGGTTCATTAAAGGACTTTTTCCACTAATATGGCCTTATCAGAGATGCCTTGACTACTACAGAAATGATTATATAATCATATGTGTCTTCCACAATTCCATGTTTTATAACTATGTTATGCAGTCATGGATTATGTTCTTTATTTCTTTATGATTCATTTCATATGAACTAGAATTCCCTATTCCATGATTCATGTAAATGTTATTTTATATGAAGGTTATGATCTTATAATTTCATGATCAAGTTATCATACCCATATTCTCTTAAATATGCTTAGATATCTCCCACATTTACCCTTACTAGGCTTTTGAGATCACCAATTTTTATATTTTGTCCCCCATATTATAAAGATATGTATAATTTTTTATTTATCTAAGAATGGTTATAATAAATAAGATAAAATTGGTAGATAATATAGCTCATTTATGTACTGGTGGATATATTTCATTGTTTACAAAGGCACTAGCATAATACTATCTTTGGGAGTATATTTGTATAATGTTTAAAGTATTCCACAAATTTTTTGTAATGTCTATGAATGAAAAGAGAGGGACACAATAGTTGTTAATATAGAAAACGTTTAGTTAACCTTTATAATCTTAGATGAAAAAACCATAGTGAGAACCCTAAGGACATGTTTAAAGATAAGTCTAAGAATAAAGAAATGTATAAGAAAATGTCCTGGAATTTTGGTAAAGGATATAGTTTTGGTTTTATATAAATAAACCATTATCAAGGTACTAAAAGTGGATGTGGCACTAATATGTATCTACCTAGGGGTAGGAACTCTGATAAGATGTTTTAGGCCTGAATTAGGGTAATCTGGTACATGAAAATGGGCCTTACAACACACTTGGTTTGACACTCCAGGGGGATATGCTTTGGAAAATCACAAACACTTTATGAATCATCCTGAATGATTTTGATAAAATATTAATATGATTAACATAGGATAAACATGTGGTTTCCTCAATTAATGAAGTATGATCCATGATTTAGGCACCCTATAAATAATTTTTTATGATTATATGGTATCACAATATGATTTATTATTCACACTATGCCTTCTAGTTTTAATCAACAGATATAACTTGAAGGAACATGGTTCAAATATAATGTTTCAGAAATGGGAAGTATGGGAATTATATAAATCGATTTCCATATTATAAATCTCATAAATAGAATCAAGAATTTTTTATGAGTTTCAGTTATACTTATGAAAATAATGAGACCTCAAATGGCCTGCGAAAGGTATTTTTGTTCATACAATTCTGTTTACTATAACCATAAGAACAATTATTATATTAAGGTTATGGAAACATAAGATTTGATTTATATTTCATATCTAGGAAATAGTAATTAAGGAATAGGATGATGAGACCTAATTAATGGCTAGAGAATAAAGTTGGAGGAATAAAGTGTTTATGTTTTTCGAATTCAAAGATTGTGTTATATTAATCATGAAATATGTGATTATTTTCATTATACATTTTCATTAAGGATTGAAAATAAAATGTTGAATGGTCATGAAGGCATAGAAAATGATTTAATAGAAAGGTGGTATTTTTATTTGGGGAAGTTAACTCTTAATTAATGCATGATATTTAGATAATGATATTTGGATAAAGATATGTTGGATATGAATAAGTAAATTGGATGGTATAACTTACCATATATATGATTATTAACAAAGTGTTCTATGTCATCAAGGATGAAGTTTCAACTTCTTGAATTTAAAGAATATATCCATTATTCACTAGAGTAAGGAAGAATGCATTTTTTCTAAAATTATTTATGGTAGTTAAATTTACTACCATATTTTAAGAGAATATAAGATAAGGGTATTCACATTTTTGGAATGTGACAAACAAATAGTGATTTTTGATATATGATGGATCAATGTTAATATGATTTCAAGACTTTATTTTTAAATATTTTAATTTTTTTATTTCAGAAGGGTTATAAGGTTAACCATTTATTGGATATTTAAGTTACTATTTGGATGATGTTTTTTAGAATAAATTATTATCTTACCATGTGGGGATTGAATCAAATTGGATAACCTATTGTAAAAATGTGGTGATAATTAAAACTGATGACAGATGAGATGGAATATCAGGGATATCATGATCTGTTTGTTCTTTGGGAATGAAAACTTCACCATTCGTTTTGGAGAAAGAGGTGAAGTGTATCAAGGGACAAAAAAGGGTGGGGATATCATGAAATCATTAGAGTGTATATTTTCATGAAAAATATTTAACTTTAGGAAAAATGATCTTGAAATCAAAATAATTATCCTAGTACCTCCATTTGTTTTTGATGAATCAGAATGTCTCTTAGTTTATCATAGATTTATTTCTTTTTGATTTTTAACTTTCTCATGACTTTTTTTTCTATCAACCCCATCAGAAAATGATGGTTATATTTCTTTTCCATGTCAATTTTATCAATTTACCTTTATTTTATCCCATGTGGAAAACCAGTTACATGCCACATTTAGTAACTGATATGTTTCCATCTTTCCATTTTAAAAAGAAGTTTTAGTATTAATTTTTATGATGTGGGTTTCTAAGAATGTAACTTTCAAGTATTAAACCATTAATAGTAGAGAAATTATTTGAGGTATAAATTCATTTTTTGGGAGGTAGAATGTAAAACCCTGATATTTTTGGGATTATTAGTTTTTAATTTATTTATTATTTTCGATATTTTACATTTCACACAACAGTAAAAATAATTTATTTATTTTTTTGGATTAAGTTATATGAAACATAATGTTAATCGTGCACTACACACACCATTAATTTTAGCTTTCTCTATACATAACATTGAGGTTGCCTTATATTACATGCAACAATGACTTTCCCCTGTGGCTTGCCTAACACGCAAGACAGAGTTTTACCAAACAATAGTATATCATTAAACTGTTATTATTTAATATAATATGATATAACCCTCCCATAAAATTTTATTTTATGAATAATTTTAACATATTTAGGGAAATATATGGTTTTTAAAAATATAAGATGAATTCATAGATTACCAATTAATTTTAAATTAATAAGAAAACCAATTGAAAATAAAGAACAATATTATTATTTTTGTGGTTATAAATCTCTTTTAACTGAAAACATTAAATTAATTATAATAAGTGAGTTATATTAAATTAATATATATGTTATATATTCAATAAAATATTTTTTATATTCATCCAATATATTTTATAGTCATAATACAAGAACAAACACAATTTTATGCTTAAAAACCTTTATTTTTTATAAAGGTATATTACTGCTTTTAATTGAGAACCCCTTTTATATAAAATTTTTAGAAATTTTATAGCTTTAAAATGTAAAAATAAACTTTATATTTTTAATAAAAAATAAAAATTAGGCTACGATAATTTTTTTGGTATTTTCTGTAAGGTTTTATTTTTTAATGAATAGTTAAAAATACTAGATTTTAATTCAAAACCATTTTTTCACCTAATTTATTTATAATGTTCAATAATTTTTTATATTGGACTAAAAGTTTAATTAGATGATATTTTTATCAATTAATACAATTTAGGTAATTTTGACCAATTTTACATTGAAATTTGATATAAAAACATTGCAAACTTTTCATTATTTTTACTTTAAAACCCTATAGTGTCGTCCCATTAGCAGGATTAAATTTAAATTAATTTATACCACTTATATTATAATAATTTATAAAAACTGATTTCATATTTCTAATAAAAATAATTTATAGTTTATAACATGTTACAATTAGTTTTTATCAAAAATATTAGTGAATTTAATTAAATTAATTACATTGATTAAGGTACAATTAGGCTTAACTAATGAATAAACCTTAAATTTAATACCCAAAATGACTTAGAAACTATTAAAAAACCAATTTTATAGAGATTATTCGGCCATTAACCTACCATAATTGAGTTTTATTGTTTATTATGAGTTTTTTAGGTATAAATGTAGGTACACCTAACTTGATTTCAAAAATTCCAAGTTTGTCCTTTCCCTTCCATTTAAAAGGCCATGACCTCTCTATCTTCTTCACACATAACAAAACTCTTAGGATAGACCAAGATTTACCCAATAAAATTTCCAAAATACCTCCCTTACTCTTTGAATCCTTTCCTTGGGAAAAAGTATATCCAAGGAAGGCTTTTTGAACAAACCAAAAGGTGTTACTTGATCAAGAGGTAACGTCTTATCTCAACCTCCTTTCTTTTATTTTATCTCCCCACCAAAATTAATCACATTATTAAATGATTTTATAAAAAATCTATTTATTAAATATACAATTATTTTTTACAATAATTTTTTAACTTACACTTACACACACCTCCATCTAATGGGTAATAAACAAACTATTTACCTGTATGGTGAACTACCGCCTCACTAAACGAAGATTGTTCATTTTTCCTTCACCGCCTCTCATGGGGGAAATTATGTTGGAAAAAATATTTATATTTGTGAGATATTATATTCATTATTTATTTAATATTTTTTCTTCATTTTACAACAGAAATCTTTTTACTTTCCATTTTGTGTAAATACAATAATTTCATTTGAGGAAGAATGGACTATAGCCCCCTCAAATCAATGTGATTTGTGAACACACTATATGGAATATATTAAGGAAGCTTTTAGTGATATTATATGATATATATAACATTACAATTATTTTTTAATTTTATTATATATATATATTTTCTATTTTCTTTATTTATTTCAATATGAAAATAAAAATGGAAACAACATTCATGCGTATGGACGACTTATAATCTCCATGAACGGTTTATTCCATTTAGAAACTATATATTACATAGATTATTATAATAAAAACACCTTGAATATACATTATACTTATATAATGTTTTACATTATGGAATCAAGATTTAAGTATAAGGACTAAAGATATTACAAATAACTACATATGCAAAGAACAAAGTGGATATTACCCAAAGTGAAACCTTAACATAGGATTGTCAACAAGAGGGTAATATAAGGTCCTAATAAAACCATATATGGTATTAGATATGATAATATTGTTTTTTAAAATATCTATAATAAATTTATATTTATTATACAGGTGGTTTGAATGGGTTGATGAGAGTCAAGACACGGGGTAAGGGGATTTCATCTCACTTTTAATTTTCGTGATATATATGTTTTATTCACCACCCATTACTTTTGTGTGGTGTGTATATATCCCATGCATGTAATAAATGATTCTAATATTTAAATTTATGGGTATTTAAATATACATTATATGACTTCAATTTCATTGGGTTTAGGTTTCAAAAGTTATTAAATTAGTAAAATAGTTTTGTCTCAATTTTCCTTCTTAGAGATTCATGTTTTGTTATACAGAAAAATTAGTTTTAAGTAATATATAATTCTACTTTACATGATATATAATGAATATAAATCTATTCATGATATTATAAGATTCATTTAATTCTATTTTCTTAAATGGGGAGTATGATCCCATGTTACAGAGTGGTGAGAGTTTATTAAACAAATCTCATCTCTTTTTGAGATTGATTATGTTTGTACATCCTTTGACGAAATTTTATGAACCATATCTCAATAAAATTAATTAATTTTATTATCCTATATTTATTCATGATTTATTTTTGTATTTTTAAAATTTATTTCACTATTTGCTATATAATATATTTAAGAAAGTGTTTTTATGAAAACCCAACTTTACCCTCTCTTTGGTTGGAAATCTGTCTCCCTTTAAAACTACGTTTTCTAAAATGGATTTCGAAGAATATTAAAATAATATACTATAATTAGTAAATAAATTTTTACCCCCTGTTTGTTTTGAAAATTGTTTCAAATGAATCCTTTTATCACTACCTAAATGATACATTTTTCTAACCTCTTTTCTATGAAAATGAATGTTTTTTTTACCTCATACGACATGTATGGATTTAACGACTATCAATACTTTGAAGCCTTATTTTCATTTTTAAAGGATAATTTTTAAGAATTTTTTTAAAGGATATTTTAAAAGAAATTGTTTTCAAAATAATTCCACCCTAATTTTATATTTTATCTAGGGAAAAAATTCTCAAAATGTTTTCAGGCTTCTTTTATTAGTTTTCAGGGAAAATGATTTTCAAAATGATTTCAATCCTCATTTATATGTTTGAAAAGTATTTTCAAAGAAAACTGTTTTCAATTTTTTTTCAACTTCCATTTATAAGATCTCAAGGAAAGTGGGTTTTCAAATTATTTTCTAGATCCTTTTATATTTTTTCAAGGAAAATGGTTGTTCAAAATTTATTCAAACTCGTTTTATGATTTTTGACGAAAAATGGTTTTCAAAATATTTTCAAGATTATTTTATAAGTATTTAAGGATTAAAAAACTTTCTAAAAAAATCAATATTATTTTATATGTTTTAATTCAAAAATATTTTCAAAATATTTTGAATCTTTATTTATATATTTCTGAATTATTTTCATAGGAAAAAGTTTCTAAAATTTTTTATGGTTTAAGGAGATCTTTAGAATGGAGAAAGAATATTTTCCTCAAGAAAGTTTTTCAAAATATCCCCCAATGTTATATTACTTATATTATTTTATTATTTGATGTTAATAATTCCCTTGAAGTAAATAATCCAAAGGATCCATTCATATTCCTTCCGGAATGGTTTGTGTTTTTATGGAACGATGCTTATGGCACTATTTTCTATTTCAAGGGTTATATACCTTTTAAAGCTTCTTCTTTTCATATGTTATTCTTATAATTATACAATTATGAATCTTGTATCTTTTTAAATAGGTTATGATATGATTTCATGATTGTGATACCCATTTAATTTCATGTGTTACAATGTGATTGTTAATGATTTTGTGTAAAATGTATGTATGATTTCATTATGAGATTTGTAAGACATATATCTCACTCCAATGCATTGGGTAAAGATTTATATATCATGAGATTGACATGGTTGGAATGGGAAATGAACTAGGTTTAGTATTAAAGTGATGGAATGTAAAATGATCTCAGTTGAGTATTATAGGGCTGGAATAGGAAATGAGCATGGTTCAGTATTATAGGGCCAGAATGAGGAGTGATCTTAGTTCAGTAATATAGGGCCAGAGTGGGAGTGAACTCAACTCAGTAAAGGAATATTTCCACTAAGATAGACTTGGTAGTGATTCCTTGACTATAATCGAAATCATTATACATGCTTATGTGTCTGCCATAATTCAATTTTTTATTCCAATAATATGCTTTCATGGATTAGGTTCTTTGTTTCATTATGATTCATGTTTTATAAAATGCCATGATTTATGCCATGATTCATGTATATTATCTTTGATATGTAGGTTATGATCTTATATTTCATGATCATGTTATCATACCCTTATGCTCATAATTATGGGTACATATCTCCCATATTTACCCTTACTAATCATTTGATATCACCCATTTTTATGTTTCGTTTCCTAGGGAATAAAGATATGTATTATGTTAGGAGTATCTAAGAGTGATGATAGTTATGAAGAACCTAGTGGAAGATAATGTACCTCATTTATGAACCAGTTTTTATGTTTCAATGTTTCTTAAGGCACTAGACTAATATGGT
The DNA here is from genome assembly GCA_963277665.1 of Viscum album. NCBI lineage: Eukaryota > Viridiplantae > Streptophyta > Magnoliopsida > Santalales > Viscaceae > Viscum > Viscum album. The sequence goes on along the minus strand of OY728151.1, from coordinate 287,638,046 downwards.
CTTTAAGGGTCTTTTGGTATAATGTTTAAAGTATTTTGAAAAAGTTAATAATGACTTTATATAAAAATTGATGGTATTTATATTTATGGTTTTCATTATGTGATGGTTGGGGCCTATATCGCCCTCAAATGCATTGGATAATGATTTATATCTCATAACAAAGTCATGGATGAAATGGGAAGTGACCCTTATTCAGTAAAGGAATTTGTTCACTAAGATGGTATTGGGAGTGAACCGTGACTGCGAATATGGTCTTAGGAGTGAACCATGACTTATAAGATGGTATTGGGAGTAAACATTGACTACTAATATAGTTAACGGAGTGAACCCATTCCACCAATGAAGTCTTGTCCAAGAGCCTTGACTACTATTAAAATCATTTTATACTTTTATGTGTATGCCACAAATTCCATTTTTAAATCCAAGGTTATTCGTTCATGGATTATTTTCATTATTTCCTCATAATTCATGTCTTATTAAATGTAATTATTTATTCTATAACTCATGTATATGATCTTTGATATGATTTTTATGATCATCTAATGTAATTTTCATGTTCTTATACCATTATTTTCATGATTATACTTATGTATCTCCCTTGTTTACCCTTACTAAGAATATGAGATCACCCTTTACTTATGTTTTCTTTTCCATGTGTTATAAATAAAGGTTTTATGTAGGGATTCTAAATGCGATGATTTTTTTGGGAAATGTTGAAGACCTTTCACCAAACTAGAATTTTGTGTTCTAATTTTCCAAAGGCACTAGACTAATATAATCTATGGGCATGTGTTTCTAAATTTTGAAAAAATTGTTCCATTTTAATATATGTTAATCTTGGATAATTATAACAAGGGTCCCAATCAAGTCACTCTCAGTTCATCAAAATACAATAAAATAACAATGTTTTATGAAAGAATTATACACCCTAAAAGGGTTATCAGATAAAAAACATGCCCCGCCTAACCCAATTGGGTCTAGTTGTGCATTTGAGAATTTAATTGTACATTTAATCATGATTAGGTAATAGAGATACAAGAATTTTCATAGGAAACAAAATCTTTTAAAATTAAAATTTAACAGGTTTTATATTTATAAAATGGTTTCTAGGTTTATCAGTCTCATAAAAGATGGTCCAGTTATATCGGTCACCATATTTTATTTTATAAAACATGTATACACTATATAAATTGTTAATTGGTTCAAATTTAACCATAGACCATATGTTTCAGCCCACTTGACCCATGGAACATTTCTCAAACATATCTGGATAGATTAGCTATGGTGTCACCATCAATCTATGTGGTAAAACACTATTTAGGTTGATTTTAGCACTTTAATATTCAATTGTGTAAAAAATTATAAATAGGAATGATATCATAATATGTAATATAAGGAAATATGGTAAAAATAAGAACATATTCATGAAAAAAGAAACAAGGTATCCTACTTCCTATATAGGGAAACACCCAAGCATTTTATGTAAATAAACATGATAAACATAACACTAACGACTCAAAATAATGTTGTATAGGAAATCAAACTAATAAATCAACCATCCTATTATCCAAATAAGTTTGCTAATGAAGCACCTTTGTATGTGTAAAAATAATAGTGATACTAAAATACCTAACATGGATCATAACATGAATTCTAATAAACAGACAAGGTACATCTATGAATTCTACTTCATGGAATTGAATATGCATGGAATGTGAATCTCTATGTTCCAATAATGTTGATTGTAATGATATGTCCTTTAAAAACTAAGACAATTGTAAATACTAAAATCAAGTAAATCAATGAGCAGAAAAAGTAGACCAATCACTCAAGGTGAAATCATAATCAACCATAACAATGGACATCACGAAAAACAATCCCATCCATGGCCACTTGTAGCTTTCCCTGTGTGTGGTTTGATCACTCCAAAACACATATATTTACCAAGAACCTAAACATTCCTAGTATCTTATCTACCATCCCAAAAAAATAAGATAAAGGAAATGAAATAGTATTTGATTTAATTTTGTAAATTCCCTATTGAGAAGCCTCTAAAAATAGAGCCTCAAGTCAATTAGTCAAGTGGCCCCAAGCGTGCTTCCATGAACGTTGGAGGCTACTAACTAGCATCTAGGGTATAACAATGGTATGGTGGGTAGAATATACCCCCATTATTAGAGTAGCATAGTGGTATGAGAGATAATATGTAAGTCAACCAAAAATGAATGAATAAAAACAAAGGTATTGGGAGATAATAATAACTAATTAAGTGGCCATATCCTACTATAAATCTATAAATGCATGTCCATGTGAAGTTACATAATCTAAATATAAAACATCCAACCAGTAATAAAATAAAATATATGTGATAATGAAAATAATAAAGTCCCTAAGGTTGATCTCAATGATCATCCTGATTACTAGCTCTATCATATGATCCTAAGATCCAATGAATGATAAAGAACACGAGCAATGATACATAAACTTACAAACAATGAGGTATGCTAAGGTACCCCAGGGAAATGGACTCCCATGAAGGGTGTGAGATATACTCATTAGACCGCCACCAATGGTGTCTAATGTATAATCTATAAGGGGAATATAGAGTACAATAGTGTGCGGGTATAATAAATAAATATGAACTAAATTAATAAATAAATGTGAAAAGTCAACCTGAGCTTCTTCAAGGACACCTTTCTGACCCTACCTACTTCATCTAATTCCAAAATTCCCTTGCACTTGGGTTAACCTATATATATATATGACAATGCTTCTAAATATGGATCACATAACAAGTATCAAGTGAAATACTGAACCCAAGCATCTGATTTGGCTTGGCAAATGCGTCCCATGGAAACAGTAATGCATTCTTTGTTTTTTAAAATAAAATACATCATTTGAATTTAAGAAGAGGAACCATAATCCCATCCAAGGTGATTCAAAAAGGAATACCAATTATCTGTCGAGGGGATCTATTACCACGACCCATCCCCCGGGGCCCATGTCGTGACTACCCCAAGCCCGCCTTCCATAGGCCAAGGGCCGGTGACTAGCCCCGAAAAGGCATATCCCTAAAACTGGGAAGTTATTGCCTCTAAACCTGTATACTGACACAAACCAAGAACACAGCAATATACAAGCACAAGATAATCTATATAGTAAATAGGGTGTGTACATTACGTAAAGGGAGTCATAATACAAGACCAACTAGAAATTACAATTAAAACTGAAAACACCTCCTGTGAACACTTGTAACACCCCAAGCATCCACGGTACGTTTCTCTTTGAATAATACAGTAGCGTGTGTTGTACGCAACTTTGACTTCTAACACACCACAACCAATATAACTAGCCATTATGAATAGTAATACCCACTTATTGAAATTTTATAAATTTTATCTTCCAAAATGGACTTCATTTTTGGATTTGGAATATCGAAATTATCTTTGGGTGAATTTTTGGTATTTTTTAGAGAAAATTCAATTTTTGATGAATAGTGAAAAAACACCCAGTTATAGTTTAAAACCGAATTTTTATTTAAATAATTATTTATTTTATTTAAATTTATTTTAGGTCAAAATAGATACATAATACCTATATAAGTTCAATTTAATTCATTGGAGTTAGTTTATAATAATTATATACATATATATATATATAATTTTTATTAATCTTTCACCATCTTTTACCCATCTCCTAAATGAATTTGCAAATTCACATAAAACTTAATTTTACCACTTTTGTAAGTGGAATTTAAAAAATCTGAGGAACACGGTTAATATCAAGGAGTAAACTATATTTCAATAAGATAAAAATATTTTTTGGTAAATAGTAACTTTTTACTTTTATTTAGCAGAGCAAAATGTAAATAGGGTAATTAAGGGTAAAAATGAAGTTATTATTACCCTAACACATGTCCTAATTCTATTGTCTAAGTATAATTCTACCAAAAACAACCATAGAAATAAAATATGAACCTATTTGTTCCACATGGATTAGATTAGGACATTTATTATTATTTAATTCAACGAAGAGTTAAAAGAGTTAAAATCAATGTTTAATAACTAAATTTTTTTAATATAGGGTTATACATAATAAAAATTTGATTATAAAAATTCATTAGAAATATAAAATGATTTCATATATAATGGTATTTTATTTATAATTTTTAGGCATTAAATAATTTAATTTATTTATAACCCAATGGTGATGCAGTAATTACCCAATTAATGAAATATTAAAATAATTGATATTATAAATATCCAAATAAATGTAATTTTAGATATTTTATTAACTCCACTAATTTTATAGTTTAATATGACATATTAGGGTTGGTTAGATGAATTTGTTGCTAAGTAATAATGTTGTTACGAATTTAGCAAAAACAAAATACCAAATAGTGTTAAAATTGACATAAAAGAGTTTTCAAAACCAATATTATATTATTAATTTGATATTATATTCCTAAGAATCTGAGGGTTGGCCAAAGGAATTATATAATGGTAGGTGTATCATTAATGGACCACTTGGGGGTCTCTTGAATTATATAGTATGTTTATTAACAATATTACAAAAAAATACAAAGAGACATGGTAAATGTCAAACTGATTAACTAAGAGTTAAAACTGAAATATAAGGTTAATATGGTGACCCAAACCTATCTAAAACCTATTGTTTGAGTGTTTCTCTACCTATAACCACCTTAACCTTTAAATAATCCACTTTTGTTCTATTTTAAACTGAATATGTATTTGTTATAAAATAATATTTCTAGCTTTTCCTAAGGTGCCTCTCACCCCACTTATAAAATGGCACTCCCCCTTCTCTCTAATTAACACCTTCAAATCCTTTTGGCTCAGCCAACCCCTACCCAAATATTCTCTCAAATTCGCTCAATTAAACCTAGAGGCCTTATTTTGATCTGAAATCAAACCTAGGTAGCCCATTTGATCAAATAAAAAGGAAGAACCTGAAGAAGAGGTAATGTTTTCACCACCCTCTTTCAAGTTCCTTTCTTCTTCAAATTCTTCTTTCTTTGTTATTTCCACTATTAAATAATAAATCCAGTATATAATATATACATTGATGTTATTATAAATATGGTACAACCATATTCAGTATTCTATCCATCCATTGAAAGACATGTCACCATACGTGCATACGTATGACTTACCGTCCCCACGTCGTGGTGTAATTGTTATTCAAAACATTATTATTTGAATGGGTATGATAATGATGTGTAATTGAAGTAAATAATAAATATATCATTATAATAATTCTGTATATATGATGTACCGTCCAATTATATATTATTTTAATATCAAAAGAATGATATTGTCGCTCGTGCGTATGTACGGACAACCATCTGCACGAACGCCATGAGATTCATTCCCCATTATATCCATTCAAGAATAATTCTCCTTTGATGATTAAAAATAATGTTTAAGGACATGATATAATTCTGGATATGAATAAGATAAAACATATCCATAATAAACATGGCTTATGTACCAAAACATATAAAATAAAATGAGTATGTTAACACCCGAAACGATGATAATACTAACATATTATTAACAAAGAAATGTTAAAATATTATTTATGATATCATATTAATGTATATTATTCTTTTATATTTTAATAACATCTATTTAACCATTATCCAGAAGGTTAAACTACCCTCAACCAAGGAAAAGTACAAGGTATGTGTTTATTTCACAATTTCTTCATTATCTGAGGTTGTTTATACGTAATTATCCACTGGGACCTATTTATCATCCACATCCATGTTTCGTAAAAATGTAATTAAAATAATTCTTATGATTTTATAGTCTATGGGTTAAATTCATTTATACCCTTTTTGGATTTTTATAAGTTTTTTATAAAGGAATTTTTCAATCATTTTCCAAACAAGGACCGTTTTAACCTTTTCGACAGAATTAAGGTAAGAATGTCTTCTCTAACTTATACAGAAGGTGCGGTTATTTTCTGCCATTATAAAATCATCGAAGCTTCCCTTATAATATTATAAGAATTTTTTCAAATCAAATGTTTTATTTTATAATTATGTGACTTTTAAATGATTTCAAAAAAGAGATATTTCTCTCAAATGGTTTGATTTCATCTATGTCAACATCCATTGATGGATTTCAAGCTTATTTGAAGTTGATTTATTATGATACAAAAATTCCATTTTGTATTAAAGTTTTGTAATATGTTTGACTATGGATGTGTTATTTTTATACCATTCATGGTTTATAGAGAAAGTATTTACATTTCATAATCTAGTTTTAATACGAATGTTTAAGTTATGTTTAAACCTGTTTATATGAGGAATGCATTGGACTTAGTAAGTGACAGGTGGAGCCCACTATAGCTCATCGATGCATCTGTAGGTCTCATGAGACAAACTAGTTTCTTGGCAGAAGGCTTTGACAAAATCTTATTTGTAGTCTTGGCACAATGCATTGACTATGTGTTTATCATAGTTTAGCATTATGCATTCCAGCATTATGAAAGTGGTTATTGATATTGCATGTGATTATTTGATTAGTAGAATATCCATGTGAATAAGTAAATGGAATTATTTCATTTTATTTCTACTATATTATGATGAAGTTCAAGTTTAAATGCCTTTTTTAGTTATATATTGCCTTAAATGTTTATTCTTATTTATGAAAGTTTATGCTATATTGTAATCCTTACTGGGTATCTGAGCTCACCCATTTCTATGTTTTATTTTTCATAGGATGTGAAGAAGTATTTTATGAATGACCTGGAGGGATAGTATGAGGGGATATGAGTGTGGTCTGTGGCTACTTTTTTGTTGTAGTTTTTATTTAATGATGTAATGTAAAATTTATGAATGTATCTAGTGATTCCAACGCTACTAAACTAATCAGTATTTCGAGACTTGATATTTTGTGATCATTACAATGTTTTGTAATAATGCACCGACTCTGGGTAACTGGGGTCGAGGCATTATAGTTGGTATCAGAGAAAGTTTAGTACAAACCTTGGAAGGTAGATTTAGATAAACTCTGATTAGAGCACATAGACCTATGATGGACTTTGAGTATTAGTATAGAAGAACTCCCTAGAGTTTTCGTATTGTAGCGATTTTGTGAGTTTTCCAATAAATACATCCCTATCTAGATACGATCAGGTAGAGGTGGCTCTATCATAGATGTACCTTGGGGTAAAACCTGAAAACACCTCCTTGAGCTAGACTTGAATGGGATTTGATGCACGATAACGGGCCTTGTTGCACTCTTGGTTACAACACTCCCAGGGGATATGCTTAAGATAATTATCATTTTTGTTTACAAACCATTATGAAGGGTTTATGAGTATATAATTCCTCAATGAAAATATTTTTATGATTATGGATTATATCCATAAGCTGTTCAATTTATATTAAGTGTTTTACAGGTTTGGATTTCTGTATTGTGATTCATAAACTAATATAGTGTATGTCATTGTTTAGAAATGACGCCTAATGGAAGAAATGGAAACCGTATAAATGAATGAACTCCATATATGGATTTCCCTCCTGCTCAATATAATTATAGTGGCGCTAGTGATGCAACTGGTTTGGATCATCTAATCACCATACTGGGACAACTCACCCATGTTATGAATAATAACCATACCTGTATGGAGCACCCTGATCCGCAGCGTAGAGGATCAATGTTAGATCGCTTCATGAGGAAAAAACCAATGACATTCAATGAGAGTACAAATCCATTAGTGTCTGAGAAATGGATAAATTCCTTAGAGAAAACATTCCACTCTTTTGGGAGTAGTGAAAGGGAAAACGTTATCATGGCAGTTTACCGCCTCACTGGAGATACTGACCAATGGTGGAAATTGATTCAAAACACAAAGGAGGATGATGAAGTATCAAATATGGAATGGAGGAAGTTCAATGATATTTTCTTAGAAAAATAATTTTCTTGTGACCATCGAGAAGATATGGAATGGAAATTTTAGAGTCTGAGACAAAAGGAGGATGAGAATGTTGCAAAGTATAAGGATAACTTTACAAGGTTAGTGAGGCATGCAACTGATTATATACGTAACCCAAGGAGTAAGATTTATTATTTCTTTGATGGGTTAAAACCATTTCTCTATCGATCATTAGTCTCACAATCCTTCTCGTCGTATGAAGATATTGTCTCATGTGTTATCAAGACAGAAAAGGAATTCTCTAAGTCTTATGACTTTAAATAAAAGAAAGAGAAGAATAGATCTTATGATCACTCTTGGAATTGAAATATGGGGAAGAAGGGAAAATTTTAATATCCATCCTGTAGTAAATGTGGGAAGAAACACCCTGGTACGTTCTTGAAGGGAATGGGAGTCTGTTACAAGTGTGGTGAAAAGGGCTACCAAGCTCATGATTGCAAGGGGAAGAAAGAAGCTACCGATGTTCAATGATAAAATTTTAGGGAGAATGGACATTATGAAAATGAATTTCCTAAGAGTCGGGGGAACTTACCTCAGAAAAGGCCAAGGGATCAAGGCCAAGATTATGATATCACTACTGCTAAAGTAGAAGCTCCCAAAGATGTGGTGGCAGGTAATTTAATGGTTTCCTCATGTTTAGAAAATGCTTTATTGGATTCTGGATCATCGCATTGTTTCATATATTCCGAGCTTTCAAAGAAAATTAGATATTTTCAATTTGATTTAACAAGGGAGTTTCCATTAAAAACTCCTACGGGAAGTATCATTGCAACAAGGTTTTGTGAATTAGTCCCCATTAGAGCACATAAATGTTCTTTATCTGCCGATCTCGTCGTCATACCCGTGATTGAATTTGGTATAATCCTCAGTATAGATTGAATTTCAGACCATGATGCAAAGATTTATTGTCAGAAGAAGGAGGTTACAATTTTTTATGATGATGATAAAGAACACCTTATCTTTAGAGCAGAATCGTCACCACCTGATTCTTACCTTGATCCACCCCCAGTAGATCAACTAAATTCAATTATCGGGGAGGAATAGAATTAAATAACTATGGGTGAGGAAAGGAATGTTCAAATAGAGGTTTTACCTATTGTGAATGAATATATATATGTGTTTTAGGAAGATTTATTTGGATATCCTCCAGAATGAGAAATTTAGTTTTTCATTGATTTAATTACGGGTTCAAGGCCTATATCGAAGACCTCTTATTGAATGGCCACTGTAGAATTAGTTGAACTAAAGAAAAAACTAGAGGAATTGAGTAATAAGGGATTTATTCACCCTAGTGTTTCTCTATGGTAGACCCTTTCCGTTTTGTTAAGAAGAAAGATGGATCTATGAGGTTATGTATCGACTATAGGAAAATAAATGCTATAACAATAAAGAACAAGTATCCCCTACCTCGTATTGATGATTTATTTGACCAACTAAATAGAGCTCAATACCTTTCAATGATTGACCTTCGATCTGGATACCATCAGTTGTGTGTGAAGAAGGAAAACATTCTGAAGACATCATTTCGAACCAGGTATGGGCATTACGAGTTTATAGTAATGCCTTTTGGGATGAATAATGCACCCTCTGTATTCAAGGTTCTAATGAATAGAGTTTTAAATTAATATCTTGATGATTTTGTGGTGGTATTTATTGATCATATCTTGGTATACTCCAATAGCTATGAAGATCATGAAAATCACTTGCTCATTATCCTAAAGACTCTTAGAAGACATGAATTATATGGGAATTTTAGAAAGTGTGAATTATGGCTTCAGGAGATCTCTTTTCTTGTTCATATTATCTCAAAGGATGGAATCTCTGTTGATCCTTCTAAGACGAAGGCAATCCAAGAATGACCAGCACCAACGAGCATAACTGAGGTACACAGTTTTATTGTTTTAGCATGTTATTATCGGCGTTTCGTCCAGAATTTAGCCCGATTGGCTAACCCATTAACTAAGCTCACATGTAAAGGGGTTAAATTTGTTTGGAAAAAAGAGTTTGAAGAATGTTTTGAATAAATGAATAAAATATTAGTCAATTATCCTATATTGACTCTACCATCAGGGAATGATGGGTTCGTTATTTATAATGATTCATAAAAGAAAGGACTTGGTTTTTTCATTTTGCAGAATGATAGAGTTATTTCCTATGCATCACGATATCTGAAAATTCATGAGAAAAACTACCCTACTCATGATCTTGACTTAGCTGCTGTAATATTTTCTTTGATGATATGGATAAATATTCTCTATGGTGAAAAATGTGAGATATATACCGATTAGAAGAGTTTGAAGTATATTTTCTCACAGAAAGAACTCAACATGAGGCAAAGGAGAAGGCTTGAACTACTCAAGGATTATGATTTCACAATACACTAGCATCCTAGGAAGGAAAATATGGTGGCAGATGCTTTGAGCTGAAAGGATCATTGAGTTTTGAACAAGATGGGAGTTGAGAAGGATCCTATATACATGGATCTAGTAAATATGGATATGGGAATCACCATGGAAGGTGAAACATCAACACTTTTTCAAATGGTTACCAAATCATCTTTACTATAAAAGATAAAGAGTTCTCAGACCGATGATGAAGAGTTTAAAAAGAAGATTTAAGCTGTGAATAATGGGAGATTGAGTGACTTTGTGTATGAAGATGGAGTTTTTAAATTTGGGGAGAGGCTTTGTGTTCCTGATATACCTGATCTAAAAAGGGAATTTTTGGATGATTCTCATAGTTCCAATTTCTCTATACGCCCTGGGAGCATCAAAATTTATAAAGATTTGAAGGAAAGTTTTTTGTGGGACAACATGAAGAGGGATATTGTTGATTTTTTGTCAAGATGTATGGTTTGTCAACAAGTGAAAGCTAGACGACAATAGCCTAGAGCAGACATTCAACCTCTTCTCATACCTGAGTGGAAATGGGATAATATCACGATGGACTCTTTCATGGGGCTACCAAAGACTCCGACAAGGAACGATGCAATATGGGTCATTGTTGATCATCTTACCATGTCAGCACATTTTCTTGCTATAAGAGAAGATTTACCACTTGAACGATTAACAAGACTTTATATTAATGAATTTGTAAGACTTCATGAAGTTCCACTATCGATTGTTTCTGATCGCGATCCACATTTTACTTCATGATTCTGGAAAAGTCTTCAGAAACCCTTAAATACTGAAATTCGTTTGAGCATTGCTTACCACCCCCAAACTGATGGAAAATCAGAACAGACAATTCAAACCTTAGAAGACCTGTTGAGATAATGCTCACTTGACATTCAAGGTATGTGGGATCAATATTTACCTCTAGTATAATTTTCCTATAACAATATCTTCTTTTCAAGTATTCGGATGTCACCAAATGAAGCGTTATATGTAAATAGATGTTGCACACCAACCGGTTGGGATGATGTTGGTGAAAGAAAACTTGTAGGCCCATAATTTTTGGAGGAAACTATTGAAAATGTGAAGGTAATCCAAAACCACATCAAAGCAGCACAAAGTAGGCAGAAGAGCTATGCTGATAACCAAAGGAAGGATTTGTAATTTCAGGTAGGAGATCATGTTTTCTTGAAGGTATCTACATGGAAGGGTGTTATACGTTTCAGTAAGAAGGGTAAATTGAGTCCCATGTATATAGGACCTTTTGAAATTCTAGAACGAATTGGGGTTGTAGCTTACCGTTTGGAAATGTCGCCAAGTCTCTCCAAAGTTCATGATGTGTTCCATGTATCACTATTGAGAAAATACATGCCTGGCCCAACACATGTACTTAGCTATGAGGAATTATAACTGGAACCTGATCTATCTTATTGTGAAGATCCCTTCAAGATTCTTGATATGAGAGAACACGTGCTGAGAAACTGTACGACTGTTCTGATTAAAGTTCTATGGAAAAACCATAAGATGGAAGAGGCAACGTGAGACCCCGAGGAACTTATGATGAAGAACCACCTGAGTCTTTTCATGCTGTAATATTCTAGAAATTTCAAGGAAAAAATTATTTGAAGGAGGGGAGAATGTAACACCCCAATCTTCCATAGTATGTTTCTCTTTGAATAATATAGTAGTGTGTGTTGTACACAACTTCGAGTTCTAACACATCACAACCAATCAAACTAGCCGTTATGAATAGTAATACCCACATTTTAAAATTTTATAAATTTTATCTTTCAATATGGACTTCATTTTTGTATTTGGAATATCGAAATTATCTTAGGGTGAATTTTTGGTATTTTTCGGAAAACATTCAATTTTTGATGAATAGTGAAAACACTGAGTTATAGTTTAAAGCCGAATATTTATTTAAATAATTATTTATTTTATTTAAGTTTATTTTTGGTAAAAATAGATACATAATACCTATATATGTTCAATGTAATTCATTGGAGTCAGTTTATATTAATTTTATATATATATAAATTTTATTGAACTTTCACCGTCTTTTACCCATCTCCGAGAAGAATTTTCAAATTCACATTAAATGTAATTTTACCGCTTCTGTGAGCGGAATTTTGAAAATCTGAGAGACATAGTTAATATCAAGTAGTAAAATGTGCTTCAATAAGATAAAAATAATTTTTGGTGAATAGTATCTTTTTACTTTTATTTACCATGGTTAAAAGTAAATAGGGTAATTAAGGGTAAAAATGCTATTATTGTTACCCTAACACATGTCCTCATTCTATTGGCTAAGTATAATTCTACCAAAAAAACATAAGGAATAAAATATTAACCTCTTTGGTCCACTTGGAATAGATTGGGACATTTATTATTATTATTTTTAAAGTTGGGGCTGAAGCCTCATTTTTATTAATAAAGCAAAGAAAACATCTTTTAACTGGGTAGAGGGAACCCATTACATAGCCCGATGGCCCAGTGGGCTTGTATCCCATTACATAGCCCGTAGGCCCAATTTTGTTTGCCCAATTCCAATTCGGTGAATAGTATCCCAGCTGCTATAGTACCCATTTATTATTATTTAATTCAAAGAAGATTGAAAAGAGTTAAAATCATAGTTTAATAACTAAACCATTTTTAATATAGGGTTATACATAAGATAAATTCTATTATAATAATTATTAGAAAGATAAAACAATTTCCTACATAATTTTATTTTATTTATAAATTTTAGATATTAAATAATTTAATTTATTTATGACACAATGGTGATGCAGTAATTACCTAATTAATGAAATATTAAAATAATTGATATTATAAATATCCAAATAAATGTAATTTGAGACTTTTTATGAATTAAACTAATTTTATAGGTTAATATGACATATTAGGGTTGTTTAGATTAATTTTTTTCAAAGTAATAATGCTTTTAGGAATTTAGAACAAACAAAATACCAAATAGTTTCAAAATTGACAAAAAAGAGTTTTTAAAACCAATATTTTATTATTAATTGATATTCTATTCCTAGAAATATAAATTTCGGCCAAAGGACTTATATAATGATAGGCGTATCATTAATGGACCACTTGGGGGTCACTTGGAAGTATATAGTGTTTCCATTAAATATATTATATAAAAATACAAAGAGACATGGAAAATGTCAAACTAATTAACTAAGAGTTAAAACTAAAAGATAAGGTTAATATAGTGACCCAAACCTATCTAAAACATAATGGTTGGGTTTTTTTTGACCTATCCCCCCCCCCCTTAACCTTTAAATAATCCACTTTGGAGCCATTAGAAACTGAATACTAATTTGTTATAAAATAATATTTCTAGATTTTCCTAAGGTGCCCCTCACCCCTCTTATAAAACGGAACTCCCCCTTCTCTCTAATTCACACTTTAAAAGCCTTTTCACTCGGCCAAACCCTACCCAAATATTCGTTCAACATCTCTCACTTCAACCTAGAGACCTTATTTTGATCAGAAAGCTAGCCTAAGGCGCCCTTTTCATCAAATCAAAAGGAAGAACCCGAAGAAGAGGTAATGTTTTCACCACCCTCTTTCAAGTTCCTTTCTTCTTCAACTTCTTCTTTCTTTGTTATTTCCATTATAAAATAATAAATCCAGTATCATCTATATACTGTGATGTTATTATAAATATGGTACATCCATATTAAGTATTCTATCCATCCTTTGAATGACATGTCACCATACGTGCGTACGTACGGCTTACCGTCTCCACGTTGTGGTGTAATTGTTATTCAAAACATTATTATTTGGATTGGTATGATAATGATGTGTAGTTGAAGTAAATGATAAATATAACATTTTAATGATTCTTTATATATGATGTACCATCTAATTATATATTATTTTAATATCAAAATAATGATATTGTCGCTTGTGCGTACGTACAGACTACAGTCTCCACGAATGTGATGAGATTAATTCCCCATAGTATCCATTCAAGACTGGTTATCATTTGATGATTAAAAATAATTTTTAAGGACTTGATATCATTCTGGATATGAATAAGATACATCCTATCCATAAAAATCATGGCTTATTTAACAAAACATATAAAATAAAACGAGTAAGTTAACACCTGAAACGATGATAATACTAAGATATTATTAACAATGTAATGTTAAAAGATTACATATGATATCATATAAATGTATATGATTCTTGTATAATTTAATAACAACAATTTAACCATTATACAGAAGGTAAAACTACCCTTAACCAAGTAAAAGTATTGGGTAAGGGTTTATTTCACAATCTCTTCATTATCCGAGGTTGTTTATACATAATTATCTATTGTGACCTCTTTATTATCCACATCCATGTTTCTTATAAATGTATTTCAAATCATTCTTATTATTTTATAGACTATGGGTTAAATTAATTTATACCCTTGTTGAATTTTTATAATATGTTTATAAAGGAATCTTTCTGTCGATTTCCAAACAATGTCCTTTTTAACCTTTTTGACATAATTAAGGTAAGAATGTATTTTTTAACTTATATGGCGGGTGCGATTAATTTCTGCCATTATAAAATCATTGAAGCTTCTCAAACAATCTTATAATAATATTTTCAAATTAAATGTTTTATTTTATAATTATGTTACATTAAATGATTTCAAAAAATAGATATTTCTCTCAAATAGTTTGATTTCATCTATGTCAATAGCCTTTGATGTATTTTAAGCTTATTTGAAGTTGATTTATTATGATACAAAACATCCATATTTTATTGAAGGTTTTTTGATATGTATGACTATGGATGTGTTATTTTTATACCATTAATGGTTTTTGGAGAAAGTATTTACATTTCATATGCTAGTTTTAATACAAATATTTATGTTATGTTTAAACCTGTTCATATGAGGAATGCATTGGACTTAGTAAGTGACGGGTGGAGCCCGCTATAGCTCCCCGCTGCATCGGTAGGTCTAATGAGACAAACTAGTGACTTGGCACAAGGCCTTGAAAAAAATTTATTTGTAGTCTTGGGACAAGGCCATGACTTTATGGTTATGATAGTCTGGCATTATGCATTCCATCATTATGAAAGTGGTTATTGATATTGCATGTGATTATTTGATTAGTAGAATATCCATGTGAATAATTAAATGGAATTATTCAATTTTATTTCGGCCATATTATGTTGAAGTTCATGTTTCAACGTCTTTTGTTTTAGTTATACATTGTCTGAAATGTTTATGCTTATTTATGAATGTTTTTTCTATATTGTTATCCTTACTGGGCATCTGAGCTCACCCCTTTCTACGTTTTATTTTTCCTAGGATGTGAAGAAATATTTTATGAATGACCGGTAGGTATAGTATGAGGGGATATGAGTGTGGTGTATGGAGACTATGTTGTTGTAGTTTTCATTTTATGAGGTAATGTAAACTTTATTAATACATCTAGTGATTCCAATTCTACTAAACTAATTAGTATTTCGAGGCTTGATCTTTTGGGATCAAGTCAATGTTATGAAATAATGCACTGACTTTAGGTAACTAGGGTCAGGGCGTTACAACACCTGCCAAAAATCCTACATGAAGGGTAGGTATAGCTCTTATACAGTCATCTCTACGGATCGTCTCGTCTAATGACCTCCTCCGAGAAACCTCTAGTCCTGGTACCCTCGGCCTCAGTCAGTGTTTTCCATCGTCTTCACAAGACACAACAATGTGCAGGCGAATCCTGTGCTAGGGTGAGTACAACAATACTTAGTAGGGACCCTGAGACCCCCGACGGTCACTCAGAATCCACATAGGATAAAACACAAATCATGAAAGCAACAGTCAATCCTATTTAGGTATATGACCATATGTATACCTAAGTTATCATGTATACCAATTTTATTCAACAGGAAACACCTGGCCTAACTCCTTATCCAAAATATCAACTCTTCCATGAATGAAATAATACCATGAAGGTAAAACCATGAATTTAACACCACATAGGTATGTACCACAATGTTAATTCCCCATAGAAGAATACCACAAAAGTATCACCACGAAGGTAAGTACCACAAAGGTACTCCACATAGAAGAATACCTCTAAGGTATCACCGTGAAAGTAAGTACCACAAAGGTATGCCGCACAGAGAAATACCACTAAGGTATCACCACGAAGGTAAGTACCACAATGGTATGCCACATATAAGAATACCACAAAGGAAAAGACTCATCTCACATTAGGTATAAGTTAGGTACGCTAATATATATGATTAGTTGTATTGCTAAATCATCTTACTTAGTCAAGAAATTATGCTGTTAACCCACACAGAATCGAAGATGACCCACATAGGATCTTAAGATAACCCACACCGGATCTAGAGATGACCCGCATAGGATTGATATGGGCTGACCCACATAGGATCGCTGAGCACTGACACACACAGTATGGGTATGCGCTGACCCACACAGGATCATTGAGCACTAACCCACACAGGATATGGAGATGACCCACACAGGATCTGAAGATTAACCACATATGATATAAATATAACCCACACAGGATCTGAAGATAACGCACACAAGATCTAAAGATTCTTCATGTACAACCAGCTGTAGTGTTCCCTCACTAAGCATGCTTGATTACGGGAGGTTCCACTCCTCATTCCATCTGTCATTACTTCAACTACCACAAAGTCCCATGAAGAATCATCTCAAAGGTCTTTCACGTCAAAAGGGACCCAACATGACTGACGGCGCATCAATTAGATGCATGGTCCATAATTTATTAGTGTTTCTATTCCGAGGGCCATGTTGGATTCGGGTTCGACCCAACCTGGCCGTACACCAACTTTATCAGAAACTCATGTGGAGTATACCAAATGAAAAATCTCAATCCAAGGATCTCATCACTATAGAAGGTTCTTCAAATGGATTCACAGTTCTCATGATATATCCAAAAAAGGCATATCTGGGTCCAGATGGGTTTGGGTCCTGTCTGACCCGGTGAGACAGACCTGGCCCGACCCGACCCAGTTCAGATTGACCTGACCTGGTCTGGGTCCGGACCATTGGGCCGTGGTCCGGCCTGGGCTGCATAGGGGGCAGCCTACCCTTCTGGTCATGACCCGGCCCACGATGGGTGTAGCCCACTAGTCATACCCCGTTGCGGTGTAGCCCGCTGCAGTGCGGCTTGTGGTCAGGTGGCCCACCATGTCGGGGTCCTCACTAGCCGCAACCCAGGGGATGTTTCTCCTCAGTATTCCGAATGGCCCAAGGGTCATTCAGTCACCCTTCTAGCACATGGGGCTACTGGAGAGGTCCCTCTCAGCGTATTGTGGCAGGAAGGTTTCCCAGTCGGTTCTCCATTCTACGGCGCGAATGTGGGTCACTCCTCCCACTGCTGGCCGGTTGTCGGCCACCTTGGTGTACCATGGTAGCCGACGGGCCGTGGCCATCTCCCTTACCACCGGCACAAATGCACGCCGCTCCTCCTTCACATGTCCAGCCGACATCTAGGCCACTTTGCTCCCCTGCCACGACTGACAGGCCACGGCCTTCTCCAGTGACGCGACTGCGCCACCGCCACAATCACAGCCTTCTAAAGTGTCGGACACAACCATGTGCCTTTCCGGCATCGGTTTCTATCTTCCTTGGCCACGAAGAATGCTTCAGCAGTGAAGATGTAGAGGGATCAGGCCATGTTCGTTTGGCTCTTACCCTCTGCGCTAGACCAGTAGTACGCTGCTCGAGGAGAAAGATTCAACATAATGAAAAATTGACGAATAAAAATCATAAACAGACCACTACCTCAATTTTCTGTTGGAGGTGTCATGAGAAGGAATATGATTATGGTGACATCGGTGTTCATTTCACCTGCAAGATGCATTCGATCTAGGCTCGAGCATTGTCTACATAATAGGTTCATTCTTCATTGGAGGGTGCCCTTTCGAGTTCTACCAAGCTCTCCCCTTTTCCAACGATCCCAACCAAAAGGGTGAGGAGACAACTTTAATTGAGTTGAGATTATTAATTCAATTAATGTTGGCACATAAATTAAAATAAAGTTAATGCATTAATTAAAATAAATTTGGCACATTAATATGGGTAATTTCAAGGGTTAACTCACATTACAGGGGAGTTCGGGTGGTCCCCACCACAAGTTATTTAAAATGGAGGTTTCAAGAAAATAAAATAAATGTTGTTTTTTTATTTTATTTCTACTCTTTTAACTCTCCCACGAAAATCTAGAAAACTAACTTCCACCCTTGACCTACTACAGTCGAGGTGAAGGTCTCCTTAAGAGAATATCAATGCAGCGATTTCAAAGGTGCCCTTATATTTTAATTTCGAGCACCTATTAAAAAGTTACAAAATGTCACTCCCATGTTTACTAAATGTACTTCAAGAAATGTTCTGAAATTCATTTGGGCACATCGGGCCTCGAAATCATGTGCCTTCAATTTTCTCGGATTCTTGTTATTTACATAAAATTAAAAAATATTACAAGGAAATTTCTAGGTCTTTACATTCCCCCCAAATCAAGGATTTGCATCCCCGAAATCCACAACAAAAACTGGGGAAAAAATTGTGGGTACTGAGAAAGAATCTGAGAAAGTCGCTCCTATGTTCTCTCATGGAGTTTCTCATGCTTCCAACGAACACGCACTATAGGTATCAACCTCCCATGAAAGAACCACTCCTATTGATCCTCAATCTCTACTGGAACCTCTAAAAATGTCACCCCATCATTGATGTTCATCTCACCCTTGTCAATGATGTGTGAAGGATCATGTACATATCTCCTCAGCTAGGATACATGGAAAACTCCGTGCACCTGATGCAACTAAGGGGGAAGAGTTAAGCGGTAAGCCACCTCGCTAACTCTGTTGAGGACCTGAAAGGGTCCATTGGACCTCAGAGATAACTTGCCACCCGGCCAAATCTCGGTAGAACTCATCAAGGTGGGACCCATATAAATACATGTCCACCATCCTCGAACTCAAGGGTTCTATGTATCCTTTCATCATAGGACTTTTACGTGCTCTATGTAGGCTTCATCTACTCCTGGATGATCTGAACCTTCTCCATGCTAGTTCGTAATATGTCTAGTCCCATGAGTGTTGACTCCCCTGGGTCAGTCCAGCACATAGGTGATCTGAAAGGTCCCCCGTACAATGCCTCTAATGGTTCCATACCAATGGTGGACTGACAGCTATTGTTGTATACAAACTCTACCAAGGGAATGTGATCCTCCTAATTGCGGCCAAAATCAAGGACAGAAGCATGCAGTATATACCTGAGAGTTTAAATGGTACAATCTATCTGACCATAAGTTTGAGGATGGAAGGTAGTGCTCAACTGAAGCTATGTCTGGAATGCCTCTTGAAACCCCTTCCAAATCCAGGAAGTAAAACGTGCATCACGATCGGAGACAATAATAGATTGACCCTCATGAATCCCCACAATCTCTTGAACTTAGAGGTGTCCCAGGACATCTACTAGTCCCTGCTCTATTATAGGTAGAAAGTTGGCTGACTTGGTGAGTCGGTCAATGATCACCCAGATGGAATCCTACCCCTTGGACGTGCATGGAAGTCCTGTCACGAAGCCCATGTAAATTCTATCCCACTCCCACCCTGGCACCTCTAATGGTTGAACTAAGCCGGTTGGAACCTAATGCTCTGCCTTCACTTTCTAATAAGTGAGGCACTGTGAGACAGCATATGCCACTGCTTTAATCATTTCCAACCAGCAGTGCTGACGTTGAGGATCCTGGTACATCTTCACCACTCCTGGATGTACCACTAGAGGGGGCGTATCGAACTCCCTCAAAACATCCTCATCTAGTGCCATTGATACCATAGTATGCCCTCGAAAGAGGATGACGTGCTCCCCACCTTTATAAAATCCATCAAGTGCATGTCCTGTGGATATCTAAGCACATCGAGCCTCGTAGTTAGTGTCTCCCTGCTGCACCTCCTGGACTCGCTGAAGGAGTGGGGGACTGACTGTTAGATACTAAAGATTAGCTGCTCCATCTCGATCCATGTAGGATATCGAAAAATCGGATAGTTACTCTGTTTCCTCACTCAACCATTGTATACCAGATCTCATGTTGAGTGAATCTACTACTATATTCCCCTTTCTAGGAGTATAAACTATCTCAAATTCATAGTTTTGGAGGAACTCAAGCCAACGTCACTGTCTCAAGTTCATTCTCTTATGAGAGAAGATATACTTGAGACTCTTGTGATCAAAGTAGACTATAAAATGTTCTCCCATTAAGTAATGTCTCCACATATTCAAGGGGAAGACCAATGCTACCAAATACAGGTCTTGGGTAGCATAGTTCTACTCATGTTATCTTAGCTGTCGAGAACCATACGCGATCAATGTTTTCTACTACATCAGGACACATCCAAGCCCAGTCCCTGATGCATCACAGAAAACTACAAACCCAACGCCCTCCTATGGATGCCTCAAGATGGGTGTACTCATCAGTCTCTGCCTCAGCTCATGGAAAATCTGTTGGCATCTCTTTGACTATACGAAGGGTTTCCCCTTCTTTGTCAATGTTGATAAGGGTTCTGCAAGTCTAGAAACGTCTGGAAAAAACCTCCAGTAGTAACCGGCCAAACCCAAGAAACTCCACACATCTATCACACTCTAAGGTGGCTACCAAGAAAGAACAACCTCAATATTCATTGGATCCACCACAACTCCAACCTCGAAGATAACATGTCCCAGAAAGTGTACCTCTCTAATCCTGAACTGGAACTTCGAGAGCTTATCATAAAGCTAGTACACTCGGAGTGTGTAAAGAACTATCTGCAGATGATAGACATGCTCCTCTTCCTTAGCTGAGTATATCAAGATGTTATCAATGAATACTACTACAAATCGATCAAGGTATGGCTGGAATATCCTGTTCATGAGTCCCATAAACACCATTGGGGTGTTGGTCACACTGATTGGCTTAACCAAGAACACATAGTGGCCATACCGACATCTTAAGACCATCTTCTACACATCTTCATCTCGTACCCTGAGCAGGTGAGAGCCTAATCCGAGGTCTATATTTGAAAACCATCATTCTCCCTTCAGCTGATAAAAAATATTGTTAATCCTCAGGAGTGTGTACTGGTTCTTCACGATCACTTGATTCTGGCGCCAATAGTCCACAAAGAGTCTTAAAATCCCATCCGCCTTCTTGGGAAACAAAATCAGGGTTTCCCAAGGAGAAACACTGGGCCTAATGAACCCCTCGCTCTGCAAGTCCTCCAGCTGTACTCGAAGCTCTCAAAGCTCCACAGGAGCCATCTGATATGCTAGTGTAGATATCGGTGTCATCCCAGGGTAAAAGTCGATATAAAAGTCCACCTATCTAAGAAGTGGTAGACCCAGAACATTATCAGGGAAAACATAAACATACTAGTCCACCACCATAGGATATCTCGGAATCTCAACATCAACCACTCTGAGGGTAAGGATATCCAACTGATTTGTGATCGCCTGAACCCTCCTCTAGGTAACTCCATCCTATGCTGACAAGGTTCCCTTCTCACTGGTGAAGGAAAACATGGTCTCATCCTTTCGGAAACACCGTACATTGCACCTAACATAGTCGATATGGGCATGGACTGTAGATAAACACTCCATACTCAATATGACATCGTAAGATGTCGATGCCGCTACTAAAAGATCTCAGCTGAATATCTCGACTCCTATAGTAAGCTCACACTATCGGAACCATCGTGTAATCATAGAATCCACTATCGTAGTAGTCTCTAGATGTAAGGATCGAGCCAACGGCTCCACCAAAATCTATGAGCTCTGAATGAAGGTTGTGGAAATGAAAGAGTGACTGGAACATATGTCTATAAGTATTGTAGCTAAGGTGGAGTAGACATAGATCATACCTCGTATCATCTCTGCAATACATTGGTCGTAGGCCTTAGCTTCCTGATGCAAATCTCTCCCTTGTATGCCTACTAACTATGGTTAGGGTGGACCACCTAGAGGTGGTGGCGGTAGAACCTTGAATTCCCGCCCACCACCTGCTGCACAACCTGCTCGTCTTCCACGTCCGCCTACTACCTGCGGACCTCCTTGATCGAATATTTTCTTCTGCCCAGGCGGTCCCTTTACCATCTCTAGTCTTCTGTATGGCGGGTTGGAAAGTCGCAAGCCATGTGTCCATGCCCACTGCACAAGTAACACTATTTGGTCCTTCCCTATCCTACTCTGTCTTGAGACCCCTGCACCACCGACCCTATATCTAGCGGTCGTCCACCTATAGTTCTAGACCTCTTAGACCTCTGCATCATCTGTCTACTGCCAGCTAGAGATGTCTCTGCTACAAAGAGTCTGGTGGTGGGTCTCAATACTGGTGACTGATCATCAAGGATTCTCTCCACTAGGAGTGCTCGCTCTAACACCCCCAACTCCGTCGGAATGTTGATAGAAATCATAAAATCTATAATCTCCTGTTTAATCCCATACTCGAAGGTCTGGGACATGATGAAAGGGTCATGCACCATGTTAGTGGAGTAGCACGAGAGGTTGGTGAACCTCACTAAATACTGATTCACGATCATGCTACCCTGCTGTAAGTCGAGAATCTCATGTATACGCACAAAGCCTAGGGTCACTGGGACAAACTATGCCCTAAAAAGGCTCTCGAAGTTTTCCTAGACGAGAGTAACCTCATATTGAACCTGAAGTATCAAATGACACCATCTTCCTATTGTTTCTTGAAGAAGACTGTATGCAAGGATCAACAGGAGATCAGCTGGTGTCGCTACGAGTTGAAAAACTCTAACCACAGCCTCTATCCAATCCTCAACCAACTGTGGATCCGTCTCACCCCAGAACCTTGGTGGCCTATGGCACTAAAACTCATGAAACACGCTTAAGCGGCGTGTACCCTCTACTGCTAGTGATGGTGGTATCGGTTTTCCAATGAGTAGTGGTGCTGGTGGTAGACCACCAGATGGTACAATTGCCGAAAGGGGGCCCTGCACTGAAACCTCGTCGCTTAGTGGGCTGTCATCAGATACTCTACCTGGGACCCTCGCTGGCTGTCTATGTGGAGGCATCCTAAAAAGAAACATGTGTGCCACATTCATTTATTTATACCTGGTTAGTTGACTCAAAGTGATCACAAAGATAATTTTTCAAAAACACACACGCAATCAGTATTTTCATGTGCTAAGTCAGAAATCAAAATTCAAGGTCTTGGTGTACGGATACGTCGGCCGCCGCACTAACACTGGATTTCCCAAACTGATAACCACACTCATAACACTTACCACTATTTCCAATTAAAATATCGGAGTACAAGTTATTTGGTAGAACTGACTCCTCTAATACAAATTTTTCAAGACCCGTCCCCCGGGGTCTATGTCGTGACAACACCAAGCCCGCCTTCCATAGTCTTGGGGCTGGAGACTAGCACCCGAAAGTCATATCTCTAAAATCAGAATGGCATTGCCTCTAAACCTATAAACTCACATAAACCAAGGATATAAAAAGATACAAGCACAAGATGAAATATATAGTAAATAGGGTGTGTACAGTAAGTAAAGGGGTCCAGAATACAAGAACAACTGGAAAGTACAAGAAAAACTGAAAAAAGCTCCTACGAACACCCACCAAGGATCCTACCTAATGGGTAGGTACAACTCTCATACGGTCATCTTTTCATATCGTCTTTTCTAATTTTCACCTCTGAGCAATCACCAGTCCTAGTACCCTCAACCTCAGTCAGTGTTGTCTGTCATCTGTATAAGACACAGCAATGTGCGGGTGAAGACCATGTTGGGGTGAGTATAACGATACTCAGTAGGGATAACGAGACCCCTAAAGGTCTCTCAGAATCCACAAATGATAAAAAATGCATGAAAACAACAATCAACCCTACTTAGGTATATACCATACATATACCTAAGTTATCAATTATACCAATCTTATTCAAGAGGAAACACATAGCCCAACTCTTTAGCCAAAATCTCAACTGTTCCACAAAGGTAACACCACAAAGGTATGTACCACAAAGGTAACACCACATAGATGAACACCACAAAGGTATCACCACTAAGGTAAGTACCACAAAGGTACGCCACACAGAAGAATACCACAAAGGAATCACCGTGAAGGTAAGTACCACAAAGATATTCCACACAAAATAATACCACGAAGGTATCACCACAAAGGTAAGTACCACAAAGGTACACCACATAGAAGAATACCAAAAAGGTAAAGACTCATCTCACACCCGGTATAACTTAAGTGCGGTAAAATAGATGATTATATGTATTGCTAAATCATCTTAATTCATTGATAAGCCTTGCTATTGACCCACACAAGATCGATGATGACCCACAGAGGATTTAAAGATAACCCACATAGGATCTGGAGATGACCCACACAGGATTGGTAAGCACTGACCAACCTAGGATCGCTGAACACTGACCCACATAGGATTGGTATGCGCTGACCCACGCAGGATCGTTGAGCACTGACCCACACAGGATCTGGAGATGACCGACAGAGGATATGAAGATGACCCACAAAGGATCTACAGATGACCCACACAGGATCTAAAGAGACCCACATAATATATGCAGATGACCCACACATGATCTGAATATGACCCATAGATGATACAGAGATTCATTAATTACATCCAGCTACACGGTTCTCGCAATAAGCATGCCTGATTCCGGGAGATTTCGCTCCTCAAGACATCGGTCATTACATCAACTTCCACAAAGTCCCACGAAGAAGCATCCCAAAGTTCTGTCTTGTTAAAAGGGACCCAATTCAACTAACATCACATTAATCAGATGACCGTTTGGTAAGTTATTATCCTTTCCATTCATAGGGTTTGGTTAGATTCAGGTTCGATCAAATCCAGACATACTCCAACTTTATCCAAAACTCAAGTTGAGTATACCAAAAGGGCAATATTGATCCATGGATCTTGGTTCCATAGATGGTTCATCAAACGGATGCTTGGTTCTCATAATATGGCCAAAAAAGGATTATCTGGGTTCAGATGTGTCTGGGTCCGGTCCGGGCCGGTCATACTGAATCGGCCCAACCCGGCCTGGGCCGAACCGACCTGATTTAGATCGACCTAACCCGGTCCGGGTCTGGCCCACTCGGTCGCGGTCTGTCTTGGCCCAAAAATGGGGACGCCCGGCCCACTGGGCTGGATCCGGACCGCACTGGGTGCGGCCCGCTGGACTCGGCCCACTGCGGTGCGGCCCGTAGTCTGGTGGCCCACCGTGGTGGGGTCCCCCCTCACTGTAACCTAGGGGGATGTGACCCCCCAGAATTCTGAACTTCCCAAGGGTCGTTCGATCTCCCTGCTGGCATGCAGGACCTCTAGAGCGGTCCTGCTCGGCGGGGCACGACCGACTGGTTTCCCGGTCAGTTCTCCTTCCATCCACGTGGATGCACACCACTCCTCCCACTACCGTCTAGTTGTCAGCTACCTTGGTGCACCACCGCGGCCGATGGGTTGCATCCATCTCCACTACTGGTGGCGCGGATGCGTGCCGCCCTGCATTAATGGGGCTAGCTCGGGTTCCGGCTGATGAGCTCTCCCGCCGCTGCCGACGGGCCACTTCCTTCTCCGGCAGCACGTTTGTGCCACCGCCTCCATCGCAATCGGCTGGAGTATCAGCTTCCACCTTGTACCTTGTCAATGTTGGTAATCTTCCTCCTTCTATGTGAATAACGCATCAACAATGAAGATGCAGAGGGATCAGGACATGTTCATTTGGTTGGTACACTCCACGTTAGACCAGAAGCACGCAGCTCGAGGTGAAAGATTCAATGTAAATAAAAATTAACAAAGATCAATCATAAACACACCCCTACCTCAATTTTCCATTGGAGGTGTTGTGAGGAGGAAGATGATGATGGTGACATCGGTGTTTTTTTCTCCTACAAGATGTTTCTGATCCGAGCTCGAGCATCATCCATATCGGAGATTCCTTTTTCGTTGGAGGATGTCATTTCGAGTTCTCCCAAGAACTCCCCTTTGCCAACGATCCCAACCAAAAGGGTGAGGAGCCAAATTTAATTGATTTAAGATTATTAATTCAATTAAAGTTGGCACATTAATTAAAATAAAGTTGGCATATTGATTAAAATAAAGTTGGAAAATTAATTGGGGGAATTCCAAGGGTTAACTCACATTAAAGGAGAGTTCGGGCGGTCCCCACCACCAAGTATTTAAAATGGAGGTTTCAAGAAAATAAAATAAATGTTGTTGTTTTATTTTATTTTTATTCTCTTAACTCTCACACAAAAATCTGGAAAACTAACTTCCACCCTCGACCTACTGTGGTGGAGGTTAAGGTCTCCTTAAGCGAATATCAGTGCTATGAGGTCAATGATGTCCTCGGATTTCAATTCCGTGTATCGGTTAGAAATTTACAAAATGATGCTAATGTATTTACTGAACATACCTAAACAAAGTTCAGAAATTCATTTCAGGCACACAAATTCTTGGAATAATGTGTCGTTATTTTTTGCAGACTTGTAATATTTCCATATAATTAAAAAATTTACATGGAAAATTCTAGGTCTTTACAACTCTAAATACTGAACACCATAATAGTTATTCCAAGGTGATCTACAAATGGAATCCTAAGTTTCACTCCTGATATGTTGTACATTCGAGAAGGAACCCTCTTATTATGTCCCATATATCGCACATAGGGTTTCTAGTATCACATGTGGAATGGTGTAACTATCACTCTACTGATCCCATCAATGAGTTGTCCCATAGGGAAACATTATCACTCATTTGGAGGTAGAAAAAATTCATAGTGATCCCATCTAAGGCATAATATGTATCCCCCCATCATATATACCACGTTTCAAAAAACTATAATTATAATGAAGATGAACCTATCCTTGGAGGCCCATAAATAGAATCTTCATTATCCCTATAATCATAACATAAAGGCGTGGTTTTGTTTTCAATATATTATAATATTTCACCAAAAAATTAAAATAATATTCAATTAATCATTTTCTATTCAAATAATAATGGGGGCCACATAAATAACCATTCCTCATAATAAATATTGAATACTTATATAGGGAATTTCTGATTTCCATTTCAATTAAATAATAATAAGGTCCATGAACATAACATTTCAGTTAATTTAATATGTGACCCTTTCTATTTTTAATGAAAATCATACATTAATTTAATGCACTAAGTCTATGTGGTCTTCCACTTGAATATGAAACCTTACATGAAATAGGTATAGAATATGCCTTGATATCAAGCCTACTACACATGTGTCCATAAACTATTTTTTTTTAAATGTGTCAACCCCTTGGCAGTGTTTTTGTTTTTAAAAGTTAACATAGTGGGGTGTTACACCCTTCTACATTAAATTAAACGATTCACTATATTTTAGAAGACAAAGCCCCTAAACAAGATGTTTTATTAGAAATTAATTAATTAATTAAATTCATTCTTGGGACACACCCTTAAGGATTGTTATACTAGAGGTTCATAACTTTAGTTGGTTCCAAATCAATATTTAAGGCTACTAAAATTATGTAATTAGGTTCTACACATTTAATTTCACAATTTTGAAGGGAAACACCAAAAGATTCGGTGTGCGATACAACACCACAAATTTATAGTTCTTATAAACATGAGATAAAATACATAGGCCAACAACCATGTGAATTAGATGACTCATACATCCAATATCGAGGCTTGATTTAGTCCAATTTTAGAGAAAAAGATTAAACAGAAAAAACAACTTGAAATAGTGTGAATTATTTCACCCCAAAATTTCACAAACATAGAGAATATAAACACTATAATGAGGAATTATGAGTCCTAGACATAATGAAGGATATATAACACACAAAAAGACACTCAAAAAGGAGGTTTCATGAGGTAGATCTCCCCATTACTAGAGGAGGAGAAGGAGAGCTCCACGGGAGCTGCTACATGAGGGTAAGAGGATAATTAGAGGAGGAGAAAAAAAATAAGACATGATGGAAAAGGGGTAATTTTACCCCCATTAACCGAGGAATTCATTTTGAATGAATCATTGGCCAAATCATGCAATAATCGTGCTTAATCCACAAGCCCAAAGGGAGGCCCTTACGATTCAGGTGTATTATTTGGAAAAGTATGCAGAAACTGTGCATTTACCATCTATTAAAGAAACTGAAACACCTACATGGTCATGTGTATCCGTATATATGGTTAGAAAAAATCGTAAAACCCCTCCAGCTATAATGAATTATCCACAAGGTTTCTCTTGGATGGTCAAATGGTTTCTAACAATTTGCGTTCCCCAATCATCCTTCCCTAATTTTGATGATTTAGGGTATGATTCTCTTAAATCTTTACAGAACACCCAAAAAACCGCTTGGTCCTTAAACAAAGTCCAAAAATAACAAATTTTAGTGTCCCAAAGATTATATTTACAATTTTAATCTTGGTATAAATAATTTACAATCCACCAAACAATAAAATTAATATTCTGTTGACATTTTATCTAGTCCAAAAACATAGGACGCTACACCCTAATACCTCTAGCATCCGAAAGGGGATAGGTAATGATCCAAGAAGGTCATTCCCATTAAATGATACCTAATCTCTTGACTATGGAATCAAGTTCTAAGGGGTAAAAATAATAATTAGGGAATTATTTTCAATGAAACAAAACATCTAGAAACATGATACACAAATAAAATATTCCTTTAAAATAAACCAAAGAATAAATTGAGTGTAGTGGAAATAACAAATCGATATCCTTTTCATGGAATAAAAAACTAAATTATGAGAATCTAATTCTATAGAATATTCTAACTCCTCTTCCAATGTATATACAAACAATTAGGGGTCTACTATGAATACAAATCCTAGGATATGATTCCAATTAACATAAATCCTTTCCCTTACCTATATCATGTAATAATACATCAACACCCACTAAGATATGAGTGTTGTTGTTAGTATTCAAAACCTAATATGGTTTCTCCCTATTAATCCCATGTAATCCCATTTAAATCTTATTTCAAATCCTATAACCAATGCCATTAAAAATGGGTTATCACATTTCAAAAAAAATATTACATATAAACATATAGATTAAAAATAGTAAAAGATAATAACTCATGTGAATATTTTCAAAATAATCATGAAAATAAAAACAATTAAAGAAAACCATGGATACATGAGCAATAATAATAAATTTAACATTAATACTCACATATGATCAGAGTATACACATATTGTGGATTTTCACCCACCTATGTTTTTTCAAAACTCAATTCCCTTTATGTATATATTTCACGCTCAATAGATCATATCATCCATAAAATATACTCACACCTTCCATCTATACATGAAATTTCCCAAACATTTCACATACTTATGCTAACTAATTTCATAAAATCATTTTACTTACTAATAAATATTCACCAACTCTAAACTAGAAAATCAATTATCTTAAATTAAACCAATTTAAGGTAATATAAGTCTAATTACCCAAAAACCAGTTTTTGAAACCTAATCAGTAAGTACTAGTTCTAAAATAATTAAACCCAAGGTTCTTATCGGATCTAAAAAACACCACTTTTTAAATTAATTTGAGGAAAAAATTAATAATCGCACAACATAGTAAAATGACCATAAATCATAGAAATAACATAAACATGAATCATAATACATTACAGAGTGAATAATATTCTCCTACATTAGGTGATTAATATATTATAATTGTAAAACCCATCATATGATTTCAATAACCTAGGTTTGATCATTTAATACATAGAAACAAGAATATTTCATTATTATTAGTCCATTTGTGATTTGAAATCTATAATTTTGTTCCCTGGATTTATCCCAAGATGATTAATATATAAGAAAATGAAATAGAATTAGAGATAAATAGATAGATCAGGTATTCATGAGATCATCAAGGAAAAGGTTTTTATTTGAAGCCAATATAATCAATCCTAAATAGAATTATATCTTTTACTAGTGTAGAATACCCAATTTCTCTCTCATAAACCCTTTTGAACATCTATGTCTATGTTAATGATTATAATAAGGGTCATTTGAATAAAATAATGATATTAAAATCCAAATAATTTAACAAAAAACTGATAGTATAGTCAAGCCACATGGTCCCTAGGACCACACATAAAACCATACAGGGATCCCTACCCACAAAACCAAAATGAACAGTCCTTAAGACCATGCACCGATCATAAAATCCTCTTTACATCATCTGAAAGATGTGTAAAGTCATCAAGTACATTCCCCACGATCATTCACACAACCATCCATCTTTCAATGGACCTCCAATGATTTAAATTTTGACTTAAAACCCCATAAAAAATAAGGAAATCTTACTTAATAAATCTTCATTTTTACAATCCCAACCATAATTTTATTTTTATTCCTTGATATGTTATTAGGATTTTTTCTATAAAAAATGTGGTGACTACTATTGTATTCTATTCTCTCTTTACTGTGTAAATTCATATATCAGTAAGTGTTTTCACAATACTCTCACTAGTTTTGTACGTTTTCTTCCCAAGTTATTCTTCATTATATAATAAGTGATCACTATTATTTCCAAAAAGGTCGTATTCAGTTATAAATCCATAGTAAAAGAATAAGAACACGAGACAGATCTAATTCGTACTTCCATAGCTGATAAATTTTGACACATTCTGCACTGCATTATTTTTTTTGTAGTAACTAAAAATGATAAGCCACATCTTGTATTTGTTAAATAATATCTATTAGAACTGTATATCAAGGTGAAAAAATTTCTTCCTTGTAAAATCATCAATGTCCTAGCCTCAGAAAAACACTCTGGAATACTTAATCCCCAATAAGAAAATCCAACAGTCACTACTGATGATTAGTGTAAGACTTATTTTGAGAGTAATTTATCATAAAAAACTTATAATTTAAACAAAAATGTTTTTGTATTTTGTTTTAAAATGGTAGTAACCAAAAGGTATCTTTATCCTACATCATCTTAATACATTTTTTATCAACATGGTATTCCATAGAATGCTTCGAATGAAGCCAACTGAATCAGTATTTGTTTTTTAATATTTTATACTAAATCTACCAAATCAATATGATCCTCTTATGGTATCAATAAAACTAGAACATAATCAGCAATATTATCCTGCAATATATATATGGTCAATTAATATTTCAATTTTATATGATTTTGATTTTATGTTCTCATCTTTAGCTGAGAACCCATCGTGTTCTGTAACCCTCTCCATAATATATTGTAAATAAATCCCAATATCCAAACATATTCATATATATATATATATATATATATTTCTTACGTACTCCACCATGAAAGTCTCTTAAATAGGTAAAAAGTGTTTCCACTTGGTGGGATGGTCCATAATCACCCATATCATTATGCTTCCATGGTGTCTTGGTAACCAGATTAAAAAATATATCACGATGTCTTCCCATTTCCAAGACAGTATATGATAGGTTTTAAAATGTCTCATAGTTTATTAAAATTATGACTTCTCTTACTAATAATACAATAACTATAAAATATTCATGAATCATTTTCCCCTAATTCAAATGGTCAAAAATTATAAAAGTGACATTGATCAAATGTAAAACCATAACACTTCTCTATGAGACTCTTTATATAAATATTTCATCAATATCATCAGCTATTGTTGCTCCTTTGATTACCTTTCTACTTGAGTATTCCTACTCATGGAATATTTTTTGATGTCACCCTTACCTAATGTATATGAAAACTATAAATTGATGGTTTGAAGATATTTTATCCACCGAAATTTCCACAAGTTTAAATTTTTTTTGAATAAAATATAACATAGAATTTTATGATCCAAATACACTATGAAAATCTCACCAAACAAGTAATTTCCCTAAATCTTTGAGGAATTAACAACCACTTACAAATCTAGAGAATCCAAGGAATAATTCTTCTCATGTAGTAATAACTTCCAGGATCCATATGATCCCAAATTCTCCCCTTATATAACTGCACATACCAGTATGGAACTAGATTCATTAAAATATACTATGAACCCCTCATTAGATTCTAGAAAAATAAATACTAGCCTAAACTTATACCTCATTTTAAATTAATTTAAATCACCTTAACACTTGTTATCTAATTCAAACTTTTCACCCATCTAATTCAATTTCATCATTTGATACATTAACAATGGAAATTTCAGAATAAATCATTGATAATGACATATAAATCCAAGGAAACTCTAAATATCAAATAAATATTAGTCTATTTTGAATAATTCATTATCTCAACATTATTTTGGATCCCCTACTTCACCATTATCAAAATTCACTTCATATGAAAGTTGAAGTACATAAGGATTATAAAACAGCTGAGAGGGGGGTGAATGATTTTTTATCTTTTTATTAATTTATATCTTTATGAAACTTAAACCCTTACACATTTTATAATTATTTACTTATCACCTTCGGTAAACTCACATTCATAAAAAAATAGAAATGTAGTAAAAGAACACAATATTTATAGGGTTTTGCCTAAGTGGAAGAACATACATCCTTGTCACATCTACTCTTGTCCGTCCATTGAAGTTAACTATTATCAAGAAGTGGATACAACTTTTATGTAAAATCTTATTGGACACCTCCTATCTACTAATAGGAAATATTATAATGACTCCCATGAGTATAAAAAATTTACTTACCAATTTAATCCACAACACAAGTTAGTAACATTGAGAAATATTATCCAATAAAGGACCATTTGGAAATTTTTTATGATGTTCTTATGTCTTATGGGACAATATCTAATGGACTCCATCCAATTAAACATTTAGAAAACTGTGCATTTCAAAAAAATTATGTTCTTTCTAATTACAAAACTCAAAGCCTCACAAAACAACTCCATGTAAATTCTTTCTAATCCTTACTATCTATTTCTCCTATATTCATTCTTCTTAAATCTGTGTTTTCCAATTATCTAACTGACAAATCGGTATAGAAAACATCAACATGAAACTCAATTTTGTTTTTAAACTCACTTTAAAACAAATTTTATAGTACATAGTCTTCATAAACATGTTAATATGGATAAGTACAAATTATTTTTTCACTCCTATTTATAGCTTCTGTAGAAATAAAAAAGGCGGGAAACATGAATTTTTTTCCAAACACCCAAATTCATATATATGAATTAATAAGATATTTTAACCTCATTTTAAGAACATATCAAATATTCTCAAATATTTTGGAGTCTTCCGAAATATTCTTGAATTCTGTATGAATTCATAATTCTCACCATTACTCAAATTAGAACATTGTATTGTTCTACCTTGATTTCTATCCAAAAATTGATTATCCAGCACTTCTCTATCTAGAAATCTATCTGAAAATCTAATCATATGTCGAGATCTATTAACCCAATTTAAATTAAAATCATTGATTCATTCAAATAAATGTTTAGTAGTTCAAAATATGGAAACAAATTTTTTTATGGTTATCTTTATGAAAATTTCTTCAGAAAAAATTTCTTTTAAAATGTAAATCAGATGGACTTTCTATATCTATGCCACAAAATTATTACCACTTCAAATTTCATGGAAATTGACTATACAGAAAAATCATATATCTCTATTTGATTCTGTTGAACTATTTGAAAAGGAATAACCCCACCCTTCACCCTTTCCTTATGATTTACTACATATTATTGACCATATTGTTACAAATTCTAATGATTGTAGTTACCTGCAATATTCTTTCCAATATCAACTTCTTCATCTGATCAACTTTTATCCAATAATTAAAATTCAAATTTCATTACATATTTCTTTCCCAATGATTTTTTTTGAAACTCAATGTCTAAAAACAAATAAGATCCCTTCCATTTTATTTTATTATATATTTAAATCTAAATTCATGTGACTCTTTGTAATTCGTCCAAAAACCAAACTAACTCAACAAAAAAATAGTTCTATATTTCTAAAAAAATTAATCGATGTTAATCATCTACATAAAACTCAAAAAAAATGTAAAAAAGGATTTATGATAAAAAAAAATATCAACTAACGATCTATTTTCATTAAGGTTCATCTGATATGTCTTTCCAAAAAAATATGGTTGGGTTCATACGATACAACTTTACAAACCTTCCAAATTTATCAAAATCAAGCATCTAGTTTTCTAGAAATTTATTCATCATGTACTTATCTATACTAAAAGATGTGTCTATAAAACATCAATTTCCCTTTTTGAAAAAATATTTTATGATGATATTTTTCATGACATAAGGAATTCTGAGATCCTCATAGTATCATCTGACTTTATTTGGAAAGTTCTTATCTTTCCAACATCCTGAATATTTTTACTTTATAACTTTATTTATCATTATAAACTTTATAACAATATTTTAATAACTTTTAACAGTTATTATATTAAAATTTATAAAACATTTCATAAAAAAAGTTTTTTGTAAATAAATAGAAAAAAAATGGTAAAAAATCCCAATTGATCTTCAAAAGTCCTTTCATGAGGCCTCATCAAATAGAATTTATAATTTACATTTAATACATAATAGTGATTGGCCATGGTCATCTATCAATGAGTTTGGAATGAGGAGCTTCATTATCATGATTAGTTTTTTTATTTACTTGTTATAAAATCATACAAAATTAATGTTTCTTTTCTTATTGTATGTGGGTTAGGAATGGAATAAAAGTAGAAAAAAACTAGTTTGGGATAAATATAGGTAGTATTAGGGTGAATTCTAGTGTGTTGGATCATTCTTTAAATTTGATCAAAATCTACAAACTCAATATACAAACACCAGATTATTCATCCATACACCCTCAGATATATTTCATTTTTAAAGAAATTGTAATCTTCTCAAGAATCAATTATCTAAACTCCCATTATTATCTTTGGTGAAATATTAATCACACTACTAAATTGAGTGAATGGACTTACTCACTAGCCTGGTATAAAATTTATACCATTATTCCATTCGAATCACAAAAACATACTGGTATAAAGTGTAATCCTAATGGAGGGATATTTTGAAGTGACACAAGAATACAAGTTTGTAGTGTTAATGAAATGTACAGTGGTGATCGCCTCTCCTACACACCATTTTCACTATGACTACAGAATCAAAATAACAGAGTGAAAAATTGACGCCCATAAATTCCAGCACACTATTAGAATTCCATTAATTCTACAAATTATAGGTTATCTCTCTTTGGAAATAGAGTTTTCGATAACAAGTGGATATCAAATAGTTTGGGAAAACATGAATAAATTGGGAATGAAAATAATAGCACTCCATAATGAACCATGAATAGAATGGAATTTGAAATACAATTTTAGAAATAAAAATAATTTCTAGATATAATTGGTAGATGGTAAATATTTATAATGGTCGAAGGAGAAAAATATTTTTAAGAACAATATTTTATTCCTCCTAGAATGAAACATCAATTAAAAATATCCTTTATCAGCTTCAGATAGATTTCAAGTGTTGCAGTCAAGGGTCACGATTGATTTGGTTTAGATCATCTTTCTATCATGGTAATTCCGCACACAATTACACCAATACTCCTTTGAGAATAATTTTAATGATATGGTCTTGACATACATAGAAATTATATTAAATTTATGAAATTATTAAAAAATTATACAAATAGATTCCAAAATAATGTATTAGTCTAATGGATTTGGAAAATGGAAAGATAAACCCTGGTACATAGGTGAGCTACATTATCTCCCACTAGGTTCTTCTTGACAAGAACCCTTCTAGGACACTTCACACATAATATATATCTTCTTAACCTATAGAAGGAAACACACAAAGGTGTGAGGTTAGATGCTCAGTAAGGGTAAATAAGGGATATATTTAAGTATCATCATGATCATAAGGGTATGAGAACATGATCGTGAAAATAGAAGATCATACCGAGTATAACAAAGATCATATACTAGAATCATGACATAAATATTTTCAGTTTATAAGACATGAATCATAAGGAAATAAAGAACATAATCTATGAAATCATAACATAGAAATAAGACATGTAATTATGGAAAACACATATGCATATAAAATAATTTACCATAGTATCGAAGGAATCACTACCAATGTCATCTTAGTGGAAAAATTCTTGTACTGAACCAGGTACACCCCCATTCTAGCCATGTATTACTGAACTGGGTAAACCCAAATTACAGCCCAGTATTAATGAACCGGTTAAACCCCCTTTCCAACCCTTCATTACATAACTGAGAACATTTCTCGTTCCATCTATGTCTATCTCATTAGATATAAATCTTTACCCAATGCATTAGAAGGAGATTTAGGTCCCAACCATCTCATAATGAGTTGATACACACATGTGACAGAAAATTAAAAACAATCATATCATAACCCAAGAAAGGAAATACTTTTCATAAACATGAAATCATATCATAACCTATAGAAAAGATTGAGGTTTCATAATCATATCATCAAATATTAACCCTTGAAAGAAAAATGGATTTCATAATCATATAACCTATAGACGGGGAATTGTTTTCTTAAAGACAGTGACATTAAAAATAATCCATTCATAGAAATGATATGAATGGAACCTTTTGATCATTTCATAAAACTTAATTAGTAACATTAATAGATCTCATATTAGAAGGATAATAATTTTGAAATATTTTTTAAAAACATTTCATGAGGTAAATATTCTTTCTTCTTTGAAAAGAATTATTTTTAATACATAAACCATTTAAAAATTGTTTTCATATAAAATATTTTTAAAACATTCAAAGAAGACATGAAATCATTTTGAAAACCTTTTTCCTTGAAACTTATAACATAAAAATCAAATGGTTTTAAGAAAAATTCTTCAAAAAAACATTGAAAACATATAATGAATGCTTGAAAATGTTTTGAAAACCATTTCTTTAAAAATACATTGAAAATACATTGAAAACATACAAATATTTCTTGAAAACATTTTGAAAACCATTTTCCATGTAAATTTATAAAATAAACATGAATCTATTTTGAAAACCATTTTCTTTAAAAATATCTTTTTAAATAATTATTTTAAAAATTAAGTTTTAATCATTAAAATAAAGATTTAAAGGATTTATGGTAGATAAATTTGTATATGTCATATGAGGTAAGAAGAACATTCATTTTTCATGGTAATGGTTAGAAAATACCTCATTTGGAAAGGGAAAAGAATATTCCTTTGAAAAAAATGGTAAAAAACAAAAATGGGAAACAATTATTTTAATTATTAATGGATAATGGTATAATATTCTTGGAAGCCCTTTTAGGAAAACATGGTTGTGATGGAACATATATTTCCAACCAAATAGAGGGTAAAGTCAGGCTTTATTATAAATTATTCCATAACTATATTATGTACCAAATAGTGTAATAAGTTGTACAAATATTTGAATAAATCATTAATAACTAAATTAGAACATATTTATTGAATTTTATTAAGATACATTTCATCATATTTGATAAAAATAATCCTAAACATAAAAAATATCAAAAAAATGATGAGATAGGTTCAATAAACACTTGTAACATGGTAACTTGGGATCATACTATCCATGTAAGAAAGTGATATTACGTAAATCCTTAAATAACACGAAAATAAGGAAAATCATGATATAAAATATAAAATTGAAGAATATGAACCTCAAAAAATAACTTATGTGCATAACAAAACATGAGTCTCAAATAAGTTAAATTGAGACAAAACATTATAACTAATTTGGAAACTATTGAATCTTAAACCCCATGAATGAAATATCATAAAATGGTAATGTGGATACCAATAAATTTATTTATAATAAACCTAGAATACAATAATGGTCAGTATATACACCAAAAAAAAGTAAATAGTGGGGAACATAGCATGTATCTCACAAAAATAAATATTATGGTTAAATCTCATTACCTTGTGTCTTGACTCTCATCGTACTCATTGAAACCACATGTATATTAAATATGAATTTATTATAAATATTTTACAGAACCATATTCTTATTTCTTATAATATATATGTTTTTGATTATGACCTTATATTACCCACTTGTTTTCCATCTTATGTTAAGGTTTCACTACGGATAATATTAGCTTTGTTTTTCACATGTGTCATAATTTGTTATCTCGTTTGTCCTTATTCTTGTATCATTGTTACAGTATATAAAACATGATATAAATATCATGTATATACATTATATTTTTTTACAATAATCCATAGAAGATATAAGTTTCAAATGGAATACACCATTCATGGATACAGTAAGTCATGCATACGCATGAATGCTATTTCCGTTTAATTGTCACATAGAATGAAATTAATAAAGACATATATGTATATATATATAAATATATAATTTTTAAATTATATTTTTTATATAATATATATAATTTATATTCACTAATTCCATCATTAATACTTTCCATGCAGTGTATGAAATAATCACAACACTTTTAGGGGGTGGTAGTCCGCACTTCCTCGAAAAAATTATTATATTAACATAAAATGGAACATATAAATATAAGTGTTGTAAAATAATAAAAAAAAGATAAAATACATAATAAATATAATATATAAAATATATAAATTTATTTTACATCATTATTTCCATCATAAGAGGTGGTAATATAAAAATTAACAATCATTGTTTAGTAAGGCAATAGTCCGCCAAACACGTACACATTATGTTTGTTAACTATTAGATGGAAGTGTAATTTTTGGTAAAATACTTATCAAAATATCTTATTATTATATATAGGATACTTATTTATTCAATATAGTAAAAAGAATATTTTACAAAGTGGAGAAATAAAATAAAATAAAGGAGTTTTTGGGAGGGTGTTACCTCTTAATCAGGAAACTCCTTTTTGTTTGAGATAGAAGGCTCCCTTGTAATGATTATTACCAAGGGGGATTCAAGTTCTAAGTGAGGGAATTTGGGGATCTATTTGGGTAGATTTTGGACAAACCTAAGTGGATTGAGAGTTCTGGGGAATTGGAAGTCAAGAATGACTTTTATAATAGAGGACGAGTGAAATGTCTAATAATATTTTAAAAGAAAGGAACCCCACCAACCTTTTTTATTAAAATGTGGTAAATAATGGTAAAAACTAGATCAAAGCGATTTTAGGGTCTAAATATGGGCATAAAATGGATTTTTGATAAGTTTATATGACTTTTTGGGTCATAAATTTAGGTTTTAGTTCTTAGTTAAGCTTAATTTAACATTAATCATTGTAATTAATTTTAATTACATCACTATTATATTTGGTCAAAACTAAGTTGAAATTATTATAAAATATAAATTATTCTTATCCAAATATGGAATTCATTTTTCTAAATTTCTAACATTGAAGTGGAAGAAATTAAATTCAATTTAATCCTATAGTCGGGTCGACAATGAGAGTTTTTAATGTAAAAACGTTCAAAATTTTTATATGTTTTTATGTTAAGTTTCAAAGTGAAATTGATTATAATTACCTAAATTGGATTAGTTTTTAAAATAAAATATAATTAAAATTTTAAACTAATTTAAATTTCATTTTTGAATTTATCAAAAATTAGAAGAAAAATCAGTTTTGAATTAAAATCCAGTATTTTTTAATATTCATTAAAAAATGAAACCATATAGAAAATACAAAAAATTTATCCTTATCTATTTTTTATTTTCCTATTACGAATATTATGTTTATTTTGACATATTAAATCTATATAAATTACAAAAATTGTATTCAAAATGGGTTCTCTATTAAAAGGTGGCAAAACTACCTTTATAAAAATATATATTTTTCAGCATAAAATTGGGGTTTCCCTTATATTATATCTATTAAATCTATTAGATGATTATAACAAATAATTAATTTAATATATATAATATATATTAAAATAATATCACTTTCTAATTCTAATTAATTTAATTTATAAGGATTAAAAAAACTTTGTGAGCATAATAATTGTCTTCTATAAAAATAATCCATTTATATACTATTTTGTTCTTATATTAATTTATAAATAATAAATTTATTTTATATTTTATCAGAAACATAGAATTAGATAATTTAGATAATGATATTCCAAAATTATAATTTAATGGTTGGGTTATATATTATTATATATATTTTAATAATATATTATTTTTCGGTAACACTTGGCCAAGAGTGTTGTTAAAGTCAATGAAGAAAGTCTTTGTTGCGTGTAACACAAGCTAATATCAGTGTTCTATATAAATAAATACAAACTTTATATTTCATGTACTACACGTAAGCCAAACATAATTCTTTAATATAAAATATACTACTTTCATCCTTACATGAAAAGAAAAATATTCAAAAGATTAAATTAATTTGAAAAAAAATCTTTCACAAAATATACAGGTGTTAAATTCTACCCCCCTCCCTCTAAATCAATTCTGACCTTGAAATTCATCTTGGTTATCAACATTTTAATACTTGAAAGTTTCAATCATGTAAACCCACATCATAAAAATTAATAATAAAACACCCTTTTAAAATGGAAATTTATAATCATAAAATTTACCCAATGTAACATATAGTTAAGTTTACACATTGGATAACATTGGTTGGGGGTAAAGATTGGACATGGAGGAAAATTATAAATATTAATAGTGTGTGATTTAGGTAATCAATCAAAAACAAGTGAATGGTCAATGAAAATTTTATGGCCTCAAAGTCACAAATCTATGATGATTTAAATGGACATCAACTTAGAAAAAATTTAGGTATTAGGAAAACATTTATTTGATCATTTTGATAAATTTTAATAATTATTTTATTGGAAAATAATATAAGGAAATATAATTATTTGATATATTTAAAAATTTTCATTTTTTGGTTGTGATTTTATAAATTTCTAATTTATCCATTACCTCAATGAATGAATGTACATAAATTATATTTGATGCATAAAGCACTAAGATACACATTTTATGGATATTAAGGCCCATAAAAGAATGAAAATTTTAACTATTTTTCTCTTAAAAATCAATATCCCATAATCTATAAACATAAAAAGTAAAACTTTTGATTCATTCTTAATATATATTCATCAAAAATAAGTATACATTAACCAACACATAGAGTAGGATAGTTATAGTCATGAAACCCTTATCATCCATCAATCATGGGTTCAAGATGTATGGGCTTACCAGTCTAGATTGTTTGTCAACCAACATATACGATTCCATTTTTTAAAACCACACTAATATAATTTCCAAAATAAATAAGATAGGTATGCTTGAAAAAAGTTTAACCACTAAATATAATTTTAGCTATATTTATCCCCAAAACCTTAATACATAAATAGTTGATCCAATGTTTTAACATAAACTTTTCATGAATGGTTAACCTTAAAACACTTATTAAAGATGAAAATCCTAAATAGTATAAAAAATTCCTGAAAGAAACTTAACATTGATCCCCTATATATCAAAAAATAGATATTGGTTTTCATAATACAAATATTTGAATACCTTCATCATATATTCTCTCGAAACATGTTAATAACGTGAATTACCATAAATACTTTGTTTTGAATGTGTGCTTCCTTATTTGAAATGTTACTAGATATATTCATTAAATACATGAAGTTGAAAACATTATCCATGATAACATAGACTAATTTTTCAATAAATATTTTATCGATTTTGAGGTAATTAGTACCATTAAATTTTCCGGTTTATATCCAACATATCATTATAAAATTATCTTATCATAAGGAACATATTAAGGGTTATCTAACCTTAGTCAAAATATCACCTTTTCCTTAAATCAATTCACCATTCAATCATAAACATTCAACATAATCTTGAAAATCCACAGAAAAAATAATGCCATGTATATTTCTTCCACTCATCTAACATAATGTTTACATCCAAACATAAAAACTTCTATTATTCCACTTTACCCTTATTACATTAAAAAGGCTACCTCATCCTATTACACCATGACACATTCCATTTACATTTCATTAGTAGTCTCTACATCATTAATAATGTATCCATTACGTTCCCCACCTTGTTGAGTCCCTTCACGAGCTTTCATATTTGGAAATTGAGTAAAATAATGATTGTTTATTCCATGCTTAAAACACTTAACCTTTGATGATGACTTAGGGAGATAAAAATTCACATCTATTTCATTAACTGAAATATTTATTTTCCATTTTCTTTCACTTTCTTTTTGTCCTTATTTTCCAAATAAAAACACCTTCTTATTCCTATAATACATTCAGTTAATTGATTCTTCCCATATTCTTGACATAAAGGAAACATAATATTCATTCCTTCATGGTCTCTATTACCCTAAATCTCAATGAATTCATTCATTCTATTCGTTGGTGAATCCAAGAGTTGGTTGAGGTTCACATTATCAATCATATTTCATGAAAAATAATTATGAATAATCACAAAATCATTCACTACTGTGATAATCCCACTTGAATACTCATTAGAAAATCACCCATCACATTCAATAATATTCCAGTTCTTTCCATAGTCTAAAACTAGAAGCATTGTGTGAGTAGTATTTATCATAGAAAAAAACACAGTCATAAAAAGTATTACTTATATGCTGTCTAAATCATGTCACCTTCCTTAATCTATGACACCATAGGATCATCCTCTGTTATTCATAGTAATATTCTATTTAGATACTTTGTTATGGTTCATGAAGCATTTGTGAATTTCCAAAGCATATCCCCTAGGAGTGTCAAACTGGGTGTGCAGCAGGGCCCATTTTTGTGTACCATATTACCTGAGTCAGGCCTAAAACATGTGTTCAGGGTTCTTACACCTAGTTACATATGATCCAGAGCCACATCCACATGATGTATCAATATATGGATATATTTCTAGGAAACCACTCCCTCAATCCTTTACTATAATTCTTGTACACTTTACTAAACATTTCCTTATCCTTATACTTATCCATGGACAATGTCCTTAGAGTTATCACTATGGTTTTCATATCCTTGTTTTCAAAGGTTAACTAAACCTTCACTCTGATACCAACATTAACGACCCAATATTGACATACAAAGACATTACATTTGCGGAATATGTAAAACATTATTCAAAAAGATTCCCAAATACCATATTAGTTTAGTGCATTTGGAAACATGGAAACAAAAACACTGATACATAAGTGAGCTACATTATCACCCGCTAAGTTCTTCTTAACTACCACCATTCTCAGACACATAAAACATAATACACATCTGCATAACCTGGGGAAGTAAAAATACAAAGAGGGGATATCAAATTCATAGTAAGGGTAAATAATAGAGATATGTAAGCGTAATCATGAGCATAAGGGTATGATAACATTACTATAAAAATTTAATATCATACGCTACATAATAAAGATCATATACATGAATCACAAAATAAAGCCTTACTATTTATAAGACATGAATCATAATGAAATAAATATCACAATACAAGAAATAATAACATAGTAATAAAATAAGGGATTGTGGAAAACACATAAACATATAATATAATTTTCCATAATATTCAAGGCATCGCTGCCAAGACTATCTTGGTGGACATGGTCCTCTACTGAACCAAATATACCCTTATTACATCCCTATATTACTAAACTGATTAAACCTTCAT
Source organism: Viscum album (assembly GCA_963277665.1). Lineage (NCBI taxonomy): Eukaryota > Viridiplantae > Streptophyta > Magnoliopsida > Santalales > Viscaceae > Viscum > Viscum album. The sequence goes on along the minus strand of OY728151.1, from coordinate 287,593,948 downwards.
TATAGCCATGTATTACTGAATTGGTTAAACCCTCGTTACAATATTGTATTACTGAACCGAGTTTAGTTCCCATTACATCCAAGTCTATGTCATTATATATAAATATTTACCCAATGACATAGAAGGAGATATAGGTCTCACCCATCTAATAATGAAATAATATATACTTGTTCCAAAAAAATAAAAAACAATCATATCAGAACCCATCAAATGAAATAGTTATGATAAACATTTAATCATACCTTATCCTATGGAAAATATAGCAGTTTCATAATCATTTCATCAAATCCTAACCCATAAAGGAGAGACAGATTTCCTAAATATATAACATGTGGAAGAGAAATAGGTTTCATAAATACAATGAAATTAAGCATAACCCATTCATATAAAGGATATGAATGGAAGATTTAGATCATTTCCTATAAAAGAATTAGTAACATCAACAGATCTCATATTATATTGAAAATAATTTTGAAATATCATTCAAAAAATTTCTTGAGGAAAATTTTCTTTTCTTCTTTGAAAAATGATTTTTAATACCTAAAACAATTTAAAATTAATTTTCATAGAAAATATCTTCAAAAAATAAAAAGAATACATGAAATAATTTCTAAAAAAATTAATTTAATCTTATAAAATAAAAATCAAAACGTTCCAAAAAAACATTTTGCTTCAAAAACACTTCGAAAACATATAATGAATGCTTGAAAACATTTTTGAAAACAATTTTCCAAGAATACATATAAAAGATTCTTGAAATCTTTTTGAAAACAAATTTCCATTAAAATATATTTTAAAAACAATATTTTAAAAATTAACCTTTAAACATGGAAATAAATCTTCAAAGGATTGATGTAAGATAAATTAGTACATGTCATATGAGGTAAAAAGAATGTTTCTTTTTTGTGGTAATGGTTAGAAAATTATTTATTTAGAAAATGACGAGAATAATTCAATAAAAACAATTGTAAAATCATAAAGGGTAAAAATATATTATAAATATTAACAATAATTGTACAATATTCTTTGAAACCCTTTTTAGAAAACATAGTTTTTAAGGAACATAGATTTATGACTGAATAGATGGTAAAGTAAGTCTTTCTTGAAAACTCATTATTAACTATATTATGTAAAAATTAGTGGATTAAAAGGTAAAAATATATTAATGAATCATTAATAACCATTGGATAAAATATTTAATGAATGTTCATGAAATATGGGTCACAATAGTTCATCAAAGGAACCATAAACATAAACATTCTCAAAAAACTAATGAGATTGTATCAATAAACACTTAAAACATGTTAAATTTGGATCATACACTCCATGTAAGAAAATGAGATTACTTGAAACTTAAAATATAATTAAAATAATTAAATTATTTATATAACATGTAAAATAGATGTATATACACCTTGAAAAATAATTTAGATGCATAAAAAAACATGTGTCTCAAAGAATGAAAATTTAGACAAAACTATTTTTCTGATTCGGTATCTTTTGAAACTTAAACCCCTTGAAAGAAGGATCATAAAATGAACATGTGGATACACATAAATTTAAGTATAATATACATAGAAAACAATCATGTTTATTATATACACCACACAAATGGAAATAGTGGTGAACATATCATGTATCTCATTGAAATAAAAAGTGAGACGAAATCCCCTTACCTTGGGTCTTAAATCTCGTCATACTAGTTCAAACTACCTGGATAATAAATTTAAATTTATTATAAAAATTTTACAAAACCATATTCTTATATATAGTACCATATATGTTTTGATTACGACCTTATATTACTAATTTTTAACTATTCTATTTTATGGTTTCACTTCGAATAATATTTTCTTTTTTTTGATTGTTTCTTAATTTGTTATCTCATTGGTCCTTATAATTATATAATAATTCCAAGAAATAAACTATGATATAAATATAAATTATAACCATTATATTTTTATTAAAATAATCTGTATGATATAGAAGTATCAAATGAAATAATAAATTCATGGAGACAGTAAGCGTACTTACGCATGAACGTTGTTTCAATTTAATAGTCATGTTTTAATAAAGTAAAATGAATATATATATATATATATTGTGTGTATAATTATTAAATAAGATATATTTTATCACATATATCATATATATTCACTAATTACATCCTTAAAACATTCCATGTTGTTTATGAACGAATCACATTTCTTTGAGGGGGCGGTAGTCCACACTTACTCAAACAAAATTATTGTATTAACACACAATGGAAAGTATAAAGATAAGTGTTTTATAAGAATTAATGAAGCTTAAATACATAATAAATATAAAATATAACATATATAAAAATATTTTCCATAATAATTTCAACCATGAATGACGGTAAAGGAAAATTAAATAATCATCGTTTAGTGAGGTGGTAGTATGTCATACACGTAAACATTATGTTCTTTTCCAATTAGATGGAAGTGTGTGTACGTATAGTTATAATAATTAGAAAAAAAATCCCAGTATATTTAGGATAAATTTTTTTTTACAATCATATAATTAAGATATAGGGAGTAGAGAAATAAAATAAAAAAAGGAGTTTGAGGAAGGGTGTTACCTCTTAATCAGGTAAATCGTTTTAGTATGATCCAAAAAGCTCCCTTGGATTACTTTCTTCCCAAGGGGAGGCTTAAATGTAGAATTTAGGGATGTTTGGGTTCTATTTGGGTATATTTTGTTCAATCCTATCTGGCTTGAGTGGTGTAAGAAAGTGTATGTGAAGGGGACGATTTATAATGGAGGAGTGGAATCTCTAGTAATATTTTAAAATAAATGATCCCCACCCAAGTTTTCTTTATTGAAAGTGGAGAAATAATGGTGAAAGTATATTTAATAGAGTATAGGGTCGAAATATGTCCAAACAATGGCTTTATAAAAATTATATAGGTTTTGGGTCCTAAATTTTAGGTTTAGTCCTCAGTTAATCTTAATTTAACCTAAATCATTATAATTAATTTTAATTATTCACTAAAATTTTGGTACAAACTAAGTTAAAATTATTATATATTAAAAATTGTGATTATTAAAAATATTTAATCAATTTTTTCAAATTCCAAGCACAGAATTGGAGTAATTTAATTTAAATTTAATCTCGTCGTATGTTAAACAATGTGGGCTTTTAAAGTAAAAACATTCAAATGTTTGTAATGTTTTTATATTAAATTTCAAAGTAAAATTGATTATAATGACCTTTATTTTATTAATTGGTAAAAATATTATGTAATTAAACTTTTAAACAAATTTAATATTTAATTTAAATTTGTAAATAAATTACATTAAAAATATTTTTTGAATTAAAATCTAGTATTTTTAACTATTCAATAAAAAAATTAAACCTTACAAAAATAAAAAACATTTATCCAAAAAAATTATGCTTCATTTAAAAATATTAAGATTATTTTGAAATATTTAATCTATAAAATTTGAAAAAAAATGTCTTTAAATTGGTTTCTCCAATAAAAAGTAGTAAAACAACCATTATTTAAATATATATTTTTAAACATAATATTGGTTTTTTTCTTATATTATGTTTATCAAAAATATTAAATGATTACCAAAAAATAAATTATTTAATATTTAAAATATATATTAAAATAATGTCACTTAATAATTGTAATTAATTTAATTTATTATTATTTAAGAAAATTTGTGACCATAAAAATAATCTTCTATAAAAATACTTCTTTTATATTTAATTTAAATATTGAATTCATTTATGAATAATTAATTAATTTTAAACTATTTAAAAAACATATATTTACATAATTTAGTTAATAATATTCATTAAATATAATTTAACAGTTTGGTTATATATTATTATTTATATTTTAATAATATATTATTATATATATTTTAATAATATATTATTTTTCGATAACACTCGATCATGCGTGTTATGGAATTCGTCGAGAAAAATCCTTGTTGCATGTAATGCAAGATAATCATGGTGTTCCATGTTTAGAAATATAAAATTTATATTTCATGTACTACATGTATTCCAAACATAGTTATTTAATATTAAATATACTATTTTCAATGTTGCATGAAATACAAAAGATCAGAAATATTAAATTAATTAGAAAAAAATAATTCAAAAAATATTGGGGTGTTACAATAATTGCATGTTCTTCTTATATTCTTCACAAGATATTGAAAATCATGAGTATTATGTAAATAATACTTTCAATATTGAACTTGTTGACTAGAGTGGAATTAGAGAGGCATTATTGGGTACGGTCTTGATCTTTATTCCACTTGATCATGACCATAGATGTATTTTGAATAATGGTTTTATTCAATTTTGGGACTGAAATCAGGACTAAGTTTATGTACCTATATGGAATTGATAAAATGATCACCTGTGATGATGATTTAGTGCTCTATGATGGATTCATCTTGAAAATATATGCATAGTAGAGAGTGCTCTACCTAGATTAGACTTGAAAACCCGAGCTAGACGTGTGTTGTGACCGTCTTAAAATTTTGGAAGATCAAGGATGATGCTTTAGAATAAAATCCTAAAGTGTTGTTGATAATTTGGTTTAATGATATAAGTATTCAGGATCATGTATTCTTCGTTATTTGGATGTAGGAAAGACTGGTGTGGTAGGGGGTTTTTAGAATGTGTTACCATGCTGGATTGGTAATTTACCCTCATTGAGACATATTTTCAAGCATGTTGTGTGAGGCTATCTTCAACCTCATAGTCAGTGAAATGAGAGAAATCTAATTTAATATATTTTCATCTATTCATACGTAACAAACCTTTTCCTACAAGCTTAATTACTAACTCAATATCATAATTTAGTTCATCAGTAATCATCAATATCATTTCCAACATTATTTACTGGTTTATAAATGATCAATCTCATGCTTTAGACTCTATATAAAATAATGTTTGGATTAAAATTAATTCAATCAAGTTTCATTCAATTCTTATTGGGATTTCTCACTTTTGGTTTGGCATTAATCTTTTTTAGTTTGATCTCAATCTCTTTCTATCATTACACTAGTTTTATCTTCAACCTTAGGTTTGAGGGTGGTTTCACGAAATCCATTCAAACTGTTTATGGATTTAATCAATCAATTTCATCAGGTTTAAAATAAATTTTTCTTGGCCTATTAAGTTTAGACATAATCAAATATTGATTACACATCAATCAAAGCTTTGTTTAGAGACTTCCCTTATTCGAGTTTGGTCAAGCTCAACTATTTAGTTTCTTCATGATTCTGTTGTCCTTCACATTTGGTTAAATAAATTCTACATTATTGTCTAGTATTCTTATGATGAAGGGATTTGATTCAATTATTCCAAGATCCAATTATTAACATCTATTAGGAAAATCAAATTGATCTTTAAAACATATACTCAAACAAATCTCCTTATTCAAAGTTGATGATCCCAATATTCAAATTGAGATTGGATTTAGCTATTTTAAATAGTGTAATGACTGGATGGGTGCTGTCAAAAATATACATGGAAGGATGGGTGTGGGGTGATGAGATATAATGGAATTATGGTGTCTTAATGATAGCAGTATGAGGGAATATTCTAAATGTGATGGAATAGTATCATGAAGAGGAGGTTTCGGTCAGTACACCGACCATGAGAATAGGATGATCATGCAAGGTTAATGTCACAGTTGACTGTGAAGAGTTCTTATGTTAGGTTGGAAAATGATTATGGTTAGTATACTAATAATGATATTGTCTTTCAGTAGGTTAAGGGTGTTGTCTCATGGATGGTTGACATTCCTTCTTGTGATTAGTACACTAAACTTATACTCTTCTTGTGGTCACTTGTACCCTTTGAAGAAAAATCCATGCATGGTAGGTTGAAATCTCATCATGTGGTCAGTTGGTTGACAGGGTTTGTGTAGTGACAATTCCCCCTTCATGTGGTCAGTTAGAGGTAATAGTCACAGTTGACTTCCGTCGCTTGAGGTCACTTGATGCCTTTGATAGAAAAATTATTCAACCTGAAAAATGGAAAATCAAAACTCATTGTAGGGAATGTATGGATTTAAATACAAAATGAATCAATATAATGAAAAATTAAAATAAAAAACAATTAATTAATTAAATTTATGATTATAATTAAAGAATTATAATTAAAAATCATCAATGACATTCCAAATTTTTAAATACGAATTACTGGATATTCAACTAACTCAAAATGAATAAATCAATGAAAAATAGAAATATTATCCATTTATAAATGTAATTACAATTGTCCAGAAATTGAATAAAATAATTTAATAGTAAAAATACCAAAAAAATAAGATTCAATTCCTTTATTTGAACCATCAAATAGTTTTTTTATTTAATGAAAAAAAATTAAAAATTCAATTAAAAATCATGAATTAAGACCATTATAATTTAAAATCAAGATATTTCAAAAGTAACAAAAATCACTTAATTACCCAGGTTTCAATAATATTGGGGGTCAATTTTCAGTGAAATGAAATTAAAAATCTCAATTTTTTGGGTCTCACATCACTACAATACACTTGAACTATTTCACTCTTGGGTAATACCATATCTTTCATTATTAAAAAATTATTTTCCTACATAGACCAAAATATACAAGATATATAATAATAAAATCATCTCTTCCTCCATTATTTGATTTATCATACCTCCGACATGAATCTAAACCTCTATCCAACTTATATTCGAGCATGAGTTCTAATTTCTATTGCGGAAGAATTTATATTTATATGCAACAAGAATTTCAAAAAGAATCACTCCCATTTATCCCTCTCCCCTAAGTTTAATATACCAGAGTTATAATTTCCACTTTATTGATATGAGACCAATGAAATTATTATAAGTCAATTCCTTCTTCTTAATATAGTATTAATATTTTTCTCACCCCACTTAATTTTTTATTACTATTATGAACTATATTGTTTCATTTTTAAAAATATTATCAGCCTTTTATGTGAAAATGAATATGAAAATACATGTACTAAACATGTAAAAATGGAATTCACTCATACACCCAATGCTTAACGTCCCATAGATTCATTGTGGGAACCCAATTTAACATTTTACTTTAGTTTCATAGATCAGATATAAAATTTTATTTTATTTGGATCCCTAAGGTGTTATTTTTTAAAATGATATGTTACTTTGGATTAAGATCAAAATATCAGTTTCACATGATATAATTTTATTCCACTAAGATGTTTTCACTCAAATTCTTTTTCCTTGTTCTAAGACCAAATTTCTATGATAAAGGTTATAATTTCACTCAAAGAACTTTCAATTCTATAAATTTAAGAACTTTTTATATCATCAGATACTAATATACTATTTTTTACTAGGAAGGAGAGTATTAAATATCATAAAACATCTTAAAATATTAACAAAGAATATACAAAAGAGTTATGTGTAGAAGTTTTAAGTAGATAAGTTTTTTATTTCTTTATCCCCTCTTTTTAGTTTTTTTAAAATTAATTTACTAAAAAACTAATAATATAATGAATATTTTATTAAAATAAAACAAAATATAACCCAAAAATTATCCCCTCCCTTGAACCTAGTTTCATCAATATCATCAATGTCACTTCAAAAATTATAATGAAATTTTCAAACAGCTAAAAAATATCAAAACCTGAGAAATAAGTATGGAACTAGTTGGCCAAGATAACGGTATTCCTTTTCATGCGAATAGTCAGATTTGGATATGATTACCAATTTTATTGGCTTGTAATTTCCTTTAAGTGAGTTTTAAAGCTATTTCCATATTTTCTCAATATATAAAAGAAAACTGAAATTTACAGTTTACTGAAAATTGAAAAAAAAAATAACTAAAATTAAAATAAAAGAAAATAAAGAGAAGAAGAATCTTGGGTGACCCCCCCCCCCAAATATGTACTATATTTTATATTTTTTATAGTTTGATAGTGTTTAGATCATCCGCAATCTGTTGGAGGGTTGGTCTTGTGTGGAAAACCCACTACATATTTAAGGTTACCTTGTTTTCTCTTCATTTTTATTCTTTCTCAGGTCTCCATTTCAAATAAAGTGTTTAGTGTTCATCCCCCTAATAGTGTAATATATCTTGTAATGTGGGGATAGAAGGGAAAATTATGAGTCCTCCAGTTGGTCTTTTCTTCCTCCCATGATATGATCTTCTTGGTATTTAGAGGGGGCTCTTTCTATCTAATTTATAGTATCATTTTTTACTCAAATATTTAGTACTTATTTACTAAAAATGTGAGTAGCACCATGTTCTCTTATAACACCTCTATTTTTTCTTCAATATAGTCTGCATCACTAATGTGTCCTTTAAATGACACTACAAGGGTCTATAGTAACATGGATAAGTATTTAATATTAATATATATAATCTCAATAGATTGTGGACCTAGCACAAGATTAAGATAAAAGGAGTATAAATTAGAGTTTTCTACCAACCATGTATCAATAGGTACTGTATGTTTATTATGTTTGGGATCATCTTTCCAGATTTCCTCCTCAAATGTTATAGGGATGTGGTCTTTGTGTTCCTTGAATGAATATTTTTAGAACTCCAGGATGTAATCTAGTATCTCAGTAAGCTCTCAGGCCATGAATTTTAGTAATAATGGTTTGAGTTCCTCTTTGAGATTAGTGAAGAGCTCCATGAATTACTCTCTACTTGTTGCATTTATTGATATTTACATCTGTCTGAAGACTATTGAAAAAATATCATCATGTGATGAAAGTGAGTCAAAATAATAATCATTGATTTTAAATTGTTATTTAAAAGAAGGAAATTATTTACAGGTTAAAAAAATAAAAGTGAATCTATGAATTAACTCCCTAGAAATGATGCCATGTTTATGGTGGGAATGTCAAAGGGTCTTATAAAAGAGAATTAATATTTTACTCTAAATGTACCCTAGTGGCTGGTCAAGGTCATCTCATAAGGATTTCAGAATGCGAAGCTTCACTATCTTAATAAATCATAAATTTTTGTGTTATTTTAATTGATTTGAAATAATATATAAATGTTGTTTGGTTTTTGATTGTTTATGTATTTTAAATGGCTTGAAATTTTCACAACACAAGTTAGTGATAAATGAAAATAGTATTAGGGAGAATTCAAGTGGGTTAGATCATCATATACAATTATTCTAATTCTCCTAACTCGATGCGCATATTCAATATCATTCATCCATACACCCTCCAATATCTAACTATTGTATAGAACCACTAATCTACTAAATAGTTAGTGCCAAATAATTCCATTATCCTCTCTAGGGAATGATAACACACACTTGTTAATCAAGTGAATGGATTTAATCACTCATAAGGAATTAATCTCATTCCTGTCATCCCTTCATATCAAAAACTCAACTAGTGTGATGTGTGACCTGAATGGAAGGAAACATTGAAGTTAAATAAGTATAGTAGTGAAATGGTGTTAGTTTAATATAAAGTGAAAATAATATCCTCTATACATAATCTTTAGTATAACCCCATAATTAGAGAAATAGAGTGTTAAGTTGAAACATATAAATTCATCTGCCCCATTGTAATTCCCATCATACTACCCATGGGGGTTTATCTCTCCATGAACATAAAGTTTGAATATTTAGAGGCAATTGAATATGTTTTGAAATTATGAAGACATTAGGGTTAATAATAACATAGCATTATGAACAAAGAAAAAATTATAATTAGAATTAAAATTGAAGAAATTAAACATTTTTGCTAAAAATAATATACATATGAATGATATTTAAAATTGAAGAAGGAGAATAATATTTATAGGCATCATTTTTTCTTTCTCCTAGAATTCAGCATCAATTATAAAGCTCCCTCTTCATCTTCTGATATGTTTTATTTATCGTGATTGAGGTTCATAATTGATTTTGTTGAGATCGTCTTTTGGCATGGAAATTACTCCCATTATCATGCTCATAATCCTTTGAGATAATCATAAGCTTTTGTTATTTAGTGCATAATAGGGCAGTGAGAATAATCATGATTGGGTGAGGAAGCCTTTTGGTGATGTAATTTACGGCTCCAACATCAATGGAATTAGGGAGGTAGGCTTAGGCCTGGTCTTGGTCTTCATTACACATGGGTCTTGACTCAGATGTATTTGGGATGATGGTTTCTTTCAATGATAGGAATGAACACGAGCCTAAGTCTATAGGCTTGATGAATGGACTATAATGATAACTGATAATGTGGATCTAAGTTCGCTAGCTCTGATTTTTATGGTGAATAGATCTCGGCCTGGCAAGGATAGTGAAACTTGACATAGAGGTATGATGTGTTATTATTCAAACTTTGGATGATTAAGGATGATGCTTTATATGATGCTGATGAAGGGGTGCAGATAATTTGGTTTTATCGTAGAAGTCTTGGGATCATGGATTCACGCTTCAGTGGATGCAGAAAGGTGTGGTGCTGCAGGGTTTTTGTAAATGAGGTGCTAGCAAGCTTGGTTGTGTATTTTTTCTCATTGAGGAATATTATTGAGAACATAATGTGCATATCTCTTCATCATCATAGTCACTACAATGGTATAAATCCAAGTCTCTTCATTTTCATCTTTTCATAGGGAATAAAATGTTTTAATCTAGAATAAGTCCCAAATTTATCTCATGATTCAGTTCATCAATTTCAGATGAACCTTTTTTGATCAGTTCTTCAATGATCTATCTTGGTATTTATACTCTATGAAAAAATCATTTTTTTAAATCACGTTCAATTGAGATTCATTCAATTTTGATCAGACCTTCTCAGTTTTGGTTCAAAATTCATTATTCATAGCTTTATATCAATCTATTTTAAGCTCCAAACTGGTTTTATCATCAACCAATGGATATAGGTCAGTTTCATGAGGTTGTATCAATCTGTATATGGATTTATTTGATCGAGTTCATTATGTTTCAAATCAATTCATCTCATCCTTGTTCATGCATAATTGATCAAACATTTATTCCACATTAATTTAAGATTTGTGGGGATCATGATCTTGTTTGAGTTTGGTGGAGTTATGCTCTTTTCTTTTTTCAGGATTGTTTTTCCTTTATATTGGGTTAAATCTATACTTCATTGATGTCTCGTCTTATTCTGATGAGGTGATTCTATTCCATTCTTCCAAAATCTATTCATTATAAAAAATTTAAAGAAAAAATATTTTATCTTCAAAGGTGATACTCAAATGAACTCCCTTCTTCTAACTCAGTGATCTCAATCATAAGGTGGAGCCTATAGTCGCACTATGGTATAATGGTATGATGAAGAGGGTCTTATGTTATACACAAACCATGGTAAAATGATGATCATGCAGTATTGGTGTAATTGTTTAGCATAAAATTCTTATGGTTATTAAAGTTACATGTGGTAGCTCAAGGGTGTGGTCTCCCGATAGGTTGTAGTTTCTTCTTTATGTTCATTACACTAACCGTAGACTCTTCCTACAGTTACATGGAACCTTTGTCAAATTTTTCCACACATGGTAGGTTGGAAGCTCATTGTGCGGTAGTTGGTTGGAATATTCAATTTAGTGATCTTGCCAACTTTTTTTGATTGGTTTTATGAGATAGTCACAATTGATTTTCATACCTTTCGGCCACTTGATAATTTTTTCAACATTTTCCCTCCAACCATTAAAATAAAAAATCATGTCTCATTGGGAAATGTCTAGATTTAGATACATAATGAATCTAAATGATGAAGATTTAAAATTGAAAATCCTAAGTCAATTATATTCTTGATTTGATTTAAAAATTTAAAATTAAAAATCAATAATGGAATTCTAAATTTACAATTATCAATTTATGGATTTTCAATTAATTCCAAATGAATAGAACAACGAAATATTCCGATTCCATCCACTTAAAATTATAATTTCAATTTTTAAAAAATTCAATATATGTATTTTTAGAATTGAAACCCCAAAGAAAATGTAATTCCTTAATTTGAATCAATATGTGGATTTTTTATTTAAATAAAAAAATTAAAAACTCAATTAAAAATCCTGATTTAATCCAATTATTAATGATTTTCCATATTTTCCATGTGTAAAAATACACTTAATTACCCAGATTTCAATTATATTATGGATAAATTCCATTGAAATTTAATTAAAAATTTATTTATTTTGATCTTCTATCAAATTTCCTCAAAAAAAGTCACCACCCATATCCAAAATTATAATTAGGATAGCTTCTTGTACAATTTATGCGCTCATAAAATCATTACCCATGTTTTAAAATGTCCTCCATAATCATTATCTAATATAAAATAAACCATAATACCAATTACAAACACCAAAAGAATGTTTAGCTATATTTAGAAGATAGAGTTCATCATGTATAGAAAAATATTAGGAGCATTATTAACACCAAATGAAATTAAAAAAAATTCATAATGCATATACCAACTCTAATTTTTTTTGGAATGTCTACTTCCTTCACCCTAAAAAATTTATATCCCAATCACAAATAAGAAATTAAAAACAACTTTTACTCCCATAAACTGATCAAACAGATAATCGATCTAAGGTATAGGTTATTTATTCTCCATTATCACCCCATTTAACTTTTGTTGTTCAATACACAAACACAAGCTACCATAATTCATCTTGGAAAATAGAACCCGAAATTTTTAATTTCAATCACTTCATAGCATAAATACCTTTCCCTCTAAATCCATTAATAGAATCTTCAATTATCATAACTCATAAGGTGAATGAGGTGTGAAGGAAATAATATCAAAATCATCCCATGAAATAAGACTATAGAGAAATACACATCTATCTATAGTGGAAGTCTGTAGAAATATTTGATGATCTATCCTTCTTAGATAGAAATAACTTCCCAACCACTCAAAAACTATGAAAACATCTTTTATTTGAAGTAAAAGAAAAATTGTGTTTGTAAAAATCTACATGAGCAATGAAAATAATCAACTAATCCATTTCATTTATGATATATTATATGTCCATCTCTAGAAATAATAATTCCCATGATATTTCCACAACAACTATCAAAATGGTATAAGATGGAAACATAATCCCCCATAGATCCTTTATCTAATAGGTGTCACGATCACGAAAAAATAATACATCCAATCCACAAGTAAATTTAGAAATTTTATTACTCATGCATATATGAATGAGAGATATGTACTTATATTAAAACTAGTAGATTACTTATTATAAATAAAAAGTCTCATAAATCCAACTATCATAATTATTTCCTTAGGAACCTCTGTTGCATGTTCTACAACATAAAACTGACCTTGATTCCTCTGAGCTGGACCTTGTTAAGGATTATCATTTTTCCTCACTTGGGATTCAGTTCCTTACTTCTTTGAATTCCCAATATATATCCTTGATCCCTACATATAGTAGGAACCTCTAATGCTATAAAATTGAGTATAGAACATAACATCATCAATTTATTGAGGTTCTGACACAAATGATATATCCAAGGCTTATTTGGATGGTCTTAATTTTTTGTTCCATGATTCCATATAGATAACACCCAAATATTCTTCTCTATTAGGAAAAACCTATTCTTAAATATTTCTTATGAAGACCTTCCTACTATGATTCATCATATTCCTTTTCTTTTACCTAAAAAAATACTTACATATCCCTGTTAGAGGAATATAATCTGTTCAAACCATTACATCTATCATCTCTGTCACCACTATCACTTTCATATTCACAATAACTGCGTAGGTAAGTAGGTTGTATAGGATCACCATCGATCAGATCTCATGTCATAGTTTCATCACAAACCTTCATTCCCTAATACTTTTATTAGTGATAAACTCTAGTGAAAAATAAACCTACCCTAGGAAGAGAGTGGCATAATCCAAAATTATTAGGTTCTATTTAGGTAGCACTAATAACACTCTAGTTTTATATAATTTCAGTGTATCGATAGATAAATATTTGATAAACATCTTCTATAATCAAACCACGTTAGGTCCTCAGCCATCTATGCCTTCATTTCCATATCTAACGACATACAATCTACTCACTCGAGTGTATAATTAACAAAACTCCACCTTTGATGCCTCAAGGTTTTGAATTAAACTCCTCCATCATCCTTAAATATAGGATGGATCTTCTTTTCGAACTATAAATAATGATCTACTCTCTTAGGTCCCTCCCAATATACTCCCATCCCAAAAGATTGGATCACTTAGACTACAATGTCAAAAACTTCAGGAACACTCTCTAAAATAATAATTCCATTCTCTTTAACAAGCTCATAACCTATATCTATAGATCCTTTCTCATGAATAAAATCTATTTATAGAGGAATCTTTATAACACCATAAACTATAATTTTTTTATAAAAAATGTACCTTTTAAATGATTCCATTTATCTAGATCATGTGGTATAAAAATAGTGACTTCTGAATCTATGTGAATTTAACCATATTCATTTTCTAGTGATTCATTCCTCTAATGATCAAATTTCACATAAATTTTTTAAATAATTCCAAAAAAATCCTTCTAGAACAAAATAATTTCCAAATTTTTTGAAATCAATTTAAAAATAAATTTATGGCTGATAAACACTTTTTAAAAATATAATACATATATATTTCATTCATATACATGTTTATCATAATGTATAAACACACTGCCCATCCCTATCCATTATGGTGTAGACACCAACAGGGCATAGTCAACAAATATCCTATAGGGGATCTCTTGAATACCTATCCTACTTGAACTCCCAAGAAACACCAGTCTCACCATAAATAAGATTATTATGCCATTTTTTAGATACCTATTGAGTTTCAACTGTACATATCTCTATACCTAATAGACTTCCCGATACTGAAAAATTAAAACCAAATATCTCATACAATTTTTGGGAGACTCAAAACTAGGATATCAAAACTTGAGACTCTATTCAAGATTCTATAGAGACTCAAGAAGGTTCTGTGGTCACAAAAGGATAAAAATTATTACTAATTGATAAAAATAATCATTGGGGAATTAATTTTTATTCAAAATAAAACATCAAAATATATGATACATAGAAAATTAATTTTATTTCAAAACCATAACATGTAATTTAAAACAAACGAGTTAAAATAACAAATACCAAATAGAGTCCAGTGGAAATAACTAAACAAAAATATTGATATGACAAGAAAAAATAAAGAAGAATAATATTATCCATGGCGGATTATAATAACCTTTAATTTCACCATGTATTTTCCTTAAATAAATATTGTATTTCTATACATGAAACACTAAACTAAATCATGTTGAAACATGTTTTAAGAATATTATTAATGAAAATTATTATAAGAGTAAATCCTCTAATAAATAAAATCAAAGTGATCAAATTAAAAATATTTCATTTAGTTGAAAATTAACCAATATAATTAAAAAGGATTATTTTTTTATTAAATAACATTTTAAAGTGATAAATAATTAAATTAACCACTATTAAATTATTAATATGATAATATATAATACTTTGTTAATTAAATTAAATTTTTTATGGAATTGTATCAAGAACACATAATGTTCGAAATGGATATTTTAAAAAAAATTATATATTCTATTTTTATTTAAAATATAAATTTATACATTTTAGATATCTAATTAGATAAAATAAATATCATTTGGGAATTTAGAATGTTAAAATTATCTTAGTATAAATTTTTGAGATTTTTCAGAAAAAATTGATTTTTTATGTAAATAGAGAAAAATATCATTTTTTAAAATAGCATGAAATTTATAGAATAGTTAGGATATAATAATAACATATAACTTATAAAACCTATTTATTTACCACATATATGTTTTATAAGTAAAATTATATATATATATATATATTTATATTTATATTTATATTTAAATATTATGTTTAATTTATAAATCTATATTTGACATTTTTGGACTTAGGTAATATTTTTCTACAAAAAAACTTTTTGATACATTTTACAATAAATATTTGAAATTAAATTTTCATTTCTTTTAGAATGTAAATTTCAAAAATATATATATTTAAATTTTTAAATTTTAAGAGCCATTTTATGTGATTTTTTTATTTTTTTAGGAATAAAGGAGAAATTACTTAGGTTAAACTCATTACAGTGGTACATGCCAAAAAAGGATAAAAGGGTTAACCAATGAGGTAAAAGGTATAACGTGTCAAAAAAAAGTTTAATTTTCTTGATATATGGGAAGAAAAAATATATCTACTCCATTTTTTCCATTTTGGTTTCTTCTTCACATGTGAAACATGTGATCTCTCTGTATATTAAATTTTATATTTCTAAAAATGTCATTATCTCCACATAAAAAAATGTATTCCCACAAAAACATAAAGACTAATCTAAATTTAGCATTCCCATTTAAAATATACCCTATTTTATTCCCCTATAATACTCTTTAACTACCTTAAGATCCTGGAAACATGAATTTTTTCTAAACTCTAATAGAATCTCAATGTTTTCAACATCTATAATAACTTTTCCTTATTATTGTTTATTTTATATCTTCCCATTTCAAATAAATTTTTCACAATATTACATGAATATTTTACTATTTTTTGTATAATTTATTACTTTATATTGTGGTGTTAACCATTAATCACAATGCCCCAATTCCCTTAAGGAAAATGAAAATGGCATTCATGTTTGTGTGCGAAGTATCGCCTCCATGATGTGTCATGTATCATTTTCCTTAACCAAATTTGATGAATGGTGAAAATGTAGAATATAATAAATAATTATGATATTTTTTTAAATTTTTAAATAATACACCATATTATACATTTCCTTCATTCTATGCAAAAGGAAATCATCATCCATGCATATGATCGAACTACTGCCTTCATGGAACAATGAATTCCTTTTCTTCATCACTTTATTTCATATATTTTAAGAAGAATGTGTTTAATATATTAATATTAATATTATTAAATTTTTAACACTATTTTAATAAAAATTCTATATCCTATTATTAATATGAGAAACAAATGATCGTCGTAAATTGAATTGTTTAAAATGCACATACTAAGATGAAATTCAATTCATTCATACTATGTAATAGTTTCATATCCATTACCTATTCTTTTAATTATATTAAATTATGATTTATGACTTTAATAAAACAAAAAATATATATCATTATTCCTCTAGAATAATGATATTAAAACTAAATCACTTCATAATCACCCATTAATTATGTTATATTCATGTTTGGGATAGTCTATCCACCTACAAAAAAATGTTATAAAATAATATCATGGATGAATTTGAGAAACTAGTTACAGATATTATATGATATAAATAGGTAAATAATTATTTTATTTTATTTTTTTAATTATTGAATTAATATTATTCTAAATAATTAATATAAAAATGATTGTTCGTTAAAATTCAATAAAAAATGTTCATTGTCTATTTCATATTTAAGGATCATAACCAAAAATCACATAGAATGAAAATATAACATTATAAATAAATATAAAGAATAAATTACAATGCCTTTTATGATTATTGAATGATCAATTTTGAGATAAGAATGAAGAACAACACCGCTAGTTCAAAACTAGTTCGAAATAATCAATATTTCTCACAATCAATGTTGAAAATATAAAATAACTAAGTAATATAATGAGAGATAATAACTAATTTTTTTATATTTTATAGATATTATTTGTAACACCATAAAAAATTAGTTTAAAATATTAATTATCTTTATAGTTTTATTAACATGAAATAATAAGATTTAAGTGAACTTTAATATAACATAAAAATATTATAGTTTAAATATGACCAATATAACCTAAACAATAAATTTTATGTATCAAAAGGGATAAAAATATATATTATATATATGTGTGTGTGTGTGTGTGTTTGTGTGTGTGTGTGTTTTTGTGTGTGTTTTATATAATTCAAATTTATTGATTAATTCATAATAAATAAGTACTCAATTTTAATTAAAGTAATTTAATGCTTTAAAAATATGTTTTCTTCGAAAACGGTCTCTATTTCCTTCATTGCATGGAAATTATAATTACTTTAAACAATATTTTAAAATTTTTAATTTAATAACTAAATATAATGTTTTAAATCATCTTTTAAATATTATCGTTTGGAAATTTTTTGGGGTTTTTCTAAAAAGTTTTATTTTTTAGGGAATATTGAAAATAAAAATTTATGTAAAACTATCATTTATTTTCAATACATAAAGTAATTTAAAATTAATATTAAGATTTTAATTTTAAATTAACTAAAAATAGGACTAGTTTAAATGTAAATAATTTAATTATTTAAATTTTAATCTATATTATACATTCTTCTGGAATAATTTCATTCATTGGATTAAATAAGATTTTTCTTAAAATGGTTATTTTTGTTTGTTATGCATTTATATTAAAATTTATTTATTAAAATTCCAGACATTTTATATTTAAAAATAGACTCCATATTTGGATTCATGAGTATAAAATTAGATAAAGAAGACTCTTTTTATCATTATCAATATTAAATGTGTTAAATATGTGTCACCACAGTAAAGGGTAAATCAGTTACTTAAAGTTAAAAATAATTTTATAATGATTTATAAATATATATAAATATAAAAATTTTTATATTTAATGTGTTGAGTTAGACTGAAAACATCCAATATTGAATTATTTGTAAACATGGGGCCATTTTCATTTGATTATGAACTATATATTATTTTAAGTAAGGAATAAATAAAAACATTTCATTTTCATTCTTTTAAATTCTCGAACATATTATCATAACTTTAAAAATAATTTAAGAATAATATAAATGATTATTTTAAATAATAAAAAATTAATTTTAATATAGTGTTTTGTTTTTCAATTTTTAGAGATCGTATAATTTCCTTGAAAACTTTTGCAACGTCGATGCAGTGCATGTTCAAGTAGTGGGAAAATCTAGTAAAATATTTTAAAAACATTAAAAGGAAAAAGGTTGAGATGAATTATTATGTTAAATTAATGTTATTATTAATAAAAAATTATAATTTATTTTAAAATATTTCATATTAAAAATCAATTATTATATTAATGTATTTAAATTCAAATATCATGAATAGTCAAAAAATGTCTTATGATATTTTCGGTTAAATAGTATTATATTAAATGATTTAAGAATTTTAAAAATATTTAAATAGGATACTTGTAATACTAAATGGTCTAAAATTTCATCCATTCACCAATTTTGATTCACGTTTCACCTCATAAGAAAATTTATATTCATTAAAGAGAAAAAAATTGGTTTTCATGGTTAAAGTTAAAAAGGGTTAACAAGGGGGCTAAACCAAAAGATAAGGTCTAAAATGATACATAAACATATCTAAATTTTAATGGATCAATTTTTATGACCTTATAATTTCCTTTATTATAAATTATAGAAATTTGGTTCCACTCTTCATGATTAGGATATTTATTTTATTTTATGGTTCTTAATATTTACAATTATGCCACTCCCCTAACTTGTAAAAGGGAACTCCATATATTATCTTATTTAAAAATTTTGTTCTGTTTATATTTTAAAATAACTCAAAAAAATACCTTAAATACCATACTCCAAATTACCAAGAGGTTCTAGTCTCCCCAAAAGACAAACCTAGAAAGCTTAATTTTTAAGCCAAATGGTGTTTCCTAAAGAAGAGGTCTAACTCTTACCAGAGTTCTTTTATTTTATTTCTTCTTCTAGCTCCTTAAATTTTTTGATAAACAAGTTGATATATTAAAATTATTATTTTCACTATTTTTATATTTTATTATTTCTGTTGTATTAACCTTATTTATCTCCTTTTCAATTCTATGGGAAATAAAAACATCGCTTGTGAATATGGACCACCACCTTCATAGAGTGATGTGCTTCATATTTTATCACTACCTCACAAGTATAATTAATAAAATGGATTAAATATATATATATATATATATGATACTAAGGACATATTTATTATTCAAAAAAGATAATATGTTTCATAACTTCTTACCCTTCCCCCCGTTAAAAATGGTTATGTCGCTCATGAGGATGTCTGCGCTACCACCTTCACAAAACGATGTGATTAATTTTTAATATTCAGATCTCATAGATGATTATGAATAATTTTTTAGTTTCTAAAAATTATAATTTTAAATTATTAATATTATTTAGATGATGGAACCATGACCCATTGGACCATGGTTAACCTATTGAAGTTATTTTCTGATTCTGAATCAAACATCCTCAAAATGCCTAACATAAACTTAACAGATTTAATAATTATATATGGAATTGTAATATATGAAATAATTGGGATAATAATAATATAGTAAACCTAAATATGTTTTAATGAATTACAAAATGACAGTAATTTTATTATACACATGACAAACTATGTATGTGGTGAGTCGGGCTCGAAGTAAGGGATTTTTCATCTCAAATTACCTTCACTGATACTTATGATATCTTCACAACTTGTTTTATTTAATGTGGTGTATAAAATATCATATGGATTTATTTTATCATAAATTTAAAAAAATTATAAATCCATTTCAATTTCTCTTCATCAATATCCTCTTGTTATAGATGTTACGAAATCCATAAGGGGTTTCTTAACACAATTTATTTTCATTAGTTTATATTACATCTTAAATTAATATTTTATGAGAAGATTATGTGTGTGAAGAAATAATATAATTTTAATTTTTAATTCTAATTTATTTATGTGGATTTAAATTTGTTACACATAATCACTTAATTGATTAATTCTCACTTTAATGTTATGATCTATGTAAGGGTTTCTCGTCTCACTTTTGTTTTTATGAGACATATGTTATATTAACCACTCATTTACATAATTTGGTGTATATAATTACCCTTGGATATTTTATTTAATTAATATATTTATATTTATTGTATTTAACGTTTCATTTTATGTTATTAATATCATGGTAGTTATGATTCAAAATTAACAAAAGTGGAAATGGTTTATTCTTTAATCACATTTTTAAACAGAATTGTTTTTATTTAAATTTAAATTGAAGGAAAATATAATATATTTATATTTTAAACAACATATAATAGATTATTTTTTTTATCTATGTATTTTACCTCCTTAATCTCATTTGACTCTTTCTATGTACTCAAAATTCAAAAAAAATTAAAGAAAACTAACTTTGACTTTTTATTTAGTTGAGAATATTTTTCTTTCTTGTCCATATTTTATTTAAAATATTTTAGAGGATGTTTTTACACTTATTCAATGATTCATTAAATTATCTTTTCCCTGTATTTGAATTTATATAAATTTGTTTAAAAGTAATAATTTTTCTCTTTCAGATTAAATTGATTTATAACAATGGTATGAAACGAATATTTGTTTTAAAGTATACCGCATGAACATATTCTCCCATAAAATGACTATTCTTTTTGGTAAATAATAATTTACAATATTTCATGTTTCATTTAAAAGAAAAAAATTACTATTATTTTAAAAAAAAATATTTTAAATAATTTATTTCAAAATAAAAAATTATATTTTCCTCAAAAAAATTTATAGTGAGTGTATAAACATATTTTCATCTATGTTAACATACATTGATAAATATTATACATTAATGTGGATATAATTTAAAGATAATATCCAAATTATTTCCCAATTTTTCTTATGATCATGTTGTTCTATTTATTGACTAATGAAAAATATTTACATTTCATATGATATCTTTTCAATATAAATGTGTATGCTTATTATGTACTAAATTATTATTTATTTCTTTTATATAATGAATGAATTGTTCTTTGTAAGTCATGGGTAGAGAATTTTATATCCCCTTGTTACACCTATAGGTCTCATGATAAAAACAATGCAAGGTATTTGGTGTATGAATTCCTAATTATTTATGATTTCTAAGCATGAGACCTTGATAATATGTTTACGATGTCTTTGAATAAGGCCTTAATGATATGATTATGATTTCCAAAATTAGGAATTCAATAATGATGAAACTATTTTTTATTATTCGTGTGATTATTTAACTTTCTATGTCATCCACTGATTAGTCCCCTTTTTATGATATTATTTATATGGGATATTTTATTATTATTTATGTCTCTTATATTATTTATGTTTTAGTTAGCCTATGATATATTTTTTATATAATTTCCCTTATTGAGCATTTAATCTCAACTTTTATTTTTTTTTCCTTTACTGGGCTACCAAGAAGGGATTTATGAATTATTTTAGGGATATTATAGGATAAATGATAAATTTATCACTACAGTACGAAGTTTCATTTCATGTTTTCTAATGTAATTGAGAATCATGTATATATCTTGTCTCCCAAGAAAAATAAACTATTTAATCATTTGGGATTCTATATCGTTTATCTTGTTCCAATGTAGTAAAATAACCATTGGATCCATGCTTCTAGATTTAGGGTGTTACAAGGATAAGGTTCTGAAATAAGTTATTAAGATGTGAATTATTGTTATATAGGGGATTCAATCACTTTAATTGAAGTCAAGAGTTAAAGTAAGTTTCTATTTCTCTCAAATTTAATTTATTGAGACATATTTCATATTGTGAAATACGATATATTTGATATGGTGTAGTTACTTATTAATGAATTTATTTAAAATATATTCATATAATTAATGAGGTTTTACATGTCTACAAAAATTTTCATTTCACCTTGACACATTTTTAACCAAAGTGTTTCTTTTATGTGAAACTAACCCCATCTCTTCTTTTCATTCGAGAACCTATTATTTCCATTTCATTGTAATTGGATGCCTTTTTTAATGTCCTTATCTATTCCTCAATTGTTAATTGAGGACATTTTCACTACTTTTCCTTTCATTAAAAAAATAAAGAGATTTTTATTTTTTTTATATGGGTCATTTTCATCAGATTATGAAAATAATATATTTTTAACGTTTTCCCTATAAACAAACCTATCCACAATTTTTGTTTTTCCAATAAAAATTATTCTCTACACATTCTTTAATTCTAAAAGAAATTATAATCCTCTATGTTTAATAAAATATTTAGTTTTAAATATTAAATATTTTTAAAAGGTCATGGATATTCCTTATTTTCAAAGATGTTTTTCCAATGACCCTAAAAAATATTTTATCCTACAGAAATATCTTTTGACATATTTTATAATTGATCAATTATATTCATCAAATGATACCATAATCCTTTTTCTCTATATTAATTATGAAATGTTCTTTTCTAATTTATCCATCATGACTTTTATCTCCCCTAACCATCCACTATGAATAGTAATAACTTTTCTTCTAATGTATTTCCACTGGGAATGAAATATTTTATATTTCTTTAATTAAAATAAGTTCAACTAGATTATATTCATCGATTTATTGGTTATATTATTTACTAATTTGTATAAACGACTTCCATATAGTGTAAATAGAATATACCTCATTAAATGATATCTTACTTTAATATTATTTAGTATCACTGGATACCTATTTATATTATATTATATTATCATTTGTATTGATGTAATTAGGAATTATTTCCAAAGATGATTAAATTTTAAAGGGATATAAAACCCATTTTATTTTTGTGGGTTCTTTATGTTATAATGACGATTGATTTTATATTTCATGCATATGAATGGATGATTATGGGTTGGGTCATATATCTCACTCTAATACATTAGTAATGTTTTTTTTATCATTAAATAGTGATGTATGAACATAATGGGTTTCATTACATAGGTTTTTGAATAATGAGTTTGTATGATGACCCACATTTTTATTTCATAAAACATTCATTACATGGTACAACATTTAACAATACAAACAATATTTTTTGGTGGGTATCTTTGTGATTAGGAAAATTATACATGAATAATATATAATAATTCTTCTAATCCACCTTAAAGGATTCTTTATAAGTTCATCCTAAATTACCTTTACTACATCACATATCCTAGTGAAATATATCAATAAAGGGGTGAGAATAAAGCCTCGTAAGAGAATAAATAATGAAGATACAAAACATGGCACTAGGAGGTATATCAATAAGGTATGATCACATGAACTTGTGGTGTATAATAATAGAATAAACTTGAATCATAACATAGAAATGTTTCTAAAACATAAAAATAATACAATCATAAACATATTACCAAGGTTTATCACCAGGGTGTAATAAATCATAATTACCCTGGTTATTCACCAAGGTGTCATAAAACATGTAATATATAGATATTAATTCCTTACCCAATTCATTTGAGTACTATAATAACACACCATTAATATTTATTAATTCAAGTGATCCACATTCATCATAATAAATCATTTAATCGATAACTTGAGGAAAATAAGGAATGTGTTTCATAAAAATTTATTAATTATATAAGTTTTTACGTACGTGAACGTTACATAATTTTTAACCCATGAAAAGTGAATGTGGGATTCAAACATGTAAATCCCATAATAAATATATTATATTTCAATCTATGTGAATTATCAAGGGTAAGTAAGAGTTTTGGGTATTCCTAATATAATATTATTTAATAAAAAGAGAAAATTTAATGAAATGATTTTGGAAGCATGACCATATACAACATGGATTTAGGAGGGGACATAATGTGAGGGAATTGAGGTATACCATTAAAAAAATATAATTTGGTAGGTAATGTTAAGTTCAAAATTTCATGAAAATAAAGAATCATTAACATTATTAAGACACATAATAGGGATGTAATTGAATTAAAAGAAAGAGAAGTTAATTCATTTACCATAGAGATTTGGTACCTAAAATTTTTGGATGGAACCTTAATACTGTTAGGTAATCTAAGAGGGAGTATTTTGAATGACAAATTACCAAAAAATATATTATAAATTTTAGGGGATATGAATGGGGAATAAGTGGTATTAATACTTGAGGAGGGGTGGTTTTTAAGGATTAAATATTGGTTATTTTATTATATAAGCTAACCGCTTGTGGGTGAAATAATTTACGAAAAAATTTACAGTCAAATTATGAGTAGAGAAAGTAGGTGGATATATAAGTCATGAAAAAAATGAACCATACCACTCAACCAACGCATTTAATGTGGAAAATCCAAAAATAAATATTCTTTCAAAAATCCAATTTTTACAACAAAAAAGTAAACTATAATTTTATAAAATTAATTAATTTCTTTTATTATTAAATTTAATTATTAATGAAAAAAAATTTATAAAAATTTTAATCCTTCTAACATAATAATGATGACATAAAATTATAGTTCTCGTAAAGAAATAATTTTCAATTTTCCACCAAAAATCAACCTTGTTAGAAAATTCCCAAACAAATAACCCTAAACTAATTTTGATGTCATGAGTCCAAAAATGAAATTTATTTTACCGAAATTATTTTTTTAGTTATGATACTTTTAAATTTTAAATAAATAAAGTTATTTATTAAACAATTTTGATTTTGTATAATAATAAACAT
This sequence comes from Viscum album, assembly GCA_963277665.1. NCBI lineage: Eukaryota > Viridiplantae > Streptophyta > Magnoliopsida > Santalales > Viscaceae > Viscum > Viscum album. The sequence continues at coordinate 287,568,450 of OY728151.1, read as the reverse complement.
TCTTACCATTATAAAAATTATTTATGACTTTGTTAAAATATTTATTCTCATTTTCGAAAGTGTAATATAAGACTATTTCCTGAAAATAAAAATTATCTAACAATTTTATATTAATTATAAAAAATATTCTTCATATAACATTTTTATAGTCTCCAAAAATAATATAATTTTGATTGTATCATTAAATAATCCTGACATTCCCATAAATGTGTCAACATAAAAAACAGTAATAATGACCAACTATTTTTTCAACTAATGGTCATAATGATGATCAATATTTTTTGTTGAAAAAAATAAATGTAGATTATAAAATTTCCCAATAAATACAATATCATTATTACTCTTCACTATTCACTTTGATTTTATCAAGGTTCAATATAATTTCAAAAATTAATACTGTATTACTAACTCCTTGTCTCTTAATTATTGTGATGTTCATGGGTTCAATGATAATATTAGATTTAAGTGACCGTATTTTTTATATTACACATTAGTTATCCTCTATTTTCCAGTAATAATTTTTAGTATGATATTGGGTGTTGTTTTTCACTGAATATAATGTTAATAAATAATGAAATAATATGTTGTTGGTTTCTAATATGTGTTTTATATCCTTTTACTATTATTAATAGGACTAGTTTATATAAACACGTGAATTTCAAAGTTTATATATGTCATGACCCGACCCTACCCGGCTCGAGCTGCAACTACCCCAGGCCCGCCTCCATAGGCCAGGGGTTGGCAACCAGTGCCGAAGGCACAATAACTCGGGGAGGCCTTTGCCTAAGTACCTGTACACACACATGCAGCACACTCAATGCAAAAGTGAAGAGTAAAAAGGAAAAGCAAAGGGGAAACTGCTATAAATAAACCACAGTGTGCATCGACCTCTAACAGTACAAAGTACAAACTGAAAAGAAAAGGGGAAAAACACGCGCCTAACCAAAAAGTGAAACAACCCGGCAACAGGTAAACAAAAAGGAATAGCTGACGGGTCTCCCGCCTGGATCCCGGCCATTACCACCGCACGCGGTCCAAGCTCCCGAGCTCCTACGCTCCACTGAAGTCACGCTCCACCTATCCGTTGTCTGTAAGGGCACACCAAGTGTGGGAAGAGCCCAAGAAGGGGTGAGTATAAAAATACTTAGTTGGATACCCCGAAGGCTCGAGGGAGCAACAAAGGAGGTACCGAAGGGTGAGCAGTAGAGAAAACAGGGAGAAGTAAAAGAGTACAACAAAGAGTGCAGTAAAGAGTCCAGCTCAACCAAACAAGAGGAAGGAAGTAGACTCGTCCAGGCGTAAGGAGCTGGAAATGGTGAGAAGATAAACTTCTCGTTGAGTCTTCGCTACCTATAGCAGGAGAGTAGACTCATCCAACCACGAGAAGATAGACACGGAAAGCGCGTGGCATACCCCGCGCATCTTCGCCTCTCTTGGAAGGATAGTAGCCAAAACCCCAGGGGTGGGTACTCGAACAAGGTATATACATATCCTTATGCTCAGAAAGAAGCCCAAACAATGTCTTAAGGGGATCTCTATCCCGTAGCTCAACCCAAGGAAAGAGTAGCCAACAGTCCCAGAAGCTAACACCATTGATGCCCAGCATCCCGCACGTCTGCCCCGAATCGCAAGTCAAGGGGATCAAACCACCGCACCTCGACACTATCTGCATGGGGCGGCACTGACTCGCTAGCACGGTTTTAGGTCACGTCACAGGGACGCGTCTCGGTGGGGGAAAGCGCCCCTCGTATTTGAGAGTTTCGGGTTAAGTCAAACCATGCCTCGTCACTGCCCCGCAGTCGAGAGGTCTCCTCAAAGTCAAAGCCATCACAACACTGACCCGTATAACCAAGGGTCCCGCTCCAGTAATCAGGGAGGAAAGCCTCAGACTAGCCTAGTCGAGAGGACTGAGTCTGGAATGCCAATCAGTGTCCCCACTACCCAGCCCTACTGGAGGGTAATTCATAACCAGATATCGGGTAACCCACTGGCCAGCCCTGCTGGAGGGTAAACGCTAATACATCACCAGGTGACCCACTACCCAGCCCTGCTAGAGTGTAAACCCTAATACATCACCAGGTGACCCACTGCCCAGCCCTGCTGGAGGGTAAACCATAATACATCATCAGGCGACCCACTACCCAGCCCCGCTGGAGGGTAGACCTTGAATAAGTCGACAGGTGACCCACTGCCCAGCCTTGCTGGAGGGTAGACCTGGAACTAGACGACGGGTGACCCACTGCCCAGCCCTGCTGGAGGGTAGGCCCTAAGAGGTCGTCGGGTGACCCACTGCCCAGTCTCTGCTGGAGGGTAGACCCTAAGTGCGTCGGGTGACCCACTTCCCAATCTCTATTAGAGGGTAGACCCTAAGAGCGTCGGGTGACCCACTGCCCAGTCTCTGCTGGAGGGTAGACCCTAAAAGTCAGTGCGCAACCCACTGCCCAGCCCTGCTTGAGGGTAAACCCGAAGAAGTCGATGAGTAACCCACTGCACAGCCCCACTGGATGGTAAAACTCATAACTGCTCTGGCCATCTCTACTGGAGGGTACAACACTGGCCAACCGAACACGTAGTGGGTATCGCGCAACCACCCAACTCCAGCACAACTCACCCAAAGGGGTTCAGCGCATGTTCCATCACTAGGTGCCACTATCACTGCTATTGGCAGATCCATAGAGAACGAAACCAGGGGGAGACCACTCAACCCTTCTAGTCAACTAAACACACAGAGGGACCCTCTATGTCACGAGAGGTCATAGTACGCACAGCAGAACATGACACGCACAGGGGGCCCACACGACGTGTGTCCCCACGTCAACCCCAACTGAGCGCAAAAACATTCTCAGGTACAAAACACACGTACCTCCAAGTGCTCCCGTATAATCCCAGAGCATAACTCGTTCTAGCCCAAAGGCTATCACGCACACGACACCCAGTGTCAACACGAAGGCGTGACGTAACAAATCCACCTCAAAGGCCCAGGCACGGCCAACCACATCTCGTGAACCATTTATATAACTCTCCCAAGAGTGCGCGATCACACGCCAAGGGTCCACTACAAACAAGGTAGGGCGAACCACCACTGGATCACCTCTCATACTCCACATTCAATAAGATCGCACAAGAGGCTCCGCACAACCAAACGGATCGCACCGTTGTAATCCTCAAGGAAAAACACGCGAGATTGACTACCTACTCACCTAGAACGAATATCCAATGGAAAAGTCACCAACACCGCCTCACGCCCGAACGACGTCCCGTGATCCCGAGCCTCGGCCCCGAAAACAGTCGGGCGCGTCACACCATTGCGATTCCCTCGGGAAAACACATCAAAAGCACTACTCACATGAGTGCAACGGATAACCAGAGAAAAAGATGCATTTCAGCGCACCGCACATGAGTGGTGCCACGTGGGACCCATAACCCGGTCCTAAAACTCAACGGACGGATTTCACTGTTGCGATCCTCTCGAGAAATCACACAAGATGGACTATCCACTTGTCCAAAACGGTCGCCCGGTGATAAAGGTGGAAAATCACCTTCGACGCTCAAACGGCCCTCGTGGGCCCCGCAGCATCATGCCGAATTAGAGCGGGCTGATTGACCATTGCAATCCCCTCCAAAAAACATCTAGAATAGACTGCTCGCACGCCCCGAACGGACGTCCTATTCACAATCCGCTTGACGCTGCTCGCAGCTCAAAAGACGGGCCGTGGGACCCGTGCCTCAAATGTGGCATCAATGCCTAAAACCACCGTGAAAAGCTCCGCCTCGATGCCAGGGTCCCAACGCCACTGACGGCGCTCAAAACGGAGGTCGGACGCGTCCGCGCCGCTCAAAACAAGATTCTCGAAAAAAAACGCTCGTCCACTTAAAGACGCGTCGCGCCACCGAGGCCCCTTGTCTAGGGAATTAAAAATTCCCGAAACCATCTCAAAAAGACCGTCTCGTCAATACGGATCTACTTCCGCAGATGGCGCTGAAAACGGACACCTGTAGCGGGAATTACGGGTGCCCGAACACCGAGGGGGCAAGGCCCTTGGGGCTGGACCGGCCTGGACCGGCCGGTCCGCCCGGCATGGGCCGGCCCGCGGCTTGGCCGTGCGGGCTGGCCATGGACACGCGGTCCATGCGCCGACCGGCCACAAGGGCTGGTCGCGGCATCCTCGTGAAGACCCGCGCAGCGCGGGTCTTTGTCGCCGCATAGGGGTCGCGCGCCGCGACCCCGCGGTCGCCGCTCCCTGGCGACCGCCGCCTCGCCGGGCGCTCCACCGGACGCCCCCGCCGACGCCAAAACTCCCTGCTGCTGCGCCTAGCACCTCCACTGGACACCCGCGCCGACGCCCGCGGACACTGCTTGAGGCCGCCCGCCGCACGCCGTGACACCGCCTGAGGCCGCCCGCCGCGCCCGGGGCTCGCTGAACCACCGGAAAAAAAACCCGCAACCTTCGACGATCAACCTTGGCCTCCTCCGAGCTCGGATTTTGATTCCGAAAAATGCGTTGGAGAGATAAAAAAGTACACTACGCATTCATGGGATTTGATCAAAGTTTTGACAAGGAATCGACAGTTCAAATAGAGATCAAAATAGGTACGGGAATAGAAAAATGGAAACGCAACATCCTACCTCATGGGGCTTCGCCCAGAGCTTCGCGTCGATCCACCGGCACCACTGCACCTCGCCGGAGTCGCCTCGCCGGATTGTCTCGCCAGAGGTGGAGGAGGAGAGGGAGAGGAGGGGCTGCCACGCTAGGGAGGACAACCAAGAGGGGGGGAGAAGTGTTAAAAAACAAAACACTTAAACCCCCGCCCATGGGCCCCGTACCCGAACTCCCGACGGGGTCGGGATTTAGCCTCTCCTAGGCTAAGAACCATGCTTTGAGCGCAACGGCGGTCTCAGAATTTTATTCCGAGACACCGTTCAAAAGTTATTAAACTTAGCGCCTGAGGCTGCCAAATTACGAAAACGACCCTGGGACCATTTTTCACAAACGACCCGTGGTCGCGAAACTTATACCCCTCCTAGGGTAAACGGCACGCTCCGAACTCAATGGTGCCCTCGTTTTTCCGATCCGTGCCACCATTTAAGAGATACTATCGTTTCACCTTTAAACGAATAAATTAAACAATTAATTTATACGTTTAACGTTTCGAAAGCGAGCGAGGGGTCCAAACGTCCCGCACCGACAAGTTTTATGTCGTCCCTAGGGTAAACACCACATTCCGGACCCATCCGTACACTCAGATCTCTGATCTGGAACTCCGTTTAGGAGTTATCTCATTTATTTGGTGTTTCCGGTGTGAACACACTAAAAATTTAATTACGGCCACTCCGGGGCTCGGAATCGCACGCCGTCTGAAGGCGCTGCTCTGGAATATCATCAAGAATATTCCAAAGTCTTTAGTAGAAAAAACCTGGTTCTTACATCATTCCCTACTTCAATCTTTTCGTCTCCGAAAAGCAAAATTACGGAGCAACACAGGGTACTAAGCCCACACTTGGCTTTCCCATACCCAGAAGAACCCACGCACAGCTCTGCGTCACCGCACACAGACCAAAGGATAGATCTGTTCACGGTTGGTCGGCCATTGCTGATGTCGTGCACCCACTCTAGACTTCGAGGCTAGGGAAAGGCGGTAGGGTACCTCCCCATCCCTTTGCACGGTCTCAAATGTCCCGAAGGCCCTCGTGGGTAGCTCACCTCCCCGGTCAAACCTCTATGTCGCATGCCGCGACTGGAATCACCGCTGGCACCTGAAACAAGGACCGGTGATTCCCTCCTTCAGAATATCCATATGGTGAAACACCCAAGGATATCTGGTCATACAAGATTCCACGGTCGATGTCTCTCAACCAAGACTCTCTTACACACTCGAAAGCGAAGGAGCCAACACCATCGACTAAAGGAAAAGGTCTCATGCCTTTTTTCCTTACCAACACAGGGTTACACTCGACGCCATGCGTCATCCTGGTAACAACTCAAACAAGGAGAAGGGAGAAAATCCTTTCACATGCAGAGCCTATCAATTCTACTGCAAGAAATAGTAGAGTCGCAAGGGGTACCTCTCACCATTCAATGCTCTACAGGATCGTAGACATCCAAAGCTCACGGCTACCCGCGGTCCCAACCATCAGCTCCCGGATCCTGACGTGGACCACCTAGTGGTGATGGGGAGATCTCGTAACGTCGTCCCCCACCTCTAGCTCCTCCCGCTCATCTACTAGAACCACCTCTATGGCCACTACTCCGATCATGGCGCTGCCTCTGCCGTGGTGGTGCGCCTACTGCCTGCTCGAAGCTCTCAGCAACTCGGGTCGGGCAGTCTCATGCCAAGTGACCTCGCCCGTCACAAACATAGCACTGGCGCTCTCTGGGCTGCCCTGGTGCCCTCCGGTGCCACTGTGGTGTACGACCATGGCCCGAGATCCACTCACGGAAGGTCATCCTCGGCTGAGGCCCTGTGCCTTTTCGTTACAGTGGTATACGACCACGTCTCCAAAACCAGCAGTGGGAAGGCCACCTGCATCGAGGTTATGTCATCTGGCGCCTGCTAGCTACGGCATACGTCTCAGTTCCGTCATTCTCACTACCACTACCACCCGCAAAACGTGATAGGAATCTCTTTGTTACCAACTCCTGCTCTAGCACCCCGGCATATATGTTAATGCCCAAGGGTACTATGACATCACGAATCTCTCAGCGGAGACCCTGCTGAAACTTCCACACTTGGAATTTGTCGTCATGTACCAAGTCCGGGTAAAAGTGTGCACAGTCTGCAAAACTAGATGCATACTAGGCCACCATCATCCCTCCCTGTTGAAACTGCAGGAGCTCCTGAATCTTAATTGAGCGCAAGCAGGAGGGGAAAACTCCTCATGGAACAACAACTGAAAGTCGCCCCATGAAAGCGACGACTCGTCAAGAAACTGAGTCACCAGACTCCACCAATGCCAAGCTGTTCCATGAAAAAAAGGGTGGCTACCAAATCCACTCTCTAATCTGTCGGCGTCTGCACAAGCCTAAAAAGGAAAACCACTACCTCGAGACAAACTTCTGCTGCCTGAGGGTCTGGCTCACCACTGAACCTCAGCGGTCTCTGCCGCTGGAACTCACGGAGGGCGATCAACCTGCGCTCAAGCTCAGCCTGCTCTACTGAAACTGTCTGCTGCTCAACAGGTGGGGGTACTGCTACCGGCCCACTCGGAGAAAAGGGATCGCATGATGGGTCCTGGACTGAGGCCTCGTAGCTCATAGGGTCGTCATTACGAACCAAAGTTGATATCCTGGCTGGTTGTCCACGCGGAGACATCCTGAATATTATCAAGGAGTGTCGCGGTCAGATGAGCATATATGTATATACCAATAACAACAACGATGGCTAGGGAGCTGACTCAAGAAGGACAGTCAAGGACTCAATCCTATGTGATGCACAAACCAAATTTTTCCCTGCAACAAGTGTCTCAGAATGCCGAGTTGACAAGCGGGTTATCAAGGTCCTGGTGAATGGATACATCGGCTGCCGCACCATCACTATACTCCCTGGCCTGAGAACCGTACTTGAGACACATTAACACGGCTACCCTATATCCCAACCAATTCCTCTTTTAGGGACGTCCGTAGAACGTCCCAAGGAACGAACCACCTCTGATACCACTATGTCACGACCCGACCCTACCCGGCTCAAGCCACAACTACCCCAGGCCCGCCTCCATAGTCCAGGGGCTGGCGACCAGCGCCGAAGGCACAATAACTCAGGGAGGCCATTGCCTAAGTACCTGTATACACACACGCAACACACTCAATGCAAAAGTGCAGAGTAAAAAGGAAAAGCAAATGGGAAACTGCTATAAATAAACCACAGTGTGCATCGACCTCTAAGAGTACAAAGTATAAACCGAAAAGAAAAGGGGAAAAACACGTGCCCAACCAAAAATTTCCACAACCCGGCAACTGGTAAACAAAAAGGAACAGATGAAGAGTCTCCCACCTAGAACCCGGCCCCGACCACCGCACGCGGTCCAAGCTCCCAAGCTCCAACGCTCCACTGAAGTCACGCTCCTCCTGTCCGTCATCTGCAAGGGCACACCAAGTGCGGGAAAAGCCCAAGAAGGGGTGAGCATAAAAATACTAAGTAGGATACCCCGAAGGCTCGAGGAAGCAACAAAGGAGGTACCGATGGGTGAGCAGTAGAGCAAACAGGGAGAAGTAAAAGAGTACAACAAAGAGTGTAGTAAAGAGTCCAGCTCAACCCAACAAGAGGAAGGAAGTAGACTCGTCCAGGCGCAAGGTTCTGGAAACAGTGAGAAGATGAACTTCCCGTCGAGTCTTCACTACCTATAGTAGGAGAGTAGACTCATCCAACCACGAGAAGCTAGACACGGAAAGCACGTGGCATACCCCACACGTCTTCGCCTCTCCTAGAAGGAGAGTAGACAAAACCCAAGGGGTGGGTACTCAAACAAGGTATATACATATCCTTATGCTCAGGAAGAAGCCCAAACAATGTCGTAAGGGGATCTCCATCCCGTTTCTCAGCCCAAGGAAAGAGTATCCAACAGTCCCAGAAGCTAACACCATTGAGGCCCAACATCCCGCACGTCTGCCCCGAATCGCATGTCAAGGGGCTCAAACCACCGCACCTCGACACTATCCTCTTTGGGTAACACTGACTCGCCTGCACGGTTTTAGGTTGCGTCACAAGGACGCGTCTTGATGGGGGAAAGCTCCCCTCGTACTTGAGAGTTCTGGGTTAAGTCAAACCCTGCCTCGGCACAGCCCCGCAGTCGAGAGGTCTCCTCAAAGTCAAAGCCGTCATAGCACTGACCCGTATAACCAAGGGTCCCACTCCGTTAATCATAGAGGAAAGCCTCAGAATAGCCTAGTCGAGAGGACTGAGTCTGGAATGCCAACCGGTGTCCCCACTACCCAGCCCTGCTAGAGGGTAATTCATAACCAGATATCGGGTGACCCAATGTCGAGCCCTGCTGGAGGGTAAACCATAATACATCACCAGGCGACCCACTGCCCTACCCAGCTAGAGGGTAAACCATAATACATCATCAGGCGACCCACTGCCCAGCCCCACTGGAGGGTAGACCTGGAAGAAGTTGACAGGCGACCCACTGCCCAGCCCCGCTAGAGGGTAGACCTGGAAGAAGTCGACAGGCGACCCACTGCCCAGCCTTGCTAGAGGGTAGACCTGGAACTAGACCAAAGGTGACCCACTTCCCAGCCCTGCTGGAGGGTTGGCCCTAAGAGGTTGTCGGGTTACCCACTGCCCAGTCTCTGCTGGAGGGTAGACCCTAAGTGCGTCGGGTGACCCACTGCCCAGTCTCTGCTGGAGGGTAGACCCTAAGATCGTCGGGTGACCCACTGCCCAGTGTCTTCTGGAGGGTAGACCCTAAAAGTTAGTGAGAAAACCACTGCCCAGCCCTGGTGGAGGGTAAACCCGAAGAAGTCGATGAGTAACCCACTGCCCAGCCCCGCTGGAGGGTAAAACTCAGAACTGCTCTGGCCATCTCTACTGGAGGATACAACACTGGGCAACCGAACACGTAGTGGGTATCGCACAACCACCCAACTCCAGCACAACTCACCCAAAGAGGGTTCAGCACCTGTTCCATCACTAGGTGCCACTAGCACCGCTATTGGCCGATCCATCGAGAATGAAATCAAGGGGAGACCACTCAACCCTGCTGTTCAACTAAACACATAGAGGGACCCTCTACGTCGCGAGAGGTCATAGTACGCAAAGCAGAACATGACACGCACAGGGGGCCCACACGACGTGTGGCCCCACGTCAACCCCAACTGAGCGCAAAAACGTTCTCAGGTACAAACCACACGTACCTCCAGGAGCTCCCGTATACTACCAGAGCATACCTCGTTCTAGCCCAAAGGCTATCGTTCACATGGCACCCAGCGTCAACGCGAAGGCGTGACGTAACAACTCTACCTCAAAGGCCCAGGCACGGCCAAACACATCTCGTGAACCATTTATATCACTCTCCCAAGAGTACGCGATCACACGCCAAGGGTCCACTACAAACAAGGTAGGGTGAACCACTACTGGAGCACCTCTCATGCTCCACATTCAATAAGATCTCACAAGAGGCTCCGCACAACCAAACGGATCACACCATTGTAATCCTCACGGAAAAACACGTGGGATCGACTACTTACTCACCACCAATGGATATCCGACGGAAAAGTCACCAACACCACCTCACGCCCGAATGGCGTCCCGTGATCCCGAGCCTCGGCCCCGAAAATAGTCGGGCGCGTCACACCATTGAGATCCCCTTGGGAAAACACGTCAAAAGCACTACTCACTTGAGTGCAACGGATAACAGGAGAAAAAGATGCATTTCGGCGCACCGCACACGAGCGGTGCCATGTGGGACCCGCAACCCGGTCCCGAAACTCAATGAATGGATCACACCGTTGCAATCCTCTTGAGAAAGCACACAAGATGGACTATCCACTTGTCCAAAACGGTCGCCCGGTGATAAAGGTGGAAAATCCATGTCGACGCTCAAATGACCCTCGTGGGCCCCGCACTGTCATGCCGAATTAGAGCGGGTGGATTGCACCGTTGCAATCCCCTCTGAAAACATCCAGAATCGACTGCTTGCACTCCCCTAACGGACGTCCGATTCAAAATCTGCTAGACGCTGCACGCAGCTCAAAAGACGGGCCATGGGTCCCGCTCCTCAAATGTGTCCTCGACGCCTGAAACCACCCTAGAAAACTCCGCCTCAATGCCAGGGTCCCAACGCCACTGACGGTGCTCAAAAAGGATGTCGGACGCATCTGTGCCGCTCAAAACAAGATTCTCGGAAAAAACGCTCGTCCACTTAAAGACGCGTCGCGCCATCGAGGCCCCTCGCTTCGGGAATTAAAAATTCCCGAAACCATCTCAAAAAGACCGTCTCGTCAATACGGATCTGCTACCGTAGACAGTGATCAAAATGGACACCCGTAGCGGGAATTACGGGTGCCCGAACACCGAGGGGGCAAGGTCCCTGGGGCTGGACCAGCCTGGACCGGCCGGTCCGCCCGACCTGGGCCGGACTGCGGCTTGGCCGCGCTGGCCGGCCGCGGACACGCGGTCCGCGCACAGACCGGACATGGGGCCCGGTCTCGGAATCTGTGTGAAGACCCGCGCGGCGCGGGTCTTTGTCACCGCACAGGGGTCGCGCGCCGCGACCACGCAGTCGCCGCCCCCAAGCGATCGCCGCCTCGCCGGGCGCTCCGCCAGACACCCCCGCTGACGCCCGAGCTCCCTGCTGCCGCACCCAGCGCCTCCACCGGACACCCGCATCGTCGCCCGCAGACACCTCCTGAGGCCGCCTGCCGCACACCGTGACACCGCCTGAGGCCGCTCGCCGTGCCCAGGGCTCGCCGGACCACAAGAAAAAAAAACATGCAACCTTCGACAATCGACCCCGGCCTCCTCCGAGCTCGGATTTTAATTCCGAAAAATGAGTTTGAGAGATAAAAATGTATACTACGCATTCATGGGATTTGATCGACGTTTTGACAAGGAATCGACAGTGAAAATAGAGATCAAAGTAGGTACGGGAATAGAAAAATGCAAATGCAACATCCTACCTCGTGGGGCTTCGCCTGGAGCTTCGCGTCGATCCTCCGGCACCACCGTACCTCGCCGGAGTCCACTCGCCGGACTGTCTCGCCGGAGGTGGAGGAGGAGAGGGAGAGGAGGGTCTTCCACGCTAGGTAGAACAACCAAGAGGGGGGGAGTGTTTAAAAACAAAACACTTAAACCCCCGCCCCGTGGGCCCCGTACCCGAACTCCCAATGTGGTCGGGATTTAGCCTCCCCTAGTCTAAGAACCACGCTCTAAGCTCAACGGTGGTCTCGGAATTTTATTCTGAGACCCCATTCAAAAGTTATTAAACTTAGCGCCCGAAGCCGCCAAATTATGAAAACGCCCCTGGGACCATTTTTCACAAACGGCACGCGCTCGCGAAACTTATACCCCTCCTAGGGTAAACGGCACGCTCCGAACTCAACGGTGCCCTCGGTTTCCCAATCCAAGCCACCGTTTAATAGATACTATCATTTCACCTTTAAACAAATAAATTAATTAATTAATTTATACGTTTAACGTTCCGAAAGTGAGAGAGGGGTCCAAACATCCCGCCCCAACAAGTTTTATGTCGTCCCTAGGGTAAACACCCCATATCGGACCCATACGTACACTCGGATCTCTAATATGGAACTCCGTTTAGGAGTTATCTCATTTATTTGGCATTTCCAGTGTGAACACACTGAAATTTTAATTCCGGCCACTCCGGGGCACGGAACTACACGCCGTCTGAAGGTGCTGCTCTGGAATATCATCAAGAATATTCCAAAGTCTTTCGTAGAAAATACCGGGTTCTTACAATATAAAATCTAAAATTCCTTCAATGTGATTTTGTGTTAAAGCATAATAAAATTTTATTAAGGGGAAAGACATATATTATTTAAAAGAGAATTTTTTTTTGGGTTGTAACATTATCCCCTCCTTAAAATATTTTTTTCCCAAAAACCTCAACTCATATTCCTGGTTGAGAATATATGAGGGTACTTTTGCCTCATTGTTTCCTCTAGTTCACATGTTGCCTCTTCATATTTTTGGTTCCCCTACATTACTTTGGAATAGTGAGTTTTCTTGTTGCATAGAACAATATCTCTAGGATACAGGGACTTTACTATATTCTACTTATAAGATAGGTCATTATCTATTTGTACCACCTCCATATTTAGTACATGTGTTGGATAAGTTATGTGATTTTTAAGGAGTAATACATAGAACACATAATTTACATGATACATGTTTAGAAGAAAATCTAGTCAATAGTCCATTATTATTAAGAGATCATGGGTCTTGAAGGGGCTGATGAACCTAAGGAAATGTTTTCCTTTATTTATAAACTATATGACTCTATTCATTGGTGATATTCAGTGGAAAAAATTTCCTCCAACATAAAACTCCATGTCCCTTCAATGGTTTTCAGCATAACTCTTATACAGACACTAAGCATATTTTATATGTTGTTGGATGGGTTGGACCTTTTTTTATCTCTTTCACTAGATCAGGTACAAGTATCTTTTTGTTCAACAACTCCATCCCAACAAGTATATGTCCTACATTGCTTCCTATAAATAGTTTCATGTGGATATATTATAATACATGGGTGGAAGATTTTATTTTAAGATAACTCAAATAAGGATTTATGTTGATACCATGCACCTTTAAATTTCATTCTTCAGGATCTCAAAATGTATTTAAGTGTTATAATGGTCCTTTTAGATTTTCCAAAAGATTTCGGGTGATAATATTTAATGAAATTCAGTTTAGATATTCAGAGAATGTTGAATACTTCTTCAGAATTTAAAAGTGAACCTTAGATCACGATTAGAAATGATTGAAAGAAGAACCCTATGTAGCCTCACTACTTTCTTCACATATATCATGGAATTTTGGTCAAGAGAGAAACTTTACTGAATAAATATGTAGTGGGTAGTGGTGGTGAGTTAATCCAGTATAACCCAAATCACATTTCTTCCTTTGGTTGACTTCAAGATTCTAGTGAAAATTCCATGGTGGTGTTATCCATTTTCCATTTGGGTATGTGAAATGGTTGCATTATCTCCTTAGACTTTTGTTTCCCTACTTTAACTTTCTAACATTCCAATCACTTATAGTGTAATATCTTTCTCATTTTTTCAAACCATAAGCTCTATCAAATATCATGTTACATTTTGGTAGTTCCAAGATGGATAGAGAAAGATTATCTATGTGAATTTTTCAATAGCTCTATTTTTATCTCAGGTGAGAAAGGCACAAAAATTCCAGATCCAAATCATAAAAAACCATTTTCATCAATGTGAAAATCATGAATATTCTCATCCTTTACTTCTTACACCTTCTTTTTAAATCCCAGATCATCCCTTTATACCCCCATTATCCTCTCTTGGATTAATGGTTGGGAAATAATTTGGGATAGGTAGGATTTCTTCTCTATAATTATGATTACAATATCCATCCTTTTTGTATCCATAAATTTAGGGTATTTTTCAATCAAATCATTGATATAGTAGTAGTTTTGTTTCTTCTAAGAGTATTAGATACCTTATTCAGCAATATATAATGGTAGTGAATATAGAAATCAAAGCCCTTTATTATCTCTTACCATCTTTGTTGACTAATGATAAGCACCTATAGTATGAATATAAAAAAATTTGTCAGATATGTATATATATATAAAATTTTCTCCTATAAATATTGTGTCTCCATATCATTAATGAAAAGATAATAGCTGCAAAATCCAAATCATGGGTCAGATAATTTTATTCATAAGACCTTTACTATCACAATGAAAAAGTGATCACCCAATCATTTTTCATGAGTAAACATCCAATACCTTTTATTGATGCGTCATTATAAATGAAAAATACTTTACCATTAGAGGGTAAAGTTATCATCAGTTCAATAACCATCCTCTTATTCTATTCTTGAAAAATATCTTCATAATCCTTTTTCATGATAGACATTACTCCCTTTCTAGTTAACTTAGTTATTGGATTACAAATACATGAATTTGTTTTCGCAAAATATATATAATATCTTGGTATACCAATTAAAATATGATTATTAGTTACATTTTGAGGATGGGACCACTCCTCCATGTCCACCATCTTTCCTATATCTACTAATATTACTTCATTGGACATGTTGTGTCCTAATAATGTGATTGGATATAACTTGAACTCACATGTTATGAATTCACCAAACAAAATATACTTCCTAGTAGTATGTTATATTACCATTATAAAATTTTCATGATCCTATCATATTTTTTAATATATATAAATATCATCAATAAATACTAAGGAAAATATATCAAGGTTGTCTTTAAATATTATATTAATTAGACCCATAAATATGGAAGAGCATTTGGTCTCACTTTGTCGTTGACTGAAGTTATATGCATCCCAAATTAATTACCCATTCTTAAAACATTAGTATAGCATAAGTTTGGGGTCGATCCACAGGGAACAATGGCGTGCGTGAATTCAATTGAGTTAATACTTAATTAGGTGAAGTATGAAAAATTTATATTTGATTGGTTTGATTTTGGTTTTGGATTAAAACGATATTGTTTTACTTTAAAAAATGATTTACTGTTTTAAAGAAAACAATGAGTGAATTTAAAGGTTTTAAAATGGGAATAAAAGACGTGTCGGGGGTGTGGTGATTAAGGAGTTCTTATGCAGATTGTTTAAATTGTTTTGTTGTTCATAATAATTCAATCATTCTAGATTTCGTTTTGTTACAAGATTTCCTTGGTCCAGTTCCTCTTGTTTGGGATTAGAGCAGTTGACTCCTTGGTCTGGTAGTCAGTGTTATTAATTCTTTATTATGTTCAGTCCATTATTGGAATCGGTGAAATCATTCCAATGGTCATGGATGTTTTCACCATTACTTTTCTTTTGTATCATTTAGAATTCTTCCCTTGGTCCTACTCAGAATTGTCAGATATATTTGACAGTGAATTAAGAAGCATAAGATGAATTACAATGAGAAAACAAAACTATATAAAACAACACACAAATTACGATCCCTTCATCTACAACCCCAACATGAGGGATTTAGTTACACATATAAAGCAGGAGAGAAACGACACATGTGATCCCTGACGGATTCATCGTGTAAGTGTTGAGGAAATGTGTCAGAAGGTGGAATGGCGGAATAGCGAAATGACGGCACCTCAGTGGCTTTGAGAATGGTGGTAGCAGAGCTTATCTCTCCTACAATGGGTTTTGAACTCCCAAAATCAATAGTCCAAGGCCTCTTTTTATAGAATAATAAAGTACACTGTGTGTATAGAAAGTACACGCCTTGTACTTTTCATCAATGCGCTTTGGCGCCAATTTCTCCGCTGGAAGGTGGCCTAACACGCCGTCTTTGACTTTTGAACATGGTGTCTCCTGGTCATTGAGTATACATGGCATGTAGCGCTGCCATACATGGCGTGTAGTATCATAAGTTTGGCCTCCATCCCTTTCTAGGATAGCAAACACGGTGTGTAGAAATTAAACATTTCGTGTCTCCTTCAACGGCCACATGAGCGTGTAGACTTTTTTCAGCAACCACCGCTTCTAGAATATAGTACACGGCGTGTAGCGCCGCCATACACGGCGTGTATCCTCTAACTGGTGACATGGGAATGTTCTCCCTCTTTCGGCTTGTGTCCCTGTCTGGATGTACATGGCGTGTATAAAAGTACACACTGTGTAGTTTCAAAATTTTAAAAGACTTCCCTTGATTCGTGTATTTAGCCAGAAAGCTCCTGAAAGTAAACAGAATCACAAAAATCAAATAATATGTTCATAAAACAAGAGATATTTTCTGAAAAAAATGTTTTTATCTTCAATTATATATATGGAAATGTATACACAAATTGGGTGCAACAAATTCCCCCACACTTAGTCATTTTCTTACCCTCAAGCAAAATATCAACATCTAATTAAGAGAGCCTATACTTTAAAAAGGAAGGAATTTAATTAATCAAATGTATAACCGATAAACTTACTAAGAACAAATTATAAAAAGGCAAAAATAAATTAAATTCATAAGATATTAAAATCATGCCTCATATATAATGCAATTAACTATTCTCACCCTCTTTCAACACATTTTTCAACCATTCAAAAATAATCATGCCACTTGATGATTTACCTTACCAGTAAAAATCAAACTCCACACTCAAGATATTTTTATTCAAAGTTATTATCAATCTATGTTATATACATTCTATCCATAGGTTTGCAAGATGCCTTGTTCTCTACTTCAGAAAAATTGAATTACAAAAATCATGAGGGTTTTATCAGTAAGGTTCAGATGTCTCTGTGGCTAAGGGTTGGTAGGTTCAGATGTGAAAATAAATTCTGAGGCTTGAAAAAGGAAGGCTAATTCCTTTAATCAACATTGCCTAATATTCAAAGTAAAGCTCACTGAAAATGATTCCTTCACAAGCTCAGTCGAATGCTTTTGTAATCGTCACCATCTTCCTTAGGCAAGTAGGGTTCATGAGAAAATAATCATAAGGTCCCCCTTTTTTATTTTTTTTATAACAAAACACAAGGGAAACACTTATGAATACAATGATTAGATGTTTGGAACCCATTCCTCCTCAAATAATCAAGAGGCACTCCCCCACACTTTAGTTCATGGTTGTGCACAACAATATGCCATGTATTCCCAACTCCCACTTTAAAGATCAAATGAATGATCATGAAAAGTATAAAAATAAATAGGGTAGGAAGGGAAATAATCCTGTAATGTGGGTTCCTATAAAAGATGTTCATGGATTCTATGGGATTAACGAAGATTAAATGTAGGGTAGGTCTCAAGATAAAGGGGTTGAAACAAACTAATGCCTCAATCATTTTAAAGTAATTCAAAAATTCCTTCATGTTTTGAAAATAAATCTTGAAAATTCTGGTAGTGATTCATATCCTAATAATCTCTCAATAAAGAGGGTACTTAGAAAAGAAATATGAAAAATGGTTTAGAATACCTCTCAGGAGTGGAAAAATAATAAATGGAAAATCAGGTCGTGACATGCATATAAATAATTAGCCTAATCAATTTAATTTAATCTAGGATGAGAAGTTTCAATTGAAACTATATCAGCAATCATTTTAAAATACTTAATAACTAAAATAAGCATGCAACCTTTCCAAAAGTTCCTAATGATAACTCTATCATTTATAAGAATGATTAACAAAATTTTCTTTACATTTTCAAATATATAGTCTAATAATGATGTCTCCTAGAGTAGTTTAAGGGAAAAGACTAAGGGTAAAGATAAAGATTCTCCCCCACACTTAATATTGCACATGGTCCACCAAGTGCAATACTAAGGTAAAGGGTGGACAACAGGGAGATATGGGGGACAAAATGAGGGAAAGAAGTGGAAGAAGTAAATCCAAAAAGAGAGACAATAGAAATGGAAAAATACTCCCCTCATGAAAAGTGATTCCCAATGTGCTCTATGATACCTGTGACTAGCGAGGAAAAATAAAACTGCAAACATTCACAACATCACAGCACAGAAAATGACAAAAGAGATAAATAAGATAAAAAATGTCACTATCATGGGGTCGCCTCTGGGGAGGCATCATCCTATACAGAATCGGCCGGTAAAGACGGCACAGGAGGTGTGGAAGTAGGAGGCCCGCCCTATGCATCGTGAAGGGGAGCTGATGAAGTAGGAGACGAAGGTGCGAGACTCCGTGAAGGTAGCTCAACAGCAGGCCCTGGCCCGATAGAAGTGGTAGCAGCAGGGCTCACCGTAGTTAGTTGAACAAAATCTGTGGCCTACGCAGGAGATGGTGGTGGAGCAGCAATAGATGGGCCATGAGCGGAGACAGAGGCTGGTGGTGGAGGCAGTGGAACACCAAGATGCCGAGCAATATGTGCCAATATCTACTCCATCCGGTCCAGACAGCCATCCATACGAATCAAATGGCGTGCAATGGTGTCCTGGAGGCCGATAATACGAACAAACTGCTGCTCCAACTGAACCTATCGGTTGTCCATGCGACCCAATACCTGCTCCATCACGGCTAGGTAGTGGGAAAGGGCAAGATAGACCAAGGGTGTGGGGTTAGGGGTGGGTGATGGGACAGAAGAAGGAAGTTCAGAAGAAGTGGGGTCAGTACGAGGTGGGTAAGATGGATGGTGTAAAAATCTTCCGGTCAGGTTTCCCTGACGGCCAGTAATCATAGAGTGGAAATAAGACGCAGTGAGATAGGGGAGGTCCGGGTAGTCGTGCCGAATGACACAGGTAAGAAGCTCCATGTCATGGCCAGTCACAACCCCCATATCCTCACGGAGGGGGAAAAGGATGTTGTTGAAGCACCAGTGGGTGAAGCGAAGGACGATTTCGGCTATAAGAGTGCTCTTCTAGGAAGTGGGGGTGTATCGGTGGTCAATTCTAGCGATCTCCCGCCATATGGAAATGAGGTAAAAGCGCTTAGGTCGGGTCAAGGTAGAAACGGTGGGTGGGGTGATAGGATGGGGGTAGAAGCCTCACCCTCAGCCAAACTCTTTCATGGTAAGATAAAATCACTTGTCGCCTAGCCAGAATCGAACTACGGGTACCGCATCGCCAGGTGTCTCCCGGTAATCCACTCCATCAAACTCAAACGTGGCCGCAAACTCCAAAAATAAATCACGGAACATAGGAGTGCTGAACTGGAAAATATCGAGGAGTGAGGTGTGCCCGAGAAGTACCTCCAACTCCTCCCAAATACCGAGCTGCTGCATAACGCTGCTATCAATGTACCGGCCACTCAATGGGATCGGACGACAAGAGATGTGTCAGACCCTGTCGTATGTGAGGTCGGTGGCCGGGAATACTGTGCAAAGATATGGAGCACCTACAGGTTCCGGCCCAGGTGCCAGTGCAGCAGCAGCGGCAGCCTCTGTAGGTGGATCGGCCAAGGTGGAGGGTGGCACGGTGGAAGGTGTGCTCGAAGAGGGACTAGCTGCCGATGAAGATAGCGTAGGGAAAGTGGCAGCTGGAGCAGCAGAAGTAGTCTCGGCCTCCGCTGAGGGAGTGAGTGGAGGCAGAATTTCCAATTGAGGGAGCTCGAAGACCGGATCATCTGGGTCTGGCTGCGTAGAAGGTCGGAGTCGGATCCGATGATAAATGAACTCCTTGCCCTCAGTGGCGGAGGCTGGCCGCTTCCCGCAGGAAGGATCGTGATCTTCCATATCCTGAAATAGAATGAAATTGAAAACAAAAAAAAAACAGAAAAATAAAAAACGAATGAAAACAAAACAAAGAAAATGTGAGAAAACTGGAAAATAAAAGTACACGGTGTGTACTCTAGAGTACACGGTGTGTAGTAAAAAATGTAGAGTATCCCGTGTTCTCTGGACAGACATACCTAGTGTGAAAATAGAACATGGGAAAAGTACACGGTGTGTACTGAACAAACATGTCGTGTTCACTCAAAGAGTAGGTGGTCGTGTGGTAAAAATGACCCGACCATGTTTTTATCAGTTCAAAGAAAAAAATACACGCCGTGTAGGTATAGGACACGCCGTGCAATGCACACGAAGAACATGGTCGTGTAGAGGGTGAGACACGGGCCAGGTAAACATCTAAAAGACACAGCGCATACCGAACACACACGCCATGTATAGGAACATGGGGTGAGAGGCCGTGTAGAGGGGAGACACGGGCCGACCAAAGATATAAAAGACAATGTGTGTACAGAACAGACATGTTGTGTTCTTTAACATGGGGTGACCGGCCGTGTTATGTTCCACACATGGAGGGGCCAAGGTAAATGATATACACGGCGTGTAACAAACACACACACGCCATGTACATGAAAATTTTCTGTGAGGCCGTGTGAAAATGTGTACTCGGGCACGATGAAAAGGACATGGTGTGTACCAAACATACACATCGTGTATATTCAAATTTCAAAGTATTTTGTGTGTGGCTGTGTACAGAAGTACACGGCGTGTGTTCTTCATTTCGTGGTCGTGTACTCCCAGAAGCTGAATGGTCAACCAATCCGAAAAACACTCTTAATGAGTCTAAAAATTTGAAATAGAGGGTGTAGAAAGGTGTACCTTGACTAAGGATCACAATGTGAGAAGAATAAAAACTTGAAACGCCCCAAATCGATGGATCTGGAGAATGGGGGTTCAAGTGGCTTTCGGGAGAAGAAACGGGAAGAAAAGAGGAAATGGGGTGGTCATGAGACACAACCTCAAGCCGGGTGGACCACGTCTTATATAGCCGTCGTACACGACGTGTATGTTTGGACTACACGACGTGTATCCTGGATTTTTTTTAAACAACAACAGATATAAATATATAATTATTATAGTAAACTATATAATAATTATTATTAATAATTAAAATAAAATAGATATATATACAAATTCTATTATAAATAAACCTATACACGACGTATATTTGGAAATAAATGCCGTGTATTTTAAAATTAGAAAAAGAGTAGTACAACCTTTGGTCTGGTGCTTGGGGTAGGATTCGAACCAGCGATCGGCCGTTCCGAATGAAAGCCCTCAACCACTGGAGAAAAGGTTGTTCTACTGTTAATATTTATTTTATATATATCTTTATTCAATACAGCCTATACACACAGAAAGAAAGAAAATCATGACGTATGGTTTTTATTTAGGAAAGGATGGGGGTGAAGCGGGGAGATTAGCGCGATTCGAAATCGGGTCTTTTCAACCTGGTGCCGAGACTTTTCCAATATTCCAACTTCACCCGCATGTAATTTCTTATTTTAAAAAAATGTTTATAATTTATATTTGAAAAATTATGGCGCACACGGCATATATCGGAGTACATGTCGTGTGGTTTTATTAAAAGAACAAATGATGGGAATGGGAGAGTTTTCTGGGTTCGAACCTGGGTCTTTTGGAATCGGATTATGATTCTAGCCAACCAGTCCATCCCCATCATGGGTTTTATTAAACACACACACACATATATATATATATGGAAAATACCACACACGCCGTGTAAATAAAAAGGAGGAACCTCGTGCCAAAGGTAGGTCAGGAGGATTCGAATCGGGGACGACTTGAATAAACTCCAGTGACTATACCATCAGCACCGGTATCATCCCTAGTTATTTATTTGTTATCATAAATATTTATACTATTAATATTATAAATTAAAAAGATAAGTACACACCGTGTATATTATTGGGACACGGCGTGTAACCTCTAGGTTGCCTCCCAAGAATCACTGTTGTTTTAGGTCATTGGCTCGACCTTATTACCTTGCTTACCTGAGCTGTATGGTGGACAACGTTCCCATCATGTTGTCTGTAGGATGGTAAGATTTCAACCGATGCCAGTTTACCTTGAATGGTGGACCAACTTCTCCATAAATTCCTATCGCTCCATGATGGAATATGCGTACAATGTGGAATGGTCCCGACCATCGTGACTTTAACTTCCTTGGAAATAAGCGAATATGAGAATTAAAGAGAAGTACCTGATCACTAGGTTGGAAAGATTTTTGTGAAATCATCCGGCCGTGAATGGATCTTGTCTTCTCCTTGTACAACATGGCGTTCTCGTATGCCTCTAATCGGAACTCATCTAGTTCCGACAGTTGGAACTTTCGTTTCTCTTCAGCTGCCTTCAGATCAAAATTTAGCGCTTTGATGGCCCAGTAGGCTTTGTGTTCTAATTCTACTGGCAGATTTTAGGGCATGCCACAGATGAGGCGAAATGGGGGCATTCCCAGTGGTGTTTTGAAAGCAGTCTCATATTCCCACAAGGCATCATCTAACTTCTTGGACCAGTCCTTCCGCGAAGTGTTCATTGTTTTCTCTAGGATCTTCTTGAGCTCACGGTTGGAGACCTCTACATGTCCACTGGACTAGGGATGATATGGTGTCCCCATATGATGCTTTACTCCATACTTCGGCAGTATTCCCCTCATCAGTGTGTTGTCGAAGTGGGTCCCTATATTGTTGATCAGTACTTGTGGAATTCCAAACCTGCTAAAAATATTTTTCTTTAAGAAATTTATGAGTACCTTGACCGTGTCGTGAGCTATAGTAGTGTCTTCCACCCATTTGGAGACGTAGTCGACGCAGAATAGGATGTAAGTGTTCCAAAAATATTGGGGAAAGGGACCCATGAAATCTATGCCCCAGACGTCGAAAATCTCGACCTCCAGGATGGGGTTCTAAGGCATCTCGGCTCTACGTCCCACATTACCGGTCCTCTGGCACCGATCGCAACAGGAAACAAAGGCCCGGACATCTCTATGTATGGTGGGACAGAAAAATCCAGACTGCATGATCTTTTCTATGGTAAGGTCTGGCCCATGATGTCCTCTTACTGGTGAGGCGTGACAGAACTCCAGGACACCGTGAACTTCATTCTTCGAGATGCAACGGCAGATCACTCCATCTGCACAGGATCGGAATAGCAGAGGATCCCCCCAGAAGTACCTTTTCACATCAGAGAAAAATCATTTCCTTTGCTAGAAGGAGAGGTCGGGGTGAATGACACCTATCACCAGAAAATTAGCGATATCAGCATACCATGGTCTAGGTGTTTTGTTGATCGAAAATAGGTGCTCATCAAAAAAATCCTCCTTGATCTCCCGATCTTCTTCCTTTTCCAAATGAGGCAGCTCGAGGTGGGAGAGATGGTCAGCAATGAAGTTCTCAATCCCTTTCTTGTCTCAGATCTCAAGATCGAATTCTTATAAGAGGAGTACCCAGCGGATTAATCGAGGCTTTGCATATTTCTTGTTTATTAGGTACTTTAGTGCTTCATGGTTAGTATAAACAATAACTTTAGACAAAACTAAGTAAGAACGAAACCTTTCAAATTCGAAAACCACTGCAAGAATCTCCTTTTCTGTTGTGGTGTAGTTGATCTGTGCTTCATTGAGTGTCCTGCTAGCATAATAGATAGGTCATAAAATCCGGTCAAGTCACTGGCCCAAGACTGCTCCCACTACGTAGTTGCTCGCATCACACATCATCTCAAATTGTTCCTCCCAGTTGGGGGAAATCATAACTGGAGCTTCCACGAGGCGCTGCTTTAGATGATCAAAAGATCTGACACATCTCTAATCCAACTCAAATATGGAATCCTTGGTTAGAAGATTGGTGAGGGGTTGGGATATTTTGGAGAGGTCGCGGACAAACCGCCTGTAAAAACCTGCATGCCCCAGGAATTAGCAGATGGCTCGAACGGAAGTCAGTATAGGCAGTCGTGAAATGACTTCGATCTTCGTTGGGTCCACCTCTATCCCATTTTATGAAATTCTATGGCCAAGGACTATGCCACTTTTCACCATTAAATGACACTTTTCCCAGTTCCAGACTAGGTTAGTGTACTCACATCATTCCAAAACAATCTCTAGGTGCCGTAAACAAATGGTGAATGATTTTTCATAAATGGAAAAATCATCCATGAATACCTCTAGGATTTGTTCTTCCACGTCGTGGAAGATGGCCATCATACAGCACTGGAAGGTGGCGGGGGAATTACACTTTCCAAAAGACATCCCTCGATAAGAAAATGTGCCATAGGTGAAAGTGAATGTGCTCGTTTTCGATCCTCCATAGCAATGGAGATTTGGTTGTAGCCGGAAAAACTGTTGAGGAAGTAATAGAAGTTGTGCCCTGCTAGCCTCTCTAGCATTTGATCCATGAATGGCAAGGGGAAGTGATCCTTTCTTGTGGCATCGTTTAACATCCGGTAATCCACACAGACTCTCCAGCCCGTGATAGTGCGTGTAGGGATGAGCTCGTTCTTTTCATTTGATATCACAGTGATATCCCCCTTTTTTGGTACCACTTGGAGGGGACTCACCCACAGACTATCTGAGATGGGATAGATGATGCCTGCATCTAATAATTTGATCACCTACTTTTTTAAAACATCCTTTATGGGAGGATTCAAGCGCCATTGTGGTTGCCAAGATTGCTTGGCACCTTCTTCAAGCAACACATTGTGAGTGAAAATGGTAGGGATGATGCCCTTCAGATTAGCGACTGTCCACCCAATAGCGTGCTTTCGCTATTTGAGAACTTTCATAAGTGCATCTTCCTACTCCTGTGACAGTTCTGCGTTAAGTATAACAGGAAAAGTTTGATTGGGTCCTAAATACCCATACTTGAGAGAAGATGTAAGAGGATTTAGTTCGAGTTTAGGTGCCGTTATAATTGAAGGCACAAGTTATTGAACCTTGTCCTGTTCCAAACTATCAGGAAAAACTGCATGCTACCAATAGTGGCCACCTTGGCCTTCTATGAATTGCATGTTTTCTGGAGCTTCTTCTAATAGAACATCTGGGATAGTTAAATTATTTGGAGTAAACTAACATAGCATATCATCCCCTTTTTCGCTAAAATGGTTAACCATGGTGGACACTTCATAACAGTCCTCATGCTTGGACAAAGAAGCATGTGTAATGGCCTTGAGGACATTGTAGGAAACTCTTTCATCACCTACTCGAAAAATAATCTCTCCTTGGTGCACATCGATCAGTACCTTCCCAGTTTCCAAGAAAGGTCTTCCAAGTATAAGAGCTTCCTGGTCATCTCCCATGCCGAGGATGATGAAATCAATGGGAAGGATTAGCCTACCCACCTTGACCAGTAAGTCTTCCAGTAGTCCCTTTGGGTGTTTGATGGATCGATCAGCAAGTTGAAGGGATGCATGGGTAGGCTTGAGCTCGTTGAGCCCCAGCTTCTTGGAAACTATGAGGGGAATGAGGTTCATGCTGGCCCCTAAGTCGTAGAGGGCCTTCCCAAACTCACAGGAGCAGATAGTACAAGGAATGATGAAACTACCTGGATCTTGGCGTTTGGGAGGAATTGAATGATGGACGACCACGAAACACTCCTTTGTTACTGTAATAATACCCAGATCCTCCATCTTCCTCTTATTCGAGAGGATTTCCTTCATGAATTTTTCATATGTGGGCATTTGAGTCAGGGCCTATGAAAATGGGATGTTGATTTGTAGCTTTTTGAATACATCCATGAATTTACCAAATTGGTGGTCTAGCTTTCTCTACATAATTCTTTCTGGGAAAGGTAATACTGGCACAAATGGTTTGACGACTTATTTTCCCTTGCCTAATTGGGCCTCCGGTGATGGTTCTTCAGATGAAGAGGGATCTGAAACTGGACATTATTTATCAACAGGGGATGGAGGTGTAGTTTATTGGTGGGTTGGGTCCTTTTGTGGCAACGTTTTTCCTCTACGCAAGGTGATAGCATTGGCCTCCTCCCGTGGGTTCTTCTCAGTGTTTCCCGGTAGTGTACCGGGCTGCCTCACTGATAGCTGGTTTGCTATCTAGCCAATTTGGTTCTCAAGGCTTCGGATGGAAGCCTCCTGGTTCTGGAATTTCGTTTCAGCTGTTGATATAAATTTATTCATCAGGTCCTCTAACCTTGATGTGTTCTCTTGCTGAGATGGTTGGGCAGCCGGTGGAGGAGGTGGATGCCATGGCTGCTGGGGCCGAGGGTTTGGGTACCCTTGCTGCTGATACGAACCTTGCTGGAACTGCTGTCTCGGAAACTGATTCTGGTACTGAGGTTGATTGTAGCCAGGAGGTCACTGGGGCAGAGGGTTTTTCTGCTGTTGGCTCTATCCTTGATTCTGTTGATCTCACCATGCCGGGTTCTGGTACGGCTGGTACTGGTTGGGCCCTCAATTTTGGGCAACATAACTCACCTCGCTCGTCGAAGGGCCTCCAGAAGAACCCTGGAATTCTCCCATGATGTGGTTATCACCACAGTCACCGCATGATGGATGGTTCGCCGCATGAATTTGAGATGATCCTTTGAGATTCAATACGTCGATTTTCTTGGACACAACGTCCAATTGAGCAGCTAACATAGTGGTAGCGTCAATATTGTGCATACCTCACTTTTGAGTCCTCTGGTTGGAGTGCCACAAGAAGCTGTTGGCTGAAAAGTCTTCCAGTTGTTCGAATAGCTCTTCAGGGGATTTTCACATCACCGTACATCCAGCAGCAGCATCCAACATAGACTTGGTATTCATTGTATGTCCTCCGTAGAAGGTCTGGACTTGCATCCTGAGTGGGAGTCCGTGGTGGGGGCATTTTCGTAACATTTCATCGAAGCGTTCCTAGGACTCGTACAAAGACTTAGAGTCATGCTGCTGGAAGTTATGGATCTCATTCCATAATGTTACCATCTTTGATGGTGGACAGTATTTAGACAGGAATTCCTGGGCTAGCTCCTCTCATGTGAGGATAGATCTTTGTGGTAGCCCCTTGATCCAGTCTTTCGCCTTGTCCAATAGAGAAAAGGGAAATAGGTGAAGACGGATGGTGTCTTCAGACACGCCGATGTATCGAAAGGTGTCGCAGATCTCCAGAAAGTTAGAGAGATGGGTGTTCGGGTCCTCGTTGGCCAGGCCTCCAAATTAGATTGTGTTCTGGATCAGCTGCATGATAGCAGGCTTGATCTCGAAGTGTGGAGCCTAGATCGGATGACGGACGATAC
The DNA here is from genome assembly GCA_963277665.1 of Viscum album. Classification (NCBI taxonomy): domain Eukaryota; kingdom Viridiplantae; phylum Streptophyta; class Magnoliopsida; order Santalales; family Viscaceae; genus Viscum; species Viscum album. The sequence continues at coordinate 287,541,355 of OY728151.1, read as the reverse complement.
CCGTATCAGCTCCTTGGATCGATGGAAGCCCATACTCCATAAGGGTATTCCTTGGAGGTAGCTACTGAGGGGGTGTAGTTTGCAGATACTGCAGCTCATGAGGGGAGAAATAAGGTCGTGGAAAGAGTTGTTGTGGCGGTCGTTGGTAATCCCTCCGGTGGAATTCCATGAATGCTCCAGGAGCCTTCTCTGGTAGACCAGAAGCGGGAGGCTGCTGATACGGGTACTATTGACCAGCCATAGCATCCACGGCTGGTTCTCCCTCTTCCTTGTTTGCCATGGGTGGTGGTTGCTAGTTGTGAGTTTCTGTCAGTGCACGTCGATGACGAAGCAGGGTTCGTTCGTTCTCCGGGTCAAGTAGAACTAATTCCGAAGACTCGGCGCTTCTGGATCATGTAAGATGTCTAAACATACAATTTAGGTTCTGCGCAACACAAAAAAGAAAACCAAGTGTAAAAGGGAAAAGGGAAAATTCTAAATAGGATTAGAAAAGATATTTTTGATAATTTTTTATTTTTATTTTCACATAAATCAATTATTAACACAATTTAAATTTTATCACTAAAACCAAAGATGTTCCCCTGCAACGGCGCCAAAATTTGGTCTCACTTTGTCGTTGACTTAAGTTATATGCATCCCAAATTAATTACCCGTTCTTAAAACATTAGTATAGCATAAGTTAGGGGTCTATCCACAGGGAACAATGGTGTGCGTGAATTCAACTGAGTTAATACTTAATTAGGTGAAGTATGCATAATTTAGAGTGGATTGGTTTGATTTTGGTTTTGGATTAGAATGATATTGTTTTACTTTGAAAAATGATTAAAAGTTTTAAAGAAAACAATGAGTGAATTTAAAGAGTTTAAAATGGGAAGAAAAGACACGTCGGGGCTGTGGTGATCAAGGATTTCTTATGCAGATTGTTTAAATTGTTGTGTTGTTTAAAATAATTAAATCATTCTGGATTTTGTTTTTTTTACAAGATTTCCTTGGTCCGGTTCCTCTTGTTTGGAATTAGAGCAGTTGACTCCTTGGTCCGGTAGTCAGTGTTCTTAATTCTTTATTAAGTTCAGTCCATTATTCTAATTGGTGAAATCTTTCCAATGGTCATGGATGTTTTCACCATTACTCTTCTTTTGTATCGCTGAGAATTCTTCCCTTGGTCCGGCTCAGAATTCTCAGTTATATTTGACAGTAAATTAAGAAGAGTAAGATAAATTACAACAAGAAAACACAACTATATAAAACAACACACAAATTACAATCCCTTCATCCACGGTCCCAACATGAGGGGTTTAGTTACACATAGAAAGAAGAAGAGAAACGACACATGTGATACCTAACGGATTCATCATGTAAGCATTGAGGAAATGTGTCAGAAGGTGGAATGGCAGAATAGCAGAATGGCGGCACCTCAGTGGCTTCGGGTATGATCGTAGCAGAGCTTTTCTCTCCTCCAATGGGTTCTAAACTCTCAAAATCCGTAGGCCAGGGCCTTTTTTATAGAAAAATAAAGTACACAGCATGTATAGAAAGTACATGTCGTGTACTTTTCATCAACATGATTTGGTGCCAATTTCTCCGCTGGCAGGTGGCCTAACACACCGTATTTGACTATTGAACATGGCGCCGCCTGGTCGTTGAGTGTACACGGCGTGTAGCGCCACCATACACAGCGTGTAGTATCATAAGTGTGGCTTCCATCCCCTTCTAGAATATTAGACACGACATGTAGAAATTAAACATGTCGGGCATCCTTCAATGGCTACATGGGCGTGTAGACTTTTCTCAGCAACCACCACTTCTAGAATATAGTACACGTCGTGTAGCACCGCCATACACGGCATGTATCTTCTACCTGGTTACATGGGCATGTTCTCCATCCTTCGGCACGTGTCTCTGTCTGGATGTATACGACGTGTATAAAATTACACGCCTTATAGTTTCAAAATTTTCACAGACTTCCCTTGATTCGTGTATTTAGCAAGAAATATTCTAAAAGTAAACAGAATCACCAAAATCAAAGAATATGTTCATAAAACAACATATATTTGCTGAAAACATATTTTTATCTTCAATTATATATATGGAAATGTATACACAAATTGGGAGCATCAGAATTAGTCAAGATAAAGGGAATAAAACCAAACTCGTAATTCCCATATCTTCATTGAAAGTAATTATTTGGAATATCATATTTCTATAACATCAATTGATGATACCTAGAAAGAAGATAAATATTGGAAAACAATTATACTCTACGAAGTTTGTCTAACAAATCATCAATCCTTGGAAGGGGATATTTTTTCTTCACATTTATCCCATTACGTTCTCTATAATTAATGCATAGACATATTGATCCATCCATCTTATTTAAAAATTAAATAGGTTCCCCCAAAAGAGACACACTTTTTAAAAAATACGTCTGCAATAGATCCTATATTTGCTTCTTTACTTCCTCTAAGTCCATGTATTATATTTCTATATGGGATTTTTGATATTGTATTGGATCCATGTAAGATATCTTTTGGTAACTCTACATATCTTTTTGGAATATTTCAGGGTAAATATTCAGAAAATATATAAATTCATTCTTAAATAATGGGAACATATCATATATTTATGATATCCCTTTCTTCTTCTTCTTCTTCACCAATCATTTTAATAAAGAAGGAAATTGGATGTGGTTCTTGGAATGACATGGGTTGGTAAATCTTTCTTTCGAAGATGATCAAAGTTTTCCCTTTAAGAATAATTAATATCCTTACTTCTATAATTTATCTTTGAATTATACTTTAACAACCAATTAATCCCATGTATTATGTCAAATTCCACCATCATAATGACCACCATGTCTTTACAGAGATTGTACTTACCAAATTTAATAGTGGAATCCCTATATATTGCTAATACTTTAATAGTTTCTCCAATAGTTTAAACATAAAAATATACAATAAGATGTTTAGATTTTTACTTAATCTTCTTTACAAAATTTAAATAAATTAAATAATGTGTAGAATAAGAAAAAAAATGTACTTTCTATCATTAAGTGTATGATGAGTGTACCTACAAAAATATCACTTTAAACCTCGACATTATCCATCATAATTTCAAAATCACATCCTTTATCCCGTGTCATATATTGGGGTTTATGGATTTTTCCCTATATTATATTCTGATTTGTACATTGGTTAGAGAAATGAACTAGTTCCCCACACTTGTAGCCTTACACAATAGGTTTTTCATACACTATTTTCCCTTTTCATTATCATTTAGATGTTTGGGATTTATATATTTACAATATTTTGGAGCTATATTTTCATCTTTTTCAAAATTGTTTTTCTTTCCATTTCTTTTTTTTAAAGAAAAACGCCTTGACCTAAGTGTCCAAAGAACAAATTTTATTAAAATAATGTTTATAGGAGTCGAAAGTACAATATTATATTTACTAAATAATTCTTCCTACATTTTTTCTCCTGGGATGTTTTACTTATCTCTTGTTTGGATTAGTCCCAAAATTTACATACATCATTCTCTTCCTATCATTCTATCCATAAGACCACTGTGAATGTTATAACTTCATTTCAACTTTGATAAATCATCACACTATCTATCAATAAACCACAAATTATATAATTGGAAACACATTTAATACATGGGTTTATAGTCTACCGATGAATCGATCTATATTCCAATAAAAATGGATGACAAATCTTAATGTGTAACAAGGAATCCTTGTAATGATCATCTCATAATTCCACACTGATTCATTTTCTCTTTTCATAACATGATAAATTTCTTCTCCATTTTATTCTAGAGGGTATGAGTAAAATAATTGATAAAAAAACTATAAAGTTTTCCCATCCCATGGAAGCCACCTCATCCCTTGGTTTCATGTTCTTGATCAACATCCACCACAGATCAGCTTCTCCTTCTAAGAAATATAATACCAATGTAACTTTCCCTTATTCATAATAATGGAGTAAAAAAATAGATTTTATATAGTATTGAACTATTGTTTTGAAATTAGTATATTATAATTCCTACTAAATGCAGATGGTCGTTGGTGTATGAATGATTCAAATGGTTGTTTTTCTTTTCTAGATGAAGTGTGACACCCCCACATGGTTTGGGTAGTTTTTCATGACCTGAGTTAAATAATTCATCATAATTAAGATTTTTTCAAATATATATCCCCACATTTTGGGAATTTAATCATCCTATTGTCTTTTGCATCAATTATTTTAATGATTCCTTCTCTTTCCCGATATTTTTTTTCTATAAATTGAAAACCTATGTGATAAATTTACTACTTATTGGGAATATTATAATAAAAATTAAAAATGAAATCATAACACTAAATTATTTTAATATCATGCTTCTAGTATGATATACTTCAATCTTAATAAATGGTTCACATTATCTAGATATTTTTTGTAATAGTTTGTACAAGCATGTGATTAAACAGAGCATCCCCCCCACGAGTCTCAAACATGGTGCATGGTGTGCTCCCGCTAACCATGTACCTAAATGATGGTTAGGATATAACTGAACAACCCTTTTCAGGGTTTTAATTCCTAGATGCATCTTATCTAAAAAACATTTCCATTTGTAGTATATAGACAGAGATTCATTTTCTTTGAAACCACTTACTCAATAATTAACCAAAATACCATGAAATTTTCCTATATTTTGACTTATCCCTAGGGTTTTTAATATTGTTTTAGAATCCGAATTTCCACAAATAACTAAACCATCCTTTGATACCAACTATGATGACATTAATTTTTTATTACATAAAACATTCATTTCATTGTACAATAATTAACAATACAAAGTATTTTTTAAATGGTCAGTGACTTGGAAATTAAGAACACAATACAAGGAAAAACATAATAATTATTATAATACACTTGAAAGTATTATTTGTAGGTTTATTGTAATTTACTTTTACTACATCACCTATCTTGGGTACATACATCAAGGAATGGAGTGAGTGTAAATCACAACAAAGGAATAAACACTGAAGATGCATGACATGCGACTATAAGGCATATCAATAAGGAATGAACGTATGAAAATAAGGAATATCATAATAGAATGAATATGAATAATAAAATTGAAATGTTGAAACATCATAAAAATGATACATTCATAATCATATCACTATGGTTTATCACCAGGGTTGTAAAATCATAATTATCAATTTTATTCGCCAAGGTATTGTAAAAAAATGTAATCTATGGAGGTTAATTATTTACTCAATTAATTAAAGTGTTTTATGGATCATGAATCATATTTATAAATTCATTAGATCCACATTGGTCAGAATAAATCATTTAATCACAAACCTGAGGGGAATAATGAATGGGTATCATAAAAAATCATCTAGTACATAAGTTCTTAAATACATGAACATTACATCATTTTTAACCCATTAAAATGGAATGTGGGTATAATAAATGTAAATATAAAATTAAACATATTATATTTACATATAGGTGAATTCCCATGGGTATGTTATTGGTTTTTGTATTCATAATATAAGATATATTCATGAAAGAATACAATTTCATGAAATGATTTTGGGAGCTTGGCATTATAAAACATGGATAAATGGAAAAAGAATAAGGAGGTATAATGGAGGTCTCTAATTGATCAAATACCCTTTGGTAAGTAATGGTAAGATCATAATTTCATGAAAATACAAAACATTTTACATTAATAAGACACTAAAAAAGAGGTACATGAATAAAAAGGAATAAGAGTATAATTCCCTTACCTTGAAGATTTTCTTTCAAAAAATTGAGAATCGAAACTTGAGATATTGGAGCTAAATTTGAGAGAACCTTTTTGTGGTAAATAGAACATAACATCATGGATTTTGATTTTTTAGTGGATAGTAATGATAAATAGGTGGTACATATACTTAAAGTTGGTCGTTTTTAAAGAATATTGGTTATTTAATAATATAAACTAACCACATATGGTTGAAATCAATTACAACCTTATTTATATATTATTTGTGATTGGGAGAAATTGGGTGGATGTTAAAGGAATTAAAAAACCAAAAACTACCTTCCAACCAGCCCATTTAATGTGGAGAATCCAAAGATATATTTTGTTTTAAAAATATAATTTTTTTGTTCCCAAAAGTAATATATAAATTTATAAATTTAAATTAATAATTTTTAATTAATATTGATAATTTTTCAAGTTAATTTTAATTGGATAACATTTTTCATAAATTTTTTAATCATGAAGACATAATAATTATGTCATAAAATGGTAGTGACCGTAAAGCGACAATTTTAATTTTTTGCCAAAAAATAAAATTTTCCATAAAATTCACAACAAAACACCCTAATCAAATTTTGATGTGATGAGTCCAAAAATAAAATTTATTTATTCGAAATAAATATATAACTATGATAATTTTATATTTTTAAATAAAAAACCTTATTTATTAAAACTAAGTAATTTGAATGAAAAATAAACATTCCAACTGTTATAAAAATTATTTAAGACTTCATTAAAATATATTATCATTTTAAAAAGTGTTGTATAAGATTATTTCATGAAATTAACTATTATTTAAAACTCATAAATTTTTCAAAAAACATATTTTTAATAGAAAATATTTATAGTCTCTAAAAATAGTACAATTTTGATTATATCATTTAATAATATCAAGGATCACTCAAATGTTTTTACATAACCAATAATAATAATGACTAGATATTTTATTGAAAAATGATCATAATGCTGATAAATTGGTTTTATCAAAAAAAATAAAGTTATATGATCATATTTATATATAAATACACCATCATCCTTACCCTTCACCATTCACTTTGATTCTATAAAGGTTAAAATCATTTCCAAAATAAATATTGTGGTACTAACTCTCTGTTTCTCTATTATACTGATGTTTATGGGTGAGATGATTCTAGGGGATCAAGGTGACCCGAATTTTTATATTACACTTTATTTATTCTATATTTTTTCCAATTTAGAATTCTATATGATATTTGGTTTTATTATAGACTGAATGTAACATTCATAAATAATAAAATAATTTTTTTATGGTTTTAATTGTGTGCTTCCTATCCCTTTTTTCTTCCAACTTATACAAGTTCATATCAATGCATGATTTAAAAAGTTATTATGAAATTTTAAATTATTTATATTTTATTTTATTATAAAATATAATAAGAACTTATTAAGATGCAAGAGATTCGTTGTTAAATAGGAAAATATTTTTCAGGTTGTTATTTTTTTCTCACACGGTTTTATATTATTATGATTAAGACACCTGAATAAGTTGATGTTATTTTTAGGCTATGTTACATTCCATGTTTATTCCTCTATTCAATGATATTTTTCAATTTTATGTTATGATCCCATGATTTTAGATTATTTTTTTATTCATCTAATTCTGGTTATTATTGTTATTCCTCATTGATATTCAAAAAATTTCTGATATATTCTTATTTTTCACCATGCCTCATTCCATGATTTATAATCTATGATTTTTTGGGTATAAATTTATTATATATCCTGACTATACCCATATTCTCATATTATTTCCACTTATTTTATTTTATTTTTATCACATCTGTTTACCCTTTCTGAGTAAATGAGCTCACCCCTTTATTATGATTCCATTTCCACATGACCTGAATGAAATTAATATGTATGATGTTTTTAGAAGAGTTCCTTGTATGGAGAATTTGTGAGACACATTGAAGGCATGTTATGGATTAATTCATTTCTTATATTGTATAAAATTTTTTTGTTATTTGAAAATGACCTGGGTTTTTTAGTTATTGTTTTAACATAAATCTCTATAACTATAAACCAAAAAGATAATGGAACTATATTGAAATAAAATATTTTGTTTAAATTCATGTAAGTGAGATGGAAACATTTGTCGGTTTCCATATTTGGTATCAAATCAGGTATTATATTACTTTGGATATTAGTATTTTATCATTTTATGATGTAAATGTCATCAAGGGGTGATAAGTTATGGTTGACCAATATTTAAAAGCTATAGATAACCCTTTAGCTTAGTTGAGTTAATATTGAATATTTTAGGTATTAAGATAAAAGAACATTATTGAAAACCCTAGGTATATGTCTAAGGGATATTTCTAAGTATATGATTGTAACATCTTGGGTTTTAAAAAAGAAACACTATGTTTAATGTCATACATGATACGCTACATCGAACATAAACGAATAACTAAATTTTATTATTTTAATATTACTATTATAACCTAGTCGTTGGAATGGTGGGAATGAATAGTATCAACATAATTATGAACTTATGGTTTAGAAATGTCTAAATATTGATTCATTGGTTACCAAATTTATTAGAAATGGAAATACAAACCAATCAAATATAAACGAAGTTTTCTTATGAAAACCTAGTTAAAAGAGGATAATTGTGTTTATAAAATAGTATCACTCTTTATATATTTACATATATTATATATTAAATTTAATATTTTAATGTAATCTTATATATTTTCTAGATAGGATATAAGAACAAATTCAATTTTTCCTATAAAAGATGTATTTTTCAAAAAAAAATACATTTTTACCACCATTTGATGGAAAACCCTTTTTAAATATTGTTTTTGTATATTTTATATGTTATATTTGAAATGATAAACTTCTCATTTGGATTTGGAACATCAAAATTTACTTTTTTTTAATTTTGGTATTTTTCTGACAAAATTCATATTTTAATGAATAGTGAAACATACACCATTTTTAATTCAAAACTGCCTTTTTATCAAATTTATTTGTATTGATAGAATATAATTTGAATTTTATTTAAAGTATATTTGGATTATTTTTTTATCATGTTGTCAAATTATTGTAATTTGATCTAATTTTTCATAGAAAGTTTATATAAACATGTGTCAATATTTTGATGGTTTTTACTTCTTAAAACCCCGCTTTATGGTTTTGAAATCCAGAATTAATTTTAAATTAATTACTACAACTTATCTATTTTGAATTTTGAAAAATGGATTCCATATTTGGAATCACGAGTTCTAAATTTTTTAATTAGGTACCTTTTATTTTTCAACATTATGAATAGTAACTTCAGTAATTATTTTTATTTACTATAGTTAAAGGGTAAATCAGGTAAATAAGGGTAAAAATTAATATAATAATAATATAAAACTACACTAACACGTTTCATAATCCTATTATATGATATATCGACGACCATGACCAACCTAGGGTCAATTATTATACCCCATGGAGCCACTTGGGTGTGATAATGACGTGTTATAATAATTAATTTAAAGTAAAGGGAAATATAACATAAATATGTATCTTATTAATAAAACAATTTGTGTATGGGTTATATGACTAATATCTTTGACTATAAATATTAATTAGAAAGAAAAAAATATTTCTTACATCATGGTATTTTTTTTATAAATTTTATAAATTAAATAAATAAATTTATTTACAACACAATGATGATGCAGTGATTACCTTATTAATAAAAGATTCCAATAAATGATACTATAAATATTAAAATAAATATAATTTGTACTTTTTGATGCAATAAAATAATTTTATGAATGTTTAGGAAGTTTTTTATTTTATTTTATTTATTTATTAGGAATGAATCATTTTATTATGACTTTAGTAACAATCAATTATTAAATAGTATGAAAATTGACATAAATGAGTTTTTAAAACAAATACTATTTTATTAAATGATATGATAGTCATAGAAATATAATATTTGGCCAAATGACTTATATAGTGTTAATAATTTTATTAGTTATCCACTTGAGATTATATTGTAATTTTATAGTGACTATATTAACCATATTGTGTAAAAATAGAAGAAGATATGGTAAAAGTTAATTTATTTAACTAAGGGTTAAAGCAAAAATATAAGGTTAAATTTGAGACCTAAATATGTATAAAACCATTTGGTTGAGAGTACGTAGACCCATACTCATCATATCCTAGAAATATATCACTTTGGAGATATCATAATTCTAAAAATAATTTATAATAAAATAATATTTCAAGAGTTTCTTAAAGTGCCCCTCCTCCCTCTTATAAAAGGTCACCAACGCTACCCACTTACTCACACCTCTCAATCCTCTTTTCTTGACAATATTCTAATCAAATAATCTCCCAAAATCCCTCCCATAATTATATAATCCTTAAAATAGGTATAATAAAACTCAAGGAATCAATTTGGCTCAAATCAAAAAGAGTTACCCGATTTTGAGGTAACGTCTTCTCTCAAGCTCCTTTCATTTATTTTCCTTATCCGACCCCCAAACCTCTCTTATTTCCATTATATTATAACAACAAAAATATCCTAAATATTATAGGATTTATTTTTGGTAATTTATCAAACCTAAAATTATACACACCTCCATTTTATTGATATTGAACATACTATTTCTGTGTATAGAAAACTATTGCCTCAAGAAACAATGATTGTTCAATTTTCTCCTATCACCTCCCAAGGTGTCCATTATTATAGAACTATATTTATATATGATATATATTAAATTTATATTGTCTCTATTATTACGTAATATTTATTTACAACATACCTTTATGCTTTCTATAATGAGTAATTATGATAGTTTCATTTGAGGAAGTGTGGACTACTTCTCCTCAAAGTGATATGACTCACTCATTCCATACATGGAAAATATGAAGTGTTTAGTTAATGAACTTTTTTAACATATATAACATATATATTATACTAAAATTATAATATACCCATTTTTTATTTATTTTTTATTTCATTAATATGAAAAATAAATGAAAGTAGCATTCATGTGTACGTACGGCCTATCGTCTCCCTGAATGTTGCATTTCATTTATTATCTATAGATATTATAGAATATTATAAATAAATATATACTATATTTATATGATATTTAAATCATGAATAATATTTTGGAGATGATGTAATTTTGACCACATGTATAATTTACATCAAAACAATTTCATTTTTGACTCATGTACCGAACTTCGACAAAATGTCTGATATGAACTCAAATAATTAACTAATTGATATAACATGGTAATAAGTAATATATAATGAATAATAAACATGAAAAAGTTTATAAAGAAATTATAAATTAACATAATTTTATTATTCAGGAGCATAAAAATTGAACGTGACGAGTCAGACTCAAGGTAAGGGAAATCTTAACTTAATCTCATTTAATTGAGTTAAATATCCATGTCATTTGGTTTTTTCAAGACTATGTGTGAATGAACTTTGATTGTTTTAAACTAAATATCCATTTATATCGGGTGTATTTACATTTTTATCCCATAATTATATCCTTGATTTATCTTTAATATAAGGATTTCATCTTTTTAAGGGACTTTGTCTCAATCTCCTTTCATTGAGGCATATTTTGATTTACATAAGACCTTATTTTATACGGTGTATAATCAACCACTTTTACTTCTAATTTAATTCAATGGTTTTCTAAAGAAATATTTTTTTTGAAGTGTTTTAATAAATGACAAAAGGAATGTTTCTCTTTAATGTATGCGGTGAAAATGACCTTTCCGCCACCACAAGTATTATATGATATTTGGATTCCTCTATAAGAAGTAATGTTTTTAAAAAAAAATTAAATACCATATTAATTTTATAGGTATTTTGGTATTGAAAATATTTTCTATAACGGATTTATTAGATCAATATTCTGAAATTATGTCTTATAAATGCAATGTGGAAATGTTATTATTCCTTTTTGCATGTTTGGGTGTTATTATTATTTAATGGTTCTTTTAATTGTTTATGTATACGAGTGGTTCAGTGATAAAACGAGGGTGGGTGAACCCATGATAACTATCCAAAGCTCTGGGTAACATGATGGAGGTAAATATTAATGTTTCTCCTAAGAGATTTAGGGAATATACTATAATTGGTATTCCAAACATAACCATGAAGGTTACTCCCTATATAGTTGTGAAAGATACAATGTAAGTATGATATGGATACCACAAGTTAACTTTATATTTTATGATTTCTAAGATGTTTTTTAGGAATATTATGATTAAATGATGTAGTCTATACAAATTATGTTTTATATGGGAAAATTATTATATTGTGATAATGTTTTCATGGGTTTAAATTTTCATGGACTAACAGTTTTATTACTTATTTTATATTATTTACTGAGATTTTTATGGTCATCCCGAATTTTAAAATGTTCTCCATCTGGTGTAAGTGTGGGTTAAAGAAATAAATAAGTCAATAATATTTTTATCAATAAAAATAAATCATTTTTGTTTAAATGGTTCCCTTTGGTGGAAAAAGTGGGTACTGAGTGTAACTGTACACATGTAATATATGGGTATATTATGTAATAGTTATGGCCTAATTATATAAAAATCTAAACCTAAAATGGTGATCTATTTTAATTCTTGGATTAACTCAATATTATGTAATATTTAAGGCTAGGGCCTTATAGTCGGTATTAGAGGATGGTTTAGACCACTTTGGAGATTATGATCTTTTATTAAGAGTTAGGGATATCATCATGGGTTTATAATTTTAAGGTAGATCATAAGTTAAATGTATTATAACCCACTTTTGGGGATTCTGGATTTAAAATATTAAGCTGATAAATGGTATTTTTTGGGTATATTCACCTTTGGGGAAATTATGTGTTATTAATTTTTTTGATTAAAAATGTGAGGTATGAGATAACCTTTGAGGTTAAAATATGTTATGGTTATTTTTGAGAATTTTATCTAATTTTTTAGGGATTTTCATAAAATGATATATTTTTTGAAAAAGGAAAACATGCAAACCATGTGACAACACACCGGGTCGTAAAAATATGCGGGAATCGAACCCATAACCTAAGAGAGATTGAGAATTATCACCTACCACTGGCCAATGTAAATTCCTTGGTTAGTATGACTCATTACTTTTATTTACAAGATTTTATGGATTAAGACTAAGTTGATTTTGGTAATATAAATTTTATCAAATGAATATCCTTTGTATAGGAAAATGATTTGGTGATTAAGTGATAAATGTTATTTTAGAAAGAATTTGCTATTTTGGGAACATTATATGCCTATAGAAAATAGAATACTATAGGATTTAATTTTAGGAGCAATGGATGAATAATATTTTGGAAGAATCTATGTTTTTATTTTTGAAATATGGTGATTTTGGTTATTTATGGAAATGGTTAAACAATCATGTATAATATGTGATTAGGTTAATTACTTTTTAGTATGATAATTAAATAGTATTTGATGTTATTTGGAGAAAAATATTAAGCTATTTCCTGGAAGACTTTGTTATCAAATCCTTATAAATTTTGGTTTTCAATCTTAGTTTGTATTATTTTGAGGAATTTTAAGTACATTTGTTTTTGTAATTGTCTATGTAGAACTTAAGTATTATTGTAGAATTTTGAAGATTAAAAGTAGTCCTCCTTATAAAGGATTATTCTTTTTAGAAGATTATCTGATATTAAACTAAAAATTTTGGTTTTGGTTAATGTTTAATGGGAGGATAAATAGATAGTTAACCTTTTTTGGATGATATTAGTTTTTATAAGTTGATTATAGTGCTTTAGGTGTGAAATTTTCATCTTGAATACTCATTTTTTGAAGAAAAAGATGAGTGTGTGGTGGAAATTGATTAAAGGATGACACTTTATCTTTAAATTAAGTGTATTTCCTTTTGTTATTATTCTAAATAGTAAAATAATAACTCAACTTTATGGAAAGGGATCTTAAATAAAAAAAGCCATTTACATTTTCCTACTATGAAATCAAAGACCATTAACCCATCAAATTTTTGTGACTTTCTGGTTGTTAACTTTCTCGTGATAATGTTTTCTATCACACTCCATCAGAACTTAACACTTAGTTTTTCTTCTATAACCTTTTTTAATTACATGGAACCCTTATAGGTGTAATCTTGGGTGACCTTTGTATTTCACTTTCTATCTTTTAAAGTGGATGTTTTTTACCCTTTTTATGATGTGGGTTTGCAATAAAGGTATTTAGAAAATTTATACCCTATTTACAGACCCAAAATTCAAATTGTAAGGAATAAATATATTAAAGTGGGGGAGGATGTAACATCCCTAATTTTAAGAGAGAATCACTATATTCAACAGCGTATATGGTACACTACTTCGAGCATAAACGAACAACTAAATATTATTATTTAAATGTTACTATTATAAAATAGTTATTAGAATGGTGGGAATAAATATTATCAACTGAATTATGAACATATGGTTTTCACATGTTTAAATAATTATTCATTGGTTACAAAATTTATTATAAATGGAAATAAAAACCAATTGAATAAAAATGATGTGTTTTTATAAAGACCTATTTAAAAGAGGATAATTTTGTTTAAACAATCATATCACTCTATATGGATTTTTATATATTATTTATTCAATTTAATTTTTTAAATTTATCTTATATGTTTTCTAGATATTATATAAGAACAAATTCAATTTTCCAGATAAAAGAAGTATTTTTCATAAAAATACAGTTTTTTCCGCCTTTTGATGGGGAAAACTTTTTAAATACAGTCTTTGACAATTTTATAAGTTCTATTTGACATAATAAAATTATTAATTGGAATCGGGACCTCAAAATTTACTTTGGTTGAAATTTTGGACTTTTTTTGACAAAATTTATATTTTAATAAATAGTGAAAAATACTGCATTTATAATTCAAAACTATATTTTCATCTAATTTATTTGTATTGATAGATTTTTGTTTTAATTGGTTTAAAAGTATATTTAGAATAATTTTTTATAATTTAATCAAATTATGGTAATTGGATGTAATTTCACATTGAAATTTGATATAAACATGTTTCAATCTTTTGATGGTTTTTACTTCTTAAAAACTGCTTTAAGGTTTTAAAAATGAGAATTAATTTTAAATTAATTACTGAAACATCTGTGTTTTGAATATGGAAAAATGGATTCGATATTTGGAATCATAAGTTCCAAATTGTTTAAATAGGTACCATTTATTTTTGGACATTATTAATAGTAACTTCAGTAATTATTTTTATTTATCACGGTTAAAGGGTAAATCAGGTAAATAAGGGTAAAAAATAATATAATAATAATATAAAACTACCATAAAACGAGGAATAATCCTATTAGATTAGATATATCCAACCATGAGCATCCTTGGGTTGATTTTAGGACCCCATGGATCCACTTTGGGTGTGATAATGATATATTATATTAATTAATTCAAAATAAAGAGAAATATAACATAAATATGTATATTATTATAAAAGAAAATTAATAAGAGGTTATATATCTGATATCATTGACTATAAATATTAAATAGAAATAAAAAATTATTTCCTATACCATGTTATTTTATTTATAATTTTTAGATGTTAAATAAATAAATTTATTTATGACACGATGATGATGCACTAATTACCTTATTAATGAGAGATTCAAATAAATGATATTATAAATATTAAAATAAATTTAATTTGAACATTATTAGGCCATAAACTAATTTTATGAATTATTATGACATTTTAACTTATATTCAATTTATTTTTTTCAAATTAATCCCAGTTTTTTACTTTAACAAAAAACAATTAAAAAATATTGTCAAAATTGACATAAATGAGTTTTTTTAAAAACGTTTTTATTAAATGATATAACTGTCATAAAAATATAATATTACAAAAAATAACATATATAATGTTTCAAATTTCATTAATTATTAAATTTAAAATCTCTTGACATTTTATAATGATTATATTAAACATATAGTGTTAAAATAGAAGAAGATACGGTAAGAGTTAATTAATTTAAGTAAGGTTAAAAGCCAAAAGATAAGGTTAAATTTTTTCCCTAAACATGTATAAAACCTATTGGTTTAGATTCTTTCTACCCATAATCATATTATACTATAAATATATCACTTTGAATCTATTTTAATTGAAAAATAAATTTATATTAATATAATATTTCAAGACTTTCTTAAAGTGCCCATCCTCCCTCTTATTAAAGGTCACCACCTATACCTACTTAATCACATCTCTAAAGCCCCTTGACTCATCTAAATTATTCTCAAATAATCTCCCAAAATACCTAACTTCCCCATAGAATCCTTACCTTTGGTATAATTAATCTCAAGGAATCATTTTGGCTCAAATCAAAAAGAGTTGCCTGATTTAGAGGTAACATCTTCCCTTAAGATCCTTTCATTTATTTTTCTTTTCCAACCCCCTAACCTCGATTTTTTCCATTATTTCAAAACTACACCATTATCCTAAATATACTAGGATGTTTTTAAGCAAATGGTTCTATCTACACTTACACACATCTCTATATAATGGATATAGAACATATTATTTCTGTGTACGTTGAACTACTGCCTCACAAAATGATGATTGTTCAATATTATCATACCACCTCGTATAGTGTCTATTAAGATGGAACTTTATTTATATATGATATATATTATATTTATATTGTATCTTTTCTTATTTAATTTTTAATTTACAAAAAACCTTTATGTTTCCCATAATGTGTAATTACGATAATTTCATTTGAGGAAGTGTGGACTACCGCCCCCTTAAAGTGATGTGACTCGTTCTTGTAATACATGAAATGTATAAAGGATGGTGTTAATAAAATTAAGTAATATATATATATATATATAATAGATATTATAATGGAATTATAATATACCAATTTATCTTTTTGTTTTCATTCCTTTAATATGAAAAAGAAATGAAAGTATCATTCATGCGTACGTACGACTTGCATTCTCCATGAAAAGTGAATTTCATTTATTATCTCAAAATGTTATTGATTATTATAAATACATATATACTGAATATATAATATATTTGAATCATGAATAATATTCTAGAAATGATGGACTTTTGGCCACATGGACAATTTACATCAAAACAATTTTGTTCCCTAGACTATAACTTAATGAATTAGTGGTTACCATGGACTTCTATCAGGCTCATAGGTGATGTTTTGAAAGTTAGACAATTCCAAAGGGCTAGATATGGGTTGCCCCTTTTTGTGGTATAGCATGATAGTTTTAAATTTTAAGGTGGAATTTTGACAAAGGAACGTCACTAGGACTCAGGTATGGACATCAGTGAATGATTTCATGAAAGAAAAAAAGATTCATTGGAATAAGGTGTTTCGATTCAGTTTGTAAGACACCAGCCATCTATGTCAAGCATTTTAATAATAATTGGACATGGTGGATCAATGTTTTATCCTTCTTGTTTGATGTTTTTCTTCCATAGGGAACCAATTTAAACATTCTCATAATTGAGGTGGGTGCGGTAAAAAGGTAATCAGTGTCTTTCAGAAAATCTTATACGGAAAATTTTATTTTTTTAAATTAGGATTATACCATTCATTTAAGGTGAGGTCCCTGATATGACCCTAGATGTTTTCAGGTTTTCTAGTTAAATAATTCACACAAGGAGAATCACTAGAATTCTTAGCGGTTTACTGTGTAAGGTAATTCTGACGGTAAAGGTATTAGGGTTAGGAATTGGACCCTTTTGCGATAAAATCCATGGTGTAAAACACAATCAGCTAGATGTTTAAAGGGAATATGGCATGATCATGAATCTAGATAAATATGGTTTCTAATGTATGAATGATTTATACCTGGTTTTTTCTTGTGATGTTCCACATGTTTGTAGGTGAAGTCCAAACACTAGTGACCATTCGAATGTTTACAGCAGCTACCCATTCCTGAGTGGAAATGGAATGATGTCATGGTATATTTTATTATAGGTTTACAAAGGTCACCTTGAGGTGATAATTTCATATGGTTTGTTTTTGGCATACTCACAAAGGTTTTATAATTCCTACCTATCAAGGAAACCATTAGTGTGGATGATCTTTGGATATTGTATATATGTGAGATAGTATGACTTCACTTGTCCAGGATGCTAGCATTTCAAATAGGGATTCCCGGTTTACTTCATGATCCTAGAAAGGGATACAAAAGGTGTTTGGTACACATGTGATTCTAATCATATGATACCACCCCCAGACATATGGCTAGTCAGAGCACATGATTTAGTTGCTAGAGGACATGTTCTGGGCATGTGTCCTAGATTTTAGGGGTACTTAGGAGAGGGATATACCCCATGTTGAATTTTACTAAAATAAAATCTTTCCAGATACTATAAAAAATTAACCTTATGAGTATTTTTTCATTAGGTGATACCAATCAGCTCGGTGTTGGTTAGAGTTATGAGATACTGATATGCTTGGACCTCATCTTGATCGGGAGGCCACATAGCAGATGTAGTTGATTCAAATGTAGATGGATACTGCACAGTCTCGTCAGAAATCATATTCTTACTGCTGAAGATAACATCTAGAATTTCAGGTTGGGTATCAGGTATTCTGACATGTTTTACAGATTCAAGGACACTAGAGGATTAGGAGATAGGGTAAACTTTCAACAAAATATTTCGGGCCATTTTAGACACTATAGAGAGTCAGATTGGAAGCCTATTAGTTGCAGTTACCTTAGAGGTACCAATCCTTGTGCGATGACTTCACTGTTTCTCAGCTTTGATTCTATTATCCATAATCGCATCATGTCTTTCAGCCTAAGGATATTTATTTATAGTTTGATGCATTAATTGAGGATCATTCTATATGAATTTTGGATCGTAGAATGAATGTTCTCTGAGGCTATTTTTTCTTTTAGTATGGGCGCTATGGAAGCACGACCAAGAACATGATTATACCTAGGAGTGGGAGGTTGATGTATGGTCCTAGTGGCTAGTGTTATTTTCTAACATTCCTTAAAATCCTTGATAAGGAAATTCAGGGGCAAATTTCATTGAAAGGGGAAGTTTCTATGAACAAGGTTCTTCTTTGAGGCATGGATTATTTATTTTTCATTAATTATAATTTTAAATGCTTATGTATGTCCTAATATTAGTGACCTTTGAGATCATATAGGTAGTGGGGTGTCTAGGGATGGTAAGTAACCTTGAACCCGTGATTTAGGCTGAAATGTCCTGGTGCATGGTTAGAGAAAACTGTGCCAGTTGGTCCACACGATTGTGTGCCCAGTTCTTCAATTTTGACTATGGTTTTAGGCATAGTTTCTACATAGTTAATCAAACCATGCAGAAAAATAATGCATCACCCCTTCTTCTAATTATAACCATCCACATTTGGTGCAAAATTTGTCAAACTGTGTGCCTAAACCGTAATACCGATATATTTTGGGTAAAACACCATTTATTCATTAAATAATTATTAAAACCTATTCTATTGTTCACTCCTTTATATACAAAGTAGCTACACCCCCATGGATCTATCCTTTAATGACTAAACTAGGAATCAATGTAAGGTGATCATCTAGACTATTGTTTCTGTATCGTTCGTATCATTGGATATGCATCTGTGTGCTCTAAATTAATTTTTATTCGTTCTCTATTCTTCTAGATATTATATTTGCTATTTAAGTGCAATATAATATTCCATATTAATAGGTTCTTCATATACTCTTCACTTTTATACTGATCAGATCCAAATCAGGAGCTGATACTATATGATCTATCAACTATGGACCGATAGTTAGTGGTATCGTTCCTTTCATTTAAATTATAGTGGTTTATATATACTATTATACCGCACACCTAATTTATGACCTCCATCGAAATGAAATCGAATTCTTAATTATATACATGGATCGTGTAATCTAAGAGGATAATTGATGGATGATAAATGGTTATGAACTTTGAAATAGATCCACCCCATTGTTATGTTGAATAGTTAAACTAGACCCCCATGGGTGGCTCTTGGAAATGGGTACCTTTGGGTGCTACATATTTACCCCTTGCCCCAGGATGTGATTTTTAAATGAAATTGTAAATAAAATTGATGAATTGTTTATTAAATCAAATTGTGAATGGAATTGTAATTTGAATTGTGAATTTCATCTTGAATTGTTTAATGGGAATTGATAGATGACCATGGGACTTGGACCATGCTATGAAAATGCTTGAGTAAGCATGAATTTCCACTTTTCATTGATGTTTCCATGTATGTTAAATAGAGTTAATTCCTTGTGATAGGTTGTTACGCTTGAGACACTTGTTAAGTTGAATTTACCTTGTGATATAATTAAAGGCTAATCTTTATAATCTCATCCATGCTTTTACACACCTTTTTAGGTCAGGTATAGAATAGTTGTATTATGTTTTTGACCTTTGAATAATTTAATCATTGAATGAATGATTATTAATAAGTGAGTTGTTGATTTACAAGCCTTCTAAGCTTGAACAATGCTTGAGGCACATTTTTATTTGAGTTTAATTGAAATTTTCTTGGTGATGACCTTGAAATATTTAAATATAAACGATTATATGTTATTGAATGATATTGAATGTTGATATGCCTTGGGTGAAACATGGATTCAAATGAGGAATTCCCTGGAAGGACTCAATTTGCTTGAACATTTCTTATGCTTGAGTGATACTTGGACTCCCTAGTGGACTTCCAAGGATAGACTCTGAGGCTTAACAATTATATATCGAGTGAAACATGGATTCATATGATAATTACATGGAAAAACACCTGGAAAATTTGATCATTATGTCATGGGTGATACTCGGGTTCCTCTAGTGGACTGCTAAGGACATACTTGAGTGGATGTGATGTTATACCACACCTAAAGTGATACCTAGGTTCATGAGAGGATCTTCATGGATAGTCATGTAGGGTGTTGGATTATATTTGTAATATCCCAGGTAAATAAATAATATTAAATTCTAATGTTTATCAATATTTTTGAATAAAATGTTAATATTAATTTAAAGGGAATGCTATGCTTGATGGCGTACCCAATACGCAACAATGAGTTTATTTGAAATCTTATGTTGCACACTAATAATATAATAATATTATAATAGTTAATGCCTAGCCGTTGTAATAACGGGAATGAACAGAAATAACTACAAAATTATTAAATATGTTTGTTAAATATTTTTACATTTATCCAATAAATGTTAGAGGCTTAAAATCCAAATGAATCCAAATTTAAGAATAAATACTATAATATTTTTAAAAGATTGTTTTACCGCCTTTTGATGGTGAACCTTTTTTAAATCTAACTTTTGAAAATTTTATAAGCTCTATTTGTCAAAATAAACTTATTATTTATGATTTGGACATTGAAATTTACTTTGGTTAAATTTTTGGTATGTTTCTGACATTGTTCATTTTTTTAATGAATAGTTAAAAAATACTGCATTTTACTTCAAAACTGCTTTTTATCTAATTTAAATATATGGTTATATTATATTTATAATTTTTTTATAGTGTAATTGGAATATATTTTTACCATTAAATCTAATAGTGGTCATTGGAATTAATTTCACTTTGAAATTGGACTTAAACTAGTGTCAATCTTTTAATAGATATTGTTTCGTAAAAACACGCTATTTGTTTTGACAGCGGGAATGAATTATTAAATTATTTAATGCAACTTATATATTTTGAATTTTTTAAAATATACATAATTTTTGAATTCGGAATATCAAATATAGCTTAGGGTGATTTTTTGGTATTTTTCTGAAAAACGTCATTTTTTTATGAATAGTGAAACCACTAAGTACTAGTTAAAGAAACTGATTTTTCGTTTAAATGAAAATTTAACACTTCTGTTATTTGATTTTCAAAAATCCGACATAAATGGTTTTTATTAGGATGTAAAATTTGGTTCAATGAGATTAAAATAATTTTTGGGTGAATAGTAACTTTTATGTTTTATTAATCGCGATTAAAGGTAATTTGTGTAATTTAAGGTAAAGATAATGTTATAATAATATGAAATGACATTTAAACATGTCCTAAACTTATTTTATGAGTCATGGTCGACCAAGAAAATCCATGGGTCAACTTGGGGACCCCATGGAGCCACATTGGTTGGAAAATGACATTAATAACTTTTTATTTAAAGTTAAAATTAAAATGTCACAAACATGTATTGTTTTACTAAAACAATTTTTACATGGGGTTATACAAGTCATATTTTTTACTGTAAATATACATTATAAATATAAAAATACTTCCACATCATGATATATTTTTTTATAATTTTTAGACATTGAATAAATTAGTTTATTTATGACACCGTGATGATGCAGCGATTACCTCATAAATGAACGATTTAAATAAAATGAGAAGATAGGGTGAAATATAAGTCTTATACTTGTCACAAACCTATTTTATGGATGGATTTCGAAACCTTATCACCTTAGCCTCAAAATATATTCTTTTGGGACCTTTGAAATCCAAAAAAAAGTTTATAATAAAGTAATATTTTATAACACTCCAAGAGTGACCCTCCTCTTCTGTTATAAAAGGTACACACCTCTACCACCTTAGCCACGCCTCTAAAGTCTCTGTCTAGGCCAAATTCTGACCATTTCATCTCTCCACAACTCTTTCTTCATCATTTAAGCCTCACCTTCAGCAGAATGCTCTTCAAGAAACCCTTTTGGTTCAAACCAAGAGGAGTTGCCCGATTTAAAGGTAATGTCTTCACTTGTGTTCTTCTATTTTATTTAGCTTCTCCAAACCCCTAAACTCTTTTTATTCCTTTCTTTTGTAACAAAACCATTATTCTAAATATACTAGGAATTTTTTATGTTAAGGATTCGAGATTCACTTACACACACCTCCGTCTAATGGTTAAAGAACATATTGTTTATGTGGATGGTGAATTACTGCCTCACAAAACGATGATTGTTCAATCTTCTCTTAACACCATTCATGGTAGCCATTATGATGTCACTGTATTTTATATATGATACATATGGTATTTTGGTTTCCCATATCCTTCTTTATTTTATATTTAAAACATACCTTAATGCTTTTCATGTTGTGCAATTGCGATAATTTCATACAAGGAAGTGTGGACTACCGCCCCCTCAAGTGATGTGAATTGTTCATGCAATACATGGAATTTATAAAAAATGAAACTAATAAACTTATGTGACCTATAAAACATATATATTATAATTTAATTATAATATATTTATCTCTAAATTATTTGTAATTCCATTAATATGACAAACAAATGAAAGTAGCGTTCATGCGTAAGTACGGCCTACCGTCTCCATGAACGGTGTATTTCATTTATTTTTATCTCCAAATGTTATGGAATAGTATAAAATGAATATGTACTGGATATATATGATATTTAAATCACTAATACTATTCTGGAGATGATTTACTTATAACTACATGGACAATCATTTTCAAACAAGTTCATTTTTGACTCATGTACCAATCATCGACAAAAACGTCTGACATGAACTCACATTATTAACCAATTATTATAACATTGTAATATGTGATATGAACTGACTAATAATCTTTAAAGGAGGACCTTACAAAATCATAAATTGACCAAAGTTTATTATTCAGGAATATAAAGAAACGAACAAGACAAGTCAGACTTGAGGTAAGGTATCTGACCTCTCTCTTTCTTTTCATGTACCCTCGTTTATGTTATTTCATTTATGCTCCATCTTATTATGATAGAGAATGTTATTTAATATTCAACATATTGTAATTTTTATTTTCATATGATGATTTACCCCCTCTTACTCTCATCAATTCATTTTAAGAATTTTTATGTGGCGCCGTTAGGCTGGCGAATTTTCGTAAGGGATCCTACCTCTCTCTTTATTTTTAAGTACTCTTTTAATGTAACTTACTTTAAGCTCATCTTTCTTATGTTGGGGGATGTTTTTTTATATTCATATTGATTTAAATTTTATGTTAATATGATGAGATACCCTATTTTATCTCATCAATTCATTTTTGGAAGTTTTATGTGGCGTCATTAGGCTGCTGAATTTTCATAAGGGGATTTTCATCTCACTTTTTATTCATGTGAGATTCATTCTACATTGGACACTATTTACTTTTTTATGGTGTATTTACTACCCATTATTTTATTATTTTAATAATATACTCTAATTTATGGGTATTTACATCGTCATTGTATGACC
The DNA here is from genome assembly GCA_963277665.1 of Viscum album. Classification (NCBI taxonomy): domain Eukaryota; kingdom Viridiplantae; phylum Streptophyta; class Magnoliopsida; order Santalales; family Viscaceae; genus Viscum; species Viscum album. Next base: position 287,517,257 of record OY728151.1, on the reverse strand, counting down.
CTTCTTTCATGGGGTGTACGTTTCGAAAGTTTCCCAAATCGGTAAGGGAACCTTTCACACTCCTCTTTTTAAAAGACTTATTTTGTTATGTCTTTTAATTTACATCTTATTATGTTGGGATATGTTCTTATATATCCTTATTGATGTATATTTTATGTCCAATATATGAGATACCATTTTCTCTATCATCAACTCATTTTCTGAATTCTAAAGTGACGTCGCTAGGTTGTCGAATTTTACCAAGGGAACTTTTTAACCCAATTTCGATTTCTTTGGGTTCAACATGTAGTTATTGAATATGTCATCCTTTGAATATGTGTGAATGACCTTTTATTGTTTTATACTTAATATCCACTTATATTGGGTGTGTTTATATTTGTCACACATAATTTTGAGATTGATTTATCCTTAATTTAAGGATACCTTCTTTATAAGGGATTTCATCTCATTTTACATTTCTATTGAGACTTCTATTATTATGCACCAATTCACTCTTATAGGGTGTATATACTGTCCTTTGGAATATTATATCATGAATCCATTTATTCTCATGATATTATAAAGTTATGATTAAATGTTATTCCTCAATTATTTTATTCAAGTGTCTCTAATTTTGGTAAAAACCCTTTAACTAAAATACCGCTTTAAATGTTTTAATGATTTGTTATTATTAATATACATGTTTTCAAAAAAAAAAATTAAGTATTTATTTATATGGATATTAATGGTTTAAAATTTTATAAGCTTCAAGGTGGTATGGGGCACTTTGATTCAAAAATCACTTTATTAAATGTTTTAAATGGTTTTAAAAATGGTTTTTAGAATGGATTCATTATTTAAATATCTTAAAATGTTATATTGTTATTACAATGTGGAAATGTTATCTTTCCTTTATGCTTATGTTATGTGATATGATATTTTTAGGGTTCTTGGGGATTGTTTATGAATACGGGTTGTTCCGTGATAAACTAAGGGCGGGTGAGCCCGGTATAGATCTGCAATGCATTTGGTAACGCGAAGGGGTTAAACGTTAAGGTTTCTCCGAAGAGATTTAGGGAATATACTGTGATGGGTATTCCAAACGTAACCATGAGGGTTACTCCCTATGTAAGAATGTTATGAATGCCTCAATTTACCTTTATGTCTTATGATTTCTATGAGTTATTCATAAATCTTATGATTTCATGAGGTATGTTAACGTGCTTATGTTTTATGAGTAAAGTATGATTTCATTGATTATTATGTATACATGTACAAATGTTTCCTTTCCGAATTTTTATATCCCTTACTGAGATTTTTATACTCATCCCACATTTTTGAAATGTTTTTCATAGGTCAAGGGAAAGTTACATGATATGATGATAGTGTCAAGGAAGTGTCAATAAAGAATCCATGTTTTATTTTAAATATGTTTTCATTGATGGGAAAAAATGAATACTATATTTTATGTAACCACTTTGTTTAAATGTGGAATGTAATTCATGATTTATGGTCTAATTCTCTAAATCTCTAAACCTGAAAAGATCCTCAAATTGTATTCTTAAAATAACTCAAGATTAAGTAAGGTTTAAGGCTGGGTTCTTATAGTTGGTATCAAAGGTCAGTTTAGATAACTTTAGAGGTTAGAGTGTTGTTTAAGCATAAGTGACAAGTTGTGTATAACCACAATGGTTATTATATTAGATAGTGTCATTGTTATTTTTGAAGGTTGGAATGAGTTTGAGATAACTTGGATAAGTATATCTTAGTGTTTATCTTCCTCTTTAGTTTATGATGATTTTGTTGATATACTCACACTGACCTTTTTGGTTTTAGTAAATGGATGGATCTAGTAGGCACCACAGTGAAAATGGGTTTAAAGAAAACTGTGGTGGTTCTCTAATTAAGAGACTGGATGAAATGGGGGATTCAATGAGAAATCTAGTGGTTATTCTAAACTAATTATCAAGAGTCATGATCAACCACTTGAACCTTGGTGAGTTCTCTAATGCCTCTTATACGAGAGAACCAACTTGATGTGGAAGTTCATGTGATAATTATAAAGGTAACCAATAGGGTTTATATGATCCTTACTTTTGAGGTAATTATGGGTTACTATATGTTATCATGGAAGATGAAAGAATGAGGTAAAATTGAGGTTAAATTATGTTATGGTTATTTTTGAATATTGTATCTCTTATTGGGTAATTTTTTAAGAATTATATAGTTTTGGGAAAAGGACAACACACAGACCGTGTGACAAACCGTCGTGTGGTACAAATATGTGGGAATCGAACCCACAACCATAGTGCGACTGGTATTTATCGCCTACCACTGGACTACGTGAAGTCTTCAGTTAGTTTGACTAATTTTTTTAGTTAGTTGATTTTATGAATTAAGAGTAATTTTATTTTGGGTTATCTATGGAAATTATTAACCTATCATGGAGGATATGTGATTAGGTTAATTACTTTTCAATATGATACATTAAGAGCAACTGATGTTATTTGGAGATAAATGTTAATTTGTACCATGGGAGACTATGTGATTAGATCCTTAAAATATTTGGGTTTCAATATTAGTTGGGTTTACCTTGAAGAATTTTATTGAAAAATTGTTTATTAAATGGTCTTCATTGAACATTGCGTTTAGTTTGACACATTTTTGAGATTAGGAGTAGTTTTTCTTTTTGAAAAAAAAATATCCTTTTTGGGTATTATCTGACCTCGTACTAAACTTTTTGGTTTTTTTTTTGTTGATATCTAAAGACATGGGAAATATATAGTTCTCTTTTTTGGATTAGGTTATTCTCAATAAGTTTATTATAGTACTCTTAATGCGAACAAGTCTTCCTAAATACTCGTCTTTTGGAGAAAACCTGAGTTTGATTAAGGAATATAGTAAAAGTTGAAAGTCTATGTGACAAGTAAGTATGTTTCATTATGATTTAGTTAAGCTCAAAAATAAATTCCTCAATGAAGAGTAACTTAAAACAAAAATATTGTCTGTTAACTTTTCCTACTGGGGAATCAAATACCGTTTAACCCATCACAAGTTTGTGATCTTCTTGTGGTTAACTTTATCCTATACATGTTTACTATCACTCTCCATCAGAAAATGACCCTTTGTTTTCTCCTCCATAACCATATTTTCATACGTGTAATCCTAGTATTGGTTAACTCGAGTGACCTTTTTACTTATCTCCCTTTCTTTTAAAGTGATAGTTTTACTGACTCTTGTTCCGATTTGGGACTTTCAATGAAGTTTCTAAGCCCAATTTTGAAATTGCGAGGATGCAACTCCCAAATGGGGGGAATCATATAACATCCCAGGTAAATAAATAATATTACATTCTAATGTTTATCAATATTTGTGAATAAAATTTTAATATTACTTTAAAGGGAATGCTATGCTTGATGGCGTACCCAATACGCAACAACGAGTTTCTTTGAAATCTTCTGTTGCACACTAATAATATTATAATATTATAATAGTTAACGTCTAGCCGTTGTAATGGAAGGAATGAAAAAAAATAACATCAAAATGATTACATATGTTTCTTAAATATTTTTACATTTATCCAATAAATGTTAGAGGCTTAAAATCCAAATGAATCCAATTTTAAGAATAAATACTCTAATATTTTTAAAAGATTGTTTTACCGCCTTTTGATGGAGAACCTTTTTTAAATATACATTTTGACAATTTTATAAGCTCTATTTGTCAAAATAAACTTATTCTTTATGATTGGTACATTGAAATTTACCTTGGTAAAATTTTTGGAATGTTTCTAACATTGTTCATTTTTTTAATGAATAGTGAAAAATACTGCATTTTACATCAAAACTGGTTTTTCATCTAATTTAAATATATGGTTAGATTATATTTTTAATTTGTTTTAAAGTTTAATTGTAATATATTTTTTCCATTTAATCCAATAATGGTCATTGGAATTAATTTCACTTTGAAATTGGACTTAAACTAATGTCAATCTTTTAATAGATATTGTTTCTTAAAAACACGCTATTTGTTTTGACAGCGAGAATTAATTATTAAATTAATTAATGCAACTTATATATTTTGAATTTTTTTAAATATACATCACTTTTTAATTTGGAATATCAAATATAGCTTAGGGTGAATTTTTTGTATTTTTGTGAAAAACATCAATTTTTGATGAATAGTGAAACCACTAAGTGGTAGTTAAAGAAACTGATTTTTCGTTTAAATGAAACTTTACCACTTATGTGATTTGATTTTCAAAAATCCTACATAAATGGTTTTCATTTGGAAGTAAAATTTGGTTCAATGAGATTAAAATAATTTTTTGGTGAATAGTAACTTTTATATTTTATTAATCGCGATAAAATGTAATTAGTGTAATTTAAGATAAAGATAATGTAATAATAATATTAAATGACCTTGAAACATGTCCTACCCTTAATGTATGAGTCATTTCCGACCAAGAAAATCCATGGGTCAACATGGGGACCCCATGGAGCCACTTTGGTTGGAAAATGACATTAATAACGTTTTATTTAAAGTTAAAATTAAAATGTCACAAACATGTATTGTTTTACTAAAACAATTTTTACATGGGGTTATACAAAAATATTTTTTACTATAAATATTAATTATAAATATAAAAATATTTCCTACATCATGATATTTGTTTTATAAATTTTATACATTAAATAAATTAGTTTATTTATGACACTGTGATGATGTAGTGATTACCTCATAAATGAACGATTTAAATAAAATGAGATGATAGGGTGAAATATAAGTCTTAAACTTGTCACAAACATATTGGATTGGTGTATTTAAAAACATTATCACCTTAGCCTAAAAATATATCCTTTTGGGACCTTTGAAATCAGAAAATTATTTTATAATAAAGTAACAGTTTATAACTTTCCAAGAGAGCCCATCCTCTTCTCTTATAAAAGGCCCCCACCTCTACCACCTTATCCACACATCTCAAGCCTTTGGCTCGAAAAAAACCTGCCCATTTCATCTCTCCACATACCTCTCTTCATCATTGAAGCCTCACCTTTGGCATAATGCACTTCAAGAAACCCTATTGGTTCAAACCAAGAGGAGTTACCTGATTCAAAGGTAATGTCTTCACTTGTGTTCTTTTGTTTTTTTGTTTTTGCTTCTCCAAACCACTAAACTCTTTTTATTCCTTTCTTTTCTAACAACACCAGTATCTTAAATATACTAGTATATTGTTATGTTAATTATTCTAGATACACTTACACACACCTCCGTCTAATGGTTAAAGAACATACTGTTTTTGTGGATGGCGAATTACTGCCTCACGAAACGATGATTGTTCAATCTTCTCTTAACACCTTTCATGGTGGCCATTATGATGTCACTGTATTTTATATATGATATATATTGTATATATGTTTCCCATATGCTTCTTTATTTTATATTTAAAACATACCTTAATGCTTTTCATGTTGTGCAATTGCGATAATTTCATACGAGGAAGTGTCGACTACCGCCCCCTCAAGTGATATGACTCATTAATGCAATACATGGAATGTATAAAGAATGAAAATAATGAACTTATGTGAACTATAAAACATATATATTATACTGTAATTATAATATATTTATCACTCAATTAGTTTTACTTCCGTTAATATGACAATGAAATGAAAGTAGCTTTCATGTGTACGTACGGCCTACCGTCTCCATGAACGGTGCATTTAATTTCTTTTTATCTCTAAATGTTATTGAGTAGTATAAAATGAATATTTAATGGATATATATGATATTTAAATCATTAATACTATTCCGGAGATGATTTACTTATAATTACATGGACAATCATTTTCAAACAAGTTCATTTTTGACTCTTGTACCAAACATCGACAGAAACGTCTAATATGAACTCACATTATTAACCAATTATTATAAAATTATAATATGTGATATGAAATGAATAATAATATTTAAAACAGGACCTTAAGAAATTATAAATTGTCCAAGGTTTCTTATTCAGGAATATAAAGAAATGAACAAGACAAGTCAGACATGAGGTAAGGGATCTGACCTCTCTCTTTCTTTTCAAGTACCCTCTTTTATTTCATTTCATTTATGATCCATGTTCTTATGTTTGAGGATGTTCTTTAATATTAATCATGCTATAATTTTTATTTTCATATGATTAGTTACCCCCTCTTAGTCTCATCAATTCATTTTAGGAATTTTTATGTGGCGCCGTTAGGCTGCCGAATTTTTGTAAGGGTCCTACCTCTCTCTTTATTTTTAAGTACTCTTTTTATGTAACTTACTTTAAGATCCTCATTCTTATGTTGGGGGATGTTATTTTATATTCATCTTGATGTAAAGTTTATGTTAATATGATTAGAGACCCTATTTTATCTCATCAATGCATTTTTGGAAGTTTTATGTGGCGCCGTTAGGCTGCCGAATTTTCATACGGGGATTTTCATCTCACTTTTTATTCTTGTGAGATTCATGATACATTGGCCACTATATACTTTTGTGTGGTGTATTTACTGTCCATTATTTTACTATTTGTATAATATACTCTCATTTATGGGTAGTTACATCTTCATTGTATGACCCTACTTTCATGGGGTGTATGTTTCGAAAGTTTCCCAAATCGGTCAGGAAACCTTTCACGCTCCTCTTTTTAAAAGACTTATTTTGTTATGTCTTTTAATTTATATCTTATTATGTTGGTATATGTTATTATATATTCTTATTGAGGTATATTTTATTTCCAAGTGATGAGATACCATTTTCTCTCTCATCAACTCATTTTCTGAATTTTAAAGTGACGCTGTTAGGTTGTCGAATTTTACGAAGGGAACTTTTTAACCCAATTTCGTTTTCTTTGGGTTCAACGTGTAGTTATTGAATATGTCATCCTTTGAATATGTGTTAATGACCATTCATTGTTTTACACTTAATATCCACTTATATTGGGTGTGTTTATATTTGTCACACATCATTTTGAGATTGATTTATCCTTAATTTAAGGATACCTTCTTTATAAGGGATTTCATCTCATTTTACATTTCTATTGAGACTTCATTGTTGTTATGAACCAATTCACTATTATAGGGTGTATATACTGTAATTTGGAATATTATATCATTAATCCTTTTATTCTCATGATATTATAAAGTTATGATTAAATGTTATTCCTCAGTTATTGTATTCAACTGTCTCTAATTTTGGTAAAAACCCTTTAACTAAAATATCGCTTTAAATGTTTTAATGATTTTTTCTTATTAATATCCATGCTATAAAAATGGTTTTAAAGATTTATTTATATGGATATTAATGGTTTAAAATGTTAAAAGCTTCAAGGTGGTATGGGACACATTGATTCAAAAATCTCTTTATTAAATGTTTTAAATGGTTTTGAAAATGGTGTTTAGAATGGATTCATTATTTCAATATCTTAAAATGTTATATTGTTATTACAATGTGGAAATGTTATCTTTACATTATTCTTAAGTTATGTGATATGATTATGTTATGGTTCATGGGCAATTTTTATGAATACGGGTGGTTCTGTGATAAACTAAGGGCAGGTGAGCCTGAAACAGCTCTCCAATGCATTGGGTAACACGAAGGGGTTAAACGATAAGGTTTATACGAAGAGATTTAGGGAATATACTGTGATGGGTATTCCAAACGTAACCATGAGGGTTACTCCCTACGTAAGAATTTTTTGAATGCCTCAAGTTACCTTTATGTCTTATGATTTCTGTGAGTTATTCATAAATCTTATTATTTCATGAGGTATGTTAACGTGCTTATGTTTTATGAGTAAAGTATGATTTCATTGATTCTTATGTATACATGTACTAATGTTTCCTTTCTGAATTTTTATATCCCTTACTGAGATTTTTATTCTCATCCCAAGTTGTTGAAATGTTTTTCACATTTCAAGGGAAAGGTACATGATATGATGATAGTGTCAAGGAAGTGTCAAGAAATAATCCATGTTGTATTTTAAATATGTTTCTGTTGATGGGAAAAAATGAATACTATCATTTATGTAACCACTTTCTTTAAATATGGAATGTAATACATGATTTATGATCTAATTCTCTAAAACACTAAACCTGAAAAGATCATCAATTTGTATTCTTGAAATAACTCAAGATTATGTAAGGTTTAAGATCGGGTCCTTATAATACTTGACCTGGGCCAACACATGGATTCCAACTTAGGAATTATAAGGATGGGATTATGTCCAAAATTGATTAAAAAATGAAATGTGTTATGAAGCATCTTCCAAGAAAAAGAACAATGTTATACTCGGTATTTCCTTACACTTTATGGATGAAATGTTTAGGTATCCTTGAATATATTACTATGAGGGTTGTCAGGCTATGAACTGGGTATCGAGAATTATTAATTGAATGAGATTGAAAATTTAATTGAAGTTTATTATAATGAAATATGTCTGACTATTTATTTAGATAATTTATTAATAAATGAAATTGATTAAATGAATTGGTTGTAAAGTGAGAATTTCGATTTATAGGATGTTTAATTTTGATTACTTCCTTTCATTACTATTATTACAGCCTACACACTACTATTGGATATATATATATATATATATATTCACTAACTAGATGGAATAGACCTTGGGTGGCTTCCTACTATGATTGTGTCTCACACCCTGTTTGGGCCACCTTTGGGTACCCAAATAAACAATATAATTGAATTTATGGATAAGGAAGAGTTCCCTTCCACAGGTTCATGATTTCTTCTTTGAAGTAGAAGAATGGAACTGAGCAGTGAATCTCAATTCTAGCTGGACAGATTTGGGACTTTTTGGGATTTTATTACATGTATTGTATATCTACCAGGTATAATATTTTTCTTTTTTATTAGATCCATATGACATGTATAATCATTTGGTATAAGAGGTGGTTTCTAGAATTTCTTATGTATTGATCTTCCACTATTTAATGATTATCTTATTATTATACTTCTTCTACTAATTTTATATTATTGGTTTCATTGTTTTACATTCTAGTAAAAGGGAATAGTCTCCACATATACTCACCCAAGGCCCTTGATTCTAGTTGGTAGCCTCAGGAATTTGGGGAGATTCCCTTGAGGCCATGTGGCTAATGAGGATCGGGGAACCTTTAAATGGCATCTGTGTTTGAGACGTTACAACTATAAATATAATAATATTCCATATAATAATGATAATTATTTCATTATAATAATACATTTTGAATATTTTTTGAGGAGGTTGGGTGATAAGGTTATATAAAATAATGTTAGAGAGTCGATAATACTAATACTGAGAGTTATAATATTTTCTTCAAAAATCATTTAGAAATCTAGGACATACAGATTCTTCCTGGAACAAGGGGCTTCCAAAAATGGAAGAGAGATATAAGAGAGATAAAAAGGTAATATTTTAAAGCTAATTTTTAGATATAAGTGTGGCTTTAAGTGTGTGCAAGTGAGACCCTTTTATAGGTGAAAATAGATATTTTCATTGGAAAAGAATGTTAAGTAAGGGGTAATAATTGAATTATATAAGAGTTAGGTGAGTTAGGTGAAGAACAGTTTGTGAGAAATGTAGGTATGAATTTAAATCCTAATAAAGGTCTTATAAAAGGAATGCATGTCATATAATCATAATGAAATTAAATCCACTTAATTTACACATTTTAAAACCACAATAAACATGATTAAAATTTAACCATGGTAATACATGTTTTACTAAAACTTTAAGAAGACCCTTATTCAAAAAATTTGATATGTTTATTTCTAATTTGGATTCCATTTAATCTAATTAAATATATAAATATAGCAAAATTATTTTTAATTTTAAAACTTATATTACATGGGACAAACTATTTTTTGTAGAAAAATGTCCTCTAAAATGAATAATTGTTCTTAGTCTAATTTATTATCAATGACTTGTTAACTAAATTTTTGTACATTATTATATATATATATATTAAATTAGATTCATTATTTAAAATGGATAAGTTTAATTTTGTTTAAAAATAATTACACAGACACTTGTAAAAACAATTCTTTGAAAATAACACATTTATCATTACCGAGGTAAGAAAATAATCCATTCATCATTACTGTCATAAATAATTTTGACATCGGTAACAAATTTCTATGTATAATATATATATATATAATTTGAACATTCTAATTAAAAATATGAAAATTATTTTATCTGTATTAATTTATAAAAGTGGTAAAAATATATTTTTATGAACAAGGTCTTTCCATAAGCCAAAAAATATAGCCTTTTATTAATATATTCCACATTATTCAATAAAGATAATTGGTTTAAAAACAAAAAATAAATTTATAATTTATAATTCTTTGAGAAAATTTATTTTTATCATAAAAGAGTTTTACTCCAGATTCCTTATAATTTATTACTTTTTTAATAAATATTAGATGAATTTTATCAACACATTAGTATTAAAATATATCATTGAATTTTATAAATACATCTAATATTTATTTAAAAATAGTAATAGTAATATGTAATGGATAAATACACAAATATATAAAAATATAAATTGAAATATTTTAATTAAGTATTATATTTTTGTTTTCTATTGTATTCTCATGATGTATCAATATTTATCTTTTCTTATAATATTTTATCTCAATAAAATGTATCATGTTCTTTTTTACTCTTATGTGAAATAGGAAAAAATATATTAAAAATATTATACAATTATTATAAAATATATACTAAAATCCTATGGCGTTATAGAAAACTCGAGCTTTTTTTATACTAATTGGTATTCCCAAGAAATGGGTGTACCACTAATAATAGATTAGTTGAATTAGTGGTCATTTTACTTTACAATTTCATCCACATAAAGCAAACCATTGTGTTCAGTTAGGTTATGATCCCCTAAAAATTAAAATCATCCTTACCTAAATGAAAATGGAAATGAATGAAGTAAAATGTACATAAATATTTTACAAGGATGGATCATAGTGTGGGTACCTATAATTTTTTATGACCAGTGTTTCCAAGTCATAGATTTACTCTTAATAATAAATCACAAAATCCAAGGGGTTTGGGAGGTAAAATTCTATCCCAATATCTTTCCCAACACTACAAAGTATCCTACTAGAAAAAAAATAACTCCCACGAGTAAGTAAATTCATCATATTATGATGAGTAAGATCACCAGAAAATAAAGGTTTCTTCAATAACTAATCCTAATTTTAATATATGGACTTCCAAATAATTATATCAGGGTGTGATCACTTATTTAAGAATCTCAACCTCGAATATTTTGTGTTGAACTCATATCAATCAACCATTCTCACTTTATGCAAAATAAAACACCCTTAGACCCATACTTCCAAATCTGGTGTAACGCGTTTCAATATCTGATATATAAATTTAAATTGTATTATAATAACCAATCAAATAATATTTTTTGTATTTGGGAACTATAAATATGTTACATAATAAAATTATATAATACCATAACATTGTATCCAAATCCTTTATAAAAGATCATAAATATCATGTGAAACATCCAAAGCATATCACTTGATAGTGTCAAAATATATGTTCAATTAGGCCCACTTGGTGTGCCCGGAGTCAAGATAAAGTTAATACTCACCAACCATTTTTACTAATATTACCCCTAGTTTCATTTTAACTATATCTTATATCCACTTATATTATCCACACACGTATGTAATTTTTAAAAAATCATTCACTCTTTATTTTAAAAAACATTTAGGTGTTTTTCGTATATTTATATTTATCCAAAGGTTTTCCAATAATGTATTCTAAAAATAATTTCCAATAATAATTAAATCTTTCATTGATACCAGTTATGTCAACCTATGTTTTATATACAAAATTTTACAAAAATTTTAACATAAAAATCTATAAAACAATACCTAGAAATATAAGGGATTGTGGTGTTTGGGAAATTAGATATATAATACATCAATTTAAACATGATCCATAAATTCTTTATTTAAGTCTGAATAATGTTCTCCTAAATCCCATTGATCTTAAATTACTACATAGTATACCCTTGGGAAATACCTAATGGAAAAGTGTGAGATATAAAACATGCGGAGGGAATAAACTAGAAGTGTAAAATAATAATCAAGAGGTATAACATGATATCATGAAAGGGTAGGATCATATATAATCACATATAAGTTTTGAATAAATAGTAATATATTATGAGTTAAGTAATCATAATAATGTATAAAAAACCTAAAATATGACATCATAATCATTAGTTGAGGATAAATTCCAAGAAAAAATAAAATAATGTTCTAGGATAACTTTTTATGGAACATACATGGTATCTCATGAGATAAAAACATTACCCAATGAATTGGGGGTTGTATATTTTTGTTTCCACCCTTCACATTCAAAAAAGGTATTTGAATATGTGTTCCACATAATAAAATCATACACGAGGAATAATCATAAAAAAACCCAAGAAATGGATATGGGTTTCATAATCTTATCCAAAGGAATAAAAAAATTGTATCGTAAATATTCCCATGATAAAAAGGGATTAAATCATTTTTCGATGGTTATAATGGAATAAGGAATCGTGGCCCAAGAAAATGAAGTATATGTATTGAATGGTGTAACGACCTGAAATTTCACTATGTATTCTCCTAAAATAAATATCATGTTAATAAATTCTTTTACAAGAATCAATAAAATAAAACAAAACCTTCATATATTTTATTTAGAAAAAATGACTATTAAAAACTTTCCTTAGAATTAAAATGTGTAAAAAATGAACTAAATAATTATATAAATATATATATAGGTTATTTATAAAAATATTATTAGTTTATTTTGTACGTATATTTTTTTTATAAAAGATTTATTTTTATGTATTGTAAATTTTATTATATAAAATTATGTATATTATTTTTAAAATATTTTGTTAAAAATTGATAATATTTTCTAATTAATCTTAATTTTATTATCCTTTTATATAAATTTAAAATAACAATACCTAGTATTTTAAAATTTTATTCTCTTATAAATAACTATTTTTAATTATAATTTATTATTATTTTTAGTAGGTAAGTTCTAAAATGTTAGAACATGAATCTTAAAAAATGGGAATCCTTTATAGACTCATGTACTCAAATTTTTGTGAATAGTTAAAAATACTATTTTACAAATACCATAAATTTTATGGAACTATTAGTATATATGTATAACCTAAAAAATTATGAAACCTTTTTCTAGAAAAAAAATATATATTATAAGAGTGATTTTAAATTTAAAAAAAATAAATATTAATTTACAAATTGATAGTTAATTTTTAGAACTTATGTTACACTGTTCTCTAAAATTGTTTTTAACATATTATACATTTATTATATAAATTATTTTTTATCACTTTTAAAAGGTAATGTAATAAATTGGATTTAAAATTTGGAATTAAAAGTTCCATATTATATATTAATTATATTTTTATTTTTAGGCATAAAAGTGTTTTACTTAGGCAAAAACTAGTTACCGCATTAAAAGCCAAAAAGGTAAAATGAGTAATCCAAAGGGGTAAAATTCTTAACACATTAATAATTGGTACCTAATTTTTTGGTTGAGTTATATATTGAATAAAACTTATCCATACGCATTTATTGTTAATTTTTATATATTTTTTACTTGTGAAACATGTTCTATCATTATATTAAGATGAGAAATTTAGAAGAATGTAATTCTCACCACTTATAGAAGGGCCTTTCCAACACCTCTTTAATAAAACTCTGAAATTTAATTTTATTCTAGATATTATATTATTTTTCCTTCCCATTGAATAATATTTTAGTTACATAGGCTTTGGAAATAATATTTTTTCATATAACCTCCATTACTATGGAATCCTATAATAGAATCTCAAAGTTCTCAACATAAATACTAACTTTTCTCTTACATTGTTTCCTTTCTATATTTCAATTTAAAATCATATTTTACCAATATTATATTACTAATTCGGTATTTATATTATATTAAATTTATTCATATTTTCTTAATAATCATTAATCACCATTACCCTTTTCTATTAAGAAAAACAAAAAGAAAAACGTGGTTTGTGTGTTTGTACAGCCTACCGGCTCCATGAAGCAATGTATTTTTTCACTAACACCCATCATAGATGATTATAAGGATCAAATTAATGAGTAAATGTGAAATATATAATATAATTTTGATTATCAAGATACAAATTTTAAGCCACCTTCATTCCATATGAATTGTTATGAAATTTAAATTTTAAATGTGTGTATGTGTGGACTACCGCTTCCATGAAGTAACATATCTCATTTTTCATATATATAATTTATTATTTATTAAAATATCATAACATATAATCCAAACCCTTAAAAAATATTAATAATATCATTATTCAGAAATAATTATTATATTATTCCAAAATAATCCACTTTCACAACCATGCTCATCCATTAGTTATGGTATGTTCATGTTTTGGACGGTCTAACCCCTTACTTGAACAATGATATAAAATAATTTAATGGATGAATATGAAAACATAATTATTGATAATATGTGATATAAATACAAAAATAATGTTTTTATTTTTTATTATAGAATTATAACATTAATATTAAACTCATTAATTAATATATCAACATTTGTTCAGTAAAAATCACACAGAATTGTGGTCATTACTGATTTTATAAGTTTGGATCATAATTGAAACTAGAATATAATGAAATTAAAACATTATAAATATTTATAAATAATTCATTAAAGTAATTCTATGATATTTTCATTATGAACTTTGGGATAAGAATAATGCACAATATTTTTATTATGAAACTATTTCAAAACAATCAAGATTACTAACACCTGTTATTAAAAATAGGTAATAACTAAATAATATATAGGTAGAGAATAATTATAAATTATCTTTATAAATATTTATAGACATGAATAAGGTTCTAAAATATTTTATTAAGATAGTTATTTTTATATACAGGATATTCAAGCACTCTTATGGAAGTCAAGAATTGAGTTAAGGATTTCTTTTTTTTAAATTTAATTCTAGATACATATTTCATATTAATAACCATGATACCTTTTAGATAGTTTTATTATAACATAATGTATATATTTTACCATATTCATGTTATTTATAGGGTTTTAATATCCATATCATGTAATTTTTTAAATGGATTTCAATTCAAATGATTCCAAATTTGTATGGGTTTTTGTTAAATCAACTCCCTTCATTGAGTTAAATTGATTATTCTAAAACTTATTTCATGAAAAATTTATTTCTAACACCCTAATAATTTATTTCATTGTTATTTTTTTATTTACTTAGGTATATAACTTTTTTATTCAAATATTTTACCGTGATGAAATTCTTTTTCTAAAAAGTATAACATTATTGAGAATGAATTCCATCCTCTTTAACTACAGTTTCCCCTTCAAGTCCATTTTTCCCATTTCTGATAATTGTATCCTTTATATTTGAAAAACTAATTATATGTTATCTAATTTGAAATTAAAATTTTAATTTTCCTCATTCCAATAGAATTTTGTTATCCCTCCATAGGTTGTGAGTTTCATCAAAGCTATTTTAAAATATTAAAATGGATTTCCTTCCATGTTCAATTGATTATTATTCAACTAAAAATTCATTTTGGTAATCTTCATGTATTTTAAAGGATCTATTATTGAAAATTTTTCTATAAGTAAATTTCTTCAAATTTTTTCACTTCAAATTTTCCAAAAATAACTTATTATACAGACTCATAACTTTTTCTTTTATGACAATGTTAAAAACATTTTCTAAAAACTATTTTATGGTTTTGATTTTATTTTACTCTATATAACAAAACTGTTTTTATTTTTTTGGAAATTAATTTTCATAAATTACCCACAAAATTATTTTATAGTATTTTGGGGCATTAAACCCATTGAAATACATTACTACTTTTAGCATTCCCAATCAACATAAATGTAAAAACATGGTTCTTTTCCAATTCCATTCCTCTGTGAAAAATATATATTTAATTACTTTGATTGAAGTATTATTTCCTAAATTCCAAATGTATATTGATTTCGGGAATTACATGAAAACCATTATTCCTTATATATATATATATATTATATATCATATACAACATCATCTTAATTGAATAGTATTAATAGATAATGTTACAAAATATCTTTAGATGCCCATTTATTTTTCCATGGTTTTATCATATCATGGTTATTAATATAATTATGAATTATTTTCTTATGTGATTGTATTTTAAAAGGATGTGAAACCAATTTTATTTCAAAGTATTCTCTATGATATAATGAATTACAGATTTCAAGAGGCACACATATATATGTATGAATAATGGGTGGGGTCTAAAATAACCCTACAATGATTTTGTTAAAAGTTTATATCTCATGAGATATGTATAATCTAGAACAATTTAGTTTCTAATAAAAATAAGTTATTTTTTGACTCACGATGTTATTGTGTCCCTAAAATAATCTTTTTTCCACATTTCCATGTTATCCTAATGTTACGCTCTCATGGAAAAAATTTATTGACTAATGTTTCCATACTCCTTGTATTTATGTTTTATATTTTTCCAATCCTTATTCCATGACTCATTATTTGTTATCTATTATTTATTGGGTGTGATTATCTTAAATTATGTCCATATTCCAATATTATACCCATATTCTCATCTTATACCCATTTGAGATCTTCAATTCTTTTTACATGTGTTTACCCTTAATGATTATTTGAGAACACCATCTTTCATATATTTTTGATTCATTTGTTTATAAAGAAAATTAATACATAATATGGGTATAGAAAAGTATCTCTTGTATTTAATTTTTGGGAGATGCTGAAGACTTTTTATGGAATAATAAGTTTCTTATATAGTGGAAAAAAATTTCTTTAAAGGATAAATAAGTAGGTTTTATTAGTTAGTGTTTTTCCTTAAATATATAAAACTATAATCCAAAAAGTTATTGGGTATTTATTATAATGAAATATTTGTTATATGTTATACAATTATGAGATAGTCATTTTTTATAGGCAATCAATGTCGGAATCTGAGTAGGGTTTGATAACATTTGATATTAAGATTTTATTGAATGAGGGTTTAAATTTCATCAAAGGGTGATAAATTAAGGTTGGACATAATTTCAATGGTATAGATTACCCTTTATGTTTTTGAGGTAATATTTAATATTTTTTTATTATGATAATGGAACATGTGTGAAAACCCTTGGGATAATTATATGTATGGGATAATATCCAAAAGTTTTTCTAAAGTTGAGATTTTTAGTTCTCATTACGGTTGCTTCACTTTTTGGATACTAGAAATTTCATATGGTTTTTGCGAAGATGCACCTAGGGGTAATCACCCTGAAAAGGTCTAGTTGAGTATCAACTCAATATCCACTCCGGTGTGCGATGAGTGGGCCTAATACTATATAATTTTCAAGAAACCCTTGGGCATATACTTTGTTTAATCACATTCACAACTAGAAAAATTAAAACTAGCCATGGACCTATAGCCATGGTATAATTGGTTCATGGATATATGTTGAAATATATCCATGGTTATTTAAAAACCATGGATTATATTATATATACCCATGGGAATATCGTTCTCCATGAAAATATTTTTTCTTAAGTTTTTATTCTCCCTCGAGCATTTCCTCTCCTACTCACCCACTATCCCAATACCTCTCTCAAGACCCTTCTTCTTGGGTGATCATCACCCAACCAAATTCTACCATGGCCGATCCTCACCATATTCCACTTCATAGTTCCTCTATCCCTTACCAACACCTCTATTCATGTTTCCCCCATTAAATACTTCTCTATTGATGGTTCCTCCATTCACAGCTTCTCAATTCATGGTTCCTCCATCCCACACTGGCTTCTCCATTCATGGTTCCTCCAACCCTTAGGCATTACTCCCCTCCTCCATCCCCTTTATTAGCCATTCCTCCTCCATTTGGTGTGTTAGAATAACCCTTTTACTTTTTAAGTACATTCCACATGAGTGCTTTATCCAATACCTTCCATGAGTTGGACCCGCGTGAGCCGAACCATACCCTTTCTACGAACCATACTCCTCCAACTCCATGCATTCCTTATTATTCCTTCATCCATGTAATTTTGTTTTAGCATCCTTATTTTTTTAGTAGTCCTATGATTAATACGATGTTCTGTTTCATTTTTATTTTTTCATAATTTATTTATGTTTCTTTAGTCCTTGGATTATTTTCAATTATCAAAAAACTAAAATTTATTTTGTTTTGTTTGTTTGTTTAAATTCTATTTTCAAAAATTGTTTCTTTATTTATCCAATTGACCCCTAATTATCTATTTAAGATTTAGAAAAATAGACACATCATACATTTTCAGATAATTGATTATATGTGGCACGTCTCTATAATATTTGAATTGGAGTATAGGTAATTCTTTTTAGTTTTGCATCCAACATATGGTGTTGATTTCCATATCTAATGAGCTCGATAGTGATATTTTTTTATTTACTTTTATTTTTTTTATCAGAATCTAAAATATATTAATGTCAAGAAGAAGATTAAAATTACCAGAAAAACTTTCACTTCACATAGATGAGGTTAGTGATCCCTCCCATCATGTTACTTTCACAAATTCATGTATGAAATTTCATTGTGGTTTCCCCCTTTTATCGTCTAGTAATAATTGATGAAATAAATGTTCAAGGAAATTCATAAAACTAAATAACCATTAGGGGTTCATTTATGAAATATTTACCTATTATTTTCTTTTATTATTCTATTTTAAAGGCTAGGGAAGGTGGATGTAGTGGCACAGTAGTCATATTAACATTAGATTTTAGACATGTGGTTGGTCTATTGTTTATAATACTAGTGGTATATTATTCCTTCCTGACCACTCCTCAAATGTTGTCTTGTTCATTAGGGAAAGGATAGCTAAATAGGATCTTTCTTCATAGCCATATCTTTTATAATGTTGGACCTAACAGTTGACATAATTTCCTATATATTACAAAAATAATGGAATAAAAAAAGAGACCATACAATTTTAAGTTGTATAATTTGATTTAATATTGAATTCATAAAGGAAATCCAAATTTAAACAATAAAAAATCAAATGAATACATTCATTTACCTAAAAAAATTAATATTTTCTATAGTATTACCTATATATGATATAATCATACCTTAAAATGATATAATATTCACATATGATGGGTTTGAGAGTGCATATTAAAGGAATATTAGAATATATGTTTCACCTTTTAAATTAAGGATAACAAAATCACTATGAATTATGAGTTTACTAATTCATACAAATCAAACATTAATAGTATAATCAAGTACCTAATTAATAGGTTTAGTAACAAAAATAATGTTGTGGTGGGATTAAACTATTTAATATCCAAATAATTACATTTTCGATATTATTTTTTTAATAAACCATAAAATAAATTGATCAATCCCCGTATATTTCTACCACTGACCTTAGACATGTTCCTGGGAGCATCAAGCCCTGGTGGGTTTACACACTATTTTGAATATTATTTTTATCCAAACATAAAAATTACCTAATTTATAAATACCAACTAAAAATTTGGTTATGTGTTTTATACATAAAATAATCACAAAAATATTCTAATGATAAAAAAATATCCCCAATAGGGATATTATAATTCATTAAACACAACCATTTAAATAGATAAACATTTAATTATGTAATGAATATGAAAAGTAGATTTATGTCGATAAAACATGATATTTTATTTGAGTGTATACATATCGGGTTGAATATAATAACCCTGTAAGATATTCCAAGAACCACGACCATTTCATGTATTTTTGATAGTTTTCTAACTATTTTTAATATCTATTTTTTACACTAATCCATGTTATAGTATTTATTTTCCCTGGAATGAATTTTTTTTATAGATATGGTGATTTATTATTTATGAAATTGTTTTCATTTAACATGATAGATGATAGAGTTACATGTAATTCAAAATCTGAAGAAGGATTTTATAAATTAATGATGCTTTATTTTATTCATATATAATTATTGGGGATTAATTTATTTAATGTACATGAATAAATTTTTTATGACCATTATTTAATTTTCATTTTATTTATTATTTGTTCTAAATTTATAACTCTTCCTATATTTTTTAAATTTTTTTGTGTTCATAATGGCTACATTCACATGCAAAATTATTTCTAGTTTAGTATTTTTTTCCATTGATTGTCCATTTTCTACAGACTTTTCCTATGAAATAATATTATATTTTATCATAATGTAATTATATTTTAATATATAAAGGGGGTTGAAGAATGTTTGTTTATGTAGATTCATGTAATTTTGATGTTAGATTCATTGTACATTCACCCTTTCCATGAAGGTCAATAAATATAATTTTTTTAAACTTTTTCTAATATTTAGAAAAAACAATTAATTAAAATTAATGTATTATTTTGTGAATTAAATTCCTACTAATTTTTTATATTTTTTACTCTTCAATTAATATATTTATGTAAATTTTCAATGGTGGATGTCAGTTATTTTTTGTATTTCCCTGTACATTCTACCAAAGGTGCAACACAAAAGTTGAATGATCTATCAACAAAATTAAAATAATTTATATTAATGACTAATCACTATAAACCCGATATAAAAATGCATTTACTATTCATGGTGAACATGTTATAACCTAAGGTATTGGTCCTAGTAACACAATCCCTCATTCGGAAACAGATTCCCAATATATACCAAACCTAAAAAACATGCATAAATATCATCCATCCATTGAATGAAGAGGGGTTGGGGGAGTTTTCCTCAACAACATTGAGCACTAACCATCAAGATGAAGCCCTAAAAATGGTACAATGAACTAGGAAATTACCTATTTCTATAATTATTAAAACTACCAAACTACCACTAGAAAATTAATAGTTTCCACTAAACTTTTTTGTAAAGGAATGTTGTGTAACGCCACTAACCATAGAACTGGAACATTGGTGGTCTACCACTACGGTTTTGGTCACCTTATTCTACCTTCCAACAAACCCAGTTCCCTCCACCAACAAAAAACCCATTGGTTAGGTTTTTCTCAACCAAAATATATCCAAAAGATCCTTCTGTCATCGTGAAGCCTAATGTTTTTACTCACCCATCCATAAGGATAGAGAAAATATATTCCTCCTCCCAATTTACTAAAAATACAATTCCATGGATAATCACAAATTCCCCATAAAGATAATTTTCAACCCTAAGAAGTTTACACACAGAAATCCATTGAAAATTTTCATCTACTAATATCTTGTGTTAAATGAAACCTCCAAATAACCTGATGGGTTTTTTATGTTGTTACCAAATCTAGACGAGTGAACTTCACTACAACCATGATACCTCCCTCTGTACACTTCATAAAAACTACTTATCACCCAAATGTTGTGAGTTTATCCTCATCCATGCTATTATGCTTAATTGAATATGAAATGTTCTAGTTACTACTATATTGTCTTGATTACCTCTAAAAATCCAGCATCTCACACCTCAAAATGTTGAATAACTCCACCATCTCTATAGAGAAATAGTAACATAATAAACCTTAAAAACATTCCCTTGAATTACCTATATACTTCCATATTTTAAAATGAAAATGAACATTATAAATTTATCTAATGAACCGTACAAAATCAATCAAAAAACCTAAGAAAATTCAACAATCAACCCTATGATATAAAGGAAAACATCCTTATAAAATTATAAAATCAACATTATGAATTCATTGGAACTCAAAAATTGATCCTCTGATAAAAATTATGAAATATAGTATGTAACTAATTATTTTAACATAGGAAAAATTAGTAAACCTATACAACCTTAAAATTAACTATTTTACTCCATAATTTCTCCTACAAATCACTAAACATCACTATATATGACTTTATCCAGCCATTGGGATCTATTTTGGAAAATTTTTCACCAATAATGTTAAAAAAATTCAAATTATAACGACTCATAAAGGGATATTTTCCAAAAATATCCCCCTTTTGAATTTATGAAAACTCTAAAAAATATTAACCACTTATTTATTCAAAAACATTAGAAATGATATATTTGATCGAAATCACAATTTGATCCCTTTTCCTCTAAATACTGCTTCAATGATTCAAAAGACATCAAATATGTTCCCACGTAAGACAATATTTGTGTGAGAAACAATATTAAAATGCTTTTCCAATATATTGCATTAAATTCATATAAAATATTAATATTTTATTTTATATTCACCTTTTTCAAGATTTCAATGTATGATTGAGGATGAATTTCTTTCGTTCATTAGCATAAAAATGAGGATCATCTTACAAGAGTAAAGATTGTTCCTAATAGTTTGTAATAATTTATTTAATCCATCATTTACTTCTATATTAAAAATTAATTCCAAGATATTCTGTTCAATTTGTATTTCAGTTTAGTTATTGATCTTTGAGTGATTCTATTTTAAACCATTTCATGAAAATATGAGTATATATGTTAATTTTATTGAATTTTTTTACCTTAAATGGAAATATATTTAAAAAAATAATACCAAAAAAATATAGAAGTTCCAGAATCATCCCCAAGCTAAAGGTGATCTCATGGACTGTCACAAACCATCCGGGATAACCTGGTAACTTGATAACCAATCATGTCCTAACATATATCAAAGGGTGTTCCCAATCCCCATATGGTAGAGATAGAACCTAGAATCCATCAATATGAATGTAGGAACAAATTTTACACAAAAACAATAGAATAAAGATAAAAAAGTCATTATTCATACAAGAAAACTATATAGGGAGAAGTGTACTAAAATTCAAATAGGTATGATAACCCAAATTAATACCACAAAGTACCCAAAAACAGGATAACAACCCAAGTCCCATGGGACACAACTCTCCAAACCCAATTATTAGCATCTACTACCACCTCCAAGCGGCTCCTTACCCTTGCTTGAACTAGGAAGAATATAATCTGAAAGCATCTAAAAGAATGTGAAGGGTGTGATCTAAAAGACAAGTAGGGTCTCACCAATGATTCTCTAATGAAATGACAATATTTAATTAATGAAATAAATATTTAAATTGTAAATAAATAATAATGGAATTTGAAAATAATAATTAAAAAATCATGCATTAAATTTCATATGATCAAAATACTTTAAAAATGTCTTAATAAATATTTTATATAAAACATTTTATATAAATTTATAATGCATTTGTAAAATAGTTTAAAAACAATAGAATATATTTATAATAAAAAAAAGAGCAACATGGACATCTTCCAAAAGTTATGATAGTTCCAAGCTATGATACTCCCTCATAATGAAGTAAATTATTTAAAAATAGTGTGCACACATCCCTTAAACACTGGTCAAAGGGGACTCATCACCATTCCATTAGGGATGTGACCTGCTGTATATGTAATGTTATTGTTGTAAATATTCAAAAGAGTTTTTTCCCAAATAAATCATTTACTAACTAGACTTTCATTTTCTCTAATACATTCAATTATAGTAAATTTATTTTATAACATTTTATAATACAATTCATCCCATTACCGAATATCAAATATGACAATTTCCTTTTAAAACCCAATATAATGGGTTTTAATAAAATAATGGCTTTTCCAAGATATAACCACTTGTTTATATCAAATCCATTTTAAGACATTTTCCTACCATATAAATTTGAAATAAAGTTTCACCATATCAAATTTACATTTTAGATTTGATAGTTTAAATCTTATAATTTTCCATCAATTTCACAAACACACTCCAATTCATTACAATGTAGGGTTCTTATTAATTTTGGGCCGAATAAAATCCAAATACCCAATTCACTAAAATTGGGTTTTTTAATAAAACAATTGAAAGAAATTTAAATTAAATCAAGAAATTGAATTTAAATAAAAATTTAAATTTGAATTAAGCAATTTTGTGTTATTCTAAATTTTCCATCTTAATGGAACCATATACCATTGGATCATAGGATCTTAAACTGAAAATACATAATCTAGAAACTCCAACAAATAACATAAAAAATAAGGATCTGAGAATAAAACCTAGATTCAAAATATGAAATAGTGGGGACTAGATATTATGACAACATAAAGATCTATGAAACCCTAGGGAGGTGAGAGGAGAGAGTGGGAGAAATAGAACAGATAAATGAATCTTTTCAGGAATAGATCAACATCATTCACCAAGCTTTGATTCACTACCAAAAGGGTGTATAGAGGCCAAAATACCCTCTTGGGAGGTTCTAAGGAAGAATAAAAATCTATAGGGTCCTACAGGACCATCGGGAACCTAAAAGGTGGGTTACAAGATTTTAAAAATAATTTATGGATTAATTATGTCATGTACACATGGTTTACTTATGAGATCAGCACAGTTAGACAAACCTTGAATCCTAACAGTGTGACCCTTTTTTCCAAGGTGTATGTTTTCTCTATGGTGGCCACATGGATTTTCAAACCATGCACCTACTGTGCAAAGCCTCACTGAATCAGTTTTCACGGTTTTCACTAGTATGGTGCATGGTTTGGGAAAAATGTGCGCCAACCATACAAATCACATAAATTTTCAAAATTTCAAAAATTTAACATAAAACAACGCTAAAAATTAACCAAATAATGTTCAAAATAAGAGTTTAGTAATGCCTAATGATAGTAATATGATGTTACAATCCCCCCACCATAGAAACTTTCTTTCCCCATATAGCCTATTAAGAAGCTTACATTTCAAAAAGAAGAGGTCACTGCTCTCCCATCAATTCCTTTCAATGTAAAGAACTGTAAAATTCAAGGGAAATTTATTTCTTAATTTTCTTTGGGATTGTACAAGTACGCAGTTTCTAACGGCTCCTAATTCTGGGGCACGGTGTGCCCAGAATCAATTTCTGAAGTTTAGCTCGGGTACGTTCAGTGAACGAATGAGCGGGTTTTTCTAACTTCTGAACCGGTGCTCGAAATAAAAATTTGAGGGAACCGATGGTTTCGCAGGGCCTGTAATTTCTTAAGAACACCTTTTCCAAAGGTGCATTTTCTTGGGTGGTGATGTAAAAAAAAGTGAGGAATAAAAATATAATTGTTTTATTTTTATTTCTTTACTAAGAGGTTTAAGTGAAATTAAGTTGTGACACAACATGATTTCTCTCTAATTTGTGGTTAACATCCATGTGATGGAGTTGGGGTGGGGCCCACACGAGCCCCCACATTTCAATTCTCTAACTCCCCATGAATCACCCTATCACTTTTAATTTGTGTAACACACCCACACCCCTTTTAATGTTTTGTCAACTCTCGAAGTTAAATTTGGATTATTAAATGCTCATAAATTAAGTCAATTAATTGATTGAGATCTTTTGAAATTCAAAAAGGGTTGGCATGAGTAATAAAATAAGGCAAAGCCTTATTTTATTATTTTTTGATTCATTGTGTGGAAACAAGGAGAAGACTCTTGCGCTCTGAAGAACTCTCCTTCCTCATCGAAGAACGCGAAGAACACCGAGTCTACGACGAAGAACTCCATCGCCGCAAGGGAATTGTCATACCATCTTCTTCCCACTCCACAGTCGGTGAGAGACACCTTCATCGGAGAATGACGATGTGTCACATCCTTCATCGGGCGAACACTGACGTCTCTTACGGAGCCTCGATCCGCAACGCTGCCTTCCAAGATGTCGTCTTCCGCGAAGTCCTTTTTCTTACGAAAATCCTCATTCAACGACTTCATCGAGGTAGGGGTTTGAGTTCAAATTTTATGGATTAAATTTTCACTTGCTTGATGAGGATTTTTATTCCTTTTGGGCCACCTGTTATCGTTATAACGGGAGGAGGTCGGACCGCACGAACACGGCTGAACCACCCCCCTCTTTGTTGTTGTTCTTGTTGCGGCATGAACAAAGGCAGCGTGGTGCCACGGCACCGCGCGGGAACATGGAGAATCATGGAGAAGATGCACGGCGCCGTCGCGCCACGCCGTTGAGGTCGAACGAACCTGTGGCCAGAGTCGGGCCGCAGTGAAGAGGTGCGGCGCCGTCGCGCCGCGTCGGAGAACCACGAGGAGACCGCATCCAGAGCGGCGCCGTGGAGAAGGGGCGCGGCGCTATCGCGCCGCCCTGGTTGGACCAAGGCCGTGGACTATGGCCGTGGCGGAGCAGGGAGTGGCGGCTGGAACCGCCAGCCGCCGGCGAGTCGGAGGGCGGGATCGCGGGGTCCCGCGGTGGCGACATCGGCCGGCCAGCTTGGCCAGCCGTTCGGAGATGGTCGGGGGATGTAACCCCCGGCTGGAAAAAGAATTGGCCCCCATGTGGGGGTTGTCATTTCAATCAGGGGGCAGCGCCCCCCCCCCCCTTTTACGCGACAGCTCGGTCGAGCGGAGCTGTTTGGCCATGCGGGCCGCGCCCGCGCCAGGCCAACCGGCCGCCCAGGCCGGGCAGGGCCCCGCAGGCCGCGCCGCGTCGTGTCGGCCGGGCTGGGCCGCGCCCTAATGGGCCGGAACCAGACCCAGTTCGGGTCGCCCGGTTCAGGCCAACCCAGGGGGTCTTGGGCCGGGTCGGTCCGGGCCCAAAACCCCCGAATACCGGACAGGTTCATTTAAATAATCGTAACATGGCCTACGGACCTCTGATCGACGCACCGTCAGTTGCAATGAGATCCTTGGATCGAGATGGTCGTTTCGGTATATTACACACAAGTTTTCGAAGAACTTGGGATACGGCCGGGTTGGTTCGAACACAAAACCAATCGGGCCCTCAGAGCGGAAACACTTATAACATGAGCTTCGGACGTCTGATGGATGTGTCGTCGACTTTGTTAGATTCCTCGTAGTGAGGCAGACCTTTTGGATTACTCCGCTCGAGGTTTGGATGTAGTTGGACTATGGTCGGTTTGGTTTTGACTTAAAAACCACCAGGCCCCTAGGACGAAAAAGCCGATAACTCTCAGACCGGGCGTCCAATCGACGCGCCGTCTGTCGTGTTGAGTTCCTATTGATGAGGAAAAACATTGGGATACATCAAATCTGGAATACGTTCCAGTTGATTTATTGACCC
Organism: Viscum album; assembly: GCA_963277665.1. NCBI lineage: Eukaryota > Viridiplantae > Streptophyta > Magnoliopsida > Santalales > Viscaceae > Viscum > Viscum album. Next base: position 287,490,109 of record OY728151.1, on the reverse strand, counting down.
CTTAGCTCGTGGAGCAGACCCTCCCGGAAATGATCATGTTGTGTGCGGGAACCCTAGAGCTGGCTGCGATTGCGACGACGATGACGACTGCACTGAAATCCTATGTGGGTTCGGATGCGATGATGACTGCACTGAAATACGCCGTAGGTTCGACAACGATGAAGACCGAACTAAAATCCTATGTGGGTTCGATGGCGATGACTACTGTTCTTGTATCCTACGTGGCTCTGGCAGTGTTACTATTCTTGTATCATACATGGGTCCGGCAGTATTTGACCTCTGTTGTAGTATCCTACATGGGTCCGACAGAGTATCTGGACTTGTATCCTATGTGGTTCTGACAGCTTAGTTGGTTTAGTATCCAACGTGGGTCCCAGCTTAGATGAATTAGTGGCTATATCTGATCATCTCTATCACCTTACGAAGAAGTATACCTGTGTGAGCTGAGTCTTGACTTTCAATCATTATCTTTGATATGATTCACATGCTTTCCTATGTGTATTGTGTTGTGATTTCTTGTGTGGATTTGTTTTGTACTATCCTGTGTGGACGTGATCGAACTTGGGCTCAAATGTTGGAGTCGAACTGGAATTGGTGACTTAGGTATATGTATGGTCATATACCTAAGCAGTGTTTAATGTTACTTCATGATCGTATCTTTCCTTTGTGGATTATCCTTTGTGGATTATGGGACACCTTCGGGGGTCTCGGGGTCCCTATTGATTACTGTATACTCACCCCTGAACGGGCTATGCCCGCACTACATTGTGTTGGATGTAGACGTCGGACATCGCTGATCGTGGTTGAGGCTTTTAGAGCAAGTCGGTACCTGGAGGTGGACCACTGGGCGGGACGTACACGGAGCGGACGGCTGGACCTGAGGAGATAAGGATGCTATCTGTACCCACCCACCAGGTGGGACTTCCAATGGACGGATTGACGTTGTGGCTTTACTTTCAGTTGCAGTAATTTCTTTCCAGTTGTACTTTACTTTCAGTTTGGGTTTGTATTATGGACCATTTACTTTCCGCACTAACTATTGTACCCAGTTTTACTTAGTGTTTACTTTTGCTGGCTTACTCTGTTGTGTTTATTTACATTATAAGGCAATGACTTCCCCTTCTTTCGGGATTTACGCCTTTGGTGCTAGATGCCAGCCCCTGGCCTATGGGAGTCGGGCTTGGGGTAGTCACGCCACGGGTCCCGAGGACGGGTCGTGAAAAATTGGTATCAGGGGATTTTGGTTCTACTGCAGAACTCAGGACTCTGATCTTTCTTCTATGTAAAGCAATAGTGTTAAGGGTATTGAGTGTGGTTAACAGTCCATGGATTCCAATGTTGGTGTGGCGGCCGACATATCTGTAAGCTAGGACCCTGATTTCTGATTTCTGACTCAATGCACGAAAACATTGATTGCATGTGTGTTTCTAAAGTTTTCTTTGTGATTACTTTGTGTTAGCTCACCAGGTATACTGTTTTGACCGTGGCACACCTGTTCCTTTTCAGGATGGCCCCACAATGGCAGCCAGTTAGGGTTCCAAGCTTTGTGCGAGATGAAAGCCCACCGAGCGATGAGGCCTCGGTGCAGGGCCCTTTTTCAGTGGAGGCACCGGCGGTACCACTACCCGCTGATCCACCGATGCCACCAGCCCCAGCCGCTGAGAGTGCATGTCGCCTTAGGGAACTGCATGAGTTTCAACGTTAGATACCGCCCAAGTTCCATGGAGAGACGGACCCTAAGGTAGCCGAGGATTGGCTGGAGGTTGTAGTTCGAGTTTTCAGGTTAGTGGGGACACTAACTGACCTCATAGTGATCCTTGCAGCGAGCCTCCTGCATGCGGAAGCAGGTAGATGGTGGAGCTTGATGCTCCAGGTGCACGACGAGGAATCTCTTCTTTGGACGGACTTTGAGAGCCTCTTCCGCTTGGAGTTCGTCACAGCCACCCTCCATGTAGTGCGCATTCAGGAGCTACTACAGCTGCAGCAGGGCAGCATGACGGTGGCCCAGTACTCAGCAAGATTTACTGATCTCTCGCACTATTTGACAGACATGGTAAGGGACCCATTATTTCAGGCCCGGACCTTCATGTAGGGACTGAGGCATGAGATGAGGGCATCGATGATCGCCCTCAGCATTCCGACAAAGTCAGGAGAACTGGGGTGATCCCTTCTCATAGAGAGCTTTCTTGCTGAGCCTACACCAGCAGCGAGACCTACCGCATGGCGGCATGTAGCAGAGTCGTCTGCAGCTGGCAGTCGACGGATGTCACAAGGGTCCAGGAGGACCATACCATCAGGAGGATGACCTCAGGACATTGGCTCAGAAGTGTGGGGCACACAGCGTAGAGCCAGCCATCCGAGGAGCAGACAGTGCTACACATGCGGCGGGCATGGCCACATGGCTCGTGACTATCCGACGCGTCGTGCAGAGGAGCAGCAGACGGTTACAGGGCCACCTAGGCAGAGGTAGAGGGTCGACCGTGGAGGTCCGCAGAGAGAAAGAGGATGAGGCGGAGGAGCTGGCCGAGTAGCAGGTGGTGGGCGACTCTTTGAGGCCTTACCACCACCACCACCCGGAGGTCCACCCCGACCATAGGGAGCTGGCGGGCAGAGACAGGCTCAGCTTCAGGCAGTGGAGGCCTATGACCACGGTGCTCCAAAGATGATTCAAGGTACTAGCTGTGTCTCCTCCACCCTTGATGCAATTCTTATAGACACCGGAGTGAGTCATTCTTTGATTTCCATTGCCCTTGTTCGGAGCTCAGAGATTCTGACAGAGTCGTTGGCTCGAACCTTATGGCTAGAGACTCCTACGGGAGCAGACTCGACGATTACGCACTGGTTCCGGCAATGTGAGCTTACTCTAGGAGGCGAGATCTTCAGCTAGGATCTTCTTGTAGCGTCATCGAGGCCTTACTACGTCATCTTGGGCATGGATTGGTAATCTACACTCCATGCTCAGATTGACTGTATTAGGCGCAAGGTGAGATGTGTTCGCACCAATGGCAGTAGGTTCACCTTCACCGGAGAGAAGGGAGCCTTAGCAGTGCAGGATGGACTCATGTAGAGGAGAGGACAGCCGATCACTCATCAGTTGGCTAGCCTCAACCTAGGAGCAGTTGACGTGCAGAGTCCTAGTTTTCCTGCAGCGGTGGATCAGTATGCAGACATTTTCCCGGATGACGTTCTAGGACTACCTCCTCGTAGAGATGTAGACTTTTATATTGACATGTACCCTAGGACAACCCTGATATCCACTCCAGCATATCGGATGGCTCCCACTGAGCTTCGAGAGCTGCGGGTACAACTGGAGGACTTGCAGGGCAAGGGATTCATCTGACCTAGTGTTTCACCCTAGGCTTCCCCAATTTTGTTCGCCAAAAAGGAGGACAGGAGCTTGCGACTGTGTGTCGACAATCGTCGCCTGAACCAGGTGACCGTGAGAAACAAGTATCCGCTACCGAGGATTTTCGACCTCTTCAATCAGCTCAAGGGAGCACGGTGGTTCTCGAAGATAGACCTCAGTTCAGGCTATCATAAGCTCAGAGTTTGGGACGAGGACGTGCAGAAGATGGCCTTCAGATGTCGGTATGGCCACTATGAGTTCTTGGTTATGCCTTTCGGCATAACTAAAGCTCCAGCAGTGTTCCTGGGTCTCAAGAACAGAATCTTTCATCCATACCTCAATCGATTTGTTGTGGTCTTCATCGACGACATTTTGATATACTCGACCACTAAGGAGGATCATGCCTACCACTTTCGGGTTGTACTAGACAAACTTTGAGAGAACCAGCTTTATGGTAATCTCTTGAAGTGTCAGTTCTAGTTACGTGAGTTCCACTTCTTTGGACACGTCATCTCTGAGGCGGGAGTTGCAATGGACCCTGCTAAGATCGAGGCAGTACTAGCTTGGGAGCCACCCAGGAGCATGACGGAGGTGCGGAGTTTCTTGGGTCTAGCTGGGTACTACCAGAGATTTGTTCTAGACTTCTCTAGAGTTGCGGCACCACTCTCAACTTTGATGAAGAAGGGGAAACCCTTCGTGTGGTCAGATAGATGTCAGCAGAGGTTCCAGAAGCTGAGACAGAGGTTGACCAGCGCACCTATCTTGAGGATACTTGAGGAGGGAGTAGGGTATGTAGTCTACTGCGATGCATTAGGGACCAGGCTCGGATGTTTCCTAATGCAGGAGCAAGTAGTGATCACCTATGGATCACGATAATTGAGGTAACATGATCAGAAATACACTACCCATGACCTGTAGTTGGCAGTAGTGGTCTTCGCTTTGAAGATATGGCGACACAATCTGATGGGTGAGCACTTTACAGTCTACTCTGACCACCAGAGTCTCAGGTAGATATTCTCACAGACGGACCTGAACCTGAGATAGCGGCAATGGCTCGAGTTCTTCCAGGACTATGACTTTGAGATAGTCTATAATCCTTGAAAGGGGAACGTAGTAGCCGATGAACTCAGTAGGAGAACGAGCATTCAGCTACTTGGAGAGGCGACGAAACAGTTATCCTCTTTGCAGTTATCCTTCGCGGATAGAGATGGAGCAGCCTTTCTTCACTCACTCATAGTAACTCCTCCGCTACTACAGTGGGTCAGAGAGGCACAGCGTGGGGATGTTGACTATGAGACGCGACGTGCATAGATATCCTCAGGAAATACACCTGATGGATTCTTTATATGAGGAGAGCACGATGTCTTTTTTAGAGGACCTACCATGGTACCAGCTACTTTTCGGGAGGAGGTGGTGAGGGAGTTTCACACTTCCCCTTTAGCGGTACATCCAGGAGTGGTGAAGATGTACCAGGATCTCAGATGACACCACTGGTGGCCAGGTATGAAGAAGGCTGTAGTAGAGTTCCATTCTCGATGCCTCACCTGCCATCAGGTGAAGGCAGAGAACCAGGTACCAGGAGGCTTGGTACAACCCTTGGAGGTCCCGGAGTGGAAGTACGATGGGATATTTATGGATTTCGTAACTGGACTTCCATGTACTTCCAGAGGTCATGACTCCATTTCAGTGATTGTCGACCGACTCACTAAGTCAGTCCACTTCTTACCCATCAGAGAGAAGGGATCAGTAGAGAGTTTGGTACATCTCTACGTTCAAGAGATTGTGTGGCTTCATGGTGTTCCATCATATATCGTCTCTGATCGAGATGCTTTCTTTACTTCCCAGATTTGGAAGGGGTTTCAGGAGGCATTTGGGATGCAGCTACGTCTGAGCACCGCCTTTCACCCTCAGACAGATGGTCAGATGGAGAGTACCATTCAGACATTAAAGGACATGCTCCGTGCATGTATCCTTGACTTTGGTCGATGCTGGGACGACCACCTACCCTTGGTAGAGTTCGCGTACAACAACAGCTACCACTCCACCATCGGGATGACACCATACAAGGCGTTGTACGGCCGACCTTGCAGATCACCGATGTGCTGGATAGACCCTGGGGAGTTAGCACTTGTGGGACCAGAGATGGTCCAAGCCATGACATAGAAAGTCCAGGTCATCCAGGAGTAGATGAGGATAGCTCAGAGCCGACAGAAGTCGTATGCTGATAGGAGGCAGAGACCGCAAGAGTTTGGGGATGGCGACCACATCTTCTTGCTGGTCTCACCTCGACGTGGATTACGGAGATTTGGCCGGGGCGGTAGGTTATCTTCGCGCTTTATCAGACCATTCTAGTTTCTCAGCAAGATAGGCGGGGTGGCTTATCTCCTAGCTCTACCACCTCAGTTGCACCGGGTGCATGACGTCTTCCACGTATCTCAGCTGAGGAGATACGTGCACGACCCAACGCATATCATCGACCATGGGGAGTTGGACATTGAAAATGGGGCGACTTTTGCGGAGGTCCCGGTAGAGATAGAGGGTCGACAGGATCGGGTCCTACGTGGGCGGTTGATTCCTCTAGTGCGCATCAGATGGTATCATGGGAACCTCCAAGAGAGCACTTGGAGAGCGGGAGGCTCAGATGCGTGCTCAGTACCCTCTTTTGTTTCCCTAGTTTGTGATGTATCTTTACGATGACGTAAATCCCTAAGGTGGGAGTAATGTAATGACCAATAAAATTCAAGGGAAATTTTTTTCTTAATTTTCTTTGGGATTTTACAAGTATGCAGTTTCTGACGGCACCTGATTCCGAGGCCCGGTGTTCCCGAAATCAATATCTGAAGTTTAGCTCGGGTACGTTCAATGAACGAATGAGAGGGATTTTATAACTTTTGAACTGGTACTCAGAATCGAAATCCTAGGGCACCAATGGTTTCACAGCACTGGTAATTGCTTAGGAACACATTTTTCGAAGGTGTGTTTTCTCGGGTGGTGATGTTAAAAAAAGTGACGAATAAAAATATAATTTTTTTATTTTTATTTCTTTACTAAGCGGTTTAATTGAAATTAAGTTGTGACACAACTTAATTTCTCTCTACTTTGTGGTTAACATCCATGTGAGGGAGTTGGGTTGGGGCCCACACGAGCCCCCACCTTTTAATTCTCTAACTCCCCATTAATCACCCTGTCACTTTTAATTTGTTTAACACACCAGCACCCCTTTTAATGTTTTGTCAACTCTCGAAGTTAAATCTGGATTATTAAATGCTCATCAATTAAGTCAAATAATTTATTATGATCTTTTGAAATTCGAAAAGGGTTTCCATGAGTAATAAAACAAGGAAAAGCCTTATTTTATTATTTTTTGAATCGTTGTGAGGAAACAAGGATAAGACTCTTGCGCTCTAAAGAACTCTCCTTCCTCGTCGAAGAACGCGACGAACACCGAGTCTACGACGAAGAACTACATCACCACAAGGGAATCGTCATATCGTCTTCTTCCCACTCTGTAGCCGGTGAGAGACACCTTCATCGGAGAATGAAGATGTTCCATATCCTTCATCGGGTGAACACTGACGATGCTTACGGAGCCTCGATCCGCGACGCTGTCTTTCGTGACACCGTCTTCCCCGACGTCTTTTTTCCCGCGACAATCCTCATTCGACGTCTTCATCAAGGTAAGGGTTTGAGTTCAAATTTTATGGATTAAATTTGTGCTTGATTGACAAGGATTTTTATTCTTTTTGGGCCACCTATTATCGTTATAACGGGAGCAGGTCAGACCGCATGAACACGGCCGACCCTCCTCCCACTTTTTTTTTGTTCTTATTGCGGCACGAACAAAGGCAGTGCGGTGCAACAGCACCGCGTGAGAAAATAGAGAATCACCATGAAGAAGTGCGGCGTCATCGCGATGCGCCGTTTAGGCTGAACGAACCCTTGGCCGGAGTCGGGCCACAGTGAAGGGGTGTGGCGCTGTCGCGTCATGCCGGAGAACCACGAGGAGACCGTGGCCGGAGCGGGGCCGCAGCGAAGGGGCGCGGCGCCATCGCACCGCGCCGGTCGGACCAAGGCCGTGGTAGAGCAGGGAGTTGCGGCTGGAACTGCCTGCCACCGGTGCGACGGAGGGGCGGGACCGCGGGGTCCCGCGACGGCGGCACCGGCCGGCCTGCCGGGTCGGCCGTTCGGAGATGGTCGGGGGTCGTTACCCCCGGCTGGCAAAAGGATCAGCCCCCACATGGGGGCCGCCATTTCAATCAGGGGGGCAACACACCCCCCCACCCTTTTCCGCGACAGCTCGGCCGAGCCGAGCTCTCTGGCCACGTGGGCCGCTCCCGCGCCAGGCCAACCGGCCGCCCAGTCTGGGCCAGACCGCCCAGGCTGGGCCGGGCCGGGCTGCACCCTAATGGGCCGGACCCAGACCCGAGTCGGGTCGACCCGGTTTGGGCTGAACCAGGGGGTCTTGGGCCGGGTCGGTCCGGGCCCAAAACCCCCTAATACCGGACAGGTTCATTTAAATGCATGTAACATGGGATAAAAACCTCTGTTTAATGCACCCTTAGTCGCGATGTGATCCTTGGATCGATACGGTCGTTTCGGTATATTACACTAAAGGTTTTGGAGATCTTGGGGTATGGCCGGGTTGGTTCGAACACAAAACCAACCGGGACCTCGGAGCGGAAACACTTATAACTTGAGCTCTGGATGTCCGATTGAGGTACCGTGGACTTTATTGGATTCCTATCATTGAGACAGACATTTTGACTTACTCCGCTCGAGGTTTGGATGCATGTGGAGTACAGTCAGGTTGTTTTTGACATAAAAACCAATCGTGACCCTGGGACGAAAAAGTCGATAACTCTCAGACAGGGCGTCCGATCGACGCAACGTCTGTCGTGTTGAGATCCTATCAATGAGAAAGAACTTTTGGATACATCAAATCCGTACTACATATCAGTTGATGTATCGACCTCTTCGCTCGTGGAGAGGACCCTCCCGGAAATGAGCATGCTATGTGCGGGAACCCTAGAGGTGGCTGCGACTGCGACGATGATGACAATTGCACTGAAATCCTCTGTGGGTTTGGAAGCGATGATGACTACACTGAAATCCTCCATCGGTTCGGCAGCGATGAAGACCGTACTGAAATACTCTGTGTGTTTGACGGCGATGACTACTGTTCTTGTATCCTACGTGGGTCTGGCAGTATTTCTGTTCTTGTATCCTACGTGGGTTCGGCAGTATTTGACCTCTGTTGTAGTATCCTACGTTGGTCTGACAAAGTAGCTGGACTTGTATCCTACATGGGTCCGACAGCTTAGCTAGTTTAGTATCCTACATGGGTCCCAGCTTAGATGAATAAGTGACTACATCTGATCATCTCTATCACCTTACGAAGAAGTATACCTGTGTGAGCTGAGTCTTAACTTTCAATCATTATCTTCAATATGATTGACTTGCTTTTCTATGTGGATTGTCTTGTGCATTCCTGTGTGGATTTGGTTGTACTATCCTGTGTGGACATGATTGAACTTGGGATCGGATGTTGGAGCCGAACTGGAATTGATGACTTAGGTATATGTATGGGCATATACCTAAGTAGTGTTGGATGTTACTTCTTTATTGTATCTTTCCTTTTTGAATTATCCTTTGTGGATTTTGGGAGACCTTCGGGGGTCTCGAGGTCCCTACTGAGTATCGCATACTCACCCCTGCACAGGCTATGACTGCACTACGTTGTGTTGGATGCAGACGACGGATAGCGCTGATCGTGGTTGAGGCCTGTGGAGCAGGCTGGTACCTGGAGGTGGACCACTGGGCAGGACGTACACGGAGCAGACGGCTGGACCCAAGGAGCTGATGAGGCTATCTATACCGACGCTTCAGGTGGGACTTCCAGTGGACGGCTCGACGTTGTTGCTTTACTTTTAGTTGTTGTACTTTCTTTCCAGTTGTACTTTACTCTCAGTTTGGGTTTGTATTCTGGCCCATTTACTTTCCGCACATACTATTGTACCCAGTTTTACTTAGTGTTTACTTTTGCTGGCTTACTCTGTTGTGTTTGTTTACTTTATAAGGAAATTCCTTCCCCTTTTTTTGGGATTTACGCCTTTGGTACTAGTCGCCAGCCCCAGGACTATGGGAGGAAGGCTTGGGGTAGTCACGGCATGGGTCCCGAGGATGGGTCATGACATTCAATCCCACATAACATGATAATCAGAACAATGATTTTATAGAATCCATACCAAATTTATTTTTCTCCCATAAAGTTCCTTTGATTCAGAATAAACTATCTTGACCGGATGATTAGTCACACAAAAATCAGGTTCAACCTCAAGATCACTCTAGCTCAAAACATAATATGGATCAAAAACATACTTTTGTTGATAAGATACATGAAACACATTATTTATCAATTTCATCTATTTTGGAATTGCTAAATTATAATTCACTTTCTCCACATGCTCTATAACCATAAAAGGTCCCACAAAATGAGGATAAAGTTTACCTAACCTCAAAATCCATTGATAACCCAACTGAGGTAAAACATTCATGAAAACAAGATCACCAAGTAAGAATTCCAATCGACTTTGACAATGATCAACATATGATTTATATCAGATCAATTTAGTCAACATTATTTAAAGAATCAACTGAATATTTTTGGCCATCTCATAAACTAAACATGGTCTAAATAGAGAACCTTAACCAATCTATGACCAACAGAATATAGAACTACAAGTCCAGTCATACAAGGCCTCTAAAGGAATCATTATGATCATAGATTGTTAAATATTATTATAAGAAAACTCAACTATCCCAATATGGTCATCTCAGTCCCCAACAAAGTCAAGAACGTATGTGTGGAGGATATCTTCAAGAATATATATACCTCTTTCTATTTGGACATCCAACTGTGCATGGTATTCCATGCGCAAATAGGCATAATATTCGAGTACCTCCTGAAGGCATCTCCAAAATAGAGAAGTTTATCAAGGATCCTATTATCGACTATAAGATAAGGAACTCTATGAAAAAGAACAAAGTATTTTAAATAATGATTTCATAACTCTTCACCTTTGGTTGCATCAGGAATGGGTATAATTTCATCTGATTTATTCAGCCTACAATCAAAACCCATATCACATTATTATTCATTTGGGTACATGGAAACCCAACCACAAATTCTATTGAGAAATAATCCAACTTCTAATTTGGTACAGGAAGAGGTTAAAGAAATCTAGAAAGTTTCTTGTTCTCAACAATGACCTGTTAGAATATATAATAATGGGAGAAAATATCAACAATGGCCCATCTCATACCTATCCACCATAATTTTTATTTCATTTCATAGAACATCTTCAAGGTTCCAAGATTCACATCTCACTAAGAATTGTGGAAATTCCTCATAACAGCTTTCTTAACTAATAATATCACAAAAAAAATCAATTCTGATTGCAAATAATTCCCTTAGTTGAGAATGAACAATCATGTACAATCTCCCCACCATAAATAGAGTCTCTAATATTGAGAAATTAATCACCAATATACTATTACTAAATCATTATCTCAATAACAATGCATGACAACTAAAAACTGGTCACGGAAACATCAATCCTTGAATCCTGGACTCTGATATGAAACTATTCAAAAAGATCTATCATGTTCCACTCTTATGATGATTCTTTCATGGAATGGATTTTATGTTTCCTGGTCATGGAATATATTACTAAATTCCCTTTCCCTAGGGTAGAGGAAATGTCAAAGTCAAAATATTGCAGGTTTTCCACCCAATGCCTTTGGCGGACATTCAAATATTTTTTAGAGAAGATATAACTCAAGATCTTGTAGTCAGAATACATGGTAGAACATTCTCCATAATGATAATTTCACCTACTCCTAAGTGTGTTCATCACAACTGAATATTCAAGGTTATGGGTTAGGTAATTCCTCTCAGGTTTCAAAATCTAATGAGTTCCCTAAGAAATGACATAAACACCCATCATAAGAATGCATCCCAAACATAAACCCAATACATCATAGAAGACCGCATAGCCCTACTCAGCCTCTAAAATAGTCAACATCGGTGTAGTATTCAAAATAAATTTCAGTGCAGCCAAATAATTTTTCCATTTTTCATCCCAAGAAAACCTCACTCCCTTACGAGTTGGAGCTGGCATTGGACAATCCAACATTGAAAAGTCCTTAATGAATCTGTGATAATACCCAACTAAACCTAAGAAAATCCAAATCTCGAAAAAAAAATCATGGTTATTCCCATGTAAAAACAACACTCGTATTTTTTAGATCAACTGAAATACCATGTTACGTCACCATGTGTCAAAATAAAACCACTTCCAAAATCCAGAAATCATATTTCCATAGTTCAACTTAGAGTCACTGATTTTTAAACAATTCTAGAACTAATCTCAGAAGACACACACGTTCCTCCTTAGAGTTAGAGTAAACAATTATTTCATCCACAAATAAAACCACAAAATTATCAAGATACTTATGGAAAATTATATTCCTTAAATCTATAAAAACTATAGGGGAATTTGTTAAACCAAATGGAATGATAAAGTACTCATAATGGTCATACATACTCCAAAAGGATGTTTTCAGAATATCACAATCTTTTATTCTAATCATGTGGTATGAAAATCAATGCACAATCATTAATAACCACTTTTCCCCTTTTAATTGTTCAAACAGATCATCAATATATGGAAATAGATTCTTGTTCTTGACTACAACTCAATTGAGTTTTTGGTAATCTGCACAAAGGCGAAGTGAACAACTGTCCTTCTTAAAAAAGGTAAATGGTGCTTCCCAATGTGATACACTCAAAAGTATGAATCCTTTTATAGAAAATATCATCCAATTGATACTTTATCCACTTAATTTCGGTTAGTTCCATGAAGTAAGAAGGAATAGACAGTAGTTTTGTACCATGCACTAAATCTATAGAAAAATATACCTCCCATATCTGTGGAAATCTTGAGAATTTAGAACTAAAACATCAGAAAACATGACTTAAACTGGAGGGACATCACTGCTCAAAGATTCTCACTCTAGGTCAAAAGAAAACACAAATATTACTTTCCCATAATCTAGATAAGAAATTATGGATCTACTCAACCTCATTTCCCATTATCCTTGAATGATATGGAACACACTATTGGGTGTCGTAAAGGAGAGTCATTAAAGATAACAATTAGTCAAAGATTTATTATAAATGAGCCAACACAACTTGAAAATTACATTAATGAGTATCATGTCAGGAATAAAAAAACCACAAGAAATATCAACATCTAATAAAGATAAACCAAAAGTAGGATTACGAATACCTTATTCTCTCTTTGTTCCACGGGTTTCTATAATATCCATTGCATACGATAAAATATTTGAAGGAATATATAATATATTGACAATAAAAGTGGAGATAATTGAATGATATGAAACATTATTAAATAAATAATTCACTAATAATGAAGTCATAATGATGGTACATCTTGTGGTCATAGGACCCGTATATACTTCCTCTAGAGACTCTTCAACTCCATGAAGAAGATTTGTTCCAGAAATATGTTGCTAGAAACCCATTTTACTTGAAGAATCTGATTTCACTATATTTTTGGTAGGAGCTAATAATTATGTTCCACTATTCTGAGTATAAAATACATGAAAAAACTTATTCATGTGACATGAGCGTCTGTGAGAACCACATACCTTTGGTGCCTTAGTGAAACCCCTTTTCCAGTGTATTGGCCTATCACACAAGTAGAAATTTAAAGGGCTTATTTTATTCATTTAATTAGGTTTAGAAAAACTCATCTATCAAGAAATACCATGAAAATAAACATGATTTCTCTTCCCTTTAGAAGAATTAACACTAGCACTGAAAGAAAAAGGTACACTCGTTAACCCTAAAATACCAACCAGGTTTATTTCAAACACTAATGATATATCAATCACATCAATATAAGAGGGAATATTCATCAAGAAAGTCTAATATTGAATATCATATTGAAGTCTCATCTCGAACCATAGAGTCTTCATATTCTTGTTCGATACAGTCTCTGGTGAAAATGACACAATCTCAGAAAAACAATTTGCATACCCCATCACAGTCTTATCAGCCTTCTTGAGTTTGAAAAACTCAGTAGCCCTAGCCAATACCATTGACACTAGATATAAATGGTTAGTGAAAATATCCTTTAAGTATTTCCACTGTTAGATTTCATGATTATTTTTCATCACCATCATGTTCCACCATATCTTTCTTGGTCTCTCTATCATGAATGTGGAACACTTCACCATGATTTATTTAGGTGTATCCAAGAACTCAAACAAATTCTCAATCCATCTGAAACAATACTCATCCTCTTAAGGATAACTGGAGACTCTGAACGATGGTGGATACTATTAAATTAACACCTATAAATATTTCCCAAAAACAACCCTCTTAGGTTCTATAGTGGGATCCTAAATGGGAACTATTGGTGGTTCTTGTCCTATATCATGTACAGTGCGCACAATATTCTCCACCAATCTCGTGTCCATGAGAGGATTTTTTTGCTCTATGGTTCATCAATATCTTCCATCTGAATCAGATTAAAACATATTCTTAGAGGCATGATGCTAAAAACATTAGTAGGCAACATTGAAGGCATTATATTATCACTAAAATAAAAAAAATGAGGTAAATTAATCGAAACAAATAGATATCCATGATTTGGATTTCAATATATCCAAATAAAAAGTGACAAAACACTAGAACTAATCCTCAAGAAAAATTTCCCAAACCACCCTTGGCGACTTAAGGCTTATTGTGGTTATAGCTAGCCAGTCACTCAATCGTAACTATGTCCTATGCCTTGACAATATTACACAAATGCATAGTGACATCAAGGAAATATGAAAAACCTACACCTATAATGCCACCTTATCACAAACAAGCATGGATACATGGTAACCTGATAAAAAAATCTAGTTCTAACATAGCCCAAAGGGAATTCCTAATCCCCATGGATCAACGCCTAGCACATGGAATCATAAAATATGTAAGTGGGTGTAAATTTTACACAAATACAATGAAATAAAGATAAAAAAAGTATGTATGTACATAATAAAATCATATAGGGAGAAGTGTACTTGAAGTTAAACATGTATGAAAATGAAATGTACTACAAAAAAGTATTATAAATAGGATAACAACCCAAGTCCTAGTCTACAAAACTCTCCAAGACCAAGGATCAGTAGCTTCTACCACCACCAGGTGGTTTCTTACCCTTTCTAAAACCTATAAGAATATTATCTTCAAACACCTGAAGGTACGGGTAGGTTTTGAGATAAAATCCATGTAGGGTCTCACCAAGGATTCCATAATAAGATTCCATCATTTAATTAAACAAATAAATATTTCAATTTTAAATAAACATTCAGGGAATTTAAAAATAAGATTTAAAACAAATAATTTTTTACATTTCAAATGATACAAATTCTTTAAACCAATGGATCAATAAAAATTTTATATATATTTAGAATGAATATGTAAATGAATTTATAAAAAATGGAATATATTTCAAACAAAAACATTAAGAGACATACTTATATGGAACAAGGTTTGATAGTTCCAGGATATTGGACTACCACACACTCAAGTAAATTATCTCATCAATATGTGTACACATATCCCTTAGACACCAGTTAAAGAGGACTCATCACCATCCCATCAGAGATGTGACCTACTGAATATGTATTGTTAGTGTTGTAAATCATCAATAGACTGTCTTCCACAATAATTAACTATCTACTAAGTCTTTTATATCCTTTAATACTATCAATGATGGGAATTTTATTTTAAAACACTTTAAAATAAAATTCATCCCGTTCTCCCATTTCTAATATTTCAATTTCCCATTAAAAAAATAAATAGGTTTTTAATCAAATAATTTCTTTTTCGATGATAAAAACACTATGTTTCTATCAAAATAATTTAATGTTATTTTTCTCAAATAAAAATTTAAAATAAATTTCATCAAATCAATTCCATAATTTAAATTCAAAAATTTAAATCTCACAATTTTCCATCACTTTCAAGAAAACATCCTAATTCACTGGAATTAGAGGGTTTTTCTAGTTTTGTGCCAAATCAAATCAAAATCCCTAATTCACTGGATTTAGGTTTTACATTAAACTAATTGAAATAGATTTAACTGAAACGAACCAATTAAGTTTAAATTGAACAACTGAATTTAAATCATGAAATTTAGGGTTAACCAAAATTGGCTATCATAACAGAACCCCTACCTCAGGATCACAGGATCTCAAAGAGAAAATCCCTAATCGGGAAAATCCAAAGAAGAACATCGACAATGAGGATCCGAGTATAAAAACAATATTCAAGATCTGAAATAGTGGGGATTATATTCTCCAATAACATGGATATCTATGAAACCCAAGGGAGAAAAGAGGTGGGAGCCTGAGATAGGGAATATGAAGATTAATCTTACCAGGAAGAGATTGAACATCATTCACCTAGATTTTATTTTCTTCTAGAAGGGTGTAGAGGTTCCAAAATCACCTCTTAGGAGCCTCTAAAAATAAAAAAAATGTTATATGGTCATACAGGCCTATCGGGCATCTAAAAAATGGTTTTTAAATTTTAAAACAAATTTTCAGATTAATTAAATCTCATACATATGGTTTCCTAGGCAGATCCACATGGTTAGTGAAACTATGTTCCCTAACTATGTGCCCCTTTTTTTCTTAGGTGCATGGTTTATCCATGGTGGTCACATGATTTTTCAAACCATGCACCAACTGTGAAAATCCTCATTGTCTGGCTTTTCATGGTTTTCACTAGTGTGGCATACAGTGTGTGCAAACCATGTGTCAATCATGCATAACCCATAAACTTTCAAAATTTCCAAAATTTCACCCAAAACAACCATAAAAATCCAACTAAAACAAGATCAAAAGAGGGGTTTAGGAATAACTAAAAATAGTAACGTGATGTTACATGGAATCTGGGGATATTTCTCATAATGAAAAAATTGATCTTCTAAACACTAATTATTCCTCGGTGGTTAATCATTTCTAGAGTTATTTTAGCATTCTCAAAAGTGATAATGAAGTGGATTTTATTAAATCTACTTAGTGATGACCTAGGGCCCATGATATTCTTCACACTTGGAAAATGTAAACTATTACATCATCCTTTTACCTCTAGGTAAAAAATCTAATATTTATTTTTTAAACAATAATCATTTTAACAAAAGTAATATTGATGTTTTCTTTAGCTAGTTAAATCATTTGTTATTAAATAATTTTAACTGATGATTTTTTGTTTTAAATTTATTATGATTTGAGTGTTAAATTAACCTTTATTTTATATTTAAATTTCATTTACTTAGTTTAGAGTTTTAGTTACTCTTGATTATATCCTTGTATTCAATGGTAGATAAGCACTTTTATAATCTCTCAATAGGAAATATAGTCCACTCATGAAAGTTTAATATTATTAATATACTTTAAAAATATTATAAGTGGGGTATATTATGGTTTCAATCTCAACAAGGAGTGACATATTAAGAGAAAAACTCGTACAACTAATGAATAAGTTATTATCTTGGGAATTGAACTATGAAGTGAACTACTTCTAGCCACTTATCAATCATATTTGTTTAATTTATCCCTTGTTTCAACTATTTCATACTCATTCATAGTGCCCAATAATGATAATCATGCAATATTTTTACAATTATTTAATTTTTTAAAAATTTCAATCAATGAGAGCCTAACCATAGAAATCACATATCAACAGATATTTTTTAAATCTTGGTTTAAATGATACCCAAGAAAGTCATTATTTTTTATCAATTCTCTACTTGTTTTATCATATCTCATCACCATATTCACTTATCAATAATGTGAATACAATATAGTCATAAGATACATCAAATTTCAGAAAAAAATCTACTTTGGAATATAATTCAATAAATAATATCTAATAAAATATATCTATTAAATTTACACAATTAAATAATTCATTAAGATGTAATCAAGATAAATTAAATAATTAAATTTTTTCTGAAATGGCCTTTTAACTTTAAACATAGTTATACAGTTCAATAAATTATTTATCTATTAAAAAATATGAAAGGTATGAAATTTTTACAAATATGTTAAAATTCCATATCTCATAAACCAATCTTATGAAAAATTCCTTAATAATGCTTCATGTGGGAATTCGTGGGGGATTACAAGTTTAGTTTAAAAATAATTTTAATAAAAATATGTCTATAAATAATAGTTTATGTAAAAAAACATGTTATATTAAATTTTTGTTTAACCTTTTCATTTATAACATTTATATGTTTTCATTAATTAAATATGTTCTCATTTATTTTTGTTTGGTTTTTGAGGATTCTTCTACTACTCTAACTAATTTGGGTGAATATGATAATGTGGGTGTTGATTCTCATGGTAATGATGATGGTGTTATGAGAGGTGGAAACAATGTTTTTGGTGTTTTTGAAGGAGATGATGATGGTCATGATGGTTATATGATACAAATATATAGGTAAATTTTAGATGTAAATTTTATTCTTGGTTTATATGTTGAATTTTATCATATTGTTTTGTTTTATTTTGATGATGTTGATATTGAAATTTTGTATTGTTTATCATAGAGATAGTTTAAATTATTTTTATAAATATTTTAATCCATTTAAGTTCTATTTATACTATATTTTTCTTTTTTTATTCTGTTGTATGTTTCAAGGTTTGAGTTCGATTTTAGTGCTTCTGGCTTGGTAGGAATTTAAAGTTACCTTTTTGGTAGTGAAAAAAAATATAAGGACCCAAAAAGTAGTCAAGACTGAAATCTAGCCGAATCCCAATAAATATAGTAGAAACACAAAAACTATAAAATAGTAATAAAATGGTTCTTATGTCATGGGATATTATATAGGATCACCACACCTACCATAAGCTAAGAAATTCCAAGGATCTAGGATTAAGCCTCAAGACACACAGTCACCAAAACCCAATGAGGTGTACCTTTAACACACCTACTCTCTAACTACCAGTGTTATAATCTTCTAACAATGAACTTTTCATTATTGAATGAACCAGTTCCATCATCCTTACTAATCCAATACTAAGAAGAACAAGTAGAATAGAAACATCAAACCACAAGACTGGATCACCATAATTAAATAGTACCTATGAAACTATCATATTGTTGACCTCCACCAAATGTTATTTCTTCACAAATAAACATATGCCTCCACTAAGGGAAACACATTTAGAAGAAAAAAAATTAAACTAAATCCCTAAATTCTTCAAACAATAGTTACATTGAGGATACTACACCACAACACTAGGGGATAACACATAGAATAACTAGGATCTCACTGATCGAAGAAAGTTTATATTAAAAACATTACCCATTGAATTTTTTATTTAAAATTTATGAACTGACTCAATCAATCACTACTAATAAACCAAAAAAATAGAAGAGCAGAGACTCTCAAGTTCACTAAAAAACCCCACCACCACCAAGATAAATAGGTTTTATTCTATCCATTCGGGACTAGAAAATAATAACCTCAAGACTTTATAGAAGAAATGACCCTTTTAGTTCGAGGGGTAAAAATATATCATTTAATGTTTTCGAATAATTCCATGGGGATTCCAGATATATGGAGTAGTCGGTAGGAACATGTGATTCCCTAAACAAATAAATTTATAGCAATCATTAAACGCAATCTAGTAAGGATGTAGAAGATAGAAAAGACCCTAAATAGTGATATAATAATATTATTCCTTGTTATAAAATTCATGAAATTAATATTGATTATATAATTATAACGTAATTCTATAATTTAATTAATTTTGGAATGATTACATTGAAACATTTGTTGAATAAATGAATAAAATTTTTAAAACACCGAATTCCTTGACAATAAAATTGTTCTGTGAGTATTATGATGGGTTTTTAGAGCTTATGGTGTTGTCCATTATGTGTAAATATTATAAATTCATGTTTTACTTTGTTTTATTAGGTTAGAATATTGTGTTGTTACCAATAAAACCAATGATTTTTGATGGTAGGGTGAGATTTAAGTGCAGCGGGTTGGTGAGAGTACAATATTTTTATTGATTTAAATTGTTTGATCAATTCCATTACACAAGTATGTAAAAGGGTATAAATTTTCATATATACACCAAATTGTTCATTACTTATTTGAGGAACATTTTTGGCTCCACACTAAGCATGTTATTCTCACACATTCCATGAACATTTCAGTGGACATGTATATCTACTTGTAAAACTTTAGGCATGATAGTTATGTGATGATTTCTGTGATGTTATTTGGGTTTGATAGAATTTTGTATTTGTGGATTTGTTTAAACTTCATCTGGTATTATTTTTTTTGGTATTTTTGTTAGAGTCCCATTTTCCAAATTCATTATTCCTCTATAGTTCTCAGTTTTTTCTTCCTTG
The DNA here is from genome assembly GCA_963277665.1 of Viscum album. NCBI lineage: Eukaryota > Viridiplantae > Streptophyta > Magnoliopsida > Santalales > Viscaceae > Viscum > Viscum album. The sequence goes on along the minus strand of OY728151.1, from coordinate 287,470,244 downwards.
GGCTCTATTTAACATTGAATTTAGTTTTTGGCCTATGGTTTATTTTAGACTACACCTCGTATGATTTAGATGAATTCATGTAGTTATATTACTATTGTTCATGTGTTCTAACTATGCCATAAAAATTATCATTTACTTTGGTTAACTCAAACTTATGGATGAGTAATGTTGGTATCTTGAATCAAATTCAAAAAATTGATTCATATTTGTTGGAAAAATAAATCATTTGAATAGGAGTAAGGTCATATAAGTTTTTAAAATGTCTATTTTATGGATAATTGTCTATAAATAATTTTTTTTATCCTTTGATGATCGGGCAGTGTATGTGACATGGGTACATAGTAGTAACTCAGGTCATACATTATAAGTATGAGTATGTAGTGCAGTGATGTTCTATGTAGTGGGGTGTAGTGTAGTGGGGTGGGGAGTATTGCACTGTGATGGGGTGAAATTTAGTGGATTGGGGTGTTGTGTAGTGAAATTCCATGGGTTGTAGTGCAGGTTTAATTGTATTTTTTTTATAGAAACTAGTGGATGTACCCACAGTTTACAGCCATGGAAATGTACCTATTGTTTTTTTCTGGAAACTAAAGGATGTAGACAAGGTTATAAATTGTGGAACTAAACCTAACTCCATGTTTTAAACCATGTATATTTTCCTAGTTCCAAAAGTGAAAACTGTGGAAAAAATATATTTTGTGGACTCTAATACAATATTTTGTAAGTGTGGAAATATACCTATGGCCATGGTTTGAACAATGGATATATGGCTATTTCCATAGTTTGAACTATGGAAATATGACTATTACCATGGTTAAAAACCATGGATTTGGAATGTTCCATATAGAAACACCATTTGGTTCCATGACCAAGGAAACTATGTAAATTACCTATAGTTATGGTTTTAGGGTCTGTAGCCATAGTTATAGATTATGGCAATATATATATTTTGTAGTAGTTATTCACTTTACATGATATTATTAATGATTTATTTATTGAGGAATTAGGTTATGGAATATAAGAGTACCCATATTATAGAATGTTATATTCAACTAAAATTTATATAGGTAAAACATAAAGCTAATGTAATGATATTTTAGATTAAGACATATTTGAGGTTGAATTTATCATTAAATTATCTTACAATAATTATTTTATGGTTTCAAAAACTAATGCTAACTATTTTTGGTTTTAGTTAATCATGAATTCTGAAAGAAGAAAGTTAATAATGGATTTCATGGACAATTAAATGATTTTCCCAATTACAAACCTAATTGTGTGGAGATTTTCCAAACGATCAAGTTAATGGGATAAGAACAGTACTAATAAACCTTATGATTATGTCAAAACAGCTATTAAGAATTATGATTAATAATTTGAAAAGATATTAATTTCAAAACATACTAAATAAGAGATGGATACAGTATCAAGGATGTTTAAATAATGTAGTTGATAAAGTAAATAAGATTCAATTTCCTTTGGGTTGAAAATGTTGGAAGAGGCACCTAGATGATTGTATAAAAAGAAAGGGGAAAAGTTTTTTATGTGTAAAGGAGTGTATTGAGTAAATAATTTCAAAGGAAAAGTAACGAGATTAGTGGACATGGTGAAAGTAAATATATTTCATCCATAGGTTCCAATTATAGTTTAATGTATTAAATGTGGGGAAATTGGACATTATCCATGTCAATCCCCAAATTATAGGGAAAAGGATGATAAGAACCAATGATTTCCAAGAAAATAGAAATCCCATGTACCCACAACTATATAAGTGGGTTCCGAATATGATATGGAATGATGATAATTGATCACCCATTCAATAAATATGATTTTTTATTCCTATTTTTTCAACCAATTCCTTTGTACCAAAAATTTTTGATAAGAAAAAAATATTCTAACCCTCGTTTACTAGATATGAATTTTTAAATTCTATTAAAATGATTATTATATTCTGATTATAAAATTCTTATATAATATATGTTTATAGAAATGTACATTGTATAAAATCGTATTTTACTTTCATCAATTTTTATGTGATGTTATGCATGGATTGACACTCTTGACATAGAGTCCATGATAATTTCTAAGAGAGGAAAATAACATCTAAAAATCATTCAATGGAAACCTATTTAGGATGATTATAAAATTCATATTTAAACAACTAATCCCATTATATTATTATATTTAGCACAAATGGTTGAAGCAGAAACTCAACCTTAGTTATATTCCTATTATGAGGTAAAATAGGAATTAAATTTTCATACCAAGGATAGTGATAATGAAACCTCAATAGAAATTAAATCTAGAGTTATGAGTATCTTATAGGCACAAATAATTATTTCATTAGTTATGAAAATTTAAAAATTTTAGGATACAATTTATTTATTAGAGGGATAATATAATGATCCAAAATTTCTTTTTGTATTGTCATTAACTAAATATTATGTTTATATATTGCTTTACATTAAAAAACTAACTAAAACAAAACCATAATATATTTTATTTAGATAATAATATGACTATTAAAACATAGTCATCGAATTTGAGGTTCTAAATATGAGTAACATAATTATAAAATATATTTATTAAAAATTTAAATATCATTATATATAAAATTACTTCATTTATTTGGTGCCTAATAATGTTTTTACAAAAAAAATGCAGTTCTTTGTGCTATTAATTTTATTAATGAAAGTAATTATATTATTTTAATATGGTGATTTTAATAAAATATAATATTTATTTATGAATCCAACTTTCTTTAGTGTTTTCCAGAAATTAAGAATACAAACAATATGTAATTTAAAAATTTATTTCCCTATACAAAATAGTTTTTCATTATATTTTATGATTTAATTTAATGATTAAATTTAAAAATTTTAGAACAAAAATTTTAAAAAATGGACATAATTTCTACATTCACTGTGAAAATATTATCTTAAAATAGATTTTTTTTATTTTTTTAACAATTATTTTTATGTGAAAGTTCCAAAATACCATTATTATAAATACTGTGAATTTTATGAAATTAATAGTACATAATTTTGTCTAAGAATTTCATGAAACCTTTTTATCGAAAAAAAATTTATTTTATAATAAAAATTTTAAATTTTAAAATATTTATTTTATTTTCCAAACCTATTTTTGATATTTTAGAATATATGTTACTTTATTCCCTAAAATTATTTTCAATGCATTCTACATTTATTATTTTAAAATTAAATTTAATCATTTTTAGAAAGTAAATATAATCAATTCAATTTATTACTTGGAATTATAAATTACATGTTACAAAATAAAGACAATTTTATTCTGGGGTATAAAACAATAAATTGCTTCAGTATAAACTAGTTACCGTAGTAAAATCCAAAAGGGTAAAGAGGTTTAACCAAATATATAGAAGTAATAACTTGTTAAAAACATGTTTCTAATTGAGTGGATGTTGTGCTTCTTGGCCAAAACTTATCTTTAATCCATTATTTTCCATTTTTTCATCTTGATGTGTGAAATAAGGGCCCTCTTTATATTAACATGACATATTTACAAGAATTTCATTCTCATCACTTAAAAAAAGGTTTCCAATACCTATTAAATTACATACCCAAATTTTTGTTTCCTATGAATTTCAATAATTTTTTATTCCCCTAAAATCATTTATCACTCCATTGAATTTTTGGACAGAATATTTTTTTCCTAATTCCACTATTTCCAAGGAATCATCTAAGGAAATCTCAATGCTCTTAATGAAAGTTCAAATGTTTCCCTAATATTTGATTCATTTTTGTCTTTTCATTTCATATATATGTTATCAATTTTATATGATTAAATTATTATTTACAGTATACAAAATGTTTTTATATTTTTTTAATATCCATTAACCCCCTTTTCCTTCTCTATTTTAAAAAATGAAAATATAATTCATGTGTTTGTATGGGCTACCGCCTCCCTGATGTGGAATCTTTCATTTTAACCATCACCTATATTAGATTATTATAAGGATAGAATTGATGAATAAATGTGACATATATAATATTATTATGATTGTGAATAGAAAAATTATAATCCACCTACATTCCCTTGCTTTCATTGATAAATGAAGAAGTTAATCATTAATACATGTGAAATATTTCCTTTATGAAGTAACATATCTCATTTTTCATCCAACTTATTTATTACTTATTAAAATATATTAAAATATGATTAACCGTAATAAAATATCAAAATAATGTAATTATTATTTTGAAATATTTATGTTATTCCAAAATAAAAAACTTTCATAACCTTACTCATCCATTAATTATGGTGTGTTCATATTTGGGTCGGTCCAACCACCTACTTGAATGGGACTATAAAAAATAACTTTTATGAGTATGAAAAATAAATTATTGATAATATATGATATAAATAATTAAATAATTATTTTTTTATTAATATAATTAATATTAAACTCAGTAATTGAGATAATAATGGTTGTTCATTAAAAATAATTGAAACATTCCCACCACCAATTTCATATTTAACGATCATAACTAAAACTATCATATTATGAAATTATTAAATTTAAAATAATAGTAAATAATAAATTATAGTAACATGTATCTAATATCATAACACAAACTTTCATGTACAAACCTTGGTTTATTTTTTGTTTAACTTGTTCTTTAGTTTGACCACTCTCTCTCTTGTAAATTCATGGTTGTTTTACCTTGTTCGGGCCTTTAGAGAGGATAAAGGTGTGTGTTTACACAAGTTAGAGATACTACGATATGGCCAAGGTGATTTAACATTATAGAAGACAATATCCTATATCCAAAATGACTAGAGGATGCCCACGAACTTTCTGGTGAGGTCCACCAGACAGCCAGTGGAGGGATGGTAGTAGGGAGTTCCAATAGAAACCCAATCAGCCAACCTATGGGACATTCAATGCACCAAAATTCATACCAAGAACTATTTTCTAGATGGTGGGATCAAGAGACTATCTATTTATGTTGAACTATACAATAATTAGAATGGTATTATCATAACATTTATTCTTTTAAAATATTTTTTAAATCGAAACCCTTTCCATCGAATTCCATTTAACCCTAAACACCTTAGAGGCTCTCTAAAGATGATTTTGGATCTCCTAGAATTTATTCTTCTTGGATAAAAGTGATACTCGATGTATTGGATCTATTCTAGTAAGTGTGATATTTTTGGAATATGAATTCTCATTTCCTCTTCCTTTCCCAATTTGGGAGTGGTAGATCCTCATGTTATTGATGGATTTAGATCTTGATCGATGAATTGGGTTTATAAGATTCTACCTTAATCATCTTAGTCATAGACTCTCCATTTTTTGACCTTAGGATGTGTGTTACGTGATCTTTTGACTGAGGAAAGAGGTATCATAAGGGAATTACTATCTTATAAAATGTTTGTTTCTTTCCTAACTTGAAATGGATTTCTAGTTGATTTCAAAATATTTATTTTAGCCTTTTGATAAATTATTTTCAAATGGCATGGTGTGTGTGACAAATCCATTTGAAAATATATTTTTAAATAAAGTTTTTATTTACAAAAATGATGTTGAATTGAAAAAGAATAATTGGATGCATGTTTATTTTTTGATAACCTTTGAAATAGATATCATGAAATGTTTTATGGTTTGTAATGGAATGAATTGATTTAAAAGGAATGAGTTTAAATGAAACCCATTTTATATTGGTTTTTTAAATTAAATGATATATTCTTAAAATTGAAATTTTGGATTAATTAAATTGTTGATTGAGATTAATTGAGATTTTTTGAATTGAATAATAGAACCATGTATGATTTATTACTTTGAAGAACATGGAAGAATGGGTAGTCAGGTGGATTGATATGAAATCTATATAAAAATCTATCTACAGAATGATTGATGATTACAAATAAAACTATATTAAGTTAAAGGAGTTTATTATTTATTATTATCTCTTGTTCCCCTTAGTCTTGGGATATAGGGATTCTATTCACACTTGGGGTTGACTTTCAATAAGATTATGCAAGACCTTTTGAATGGAAATAATTAACATATGATGTTATTTCCATAGTGTTATTATTCAAAGTGATCATACATTCTAGTGTTTTGTTGAAATTAGTATTCATGGATACTTTGATAAAAATGGTTATCAATTATTTTTAAAAAAAAAGATTCTCATATATATCTATTTGAAGGAAAATCACTTTTGTTCATGATTTATTTTATCCATTAAATTGTTTATAATGAATTATTTGTTATTAACTGTGAAAATATTTCAATTCCACGTTTGGTTTAAAATTTTTCTTATTTAGTTTACGTGATATAGAATGATTAGAGAATACATGGTGAGATCTTAATATGATTTTTTTTCTCACACACTACCTTTGACTTCTTGAATTTGAATAATTTCTTATTCATATGTAGTTAAAGAAAAGGAACTGCTTGGAGGTGGTGGATTTCCTTGATTAACAGGCCCTTAAGAGTTGGTAGTGAAAAGGGGAGCAAGTGATCCACTTATTACATGGGGATTCTTGGTAGTTTTATTTGATGGTTTTGATATGATTAATTTGGTTGATATACTATTTTTTATACTTGTATCTATCTACATGTGGTATATTCTTTGGAGGAGTGTTTTCATATTTACTATTTAATTTTTAATATATTAATCTTTGTCTTGAAGAAATTTTCTTATGGAAAAATTATTCTGTCTTGTTTGTTTTGATGTCGATGCATTAGTTATCAGCCCATGGGGAATGGGAATTCCCTTCAGACCATGTCAGAATTTATTTGGGTACTATTTAGGTCATTTATCTATGCCAGTTCATGAAAAATTGGTATCAAAGGTGTATTTTTCCTTCCTTGGATTTCGGTCTGCATTTTGGGATGTGTAACAACATGAAATTCTAAAATAATAACATTGTATTTGAAAGAATATATGAAACAAAACACCAAGAATAGAAGATAATATACACCATGAGACATATTGATATATTTATTTTTAAATAATTTCAATCTCTTCTATTGATTTCATTACATGAAACACTAAGTATAGCTTGTGTCCCACACATGGATGAGTTTTACCGAACAATAATATATTATTAATATTATTATTTCATATTACTATTATCACCAATATTTTGGAATGGAGGGTATCAAAAGTATTAAATAAATTATAAAAATATCTATTTCAAAAACTTATATTAGTTATCTATTCATTAGTAATAAATTAATAATCATTTAAAAGAAAAATAAATATTTATTAAAAAACTACATTTTTATAAAAATAGGTCTATTCATGCTTTGAAATTTAATTTAAAATTAAATTTTAACAATTTTAGAAAAATTATTTGAAAAAATAAAATTTACTTTTGAAATAATCATATCAAAATTATCCTAGGGTGGGTTTTTTGGATTTTTCTAAAAAGAATCATTTTTTATGAATAGTTAAAAATGTTGAAGTTTAATTAAAAATTGCCTTTTCATTCAAATTATTTATAATTTTTAATAATATTTTAAATTGGTTTTAAAATTAAATTATTTAAATTTTATATCAATAAATCCATTTTAGTTCATTTGAATAATTTTCATTTGGAATTTAGATAAAAAAAATTAAAAGTTTGAACATTTTCTCTTCAAGAAACCTGATTTCTCATCGTGTCTCTGGGACTAATTTTTAATTAAAATTTTCCACTTATATGAATAGAATTTGTAAAAAAGTATTAAAATTTTGGATTAAAAATATTTTATAATTTAAAATATGTTAAACTTAATCTATGACCAAAATTAATTGTTAAAATAGTTAAAATTATTTATCACAACAAAGTTAAAAATAGATTTATTGAGGGGTTGATCTAAGAGGATAAGGGTTAAAATGACATACCAAGTTGTAAAAAATCAATTTTCTAGCCTTATTTATACCAAATATCTTTTATTTTATATAATTTTACATTTTGTAGGATTTTTTTATTTATTAAATCGTTGGTATGATTGAATCTTTTCAAATACAAGTATAAGTGTGCCATTCACACCCCTTATAAAAGGACTCGCACTCTCCTCTCTTCTTCAAAACCTAAAAACTATTTGATTTGGAATGTCCCAACCAAATAACTTTCCAAATTTCCTCTCCTCATCCTAAATCATTATTTTTTGAATAAATCCAACCAAGGAAGGATTTGGTGAAATCATAAGGAGGATAGCTGAAGAAGAGGTATTATTGTTCAAAGAGCGTCTTTATTTTATTTATTTATACACATCTATAAATTATTATTAAACCATGATGATATAATAAAATTAGTATAATAAATATAATTTTATTTTTTTATAATAAATTCATGAGTTACAACCAAAGGTATCAACGGTCCACGCTGGACCTGATCCTGTCGATCCTCAGTCTCCACTGGAACCTCCATGAAAGTCGTCCTGTCATCGATGTCTAGCTCCCCATGGTCGATGATGTGAGAAGTTTCATGCATGTATCTCCTCAAATGAGATACGTGGAAGATGTCATGCACCCGGTGAAACTGAGGTGGAAGAGCTAGGTGGTAAGCCACCTCACCTACTCTGCTGAGCACCTGGAATGGTCCGATGAATCACGGAGATAACTTTCTTCCTCAGCCAAATCTCTGTAGACCCCGTCGAGGTGAGACCTGTAGGAAGATGTGGTCTCCATCCTCGAACTCTAGAGGCCTCCATCTCCTATCAGCATAAGACTTCTGCCTACTCTGTGCAGTCTTCATCAGCTCCTGTATGATCTGCACCTTCTCCGTCATAGCCTACACCATCTCTAGTCCCATAAGTGTTGACTCCCCTAGGTCAGTCCGACACATAGGTGATCTGCAAGGTCGTCTATACAGTGCCTCAAATGGTTCCATCCCGACGGTGGAGAGGTAGCTATTGTTATATGCAAACTCTACCAAGGGTAAGTAATCTACCCAACTGCGACCAAAGTCAAGGACGCATGCATGGAGCATGTTTTCAAGAGTCTTAATGGTCCTCTCAGTCTGACCATCCATGTCAGGATGGAAGGTGGTGCCCAAATGAAGCTATGTCCTAAAATCCTCCTGCAACCCCTTCCATAGACGGGATGTGAAACGAGCATCTCGATTGGAGACGATCATCGATGGCACACCATGAAGCCGTAGATCTCATGTATGTAGAGGTGTCCCAAGCTCTCTACTGTACCCTGCTCTCTAATCTATAGGAAGTGGGCTGACTTGGTGAGTTGGTCGACAATCACCCAGATATATTTGTGTCCTCTGGATGTACATGGAAGTCTCGTCACGAAATCCATGGATATCCCATCTCACTTCCACTCTGGGACCTCTAAGGGCTAAACCAAGCCTGCTGGAACCTGGTTCCCCACCATCACTTGCTGACAAGTGAGGCATCGAGAGATAAACTTTTCTACTTCCTTCTTCATACCTGACCACCAGTACTGTTGTCAGAGTTCTTGATACATCCACGCCACTCTTGGATATTCCACTAAAGGAGATTTGTGGAACTCCCACAACACTTCCTCCTGAAGTGAAACTGGTACAATGGTACGTCCTCTGAAGAGAATGATGTGCTCCCCACCTTCAGAAAATCTATCATGCGTCTGCCCTATGGATATATGTGCACGTTGAGCCTCGCAGTAAACATCCCCACGCTGCGCCTCCCTGAATCTCTAAAGAAGTGGAGGTGTGACTATAAGAGACTGTAGAAAAGCAACTCCATCCTGATCTACAAAATAAAATCTTCAACGCGGAAAGCTGCTTCATCACCTCCCATAGCAGATGAATGCCTGATCTCTTGCTGAGAGAATATTCTACAATGTTCCCTTTCCCAGGAGTATAGATTATCTCGAAGTCAAAGTCCTGGAGGAACTCAAGACAACGTCGTTGTCTCGGGTTTAGTTCAATCTGTGAGAAGATGTAATTGAGACTCTGGTGGTCATAGTAGACTGTAAAATGTTCACCCATAAGATAGTGGCTTCACATCTTCAAGGCGAAGACCACTGCTACTAACTCCAATTCATGGGTAGCGTAGTTCTGCCCGTGTTGTCTCAACTACCGAGAACCATATGTGATCACTGCTCTCTCCTACATTAGGAAACACCTGAGTCTAGTCCCTGATGCGTCGCAGCAAACTACATACCCAACACACTCCTTAGTTATCCTCAAGATGGGTTCACTAGTCAACCTCTGCCTCTTCTCTTGAAATCTCTACTAGAATCTCTCTGACCACAAGAAAGGTTTCCCCTTCTTCATCAATGCTGAAAGCGGTGCTGCAACTCTAGATAAGCTTGGCAAAAATCTTCGATAGTACCCATTAAGTCCCAGAAAACTCTGTACCTCCATCAAACTCCTGGGTGGATCCCAAGAAACCACTTCCTTGATCTTCGCTGGATCCACTGCAACTCTAGCCTCTGAGATGAAATTTCCCAGAAAGTGTTCCTCTTGGATCTAGAACTAGCACTTCAAGATCTTAACATAAATATGGTGCTCTCATAGTGTGTCCAGTACTAACCGCAAATGGTAGGCGTGCTCCTCCTCAGTAGCTTAGTAGATCAGAATGTCATCCATGAAGACTACCACAATGCGATCAAGGTATGGCTGAAACATCCTGTTCATGTGTCCCATGAACACTTCTGGTGTGTTGGTTACGCCGAATGGAATAACCAAGAACTATTAATGGACATACCATCACCTGAAGTCTGTCTTATACACATCCCCATCCCGCACTCTGAGCTGGTGATAACTCGATTGAAGATCTATCTTCGAGAACCAATCTGCTCCCTTGAGCTGATCATAGAGGTAGTCAATCCTTGGGAGTGGGTACTTGTTCTTCACAGTCACCTGGTTCCAGAGAAGGTAGTCGACACAGATCCGCAAGCTCCCATCCACCTTCTGGGAGAACAAAATCGAGGATTCCTATGGTGAAAAACTGGGTCAGATAAATCCCTTCCCCTGCAAGTCCTCCAGCTGTACCCGCAGCTCACAAATCTCAGCGGGAGCCATATCATATGCTGGAGTAGATATCAGTGTCTTCCTAGGGTACATTTCAATTTATAAGTCCACCTCTCTATGAGGAGGTAGTCCTGGAACATCTTCAGCGAAAACATCCATGTACTGATCCACCAAAATAGGAAAACTCAGACTCCATACATAAACTGCTTCGAGAATGAGGCTAGCCAACTGATGTGTGATTGGCTTCCCCCTCCTTCGGGTAAGTCCATTCTGCATTGCAAAGGCTCCCTTCTCACTGGTGAAGGTAAACCTCATCCCATCCTCATGGACAAACTACACTTTTCACCTAATACAGTCAATCTATGCATGAACTATGGATAACTAGTCCATACCCAAGATGACGTCGTAAGACCTCGACTCCACTATGAGGAGATCCTAGATGAAGCACTCACCTCCTAGAGTAAGCTCACACTACTGGAATCAATGCTTAATCATCGATACTGGTCCTATAAGAGTCTCTAATCGTAAGGATCGATCCATCGGTTCTGTCGGAATCTCCGAGCTCCGAACGAGGGCAGCGACAATAAAAGAATGACTCACACCTGTATCTAGAAGTACTGCAGCAAGGGTGGAGTAGACACAGATAGTACCTAGAATCATCGTAGGTGCACCGTGTTCATAGGCCTTTCTTACCTGGAGCTAAGCCCACCTCTGTCCTCCAGCTCCCTGTGGTCAGGGTGGACCTCCTGGTGGTGGTGGTGGTAGGGCCTCGAAACGTTGTCCACCACCTACTACTCGGCCAGCTCCATTGCCACGTCTGCCTGCTCCTGGAGGACCACCACTGTCGAACCTCTACCTCTACCTGGGAGGTCCCTCTACTAACTTCTACACATCTGCATGGCAGGTCGGGCAGTCACTAGCCATATGACCATGCCTGCCACATGCATAACACTACATGCTCCTCCTATGGTTGGCTCTTTCTTGTGTGCCCCGCACAACCGAACCAGTATCATGGGCTCACATACTTGATGGCCTGGTCCTCTTGGACCTCTATGACATCTGTCTACTGCCGGCTATAGAAGACTCCACTATGTGTCACCCTATGGTGGGTCTCGCTGCTGGTGACTGCTCAGCTAGAAAACTCTCCACAAGAAGGGAACGCTCCTGAACCCCCACCTGTGTCAGAATGTTTAGGGAGATCATCAAAGCCCTGATCTCATTTCTGAGTCCCTGCTCGAAGTTCCTGGCCCTAAAGAATGGGTCACGTAACATATCCGTGGAGTAGCGTGAGAGGTTGGTGAACCTCGCTGGGTACTGAGCTACCGTCATGCTACCCTGTTTTAGATGCAGTAACTCCTGAATCTACACTGCACCTAGTGTGGATGGAACAAACTCGGACCGAAATAGATTCTCAAAGTCTTCCCAGAGTAGTGATTCCTCTTCATGAACCTAGAGCATTAGGCTTCACCATCTGCATACTACTACATGCAGGAGACTTTTGGCAAGGATCACCATGAGGTTGGCTGGTGTCCCTACCAATCTGAAAACTCTCACTATAGCCTCCAACCAATCCTCAACTACCTGTGGGTCCATCTATCCCAAGAAACTAGGTGGCCTCTGGCGCTGGAACTCATAAAACCCAATCAGACTACATGCACTCTATGCTGCTGGAGCTGGTGGTATCAGTGACCCAGCTGGTAGTGGTACCATTGGTACCTCCGCTATGATAGGGCCCTACACCGAGGCCTCGTTGCTCGCGGGGCTACCATCTCGTACAAAACTCGGAACCCTAGTTGGATGCTTACATGGGGCCATCCTGAAAAGAAATAGGTGCACCACAGTAAAAAAAATACCTGGTGAGATGACACAAAGTAATCACGAAGAATACTTTTCAAAGGAAACACACACGCAATCAGTGTTTTCGTGCACTAAGTCAGAAATCAGAAGTCGGAGTCCTAGTGTTTGGATATGTCAGCTGCCGCGCCAACACCATTTTCCCTAAACATATAAACACACTCAGAACACACAACACTATTTCCATCAAAAGAATCAGATTCAAAGTTATGAGGTAGAACCGACTCCTATGATACCAATTTTTCATGACCCATCCTCAGGGCTCTTGCCATGACTACCCCAAGCCTGCCTTCCGTAGGCCATGGGCTGGTGACTAGAACCAAAGGCGAATTACTGATAAAAAGGGAAGTAATTTCCTTTAAACTTGTAACACACACAGTCTGAACACAAGCAGTAGAAGCAACAAGTACTAATATAGAAAATAAAGGTGTGTTGAAAGTAAGTGGGCCAGTATACAAACCAAACTGAACAACAAGTATAAGTACAGGTAAAAAGGGAAAATAGATCCTGGATCGTATGCCAGGGAATCCTAGTTGAAGGGTAGGTACAGATCTTGATCAACTTGTTTCTGAGGTATGTCCCATCTAGTCCGGCTCCGAGTAGCCTCTCGTCCGTCACCCTCAGCCTCGATCACTCCGGACAGTCGTCTGCACAGAACACAACATGGTGTGGGAGAAGCCCGTGCCGGGGTGAGTATAACCATAATCAATAAGGAGCCCCAAGACCCCCGAAGGTCTCCCTGAATCCAATAAGGATAACCCACATTAGTAAGATACAATCATAAAGTATCAACCGTCCCTACTTAGTTATATTCCCATACATATACCTAAGTTACCAAACACAGTCCGGCTCCAACACTCGAGCCCAAACACAACCCATTTCACAAAGGAAGTAAAGTCAATCACATCGATGATAATGATTGAAAGACAAGAATTATCTCACACAGATATAAAACACATGAAAAGGGGTAGAGATCATTAGATGTAGCCTCTGAATCATCTCCTCTATCGAACCCATGTAGGATCCTGGAACAGTATCAGAGTTGTCAAACCCACAGATGATCCTGGTAAAGAAGTCATCACTGTCAAACCCACGGAGGATCCCGATATAAGAGTCATTGTTGTCAAACCCACGAAGTATCTTGGTACAGTATTGTCACTGTCGAACCCACAGAGGATTCTGGTACAGTAGTTGGTCCACATAGGATCATATCATCTCAGTCGCAGCTAGCCATAGGGTTTCCGCACACTGCACACTCGTTTCTGGGAGGGCCCGCTTCTCGATCCAAGATTTGATACATCAACTACCACAAAATCTTGAGTTGATGTATCCCATAGTTCTGCCTCATCATAATGAACCCAACACGACATATGGCGCGTAAATCGGACACCCGGTCTGTGTGTTATTGGCTTTTCCGTTCCAGGGGAACTGTTGGTTTTTAGTTTCAAGCCAACCTTACCGTATCCCAACTATGTCCAACCCATAATTAGGATATTCTAAAAGAATCTCCTCGCTCCAAGAATTCCATCGTCGTGGGAGGTTCGTCAATCGGACAATCGTAGCCCAAGATATGGGCGGAAAGGTGAAAAATGGCCATAGCAGGTCCGGATCGGGGTCCAACCCGGTCCGAGGGTCCGAGGAAACGGCCCGGCCCGAGGGTCCGAGGAAATGGCCTGGCCTGAGGGTTTGAGGAAATGGCCCATCTAGGACGAGGGCAGCCCGACTGTGGGCGAATGGCCCTAACCGCTCCCAGGGAGGGTGGCGCGTTCCCCCAGGCACCCGAACGGTATAACCGTTCGGGTGGACTGAATTGACACTAGGTGGTGCTGGTCTAGCTCATGTGGCACCCGACGGGGTCCCGCTTCTCCCGGCTAGCCGAGTGGCTGGCCACTATGGCTCCACGGGGGCCAGCCCGGCCGGCTGCCACTGCACCTCCACCACGGCATGACGGCGCCGCGGTCCTGCTGCTCTCCGCATGGTGCGACAACGCCGCACCTCCTCTATTGTGGCCCAGTTTGTTCGTAGCCCTCATCTCCTCTACATAGCACAACGGCGCCACGCGCCTACGCCACGGCCCGTCATGGTCGCGGATCTCCTCCTGCACGGCATGATGGTCTCGCGCCCTCTTTGCGACCCGGTGGCCTTGCACCGATGATTTTCTGTGTGGTCCGGCTCCATCGTCAACAAACAAGAACAACCCAAGGGGGAGGGTCAGGCTCTGTTCATGCAGTCTGAACCCTCCTCGTCATGGCGATAACATTCATCATACCAATCCATAAATTTGAACGACGAAGAACACAGGTTTAATCTCATATTTAAAATAACTCAAATCCCCCTACCTAGAATGGATGAATGTTGATGAAGTCACAGGAAAAGGGTAGATGTAAATTCGTTGACGTTGGAAAGCTTCCAAGGAAGAAGCATCGTCGACATTCTTTGCAGGTGGCTCCTTCTCTTTTGTCTTGGTCGAAGATCGAAGACGGTGTTCATTGTTCTTCAGAGATGAGGAGCGTTCTTCGTGTTCTTTGTTGAGAGGATAAAGTTCTTCAAAATCTCCCAAGTCCTCTCTCAATGTCCCACCCAAATGAAAGTTTCCAACCAACCAAAATAAAATAATAGGTTTTTATATTATTTTATTTTAGGAAATAATTTCAAAATATTTCAAAAATATTAATTAATTGTGGCATTAATTAATTTTTAGGTGTGTTGGAACCATTATGGGGAAGTTCCAAAGTTTCACCCATTTATGGAGAGCTCAAGGGGTTCAAAAAGGGGTTAGAGGAGTTAAAGTGTTTGGGTGGGACCCACCAAAAACATCCTCCCAAGGGAGGTTAGGCTGTGTTGAGTGCCACCACTAACCTCCACTTGGTGGTTTTAACAAACAATAAAATAATAATATGCTACACTTATTTTTATTTAATTTATTTTAGAAACCCCAAAAATTAACTTCCATTCTCGTTAGAATGCAAATGCAGTGAAGGTCTCACTAAAAAATCACCAACGCTGTGAGTTCAACGGTGCCCCCAGATTTCAATTACAAGCACCGGTTAAAAAGATATAAAATCTCGCTCGTACGTTTACTGAATATACCCGAACAAAACATCAAAAATTGATTCCGGGCACACCGGGCCTCAGAATCAAGTGCCGTCAGAAAATACGAACTCGTAAAATTCCCAAAAATTTAATAAAAAAAAAATTCCACAGAATTTATGGGTCATTAAATTTCTTCTCAATTTCATTTCATTGAGACACATTTATATATTATATAGAAATTTTTTTATATTGTGTATAAATTTCTTATTTTACATGTAATATAATAAATAATTAATAATTCATGGAATTTTATTTTTTAATTTTAATTATTTAATTCAAGTGGATTTTTATTCATGTTTACTAGGTTCTAATAGATTTCATAACTCATTTTTTTTCCATTGTATTGAACTTATACTTTGTTGATAATTCTTTTCTTAAATTTTGTGTATAATGACATATGATTACCTAATGTTGTATTTCATCTTTTTTATGTGGATTATAGTTGAAAAAAATAATAGATTCATTTATTAATTCTCACTTCAATGTTATCATCATTGTAACATTTTATTTAACAATCTCATTCTATTTGAGATTGTTTATTCATGAATTTGTGCTGAAGGAAAATATTTGACAATTTACTAATAAACACATTTCATTATCTTATCCAAATAATATTCATCATATTTTTCAACAAATAGTACCATTTTTACACTCTTTGTAAGTTAAATTTTTTTAGAAAAATCTTTTTTAGAAAATCCAACATTACTTCTCTCTTTCGTCGGAAATCTTTTTTCTTCAAATCCCATGTTTTCTAAAAAAAATAAAAAATGTTTTATCCATTTAAAAATTATTTATTAAATAAATTTTTACCCATGCTTTACATTTTAAAAAATGTTTTGAAAATAATAATAATATTATTTTCTAAATAAGACACTTTTCTAACCTTTTTATAATACAAAAGGAATGTTCTTTTTATCTTATACGACATGTGTATAATTACCCATTGTCATTTCCTTGAAAGTTCATTTCAAATTTTAAAATAATATTTTAAATATTTTTTCCCTAGTATTCTAGAAATTTTTACTTTTTAAAAGTGATTTTCAAATAATGGTATTTCCAATAAATTTTATGTTTAAAGTAAGTGATTTTCAAAATGAAAATGATATTTTCCTCAAAAATATTTTCAATGAAATGTTTATCATATTTATATTCATAAATAACATAAAAACGTTATTATACTTATGAAATAATAATAATATGTTTTATTGATATCATCCTTGTTCTTTATTTGGGAATTTTATAATCAGTTTAACTGTGTATGTTCAATTTTGATACCATTCTCTATATTACTCTTGATTATTTATAGTTATGTTTATTAATTTGGTAAAGTATTCACATTATTTAAGATATTTTTGGAATAAAAATATTTATATTGATTGTGTATTTCCCCTTTATATGAATATTTTAATAGACTTAGTATGTGACCCCTATATGCATCGATAGGTCTTCAAAGACAAATCAGTTGGCCAAATCAAATTGGATTCTACCCAAATATTTAAACTTTCTTAAGGATAGATCATAATAGTAATTCTCTTGAGGGTATTTCATGACAATTTAGACGTTCTATGTTATCAATCCCATCATAATGATCTCATATATCGATGTTCATGTGATAATTCGTTCAGTTAGAATATACATGGATAAGTTTCAAGATTATGTGGTTTTTTATATGGATTTTTTGTTCATCATCTATTTCTCCCATGTTATTCTAATTTTATTGATTAAAAGAAATTTATTTAAGTTATTTACCTTTCTATATTAATTTTTAATTATCTTGTCATGATAGGCTTGTTATTTAAATGGAATGTGTGTTCATTTATTTACCTTTTCATATTGTTTATACTTATTTATTCATGTTTTATTCTGTTTTACTTATCACTTACTAAGAATTTGAGATCATAATTATTTTGTTTCATTTGAAAAAGATTCCATTAAGTTTACTCTAATTGATTTGAAAGGATTTTCTATAGAGAATAATGTTATTATCAAAAAAAATATGTTTTAATGTAATGAAAGACTCATGTATTTTTCTATTTTTCTAATACTAGCAAACTATTTGGTTTTTAGAGATGTGATTTCCTATATCTTATGAAAATGTAATAAATTGGACACCAGCTTCATGATACTAGGGTTGAGGTTATTATAGTCCGTATTATATTAAGTTTTGTAGAAACCCTGGGATCTAGATCAAGGAAAATGTATATTAGGGAACACAACCCAATGATGGACATTAAGGATAAGTATAGAACAACATCCAAAAGTCTTGTTAAGGTAGAGATTATGTGGTTTCCATGAAATACCCCATTGTTTAGATACTATAAGTTGACATAGTTTTAGAATACATGTACTTAGTGGTAATAACTCTGAAAAGGGCACATTGGTCTTTACCTGATCGTCACTTGGTGGATAAAAATAGGCCATTATTCACACTTAGTGTGACACTTCCATGGGATATGCCTAGGATAATTCACATTTTCATTATAAACCATTATGAAGGGTTTGAAAATAGATGTATCCCTAAATAAACCATTTTATGATTATGAGATTAGATGTGAATAATTTTTTTAATTAATGTTTAAGTATTTCACTAATTTTGGGATTATACATTATGATTCATAATGATATTAACTAAACTAGTGTATTTTATCATTTATAAATGGTTTCTATCATGAGTAATGGGAACCGTATCGATTCACATAATCCAAATAGTAATAATTATTGTTTCTCTTATAGAATTAAGATGATATTTTGAAGAGAATGAGTTTCCCAGACATTCTCATCATATGAGGATATAGTATCATGTACTAACGAGATAGAGAAATAATTCTCTACGTATTATGGATTTTAAGGAAAGAAAGATAAGAATATAATGGAAAGGAAAAATTATGATATATGGAATAAAGGAAATATGTATTTTCCAACATGTGATAATTGTGTAAAGTGACACCATGATACCATCTTAAAAGGAATGGTATTTTTTTACTAGTGTTGAGAGAAAGGATACCATGCTTGTGATTTAAAGGGTAAGAAAAAAATCAATCTATAATGATTCAAATATAAGGATATGCGACATTATGAAAATAAATTTGACTATATTCAAGAGAATATTCCACATAAATTTCTAAGGGATCATGTTCAAGTTTATGCTATTGATATTACCTAAGTTGAATGATTAATGTGCTTGTGTATTTGAATATGAGAAAATTGTTTTAAAAGTATCTTATTAAAGATATTATGATCATAATAATTATTAAATATATGTGGATAGTGTTACCATAATATATCGTTATGTAATTGAAATAATGTGTTTAATGGTTTGGATGACCATGAAAAATGATTCATTGGTAAGATGAACTTCTTGGAAAACAAATTATTAAGGGAAATATAACACTTAGTTTGTTCCTAATGTTGGGATAACGATGTTGGGATGAATAATTGATTTATATGGATAAAGTAAATTGGATATTACTAAATTCTTTAGTATTTATTATTTATTTTTTTACAAGGTTGTTTATGTTATGATTGATAGATTTAACAGTGTTTTGGATTTATGGAATACATATAATAATATATGTTTAACATAAAGAATAAGGAAGAATGAATTTTTTAAATATGGTTTGAAGGTAATTAATGTTATTACCATGTTTCAAGAGAATATATGATTAACTTATGCACATGATTTTTCAATGATGATTAAAATCAACTTCATATTGATTGTGGGATTATTGGTCAGTTAATTTATGATATTCTATTACCTTCTTTCTGGTGTTTGGGATCGTGTTCTTAGGAAGGATCATAAGGTTAACCATTTATGAAATTGATTAAATTTAAATTTTGATGAGGTTTTAGATATTTATAAACTATATTGGATAATGTTTTATTACCATATTGATTTTTTAAAATATTTAGATATAGAATTTAATACTTTTAACCATTTTATGGATCTTACGAACCATTAAAAGTTAATTTTAGTGCTTCAAACATAAAAATTATTTTTTTTATAATCATTTCTTGCAGTAAAATATGGATTGGAAATGTATTAAAGAAAAATAAAAGGATTTATTTTTTCTTATGAAATAAAAACATATTAAGTAACTATATTTACCAATATTCTTATATAATGAAAGAAATTCATAAACATTATGAAAAGGATATTGAAACAAAATGTTATCATAAATAACTGCATTTATATTAAACCAATGGTATTATAAATCATCACAGAGATATGGTTTTGAGAAATTTAAATTTATATTGATCATTCACCTTCTTTTGATCAATAACCTTTGTAACTCCATGTAATTATTTATTCTATTCTTTAATATGCACATTTTCACTTTCTACCAATGTTCTCTTACTTCAAAACCTAGTTATATGTTATTCTATATGAGCTTGGTACTTACTTTTCATTCTTATTAAGGTGATATTTTATTAACTCATTTAATGATGTATGTTTTCATTAAAGTAATTTTCAAATATCAAACCCTTAATTGCTGAGATGAAGTTTAAATTGTAAGGAAAAAACATATTTAATGTGGGGAGAATGTAACACCCAGAAGTTATAAAATAAGAACATTGTATATAATATTGTATATAACATAAAACACCAATCATCGAAAAAAATATAACACCCGGATATTTAATGATGTATTTATTATTAAATTATTTCAATCTCTTCAATATCTTTCATTACATGCAACACTGAGTTAAGCTTACATTACATGCAAGGCTGAGTTTTACCAAACAACAATATACTATTAATATTATTATTTAATATGATTTTTATCACCTAGCTGTTAGAATGATGGGTTTGAATAGGATTAAATAACTTATAAAAATATATATCCTACACACTTTTAATATTTATCTATTGATTATTAATAAAATAATAATCTTTTAAAAGATAACGATATATTTTATAAAAATAGCATTTTTCTAGAATACAGTCTCTTCTCGCTTTGAAAACATAATTTAAAATTAAAATTTAATTATTTTATAAAAATTAATTGAAAAAAACACATTTTTTAAATTATCTTTAAAATATCATATGGTTAGTTTTTTGGATTTTTTTGAAAAGCTTTATTTTTTATGAATAGTGATAAATGTTGATTTTTAATTGAAATTTGAATTTTTGTTTAAATAAATTATAATGTTAAATTATATTTTTAATTCATTTTAAATTATAATTATTTAAACTTTATATCAATTAATACTATTTAGTTCAATTTAATAATTTTATTATCAAATATATAAATAAAAACTTTGTAAAATTTTGAAGATTTTCTATTTTAAAACTAACTTTCTCGTAGCATCGGCATGGATAATTTTAAATAAATATTTATCAATTAAGTGAATTGAATTTGGAAATATGGATTAAATATTATTATTAATAATAATTTCTAATTTCTGATAAGTTCAAATTTATCTTTGATAAAAAATAATAGTGAAAATAATAACTATTTACAGCATCTACGGTAAAAATGGATTTATCATGGGGTTAAACTAAGAGGATAAGGGTTAATATGACTTAAAAACATTACCAACAACCATTTTATGGCCATATTTAGACCAAATATCTTATTGTTTTGATAATTTCCCATTTTTTAGGATTTTTTCATGAGAAAAACATGGGCCTGGTTGAATATTTTCAAAAAATTAAAAGTTTACCACTCACACCACTTATAAAAGGTATCCCCCTCGTCTCTCTTATTAACTCATTAAAACCAATTTATTTCATATAATAACTACCCAAATAACTTTAAAACTTCTTTATACTCCATATAGAGGCCTTATTTTGGGTATAAAGACAACTGAGGAAGGATTTGGTGCAAACATAATGAGGATAATCGAAGAATAGGTAATGTTCTTCAATGAGCATCTTTATTTTATTTATGTACCCACCTCCTTGAATTATTATTAAAACATGATAATATAATAACATTGATATATTACATATATTTTTATGTTTTTATAATAATTTAATGACATAATACCATCTCCACTTCAATAAAATGGGTTATTAAATCATCATTCGTGTGTGTGGCAAACTAATACCTCGTGAACAGTTTCCATTCGTTTTTCCATTACCAGCTCTCAAGGTTGTGTATAATGATGGATATTTTAACATATCAGGTAATTATATAATAATAATTTTTTATATTTATTAATATTTATGAATTATATATTGATATTACATTAACAAGGATGTTATGTAAGATATCATACTCAACATGCCATAATAGGTTTCTCCAAAATCTTACGTTTTATGCAAGACTGAGTTGTACCAAAAAATATTATATTTTTAATACTATTATTTTATGTGGTAGTTATCAACTAACCATTATAATGGAAGGAATGAAAAAAAATGACTCAATTATGAATACATTGTTTACACATGTTTATATAAGGATTTATTGGTTACCAAATTTACGAGAAATGAAACTAAAAACTAATTGAATATAATGGATGTATTTCGATGAAAAAATATTTAATTAGGAATAATTATATTTATAAAATAATAAAATTACTCTTTTTGGATTAAAATAATGATATATAAATTCAATAAAACGTTTAAAATTCATTTTATTTGTTTTCTAGATACTATATAAGAACAAATTCAATTTTACGGACAAAAGAAATATTTTTCTAAAAATGTTGTTCTATCACCATTTGATGGAACACCTATTTTCAATCTTGTTTTTGAATCTTTTATAAGTTTTATTTGAAAAAAATAAAGTTATTCTTTGTAATCGGGTCATAAAAATTCATTATGGTTGAATTTCTGGTATTTTTATGAAAAGTTTATTTTTTTAATGAATAGTGAAAATACTGCATTATAGTTAAAAAATTATTTTTTTGTTAAAAAATAATTATAAATTAAACTGATTTTTAAAGTCATAATAGATCAATAATAAATGTATTAATCTAATTTAGTTCATCAAAATAATTTTTATTTTGAAATTAGATATAAAAACTTATTGAAGTTTTGAACGTCTCTTTTACTCGCATTCTAGCCACATCTATGGGATTACTATTAAACATAATTTATCAACTTATGTGGATTGAATTTTGAAAAACATACATACATTGTGGTAATAAGTATGAAAATTGTGGTCTAATAGGATCAAAATAATTTTTGGTGAATAGTAACTTTAGCATTTTATTTACCACGATTAAGGGTAAATCAGGTAATTAAAGGTAAAAATAATATTATAATAATATAAAAATTTCCCTAAAGCTTGTCATAATTTCATTTTATAAGTGGGTTTCAACCAAAATAAACCTTGGGCCGAATTTTTTGGCCTTGGGAATCCACTTAGGTGTGATTATGAAATTTATAACATTTTATATAAAGTAAAAAAACAAAGATGGCATAAACATGTCTCTTATTGGTAAATAAATTTTAATATGAGGTAATATTAGTGATATATATGACTATAAATACTACCTATAAAGCTTAAAATATTACCTACATCATGGTAATTTATCTATAATTTTAAGTAAATAAATAATTAAATTAAATAGTGAAAAAATGACGATGCAGTAATTTCTAAATTATTAAAATAATCAAATAAATTATATTATAAATTTATAAACAAATATAATTTGAAATATTTGATGTCATATACAAATTTTATAGTTTAATACATGTCAGGTAACGAATATAGTCAAAATTGACATAATTTACATCTCTAAATATAAAATATTTAATTAAATGATATAAAAATTATAAAAAACTAATATTTTCCCATAAAGTTTATATACGTCTAAAAATATCATTAATAACTCATTAATTAGTCATTTTTCATGTTATGGGAATTATTTTATCCCTCATGTGTAAATTAATAAATAAAATGGTAAGAGTTAAAAGGTGATAAAACAAAAAGATAAGGTTTAAAATAAAATAAATTCAAGTCTAAAAATTATTTTTTGAGATTATTTTTACCCATAATCCTCTTATATTCGAACTAAAACAATTTTGAGTCATTTTTAGTTAAAAAGTAATTTATTTTAATTCAATATTGTAACCGTTTTCAAGGGTGTACCTCCCCTCTTTTATAAAAAAGAAACCTTTCTTCTCTATTAATCACACTTTAAAAACAATTTTTTTGAGCCAAAATCATCCCAAACCACTTACTATAATATCTACCCACATTCTAGGAACCTTATTATAGTCATAACACCCTTTTTATAGGTGAAAGGTGATAAGAAATGTGTTCTTACGAATTTTTTTCAAGTGTTTCTATTTTATTTTTTCTTCCAATATTTTTAAATAATATTCATGTGTGATGAAATAATAACTAAAATATCCTAAATATACTAATATAACAATATTTTAATATCATCACTTAAATCCATCTTCACTTCCATTAAATTGGAAAAGAATTAATCCTTCATGCGTAAGTGTGAACTATCACCTCTACAAACCGATATAATTAATTTTCCATAATAGTCTATTATGACAGGTTATAATAATTGAATTTATGTTAATATATGATATTCATGACCTATTAATAATTATAATATCATAATATATCAATTACATTATTACTTTCCATGCACATAAAAATGATAATGACATTCATGTCTTCATGTGAACTATTTCCTCCACAAAGCGATGTGACTCATTTTTATTCATTACATAATTTTTATGAGATATATAAGTATATTTGATGGATTAATATAATATTAATGGTATTATTATCATTACTTAAATATAAAATAATATTTTCCTTTTTCTATAATAATCATTGAAAAATAAAACTGTTACTTCTGTGTACATACGGCCTAACATCTCCCTGATTATAATGTTTTCCATTTTTCATAACCACAATTAATAGTATCTTTTTAAATTATAATTAATTTATAAAATTTATGATAATGTCATGAATATTATTATGGAGATGATGGATTTATTACCACATAGACTATTGACATCATACCAATTTCTATTTGGACTCATATACAGAATATCATCAAACTGTCAAACATTAACTCAAATAATTAACTAATTATTATAACATGTTAATTAATGGTATAAAAGAAATAATAAAATTTAAAAAGGTTATCAATAATTTAAAAATTAAACTATGTTTATTATTCAGGGATATAAGGAACATACGAGATGAGTCAGACTCAAGGTAAGGGACTTTTTAACTAAAACCCTCATTTTAATGTTCTGATGATTTATTCTTATAAATATTTATATTTTTTCATGTTTTAAAAATGTCTTTCATGAATTTATTTATATATAAATGAATTTTCTAAAATTGTAACATTTTAATTTCTCTCAAATTTGTTCATAAAGGGATCTTTGTAAAGGATTCTGTCTCAATATCCTTTCATTGAGGCATATTTTATTTTATACACCACATTCTTTTATATGGTGTATAATACACCCCTATGAATTTTAATTTTCATTCAGAATATATCAATAGAAATATTTTTATATGAAGTGTTTCACTAAATGACAAAAAGAAATGTATTTTTAACATATACAGTGACCATAACTTTTCAGCCACTATGACCATTATTTGATATTTGGATTCCACTACAAGCCGTAATGTTTTTCAAAAAATAACATATACAATTTTTAGGTATTTTGGTATTGAAAATGGTTTTGAGAATGGTTTGATTATATCAATATCATTAAATTATATCTTGTGATTGAAAAGTGTAAATTTTATTTTTTTTCTTTATTGTTGTTTTATGTGTTATGATTAAAATTATTGTTCTTGGGCATTTTTTATGTATACAGGTGGTTCTGTGATAAACTGATGGTGAGTGGGCCCATGATATATCTCCAATGAATTGGTTAATGAGATGGAGTTAACTATTTGGGTTTCCTCAAATATATTAAAGTAATATACTATGGTGTGTATTCCTAACGTAACCATGAAGGATTCACCCTAAGTATCTGTGAAAGATAAAAATTAAGAATGATATGGATGCCACACATTACCTTTATTATTTAAGATTTCTATGAGTTGTATAGGAATTTTATGATATCATTAGTTAATCTAAAGGGTTTATGTTTTATGGGTGAAAATAATGATTTTGTGAAAATGTTTTTTATGAGTTTAAAACATTCATGGACTAACAGTTTCATTCCTTATTCTATATCCCTTAATATACTTTTTTTTCCTCATCCAATGTATTTGAAATTTTTTCTATAAGGTATAATTATTTTTAAAAGAAAATAAAGAATTAAAGATGAATTTTATTAAGATTTTTATCAATAAATAGTAATAATGTTTTATTTTAAAGAGTTTTATATTGTGAAAAAATTTGATATTAAGTATAAGTGTATAGTTTTCAATATTTGAGTTGTTGTGTAATAGTTATGGCCTTATTCACTAAAAATATAAACAGGAAAATTTCATCAATTATAATGAATGAAAATTTATGAATCAACTCAATATTACTTAATGTTTATGTTTAGGGCCTTACAGTTGGAATCAAATGACACTTTAGATAACTTTAGAGGTTAGCATGTTATCTGGGTGTAGGTTAAAGATCCCATATAACCAAGATGTTTATTATCATATGGAAAAAATTTAGGATTATGGTAAATAAGGTGGATTATATTAAAACCAATATCAACTAATATATAAAGAGGTTTATGGACTAGATTATTATAAACTTTCTTATGTTCTCTTTACCCTATAGAGGATTATTCTTTTAATAATTCTTTTTATGTTTAACTGGGGATTATTTTCAGTAGGTTAAGGATAAATTGTAAATATGGAAGGAAAGATATATTTCACAAACTTCTTATCCCTCACCAATTATTTTATCATCACTATTTTTGAAAAATCCTCTATAAATGATTTTGATAGCTTCTTGAGTATTCAAATCACCTACAAGAAATTGTTTGAGTTATCCAACACCTACTCATTTATAAAAAAAATATGAGTAATGCTATATTATGAATATTATTTCAACATCTCAACTCATACATCTCTTTCAAAAGGTTAAATACTAGAAGTGATGTGACAATTTACTTTTTTAAAGTATGACTACAAGCCAAAATAGAAAAGGAACATCAAGAAGATATTGAAATCAGGATTCAAGGTATAAATTATATTCTTATCCATAAAGTATGAAACATGATCACATTGATATTTAATAATATTCAGGCTATAATACATATATTTGATTCTCAGGAATGAGGTATAAATATATAAGGTTGAAATGAATAGTTAATAGAATATAAAGAACTTTGAAATATTAAGATGTCTACATGTAAAGGATTAAATAGTTATGGTGTACTTAAGAAAGTGGAAATGGTTAAAATTATTAATGTATTTTTAGTGATGTTATTACTTTAGAAAACATATTTTAAGTGTAACCATGAACTTTATTATGTAAAAATCATATTCAAGGAAGAATAATCTTTTATTGCGTGGATATAATTATAAAGGTATAAATAACCTTTAGTCTTTATATGATACATGATTTTGAGGTAATTATGGGATATTACATTTGGGGATGAAAAATAAAAGACATGAGATAAAATTTGTGGTTATTTTTTAGGATTTTATCACATTTTTTGAATATTATAAAAATTATATAGTTTTAGAAAACAGGAAAACCCATAGGAAGCATGACAACCCATCATGTTGGACAAGGATATGGGAATTGAACCCACAATTTAGTGATGGCAAGGCTTTATCACCTACCAATTCCCTACATAAATTCCCTGGTTAGTATGAATTTTTATTTTTAGTTAAATGATTTTATGGAAAAAGAATAAGTATATATGGGAACTTATGTTTTACCAAATGGATATCCTTGGTATTGGAAAATTATTTGGGGATTAATTGATAAATGTTATTTTATAAGATAATCACTATTTTGGTAACTTTATATCTTTATGTTAAATATAATACTATGGGGTTTTATTTTAAAAATAAAGGTTTAATTATATTTTGGAATAATGTATTATTTTATTGTGGAGTTAGGGTGATTCCAGTTTTTAATGGAAATGATTAACCTAACTTGGAGAATTTTGGATTAGGTAAATTAATTTTTGGTGTCAGGATTCAAGAGTAAGTGTTTTTATTTGGAGATAAATGTTCAAATTTATCTTGGAAGAATATGTGATAAAATTATCCTAAATTTTAAGTTTCAATATTAGTCAAGAAATTTTTTAGTATTTTTAAGGGAAGTTATGTGTTGAATGGTCTATGTTAAAATTTCAGTATTATTATTGAATTTTGGGGATTGAATTATTTTTTCATCATATATGGTTTTTTATTTTTAGAGAATTATTTTATCTTATACTAACCATATTGGTTTTTTTAATGTTTAAAGATAGGATAAATATATAGTTAATATTTTATGGATTATGTGATTCTATATAAATTGATTCTAGTGTTTCAGTCATGAAAAAATTTTCTTAAATACTAATCATTTGGAGAAAAAGATGAGTTTCTGGTGGAATTCGATTAATGGATGAAACGCTACATGTCAAGTATGTTTATTTCCTTATGATCTTTTTTTAAGTACTAAAATAATTCCTCCACTTTATGAGAAGGATCTGAAAACAAAAACCTTTTTTTTACTTTTCCTACTATGAAAAAAAATACTTCTAACCCTATTATAAATTTATGGGTTTTCAATTTTTAACTTTCTCTTGACAATGTTTTCTATCAATCTCCATCAGAACTTGATGGTTAGTTTTCTCTTCCATATCCATATTTTCTTAAATGGAACCCTAGAATTTTTTTTCCAATGTGATATTTTTACATCACTTTCTATCTTTTAAAGTGGAGGTTTTATTGAATCTTTTTCCAATGTGGGATTTCATTGAAGTAATTTTGAAATGTGAACAAATAGTTACCCATCCAAAATTTAAAATTGGGAGCATTCAATTTACAAAATAGGGGAAGGATGTAACTTCTCATATAAATATAGAATAATAATTTTAAATATTAATTAATATTCATTAATTATATAGTGATTTTACCTTAAGGGGGATGTTATTCCTGATAGCGTACTCAACACATAACAATGGTTTTCTCATAAATCTTACATTGCATGTAGGACTGAGTTATACTAAAAAATAAAATATTTTGAATATTATTATTTTGATTGGTAGCTATTGTCTATATGTTAGAATGGAAATAATGAAAAATATTAATTTAATTATGATAATATGTTATATACATGTTTATATAATGATTCATTTACTATCAAATTAACTAGAAAGGAAACTAAAAAATAATTGAATATAAAGGTATTATTTCTATGAAAAAATATTTCATTATGAATAATTTTTTTATAAAATAATCTAATCACAATTTATAGATTAATTTAATAAAACATAAATTCAATATAATGTTTAAAATTCATCTTATGTGTTTTATAGACATTTAATTCGAACAAATTCAATTTTAAAGTTAAAAGATATATTTTTCTACAAAAGTAATTTTTCTACCTTTTTATGGTGTAACTAATTTAAATATAGTTTTTTTACAATTTTATAAGATAAATTTGAAAAAATAAACTTCTTATTTTTAATAGAGTTATCGAAATTTATTTTTTTTGAATTTTTTGTATTTTTCTAAAAAGTTTCATTTTTTAATGAATAGTTACAAATACTACATTAAAGATAAAAATTATTTTTCTATTTGAATAATTAATATAAATTAAAATTATTTTTAAAGTCATAATATACCAATAATACATGTATTAATCCAATTTAGTTCATTAGAATACTTTTTATATTGAAATTTTATGTAAGAAATTATAGAAATTTTGAACGTCTCTTTTACCTACCTTCTCGCCACATCTATGGGATTACTGTTAAACTTAATTTATCCACTTCTATGAATGGAATTTCTGAAAAATAGACATACTTGGTTTTAATCAGTATGAAAATTTTGGTTTAATAGTATCAAAATAATTTTTTTCAATAGTTACTTTAGTATTTTGTTTACCACAGTTAAGAGTAAAATGGGCAATTAAAGGTAAAATTAATATTATAACATTATACTTTTACCCTAACATATATCGTAATTTTATTTTATAGGTGGGTATCAACCAAAATAAGTCTTTCTCCGAATTTTTTTCCTTTTTAATCCACTTGGCTGTGATTAGGACACTTATAACATTTCATTTAACATAAAAACAAAGATGTCAAGAACATGTCTCTTATTAAAAAAACAATTTTAATATGGGGATATATAAGTGATATATTTGACTATAAATAGTCCATATAAAGCTAAAAATTTAACCTAATTCATTTTAATTTATTTATAATTTTAATTAAATAAATAATTAAAATAAATAGTGACATAATGATAATGTAGTAATTTATAAATTAATGAAATAATCAAACAAATGGTAGCATAAATATGAAAATAAATATAATTTGAAATATTTTAAGGCATCCATAAATATTATGGATGAATTTTATATTTTATATAGGGGTTAAAATAGTTTTTTGGAAGGAATCAAGTTGTTATGATTTTTTTAAAAACGTTAGGTAATTAATAGTGTCAAATTGACATAGTTTATATCTTAAAATATAAAATATTTTTAAATGATATAAAAATTATAAAAATATAATATTCATCCATAAAGTTTACATAAGTATAAAAATATCTTTAATGACTCATTCATTGAAGGCCTCCACTCAGTTCAATTAGCAGCCTTTAAAAACAACATGCAGTAGGTTTAAACACTACCTTTTCTCACTTCATGAAGTATCATAACTCATATAACTAAAAAATATTAATTTATTAAATAAAAAATGATAATCTGACCACCTTGGTTTAGATAACACACATCAAATTAGGTACACTGATGTTACAGTCGGTTTAAATATGTTTTACTGTAGGTATAAAACCTCTACAGATGAGAAAAAAATAATAAAAATGAAATGTAGGAAAATGAAAATCAATGGAAGTAGATTGGTGAAGTTTATTGGTGAAATAGTAACATATATGACACGTGGAAGGAAAGGGTACCCACGATTAGTATTTTAAGTAGAGTAGATGTATAATTGAAAATATAAGGAATACACATATCATAGATCAAATTATCTACACCATTACCTGATTATTTCATTTCCTCGTATGCATCATCACATTTTCCCATAGGATGGAACCTTTTGTTTGGAATAGGAAACCTATAATCGGTGGTGGAATTACTCTAAAACATCATTCATTTATAGCTTATATTAATGTGAATGAGATGCGATAAACATAGGGATGAAAGGAACTGTGTTTTTTTGTGTGACGTGGAACATTGTATAGGTGACATGTCTACCTTGAGGTAGCCAACATTAGGATATATAATTGAATAATATATAATAGATTATAGTATTAATTGATTTCAAAAATTACAAGAGGTGATTTAAAAATGTAATATATAACCTTACCATTAATTACCTCTTCAAACTTCAAACTCATATTGTAGCATGTTGTGTTTGTGATATTATATATATATAAGTTTATATTATGTAAATCAGTCTTGGAGTGTTGTGCAGTAGCATGGACACCCAAAACTACTTACATTAAAAAATTACCACTATAGATGAGGTATTGCAAGTCACATTCCCATGTAAGCTTCATAATTGACAAAAATTTATATTAGAATAAATATGAAAATATATTAGGAGAAGTACGAAACAAAATACAACATGGTTCATGCTTATAAAAAATCGATGACAATGATAAAAACAAGATATACATATAAAGATAAATGAATGGAAACCTGATAATGAATTATAGAGATGTTTTGAATAGATAAAGGTAAAACAGGAACTTGAAAATTATATGAAGTCTGCATCCACCTAATAATCTTTGAATGCACCCTATAGAACATGTATGTGAATGTTGGAAAACAACTGCATATTCAGTGAAACATACAAATGTAATATATAACCTTACCATTAATTTCCTCTTCAAACATCAAACTCATATTGTAGCATGTTGTGTATGTGCTATTATATACACCGGTTTTCATTATGTAAATCAGCATTGGAGTGGTGTGCAGTAGCAGGGACACTAAAAAATACTTACATTAAAACATTACCATTATTGATGAGGTGTTGCATGTTACATTCCCATGTAAGTAGCAATAGTGTCAAAAATTATATTAGAATAATTAAAAAAATATATTAGGAGAAGTACGAAACAAAATACAACATGGTTCATGCTTATAAAAAATCGATGACAATGATAAAATGAATATCTCAACATTGGATCTATGACAACAATAGTGGCATGTTAATCCCTGTGAAAAGTATGGTTTGAAATATTAATATTGTTTGTGATAAATGAAACCTCATAAATTTTGGAATTTATAATTAGAAATTAAATAATTGCTTCCATGAAAAATTACCTTGAAATAATGTTACCATTACCTTAGAAAACAGGAGATACAGATAAAGATAAATGAATAGAAATCTAATAATGAATTATAGAGATGATTTGAATAGCTGAAGATAAAACATGAACTTGAAAATTATATGAACTTTGCATCCACCTAAGAATCTTCGAATACACCCTAGAGAACATGTATGTGAATGTCAGAAAACAACTGCAAGTTCAGTGAAACAAACATGAAGGAAAATAGAGATCTATGGAAGTCCACACCTAAAACCCAAATTCAAAGAACGTCATTCATTCCATACCTGGATGTGACTGTACAATTTGAAGATGAGTTGTCGATGTTCGAAGAACCAAAAGAATTTGAAGTTGAAGTTTCAGTTGAAATCAAAACCTAACAACCTGGATCCAAAAAATAATTTCTTATTAAACCAGATCTAAGACAATCAACAAACCTAATCGATGAAGATGAGCCGTCGACATTCAAAGGTCCACCCGAGCATGGATATAACCCCAATGTCACATTTAAAGGTTTAAAAAGATAATTTCAGTGAAACCCTTGAGTGCATAAATGAATAACATTGAAGATAGGAAGAATGGGTAGATGGGGATGTAGGTGGAATCGAGAGACTGAGATGCTGGTGTAGGGGGTAACAGAGTCGTAGCTGGACCATCCAGCGGCGGACTAAGTGGAGTCAGAGCAACTGTAACCGTAATTGGAGAAGGCTAAGCAGCCTTACCTGGAGCACGTGTAGATGGAGCAGCTGAATGTGAAGGTTCTAGTGTGAAAGAACTCGGGGGAGGAGGAAATGGAGGCGGAGCAGCCAGATGATTTAGCATAGGCGGAAGACCCAGTGCGGTAGAGGGAGTTGCGAGGGAACCCTATGAGCGGAGAGAAAATGCGAGCAGATGCCAAGCAGTCATAGTCGGGAGGATAAAAATTTCGATAGCGGGAGGGGTATCAGAAGGCGAGAGCCGGATAAAAAATTAGTAACGCAACAGAAGGGTGATGTGGAATACTGGAAAATTGACACGTAGGAAAAAAATGATGTGGTATCACAGGAGATTGACACATGGCACCTGGAAAGCCAGGATTAGTAGATATAGTAGATATCACTACACACACACGCCGCACAGACCGACACCACCCCGACCACCTCAAAGATAGTTTCCTTCCTTAAAATAATTATCATACGAGGGTAATCCCATATCGAGGACCCTTCCAAACTCACAGTCAACCAACTAGGTAGGAGAACCAACCTAACAGGGGTTATCCATATAGTCATTTAAAAATTCCATATGGACCCTTAACATCACAACATTTAACCATTTCTAAAAACAATTAGAAACCATTTTCCAAAAACATTACCAAACATAATCTTCTCACTAACGTGGCCAAAAGGGCCCTATAGCCTTTTTATAAAAATAGGTCAATTAATAAATAACGGCACACAACCCACCTTCGCAACCAGGCATACATTTAAAAACTCAATTCGTCAATCTCATGCACCATTTAAAATAGGAATACACTTGCAACAACCAATGAGGCATATACCACTATGCACCTAATGTGAAAAACTCATTTAAGGATTTAAAACACCACTTAGAACTTTATAACCATGTTCATAAAAAACTAAATCAAGATAGGATAAATAACAAGTCATTTAAAAGATCCAATCGGGCCATTTAGAGAAGAATATTTATGTGCACATCTTAACAAAAATGTAACACATATTAGAAATTCACTATTAAAATCACGTGTACCTCTAAACACTTTAAAAATAAGATTTTCACCACTTACAGTGGTTAAAAACCATTTTTAAAAATTTTATAAAACAATTTTAATGAAGATTCCAAGGCTTTATACACAAAAAACCCATCTAGAACCCTCTTTTGTGAAAATGCACACCTGCCACATATAAAAATAGAATGTGCACCAATATAATTAATCATTAAATACACCACATATTATAAAACTATTAACATAAATTTTGAAACCACCCAATGTCACATAGTAAGCCTTGGGACCACTTTTTAGAGATATGGAAGAAATCAAACCATTCCACTAAAACCTCATGTTTCATAAACCAACAAGTTCAAAGGAAATAATTTCTATAATATATTTTCACAAGGTGACATCACTCAAAACATCCAACACTACCATTTCAATGTAAGGACACTAATTCCAACCAAGTTTGATAAAAAAATTTATGGACATAAGCAAGGAAACAATTTTAAACATATTCTTAATCAAATATACTAACAAGAAAAATGGTTCCAAGAATGAACCTTACTAATAATAATGGTGAAAAACATATTCTAAAAATTAATTAATAAAAATTCAAGCATCAAATGGATTGAAATTGAATCGAATAACATGGAACACATACCTAAACTAGTGAAAACATAATGATGCATTTATGGAAGGAATAAAAACACTTCGTGGACCAAACACATACCATAGATACTGAGAAAAATGTGCAAAAACGACCTGTGGTATTAGAGTGTTGATTGATTTGACCAAAACAACAAAAGTATAAAAATATACCGAAGGAAATTGTTGTCGGCATGCTGTTCGGACAAGCAAGAGGCCAGAGAAGGTTAGATGGCGCAAGGGACAGTGAGGGGAGGGTAGTAGTCAGAAGCTGACTTGACGGGGGAGGTCACGCCGAATAGGGGAGGTCACGCTGGACTAGGGGGTTGCGCCTGACCAGGAGGCTACACCGGACCGGGAGTTGGAGGTCACGCTGGACGAGAAGGCTACGCTGGACCCGGAGGGCTACGATAGATCGGGAGGGGAGGTCGCACCGGACAGGAAGGTGGGGTCCTGGGCGAACGTAGAGGGAGAGTAGGGAGGGCATGCCAGGCGGGGAGGTGTGGTCATAGTCAAAGTGCTACTTGGAAGAAAAAAAATGGGGGGAAAGGGGGGGCGATACGGGGTAGACCTAGGATTTGATTTTTTTTCATTTCATGTAACAATAATAATAATAATAATAATAATAATAATAATAATAATAATAATAATCTTAACATTAATAACATAATTATAATAATAATAATAAAAGTAAGAAGAATGAAAATAAAATCTTGTTCATTTGATTTCTGTTTTTTCATCTATATTTTAACCACATTAGTAATAATAATATAACATCAATAATTTTATTAATGATAATTTTATCAAAAAAATATTAATACCAATTTTAACAACTGATTAATATTAAAAATATTAATGATAGAAATAACACTACCAATAATAATAATAATAATAATATCTACACAATATTATTATTATTATTACTATTATTATTATGGTGCAAACATTTAACCCATTTTATTTTTATAACACTCTATTTATTTTAAAAATTATGTAACTGCACAAGTGCATGGACCAACTATGTGGAAACTTTTGATCTTGCGGTTCCCGCACACTAGCCCAAAAACTAATTAAACATTAAATGTTAAAAATGTTAGACTCACGCTTGCCCTACACCATAGTGAGGCTAGCCGAAACCAATAAATAATAAAATAAAATAATTAAAAAGCGGTTGGGTTGTGACAATTATCCCCACCACAAACACTTTCTGCCCCATAAAGTCACCAAGACAACACTTGACACAGCTAGAGTCCATCACCTGACCAAAACAGAAGAAAGTGAGAGGCTTGGGGTGACCATTACCAACACACGTCACAGCCGACCAACACAAGAAAAATCACTGCCCGAAGTTGAGGGGAGAACACAGAAGGGTTCTCCCCACCACAAGAATCACTAATACAGAATCCCTCGAAACCCAAACACATCGCCCCCCCAGGGGGGGGGGGGGAAACATGGGATCTCCCATGACAAAATCATTCATTTTCCCCACATGGACCAAACAACACACCCGATCCTTTTCCAGAAAGCATGCTACGAAACAACCCAGCAACTTAAGGATGAGAATAAATTAACTCAAAACCTCCCATAATTTTCACAAAATGAAACATCCACCTAATGAACATAGCTGAGACCTACTCAAAATCAGAATAGGTTACTTTATTCTAGATCCTAACACCCTTCAAGGACAAAGAACGATTTGGAAGCCATGCTAAAATAAGATAAGACTTCTTGGATTGAGGTGGAATGAGATCATCACGCCACCACGACAAGGATGATATTACGACATCGATGAGAATAGAATGAGGAAATTTTGGATATTTCCATTCCAAATCTGAAGACATTATCTAGACTGAGGTTCCACACACCCTCAACAACTCTGGACTGTGCGCGAGCTTCACCCCGAGACCTATGGCTAGGGCCCGGAAGGCTAAAGCATCTCCAGCCTCAAAGTCAATCATTTTCATTATCTCATCCTTAAATCCCCCCTCCCGAATGAAGATTCTTTTAAAACTCTCCCTCGTAACTCAAACAGTCGCACGGTAGCAAGACATCGGAGGGATGCGACAAGGCGGCTTAGAATTCCTGAACCATCCAGACTAGTCTCATGCGATAGAATAGTCCAATAAACTGAGAGTCGGTATAGATGAAGATCCTTGTCAGATGGGGAACCTTTACAAGAGACAACCCCCACCAACTACACTTGAGACTCTAATGGTGATGAGATATCCCCCCTTTAATAGTCTAGAACTAAACCCTCAAATAACTCTGGGACAGTACGAATCTTAACTACCCTATGAGTTCCCAACAACCCAAAGACGCACTATCTTTCTAAACTATACCACTGCCTTTAATGAAATTCGATTACCTCGATAAGGTGGGAATAGACAAAAAGAACTAGAAATAGGGCATGATCCATTAAAAACTTTTGGGAGGCTTTCTGGGTGGCATACTCATAACAACATGAAAAAAAATATTGAAACTGACATCAAGACAAAAATCAATCAAGGAAACATCACAAGCCCAGGGAAATAGGTCCATAAGCCAAACATATACAAACTCAAGAAAATATCACTTTTCCGAAACTATTATTTCATTAAAATTTTAAAACTCCCCTATGGCACCTTATAAACCTTAGCATGTGCGTTCATTCAATCTCTCTCACATTATCTGCGAACAAGTGCCCCCCACACACTCTTCGTACATACCCACGCATGTGTGACCCTCTATAAGGAGTGTCAAGGTTCAGACACTTCTTTTCCTTACCAAATCCAAAAACATACCAAGTTTTTCTAAACTGATACACTTTCCATTTAAAAACTCACTTCAACAAATTAAAAACAATTTAAAAGAAACACTTTTCAATTTCAAAATCAATTTCACTTTTAATGCACACTCGCATAAAACAAGATTAAAAGAAAACACAACCAACTATAGACCATCAGAATGATGAACTAGTGCATATGTCTAACCTGACGACATGGTGGTGATCCATGCCCCAAGTAAGGTATAACACTAAG
The DNA here is from genome assembly GCA_963277665.1 of Viscum album. Lineage (NCBI taxonomy): Eukaryota > Viridiplantae > Streptophyta > Magnoliopsida > Santalales > Viscaceae > Viscum > Viscum album. The sequence goes on along the minus strand of OY728151.1, from coordinate 287,432,619 downwards.
AGAACCTTAAACCGGGCACTTGGACTCCACATGGGTCACCACCCCATATGAGGCCGAAACATAAACCGATTCTCCCCCATTATCATCCCTCAATCAAAAATAACCAAAGACAAAATACTCAAATCCAGAACTACCCCTGGTAACTCAGGTCTCATCATGAGCAGTGGTGATCAGGAACCGACCCATAACCTACCCCCTGAGCCCCGAGATTCCTAATCACCTTCTACCGGACACCCCAAATAACAAGAGCCTCCTCTGATGCCATTTTTTCATGAACTACCCCAGGTCAACCCTGAACCGGTCACCCAAGATGGCCCACGGCCTAACTTAAGGGGCGTTCCTGATCCACACGGTCTGGAAACTAGTTTTTGGAATCAAAATCTAACCGTTGGGAAAGTTTTGGCCCATGAAAAAAATAACCAAATAAATAATGATTGACAATGAGGAAATAAAACTAGAAATGGGAAGAAAATAAATTTATATACCTCGTTGTGACCCTTCAGGTCACCACCAAACTCAAAACAAAGTCTGCTCCAACAATGATCTACTAAACCAGAAACCTAAACATGAAACTGAACCCGCAACTGGAAAGATAAAGTAGGGTTCAGCACTAAAATGCTTAGTAGGAAACACCAAAAATTCCATGCCATTCATTCCAAAAACATTTTAATTTATACCAGTTTGAAATGAATTAAAAAAAACATAGATTTCTATACTCACCTTTCATTTTAGATACGAAAAAACAACATGGTCCATTTCCTTCATATCTTAAAACAAGGAACAAGAAGAAAAATGGTGAAATTTAGAAAAAAAATTAAATCCAACAAAATGTTCACAGTTCTCCAAATAAAAACCAAAACCAGTTACAAAGAAAGAGAATTATAAATGGGGAGGGAAATGGCACTGGTTATACTTGTAATGAAAAAAACACGGGAAATCCTAGGAACTCATAGGAAGACCAGAATGTACTATACATGTGACTCATCATGAAGGCATGCCCTACTCAATAACGTCATAATGCCCTAATGCCGGACCATCTCCCATTTTGGCTTGGTCGAGGGGCCCAATCCCATATCAATAAAAACAAAACATCCCCTGCTATGGGGTACTAGCAGTACATGCCCTAACTAGTGCAGCAACTGTTCTCGGTAAACCTCTTTACTATGCTAGATTCCCATGTATATTTCACAAAGGGTTGTGCCATGAAATTTAAACAAAAATCCACATATATATACATATATCACCCCACACACGCTGCATAGACCGGCACCACCTTGACCACATCAATGTTAGTTCTCTGCCTTAAAATAATTATCATATGAGGGTAATCCCATACCAAGGACCCTTCCAAACTCACAGTCAACCAACTAGGGAGGAGACCCAAACTAAGATGGGTTTTCCAAATAGTCATTTAAAAATTCCAAATGGGACCTTAACATCACAACATTTAACCATTTTCTAGAAACAATTAGAAACCATTTTCAAAAAACATTACCAAACATAATCTTTTCACTAATGTGGCCAGACGGGCCCAACATCCTTTTCATAAAAACAGTTCACTTAATAAATAATGGCACATAGCCCACCTTCACAACTATGCATACATTTAAAAACTCAATTCATTAATCTTTCACACTATTTAAAATAGGAAGACACTTTCAACGGCCAATGAGGGATATACCACTAAGCACCTAATGTGAAAAACTCATTTAAAGATTTAAAACACCACTTTGAACTTCGCAACTGTGTTTATAAAAAACTAAATCATTCTAGGATAAATCACCAGTCATTTAAAAGATCCAATCAGACCATTTAAAGAAGAATCTTATTGTGAACATCTTAAGAAAATTCACCACATATTAGAAATTCACTTTTAAAATCACATACACCTTTAATCATTTTCGAAACAAGATTTGCACCACTTTCATTACTGAGAAATCCTTTTTAAAAAATTTATAAAACAATTTTAAATAAGAATCCAAGGATTTACACACATAAACCCCATCCAGAACCCTCGTTTGTGGAAACTCACACCCACCACATATAAAACCAGACTATGCACTAGTCTAATTAATCATTAAACATGCCACATATTATAAAACATTTCACATAAATTTTGAAACCACTCAATGTCACATAGTAAACCATGGGACCACTTTTAAAATATAGATAGGAGAAATAAAACCACTCCTCTAATACCTCAAGTTTCATAAACCTACCAGTCAAAAGAAAATAATTTCTATAAAATATTTTCATTAGGCGACATCACTCAAAACATCCAACGCTACCATTTCAAAGTAAGGATTCAAATTCAAACCATGTTATCTAAAAATACTTATAGACATAAGCAAGGAAACAATTTTAAACATATAATTAATCAAATCTACCAACAAGAAATATGGTTCCAAGAATGAACCATACTCATAATAGTGGTGCAAAAAATATTTTAAATATTAATTGATAAAAATTCAGGCATCAAATGGATTGAAATTGAAGCGAAGGGAATGGAACACCTACCTCAACCCATGAAAACACAACAGCACATTGACCGAAGGAAGAAAATCACTCCACGGACCAAACGCATACGCTAGATACTGTGTAAAACGTGCAAAAACGACCCGTGGTATTAGAGTGTTGATTGATTTGAGTAAAAAACCAAATGAAGAAAAATATACTGAAGGAAATTGTTTTTGTCATGATGGTCGGTCAAGAAAGAGGCTGAAGGATGCTGGCCGGAGCATGGGACTGCGAGGGGAGGGTAGCGGTCGGAAGCCGACCGAATAGGGGTGGACGCGCCATATAGGGGAGGTCGTGCAAGACCGGGAGGCTACGTTGGACCAAGAGGTGGAGGTCGCACTGGACGAGATGGCTACACTGGATCGGAAGGTCTATGTTGAACCAGGAGGGGAGATCATTCCAGACAAGAAGGTGGGGTCCTGGGTGAATGCTGATGGTGAACTAGGAGGGCGAGCAGGACAGGGAGGCGGGGTCCTGGGCGAAGCGCCGCTGCTGAAAAAATGGAGGGGAAAGGGGGGGACGCTGGGTAGACCTAGGGTTTGATTTTTTTCATTTAATGTTATAATAATAATAGTAATAATAATAATAATAATAATAATAATAATGACAATAATCTTAACATTAATAACATAATTATAATAATAATAAAAGTAAGTTGAATAAAAATAAAATCTTGTTCATTTGCTTTCCTTTTTTTCATATATATATATTAACAACATTAATAATAATGATAATGATATAACATAAATAATTATATTAATGATAATTTTATCATAAAAATATTAAAACCACTTTTAACAACAAATTAATATTAAAAATATTAATGACATCAATAACAATACAAATTATAGTATTATTATTATTATCTACAAAATATTATTATTATTATTATTATTATGGTGCAAAAAATTAACCCATTTAATTATTATAAAACTCTATTTATTTTAAACATTATGTAACTACACAAGTACGTGGACCGACTGCGTAGCTATTTCCAATCATGCGGTTCCCGCACACCATCCCGAAACCCAACAAAACATTAAACGTTAAAAATATTAGACTCGCACTCACCCAGTACCTTGGAGAGGCAAGACGAAACCAATAAATAATAAAATAAAATAACTAAAAAGGGGTCGAGGTGTGATAGAACTAGTGAGGATTTCATGGTTTTATAGAACAGTAATGTCAAATGGACTTAGCACATGATCTAAAAAAGGGAGACCTGGTAGGAAATTTCATTTTAAGGACCCATATGATCCAATGTAAGGACCATAAGTTGATTGATTATAATAATAAAAGTGACAATGTTTTTAGGTTAGAGATCTATGTAAGGATTAGGCCTCATGATTTTACATTCTTATGTATGAATTGGGTAGAAAATTGGAATTAGGATATATAATAATTAATTGATCATAATTCTTTTATATTATAGGTTTTGGGAGTTTCTAATAGTTTATTTTTTTGTAGGTATAATTCCATTTTAATGTCGCCATTAGGTTTTTGGTGATGACATTTGTCATGATTCCCCAATAGACCATCATAGAGTTTACATCAAAGTCAAAAATGATGTTTTTAGGAAGGCACTTTGTGATTATCATAATTAAATGACATAAAAGTATGAGGGATCCATTTTAGATATGAGACCAAGGATTTGTTGGACAAGTTAAATATTTCCTTTAGTTTAATTTATTCTTAGAGGGAGAGATGGATTATATTGGTTCCTAGTAAGTTTTACATAGCTTCTCAACATTGTTGGGTTTTGTTCCATAAGTATCTTGAAGAGTTTATAGTTTCATGGGATATGTTTTCGGATCATTTTTAGGCTGATTTTCTTTATTTGAACATAAAGGTTCCATATCGGTAGGAGATTCTTACTCTCTAGTAGAGGAGTTACATCATAAAATAGTTCTTTATTATGTATAAGAACCTCCAATTATATGTTTAAGACCATATTCTAGATGAGGAGGTTAGGGAGAGGAATTTTGAGGCAGCATTTCATCTATAGATCCAACATCAGGTCACCTAGTTCACATTTCTGACTTATCTTGAGGTTCCAAAAAAGGTGTAGTTTCTCAGTAGGATGTTGGATAAACAAATTCATCTTGATATTTGAGTCATTGGGACTCTCTATCGAGTGTAGTTGTGGATATAAGTTCATACTTTCCTAGTTAGATGAAGCCTCATATAACAGGGATTCGGTTCCATCCTTTTTCATCTTGTTTCATTATGGATGATAGTACTTGAACCCTTAATAGTATATTAGAAAAAAAATCATGTGGAGGTCATGGCCAAAGGAATCTTGAATTCATTGACATTCTTAGCCGTCATTATTGGGTTGTCTACTCAATTCTGGATCATTCATTATAGTAGTATCTTATGACTAAGTAATAACAGGGTCCTCTAGAATTTTATTAGTAAGAAGGATATAGGGTAGGTAGTGGATAGTCTCATTATTCCCCTCATCCTTAGGTATAGATAGTATAGCATATCTAATGATATAGTTTCCATCAGGACTAGGGAGGTTGTGTGTAGAGACCCGAAGCTTGACATTCATAAACATTACATTACTTTTACAGAATACTTAATACATGACAAAAACAGATTCGAAAGACCATATTAGTTTAGTGTCTTTGTAAACTCAGAACATAATCTTCTAAACCTGGTGAAAGATCTTCAACATCTCCCATAAAGATATTCCCCTTTGGATTTCTTACCTAAAACCTTTCTTAATATCCTAGGGAAAACAAGACATAAAAATGGTGAGATCAAATGCTCAGTAAGGGTAAACATGGAGAACATAAAACAATCCCTAAACATTTGAACGTAAGAACATAAACATAAAACATCAAAATCATGAGTAATGACATAAATCTTGGCAGTGCATAAGGCATAGACCATAAAGGAACATTAACCAGGATAAAATAGCATGGTAATGAAACATGTAATTCTAGAAAACCATTAATCACATGATATGATTTCCATAGTAGACAAGACATTTCTTCCAAGACCATCATAGTGGAAAAAGTCCATTACTAAACCGGGTTTACTTATTGTTCCAGCACTGTATTACTGAACCAGATTCACTTGTCGTTCCAGCCATGTCTATCTCATGAGATATAAATATTTACCCAATTCATTGGAGGGAGATATAGGTCCCACCCATCTCATGATGAAATCATTCTTACGTGTGCCACAAAATAAACATAAATCATTCATAATAACCCAAAGAATAAAATGGGTTTCATAAACAGCATCCCATCATAACATAATCAATATAAAACAAATGGATATCATTTCATCAGAAGAAGAATAAAACCATCTAAATAGTAGAGACATTATACTTGAATTATAATCATACTAAATAATGTCATCTTATATGGAAAATATTTTTGACAAAACACTTGAAATGTATTCTTGAGTAAAATATCCATTATTCATCAAAACCATTTTCTTTTAAAAAAATTACATGCAATTTTAAAGGAAAAGGATTTTGTTGAAAATAATCATGAAATCTTTTAGAGGAATATTTATTTAAATAAGGTGTTATGAAATTGTAAAAATCTGTTCATGCTGTATAAGTTAAAAAAACATTCTCCTCGTACTTTTGCCGGAAAAGTCAAAAACTTCCTCGTATGGTAAACCAAAGAAACATTCCTTCCATAACACAATGTAAAATCAAAGAGGGGTAAACATGACTTTAAAAATACATGAAATAATATTAAACACTTTATAAAAAACATTTTATGTACATGGTTGAAAAATATAACCCTAGTAAATACTTAGGTATAAGCAATCTCGGATAAAAATGAGATTGTAAAATTATCCCTTACCTTATGTCCAATTTATTCTGTATGTGTCTAAGACTTTTGTATAGTGGGTTTAAACATATTATTAACTTATAAAAGAACCATAATAATATTTATTATATCATATATGATTCACTTAAGACTTTATATTACCCGTTCATTTGTCAATTCCATGTGAAAGCAGCATTTTGGGTAAAATCGTTTCATTTATCATCCGTGTTTTGACTTGTAATTATTTATATGATTACTTAGATCATGATTAATTACTTCCAGAATGTAAAACATGATTTATATATAATATATATTCAGAATATACATATATATAATAGACTGATAAATGGAAATAAATACATCGTTCAGGGAGACGGTAGGTCGTACGTACGCATGAACATTGTTTTTGTTTCCTTATTAAATTGAATGGAAGCAATTAAATAACATATAAATAAATAAAGTATCATTAATATGTCATATATTTCATTATTATTTATTATATATACGTTATAATCATTCGTGAATGGTTAACTTGGAGAAAAAATCGCATCACGTCGTGGAGACGGTCATCCATACGTATGAACGAGCGATGATATCATTCCAATAATTATTGACTGGAATTAGAGTGGATGATATAATATCTCAGAATTAGTACCATGTTATAATATCCATATATAGTTATTCTTTAAACCATTATACCTATCTAATTAAGGTGGTGGTGGAAAAACAGATTACACCACGGCGTGGAGACGGTATTCTGTACGTACGCACGCGCGGTGATTTCATTTTCCATAGGATGGATAGAAGGGGAAATAAAGTTGGTTCATATTTAAAATAACATATCAGTATATTATTGATACTGATTTTATTAATTTATTATTAAACAACAAAAGAAGAGTGAGTAGAAGAAGAAATGAATTTGAAAGAATCGGTAAAGGATATTACCTCTTCTTCAGCGTGCCTCTTCCAAACCTCCTCTTAGGGAACTAAAGTTGGTATTTAAATAAGGCTAGGACCTCTAGTATGTTTATAGGGAATTGGAGAAGATAAATGGTCAGGGTTTGGCCGAGATTGAAGGCTCAAAGTATTGTGAAGAGGAGAGGGAGGAGGTGCCCTTTTATAAGGGGAGAGAGGGGCACTTTTGGAAACCTCTAAAATATTAATTTATAATGAACTCAAACCCCTCTTAAAAACCTCCAAAAATTACTCAAATTTGAATATGAGATGATATAGGGTTGTAATTTCATCATAAAATAAAATTTAGACATGTTTGGAATTTATTTTAAACATTATCAACTTGATTTATCCTTATTTAATCTATTTAATCTTATTTGTGGTAAAAATTTTCTAAAGTTTAAATTGTTATAAATAATTACTTATGTGTTGTGATTTTTCCATAACTAGATACTTTATGACATTTTAGACCATATAAATTTCAATTTATAATTTTTAAATATTTTTGTGATTTTTAAACAATTTAATAATATGTTGTTTTTATAAAATAACAATAGTGTCAATTTTGACACTATTTATTTATTTTAATTTAAATAAAATCCACACAGAGAATATATTAGAAAAAAAATATTTAATAGATTTATTATATGTCATATGCATCTAAAAAATTCATTAATCACATTAATTTGTTCATATAATATTTATTTAAATATTTTTAATACCATTTATTTGATATTTCCCTTAATAAAATAATTACTACAACATTTTTGTATAATTATTTAATATACATATTTGTTGCGTAAAAATTAAAAATAAAATACTTTAATGTAGATAAATCTAATATATTTCATAATAATAGTTTTACTCTAATTTATCATCTAAAAATCAAAACATTTAAACTGTTATATTTATTAAATCATGAAGGTGACAAATTTGACATCATTTAAAATAAAAACTATAAATGTCATAAACACTTTTATAAATCTCAAAATGGTAAAAAAATTATACGTTTGGATTATTATGGTTCACATGTACACGACCAATAATGTTTTTTCAGGTTTTTAGGATTTTATGGGTATTATTAGTCTAATAAAATCTATATTATTCATTTTTCACTAAATAAATAATTTATGCATCATTAATGTATAAGCTATTAAGGTAATTATATATTTCTTTAAAATTGAAAATAAATTACCATGATAAAGAAAAACATTTTATCTTTCAAATTAGTATTTATAACCGAATTTATATTATGTATAACCTTATATTAAAAATAATTTAATTATTAAAGTTTGAGTGAGACATATTTCACTTTCATTTAAATAAAATAAATTAAAGTTCTTAATCACGTACAAGTGGGTTATAATAGATAACATTTAAACCCAAGTATATTTTAGGAAGAAATATAATCATCCAATTATATTAATACAAGTTTTATGGTAATTTTATAATATTATTGTTACACTTAATTACCTAATTTACCTTTAACTGTGGTAAATAAAATTTACCGTAGTTACTATTCATAATGCCCAAAAATAAAAAGTAGCCTATTAACATAATTTGGACCTACTGATTCCAAATATGGAATCCATTTTTTCAAATTCAAAGCACATAATTTGTAATAATTAATTTAAAATTAATCCTGTGGTTGAAAAAAAAATTGTGTTTTTGTTTAAAACATTGCAAAAGATTGAATTGATTTAACCTAATAATTCAATGTAAAATCAATGCTAATGAAATAAATTACATTAAATGGTAAAAAATATATTCTATTTATACTTTAAAAAAATTTACTATTATAATTTAACCATTTAAATTATCTCGATGAGAAAATTTGTTTTTAAGTAAAACTTAGTGTGTTTTTACTATTCATCAAAATAAGAACGTTGTCAAAAAAAATATCAAAACTCTATCCAATGTAAAATTTTATATCATGATTCAGAATAAGATGTCTATTTTGTAAAATTGAACTTATAAACTTGTCAAAAATTATATTTAAAATGGGTGCGCCATCCATAGGTGGGAAAATTGCATTTTTTGAAAAATACTTCTTTTATCTGAAAAATTGATTTTGTTCTCATACCTCATTCTAGAAAATGTGTAAGATGAATTATAATGCTATAAAATTAAAAATTCGGTTAATAATATTCATAATGGCTAGTTCATAATAATATTATAACAATATATCGTTGTTTAGTGAAACTCAGTATTGCGTACAAAACATGCTATTGAGGATAGTCGCTCTTGCGTACAACACAAGCCAAGAATAGTGTTTGCCTATACTATAAGATAATACGGTGTTTTGTATAGCGCAATATAATATTGGTTTATCATAAAACACAAGACAACAAAGAAATTAAAAATAATATTTCTCATAAAATCTCTAGGTGTTACATTCTACCCCCCTTAAAATGAATTTCGCCATCGAAATTCGTCGGGGTTATAAATGGTTTTCTAATTGGAAATTTCTTTCATAGAAACCCACATTGTAAAAAGGAATACTAAAACATCATTTTAAAAAAAGTAACTTTATAAACATAACAGATACCCAATGTAACTCATCACTCGGTTTCCACATAGGAGAATATAGGTGAAAATATGGATATGGAAGTGAAATCTAACCATTAACTTCTAATAAAGAGTGGTAGAGGACATGGCTATGAAAAAGCCAACAATAAAAAATCCATAAATTTGTGAAGATATAAGGTACCATATTATTAATCAGATATGAGGGCACTAGGAAAACAGTTTTGGTTTTCAATATCATTTCCCTAATGTTGAAGAAATTTTTTAATTAAAAGAAATACTTACTTAATTTTGGTACAATCTCACTCTTGTTTTTGCCTTGAACAATTTCCACTTCATCTCTTATAGAAATGAAGTTGAATTTTTTTTCCGTGAAGTGTTATCAGATTATGTGATAGAATGATAGGTCATTCCATCTATCTCAAACATATGGTTAGAAAAAGTTATATACATAAGTCCATATTATGGTGAGATTAATCGTATATGGTTACAAAAATGGACTTATACATCATCTATCATACCATTTAATAAAATAAAACTAGTTTCTACTAACCAGGGACTTCCTGTAGGCCAGTGGTAGGTGATAAAGGCATGTCTCACTTCGGTTTTGGGTTCGATTCCCACAAACTTGTCCGACGCGACGGGTTGTCGCCCATCCTACAGGTTGTCCTTTTTCAAAAACAATATTATCTTATGTCCAACATAATCCATTTCAAATCTTTGTGCTTATCCAAAATACTTATATCCAAGTTCATAGTATAAATAAAATGATTACTATAAATGTCATCAACCAAGCATGTGAATACCATTATTTATCCCCCATATATCATATGATATATCTTGTTGGTCACATTCTAAACACATGAATACATTAATCATTTATTCTCTTGAAACATGAGTTTCCATAGAACATTAGTGAAAACATTAATTCTATCAAAATTTAACTCTTTCCACATACCAAAATCCCAAAATTTCGATATACTCAAACCATGATATCACTTTGTCCTTTTATCAGTCATGAGCTCATGAATACTACCATACATATTATTTTATCTTTATCCCTTCATTATGTGCATTTCATCTACTTTCCAAAGATATTTCAATCACTTTTCATGTTTCCTGGTACCATAAAATTATTAAAAACCACATTAGACCAATACATAAATATTCCAATATTCCACGATACTATATACAACATTATTTTGGAATCATCTTACATAAACACTTAATCATTCCACCACATCATTGTCATATTCAACATCGCTAATACTGATCCCATGTGACTTCCCTTTGTCCTTTTCTTTAAGAGGTTATTGATATCTATCATCATTAACCATTTGATTAGGGCATTTATTAGAATAATTCCCCATTTCCTTGCACTTGTATCATTGAAATGTTGGTGGTGTGTTCTCTGTAGTCTTTTCTCTATTCACATCATTAGCTACCCTTTTTCCATTACTTCGACACTCAATTGTTTGATGACATTCTTTTCCACACTTAAAAAATTTTCTAGTCCCTTTATGAAAATATCCACCATTCTTCTTTCCACACTTTGATAATAAAGAAACATTCATCTTCTTTTCACCATTGTTTTGAGATTTTTCCTTGAACTCCATCTTTCATTTTTTGTCAAAACCATGAGATGGATATGTAACAGCAACTTCCAATTATACCTTGATAGAAAAACACATGATTTCTTTATAGCTACTGAAGCCCTTCGAAGACTTTGTTTTAACCCACTGAAGAATCAATCAACATTACTTTCAGGTTGGATGATAAAGCCAGATGCATACCTTGCAAGCCTTGTAAAATTTTCCTCGTATATACCAATAGATTCATCATCCTTTTGATTAAGCTCAAGTAAATCCTTTTCCATCTTCGTTCGAATAATTCGAGGGAAGTACTTATTTAAAAATAGATTCTTGAACTCGTCCCATTCCATGGATTCAATTTCACCTTGGGGACTTGTATTCTTAATTAGATTCCACCACTGGTCTGCTTCACCCTCTAAATGGTAAACATCCAGAATGACTTTTTCATATTATTAACATCGAAGTATGGAAAATATATTTTCAATGGTACTGATCCATTGTTCTTCAACAATTGGATCAGAAGACCCACTGAAAGAAGGTGGACGTTGCCTCATGAAGGACTCAATAGAATATTGTTCCCTTTTCTGCTCATTCAGAAGTCCAGAATGATTCATAGCTTGTGTAAGTATAGTAATAAGATTTTGCACTCTATCTTCCATAAAATTGGTTTGTTCAGGATTAAAATCATTACATTTCCCATTTCATTGATCAACACGGTTCCTTCGGGTTCCAGCCATCGTCTAAAACCCAAAAAGAATAGTGTAAGAGGCAAAAATCATGCTAGGAAAACAACAGAATAAAGGGGGAGTACTTTCAATATCTAACATCTTAGGTTTAATTCTATGATCGTTACTGTAATCATAGAACAATAACATATACTTATACTTATCCTTAGGGACATCCCTATACATGCCTTAGAAATATCTCTAGGGATCTCGCTAAATTTTTCGAATCCTAGTTTCCATAGGCTGATTAAACCTTCACTCTGATACCAACTATAGAGACCCGAAGCTTGATGTACATAGGCATTACATTACTTTTTCTGAATACTTAAAACATGAAAAAAATAGATGCCCAAAGACCGTATTAGTATAGTGTCTTTGGAAACTCGTAACATAATCTTCTAATCATGGTGAAAGATCATCAACATCTCCCATAAAGATCTTCCCCTTTGGTTTTCTTACCTAAAACCTTTCTTTATATCCTAGGGAAAAGAAAAAATAAAAATGGTGCACTCAAATGCTCAGTAAGGGTAAACATGGTGAACATAAAACAATCTCTAAACATTTGAACGTAAGAACATGAACGTAAAACATCAAAATCATGAGTAATGACATAAATCTTGGATGTGCATAAGGCATAGATCATAAAGGAACATTAAAAATGATAAAATAGCATGGGAATGAAACATGTAATTATGGAAAACCATTAAGGACATGATATGATTTCCATAGTAGCCAAGGCATTGCTTCCAAGACCATCATAGTGGACAAAGTCCATTACTGAACCAGGTTTACTTGTTGTTCCAGCCCTATATTACTGAACAAGATTCACTTGTCATTCCATCCATGTCTATCTTATGAGATATAAATCTTTACCTAATGAATTGGAGAGATATATAGGTCCCACCCATCTCATAATGAAATCATTCTTACGTGTTCCACAAACTAAACATAAATCATTCATAATAACCCAAAGAATAAAATGGGTTTTATAAACATCATCCCATCATAACATAATCCATATAAAACAAATGGATATCATTTCATCTTATGAAGAATCAATCCATGTAAATAATAGAGACATTATACTTGAAACATAATCATACTAAATAATTTCATCTTAGATGTAAAATAGTTTTGACAAAACACTTTAAATGAATTCTTGAGGAAAATATCATTTCTTCTTAAAAATCAATTTCTTTTCACAAAATGCCATGCAATTTTAAAAGAAAATGATTTTTCTGAAAATAATCATGAAATATTTTAGAGTAATCTTTATATAAATAAGGTGTTATTAAATCATAAAAATACGTTCATGCCATATAAGTTAAAAAAACATTCTCCTCGTACTTTTTCCGGAAAAGTCTAAAAGTTCCTTGTATGGTAAAAAAAGAAAGATTCCTTCCATAACACAATGTAAAAGTAAAATAGGTGTAAACATGACTTTAAACATAAATTGAATAGTATTAAACACTTTATTAAAAACATTTTATGGACATGGATGAAAAATATAATCCCAGTAAATACTTACGTGTAAGCAATCTCGGATAAAAATGAGATTGCAAAATTATCCCTTACCTTATGTCCAATTTCTTCCATATGTGTCTGAGACTCCTGTATAGTGGGATTAAACATATTATTAACTTGTAACAGAACCATAATAATATTTATTATATCATATATGATTCACTTAAGACTTTATATTACCCGTTCATTTGTCAATTCCATGTTAAAGCAGCATTTTGGGTAAAATCGTTTCATTTATCATCCGTGTTTTGACTTATAATTATTTATATGAATAATTAGATCATGATTAATTAATTTAAGAATTTAAAACATGATTTATATATAATATATAGTCATAATATACATATATATAATAGATCGATAAATGGAATGAAATACACCATTCATGGAGACGGTAGGTCGTACGTACGCATGAACATTGTTTTCGTTTCCTTATTAAATTGAATGGAAGTAATTAAATAACATATAAATAAATAAAGTATCATTAATATGTCTTATATTTCATGATTATTTATTATATATACTTTATAATCATTTTTTAAAGGTTAACTTTGAGAAAGAATCTCATCTTGTCGTGGAGACGGCAATCCGTACGTACGCACGAGCGATGATATCGTTACAATAATTATTGAATGAAATTATAGTGGATGATATAATATATCAGAATTAGTACCATGTTATAATAACCATATATAGTTATTCATTACACCATTATACTCATCCAAGTAAGGTGGTGGTGGAAAAACAAATTACACCACGGCGTGTAGACGGTATTCTGTACAAACGCACGCGCGGGGATTTCATTTTTCGTAGGATGGATAGAAGGTGAAATAGAGTTGGTTCATATTTATAATAACATATCAGTATATTAGTGATACTTATGTTATTACTTTATTATGAAACAAAAAAATAAGAGGAAGTAGAAGAAATTAATTTGAAAGAATCGGTAAAGGATATTACCTCTTCTTCAATGTGCCTCTTCTAAACCTCCTCTTAGGGCACTAAAGTTTGTCTTTGAAGAAGGAAAGGACCTCTAACATGTTTCTAGAGAAGTATATAATAGAAATTTTCAGGGTTTGGCTGAGAAAGAAGGTTCAAAGTGTTGTGAAGAGGAGAGGGAGGAGGTGCCCTTTTATAAGGGAAGAGAGGGGCACTTTTGGAAACCTCTAAAATATTAATTTATAATAAACTCAAACCCCACTTAAAAACCTCCAAAAATGACTAAAATCCGAATATGAGATGAGGTAGGGTTTTAATCTCATTATACAATAAAATTTAGACATTTTGGGAATTTATTTTAAACCTTATCAACTTGATTTATCCTTATTTAATCTATTTAATTTTATTTGTGGTAATAATATTCTAAATTTTAAATTGTTATAAATAACTACTTATGTGTTGTGATTTGTACATAATTGGATACTGTATGACACTTTCGACCGTATAAATTTTAATTTATAATTTTTAAATATTTTTGTGATTTTTAAACAATTTAATAATAAGTTATTTTTATAAAATAACAATAGTGTCAATTTTGACACAATTCATTTATTTGAATTTAAATAAAATCCACACAGAGGATATATTCGAACCAAAATATTTAATAGATTTATAACATTTCATATTTATATAAAAAATTCATTAAACACATTAATTTGTTCATATAAAATTTATTTTAATATTTTAGAACCATTTAATTGATATTTCCCTTAATAAAATAACTACTACAACATTTTTGTATAATTATTTAATATACTTATTTGTTGTATAAAAATTAAAAATAAAATACCATGATGAAGATAAATCTAATATATTTCATAATAATAATTTTACTCGAATTTATCAGCTTAAAATAACAACATTTAAATTGTTATATTTATTAAATCATGAAGGTGACAACTTTGACATCATTTAAAATAAAAACTATAAATGTCATAATCACTTTTATAAAGCTCCAAATGGTCAGAAATTCGTCCTTCAGATTCTTATGGTTCATATATACACGATAAATAAGTTTTGGTCCGGTTTGTAGTCCTTTTATGAGTATTATTAGTCTAATAAAAACTATATTATTGATTTTTCACTAAATAAATAATGTATGCATCATTAATGTGTAAGCTATTAAGGTAATAATTTATTTCTTAAAAATTACAAATAAATTACCATGATAAATAAATACATTTTAGATTTCAAATAAGTATTTATAACCGAATTTATATTCTGTATAACCTTATATTAAAAAAATTAATTATTAAAGTTTGAGTGAAACATATTTCACATTCATTTAAATAAAATAAATTTAAGGTCTTAATCACATACATGTGGTTTCTAATAGATACCATTTTGACTCAAGTATATATTAGGAAGAAATATAATCATCCAATTATATTAATACAAGTGTTAGGGTAATTTTACAATATTATTTTTACCCTTAATTACTTAATTTACCTTTAACTGTGGTAAATAAAATTTACCGTAGTTACTATTCATAATGCCCAAAAATAAAAAAGTATCCTATTAACATGGTTTTAACATACTTATTCTAAATATGGAATCCATTTTTCCAAATTCAAAATACATAAGTTTCAATAATTAATTTAAAATTAATCTTGTTGTCGAAAAAAACGGGTTTTTTTTTAAAACATTGCAAAAGATTGAATTGATTTAACCTAAGAATTCAATGTAAAATCAATGATAATGAAATAAATTATTTTAAATGGTAAAAAAATATATTCTATTTATACTTTAAAACAATTTACTATTACAATTTAACTATATAAATTAACTCGATGAAAAAAGTTGTTTTTAAGTAAAATTTAGAGTGTTTTACTATTCATCAAAATAAAAATGTTGTCAGTAAAATATCAAAACATTATCCAATGTAAATTTTTATATCCTGATTCAAAAGAAGATTTTTATTTTGTAAAATTTAACTTATAAACTTTTCAAAAATTATATTTAAAATGGGTGCGCCATCAAAAGGCGGCAGAACTGCATTTTTTTGAAAAATACTCCTTTTATTTAAAAATTTGATTTTGTTCTCATACCTCATTCTAGAAAATGTTTAAGATGAATTATAATGTTATAAAATTAAAAATTAGGTTAATAATATTCATAATTTCTAGTTCATAATTATAGTATAACAATATATCGTTGTTTAGTGAAACTCAGTATTGCGTACAACACACGCTATCGAGGAAGGTCGCTCTTGCGTGCAACGCAAGCCAAGAATAGTGTTTTTGTATACTATAAGTTAATACGGAGTTGCTTATAGAACAAGATAATCTTGGTGTAGTATACAACACAAGATATCAAATAAATTAAAAATAATATTTCTCATAAAATCTCAGGGTGTTACATTGTGGAGCTAGTTATTGGTAGATGCATGCCTTAGAGCTACCCGTATCAGGCGATATAGACCTCATGTGAGATATTATATACTTATATTCTACTTATGTGAATGATTTATTTGATTCAAGAGATATATAATCCCTCATTACATCTTCCATGGTCCCTATTTTGGAACTTGAGGTGGATAATATTTTATTTCCCTTAGTGTTGACTATGCCAATTATAGTTTGAGATAGCTTGTTTGGTGTGTGTATAGATCATGATATAATAATAGGAATGTATTTATCTTAGATATATTTAATGTGTTTATGGGTACAATAATAACACATTATCCTCAGCATGTACTGGCTATATTCGGTGCAGTATATTGTTGATTTCATCAGGTGGTGGGTTATATCCTATGATGATAATAAAGATAAATTCTTTTTTTGTGATGGAAACCCATGGATGGGTTGGAGGTGGGTTGAGTTATTATCTTCCTTGATGGCTAAGCTAATTTTGAGTTTGGTTTAGGTTCATACAGTGGTTTTTCCTATGGTTTTATAAGAGTACTCTAATATCTTTCTAGAAGATGTTATAATACTACACACTTTGTGTGAGAAAATTTTTTAGATAGAGTTACAGCCATGTGTCACTCTGATATTTGTGTCCCTTTATAATATGACTCTATATGAGTTGTTAGAGATATAAATTCAGAATTTTTATCTTCTATAGAATGGATTTACTCATCCTAATGTATATCCTTGGGGTTCTCTTGTGTTGTTTTTGAATAAAGTATATAATAGTCCATGATTATGCATCAATTATCATCACTTAAACCATGTGATAATACTGGAACTTTATCCCCTCCCATATATTTATTGTTTTTTCCATAAATTTATGAGAATCAACTGGTTCTAAAAGATTAATTTTCAGTCAGGACATCATCAAAAGTGAGTTAAGTATAAGGGTATTATAAATACTACATTCAATATCGTTATGGGAATTATGATTTCATTGTGATGTTGTTTGGTGTTTTGAATTCACTATATATTTACAAATAACTAATGAATTTTTTGTTTTATGAATTTATTTATTAGTTCATAGTGGGGTTCATTGAAGAAATCTTGGTGTATTCCATGTTAGAGAGGAGCATGGAGAGCATTTACGATCTTTTTTGGGAGTTCTACAGCATCATTGGCTATTATTGAATTTATCAGAGTGTAATTTCAGGGCTTGTGATATGTATTTCTTGGTACATGTTGTCTCTTAGTTTTAGTAGTTGTGGGTCCTTTAAATATTATGGTGATTTTTTTTAGCAGTCCCCAAGAATGTTGCAGAGATGTGGATTTTCCTTGGTCTTGTAGGCTATTAAAGGTAGTTTATAACTAACATATCTTAAATTAAAACTCTATGGGTATCTTTAAATTGAAGTGATCCAGTTTTTACATGGGATGACTAATGATTGATTTTTTTTTTTTGAGGGAGATTTCAGTTAGTGATCTTGATCTTCACCTTTTGGAGGAAGGTTTTGTGTTTGAGGTTTATTGTGACACTTTGTGTCTTGTCATAGGTGGTGTTTTGATGTAATAGAGAGTGTTTATCTCCTATGGTTCTTTGTAGTTATGGATTAATGATCATAACTACACTACCCATGATCTTCAATGTATTGTGTTTATTTTAACTCTAGCGTTGTGGCACCATTAAAACATTGATGAGTGATTTTTGGTCTTTAAAGATCATAATGTTTTATTGGTATATCTTCTCCTATTGTTATTTTTATTTATGAAAATGATGGTGGATGTAATTATTATACGATTGAAACTATTATATTTTATATACACTGGAAAATGGGATTTTTTTTCATAGATAGTTTGGGTATAAATTCATTCTGTGATGTTGTTTGTGGGTCATATGATCTATGGAGAGTGATGGAGGAGCTATTTATGATGCACCTTTATATGGTAGAATTTTTATATAATGGATATTTTTTTCATATTATGGTGTAATCACCTTTGGTTCAATAGGTGGAGGATTCCTAATTTAGGGATTCTGAGGTTAAGGTTTCGTGAGATCTTGTTTTTGTGGTGATGTACATAAGGGTTGGTTAGAGGATGATCAACATAGGGAGTTTTCCTAGATGAGTCTCTTTATTCCTTTGATGATGTGTGTTGTGGTTCTCTGTGAGTTCCACTATTCACCTTTAGCAGTAAAACATGACATGGATAATATATATCATGCTTTTAGAGTTTAGTTTTGTTGATTTGGGGTAAAAAGACCAGTTTTTGAGTTTGTGTCATAAATTTTAGTTTTCAAGATGTTGAAGGATGAGTATTGTTTTCTTAGTGGGTTTCTTTAGCTGATCGATGTTCCTAAATGGAAGTGGGAGGACATTTTTATGGACTTAGTCACTAATTTACCTCAAAATCAAGGAGGTTGGGATGTTATTTGGGTCATTATGGACTGCTTGCCAAATTCATCCAACTTATTAATTGTTAAATAGTTGATCATGGTGAATGTTTTGTTGAGAATGTATCTGGTAGTGGTGATGAGGCTTCATGGGGTTTTGTAGACGATCATATTTGATCATGATCCCTGTTTCACCTCCTAAGTGTGGATAGGTCTCCCATTTTCTTTTGGATCTCTGTTATTCCTTATCATCACATTCTATCCACAAATGTATGGTCAAATAGATCAAACTATCTATACTTTATTAGAATCTCATCATGCATGAAATTTGTATTTTGGTGGTTTGTGGGTGAGTCACTTAACCTTGGTGGAATTTTATTATAATGATTGTTATCACTCATTAATTATAATTACCCTATTCAAAAAAATTGTATGGATGGAATTTTTTATCTTCATTTTTTTGGACCATGGTTGGAGAGTTAGCTATTATTGGATCAGAATTGGTGAAGAGGACAATAGAGAAAGTGAAAGTGACTCTTGAGAAACTAAAGGTAGTGTAGGATCATAAAAAGGCTTATGTTAACTATAAGAACCTAATTCTTCCTTTAATGTTCGGATCTTTTCTTTTCAGTTTTTATTTAAGAAAACTAGAGATAAAGAGTTTAAGGGATGAATTCAAGACTGTTGCACAACATGACTAAGGGTTGCATTCCATGTAATCCCAATACACTCCATGTATTAATATTAGAAGTCCTTTTTATGATGTATAAATAATGTCAGCCAGAGGATTGAAAAATGGAATATAAATGGTGTGTATATTCAAAGTACACACCATGTATTTAAAAAAAATGGTAAGTAGCCTTGTTTCTTCTTTTTTGGACAGAGGTCTCACCAGGTTCTCTTAAATAGCAACGCCAAAGCTCGTTTTGGATCCCAAATCATCATACAAACTCAGATTCAATCATCATCAAATAAATTAGAACCCAATATTTAATCTCTCGTTTCCTCTTCATTTGTTCATCATGATTTTGTATCTCGACCAAGTTATTAAAGGTTGATCTTTTTTACTCATTTTTTATATCAACTCTATTCTAACATGAATTAAATTTCAACACTGTACGAGGAGAGTTTTATGACTACGAGGTAGGTGTTCTTGTGCCTTTCTATAATTTTTAAGTTTATTATATGTGTCGGAGTACTGTGCACCCATTTTTTAATGTCCCCTTGAGTAATAATTAACCTATGTTATTTCTTATTGTTGTTTAGGTAATTGGTTAAGTGATTCAAATCATGTTTTAGGTTTTCTTCCCTTGATTAAGGGCCAGCCCATCGGTGTGTTTCCCTTGGATGACTATTTATAGACATTTAGACGGGGTTTCCTATGAGACGTGCATTTTTTTACCTTCATGGGTTGTTTAAAATGGTTTTGTTTATTAAATGGAATTGAAATTGTGATAAATTGTAGTTGTTTTGACTAATGGTTTGGGATTATTTATTTTCCCATTTTCTCCATGTTATACATATACTTGTTTAAGAATGCTTGGAATGTTTTTCTCCAATCGTGAAGCTTCCCATGTGATTTTGGTTATGTGAAGGACTTGTAATGGTTTAGATTACATGATAGTATTTTCATATGAAATATGACCATGTGATTTATTTATTGCTAAAGTCATGTAATAGTTCAAATTACATGATAGGATTATTATATGAAGTGCCCCTATGTGAGTTATTTAATGCTAAAACCATGTAATAGTTTAAATTACATAAAAGGATTTTTATATGAAACTCCCATATGAGTTGATTAATGCTTAACTATATAATAGTTTAATTTAGATGTGTTTCTTGATATATGATGTATGCCCATGTGAGTTATAAATGTTAAATCCCTATAATATTTTAATTACATGTGTTTATTGTGGTGTGTTTTACTCATGTGTGTAATAAAAAGGCCAAGCCTTATGAGGTTTTTCAGGCTATTATGATCAATCTGTGAGTGAGCCACGGATATAGTGGTCAGGCTTATAGAGGCATTACTTATTTTTCCAAGTGAAACAATGATCATTGATGGATTTCATGGATAGAATCTATTGGCTTTATTTTCAAGTCATGAGTGATACATGGGGATTCCTTATAGGACCTATAATAATGACATTAGTTGACCTAGTCCCGTACAATACCTAGAGTGATACTGAGATTCTATAGAGGTTCACCAGGATGGTCTTGTACGATGTTGGTAGGCTTTCAGCTAGATTGATACTTGGATTCCAAAGGGGATGGTCGGGATGAGTTTGTAGGTTACGAATAGAATTTTCACCTAAATTGATACTTTAATTCCAACTTAGGAATTTCATGGATGGGATCAGGTTATAAATTGAATTTTTTAATTAAATCACTTATGACACATCTTCTAAGACAATGGACAAGCTTGGATTCGATCTTCACTTACTTGTTTAGGTATCCTTCTGAGGTTTATGTTGTGATTAATTTTACACGGGGTTTGTCAGGCTTAGGATAGATCCCGAGACATATATAATTCATTGTAATTGAATTAATTAATGATAATGAAATGAATGTAAATATAAACCAGTGTGTAGGACTGTTTACTTTTGAGTACTTCCTAGATTACTGTTTTCACTATTGTAAACTACATGTCATATATATTCACTAAAAGAGTGGAACTGGTCTTGGGTGGTTGCCTACTAGGATTTAGTCTCACAACCTGTTTGGGTTGTGTTTTTTGGACCAAATAGATTATGTTTTTGTAGGTGTTGATAAGGGTAAAAACCCTTCTATAGGTACTTGATTACTGTTTAGAAGCATGAGAGAATGAGACCTAGCCAAGGATTGTGATGCTTATGAGTTTGTTTTGTTCCTTTTTGTATTGTTGGTAGTTATATTTTTTATTACTACAGTGTAACCTATTTTGGATATTTTCCTAGAACATGTATGATGAAGCATCGTATTTGTATGTTATGGCATCTAGTTATTTATATAATCAGTCTTCTGTTGTTTACTTCTATTGTATGGTATTAATTCTTATACTATTGTTATTTTATTGTATTCTACTATTTTATACTCTACCAATGAGGGAATAGTTTCCCCACTATCACAACTAGGCCCTCGTTGCTAGTCATTAGCCTCTAAAATTTTGGGAAATGCGCTTGAGGCCATATTGCCAATCGGGTACAGGGCACGTTTGTGAGGCATTAGGGTCTGGGACGTTACACAATTGTATTAGAGGAGTATTTTCTAGTTTTTCTTACTTTTTGGAGACATTATAAAGGGATAATAAGGAACTGAAATTTGGTAATAAGTGGTGCATGATAGCAGCTACCCCGTGTATGTGGAAAATCCAAATTTCCTCAAATTGAATTGTGATTTTTGTGTTTTGAGCTATTACAGTTGATTCGATTTCACTATTGGGTGACACACTTGAATTATGCTATTATTATTGATATTATTGTGGATTTATTTGTTTGAAACATGATGAGATGAGGGTATTTGTAACACCCCAGGTAAATAAGGAATATGACATTTTCATATTTATCCATATTTGTGAATAAAATATTAATATGACTTTAAAGGGGACGCTATGCTCGATGGCGTACCCAACACGCAACAACGAGTTTCTTGGGAATCTTACGTTGCACTCTAATAATAAAATAATATTATTTTAAATGGTAGTTAACATGTAGCCGTTGTAATGGAAGGAATGGATAGAAATAACTAAAATATGATTATATATGTTCTTGAATATTTTTACATTTATACAATAAAAGATAAAGGCTTAAAATACGGAAAGAATTCAATTTTAGGCGTATATGCCCTAGTTTTCACTAAAGGTTCACTTATCACCTTTTGATGGAGAAACGTCATTAAATATAGTTTTCTTCACTCTTAAACATTCTTTTGGACCAAATAATACTCTTATTAAGAATCGGGACATCAAAATTTACTTTGTGTAAATTTTTGGTATCCTTCCGATAAAGTTCATTTTTTTTAATGAATTGTGTAAAATGTTGTATTTTAATTCAAAACCACTTTTTAATATAATTTATTTATATAATTAGATTATATTTTGAATTGGTTTTAAAGTGAAATTAGAAAATATTTTTACCATTAAATCCAATAGTGGTCGTTGGAATCAATTTCACTTTGAAATCTGACTTAAACTAGTGTCAATCTTTTGATACTTATTGTTTCATAAAACACGCTATTTGTCATGACAGCGGGAATTAATTATTAAATTAATTAATGTGAATTATATGTTTTGAATTTTGTAAAACGGACTTCATTTTTGAATTCAGAATATCAAATATAGATTAGGGTGAATTTTTGGGATTTTTCTGAAAAACTTCAATTTTTGATGAATAGTGAAACCTCTAAGTGGTACTTATAAAGACTGATTTTCCGTTTAAATAAAATTTTGCCATCATTGTGTTTTGAATTTCGAAAATCCGACATACATGGTTGTCATTAAGAAGTAAAATGTGGTTCAATGGGATAAAAATAATTTTTTTGGTGAATAGTAACTTATTAAGTTCTTAATCACGATTAGTGGTAATTAGGGTAGTTTAAGGTATAAATAATGCTTTAATAATATGAAATGACCTAGACACATGTCCCAACATTATTGGTTGTGTCATGGCCGACCAAGAGAAGCCATGGGTCAACTTGGGGACCCCATGGATCCACTTTGGTTGGGAAATGACATAAATAACATTTTATTTAATGTAAAAGTAAAATTGACACAAACATGATATGTTTTACTAAAACAATTTTTAAGTGGGGTTATACAAGTAATATTTTTGATTATAAATATTAATTGGAAAGCTAAAAAGATTTCCTACATCATAGTATTTTTTTAATAATTTTTAGACATTAAATAAATTAAATTATTTATGACATAATAATGATGCAGCGATGACATCATTATTTGACGATTTAATTAAAATGGAAAGATAATGTAAAATATATGAACTAAACATGTCCAAAACTTATTGGATGAGTGGATTTCGAAGACTTATCACCTTATCCACGAATTATATCAATGTGGGACCTTTTGAAACCGAAACACATTTTCAAATAAAGTAATATTTCTTTACTTTCCAAAAGTACCCCTCCTCTCCTCTTATAAAAGGCTCCCACCTCTACCTCATTTAACACACTCATAAAGCCTTTGGCTCGGCCAAACCCTGCCCATTTACCCTCTCCACATCCCTCTCCTCATCCTAGAGGATTCCCTTTGGGCAGAATCCTTTCAAAGGAAGCCTTTAGGCTCAAATCAAAAATAGTTACACTTTTAAAGGTAATTCATTCTCTCATGTTCATTTGTTTTATTTTGCTTCTCCAACCCCATAAACTCTTTTTATTTACTTATTTTGTAACAACACCAGTATCTTAAATATACTAGGATGTTTTTATAAGATTTATTCTAGATACACTCTCACACAACTACATCAAATGGTTAAAGAACATACGGTTTCCGTGGATGGTGAAATTCTGCCTCCCGAAACGATGATTGTTCAATACTCATTTAACACCTTCAAAGGTGGCCATTATGATGTAACTATTTTTATATATGATATATAATATGTTTATGTTTTATTTATGCTTCTGTATTTTTCATTTTTGTCTTACCTTTATGGCTTCTATTATGGGTATACGCGATATCTTCATTTAAGGAAGTGCGGACTACCGCCCCCTCAAAGTGATTTGATTCGTTAAATACCATATGTGGGATGTATAAAGGATGGAAATATGATATTATATATGATATTATAATGTAATTATAATATACCTTTATATCATTATTATTCCATTCTATAAAATACGAAATAGAAATGAAAGTAGCGTTCATGCGTACGTACGGCTTACCGTCTCCATGAACGGTGCATTTCATTTCTTACCTCTAAATGATTATGTAATGTTATAAATGCATGCATGTACTGGATATATATGAAATATATTATATCTACATAATTAATAAAATTCTGGATATAATAAACATTTGGCCACACGAACAACATGTAATTGTAAGAAGTCCACTTTCGACTTAAGAACCAAATATCGGCAAAACAAATATTATTAACTTAAATGATTACATAATGTTTATGACATGGTAATAAGTGGTATAAAAGTAATAATGAACTTGAAAAAGGTTCTTAAGGACTTAGAAATTAACTCAAGTTTATTATTCAGGAGATTAAAGAACGATCGAGTCAAGTCGGACCCGAGGTAAGGGATCCTACACCTCTCTTTTTTTTAAGTACACTCTTTTATGTCATTCCTTTTAAAGCTCATCTTTCTTGTTATTGGGATGATCATTTATATTAAAATTACTGAAATTTTTATGTTCATGAGATGAGAGACCCTATTCACTCTCATCAATCCATTTTGGAAGTTTTGAGTGGTGCCGTTAGGCTGCCGAACTTTCGTAAGAGATCTAACCTCTCTCTTTCTTTTTAAGTACTCTTCTTTATGTCACTTATTTTAAACTCCTCCTTGCAATGTTGGGGGATTTTTCTTTTATATTCCTATTTCTGTAAATTCAATTGTAATATGATGGGATACTCTATTTGATCTCATCAATCCAGATTCGGAAGTTTTATATGGCGCTGTTAGGCTGCCGAGTTTTCGTAAGGGATTTTTTCATCTCACTTTTATTCCCGTGAGATTTATGCTACATTCGCCACAAATTCCATTGAGTAGTGTATGTACTACCCATTATTCTACTCTTTGTGTAATATAATTTCGTTTATGAGTATTTACATCAATGACCTATTGTCTTTCTTTCATGGGGTGTATGTTTTGAAAGATACCCAAGTCGGTAAGGGAACCTTTCACCCTCCTCTTTTTTTAAAAGAATTCTTTTATTGGGTCTTTTAATTTACATATTTTTATGATGGGATATGTTCTCATACATCCTTATTGATGTAAATTTTATTTCCAAGTGATGAGATACACTTTTTATCTCTCATCAACTCATTTTGATGTGATGCCGTTAGGCTGTCAAGGGAACTTTTTAACCCAATTTCGATTTCTTTGGGTTCAACTTGTAGTCATTGAATATGTCATCCATTGAATATGTGTGAATGAACTTTTATTGTTTTACACTTAATATCCACTTATATTGGGTGTATTTATATTTGTCACACATATTTTTGAGATTGATTTGTCCTTAATTTAAGGATACCTTCTTTATAAGGGATTTCATCACATTTGACATTTCTATTGAGGGTTCATTATTGTTATTCACCAATTCACTATTATATGGTGTATATATTGTCCTTTGGAGTATTATATCATGAATACATTTATTCTCATGATATTATAAAGTTCTGACTAAGTGTTATTCCTCAATTATTGTATTCAAGTGTCTCTAATTTTGGTAAAACCCCTTTAACCAAAATATCACTTCAAATGTTTTAATTATTTGTTCTTATTAATATCCATGTTTTCAAAATGGTTTTAAGGATTTATTTATATGGATATTAATGGTTTAAAATGTTAAAAGCTTCAAGGTGGTATGGGACACTTTGATTCAAAAATCTCTTTATTAAATGTTTTAAATGGTTTTGAAAATGGTTTTTAATGGATTCGTTATTTCAATATCCTAAAATGTTATATTATGATTGAAATATGGAAATGTTATGTTTCCTTTATTCATGTTTCATGTGATACTATTATGTTATGGTTCTTGGGCATTGTTATGAAGAACGGGTGGTTCCGTGATAAACTAAGGGCGGGTGAGCCCGTTATAGCTCTCCAATGCATTGGGTAACGCGAAGGAGTGAAACGTTAAGGTTTATCCGAAGAGATTTTAGGGAATATACTGTGATGGGTATTCCAAACGTAACCAAGAGGGTTACTCCCTACGTAAGAATGTTATGAATGCCTCAAGTTACCTTTATGTCTTATGTTTTCTATGATTTATTCATGATTTGATATTCCTATGTTTTATGGGTAAAGTATGATTTCATTCTTATCTATATATGAACTCATGTTTCCTTTCCATATTTTTATAACCCTTACTGAGCTTTTTATGCTCATCCCAAGTTTTTGAAATTCTTTTCACAGGTCAAGGGAAAGGTACATGATGTGACGATAGTGTCAAGGATGTGTCAAGAAAGAATCTGTGTTTTATTTTAAATAGGTTTCCATTGATGGGAAGAATGAATATTGTCTTTTATGTAACCACCTTGTTTAAATGTGGAATGTAATGCAAGTTTCATGATCTAATTCTCTAAAACTCTAAACCTGAAAAGATCCTCAATGTGTAATCTTGTAATAACTCAAGTTTAAGTAAGGTTTAAGGCTGGGGCCTTATAGTTGGTATCAAAGGTCAATTTAGATAACTTTAGAGGTTAGGGTATTCTTTAAGCATAATTGACAATTACCATAATGGTTAGGATTTCAGAAAGAGTCTTAGTTTTAGATAAAGTGAATGAGTAATTATATCTTATTGTCTATCTTACTCATTAGTACATGATGGTTTTGTTGATATACTCACACTGACCTTTTTGGTTTTAGTAAATGGCTGGATCTAGAAGGCACCAAAGTAACAGTGGGTGTGAAGGAAACTGTGACAGTTTTTTGAGCAAGCAACTGAATGATATGGGAGCTGCAATGAGAACTCTTTTGATTATCCTCAACCAACTATCTGGAGTCATGATTGACCACCTAAACCTTGGAGATTTCTCTAAGGCATCATATATGCAAGAAACCAATCCCTACGGAAGTATAGGTAATAATCATAACGGTAAGTGTGTTCAAAAACCTATGTGTCAAAGATGTGGAAAGAAACACCTAGGAAAATGTTTCAAAGGGACAGAAATATGCTATAGATGTGGAAATGAAGGTCATAAAGCAAGAACCTGCCATGGAAAAAGGAAGCATCCAGTTGACTCGAGGAAAGGGAAAGAAGTTTTTTCTGAGGGATCAATTGAATGTTTTAAATGTGGTGTGCATGGTCATTATGAAAACACATGTCCTATGAAGAAGTTTCGTGAATGGGGTCACCAAGAGCGTACCAATATTCGTTTACCAATACCTAATTCCATTCCGATTGAGGATGAAGAAACTGACAATGACCAATCAAAGGTATGTACTATTTCATGACTATTGTTTTCTTATTTTGGAATCTTAGGATATGATTCATGATTTTGTTTGTAGGAAAGAGGTATTTCGGAATAAGTTGGAAAGGAATGGATAATGGATCATGAAGAATGTTGAATGAGTAAAATGTCAACATATAAGGGCTTCAATAGTTAGGGTGAAATTCTTAAGAGTATTAAGTCTCTTTCGATGATGGGGTTACATTAGAAGACTTTTTATATTATGTGTAACCCTGATGTTTAATATAGGAAAATTTTATTCAAGTAATAGTTATCTTTTCTTTTGTGGACATAGTTATAAAGAACCATTTGGGTTTATATGATCCTTACTTTTGAGGTAATTATGGGTTACCATATGTTATGATTGAAGTGAAAGGCATGAGATAAAATTAAGGTTAAATTATGTTATGGTTATTTTTTATGATTTTATCCCTTTTTGGGTAATGATTTGAGAATTATATAGTTTTGGAAAAAGGACAACACGCAGACCGTGTGACAACCCGTCGCGTCGGACAATGCTGCGGGAATCGAACCCACAACCAAAGTGCGACTGGTATTTATCGCCTACCACTGGACTACGTGAAGTCCCTGGCTAGTTTGACTGATTATTTTTTAGTTATATGATTTTATGAATTAAGAGTAAGTTGATTTTGGAGGATATGTGATTAGGATAATTACTTTTCAATGTGAGACTTTAGGAGAAACTGATGTTGTTTGGAGATAAATGTTACGATTTAACTTGGAAGACTATGTGACTAAATCCTTCAAATATTTGGGTTTCAATCTTATATTGGTTTACTTTTAAGAATTTTATGGACAAATTGTTTATCGGATGGTCCTCATTGAACTTTGGGTTTTGTTGGACAAATTTTGGAGATTAAGAATATATTTTCTTTTTAATGGGTTATCCTTTTCTGGATTATCTGACCTTGTACTAACCTTTTTGGTTTTGGTTTTGGTTAAAGCCTAAATACATGGGATGTATATTGTTCTCTTTTGTGGATTAG
Source organism: Viscum album (assembly GCA_963277665.1). Lineage (NCBI taxonomy): Eukaryota > Viridiplantae > Streptophyta > Magnoliopsida > Santalales > Viscaceae > Viscum > Viscum album. The sequence continues at coordinate 287,403,122 of OY728151.1, read as the reverse complement.
GTGATTCTCTAGAAGTTTATTATAGTACTCTTAATGTGAACAAGTCTTCCTAAATACTCGTCTTTTGGAGAAAATATGAGTTTGTGTAATGAATCTAGTAAAAGTTGAAAGTAAATATGATAAGTGATTATGTTTCCTTATGAATAAATTCCTCAATAAAAAGTAACTTAAAACAAAAATGTTGTCTATTAACTTTTCCTACTGGGGAATCGAATACTGTTTAACCCATCACAAGTTTGTGATTTTCTCATGGTTAGCATTCTCCTAAACATGTTTTCTATCACTCTCCATCAGAACATGACCCTTTGTTTTCTCCTCCATGTCCATATTTTCATACTTGGAATCCTAGTATGGGTTAACTCGGGTGACCTCTGTGCTTATCTTTCTTTATTTTAAATCGATTGTTTTACCGACTCTTGTTCCGATGTGGGACGTTCAAGGATGTTTCCAAGCGCAATTTTAAAATTGCGAGGATGCAATTCCCAAAAGGGGGGAAGGATGTAACACCCCAGGTAAATAAGGAATATTAAATTTTCATATTTATCCATATTTGTGAATAAAATATTAATATGACTTTAAAGGGGATGTTATGCTCGATGGCGTACCCAACACGCAACAACGAGTTTCTTGGGAATCTTACGTTGCACTCTAATAATAAAATAATATTATTTTAAATGGTAGTTAACATGTAGCCATTGTAATGGCAGGAATGGATAGAAATAACTAAAATATGATTATATATGTTCTTGAATATTTTTACATTTATACAATAAAATATAAAGGCTTAAAATACGGAAAAAATTCAATTTTAGGCGTATATGCCCTAGTTTTCACTAAAGGTTCACTTATCACCTTTTGATGGAGAACCGTCATTAAATATAGTCTTGTTCACTCTTAAACATTCTTTTGGACCAAATAATACTCTTATTAAGAATCGGGACATCAAAATTTACTTTGTGTAAATTTTGGTATCCTTCCGATAAAGTTCATTTTTTAATGAATAGTGTAAAATGTTGTATTTTAATTCAAAACCACTTTTTAATATAATTTATTTATATGATTAGATTATATTTTGAATTGGTTTTAAAGTGAAATTAGAAAATATTTTTACCATTAAATCCAATAGTGGTCGTTGGAATCAATTTCACTTTGAAATCAGACTTAAACTAGTGTCAATCTTTTGATACTTATTGTTTCATAAAACACGCTATTTGTCATGAAAGCGGGAATTAATTATTAAATTAATTAATGTGACTTATATGTTTTGAATTTTGTAAAACGGACTTCATTTTTGAATTCAGAATATCAAATATAGCTTAGGGTGAATTTTTGGGATTTTTCTGAAAAACTTCAATTTTTGATGAATAGTGAAACCACTAAGTGGTACTTATAAAGACTGATTTTCCGTTTAAATGAAATTTTTCCATCATTGTGTTTTTAATTTCAAAAATCCGACATACATGGTTGTCATTAAGAAGTAAAATGTGGTTCAATGGGATAAAAATAATTTTTTTGGTGAATAGTAACTTATTAAGTTCTTAATCACGATTAGTGGTAATTAGGGTAGTTTAAGGTATAAATAATGCTTTAATAATATGAAATGACCTAGACACATGTCCCAACCTTATTGGTTGTGTCATGTCCGACCAAGACAATCCATGGGTCAACTTGGGGACCCCATGGATCCACTTTGGTTGGGAAATGACATAAATAACATTTTATTTAATGTAAAAGTAAAATTGACACAAACATGATATGTTTTACTAAAACAATTTTTAAGTGGGGTTATACAAGTCATCTTTTTGATTATAAATATTAATTGGAAAGCTAAAAAGAGTTCCTACATCATAGTATTTTTTTAATAATTTTTAGACATTAAAAAAATTAAATTATTTATGACATAATAATGATGCAGCGATGACATCATTATTTGACGATTTAAATAAAATGGAAAGATAATGTAAAATCTATGAACTACACATGTCCAAAACTTATTGGATGAGTGGATTTCGAAGCCTTATCACCTTAGCCACGAATTATATCAATTTGGGACCTTTTGAAACCGAAACACATTTTCAAATAAAGTAATATTTCTTTACTTTCCAGAAGTACCCCTCCTCTCCTCTTATAAAAGGCCCCCACCTCTACCTCATTTAACACACTCCTCAAGCCTTTGGCTCGGCCAAACCCTTCCCATTTACTCTCTCCACATCCCTCTCCTCATCCTAGAGGATTCCCTTTGGGCAGAATCTTTTCAAAGGAAGCCTTTTGGCTCAAATCAAAAGGAGTTACACTTTTAAAGGTAATTCATTCTCTCATGTTCATTTGATTTATTTTGCTTCTCCAACCCCCTAAACTCTTTTTATTTACTTCTTTTGTAAAAAAACCAGTATCTTAAATAAACTAGGATGTTGTTATAAGATTTATTCGAGATACACTCTCACACAACTACATCAAATGGTTAAAGAACATACGGTTTCCGTGGATGGTGAAATTATGCCTCCCGAAACGATGATTGTTCAATACTCATTTAACACCTTCAAAGGTGGCCATTATGATGTCACTATTTTTATATATCATATATAATATGTTTATGTTTTATTTATGCTTCTGTATTTTTCATTTTTGTCTTACCTTTGTGGCTTCCATTATGGGTATACGCGATATCTTCATTTAAGGAAGTGCAGACTACCGCCCCCTCAAAGTGATTTGATTCGTTAAATACCATATGTGGGATGTATAAAGGATGGAAATATGATATTATATATGATATTATACTGTAATTATAATATACCTTTATATCATTATTATTCAATTCTATAAAATACGAAATAGAAATGAAAGTAGCGTTCATGCGTACGTACGGCTTACCGTCTCCATGAACGGTGCATTTCATTTCTTACCTCTAAATGATTATGTAATGTTATAAATGCATGCATGTACTGGATATATATGACATATATGATATCTACATAATTAATACAATTCTGGATATAATAAACATTTGGCCACACGAACAACATGTAATTGTAAGAAGTCCACTTTCGACTTAAGAACCAAATATCGGCAAAACAAATATTATTAACTTAAATGATTACATAATGTTTATGACATGGTAATAAGTGGTATAAAAGTAATAATGAACTTGAAAAAGGTTCTTAAGGAATTATAAATTAACTCAAGTTTATTATTCAGGAGATTAAAGAACGATCGAGTCAAGTCGGACCCGAGGTAAGGGATCCTACACCTCTCTTTCTTTTTAAGTACACTCTTTTATGTCATTCCTTTTAAAGCTCATATTTCTTGTTATTGGGATGATCATTTATATTACAATTAATGAAATTTTTATGTTCATGAGATGAGAGACCCTATTCACTCTCATCAATCCATTTTGGAAGTTTTGAGTGGCGTCGTTAGGCTGCCGAACTTTCGTAAGAGATCTAACCTCTCTCTTTCTTTTTAAGTACTCTTCTTTATGTCACTTATTTTAAACTCCTCCTTGCAATGTTGGGGGATTTTTCTTTTATATTCCTCTTTCTGTAAATTATATTTTAATATAATGGGATACTCTATTTGATCTCATCAATCCAGATTCGGAAGTTTTATATGGCGTTGTTAGGCTGTCGAGTTTTCGTAAGGGATTTTTTCATCTCACTTTTATTCCCGTGAGATTTATGCTACATTCACCACAAATTCCATTGAGTGGTGTATGTACTACCCATTATTCTACTCTTTGTGTAATATACTTTCGTTTATGAGTATTTACATCAATGACCTATTGTCTTTCTTTCATGGGGTGTATGTTTTGAAAGATACCCAAGTCGGTAAGGGAACCTTTCACCCTCCTCTTTTTTTAACAGACTTCTTTTATTGGGTCTTTTAATTTACATATTTTTATGATGGGATATGTTCTCATACATCCTTATTGATGTAAATTTTATGTCCAAGTGATGAGATACACTTTTTATCTCTCATCAACTCATTTTGATGTGATGCCGTTAGGCTGTCAAGGAAACTTTTTAACCCAATTTCGATTTCTTTGGGTTCAACTTGTAGTCATTGAATATGTCATCCATTGAATATGTGTGAATGAAATTTTATTGTTTTACACTTAATATCCACTTATATTGGGTGTATTTATATTTTTCACACATATTTTTGAGATTGATTTGTCCTTAATTTAAGGATACCTTCTTTATAAGGGATTTCATCACATTTGACATTTCTATTGAGGGTTCATTATTGTTATGCACCAATTCACTATTATATGGTGTATATACTGTCCTTTGGAGTATTATATCATGAATCCATTTATTCTCATGATATTATAAAGTTCTGACTAAGTGTTATTCCTCAATTATTGTATTCAAGTGTCTCTAATTTTGGTAAAACCCCTTTAACCAAAATATCACTTCAAATGTTTTAATTATTTGTTATTATTAATATCCATGTTTTCAAAATGGTTTTAAGGATTTATTTATATGGATATTAATGGTTTAAAATGTTAAAAGCTTCAAGGTGGTATGGGACACTTTGATTCAAAAATCTCTTTATTAAATGTTTTAAATGGTTTTGAAAATGGTTTTTAATGGATTCGTTATTTCAATATCCTAAAATGTTATATTGTGATTGAAATATGGAAATGTTATGTTTCCTTTATTCATGTTTCATGTGATACTATTATGTTATGGTTCTTGGGCATTGTTATGAAGAACGGGTGGTTCCGTGATAAACTAAGGGCGGGTGAGCCCGTTATAGCTCTCCAATGCATTGGGTAACGCGAAGGAGTGAAACGTTAAGGTTTCTCCGAAGAGATTTTAGGGAATATACTGTGATGGGTATTCCAAACGTAACCAAGAGGGTTACTCCCTACGTAAGAATGTTATGAATGCCTCAAGTTACCTTTATGTCTTATGTTTTATATGATTTATTCATGATTTGATATGCCTATGTTTTATGGGTAAAGTATGATTTCATTATTATCTATATATGAACTCATGTTTCCTTTACATATTTTTATAACCCTTACTGAGCTTTTTATGCTCATCCCAAGTTTTTTAAATGCTTTTCACAGGTCAAGGGAAAGGTACATGATGTGACGATAGTGTCAAGGATGTGTTAAGAAAGAATCCGTGTTTTATTTTAAATAGGTTTCCATTGATGGGAAGAATGAATATTGTCTTTTATGTAACCACCTTGTTTAAATGTGGAATGTAATGCAAGTTTCATGATCTAATTCTCTAAAACTCTAAACCTGAAAAGATCCTCAATGTGTAATCTTGTAATAACTCAAGTTTAAGTAAGGTTTAAGGCTGGGGCCTTATAGTATTATATTTCATGCATCATATATGCACTGGTTAGATATCACATTCCATGAATTATTACTGTGCGATTTAGAGAGCATTATTGATTGCATGTTATTGTGATAGATGGAATCCTAGATATGAATGCTGTTGTGATAGGTTCCATGATAGATATACCTAATTTTTAGATAGGTGTATTGGTATTTGTATGGTTCAAATTGGATGGATTCCATGATTTTATCCTTAAGGTGTATGGGCCCTCTTGGATCCAAATTTGGTGGATCATGTTTCAGCCATAAAATGTTTATGATGTGTTTTATGTGGATGCCAAAATTTGATTTGTGGAGATTATGGGCCCTCACGGAATGTAATTTGATTAAATTTCAAAAACAGGGTTTTTGGGGAAGTTTCAGAGGTTTACTTCCCCAAAACCTAGATAACACAGTGTGTGATGCTATGAACGCATGCCGTGTGTTCTTCTTTTCAGGAAGAAAACATTTTTTATGTACACACCATGTAATCTAAGTACATTTCGTGTGTTAGTTGACTTTGTTTTCAGACATGTGATAAATAACGCATAATAATGGTCTTGGAAAATTACACGGTCGTGTAATTTTGGTACACACTATGTAGTATTACACAGGGAGACCCCATGTGGCTCTTGCCATGTAAATGTACATGGCCAGGAGGGGAGACTTGTGTACACACTGTGTATCCTACATGCATTCCATATACCTGGGGTGTTCACATGGTCGGGCCAGTGGATGTATATTCTCATGAGAGCTTAAGATTACATACCATTTATGGTGTCTACATGCCATGTATTCCTCTTTTGGTACCCTTTGAGGGGTTTTTTCTTGTTTTGTTACCCTTTGTCATTTTTAGACCTATGAGTATTCCTTTATGAGTAGTTTTCCACGTAGATCATGATAGTGAAACATGTGAAACGTTCTGATGACTTATAATGCGTGTTTTGGGGATCCTATATAAATAGAGAGGTTCTTCCTCCAGTTATTGTTTTTACTTGTCTCTTGAGAATGAGACTTGGCATGGATGATTGTTTGGGTGTTCGAACCAACCTATTTGAGACCTTTGATCTGGGATGAGATGCGATCCATCTCTCATGACCTATTCTTTTTAGGATGTTTTCCATGTGAGATGTGCCCTTCTATCCTATGAGTTCGTGAGACCTATTGCTTTTATGTATCCCCTAAGGTATGCCTTCTCTTACATGCTAATCTTGGGAGTCCCTTGTAGGATTCCTCACTTGTGTACCATTTTTGAGGATACCTCTATTGTTTATCATTCAAGGATCCCATGTAGGATTCCTCCCGTACCTTTTTATCTAAGGATTCTATGTAGGATTACTTCACTCGTGTTCACTTAGAGGATCCCAAGTACTATTCTTATTAATGATTTAATTGACCAAAACTGACCTTTGTAGCGGGATTTGTGTATTATCATGCCTTATTTGAAACCTAGAACTAACCCATGGGGTAGAAATAGAGTTGAGTTCTTATAGAAAGCTGTTGACCTATCCTTTTTTGATATCTCTACTTTTGAGTTCTGATCATTGTTATATATTGACCCTTAATATGGGAATGAGCATTGAGGAATGCTTAGTTCAGCAGGTTAAACATGCCTCAGGCATTGTGAGATACTTAATAGGTTGTGTGAACCTCTCTTTCCTTAAATTATGGGAAGATTAGTACATCTTCATCCATGTAAATGGTTGTGATGATGATGATATTTTTTTCCAGTTCCTGCATGAGCCATCTAATACTAGGGTTCATAGGGTGGATAACCTATGAATAGTACCCAGAATGTGCCATTAGCTCTTATAAACTCGAGGTAGTATATGTCAACATACATGGTACCCGTCGAGTGTAAAATGTTTTAATGAGCTATTGAGTTGGTTAAATCATTGAGCATTGAGCTATTGGGTATGTTCTCAAGTTATCCTCGGAGTAGAGTAACCCAAGCTTTATTGAACCATTTTTTTCCACTACTTGGGAGGTCATTCTAGGACATGGGTGTTTTGACATGTCGGTCGGTTTAATTTTGTATTTCATTCCAAGTGATATGATGTGGTGATCATGGTTCTTGGAACAACACTCATGTGTTTAAGTTAGTAATGAACTAGTGTTTTTGAGAGTGACTAGTCCTTCTTCTTGACATCTAGGACACTCTTAGGTTGGGAGTGTCATGTCAGTTCTATTTAAATGTTTCTTTCCAGGTAGAAATATCACAATCAAGAACCGTTCAGAAATGGTCGATTCTAATTGAATTCTATTGAGGCTTGTGAGTCTTATTTCATGTTGATTCTTTCGTGTAAGAATGATGTTGTTTGTTTCGATGTGTGTAAAACCCATGTGATTCATCGATGATCATAGATATACCACAGTGGACAAGCAAGAGCTATCATGGAATGACTTGGGATAAGGGAATTGTGTTCGATTAAATGACGATGTGTCAGCAAGTGAAGCCGAGTTTCTTTCAGAAGGTCGACCAATAGTGGTTTTACTATATTTTTATGGTAATCAGTGAGATCCTCTTAGTGAGATCTTACTTGAGAGATGAGTATGACTCCTATATTGATGTCATCTCAGATTCACTAGGAAATCATCAATTATATGTCGTGCTATAGTTGAAAGTTTTGGGGATAGTTCATAATATTTTTCAATGTTATGCTTTGGATGTGTGGTTCTAAATGAGGTTTGGTTAATCCTGAGTGATACCTCAGTTCCCATGTAGTAATTCCTTGGGTGGACTTTGGATACCTGTCATTTTCTTAACATGACTGCTAGGCGGATGCCACTCTAGTTTCAATAAGTGTTCCTACATGGAATTTTGGATTTATACCAAAGTCTCACTTGTAAAGGAGAGTATGGACCACCTTGGTGAGTTCCTTGGACTCTGAGTTGTTGAATATGAGGTTATCTAGGACGTATAGTTGGACTCAGATGTGATTATTTAAAAAGAGGTAATGATTCCATTGGGATGGATCTGGTTTTCTCCTTTACTCATGCTATGGGATGACCCTTTTTTACTGATAAGTGTATGGTTTAACAAAGGAGCTTCATCAAGAGACGGGTATAGGCTTTAGTGAATGAGTTTATTATGGATGTGTGGTTCCTGGGGAGAATTTGTTCTGTTTCTATTGTAGCACACCGACCTCCTAAGATAGGTGTTTTGGAAATAATTTATCTAGTGATAGTTTGACTTCTTATCCTTCTGGTTCCTCGTGTAGAGTTCGAGTGAACTAGTTTGAACACACTAATAGTTTAATATGGTAATGGTGTGAAAGTCAACAATGTCTTTTGAGGGAAGATTGTGTGACCAGTTCTGATGAGATTGATCAGGGTTTGACCATTTTTTGTTGTGAGGCCGCTGATATGACCTTAATTGTGTTCAGGTTCTCCCAGTTAAAATAAAATCGCACCGGCAGCATCACTGGGATTCTTAGGGGTGTGCTTTGTGTGGTTTTTCCGACATTTGAGTTGTCATGGTAATGATGTCATGTGAGTTTTTCTTGAAAGGCTCATAAAGGTTTCCCTTTTCCAACCAATCAAGAAAACCTTTAGTGTTGATGATCTGGAGAGGTTGTACATCCGTGAGATTTTATGATTGTCCAGGGTTCCATATTCGATTATTTCATATAGGGATTCCTGGTTTACCTCTCATTTCTATAAAGGCTACAAAGGGTGGTGGGTACACAAGTTATTCTTAGCATTGATTACCACCCCCAAATAGATGACCAATCAAAACGCAAGACTTAGATGAATGCAAGACTATTTTATAATGTGACTGAGGGTTACATTCCATGTAATCAAAGTACACACCGTGTGTTGATGTCGGAAGGCCTTTTTATAACGTGTAAATGAAGTAAGTGAAAGGAGAGAAAAAATGGAATATACATGGCGTGAATATTCAAAGTACACATCATTTATTTTGCAATTTTTTTAAATGGGTAGTAGTCTTGTTTCTTCTTTTCTAGATAGAGGTCTCGCCGGGTTCTCTCAAACAGTGGTGCCAGAGCTCATTTTGGCTCCCAAATCATCATCTGAACTCTGATTCGATCACTATCAGATGCATTGGAACCCAATCTATAAGATCTCATTTCTTCTTGAGTTATTCTTCATGATTTATTCTCTCCACCAAGTTATTGAAGGTTGAGCTTTTTTACTTCTTTTATAGATCTACTACCTTTTAGCTTGAATTAGAGGTCGATGCTGGATGAGGAGAGTTGTATGTCTATGAGGTCAGTGGTATTATGCCTTTTTCTAATTGTCAAGATGATTATATGTTCCAAAGTTTTGTGAACCCATTTTTGATGTCTCCTAGATTAATAATTAACATATGTTATATCATATTGTTGTTTAGTTAATTGTTTAAGTTATTCAAATCATGTGTTAGGTTGTTTGTCTTGATTAAGGACCACCTCGTGGGAGTGTTTCCCTTGGATGGCCATTTATGGTCGTTTGGACTAGGTTTCCTTTGAGGCATGCATTATTTTATATTCTTGGGTTTTTAAAAATGGTTTTGGTAATTAAATGGAATTAAAATTGTGTTAAATTGTAATTGTTTTGATTAAGGGTTTAGGATTAGTGATTTCCCCCTTTGCCCCATGTTATGCATATGCTTGGTTAAGCATGCTTGTAATGTTTTTCTCCATTTGTGAACCTACCCATGTGAGTTTGGTTATGTTATTTCCTTTTAATGGTTTAGATTATATGGTAGGCTTGTTATATGAAATGTTCCTATGTGGGTTATTTAATGCTGAGGTCGTTTAATAGTTTAAATTACATGATAGGATTTTTATATGTAATGTTCCCATGTGGGTTATTTAATTCTAAATCCATGTAATAGTTTAAATTACATGATAGGATTGTTATATTAAATGGCCACATGATTTTATTAATGTTGAACTATGTAATAATTTAATTTAAATTTGTTGCTTTATATATGATATATTCCCACGTGAGTTATAAATGTTAAATCCTTGTAATAGTTTAAATTACATGTGTTGTTGTTGTGTGTTTAAACCATATGAGTTATCAAAATTCCAAGCCTTATGAGGTGGTTCATCCTATTATGTTCATGTTGTGAGCGAGCCACGTATGTAGGAGCCATCTCATAAAGTCTTTACTTATTTTTACGAGTGAAACATGGATCATTGAGGGATTCCATGGACAGAATCTATTGGCTTTGTTTTCATGTCCTGAGTGATTCTTAGGTATTCCTTATAGGACCACTGGTAACAAGATTAGTTGACATGGACTTAAACCACACCTAGAGTGATATTGGGATTCCAGAGATGTTCGTTGGGAGGGGCTTGTAGGATGTTGGTAGGTTTTCACCTAGAGTGTTACCAGGATTCTAGAAAGGTTCATCGATATGGGATTGTAGATTTTGAATAAAATTTTTACCTGGAGTGATATTTGAATTCAAAAGTAGGAATTTCATGGATGGCCTCAGGTTATTAATTGAATATTTAAATGAAATTACTTATGAAACAACTTCCAAGACAAAGAACAAGCTTGGATTCAGTCTTCACTTACTTTTTTAGGTAGCCTTCTGAGGTTTATATTATTGTTACTTTTACATAGGGATTTTTTAGTCTTAGGCTGTTTCTTGATCCATGTATAATTCAATATAATTGAATTGATTAATGAACATGAAATGAGTGTAAATGGAAACCAATTCTTGTAGGATTATTTACTTTTTAGTACATCCTATAATACTAATTTAACTATTGTACATTGTATATCATATATATTTACTGACAGATTGGCATAGATATTGGGTGGTTTCCTACTGGGATTTAGTCTCACACCATATTTGGTCCATGTTTTGAGGACCAACCAAATTATGTTGTTTCAAGTGTCGATAAGGGTAATAAAACTTATATAGGTTCCTGATTACTATTTTGGAGAAGGATAGGATGAGACCAACTTGAGTCTTTTGATTCTTCTGAGTTTCTTTTTTTTTCTTTTTGTACTGTTGGTGCTTATATTTTCTATTACTGTAGTGTAACCTGTTTTGGCTGTTTTCCTAGAACATGTAACATGGAGCATAATATTTTTATTTTATGACATATGGTTATTTATATTATCAGTATTTCAATATTTAATTATATTATATGGTATTACTGCTTCTACTGTTGTTATATTATTGTATTTCACGGTGTTATACTCGGGAAATGAGGGCATAGTTTCCCGACTATCATACATAGGCCCTTGCTGCTAGTCGAAAGCCTTTGGCTTTTGGGGAAATGCGCTTGAGGCCATGTGGCCAATCAGGAATGGGGAACATTTAGGTGGCATCCAGATCCGGGACATTACATTGATCATAGTAGGAGGCTTTATGAATTTAACAATGGAGATCATGTGTTATCGAAGATATCTCGTCATTGTGGGTAGTGTAGGTTCAATCCTAGGAGTAATCTTTCTCCCTAGTTTTTTGGACCTTTAAAGGTGTTAGAGAATGTTGTAGCTATTTCATATTGGGTAGATATTCCCCAATGGATGGACTAAACCCATTACATTATTATGTGTTGTAACTTATTTATAATCCTCATGATTATTCTCATGTCATTGATGGAATAAATAAAAAAGTTAAAAATAATGAGACCTTTTAGGAATGGCCTATTAAGATTCAGGATCACTTGGAGAAGGTATTACAAGTTCATTTTATTCTATTGGTCTATTTCTTGTGGTTACAAATTATCTTGGAAGAGAGTACTTGGAATCATAATTTGTACATGTTTGATTAGTGTCTTAAGTTGTTGACCGAATGGCCCGAAGGCCTTCATTTTTATTGATTTTTTGATAACCCAGCTTTCAAGGGATGAGGGGGAACCCTTACAAGGCCTGTTTCATAAGTTGTTCAATGTTTGACTTTGTTGAGATGATATATATAACCATTATTGATTTATGTGATGATTTTTTATGTTGTATGTTTTACAACTTATTTACTCTACTTTTTTTATTGTGTTCTTTTTATAGCCAGATCACTGAGTGGTATCACACGTGGTTTTTGGTTCTTCCTTTTTCTTCTTTCCATATCTAATTTTGGATTAAATTCTGGAGGACAATAATTTTTTGAGAGGTAAATAATGTAAGGGATCAGTTTTTCTTAAACCCTTCATCTATGTTATTTGGGTGGTTATATGTGTGAAAGAAAAGAATGGATGAGTGGAGGTGTTTTAGAGCTATAAGTCTAGATGGGAGAGGCATTGGGGTTTGGTTAGTTAGGCTATGACATGGAGTAGTTTCAGGTATTTTTTTGGATTTTGAAAATGGACCATTTATTGTATAGGAATCTAGATTACATCATGATGATCAGGGGTCAAGTTTCTTGTCACTATCTCTATGAGGGTCTTGGTGTCATGGTGTTTTTTGATGCATCATTGAGCCTTGAGGGTTGAGACCCTTATCTCTTTTGTTTTGGAAATCATTGCAGCATTGCATCTTGGTTGCACCGTGAAGCTTCCTTAAGTTTATTGGACTGGGGGTTTGATAAGGAATTAAATTGGTATATATAGGGGGATTTTTATCTTGATTTTTCGAATTATATTTTTACTTTAACCCATTATAGTGTGGACACCCCTTCTTCATTATGGTTTTAGGGATGCACTTAACCATTGTGTTATGGTCCTTACCCTTTAGTCATGGTTTTATATTTTTCCATCCTATATAAATTTTAAAGTCCTCTAAAATTTATCTTATTTCCTACCTCATCCTTAAAATACTAGGAAACTAGATGATCCCTTTTTGAGACTCTTGAGCACATTTTCATGGATTCTATAGATTTAATTGTTGGTGATTTTAGGTGAGTTTCATTCTTCCTTTTTGGTTCTTGTTCTCTCTCATTCTCTCCCACCATGTTATGGTAGGCTCATTTCCTTTGGTTCTTGATGTTTTATATTTCTTTTTTATGGATTATTCTTGGAGGAATTATATACTTAATAATATTGGGTTCCTCATAAGAGATATGTTTGGATAACTATGTTCATTCTTTTATTCTTTTTTAGGAACAATGAAATCCTCATACCAAGGTAATGGATTTCTGAACATTCTTTTGTTATGTAAAATCATGGGATTTTATTCTCTATATTTAGTAATTATATGGTTGATGTTAGCCTAAAAAAGATAATAATATGAAAAAAAATAGAAAGGGATAGTTTTCTTAAAGTTGTTGTGATTCGCATACATTTATGCTTTAATCATGATGGTTTCCTATTGTAATTTTCTCAATATTTTAATTTCCTTATCTCTGTTGTTGTTTTTATTTTTGTCAATTATTTTACATTCTTAAATTGGTTAAATAATGAAAATATGGTAACATTAATTCAATGACGAATGAGGCATGTGAATTTAATTACCCTCATTTATTAAAACTACTTGGTATGAAAAGTATTGCTTAAAAAAATTTAAGGTTTATTCATAAATAATTTTAGTTATTGAATTTATACTTTATGTTGATAAAATTTACTCACGATGAATTTATTAATTCAAGATAATAATAAAAATGATTTTTTAAAAAATTAATGTGTTTGTGGTTATTATGAGCCAAAATTTGTTTTCTTACCTTGGGGGGATTCTTTAGTCTCCTCTAAAATATGTTGTGTTCAAAATATGTTTGGATCCCATGTATATGCCTTAGGATGGTTGATCCATTGATATGATTTTTTAAAGCCTAGTATGGCTGGGATATTATGTGAGGGGTGGGATGGTTTACCTCGGTTATGGTAATTGTTTGGTATCGATGATAGTGGGATGAAGGGGATGGGATAGGTCAAGATTTGGGCTTTCTTATTTACTTGATTGTTGTGTTAATTTGTTCATGGGTGAGTGGGGATGGGTTGAAAGCTATAATTTCCTATTTTTATTTTTATTTTGTTTTGGATGTATCCTACAATTATTTTTCTACTTGATGTTGTTTTCTTGTTCCTTTAAAAATTATCTCTATTTGGGATTCATATGGTTGTTTCATAGAATACCCGAAAATATGGTATGATAAATGAATTATAAATGAAATCATAGTAATGTTTTTTTATGATGATAATGTTTCATTAATTGAAATCTGTAGAATTGGTTTGGGATAGACTCTATAAGAGCATGGAATGAGAATATTAAATTTAAATGATGAATTTTAAAATCACATTGTATTTTTATGTTATTAAATGATTGAAATATAGAGGATGATGTGGTAAATAAATGATTTGTAATTTTTTAAATTACAAAATAAACTTGATAAATTTTGGAAAATGATGCATGTGTGCTCATATGGACTATAGTTTTCTAAACCTTAGAGATCATATCTGAGTATTATTTGGCATGATAGTTCAAGTTCAAGTCTAAGTTTATGTATTTTACCCTATTTTGGTTCTATGTGATATATTCATTACATTTTATTATTTAATATGCTCCACCACCCATCTTAGTAAAGTATTTGATTTCCAAATGTTTTAGGTTCTGGGTGCTTTCTTTAACATCCAGGTTCTAGATGTTTTCATTAACATCTAGGTTGGTTAGGGAATATATAGCTTAATACACCATCTTACCTACTCTCCCTTAATATGTATCATAGTATGTATTCATATTCAGGTCATTATAGATTTGGTTATAGGGTTTTTACTCATACATGACATGATGGGTCTCAGTTTCATCACACATTTATTTGAAGACTATATAGGGTTAAGATTATAGAAAATAAATGTATCCTATATACATTTATTGTCGTCAATACATGTTTACTTTCATTTATTGTGATGTATTGAGGTTAAATGCATGATAAATGGGATTTCATGGCTTCTAGACTTGTTACATGGTTATGGATACAATGAGATGTGGTTGAGATATGTGTGCCGGAAGAGATGATGATATATATATGATATGGTTTCTTGGGTGAGTAGAATTACTTATAGAAGGTATTAAAGCCTGAGATGTTTGGTTTTGGGGTGTTAGAGAAAAAAAATGGGTATGGGATGCATGGTTCTTTTATTATATATTTTATTTCGATATTATTTTACCTACTTTTATGTGTTACTTGGTGAGTGATCCTTGGGGAGGATGGGATATATTTTTACCTATTAAGTAATGATTTGGTTTCCTCTATTTATTCACTAATATGTATTATTACTATTTTATATTTTCATGATAGGAACTACATCAATTTCACAGTTTAGATACAGTTTAATAAATCATAACTAAAAAAATTGCGAGAATTTAACGTCCGTTTTTAAAGAACCACCGCAACATTTTATCCATTTATCAAAAAAGATGCTTTCTACCCCAAACCCCCCCAGTTATCCCCTGATTATTCCCTCCCACCCATTATCCCTCTATCACCCCCTACCCCATGCCCTTTCCATCATTGTATTTTCCCACTCATCGGTCACTCTAGTAATTTTCCACCTTTCCAGCACTAGCCATTGCCAATGCTCCATTTTCCCCTAAACCCCCCAAGCCTGAGCCATCATTTGTGGTTTGTTTTCCCATAAGCCCCCTAAACCCTCATCCTTTCCAATGCTATCATTTCTCCTGATCCCTGCTTTCCCTCACCATCATTGGCTATATGGTTTCCCTTTATCCTCCCTTTCCCTTTACATCTCACTCACCCTCACCCTTTCCGCTTGTAGGTCTTCTCCCACTAGTCATCCCTTCCAAAAGTTATATGGTGGAAATTTTAAGTTGTTATGATATGTTTATAATTAACCAAGGACACTAGGCCTCACAATTTTAGTTTATTTCATTATATAATCTATCTTTTGGATGCTCATCAAATTCAATTATAATTATCACTTGAAATTTCTCCTCATCTCTTTGATTTTCATATTTCAGTTTTGATGGAAATTTATTCAACTAGAGAATTGATAGTTTTTTTAAATATGATTTCATTTATCTCTACAATATCTTATATCTTATATTGATTAAATATATTCACTTTTCTAATAACCGTCTTGATTATGGTTGTCATACTTCTTCTATTGCACTTATAGTTCAGTTATCTCATTAACAATTTCATTCTCCTCAAAAAAACCATTACTTATTTTATTTTATAGTCGTAATTGGACACCCATGTTCAATATATCAATATAAAAGTTGTCATACAATCCATATGTATGTTTCATAGATTGAATAACAATGAGTATCTACTTGTATTCTTTCACTTGAAATTTTAATTTCCCTTATTACATATCTATAAGGGAATAACCTATTGATAATAAATGATTGGAAGGTATAATAGGAACTTCCTATACTATGTTCATATCGGTTACCAATAAATCAGTAGGTAATATCATTATTAGAATTCTCCCAAAAAGATATTCAATAACTTCATTGGGTTAATTAATGGACTGATCATCAAAGACTCGGAAAAAATATTTTAGGCTTTACCTATTCCAATACCAATCCCTTATAAACTAGAGAAGTAATTGGTTTGATAAATTCTCCCAATTAAACCCAACATATGAATGCTCTATTTTATTAAAAACCACATTGAATTCTAAATCTCCCCAGATTCATTAATTTTTATATGAATTTACTTTAAATGAAGGCACTACATTCCTCTATTAATTTAACCAATTTAAACTCCTTACGCCACTTATTTTTTTAAACGATATTTTTTAGAAGCATTTTATAAGATGGAATTTTATCTAATGCCTCTTCAAATGGAATTTTCACCCTGATCTTACGGAATATCGGAATAAATCACTTGATGTTATTTTCTCTATTTTCATCATGTTATGAATATCTTTATGTAGTTCAGGTGGATTATATTCCTTAACATTACAATCTGTTAATTTTAACATAACTCTTCTATATATTTGTGTTTTTCTCTTTTTTCCTTTATCAACATTTTTAATAGTTTATTAATTCTTATATTCATTACCTTTACCCCATTTTTATTGAAATTTATTCTTAACATCATATTTAATTTCCAATTCATGTTTTTTAAGATTTACTTTATCATTTTCTTTCACTTTTTTCCTCATATTATTATAATTTCTAGACCCCCTTTTATTGGGATGATTTTTGTGGTACTTGGAAGCTTCTGGTTAGTCCTTGTTTAGTTTTTATCCTCAAGCTACAGAAATTTCATTTCAAAATTTTAAATTCTAGATTGATAACTATGGATTTTATAATACAATCATGAAAAATTAGAGTTAGTATTTTGGAAAAAAAATGTTGACCTTGATTCAATTATTATCTATCTATTATAGTTTTTCTAATATCCAATCAATACCTAAATTATATTCTTTAGAACATGAATCATGATTCCAAATGATTCAATATAAAATAATTCCTTCATATTATTGTTTCTCCTTGAATTAAGAATTTTTATCTTTCTTCAAATTTCATTCCTACTTCAAAGAATTATTTGGATTACTCTTCCATTCTAGATTTTATGTTTTTGTGAAATAATTATTCCTCAAGGGTTGTTTTCCAGGTATATTAATTTCCTCACAACGCCCACTTTATTTTATGATCAATTAGATATTTTCATGTATAATTTTATATAATGTATGAAACTATGATATAATTTACGGGTTTTACTTTTTATAGTGTGAAGAATCCATATCCATCCATAAGATACTTTTATTTAATGTAATTTTTCTATTTAAATTGTTCTAGGCTAGGTGATTCTATTCATTTATATTTTTTGACCTAACTATTAATGCATGGATATTTTAAATTTACTTATCCTAGATATAACACTTATTTAAACTATCTGTATTGATTTATACAAGAGTTTCACTTTTCTATTTTATAAGTCAGTGTATTTTTTAGAGGTGTTTCCATATATGATATGTATTATTTATTCTTTAAAAAGGTTCATTATAATTTGAATGGATTCTGTAGAGAACTAAAAGATTTTATTTTATCGTAATTAGAACCATAATTGATTATATGAATTATTATATATTTTAAGATAATGGTCTCATGGGTTTAAATTATATTTTTATTTATATGTGATTATATTGAAGTAATGGTGATATTATTTTATTCTACCCTTTATATGTTCAACTTTTTATCATATATATATATTCCACTTCTTTCTATACATGTATGTACATGTGTGATATAATATTATTCTAAATATTTTTGTTGAACTTTTGATTCTTGCAATTAGAAAAATTACAGGGAAGCCACTGGTATCTAAGTGGGAGTTCTAGGTACAATTGTTATAGTAGTTTGATTTAATTCTACTTGTACCTATTGTTAGGATTTCACACTAGATATTAGAATTATCTCTCAATGAGGCCAAGGATGAGTACATTGGAGTGTGTTGAGAGGATTTCATCATACCCTAGAGTGATGGACATGTTTTATTAAAGTGCTATATTATCTCATTAAGACCATGATGTATATCTACTGTTGTTTAACGGGTAATTTTTTTTACTATTTGATCAATTTTTCTCACCAGGTAAAAAAAATTATTTTGAAAATGAATAGTAAATGGGTTGTTTATTTTCATTAATCTATCTTATAATTATAAGTTTATTTACTTATTTTTTTCAAAATAGAATATATGGTTTATCATATCATTGAAAAATGGGTGCTTGACACCAGTTGAATTCCTTTGAAGAAGGTTTTCTTGCCTTAAAATGTGATTTTATGGAAATAGATAGATTTCTAAATTGGTTTTCAATGTGTGGTTTGATAAATGATTTTCAAAGAACATTTGAAATGTTTTTTTTCTTAATTAGGGTATGATTTTTATCTTACTCTTATTTTATATAATACCATCCATGATTGATTACATATTTTACTTTTAAATTTTTAGTACTTATATGAATCTTCTTATAACTACTTGGGCTGTGTTTTTTACACTTACATTTATCTCTTTTTCCTACTTAGTGATAATTATTTGTTTTAGGTTTTTTTTAATAAGCTGTAGGTATATTGTGATTTATATGGATAAAATCTAGTTCACATTACCAAGGAACACACCACAATGTTCACATATAAATATGAAAGATGCAAAGGTTTTTTCTATGTAAAAAGTGTTGACTGAATTATATTAGAATACAACTAGATATGTCCCCGATGATATTTCCTCGATGGATAGTAGTGAGCAAGTATATCACAAAACATAAAAATAATTTAGTACACAAATATTTTTGGTTTTATGTTTAAATTTCAATATACAACACTATTTAATTTTTGACATAATTATAATGAAGGTTCTGATAGAAGGGAGTAAAGACGAAAATGGAGAGGGTGTCGATCAATGTTCATCAGGTAGTGATTAGTTTTCACTTTGCATTCATAGATGATTTGTAACTAAACTTATGATAGGTTAACACTAATATGGAGATTTAACTACCATGTTGTTGTTTTTGGTAGGGATGTTTGAATTTCCCTTACATTAAATGAAAATCTATATGATTGGTTTATTTTATATGCTTTATTCCAAAGTTTACCTTATGATTTTTTCCTTTAATATTATGTACATTATGAATCATGACACCCCAGCAAAAAATTATATTATACATGATATAATTACCGGTATTTTAAATTCTTATGAGTTTGGGAATTTTACAATGATTTTTCAAATGGATTTTTCAAATTAAGGTTTCCATATGGCTATGTGAAGTTGTGCCTAAAACCTTATGTTTGGGGAAAAAATGATGATGAATCTTACAAATGGGATTTCCCTATGGCACAAGGTTAGTGAATTATCATGTGATTTCAAGTAGTAACCATGCACAAATACATACACATGAGTATTTTAGATCAATTTGGTGTAGTGTTCCTTTGAATAAACACATCCTTGAATCTCACGAATTATGATATGATAATTCATTGAGTTCATTAAACCCTATAAATTAAAATTTGGAAAATTTCAACCAAAATAAAATATGTATTGATTTATAATCCTTTGATGCTATTTTAGTCATATAAATAGGTTTTTTCATGTACCATGTTGATGGTCTCACTCCATATGGTCATTTTATTTTTATGAAACCAGCCTCAATGATCAATAATCCCAGAGCTAATGATACAAAAATCTCCAGTGAAACCATTGAAATAGACCTCTATCTGGAACTGCACCTTCTATAATGTATAATGTTATCATAATTATGAAATCCCATTGATCCTCACTCTGTGAAACTTGGAAACAAAGTACATTTCTACCACTACATCTAGCCCAGTCTCAACCTTTCAAGAGTCCACCTTCATAAAGAAATTTTTATTTATATTTATATGATCATATTATAATAATTTTATCCTTGATTATTGAAGAAATAAAAATATGTATCACTACCATTAAAAATACTCATGTTCTATAGACATGGGATTTCAATATCTGGTTTTACCATGGTAGGGGTTAACTTCTCCAAGACTTTAATGCTAAAATGGAAATAAATGCCAAACTTCTACACTTTAATAGTATATTTATATGATTCTACCCCAAAAAAATATATTCCACTCAATAAATCCCATTCAATGTTCCAGGATAGTCTCCTCATGTTATAGGTAAATAAATCCAGATGTCTTTTCATTAATCCACCTTTCTCTATGATCTATTGTCTTATGGACCAATATTATAGTCTAATCCTTTCATCATATTTAATATTGATTATGGTGTGTTTAAGTATAATTGATCCTATGATATTATCATATCTTTTAAAGTTTTGATTCCTTTTCTTAACTCATTAGGGATCTTGTATGACTATTTCTACTTCTAAAGACTTCACTCACAACCATTATGTTCTAAAAAATCATATAGAAACCAAGTATCTATATACTTCCTTCCACACATTCATATGAAATCATGAAAACTGTTTCATAGACAACACATTCATCAAATATATAGGTTTGAAATACCATTTCTCCATATAGAAGTCTCTTCTAGAGCTATTAACTTATCAATAATCAAAAACAGCTATAAATCCCCCATCATTAATCCCATGTCATTTCAAAAATATTAATCTATTCCCCATTTGATCTTTCAGGACCATCCCATACTCATTATTTCATTCCATAACTTGACAGAACCACCAATCTAAAAATCATGAGGTTTCAAGAAATTTCCACATGATCCCCTTTTAAATATTGAGTGATAAGAATCCTAGTGTCACTTATCATGACTCAAAGTCAGATAAATAACACATGGTAGAGTGATAACCACCCCCAACTCATCCATGTAATTTATCCAATATTTTGAAACTGAGCCATCAAATAATATAAATTTATGTCTTATGATTTTCTATCACAATCTATCTTTCGTAGGGGAACAAACTAAAATGCATCGATTTGAGAAACTGAAATAATAGAAAACTTCATTATTGAAATATACTTTAAGTAAATCCATCAATAAAACTCATTAAAATATTTTGAATAATCCATATATTCTTTATATGATGTATTTCAGTTTTTTTAACCACATATATTTCTCATTCTTCCATCTAATTTCACATTAAAAACTCTAAGAGTAATTTCACTAGAATCCTCCATGATCTAAAAAATTCACCATTATAACATCAACTCATGCCTAACACATGAAAAATTATCCTATAGAAATATAAATTTAATGGATATAGACAATGTAAAGGTGAATATTCTATGTTTTAAAATTATTTTTAGTCTACCAACCAAGTTCTAAATGATATTTTGATGAAAAAAATGTGGTACTATATTCAAAATATACATAGAAAATATTTCAATTGTTTAATAGTATAATTTTATAATTTGGTGTTTCCACCCCTTGGTTGATAAACATGTGTGTTTTTTTAATGGTTTCAATTGAATGATTGATTTATTAACATGGGATTATAATATTGGTTTTCAAGATGAATAGTGATTTTGTTCTAATTATTTCTGTTCTGATTATGTTACTCTTACTATTCTAATTAATTTGTTTTATATTTTCCCATATCTCTATTTTTTGTTTCACTATATTGGGGCTTCAGATTATGTGGTTTTATTTTTTTAAGTAAAATATAGAGGTGGTTTAAACTACTACTATATATGACAGATTATTATTTAGAGGTAGTTTAAAATGCTTCTATATTAGGTCAAATTTTGTTTAAGTGGTGGTTTTTTCTTTTGTAGCAGTTTCCCCTACCAAAAAATGTAGAGTGTATAGAATCAATTTATATTTCCACTATTTCTTCAACATTTTTTGGGATGAGACTACCTCTAAAAACAAAAAAACTACCGCTAAATAAACATTATATGATGGTTCCCTGAAACCACTGCTTATGGTATGGAACCAACATGAGTTGGATACTGATACCATATTCATAGATAGTTTTTTGGAACCATAAAATAACCATATGGTGGTGGTTTAAACAACCATGAAATAAAAAACCCACCACTATCATTTAATTTTTGTGTACTGATGTTTTAGGTAGGATCTTACTTAGTATACTTGTATTCTCACCCCATATATATTTATAAATATGTTTTTCAATTTTATGGGATTTGTTTAGTGATTGATATTGGTGTTACTATAATGTGGAGTTATTCAAGATTTTTTGATGTTTTTGGTCACTAACTAGATTTTATCTTGTTATTTTTAGTGGTTTTGGATTGTATAACATTACATTCATATATTATGATAGATTACCTATTATTTATGTGATTGAGTTGTTTATTGGATATTATCTCTTATCCTGCGTTCATTTATAGAGGCCATGTTTTTTCATTTAGGCATTTTATACCCGCAATGCTATTCTCCAACCTATAGCCTATTAGAGATAGGATTCCGGGTTTATCCCCATATTCATTTCTAGCTTAGGAGTGTGCTGATGGAGGGGGTTATGACACTTTAACTTTTTATATATTTTCATTATTCTAGTCACTACCATCTCCTAAAATAATGGATTATCATAATCACCTTCCAAATAATAATAATAAGGAGAGACTAAATACATATTATTAATATCCTAAGTAATTACCTTACCCATAATTCATGATTCATTCTAAGGTATATTAGTACAAAAATTGGTTTACATTCAGAACTAATCACTCTCTGAAGAAATTTCAGTAGATAAATTTTCACTAAAACTCTAGGTATACATAGCCTTCAAAACATTCTAGCCATTTTGGTTTGAGGATATTCTGGACTCTCTATATTTTCTCTTAAACATTATAAATTTTGGTCTAATATTCCCTATATTCTTATACTCATAACAAATAACATCTAAATAATTTTTTTCATATCTTCTTTTAAACCTATATTTTCTAACATTATAATAACCATTCCAAAAAAACTTCTCCCCAATCATCTTGTTCTAACATTTCACAAGATGAAAAAATTCACCTCCAATAAATTCTATATGAATATCAATAAAAAAATCAGTGCTTTAAAGTATATGGATTAAATATATTATCTATGGAAGATATATATTTTTATGTTATGGAAAAAGAAACTATATTCTTCTACTTATCTTCTTCAGTGCCTCACTTCAAATGACTCTAATATTGCATTAATTTTTGATAAGGTCATGAAGACAAGGTTTTGTAGGATGTTTCATGTCATCAATATATGTCATCTTTGATTACATCTCCTTTGAAAGTATATCAGTAATATTTTCCATGAGCTGATCATTAGTAATCTCATTCTCACCAAAATATTTAAATTTATTCATAATAGTAATAATCTTCTAATATATTTAAGAATATAATTCTATATGTAGAAAATTAAATGCCTGATATTTAGTATGCAACATCTCTCTTGAAGCCTCCAATGCCTTGGATTTTCCAAAAAGGGTAATCTCAAGCTGCTTTTAAATACCATTAATCTTATCACAAGAATACAACTTCCTATATATATTATGGGTCATAGAATATAGCTATATTATTTGGATCATATAGTTATTACAACACTCATCCCTTACCTCATGATTAATGTTATAATTCTTTCCCTAGAATCTTCTAATTTCAAACCAACATATGATAATTATCAACTCTAGTATTTATCACAAAGGTCATCATCTTATCCCTCTAGTAATCATATTAAGTACAATCAAAGATAAATTCCTTAAAAATATTTCGGTTCTCTAAAGTTATGATAGGTAAATGAGCTTTTATAGAGAAAGAAAGTTTTTTTGTACTATAAGTTAGTATAAGGAAATTTCAGATATAAAAATTTGTATATTAGAAAAACAAATTGTACATACTAGATCTAATACAAATTATTTCTCAAAATAATCAGGTTCAAGAGGGGTTTAATTTAAATTTAAAAAAAATGACAATTTATTATACTCGATGAAATAAAAAGTCCTTAAGTTATAAGTTCCAAATGGATAATAGATGAAAAATAAGTAAATTTAGTGAAAATTTCGAAACTTTAAAGTTATGAAATATCCAATTTAAACAAAAAAAGGAACCAAAACAATACAAAAAAATAGAGTTTTGTTTGAAAATATGTAAAATCTTTAAAATATCTTATTGAAGTATATAAGAGTTCCAATCGATGTAACTATTTTCTTTTAATATAAAGTGATGTGATTATTAATACCTAAATCCAAAAGAACCATATCCTAAAACTTAAAAACTTCCACGATTAAAATATTAAAAGTAATAAGTCATATCCATGATCTTATTTGGAATACATTATCAGTAAAAACATATATCCCCACGATCCTCTTTGATTATATATTTATAATCAAATAATTTATTATCCTCCAATGACATACTTGAACTAAAATATTGGAAACAATAGTTCCTATCCCTTGTACTCTTTTATCATAATATGGTCAAAAGTAAAAAAAATACAGCATGAAACTTAGATATTTTAAAAGAAACCTCACAAAAATAGAATATCTAAGATCACATTAAAATTAAACAAATGGGAGCTCTCAATTCTCTACGGTAGTGAACACTCTTTAAATTTTTCACTTCAGCATGATCTAGTATTAGTTACTTAGATCATCAATCATATAAATATAGATGAGTGATGTAAAAAATAATAATTGAAAACAATGAGATCTTTGATTATATTTGTCACTTTTAAACAAACTATTAAGTTTAAACTCTATATTTTATTCAATGTATCTCACGTGACTTTAAAAAGTTTAGGAACTTTATGTTTTTTAATCAACACATTCCAAACTTATGATTCAAAAGTTAAACCAACAGAAAAATAAAAAATAATAAAATTTTTAGATATAATTAATATTTTTAGTGTGTTTTAATTTAATAAAATAATGGATCTAGAAGAATTAGTTTTAGTGAAATGACTCAATAGTTACTCTAGAGTTTAGACTACGAGAACCACATCTTCTATGTTTCATTGTTGAGGAGGTGTGTAAACAATATATTTCCCATCATCGACTACGGTGAGCTAGATATTGTCTGTGATGCCACCTTTGTATATTATCTAGTGGGGATTTAGGACTAGTGATATAAGGCCCTTCAGGGGTATGTGATATCATTGGTACATATCTCATGACATCATGGGAATCTTCAAAATAATTCATGGGAGTGTGAGAATAAAATACTAACTCATTACCCTCACCACATTGAGTGAGTTTTTTATTTTCAAGAAAAAAATCCTTAAAAGAGGAGAAAATTTATTGACCAAGGATTTCTCATTGAATCCTTAAAAAATAATTTTATTAATATATTATTAAATGGTCATGTTCTAGCATATATTTTATAGTGTCATGGGTGTTTGAGAGAAATTTATTAATTTAAAATTAAATATTTTTATCCTTTTATAGTAATGATATTAAGACACTGAAAACTCTTAAAAATAGCCCTAAATGGAAAAATATTCATTGTATTTTAACTCATGGTTTGTGTTGTTAGCTAAGATCCATGTATTTTGTGTCTAGGTCTTGGGCCTTGGATAGGGTCGTTTGATGTTTTTATTAAAAATAATACTTGACTTTATTTTAGATCTATAAATTTCTCATTTAATCCTCTAATGAGGTTCATCCACCAAAGATGATGAAACACCTAGAAGATTATAGATCACATTATTTTACTATCCAATGAATCCATGAAGAAAGAATGAACCTTGAAGCATTGGTGAATCACCATCAAGGTAGAACACATTTTCCATAGATTTTTCTCCATTCCTCTTTCAATTTTGTGACCCTCAATCTTGAATTTTTAAAAGTTGAATTATTATCATTTTTATCATTGAAATTTTTATTATTAGAGTTTGGATTATGTATTCATCAAAGAATACATCCATAAAAAATAATCAGGTGGTCGAATTTCCAACCACCACCCTCTCCCTCCTATCTCAAGCCTTGCACCTGATGTGGCTCGCCATTATCAGCCAGCTCAGGCTGAAGTAACCTTATAAAGGACATTCAAAACCGTAAATATCATATTCCTTTATCTCTCTATATTTCTCACTATTCATTCTCTATTTTGAATGGATGAACCAACATTTTCCTATAGGTGGTCATTGGATTGAATGGAAATAATCCTTGAAGGTGATAGTGATGAGTCTCATTGATAATGGTAGTAGCATAATACAAAGATTAGTTGGTGAAGTCGTTGAGGTAACTCAGTAGGATGATTAGTTTTTTGATTGTGGCCTAATAGTGAGGTGGTATGGGGAATTTTATAGGATGCGGTGTGGGAAACATTCAATGGTGCAGCGGCTCGATCGAGATAGTGATGGCACAACAGGGGTTGAAAAGAAAGTAGTTTTGGTGGATGTAGTGCTAGTATCTAGGGTTTATGATAAGTAAAACATAAAAACATAACATATAATCCTTAATCAAATATCATGACTCATATTGATCGGTGGATAGGGTTTCATGGTAGGGAGAACAATATCACATGGTGAATATAGTTCTAGTATCTAGGGTTTCTTGGAATGAAAACATAATAACATAGCATATAATCATTAACACTTTCCATGCATCATATCTATTTGTGGGTAGGGTTTCAAAGTAGGGATATAAATAGCACATGGTGTGTATCCACTAAGAAAACATCATAATTTTTAAGTGATATGAACTGGTATATATGGAATTACACTCCATTCCATCCTATGTATTACACATGGTGTGTTGATAGAAATCTCATTCCATGTTTTATAACTACATGACTTGAGATTTCGTGATTCATGACCAACCAACACTATTGTCTTACAAGAAATTTCACCTAAATTAAACACCATGTATGTTGACATGACATGAGTGAGAAGTATTGGTGCATGCCAAAGTGACCCCTCGATATACTCATTTAATGTCAAGTAAATTGCATGTCATATACTTTACATTGTTTGGTATCTTTCACTGTAACAAACTGGATTGGGTTGACCTAATAATGTAAGGGTTGGTGTCCTAAGAACCAACTGTTTTGTACTTTGATTACATGAATGTTCACTTATTATATATTGTTCATTGTTCTGCATGACTATAATATAATAATGTCCTGGAATATGTGTTGCATTAATAAGGTCATAGAAGATCCCCGCTATGATGAGAACCTTGAAATGCTATAACAATATTCTTAAATAATGTTCTACGGTTGGATGACATACTATGATAGGACACATAGTATACAGACCGTCATGTGTGAGTACTCGTAAGAAGACGAGACTCTCTCTCATGGAGTTCTCACTTGGTAATCTCCAAGATGGGAGATTATGATAACAGACCCGCCAGTAGTAATTCCGCATGTCTTGGTGTCATCAGATATTACTATCTACGAGCGTGTGTAATGGTCCCTAGACTGAAAGATTATCATTAACTCATGTCATGACTCGCGCACTTAGATTTACTGACAAAAACCTTCACGCAGACAGTTGGCGGGAATTAGGGTACGTTGGGTGCGTCACGATTGACATGTTGTTAATGGATAAGTTGAGGAAGGATTTGTCCCTTCCATTTATGGATGTTGATATCTCGGCCCTTTGATTGAAATAGAACAGTCACATTAAATTCCATGGCCATGGTTTAAACGACGAGTTTATTTCAGGTAGTCAAAGAATGACGGATCAAGAATATAGGTTTATGAAACTTCCATGAAACCTTATTGATGAGATATTGAGACAAAGGGATTAAATTACACAGTAAGCGTTCGTATGAGGTGAAACATCAACGCGGTGTCAAACTATTTCTCTTGGGTGCCTTGACTCGTTGCTAGATAGTAATCTTGGACTTTAGGCAAGCCTGCCTAATGCCAACGAGAAAGAGGCCTAGAGGGTCACACAATAAGTGTATCCAAGTATCTCAATTTGAATAAAGATTATTCCCGTATGTGGGTTAATAATTATTCAAGGAAGCCTAAGTTGTTTTAAATGATGGAGGAAAAATAAAATAAAACAAGTACACGCCGTGTATTGTTAAATGTACACGCCGTGTAGTTTTATTTTGGAAAGGAAATGAATAAATGAAAACAAGATATACACACCGTGTCATTTAATGTACATGATGTGTAGTTTTCAATGAAAAACAAGTACACGTCGTGTATTTATTATTACACACCGTGTAGTTTTTCCAGCCGGTATTTTGAGGATATAATATTGTTTTAAATGATATTTATTATAATCAGCGTGGGCGCATGTCAAGGGATTATCTATTCGACATGGGGGTTTTAAATAAGAGTCAATGAAATAAATAAAACGCGTAACGCGTTTATTTATTGTCGTAACTCTATAACCCCACGCACCTGATTATAAATATCTTCAAAACCCCAACTCTTTTCCGAAACACAATAGAATCGTTGTGCACAACATCTCGGGAGAAATCTTTCAAGGTCGAAAGTACCTCTTCCTCAAAGAACGCTCTCAAGACCGAGAGATATCCTCTTCCATCAGATCAAGACGATCTAAGGCAGAAAACGCAAGAAAAGGCTTCTCCACGCTAGCACCTGGAGAATCCTTTGGCGACGTCCAGAGATACAAGGTACACATGTGGATCACCGCTAGATGGAGTCTACACTTGGCTTCTACGACGCAACGACGGATCAATATGACAACGTGATCAAGAACATCAACGAAGAAAGAACACCCAAAAGGTATTTCATTATAATTAATTAAATTAACTATAATCAACCTGTAAGGATCCTTGTTTGTGGTTCCGGGACAAACCATCTTCTTTGTCTTTTTCTGTGATTCGGTCTGTGGAGACTGACGTTTAACGTCGTATTGATCCCGGATTGATCATTGATAATGAAAAAAAGCCAAGTAGGCACATTCACCCACATGCTTTTGCTGCGCCTGGAACCTTCAAATGGTATCAGATCGAGGTTACAACGTTAATTATAGTTATTTAATTTTCATTGATAATTTACGCATTCATATTTGATTCAATTAGAAATAAATCGTTCTATAAATCTGAATTAACGAGATCTATTCTTCCTCCTTTGTTTCTTGATTCATATCACCGAAACGACCTTTTAATTTTAATTTTTGATTAAAATAAAAACGAGGAACTCATCCGGAGGAGCTGCTCTTTCTGTCTGTACAACACGGGATTACACAGCATGTAATTAAAACTACACGTCGTGTACTTAGGTTCAACTAACCGGCACTATTCCTCTAAAACACGCCATGTGAATTTATTATGCCTATGTTTTAATCATGCCATGTTGACCAGAATTGAACGGTGCGTGGAAACCGGAATACATGGCGTGTATGTTGGAGAAACACGCCGTGTAGTCCGTTCCGACCCAGGTGAAACCATGTACAAAGAAAACCCGCGTACCACATACACGGGATCGCCAGGCTGGTTACCGCGTAACAAGGAAATACATGTCGTGTATGATTCATCTACACGCCATGTACTCTAAAATTTCAAAAGTACAGAAAACACGCCAAAGCCCCGGCGTGTACTTTGGATAAAGGGTGAAAAGAAAAATACACGTCGTGTAATTATAAACTAAACACCATGTACTTTACAGAAATGGAATTTCACCAGGTTTCCTCCAATGTACAAAGACCCGTACAAGGAATATGGATGAGAAGAATCTCAAGGAAATTCAGAAAGGAATTTAAGATAAATAATTGATTAATTATAAGATCATAATTAATTGAATTCGAGCGCGTCTTATCTTAAATAAAAGAACGATTAAAATAATTTTAATTCTAAATATGTGTAAATGTCATTGCATATTATGGATGATCATGAGCTAGACCAAAGACCCTTTGTATGTGTATGGTTTCATTTAAATTTATTTAATTTAAATTTATTCGCCTGCGATCCTTCTTCCAATAAAATGTAGGGCATGTGTGCCCATGGTTTCTTTAATGTAAACCCATGTAATGGAGGATCTCCCAAGCCAGAGGAGATGGTTCAAATCCCGAAGCCGAGGTGAAACTGACACAAGAATATACAAAGGTGGACAGGTGGGAGCTGTAAAACACGAACCATCAGGTTCAAGGTGTTTTCCCTAGGTCAGGGTTAGCTTATCAAAACCGCTAGATAAGCTGACCAATAAAAGCTCATGATCATGCCATCTTATTTTATTTCTGTATGATTTCATGGTTTATTTATTATGTATGTGTTGTCACGATCACATAATTAATAAAATGAACAAGCATGAAAATATGGAATAAAATAAAAATTTTACTATGCATAAACATTATCAGAAAATGGTTGATCACTTAAGAAATCATCACTTAATATTAACAAACATGTGATAATGTGAAACTACGCATAAAGGAATAAAATACCTCAATACCATATTAAGTCAGACCAAGCCTTCCGTTACCTGATTGAGGGAAAGACTCAATAAAACTATGTGTTTGACCAACCCTTGTTGGGACACTTACTTTTATAAAGGAAGCCCTTATGAAATGTTTCGGGTTGACTTAACCATATTACATCAAGAAAAGTAGCCCTTGCTATACTTGGTGTAATATTGGAGGCAAGAGTTGAGGAAATCCAAGTCAGGATTTTAGGATTGGGGAGTCCACTCAATAGATCAACGAACTGTATGCTCATAGTTGGCAAAGACCTGCCTACCTAAATACCTTCAAAAAAGCTTGACCAACCCTTTTTGGGGTTATGTGAAGGGGAATATGGATCCTTGCCACTAGAATGTCAAAGCAACTTGACATTCCGAGTTCAATGGTGAGGGCCATTAGGACTTGATAAAATAGTGGGAGACTTAATAAAATTTATTATTTCTCATAAAATGTAATCAAGAAAGTACGGATGAATCTGCTCTTTTAATTTTTATAATCAATATGACAAACACATCAACCACATTTTCTCTGCGATCAATTCTGGATAAAGACAACATCCTCACTGGCAGTAACTTTCAGGAATGGTTTAGGCGCCTTCGGGTTATCCTACGCCATGAACGGAAGTTTTACGTGCTGGATTCCTCACTTCCTAATTCTCCTACCCCAGGGGCGAGTGATGAATATTTCTTGGTCTATGATCAACATTTGAACGATGCTCTCGATGTTCAATGTTTGATGATGTCATCTATGTCTAGTGATCTCATGAAGTCTCATGAAGACATGGATTCCTACAACATGCTCGAGCACCTCAGTGGTTTATACTAGGAGAAGTCAAGACAGGAAAGGTTTGAGATCTCTAAGGATCTGTTTCAGAGCAAGCTTGGAGAGGGTGCCCCAGCTAGGGCCTCATGTAGTCAAGCTCATTGGCTACATTGAGTGCTTGGAGGTTATAGGGTTTAAACTCCCGGAAGAACTGGGTACCGTTCTCATTCTCTCATCACTCCCCCAGAGCTTCTCAAACTTTGTTGTGAACTTCAATATGAACAACATTGAGAAGTATTTTTCTGATCTTCTCATCTTCATTCGCCAAGTGGACACTGACATGAAGCGTGAAAATCCTTCTGTCTTCATGGTGAATAAAAGGAAAGGTAAGGCGAAGAGCTTTAAGCCCAAAGCTTCTTCAAGGCCTTCCATGAAAAGGAAGATCAAAGGGGAGGCAAAGGAATAGGATTTTGTTTGTTTTGCATGTGGAAAGAAGGGCCACTGGAAGAAAAACTGCACCCATCCAAGGAAGCAAGGGGAAGCTTCAGGTGCATTTTTTATCGAATGAAATCTATCTGTTTCTACTAATTGGGTATTAGATACTGCTTTTGGTGCTCACATTTGTATCCAAATAAAGGAACCAAGTAAATTCAGGAAGATTTATCGAGGGGAGGTAGATCTACGAGCAGCCAACGGAGCCAGACTCGCTGATGTAGCTGTCGGAGACTACCACCTCACATTGCCTACTGGGATGGTCTTGGTTTTGAAAGGTTATTATTATGTGCCCTCTATTACTAAAAACATTATTTCAGTATCCAGATTAGATATTGATGGATTCATATTCAAGTTTGGAAATGAATGTTGCTACTTTTATAAAGATAGCATTTGTTTTGGTAGGGCACATTTATATAACGGCCTTTATGTGTTAGACTACACAAACCAAGTAGTGGCAATCGATAACAATGTTAATTCACATGACTCATACCACACCCAACTTTCGCATCACTGGCTAGGTCATGTCAATGAGAAACATTTGACAAAATTACATCAAGATGGGTATTTAGATTCTTTCGAACTAAAACCACTTGGTGTATGTCATGCGTGTCTACAAGGAAAAATGACCAAAGCCCCATTTAGTGGGAAAGGTGAAAGAGCTAAAGAGATTCTAGAATTAGTTCACACAGATGTGTGTGGACCATTTCCAGTTGAAGCAAGGGGTGGGGTCTCATACTTCATAACTTTTACTGATGATTTTAGTAGCTATGGATATATCTACTTAAAAAGGTATAAGTCAGATTCTTTTGATCGGTTCAAAGAATACAAGAATGAAGTTGAGAACCATCTTGGTAAAAAGATTAACAAACTACGCTCAGACAGAAGAAGAGAATATCTTAATCAGGACTTCATTGATTTCTTACGGGAGTTTGGGATTCTATCTCAACTCACTCCTCCTTACAAACCTTAGTGGAATGGTGTAAGTAAAAGGAGTAACCGCACCATGTTGTACATGGTGAGATAAATGATGAGCCATGTGAGTCTTCCATTATCCTTTTGGGGATATTCATTACAAACATCAATGCACATACTAAACCAAGTACCAACTAAATTGATAAATGGTATTCCATACGAATTATGGAGTGGACGCAAAGCCATGTTATTGAATTTACCTGTTTGGGGTAGTGAAGCATTTGTTAAGGCCTCTTCAGGTAACAAACTTGCACCCCGAGGCAAAATGTGTATCTTTATAGGATATCCCAAGGAAACAGGGGGATATTACCTATACAACCCCTCAGACAAAAAGGTTACAATGGAAAGACACGCCATATTCCATAAGAGTGAGCACATCTCCAAAAGAGATAGTGAGATCGAGATAGACTTCTATGAAGTCGAGGCTCAAGATACACATGAGTTGGTACAAGAACAGATTCCACAAAGCCCCGTGGAAGAACAATCTGTTCCAGAGACACAAGAATTGCGTAGGAGCATGAGAGAGGTGAGAGAACCAGAACGATACGGTTTTCTTGTCACCGAGGATGGTGACTCCTTATTGGTTGACAATGATGATCCTCTTACCTACAAGGAAGTAGTTGAAGGCATAGAAGTTTCCAAGTGGAAAGAAGCCATGAATTCTGAAATGGATTCCATGTACCAAATCCAAGTTTGGATTTTGGTAGATCCTCCAGTTGATGTAAAGCCTATTGGTAATAAATGGGTATTCAAGAAGAAACTGGACATGGAGGGGAAAGTCAGCACCTACAAGGCACGACTGGTTGCAAAAGGTTTTAGACAGTGTCAAGGAATTGACTATGATGAAACCTTTTCACCGGTTGCAATGCTGAAGTCCATCAGAATCCTATTGGCCATTGCTTCTTACCATGACTATGAAATTTGGAAAATGGATGTCAAAACAGCTTTCCTTAACGGGAACCTCCAGGAATATGTCTACATGACATAACCTGAAGGGTTTGTGACTACAAAGGATGCCAACAGGGTATGCAAGTTTCAAAAATCCATTTATGGATTAAAGCAAGCATCAAGGTCGTGGAACATTCATTTTGATGAAGCTGTTACAGAATTTGGATTTGTTAAGAATGAATGTGAGCCTTGTGTATACAAAAGGTTTAGTGGAAGTGCAGTCGTTTTCCTAATAGTATATGTTGATGACATATTGCTAATTGGAAATGAAGTACCTGTCTTACAGTCAGTTAAGGCATGGTTGCATAAATTCTTCTCCATGAAAGACTTGGGCGAGGCGGCATATATTCTTGGGATCAAGATCCATTGTGATAGATCCAAGAGAATGTTGAGCCTGATTCAAAGTACATACATTGACAAGATACTAAAGAGATTCAGTATGGAATAGTCCAAGAGGGGATTGTTTCCAGTGTCACATGGCATTCATCTTTCCAAGAAAATATTTCCTCAGACACATGAAGAAAGAAAGAGGATGGCAAAGATCCCTTACGCATCCACGATTGGGTCAGTCATGTATGCTATGCTATGTACGAGGCTAGATGTTGCTTACGCATTAAGTGCGGTAGGCAGATATCAAGCTGATCCAGGAGACCGCCATTGGATGGCAGTCAAGACTATCCTTAAGTATCTGAGGCATACTAAGGATATGTTCCTGTTTTATGGAGGAGATGATGAACTAGTCATCAGAGGACATGTAGATTCTAGTTTCTAGACTGGTCAAGATGACATGAAGTCGCAGACTGGATACATCTTCAGTTTGAATGGAGGTGTTGTGAGCTGGAAGAGCTCAAAACAAAGTGTGGTGGAAGATTCTACAGCGGAGCCCGAGTATATCGCATCTTCTGAGGAAGATAAAGAAGTAGTATGGATGTGAAGCTTTGTCCAAGAGCTGGATGTTGTACCGAGCAGTAAAGATCCTATCACACTCTATTGTGATAATACTGCAGCGGTGGCACTTGAAAAAGAGCCAAGGTCACATCAGCGGACAAAGAAAATACTTCGGAAGTATCATCTCTTGAGGGATTTTTCTCAGAGAGGTGAAGTTGCAGTGAGCAGTATTTCCACAGAAGACAACGTGGTGGACCCATTGACTAAAGCCTTGACTCAACAGAAACATGATCATCATGTGAGGTCTAGTGGACTAAAAGTCGTATCTAGTTGGCTCTAGTCCAAGTGGGAGTTTGTAAGGGTTGGTGTCCAGAGAACCAACTGTTTTGTACTTTGATTACATGAATGTTCACTTATTATATATTGTTCATTGTTCTGCATGACTATAATATAATAATGTCCTGGAATATTTGTTGCATTAATAAGGTCATAGCAGATCCCCACTATGATGAGAACCTTGAAATGCTATAACAATATTCTTAAATAAAGTTCTACGGTTGGATGACATACTATGATAGGACACATAGTATACAGACTGTCATGTGCGAGTACTCATAAGAAGACGAGACTCTCTCTCATGGAGTTCGCACTTGGTAATCTCCAAGATGGGAGATTATGATAATAGACCCTCCAGTAGTAATTCCGCATATCATGGTGTCATCGGATATTGCTATCTACGAGCGTGTGTAATGGTCCTTAGACTGAAATATTATCATTAACTCATGTCATGACTCGCGCACTTAGATTTACTGACGAAAACTGCCACGCAGACAGTTGGCAGGAAGTAGAGTATGTTGGGTGCATCACGAGGGACATGTTGTTAATGGATAAGTCGAGGAAGGATTTTTCCCTTCGATTTATGGAAGTTGATATCTCAGCCCTTTGATTGAAATAGAACTGTCTCATTAAATTCCATGGCCATGGTGTAAACGACGAGTTTATTTTAGGTAGTCAAAGAACGACGGATCAAGCATATAGGTTTATGACACTTCCATGAAACCTGCTTGATGAGATATTGATACAAAGGTATTAAATTACACAGTACGCATTCGTATGAGGTGATACGTCAATGCGGTGTCAACTTCTTTCTCTTGGCTGCATTGACCCGTTTCTAGACATTAATCTTGGACTTTAGGAAAGCCTTCCTAATGCCAACAAGAAAGAGGCCTAGAGGGTCACACACTAAGTGTATCCAAGTATCTTAAGTTGAATAAAGATTATTCCTGTACGTGGTTTAATAATTATTCAAGTAAGCCTAAGTTGTTTTAAATGATGGAGGAAAAATAAAATAAAAAAAGTACACGCCATGTATTATTAAATGTACACGCCGTGTAGTTTTATTTTGGAAAGGAAGTGAATAAATGAAAACAAGATATACACACCGTGTACATTTAATGTACACGCCGTGTAGTTTTCAATGAAAAACAAGTACACACCGTGTATTTAGTATTACACGCCGTGTAGTTTTTCCAGTCAGGATTTTGAGGATATAATATTGTTTTAAATGATATTTATTATAATCAGCGTGGGTGCATGTCAAGGGAATATCTATTCGACATGGGGGTTTTAAATAAGAGTCAATGAAATAAATAAAACGCATAACGCGTTTATTTATTGTCATAACTCTATAACCCCACCCACCCGATTATAAATATCCTCACAACCTCAACTCTTTTCTGACACACAAGAGAATCATTGTGCACAACATCTTTAGAGAATTCTTTCAAGGTCGAAAGTACCTCTTCCTCCAAGAATGCTCTCAAGACCGAGAGAGATCCTCTTCCATCGGATCAAGACGATCTAAGGCGGACAACGCAAGCAAAGGCTTCTCCACGCTAGCACCCAGAGAATCCTTTGGTGACGTCCAGAGATACAAGGTAAACATGTGGATCACCACTAGAGGGAGTCTACACTTGGCTTCTACGACGCAACGACGGATCACATCGACAACATGATCAAGAACATCAACGAAGAAAGAACACCCAAAAGGTATTTCTTTATAATTAATTAAATTAACTATAATCAACCTATAACGATCCTTGTTTGTGGTTCCAGGAAAAACCATCTTCTTTGTCTTTTTCTGTGATTCAATCCATGGAGACTGGCGTTTAACGTCGTATTGATCCCAGATTGATCATTGCTAATGACAAAAAGCCAAGTGGGCACATCCACCCACGTGCTTCCGCTGCGCCCGGAACCTTCAAATAAGTCACCCAATTTTGATTTGCACAAGGACTCAAGCCTACCTCCTCAAATACTAGACGTTGTTGAATAACATAAAGGGTGTAAATGATTCCATTGGGAGGCTATAAGCTCTAATCATAGTGAAATATCCATAGAAAATAACCAAACACATATACATGGATAACCATTAGAGTACACATAATAAATAACTAGATCAAAAAGCATCGAATAATAAATGAAATATAGAATGTTTTCATATAGACCCAAATAATAAAAAACATACATCAGATGGTATCTCGGTTTCCCCAACCACATATAAAAAATAAACACACTAAAGATAAAATACAACTAGATTTGCTACCACTTTGATCGAAATTATATACCCAGTCTCTATGATTCTTGAGCTACACCAGTCCAATCCTAAGACACCACAAAAGTGGCTTCTCTTAATCCTACAACAGTATGCCTCATCCCTATCCATTGTGAAAATTATTCTCCAAAATGATAGAATGCATAAAATCTGCACACACATCGATGTGCATTTATAGGGGTGATAAATAAATCTCAGTAGGCCACCCCTAATGGTGAACCTATGTTCTGAATCTATGAAAAGTTCATGCATACGTGATATGCGTAGCCTAGACAAAAACTAAACTACTGGCATAAAATGAACAATTTCATAAGAATAGGGAATCAAAAATATAGAGAAACTTAGGTTGTAGACTAACACCCAAGGTAAATCTACCTCCACTATAGACCCTGATAGAGGATTCATAGCACAAGGCTCACTCTACTACAAAATCAGTAGCACATCCTTCAGATATATAGAGGAGATCCAAGATGTATAAATGAAAAGGCACAAATGTCAGAACCCAGGTCATAACCATATTCATTCAGGTGAAAAATGACATATACCAGGATCTAGGACTATAATTCCATGGTCCAAACTAGAAATATAATCTCCCATCAAAATGTAAATGATTTTTCATGTATCGAATGTCCTACAGAATGACTCAATCCCCACCACAAACCCATCAGAAACACTACCCTATTAGATCCATCCACATGGACCTGATAGATACACTTCATAAGTCTCCATACATAAGGTGAGGATCATAAAAACATCCAAGGTAAAAAACCCCTCTAACTAGAGTGTACACTCAACTAGAGGGGGTACCCTTAATAAAATCAAATTTTAGCTCCCTAAACCCATATAATAATATCCATTCAATAGAAGAGAGAACCATATCACAACTCTAGTCCAACACCCAATCCAAGATATCCCACATGTCTCCTCCTCAAACCATAGTAATGAGAAGAAATTATCTCAAAATTTCATGGACAAAGGCCAACTTCATATGGTTTGATCCACCACTTGAACCTACCATCCAGACATATGAACTAGTAGCACAAATAATATCTTGTCAAAAAAAGAATGGGGCCTCTCTCAGCACCCTAGATCATAGAATATAAACAAAACATCCATCACAGGCTCTCCATGACCTTCCTCAGGGTCAAACTAAACATAAGGCACCCACAGTCACTAGGAAAACAGTATAAGGAAACGTCTAACAATGGACTCCCATACTGCACCTAAGCTCTTGAGACACACCCATAGAAACATACTCAATGGATGAAAGTATATATAAATATTAGGACACCATATGAGGGATTCATCTAGGTCATCCAAAACAAAGAGACACACCTAGTGTAGAAACAACCAAAATGGCCCTTAATAGGATCCAAATGATCCTCAATCAATAACACACCCAAAAAGAGGAAACCAAAGAACTAGCCCACCAAAATGTCCATTATAAATGGTCCTCATAACCACCTTAATAATAATACCCTTAAAAAGGGATCCTTGGTACAAGAAAAACCTCAGGGAAAATCCCACAAAACCAAACCTGAGTCATTTATCCCATCAAACAACCCATCCATGAGTACCAACTCTCCCATGAGGATAGCCCAAACATTATTGTTCCATACAGGCATTCTCAACTTATAACTATGGAAACCATTGATCAATTAATTGGTAAATATCCCACTAGGACATCCCCAATAATCCTTTAGTTGCATCTCAAAATCTCAACAACACTGATCGTGACTATTATCCCACAGCATTAACCCAACCCGAAGGCTCTAATATCTCTGACCCTCAAAAACAGGATATAACATAAATCACTCTAACAATAAGATACCGGTCCTAACCCATAGAGACAAACCAAGATCTCCTTAGATATTCCACAAGATCACACCTTCCATAATCTGTACAAAATAACCTCAAATATAATTCCATGGAACACTTGATCTAGGATGATCACAAAGCTCATAACGCTCACCTAGACCTCACATCTCACAACCCAACCTCATGAGGTTTCTAAAACCAAACCTCAATTAAATCCTCATACTAAAATCTCACAATTAAAAACACTATCTTGATAGCCATTAAGTGATTAAAGTATTACACCATCATAATCTATGTGGAAAATTTCTCATAATGACTACTTAAAAGTCCAAATATGACCCCGAGTTATAAAAACCCCAAACACCCACACAATGGGAAAAAAATTACATAGCGTTCACTTCTAAGTCTGTGGCGTGTACTCCAAAAGCTATACTGGGAAATATACTTCTAGATGGATAGGGTAGACATGGGGTATACTTATGTACTACTAGATTACCAGGGCATACATGGGTATTCCCTTGTAGTACTACAAGTCTATATACCCCTCAAATGTTGTGTCTTTCCAAGTATATGGCCACATGGAAATGTCCCACTGCATGGTGTGTACCGAGAGTACATGGAATTTACTTCCCAAAAATCTATTTACCCATTTAATCAACCACATGTCCAGGTATATGGCTAAATAATGATATATAGAATGTACTTAATGTGCATGGTATGTACTTCTAAAAACTCATCTTCTCTGAACAAGATGAACACACATTGTTTGTTCTCTGTATGAGACATCGTGTGCATGGGTATCCCCGAATTTAAATCCCCTGAAACCCATAATTTCTCCCAAAAACCATAAATCAACCCCCATAGGGTTCCCAGTAACACAAAAACGGTTTTAAAACTTAAAAAACTAATATATGAATATTTTTAGTATAAAACATAAAATGGGACTACCATCGAGTGGAAAATACTTACACTTCACACTGATTTACAATCTATAATTTCCACATGAAAATTCCTCATGACCCAAAATCCATAGTGTAACCTCCCTTCTTCTTATACTTCTCTTCCCTTCCTCACCATCTCTCAGCCAAATACCTCAAATGGGGATCCCCATGGGCATGTGAAATAATTCATGGGATAAAAGAAAATTAAAAAAATTAGAAAAATGATAAATGATAAAAAAATGAAAAGGAAAAGGAAAATAAAGGGGGCCTAGGCCCCTGAAACCCAATGTAAATTTATTCCCCTATTAGGTAACACCCCCATTCTGAACTCAACTGTAGAGATAGAATCACAATCCAACACACTATTTGAAATATATGACAGAATGAACATGTGTGAATAAATTAATATTTAATTTATTAAATATTAAATATTCTATGAAAATTCTAATGACTTGGGCTTCCAAAAAACCCTTATTCTAGGGTAAAAACTATTTTGGGGCCAATAGATTGTTCAAAAAAATTATCTAAGATCATCTTACAAGATAAATTACCATTTTTTTCCGAGAACACATCCAGAAACAAAGAATAATATTTTTCTTGATTTTTACAATGTGTGACATCACGGATCATCAAACATTCCCCATCACAAATGATTCTCACACCTAAGAAGTCCCGTTGTACAACCAATATCCACACTCTCCCTAAAGAACTAGCGCAACTAATACTATCTCGACCATCCTATGATTGGTCTTACAGCTTCCCAAACTCCCTCCTAACATAAGAGGCATTCAACCATGACTGATCTAATCTTACCCTATATAAGATTGTCCTTATAATCACCCTCATTTCCAATAGAAACCCACCCAGACCATTCTACTTTCATCACTGAATGCAATGGATACACATAGACAAACCAATCACACCTAAGCACCAGCACAAGACCCCACAACCTCCATGCTCAAAAAAACCCACTTAAACAAGGCTCATAACATAAAATATACTATAGTTCACTCCAATCCATAATTATTTCCATAAAGTACACTAAAAAAGTGCAATAGGACTCATGCGCATGTGGGCCAAGTCCTAACAAAACTAGGAAAACATTTCTAAAACCACTGACCATACTCCACATACAGGTCAGTTCAGACAAATAGGAGCACCCTAGGCACTCCTATTTCAATATTGGGGCATATACTTAATAAAAATATCAACCATAATACCACCCTCCACATGATAATAAATACAAATTCACAAGTGTCTAATGACACTCCCATTACGATACCAAAGGCACAACCAAAAAGAGTAGGGCTAGGGGTCCAACCAAACCTACCCTCTCAAGATTGACATGAGACAGGGATAACTCCTATCACTTTACTTCTTAAACACTTGGAAACCCTGTTACTAACCACACCCTAGTGATAGAAGGCACACAATCCAAGGAAGAAGAAATATTCCCACCCAATCCATTGATGATAGAAAGCACATGAGGCCCTCTGCAAGACCCAGTAGACAACATGTGGTAAGAACCACTACCTACCAAACCTCAAAACTCAAGGAATTTAGATAAACCACCACCTTAAGTAAACTCAATCCCAATCCAAATATACTCTGGGCATGATTTCCCTCATCAAGACACTAATTGGTAAATAAGATCCCAGTACCAACCCACTATGGTTTCAATGCATCCCTCGATGGATGTACTTCATCTCCAACACCAAAAAACATCTCACCACATAATCCACATGAACTTCCCTTTGAAGAAAATATAAATGAGGTCCATTTGAGTTTAATTCCACCGAGTAATTATATATGAAAAATCATATAATTAGCTTTTTACACTTTAAACAATTGAACCTCATTCATTAGTGAAAACACACACAAACTAGAATATGTCATGTGAATCATATATGCCTAGAATAATGTATGAGCACTGGAAACTTGACCAAGGTTAAAGAGCCAAAAACTAGAACAAATCATAAATTTATGTACCCAAATTCATCATACTAGGTGAAATCACAAAAATAAAAAAGTGGAATCCATGAATTGAAATCCCATGCCCTAAAAAGTTTGACTCCATATTGGAAAAGGTGTTTGTGACACTCTAGTCCTATATAAATAAAAAGTTCTGACAAATTCCTAGAACGCCTTTCTACAAACTCCCCAAATCATAAAACAAAAAATATATGATACCACTTTGAAACAAACCATATTGTGTTAACCTGACACATCAAGTGATTTGGATCACCACAAATCCTTGAGCACACCTCCTTGAATTATAAAGGATGCTGACTAGTGATGAGGGTCGAAAAGATACCATGGGGAGACTATACACTCTGGTCAAAGTGAAATATCCAAAAAAAATAACCAAACTCATACATATGGATAACCATCAAAGTACGCATAATAAATGACTAAAACAGAAGCATGATATAATAAATAAAACATAGTATACAATTATAGATACTTAAAGTATGAAAAAAATACAATATAAGTTTTCCCTTTGGTCCAACCATATATACAAAATAAACAAGCTAAAAAAAATACAACTCTCTCTACTTCCACTTTGATCTAAA
The DNA here is from genome assembly GCA_963277665.1 of Viscum album. Taxonomy (NCBI): domain Eukaryota; kingdom Viridiplantae; phylum Streptophyta; class Magnoliopsida; order Santalales; family Viscaceae; genus Viscum; species Viscum album. The sequence goes on along the minus strand of OY728151.1, from coordinate 287,360,185 downwards.
CCCCATTCCTGGTCTTGATAAGGCTCAAACTGCACCAGCCCAATCCTTAGACTCCTCATGAGTGGCTCTACTTGGTCTAAAAACACTAGGCCTCAGCCCTGTCCACCAAAAAACCTATACTCTAACCTAAAATCATACATTAGTTATGAAATCACACTAAGGTACACGTGTAGGTGATTATAAATAAATCTCATCAGGCTACCCCAAATTGAGAACTTATAATTTACTTTCATAACAAGTACATGAACATGTGATATTCCTATACTATTTGAAAACTAAATAAATAGAATAAAATAAATAACTATATAAGGATTGGGTATCAAACACAAGGGAAAAAAAATCTAAACATGGATTCTAGCCTAACACCTAAGGTAAATATACCCCCACATTCACCCCTTCCAGAGGATTAACATCATGTTGATCACCCAGCCACATGACCACTGATGTGTCCACAAGATCAATAAAATAGATCCAAGACATCTAAATGAAAAGGAATAAATCCTAGACCCCAGTTCATAACCATAGGTGTCCAAATGAACAATAAAATCTATTAGGCTCAAGGAATCTAATGGAATGATCTGAACTAGTGAAAAAATATACCCTCCACATCAAAGGTCTATCATGTCTCAAAAGTCATGTATAACCACTCGGTCTCCACTATAGACCAATCATATACACCTCCTTATGTGTTATATACACATAGACCCAATGGATATACTATACAAGGAAATATACACAAGTTTTGGAGCACAACAACATCCATGACAAATAAAACCCTCTAGCCAAGGTGTACACTCAACTAGAGGGGACTCCTTTGTGTAAATTTTCCCTTAGCTCCATAAGTTCCTCTGATAAAAACCAAACAATGGAGAAGAGAACAAGATCAAAACTCTAGTCAAATGTCTGATCCAATATATCCCTTGTGTCTCCTCCTCAAACCATAGTCCAAAATAAAAACTCTCTCAAATTTCAAGGACCAAGCCCAACCGAACATGGATTTATCCACCACTCAAACCCACCATCCAAATTAGTAAACTAGAATAACTAATCAACTCTTAACCAACAAAAAATGAGGCCTCTCTCAGTACCCTGGATCTCATCATCCAAAAATATAGCCACCATGGGCTCTCCACCACCTTCCTCTGGTTCAAAGAAAACTCAAGGATCCCATGGTCCCCAGGACTATAGCATAAGGCGACGTCCACCTAGGGACTTCCCTACTACACCCAAACTCTTATTCCATTCACAAAGAAACAAACACAAATTCCAAAAGGACATAGAAAGAGTGGGACACCCTACGAGGGGTTTATCTTGCTCATCGAAAAATAATGGGACACGTCTACTGTAGAAATAACCCAAAAGACCCTCAATGGCCTCCAAATGATCGGAAATCAACAATGCACCAAAATGGGTGAACCCAAAGCATAATCCCACCAAAAGGGGAATTCTAAAAAATCATCATGGCCACCTTAAAAATAGAACCCACTACAAGGGATCCTCGGTATAAGTTAAATTTTGAGGCAAATCCCGTGTAAAAAATCCTCATATGAATTTCCTTGAAAACAACCCATCCATTGAGTACCAACTATTCCATGAGGTAAGCCCAATCATTACCATGCCATATAGGATTTCTCAACCACCGACTATGACAATCACTGATCCCTCAAATAGAAAACATCCCACTAGGAAATCCTCAAGACTCCCTCAAACTCATATCAAAAGATCAAAGACACCCAATTGTGGCTACTATCCAATAGATTCAACCCAACCCATAGGCTCCAACAACTCTAATCCTCAAAAATAAGATCTAACTCAACTACTCTAATCTTGATCAACCATTCCTAAGTCGCAGGGACTAACCAAGATCTCTTTAAAGATACCACATGATACCACTTTTTGAAATCTATCCAAGAGAAACACAAAAATATTTCCATGTAATACTTGGTATAGGATGATCACTAAGCTCCTAACCCTCTCACAGGCCTCACAGTTCACAACCCATCCTTAAGAGTATTGTAAAACAAAACCTCAAAAAATCCTCCTACTAAACTCTCATAGTCTAAAACACTATCTAATTGGATTATAACTTCTAAAAGGATTCCACTATTATGATTTACATGAAAAACACTCAAAGTAGACTACTCAAAAGTCTAATTCTAAATCTGAGGAATAAAACACCCCAAAACCCACAAGCTTGAAAAAACTAAATGACATGTACTTCTGAATACAGGGCATGTACTCCCAAATTAGCACCTAGCCATGTAATTCTACAAGGATAGAGAATAAATGGGGTCTACCTGTGTTCTACTACATATCCAAGACTTACATAGGGTCTTACCGTGAACAACTACGCAGAAATGTACCCCTCACATGGGGTTTCTTCTCAAGTACAAGGACATAAGACCATGTTCTACTATATGAAGTGTACCCAGAGACATGATATGTACTTCCCAAAACTCCATCTATCCACGTACTTTTCCAAATTTCCAAGAAATACTAAATGAAATGAACATAAATTAAATAGTGTGTGATTCTACAAAATCATATTTCCCTAACCAAAATAATATATAACATGTGTTCTATTAACCCCATATTGTGTACATAGGTTTCCCTAAATGGGAATCCCCTAAAATGCCCTTAAACCCTTGATTTCTCTCAAAAAACCACAGATGGACTCCTAATGGGTCCCTAGTTACCCAAAATGGAATTAAAACTTAAAAAAACTACATTATAGGTAGTAACATCCTAAAACATAAAATGGTCCTACCACTTGGTGAAAAATTCCAATTCTTTACACCGATCTGCAATCTGAAGCTACTGTATGATAATCTGACCCAACCCGAACTCCATAGTGACACCTCCTACCATCCCTCTCACTCTCTTATCTCCCTCAAACTCTCTTTGAAAAAGTTCCCAAATGGGGTTCATCACATGAATGTATGAAAATTCAACGTAGAAAAGTAAAATAATAAGAAAAAAAGGCTCTAGGACCAACCCTTGGTGCCTGATGTAAGGATATAACTAAACAAGAAAAATCCCCCATTATGGACTCAAACATAGAGAACAAATCCCTATACTATTATCTATTTTAAAGATAATAATGAATGAACACACATGAATAAATTAGTATTTAATAAATTTAATATTAAATATTCCGTGAAAATTTAAATGGTTTATATTTCCACCAAACCCCAGTATTAATGTAAAAATCCTATTTCGGGTTCAATAGAGTGATCAGAATATATATATGAGATAATATAATATGATAAGTTACTATTTTACCCTTATAACACATCTAAGAACAAAAATTTAAATGTCCCCTGATTTTTAAAACCCATGATGAAGTGGGTCGTCACATTCACCTCTCATTTACTAAATATCATAATTTGATAAAATTATAGTCTATTCTAATTCTTTTTCTATAAAGGTCATGGTGGTGGGATCCTCTTCACTATCAGAGTCCATTTTATGGTGTTTCTAGCAAATTGAGTATCTTAGCTTTAAAAAAGTTGATTAAAGTTTGGGTGAGGCATTTAGAGTAAGAATGGTATCATAACTCCCATATTGATGTAAATATATATGGGTGAGGGTCCCCTATATAAAAAATGGAGTTGGCATACTCCCCTATATTTTATACTGAGATCCCCTATCTATGGACTTATCATGCATGGGTCCTCTATTTCATGAATGGGACCAAAACACCTTGATCATTAAAAAGTGTAGGTCCCCCATATGATTGATAGAGTTTAGGTACTCTCCTATGTGTCGGGGAATGGGTCCTCTATCCATGTATTTGATACTCACTAAATCGATATAAATTTTACTCAATGAGGTATGGGTCCTCCATGGGGGTCAGTACTCCCTTAACTAACATACATACTTTAGTGAGGTGTGGGCACCCTAGTGATGTTTTAGAGACATGATGTAGAAGTTATAAAATTTAGTTAGATCATATGTTATGGGTCTTTTGGTATACCTGGTATCTTTAGTTTCATATGATATATGACATTAGTGATTTTTCCCTATGAGTTTGGTGATTTCACTTCATCCATGGTTATCATGATCATAAAATCATATTTTGGATTCTCTTTTTCTATTTTTATTCTCATTTTGGAGGTGAATTTTTATTATACCCTTTATCATTTTTTGAGGTGACCTACTAGGTATTTTTATACTCACACCTATATGAGAATCATTTACCACACATGATGTGTCTGTGAAAAATATGTACATTTTGGATGTGAATTTAGTGGACATGGATTTATTGGAGTTGGAGATTAGTGGTATTTAATGGTGAAAAAAACATTCAAATATTATTTAAATAATTTTTATTATGATAGAGTGGTTTCCCATTTTTCATCAGGATATCATAATTTGAAATATTTTTCTTCTATGTATTTATTTTCCTTTGGAGTTTCACTATATGTTTTTATATGGATATTTAGTGTCCCATGACCACACACATTATTATACATATTAGTGATTTTATTTATGTTTTCATTTGTATTAGTTATATTCCATATCATTGGAGATATTTGGTTTCTAATAAGTCATCATTATGTTAAATCCTCCCATGAATATGATATGTATTCTTATTGAAAGTCACCAACCCCTGTCATATTAGAGTCCTATTAAATGTAAGATTTAGGTGGCACACTCAGCCTAATTTCTAGCAGAAGTGGGGTCATTGTGGTTCAAATCATTTTATACAAGACTCAATGTGTATCTTATTAAAGTTCCTAATGAAAATATTTATAGTGAAACCAAAGTTTCCAAAGGAATTTCAAGGTGTTTTTAATATGGGTTGAATCAAACTGAGTAGTTCAATTTTTTTCATGGTAAGTTATTTTGTGTCATGATAGACTAATATAGGATTTTTCTTTCATGCATCATGTAGTATCATGATAATTATTTGATTTGATACACTTATATGTTTATGTTTTTTTATGTGTGTAGCTATAAAATGAACATGAAACTCTGAAAAATAAATGATTATTGACTTTATTTATTTTTGAAAATAAAGGCTTTAATTCATAATGGTGAATATTTAAATGTTGTAGAAATGTACAGTATATTTTTTCAATCACTTATAACAGTCATTGTATTTTTTTAGTAGTTTTAATATTATTATGTATTTTACTAAAATTTATCTTAATCACTAGTATTTACTCTTAGTTATTGATTTTATAATTCTATAAAATTGGGTATGTGTAGAAGTTATTTAAAATTTTCCTTAATAACTACATCAATATGGTTTAATAATTCATTTGATGGTGACATAATTATTTTTATTTTGGTTGTACACTTTATAATATTCATGTGATTTATTTAATAGATAATGTTTTGATAATTTGTCTTGTTTTCCTTTTGTTTTTTTAAATGATAATATGTTTTTAAAGATATTTAGTAATGATTTCAAGTTAAAAGTGTTTTTAGTAAAAGTTATTGTGATTTATAGATCTTTTAATGGGAAAATGGGAATTTAAAATGTGAATATTTTATCATGTACACGATTTAAAAATTGAAAAAAATTTATATATTAATATGTGCCTGGATTTTAGTAGTTATTTTGGATTATGAAAGGGTATTTTCATAGATGTTTTCTTTATTTATCATTGTTTTTAAAATTCTAGGAATTGTATTTCACAAACTATGTTTTTTTCTATGGTTTTTTTATGTAGTTATTCTGAGTTTAAGTATTTTTTAAAATGGAAAATCTATTTTTATGGTTTTTATATCATTTGAAAATAGTTGGGAAAGTGGTAATTTCCTTTGGTTATGTTTTTTTATTGGTTTCTGACAAGGTGGAGAAAAATAATTTCTTTGAAAAGGAGGTAAATGGGGTTATATGAGTTTTTTATAGAATAGAGGATTTTTAGGAATTAAAATTTATTTTAGAATGATTATTCCAATTTGTTGTGGCTAGTATAATTTTTAAAATAGATAATTTCATACTTGTAAGATTTGTTTTAATTGAAGAAATGATTTAGTTTTTTTTTTTAATTTTTTTTTACAAAAATTGGTTTTATTAGGATTATTTTGCGTAATAGGTGTCTTTTCCTTGATTTGTTATGATGTTAAACTTATTGGTTAGTGAAAACCGTGGAATAGTTGGTTTAAACTAAAATATTATAAAATAATGTGGTTTTGAAAAAAATTATTTCAAATAGTTTGAAATGGTTGTGGTGATTTTGAAAAAAAAATTGTATAAAGTAACAATCCTTGGTAATAATGTTAAAATGATTTTTGAAAAATGTGGATTTTTTATAATGAATTTTTCAACGGTTTTTGATATTCTTGACTATCATTAATGTTTGAATAGAAGAAGTTATGTTTTTTTATTCCTATATAGGAATGATGGTAGTGTTGTGTGATGAATGGAGTAATTTCTTGGGGAGGAGTGATTTAGATCTTAGGGTTTTTTTATTGAATTATATTATGAATACATCACAGTCACAATTAAGGGATCCAAGACATGAACATGAACCATGTTTCTCTATATGTTAGTTAATTCAGTTGTATGTATTGATTTAGGAGTTGATTAATGTGATATTTCATTATAAACCCAAGATCAATAAATTTATTATTTAACTAAGAATAATGTATAGTAAACTACCTATGATCAATCTCTCAAGGAGGCCACTCAAAAAACTATTATTCTATCATCACTATAATTTCCCAAATCTAGTAACCTTGATCTGGTTGGTATTTTACTATATTAGCACAAGATTAAAGAGATTTCATCCCAAATGATTGAATATTTTTTTAGTATTTTGATACTAGATACATACATGATTCTCACATTATATTAAAAAACATGAAATACAACTTGACATTATAGTGAGAACTATATCATTTATTCTAGTATATCCCTGAAATCATTTATAAATCCCTTCTTTAAAACCTTAGGAAATTAAAACATAATAAGGGTGAGCTCATATTCTTAGTAAGGGAAAGAATAAAATGGAATAAATTATAGGATAAATAAATCCTTAATAATATATCATAGATAAATGATAATAAAATATTTCATATAACTAATATCATAAAAATGGGACTAATAAATGGATAAAATAGTAACATAAATATTCAAATGGATAAAAAAACTAGTTTCATAATAATAGAATTATTAATGTGTGATATCATAATAATATTTTCATGTTTGTGTTCTAAGAAATCATAAACATACCTTCAAGGTCTCGTGCCAAGATAACATAAATAATCAGGTAGGCATACACAAAATAATCTGGATAGTTTTTCTTGTAAGACCTACCAATGAATTCAGGGACTATAATAGTTCCTTACCATCACTTAATAATTCTAATTCTTTCATCATAATAAATAAATGAATGAAAATTTAATACATAATTAATATAAAAATTCATAATGAAAATCTAGCATAAAAAATGTTAATATTTTCCCATGATAAAAAAATAGAACAAAATGATCATAATACATACAAATAAATAAAGAATATGTTATCATTAGATTATATCACAAATAAATAAAAATATTTATCAAAGAATATTAACGTATTTGAAAATAGTTTTAAAATATCACTGGAACATTTCTTGAGTGAAATACCCTTTTCATTTTAACATTATTTATTTAAACTCTATAAAATTATTGAATATTATGAAAAACATTGATTTTTTTTAAAGTAACCATGGAAAATTTTAAATTATTATTCAAGTCAAATAATATTCATGGTTTCAGGATAATTCATTTCTGTTTTAAATGTTACAGTAATGATTTTGTTCACACCTTCGGTAAAAAGTACCTCATTTGGAAAATGACAAGAAGATTCCTTTTAAAAAAATAATAATTAAAACAAGGGTAAAAATTAATTTAATAAATCATTGTATAATATTAATTACATTCTTGAAAACATTTTAAATAAAATATGGACATGGAAGAATAATATTATTGGCTGAATAGAAGGATAAAGACAGTTTTCCTTAAAAATTTATTTTAGACTTTTGAGTACATAGACAGAGTAAAATGAATGGAAATATATAAAATCCATAGATAAAAAATGATATTATTTGGTGTTTAAAATATAAAAATATTATAATTTCCTTTAATGTAAATTTAAATATAAATAATCCTGAATAAAAATGATACTGAAGAATAAACCCTTTCTATTTTCGTAACTTTTGAATCATAACCCCCATTAAAGAAATAAATTAAAATGAAACCTTAGAACCCATGAATATAAATTGATTCATGAAAAAAATGTAAAATAAGAATTATATTCCCCATATTATGAAAATGATTCATAAATGTAGCATATTTATCACAGAAGCAAAAATTAGATGAGAAACTCTTCCCAAGATTGTAACATTGAAGCGGGAATTAATCAATGAAGTGATTATGTTTAAAAATTTAAGTCCTCATAAAATAGGTTTTAATTGAACATAAAATAATCATAGTTTATTATACATATTATCTTTACATAACATAGTCAAGGAAGAAGTATTATAACCAAATGAAATTAAATTGAGTTAAGAAACCCATTATAACTTTTGTAACATTTAAAACAAAAGGATGTTGAAGAATAAAACTTTAAATGAATTTTTAAAACACTTGAATTATATTAAATTAATGATAAAATAAATTCATAATTCATTTCGTACCCCTAAAAAACATGTGTTTAAAATGTAATAAGTCTTAAAGAAGGGAAATTGCGATGAGAAATCTTTTACCTTGAGTCTGTCTTGCCACATACATACTTTATCTCTTGTATAATAATATTATATTAAATTAATATTTTATTAAGAAAATTTTAAAATATATTAAATTATTATTATCCCTTTTATATTATTTATTAAAATTTCCAAAATTGTGGTTAAATCATTTAAGTTCATGTTGGATTTTTTGAGGATGTTTGGTTCATGATCGCAAAATAACTTCAGTAGGTTGACCATGATCAAAGGGATCATGGTTCCATAATATCCATGATATTAATCATAAAATAATTATCATTTTTAGAAATTAAATAAAATTTAATAATCATCCATGAATTTAGGACATGAAAAATGAATCACATCACTTTGTGGAGGTGGTAGTCCACATGTATGCACAAGCGACGTTATCTTTTTTAACGAGTGGAAGGGTATGAAGGTAATTATTATATAATCATTCAAGAATAATAAATATTTAATTGATATAATATAAATTCATTTAATATATAATAATAAACATTTTTAACTAATATTAACTTATTTTTATCCCTATTATAATCTATTAAATAAATTAAAAGAATGATCGTGACATTTTGTATTTATTTTTTACTTAAAAAAATATACAGATAATTATCAAAGAAAAATGGAACCAAAATGTCATATATTACAATATTATATGTGTATAGTTTAAATACACTCATAAAATAAAATAGAGACAAGGGTGAGATATATTTTTAAAACCTTATGTCATTATTTTTAACCTTAATTGTCTAATTTACCATTCCCCATTGTGACTAATCTTTGTCATGGTTACTATTAATAATAACAAAAAATAAAATGGTCCTATTTAAAAGAAATAACCTCATAATTCTAAATATTTATTCCATTTTTCATTATTAAATTTATACAAGTTTTATAAATAATTTTTAATATAAATGGCTCAAAAGCAACAAAAAATCATTTTTAGAAAAATGTGTTTTTATGTCTAAAAATGTATTTATACCAAAAGAAAGTATATATTGATTCTAATGTAATTAACTAGATATTTTCTAAATATAGTAAAATTATGTTTCTTTAATATCAAATTTAAAATATAATGTAACTTTTAAATTACTTGATTTAATGAAAATCAATGATGATTTTACAAAAATCAGTATTTTTCACTATTCACTCCAAAATAAATATTTTCAAAAGAATCCCCTAAATACACACTGATGTAATATTAGTGTACTAATTTCAAAAATTATATTAATTTAATAAAATAAAATTTCTAAAATATGGTAGCAATTAATTATAATATCAACACACAAAATGCAATCAAATCCATTTTCTGTGAAAACATTTTTTTTAAACCTAAAATGAGTTTAATGAAAAATGATTAATTGTTTATTATGAATTTGTCAATACATTATAATTATATTAAAAATAATTCATATTTTTTATAATGTGGTTATTCCTATTTATGCTGCTAATTTAATGGCTAGGTTATAATGGTCATATTTAAATAGTAATATTTTTATAGTACATTGTAGTTCACTTAAAGCTTAGTGTTCCATGTTAATAAATATATCAAGAATATTATTAATTTTAGCTAAATTTTAGGGGTTTTTCATCCCCCCCCCAATAAATAAATTGGGTCCTGATTATTTTTATCTTAGTAATCAAGGGTTCAATATTTGAATATATATTTTTTGAAAACCCATATCATACAAAGAGATAATAAAACTTCCTTTGAAAAGGTAAAGTGGGAAACATAAAGGTTTCTTGAAATAACACATAATCAATTTACCATATTAGTAAAAAAATTAGTGGTAAGTGAAATTATTTACATGGAGGATAAAGACAATGTCCAAATAATAATATTGAGTGATAGAGAAATTGTTATTATAAATTTAATGACAACACACTCATAAATCAATAAAGGATAAAGAAGAACATTAATTTATCATAAATTAAGGTAATAGGATAACATTTTTATTTAAAGATCCATTTACTAGAGTTGAGTAATTATTTTACAATGAAGATAGAGAACATGAGAAAATATACTTACTTGATTTCATTCCATTTTATAATCATAATTTTATCCTTTGGTTCTACTTCAATAAATTTTTAATTATATCACATATCCTACCCTTATAAAAAAATCTTCAAAATGAATTTTTCATCCATCAATCACTAAAATTAACTTTTATTAGATCACATAATCCAAAAATATATGAAAAATTATTTCTCTTGTTTTTATCCATTAATAAAAACAAAAAATGGTTATCAAAAATTAAGATAACATCTAATATGAATACACCATCATATTAATAAATAGTACATTAATATTAAAATCCTCTATAATAACACCCAATGTTCAGCTTAAATCATTCCATAAATAACTAACCTTAAAAATTTTCAAAAAAAATCCAGATTTGTTTCTAAATCAGAAAAAATCAGAAATATTTGATCACTTATTCTTTCAAGATCAACTTAAAATTTATCTCCCAGAATACATTAATCAATCATAAATTTACATACCAAAAATGTACATTACCTATCACATAATCTCAAAAATATATTAATCTTTTCCATAAATAACATGAATCACTATAAATCTAAAATAAAATTATATATGCTTCCAAAAGATAACTCAAACTTTATTATACAAATAAAATACAATCTTAGCCAAAAATATCTGTTTACCTAAATCATATATTGTTCCTAATGTAGTAAAATTATTTAAAAATAAAATTAATCATTGATTCACCAAATCACTTTTTAATCTCATGGTTACTATAAAAGAAATCATATGTTTTTAAAATGTAATATACATTTTATCCAATTAATTATAATTACATTAACATCAAAGATCATATTAAACCAAAAGGTTATAAATAATTTTTATCCTATGTTCAAAAAATTTATAATCATTCTTCCTCAAATAACCTTTCATTAAAATAGACACTAATCTAAAAGTTTGTTTTCCAATAAATTTCTCCAAAAATATCATTAATAATCTTAAACTCCCATCACATAAAATATAAAAAGGGTATCCATGCCTTTAAAATTATGATCAACCTTAGACTTATCAACCCATAAAAATTTTGGTTTATCCCATATCACTATATAATATCATAGGTTCTATAGGTTTTATCCTATAAATCATCATAATTGTTCGTAAAGAAAATTTTAATTAACCCAATCATATATCCCATCAGTTTATTTCCAAGTGTAAAATCTTAGGCCCAATTATCAACCACCGATGATGATCGAGTTAATTCCCAATCCTCCCCTTTCAGAATTGTTTCCCCTAGGTGAATTTGTTTCATGACCACATCCACATACTAGTATCCAAACATGGATTTAATTTCTTTTAAAGCCACATTCTCTACTTAACTAAAGCTTCATGATGTTATCTTGTACTTAGGATTATCTAAATAATATATCATAGGGATATGTTCTCTAATCTATGTTATCCTAAATCTAGTTCCCAAGATTCATACGAAACTTTATCAGATACTAAATGTAACACCATGATTCCAATAACCTAAAATTCAATGGTCCTTTTAATACATTTTCATAATATATAATATATTATGTCCCAAATGATCGAATAGTTTAGTAGTTTAGGAAGACTATATACATATATGATTCTCAAATTATATTAAAAATCATGAAAAATAACTTAATATTATAGTGATAACTTTATCATTTCTTTAATTATATTCTTGGAAGTATTCATAAATACCTTCTTGGTAACTTAGGGAAATGAAAACTAATAAATGGTGAGATATGAAACTCATTAAGGGAAGTAATACTATATAATCTATCATAATATAAATAAATCATGAACAATATGGAAGCGAAAAATCATAATAAAATATGACATATAACTAATGTCATAAAAAAGGACTAATCCATGGATGACATAGTAGCATAAATAATCACATGGATCAAAAAACTAGTTCCATAATGATATAATTCATAATGTTGTACATCATAATCATACCATCAAGTCATTGTTCCAAGATATCATAAACATACTATAAAGACTTTGTGCAAAGGCATCATAAATAATAGAAAAATCATACACCAAATACCTAGTCTAATTTGTCTCATGATACCTATTAATGCACAGAGTGGTTATAATGGGCCCTTTCCATCACTTAAAAAATCCCAATTTACTCATCATATGAAATAAATGAATAACAATTCAATACATAATCATTATAAACATTCAAATTTAAAAGATACCATATGAAATGATAATATTTTTTCCCTATCAATAAATATAAAAACATGATCATAATCCATCAATAGAAATAATTTGGGTGGTATAATTAGAGTATACCCCTAGTAAATTATAATATTATTCAAAGTATGTTTCATAGATGAAAATAATTTTAAAATATCACTAAAACATTTCTTGATGAAAATACCCATTTCATTTTAAAATCACTTATTTAAATTATAAAAAATTCCAAAATATTACGAAAAAAATATTTCAAAATAACAATGAAAAATTATAAAGGAATATTTAAGATAAATAATATTAATGATGGGGTGAAACTCTGTTCATGCGGTAAAAATTAAAATAAATATTATGTTCAAACATTTGGTATAAATTTCCTCATTCAGAAAATTAAAATAAGATTCATTTTAAACCTTTTTATAGACTTTAAAACATGGATAAAATTTTCTTTGAAAATTCAGTGTATAATATAAAAAAACATACTTGAAAACATTTTAAATAAAATATTTATATGGACGGAAAATATTCCTTACTCAATAAAAATATAACATCGGTTTTCCTTAAAAATGTTCTTTTGGAATTTTGAGTACTTAAAGAAAGGAAAATGAAAGAAAAAATGTAAAATACCTAGTTAAAAAATGAATAAGAAATTATATGAAATTTAAAATAGAAATTTCTTATAAATTTACTTAATAAAAATTTAAAACTAAAAAATCCCAAACAAAAATGCTATTGAAGAATAAACTCTTACCACTTCAGTAACTTTTGAATCATAACCCCCATGAAAATAATAACTTAAAATGAAACATTAAATTACATTAATGTGAATAAATTAATTATATAAAATAAAAATGGGTGTTATATTCACCACATTATATAGATGATTGGTGAATATGGTATATGTCTCAAAGAATCAAAAGTGATGCGACAAACCCTTATAAAGATTGTAACATTGAATTTAGAATTAATCAATGAAGTGATTATGTATAAAAAAATGTTAATCAAAATAAAACAAGTGGAAATAAAAGATAAAATAATCATGTCATTAAACACATAATATTGTCACAACACAGTCAATGAAGAATTAATATAACCCAATGAAAAGAAAGTGATTTAAGAACCCCCTTAGGCTTTCATAACTTCTGAAACAAATGGATTTTGAAGAATAAAAATTGAAATTGATTTTTAAACCAACTTAAATTTAATAAATGAATGATAAAATACATCCATAATTTTTTTAATACACTAAATAAATAAAAACATATTGAAAATGACATAAGTCTCGGTGAAGTGAAATTAAGATGAGAAATCTCGGACCTCAAGTTTGACTCGCCACGTATATACTTTATCTCATGTATAATAAAATTATATTAATTTTATCTTTATTAAGAATGTTTTTAAACTGTATTAATTTTTTATTATCTTTTTTTATTCCACTTATTACGATGCCTTATATAGTTCTTAAATCAGTTAAATTCAAATTAGAAGTATTGAAAATGTTTGATTCATAATGGAAAAAACTTCGGTGGGATGTTCATGGTCAAATGAGTTATAGTTATATCATCTACATAATATTAATCATGAAATAATTATCGTTTTTTAATATTATGTACAATTTTATAATTATCCATGAAAATATTAAGTGATAAATTAATCACATCGATTCTTAGAGATGGTAGTTCCCATGTACACATAAGGTTGGACTTCAATTGTTGATGAAGGTATGCATCTTCTTGCTTCATATAAAGATTCATCTATTGGAAGGATTGTGCAAAAAGGTAATTTGTACCTCATCGAGGTTAACTCAGATGCGATCTCCAAAAGGTAGGATATGGGTAAAAACTCACTTATTTCTAGACTTATATTTCCCAAAGGTGAGAGACCTTGGAAGCTTGACAGTATATTTATTAGGGTTTCTCAAATTTTGGGCACTTATGATTGGAAATTCATTTCAATTGGTCGGGGTTTCCTCCACTGTCTATTTCCTTCGGAAGAACTAAGGCAACATGCTTGGGGCATTGGATCCCTTTACCTTAAGCTAAGTATTCTCCGGCTTCATGAATGGAACATGGATTTTAATTTATCTAATGAAATTAATTATTTTTCTTACTTATGGATTATAATCCATGGGATTAACTGAATATTATAGCACCCCAAAATATTTTCTAACATTTCTATAACTATAGGTGTTCCATTCAGACTCGACAAAGAAATTGAACAAGTCAAATATGGTCATTTTTCAAGAATGATTATGGAGGTAGATCTCAATGCTACTCTTATTGATAAGGTAATTCTTTCCAATCTGAATGATGATATTAACTTTCATATTGAATATGAAAAGAATCCACCTTTTTTTCAATTCGATTGTGCATTCCAAGGATGTATGTCACAATAGATTTTTTTTTTTGAAAATGTAATTTAAGAGGTCACTTGAATACTGATTGTCGAAGTAAGCCTGAGAATAATGGTAGGATGGAATGTGAACCCAAACAAGTTGATGGCTTGCAGGAGAACTCCTCTGTTATTATTATTGATGAACCACCTATGATTCCTACATGTGTTGATACAATGTTACAGTCTTCAGCTAGGGATGTTCCTCTAGATAAGGAATTTCTAGCCCATTCAAGGTTAACCGACGGAGAGGCAGGGTTTGAAAACCTTTCTTTGGTTTTTTCTGCAAAGTCTTAGAAAGATATTGTGTCTAAGAGAGATAACACTAATGCTAAATATGTTGGGTATTCTCATAGTGATGATGGAGATAGTCGGTATGATCATGATATGGAACCACAGCAAGGTGATGACATCTAGTTATGGGAGGAACGCAAGCTGGTCTTCCCAAGGAATATAAAAGAAAAAATGAATATGGGAATTACCATGCCTCCAAATATGTCCAAGGAGATATCATATTATGTTACTGAGGCCAAAAACTAAACCCAACTAATAAGGTAGATGACACCACTTCCTATTCAGAACCCCCTTCTATAGTAAAGGAAGATAGATACATAAGGAATGTTTATAGTCTGTTTGTTGTGTCATCTGGCAAGGACAAATCCATTCTCTCTAAGAAGGATGTTGCTTGTATTTTAACTATTTTTAGTAAACAATATTCAAATAATGATCCCTTAAAATAAGTATAAAGGAAGTAAGGAATTGTATGTTGGCATTGTTATAAATACTTCTAGTAAGGTAGTGGGTAAAATGAATAATCCCATTGATGTACCTGTTAGTCCAGATATGGTTAAAGATCATGGGATTCCTTGGGATGGTCAATAGGAAACTCCAAAGGCTGAAATTTCTAGTTCCAATAATCCTATGGGTTCCATTGATACTTCCAACATGGTTGTGGGATTTTGTGAAAAAAAATTCACCTGTATAGATGATCCAGTCGATCAGGATGCAACAATGGATGTTGTTGATTCCCCTATTCCAGTGAAAAATGTTGAGACTCCTTGGGTTTTTCAACAAATGACCACCAAGGTTCACACATGTTCTTAGGAAGTCATATCACAAGATAATGTTGTAAAACATACTCATGATATGAACAAGAAGGTCAGAGGTAACATTCATGTGCACAACCCATTTGATCTTATTGCATCTGATAGTAGTGAGGAGGATGATAAAAAATGTATTGTTTATTTTCAAATTGAAAAATGGGTGATATTGTTAATGATTAATCATTTGATGATGTAGAGAGACAATGGTATAGGTACAAATCATGGATATTAGGAAGACACCTCAAGGGTGGGGTTGTCACGTTGCACTTCACATCATGAGCTCTTTCTCTCATGTAGTCTGATTTATATGGCTCATGTGCCTTGTGTTTTTTTTTTGCTTTTTTTTCTTTTTTAAGTTCCATGATAAAGGAAGGTCACTGTCTGACCCCTTAATTTCATTTATTTTTTCTAACTTTTCTATATTTAATAAAGGGTATTTTACCTTATCTATTTAAAAAAATTAAAAGAAAGATAGTGATATTTTGAATGTATTTTACACTTAAAATAATATATAGGTCATTATCAAATAAAAATTGCACCATGTTTTCAGATATTAGAATATTGGATGAAGAATTTTTAAAAACACTCATAAAATAGAATAATTTTAATAGTTAGATAGTTATTTAGAGCCTTGTCACATTATTTTTAACCTTAATTACCTAATCTACCCTTTACCATGGTGACAAATCATTACCATTATTACTATTAATAATTAAAAAAATAAAAGGAACCTATTTACAAAATTTAAACGTCATTATTTAAAATATTGAATCCATTTTTCAAGATTAAATTTCTAGAAGTGGAAAATATCATTTTTAATATAAATGCATAAACTGTAGTAAAAACCCATTTTTAAAAAGATGTGTTTTAAACCTGAAAATAAACTTATACCAAAATCAAGTACAATGATGATTATTGTGTAATTAATTAGATTAAATATATTTAATGGATATTTATTTTACTTTGATATAATATTAAAAGCATAATCCTACTTTTAAATTACTTGATTTAATGAAAATAATTAACAATTCTACAAATAACAGAATTTTTCACTATTCACTAAAAAATAAATAATTTCCTTAAAACTACCAAAATTCACCATAAGATAATATTGACATGAATATTTATAAAATTATATTAATTTACAAAAAAAATCCAATATGTTAGAAATCAATTATAATTTCCATGTACAAAACGCAATAACCCGATTTTTGAAGAAAATATATTTTTGAAGCATAAAATGGATTTACTAAAAATTGAGTGCGTATTTATTATGAATTAATAAATTCATTTGAATTATAGAAAAACTGTATAAATTTTTTAAATAATGTGATTATTCATATTCATACCTCTAATTTAATAGATAGGTTATAATGGTTGCATTTAAATAATAATATTTTTGTAGTATATTACAGTTCTTTTAAAGCTCGGTGCTATATGTTAAGAAAGATATTGATATTATTATTATTTAAAACTTAATTTTTATCATTCTATCGTCAATATTTATATTTAAATAAAATATAAAATAAATTAAAACTTAAAAATAATAGGGTTTTTTAAAACATATATTAAATATATAAATATTAAAATGAATACAAAAGAAGAACAAAAAGAAAGATGAAAAATAGAATAAAGTTAGAAATAAGAAAATTTGTTTTCCTAAAGAGTTCACAATGGTTCTTATAATTGTATTAAAATTCATTTATTCTCATTATTCTATTCAATGAAAAATCAAGACCTATTACACTACACCCACCTCTTCAAATGGTGATTATATAACACTAAGACCACTGCATGCAGAATAATCTCTCTCATGCTATGGATTTAAAAATTTATCAACATAAATCATCACTAAAATTATAATCTACCATATAAATAATTATAATGATAGAGGAGAGTAAAATTGATTAAACTAAAGAAGAAATTCAATGTAATGAAAGTAAAGTAATTGTTCATCATTATAAATTTAACCACTATTAAATTCTTAAAATATAATATATAAAAAACTAATAGTGAAATAAAACTCAGAGAAATATTCATATACCTATCAAAACAGAAAGGGTTAGTTCTTCACTACTATATAGATGAGAATCGTAGTGGAGGAAACACAAATGAAATTATAGAAGAGAGAGAAAGATAAAACATTTTTTATTAAAATGTAGAAAACAATTATAAAAAGCCTAATCTACATTGCAATGATGAAGAACAAATCATAAACCCTAAAAGTATAACTAAATATTTAATAAATTGGAGAAAAAATAATTAAAATTTTCAATAATAGGGAATATCATACACCATCATTTTCATGGTATGGCTTCCTCATATTCATGGATCTGCAATAGTAAACCTCCACACAACAATAGCATGTTTTTATTTATCTTTTAATTCTTCCAATGGCATTTAATTCTACCACAATATCTTATTTCTTGATTATACTTTTTATTTAATTTATTTGGTTGAATGAGATTTCAAAGTATTTAAATGGTTTAAAATATCAGGATGGTTTTCATTTCAGGACATATATCTTGATGACTTGAAGATTTGGTCCTAATTTCTCAAAGTATGTGACCATAATGTATGCTATGATGGCCATTATGTATCATAGGATTCCTCTTATTGACAAAGTAATTAACTCATTTGTATGAAGTGTGATCAAATTTTTTCGTGGTTTTATACCCTTACTTATTCCCCTCTAAATTGAATTGACGTTTACATTTTTGAGTCACAAGTTTTAATTTCTGGGTTTCCTTTCCATGGTTTTCAAAATCACAAACACTTTCTTAAAACTCTATTTACTAACTTTATATATCCTAAGTTCTTTAGTATGTTTTTTTAGAAAACATTTTTATATACCAAACATAGAAATATTTCTGATATAAAATGAATATAAAATTCTATTATTCAATATGATCCGTCGGACTAAATGTGTGTATAAGGCATTGAAACAACTATTGTAATAACCTGTGGTTAGAATAATGTCATGTCTATCAGATTGAAAAAATTCTTTACCATCATAAAAATGGTACCAATACATCAGATTAACCTTTTGTCAGTTTATCATATTGATATACAATAGTTAAGTTCATTGGACTATCCAATGTTTATAATAAGAATGATTATAATTATATCTATCGAACAGAATGTAAAATAGAATTTTAATGGTAATAAAAAAAATGATGATGTAAAATTAAGTATGGTTCCATCTTATCCATCAAGAATCAATATCCAAATCATTATGATATGTCAAAGTGAAAGTTTTTTTAAGGTCATTGTCACCAAATCTGAAATACTATTATTGGAGGAATTTTTATTAATAAGAGGTCATTTGAAGAGTTGTGTCACAACCCATCCCTCGAGGATCATATCGTGACTACCACAACGCCACCTCCCATAGGTCAGGGGCTGGAGACTAGTGCCTAGTAGGCATATCCCACAATTGTGAGGAATTTTCCATAGTATATGTATGCACGCACCTGTCTCCAAGAAATAACTTTAATTAAAAACACTAAGTAATCTTGGATGAAAACCACTAAGAAAATCCACTCAGAGTAAGGAAAAGACTGAAAGAAAAATGGGCCAAAATATAAGTCCAACTAAAATGGAAAAGTACAACCTCATGGATCTCATCTGCAGAAAACCTTAACTAATGGGTAAGTATAGTATGTTTTCTGAATGTTGTTGTAGCATACCACATCTGTCGGTTCACCCTAAAGCCCCCTGTCTCTGGCCCACCAAGGACTCCGTCAAAGCTTCTGATCATCTCCACAAGACATGACATGTGTGGGCGAAGCTCGTGTGGGGGTGAGTAAATCAATACTTAGTAGGGACCCCAAACCTAAAAGGAATTACACTAAGTAAACCATAATTAATCACATGAAGTATACCAAAAATAAGATCACCATGAAATACTCCAAGTAGACTACCAAATAGGTACAAAAAGTGTAACCTCTAAGAAGTATAATCAATACAGTCACTAGAGTCACCTCACACCAAGTATAGGTCTATGGTATGTAAATGGGATTTTTGTATGAATCCACAGTACCTTCAAGTAGTTAATACATGGTTCGTTGGTAACACACAAAGTGTAGGTAACACAGGGAGTGTTGGTAACACACTGAGTGTAGGTAACACACAGAGTGTAGATAAAACACGGGATGTCTGTAACACGGAGAGTATAGGTAACACATGAAGTGTCTTAAAAGAAGAGAAGACCCACACCCTAGTGGGATAGAATAGTACCGACCCAGTATTGGTAAGACACAAATTCTAGATAAGACACATAGTCTAGGTAAAACACATATTCTAGGTAATCACATAGCTTCTATGTTGTAGCCATCCATATGATTCCATCCTTAGCACACTCAATCCGAGAGTACCTCCTCCTCGATCCAATAGTTCATATTCCAACATCCATAGAAACTCACTTAGAGTATCTCAAAAGGAATGAATCATTGTGAGGGTCTTAACACCATAAATGGATTGTCAAATAGACCCATAGTTTAAGATTTATGGGTACTTAAGTAAAAAAGGGGTCATTTGGGTCTGGGTCCGGTCCAACCAAGTTGGACCCGCCCACACCGGGTCCCGCCTAACCCAACCTGGCCTACCGGGTCCAGCCCCTCAAATGTGGGCTGGTTCAGTCCGCTCAAACGTGGTGGATACCGCATATGCTTTAGTTGCATGTGGCCCGCTGGTCGTGTCTCCCCTGAGTCAACATGACTGGACCGTGTTTCATGCAGCTGGTCCACAAGACCAGCTCCACCTACAAGTCGACCACGGGTCATTGGATTGACATGGCTTGGGGAGACACATTTTCCCAACGTCGTGGCTAGCTATTGCGGCCTATCACTACCACCCGCAGTTGTGCCACCATGGGCCCCTCCACCGTTGGTCATTGATTTGGTGACAGTCTGTAGTCGGGTAGCCATGTTGTCACTCTCTCTCCTTCTACGGGTTACTGGTCGCACATCAGTGCTCTATTTTTTAAAACGGAAGAATACTTGTGAACCTTGGGTTGTTTTCTTCATCTCCATGAGCTCCAATTTTTCTCTTCTTCACTCAGGGGGTCTCACCAATTTTGGAACCACCTGTAAAAACATGTTGCAACCATGAGGGTCCACTACCTAAGAATGAAAGAATGGGGAAGAGATATGAGCATAAGAACACCCTTAGAATGGACCTTAGCCTTGTTCGTGTTAGCCTTGGTTCATTCATGTCGGAGGAAAATATGAAATAGGAACAAAAGATTATTTAAAATTTCATCCCCTTTAATTCTTCATTTTTAACAATCCTGTAAGAATGATCGAATTTTGGATCAAACTGACAGTGGGTTGGTTTTCATTAGTCATTGTAAACAAGAATGGGGAAAGAATTCACAATGAAAAATATACCACCTACCTTGAGGATTTAATCGATCATTGACAAAGCGTGATTCCTACATTCGTCATTTTTCAATCAGTCGAGGCTTGTTCCGAATCTGATCGTTGATCTGCCACCAAACACCATTCAACAATGAGATGATTTTCCAACACGTTTTCTTTTTTTTTCAGATCCATTATTGATCATGAATCTGATCTTGTGTCTCTGTCAAGATATTAAATGAATAAAATCATTTCAGTGTCGTTGTTTTGCTGAGTTGCAATATTGCCACGCTATTTCATTTATGAAAGGAAATAGCTTCTTAGTCGTTGCTTCGTAGTTCCACTATGTCACCATTAAATGTTAAAACAAAATTTTTCTAATTTTATTTTATTTTCCTTTAAAACTTCAAAAAAAAAATTATGCAGTCAACCTGTTCCAGTTGAAGTTAGGTCTACCTAAGAAAACCATGATTCTCTAAACACAACAGTGTCATCGGATTTCAAATCTATTCACTCATTTAGAATTTACTAAAATCGATAAAGAACACTATTTTTAATAAACTTAAAAAATATTTCAATCATTTATTCTGAGCACCTAGGGCCTTGGAATCATGTTCCATCTCAGCGCCTTTTCTCTAAATAATCCCTTATAATTTTCAAAAAAATTACATGGAAAATCTGGGACAATACATTCTCCCAACCTTAGGTCTTTACATCTCCAAAATCCAAAACAAGGGTTAAGAAAACAAATGGGGATAATGAGCATGAATCGGAGCCTCCCACTCCAATGTGGTCTCATAGATATTCACATGATTCCATTGAACATGCATTAGAGGAATCGATCACCATGGATGGTCCTTTCTTGTCGATCCTAGATATCCACCGTAACTTTACAAAATCCACCTCGTCATCAAAGTCCATCTCACCCCAATCAATGATGTGTGAAGGGTCATTTACATATATTCTAATATAGGATACGTGAAAGATTTTGTGCACTAGATCAAACTACAATGGTAGAGCTAAGAGATGTCCCACCACACTGACACTACTCAGTATCTGGAAATGCCTGATGAACCTCAGAGATAGATTGTTGACCCGGCCAAATCTTGGTATCCATCATCAATTAGAGACCCTAAGGAACATGTGGTATCCATCCTTGAACTCTAAGAGTCTATGTATCCTATATGCATAAGACTTTTGTCAGCTTTGTTCAGTATTCATACACTCATGGATAGCCTACACCTTTTCTGTAGTTTCTTGTAACAACTCCAGGCCCATGAGTGCTGAATCTCCTAGGTTAGTCCAGTAAAGTGGTGACTTACAGGATCTCCTGTACAAGGCCTCAAAAAGTGCCATACATATTGTAGAGTGGTATCTGTTTTTGAATGTGAACTCCACCCGAGGTAGGTCGTCCTCCCAACTTCAGCCAAAATCGAGGATGCAAGCACGTATCATGTATTCTAATATTGGTATGTCCCATTATTTATGGCCATCTATTTATGGGTGGAAAACTGTACTCAACTGAAAATGAGTCCCAAATTCCACCTGAAATCCCTTCCACAATCGGGATGTAAAACATGCATCTTGATCTGAGACTGTCTTAGATGGTACACCATGGAATTGAACTATATCCTATACATATAAGAGTCCCAAGATTTCTATGGGACTCTGCTCCAAAAACTCTAGGAAGTGGTTCAACTTAGTGATTTGGTCAATGATCATCTAGATGGTATTGTTCCTCGGGGACATACGTGGTAAAACTATCATAATGTCTATCTATATTCCATCCCACTTCCACTCCGACACCTCAAGGGGTTGAGTCAAACCCGCTAGAACCAGGTGCTCGACCTTCATCATCCCCATCCACCAAAAATGATGTTGGAGGTCTTGGTATATCTTTTCCACACCTGGATGTACCTCCAAAGGGAATATATGGGACTTCCAAAACACATCCTCCTATAACATCACTGGTACAACTGTGCATCCTTTTAAAAGGAAGACGTGCTCCCCACCATTCGAATATCCATTAGGTTCATGCCTTGTGAACATCATAGCATGTGTTGTCTCAGAACCGGTATCTCTGAGTTGTGCTTTTGTGGATCACTGTAAGAGTAGAGGGGTACCTACCATAGAAGGAAGATAAGCTAATTCATCTCCATCCATGAAGGATATCTGAAGTGAGGACAACTTCTCTAAGGCCTCATTTATTAGTTGTGAACTCGATCTCTGACTGAGAGAATCTACCAACACATTCCCATTCCCAGGAGTATAGACTATTTCAAATTCATAGTCCTAGAGGAACTCTAGCCAATGTCGTTGTATTGGGTTTAGATCCTTCTGAGAAAATATATACCTGAGACTTTTTTGGTTTGAGTAGATGATAAACCACTCAACCATAAGGTAGTTTCGCCACATATTCAATACGAAGACTACCACTTCTAAATCAAGGTTGTGGGTCATATAGTTCTAATCATTTAGTGCCAACTACCTAGAACCATAGGTAATCACTGATTTACCTTGTATTAGGACACAACCAAGCTCGGTCCCTGATGCGTCACAGAACACCACATACTCGACACCCTCCTCGGGAAATCTCAGGATGGAAGCGCTCATCAAACTTTTCCTTAGCTAATGAAATATCTCTTGACATGTCTCATTCCATAAGAATGGTTTCCCCTTTCATTCAAAGGATTTCATGTATGTGCCTACTCTGAAAAAGTTGGGTATGAACCTCCTATAGTACCCATCCAACCCAAGGAAAGTCCACACCTCAATAACGTTCTTGGTTAACTCTCAAGAAAGAACAAACTATATCTTTGTTGGATCTACTGCACCTCCAACCTCTAAAATGATGTGTCCCATAAAGTGGACCTCTCATATCCAAAACTGACACTTTGATAGCTTCCCATAAAGATGGTGCTCTCAGAGTTAGTCCAGGACCATCCTTAACTGTATCGTGTTCTTCGCCTTAGATGCTGATTACACCAAGATTTCGTCAATAAAGACCACTATACACTAGTCTAGGAAGGGCTAGAAGATCCTATTAATGAGTCACATGAACACTACGGGGGTGTTCGTTATGAAAAACGGAATCACTAAGTACTCATAGTGGTCGTAGAGACATCTGAAATCCTTCTTCAAGATGTCCTCATCCTACACCCAAATTTGAGTTGGCCTGATCTGAGGTTTATATTTGAGAACCATCTCGCTCACTTCAGCTGATTGAAGAGTTCATAAATTCTCAGTAGTGGATACCTATTCTTTAAGTTCACAAGATTCAGGCATTGAAATTTTACACATAGCCTCAAAATTCCATCTTCCTTCTTGGAAAACAATACTGGGGATGCCCATGGTGAAACAATGGGTCACACGAAGCCCTTCCTCTACAATTCCTCCAACTGTACCCTCAATTAACGAAGCTATATAGGAGCCATAAAATATTCTAGTGTAGATATTGGTGTCGTCCCAGGGTACAAGTCAATGAAGAAGTCTACCTCCCTATGAAAAGGTAGTCCTAGAACATTTTCTGGAAAGATATCCTCAAACTCATCCACAATTGTAGGAAAATGAGGACTCATATCATCCATTACACTAAGGGTCATGCTTTGCAACTGTTGTGTGATCGGCTGCACCCTCTTACGTGTGAGTCCTTCCTATGTTTCTTGTGTCTCTCTTTCACTAAAGAAATGAAAACTTGGTCCCATATCAGCATACACACCACACTATATTCCTAAAACAATCGATCTGAGTATAAACAGTGGATAAAAAGTCCATACCCAGAATGACGTCGTAAGACATTGATGCTACCACCAATATATCCCAACTAAAACTCTCACCCCAAATACTAAGGAAACATTGTTGGAACCAGTGTGTGATCATCAAATCTCCTCCCGTAGGAGTCTCTAAGCATATGGATCGAGTCAATAGATCTACTGGAATCTCCCTATCTCGAACAAGGGTCATTGTGAGAAAAGAGTGACTGGAACCTGTGTCTATAAAATCATCAGATAGGGTATAAAAGACACAGAGTATACCTATAATCATCCCAGGAGTCTCAAGATCATAAACCTTCATCACCTGGAGCTGGCATTACCCTTTTCCACCACCTCCCTGAGATTGGGGTGGACCACATAGGGTTGGTGGTGGAGTGGCTCAAACTTCTTTCCACCTCCTACCACTTGTCCCACTCCCCTATCACATCCACCTCCATGTGGACGGTCATGTTCCTACCCGTTCTGCTACCTCGGCGGTCCCTCAACCATCTCCTGGTTAGTCGTATGGCTAGTCATACAATGTTGATCCATATGTCCCCCAACCGCCCCACAAGTACCTCAATATGTCCTTCAGCTGACTCTCTCTTCCCTAGGAGGTTTGCACCGCTAATCCCATGTCCTAGGGTTTTATCCTAGACTTATTGACCCACTTGGGTCCCTGTTTTATCTGTTGACCACCTGCTACCGAAGACTCTGCTACTTATCTCCTGGTGGTAGCTCCCACTATTGATGCCTGCTCCGCTAAAAATATCTCTACCAGTAGAGATCGCTCCAGCACCTTAGAATTAATATGGATGATAAATGATATCATTGATTCCCTAATCTTGTACTGTAGTCTCTGCTCGAAGGTACGGGACCTGAAGAATGGGTCATGTACCATGTCTTTAGAGTGACAAGAAATATATTTGAATCTCACAGACTACTCTGCTACTGAATGGCTTCCCTACTATTGGTGTAGTAGCTCTGGTATATGCATAGAGCGTATCATCGCTAGAAAAAACTCTTCCCGAAAGAAGAACTTTAAGTCTGTCCAGGATAGCAATGCCCCTTCATTTGTCTCAGCCATCAGGCCCCACCATCTCCCCACTAAACCTTGAATAAGGCTCGTGGCTAGGACTTCCATTTGGTTAGGAGGCATCCTCACTAAGCAGAAGACTTGTGTAACTACCTATATCCAATCCTCATCTATCTATGGATTTGTCTCACCTCAGAACCTGAGAGGTCACTACCTCTAGAACTCATGAAATGAACTATGCCTATGTGCATCCTCTACCGGTAACATCAGTAGGAACTGCTGATCTCTAGGTGGTGGTATCCTAGGTACACCACTAGGAGATGTTATCTCTGGAAACGGTCCCTACACCGATGCATCATCACTCGGTGTCCATCCTCATGGTCATGCCCTGGAATCCTTGCAGGCTTTCTATGTGGAGGTATCCTGAAAAAGAACAAGATGTGTCATGGTCAATAGATTATACCTAGTGAGATAACTTTTACCCAAGAAGGGCATGAGAACACACTAAATTCCAATATGATGCATGAACCATTAATTCCACATGCAACTAGTTTTTTTATGTACCAAGTCAGAAAAAATAACTCAAGTTCTTAGTGTATGGATACGTTGGCAGCTGCACCAACACTAGGTTCCCTAGCATGAAATCTGAACTTGAAACACTTAACACTATTTCCCCAAAACAAGAGTAAAACTGATTGCCCTTTGATACCACTATTTCATGACTCGTCCCACAGGGATCATACCATGACTACCCTAAGCCAACCTCCCATAGTCCAGGGGATTGAAACTAGTGCCGAGTAGGAATATCCCATAAGTGGGAGGAATTTTCCCTAGTACCAGTACGCACGCACCCATCTCCAAGAAAAATAAAAAATTGAAAACACTATGTAAATTTGGATACAAACCACTAAGAAAATCCACTGAGATTAAGGTACAAAACTGAAAGAAAATGGGCTAAAATATAAGTCCAATCGAAATGGAAAAGTACAAGATCATGTATCTCATCTACAGAAAACCCTACATGAAGGGTAGTTACTGTAAGTTGTCTGAATGTCGATGTAGCATACCATGTCTATTAGGTCATTTTGAAGCACCCCTATCTCTGACCCACTAAGGACGCCTTAAAAGATGTTGATCATTTTCATAATATACGACACGTGCAGGTGAAGCCCATGCACGGGTGAGTAAAACAATACACATTAGGGACCCCAAACCATAAAGTAATTATACAAAGTAAACCACAAGGAATCACATGAAGCATACCAAAAAGAAGATCACTAAGAAATACTCCAAGTATACTACCAAATAGGTACATGAAGTGTATCCTCTAACAAGTATAATCAAGAGAGTCACTAGAGTCATCTCACACCAATTATAGGACTATGGTATGTAAACAGAATTGCTGTAAGAATCCATAGTACCCTAAAGTAGTAAATACATAGAGAATTGGTAACATATTGAGAGCAGCTAATAAATGGAGTGTCGGTAAAACATGGATTTTAGGTAACACATGGAATGTAGATAACACACAAATTAATGGTAACACACAGAGTGTAGGTAACACACAGAGTGTTTTCAAAGACTAGAGGACCCACACCCTGGTGGGATAGAAGAGTACCAACTCAGTTATGGTAAGAAACAAAGTCTAGATAAGACACATAGTCTAGGTAAGACATTAATTCTAGGTAATCACATAGCTTCTAGGTCATATCTAGATAGAGGACTTCCATCCATAGAACTCTCCATCCTAGAGAGCCTCCTCCTTGAGCCAAGGTCATATACCAATATCCACATAAACTAACAAAGTGTATCTCAAAAGGATAACCTCATCACGAGGGTCTTCACACCACAAATGGATCATCAAAGGAACAGACGGTTTGAGAGTTATGGGAATTTATGTAAAAAAGGATGGGTTGGGTCAGGGTCTGGTCTGACATGGTTGGACAGACCTGACCAGACCCGGGTCCCTCCTGACCCAACCCGTCAGGTCTGGTCCAGCCCAGCCTTCTAGTTTCAACCCGGCCCACTCAGATGTGGCCCGGTTCAGTCTACCTGGACATGGAAGATACCGCGTCTTCTCCAACTGCACATGTCCCACTAGTCGCATCTCCTCAGGTCAACATGGTTGGTCCACATGACCATCTCCACCCGCGGCTCGGTCGTGGGTCCTTCATCTGACGCATCTCGGGGAACCGCGCCCTCCCACCATTGTGACGCACTGTCAGGGCATGTTGCCACTACAGGCCCCTCCGCCGCCGACTATCAAGCTAGTGGCCATCTGTTGCTGGGTGGCCACGCCACCGCTGGAGCCTCCACATTCCACCACTAGCAACTCTCCTTTTTTTTAGGTCTCTATAAAAACTCCAGTGCTCCATTTTTTGAAACTAAATCATTCAAGTGCCCTTCTGGTTTTTTTCTTCATCTCCATGAGTTCCAGTTCTTCTCACCATCACTATAGGGGTATGACCACATTTGAAACCACCTAAAACATGTCGCGACCATGAGGGTCCACTGATGAAGAACGAAAGAACAAGGAAGAGAGATAAAAACAAGAAGACCCTTAGAATGGACCTTTTACTTGTTCAGGTAGGACTTGGTCCATTCATGTTAGCAGAAACTATGAAAGTGGAACAAAAAATATTTAAAAATTTAGCCCATTTAATCCTATATTTTTAGCCATCCCATAAGAATGATCGAACCACGGATCAACCTGTTCATGGGTTGGTCGGTGTTCTTCATTTTAAATAATAATGGGAAATAATTCCTGAAGAAAAATAAACCTCCTAACGTGAAGATTGTATCAATCACTGACGAAGCGTGAGTCATGTGTTCATCATTTTTCAATCCACCAACGCTTGTTCTGAATACGATCTTCGATCCGCAACCATTTATTGTTCATTGATGAGAGGATTTGCGAACGGATTTTTTTTCAGAGCATCTAGGGATCATGAATCTAATCTCATATCCCTACCAAGCTATGAAATGAATAAATGCATTTCAGCATTGATGTTTCACTGAGTTACAATGTTTCCACACTGTTACATTTAAAAAAAATAGCCGCTTAGTTATGTCATCTCGGTGCTGCTGCATCACTATTAAATGTTAAAATAAACTTTTTCTATGTTTATTTTATTTTCCTTTAAAATTTCCAAAATAGATTTTCCACATTAAACCTATGTCGGTCAGAGTTAGGTCACGCATAAGCAAAACCCACTGCTCTAAAGACAATGATTCCCTCAGATTTCAAATCCAATTACTCGTTTAAATGTTACTAAAACAAATCACGTGTGTTATTTTTAATAAACATAAAAAATAATTCAAAAATTTATTCCAAGCACCCCTAGCCTTAGAATCATGTCTCATCCTAGTGCCTGATATTAAAATAATCTCATATAATTTTTAAAAAAAATACATGGAAAATTTGGGACATTATATATGTGAGATTATGTATTTTCCACTCAAGTCATCTAAGTTTTTCTCTCTACTTGAAAATCTCTTTAAAAAATATTTTTAATTTCTTAGAGAGTTGTTTTTATAAGTAATTTGTGTGTGGATTTTAAATTCCTGAAAACTTTTGATTTTTTATTTTTTGTGTCCAATTGTGGTTAGATCGAGGGATTTTGAGGATAGGAAGACAAGTGAATCTGATCCATTGGATTGAGGGCTTCTGGAGCTAGGAAGGCAGAGACACTAATCATCATATTCAGGGTTTCGAGGGGATTTTAATATAGAGATATACCAATCATCATATCAAGGTCTATTCGGTAAGGAAAGATAGACCTTTACAGTAGGTATTAAAACTATGGACATCTTAAGTCATGATTTTTGATTTCATTAACTCTTATGTTTAGATAGTAAATTATTTTATAAATCTTGTAATTCATTATTACTTCTATAATATTTCATATTTATTTTTTATATAAGTTTTAGTTTCTATTTTCATTACATTATAAAGTTAGTTTTTTTACTTATCTTTCTAATAAACTGTTTTATTAGTGTGTTTGTGATATCGATAATTACTCTATTATATCCGACAGTTACTGGATTCAATTTAATACTCTATTCACTAGAAAATCATTGAGTATGATCTTTTTGACTTAATTGGATTTATGTTTTACCTTAGTTTAATCTTTTAAACTATATTTCACCCCCTCTTGTAGCCATAGTATACTCTTATGATCCAATAATTTATATTGGATTAGGTTATACTAATATTGTTGTTTTGTTTTTAATCTTATCACATATTTCAAGTTATTAACTTTTTTAATAAATTTCATTTTTATAATTATCTATTACACAAATGTGTTTTTTTCATAAAAGAGTTTCTATTTTTGATAATATGAGAGGGTTAAATGTTGGAACTCTAGATAATCTAAATCTTGTCAGACTGCCAATTTTTATTGGTTCTAATTATGAATACTGGAGAGATCAGATGAATAATTTTATTATTAATACTATTGTTGATAATTTTGTGATGCTAACTGGTAATTAAAATATCCCTAATAAGGATGTCACTACCTTTAAAAATCAATAAAATCATGAATATCAATTGAGTTATAGAGTAAGGAATACTCTTTTATAATCTATTATTAAAAATATATATGGTTTTATTTTTTCATGTGAAGCTGCTAACAATATTTGGAATAATTTTTAAGTAACACATTTTGTAACTTCTAAATTTATCAAAATAAGATGACTTATGCTTCGTGATGATTATCAAGAAATTTATTTTCTACCGGGAGAGTTAGTTTATAAGATTCTCCAATGGTTTATGGCTATTATAAATAGTTTTAAGTCTCTTGGATATAAAGATCTTGATCGTAATATCTTAGTTGAGATAATTATCAATATTGTGACAAATGAGTAGGAAGCCAAAATAACAGCTTTAGATGATACCAAAAGGATTAAAAATCTTACCCTTGGTCATATTATCTGTACCCTTATACAATATAAAGGAAGATTTAAAAGTTATTATGAAAAATAAAACATAAAAATGGAATAGTATCATTTCCAACAACATCTAATGTTCCTATAAAAGAACAATTAGATATGATTGTTTTGAAATCTTCTAAGAAGAAAATAGGTGTTATTGAATCAGACTCTAGTTCATCAGAATAAATGAAAAATTAATTGGAAAATCTTTCTAGAAGGATGAATAAGATAGTCAGCAATAAATATTTTCAATATAGATATAATAAATTTCATAAGGATAAGAGTGATAAGAAACACTCTAACAATGTGATTTCTTATAAATACAAAAGGCTAGATAAATCAGACCTTATTTTCCTAATATTAAAAGGAAGGATAGGAAATATTGGAATTCAGATAGGAATGCTAAAAAGTACTATAAGTATAAGAACAAGAAAAGTTTGAAAGCTTCTGACACTTGGAGTGAAAGTGGAGGAGATAGTTCTTCAGATAATACTTCATACAATGAATGTTATGGAAAAAGAAATATTGGTTTATATAAACAAATACCAAAGGTTAACAAATGTATCATGGCTAAGGTATATACTAGTGAATCTCTTATAAACATTATTTTCAATGAAAAATACCCTAAAAGTAATTATTAAAGAAATTATAAATATTATGATGATGAATATTACCTCAACTAAAGAGGATGATACTCTACCAAATTATGAATAAGTGTCTAGGTTTTTTGAAATTCTTGAAAACAAAAATTTTAAATTTTCTAAAAAACATGATAATTCCTAAGAAAAACTTTTAAAGGAGAAATTAATAATTACTACTATTAATACTAAAATATCAACTGTTTCTAAATATCTTGATAAAAATAATTTTGAAAAATATATAATTTCTAAAGATATTGAAAAATATATTTCTTAGAAAAATAGTTTACAAAATGATTTTGTATAATGTTTTTCTAAAACATCTACTACTGAGGATAAATTTGTTTTTATGAAACTAAAATCTAAAATTTCTAGTTTGAAAAACTTTATCCTAAGTTTAAAACAAGGAATTAAAACTTTTATAAAATGTATTAACAAATTATAACTTGTACTAATATTTCTTGAATGGGTTTTACTTACAAAAATCATTCCTTTAGTAATAATTACTTTGTTCCAAAGAGAGATCGTTTTTGCACAAAATTTCAAAGTGATGGACATTGGGAGAAAAAATGTTCACAAAATAAAGTATAGTATTTGAATTTTCATAAATAATATTTTTTAAAAGAAGTGACATTTTATCAATGCAGTAATGTTGGAAAAATGTGGTTTCCTAAGATTATGTTTTTTGATAATAGTAGACCTGATAATGTTTCGGTTCCTAAAAACTAATGTCATTGTTTTTAGGAAAATAAAGAAATTACCAAAAATAAGAATATTTTTTACATGGATAGTGTATTTTCCAAACATATTACTAGAAATAAATATTTCTTTAAGGATATTATAAAGATAAAAGGTGTTAAAGTAAACTTCATAGATAATTCTCAAAGAGATATTATTATTATAGGTAATATTGTCCTTCATGGAAAAGCTTTAATTTCATATGTTTTATTTTGTATAGTAATTTAGCACAAACTTATAAGAATAATTCAATTATGTGATGAGAAATATCTTGTGAACTCTATGAATGAAAAATTTATTATTCACAGTTCTAAAGATGATTTTATTCTTTCTGCCAATTGCCATGAGAATGTTTATACTTCAAAATTTGATGACCTTAGGAACTAACATCTACCTTTCCTTAGTGTAATGAGCGACCAATATTGGTTATTAAATTGGATATTAGGAAATTTTTATCTTATAAATTTCTCTAGGTTTTCTAAGAAAAATACTTGTTAAGGTTCTACCAGAACATAGGTTTGATACTTCTAGAGTATGTGATCATTTTCAATTTAGTAACCAACAGATGTATTTTTTTAAATTTATAAGTAAAGTCCTGTATTTTTATGCTTTAAATTTAGTTCACATGGATTTATTTATTCATACACAAACTATAATTATTGGTGTAGAATAATGTGTATATTTTTTAGTTGATGATTACACTAGATATACTTGGGACTATTTTTGAGCAAGGAAATCTAAAGCATTTCATTATTTCAAAACTTTTGTAGCCGAAGTTAAAAATAAGAAAAACATCTCCCCGATAACTATTCATAGTGATCATGGTAGATAATTTTTAAATTATTATTTTGATACTTTTTGTAGTAAAAAATGTATTATAAATAACTTTTCGGCACCTAGAACTCCATACCAAAATGGTGTAGTTGAAAGAAGAAATATAGTTCTAAAATATATTACAAGAACCATGCAGAGTGAATAATCATTTGTTAAAAAAAATTTGGATGATGTGGTGAGTACTACCTATTATACTATAAATAAAGTTTTAATTATAACTTTTATTAATAAAACTTCTTATGATTTGTGGACAAGAAGTAAACTAAAACATTCTTACTTCAATGTTTTTGGTTGAAAAGTATTTATCTTGAATACTAAAGATTACATAAATAAGTTTTCACCAAAATTAAATAAAGGAATAATTTTAGGTTATTCCAAAACTATTAAGGATTATATAGTTTTTAATAAAAAAAAGTAATTTTGAGGAAACAGTACGTGTTATGTTTTATGAAACTGGTCCTTTTTTTTCAAACAACCCCAACCTACATTTTTAGATTTTATTTCTAATACTGATTTTAAACCTATGTTATAAAGTTATTCAGAATTAAGAATAATTGAAGAATATGTTTTTTAAGTTTTTCCTCAAGAATATTTTCAACCTTTTATCGAAGAATATAATTTTAAAAATCTGGGAAATCAATTTATTTCTTAGGAATCATCCCAGTGATAATATCATGGGTGATGTCAATCAAACAATTTAAACTAGAAGTTATTTGAGAAATTAAATTGAACATCTAGAATTATTATTACAATTTTAACCTAATAAACTGGATGAGGCTTTAGGTAATGAGGATTGGATAAATTCAATACAGGATGAACTCAATGAATTTGAAAGGAACCAATTTCGGACTTTAATTTAGTGACATTAATATACTTATATAATTGGAGTAAAATGGGTCTTTAAGAATAAATTAGATGAAAATGGTATAATAGTTAGAAATAAATATAGAATTTTTGTTAAGGGTTTTAATTAAAAATAGGAAATAGACTACGAAAAACCCTATTCTCTAATAGCAATACTTGTGGCTATTCGTATACTTCTAGCTTATACAACATTATTAAATTTTAAACTATTTCAAATAGATATGACGTTTGATTTCATTAATAGATATGTTTAGGAGGAAGTTTATATAAAACTACCACCTTGTTTTGAAAATAATAAACATATAGAACATGTTTATGAACATACCAAGGCGCTATATGGAATTAAACAATCCCCTAGAGCCTCGTATGATAGGTTAATAGTATTTTTGTTAAAAAAACATTTTTTTAAGTGACCTACATATCCAAATATTTTTATAAAATAAGTTAATAAAAATATTATTATTATAAAAATATATTTTGATGACAATATATTTGGTTCAAATAAAAATTATTTATTAGATATGTTTTTAAATCTTATGAAATATAAGTTTTAAATGAGTATTATGGGTGAGTTAACCTACATTATAGGTTTTTAAATTTCACAAAAACTAGAAGGAACTTTTATATCTCATCTTAAATCTATTAAATTAATTATTCATTACTTTAAAATAATTATGGATTTAGGATTATTTTACTCTTATGTAAATTATTTTGAGTAAAAAAGTTTTTTGGATGATGACTTTGGTAGATATAGAATAGATAGAACATGTGTATATGTAACATGTCATTTCTTAGGAGAAGTTTTAGTTTCTTAGTCATGTAAGAAAAAATAAAATAGAACATTCCACCATTAAAGCTGAATATGTGTCATTTTTAAGTTGTTGTGCTCAAGTATTGTGGATTCAACACACACTAACTGACTAAGGCATGATTTTTACTAAAACTTTAATATTGTGTGATACCACAAGATCCATTTCCATATGTAAAAACCCATCAGATCACTCATGTGAAAATAAAATTGATATAAGACACCATTTCCTTTGGGATCACACACAAAAAGGTGATATAATTTTACAATTCATCAAAATAAAATAATAACTTACTGATACTTTTACTAAACCCCTTAGTTTCAATATATTTGAATATATTAAACATAAGAAAGTAATGACCAATTTTAAAAGAATATTCATAACTATTTATTCTACACCAATATCCTTATATTAAAAATCTTTTTTCCCAATAGAGAGTTCATATGTTTTTAGTTTTCTAAAACTTTAACTTTTTCTAAAATTTTAGTTTTTATAAAAATTTTAGTTTTATAAAAAAATTTAATGTTTTGTTTTTCATAATAAATTTATTGGAATCAATTTTTCTATAAAAATTTTCAGAATCAATTTTTGTATAATCTTTCTAATGTCAATATTTTATAAAAATATTCTTCTAATTCAAAATATTTATGGATTCAAAAAATGTTACAAAATATTTATAGATTCATAATTTTTTATAAAATTTATGAGAAAATTATTTTTTTTATAAACTTTATTTTAATTATATTCTATTACTAAACCAAGAATAATAGGATACTCATACCAATGCACCTTACCTTATCTGAAATTTATTTTTCTTTTAGTTTTTTTAATTATTCATTAATTTAGTTTATAAATGATGTTGTGTATATTTTTTTCTTTTAAAAAAATTACAAATATAATAGTTTTTCAAATTATATTTTTTCTCTCTCTAATGAAAATATTTCTTAAAAAACCTTAAGAGTTAAAATTTATTTTAAAATCTTTGACCAATTAAACCATGATTTTCAGATCGAAGGGATTTTTAATCTAAGATGTTGAAGTTTTCTGGAATATGAAATTTCACCTCTCATGCCTATATAAAAGGTGGGTCACCTCATTTCCTACATTGGTTCTCATTAATTTTTACTGTAACTCTCACCACCTCTTTTAGTGATCATACCAATCTATTTTCATTTGTTCGATATTTGGTACCAGTCTCAGTACTATGACCAACTCTAAAGAGTTTTCAAATTTTAGATGTTGTTAAAGAAAGACTCGCCAAGATATCATGGTATGAAAAATTTTATTACTTATTGAAAATATCTATCAATTTTCAATATTGGAAAGACATTTGTGTTCATATTGATGATTTTTAATTATATCATCCTAAGATAGTTAGAGAATTTTATGCTTAAGTTAAGTTTTTTTCAAAGAATATAAGGAAGAAATGGGTTTTTCTTTTTTTTCAAAAAAGTTTAAACTTTCATATTAATAAGTTGAAAAGTTAGTGGAAGTACCTTTTAAAGTTGAACATTATATTCCTTCCTACAAATTACCTAAAAAATTTCTAGTTTTGTAAAATAAAAATCTAAGGCATATTTGTTTAGTTTATTTGAGAAAGTAAGAAAGGTTTCTCATCTCACACCAAATTAAAGACACATAACTTTGTGGGTGTAGGGTTATCTTATTCTGAGAATGGGTGATAGGGATACCCTAAAAGTTTTGGATATTTTGGAATTATATTTTCTAATGAATATTAGGTAGATAAACTTATTAAAATTTATATTTATAAAAATATAATCAATAAATAAGGCATTATTGAACTCTAAGATTTTGATGTTTCCATGTTTCATAAATAAAGTTTTAGTAAATTACATAGAACTTTTCCAGATAAAGAATCTGGCATGCCCTATAAGGGAAAAGATTTCTCTAATTGGTAATGAAGCCATGTTAAGGATGAAGTTAATTTTTTATACCAATTTAAATAATTTTCTTGATATAGTGGAAAGAACCATGCCTGATGTAGTACCTTATAAATAGAAATAAGTTGTGAAAGAAAAAAGGGTAGTATATTCATCACCACCCAAAGTTTAAAAGAAGTAGAAACAGATTACTGGTCAATAATTCAAAGAGTTTAAGGAATACAATTCCTAAAATAAACATGGTAATCTAGTTTTCAAACTTAATAAGGTTAAGTACAAAGCATTGAAGATTTATATGGCTGATGAATTGAATAAATCCAAGAAAATTATGAAATAGAAGAACATATTAGCAGAGGAAAAGAAATTTTGAATGTTTAATGAAGGGGGTTAAAAAAGTTCAAAAAATACAAATTTTTTGTATCTCCCTTATCTATTTTAAAACTAATAAAATCATTTAGAACCTTTCCTCACACTAATTAGACTATTGTATAAACTATTTTGTTGTTTGTTGAATCCTTAATAGTTCCTTCAGTTGTTTCATCAGTTGTAGAAAAAATAAATGGTAAAATCATTATAGAAGAACCTTAGGTTTCTGTCCCAGTAAAAGTTGAAAATAATTTTGATAATAAAAAACTAAAATATGTTATGGACGTTAGAAAAGGTGTTCTTATTATTGTGTGGTAGTTGGAAAAGGAATTTGAGGAGGAAGAAGAATAAAAAGAAAAAAAAGAAGATAAAGAAGAAGAAGAAGAGAAAACAGTGACTGAGGTAGAATCAAAGAAAGGGTAAAATTCAACATAATAATCCTCAAAGTCTACCCAATTATCCTCTCATTTAGAAAAGAATTCTAAGATAGATGTTTCAAGAGAATTTAAATAATTCTCATAAGAATAAGATGATGATCAGATCGAATGAAAGTATCTGACAAGGTTGAGTCAAATAAATAAGTGGATTTTGTAAAAGTATCAAAATATGATTTTTTTTGTAAAATTACTAGTTTAAGATAAATTTGAGAAGAAATAAAAACCATACATTGGACCATCAAGACTAAATGTCTGAAAAATTATATCAGA
Organism: Viscum album; assembly: GCA_963277665.1. Lineage (NCBI taxonomy): Eukaryota > Viridiplantae > Streptophyta > Magnoliopsida > Santalales > Viscaceae > Viscum > Viscum album. The sequence continues at coordinate 287,321,833 of OY728151.1, read as the reverse complement.
ATCAGCAGACTATGCCGCAATAGAGGCATAGAAAAACATTTATTATATTTTCAAAGTTTTGAAACTTTTAATTGATCAGATTACATATTTACCAAATATTGAGTCAATATGAAAACAAATTCAGTGTTTTGTGAATGAAAATTCAGAATCCTGTAGGATGGTGATTTAATCTATGATTCAACTTGTGGTTGATATCAAAACATTCAAAGGAAAGAATAAATCTCTTAAGAGAAGTTTCAACCAAATGGTTAGATGGTCAATACAAGTTTTCTATTATTTAAAGGATCATGAGGATTAGTTAATTAAAGTTAGAAAATTTCCTATTGAGTATTATGAATCTTTTTATAAATTTTCAATATTTTTTTTTGATATAGTAACTTTTCTTTTGGAGATTTTAAAGACAGGATGGATAATCTGGATGAGGAATGGAAATTTCTAAAAGAAAAAGTTCACAAGGTGGAATTAGAAAACAACAAACTCTGGTATTGTGAAGTCAAATTATTCATCATCAAGTAAAATAATAATAAATTCAGTGAGAAATTCAAAATATTTAAGAAAGAAGTTCAGAAGCAATTTTTTATGGAGTAAAAAATTGTGAACCTTGAGTCTTCGGTAACTACAGCTAAGAAGGATCATAAAGACGTCAAAAAGATGAATTTGATCCTCAAGAAACTTTATAATAAATAATGAACTCTTTCAACTAGACTATTAATTTATTTTGAAACTTTTTGAATGAATTTTAAGTGTGAATGACTTCTTAACCATTTGCTATATGTCTAAATGTCATCCAATTTTTCGATGTATGGTCTTTATTTTGGATTATTAGTTAATTCACATACAATTATTTAGTATGTTAAACTTTCCTAACATTTTAGGGGGTTATATAATTTCCCTATTATTTTGTAAGATCATAAAGGGGGAGAAGTTTTAAGGATATAAGTTTAATAGGGATAAACTTTGGGAGAGAATTTTTGGGGATAATTCATGAGGGTAAGTTTTGAGAGTATTTCTTTAAGGGGGATTTATTATCTAAAATTATTTTTTTAAAGAATTGTTTTTTAAAGTGGGGGGTACAACTTTTTCTTTCCATCAGATCAAAAATAAATCATAAACTCAAGGGTAGTTAAAATATAACGTATATATTATAATATCTTAATAAAAATAAAGGGTTGTAATATTTTCAAAGTTATTAATTTTTATTTTAAGTGTTTTATTTTGTGATTTAAAAAAAAGGGAGATTTTTTAGTCGAAAGTTTCACTTTATAATTTTATTTTCCTTAGTTTTGTAAAACACAAATACTTTGTTAAAACACTAATTACTAACTTTATATATCTCAAGTGTTTTAGTATGTTTTTTTAGAAAACATTCTTTTATACTGAATATAGAAATAATTCTAATATAAAATAAATGTAAACTTTTTTATTTAATCTAGATTGAATGTGCATATAATACATCAAAAAAACTATTGTACTGACCAGTGGTTACACTAATTTCATGTCTATCAGACTACAAAAATGTCATGATCGTTAGACTAACATTGGTACCATTACATCATGTTGACCTTTGTTCAGATTATCACATTGACATACATTAATTAAGCCCATGGGAAAATCTAATGTTTATAATAAAAATTATTATAATTATATCTATTAGACAGAATCCAAAATATCATTTTAATTTATTTAAACAAAATTACCTTTGACAATGAAGTATAGTTTATTCTCAGCTATGAAGAATCAAGATCCAGATCATTATGAGTTATCAAAATGAAAGTTTGAAGTGCCCAGATCGGTTTGAATCACTGAGAGGGGGAGGGGTGAATTAGTGATCCCAATAAATATTTTTAATAATTGATTCTTTCCAATTAAACCTATATGGATTGTTAAATCCCTGATCCACTCTTATTGTGTCTCCCATCCTTACCTCAAATGATGTTGTAAATTTAAAGGAACTGAAGACAAGGATTTACAAGGTTCAGTTCAAAGCCCAACTCCTTGTTGTGTTGGTTATTCACCCCAATATAGATTCTCCACTATAATTTGGTTAGTAATTAAAATGGTCAATATAGAGTCCCATTGTATCTCTGTTGAGTCCTACAAGAGGTTCTTTATACTGTTTCCCATAGTGTTACTAGAGTCCCACTGGCCTGCTTCAGAGTCCCACTGAAGACTTCTTCTCCTCATTGAATCTCACATGGGTCTTCTAGATCTCGAGTCACATGAGAAGATTCCTTCTTTAAGTTATTCTTAGATTCACAGTAGATGATCTTATAATCTTCACGCACAAGCTTTCTAAATCACAATTTCTTGAGAATATCTTCAAGAATATTCAACAGCCTTTGGTAAGGTATGTTGGCCTTGCTTAATATTTATGATCACTTTCTTGATCAATGCTTGGTTCAACAATGCTCAAGAAATTATTTCTTCTTCTAATGAAGACCTGGCCTCACTGAGATGTGTGAAAATGGTGTACACAACTTCTTCAAGAATATAATATGCAAGAATCATCTTTCTCAATATTAGCACTGTCTTTCTTCTTGGATTCTCAAACATAGTAAAATCAGATGTAAGATATTATTTAACTCTATCTAGATTTAGTATCAGTTGTCATTCACTTCATGAATGGATTGCATGGGATCCAATACCTCTTTTATTTGAATATCTTTGTTTCTTCTTCATTAGTAAAATAACTAAATGTACTAAGACTTCTCCATGTTTTCTTGGCAAGAATCACATACACTTATGTGATTATTCAAACATTGAAGATCATCTCACTTGGAATCATCGGAATTGATTATGCTTCAGGCATGATTTTCATGGAATTTATTCTTCTTATTTACACACGTGCACTATCAATCTTGATTCTTCCTTTTGAGTTTCTTCACATGTGCATGTGTATGCATGCATGCACAATTCTTTTCTTCTTTCTTGTATGAAAACCCCAATAGGTGAAATATTTTGATAACATACACTTACTATTTATTTTCCTCACTTGTTATCACACACACTCTTTCTTGTCTTTGGTTCTTTGCACACAAACACTTATTATTTGATTTAGATTCAATATAGGTTTGTTTCTTCAAACCCAAATGGGTGTAGTCTCTTTTGGGTTTTATTCTTATTTCTTCCTCCTCCTTCTTCACATGTGCTCACAATTTTTCTTTCATATTCTTTGCATGCACATGAACTAAACCATGCATGAACACTCTATTTTCTTCTTCTTTCACACACAAACCAAATGGGTGTACTCCACCCTTTGGCTTGTTTGGGTATCTCAAATCATGCATATGCATGCATGAGCATCATGAATGAACTTTCCTTCCTCTTTTTTTGAACAAACCCAAATGGATGGGGAATGTGTGTGGTTTATTCTTCTTCTCCAAGGGTAGTGTATTTTTATATTGTCATTTTCTTGTTATCATGCAAAGGGTGTGTGTGGATTCCCTTCACAGACTAGGATGGTTCTTGGTCCTTCTCTTCATGAACCACAAATGGTGGGTGGATTCTTTCATGAACCAAAGGGTTTGCTCTTCTCCTCTGCGCAAGGGATGCATGGGACTCATTCACACAAGAGATGCACAGAAATATCTTATTCACGTAGTAAGGCTACGCGGAAACCTTCTACCTTTCACAAAACAAAGGGCTTCATAGTTGCACTATTTATTTAGATAAATGGGAGCTCCTTTCTTTTAGAATGGAAGCAAATTGTTTTGACTTGGGGGTTCTCCTTTTATAGGTAGAGGATGTGTGTTTCAATCTGCATATCTAACATGAAGATCAGGGATTTGAATGCTTGAGATCTTTGGATTCAAAATTTCAAATATGTGGGTCAAACATAAGCTGAAATTCTTAGTTTGTTTTCATTCTATGCGGGATCCTTCATTTACAGAGGAAACTTCACGTGCATGAATTTAAGAATGTATGTATATCCTCTTCAACATTCAAGCATTATCATGGAGCTTTATTCATATCCTCGGCATCTTCATGTGCCTCGGCTTCCTTGTAAATCTTCGGTTTCATGCATGCATGCAAATAAAATTGAATGCATGGACTTTATTTTATTCATTCAATCAAAATGGGATTGACTGAAGATCAAATGGTGGTCGTACTAGTGATTTGGATGTCCGGTTGGAGCTCTTGGTTTGTGGGTGTAGTGGGGGTGGCCAAAGGTTAATGAAAACCTTAGTGGAGATATCAGACAGTCATGATTTAAACACTGTGTGGCGCAGATAGATGTGTGGTGGATATTAAATCCTAAGATGCGAGATGCGTCGTGTGGCAGAGATTTCACACAAGATCAGATGAGTGGTAAGGATTTCCTTCACATTTTTTAAACTTGGCCCGCATAAAAATGCAGACATGAGCACGGCTCATTTATAATACAACATGTGGTAGCCGATGCTCAAAATTCTCCTCTATCCCTCCACAGTACCACCCTATACCATGTTCACCCTACGGGCGTGCTCTTAGCACCCACTTTGCTCCTCAGTCGCACACCTAGCACCCTCGTTGCATGGGTTCATCATCATGCGCACACCTATGGGCTTATACATGGCCCGCACACCCTGCCTTATACGGGGCTAGCCTCGAGGGATTCCCTCAAACGTGGTTGACCCTCGGGTCCCGCATGTTCTTGAGGTGAGGTAATCAGCTGACCTCCATGGTTGGATTACTTTTTAGAAAAGGAACATACAAGATGTTTAGCATAAATTCTAACAAGAAATAAGATGCATGGCCACCTTCAAAATCCATTCCCATGCACCTTTCCTTCTCTTTTTCTCTACTTCATTTTATTTTTGGACCATGAATCCCAAAACACATTACTCATCTTCAATACATTCCTTTAATCCAATCATGGATGATTTATTCACTCCACATTCATTAAAGCATAATACATTTATTATCCTTATTGTGAGGGATGTTTTATCCATTAACACATGTCTTGGACTTTGAGGAAAAGCTCAAACAATCATATGATATTTTAAACTTCATCCATTCAGATTCAATGGATGAATCTTCAACACTTAATCCACTTAGTGACTATGGATGGATCTTCTTACTCCTCGTGAAATTGAGTATTGCATGGTCTTCTTTAAGATGGTGTAAACATGTATCACTTTGATACAAGTCTTTGGAACTTTGGATCAGCTCAACAATTGTCAGAATTAAATCCTCTTGGAAATTTGATCTAGTGTAGCATTCATTTCATTGATTCAACAAAAATTCTCCAAGGATTAACCAACTTCTTCATCAATACCATTCATTCACATGTGGACTTCTCATTTAAAACTTATTGACAACAAATTAAACACCATTCTCAACAATATCCCCCTTTGTATTTTGTTGTCAATATTACTTAGGCACACTTTGAATGGGTCAATATGTGTGCCAATATTTTATCCCACTTATTGGAAACCAAATGCAAAGGTATTAGTGGGGTCTATTCAAAAACATGTCATCCTCCCTTTGAATGATATCTTTTGAAACATTTCTGAGAGAGGGATGATTCCACATGGTTCAATTAGCATAGATCCTTTAGTTAATCAACTCTAAGTATACTTGGGATAACCCAGTGTAGAAAATAAGAGAGATATGACCAAGGTTTTCAATGTTGTCCATAAACAACCATACACGTGATATCATGCTCAGAATGGTTCATTTCTTGACTACGGGATTGGAGATAATCAGATTTATCAATGAAATGCTAAATCCTTCACATACATCACCAAACGTATTAAACAGTTCAAGTGAAAAGATAAATCCCCCCCTTTCATCCCATCTTGTCATAAATCAAACACTCCCCCTTAATTGACATGATAAATACAATTAAGAACAAAGGATGAATGTGTGATTATAATAACTAAATTTCAGCTTCTTGAGATGATATGAATTTCAAGATTTGTCATGAAATAATCATTGATATCATCTTCTTCATATTTTCTCCCCCTCAAGGTGTGCACTCCCTTTGATTTACCATGTTGGATAATATCATCACATAAGATTGAAGATATGCATGTTGGTAATCCTCCAATGTGGATCACTTAAAGTAATTATAAAATCATGAATAATGATTCCAACTTGTAGTTCTCCACATTTCTCATCCAATTGTCATATTGATGATGAACTTCACCTTTATTTCCCTAAAATTTAAGCTCATGTATATAACAAAAATATAAGGGAATAAGATGGAACACTTGTGAGATTCTTAATAAAAGCACCAGGGTTGATAATTTTCTCTCAACCCAAGAACTCCTTTCCTTACAGCTCTAAAGTGTCTGGTACTCTTCATGCTAGTGTTTCCTCTCCATTTGACATTTTGATCTTTCATTGTCATCATGGAAAATTTACTTTCATTTACCTTCAACTTGTGTGTAGTTTTTTCCTTTTCTTATTCCAGTAGTGAAGTAGCTTCCATTGGTGCATGATTTTCAATGTTCAACATCTCCATTTGGCCTGGTAAGACAGTTATACATTTGTTTTCATGATGTATATCCTTTTTACACCTTCTACACAGTAGTGGTGAGAAACTTGGGTTATCATGTGATGAGAACCTCTCATGAAATTCAAATTTTACTTCATTTTCAATGACATGTTTCACTTTTTTCCTTTTCTTTAGCTACTACTTCATCTTCTACTCTTTTTAATTCTCTAGCAATTTGAAATTGATTAGGCCGGATTACTAAACATTGATTCTTGGAATTTTTTTGGCTTGAAGCTTCCACATTTCATTTTCAATGCTTTCAAGTTACCTTTCTTAAGTAAATTATTCAGATTATCTTTAGGAATTTCTTTAGTCAATCTCATCTTCTTCTGGATAGATTATCCTTTTAGTTTCAGCTTTCTTTCATTCATTTCCATGGATTGTTTGTAGTGATTCATGGTATGACAGATCTTTCCATAGTAGAAGCATATTTTCTTGCTTGATATGACATTCTTGAAATTTGTTTTTAACTTCTTCTTGGTAATAATTTCATTCATTGTTTTCTTGAATTCATTGTTTTGCATATTCCCAATGGAAGACTTTTCAACTCTTTTTACATTCTCCTACCTTTGTAGTGGTACATGTTTCTTATCAACATATGCATGATGCATGGTGGAACTAAACAAGAATTCATGATAATTGTGACCACCTCTATTGCAAAAATCACATAATTCTTCAAGACATTCAAATCTATTCTTGATAGACATATTATTCTTCATCTGTGTTTTATTCCTTTTCTTTGCAGGATGCTTCATTTCTTCACATATACTTTCCCTGAATATAGGCCTTCCATAATTTCAATATGCTGAAATATAATTCCATAAATCATTGGTCTGATGCCCAAACATCCAACAACACTAACAATAGCCAACAAATCTCTTTCTTTTTCTTGTAGTATTAGTCATGCTAGATTTAGTGCATTTTTGTTTCTGGGAATGTATTTATTTATTTGGAGCATCCATTTGGGAGTTGTTCATCTTAATCATCCAAGTATCCATCCTTGAAATTTTGATGGATGTATTAACATTTTTATCAACCCACATCTTCCCAGTTTTTAGCTTTGAACCTATACTAGAAGATGCAACTATATTAGTAGAAACAAGAAATAACTGGGTTATAGGATACCATCTTATTGGAGGATGTTTCCATTAGATTAGAGGATAAACTGATGTTCTTTTTGGAATCATTTTACTTAATGAAAACTTGAATGGCAGCATCTATTCTTTCATTTGTTTGGGAAGTTCCAGCTTAGAGTGATTGTTGATTCTTCAATTTCACCTCCAACTCTAAACACTTCATGTTGAGGGAGTTCTTCTCACCCTCAACTGATCTCATCTTTCATTCCCAATTCTCCTTCAGCTTTATTATTTGATCTTCATGCATATTTATTAATTCTCATAAATAGATTTCAAGATCCTTTACCTTGTTAGTTTTTTCTTCTAGTTGAGCATATTTTACAACCATAGAATCCTTGTGCAACGTTTCAAATGCATAGAAAGAGTCTAAAAATACAATCTCAAATAATTCTTTCTCACAAATACTTAAGTGAAATTCTTCAGTAACTTGATCATGTCTTTCAATGAAAAGGGAAATTTTTTCTTCATTTTTCCTCGCTAGTTTTGTGAGAGTGTTGGATATGCCAACCCTTTTATCCAATGCTCCTTTCATGGCATTAGGTTCTTCTTCCAGCTATAATTTTTTATCTTGAAGAGTACTAATTCTGGCAATAATGTCTCTTACCACTTCCATAGGTACTTTATTTAGATGATCTTTTAGTGCAGTCTGAATATCACTAATTGTTCTATCATCATCACAACTTGAACAGACTTCATCAAATGAATAATAAGCACTATAACATGTTGTACCTTTCACATTACCTTCACCAGAAGGTGTCTCCCCATTAGTAGTAAGCTTCTTCTTCATCTTCCTTCCATGTTTCCTATTTCTATTATTTTTAGTCTTGGAAGATATCTCCATTTTAGGTTGTTCACTCATCTCCTCAAATATACACTTCATAAGGACTCCCTTGGATCTTTTAGAGGTGACCTTCCCTCTGATACCAATTGAAGTTCCCAGGTCAATGGGAATCACTAAGAGTGGGAGGGGGTGAATTAGTGATCCCTTTAAATATTTTTACTAATTGATTCTCTTCAATTAAACCTCTATGGATGGTTAAATCCTTCATACACTCTTCTTGTGTCTCTTAGCCTTACCTCGAATGATGTTGTAAATGTAAAGGCACTGAACACAACGATTTACAAGGTTTGATTCAATGACCTACTTTTTACTGTGTTGGTTATTCACCCCAACACAGATTCTCCACTATAATTTGGTTAGTAATTAAATTGGTCGATATAGATTCCCACTGTATCTCTCTTGAGTCCCACTATAGGTTCTTTATACTGCTTCCCACAGTGCTACCAGAGTCCCACTGGCCTACTTCAGAGTCCTACTAAAGACTTCCTCTCCTCCCTGAATCTCACAGGGGTCTTCTAGCTCTCGATTCACATCATCAGCTTCTTTCTTTAAATTATTCTTTGAGTCACTATAGATGATCTTTTGATCTTCACACACAGGCTTTCTGAATAACACTTTCATGTGTATCTCTTCACAATTCTTCAATAGCCTTTGGTAAGGTCTATTTTCATTGCTCAATAATTCTAATCACTTTCTTGATCAGTGATCAGTTCAAAAATTCTCAAGAAATTCTTTCTTCTTATGATGAAGACCTGTCCCCACTAAGATGTGTGCCAATGGTGCACATAAATTCTTCAAGAATATAATATCCAAGATTGATCTTCCTCAATTTCAGCATTTTCTTTCTTCTTGGATTCCCAAACACTATAAACTCATATAGAAGATCTTCTTTAACTCTTTCTGGCTTCAATCTCAGTTTTTATTCACTTCATGCATGTATTTCATGGGATCTAATACCTCTTGTATTTGGATATCTCATTTTCTTCTTCTTTAGTGCAATAACTGAATGCACTAAGACTTATCCTTGTTTTCATATAAAGAATCACATACACTTATGTGATTATTCAAACACTGAAGATCAACTCACATGGAATCATCTAAATTTGTTATGCTTCATGCATGAATTGCATGGAATTTCTTCTTCTTCTTTATATGCATGCACTATCGATCTTGATTCCTCCTTTTGAGTGTATTCACAAGTTCATGTCCACACATGCATGCATAATTATTTTCTTCTTTCTTGTGTGAAAACCCCAATGGGTGTAATCGTTTGAGAGCACACACTTACTCTTTCTTTTACTCACTTTTTATCACACACACACTTTCTTTTATTTTGTTATTTTCACACACACACTTATTATTTGATTTAGATTCAATATAGGTGTGTATCTTCAAACCTGAATGGGTGTTGTATCTTGTGTGTGTTATTATTATTTCTTCCTCCTCCTTCTTCACATGTTCTCACAATTTTTCTTTCATATTATTTGGATGCACATGAACTTAACCATGCATGCACACTCCCTTTTCTTCTTCTTTCACACACAACCCGAATGGGTGTAATCCACCCTTTGGCTTATTCGAGTATCTCAAATCATGCATATGCATGCATGAGAATCATGCATGCATTTTCCTTCCTCATTTTGAGAAAAAACTTGAATGGATGGGGAATGTGTGTTATTTATTCTTCTTCTCCAGGGGCAGTGTATTTTTACACTGTCCTTTTCTTGTTCTCACACAAAGGGTGTGCATGGATTCCCTTCACAAATGAGGATGGTTCGTGGTCCTTCTCTTCATGAACCGAAAATGTTGCACGGCTTCTTTTGTGAACCAAGGGGATCAATCTTATCCTCCGTGCAAGGGATGTGTGGGAATCCTTTTCTTATGAGATGCACAGAAATATCTTCTTCTCATAGAAAGGCTACAGGGAAACCTTCTTCCTTTCGTGAAACAGAGGGGTTCGTGGTTGCTCTATTTCTTAGGAGAAATAGGAGCTCCTTTATTAGAGAATGGAAGAAGCTTGTTTTGTATAGGGGGTCATCCTTTTATAGGAAAATTATGCAATTTTAAATCCATGTATCTAACATGAAGATTGGGTCTTTGAATTCTCGAGATCTTTGGCTTCAAAATTTCAAATATGCGGGTTAAAGATAAGATGCAAGTCCCGGTTTGTTTTCATTATACGTGGGATCCTTCTTTTATAGAGGAAAATTTATATGCATGAATATAAGAACACATGCATATCCTCTTCTCCATGGAATCTCTCTCATGGATATTTCTTCATAGCCTTGGAAGCTTCACGTGACTCGGCATCCTTGGAAATCTTCAGTTTCATGCATGCATGCAAATGGAATTACATGCATGGGCTTTGTTTTCTTAATTCGATTAGAATGGGATTGACCGGAGCTCAAATGGTTTCCATAATGGTGATTTGGGTGTTCGGATGGAGATATTGGTTTGTGGGTACAGTGGGGGTGGCCAGAGGTTGATGAAAACCTTGGTGGAGAGATCGGATGACCACAGTTCAAACACCACATGGCGCGGATAGATGTGTGATGGAGATTAGATCTTGAGACATGGGATGCACCGTGCGACCGAGATCTCACGTGAGATTAGATGAGTGGCTAGGATTTATTCCACATTTTTTAAACTCTTCCCACATTGAAATGGAGACACAGGCATAGCTCATTTATAATATATGCTACAGCAGTTGATGCTCATAATTCGCCTCTCTTCCTCCACGATACTGCCTCGTACTGTGTTCACCCTACGGGTGCTCTCTTAATGCCCACTTGGCTCCTCAGGCTCTCACCTAGAACCCACGCTGCATGGGTTCATCATCGTGCATGCACCTAGAGTCATATACATAGCCTGCATGCCCTACCTCATGCAGGGCTGGCCTTGAGGGCTTCCCTCGAGCGCAGTTGACCCTCGAGTCTTGCATGTGCTTGAGGTGACGTCATCGGCTCGCCTCCATGGTAGGATTACTTTTTATCAAATGACCCTAAAAAATGTTTAACATAAATTCTAACATGAAATAATATGCATGGACACCTTCAAGATCCATTCCCATGCACATTTCCTTCTCCTTTTCTCTTCTTCATTTCTTTTTGGACCATGAATCCCAAAACACATTAATCATCTTCAATATATTCCTTTAATCCAATCATGGATTATTTCTTCATTCAACATGAAGTAAAGCATAATAAATGGATTTCCATTGTTTTGTGGGATGTTTTATCCATTAACACATGTCTTGGACTCTAAGGAAAAGCTCAAACAATCATCCGATATTTTAAACTTCATTCATTTAGATTCAATGGATTAATCTTCAACACTTCATCCACTTAGTTACTATGGCCGAAACATTTTTTTTTCATTTTCAGAAGTCGGTTTTGGGTTTCCCGGTACCCGTACAAACAGACCCAACAAGCAGATTTCAAATTTCAAATACAAACCTAACTTTCCATCAAAAGTCGTGTTCCACACCTCGACTATCCACTTAGTTACTATGGATGGATCTTATTACTCCTCATGCAATTGAGTATTTCATGGTCTTCTTTATGATGGTGTAAACATGTATCACTTTGATACAAGTCTTTGGAGTGTTAGATTATCTCAACAATCGTCAGAATTAAATCCTCTTAAAGAATTGATCAAGTTTAGCATTCAATGATTTGAATCAACAACAATTCTCTAATGCATCATCAACTTCTTCATCAATACCTTTCATTCACATATTGACTTCTCATTGACAACTTATTAACAACAAATGCAACACCATACTCAAAATATTTGTCTAATGTCATTGCAAATAACTCTAAAATATGACCATTAGATGAATACCTATAAATAAGAGGTTATTTTATGTGCTAGGAGTTGATGCTTTTGATACTCATGTCATCTAAGTTTTTTCTCTTCTTGAACATCTCATTACAAATTCTTTGTAATTTATTAGAGAGTTATAGTTCTAAGGAATCCATGTGAGGATTTTAAATTCATTATAACTTTTTATTTTTTTTATTAATAATGTTTAATCATGGTTAGATGAAGAGATTATAGGGATAGGAAGATAGGTGAATCTGACTCATCAGATCAAGGGATTCTTGGGATTGGAAGAAAGAGATGTTTATCATCGTATCGATGGATTATAGGGTATTAGAAGACTTAGCTATATCAATAAATGTATCGAGGGATTTCCTATAAAGAAATAAAAACCATTAAAATGGGTATTAAAACTATGGATATTTTAAGTAAGGATTTCTGACATCCTTGACTCTTAATGTTAAAGAGTAAATTTTTATAGAGATTGTAAGTTATTCTTAATACAATAAGCTTTAGAATTTATTATTTATACATGTTTTTCATTCTGTTATGCTTTACATTAGAATGTTATTTCTTTTACTTATCTTTAAAATAATTTATTTTATCAGTGTGCCTTTGATACCGATCATTACGCTTTTATATTGGACACTTACTAAATCTTATTTTCATTCTCTAATCATCGGAAAATTTGTGAGATTGATATTTTTGACTTTAAGGATTTGTGTTTTGTCTTAGTTTAATTTTTTAAACTACAATTCACCCCCCCCCCCCCCCGCCCCTCTTGTATTCATTGTATACTCTTAAAATCCAACATACATATCACTGCATTTGGCTAAAATTATCTCCATTGGAGAAGGAATGACTCTTAAAAATAATCCTATCCATTAGGTTACTTTTATATACTATATATCATACTTTTACATATCACCATATTTTTACAAATTCTTTAGTGAAAGGTAAAAATGAATCTTACATATTCCAAGGAGTCTTGGAAATTCTCTTTAGAAAAAAAGGAGAGGAACTTTACATATCTAGGATAGCTGTTGAATTATTTTTATATATTATCAATGCTAGTTTTATGCATGTTATACCTATTCCAAATTTATTTCTTTCAAATTCAAAATAACTCTTACATAAGATTATATGACTCTTATCTATTCATTTTCCTCATCTTTAGGTACATTTCCAAATATAACTAACTTTCATAAAATTCATCATTATAAGGAATTAATTTCTTAAGAAACCTATGATTTTTATCTTTTTTACATCTGAACTTCCTGGAAAATGAATATAACTTTTAGAAGATGTGTTTCCCATAAAACTTTACTGAAATTATGATGAAAAAATAATCAATGTAGTATTTATTAAAATATTTACAAAAATAAATAAAAATCAGTGTTTAATCCATTTTTCACATTAAATCCAATAATATTACTATAATATAAATATGTGATAATTTCTTATAAAATATGAAACTGGTGAGGATTAAATCATATAATTAAAAATTTAAAAATAAAGAAAATATAGGTTCTAACATTTCCCCCAAAATTAAGCATTCCACTCCCTAAAAATCACCTAATAACTAGATAAAATTATATTTCTCAAGGAAAAATGGTAGTTCCTATCAATTATCACCTCTATAGAAATATCATACATCATACATGGATTTTAATTCTCCAATTCCTCAATATTAATAAAATTCAATTAAATCACTTATTAATATCCATTTTCATTTTGAACTTTCCTTGCTAGAAATGTATCTCTCCCCACTCAGGGTATTTTAAATGAAATTTATATCATTCTCAAGAACATGCATGATTTCAATAGTATTATTTACTTTATAATATATCAGCTTCATAGATTCATAAATTTGTGTCAATCATGAGATCTTGACATGGGTTTTTTCTATGTAAGGGTTGGTAGGTTTCAAATGTGAAAACTTTAAAGATGGGATAAAGATATTTGGAACTAAAATGAAGTAAAATGTATGATGTCCAGTTTTCACTCGTGGAAGGTATCCTCAATTTCTCCTCTTTTCAAAGATTTACCTCTAGAAACTTTGTATTCTTATGAGAGGTTAACACATGGTTAATTTCAACAGAAATTTTTATTTCTTTTCTTATTCTTATTCTCTCTATATATTTAGCAACACTTTTTCTTTTTTAGCATGTAAAATATGTATGTATTTTTTCTTTGTTAATCTAGAGACAAATATTTGGTCTTAAATTTTTTGCCCTTATTTTGGAATGGTGGTTTCCCTTATAGTTTTTCAACATTTATGATTTCATTCTTTTTTAGATCCCTTCTCTCAAAACAACTTTAGTAGTTACTATTTCCTATAGATCTGTGGAATGGAACTCAATTGTTGGTGGTTGAATATAATTTCATAATCTTCCATGTCAGGTTTTCTATTCATTCATTTATAGAAGAACCCAAGGGATCCCTCATCCATAATGGGCTATGACCCTTTTTTCTAATGGCATACAGTCATTGGTATTCCTTTCCAATTATTCTTAGGAAGTCACATTGGTTGAGTGGATTGGAGTTCGAGATCATCGCACCCAATTGGAAGGAATTATTACCTATTCTTGGGCTCTCTTATATATTTAATATATGTTCATTAATCTTTCCAAGATACTAATACTACACTGGTTACCCTAACATTAATGATTGATTCCTATATTTAATTAATGTGAACCCTCATACATGTAAGGGGTATCCTATCAATGATATCATCTGTATGAATTATAGGTTCTCCGTATTGGTATCCATTATTAATTAGTGATTCTATTTTGGGGAATTGTTATTTTTTTAAGCTATATAACTGGGTACCATAGAGTTTATTTATGTCTATAAATGAGGTCATCATTTATGATATTATGGGACAAGGTGAAATATTCCTAGTGATTTTTTATGAGGGGATTACACATGAGTGGCCCAATTTGGATAGCCTCAAAGGAAATATGGACCATCAAGGATGAGTTGGTTTCATAAGGAATATAGCCTTGACAAGGTGGATCTAATTAGGCACATGGACTAATTGGAATGATATAACAAGTCACTATAAGGAAGATAGTCCACCAGTCAAGGTATGATCTTATCAGAAATATAGCCCGATAGAAAAAGATCAACAGGGAGTAGGGACTGGATGGACCAAATGTCTAAAATTGCAAAAGTATATCCAAGTGAGGACAAAAGTATGATCATGAGTAATATGGCCCAATGAGGTTGATGGAGAAAGTTTAATGATGTTCAGTTTGAACCTCAAGATGTGTCATATATATCTTGAAAATATGAGAATCAAAGTCAATATAGTTAAACTAATATAGTTTTAAGGTCATATGATAGGACCATACCAAGATATTTAACATCATGTGGTAAGGATGGTACAATTGATGTTTGAATAGAAATTATGAATATAAGGATTCCCTGAGATACTTCTTCGTTAATATGTCCCTTTGAAGTCAAGGATGATATGGTTGGGAATTACACTTATAATGTAGGCCCTTAATGGGGGATTTTTATTAGGATAATGGAATGATAATTGAAATTCTCTGAGACCATGTGAGTCATAATTAGTGGGAGAAACAATACATAGCATGAGACTAGACATGTTTCACATGTGTGGAGGGATTCCACCCTGAGGTTTCCCAGAGGTATTGTGATTATAATTCTCATGGAGGTAATAGTTTTATGAGGAAAGGCATAAGCTTCCATAGGAAATATTTCAGATGTGGAAGCTATATGGAGAAATCATGGTCTTAATAGGGACTATGACATCATAAAAATATTTATTATTATGATATCCATTGAATCTAGGGGATCAAACCTTTATAAGGTGTTTTGAATATCTTGTTTGTAATAGGAATAAGAGTCTTCATAGTTCATATTTTCATTTCCTGATGATGGGTGAGGATTCTTGAATGAAACAATAGAGACATTGTCCATGATTTAGAAATATTAGAATATTTAGGTACTTACATATAAGTATATGAACAAATACGGTTTGGGGCTTAAACCTAAGGGGGGTTACTATGTTTGGAGGAAATTTTATTTTTCTATTTTCATTATCAACATAGATCTCTAATCCATCATGAGTCGTTCGTGTTGATATAAATAATATGTGTCAGAAGATCAAACATGTTGCAATGCATAAAAGTTTGAATTTTTTGGGGGATTACACACTAAGGTTTCCTTGAAATAAATGTGATTACAACAACCATGAATAATATGAATCCACATAAAAAGAGTTATAATCTTCTATAAGTAATGTTATAATTTGAAGGATGTGTGGGGGAACATTATGATCTTCATGGGGAATATGGTCACATTAAAATACATGATATATATGAGGGTATTGTTGTGTATCAAACCTTGGAAATGGTAGATGTGCTGAGATTATTAGGATTATATCCCTATTATTTTGGGATTATTGGATGATACTAAATAGGTATATACTTTATAGAAGAGGAAGTACTTAGGAGAGAATGATTGGAACCCTTGTGAGTCATACAATTGCATGAATTTCATCATGTCATGCACTCTGTTTGAAGATGGAATGGTCATGTGCTCAATGTGAAGGTTGTGGAGTTAATTGAGTTCACATGGTCATGATGGCCATGAAATCACATAATGGGTTCAATAGATCACATGGACTTGTCGCATGACCAAGATACTATCTCATGATCTCATGACTAAAATGTTCTGATATGATCACATGGTTGGGGGTCATCACATGACTAGATTTTGTGTAACTCATTCTTGTTCCACTTTCCCTAAGTTACTCACTAAGATTTTTTCAGTGCAATAACATGTGATTATTTGATCCTTATGGTCTATAAATTCATTCACATTATTATCTCCATGTGTTTTTAACATCAGGGGGAGTGGTGGTTATTGATACCCCCCCCCCCCGATATTTATGCCACTTCACTTGGTGGACAATCCATGAAACCTTAATTGAATTAGTGGAAGGGTCATCTATATATGTAATTGATGTCTTTACACTTCACTTGATAAGTCAAAAATCATGATAGAAATGAATATGTTCTATGGAATTGAATTTCCACCTGAGTCCCTTGGACTTCCACCCATTGATCTTTTGGTATAACCTTGGTATTCCATAAAAAACCTTATAAATTAGAGGTAAAGGGGATATCCATTTCACACTTGATCCATACTTATAGAGCCCTCATAATATTTTTAATTCTCATTTTTTTACTTTGAAAGACCCCATCATATGAATGCTTCACCTGATAGAATCGTGTGATCTTGTTGTGTTACAGAATTTCCCAAAAAATCATAATAAATCCACTAACTAATAAATGGAAATTCATTCATACGGTGATGCACATACTTAGATGTAGGATTTATTTATGTGACTCACATGACCATGTTGTAGTATTGTGATCACATCACTCTATATGGGTCATGTTCTCCATGTGATACTACCTAATTCATGAACATACATTATTCAAACTTCCCAAATATTCTCCCATTTATACTAAAAATTAATTTCACTTTTTTATTAACTCATATTTCTTAAATAAATGGTGTTTTCGGCAGTAGTGGATCACGTGAATTCCATGGATTCAAGTGTAGATTCTGACTAGTACTTCTTTGTTTAGTCTTCCCAAAAGTTTCTAACAAGAATGATGGGAACTAATATGTTTGATTATCTGTTTTTTTATTGGTTTCCCTTTTATGGGTTTAGCTTCTAAAATAATGACCTGATTTTGGATCTCAAGAAGTTATCCCCCCCCCCTCCAAGATTTTGGATACCCATAATACATTCAAGGTGAATGTATTATATGTAGGTTATTTCATATCTGTGTATAAACATTTCAATGGATACATGTTGAAGCCTCTACTGCTATATTTTTAAGGGGTTTGGCATGATTCTAAACCCTACATTTATATTAGTCATTAAATGTTGATTAATATTTTATCTAGATATAGGTTCATATGGTTTCCTAGCTATTATATCCGATCAGGATGAAACTTTAGGATAAGTTGGGGCTAGACCTTCTAGGTGTAGTGTACTGCAATAAAATTTTCCAATTAGCTAAAATATATCATCCTATATAAAGCTATCAGGATTCCTCAAACCCTCACATATTGAAAAAAAGATCTTATGATAAAATCATTCATCTAATGGAGTCCAAACATAAACACATTCCATATGAGGCATGGTGAGGCCAACATTAGTATCTGGGATGTTCAGAAGATTTATGGAGAACCAATTATAAAAGATATATATGATGAGTTTTCCCTCCCAAATTTTCTTCGAAGGAATCTGAGAGGACTCCAATTGAAAAAAAGTTAATCAACCTAACCATAAGGACCTTAGTAAGGACCCATATCTAGGGGAGGATATTCCAAACAAAATGTGGGTTGATTTGTTTATCAAGAAGACCCATAATGATCCCAAGGCCATGAAACTCAAGGCTTTCCATTCATGATAATATTGTGGGTAAGAGGGTACCTACTAACCAATGGTCGAAGAAGGATTATTCAATAGATAGGGGTGGGTGGTTACTTCCAAGGTCAATCAACTTATTTAGCTGGTTGGATATCTAAAAAAGTACCCGAGTATGTACTTTCTTCTAGTTTGAGAGAAGGGTGGAGTAAGGGTCTCCACCTTCATTTTGGAGATGGACACAGTGGGGGGAATACATATTGACCAGCGTATTCCCATACTATAAAAACTATATCCCTATTTGTGCCACATATATAAGAAAAAAACCTCATACCGGATCTTTGACCCCTTCTAGGTGTTATGAGTTTGGATGGGTGCCTAAATTAGAATATATTAATTTTTTAGTACTTTGAACATTCCATGTACCTAGTTCAAGCTATTTTTTTAAAGTATCAGTGGGGTCAGTTCCACTACACTAAAGAATTGGGAAATAAGAAGCATCCAAAACCAATATGATTGTTTCATCTTAAGGTTATATGGAGAACCCACTAGTACTATCACCGATAAAAGAAAGGTTGAACCTGAGTCTTGGGACTATCTAATATCCATTTATAATGGTGTTATCTCAACTCAAAACAATAGAAAGATATTTTATGAGTGGTATGCACCCAGCTGATTTAGGATGCAGTTATGATGTGTTCAAATGAGAATACCTACTCTTCCCCACATCTTGTCAAAAATGAATCCAATGGTATCCCTCTATTTATATTTGATGTTTTCCATGTGGGAGACTCAAACCCAAGTGACCTTTCATATTACTAACATGATCATAAGTCTCTCAAATGCATATGTTGAAGCTTGGATTTAATCATACACAAATGGGAAACCAATTTTATTCATGATGAAGGTTTCAAATTTTCCACCAATGTTTAAGGGAGGAACAAAGCTAAGGCCTAGTAAGAAAATATTTTATAAAAGATTAATGGATCTGAAGATTCCCTAAAATTAGGTGAGGTTCTTCAAGTCGGCTCTATTATTGTGAAAGTCACCAAAATACGTGGTAATGGATAATGAAGCTCACATATGGGTGAATCCCCAACCATGTCGGAATTCACTATTGCGTGATAGAAATATGAAAATTGGAAAACTGAGAGCTCAGCCGATGGGGATTGGAATGTTATGTATTGAGTGAGAAAGAGTTTGATGGATTTGAAAATGTCACTGCACCTAGGGAAATTTATTTTAAAAAATATCTCATTGGAGTTAAGGAATTCTTCCATGACCTATATGAATCATTGCACTATGCTAAGGATCAAATCTATTATTCATCCCGGGTGTCGAAAATGATGATCCCTAATAAAATAATGGTTATTGAGGATAGTGGAAATTAGTATGACTCCAGTAAAGGGGAAGAAACAACTTTATCACCATCATCATATGATTGAATTATCATCATACTTTTTTTGATCATTCCATTTCCCTTTGGATATTATAGTAATATGGAGAGATCAGTTAAACCCTCATATTCTTATTTTATTATCCCATGGGTACGATGGCTTAGGCTGACTCAGATAATGACCAGGAGGCTGAATATGAGGGATCCCCTTGTCAAGTTAAACAGATGTAGGTAGCGTTTATTGATCCTAAAGCATCGTTATCCACACCTCTTCCAATTCCATCTTTGGAACCTTCAATATTAATCCCGTATGATCTGGCACATCTAATGTTTACCTCTTATGGTGGATCAGATTTTTTTAGGGTCATAACATAGGTCCCATGAGATTTTTTCCTCTTTTATTTATGCTATAACTTTTTCCTAAACTCTGGAGATAAATATATTACGGATAATAGACTTCAATTTTACTCATACTTAACTTTGGGGGGTTTTAGTATGACATGTTTTGCCTCTCTTTCATCGGTGGTTTAGGGTCTTGTGATTTGGACCATCAAGGGATAGAGTTTATGATCACACAGCTTTGACTAAGGAATATGTAGTCTAAGTTCATGAAACATGGACCAGGTATCTAAGATATGTGTAACACAACAACCTAATTAGGATTCCCAAGTTCAAGTGTACTCCAACACCCTTTTGAATGGTGGGATAGAGGTGATGTAAATTGTGGCTCAAGGTTCTCAAATCATGAGTAATAGTGAGGGACTAACACACTGAGGAATATCTTGATTCATACTATGGTGATAAGTACCAATTCAATGTTTTTAGTGCTCATAAGGATTAGAGGTACTATTTATTAAGGTCAAGATTCATCTGTTTGATAGTTCAGGGGCTCATATATAGGAGCCAGGGGAAGACATGCATAGTCAAAAAAAGGGTCCCTTTAGGCCATGTGTTCTTTCCAAATGTCCATGGAAGATTTTCAATAATATGAGATACTCAAGACATGAAATGTGATTATGGATTCAGGCTTTAAGAATGATAATGGAAGCACCCATAACATTGGTTGACTATAGTTAGGCTCTTATAGTCCATTGATAATGAGTAATGATGGATGCTGGACTATTTTGTTTAGCATTGTACAATAAGGACATGACTTATCATGTAATTTAACATTATGTGAAAATGACTTGGGTATTATTCCACTTAAGGTTATGTAACAAGGACATTATGTTACATATTTTAATGTTATAGATCTAGGGAAAAGTTTTTACATTTTAACTTAGTGTGACCAAGATGTTTTGAACCGATGTAAAATTTATGAAAAGTAGCTTTAAACACACCTTGAATTAGACAAAGAGGATTAAAATGTGGGAGAAATTTTCATACATACATCATCATATAGACAAATAACCATATATTTGGGGACCTTTGTGAAGACCTGAATCATGATCGATCAAACCTTATGTAGATCTGACTCACAAGTAAGCAAAGTGGGTCTACATTACTAAACCATCCTTAAGAATTTTAAGGTCTTGAAAGATGGACCATCCCCCTTTTTATTCTTATCCATAATGATCCAAACCATGAAAATGGGTTGGACCAGTCCACTAAGCTCACATGAGTCATGCTTGGTGTGAGAAATAAGAGATGATCAGAGAATGACCCATACAACACTGGTAATGGGCACACGACAATGATATATTATAAACATAGGTAATATATTATCATAGAAAGGGTATAAAAATAAGAGAACCCATGATAAGAAATCCTTAATAGATCTAAATCATACATAAGAGTATTCCCCTTTCTAATATTATTTTATCTTGAGAAACTCATCTTAGTAATAGGAACATATGAGGCTCATTATAAATGATGGGTGACCTAAATGGGAACAAAGTTGAGCTAGAGGAATTTTAAATTTCTGTAGTTAGGATTCCCCTATATTTCCCTATACATATCATGAGGGTATGAATCATTACATGGATAGATATTTTAAAGAAATACCTCTGGATAGGTGTTTCTCGTATGCAGAGGGGGCATCTTTTTTTGGGATATTGTGATTGGTCCTAGGATGGAGAGTATTGAAATAACTATGTATCCTATATGTATTTGAATCAATCCAAACATAGGTATTGTATCTCTCCCTACATAGATCAAACAAATCCTTAGGGAGAAGGGAATTTTTATCATGTCATGCACAATATCGATGGGTAATCTTCTATGCAAATCTAGTTCACGCACAAGGGATAATAAAATTAGTCCATAACTTAGTGCAGTACCATAAAGTAAGTGGAGAATCACTATCAAGTTTTAAACACTAAGTTCAGAAGGGGTTTTTTGGTAGTTTGTGGTTGGGTCAATGTTCTGGGATCTGGGCATCACTATGTATCTTGTATGGATAGAAATCAAGACATGCATGTCAATTATAACAAAACTTCCCCTCCAAAAATATATCTCATGTGTATGGTAGATGAAAAGGGGTTTCACCCTGGTCCATGTACATTTAGTGAGGTATTGGGGGCCAACACATCATGGTGAAATGGGTATTGTCAAACATTATTCTTCTAATGATGACATGTACAACTAAAAGACACACTCCACTAGATCATATGTAGGGAAAATAAAGGGTCTATTATTCTTTTTATGAATTGTGGATCAACCCATGATGAATAATTTAGGCATCACTATGTATCTTGTGTAGATAAGAATCAATCCATACATAGTTCTTAAAGAGAGTGTCCCTAACATATATTTGGATTGTGTGTAGGGGAGAGGGGCATGTTACACCTTGAAAGATAAGTTTCCCACTATTATCTAGGTGAATGATCTTTAACCATTGACTATATTGTGAAGGTGAAGGAATCTCAAATTGGGGGAGACATTCACTGATGGTGGTATATTCATATTCTTGTATCCAAACAAAGTTGACTGCTTTTGGTATGGACCAAGCCCCAAGGAAAGTTTTGATAGTGTAAAAACTATGGTTGGGCCGAGGATAGTATACCTAGGTATTTATACATATCCTAAAAGTTTAGTAATCAAGACACACATAGTTATTATAGAGAAAGTTCCTTGCACAAATATTTTTCATGTATAGGGGGGGAATTTTTTACTTTCTCCTAACATTGTGGTTGGGACCAATATTTGGAAATCCTGAAATCACTATGTATCATGTGACAATATTAATCAAGACATGTATAGTTCATAAAGACATGATCTCGTATATTGGTATGACTCATATGTAGGGGAAAAAGTATTTTATTTTAAGCACAAGAAATACTAAATTTATGTTAACTGGGCAGGTCAGTTTTAAAACAGTGCGTCAGAAATTTTTATTTTCCGACAATTAACACTATGATGTGTCTTTTAAATAAAATTTATTAAATTAATTAGATTAAAGTTAAAATAGAAACAAATTAAATGAAGGTTAAAAGTCTTATTTAAAACTTTGGAATATTTTTTGAAATATTTTCAGAGTTAAACAATGAGTCAGTAAGGGGTTCTGAGACCCGTAGACTCTCGGCATTGATAGAATAAAAATATTAAATATATTTTATTCATACATGTGTCTGTTTCCTTCCAAAAAATTGAAATAACTCTCAAACAGAGTGTCTTATGGGAAATCTAAGACCTTTTTTAGGTCTGTAACGTCATGTTCACCCTAGGAAGGGTATAACCTTGATGCGTGTCAGGTGTTTGACACCCTTGCACATGATAATACCCTCTTTAATTTTAATTAATTTATTATTCCTATTTTCTAATAATAAATGAATAATTTCTCTCAAACTGTGTGATGTATCATAAATCTGAGACCACTGATAGTTCAGGGGAGTAGGGTTTACCCTAGGTAGGGTATAACTTTTGTAAGGATCGAATGTTTGGTCAGATCACAACCAAGGCTAATTTATTTGGGTTATAAATATTTTGTTGTAAAGTTAGAAATAATAATAATAATTTTATTATTAATATTATTAATTGAATTGAAGACAACAAATAAAAATGCACTTCCATAATTAATAAATTGTGTCACAGTGTAAATAATAAATTAGAAATGTAATAAATGTTATATTATTAATTGTTCCAATTTAATACAAATGCACAATCAATATTTATTTAATAACTATTGCCTTTTTTAATGGTTTTTGTCGTTAAAATATTAATGGTATCATTGATTGATTATATTAAATAATTTTAATTTTAATTATATTTATTATTATTAGATTGGGACAAAAACATTGATATATATGTATATGAAGTGTGTATATATATGAGATTAAATATATATATAGTTATATATAAATGTGTGGGTGTATGTATAAAAATATACAGATGTGTGTGTTTATATATAACACATAAATATATATCTGAGTGGATATTTATTTATTGTTGGGATAGATAAAATATTATTAATTATCCACATAAATGCATTTAACATCTCAACTTAAATCAAGGCACATACTATTTAAGTTTTTAGTACAAATATTTAAAGTGACCTAGGGCGCGTGCCTGCGCACCCTATTGCTGGTCTCAAAAAGCTTTTAAAATTAATTAAATGATCTCCCAAGATTTATGTAAAATATTATGTCACACCATAGTGCAACGTTTGGGTTAAAAATAATTAAAAAGGATTAAAGTAATTTTAAAGGAATTAAAAGAGATGTAAAAGGAATGAAAATAAATAATAAAATTAAAAGTGGGAATGAGAAGAATGGAAAAAATAATTAAAAATGGGTCTAACCATTTTTATTATTTTTATTTTTATTTTATTTTCCCTCCATTTTTATTTTTATTTTTATTTTATTTTATTTTATTTTTTACTTATTTTTTTTTTCTTTCTTTCCTTTCCTTTTTCTCCCCCCCCCCCTCACCTCCTCCTCTCCTGTGTGTGGCGCACCCCTCCTCCCTAGGTGGTGCACACCACCTTCTTGTCTCTTTGGAAGATCATTGAACCTCTATAATTAATTTTTTTTCTTCTTCATCAGGTGAGATGTAAACCTTAAGTTAAGGATAATCATGAACATTTGGAATTGTAGAGTTTCATTGAGTATCCTTTGCGCAGTTCGTCGCGGAATGATTTTACCCTATTTTGGGGTTTCTCTAAATTCTTTTATTTTCTTCCATTTTAGGTCAAATAAAATACTACCATGGATCATAGAATCATCAATAATTATAAGGTAGGGAATCTACTCTCTTTACCTCAGTTTCATTGTGATTTATAAAAATTCATGGTTATGTCGTTCGTCGATACCTACCGATGTTGTGTAAATTCACCAAATCTTTTCAATTTAATTATTCTGATTAATTGTTGCATCCCTATTTATTATAAATTATTTTTTTCTAAATTGTTCCAAAGTGGTCAGACACCCCTTTGGGTGTGCCAACACGATCGGTATAAATTCTGTTAGCTCGAGTATTTAATTCATTTAACTGCATGTGTTGCGCAACCTATTTTTGTTGTATTTAATTTAAATAATTATTTTAGAACAATTATGAACCTTGAATTGTTGAATCTTTGGTAGTTTTTTGTGATGAATTATTTATTTATTTCAATTTACATGCCCAAGAATTTTATTTAATTAACTTCATGTGTTGCGCATCCTATTTGTTGTTGTTTTTAATTTAAATAAATAAATTTCATTAATTATGTACTTTGAATTGTTATATATTTGGTAGTTTTTTATGATGAATTATTTATTAAAAAAGTTCATTTATCTACTTATGTTTATGTGTTATTTTTTCCTTATTAACATTGTTATGATGAAATATTTAATTTATACCTTGTGATGCATGGATGTATCTGTTTAGTTTTCAAGCTGCAATTTCAAATGCTTATTATGTCATATCTACTACTATGAAAACATTAATTAAATTTAGTGCAAGGATAGAATGTGGGTCCCATATTAATCTTCATTCTTAGACCCTCTATTCCTGACTGGTTACCACTATGCACTAGGGGGCGGTGTCTTTGGCTTTTCCAGACTGAGACTTCCCTGGGCTTTCCAATACTTATGAGTGATACCAGTTCCAAAAGGACCCATCAGGGATGGACCCATTGGCAATGTGGTTAATCCAGCCTCGAATGTTGCTCGACCCCTTTTTGCGAGATCGGGACAGACATAGGGTAAATTCATGCCTCGAGCGATACTTGGTCTTTCAAAAGATTGTCTTGGATGGGCTTAGTGGTATTGGATAATTTGAAGGATGTTCCATAGAGATACCTTCAGGATTGGCTCGGACTCTAACTCTCAAATTTCAAATTAATAATAATGCACTAAAGGTTTATGTTAATGCTTCTTTGGGTCTCTTAAGAGTTGTGATATTTTTCTGGTATGTTGAAGCAAACCTAGTTGGCACATGACTTAGACCCCAAGTTAAAGCACAAGTTTGGGGGTATTCCTCTTCCTTGTTTTACCTTACTCTTCCAAGCTTTATATATATGCATATGGATATTCTGGTTACAGGTACTCCTTTCAGAATTTCGGCTTTCTCTAAAGCAGGTGATTAGGGACGGGTGTCGTTGGGAACCCGGGCTGAGTTATTTATTTCATTTCACTCAATTAATTATCAGTAATTGTTATATAGTGGAACACTATATTTTATTATTTCACGAAATGGAAAGGTTTAGACACCATGGGTTCCGACCTACTAGGATTTTATCTCACACCCTGCTCAGGTTTCATTGACACACGAGTAGATTACATTCTTGTAGGTATTGACAAAAGGAATTGGGGTTCTTCCAATGCTTGATTATTTCTTGTGGATTAGGATGGATACTGGGGTAGAGGACTGATCCTTTATCATGATGCAGTTTTTTCTTTGTGTCTATTATTTTAGTTGACAGTATGCTTGAGTTTCTGTTTTTTGTACTTTCAGTTTATAATGACATAATGACATGACATCGTTTTGCGAGCTTCCACACTTGAGTATTATTCAATTAGATTATTTATATTTCTTCTGTTGTAGTTTATTAATTTATATGATTCTGCTATTTATTATTTAATTTTTGTTACTTCCTCTATGATATTACTTATTACTTATGAAGGTATACACTTCCCCATGGACATGAAAAAGGCATTCACTGCTAGTCGGTAGCCTATAGCATTCGGTAAATGTGCTTGAGGTCATGTAACCCACTGGTCCGACCACCGCCTTATAGGTGAGATGGGTCGGTACTTTAAAATGTAGCATCAGAGGTGGTATTTTTTTCCTTTTTCATACATTTTTGGTTTGGTAGACTGAATACTAAGAATGTATCAACACATGGTTAATAATCATGCTTGGGACTGATCACCCCATGTTCGGGAAATGACCAAGTGGTCAGGGCTTGGAATTGATGTCTGTGCTTTTTGATGTTACAGTTTATATGATTTCACCTCGAGTGATTGGTGTAATTTTCACTTATGATTTATGCACCTTATAGTATTTTACCCTTGGCCTATTAAGGCAAGGATGAATCATTTCATGCATCATAATAGGCACATAGGAATTCACATTCCCTGCATAGTGCCACGCCATCTAGTTGCATTTTAGTCTTCATGTTGATTCAAATTGTGTGCCTTGAATGTATTCCATGTCTTGTAATTATTTAGCATGCATTTTTATAAACCATGTTTTGGTGATATATTTAAAATGCTATCCTATTTCCATGTTTCCCATTTGATACCATGTTTTCCTTGTATCATGATTTTGTGCCTATTAGCATGTCTCTGTGATTAAAATGTTATGATTTTGTGATTACAACATGAATCTGTTTATTAGCTACTTGTAGTGACCTACTAGCATTTTTTTTATGTAATTGGTTACATTGCTAGAATTTATTGGTTTCCTTTGAATGGGAGACAAATTCCTAAAACTATAAAGTGTATAGTCCCTTATAAGGTTAATATCCACCCATATATCTAGGCTGATATGTGGTTGAGCATGTTATAATTTCAAATTAATTGGTTAACTACCTAAAGGAACAACTAGGACCAAGTAGGCTAGTTGATTCATGTTCCTTATGAGATAACCCAGTATAGGTTTTGTGACTCTTAATAATTAAACAACTATTTTTGGGTTTCATTCTAATGAACCCAAGTCGGCTTAGTGGGACCCTTGTAGGTGGCCTTATCTACTTAAAATGAATTTATGTGATAGATTTCTTAATTAAGGACAAGATTCCAATTAATGTAAATGTTTTAAAATTGAGTTATATAAAAATTTCCTATTTTACCCCTTAGGCGTTGGTTAAGATCAAGTACCTTGTGTTTTGTTTTGAAAAATGGTACTTGACATTGTGATTAAATCTTTTGTTGATTAAAGATTAAATGAGATTAAATATAAAGGGGTTGGATATGGAACCTATAATAATGTCTTCTGTTTAAGAACATGGTATAAGAGTAGTTTTAGTTTCTTCTTGAGTTGCTTTGGAACAGAACCATTCACTTGTCTTTTCCCCTAGCCAGACCCCCTAGCTTAAAAATGTCACCCTTGTTCGGACGAGTGGTCATGTTTTCCATGAATTTTGTTTCAGGCTTGAGCATCAAGTAATGCTCTTTTCCACCAGGTTAGGGATGGTCAGTTGCTTCATAGGTCGTTCAACCCTCTCTTTTTAACAATGATGGATGAATAGGTGCATCATTATCCGAGTTAAAAGTCATCTTGCTTCTGTATCACCTTTGGGTAGTTTGAATTCACGTACGCAGTGTTGTCAAGTGCTTAACGTTGTGACGAACCGATTGAGTTCAGTGTAATCATCAAGTCTTGTGCTTTTAAATACGTTTCGGGTCATCTCTGTAGTACAGTGACTTCTGTCTTAAAGGAATCAAGTTATTCCTAATGCTTGGGATGACTTCCAGAGACTTGGGTGTTTTAACACACCAATAAGTTTGGTTGGGCTTTCATTCCAATTGTTTAAACATTTTCTTTCTGGTTATCTCCAAATCCACTTAGTTTACTCTTCCTTAAGTGATGAGCATATCCCCTATCTTGCCATCATCCTTGATGCACTAAGAGAGCATCAACCTTATGCCATGTCAAAGCTTTAAATGTTTTTGGGCTTGTTTAGGGTGATATTCTCAGTGTTTCACGCTGATGTGTTGTTCTTATTAAGGATTTAGTTAGTCTAGAGTGCCCCTTGGATTTCTGTGTAAGAATTCATTTGACGGACTCTGGTACACCAGCCATTTATTCCGACGTGACCACCATGTCGATGTATCTCTGGGCTCATTAAATAACTTGTTTTGGACGTCTTATCCTTGTACCAACGTCTCACTCATAAACATGGTGTATGGACTATCTTAGGTTAGTTCCATACACTCATGTCATGTGAATCTGAGGTTACCCTAGACTTATTGTAGGACTCGGTGATGCCTAAATCAAGGAACATCACCGGAGGTTAGGTATGATCTTTGGTGGATGTCTTTGCTGTAAATGTGAGATACCTTTGAAGAAGACATCACAGTTCAATTTTTAAAATTCCCATCGTCTAAGTCGAACATCTTCTTAAATGGTCGGTCAGAGTGGCTTGACTAGTTCTCTCTCTTGTTCAATGAAGCGACCAATGACGAACCTTTTTCTTGTGCGTTATCTAGTGAGACAAGTGTGGTTTTGTTCAGCCAAGACTTTTTATAAAAAGTTGTCTTAACATTGTCTTTTAGGTCAATGGGAATCGACCATTTTATCTGTTTCAAAAATCAAGTGAGAAGTATCACTAGAATGCTTAAGGGCATGTCTTGTAAGAAATTATGACAGTGGAAGGTGTCATGACTCAGAATTCTTCCCTTTCTAACATTAAAACCTAAGGTGGGAAGTAAGTTTTACTAGATGTTTAATCATATGATGGCATTGTCATGTCTCTAGGAAAAAGGGCTTTGATAAATACCATCTTGGTGTTTTAGTTGGTAAATGAGTGTTGGCTCATATATTAATTTCTTTTGGGTCACTTGCCTAACCAATGTTTGAATGTGCATTGATTGTTTGGAAACACAACACAACCTTTTGTATGATATTGAATGACCCTGTAGATAGGTTGAGAGTTACATTGTTCCGGAAGGCTTCTCGGGGTTGAGAACTTCTAAGGTGGAAATTTTGTAAGTTTTTATGTTTTGAACTGGATGAAAAAAGCACAAGAAATAAAAAATTTCCATTAACCGGGTAGCTCAGTTATAAAACCGAGCGTGAGAACTTTTTATTTTCTGATAATTGACATTGTGATGTGTCTTTTAAATAAATTTTATTAAATTAATTATATTAAATTTAAAATAGAAAAAAATTGAATGAAGGGTAAAAGTCTTCTTTAAAAGTTTGGAATATTTTAGAAAATATTTTCAGTGTTAAACAATTAGTCAGCACGGGGTTCCAAGACCTGTCAACTCTCGCCATTGATATTATAAAAATATTAAATTTATTTTATTCATACGTGTGTTTGTTTCCTTTCAAAAAAATTTAATAACTCTTAAACGGTGTGTTGTATAAGAAATCTAAGACCACCGTTAGGTCCTGAACAACGATTTTACCCTAGGCAGGGTATAACCTTGATGCGCGTCCGGTGTTGGGCACCCTTGAACATGATAATAGCCTCCTCGATTTTAATTAATTTATTATTCTGATTTTCTAATAATAAATGATTAATTTCTCTCAAATGGTGCGTTGTATCAGAAATCTGAGACCATCGATAGTTCCAGGATGTGGGTTTTACCCTATCCAGGGTATAAGCTTTGTAAGGATTGAATTTTTTGTCAGATCGCAACCGAAGCTAATTTATTTAGGTTATAAATATTTTGTTGGACTGTTATAAATAATAATAATAATTTTATTATTAATTGCATAGAATATGAAAAATAAAAATTCATTTCCACAATTATTAAATTGTGTCGTGGTGTAAATAATGAATTAGCATTATAATAAATTTTATATTATTAATTGTTCCAATTTAATACAAATGCATAATCAACATTTATTTAATAACTATTATCTTTTTTTAATTATTGTTGTCGTTAAAATATTAATGGTGTCATTGATGGGTTATACTAAATAATAGTAATTTTAATTATAGTTATTAATATTAGATTGATACAAAAACATTGATATATATGTATATTATGTGTGTATATATATATATTGAGATTATATATACATATAGTTATATATTCATGTGCTGGTGTATATGTATGAATATACAGATTTGTATATATATATATATAACACGTAAATATATATATAGGTGGATATTTATTTATTGTTGGGTTAGGTAAAATATTATTAATTATCCACATAAATGCATTTAATGTCTCAAATTAAATCAAGGTGCAGATCATATAAGTTTTTAGTCCAAATCTTTAAAGTGACTCAGGGCGAGCACCTGTGCACCCTGTTGTGGGTTCAGGACAACTTTTTAAATAAATTAAATGATTCCTCAGGCTTTATGTAAAATATTATGTTTCACCCTAGTGCAACGTTCAGGTTAAAAATAATTAAAAATGATTAAAGGAATTTTAATGAAATTAAAAAGATATGGAAAAGAATGAAAATAAATAATAAAATTTAAAGAGGGAATGAGAAGGATAGAAAATAATTAAAAATGGGTCTAAGCATTTTTATTATTTTTATTTTTATTTTCCTTTTCCTCCCCTTTTATTTTTATTTTTATTTTTTATTTTTTTTTCTTTTTTTCTTTTTTTTCTTTTTTTCCTTTCCTTTTTCTTTCTCTTTTTTCCACTCCTCTCCTCCTCCTATCCTATGTGTGGCGCACCCCTCCTCCCTAGGTGGTGTGTACCACCTTCTCCTCTCTTCAAAAGATTTTTTCACCTATGTTTGTCATCTATTTTTTTCACCATAAGGTGTGCTATAAACCATAAGGTAAGGCTAATCATGTGCATTTGGAATCATAGAGTTTTGTTGAGTGTCCTTTGCACAATTCGCTGCGGAAGGATTTTACTCTATTTTGGGGTTTCTCTAAAATCTTTTGTTTTCTTCCATTTTAGGTCAAATAAAAGTCAACTACAGATCATATAATCATCTATGACTATAAGGTAGGGTGTCTACTCTTTGTCCCTCTATTTCATTGCGATTTATAAAAATGCACGGTTGTGTCGTTCGTCGGTTCCTACCAACAATGTGTAAATTCACCAAATCCTTTCAATTTAATTATTCCGCCTAATTGTTGTAGCCCTATTTATTATAAATTAAATTGTTTAAATTGTTTCAACATAGTTGGACACCCCATTGGGTGTGCCGACATGGTCAGTATAAATTCAGTTAGCCCAAGTATTTAATTCATTTAACTGCATGTGTTGCGCAACTTATTATTTTTGTGTTTAATTTAAATAATTATTTACAATAATTATGAACCTTGAAATATTGAATCATTGGTAGTTGTTTGTTTTGGATTATTTATTTATTTAAATTTTCATGCCCGAGTATTTAATTTAATTAATTTCATGTGTTGCTCAAACTATTTTTTGTTGTGTTTAATTTAAATAAATAATTTAGATTAATTATGTACTTTGAATTGTTGGATCTTTGGTGGTTGTTTGTGAATAATTATTTATTACAAAAGTTCATTTATCTGCTTATGTTGATGCGGTATATTGCCTTTTTAAGTTTTTTATGATGCAATATTTAATTTATACCTTGTGATGCACTGGTGTATCTGTTCAGTTTTCAAGCTGCAATTTCATATGCTTATTATGTCATATATGCTGCTGTGAAAACTTTAATTAAATTTAGGGCCAGGATGGAATGTGGGACCCATATTAATAGTCATGCTTATACCCCCTATTCCTGACTGGTTACCACTACATGCCAGGAGGCAGTGTCTTTGGCTTTTCCAGACTGAGACTTTCCTAGGATTTCTAATACTTATGAGTGATACTAGTTCCAAAAGGGCCCATCTGGGACATATTTGTTGTCAATGTGGATAATCCAGCCTTAGATGATGCTCGACCCCTTTTTGTGAGATCGGGATGGACTCAGGGTAAAGTCATGCCTCGAGCGATACTTGGTATTTCGAAATATTACCTTGGATAGGCTAGGTGGTGTTGGATAATTTGAAGGATGTTCCATAGTGATCCCTTCATGATGGGTTCAGACTCCAACACTCAACTTGAACATTAATAATGATGCACTAAAGGTTTATGTTAATGCTTCTTTGGGTCTCTTAAGAATTGAGATATTTTTCTGGTATGTTGAAGCAGACTTGGTTGACTCGTGACTTAGACACCAAGTTAAAGCACAAGATTAGGGGTGTGCCTATTCTTTGTTTTACCTTACTATTATAGGATTTATATATATGAATATGTTTATTCTTCTTACAGGTACTCCTTTCGGACTTTCAGATTAGGATGAAGAAGGTGATTAGGGATGGGTGTCTTTGGAAACCCAGACTGAGTTATTTATTTCATTGCACTTAATTAATTAACTACAATTGTTATATAATGGTACACTACATTTTATTAGTGCATTAAATGGAAAGGTTTAGACACCGTGGGTGCCGGCCTACTGGGAATTTATCTCACACCCTGCTCGGCCGTCGTTGACACCCGAGTATATTACATGCTTGTAGGTATTGACAAAGGGAAGCAGGCTGCTTCTGATGGTTGATTGTTTCTTACTAATTGGGATGGAGACTGGGGAAGAGGACCGATCCATGATCATGATGTAGTTTTTGAATTGTTTCTTTTCTTTTAGTTGGAAGTATGCTTGAGTTTCTATTTTTCGTACCTTCAGTTTAGATAGACATCATGGCATGACATTGTTTTGTGAGGTTATGCACTTGAGTATTATTTAGTTGGATTATTTTTATTGCTTCTGCTCCAGTTTAGTCATTTATATGCTTCCGCTATTGATTATTTAATTTTTGTTACTTCCGTTGTGATATTACCTATTACCTATGAGGGAATAGTCTCCCCTATGGACATGAAAAACACCCTCTCTACTAGTCGGCATCCTCTGGCGTTCAGGGAGATTCCCTTGAGGTCATGTAACCCACCGGTCTGACCACTGTCTTAGAGGTGAGTCGGGTCAGGAAGTTACATTAAAATACCCTCTGTAGATCTAGAACATATGTAAGGAATTGTGGGAATGAATGTTCTAAGGAATAATTTAGTTTTGTGATAAGGACTTCAACATGGATCGATCTCTCATGTAGGGGATAGAAGTAGCCACAATGAGTGATCCACTCAAAGAAGTTTAGAGCCTTATAGGATTGAATTTCACCCCATAGTTTAACATATTGTGGTAGGGATGAAGACAATATAGTTTAACATCATGGGGTAAGGATGTGTGGTTTTTCATGACTATGATCCATAAGTGAATTTTGATGACCTTGTCTCTGCTGAGTGAAGAGTCATGCATCGAGACAAGGTAGGGGAATTTTGAATTTTATTGTAAAGAAGGAACCAGTCATTATGTATTATTTTTTTAATCCATTTATATGTATAGAGTATAATATCTAGACTTCACTACATATCTCAAGAGAATGATAATCAATCCATACATAATTTTTTGAAAATAAATTCCCCACATTGATCTCATTTATATATGAGGAGAGGGAATTTCTCTTATGTGGATATGACTCTCATTTGGATCATGGGCCACATAGGGTGGATCACTCTAAATAGTTTAAGGTATCACATGATGGACGATATGTCATGAAGTTTAATATCATTTTATTAGGACATTACCGTGTGATTTGACATCAGAATATTAGGATGATCTCATACAGTTTAATGCCAGAAAACTAGGATATTATTGTGATGTCTAACAATAAGAAACAAGGATGTTGTTATGCAGTTAAATGTCATGTGACTAAGAAATAGATGATATGCAGTTTAAAGTCTTGTTTCCATGACTTGAATGCTCCCGTAGGAATTATGAAAAGTATTTATTATGAAATTATACATTAGTGTGCGGTGTGATGTGTTCCCCATCCATTGTGTCCAATGAGTAAGTTGTATTTGAACAGATCATGTGTATGATATAAGGTCCTTCCCACTTAGGTTATAATTTTAGTGCTTTCATCCTTGGTATCATCAAGGATCTAAGAACTAATACCAATTCTCCTTGATGGAATAAGTGTAGGTTGATATTATTGTTGAAGGATCGTACAATCTGGTTTATATAGACATTAAGGTTATGTAGATTGCATAACCTTTCCTCATCGAGTCAATATATCTCATCTAGTCATTCTGTGATTCTTCTTCTTTTGATATTTAGTTGAAAATAAAGGTCTAGAGTGTGGGTAATTGTAAATTTATGGGAATTAGAACCAATTTTCTAGGGAAAAAATTATGTGGTCACTTGTGTAGCAATGTGGTTTGTGGTATGATGGGTCCACAAATTATGAAAAAACTTATCAGGACAACAAATATTGTCTTTGTACACTATTTTCTGAAGTATATTTGATAGATTCTTATTGAAATCCCTTATCAAGTATATTCCACTACATAATAGTGATATAAATGGTTGGGATCAATATTATATACTTGATACAGCCTCTTCAACTAAAAAGAATAAAAGTTAGTGTCATTTTTCTTCAATATTTTGTGACTGACACTGAATTTAGTGATGATATGAGACTTCACAAATTTGATTAAGTACATCATCCCGAATTACCTAAGGGGTATATCCTCAGCCTATTTGGAAAAGATTTCAATATTAGTAAGCATATATTTAAACCATTTTTTTATCTAGGGGATGTAGTCCCACGACATCCATTCCCCATATGTAAAATGGAAAGGAATATTTAGAATTATGTAGCAACTCTATGGGATGGTGAATGAAGTTTTCATGTATTTTACATTTATAAAATTACATGGTGAAATCCTTGAGGTCTTTTATCATCATCGACCAGAAGTAACCAAGCCTCCTAATTTTTTGGGAGAGCTTGGTTTTGGACTGGTAAGTACCATAGAATCATGTGTGGACTTTCTAAATGATGTTTAGAGTCTCTCCTTCTATGATTCATCTAAGGTGGACATTGTCAAAGATTCATTTTTAGAGAGGTTTTTGATAATTTGACCCATCCTAAAGGGTGAAGTTCACTACTCAGAATTAGATCCATTGATTTTTGGATCTATCTAGTTGAAGGGTCCCATTTTTTGATTTAATCAATTATGGGGTTCATCCATCCATGAATGAACATTGGCTCATCACATCTCTGGGTTGCACTAATTTGATTGATACCTTTCATATCACAGATGATGATCGTAGAGACTACCCTTTGGTGTGAAATGAGAAAGAGAATCTCATCATGGTCTAAATTAGAAAGGTTATTTTCTATATTTTCCAGTGTATTAGCACAGGCATTCAGTTAATGAATTAAATGATGCAACCTTGGTTCAACATAGATCATAATTATCAGACCACTAACATAACCAATTAGAGGGGTTAATTCTTCTTTCCTCGTGGAATATTCACCACTTATATTCTTACATACCAGATATGAGTCACCTTTGATATTCAAATAGGTTATATGTTGCTATAGGAATAGTTTTGAACCTACAATTAGGGCTTAGTATTCCACCTCATTGTTGGTGTAACCTTCCAATAGTAAGAATGTGTATGGCGTAATTTTCTTGTTCAAGTAAAAAAATAAAATCCCTAGACTAACTTAGTTGAGGTTCAATTTTTACATCCTATTCTAAGATGACTTCAAGAGTCCCTATTAAAATACATCTCCATTGTTCGAGATGTTTCATGGGTATAGAAAACTTCTTCTTCTATGAGTTCGGTGTTTACCCGCATGATCTATGAGGAATGATGTGTAGAAAGGAAATAACCTAGCACATTCTCCTTTATTACCTTCTATAAGACAAATTGAATTTTGTACTATTGTAAGATAACTTCTCACTAGTCCATATTCCTAGTTAGTATAGGGTGGATGAGAATATACCTAAATGATTCAATATAAGGGACCAAATGGACTTCATGATATGGAAAGTAATTCCTTATATTTTCATTATAAATATGATTGTTAGGTAGTTCTTCTTGATATCATAATACTGGGTCTTAGAATATATCATAATTCAGATGAGATAGTGGAGACTGTTTTCATTTACTATATCATTCCTCTATGTGATAAGGGCACTGAGTAATTTCTCTATGGTGGAAAAATACAGAATGAGTGTATTCCCTTTTAACTATAGAATTAAGACTAGTGGATTTAGTAGGTATTAATTGAGGTCCTCAAAATCTTCTTAATAGTATTTTCCCCACTGTTAGGCAACTCCATTATTCATTAACTTAGTTAGGGGAGGAAATATTCTATCTAGGTTGGCTAGGAAACACCAAATATAAGTGAGGATTCCCTATACCCCTCTTAAATATTAAAGATTTCAATGAGGTTTTATTGAAACAATTTCACTAGTATTCTTTAGATCAACATCAATATCATGGTGGAATACCAAAAATCCAAGGAGTTTCCCTAAAGTTACCCCAAAAACACACTATAAAGGATTTATCTTTAAAATGTGTTGCAATAATTTTCCAAAGATTGTTTGATGATTGTTAATGTGACCAAAATTTTCCTGATATTTAACCACCTAGTCTTCAAAATTGAATTCCTCAATTCATTAAAAAATGGGTTTGAAGATATGATTCATATCTCATGGAAAAGTGGTGCCAACATTCTTTAAACTTAAGGGTATGACCTGGTAGAAGAATATCTGTTAATGAATTCTAAATTTTGTGTCTTCCTAATCTCCAGGGACCATCTTGATCTATTTATATCTTGAAACCCCATCCATAATGGAAAAGGGATATAATTTAGTAGTCACATTGATCGGAATTTTTGTTACTATAACTGGGAAATCATTCCTTAGGCATTTTCAATTGAGATCCCTAAAATCAATGCAGACACTGATCTATCCCTTATTTTTTAAAAGGGAATGATGTTGGAAATCCATTTTGGGTACTTCACCTCTCGTATGAAGTTGTATTTAATTAGTTTTTCAACTTCATATTCCACCATGGTAGCATGTGAGGGATAAATTCTCTTGGATACCTATTTAAAACCTCAGCGGTCATCTGGTAAGAACAAGTTATGGGTATCCATGGCAGGTTATAACATTGGAATCTCTATATAATTATAAGAAAATACATAATGGTTCTTCTTCAAGAATGAGATTTACATATCCTACTCTTTGATAAGCATTGAGGAACAGATCAATGTGACCTTCAGGTCCTCTTTTTTCCCATATATACCATCATGATCTCATCGATGATGGTGTAGATGCCTTCCTCAAATACCAAAGGGGCGTCCTTGAGGTCATCCTTTTACTCTTCTATCTCCATTTTGATGTGACTATCTTTAGGCATGGTAGATAACATGGGGATATCCCTATTCCTGATGAGGAATAAGCACCTATGATAAGAAGAGTTGACATTCTAAACTTCCAAGTGTGTTGTGGGGAATTTTCAATTTCTTATAAATGTGAAAGATTATTTTATGATCCTGGTAGAGCATTATTATAGATATCCATTGATGAATCCACTTTATCTAGTTTAATATTTATTCCATAGACATGGGATTGTTAAGTTTTAAATTTTTAATGGCCTTTTAGGATAATATCTACTATCTTGATCATGTTTATAGGAAATACATAGTCACTATTGATTAAGATATGGGGGCATGTAGGGGTGGTTCCCAAGCTATTGGGAGCAGAAACCTACATATTTCCCTCTTTCATTAGTCTTTTCATTCCCTATTATAAAAACTCACCTCAACATACTAGGAATCAAAATATTAAAAGGGGGACTATCTCCATGTAGCACCCTGACCAAAGATCCACATAACTGGTTCTCCAGGATTGGGTCTATAGGGACTTAGGTGCATCGACTCATATTCCAAAGGTTGTTGACTAACAGTGAGGGTATTGGGTGATAGTGGGGATATTATACCCTCTGATGATAAAAATAATAATGGTCAATGTAAAATTTGTATTATAGAACTAAACGACCATGATCAATGGAAGAATAATAAAAAGAATCAATAATAATCCCAAAAGAAAACCATTTATACATAATAAATAATACACATGTAAAGACAATCATACAAAAGTATGTAGGATTTCCCATAGGCCGATTATATATGTACGTACTCAAAAATCCCAAAAAATCATTATATTAATGCAAAAGAACCTTTTTGTACATCTACCATACACCCCATGCACTCGCAGTACATCCCTGCTCACTAAGATCCATCCCGTGAGTTTGATCCCTTATCTAATCTCAAATCCATAAAGTCTACATGTGTCCTAAGGGGCCCATATAGGGTGTGAGTATGAACCTAGTAGGACACCACCAACAGGTTTTTATCTTATATCCATATTTATATCAGTATATGAAAAACATATATAACTAGGAACTATGCCCATATGATACATAACCCACAACACTTGTTCTCACCAACCACAAGGGAGCATTGTAACGCCCCGACCCCAGTTACCCAGAGTCGGTGCATTATTACATAACATTGGCATGATCACAATAAAGATCAAATCTTGAAAGACCGATTGGTTTAGTAGCCTTGGAAACACTAGATATATTCATAAAGTTTTACATTACATCATGAAGTGAAAAACTACTATAAAAACATATTGTCTCCATAATCCACACTATTATACCCTCATCATATCCCTACAGGTCATTCATAATTTACTTCTTCACATCCTAGGAAAAATAAAACATAGAAAAGGGGTGAGCTCAAATGCCCAGTAAGGATAACAATATAGCAGAAACTTTCATAAATAAGAATAAACATTTAAGGTAGTGTATAACTAAAACAAAAGCCCTTTAAACTTGAACTTCAACATAGTATGGAAAAATAAAAAGAAATAATTCCATTTATATATTCACATGGATATTCTACTAATCGAATAATCACATGCAATATCAATAACCGCTCTCATAATGATTGAATGCATAATGCCAGACTATCATAACCACATAGTCAAGGCCTCGTGCCAAGACTACAAATAATATTTTGCCAAGGCCTTGTGCCAAGACACTATTTTGTCTCATGAGACCTACTGATGCATCTAGGAGCTATAGCGGGCTCCAACCGTCACATATTAAGTCCAATACATTCCCATATGAAAAGGTTTAAACATAACATAAACATTCATATTAAAACTAGCATATGAAATGTAAATACTTCATCCATAAACCATGAATGGTATAAAAATAACACATCCATATTCAAACATATCACAAAACCTTCAATACAATATAGGAGTTTTGTTTCATAATAAATCAACTTCAAATAAGCGTAAAATCCATCAAAGGATGTTGACATAGATGAAATCAAAACTCTTTTTAGAGAAATATCTCTTTCTATTTTGAAATCATTTAAGAGTAATATATTTATAAAATAAAACATTTTATTTGAAAATATTCTTATAAGCTTGTAAGGGAAGCTTCGATGATTTTATAACGGCGGAAAATAGCCTCACCCACCGTATAAGTTAAAAAAACATTCTTACCTTAATTTTGTCGAAAAGGTTAAAAAGCACCTTGTTTGGAAAACGAAGGAAAGATTCCTTTATAAAACTCTTATAAAAAGTAAAACAAGGGTATAAATGACTTTAACCCATATTCTAGTAAATATTAAAAATGTTTTGAAATTCATTTTTAAGAAACATGGATGCGGATGATAAAGAGATCCCAGTAGATTATTACGTATAAACAACCTCAGATAATGAAGAGATTGCGAAATAAACCCTTACCTTGTACTTTTCCTTGGTTGGGGTAGGATAACCTCCTATATAATGGTGAAATAATTGTTATTAAATTATACAATAATATGATATCATATATGATCTTTTAACATTGATTTGTTAATAATATCTTAGTATTATCGTCGTTTCGGGTGTTAACTTACTCGTTTTCATTGATACATTTTGTTACGTAAGCCATTTTTGCTATGAATAGGATGTATCTTATTCATATCCAGAATGATATCAAGTCATTAAAAATTATTTTTAAATCATCAAATGATAATTATACTTGAATGGATACGATGGAGAATGAATTTCATCGCGTTCGTGGAGATGGTAGTCCGTACGTACGCACGAGCGACAATATCATTCTTTTGATATTAAAATAATATATAATTGGATGGTATAACATATATAAAGAATCATTATCATGTTATATTTATTATTTACATGAGTTACACATCATTATTATACCCATCCAAATAATAATTTATTGAATAACAATTACACCACGACGTGGAGACGGTAAGCCGTACGTACGCACGTATGGTGACATGTTATTCAAAGGATGGATAGAATACTGAATATGGTTGTACCATATTTATAATAACATAACAGTATATATAAGATACTGGAGTTATTATTTTATAATGGTAATAACAAAGAAGGAAGAAGTGGAAGAAGAAATGAATTTGAAAAAGGGTGGTGAAAACATTACCTCTTCTTTGGGTTCTTCCTTTTGATTTGATCAAAAGGGCTCTTAGGTTGGCTTATAACTAAAGTAAAGACTCTAGGATGAAGTTAGAGATGTTTATAGAGTATTTGGGCAGAGTTTGGCCGATCAAAAAGGCTTTGAAGGTGTCAGTTAATGAGAAGGGAGAGTGCCCTTTTATAAGAGGGGTGAGGGGCACCTTTAGAAAAGCTAGAAATATTATTTTATAATAAATTCATATTCAGTTTCTAAGGGCTCCAAAGTGGATTATTTAAATTTTAAGGTGGTTATAGGTCGAAAAACACTCAACCAATAGAATTTAGATAGGTTTGGGTTACTATATTAACCTTATTATTACGTTTTAACTCTTAGTTAATTAGTCTGACACTTACCATGTCACTTTGTATTTTTATATTATATAGTTAATAAACTTACTATATACATCCCAGAGACCCCCAAGTTGTCCATTAATGATACACCTATCATGATATAAGCCTCTTGGCCGAAACATTGATTTTTAGGAATTTAATATCAATTAATAATATAATATTTGTTTTAACAACTCTTTTATGTCAATTTTGACACTATTCAATAATTGATTTTTGTAAAACTCATAACAGAATTATTAGTTCGAAAAAAGTAAATTAAATCAATAATAATATGTCATATTATCTTGGAAAATTAGTTTAAGTCATTAAAAGTCTCAAATTATATTTATTTGGGTATTTATAATATCAATTATTTTAATTTTTCACTATTATGGTAATTACTGCATCATCATTGTGTCATAAATAAATTACATTATTTAATGTCTAAAAATTATAAATAAAGTATCATTATGTAGGAAATATTTTTATCTTTCTAATGAATATTTACAATCGAATTTATCTTATGTATAACCCTATATTAAAAATGTTTTAGTAAATAAACTTTGATTTTAACTCTTTTAAATCTTCTTTGAATTAAATAATAATAAATGTCCTAATCTAATCCAAGTGGATCTAAATGATAATATTTTATTCCTAAGGTTGTTTTTGGTCGATATACACTTGTCCAATAGAATTAGGACATGTGTAAGGGTAATATTAATATCATTTTTACCCTTAATTACCATATTTACTTTTAACCGTGGTAAATAAAAGTAAAAAGTTACTATTCACCAAAAATTATTTTCATCTCATTGAACCAAATTTTACCTCTTTATATTAACCATTTCTCTCAGATTTTCGAAATTACAATCACAGAAGCAGTAAAATTAAGTTTTATGAAAAATTCAGTTTTTTAACTACCACTTAGTAGTTTCACTATTCATCAAAAATTGAAGTTTTTCAGAACAATGCCAAAATTTCACCCTAAGCTATAATTGATATTCCAAATTCAAAAATTATGTCTATTTTATGAAATTCCAAACATAAAAGTTGTATTAATTAATTTTATAATTAATTCCCGCTGTCACAACAAATAGCGTGTTTTTAAGAAACAATGTATATCAAAAGATTGATAATTGTTTATGTCCAATTTCAAAGTGAAATTAATTATAATGACCACCATTGGATAAAATGGTAAAAATATATTCTAATTATACTTTAAAACCACTAAATAATATAATTTATCACTATAAATTATTTTTATTAAAAAATTTGTTTCTAAGTATTTTTCACTATTCATAAAAATTGGAAGTTCTCAGAAAAATATCAAAAATTCAACTTAGGATAATTTAGATATTCTGAATCCAAAAATGAAGTCTATTTTGAAATATAAAATATATATAATTTCAAAAAGTAGGTATTACTATTCATAAGGTCTAGTTTGATTGGTTGTGGTGTGTTAGAACTCGATGTTGCGTACAACACGCGCTATCGCATTATTCCAAGAGAAGCGTGTCGTAGAAGCATGGGGTGTTACATTTTCCCCTCCTTCAAATAATTTCGTCCTCAAAATTTCTAGAATACTACCGCATGAAAAGACTCGGGTGGTTCTCTATCATAAGTTCCTTGGGTTCCCACGTTGCCG
Organism: Viscum album; assembly: GCA_963277665.1. Lineage (NCBI taxonomy): Eukaryota > Viridiplantae > Streptophyta > Magnoliopsida > Santalales > Viscaceae > Viscum > Viscum album. Next base: position 287,278,318 of record OY728151.1, on the reverse strand, counting down.
CTTCCATCTTATGGTTTCTCCACAAGACTTTTACCAGACGAGTCGTCTGGTTTCTCAGTACTTGTTCTCTCGTATGAAGAATCCTGATGGGATATTCGCAATAAGACAGATCGGATTCCAGTTCTAATTCCTCATAGGTGAGTACATGTGTTGGGTCAGGCATGTATTTCCTCAACAGAGATATGTGGAACACATCATGAACTTTAGAGAGACTTGGCGGCATTGCCAATCGGTAAGCTACATCACCAATTTGTTCTAGAATTTCGAAAGGTCCAATGTACCTGGGACTCAATTTACCTTTCTTACCAAAATGTATGACTCCCTTCCATGGAGATACCTTCAAGAAAACATGATCACCGACTTGAAATTCTAAATCCTTCCTTTGATTATCGGCATAGCTCTTCTGCCTACTTTGAGCTGCTTTGATGTGATTTTGGATTACCTTCACCTTTTCCATCGTTTTCTCCACCAGTTCTGGACCTACAAGTTTTCTTTCACCAACGTCATCCCAAAAGTTTGGTGTGCAACATCTCTTCCCATACAACGCTTCATATGGTGCCATCTGAATACTCGAATGGAATCTATTGTTATAGGAAAATTCTACCAGAGGTAAATATTGATCCCACATACCCTGAAAGTCAAGTGAGCAGGATCTCAACATGTCTTCTAAGGTTTGAATAGTTTGTTTTGATTGTCCATCTGTCTGAGGGTGGTAGGCAGTGCTCAAATAAAGTTCAGTATCCAGGGATTTCTGAAGACTCTTCCAGAATCTTGTAGTAAAACAGGGATCACGATCAAAAACAATTGATAGGGGTACTCCATAAAGTCTCACAACATCATCAATATATAGTCTTTCTAGACGTTCCAATGGTAGATCTTCTCTTATAGCAAGAAAATGTGCTGACTTGGTAAGACGATCAACAATGACCCATAATGCATCGTTCCTTCTAGGAGTCTTTGGTATCCCCATGACAAAGTCCATCGTAATATTGTCCCATTTCCACTCTGGTATTGGAAGAGGTTTCATGACTCCTCCAGGCTGTTGCCTTCTAGCTTTCACTTGTTGAAAAACCATACATCTTGACACAAAATCAGTAATCTCCCTCTTCATGTTGTCCCACCAAAAATGTTCCTTCAAATATCTATACATTTTGGTGCTCCCAGGGTGTATTGAGAAATTGGAACTATGAGCATCATCCAGCAATTCCCTTTTTAGATCAGGTATATCGGGAACACAAAGCCTCTTCCTGAATTTCAAAATTCCTTCTTCATACACAAAGTCTCTCAATCTCCCATCATTCACAGCTTTCATCTTCTTTTGAAATTCTTCATCATCGGTCTGAGAACTCTTAATACTTTCTTGTAAATATGGTTTGGCAACCATTTGAAAAAGCATTGATGTTTCACATTCCCTGGTTATTCCCATTTCCATCTTCACTAGATCCATGAAAATTTGATCCCTTTAAATTATCATATTGTTCAAAACTCCATGATCTTTTCTGCTCAAAGCATATTCCACCTTATTTGCTTTCCCCAGGTTCTAGTGTATCGTACAATCATAATCCTTGAGTAATTAAATCCATCTCATTTGCCTCATGTTGAGTTCTTTTTGTGAGAAAATATACTTCAAACTCTTGTGATCAGTATAAATATCACATTTTTCACCATAGAGATAGTGCCTCCATATCTTCGAAGCAAAGATCATAGCTGCTAACTCAAGATCATGAGTAGGATAGTTTTTCTCATGAATTTTCAACTATCATGATGCATAGGCAATAACCCTATCATTCTGCATAAGGACACAACCAAGTCCTTTCTTCGATGCATCACTATAAATAACGAACCCATCATCCCCCGATGGTAGAGTCAATATAGGAGCATTAACTAATATTCTCTTCAGTTCTTTGAAACATTATTCACACTCTTTTGTCCAAACAAATTTAACCCCTTTACGTGTGAGCTTCATTAATGGGTTTTCCAATCGGGCAAAATTCTGGATGAAACGTCGATAATAACCTAACAAACCAATAAAACTGCGTACCTCAGTTATACTCGTAGGTGCTGGCCATTCTTAGATTGCCTTGGTCTTAGAAGGATCAACAGAGATTCCATCTTTAGAGACAATATGGCTAAGAAAAGAAATCTCATGAAGCCAGAATTCACACTTGCTAAACTTCCCATATAATTCATGTCTTCTCAGAGTCTTCAAGATAATGCGCAAGTGACTTTCATGATACTCATAGATTTTAGAGTATAAGAAGATATCATCAATAAATACCACCACAAATTCATCGAGATATTCCTTGAAAACTCTATTCATCAGATCCATGAATACAGAGGGTGCATTAGTCAATCCAAAGGACATTACAGTAAACTCGTAATGCCCATACCTGGTTCGAAATGTTGTCTTCGGAATGTCTTTCTTCTTTACACACAACTGATGGTATCCAGATCGAATGTCAATCTTTGAAAAGTATTGAGCTCCATACAGTTGGTCAAATAAATCATCAATGCAAGGTAGGGGATACTTGTTCTTTATTGTTATGGTATTAATCTCCCTATAGTCCATACATAACCTCATAGATCCATCTTTATTTTTAACAAAAAGAATAGGGGCTCCCCCTGGAGAAACACTAGGGTGAATAAATCCCTTATTACTCAATTTCTTTAGTTGTTTCTTTAGTTAAACTAATTATACAGTGGTCATTCTATAAGGGGACTTCAATATAGGCCTTGATCCAGGAATTAAATCAATGGAAAACTCAACTTCTCGTTCTGGAGGATGTCCAGGTAAATCTTCCGGAAACACATCTACATATTCTTTCACAACAGGTACATCCTCTATTTGAACATTCCTTTCCTCACCCACAGTAATTTCATTCTCTTCCTCCCCAATAATTGAATTTAGTTGTGCTACTGGGGGTGGATCTAGATAAGAATTAGGTGGTGACGATTATGCTCTAAAGATTAGGTGTTCCTTATCATCATCATCATCAAAAATCGTAACCTCCTTCTTCTTACAATAAATATTTGCATCATAGTCCGAAAGCCAATCCATACTGAGGATTATATCAAACTCAATCATATGTATGACGATGAGATCAGCAGATAAAGAACATTTATGTTCCCTAATGGGGACTGATTCACAAAACATTATTGAAATGATACTTCCCTTAAGAGTTTTAACTGACAACTCCCTTGTTAAATCAAATTGGAAATATCTAATTTTCTTAGCAAACTGGGAAGATATGAAACAATGTGATGATCCAGAATCAAATAATTCATTTGCTAAACTTGAGGAAACCATTAAATTACCTGCCACCACGTCTTTCGGAGCTTCTACCTCAGCAGTAGTGATAGCATAAGCTTGGTCTCGATCCCTTGGCCTTTTCTGAGGTAAGTTCCCCTGAATATTAGTACATTCATTTGCATAATGTCTCATCTCCCTACAATTGTAGCATTGAACTTTGGTAGCTTCCTACTTCCCTTTTCATTCACGAACTTGGTGGCCTTTTTCACCACACTTGTAAGACACCCATTACCTTCATGCAAGTACCGGGGTGTTTCTTCCCACATTTACCACAGGATGGATATTCAACCTTTCCCTTCTTCCCCTTATTTCCATTCCCAGATTGATCAGCAGATCTCTTCTTCTCTTGCTTTTCTTTAAAGTCATAAGACTTGGAAATTCCTTTTCTATCTTGATAGCACATGAGACAATGTCTTCATACGACGAGAAGGATTGTGAGACTAATGCTCGACGGAGAAATGGTTTTAACCCATCAAAGAAATGATCAATCTTACTTCTTGAGTTACGTATACAATCTCCAGCATACCTTGATAACCTTGTAAAGTTAGCCTCATACTTTGCAATATTCTCATCCTCCTTTTGTCTCAGACTCAGAAATTGTCTTTCCATATCTTCTCGATGGTCATGGGGAAAGTATTTTTCTAAAAATAGATCTTTGAACTCTCTCCATTCCATATTTGATACTTCATCATCTTCCTTCGTGTTTTGAATGAATGACCACCATTGATCAGCATCTCCAGTGAGGTAGTAAACTGCCATGATAACTTTTTCCTTTTCACTACTCCCCAAATCCTGAAATATTTTCTCTATGGAACTTATCCATTGCTCAGCTACTAATAGATTTGTACTCCCATTGAACATTGGTGGTTGCTGCCTCATGAAGCAATCTAACATTGATCCTTCATGCTGCGGATCGGGGTGCTCCATACGGGTAAGGTTATTATTCAAAACCTGAAGTATGGTGATTAGCTGATCGGCACCAGTTGCATCACCAGCTCCACTATAATTATCTTGAGAAGGAGGGGAATCCCTACATGGAGTGCGTTCATTGATACGATTTCCATTTCTTCCACTATGTTCCATTTCTAAACAATGGCATAAACTAGATCAGTTTATAAATCAAAATACATAATTCCATACTTATAAAACACTTAACATAAATTGAACTATTTATGGATATAATCCATAATCATAAAAATATTTTCTTTGAGGAAGTATATACTCATAAACCCTTCATAATTATTTGTAAAGAAAATGAGATTTATCCTAAGCATATCCCCCGGGAGTGTCGTAACCAAGAGTGCAGTAAGGCCCGTTGTCGTGCACTAGTTCTCGTTCGAGTCTAGATCAAAGCGGTGTTTTCGGGTTTTACCCCTAGGTACATATGTGCTAGAGCCGCCTCTACCTGCTCGTATCCAGACAGGGATGTATTTCTCGGAAAACTCACAAAATCTCTACAATACCAAAATGCTAGGAAGTTCTTTTATACTAATCCTCAAAGTCCATCTTAAATCTATGTTCTCTAATCAAGGTTTATCTAAATCTAGCTTTCAAGGTTTTTACTAAACTTCCTTTGATACTAACTGTAATGCCCCAACCCCAGTTACCCAAAGTCGATGCATTATTACATAACATTGTCATGATCACAAGAAAGATCAAATCTCGAAAGACCAATTGGTTTAGTAGCCTTGGAAACACTAGATATATTCATAAAGTTTTACATTACATCATGAAGTGAAAAACACCTAAAAACATATTGTCTCCATAATCCACACTATTATCCCCTCATAATATCCCTGCAGGTCATTCATAATTTACTTCCTCACATCCTGGGAAAAATAAAACATAGAAAAGGGGTGAGCTCAAATGCCCGGTAAGGATAACAATATAGCAGAAACTTTCATAAATAAGAATAAACATTTAAGGCAGTGTATAACTAAAAAAAAGCCTTTTAAACTTGAACTTCAACATATTATGGAAAAATAAAATGAAATAATGCCATTTACATATTCAAATGGATATTCTACTAATCGAATAATCACATGCAATATCAATAACCGCTTTCATAATGTTGGAATGCATACTGCCAGACTATCATAACCACATAGCCAAGGCCTCATGCAAAGACTACAAATAATATTTTGTCAAGGCCTTGTGCCAAGACACTAGTTTGTCTCAAGAGACCTACCAATGCATCGAGGATCTATAGCGGGCTCCACCTGTCACATATTAAGTCCAATTCATTCCCATATAAAAAGGTTTAACTATAACATAAATATTCGTATTAAAACTAGCATACGAAATGTAAATACTTCATTCATAAACCATGAATGGTATAAAAATAACACATCCATGGTCAAACATATCACAAAACCTTCAATTCAATATAGAAGTTTTGTTTCATAATAAATCAACTTCAAATAAGCGTAAAATCCATCAAAGGATGTTGACATAGATGAAATCAAAACTCTTTTTAGAGAAATATCTCGTTCTATTTTGAAATCATTTAAGAGTCATATATTTATAAAATAAAACATTTTCTTTGAAAATATTCTTATAATATTGTAATGGAAGCTTCGACTATTTTATAATGGCGGAAAATAGCCGCACCCACCGTAAAAGTTAAAAAAACATTCTTACCTTAATTTTGTCGAAAAGGTTAAAAAGCACCTTGTTTGGAAAACAACGGAAAGATTCCTTTATAAACCTCATATAAAAACTCAAACAAGGGTATAAATTAATTTAACCCATATTCTTGTAAATAGTAAAAATGTTTTGAAATTCATTTTTAAGAAACATGGATGTGGATGACAAGGAGATCCCAGTAGATTATTACGTATAAACAACCTCGGATAATGAAGAGATTGCGAAATAAACCCTTACCTTGTACTTTTCCTGGTTTGGGGTAGGTTAACCTCCTGTATAATTTTGAAATAATTTTTATTAAATTATACAAGAATATGATATCATATATGATCTTTAAACATTGATTTGTTAATAATATCTTAGTATTATCGTTGTTTCGGGTGTTAACTTACTCGTTTTCTTTGATACGTTTTGTTACATAAGCCATGCTTGTTATAGATAGGATGTATATTATTCATATCCAGAATGATATCAAGTCCTTAAATAATATTTTTAAGTCATCAAATGATAATTATACTTGAATGGATACGATGGAGAATGAATCTCATCGCGTTCGTGGAGACGGTAGTCCATATGTATGCACGAGCGACAATATCATTCTTTTGATATTAAAATAATATATAATTGGATGGTATGACATATATAAAGAATAAGTATCATGTTATATTTATTATTTACATGAGTTACACATCATTATTATACCCATCCAAATAATAATTTATTGAATAACAATTACACCACGACGTGGAGACGGTAAGCCGTACGTACGCACGTATGGTGACATGTTATTCAAAGGATGGATAGAATACTGAATATGGTTATACAATATTTATAATAACATCACAGTATATATAAGATACTGGAGTTATTATTTTATAATGGTAATAACAAAGAAGGAAGAAGTGGATGAAGAAATGAATTTGAAAAAGGGTGGTGAAAACATTACCTCTTCTTCGGGTTCTTCCTTTTGATTTGATCAAAAGGGCTCTTAGGTTGGCTTTTTGACTAAAGGAAAGACTCTAGGATGAAGTTAGAGATGTTTAGAGAGTATTTGGTCAGAGTTTGGCCGATCCAAAAGGCTTTGAAGTTGTGAGTTAATGAGAAGGGAGAGTGCCCTTTTATAAGAGGGGTGAGGGGCACCTTTGGAAAAGCTTGAAATATTATTTTATAATAAATTCATATTCAGTTTCTAATGGCTCCAAAGTGGATTATTTAAATTTTAAGGTGGGTATAGGTCGAAAAACACTCAACCAATAGAATTTAGACAGGTTTGGGTTACTATATTAACCTTATCATTAAGTTTTAACTCTTAGTTAATTAGTTTGACACTTACCATGTCACTTTGTATTTTTAAATTATATAGTTAATAAACTTACTATATACATCCAAGACACCCCCAAGTGATCCATTAATGATACACCTATCATGATATAAGTCTCTTGTCCGAACATTATATTTTTAAGAATTTAATATCAATTAATAATATAATATATTTTTTAAAAACTCTTTTATGTCAATTTTTACTCTATTCAATAATTGATTTTTGTAAAACTCATAACAGAATGATTAGTTCGAAAAAAGTAAATTACATCAATCCTAATATGTCATATTATCCTCGAAAATTAGTTTAATTCATTAAAAGTCTCAAATTATATTTATTTGGGTATTTATAATATCAATTATTTTAATTTTTCACTATTATGGTAATTACTGCATCATCATTGTGTCATAAATAAATTAAATTATTTAATGCCTGAAAATTATAAATAAAGTTTCATTATGTAGGAAATCTTTTTATATTTCTAATGAATATTTACAATTGAATTTATCTTATGTATAACCTTATATTAAAAATGTTTTAGTAAATAAACATTGATTTTAACTCTTTTAACTCTTCTTTGAATTAAATAATAATAAATGTCCTAATCTAATCCAAGTGGACCTAAATGATAATATTTTATTCCTAAGGTTTTTTTTGGTCGAGATAAACTTGTCCAATAGAATTAGGACATGTGTTAGGGTAATATTAATATCATTTTTACCATTAATTACCCTATTTACTTTTAACCGTGGTAAATAAAAGTAAAAAGTTACTATTCACCAAAAATTATTTTCATCTCATTGAACCACATTTTACTCCTTGATATTAACCATGTCTCTCAGATTTTTGAAATTCCAATCACAGAAGCGGTAAAATTATGTTTTATGAAAAATTCAGTTTTTTAACTACCGCTTAGTAGTTTCACTATTCATCAAAAATTGAAGTTTTTCAGAACAATGCCAAAATTTCACCCTAAGATATAATTGATATTCCGAATTCAAAAATTATGTCTATTTTAAAAAATTCCAAACATAAAAGTTTCATTAATTAATTTTATAATTAATTCCCGCTTTCACAACAAATAGCGTGTTTTTAAAAAACAATATATATCAAAAGATTGATAATTGTTTATGTCGAATTTCAAAGTGAAATTAATTATAATGAACACCATTGGATAAAATGGTAAAAATATATTCTAATTATAATTTAAAACCATTAATAATATAATTTATCACTATAAATTATTTTGATTAAAAAAGTTGTTTTTAAGTATTTTTCACTATTCATAAAAATTGGAAGTTCTCAGAAAAATACCAAAAATTCAACTTAGGATAATTTCGATATTCTGAATCCAAAAATGAAGTCCATTTTGGAATATAAAATATATATAATTTCAAAAGGTAGGTATTACTATTCATAGCGTCTAGTTTGATTGGTTGTGGTGTGTTAGAACTCGATGTTGCATACAACACACGCTATCGCATTATTCCAAGAGAAGCGTACCGTAGAAGCTTGGGGTGTTACAAGCATTTACCTACTTTAGTAATTGCTATAGTGGAATGATGTATCCATTATCTATCTTACTATAAGAACCCTCAGTTATCTAACCATTCCCATATATATTTCACCTGGTACCTCATTCCAATCAATACTGATGGTACTAAATGTTGAGTAAAATTAGCATCCCAATGGAACACCTCATAATCATAGCACTGTTACCTCAGACTTCCACTTGAACAACTTCCATCAGCTCATCTTCTCAACATCCCAAGAAATAGTGATATTTTTCTACCCATCATCTTGGAATAATAGCCGCAATATCATGGTGAGCCTTATCCCCCTTCCAATGGTCTCACTCACCATCACCCATGGATTTAAACAATGAGAACCACCTCTATAAATGATTATCATCACCATCCCCTAAGACTCTTATACTATAGAGGTATCCACCCATATCTAGTGGTCAACACTACCTCACTCAGTCCTTATCCTTTTTTAAAAATACTCCAATGGTGCTTCGTCCACCAATGTTGAGTGGAAATCACCAACCATACTAAGCCACACCATTCGATAGAACTCCTTCACCACATGAAAACATCGTCTCCCAACCACGGCATGGTTAATCACCCTGCTCTCCACTTAATTAACCTAGTTGCCTCAATACCAGTGATCAACATCACCCCAAGTATCTCAAGCCAAGTCCAAAACATTCTCATAGAACTCGCATTTCCATGGAACAACATTATATAAATTAAACAACTGGAACATCCTTTCTACCCAATTTTATAAACCCCTTATACAAAAACCATAACATTTGAGGTCCCACATATATTAACTTTCATGAAATTTACCATTAACATCTTCCAATAATGAAGAAGAAAATAAAAGTATAAAAAAATCACACTCTAACCACCCACTCATGTACATTTAAATACCCATCAAATAGAACGTGTATAACTGAGGTGAAATTTAGTCACCACCTACCTTATATCCATGTACATTCACTCATTTAAGATCAATCTCTGATTCGATCAAAAACAGGAGAAAATATGAATCTAGAAAAACACCTTTGTAAATAGGGTATATGGTCTCAGGTGGAAATATAATTCCAAATATAAATATGAAAGGATCAAGGAAGAAAGAAAACTATAATCCTTGCCACTATTTATCCAACACAACTAATGGAACTTTAATCAGATCCCAAATGGATTATAATACTCAATGTCTGGTTTGACGGAATAATGGAGGATATCCCATTCTTGTGTGTGAAAATGAGGAGGAAAAGGGAGAAGAGAGTATAAATTAAGGGAGGGTAAGTATCATAATTTTCCCCTTTTTAAAGGGAAAAATGGTTATTCCACATGGTTTGGATAACCATGTGCCAACTGTGTGCACCAATTTTCTAAAAAGGCCACCCCTCCCATGATTAGGCGCATGGTTTGACAAACTATGCATAGCCCATGCAGCAACCTCAACAATTTTTTGTAGGTGGATTTCATATCCATTCAACCCTAGGGGGATGGTTTCTCAAACCATGAGACACCCCTTACAAGGTCACACAGTTTAGGTCCATGGTTAACACTAACTATGTTGTTTCTGATGCTTTTCTCTGGGAGCGCGTGCCCATCTCATTTGAGGATGAAAGGCGCGCTTTTGTTTCCCCGCATTCATGTTTTCCAATGGCGGGCAGCATCTGCTCCTTGTTCAGGGATGTTTTCTCCTAGATCGAAACGGGATGATGGGATGTCAGTTCCTCCTTCCGTGGATTCCTCCTCGGAACTCATCACCTAGTCCGGGTCTCCCTTATATACTTAAGACGTTTTTTTGAAACTCTTCCTAGCGCAATATCTTTAGGGACACCAGTTAATTACATTAATTCTGTCGGTACATTCCAAGGGGTTCGGTTAGGGCAGAAACCCTCGATCAAGGGACTAGTCATGTTGGGCATCATTGGCGGGTCTAGGCACTAGTAAACTGGTGTGTCTGTCTTATGTTGCTTATTATAGGGCTTCTCAAGGGCGCGGAAGCCTGAGGCATCCCACATCGAACATGGGGAATCATATGCCATGGGCATATATCTGAGGTTTTCCTCAGCTTCCCATATTTAACACATAGTATGCCGCAAATTTAACGTCCAGCGGAGACGGATCGGACTAATTAGAACACTAACTAGAGTGGATCATATGGGTACAACCCCTGGAGGGAACACTGATGGTGGGGCCAACGTGTGGTTGACCTCCCGATTAATGTTGAGGGGAATGGGGTATGAGGTGGCATGATCCCACTGGGATGTGGCGGCCCGGGTAACAATCAGGATGGATGATGGAGCGGTTGAATAAAGTGTATGGTGAATGGGATAGAACCACCATGAGGATGACGATAGTTTTGGGCTTGAGCCTCGAAGAGTATTCCCATGTACCCCCGTGGAAGGGAATCAAAGTCTACGTAGTTCATCTGACGACGACTTACCACTGATTGGGGTTCCAACGGCTTACAAATGAATGGAGTAACAACGGCTTACCGCTGAAAGAGGCTGACAACGTCTTGCCGTTGAATGGGGAACAAAAAGTGGAATATAGTTTAACGTCATGCAGGATGGGGGTGGATTGACGTGAATTGGCCAGGACCATTGGTTGTTGGGCTTGATCCTCAAGGAGGCTTCCTACGTACCCCGCATTGGGAAGGATCAAAGTCCATGTAGTTTGGGTATGGATTCTGTGTGCAACTGGCTTACCGCTAACTAGGAAAACAACGACTTACCGTTGATTGGGGTCCACAGTTTAACATCATGTGTAATGGGGGAGAACCGATGTGTAGATGGTCAGAGTGAACGAATGTCGGGCTTGAACCTGAGGGAGGCTTCCTACATACCTTTCCTTGGAAGGGATCAAAGACCTCGTAGTTCATGGGGAAATATGGGGCTTACGCTTTGAGGCGGCCCAAGGTTTTGGTGAACCGACGTGAAGGAGGTCAGAACGACCAGGGTGGTGGGATTGACCTCATTGAAGCTTCCTACATACCTTGCCATAGAAAGGATCAAAGACCACGTAGTTCAGGATATGGAAGCTTGGTGTACCCACGTGAAGATGGTCGGGACCAACGGATGGTGTTGGGCTTGAACCTTAAGGAGGCTTCCTACATACCTTTCCTTGGAAAGGATCAAATTACATGTAGTTCAGAAATTATGGGGCTTACAAGTGGGCCAAATAGGAAACAGGGGATTATGCGTGGTTAGCAGCCCGAGAAGTTGGGACTTACTCCAGGATGGAGGCCCGGTGGCGAAAAAGCCCAGCAGGAGAGGGATTTAGCATTAAATTAAGTAGGGGTCCGGTGTCCATTTCCCCCTCCCCCATATTCCTTGGAACTGGAGAAGAAAGGATAAGCATGGATGTTGCCCCCGACAAGAAAATATAGGGGCTTACACCAGTATAGTTTCCCTTTTCCCACGGATAGACGCCGCTCCGATAAGGAGGACATCATCCCCTATGAGGGAAGATCTCGTCCTCGTGGAGACCAGTGGGCATGCAGAATGTTCAAGGTGGGGGCACCCCGCGTACAAGGCATGGGGCGAGGTCACATTTTAACGTCATGTTCTGAGGACGATGGTGTTTGGTAGTTTAACGTCCTGCAGCTCGGACAAGGTGAATTTTCTCCACACCCCTGGGACTTACATAACTGGTACCCTCTACACCTTAGTGAGGGGAGGGTATAGGCAACTCCGTGTCTAGGGGGTTTTATGGAGCGAACCATTAGGGGGGGTACACGTTAGCATGGCTATGCGAAGAAGAAATAGTCGTTAGCATTCCTATTCGAAGAAGCATGTGGCGAAGCAACGCAACGAGAGGTATCATCCCGGGGACTTTAAAGTTACTTTGTGCAAACCTAGGATGTTTCATGGGAAATGAGAATATGGTGAAGGTTCAATGGGCTTGGGAGGTGCCCAAAAATGATTCCCAGAAGGGAGACATCATGGGAACACAAGGAAGGAAGTTCATGCGCAAAAAGGACTTTTGCGCAAGAAACGGCGGGACCGGAGCGCAATTGAGATGCTTGCACGAAAAAGATCTTGTCGGCGCGAAATCGGCTGAGGTGGAATGCAATGAAGGGGCGTGCATGAAAAAGGCTGTTCTAGGCATGCAATCAGGCTTCGGGTGTGAAAAGAGCTGGTCTGGGCGTGCAATGGAGGGCACACAATTTGGAAGGGTTTGTGCGCGTATGAGAGGTTTGCGCACAATTGGAAGGAATTGTGTGCAGAGGATGGGAGTCGATGGGATTTAGATGAGGATCAAGCCTGAGGGGTCTCGCAGAAAAGCAGACTCCCGAGCGATCTGGCGGGAAAAAATCAGTACCTGAGATCCATCTTTTTGCGTGCACGGGAGATGAATTTTGCATAGGGGAGACGGTTCGGATTCTTCTGTCGGGAAGTCGAAGGGGTGGCATTCTATTTATAGGCACTCAGGATCACGAGTCCGCGCAGAAAACCTACAGGCGCAAAATTTTCTATGTGCTGGCATTGGCAGCGAGCAATTTCAATAGTGCGGGGTGGCCGTGCATAATTTGTCACACCTACATGAAAAAACCCTCACGAAACCCATTGTTTTTCGCATGGGACATTTTTTTTTGTTCGCCACTGCATTTTTTCCACACGACCCCTCTGGGCCCCTGGAATGGGTCGTCGGTTCCAAATATGGCTTTTCTTTGTCGTGCCCCAACCTTATTCAGCTCTTGAGCGTTTTTTGGTGTCTACAAATGCTCCCATCCCTTGGAATCGGATCGAAGAGGGGCAGCAAAGGTCAGATTCTGAGGGAAACGCCGAGATGGAGGACTCCCAAGGGCCGGCACGTGCTCAAAACTAGAGCGGCGTGAAAAACCGAGATAGAGCATGCAATCCACTTTTCACGCATGTGTGGAAACCACTCTCCACACCTACAAAAACCCCCTGGTCCCTCATTCCATACGGGTTTTCTCGCGCGATAAGACAGGTGCTCTTGCTCATGAAAAAAATTTCTCTGCTTGTGCAGAAAATGCTTTGGTTGTGCATAATTTGTTGAGGTCAGCCATCCTTTTATGCGCAATCCTGGGATTTTTCATGCCAACTTCTGATGTTTTTCACCAGCCACTGATTTTTCATGCTAGCTTCTACTTTTTCACATCGACATCTTAAAACCTTGCCGGCAAGAGATGGCAGCCAGTCGGGCTGATGTAGAGAGGGAAGCTACATCCACTGCTCGAAGGGATGAGATGGTGGCCAACCCTGAGGTTTATGGTGCCCGAAGGATCGTATCCAGCAACCACACTCTTTTCAACATGTTAACCCCAGTGTAAAAGGAGTATGCACAGTCTTACAACCTACTGATATGGGACTTCGGTATCTTGGAGGAGGTTCCCATTCCAAGATTTTAGGTCGACACACCGCGGTCATGGGTGACCTGTGAGGATGTCCTACCCTGGTATAATATCACCCACAATGGCCATCCTGCTAGAGAAACCAAAAATCTGGATGGTTACGTCCTGAATCCCAAGACTAGGACCATTTCAGGGAGTGACCCTGGTGTGGAGAATTCTCCAGCCCTTTACACATGCACCTTCCATCAGAGTGTTACTAAAGAGACTAAAGCCTGGATTCAAGATTGGGACCAGCGGTCTAGAGGTAATTTCACGAGTGAATGGGCCTGGGCATATTGGGTTCGCCAGACAAGCGACCAATTTGGGGCCGAACTGCGGAACATCAGTTTGTTTGAGGCAGTATGGATGTCAAAGTTTCATTTATATCGCTAGCATGAGCTCGGGCCAGATCTGTCTGCTCGATGGTCCCCCGATACCAATACCTTCCATATTTATCTTGGGGAAGTTGGCATTAGCCTTTGGGACATTCATTGCATCAGGGGTATCCCATTGAATGGGCACCAGTATGATGAATTCCTCTCACCAAGGAACGTCTGGGGAGACGGATCACAATCCCCTATACTAACATGGAACCTGTTGAAGTTGACTAAGGAGAGGTTGTGGGTCAAGGATTTTTTGAAGGAAATCCCTTACAAGAAATAGTTCAGCTTGTTCCTGCAAATAGATCTGGAGGTTAAGATGCTAAGGGCGAGGGAGATGGTGTCTGATCGCGGCACAGAGGAGAAAAAATGGATCGTACTGATGGAACCTAGAGGAGGGGGACTATCATTCATGGGGCTTCATCATAAATGAGAGTCAGGACCCGAATGTTTGGTACGCTGGATTTCTTGCTACATTCCTGAGTGGGTGGATCTTACTGGTGAGGGACGCAAGGATGGGAGTTTGTCCGGCGACCGTGGTGATGGCCGACATCATGGATTCCAATCAAAGATTCAATCTGGGATTCCCTGTGTTGGATCATCTGTATGACATTTTGGGACGCATTTCGAGGGGAGGGTCACTAAGGAGGATATGAGTTCCCTTCTAGTTCTTTTATGGCTGGGTCGTGGCTCATTGCGCGCGGGTATAGCTTTCTGAATGCCATTCGTCCTCCAGGTAATTTCTTGTGACCTTCCTTGGTGAATATCTCTAGGGTCATGTCGTTGACGCTCAATGAGGAGGAAGTAAGTATCGGGATTGATAATCATTCCAACTTCACTTTCATCCCATTCCCCACCCCGACTGGCCAGATTATAGATAATGGGCAGGGCTCACTAGAGTAAAGGGAATACTTCCAGAGCATCAGAGGTGGGTTTCTCGTGGCTCGGATTGATGGGAAGATATTTTGTGAGCCCTACGTGCCATCTAGGTTCACTAGGTAGTTCTGATTCTTTCATCGGATGCTGAAGAATGTGAACACAGATGTTCGGGAGGAAAGTAATCCCTATGTTCTTCACCAAATGTGGCTGATGTTCATGACCCATGGATCTGGAAACGTTATCACCTTTCCTCCCACCGGATTTTATACTGGCCTCTCAACCGAATATGCCGAGCATTGGGCCATATCATAACCTGAGGGGATTTTAAGGAAGCGAGTTTGGCAACTCAAGGTAGCCAGTGTAGAACTTGGGTGGTGAGAGAGTATACAAGGTTCTATTGGGGGGGTGTTGGAGGCACGTCAAGAAACTAAGCCCGCATAGGCTGGGACTTCAGTAGCGGGGACATCGCGTGGTGCGGCTGGTCCCTTTTCACCTAAGGGAGGGGGGATCATATAGCGACCAGGGAACTCCCAGGGAAGCAGATAAGATATCTTCTTCAACCTTCCAATGACACAATCTTTCCAGCTCTATGGTCATCCTAGATGACCCTCTGATAGTCGATGGGTTCTGAAGCTCTTTGGAAAAAGATATTACGAGATAGAATCTAGCTACCAGAGGTTGGACTCATTCAGATTGTCGAAAGGGTGAACTTTCATTGTCAGCATGTGTATCTGGCAGCCATGGACATGTATGCATGCCAATGGGGTCGGTGTGAGGAGTCATCCTTCTTGTTGAAAGTAATGCTCGGCCAGAAGAATGATCCAGAAACAATGCCATCAGAGAATGATGACATTGATGATGAGATGGAGGGTGCTGAGATGGAAGAGTGGGAAGAAGGAGAAGGTGAAGAAGGGGTGAAGGAGAATTGGAGCAGGAAGGCGGAGGGTCTCAGAGGGCGTCCCACCAAGGGAGTCTCCGAGAGAATGGAGAGATCGTCGGCTTTGATGTGGATATAACTGAACTATTTGAGGTACGTCTCAGCCCTTATCTATCCTTTACCCTCATCATTTTTTGTAGCCCTCAATCAGATCTCCTTATCCTATTCAGTTGAATATGGGCGCCGACCAAGAGTCTGCATTCGAAGGGGATGAAGCACTGATAGAACAAGGTGGGGAGCCGACACCCATTATTGAGCTGATGAGTGCTAAGGGATCACCTATAATGGCATCTCCTATAGCGTCTAGAACACCGGAGGATGATGCATTGGTCTCTTGTAAGTTCATTACATCAACGCTGGTTAATTACCATTGGAGAGCTCAATTGATCAGGGTGTTCATTGTTTGTGCAGTAATCATAGGCTTGGAGGCCCGTCGGGCTTCCAAACCCGGGTCGTCCATGATTGATTAAACTGAAAATGTGTCATCCCATTCAGGGAACACATATCAAACTGAGTCTTCCCCTGCACTCGGTGAGAAGAGAGTAGTGGACAACAGCGATACTCATGTTAGGGTAGGGCCGAAAGTCGGCAAGGGAGCTACTGAGATTGAGGTGAGAGGGGATGGTCACCCAGGCGTTGAAGAGCCCAACCCCTTGGGAGGGGTGCCCAAAGAAGACCCTTCTACTAGTCTCTTGGCTCCCTTCCCCGGCTATCATCCTGCAGACCCTGAGGAGATATATGATTCTGACTCGGTGGTGGCTGAGGAGAGATGAATGACACAACGCAAAGGGTGGAAATTCATCAAGAGTGTTCTCGGTCACCCCATATAGAATGGATGAAATGTATGGGATCACTCCAAACATGGTTTTTCTTCCACTGTGCTGGAGGGAGGATGCTCAGCGCCTTCATTCGACGGTCCGTGACTACATGGACGAGAAGTTGTGTGAGAGCAGTCGACGCTCCAATGTTGCCCAGTGTCGAGAGGAGTTAGGGAGTACCCAAGCATTCATCAATGCAGAACAATAGTTCTAACGCCTTGAAGAAAAGGTAAAGGAAAAGGATATATTCATTGAAAACTATTCTGATCTTGTGGAGCAGTTGAGGGCCTAGCTGGCAGACACCCAAGAGCAACTAGTGGAAGCATGTCACCAAATAACCGGACTACAAACTAAACAGGCTCAAGAATGGTCTAGGGTCAGTGGACTGCGCTCTACGACCGCTGATGAAGAGAGAGTCCTCAGGGGACAGGTAGCAATCCTGGAGGCCACCAGCCAAAGGGTAGCGGCGCTGGAGCGATCCATCCAAGAAGCTGATCTTTAAGGGGCATATTTTGGCCAAACTCATAAACTCATTTCTCTTTAATGTTTCTTGTTCTGGGGTGAATTTATGGATAGGTGTATGGATTGACTCATTTACTTGTTCATTTGTTTCAATGCATTCAACTACGATCCTGAAATAAATAGCAATTCATTCCTAAGATCACATGGGTCACACCTGATGTGAGAAACAAGGGATGTTTACACCATTACCTCATTTGAATGTAGGAGTGTCAACCAAGATTTGGGCATCTGAGGTTCGAACAACTAATTCAGATTCATAGAAACAGAAGAGAGAGACCTGATGGAAGAATGAAGTTCTCAGAATAGTCGAATTACTGCTTTCCCAATGTTCTCTTGTGCACGAACGGAGTAACACCCGGGGCGTTGGAATAAATCTGAACAGGGGGGATGAGAGGTATGAATCACAATACCCATGATTCAAAACACTGTGGTGATGGCATGAAAATTAAGAATGACTATTGACCATGTTTGAAATACAGTATTGTTATTGCGTTAGCCTGAAATGGGGATAACAAATGAGGGTCGACTACTGACCGTGTTCGAAATACAGGACCTGACTCAAAGTGTCATCCATTGGTCTTCCGGAACGTTATCCCAGGATAGTAGTTGAGCCATAGGCGGTGCATCCATACTGTTAGGTTGTTCCTCCAGTCAAGGAAGAGGGCAAGGATCCTAATAAAGGTCACGCAAAGTGTGGAGAGTAGAGTGACGGGTTGTTCGAACAAAATCCAACACTCTTGAAATTATGCAACCGTGGCAGAAGCACATTGGATGGGCACATTAGTCTAATCATGGTTTATTCTAACTTTTAGATAAGACCTCTCTGTTGAGGGAGTTGTCACTTCCCAGTGTCATCGTGGGGCATCCCAAACTTGTTCAGGGCACAGCCATAGTTACATGGTTCCCCACAAGGGGTCAGACCAGGGGTCCCAAAATGAGAAGGAACATGATTTATGATTCCTGGGGCTGGACACAGATATATAATGCCTAGGCGTTCCTACATATCCCATGCGAATGGGAATCAATCCATACATAGATCTAGAAGATATCTTAGTTTAAGGTCTTAGATCTCGAACCATGGATGGTAGGAAATGCGGGAGACACATAGTGGGGTAATTATAAAACCCGACATGAATGGGAACCTAGGGTTCTAACCACCACGTTTTCCCTGGGATGGATTTAGGTTGAGGGATGGGAAACAAGAGTTAAGTTGGGCCCGAGGCAAAGTGCAGGGACGTTCCTACGTACCACATGAGGATGAGGATCAAGCTGCATGTAGTTATCAAGGTGGAACGGTGGGTTACCCGTGCCGAGTATAATGAGGTTGTACGGTTCTGGCCCATACACAAAAATAAATGGTATTTGATAGATCTTGTTTGTCCTTTAGGATGAATGAGTGTTTTTTTTTGAAGCGATGGACTTAGGATGGAAGGTCACGGTATCGCCAGAGGAATCAAGCTGTATACAGGCATTGAAAAATGGCGTGGTGTATAACTGAAACCAAACATGACATCCCCTTGGGTGATGACATCATAATGCAGTGTCATTTCCATCGTGTATCTAGGACGATACTGTCACAATTTAGGGTCATGTGATGGGACAAACCATGCACTTTAACATCGCGCAACACAGATGTAGTAGTTTAAAGTCACATGGGACTAGGAAGCATAGTTTAAAGTCATATGGCCTGGACATAGAGATGAGGTTCAAGAGGGAATTTTCATGGTGAAATAAAGCATACCCAACGTGAATGAGGATGTAACCCCATACCACACTGTGCACGATTCCAAGAAAGAAACCTCAGGCCAAGGGGACAAAAAGAGGTAAGAGGGAAGGAAGTAGGAGAGACTAGCTCTTAACTAAACTGGACCCGAAGATGAGATTTCCGGGTGTTCTTATGTATCCTGTGAGGAAGGGAATAAAGCTATATGTAGTTCTCACAAAGGAGCAATATGAAAAGATCTTAGTTTAAGGTCTTAGAACTCGGACCATGGAGAAGCAGGACTATCCCAAGTAAAGTCAGACCTTAACCCAATCCCTAATCCTATGTGAGTCAAACTCATTATAGAAAACAAGGGTGGATAATGTATTTTCAATATGTGAAATACATGCAAAGGGGAAAGTCGGTGGAGCCCCGAATGATTTCCTTATCATGGATTTTTCCTCTCAACGTGTGGATGTGCACTGAGGAATAATACTAAGAGTTTCGAATTTCTACTTGGATATGATGAGGTGGAGAAGGATGTGAATCATGTAACCAAAATTTTGGACATAATGGGGTTGGCGTGATGATGGAGGATTACTGTTTACCGTGTTTGAAACACAACATCCATATCACGTTAGCCGGAAATGGGGACAATAAAATGAGTCTTGATTGCTAACCATATTCAAAGTGTGGGACTTATATCAATTTTTTGTCTGAGACCCTTGAGGTTGTGACCATGCTATCATGACACGTCAAATTGATTATGTTTTTGAGGATGATATATAGTCTAGGCCAGACCCTATGTCATCTCTCAAGGAGCGTTGGTAGGTTTAGAGTATGTGTTCTTAATAAAAGGGACTAAAAAAGGGGGGTATTTCTGAAAACAGTTCAAAGAAAATGAATTGATTTAAAGAGTTTAATAATTGAAAAATAAAAGAGGTGTTTTTCAATTATGTGATAAAGGAGATCATTTCAAGTTCACTACACAAATTGTATAGTTCATTGTTCTAAAAATATTGACATGGTTTTGTTCAATTCTTTGGTTGAGGGTTGTCAAAATCTTGATTCCCCTCTTGCCTCTTAAAATGTTGCACAAAGCACCAACCCTTTACAAAACAATCGTGTTGTCAAGGTTTGGATCTCAATAACAGATTTAAGGATACCAAAACAAACTGAAATCTTATGTATGTGTGATATTAATAGGGTTCTTTTCTTGTCCTATCGGAACAAACCAAGATCCCAACTTGAAATATCAACCCAATCGGTGTTGAGATAAAAAGTGTTTCACTTAAATTAAACCACACAAATGCATTCAGAAGAGAAGATCATAGAGATTAATCATAAGTAAAATATTTAACACACAAATTATACAAAACCAATGGAAGAACAAGTGTTGGAATTCCCTCCCACGTAAGCGTAGCTCCCTCGAAATGATCGCCCACCGTTTAGCTCGCCATCGTGAGGAGGAGGAGGCTCGGGTGAAACTCCTTCTTCATCCATGATCCCCCTATGAGGATAGACGACTCCGGAACTTCTTGGATGATGAGAGTACTCCCTTGGGTCTCCAAAATACCAGAGCTTTGCCTCCTGGTCGAACTTACAAATGAGGAGCCCAAGGTTCCCTTTTATAGGAAATGTGGGAGGTGGTTTTGGGTACACATATTTACTAAAACCGCTTGGCACATTGTTTTAGACTACCAAACAGTCTTAAAACGTAATTTCAAAAACTAAAAAGTTGTATACCCACATCATGACTATATCCACTGAATGTTTGGCATCATTTCAACAAGTGGAGCACGAGATATGGACAGATCACAGCACACAACGTTTGACCTCGAGCAGATTGGGTGTGCTGGACAGATCAGGTCGGATGGGCCCATTAATGGACGAATATCTCTTGGGTTATTAAATGAAATTTGTATCCCAATGAGTTTCGGATAATCCCACAAAATATCAGACCATTTTGATGCACGGTGGAGTATCAGCATGAATTTGAGTCCACTGAACTTCTTGGATCCTGCGCAGTTTGGCCCATTTTCAAGGACTTCATCATGGGCCCTCCAAATCACCTCCACCTACATTGTAATTTTTAAAAAAAGTATCATTTCCCTATTTAACAGTGATAAACACAAAATTATTGAATCAAACAAGAAGCACAATTTGATAATATTTTTATAATGTTTAATACAAAATATGTTTAGCACAGCGGTGTAAGGGTGAAAATGAAACTGTGAATCGTGGTACGATCACACCCCCACACCTAAACATTTGCACTCCTGGGAAAATTCACATTTCTAAAAATTATGCATGTAGATATTCCCAACATCATGAAGATTTAACATTCTTGAGAAATTAATTTCTGATAGAATTGTGATCAAAACAAAAATCACACCGAGGAGTTATTCTCAGTGATAATGGAAAAAGTCGTCTCAAAAAATGTATCCAAATGAAATTTGAAGAGACTAATGATACCAATCAAAGAAAATAAATTAAAAGTTAATCATGTCACCAATTCTCCACGTGTGTGTGTGACAACCATTTCATGCTATTCTTTCCAATTTCTATTAAATAAATATAAGTTATTTTAAAATTAGTCTACTGACTTGATTCTTTCCACCGAACCTGCCCTACATCCTTTGCAATCAAATTATAAGACCCACTCAATTAAGCATTCCCAGAAGTCAAACCTAAAGCTCCTGAACTAGATATCCCCATATGTTGTACATTTCATCACTCCCCTCAATATTTTTTTTTTCAAAAGTTGCACTTGGAACAAATCTCACACTCTTATCTCAACCCATGTTTGATGTCCTCACGAAACTAATTGTAATAGTTATAACAACATCAAAAGTCGAGAAAGGGAGGTTTTTGACCTGCCCAAAATACAACCCCATTTTTTTGTTTTTTTTAGGGTGTACAACAGTCGGTTAACAGGTACATACGTGTAGGTCAATCTGGTACAGTAATGAAATAGATCGGATAAGGAACGAATGTATGTAAAGATCATTTGGAAAGTAGAGGAAAACTAACCTAAATTATATTTACCTTCGATAAAGTAAGAAATATTTACACTTCATGGTTGGGCGCAAATTTTTTTGGAGAGATTAAATGACACAATTTTCCCTTAAACTATTCACAAAAAAGGGTACCACTCTTCTCAATGGCTTCAAACTGATACAACCATTCATATCATCGACCAAAAATCAATTTTCAAGAGAAATTCACACCACAATGTTGAATTCATGCTGAATTGCACATTTCATCAGAATATTTTTTTAATGTTAAAAAAACTTGAAAATGGGAAATTCCTCATGTATTTTAAATAAATTAATTGATAAAATGGGAATCATTCTCCATGATAAATTAGGCATAAAAAATTATCATTTTAGAACAGAAGTGAGGGGGGGAAATAGGGGGAAAGTGACAATACCATGCAACAAGAGAAAAAGGGAACAAAGAAGAGAGACAATGAAAAATTCCTAACAAACATAGGGATGTACCCACGAGGGGGGGAAGTGAAAATACCATTCAACAAGAGAAAAAGAGAAGAAGAAGGAAAGATAAAAAATTCCTAACTAACCCAGGAATGTACCCATCCCCCCACACCAAGAGACTGCAGTGTCCTCACTGTAATAAAAAAGACTGTGGGAAGGAAGGATAAAACATGGTGAGTGTTATTCATAGACCGCTTCCTGAACATGGAGTTCCTCCATTGGGGACTCTGGAATGGAATCATGGAACTGCTTAAACCGCTGCCCATTGACAGTGAAGGTTTTCTTGGTGTCTTCATTTTGAACCTGGACAACACCAAATGGAGAGACATTAGTAACAATGTAAGGTCCAAACCAACGGGAACGAAGCTTACCAGGGTGCGACTTCAGCCTTGCATTGTAGAGGAGGACCTTCTGCCCAATGTGGAATTGACGATGAAGGATGAGACGATCATGGGCAGCCTTGGTTCGCTCCTTATAAATCCGGGAGTTCTCATATTAATCTCTTCTCATTTACTCCAACTCCTGAATCTGCAACTTCCTTTGAATACCTGCACCAGAAAGATTAGAATTGCATTGTTTAATGGCCCAGTAGGCCCGGTGCTCTACCTCAACATGGAGGTGACAACTCTTCCCAAAAACTAGCCGATATGGTGACATGCCAATTGAAGTTTTGAATGCAGTACGGTAAGCCCATAATGAATCATCGAGTCTAAGACTCCAGTCTTTTCTGTTTTGATGAACCGTTTTCTCAAGAATCTGTTTTACCTCTCTATTTGACACTTTTTCTTGACCATTTGTTTGTGGGTGATAATCAGTAGACACTCGATACCCAACCCCATATCTATGCAAAAGAGATTGCATTGTGCAGTTTTAGAAATGAGAACCCTAATCACTGATGATAAACCTAGGTAATCCAAACCTACAGAATATTTGGGTTCTCAAAAATTCCAAAACTGTCTTGGAATCATCTGTCCTCGTGGCTCGTGCCTCTATCCACTTTGAAACATAATCCACTTCCATAATAATGTAAAGGTTCCCAAATGAATTGGGGAATGGTCCCATAAAGTCAATGCCCCAAACATCAAAAATGTCATGGAAGAGCAAGGGTTGTTGGGGTATCTCATTTATTTTAGAGATATTCCCCATTCTTTGACAGTGAGGACAAGATTTACAAAATTCATGGGCATCCCTAAACAATGTGGGCCAAAAGAGACCAGAATCTAAGACCTTGCGAGCAGTCCATTGGGGACCAAAGTGGCACCCACAAGCAAGTGTGTGGCAGAACCTAAGGACAGACTGAAACTCACTATCGGGAACACAACGCCTAATAACTTGATCACTACATGTGCGCCATAGGTAGGGGTCATCCCAAATATACCAACGGGACTCATGTTTTAGACAGTCGTTCTGGTTTTTGGTGAAATCAGCAGGAATGCAAGACGCTTCCAAATAATTTACAATTTTATCATACCAAGGAATAGCATCTTGCACTCAGTACAATTTCTCATCATAAAACAATTCAGTTATAGGAATAAAGGGGGATGATTCAATGTCCGTGGATGGGAGAATCCTACTGATATGGTCAACAACCACATTCTCTTCTCCTTTTTTATCCCTAATTTCTAGATCAAATTCTTGAAGGAGAAGCATCCAGCGAATGAGATGTGGTTTGGCTTCCGGTTTCTTAAAGAGATACCGGAGGGATGCATGGTCTGAGAACACAATGACTTTGGACCCTATAAGGTATGACCTGAATTTATCCAAGGCAAACACAATGGTAAGAAATTCTTTTTCAGTTGTGCTATAGTTTCCTTAGGCAGGGTCCAGAGTACGTGAGGCATAAGCTATGACATGTGGAGCTCGGTCGACCCTTTGTGATAAGACTGCCCCAACTGCATAGTTAGAGGCATCACACATGAGCTCAAATGGTAAATCCCACCGAGGTGGTTAGATTATTGGGGGTGACGTGAGACTCCATTTTAACTTATTGAAAGCTTCCTCAAATTTTTTATCAAAAACAAATTCTTTTTCTTTTTGGAGTAATCGGGAGAGGGGGAGTGCAATTTTACTAAAGTCACGAATGAAACGATGATAAAATCAAGCATGACCCAGGAAAGACCGCACATCCCGAACATTTTTAGGGAATGGTAGGGAGGAAATGATATCTTCATTTGATTTTTCCACTTGGATACCTTCCCCAGAAATGACATGTCCCAAAACTATGCCTTGTTGCACCATGAAATGGAATTTGTCATAATTTAATACGAGATTCTTTTCAATACAGCGACGTAAGACAGAAGCAAGACTACTCAAACATTCATCAAAAGAGGATCCATAAACAGTAAAATCATCTATAAAAACCTCCATTCAATTATCTAGGTAATCCAAAAAAATACTAACCATACATCGTTGGAAAGTACCTGTAGCATTGCACAGACCAAATGGCATCCTTCTATAAGAAAATGTACCAAAGGGGTAAGTAAAGGTTTTCTTTTCCTGATCCTCAGGGGCAATATGGATCTGAAAGTATCCAGAATACCCATCAAGGAAATAGTAATGGGACTTCCCTACTAGCCTCTCTAGCATCTGGTCAATGAATGGCAATGGGAAATGGTCATTCCTAGTGTGTTGGTTTAGTCGGCGATAGTCTATACAGACACGCCAACTATTCTGCACACTAGTTGGAACCAATTCATTGTTTTCATTTTTAACTACAGTAAGGCCAGTTTTTTTAGGAACTAATTGAATGGAACTGACCCATTGGCTATCAGAGATAGGGAAAATTATTCCAGCAGCCAACAATTTTGTTACTTCTTTTTTAACAACATCAAGTAGGTTTGGGTTCAGTCGACGTTGTGACTGCCTCACTGGTTTAACCTCATCATTTAATAAAATATGATGTGTACAAATTGATGGGCTAATTCCAGGAATGTCATAAAGTGTCCATCCCAAAGCTTGTTTATACTTCCTCAAAATATCAAGCAGTCGCTATTCATGCTCAGTAGGGAGTGAACTAGCAATGATGACAGGAAACTTTTTTCCATTCTCAAGATATGATTATTTTAAATCTTGAGGAATTTTCTTAGTTCCAATTCTAGGGGATTTTGGATTGATGGAAGTGTGTGTGAAATTTAGAAGTCACTGATCAAATATAATTGCTCAATGGTAACATCCTTAGATGAGGAATGAGCTTTTACAAGCTTAGCATTATCATCAATGGTCATGTGATCCTCTGTGTTCAAGAAATCATCAATTAACAAACATGCATGACATTTCTCTAGACCGCTACAACAATCAATGCATGATTCATTACCTAACATTTCAATCAATGAAGAAAACTCAGAAAGGGGATCAGGTGAATGAAAATAATTTGTTTCATGGGAAGGGAGAACCTCAATTGAATTGACAGAGATAGAGGAGTGTTCTTCTGAGGGGTGCTTCATGGAATCAAGGATAATGAAGTGGAAAATATTACCACCAAAATCCAAAGATAATGTACCATTATGGACATTAATTATTGTTTTGGTGGTTTTCAAGAAAGTTCTCCCCAATATAATTGGGGCATGTCTATTCATCCTATCATCTTCCATTTTAAGCACGTAAAAATCAGTAGGAAAAATTAAATTTTGCACCCTCACAAGAACATCCTCTAACACACCAGAGGGGTGTGTTGTACTCCGATTTGCTAGATGAACGATAATACCAGTGGGCTTCAGTTCACCGACCTGCAATGAAGAGTAAATAGAGTGAGGCATCACATTAATAGAAGCACCCAAATCAAGCATAGCGTTGGAACATGAATACTCTCCTATGGTGCACAGAATCGAGAATGTCCTAGGATCATTGCACTTGGTAGGAAGTGATGGCTCTATCAATGCTGAAATATTCCTCCCTAGGCTCACCTTCTCATCACCACAAAGCCTCCTTAGGTTTGTACACATCTCCTTCAGAAACATGACATATCTTGGAATTTGCTTCACAGCATCAATCAAAGGAATGTTAACCTGTAATTTCTTGAAAGTTTCCAAGATTTCTCTATTGAGTTTGGTTTCTTTTTGTTTCCTAGGTTGGGCATCCCTTTGAGGAAATATAAGAGGAATGGTTGGGATAGGTGGCTCATCAACAGCCATAGTCTTTCCTTTGGAAGGGCTTCTCTCAGGAAAAGGGTTTTCTTCACTTAGACCACTTTCAGCAGTTGGGATGGTGGTTTCCATTGGATGGGAGGACTCTAATGGAGGGTTCATTTGGCTTTTTAGTTGTGTCCCACTATTAAGGGTGTTGGCACTAACATTTCCTTTATCCCTAGGGTTTACTACTGGTTGAGATGGTAGTTTACCGGACCCATGACTTTGGATTTCCCCCACCGAGTTGGCAAGTTGGCCTAGTTGGGTCTTTAGGTCTTGTATGGTTTCTTGGGTGGTTTGTTGGAATTGGATATTATTGTAATCCATTTTATTCATCATATATTCTAGGCTAGGCTCGGTTTTTGGAGGGGTGGTTGGAATGGCCTTTGGGGTGGTTGAGGGTTTCTGGGTGGTGGTGGATGACTACTCGGACCCCGTTGGTTCCATTGCTGTTGAGGTTGGTTTGAATGCCCCCCTTGACTATAGGCTTGGTTTTCCTTCCACCCTTGGTTGGATGGATAGTATGGTTTTTGCCTAAAGGGTTGGTTAAAGGGGCGTCCTAGAAATATTGCCTCACAACTCTCAGAATTTTCTCTCAATTGAGGACATTAGTCAGAATAGTGGGTGTCAGAAGAGCATATTCCAAAATGGATGGGAGGAGGATATTGATATTTCCCTTTGGAGAGAGAAAGTTGTCATATAAGGGTACTTACCTCTTCGAACTTTGTGTCCACCTTCTTCTCAAACTCAGTACTTTTCACCTCATGGACACCTAGAATGGGAACACTGGACCGTGTACTAAATTGTTGAGTGTTCTATGCCATGTTCTCAATGAGGGTTCTTACATCAATTTGGGTCTTATCTACCAATGCACCACCTGAAGTAGCATCAATCATATTTCGATCAATAGGAATCAAACCTTCATAAAAATATTGAACTAAAAGTTGATCACTTATTTGGGGGTGTGGGAAACTTGAACATAACCTTTTAAAGCGTTCCCAATATTCAAGTATTGTTTCCCCTTGAGATTGTCTTATACCAAATATTTCTTTCCTTATAGTTGCAGTTTGAGAGTCTGGGAAGTATTTTTCAAGAAAAAGGCATTTCATGTCTACCCAGCCCCTAATTGGTGAATTGACATAGTATAACCAATCTTTTGCAGTGTCTTCTAATGAAAATGGGAATGCACTAAGCTTCACTTGTTCTTCATCCACATTATCAGGTTTTAAGTTTGAACACACAGTATGAAATTCTTTTAAGTGGTTATGAGGGTCTTCTCCATGCAATCCATGAAATCTTGGTAGTAAATGGATTAGACCGGATTTTAGTTCAAAATTAGGTGCCTCGCCTTGAATTTGAATGTAAGTGGGTTGGATATCAACATCATGAGAGGTTAATTATTTTATTGTTCTATTATTTTCAGCCATTTTATTGAATATTATTTCAAGTTCTAATTTGGTTCCAGAAGAAGATGGGTTTAGAAGAGTCCCGAGTGGTGTGTCCTCCTTCAAAAGGGGGTATTGTGCGTCTCGGTGTCGCTGACGTAGGATCCTCTCCGGCTCGGGTTCGAAAGGTGGTAAGTCTCCCAAATTAGAACGCGTCAAGCACAGAACCTACAAAAGATATGGATCAGAACACAAGAAGAAATAAAAAGGTAGAAAAAAACAAACAAATATTCACAAAATTTACAACTACTTTATCAAAAACACTCACTAAAAACCAAAGCGCTCCCCGGCAACGACGCCAAAATTTTATCGTGCTGTTGTGAGAAGTAAACTTGATTATGTTTTTGAGGATGATATATAATCTAGGGCATACCCTAGGTCATCTCTCAAGGAGCGTTGGTAGGTTTAGAGTATGTGTTCTTAATAAAAGGGACTAAAAAAGGGGGTATTTTTTAAAACAGTTTAAAGAAAATGAATTGAATTAAAGAGTTTAATAATTGAAAAATATAAGAGGTGTTTTACAATTATGTGATAAAGGATATCATTTAAAGTTCACTACACAACTTGGATAGTTCATTTTTCTGAAAATATTGACATGGTTTTGTTCAATTCTTTGGTTGAGGGTTGTCAAGATCTTGATTCCCCTCTTGCCTCTTAAAATGTTGCACAAAGCACCAACCCTTGACAAAAAAATCGTGTTGTCAAGGTTTGGATCTCAATAACAGAGTTAAGGCTACCAAAACATACTGAAATCTTATGTATGTGTGATATTAATAGGTTTCTTTTCTTTTCCTATCGTAACAAACCAAGATCCCCACTTGAAATCTCAACCCAATCGGTGTTGAGATAAAAAGTGTTTCACTTAAATTAAACCACACAAATGAATTCAGAAGAGAATAGCATAGAGATTAATAATAATTGAAATATTTAACACAAAAATTATACAAAACCAGTGGAAGAACAAGTGCTGGAACTCCCTCCCAAGTAAGTGTAGCTCCCTCGAAATGATCGCCCGCCGTTTAGCTCGCCATCGTGAGGAGGAGGAGCCTCGGGTGAAACTCCTTCTTCATCCTTGATCCCCCTATGAGGATAGGAGACTCCATAACTTCTTGGATGATGATAGTACTCCCTTGGGTATCCAAAATACCAGAGCTTTCCCTCCAGGTCAAACTTACAAATGAGGAGCCCAAGGTGCCCTTTTATAGGAAATGTGGGAGGTGGTTTTGGGCATACATATTTACTAAAACTTCTTGGCACATTGTTTTAGCCTACCAGACAATCTTAAAACGTTTTGTGGAAAACTATAAATTTGTAGCCCCATGTATTTAATATCTTCATCGATAGTTAGGCGTCATTTCAACAAGTTGAACGCGAGATATGGACAGATCATAGCACAAAACCTTTGACCTCGAGCAGATTGGGTGTGCTGGATAGATCAGGTCGGATGGGCCCATTAATTGCCGAATCACTCTTGGGTTACTCAATGAAAGTTGTAGAAAAATGAATTTTGGATAATCCCACAAAATATCAGCCCATTTGGATGCACGGTGGAGTATCAGAATGAATTTGAGTCCACTGAACTTCTTGGATCCTACGCAGTTTGGCCCATTTTCAAGGACTTCATCATGGGCCCTCCAAATCACCTCCACCTAAATTGTAATTTTCAAAACAAGTATCATTGACCTATTTAAAAGTGATAAACACAAAATTATTGAATCAAACATGAAGCACAATTTGATAATGTTTTTATAATTTTTAATACAAAATATGTTTAGCATAGCGGTGTAAGGGTGAAAATGAAACAGTGAATCCTGGTACGATCAGGTTGTTGGCCCGTAATGGTAGGAGATCCCTTAGGCCCAGAATTCATGCCATTTGGGGGTCCCTTTGGTTGTGAAAGTTGGTGGCAACTTTAATGAAGGGGAACACGAATCCTGAGAAATGGGTGAACGCATGTCCGAGTAGAGTCCGACATTCCAAGTGCTAAACCAGAGTACCCTTGGGCACATTATTGAATCACCGAAGAGGACCGAGGGGCTCATATTGAGAGAAACCGATTTGAAAAGATGAGTAAAACACAAGGGGATGGAAAACTCCCAAGAGAAGGATGTAAATGGTTTGGTTGTTACAAAACCTGGCGTGATTGAGGAAATAATCCCATACCACACCACATACCCCTCATTAGGGGAATGTAGGCCAAGGGGCCTAGATAACCAGGAGACCCCTAAGAGATGGGGATGAACCTAAAGTATTAATTTTCAGGAGGTCCTACGTATCCCATGAGGATGGGAATGGAGCTACACTTAGTTATTGAACGGAGTAATGTGTAGTTTATCATCAAGCAGTAAGGATGAAAATGGGTAAGATACCCCAAATACAGGAGGTTTATAGTGCATTGAGTAACCCAATATGAATGAGGACATAACCCCATACCACACCGTACAATCCCCTAAGAGTGAACCCGGGCCAGGGGCCCGAAAAGGCCAAGGGGCCTGAGGCTGGGCCTCAGATGGTGAGTCCCGGCCAGTTTGCAGTTTAACGTCTTGTAATGAGGACAAGAGTATGGATAAGGTATCTCATATGGGGATTTGTATGGAATAGCAAGTAACCGGGCGTGAATGAGGATGTAATCCCATACCACACCGTACAATCCCGTAACTGGCATCGCCCAAAGGGAGTTCATCGCTTGGAGATACAAAGGGGATGAATGAACCACTACACTCAATGCTTGGGACATCTTGGGTTGGTTCTAATGAAACATGATAGATGTTGACCGTGTTCACAACACAGCATCCCTATAGTGACCTGGACTGGGAATAACAAATGAGCATCGACCGCTGACCATATTCGCAATGTGGGACTTGTATCAGCTTGTTTCTCAACATCCTTAAGGGAGTTGGCCCGAAGCAGTAGGAGAGCCCTTAGACCTAAAATCCATGACATTCTGGGGCCCTTTTAGATGGGAAAGATGACGGAGTCCCAATCAAAGGAGTGGGTGAAGCATAGATTTACCCATCTGTGAAAGAGGAGAACACCTCCAGGGATTGGGACGTATAGCGGGATAAAGATGAGCTCGCCTTTAATTGTGGAAAAAGTCTCCACCCTAATATATGTCTTGACCCGAGAGAATATTATGGCGTTTAGGCTAGGCCAACAAATGAAATATTTGGGCATTCCTACGTATCCCATAAGGATGGGAATCAAGCCATACATAGTTCTTGAAGGCCATGATGTTTAGAGTCTTATGGTGAGGACGTGGGAGGATAGAAGAATGAGGAGTGGGAACATGGTTCGATTTTCGTAATCTTGACATGAGTGGGGATAAGGAAGCCTATACCAAATCATGCAAGTACCCTCCGAGAGAACTGTACCTCCGGGGGAATAGTCAAAAAGAAGAGTCTGGGTCTGGGCTCAAGATGTAATGCTTGTGCGTTCCTACATATCCCATGCGAATGGGAATCAAGCCACACATAGTTCTAAGGGTGTAGTTTAAAGTCTTGTAGGATTTTATATAGTTTAACGTCGAATGGGACATTTTAAAGTTTACAGTCATGTAGGACCAAACTGTTTAAGGTCATGCTGGACCAAACAGTTCAGGGTCATGTGGGACCATCATGCAGTTTAGGGTCATGCGGGACCATCCAATTTAAGGTTGTGTAGGACCAGTAGGCTCAGGCAAAGTATTTCTTGAGGAACTTGGCATTGGTGGGAGGAGTTATACGCTCACCATCCATGGTCACCAGGGAGTATGCACCATTGGGATAAAACCTGTGAATTATATAAGGTCCTTCCCATTTGGGCTCCAACTTGGGTGGTTTCCTACCAGGTATCATCGGTGCCCGGAGGGCCAATACCAAGTCACCTTGCAAGAAGGAGTGGAGGCGAACTTTCTTGTTGAAATCTCTTGTCATCATATTCTGATGCCTTTCTAGATTGTGCAGGGCACAAATCCTATTCTCATCAAGTGCTTCCAATTCAGCCAGAAGAATTTAAGATACTTTATCAGGTTCCTGCTGATCATAGACCATCGTGCGTAATGAAGGCAACAGGATCTCGATGGGTAGGATGGCCTCATCTCTATACACCATAGAATATGGGGTCACTTGGGTGGAATTATGAGTTGTCATCCGATAATCCCAGAGGGCATTGGGGAGCTTGTCCGGCCAACTCTTCTTATTCTGACCAACCATTTTCTGAAAAAATTTAGAAAGGGTTTTGTTGAATGCCTCAATCTGTCCATTTTCTTGTGCATGGTAGCAGGAGGTATGGTTCAAATAGATGTTGTACTTGGAGAACAATTTATTCAGCTCGGCTACTCGTAAGTTTATGTCATTATCAGTGAGGATGGAATGAGGAACTACAAACTGGTAGATGATATTGGAGCTCATGAAGTCAATGATAGAATGGGCCTTGACCTCCTTGAGCAGAACTACCTCTGCCCACTTGGAAAAGAAATCTGTGGTGGTCAGCATGAACCTGCACTAGCGAGCTATCTGTGGTGGATATGGTCCCATGACATTGAGTCCCCACACTGCGAATGGCCAAAAGTACTTGGTGGAGTGGAGATGTTCTAGCGGCCGATGCCAGATGTTAGCATGAATTTGGCACGTGTGACATCTCTTGAAGAACTCGATGCAATCATGGATCATGGAGGGCCAGAAGTACCCCAGTCTCCAGATCTGATGGGACAACTTCAGCCCAGACTAGTGATCCCCACAGGAACTGGCGTGAACCTCTTACATGACCTTAGAAATCTCAACTCCTTGGATACAATGGAGTAGAACACCATCAAACTCACGCCTGTAGAGGATCTGCTCAAGACTGGGACCACTCTAGAGGGTAAACTATAGCATGTGACATCGGATTCACTCACGCTCAGCCCGATCATCTAGGAGGTAACGATTTTGGAGATACTCGAAAAAGGGGGATCTCCAGTCGGGGGTTGATTAAACTAATGCATCTGAGGAACCTGGGGGTCCTAGCATGGAGGCTCCGGTGGTAATATGGCTTACTCGTAGGCCGTCTTCGTCATCTAGGGTGACGGGAGAAATGACTCTCTGATGTGCCATGTGTATAATCAGATCATCCTGCTCGAGTTCTATAAGTGATGTAGCTAGGACAACAAGGACATCAGCCCTACCGTTCTGAGATCGAGGGACATGGGTAACTTTCGGCCGAGATGGAAACTGGGCCATTAGCTGGAGGGTGTGCTCCAACAATGGTATGAGCTCTGGATTTCTGACGACATATTCCCCTTTTATTTTCTTGATGAAAAGTTTGGAATCTCTTTCACATGAAAATGGGGTACATCGATCTTGAGGGATAGCTCGAGGCCAGTGATAAGATCCTGATACTATGCCTCATTGTTGGTGCAGCCTTTCGACAACAGGAATGATTACGGAAGGATGGCTTGTGCCGGGGTAATAAAGACAATAGCTAGACCCACCCTGTTGAGCCTGGGATCATTGAGTCTCCTACTGGTGGGGCTCCGAGAAGAACCATCAAAGTTCATCTGCCAACATGGGATGACATGATCTACCAAAAGGATTACCTCGTCAAGAAAATCTTTGTCCAGGGACTGGTCCGTGGGGGTTGGATGGGTAGTAAGAAAATCTTACAGTGCTTGTCCCTTTATAGCTTTCTGAGGGACGAACCTGATGTCAAACCGCTAAAGGATTACTTCCCACTGCACTAGTCGGCCAGTCAACATGGGATGGTTCAGGATATACTGTACCGGGTCTACCTAGGACACCAGTTGTACCTTGTGGTGCTGCAAGTAGTGTCGCAACTTATGCATGACAAATATGAGCGCAAAGAAACTCTTTTCGATGGGGGGGGGAGTATCTAGTCTCTATATCAATGAGAATATGACTGAGGTAGTAGAGGTTGTTCTCCATCCCGTCATTGTTCTTCTGGGTGAGAAGGGCGCCAAGAGATCGTTCTAGGGTAGTCACATAGAGGACCAGCGGCTTTCCAGAGACGGGCGACATCAGGACTGGAGGCTGAAGCAAATACTGCTTGATTTCCTTGAACATGATCTAGCACTCTTCATCCCGCTCATAAGCGGATCATTTCTTCATGAGAAGAGAAAAGGGATTACACTTTCTGGCCAGATTCACAATGAATCAGCGTATGTAGGCTAAGTGGCCTTGGAAACCTCAAAGCTCTTGAATATTTCTTGGGGGAGGTATCTGGCTGATGGCCTTGATATTCTCTAGGTTGATATCGATGCCTCGGTACCTCACAAAAAAGCCAAGGAACTTTTCATAGGTGACCCTGAAGGCACACTTCAATGGGTTCATATTCAGGTTATGAGAACGGATGAAGTTGAAAACATTATAAAAGTCCTTGAGATGGTCCTGGAACTTGAGATATTTGACCACCAGATCATCCACATATCATTCCACCAATTCCTCAAGTACTGGATTGAATATGCAGTGCATGGCCTGCTGATAGGTGGCACCTGCATTCTTCAGGATGAAGGGAATAACCTGGTAACAGAAAGTACCTTGGGGCACCCTAAAAGTTGGGGATTCTTCATCCTCAAGGGCCATCTGGATCTGATTATATCCAGAGTACCCATCCATGAAGGACAGGTCCTGAAACCTGGTCGTAGCATCAATTAACAATTCTATCACAGGAAGGGGAAAATAATCCTTCGAACAGTGACAGTTGAGATCCCATAAGTCGATGCAGACTCTGATTTGTCTGTTCTTCTTCATGACTGGCACAATGTTGGCTAGACACTTGGGGTACTATACCTCCTTGATGAAGTTGGCTCTAATGAGCTTTTCACCTTCCACCTCAACCATATCACCATGATAAGGGTGAATCTTTCTGGGGGGCTGCTTGAATCCATGATGATTTTTAGGGATACCAAGGCGGTGGACGGCTACCTGAGGATATAGTCCTGGAATTTGTTTGTAGCTCCAGGAGAATACATCACGATGCTGCTTCAGGAAATCTATATACCGTTGCTGCTCCTCGAGGGACATGGTGGCACTGATCAATGTGGGTCTCAGATCTGCCTCGCTACCAAGGTTCACTTGTACCAGTTCATCGACCGTGGTGGAGACGCCTTCTTCAAAAGAGGTGGGATCATCCTCTAGATCCTTTTCTTCACTTGTAGAGGAGGTATTACCAGTGGGAGAAGATTCATCTGGGTCAGTAGATCCTGACGAGAGGCTGGTACCAGCATGGATATCAGTGGACAGCATATCGGGAGATTCACGTGCTGTTGAAACCATAGCAATGAAGGCAGTCGATCTGATCCCATCAAGACTTTAGACTAAGGGGCCATGCTTGGTGATATCAAAGAAATAATGGTGCGTCATCTTGAGTCGGTTAATTCCAGCCTGGCGAAACAGACACGTATGACATACTGCAGTTTCCATGGGGTGGACATCCCAATACCTTAAGGGAGTAGGAGGCTCCAAGATCACCTAATCCTGATTTGTGTAGGATTAAGAGGTGATTTTCTGTTGTCGCTTGGACTTGAGAACATGATTCTCTCTTGTACTATAGACAACAAAACATTACCCCATATCGGGGGTTGTGGCCTCCAATCGATGGATTGGAAAGACATAGGCATCATCTAGACCTACCCAGGGGTCAGTTGCAACCATGACGGGTTTGACCTCACTGGCCTGGATCTGCTTATCCTTACTCTTGTAATAGTCGACATCCAGGTAGCGAGATTCACATGAGGCAAAAGGAAATGCATCACCTTGGAGTACACCTACTTGATCGTTAAGGGAGTACTTGAGGCACTGGTGATACGATGAGGGGACCGTCGCATGCAAGTGGAGCCATGGTATTCCCATTAATGCATTGTACACGGTGTCTTGGGAGAAAACCATAAACTCGATACTGGAAACTAAGTTGTCAAACTGGGTCTTCAGACGGATCTTACCAAATGGGGTCTTCTTTGTCCTATCATATCCCTAGATTCTTAAATCGAAGGGAGTTAGGTCATATTTGGATAACCCCAACTTCCGTAGCGTTCACGTTGGGATAAGGTTGATCCCAGAGCCAGTGTCAACGAGACAACAGTGAACCTACACGCCATTAAATTGTCCGGTGATGTGCAGTGGGAGGATGTTCCCCTATATGGGAGAGCCTTAATCCTCTCCAGAGAAGGAAATGATGGCCCTACATTCAGCGTTCTCGACCACTTAAGTATGAAAAACTTTTGTAGCTGCTACCTCTGTCTCAAACTGGAGGGGGCTTCTTAAAGCCTTAGCGAGGGCCTCACACATATCTGACGACAGGAGAAGGGCCTAGAGGATGGAAAGCCTTGTGGGGATGCTGTAAAGGTGCTTGAGGACATAATATTTCCTCTGCAATCTTGAACTTATGCTTACATAAGGATGCTATGTGACAGGAAGCATGGCAGGCCCCGCCAGCTGGACCGGCGGCTGGCAGTTGGGGGACATGCTCAGGCGTTCACTAGTCGAAGCCTGGAGAGTAGCTTCTGGATAAGGACCGGACGACTGAGATAAACCTGTAGTAGGGAGAGGCTGGTCGCGGCATGGTCGAGGTAGCTCTGCCTGATCCAGTAGCACAAATGGTGGAGGAGGTAGGCCTGACGACACCGAATGAAACGACTGTGCGTGCTGAGTTCTGTGATGGGCCTGCTGTCTGGTCTTAGTGACATGCATGGCCTAGATGGAGGTGCCAAATGACATTCCCCAATGACCCATATAGTTGTTACTTCACCGACATTGGCATCAGCTGAGGACAATGGGGAGGTTTTTCGGGCTCTCCCCGTCATCGGGAATCATGTAGGGGTTTAACAACTCCATGGTATTAACCAAAGCATACCGTTGACTATCACTTTAAGATTCATCCACTACTAGGAGGATTCTGGGAGGAATCCCCATCTCTGGAGACATGAAGTCTCTGATAGTGCGGGATGATGATGGCATTGGCGGGGCATGTTACTTTCCCTTGCACCGCCGATGCTTGTTCTTCTGGGAAGAGGCCGGCTAAGATGATGATGCATAATTGATGGTTGTGGCTTCTGAAGGTTCTAACTAATTCAGGCATGCCCAAATGATTCCATGGGCATGGGTGGCTATTTTTCAGGCCATCAAGTCATTATACTTCTGGGACCCGTGATTAGAAACCTGCTGCCACTCACCTTGATCGTTTTTGCTGCTGTCTGGCTTTACGAAGACACCTTCCACTTGTGCCGGGGACGGGCCGAGCCTGACTACGTTGTTATCAACCTAGTCTTGATGCCAGTCTTTGAACACATAGCACTTCTTGAGGGTGTGCGCCAGGATCCTATGATAGGGGTAGTAGTTTGGGTGATCAGTGAGATTCACCTCTTTTGGCCTTCTGCACTCAGGCAAGCGTATGATCCCTTATCCCAAGGCACTTCTGAAATAACCAATAACCTGATTCTCATTGAATGAGTAGGTCCAGTTTCTTCTATCTGGGAAGGGGGGGCCTTGGGGCCTAGCCTTGAAGAGGGGATAGAGGAGCCTGTGGAGGAGGCGGACCCTAATTGTCCCACCTGGGTGGTGGCGGCTCATTCTGCGAAGGCGCTTTCCAATTTTGCGGTGGGCGCTACTGAGTCGGGGGCTGCACCTGAGGTGGAGGGCCTTTGCAAGGCTACGGGACTGGAGCCACTGGTATTAAATCCAGCTATCTTGGGGCCTCTATTTGGGCCACCATGGTGGGCTCAGCTCTGACAACCCTCCTTACGGGAATTACAGGAGGCAACGGGCGTGCCTGGATGGCTTGTTGCATGGCTTCTTCTAGGCACTGGTCCTTATCAGAGAAGTCTTGGAATCCTCCGGGGTAGTTTTGGGTTATTAAAGAGGGAACCAGATCCATCATGACATTTCCCACACACATCATCAGTATTTTCTCTTGAGTCAGTTTCATGTCAAGGGAGTGTGTGATCCCCTTCCACTGTGAGATAAAGTCCGCAACTCGCTCATCAGGACTTTGTTTGCACTTGAAGAGGTCGGTGATGCTGGTTCTCCACGTGGTGGAGCTGAACTAGTAGAGGAATTACCTGCGAAGGTCCTCCCAGCTGGTTACGGATCCAACGGGAAGCTGGCTGTACCAGAAGAATGTCGGCCCCTCCAATGTCTGAACAAAACTGCAAAGTTTGGCATCCTCATGCTGCGCTGGAGTCCCTAACATGGGCCTATACCTTGAGTTAAAGTGGGCCAGGTGCTTCAGAAGCTCCCCCGTTCTGTTAAATGGAGTGAAGGTGGGATTCCTGAAACCCGAAGGTGCTGGCATATCATCCACCCATGCCGGATATGGCTTTCAATCAGGTTAGATCGCCACCTGTTGCATTTTTAACAACTCCAGGCGAGCAATGAGTGTCTCCATAGGATCATCTTGCGGGGGTCCCTGTCTTGACAGGATTCCCAAGCCATGATCATTTTGGTAGGTTCTTTAACATGGTAAATAGGATCAGCGGCTCATGGAGCGGCTGGTGGGATGACCTGCGGGGCAGTTGTGGGAACCCGAGCTAGGTTCCTCATATTATCGCGTCGTTCCGGAGAGTTTGGCAAGACATACCGCACTCTCTTTCCATGAGCTACAGCTTTAGCCCTGTCCAAGAGAGCAGCATGATCAGGGTTTCATGGGGGCATCTCACTGAGGGGAAGTTGTTCCTGCCCCTACTTTAGGATTTTCATAGTCAGGTTGTCGTTCCACAGCATGTTCGTCCAGGAGTTCATCAATCAACTTCTTCTGATCAGCATGTTTTTGGTGAAATGTGGCCTTCTCAGGGTCCTGATCTGTCTTCTGCACTGAGGCGGATGGGTTGGAGTGTTTGGCAGCTCCGACATTCTCTTTTCCCTTACCATAATTCCTACTGAGTACCAATTCCTTGGTGGGTGAAGGGAGACCAAGTTGGTTCCTCTGTTGATGATTAATCCTTCCCAATGGATCCAATAGTGGTGGAATTCCCTTGGGGGGTAAGTCTCCAACGAGAATCTCTATCTCGTCCTCCTCGTCCACTATGTCAGCCATGTTGATTGTGACCCTTCCCGGGGGCATGTCTTCGATGTCGCCTAGCAAGTCGGTCTACCGCCGGATAGGACTGAAGAGGAGGGCAGCATACTACCCCTCATCCATGGATTTTCACGTTGGGGGTAGCCTCCTTGATAATTTTACAGAGTACCTTGATACTCTTAACGCATTACTACAGGAGGGGCTCACGACGACCTGGTGACTTAGGGCACTAGGATAGAGGGAGTGAAGCCAAATCGACTAGACGACATTGCTCACTGATGTCTTCAAAATGAATTTGGATGCTAGGATAAACCATGCGCTGATGATGAAGACTAGAATGTGTCTCCAAGAGGGTGTGGAAGAAACACTAAACTTCCTCCAAAGTGAGGGATTCTAGTATGTAGAAATTCGGTGCTGCCACGGGCCAGAACTTCTCGGGGAAGTGGTCTGCTATGAGGATGTTCCATAAACTCCTCAACTCAGATTCAGGGTCTGGCCCCTGATTTTCCAACTCATCAACTAGGGGTGGATGAGGAACTGGCAGTGGTACTGAGGCAGAACGCTGGGAAAGTAGGCTAGACGGTGGAGATTATAGCAAATGGGATGACTGGCTGCCGAATCTCGGGCTGTCTTCCGAAGAGTTTAGAGACCTAGCTTCTACGCCGCGATAAGACAGGTTGATGAATGTAGTTCCCGTTTCAAGGGATAGGGATACTTGTGATAGGTCGTGATGGTAATCGCCTGCCATTGGTCTCCTATGATCTCTTGTGGAGGTATAGAGAGATTTCGGTGATGATGGTGGTTATTGCATGACTGTAACATGTAGGGTCACCAGATTTTCATCCTCTTGGATATACTTGTGGAGGTAGGTAGGAACCCGATGGACCTCACATTCTGGGAGCATCAGGCTGATGTGCCTCGTCCCTTCCCTGGCCCTTGACTCGGATGGGTAAGAGGAGAGTTCTTGTGTTGAGTCGTACTCTGCCTCAGAGTTTTAGAAGTGGACTAGTATGATATCTATCCAAACCTTCCCAGAATTCCTCTTATGGCAGTGACGACCCACCTTCCTGCCCCTAGGTGGCTCCTCGGGACAGGGCAGATTTCTGACATGAGGTCCTTTGGCCGCACTGGTGCTGGGACGGAGAGGGTTTCCACCCAATGAAAGCTGTGCGATGAGAACCAGGATATATGTTAAAGGGGACTTGGGGAGGACTTCCATGGGTAGCACTAGAGTGGGACAGACCTCTACTGGAACTGGAATAAGCATGGGGAGGACCTCCACGTTTGTTTTCCCTGGAAACCACAGTATGAGGAGGGTCCTTGTACCGATCTATCTAAACACGGGTAGGACCTCCATGCTAGGTGCAGATGGTGCGAGGCTAGCCTTCACCCCTTAGGTTTTCGAGGTGAGGAGGACCTTCACCCACTGCTGTGAAGACATGGGGAGGATCCCCACATTGAAGAGAGACTGGATGGGAAATGTCCCAACACCGGCTATCGGGGGCAGGAGGAATGACTCCATACCTAGTGTAATGGGCATGGGAGAGGATTCTGTGATGAGTATCACCATCGCAGGGAAGACCTACATTCATATTGGGGGTGGCACGGGGCAGACCTCCATGCTGATCCTTGAAGCGGAGGAGGCCTGCGTTCTCCGCGGTAGTGGTACGGGGAGAACCTCCGTACTGGGTGGCATCATTGTGGGTTGGTTCGCGGTGACCACTGCTTGTGCCAACGACCAAGAGAGTCAACCTAGACTACCCGTGGGGTGGTTGGAACCTCGATCCCGATTGGGCGTATGAGTGTCCCTGCTCATTTTATGTATAGAACTGATGATATGCGTCGGCGGTGGCTCGGGCTACAGTAGTCGTCGACATTGACGCCCCTTAGAGAGCGTCCTCCTCAGCTTCCGCCCGACGCTGGCATCGGGTCAAATGAATTGAGGCTAGTGGTGCAGGTACGTAGCTTACCTGCTCCTCATCCAGCAAGATTGGGCGGTGGCGCTGATGTGGCCGGGTAGAAGCCCTCGCTGGGAGCCCTTGGAAGGGGACTCTGACCAGGCTGGGTTGGACGTCACCTACCTCGTCAGCGTAAGGCAGGGATTCGTCAAAGCGTTCCGGGTAGAGGCTCCCAAAATGGTTGTATGTTGGAATGGGGAGAATTGTCTCCCTGCGTGGCCCTCGGGGGAGGCATTGGTGACAAGTCGCAGATGCCTCCAGATCCAGGCGGGTCATATCCCGGGTCGGGATTATTCCCTCCTCATAACGGCGCACGAGGTCGTTTATTACCCTCAGTTGAATGACCTCGGATGGGGAGAGGGGGAGCGGGCACCCCATGGTCATAGATTTAGAGGTTTTCATGAGAGAGGTGAAGCCATGTGGAATGGTCGTTTTGGCACTATCCCTACCCCTGCGTCTATGGGCAGGTAGTGATCGCGTCCCTAGAGCAGCAACTTGATTTCTGGGAGCAGGGAGATGAACACACTGGTGCTGAAAGAAAAAGGAATCGATGACCAATTCCCTAGTGCCATCCCATATTCCATGGATGTTAAGAGGGATCCTTGCTGAAAACATCACAGAACGGGATGTCCAACATTCTACAACCCCAACTTCTGGTGAGTTTCATGGTAGGCCCGCTATTTGCTTAGAGGGACCTGACACCGGATAACTAAATCTGGTAACACGACAATTGACTGCGCTGTCATGACACATCAAATTTATTAGGATTTAAAGATTTATTTTTATTCTAGGGTAGACCCTAGGTCTTCTCTCAAGGAGAGTTGGTGGCTTATAGTGTGTATTTTTAATAAAGATTACTAAAAGAGGGGGTGATTTTGAAAACAGTTTTAAGAAAATAACTTAACTTAAAGAGATTAATAGTTGATAGAATAAGGTAGAGGATTAAGAATTATGAGATAAAGAGATCACTTCAAGTTCACTACACATCTTGGATAGTCCATTGTTCTGAAAATTTCACATGGTTTTGTTTAATTCGTTGGTTGAGGGTTTTCAATATCTTGATTCCCCTCTTGCCTCTCTAAACGTTGCACAAAGTACCAACCCTTAACACAATAATCATGTTTTCAAGGTTTGGACTTCAAGAACCGATTAAAGGATACCAAATCATACTAATATATTTTGTATGTGTGAGATAAATAGGATCCTTTTATTTCCCAATCAAAACAACTCAAGTTTCCCACTTGAAATTTCAACCCAATAGGTGTTGAAATGGAAAGTTGTTCACTAAATTAAACCCTAGAAATGAACTCAGAGGAGAATCATGATTATATAAAACATAGGTGAAATAATTCACAAAAAAATTACACAAATCCAGTAGAGTATCTAGTGCCGTAACTCCCTCCCAAGTATGTGTAGCTCTCTCGAAACAATCGTCTGCCGTTTAGATCGCCATCGAGTGGAGGAAAAGGCTCAGGTGGAACTCCTTCTTCATTGATGACCCCCCTATGATGATAGGGGCCTCCAAAACTACAAGTATGATGAGAGAACTCTTTTGGGTCTCCAAAATACTAGAGCTTTTTCACCTGGTAGAACTTGCAAATGAGGATCCCATAGTTCCATTTTATAGGAAAATGAGAAGGTGGTTTGAGCACACAGAATTATTAAAACCACTTTTCATAGGTGTTCCGACCTCCAGAAAGATTATCCTGATTTGGAGAAAATAAAGATGTTTTATCCCCACCTCTTGGCTATATCCACCGAATGTTTAGTACAATTTGTACCCATATAGCCCGAGATATGGACAGATCACAGCACAACACTTTTGACTCCATGAAAATTTGGTGTGCTGGACAGATCAGGTCGACAAGGCCATTAGATGGCCGAATGAGTCTTGGGTTTCTTCATATGAAATGTATCTTAATGAATTTTGGACTGGACCACAAAATTTCAGTCCAATATGATGCATGTTATAGTATAAGTGTACAGATTAATCCACTGGTGTGCTTGGATCCTGCGCAGTTTGGCCCATTTTTTTGGACATCATCATGGGCCCTCGAAATCACCTTCACCTTCAACAAAATTTTCAAGACAAATAACATTGTCCTTTTTAATAGAGATAAACACAAAATAAATGATTCAAACATGGAATTAAATTTGTTATTATTTTTTTAATTTCCAATACAAATTCAGTTTAATACAATGGTGTAAGGGTGAGAATGACCCAGTGAATCGTGGTACGATCACACCCCCACACCTAAACATTTGAACTCCTGGGAAAAGTCACATATCCAAAATAATATGATACATATATATATATGTTCCCAAAATTATGAAGATTTAACATTTGAGGAAATTTTAATTCACTAAAGTAATGTGATCAATGCACGAACCACACCAAGGAGTTATTCCTAGTGAAAATGGAATAAGATGTCACATAAATAATATCACAATAAAATTCAAAGAGATTCATGACACCAAGATGAGAAAAGAATTAAAAAGTCAACCATTCTACTAACTCTCCATGTGTGTGTGTGAAAACCATTCCATTATATTCTTTCCACTTTCTATCAAATAAATATAGGTTATTTTAACATTATTCATCTTTAAATGATTTTTCACCAAACTCGTCCTACTTCATTTCAATCATATTTCAAGACCCACTCACTTAAGCATTCCCAGAAGTCAAACCATAAGCTCCTAAGCTAGATATCCCCATATGTTTCACATTTCATCACTCCCCTCCTTTATTATATTATATTTTTTTGAAGTTGCATTTGGAACAAATCTCACACTCATCTCTCAACCCTTGTTTTATCTCCTCACGACACTAATTGCAATAGTTATAACAAGATGAAAGGTTGAGGAGGAGTGGTTTTTGACCTGCCCAAGACACAATTTTTTTTTGAGGGAGTACAACAGTCAGACATTAGGTACACATGCATAGGTCAATCTGGTATAGTAATGAAACAGATTAGATAAGGAACGAACGTATGAAAATATTATTTAAAGATGAAAAATATTAACCTGAAATATATTTACCTTATATTAAGTAATAAATATTCATACTTCATGGTTTGGTGCAAAAATGTATGGAGATATTAGTGACACAGTTTTCCCAAAACTACTCACAAAGGGGCATAAATCATCTCAAATGTTTCATAGTGATACAACCATTTATATCATTGACAGAAACCAATTCACTAAAAATCATTCCCTGATGTTAAATTCATACAAATACTCTTTTTCACCATTCTTTATGGTATTTTTACTTTCCCCCCTTTATGGTCACCCAATCATGGAACTTTGAAATTTT
This sequence comes from Viscum album, assembly GCA_963277665.1. Lineage (NCBI taxonomy): Eukaryota > Viridiplantae > Streptophyta > Magnoliopsida > Santalales > Viscaceae > Viscum > Viscum album. Next base: position 287,233,598 of record OY728151.1, on the reverse strand, counting down.
TTATGGTGAAAAATTGAAAATACCATAAAGAAGGAGAAAAAGAGAAGAAAGAAGAAAGAAAATGGAAAACCTAATGAACTCAAAAAGATAGGGAAAAGTGAAAAAAAACCATAAAGTAGACGAAAACGAGAAGAAATAAGAAAGAAAAAAAATGATGAAAATTCCTTTCTAACCCAGGAATTTACCCATCCCCCCACACCTAGAATGTGAAGTGTCCTCACTGTAAGAAAAGAGGATGTGGAAAAGAAGGATAAAACCTGGTGAGTTTCATTCATAGATTGCTTCTTGAACATGTATTTCCTCCCTTGGGGACTCCGGAATGGATTCATGGAAGTGTTTCAGCTGCTACCCATTGACAGTGAATGCTTGATTGGTTTCTTCATTTTGAACCTGGACAACACCAAATGGAGAGATGTTAGTAACAGTGTATGGTCCAAACCGGATGGAATGAAGCTTCCCTAGATACAACATCATCCTTGCATTATAAAGGAGGACCTTCTGCCCAATATGGAACTGACGATGAAAAATAAGATGGTAGTGGGTAGCCTTGGTTCTCTCTTTATAAATCATGGAGTTTTCATATGCATCTCTTCTCATTTCCTCTAACTCCTAAATCTGCAACTTCCTTTGTGCACCTGCACCAGAATGATTAGAATTGAATTGTTTGATGGCCCAGTAGACCCAATGCTCAATCTCAAAAGGGAGGTGACAACTATTTCCAAACACAAGACGATAGGGTGAAATTCCAATGAGATTTTTGAAATCAGTAAGGTAGGCCCATAATGATTCATCAAGTTGAAGACACCAATATTTTCTATTGGGTTGAACCATTTTTTCAATAATTAGTTTTACCTCTCTATTTGACACCTCAGCTTGACCATTGGTCTATGGATGATATGCAGTAGATATTTGATGACCGACCCCATACCTAGGAAAAGGTGATTGCATTGTTCAGTTGCAGAAATGAGAACCCTGGTCACTGATGATGAACCTAGGTAATCCAAACCTACAAAAAGTTTGGGTTCTCAAAAATTCTAAAACTACCTTAGAATCATCAGTCCCTGTAGCTCGTGCCTCTACCCATTTTGAAATATAATCAACTTCCAGAAGAATGTACAAGTTTCCAAAAGAATTGGGAAATGTCCCCATAAATTCAATACCCCAAACATAAAAAATTTCATGAAAGAGAAACGGTTTTTGTTGAATTTCATTTCTTTTAGAGGCATTCCCCAATCTTTGACAATGAGTACAAGATTTGAAAAAATCATGGGCATCCTGAAAAAGTGTTAGCCAAAGGATACCAGAATCAAGGACCTTGCGAGCAGTACGTTGGGTACCAAAGTGGCCCCCACAAGCAAGAGTGTGGCAGAATCTAAGGATGCACTGAAACTCACTATCGAGAACACAACGCCTAAGGACTTGATCACTAAAGGTGTGCCAAAGGTAGGGGTCATCCCAAATATACCAACGAGACTCATGTTTTAGACGACTGGCTTGGTTTTTGTTGAAATCAGTAGGAATGCATGATTCTACCAAATAATTTACAATTTCAGCATACCAAGGAATAACATCTTGCACTTGGTATAGTTTCTCATTAGGAAGCATTTCATTTATGGGAATATAGGGGTATGAGTCAATGTATGAGGATGGTTGAATCCTACTAATATGGCTAGCCACCACATTCTCTGCTCCTTTTTTATCTCTAATTTCTAAATTTAATTTTTGAAGGAGGAGCATCCAACGAATGAGACGTGGTTTGGCTTCCAGTTTCTTAAGGAGGTTCTGGAACGTTGCATGGTCTAATAACAAAATGACTTTGGACCCCAAAAGATATGACCTGAATTTTTCTAAGGAAAACACAATGGAAAGGAATTATTTTTTAGTTGTGGTATAGTTTTCTTGGGCAGGGTCCCAAGTACGTGAGGCATAGGCTATGACATGTGGAGCTTGGTTGACCCTTTGTGACAAAACTTCCCCAACTGCATAGTTAGAGTCATCACACATGAGCTCAAATGGTAAATCCCACCGAGGTGGTTGGATTACTAGGGGTGAGGTGAGAATCAATTTTAACTTATGAAAATCATCCTCACATTCTTTATCAAAAATAAATTCTTTTTATTTTTGGAGTAATCGGTAGAGGGGGTGCAATTTTACTAAAGTCACGAATGAAATAACGGTAAAATCCAGCATGACCTTGGAAATATCACACATCCTGTATATTTTTGGGGAATGGTAAGGAATAAAAGACATCTACTTTTGATTTATCTACTTGGATTCCATCCCAATAAATGAAATGCCTCAAAACTATACCTTCTCGCACCATGAAATGTAATTTCTCATAATTTAATACAAGATTCTTTTCAATACTATGACGTAGGACTAAACCAAGACTAATCAAATAGTCATCAAAAGAAGGGCCATAAACAGTGAAATCATCCATGAATAGTTCCATGAAATTCTCTAGGTAATCCAAAAAAAATACTAACCATGCATCGTTGGAAAGTACTCAGAGCATTGCACAGACCAAATGGCATCCTTCTATAGGAAAATGTGCCAAAGGGGTAAGTGAAGTTTTATTTTCCTAATCCTTAGGGGGAAATATGGATATGAATGTATCCAAAATACCCATCAAGGAAACAGTAGTGGGAATTACCCTCTAGCCTCTCTATCATTTGGTCAATGAATGGCAAATGGAAATGGTCCATCCTCGTTTGTTGGTTTAGTCGGTGATACTCTATACAGACACGCCAACTATTCTGCACACGAGTTGGAACCAATTCATTGTTTTCATTTTTAATTACTGTAAGGCTAGTCCTTTTAGGAACCACTTGAATGGGACTGGCCCATTGGCTTTCAGAGATGGGGTAAATGATTCCAGCAGCCAATAATTTTGTTACCTCATTTTTCACAACTTCTAGGAGGTTTGGGTTCAGTCGACATTGTGGATGCCTCACTGGTTTAGCCTCACAATTTAACAAAATATGATGTGTACAAATTGATGGACTAATACCAGGAATGTCAGTAAGTTTCCACCCCAAATATTTTTTATACTCCCTTAAAAGTTCAAGCGGTCGCAATTCATGCTCAGGAGGGAGTGAACTAGCAATGATGACGGGAAACTTGTTTCCATTCTCAAGATATGAATATTTTAAATCTTGAGGTAGTTATTTTAGTTCCAATTCAGGTGTATTTTGGATTGATGGGAGTGTGTGTGGGAGGTCACTGATCTCATCTAACTACTCAATGGTATCAACCTCGGATGAGTAATGAGCTTTTACAATCCTAGCAGTATCATCGATTGTTAGTGGGTCATCAATATTCAAGAAATCATCAATCAACAAACATGGTGACACTTTTCTAGTCCACTACAAAAATCAATGCATGAATCATTTCCTAGCATTTCTATCAGTGAAGAAAACTCAGAAAGGGGGTTAGGGGAAAGAAATGTTGTTTTTTCAGGGGAATGGAGTACATCTATAGAATTAACAGAGAGAGAGGAATGTTCTTCTGAGGGGTGCTTCATGGCATCAAGGATGTTGAAATGAACTATGTCACCACCAAATTCCATAGATAATGTACCATTGTAGACATTAATTATGGTCTTGTAATTTTTCAATAAAGGTCTACCCAATATAATCAGGGCATGTCCATTCATCCTATAATCCTCCATTTTAAGCACATAAAAGTCAGCAAGAAAAATTAAATTTTGGACCCTCACAAGAACATCCCCTAACACACCAAAGGGGTGTGCAGTACTCCGGTTATCTATTTGAACAATAATTTCAGTGGTCTTCAGTTCCCTAACCTTTAATGTAGAGTAAATAGAGTGAGGCATCATATTAATATAGGCACCTAAATCAAGCATAGCATTAGAAAAAGAATAATCCCCTATGGTGCATGGAATTGAGAATGTTCCAAGATCATTGCACTTGGTGGGAAGTGATGTCTCTATCAATGCTAAAACATTCCTCCCCAAACACACCTTCTCATCACCATGAAGTCTCCTTCGATGTGTACACATCTCCTATAGAAACTTGGTGTATCGTGGAATTTACTTCACAGTATCAATCAATGGGATGTTAACCTGCACTTTCTTGAAAATATCCAATATTTCCATATAAATATTAGTTTCATTTTGTTTTCTTGGTTGGGTGTACCTTTGAGGAAATGGAAGAGGAGTGGTTGGGATAAGTTACTCATCAATGTACACACTCTTTCCTTTCAAAGGGCTTCTCTCAAGACAAGGTTCTTCAATATTTGGAACATTTTTAATGGTTGGGATGGAGGTTTCCTCAGGAGGGGATGACTCTAATGGAGGATTCATCTTACTTTCTAGTTGTTTTCCACTCCTAAGGGTGATGGCACTAACATTTCATTTATCCCTAGGGTTAACTATTGGTTGAGAGGGAAGTTTTTACCTAATCTGTGACTTTGAATTTCACCCACTGAGTTAGCTAGTTGGCCTAATTGTGTTTTTAGGTCTTGTGTGGATGCTTGAGTGGTTTGTTGGAATTGAATATTGTTGGCAGCCATTTTTTTCATATATTCAAGGCTAGGCTCAGGTTTTGGAGGGGTTTGTTAGAAAGGCCTTTGGGGTGGTTGAGGATTTCTGGGTGGTGGTGGTGGATGGCTACTCTACACTGGTTAGTTCCATTTTTGTTGAGGTTGGTTTGCATACCCCCCTTGCCTATAGGATTGGTTCTCCTTCCATACAGGGTTGGATGGATAGTAAGGTTCTTGCCTAAAGGGTTGGTTATAGGGGCAGCCTAGAAATATTGCCTCAAAACTCTCAGATGTTTCCCTCAATTGAGGACATTGGTCAGAGTAGTGGGTGTCAAAAGAACATATACCACAATGGATGAGAGGAGGATATTGGGATTTCCCCTGGGAAAGAGAAAGTTGTCGAAGAAGGGTACTTACCTCTTCGAACTTTGTGTCCACCTTCTTCTCGAATTCAGTACTTTGTACCTCATGAAAACCTCGAATGGGTATGCTAGACCTTGTACCGAATTGTTGAGTATTTTGTTCCATGTTCTCGATTAAGTTTCTTGCAGCAATTTGGGTCTTATCTACCAGTTCTCCACCTGCAGCAACATAAATCATATTTCTATCAATAGGGATTAGACCTTCATAAAAATATTTCATTAAAAGTTGGTCACTTATTTGGTGGTGTGGGAAACTTGAACATAATATTTTAAAGCATTCCCAATATTCATGAAGTGTTTCCCCTTGAGATAGTCTTATCCCACAAATTTCTTTCCTTATTGTTGCAGTTCAAGAGGTTGGGAAATATTTTTCAAGAAAAAGGTGTTTCATGTCCACCCAGCCTCTTATTGGGGAATTAACATAATATAACCAATCTTTCGTAGTGTCTTCCAAATAAAATGGGAATTCTATAAGGTTTACTTATTCCTAATACACATTAGTAGGTTTTAATGTTGAACAAACAGTATGAAATTCTTTTACGTTCTTGTGTGGATCCTCTCCAGGAAGTCCATGGAATTTTTGTAATAGATGAATTAAACCAGATTTTAGTTCAAAATTGGGTGCCTCACCTTGTAATTGAATGTATGTGGGATTCATATCTAAATCAGGTGAGGTTAGTTGTTTTAGTTTTCGATTATTTTCAGCCATTTTATTCACGTTAATTTTTTTTATGTGGGTTCTCGAAGAAGAAGAAGAAGGATCAAGATGAGTGTTGATGTTTTGTGCGTCCTCCTTCAAAGTGTTGTCTTGTGTGTCTCGGTGTCGTTGACGTAGGGCCCTCTCCGGTTCGGGTTCAAAAGGTTGTAATTCTCTTAGAGTAGAATGCGTCATGCACCAAACCTAAAAAATAAATAGATCAGAATTCAAAAATATACGTATAGGTATAAAATAGATAAATATTCACAATTTTTACAATTTTGACTTTCAAAAACGCACACAAAAAATCAAAGTGCTCCCCGGCAATGGTGCCAAAATTTGACTGTGTTGTCATGACACATCAAATTTATTATGATTAAAAGATTGATTTATAGTCTAGGGAAAACCCTAGGTCATCTCTCAAGGAGATTTGGTGGCTTATAGTGTGTATTTTTAATAAAGATTACTAAAAGAGGGGGTGATTTTGAAAATAGTTTTAAGAAAATAACTTAACTTAATGTGTTTAATAGTTGATAGAATAAGGTGGAGGATTAAGACTTATGAGAAAAGGATATCACTTCATGTTCACTAAATTTCTTGGATAGTTCATTTTTTTGAAAATATCTCATGGTTTTGTTTAATTCTTTGCTTGAGGGGGGTCAAGATCTTGATTCCCCTCTTGCCTCTCTAAATGTTGTGCAAAGTAACAACCCTTAACAAAACAATCATGTTGTCAAGGTTTGGACTTCAAGAACTGATTAAAGGATACCAAATAATACTAATATCTTTTTTATGTGTGAGAGAAAGAGGATCCTTGTGTTTCCCAATCGGAACAACTCAAGTTTCCCACTTGAAATTTCAACCCAATCGGTGTTGAAATGAAAAGTGGTTCACTAAATTAAACCCAAGAAATGAACTCAAAGGAGAATCATGATTAGATAAAACATAAGTGAAACAATACTCACAAAAATTACACAAAACGATTAGAGTATCAAGTGTCGAAACTCCCTCCCAAGTATGTGTAGCTCCCTTGAAATGATCGTCCATCGTTTAGCTCTCCATCGAGAGGAGGATAAGGCTAGGGTGGAACTCCTTCTTCATTGATGACCCTCCTATGATGATAGGGGCCTCTAGAACTTCAAGTATGAGGATAGAACTCCTTTGGGTCTCCAAAATTCCAGATATTTTCCTCATGGTAGAACTTGAAAATGAGGAGCCCAAGGATCCATTTTATAGGAAAATGAGAAGGTGGTTTGAGCACACAGAATTATTAAAACCAATTTTCACAGGTGTTTCGACCTACAGAAAACATTATCTTGATTTGGAGAAAATAAAAAAGTTGTATCCCCACCTTTTTTCTGTCTCAACCAAATGTTTGAAACAATTTGGACACATATATCCCGAGATATGGATAGATCACAGAACACCACTTTTGACTCTGTGCAGATTTGGTGTGCTGGAAAGATCAGGTCGGCAAGGCCATCAGATTGCCGAATGAGTCTTGAGTTTCTTCATATGAAATGTATCCTAATGAATTTTGGACCATACCATAAAATTTTATCCCAATTGTATGCACTTTATATTATAAGTGTTCGGATTAATCCACTGGTGTGCTTGGATCCTGCGCAGTTTGGCCCATTTTTTTGGACATCATCATGGGCCCTTGAAATCACCTTCACCATCAATGAAATTTTCAAGACAAGTAACATTGGACTTTTTAATAGAGATAAACACAAAATAAATGATTCAAAAATGGGATTCAATTTGTTATTATTTTTGTAATTTACAATACAAATTCAGTCTAATACAATGGTGTAAGTGTGAGAATGACACAGTGAATCGTTGTACGATCATCAATCCACTGATGCCTCGAGCACTACTAATATCCATATTGAAGAGAATAACATCACACCAGGTTCACCATTTTTGTTTTTGATGCTTTCTTCGAGGCACGCATGTCCATATTGTTTGAGGATGAAAGGCGCATTTTTTTTCCCTGCATTACCGCTTTCCAAAGGAGGGCGGCATCCGCTCCTTGTTCAGGGATGTTTTCTCCTTGATCAGAACAAGATAATGGGATGTCGGTTCCTACTTCCATGGATTCTTCTTCTGAACTCTTCTCCTAGTCGGGGTCACTCTTATAGACTTAAGACATTGTTCGTGAAACTGTAACACCCCGACCCCAGTTACCCAGAGTTGGTGCATTATCACATAACATTGGCACGATCACAAGAAAGATCAAATCTCAAAAGACCGATTGGTTTAGTAGCCTTGGAAACACTAGATATATTCATAAAGTTTTACATTACATAATGAAGTGAAAAATTACTACAACAACATATTGTCTCCATAATCCACACTATTATCCCCTCATAATATCCCTGCAGGTCATTCATAATTTACTTTTTCACATCCTGGGAAAAATAAAACATAGAAAAGGGGTGAGCTCAAATGCCCAGTAAGGATAACAATATAGTAGAAACTTTCATAAATAAGAATAAAAATTTAAGGCAGTGTATAAGTAAAACAAAAGCCTTTTAGACTTTAAATTCAACATATTATGGCAAAATAAAATTAAATAATTCCATTTACATATTCTAATGGATATTATACTAATCGAATAATCACATGCAATATCAATAACTGCTTTCGTAATGATGGAATGCATAATGTCAGACTATCATAACCACATAGCCAAGGCCTCGTGCCAAGACTACAAATAAGATTTTGTCAAGGCCTTGTGCCAAGATGCTAGTTTGTCTCATGAGACCTACCGATGCATCGAGGAGCTATAGCGGGCTCCACCCATCATATATTAAGTCCAATGCATTCCCATATGAAAAGGTTTAAACATAACATAAACATTCGTATTAAAACTAGTATACGAAATGTAAATACTTCACCCATAAACCATGAATGGTATAAAAAAACACATCCACAGTCAAACATATCACAAAACCTTCAATACAATATAGAAGTTTTGTTTCATAATAAATCAACTTCAAATAAGCGTAAAATCCATCCAAGTATTTTGACATAGATGAAATCAAAACTCTTTTTAGAGAAATATCTCTTTCTAATTTGAAATAATTTAAGAGTCTTATACTTATAAAATAAAACATTTTCTTTTAAAATATTTTTATAAGCTTGTAAGGGAATCTTCGACGATTTTATAACGGCAGAAAATAGCCGCACCCGCCATATAAGTTAAAAAAAACATTCTTACCTTAATTTTGTCGAAAAGGTTAAAAAGCACCATGTTTTGAAAACAACAGAATGATTCCTTTATAAACCTCTTATAAAAAGTCAAACAAGGGTATAAATTACTTTAACCCATATTCTAGTAAATAGTAAAAATGTTTTGAAATTCATTTTTAAGAAACATGGATGCAGATGATAAAGAGATCCCAGTAGATTATTACGTATAAACAACCTCAGATAATGAAGAGATTGCAAAATAAACCCTTACCTTGTACTTTTCCTTGGTTGGGGTAGGATAACCTCCTGTATAATGGTGAAATAATTGTTATTAAATTATACAAGAATATGATATCATATATGATCTTTTAACATTGATTTGTTAATAATATCTTAGTATTATCGTCATTTCGGGTGTTAACTTACTCGTTTTCTTTGATACGTTTTGTTACGTAAGCCATGTTTGTTATGAATAGGATGTATCTTATTCATATCCAGAATGATATCAAGTCCTTAAAAATTATTTTTAAATCATCAAATGATAATTATACTTGAATGGATACGATGGAGAATGAATCTCATCGCGTTCGTGGAGACGGTAGTCCGTACGTACGCACGATCACAAATATCATTCTTTTGATATTAAAATAATATATAATTGGATGTTATAACATATATACAGAATCATTATCATGTTATATTTATTATTTACATGAGTTACACATCATTATTATACCCATCCAAATAATAATTTATTGAATAACAATTACACCACGACGTGGAGACGGTAAGCCGTACGTACGCACATATGGTGACATGTTATTAAAAGGTTGTATAGAATACTGAATATGGTTGTATCACAGTATATATAAGATATTGGAGTTATTATTTTAGAATGGTAATAACAAAGAAGTAAGAAGTGTAAGAAGAAATGAATTTGAAAAAGGGTGGTGAAAACATTACCTCTTCTTCGGGTTCTTCCTTTTGATTTGATCAAAAGGGATCTTAGGTTAGCTTTCTGACTAAAGGAAAGACTCTAGGATGAATTGAGGGATGTTGAGAGAGTATTTGGGCAGAGTTTTTCCGATCCAAAAGGCTTTGAAGGTGTGAGTTAATGATAAGGGAGAGTGCCCTTTTATAAGAGGGGTGAGGGGCACCTTTGGAAAAGCTAGAAATATTATTTTATAATAAATTCATATTCCGTTTCTAATGGCTCCAAAAGTGGATTATTGAAAGGTTAAGATGGGGATAGGTCGTAAACAACTCAACCAATAGAATTTAGACAGGTTTTGGTTACTATATTAACCTTATCATTAAGTTTTAACTCTTAGTTAATTAGTTTGACACTTACCATGTCACTTTATATTTTTATATTATATAGTTAATGAAATTACTATATACATTCAAGAGACCCCCATGTGGTCCATTAATGATACACCTATCATGATATAAGTCTCTTGGCCGAACCTTAGATTTTTAAAATTTTAATATCAATTAATAATATAATATTTGTTTTAAAAACTCTTTTATGTCAATTTTGACACTATTCAATAATTGATTTTTGTAAAAATCATGATAGAATTATTAGTTCTAAAAAAGTAAATTAAATAAATCCTAATATGTCATATGATCCTATAAAATTAGTGTAATTCATTAAAAGTCTCAAATTATATTTATTTGGGTATTTATAATATCAATTATTCTAATTTTTCACTATTATGGTAATTACTGCATCATCATTGTGTCATTAATAAATTAAATTATTTAATGTCTAAAAATTATAAATAAAGTATCATTATGTAGGAAATAGTTTTATTTTGATAATGAATATTTACAATCGAATTTATCTTATATATAACCCTATATTAAAAATGTTTTAGTAAATAAACTTTGATTTTAACTCTTTTAACTCTTCTTTGAATTAAATAATAATAAATGTCCTAATCTAATCCAAGTGGACCTAAATGATAATATTTTTTTTCCTAAGGTTGTTTTTGGTCGAGATACACATGTCCAATAGAATTAGGACATGTGTTAGGGTAATATTAATATCATTTTTACCCTTAATTGCCCTATTTACTTTTAACAGTGGTAAATAAAAGTAAAAAGTTACTATTCACCAAAAATTATTTTCATCTCATTGAACCACATTTTACTCCTTGATATTAACCGTGTCTCTAGGATTTTTGAAATTCCAATCACAGAAGCGGTAAAATTAATTTTTATGAAAAATTCAATTTTTTAACTACCACTTAGTAGTTTCACTATTCATCAAAAATTGAAGTTTTTCAGAACAATGACAAAATTTCACCGTAAGGTATAATTGATATTCCGAATTCAAAAATGATGTCTATTTTACAAAATTTCAAAAATAAAAGTTGCATTAATTAATTTTATAATTAATTCCCGCTGTCACAACAAATAGCGTGTTTTTAAGAAACAATATATATCAAAAGATTGATAATTGTTTATGTCCAATTTCAAAGTGAAATTAATTATAATGAACACCATTGGATAAAATGGTAAAAATATATTATAATTATACTTTAAAACCATTAAATAATATATTTTATCACTATAAATTATTTTGATTAAAAAAGTTGTTTTTAAGTATTTTTCACTATTCATAAAAATTGGAAGTTCTCAGAAAAATACCAAATATTCAACTTAGGATAATTTTGATATTCTGAATCCAAAAATGAAGTCCATTTTGAAATATAAAATATATATAATTTCAAAAAGTAGGTATTACTATTCATAACGTCTAGTTTGATTGGTTGTGGTGTGTTAGAACTCGATGTTGCGTACAACACACGCTATCGCATTATTCCAAGAGAAGCGCGCCGTAGAAGCTTGGGGTGTTACATTATCCCCTCCTTCAAATAATTTCATCCTCAAAATTTCTAGAATACTACCACATGAAAAGACTCGGGTGGTTCTTCATCATATGTTTCTCGGGTTCTCACGTTGCCTCTTCTATCTTATGGTTTCTCCACAAGACATTTACCAGACGAGTCGTCCGGTTTCTCAGTACTTGTTCTCTCGTATCAAGAATCCTGACGGGCTCTTAGCAATAAGACAGATCGAGTTCTAGTTCTAATTCCTCATAGGTGAGTACATGCATTGGGTCAGGCATGTATTTCCTCAACAGAGATATGTGGAACACATCGTGAACTTTGGAGAGACTTGGCGGCATTTCCAATCGGTACGCTACAACCCCAATTCGTTCTAGAATTTCGAAAGCTTCGATGTACCTGGGACTCAATTTACTTTTCTTACCAAAACATATGACTCCCTTCCATGGAGATACCTTCAAGAAAACATGATCACCGACTTGAAATTCCAAATCCTTCCTTCGATTATCGACATAGCTCTTCTGCCTACTTTGAGCTACTTTGATGTGATTTTGGATTACCTTCACCTTTTCCATCGTTTCCTCCACCAGTTTTGGACCTACAAGTTTTCTTTCACCAACGTCATCCCAATAGGTTGGTGTGCGACATCTCTTCCCGTATAATGCTTCATATGGTGCCATCTGAATACTCTAATGGAAGCTATTGTTATAGGAAAATTCTACCAGAGGTAAATATTGATCCCACATACCCTGAAAGTCAAGTGAGAAGGATCTCAACATGTCTTCTAAGGTTTGAATAGTTTGTTCTGATTGTCCATCTGTCTGAGGGTGGTAGGCAGTGCTCAAATGAAGTTCAGTATCCAGGGATTTCTTAAGACTCTTCTAGAATCTTGAAGTAAAACTGGGATCACGAGCAGAAAAAATTGATAGGGGTACTCCATGAAGTCTCACAACTTCATCAATATATAGTCTTGCTAGACTTTCCAGTGGTAGATCTTCTCTTATATCAATAAAATGTGCTGACTTGGTAAGATGATCAACAATGACCCATATTTCATCATTCATTCTAGGAGTCTTTGGTAGCCCCATGACAAAGTCCATTGTAATATTGTCCCATTTCCACTCTAGTATGGGAAGAGGTTTCATGACTCCTCCAGGCTGTTTCCTTCCAGCTTTCACTTGTTGACAAACCATACATCTTGACACAAAATCAGCAATCTCCCTCTTCATGTTGTCCCACCACAAATGTTACTTCAAATCTCTATACATTTTGGTGCTCCCTAGGTGTATTGAGAAATTGGAACTATGAGAATCATCCAGCAATTCCCTTTTTAGATCAGGAATATCAGGAACACAAAGCCTCTTCCCGAATTTCAAAATTCCTTCTTCATACACAAAGTCTCTCAATCTCCCATCATTCAAGCTTTAATCTTCTTTTGAAATTCTTTATCATCGGTCTGAGAGCTCTTAATTCTTTCTGGTAAAGATGGTTTGGAAACCATTTGAAAAAGCATTGATGTTTCACCTTCCCTGGTTATTCCCATGTCCATCTTCACTAGATCCATGAAAATTGGATCCCTTTCAATTCTCATATTGTTCAAAACTCCATGATCTTTTCTGCTCAAAGAATCTTCCACCTTGTTTGCTTTCCCTGGGTGGTAGTGTATCGTACAATCATAATCCTTGAGTAATTCAAGCCATCTCCTTTGCCTCATCTTGAATTCTTTTGTGAGAAAATATACTTTAAACTCTTGTGATCAGTATAAATCTCACAGTTTTCACCATAGAGGTAGTGCATCCATATCTTCAAAGCAAAGATCACAGCTTCTAACTCAATATCATGAGTAGGATAGTTTTTCTCGTGATTTTTCAACTGTCGTGATGCATAGGCAATAACCCTATCATTCTGCATAAGGACACAACAAAGTCCTTTCTTCGATGCATCACTATAAATAACGAACCCATCATTCCCTGATGGTAGAGTCAATACAGGATCATTGACTAATATTCTCTTCAGTTCTTTGAAATATTATTCACACTCTTATGTCCAAACAAATTTAACCCCTTTACGTGTGAGCTTCGTTAATGGGTTTTCCAATCGGGCAAAATTATGGACGAAACATCGATAATAACCTGCCAAACCAATAAAACTGCGTACCTGAGTTATACTCATAGGTGCTGGCCATTCTTGGATTGCCTTGGTCTTAGAAGGATCAACAGAGATTCCATCTTTAGAGACAATATGGCCAAGAAAAGAAATATCATGAAGCCAGAATTCACACTTGCTAAACTTCCCATATAATTCATGTCTTCTTAGAGTCTTCAGGATAATGCGTAAGTGACTTTCATGATCCTCGTATCTTTTAGAGTATACCAAGATATCATCAATAAATACCACCACAAATTCATCGAGATATTCCTTGAAAACTCTATTCATCAGATCCATGAATACAGAGGGTGCATTTTTCAATCCAAAGGGCTTACAGTAAACTCATAATGCCCATACCTGGTTCGAAATGCTGTCTTTGGAATGTCTTCATTCTTTACACACAATTGATTGTATCTAGATCGAAGGTCAATCTTTGAAAAGTATTTAGATCCATGCAATTGGTCAAATAAATCATCAATGTGAGGTAGGGGATACTTGTTCTTTATTATTATGGCATTAATCTCCCTATAGTCGATACATAACATCATAGATCCATCTTTTTTTAACAAAAAGAATAGGGGCTCCCCATGGAGAAACACTAGGGTGAATAAATCCCTTATTACTCAATTCCTCTAGTTGTTTATTTAGTTCAACTAATTCTACAGTGGCCATTCTATAAGGGGTATTCGATATAGGCCTTGATCCAGGAATTAAATCAATGGAAAACTCAACTTCTCGTTCTAGAGGATGTCCAGGTAAATATTATGGAAACACATCTACATATTATTTCACAACAGGTACATCCTCTATTTGAACATTCCTTTCCTCACCCACAATAATTTCATTCTCTTCCTCCCCAATAATTGAATTTAGTTGAGCTACTGGGGGTGGATCTAGATAAGAATTAGGTGGTGACGATTCTGCTCTAAAGATAAGGTGTTCCCTATCATCATCATAAAAAATCATAACCTCCTTCTTCTTACAATAAATCTTCGCATCATAGTCCGAAATACAATCCATACTGAGGATTATATCAAACTCAATCATAGGTATGAAGATGAGCTCAGCAGATAAAGAACATTTATGTGCTCTAATGGGGACTGATTCACAAAACTTTGTTGCAATGATACTTCCCATATGAGTTTTAACTGACAACTCCCTTGTTAAATCAAATTGGAAATATCTAATTTTCTTAGCAAACTGGGAAGATATGAAACGATGTGATGATCTAGAATCAAATAATGCATTTGCTAATGTTGAGGAAACCATTAAATTACCTACCACCACGTCTTTCAGAGCTTCTACCTCAACAGTAGTGATAGCATAAGCTTGGCCTTGATCCCTTGGCCTTTTCTGAGCTAATTTCCCCTAACTATTAGGACATTCATTTTCATAATGTCCCATCTCCATGAAATTGTAGCATTGAACATTGGTAGCTTCCTTCTTACCTTTTCATTCACGAGCTTGGTGGTCTTTTTCACCACACTTGTAACAGACACCCATTCCCTTCAAGCAAGTACCGGGGTGTTTCTTCCCACATTTACCACAGTATGGATATTCAACCTTTACCTTTTTCCCCTTATTTCCATTCCCAGATTGATCAGCAGATCTCCTCTTCTCTTTCTTTTCTTTAAAGTCATAAGACTTAGAGAATTCCATTTCTGTCTTGATAGCACATGAGATAATGTCTTCGTATGACGAGAAGGATTGTGAGACTAATGCTCGACAGAGAAATGGTTTTAACCCATCAAAGAAACGATCAATCTTACTTCTTGGGTTATGTATATAATCTCCAGCATACCTTTCTAAACTTGTAAATTTAGCCTCATACTTTGCAACATTCTCATCCGCCTTTTGTCTCAGACTCAGAAATTGCCTTTCCATATCTGCTCGATGGTCACGAGGAAAGTATTTTTCTTAAAATAGATCTTTTAACTCTCTCCATTCCATATTTGATACTTCACCATCTTCATTTGTGTTTTAAATCAATGACCACCATTGATCAGCATATCCAGTGAGGCGGTAAACTACCATGATAACTTTTCCCCTTTCACTACTCCCCAAAGCCTGAAATATTTTCTCTAGGGAACTTATCCATTGCTCAACTACTAATGTATTTGTAATCCCATTGAACATTGGTGGTTGCTTCCTCATGAAGTGATCTAACATTGATCCTCCACGCTGCGGATCCGGGTGCTCTATACGGGTAAGGTTATTACTCATAACCTGAGTGAGTTGTCCCAGTATGGTGATTAGATGATCGGAACCAGTTGCATCACCCACTCCACTATAATTATCTTGAGCAGGAGGGAAATCCCTGCATAGAGTGCGTGCATTGATACGGTTTCCATTTCTTCCACTAGGCACCATTTCTAAACAATGGCATAAACTAGATCAGTTTATGAATCAAAATACATAATTCCATACTTATAAAACACTTAACATAAATTGAATTATTTATGGATATAATCCATAATCATAAAAAAAAATTCTTTGAGGAATTATATACTCATAAACCCTTCATAATGATTTGTAAAGAAAATGAGAGTTATCCTAATCATATCCCCCGGGAGTATCGTAACCAAGAGTGTAGCAAGGCCCGTTGTTGTACACCAGTTCCCGTTTGAATCTAGCTCAAAGCGGTGTTTTGGGGTTTTACCCCTAGGTACATCTGTTCCAGAGCCTCCTCTACCTGCTCGTATCCAGACAGGGATGTATTGCTCGGAAAACTCAAAAAATCTCTACAATACCAATCTTCTAGGAAGTTCTTCTATACTAATCCTCAAAGTCCATCCTAAATCTATGTGCTCTAATCAGAGTTTATCTAAATCTAGCTTCCAAGGTTTGTACTAAACTTCCTCTGATACCAACTGTAACACCCCGACCCCAGTTACCTAGAGTCGGTGCATTATTACATAACATTGGCATGATCACCAGAAAGATCAAATCTCGAAAGGCCGATTTGTTTAGTAGCCTTGGAAACACTAGATATATTCATAAAGTTTTACATTACATCATGAAGTGAAAAACTACAACAACAACATATTGTCTCAATAATCTACACTATTATCCCCTCATAATATCCCTGCAGGTCATTCATAATTTACTTCTTCACGTCCTGGTAAAAATAAAACATAGAAGATGGGTGAGCTCAAATTCCCAGTAAGGATAACAATATATCAGAAACTTTCATAAATAAGAATAAACATTTAAGGCAGTGTATAACTAAAACAAAAGCCTTTTAAGCTTGAACTTAAACATAGTATGGAAAAATAAAATTAAATAATGCCATTTACATATTCACATGGATATTCTACTAATCGAATAATCACATTAAATATCAATAACCGCTTTCATAATTATGGAACGCATAATGCCAGACTATCATAACCACATAGCCAAGGCCTCATGCCAAGACTACAAATAAGATTTTGTCAATGCCTTGTTCCAAGACACTAGTTTGTCTCATGAGACCTACTGATGCATCGAGGAGCTATACCGGGCTCTACCCATCACATATTAAGTCCAATGCATTCCCATATGAAAAGGTTTAAACATAACATAAACATTCGTATTAAAACTGGAATACGAAATGTAAATACTTCATCCATAAACCATGAATGGTATAAAAATAATACATCCATAGTCAAACATATCAAAAAACCTTCAATACCATATAGAAGTTTTGTTTCATAATAAATCAACTTCAAATAAGCGTAAAATCCATCAAAGGATGTTGACATAAATGAAATCAAAACTCTTTTTAGAGAAATATCTCTTTCTATTTTGAAATCATTTAAGGGTCATATATTTATAAAATAAAACATTTTCTTTGAAAATATTCTTATAATCTTGTAAGGGAAGCTTCGACGATTTTATAACGGCGGAAAATAGCCGCACCCGCCGTATAAGTTAAAAAAACATTCTTACCTTAATTTTGTCGAAAAGGTTAAAAAGCACCTTGTTTGGAAAATGATGGAAAGATTCTTTTATAAACCTCTTATAAAAATTCAAACAAGGGTATAAATGAATTTAACCCATATTCTAGTAAATAGTAAAAATGTTTTGAAATTAATTTTTAAGAAACATGGATGTGGATGATAAAGAGATCCCAGTAGATTATTACGTATAAACAACCTCGGATAATGAAGAGATTGCGAAATAAACCCTTACCTTGTACTTTTACTTGGTTGGGGTAGGTTAACCTCCTGTGTAATGGTGAAATAATTGTTATTAAATTATACAAGAATATGATATCATATATGATCTTTTAACATTGATTTGTTAATAATATCTTAGTATTATCGTCGTTTCGGGTGTTAACTTACTCATTTTCTTTGATAAGTTTTGTTACATAAGCCATGTTTGTTATGGATAGGGTGTATCTTATTCATATACAGAATGATATCAAGTCCTTAAAAATTATTTTTAAATCATAAAATGATAATTATACTTGAATGGATATGATGGAGAATGAATCTCATCGCATTCGTGGAGACAGTAGTCCGTACGTACGCACGAGCGACAATATCATTCTTTTGATATTAAAATAATATATAATTGGATGGTATAACATATATACCGAATCATTATCATGTTATATTTATTATTTACATGAGTTACACATCATTATTATACCCATCCAAATAATAATTTATTGAATAACAATTACACCACGACGTGGAGACGGTAAGCCGTACGTACGCACGTATGGTGACATGTTATTCAAAGGATGTATAGAATACTGAATATGGTTATATCCTAGTATATATAAGATACTGGAGTTATTATTTTAGAATGGTAATAACAAATAAGGAAGAAGTTGAAGAAGAAATGAATTTGAAAAAGGGTGGTGAAAACATTACCTCTTCTTCGGGTTATTCCTTTTGATTTGATCAAAAGGGATCTTAGGTTGGCTTTCTAACTAAAGGAAAGACTCTAGGATGAATTGAGGGATGTTGAGAGAGTATTTGGGGATATTTTTTCCAAGCCAAAAGTCTTTGAAGGTGTGAGTTAATGAGAAGGGAGAGTGCCCTTTTATAAGAGGGGTGAGGGGCACCTTTGGAAAAGCTAGAAATATTATTTTATAATAAATTCATATTCAGTTTCTAATGGATCAAAAGTGGATTATTTAAAGGTTAAGGTGGGTATAGGTCGAAAACCACTCAACCAATATAATTTAGACAGGTTTGGGTTACTATATTAACCTTATCATTAAGTTTTAACTCTTAGTTAATTAGTTTGACTTTTACCATGTCACTTTGTATTATTATATTATATAGTTAATAAACATACTATATAAATTAAAGATATCCCCAAGTGGTCCATTAATGATACACCTATCATGATATAAGTCTCTTGGACGAACCTTAGATTTTTAGGAATTTAATATCAATTAATAATATAATATTTGTTTTAAAAACGTTTTTATGTCAATTTTGACACTATTCAATAATTGATTTTTGTAAAAATCATGACAGAATGATTAGTTTGACCAAAGTAAATTAAATCAATCCTAATATTTCATATTATCCTATAAAATTAGTTTAATTCATTAAAAGTCTCAAATTATATTTATTTGGTTATTTATAATATCACTTATTCTAATTTTTCACTATTATGGTAATTAC
The DNA here is from genome assembly GCA_963277665.1 of Viscum album. Lineage (NCBI taxonomy): Eukaryota > Viridiplantae > Streptophyta > Magnoliopsida > Santalales > Viscaceae > Viscum > Viscum album. The sequence goes on along the minus strand of OY728151.1, from coordinate 287,214,145 downwards.
TGCATCATCATTGTGTCATAAATAAATTAACTTATTTAAGGTATAAAAATTATAAATAAAGTATCATTATGTAGGAAATCTTTTTAGATTTCTAATGAATATTTACAATCGAAATTATCTTATGTATAACCATTTAATAAAAATGTTTTAGTAAATAAAATTTGATTTTAACTCTTTTAACTCTTCTTTGAATTAAATAATAATAAATGTCCTAATCTAATCCAAGTGGACCTAAATGATAATATTTTATTCATAAGGTTGTTTTTGGTCGAGATACACTTGTCCAATAGAATTTGGACATGTGTTAGGGTAATATTAATATCATTTTTACCCTTAATTACCCTATTTAGTTTTAACCGTGTTAAATAAAAGTAAAAAGTTACTATTCACCAAAAATTATTTTCATCTCATTGAACCACATTTTACTCCTTCATATTAACCATGTCTCTTGGATTTTCGAAATTCCAATCATAGAAGCGGTAAAATTAATTTTTATGAAAAAATCAGCTTTTTAACTACCACTTAGTAGTTTCACTAATCATCAAAAATTGATGTTTTTCAGAACAATGCCAAAATTTCACCGTAAGATATAATTGATATTCCGAATTAAAAAATGATGTCTACTTTACAAAATTGCAAACATAAAATTTTCATTAATTAATTTTATAATTAATTCCCGCTGTCACAACAAATAGTGTGTTTTTAAGAAACAATATATATCAAAAGATTGATAATTGTTTATATCCAATTTCAAAGTGAAATTAATTATAATGAACACCATTGGATAAAATGGTAAAAATATATTCTGATTATACTTTAAAACCACTAAATAATATAATTTATCACTATAAATTATTTTTATTAAAAAAGTTGTTTTTAAGTATTTTTCACTATTCATAAAATTGGAAGTTCTCAGAAAAATACCAAAAATTCAACTTAGGATAATTTTGATATTCTGAATCCAAAAATGAAGTCCATTTTGAAATATAAAATATATATATAATTTCAAAAAGTATGTAATACTATTCATAACGTCTAGTTTGATTGGTTGTGGTGTGTTAGAACTCGATGTTGCGTACAACACACGCTATCGCATTATTCTAAGAGAAGCGTACTGTAGAATCTTGGGGTGTTACAAAAACTATTCCTAGCGCTATATCTTCATGGACACCAGTTAATTATACTGCTTCTGTCAGGACATTCTAAGGGGTCCAGTCAGGGCAGCAACCTTTGGTTAGAGGAGTAGTCACGTTGGGCATCACTGGCGTGTATGGGAATTGGTACACAGGCACGTCTGTCTTATGTCCATTATTATAGGGCTTCTCAATGGCGTGGAAGCCTGATTCATCCTACATTGAATGCGGGAAATCATATTCCATGGGAATATATTTGTTGTTTTCCTCATATTCCCTTGTTTAACACAGGGTATGTTGCAAGTTTAACGTCTAGAGGAGATGGATCGGACTTATCAGAACACTGAAGATAGTGTATCAGATGGGTGAAACCCCTGGAAGGAACACTGATGTTGGGGCCAACGCATGGTTGACCTCCCGATTACTGTCGAGGGGAATGGGGTATTAGGCGGCCTGATCCCACCAGGATGTGGCGGCCAGGGTAAGAATCAGGATAGATCATGGAGTGGTTGAATGAATTGGATGGTGAATGGGATGGAACCTCCATGAGGATGACAATAGTTTTGGGCTTGAGCCTCGAAGAGGCTTCCTACATATCCTCGTGGTAGGGAATCAAAGTCTATGTAGTTCATCTGATGATGGCTTACCACCGATTGAGGTTCCAACGAATTACTACTGAATGGAGTGAAAACAACTTACCACTGAAATGGGATGACAACGGCTTGCCGTTGATTGAGGAACAAAAAGTGGAATACAGTTTAACGTCATACAGGATAGGGGTGGACTGACGTGAAGTGTCCATGACCATTGGTTGTTGGGATTGATCCTCAGGGAGGATTCCTATGTACCCTACCTTGACAAGGATCAAAGTCCACATAGTTTGGGTATGGATTTTGTGTGCAATAGCTTACCATTGATTGGGGAAACAACGTCTTACCGCTGATTGGGGTCCACAGGTTAACGTCATGCGGGATGGGGGCGAACCGACACGAAGATGGTCGGAGCGACTGAATGTTGGGATTGAACCTCAAGGAGGCTTTCTATGTACTTTGCCTTGGCAAGGATCAAATACCTCATAGTTCATGTGGGCATTTGGGGCTTACGCTCTGAGGTGGCCCAAGGTGTTGGTGAACCAATGTGAAGGTGGTTGGAACGACCGGGGTGGTGGGCTTGAACCTCATGGAAGCTTCTTATGTACCTTACCTTAGCAAGGATCAAAGACCACATAGTTCAGGATATGGGGGATTGGTGCACCGATGTGAAGATGGTCGTGACCAAAGGATGGTGTTGGGCTTGAACCTTAGGGAGGCTTCCTACGTACCTCTCCTTGGAAAATATCAAAGTCCATGTTGTTCGGAATGTGTGGGGATTACAAGCAGCCCAAAGAGGAAACAGGGGCTTATACGTGGTTAGCAGCCCAAGAAGTTGGGACTTACTTCAGGATGGAGGCCTGGTGGAAACAAAGCCCAGCATGAGAGGGATTTGGCACCTAAGAAAGGAGGGATCCGGTGTCTATTTCCCCCTCCCCCTGGTCCTTGGGACCGGAGAAGAAAGGAGGAACATGAATGCTATCCCTGATAAGAAAATCTAGGGGCTTACACAAGGATGGTTGCCCTTTCCCCACAGACAGACGCCGCTCTGATAAGGAGGATATCATCCCCTGTGAGGGAAGATCTCATCCTCGTGGAGACCAGTGGGCATGAAGAATGTCCAAGGTGGGGGCATCCCGTGTGCGAGGCATGGGGCGAGGTCACAGTTTAACATCATGTGCTGAGGACGATGGTGCTTGGCAGTTTAACGTCCTGCAGCTCGGACGAGGTGGGTTTGCTCCACACCCCTAGAACTTATATAACATGTACCCTCTGCACCTTAGTAAAGAGAGAGGACAAGCAATGCCATGGATAGAGGGTTTTATGGAGTGAACCATTGAGTAGTCCATGTTAGTGTGTCTATGTGAAGAAGCAATAGTCGTTAGCATGCATATGCGAAGAAGAATGAGACAAAGCAACGCAACAAGCGGTATCATCTAGGGGAATTTGAATTTACTTCGTGCGAACCTAGGATGCAGCATGAGAAATGAGTATATAGAGAAGGTGATTTGGGTGCGGGAGGTGCCCAAAAATGATTCTCAGAAGGGAGACATCACAGGCGCACAAGGAGGGAAGTTCGTAGGCGAAAGGGACTGTTTTGTGAGAAACGGTGGGACCGGCAGGAAATTGAGATGCTTGCGTGAAAAAGACCATGTCGGTGAAAAATCGGCCAGGGTGGCATGAAATGAAGTGACATGCATGAAAAGGGCCTGTCCGGGCATGCAATCGGGATTCGGGCACTAAAAGAGCTGGTTCGGGCGTGCAATGGAGGGAACACAATTTGGAAGGGTTTGTGCGTAGACTAAAGGATTGCACACAATTATAAGGAATTGCTCGCGGGGGATGGGAGTCGATGGGATTTGGAAGATGATAAATCCTGAGGGGTCTCGTGCAAAATAAGACCCCCGAGTGATCTGGCACAAATAAATTAGTACCTGAGAGCCATCTTTTTGCGCGCATGAGAGATGAATTTCGCGCAGGGGAGACAATTCAGATTCTTCTGCCGGGAATTTGAAGGGTTGGCCTTCTATTTATAGGTGATCGGGATCACGGGTCCATGGGGAAAACCAGTTGGCACAAAATTTTCTGCATGCTGGCATGAGAAGTGCGCAATTTCAACTGCGTGGGGCAGTCGTGCGTAATTTGTTACGCCCGCACGCAAAAACTCTCACGAAACCCGGAGTTTTTTGCGCGGGGCATTTTTTTCTCGTGCCACTACATTTTTTCCATGCGGCCCCTCCGGGCCCCCTGGAATGGGTTTCCAGTTCCAAATATGTCTTCGCTTTTTTGCGCCCCAACCTTCTTCAACTCTTGAGCATTTTTCGGCGTCTACATGTGTGATAATTATGTGCCTCCCCATTTTTTTTCCAAAAACCGATCTCCCAAGACGTGATGCACCCCAATGAAAATTGAACTCTCAAGACACTTAATAAACCTTAAATAAATATCTATATACATCACATTAACATGTTTTAACTCTCAAAATGTAATTCTAATACTTAAATTTAAAACTGGACTATCCATCGATTTAAAAGTTCAAATTCTTTTGGAATTTACAACCCTCTAAAAAACATGGGATGTTACAACCTCCCCACCTTATGATAACTCATCCCTGGTTTATATAGTCGCATGATGATATGATATGAAATATACCCATCTCATAAAATTTATCTCAGACTACCTTGGTTACTCACATAGACTAATTCCTCTAGTGGTGCTTCCCACCTTAGTAATCAACTACCTAGTCGCTTCCCAACCCAAACATCAAGCATTTTGATGGTTCCACCAACCATTCTATAGATATTCATGTTACCACATGAAATTTTTTCATTCCTACACCTCTTCAAGTGATAAATTCATCCCCACATAACACCTGATGCCCATAAGGTCCTGCATCACAACTAATTCCCAAAAGTGATCTCGCATTCTATATATACATATGTATCATGCCCAAAAAATATCATGATGCCAACACATTTCTTATAAACCACTCACCATTCCTGATTCCCATATAATAACCAACACCTGATTAATTAAACTACCACACATGAACCTCATGCACTAATTTTATTTATATCAAAAACAAAAATGACGTGCCCATGGCCATGGAAAACCTGTAACTATCATCGGATCCTAGACTATTTTGACCCCACCAGATCAACTGGATGTATCTAGACAAAAGAGTTTCTGCCCAAAGATTATCCTCCCTATGGATCTATACCTACTATCGGACATTGGGCCCACTATAGAGTCTCTATCTCCCTTCCATAACATATATGTGATGTGTTATCCTAGCCACCTAGTCTCACTAATGATCTTAGCCCTACCTCAAATCCATGAGTCCAACTCAATGGCTAACACCCAAATTCTAGAGAAATATTCTGATTGTACCTCACTAGATTTACCATTTACCCACATTTTTATAAATACCTTGGAGTCCACTCACACTAAGTCTGGACAAGACCTAGTGACCCAAACTAGAAGTACAATAAAAGTACAATATCGATGATGCACTCCTCAATGGCCTTCCTAAATCTATATCCTGAATTCTTTAATAATTATCTTCACAACCTTTCTTCTAGATTGAAGGTTCTAGGCGTAGTAGAAGAACATGGGTGGATGTTCCCACTTGGATTTTTGGCGTTAGTAAGGATCAATTTGGGATCAATACGACTATAAACGCCAGTCTCCACGGATCGATTCACAGAAATAGACAAAGAATAATAAAGGTCTGGAAACCACAAAAGTGGATCGTCACAGGTTGATTATAATTAATTTAATTAATTGAAAATAAGAACCTTTTGGGTGTTCTTTATTCATTGATATTCTAGATCATTTTCTGATTTGATTCTTCATTGCGTCGTAGAATCCAAGGGTATACTTCCTCTAGCGGTGATCCACACGTGCACCACGTATCTCTGGACATCGCCAAAGGTTTCTCTGGGTGCTAGCCTAGAGAAACCTTTGTTTGCGTTTCCTGCCTTAGATCATCTTGATCTGATGAAGAGGATCTCTCTCGGTATTGAGAGCATTCTTGGAGGCAGGAGTTCTTTCAGTCTTGAGAGAATTCCCCAGAATTGTTGTGCACAACGATTCTTTTTCTCTAAGGAAAAGAGTTGGGGTTGTGAGGATATTTATAATCGGGTTTGAGGTTGTAGAGTTATGACAATAAATAATCACGTTACGTTTTTTATTTATTTCATTAAATCTTTTGAAAACCCTATGTCAAGTCATTAATATCTTGACATGCACCCACACTGATTATAATAAATATCATTTAATAAAATGATATTTCCTCAAAATCTCGACTGGAAAAACTACACGACGTGTAATCATAAATACATGGTGTATACTTGTTTTTCATTGAAAACTACACGGCATGTACATTCAATGTACACAGAGTGTATATATTTTTTTAATTTATTCATTTCCTTTCCAAAATGAAAACTACACAGCGTGTACATTTAATAATACATGGTGTGTACTTGTTTTCAAAATAAAAACTACATGGCGTGTAATCATTAATGCATGTTGTGTACTTGTTTTTATTCTTCCCCCAACATTAAAAACGATTTAGGCTTCCTTGAATAATTATTAAACCACGTACGAGAATAATATTTATGCTAATTGAGATACTTGGATACACTTAGTGTGTGACCTTCTAGGACTCTTTCTTGTTGGCATTAGGCGAGCTTGCCTAAAGTCCAAGATTACTGTCTAGCAACCAGTCAAGGCACCCAAGAGAAAGAAGTTGACGCCACATTGACGTGCCACCTCATATGTATGCTCACTATGCAATTTAATCCCTTGGTCTTAATATCTCATCAATCAGGTTTCATGGAAGTGTCATAAACCTATATTCTTGATCTGTCATTCTTTGACTTCTAGAAATAAACTCCTCATGACACCATGCCCATGGAATTTGTGCGATAGTTATATTTCAATCAAAGGGCCTGAGATATCTACTTCCATAAATATGGAAGGGAAAAATCATTCTTTGACTTATCCATTAACAACATGTCATTCGTGGCGCACCCAATATACCCTACTTCCCACCAACTCTCTTCATGATGGTTTTAGTCAGCAAATCTAACTGCGCGAGTTATGACATGAGTTAATGATAATCTTCCAATCTAAGGACCATTACACACGGTTGTATAAAGAAATGTCTGATGACACCAAGACATGCAGAATTGCTACTGGAGGTTATGTTCTCATAATCTCCCATCTTGGAGATTACCAAGTGAGAACTCCATGAGAGAGATTCTCGTCTTCTTACGAGTACTCGCACATGACGGTCTGTATACTATGTGTCTTATCATAGTATTCCATCCAACTGTAGAACGTTATTTAAGAATATTGTTATAGAATTTCAAGTTTATCTTCATAGTAGGGATCTTCCATGACCTTATTAATGCAAAAAATATTCCAGGACATTATTATATTATAGTCATGCAAAATAATGAAAAATATATAATAAGAGTACCTTCATGTAATCAATGTAAAAAACAGTTGGTTCTCAGGACACCAATCCTTACAAACTCCCACTTGGACTAGAGACAACTGCCTACGACTTTTAGTCTGCTAGACCTCACATGATGATCATGTTTCTGCTGAGTCGGGGATTTAGTCAAGTGTTCTTCCACGTTGTCTACCATGGAAATAATGCTCACTACAACTTCACCTCTCTGAGAAAAATCCCTCAAGAGATGATACTTCCAAATTATGTGATTTTTCCTCTGAGGTGATCTTGGCTCTTTTTCAAGCGCCACCGCTGCAATATTATCACAATAGAGTGTGATATGATCTTTACTTCTCAGTACTACATCTATCTCTTGGATGAAGATTCTCAACCATACTACTTCTTTAGCTGCCTCAGAAGCTGCGATATACTCAGACTCCACTGTAGAATCTTCCACCACACTTTTCTTTGATCTCTTACAGCTCACTGCACCTCCATTCAAACTGAAGATGTATCGAGTCTGCGACTTCATGTCATCTTGATCATTTTGGAAACTAGCATCTACATGTCCTCTGATGACTAGTTCTTCATCTCCTCTATAAACTCGGAACATATCCTTAGTACGCCCCAGATACTTAAGGATAGTCTTGACTGCCATCCAATGGCGGTCTCCTAGATCATCTTGATATCTGCTTGCTGCACTTAATTCGTAAGAAACATATAGCCTCATACATAGAATAGCATACATGACTAACCCAATAGTGGATGCGTAAGGTATCCTTGCCATTTTCATTCTTTCCCCATGTGTCTGAGGACACATTTTCTTGGAAAGATGAATGCCATGTGACACTGGAAACAATCCCCTCTTAGATTGTTCCATACTGAACATCTTCAGTATTTTTTCAATGTATGTACTTTGACTCAGGCCCAACATTCTCTTGGATCTATCATGATGGATATTGATCCCAAGAATATATGCTTCCTCGCCTAAGTATTTCATAGAGAATCATTTATCCAACCATGCCTTAACTGACTATAAGATAGGTACTTTGTTTCAAATTAGTAATATGTCATCAACATATATTATTAGGAAAACGACTACACTTCCACTATACCTTTTGTATACAAAAGGCTCACATTATTTCTTAACAAATCCAAATTCCATTACAGCTTCATCAAAACGAATGTTCCATGACCTTGATGCTTGCTTTAATCCATAAATGGATTTCTACAACTTGCATACCTTGTTGGCATCCTTTGGAGTCACAAACCCTTCAGGTTGTGTCATGTAGACATCTTCTTGGAGGTTCTCGTTAAGGAATTATATTTTGAAATCCATTTTCCAAATTTCATAGTCATGGTAAGCAGCAATGGCCAATAGGATTCTGATGGATTTCAACATCGCAACCGGTGAAAAGGTTTCATCCTAGTCAATTCCTTAATGCTGTCTAAAACCTTTTGCAACCAGTCGTACCTTATAGGTGCTGAATTTCCCCTCCATATCCATTTTCTTCTTGAATACCCATTTATTACCAATAGTCTATACATCAACTAGAGGATCTACCAAAATCCAGACTTGGTTTTGGTACATGGAATCCATTTCAGAATTCATGGCTTCTTCCCACTTGGCAACGTCTGTACCTTCAAATTCGTCCTTGTAGGTTAGAGGATCATCATTGTCAACCAATAATGAGTCACCATCCCTGGTGACAAGAAAACCATGTTGTTCTAGTTCTCTCACCTCTCTCATGCTTCTATGTAGTTCTTGTGTCACTGGAATAGATTTTTCTTCCATGGGGCTTTGTAGAATCTTTTCTTGTACCAACTCATGTGTATCTTGAGCCTCGACTTCATCAAAGTCTATATTGCTCCCACTATCTCTTTTGGAGATTTGCTCCCTCTTAAGGAATATGGAATGTCTTGCCACTTTTACCCTTTTGTATGAGGGGTTGTATAGTTAATATACCCTTGTTTACTTGGGATATCCTATAAATATACAATCTGTGCCTCGAGGTGAAAGTTTGTTACCTGAAGAGGCCTTAACAAATGCTTCACTACTCCACACATGTAAATTCAATAAAATGGCTTTTAGTCCACTCCATAACTCGTATAGAATACCATTTATCGATTTAGTTGGTACTTGGTTTAGTATGTGTATTGTTGTTTGTAATGCATATCCCCAAAAGGATAATAAAAGAATCGTATGACTCATCATTGATCTCACTATGTCTAATAGGGTGTGGTTCCTTCTTTCACTTATACCATTCCACTAAGGTGTGTAAGGAGGAGTGAGTTGAGATAGAATCCCAAACCCCCATAAGAAATAAATTAAGTCATAATTAAGATATTATCCTCCTCTATCTGAGAGGAGTTTCTTAATCTTCTCACCAAGCTTGTTCTCAACTTCATTCTTGTATTCTTTGAACCGATCGAAATAATCTGACTTATACCTCATTAAGTAAATATATCCATATCTACTAAAAACATCAGTAAAAGTTATGAAGTATGAGAACCCACCCCTTGCTTCAAATGGAAATGGTCCACACACATCTGTGTGAACTAATTCTATAATCTCTTTAGCCCTTTCACCTTTCCCACTAAATGGGGCTTTGGTCATTTTTCCTTGTAGACACGCATGACATACACCAAGTGGTTTTAGTTTGAAAGAATCTAAATACCCATATTGATGTAATTTTTTCAAACGTTTATCATTGACATGACCTAGCCGGTGATACCAAAGTTGGGTGTGGTATGGGTCATGTGAATTAACTTTGTCATCGATTGCCATTACTTGGTTTGTGTAGTCTAACACATAAAGGTCATTATATAAAGGCGACCTACCAAAACAAATGCAATCTTTATAAAAGTAACAACATCCACTTCCAAACTTGAAGATGAATCCATGAGTATCTAATCTAGATATTGAAATAATGTTTTTGGTTATAGAGGGTACATAATAGCATCCTTTCAAAACCATGACCATCCTAGTATGCAATGTGAGGTGGTAGTCTCCGACAGCTACAACATTGAGTCTAGCTCTGTTGGCTGCTCGTAGATCCACCTCACCTCTGGAAATATTTTTGAATCTACTTGGTTCCTGTATTTGGATACAGATGTGAGCACCACAAGCAGTATCAAATACCCAATTGGTAGAAATAGATAGATTTCATTCAATAAAAAATGCACCTGAAACTCCCCCTTGCTTCCTTGGCTGGGTGCAGTTTTTCTTCTAGTGGCCCTTCTTGCCACATGTGAAACGAACAGCCTCTTGTTCTCTTGCCTCCCCTTTAATCTTCCTTTTCTTGGAAGGACTTGAAGAAGCTTTGGGCTTAAAGCTCTTTTCCTTACCTTTCCTTTTATTCACCATGAGGACAGAAGGATTTTCATGATTCATGTCATTGTCCACTTGGCGAATGAGGATAAGAAGATTAGACAGAGACTTCTCAATGTTGTTCATGTTGAAGTTCACAACAAAGTTTGAGAATATCTGGCGGAGTGATGCAAGAATGAGATCGGTACCCATCTATTCGGGGAGTTTAAACCCTATAACCTCCAAGCACTCAATGTAGCCAATGAGCTTGACTACATGAGGTCCAGCTGAGTCACCCTCTCCAATATTTCTCTAAAATAGAGCCTTGGAGATCTCAAACCTTTCTTGTCTTACTCTCTCTTGGTATAGACCACGGAGGTGCTTGATCATGCTATAGGCATCCATGTATTTATGAGACTTCATGTGCTCACTAGACATTGATGATAGCATCAAACATTGAACGTCAAGTGCATCATTCAAATGTTTATCATACCCCAGGAAATCTTCATCAATCGCCCCTTGGGCAGGTGAATCAGGAAGTGAGGACTCCAACACGTAAAACTTTCATTCATGGCATAGGATAACCCGAAGGCACCTAAACCATTTTTGAAAGTTACTGTTGGTGAGGATATTGTATTTGTCCAGAATTGATCACAGAGAAAATGTGTTTGACGAGTTTGTCATATTGATTCTACAAATTAAAAGAGAAGATTTATCAGTACCTTTTTATTACATTTTATGAAAAATAATAAATGAATTTATTAATTCTCCCACTATTTTATCAAGTCTCAATGGCCCTCACCATTAAACCCAAAATGTCTAGTTTATTTGACATTCTAGTGGCAAGGATCCATATTCCCATTCACATAACACCAACAAGGGTTGGTCAAGCTATTTGAAGGTATTTAGGTAGGCATGTATTTGCCAACTGCGAGCTTACAGTTCCTTGATCTGTTAAGTAGACTCCCCAATCCTAAAATCCTGACTTGGATTTCCTCAACTCTTGCCTCCAATATTACATCAAGTCTGAAAAGGCCTACTCCTCTTGATGTAATATGGTTAAGTCAACCTGAAACATTTCATAAGGGCTTCCTTTATAAAAGTAAGTGTCCAAACAAGGGTTGGTCAAACACATAGTTTTATTGAGTCTTTCCCTTAATCAAGTAACGGAAGGCTTTGTCTGACTTAATATGATATTGAGGGATTTTAATCCTTTATGCGTAGTTTCGCATTATCACATACCTATTAATATTAAGTGATGCTTGCTTAAGTGATTAACCATGTTCCGATAATGTTTACGCATAGTCTGGTTTTTATTTTATTCCATCTTTGCATGCTTGTTCATTTTATTAACTATGTGATCGCGACAACACATACATAATAAATAAACCATGAAATCAGACAGAAATAAAATAATATGGCATGATCATGAGCTTTTATTGGTTATATTATCTATCAGTTTGATAAGCTAACCCTGACCTAGGGAAAAACACCTTGAACTGATGGTTTGTGTTTTGCAGCTCCCACTTGTCCACCTTTGTATCTTCTTGCATTGGTTTCGCCTCAGCTTCGGGTTTTGAACTGTCTCCTCTGGCTTGGGAGATCCTCTATTACATGGGGTTTACATTAAATAAACCATGGGCACACATGCTCTACATTTTATTGTAATAAGGCTCGCAGGACAACGAATTTAAATTAAACAAATTTAAATGAAATCAAACACACATACAAAGGGTCTTTGGTATATCTCATGACCATCCATAGCATGCAATGACATTTACACGTATTTAGAATTAAAATTCTTTTAATTTTTATATTATTTAAGATTAGTCTCACTTGAAATTAATTAATTGTGATATTATAATTAATCAATTCATTATCTAAAATTCCTTTCTAAAATTCCTTGAGATTATTCTCATCCATATCCCTTGTACAGGTCTTTGTACTTTTGGAGGAAACTTGGTGAAATTATATTTCTAGAAAGTACACGGCATGTAGTTTATATTTACACGGCATGTATTTCTTTTCACCCTTTATCCAAAGTACACATCGGGGGCTTTGGCGTGTTTTCTCTAATTTGGAAATTTTGGAGTACATGGCGTGTAGATTAATCTAACACGGTGTGTACTCCATTGTTACGCAGTTACCGACCTGGAAATCCCGTGTACGTGGAACATGGCTTCTCCTTGTATACGGTTTCACTTGGGCCAGATCGGACTACATGGCGTGTTGACTCAACATACACATCGTGTATTCTGGTTCCATGTGCCATTCATTTCTGGTCAACACGGTGTAATAAAACTCAGGTATACTCAATTCACACGGCGTGGTTTGGTAGACCAGTACCGGTTCATTGAACCTAAGTACACGGCCTGCAGTTTTCATTACACGCCGTGTATTCCCGTGTTGTATAGAAAGAAAGAGAGGCTCCTCCGGATGAGTTCCCCATTTTTATTTTAATAAAAATTAAAATTAAAAGGTTGTTTCTGTGATGTGAATTGAGAAACGAAGGAGGAAGAATAGATCTTGTTCATTCATTTTAATAGAACGATTTATCACGAATTGAATCAAATATAAATGCATAAATTATCAACAAAAATTAAATAACTATAATCAACATTGTAACCTCACTCTAATAACATTTGAAGGTTTCGGGAGCAGTGGAAGCACATGGGTTGATGTGCCCACTTAGATTTTTGTCATTAGAAATTATCAATCCAGGATCAATATGATGATAAATGCCAGTCTCCATGGATCAATTCAAAAAAATAGACAAAGAAGAAGAAAGGTCCCGAAACCAAAAAAGTGGATCGTCACAGGTTGATTATAATTAATTTAATTAATTTACAAGAAGTAATTTTTTGGTGTTCTTTCTTCGTTGATAATCTTGATCACGTTCAGATGTGATTCATCGTTGCATCATAGATGCCAAGGGTAGACTTCCTCTAGCGGTGATCCACACATGCCCCACGTATCTCTAGACGTCGCCAAAGGTGTCTCCGGGTGCTAGCATGGAGAAACATTTGATTGTGTTTCCCGCCTTAGATCTTCTTGATCTGATGGAGAGGATCTCTCTTGGTCTTGAGAGCATTCTTGGAGGAAGAGTTCTTTCGGTCTTGAGAGAATTCTCCAGAATTGTTGTGCACAACGATTCTTTTTCTCTAAGGAAAAGAGTTGGGGTTGTGAGGATATTTATAATCGGGTTTGAGGTTGTAGAGTTATGATAATAAATAAACGTGTTACGCATTTTATTTATTTCCACAACTCTTTTGAAAACCCCATGTTGAGTCATTAATTCCTTGACATGCACCCACGCTGATTATAATAAATATCATTTAATAAAATGATATTTCCTCAAAATTGTGACTGGAAAAACTTCATGGCGTGTAATCATAAATACACGGTGTGTACTTTTTTTCATTGAAAAATACACAGTATGTACATTCAATGTACACGGAATGTATATATTGTTTTTATTTATTCATTTCCTTTCCAAAATGAAAACTACACATCGTGTACATTTAATAATACACGGTGTGTACTTGTTTTAAAAATAAAAACTACACGGAGTGTAATCATTAATAAACGGTGTGTACTTGTTTTTATTCTTCCTCAAACATTAAAAGTGATTTAGGATTCCTTGAATAATTATTATACCATGTTCGGGAATAATCTTTATTCTACTTGAGATACTTGGATACACTTAGTGTGTGACCGTCTAGGCCTCTTTCTCATTGGCATTAGGCGGGCTTTCCTAAAGTCCAAGATTACTGTCTAGTAATGGGTCAAGGCACCCAAGAGAAAGAAGTTAATTCCACATTGACATGTCACCTCATACGAATGCTCACTGTTCAATTTAATCCCTTTGTCTCAATATCTCATCAAGAAGGTTTCATGGCAGTGTCATAAACCTATATTCTTGATCTATCATTCTTTGACTTTTAGAAATAAACTCGTTGTGACACCATGGCCATGGAATTTGTGTGACAGTTCTATTAAATCAAAGGGCCCGATATATCTAATTCTGTAAATATGGAAGGGACAAACCCTTCCTTGACTTATCCATTAACAACACATCATTCATGGAGAACCCAACATACCCTACTTCCTGCCAACTCTCTTCATGACAATTTTTGTCAGCAAATCTAAGTGCACGAGTCATGACATGAGTTAATGATAATATTCCAGTCTAAGGACCATTACACACGCTCGTAGATAGCAATGTCCGGTGACACCAAGACATGCAGAATTTCTACTGGTGGGTCTATTCTCATAATCTCCCATCTTGGAGATTTTCAAGTGAAAACTCCATGGGAGAGAGTTTTGTCTTCTTATAAGTACTCGCACATGACGTTCTGTATACTATGTGTCCTATCATAGTATGTCATCCAACTGTAGAACTTTATTTAAGAATATTTTTATATAATTTCAAGGTTCTAATCCTAGAGGGGATCTTCCATGACCTTATTAATGCAACAAATATTCCAGGACATTATTGTGTTATAGTCATGCAGAATAATGAACAATATATAATAAGAGTACATTCATGTAATCAAAGTAAAAAATAGTTGGTTCTCAGGACACCAACCCATACATAGATAACCAAAGAAACACTACCTATCTCACCTAACTCCATCACCTAACATGAATAATTCATATCCATCATATTCTCCTCAGCTATCAATGCCTGATTTGCTGCCTCCAAGAACAATGTCAACCTAATGAAATTTACATATACCCTAATGGAATGTTGTAATCCATCCTCAAGTCATATAACACTGGTAATTTCATCCCTTGAAATAGAGGGTGAAAAAAATATAGTTTTGTGAACCTCTTAGAATAATCCATGAGTGATCTCTCTCCCTACTGCAAGTTCATAAACTCACAAGCTTGAAATTCCCTCAAAGTCTCCAAGAAGGAGTTCTCAAAGTACCTAACCTTGAAATCCTTCCATGTTATCCCCTCATGCCTAAATTCATGTACATGGATGTCCCACTAGACCTTTTTTGGTCCACTGAGCATATAAGTATCGAACTTCACCCTCTACCCTAGGGGTATCTTGATTTGATCAAATATGGTCTGTATAGACATGATACAGTTTTCTACTTCCTACGATCCACCCCCACCTTAAAATAAAGGTAGATTCTATGACTGAAACTCATGTTCTAGATACACCATGGATGGATCATCTCTCTGAGCTCCCATATTAATACTTCTCACCACCCATACTAAGTTATCCCTAACCTACTCATTTAGTCATGTCCCAAACTCTTCTATATGTTGCACCTATCCCACCTTCCTCAAAACCAATACCAGTGGATCTTACTTTTCTCGAGCCTCAAGGGCCTCATACTATGCATGATATGACAAAAAAACATATCCACCCCCTAAAACTCCACCATAATCCATCTAGGTTCCATCATTCTAAAGACTAAAATCCATGGTCAATAACAATAAGAAAAATCTATATATCTCAAATAAGGAATGTTATAACAATTAGTGTACTCAACACCCATACACTTCTTTACCACACCAACATCATATATCATCCAGCCTCATGTCCACTTTCCTACCTATATTAGTTTCACGCATCAAATACCAGGCATAATAAATATCACCAGGCTAGGGTGGCTGAGTATAATGCCACCAATAAGCTATTCAGGAAAACATTGTTTAGCTTATTGCAGACACTTTAAACAGATCACCCCATTCCTTTATTCCTAACCACACTTATCAAATTAAAGAACATATTTTCCATATATGCATAGGATCACATATGAATTTCATCAGAAACCACATACCTAGGTTGGATGAGTATAATTCCATGAAGAAGCTATGAAAGAAAACATTGTTTAGCTTGTTGAAGACACTTTAATTATCCCAACCCCTTTTCTCATATTCCATGTTCCAAGTGATAATCAAAATCACATAAATATTTCATGAGAACCTAATTTACTATTATAATGCATGAATGGTCCTCCCATTCCATACCAATCCAAGGATTATAACTTCATAAACCAATAATATCACACCCAGGTACGCCACTCAATGTTGAAAATCAATCAACTATAATAGGAACAAAACAAGAAAATCCATTTCCCACCTCTGGAAACTCAGTATATCCCCCATGCATGGGGCTGTAGGCACACAAAAATGATCTCTTTACCTATTTCTGAATATATCCGAGTCGCTGATATACTATATCCCAAATATTAGACCATATTTAAAACCATCCATTAATACCAATTAGAAACCATTCAAATTTTCTTGCTACTTTTTATTTAATTTGTAGGCTCTGATACCACTTGTAACACACCTACCTAGGATCCACTTAACTAGTGCTCTGACCTAGAGGCCCACTAGGCCTTATGCATACCTCCCTATATTCCAATGTCTTCTAAAATGTATCAAGGGTCTATTGGGTGATAATGGGGGAGACAATACTCTTTAATTAAAAAAATAACGGTCAATTTAAAAATAGCACTGCAGAAGAAAAAAAACATACTCAGTGGAAACATAATAAATAGTGGTAGTGACAGACCCAAAAGAAAAAAAGTTATATAAAAAAATATACACATGTCAATAAAATCATGTAAAATAATGAATGATCTCATAGAGGATGATCATATAGGTACATACTCAAAAATCCAAAAAAAATATCTTTGTCTTAATGTGAAAGATCCACCCGATCCAACTACCATCCACCCCATGCACTCGTGGCGCATTCCTACTCACTAAGGTCTAACCCATGAGTCAAATCCCTTACATGATATCAAAACTATAAAGTCTACACACATCCTGAGGGTATCATGCATGGTGTGAGTATGAACCTAATAGGCCACCACCAATGTGTTCCTATCTTATATACATATTTATATCAGTGTATGAAAAATGTAAATAAATAGAAACTACACTCATATGATACATAACCTACTTCACATGTTCTCAACAGCCACAAGGGAGTGTTTACCTACATCGATCATCGCTGGAGTGGAATTATGTGTCCACCGTCTATCTTACTAGAATAACCCTCAGTTATCCCAACTATTTCCATATAAGAGTCACTCAATGCTTCATTCCAATTAATATCACTGGTATAGCATATTGAGTAAAACTGATGTCTTAACAGCATGTTTGATAATCATATCATTGGTCCCTCAAAATTGTTTCTTGAACAACCATCATCATATCATTAACTTGACATCCCAAATATTGGTAATATCCATCCTCCAATAATCTAGGCCCATTGGCCTCAATAACACGGAGAGCATCAGGCCCTATCTAATGATCTCACTCACCATCACCTATGAATTTCTATAATGATCACTTCCTCTATAACTAATAGTCATCATTATCCCATAAACTTTTAATACTATAGAGGTCTCCACCAACAATGAGTGGTCAAAACCACATCACTGAGTCCTTATCTTGTGTGCACTTGACTCCAATGGTTCTATTAGCCAAAAATGGGTAGAGGAAATCACCAACCATCCTAAGACACACCATTTAGTGTAACTCCTTCACCACATGTAAATCCATTTCCCAACTGTGGCATGGGATATCACCATCTGCCTCATGTGATGAACCTCTTCACCTCAATCTTAGTGATCAACATCAGCCCATGTATCGCGAACCCAGACCAGCACATTCCCATGGAACCCACATTTCCATGGCACATCATTATATAAATTAAATAAATGTAACATCCTTCCCAACCAATTTTGGAAACCCTTTCCACACAAACCATTCCATTCGAGGCCTAATGTGCTTTAACAATTATGTAATTTCACATCATCATCTTTCAATAATGAAGTAAAAAAATAAAAGTATAAAAAAGGTTCACACCCAAACCACTATTCTCATGAAAATTTAAATACACATTCCATAGAACATGTATAAATGATTAGAAAGATAAGAACCACCTATGTTTTAACCATATACATTCACTCATCGAAGATCAGCCTTTGATTTGATTCGAAATAGGAGAAAATGGAAATCTATACAAACACCTAGGAAATAGGTCATATGTACTCACATGGAAACAATATTCTAAAAAGAAAGAAAAATGTTAAAGTAAGTAATAGGAAAATATCCTTACTTCTAGCTATCCAATGAAACTAACATAGATCAAATCAAATCCCAAATGGAGAACAATTCTCAAAGCCTAGCTTAAGGAGAAAAATAGAGGAGCTACCATGATTGTGCGTGTGAATGAGGATTAAAAGGCATAATAAAGAAAAAAAATAAGGGAGTGTAAGTATCATAATTTACACCTTGTAAAAGGTTCACATAGTTAGGCCACACGGTTTTTCTAACTATGTGTTAACCATGCACACCCACTGTCCAAAAAGGCCACCCCCTCGCATGGCTAGGCACATGGTTTGACAAACCATGTGTAACCTATGTAGTCACCTCTGAAATTTACTCTATGTAGATCACATGTTCATAGGTCCCCAGGTGCATGGTTTCTCAAATCATATGACACCCATTATAGGGAAGCACGGTTGAGGTTCAAAGTTATCACTAACCATGCACTAATTGTGTACCTCCCATTTTCATTACAAAAACCAATTTCTCATTTCCTGATGCACCTAAAACCAAACCGACCTCCCAAGACACTTACCGAACCATAAATCCTCATTAAAAGAACATTAATGCATTATAAATCTCAAAGTTTAATTTTAATTCATAAATTGAAAAGTATCACATCCACTAATTTAATAGTTAAAATTCTTTTTGAATTTATGACCTAATCCAAAACCTGGGATGTTACACACTGAATAGTATGTCAAACTTTTAGGTGTTGGGATATTTCAAATATTTATGGAATGTTGATTGCACCTCTGGATGGATATGAATATAAGGTATTTTGATTATGACATTTTATGTCATGTATTGATGGATATACAGGAACTTCACATTACACATGATGTCCCCAAATTAGTCCTTGATCTTGATCTTTAAAAGGGTATTTTTATTTCTATTTTCATTCCCTTGAATAGTCAACTTCATTGGAGACAAATCATCATCAATATATCCTAAATTTTAGAGGGTCTAGACTGGGATGAGATTATCCTCACAAATATTTTCAACCATATCCCATCAAATGTCAAAATTTTCTATCTTACCTAAATTGTATTGGGGTTAAATAAGTCCCTAAAGAGATTTTTCTGGATCTTGATCTATGAATGAGGAGGTGGTATGAAATTATCCAGAAGTAGTTTCCACCAAATAAATCTTAGTTTCAGATAATTCTATCTCAAACTCTTAAGGACTTGTTGGGTACTTGATAAAAACCTCTATGGTTTCTTATTAGATATAGAGGTAATTTAGGATTGATACCTTGGCTAAGACAGCTGCCAACTATTTCAAAATAACATATTTCTTTACTAGAAGTTGGTGCTTCCCAGTGTGGGGTTTATTCTTAGTAAATAAATTAAGGGATAAAATGATTAGATTATATGGGTATAGATCTTGGATAGAGGTTGATCAAATACATGTTTCTAATAGTGTTGGCAACACCGGTATACCCCCTTGTTCGGGATGATCAAATATTTGTACACCCATCAGCCAGATTTCCAAAACAATTCAATTTGGAAGACCCCTAAAAGACTCTAAGGAATCTCTATATTCGCATAGACTTAATTTAAGCACTAACCCATGGGGTTTGGATGAATATATTAATTTAGTGGGGATATGGATGAGATATTGGGCTCAACCATGATTACACCTTCCCCTGTGCCCTCATCTTTTATGGCCTCGGCCTTTGGATCATTGCTCAGGTATGAAAATTCAGGTTCATGTGTATATTTATCATCGTAGAAAGGTTATTTTAAGTTAATGAATTTAATATATCCAATAAATGGTCTCATTACACTACTGGAAAACCAACCTTTACCAACGGTTTGGAACCGTTGGTATAGGCCTCCAAACCGTTGGTATAGCCTATACCAACGGTTTGGAGAACCGTAGCCAAGTAAGCCGTTGGGATAGGTCTATACCAACGGTTCTCCGAAAACCGTTGGTATAGACCTATACCAACGGTTTTGGAAACCGTTGGTATAGGTAATATGAAATCTATACCAACGGTAATGGAACCGTTGGTATATAAATTACAAAAATAAAATCACCGCTAGGATTTGATCCCAGGACCCCTCGTTTATAATCGAACGACTTAACCACTAGGCTAACATCACTTTGTAAACATAATTTCATAAATATATATATGTATTATCATAATTATATAAATTTTTGATTTATATAATGTTCTTCGTTAGTAGACCTGGAAAAACATCAATGAACCTATCCCAACGGTTGTCAAAACCGTTGGGATAGACCTATCCCAACGGTTTTGACAACCGTTGGGATAGGTTCTGGTGGGTATATTTTTATTAAGTTGTATGCTGGTTTTTTTGCCACTTTTTCCCAACGGTTCTTGAGAACCGTTGGGAAAGAGTAACCTTTCCCAACGGTTCATCAAAACCGTTGGGAAAGGGCCTAAAACACACCCTTTCCCAACGGTTTTGGTGAACCGTTGGGAAAGGGTACTCTTTCCCAACGGTTCTCAAGAACCGTTGGGAAAAAGTGGCAAAAAATCCACCCCTTTCCCAACGGTTTTGGTGAACCGTTGGGAAAGGTCACTCTTTCCCAACGGTTCACCAAAACCGTTGGGAAAGGGTGTGTTTTTAGGCCCTTTCCCAACGGTTTTGATGAACCGTTGGGAAAGGTTAGCTATACCAACGGTTTTTACAAACCGTTGGTATAGAAGTGTTGGGAAAGATCATGTTTCCAGTAGTGTTAGATGATGATAATTTTTTTTGGGATGGTACCAATACTCTGAATAATGATGAAAATAAATATATGAGATTAAAAGATAGTGTGGTCGTCAGATGAGACACTTTCTATTTCTCCCTTTTATACTTCTAAATATTACATCACCCTCTAATATATGGGTTTAAAATAATCCCCTTTGGTGTTGACAAAATAATCAGTCGAAAAATATATACTCTAAGGGTGATGTGAGCTCATTCAATTGTCTTTTAAGAAATCCAATTATCGAACTTTTGTTAACCTCTGGCCAGAACATCCTGTAAGTCACTTTCTCTTCTAATTAGGTGGTGGACACATGGTCCATTAGCACAAGATATTTTCTTAGTACCACCTATCTAGAATCAAAAATAAATAGGATGAAATACTTGAACATAAATTAGTCCTAGATTATGTGATCTAGCCTCCTCTGAAAAGGTTAATATTTAGGATTATAATTATGGATGGCCTCACCAAGTTTTCTAGGATCATAAATCTTGAGGAGATTGTTTTCTATGTTTGTGAGGAAATAACCAAGAACCAGTTCAATTTAGAAGGAATATAATTTTTTTTATTTCGTTCCTAAAATAGTGGGTGACCCTGATCCCTATTTTCCTCCTATTGAGGGAAATTTTGGTATTGTTATCACTCAATGGAAGGTGTCGGGCGATGAAAATAATTCCTAGGTGTTCTATAGGGAACTGATACTAACTTTAGTGTGATAGTGATGGTTTTTTATTTGCCTAAACTCTTCCCTTATTTCGTGGATATGGGTTTAGATTTATCCCAATCTCAATGAATTGAATCTTCTAGGAAATTTTTAGTTTTTGTGAAATCTCATAATCTTATTTGGTATTTCATTAGAATTAATGGTTTATTAATCTCATCATGGAGGTTCTCGATACAAATTTCCAAAAACTCCCCTTGTAAGAGTGGAATGATGAGTGGGTATGTTAGAAATTTCCATATAATGATAAATTCATATACTATTTTGATTTCACATTTTTTTCAATTCGTGAGGTTTATTGTCATCATTTTCCTTAGCGTGGAACTGAATTGGTGAAGTAATTTATGATGAAGGTCTTCATATACATTGATGGGCCCTACTAGATTATTCTATACCAAATGAAATATTTCCCCACCAAATTATATATAAATCATCATTGTTTTTCTTCCTCTTACTAGTCTTGAGGTCCCATCATAAGGCCACATCAGGGCACAAAGTTCATGAGGTGCTTCTACGGATCCCCAGTGTCATCAATGGTCGAAAAGATAGGATTGTCAAAATTTGGTGGAGTAGAGTTTAATCCACCAATTTGGGTTATGGATTCCTCTCAAGTTGTATAGGGGTGCATCAACCCTACATGGATTTCATTTGATTGTCTTGAGACTTGATATAAATGAGGATTTATTGGGGTATCATTGTTTAGAATACCTCTTGAGCACAGGCAGTGGGCAAAGGTTGACATAGTTTCTGTACCTTAATCCTCTACTAATTTCTAGTTTGTTCTAGGACCATATGATGATGTGATTACATTATGAATGAAATTTTTTAAATTAATATCATTAAATTGATAATTTAATTGATCAAAATTACCCTTTTAATTAAATTCTATCATTTTTGTGAAACTACATATAAAAATACATTTTACAAAAAGAAAATTAATAATAATGAAAGTGTATAATTTTTTTTATGAGGATTGTTTAATGGTTTTTATTATTTTATGTGTAGGATAGAAGTGAAAATGGAAAAGGAAGAGAATTATCTAAAAAATTGGCTAGCATAGCCAGACCTCAACCTGTGAGGAAGAAAACCACATGGAATTTCCATGAGGGGTTTTTATCCAAGACACCCCATAGGGATGGTTGGTTGTATACTATATAGAGGAGCAGTACATATATATGGTACACATGGGAAAAGAGAACATCAGTGCATGGGGGTTAGGCCCATGTGGTCTTTGAAGGATTGCTTCACTAATATGTGGTGGAACACAAAAGTGTTAGAGGTCGTTTGGACTTAGTCCGACTTCATTGAGCCGCATTAGCCATGGTATTTCTTATACATCATTAGATATCTATGTGATTGTTCGGCGTGGGATGTGTATTATCCTAGGTAATGTTCACTTAAGAGAAATTAATCCATTTTCCTCCATCCCATGCATATTTTTTCTCAGATACACCTCACCACACCATCACCATCACACCCTGTATAGAAATTACACCATGGTCGGATAGATGGAGGCTCCACCAACACTGGAAATTAGATCACTACCACACCAAAATCCAACTGTGCGTCATGGAACCCCTATAGAATGATACAATGAAGGGGGATCTATATAATGGTCCTATATTTTTTCCATATCCACTATTTATCATAGAAATGATAAAAGAATCTACACCATCATGGAAATAATTGTGTCACAACCAAATCTACCTGAAGAAGAGGTTGCAACATGAGGAGATCACCTACACCATAGGTATGGAATAAAGAGAACAATTTCATCGTGGGATAAATATTACATCATGGGGGGTTCCAAATTGGAATTCATGATAATTTTATGAAGAATAAGAGGTTTCACCATAGTTGTATGGCTACTTCATATCCATACATTAAGAATGCAGGATTCATAAGGGTGATCTAGGTTCTACAAAAGGGTAAAGATCATTACCCTTACGTGAAACTTATAAGCCACATAGGGGTTGGTATCCATAAAAATTTAAAAACATGATATCCTTGGGATATAAAAACCCTTTATGATATCTTTGAGGGAAATTTTTAAGAACACACTTGTGGGGGACTCATATACACTCGAGGAGTTTAAAGAATTACATAAATTAAGAAGTAAAAGATGAGAGGGAAGAAAAATTAAAAATATTTCTTTTAATTAGTGAGAATACTTCGATAAATCCTCATGGATATTTTTGAGGAGTATACCATTATTGAACAATTGAAATTGGGAGAAAAACAATGTATGGGAAATAAAATTTTATACTAAAGAGAAGAAAGAGATTTCTCTCAGACTACTTCCTATAAATAGAAGGATGTTGCTTCTATGAATAGTGAGACAAATCAAGGCCTAAACTTTCACAGATATGGGGTAGGTATACTTCAGGTTTGTGACTATAATTAGTGATAAAAAATCTATGAGATTTATCCAACATTAATAGTGAGGGTGGTAGATAAGGGTTATCTTTAATAATGATTCAACATAGATAAGAATTTATTTTTATTTTTATCTTTTCATCTTGTAATTATGAATTCTTATGTTGTTTAGGAAATTGATTCACATGTGTATTAATTATTCCATTAATCCTTTTATAGTTCTAAATTTTATATTCCCTTTACTTTAATGCATGCTTTATTCATTTTGGTTGAGGTACTAGTCATGAATACCTAGGTATTCTAGTGGATAGTGATATTGAGGAAGGTGATGTGTGCCTAATGATTGATTCTTTTTAACTGTGATTTTTTCATATTAATTTATAATTTCCCTATGATTGAGTCTATATTTCATTCATTAAAGTCTAAAAAGAGTGAAGATATCTAGGGAAGGATACCCATAAAAATTAAGGGGAGTGGGAGTGGGATCCAACCTTAACTTCATCTTCTACTATGAGATTAAATGTAATGTGCCTAAGTTTGTTAGGTCACATCATCCAAATAGACTTGGGGTATTAGGTAGTTATAATTGATTTTTAGTGGATAGATTAGATATATTAAGTAATATCATTAAAAATGGATTGACTACTTTCACAAATAATATTTTATTGAATTTTATTTCTAAACAATCATCCCGATAACTGTTCTCGCTTCTCTTTATCTTCATATTCATTTTTGAGTCAGACTAATCACACCTATTAATTAGTTTAGTTAATTTTAATTTTAATATAATCATGAAGTCATCAATACTTTTTAGACTTATACACTGTTCCTCATGGGATCCACACCATCTTACAAATAGTCTACATTCTAGTACTTAGTGTAGATATAGTTACTATAAATTTCTAAATTTGATCCATCCATAAGATTCAATGATATCCTTTGGGTGCCTCAAATTTTTGGCATAATTTTTAAGGAATAGGTTGTTTTAAATTCTATTGTATCATTATTTATGAAAATTATTACTAGAGGGGGTGAATAGTAATTTTAAAAATTTAAAGACCAAAACAATCATAGTTTATAAAATAAAAATCAATACTGAGTGTATTGTTATTGAAAATAGTTTCAATAGAAATAAGATGAAAGAACACAAGTATTTAAAGTGATTAAGATCACAAATATCCTAGTTTAATCCTCAATCTCATCTAATCCATGAGGAGATTATTACCCACTAAGAACCTCACTTTTAGAGGTGTGAGAACCTTGTTATAGACCTTTAATTTTATAGAAACCCAGTGGTACAACCTAGTCTTATTATAGGAGAAAAACCTAGTATGTTTACCTAAATTTTGATCAGGAGTCACAAACCTAACTTACTTTTAGGTGGTGGAATAACCATAGAAATAAGAATTTATTTTGATGGTGAAAATCATAAAATAGAAAAGAAGAAATAAAAATAGAAGGAAATGTTAAAAAATAAAAACTAATACAAGGAAATTATCAGATTATTGGAAATGTTGAATATTTTTAAGCTCAATGATTATTTATCACTTTAATGGAAAAAACTTAGATGATGAAGTCCTTTGGTGCACAGCCAGAGTGCCGAAGTCACAAAATTTCATGAACAATTGAGAGTACCCAGAATGTCCAAGTTGTATCACAAGTTTTCTTTTTTAAATATATTCTCTGGTATATGTTGTTATTCCTTGAATATATCTCCTAAATCATTAAAATAAATATCCTATTGGAACGTTTTTATGTCCAAAATTTACGTGAAATTTGTTAAAGAATAACAATGAAATAATATGATTATTACCTTTGTTTGTGAAAATCGCATTTAATAACATAGTTACCATTGGGATTTATATTTCTTCATGAAATATTAATATATAAAAAATTATTATATTTTAAGTATAATAATTATAAACAATTCACAATTATATAACAATATAAAAACAAATATAATATTTTTAATTGTTCGAAAAACAAAATGGAGTAAAATAGAGCATCGCATGACCTTTTAACTATAAGAATAAGTATACATAAAATAATGATACAATAATTTTTTACAAATTTTTACAATTATATTTCAAAATAAAATAATAATTCATTTAACAAAGTAATTATCTTAATAACATAAATTGAAATATTAGATAAATTTTTTAGAAATAAAAAATTTAAATAACATTGGATCATTGATCTACCATTGAATTTTATTTCATTGAAAACATAGAGTGGTGGTTCATTTTTTCTACCACTAAAAATAGAGAGAAGTGGATTATTTTTGTGACTACTAAAAATAGATAGCGGTGGATAAACAGAGCAGATGCTACCATTTCACTTTTAATACAAAATAATAAGATCCAACCAAAATAAAACTATTTCCATGACACTTAGTAACCAAAGGCATCAAGAGAAGCTATAAAAAGTTGTTGTTGTTGGATATCCAATATTGAATCATGAACTACCATTAGATATGTCCAATGGTAACTCGCTAAAAACATTGTATATGATATGGAACAAATAAAATATGAATAAACTTATAATAAAAAATACAAAACAACTTAAAATAACAAAAATTATACTACACCCGATAGAAGAAGGAGAAGAGCTCCTATTGGTGAATAAAGAATTTTATTCCAAGTCACTATATAGTAGAAAGAAATAACGACTAGTGGGTAAAAAATGAACCCACAGTGAGTAAAAATGACTCACCATTGATGCTCAAGGGTGACTCATGACTAACCATTTGTGTGTGATAGTGGTTCATGACTCACCATTGATGTCTGATGGTGGCTCGTGATTCATCATTGGTGTGTGAAAGTGGCTTATGAATCACTGTTGGTATCATATGATGACTCATGAATCAACATTGGCATACAAAAATGTATCATGAATCACCATTGGTATCTGATAGTGGCTCATGAATCACAGTTGGATATGTCCAATAGTGACTCAAAAAAACTCACTACCTGAAATAAGAAGAGAAGAGATCATATTGAAGTAGTAGGAAAATTTAGTAGAAAAGATGGAATGAAAAAGGAGAAGAAGTTTAGAAATTGTTTTTTCAAGAGAATACACATAAAGAGATGTCAATACCAAATAAGATAAAATTGCAGGCTTGATGAAACTTGATTATAATCATCAGAGATACTATGAAGATCTCTGTTGAGCTAGTGAACATTGGAAACCCAAAATAAGAGGAAGGAATTTAGAAACATATTAATGGGAGTTCAAAAATAATGTGTGGGATAAGAAAAAAGACCAAACAGATGAGAAATAAAATATTCAATTGCCAGGAAACTGTCCAATTTTTAAATTTGGATGAATGGTGAAGTCAAAACTTTGTCCCACGTCGATTTTTTAATGTGGAGGATGAGTGACATATCAAACATGCAATATTAATACTTAGTTTGAGCTGGTTATTGGGGATCAACACTGGTTACACATTACACACACATGGACCTATGGCCTAGAGGGTGACCTAGCCCATATATGCACCTACAGGCACTCTGTGTAGGCCTTATACATGGGCCTAAATGCATTCAGCATACACTATGCACACCAACTTCTCTATATCCTCCTTGTGGGTTGCCTTTGGAGGTCCTTCCCATGGGGTTGACTCAATGAGTCCCCTAATTGGTTGAGCGCTAACCAAAGTGGCACACAAGGATAGTCCAAATTTTATACTTAAAAAATATTAAACATAAGTAAATTAAAAGGATAACAAACATTTAATTATCATTAAAACATTAAGTATAAAAATTAACATTATTAATACATGTAATTAAAAAGTGATTTACTTTTAATAAAACGTGAATTTTAATAAAAATATTGAGATATTAATTTATTAAAATAGATAAAAATTTTAATGTAATAAATTACCAATTTTAAATACTAAAAAATTCAATATTTAATCAAATATTTACTTCCCCACAATTATGTTTTCTGATTTTTTTAATGGGTTCTTTAATTTTTCTTTTCCTTTATTTTACATACTAGGTGTTTTTAGTTTATAGTCTTAGTAATGACAAATAATTAAGGCACATATAAAATCGGTGAACCAATTGTAAAACCTCACACAATTAATTAAATAACTTGAAAATGATATTCAAATCCAAGTATGGGAGATTTAACACCAATCAAGGGTACTAGAACCACACCCAAGTCTGAAATAAACACTTCAAAGCATGGAAGATGAGTTCAAAATATGATTTTTACTCCTAGAAAACATGGATAAGGAATACGATTAATTGAAGGAAGGAACCACAAATGGGATCCAAATTAAAGATCTATTTGGGATCACAACTAAATTTAAGGATGAATGTGAGGTAAGTACTTATTATGACACTTGATTTAAATTTTAAATTGAGGAAACCTACCTGAGTGTTGTAGAGGATGACAAAGATGATCACCCCACTACTGAAAAAGAAGACCAAAGGGAGGAGGAATAGATCAGGGCTACTAAAATCTAGGACTTCACTATGAATTTTATAAAATATCATCCTTATAAAGAAGAACAAGAAAGGGTGGATGTTGGAAATGAGGAGTCACGAGATGAATTGGAAGAAGCTCAACCACCAAAGGAGGAAAATGTGGAGTGGTGACCTTTTTTGATATCTCGTGAACTTATATTTCAATAATTAGTTTTTTCTACCACTAAAAACCCTCCACTAAGTAAGAATTTTTTATTTAAGAGGAGGAAATGTAAAACAGCTACACCAGACATATATAAAAGGTAGAGTTGGTTCAATATGAGATGGTTGGATTTATACCATACTCTTATCCCATGATCAAAGTGTTAAGGTTGAGATTAATGACCATAATAAAATTTATTTATAGGAGGGAACCCGATATTTTATATTTTTATTTCTTAGGACTTATGAATTTTATTTTAGGATGTAGTGAAACCTCCCCCACCCATTATTTTTGAGATTTAATTGCATGGATATTGTGATTTTACTATTTTAATTTCTTTTATAGTTATATAAATCACAAATGTAGAAAGGTAAATAGGATAAGAGTATAAAAGTAAAATGATAGTATGCTTTAAATTTTAATATTCATAATACTCTCCTATTTTTCAAATCTATTTTGGTTTTTAATGAAAAACTGAATACCCACACTCATATTAGTTCAACTATTTTGATCAATGACACATAAGATTTTTAGGAACCCCATTTTTTCATGTTTTAATTTTCAATTTGATATAATTTAATAAGTAAAATGGGAAAATTAAAAAATTATAGAAAACAATATGAATTTTAATTTAATGAGTCATAAGTTTTTCATTTCAGTCACATGTAGTTGAATTTTTTTCTTCCGTCTTTAGTGATTTGAATTTCTTAAGTTCATTTAGTTTAATTTATTCATTATCTCACATTCCATGAGTGATTTCACAATTTCACATGATATCATTTATAATAGGTTTGTAGACCAATTTTTTTCAATATTTCTTAATAATTTTCATGAGAGAACTTGGGACATTCCACCTGCTATTACTTTCATTTGACCTTGTCAAAATGAGGATTACACAAAATTCACTTAAAATGTGATTGAGGAATTTTATTAATATATCCACTATCCTTGAGACTTACCTTATATTGATCTTACTTTTATCCATTAGATAACATGAATTTCCTTTAGTATGAATGAGCCACATTAAAATACAAATTTCTCATTCCTACCCTTGATCTAATATTTGGCATGATTTTCAAATTCCAAATATGGGGGAGAGGGGATTCATTGTAAAAAAAATGGATATGCATATTTAGAAGAAAAATGTATGTGGTATTTAATAGGGTTTAGATAAGGTTCATGTCATTATTCATTGTATTTAGTTTTTACCCATCTCTTTAAAAGAAAAAAAATGAAAAAAATTGGGTTGAGTTATGGAGGGTCAAAAATCACCATCACTTAACCAATGATTTGATCATTTGGGTTTGGGTGATAGATATGATACTTTCATGGATAAATTATTTGAAAAAATAAAAAATGTTAAAAAGTAAAATATTTAAGAGGGGTATTTATTAATTATATTTATTATTCATGGCCTTACTTTTGGATTTGGGTGTGGGAGTTTTCACAATTTTAAGATAATAATGTCCGTGTACTTTGATTTTATTATCATGCACTATGATTGGAGATAAACCATGTCTTTTATTATTAATTTTTTATTCAACAATTACCTTCCATCCTTAATCTTTATATTTATATGATCTTAATTTGAAAATTCCTCCTAATTTTAAGTGATTTTTGTCTCTATTAAGTGGGTAATGTATGTCATTTTGAAGTTCAAAGTTTAGTACATGTTCTCGAGGTAAGAGAAAAAATTCATATACATTGTTACCTTGAGTAATGAGAGATAAAATAATGGTGAGGTATATCACAAAATATCATGTTTAATAATGATGAATTTGGAGGCTTGAATAGAATAAAATAGAGACTCCATCATTTTTCCTAGGAAAATGTTTTACATTACGTCTTTTGAGGACTTGGTTTCTTTTTCCACATGAAGAAATTGAAAATTATTTATCCCCCATTGATAATTGTTTAGTTCATTAATTGTGGATTTTAAATATTGGAATCATGAGGGATCTTTTAAAAAATTTAGTGGAGGTATATGCTTAAGGACAAACATTTTTTTAAGTGTGGGGGGGTTTATGAGTTTATATTATGTATACAATTTTTAACTTAATTTCATTAAAGTGATAATTTAATTGATCAATATTACCCCTTGTTAATTTAATTCTCTCACTTTTTGGTAATAACATTTGAAAATAAATTTTACAAAAATAAAACAAATAAAATTGAAAGTGTATTATTTTTTATGAAGATTGTTTAATGGTTTTTGTTGTGTTATGTGTAGGTTGGAAGTAGAAAAATAAAAGGAATAGACTTTGAATGAAAATTTTCCAGCATGGCCAACCCTCAACCCATGGGGAATAAATCCACATGGAATCCTCGTGAGCATCTTTCAGACAAGCCACCCCATAGGGAAGGTCAGTCGCATATGACATATAGGGTAATCACACATGCATAGAATTCATGGGAGTGGAACACACAATTGCATGGGGGCCAGGCCCATGTGGTAGTAGGATGAGTGCTTCACTATAATGAGGTGGAACATAGTGGCGGTAGAGGTCCTCCAACCTCAGTTTAACTTCATCAGGCCACTTTAGACATGAGATTTCTTATAAAGCATCATCCATACATGGGTTTGTTTGATGTGAGCCATGGATTATCCTAGGAATTTTGAACTTAACCCAAATTCCACTATTTATCTCTAGCTTACACATCTTCATTCTTGGACACACCTTACGATGTTTCCACCATCACCCGCTACACCACAATGCCACTGTGGCTGGCTAAATGGAAGCTCTACTATGACTGCTAATAAGATCATTTCCATGCCACATGACATCCTTCAATCATGGAAGATCAAGAAAATTATATGGTGAAGGATTCATTACACCATGTTACTACTATTTTTTTGTAGTTTCTATTTCATAGAGAAAAGGGAAATGAAGTTACACCATATTGGAAACCATTATTTGTGGATGGATCTTCTTAGAGAAGAGGCTCCAGCATAAAGAGATCACATATGCCATAGGTATGGAAGAATGAGAATGGTTGTGTTGTGGGATTATGCCTATATAATTCAGGGTTCCATATTTGTAGTGGTGATTATTTTATGAAGAATAAGAATATGTTTCACCAAGGTTGTATGGATATGTTATAGTCATACATAAAGAATGCATAATGCATAAGGGTAATCCAGGGCATGCATAATGGTAAATTTTCTAACCCTTATGCTACACCTATAAGGAATGTAGGGGTTGGGATCCACTACAATTAAAAAACCAGATATCATTGCTCAATCCATAGCCTCTGGGAAAGATTCTAGGGAAGGTTTGAAGAACACACGTGTGGGGGACTCACCTACACCCAAGGAGTTTGAAGCACTCTAGAAAAAAAGGATCAAAAGATGTGTGGGAAAAATAACTTCAAAGTATTTATTTTAATAGGTAAGAATACGTTACCAAACCCTCATGAAGATGTTTTGTGAGGATCCCATGATTGACCAATTAAATGTGAGTGAAAAAAGGGAGGGAAATTAAAATTTAAACTAAAGAGAAGTGAGATATTTCTCTTAGTATAACACCTATAGATTGGAGGATGATGTTGATGTGAATATGGATCCAACCCAAATATCCAGATTTCATAGGTCTAGGGGAGGTCTGATTCTAGTTTAAGATACTAACATAGGAGTAAAAATCGAGTAGTTCATGTATGTATTCATTGTTTCAAGATACCTTTTTATAGTTCTAACTTTTCTATTACATTACCTTAAACGCATGGTTTATTCTTGTCAGTTGAGAGACTATTCATGAATAGTTAGGTGTTCAAGGGGAGGTTGAGATCAAGTAAGGGGATGTGTACCTAATGCTTGATTCTTTTTACCTATGATGGTTTTGTATTCATTTAGAATTTCCTTATGAGTGATTACATATTTCATTACCTATTGTCTTCTGAGAGTGGTGATTTCTAGGGGAGGATACCCATTATAATTAAGGTAAGTGAGAGTGAGATCCAACCATAACTTTATTTTACACTATGAGATTAAATATAATTCACCTAAGTTTATTAGACCACCTAAACTAAATGGATTTGTGGGATTAGGTAGTTCTAATATATTCTGAGAGAATGTATTAGATATAACTAAGGATTATAATAGTAAATGGATTGACTACATTCCCAAATAAGATTAAATTGTATTTTTATTTCTGAACAACCATCCCTAGAATCATTCTCACTACTCTTCATCCTTATTTTCATTTTGTAGTTATTTAAATCACACATATTGATTAGTTTACTAAATTTCAGTTTTAAATAAATCATGAAATCATCAAAAATATTGAGTTTTATTACACTTTTCCCCATGGGATTGACCCCGTATAACCACTGTTCTACATTCTAATAGATAGCATAGTACATGTTAATATAAATTTATAAATTTGATTTAGCCAAAGAATTCAAAAAAATCCTATATGAATGTCATATTATCATCCTGATAAGGATTAGGTTATCATCTTAGTATATTAAAATCATGATCTTCATCAATTATCATGTTTAGATAATCTAGTTTTCTAATCCAAAGTCATCTTGATGCTCATATTCCATCCTTCAAGAAATATTAACTCCCTCCTGATGGGTGGGAGGAGTGAAATTTCCTTCCAGTTGAAGGCAATAACCAATAGAAATGTTTCCCCTAAGTAATTCGTCTTTTAGTTAGCTAAGGTTTTATATCTCTCTCTCATACCGTCCTAGACTTTCTTTCGAAGGGATTATTTTAGCCTTTTAGGTGGTGAGTTGGATTCATCTATTACTTTATTATTATCCATAACAAAATATCATTTAGGGGGTGGAAACTTATAATTAAGAGGTGTTAAGTTCTAGATCATCCTCTACTTCCTAGCATGATTAGCCTCAGTCTTCTTATCAATGTCACCCTCCTCTCGGGGTACAATTTTATTCATTGGGTACCTCAACTTTCATTTCTTTCTTTGTATCATCTATTGGGTTGACATTGAAAATGTTCACTAAGGCATATCAGGTAGCAAGAATCATCCCATCATTATCCTGGTAATAGGGGAGTTTTAAATCACTCGCTTTCCATTCAAGAGTTATATCAGTGTATTCCATTTGACCCTTTCACTTTTTAGTCCATTTTGGATTACGAACTTTGTGGAGTTTTATTTTTTTCATACGCTCTCCTGGTTTTCATATATAAATGGTGAACGTAATGGAGTCTCATACTTCTATTTCTAAGTGAATCCTGAATGATAGTGGTGTGTCACATTGTGGGAGTAATGGTTGGGCTACAAAACATCTGTGGCCATTGTATAGTATAAAGAAGATTGATATCCATGGAGGGGATAGTGATAATGCCTCTATCCTTGAAGGATGGGTTTTATATAGGTCTTATATCAGTACATTCTAAACCTGATGAGAATTTTATGGATCCTAGGATAGTGGTGGTGAAAAACATGCCCATCATTCTGTGGTATAGGGTTGATTTGGAGTCACCAACAATTTCTTTAGGACGCACCCGGTATTTGATTACCATTTTGGTGAAGGGGGTGATAAAAATTCACTCATCCCTATGGGATGGGGTTTCTATGGTTGGTTTTCATGGTGGATTCCATCAAGATCTTCATTATTTGGCACAGTTTCACTTGCACATGAGCTGGGTGTAGTGTCTACTCAGAGTAGGACCCCCCTACCATAGTGAATTGTTGAGAAACCTAATATTACAACTTCATTTATTAAGATGTGTTCCCATTTTGTAGAGGATTATCCTAGGATCCTATAAGCATCCCTATCCATCTACCCATGGTTCTTTTATATTTTTGAAATGGGTGAACTTCATTGGATTGACCAACTAGATCGAGTGGTGTTTAGTCCCATGATCTCTCATCTGGATATAACATTATAGTATTCCATTTCTAAGAGGTTTTGTTATCCTATCGATGTTGTGAAGTGTAATGCTCCATACTCACTCCATCCTTAGATAATAACATCTGATTGAGCTTCAATGATTATATGTTAGAGAGACATTAAGCTATGGGGCAAGTGTTCCATAGGATCTTACTATTTTTATGATCTTGGGTCCCAAGACACAGAGAAATAATTAAGTTCTATCTAAAATAAAATCATGTTTATGGATTATAGATGACCTTCATATTCTTAATAAGGGTTGTTTTTATACTTTATACATTGAAAGGTTTCCCACATGTTATAGCATAGGTAATCCATACACTCCTCCTGTAGCACACTTGG
The DNA here is from genome assembly GCA_963277665.1 of Viscum album. Lineage (NCBI taxonomy): Eukaryota > Viridiplantae > Streptophyta > Magnoliopsida > Santalales > Viscaceae > Viscum > Viscum album. The sequence continues at coordinate 287,178,903 of OY728151.1, read as the reverse complement.
GACTTCATAGTTGGAATTTTCGATGGTTTAGAATATAGTTGGAAGGTTGATTTTGGATTGATTCCTTCATATTTCTCTTCCAGCCTATTCTTTATCAGAGGCGTGTTCCTCCACCTATACATATCATAGAGGTCACTTCTATAGGTCACCTATTGACTAAGGTGAAGTGATTTCAGTGGTTGGTGGGGCACTATATATGTTTAACCATAGTGATTTGAGAACCTCTCTATATGAAGGTGTCTTTATAAGGTTTTTATTTCCTTATTTAATCAAGATATCACTGTGGGAATTTTTTCCATGGTGAATTTTAGAGGCAGTATCTCCATAATTCATCTTTATACTACCACGAGGAGGACTATCATGGTAGTTGACACCTTCTAATTCAAATGAATATTTGGATAATCCTTAAGATGCTTTAGATATATATTGTATATCCTCAAAGAATCTTTCATTGAGTGGTTCAGGAATATGAGCCTCGCCCTATGTCATGGTTGGAATATGCCAAACATCCATTTGGGGTTGACTAAGAGTATGACCCTACTATGTGGTGATCATTGAAGTATGTTGACAATTTTATGGTATTGCATGAATATGATCCTAGTGCTGAGAATAATTTGGATTAATCTAATGAGATTCTATATTTTCTGTAGAAATATAATCCTTCCTTTGGGTGGTCATTAGAATATGTCAACTATCCCTAGTCAAATTGAGAATATGAGTATGATTCATATTTTCATTTCTCACTAAAATATGTTGACAGAACTTTAATATGAGATAAATAATATGGGAATCCTCATATATAGCTTATGAAGGATATCAAGGCAGTATTTCATCTATGGGAGAATGAATTTAAACTTGACTCCTATAGGTTACTATAATGTGTCAAGTATCTTTTCTGGAAGGGATATTATGAAAGAAATAATTTGGGACTCCTCTTGGACATCCTCTGATGGATTCTGGTGCATTCTTGTGTTGATGGGATAATTAATGTACACATGTATCATATAATTTACTAGAATATTTCAAGTATCTTTTCTATAATGGATTTGAGTTTTACCTGAGGTGGCCTTAGAAATATTTTGATGAACCTCAGTTGAAGTGGGAATATAGGCCTAATCCTGGTTGGACTTTGGAATATGCCTCCAAACTTGTTTAATGAGAATGTGTGCATGTCTCAAGGTGATTTTCAAACTGGGTTGATGAACCACCACTAGAATGGGGATATTGGATTAGTCTTATACATTTTCCTTTATCAGAATATCCAAATAATCCTCCCAGATGGGAGCAATAATATGTGATTTCTCTATAGAATACATCTCATCATGTTGATTATGATGATATGTTGCTCTAGATATTGGGATATAAATATGTGTTTGTCCCTATATAATCATCAGAATATGCTGATGAAGCTCCTTCATCCCTCCCAGAATATATTGGTCCTTCATAAGGGTGTGGGAAGGGATATAGGCTTTTGTGTTCTCTATTTCCAAGATATATAAAAAAAAAATTGATTTAAGTGGGGATATATTCTCACTCATTTACTCTTTATGTCGTCATAATCAAGTGTGGGGGTGGGGATGTGTATCTCCCCCATGATTTTTTTCAAGATATACATGCAAAATTATTCTGGGAACCAAGGGATTTGATCCTATTCACTGATTTATATCATAATTTTCTAGTGAACCTCATCAGTGGGAGAGGTAATATAATCCTTCTTCTTATGGTTTATAATTTATTGTGCTTATAAAGATCTCCTTGGTGATCACATTTGAGTTTCTCGGGAGGAGGCATGTTGCATAGCACCCTCAACAATTGACTGAGGTGTGTTGGGGAGATAATGCTAGTGGTAATGTTTGATAGGATACCTCTTAGGTAGTTCCTAAACCATGATGGAGTCGTGGCCAACTCCTTGATGCACCTTCCCAATATAAGGAAGGTGTTTATTTTCATTCTCTATAGATCTACTCCCAATTTAGTTCTCAATAATGATAGACATGGATGATTTCATTGCGCCCTTCCTTAAATTAGATGGGCTTATAGGTTTCAATACCCAAAGAAACTTATGTGCAACCTCGATGGTCAAAATCATACCATGTTGGTGGTACTCCATAACTATCATGTTTTCCACCTGATGTTGGAGGTTTCAATTAGGTGATGCCATTTTTTGATCCAAGGAGGTAGTTCTTTCAAATGAGGTTCCAGAGTTCTTTCTTGATGATTCCACCACCTATAGTAAAAGTGAAATTTGTGATAATAATATCTACAATCAAAAGGACCACAAGAAACAATTTTTCTGATCAATACAACACCACAATCCAAAAACATTCTTAATTAGTTATGCAGGGGTAACACAATTGTTCATTATTATTTTCTTTTTTTCTATTTTTCTTTCATAGAGTACATAAAATGAAATTTTCTTACAGATGGGAAAATTGATTACATTTAATTATTTAAAGATTCATGTATTGTTCACCAATTTTTTCCCTATTGATCTATAGACAAACACTTGACTGTGTGTAGTTTAATAGGGTTTCAAAATCTTCAACACTGAGTTCTCCATTCATTCATTTCATGACACACCCAATGATTCCCTCATTTGTAATGGGATATGGGCCTAATTTTCAAAGGTAAGTGTTCATTTGGTTTTATTACAAACAATTCTTAGAAAATCACATTGGTCAAGAGCATTGGTGTTCGGGATCATCATACCCAGTTGGGTGGAATTATTTCATACTCCAAGAATGTATTATAGATTTAAGATATGTTTTTCTAATATTTCCTAGATTCCAATGTAGGACTAGTTAATCTAAAATTAATGATTAGTTTTTTTATTTCATTTATATGAATCCCCATGCATGAAAGGGGAATCCTATCAATGACATCATATGCATATATCATAGGTTATCTATCTTATTATCCATTATTTGTTAGTGATTATGGTTTTTATAATTGGTATGTTTTGAAGCTATATAGATGGTCACCCTGGATTTTATTATTATTTAGGAAGGTGATTAGCATTTATGATATTGGGGATCTGAGAAAAATATGTCAGGTGATGTATGATGTGGGGATTATGCATGAGTGACCCTATTTGGATGGACTTAGAGGGGATATAGACCATCAAGGATGATTTGGTTTCATAAAGAATATAGCCATTTGAAGGTGGATCTTATTAGTAGTATGGCATAATGGGAATGATATAATAAGGTCTTATAAAGAATATAGCCCACTTGTTTGAGGCACGATACTATTGGGAATATGGCCAAATAGAAAATGGTCTTCAAGGAGTAAGTCCATAATGGACTAGATGTCTATACTTATATAAGTATATCCAGACAAGGAATAATGTATTCTCATGTAGAATATGAACCAATGAGGGTGATGATCAAAGATTAATTAATTTTGGTTTTAACATCAAGGAGGCATCCTAATTATCTTAGCAAGATGAGAATAAAATCCCACATAGTTTGAGTGACATAGTTTTATAGTCATTTGACAAGATCATACCATGTAGTTTAATGTCATGTGGTAAGGACGGGACAATAGAGGTTTATATTGGATTTATACATATAAGGATTTCCTAAGCTATTTTATTAGGAATATATCCCTTTAAAGGTAATGAATATATGTTTGGGACTTACACCTAAGGAGGAGGGACTTAATGGGGGATTTTGATTATGTTAATGGTATGATCATTACAAGTATCTAAGACCACATGAGTCATACATAGTGTATAAAATAGGAGATTATAAGAGACCATACACATTTTATGTTGTTGGAGGGATGAAACACCATGGATACCCTGAGGGAAAGTGATTATAAGTCTCGTGGAGGATATAGATCCAAGATGAAATACATAATCTTCCACATAAAATACTGAAAATGTGGAATCTAAATCATTGTCTTTAAAGGGACTATAGACTTATAGAAAGACTATTTGTGAATATATTCATTTAATCTAGGGTCTTAGGCCTTAATAATGTATCCTACATATCTTGTTTGTAACAAGATTCAGAGTATTTATAGTTCATATTTTCCTTACCCATTTATGGGTGAGGATGAGTGGTTAAACCCATAGGTATATTTCCCATGAGTTATAAATACTATAATTTTTAGGGACTTACACCAAGGTGGATACCCAAATACTAGTAGGGTTATACACAAAAGGAGTATTCCCATGTTTGGAGGAATTTGTATCATGATATTTCATGATCAGTATAAATATCTAAGCCCATGTGAGTCGTGATCGCTGTGAAAAAATAGATAGTAAAAGATCAAGAATGTCTCAATAATTAAAATATTGAATTTTTATATAGCTTACACACTGAGTCTTACCTAAAATAAATGTTATGAAAACTCTCATAGAGAATATGGATTCATGGTAAAATAATTATGGTCTTATGCAAGTAATGTTATAATGTATAGGCACTATTGGGAAACATCATAATCTTCTTGGTAAATATAGTAATTTTGAAATAAATGATATATATGTGGGCGTGATTGGGGATCAAACCTTAAAAAAAATTTCCTATGTGTCTTTGATGTAATAGGAATTAGATTTCTCATAGTTCATATGGTCCTTTGACCGTTGATGTGAAAGGGAGATGGGAAGAGTTTATAAGGATTATTAACCAATAATTTAGGGAGTATTGGAAGATATTAAAGGGGTATAACTATTATGGGAGATAAAGGACTTAGGATGGAGTTATCAGAACCCTTGGGAGTTATTTGGTCACATGAATCTCATTGGTTCATGCACTTTTCAAGAAGTCACCATGGTCATGCCCTCCATGTGAAGGTTGTGGAGTCATGCGATCATGCAAGGGAATAAAGGATATGTAATCATGTGATGTGGTTAAGAAGTCACATGGACTAGTCACATTGTGATGGTATGTTCCCTCCTAGTCTGTTACATTTCCATTTTTGGTTTTTGTAGGTGCTTGGGGGAGGTTTCGAGAGTTTTTGTGGGAGTTGGAGATATAGAAGAAATTTTATAGGAAATACATGTTGTGTAAGTTTATTACATGACCTAAAAGTTGTTTTCAAAGATTTTCCAAGTATATTTCATGATGTGTATATTATTGGGGTTAACTAATGAAAATGTGACATTTTTTTTAGAGAAACTAAACCCCTAGTATTACAATATGTGACAGGGGATTACACGTCGTGTAAACCCCTGATGAAGTGTAGTTTTAAAGTTATTTTTTGGCCTAATTTCCATTTATTTAGTTGTGTATTCTTCTTCCTCTTTTTTTTGATGAACCATAGGTACTCTGAGGATATCTTTGAGCTCTCTCCCTCCCTCTTTGATTTTTTGGTCCCAGTGGTTGTTTGTTAGCAATATGTGGTAAGCTGTTTCTTCTTCCTGGTTAGTTTTCTTCCATTGTTCTCCTAGGGATTCACTGTAGAAATGTTGTTATGGGTTAGGGTGTGTTATTGAGTTTAGTTTTTATGGTATTTGGTTTTATTGTTGGTTGATCTATGTTTACTCATGGTGTGATTGTGGTTTGTAGGTGTTCTTCTCCACTCCGTGGTGCACAGTGAGTCGATAATCTTATTTGAGGTAGGGAACCTATCATTTCTCCTTGTTGTTTATCATGAGAGAGGGGTTTACCTTATTTAATATATGGATTATGTTTTTTTCATCTTAATTAAGGATAAAAAATTAGTTAAGTTGAAATTGAAAGGGTTAAAGGGGTTTGATTCACATTCTTTTACAGTCCTGATATTATTTTTGATATTGTGGATTATATGGGATTGATGCCTTGTTAAAAAATGTGGTTGTTGGGGGATTTGTTTGTGTAGCGACCCTATCATTTTTCACATAAAATTACATGATTTTAAGCATAATTATACATCAGATTACAATCCAAGGATCGTGAAGTCTAGTGTCTTTGAAGACTAGGTACATAAAACATAAAACATGGGGCTAAAAAAACATATTTATTTAATCACCATAAAGAGATCCTAACTTCCTTCGATCCCTTACATGTGCCTAGGGTACCCTAGGGAACACATGAACAAAGGGATGAGCTAAAAATCCCATTAAGGCAAAGAAAATAAGTATAAATCTTAAGCATATGAGCTAGGAGGCATGACCTAATGATATCCAAAGCATGGAACATATAAAATAATATCATATAATCATGGGATCATATAAACATGGAATGATATAAATGTGGAAGAATCATAAAACATGTCTTTATTATGGGTCAAGGCTAACTGCAAATCCCATTTCCCATTTTAGTACGGGTCAAGGCTAACCGCAAATCTTGTTTCCCATCTTATTATGGGTTAAGGCTAACCGCCAATCCAGTTTCCCATCTTAGTACGGGTCAAGGCTAACCTCCAATCCCATTTCACATCACATCTCATGAGACTTAACTTTACCCAATTCATTGGAGCACTATCTGGGTGCAGCCATCACAAAATTCTCATGAATATTTTTTCCACATAAATAATCATACATAATTAACCATACATAAACATATGGGTACCCATGGAAATAATTGGGTACCCCAATCATGATATAAATCATAACCAATGGGTGTATCATGAAAGTGTCCATGAAAGAAAGGATTTAGAACATACATGGACGTTCATAAGGTAAAATAGTCATATAACATGGTAAGTGGTGTCAAACATAAGTGAAGACATATAAGAAATGTATTTGAGAAACATTAGCATTAAAACATTTTTTATACAGTTTTAAGGAAAATACTATAGAGCCTTTAAAATTAAAAAGTGGAAAATATTTTATATAAAATAATAATTGAACCAATATTATTTTCATAACAAAATAGTGATTTTATAAATACAATTGTGTATTAAGAAATAGGATAGAGTGCACTTGAAATTGGGTAAAAATTTGGGAAGTTCCCTTTAAATAGGTTTTCTTATCAGAAAGTTCAAAGGAGTGAATATTTCAAAAATGTGTATATCCCCAAAAGAGGGTGATTAAAGGGTATTCATAAATAATTTTTTTACAACTGAAAAGAATTTATAATATGTAAATAAACATATAAGATAACTCCTTTTTGATATAAAGAATGCTAAGGCTACCCAAAAGAATAATGAAGGTTAGGGTTGAATTCGTTACGATTTATCGGCATGGTGTTGGGTGTAGCTAAGAGGGATTGATGAGAGAGAAAAGGGGTTTATCATCACTTATAAATCATTAGGTTAGTATGGTGGAGTTTCTATAACATTCCCCATAATTTGGGTTTACACATAAAAATGCATAGAGTAGAGGACAATCTTGATTAAGAGGGAAATGGAGAAGATCCTTTACCTTAAATCTGGTGGTGTTATCCACTTGTTATTAATGAACTGAATAAAAAAATTAGGTTTATTAACTAAAAAATACAGAACCTATTATATATTTAATTGATTTATTATAACCATTTTTGGTTCATTAAAGACCTTTTTTAGTGGTTATAAGGTTCAATTTCATTGTTCAGTCTCGTTTGCTTACATGGTTTTTAATAACCGGTTTGCTTATATTCATGTTTCGATACACATGAAAAATGAAACTGGTTGTCCAGAATTGAAGTTATATGATATTAGTGAACATACATAAGCTCAAATTGTTTCAAATTTAATTTTTTTAATTAGAGTGAAGTGTAATTATTATATATAAAACCTTAGTGATAAACGTTTTGGTTATTCAGTGGGTTTGATTACAATGAACATGTTTTGATTTATAACAGAATACTATTTGCAAAAAAGAATTATAGAACCATAACTAGGAAATATTATATATATATATATAATATTCTGGTTCAACCATGACACAAATTGTTTCATGACCATAATTAAAGATGACAATAGAAATTGATAAACTGTTGTCCTTAAATGTGCTAAATTAACACATCTCAAACGATGTTTTCATTTCTAAATAAAAGACCGGGAAAGGAGGGAAGCTAAAGAATTATCCCATTAGAATAAAAAAATTCCAACACATGTATTTTACTGGATTTATAATACCATTTGGGGTGAAGGTAGGTGAGTGAAGAAACAATAAAATAAAAGAACTTAAAATAAATGAATGAATTGGAAAGACAAATTTACCTCTCGAGTATACCTCCTTTGAGAACCTCTTAAGGGGAGAGGATTTGGTATTTTGAATAGACTAGGGGGATTTGGAAGTGAGGGAGGAGATTGGAGAGATATTTGGGCAGAATATTGGCAAGGAACAAGGTTTGAGAGGAGTGAAGAGAATGGGGAGAGAGGGGGGGGTTTTATAGTTGAGGAGAGGAGGGTTTTCATAATTTTTTAATCATTAGTTTATTAATTTACCTCAAGACTAGAAATAGTGATGATTTCATGACCAATAATAGTAATAAATTCATGTGATTTCAAACCAATTGGTCTTACATCATCATATCATCATCAATGACTTAATAAATCCATTATTTAGCATTTATTGTAAATTGTCGTATTTTACTATTCATCAAAAATTCATGTATTTTAGAGAAATACCAAAAATTCACCTTAATCATTTTTCAACATGTAGAATCCAAAAATGAAATCCATTTTTCAAAAAAAAAAATCTAAATATGATAATTTTAATATTTAATTAAACTCATAAGTTATTATTGAAAAACAGTTTTAAAACATTCATTTACTTATTCTAAAATATACGTACATAATAATTTCACTTGAATATTATCTTTATACTATCATATGTAAGGTTACTATTCATTAGGTTATATCACTATTCATAAGGGTATGTTACTATTCATAAGGGTAGGTTACTATTCACCAAAAGTTAAGTTTTTTTTATCGTACTCCAAATAACTAACTGATCGCAACTGTGTATGTCATATTTTCTAAATTCTAAACACATAAGTGAAAACATATGTTTAAGGTCACATAAAACTTAGTGGTTCATTATGTGGTAATTTCATGACATATTTATAAGATAGGAATTTCCATATATAAAACATTTGGTTGTTACATTCTACCCCCCCCCCCCCTTATGAAATTTCACCCTTGAAATTTCGTTTTACATTCTAAGCCGTAAACATGTGCGGGTACTTTTCCTTCATTGCCTCCTCTAGTTCCCATGTTACCTCTTCGTACTTGTGGTTCCGCCACAGTACTTTGATAAGGTGAGTAGTCTTGTTACGTAGACCTTTATCTCTATGATCTAAGATCTTCACTCACTTCTCCTCATAGGAAATATCATCCTCCAATTGTATCACCTCTGAAGAGAGTACATGTGAAGAGTCTGGTATGTACTTCTTTAAGAGTGATACATGAAAGACATCATGTACTTTCAACATGGTATGTGTAAGTTCCATTCGATAGGCCACAACTCCGACACGATGATGGATCTCGAAGGGGCCAATATACCTGGGACTTAGTTTTCCTTTCTTCCCAAATCTTATAACATTATTCCATAGAGATATGTGTAGAAATAAAATTTCTCTAACTTTGAACTCAAGGTCTCATCGACGGTTATCTACATAACTCTTCTGTCGAATTTGGGCTTCCTTAATATGAGGCTGAATAGTTTTCACCTTCTCCACCATATCAGGTCCTATCATCTTACGTTCACTGACTTCATCCCAACACGCTGGTGTTCTGCACCTTTTCCCATAATGGGATTCATATGGTGCCATTCAGATTCTTGAGTGGAAACTGTTTTTGTAGGAGAATTCAACTAGTGGAAGATGTTGGTCTAATCCTCCATTGAATTCCATAGAACATGATTTCAAAATGTATTCTAGTGTCAGAATAGTTCACTCAGATTGGCCATCTGTTTGATGATGATAGGTCGTACGGAATTTTAGTTTAGTGCTTAGAGCATGTTGGAGACTTTTCTAGAACATCGAGGTGAATCTTGGATCATAATTGGACACTATAGATAGTGGTACTCTATACAGCCTTACCACTTCTTTGATGTAAATCTATGCAATTTTATCCAATGATAAGTCCTCTCAAATTGCAATAAAGTGAACTATCTTTGTAAGACGATCCACAATGACCCATATAGCATTGTTTCCTCTGGATGTCCTTGGAAGTTGAGTGAAAAAGTCCATAGTAATTTTATCCCACTTCCATATTGTTATGGGTAGTGGTTGCATCATCCTCTTAGAATTTTTCCTCTTATCCTTCACTTACGGACATACCATGCTCTTTGATGTATATTCAACAATCTCCCTTTTCATATTGTCCCACCAAAAGTTTTCTCAGAGATCTCGATACATCTTTGTGCTCCCTGGGTGGACAGAGAAGTTTGAGCTATGTGTGTCATTCAGAAGTTCATTCTTTATCTCTCGACCAAATGGTACACATAATTCTAACACAAATCTTACAAATCCTTCCTCATCAATCTTGAAATCCGAGGATTTCTCATTTCTGATAGATTCCACCCTTTTCATAATTTCCACATCTTTTCATTGAGAATCCTTTATTTTCTCCATGAGAGATAGTTGAGAAATCATTTGAGAAAGAATTTATGATGTTCCTCCCTTAATGATTTCCATGTCCATCCTCTAAAAATCTAAGAATATTTGATAATTCTCAATTCTCATCATTGATAAAGATGCAGGATCCTTTCTACTTAGAGCATCTTCCACCTTATTTGCCTTACCAGGATCGTAGTGGATTGAGTAGTCATAATCCTTGATGAGATCTATCTGTCTTTGCTGGTGTATATTGATCTCTTTTCGTGTGAATATATATTTGAGACTCTTGTGGTCAGTATATATCTCACACTTCTCCCCATAGAGATAATATTGCCAGATTTTTAATGCAAAGATCACAACTGCCAACTCCAGATCATGCGTAGGATAGTTTTTCTCATTTATTTTGAGCTACCATGAGGCATAGGATATCACTTTATCATTTTTCATCAGCACATAGCCTAAGACCTTATTTTAATAATCATTTTACACCACAAATAGTTCTACACTTGTTAAGAGTGTAATTATTGGCTCAGTGATAAGGCTCTTTTTCAACTCCATGAAATAGTCTTCACATTCTTGAGTCCAGACAAACTTTACCCCCTTCTGTTCTAGCTTGGTTATTGGGTTTGACAATAATGAAAAGTTCTTCACAAATCATTGATAATACCCAGCTAGACCCAAAAAATTTTGGACCTCCATTACAGAAGTTGGTATGGGACATTATTTAATTTCCTTTTTCTTGGAAGGATCTACAGATATCCCTTTTCTGGTGATAACATGCCTTATGAGTGATACTTCCTCCATCCATAACTTACATTTACTTTATTTTTTATAAAAATTCTCCCTTAGAAAATTTTTTAACACAGTATTCAAATGCTCCTCTTGTTCCTTCTTTCCCTTGGAGTATATCAGAATATCATCAATAAAGACTACTAAAGATTTGTCAAGGTAATCTCTAAAGACTATATTAATTAAATCCATGAAAATTGCTAGAGAATTAGTGAGTCATAAGGGAATCACTATGAACTCATAGTTTCCATACCTAATTCGAAATATAGTCTTGGGAATATCTTTTTTCCTCACCTTTAATTGGTGATATCCCAACCGAAGGTCCACCTTAGAGAAATAACTGGCCCCATGAAGATGATCCACTTTTCTTTTGGTGTTCATGACAAAGCCAGAGGTGTACCTTGAAATCCTTGTGAAGTTTTATTCATATGCCCCAATGGACTCATATTCCTTCTTCTTGAGTCTGAGGAACTCTCTTTCCATCTTGAGGTGGAGGGTTAGAGGAAAATATTTATTGAAAAACATACTCTTGAATTCATCCTAATCCGTGGAATCAATTTCCTCTTGAGACATTGTATTCTTGATTAGTTTCCACCACTGATCATCTTCCCCATCAAAATGATAGACTTACAGTACAACTTTCTCTTCTTCCAAGAACTGGAGGAAGAAGAATATCTTTTCAATGGTGTTAATCCATTGTTCTATGAGGAGGGGATCATAAGATCTACTAAGCATGGGAGGCCTTTTCCACATGAAAGATTATATGACCACTTTCTCTTTCCTTGGAGGAGGATGGCATTCTACGTGATTCAAGTTATTATTCATAACTTGATCCAGCTGAGCAAGTACTATCCTAAATTTTTGATCACCCATTTCCGTCCTATCATCCATATCATTAGGGAAATCCTTACGTTTCCTATCACATCTATTTTTGTAATGTGTTATTCTATTTCCTACCATTAACTAAGAATGTATAATTAGAGGGCTTGAATACTTAGCTATTGAGAATAAAAAGGAAACATTGAACATAAAAGGATAAACTTGTAAAGGAGAAGTATATCATAACTTGTGATTACTTAGGTTTAAATCAAGGTTATCCTTTATCTATTTCTTAACATATATTCTTATGGTTTTTTCCTTAATAATGGTTTGTACTAAGCTAATGATCTACCAAAGCATATCCCCCAGGAGTGTCGTAACCAAGAGTGAAGCAAGGCTTATTGTTTTGCCCTAGTTCCCGCTCAAGTCTAGCTCAAAGTGGTGTTTTCAGGTTTTACCTCTAGATACATCTGTGCCAGAGCCACCTATACCTACTCGTATCCAGACAGGGATGTATTTTCTTGATAAACCGCTTACTCAAAACTCACTAAAATTTAGGAATGTTTTCTTATAATTTGTCTCATCTTTAAGGTTCTCACTAATGTGATCTATTCCTAATCTCCAAAAATAACTAGACCGTCCTCTGACACCAACTGTAGTGACCCTAGCCTTCTTCACATAACATTACATGATTTTAAGAATAATTATACATCAATGTACAATCCAAGGATCGTGAAGTCTAGTTTATTTGAATACTAGGTACATAAAACATAAAACATGGGTCTAAAAACTTCTTTATTTAATCTCCATAAAGAGCTCCCAACTTCCTTTGAGCTCTTAAATGTGCATAGGGTACCCTAGGGAACACATGAACAAATGGATGAGCTAAAAATCCTAGTAAGTGAAATAACATAAGGATAAATCTTAAACATATGAACTAGGAGGAATGAAATAATGATATCCAAAGCATGGAACATATAAAATCATATCATACAAGCACGAGATCATATAAACATGGAATCATATACATGTGTAACAATCATAAAACATGTCTTTATTATGGTTCAAGGATAACCACAAATCCAGTTTCCCATTTTAGTATGGGTTAAGTCTTTTCGCCAATCCTGTTTCCCATCTTAGTATGGTTCAAGGCTAACTTCCAATCCGGTTTCCCATCTTAGTACGAGTCAAGGCTAACCGCCAATCTCATTTCACATCACATCTCATGAGACTTAACTTTACCCAATTCATTGGAGTGTTATCTGGGTGCACCCATCTCAATATTTTCATGAATATTCTTTCCACATAAATAATCATACATAATCAACCATACATAAACATAAGGGTACCCATGGAAGGATTTGGGTACCACAATCATGATATAAAGCATAACCAATGGGCGTATCGTGAAAGTGTCCATAAAAAATGATTTAGAACATAAATGTACATTCATAATGTAAAATAGAAATATAACTTGGTAAGTGGTGTCAAACAAAAGTGCAAAAATATAAGAAATGTATTTGATAAAGATTATCATTAAAACATTTTTGTACAGTTTTAAGGAAAATAATATAGAGCCTTTAAAATAGAAAAGAGGACAATATTTTATATAAAACTTGAATTGAACCAAGATTGTTTTCATAATAAAAAGACTAATTTTATAAATATAATGGTGGATTAAAATAGAGGATATAGTTCACATGAAAATGGGTAAATTGTTTTGATGTTCCCCTAAAACAGATTTTCTTATCAGAAAGTTATAAGGAGGTAATATTTTAAAAACATGTATATACCAAAAAGAGAGTGATGAAAGGGTCTTCATAAATGAATTTAGTACAACTAAACATAATTTTAATATGTAAATAAACATATAATATAACTCCTTTTTGATATAAAGAAAGATAAGGATACCTGAAAGAACAATGAAGGTTCGGGTAGAATTCATTACGGTTTATCGGCATGGTGTCGAGTGTACCTAAGAGTTCTTGATGAGAGAGAAAAAGTGTTTCTAATCACATATACATAATGAGGGAATTATGGGGGTGGTGTTAAAATATACCCCATCAATTAGGTTTACACATAAAAAGTCATAGCGTAGAGGACAATCTTGATTAAGAGAGAAATGGAGAGGATCCCTTACCTTAAATCTAGTGGTGTTCTCCACTTGTTATTAATGAAATGAATAAAAAAATTAGGTTTATTAATTAACAATTCCATAACCTATTATAAATTTAATTTATTTATTATAATCCTTTTTGGTTCATTAAATATCTTTTTTTATTGGTTATAAGGTTCAATTTCATTGTCCGGGCTCGTTTTCTTACTTGGTTTTTAATGACTGGTTCACTTATATTCATGTTTGGATACAAAAGAAATGTGAAAGTGGTTGTCAAGAATTTAAGTTATATTATATTAGTTAACATAAAATAGATTAAAAGGTTTAAAATTTAATTTTTTTAATTATAGTTAAGTCAAATTATTATATATATAAAACCTTAGTGATAACCGTTTTGGTTAATCGGTTGGTTTGATTACAATGAAAATATTTTGATTTATAACATAATACTATTTGCACAAAATGATTAAATAACCATAACTATGATATATTATATATATAATATTCTGGTTCAACCATAACACAAATGGTTTCATGACCAGAATTAAGGATGATAACATAAATTGATAAATTGTTGTCCTTGAATGTTCTAAATTAACACATCTCAAATGGTGGTTTCTTTTCTAAATAAAAGGTGGGGAAAGGAGGGAAGCTAAATAATTATCCCATTAGAAAATAAAATTTATTACATGTATGTTACTGAAGTTATCATACCATTGGGGGTGAATTTAGGTGAAGAAATAAACAATAAAAGAAAATAACTTAAAATAAATGAAAGAATTGGAAAGACGAATTTACCTCTTGAGTCTACCTCCGTTGAGAAACTCTTAAGGGGAGAGGTTTTGGTATCTTGAAGAGAATAGGGGGATTTGGACGTGGGGGAGGAGCTTGGGGAGATATTTGGGCAGAATATTGTCAAGGAATAAGGCTTTTGATGAGTGAAGATAAGATAGAGTGGGGGGAGGTTGTAGTGGACGAGAGGAGGGTTTCATAATATTTTAATAATTAGTTTATTAATTTACCTCAAGACCAGAAATAGTGATGATTACATGACCAAGAATAGTAATAAATTCATGTGACTTTGAACCAATTGGTATTACATTATCATATCATCATCAATGACTCAGTAAATCCATTATTTTGCATTTATCATAAATTATTGTATTTTACTATTCATAAAAAATTCAAGTATTTTAGAAAAATCCCAAATATTCACCCTAACCATTTTTCGATGTGTAAAATCTAAAAAATAAATCCATTTTGCAAAAATAATTTTCTAAATGTGATTATTTTAATATTTAATTAAACTCCTAAGTTATTATTAAAAAAATAGTTTAAAACATTCATTAACTTACTATAAAATATAGGTACATCATACTTTCACTTTAATATTATCTTTATACTATCTTAGGTAAGGTTACTATTCATTAGGGTATATCACTATTCATAAGGGTATGTTACTATTAATAAGTGAGGTTATTATTCCCCAAAATTTAAGTTCTTCTTATCAGACTCTAAATAACTAACTAATCACAACTATGTATGTCAGATTTTTGAAATTCCAAACACAGAAGTGACAAACATATGTTTAAAGGTCACATCTCACTTAGTAGTCCATTATGTGGTAATTTCATGACATATTTATAAGAAAAGAATTTCCATTTATAATACATTGGTTCGTTACATTTTGTACTAGATATATGTGTTTTTTTCTAATTTGGTTGTGATTGTTTGGATATCACCATAATATAGAAATTGGGTAATTACTTATATCTTGTTAATAAATTGATACCTCAATATTATGGTTTTTGTGATTATTCTCCTAAAATAACATGAAATGTGATAAAATAAAATTTGAAAATATGTAACATGATCTTGATGTGTTGTGATGTGTGACTGTTCTTGTGGGACGGTGATGTGCGGTTGGGGAATGTGGGGAAGATGGTTTATGTGTTGTTATTTTGGAGTGAAGAGGTGGTTTTTGGGTCATGATTTTGGGGTAGTGATATGGTTTTTTCATTCTTTTGGGGTGATGAGTTGTTGGTATCTTTGTAATAGATTCCTAAGTAGTGGTGGAATATGTAAATGATTAATAATGTTTGAAATGACATGGGTTGGTTTGGTTAATGATATGAAAGTAGTTAATTAAATATTAAATGGTGGGTTGTGTGGTTAAATTTGGTTGATGATAAATAATGAAAATAATGAAATGATTAAATGTAATTGGTAGGAAATGTGGAGTGGAATTTGTAGCTTGTTGTGTGGTGTATTCATTTAGAGGTGGAAGAAAAGGTGACAGTGTTGTGAGTTGGTTAGTTAGGTTTTGAACCCATAGGTTGGTCTTGATTATTTGATACTACAAATATATATTTTTATATTCTTCTGATTTATATACACACACCACCCACATCTATAACTATGTGTCAAATCCTACATAGTCACTTGGGACTGTTTTTCCTAACATCTGTTGAGGAGTACAGATGGTTGGGTACCTGCTTTTCTCACTATATCTTCTAGGATAGGTAGGTATAGAAAAGGTTGTGATGGATGGAGTTATGTTGGGGCATTAGATGGTGGTTGTGATAGCCCATGTGTTTGCGGGTGAGTTTTGAAACCTAGGTGTTTTCAGGCATCACGTGATTGTGCTTATGGGGAAGTGATCTAGGTGTTTTTGGAAGAAATGTGTTGTGGTTGTGCTTATGGGGCGGTGAGACCATTTGTTTATAGGTGAGGTGTTTTGTGTCTGTTCTTGTGGGGCAGTGTGGTATATAGAAGAGATGGGAGTTCTAGGATGTACGATGATGGGTGTGAGTGCAACATACTAGTACAAAAGTGGTGTGGGTACCCTTATCAATGTGATTCCTATTATATTATATTACTTGGTTTTTTTTATTTGGTGAGAATGCCTTGGTGAGGCCGGGATGCTTGGTACACCTTGCTAGATGCTATTTGGTTCTCCTGTTTTCTCATAGGTGCATTAGTATGATTCTTTCACATGTTCCTAAGAGACTTCATTTTTACTAAGAGTATACTTGTATGCTTACCCTATGTATATAAAACTATTTTATGGTTTTCAAGAGGACTACATGGACTGTGTTATACATTACTATCTGAGATGTTTGTATATCTATTGTGTCACAACTTTAGTCTTACTTTGGGCATTTACTTTGGATACTTTATTGTATTTGTTTCATTTATACATGCATTTGGGGTGGTTTTTGGATTTCTTTTATATTATGTCTTGGAGTTGTTTGTGGATGATCCATCCTATCTCCTAATCTTGTTTTATTATAGATTGTAATTCCTCCCATATCATGATATTTTTATACCTTTTGTGATATTCACCAACCCTGACCTACTGGATTCGGGACTTCGGGCTCATTATCTCTCTCCCATCACTATGGTATCTTTGGAGGGAGGGGTCATGATAGAGTGCTATCAAAGGTGATGGATGTGATATAGTGTGGAGTTTGGAGTTAGGAACAGTGAGGATTTCATGGGGTGGTATTAAAATAGTGTTAATTAACCTTGGTGCGTGACATAGGCTAGAGAAACTAGCTAGGACATGATATTTTAGGGCCCTTGTGATCCAGTGTACAGACTCTAAGGTTATTGAACAGCCAAGTGAGATTGACCTAAATGAAGGGTAGAGAGCTTGGAGAGGTTAATGCATCATAATGACTTGTTTTCTTGTTTTAATTGGGGTTTTTTGGGAATATTTAAATGGATAACAAATGAAATAAATGAGTTAAAATAAATTTTAATAAAATTACACACTACTGAGCTTTGGAAGTTCTTTTTTTCCTTTCAGTTGTGGCTCATATTCGTCATTCTCAGGCGGTTTTTGCAGTTGTGGTTCAGTAGGATGATTTGGTTGATTATCGTAGGGTTGACATGGTTGATGAGGATGATCAGTTTAAGAGGATGTTTCATGATTTCTAACAGTATTATTTGGGGAAGTATGAGAGAAGTGTCTCAAATGTGGAGATAGATAGTTGGCTAGAGGATCTTGAGATCTCTTTTAGTGTGATCTGGGCCTCAATGGAGTACTCGATCCCTTTGGAAGTCATTAAAATCTGGAAAGATGTGCGTCAGTGGTGGATTTTTTATCTATGAGAGAGTAAGGATGTAGATTTTTTTCGGTTGACTTCCAGAAGTAGTTTCAAGCAGAGTTCCTTTCATCAGCCATGAAGTAAGTAAATAGGCAAGAGATTCTTTCTCTTTAGCATGTGATCATGTCAGTGTAGGATAAGGGAATCATGTTCAAGGACCTTCTATGTTTTTTCCCATATATTTTTCTTGATGATTAGTCTTGTGTGATATGTCTTGAGGAGGAAATTAATCCTTATATCTAGTATGTAGTTACTCCTTTTACATTGTTGATGTATATAGAGGTTTATAAGAAGTCAGAAGTGATCGATCAGATACACTCACTAAGAGGTTTTCCATGGGAGGTGAAACAGTATGGTTCCTCAAGGATTAAAGTTTCCAGTGGTAGGTCTTAAGTGCCAAAACCTTAAAGGTTTTGATCAATATGGATTCAACCTCAACTACTTCCTTTCCATCCTTCTATATCTATTCATTTCCATGCTATTCTTAGGAGCTTTGTGTTAGTATGTTTTGGTTGTGGGGTTCATGGACATCACTAAAACCAATGACTAGTAATTCCTTGAGCTCAGTTTGATAAAGGTGGATAGGTTCAATGCTGGTCTTAGTAGCAGTTTTTAGTGAGGACATTTCAGTAATAGGGTCAGTGGGCTTATGATCCACTATGGGGAGATGGAGTAGGTAGGGTCTAACCTTTGGATGTTCCTGGTGTTTAGGGATAGAAACCTGCATGTGGCTATAGAGGTGGTCATCATCAAATAGGTATAGGATTTTGGTGTGTTCAGTTTAACATAGTATAGGTAGTTGTTATAGAGGCTTCATAGATCTTCATTGGTATGATTAGTTTTTTAGTACCATTGTTTTTCCTTGTTTGATTCAAGAGTTTCACACTCTTTTTTTAAACTCACTCAAGCCCATTCTCTGGGACTATGTATAAAGATTCTTCTCATTCCCTTGGTGTGGACTATCCCAGTCAAAGGCTAGACCAGCATCTTTGATGTGTGTCAGGGTGTAGATTTGATGGTGGGGTTGCATCAGTCCCATGGGGCTCTTTTCTTACTACCGATGTAGCCATAAGATGTTATCTTTAGCATCGACTGGTTATATTCCATATGTTCTATTATCAACTACTTTTGTATGAGAGTTATGTTTTCGTATATGGATAGAAAATGTGTGGTTTTCATTAGTGAGCAGGGTTTTAAATTGGGTAGTCAGTGTATGGATCCCATTCCATCCTTGTTGAGTGAGTTATCGGTGGAATCAGTGGATGATGAGATGGTAGTGGTTCCTATGGTTTTTATGGAGTTCCTGAATATTTTTCCCAAGGAAGTTTTAATGATACCCCCTCAATGTGATGTTGATTTTTGGGATATACTTATAGCCTATTTATTCTCTGATTTTAATACAGCCTTATCAAATAACACCTTTTGAGTTGTGGGAGTTGAGGATTTAGATAGATGATCTGATGCATAGGTTTTTATTCGGCCCAGTGTTTCGCTATGGGGTGCTCCAATGTTCTTCACAAAATTCTAATGTTAGTCTGAGGATGTGCATAGACTACCAAAGGTATAATCTAGTGACAGTCAAAAACCATTACCCCCTTTCAAGGATAGACAATATTTTAGACTATAAGATATGGGAGAGTTGGTTTTCTATGATTGATCTGTAGTTTGGATATCCCCAGTTGAGGGTGACGGAGTGATAAATCTTGAATAGTACCTTCATATGCAGGTATGGTCACTAAGATTTTTTTGTCATTCCATTTGGTGTTATGAACACACCAACCATGTTCGTGGGATTATGAACTTCATATTGTGTGAGTTCTTGGATCAGTTCATAATCATATTCATTGATGATATCTTAATATACTCAAATTTAGAGTTGGAGCATGTCGAGCATCTCATAACTATCTTGCATGTTCTTTAATTCCACCATATCTATGGAAATTTTTCCAAGTGTAAGTTCTAGAAATGATATGTGTATTTCCTCAGGCATGTTATATCTCAATAGGGTTTGGTAGTAGACCTATCAAAGGTTGAAGTAGTTTTTGTTTGGGAAGCACCTAATAATGTGGCATGGGTTTGTAGTTTTCTTGGTCATATAAGCTATTATAATAGGTTTGTGCCTGATTTATCTTAATTTACAACCCCATTGATAGCTTTGACTAGAAAATACCATGATTCTTTGTGGATTTATCAGTTCTAGGTAGCGTTCGGTCACCTAAGTGGAAGTTGGTTAGTGCTCCAGTTTCCTAAAAAAGGTGTTAAGTTTAAGGTGTCTTGCGATGCTTACTATCTTGTCTTGGGATGCATTCGAATATAGTATCAAGAATTGATCTCTTATGGGTCTATGAAGTTACGTTCCCATGAGAATAACAATTCCACCCATGGTCGGGAGCTAGCGACAGTTGTGTTTGCACTAAATTTTTGGCAGCATTACCTCATTGGGGAGCGCTTTGTGGTCTTCATAGACATAGTTTGAGGTATATAATTTCCTTGTATGATTTGAAATTGTGGCAGTGGAGGTTGATTAAGTTTATTTATGATTATGATTTTGATATATCTTAAACCTAGATAAAAGAATTTTTTTCGTCAATTCTTTAAGTAGGAAGTCTTGGAAGGGTGTTGTTCAGTAATTTGGGAATGCTTGAAGAATAATGGAGGAGTTGGAAGACTTGAACTTATATGTAAGAGTTAATGGAGGTAGATGTTGTTTGTTTTAGATGAAAATTCATTCTTCTATGATATATTAGGTGGAGGAGTCTCCATGGGGAGACTCGGAGGTAGAGGTGATGTGCAATTGTGTTATCCATGGTGATGCTCTAGAGGGATGGTCAGAGGATGGTTGGAACCAGGTGTTGTTTCATGGGAGGTAGTTTTTTATGATAGAGATGTGTAATGGAGTCCTTCATGAGATTAAAATATAACCCTTTCTAGTACACCTAGTATTTTACAAGATGTACCATAGCTTTAGGAAGCATTTTTGGTGGATTAGGATAAAACAGGCAGTGGTGGAGTTCGTGGAGAAGTTCTTACTTTTCTGGTAGGTAAATTTCTAGCATCATGTTCCAATTGGGTTTTTATAGACCTTGGATGTTACTGAGTGTAAATGGGATGAAATATTAATTGATTTCATCATAGGGTTTCCTATATGTCAAGGAGGTTTTGATTCTATATGGTTGTTCATGAATCGGTTGATGAAATCAACCCACTTCTTAATGATCAGGGAGTCAGGAATGGTGGATTATTTGGTTAAGTGATACATGGATGAGGTGGTGCAATTTCATGGAGTTTTGAGGTCCATTTTCTTGGATTGGGATGTACATTTTACCTCACAAGTCTAGATGGGATTGCATCATACTTTTGTCACTCAGTTATGCCTCTCCACTTTTGTCCATCCTCAAACAGATAGGTAAAAAAATGGACTATCCAGATGTCGGAGGATATGTTGCGGGCATGAATTTTGGAATTTGGTGGATCTTGGGTATGAAACCTTATTTTGGTACAGTTTTCTTATAATAATAGATATCACTCTTCCATTGGCACGGCCTCATTTGAGACTTTGTATGGGAGAGCATGTCGTTCTTTGTTGTGCTAGATGGAGGTTGGGGAGATAGTATCTTTGGGTCCCGATGTGGTGCAGAACATAAAAGAGAAAGTTCAGCTTGTTTGTGAGAGGATGAAAGCAGTGCAGGACTGGCATAAGTCTTATTCTAATCATATAAGGATGCCCTTATAATTCAAGATTAGGGACCACATGTTCTTAAGGGTTTTCCCTCTATGTGAGCAATGGAGGTTTGGAAGAGGGAGTAAGCTTTCACCCAGTTCGGTTGGTCCCTTTAAGGTGTTGGGGAAAGTATCCAAGGTGGTATATCAATTGGCATTTATACCATGGTTGGAAAGGATCTATGACATCTTCCACATCTCTCAGCTTCTTCAGTATCTTCATGATGACCTCCATGTCACTGAATGGGAGAGTTATATATTGAGGATGACGCATCATTTGTGGAGTGGCTAGTAGAGATCTAGGATTTCCAAGTGAAGTCACTTCATGGATGGACCACTTCTTTGGTTCATGTGTTGTGGAGGCATGGTGTCCTAGATGAGATTACTTGGGAGTGGTATATGTAAATGCATGCCCAATACCTAGAGTTGTTTTTAGTTTTTCTTTACTCTATTTTACTTTGTTATGTGATGTGATGTGATGTTTGAGACCATGTTCTTTTATATGATAATTTGTTTTCATTGGTTTGTGATGTGTGTGGTGTGATGTGTGATAAAGTCCTAACATATGAAAAGGGGAGGACCAGATTCCTAATTGATATGTATTAACTTCGATGCAATCAAACTCATGCGGGTGAGTCAGTGTTGCCTAGAGTAGATAATATTTTGACAAGGTAGACATAATTTCTTTATTCATGTGTTTGGGATGGTGTGGTTAATTTTTTATAGCAGTTGTTGGTTTGGGATTTGTGTAGGTTGAGATGGTTATACAGTGGTTGTGTGGAAGTTTGGTTGTTTGAGAGGAGGTGGTTTGTGGTTGTGGTGATGTGGTTGTGCAGTTCATTTTTTAGTCATTTGGGTGGTTTGTTTGGGTGGTGGTAGAGTTTGAGGTATGATGAGATCCTTGAGAGGAATCACGTAGGGTGGTTCTTCAGACCCTTTTTCTTATGGTATTGGTTTTGGATTCTCGAGGGATAGAATCATTTGAGTGGTATCTGAGGTAATTCTTCATTCCCTCCTGGTCTGTTACTTTTCAATTTTTGGTTGTTGGAGGTGTTTGGGGAAGTTTCTAGGAGTTTTTGTGGGAGTTGAAGATGCATCATAAATACTGTAGGAAATACACACTATGTAAGTGTATTACATGACATGAAAGAGGGTTTCATGGATTTTCCAGGGCTGGTTCATTATGTGTATATTTTCAAGGTTAAATAATGAAATGTTGATGAATTTTTTAGTGAAACTGAACCTTGAAGATTAAACGATGTGAAATGGGATTAAACATCATTTTAACCCCTGATGTTGTGCAGTTTTAAAGTTCTTTTCCAGCCAAATTTTACTTCATTCAGTTGTGGATTCTTCTTCCTATCATTTTGGGTAGACCCTAGGCTCCCTAATGTGTTCTTCAAGCCCTATTCCTCACTCTTTGATCAGTTGGTCCCAGTGGTTGTTCATTGGAAATATGTGGTAATCCATTTCATCTTTTTAGTTGGTTTTATTCCATTCTTATCCTGAGGATTTGTTGTGATGATGTTATTATGGTTTGGGGTGTATGTTAGATTGACTTTTGAGGGTCTTTGGTTACAGTGTAGGTTGATATGTTTTTTCTTATACTGTGGTGTTGTTTTGAGGGAATTCTACTTTTCCCTACAGTGCACAACGAGTTGGAAAGCTTCTTTGAGGTAGGTAATCTCTCATTTATCTTTATTGTGTATCATGCGGGAGGGGTTTACTTTTTTATCTATAGATTATGGTTTTGTTGGTTTAATTAAATATAAATAACTGGTTAAGTTGAAATTGAAATGGGTAAAGGGTTTTTATTCACATGCTTTTATAGCCTTGATATTATTTATGATATTATGGATTGTACGTGCTTGATGCCTTGCTGAAAATTATGGTCATTAGAGGATTTTTTTTGCATTTGATATATGTGTTGTTTTTTTCCTATTTGGTTGTGATTGTTATGATATCACCATAAAATAGAAATTGGGTATTTACTTATATCTGGTTAATAAATGGCTGACTTGGGATTATGGTTTGTGTGATAAATCCCCTAAAATAAAGAGAAATGTGATAAAATCCCCTTTGTAAATCTATAAAATGATCTTGATGTGTTGTGACGTGTTAGATTTCTTGTGGGACGGTGATGTACAGTTGGGGCATGTGGGGTATATGGTTCATGTGTTGTGATTTTGGGGTGGTGATGTGGTTTATGGGCTGTGCTTTTGGGGTGGTGAAGTGGTTTTTTGGTCATTATTTGGGGATGGAGAGGTGGTGGTTTCTTTGTGCTAGATGCCCAAGTAATGTTGGAATAAATAAATTATTAATAATGTTTGAAATGGAATGTTTTGGTTTTGTTAATGATGTGTAACACCCCAAGAATTTTCAAATAGATTTATTATAGAATGAAAAGATCACTAAGTCTCTACAAACACCACTTTGTTGTAACCTAGCTAAGTAAACCTAATTTATTTCACTTCTATGATGTGAGTTTTGAAAATCTGACATACATGGTTGCGATAAGTAAGTAATTTGGAGTCTTATAAGAAAAACTTAATTTTTGGTGAATAGTAACCTACCCTTATGAATAGTTACATACCCTTATGAATAGTAACTTACCCTTGTGATCAGTATTTTGAATTTTGAAAATCTGACATACATGGTTGTGTTTAGGGTGATATTTAGAGTCTAATAGAATTAACTTAATTTTTGGTGAATAGTAACCTACCCTTATGAATAGTAACCTGCCCTTATGAATAGTAACTTACCCTTATGAATATAAATATGACTCTTATGAGTGGTATACATACCCTTGAATGTATAAATGAATTTAGACACCTTAAAAATGAAGATGAATATTTTATGTTTTTATATATTTCAATTAAATAATAATTTAATTAATCATATTTAGAAAATTATTTTTCAAAAATGGACTTCATTTTTGGATTCTACACGTCAAAAATGGTTAGGGTGAATTTTTGGAATTTTTCTGAAATACTTGAATTTTGTGTGAATAGTAAAATACATTAATTTACCGTATAAATACATTATAATTTAAATTAACTATTCCTAGCATCATGAGTGATGTAAGTACCCAAAATCTCGAACTCTCATTCATATATTACTATTCTTGGTCATGGAATACTCACTATTTCTTTTCTTGAGAGGAAATAATAAATTGAGGATTATAATATTAAGAAAACTCCTCTCTCCTTCACTATAAAAACCCCCCATCACTCCCTCTTATCTTCACTCCTCTCAAGCCTTGTTCCTTGCCAATATTCTGCCTAAATCACTCCCCAAGATCCTCCCCCACTTCCAAAAGCTCCTATCCTCTTCAAAATACCAAAACCTCTCCCCTTAAGAGGTTCTCAAAGGAGGAAGTCTCAAGAGGTAAATTCCTCTTTCAAATCCCATCTTTTATTTTTAGTTCTTTTATTTTTGTTTCTTTCCTCACCTCCCTTAACCATAATGGTATAAAAAATACAGTAACATACATATAATAAAAAAATTTCACGATAATGGTATATTTCATTACCTTCTCTCCTTTCCCCACCATTTATTTGAAAGAAATGAAAGCATCGTTTGAGATTTGCTAATTTAGCACATTCAAGGACAACGGTTTATCGATTTCTATTATAATATTTAATTATGGTCATGAAACCATTCATGTCATGGTTGAACTAGATTATTATATATGTAATATATCCTATTTTTAGTTCTTTAATCCTTTTGTACAAATGGTATTAAGTTATCCAGCAAAACATGTTCACTGTAATCAAACCCACCATTTAGCAAAAACTGTTGCCACTAAGGTTATATATATAATAATTAAATTGCACTATAAGTAACCAAATTAAATTAAATAACATGTAATCTTATGGATTTTCACTAATAGAATATAACTTTATTTCTGGAAAAACACATCCATCTTATATATTTATCCGAACTTGAATATAAGTGAACTGATCATTTAAAACCAAGTAAGAAAATGATTCCAAAACAACAAAATTGAATCTCTTAAAACCATAAAAAGGACATTAATGAACTTAATAAGGTTATAACATATCAATTACATGTTTATGAGGTTCTAGTATTATTAATCAATGAAGCTAAATTTTATTATTCAGGTCATTAAGAACAAACAAGAACACCTTTGCACGTAAGGTAAGGGATTTCTTAACTCAATTTTCATTCTTTGAGTTAAACATCTATTTCATTGGTTACATTGTTCCAAGAATATGTTTGAATGACCTATGATTGTTTTATTCTGTATATCCACTTTTATTGTGTGGGTTTATGTTTTTCACACATAATTATGTCATTGATTTTTCCTCAATATAATGATATGTTTGGGTAAGGGATCCTCTCTCTCACTTTTATTCAAGAATCCCCCCTATCTTGTGTGCTATTGTTTTTAATTTCTAATGATGGGTTATGTTTTATCACCTCTCAAATACTTCCATTTTGACATATAAATAATGTTATACCCCTTTACCTCTCATTAAGACCTTTAAATAACACTCGTTACCATGCCAAAATGTTTGTAAGAGGTTTTCTCATATCACCTTCAATTATGTGGGATTTTCATTGTTCACTTCTAATTTCGTATATGTGGTATAGGTGTACTAACATTTGACATATGTTATCATGGTTCTCATTATATTCATTTTATTCTGTGACTCTTTTAGTGGTTATTAACTTTTTTTCATACGACTGAATTGAATACAACATGGTAATGAGCTTTGTCTCAATTTTCACTTTGTTGTGAATTGCTTAGTAATTGTGCACCTACTCTTTCTTATGTGGTGTACCTACTACCCATTTGAGATCAATTTTCAATTGAAATTATATTCCATTTAAATATCCATATTCTCATATCAAGTATATTATTATTTTCTAAGCTGTATACCATTTTACATATGGTATTTATTTTGAATGTTGTTTTGATTGTGGAAATGTTGATGAATCTGTATCCTCTATTATATACAGATAATTTAAATACATATTTCTCTTATATTGAATCTTTTTATAAAGAATTATTTGGATGTAGAGGTGGGTGGGGCCCACTACAGCCCCTCTATGCATCGATAGGTCTCATGAGACAAAACAGTTTGGCGGCAGACCCTTCGAGTTTGTTTCCAAAAATCAGACGGGTTTCTACCCACAGAACTAAACTTTTTCAACGGTATTATGGTTTCATGTTCCAGATACATGACATAAAATTAATAAGAATTCTATTAATTCATTATCAGTTATTCTTATTATCTATGAGGTTTTCACTATGACAAAATCTATTATCTCTTTTTTTAATATTGGGGGAGAGGGGGGGTTTATAGATGTATCCCCATAATATATGTGTCTCTTTTCATGATGGTCAATACATGTAACTCAACTTAATTTGGTAGAAGAACCATTTTCATAGGTCAGTGATGTTTTGTGCACTTCATGTGACTAAGTCACACATCATCAGTGATGTAACCTAATTCATCATGTGATAAATATAAATTTTAAAAAGGGTCCATCATGGAAAGCCTCAACATAGAATTGGTTGCATGATCTAGTTTTCATGGAGCAATTGCATGACTCCAAGGGATGTTTCATGAACAACAGAGACCATGTAGATGTCCTATCATGGAGAGACTTGATCATTGAATTCCTTTGGAATTCAGCCACCATTTGTCTCTGGGACATCATATGATCAATCCTGGGTCATGAGACTACATGTAAACCTCATCATGGATAGCCTCTTTACTTATACTTGATGTATTACATGAATTGGTGGATAGGGGCTATGTGATCATATGTCCCTTTAAGGGTTACGCTACATGATACCCAAGTGGTCACACTCATTCTTCTTTTCCTTTATATCAAAAGGATGATTATGTTTTGGGTATTTTTCTAACTATGGTTTTTTCAATGTTTTTCTAGAGGGTGTCAACAATCACCCAAATAGTTTCTCTATATCTACGAAAAATCATAGAATTTTCCATATCCCATACTTAATTTCATCCATAATCATGTATTCACTTATATATTATGTTGTAAATTTATTTAGGCTTGTAATGTGGATTTTGAAAAAGGTTATTCATTTATAGTAGTAGATAACAAGGGTCAAATATATAGGGTAGGATCAAATAGAAGTATATTATTAAAAGGTAACTTTTAATCCAAATAATTACTCAATAATATATAACATAATCCATGAAGTATAATATCATTGAAAGGGAGAAAAATAAAAACTTCAATCTCTCATGAAATAGATCAAGAATATAAATAAAAAAGATAAATGCAAGAATATGTAAAAAAAGGCTTAGAAACCTCTTGATTTGGGAAAGTTAACCACTCTGTATGAATTATGCACATGAGTTTCATATTTGATCAAACTTCCTTAAAATAATAGATTTAAAATTAAGGAATAAAAATTAATTTCATTAATCTTTTAAATCATTAAATGTTCAAATCAAGAATTTTTTTCTAAAAATATCAACATGGTATGAATTTTCCAAAGAATTTGACTATTGTTAAGGTGTCCTCAAACATGAAAAACAAAAAATAAAATACACATAAACACCCAAAACATGTTGAAATCCACCTACACTTAAATTTTACAACCCTTAATTTCAGAACACGGTGATTCAAAAGAATAGGGTGACTTAAATTAAATAGAAGGAGAGACACAAGATTGTTATTAAGTAGTGGCAACATTGAGATAAGATTATAATTGATTAATTTTATAAACCTATTATAAATATATAAGAAAAAACATTTTATTAAATAAAAACAAAAAAATTAAAGTAATGGGAAATATAGGGGATAATTTTTTTTTTAACCCCCAAGTGGATACTGGTTTTTGACATCCCTCGGTTAGGCAGTTCCATCAATTTATCCCCAATTAGAAAAAGATTAATGTTTATGTCATATGAATCATCACATATTTTTTTAGTGCTTAACACTTTACATTGGCTGTAGAGAACTCCATGGATAGGATATAGGTGGTCCATCCCCTTAGATATAAGGTATAACTTTCATGGTGAGGGTGTGAGTCGATATGGGTCCTCTACTACTTTAACCACTACATTGTAGCCTCTAAAACTTTTTGGTAATGTTTATTTACTTTTTTATTTGAAATTTCATCCAAGGGGAAGTTAGAGAATAAATTAAATTATATAAAATTAAAACAAAAAACTAAATATTAAAAATTTCCCCCTTAAATTGGACAACTTGTAACTTTATTTCTTTAGATAAGGCCATTGGGAACTCTTCATTTACTCCCTCAATAAAATGTACAATGGGTTTAAGAAGATTTATTTTTCCTCTAAAATTGCATCTTCTTCTTCGTCACACTTTAAAGTAATTTATATATTGGAAGAATGTACAAATTTAAAGTAATGGGAGTTAATAATAAATTAATTTTCAATGAAATTAGATAAAAATGAGTTCAAGAAAATATTATCCCCCTATATTGGATAATATTAAATATTTTCTTTTTTACTCAGTGCCTCAATGAGGTGTGTTTCCCTTGAAGTAGGTACATATTCAATTTCCTCCATCTTTTCACTAAATCCCATCACATCAATGGAGTATAATTCCTAGTCCATAGAAAATTATAATTCTATTAATTCCTTTTCATTAAATATGGGACAGTAGTATTGTAGGTTATTTTCTAAAAAATAACTCCAATATGAATCCAAAAAATTTTAATCTCCCACATGCCTATGAACTAACATGTTTAATTAAATAATTACCTCTAGTAATGACTGAGTAATTCCTAGTAATAGATCATCAATTGGTTCCTTCTTGTCCTATTTAGTTTCTTCAATACAAAAGGTAGGTGTGATAAACTTTTCTTTTTCTTAAGCCTCTTTTTGGTATTTTAATTTCTATAATTTCTTCAAGGAAGTGTCAAGAATATCTATTTTCAAGCTAACTAATTCAATAATTTTATAATTACATAGCTCTTTTTTCCTTAAATAATATTCCTTTCTAGACTCATCCATTTGTTTTTGCATAAGAATAATCAGTCTAAAAATCCATGTTTGTCGTATTTTTTTAGTTTTCAAATTATATATATATATATATATATATATTATTTCTTATAAGGACCCAACCCCTGTTGCCCGGAGTCGATGCCTTATTTTATTACATTGGAATATAAACAAGGAATATGCATCCCGAAGGACTGACTATTTTAGTAGCTTTGGAAAAAATATACATACATAATTTCAACATTAAAATTTGAAATTAAATATAACATATATGTTTGTTTGGGAATATCCAAAACTCTAAGTTTATCCCTACAGGTCATTCATAACAAACTTCTTCATGTCCTAAAAAATGAAACATAATAAAGGGGAGAGCTGAAATTATCATTAAGGGTAATAAATATATCAGAATACATCATAAACATAAATATTAGGCATGGTGAATAACTAAAAACACATGCCTTTAAAAATGAACTTGAACACATTATGGCAGGAATAATAGATGAATAAATAATTCCATAATAAAGCATAATCGTGGGTATTATAATAGTCTAATAACATCATGAAATTTAAATTACTAGTTTTAAAATGAGGGAATTCATAATGTCGGACATCATAACCATATTTTTAAGGCCTCATTCCAAGACCATAATAATCATTTTGTTAAGGCCTTGTGCCCAGACTGTAGTTTGTCTCATAAGACCTACCAATGCATCGAGGGAATATAGAAGGACCCACCCATACCTTAATAAGTCCAATTAATTATTTATATGAAAGGGGATAAACATAAACAACATATTCATTCATATTGAAACTAACATATGGAATGTCAATAACATTCCCTAAACATTAAGCATAAACACTAACCATTTGAAGTAAATTGGTTAATAGTTTTAAGGTAGCACATCCATGGTAAAACTAATAATAAACCATTAAATTAAATATTTAATATGATATCATAAAATATTAATCCAAAAAATACATAATAATCAACAAGAGTGTTGAAACAGATGAAGTTACTCTTATAAAATCATCGAGTAATTCTTGAGATAAATACTCTTTTACTTTGAAAAGAAGAGTTGTTTTCAAAAAGTATTTTCATAAAACCAAAAGTGAACTAAAATAGTATTTTCATAATAAAATGAGTTTTTTTTTGGAAAGATAATGGTCACTAAAACAGAATATATAGTTCCCTTGAAAATATGTAAGAATATGAGAAATTCCCTTGAATCTGGCTTGTATTTTAGGAAGAATTTTTGAAAGATCCGTTTAAAAAATATAACCCGAAAAAATGAAAGTGGGATTCTAGTTGGTAAAAATATTCATAAAATTATCACTGAATATATGAGGAGTACATATGAATAAATAATAATTTAATTGAGGTAAGTAGAGAATAAGAGTAACCCAAATGAAAATGGAGGTTTTAGGTAAAAAAGCCTTACCTTAAGTCTGAAGGTGTTCCTCACTTGATCTCAATGACCTGAATAGTAAAATTTAGGTCCATAAATTAATAATTCCAAAAAATAATATTCATTTAATTGATTTATTATAACCTTATTAGTTTCATTCATGGCCTTTTTATGGGTTAATAAATTCGATTTCTTTGTTTGGGAGTGTTTTCTTCCTTGGTTTTCATGATTGGTTTACTTATATTAATGTGCGGATAAACATGTAGAATGAGAATGTTTTTATAGAATATAAGTTGTATGTTATTAGTGAACATCCATAATATTAAATGGTTATAAAATTTGTTTGGTTATTGGGAGTGAAGATGGATCATTATATAAAACTTTAATGACAATTGTTTGGGTTAATTAGATGTTTTTTATCACAATGAACTCATTTTGATTTTTAAATTAATATCATGGGTAAAAAAGGATTAAAGGACCTTAAATAAGTTATAATAAATATATTATAGTCTGTTTCAATCATAAAAATGGTTTTATGACCAGAATTGAAGACGGTAATAGAAATTGAAAACACGTCGTCCTTGAATGTGATAAATTAACATATCTCGGGTGGTGTTTTCATTCCTAGTATAAAAGAAGGTGAAAGGATAGATGATGAATAATTATTCCTTTATCATAAAAACATTCTAGTACATAAATTATACTAGAGTA
Source organism: Viscum album (assembly GCA_963277665.1). Lineage (NCBI taxonomy): Eukaryota > Viridiplantae > Streptophyta > Magnoliopsida > Santalales > Viscaceae > Viscum > Viscum album. Next base: position 287,146,833 of record OY728151.1, on the reverse strand, counting down.
ATCACAACATTTGGATGAAAGGAGGTGAATAAATAAAAAGAAAAGAAAGGAACTTGAAATAAAATAAATGAAAAGGGGAATTTACCTCTTGAAGTAATCTTCCTTAAGAGCCTCTTTAGGGGAGAGTTTTTGGTATTTCTATGATAAAAAGGGCTGATAGACATGGGGGGATCTTGGTAGGATATTTGAGTATAATTTAGACAAGGCACAAGTCTTTAGAGGAGTGAATAGAAGAGGGAGTGGGGGGTTATTGTAGAGGAGAGGAGGGTTTTCCTATTATTTTACTCTTTATTTTATTATTTTTCCAAAGACAACCAATGGTATTGATTCTTGTGACCAATAATAGTAATATGTGTAGGTGAATTAGAACCAAGTGTTCTTACATCAGATTTACATCACCTATGACTCAATTAATCATGTATTTAGTATTTATCATAAATTATCGCATTTTTCTATTCACATAAAATTGAAGTATTTTAGAAAAATCCCAAAAATTCCCCATTACCATTTTTTCTATGTAGAATGAAAAAATTAATTCCATTTTATCAAAATAATTTCCTAAATATATGACATTTAATTTTTAAATAAAATCATTATTAACTTGAAAAATACAGATTTTAAATTTAAAACTAGTTTAATGATACGTTAAAAATTTAACTAAGGTCTCATTATCCTAAAATCATAGGAAAAATTTTTTATTTAGGAAAATTTTTTATGAAAAATAATTTTATTAATTTATTAATTTAAAGTTGTAATTAAATATTTATTACTCAAAAATTTACCAACACATAATTATTAATTTCTAAAATGCTCTATTTTAGTTATAAGGTGTCTAAATTTTATTTATACTTTCACAGGTGTGGTTACTATTCATAAGGGTCATATTACTATTCATAAGGGTATGTTAATATTCATAATTTTCAAGTTACTATTCAACAAAAATGTAAGTTGGTCTTATTATACTCTAAATATCTTACTGAACACAACCGTGTATGTCAGTTTTTCAAAATTCAAATCACAGAGGTGGAAAAATTATGTTTACTGGATAGGTTATAAAAAGTGGTGTTTTGTAAAGACTCAGTGTTTCATGCATTCAATATTAAATTTATTTTCAAAATCATGGGGTGTTACATTTCTTATGAAACAAGTATCATGTGAGGGATGTACCTCCCTAGAAATAACAAAAAATTAATGCATAGGGTTTTTTTCTAGAACCCCACTTCAATAAATTTTTTATTTACCAAAGCATATAGTATGGTGTACAACCATGAGTTGATCTCTTGAATATTCCACCCACAAACATTATTCTTCTATTATCAATTTTTTTATTTAACAAAAATATACTACAAACAAAAACATAAAAATTGTGAGGGTTTAAAAAATTACTATAATAAATATTAATATATAAATTAATGAAAAACAAGAAAAAAAGATGGAAAAGTGAATAATTTTTGAAAGAATATAAGGTATTTTATTTTGGAGTTCACGGTGATTCATATCATCTTCTTAAAATTAATTATTTCTTATTATTTTATTCAATGTACAGATCAAGACCTATCACTATACACCAACTTTCTCAAATAGTGATTATCCTACACTATGAACTTTGTATTCAATAAAATCTCTTTCTAAATTCATATAAGTAACCACTTTACTGAACATCAATACATAAGATAAAATTCACTATTTGAATGGCTTAAATATTTAAGGTAAGGGAAGTAGATGAATAAGGAAGAATAAAGTAGTAGTAGAGACAGAAAGGTGACTACTCATTGTTATGAGATTAACCATTATCGAATTCTCATAAATGAATAAATATAAGACATTAAATCATAATAAAACTCAAATAATCATTTTTTTACCTCCCTTTGAATAGTAAAAGGAGTTAATTATACATTACAATGGATACTAAAGGGTTATAGTGGATAAAACATGAAGACGTTATAGAAGAGGGATATAAAGAGAACTAATATTATTAAAATAAATAAACAATAACAAAAAAATATAAATAGAAACCCATAAAATACTTCAAATAGAACAACATTTTTTACAATAAAGTGAAAATAATATTTAAATAGGCAATTGATTTAGTAGGCTTCAACGCATACATGTGATGGTAGTAGTAAGTTCCTACATGAATTCTTTAGTTCACAACAAGATTTAACTATTCTTTAAAATCTTCATGTGGTCTTTGGTCTTTCATATTATCATTTAAATTAATTCACATAATCAATAGAATATATATAAATATATTAATCGTAAATACCATGGGATTTGTACCATGATACAACATCCATTTTCACACCGTAACTGACTTTGGTCTTTATTTTAAAAAGGATAGGACTTTTATATAATGGATGATGACTCTTACGTATTGAAAAATGAATTTTATATAAGGTAAAATCAATTATCCAAAATTCACCCGTTGTAAAAGTTTTTGAATCATACGTATGAATTGACTTATCTAGAATGACTCTTTAATATTGAAAAATGAATCTTATGTATCTTAGGGAAGAGCTGTTAAGACTTTTACAAATCATCAATGTATTCATCTAGGGGAATCATATGTATCCACATAATTTTTCAAATTATCCTCCTAACAACTTAGGAGTACTTTTATGCATCATCAAAATTGCACTTATGTATTCATACTTAATATCCTTTCACTTTGAAAAATTATTCAGTTCTTAAACTTCTAGAAATCATATTATAAACTTTTTTAGGGAAAAAGGTAAGTACTTTTAAACATCCTTTAAAGTTGCCTTTATATATATAGTCCTTTTAGAAATTTCTTCATCTATTTTATGAAAGTATAAAAAGTTCATAAAATATTATATACGTCCTGAAATTTGTTTTAAATTGCATATATCTTCCAAACATCATAAAATGTTATGAAAACACTAGAATTTAAGTTTATCAATAGAAATTAACAACAAAAAATGATAAAATCAATAAAAATAATAATTTCATACATTTTATAATAAATACAAAATTATTACTAAAAATAAATATGTGATAATTACCTATGAAATATAAAAATTTTGAGGATTATATCATTGAATTATAAATAAAAATTAATGAAATATTGAGCTCTATAATTCAGAAAACTATTTCTATCCATTAGAAGGTATAACCTCATGGATAGATGATGGGAATAAATACTTGACTTTATCCTTGAGGTAATGTATCCCCATTGATAGATGGGGGAGTTAGGTGGAATATACATTGAGTGACAACTTATTATGCAATGTTTGAAGCTTAAGGATCATAAACTATAATATTTCCCTGCTTTAGGTTTAGTATTATATTACTCACTAAGAATATAATTAACTGATAAAATATACAAAATAAACCCAACCCACTATCGTAGTATACTGAATCCATAGGAGAAGGATGGGTTGGGGAACTACCAACATACAATAGTTCATGTTTTCCTTGAGAATCGGAGATGCCATTTTCTAAGCGTTGGATTGTAATGAATCAATCTTATATTTTTGATTAATTAGAAAAATGTATTAGTTAATCATGAATTGATGTTTTTAGTTGTCTTGTGGGTTTCTTTGGGAATGGTTATATGAAAAGAAGAATCATGCTCTATGAATTCATTATTTGGTGACTCAGATGTGAATTTCAGGTTATTTCATTTTGATTATCCCTTGGTTTGAATTATTTTTAGGTAAGGGGTGGTTTCCATTACCATTTTAAGGTATAGTGGTAGTATAGTTTAATTCAAATCGTGTAAATTGGTTTTCATAAGATATAAAATAGAAATGGGTTACGTAATTTAGTGAATTCATCATATACAATGGTAAATATTATAAATAATTTAGGGATATTAGAATTATGAGATGGTGTATCAATATGATATAATGGATTATAAATGGTATTCATGATAGGAATGCATTAGTAACATAACATGGATAATGGTTGGAATGGTTATGGAATGATTTGGATTTTTTTGTATCTAAAGCACGGTATTGGAATTTTTATAATTCTAGAAAACCCTTTGAGTTTGAATTGCATATTTTTTAATGGTGTTATATTAAGTAATCATTGGGGAATAACTAATAGTTTGGAGATAAATGAACCTTAGATCAGTTTTGAGTTTTTTATTTTGAAGTCTTAGGCTATACAATTTGAATTTCAATGTTTGAATGCCCATTATTTTTTCATAGATTTAATTTGGTGTTCGGGTTAATTTTCTAGAATGTAGGGGTGATTTTTGGAGATGATAAATAGTTGGTGGAGTTTTGGGTTTCTTTCAGTAATTTTTTTTCTTTGAACATAGAAAGGTTTGGTAATACTAACATATTTAACTTCAAATTGATTTGAACCTTGGATCATAAACTAATAAAGTGGGTATAAGTATTGATAATTTTCTAAGGGATTTTCAAGAAATAATTCTAGAAATTTGTTTTCAAACAAAAAAAATTATATAAAATACATGGATTTCAACTATTGTGTATGATATGATGCATGGTAGAATCAAACCATGAGGATTATAAAAAGGAGATTAGTGTAATGTTCATGGTTAAGGGAATGGTTTATCCAACTATGAAACCTAACCATGTGACTATAGGAAGATTTGGGTTTCAAATATTTTTTGATTTGTAAACCCTCTTATAGATAAATGGAATTCCTTTAATGAATTATGCTTCATAAGAATGGGCCTTATGAGATTTCTTTTAGTTTTTCTTGAAACATCTGCAGAAAATCCAATAGATTTTAAAGTGATATGAATTTTAATAAATATTTTGGATTCCTAGAATGGGTATGGGATATTGGATTTTCAAAATGGGTTTTTTGAAAATTTAGTTTCTCTTGCAGGTTATAAATAGAAATAGTTGAGAGAATTAGGTTATTAGGATGTTGAATTAATACTTTAATTTTAAAATTATTTTATTAAACTTTTTTGTTTTGGAAGACATTCATGAGTTTAATTTTTTAAGATGGATGCTTGGAAAAATTATCATGTAAGATAATGTAAAGTGGATATCATTTTTGTATTAGTTTTAAAGTGGATTTTGATCGATGAGTTGATAAGAATTGAGGTATTTAGGATAAATAATTTTTATGGTAAGTGATTCCATGATTTTTAAGTCTTGGTTTCAGGTCAGTTGAAAAAATTATTTTTTGGGACACTTTTTTGGATGATATACAAGTGGAGGTAATATATCACCTTAGGGAGGGATGGTAGGAAAGCACTATTGGTCATTATTTATTTTGAAATGAGATATATTGATTGTGGGGATCATGTAGATAATTATAGTTCCTTTTATATTATAATTTTCAAGTATCCATGCATGTTATCTTTTCTTGGATGAAAATTATGATGGTGGAGAGAGTTTAAAGGATTTGGGGAATAGTTAAAGTTGTAATTCCCATGCCCAAGTTTTTTTTCATTATTTTCAAAAGAAAAAATTTAAATAACTTGATGAACACAACCCCAGATACTTTATAAAGAGGATATTTTCACATATAATTTTGTATTAATATAAAAATAAGAATTACCTTGATTTGATAATTCTTTCATTAATAATGAATTCAAATTTCTTCCTTACAGTCTTATCATTGCGATATATAATCCAAAGTAGAATCCCTCTAGTAGTATGCGCATGTTCTCTATAAATCATATATCATCATCATTAATATTCTGGGTGCTAACATGGAGGTCCCAAATGTCATGTGTTATTCTCCATTGATTGTAATAAGAACTCTCTCAAACATGAATAATTTTTTCTTTTGTACTCTTAATCATAAGAGGGAGTTGGAAGATTATATCTCATTCTTGAGAATATTCTTAAGTGATTCTATCATTCTTGAGAGAATTATCTTGAGATTAAATTTTGTGAATAAAAATTCCCAATTCCCTATAAAATAATATAATATGGAATATATTGTCACTACAATAAAATCGACTAATAGTAGTAGTTTTTTTTATTTCACGATGGTTTAAACCACTGCTATATGGTTCTGTGATGGTTTTCAAAAAAACAATGCTAAAGTTGGCACCGACATCCAACTCTTTTAGGTCTCATCAATTAAGTGGTAGTTTTTGGGAACCATAATATAACATTTATTAATGTTGTTTTTTTGTTTTAATGGCAGCTTCCCCTGACAAAAAATGTAGAATAAATAGCGGCGATTTAAATTGTCGGAATATATATCTTTTCAAAAAAAATACAGTTGTAGAATCTGTAGCCCCGGAACTGCCAAACAAAAAAACAAAATATGAAAATATATAAAAATAATAATTTTAACATTAATAATAACTCAATAAGAACATTAATAATTAGAACAAAATCATTATTCATCTTGAAACCCAATATTTCAATCCCATGTGAATAAAACAATCATTCCATTGTAACCACTAACTAAAATTCACATGTTTATCAACCAAGGGGTGGATCCAACACATTATAAAATTGCACTATAAAAAAATTAGAAGGTGGGAATTGAATTTTATGAAGAAAAAAATAAAACAAATATTTATCTTTTAAAACAATTCAAAAATTCAATTTTCAAAAAAAAAATATTATATAAATCAATCCATAAAATAAATAATATAAATAAACAAATAGGAACAAAAATATAAATAAATCATAATATTAATAAACAATAATAAATAAGTAGTTACACAAATCTAATATGAGTACAAGGTGATACAAACACATTTCAAAATTGGAATCCCTAATATAATACCATAAAAAATGAATAGGCATCATTATAAACTCATTAAGAAATGATTTTCACAAAAAACACCTACACTAATCAACCAAAAACCACTCACCCTCAATGTTGGAAACACTACCTCTTAAGGAAATGAACTTTATAAGACTTATTCAACCAATTACCTAAAATAATATCTTCCTATATCCTAAATTAAACCATCACTACTATTAGGGTTTATAGGGGGTAAAATCAATATGAAGGGGAAGGATAAAGGATAAAGAAAAGGAGATAAGTATATTACCTTCCAAATATAATATATATCTAAGAAGAAATGGGATTTTGTGGATATAATTTGGTGGTTAACCAGGTTGAATTCATATTCTAGAAGAACCATATCTAAAGAAGTGTTTAAAATATATATGGAAGGATACATGTATGAAAGAATCATAAGATTCAATGTTTGGAAAAAGGTGTTGGTGGTATTTTTTCAATTAGTGTGAGTAAGAAGATTGGATGGTATGTTTTCCATAAAACTAAAATCTTCTCCTTAAATGAGAATATGTTTTGTAATTATCCCATTGATATAGGATGTAATCCCAAACAATTTAATACTTATGAATTGTGTTTTTACTTTTTTCTAATGTATTTGTTTATTAGTCTTCTTGTTTAGTATTATTCACTATCTGTAGGGATGTCTATGAGGAGGACTAAAAAATATGTGAAGAGAGCGTATCTATATAATGGTTGGGATCCTATAAAACCTAGTTCATGCTTTTGAACTATTATGGATATTCAATAAAACTTTTTTCTAGAATATTGTTCCATATGTTGAGATTTCAGTGGCGTCCTTCCATTGATTGAACATTCTACATGATCCCTAAAAAGTGGTATCACAACCTGGTTATTATAATTGGTGTTAGAGGATAGTATAAAAGTTTATAATAATAATTTAATTAAGGATTTTAGAGATGGTAATCATAATAAAATGGTGGTATCTAATTTTTATCCATGATATTGAAATTCTTCCTAGAAGTATTATGTTTTGGGACATGTTTTGTTATTTTTGAATGTTAAGACTTGGTTTGAAGACTACTAGTTTCCTATTATCAGGTGAATTACTATGTTTCTGAATATTTTTCACAAAAAAATGGAAACTATATTAAGTATTATGAGATTTGTAAAAGATTTTTCATTCCCATTGTGAATCTAGTACCATTTTTTGTTCATCAAAGTATCATTTTGATATTGGCTGGTAGACTATAAATAATTTTGGAAGATATAATATTCTCCTTTAAATTGTCTAGATTCATTGGGAGTTTATATTTATAGACAATAATGTTGCATGTGTTAAGCAGGACGTGATGTTATAATGGTTAATTTTTTAGATCTTGGAGGATTCTATTGATACTACTCTTAGAGTGTTTTAATGTGAAATTAGATGGAATAATAAGCCATTTATGTGATTATAAAAACTAAAATATATCATATAAATAATATATGTATTATTACATATAGTTTAATGAGTTTTATTGATGGATTTCCTTAAAGGAGGTTTTAATTATGAAGTTATCTGATATTTTAGTTTCTCAAATCGATGCAATTTAGTGAGTTACCCTGAGAAAGAAATATTATGATAGAACATAATAGGACCTAAAGTTATATTCTTTGATAGATCAATTTACAAATATTGTATAAATTTTATGGATGAGTTGGGGTGGTTATCATTTCTACCATGTGTTATCTATCCCACTTTGAGTCAGGATAAGTGACACTGGGGTTCTTATCACTCAAAATTTGAAAGGGGGTCATGTGGAATGTTCTTGAAACCTCATGATTATTAGAGTGGTTGTTCTATCAAGTTGTGTAATGAAATAATTATTATGGGATGGTCCTAAAAGTTCAACTAGGGAATATATGAATATATTTGAAATGACCTGGGATTCATGGTAGGGTATTATGGTTTTTTTATTATTGATATGTTTATCACTCTAGAAGATACTTATAGATGGAGTAATGGAATTTAAATCATGTATATTTCAATAATATATTTTTTATGGTATAGTTTTCTTCAGTTAATAAGAATGGGTGGAAGTAAGGATACAAATACTTAACTGATTTATGATTTTTTCAGAATGTAATAGTTGTGAGTGTGGTATTCAGAAGTAGGGATATGCATTCAAGATCCAAAAAAAGTTAAGAAAGAGAATAAAAACTTGAAAATATTTGATAATATTATAGTATCCATTATACTTAAACATACCTTCATCAATAATAATTATGATGAATTAATTGGACTATAATATTGGGCCATAAGATAATATATCATAGAGAAATGTGGAGTTATGAAAAGATATCTAGATGTATTTACCTATAATTTTAGGAGACTAACCAAGAACATTGAATGGGAGTTAAAGAGTGGAATATTTTTTGGTGGGTAGTATCATCTAAAGATACTCTTGAAGTCTAGAAGTTTGGAATTTATTTCTATATTATCATCAATGTTTTGGAGAATTTAACCACTGCCATGTTAAAAACTGAGATTGATATCTCATGTCTATAGAACATGTTTTTTTTAAATGGTAGTAAAAAATATTTTTATTTCTTCAATCACTATGGATAAAATCATCTGAATTTGATTAGAGTAATAGAAATAAAATTTTCTTGATGGAGGTAGACTCTTGAAAGGTTGAGACTATGATGGATGTAATAGTAGAAATGTACTTTGTGTCCATTGATCACATTGAGGAAGGATCAATGTGAGTTCATAATTCTGATAGCATTCTACATTCTAGAAGGGTGAGTTCCAGATACAGGTTTGTTTCAATGGTTTCATTGGAGATCCGTGTATCAGTAGCTTTGGGATTATTGATCATTGGGGCTAGTGTCACAAAAATAAAATGACTATATAGAGTGAGACCGTGGATATGGTTGATGAAAAAACTTATTTATAGGAATTCAAAAAAGTCATAGGATTATAAATCAATGCATTTTTTATTTTGGAGAAAATTTTCCAAAGATTCATTTAGATAGTTTCATGAGGATTTTTTCTTCAATGGGACACTACACCAAATTGAACTAAAATCTTCATGCATATGTTTTTATGAATGGTTACTACTCAAACTCATGTGGACATGCACTAACCTTGTGCAATAAGAAAATCCCATATATAAGATTCATCTTCATTGTTTTTTCCTAAAAATTAGTTTTTATGCATAGTTATGCATAGCCATAAAGAAACCTTTCATTAGAAAAAGTCCTCTGAAAAATAAAATTTAAATTCCAAAACTCCTAAAAATTTAAAATACTAGTAATTATATAATATTTAATATAAGAGGTTCATGAGGGTGTCACAATTCATCATCTATATAATATTCAAGGAAACTAAATTATAAGGTAAAATTTGGAGTAAAACACAGAAAATGAACCAAGCATATAGATTTTCATGCAATGTAGGGGAAATATAGATATCCCAGCCAAAAACCTCAACATGGTTTATGAATAAACATATTAGTGTTATCCTATCATAATTTTAGTTACACATCATCTCTAAATCCATATTGAACACTAATCACTACCTGATGAACTTTGATCAACACCCTCTTTATCTCCGTATTCACTCCATACTACCGGCACCTGCATTACAATTATGTTAAAAATAAAAAAAATGTTTTATATTTAAATTTAATCCCAGAAATAATAAAATTTTATATACTAAATGATTTTCAAGTTGTGTGATTTACCTACTCACGACCATCCATAGAGTAAATGTTACTGGGGATATATCCAGTTGTATTCTAATATAATTGTAACGACCCAATCTTTTTGAGTAGTATATTAACTTACACTTAATGATTTAATAAGATGTTAATGGTTAATGCAGAAAGAGGAGCTGATGGCTTCATCCAGTAGACTCGAACCTTATGAAGCCCACTTATCAGAGCTTGGGAAGGAGGTGGCATCAGTGGGTTTCGCTTTGGACCAAGCCCAAGCCGAACTCCAGCGTGTCAAGCTTGAACGGAAATGCCTATGGGAGAAGTTCAAGTTAGTAGAGATTACTACTAGGGAAATGTTATCTGAGCCTCCTTCAGATTCTCTCACCATAGCACACCTTACACTTAGGTCATATGCTGGTGTGATAAGGGGCTATGTGACGAGACCCTAGCTTCTTTGTGTAATCCTTTGGGATTAATAAATTGAGATTTCTTCCTTTAGTGATGTTTCTGAAATTTCAAATGTCCGGATAATTTTAGGATGTATTTTATTGATGAATTTTTGAAAAGATATATTTTAAAATATTTATGTAAACCCTAAATAATTAATGATGTGTAATGATTTTCAAAAAATGGTCTTCTGCAAAAGTGTGCAGTAAGGAATTTGGAGTCTAATAAGATCAACATAATTTTTGATGAATAGTAAATTATGAATAGTGATTTTACGCTTAGGATTAGTAATGTGACCAAATGGATTAGTAATTTAACTCAAAGAAAGTTTTAATATAATTTAGACACCTAGATTAAGTAATGTGATTCAATAAAATGGGTAAATAACGGTTTCACAAATTATTAGTCAAGTATTAGTTTTTTCGAGTGAATTGTGTTTTTTAATTAAAAATTTAATTAAAAATAATTAGAAAATTATTTTTATAAAAAGGACTTTATTTTTGAACTCAGAGCATTGATATTATGTTATGGTAATTTTTGGGGTTTTTTCTAAAAAAATGAATTCTCAATGAATAGTGTTTTATTTAAAAATTAAATTAAAAATATTTAGAAAATTATTTTTATAAAATGGAGTTCATGAATTTAATTAGAGCATCGATATTTAGTTAAGGTGAAATTTTGGGATTTTTCTGAGAAAGATGAATTTTTTTCAGTGAATAGTAAAAATGCAGTTTTAGGGTTTTGGTATGTTTAATGACATCATAACTGTGTCATGATGATGTCGTGAGATATTTTAAGGGTTGGCCGGCCAAGGGTGATGAATTATTGTTTTGGGGGCCCCATGTGGCCTAACTCCATGGTAAATGCCAAGGGAGAGCACATGGTTTTGAGAAAAGCACTTGTGAGGTGTCCCTTGGCCATTAATGCTTTGTCCCCTCACTTTCCCTATAAATACCCACCCTTTCCTCCTTTATTTTTCACTCCCAACTCTCCCCCAACAAAGTTCTGGTCTCCTTACCTCCCAAGGAGTCCTCCCAAGGTGCCCCCAAGCCCTCAAGGTCCAAACCTTTGAGTTTTAAGAGTTACGTTTTAAGGTAAGGGATCCGACCTCTCTCTTTCTTTTCATGTAATCTCTTTTATGTCATTCCTTTTATGCTCCATGTTCTTATGTGAGAGGATGTTCTTTCATATTTCTCTTAATTACCTTTTCATGTTTATATTATGAGAGATCCCCTCTTACTCTCATCATTTCGTTTTTGAAAGTTTAAGTGACGCTGTTAGGCTGCTGAATTTTTAAGGGATTCTTTCACCCTTCTCTTTTTTTTCAAGTTCTATTTTCATGTCAAGTCTTTCAAGTTCCTTTTTATTATGTTGGGGTATGATCTCTATACCTATTATACTGATCTCTTATGATCATATGATGAGATAACCTATTTTATCTTGTCAAATCTTTTTTTTTTGAAGTTTAAGTGACGCCGTTAGGCTGCCGAATTTTCATAAGAGAAATCTAATTTTTGTCTTCCTTCCATGTTTTTCATTTCAAATAGTATGCCCTTAAAATTTAATTACCATGTTCATATAACCTCATTATTCTGTCCCTCTACTGTTTTATGGATCATTTATGAGTGGGTGACACATGTTCCCTCTCTTTTCAATGTTTTCTAAAACCTTGTAACGTAGCCGTTATGCTGCAGAATTTTCGTCTCAAAATGCCTCTCTCTTTTCTCAAAATTATTTTATGTTATAAAGTGAATAATCAAAGCTCTTATTTCTACAAGGGTATTCACATATATACCAAAATTTTCTATTTTAAATTCTGGTATTTACATACATGAAACCTGCTTCCCCTTTCCGTGGGTTTAAAGTGCCATAAAGATCATGTCTTTAAAGCAGTTTTTAAAACGTTATGATTATGAAATGAAACCCATTTCTTTTATGCTATATGGGTTGTTTATGAAATTATTGTTGATGATATATGTGGCTCACATGATAATAAATACATTTCAAGGGTGCGCCCAGATAGCGCTCCAATGCATTGGGTAAAGACTTAATCTCTAGAGACGACCATTTTTAATGACGCCTTGGTGAATAACCTTGGTAATTTTTAACGACACCTTGGGAATGGACCTTGGTGAAACGAAACGATTGTCAATATTAAATGTTGTAGCCACATCTTCAAGTTATGAAAAAAAATGTTATTTTTATTATGATGTATCTCATGATTTCTTTCTCATGCCTTAAAGTTCTTTTCATGTCCTTATTGAAGTATCTCAAGTTCACATGTAAAATGTTTCTCTTGTTTCTCTTACTGGGCCTTCTGCTCACCCTTTCTTTTGATGTATGTCCCCAGGTTATGAGATGCAGTAATAAACCTAGGATGAACCTAAGGAGAATCCTTTAAAGTGTTTAAGAAGAGTGTTTTTTGTTCTTTTCATGTATTATGTTCCTTGTTTCCAAGACACTAAACCTTAAAGATCCTCAGTTCCGTGTAATGGAATGAAAGTTATGTTATAAAAAGATGGGATGTTATAGTTGGTATCAGAGGATGGTTTAGTTATTTGTGGAAATTAGGATATAAAAACTCTAGGAAGAACCCTATAGAAAAGTTTAAATATAGGAAAACTTCCTGGTATTTTGGTAAGTATTGAGTAATTGGTTTATCAAACAAATACATCCCTGTCTGGATACGAGCAGGTAGAGGCGGCTCTGGCATAGATGTACATAGGGGTAAAACCCGAAAACACAGCTTTGAGCTAGACTCGAACGGGAACTGGTGCACGATAACGGGCCTTGCTGCACTCTTGGTTACGACACTCTCGGGGGATATGTTAGGTTAATCACAAGCTTTTTATGAATCATTATGAAGGAATTATAGAGAAGTGTAATTGTCTAAGCATGAAGTCTTAGTTAAAAGATTCATAAATGAAATAAGTTTCTTACTAAGGTTTTATTCTTTTAGAAAATGGCGGGGAATAGGGGGAACCGTGCCGATGGTGACCGCAATGCACCATGTGCTGACGGCCCTCCGATGGAAGCCGGAATGGAAACATTCATGCGAATGATGAACCAACTAACTCAAGTTATGAGTAATAACTTGAATCAAGCTGAGAGGACGACCTCACCACAAAGGTAACAACACTCTATTGAGTCCTTCATGCATCAACGACCACCATCATTCAGTGGATCTACTGACCCTTTTGTTGCGGAACAATGGATAAGCTCCATTGAAAAGATCTTTTCTGTACTCCTTTGTTCGGAACAAGAAAAATTCACCCTTGCTGTTTATCGCCAAGAGGGAGAAGCTGACCAGTGGTGGTCACCGGTCAAAAACACGAAGCCTAGAGGAGAGATGGAAGATATGGAGTGGGAAGAATTCCGGGGAATATTCTTTAACAAGTATTTCCCTCGTTCCATGAGAATGAGAATGGAGAAAGAGTTTCTCGAGCTGAAGCAGAAGGAGAACGAATCTGTTAGAAGCTATGAGATGAACTTCACCCGACTTTCACGATATACCTCTAGCTTTTTCATGGATCCAAGTGGGAAGGTTGATAGATTTTTCGGTGGGATGAGACCTCATCTGCGGAAGAATTTATCCAACCGGGACTACGATAGCTATGAGGAGATCGTGCAGAGTGCAATGAAAGTTGAGCTGGAGTTTGGTGAGACGCAGTGGTCTCATAAATCAAATGAAAAGAAGAGATCTTTGGAGCCCAGTTTAGGGAATACTTTTGACCAGGGAAGAGGTGGGAAGCAAATGAAACTTACCACCTGCAATAAATGTGGGAAGAACCATCTGGGGAACTGCTTGAACGGAAGTGGCAAGTGCTACAAGTGTGGAAGAGGAGGCCATATTGCTTGGAATTGTCGTAGTGAGGAGAAGCCTCAACCCCCCAACACTAACGACAGAGGAAAGATGGTTTTGAACTTACCCGAAGTCCATTGCTTCAAGTGTGGACAGCTTGGGCATTATGATAATCTCTATCCAAATCCAAGGGTAGTGGAGGGGAATAACCATCAACCTCAGCAAAGGCCAGTGGAGCAAGGTCATGCTTTTTCTATCACAACAACTGAAGTTGAAGCTCCGAATGATGTGGTAGAAGGTACTCTTGTTGTCCTCTCAAAACTAGAAACTACTTTGTTTGATTCTGGTTCTACGCATTCCTTTATTTCCTCCAAGTTTGCAAAGAATATAGAATCAATCCCATAATTTCTTGAGGTATATTTTTCAGTCAAGACTCCAAGTGGGATTATCCATGCATCAACAGTGTTTAGAGACTCTAGTGTTTACTTTAGTGAGCACAATCTTATCGCAAATATAGTAGTCATTACCATGTTGGAATTCGACGTTATACTAGGGATGGACTGGCTCTCAAAGTATAATGCTAAGATCAAATGCAGAAGTAAGGAAATATCAGTACTCTTGAATAAACAACCTACAGTTATCTTCCAAAGAGAGATATCCCGAACTGATCCCTATCTAGAAGCACCTCCTATAGCTTTCTTTATGAAGTTAATCGGTGATGATGAGGAAGGAAAAGGGAGCATACCAATAGAAGATGTTCCAATTGTTCAGGAATACATGGATGTATTTCCTGAGGAGTTACCTGGACCTCCCCCTGAAAGAGAGGTAGAGTTCTCCATTGAACTCGTACCTGGGTCTCAACCGATATCAAAGACTCCGTATAGAATGGAAAATGTGGAGCTAGAAGAGTTAAAGAAACAACTCCAAGACTTGTTGGAGAAGGGGTTTATCTATCCGAGTGTGTCTCCTTGGGGAGCACCAGTTCTCTTTTTGAAGAAGAAGGATGGATCAATGCGGCTATGCATTGATTATAGAGAAATGAACAGGATCACAGTGAAGAACAGATATCCTCTTCCAAGAATTGATTATTTATTTGACCAACTTCATGGGGCTCAATTCTTCTCTAAGATTGACCTTCGATCTGGTTATCATCAACTGAGGGTGAAAAAGGAAGATATTCCAAGGACTGCCTTTCGATCAAGATATGGGCATTATGAGTTTACTGTTATGCCCTTCGGCTTGACTAATGCTCCTGCTATTTTCATGGATTTGATGAATAGAGTCTTTAAGGACTACCTTGATAACTTTGTGGTAGTTTTTATTGATGATATTTTGATATATTCAAAAATTCGTGAGGAGCATGAAGATCATCTGAGGGTTATTTTGAAAACTCTACGGAAGGAGAGGCTATTTGGAATGTTCAGCAAGTGTGCGTTTTGGTTACAATAGGTGGCTTTCTTGGGGCACATCGTAACCAATGAAGGAATCTCAGTTGACCCTGGAAAGACAATGGTTGTGGAGGAGTGGCCTCAACCCACAATAGTAACTGAGATTCGTAGTTTCCTTGGTTTAGCGGGATACTATAGAAGGTTTGTGAAAAACTTTTCACGGCTCTCTAATCCACTAACCAAGTTGACTCGAAAAGGGGTTAAGTTCATCTGGACAAAGGAATGAGAGGAAAGTTTCCAAGAGCTGAAGAAGAGATTGGTTACTGCACCTATGTTAACACTACCCTCTATCGGAGAAGGATTCGTTATTTTTAGCGATGCATCTCTGAAAGGGCTTGGGTGCGTCCTCATGCAAAATGACAAGGTAATTGCTTATGCATCTCGGCAGTTGAAGATTCATGAGCAGAATTATCCTATGCATGATCTAGAGCTGGCGGCAGTTGTTTTTGCTCTAAAGATATGGAGGCACTATCTTTATGGGGAGAAATGTGATATATACGCTGACCACCAAAGTCTAAAGTATATTTTCACACAGAAAGAATTTAACATGAGACAAAGTAGATGGTTGGAGCTTATTAAAGACTATGATTGTTCAATTCATTATCACCCTGGAAGAGCAAATAAAGTCGCGGATGCGTTAAGCAGGAAAGACCCTGTTGTTCTGGCGACAATGAGGATCCTAGGAGATCCCTTGATTAATCATCTAGTAAAACTGGACATGGGAATTATAAGGAAATGGACATCATCAACCCTATCCCAAATGATTTCTCAACCTTCATTACTAGAAAAGATCAAGAAGGCTCAAAAAGAAGATCCTTTGCTACAGGAGAAGTTGGAGGCTATAAAAGATGTTAAGTTCCCTGATTTCAATATTGATCAAGAAGGTGTATTGAAATTTCGTACAAGACTATGTGTTCCATCTATTCCGGAGATAAAGAAAGAACTGATGGATGAAGCTCATAGCTCTACTTTCTCTATACATCCGGGAAGCACTAAGATGTATAGAGACCTTCGTGATCATTATTAGTGGGATAACATGAAGAGGGAGATTGCTGATTACACTACAAGGTGCCTGGTGTGTCAGCAAGTAAAGGCAGAACGACAACTTCCTAAGGGGGTATTACAACTGCTACCCATACCAGTATGGAAGTGGGATTATATCACTATGGACTTTGTAACTGGTCTCCCGAAACCATCCAAAGGAAACAATGCGATATGGGTTATTATGGACCGTCTCACCAAGACAGCCCATTTTATCTCTATTCATGAAGATTTCTCTCTGGATCAGCTTGCCAAGATATACGTGAAGGAAGTGGTAAGGCTACATGGGGTACCACTATCTATCGTTTCTAATCATGACCCAAGATTCACATCAAAATTCTGGAGAAGTCTTCAACATGCTCTGAATACTGAATTGAATTTTAGTACGGCCTATCATCCTCAAACTGATGGCCAATCTGAAAGGACTATTCAGACACTCGAAGACATGTTGATATTATGCTCAATGGAATTTAAAGGTGGATGGGATCAACACCTCCCATTAGTTGAATTCTCCTATAAAAACATCTTCTATTCGAGTATTCAGATGGCACCCTATGAAGCTCTGTATGGAAAGCGATGTAGAACTCCTACTTGTTGGGATGAAACTGGTGAGAGAAAGCTTCTTGGGCCTGATCTTGTGTAAGAGATGACAGAACAGTTTCATGCCATCCAACAACACATAAAGACTGCTCAGAGTCGGCAGAAGAGCTATGCTGACAATCGTCGAAGGGACTTGGAGTTTGGTGTTGGTGACAAAGTCTTCCTTAGAATTTCTCCCTGGAAGAGAGTCATGCGGTTTGGGAAGAAAGGGAAGCTCAGCCCTAGGTACATTGGCCCCTATGAAACCCTTGATCACATAGGAGCAGTGGCCTATCGTCTAGCACTTCCACTAAACCTAGCTCAAGTTCATGATGTCTTCCATGAATCTCTCTTGAGGAAGTACATACCCGACCCTTCGCATGTACTAAACCCAGAGGTGGTACAACTGGAACATGACCTCTCTTATGAGGAGCAGCCAGTGGAGATCTTGGACCGTAGAGACAAGGTCCTACGAAACAATACTACCCACCTTGTGAAAGTGTTGTGGAGGAATCATAAATATGAAGAAGCGACTTGGGAGCCGGAGGAATCAATGAAGCAAAAGTACCCTCACCTTTTCGACTAGTCCTCAAGTATAAATTTTGGGGACGAAATTTCTTAAGGGGGGAAGAATGTAACGACTCAATCTTTTTGAGTAGTATATTAACTTACCATTAATGATTTAATAAGATGTTAATGGTTAATGCAGAAAGAGGAGCCGATGGCTTCATCCAGTAGACCAGAACCTTATGAATCCCACTTATCAGAGCTTGGGAAGGAGGTAGAATCAGTGGGTTTCACTTTGGACCAAGCCCAAGCCGAACTCCAGCGTGTCAAGCTTGAACGGAAATGCCTGCGGGAGAAGTTCAAGTTAGTAGAGATTACTACTAGGGAAATGTTATCTAAGCCTCCCTCAGATTCTCTCACCATAGCACACCTTACACTTAGGTCATATGCTAGTGTGATAAGGGGATATGTGACGAGACCCTAGCTTCTTTGTGTAATCCTTTGGGATGAATAAATTGAGATTTCTTCCTTTGGTGATGTTTGTGAAATTTCAAATGTCCGGATAATTTTAGGATGTATTTTATTGATGAATTTTTGAAAAGAGACATTATAAAATATTTATGTAAACCCTAAATAATTAATAATGTGTAATGATTTTCAAAAAATGGTCTTCTGCAAAAGTGTGCAGTAATAAATTTGGAGTCTAATAAGATAAACTTAATTTTTGATGAATAGTAAATTATGAATAGTGATTTTACGCTTAGGATTAGTAATGTGACCAAATGGATTAGTAATTTCACTCAAATAAAGTTTTAATATAATTTAGACACCTAGATTAAGTAATGTGATTCAATAAAATGGGTAAATAACGGTTTCAAAAATTATTAATCAAGTATTAGTTTTTTCGGGTGAATAGTGTTTTTTAATTAAAAAATTAATTAAAAATAATTAGAAAATTATTTTTATAAAAAGGACTTTATTTTTGAACTCAGAGCATTGATATTATGTTATGGTAATTTTTGGGGTTTTTTCTGAAAAAAATGAATTCTCGATGAATAGTGTTTTTATTTAAAAATTAAATTAAAAATATATAGAAAATTATTTTTATAAAATGGAGTTCATAAATATAATTAGAGCATCGATATTTAGTTAAGGTGAAATTTTGGGATTTTTCTGAGAAAGATGAATTTTTTTCAGTGAATAGTAAAAATGCAGTTTTAGGGTTTCGGTATGTTTAATGACATCATAACTGTGTCATGATGATGTCATGAGATATTTTAATGGTTGTCCAGACAAGGGTGATGAATTATTGTTTTGGGGGCCCCATGTGGCCTAACTCCATGGTAAATTCCAAAGGAGAGCACATGGTTTTGAGAAAAGCACTTGTGAGGTGTCCCTTGGCCATTAATGCCTTGTCCCCTCACTTTCCCTATAAATACCCACCCTTTCTTCCTTTAGTTTTCACTCCCAACTCTCCCCCAACGAATTTCTGGTCTCCTTACCTCCCAAGGATTCCTCCCAAGGTTCCCCCAAGCCCTCAAGGTCCAAACCTTTGAGTTTTAAGAGTTACGTTTTAAGGTAATGGATCTGACCTCTCTCTTTCTTTTCATGTAATCTCTTTTATGTCATTCCTTTTATGCTCCATGTTCTTATGTGAGAGGGTGTTCTTTAATATTCCTATTACTTCCCTTTTCATGTTTATATGATGAGATATCCCCTATTACTCTCATCATTTCGTTTTTTAAAGTTTAAGTGACGCCGTTAGGCTGCCGAATTTTTAAGGGATTCTTTCACCCTTCTCTTTTTTTCAAGTTCTATTTTCATGTCAAGTCTTTCAAGTTACTTTTTATTATTTTGGGGTATGATCTATATACCTATCATACTGATCTCTTATGATCATATGATTAGAGACCCTATTTGATCTTCTCAAATCATTTTTTTTGAAGTTTAAGTGACGCCGTTAGGATGCCGAATTTTCATAAGAGAAATCTAATTTTTGTCTTCCTTCCATGTTTTTCATTTCAAATATTATGTACTTCAAATTTCATTACCATTTTCATATATCCTTATTATTCTGTCCCTCTAATGTTTTATGGATCATTTATGATTGGGTGACCCATGTTCCCTCTCTTTTCAATGTTTTCTAAAACCTTGTAACGTAGCCGTTATGCTGCAGAATTTTCGTCTCAAAATGCCTCTCTCTTTTCTCAAAATTATTTTATGTTATAAAGTGAATACTCAAAGCTCTTATTTCTACAAGGGTATTCACATATATACCAAAATGTTCTATTTTAAATTCTGGGATTTACATACATGAAACCCGCTTCCCCTTTCCGTGGGTTTAAAGTGACATAAAGATCATGTCTTTAAAGATGTTTTTAAAACGTTATGATTATGAAATGAAACCCATTTCTTTTATGCTATATGGGTTGTTTATGAAATTATTGTTGATGATATATGTGGCTCACATGATAATAAAGACATGTCAAGGGTGCGCCCAGATAGAGATCCAATGCATTGGGTAAAGACTTAATCTCTAGGGATGACCATTTTTAACGATGCCTTGGTGAATAACCTTGGTAATTTTTAACGACACCTTGGGGATGGACCTTGGTGAAACGAAATTATTGTCAATATTAAATGTTGTATCCACATCTTCAAGTTATGAAAAAAATGTTATTTTTATTATGATGTATCTCATGATTTCTTTCTCATGCCTTAAAGTTCTTTTCATGTCCTTATTGAAGTATCTCAAGTTCACATGTAAAATGTTTCTCTTGTTTCCCTTACTGGGCCTTCTGCTCACCCTTTCTTTTGATGTATGTCCCCAGGTTATGAGATGAAGTAATGAACCTAGGATGAACCTAAGGAGAAGCCTTTCAAGTGTTTAATAAGAGTGTTTTTTGTTCTTTTCATGTATTATGTTCCTTGTTCCCAAGAAACTAAACCTTAAAGATCCTCAGTTCTGTGTAATGGAATGAAAGTTATGTTATACAAAGACGGGATGTTATAATAATTCAATCAATGCTTTATGTAGAGAAACAACCATTTCATCTTGCATCTTTATATGTGACCACTATTACTAAATTGTGCTTTAAATTAAAACAAACTCCCTATGAGCATATCAAGGTAGGGAGTAACTGCAACTAGGGGTAGATACTACTACAATCCCCAGTGGCCTATCAAACACCTCTGATGGTAATGGTCCCAAACTCATCCCATGCACGTGACTAGGATTATCCTTCCCAAGGACTTGACTAATGGGATCACCTTGTGAGACTAAGAAGTATTTTATTGGATTATAATCTAATAATTATTTTATTTTTACCTATAAATAAAATATTACTTATATTTTAAGCAATATATATTAACGTAGTGACAAATGATAATAAGTTATTACAATGAAAAATGAATTCATACCCCCAACTTCTTTGGTGGGATCATTAACATAACTCCGCTCGGATTTTGTATGAACATCCAACCAAAGTTTTGTTCAGGAGACTTGGTGCCCTAAATTCTTTGAATGTATTAAAAAAGATAAATAAAAAATTTAATATATGAAATAAAAAAAATTATTTTATAAATATTTAAATTAATGAAAATATTACGAGAGTTGATCTGTTTTTGGAAAAACTCTTTGACCCAGTTGTGTGGGGGATGATTTTTTTTTATCTTTACATGATTCATTTTTCCTTGAAACATCCTAAAATAAATATAATGTAATTTAATAGTAATGTATGAAATGTCATCTCCTTTTCATATGAATGTATATATGTAAAATGAAATTAATATAATAATTTATATTTTAGTACCACATAATTCTCACGAAGATGGTTATCAAAAAAACCATGAATTTCAATATATGTACCCATTCAGGTACCTTATTATACAGATATTGAGTGGTTAGTGAAGCATCATTGAATTCATTCTATAGTCTATATTTAAAATCCTTCCATTTCTTACCCAAAAATTCCAATTTCCACTTTAATGTGATAAGATCTATAACGGTAAAGTGTAATAAAATATATATAAAGATATTCATTTTAAAATATTATAATTTAATAACATAATAACATTTAATTACACCATAATTTATTAAAATTACCTTTATCTTGGGATCAAAGACTTCGTTTTTTCAATATTGAGGAACATGCCTCTATTTAGCATAGGTAATGGGTAGGGTAATCATCTCTGCCACCATCTGGACTAGAATATGACTAAATAATCCTATTGAATCAACTGTGGGGACCCCATAACAGTCAAATGGTACAACTATATTCATTACCTTTATATTTAAATCATATGAACTATTCATATTTCTCTCTATAGTATAATATTTTCATCTTTTATGAAAAAAATAGTTAGTAGTATAAAAAAGTACAATAACTTTATTCACATTAAAATTTTTACCTATAAATATCACCATCAAATATCACCATGAAAAACAAGAGTGAAAACTTGTTCCCTAACTTATGAACTTACTAAATAGGGAGGCAATGTATCAGATGATGATGGGTTAGAGGAGAAGAGTGTTCCATATGGTGACAAAATGGAGGGTGTGAGAGACGCTAAAGGGGGGAAGATGGAGGGTTTCTTAGATTTTGTAGGGAGGGAGACCGGTGGATCATCTTGTGTTGGTGTGGTCAAGGTAATGTCAACTAGGAGTCTAATGTGATTAATAAAATGCTAATTTCTTATAATTCCTATCATTTAATCAATAAAATTAACTTCAAAACATATATTTCAAAAAAAATAATTCATAAAATATTAAAAATGATAACATATGAAAAGTACTGAAAAAATATACTTAGTTATGATAATTAATGACTACACATATAATATAAGTGGCTGATAAATTAATGTATGACTATACATACAATCATTTTTTACTTCAATCAAGTCATTATCCTGCTCTATCATTACTTCATTTACATCATCCAACCTTTCAAGACTAATATTTTCAATATCATAATGGAAAAATAAGTTTGTTTCTTTTTGTTGATGGGATTTTATTTCAGATGAAAAATCTTCCACTTCATCTCCCATATCATACTAGCCTCTTTGTTTTATGTGAACTACTACACTCCACCCTTCAATAATGAAATATTCCACATAATATACCATTTTCTCTTGTGATGACAAGATATACAGATTATATAATTCATGTTCACTGGAATCCATCAAGAGAGAGAAGTTTACAAAAGAAAATTTCAAGGAATTTGTTTTAATATCCCTAGTAATATCGACCCACTTGAATTTGAATAAAACAATTGAAAAATTCCCATGGTAGTTTAATTCAGTAATATCAATCAATTTTCTATAGTATACCAATTTAGAAATTATATGTATACCACTATTCTGTGTTTTCAAACCCTCTTCCCGATTGACTGTACAAAATTTAAATCCATTGACATTGTAAGTATCAAATTTTATATCCTGTTTTAATGAACATAAATATAGACACTTCAAATCTTCTAAAAACTCAGCCCGAGTATCAATATTCATGATCTATAAAAATTAATATACATTATTAGATTTAAAAAATATGTGTCAACCTAATATCTATTTTTATTGTAGTATTTTTTAACTTACACGGCATGAAAACCATTCTAAAAACTCTTTATTAATAGATTTTGTTATATCTTTCTCATTTCATGTTTTCCCTCTCATTCGTCTCTTTGTTTTTATCCTAATTTCTCCAAAAAATGGATTTGAAATTTCACTATTCATCATCACATATCTACGTACCTACAATAATTCCATTTTTGTCAGTGTAACATTCATGATCCTCCCAACTGATCGGATAGTAATAGGAAATATTTTTGATTTCCCATGTAGTTGAGATTGAGTTGATGTGTCATCAATGTGTCCAACTAGATTGAATCTTGTATCAATATCATCAATTTATCTAGAATAAAGTTAATACAATCCTCTTCTAAATATCCTTTATAATTAGATCCTTCATGTCGATCTTTTTTGTAGGTATGATTTCAAATAGACAACATATTTATGAAATAAAATAAATAAAACATAACTATTTATGAAATGAAGTTCCAAGAATTTTTTACTTTATATTAAAAACATATATATAAAGTATCTCTCAATTTGATACATCCCTATATAATGTATGGGGCCTCCTAATTTAGTTTCCTCGACCAAATTCATAGTTAAATGTCTCATGATAGTAAAAAATGATAGAGGAATGATCATCTCCATTGCACTATGTCAATAAAAATATTTCCTAAAGTTTTTCAATCTCAGCTGGTTGTATTTTTTTCTCACATAGTTTTCTTAAGAGTGTGTAAAATTGGAGTACAATTGTAGTAACCTTCTTTGGTAATAATGTACACAATGACAATGGTAGTAACTCCTATAAAAAAAATATGTGAATCTTGACTCTTCAATCCATGTAACCTATAATTATTTATGTTGACACACCTTGAGATTTTACATGAATACCCATAAGATACCTTCACATGTTTTTAAATTCAAAGGAATGTATCTTTATTCCTATTTTCATTGAAAAAGAAATCAGATCATACTTTCCATTTTCATCTAGCTAGAGATCATGATTTATGTTTATTGCTTGTAATTTCTTCTGATAACTGAGATGATCCTTATATTTTTCATGATCATTAAGCAATGTGAAGATCAAATTTTCACAAAAATTCTTCTCAATATGCATAAAATCAAGATTATGATGCAACAAATTCAATTCCCAATATGAAAGTTTGAATAATTTACTTTTTTTACATTATTGAATTCCAATTTCACGTGATGATGCACTTTGAACTCATTTCCCACTATCATTCAAATGATGCACCTTCCCAAATTTAGTTTCAATATTTCCAAGCTGTGAAAATATTTTAGAACCTATAAAAAACTTTTCAAGTGTTCTACAATCAATAAAATCATTAAATGTTTACTTGGTCAACTGTAATCTATGAGACACATTAAGAAATATTTGATGACACAAGAAGCGCCATTTTATACTATAAGTTAGTCAATCGATCTCAAAATCAAAGTTAAAAAAATTAAAAGACAAAACTATTTAATTTTTTCAACTAGATAAGTTCTCAAGTCCATGGAAGTCACTAATGGTCCACATTATAGAAGCATGCATTTTGAACATTATTCTAGGAGATTCATCATATAAATCAACAAGGTTACTTTATAACTCTTATAATTATCCAATTAGAGGCTAAAAGTATACACCAATATCATTTATAGACATTTTTTCTCTAGTAATAATCATAAAAATGATAAACTATTTTTTTCCATACACATCCATGAAGTTAGATTATAAAAGATCAAAAAAACTATCCAAATGATATAGATGGTGTTCAAAGTCCCAAATGGGATGAATCCATTTGAAACCAATCCTAATCAAACATTCCTAGGATTGTATGAGAAATATGTATGTGATGAATCAAATGTATTCCATGATTTTGAATCTCTTTTATGTCACATTAACCAATCATTCTTATTATCTACAGAATTCCACTACATGTGCTCGGCAGTTTCAGATGACATGAATAATATTTTAAATATAGGAATTAAAGGTAAGTAATGAATAATCATTTTAGGTGTGTTCTTTTTATACTTATTCATAGAAGTATATTGATTAAGAATTCCAACATCCCCCATTTATATCCATCTAGAAGAAAAAAACAATCCTACCTGCCAAAATCCTCTCCCTAATAAAGCATATAATCATTGGGACAACCATGTATTTTTTATATAATTCATACCAATCTTGTTAACAACTTTTTTAATATCATGAAAAGACTCGGGGATCTTAGATTTAGTAAATTCATCATGAAACAATTATAATATCATGGACATCTCCTTATTTATAATTTCACATTGGAATTTGATATGGTACAACTTCAGTAGAAAATAATGTTTTGAAAATTTCAAACATCAACTAAATCATGAATTTAATTTGTCTCTTTAGTGAATTTATCTCTTACATTAGTCTCTGCATAATCAATAGGATGTTCCAATGGTATGTCATAATCTTTTGTTCGGTTGTCCTATAGTCCCAAAAACATCACTTATCAAGATACTATTTATAGCAACCTCAATTGGTTGTTATGATATGTTTTTATGTTGATGTTGCTCTCCTGTAATATTGAAATCATCATTTGTAATTTTTTTTATTTCATTTTCCATTGTCAATTAATTTGGGATCACATTTTATTGATTTTCATCATCACTCAAACTTTATGTAATGTTCAATTCTCACTAACAAATCCAACACAAATTTTGAGCAGGGAATTGCTTCAATATCAAGTGTTCATAAACTTCATGTCTCTTCAAAGATCTTCTAAATTTACATTTAGGATATGTAAATATTATTTTCCTATCAACAGATCAATTGGAAATTGAAAACTCTAAAAACTCCTCCAAATCCTTACTATACTGAGGTGTGTTCCTCGCTGATGTGATCTATCTTTTACCCATATATATCACAATGTACTGAAACTTTATTTAAAAAAATTAAAACAAAAAAGTAATACTATGTAAGAAAAGAGATAAATGTAAGTGAAAAAAATACAACCCAATTAGTTATAAGAAGAGTCATATAAGTACTAAAAAATTAAAAGTAAAATAAGGAAATAAATCATGGATAGTATTATTTAAAATATAAGTAAGAGAAAAATCAAACAATCATTAATTTAAAACAGACATCATTGGAGAAACACCCTAAGGTCACTAATTCTAGGTGAACCTATTAATAGTCTATCACCCTAGTAGTGGATTTAGAGTTATAATACATCTCCATCTAGAGGTGATGTCACATAATAATTCACTATCATTTCTAGTGGTGGAGGACCTTTTTCTGTCTAGATTCTCCTACCTAATAAATCTAAGTTTCTCATAAGGTTTAACAAACAAAACCAACCAATAACAAAAAATATTTTTTTATGAATTAAATGAACAAGTATCTTTACAATACATATAATAATTTATAAAACCAAAGAAAGAATAAAGATTGAAGTTAAAAGTATCTATTTTTATTATTTTACCCATATAAACTTACACATTTATGTATATACATATATCATGTTTCAAAAATTCACATTTCCTTAAGTGAATTTGTGCACACAGACACATATATGCATATTTATATATATGTGTTGAACCAATATATATATATATATATATATATTAAAATACATTTTAAAAACTTGTAAGTTTAATAAAAAAAATTAGAAAAGTATATAACCCCACTTTTAAAATCAAACTCTCTTTTAAAACATTTAACTTATTAGTTAAAGTTTTTTCGGGTATTTTAAAAACATTCGTTGTGAAAAAAAGAATTAAAGTATGATTTTAAATAACTTTAAATTATAGAAAAACCTTAGAAGTGAAGTTGAAATAAAGTGAAACATTATTTCCACATCAAATATTTTTTGAAAATTATTTTTATAGTAATTTGATATCCAAATAAAGGATTAAAAATACATTCAGGCAACTTTCTAAAATTTAAAGACCCAAAACAAAGGGTCACTTTCCTGAAACTCACTATCTCTAAAAATGGTGGCACTATCCCACTTCAATAACGTCCAAGACACCATAAAAAACAAAGTGGTACCTAAAAATCAAGAAATTCCTAATTAAAATCAATCCAGAATGGAAGAACAAACCAAAACACAACAATAAAAATTCACCGCCTTCAATTTTCGTACAAAGAACTGGCCTCAATCGGGGCTCATGAACCTTAGACACCAATAATCAAAAAATGGAACACCCAAAATCAGGTTAGGCTTTGGCTGGGTTGTGTGAGTAGTGATACCTATGGAAAAAAGTGAAAATGAAACAATTCCTAGTGTCTATATAAATAATGTTAACATTTGGGAGTCTAGAGGATGTGTTTGATATACAATTTTTAAAACATGTTGGGTAGTTTCTATATTTCTCCAAATCATTTCTTTTATTAACCATTCACATGATGCCTCTAAAAACTGGAAACAAAAAAACTTTTTAGGATATTAAACACTTTGATATAAGAATTCCTGAGTATTGAAGATAAACCTACTAATCCTACAAATAGTTTTTATTTTAAAATAGAGTATGGTGTTATTATATGAATGAACTTGTATAACTAAACTAGTTAATTTCAATTTTACACCAGCTAAAAAGACAAATAAATGGACTTGTATTTTTTAGGAGAGAGTAAAATGTATACAAATAGATGAGGCGAATATAGAATAAATTCAAAAGCAATACCCGTTAAACAAAACTTGAACCACTCCTCCAAGATGCCCAAAATGACAACCAAACAATATTCAAAAAATAATTAAGACAGTAATAAACATACACAATTCATGATTCCTAGATATAATGAAAGTAAAAAAACAAATCTAGGGGACACATCGGTTTTTTATAGCCAAATGATCCTCAATAATTATGTAATTTCAACATAATAAATACACAATATAAAATAAATTTAAACATAAGAAAGATAATCATGGATATAGATTCAATATCCAGCATCAAGGAAACTATTTTTTACTTTATTCATATTCTTCACACAGGGAGATGGGTTGAGGATCCATGATTGAGGGGGAAGGGGTGGTGGTGAGGGGGACAGGTTGGTGATGAGGGGGAGAAGCAGTGGGGTGGCGATGAGGGGGAACAATCGTAGAAAGGGTTCAGGGGAGAGAGGGTCCAGTAGCTTGGGATCGGGCTTGGGGAGGCTTGAGGGAGAAGGTGGGCTGGTGATAAGGGCTAGGATTTAGGGGAGTAGGGGGAGAAGGGGGTCAACAGTGATGGATCGGGGAGAATCTCAGTAGCAAGGGCTTGGGCTTGGTGGGATTTGGGGAGAGGGGTGCAGATTTGGGGTGGTGTTTGGGGGGTGTTGGGGAAGAAGTGTCTTTTTTTTAAAATGTTAAAGATTTGGCGGTGGTTATTAAGAAACTGTTGCTAAATATTGATGCTTGTTTAGGGTGGTTTATTAAACTGCTGCTAATAGTTGATTTTGGTGTAGTGTGTTATGGTTAAATGTTTAATAATTTAACTGAGGCCTTTAATTAAATATTCTCTCTAATATATTTCCCTTGTAAAATAATAATAATAATATTATTATTATTATATTCCATGAAATGTGATAACTAGTGAATTATTTAAATATAATTTCTTGAATAAATAAATTAATATTTATTTAAATGATATTAACTAAAAATATATTATTTTCATCATACCTTTAACTCGGTTTTTCAATCTTCCTTGACATTTATCAAACTTTGAATAATAAATATCTCTTAAAGGAATTAAATATATTGAAATTATTTTTTCAATAAATAAATAAATATTATATTCAAAAAAAATTTGAATATATATTTATTTTAATATCCATGTAACTAAACAAATATTTATTTATTACCTTGTAAATAATAAAAAAGAGATAAATAAATATTATAAATTCTCAATCTCATAAATAATATTTATTTAATATTCAACTCACATATATTCTAACCTGGATAACTGGTAATTGAATTTATGAAATAAAATTTACCTAAATAATTATTAAACACCAAGTTAAGAATAATATTTATACTGACAATTAAATTCAAATAAAATCTAATTCAGATTCTAGATACACTTAATGAAAGGGTCAAAGATATAATCTTTCATAACATGGAAGGAAAAAATGATTTCATAACCTATTCAATTAATATCATATCACTTATGATGCATCCAATATATCCTACCTCACAATGAGAATATTTAATCATAGTTTTCATCAATACATAAAAGTATGAAATTCAAGATATACATTAATAATAATCCCAGGCCTAATGACTAATACACACATCACTAGATAGGGATATCTAATAAAACATATAACATATGGAATTCTTATTGGTGATTATTCCCCCATAACATCCTCTCTTAGAGATTACCAATTATGTAACTTCATGAGTAGAGTAATTTTCCATGTATGACCATCCAACACTTGATATTCAAAACATCATATGTTCCCCATCAGATTAATGTCATCTAGACCATAGGACATATGTTTTATAATATTTTTTTATCATTTCAAAGTTCTTATTATATCAAGGAATTTCAATAAATTTTCGATGCAATAAATAATTTAAGGTTATTATCAAATTAATGATGAGTATAATAACAACCATCATGTGATAAGATATTAATAAATATTCAAGACAGTAAATATTTTGGTGATCGAAATTAAAAAATTCATCTTGTTCTAGGGCACAAAATCCAACACTCTCACTTTCACTAGAGCCAACTACTTAATATTTTTTTAACTTCCACATGATAAACATGATCCATTTGAGTTTTTTTATAGGTAATGGTCCTTACATATTATCATATGGTTATTCTACTTATTTTGACTTAATTAACTTAAGGAAAAAAACAACAAGAAGTGATATCATTGAGTATTTACCTTTTTTACTCTATCATTCTTGATATCATATCTAATACCATAGTCTTAAGTTTATTATAATTATGATAATACTTTTTTATCTTTGTAAAATTCAAAAATCTAGAAAAAATCACTATTAAACTGCTTCTTAATATATATCATAAGTTGCAACGTACTTGGTCTATATAGATATGAAAATCACTGGCTTAAGTAACATTCTATTGTGTATTACCTTATCCTTACTAAAATAATAGATCAAATCGATTTTAAGGAAGACTAGTTTTATAAACAATTAGAATCTAGCATTCTCTTTTCTCTAATTACCAATAACTCATCCATTTTTACATTCTCAAGTATTTTCACACAGTTTTGACTACAACCCTATGATTTTTTTTGGTATTGTTTGACATATTCCCACTATAAATTATGAAAAAGTAATATCAAACCTCAGTAAATATCATGGAATGAGAGATGGATTCAAAATTACTCTCAGGTATATGGAATTATATTAATCAAAATAATATCCTCTTGTCCTTTCACACATTAAATTTGAGAGATTTTATTCCATGTTACATTGGAAATAATTTGGTATTTAATTTTTTCATCTTGTATTTTTAAATACATTTTCAATACATATACTATTAATTGATTCAAGAAAAATCATAGATATATGTCTATAAATCTTGTTTCATAGAACCTGGTTCACTACTTTTAATTATTTTTAGATAAATATTTCTTAATTTTAATTAACTATAAGACTTAATATTTGTTTTCCATATGTTATCAACATATGTGTCTTGGAAAACTATAGTTCTTCCAGTAACCTCTTGTAGAAACATATCACACTTTTTTTCTTAATAAAACCAAACTCTATGGATTCATTAAATGAGCATTCAATGATCAAGATTCTTTCTTCATTCTATAAATGAATTTATGTATCTCTCATACCTCATTGGAATTTTTTGTTTTCACCAAACATTCACGTTACATCATATAGACATGTTCTATAGGGATTCCCTCAAAGAATGTGGACATGACATTCAATCTCCCAATATAATTAACATAGAAGGTTTTTACAAAAAGTTAAATTTAAATGGATTTTACCATGATGACTAGTGTAAGGTTTTGTTATAGACTGTATCTAGACATTTCTTAAAACCTTTAGTAACCAACTAAGACTTTTTAGTACCAACTTGCACCATCCATATATAGTTTCTTCTTGAATACCCACTAGAGGATTTACATCAATCATAGAAACTACCAAAATAAAAAACTATATTTTGGTACATGGGATCCATCTATCATTTTTATGAACCTACCAATCATATCATGTTATAATTTTCTACTTTTAAAATTCATTATTCTTATCAAATAATATATCACTTAAGTTGGTGAATATAAAACCACCTCTTTGATTTTAACTCTTTTCATAGTATTTGTCTCTAGAACAAATCCTCCAACTGAATCTTATAGATTTTATTATTCTTATGCCAATTCACGTGCATTAGGATCCTTGATTCCATTAAAGACTTTCTTTGTCCCACTATCTTAAAGTAGATGTGTTTCCATTTTATAGAAATAAAGTAAATCTTGACTAGTACCTTTAAATATTAGGTATATTAATATCCTAAGTAGATTTAGGATAATTTATTAATACGTGCTTATTATTTTCCTTGATTTAACTTTGTAGCTAAATCCAACTGCAAAAAAAATATCAAACACAATAATCTATGACATGATGGATTCACATAATATAACAACATATATTATATTCATTAGTCAATACTGTAATAATATATTTATTTTTTATGATTCTATTTGGGAAATATGTATTGAAAGTAATTATAGAAGACTTTTAAAATATATAATACTCACCATCGATCCTCCTTTTACTAGCATCTCCTCTTTGATGTGTATAAGTTAATACAAGATTAGAAATAACCCCACTCTGTATTTATATGATTGATGAATACTTGGTTAAGATATTATTAGACAAGACCACTCATAGGATCTTATATCTTTTACCAAGTATAATCATTACTTTCACTTTATATTCCTAAAATATCTTAAAGGAATCCCTTAGAGTATATGAATTTAACCTTAGATTCTCCTCAGAATAGTTCATGCACATCTTTCTAAACTAACTCTATAAGATTTTTGGGTATACTTTTATCTCAAAAGTTTTATTTGTCAAAAAATTAACAATTAAATATGTCAAATACATATGATTTATATATTCAAATAATATAAACACCCTTTTGTGGATATAATTGATAATTACCACTAGCTTTACTTGAAAAAGAATTATCTTTCACAACTGGGTATGATTTTTATATTTTTTTTATATTCATCATTGATCAACAATATTGGATATCTGTGATTCAAGTAAAACTAAACTATTAAGTATGAAGTAATATAACAACATTTTTTTAAAATATAAAATAATGTATTAGCGTGTCAACAATTGGACATTGAGATAAATGTTTTGGTAAAACTCAGTAAACAATAATAGTTTTATGAGAATCAATCCACTTAGAAGTCTAAAGTCGTGTAATTCTTTTTCAATCTCAAGAATTTCCTCCTCAATCACTTTTTTGGATTAATAAAAATTCACTTTTCATGGTTTAAGTAGAATGACATGATATTAAGAAAACAAAAATATTATAACCATAGACAACACCACCTCAGAACACATCACTAATTTTCAAGATGAAAGTTTTGGGATAATATTTTCAAGTTAAATCACTAATTTCAAAGTTAGGGTGATGTTTTAGTATGTCATCGATATTTAGTGATATGAATTTTGAGACCACAAGTTAGTCATTAATGAGAATAAGATCTAAAAATTCCTGAAAAGTAACATCAATCTATGAGTCATACCATTGCTTAATATCTTCATTAAGACCCTAGAGAAATCTATACCTCTTGAAAAATATCACTCTCTCATATAATTTGAGATTTTTCCTTACTTATTGTAGTATTTTTAAAATTACTTGGTTCATTTATTTGAATAAAAATACATAAAATACATATTTTATTTAGTTCCAAATAAATAAACTAGAAATATTTCATACAATGATGAATATACGTGAAGTATAATACTCTTATTTATTATTCTTCAATTCATTGTAGTTACTCTTCTAGTTACATTTCTTTCCACATTTGGAATATATAACCTCATGTTCATTTCACTCCCTCTAAAACTTTTATCACTTTGAAGGATGTTGTAAAGGTTTCATTGACTTTTAACTTTTCTTGGGATTTTCAACCATGATTTTCACATCATTTACCATAAGGGGTGTAGAACCATATTCCCTCTAATCCTTATCTTCCTCAAGAAGTAAATTCCAAAGATTTCTGAGTGGCTTCTCCATTCTGGTTATCCTATAATTATTGATGAATATAGAGAATACTTATGGTAAAGATGATAATTTATGATTAATGGATTATTTATTATCCATAATAAAGATTAACTTCACTAATTAATCAATTAATTTCAAAATATTTAATTGAATATCACTAGTTAGGTACCCATATTCCAGTTTACACTTATATTATGTAGGGATAATCTCATTAATATTTAGCCTATCTTTCTCTTTTTCAAGCTCTAGGAGATGATTTTTCTTAGTGTAAGCATCTATGTCCTTGTGTTACATATTAAGCTCTGTATATATAACTAATAAAAATATTCAATATGGATTTAAGTAATCCTCTATTTATCACATATAAGCATATTTTTCACCCTCACTCATCCACTAGGGTGGATGATCAGGATTAGGAGATTCTAGAACATATTACAAACCTTCTTGTGGCAATTAAGTGAATAAACAACTATAACCCTCTTGGAAATTCCCACCGGTGAGGAAATTTTCTTTATATAACAAATATCAAAGTGTTATTGTGGTTTCAATTTATATTTTCTAAAATAAAAAAATTATATTTCAATACATTATTTTGATCACTGATAATGATGTAATAAATTTTGATTTATTAATCTTCTTCTATTTTATCAAATTCTAATATCCCTTTCCATTGGATTTGTAATATCTTAACACATGGATATTCAAATGGAAATGATCCATATTACCATTCTAATAACCCAAACTTTGGCTGGGAAAATAGCTCATAGGTATTTTGGTAGCTGGTCTTTCCAACAACATAACTCATAATTCTTTAATTTTTTGAGTGGAATCCCCAATATTGAAATCTTAAACTAAATTTCCTTAAATATTAATGCCAAATTGTATTAAATATACTATAACAATTACCCTTAATACTAATTTGGTTAATTAAACCCATTATTTTTTAAGACTCTTTAATAATTGAAAAGTGTCCCTAACTTTGACTTGATCAACAATTTAACTATGGGTACAACTTAACACAAAATATGGAAGGCATTATCAATATTAATATTTCTTTGAAGGAATTTTTTATCATATGAATAAATATTATTTATTTTATCCTTATATATGGTGGTTAAAATTATGTGTATATTTCAAAATTAATTAACCATGTACGATACAATAATTAACACATAAAAACTTTATTTTATTTCATCTTTGATGATTGTTATTTATTTAATTTATGCAATTGTTTTTAACCATCTTATAAATATGCATCACATAAATAAATAACCATGCACTTGAAAAATAAAATAAATAACTGATATGACCGTAAGCTTAAAATTACGAGTTGGTTTATTGAGTGGAAGATAAACTAACCTTGACGCTAGGGGGGATTCCTTGAGCCAATACCTTGCTCAAGTTATAACATCCCTCTATTAACATGTGTATCTCCTGTGATGGATTCTCCCTGGCTCATTTCATGAACTGTCTCCTCCTGATGGATTCTCCTTCATTTTCAATTACTTTCTCACTCACATGTCATAGGTACTTGGGGATAAGTGTTATATAAAATAATACTTGTACATATAGGCCTATATATAATAAATATGGAAGGTATGATACACATATCATTATATTTAATTTAATAATAACTTTTTCACAAAATCCATGAAATAAATAATTAAATTAAATAGAAATCCAACACATACACAGATCAAACAATCTTGTGATCATTCACAACATGCAGTGACTAATAATTAGACTTGGTATAATTAATGTTAAATCATTAATTCATTAAGATAATTTTCTTGAATTAATAAATTAATCATCTTGTTAATTAATTAATTATTTATCTTAATTATTTCTTAAAAAAAATTGAGATTCTCACCCACTATAATTTTAAATAAATTAATTTAAAATTAAAATTAATTAGTATATAGAATATAATGTCCTAGTACATGATCTATATCCTCCTAATCATATTAAATTCAATATATAATTTAATATATATATATACACACACACATGGAATATATTAGAGGTGACATGAAATTTACCCTTTTACAGTTGTTTAAACCCATTTCCAATGTTTAACACTTACACAGAATGCACCATCACTCGACACAAAATGCAAAAAAATTCATGTATGGTCCTTTTCATATATTTTTTATATACATATCATGTATTCCTACATGAAATTTCATGATATTATATGGAATTTTATTATGTGAGTCAATCCATATAGTCTGTTAGGCGTGTATGTGAAGGTGATGATATTCCCTAAAGCCTTGTCTGGAGAATACATAGCTGTTAATGTATCTTTAACCAAAATATTGAGGATATGTAGATATTAATATGTTTTTAAGAATATCTTGATAACACATTTCTACAAATGGATCCTTAAGAAAAGGATTAGTATTAAGTTTTCACCAGTTTATTGTGATATTCATGGGATGCATATCTTGAGAATACATTAGATCAATGTACTATGGGCTTACAGTGTGCATGAGATGTTTCAGTTATCGAAAAATTTCAATAGACAAACATTAAAGTGTTAATGTTTTAATTAATCTTCTATATAAAATATTATTAAATAATCATTACATGAGATGTAATATGAGGATTTTTTCATTTGGGAAAGTGATGTATGAACTGGCTAAGGTAGTAACTCATGCATTATAACACAAGAGTTAATTTATGCACTGCTGAGGATCATCCCCGAGGGATTTATAAATACCGCTTTCATACGATGGATGATATGTGTGTGATTTCATGATTATTAGACAAAACTCTCTAGAACCTAAAGCTCTACCCATCTTCTTCCTTAGCTTTATGATGCACTAGTGCATTATATAGGATGATGGATTCTAATCATATGATGATAAATTCAGGCACATCCCATGGATAACTCTGGTAATGGGATTACATATTTTTTTACACATTGGTGATATTCATCAACCATATAAGATCAATATATAAATTCTTATTTCTCATTAGTGTAAGGTACAGATGATTTTTATAATGCTCTCTATTTTAGTTTTACACATGGTTTCTTTAATCTTTCATAGAGATATTTGTTTGGGTTTCTTGATTTCTTATGATTCCTCTAATAAGTGTTATTTATAACCCTATGAAACCCAGTAGTGGTTTCATATATTTCCATGTTTCTATATTCATGAAATTTTGTTTTGGAAATGAATAATCGTAGCATGAAATTATGTTGTGATAATAATATCGAATGAGATCTTGACACTATGTTATGGAATAACATGATGTGAGGTGATCCTACTTGATAATATATTAAGACTTAATGTAATAATAAGTAATACCCAAAATTTATCTCTATGAGATATCATAAATTAGGTTGGCACTTTACATTATGTTATTTGATAATTTAGTGTGCATTGAGAGACTTTGACACTATGTTATATAACATATTATCAAGAGATTCTATCAAATTATGATTATTATATAACATAATATGTGTTGGGTCTTAACATTATGACATACCAATAACATAATATAGAGTTTAAGACACAACATGTGTTATATGAAAACATATCCTTCATCCCTTTCCACCAAAATAGTGTATCGTAAATTCATTACTTGACATTATGTTGTGAGAAAACATAGTGAATGGTTCTTTTCTTAACATTACATTATGATACAATATAATGTGTGGTAATATTCATTTATAATATGTTATTTGATAATTTAATCTCAAGATATTCCTTAAAAATATGTTATATGATAACGTATCCTAAGACTTGTTATATATAATATGTTATAATTTATATATATAATGTTTATTTATGAAAAAAAATAAGAGGATTTTATAAATTACAAAATAAAAAATTATATAAAGTGTTTCTATTTATGAAAATTAATAAATGTTCATAATGATTAATTTGAAATTTTCAAATTAAAATAGACTTATTGAGAAATTATTTGAACTATATCAAAAGATTTTTGATAAATTAATGTTAGGCCCAAAGGGGTATTAGATACCCCAATATGGGGGTGAATTAGTGTATGTATATTCATTTCAAACTTATTCCCACCCCAATGGTTCTTGACCGATTTATTATGTGGGTCACTTCTTTTTATCTTTAATGTTAATGTTGATCTTATCCTTTCTAACTTTATTTGATGATGATGCACATAAAGTAAAACAATAAAGCAAGCATAAGGACACACTGATATTTAATTGTTTTAAAATCACTAGGCTACATCCAAGGAGCATAAAATGGAAATGTACTAATGTACCAAATCCACTGAATATCACTATTAATATAAGTTTTGGGATAGATCACTTTTATTCCTAGGCTCACTGTCTTATAAGATATAAGGAGAGAACGCTACTTCCCAAGGGTCACTCCCTCTGTCATTATTTTGTTGGATCACTGTATGTGGATAGGATCACCTTCTTCCTCTTCCTAATCTCACCACTCTAAAAAAGATTCATACACAGTTTATGGAAATATAGGTCCCTTATTTAGAAATAATGAATGTATCTTCAATTTTAGGTAGATTATCTATTGGAGTTATTTCTAGGATGCTCCACTTCTATGAAAACACATTGATGTAGTACTTATACTTTCCATACACCTAGAAAAAACTTATATTTGTTATATACAAATAAATTATATCCAATTTTTCTCTAGAAATATATTCACTAGATCCCAAGTCTTTCTTTCACTTCCATGGATGTAGTGGTGAATAAAATCCTTCTGAAAGTATTGTCGAATGGTGTTGATTATATGTATTCTTATTCTTATGAATTAAGATATGATACTGATATTACTAAAAGTTTAATGTAGGAATATATATTCTTGTACAAGAATCAAGTATAATACCTTAGCACAAGACCCTGGAACATAAATCCTTGCATGAGATCCTAGCATTTAACAACTTGCATGAGAACTTATCATGTAACCATTTTCATGAGATCCTTATGTAAGAATCCTTGTGTGATATCCTAGTGTGATAATACTTACATGAGATACTAGCACATGACACCTTGCATGAGATATTTGTGTGCAAACCCTTGCATGATAACCTGGTGCGCACCCCCTAGCATGAGATCCTGGCATGAGAATCCTTGCACAAGATCCTAGCTTGAGAATCCATGCATGAGATCTTAAAAGATAACCCCTTGCATGAGATCTTGGCGCATAACCCCTTATGTGATATTCTAGTGCAAGACTCATTTGCGTGAGATCCTGGTACAAGACTCCTTTGAACGAGATCCTAGCACGAAACTCCTTTTTATGATACTTAGTTCATATCATGCACAACACTTACATGATGTGAATCGCATATACTACTTCATGAGATCTCTCTATGAAACTCTTTTATGATATCTCTCTGTGAGACTCCTCAAACATTTTTCAAATTAATATTTTAATAAAAAAATTGTCACATATTTATAAATGATTGTCTACCACTTTAACTCCACAAATCATGGACAA
This sequence comes from Viscum album, assembly GCA_963277665.1. Classification (NCBI taxonomy): domain Eukaryota; kingdom Viridiplantae; phylum Streptophyta; class Magnoliopsida; order Santalales; family Viscaceae; genus Viscum; species Viscum album. The sequence goes on along the minus strand of OY728151.1, from coordinate 287,107,406 downwards.
CCATCTGTTCCACCACCACATCAATCAGCATCATGAGCTTCATGATATCCCATCACAAGATCAATTGAAAATCATTTAATGGTCATTGATGTTGTCTTCTAGTTATTTGTGTGATCAATCATGAGTGCTTCATGGGATCCCATCATGATATCCAAAGATAATCATGTGGTCACATGATATCGAATGGCTATGAGATGCCTCTATCATTTCTATCTTTTATTTTTCTTCATTCACTATATTAGATATCTCCATGAGACATTTGATAATAATTTTTTTATCATATTCTTTGTAAGATATTAATGCGAGATCATTTTACAATCATGTGGAGCTTCGTGAGATCTATTCAGACTTTCTCACTCCATGAGATAAGGAATCTTTCTCTTCTGTGAGATCAGAAATTTATCCCTCCATGAGATCATACATCTTACACTCCATGAGATTAGAAATATCACACTTCATGATATTAGACATCTCACCCTTCACGAGATCAGACATCTCACGCTCTATGAGATCATACATTCGTGCTTTCATGAGATCAAATATTTCACTCTTTTTAAAGATCATACATTTTTCACATTCATGAGACCATATATTTCATGCTTCATACATTTCATGCTTGCATGATATCAGATATTTCACACTTTCACAAGATTAAATATTTCACACTTCATACATTTCACTATTGTGAAAGATTAGATATTTCACGCTTGCATGAGAATAGATATTTTTCTCTCACTCTTCGTGTGTTTTTAACAACCATCCTTCATAAAAAAACCTAAAAACTTTTCAAAAAACAAAATAAACATAAAAGAACCATCAAGAGAGTTTTTTTCAAATAATATCACCCTTTTTATTTTTTGAAAACACTTATAAACTTCAAGAAACAACTTGTTGAAAAAACATGTTCATTCAAAACCATTTGCATCCTAAAACCCAAAATAGTGATCAAGGATTTCCTTAACACATAAACTAATACCACATGAGTCAAGTTCGCCTTGAGAAAGAAGAGTATCATGAAAATTTCATCAATTCATTGTTTCATTCTCAAAATTTACATTGGAAACCTTTTTGATAAAAAAATATTAAACAATCTCAACCTTTGAGATCCCTTTTGTAACCTACACTTCTCTGATGAACTCCTTTTCATGATTCTTCATTATTTTTAGACCAGTTTTAGTAACTCCAAATTTAAAACTCCCCCTACATTGATGACCCCCCTATCATATTATCCTCATATATTGATTAAGACATTTTATAATCCTTTTATAGCCATAACTTCTCCCCCTTTGTTAATTAATTCGAAGGTCACTCATTTGTGGTCTACAATATGGTAAGGAACTCAGATCAACAATTTAGGGGAAAAACATCATACCTCAAGGAGAGGGGTTCCTCGTCCACAATTTTTCTATGGTGAGGAGTTTAATGAACTCCAAAAGATAGTTGATGCCACTCAAACACCTATTTGGGTAAGGACATAGTCATAATTTTTGAAACATGTATTTCTATAGGCACATACTCCTACTTCAAAATATAATGATACACTTTCTCCTTGATAAAATTATACTTTATTTCAATGTACTTTGTCCTTGAGTGATGGACTTGATTTTTTCTATGTTTAATAGCACATGAATTATCAAAACAGAAACCAGTTAGAGACTTCACTTAAATATCCCCCTTTCTCATAGAATTCAATAGGGGATTACTTCATTTATAAATTTATTTCCTCTTAGAAAATGATCTCCATGAATCATATTTTCAATGATCTTTACACAATATTCTTTTATCTTCTGAAATGATGATAAAGAAAAATTAATTTCCCCCTTTGGTCGTATATTTATTATTAGCCCATGAGACACCATTGGTTGACATCTGATGACCATTAGGGTATTTGACATCCTGAAAACATTCATTTGATGACACATTGTTTAATCTGATATCGTATGAAAATTTTAAGAGTTCATATTCTTATTGTCGCATGTATCTCCATTCAACTTATACATTTTTTCCCTTTCATCACACACACCCCATGAATTGTATCTACCCCTTAATACTATACCAATTCACACACATATTAGAATAGTTAATTCATGGGGATAATGGTACCTTTAGAATCCTCAAGAAGAGGATTTTGGAAGATCCTAAAGGATCTACCATTTAATGTTTTCTTACAAGGCGATGTACTCTTTTTCTACTTGTTCCAACTGCCCAACCAACTTTAAATGTCCCTTCTATATAATTATAAATTCTTTACCCACATACTAAGACTTATTTTGATATGTATATTCTATAGGCTTGGTATTTTTCATAATTTTGGGTTTCAACCCACTGGTACAAATTTATTTCATTTCCAATTCACTTTTATTCTATTTTTTACTATGATTTGTCTAAAATAACATATTTTATTTTTATTTCATCACTACTTTTCAAAGGATAGTCAAATAATAAATGAAAATCATCATTCAATTTAGTCTTTCGTCTAGCATTAGATTGCTCCACTTCTTTGTTCACTGATTCTATCTCTTCTCATAATTGGTAAATCTTCGTAACCCATGATTTGAGTTGATCATTATGTTCTCTCTTGATAGACATCTCATCTTCCAATTCTTGGGAGATCTTATCTATTATTTCAGCTTACTACTTTATTTTATAATTTTCCTAAGAAACAGGCTTATTACAACATGCATTATGTTGTTGTAGCCTTTGGTTCTCTTAAACTAGTTCAGATAGGTGTACAGTAAGAACATCATTTCTGGCTTCCAAATTCAGAATTTCTTCTAAGTTCAGATTCTTTCCCTTGTCATCATCTTTGAGTTTATTTATCTTTATAGACTTCTTTTTCAGTACTTTATCTAGGGAATCATTCTTCTCTCATAAATAAATATCCACATTAACAAGACTTTTATTTAAACCTTTCAACTTGTAGACATCAAATTCATATACTTGGATCCAAATATCTTAAGACTTATTTTCATCTATTAATTTTTTATCCAATTCCTTAGTCATGTGAAAAACATCTACTACTATCCATCTTGAAATTTCTTCATCATTAGTAGTTTCGACATCACTTGGAATGTCAGGTTCTTCATTCATTACTATGGAATCATTGAATGGGGAAATATTATCACAATTGGATAAGTTGATGCTTTCCCTAAACTAAATCACTCTATTTCCATAGATACTTCCACACTAAGGAATTCCACCAGACATATGATTATTCTTTGAAGTTCTACTCATTTCCATGGAATAATGAGATATGAGTATACTTAAACATAAATTTCAATAATAAAATAAACCTTTTCAATGAAAAAAATCTAAAAAAATAAACCTATGCTCTGATACCAATTGTCTGGACCAAAAGGGGCATAGATACCCTAAGAGGGGGGTGAATTAGGGTATGGATGCTATTTTCAAAATTATTTCTACCCCACTTCATCGTGACTTATTTATTATGAGGGTAACTTATTTTTCTATTTAATGTTAGATCTTGTCCTTTCTAACTTTATCTGATGATGATGTATAGAAAGTAAAACAATGAAGAAAGCACAAGGAAATGCAGATTTTTACTTGGTTCACCCTCACTATGCTATGTCACAAGAGAATACAATCAAAATAGGCTGATGTACTAAATCCACTAAATATTGATGTCAATACAAGGTTTAATCTAGATCAATTCTATGCCTAAGATCACTTCCCTGCAATATTTATAGAGAGTGCACTATTTCCCAAGGGTCACTCCCTTTATCTTTCTTTTAATATATCACTACCAGTGGGTAGGATCAACTTCTTTCTTTTCCTTTTCTCAAAACTCTGGAAAGGATTCATTCACAGTTTATGGACATTTAGTTCCCTTCATTAGAAATAATTAATTCATCCTCAATTTCAGGTATATTTTCTATTGAATTTATTTCTAGGACGTTCCTTCACTTCTGTGAAAATGTGTTGATGTAGTACTTACACATTAAAGAAACCTTGAAAAAACTTCTATTTGTTGTAGACATAGTAATTACCTTCAATTTGGATCAATAAATATCTTCACTAGATGAAAAGTCTTACATTAACTTCCATGGATGTAGTAGTGAATAAAATCCTTATGTAAGTATTATTGAATGGTATAGATCATTTATCTTCTTCTTCATATGAATTTAGATATGGAAATGATACTGTTTATAGGGTAATGTAGGAATGTATCTCCATGTAAAATACTCTAGCATGATACACCCACATGAGACCTTGGAACGTAACCCCTTCCACAATATCCTGGTGTTCTACCACTTGAGTGAGATCTTGGAATTCAACCCCTTTTGTGGGATCCTAGAGAGAGACTCCTTGCATGAGATCTTGGTTCGTAACACCTTGCGTAAGATCTTGGCACATAACCCCTTGTGCTAGATCTTAGCATGAGACCCTTTGTGCGAGATCCTGGCATGAGACTCCTTGCACAAGATCCTAGTACGAGACTCCTTGCACAAGATCATGGTGCATAACCCCTTGTGTGAGATCTTGGGGTGAAACCCCTTGTACAAGATCTTGGCGCAAGACCCCTTTGCACAAGATCCTCACATGAGACTCCTTTACATGAGATCCTGGCATAAAACTCCTTTGCGTAAGAATTTTTTCAGATCATGATCAACACTTATGCGGTTTCAATCATGTATACTCCTTCATGAGATCTATCCATGAAACACCTTCATGATATCTCTCTGTGAGACTCCTTCTCAAACATTTCTTTAGATAAATATTTCAAAAAAAATTCTCACCTCATATGGATGGGTCATTGGGTATTTATAGAAGCAAGTCTACTGCCTTAACTCCAAAAATCACAAGCAATCATCCATTCCACTTTCATATTAATCAACATCATGCACTTCATGATATCACATTAAGAGATAAATTTATAATCATGTGATGATCAGTGATGTTGTATTCCAATGCTTTGCATGATCCATCACAATATCTAAAGAAAATATTGAGTGCTTCATGAGAGCCCATTACAGTATCCTAAGACAATCATGTCGTCATATGATTTCAAACGACCGTCAGATACCTTTTTTATTTCCATATTTTCATTGTCTTCATGCACTTTGTGAGGTCTCTCTATGGAATAATTTGATAGACATGATTTTTCATCATGTGCTTTGCAAGATCTCAATGAGAGATCATCTAAAAATTATATTGAGCTTGATGAGATTGGTTCAGACTTTCTAACTCCATGAGATCAGGAATCTTTCACTTCCACAAGATTAGACATCTCTCCCTCCATTATATCAGACATATTACCCTCCATGAGATCATAAATTTCATGCTTCATGAGATTAGACATCTCTCCCGCCACAAGAGCAAACATCTCATGCTCTGTGAGATCAGAAATTCACTCTTTCTCAAGATCAAACCTTTCTCTCTTTCACAATATCATACATTTTTCACTTTTTTGATATCATAGATTACACAGTTTAGATATTTCATGCTAGAGTGATTTAAGATATTTCACACTTGCACGAGATCATAGATTTCACCCTTAAAACATTTTTCGCTTTCGTAAGAATATATATTTTGTGATTGCATTAGATAAAATATTTTTCACTCACTCTTCATGTATTCTTTGACAACTATCCTTCATAAACAAACACAATCAACCAAAAATCACTATCATGGGAGATTTTTTCCAACAATTAATATGATCAAAGTTTTAAAAAATATTATTATGTGACATTTAGATTATGTAAAAATTTTACATAATATAAAATTGAAATATAAAATATTTATATTTCATGAAATATCATATATTAAAGAAAAATTTCATATAATGAATAATATGAAAGTTTATATTATCAAATGAATATAAAGTTTTTATTTGAAACTATTACTGAATGTCCCTAATATATAGATAAAATTATAAAGTGTTTATGATTAATATTTGTTTTATGAATAATTCATGAATTATTATTTCATATTTAGATTAATTAAGTGTTTATTTATTTAAAAATTATTACCATCTCTATTCATAGTTATAAAATTTTTTATATTATTAATAAGTATATGATTTAGTTTAAATTGTTAAATCACTTATTAAAAAATATAAAGTCTTGCATTGCATGCTAGGAGTGCTAACATAATATTTAGTTTCCATCTAACTTAGCCTCAATTTTTTGTTAAAGCTATTATCTTGAATTTAGTTATTGAATAAAATTTATACATATTATGTTTTATAGTTATCATGAATTTGATTCTCTCTTTCATGAAATATCACCAGGGAGAGGGACTTGGGGTCATATTTCCCACTGGCCTAGAGGCTTATTCCTTGTTTTAAAAATGTATGGGTTAGTTATCTATTACTTTGGGCTTAATCATGTGGAGTTTATTGATCTCATATAACACTCATCCTTCATATGAATAGGTCATGCACCTCATGCATGAGATGGATTTGGATATATATATATATATATATGTGAATATATGAAAATATTTTGCTTCTATTTTGGTTATGTAACACAAATTGTCATTTTTGTAAAGGGTTACACATTGATATGGTTTTAACATATTGATTTGATGAAGGGAATGATATTTCAAACTAAATATGTATAAGCATGAATATATAAATTAAATAACATGAGATAATATGGTGAGATTAAATCCCTTTCAAATGCTGAGTGTTGGATTCCTTCCAAATTTGTTCTTGTCAAGACCTTGATCATCCAACATTTTAGTTTCACGCTAATGCAGGGTTCCTATGTGACACCCTGAGCTTCCACGATACACCTCTCTTTCAATAATGCAATAGCTTGCATTGTATGCAAGTTCGAGTTATAAAACACCGCGACTAATCAAAGTAGCCGTTATGAATAGTAATAACCACTTTTTAAAATTATAGAAATTTTATATTTCAAAATGGACTTCATTTTTGTATTCGTAATATCGAAATTATCCTAAGTTGAATTTTTTGTAATTTTCTGAGAACTTTCAATTTTTTTATGAATAGTGAAAAATAATTAAAAACAACTTTTTTAATAAAAATAATTTATAGTGATAAATTATACTATTGAGTGGTTTTAAAGTATAATTAGAATATATTTTTACCATTATATCCAATGGTGGTCATTAGAATTAATTTCACTTTGAAATTGGACATAAACAATTGTCAATCTTTTGATATATATTAGTTCTTAAAAACACGCTATTTGTTGTGACAGCGAGAATTAATTATAAAATTAATTAATGCAACTTATATGTTTGGAATTTTTTAAAATATAAATTATTTTTGAATTCTGAATATCAATTATAGCTTAGGGTGAAATTTTGGCATTGTTCTGAAAAACTTCAATTTTTGACGAATAGTGAAACCACTAAGTGGTAGTTAAATAACTGATTTTTCATTTAAATGAAATATTACCACTTCTGTGATTTGATTTTCAAAAATCCGACATACATTGCTGTCATTAGGAAGTAAAATGTGGTTCAATGGGATTAAAATAATTTTTTGGTGAATAGTAACTTTTAAGTTTAATTAATCGCGATTAAAGGTAATTAGTGAAATTTAAGGTAAAAATGATATTATAAAAATATGAAAATACCCTTACACTTGTCCTACCCATATTGGATGAGTCATTGCCGACCAAGACAATCCATGGGTCAACTTGGGGACCCCATGGAGCCACTTTGGTAGGAAAATGACATTAAAAACTTTTTATTTAATGTTAAAATAAAAATGTCACAAACAAGAGTTTTTTTACTAAAACAATTTTTAAATGGGGTTATAAAAGTCATATTTTTTACTATAAATATTCATTATAAATATAAAAATATTTCCTACATAATGATATTTTTTTATAATTTTTAGACATTAAATAAATTAAATTATTTATGACACCATGATGATGCAGCGATTACCTCATTAATTAACGATTTTAATAAAATGGAAGGATAATGTAAAATCTAAGCATTAAACTTGTCCAACTCCTATTGGATGGGAATATTTCAAACCCTTATCACCTTATACTCTAATTATATAAGTGTGGGACCTTTAGAATCCGAAAATCCTTGTATAATAAAGTAACATTTCATTACTTTCCAAGAGTGCCCCTCCTCTCCTCTTATAAAAGGCCCCCACCTCTACCACCTCATTCACACTTTCAAGCCATTTGGCTTGGCCAAACTCTGACCAAATACTCTCCCAACTTCCCTATATTACTCCTAGAAGCCTAACTTTGGGCATAACTCTTCCCAAGGAAGCCTTTGGCTCAAATCAAAAAGAGTTACCCGATTTTAAGGTAATGTCTTCTCTTATGTTATTTTGTTTTATTTTGCTTCTCCAACCCCTTAAACTCTTTTAATTAATTTCTTTTGTAACAAAACTAGTATCCTCAATATACTAGGATATTTTTATAAGAAGGATTCAATCTAAACTTACACACACCTACATCTAATGGTTAAAGAACATACTGTTTCTGTGGATGGAGAATTTCTGCCTCATGAAACGATGATTGTTCAACACTCATATAACACCTTCAAAGGTGGCCATTAAGATGTCACTATATTTATATATGATATATAATATGTTTATGTTTTACTTAAGGTTCTGTATTTTTCATTTATGGCATAACTTTATTGTTTCCATTATGGGTAAACGTGATATTTTCATTTTAGGAAGTGCGGACTACCGCCCCCTCAAAGTGATTTGAATCGTTAATGCCATATGTGGGATGTATAAAGGATGGAGTAAATGATATTATATACGATATTATACTGGAATTATAATATACCTTTATATTATTATGATTTAATTAAATACAAAATAGAAATGAAAGTAGCGTTCATGCGTACGTACGGCTTACCGTCTCCATGAATGGTGCATTTCATTTCTTACCTCTAAATGTTATGTGATATTATAAATTAATGTATATATTGGATATATATGATATATATTATATCTACATAATTAATATAATTCTGGAGATAATGGATATTTTACCACATGAACAAAGTGTAATTATAAGAAGTTTATTTTTGACTCAAGTACCTAAGATCGACAAAACGACCGTTATTCACATAAATAATTACATAATGTTCATAACATGGTAATAAGTGATATAAAAGGAATAATGAACTTGAAAAAGGTTCTTAAATAGGTAGAGATTAACTCTAGTTTATTATTCAGGAGGTTAAAGAGTGGTCCAGTGAATTCGGACCCGAGGTAAGGGAGCTTCTTAACCCAATTTCAATTCTTTGGGTTAATCTCACACTTTCAAATTATGTCATGATATTATTATGTCCTATCTTGTATTTGTACTTTATTTATGTGTACTTATAGTGAATACACATAATAGATCTACTTTATTTAAAAAAAATGATCTTTGTATGGGTCTTCGTCTCAATCTCCTTTCATTGAGGCATATTTTGTTTTATACACAAATTTCTTTTATACGGTGTATAAACTCCTTTGACTTTGAATTTTATTCAAAAAGGAATCTTTTTTTACAACGCATTTTACTAAAAGACAAAAGGAATGTTTTTGTCTTACGTATGCGGCGACAACGACTTCTCCTCCGCCGTGACCATTATTTGTGTTTCGGCTTCCTCTACAAGCCATAACTTTTTTTAATGAAAAATAAATACAAAGTTTTAACTTTCTTTTATTTTGGTATTGAAAATTGTTTTGAAAGTATTTTTTTTATATCAATGTGATGTATTGATATCTTGTGATTGAAATGTGGAAATGTTATGTTTCCTTTATGCAGGTTTTATGTGATACGATTATGTTATGGTTTATGATATGTTTAAACCTATTCATATGAGGAATGAATTGGACTTAATAAGTGACGGGTGGAGCCCGCTATAGCTCCTCGATGCATCGGTAGGTCTCATGAGACAAACTAGTGTCTTGGCATGAGGACTTGACAAAATATTATTGTAGACTTGGCACGAGGCCTTGGCTACGTGCTTATGATAGTCTGGCATTATGCATTCCATCATTATGAAAGTGGTTATTGATATTGCATGTGATTATTCGACCAGTAGAATATCCATGTGAATAAGTAAATGGCATTATTTCATTTTACTTTTGCTATATTATTCTAAATTCCAAGTTTAAAAGGCTTTTGTTTTAGTTATACATTGCCTTAAATGTTATGTTTATTTATCAAAGCTTCCGCTATATTGTTATCCTTACTGAGCATCTGAGCTCACCCCTTTCAATGTTTTAATATTTTCCAGGATGTGAAGAAGTATTTTATGAATGACCTGCAAGGATAGTCAGAAGAGACTATGAGTGTGGACTATGGAGACTTTGTTATTGTAGCTTTTCACTTTATGATGTAATGTAACATGTATGAATGTATCTAGTGTTTCCAAGGCTACTAAACTAATCGGTCTTTCGTGACTTGATCTTTTGTGATCATGCCAGTGTTATGCAATAATGCACCGACTCTGGGTAACTGGGGTTGGGTCATTACAGTTGGTATCATAGGTAGTTTAGTACTAACCTTGGAAGCTATATTTAGATAAACTCCAATTAGAGCACATAGGCCAAAGATAGACTTTGAGTATTAGTACATAAGAACTTCCTAGAATTTTGGTATTATAGATATTTTGTGTGTTTTCCGAGCAATACATCCCTGTATGGATACGAACAGGTAGAGGTGGCTCTGGCACAGATGTACCTAGGGGTAAAACCCGAAAACACCGCTTTGATCTAGACTCGAATGGGAACTGGTGAATGACAACAGGCCTTGCTGCACTCTTGGTTACAACAATACCGGGGGATATGCTTAGGATAATTCTCATTTTCTTTACAAACCACTATGCAGGGTTATGAGTATATACTTCCTCAAAGAAAACATTTTTATGATTATGGATTATATCCATAAATAGTTCAATTTATGTTAAGTGTTTTACAAGTATGGAATTATGTATTTTGATTCATAAACTAATCTAGTTTATGCCATTGTTTAGAAATGGCGCCTAGTGGAAGGAATGGAAACCGTATCAATGCACGCACTCCGTGTAGGGATTTCCCTCCTGCTCAAGATAATTATTGTGGATCTGGAGATACAACTGGTGCTGATCAACTTATTACCATACTGGGACAACTCACTCGTGTTATGAATAATAACCTTACTCGTATGGAGCACCCTGATCCACAACATGGAGGATCAATGTTAGACCGCATCATGAGGCAACAACCACTAACATTTAATGGGGGTACAAATCCATTAGTAGTTGAGCAATGGATAAACTTCTTAGAGAAAATATTCCACACCTTGTTGAGTAGCGAAAGGGAGAAGGTTTTCATGGCAGTCTACCGCCTCACTGGAGATGTCGATCAATGGTGGTCACTGATTCAAAATACAAAGGAAGATGAAGAAGTATCAAGTATGAAATGGAGAAAGTTCAAAGATCTTTTCTTAGAAAAATACTTTCCTCGTGACCATCGAGCAGATATGGAAAGGAAATTTCTGAGTCTGAGACAAAAGGAGGATGAGAATGTCGTAAAGTATGAGGCCACCTTTACAAGGTTAGCAAGGAATGTTGTAGATTATATACATAACCCAAGAAGTAAGATTGATCATTTCTTTGATGGGTTAAAACCATTTCTTCGTCGAGCATTAGTCTCACAAACCTTCTCAACGTACGAAGATATAGTCTCGTGTTCTATCAAGACAGAAAAGGAATTCTCTAAATCTTATGACAATAAAGTAAAGTAAGAGAAGAAGAGAACGGTGGAACAAGAGACGGATAAAGGGAAAAGGGAAAGAAGGATTTTCCATTATGTGATAATTGTGGGAAGAATAACCCTGGTACTTTCCTAAAAGGAATGGGAGTTTGTTATAAATGTGGAGAAAAAGGTCACCAGGCGCGTGATTGCAAGGGAAAGAAAGAGGCTATCAATGTTGAATACTACAATTGTAGGGAAAAGGGGAATTATGCAAATGAATGTCCTAAGCGTCAGGGAAACTTACCTCAGAAAAGGCCAAGGGATCAAGGCCAAGCTTATGCTGTTACTACAGATGAAGTTGAATAATTATTTTATTTTATTTGTGTTTGTGGACTCAAGAACTAGATTATGGTTATAAGAATAATGTGATATATATATGGATTGTACTACAGTACTTGTTGTTTTCATTAAGGTTTTAATATGATGAAGGTAATTATATTTTCAGTATGTGACAATAAGAGAAACCTTACTTTGTTTGGAGAATCTAATGTTGCAATTGATTTTGGAATTAAGAGACCTTTTAGAGAAAGTCTGGACAGAGGTATTTTGGATAACTATAAAGGTTGGGATGGATTAAGTTGAACTTTGAATACTATTGTTTAAGGTTAAAACATTTCTAAAGATTATTTTTGGAATATTATAATACTATATTTTTAGGAAAAGGACAACCTGCAGGGTGGGGCATAACCCGTCACGTCGGACAAAGTTGCAGGAATCGAACCCACAACCATAGTGCGGCATGCCTTTACTACCTACCACTAGCCTACAGGAAGTCCCTGGTTATTACAAAATAGTTTTACTAATCTAAATGGTATGTGTTAATATTTGGAACCTTATACAATTAGGATAAATAGAATATTTTTGAGTTCTATTACCTTTTAGAGTGAAAGATGAGTTTGTGGTAAAAATTTATTAAATAATGAAAGTCTACATGACAAGTATGTATATTCCCTTACGTTATTAGTAAATCTCCTAAATAAATTCCTCAACTTTATAAAAGGTAACTTAAAACAAAAATGCTTTCGGTTAACTTTTCCAACTGAGGATTCAATGACCGTTTAACCAATCACAAGTTTGTGATTTTCTTATGGTTAACTTTCTCCTAATCTAGTTTCTACAACTCTCCATCAAAACTTGATGGTTTGTTTTTCTTCCATATCCATATTTTCATATAATCCTTGTATGAACTATCTCGGGTGACCATTGTACTTATCTTTCTTTCATTTAATGTTATATTCTTATTAACCCTATTTCCGATGTGCGTTTCCACAAAGGTATTTTCTATTTTCAACCTTTTATTTTCAAAGAAAAATTTCAAATTGCGAGGACGCAATTTATTGAAGGAGGGGAGAATGTAACACCCCGAGCTTCCACGATACGCCTCTCTTTCAATAATGCAATAGCTTTCATTGTACGCAAGTTCGAGTTCTAAAACACCGCGACTAATCAAAGTAGCCGTTATGAATAGTAATAACCACTTTTTAAAATTATAGAAATTTTATATTTCAAAATGGAATTCATTTTTGTATTCGTAATATCGAAATTATCCTAAGTTGAATTTTTTGTAATTTTCTGAGAACCTTCAATTTTTTATGAATAGTGAAAAATACTTAAAAACAACTTTTTTAATAAAAATAATTTATAGTGATAAATTATAATATTGAGTGGTTTTAAATTATAATTAGAATATATTTTTACCATTATATCCAATGGTGGTCATTAGAATTAATTTCACTTTGAAATTGGACATAAACAATTGTCAATCTTTTGATATATATTATTTCTTAAAAACACGCTATTTGTTGTGACAGCGGGAATTAATTATAAAATTAATTAATGCAACTTATATGTTTGGAATTTTGTAAAATAGACATCATTTTTGAATTTGGAATATCAATTATAGTTTAGGGTGAAATTTTGGCATTGTTCTGAAAAACATCAATTTTTGATGAATAGTGAAACCACTAAGTGGTAGTTAAATAACTGATTTTTCATTTAAATGAAATATTACCACTTCTGTGATTTGATTTTAAAAAATCCTAAATACATGGTTGTCATTAGGAAGTAAAATTTGGTTCAATGGGATTAAAATAATTTTTTGGTGAATAGTAACTTTTAAGTTTAATTAATCGCGATTAAAGGTAATTAGTGAAATTTAAGGTAAAAATGATATTATAAAAATATTAAAATACCCATAAACTTTTCCTACCACTATTGGATGAGTCATGGTCGACCAAGACAATCCATGGGTCAACTTGGAAACCCCATGGAGCCACTTTGGTAGGAAAATGACATTTAAAACCTTTTATTTAATGTTAAAATAAAAATGTCACAAACAAGAGTTTTTTTACTAAAACAATTTTTAAATGGGGTTATACAAGTCATTTTTTAGACTATAAATATTCATTAGAAATATAAAAATATTTCTTACATAATGATATTTGTTTTATAATTTTTAGACATTAAATAAATTAAATTATTTATGACACCATGATGATGCAGCGATTACCTCATTAATTAACGATTTTCATAAAATGGAAGGATAATGTAAACTCTAAGAATTAAACTTGTCCAAAGCCTATTGGATGAGAATATTTCGAACCCTTATCACCTTATACTCGAATTATATAAGTGTGGGACCTTTAGAATCTGAAAAAAAATTGTATAATAAAGTAACATTTCATTACTTTCCAAGAGTGTCCCTCCTCTCCTCTTATAAAAGGCCCCCACCTCTACCACATCATTCACACTTTCAAGCCATTTGGCTCGGGCAAACTCTGCCCAAATACTCTCCCAACTTCCCTCTATTACTCCTAGAAGCCTCACTTTGGGCAGAACTCTTCCCAAGGAAGCCTTTGGCTCAAATCAAAAAGAGTTACCTGATTTTAAGGTAATGTCTTCTCTTATGTTATTTTGTTTTATTTTTCTTCTCCAACCCCTTAAACTCTTTTCATTAATTTATTTTGTAACAAAACCAGTATCCTAAATATACTAGGATGTTGTTATAAGAAGGATTCGATCTACACTTACACACACCTACATCTAATGGTTAAATAACATACTGTTTCTGTGGATGGCGAATTTATGCCTCACGAAACGATGATTGTTCAACACTCATATAAAACCTTCAAAGGTGTCCATTAAGATGTCACTCTATTTATATATGATATATAATATGTTTATGTTTTACTTAAGGTTCTGTATTTTTCATTTATGTCATACCTTTATTGTTTCCATTATGGGTAAATGCGATATTTTCATTTTAGGAAGTGCGGACTACCGCCCCCTCAAAGTGATTTGAATCGTTAATTCCATATGTGGTGTAAGAACCCAGTTTTTTCTATGAAAGACTTTGGAATATTCTTGATGATATTCCAGAGCAGCGCCTTCAGACGACGTGCGATTCCGAGCCCCGGAGTGGCCGGAATTAAATTTTCAGTGCTTTCACACTGGAAACACCAAATAAATGGGATAACTCCTAAATGGAGTTCCGGATCAGAGATCTGAGTGTACGGATGGGTCTGGAATGATGTGTTTACCCTAGAAATGACATAAAACATGTCGTCGTGGGATGTTTGGACCCCTCGCTCGCTTTCGGAAGGTTAAACGGATAAATTAATAAATTAATTTATTCATTTAATGGCGAAACTCTAGTATATTCTAAACGGTGGCTCGGATTGGAAAACCGAGGGAACTGTTGAGTTCTGAGCGTTCTTTTTACCCTAGGAGGGGTATAAGTTTCGCGGGCGCGGGCCGTTTCTGAAAAATGGCTCCATGGGCGTTTTCATAATTTAGCGGCTTCAGACGTTAAATTTTATTACTTTTGAACGAGGTCTCGGATTAAAATTCCGAGACCGCCGTTGTGCTCGGGAGGTGGTGTTTCCCCCAGGGGAGGCTTAACCTCGACCCTGCTGAGGGTTCGGGTTCGGGCCGACGGGCGGGTGGTTAAGCATTTCTATTTAAACGCTTAAGTCACCCCCACCCTCTTCCTCTCCCTCACCTGGATAGCAGCAAGGAGGAGCTCCTCCCTCTCCTCCTCCAGCTCCAGCGAAGCAGCTCCGGAAAGGCGCGGCGCGGCGGCGGACTCCCCGTGAAGCTCCGGGCATCGCCCAAGAGGTAGGAGGATTTTGATTGCGTTTTAATTTCCGAACCCTATTTCAACCTCAATTATATGGGTCGATTGTTGTTTGATCGTCGAATCAAATCCCCTAATCTTGTAGTAGTTTTTATTCTCTATCTGTCACCTATTTCAGTTTGCAAATCCGAGTTCCGGGGACCCCGCAAACATCCGCTGAAGATTGCGGGTTTAAGGCTGTTTTCCGGCGTTTTTTTTTTTTTGAGGTTTCCGGTTGGTTTTGGGGGGTACCGGCAGGAGCCGGCGCGGGCGTGGGTTTCAGGCGGACGGCGGAGGCCGAGCGGAGGCCGGCGGATCGCGAGTCGGTGTCGGCTGCGGGCTTCAGGCGCGGTAGCGGAGTAGGCCGGCCATCCGACCGGTCGGGCGGTGCCTCGCTGGTGCGGGCGAGGAGGGGTCGCGGTGTGCGACCCCGGCGGCAGACCGAGACCTTCCACAGGCGGGTCTCCGCGTGACAAAAAAAAAAGAAAAAAAAGGAAAAGAAAGACTGGCCTTGATGACCAGTCGGTGGAGCAAGTGCACGCGCGGTGCGCGGGCGAGGGGGCTCGCACGGGGCGGGGCCCGCTGTCCCAGCGGGCCGGCCGGAGCGGGGCGGACCGACCGGGCCGGTCCGGCCCAAGGGGAGGTCCCCCGGCTTTAAAAAAAATGTCTGGACGCCCGTATTTCGGGCTACAGGCGTCCTTCTTGAGCGCCGTCTGCGGCGACGCGGACCTGACGTCGAGGCAGACTCATTTAAATGGTTTCGGGAATTTTTAATTCCTGAAACGAGGGGCCTCGGCGGCGCGACACGTACGTCGAGGGGATTGACGTCATCCCGGGAATTCTTGTTTTGGGACGGCGCAGACGAGTCCGACGTCCGTTTTGAGCGCCGTCAGTGGCATTGCGACTCTGGCACGGAGGCGTAGGTTTCCAGGGTGGTTACGGGCATTGAGGCTGAAGTTGTGGCGCGGGCCCCACGGGCCGTCTTTTGATCTGCGAGCAGCGTTTAGAAGATTTTGCATCGGACGTCCGTTCGGGGTGTGCGAGCAGTTGATGTTGGGTGTTTTTCTGAGGGTGTCGCGTTGGCGCAGTCTGCCCGCTGTAATTCCGTACAATGGTGTGGGGCCCATGAGGGCCATTTGGGCGTCGACGGTGATTTTCCATCTTTATCACCGGGCGACCGTTTTGGACAATTGAATAGTCCATCTTGTGTGTTTTTTCGAGAGGATCTCAACGGTGCGATCTGTTTGTTGATTTTTGAGACCGGGATGCGGGTCCCACATGGCACCGCTCGTGTGCGGTGCGCCGGAATGCATCTTTTTCTCCGGGTATCCGTTTCACTCAAGTGAGTAGTGCTTTTGATGTGTTTTCCCGAGGGGATCGCAATGGTGCGATGTGCCCAACTATTTTTGGGGCCGGGGCTCGGGATCACGGGACGTCGTTCGGGCGTGAGCCAGTGTTGGTGACTTTTCCATCGGATATCCATTGGAGGCGAGTAAGTAGTCAATCTCGCGTGTTTTTTCACAAGGATTACAACGGTGTGATTCGTTTGGCTGTGCGGAGCCTCCTGTGCGATCTTGTTAAATGTGGAATCATGGAAGGTGCTCCAGTGGTGGTTTGCCCTACCTTGTTTGTAGCGGACCCTTGGCGTGTGATCGTGCACTCTTGGGAGAGTGATATAAATGGTTCATGAGATGTGGTTGGTTGTTCCTCAGCCGATGAGGTGGCAGGTTGGAGTTGTTACGTCATGCCTTCGCATTGATGTTGGGTGTCGTGTGCACGATAGCCTATGGGCTGGAACGAGGTATACTCTGGGAGTATACGGGAGCACTTGTAGGTACGTGTGGTTTGTACCTAAGATGTTTGTGCACTTGTCTGGGGTTGACTTGGGGCCACACGTCGTGTGGGCCCCATGTGCATGTCATGTTCTACATTGCGTACTTTGACCTCTTGCGACGTAGAGGGTCCCTCTGTGTGTTTGTTTGACCACCAGGGTGGAGTTTTTCCCCTAGCTCGGTGCTCGTTTGTTGACCAGCAGGGTTGAGTGGTCTCCCCCTGGTTTTGTTCTCGATGGTTTGGCCGGTAGTGGTGCTAGTGACACCCAGTGATGGAGCAGGCGTTGAACTTCTTTTGGGTGAGTTGTTCTGGAGTTGGGTGGTTGCGCGATACCCACTCCGAGTTTGGTTGGACAGTGTTGTACCCTCCAGTGGATATGTCCAAAGCAGTTCTGAGTTTTACCCTCCAGCAGGGCTGGACAGTGGGTTACTCATCGGCTTCTTAGGGTCTACCCTCCAGCAGAGACTGGGCAGTGGGTCACTCGACGCACATAGGGTCTACCCTCCAGTAGAGACTGGGCAGTGGGTCACCCGACGACCTCTTAGGATCTACCCTCCAGCAGGGATGGGCAGTGGGTCGCCCGTCGTCTAGTTCCAGGTCTACCCTCCAGCACGGCTGGGCATTGGGTCTCCTGTCGACTTATTCCAGGTCTACCCTCCAGCGGGGCTGGGCAGTGGGTCACTGGATGATGTGTTATAGTTTACCCTTCAGCAGGTCTGGGCATTGGGCCACCCAATATCTTATTATGGTTTACCCTCCAACGGGGCTGGGCAGTGGGTCACCTGACGATGTATTAGGGTTTACCCTTCAGTAGGGTTGGGTAGTGGGTCACCCAATATCTGGTTATGAATTACCCTTCAGCAGGGCTGGGTAGTGGGAAACCTGTTGGCATTCCAGGCTTAGTCTTTTCTACTAGGCTAGCCTATGGCTTTCCTCCGTGATTACTGGAGCGGGACCCTTGATTATATGGGTCAGTGTTGTGACGGTTTGACTTTAAGAAGACCTCTCGACTGCAGGGAAGTGACGAGGTGTGGTTTGACTTTCCCTAGAACTCTCAAGTACGAGGGGCACTTTCCCCACCGAGACGTGTTCTTGTGATGCGATCTAAAACCGTGTGGGCGAGTCAGTGCCACCCAAAGCGGATAGTGTCAAGGTGCAGTGATTGAGCCCCTTGGCTTGCGGTTCAGGGCAGACGTTCGGGATGCTGGGCATCGATGGAGTTTTCTTCTGGGATTGTTGGCAACTCATTTTCTTGGGCTGAGATACGGCACGAAGATCCCCTTACGACGTTTTTTGGGTTTCTTTTTTAGCATACAGATATGTATATACCTTGTTTCTGGTACCCACTTCTTGGGTCTGGTTACTTTCTTTCTAGGAGAGGCGAAGACGCGCGGGGTATGCCACGTGCTTTCCGCGTCTAGCTTCTCATGGTTGGACGAGTCTACTATCCTGGTATAGGTAGCGAAGACTCGACGGGAAGTTCATCTTCTCACCGTTTCCAGCTCCTTGTGCCTGGACAAGACTACCTCCTTTCTCTTGTTGGGTTGAGCTGAACTCTTCACTTCACTTTCAGTTGTACTCCTTTGCTTTCTCCTGTTCGCTCTACTGCTCACCCTTTGGTACCTCCTTTTTTGCTCCCTCGAGCCTTCGGGGTATCCTAGTGAGTATTTTTGTACTCTCCCCTGCTTGGGCTTTGCCCGCACTTGGTGTGCCCTTGCAGACGATGGACAGGTGGAGCGTGACTTTAGTGGAGCGTAGGAGCTTGGGAGCTTGGACCGCGTGCGGTGGTCATGACCGGGTTCCAGGTGGGAGACCTGTCAGCTGTTTCTTTTGTTTACCTGTTGCCGGGTTGTGGCACTTTTTGGTTGGGCGTGTGTTTTGCCCATTTTCTTTTCAGTTTGTACTTTGTACTATTTAGAGGTCGATGCACATTTGTGGTTTATATTTATAGTAGTTGTTCTTTTTACTCTTCTTGTTCTTTCTTTTTACTATGAACTTTTTCATTGAGTGTGCTTCGTGTGTGTGTATAGGTACTTAGGCAAAGTCCTCCCCGAGTTATTGTGCCTTCGGCGCTGGTCGCCAGCCCCTGGCCTATGGAGGTGGGCTTGGGGTAGTTGCGGCTCGAGCCCGGGTAAGGTCGGGTCGTGACATGTGGGATGTATAAAGGATGAAGTAAATGATATTATATATGATATTATACTGGAATTATAATATACCTTTATATCATTATGATTTAATTAAATACAAAATAGAAATGAAAGTAGCGTTCATGCGTATGTATGGCTTACTGTCTCCATGAACGGTGCATTTCATTTCTTACCTCTAAATGTTATGTGATATTATAAATGAATGTATATACTAGATATATATGATATATATGATATCTACATAATTAATATAATTCTAGAGATAATGGATATTTTACCACATGAACAAAGTGTAATTATAAGAAGTTTATTTTTGACTCAAGTACCTAAGATCGACAAAACGAGCATTATTAACATAAATAACTACATAATGTTCATAACATGGTAATAAGTGATATAAAAGGAATAATGAACTTGAAAAAGGTTCTTAAACAGGTAGAGATTAACTCTAGTTTATTATTCAGGAGGCTAAAGAGCGGTCGAGTGAATTCGGACACGAGGTAAGGGAACTTTTTAACCCAATTTCTATTCTTTGGGTTAATCTCCTACTTTCAAATTATTTCATGATATTATTATGTCCTATCTTGTATTTTTACTTTATTTATGTTTAATTATAGTGAATACACATAATAGATCTACTTTATTTAAAAAAAATGATCTTTGTAAGGGTCTTCGTCTCAATCTCCTTTCATTGAGGCATATTTTTTTTTATACACAAATTTCTTTTATACGGTGTATAAACCCCTTTGACTTTGAATTTTATTCAAAAAGGAATCTTTTTTTATGAAGCGTTTTACTAAAAGAAAAAAGGATTGTTTTTGTCTCACGTATGCGGCGACAACGACTTCTCCGCCGCCGTGACCATTATTTGTGTTTCGGCTTCCTCTACAAGCCATAACTTTTTTTAATGAAAAATAAATACAAAGTTTTAACTTTCTTTTATTTTGGTATTTAAAATGGTTTTGAAAGTGTTTTTATTATATCAATGTGTTGTATTGATATCTTTTGATTGAAATGTGGAAATGTTATGTTTCCTTTATGCATGTTTTATGTGATATGATTATGTTATGGTTTATGATATGTTTAAACCTATTCATATGAGGAATGCATTGGACTTAATAAGTGACGGGTGGAGCCCGATACAGCTCCTCGATGCATCGGTAGATCTCATGAGACAAACTAGTGCCTTGGCATGAGGCCTTGACAAAATCTTATTGCAGACTTGGCACGAGGCCTTGGCTACGTGGTTATGATAGTCTGGCATTATGCATTCCATCATTATGAAAGTGGTTATTTATATTGCATGTGATTATTCGACCAGTAGAATATCCATGTGAATAAGTAAATGGCATTATTTCATTTTACTGTTTCCATATTATGCTAAATTTCAAGTTTAAAAGGCTTTTGTTTTAGTTATACATTGCCTTAAATGTTATGTTTATTTATGAAAGCTTCCACTATATTGTTATCCTTACTGAGCATCTGAGCTCACCCCTTTCAATGTTTAAATATTTTCCAGGATGTGAAGAAGTATTTTATGAATGACCTGTAGGGATAGACAGAAGAGGATATGAGTGTGGACTATGGAGACTTTGTTATTGTAGTTTTTCACTTTATGATGTAATGTAACATGTATGAATGTATCTAGTGTTTCCAAGGCTACTAAACTAATCGTTCTTTCGAGACTTGATCTTTTGTGATCATGCCAATGTTACGCAATAATGCACCAACTCTGGGTAACTGGGGTCGGGGCGTTATATCCTATATATTATCTTGTATAATGTAAGAAATTAATGGGTTTCCCTAGATTATCTAACTAGGTAGTTTTATGCCAAAGAGGGATGCACCTGGATTATCTTGTGTAAGCTTGTTCTTGGAATTTAATTTAGGTAAAACTTAATGAGGTATAATTAAATGTTAGGATACCAGTGGAATAGATTTGAGTTTATCAATATTGTGGATTGTATAAATATTTATCTTCTCAACTATTTAAGAATCATATATAGTATGATTGGGATAATTCCCTGTCTAAATAACTAAGTGGTGAGTTTCATTCCAAAGAAGAGTTATTTGTTTAGTGAAATATGTATCTTATTATAATAATGGATATGATTTATTCTAAAGGGTTCATTATTTTAGTAGGATTATGTTTAATAAATGTCATTATTAAATAGTAATGATAAAAAACATGATACATATTTGATAAAAGACTATGTTGTAGATAAATTACATCACCATCAAACTTAGTTTTGAGAAAAATTATATAGGAATGATAATATTAATGTAATACACTCTTAATATAGGTAACTTAAGAAAAGATCGTAAGATAAATTTGATGTGCTAGAGTAACACCTTCCTGATTAACCAAATTTTTAATTTTTTAACTAGTGAATATATATGCTTATGTAAAGTATAGAAGGGTTCATTTAAGTTTTTAAATTCATTAGATAAAAATTACCTAAATAATTTTATTCTCGACTCATATACTCAATATGATTGAGTAAGATAATGGCTTGGTAAGACTATAAAATCCTATAAGGCATGTTCTGGTTAAGAAATGCATCTTATTGATGGAATTGTTATAAAAATATTAATGAATTCAAGAAAATTTTACCTGATTTTATCATGTGTTTTGAATAGATAAATATGACATATGATGTCTAGGTTCTAGTGTTGTATAAATAGTACAATTGAATAAATTTTTTTATCTAGTATAAATTTTTTATCTACATATTTGTTAAAATTTTGGGAAAGATGTTACTACAACCCATTAGTTACATATTTTGATAAATTGACTTCATTTAAAAGGAAAAAGATCCAAACAATCGAAGGATTTTTTTAATCTCCATGATTAGACTTGGATATTGACAATCGACATTTATGCAGACTTTCAAAGTGTGTGTGGAATATCTAGAAGGATTTGACCTCTGTTTATTCAACCAATAGTCAATAACGATGATCATTTATCGATCATGATATAAAATTGATCATGGTACTTTATTAGATTTTATTTTGTACTTAATTTTTTTATAAAAGATCCTCAAATTTCATACTAGGATTTTCCTTAGTGAAGACAACATAGTTATGTCTATTCAGTGATTAAAATTTTAATTACCCAACAAATGTTTTTCCACTACGCGACTCGGTGACTTTAATTCTTCATAGATCAATTACGTGAATGTTTAATATAAGTAAAAAAAAATTAAATTTTCTTTAAATTCAAGTAGAGCGCATCATTAAGGTCTCATCACTCTAAAATGGAATTTGATCCGATCTTAAATGGACAAGTTATGGTCATCCTAAATTTAAAATTTTGTCATCACCAATTAATTTAATTATATAAATTTTAAGAACATGTGTGTGTGTGTGTTATTTCTAACTTGGAGGTGGTGGATGGTGATGTATTCTAGTGAACCCCAACTATTCTTGCTGGATTCGGGTAGCCAAAATAATTCCCAACCGGTCCCCATAACTTCCACATAATTTTAAAAATTTTAAAAAAATATAAATCCTAAAGGTATTAGAATTTTGAAATACAAAATAAAATAGCAACAATAAAAATTAAAATGTCATGGGGGTGTGATGGAATTGGATTGGGATAAAAGAAAAAAATTAAAAAAACCTATATAGGGAGAATGGTGGTTGGATACACAAAAACACTAAAAAATTGAATTAGTGGGGTGGAACTTCAAACACTAATAAAAAAGTTTCTAAGGATATTATGTAAATCCATGAGATATAAAAGTGATAGTTAAGTAATAGACTATATTTTTATAAAATGGTTCACATCTCTATTTGAGAAATTAGGACCAAGGTTGACATGGGTTAATTCAAGGATGAAGATGCACAACTAGTTGACATAGGAATAAGTTCCACAAGATCTTATGGAAAATTATTGTTCCAGAGACACATAATACATAGGAAGGTTAAAACCATAGTGGTGGATTTATATTAACCATGGAGGGAGATATATTATTCAATAAGAATAATGGGTCCTACATATAAGTAATAAATGGAAATTATCTAAGATTAAAGATTTATATGAATTCAATAAATGGATTCCACATTCCAAATCAAGTCTGTATTTTAGAAGTTTCATCAATTGATGTAAAGTCATTTGGGTATATTCAAGAGATAATATACATGGGTGGTACAAGAGAGGTACCAATAAGGATTTATTGTTTATACCATGTCATCATGTGTAAATCCATTAGAATTATACTTGTCATAAATACTTTATATGATCATTATATTTCTCTTTGGATGTCAAGACTAAATTTCTCATTAAGTGTCTATAGGATACAACCAAAAATATTTGGTGACACCAAATAAATCCAATAAAGGGTGAAAGTTACTAAAATACAATTTTATATTGAATTAATCAACAATATCATATAATATTCATTAATGATGATTTTTTTTAATTTTTCTAAAAAAGGTTATTGGGAGATCCACTATTTCCAAAGTAAAATATGTTGATAACGTATGGAAAATAGTTGTTTATTCTTATAGTTAGTTAAGAATAAATTGAAATTTACTCTTCAAATATTGACTTAAAGTAGAAACCTAAGTTTTAAGGAATGAGATTTACTAAAGTAGATATAATGGGTTTCTTAGACCAAGTCAAAGTGCATATACTAACAAGGTATTAAAAAATAAAAGTTAGAACAATTTAGGATAGAATTGTTACCAATGTCACATGGTATAAATCTCTCTAAGAAGACAAGTATGATACATAGGAGGAGATTAATTTGGTGAGTATGATTCCATATGTTTCCTTTATGGATCAATCACATATGGAATTCTATATACTAGATGTGATATTTCCAATATATATTTTATAGTAGGAAAATATCGGTGGACTATAGGATAAATACATGAGAAGTAGTAAAAACTATCCAATTGTACTTGAGAGGGTATAAGGGATATGTTCCATGAACTTGGAGAGGAAGATACAATGGTTTTAAGGGGACATAAACATGTCTTCCTTTAGATTAATATTATCTAATATCAAAGACAGACTAAGGTAATGACAAATAGAAGATCATTCTAGCTAGTGGTAGCCATATCTAAAAATACTGAGTGTGTTATGACTTATAATGCAGCTAAAGAAGAATTGTAAAATATGTAATTATTTTTTCTATTTCTTGGAGTCACACCTTGTAATGAAAGTTCTATCATAATATAAATTATGATAAACCTAATTTAATGGTACCAATTACGTCAATTTTAGAAAAAGGAAAAAAGGAATATACTCAAGGATACCATATCTTGAGGAATCTTACTCAATGAGGTGAAGTCACAAAAAAGAAAAGTAGCAGTAAAATGGATACACGTCAGGCCCAATGACTAAAACCATAACTCAGTAGAAGAATGATTATATAATGTGAGAGATAATAAGAATTTTTATCAAGTTGAAACAATTTTAAGTGGGAGTGTTGTAAAATTGTGTGCCCTAGACCCAACTTGAATGGTACATTTTGATTACCATATCATGTATACAGAGAGTTATGTATAATGTAAAATTACTATAATAGTGTTGATATTACTATTTCCACTATTTACAAGCTAATTTTCATAGATTATTTTTCATATCAAAGGTTTATAGTAGTTACTAGGATATAATGAGAGCCTAGATATACCATGATGGTAATATTAAACTTATATCTTATAGTCTATGTAACAACCTGAACTTTTTAATTATATTTGTTTCCTAATTTTGTGTGTTATTTTATTTTATACTCAACAAAACTATATCCTTTAATTAATTAAGTGGGTATAATTAAAATGAGACCGTTGGGTTTCGACTATTATATGAAAATTGGTCAATATGACCGTTGGAAACTATAATTTTAACATTGTGTTTTTATAAATACGGTTATCTTGGTTAATTAATATAGATAGAAGATCGAATGGCCTCATCCAGTAGACTCAATCCATATGAAGCCCATCTATCGGAGCTTGGGAAGGAGGTAGCATCATAGGGCTTTGCTCTGGACCAAGCCCAAGCCAAACATCAACGTATGAATCTTGAATGGAATCGCTTAAGGGAGAAGTTCAAGCTGATAGAAATCACCAGTCGGGCAATGTTTTCCAAGCCACCCCAAGATTTTATTACCATAACACACCTTACACTTAGGTCCTATGTTGGTGATATAAGGGGTTATGTAATGAGAACCTAACTGCTTTGTGTAATCCTTTTATATAAATAAAATTGTTATTTATTCTTATGGAAAAGTTTGTGAATTTCAAATATCTAGATAAATATAGGGTGTGTATTATTGATGAATTTCGGAAAAAAGGGGTATTTTAAAATATTTTTGTATTCTTTATAAAATTAATAATGTGAAATGATTTTCAAAAAATGATCTTCTACATTTATGATCAGTGATAAATTTAGTGCCTCATAAAATCAACATGGTTTTTAGTGAATAGTAATGTAGGAATAGTAACATACCCATATGAATAGTAATGAAAAGTAATTTGACCAAAAAAATATAAACTTCATCCATGAAGTTATAATTACATTTTAGACATCTTAAAAGTGAAACAATGATCATAGTTTAAGTTTTGGTATTTTTGTACGCCATAAATATTTTATTTACAATTTTATAATTAATTTAATATTTTAAAATGGAAATTTATTTTTATAAAATTTAATCATAAAATGTTACTTTATTGCCTTATGGGTATACGATATTGTTATGGGACCTTGATTACCTTTTTAAGGTGTTACAAAATGAGTTATAGTTTTAAAGCTGTATTTTTGGAATAAATAATGATTTTATTTAATAATTAAATTAAAAATATTTAGAAAATTATTTTCATAAAATGGAATTCATTTTTGAATTCAGAACATCGATATTAGGTTAGGGTGAATATTTGGGTTTTTTCTGAAATAGTTTAATTATCGGTGAATAGTAAAAATGCAGTTTTGAGCTTCAGGTGTTTAATGACATCATTAATGATGTAATAATGATGTAATATTTATGGTCGACTTATGAATAGTGAGATATGATATGAGGTGTCCCAAGTGGCCAATACCATGGGAAAATACCATGGTCATGCCCATGGTTTTGCAAATACCACCGATGAGGTGTCCCTTAGAAATTAATAATTTATTCACTCACTTTTCCTATAAATACCAAGACATTTCCCTCATTAATTTAATTCCAAAATCAAACTCAATGAATTTCTAGTCTCCCTACCTCCCAAGGAGTCCTCCCAAGGTTCCCTCAAGCCTCCCAAGGTCTTGAATTTCAAGATTTCGAAGTTACTCTTCAAGGTAAGTGATCCTTTCACCCTCCTCTTTTATGTCATGACTTCTTCCATGTTGTGTCTTCTAGTTTTCATCTCTTTATATTGAGGGTATGTTCATATATGTTATCATTAATTTCCATTTCATGTATAATTTTTGAGAGACCCATTCCACTCTCATCAATTTTTTTTCTGAATTTCTAAGTGATGTTGTTAGGCTGCCGAATTTCTCGTAAAATAAATTGCATCTTCTCTTTTTCTTTCATGATTCCTTTTCATGTGGTATGTCATTCAAATATCCATACCATGATCTTATTTTGTACTCATAATATATTATGAATTATTTATGAGTGGGTGAACCTTTTCCCCTCTCTTTTAAATGTTCTCTAAATCCATGTTATATAGCTGTTGTGCTGCGGAAATTTCATCTCAAAATTTTAATCTCTTTATCTCAAAAAATTCAATTGTTTATTTATGTGAATAACAAGACCTATTTAGTTTCTATGGGTGTTCATAAATATATAAAAACGATATATTTTATTCTTTAATTTACATACATATAACCCTCATTCCCTTTCCATGGGTTATAAATGATATAATGATCATATTTTTAAGAACTTTTAAACGTCACAATCTTGAAATGAAACCCATTTATTTTATTCTCCATGGGTTATTTATGAATTTTTTTATTATAATCTATGTGGATCACATGAAAATAAAGAGAGATTATGGGTGTTCCCTGATAGTTCTCCAATGCATTGGGTAAAGAATTAATCTCTAGATATGACAAGTTTCATGATACCTTGGTGAATAACCTTGGTAATTTTTATGACACCTTGGGGATAAACCTTGGTGATATGTTCATGAATGTCTAAATGAAATTTTGTAGCCACATATTCAAGTTATGTTCCAATTTCTTTTCATTATGATATGCATATACTTACATTTCTCATGTCTTTATGTTGTTATTCAAGTTCTTATTGTTAACACAAGAAAATTGGTTCCCTTGTTTACCCTTACTGGGCCTTCTGCTCACCCTTTACTTTGATGTATGTCTCCAGGATATGAGTTGTAGTAGTTGTATGTAATATGAACCTGTGATGAAGCCCTAAAAGTGTTTTATAAGAATTTTTTAAGTTGTTTTCATGTATTATGTTCCTGATTTCCGAGACACTAGACTTTAAAGATCCTCTGGTTGTAAATTGTAATGAAAAGATATGTAACAAAAAGGCGGGATGCCATAGTTGGTATCAAAGTATAGTTTAGTTACTTTTGGAAACTAGGCTATGAAATCTTTAAAAATAATCCTATAGAAAATTTTAAATATAGGAAAATTTTCTAGTATTTTGG
This sequence comes from Viscum album, assembly GCA_963277665.1. NCBI lineage: Eukaryota > Viridiplantae > Streptophyta > Magnoliopsida > Santalales > Viscaceae > Viscum > Viscum album. Next base: position 287,078,998 of record OY728151.1, on the reverse strand, counting down.
TGAGTATTAAGTAAGTGGTTTATCAAGAAAATACATCCCGATATGGATAGGAGCAGGTGGAGGTGGCTCTAGCACAAAAGTACATAGGAGTGAAAACTCCAATAAGGAGTTTTAGTCTTGACCTTGCGTATCCTAGTAAATGACAACGGGCCTTGCTGCACTTTTGGATACGACACTCCCGGGGGATATTCTTGGTTAATCATAAGCTTTTTATGAATCATTATGAATGATTTATAGAGAAATGTAATTTTTTAAAGAAGTTTTAAGACATAAATCATTTATAGTTAAAATATTCGTAAATGAAATAAGTTTTTCACTAAGGTTTTATTATTTTAGAAATGGAGGGCAATAGGAGGAACCGTGCAAATGGTGACCACAATGGACCATGCACTGACAGCCCTCCGATGGAAGCTAGAATAGAACATTCATGAGAATGATGAACCAACTGACTCAAGTTATGGGAAATAACTTGAATCAAGCCGAGATACCGATCTCACCGTGAAGGGAACAACATTCTGTTGAGTCCTTTATGCATCAATTACCACCAAACTTTAGTGGATCGACTGACCCATTGATTGCAGAGTAGTGGATCAGCTCTATCCAGAAGATCTTGTATGTGCTCCGCTGTTCAGAGAAAGAGATGGTCACCCTGGCTGTCTATCACTTAGAAGGAGAAGCTAATTAGTGGTGGGAGATGATTAAAAACACGAGGCAAATAGTGGAGGTTGAAGCTATAGAGTGGGAAGAGTTTACAGGGATCTAATTCGGTAATTATTTCCCTCGTTCCATGAGAACAAGAATAGAGACGGAGTTTCTCGAGCTGAAGCAGAAGGAGAATGATTCTTTGGGAATCTATTAGATGAAATTTACAAGGATTTCACATTACACCACTAGCTTTTTCATGGATCCAAATGGAAAGGTTGATAGATTCTTCGGTGGTCTGAGACTTCATCTGTGGAAGAATCTAGCCAACCGAGATTATGATAGCTATGAGGCGATCATGTGAAGTGCGATGAAAGTCGAATTTGAGTTTGGTAAGACATGGTGGTCTCATAAATCCAATGAAAAAAAAAGAGATCAATGGATCCAAGTTTAGGGAGGAGCTTTGATCAAGGAAGAGGATGCAATCAAGTGAAACGTCCCACGTGTAATAAATGTAGGAAGAAGCATTCGAGGAACTGCCTGCTCGAGAGCGGGAAATGCTACAAGTGTGGAAGAGATGGCCATATTGCGAGGAATTTTCATAGTGAGGTGAAACCTCAACTTCCAAACACTAACGAAATGGTAAAGATGGTGCAGGCCCTACCTAATGTCCAGTGCTTTATATGTGGACAACTTGGGCACTTTTTCAGTCACTGTCTAAATCTGAGAGCATTGGAGGGGAACCACCATCAGCCTTAGCAAAGGCCAAGGGAGAAAGGTTGTTCTTTTCCTATCACGATAGCTGAAGTTGAAGCTCTAAATTATGTGGTAGTAGGTACTCTTATTGTTCTCTCAAAGCTAGCAAGTACTTTGTTTGATTTCGGTTCTACGCATTTCTCTATTTCCTCCAAGTTTGCAAAGAATTTGGAATCAACCCCAGACTTTCTAAAAGTAGAGTTATTAGTCAAGACTCCTGGTGGGATTATCCAAGAATCATTAGTGTTTATAAACTCTAGTATTTACTTTGGTGAGCACAATATTATCGCAAATCTAGTAGTCATTCCCATGCTGAAATTCGACATTATACTAGGGATGGACTAGCTCTCAAAGTATAATGCTAAGATCAAATGCAGAAGTAGTCTTGAATAGAAAACCTACAGTTATCTTCCAAGGAGAGATATCTCAACCTGATATTTTTCTAGAAGAACCTCCTATATTATTCTTTATAGAATTGATCGGTGAATAAGAAGAAGGAAATGAGAGTTTGAGGAAAGAAAATGTACCCATTGTCTAGGAATACATTGACGTCTTTCCTGAGGAGTTTCATGGACCTCCCCCAGAAAGAGAGGTAGAGTTCTCTATTAAAATCATACCTAGATCTCATCCAATATCAAAGACCCCATATAGGATGGAAAATGTGGAGCTAGAGGAATTAAAGAAATAACTCCAAGATCTTTTGGAGAAGGGGTTTATCCGACCAAGTGTGTCTCCTTGGGGAGCACCTGTTCTCTTTGTAAATAAGAAGGATGGATCAATGTGGCTATGCATTGATTATAGAGAATGAAATGGGATCACAGTAAAGAAAAAATTCCCTCTTCCAAGAATTGATGAATTATTTGACCAACTTCGTGGGGCTCAATTCTTCTCTAAGATTGATTTTCAATCTGCTTATCATCAATTAAGGTTGAAGAAAGAAGAAATTCCAAAAACTGCCTTGCGATCAAGATATGGGCATTATGAGTTTTTTGTTATTCCTTTTGGACTAACTAATGCACCTACTATTTTTATGGATTTCATGAATAGAGTATTTAAAGACTACCTTGATAACTTTGTGGTATTTTTTATTTAAGATATTCTGATATATTCCAAAATTCATTAAGAGCATGAGGATCATCTAAGGGTTATTTTGAAAACTCAACGGAAGGAGAGACTTTTTGAGAATTTTGGTAAATGTGAATTCTAGTTACAACAATTTGATTTATTGGGGAACATTTTAACCAATAAAGGAATCACAGTTAACCCTGCAAAGACAAATTTTGTAGAGGAGTGGCCTCAGCCTATAACAATAACTGAGATTCATAGTTTCATTGGATTAGCAGGATATTATAGGAGGTTTGTGGAAAAAAAAATCATGAATTTCTAATCCATTAACCTAGTTAACTCGAAAAGGGGTCAAGTTCATCTGTACAAAGGAGTGTGAGGAAAGTTTCCAAGATCTGAAGAAGATATTGGTTTCTGCACCTGTGTTAACTCTGCACTCAAGTGGAGAAGGATTCATTATTTTTAGCAATGCATCTTTGAAAGGGCTTGGGTACGTCCTCGTGCAGAATGACAAGGTCATTGCTTATGCATCTCGATAGTTGAAGACTCATGAGAAGAACTATCCTACACATGATTTGGAGATGGCTGTGGTTGTTTTTGCTCTGAATATATGGAGGTACTATCTTTATGGGGAGAAATGTGATATATACACAGACCATCAAATTTTGATGTATATTTTCACACAAAAGTAATTTAACATGAGACAAAGGAGATGGTTGGAACTTTTTAAAGACTATGATTGCTCAATTCATTATCATCCCAGAAGAGAAAACAAAATCACTAATGCATTAAGAAGGAAAGACCCAGTTGTTATGTCCATTATGAGGATTCAAAGAGATCCTTTGATCAATGACATAGTAAAACTGGACATGAGAATTATAAAGGAAGGGACATCATCAACCCTAACCCAAATTATTTCTCAACCATCACTACTATAGAAGATCAAGAAATCTCAGAAAGAATATCCTTTGTTATAGAAGAAGTTTGAGGTTGTGAAGGATGGGAAGTTTCCTGAGTTCAATACTGATCAATAAGGTGTACTCAAATTTTGTACAATACCATTTGTTCCGTTTATTCCGGAAATAAAGAAGGAGTCGATGGATGAAGCTCACAGCTCTACTTTCTCTATACATCCTGGTAGCATGAAAATGTATAGGGACCTTTGTGATCATTATTGGTGGGATAATATGAAAACGGATATTGCTGACTACACTTCAAGGTGCCTGGTATGTCTGTAAGTGAAGGCAGAGCGTCAACTTTTTAAAGGGGTATTGCAACCACTACCCATACCAGCATGGAAGTAGGACAATATCACTATGGACTTTGTCACTGGTCTCTCGAGAACTTCCAAATAAAATAATGCGATATGGGTTATTATGGACTGTCTCACCAAGATTTCCCATTTTATATCCATTTAGGAAGATTTATCTCTTCATCAAATTACTAGGATTTACGTGAAGTAAGTGGTAAGGCTGCATGAAGTTCTACTTTCTATCGTATCTGGTCGTGATCTAAGGTTCACATCAATATTCTCGAGAAGTCTTCAAAAAGATCTGAGCACTGAATTGAATTTCAGTACGGCCTATCACCCCCAAACTAATGGGAAATCTGAAAGGACTATTCAAACACTCGATAACATGCTGAGAACTTGCTCAATGGAATTTAAAGGTGGATGGGATCAATATCTCTCTTTGGTTGAGTTCTCTTACAACAACTGCTTCCACTCGATCATTCAAATGGCACCCTATGAAGCTCTATATGTGAAGCGATGTATAACTCCTACTTGTTGGGATGAATTTGGTGAGAGAAAGCTTCTTGGGCCTGATCTTGTACAATAGATGACAGAAAAGGACCATGCCATCCAAAAACACATTAAGTCTGTTCAAAGTCGGCAAAAGAGCTATGCTGACAACTGTCAAAGGGACTTGGAGTTTGATGTTGGTGACAAAGTCTTTCTTCATATTTCACCTTGGAAGAGAGTTATGAGGTTTGGGAAGAAAATGAAGCTTAGCCCTAGGTACATTGGCCCTTATGAAATCCTTGATCGTGTGGGAGCATTGGCTTATCAGCTTTCACTTCCTCCAAACCTAGCACAAGTTCATGATGTATTACATGTATCCCTCTTGAGGAAGTACATACCTGACCCTTCACATGTACTAAATCCAGAGGTGGTACAACTGGAACATTACCTCTCTTATGAGGAGCAGCTGGTGGAGATCTTGGATCGTAGAGACAAGGTTCTACGCAACAAGACTACCCACCTTGTTAAGGTGTTGTGGAGGAACCACAAATGTGAAGAATCCATGTGGGAAATGGAGGAGTCCATGAGACATAAGTACCCACACCTTTTCCCATCAGTGGGTATGAGATAAAATTTCAGGGATGAAATTTCTTAAGGGGGGAAGAATGTAACGTCCCGAACTTTTTAATTATATTTGTTTCCTAATTTTGTGTGTTATTTTATTTTATACTCAACAAAACTATATCCATTAATTAATGAAGTGGGTATAATTAAAATGAGACTGTTAGGTTTCGAATGTTATATGACTGTTAGAAACTATAATCTTAACATTATGTTTTTATAATTATGGTTATCTTGGTTAATTAATACAGAAAGAATATTGAATGGCCTCATCAAGTAGACTCGAGCCATATGAAGCCCATCTATCAGAGCTTGGGAAGGAGGTAGCATCACAAGGTTTTTCTCTGGACCAATCTCAAGCCGAACTTCAACATATGAAGCTTGAATGGAATCTCCTAAGGGAGAAGTTCAAGCTGATAGAAATCACAACTTGGGCAATGTTGTCGGAGCCACCGCAAGATTCTATCACCGTAGCACGCCTTACACTTAGGTCCTATGCTGGTGTTATAAGGGGCTATGTAATGAGACCTTAGCTACTTTGTGTAATCCTTTTATATAAATAAAATTGTTATTTCTTCTTGTGGAAAGGTTTGTGAATTTCAAATATCCAGATAAATATAGGATGTGTATTATTGATGAATTTAGGAAAAAAGGGGTACTTTAAAATATTTTTGTATTCTTTAAATAATTAAAAATGTGAACTGATTTTCAAAAAATGGTCTTCTATAGTTGTGATCAGTGATAAATTTAGAGTCTAATAAGATCAACTTGGTTTTTAGTGAATAGTAATGTACGAATAGTAACATACCCATATGAATAGTAATGAATAGTAATGAATATTAATTTGACCAAAAAATTAGAAACTTCACCCATGAATGTATAAATACATTTTACACATATTAAAAGTTAAAAAACGATCATAGTTTAAGTTTTGGTATTTTTGTACGCCATAAATATTTTATTTACAATTTTATAATTAATTTAATAATTTAAAATGGAAATTTATTTTCATAAAATTTAATCTTAAATTGTTACATTATTTTCTTATGCATATACGATATTTTTATGGGACCTTGATTACTTTTTTAAGGTGTTACAAAATGAGTTATAGTTTTAAAGCTGTATTTTTGTAATAAATAATGATTTTATTTGAAAATTAAATTAAAAATATTTAGAAAATTATTTTCATAAAATGGACTTAATTTTTTAATTTAGAGCATTGATATTAGGTTATGTTGAATTGTTGGGTTTTTTCTGAAATAGTTGAATTATCGGTGAATAGTAAAAATGCAGTTTTGAGTTTCGGGTGTTTAATGACATCATTAATGATGTAATAATCATGTAAGATTTATGTTCAACTTATGAATAGTGATATATTCTATGAGGTGTCCCAAGGTGCCAATATCAAGGGAAAATACCATGGGCAAGCCCATGGTTTTGCAAATACTACCAATGAGGTGTCCCTTGGAAATTAATAATTTATTCACTCACTTTTCCTATAAATACCAAGAAATTTCCCTCATTCATTTAATTAAAAAAACATTATCAATGAAGTTATAGTCTCCTTACCTCCCAATGAGTCCTCTGAAGGTTCCCTCAAGCCTCCCAAGGTCCCGACCTTCAAGATTTCGAAGTTACTCTTCAAGGTAAGGGATCCTTTCACCCTCCTCTTTTAAGTCATGACTTCCTTCATGTTGTGTCTTCTGGTTTTCATCTCTTTATGTTGAGGGTATGTTATTATATTTTCTCATTACTGTCTATTTCATTTATAATTTTTTATAGACCCTTTCCTCTCTCATAAATTTGTTTTCTGAATTTCTAAGTGACGTCGTTAGGCTGCTGAATTTCTCGTAAAAGAAATCGCATCTTCTCTTTTTCTTTAAAGTTTCCTTTTCATGTGGTATTTCATTCAAATATCCATACCATGATTTTATTTTGTACCAATACTGTATTATGAATTATTTATGAGTGGTTTACCCATGTCCCCTCTCTTTTAGATGTTCTCTAAAACCATGTTATATAGCCGTTATGCTGCAGAAATTTCGTCTCAAACTTTCTATCTCTTTCTCTCAAGAAATTATCTTATTTATTTATGTGAATACCCAGACCTATTTCGTTTCTATTGGTGTTAATAAATATATAAAAATGATATATTTTATTCTGGAATTTACATAAATATAACCTTCACTCCCTTTCCATGGGTTATAAATGATATAATGATCTTATATTTAAGAACTTTTAAAACGTCACGATCATGAAATGAAACCCATTTATTTTATTCTCCATGGGTTATTTGTGAATTGTTTGATTATGTTATATGATGCTCACATTAAAATAAAGACATATTAAGGGTGTTCCCTAATATCACTCTATTGCATTGGGTAAAGAATTAATCTCTAGAGATGACAAATTTCACGATACCTTGGTAAATAACCTTGGTAATTTTTATGACACCTCGAGGATAAACCTTGGTGATATGTTCATTAATGTCTAAATGAAATTTTTTATCCACATATTCAAGTTACATTTCAACTTCTTTTCATTATGATATTCCTATACTTCCATTGTTCATGTTTTTATGTTGTTATTCAAGTTCTTATTGTTAACACAAGTAAACTAATTCCCTTGTTTACCCTTACTGGGCCTTTTGCTCACCCTTTCCTTTGATGTATGTCTCCAGGATATGATTTGCAGTATTTATATGTAGGATGAACCTATGATGAATCACTAAAAGTGGTTTATAATAATTTTTTATGTTGTTTTCATGTATTATGTTCCTGATTTCCAAGACACTAGACTTTAAAGATCTGCTGGTTGTAAAATGTAATGAAATGTTATGTAACAAAAAGGTGGGATGCCATAGTCTAGATACATCATGTTGATAGGAAACAAATGATGTGTGACTATCTGGTGCTAGGTGATTATAATAATTGAGACTTCTTCTCATGAAGTTCACATTTGATGATCTTGAGTAGATAAGATAGTGAGGATTGACCCACCAATAGGAACACCACATGTTGTAGGTGACATTGGTAGTTCCTATCTACGAGCATGTGTAATGGTATCCCAAAATGTGATTGTTATCATTGTATGCTATCTTATTATATACATTGATGAAATATGAAAACCATAACATTAATATCGTGGTGAGGCATCTTGCATAGGGTGATTCATTAGTGGTATTACATTGTTTGAATAATCTTAATAGATTTTTTCTTCTTTTATAAGGAACTGATATCTTGGGCTTCATTGATTGGTATAGTAGTACCTTCACTAAATCCATGGAAATGGAAGAAGTAGGTAAGTGTTCAATAAGGTTTAAAAAATAATAAAAAAATAAATGAAGATGAAACAAAGTGTGCATACTGCATTATGAGATTTTAGGAGACATATATATTATATTACACTATGTGTGTCCATATGAAAGGTTATCATTTCTATGAATTTTATTTATCTCCATAAGGACCTTGATGGGTTGTGAGACTCTATTCCCAGTATGTGAATAGTATTCACTACTATAAATATGAGGACCTAGAGGGTCACACACTTAGCATATTCAAAAGTATTTCTTATTCTAATGAATAGATATTTAGGACATGGAAGCCCCCACTATGGGGTTCGGGTTAATATCTATGTTTGAAAATTTTCCATAAAATAAATAAATTCATATTATTCTAGTTTAGAATAATTGGTATTGAATTTATTTATAATAGTTATTCACAAGTAATTTAGTTAATACATGGGAAAATATTTAATCAATGAAAATTATTTTAATATTTAAGGTTTATTTAATATTTTCAAGAATAATGAGTAAAGTTAATGATTCTATTTTATCATGTAATATATATATATATATATTATTAAAATTATGTGATAAAAATATAAACAATGTTTATGACATAGTTAGTTATTCATAACATTTTGTTTATGGCATATTTAGTGGGTAATGCATAACTGAGGGATGAGAAGCCATTTTTGGATATTTTTTACCTCTCTATATAAGTGATAGGAGGCTATCATTTAGGGAACTATTCACTACATAAATTTGAGATCCTATCTCTCATCTCTTGCAAATCCTAGAGAGAAAAGTTTTGGATCTGATTTCTCCTTCAAATATCGAAGGATCGACATAGCAGTGATCGTCAAGGCGTTGAAGGTGTCATCAAATTTATAAACTCACACCTAGATATTGACTATCTATGTTCCATTATAATATAAAAGTGTGTTTGGATGATCTAGAGGGATAAGACCTCAGTTACTTCTATCAATGGTCATTGAAGATGATTAATTTTCAATCATGCCTTCAAATAAATATAGGTAATTTTCAATTTTATTTGGTGATTAATTACTTCACGCAAGATCGTTGAATTTTATATCAGGTTTTATATGAATAGATAAAAGGTAGTTATATCGATTCAAAGATTAAAATTTTAATTCTCAAACCTATATTCTTCCATTTTATGCCCTATTACTTATATTATCCTCGTAACTTCCTCTCTTATAAATTACCAAGCATAAAACTTTATAAGTAGAAGCCCCATCCACTAATGAGAATCCAACACCTGATAGTCAAAACATCATTTATGTCCCATTATATATAATTTATCTATATATTTCAGAATATTATTGTAAAGACCCAAAGCCTGACGTATATGGACATTACATTACTTTTACGGAATACTTAATACATGACAAAAATATATGCCCAAAGACCGTATTAGTTTAGTGTATTGGGAAACTCGGAACGTAATCTTCCAATCATGGTGAAAGATCTTCAACATCTACCATAAAGATCTTCCCCTTTTTGGTTTTCTTACCTAAAACCTTTCTTTATATCATGGGGAAAAGAAAACATAAAAAGTGTGAGCTCAAATGCTCAGTAAGGGTAAACATGGAGAACATAAAACAATCCATAAACATTTGAATACAAAAACTTGAACATAAAATCTAAACATCAAAATCTTAATCAAAGACATAAATATTGGAAGTATGTAAGGAATATATCATAAAGGAACATCAATCATGATAAAATAGCATGGGAATAAAACATGTAATTTTGGAAAACCATTAAGTACATGATATGATTTCCATAGTAGCCAAGGCATTACTGTCAGGACCATCTTAGTGGACAAAGTCCCTTTCTGAATCGAGTTCACTCCTCGTTTCAGTCCTGTAACACTGAACCGGATTAACTTACCGTTCCATCCATGCCTATCTCATGAGATATAAATCTTTACCCAATTAATTGGAGGGAGATATAGGTCCCACCCATCTCATAATGAAATCATTCTTACTTTTTCCACAGAATAAACTTAAAACATTCATCATAACCCAAAGAATAAAATGGGTTTCATAAACATCATCCCATCATCACATAATACATATAAAAAAAATGTATATTTCATCATAAGAAAAGTGAAACCATGTAAATCATAGAGACATTATACTTGAAACATACACATATATAATAATGACATCTTATATGGGAAATGGTTTTGATAAAACATTTGAAATGAATTCTTGAGGAAAATATCCTTTCTTCTTCAAAATAATTTTCTTTTCAAAAAATTCCATGAAATGTTAAAAGAAAAGGATTTTGTTACAAATAGTAAATAAATATTGTATAGAAATCTTCATGAAAATAAGGTTTTATAAAACCATAAAAATCTATTCACTCCATATAAGTTAAAAAAACATTCTTCTTGTACTTTTTCCGGAAAAGTCAAGAAGTACCTCATATGGTAAAAAAAAGAAAGATTCCTTCCATAGCACAAATTAAAAGTCAAATAGGAGTAAAAATAACTTTAAACATACATGTAATAATATTAAAAACTTTATGAAAAAACCTTTTTATGGTCATGGATGAAAAATATAACCCCAGTAAATACTTACGTATAAGCGATCTCGAATAAAAATGAGATTGAAAAATTATCCCTTACCTTATGTCTGATATGCTTCATATGTATCAGAACCTCCGGTATAATGATTTAAATAATTTAATTAACTTATTACAGAATCATATTCACTGTTATGATATCATATATGGTTTACTTATGACTTTATATTACCCATTAGTTTGTAAATTCGATGTAAAAGCAGCGATTTGGGTAAAATCGTTTCATTTTTTGTACGTGTTTCGACTTGTTGTTCTTGATATTATTAATTATATAATGATTTACTTAATTACAGAATGTAAAACATGATTTATATATAATAAATATTCATCATATACATATATATATATATGATAGATCGATAAATTGAATGAAATACACCGTTCATGGAGACGGTAGGCTGTACGTATGCATGAACGCTGTTTTCGTTTCCTTATTGAATTGAATGGAATTAAGTAGATGAAATACATATATATAAATACATAAATCCAGTATCATTATTATGTCATATATTTCATTATTATTCATTATATATACTTTATAATCATTCATGAATGGTTAACATGGAAAATGAATCTCACCGCGTCGTGGAGACGGTAGTCCGTACGTACGCACGAGCGATGATATAATTCCCATGAACTTGGAATTGTATTGAAGTGTATGTATAATATTTCAGAATCAATATCAATTTACAATAATCATATATAGTTATTTATTTACACCATTTTACCCATCCAAGTAAGGTGGTGGTCGAAAACAGATTACACCACGGCGTGGAGACGGTATTCCGTACGTACGCACGCACAGTGATTTTGTTTTCCATAGGATGGATAGAAGGTGAAATAATGTTTTTTCATATTTATAATAAAATATCATTATATAAGTAATACTGATGTTATTAATTTATAATGAGACAACTAAACAAGAAGAAGTAGAAGAAGAAAGAAACTTGAGAGAATCGGAAGAAGAGATTACCTCTTCTTCGACGAACCTCCTTTAAGCCTTCTATTAAGGAAGTAGAGTTGGTCTTTTGAAAAGACCATAACCTCCAGAATGTTTCTAGGGAAGTGTAGAAGAGAAATATCCAGGGTTTGGCAGAGATTCAAGGCTCAAAAGGGTGTGAAGAGAAGAGGTAAGGGGTGCCCTTTTTATAAGGGAGGAGAGGGTACCTTTGGAAAAATTTAAAATATTATTTTATTATAAAGTCATATTCGGTTTTTAATAGCTCAAAATTTATTTATTTCAAAGATAAGGTGGGGATGGGTCAAAATACTCTCAACCAATAAATTTTAGATAAGTTTACGTTACTATTTAAACCTTATAATTTAGATTTAACTTTAAGTTAAATAATTTTACTTTTACCTTGTCTTCTTGTTTTCTTACACAATATGGTTAATAAACTTACTATAAAAAACCAAAATAACCCCAAGTGGTTCATTATTAATATATATAACCTTATCTAAGTCGTTTTTCTGAACCCTAGATTTTTAAGAATAAAATAAAAATTAATAATATAATATTTGTTTTAAATACTATTTTATGTCAATTTTGACACTATTTGGTACTTGATTTTTGTGAAAATCATAATAGAATTATTAGTTCAAAAAAAATTAATGAAATCAATACTAACATGTCATATTAACCTATAAAATTAGTTTAATTCATAAAAAGTCTCAAATTACATTTATTTGGTTATTTATAATATAAATTATGTTAATATTTCATTAATAAGGTAATTACTGCATCATCATTGTGTCGTAAATAAATTAAATTATTTATAGTCTAAAAATTATAAATAAAATACCATTATGTAGGAAATATTTTTATCTTTCTAATGAATATTTATAGTCGAATTTATCTTATGTATAACCCTATATTAAAAATGTTTTAGTTATTAAACTTTGATTTTAACTATTTTAACTATTCTTTAAATAAAATAATAATAAATGTCCTAATCTAATCCAAGTGGACCTAAATGGTCATATTTTATTCCTAAGGTTGTTTTTGGTCGAATTAAACTTATAAAATATAATTAGGACATGTGTTAAGGTAATAATAATACCATTTTTACCCATAAGTACCCTATTTACTTTAAAACGTGGTAAATAAAACTAAAAAGTTACTATTCACCCAAAAAAAAATTTATCTTATTGAACCACATTTTACTCCTTGATATTAACTGTGTTCCTCGGATTTTCTAAATTCCACTCACAGAAGTGGTAAAATTATGTTTTATGTGAATTTTCAAATTCTCCTAGGAGGTGGGTAAAAGACGGTGAAGTTCAATAAAATTTTTATATGTCTAAAATTATTATAAAATGACTCCAATGAATTACTTTGAACTTATATAGGTATTATGTATCAATTTTGACCTAAAATAAATTTAAATAAAATAAATGATTATTTAAATAAAAAGTTGGTTTTTAAATAGTAACATAGTGTTTTCACTATTCATCAAAAATTGAATGTTTTTAGAAAAATACCAAAATTTCACCATAGGCTAATTTTGATATTCCGAATCCAAAAATGAAGCCCATTTTGAAAGATAAAATTTATAAAATTTCAAAAATTGGGTATTACTATTCATAACAGCTAGTTCATAATAATATTATAATAATATCTTGTTTAGTGAAACTTGGTATTGTGTACTACACACGCTATCGAGGAAGGTCTTGATTGTGTGTAATGCAAGCCAATTCATGGATGTGTGTATTGAAAGCTCCATTTGGTGTTTCGTATAACATTATCAAAACTTATTTCATTTATACATTAAACAAAATCTATACGTAATGTTGCGTAGAATAATTTCCACAAAACGAAATTCAATTTGTGTGTAACACAAGACAAGAATAGCATTGCATATACTACAAGCTAATACGGTGTTGAATATAGTACAAGCTAATCTTGGTGTAGTGTATAATATAAGACATCAAAGAAATTAAAAATAATATATCTCATAAAATCTTGGGGTGTTACATTCTACCCCCCTTAAAATGAATTTCTCCCTCGAAATTCGTCAGGGTTATAAATGGTTTACTACTTGAAAGTTTCTTTCATAGAAACTCACATCATAAAAAGGAATACTAAAACTTCATTTTAAAAAGTAAAGTTAGAAACGTAACGGTTACCCATATTAACTCATCACTGGGTTTCCACATAGGAGAACATAGGTGGAAATATGGATATGGAAGAAAAATATAACCATCAAGTTCTGATGGAGAGTGGTAGAGGACATGGCTATGAAAAATCCAACAATCACAAAGCCATAAATTTTTGATGATCTAAGGTACCATCTGATTAATCGGATATAAGGGTGGTAGGACAACATTTTTGGTTTTCAAGATCATTTCCCTAAAGTTGAATAATTTTAATTAGAAGAAATACTTACTTTATTTCGGTATAATATCACTGTTGTTTGTGCCTTGGACAATTTCCACTTCATCTCTTAATGAAATGAAGATGATTTTTTCATTCATGAAGTGTTAGTAGATCATGTGATAGAATGATGGGTCATTCCATATGTCTCAAACAAAAGGTTAGAAAAAATTATGAAATATAAATAAGTCCATCTATGGTGAGGTTAATCATATATGATTCCAAAAATGAACTTATACTTCATCTATCATACCGCTTAATAAAACTAGTTTCTACTAACCAGGGACTTCCTGTAGGCCAGTGGTAGGCGATAAAGGCCTGTCGCACTTCGGTTGTGGGTTCAATTCCCACAACCTTGTCCGACGTGACGGGTTTTCACCCATCCTACAAGTTGTCCTTTTTATAAAACTATACTATTATAACATAACAAGAGTTCTAGACTTAAACAATACTATCTGATATCTAACTTAATATATTCCAATCTTTAGGTTTATCCAAAATACTTCTGTCCAATCTCATAGTATAAAGATAACGATTACTTGAAATGTCATCTATTGAGCATGTGAATACCATCATTTATCATACGATATATCTTGTTGGTCACATTCCAAACATGTGAATACCCTAATCATGTATTCTCGTGAAACATGAATTAACATAGAACCATAGTGAAAACATGAGTGCTGTCAAAAGTTAACTCTTTCCACATACCAAAATCCCAAAAATTCTATATACTCAAACCATGATATCACTTAGTCCTTATATCAATCATGAGTTCATTAATACTATCAAACATCTCATTATCTCATTATCCCTTCATTATGCGCATATCATCTATTTTCCAAAAATTTCTGAATTACCTTCATGGTTACCAGCACCATTCAACATATACTTTCAAATACTCTAGGGAAAAAAATAGTGTAACAATCCTTAGATGTGTCTTTATTCTATACAACATAACTCTTGATAAAAATAAATCATTCCACTACCTTCTTAAACCATTGACTGAGATTCAACAATTCTTTAATCTCACATATCATTTGTAGTCTCTTCATCATCATCAACATAAATACTACCCATACGACCATGATGATTCTCTTCATGAGACTTTCCCTTAGGGAATTGGTTTGTGTAATGCCCATACATCCCACATTGAAAACATTTAATCATTGTTGATGTCGTAGCAATACCATTATCCTTGTCCATGGTGTTAACTGAACCTTTTCCTTTTCACTTATTGGCTTTGTGTCCTTCTTTTCCATACCCAAATCATCTTCCAGTTCCTTTGAAACAATCTCTCTGATGCCTCTTCCCACATGATTTACATGAGGTAAATTGAACTTTCTTTCCTCTATGATCATCATGAAACTCCATCTTTCTCTTATTATCTGAGTCGGGAAACTTACCAAAGTTGAGATTATTGATCATATTATGAGATTACTGATTAGGCATAATAATGATATGTGAACTTCCAGATCCAATTTCATTTGGTTGCTCATGAAGAATATCATTCCATTGTCCATCATATCCTCCATTATCGTGAATCTTCTTGTTTCCAGCCATTTTCTAAAACCCAAAAATAATAGTGTGAGAGGAAAAAATCATGCTAGGAAAACAACATAATAAAGGGGGATTACCTTTAATATATAACATCTTAGTTTTAATTCTAAGATCGTTATCGTAATTCTAGGACTATAACCTATACGTATACTTATCCTTAGAGACATCCCTAGACATACCTTAGAAATATCTCTAGGGATTTCACTAAAGTTTTCACATCTTAGTTTCCAATGGTTAACTAAAACTTCGCTCTGATACCAAATGTAAAGACCCAAAGCTTGAAATACATGGAAATTACATTAATTTTACGGAATACTTAATACATGACAAAAACAGACGCCCAAAGACCATATTAGTTTATTGTCTTTGGAAACTCGGAACGTAATATTCTAATCATGGTGAAAGATCTTCAACATCTACCATAAAGATCTTCCCTTTTTTGGTTTTCTTACCTAAAATATTTCTGTATATCCTGGTGAAAAGAAAACATAAAAATGGTGAGATCAAATGCTCAGTAAGGGTAAACATAGATAACATAAAACAATCCATAAACATTTGAATACAAAAACTTGAACATAAAATCTAAACATCAAAATCCTGAGCAAAGACAAAAATCTTGGAAGTACGTAAGGTATATATCAAAAAGGAACATAAATCATGATAAAATAGCATGGGAAAGAAACATGTAATTGTGGAAAACCATTAATCACATGATATGATTTCCATTGTAGCCAAAGCATTACTGTCATGACCATCTTAGTGGACAAAGTCCCTTTCTGAATTGAGTTCACTCCTCGTTTCAGTCCTGTAACACTGAACTGGATTAACTTACCGTTCCAGCCATGTATATCTCATGAGATATAAATCTTTACCCAATGAATTTGAGGGAGATATAGGTCCCACCCATCTCATAATGAAATCATTATTATTTGTTCCATAGAATAAACTTAAAACATTCATCATAACCCAAAGAATAAAATGGGTTTCATAAACATCATCCCATCATCACATAATCCATATAAAACAAATGGATATTTCATCATAATAAAAGTGAAACCATGTAAATCATGGAGACATTATACTTGAAATATACACATATGGAATAATGTCATCTTAGATGTAAAATGGTTTTGATAAAACATTTGAAATTAATTCTTGAGGAAAATATCCTTTCTTCTTCAAAATCATTTTCTTTTCAAAAAATTCCATGCAATTTTAAAATAAAAGTATTTTATTGAAAATAGTAAATAAATATTACAGAGAAAGCTTCATGAAAATAAGGCATTATAAAACCGTAAAAATCAGTTCACACTGTATAAGTTAAAAAAACATTTTTCTCGTACTTTTTCCGGAAAAGTAAAAAAGTACCTCATGTGGTAAACAAAAGAAAGATTCCTTTCATAACACAAATTAAAATTCAAAGAGGGGTAAAAATGACTTTAATAATACATGGAATAATATTAAAAACTTTATGAAAAATCTTTTTATGGTCATGGATGAAAAATATAACCCCAGTAAATACTTACGTATAAGCCATCTCGAATAAAAATGAGATTGAAAATTTATCCTTTACCTTATGTTTGATATGATTCATATGTATCCTAAACTCCTGTATAATGACATAAATAATGACATTAACTTATTACAGAATCATATTCATTGTTATGATATCATATATGGTTTACTTATGACTTTATATTACCCGTTTGTTTGTAAATTCGATGTAAAATCAACGATTTGGGTAAAATCGTTTCATTTATTGTACGTGTTTCGACTTGTTGTTCTTGATATTATTACTTATATCCTGATTTATTTAATTCTAGAATGTAAAAAATTATTTATATATAATACATATTCAGCATATACATATAAATATGATAGATCGATAAATGGAATGAAATACACCGTTTATAAAAACGGTAGGTCGTACGTACGCATGAACGTTGTTTTCGTTTCCTTACTGAATTGAATGGAATTAAGTAGATGAAATACATATATATAAATACATAAATATAGTATCATTATTATGTCATATATTTCATTATTATTCATTATATATACTTTATAATCATTCATGAATGGTTAACATGGAGAATGAATCTCATCGTGTCGTGGAGACGGTAGTCCGTATGTACGCACGAGCGATCATATCATTCCCATGATCGTGTAATTGTATTGAAGTGTATGTATAATATTTTATAATCAATATCAATTTACAATAATCATATATAGTTATTTATTTACACCATTATACCCATCCAAGTAAGGTGGTGGTCGAAAAAAGATTACACTATGGCATGGAGACGGTATTCCGTACGTACGCACGCGCAGTGATTTCGTTTTCCGTAGGATAGATAGAAGGTGAAATAAGGTTATTTAATATTTATAATAACATATAATTATATAATTAATACTGATGTTATTACTTTATAATGATACAACTAAAGAAGAAGAAGTATAAGAAGAAAGAAACATAAGAGAATCGGAAGAAGAGATTACCTCTTCTTCGACGCACCTCCTTTAAGCCTTCTCTTAAAAAAGTTAAGTTTGTCTTTTGAGAAGACCATAACCTCCAGAATGTTTCTAGGGAAGTGGAGAAGAGAAATGGATAGGGTTTTTTCAATCTTCAAGTCTCAAAAGGGTGTGAAGAGAAGAGGGAAGGGGTGCCCTTTTTATAAGGGAGGAGAGGGACACCTTTGAAAAAACTTAAAATATTATTTTATTATAAAGTCATATTCACTTTTTAATAGCTCAAAATTGATTTATTTTGAAGCTAAGGTGGGTATGAGTCTAAATCCTCTCAACCAATATATTTTAGACAAGTTTAGATTACTATTTTAACCTTATCATTTAGATTTAACTTTAAGTTAAATAATTTTACTTTTACCTTGTCTTCTTGTTTTCTTACACTATATGGTTAATACACTTACTATAACAAACCAAACGAACTCCAAGTGGTTCATTATTAATATATATAACCTTATATAAGTCATTTTTCCAAACATTATATTTTTAAGAATAAAATAACAATTAATAATATAATATTTTTTTAAATACTATTTTATGTCAATTTTGACACTATTTGGTACTTGATTTTTGTGAAACTCATAACAGCATGAATAGTTCGAAAAAAGTTAATTAAATAAATTTTAACATGTCATGTTAATCTATAAAATTAGTTTAATTCATAAAAAGTCTCAAATTACATTTATCTGGGTATTTATAATATCAATTATGTTAATATTTCATTAATAAAGTAATTACTGCATCATCATTGTGTCATAAATAAATTAAATTATTTAATTAATAAAAATTATAAATAAAATAAAATTATTTAGGAAATATTTTTATCTTTATAATGAATATTTATAGTCGAATTTATCTTATGTATAACCCTATATTAAAAATGTTTTAGTTATTAAACTTTGATTTTAACTATTTTAACTATTCTTTAAATAAAATAATAATAAATGTCCTAATCTAATCAAAGTGGACCTAAATTGTTATATTTTATTCCTAATGTTGTTTTTGGTCGAATTAAACTTATCCAATAGAATTAGGACATGTGTTAGGGTAATAATAATACCATTTTTACCCTTAATTACCCTATTTATTTTAAAACGTGGTAAATAAAAGTAAAAAGTTACTATTCACCAAAAATTATTTTTATCTTATTGAACCACATTTTACTCCTTTATGTTAACCATGTCTCTCGGATTTTCGAAATTCCACTCACAGAAGTGGTAAAATTAAGTTTTATGTAAATTTTAAAATTCTTTTAGGAGTTGGGTAAAAGACGGTGAAGTTCAATAAAATTTTTATATATCTAAAATTATTATAAAATGACTCCAATGAATTACTTTGAACTTATATAGGTATTATGTATCAATTTTGACCTAAAATAAATTTAAATAAAATAAATTATTATTTAAATAAAAAGTCGGTTTTTAAATAGTAACCCAGTGTTTTCACTATTCATCAAAAATTGAAAGTTTTTAGAAAAATACCAAAATTTCACCCTAGGCTAATTTCGATATTCTGAATCCAAAAATGAATTCCATTTTGAAAGATAAATTTATAAAATTTCAAAAAGTGGGTATTACTATTCATAACGGCTAGTTCATAATAATATTATAATAATATCTTGTTTAGTGAAACTCGGTATTGCGTACTACACATGCTATCAAGGAAGGTCTTGATTGCGTGTAATGAAAGCCAAGTCATGGATGCATATAGTGAAAGCTCTATTTGGTGTTGCATATAACATTATCAAAACTTATTTCATTTATACATT
This sequence comes from Viscum album, assembly GCA_963277665.1. Taxonomy (NCBI): domain Eukaryota; kingdom Viridiplantae; phylum Streptophyta; class Magnoliopsida; order Santalales; family Viscaceae; genus Viscum; species Viscum album. The sequence goes on along the minus strand of OY728151.1, from coordinate 287,059,050 downwards.
AAAAAAAATCTATACTTAATGTTGCGTAGAATAATTTCCCGAAAACGAACTTCAATTTGTGTGTAACACAAGACAAGAATAGTGTTGTGTATACTGCAAGCAATACGGTGTTGCATATAGTACAAGATAATCTTGGTGTAGTGTATAATAGAAGACATCAAAGAAATTAAAAGCAATATATCTCATAAAATCTTGGGGTGTTACAATTATCATAGTATTTCTAATATTTTATCTATTGGATGTAATTCCCCCCAACCAATGACCACTAACCGATGTCCTGACCATGGTCGTCACATGACCTCAGGTGCACCTCCTTTTATGTGAGAGGTTATAGACTAGTAAAGGGGGTATAATGTGTTACCATGGGGATATTATACCCTCATACAAGACTCAACTTATTACCCACAGGGCTGGTCACATATATAAATAAAAAAACAATACATATTTGAGTATATTTTCATCCCTAAGACTCATCTAATAAATTTCAAAACTTTATTGAATTTATCCAAATAAATAATCCAATGTTGTGCTTATTCTCTACTTAAACCTATGATACAGTGAAGTCTTCTCGATTATCCAATTTCCATGGCCACCCAAGCACGGTGTGAGTACAAATCAGTAGAAAACAAAAAATGGGTTCCTTATCATAAAAAGTAAGTGTGGTGCATGCACATGTGATATTCTCATATGAATAAATAAAAAATAGAAGTGAAAAAATATAATAAATGTTGGTCTTAGGGTTCTAAGGTGTAACTTAGGATTGATCATACCTAATTCATCCAATGTATAATGTCTCTAAGTATAATAACATCATACATAACTTAAGGGGTACATGATCCAAACCAAGAAATAAGTAACCTCATCTAGAAACTTGAGGGTGTGCTCACACCCTACCATCAAACAAGTAACATCATCTGAAAACTCAGGTTCATGTTCATACCCAACTGAAAAATGAGTAAAATCATATAGAAACTCATATTCATGATCATACCCTTTTAGGAAAATGATCATTTATAACTCAGTGGTACACTCTTCTTTTCAATAAAACGCATCATCAAAAAACCTCGAATCATGTATTCTCCTACCTGGAAACTATATATCATTAGGAAACTCAAGGGTGTGCCTGCACTATTCTAGGAAACATATCATCTGAAACCCATTGGATGACTCACCATGATAGGAAACACATATAAATTAAATCACACATTAGGGGAACACTCTCTCCTTAGAACCATCATATAAAACCACATGGGTTAACCACCTGATTGAACCCATCATGCAAATTCTTGGATATCCTCTAAAGTACATAGACATGATCCCATTATATCATCGATGATAAATAATCACCATATATCCTTGGGTTCAAAGTTGATAACCCGAGATAAACGATACATACCTCTATGAACTACCCTACTCTAGTGTCAACATAGCACTAGGTCACCCACTAAGGTCCCTAGGTCACATCATAGTCCTGACACCCTATATGGTCTCCTCCATCCAATTCTCATATCTCTGGGTAATTGCAACACTATGAAGGAATAAAATCCCTCAGCATCTCCATAAGGATAACATGGATTCACTGGTCTTATAGGCAATGTCCTAGAAACATCACATTTGGGAGATGGCATAGTTCTTATCTCACTACCCTATCTATCCTAGGTTAGACCACACACCTAACCTATTACAAACATACTAAGGGTATACCCACCTGGGTACTTATGTTCTAGTAGGGGTAATAGTCACCTTTCACTCTAATCAAATATCTCAAGGTCTATAATTTATCACATTGTTCTTTCAAAGCCTACTCGAGCCAATCATCTTAGTCCAAAATTCTCCTATATAAGGAGTTTCCTAAGGGAACCTATATAAGGGTACATTGCATTCACTCTTATCTCTATAGTACCGATATAGGTTCCATGTATCTTGTCATACCTTGACCTTTGAAATTGTTTTATTTTATTATTTTCTTGGATTTGGATATTTTTTGTTGAGGTTTAGGTTGATCACAAGTTTAAATTTTTTAATTTTGGATGTTTTGGATGATTTTTCAGCCTATGCATGATTAGCGCACAGTTTGGGTAAAACTTGTAGCTTTTTTGGGGGTCTAGGGGTGAGGTGCATGGGTTGCACATGATTTTGGAAACCATGCAGCAACCGTGTGTGAGGTTCTGTCTGTTTGGACAGCGGTGACCGCACAACTTGCACATGGTTTGTCAAAATGTGTGGAAAACCATGTGAAATTCCCATATTTTTTAAATATTAAATCTATAATCTACCCTCCCCTATTTTTACACCAAATAAATCCCCCCCTTGGGTCGTTTTTGGCGCATTAAGGGGTCACAAAACCCCTCTCTCTTTGGTTATCCTCCCTCTTTTGATGCTCCTCCAAGATTCCAATGAATTTTTAATGGATTCATGAACACTTGAAGTGTGTCGTTCGATGATGGAAGATCCATGATTTCATGAGGTGCACACATAGATGGGAATTAAAATTATGATGGCACATAAAACTGATATTTTCCTTGAACCTTCATTTCTCAAAAGGTTCCTCATTTCTCCCCTCTCTCCTTTTTCCAAAAATGGTTCCTTGATTTTCAAATGGTGTTGTGTTGCTTTGAGTGACTTACAAATGTGACTTCAAATGTGTTCTTTAAATCTTGGAATGTTTGGAATTTTGAGATATGTTTTGGTGAATGATTTCATAAAGGCATGTTTGGAACATATGATATGTTTTATAAAAAAATTGTTGTAAAGTGCCATTTGGAATTTTTTATGAAAGTGTTGTTTAATATTGTATATAAATTATTTTGTAAATGTATTTTAATTAATAATATTAAAGGCCAAGTTGGTACTTTATAATGTTTTGGAAATGAATTGTGGTTTTGGAGTAAAAATGCATGTTTGGAATCTTAACATGTTTTGGGAAATTTTTTGAAAGATCATGTGATGTGATAGCCTGATTGACACTTAAAAAGGGATTTTTGTGAGAAAGGAACCCCTATGGAGAATTTACTGAGATTGGGTTATCACATAGGTGGTGTTGGTGTTTGGGGTAGTCAAGTGCAGTGGTGGAAAGTAAGGTGAGTCATGCATGAAAGGGCCTCATACTTTCACCATATACTATTACCATGGGTTTCCTAAGAATATTTAGGGGTTCGAGTGATGGTTTCTTAACAACCCTAATTAGATGTATTTGTAACTCTTCGATGTTTTAGAGGTCGGGTGGGTTGTGCCACTGGTTGGTAGTTATAATAGCTAGTTGGTTATTGACTATAGGGTTGAACCATATGTCAGTAGGTGAGTCCGGCCTAAGTATGTATAGGTATCATTCTAGGTATGTTTAGGAAATGACCATGTTTTACTATATATATGTTATTGTGTATATCTTACTTCACTTTGTTTTCTATTTACAGTGCATATTTATTTTTATCATGACTTATTATTGATTTTCTTGGATCTTGGTTTGGGTTTCGGTTTTAAAATGGCATTCTATTTTAAAAATGGAAACATGGTGTGTATTGTTTTGAAAAATATAAAGACTTGTTTGTTTACCAAAATGAGAAAAAACCTATTTTTACATATATTTTTTCCAAACTAGTGTTTTGTGGACTATTTCAGAGAAGTAAATGTATGGATTCTGTGGTGGTTTTCTACTAAGTTTTTGTATTCTCACACAAAACTTGTACCATTAAATGTAAGTATACTTGAGATATTTTATAGTTTTTGGTTTTGGTTTATGTTTTCTATCTTGTAAAAGGTTAGTCTTGTGGTTGGTGGTGACCAATAGGTCACATAGAGATCTTGTTGGTGCAGGCGAGTTCTAGTTTGTATTTAGTTTCTATTTTTCTTCTCACTTGTATCTGGATCAGTTGTACATTATTTATTTGTATCCATTTATTTTAGGTTCTTACTATTGTTCATTTTATTTTATTTTATCCTAGTTTATTGGGAAATTATTATTCCTACAGGGATTACTTTGATTCCCCTGCACTAGTTTCCAGCTCATGGGGATCAGGAATTCCCTTCAAGCCCTGTCTCAGACCGATTCAGATGTCGGGTTAGATGGAATTCTAGCTTGGTTCATGAAAAAATGGTATCAAAGAATTACCTTTTCTATTTTTGGTGTTAAGTATATTGGAGACTAGGACTATTGAGACTAGATAGGAAGGTAATGGACAGGCCTCATGAACCCTTACTCGTACTGAACCTCGAGTCTCCAAGGGAAGTCCGAGATTTGAGTCTTTTATTTTCACTTTTGTGGTCTGGATGAGGAATGACAATAGAGGTGAGCCAGTGACATGTTGTAATCTCACAAGGAGTAGTGACCCATGTGGAGTCCAAGTGCACGGTTCAAGGTCTTCTTATTCATTAATTCCTACTTGGGGAATGACCCACTAACCATGACGTTGTGTTAGGCATGGACACTAGTTCCTCATTCCGGTGGTTTAGTGTAAGTTACATTCAATTTTGGTCTCAATGGGTGTAAGTGAGATTTTAAAATGAAAACATTATTTAAAATGGAATTGTTTTCTTTTATGTGGTTTCATATTGACAATAATTATTTTTAAAAGAGAAAATGTTTTGGATTGAAAATTTGGTGAATGTTTGGGTATGATGAGAAGGTGTAATATGTGAACCTTGGTACTCCTTGTGAATTTTCACATATGTGAGGGTGTGTATGAAAATTTCATGTTGGAACTTGTGAAGGATGATATAAGTGGCAGTGTATGGACACAAATGTGATGGTTTATAGGATTCCATGGGTGTGTATTTTAAAATTAAATGTTTGGCATGGTTTTTCTAAAATGGATTTTAAAAGGGAAAATGATTTTGGGAATTGGTTTTGTTTTAAAATTCTTGTTTCGTTTTGTAAAAATTGGGTTTTGTTTTAAGTAAAATGGATTTGCGTGTTTGGATAGTGGAATCGGAAGAAGGAGGTTTTGAAATTGAAATGAAATGATGGTTTTTGAAAAGGGTATGTTTGGTTGTTCTTGTAATGTTTGTCTTGTGAGAATTTTGTTTTGTCTTGAGATATTATTTCTGATTCGGTTTTAGGTTGATGTTGATTTTTTTCTCTATTTTGATTAGAATATGTCCCCCATAAAGGTCCCCAAAATTTTGATTGAGTGTAGTTATGTTTCTAGTTCTAATCATTTGTTACCTATATTTTATAGAAATCTAGGTCCATTAGAGGCTGTAGAATAGCTTGAGGAAGTTGAGTGAGTCTTAAAATTGATGGGAACTCCCAAAGATGTTAGAGACTGTGCTGTTATGGGTTCGTTTGAGGGTCCATCTTTGGATCAGTGGAATCGTATTTCTCTATTATCAATTCAAGTTGGGATGATGTGGGAAGTGTTCAAGTCCATTTTTTATGGTTTTTTCTTGAGGATGAAAATATGAAGAAATTGGAAGAGCTCTTAAGTATTCATCAAGGCCAGTGGTCAGTGAAGTCTTGTGTTGATCATTTCAAAGAGTAGGTTTCTTTCTTTTTAGATATAGCATCATAGGATCTATCAGAATATCCTCTATTCTTCTAGGTTATTCAACAAAAGATCAAGGAGCGAGTTCTTTCATCTGGTGAATTTTAGTTCTAGAAGTTGGTGGATTATGTGTTCTTAACTGAGTTGGTTGTTAGAGTGCAGTAGGTGGTAGGTGGTGCTTGTAAAGGTTCCCCATCTAGTGAGAGGTGTATGCTAGAGGAAATCATCCCTAAGAAGTATCCTTCATTGGTTTTGACCTATTTTTCATTAGTCCATTCATTTGTATGTTTCCCGTGTGGTCGGTACGGGAAATCAAAGCTATCTTGTTGCAATCCCCCAAAAACATTCCATCATTGTGGTCATTTGGGTCATCTCGATGTGTTATGAAGGAAGTGTTGCCCGAATAAGTTTTGATAGGATGAGGAAAACATTTGTCTATAGGGAATTAGATGCTTCATCTATCAGGTCTCCATCCATAGGCCTCTTAGTGAAGCTCACGCACAGTCATGAATCTTTGAGGGTGTGGGAAACCTTGGATAGTTTTTGTCTCCCGTGTTGGGGTGGGAACATTTAATGTTTTTAGTTTTTAGTTTTTATGTTGTAATAAGTTCATCTTTTCATTTTAAAAGTGTTATGGAATTGTCCTTCAAATCCTGAGTGGTTATGTTTGTCTAAATTTTAGTCATTAAATGGATTGTTCCCCTTTGGGGTTTTCTTATCCCTTGTGCATATTAGTCTTGATTTTAGTTTCTTCTTATTTGGAGATGTTGATCCTTACAAAGTTATTGAATTTTAGCTGTGTTCAGGTTTGTTTTTTGGCTCAAGTTATTTTCTATATTTTACCCATTATGTTGGGGGTTTTGGCTAGTGTGTTATATTTTTAGTTTTGGTGGTGGCGTTGTTCAGCTCATGCGAAGAAGTATGGGTTATTTGTGTTTGGAGTTCCCTCGTTGTGTTCATCCAAAGTCATTCCAAGGTGGTAATTGAGTTCTTATGGTGTTGATAACCCTCTAGTGTTCTCCCATTTTTTCATGCACTAGTTTTCTCAATAGTTGGATGGGTGTGACTTTTGAAGTGAAAATTCACCTCGAGGTTAGTGGTTTTGTTCATCTTGTTTTGGATTTGGGACCATGTTTCATTTTCCTTTTGGATTGGTGAATTTTTTGGGGAAGAAAGTGTGTGGTGGGGACAATTATCACACCCCAACCTTGGAAATTATTTTATTTTATTCTTTACTTATCTTTTCATATTTTTGTTTGAGGTTTGAGTTAATCCCCAGTTTAAATTTTTGAATTTTAGAAGTTTTGGGAGAGTTTTTAGCCTATGCATGGTTGGAAAATGGTTTGGGTGAACCATGTGGCTTCGCCCAAGGAACTATGCAACTATTTTTGGGGGTCCAGGGGTGAGGCGTATGGGATACACACATTTTGTGAAATCTTGCAATAACAATGGGTGAGGTTATGTCCATTTGGATAGTTGTGACCACACAGCTTGTGTATGGTTTGGCAGACCGTGCGGCCAAACCATGCAAGCTGCCCAAAATTTTAAAATCTTAGATCCATAATCTACCCTCCCATATTTTTACCCCAGATCAAGCCCCCTCCCCTTGGGTTTTTTCATCACACTAAGCGGTCCCAAAACCCCTCTTCATTTGGTTAACCTCCAACTTTTAATCCCCCTCCAAGCTTCTAAGGTAAGATTATTTGATTTTTTGGTTGATTTCATATTCCCCTATCTCTTCTCTCTTGGTTCTTGATTTTTTCATGGTGGGTTTCTCTCTTATCCAAACACTAGGGTTTTGGTTGACTGATTTTGGTTTATTTCTTTTATGTTAGGGTGTGTGCATCGACTTGCGGGGTGTATTATTACTTCTTCGAGAGTTTTGTCACATCCTCACTCCATTGATGTAGGTGTTTCCATCCATTTCCTTTTATATGCCTTCCATTTTATGCTTTAGTATTTTTAAACAATATATAAATGTTTTGTTCTTTCTTTTGGTATGATTTTTGGGCTTGTTATGGTGTTTTTGTGTTTTAAAAATTGGTTGAAGTGGTTTTAAAAGGGTCTCTTAAAAAATGTGATATAGTTATGAACACAAGGTGTTTGTTAAAATGTATATTGAGTTTTAAAGTGAATTTGATCACTTGTGGTGTTATTTAGCCTTTCTTATGTTTTTATATCTTGGGTGAAATTTATAAATTGGGAATAATGTGTAGTTTGGAAGCCTCTTTATGGATTGAAAAGTGATGGTAAAATTCTTTGAAGGGTACTTTTGATTATTAAATTATTATTGGTTATTTTGATAATGTGTGACATGTTGCGTTGGTTTAATGGAAAGATTAATTCTTAAAACTAAATTCTGAATGTATTAATGGACACTTGATGTGTGTATGTGGATGATGGAACATCCATGAGTTCATAGTGTGAACAAATATATGGGAATTAAAATGATGATGGCACATAAAAATTATATTTTCCTTGAACCACAATTTCTCAAAAGGTTCCTCATTTCTACCCTATCCCTTTTTTCCCAAAATGGTTCCTTGATTTTTATATTCCGATTTATTGCTTCAAGTGACATAAAAATGTGACCTCAAATGTGTTATTTAAATATTGTTCCATATGGAATTTTTAGATATGTTTTGGTGAATGATTTTTATAAAGGCCTATTTGGAACTTATGATATGTTTTACAAAACGATTGGTGTAACAAATCATTTGGAATTGTGAATAAAAGTGTTATTTAATTTTGTTTTGGAAATGTTTTTTAAATTTATTGGAATTGATAATGTTAAAGGCCTATTTGGAACTTTATAATGTTTTGGAAATGAATTGTCGTTTTGGAAGTACAAATCCTCGTTTTCCATCTTGGCATGTTTTGGGAAATGGTTTGAAATATCATGTGATGTGAAGGCCTAATTGGAACTTGAAAAGGGATTGTTGAGATATGGGCATCCCATTAGAGGGTTTCCCAATATTGGGTTATCGCATAGTTTGTTTCGGTGTTTGGGGTAGGCAAGTGTGGTGGTAATAGGTAAGGTGAGTCAGGCATGTGAGGGCATCCTACTTTCACCATATACTATTACCAAGGGTTTCCTAGGTGTCTTTATAGGGTCAAGTGATGGTTTTTTATCAAAAACTGATTAGAAATATTGGAACCCCTTTGATTTTTTAGAGGCCAGGTGGGTTTTGGCACCAGTTGGCAGTTAGAACAACCAGTTGGTTATTGACTATGGAGTTACACCATATGTTAGAAGGTGAGTCCGACCCAAGTACATCTAGGGATCATTCTAGGGATGTTAAGAAAATTCCCATGGTTTAAAATATGTATGTGCTTTTGTATATTCTATTGCACTTTTTTCCTATTTACACTGTCCATTTATTTTCATCATGAATTGGTATTTCTTTTCTTGGATCTTGGTTTGGGGTCTCGGTTTTAAAATGGTATTCCATTTTGAAAATGGAAATGTGGTGTGTATTTGTTGAAAATGTTAAAGCTTTTTTTGTTTATAAAAATGATAAAAACCTATTTTTACATATATTTATTCCAAACTAGTGTTATTTGGACTGTTTTGGGAAAGGAAATGTATGGATTCTATAGTGGATACCTACTGATCTATTGTATGCTCACACCCTAATTGTACCATTTGGTGTCGTTAAACCCAATCTATTTTTTAGGTTTAGGGTTATGGTTTAATTTTTCTCACTTAGATAAGGTTAGTCTTGTGGTTGGTGGTGACCAAGAGGTCACATGGTGATCTTGTTGGTGTTGTCTAGTTCTAGTTTGTATTTATTTTATATTTTGTTTCATAGTTGTATCTGGATTAGTTGTACATTATTTACTGGTGTATAGTTATTTTTTGTTCTTCTTCTTGTTCAGTTTATTTTATTTGATCCTAGTTTATTTAGAAAAAATCATTCCCATAGTGATTAATTTGATGCCCAGCACTAGTTTCTAGCCCATGGGGATCGGGAACGCCCTTCAGGTCTGGTCTCGGACTAGTTCAGATGTTGGTTTGGATGGAATACTGGCTTGGTTCATGACAGATATCATCACACAAATATTTAATCAATCTACCATCCATCGAAAACTAAATCATCTACCCAATGATAAAGGGTCTATCATGTCCCTTAGCAATTCTATTTTATCCATAATCATTAACAAAAAACAAATTTAACTAAAATTGAATCACTCATACACTGATAGATTTCATATAACACGCCATATATCAAAAGAATAAATTTTGGGGATATATTCAGTAGCCACCTACCTTATACGGAGTTACCATTCTTTAATAAAAGCTCATCTAATCTTTCCCAAGCCTTTCTAAGTCTTATCCAAGATTTTATCAAAATCTAAGCTCTTATCTCAAGTCATAACATCTAATATAGTTAATTATAACCATTTATAATTAATTTTTCAATTTAAATTTAATTGGAATAATTTCCTAAAATCTCACCTGATGGCATAACAAAACAAAATACATGGGAAAAGGGGTTTGTTACACTCCAAACATGCACTTGGACCTAAGCCACCCAAAATCCCTAAAACCCATCATAGATTCAATAACTAATTTAGTTCTAATTAAATCAAAACCCTTATAAAAATTTATATGGAAATTTACCTCCAATGAAATAGTTAGAAATGATGTGCGGACATCATTATGGTATTTCCTCTACCCATCGCATACAAAAACCCCATCATCCCTTTTTGATTCCACTATGATATGGTGGAATCGATTCCCAAACCTAGCTTGAATCACACCAAAATTAGATGGGTACAATGGAAAAAAAGAATGACAGAAGAAAAAGTATGATCAAACCATTGATGTCACAAAATCACTGTCAAGAACATCCCCTAGTATAGGGGATTAATGGAGGAATAAATAGGGGGAGTTGAATGATTCGACCCTCTCCTGATACCCTATTCCCCAAAAATCAAAAGGGGTAAAATAGTAAATTTTTGGTCTACCAAAATTAAAAAAATACCCAAGTATTGATTGTGGCACATATAGGGGTTCATAGAGCTACGTTACCTCACATTTTCTGTTTGTGGCATCACCCTTATTATAAGGCCCCAGCCTTAAACATTACTTAATCTTGAGTTATTACAAGATTACACCTTGAGGATATTTTCAAGTTTAGAGTTTTAGAGAATTAGATCATAAAACATGCATTACATTCCACATTTAAACAAAGTGGTTACATAAAAGATAGTATTAATTTTTCCCATCAACGGAAACATATTTAAAATAAAACGTGGATTCTTTCTTGACACTTCCTTGACACTATCATCATATCATGTACCTTTCCCTTGACCTGTGAAAAACATTTCAAAAACATGGTATGAGCATAAAAAGCTCAGTAAGGGATATAAAAATATGGAAAGGAAACATGATTACATGTATACATAAGAATGAAATCATACTTTACCCATAAAACATAAGCACTTTAACATACCTCATCAAATCATGAATAAATCATATAAATCATAAGACATAAAGGTAACTTGAGGCATTCATAACCTTCTTACGTAGGGAGTAACCCTCTTTGTTACGTTTGGAATACCCATCACAGTATATTTCCTAAATCTCTTCGGAGAAACCCCAACGTTTAACCCCTTCGCGTTACCCAATGCATTGGAGAGCTATATCAGGCTCACCCGCCCTTAGTTTATTACGGAACCACCCGTCTTCATAACAATTCCCAAGAACCATAACATAATCGTATCACATAAAACATGCATAAAGGAAACATAACATTTCCACTTTTCAATCACAAGATATCAATACAACACATTGATATAAAAACATTATGAAAACCATTTTCAATACCGAAATAAACGGAAAGTAAAACATGGTATTTATTTTTCTTTTAAAAAAATGGTATGGCTTGTAGAGGAAGCCGAAACACAAATAATGGTCACGGCGGCGGAGTAGTTTTTGTCGCCATATACGTACGACAAAAACATTCCCTTTTGTCGTTTAGTAAACGCTTCGTATAAAAAAAATTCCTTTTGAATAAACGTACAAGTCAAATGGGTTTATACACCTTATAAAAGAAAGTTGTGTATAAAACAAAATAAGCCTCAATGAATGGATATTGAGACGAAGTCCCATACCTCGTATCCGACTTGACTTGATCGTTCTTTAATCTCCTGAATAATAAACTTGAGTTAATTTCTACTTGTTTAAGAACCTTTTTTAAGTTCATTATTCCTTTTATATCACTTATTTCCATGTCATGAACACTATGTAATTATTTAAGTTAATAATGGTCGTTTTAACGATCATTGGTACTTGAGTCAAAAATAAACCCTTTATAATTACAAGTTGTTCAAGTATCCATTATATCCAGAGTTATACTCATGATGTAGATATCATATATATCATATATATATCCAGTATATACATGAATTTATAATATTACATAACATTTAGAGGTAATAAATGAAATGCACCGTTCATGGAGACAGTAAGTCGTACGTACGCATGAACGCTACTTTCATTTCTATTTTGTATTTTATGGAATGGAATCATAATGATATAAAGGTATATTATAATTCAAGTATAATATCATATATAATTCCATTAATTACATCCTTTATACATCCCACATATGGCATTAACGAATCAAATCACTTTGAGAGGGCGGTAGTCCGCACTTCCTAAAATGAAGATATCGCGTTTACCCATAATGGAAACCATAAAGGTATGCCATAAATGAAAAATACAGAATCTTAAGTAAAACATAAACATATTATATATCATATATAAATATAGTGACATCTTAATGGCCACATTTTAAGGTGTTAAAATAATATTGAACAATCATCATTTCGTGAGGCAGAAATTTGTCATCCACGGAAACAGTATGTTCTTTAACCATTAGATGTAGGTGTGTGTAAGTGTAGATCGAATACTTCTTATAAAAACATCCTAGTATATGTAATATACTGGTGTTGTTACAAAAGAAATTAATAAAAAGAGTTTATAGGGTTGGAGAAGCAAAATAAAACATAAGAACCCAAGAGAAAACACTACCTTTAAAACGGGTAACTCTTTTTGATTTGAACTCAAAGGCTTCCTTGGGAAGACTTCTGCACAAAGTGAGGCTTCAAGGAGTAATAGAGGGATGTAGAGAGACAAAACGGATAGGTTTTGGCCAATAAAAAGGCATTGTATGTGTGGGTAAGGTGGTAGAGGTGGGGGCCTTTTATAAGAGGAGAGGAGAGGCACTCTTGGAAAGTAAAGAAATGTTACTTTATTTTAAAACGAGTTTCAGATTTAAAAGGCCCCACATTGATATAATTCGAGGATAAGGTGATAAGGGTTCGAAATATACCCATCCAATAGGTCTTTGACAAGTTTAAGTTATAGTTTTAACATTATCTTTTCATTTTCTTTAAATCCTTTATTAATGAGGTAATCGCAGCATCATCATGGTGTCATAAATAATTTAATTTATTTAAGGTCTAAAAATTATAAAAAAAATACTATGATGTAGGAAATATTTTTAGATTTCCAATGACTATTTATATTTAAAAATCTGACTTGTATAACCCCATGTAAAAATTGTTTTAGTAAAATAACTCATGTTCGTGACATTTTTACTTTAACATTAAATTAAAAGATGTTAATGTCATTTTCCTACCAAAGTGGCTCCATGGGGTCCCCACGTTGACCCATGGATTTTCGTGGTCGGCCATGACACATACAATAAGGGTAGGACATGTGTCTAGGTCATTTCATATTATTAAAACATTATTTTTACCTTAAACTACACCAATTACCTCTAATCGCGATTAAAAACTTAAAAGTTACTATTCACCAAAAAATTATTTTAATCCCATTGAACCACATTTTACTTCTTAATGACAACCATGTATGTCGGATTTTTGAAATTCAAAACACAGAGGTGGTAAAATTTCATTTAAACGAAAAATCAGTTTTTCTAAGTACCACTTAGTGGTTTCACTATTCATCAAAAATTGAAGTTTTCCAGAAAGATACCAAAACTTCACCCTAAGCTATATTTGATATTCTGAATTCAAAAATGATGTCTATTTTAAAAAATTAAAAACATATAAGTTACATTAATTAATTTAATAATTAATTCCCGATGTTAGAGAAAATAGCGTGTTTTTATGAAACAATAAGTATCAAAAGATTGACACTAGTTTAAGTCCAATTTCAAAGTGAAATTAATTACAATGACCACTATTGGATTAAATGGTAAAAATATATTCTAATTTCACTTTAAAACCAATTCAAAATGTAATATAATCATATAAATAAATTAGATTAAAAAGTGGTTTTGAATTAAAATACAACATTTTTCACTATTCATTAAAAAATGAACTTTATCGGAAAAATACAAAAAATTCACACAAAGTAAATTTTGATGTCCCAATAATAAATAATAAGTTTATTTTGACAAACATATCTTATAAAATTGTCAAAAGATAGATTTAAAAATGGTTTGCCATCAAAAGGCAGTAAAACAATCTTTTAAAAATATTAGTGTATTCCATGCTTAAGATTGGATTTATTTTCATTTTAAGCCTCTAAAACACTATCTAATTCATTAATAGACATAGATAAAAATATCTATTATTCATTTACTTACTTGGGATGTTACATCCTTCCCCCCTTTTGAAAATTGCATCCCTGTAATTTATTTACTTATCGAATAAGTGGGGGTACTTATCCCTCATTGCATTTTCAGATTCCCATATTGCCTCTTCAATCATGTGGTTTTTCCAAAAAACCTTTACATGATGAATCACCTTATTCCGTAACACTTTCTCCCTGTGGTCAATAATCTGGACTGGTTGTTCCTCATAAGATAGGTTCTCTTCCAGCTGAACTACCTCTGGACTCAAAACATGAGATGGATCTGGATATACTTTCTCAACATCGAAGCATGAAAAACATTGTGTACCTGATATAAACTCGGAGGTAAAGCCACTCGGTATGCAACTGATCCAACTCTCTCAAGAATTTCATATGGTCCAATGAACTTTGGACTCAGCTTTCCTTTCTTACCAAATCGCATCACACTTTTCCACGGTGAGACTTTGAGAAAAACATGATCACCTACCTCAAAAGAGAGATCCTTCCTCCTGTTGTCCGCATAACTCTTCTGCCTGCTTTGAGCTATTCTCATGTGTTTCTGTATCAACTGAACTTTTTCTGCCAACTCTTCTACCAATTCTGGTCCCATCAGCTTCCTTTCACCCACTTCATCCCAGAAAGCTGGAGTTTGACACTGCTTCCCATATAACGCCTCAAATGGTTCCATCTGTATACTGGAATGAAAACTGTTATTATATGAAAATTCAACCAAAGAAAGATGTTGGTACCAAATTCCCTGATAAACCATCAAACAATCACGTAGCATATCTTCCAAATTCTGAATTGTTCGTTCTGACTGTCCATCTGATTGAGGATGAAAAGCTATACTAAAATTTAATTCAGTACCCAACGACTTCTGAAGGCCTTTCCAAAAGTTAGAAGTGAACCTGGGATCACGATCAGATACAATGGAGAGAGGAACTCCATGTAACCTGACTATCTCTTTAAGATACAAACGGGAAAGTTTATCTAGGTAAAAATTATTATGTATAGCAAGGAAATGAGCAGATTTAGTCAAGTGATCAACAATAACCCAGATTGCATTATTACCTCGAGGTGTCTTCGGCAATCCCACAACAAAGTCCATGGATATATTCTCCCATTTCCACTCTGGCACTGGTAAAGGCTGAATCATCCCTTTCGGTAACTGCCGCTCTGCTTTAACCTGTTGACAATTCAAACACTTCATAGTAAAATCAGCAATATCTCTTTTCATTCCATCCCACCAGTAATACTCCCGCAGATCTCTGTACATCTTAGTACTGCCAAGATGAACTGAAAACGGAGAACTATGAGCTTCACATAACAACTCTCTCTTCAAGTGTGAACCACAAGGCACACACAATCTCTTCCCAAATCTCAAAACACAATCCTTATCAATGAATAATTTAGGCAACTTACCCTTCTGAACCAGCTCTACCTTTTTCTGCAACTCGCTATCTTGCTTCTGTGCTTGCTTAATTCTGTCTGATAGAGAAGATTTCACTGATACCTGAAACTAAATAGAAGAACATCCTGCACCAACAACTTCTATGCCAAATTTCATTAAATCCTTAACCAAAGGATCACGTTCCAAACGCAACATCGTTAATGAAGAATTACTTTTTCGACTCAAAGCATCATCCACTTTATTGCTTTTCACGGATGGTAATAAATTGTACAATCATAATCATTGATTAATTCTAGCCATCTCCTATGTCTCATGTTCAATTCTTTCTAAGTGAATATATACTTTAAAATTTTGTGATCGGTATATATTTCACACTTTACTCCATACAAATGATGCCTCCAAATTTTTAAAGCGAAAACAACAACAGCTAATTCCAAATCATGTGTAGGGTAATTTACCTCATGAGTTTTCAACTGACGTGAAGAATATGCAATTACCTGATCATTCTGCATTAGGACACAACCAAGTCCTTTCAATGAAGCTTTACTGTAGATAACAAACTCACCATTCCTGGAAGGTAGTGCTAAAACTGGATCATTCACCAATCTTCTTTTCAGTTCCTGAAAACAATCATCACATTATTTTGTCCAGATAAACTTAACACCCTTCCGGGTTAGCTTAGTCATTGGACTAGATAAATGTGAAAAAATTCTAACAAACCTTTGGTAATTTCCTGCCAAACCAAGGAAGCTACGAATCTCAGTTACATTTGTGGGTCTTGGCCATTCTTCAACAACCTTTGTTTTTGAAGGATCAACAGTTATCCTATCTTTAGAAACAATGTGAAAAAGGAATGAAATTTGTTGCAACCAAAACTCACACTTACTAAATTTTCCATACAATTTCTTTTCTTTTAAGGTTTGAAAAATAACCCTTAAATGTATTTCATTCTCCTCTTTACTTTTAGAAAACACCAAAATATCATCAATGAAAACCACCACAAACTTATCCAAGAACTCATGGAAAATTCTATTCATTAAGTCCATGAATACAGCAGGTGCATTGGTTAGCCAAAAAGGCATTACTACAAATTCATAGTGGCTATATCTTGTATGAAACGCAGTCTTCGGAACATCTTATTCCTTTACCTTCAACTGATGGTACCCCGATCTCAGGTCAATCTTTGAAAAAACTGAGCTCCCTGAAGCTGATCAAACAAATCATCGATATGAGGCAAAGGATATTTGTTCTTAACAGTGATGTTATTCAAGTCTCTATAATCAATGCAAAGTCTCATTGAACCATATTTCTTTTTAACAAATAAAATAGGAGCACCCCATGGTGATGTTCTAGGTCGAATGAAACCTTTTTCTAATAAATCTTGCAATTGCTCCTTCAACTCTAAAAGTTCAATTTGAGCCATTTGATAAGGGGGTTTTGAAATTGGCTTAGCATCAGGAACAAAGTCAATAGTAAATTCAACTTCCCGATCTGGTATTATTCCAGAAAACTCATCAGGAAAAACATCAGGATACTCATTTACCACTGGCACATTATTAATCTGAACAGTTCCTTTGTTTTCAACGATGTGTGCAAGGTAACATTCATTTCCATCTTTTACAAGTTTCTCGGCCTCTTGATAAGTTATCAACAGTAAGGTTTCATTCTTGTACACAAACTGAAAGTATTTCTAAAAAGAAACTTCCTTATCTCTACAGTCAATCTTAGCATGGTAAATAGAGAGCCAATCCATACCCAGGATAACATCAAACTCTACTAGAGGTAAAACAATAAGGTTTCCAAGTAGGTTCTTTCCACAGATAAGGATAGGAAGATTCTTATAGATTATTTTTGCCTCAACATTTCCCCAGGTGTTTTTACCACAAGTTCAGGAATCATTTCTTGAGATGGTATTCCCATTTTACTAGAAAAGGTTTCAGAGATGAAAGAATGTGTAGACCCTGAATCAAACAACACACTGGCATAATATGAAAAAACAAAAAAAGTACCTGATACAACTTCATTTGATGGCCCGACATCTTCTAAAGTAGTTGCAAAGGATTTCACCACCCCTTTCTTCTTGTAGTCTAACTACTTCCCATCACTCAAGATCATTGTCGGACACTCGTTTGCATAGTGACCCATCTCATTGCACTTAAAACATTTCACTAACTGTAAATCAAATTTGGACTTACCATCACCTTGATCTTTTTCAGTGCAATCACGAGACTTATGTCCCATATTACCACATCGGTAGTACTTTCCAGAATTCAGAAGACATTCCCCAGCATGCCTTTTACCACATTTATCACAAACCGGGAACTTAGTTTTCTTACCGTCAGACCTTTTTGAAGAATTCTTTCCTTTCTCCTGCCACCTCGGTCTCTTCTTCTGTTGGTTGTTATAGAACACTTGATCATTGGAAAACTCCATTTCCACCTTCTCAGCACATATAACAATATTTTCATAACTTTTAAACTCACGAGAAGCCAATGCCCTTCGATATTTTGGCTTTAATCCTGAGTAAAAACGATTGATTTTACTATCAATGTCTCGGATAAAATTTAGAGCATACCTTGCCAATCGAGTGAACCTTTCTTCATAGGCAGCCACTGAGTCTTCCTCTTGCCTCAATTCCAAGAATTGTTTTTCCATCCAAAGTCGAACAGCCTTAGGAAAATACTTCTCAAGAAACATACCTTTGAATTCATCCCAGTCGAGAGCATCAATCTCATCAGCGTCCCTTATATTTTTAACCATCGACCACCACTGATCTGCTCCACCCTCCAAATGGTAAATAGAAATACTAACCTTTTGATTGTCTGAACACCCCATGACATCGAAAATCTTCTCCAGTTCTTTAATCCACCCTTTAGCTAGCACAGGGTCAGATGATCTTCTGAATGATGGGGGATGTTTCCTAATGAAATGTTCCACCACTGACATGTTCCTCTGCGGTTGATCTGGCTGATCTCGTACATGGATACCACCACCATTTATCGCTTGAGTCAACTACACCATTACTGCAACAAACTGTTCAGTTCCAATTCCAACCATCTCAGGATGCTGATTCGGAAGGTTATTTCCTTCTGTGTGCCTTCCTAGCACTGCTTCCCTGTTTCCTCTGCGGAAAACCATTATTAACAAACATGTCTTAGATGAAGCAACATGGAAATCTTCAAATTCTATATCATTTCAATTTGACCAAAAAAATATTTTTGGATAATCATTTAATAAAATTATAACTCCTAAAGTTATCTAAACTGACCTCTGATACCAACTATAAGTCCCCAGCCTTAAACATTACTTAATCTTGAGTTATTACAAGATTACACCTTGAGGATCTTTTCAGGTTTATATTTTTAGAGAATTATATCATAAAACATGAATTACATTCCACATTTAAACAAAGTGGTTACATAAAAGATAGTATTCATTTTTCCCATCAACGGAAACATATTTAAAATAAAACATGGATTCTTTCTTGACACTTCCTTGATACTATCATCATATCATGTACCTTTCCCTTGACCTGTGAAAAACATTTCAAAAACTTTGGATGAGCATAAAAAGCTCAGTAAGGGATATAAAAATATAGAAATCATAAGACATAAAGGTAACTTGAGGCATTCATAACATTCTTACATAGGGAGTAACCCTCTTGGTTATGTTTGGAATACCCATCACAGTATATTCCCTAAATATCTTCGTAGAAACCCCAACGTTTAACCCCTTCGCGTTACCCAATGCATTAGAGAGCTATATCGGGCTCACCCACCCTTAGTTTATCACGGAACCACCCATCTTCATAACAATTCCCAAGAACCATAACATAATCGTATCACATAAAACATGCATAAAGGAAACATAACATTTCCATTTTTCAATCACAAGATATCAATACAACACATTGATATAAAAACATTATGAAAACCATTTTCAATACAGAAATAAAATAAAAGTAAAACATGGTATTTATTTTTCTTTTAAAAAATGGTATGGCTTGTAGAGGAAGCCGAAACTCAAATAATGGTCACGGCGGCGGAGAAGTCGTTGTCTCCGCATACATACGACAAAAACATTCCCTTTTGTTGTTTAGTAAAATCTTAGTATAAAAAAGATTCCTTTTGAATAAATGTAAAAGTCAAAGGGGTTTATACACCGTATAAAAGAAATTTGTGTATAAAACAAAATATGCCTCAATGAATGGAGATTGAGACGAAGTCCCATACCTCCTATCTGAATTGACTTGATCGTTCTTTAATCTCCTGAATAATAAATTTGAGTTAATTTATACTTGTTTAAGAACCTTTTTCAAGTTCATTATTCCTTATATATCACTTATTGCCATGTCATGAACACTATGTAATTATTTAAGTTAATAACGGTCGTTTTAACGATCATTGGTACTTGAGTCAAAAATAAACCCTTTATAATTACAAGTTGTTAAGGTATCCATTATATCCAGAGTTATACTCATGATGTATATATCATATATATCATATATATACAGTATATACATGCATTTATAATATTACATAACGTTTAGAGGTAAGAAATGAAATGCACCGTTCATGGAGACGGTAAGTCGTACGTACGCATGAACGCTACTTTCATTTATATTTCATATTTTATGGAATGGAATCATAATGATATAAAGGTATATTATAATTCCAGTATAATATCATATATAATACCATTAATTACATCCTTTATACGTACCACATATGGCATTAACGAATCAAATCACTTTGAGAGGGCGGTAGTCCGCACTTCCTAAAATGAAGATATCACGTTTACCCATAATGGAAACCATAAAGGTATGCCATAAATGAAAAATACAGAAGCTTAAGTAAAACATAAAAATATTATATATCATATATAAATATAGTGACATCTTAATGGCCACCTTTGAAGGTGTTAAAATAATATTGAACAATCATCGTTTCGTGAGGCAGAAATTTGCCATCCACGGAAACAGTATGTTCTTTAACCATTAGATGTAGGTGTGTGTAAGTGTATCTCGAATCCTTATTATAACAAAATCCTAGTATATTTAAGATACTGGTTTTGTTACAAAAGAAATTAATAAAAAGAGTTTAGAGGGTTGGAGAAGGAAAATAAAACATAAGAACACAAGAGAAAACACTACCTTTAAAACGGGTAACTCTTTTTGATTTGAGCTCAAAGGCTTCCTTGGGAAGACTTCTGCCCAAAGTGAGGCTTCAAGGAGTAATAGATAGATGTGGAGAGACAAAATGGACAGGGGTTGGCCGAGACAAAGGCTTTGGAAGTGTGGGTAAGGTGGTAGAGGTGGGGGCCTTTTATAAGAGGAGAGGAGGGGCACTCTTGGAAAGTAAAGAAATGTTACTTTATTTTAAAATGAGTTTCGGATTTAAAAGGTCCCACATTGATATAATTCTAGGATAAGGTGATAAGGGTTCGAAATATACCCATCCAATAGGTCTTTGACAAGTGTAAGTTATATTTTTAACATTATCTTTTCATTTTATTTAAATCCTTTATTAATGAGGTAATCGCTGCATCATCATGGTGTCATAAATAATTTAATTTATTTAAGGTCTAAAAATTATAAACAAAATACTATGATGTAGGAAATATTTTTATCTTTCCAATGAATATTTATAGTCAAAAATATGACTTTTATAACCCCATGTAAAAATTGTTTTAGTAAAATAACTCATGTTTGTGACATTTTTACTTTAACATTAAATTAAAAGATATTAATGTCATTTTCCTACCAAAGTGGATCCATGGGGTCCCCAAGTTGACCCATGGATTTTATTAGTATTCCATGACACATCCAATAAGTGTAGGACATGTTTCTAGGTCATTTTATATTATTAAAACATTATTTTTACCTTAAACTACACTAATTACCTCTAATCGCGATTAAAAACTTAAAAGTTACTATTCACAAAAAAATTATTTTAATCCCATTGAAACACATTTTAATTCTTAATGAAAACCATGTATGTAGGATTTTTGAAATTCAAAACACAGAGGTGGTAAATTTTCATTTAAACGAAAAATCAGTTTTTATAAGTACCACTTAGTGGTTTCACTATTCATCAAAAATTGAAGTTTTCCAGAAAGATACCAAAACCTCACCCTAAGATATATTTGATATTATGAATTCAAAAATGATGTCTATTTTACAAAATTCAAAACATATAAGTTACATTAATTAATTTAACAATTAATTCCCGATGTTAGAGCAAATAGCGTGTTTTTATGAAACAATAAGTATCAAAAGATTGACACTAGTTTAAGTCCAATTTCAAAGTAAAATTAATTACAATGACCACTATTGGATTAAATGGTAAAAATATATTCTAATTTCACTTTAAAACCAATTCAAAATATAATCTAATCATATAAATAAATTAGATTAAAAAGAGGTTTTGAATTAAAATACAACATTTTTCACTATTCATTAAAAAATGAACTTTATCGGAAAAATACCAAAAATTCACACAAAGTAAATTTTTATGTCCCAATCATAAAGAATAAGTTTATTTTGAAAAAAAATAGCTTATAAAATTGTCAAAAGATAGATTTAAAAATGGTTTTCCATCAAAAGGCAGTAAAACAATCTTTTAAAAATATTAGTGTATTCCATGCTTAAGATTGGATTTATTTTCATTTTAAGCCTCTAAAACACTATCTAATTCATTAATAGAAATAGATAAAAATATCTCTTATTCATTACTTACTTGGGATGTTACACTTATATTTCATGGCATGACCACCATAGGTAGAGGGGTCTCCCTTAGCCCAACCTCATTATAGCACAACCCACCTGGCTCGTGATGTGAAGGTCGCTGGGTAGGGGGAACCCCTTATCAATCACCATCGCGAAAAACCCCTATGGGTCATGGAATGATACAATCTTACACAAAACCACCCTGGAGACCCCCTCCCTTCACAATGCAGTTCACATAGTCAGAGTAGGCCAATGTAGTGTGAACTAGGTGTTACGATATGACCTACTACAGCTGTTGAAATTTTGTAATTGGTTCATCCCTATATCAACTTCAATTCTTCCATAAGAACCCAAACAACCAATCAGTCATCTACCCACATATAAAAACATATTCCTTATATGTACCATCTCTTGTATTCCCAATCTAAAACAAAATTCATCGAATGTCCCTTACTTTGGGACCAAAAATTAAAATTCCACTTAAATTTCACAAACCTTAATGATGTAGATCATTATAAATTCCATGCCATAGTACTTCTCATCCATGATAAGTATTGGTGGTCATGTAACCATCATTACAACCTATCCTAATAATCAATTCACTAGAAACTTTTCATGATATACCCTAGAACTTCCAAATAGATTCTACTAAACAACTCCAAATCTAAGGTACCATATTCATCAAAACTCAAGAAACCAATTTTTTACCGTCACAGACATTGAGAATATGATAAAGGTGGCCCATATATCCTAAGACACATTGGTGTCAACAATTAGTTCATCTTTAGGTTTATGTTGCTCCCCATTATAATTATCAGCTCCGAAAAGTCTATCTCAAGTCATGGTGCTCCCAACCATCAGGAACTGGTATCTAAAATATATTCTCTGGGGTCCAATGACACACTTGGTGAAGTTTATTTCCCACCATACCTAATTTCACACAAAAAATAATAATCATTCCTCCACTTTATGGGATCACAATATCATTATAGGCATCGTGAGATCATCCAAACACTCAAGCTAGAGTTTGAACCTGATACTCATTATAAATACATGATCAGTTCCTTGACTAACCAAATGTGTTATAGTACTCCACCCATAAGTACCCTAACACCATCCATCTAATTCACATTTTTCACACATCAACTCAATTTGGATCTCAATACCAATGAAAAAACTCTTTCTAATGCCACTTCTAAATCCCAAATCTAGTATTTAGTAAGGAACAAGATAAAAATGGATCCTTATTCTCATTGGCATACTTGTCCAAACTCAACCATCTAATGACCAGTATCATCACACTAATGACCCTTACAATAAAATGGCCATTCTCCCATATCCCACACTCCATTCATTACTGCATGTAATGACTAGACATGGCCATCATGATCATAACTAAGAGACAAATCTAAATACTAATCACTACTCACTACTGAATCACTAGAGACATTATCCTTGTTATCTACTAAAATTCCATAAATAATGAGGAACATACCCTCGAGTGGCCAATGGTGTGCTTCCCACCATATGGATTCCCTTATACTGATCATTGATTGAAATTCCCAATCACCTCTAACAATACATGTTTGTCGCTCCTCCTAATCTGAACTGGCCATCCTGTAAACCTCTAATATCATCCATACATGAAATCAATAGCCACTATAAAGGAAACACTCCCCATTCTCATTTAACACCCCAGACCACCATTCCCGCAAGAACTTAATCAAATCCATTGATACTTAAATGAGAACCACACATAACTGATGTGCATACCACCATGAACTCATCCAAACATAACAGGTGTACACTCTTATACATCTCAATCACATAAATCAACTCACGCTCCCATGACTCATATGTAATAGAACCTAGGCTCACATTATTAAATCACTAACAATGATCATTGCATGTCTGTCTCATCTAGAAATAATCACCCTCATAACTCTTCTTCAAAATCAATTCATTTCACCCATGCCAAGTTCTAATGCATTATTACCCACCACCCAAGCATTGTTCCAAAATCAAAAGTTTTAACCTAAGTTATATCCATTCTATATATGACCATATAGGATCATGATATTCTATCTTATGAAAAATCAAACCTGAAATAAATAGGTACATGTATCCTACTAATCCCAACCTCTAAAACCAACGTTGATAACAAGCTTATAAAGTGATTTATGTCTCAAAATCGCAAGGAATCTTCATTCCTATTCCACATATCTGGTATCACCTCATGTGAACTGGCCTAAAAATCTAAATCATCTACCCATATTTTCTATCTCTAAGGGACCTCGCAATCCCATGATAGCCTCTCTCTTAGGTTACCCTCCTATGTCACAGGTCATATTAACCATAGAATAAAAACATCTGATTATCCCATAATAATACTCAGCTCACCGATATCCAGAGTTATATCTCAAGGCACTAGTCTCTCCCACATAGTCCATAAACTAGGTTTCACATAGGCCATAGCCCATGGGGAAAATCCTTACTCTCATCTCAAATATCACAAGAAAAATCATGTTCTAAAAAACCCAATCTATGTTTCTCATACATATATACTCATCAGGTGTCACTTGCCTAGTCATCATCCCACTCTAGGAACCAATCCTCACCAGGAATCTACGTATGAGACTACACCCTCAAGTAAATAAATCCCATCTATCAAAATATAATTTCATTAGCCTAAAATAATATGTTTTGAGTATACCATAGTCCTATGGTTCAGTTAAGTATATTGTCACCAATAATTTTTATGGTAAAATCCATATAGGTTGTTTTTTACACTTTATGTAATTGAACCCCATTTTATTTTTAAAATAAATATCACAATTACCCACTGGGGGTTAATCATCAAGTCATCCAATGCATTTATCAACCTACTAATTATGTATACCCTCCTTTTTCATACATTATTTTTAACATAATTCCATTACATGGTATTTCATTGAAAAATTACATAGGATATTTTAAGTTTTAGTGTCTAGGAAACTAGGTGCATAATACATAAAGTACATAAATTTTATGTAATAATTTTGAAATACTCATTTAATTCTATCCTAGTTCACTTCACTATATATAATTTCCTGAGGACATACAACAAATTAATGGGTGATCATAAAGCCCAATAAGGGATAATAAAGGGAAATGGACGTGATTGATAATCATGGATAAAACATGAGGCATAACATGA
This sequence comes from Viscum album, assembly GCA_963277665.1. Lineage (NCBI taxonomy): Eukaryota > Viridiplantae > Streptophyta > Magnoliopsida > Santalales > Viscaceae > Viscum > Viscum album. The sequence continues at coordinate 287,033,622 of OY728151.1, read as the reverse complement.
GAGAATAATCATAAGTATATGAGACATAATATGGAAATGTGGATAAAATATAAAAATGATATATTTGAAATCATATTGCCAAGGTTCATCACCATGGTGTCGTAAAACATATTACCAAAGTTATTTAACAAAGTATCATAAACATGATATCTATAGAGATAAATTATTTACCTAATTAATTAGAGAACTATCAGAGTGAGCCCTTGATATGTCTAAATTCACGTGTGATATATAGATCAATTATCATAATAAATAATTTCATCAATAACCTGTGAAATAATGAATGGATTTCATATAAAATTCATTGAGCTCCTAAGTTATTAAAGACATGGAATTTTAATTATTTTAAACCCATGAGAAGGTAATAAGGGTTTTATATACAGAAATCCCAAACCAAGGAAGTACAATTTCATCTATAAGAATATCCTTCAGTGATAATATGGTTGGGTATTCACAATATAAAAGGATGGTATGTAAAATCAAAGAATTGTTTCGATGGTATAACGAGTATACAAATTTTTTTATGGAATTGGGATGAAAGTATCTATTTATTGGGGAATAACATGAAAAAAAAGGAATGATGATAAACACATGATAACATAATCAATTTAAAATCAAAAGTATTATTACAAGTAAGTACTTGAAAAAAAAATATAAAAGAGGAACAAAATCCCTTACTTGCAAAGTAGATTCCTAAACCTTGAGAAGAGATTCATGTCGGTAACATTAATAACTCATTAATAAGGTTATATAGAGAGAAAATGAGGGAAATGTTTTGATAAAATTATTAATAGTGGACATGAATGAGATAATGGGTGGTATTTATAGAAAAAGAGGAGGAAATTGTTTATTAATTTCTAAACATATGTTTTAGACTATAAGTTATAAAAAATTAATAATCATTGGTCTTTCATGGATTTATACCATGGTATTTTTTGAATGGGGAGTGGTTTTTAGTATTTTAATAGTTTATGAGCCTAAATACTTAAAATAATATAATTTATGATATAAAATTGAGTCATATTCATAAATAATTGCTTATAAAATCTAGAAATATGATTTAGGTTTTGGAAGATTCGTTATAGGTTTGGAAAATTGATATTATTACCTTAAAATACATTATTTTAATGAGAAAATGAATTTTTGGTTTATAAATCCATTGATAAAACCATTATTTCATTTATAAAAGAATTTAAACATTAATAAAAATTAATGTATGGATGCATAACCTCTTATTACATAAGTATAATCCTTAAGTGTAAGGTGTGTGATAATTGTACTTTTATGGGCTAGTTCAGCTAACATTGATCTGTTGGTGATCTCCACTAAGTGGAAATTTTACCATAGTTGATTATTCTTGAGACATACTTGTTGAAGCTCGGCTTATGCTTGGTCAAGGGTGAACCCCAGTGACGTTGCATCCCACCCAAGATTTGATAAATGGGATTCACAAGGAATGATCCAACTAGTTGAGTCCATCATTTATCCCTTATTAATCAATTATCTCTCACCATTATCCTTTATATACACTAATTATAATGATAATATTATTATAAATGGTCATAACATCCTATGGTCATAATGCCCAACAGTCATATTGACCAATATTCACGTAATGATTCGATCCTAATGGTCACTTTGACTATTTCACACTATATATACTTCACTATTCTCATACCTTATTATTCACTACTTCACTTAAAAAAGTTCTATACTTCCCATGATAATGTTGATAATATTCCTAAAACCTCTATTAATTTTTACTATTTTTATTTTTATATAATAAGTGATCTTTATGTGAGAATTTGATCCTATGGAGTTTACCATTTTGTATACATTATTATTTGGTCTTTATCTACCTATAATCTTCTTGGTTATTATCATTAATATTATTACATGATTTAAAATAGTCCTATGAAATGTAATATACTTTATATGTGCTCTTAACATAATGAAATAGTCATTAGGAGACATAAGTTACTTTATTAAAGAGAACAAAATTACAGACCATTGCACTATGGGTCACTATACATCCCTTGCATCGAGGGATTGTATAGTCATTGTTAAGGAGCATATCATCATATAATCCACATGACTTTTCATAATGAAAAATATATTGTGGTTTAGCTAAGTATAATTACACCAACAAGTTATATAGGAAAACATCATATAAGTAGTTGTTCACACATTAAATAGTTTAAAACTATGTATTTAGTAATATTAATCACATGAAAGAACGTGAATTTCATGAGAGTCCTACATTCCAAATGTTATTCATGTACACGGACCTATTTCCAATGGTTCAAGAAAAAAAATCCAAAATAAAAATATTAATACACATATAATATTGAATAAATATCTCAACTATAACTTAAAAAACCAATATCATCAATCTCATGTCCCTGGTAACTCAAACATCCCCTTGGAGAAGGTGTTTGTGATGTACTAGTTTGAATTTTATCATAAGCTCTAACATGTCCATATTCCCTATCTACCATATCTCTAAATATTAATACAAGGGTAAAGATTCTTTGATACCACTATGTAATGTCCCCTAGCTGGAAACCTCTAACCGGTTTCTGGGATGGGGTAGCCACATGACCTCAGATACACCTCCTCGTGTGCAAGAGACTTCCAATTAGTATTGAGGGTCTAATGTGTTAATTTATGGAGAATATACCCTCATATCAAAGTTACAAGAACAAAAAAACCAATAAATATTCACAAAAAATAATTAGATTATTCATAATCAATAAAATAATAATGATAAAAAATATATAATATGAAATCATATGGTTATACATCCCAACTAATCATTCATTGAGACCACCACATATAAAAATAAAAATAAAAAAGAAATAAAAATATATAAGAGTTTATACTACAATCTATAAGCCTCATATCATCCATCTCCTAACATTGTCCAAGATATCTAGTTGAACAATCCAATCACGGGCTTCCTCCCTACTTGAACCTATGATATAATGAAGTCTACTCGAGTACCCAAGTGTCATGGTCATTCGAGAACGATGTGAGTGAAACTTAGAAGGAAACAACTAACATGGTCCCTAACATAACCAAAAAGTTTAGTGTATTCACATGTGATATGCTCAGAAAAATAAATAAAACACGTAAGTGTAACAATATAATTACCATTGATCCTTAGGTTTTAAGCTAACATTCGGGATCAACCTTACTTATTTTTCTAGTCTCGTATCTCTATGAGCATAATACTCTCATATAAACCTTATGTGAAAAATCTATCCCTATCATGAAACAAGTAACCTTATCTAAAAACTTATGGGTATGACCGCACCCATCTAAGAAACAAGTAACCTCATTTGGAAACTTAGGGATGTGACCGCACCCTACCAGGAAATAGATCATCTAGAACTCAAGAACAGAATGTCCCTATTGGGAAACACGTCATTATGAAACTCAGGGGTGTGTCTTCTCTTTACTATAAATTATATATCATCTAGAAACTTAGGGGTGTTTTTTCACCCTACCAAGAAACATATAATCTGGAATCCATAGGATGATTCTCCCTATCAAAAAACACATAAAAATCACATCACACACTACGAACACACTCTCTACCCGAAACCATCATATTAAACCACATGATTTGGCCAAAAACCTAAATGCATAATGTGCCTCCTAGGCTGACCTCTCAAGTGAATATCCTTGATTCCATTATATTTCCCATGTTAGATGATCACCATCAATCCTTAGGTTCTAAGGTTACACCAGATATTGATGATACCAACCTACCTGAACAACCCCTCCCAATGGTTAACATAAATTTAGGTCACCCGTTAAGGTTCCCTAGGTCATATCATAGTCCAAACACTTTATTTGGGATCCTTTATCCAATAATCATATCCAGGTCCAATTCCATTACTCATAGGGAATAGCTTCTTTCAATATCATTGTAATCATAACAAAGCCTCACTAGCCTCATAGGCAATGTCTTAATGGCATCACACTATGGAGGGAGATGGAAAATTTCCCATATCACTTCTCAATCCATCCTAGGTCGGTCCAATCACCCAAACCATTATTAACCTACCCAATGTATATCCATTCATGTACTCAGGTACTAGTGGGGAATGAAAACTCTCCCTGCTCTCTAATCAACTAGACTGAGGGTTGTAAGTTATATCACAGTTCTATTATGTCCTACTTGAGAAAATCATCTTAGTTTAACACTATCCTAAATAAAGAGATGTATAATGGTACTAATACTAGAGGAAAATGTTCATTCTCATATCACTAATACCCCTCTAGGTTCCACGTATCTCATCTCACATCTCTTTAATCAATCCCTTAACCATTGGTGGTCGAGGAATCAATATAGTGCTCAAGAATCCATCATGTCCCTTGGAACTTCCATTCTATCTATAAGCATTAACAAAAAAAATTATTTATTTAAATCTCAATCACCCATATAGGGAGATATTCCATATTACATGCCACACATCAAAAACATAAACTTTAGGGAGATATCAAGGACTACCTACCTTATACAAAGTTTTTAATGACACAAATTGTTATAAATAAAATTCATTTTTTATTTATTTAAATGTATTATTATGTAATATGGTTATATAAAAAACATAAAATCCTTTAATTTTATCCTATCATATTTAATTGAATATTAAGAATCATTACCATTGACAATATATCCACTGAACAGTGATCACATGATTAGTATAAATATTAGGTCTTAACAAATCCAATTGTCGCAGACAAATTAAGTGATGACCTCAACTAGTTAGATCATTCCCTATGAAGACCATTTATCAGATATTCTGATGGAGATAGAATTTATAAGATTTTCCATCGATTGAGTCCAATCTAATATCCATTAACTTAATCATGATTGAAACTATTTATAGTATAAGTTCAAGCTCATCAAGATCATGGCTCAAACCATGTTTGTCGAACCACCCCATGAAAGTCCCACCATCGTGAACCTTACTCTCAGGTCATTTGCTGGTGTATTAAAGGGATATGTATCAAGACCCTATAAATATGATTATTTACATAATTCTTTATAAAATAATGAATGTATTTTCATCATATTATTATTACTTTGTAAATGATTTTTATTTTGATACAATAAAGCACAATTTTTATTTTTAGTTAATATTAAAATTAAATTATTGAATTTATGAATTAATGTATTTTTGAAATAAATATTATTTTAATAAAATATTATTATTAAATAATTTTTATCAATTATAAATGATCATATAATTTTTATGAAGTTATACGTATTTTTTTAGGGTTCGAAAACTAGTATTGTCAAAACCCCATCATTTTTAATAAATGTCAGTCATTATATTAAAAGATAAAATTCACATATTTAGATAAATATTTAGTTATAATTAATATTATTCTTTGAATCATAATTTCGAAAATATCCAATGGTGAATTTTTCATAATTTCCAGCAACAGTCAAATTTTCGAGTGAAAATTAATTACCATATAAATATACTTTATGTTTTATGACATCATAATGACCCAAATGTGATTTAATAAGTAATATAAATGGTATAAAAGAGAAAATATATGTTTTTATTTAAAATAATTTTATTTTAAGTTTATTAGATTAATTTTATAAAGCCTTTGTGATTCCTCCAAAACTTATGATATATTTTAAGGTTTTAAAACCATTTCTTTAAGAGTGTGACTCACCTCCACATCACCAATTGTAATATTTTAATAATTTCATCCATTGGTATTATAAAATAATTTAAACCACTCCCATTTTTTAGAAAACTTGTGAAAAAACATGTGATGGTTTGTGGTTTTGAATATTTTATTATGTAGAGTCCAAAACCTAAATAATAAAGAAATCTCCCTCCTTTCCTATATGATCCCACCAAATATCTCATTTATATTCACTAAAAATATTTTCATAACTTTTATATTCTTCCCTAAACTCTTTATATTCCTCAAAATTTTCCCCCTAAACTCTCAAGAAGTTTTTCCCAAGCCTTGGGAGTCACACATTAAAGTAAGGGACCTTCCTATCCTCCTTTTAAATTCAAGAAACTTATTTGAAATTAATTCTTGTTATTTAAAATGGTTGTATTTTAATTCATTTATAATCATTTATTTAATTCCCATTTTATGTTATTTTAATTACTTATCATTTTCCATCCCCCATTTGGACCCTTACCTAAGCTGTTACTATGTCGAAATTCCGTAAGAGACCCTCACCTTCTCTTCTTTATTCAAGTTTCTTTATAAACTTGTGTATTCTATTTTCATTTCATAATGTTGGTACATGTCCTTACATGTACCTACTACTTCCCCTTTTATTTTTAAATTACTATATACGCCTTTACCTCTCATCAACTGTTTCTATGAATTTTTATGTAATGTCGTTATGCTATCGAAATTTCACCATGATTTCCAATTGTGTAGTGAATACCATATCCATTTTTCTATCAAGGGTATTCACCTTTATGGACATATAATTTTTGATTGGGGACTTAAATATATTTATTCCACATTCCTTAATAGTGTAGTAAATTATTATGATGAATGAATCCATGTTTTATGATCTATGTGTCACACCAAAGAATGGGAATGAAATTATTATAATGGTTGTGTCCAGATAACGCTCCAATGTATTGGGTAATTTTTAGTGTCATGATACATCATGTTGGGATAGGGAGTGAACCTGATTCCATTATGGTACTTTTTCCACCATCAGGTAATAAAAGATTAATCTTTGACATAATTTTATGATGTAATGTTTTAAGTTGTTTCCACATTTCCCAATGTTACCTTTAGGATTACCAAGTTATATCATGTATCATTGTTCATGTTTATGATTGCTAATCTTTTTATTCTCCATTTATATTTCTATTTTCTAAGAGGTGTCATATTCTTCATGTTATTCCTTGTTTATTCCCTTAACGTTCATTATATATCACCCATTTCTTGTGTTTTTTCCTAGGTAATTCCATGAAATTTTAAAATCCATGGATTTTAGAAGCATGTTATGCAAGTTTTTAATAATGTTGTTATATCCCATGTTCAAGATGTTATTAAATGTACCTATTTCCTAAAGACACTATAATTATAGATCTTTTATATTTTATTAACTTCAATTTTATGTAACAAAACATTTATTAATTTGAAATAAATATCATGGTTATTGTAGTTGGTATCAGAGAAAACATTTAGTTATTTTTGGGATTAGCACTAGAAAACTCTAAAAAAATACTTAGTTATAAGACCAAGTATAATAAAACATCCCTAAATTTTATTTATTATATAGTAAGTGGTTTACCAAGAAAATAAATCCTTGTATGGATACTACAATTGGACGTGGTTCAGGCATAGATGTACCTAAGAGTAACAACACTGATAAGGTGTTCTGGGCCTGACTTGGGGTATCCTGGTACACAAAAATGGGTCTTACTGAGCACCTGGTTTGAAACTCATGGGGAATATTCTTTGGTAAATTCATAGCCTCATTACAAACCATTATTAAGGGAAAAAGACCCATAATAATTTATGTTAGGAAATAAATCATGTATAACATAAATTGAAGCCTATAAATTTATAAGTTAAAGAAATACAAATAATTTATAAGTTATCCATTTTAATTTCATTGGATACCCCTTTATGCGTTTATTAGTTTAAAAATAATCATCCCTAATTTTATATTTATTATATATAATGGATGGAAATAGGAGGAATCAGGTAAAAAATCAATATGATAGGCAATGTGATGATAACCCCAATGAGATTCCCAACCCAGTGGGAGAGGGAATTGAAAACTTTATGAAGATGATCTCTCAGTTGACTTAGGTTCTGAATAGAGAACTTGGTATATATGACCACCAAAACCCCCCTAAGGGAGAACAATCAGCAATTGATAACTTCATGTGACAAATTCCTCCTACTTTTAATGGATCATTTGATCCCTTAATCCCAAAAAAATTGATCAACTCCATTGAGAAGATCTTCTCCATCCTTCAATGTTCTAAACAAGAAAAGGTTATACTAGATATTTATCATATGGAGGGAGAATCTAATCAGTGATGGACATTGATCAAAAATAAAAATCCTAAAGAAGATATCAAAGTGATGGACTGGAAGGAATTTCAGAAAAAAAAAATTTGATAAATATTTTTCTCACACTCTCTAAATTAAAATAGAAATGGATCTCCTTGTCCTCAAGTAAAAAAGGTGACGAATCAATCAATTCGTAAAAAAGAAACTTCATAATAATTTTATGATACACCTATAAATTTTTCATTACCCCTGAATGCAAGGTTGACCACTTCTTTGGTGGGCTAAAACCTAGTCTACAAAAATCCCTACCGATTCATGACTTTGATAGCTGGGAATAAATTTTCCGATGTGCCCTCAAAATCAAAATGGAGATCATAGAATTTCAAGGGTATCATGAGGATAAGAAGTGAAAAGTATAGTTTAATTATATAATCCTGATATAGAGATCCAATGGTGCTAAGAAATATTAAAATCCCACTTGCCAAAGGTTCGGGAAGAAGCACCCCATAAATTTCCTAAAGGGAACAAATAAATGCTTTGGTGTAGGAAGGAAGGACACATGGCTAGAAATTTCTGATAGGAGAAACCCATGAATACAATAGAGTAAAGTAATGATCTGATAAAACCTTATCATATTTCCATTACTTTAACTACAAGGAACTATGTCAATTTAAAAACCAATGCCCTAAGCCAAGGGTTTTCAAAGACAACCAACAACCTCCACGGTAGCAAGGGAAAGATTTTTCCATCACTACTGCTAAAGTGAATCCTAAAAATGAAGTGGTGATAGTTATGCTAGATGTTCATTCAAGAATAGAGAGCATACTTTTTTATTCCAGTTCTATTAATTCCTTCATATCATGAAAGTTTTTTTAGAACTATCTAAACACCACCACAAATCAAGGAAGTAGATATATCAGTGAAAATGGAAAATGGGGAAATTATATCATCCGAAGTATATAACTCCCCCTATATCAACTTTTGTGGGATGATCTTCCCATTGAACCTTTCCATACTCCCTTTGATGGATTTTGATGCAATTCTGGGCATGGATTGTCTTTCCCTATATAAATCCAACATAAATTTTTGTGAGACGAAAATAATTTTTTGTATAGAGAATCAACCCCCGATTATGTAAAAGTGAAAGGAGGAAGATAAATCTTATTTAGAACCATAATCTCAAGCCTATATGTTATTTACCTATGAGAAATAATATTTTGCTCAAATTATTGAGTCTAAGTAAAGAACCATCCTCGAATACATTCCTATTGTGAGGTAATATGTTGATGTGTTTCCCAAAGAATTTCTTTGTATTACTCCTAGAAGAGAGGTTGAATTTTCAATAGATCTTTTACCCAAGGTGTTGCTATTATCCAAAAATATATGTAGAATGGATGTTGTGGGACTTGAAGAGCTGAATAAACAACTAAAGTAGAATCTGGATAAAGGGTTCATGTTCTCAAGTGCTTCACCATGGGGTGCACCAGTCCTCTTCATCAAGAAGAAGGATGGGTCAATGCATCTTTGTATTGATTATCATTATCTTAACAAGATCACAATAAATAACAAGTATCCTCCACCATGTATTGATGAATTGTTTAATCAACCATGTGGAACACAATATTTAACCAAGGTTGATCTTTGGTTGGTATATTATCAAGTAAGGGTGAAGAAGGAAGATATCCCCAAAACTGATTTTTGTATAAAGTATGGGAACTATGAGTTCATAGTGATTCCATTTTGACTCACTAATGCTCTAGAAAAATTCAAGAACTTGATGAATAAAGTAGTTATAGATTACCTCAAAAAAATGTATTATTTATAGATGATATTCTAATATACTTTAAAAGAAAGTAAGATTGTGATGAGAATTTGAAAATTGTGATCAAGACCTTATGAAAGGAGAATATTTTATGCCAAGTACTAAAAATGTGAGCACTAGTGGAAGTAAGTCTCTTTATTGGGGAATATCATCAAAATAAATGGGATATTTTTAGACCCTTCAAAGACATAAGAAATTGAATTATGGTCAAGGCCAACATATGTGATAGATATCTATAGTTTCCTTGGCTTGGATGGGAATTATCACCAATTTATGAGACATTTCTCATGATTATTGAACCCCTTTACCAAGATAACTCGAAAGGGAGTTAAGTTTTATTGGAATGATGAATGTGAAGAAATATTCAAGGAGATAAAAAGGAGGCTTATCACTACCCCTATGATCACACTACCCACAAGTGGAGAACTTTTCAAAGTATTTATTGATTCTTCGAAGAATATATCGAGCTATGTGTTAATAAAGAACGATAAATTCAAAGCCTATGCTTCATGGTGTTGAAAGTTCATGAGAAAAACTATCCCACTCATGATCTGGAGTTATCAGCTATAATATTCTCTTTGAAAATATGGAAGCATTAACTATATAGGAATAAGTGTGAGATATATACTGATCACAAGAGTATCAAATATATATTCACATATAAATATATTAATTTTAAATAGCAAAGATGTTTAGAGATAATCAATTATTATGACTACTCAATACACTACCATCCTGGTAAAGAAAATAAGGTGGTGGGTGCTCTAAGTAGAATTGATCATGAATATTTATCAATGATGAGAATTTAGAAGGATACAATATTCTTATATTTGAAAAGGATAGAAATGGTAATCATAAAGGAAGGAACATCATCAATCCTTTCACAAATAATTGCTCATCAATCTATTTTTGGAAAAGATATAGGATGCGAAAAGGAATGATGTGGTAATTCATAAGAAATTGAAAACTATAAGGAAAGTGAAATCCTCAGAGTTCAATGTTTATGAAGAAGGAATTATGAGATTTGGGTCAAGACTATGAGTTAAATCAAATCCTAAGTTAAAGATGGGAATATTGGATGATGCAAATAGATTGACTTTCTCTATTCACCCAAGAAGTATAACGATGTATCAAGATCTCTATGATAAATATTAGTGGGATAATATGAAGAATTATATCAATGAATATTCATCAAAGTGAATGATATGTCAGAAATTGAAGGCCTAAAGGCATAAGTTTAACGGGATGATGCAACCATTACCCATACCAACATGGAAATGGGATAAGATCATCATAAACTTTTTCATCAGGATTCTGAAGACATCTTGGGGACACAATTCTCCATGGGTTGTTGTGGATAATCTTAAAAAGACATCTCACTTTATCTCAATTCGATAGGACTTATCATTAGATCAACTAGAATAGATATACATCAGAGAAGTGGTAAGGATACATGGAGTAACACTATCGATTGTATCTAATCGAGATTCATGATTCACCTCTATGTTCTAGAAAAGTATCTAGCATAATCTAAATACTGAGATGAAATTAAATATGGCATATCATCCTCAAACTGATAGCCAATATGATTAGACTATTTAGACACTAGAATAAATGTTTTGATCATGTTCTATGTACTTCAAAGGTGGATGGGACCAACATCTTCCTTTGGTCGAGTTCTCTTACAACAAAAGTTTCCACTCGAGCATCTAAATGGATCCCTATAAATTCCTTTATGGGGAGAGGTGTAGAACACCTACATGTTGGGATGAAGTTGGGGAACAAAAACTTCTAGGTCCTAAAATGGTTGAAGAAATGGTGGAGAAGTTTAAGACTATTCATAATCACATCAAGGCTACTCAGGGTTGATAGAAGAGCTATCCTAACAATATTTAATGAGAACTAGTTTTTGATGTTGGAGACATGGTATTTTTCCACATATATCCATGGAAGAAAGTGATGAGATTTGGGAATAAGGGAAAGCTTAGTCAATGGTACATCATCCCATTTGAGATCCTTGATCGCATCGGAGCGGTGGCCTATCGACTATCACACACACCAAACCAATCTCAACTACATGATGTATTCTATGTATCCATCTTGAGGAAGTACATACCAAAAACCTAAAATGTACTCAATCCAGAGGTTCTACCATTGGAGAATGACCTTTCCTATGAGGAGTAGTTAGTGAAGATCTTAGATCATAGAGAAAATGTTATTTGAAATAAGATAATGCACCTTGTCAAAGTGTTGTGGAGAAACCACAAGTTTGAAGAGGTGGAATGGGAACCGGAGGAAGTGATGAAGTAGAGTTACCCTCAACCATTTTAGTGGAGGAAATGAAAATTTATAGGGACAAATTTATTAATGGGGAATATTGTAACAACCAAAACTTTTATAAATAAAATTCTTATTTTATTTATTTAAATTTATTATTACGTAAGATGGTTATAGAAAACACATGAATTCCTTTGGTTTTATCCTATCAAATTTAATTAACTGTTAAGAATCATTATCATTGATAATATAGTCATAGAACAGTGATCACATGATTAGTATAAATATATAGTCCTAACAAATCTAATTATCATAGACAAAGGAAGTGATGGATTCAACCAGTAGGATATTTCCCTATGAAGCCCATTTATTAGAGATGTTGAGGGAGATAAAATTTCTAGTATTTTACCTTAACCAAGACCAACCTGAGATCTAGCAGCTTAAGCATGAGTAGAACTATTTACGGGATAAGTTCAAGATCATTGAGATCACAGCTCAAACCATGTTCTTCGAACCACCCCATGAAAGTCCCACCATCGTGCACCTTACTCTTAGGGTGTTTACTGATGTATTAAAGGGATATGTATCAACACCCTAGAAATATCAATATGTACATTATTTTTTATATAATAATTAATATATTTTCATCCTATTATTATTACATTGTAAATATTTTTTATTTTGATATAATAAAGCACAAATTTTATTTTTGGTTAATATTCAAATTCAATTAATGAATTTATGAAGTAATGGATTTTTGAAATAAATAATATTTTTATAAAATTTTATTATTAAATAATTTTTATCAAATATAAATGATCATATAATTTTTTATGAAGTTAAATGTAATTTTTTATTAGGGTTAGATTACTGTTGTTGTCAAAAACCCATCATTTTCAATAAATGTCGGCCATTATTTTAAAATAAAAAAATCGCATATTTATAAAATTATTTATTTAAAATGAATATTATTTTTGGAATCATAATTTTGAAATTATCCAATGGTGAATTTTTCATAATTTTCTGAGAGTCAAATTTTCAGGTAAAAATTAAATACCATAAAATGTAATTTGTGATTTATGACATCATAATGACACAAATGTAATGTAATAAGTAATATAAATGGGATAAATGGCCAAATATAAGCTTTTCCTTTAAAATAATATTATTTTAAGTTTATTAGATTTAATTTATAAATCCTTTGTGAATCCTTCCAAAATTATGATATATTTTAAGTTTTTAAAATAATTTCTTTTAGTGTGTGACTCACCTCCACATCACCAATGGTTATATTTTAATAATTTAGGCCATTTTACTTATAAGATAATGTAATCCACTCCCATTTTGTAGAATTGTTGGGAAAAAACCATGGCATGGTTTGTGTTTTTTGATATTTTATTATGTAGAGTCCAAAACCTAAATAATAAAGAAATCCCCCTCCTTTCTTATATAACCCCACACATGATCCCATTTATCTTCACTCAAACTCCTTATATCACGTCCATACTCTTCCCTCCATTCTATAGAGTCCTCCCAAGTCACCCCAAGCTCTCAATAAGTCATTCCCAAGCCTTTGGAGTCACACATTCATGTAAGGGAACCTCCTCTCCTCCTTTCAAATTAGAGAAACTTCTTTGAAATTAGTTCTTGTAATTTCAAATGGTTATATTTTCATTCATTTATAATCATTTTCTTACTTTAAATTTTATGTTATTTTAATGAGGGGTCATTTATCCTCCCCCATTTGGACCCTTACCTAATCCATTACTATGCTGAAATTCTGTAAGGGATCCTCACCTTCTCTTCTTTATTCAAGTTTCTTTGTGAAAATATGCATTATATTTCCATTTACTAATGTTTAGACACATCCTTAAATTTCCATATTACTTATCCTTATATTTTTAAATTATTAGAGACATATTTCTCTCTCATAAACTTTTTTATGAATTTGATGCTGTTATGCTATAAAAATTTCACCACGATTTTCCATTGTGTGGTGAATACCATACCCATTTTTTCTATCAAGGGTATTCACCTTTATGAACATATACATTTTGATTTGGAACTTACATATAATTATTCCACACTTTTTAATCATGGAATAAATTATGATGATTAATGAATCCATGTTTTATTATCTATGTGTCACACTTAAGCATGAGAATAAAATGATTATGATGGGTAGGCACAGATAACAGTCCAATGAATTGGGTAATATTTAGTATCATGATATGTCATGTTGGGATAGGGAGTGAACCTGATTCCTATATGATAATTTTTCCACCATGAGGTCTTTGAGGATCTATCCTTGAGATAATTTTATCATCTAATGTTTTAATTTATTCCCATGTTTCCATTATGATTATCATGTTATATCATGTATCATTGTTAACGTTTATGATTCCTACTCTTTTTATGCACCATTGATATGCCTAATGTCTAACATGTATAATCTTCTTCATGTTATTCCTTATTTTACTAGCCTTTATAGATCACCCCTTTCTTATGTTTTTCCCCTAGTTATCCCATGAAATTTTAAAAGTCGTGGATTTTAGAAGCATGTTAAGAAAGTTTTTAATAATGTTGTTGTATCCCATTTTCAAGATGTAAGTCCATGTACCTAATTCCCAAATAAACTATAATTCTCAATCTTTTAGGTTTTATTATGTGTATTTTTATTTAATAAAACATTTATTAATGTGAAATAAAGATTAGGGTTATTTTAGAGTTATTATCCTTTAATCAAATTATGGACACTCTCTACCAAACTCTTCCAAGTCCCATCTAAGATCATATCAACATCAGATCTCCTATATCAATCCATAACTTCCAATATAATTAATTATAACCATTCATAATTAATTTTTTTATTTGATTTAAATAGCCATAATTTCCTAAAATCATATCTAGTAGAATATCAGTGTTGAAACCATGGACAACGATGTGTGGTTCACTCTTGACATGAACATGGACCTGAGCTATATGAAATAACCAACACCCATCATTAATTCAATATCCAATTTCATATAATTAAATAAAAAACCTAGAAAAATCATAGGGTGGTGTACCTAAAACAAAAAAGTGAGAAACAATATGAAATCATCATTATGAGACATCCCATACCCATCACATGAAAAATTACCAACACCTTTACTGGGTTCCACCATGCTATGGTGTAATCATTTCCAAACCCTAGACTAAATCCCACAAGAATCAGAGGGATACAATAGAAAAAAAATAACAGAGAAAGAAATATAACTATCATACCTCCAATGTTGTGAAATTGCCAGCAAGAACATCTTATAACATTGGTGATCAAAGGAGGAAGATTGAGGGGAGAGTGATCCAATTTATCCCACTCTTGGTGCCCCATTCCCCAAAACTCTATAGGTTATGAATATTAAATTACTGATATACCCCTATTAAAAACACACCAGGGGGATAGGTTGTGACGCAGACCTTATATATCATGGGTTGATCATGTTATAAACCAACCCAAGTAAACCATCCACATCACCTAGGCCAGCCTATGATAAGGCTGAAGGCATGTTCCTGATCACCTCGGGATGAAAACTTGTGTCAGGCCATCAAAATTAATTGTGTGGGAATGATTTCACCCTCTAAATATCAATAAACAGGTGACATAATTCTCATAATAAATCTATAATTGTGCATCCATAAGTTATACCACCATATATAATAAAATAATAAGTTTTAAATATGAAAAAAACCAAAAAAAACTCATAACCTATATAAATGACCAAACCTGGATCTGATAAAAAACATAAATCAATTTTCATAACAGGTGAAAGTATAAAGAGTCCAAAAGTAATGAAAAATGTCAAAGTGTATTCTACAACAACCATCCAAAAGGAACAAATGAACTTAATATTTCATACAACCATGACCTTATGACCCAATACCACCTCTATATCCCAAGACACCGAAAAACTAGTAAAATAGTGTATTTCATCAAAAAAATACATAACATGTGTCTCTTTATAATACATAAGAGCTACATACACATCAGGATGTGTATGTAGGATGTGCGATACATGTGCCCATTAGGTTTTCACCAACAAAAGATTTTATTCAATTTATTTCATAAGATAGTCCATAATGTTGGTTTGAAATACATCTCATAAAAATAATCTTTTTAGGGTTTATGAAATCCAAAAAAATCTACACACCTCATTTCTCATTTTTATAAAACATGACCGCACATTAAAATTTAAGAAGACAAGTTCATTTGAAAACATTTTAAAAATAATTTTAGTAATACCTTCATCTCATGAGAGAGTCAAATTTTAGTTTAAAACATAGTTATAAAATATTTTCCAAAATCTTTTGATAATCAAGTTTAAATCAACAAAAAAGGGAATGAAAACTAAAAACAAGAAATGGTCATGTGTATGTAATAACATGAAAATAAAAAATATATAAACATGAAAATCAGGGTTAAAATACTATGTTAACATGAATATAAACAATAGACATTATTTAAGTAAATTTAGAAAACAACACAATAACCATAGTTATGGAAAGGTGGTGGATGACATAAAGTGAATCATTTGATCATAATTAATAAATGTAGTACTAAAACAAAGAATATAATCAAGGTCAAGAAGTACATATCATGATTTATAAAAATTTAAACATGAAAGAAAAACCATTAAAATAGACATCTCAATCAATCCTCATGGGATACACCCTAGGGTATCTAAGGTTTGGGTTTAAATCTATCTATACTCGCACACTTTACCTACATGGATTACAAAATTGTACCGAAACCATTCGACCTAAAAAAGTGACTAAAAATAAAAAATTCAAACCCTAAAACTTCAAACTCAAGGGGAACCATTGTATAATAAGTATATAAACATAAATATGAATTTATGTTGTCTCAATTTTCCCCACCATGAAACTTTATACCCTTAAATTTTCATCAATTAATTTAGAGAAATGAAATCATATATAGAAAAGAAAACTCAAGAGGCCCAATGAAATAAAAAATTAGGTGATTTATAGTTTCCCAAATCCACAAGATCACTCAAATATATCCTATAACATTCTAATCTATGACCTAATTCAAGATTAAAAGGTATGAAGTCCCAAAATTAGGATTTGTTAAAAAACCAACATAATGATGATTCATATGCTATTCTATTTAAAAAAGATAAATTTTAAATAAATATTTTTTTCACATGATTAATATCATTTTCGTTTTCAAATGAGATGATAGAAGCACTATAAATGGATTCACACTAAACTCATACCACCCAAGGTAATTATTAATAGTTCAATATCAAAAAGAGTGAGGCATGTTATATGTCTCCCCACCATGAAAGGTTTCACCTATATGGGGTGAAATATATGAGGTCACACTATCATGAGAGAATCATTTCAATAAGAAAAAATCTTTACCAAATCCACACATAAAACCATGCAAGAGAGATATATTAATGATACCAGGTTAGCTAGGTTACTCATAATAAGAGGAAAAACCAAAGGGAGGTTTTTGAATTGAGGACTCAACTAATAGGCTTCCTAGAAATGACTCTAATAAATCATGTATATTGAATCAAGGTGAAAACTCATTTCTCTATTGAAAAATTGATATTTTAATGTAGATGTTTATTAGGATTACCCCTCTTTCACTAGATGAACTAAATAAACTACTCATCATTGGAAACCCTATCAGTGGAACCCAGAATGTGATTTGAATCAACCACACTATTTTGATTTTGGATTGATTCAATAATTAGAAAGGTTATACTCAATCCACATGAAGAAATATTCTAGAAGGGGCCTCTTGATAAGAACATCCCCCACACCCCACTAAATCCTTTCTAGGGAACACAATACAAACAATAAAATATAGGAATCAATCATGTACATCTCAAAATAATCCAATTACAAACCAAAAATATCAAATAGAATACAAAATTCCCATAAAATGATCATAAAAATTTTAAAACCACTAAAGTTTTAAAAAATATTTGATTTTTATTAAACAACTAAGTAAATATATTTAACAAACTATCAGAAGTTGAAAACTAAAAATATCTATAAGGGAAATTTCAAAACACTTTCCCTAGATATGAGGACTAATTTTATTTCAAAGAACTCTTAGAATTTTCATTTCAAAACTAACAATTTTTAAAAACATTTCACCCTATAAAATCCGTTTTTTTATCCCAAAACTAGTTTTATAAAGTAAAATATAACTTTTCAAATGATAAGACCAAATAACAATGAATATGTATCTGTGAAAATCGCATATAATAAATAAAAACTCCCTTAATTTTCCTCACATAAATGGTAGAAAATATTGGAACCAATTCAGAAATAAAGTTAGGAAAAATAATAAATCCAAGGGAAATACATAACTATGAATGGTTGTGTTGCTCAGTTTGGAGAACTATGCACCAACTGTTCAACAGCCTCTAAGAGAAGTTGTGGATCTATCCACATGGGATATACATAGTTTTCTAGACCATGCAAGCTAATCGTGTTTCCCTTGTTCCTCCACTATTTTTACCCCAAAATGTGAAAAAATCAAAATTACCCATATAACTTCATTATAGATTAAAATAAAATCAATTAAAATCAAAATATATAAAAAATGATCAAAAAATAAACTCAATTTCAAAACTCAAATCCCAAATACCCATGGAAACTTAGGTTTTGTCACAAAAGGTATTGAGTTGTAACATACTCATGATCTACCTATTAAGTAAAAATGGTCATACCGCCCATAAATTAGAATTACTCAAACTACAATACGGATATGATACCATTTTTCATTAACCAACCCAGCTCAATTAGCCACATTTCCTAATTCATCCCATGATAAGTCCTTAGGAACATTCCCTATCACCCCGAGATAGAAAATATTATTAGGGAATCAAAAATAACTAAGTAAGAATAATTTTACCCTTTAAATATCAATAAAAGAGTATTGAAATTATCACAAAAAAATCTATCATGGTGTATCCATAAGTTGGACCACCATGCATAACAAAATAATATATTTTAAATATATAAAAAATATCAAACAAATCATAACCTAAATAAATTATCAAACAAATTTATAATAATAAACATAAATCAATATTCATAATGGGTAAAAGTTTATAATAGATCAAAATTAAAGAAAAGGGATGAAGTGTTTTATGCAATAATCATCCAAAACAAACCACTAAACCCAATCCATTATGTGATCATCACCTTGTGTCTTAATATCTCATATGTATCCCAAGACATCTAACAACCGATAAAACGGTGCATTTCATCAACAAAATACATAACTTGTGTGTATATATATAATAAATAAGAACTACATGCATGTTAGGGTGTGTATGTAGGGTGTGAGATACATGTTCCCAATAGGTTTCCATCAATAAAATATTTTATGCCATTCATTTTACAAGTTATTCCATAAAATCTACTTTGAAATATACCTCACGAAAAATAATCTTTTTAGGTTTTATGAAATCCAACAACATTTAAACACCTCATTCCTAATTTTTATAAAACATGAAAATTATTTAAAATTTAAGAATATTGGTTCATTTAAAAACCTTTTACAAAATAATTATATAAATACCTTCATTGTATGAGATAATAAAATTTGAGTTTAAAAACATAGTCATGCCATGTTTATTTTCCAAAAATCATTTGATAATCAGGTTTAAACCAAAAAAAGGAAATACAACTAAAACTTACATGGGTATGCATATGTAATAACATGAAAATAAAAAATATATAAACTTTACAACTTAAGGATAAAATATTATGTTAACATCAATATAAAAAATAGACATCATTTAGATAAAGTTAAAAAAACAACACAACAACCTTATTTATGGAAAAATAGAGGATGAAATAAAGTGAATAATGTGATCATAATTAAGAAAGGTAGTATAAAAATAAATAATATAATCAAGAACAAAAATTACATATCATGCATTATAAAAATTTAAACATGAAATAAAAACTATGAAAATAGACATATTAATAAAGTATCTTGGGACACACCCTAGGGTAGCTAAGGTCATGGGAACCCTAGAATCCTCATATTATCTTATGATCAAGAGGTCCAAAACCAACTACATGTAAGAACCTCTAAAGAGATAATTCCTTGTCTTGGAAGCATGGTGATACCCATCTGACAATAACATAACTATCAAGACACTAAGGAGTTCATGTATTGGACTAATAGGGTGGTGAATCCTAATTGATAGCGCCACAACCTCATTGTACAAGTATTAGTAGTGTTTTTTTGGTGTGGTGAAGTCTAAAGGAGTACTTAATCCTAGTATTCCCACATTTGTATTATGGTTTCCCATGAAGCTAGCTCAGGGAGGTGAGGAAACATTTTAACACCCATTAGTCACATATCAATAACATGGTATAGAAAATTAATCACAATATCAATCTATAATCTCACCTCCTTACATATCATTGGTAAGAAACCCCTGTAAGCATCAACCCATAATTAAATTCATCTCAAAATATAAAAAAATATATCTTATAAATAATAGATAAAGGGGGATCAATTCAAGGGTGTGTCATTTATTGTGAAATCCTTTATTATGAGGTTTCAAGAAGTCCTTTAGTTTTAATCTAATCATAAAAATCTTTTAAACCACTTTTTAAAGCCATTTTGAAATCGTGTTTTCATTGAAATTCTCAATTAACTCAAATAAAATCATAAACAATGAATATCTATGAGAAAAATTCCTCAACAATATAAAAAATAAATTAAACTATATATAAATAACATAAACATAAGATAAAATATATGTAACCAATATGTACATCAAAGAAAATCTATGGAATTAATAAAAATTAAACTTCCATCCAAAGAAACCCTTGAACCTCGTAAAAATACCTTAAATACACAAAATTTCACATGAAAAAACATGTTTAAAATAATTTTTATGTTTAAAACCTTATTTTAATTATTAATTTCTATGAAAATGTCCTCTTAAAAAAATTTCCAAACACTTAAAGTTAACTTAAATTCATTATATGTATATATATATTATAATCCAATAAAAGCCACATTTTATGTCAATATTGGGAAACATAAATACAATAGAACCAAAGATACTCCATCAATACTAGCCTTTATTGTTAGTCAATAGTTGAAATATAAATTTATATTCATGAAAAATAAATAGAATTATATAGAACCACCTACCTTAATCTAACAGAATCATGTCACCTTGGATGAACAATGGTAAATAAGGTTTCAAGAGAACCTTCATTTTTCTTAAATATAAAAATTTCTATGTTCAAACCAACCCTATAAATTAGGTTCATTCAATATTTCCATTAAAGAAATAATAAAAGAAAGAAGAATAAATGGAGGAATAAGTGGAAAATTAGAAGAAAAGGAATAATAATGAGGGTTTTCCTTGAAGAATCATGGAGCAATTCACCATTAAGCATGGAGAAAGGATATAGAATTTCTCTTGAAGCCCCTTTAATTGAATCTCAAAAATGGGGAAAGAAAATGGGGATTTACCCTAATAAAAACTACTTAAAAAGATAAAAATACCATTCTTTGAGTAGGTTGCATAGTTTACCTACAAAATTTACAAAACAGTGCAGTAATCATGAAAATGATACTAGGTTAAAATCATTCTAGACCTGAACACTTTACCTACATAGTTTAAAAAATCATGCAGAAATTTTACATCCATAAAAAAGTTCCCAAAAATCAAATTTTATATCCTTAGAAACTTTAAACTCAAGGGAACTCATTATATAATAAGTATGTGCACTTAAAAGTGACTTTGAGGTATAAAAAACCACCCAAGGACCCATTTTCCTAGCCTTTCCATGACACAACCCACATGGATCATGTCATTAAGGCTACCTGTTAGGGGACCACCCCCAGTCAAGCAACATCATGGGGTGATGTACTCCTATGAAAACCCACCCTCGAGTCCCCCACACTTCATGATGAAAAATCCCACACCTAGTGGCATGACTCACATAGATGCAGTAGCCCAATATGGTATGACCTACTGCAATTATTGAAAATCAACAGCTAGGTCACCCCAACCACAACTCTAGCACTTCCCCAAGCACCCGAGACACCAATCTGGATTCAATACAGATCTAAAAACATCTTCCATAGAATTATCAATGCTTGGATTTCATATATGAATGCTAATTCACCAAAAATATCATGATTCATGACCAAAAATTCAAATTTCCCCAAAATTTCACAACACATAATGAATTGGGCCATTATAGTAGAGAAATTTTATAACCATTCAATGCAAAAAATACTCTATGGACATTATCACATTAATATATCATAGAAGAATAGTCATCATGTGATAAGTTATTAATTAATATCTGGGCCTTGGAATATTTTGGTAATCAAAAGTACAAATTTAGTTGGTTCTAGGACACCAAATCCAATAGAGTTTTTATACTCAATATTTCGGTTAGCCTTTAGAATTTGTTGTCCCAAAATGGTATCTTCATGTGAAGGTTTTGGGCATAGTGGTAGCGTCGTATGGGGAATGACCAACTCATCTTTTTTTCATGATAAATGATTAATCCATGATTTACACGATAATAAATGTTGTGATCAATGGAATTAAATCAATGAATATAGATGATGGATAGATTCTGGAACCAAGACATAGGATCATCACTTATTATTTATATAATTAATTTAAGCAATTAAAGAATTACCTTGTGAAAAATTATTTCTTACTTGATGGTTATAACAATGAATATATGTCATATTTTCATTGTATTGTAGGAATAAAGAACACATTCCCTTCTGTGATGATCCACACATGTTCCACGAACCTCCAAACGTCTCCATATGAGTCTTTGGGTGATACCATGGAAGATCCTAATGCTTTCTTCATTCAACTTTGATCACCCCAATAATTTCTTCTAAAGGATTCTCCTTGATCTCTATTTAGACTCAATATTGTAAGGTAGAGGAAGATTTATCTCTATTCTTGAGAGTGTTTGGGGAGAGGGAGATATCTAGGGATTTAGTGGATTCTCTCTAGATGTCGTTGTGCACAAGAAAAATGAATTGTCTCTCATATAAAAATAATATAATTGGGTTCATATACAACTAGGTTTAGAAAATAATAATAGAACATGAATCCTTTATTATTTCCCAAATCCCTCTAGAACCCCATGTCTATAATAATAATATTATTACTATTTCTTAACATACTCTAAACTCATGAATTAAATTAAATATTATTTATTCAAATAATATTCAATATATATTATTTCACACAGGACCATTAAACTTGATTCATCATTCCTCCACAATATTTATCATGCCTTGAATAATGACTATTTATTTAATAAATAAATATCAATTCATTATACACCAATAAATAAATAAATATTATATTAACTAAATATAAAATAAATATTTATTAAATATTATGCTCATATAATATTCTCTCAAATAACTGGTGATGGAATATATGTGATCAAGAAAACATTAATAATTATTAAACCACATGCTGGATTAATATTTATTAAACTTATTAGATAAAAAATAATAATATATTATTTAACTGAGATTCTGGATACACTTAGTTTGTGTCCTTCTAGGCCTCTTTCCTGATGGCATTAGATGAAGAATCCTAAATTCCAAGTTTATCATATAGAAACACACTAAGGAACCCATATGAAAAATAATTTAATATTACAATGACATAATACCTTATATGGATGTTTACTGTGTAATATAATCTATTTATCATAATATCTCTAATCAAGAAGGTTGTATGTCGGTGTCATCAACATATGTGCTTGATGTCTCTTTCTTTGAATTTCCAAAAATTAAACTTGTATATAGACCACCATGGACATGGATTTATTTAGGATATATCATTTATATCAAAGGACCCAAGATATATACTTATATTAAAGAACATAAATGACCAATCATTTCTCATATTATTCATTAATGAAATATTACTCATGAAGCACTCAACATATCCTACCTTACCACGAACATATGTTATCATAGTTTTCATCAATACATCAAAGTAAATAACTTATAACACTCATTAATAATAATATTAAATTCAAAAGATCAATACACACATCCATAGAGAGGAAAATCCAATGACACATATAAATATGGATTTCCTACTGGCGGTTCTCATTATCCTAATATCTTACAATAGATATTACAAAGGGAGTAGACCATGAGAAGGTACCTCAAATTCCTATGAGTCTACACCCCTGATAGCATGTATCATTTATTTCCCTCAAATGATTTCATCTTGATATGGAAAATGTATTTTAAAAATACTATTGTGGCACTTTTGGGCTCTCATCATAGTGGGGAACTGATATGACCTTTCAGTGTGACAACTACTCTTAGGACATTATCAAATATTTTACACAAAATAACAATCATTATGTGATAATAAGATTATTAATATTCAAAAAAAATGAATACAGGTTATCATAAAGTACACAAAATTTTTCTTTAGGGTTCTAACTCTAATAGACTCTATCTTACACTAGATCCAACTTCTAACAACCTTTAGTCCTCCAACTCTCACATTATACTCGTGATTTTACTAAGATAGGAATTTATTCAAGGGTATTCCATGTTTTATTTTGTGGGAGACCTGCTTACTACAACTTTACACCTCTATGAAAAATCCCTTAAGAGTTGATACTTTCAGAGTATATTCTTTGTCTTTTGGGGTAACCTTGATGCTTTTAAATGAGCCACCGTTGTAGTATTATCATAGTAAAATGTGATAGGATATTTACTACTTGGTACCACATCAAGATCCTAGATAAAGTTTCATATCCAAATTAATTCTTTAGCTACATCAGAAGCCTTTATATACTCATATTCCACTATAGAATCAGTGATAAATGTCTTATTTTAACTTTTGTAGCTCACATCTCCTATTTTGAGTTAGAAAACATATCCTAAATGTGAATTTATATCATTTTGGTTTTTTTTGAAAACATGCATCAATATAACCCATGATGAACAACTCATATTCTCCTCCATACACTAGGACCAAATCCTTAGTTCTTCTCAGATACTTAAGGTTAGCCTTGATGGTAGATCAATGTTATTATCTTAGATATACTTGATATTTTCCTTCCATTCTCAATGCATAGGAAACATCAAGTCTAGTACATAACGTGGTGGACATAATTGATCATATAACTGAATCATATGGGATCTTACTTATTCTCTCTTTCTTATTTTGTGTATAAGGTCACATTTTATTAGAAAGATTTATACTATGTGGAATTGGAACCAATCCCCTCTTGGATTATTCCATGCTAAATCTCTTTAGTATCTGGTCAATGTATGTACTTTATTTAGTCCAATAATACTCTTGTATCTATCATGAATGATCTTGATCCCTAGAATATAGGCCACTTCACTTAAGTCCTTCATAGGGAAACACTTCTTTAATCATACTTTAACATACTGTAAGAATGGTATGTCATTTCCAATAAGTAATAGGTTATCAACATATACTACTAGGATAACCCACTAAACCTATTGTAAAAACATGGCTCAGATTTGTTCTTAATGAAACCAAATTATTGTATATCTTCATAAAATCTAATTTTCCATTACATAGATGTTTTATTCATTCCATAAATAGATCTCTACAACTTGTATATCCTTTTGGCATCACTTGGGGTCACAAACCCTTCTAGTTGTGTCATGTAGACCTCTTCTTAAAGGTTCCCAATAAGGAATTTTTTTCCATCCATCAACCAAATTTCATAGTCATGGAAATTTGTTATAGTAAGTATAATTTTGATGTATTTAAATATTAAAACTAGTGAAAATGTTTCATCATAGTCAATTCATTGATGTTTTTTAAACCCTTTATCCACTAGTATTTCTTTATAGGTATTTAATTTACCTTTCGTGTTCATTTTTTTAATTCCAATTTTTACCCTACGAGATTTATATCAACTGGTGCATCTACCAAAGCCCAAAATTTGTTCTGATACATGGAATCCATTTTATAATTCATGTCTTCTTTCCATATTATATCTTCTGAGATATATACTACATTTTTGTCAGATATATGTTCATAATTGTCAAATAATAATGAGTTATCATCTTTTCTTACTAGAAAATCATATATCTCTAGTTATATTACCTATATATTACTCCTATATAGTACTTATGTTTTAGGAACTACTTCTTCCATAGGGAACTATGGAATCTTTTATTGTACCAACTCTTGTGTATCTTGAGCATCAACTTCAATGAAGTCAATCTTATCACACTATCATTTTTGAGGATGTGTTGAATCTCAAGAAAGAAAAAAATTTATAGAAACAATTACATTCTTTTATGAGGGGTTTTATAGCTAGTATCCCTTTATTTCCTTAGGATACCCTATAAAGATACACTTTGTGCCCTGAGGTGTTAGTTTGTTTCCTGAAAAGGCCTTAAAACATACCTATCATCCCCATACATGTGTATGTGAAAAAATAGGTTTCTTTCCACTACATAACTCTAAGTTAATTCCATTATTCTATTTATTTGGTACTCAATTTAAATTTTATGACTTATTTTTTAATGCATATACCTAAAAGGATAATGGAAGATCTACATGAATCATCATTGACCTTACCATGTTTAATAAGGTACGATTCCTCCTTTCACTAACATCATTCCACTGTAGTGTATAACAAGGAGTGAGTTGAGATAGAATCTCAAACTCCCATAAAAATTCAGTAAACTCTTGGTTAATACATTCACCACCTTGATTTGATAAAATATTATTTATATTCTTTACAATTTGATTCTCTAATTCATTAATGAATTCTTTTAATTTATAAAATGACTCATACTTATACCTCATAGAGTAAAAATTTCCATATCTACTCAATTCATCAGTAAAATTTATGAAGTAAAAATACCCACTTATAGATTTTACTAGGAATGGTCCATATGCATCAGTTTGTACCAATCCTAAATCTCTATGGCCCATTTACCCTATCCACCAAATGTTGGTTTGGTTATTTTTCCTTTTAAACAAGCATGACATCTTTCGAGTGGTTTTAGTTCAAAGGAGACTAAATAACCATTTTGGCATAGATTTTTTAAATTATTCTTGTTTACATGACCAAGATGATGATTTCATAGTTGGGTGTTATATGAGTCATGTGAAAATGATTTATTATCTATTTATAATAATTTATTTCATAATTTAATACATAAAGACCATTATTTAAATGTGTAATACCATAAAATATGTTGAATTTATAAAATAAATAACTTTTATTTAAAAATTTCAAAATAAAACCATATGAATCTAGACAGGATATAAAAATTTTGTTCTTTATAATAGTTGGTACATAATAAAAATTTATTAAAACCAATATCATTCATGTTTTAAATGAAAGGTGGTATTCACCAATGGATTGAGCATATAGTCTCAAACCCTTGGCAACTCACAAATCCACCTCTCCTCTAGAAATATTTCATAATCTATATGGTTCCTATATTTGGATATAGATTTGATAACCACAAGTTGTATCTAATACCAAATATGTTGATATCGAAATA
Source organism: Viscum album (assembly GCA_963277665.1). Lineage (NCBI taxonomy): Eukaryota > Viridiplantae > Streptophyta > Magnoliopsida > Santalales > Viscaceae > Viscum > Viscum album. Next base: position 287,005,888 of record OY728151.1, on the reverse strand, counting down.
TTATACTCTATAAAAAAATGCACCTTTATATTCCCCTTGCTTCTGGGTGAAGTTCTTCTTAAAGTGGCCTTGCTTTCCACATGAAAAAACATACTTTCTCCTTTTCCTCTCCTTGCCTATTTATTTTACTCTTCTTGGAAGGATAGTTCTTTATAGCTTTAAAATTTTTTATGAGTCTTGGGCCCCTTCTCCTTGTTCTTACTTTTCTTATTATCTATAAGGACTACAAGTTTATCATGCCCCATTTCCTTATCCACTTTTTGAGTAAGAGTATGAAGCTATGAATGAATATTCTCATTATTTCTCATATTATAATTAATAATAAAACTAGAGAATGACTTGGGTGGTGAGGAAATTATGAGATCTATGAGAAAATAATCTGGGAATTTAATCCCTAAGATGTCTAAGAGTTAAATGTAGAAAATAAGATTGACTAAATGAGTCCGAGATGGAACTGAATGTTCAAACTTAGTTATAAACAGAGCATTAGAGATCTCATATCTATTTTTTCTCATCTTCTCTTGATAGAGATCCTAAAGTTGAGTCGTCATGTTATGTGAATCTATGTCCTCATGTTCCTTCAGAAGCTCATTGGTCATGAATGATATCATGAAACACTAAACAACTATAGAATCTTTCAAATGTTTCTCATAGAGTGACAACTCTTCCTCACTAGCCTCATTATCAGGTGCATAATGAATAGGTTCTTATAAAACATAAAATTTCCTTTAATGGATTAGGATAACACGTAAATTCCTTTTACATTCTTGTAAATTTGTGTTGACGATAAGGTTATCCTTCTTAAGTATAGATCTCAATGATAGTTTGAATTAATGTTTTTTATTTCTACAAATAATATGATCATAGTTTTGGTACTTTTTCTGATAAAATTTAGACAAATAAATAAATATTATATTATTAATCTCCTACTATTTTATCGAAACCCAATATCCCTCACCATTGTATTTGTAATATCATGTTTCTTAGACATTCTAGTGGAAAGGATTCATATTCCACTTCTCATCACCCCAAATTTTTATAGTCAACAAATTTGAAGGGTTTCATGTAGGCATTCTAAATGATAACTACATTAACTCATAATTCCTTGATATGTTGAGTGGAATACCTAATACTAAAAACCTTGAATTGTATATCCTTAACATTTTCCTCTTAGTTACGCCAAGTCTCACTTTGGTAGTCAACCCTTGATGTGAAAAAAAATTATTCAACCTGAAACTTCAAGTTAGAATTCTCTAATAATTGAAATCACCCCTACTTTGGTTGGTCAAGAACTTTTAACTATGGTTTAATTTTAAATGAAGTAGTGGAAGTATATACTGACTGAATATATATAATTGAGAGATTTTATCTTTATGAATAAATTTAAAATTATTATCCTTATTACATGCCAATTAATATTAACTGGATTTACTTAAGTGATTAACCATGTATTAGATAATATTTATGCATAATCCAATTTATTTTAGTTTTATATTGCATGCTTATTAATTAATCAATTCATGTGATCGTGAAAAAACATCTATAATGAAATAGCCTTGAAACTTTATAAAAATAAAATAATAATGTGGTATAATCATGAAATTTTACTAATGGTTGGTTTATTTAGTGGATGATATACTAACTTTCAACCTAGGGGGGAAACACCTTGTGCCATTTATGGTTTGTATTGCATATTTCCACATGTCTACCTATGTATCTCTCTTGGATTGGTTACAACTTGACTCCAAACTTGAACCACCTCCACTAGATTGGGCATTCCATCCATTATATATGCTTTTACTCACACGTAGATCATAGAACTAAAGGATTGGTTAAGGGGTTTGCATAAAAGAAACCAGGGGCACAAAGACCATTAAATAATAAGAGGATGGATGAAACATAGGACAATTATTAAATTTAATAATAAATTAAAATAAACCCATCACAGATAAATTTTTGGTCTAATCTCTTGATTATCCACATGAATTAAATGAATTATGCATTTAATAAAATTTTCATTAAATTCTAATCCTTCTTATTTAAGATAAATCACCCTCAAATCAATTAATTATCTTATTTAATTAATCAATTATTTTATCTTAATTTTCATCCAAATTTTATTAAAATTCACATCCTTCATAATTTTAAACAATGTAAATAAATTTATTTAAAATTAACTGTATACCAAAAAATATACCATGGTGGAAACAAGGTGAGTACCCATCCGAACTACCCAATTTTTATTATACACATATACTTTTTACTCTTATGACATGTGGCATACAAGCCTTATCACATAATTTCATAGAATGTACTATCAACTTAATGACCACATGGAACACATGGAATTTTTGTAGCATGTTATACTTCAATTCACATATAGTAATAACTGTAATACAAATTATACATGATATACATATATGAACATTATGAAAAAATTAAATAGACATTTATATATATAACCTATCACATGGAATGTACTATCAACTTAATGACTACAAGAACACATGTTGACAAGGTTTAAATAGTATAATAAATTAATTTTCAATTCTGTGTAACTTGGTAAAATTAAACAGTGTGTACATTCTAGTTTACACGACATGTAATACTCACATTGTCTATTCACAGAACATGCCTAAGGACTTTTTGTGTAACCGTTCCATGTAAAATATTAGAATACATGGTGTGTGCATGGGATGCATAGTGTGTGGTCTATGAGTTACATGGTCACCAATCATATAGGCCATGTAAGAGGATACATTGCCCATTCATGACTAAAGGACTACATGAAGTATATGGAAGTTACATGGTGTGTACTCTGGCTGATTGTGCGCCAAGATAGCCCAGTCAACACACTGTGTATAATTAAATTCACAATGTGTAATAAATGAACCTGGATTGAATTAATTTTGAATTAACTCAAGGTGTATTAAACACTAGTAAACAATATGTACCCTTGGGTTACACAATGTGTACTCTTTTGTTATTCAAACAGACTCCTCAGCACCTCTAGATGATATCTTTGAATTTATTTCATTCATAAAATTAATCAATTTAATTATATTTGTACGAAAAAATATGAATAAATTAGAAATCTCTATTTATATTAAATAATGATTAAACTAGATTTGAAAACTAATGGAAAAAGAATAATTCAATCAATGATCTTTAAATAATTACAAATAATTATGTGATCCCTCTAATACCCCTTAAAGGTTTTGGGAACAACAGAAGTGTTGGATGGTGAATTCCCAACTCATATTTCTTTCATGATCGATGATTAATCTGAGATTTCATGACGGTAAATGTCATGATAAATGGAATTGAATCAAAGAATATAGACATTAGATAGGAATCAGAACCAAAACACAAGATTATCACATATTATTTATAATTAATTAAAGCAATTAAATAATTACCATGTGAGAAATTAATTCTTCATTGATGGATCTGACAATGTCTCTATGTTATAATGTTGTTTCTTTATAGGAATAAATAATAGATTCCCTCCATCATTGATTCACACGTGTTCCATGAACATCTGAACATCACTACCAAAATCTTTGAGTGCTAGCATGGGAGATCCTAATGCTTATGTTTTTCACCTTTGATCACCCTGAGAATCACTTCCAAATAGTTCTCCTTGATCTCTCAATAGACTAGAGAGTGGAAGGTTGGGGAATATCGTTCTCTATTCTTGTGGTAGTGGGAGTGCTCTAGGGTTTGAGATGATTTTCTTCAAATGTTTTCATGAAGAACAAAAATGGATTGGATCTCATAAGAAAATAATATAATTGGTTTTATATAACGATAAGGTTAGAAAATAATAATTTCACATGCATCCTTTATTATTTCCCTAATCCCCATGGGACCCCATGTCTATAATAATAATATTATTATTTTTTCTTTAAATGCACTAAAATCATGAATTAAATTAAATATTATTTATTCACATAATATTCAATAAATATTATTTCTCACCAGAACATTAAACTTGGTTCATCATTCCTCCACAATATTTATCAGGCCTTGAATAATGACTATTTATTTAATAAATAAATATCACTACATTATTTGTTAATAAATAAATAAATATTATATTCACTAAATAGAAAATAAATATTTATTAAATATTATGCTCATATAATATTCTCTCAAATAACTAGTGATGAAATACATGAGATCAAGAAAACATGAATAATAATTAAACCATGTGTGGGAAAAATATTTATTCAACTTCTTAAAAAATAAATAATAATATATTATTTAACGGAGATTTTGGATACACTTAGTGTGTGGCCCTCTAGGCCTCTTTCTCAGTGGAATTAGGAAAAATAGCCTAAAATCTATGGTTAGCATCTACAAATAGTCCAAGACACACATAGAGAAATAATTTAATGTCTTAAGGACATAATACCTCATATTAATGCTTACTATGTAATATAATATCTTTATCGTGATATCTCTAATCAAGTAGGTTGCATACTGGTGTCATAAACCTATGTGCTTGATGTCTCTTTATTTAACTTTCTAGAAATAAAACATTTCTATAGAACACCATGGTCATGGATTTATTTAGGTTGTGTCATTTTCATTTTCATTAAAGGGTATAAGATATCAACTTCCATTAAATAACAAAATGGGAAAATATTTTCTCACATTATTCAATAATGAAATATTACTCATGATGCACCTACCTCACCATGAACATATGTCATCATGATTTTCATCAATACATCAAAGTATGTGACTTATAACAATAATTAATAATGATATTAAAGTCTAAGTATCAATACACATATCCGCGAATAGGAACATTCAATGACACATATAAATGTGGATTTCTTACTGGCGGGTCTCATTCTCATAATATCCTACACTAGATAATACTAAGGGAGTACACCATGAGAAGGTGCCTGAAATTCATATGAGCCTCTACCCCTGATAGCATGTATCATTTGTGTCCCTCAAATTATTTCATCTGGCTATAGAACATATCTTTTAATAATAATATTGTGTCACTTTTGGGTTCTCATCATATTAGGGAATTTCTATGACCTTTTAGTGGAATAGCTACTTTTAAGACATTATCACATACTATGTTACTTAAAATAATTATCATGATGTGATAAGGAGTTTATTAATATTTAAAATAATGAATACATATTATCATAAAGTACACAAAAGTTGGTTCTAGGTAACTAACTCCAACATCAATAAGGGGTTAATTGAAGTTGAAACAAACTAAAAAGTTTCTCCCACTCTAGGAAATAATAAATTCATAATTTATGAGTTTCAAACTGATCAGAGTAACAATAATAAGTAAGTTTAGTGAAAATTAAGAAAATTAGAAGTTATAAACTATTTGAGGTAAACAAAAAAATAGAACAAAAACAATTTTGAATAAATAAAATCAATAGAGTTCAGAATAGAAATTTGTAAACTTATTTAAAAGATATTATTAAAGGATATAATACTTCCAATCAACAGAAATATTTTATTTTAATCCAAAGAACTTGGAGGTTTGATACCCAAATCAAAAGGAACAAATTTCCAAAAATATGGAACTTCTTTTATCAAAAGATCATAAGAAATAATTATTATCCCTATACATCATCGACAGATGTAGTAGTGGAAATATTGATCCCAAATATTCTCTTCAATAATATTATCAGAATCAACCAAGTCCATGTCCCTAAAGACTTCCTTGAACACAAACATGAGAAGAAATAGTTTCTATCCCTAAAAATCATCAATCACAAGTTGATTTGAAAAAAATAATTACAATAGTAAACTGAGGGATTTTATAAAAAACATCACAAAAATGAAATATATAAGATTACACTGAAAACTAAATAAACATAAGCTCTCAAGTCATTGAGGTAGTAAATGGTTATAGGGTCCTGAAAACTTTGCAAAGGGAAACAAATACTCCCACAATCACTTTTTAGAAGGAAACAATCATTCCCATAGGACTAATAAATAGAATGGATGCAAATTGAATTGAAAAATTTAGAAGAAACTTAATGAAATTGAATTTCTCAAGAGTTTTAAGTGACCCACGTACCATCATCACGAAGGGTTCGTAGAACACATGAACTGTGAACCACTAGTACGTGGAAGGAGTCGTGAGTCACTGGCCCACAGAGCGATGGCCAATGAACCCAGAAACCCGCAAATCACATCGTTAGTGGAATCAAGTGTGCTAAGGCCATCTACATACTATCTCACAAACATAGTAGTTCGTAGATGAATAAAATTGACAGGGTTCCGCGAACCATGATTTGTGAACCACATCCTCCGCAAACCCCGGTTGACTAAGTCTTACGTGGATCAAGATATCTCTTCGTGGGATTCCAAAAATGGTTTCACATGCCCATAGATATGATTTTCACCAATGACCTATAAAAAGATCATAGGAGGAAGAAGAAAGGGATGGATAAAGAAATCATAGAGGAGACCCTAGAGGTCAGAAGAAAGAATTCGGAGAGGATTCCAGCTTCGGTTTCGAATCATCGATGAAGTTCAAATAACTAACCACGTTTCCATAGTTATAACCAACTATGAACTATAAAAAGATATAACTTAATAATAATGGGTAAATTGCGAACCTAGTTGGTCTCATCGTGAAATAAAAATTCCTCACGGATGAACTCCCTGTGAATGATAGGTTCCGGGACCATCCTTCAATATGGAACTCCGCATAGTGTATCACTATGCAGATTGAACCCCGCATCATTTACTTCATTAGTACACAAGTGAAACCTGAAGCGGTGTGGCAGACCATATCCAAGACTGTGTATCACTTTGGTGCATGGTGATTCTGGCCCAAACTTGTGTACTGCTTCGCTATTTGGATGACCCCTCTACCCGCATACCACTATGGTATGCAGAGCTCCCCCCATCTTGCATGATAAAACAGTATGTGGAATGGGGTTTCTTCGGGTGTCCCTCCCTCTAGCTTCAATCTCACCCTTCCATTACCATCCATCCCTCTATATCTCCTCTGTAAACCAATTCCCCGTCATCAGGACAAAGCCTCCTCCAAAGCCATCGGACCCGTATGATCATATCATTGAGTGCATCAACGCACCCCTTTGAGTCTACATTCCCATGGTAAGCATAGTCAAAAAGGTTGTCACCACAACGGTTTAGACTCTAGAGATGTCTATAATTCTACATTACAATGGTAACATGGAGTCTAACCTTGGGATGCTAATGTGAACCTCCTCGTTCTAGGGATTAAGGGTGATCAGTTTCTTTTCCATTTAATGAGAAATTGTGATCAATCTAAGGAATCATATTCTCTTCTCCTTTTTATGAGAGGTGACATTCCTCCCCTTTCCCAAAGTGAATTCTAGGGCACCCCCACTAAGGTAAGTCCCTAAACTTCTAAGGTGTGTGATGCAAGACCCCTAATGTCATCCCACATTAAAGGGTTCATTACTCCGCACTCTTTCCCATCACCGCCTCGGATTATTCTGTCGTAGTCCTTCCATCTCTCATCAATGGGAGAGAAGGTTTGTGGTTGGTTGAATCTCTCATATCCTATTGTTTCTCACACTTAGTATGACTCACTTGGGCTTAGAGATTTGTGACAATTACAACATTCACACAATAAACCCATCTTGAACTATGATTCCTATTAAAACTAGGATACGTAGGATGCCTACATGAAGGACCGAGCTCAAAAGGGTTCCCTTTCGAAAGGTCTCACCCAATCATGTCCCCTCAAATTTGAATATTCCATGTGTAAGCCCCAAGTTCACCAAACTATGTGGGCTATGATTCCTCTCCTGAGGATACATTGGAATCTCATCTCATGGGTCTGATCCCAACATCAAACCATATTCCATCCCCCCTAGATAATGATAAAATCCAGGGCACCTTATTGTATGACTTAAGTTAGTATTTCCTCATTAGCATCAAACCCACTTATGTCTATGAAGATCCTCAAATCCATGGGTAGCTCATGGATACACTCTTTGGGAATGAACTAGGGATTAATGAACATATGAAAATGACTTAAATTTATAAGAGATTCCTAGAATAGGCAATAATTCCCCCCAAAATGGTGTGATGGTCCTGACCTCCCAACATCTCGACCAATGGAGTCCTTAAGTGTCGTTGGACAAATCTTCATCCAATGAGAACCTGCCTTTGGAAAGCAGGTCCATGAATCATGGATACCAGGGTTGTTGGGTTTTTCTGGATCCACGAATAAACACTCTAGAGACCATCCAAGGAATTCATATCCTAAGAGTATGGATTGCAAAAATACTTAACTCCATGCAATCAACCACTGGGACCATTTGTATGTGGAACCTCCTTAATAATATGGAAGGGATAAACTACCTAGTCCCCACGGGGTCAATCCAATCCCCCCTTAAAAGACAATGATGTGGATCAGGTTGAAACAAAGATAGTGAAATGAAAGTATCTATAATAACAGATGAATTATCATCACCCGTCGGACCATTCTTTGAATTTCCCCCAAACTTGTAAATGCGTCGCCTCAGAGGAAAAATAAAAATGGTGAACTCGACATGAATCCTCAACCAAGGTGGCAGTTCTACCCCAATAAAGCCCCTTTTCCACACAAAAAATGGAGGTAAGGGGGGCAAGATGAATCATCAAATATGAATATGTTCAAGGGATTCTAATTTGATGGGGTTTTGTTGTCTGTATATGTCATATATACTTTTCAGGTTCCCACATAGCAACCTTCAATTCAAATGACATCCTGACAACCAATGCAGACACACGCCTCAGTGATATCGTAGGCGGTCAGGGCTCTGATGAAGAGCAGGACCCCCTCACCAGCCCAGTGTCTTTAACGCTGGGTATCCAACATACTGATCAAAGAGTACCACCGAAATGGTACTCTCCCCATAGTGGAGGCTGCAAGACAAGCCCTCCAGACTTCAAAATCTCACCAGCCGCCTCGTCAGCTACGGTTGGTGCCCCAGCACAAGGTGGCCTCAATATTCATCTTGAACCATTTCAGGAGTATATCCCTAGAGCATTACAACAAGTACCTCCCTTATCTTAGAGAGGCAGATGAATTCGATTCTGACGACTTCATCTCAACTACATAGGGGTCCTACTCACAAGCCCCTGCCAGAGAGAGTTACCACCAACACATAGCAACCAAGTTTGCTCACTATGAAGAGGATCTTATGCTAAGGGCACCTGCTAAAGTCCAAAAGACTTGGTCCCCTCAGGCTGCCCGCTGAAGGAGGAAAAATATAATCAGGAATAGGCTATCACACTGAATTCTAAGGAGAAACTCCACCATAAAAATGTGGAGACATTCAATGGGAAGACATACAACTATACCCCCTCAACTTAATCCCACCACAGAAATAGGGTGGTACAATACGAGCACGTACACATTCCTACCAGTGCTCATCAATCCCGCCATGCAGACAGAGCCGAAAATTAAAGGCAGATGAAGATATCTACCGATGCACAAGAAGATTGTCATCCAAATATGATGTAAACAAGCTACATGAATGAACAAATACATGATTATGCTTATCAATACCACCATATAAATAGGGATACAAACAAATATGAGCATAGAAAACTTTCTATGGATGCATACAAAGCTCGTGAGACAAATATAGTGGAAAGAGATCAGAAACAAATTCATACCTGCGAATATGAATCCCACCAGTCAAATATGGTGGCAACCAGAGAATAAAAATGGTGGCAGACTTATTCCTCTTTCCCAACACAAGATAATTTCCAGTATCTACTAGAAACCTATGGAGGATTAGATTAGGCACAAAATCCTGCTCCAACATCGGAATGGGCCTTCATACCCATTCTATCCAAAGATGTATCTCGTAACATCTTCTAAATGATGGAATATCAAATGTTGATTCTAGACCATATCTTTCAAACATTCCAAGATATCATTGCATTGGAAACAAAGGCAAGGAACCAATCGCATGGCCCGGTTTCCTCGAAAGGAATGACTTACTCACAAAATGGGTTAGTCACTCCAGAGTAGTTATGCATCCATAATCCAGTCCATGAGGGTCAATGGAAATATCTCAAAATACATAGACAACCAAATTAGGAACAAATACTCTTTCCAACTGGGGGACACCAGTCCAATGTGGTGGCTACTCCAGGGCAGGCATATATCCCTTCCAAAACCCAAGATGCCCATCGGCATATCCTATCGACATCACGGAAACCAACAAGATAGGGACCCATATATGAAGGTCGTTACCAATAGTAGGAATCCCTAGTTACTTGTAAGAGAGCTCCCAAGAATGAAATGTGCCAAAGGAAACCCGAAAATGAAGAGCATATACATGATCTTTCTATGCTGGAAGATGGGGTTCTTGACACCCTTAAACATATATCAATAAAAGATCAAGACCTTGTCAGTAAATTACCAAATTATGGAAGTGGAAGTAGTAGTTGTGAAGGCCCTCCCCTCAATGTTTCTATTAGAAGATATGAATTTCCTCCCCATAGTATTAATGGGGTCTTACTCCATGGGCTAGGAATGATTGATCATGAGAGCCTATCTCCTAATGCGTATCAGGGTAGCCCTCCCACTGACCTAATGATCAGATAGAAAGAAGGTTCTACCCTTGTTGTTGTCTACCCTGATGGTCCCCCCTAGGGTATACACTGTAGATATACTTATCCCTATATACATACATCGAGTCATGATGGTAGTCCTCTCCATGATGATAGTCATTGCGAAGGGCCTCCCCGCAATAGAAGTTGATGTGAAGGCCCTCCCCATAGTAACATAAAGCAATGAGAAGGTCCTCCCCTCATTGAAGTATATCTTGAAGACCCTTCCAAGGATGTAAACTACATAAATTCTTCCTATAGCCATATATCAAGTTGTGATAGTAGTCCTCACTATCATAGAAGTCATCGATAAGGTCCTACCATCAGTGACATCAACTAGCAGGAAGGTCCTCCCCTAGTTGTATCCCACCCTGAAGGTCCTCCCTAGGGATTACACCATAGGGACACTCCCCACGGCCAAGTATCAAGTTGTAATGGTATCCCTTTCCCTTTTAGCACCAACTGTGAAGGTCCTCCCCGCAATCAAAATTCATACTCATGAGAAGGCCCTCACCTTACTAAGACAAATGTAAGAAAGCCCTTCTATGCTGATTCACTCAGAAAGATGGAGTTAGACATATCAGACACTCTATCTATGACAAGTGATATCCTTTCTCAACCATAGGATGGTCCAGTGCCACACTTATCTTCTGAGCCACCCCCACACTGTTCACATATCAATGAGGCTCCAACAATCTTGGCTTATTGGAATGGAATTATTAAGAAGCAGTCAAGATGGTCATATCAAGTAGAAGAGTCCCTGGAAGAACAACAACATGATGTGTTGCTCATGAGAAGATAACTAGATAAGGATAATATATCAGTGATGTATTGGCCTATGATCACTAATCAATACGATATACTGAGGGATTTTTCCGAGAAATGTATGTATAACATTTTCCTTGATATCTGGATGAATATTAGCCAACTAAAAGAAAATTTCTTGACATATAAAGGGTATACAGACCATGTCAACACATTAGAAGAGCTTACCCATCTAATAGACCTAGAAGACATCCCGTATGCATGAAAACCATGATCAAAAAGGAAAAAGAAAAACCTTGATCTGGCTTTCATCCACGCACTTCACAAGTTTCATTGCCTCAATGGTGATGCGCCGTCTAGAGTTCATATTCGGGGATGGGGAGAACATAGATCTCAACACTTCACCCCACATCCTGTCCAACGGGCATTATTAGAAATGATATTTTTCAATTTCACTACCTAAAGGAAGTAATGAAATGAAATCCCTACTCAATAAATATGGAATAATCAACAAAAACTGACCTTAGTAAGTCTTAAAAGAGTCAGAGCCGATGAGATCACGCCATCAAAAACCTTCTCAACCAGGAAACTGTGAACATCCAATAGGATTACCACCTAAGGGAAGCCAACCTGCAAGCAGTTCTCATGTCCTCAAAATCCCATAAATACCATTTGGATCCAGTTCCATACTTGGCTCACAACTGCATGGGAGAGAATGAAATAAAAAAGGTGGAAATAGTAGCGGCTACCACTGTTATATAGAAACATCACCAGCCCGTAGGGCTGGGGAAATATTTAACCCCAAATTCCTCCATAAGACCAACAAATCCAAGCCATAGTGCATCAGCAGAAGAATGGGAGAAACCATAGCCTGTAGGGCTGGGGGTATTTTTACCTCAAGCTCTCGCACAGTGGATGTCTGTCTTCTCCCATCTGGGGAGAATGATGAGAAGAGAGGTCACTCGTACCACCCCGTCTCATGGTTCATACCTTTGACATGAAGTCATATCATGAGGTCAGATCACGGCTCCCTTCGGGTCAATTTTTTTCAAGAAACCTGAAGAATACCATAAAATTGAAGGATAAAGTCCAACAAAGGATGCAGAAATCTTTCTTACTATTCATCATTGGGTACACCACCACTAATGTGGTATGCATCGATGAATGTGGTAAATGTAAATCCCAAAGATCTCACAAGAAATGATACAAAGGGAGAGGATTCAAGAAAATATGGTTCCCTCCCATATGCATCCCACGCTGAGATTGATGGTGTGCATACCCGAAACAAGAGACTTGTCCTAAATTTGGGTAACCCCTCAGTTAATCAGTCATTGCCTCCCACATGAATCCCCAATAAGGAGAAGAATAAATCCCTGGTCTTCTATGACCAACCTTCTCCTCCCCTTGAGAATGTGTCCCTCACTCTTGAGGAAATATTCGTCAAGCAGGAGGAAGAAATGAAGGAGATCGAGAAAATCAATGTTGAGCTGCGTTGAGGGAGCTATCTTACTGGTTGTGTTCCTCAATAAGAACATCAACAGGTGTTCTAGGAAGATGTTCCCCTACCATAGGCCCTCATCTTGATAAATAAATCCATGCTTAGATGCCCATCCCATTCAGAACCAGGACCATCAACCTACTTAAATCCAGCCCCGAAAGGACACCAAGACTTCCCTCTACTAGGAAAGAAACCATAGTATATTTAGGAAAACCTATAAAGGATACCCTTGACTAGGTATCCATCCCAAATACTAGTAATTCTATCACACCCAACTATGCCCCCTACTGCACCCGTACAAGCTCAAATATGGCAGGATATGCATCAAGGGCTCTTGAATACTATCAAGAAACTAACAGCTCGACTGGAAGCTATGGAAGGGCAGCGTTCCCAAATACAACTAGAATGTAAACCTTACCCTAATTGGGTGAGTAATGTTTCACCGCCACCAAACTTAGGTAACCTTGTATTCCCAGTGTTTAATGGTTCAGGAGACCCAGAATAGAACCTAATTCACTATTACTCTAACTTTGATCCCATTATGGGAACCCCGGAGTAGTAAGAAGCAGGGAAACTCAGGTGCTTCTTGAAAACCCTATAGGTTTCAACCTTCGTATGGTATACTAGCTCACCATCTAACTCAATAACAGTCATGGAGGACCTCCGAAAATAGTTTCTCTTCCAGTTTAGTTCGACATTGCCTAATACAATGGTTAGTGATCTCATGAACTGAAAGTAGTGAGATAATGAAAGAGGTTTAGACTTCATTATGAGATGAAAATGCCTGACTTACTCCCTAAATTGGCCGCTCCCCCGGGATGAAATGCTCGCTATGTGCATCGATAACCTCTATGACGAATTGTGAACACTGCTCATCCTAGTGAAGTACACAAGTGGACTCCAAGATTTTTCTTCCATTTCCCAAAGGATAGAAGTCTCCTTACATCAGACCAATCTCAAGTGCCAGGTGGCCCCATCATCCTTAAGAAAAATAATGTGAAAAGTTAAAGCAGATTCTATCAGGCTTAAGCCACCCCTGACACCAGCTCTAATAACGAGGCCTCCACCAAACCATGCGGGATCCCCTGGATGAAAACAACCACCCCACCTCAGCAATATGAGATAAGTAGTGCTAAAATAAATCAGTTTGAGGAATGAATAAATAAATTCTACTCATTCTGAGATAACCATGTATGTAGATACTTCATAGCCTCTATGAATAGAAACTTGATTCGGCTACCAAATCCAAAGTGAGCTGATGAAGTGGGTCATGACGACCGTACAAATTATTTTCCCTATCATCGGATACTAGGGCATACCATCCATCAGTTATTCATCTTTAAGGATCTCTTGTAAAAGATGGTGGATTTTGAGAAAATCAAGTTGGGTCTGCCACCAGCACAAGTGGCGTATGTCTCCACCTTAGACCCAATAGAGGAAGAGGAATGGATAGTAGTCACCAACAAAAGGGAGAAAACTTTGATAGTTGGATGACTTGGAAAATAGTTTACTGAGATTATGGAATACTCCAGGCATAGTTGAAGCAACCAATCATGCCCTCAATAACTCCTTATATGACACGACCATCATCCACATCCCCACAGTCCTCTGGGGGCCAAAAGGGAAGAAATCATGAGAAAGAAGATGAGTTGACACCAAAGATGAATCCAATATTTCCAATTTCAGACTTCATGCCAGTAGACTTGGGACAATGGGAACCACCCCACCAAATGGCACCATCAGAATAATAAAGTCATACATAAGCATTGTTAGATCAAGAACTGATCTTCAGCTTCATCAATGTCATTTACTTGATGGACCCCTTCTCTAATGGAGACTATGGCCACAAACCCGAATTTTCTAAATTCAATCAGAGAGCTATAGGAAGAGGCCGCAAAGGATGAGGGTTTCCTAGAAGGAAAGATCATGGTAGAAGTCAAATTCTAGGCCACTCCTTAGCTAAAACTATTAATATTGCAGAAACTCACAGAAGAACCCTCCAGCCGACACAAAAGGAACCAGAATGTTTCCCCACCCCTACAGAAAGAAATATGAGCCCAGTCATCTTGGAGTATCCATATAATGAGGAAAATATATCAAATTTCCCAATTCATACATGCAGACTAGTTCAACCAAACTCAGAAAGTACAGCAGCACCATCAGCTCCTATCACAGAGGCTAGACCATCTACGTCCAAAGATCAATCCCCTAAAGTTCCCATGAAAGAGCATCCCCAAGCCGGTAATCTCTGAACTTTAGAGCATAAATATGATATTATAAAGTAGCTAGCCTCAGTACTGGTGAATCTATCAATCTTGGATTCCTTGATTATGTCCGTATACCTTAGGGAGGCACTCATTAAAGCCTTACTAAGTCCCCAGGAATTCAATGTTGAAGTAGCAGTGAGAGAAGTCTATCGAACAAAGACCAATCCTGAATAATTCCATTCCGTCATCTCCTTCATAGACAAGGATAAATATTCCATCATGTAAGGGCCCATAAAACCCTTATATGTGTTTGGATAGATAAATGGAATTGATGTTTGAATAATTTTAATCAACAATGGCTCTAGAGTCAACCTCCTCCCACTACGACCACTTCTTCGGTTAGGATATGATGAGGATAGTATAAAACCCTACACCATAACTATATTGGGATATGAAAAAAGAGATAAGAATCCATTCGTAAAAATAATGATTAAAACTTTTCTTGGAGACCTCATGTCAGATTCTGAGTTTCTAGTAGTGCAGAAAAGTACGGCCTTCAACATCCTGTTAGGGAGGCCTTGGTAGCAGCATCACATTGTAATTATTTCATCATACCATCAGTTCATCAAATATTTATATAATGAGAAAAATGGGGAATTACACACTGATAAGTCCCCATTTGAATCCTGTGAGTTGCATTACATCGATGTAGGGTTCTATGAACCAAAAGAGAAGCAGTATTTGGCCGATGACGTTGATTGGATCACTGCCCTGAATGGATTGGAAGTGGATCCCATTGATCCCCTCTAATGGATTGGGGAAGAGTATGTATTAGCCAACAACCAAGTTGAATGCATAATTTCAATCTCGGATATAGACTCAGTCATATGCATGATTTCCGTTATGATCACCAAGTCTAAAGACACTAAAGAGTGCACCGACTCTAATGATTCTAGGGAAATCCCAAACGAAGGTACTCCTAGCCCATCCTCAGGACCCCAGATAGTTCTCGCCTTACTCACTAAGGTAGGATAATATTTCTCTGCCAACACTAGAGAGTTCATCTTGAGAATCCTCTATCCATCAGAAGAGGAAGAAGATGATGAAGAGGATGAATAAGTAGAAGAATACATCAAAGATACCCCTCCCGCATTCAAAGAAAGTGTCTCCACCACAATTGATGAACTTGGGGAGATAAACCTAGGCACTAAAGATGACCCACGGCCCACTCTGATTAGTGTGGATATGCCTTTCTAGGAGTTAGAGTCATATACCTCCTTCCTGAAGAATAATCAAGATGTGTTTTTATGGAACTGCAAAGAAATTCTATGCCTCAATTATTGAGGTCGTCATTCATCATTTGGGTCTGCCGAAAGACCATCATGGCTATAAAAAGGCATCCATAAGGACCCACCTGACACATGATTCCAAAATAGAGGTAGAATTTGAAAAGATAATCAATGCTAACTTCATCCAAGAAGTCAAATATCTAATTTTTATGGAAAACATAGTCCCTGTCAAAAAGAAGAGTGGACATATTAGAGTCTACATCAACTTTAGGTATCTCAATCAGCATTTCCCAAAAGATGATTTTTCGGTCTCAATCATAGAATTTTTGATCAATGCAGGCACCATATATGAGGCCCTCTCTTCCATGGATGGTTATTGTAGATACAATAAGATCTAAATAGACTGAGGAGATGAAGAATCTAATTCTTTCAGGGCCCCCTAGAGAGTGTTCTGTTATAAGGTGATTCCCTTTGGTCTAAAAAATTTTGGTGCTACATATCAGCGTGCCATGCATCACATTTTCAAGCCCTTACTGGGAAAATTTGTTGAGTTATACATTGATGATATTGTGATTAAATCACGACAACACTCAAAACACCTGATAGATCTTGAAATTGTCTTCAACAAAATAAAACAGCATAGACTAAAGATGAATACCCTAAAGTGTTCTTTCATCGTTACCTTTGGGAAATTCCTAAGCTTCTTCATATAGCATCATGACATCGAAGTCAACCCTAATAAGACAAAATCCGTCCCTGTAATGTATCTACATCGCAACCTCACTGAGTTGAGGGGTCTCCAGGGGAATTTGGCCTACATTCAGCACTTCATAGCCAAACTTGTGGGTAAATGTTTACCTTTCACCAGGTTAATGAAGAAAGGGGTTACGTATGAGTGGGATAATTAATTTCAAGAATCATTCAACAATCTCAAAAGATATCTCATAAGACCACTGGTGTTGATTTCTCCAGTTGATGGGAGACCACTCATTTTTTACATAACCGCCTTGGAATGGTCATTAGGTTCTTTCCTCGCGTAGAAGAATGATTCCAATAGCGAGAACGATATCTATTATTTTAGTTGAACAATGATCAATTTTGAGACTCAATATTCAAGAATTGAAAATAGCTGCCTATCCATAATATTTTCTATTCATAAATTCAGGCATTACCTGCAGCACCATGAGGTCCATCTACTCTCCCACTGCAACCTGCTCAAGTGTATCCTCAGCTGACCTATGCTAACTGAATTCCTATCATGGTGGGCAGTCATCCTACAACAATTGGACATAAGATACGTGCCCCAGAAATCCATCAAAGGCCATGAGTTAGCAAACTTCTTGGTGGATCACCCCTTAAGAGAAATAACCTCATTGGATGCTAAAATTATGGATGAAGAAGTGTTCTCCATCCAAGAATGAACCCAAGCGTGGGAAATGTACTTCGGCAGTGCTTCCAAAAACCAAATAAAGAAAAGGATGGAGAATCCAAAGCTCAAAAAAGTAGGTCTGGGAGTTATACTCATATCCCACAAAAGGCCATCTTACCTTACTCCTTTCTCCTTTCAGAGGGGTTCAAAAATAATTAAGTAGAATACTATGCCCTCATTACATGCCTAGAGCTGGCACTTCATGCATGAGTTGAACACCTGAAGATAAAAGTTGATTCAGATCTAGTCATCAAGCAGGTCAATGGTGACTATACCATTAAGAAATAAATATTGGTACCTTTGATTAACAATGTTTGGTAAATAATGGCAGAATTCCCCTCAGAACCAATGCTGACCTATGTCCCCCGTCATATAATGCTCAAGTAGATGCATTGGGAAATTTAGTTACAATTCTGGATGATCCAAACTAGGATGAAATATTCATCAGCATTTCCCACTGTCAGAGGGTCTTGACATTTATTCAGAACAATATGGAGGAAATTGATGAAATTATTCCAATTTCTAAGCCTTATAGTCACACCACTGGCTGGATGATCTCTATTTCATATTACCACTAGATGGGGAACTCCGGATAGATAGGTCTAGAAGGGAATAGATCTACATGCGGGCAATCAACTTTGTCTTACACAATGGCATAAACCAAGAAAAGGTTCTCTACAAACGAGGCCTTGAAAGAGTTCTTCACAGGTGCATCAATGGAGAAGAGACTATTTTCATCATGAAAGAAGTGTATGTTGAATCTTGTAGAGAACACAAATCAGCAACCAAGCCCTCCCATAAAATTTGAAGGCTTGGATACTATTGGACCACTATGATACAGTATTGTGCCACATTCACCAAGAAGTGTCATTCCTATCAAGTTCATGACAATTTTATTCACCAACCCCCAGATCTACTTCAAACATCTAATTACTCCTTTCCATATTACATATGGGGGATGGATGTTGTGGGACCTTATCCCCTACCACATCTAAATAATTCAAGTTCATTCTCACAGCAATCGAATTTTTTTCCAAATAGGCTGAATCCATGCCCCTTAAAGAGGTTAGAGTGAAAAGAATTGTTATCTTTGTGAATGAAACCATCATTACCAGATTTGGTGTCCCTCATAAAATACTAAAGGATAATGGCACCAAATTCTACTTTGTTAGGTTGGAAAAGTTATACCAGGAGTATAGAATCAGAGCCAACTGTTCATCCCGCTACCATGTAGTGGCCGATGGGAAGATAGGGGATTTTAACAAGACATTATCCAAAATACTCAAAAAGATGTTAGATAAGGATAAGAAATTGTGTCCATATAAACTTATTCATGATTTATGGGATTACTGGACCACAAACTGCACTGCCACCCAAGTAACCCCGTACTCACTAGTATACAAGGCAGAGGTAGTTTTTCCTATTGAAATTAAAGTACCATAACTTGATGTTTCTATTTGTGATCAATTGTACATGGATGAGAAATCCTAGAAATGTTTTGATGAGTTTGAGAATCTGGATGAGAAAAGGATTCACATTTTACACCATTTGGAAGTCTACCAAAATCGGATCACATGAGCCTTCAACAAAAAGGTTCGCCTTCGGTCTTTCCTAGAAGGAGAGATGGTGTTGGTACATAGAACCCCAATGATACTCAGGAAGAAACCCCCAAATATTTATTAAAAGTCGGAGGGACTATATGGAATACATAGGTTCTATTCCAATGGAGCATGTGCCTTAATATCAATGGATGACTAGCTCATCACGGCTTCCACCAATGCAAGGAATCTGAAGAAGTACTTCACGTAACAGTGACATATATGGTCCAAAATCTATGACCCTAAACTATGATCCATCATCCTAACCACGTGACATTAAAATTTATGGTATTAGTCCCTACAACATGACAATAAACTTTGATTCCAATTCCTCGCGGCATGACTCTAAACTACACATCATAGCATCCTAGCTGTAAGATGTTAAACTGCATAATATAAATCATCCTAATCGCATGATGATAAACCATGCATCCCCCAAATAACTACATATGTCTTGATTCCCATTCATCAATAGGATATGTAGAGATTCCTTAAACCTTGATCTTGGCTCATCCCCCACAAAAAATTCCTCTATCAAATCATCTATCTCCTCATATTATAAGGGAAATCCATGTCACGCTTTATTTCTCACATCGAGTATAACTCATGTGATATCAGGATTGGTGGTAAGGATTCCATTACATAAAAAACTATAGAGAAATATGATAGACTTGACACCTGTAGAGGATGAAACCAAAATTCCCCAGCTTCTACATATGAGTCATATTGGTATAGGGAATATTTATAACTACGTTTGGCTTGATTCCTACCCTTTTAGGATAAGTAGTGATACCCGGATTTAACATCCGGACCCAGCCAAAAAAAACAATTCCCTCTCATGTACCGAAATATGGACCAGACCTTTGTAGGGAACATTTAGAACTACATATGGCTTGATTCAAATTTATCGGCAGGATACGTAGTGATTCCCAGATCTTTTACCCTAGTCCATCCACCTAAAAAAATAATTCCCCTTCCTCCGTGCATAGGTTGGGATTGTATAAGGGAATCCATGAAAGGTCCTAACAATATGAATCTAAACTACAAGGTTCCTCAAGTGTCATGTGCGGCCTGATTCTAAATGTTATGAGATCTCGCACATGCCCCCAATTTCTGCACAATAAATGTAAATAGATGACATAAATTCCAATTTTTAATTTTGACACTCATAAGGAGTCAAAAGATCAGGCTTCCCCATATATATGATTCAGATCTATTTTTAAGCTTTAGTAGTTCATGACTGATCACGGTTTAGATATTTCTCATGTTCCCAAACACATATTTCCCATTTTTAAAACTCCATACTTTGAGAAAATCTTGTCTCCCTATAATCTTCCATGTCCATAAGAGATGGAAGGCCAATGTCCTGTGGACACCTTTGTTTGACTATGCACATCATGCCCCTTTGGCTCTGCATATGTTGCCTAAAAAATGTATATTAACCAAAGGAAAAATTTTCCTAAGGAGAGTCCTCTCCTACCTCATTACACCCAATGGATTTCAATCCCCATGTCATTCCTCTTGATCAAAGCCCCCCCCCCATGGGGGTATGGTTTACACCTTTTATCATCACTCATGTCTAAGGAATTCTAGAATATCCAGACCATAATTAACTGAAATCTATTTATGGTCTTTTTGGTATAATTTTATCACTGCATGACTCTAAACTTCACAGTATAATGTCCTCATTGCATGACTATAAAATGCACATCAAAACTTCCTTACCGCATGACACTAAACTGCAAGGCTATAAGTGTCCTGGCTGCATGATATTAAACTACACCGCTCGATGGAAATGATTAGATTTCTATCTTGGCTTGGACTCAGAAAATGAAATGCCTTCCCTTCACGCGTGATGGAAAAACCTCCGCAAGGAGTGTTCATTGGAAATCTTGTGTAACTTGGTTTCCCCTTGAGAAGATGTGTGGTGGACCCAAACCCTATGATCTGGACCGAACCATAGAAGATATTGAAATGTCCCCTTTATCTGTGAACAAATTAAATCAAATCAGAGAATCCATAAACGAGTCTTATCCATAGGGATACTTAGGAGTGGTTGTACTTCCCCTCTTTCTCGCCAATATTACCCTACATCCACCCCACATAATGATAAATTTTGTGGAATTTTTCATTACTACGTGATGTTAAACTGAATAACATTGGTTTAAGCATAAAGTTCTCCCTACCGTTGATTATGCTATTCTAAAGTGGTGATATGAAAACCTTATAATCCCTTATTTCTCACACTGAGAATAGCTTACATGATCTTAGAGACCTCAGTGAAGGATACACCATGACATCATGGAAAATTAGTCTAGGAGTTTTGGTCTTAGAAGAAAGACCCTAAAAGGAATGTTATGGTTCCCTTCTCCATAAGGAACCCTGGGTCCTAGTTGTATGATGTTAAAATATAGGGTACTCCAAAGATGGGATGAATTCCTCAACCTGTGTATGAGTCAAATCTATGTAGGGGATTACCTGACCCAATGAGTTAATCATAGCCCAAAATTTTCTTATCTATCTAGATACACTCCTTCCATACATCAAACTCCTTACTTTTAGTAATCTTGAATCTTTATAATCTTCCATGGACATCAGAGATGGAAGGAAAATGTCCTTCAGGAACCTTTGTTTAACTATAAAAATCATGCCCTGGTGGCTCTGCAAATGTCTCCTACAAAATAGTCATAAACCAAAGGAAAATTCATCCTCAAGAGAGTCCTCTCCTACCTTAGTAAGACTGACGGCTTCTAAGCCTCATGAAATCCCTACTGATTTAAGAACCCTTAGAGTCATGGTTTACATTCTTTTTCTTACCCACATCTTGGATATATTAGAACATCCAATCCTGATTCACCTCTAGTCTCTATTGAGGATTATTTAAAATAAGGATACCACATCCACATGCATGAAGTTGATTCATGTATGAAAAGAAAATTCCCCCACTTATTTCCATATTTCCCATAAAAGTTCAGCCAAAGAAATGTCCCCTTTCATGCTTAGGTGCACCCCTTTTCAGAGGCCATATGTCATGTTAAGAAAGGTCCCAATATCCATAATACTTCATGTTCATCTTAGATGGAAGGCCAGTGTCCTGTAGACACCTTTGTTTGACTATGCACATGATGCCCCAATGGATCTGCATATGATACCCACAAGATGGTCATCAAAGTAAAATTCATCCCCAGGAGAGTCCTTTTTAGTTTTTATATGCACATATGACATTTATGTCCCATATAACTCCCCAGATTCAGAAACCCCCTGGATAACGGCTTACATATATTTCCCTTTGAAAATTCCCAAACTTGAAAATAATTTCTAATTAAACTAATGATTCACTTTCTCTCCCTTACACAAGTACAGTTTCTGTGGGAGTGGATTCCCTTTCAAAGTTGATACAAATTCCCCTAATACTTTTGGACATCATTCCTCATACATGACACCCACTATGGCCCCCATCCTAAAAAAACCCAAAGTGTGATAAATCCTCCCAGGCCATCGAAGATGGAAGGCCAGTGTCCTGCGGACACCTTTGATTGAATATACACATCATTCCCTGGTGGATCTCCATATGATGCCTACAAGAAGGACATAAATTAAAGGAAAATTCAACTTTTGGATAGTGCTCTCCTACCTCCATATGCCTAAAATGGCTCCCAAGAATCACATGCATCCAAATCTCACAAAGTCAGGGTCAAGAAAAATCCCTCATTCATGTCTGAGATTATTAGTACATTCCAAGATGATGAATCCCAAATTGAGGCCCCTTCCCATTCAAGTTTGGTCAAAATTGTTTGACCTAAAACATTAGTAATAAGTACAATTGGTAAGACTATATATCTCCAATTAAAAAGACTCAATACTCATGAGAGTGAAAACCCGCAAAGGGAACCCATGGATAAAAGTCGAGTACCATCTTGTTAAATATACATTATGTATGGTTTAAAAAATAAATATCGAGATGTCAAATACTTAAAAGAGACATAAATCTTGTTAGGTCAAAAAACTCACAAAGGGAAACCTAGGAAAAATTCAAGTTATACCCTCTAAGCTTGTATCAAATAGGCTTAGGAAAAAATTATGGTGATACTGAAAAAGAAACAAAAGTTCATGAGGTTTTCCATGAAACCCTAGAAATAGTCTAATTATGCTCGTTGAGTCTCACGGATCAGGAAAAAAATCGAGCCTTATTTTATTATTTCAATTTAATGGTTTTGAAAAATGGTTTAAAATTAATACTTGATCGAAATAATGTTTATATGATTGATTGGGATTAATTAACATTACAGGAAAAGGAAAAGAATAAGTATTAGGAGGAAAATTAGTTCCATTAAGTTCAAAAAAAATGGAGGAACATACTCAGCTCAGAGTATCTCCATGGTATCAAAATAAAATTATTATATCATTATTTGGGAAGGTTACAATAAGTCTTGGATCTCCCTTTCCAGAAAAATGGAAAACTACTGCCATGGGTCGTCAAGAGTTTTCTCTAAAGAAGCTCTCTCACCCACTTCATCTCTAACTGACGGGAACACATGCTCCATAACAACTTTAAAGTCCTACGCTTTCTTCTAGATATCTTCATAATTGAAACCCAGATAGGATTATTGAGCCTCCAATCTTGCTAAATGAGGCTATCATTCTTGCAGATCTTACTTTTGGGTGACCACCAAATCATGAGCCTTCACCTCTTCTGCTGTCAAGTGATCGAGTTCTTCCAAAACATCTCGAAAGGTCATTTCCTAATGATGGGAAGAATTGAATTTAGAATGTTTATCCCCACAATAAGTGAAGTCCTCACAGGATATGAAAATCTGGTAGATAATAAGGTGTAGATGTCGGTAATAAAATCCACTAGAACCCAACTCGGTAAATAACTACTATAATTTTTCAGTCTCGTTAGTAAAGATATCAAGAGGTGTTTCTGCAGTAAGGGTTCATAACTGACACCATGCCGGTTTCAACACTTCCTGATGCCTCCCTATGACACCAGGTCCTTGTTCCTCTCCCACGACAACAATTATATAAGTAGGAAGCATTATTACGGGAGTGGGAAGGGACCTATGATAGGTTACCCAATATGGGGGGCTCTCTTTACCCTCAGATGGTTTGACCTTTGGAGTCGGACGTGTAGGACTCAACGCAACTTATAGGGTATCCAGTGACACTCTTATGGGTAAAGAATCATTAGGGATGTGGGTGGTATCCATAACAGAGGAGTAGTATGAATCAATCCCCCCCCCCCGAGATTGGTCGCACTGATGAAGCCCCTTCTAGACACATCTGAAGGAGGATCGAGCTTCTTCTCACTACAGGGGTGAGAACAAATGGCATAACCATCATGGAAACCGTAGGTACAGGAATAGAAGTCGTAGTTGCTGAAGTCGCCACCTGAGGAGGAATAGATGGCATGGCCATCATAGTAAAGATAGGGTTAAGGACGGTTAAAGGATTTTGAAACCATCAAATTGGTCTTCTCAGCAATCCTTCAGGGTAACATTCCACCCAGATTTGGGCATATTCCTTCGAGAGAAAAATGTATCCCGTCATAATAGGGATGATAATCTCCATATCAGTACCTTCCCTCATCATCATAAGCCATAACTAGATAAGAATTAAAGGATGAGATTCTCCCCTTAACTGAACTGCAGGAAGAAGAGTAGTTTGTTGAAGGAACCCAATTTTCCTGGCGAACCGGTAAGGGAGGTATGGCTCACAAATGGACACTTTATCTATACGGCCAGTGAGCATCCCATCCTGAAGCGTGATAATTTTTGAGCTCTCCTCTGAAGAACCACCCCTTTCACCCCTTAATGACCCATGAGGGGTAGGGTGTGGTTAAAATGAGAAGTGAGAAGCATCATTTAGTAGCATGACTATATCGCTAATGCTTAAAGTTATAGGACAAACAACGTCAATGTTAAGAAGAGAAGGTTGAAAGTTAAAGTGAGTAAACCTTGTAGTGTGTTGATATTCATAGCAAGGTAAGTGTTATGCTATCCACCCATATAGGAATTGAAACGGTCCACTAAGACGATGTGGGGTTTTACCTTCTTGTATCTACCCAAATAACTCATAAATTCAGGCAAGAGTGGGAATGGACAAATTAATTGGTTGACCCTCTGCCAACACATCCATCATCATCAGAGTGAAATCCCTGACCCTAGTATATACATCATAGAATGGGAAGATCCATCCACTCAAAAACATGGTAAATAAACCTGCTAATATAAGCATAGGTGGCATGTCCGGTTGAATCTCATATACCTAGGTAGTATATCATCCCGCTTAGAGGGTGGTGCAATATTACCCTAGAATTTGTCGAGACTGATGGGTTTCATTAGTTCGACTATGGTGGGATCTTAGCTTAGGCCTATTCACCTGCAAAAATGACCCTATCCAATCCTCAAATGGGATAAGAGAGAGAGATCTTGGAGTGGGTGATCAATTAATCCCTCTACCATAACCAGTAGGCTCCTTGTCAATGGGGAAACATGGTTGGTATTACCCTAAGAAGAAGCTACTGGAATAAATTCATCATATATTTTTCCAAGGATGGGGAGCCCTCCGAACTGGTGGATGTCCCATAATCTGATTCCAACCTCCCCATACGAAAAATGGAAGGTGTTGGTGCTTGAAAACTAGCATATCAATAGCTCAGGAAGGATTTCGCCTGAAGATAAAGTAGAAAATTGGGAAACCCAAGCTTCCCGATATAATTTCACCACCTTCAACTAGTCGGGGGACTCTAAACAGTTTTGGTGTACCCAGAATGCCCAGGCCCATTCGTCAGAGAATCAGCCTCTAGCTCACATGTCCCATTTGGTTCTCCACCCACCGTTAGGGTTTTCTAGAGAAAGATTGATAATGGATGGGTATTCCTGGGAGAATAGTCTCAAGGTAGTTTTGCAACACCTATGATTTCCTAGAGTCCACACTGAGCCTTCTAATATAAAAACATTCTCTTGAATCGGAGTAGCTATGACTTCTCCTATTGAGGAAATATTGGCCCGATCATGACCTTGTGTTGCTTCTAGGATAATGAAAGGCGTATTGGGGTCATACAATGGAAAAGAAATGTCCTTATGAAGACCAAATACATAAATTGGAAACTACACAAATATAGGGTAATCTAGGATTTATAGTGTAAGGAGAAATTTTAAGAAGCATTCACGAGGAGCAATGTAGGATTGAAGATGGTCCTCACTGTCCTCAACCATGGTTTCCCTCTTCATGGTCGATTTCATCAAAATATCTGGAGAATCCATTGTATCCTACCCAGAAAGATCCAAAAATCTACAAAAATTCATTCTAATGAGAAAATTGTTGGATAAAGGCCACAAAAAAATGGTTGAGGGGCTTAAATGAGGTTCTACATGGGGCTTCGCATACTAATCCTAGAAATGGTATGCAGAAATCAGTTCCCATGTACTAAATGGTACGTGGAAGCAATTCACGCATACTATTGTGGTACGCAGAATATATACCACATATATTTATGATATAAAAAAGTCCAGCAAGGATCTAGCCCATGAAGCATTGGCTAGAAAACAGAAGGGTTCACAGAAAGAAGAAATTTTGAACCAAGTCCTTTCCATGTTGATATTAAAAGTTGTTGTTTAAAAGTTTAAGTTTGGATTAGTAAGGCTTAAAGTTCAGTTAATTGGTTTAAGTTAAGTGTATGGGACATGAAAACAGCATAGCATTCTCTGATGTGGAGGTTCGGATTTTAGTTTTAAATTCCACAACGTAGTTCTCCAAACCCAAAACGCAATTCACAGGAAGAAGAAATTTTGAAGATTTCAGTTCATGGAACGTACAAAGCAGTTCACGAACACGGATTTTGAAAAGGAGATAGTATGTGGATGTAGAGAAAGCCAATGGACATTTGAGATCACTTTTCAACATGATAAACAGTAAAAGAATAATGACCTAGGCCCATATATATAGGTGTGGTTCCCTCCTACTACACTTATATATTCTACCGAAAACCACTTCAGTTGAGGACCGCTTCTATATTGGAATAGTCTCCTCTTCATTCCGAATGGACCACATTCTGATAGGGGGCATTTGAAGGGTCCTGAAAACTTCTTAAAGGGGTAAAAATACTCCCACAAGCACTTTTTAGAAGGAAGAAATAATTCCCACAAGACTAGTAAAGTGAATGGATGAAAAATGAATTGAAAACTTCAAAAGAAACTTAAAGAAATTGAATTTTCAAGAGTTTTATGTGACATGTGTACCATCACCAGGAAGGGTTCGCACAACGCATGAACCGCTAACCACCAGTATGCGGAAGGACCCACGAGGCATTGGCCAGTGATGCGATGGCCAGTGAACCAAAGAACCTTCAAATCACATCGTTAGTGGAATAAAGTGAATGAAGTCCATCCATATACTATCTCCCAAACTCAATAGTTCACATACAAAGAAAATCAGTAGGGTTCTGCAAACCATGACTCGTGAACCACAACCTCTGCAAACCCTAGTTGACCAAGTCTTCCATGGATCAAGATATCTCTTCATGGGATTCCAAAAATAGTGCTTCATGCCCATAGATATGATTTTCCCCAATGCTCTATAAAAGGGTAATAGGAGGAAGAAGAAAGGGATAGAGGAAGAAAGCACAGAGGAGACCATAGAGGTTTGAAGAAAGAATTTGGAGAGGATTTCGACTTCGATTTTGAATCATCAACTAAGTTCAAACCATGAACCACATTTTTGAAGGTATAACCAGCCATGAACCATATAAAGAAAGAACTTAATAACAATGGGTAACCCACAAACCTAGCTGGTGTCATCGTGAACCACAAATTCCTCGCGGATTAACTCCCTGCAAACGATAGGTTCCAGGACCCTCCT
The DNA here is from genome assembly GCA_963277665.1 of Viscum album. NCBI lineage: Eukaryota > Viridiplantae > Streptophyta > Magnoliopsida > Santalales > Viscaceae > Viscum > Viscum album. Next base: position 286,977,638 of record OY728151.1, on the reverse strand, counting down.
TTAATAAAGCACTCTGCATAGTGTATCACTATGAAAATTGAACCTCATGTCATGTACTACATCAGTACGTGGATAGAACCCAAAGTGGTGTGGCAGACCGCATCCAATACCGCGGATCACTTTGGTGCGGGGTGGTCCATGCCCAAACCCACGTACTAATTCAGTATGCAGACGACCCCTCTACCCGCATACAACTATGGAATATGGATCTCCCCCATCCTGCATGAGAAAATAGTACACTGAATGGGGAATCTTCAGGTTTCCCACCCTCCAGCTCCAATATTACCCCTCCATTACCATCCAGTCCTCTATAGCTCCTCCATGAACAAGTCCCCTGGCATGAGGCCAAAGCCTTCTCCAAAGCCACCAGACCCATATGATCAGATCATTGGGCACATCAGCATGCCCCTTTGAGTCTACATACCCATGGTAAGAGGAGTCAAAAAGGTTTTCCCCACAATGGTTCAGACTCTAGGGATGTCTATAAGTCTACATTTCCATGGTAACCCAAATTCCAACCTTGGGACACTGATGTGAACCTCCCCGTTCTAGGGATTCAGGGTGATCAGTTGCTTTTCCATTCAATGGGGAATGGTGAACAGTATAAGGAATCATATTCACTTCTCCTTTTGATGATATGTGACATCCCCCCCTTCCCAAAGCTCATTCGGGGGCACTCCCATTGAAGTAAGTCCCTAACCTTCTGAGGGTCGAGCCACATGACACCCAATGTCATCCCCATTAAAGGGTTCATTGCTCCTTGCTCTCACCCACCATCGCCTTAGATTCTTCCTCCGTAGGCCCGCCCTATCCCATCAGTAGGAGAGAAGGTGTGTGGCTGGTAGAATATTTCACATCCTTTTGTTTCTCAGACTGGGTATGACTCACATGGGCTTAGAGATTTGTGACAATTACAACATTCACACAACCAAACCATATTAAACTACGAGAACTCTGATTCCTGTTCAAACTAGAATATGTAGGATGCCTACTTGAAGGCCCGAGATCAAAATGGTTCCCTTCTGAAAGGGCTCACCCAATCATGTCCCCTCAAATGGGTAGCTTCCATGCGTAATCCCCAAGTTCACCGAACTACGTGGGCTCTGATTCCTATCCCAAGGATACGTGGGAAGCCCATCTCATGGTTCTGATCCCAACATCAAGCCATCTTATGTTCCCCCTGGATGATAATAAACTCCAGATCACCTTATTTCATGGATTAAGTCAGCATTGCCTCTGTAGCATCAAACTCATGTATGTCTATGATGATACTACAAACCAGAGGTAACCCATGGATACACTCTTCAAGAATGAACCAAGTATTCATGAACATATGAACATGACTTAAATATATAAGAGATTCCTTGAATAGGAAATAATTCCCACCAAAAGGGTGAGATGAGCCCGACCTCCCATTCTCTCAACCAATGAAGACCTTAAATGTCATTGTCAAAATCATCATCCAACGAGCACCTACCTTTGGAAAGCAGGTCCATGAATCATGGATACCAGGGTTGTTATGTGTTTTTTGCTCCAGGAATATACTCGCTGGAGACCATCTGAGGAAGTCATATCCTAAGAGGAAAAATTTCACAAATACATAACCCCATGAAATTACCCGATGTTACCACTTGACTGTGGAACCTCCTTTATAATGAGGAAGGTATAAAATGCCTAGTCCCCATGGGATCAATCCAATCCCCCCTTAAATGATAATGATACGGATTGGGTCTAAACAAAGATAGAGGTGTGAAAGTATCTATAATAACAAATTAATTCTCATCACCCGTCAGACCGTTCTTTGAATTTTACCCTAACCCATAAATGTTCCACCTCAGAGGCAAAACAATGGTATATAAATTTTTCACTTTAGTGTAAACTTGTATTTATTAATAAAATCCATGGTCTTCTATTTATAGATAAGAAGTATAAAAAACTCATAATGGTAAACTCTAATATATTTCAGTATATTTATCACTTTGAAACAAACTCAGAAGGTCCAACTTGATATTTAGTTCAATGAAGTTCAGGTGGCTACACAAAGTTCTAGAATTTCATGGTTCTAAATCAACTTTTCTAGAACATGTGATTCAAAAGTTAAAAACACAAAAAAAAATATAACTAAAAAATATTTAAGTAAAAGTAATAAACTGAGTGTATTTGTATTCATTAAACCAACATATCCATGAGAAGTTAATTTATGAAAATAATCCAATAGTCTCCCCCTTTCTTTAATCATAAAACATAACAAATAGAGAAGAAAATAAAAATGTCAAGTTCTCATGATGAACTTACTCTTCCTATAGAATATGAAAATTATGAATCATTCCCTCTTAATAAAAAAACTTACCAAAATCTCCCCCTTATGAGAAATATCTCCAATAAAGCTTCTAATTTCCCCCCTTTGTAATTAACTAAACTTTTTTCATTTTTCTATACTTTTCTCCCCCCAAAAGAAAATATTTTCTTAAAAAAAATTCCCCCCTTTGGGATTATAAAAAATAAAATATGAGAGATAATAAAATTAATAAAAAAGAGTCAAACCTTATTAGAGTAATAAATTTTGGGTAAGAATAAACTTCATCCTTAGGCACAACTTAGGGAAGAACTTAAACCGTAAGAGTAAACCTGGCTATATAAGAATCGACTTGAGAAACTAAGTGTCTCATGAGAATAAACTCAAATCATGAGTATAAATTACATGAGAATTAAAACCCAAATTTATAGGAATAGATTAAAAAATACAGGGTCCACATAAGGATATGAATTAGTCAAATCTATGTAAGAATAAAAAAACAATCTGAGGGAGTATTAATAAGTAACTGTAGGATAAATAATTAAACCAAAAAATACCTTTCAAAAGATAACTTTTGAAATGTACATAGAATAACATGCATCTATAAGTTGTAGTTCTCGAAGATGCATTAGATACATCTTTAACATATGTTTAAGAATCTTCAAGAATATAAATTATACCTACATCAAGAGTTATCCCAATTCAATATAAACAAAAAATGTAATCCCCCTTCCTCAAAGAGCCTTTCAATATTATGAGAATGAACAATAGGAAATGTAATATGATCAAATAACACTTATCATAACCATCTACTATTAAATGTATTCAAATCTTTCGAAATGTAATGGTTTTATAAAAACATTAGCAATCTCAATCATATTTTTGATAAATTCAAGAATAATATCCCTTTTTAGTGTGCGAACCCAAATGAAGTGTCTTATATCCATGTGTTTATCCTGTGATCGATGCACATGTTTATTATATAAAGAAATAGTGAGTTTTTAATGGGTTAGGGGTGGATAATGAAAACAAGCTTACGTTAAAAAAATTAAAAATAGGGAAGAAAGGCCTTAGGGATCCTAATTCTTTTTGCCCAAAGTAAAGGCATATGCGCCCTAATGTGAAAATAGAATTAAGGGATTTAACGCCTTCCTCTCAAGCCAAAAAAACACTTATACTTTAACATTTATATTTAGGGATGATAGATGGTATTACCTAACCTCATTAAATCAGGTTTGGGTGCCTTTTAATCAGCTTTAGGTAGAGTTCGAGTTTCAAATATAATACTTGATTACTAATCAGGTAGGATTTGGGTATCCTTTATAGGATACACCTAGTTAATTTTATATTATATTATATTTTAAAATTTGTTTAATATTTTTAAAATTGACGGAAGTAACTCTCTCAGCAAGAAAAAAAAAGATATTGCGCCATGCCACTTACTCGTGGTCGAATATAGCAAGTGGCGAGGAGGCATGAATAAGACATTGATGCTAATAGTGGGACCCTTTGAAGATCATTAATAAAGTGATGCGCCATAAATAAGGGAGTGGGAACACACCAAAAATTATCAACAAGGGTTGGCCATATCAACATGAGGGTTAGGTCCACTGTGGGATGGATTTCGTGTGTCAAAAAAGTGATGTGGAAAGAGATCTAAATTTTAAATCATATGGGTTTTTAAAAAAAAATTGATTTATTTGAAAGTTTTGGACTTAAATAACCTTCAATAAAATTGGAATGCAATTACAAAAAAACTCAAACCAAGAAACATTAAATCAAAACAAAATTCATAATAAGAATTCATTAATAATAAATATAATTGGAAATATAAAACAATAATAAATATATAATAATAGTAAATAAAACTAAAAGTATAATAATAATTAATATTTTTTTATATTTTTAACTACTGATAATTTTTTTAACTATATACATTTTTTATATTTATTCACACTAAATTTTTTGTGGAAATTTGCATTGAAATTTTATATTTTTTTATATATTAATATATTATTTATGCATACACTAAAAATTTGAATTAAAAATTCCCACTGAAAAATTTCATTGTATATTTATAATAGGAAATATATTTTTTATATGAAATAACACCGGAAATTTCTAGTGAAATTTTTCATAAGAAATTTCTAGTGGAAATAAATAGTGTAAATTTCAACTATATTTTTTCATTGTTTATTTGTGCATTGATATACTCTCACTTATAATTTAAGTGGAAATCCAAACTGAAAATTTATTATGAAAATTTTCTTTTCAAATTTCTAGTGTAATTTTCTAATGCAAATATGCATTTATTATTTATGTATTAATCTAATTTCACTTGTAATTTAAGTGGAAATTTAAATTGAAAATTTGTTAGGAAAATTTTCATCATATGATCCTAGGTAGTGAAATTAAACTCAAATACATGTAAATTTTATCATAAATAGAATCAAAATGCAAGGAATAACTTACACCAAAAATATATCATACCATGAATAAAGTTTCCATAATAAACATAGATTCTGCTTATAGCTTTAAACTTTGACTATGAGTTTACTAGAAATTTTCCATGGGATTGTGTAACTTTCCAGTGTAAATTTGTAATTAAAATTATATTGTATATATATATATATGTATATGTATATACATGCATTCAATTATTACAAAGTAAATTTTCACTAAAAAATTTAGTATAGATTTATATTAGTGGGGAATTACATTGTAAATGTAAAAAAAATACAAGGAAAATTTACATTGATGTTTGTATATACATACTGAAAATTTTCACTTTAAATTTTCACTTTAAGTTTACAATTGAATATTATCATTTTTATTTTTATTTTTATGTTTTTCCTTTTGTTTTTTTAGTTTTCATTAAAAATTTCCTTCATACATTTAAATTTTATTGGAAATTTTCAGGGAAAATTTTCACTATGAATTTTAAAAGAAATTGTATAGTGTAAAATATACATTGAAATTTTCAACTCGAAATTTGAATATAAATTGGAAATAAAAGTTTCCAATTGAAATTTTCACTAAAGGTTTCCAGTAGAAATTTACACCAAAGGTTTTTAGTGTAGATTTCTAATTAAAATTTATATTTTCTATTTATGCATCAATATATCTTCATTGTAATTTAATGTATAAATTTGAACTTCTAGTTAAGGTTTTTACTGAAAGTTTCTAGTGGAAGTTTTCAATGGAATTTTCCGATGGAAGTTTGCACTGGAAATTTCCCTAAGAAATTCCCAGTTCAAATTTTTAATGAAAAATTACATTGTTTTTTATGTGTTAATATTTTTGAACTAAAAATTTGAATATGCATTTATTTTATAATTTTTATATTAAAATTTTTAGTTTAAAAATAATAAAATTTAAGTTAAAATTTGTACTCAAAATTAAATCATGTGTATTAATTTACACCAATGACTGTAAATTTTCAATTGGATAATGTGACTTTCCAGAGTAAATTTTCACTCAAAATCATATTTTATATTTTTATTTTTATATAAACAAATATAATTTTTTGAAGGTAAAATAATCATTAAGAAAAATATTGATGATCAGACATGGTAATAAAGTTCATCCATATAGGGAAAACAAGCAACCATATAGATGATTCGCCTGAAATCCCATAGGTTACAAAAAGTTGAGCCACCTAATTACCTTCTCTTTTGATGAACAAGAAAGAGAAAAATGAGAAAATTTGGCTTAAATAACAGATATTCCCCACCAACTAACCAAATTGTTTAAGATCAATATCCAGAGATGAAATGGCATTGAGTATCATATGACAGTTTGACTCCATGATAATGGAACTCCATCTTATATCCATGGAAAATTCCATAATAGTAATGAATGCATGAGCTTCAGCCACAGGGGTACTTCACCTTGTGTAGAAAAAAATGTGTCATGCAGGGATGGTTGAACTTGAAGAATCTAAAATGATCACTCCCATGCTTGAGAAGGGTCCATCAGCGATGGAAGCATCAATATTAATCTTCATCATCTCGATTGGGGGTGGCTTCTAAGAAGAAGATCCAGAATTCCATTCATTGCCTACATGGATCATTGTATATACGTATTGGAAATTTTAATGTAACTTTTCATTTGAAATTTATAATTTAATATTAACATACATATTTGTATTTGTATTTTTCTTTGTGTTTTTCTTTTTGTTTTTTTCAATGAAAATTGCCATCATACATAGAAATTTTATTATATTTTTTCACTAAAAACTTGCACTATGAATTTTAAATGGAAATGTCTAGTGAAAAATATACATTGAAAATTTACACTAGAAATTAGAATGAATTTTTACACTAAACATTTCATGTGGAAATTTTCACTAAATTTTATTATGATGATAGGTACACACATATACAGTACTCTTCATTTCCATATTGTATATATGAGGATCTTAGAAAGAGATTATCTTACTTACATGTGATTTATAAAGTGTTTATAGACTCTTAGGAATCCCTAAAATTCATACTATAAGTTTTTAATGAAAATTTTTAATGAAATTTTATAGTAAAAATTGAATTTTTTATTTATGTATTAATATATTTTCATTGTCATTTGAACTGAAAATTTGAAATGTAAATTTCATGTGGAAATTTTCAGTGTAAATTTATAGTGAAATTTTTTACTGGAAATTTCAAGTGAAAATTTTCACTATAAATTTACAGTACAAAATTCTCAATAGAAAATTCCAGTACAAATTTCCACTAGAAATTTCCCTATGGAATTTGTAGTTAAATTAATAATTTTCATACTACAAATATAAATAATCAATATAATATATAATAAATATCATAATATATGTTATATATGTGTGTTTAATAAATATTATACATATATTTATATAATTATTTTCCATGAATAATAAAAAATATATACTAAATGCATTATAATAAAATTTAAAATACGCATAATACTTTCAATAGTTATATTTATGTTATTATGTATATTTATATTATTAATAAATATCAGATAATAATTATATATAATAAATATCATAGTAAATATATGTTTATATATTTTAAATATATATAGTAAATATTATATTATATATATATATAAAGAATAAGGAGCAGCGGCAACGTAAAAAGAAAAAACAAGAATGCATAATGGGAAAATTTTGGTGCAAAAAACCCAATTTGAGGGTCAGGTCCACATGACAACTTGAGAATATTAAAATTCATGACACACATTCCAATTTTCCTCCCTAATAATTTTATATTTATATATAATCAACATATATATAGGTAATTAAAACGTCCAAGTGGGAAAATAATATTAAAACAAATTACGGGTTAAAGTTATTTTAAAAAGGTTTTAACTTAAATAATATTACAAAAATTTTAAAAGATATAATTAAATAGGTATTTAAACTGGTTTGAGTTTTTAAATGGTATTGAAATTTGGGTTCGGGTTCATATTTGAATTACTGCTAATTGGATACTAAATGGGTTCGGGTTTAACTATTGCTAAATGGATTTAGGTTTGGGTAATAATTAGTAAATAATTAAAACTAATTAATAAGAATTTGTAATTTTAAAATAATTATTTACTATTAATGAATTCAATAACAAAATCTATTATTTAATTATAAAAACTATTAATGAATTTTAATTAATTAATAAAAATAAATAATTAAATAGTGTATAGTTATTAAATAATTGAGGGTTATTAATAATAATATATTACAGATGATTTAACAATAATTTAATTTTTTAATAATTATTTACCAATTATTAATAATCTGTTATTAATAATAATATATTACTAATTATTTAATCATTATTTAATGAATTTTAATTATTTATTTATTTTTAAATTATTATTTAATATTTTTTAATTATTAATATATTAAAAAATATTTAACTATTATTTAATTTCTTTAATAATTAATAACTAATTTTTAAATAATTGATTACTTGGACATTAAAATAAATAAAAGGTAATTATTTAATAATTGTTAATTGATTATTAATTATTAATAAATAATTAATTAGTAATTTTAAATTATTATTAATTAATTACTAATATTTAAATAATTTCTAATTATTAATTGTTATTGTTTAATTACTAATTACTAATTATTATTAATTAAGTCCTATTGATTATTTAATATTTTTTAAATTAGAGTTTAAATAATTTCATATTAATAATGATTATTATTATTAAATAATTACTGTTATTTTTATTATTATTAATTATTTACAATTCATATATAAATGTTAAAAAATAAAAAAGTGTGTTTTTTTGCTTGAGCAGAAAGCGTTAGAGCCCTTAATGCCTTCTACTCGATATTTTTGGAAAAGCGGTAGGGCGTCAAATGAATTTCTACCCCATATTTTTTAAATTAACCCAAGCTCATTTCCATTATTTTTTCCCCAAAACACATTAAAATAACTTAGAAATAATGATAGTACTATAAAAACAACCATAATTTGAGTGAAAATCATTCCAAACTCAATGATTGTGTTCTACATCTACAATAATTAGGTGTGAATTTCAGTTGTTTTATATTCATATTCAACGGTTTAATGTGATATCGAATATTGCTTTATATTAGACTAAGAAACTATAGCTTCTCTAAGAAAATGGAAAGTTTTGGAAGATCCTTCACAATTGTTTTCTTGAAAATTTTAGCTAAGGTTTAGACATCACAGTGTCCTAATATTCCATGCCAAAGCTAAGACTTATCCTTGGAAGCACTAGGATAAGGAAAGTTCTAGAAAGTAAGGCCCTCTAGGTGAACAATGTAGACATTATCATACCTATTAGTAGATAAGATGTGAACTCCTTCCAAACAAGTTATGGTACATCTTTCATTCCCAAAGTTCATAGAGTAAGCTTTATCAAATAATTGGATTATAGTCATAAGATTGTGCTTATGTTCTAGAACATGAAGAATATTAGAAATTAATCTCTTATCATGAAAAGAAACATTACTGATTTTGATGATCTGACCTTATGTATTATCTTTAAAAGTAACATTCCCACCCTTCACTTTTTGTAAGTTCCAGAATTTGGAGTTTCATACATGTTATGAGAACAATTGTAACCCATATACCATGTGTTTCAGATATGCGTAATTATTTTTCCTTCCAAAAAAAGAATAAATCTAAAATTTTGGTAGCCAAACTTTCATGGGTCCATAAATGTTAGAAAACAAGACTTTCAGAACCCACATCTTTCTAAATCCATAATGTTTTATGGTTGTATGTTCTTTAGAAATATAATATATACTAGTTCTTAATGATTAAACCTTATTCAAATAACGACAGTTTTTATGATGATTCTATTTTATAGAAGTGGAATGTACAACACGCTCTGGGCTTACCCCCCCCCCCCCCAATTGGGAGTTGAGTATAACCCAGATGGACGTTTTTCCCATGGGGTGTTAGTCAAGTGGTACTTACTGGTTATACCCATCACTCTGTGGGAACTAGCATGGTCTCAAGTCCCGTCAGATTTGGACACTATACATATTATGCACAGGGCGATTCAAAGTCATTGACAAACCAGGGAACATGCGGGGCACTTTGAGCACCCCCCCCCCCTGCACTGGGAGTCAAGCATAACTCATACACATGTTTCTCCCATGGGGTGTTAGTCGAATGGTACCCTCTAGTTATATCCCTTTCTCTCCATGGTAACTGACACAGGCTCGAGTCCCTCTAGACTCAAACACTATTCATATTATGCATAAGGAAATTCAACGTCATTGCATTACTGTGAAATGTGCGGCACACTCTAGTCTTGGTCTCCCCCCAATTTGGAGTCAAGTGTATCATATACACATGTTTTCAATTGGGCTAGTTCCTATGTGGTAAACCCCATAATCCTGCATCCAAAAGACCCGGGTTCAAAATCAATTCGGGTCAAATTTCTGAGTTACTATAGCAGTTAATGTTGTGTACACTATAGAAGTTGATGTAACTTCATAACTATTCATCCTATTTGGGCCTACGGGACACTAATTTGGGTCTTCAATCCATAAGGAATTCTATCCACCATAGAACTTAAAACCCCTGGGCCTTCAGGCCACCTCAGGACTTTGTACCATGGGATTTTGGGCCACAAGACCTTTGGGCCATGAAGTAATCAGATCAAACCACACAGAATTAGGCCCCAGAAGATGGTTTAGATTAAGTATCAATAACTATAGCAGAGCTAATCAGATTGATAATGAAGAAAGAGTATGTCATCTTTCATCAATACTAGGAACGATAGAAGTTAGAATGGAGAAATGATAACCAATCAACCATGTGAGGTAGGAATCTAGGTGCCATTAATAAAGCAGATACTGGGGATGGGTATTTCTAATTATTGTAAAAGTGGGTGCCCTAGACCCAACATAAAGAGTAATTTTGATTATAATATCATGTATATAGTGATTTATGCATGATGTTCACTTATTGATAGTGTTGGTATTTTTGAGCTCGCTATTTGTGTGTTAATTTCTGTAGATTATTTATCATATCAAAAGGTTATATCAGCTATCAGGCTATAATGAGAACCTCAAGATACCATGACATTAATATTAAACATATATTATATGGTTTAGATACATCATATTGACTAGACATAGATAATGTTTTACTATCAGGTGTTGGGAGCTCATAAGCATTGAGATTTCTTCTCATTAAATTTTTACTTTGTAATCTCGAATAGAAGTGATCACAAGTAATAACCTGCCAATAGGAACACCACATGTTTCATATGTTATTGTTAGTTTTAAAAACATGTGTAATGGTCTACTAACTTGATATTATTATCATTTTATACCATTTGATCATGTACTTTGATGCAAGGGAAAAAACTATTCCATTGAAGTCATAGCAAGGTAGCTTATATTGGGTGTATCATTGGTGGTATGACATTGATTGAATAATCAAGATAGAATTTTTAACTTCTAAAAGGAAGTGATATCTCAAGCCAAGTAGACCAGGATGGTAGTACCTTCACTAAATTCATATCCATGGTAGAATAAGGTAAGTTCATCCAATAAGGCTAATGAATAATAAACCAAGAAATAATGATGACACAAAGTCTGAGTCCTGCTTTATGATATATTTTGAGACAAATAGATTATATTACATGGTGTGTGTTAGTGGGAAATATTATCATTGATATTATTTTTCCTTCCATTAATCATTTTTCATGGGTTTCTAAACTTCGCTTCTGGTCTGTGAATTGTATTCATTGCTATCGATATAAGTTCATAGAGGGTCACACACTAAGTATATTCAAAAATTTTCCCTATTTTGATGAATAGAAGTATAGGACATGGTGGGCCCCACTAATGGGGTCCAAGGATTTCCAAGAATAAATGATCTTAATGAAATAAAGAAACACATATTATTTGAGTTTAGAATAATTAGTTTCGAATTTATTTATTAAATGTATTGACAAGACATTGAATGAATACATGAGAAAAATATTATACAAATAAATAATATTTTAATATTCAATGTTCATGTAATATTTTTGGGAATGAAGATTCAAGTTAATGAATCACTTTTATGACTAATTTAGTTGGTCATGACACATTTTTTATGATTTATTTAGTGGGTAATGAATATTTGGGGGGTTGGGGAGCCATTTAGGATTATTCTTCACCTTGATATATAAAGAGGAGACTCTCATGAGAGGCATTATTCATTGAATGATTTTGAGATCATTTATTTCCTTTCTCTCGTTTCCTTGAGATAATATTATAATCCAAGCAACCTAATTGCGCTATTATTTATGAATTGAAATAATGTCAATGTGGTGATCATCGGGACATTGAATATGTCATTGAATCTCTACGCCAGCACCAAAAATTTGACAAAATACATTCATGTGAACTTTTGAAGCACATTTGGATGGTCTAGAGGGATCCGACATTGGTTCCTTTGAGTAATAGCCACTGGTGATGCTCAATTCATGAATGTGACTTAATAACGATCAAGTTTAGATTTAATTTTTATACATAAATTATTCACATGGGATCCTCGGTAATTGTATTGAGTTGCGCATTGCTGGTGACGACATTGTTATATCGATCACTGATGAAAAATTTTAAAACTCCACTTCATCTACTTCTACTGCTCACCCTAATACCTTCAATTGGTATCATATTGATTTAATGATGGTTCAAGGCAAAGAAAAATTATGTTTTCAATAAATCTATGTATAGGGCGCCTCTACGGTCCCAACACCACAGATGATGATTCAATCTGACACCGACACTGAGCTACCTCCCCTTCCAAAGTAGGGTTCCCTTCATAGACGGCAGCTTCTACAACCAGGCCTGCTACCTGTTAGATAAATCTCACCCCCCCCCCCTTTCTGACCTCCTACCCTACCAAATCCACCACCTGGTGCATTGGTCTCCACCCACAACCATCACGGCTCACCAATCCCGGATGCCCATGCACCGCTGCACTACTTGCCTACACACTGCATGACCCCACCAGCGACCACCCCACTCGTCGTGTTGGCCTCCTACATATGACCTCCTGGACAATTCCCCCTATAGCGCAAAACCAATGTCCTACTACTAGGTGGCCCACCGATTGGCCTCCCTATCATCCAATCATGATAGTTTCGGTTGGCTACCCATACAGGGAGCCTCCTATCATCCAACCCATGAACAAGTCGGGTCGGGTCGACCAAGAGTAGGGTGGGAAGAACCCTGCCCAACCCACTAGGTTCATTATAGGTCAAGTTTAGGCCTAAAATCCCTTTTAGTGGTTTTATGGTCCAGTTAGTGTCTAGGGGAAAACTTTTAAATTATTTTTAGAATAAAATTAATTTGATATGAAAAGATAATTTAAAATTATTTATAAAATAAAAAATTATGTGGGACTGAGCGATTAAAATTAAAATAAAAATAAATTAAGTTTTTTAATTCATTTAATTCTCTCAATGTAAATTTATCGCAAATTTAATTTTAATTTCGTAAGTAATTTTCACGCTGATTAATTTTGTGAATATGACCGGCCAATGTAGGTCTGAATTTTAATTTATTTAATTATTTATTATAATTATGTGTAATTCATGTAATAATTAATTTAAATAATATGGTATGTGAATCATAATTTTTTTTCTTACTTAATATGTATAAGGGTTTGTGTGTCCACGAATGATGTATTGTATGTGTATTGCACCTATCAAGACCCCATCACTTTTGTGTGGGTATTTATGTATTATAATGAGAATGTTATAAAACATAGAACACATCAATATGAGGTGGTATTCCAAGAAATATGGTGATACATTGGAAAAAGGTGGGAGTTGTGTTACGTGTCTGAGATGACTCGGGTATTTTACCCCTATGGTCATAGTTGATCCATTGAGTGTGGATAAATCAACCAATTTCAAAACTTTCAAGATCAGTTGATTAGTTTATTTAATTTATGCATTGTTTATTATTTTCATTAATATCTAAGATGATATAATCACATAAAATAATAAACATAAAATACATAGATTAAATCAATTTATAACGTGATGAATTTTTTTTATTTAATACATTGTTCGGTTGTGAGTTCGATCACATAGTACGAGTACATCTAGTAGAAAATTATTTCATATTTTGAGAAATAATAAAATCCCTTAAGAAATATTAAGTCGTAATATCTTCCATCATTCAAATTTGAACAAAACTGGGTGTATGGGGTTCTTATTAGCCCTAGTTGAAGGCATCTCCTATTACTGGGGATTTCTTATGAAATTGATGGGTTTACTTAACTAAAGATGATGGAAAATATGTATCCATATCTAGTTTATTGCATATTTGGAGGGAAAATGTTACGTAAATCAAGTTTATAATTTCTAGAAGTTGGAACTTTACTTAATAGTTTAAGGAGTCATGGGTTAATGTGGTTGACCAGTAAAATTCCAACCTCAAAACTCTCCAATAAGTAGCATAGCCATAGATTGGACTATGAAGAGAGGTTTTAGATATCATTTTCACAAGAATACTCAAGCGATAAAGTATTCTGAATCTAGTAGTGAGGGCTATTGGGGTTCGATAAAATAGTTGGATACATTTAATGATTTAATTGATAATGTTTAATCAGGTTTTAGAGACCCAAAGCTTGGTTTACATGTACATTACATTACTTTTTGCGGAATACTTAATACATAACAAAAACAGACACACAAGGACCGTAATAGTTTAGTGTCTTTGGAAACTTGGAATATAATCTTCTAATTATGGTGAAGGATCTTCAAAATCTCCCGTAAAGATCTCCCCCCTTTTTTTCTTACCAAAAACCTTTCTTTAATTCCTGGGGAAAATAAAACATAAAAAGGGTGAGCTCAAATGCTCAGTAAGGGTAAACATAAAACAATCCATAAACATTTGAATGCAAAAACATGAACATAAAATCTAAAGATCAAAATCTTGAGCAAAGACATAAATCTTGGAAGTACGTAAGGAATATATCATAAAGGAATAGCATGGGAATAAAACATGTATTTGTGGAAAACCATTAAGCACATGATAATATTTCCATAGTAGCCAACGCATTGCTGCCAAGACCATCTTAGTGGACAAAGTCCCTTTCTAAATCGAGTTCACTCCTCATTCCAGTCCTGTATCACTGAACCAGATTAACTTACCGTTCTAGCCATATCTATCTCATTAGATATTAATCTTTACCCAATGCATTGGAGGGAGATATAGGTACCACCCATCTCATAATGAAATCACTATTTTTTATGCCACAAAGTCATAAATCATACATCATAGCATAACCCATGTAATAGAATGGGATTCTTAAACATCATGTCATCATAACATAATCCATATAAAAAAATGGATATCATTTCAACATAAGAAAAATAAAACCATGTAAATAATGGAGACATTATACTTTAAACATAAACATATTAAATAATTTCATTTTAGATGCAAAATAGTTTTTATAAAACACTTGAAATGAATTCTTGAGGAAAATATCCTTTCTTCTTCAAAATAATTTTCTTTTCCCAAAATGCCATGAAATTTTAAAAGAAAAGGTTTTTGATGAAAATAATCATGCAATCTTGTAGAGGAAGCTTCATTAAAATGAGGCGTTATGAAACCGTAAAAATCCGTTCACGCCGTATAAGTTAAAAATAACATTCTCCTCGTACTTTTGCCAGAAAATTCAAAAAGTTTCTTGTGTGGTAAAAAAAAGTAATATTCCTTTAATAACATGTGGTAAGTTTCAAAAATTGGTAAAAAGGACTTTAAAAAAAACATGAAAACATTTTTAGAAAACATGGGCATGTATGATAACAATAACCCCAGTAAATACTTACGAATAACAATCTCAGATAAGAACAAGATTGGAATAGTTATCCCTTACCTTATGTCCAATTTCTTCCATATGTGTCTGAGACTCCTATATAGTGGGTTTAAACATATTATTAAATTATAACAGAACCATAATAATATTTATGATATCATATATGATTCACTTATGACTTTATATTATCCGTTCATTTGTCAATTCCATGTTAAAGCAGTGTTTTGGGTAAAATCGTTTCATTTATCATCCGTGTTTTGACTTGTAATTATTAATATGATTAATTAGATCATGATTACTTAATTACAGAATATAAAACATGATTTATATATAATATATATTCAGAATATACATATATATAATAGATTGATAAATGGAAAGAAATACACCGTTCATGGAGACGGTAGGTCGTACGTACGCATGAACGTAGTTTTTAGTTTCCTTATTGAATTGAATGGAATTAAGTAGATGACATACATATATATATAAATAAATCCAGTATCATCATTATGTCATATATTTCATGATTAATTACTATATATACTTTATAATCATTCTTGAATTGTTAACATGGAAAATTAATCTCATCGTGTCGTGCAGACGGTAATCTGTACGTACGCACGAGTGATGAAATCGTTCCCATATTTATTGAATGGAATTTTAGTGGATGATATAATATCTTAGAATCATTATGATGTTATAATAATCATATATAGATATTCTTTACACCATTATACCCATCCATGTAAGGTGGTGGTGGAAAAACATATTACACCACGGCGTGGAGACGGTATTCTGTACGTACGCACGCTCGGTGATTTCGTTTTCCGTAGGTTGGATAGAAGGTGAAATGGGGTTGTTTAATATTTATAATAACATATCAGTATATAAATAATACTGATTCTATTACTTTATAATGAAACAACTAAAGAAGAATAAGTAGAAGAAGAAATAAACTTGAAAGAGTCGGTAGAAGATATTACCTCTTCCTCGATGCACCTCCTTTAAACTTCTTCTTAGGGCACTAGAGTTGGTATTTTGAGAAAACCAGAACCTCTATGATATAACTAGAGAGTTTTAGAAGATTAATTGGAAGGTTTTGGACGAGATTCAAGGCTCAAAAGGGTGTGAAGAGAAGAGGGAAGGGGTTCCCTTTTTATAAGGGAGGAGAGGGGCACCTTAGGAAAACTTAAAATATTATTTTATAATAAAGTCATATTTGGTTTTTAATAGCTCAAAATTGATTTATTTAGAATCTAAGATGGGGATGGGTCGAAATAATCTCAACCAATATATTTTATACAAGTTTAGGTTACTATTTTGTCCTTATCATTTAGATTTAACTCTAAGTTAAATAATTTAACTTTTACCGTGTCTTTTTGTTTTCTTACACTATATGGTTAATAAATTTACTATAACAAGACAAACGAACCCCAAGTGGTTCATTATTAATATATATATCCATATATAAGTCATTTTTCCGAACCTTATATTTTTAGGAATAAAATAACAATTAATAATATAATATTTGTTTTAAAAACTATTTTATGTCAATTTTGGAACTATTTGGTACTTGATTTTTTTGAAAATCATAACAGAATGATTAGTTCGAAAAAAGTTAATTAAATCAATACTAACATGTCATAGTAACCTATAAAATTAGTGGAATTCATAAAAAGTCTAAAATTGCATTTATTTGGGTATTTATAACATCAATTATTTTAATATTTCATTAATAAGGTAATTACTGCATCACCATTGTGTCATAAATAAATTAAATTATTTAATGTATAAAAATTATAAATAAAAAACCATTATGTAGGAAATATTTTTATCTTTCTAATGAATATTTATATTTTAATTTATCTTATGTATAACCCTATATTAAAAATGTTTTAGTTATTAAACATTGATTTTAACTATTTTAATTCTTCTCTAAATAAAATAATAATAAATGTCCTAATCTAATCCAAGTGGACCTAAAGGGTAATATTTTATCCCTAAGGTTTTTTTTGTTCTAACTACACTTATCCAATAGAATTAGTAAATGTGTTAGGGTAATAATAATATCATTTTTACCCTTAATTACCCTATTTACTTTTAACCGTGGTAAATAAAAGTAAAAAGTTACTATTCACCAAAAATTATTTTTATCTTATTGAACCACATTTTACTCCTTGATATTAACCATGTCTCTCGGACTTTCGAAATTCCACTCACAGAAGCGGTAAAATTAATTTTTATGTAAATTTTCAAACTCTCCTATGAAGTGGGTAAAACACGGTGAAAAGTTCAATAAAATTTTTATGTCTAAAATTATTATAAAATGACTCCAATGAATTACATTGAACTTATATAGGTATTATGTATCAATTTTTACCGAAAATAAATTTAAATAAAATAAATAAATATTTTAATTAAAAAGTCGGTTTTTAAATAGTAACCCAGTGTTTTCACTATTCATAAAAAATTGAAAGTTTTCATAAAAATACCAAAAATTCACCCTAGGCTAATTTTGATATTCCAAATCCAAAAATGATGTCCATTTTGAAAAATAAAATTTCAAAATTTTCAAAAAGTGGGTATTACTATTCATAAAGGCTAGTTTATATAACATATCGTTGTTTAGCGAAACTCGGTATTGCGTACAACACACGTTATCGTGGAAGGTCGCGATTGCATGTAATTCAAGACTAGTCAGGGATGTGTGTAGTGAAAGCTCCTTTTGGTGTAGCGTACAACACAATACATCAATGAAATTAAAAATAATATTTTTCATAAAATCTTGGGGTGTTACACAGGTGGTGGCTCCAGGATACTAGGGTTTGATAAAATAGTTAGCCCAAACACGTGAGGGATGAGCGGTGACTTCAGGATCCATGGTGTTGATGAGAGATAAAGGTGGGTCAGTGGGGCTCATCAGTAATCATTGATGCATGGAGCATTGGAGGGGTATCTGATGGGAACATCTAATGGTGGCACTTGGTGACGATGTCCACGATGAGTGAGCGACGGTGAGGGGAGCCTCGAAAGACTCAGCATGGTGGACGATGAAGGTGGGTTTATAGAGGGGCTCTTCAAGAAGCACAAATAGTAGAAAGTATCTCCATATGGTGTGATAACCTTGTCGGTGGTGGAGGATGGCGTCCACGATGGCTAGAGGCACTAACAGACATTGGCGGATAGACCAATGACTAGAGGCAGGGCCTTCACAACACTATCGATGATGGAGGAAAAAAATAACTAAACTCGATCCTTCGGTATAGATCTACATGAGAGATTCAGAGCAGTAACACCTAGATTTTTGGCCTACCATATTGGAAAAATGAGAGGGTATGACACATTTCATCAATAATAGGCATCATGCATCTCTACACTGTTAATTTCTAGTTATGATGGATTGAAAAGGTTGGAAGGTACGATTCATTATATATATTCTTGGGGAGGTTATTATTTATGGTTTCAAACCATTGTAGGACTTTAAGTGTCTTGTTTTAGGTCATGTTCCAAGTGGGATTACGATCCATGTAAATGTTCCCCCTCAACCCAATTAAAAGGGGTATTGTAAAAAATAAATAAAAATGTATGTATCTAATTGGTAACCAACTTAAAAAATATTAATATTATTTTATTTTATTTTGTAGTACAATGAAAATGGATACCATATATACAATGTGATTAATATTTGACAAAGAACCTGTCCAAACTGGCATGATTTTCTAAAGAGTAGTACAAGTGCTTGCGTAAAATTCTACGAAATATTAAATTCAAGGAATTGGAGTCCCCAATACCTATTAAGACACATCAGGAAGAAAGGATCAGAAATATGCTTACAGGAGACTCCTGCATATCACATTTTATGTTTACATCATAATGTTATAACCAATTTCCATGAGTTATGGACACATCATCGGGATATAGATGTTATCACATGTTTTCTCGTCTCTGAGAATTTTGTGGGGAGACAGTGAAGTAAGATATGAATGAGTGATGATTACACTAAATACATATAAAATAAAAGATAAAATAACTTATTACAATACATATCATTCTTATATATTTATCACTAACTTTATCCAGTTTCATTTAAGATCACAAAACAAACAATATGGAGAAAACATTTCATTCCCTTTTGGGTAAGGTTCACCAAGTTGATACGAATTTGAGAAAATATTAATCTTTAGTTCTTATAGTGAACAAGTTAAAAGACAAGGAAAAAATACCAATGAAAATTTTAATGAAAAATGTGCCTTTATAAAATCCTTCAAAGAACAAAGGTTGATTATTATATAAGAGGTTATTTTCTTTACATGTTGCGAGATAAATCTATGGAATATAAATGCAATAAACTAAATTAGAAGCAAGAAAAGGCTTCCAATTAGTGTATATTCATCATTATAATTTATTTTTATGTAATACTTTATGGGTTTTAAATAAAATATGTCTGTCACATATGTGTATTTAAATATATTAACCATGTAAGCATAGAAAAGTTATAATAAGTAAGGTTAATTCTCCAAGTGGTTGAGAAAGAGTGATTTTAAAGTCGGTTGTGAGAAGCACACAATTTCTAATTTCTAATTTTATTGATTCTAGTTGAACTTTTTTTAATTATTACCAAAAAAGTTATCTCATTTTTCCATTGGGAACATGGATACATTATTAAATTTTATAATGAATGTTGTTTTTGGTTTCTAATACTCAACTAAGAGCTCATTATTTCATGAAACATTGGAAATTCTTGATGAATATAAAAATATAAGACTCAGTTATATCTGGTTATAGAAAGATAATTCTTTGTCTTGAAAACTAAAATTTGTTTTCAAGGAAATCCCTAGTATGGTATTTATAATATGTGTGATAAATACCTTAGATATTATCGATATATATACTTATTTAGTTTTGAACAAAGATACCTTTAGAAATAAAGGTAAGCCACAAAGCTTTCGGAATTTGTTCATCTAAAGAGTTTGAACTATTCTAAGGTTAAACTATTGGTAAATATACTTCATAATGTTCCTTTAAGTGTTATTGAGGAATTTAAAAAGTGAATTATGGCATATTCATGGTTAGAAGATATGAGTTGATTTAGGTTCATGTGTCAAAGAATATCTTGGTCAAGCATTCATCAATTTTTAAATGTAGAGTGGATTTATTCTTAAACATTAATTTCCTTATATACATCAAATTGATGGTGTAAGTTAGAGGCTCAATGATGAATCTTACATGAAAAAAATTTATCAATAAAATGTATCATGTAGTAATCTTAAACACACATTTCCTTATACACATCTGAGTCATGATATTAGTAAAAGGAGAATAAATGTTAAGATTCAGATGAATTGCAGATACTTCCATTATATTTCAAGACTTTCTTGGAAAATAGAAGTGTCATCCCATAACTATATATCATCTATAATGAAAAATGGATATCATATGAGTTATAGTATGATATAAATCCGTTATGTCATAGGAACATGTGTTTAGATGAAAAGTGTTTGTCAAGGATACAAACAAACTAGCATCAAGAAAAACATAATGTTCTTATAAATTAATTATCCAAAATTTATTTTAAGATATTACATAAATATCTATGATATAAAAGTTATATTCAAGTGATAGACTATATTTATATAAAAAGGGTGTGCATATCTATTTGAGACAGTGGGAGAAAAATTGATTTGGATTTAGTCAATGCAAGAGATGCACAAGTGGTTGGCATTAGAATAAGTTCCACAAGATCTTTTAGAAAAGGATTATTCAAAAGAAACATACTACATAGGAAGGATAAAACCATGGCAATAGTTTTAAATTCATAGTATCTAGTGATACATTATTCATCAAGAATAATGAATCCTATAAATAAATAATAAATGATCGCAATCTAAGGTTGAGAAGATCAATTAAAATTTAATTATAGAATACATGTATCAATGTGTAGGTGATAATTATTTTGACTATTATGATGGATATTCAAGTGAGACTATACATGGGTAGTGCAATTGTGATATGAATAAGACTCGACTGGTAATACCAATTCATTATGCTTAAATCCATTATAATTCTACTTATCATACCTACTTTATATGATCATTAGATTTGGCATTAAATGCCAAGACCACCAATCTTGGAAGGCATCTATATGATGCAACCAGAAAGGGTTAGTAACACCATATAATTCCAATATGGGGTGAAATTTATTGAAATCTAGTTTTTGATTAAATTAAGTAACATGATCATATAATATTCATTTGGAATGAATTTTTACCATGTGTCTAAAAGATTTTAGTGGGAGAGACACTATTTTCCAAGAAAAATATGTTTGATAACATATGGAAAAAAATTATTTATCTTTCAATT
Organism: Viscum album; assembly: GCA_963277665.1. Classification (NCBI taxonomy): domain Eukaryota; kingdom Viridiplantae; phylum Streptophyta; class Magnoliopsida; order Santalales; family Viscaceae; genus Viscum; species Viscum album. The sequence goes on along the minus strand of OY728151.1, from coordinate 286,955,681 downwards.
AGTTAAGACTTGAATGAAATTAATTGACATAAAGTAGAAACCTATGTTCTAGAGAATGAGATTTACTAAGGTAGATCTAATTGTTTCTTAGACCAATTCAAAAGTACATATACTAAAAAAGTATTTAAAAATACAAGTTAGAACAATTTGAGAGAGAATTTTTACCAATTTCACATGGAATAAATATCTCCAAGAAGACATGTATGGTACATAATAGGAGATTAATGTGGTGAGTTGAATTCCATATGATTCTGTGATAGATCAATCACATATTTCATTCTATGTACTATATGAGATATTTCCAACCTATACTTTATGGTTGGAAAATATCATTTATATCTAGGAGAATTGCATGGTAAGTAGTCATAACTATCCAATTGTACTTTAGTAGGTAAAAAAGGTATGTACATGGTATTTGGATAATAATGGACACTAGTTTTAAGGGGTGAACATACTAGTCTTCCGTTTGGATCAATATGATCTAATATCATAGTCATTCTAAGGTAATGAGAAAGAGAAGCTCATTCAAGATAGTGGTAACCATATATACAAATTCCAAGTGTGTTATAGATTCTAATGTAGCTAAAGAAGTAGTGTAAAATATGCAATTATTTTTTATGATTCATGGAATTGGACCTAGTAAGTAAAGTTTTATCATAATATAAATTATGATAATTCTACTACTAATAAAATAAAAATGTCAAGTTTTGAAAGTGGAAAAAAATTATATACTTGAGGATTCTTATCCAAAGATATTAAGTCATATATAGTAGACTAGCCATGAAGAGGAGATGTGGCAGGCCCAATGACTAAATCCATAACTCAGCAGAAGCATGATCTTATCATGTGAGAGATAACAAGGATGGTTAGAAAATTGGATCTAGTGCAAGTATGAGTTGTGAAAGTGGGTTCCCTAGACCAAACGTAAATAGTAATTTTGATTATCATATAATGTATACAGTGAGTTATGCATGATGTTCACTTACTATAATAGTTTTGATATTTTTTCATCCACTATTTTCATGGTGATGTCTATAGATTATTTATCATATCAAAAGGTTATAGTAGTTCCCATTCTATAATAAAAACCTTGATATATCATGAAATTAATATTAAACATATTTCATATGGTTTAGATACATCATATTTAATAGAGACAAATGAATTTTTACTATTAGTTGATGGGGGTTCATAAGCATTAAGACTTATTCTCATGAAGTTCTCACTTGGTGATCTCGAGTAGATGAGATCATGAGGACTGGCCCGCCAATAGAAACACCACATTTTTCAAGTGTAATTGGTAGTTCTTATATAAAAACACATGTAATGGTCTCCTAAATTGATATTATTATTAGTTTATAAAATTTTATTGTATACTTTAACAAAAGGAAAAAAATTATGGCATTAAATTTTTATATAGGTATCTTGTGTTGAATGAATCATTGGTGGTATGAAATTGATTGAATAATCAAGTTGGAATTTGTTTCTTCTAAAATGAAGTGATATCTTGAACCTATTTGAACAAGATGGAATTACCTTCACTAAATCAATTTTCATGGTAGAAAAATGTGAGTTCATCTAGTAAGTTCAACGAATAATAAAGCAAGAAATGGTGTTGACACAAAGTGTGCATCCTACTTTATGAGATATTGTGAGGCAAAGAGATTATATTACACATTGTTTATTGAAAAGGTTGTCATTTATATGAATTTTCTTTATCACTTTAGGAGACTTTATTGGTTTCTATAATCTTCGCCTGGTTTGTGAATAGTATTCATTGCTATTGAGATAAGGGGCTAGAGGGTTACACATTAAGCATATTCAATATTCTACCCTATTATGATAAATAAGAGTATAAGACATGGTGGCCGCCACCACTGGGGTCTGAGGATGTATAATAATATATGATATCTATTAAATAAATAAATTCATATTATCCAAGTTCAGAATAATTAGTATTAAATTTATTTATTAAATCTATTCACAATACATTGAGTGAATACATGGGGAAAATATTATACGAATGAATATTATTTTAATATTAAAGGTTAATTTAATATTTGAGGGAATTATGAGTCAAGTTTATATATCATTTTTATCAGGTAATATATTTATTATATTAAAGTAAAAATGATAAAAATATAAAGGAAATTTATAACCCATTTAGTTAATCATAACACATTATGTATGGTTTATTTAGAGGGTAATGAATATTCGAAGGAAGGGGTCCATTTTCAAGTATTTTTCGCCTTGCTGTATAAAGAGGAGGAGGTTCTCATGAGAGGAACTATTCATAACATGATTTTGAGTGCCTCTATCTCCTATCTCTTATTTCATAGAGAGATAATATCTCGATCCAAGTAACTAGATCAAGTTCTTATTCACGCATTAAAGGAACATTGATGTAGTGATCCTCAAGACATCAAAGGTTTTGTAAAATCTCCATAATAGAACCCAAAATTTGATGAACGAAATTGTCATGGAATTTTGAAGTGTGATTAGAGGATATATAGGGATCCATATTTGTTTCCTTTTAGAAACGGTCGTTGGAAATGATCGGTTTCATGAACACGTCTTCAAATCGATCAAGGTAAATTTCGATTTAATTTTTGTGATTAAATTATTCACATGGGATCATCAGTAGTTGAAATGGGTTGTGAGTTACTAATGATGATGTAGTAATGTCAATTTATGGTGAAAATTTTAAAACTCTAACCCATCTGCTTCCACTATGCACCCTAGTACCTTAACTAGTGTAGTAAGGTCTTTGAGTATTTAGTTAATGTACTGGACCTCATGCCTCTCGGCCTATGAGTCATGTAAGGGTTCTCTCTCAACCTAGTTAAAATGGGTATTATCCAAAAATAAATAAAAATATAAGGCCTTTAGGCCATTCTAAGATAATATTTAGGTAAAAAAGGGTCTATCATGGGCCATACTTCAACCCATGAGAGAAAGCCACATGGAATCCCCATGAGGAGCCGCCAACCATGACACTAAAAAATAATGTTAGCCACATGCGGAAAAGGGGATACACAATTCATGCATGGTGAAAAAGGGAGTGGAGTACACCATCGCACAATGGGTCAGGTTCATGAGGTAGTGTGAGGATTGCTTAATCAGTGTGGGGTGGTGCACGGTGGAAGTAGAGGTCCTCCATCCTCAGTACGACCTCATCATGCCAACTCATCCATGGGATCTATTATATTGAGGATCTAAACCCATGGAAATATCTATGTGGGATGATGCATCACCAAGTTATTGTTCATAATGAACAAAACAATTTTGTTCAGCCCCCACATGTGTATCATCTTCCTCAGATAGAAGTTGTACTATAAACCATAAAAATTATGCTATTATCATCACCAATGCATTGTGGTTTACATCTTCTCCATTGAAAGTTAACCATGTCCAATCAAAGGAGCAGATAGGTTCCACTATAAAATAAATCATCACTATACTACAAACATGGCTATGTTTCGTAGTCAACTAGGGAGCTCGAACAAATGAAATGGGGTTGTTTCATTGTTCATGATGTTATTTCATGGTCACTATTAGCTCAAAGTCCAAGAAGGGAGATGCTTTTTAGTCAAAAGGTATATATCATGGTACCCTGTAGCTCTAACTTTACATGAATAAAAGTCTGAAGTGTTGTAGCATAGGGTTGTCACTACATCATGGAAAGTCCAAGAATGGAAGTGGCAAGGATTTGATGAAGAAGAAGTGGATGTTGCGTCATGGAGAAGATGGCTATGTCATAACCATGCATAAAGATGTTGGACTGGTGTATCCTGAATCATTTGGATGGTGTTGGGCCAAATGATAGCGGCCCATATTGCACACCAGACTACAACTCTCATGGTTTGAGCTCTACGGTGAGCATGTTGGGGGTTTCAGGGGAAACACTCCCTTTCTCCAAGGGTCTTAGGTCCAAAGGCCCCTAACTGAAATTTTGGGGAACTATAGCAACTCTGACTGACTGAAGTAGGGCTAACCAAGTGACACTAAAATGGAATTGTAGTAGTGTGGACTTTGGCATGATTATTATAGAATCTCAGACTTTGGAGACAATGGTACTATAGCTCAACAAAATTCTATCCATCAGAAACTATAGTATCTTGAACATGGGTGTTCATATCATCATAGTAGTGTGAACTTCTAGCCACTATTCACTATAGCATGGTGGACTTACTGTGTGGTTGGTGGCATTGTACTTTTCCTTCTTTATTATCTCATTTAATCTAGGGTTTTGTTGTGTGAGAAACTATAAAACCACCCTATAATTATGTGTAACAATTATGAATTTTTCATGTATTACTTTATAATATTATATGTATTATTTTTTTAGCTAGGTGCTAGGATGGTGTGAGATTCTAAGGCCCAGTGTGAATGGAATTAATTTTGAAATATATTAAATATATTTACATCACACATGTTCATTTTTTCTTAAAAAGTGAAATAAATCACAAATGGGGTCCTAGATCATAAATCCTAGGGCACCGTTGAGTTCAGAATGCATGTTTTACCCTAGGCATGACATAACCTTTATCGGCTTTTGGTGTTTTTGAAAAAAAATCACATGCAAAAATTAATTAATTTATTTATTTATTTATTTTATTTTATTTGTTTTGATGTTTCGATCAAACTCTTCTATTTAAAAATAGTTATACTTCAACCCTAGGGTTATCCACATAACCTAGGGATTGAGAGGAACCTTTGGAGAGGAGATTGTGGAGGATCATTGGCAGATGATGTCGCATCACATCAGATCAAGGATCATGCACCAACAGATTTTTTCGATATCTCCAATCATAGAAACACAGAACCATTCTTCACTAGTTATTTATCCTAACTATAGGTAGGGCGTTTGATTTTTTATTTAATTCTCATTATTTATCTCTTTTAGAAAATGGATCAATTCCATTAATAAGGATTGATTAGGGAATCAATGGTTGATTTATTTATGGTTGATTAAATTTTTTGTTGATTATTTTCTCTTCATTTTTATAAATCTATGACAATAGATCACTTTCGAATGAAAAAAGGTTGATTTTCATTCCAAAAATATTTTGTCTTATGTATTTCTCCCTAGTTTCTTTGCACGTTCATTGTGGTTATTTTCTTTATCATTTGGTTTGATGATTACCCGGTATTAGATCATTGCATGACCGTTATTCAGCACAATGGATCAATACTGCAAGTGTATTTTGTGATTGAGTTTGTGATTGGATAATAAATTATGATGGTGGTTGATTAGAGGATTGATGAGGATAGATCATACTAAGGGTTACATTCCTATGATGGATACGCGAAGATGGATCGATGTAGCAATAGATTCAGCTCGACGGATCATTTTTCGAGCAGATCAAAGGCTGGAATCCAGTGAAGTGGGTGATGGTGGGGCTGGGAGAACTCATATCCTAAATTCATGACTAGAATCATAGTGGAATTAGTGGACACATATGACTAAGAAATAACCCAAGGGTTATGAAAATTTTTGTGTTACACGATGTGTCATCTGGGATCAGATTCCATGTGGGACCCCCTAGCTGCAGCCCTAGGGTTTCCAAAGAGAGTTAAATATCACATTTAATGTGACCCTATCACATGTCATGTCACTCATTCTAGGTATCTCAGTGTGTAACTCAGAGGTTACATGGTCACAGGTAGGCCGAAGTATAAAGACATGGCCAGAGGTCATGGACACGGTCCAGTGCACATCCAAGAGGCACAGGAAAATTATCGGCCAATATCTACATACCATGTACTATTATTACACACTATTTATATGTATATTTACATTTATTATGAGGCAAAACCACATAGGTAGACCATGGGTTGGATGGACACGTCGTGTACCCCCAGTACACACCATGTACCCACTTTTAGGGTGTTTGGAGCCCTTAGTTTCTTTAGTATAGACTGGTATCAGATGAGTTTGTTCCCTTAGTCTATCCCCTAAAGGGTACAATGTCACATTATGTTCACATATCTAGATTTTGATCCCCTTTGTAGGATGATTCTCATATAGAGTTTGTGGTGTCCCTCAGTGAGACCAGAGTGTGATCCTCTATCAATTTATACCCTAAGTGGAGTTTTTGGAATTGATGTGAGCTACTTAAGAAGGGTATTGATACTCCATCTAGTATTCCATTTCAGTAGGGTTCTTTATATCATTATATTATGATCTCATACATAGCAAGTTGATTCATATTGGGTTTTTGGTGTCCCCCAGCAGTTTTGGGTGTGATCCCCTATCTGTGTATCGGGGTCCTCTGAGACCTGTGAGATTTCGTGGGTAGGGCTTGATGATCATGAACTCTTGGATGAGTGTCTATTATGATGAAACATGGATTATATTCTCTTTAAATGATCAATTCTTTAAGTATAATCCTGATCCTGGCAGTTTGGTTGTGACCGGCAAGTGGTGTGGTTTCCTTCCTGAGTATATATGGGATTTTGTTATGCGTTGATTTCTATATCATGTTATGAGTTGAATATTCTTGATGATATATGTTTAGTGCTTTTAGGGTTTTCTACTGGGTATTTTTATACTCACCCCTCCATGGGCTATACCCACACGTGTCATGTCTTATGCAGACGATGACCCATTTGACGATGTCCTAGTAGGATAGGGAGCTAGTGAATAATATCTCGATCTTGAAAGACTGAGGTGTTTCCCAGGTGGTTACATTTGATATTAGTCCTCACCCTTGGAGAATATTAGACTCTCTTTAGTTTTTTCATCATGATTGTGTTTGTACCCCTTTTTTCACTTTCAGTAATTTACTATCATATTCTGGTTGTGGGATCATTGATTCATTCATGCATTGGTTTTAGTTATTTTAAATTTCATAATTATATGGGCTTGAATATGTGTGTGTGTGTATACAGGTACATTAGGTTAATGCCTCCCATGTGTGTGATATGCCTACTCGGTTTTGGTCATCATCCCTTGACCAATTGAATCTAGGATAATGGTAGTTTCGTTTTGGGCCCCATTAGGCTAGGTCATGATAGAGTGGTATCAGAGTAGTCAATTCTACCTTAGGACCGAAGTATGTTAGAATGGTTTTGGTTTATAGTAATAATTTTTAATTTTTTCGAGTTCATATTTATTTCCAAAGACTCAAGGGTTGGTATGATATCTGATGTATCCATACATGAGTACTCTAAGTATCTTCTTTTTTACATGGTACATGTAGACATTGGTTGTAGGTAAAAAATTTCTACACAAATCATATAGGAATGGTTTTTGTTTTTTATATCCTTCTGGAGTCATCTCCCTAGATATACATTTTGATCATGGTACATCTTTTTTATTTCAGGATGCCTCCACAAATACATCTAGTCAGGAATCCACTATTTGATCATGAGGATGATCTACCAAGTGAAGAGACTTCAGTACATGGGCCTGTACTGGAGATACTACCACTGGGTGGTTTACCATCTATACCACCACTCATTGAGTAGCAGTTATCACTGGCAGTGCCAGCATAGGATGTACATATGTTTAGTGTTCTACATGAGTTCCAAATATAAAAACCTCCCAAATTTTAGGGTGATCCAGACCCCTAGGTGGCTAAGGACTGGATTAAGGTAGTCACTTTAGTTCTCTACCTTTTGAAGATGACAACAGATAAGATGAAGGTCCTCGTAGTGAGTCTTTTTCAGAGCTACATTGAGAAATGGTGGAGTTTAGTGACTCAGTCACATGACGAGACAACTCTCTATGGGTCAAAATTCAATCATCTCTTTAGGGTGGAGTTTTATTTATACATGTTGAGATCAGTTCACATACAAGTTCTTATGTATCTATAGTAGCATAGTTTTTCTGGGGGGGGTATTCAGCGAGGTTTATTGATCTATCATGATACTCCATGGATATAGTGTAGGATCTGTTATTTAGAGATCAGACCTTTGAGCATGGATTGATTTAGGATATATGGGATTCATATATATATATCTTTTCATTCCCACATATGATATAGTGTTGGAGTGAGACTTAATGGTGGAGAGATTCCTAGAAGAGAAGATTCTGAAAGTGGGTGTTGGTAGTGAGAACCCAGGAGCTGAGACCTCAGTGGTAGGTAGTTGATGGTATTCATAAGGATACAAGTGTGTCATATGATTTAAGAGATGATCCTAGGATGGAGGATCAGTGGCACAAGCTTCTCAGGATATATCAAATCAATCGAGGGATATGTGATGTTTCTCCTACGATGGTTGGGGACATCTGGCATGAGATTGTCTAGACCATTGTACAGTTGATCAGGATATGGTCAAGGGACCACCAAGATAGAGACAATAGAAGGTGTAGGGTGTTTCATAGGGTGATAGATATGGTATAGGTTCTGGTAAAGTATTTGGTCATAGGTTTGACCTATTACCACCACCCCCAGGTGGTCCACACTAGGCTCAGGGAGCTGGTGGTCAAGGATGAGGCCAGCTATAGGCTATGGATTCATATAACTATGAGGCTCCATGGATGATATGAGGTATGATATATGTCTTTTATACCTTGGATGAAGTATTTATAGACATAGGTGAAACTAATTCCTTTGTTTCCACTTATCTTGTTCAAGACTTATAGAATCTGATTGTGCCTTTGGCTTGACCCTTACAGTTGGATACTCTGGAAGGTGGTGACTCATCAATTATGAACTTCTATAGTGATCTTATTCTTGGAGGTGAAAATTTTTTATGAGATCAATTTTTAGTAAAAATTATGCCTTATGACGTCATCTTAGGTATGGACTATCTATCCACAGTTCATTACTAGATTAACTTTTTTAGGAATAAGATGTAGTGTACCCACAATGATGGGGTGAGGTTTTCCTTTATAGGTGATAAGGAAACATTTTCAGAGATAGACATGCTCATGCATAGGAGAGTGTATCCAAATAATCACCAGTTTTCTAGCATGACTCATAGAGTGGTGGATTCTATGGGCTATCAGTTACCTAGTGTTGTAGCAGAGTACAAGGACATTTTTCCTAAGGATGTTCTAGGATTATCTCCCTATCAAGAGCTATACTTATGCACTAACTTACACCCCGATATGGACCCAATATCTATACCATCATATCAGGTGTCTCCCACTAAGCTTCGTGATCTAAGGGTGCATTTAGATGCCTTACAAGAGAAGGTCTTTGTGATACCTAGTGTTTTTCTCCAAGAAGGTAGGTGAGAGATTGAGGTTGTGTGTGGATTACCATCACCTTAACCAAGTGACCATAAAGACCAAGTATCCACTACCAAGGATCAATTACCTCTTCAATAATCTTATAGGGTCATGATGGTTCTTGAAAATTGACCTCAGATTACTCTATCACCAGTTGCGAGTATGGGATGATGATATAATGAAGACAAAATTCAAATATATCTATGGTCACTATGAATACTTGGTTATGCACTTTAGTATGAATAAATCCATAAAAATGTTTATGGGACTCATGATTTCATCCTTTCATAGACCATTTTGTGTTGATCTTCATCAAAGATATCCTAGTGTACTTAGAATCCAAGGAGGAGCATACAAGACACTTGAGGATGGTCCTAGAAACACTCAGAGAGAACTAGATTTGTGTGAAGCTCTCAAAGTTTCAGTTTTGGATTCAAGAGTTCCACTTCCTGGGAAACATCATCTTAGAGGTAGGAGTGGCAGTGGAACCATATAAGGTTGAGGTAATGCTAGTTTGGGATCCACTCAAGAGTGTTAACGAGGTGCGTAGTTTCCTTAGATTAGCAGGGTATTATCATAGGTTTTTACTCAATTTATCTACTGTGGAAACACCCATTAAAGCTTTTACTTGAAAGGGGAAGCCTTTTATTTCGATGGAAAGGTGCCAGTAGTGTTTTCATAAGTTGAGGAAGATGTTTATGAGAACTCCCATTTTGAGATTTCCATAAAAGGGTGTCGAGTACATAGTGTTCTATAATGCATCAGGAACCAAGATTAGTTTTGTTCTGATGTAGAGGTGGGTGGTGATTTCATATGGTTCATGTTAGTTGAAATCGCATGAGAATAACTATACAACCCACAATCTTGAGTTAGTAGTGGTAGTCTTCACACGAAAGATATGGAGACACTACCTAATGGGCGAAGGGTTTATCATCTACTTTTTCCATAAGATTCTCAAGTATATATTACCTCATAAAGATCTTAACTTGAGATAGAGATGGTGATTAGAGTTTCTCCATGAATATGACATTTATATTGTTATACTCTTGGGAAGGGGAATGTGGTGTCAAATTCTCTCAGTATAAGATCTTATTCTCAATTGTTGGCTAAGCTATTAGAGTAGTTAGCCTCGTTGAAATTGTCCTTAGAGGAAAATGATAGTGATCCATATCTTCAGTCGATGGTTATTACCCCACCTCTTTTACAACGTGTTATGGAAGCTCGTCATGGAGATAACCACTATAATACCTTACATATATCCATAGGAAATTCTCCTGATGGATATTATGAAAATGGGGATCACATAATCCTTTTTAGAGGATAGAGGATGGTACCATTGTATTTATGGGAGTAGGTGATTCTAGAGTTTCATACATCCCATTTGGAAATATATCCCGGTGTTGGAAAGATTTACTAGGTCCTTCGATGTAAGTTTTTGCATCCAGGAATGAATATTTGTGTTGTATAGTTTGTCTCTTTATGCATCACTTGTCAGAAAGTGAAGGATGAGCACCAGGTTCTAGTGGGTTTAGCTCAACCCCTTGAGGTACCAAAGTGGAAGTGGTATGAGATATCCATGGAATTTGTAATGGCATTACCACATATGTATAGGGGACATGATGCCTTCTGGGTGATCATAGACTGACTCACCAATTCATCCCACTTCATAACCATTTAAGAGTAGATTTTAGTATAGATCTTGGGATGCATGTACATGCAGGATATAATCTGGTTCCATGGAGTCCCCTCGATGATCATTTCATACCATGATGGTCACTTCGTGTTGTGATTATAGAGAGGATTGCAGGAGGCCTTTGGGACTCAATTTCATTTGAGCGCAACATTTCACCCCCAGACTGATGGCTAGACTGAGTATACCATTTAGGTCTTATAGAAAATCCTATAGGCTTGAATGTTGGATTTTAGTCATAGTTGGGAGAATTACCTACCCTTGGTGGATTTTACATACAATAATAGCTACCATTATACCATAAATATGGAACCATTTAATACCTTGTATGGGAAACCATGAATGTCGAAACTTTTTTAGAATTATCCAGGTGAGTCAGCACTCATGGGCACAAAGTTGGTGTGAGCTACTATGGAGAAGATGTAGATCATTGAAGAGTAGATGATGATTGCACAGAGCCATCAGAATTCCTATGAAGACTGACGATGGATTCCTCTAGAGTTCGAGGAGGGAGACCAAGTGTTACTAAGGGTCTCAACTAGATGTGTATTCTGGATATTTGTTTGGGGTGACAAGTTATCTCTGAGATTAATTGGTCCTTTCCAGATACTACGTAGAGTTGGAAAGGTTGTGTACCACTTAGCTCTACCATCATAGTTGGACCAGGTACATAACATCTTCCATGTGTCATAGCTGAGGAGGTACATACATGACCCATCACATTTTATCGAATTGGGTTAGTTGGATATTGAGGATGGAGCTACCTTTGTTGAGTAACTGGTAGAGATTGAGTATAGGTAGGAGAGGATCCTTCATGGGTGATTGATTCCCCTAGTGTGGGTTCGGTGGAAGCATGAGAATCTTTAGGAGAGCACCTGGGAGTGGGAGAACCAACTATGAGCCCAGTACCGTCATATTTTTTAGTATGGTTTTCACTTTTTTGTATGAAAATACCTAATGATAAGAGATTTTAATGAATCTAATTTTTTCAAGTATTAATTTATAATATTATATGGATAATTTTTAGATATAGGCACTGAGACAACGTGAGATTTTGAGGTATGGTGTGCCTGAAATTAATTTTTTAAATATATTAAATATAGTAACATCACGTTCATGTATTTTTTATAAAAAGGTGGAATAACCCTCAAATGGGGGCCTAAATCATAAATCCAAGGGAACCATTGAGTTTAGAATGTATTTTTTACCCTAGTTGTGACATAGCCTTTATTGGTGTTGGGTGTTTGTGAAAAAGTTGTCACAGGCACATATTAATAAAATAAATTATTTTATTTTATTTTATTTTATATGTTTTAACATAATAATAGTGATATTATATTTAAACAAAATTATTCTTTAATCCTAGGGTTAGCTGTATAACCTAGGAACTGATAGGAACTGTTATAGAGGAGATTGTATAGGATTGTTGGCATATGATGTTGAATCACATCAGATAGAGGATTGTGCACCAACGGATTTGGTGGATCTTTCTAATGATGATAATGTAGAACTATTATTTATCAAAAATTGATCCTAACTTTATATAGGGAATTTGATTTGTGATTTAAATATTTTTATTTATCCCATGTCAAACACAGATCATTTCTAAGAACAAGAATTTATTCGTGCATTGATGGTTGATTTGTTTACAGTTGATTAAATTGTTAATTGATTATTTCCTCTTCATTTGTATAAATACATAGAAACAGATCTAGGATAAATGAACCAAGACCAAGTTTTATTCCTCAAATCTTGTGGCTGTTGGATTTCTCCCTTGTTTCTTCATACATTCATCGTAGGAATTTTCTTTGGCAAGTGGTTAGATGATTACCTGGTATTTGATTGTTGAATGACCATTATTCAGTGCAACGGATGAATACCTCAGGTGTAGATTGGGATTGAGGTTGAAATTATAGAATTGAAATTTTCAATGGATGATTTGAGGAGGAATAACACCATATTAGGCTAAGGTTTCTATTCCCATATTAGATACATGATGACACCTCAACGTGGTAATGAATTTGGAACGATGGGTCATTTTATGAGTTAATCGAAGGCCGAAATATGATTAAGTGGGCTACTATGAGGTTGGATGACCTTAGATCTATAATTCCTAGCTAGAATCAAGGTGTCAGTGGTGCATGTGGACAACTGGGGAAGAACCCAAGGGTTTTGGAAATTTTTAGGTTACATAGCGTGTCATTTGGGATCACACACCATGTGGGAACCCTTGGTTGCAGTGATAGGGTTTCCACGGAGATTTAAATATCACACATCATGTGACCCTATCACAAACTATGTAGATTCTGATAGGCATTTCATCATGTAACTCGTAGGTTACACAGGCATGAGTGGGACGAAGTACACAGACATAGCCAGAGTGCACAGACAGTGTCCGATGTACACGGACACATCCATGCAACATGGGTAGAGTGTCAACCAATATCTACACACCATGTACTATTCCTAAATGTTATTCATATATATATTTACATGTCGTGTGAGGCAGCACCATACAAGAAGACCAGGGGTTGGATGGACACATCATGTACCCCCATACACAATTTTTACCCCCATGGAGGGTGTTTTGAGCCCTTTATTTATTTATTATATCCCAGTATTGATTGATTTTGTTCCCTTGTTTCATCCCCTAAAGGGTATGTTGCAACATTATGTCCACATATCTAGATTTTGATCCCCTCTGTAGGATGAGTCTCAAATAGATTTTGTAGTGTCCCTCCATGAGACTGGAGTGTGATCCTCTATCATTTTATACCCTAAGTGGGATTTATTGAATTGGAATTACCTATTTGAGAAGGGAATTGATCCTACATCTAGTAATCCATTTAAATAGGGTTCATGGTATTGTTGTAGTATGATCCCTTACATAGTGGGTTGATCTATATTACTTTATTAGTGTCCCCCAATAGTCTTGGGTGTGATCCCCTATATGAGTATCAGGGTATTCTTAGGCCAGTGAGATTTCTTGGGTAGGTCCCAATGATCATGACATCTTGGATGAGTGTCTCTGATGACACGTCTTGTAGATTGGATTCTCTAAGAATGATCATGTATTTAATTAAAATCCTAAGGATGGTAGTTTGGTTGTGACCGCCTGGAGGCACGGTGTCCTTCTTGAGTAAATATGGGTTTTCATTATGAATTGATTGATATATCTTATTATGAGATAAATATTCTTGATTCTATGTATTTAGTGTTTTTGAGGTGTCCTACTGGGTATTTTGATACTCTCTCCTAAATGGGATCTTCTCACACGTGTCGTTTCTTATGAAGACGACGGCCTGTTAGATGGTGTCCTACGAGGACAGAGAGCTGGTGGAGCATAACTTGATCTTGAAAGACTGAGGTGTTTTCTAGGTGGTTTCATTTGATAGTATTCTTTTCCCTTAGAGCAGGTTGGACTCTCTGTAATTTTTTTCTTAGACTTGTATTTGACCCCCTTTTCATCGCATTCAGTACTTTACTACCATACTCTGATTGTGGAATCATAGATGTATGCATATATTAGTTTCAATTGGTTTATATTTCATTATTTTATGGGCTTGGATATGTGTGTGTGTGTGTAGGTACATTAGGATAATGCCTCTCATGTGTGTGATATTCTTACTCGACACTAGTCGCCAGCCCCTGGCCTATTGGAGGTGGGCTTGGGGTAGTCGTGGTTTGATCTATATTGGGTTGGGTCATGATAGAGTGGTATCATAGAAGTTGATTCTACCTTAAGACCAGAGATTGTGAGTATTTTTGGGGTTTATAGTTACAATGTTAAGTGTTTTGAGTTTTGATTTTAGGCTAGGGACTCTATTATTGGTGTTGAAGCCAACGTATTCATACAACAAGACTCTTATTACCTACCTTTTGACTCGGTACATGTAGACATTGGTTGTAGGGAAAATATTGGAACATTAATCATATAGGAATGGGTTGTGGTTTCCATATCCTTATTGAGTCGTATCTCCATATATACTTTTTGATCATGGTATATATTGTTTATTTCATGATGCCTCTATGAAGACAGTTATCCAGGATTCCACTGAATGATCATAAAGATGATCTACCAAGTTTTGAGGCTTCAATACAGGGGATTGTATTGGACATAGTACCTCCAGGTGGTTTACCAGCTATACCACCACTCGTTGAGTAGTAGTTAGCACTAGCAGTGCTAGAAGAGGATCACACAGACTGAGTACTCTTGATGACTACCAGAGATAGTGACTTCCTAGGTTTTGAGGTGAGCTAGGCCCTTGGGTTGATAATTACTAGCTATAGGCAGTCACTCGAGTTTACTTCCATGTGCGGATGCCTACATATCATATAGAGGTCCTCGCGGTGAGTCTTATTCAGGGATACGATGGGTGGTGGAGGAGTTTAGTGACTCAGTAAAATGATGAGACACTTCTCTCCTGGTCAGACTTTGATCATTTATTTAAGTAGTAGTTTTATGTAGACATTTTGTGATTGGTTCATATACAGGAACTTATACATCTACAACATCACAATCTTACTATGGTGGATTATTCAGTGAGGTTTACTTATACCTCATGATACTTCATGGATATGGTGTGGGATCTGTTATTCAGATCTTGGACCTTTGATCATGGATTATATTAGTATATCAGGGCCTTAGTGATATCTCTTTGTATTCCCACCTATGATAGAGTGTTGGAGTGAACTTTGGAGATGGATAGGTTCTTGGAGGAGTATATGCCGATAGTGGGTGCTGGTAGTGGGCACCCAATAGCTGAGACCTCGGCAGGAAGTATCTGATGGTAATCATAGGGATCCAAGAATGTTAGACCCTTTATGAGATGATCCTGGTATGGAGGATCAATAGTTAAGGGATCTCAGGATTTCCCAAAGCATCCAAGGGAGAGGTGTTGTTTCTCCTATGATGGTCAAGGACATCTGGCATGATATTTTATGACATGTCATATAGCTGGTCAGGATATGGTTGAGGGACCGCTGAGGTATACACAGAGGAGGGATCAGGGTGGTCCGTAGGTATCCAAACATGGTAGAGGGGATAGTGTAGAAATAGGTGGTGGTCAATGGTTTAACTTATTACCACCACCACCCCTAGTTGATCCATGCTAGACTCAGGGAGCTGGTGGTTAGGGATGCAGCCAGCTGCAGGCTATGGTATCCTATAACCTTAAGTCTCTAGGGATGGCATGAGGCACGATATTTGTATTTTATAACTTAGATGAATTATTTATATACATAGGTGTGATTCATTCCTTTCTTTCCACATCTATGGTTCGAGACTTAGAGATTTAGGTAGAGCCTTTACCTCAACCCTTGCGGTTGGAGACTCTGGTAGGAAGTGACTTAATGATTGTGTACTTCTTCAAATAGTATGATCAAACACTTAGAGGTGAGAGCTTTGTATGAGATCTATTTATATAAATAATTAATACTTATAAAGTTATCTTAGGTATGGACTGGATATCCATAGTTCATACCCATATTGATTGTTTTAGGTGGAGGATACGGTGTGTCCATAGTAATGGGATGAGGTTTTTCTTTGTAGGTGAAAAGAAAACCTTATAAGAGTAGGTTGGGATCAGGCATAGGAGATTGAAACTGATTACTCACTAGTTGTCTAGCATGACTCTTGGAGCGGTGGATGCTATGGGCTACCAGTTCCTTATAGTGGTAGTGGAGTACAAGAATCTTTTCCCTGAGGATGTTTCAGTCTTACCTCCATTACAAGATCTATACTTTTGAATTGACTTATACCATGATACAACCCTGATATCAACACCATAATATTAGATAGATCTCATGTGGATTTTTTGGATAAGAGTGCAGTTAGATGACTTTCAAGAGAAGGGATTTTTGAGACCCAGTGTTTCCCCCTGTATATCCCCAGTGTTGTTCACCCAGAAGGAGGACGAGAGCTCAAGGTTGTATATGGATTACCGTCACATAAACTAGGTGACCATAAAGAAAAAATATCCACTATTGAGGATACATTACCTCTTCAATAATTTGATAGGGGAACAATGGTACTCGAATATTGAACTTAGATCAGTCTATCACTAATTGTGAGTATAGGATGAGGATATACCAAATATGGGATTCAGATGTCGCTATGGTCACTATGAGTACTTAGTTATTCCCTTAGAAACGATGAAATTCCTAGAAGTATTAATGGATTCATGAATCAGATCTTTCATCCTTTCTTATACAATTTTGTGGTGGTCATCATTGATGATGTTCTAGTGTACTCATTGTCAGAGGAGGAGTATGAAAGACACTTGAGGATAGTCTTGGACACACACTGAGAGAACCATCCTTATGGGAAGCTCTCTAAGTTTCAGTTTTTTACTTGAGAGGTCCACTTCCTGGGATACTTCATCTCATGGGTAGGAGTGGAAGTGGACTCAGATAAGGTTGAGGAAGTGCTATATTGGGAGCCACCCAAGAGTGTTACCAAGGTGTGTTGTTTCATTGGGTTAGCAAGGTACTATAAAAGGTTTATGCCCGATTTCTCTAGAGTGGAAGAACCCTTGATATCTTTTACCTGAGAGGGGTAGCCTTTCCTGTGGAAGGAAAGGTGCTAGTAGTGTTTTCAAGATTGGAGGCATAGATTGAAGAGCGCTCCCATATTCATTTTTCTAGAGGAGGGTGTCGTGTGAATAGTGTCATGTGATGCATCAGGGACCAAGATTTTTTATGTTCTAATGTAGAGGTAGGTGGCGATTTCATATGGTTCAAATCAATTAAGACCACATTAGAAGAACTGTATGACCCATTATCTTTAGTTAGTAGTAGTAGACTTCACACTAAAGATGTGGCGACACTACCTAATGGGAAAGTGGTTTATCATCTACTCTGACCACAAGAGTCTCAAGTATATATTATATCATCAGGATCATAACTTGAGATAGAGGTGATGACTAGGTTTCCTCCAGGACTAAGACTTTGAGATGTTCTATACTCTTGGGAAGGGGAACATGGTGGAAGATGCTCTCAGTGGGAGATCTTGTTCTCAGTTGTTGGTTGAGGCATCAAATCAGTTAGCCTCTTTACATTTTACCTTAGTGGACAAGGATTTTGATCCATATATTAAGTTGATGGTTGTTACCTGACCAATTTTAAAAATTGTTAGGGAATATCAACATGGAGATACTAACTATAAGATCATACATACTCAGATATCCACTAGACAAGCTCATTATGGATATTATAAAGGTGGAGAAAACATTAACCTTTTCAAAGTACATACAATTATACCATTTGAATTATAGGATAAGGTGATGTGGGAGTATCATACATCCCATTTGGTAGTAAATCCAGGTGTTTCAAATATGTACCAAGACCTCCAGCATCAGTTTTGGTCTCCAAGAATAAAGATTTGTGCTGAATAGTTTGTCTCTCAATGCCTTTCATGTGAGAAAGTGGAGGATGAACACTAGGTTATAGTAGGTTTAGCTCAACCCATTGAGGGTCCAGAGTAGAAGTGGGATGGAATGTCCATGGAATTCATGATAGGGTTACCATGTATGTATAGGGGAAACGATGCCATCTAGGTGATCATAGAATGACTCATCAAGTCGGCCCACTTACTAGCCATTCAAGAGCAAATTTTAGTAAAGAAATTGGGACTCTTGTACGTGTAGGGGATAATTTGGATCCATAGAGTCCCCTTGAAAATCATTTCAGACCATGATGTTGGATTCACATTATGATTACGGAGAGGATTATAAAAGGCCTTTTGGACTTAATTGCATTTGAGCATGATGTTTCACCCCCAGAATGATGGCCAGACTAATCAAACCATTTAGGTATTGGAGGACATATTGAGGGATTCCATGTTGGATTTTGGCTGTAGTTGGGAGGATCAACTACC
This sequence comes from Viscum album, assembly GCA_963277665.1. Taxonomy (NCBI): domain Eukaryota; kingdom Viridiplantae; phylum Streptophyta; class Magnoliopsida; order Santalales; family Viscaceae; genus Viscum; species Viscum album. The sequence continues at coordinate 286,936,931 of OY728151.1, read as the reverse complement.
CTTGGTTGATTTTCATAAAAATATATCTACCATTCCACTATCATTATGGAACTATTTGAAGACTTGTACAAGTGACCCTGCAGGTCACCACATTGTTGGACTGGTCCAGATGAGTCAACACTCATGGGACCAGAGTTGGTTCAAGATACTATAGAGATAGTGTAGATCATACAAGAGTGGATAAGAACTATACAGATCCATCAGAAGTTTTATATATACCAATGATGGAGGCCTATGGATTTTGAGGAGGGAGACCATGTGTTCTTGTGGGTCTCACCTAGATGTGAATTGAAAATATTTGGCCAAGGTGGCAAGCTATATTTGAAATTAATTGGTCCTTTATATATACTGTGTAGATTTGGTGAGGTGGAATACTGTTCGGTTCTACCAATGTAGTTGGACTGAGTACATGACGTCTTCCACATGTCGCAGTAAAGGAGGTACGTGCATGACCCATCGCATGTTATTGACTGGGGAAAGCTAGACATTTATGATGGATCTACCTTTTCTGATCACCCCATAGAGATAGAGGATCAGTAGAAAAGGATCATTCATGGGTGATATATTCTCCTAGTTCATGTTCGGTGGTAGCACAAGAATCTTCAAGAGAGCACCTAGGAGTGTGAGACCCAGATACGAGCCGAGTACCCTCATATTTTTTAGTAGGATTTTCTCTTTTCAATATAAAAATCCCTGAGGTGATTAGAATATAGAAACTCTAATTTTCCCATGTATTGTTTTATAATATTATATGGATTTTTTTCAAATCTAGTAATTGAGTCACCGTGAGATTCTGAGTCTTGATTTTTTTGGAATTCATTTTTTAAATATATTAAATATATTAACATCACATGTGTGCAGTTTTCCTAAAAAAAATGAAATAACTCCCAAATGGGGACCCATATCAAAAATACATGGACGCCATTGAGTTTAAAACACAATTTTTACACTAGGTGCGACATAACCTTTATCAGAGTCAGGTGTTTGTGATAAATTTTTTGTGGGAATGAATTAATAAAATAAATTTATTTATTTTATTTATTTTATTTGTTTTGATGTAGAAACTGATATATTATATTTAAACATGGTTGTGTCTCAACCCTAGGGTTAGTTTCATAACCTATGTATTGAGAGTAACCATTGGAGAGGAGCCTATGGAGGATCATCAGTCGATGACATTGGATCACATCAGATTGACGATCATACACTAATGGATTTTTTGGATCTCACCAACGATGGAAATACAGAACCATTCTTCATCAGTGATTGATCCTAACTCTAGGTAGGATGTTTTATTTTTAATTTACATCCCATTCTTTATCCCATGCTGAACGCGGATCATTTCCAATAAAAATAATTCATTCACACATCAACGGTTAATTTCTTTACAGTTGATTAAATTGTTCATTGATTATTTCATCTTTGTTTGTCTAAATTATGAAAAAAGACTGATTTTGAACAAACAAAGGTTTTAGTTCATTCCTCACATCTTGTGTCTTATGGATTTATCCTTCATTTCTTTGCATATTCATCGCAGGAATTTTCTTTGGCCTGTGGTTTGATTATTACCTAGTATCTGATCATTGCGTGACCATTCTTCAACACAACAAATCAATACCACGAGTGAAGATTCGGATTGAGGTTGTGATTATAGAATCAATGAAAATTTTGGATGATTTAATGAGTAAAAATATTAGATCAGACTAAGGGTTTTGTTCCCATGATGGATATGTGACGGAGGCTCGATGTGGTAATAGATTCGGCTCGACGGATCATTTTTCGAGCAGATCAAAGGTCAAGACCTGGTGAAGTGGGTGAAGGAGAGGCCAAGAGACTATAGATATGTGATTATTAGTTGTAATCATGGTGTTGGTGTCATGAATAGATGACTGGAAAAGAACCCAAGGGTTCTGAAAATATCCAGGTTACACGGTGTGTCGTCTGAGATCACACACCGTGGGGGACCCCCTAGTTGTGACACAGGGGTTTCCAAATATATTTAAATATAATGATTTGTGTGACCCTATCACATGTTTTGTTACTAATTCTAGGCATATTGGTGTGTAACTTGGAGGTTACATGGGCACAGGAAGGCTGAAGTACACAGACACAACCAGAGTACATGAACACCATCCGATGTACATGGGCACGACCGGGTGGCACGAGCAAAGTGCCAGCTAAAATCTACATGTCGTATACTATTCCTACATGTTGTGTATATGGATATTTACATTTCATTTGATGAATCACCATACGATCATACATGGGGTTGTTGGAAATGTTATGTACCCCCAATACACAACATGTACCCTCCCCCTTAGAGGTTGTTTGGATCCATTCGTTTCTTCAGGCTAGACTAGTATCAGTTGAGCATGTTCCCTTGGTCCATCCCCTTAAGGGTAAAATTTTTCATTATATTTAAATATCTATATTTTTATCCCCTCTATATGATGATTATAAGGTATATTTTGTGGTGTTCTTCTGTGAGACTGGAAAGTGATCCTATAACATTTTATACCCTAGGTGGGGTTTGTAAAATTGACATCTCCTCCTTGAGCGGGTCGTTGATAGTCCATATAGTAGGCTCTTTCCGTAAGATTTTTGGTATCATTGGAGTATGATACACTACATGGTATTTTGATCTATATTGGTTTTGTGGTGTCCCCTGGTGATCGCGTTGTCGAGCTCGACAAATTAGTTGTTTGGTTTTTACTATAATTTCTACAGTATAGCAGGAACCCTTGGTCATCTCTCGATGGAGCCTTAGATAATTAATTCAAAAATATGGTTTTTATTATTAAAATAAAATTTAAATATTATTTTTGAAAATGTGGGTTTAATAATTTAATAATTCAACAGAAAAATGAAAGTGATAAAACAAAGAATAAATTAACAGAATTGATTAAGTGTGATCAACCCGAGGAAATCTCATGATGCTCATCCTTCATCGCTTCAATAGATAGGATTATGATATTTTAATCCCTAGTTTATGATGCCTATAAATATTTTATTATTGATTTTACACCAGGATACCTCCTAGGATTCAGTCAAAAACATAAAATGATTCACCGGTTACCACTGATGGTTGAGTGATTTGTGTTCGACTTCATAACTGAAACTCAACAAGTAAACACATGAATAACTCAATGTTCTATATAGGTTTTTATGTTATTTATTATTGATACCATGACATAAATTTTTATGGCCTTGAAAGTTTTTATGAGAGTTCAATTAACCAATATGAACCACAAAAACACTATAATTAAAAGAGAGAAGAAGAAATGGTGAACAGTGTGTAAAACATCACATGAAAGGGTACCCCTAAAAATGATCATATGATTCGAGTATGACATAACAGTACATAAATCAATAAAATAATAATATAGGATGATGAAAAACAACATAAAAACCATGAATTTAAAATACCATTCAATTATTACAAAAACAAAACTCGAAATTTACAACACGTTCTTCCCTGGGTGATCACAAAGAGTTTAGAACTCCATGGGAGGGGAGGAATAAAAAGATGATAAAGTAGAACCTTCCATAGCCTTCATAACTTATAGGGATTACGAGAGGACTCCTTTGGGACTCTAAAATATAATCACCTTTCCTCCTAGTCTAACTCCTAAATTTGGTTCCCAAGGTGTTCTTTTATAGCCAAAATAGGAGGTATTTTGGGCACCTTGATTTTGTGAAACCACTTGGACCATGGTTTTTGGCCATTACAAAATCTTATATCACTTTTCAAAAAACTAAAAAATTTGGTAAAACTCATTTATATCTCCATGTCAATTTTTTCAACCATATAATGTATATAATAAGAGATATTTCCAAAAATAAAGAGGCAAACTTTTGACTCCATATAGATTCATTTTATTGGATAGATCCGTTAGTTTGTGCTTATTAATGTAATAATTGGTATTTTATTCCTTCTTGAAAGTTTTAGAAAATTAAATTTTGGATAAGATAAAAAAATCCATCCCAAATGGATGCATGGATTAGTATAAGTGTGTAGTTGATTTTGCAGATGTTCTTGGATTCCTTTGTAATTTGGTCCATTTTTCTTCAACTTCATTTGGACCCTCCAAATCACCTACACCTATAACAAAAACATCAAAACAAGTGAAATAGACCATTTTAATAGTGAAAAAAATAAATTTTTGAATAAAAAATGAAGTTTTATTTGTTATTATATTTTTAATTTTCAATAAAAAACCAGTTTAATATAGTGGTGTGAGAGTGAAATAAATAGTGATTCATGGTACGATCACACCCCCACACCTAAACATTTTCACTCATGAGAAAATTCTTATATCCTAACCAATTATCATTTCTAAATAAAAGGTGATAAAATTTCAAAGATTATTTTTAAATAAAATTCAACATGACTCATTTATGAAATCAAATTTTCTATAATTTTTCTTCTCTCATATTCAAATTTGTTCAAATTCATTTGTTCACCCATGAAACATTTCGCAACCTAAATCACCTATAAATTTTCCCTATTCACTCAAGGAACACATGAAATTTGAGTTATACTCTTTTCCTAGAGTTCATGTGATATTACCATATGATTTATAATATTCTAAGTTCATTACCTATAGAAACAAGTGTGATACTCAAGAGGACTACCAACAGGTTGTTCTGAGGTTCAAGGGTTGATATGATTTAATATATAAAAAATGAGGTAGAAGAGGAGTGTTTAATCTATTAAGTACAAAACATGTCAAAATTCAGCACGTTTTCACAACGAATGTACATAGTCAACCCCTCAAAAAAATTATCACTTACAAATTACTATCCCCATTATCCATGTGTGTGGGTCACAGCCGATCAGTGAATAATAATGATTAAACTTCCTCTTTTCTCATTTTTTTCTTTCGTTCTGTTTTTTTTTTCAATGTACATAACTATATTTTTTACAATTTTCACTGAATATAAAGATAGAAACATGTGTAAAATAATGATGCAATATTTCTTATGAACCCATTACCTAAGGAAAATGTAGGAACCCTTTCTATTAACCCATAATAATAATTATTTCTTGATAATTCCCATAGAAACACCCTCTCCCCCACACTTGCTGAAATTAAAACAAAAATGTAAACAAGATATGGATATATAGAGATAAATTATCACATAATGTGGATACCAAATAGGCATTTCGTGGTCTATAAGGCTTAAGAAGGGTAAAATTTCAAGGTGTCCAAAAATAGAGGTTAATTGTACAAAGTTATTTTCAATGAATGATGGCCTCTATCATTAATGAGGCACACTTAAATCTTATAGTTTCAAAAAAAATCCAGGCAAGTTCTAGTTTCTCTACATTACCTCAGACTCTCCAGAAAGTGATTAAAAGGGATGAACATGTATAAGGTCCTATAATCTCTCTCGGGTAATTGAATAAATTATTGTTCAGTTCTAATGAGGCATGGATTTCAAAAATTCATTAAACACCTAAGAATGATTTGAAAATAAAAATTATATAAAAAAATTCCATATCAACATTTATTTGAAAAAAAATTTCCCAAAATAATGGAATTTTATACACAATCGACTCTAGCATGAAAAATTATTTGGATATTATTTTGAAGATAAATATTTATCTAAAAACACAAAATAAAGAAAAAGAAATCAAAAATTAAAATCCATTTTTTTGTTTTTTTATAATCCTAACTATGAAATTTCACTCTCTACCACACTTAAAAAATACATTATCCTCAATGAAAGTATTTTAAATAAATATACAAGTAAATAAAGGTAGGGTGAAGGGACAGCCTACTAAGTGGTGTCATATACAGCATCCATCAGTTAGATTTCCTCCACAAGATGCTTCAGAAAATCCTTATAGAAGTGTTTGAGCCACTTCCCATTGACAGTAACCCACTATCCACTCTTCTCATGTAAAACCTATATATCACCAAATGTGCAAACATTAGTAATTGTATAAGGACCGATCCATCGAAAACAAAGCTTAATTGGGTGGAGTTTTAGCCTAGAATTATAAATGAGTACCTTTTCACTAATATGAAACTTATGATCATGAATCATCCCATCATGAATTGCCTTTTTATTTTCTTTATATATTCAGAAGTTCTCATATACGTCATTCTGAATTTCTTCCAACTCTTGAATCTGTAATTTCCTATGCTCACCTACATCTAAAAGATTCGTCTTACATTCCTTAACAACCCAATATTCATGATTCTATACCTCCACTGGGAGGTTAAAATCCTTTCCAAACACAACCCTGTATTGTGAAATTATTATTAGGGTTTTAAAAGATGTACGGTATTCCCATAGTGCATCATTCAAGAAAAAAATCCAATCTTTCTTATTGGGTTGTACCATTTTTTCCAAGATTATATTAACTTCCTAATTTGAGATTTCATCTTTTCCAATAGTTTGGGGTGATATGAAGTGGAGACTATATGAATAACCCCATACTTATAGAGAAATTTTTTCATATTTCCATTTCAAAAGTGTTAACCCTAGTCACTAATTATGAATCTTGGAAAACCAAACTGACTGAAAATTTAGGACCTCACAAAATCAACAACCACTTGAGATTAATCAGTCCCAGTATCCTTTGATTCCTCACATTTAGATATGAAATAAATAATTAGTAATATGTACATGAAGACGAATGAATTTTTAAAAGTACCTATGAAGTCAATTTCCCATGCATCAAAGATTTCAGAAAATAACACGGGTTGTTGGGATATTTCATTCCTCTTGGAGATATTCCCTGTGAATTGACATTGAGTACATGACTTACAAATATGATGGGTATCTCTATACAATGTTGGACAATAAATTCCTAAGTCCAGGACCTTTTGAGAAGTATGTTGAGATACAAAGTGGCCCCCACAATCCAAATTGTGTCGAGAGGTCAAAAAGAGGTGAAAACATGTTCAAGGACACACTTACAAACAACTTGGTCAATAAAAATTCTCCCCAAATATGGGTCATTCCAAATATACCATCATGAATCATGCTTAAGTCTCTAGGAGTGTTAATTGATGAAATATTTTGGGACCCTATATGTTTCTATAAAATTCATAATGTCCACATACCAAGGGGTAAGGTCCACAACATTATAGAGGTTCTCGTGAGGAAATAATTCTCTAATGAAGAGGGATGATTCAACATCAAAAAGGTTCTCATGAGCAAGTAATTTACTGAATTCAAATTTTACCACTTCAAGGAGAATGGGATTCAACTGTGTTGAGATTTTCTTACAGGTTTAGTATCATCATCTAAAAGTATACGGTGCATACAAATATATGGGTTAATATTGGGAATATCAACCAATGTCCATCAAATTTCCTTTTTCCACTCTCTCAAAAGGTCGAGAAGCTTTGATTCCTAGTGTGCAGAGAGGTTATTGGAAATAATGATGGGAAATTGGTTAATACCCTCAAGATAGGCATATTTTAAATTAGATGAAATTGGTTTTAGTTCCAACATTGGTGGTTTTTGGATTAAGGGACGGGGTTTAGGGGGAGTGAAGTCTATGAAACTATCTATCTACTCATGTATATTATATAATGGATTAGAATCAATGGAAATGAGATTTTTAGAATCATCAACGGTCATGGGTACCTAAGAATGAACACACTCGTCAATTAAATCACAAAATTTGTGATTTTTTGAACCCACACAGCACTAAAAAGATGAGTCAAAACTCAGATCATCTAGGGTGAAGAAGAGGAAAATGAATCAGAGTATGGGTCGAGGAGATAATTGTGTGTGTGTGTGTGTTGTTTTAGATCACTTACATCGAATATATAGGAAGAGTGGAGTTCTATTCAATGGGGTGTTTCATGGAATCAAAGATATTGAAACATAACTTTTCTCCACCGAAATCCATGTATAGTGTACCGTTGTAGACATTGATGGTCATATTTTTTTATGAATGGAATCCCAAGTATAAGAGGATCATGTACTTCAGTTAAAGTATCTATCATATCAATAATGTAGAAGTATGTAGGTAATATGAGATCATTCACTCTTACTAGGGCATCCTCGATCATTCTTGATGGGTTTGTTATGCTTCAATTGGAAATTTAAACAATAATTCACATTATTTGAAGCTCTCCAACCTGTAATGAAATATAAAAAGATTAAGGAATTACATTAATTTAAGCACACAAGTCTAGCATTGCATCAGAAAATAAGGTATCCCCTATGGTGCAAGGTATCATGAAAGTGATCGGATACTTGCATTTAGTTGGAATTTTTTGTTGTATCAAGGCCAAGACATTCTTTCCCTGTTTGAATCTCTCATTCCCCTTTATTCATAATCTATGGGTGTAAATATATTTAATAAATTTGGTATAAAGAGGTATTTGTTTAACTACACTCAATAAAGGAAGGTTAACTTGAACCTTTTTAAATGTGTCCATTATTTCTTTATCATTATCATTTTCAAAAGTTTTATTAGGTTTAGAGAGTATTTGGGGGAAAGGAAGAGGAATGGAATGTTTAGGGGAATCCTCAATAATAAATTTTTTACCCTTGTTATTCTATATCTCTTAATTAGAATCTTTTATGGGTATGGAAAGAGAGTTTTAAAATGGGGGACTTACCTATGGTGTAGAATCGATGGAAGAAAAAACTTTTTTACCACTACAAAGTGTGATTGCAAAAATATTACCTTTTTATTTTGGATTATAAATAGGTTGGGATGGTATATTTCCAAAACCTTACATATTTATCTCACCAAAGGTGTTTTCTAGTTGTCCCACTTGAGTTCGTAGGTATTGAATAACCGATTGTGTTGTTTGTTTGAACTAGAGGTTCTGGGTTTTCATTTCCTTCAACATATCATCGAGGATTGGTTTAGACTTTGGAGGAGGAATATTGTTTTTATATTCTAAAGGATAATATGGTTGTATACCTTTTCCTTGTTGATACTAGTTTTGCTTAGGGTAGCTTGAGTTTCCTCCTTGTTGGTATTGTGGTTGTGCTTTCCACCCAGGGTTTGGATTTGTCCTGAATGGTAATTTCTTGAAGTGTGGTTCTTGTTTGAATAGATTTCTAGGGAATATAATTGCATAAAATACAGATGAATACTGAAGTTGTGGGAATTGGTCAGAAAAATGAGTTTTATCTGAACAAATACCACAATGTAATAGAACGGGAGGATAGTGTAAATTACCTTGGGCTTGAGATAATTGTCATATAATGGTATGTATCTAATTAATTTTATTATATACCTTTTTTATAGGGATGAATTACTTACCTTGTGAACTCCTTGAGTGGATGAAACTGCTTGTGTAAAAAATTATTGTTCATTTTGAGCCATGTTGGCTATTAAGTCACGAGCGACAGAGGAGTTTTATCGACTAGGGAACCACCAGCTATAGAATCTATCATTTCACAATCCATGGGTATAATTTCCACATAGAAGTATTGAAATATAAATTTTTCACTAATCTGGTGGGGGGGACTTGAGAAAAGTCTTTTGAATCTTCCCTAGTATTCATGAAAGGTCTCTCCTTGTGATTGTTTAATTCCATAGATTTCTTTTCTAATCGATGAAGTTCTAGAGTTAGGGAATAACTTCTCTATAAATAGTCATTTCATATCATTATAAACCATAATTATGGTAGGCATATAGTATATCCAGTCTTTTTCTACACCATCAAGGGATGAAGGGAATTCCCTTAACTTAATGAGATCCCCATACACATTTTTGGGTTTCACGGTGGAGCACACTATGTGAAACTTCTTGAGATGTTTTTTAGGGTCCTCACTAGAAAGACCATGAAATTTAGAAAGTGGTTGTATGAGGCCCGATATAAACTCAAATTTGGAACATTTATTAGGATATTGGATGTACATAGGTTGGTACTCCACATCTGGGGTGGTCAATTCTTTTAAGGTTCAATTATTTTCAACCATGATTTTCTGGGGTTTGATTTGGTTAAATTTTTAATTGTTTTGGGTCCACTTGAGGTTCCAAAATGGGTTCCTAACTCTATATTTCATAATTTTTTAGTGAATCGTCTTTTCAATTTCTGGGTCAAATTCAAGTAGTATTGTTTTTTCAGATCTTATCATGAAATAATGGTGTCCAGTTTGATTGATTGATTGTTTGTTGTTTTCTTTTATTTTTATTTTTTTAAATTGAATATGAATAAAATAAAATCACTTAATATGAATTAATGTATAAAATAAAATATAGTGCTATATTTCATTATTATAAAGAGATAGATAAAGAGAGAAGAAGATCGAGAGAGAAGAAAAACACAAAAATACATAAAATGAAAACAAAAACATTCAAAAGGGAAGGCGATATTAAAAGGAGTAATAAATAAAAAAGAAAATAAATAAATAAAATTAATTAAAGAGAAAAAATGATCTTGGATCCCTGAAAACAGCTCCAAAATTTGATCATGTTGTCGAGTGCAACAAATTAGTTTTTTAGTTTTTACTAGAATTTATTCATTATAGCAGGAACCCTAGGTTGTCCCTCAATGGATCCTTAGATCATTAATTCAAAAATATGGCTTTGGTTATTAAAATAAAATGTAAATGGTATTTTTTAAAACTTGGGGGTTGATAATTTAAGAATTCAAAAGAAAAATTAAAGTGATAAAACAAATCAGAAATTAACAGAATTGATTATGTGTGATCAACCCGGGGAAATCTCATGACGATAATCCTTCATCACTTCAATAGATAGGATTATGAAATTTTAATCCATGGTTTTTAGAACCTATAACTATCTTATTATTGAGTTTACACTAGGATACCTCCTAGGGTTTATTCAAAACAAAAAATGATTCATTGGTTATAGTCAATGATTGAGTGATTTGTGTTCAACTTCATTACCAAAACTCACCAAGGAAATACATGAAGAACATGATGTGATGACCAGGTTTGTAATTTATTTATTTATGATAACATGAAAAAAAAATTCATGGACTTTATATTTTTATGAGAGTTAAATTGACCAATATGAACCACATAAATACCGCAATTGAAAGAGAGAAGAAGAAATGGTGAACAGTGTGTAAATCATCACATGAAAGGGTACCACCAAACATGATTGTATGAGTTGAGTATGACATATCAGTACATAACTCAATAAAATAAGAAGATAGAATTATTAAAAACAAAACAAAAACCTTTAATTTAAAATAACATTAAATTATTAAAAAAATAAAAACTCGGTATTTACAACACGTTCTTCCCAGGGTGATCATGAGGAGTTTAGAACTCCATGGGAGGGGAGGAAGAAAAAGAAGTTGAAGTTTAACTTACCATAACATCCATAACTTATAGGTATGATGAGAGGAATCATTTGGGACTCCAAAATTTTAGAACATTTCCTCCCATTCTAACTCCTAAATCCGGTTCCCAAGGTGTTCTTTTATAGCTAAAATGGGTGGTGGTTTTGGGCGCCCTAATTTCAAGAAACCACTTGAACCATGGTTTTTAGACACTAGAAAATATTATCTCACTTTTTAAAAAGCTAAAAAGTTTTTTTAATACCTCCTTTATATATCCATGTCAAATTTTATGTCTAGATAATGTATATAATAAGAGATATTACCAAAATAATGAGGCAAACTTTTGAATCGGTGCAAATTCATTTTATTGGATAGATCAGGTTTGGTTGGGCCTATTAATAGAATAATTAGGCTTGGTTTCCTTCATGAAAGTTCCTTCCCACTAAATTTTTTATTAGATAAAAAAATCACATTCCAAAGGATGGATGGATTAATAGTAGTGTGTGTTTTAATCCACATATGTTCTTGGATTCCTACAAAATTTGGCCTATTTTTCTTCAACTTCATCTAGACCCTTCAAATCACCTCCACCAATAATGAAAACACAAAAACAAGTGAAATAGACCATTTTAATAGTGAAAAAAAATAAATTTTTTAATCAGACATGAAGTAAAATTTTTTATTATATTTTTAATTTTCAATACAAAACCAATTTAATATAGTTGTTTGAGAGTGAAATAAAAAAGTGATTCGTGGTACGATCACCAAGCAGTCCTGGGTGTGATCCCCTATCTAAGTATTGAGAGTTTATGAGACCAGTGAGCTTTCTTGGTAATTTTCCAATGATCATGACCTCTTGGATGAGTGTCTCTAGTGATGGCATGGCTCATGGATTGGATTCTCCCATAACATACATTAATTTGAGTAGAATCCTAAGGTTTGCAGTTTGGTTGTGACCTCCTAGAGGCATGGTGTACTTATTGAATATATTTGTGTTTTTTATGAATTTATTGATATATCTTGTTATGATATGACTATTCATGATTTTATGTGCTTATTATTTTACATTTTTCTATTGGGTATTGTAATAGTCACCCCTACATGGGCTCTGTCTGCATGTGTCATGTGTTATGAAGATGATGAACCATTTGATTGTGTCTTGGGGTGGAAATGATTTGGTGGAGCATAGCTTAATATTGATAGAATAATGTGTTTTCTGGGTGGTTTCATTTATTCCTCACCCTTGGAGTATGTTGGAATCTCTTTACTTTTTTGGTTGGTCTTGTATTTGGCCCCTTTTTTCTCTTTCAGTCCTTTACTATCATACTCTGATTGTGTAATCATAGATGTATGAATGCATTGGTTTTATTTTTTTACATTTCATCATTTTATGGACATGGATGTGTGTGTGTGTATGTGTAGGTACATTAGGATAATTCCTCCCATGTATGTGATATGCCTACTTGGCACTGGTGGAGAAGAGATTCCTAGTAGACCAGGTGCCAATAATGGGTGCCAGTAGTGGGCTCCCAGGAGATGAGACCTCAGTGAAAGGTAGCTGACAATAGTCACAGGGGTAAAAGTGTTTTAGATGCTTCAAGAGATGATCCTAGAATGGAGGATCAATAGTGCAGGTCTCTCAAGATGGCTCAAATTAGTTGAGGGAGAGGCGGTGTTTCTCCTATGATGGTTCGGGACATCTGACGTGAGATTTTCTAACCCATCGTACAAATGATCAAAAGATGGTCAAGGGACTATTGAGGTAGAGATAGAGGTAGGAGAATGGTGGTCCATAGGGTATTTTATGTGTAATATGGGTTGATAGAGTGGTGGAGGTAGTTGAAGGTTTGATCTATTACCACCACCACCCTCAGGTGGTCCACGCCAAGCTCACAGACTAGTGGTCAGGGATGAGGCTAGCTATAGGCTATAGAGGTATATGACTCTGATGCTTTAGGGATGGTATGAGGTATGATTTTTGTCCTTTATACCTTATCTATAGTATTTATAGACATAGTTTCAAGTCATTCTTCTCTTTCCACTTCTTTGGTTTGAGACTTAGAGATTCTATTTGAGCCTTTAGCTTGACCCTTAGGGTTGGATACTTCAGCAGGAAATGACTCATCAGTTGTTATTTTTTTTATGGTGATATATGATGTTTGGAGGTGATATATTTTTATAGTAACTCTTCATATAATCAATTATGCCTTGTGACATTATCATAGGTATGGACTCGCTATCCACAGTTCCCAGATTGAATATTTTACATTGAGGATGTGGTGTGTTTGCAGTGATGGTATTAGGTTTTTCTTTTATGGATGAAATGGAAACCTTGGTAGAGATGAATGGGACCAATCATAGGATAGTGAAGCCAATTACTCACTATTTGTCTAGAATTAATCTTGGAGTGGTAGATGTTGTGGTCTACTAGTTCCCTATGGTGGTAGCGGAGTATGAATTTTTTTTCCCTAAGTATTTTCTAGTATTAACTCCCAACTAAGAGATACAATTTTTCATTGACTTACACCACGAGACATCCACAATATTTTTGCCATCATATCGGATGTATATTATAAAGCTTCGTGATCTAAGGTTTCATTTAGAAGAGTTATAGAAGAAGGTATTTGTTAGAACCGATGTTTCCCCCTAGGAAACCCCAGTGTTGTTCTCCAAGAAGGTGGATGGGGGCTTGATGTTGTGTGTGTAATATCATCACCTAAACTAGGTGGCTATAAATAAAAAGTATTCACTACTAAGGATCGATTACCTCTTCAATCTGTTGAGAGGGGTGCGATGGTTCTCAAATATTGACCTTATATTAGGTTATCACAAGCTGTGAGTATAGAATGAAGATATACCGAAGATGATATTCAGACGTCGCTAAAGTCACTATGAATACTTGGTGATTCCCTTCAGCATGACAAATTTCTTGTCAGTGTTCATGGGACTCATGAACCAAATATTTTAACCTTTTCTAAGATTTATTTTTTGTGGTATTCATCAATGATATCCTAGTGTACTCAACATCCTAGGAGGAGCATGAAATATAGTTGAGGATGCTCCTAGACACATTCAAAGAGCACTAGATTTATGGGAATCTCTTAAAGTGTCCATTTTTTATTTTATAGGTTCAATTCCTATGACACGTCATCTCAGAGGTAGGATTGGTAGTGGACCTGGTGAAGGTTGAGGCATTATTATCTTGGTAGCCACTAAAGAGTATTACCAAGGTGTAAAGTTTCCTTGGGTTGGTAGGGTACTATTGGAGGTTTGTAACTAATTTCTATAGAGTGAAAACACCCTTGATAGCTTTGAACCAAAAAGGGAATAATTTTGTGTTGACAAAAAGGTGCTAGTAGTGTTTTTAAGAGTTGAGGCAAAGGTTTATGAGTGCTCCCATCTTGAGATTTCCAAAGGAGGGTGTTGAGTATGCAGTTTTATATGATGCATCAAGGAGTGGGATTGGTTTTTTTCTAATGAAGATGCAGGTGTTGATTGTCTATGGTTCACATCAGTTGAGACCACATGAGTAGAACTATGTGACCCAGGATATTGAGTTAGTAGTGGTAGTCTTTACACTAAATATGTCGCAACACTACCTGATGGGTGATTGTTTTATCATATACTCTAACAAAAAGAGTCTCAATTATATATTGTATTAGAATGATATTAACTTGAGATAAAGGTGATGCTTAGAGTTCCTCCAAGAAAATGACTTCGAGATTGTATATACTCCTAGGAAGGGGAATGTGGTAGAAGACGCTCTCAATAGGAGATCTTGTTCTTAGTTATTGGATGTGGAATCAGAGTAGTAATCCTCATTTCAATTTTCTTTAGTATAAGAATATAGAAATCCATATTTTTAGTTGATGGTTATTACCACCATCACTTTTATAGCATGTTAGGGAATACCAGTATGGAGATACTGACTGTGAGACCTTACATACTCAGATATCAATTGGATGTGCTCCTGATGGATATTCTCAAGGTAGGAATAATGTTATCATTTTCATAGGATAGATGATATTACCATTTGTGTTGAAAGATGAGGTGATACGGGAGTTTCTTATATCCCCTATGGAAGAACATCCATGTGTGAAAAAGATGTATCAGGACCTCTGATGCTAGTTTTGGTGGTCATGCATGAAGATTTTTGTTGTAGAGTTTTTATCTCGATGCCTCACCTTTTAGGAATTGAATCCTAAGAAGTAGGTTCCAATGGGATTAGCTCAACAGATTTAGCTTCCAAAGTGGAAATGGTATGGAATATCCATGGGCTTCATTATAGGGTTACCACATACGTCTAGGGGACACGATGTTATCTAGGTGATCGTAGACCGACTCACCAAGTTAGCTCACTTCCTAATAATTCGAGAGCAGAGTTCAATAGAGATATTAGGTCTCTTTTATGTGAAGGATATATTCCAGTTCCATGGAGTCTCATTGAATATTTTTTTATACCATAATTCTCACTCCACATAATGATTATGGAGATGATTATTGGAGGCCTTTGGGACTCAGTTACGTTTGAGCATAGCGTTTCAGCCCCAGACTGATGGCCAGAATGAGCGAACCATTTAGTTCTTAGAGGACATGTTTTAGGCTTGCATGTTGGATTTTGGGTGTATTTGGGAGGGTCACCTATACTTGGTAAATTTTTCATACAACACCAGCTACCATTCCACCATCGGTATGGAACCATTCGAGTCCTTGAACAGGAAACCATGTAGGTCACCACTTTGTTAGACTAATCTAGGTGAGTTAGCACTCATGGGACCAAATTTGGTGTGAGATACTGCAAAGAACGTGCAGATCATCTAGGAGAGGATGAGAACTTCATAGATTCATCAGAATTCCTAGACAGACTGACGATGGAGGCCACTGGAATTCGAGGATGGAGACCATGTGTTCCTGAGGGTCTCGCCTCAACATGGATTGTGGATATTTGGCTGGGGAGGTAATGTATCTCTGAGATTCATTGATCCTTTCCAGATACTATGTAAAATTTTCAAGGTTTCATACTACTTATCTCTACCTCTATAGTTGGATCGGGTACATGATGTCTTCCATATGTCCCAACTGAGGAGGTGCGTGCATGACCCCTCACATGTTATTGAATGGAGTGAGTTGTATATCAAGGTTGGAGATACCTTTTTTGAGTACCCATTGGAGATCAATGATCAAAAGGAGAGGATCCTCCATGGATGATCAATTCCCCTAGTGCATGTCTAGTGGATTCACAAGAATCTTCAAGAGATCACCTGGGAGTGGGAGACCCAGATGCAAGCCCAGTACCCTCATCAATTTCAGTAGGTTTTTCTCTTATTGAGACAAAAATCCCTAATATGGGGAGAATGTAAGGACTATTATTTTTCCATTTATTTATTTAGAATATTATATAGATTATTTTCAAATCTAAATGCTATAAAAGTGTTATATTCTGAGTCCCAGTGTGCTCAGAATTAACTTTTTAAATATAGTAAATATATTAACATCACACATGTGCAGTTCTACTAAAAAAGTGAAATAAATACCATATGGGATCCTGGACCATAAATTTGAGGGAAATATTGAGTATAGAATGTGGGTTTTACCCTAGGCACAATATAACCTTTTTCAGCATCAGGTGTTTGTGAAAAATTTGTCGTAGGAGAGAATTAATAAAATAAAGAAATAAATTTTTTTTTGACACAGTGAATGATATATTCTATTTAAACATGGTTATGCCTCAACCCTAGGGTTATCCACATAACCTAGGGATTGATAGGAAGCATTATAGAGGAGGCTTTGGAGGATATTTGGAAGATGATATCGGATCGCATCAGATTGAGGATCATGTGCCAAAAGATTTCATAGATCTCATTAAATATGAAAATGCAGAACCGTTCTTCATCGGTGATTGATCCTAACTCTAGGTAATATGTTTGATTTATGATTTACATCTCGTTCCTTATATTGTGTCGAACACAGATAAATTCTGTGAACAAGAATTGATTGATGCATCGATGGTTGATTTATTTATGGTTAATTAAATTATTTGCTGATTATTTCCTCTTCATTTGTATAAATCTACGACAACAAATTTAGGAAAAATAAATAAGGGATGATTTGTGTTCATCACATCTTGTGTTTTATGGATTTATCCCTCATTTATTTGCACGTTCATCATGGTGATTTTATTTGGCTCGTGGTTAGACGATTACTCAGCATTTAATCGTTGTGTGACAGTCCTTCAGTGCAATGAATCAATATAGTTGGTGTAGCTAGTGATTGTGTTTGTGATTGGAGAATTTATGAAGACTTTGGATGATTTAAGGAGTAGTGAGACTAAATAGAACTGAGGTTTCCATTCCCATGAGGGATATGTGATGGTGAATCGATGTGGCAATGGATTCGACACGAAATATCATTTTTCAAGCAGATCAAATGCCAAAATCCAAATAAGCGGATGATGGTGAGGCTAGGAAACCTTAGATCCATGATTCCTAGTTGGAATCGTGGTAGTAGCGGCGTGCGTGGAAAGCTGGGGAATAACCTAAGTGTTCTAAAAAATTTGGGGTTACATAGTGTGTAATCCGGGATCACATGCCATGTGGGACCCCCAAGCTACAATGCTAGGGTTTCTATGAATAATTAAATATCACATGTTGTGTGACCCTATCACACACCGTGTTATTCATTCTAGGTAGAAAAATGTTTAAATTGAAAGTTACATGATCACAGACAATATAAAGTACATGGACATGGCCAGAGTACATGAACGCGGTCTAGTGTACACCAGCACGACCAGGTGACTTGGGAAGAGTGTCAGTGAATCTATACACACCATCTAATATTCCTATATGTTGTATATATGGATATTTACATGTCATGTGATACGGTACCACATGAGAAAACCTAGGGTTGGTTATACATGTTGTGTACTCCCATTACACACCGTGTACCCCCTTTGAGGATGTTTGGAGACCTTAATTTCTTCAGTATGGACTAGTATCAGTTGAGCGTGTTCCCTTGGCCTATCCCCTCGAGGGTACAGTATGGAATTATTTCCACATCTCTGGATTATGATCCCCTCTGGAGGATGTGTATCAGATAGAGTTTTTGGTAAACGTATCGGGGCATGTAACAGAAGCTTCTTGGCCTGATATTTATAAAATTTCCATCATTAGGATGATGGAACTTGTCATATATGGTGATTAAATTCCTAAAATGGTCTGAGGATCTTTTATGAATTAAACAGATCATAGAAATACAAATGAATGTGTACCTTATTTGATTTGGTGGTGCATTCGACTGCAGAAATCCGTCAGCGATAATTTTATAAAGGATATGAATCTAAACCCCTCTAGATCATCCACAAATGCTCCAATAATTTTCACACTTGATTTTCTTTGAAATATGGGTGCTATTATAGAGGTCTGTTGAATCCTTTAGTGATGCGATGTTCACCTTGATTATAACAACCCTGCTCTTTTTTACACACTAAAGCGTTATTTATTACATAAAATTCACTTGATACAACATAGAAGATCGATAGGTCTAGAGTCTTTAGGGATTATGATCATTAAATAACAACATACAACATGAAATAAAACATCTTTATTGAAAAATTCTTTTACATGACCACTACATTCCCTCGTACTTAGCATTGCATGGGATAACCTGAGGACATGCATAAGAAAAGGGTGAGCTATAAAGCCCAATAAGGGAATAAATATAGAATAACATGAGGAATAAAATACATGTTAGACAACACGAATTTAAATTGAGAATAATAGAAACATGAACATAAAGGTATAATAAAGCATGATAATCATAAGATGGAAATGTGGAAACAACACTTAACATGGAATTTAGCATGAGCCAAGGCTCATTGCACATGGAGCATGAGTAAACACTCATTTCACATGAAGCACGAGTAAACCCTCGTTGCACTTGAATTATCATGAGTCAACACTCATTGCACATTATGTATCATGATACTATACTTTACCCAATGCATTGGAGTACTATCAGGGCGCACCCTTCTTAAACATTTCATTTCATGCATAAGTGTGCCACATGGATCATATAACATGGAGTCAATCAACATAATAAGTTATTCTAAAATTAAGTAATGTATAATAAATACATTAAATTAACATTAAATATGTATATGTGCATAAAGGTGAATACCATTGATAGAGACATGGGTATGGCATTCACTACACAATGATCTTGGCTTGGAAAAATGCGGTGCAATTTCAGCAACATAACGGTGTGACATAAGGATTCATGAAAATGGTTGATGAGAGAGAAATGTGTGTCTCATCATATTTACATGAAATGGATAGTAAGGGGGTCATATATATACATGTCCCAAAAATTTTAATGGAATTTATATTCATGATACAAAAAAAATTACTTGAATGTAAATGAGGAGAGAGAAATTCCGTACGGAATTTCGACATGGTAACGGGTATACATGGAAGGAATAGATGAGAGATAAAGGGGTATATCATCATTAAAAAATAAAGAGGATAATATAGGGGAGGTGATAAATCATACCCCAAAATTTATAATTGAAAATAAAAGGGAATAACAATATTAAGAAACATTGATAGAAAGAGAAAGGTAGGAATCCCTTACTTGGAAGTGTGATCCCAAAGGCTTGAGAGAGGATTGAGAGAGGCTTCTTGGGAGATTGGGGAACCTTGGTATGATTCTATAGATAGGAGTAAAGAGTTTGTATGAACTCCAAAGGGTTTAAGTGAAGAGGAAGTGAGAGCTTGGGTGGGTTTATATAGGAAATGATAGGGAATTCTTTATTATTTAGGTTTGGGACACCACACATTAAAATTAATCAAATACACAAACCAGCCCATGGTTTTTGAAAAAGTGGAGTGTAAAACAATATTTTATAAGTAAAATGGCCTAAATTTTTAAAATAATAGGGTTTCTTATGTGGAGCTGAGTCACACTTATAAGGAAAACAATTTAAAAAGACAAAATGTTTTATAAGCCTTGAAGGGTCCACTAAAGCTTTGAAAAAATAAATCAAACAAACCCAAAATCACAATATTTTAATGGTAAAAAATATATTGTCCGAAAATAATGTTTATTTTATTTTATTACACCACTATTGGGTCATTATGATGTCATAAAACATATTATATATTTAAATAGTATTTAATTTTTACCGAAAAATTCCATTGTCTTAGAAAATTATGAAAAATTAACCATTGGATAATTTCGACATCCTGATTCAAAAAAATAATATTCATTTTATCTAAATAATTTTCTAAATATGTGAATTTATACTTTTAAAAAACTAACATTTATCAAAAATTCATGGGTTTTGACAAAAACAACTTTCAAACCTTAATAAAAATTACAATTGCATTCATAAAATTATACGATAGTTTATATTTAATAAAAAGTAATTTAATAATAATAATAATATTTTATTTAAATATCATTTAATTAAAAAATTCATTAATTCATCAAAATATATTTTTTAGTTGAATATTAACTAAAAATACTATTTGTGCTTTAAAAACTATTTACAAAGTAACAATAAGAAGAATGTATATTCTCTATACAAGAATAATGTACATAGTCATAGTGCTAGGGTATTGTTACATAACCCCTTATAACACCCACATAAGACCAAAAGGTAAGGTTTTCTATGGTCACAGACTCTTAAGGTGACTCGGATAACATCGCTCGGGTGGTAATCTCTATTAACTTACACTTCTCTCATAGTCGGTTTTGCTCAAGATTAACATGTTCAAGTTTGGCTTAGGCTTGGTAAAGATCAAATCCCAATGACACCACATCCTTTCTGAGCTCCAACAAATGGGCTTCGTGTGGGGAAATTCTATCAGATGAGTTCATCACTTCCTTTTTATGAGTAAATTGGATTTGTTAAAGCCCTATATTTATACTAATCATGTGATCAATGTTCAATGGCTATATTAGAAACGTTCACAATTCTTAATGGTATTTTATAATCCAAAACATACAACAAAATAAGTGCATCCATTTTACATAACCATAAGAAGATATTTAAATAGACCAAGAAGAATTTTCATTAATGAATTTTTGGGTCATTACAATCTTCCCCCCTTAATAAATTTCATCCTCAAAATTTTCTTTTCCCACACTAAAACATATGTGGGTAACTTTTCTTTATCACTTCCTATGATTCCCACATCGCTTCTTCAAACTTTTGGTTTTTTCACAACACCTTGACGAGGGGTGTTGTCTTATTTCATAGAACTTTTTTTCTGCAATCTAAGATCTTCACTGGTTGCTCCTCGTAAGAAAGATCATCCTCTAGTTGTACTACCTCTGAAGAGAGTACATATGAAGGGTCTGGTATGTACTTCCTTAATATGGATACATGAAAGACATCATGTAATTTGGCCATGGTAGGTGGAAGTTCTAGTCGATAGTCCACGACCCCAACACGATCAAGAATATTGAAGGGGTCTATGTACCTAGGATTTAACTTTCCTTTATTTCCAAACCTCATGACCAACTTCCATGGAGATACACATAGAAACATCATGTCTCTAACTTTGGACTCAATATCTTATCAATGGTTATCTGTATAACTCTTCTATCTACTCTAGGATTCATTGATATGATGCTGAATGGTTTTCACCTTCTCCATTATTTCTTCGACCATTTCTGGTCCTAGCAGCTTAAGCTCGCCGACTTCATCCCAACATGCCGGTGTTATCCACCCCTTCCTATATAGGGCTTCATAAGGTTCCATTTGGATGCTCGAGTGGAAACTATTATTATAGGAGAATTCAACTAGTGGAAGATGTAGGTCCCACCCTCCTTTGAAGTCCATAGAACATGATCTTAACATATCCTCTAGTGTCTGAATAGTTCGATCAGATTGGCCATCCGTTTGAGGATGATAGGACATACTGAAGTTCAGTTCAGTATCCAGAGAATGTTGAAGACTCTTCCAAAATATAGAGGTAAATCTTGGATCTCGATTTGATACAATAGATAGTGGTACTCCATGTAGCCTTACCACTTCACTAATATATATCCATGCCAGTTGATACAATGAGAAATCATCCCGAATTGCAATGAAGTGTGTAGAATTTGTAAAACAATCCAAAATAACCCAGATTTCATTGTTGCCTTTGGATGTCTTCAGAAGTCTGCTGACAAAGTCCATGGTGATGTTCTCCCATTTTCATGCTCATATGGGAAATGGTTACATCATCCCCTTAGACTTCTGCATCTCTGCATTCACTTGATGACACACTAGGAAATTTGATGTATACTCAGCGATCTCCTTCTTCATATTATCCCACCAATAATGCTCTCAGATATCTTGATACACCTTTTTGTTTCCTGGGTGAATACAGAAATTTGAACTATGTGCATCATCCAAAAGTTCCTTCTTCAGCTACGGACTGGATGGAACACATAGTATTTTCCCAAATCTCACAATTACTTCTTCATTAACATTGAACTCTAAGGATTTCCCTTTTTTATAGCTTCAATTTTCTTCTGAATTCCCACAACATCCTTTTGAGCATCCTTTAACCATTCCAAAAGATACGGTTGAGAAATCACTTGTGAAAGGATTGATAATGTTCCCTTCTTTATGATTACCACACTACTGGAAAACTACTCTATACCCACGGTTCAAAACCGTGGGTATAGCCCCCAAAACCGTGGGTATAGGCTATACCCACGGTTTTGGGAACCGTGGGCTGGAATGGCGTCGGGATAGGGGGTTCGGGCTATACCCACGGTTTGCAGAAACCGTGGGAATAGGATAGTCACAGCGTGGAAAGTGCATGGCCACGCTGGCACGAATTTGACCCCACGGTTCTCAAACTGTGGGGATTTATATTCTTTCAAAAATGCAGCGCGCGGGTGTCGAACCCCGGTCTCGCGCAGCTGCAGGCGAAGGCGCCTCCGAATCAGACCAACTACGCCACCAATTCTATATGAAATTTATATATGTATCAGCATATATATACTAATATTTAATATTTTAATTTTATATAAAAAGAATCGCGTGTTTCGCGTCTGCACCAACTGGGTTTCGAACCTGTACTTCACACGGCGGCGAAACGGCAAAGGACCAACTAGGCTATATTTGTTATTCGTGTTTTAGATATACGTTATTTTATATATATTAATACGAAGTGATAAATTCAAAACAAAAATAGCAGTGAGATTCGAACTCGCAATCACTATACAATCTTGCGAACATACCTCCCGAACGAACCAACCGGACTCCAATGCTAATTGAGTATTTAATTTTTTTGTATATAGATATATTAATATAATCCGTGAAAAAATATTTCCCCGCCAAATATTTTTCATGGTCCCGCCTAATTTTCCTTTCCCGCCTTATGGCGGGAAAGCTATACCCACGGTTCTTTAAAACCGTGGGTATAGGTCTTCAAAAAAGTATACCCCAATGCCCACGGTTCTAAAAAATTGTGGGTATAGGTCATCCGAACAATCTCTATACCCACGGTTTGGTCCAAACCGTGGGTATAGGTCATAAAAAAATGCATTTCTACCCACGGTTTGGAAAACCGTGGGTATTGGTCTTCAAAATTAAGCTATACCCACGGTTTTGAAAACAGTGGGTATAGAGGTACCCTATACCCACGGTTTTTTTGAAAAACCGTGGGTATAGCCCTGTTTTCCAATAGTGCCATGTCCATATTCATCAAATCTAAGAATATTGCATCCTTTTAAATTCTCATCAATGAGATAATTTTTGGGTCTTTTCTAATTAGAGAATCTTCCAACTTGTTCGCATTCCCAGGGTGGTAATGGATTGAGCAGTCATAGTATTTGATCAGTTATAACCATATTTGTTGATTCATGTTCAACTCTTTCTGTGTGAATATATACTTGAGTATTTTTTGGTCCGTATATATTTCACACTTCTCCCCAAAGATATAATTCCACCAATTTCATAAAGTGAAGATCACGGAAGCCAACTCCAATTCATTTGTGGGATAATTCTGCTCATTAACTTTCAATTGCCTTGAAGCATAGGCAATGACTTTGTCATTTTTCATCAACACACAGCCCAGGCCCTTCTTCGAAGCATCACTGAATACCACAAAAATTTCTCCACTTGTGATTAATGTGAGAACGGGCGCAGAGATAAGCCTAATTTTCAACTCCTTGAAGCTTTCTTCACATTCATCACTCCAAGAAAACTTTACTCCCTTCTGAGTTAGCTTGGTAAGAGGGTTGGAAAATCCTGAGAAATTTCTCAAAAATCATCAATAATGTCCAGCTAACCCCAAGAATATATGGATATTCATTACTAATGTTGTCCTTGTTTATCCCTCTATTGAAGTTGTCTTGGAGGGATCCATATATATCCCATTACCTGTGATGATATGGCCTAATAATGAGACATCCTTCAACCAGAACTCACACTTGTTGTACTTTGGATAGTGCTTCTCCTTTCACAAGGTCTCTAGTACAGTTATTAGATGCTCCTCATGATCCTCCTTGGTTTTGGAGTATATTAGAATATCATCTATAAAGACTACCACAAATTTGTCGAGGTAATCTCTAAAGACTCTATTCATCAAGTCCATGAAGATTTATGGAGCATTAGTGAGTCTAAAAGAAATTACTATGAATTCATAGTGCCTTTATCTTTTACGAAAAGTAATCTTGGGGATATCTTCCTTCTTCACCCTTACCTGATAATATCCTGACCACAAATCTACCTTGGAGAAGTATTGTGCTCCACACAGCTGATCGAACAAGTCATCAATTCATTGAAGATGATACTTTTTCTTTATCATGATTTTTTAAGCTCACAATAATCAATGAAAAGGCGCACTGACCCATTCTTCTTCTTGATAAAGAGGACCGGTGCACCCCATGGTGAAGCACTTGGGCGTATAAACCCTTTATCCAAATTCTCTTATAGTTGTTTCTTCAGCTCCTTAAGCTCCATAACAGCCATTCTATATGGATTCTTGGATATTGGCAACTCCCCAGGTATAAGGTCAATTGAAAATTCAACATCTATTATAGGAGGGAGACCAGGAAATTCCTCAGGAAACACATCAGCGAATTCCCTCACAGTAGTCAGGTCTTCAAGGATGGTTACCTCATTAGACTCAATCATCTGAGTCAGATACATGTGTTCATAGGGTAGTAATATTCACTATTGAGATGATGGTGCTAAATAAGATTCATCTTCCTCCTTTCACTTGTATAGAATCGGGGGCCGATTCTCCACATGGAGAGTGATTTCCCTCTCACGAAAATTTATATTGTCCATATATAAGGAAAGACAATCCATGCCAAGAATTGCATCAAATTCCACTAGAGGGAGTATGACGAGGTTCTCCAGAAAGTTCAATCCACAGATTGTGACTCGAGAGGAGTTATATTCATGAGATGCAATGATTTCCCCATTTTCCGTAATCACCAACATCTTTACTTCCATTATTTGTGATGGTTTTGGGGTTTTTCTACTAAAAATTTGGGATATAAAAGAATGAATAGAACCAGAATAAAAAATTATGTTTTCTATTCTTGAATGAATAACTAGTGTACATATCACCACTTCCTTGTCGGGGTTCACTTCGGTGGTAGTGACAGAAAAAGCTCTCCTTGCTGCCTTGGAAGTTGTGGGTTGCCTCCAAAAACCCTTGTCTTAGGGCACTTATTTGAAAGATGCCTCGGTTCTTTGAAGTTGAAGCAATGAACAATGCATTGAGAGTCAAACGGAGTTTTCATATCCTCTTTCGTAGCCATGGGTTTTTCTTGTTGGCAATTAAAAGCTAGGTTTCCTTATCTTCTACACATAAAGAATTTCATTGTCCCCTTCAAACAATTTCTGGGGTGCTTCTTTCCACACCTTTGGCAAGTGGGGTGCTGGATCTTCTTAGCACCGTTTGACTTATCCATCGGACCTCCATAATTAAATTCCACCTTACGATTCTTATCTCCATAATACCCTTGAAATTATCCAATCTCCATTTTGACCTTGAGGGAACATCAGACAATTTTCTCATAGGTGTCAAAGTCAAGGATCGTTGGGGATTTCTGTAGGCTAGGTTTCATCCCACCAAAGAAGCGGTCAACCTTGAATTTAGGGGTAATGAAAAAGACGGAGGTGTATCGTGCAAGAATTGTGAAGTTTTACTCATACGCTCTGACAATTTTGTCATCTTTTTGTTTAAGGGAAAGGAAGTCCCTTTCAATATTAATCCGGATGGTGTATGGAAAATATTTATCAAAAAACATCTTCTGGAAATCCTTCTATTCCAATGCCTCGATATCCTCCTCAAGGTTTGTATTTTTGATCAATTTCCACAATTGATCGGCTTCACCCTCTATACGATAAGTAGCCAGAAGAACCTTCTATTGTTTGGAATATTGAAGGATGGATAATATCTTTTCAATGGAGTTGATCCATTGTTCAGTTATTGAGGGATCGAATGATCCATTAAAATTAGGAGTCCTTTGTCTCATGAAGCTCTCGATAGCAAGTTGTTCTTCTTTAGGGGGGTTTAACGTTCCTCTTGACCCAAGTTTCTATTCAATGCTTGAGTTAACTGAGAGAGTATCATGACAAATTTCGCGATTCCCACTCCCATTGGATTGGGCATCTCATTAGAACAGTCATCACATTGGTCTTCACATCGGTTGTTAGCCCGAGTCCTCATATTATTTTCCATTGGTTGGAGTAAAAGGAAAGTTAGGGGTAACACATAAAGGGTAATCCAAAAATAGATGACTTATAAATAGATTTTATTTCCTTACCTTATGAATCTATAGGCTTCAATCTATGTTATCCATGATCTACTTTCTAATATATATTCTTAGGGAATTTTTTTTATTCCCTTAATAATAATTTATACTAAGCTTGTGAATTTACTAATGTATATACCTTGAGAGTGTCATAACCAAGAGTGCAGAAAGGACCGTTGTCATGTACCAGGATACCCTAGGTCAAGCCCGAAACTCCTTATCAGGGTTTTCACCCCTAGGTACATTTGTGCCAAAGCTGCTTCAACCTGTTCGTATCCAGACAGGGATGTATTTTCTTGATAAACCACTAACTCAATACCCACAAAAACTTACGGATGTTTTTATTATACATAGTCTTGTATTTAAGGATTCACTAGGTTTTTCTAATCCTAATCCCAAAAAAATAACTAAACATATCCTTTGATACCAACTGTAACAACCCTCATCTTTATTACACGCTAAATCATGATTTATAACATAAAATTCACTTGATACAACATAGAAGATCGAGAGGTCTAGTGTATTTGGGGATTAGGATCATTACATAACAACTTAAAACATGAAATACAACATCTTTATTGAAAACTTACTTTACATGAACAATACATTCCCTCGTACTTAGCATTGCATGGGATAACCTGAGGACATGCATAAGAAAAGGGTGAGCTATAAATCCTAGTAAGGGAATAAACATGGAATAACATGAGGAATACAATAAATGTTATACAATAGGCATTTCAATGGATAAAAATAAAAACATGAACATAAAGGCATGATAAATCATGATAATCATAACATGGAAATGTGGCAACAACACTTACATGGAATTTAGCATGAGCCAAGGCTCATTGCACATGGAGCATGAGTAAACCCTCATTACACATGAAGCATGAGTAAACCCTCATTTCACTTGAATTAGCATGATTCAAAAATAATTTCACATGATGTATCATGATACTATACTTTACCTAATGCACTGGAGCATTATCAAGGTACACCCTTATTAAACATTTCATTTCATGCATAAGTGTGCCATATGGATCATATAACATGGAATAAATAAACATCATAAGTTATTACACTATTAAGTCATGAGGAATAAATACATGAAAGTACCATTAAATATTTATATGTGCATAAAAGTTAATAACATTGATAGAGACATGGTTATGGTATTCACTACACAATGATCTTGGCTTGGAAAAATGTGGTGCAATTTCAGCAGCATAACGGCGTGACATAAGGATTCATGAAAATGGTTGATGAGAGAGAAATGAGTGTCTTGTAATATTTACAAGACATTTACAGTAATATGGTCATATAGATACATGTCCCAATAATTGTAATGGAATTTAGATTCATGATAAAAAAATACTTGAATGTAAATGAGGAGAGAGAAATTCCTTATGGAATTTCAGCATGGTAATGGGTATACAAGGAAGGAATAGATGAGAGAGAAAGGGGTATATCATCATTAAAACACAATGAGGATAGTATAGGGGAGGTTTTAAATCATACCCCAACATTTATAATTGAAAATAAAAGGGTATAACAATATTACGAAACATGGATAAAAAGAGAAAGGTAGGAATCCCTTACTTGGAAGTGTGATCCCAAAGGCTTGGGAGAGGCTTGAGAGAGGCTTCTTGGGAGCTTGGGGAACCTTGGGAGGATTATAGTGATAGGATGGAAGAGGTTGGACGAAATCCAAATGATTTGAGTGAAGAGGAAGTGAGATCTTGGGTGGGTTTATATAGGAAAGGAGAGAGAATTATTTATTATTTAGGTTTGGGACACCACACATTAAAATTAATCAAAACCACAAACCAGACCATGGTTTTTGCACATGGTTTTTTCCAAAGGGGATTTGAAAACAATATTTTATAATGAAAATGGACGAAATTCTTAAAATAATATGGTTTCTTATGTGGATGTGAGTCACACTCTCAAAGAAAACAATTTAAAAAAGACAAAATGTTTTATAAGCCTTGAAGGGTCCACTAAATCTTTGTAAAATAAATCAAACAAACCCAAAATCACATTATTTTAATGATAAAACATATATTGTCCAAACATAATGTTTATAGTATTTTATTACATCAGTATTGGGTCATTATGATGTCATAAAACACATTATATATTTAAATGGTATTTAATTTTTACCAAAAAATTGACTATCTTAGAAAATTATGAAAAATTCCCCATTGGATAATTTAGATGTCCTGATTCAAAAAATAATATTCATTTTATCTAAATAATTTTTTAAATATGTGAATTTTTACTTGTAAAATAAAAACCAACATTTATCGAAAATTCATGGGTTTTGACAAAAATAGCTTTCAAGCCTTAATAAAAATTACAATTGCATTCATAAAATTATACGATAATTTATATTTAATAAAAAATAATTTAATAATAATAATATTTTATTAAAATATTATTTAATTCAAAAATCCATTAATTCATCAAAATAGATTTCTTAGTTGAATATTAACTAAAAATACTATTTTTGCTTTATAAACTATTTACAAAGTAACAATAAAAAGAATGTATATTCTCTATACAAGAATAATGTACATAGTAATAGTTATAGAGTCTTGTTACATAACCTCTTATAACACCCACATAAGACCGAAGGGTAAGGTGTGTGATGGTGATAGACTCTTGGGGTGGCTCGGATAACATCACTCAGGTGGTGATCTCTATTAACTTCCACTTCTCCCGTAGTAGGTTCCGCTCAAGCTTAATGTGTTCAAGATCATCTTGGGCTTGGTCAAGAGTGAATCTCAATGATGCCACATCCTTTATGAGATCTTACAAATGGGCTTCGTACAAGTCAAGTCTACTGGATGATGTCATCACTTCCTTTTTCTGAGTAAATTGGATTTGTTAAAGCCCTGTATTTATACTAATCATGTGATCACTGTTCAACAGCTATATTAGCAATGGTCACAATTCTTAATGGTATTTTAAAATCCAAAACATAAAACAAAATAAGTTCATCCATTTTACATAACCATAAGAATACATTTAAACAAACCAAGAGGAATTTTCATTAATGAATTTTTGGGTCGTTACATTAATCCCTTGCCTCTGATCCGACGTAGGAAAACTTATATCGAACACTCAGAGAGGGACTTTATCTCCCTAGAAAGTGGGAGGAGATGTAATATATCATACATTATAATGAATAACCCTTATTAAATGATCCTATCTCATACTTATATAGTGGATTGAGAAAATACCAAGAAAGGGTTCCCCAACCCCCAGAAAAATAGCATCCACTAAAAAATATATAAATAAATAATTATGATGATCTGAACTACCTCATAATATTATTTATATCTTATCACATACCTATAATATATATTAAATATATTATGTGATAAAACCAAGTCATTTAACTCAACTTTCAATTCCCACTAATATTAAACAAACTTAGAATATTTAAATAATATTAATTTGAATAATATTATTCATTCTTTAATTGAACAATTGTAAATACTTTTAATAAATAAGTTAAACCCAATAATTATTCACTTTAATAATAATGAATTTATTTATTAATTGGTTATCGATAAAGCTAGAAAACTCTCAGACCTCGTGGTGGGGTCCACTATATCCTATACATCTATTAACCAAAATAGAGAAGATTCTTGATTACGCTATTGTGTGTAACCATTTAGTCCCTTATATTGATAATAATGACTAATATTCTTAGATCAAGAACAGATTCTAGAAACTCATCAAGGCCCCTAAAGATATAAGTAATAGTTATAACAACAAAAACCAACCTACGAACACATATTGTGTAATATAATCTATTTGTCTTTAGATATCTCATAATGTGGTACACGCACTTGTCTCATCATCCTTTCTTTATTTATTATTTATTGATCCATATACACGTATTTTCCTCTGACTACCTTGGATAGGGATTTATGAAGGTACTACCATCCTAATCAACCAGACCCAAGATATATTACTTCCTTAACTCAGAAGCGACAAATTCTATTTTTACCATTCTACCAATGTCATACCACCAATGATGCACCCAACACAAGCCACCTTAACATGATTTCATTATCATGGTTTTTTCCTTGTATAAAATTATGCGATCAAATGACACACATTGGTAATGATCTCAATTCAAGATACCAATACACATGTCCTTATATAAGAACCACCAATGACACATAAAACTTATGGTGTTCATATTAGAGGGTATTTCATCATGATCTCACCTACTAGAGATCACCAAGTGAGAAATACATGAGAAAATGTCTCAATGATTATTAGTACCATCCACCTGATAATAAGACATCATATGTGTTGAGTCAGAATGATGTATCTAGACCATCAGACATATATTTAAGATTAATGTCATGGTATCTCAAGGTTCTCATTATAACCTGGGATCTGCTAAAACCTTTTGATATGAAAATTAATCTATGTAAATTACCATTTAAATAGTTGAAATAGAAATTTCTACACTATAATGGTAAGCATAGATCATGCATAACTCACTATATACATGATATGGTAATTAAAAATGTTTTGTTTAGTTGGGTCTAGGGAACCCACTATTATAACACTCCCACTTTCACTAGATCCAAATTGTTAACTATCTTTATTAAATATCACATTATTAAGATCATGTTTCTACTGATTCACAACTTGAGTTGTTGGGTCTACCACATTCTTTCTGCATGGTTATCCTACTATGTGCGACCTCATATCCTTGAGTAAAAATCCTCAGGATATGTAATCCCCGAATATATATATTTTTGTACATTGTATAAACTTGAAATATTGTATAGTACTAGTAAAATAATTATCATCATGATAATACTTTACTTACTTGGTGCAGTTATAAGAACTGGAGAAAATTGTTGCGTATTTAACACTGCTTCTTTAGCTATCTCAAAAGATTCAACGTACTTGGTATTTGCAAGAATAGATACCACTGTATTGTATAAGATTATCTCACTCATTCCATTATCCCAACTACAATATTATATCACATTGGTCCAAGGAAAACTATTTTGTGTTCCCTTAAAACTAGTATCCCTTCTTCTATATATACTAGGTATATATCCTTTTTACTTTTTCTAGTACTATTAGATAGTTATGACCACTTAACTTGTAGTTATTCTGGATATAACTAATATTTCCAACATAAAATTTATATTAGACTATATCAAATCTTTTACATATCATGGAATACGTGATTGATCCATCACTGAAGTGTATGGAAGTCAACTCACCACATTAATCTCTTATTATTCCTATTCTTATCTTCTTGGAGAGATTAATTTCATGTGACATTGGTAACAATTCTCTCCTGAATTGCTCCATCTTGTATTTTTCAATACCATGTTAGTATACGTATGATTGACTAGGTCTAAGAAATTTAGATCTACCTCAGTAGATCCTATTCCCTAGAACTTAGGATTTTACTTTAAGTCAATCTCTATAGTATTTATTTTATTCTGGTCTTAACTAACTTTAAAACCAATAATGGTTTTCCATATGTAATCAAACATATTATACATGGAAAACTATGTCACTCCCACTAACCTCTGGTAGACACATGAAAAAATTCATTCCAAATGAATATTCTATGATCTTATTTCTTAATATGATCCTAAATTCGATTTGAGTAACTTGCACCCATTATTGGCATTCGCTGGTGTCACCATACCTTTCTATTTGTATCGTATAGATACCTCCCATGATTGGTGGCCTTGAAATCCAATGCTCAATAAAATTATCATAGAAATTAGCTATGATAATTAAAATTATAATGGATTTAGGCATAACGACTTTGTGTTTCCAACCGAGCCTTATTGGTATGAAACTTGCACCATCCATGTATAGTCTCATTTTAATACCCACCATAGTATTCAAACTAATAAGCCCTATATACTTTGATACATGTAATCCATTATTGAATTTTAATTTATCTTTTCAATTCTAGATATTTTCCATATACTACCTACTAGTAGGAATTATTATTCCAAATGAATAATGTATCTATAACCATGGTGATTATAAAACCATCATTATGGTTTTATCCTTCCTACATAGTATGTGTCTCTGGAATATTCCTCTTCTACAAGGTCTTGTGAGATTTGTTCCTATGTAAAAAAATTTCATCTCAAGCATTGACTAAACCCAAGTCAATCTTTCTCCCACTATCTCAAGTAGAGATGTGAACCCTTTTATAGAATATAATCTATCACTTGACTAAATCTTTTCTATCATAGGTATTTCTATAACATCCTTATAAGCTTTAGGATTATTACAATAGATGCACTTTGTGTTTTACTTAATGCAAGTTTGTTTATATCTTCAAAAAAAATCTTTTCATCTAAACACATGTTATCATGAAATAATGGATTTCCATCATACTATAACTCATATAATTTCCATTTTTCATTATAGTTGGCATATGGTTATGGGATAACACCATTATTTGTGAAGCAAGTCACAAAAAAATGGAATTATCTGCAATGTATATATGTATGTATGTGTGTGTGTCTATATATATATATATAAACATTGATACTCCTTATACATACATCATGACTCTGATGTGTAAAAGGAAATGTGAATTTAGGAATTTATCCACACTACATTTTATTGATCAAAGTTAACATGTAACACTCATCATCGATCCTAATTATTAGAATCATTTTTGTAATGTGGATAAGGTAATTTACATTTAGTAATTACTCCACACTACATTATATTTATCAATGAATGCATGATCAATATATTCTTCGGCATACCAGCTCAAATAAACTCATACCTTCTGACCATTCATATACCATACTTCACTTTCATATTCCCTAATAAACACTTAAATAAATCTAATGGATTATATTTACCACTAGCTTACCCTTGGAATATTTCACACTCTCTTGTTGAACTAATTCTGAAAGCTTTGAAGTGTACCTTTATTTCTAAAGGTTTATTTTTACAAACTAAACAAGTATATATGTCGATAATACCTAAGGTGTTTAGATCCACTAGGTTTAAATAACAAGCAAGGTATATCCTCGATGTCCACATTTAGTTTTTACTTGAAAAAGAATTATCTTTCCACAACTAGGTATATAAGTCTTACATTTTTATATTCATCATGTATTTCCTATGATTCATGTCTCACAAAACTATTGGTTGAGTATGAAACACCACAAAAAAAATTCATTCCTGAAATGGAATAATGTATCCCTGTGTCCAATGAACACATGAGATAAATGTTTTGGTTATACTCAACAAATTTTTCAACAAGAATCAATTACACAGATATTATAAGTCGTGTACTTCTCACCGCTAACTTAGAAACCACCCATTCTCAACCTCTTGAAAAATACACCTTAATTATAGTAATTTTTATATATTTACTTGGTTACTCTGTTTAAATATTCATATTTAATTGGCTTATTGTATTTGATACAAAAAAATTATAATCGAAACATTAATTTTAATCGATGAATATACCTGAAGAAGCAACTACTTGCTTCTTCAATTCAGTTTATTGTGATCAAATTTCTATAGATTTATTTCATGATAGGTGAATAAAATAAAAACATATTTAATACCTCTTTCTTTGAATTAATTTTTGAATATTCTTTTGGCGTTTCTCTTGAAATTTTATTTTTCTCCTTGTATTTTAAGCTTTTCACCATAATAATTAAAAATTATACTTTCTTTAAGTTCTTATTTACTTGATGAACCTTACTAAAAAGGTAATGAATCATTTTTATCCAAAAAAATATAGAAAATATGGGTGAAATGATATTATAAAGATATCCATTGAAATATCATGAACCATATTTCAATTTACACATATACAGTGTATTCATCACTTTTTATATCAACACTTCACTTTCTCCTCTCAAGCTTCTTGTAGATGAGACAACATGTAAAATCATTGATGAACTGATGTTTGTATCCAAAAATCACATAGGATGTTAATGATATAATTATTACATAAACATCATATTCTATATACATGATTCTCCTATAAACAATTTTATACCCTCGCTTCCTGAGGTGGCTTAACAGGTATTGGGAACACCGTCACCTTGAATTTCTGATGTCATAATACTTTTCACAAGTGTCTGTACTACTTTTGGAAGCCCATTCCAGTGTGGAAATTTACTTTATCCATTAGATATCATAGTATTTCTTGTTTTATTACTTTCCATATTCTAAAAAATAAAATCTATCATATTGTACTTTCTGATTACCGATTTAGACATTATAGATTAATTAATTAAATCATTAAATGTATCACACTATTTTATTGAATTCTAGGAACCCTCTATACCAGAATCAGAATACTATATTTCTTGATTATTATAGTGGAAAAGAACCTTGAAATTCCCCTAATAGTCTAAAATTTATGGCAATTACACTACTCAAAGAGTTGAAGGTAGGATTTTGATTAGCCAACCACATTAACTCATGGTTCCTTGATCTGTTGAGTAAATTCCCGTCTTCTAAAATCATAAACATGATTTACTAAATGCTTACCTATAAAGTTATAGAAATATAGATTTGGATACTTCTTTGCTTCCAAATTTAGTTAAGTCAACCCATCACTCTCAAAAGAACTCCCCAGTAATAAGAGGCACCCTCAACTTTGGAAGATGAGCACCCTAAACACCTGTTTTTTTTCAAATTCAAATGATAGAAGGTGTTTTGATACTTAATATTTCTTTGAGGGTTTTTATATTTTTCTCTACGAATGTAATCCATTTTTATTAATCTTATTCATTCTATGTTGTTGTGCTCATAATTGAACATTAATATAAAAACATTAATTGCTTCTTTATACATTTTACTATTTTTTATTTAATGTGTTTCCCACTTTCATAAAAATGCATAAAATAATAAACAAATTGATAAAGGAAATAAATACTTGACTGGTCTTTAGCATCTAATATTGGTTGATCCATTTAAATTTAATGGATCAACAATGACCTAGGGGAAACATACCTGGTTCATAGCTTGACTCATGATGTAGCTCATCCCCCGTCAAGTATGTCTATTCTCATTTGGGTTTTTCCTTGCCTTGGTGGGGTCCACGTCTTAAAGTGTCATTGTTAAAAGTACAAGTATACTCATATGCAGGTGAGGGGGCTAGGAGAGAAATATATAATAGATAAATTTGTATGTGCAGGATCTTATACATATTGACTAAAAATGATGACATGCATACCGTTTTATTTAATTAAAATCATCGCATCCAATTAAATGATTAATTAAATAAAATAAAACAATAAAAACATACACAGAAGGTTAATGCTCAAGACCGGTCAGTGGGTAAAAGTAAAATCATGATAAAAATTAAATTTTAATAAATAAAAGTATTATGGTACTTAATTAAATTAATTTAATTAATTAAATTTAGATAATTTAATTATATTTGGTCTATTTTTAATTTAATTTTAATTAAAAGTTAAATTAATTAATTAACTAATTTAATACCAAAAATTAAATTATTTTTTTTTGGGTGGTAAAAATTATATTCTAAACCAAAAATTAATTTTAATTAATTTAATTTAATACTAAAATTAAATTAATTAACATAATTTATTTTTATTAAATAAAATATTCATGGGCCCAGAAACCTCGTGAAGGGCCTATGCGGGTTGGTGAAAATGTGTGCAGGCCAAGCAGACCCTATGCAGAGTTGTTCTATGTCAGGATGGCCCACCTAGACCCATTTCAGGAATGGAAAACCCACATATTCATGTTTTGTAGCAGTTTGGGTCAAATTATACTTGCTGGAAACCGATTGGATCCCAATCGGGGCATGTCACGGTAGGTTATATTGGTTTGTGGGAGAATTGGAACTAGGGGATCACTCATTTGGATCTTAGGGGTTGTGGTACACAGCGAGATAGATTAGTTCCTAAGGGGTTCTCCAGCTGTGGTATCCAGTTACATGGTGAGACTTGCCCGCGATATGGGATTCTAATGAACACAAATGAAGGGAGGTAGCCAGGTGCAATTTCGACTTCGTGATGAGCAGTGGTTGTAGATAGGCACAGGTCTAGCTGGAACACCTGAGGGAAATGGAGAGATCCTAGATTTGGGAGCTTCCAAAATTGGGGTAAGTCCTCGAATGAAGGAAGGAAAAGGTTCTTGGCTCAATTTGGTCGGCGGCGACCTAATGGCAGTACAGGAAGTGGGATCTGGACATAAGGGGTGTGGTCATCCGGTTGGTCGTCGACCAAGGGTGGGTGAGCAAGGTCCGATGAGTGGGGTCTGGGATCGGTCGTTGGGGTGTGTTGGTGGAACACAGTGGAAGTCAGTGGACCGTGTATTTTCAAATTTTTCATCATTGGGATGATAGAACTTATCTTCTCCAGTGATTTGAGCCCTATTACTATCTGAGTATCTCATCTGAATTAAGAAAATCATAGAAATAAAAACGAATGTGTACATTTTTTGATTTAGCAGCGTGTTCGACTACAGTAAGTTGTCGACGATTTTTTCATAAAGGATTTGAAGTTGGAACCCTCTAGATCATCCACACATGCTCTAAGAATCCACACACTCATCATTTGTCGAAGTCCAGGTGCTTTCCCAAAGGTTCAAAGAATCTTTCAGCAACACAACAATCACTCCAATCCCTTACCTTCGATTCAATGTGGGAAAACTTGGATAAGATGCTCAGAGAGAGACTTTATATCTCTATAAATCAGTAGGAGAGAAAACTTTTCATCCTTTGGAATGAACATCCCTTATGAAATGAGCCTCTCTCCTACTTATATAGTGGAATGATAAAATACCCAAAAAGGGTTCCCAGCTCCCGGAAAGATAACATCCACTAAATAATCCATAAATAAACAATTATGGAAAAATAAACCACATAATAAATATTTGTTATATTTTATAAAATACCTATAATATATATTAAATATATCATGTTACAAAACCAAGTCATTTAACTTGACTCGTAATTCCCGCTAATATTAAACAAACCTAGAATATTAAAATAATATTCATTCAAATTATATTATTCTTCATATTTACTTACACTTGTAAATAATGTTAATAAAAAAATCAAACCAATTATTCTTTAATTTAATAATAGTGAATTTATTTATTTATCAGTGATTAAAAAAATTGGACAACTCTCAGACCTCATGGTGGATCCCACCATGTCATGTATACCTATTCACCAAAATAGGCTAGTTTTTTGAATAAGATAGTGTGTGTGACCCTCTAGTCCCTTGTTTTGATAACATTGAATGATATTCACAAACTAAGAGCAGATTATAGTAACTCATCAAGACCCCTAAAGAGATAAGGAATAGTCATAGCAATGACAACCAACCTACTAACACGTACTGTGTAATATAATCTCTTTGTATTTAGATATATTATAAAGTAGGACAAAAACTTGTGTCATCATCCTTTATTTATTTATTATTTTTTGATCTGTCTGGATGGATTTATATCCAACTACCTTGGACAAGGATTTATGAAGGTATTTCCATCCTAATAAACTAGGCCTGAGATATATTACTTTCTCAACTCAAAAGTGGTAAATTCTATTTTGAGCATTCTACCAATTTCATACCACTAACGACGCACCCAACACAATCTACCTCGCCATGATTTCATTATCATGGTTTTTTCCTTCCATAAAAGTATGTAATCAAATTACACACATTAGTAATGATCTCAAGTTAGGAGACCAATACACATGTCCATATATAGGAACTACCAATGACACCTGAAACATGTGGTGTTCTTATTAGAAGGTTTGTCCTCGTGATCTCTCCTACCAGAGATCACCAAGTGAAAAATTCATGATAATAAGTCTCAATTATTATGATCCCCCATCACCTGATAGTCATACATCATCTATTTCCATTCATAATGATGTATCTAGACCATAAGACATATATTTATGACTAATGTCATAGTATCTCAAGGTTATCATTATAGCTCAGGATCTTCTATAACCTTTTGATATGACAATTAATCTATGTAAATTACCATTTAAATAGTAGATAAAAAATGATACACTATAATGGTAATTGTACATCATGTATAACTCACTATATACATGATATGGTAATAGAAAAGTATTATTTAGTTGGGTCTAGGGAACCCACTATTAAAACATGTGGTGTCCCTCCATGAGATCGGAGTGTGATACACTTTCATTTTATACCCTAGGTGCAATTTTTGGAATATCTATGACCTCCTTGAAAAGGGCATTGATCCTCCATCTAGAAGTTCATTTCAGTAGGTTATGTGGTATCATTGGAGTATGATCCCCTATATAGCGGGTTAGTCCAAATTGGGTTTGTGGTGTCCCCCAGTAGTCCTAGGTGTGATCCCTTGTCTGAGTATTAGGGTCTTATGAGACCAGTGATCTTTCTTGTGTATGGACCACTGATCATGACCTCTTTGATGAGTATCTCTATTGATGGCATGTATCTTGGAGTGTATTCTCCCAAAACAAGAATTGTTTTGATTATAATCATGAGGTTGGCAGTTTAGTTGTGATCGCCTGAAGGCGTAGTGTTCTTCCTGAGTATATCTGGGTTTTTTATGCATTGATTTCTATATCTTATTATGATCTGACTATTCGTGATTCTATGTGTTTAGTGTTTTCAAGGTTTCCTACTGGGTATTTTTATACTCACCCTTGTATGGGATCTTCCCACACATGTCATGTATTATGTAGAAAACATCCCATTCAACGATGTCCTGGGAAGACAATGAGCTGGTGGATAATATCTTGATCTTAACAGACCAAGGAGTTTTCCAAGTGGTTTAATTTGGTATTAGTCCTCACCCTTGGAGTAGGTAGGACTCTCTACTTTTTTTGGTCAGGCTTGTATTTGTCCCCTTTTTCTTGTTTCTAGTACTTCACTATCATACTCTGATTGTGGGATCATAGATGTATTCATGCATTGGTTTTAATTGTTTTAAATTTCATCATTGTATGGTATTGGATATGTGTACATGTGTACAGGTATATTAGGATAATTCCTTCCATGTGTTTGATATGACTACTTGAAGTTGGTCTTTTTCCCTTGTTCTATTGGCAGTGGTCTTGGGATAGTTGTGGTTTGGGCCTCATTGTGATGTATTGTGACATTTTACTCCTAATTTTAGTAAAGTGATTTTACCTCTTGATTAACTTAGTGATTATTCTCAAACCACATAAATAATTTTTTTCATGTTAATATTCTTCTTCTTTTGTTATATCTTTTCTTCATCTGTAAACCTATCAATCACTGTGACTCTCGGCATTTCTGCATAAAAATAATATAGAAGCTATGTAAGCGTAGATTCAATTTGTATAAGGGTAACTCCTAATTTCTAATATATATTTAAGGGTAAATCTAATTAACCTCACATGACACCTATAATCCATGTAAAGGTGGTTGTTCCATGGTAACTATGGCTATGTCTTAGTGAGGGTTAGCTATAAATTCAAATACCTGAAACCTTCAAGAAATCCATATGCCATGATCGATTCTTGGGGGGATTTTGAATAGGAATATAAACATGGTAGTCACCAACACTAAGGTAGTTTTAAGAACTCCAGAAAATAAGGGAATAGGTCTATTCAAAGTGGAGAAAATGGAAGGATAATAAAAAAATTCAAAACTTAAAGAAACATATTTTCCAGGTACCTATAAATAGAGGAGGATGTTTTTGTGCAAGGGAGGACTGATGAGACAAAACTAAACCACTCAGGGGGAGATTACCCGAACTAGTAGAATATTAGAGTCTAACACCCAAGTAATAGTGGAAAGAGGAGTATCATCATCACCTATAAAGTAGGCATGGTTAGGACTTGTTTTTTCTTTTCTTTCTTTTCATTGTGTAATAGTGGAAATTTTGGGGTTGTGATCATCAATTCATGAAAGTTTTATTTGTTGTGTGATTTTGTTTTATTTATTTGTTTTTTATTCCCTCTTAATTGACTTATTAGTTATTTATTAATGATTTAGAGATCAACGATGTGTGGCTAAGTTTCATGGAAGAGGGTGGAGTTGATGAAAGGGATGAGTACCTAATGGTCTAATTCTGCTAAGCTTGTAAAATTATCCTATTAATTAGTATCATAATGAAATTAATAATATTTAATACTCTAATTGTCTTGAGTGAGTGATTTCATTTAGAGGATTAACCTAAATGTGGTAGAGGGGAGTGGGAGATCTAACATTAACTCTGCCTTCCATTTAGAGACTAAACTTCATGAACTTAAGCTAGTTATAGGCAACATTAAGATAGGAACTAGACAATTTAGGTAGTTTGAGATTTAAAGGATAATCTAAATACCCTAAAAATTCTCAAGGATAATTCATTTGATGTATTCGTAATTTAAGCTGAATTTCTTTTAGAAAACTATCCCTAAATTCACTCTCCCTTCTCTTCATCCTCATTTCAATTTTACGTCATTCCAATCCACACCTCAAGTTAGTTTATAAAATTTCATTTTTAATAAATCATGGTAAATATCAAAACTATTGAACGTATTATAACCAATTTCCTTGTGAGATTAACTATGTTCTTACCACTACTTGAATCATTTTAGTTAGTATAGGTCGGGTTACTATAAATTTATAAATTTAATTTCCCAAAGGATTCAACGACATCCTATGGTCATGTCAACATTTATGGCATCATTTTTTGGGATAAATAAATTATAAATTCAATAATTATACAAATTATTTTCTCCCCAGCTTTCTATTTTCTAATTTTAGATTATGTTATTTTTTATTATTTTTCTATTTTACATTTTGGGTGTTTTTGGTTTGTGATCTTAGGTTTAAGAGGCATGAAGGCACACATCCCTTTGGTGGCATAATTTTTAAACCTCTCACAAGTAATTGAATAACTCAAGAGGTAAATTCAATGATAATAATGGGATCTTCAAGACCAACCAAGTGTAGCACAATCGCACCCAAGTCTAGAAGAATCACTCCAATGCATCAAATCAATGTTCAATAAAGTAATTCTACTCCTAGATAACATGGTTAAAGAAGATGAATAATTTAAGGGAGTAACCAAGGAGGAGGTCCACATTGAAGAAGGAATTGAATATCTCTTTGGAATCATGACTAAATATGAGGCCAAATCTAAGGTATGTTCCTATTCTGATTCTTATTCAAAATTTTCCAAGGAGGAAACCTACCTAAGTGATGAGGAGGAGGAAGAAGATGAAAAATCCATTGATAAAAAATAATATCATGATGAGTAGGAATAGATTGGTTTTTCTGAAATATGGGACTTTAATATAAATCTTATGGAAGAGCATCTCCGTGAAGAAGAAGATATAGCGGCTAATGAATTGGATGAAGTAATTGCAGGATTTGAAGAAGAGCAGCCACCAAAGGAGGAATATGTGGAGTGGAACAAGGTATGGATAGGCCATGAACTCCTATTCTAGTCATTGGGATTTCCCAACACTGATAACACTCCACCAAGAATGAAACTAATCATAAAGAGGAGGAAAATTATAAGAGCCACACCAAACACTTCTCAAATACAGAATTAGTTTAACATGAGATGGTTAGCTCTATACCCAACTCCTATCTTGTGATCCAAAAGGTAAGGTCAAGCTTAATGACCATAATAAAATCACATTGATGGAGGAAAACTAAGTTTTTTTATTTATGTGATTTCTTATGACTTAGTTTAGTAATATACTTTAGGGTGTATAGAAGCCTCCCCCTCTCATGATTTTTGAACTTTAATTGCATAGACCTTGTGTTTTCACAATTTTAATTTATTTTGTAGGTACATAAAGAATAAAGGCGATAAGGAAATATTAAAAGTCACTTTAAATGTCAAGGGGAGTAGGATTTAATTTTCAATACTTATTTAAACTCCCCTATTTCTTATCTATTTTTGTCTTTAATGAAAATATGCATACCCACTCTTAGATTGGTGCTTTGTTTTGATCCATGATGATAAGAATTATTCT
The DNA here is from genome assembly GCA_963277665.1 of Viscum album. Classification (NCBI taxonomy): domain Eukaryota; kingdom Viridiplantae; phylum Streptophyta; class Magnoliopsida; order Santalales; family Viscaceae; genus Viscum; species Viscum album. The sequence continues at coordinate 286,893,929 of OY728151.1, read as the reverse complement.
AGGAACCCCATGATTCCATGTTTAAATTTTTGAATTGATGTAATTTAATAAGTAAGTTGTGGAGGTTTAATGATTAAAGTAAATAAAGGAATTTATATTTTTAGTCACATGTATTTTAAATTTTCCCTTATATTTTTCATGATTTGAATTTCAAAAGTTTATGTGGATTAATTTGTTATTATGACACATTTCATGAGTGATTGTCTTAAAAATAATATGATCCCATTATTGAATGGTTTTTAGACCAAATTTTTCCTATATTTATTATTAAATTTCTATAAAGAACTTGGGACATGTTAACTACTATGATTTTTATTTTACCTTGTCAAATCGATGATTGTACAAAAATCACTTAAAATATGATTGATTCATTTTATTTATTTATCCATTATCATTTATACCTACCCTATATTGATTCTAATTTTATCCCTTAGATACCATGAATGTAATTTGACAAGAATGATCCACATTACAAGCCAATTTTATCCATTCCTACCCTTGTTCTAATATTTTGCAAGATTTTCAAAGTTCAAGGGAGGAGTGGGATTTTATGGTGAAAAGGGATATTATTTATTGAGGAAAATGTTTTGGGAATTATAATTATTTATTGGAAAAGGTTCATGTCATTTTTTATTGTATTTATTGTTTACCCCTCTAAAAAAACTAAAAAATATAAATGGGTTGAGTTATGGAGTGTCAAAAATCACTATCACTTGACCAATTATTTTACCATTTAGTATTAGGTGATGGATGTGAGACTTTTCCTATCTAAATTTTTAAAAATTTGAAAATTTTTAAAAATAAAAAAAAAGGATAAAAATAAAGAGGGGTAAAAAAATCATTATGCTTTCATTATTCGTGGGCTTACTTTGAGATTGGGGAAAGAGGTGTTGTCATTTTTTAAAGATAAGTATGTAATTGGAATTTACTTTGATTTCCATGCACTATAATTAGATATAAACCTCATTTTTGATCCCTAAGTACATTTTCATCAATTACTTATCTTCCTTTAACCTCAGAGTCATATGACCCTATTTTTCAAGACCTCATTTTTTTAGTGATTTTTTCATCTATTAAGTGAAGAGTGTATATCATTTTTGAGTTCAAAAGTTCGGTAAATATTCTCAAGGTATGATATAAAATACATTTAAATTTTACCTCATGTGATGAGAGAAGAAAAATAATGGTGAGGTAAATCATGATTTCTATGTTTAATAATGATAAATTAAGATACTTGAATAGAAGAGAGAAGATAATCCATAATTTTTCATGGTAAAATCATTTACATTATGTCTAGTGAGGAGTTGGTTTTATTTTTCTTTTTTGACACTTGAAATTTATTTTCCCCCATTGATAATTGTTTAGTTTCATAAATTTTTAATTTTAAATATTATTATAATGGTAGTGTCCTTTTTAATTCATAGTGGAGATATATGCTTGATAACAAGCATTGTTTAACTGTGGGGGTTTAATGAGTCAATTTTATGCATACATTTTTGAAATTTTAATTAAAAATTTTCATTTTTTATTGTTTAACCCATTTATTAATTGTTAATAATAAATTGGGGTTGATTAATATTTTAGAATTAATTTATTGAAAAAATAAAAAAAAAATTAAATATATTTTTTATAAGTTATAATTTTTTCTAAGTATTTTGTGTGTATGGGGCTAACAAGGGTTAACCCTCAAGCCATGGGAGCAAGCCACATGGAATCCCCATGATTATTAATCAGATAAGCCTCCCATAGAAAAGTCCAACTACATATGATAGAGGGGATACAAAGGTTATGAATGGTGCGCAAGGGAGAAGAGCACACCATTGCATGGGGTCAGGTCTGTGTGGTAGCCGGAGGAGTGCTTCACTGGCATGGGGAGGCGCACAATAGTGGTAGAGGTCCTTTGAACTCAATCTAATTTCATTGAGCATCTTTATCCATGGGATCTATAATATTGAGGAGGAATACCTATGTAAATATCAATGTGGGATGATGCTTCACCTGGGTATTGTTTATCTTGGCCCCTGATCACGCATCAACTCCCTCAGACAAAAGTTGTGATGCAGACCACATGCTCCACATCATTTTCGTCATCATTTCACCATCATTGACACTTGTTTCACCACAAGGCCATCATGGTCAATAAAATGAGGATCTTGAAGACATTAGAAAACCAAGAATCACTACACATCATCCATGGTTATGTGGAATAGTCAACTCAAGATCTCAAACTGATGAAATGGAGTTGCATCATCATGTGTGAAGTTGTTTTGTGTCCACTATTAGACCAAGGTCCAAGAAGGGAGCTACTTAATAGTTAGAAGGGTTGTGTCTTAGTACCCCATAGCTATAAATACAAAATAAATGACTTAAGTGTTGTGTTGTAGGGTTAGAACTACATCATGGAAAGGACAAGAATGGAAGTGGAAATGATTCGACAAAGAATTGAAGGTTCCACCATAGAGCAGACAACTGTGCCATATCCATGAATGAAGAATCTATGAGTTGCATAAGGGTGGATTCATGTTTCATAAGGGTAACTCCTAATTTAAAAAGGATTAATAAGGGTGAATCTTCTTACCCTTACACAACACCTATGATAAACATGAAGGTGGTTGCGTTATAGTAATTATGGCTACATCATAGTGAGGAATAACTACAAATTCAAATACTCAAAACCATCAGGATATCCACGTGTTGCGACCAAGTATTGAAGGGAAAAATTTAAGAGGAATAGGTATGTGGTAGTCTCCTACACTAAGGTAGTTTGAATCACTCCACATAATAATGGAATAGGACAGGTCAAAGTTGAGAAAATTGAGGGAGAAGAAAAAAAATCAAAACTAAAAACAAGATATTTTTGGGAAGCTACAAATATATGAGGATATTGTTGTGAAAGGATGAGTCGATGAACAAAAACTAACCCTCTCATGGGGTTGTTCCCCAACCTAGTAATATATTGGAATCTGAAACCTAAGAAAGAGTGTAAGTATGAGGGTTGTTATTGTCTATCAAGTTTGTGTAGTTAGGATGTGTTTTTAATTTTTTTTCTTTTCATTATGTAAAATTGGAATTCTTGTGTGGGTTGTGTTCTTTAATTCATGTAATTTTTTATTGCTTGATTTTTCTTTTCTATTCCCTCTTCCTAGACTTCTAAGTTATTTATTAATGATTGAAAGATCAATGATGTTTGGCTAAGTTTAATGAAAGAGGGCAGAGTTGAAAAAAGGGATGAGTACCTAATGGTCTAATTATTCTAAACCTATAAAATCATCCTATTAAATATTATCACTTTGAAGTTAATAATATATTATACTCTAATTTTCTATAGAGAGTGATGGAATTTAGAGGACGAACCACAATGTGGTAGATGGGGGTGGTACAACAAGAGTCAACCTTAACTCCACCTTCCATCTAGAGGAAAAACTTCTTACACCTAAGATGGTTATAGGAAACCTTAAGAGAGGAACCATATAGTTTAGGTAGTTTTAGTTGAGGTTGGGAGGTGAATATAAGTACCCTAATTATTTTCATGGATAATGGATTCAATGTATTTCATAAGTTAAGTAAAATTGATTTTAGAAAAACCATCCTTGAATTCACTTTCCATTCTCTTCATCCTCATTTCACTTTTGTATTAGTCCACTCCACACATCAAGTTAGTTTAGGAAATTTTAGTTTTAATAAATCATGAAAATATCAAATCTATTGAATATATTATAACCCTTTTCCTAATGGAATCAACCTCACACCTACCATTACTCTACTCTTTGTAATTCGTATAGGATGAGTTACTATAAATTTCAAATTTTGATTCAGTTGGAGGATTCAACGACGTCCTCCAGGTGCGTCATTTTCTAGTGACCTCCCCTTTGATATTTAGTATAAAAGGGTGAAATCTTTAGAAAAAAATACTTATTTTGAAAATGTGACTTTCTGAAATATGTATAACTAATTCCAGAATATTTCCTAGGTGGATTCAACTATCCTATAAGTTCACAAAATTCTCCCTTCTAAAAGTAAAATAAGAAATTAACTTCTTAAGCCTTTCAACTTTAGGCTTAAGTTTTATAGATTCATTCTTATAATTGAATGTTGAAACATAAATATATTAGTCATTCAACTTGGAATTAAGTTTATAAATATTATCAACATCCTTAGAAAGATTTTTATTAGCTTGATCTTAGTCTTTATTTAAATTTTTTCATATTTTTTCCAAGCTAGTCACATATTCTACCATCTCTTCAAATGATAGAGTATCATCCTCATCATCTAAAGAATAAGAATAAGAATATTCTAAAGGAATATTAGGTTTAGCCTTAGTAGTTACCTTTTTAAAAAAGAACAATTCATTCTGAGATACATTAGCATAAAAACTGATTATCTTTCGGTTATCATCACTCTATAAATAAATTTTTATAGATGTATATAAACTAGTGCTCTAATTGTCCATAACCATCAAAAAATTCCTCCATTTTCACTTTAAGGGTCTTATAGACTTTTTATCTTTCCTCTTCAACCTTGTAAATTCCATTCTGATATGTTTTAGCTTCTTAAAATCATAAAAAATAATACCCAAATCCTTCTTTACATATCTTCTTCTAGATTTATCTTTTCCAAATTTCTTATAATCATTTAAGAAATTATTATCCCCAATCATCCTATTCATATGTTTTACAAGCTGAGTGAATTCATCTTCAGAAAATTCTAGATTGCAATCATCCAAGAAATTATTAGAGTGCTTCGAAGCATGTGTCTTATATGTATTATCTATGGAAGTTATAGAAAAAACTTTGTTCTTTCACTTCTCTTTTTCTTAATCTCATTTCAATCGACTCTCATATTGCATTAACATACTGATATGGTCATCAAGACTCGGATTTATAAGATGTTTCATGGAATCAATCATTTTCCTCTTTGATTCCCACTCCTTAGCAAGTATATCAATAATATTTTCCATTATTTGATCACCAGTAATCTCCTTCTCACCAAGATATTTAAAAATATTCACAATAGTCATAAACCACTAATGTATTGGAGAAACTAATTCTCTAGGTAGAGAATATAATGTCTAAATTCAATATATAACATCACCCTTTTAATCTACATTTCCTATAATGTTATGAAATCAATAATATCAAGTTTCCTATAAATCTCAATAGTTATCTCACAAGAATATATCTCACTATAAATATTCTGAGTCATGGGAAAAAGTAGTGTATCTTAGACCTTATAGTTATCTTTATACTCAAACCTTTTTTAGGGGTAAGGTTTGGAATTTATTTCTCCAAAATATTTTAATTTCAATTCATAATTAATAATTATCAACTATGGTATTTATCAAAAATTTCCACATATTATCCCTCTGGTACACACAATAAACACTATCAAAGACAGGTGGGTGGATAAGATTTAGGTTCCATAAATTTCTAATAGGTAAACTAAATTCTATAGAAAAAGAAAATATTTTATCTATTATATATTAGTATATGGAAAAATACTGATACAAAAAGATAGATAAAATAAAATAAATGTAGAGATTAGTTCTGATATCAAGTTTTTTCCCAAAAAAGAAACTTCAAGAGTAGGTGAATTGAAGTTGAAAAAAACTAACAATTTCTCCCACTCTTAGAAATAAGCAATATGTATGTAATAAGTTCTCAACTAATTAGAGTAATAACAATAAGTAAATGTAGTAGAAATTAAGCTAATGAAAAGTTATGAATTATCTAGAGTAAACAAATAAAACAAAACAAGAACAAATATAAATGAAATAAAAAAAATATTTCTAGATAAAAATCCATAAAATCCTTTAAAATATATTTTAAAAGGATATACAATTTTCAATCCATGGAACTCTTCACTTTTAATCAAAATTGGAAGGAGTATCAATACTCATATTCAATGGAACCAAGTTTTGAAACTCTATAACTTATTTAATAAAAATATCATAAGCAACAAGTCCAACCACCAAAATTATTTGACCAATATCGATAAAAAAAGACTTTATCCATTAGTTCCTCTTCAATAAAATGATTGGAATTGGTCAAATTCTTATAATCAAGTACTTCCTCGAACACAATGTTAGAAAGTAATATTTCCTATCCTTGTAACTTGTTTATCACAATCCAATCAGAAATAAACAATTAAAATAAGAAACTTGGTGATTTTACAAGAAAACTTACAAAAAATGAAGCTCTAAGATCACACTAAAAACAAAACAAATGAAACCACTCAAGTCGCTAAGGTAGTGAAAACCCTTGAAAGTTATCACTTCATCACGAGCCAACATCTATTCCTCAAAGACTTAGTATCTTATTTATAGAAGAACAATTAAACAAACTCATAATGATAAAATTTTTGTTAAGACCAAGTTGATAAGAAAGATTATCATATTTAGGTATTGTCTTTTTTTCAAGTAAATACCAAAGAAGGAAAAATCACCTCACTTTTTTGGTTAAATACAAACTCATAAATCATATTCAGATCATTAGACTCACAATACTTAATAAAGTCTGTCGTATTGAGAAGAATAAGTTTTCTGGAATAAAAGGCTCATCGAACTCACCTTGGGTTTCGAATAAGGTTATGATCATAATGAGGATGAGAATTGGATTCAACATGGATCCATTATGAATTTGATGATGATTTTATAATTTTTATTTCACAAATATCATAATTTGTTTGGAGAACTTGTGATGAAAGCCTTATTAAGGAAAGGGGTATAAAAGTTGTTTCCAATCATATTTAGGTTTGATTGGAAAGAAAGATGTTGCTGGAAGATATGGAATTTACAATAGTTTCCATTATTAATTAATATGATGCTAAAGATGATATTCAACATAAAAAATATCATTAAGTATGTTGTGCTTATAAGAAAAGGTTTGTGAAGGAAGGAAGTTGTTCAAGTAAAAGCTTTATGGTCTCATATCATTAGATTTAGATTTGTTTGAAGGTTTGGAAGGTTTTTTTTATGGTAATGAGAGAAACCAAAGGTTCCGGTTTTTAGTCAGACCAAAATCCAAAAGATTTAAATCTTTAGAGAATGAAGTGGATGAGTATCATAATCAGAAAAGAGAAAGAAGTTGAGTGCTAAAATATATTTGGTGTCATATTCAAAAATGAATGTGTATAAGTGGTGGAAAATTTTTGAAAGAATTTTTTGTCTTCATAATAATAAAGAAATCAGAATGAGAGTTAGTTCCGAGAATCATAATGATAAGACATATCTTTTCCTTATTACATTTGGTGTAGAGAAACTAAATGAATAAATTGTTATTGAACATATGCTTCCATCATAATGAGAAAATTAGAATGGATAGATAGAATTTATGGTGGTGTAGCATAATGTAATGAAATATATTCAATTATAATTTGTTTTCATGTGGTAAAATAATATCAGAGTGACCAAATGCCTTTATTATAATGAAGAAATCATATTCGACAATCAGAATTGGAATCATAATCAGACTAAAGATTGTTAGAAAGTTTGAATCATTGAATAATTCAAATAAAGATCCAAAAAAATCAAGGAGATTTAAATATTCAAAAAGGTGTTGAAGAAGTCAAAGAGAGATCTGATATTTAATGAAGATTAAAGATTCAATAAATTTGGTGAAGTGGGAAAACCTTTTCAGAATCCCACTTAAACCATTTTGGTGTGTCTATAAAAGGAGGGGAATACTTTGTGTAATTCATGACTTTCATTATTCACAAAATATGAGAGAGAAGCTATGAAAATTAATCAAGATTAAGTTTCCTGTTTGAATTTTATTGAAGAGTTTTTTTATACAAAATAAAGAAAGGAAGAGAGAGAAGATCATAATCAGAGTTTCTGAAATCATATTGAGAAATTGGACTGGTATTTTCAAACTGAGGAATAAGAAGTTCAAGATTTTTTAAGTGGTATTGTGATAGAGTATTATTTCCTTATTGATCAATCATACTCAGGAATCAGATTAAGAAATCAAACTGAGTATAATTACTAAGTCTAGGAAGTTCTTACCAGCTTTTGGGTATGACAGTAAAGAATTGTTTTGAAAGATCATATTTGTGAAAGTTGATCAAGAACCATTATAACATGTTTGATACAAAAATTGTATTACATCATTTTGTGCTACTTGAATCACAAGAACTAGTGTATTAAACATATTTCTACATGAGTTTAAGGGAATATCCTACCCCACTAATACAAAACACACCTTTAACAATTCTATAATAGGCCTTTATCAGTGATAGAAAAGTGCAGACAATCTTAGCGCGGTAAAAGGTCAAGGCTTTTATTAGTGCTAGAAAAGTACTGATAAAGGGTATCTTTATCAGTAAAAATAAAATCACTGATAAAGCATACTTTTATTATAGATTTTAAAAGTAATGATAAAAGATGCCATTTATCATCTCTTTTATTTCACATTGATAAAGAGACCCTTTATCGCTGCATTTAGAAGTGTGGATAACGGAATCCTTTATCGGTACTTTTACAAGTGATGATAAAGGGTATCTTTATCATCGCTTTTAGAATTTTTTATAAAGATATATTTATCAGTACTTGTAAAATCACTGATAAAGGAAATCTTTATCAATGCATTTAGTAGTGTTGATAAAAGTCCAAACTACAGTGTCATGTTACAGCACACCGCAACACCAGAAACTAGTGCAGTGAGTTGTAACAACACACCGCATCACCAGAAACAGAAAAAAATAAAAAAAATAATATAAAAATAATTAATTTAAATGAAATAAAATATCTAACACAAATACAAGAAAAAACATTATTATAGAGTATGTTAGTTGTTTTTTTTACTAAAATTAATTTAAATTTTGAATAACAAGGCACATTTGGAGTCATACCGGTCACACCATGAGTCAAATTAAGGTGTAAATGATTACTGCATGTCATAAATGAATTATGGATTATTTTTATAAAGTAATGAAAATAATATAAATGTGTTTACTCAGTTTTTCAGTATGTGATTTTTTATTAAAATTAATGTCGGTTTTGAGCAATTGGAGTCATACCAGTCACACTATGTGTTAGAATGAGGTGTGGATGATTCTTACATGTCAAAATAACATATGGATCATTTTCCTAAAGTATCAAAACAATCCAAATGAATTTTATCAATTTTGAGTATGTTAGTTATTTTTTTCACTAAAATTAATGTTAATTTTGAATAAAAAATGTAATTTGAGTCATACCAGTCACATTGTGCATTAGATTGAAGTTCGGTTGATTTATACATATCTAAATGACTCGTGGATATTTTTTCTAAAGTATCAAAACAATCATAATGTGTTTACTCTATTTTGAGTATTCCACTTGTGTTTTTTTACTAAAATGTCATTTTAAAATGGAAATATACACTTTGAGACATATAGGTGGCATCGTGTGTGGGTTTGATATGAGACGGATTCATAAACATCACAAATGAATTGTGAATTTTTTTCCCAAATTATCAAGACAATCTGAGCATGTTTTTTTGGTTTTCAATGAGTAACACTTTTTTGTATTGAAATGTCAATTTTAAACTGATAACGAACACTTGGAGTCATACCAGTCACACCGTGAATTGGATTGTGGTGCGGATAATTTCTACACATCACAAATGACTTATGGACTATTTTCCTAAAGTATCAAAACAATATAAATGTTTTTTCTTGATTTTGGGTATGTCAGTTCTTTTCACTAAAATTAATGTCAATTTTGAATAAAAATACGCACTTGGAGTCATACCAATCACACTGTGCATCGGATTGAGGTATAGATGATTTCTACATATCCTAAATGACTCATGGATTTTTTTACTAAAGTATCAAAACAATCAGAATGTGTTTCCTCTGTTTTGATTATGCCACTTGTGTTTTTTACTAAAATGACATTTTAAACTCAAAAAACGTACTTTAAGCCACACAGGTGGCATCATATGTGGGTTTGACATGATACTGATTCATACACGTCAAAAATGAATTAAAAATCATTGTCCCAAATTATCAAGACAATCCGATCACGTTTTCTAGGTTTTTAGTGAATGACACATTTTTTTATTAAAATATTAATTTTAAACTGATAACAGGCACTTGGATTCATATCATTCACACCATGTGTCGGATTGAGGTGTGGTTAATTCCTACATGTCAAAAAAGACTTATGGATCATTTTCCAAAAAAACAAAAACAATATGAATGTGTTTTGTTGGATTTGAGTATGTCATTTGTTTTTTTCACTAAAATTAATGTCAATTTTGAATAAAAATATGTACTTGGAGTCATACTGGTCACACCATGTGTCAAATTGTGGTTTGGATGATTTCTACACATCCTAAATGACTCATGGATAATTTTAATAAGTATCAAAACAATTAGAATGTGTTTCCTCAATTTTGAGTACATCACTTGTGTTTTTTTACAAAAATTTCATTTTAAAATGGAAACATGTACTTTGAACCATATAAGTGGAATCATGTGTGGTTTTGACATGAAACTAATTTATATATGTTGAAAATTAATTACAAATAATTGTCCCAAATTACCAATACAAGTGGTGAAAAACATTATTTCAATAAGTCATCTAAAACACTTGCACAATGGCTCTTATCCTAAGTGAAAAGTGTTTTGTTCACTTTTAAACAATTGTTCTCAAACACAATAATGGCATGATCCTTATTATAATTCATTTCCCAACAATTTTATTGTTTTCAAGCCAATGCTTCTTATCCTCCTCTGCCTTAGTCTCCACCTCGGTCTTCACCTCTGCCTCCTACTCCACATCAATCTCTACCTTTGACTCTGCCTCCGCCTTCGCCTCCACCTCCACCTCCGCCTCCACCTCTACCTTTATGATTTCCAAAAAATTATTGTTTGCATGTCAGCGCTTCTAAAAAAATTGATTTCCTCCATTATACTTCTCCTTTAGAAATATATAAAAAATAATATATAATAATTCTGACACTAATTCTTAAATATTTTTCGAAGGTTATAAATCATACTAGATCACAAACATAGTAGGTAATCACCTAAATTTGTTATCGGCATACATTCTGTCAAATAGTATGCGACCCATTCATCTTCAAACAAATTGATTTCTTATTATAAGTAACTAAGATGTCGACAATCTTGATATTACTAAAAAATATTGACAAATAAATGATTATGAAATATATTTAATGAAATTTTAATTACATTCAGAAATTACCTATTGGGGGATGCTGGTCTTTTTATGTTTTAGGATTTATCTCATAAATTTTCAAACATAATATCTATAGTAAGTGTCATTATCTTGTTTTAGACACTATAGAAACATTGACCAAAATAATTAAATTGTTTTGAAATGTTTTTATAGTTAAATATTTCTATATATACCTTAATTTGTTTCCATTTTTAGTAATCCATGGGCTTTATCCCTTTATACACCGACTTCATGCCATGATCTAGCATGTATTAGGAGACCTCCCTATCATAAAAAAATCCTTGTTAAAACATAGAATGAACATATAATTAAAATTTTATATATAAAATGTTGATTTCAGTGTATTACATATTCAAAATACATATCATGTGTAGTCGGTTAGTTGTATATCCATGCATTGTATCCAAAAAAATAAATATTTGGTGTGTCCATATTGACAACTATCAGCATCTTGTGCGTCCAAAAAAACAAAAACAATTAAGTAATGAAAAAATTAAAAATATATTTTATGTGATTAGATTGTAGAGTTTTACATTTGTATTGTAGGCATAAAAAAATATTCTATATTATGGTTCTTTTTAATTAAATGCTTCTAGTAACTGAAATTTTTTCTTATTAACTTCTTCCTCATTCAAATTAATTTCTGGTGTAGAAATGATATAGGGATTAATGAATCCAAATCATGTTTTTCATGATCTTACCTTTATATAATTTTGATATAAACATTTGTATGAAATATTAATATTTATTAACTTTAATAAACATATTAGATCACTATTTTAATAGATGTATTATGAAAATGTACATTATGTATGTATTCACAACTGATATGCCTAGACATTCATGATTGAGCATCTCATTTAGAGTCTTGAAACCAATTACATTTGGAAAAGAATATCCATATATTTATTCTTCATATTAAATATAAGACTTAGTTTTATCTTTAAATGTGGCTTCTTTATGAATTTTTAATGATAATAAATGTTGATCTGGAACTAGTGGGAAGAAGGTACTCTCAAAAGGTTGTTTTGTTTTCTTGACTGATTCACTAGATTTTCTTGATTCGGCCTTCCATTTCCCCACCTCTTTATACATATATAATATCATACCTCACTTAAAAACTTTTATCATAAATGGTTACATGTTTTTCATATGAAAAAAATTGTTAAATACATACCACATGTATCCTTATAAGATTAGATGTCCATTATATAAAAGCTCTAATAGCAGCTTTGACCATTGTAATATCTAGACCATCAAGTGGAACTGGAAACTTAAAATTCAGCTCATAAGATACCTTAATACCCACTCTCATGTGATTGTTTAGGAGTTCTTGATTATGTAACTATTATCTTGGGATATTATACAATGTACCCATCACAACACAGCGGTACATAGGTGTTAACAGATACAAATCACATAAAACTGTAACCTGCATAATTATAGCAATATCAAGTTATCATAAGTTGTTTGATTCACATTTAGGATAAAGATTAATGAAAAAATTTATTACCTTGGGTAAGGTATATGGTTAGGGGGAATGACTATCCTCAAATCTAGTGGGATCGTTTAGTTCATGTGTGGATTTTTTCTCCACCGCCGATTCACTTTGATCATTTCTTATACATTGGTTTTCCAAACCAGACCACAAAATAATATCTTGTAGTGAGTCTATTTATGTATAAAATTGTCTCATCATATTATATGTATCTTCATGTGGTTTTATCTTCTAAAGATATGTTCTATCACTACACCAAAATATGACATTAGCAGCGGTTTTTTAGCAGCAGTTTATTAAAACCATATCTAAATATTTTAATGTTTTAACAAACTCGACACTTCTCCCCCGACCCCTTGGATGCTTCATCCCCACCCCCCCCCCCCCCGACCCCCTAAATCCCTAAAAAGCCTCATCAAAAATCCCATCGCTCACCACCCATCATCGTCGGTCTGACCCTCTCCAACCCCTCCGACACTTCACCCTGACCCCCCCCCCCCAACTCTTCACCCCTGACTCCCCCCCGACTCCCCGAAGCCCTACCTGATCCCCTGAAGCCTCGCTGCCAATCCCGACCATGGGTGTGGTCATTTTTGAAGGAGATTATTTTCACAGTGTTTCGGATTAGTTTCTACATCTTTTAGGTAGGCACTACTATGAAATTGTTTCATTTTAGAATTATAAGCATGCATTTACTTTCTAAATTATTTTTTTATGAAATTATTAATATTTTTTAGATACCAATAATTTTTTGAAAATATTTCTTGGTGTTTTGAGGTTGGTGTAAATGGGTTTTCACATGAATACCATGTTTTCATTTTTTTTTTAATGGAATTTTTTATTAATATAATATTCTTGTGAGATCCTTTATTTCCTTTTGAAATGGTTATCATGTTTTAAAATGGGTTTTGACCCAATTATGGTTTTTAATGTGTGAAAAAAAGGTTTTAAATAGAATTTGATTTGGAATTGAGGTATTGGCCTCTAAATGTTTTAAAAAATGTTTTTTTAATGTATTTAAAATTGGTATTTTAAATGTGTGAGTGGTTTAAACCGTCTAAAATTTGTTGTTGTCTTGTTTTAAATGGTTTGATGGACGTGGTTGTCCTTTTTTCATGGTTTTGACTTTCAAAGAGAAAGAACCTTATTGAAGTGTATATTTGAAACATTTTAAATGAAATGTTTGATTTTTGTGGACCTATTAAAACATTTCAAGTTGTGTTTATGTTATTTTTGAGGGAAATGAAGTTCATTGGACATGATTTGTTTTTTTAAAAAAGAGAACCCTTGTGTAAGGGTGACATTGAAATGTTTTAAATGCTTTGGTGTTTTCCATCATTTTCTATATTGTGTTTCATAATTATTTTATGAAAAATGAAATTTTTTTTTATTCTAAGACATTTTTGGTGTTAAATTACTATTTATAACATTGGTTTTAAATGGTTTATGTGGAAGGAAACCCTTGATTCCCCCTTTCTTGTTTACCAATTGTGTGGGTTTGTAACAAATATGTGATTCTTGTTACTCCCCATGCATGATAATTTGGTACTTATACTTTGATTTTATGTTATGTATGTATGGGGTAATACATTATTGTTTGTTAGGGTTGAGTGTAGTTATGGTTATTCCTCATGTTTTAAACTTGTCTCATTTTCACTATGCCTCAGTTCCACTATTGGTCATGGGAAACTAGGTACTAATTAGATGACCTAACTTATTTCTCTAGTTGTTTCACATGCTTCTAGTTTCAAAACAGTCATTATAGGAATAAGGTCTAGGTGGGGGGTTTTCATCATGAGGCTTGTGTGGGAAACTTGGTTTTCAATTATATATGTAGCATAAGATGGTAGATTGATAGTTCAGGTGGTTATTCCCACATATGATTAACTTTATATCATATTTATATTTCCATGTTAGATCCCATGACACATTCAATTATATGGTTACATAGTGATTTAGGGGAGTTTTACCTAGTGTTATATTATATCATTTCCCTTGATTTCTTCATTATGGAATCTTTCTTGTTTATATTGTATTATATGGTTACTTAGTGGTTTAGGGGAGTTTTATCTAGTGTTATATTATATCATTTCCCATGATTTTTTCATTTTGGAATCTTTCTTGTTTATATTTTATTTTTATATTCCTTACATAACTATTTTTCTTACCCTTACATAGCATTTATAGTTTGTGTGTTACCATTACATATGTATGTTTGTACCTTTACGCATGATTTTTATTCTTGGTTTTACCCTTATGTAAGCTCCACTTACATTTACACAAGTGTTTCTTACCTTTACGCAAGTGATTCTTACCTTTACACAAGTGTTTCTTACCTTTACGCAAGTGATTCTTACCTTTACACAAGTGTTTCTTACCTTTACGCAAGTTTTTCTTACCTTTAAAGAAGTGTTAAGCTACCCTTAAGCGATATGAAAAAAAATGTAAGTTACCCTTGTGTAGTGAACTATCTACATTTAAATAGTGTATGAAATTTATGTTTTTCCTTTACGTGTGCTTTAAAAAATGCTTATTACCCTTATGTAACTTCTGAGTTCCTTTATATAGCTTTTTTAGTTACCTTTACATGACTAGTTTAAGTAAAATCTTACCATTACAAAACTTTACTAGTTACCCTTATGAAGCGATTATAATTTTTTCTTACTATTAAATAGCATTATAATTTACCTATATATAGTATGTGTAAAATGAATCTTATCTTTATGCAAGTAGTATATTTTAAAGGTTACCTTTATATAGATTATAAAAATTATGAGGTACCCCTATGTAGCCTATGAAAAAATTATTTTACCCTTATGTGGGATATATAGGTATAAAATTTCCCTATTATATTTAAGTAGTAGCATATCTCATTTATTTAAATGGTAGAAAGCCTCTATCACTAGACAACAATACCAGGAATGAAAAACATTGAGTATTTTTAAATTTGAGCATGATACTTTAAACATTAATATGTTTCTATTTTTAGTTCTAACTTTTGGGTTTAAAATGTATGATAAAGAATTAGGAAACATCCATATGTAGAAGATTCAATGGATTTCTAAATAATGTTATCCATTTCTGTTTTGTATATAAATATAAGTTAAGGAAATAAGTGGATAAATAATAATAAAGACATTTATAAATTCATGGATTCATTATACTGATTTGTTGAGGCATTTCTAGTTTCCCTATATTTCCTTTTTCTATATAAATTAAAGAGGGTATAAGTTCACTACTCTACACATGTTTCTTCAACTATCTCCCTTCATATAGAATTTGAGACACCATTTTTTTACCCCCTACACCATCTCTCAAATACTCCATCAGCATCCCATCAACTTAGTCAGCACCTTCCCATTCAACAACCTCAGTAATGAGGGAGCAGGGCGCCACTCCTAGTTCTTTTTAGGGATATTGGAGGATGATTTTTATAGGTAAAAAATTTAATATGAATAAATTTATTGAACTTTTTTATACTACTAACTATTTTTTCATAAAAGATAAAAACAATGAAACTATAGAGAAAAATATAAAAAGTTCAAATGTATGGAATATAATCAGATCAAAGATAGTTATCCCATTTTATTCCTATGGGGTTCCTATAGATGACATCATGGTATTACTTAGCCATATTCTAGGCCAATTGGTGGAAGAGCTGGTTACCCTCCCCATTACGTATGATGGTTGGAGGTATGTTCCTTCATCACGGAAAAATAATGTTTTTGATTCACAAATAAAGGTAAATTTAATACATTATGGTGTAATTGAATGTCAATATGTTATTAAATTCTAATATTTTCAAAATGAAGCTCTGTGAACAGATGTTTTTCTACTGATATGTTTAGAGAGATTTTTTTTCTATACAAAACAAAATTTAGGAATAGGTGGATCAGATATATTCTTTGCAAAAAGAATTAGTTGATTTATATCATAATATTACTGGATTTTTCCTCGATGGTATTTCATCCATGACTGGTGGTGAGTAGGTAAATCACACAACTTAAAAATCATTTTATTTTCAAACATTTATTTTTTTAAAATTTAAATATAAATATACAAAATTATTTAATTTTAAATATACTTATCTTATAGGTGATGGTATTAGGAGGTATAGATGGAGATGGTGATGGAGATGGAGAGGGTGAGGAGCAGTGTTCATCGTCAGATAGTGATTAGTGATCTTTTGATATTTCGGACAAATATGGAAACAGAGGGTTTTTTCATGTATAATGTGTGGCATAGAGTATTCACCTAACATTTTCATGACCTAACATTTTCATGATGTTTGTGGTTCTTTATTAATTATGCGTTTTGGATCTTGTCCCATTATCAAGAGGCGAGTGATTGGATTTGACTCTTGGACGATAGTGGAAAGAGGAATTTAATGCATCATATCTAGTATGTATGGTTCACATTACACATAGGATTTCTAGTGAGAGATTTTACTAATGACTGAGGTTTAGTTATTTAATGTTTCTACAACTCCTCATACTATAATTTCTAATCTAATTACTTTGTGGGATTTTAATCAATTGGGATAACATGTATATGGATTTTATTATAATGGAAACTCTTGTGTATAAATTATGAGATTATTAGTTATGAGGATGATGAAATCGTCCTTATGCATAGCATATTGAATGACTATGGTGTGTTAACATGGAATTGGATTCCTAATGATGAACCAATGGTGTGTTTTTGTTATTAGGTTTGGTTATCTAAAGTGTGAGTAATATCCTATATGGTCTTTTCCATATGGCGTGGAATAATATTCTACTTATCTAAACCATTTGTTTGTGTTTTCCATTGATATGTATAATCTTGGGTGATTTACTTAGTGATGGTAGTATTTAATTTGTGATAGATGATCCTCAAGAGTGGGGGTCTATTGGTGGATTCTCATATGGATGGGTTCCCAAGTTCAGGGTAGTGGTTGACATGTGATGTCATCATATGTGAGACCCTATTAGTGGGTTTTTGGAACATTGATGTTGTGGGTTAATATGATACTATGTATGATATCCTATGGGTTGTGACCCAAACATGATACCTTATTGGTAGAGATGGTTGATAGACTTAGAGGCCCTTAGTTTCAACCAATACATTAATGGGTCAGCGGTTGGTATGATCGAGTGTAACCCATGAGAGGATTTATCCCAAGATGGTTATTTCTTTAGATATTAAATCATGGATAAGATCATTTAGGTATTATACTAATGCACAAGAGGTGTTTTATTTTTAGTGATAGGTTCCTTAGATGGTTGAGATGTTAAGGTTTAGATTATTCTATTATATGTTCTCTACAAATTGTTTTTCTATGAAACATTGTTATATGGTTGACTACTAAACATTGTTAGATGGATTACTACTGAACATTGTTAGATTATTCTGTTATATGTTCTCTGCACATAGTTTTTTTCAGGGTACATGTACTAGGTCTGTAGAATCTACAACCTTATTTCATTTTCAAATCCACATTTAGCGGCAGTTTAAAGCACCATTATAAGGTGATATATGCATACCAGTGTTGGTTTTAACCGCCGCTAAATAAATTTCCATTATAATTCAGTGGTAGTTTTGGTTCTTTTAGCAGCGGTTTTCATGAAAAAAATGGAAACTTTTTAGCAGCGGTTATAACCACCGCTAAATACATTTTATTATTTTACAGGAAAACCGCCTCTAAAACCATGAGAACTGCCACTAAATATGTTTACTACCAGTGCTGGTTATAACCACTGCTAAATATTTTTATTTTTTTTACAGGATAACCACCGCTAAAACCATGAGAACCACCACTAAATATGTTTACTACGACACTTACCAGAAACTGCCGCTAAATTGAAGAAACCACCACGTATTGGATGTTGACACCCAATTTAGTGGCAGTTTTATGAAACTGTCATAGAAGCATATATAGGTGGTTTAAACCACCGATATAAATTTATTTTCTTATAGTGTACGAGAGACTCCAAAACCTAATCCTCTAATGCAACCATATTGTTCAATCTGCTTCAAATCTACTAAAAGTAGATTTTCTTCTGGTATGGGCATTTTTTATTCTTATGTCTAAACCATATAAAAATATAAACAAATAATAGATATTTTTATGTAATATTGTTATAAAGAATAATGAATTACAATTATTTCATACTTATACATGTTTCCTATACTTTTTTGTGTTTTCATTAATTAATTTACCCTCTTTATTTATATGAGCCTCCTTCCATAGCACATGACATGGTATGGAAGTGGATTTCGATTTTGATTCATCAATATTCATATAAACAAAGGAACAAATTTTGTTTCAAATCACATAATTAAAATTTTACTGTTTATTTAAAATAAATAAAAATTTCTTCTCTAATGAAGCATACCCCATCCTTGCTTTGCGATAGGGGTATGTTGGTTTTGATGCACATTCTTTATTTCCAGCACTATTTTGATGTTTCATAAATTAAAATTTTTGAAATAAGTTGGATAAAATAAATGATGATAAACAATATATTATAGACTATAATGCACCTGAAATGATTTATCATTACAATGATTGATGAAATCATTCCATGTTTCCAACTTTATAATGTGTTCATAACTAAGTGGTGGGTGGGGATTTATTTTCCCCTTAGCATCCCTAAGATATAACTTTGTAAGAAGAGTCTGGAAGCCTATATGGTCTTTTATAGAGTCCATTAAGAAAAATTTCTTATGGAAATATTCTAAAATAAATAAATTCTATAAGGAATAATGAAAATTAAATAAACTTTTCATTATATAATTTTTTAGTAAAATAGAGAAATTATATTGTAACATTACCATTATATCATTTCAAATGATTTCCTCCATTACAGGTTGGACGCAGTGCCATGAATCAATATCAATCGGCACATTCGTCTTTATTTTGACCCCAAGATAACTAATGAAAATTGACTTGTTGGGATCAATAGGTTGAACATGTTGATTATAACCAACCTCAAATTTTATACCTTGAAATCTTGACTTTATAATTTTATTTAGTACTATGATGTTCTATCATTGTTGTTTTTTTCCATCAACATGTTATTGATCCCATGATAATTCTATAGTTTCATCATCAAAAGTTTGTTCTTCCTCGAGATTGGTAACATTATCACGTGCAGAAGACATTGTTTGCATGAGCAGTCAAACATTTAATTTGTCTTGAATAACAACGATACAATACACTCCATGAATAAAAGTCTAAAATTTAATTCATCTTTCATGAAAATTGTTATTGTCTTGAACAAAGATACAATACTTCAATATTATAGTACAACTAACCTTTAATAACTTTATTTAATTTGTCCTCGGATATTGATTGACTTACATATCTTGATGATGGATTGGACTCCCTCTTTCAAACTATCCTTCCTCCCATCATTATGGTTCTGAAGTTCTTTTATGACTTACTTCTAAATAGTTATTATTGCATATTGTTGTTTGATATTTATCTCCCATCTTTTGTGGGCATCCACCTATGTTTTTTAAACTACTCTAATCAAAATCTATCTCATAATAATTTTGGATGACTAATGCTTAGATTAGTTCAAGAAACATAGAAGATATGGGGGATGAGTCTCAAGAAAAAACTGCAATAACTGTTTGGGAGATCAAATTTGAGTTTCTGTTGAGGTTAAAAATAACTTAATTGAAATTTTAACTATGACTTCAAACATATTACATTAAAAAAATTAAGGAATGAACATTCAAATCCACATTAATTCCACTCAAAGTCATTTACTTCCACTCACAAACATTTATTGTTTTCAACTTCCTATGAAATGTTTCCTTTTTTAGTAGGGCTAAGAGGATACACAAACTTGTGGTGGTATTGATGTGAGTTGGATGGGAGAGATCAACAACTGGAAATTTCTGAAATCTTCCAAGAGAAAGTATCCTAAAGATGAAGTTGAAAATAGGGATAGAAAGCTCTACTCATTGTGGGAGGAATACCTTTAAGATTCAGATTAGATGACTCACCGTAGTAGTATTATCACCCAAGTATGCTTAATGGTAGAGTTATAATAGGATCCAATGTGACCACACTCAAAATAAAAGAAATTTTTGATGAAGTGTTGTCAAAAGTAATCGAGTGAGTCATATAAGAAAATCCATATCAAGAAACTAAACAAATTCATTCATTATGTTTTGATTAATTTTTTGGTGTCATTTTTTGTGTTCCCAGGAAGTAATAAATGAGGAGGATAAAAGGATGAAAGAGTTGAAGAATGAGTTGGGACATGTGGTATTCAAATCTATGGAAATGGATTTGACAAATATTAATTAATACAATCCAAGTGGGGGGTATTTCATCAATGAAATTTGGAACCACAATGATGGGAGGAAGGCTAGTTTGAAAGAGGGAGTCCAATACATCATCAATATATGGAAGACAATCAAGAATATCAAGATAGATTAAATAAAGGTATTGAAGGTTAGTTTTACTTTACTATTGAAGTATTATATCTTTGTTTAAGATAGTAACAATTTTCAGGAAATATGTATGAAATTGTGGACTTTTATGCATGGAGTGTACTGTATTTTATATTTATCTTACTAAAATGAATACTTATTTACACAACCATATTTGTGAAACCTGTGGTCCTTTTAATGAAAATTTATTTATATTTCTCATGACTATTATGTGTTGTATGCTTCTTTCACATCATTGAATGGAGATGTAGTTCACAGTGGTCTCGTATGAAGCTGGAATGAGTTTACAAAGTAGGGGTGGCATTGTGTAGGTATAGTTAAGGGAGATAGAGAGATATATAAGATACTCAAAAATAAAATTTACATTGATTAATCTTTTTCCATATGTTTACTTATATATAATATTGATGTTATTAATATTATGAATAAGTTCTAATCTCAATCCCAGATGAAATATAAGATGCTCATAAATAAAGAATAGGAAGCTTCTTTGTCCTAAGACCATCAACAAGAGTATAATATACTAGGATTGTACCTATCACTATAGAATAACCCCATATAGAATCATTCATAGACTACTCATCCATAAATAATCTACCAACCATATCTAATGACCATTCCTAGAAGGAATAGCTCAAAAGGACCATTGGAGGTTCCCCAACTAACCACATCGATAGAAATATTTCACATCAAAGAGGCAATAAGGATTAAAGTGTCCTTGGAACCTACACTGATGGAATCACTCAAACATTATCCTCAATTGAAGAGGAATTAGAATACCTCCACTCTAACGGTCTTGAAGAAATGAATGTCACCCCACTTATATTCGACATCACTTCTATCTTCTCAAGGATTCCTCACCTTCCAATTTTGGATATTTTTTTAATCCACCATAGTCCCAACAATCAGTATCAATAGTCTTGTTGTGCCTGAATTCACATCCCAATACCCTTTAAATTGATTTTCAACACCATCTAAATATTTTAAACTAAATTAATGGGTATAGAAATAGATTCAAATCTTGAAGGATGTTAACTAATGCATTCCCAAAATCAGGTCAAATATATCCATCTCAAGAACAGATAAATCATAGAAAAATTTATCCAAAATGAAAATTATAGAGCATGTTTCATAGTTAAATTATATAAATTCTCTTTGTCTAAGAAGTGTTAAAATATTCAATGTATGAGGTTTCATTTCAACATATAATCCCATATGATCTACAACACGATAAGTAATAAAACAGTGAGATGTTTTAGTATCAAACAAAGATTTCATGAGAGTATAATTTAAGAGAATCATATTGTGCACTATTGAAGTGCCAAATTTTTCCTCTATGAGCATCAGCTTGGCACTATACAGTTGTTTACTAGCTGTGCAGGAAAATTCTATATTGGTTTATTATGGATGAAATGACTGATGGGGTATTGGTGTTACATGAGATTCACCCTGGGTCACTCGTTGTATTTCAGTGGTGAAGAGATGAGATGTTGGGTTCATCATGGTTAAGAATAGCACAAAAATACAAAACATGGAACCCAAAAAATCAAACAATAATAGAGGAAAAGTAGAAAATAATATACATTGAATTATAGCCTTGATTCGTCTGAGGGAACATAGAGGATTCACGCTGGCAGCATATGAGTTCCGTGAGAGCATGAGAATCCTGAGTGACTGAGTTGCATTTAGGGTTCTTTTAAATATATCAGAGACACTTTTAACAGTGCTTTCATAAAATTGTTAATAAAGGTCACTTTAATCAGTGCTAAAATGATAAGCATTGATAAAAGGGATATTTATCTGTGCTTTTTTAATTATAATAAATCTCGAGATTTATTAGTGCTAAAAAAGCGCTAATAAAAAACATCTTTGTCAGCACTGATGTTTTAGCACAGATAAAGATATATTGGAATAGCTTTTTTTAGCACTGATAAAGATTGATCTTTATCAGCACTAAAAAATAGCTGATAAATATTCCTTTTATCAATGCTAAAATTTTAGCACTGACAAAGGATTTATAAATATAATTATTTAAATAAATTTATTATAATTTTATAATTATTTAGATATGTATAATTATTTATTTATAATTATATAAATACTAATTTAAAAAATAATAATTATTTATTTATAATAATTATAAATTTATAAATATATATAGTAAATATACATTTATAAATATATTTATTTATAAAAATTTATTTAAAAATTTATTTTTAACATTATTAGTCAATATATAATCTTAAATACATTTATTTTAAAAATGAGTGAAATTAAATAATTCAAAATGAGTACAATTTAAAAATATTGAAAAAATGGATAAGTTTTATTAGTTAAATAGAAATTATTAAAAAAATATAGATATATATATATATATATTGAAAATACTAAAACATAGTAAATAAATATATATAAATAAATAATATAGATTTTTTAAATTAAAAAAAATATTAAAAATGAATACTCTAACTGTAATAGTATTAAAAATAAATAAATAAAATCGACCGATTAAAAACATAATATATCATGATATAATTAAAATTTTAAAATATACTAAATTTTGAATAACTTACATAAATATTAGGTGTATGTGTTTCTATATATTGTGTAAATATATTTGTGTGTGTGTTTATATATAAAAATGAATTAATTTACTATATATGTACATGAAATTAATGTAACACGCGATGTTTGATATATGTTAAATTGTAAAATCAAACAACATCAAAAATGAATAAGCCATTAATATGTTTTTAATTAACATTTTATTCATTATATATATATATATATATATTTAATATATATTATTTATTACTATTTATAATTAATATATATATATATTATACTTATTCATTTTTATAAATAATTGTTTCATTAATAAATTTGTAAATAATTTTGTAATTTATTCATTTTTTATTTTTTTGTTTAATTATTACAATCTATTCATTTTATATATCTATATTTAATTATACTATTTATAAATATTTATAATCTATATATATGTGTGTATATTAAATGTATTCGTTTTTATTAATAATTATTTAATTAATAAAATGTTTAATATTTTTCTTAATTTACTCATTTTAAATTTTTATTTGTTTAATTATTTAATTTTATTCATTTTACATATCTATATATTTAATATATACTATTTATTAATTCTTAAAATTTATATATATGTATATTCAATTTATTCATTTTTAACAATAATTATTTAATTAATGAAATTGTTAAAAAAATTATTTTTATTTGTTTGCTTATTTTATTTTTTTGTGGACCTTTATCAGCGCAAAAATAAAGCACTGATAAAGATTCCATTTTATCAGTGCTAAAAAAAAGTGCTGATAAAGGGTGTCATTTATCAGTGCTTTTTTTAGTGCTGATAAAGGTCTTGCTTTATCAGCATTTATTTTAGCACTGATAAAGATAGAATTTATCAACACATTTTGCTAGCGCTACTAAATTTCAACACTATTTAAGGTGTTTTTTATAGTAGTGATCATTGTATTCCACACAAAAGGATTATTTTCTAGTGGATTGTGTGGTATTGGATTATTTCTGAACCATACCAAGTACTAGTTACTCATGTTGAGTAGTGAACCTTGTAAATTCTTGTGTTCTCATGGTTGTGTGTTTGATTTGTTTTCAGCAGATAAAGAAATATTTTATAGGAGGTTAAGGTTGTTTCTAAAGTAAGGAAACTTAAAATAAAAAGATATCACTGATTCACCCCCTCCCCCTCTCAGTGATACTTAAATCCTGTTTGGGTAATCTCAATTGGTATCAGATGTGAAGGTTCCCTTCGTTTACTCTTTGTTGAAGTTTTGAAAAGAATTTGTGATGGAGAATCTGAATTTTGTGAATAGTAAGGGAGTTTAGATCTTCAATGGAAAGAACTATCATATCTAGAAATATTTAATGATGACCTATCTTATGTATCTTGTGTATATTTTTCTTTAATCTACAACATATGGATTTACTCCTATTGATGATAAGGTTCCTCTTACACCTATCGACAATTTCTCTCATCACTTTATAAAAGTGATCTTTTAAGAGTGAAAGGTGTTTCCACTACCAAAGGTATTTGGGATAAGTTGAAAGAAATTTACAAAGGAAATACAAAAGTAAAGAAGACAAAGTTAAAAATATGGAGACTGAAGTATGAAGATCTCAATCTAGGTGAATTAAAATTTGTTGGTGACTTATTTACTGGGGTAAATGATATAGTCATCACTATCATATGTCTTGGTGAAATGTTTTAAGATTCTATAATTTTTTAAAAGATCTTAATAATCCTTCCTAACAAGTTTGACTCCAAAGTTTCTTTATTGAAAGATATAGATCCCAAAACTCTATCTATGGATTATCTTTATAGTACTCTCATTACTTATGAAATGAAAAGGGAAAATATTATAAAGTGAAAAACAAAAGCTAATAGAGAAATGCCTTTCAAAGTTTCCAAGAAAGAAAATTATAATAAGGTTCTTGAGGAATATGATGTTGCTGAATCTGACTCCGAAAATAAGGTATGTAAAAATCTTGATGAATTTTTATCCTTCCTCCAATGGCCCGAAGGACTTCATTTTTTATTAATCTTTGATATTCCACCTTTCAAGGGGTGAGGTGGAACCATTACAAGGCCTATAGGCATAAGTGTTACATGGACCGTAGGACTTAGATGAATTCATTTCCCGTAGGCTTAAAACATTACATACAACCCATACTAACTACTTGGAACTGCTCCTCCCCAACATCTTCATCATGAAATCAGCTCTCCACCTTCGCATGGATGTCCGTCTAAGCTTTCTCATGCATGCATAAGCTTGTCCCGATGGTAGGTGTCATACCCTCCCATTCTTGGAATATGTTTATCTTCTGCTATAGTGAATGCTCCATGCTCATCCTCCTTCTAGAGCTTGTTCCTTATAGGTTTTCTAGTTTGCATTTGTACTTAAGGTTTCCTGAAGGCCTTAAGGTGGCCTGAAGGCCTTAAGGTGGCCCGAAGGCCTTAAGGTGGCCCGAAGGCCTTAAAGGACTCAGGGACCAAATCAGTGGCCCAAAGGACCAAACGGGGGAATATTCCTAGCTACTATAGTGCCAAACAGTATCTGCTACAGTGCCTGCTACAGTGCTTGAAATTATGCCTCCACCTGGATTTGATCTCGGGTCGCCTGGATGCACTCAAGGAGTCCTTACCAACCGGTCTAAGGCTTATGTTCAGGAATTTTTATCCTTATTTTCTAAAAAATGTTAGAAGAGTTATAGGTAAATATAAAGGGAAACTTCCCTTGAAGTGTTTTGAATATAGATCTTTTGGTAACTTTACAGCTAATTTTCCTCAAAGAAATAAATAAGAGGATAGTGATGAAGAATAAATAAGGCCAAGAAGGTCATAGAATAAATAGGGTAATAAGGATAAATATTTTTCCAGAGGTAAATATAAATAGTTATTCAAATATAAAATAATGATATTTTTGTCTAAAGATAAAGAAGAAGAAGATATTGAAGGTAAATCTAAAAAATATTTTGAAAAAACTAGAGAGAATACTTTTATTGAAACAGTGAATATTGAAGAATTCAAAATGAGAAGTTCTGAAGAAGAAGAAACCCAATTATAGTTTTATCTTAAAGAATAATTGAAAGAATGACTAAATAATATTTAAAGTCTTGAAAAATAAATCAGGAAGCTAATAATTAAAATTACTCATAAAACAATCAATAAGGTTTTCCTGATGAGAAATTCAAGCTATTGGAAGAGAATAATGATTTGAAGAAATATCTTCAGTGATAAAATATGTGTTGGCTCAACCAACAAAATTACTACTATTCGATAGGTTATAGAAGGAAAATTTTGAGGGGGGTTAAATCCTCTCAAAAGAAGAATTTTGAGAAGGAAGTTCATAAGAAATATAAGAAGGTTGGTGTGAAAGTTTAGAATAAGTTCCAACCCCTAGAAACTATTTTTGAAATATTTGAACAATCTAGAGATCTTGCTAAGGGTTGTCTTTTTTTGTTACCAGCACAAAAAAATTTTCTTAACAATTCTTATAAGACATGGGTGAATAAAGAAAAGGGAAAAGAAAAATATTTTATTACTGAAACCTCTTTGAACGCTATAAAAGGATAAATACCTTGGATTCTTGATATTGGGTGTTCTTCTAGTATAATAGGAGACTTAAAGTTATTGAAGAATGTTAAAGACATAAAATAAGGAATGGTAAAATTTTGAAATGATGAATCTCTAAGAATCAAAGGTGTTTGATCAGCTATCATTGGGAAAGAAAATATGAAATATAATAAAGATTTATGTTTTTATGGGTTGAAACACAACCTGTTGAGTGTTTCACAACTTTTTAATGAGGGTAAAAAAGTTATCTTTAGTAAATATGATTTTTTTAAAGTGGGGAAGATGGAAAGATAGTTAAAATAGGACAAAATACAAAAGGAAACTTATTCCAAGTTGTAGAAATAAAAAACTCTTGTTACTTGGGTGTGATGGAAGAAAAATTGTTGTGACATAAAAGGATGGGAAAAAGTGTCAAAAAATCATGAGAAAGATATCAAATAAAGATAGTGTCTCGGATATTCTTGATATGTCAAGAAGAATAGATTGGTGTTTAACTATTTTTCAAAAGGGAAAAATTACTAACTTAGTGCATAAGAAAGATGAGATTTGTTCAAAATAACCCTTGGAACTTATTAATTTTGATATTTGTGGGCCAATGAGAAAAAAATAAACTAATATAGATAAGTACTTCATCACTTTAATTGATTCCTTTACTCACATTACTTGTGTGATGTATATGAAACATAGTTCATATGCTCTAAAAATGTTTAAAAGTTTCAGGAGAAAAAATGAGAAAGAATATGAGTATTCATTGAAGAAGTTTAGAACTGATAATGGTGGTGAATACAAAAATGAATAATTTTAAAGTTATATTGATAATAATATAATTTTTTCATGAGTTAATTTCACTATATACTCCTCCACAAAATGGGGTCTCTAAAAGGAATAACAAAAGTTTAGTGGAAATGGGGAGAAATATGTTACTTGAACATTGTCTTTCTCATTGCTTTTGGAGGAAATCATGAGTATTGTTGTGTATATCCAAAACCAATGTTTCTATAAACCAATTTCATATATGACTCTATATGAAATGTTTTATGGAAAAACTCCAAGTTTGAAACACTTTAGAGTTTTTAGGAGTACATTCATCACAAAGAAGAAAGGTTGAAGCATTTGAAATTTTGAGCATAGAGGTGAAGATGGAATTTTTTTTGGTTATTCTCCGAAAATAAGAGGATATAAATTTTTATAAATTAAAAAATAATAATTTTTTATTCTTCTGATGTGAAATTTTTTGAAAAGTATAAGGAAGAAAAACAAACTTATGCTGATAAGGAAGTTGATTAAGATAAATAAAGTTTTGTTAACAATTCTGATAAGGATGCTAAAAGTGGAAATCCTACTCAAGAAGAATAATCAAACTCAACTATTTAAAGTGATGAGGATGAAACTCAAATAACTCATACTAGGTTGATAAATCTAGTGTAGGCTCAGAACATTATTGGTGATTAACATCAGAAGGTTCAAACAAGAATAACTTCAAAAATTATTACACATATTTCATTGTATTCAAAAGTCAAGATGAAAGGTGTGAATGAAGATTTTGAGCATATGAAATGGGTTCATGCTATGAATGAATAAATTGATCAGATAAAAAAGAATTATACTTGGGAACTCATACCCAAATTTGATAACAAAAATTTTATTGGTACAAAATGGGTTTTCTGGAAAAAGATGAATGGATAAGGTGAATTGATAAGGAACAATGTAATATTGGTGTACAAAGGCCACTCAAAAATTGAAGGTGTTGATTTTGATGAGTCTTTTGATCTATTTTAAAGGTTAGAAACAATCATAATATTTCTTTTTATTGTCATATAATGAATTTACACAATTTTTCAAACGGATTTGAAGTCTGTATTTCTGAATTAGGATCTTGATGAGAAAGTTTAAATTGAACAAAATTGTGGATTTTTTCTTGGGAAAGATGAAAGTTATATTTATAAGATAAATAAATCCATGTATGGGATAAAACAATCTCTTAGGGAATGGTATTCCAAATTGGATACTTTCTTGAGGAATATGAGTTTCAATAAAGAAAGAGTTGATATCAACCTTTACATTAAAGAAAGTTATGAGTTTTTCATCATCGTAATTTTTTATTTTGATGACATTATCTTTTTTTAGAATGATGAAAGAACTTGTGAAAGATTTAATGAAGAGATGAAAAAAAATTGAGATTCCCATGCTGGGAGAAATGAAATATTTTCTTGGGCTACAAATCTTACAAAAGAAGAAACACATTTTTATTTCTCAAGAAAATTATTCTAAGGAACTTCTTAAGAAGTTAA
This sequence comes from Viscum album, assembly GCA_963277665.1. Classification (NCBI taxonomy): domain Eukaryota; kingdom Viridiplantae; phylum Streptophyta; class Magnoliopsida; order Santalales; family Viscaceae; genus Viscum; species Viscum album. The sequence continues at coordinate 286,864,380 of OY728151.1, read as the reverse complement.
AAATAGAAAACTTGAAACCAGTTTTCACACCAATTTCAATGGGAACCAAGTTTTATAAAGATGTAGAAGGCAAAGAATTTGATCATAAATATTTTTAGAAGTTGATTAGAATTTTTTTATATTTTACTGCCTCAAGACCTGACATTGTTAATGATGTTACCATATGTGCAAGAATTCATATTGATCCTAAGGAATCACATTTAATTGCAGGAAAAAGAATTATTAGATATATCAATGGAACAAAAATTTTGGAATCAGGTATGATATCTTAGAAAGTATTGACTTTTTTGGGTATTTAGATGTTGATTATTACAACCCTGCTTTTTATTACAACTTAAACATGCTTTATTACATAAAACTTCACTTGATACAACAAAGAAGATCGAGAGGTTTAGTGTCTTTGGGGATTAGCATCATTACATAAAAACTTTAAACTTGAAATATAACATCCTTATTGAAAACTTCCTTTACATGACCACTACATTCCCTCGTACTTAGCATTGCATGGGATAACCTGAGGACATGCATAAGAAAAGGGTGAGCTATAAAGCCCAGTAAGGGAGTAAACAATGAATAACATGAGGAGTGAAATACATGTTAGGAAATAGGAATATAAATAGAGAATAATAGAAACATGAACATAAAGGCATGATAAAGCATGGTAATCATAACATGGAAATGTGGCAACAACACTTAACATTGAATTAGCATGAGCCAAGGCTCATTGAACATGGAGCATGAGTAAACCCTCATTGCACTTGAAGCACGAGTAAACCATCGTTGCACTTGAATTAGCATGAGTCAACACTCATTTCACATGATGTATCATGATACTATACTTTACCCAATGCATTGGAGTGCTATCAGGGCGCACCCTTCTTAAACATTTCATTTCATGCATAAGTGTGCCACATGGATCATAAAACATGGATTCATAAAACATAATCATTTATTCCATGATAAAGGAATGTGGAATTCATACATGATACTTTACAATCAATAAGTAAATGTGCATAAAGGTGAATACCCTTGATGGAGAAATGGGCATGGTATTCACTACACAACGATATTGGCTTAGAAAATCAGTGTGATTTCGGCAGCGTAACGGCGTGACATAAGAATTCATAAAAAAGTCTGATGAGAGAGAAAGGGGTTCCTCATCATATTTACATGTAATGGACAGTAAGAAGGTCATATAGATACATGTCCCAACAATTTAAAAGGAATTTAGATTCATGATACAAAAGTATTGCTTGAATATAAAAGAGGAGAAAAAGGTTCCTTTCGGAATTTCGGCATAGTAACGGGTGTACATGGGAGGCATTTAATGAGAGAGAAAGGGGTATCCCATCATTAAAACAATAAGAGGGCAGTATGGGAGAGGTTCTAAACCATACCCCAACATTCATAAATGAAATTAAAAGGGCAATACAACTTAAAGAAAAATTGACAAAAATGAGAAAGGAAGAAAAACCCTTACTTGGAAGTGTGCTTCCAAAGGCTAGAGAGAGGCTTGTGAGAGGCTTCTTGGGAGCTTGGGGCACCTTGAGAAGATTCTAGAGAGAGTAGGGCAGAGGTTGTACGAACTTCAAGGGCTTTGAGTGAGGAGGAAGTGGGAGCTTGGGTGGGTTTATATAGGAAAGGTGATAGAATTCTTTATTATTTAGGTTTGGGACCCCTTATATTAAAATAATCCAAACCACAAACCATCCCATGGTATTTGCCCATGGTTTCTGGAAAAGGAAATAGGAAAACAATATTTTAAAAGTTCAAGGTCCGAACTTATTAAAAAATTAGGGTTGATTATGTGGAGGTGAGTCTCCCATGGAAATTAATTTAAAAAGGCAAAGTGTTGAATAAGTCTTGAGGGCTCCATTAATGCTTTGAAAAGTAAGTAAAACAAACCCAAAACCTCATTATTTTAATGATAAAACACATATTGGCCGAACATAAGGGTTATGGTATTTTATTACATCACCATTGGGTCATTATGATGTCATAAAACACATTATATATTTAAATGGTATTTAATTTTTACCCAAAAATTTGACTGTCTCAGAAAATTATGAAAAATTCACCGTTGGATAATTTCGACGTCCTGATTCCAAAAATAATATTTATTTTATCTAAATAATTTTCTAAATATGTGAATTTTCACTTTTAAAATAAAAACCGACATTTATAAAAATTCACGGGTTTTGACAGAAATGGCCTTCAAACCTTAATAAAAATTTTAATTGCATTCATAAAATTATAAGATCATTTATATTTAATAAAAATTAATTTAATATTAATAATAATATTTTATTAAAATATTATTTAATTCAAAAATCCTTTAATTTAATAAAATATAATTCTTAATTAAATAATAACTAAAAACACCATTTGTACTTTAAAAACTAATTACAATGTATCAAAAAAAATTATATTCATTATTATATACAAAAAATAATGTACATGAACATGGTGCTACTTATTTGTTACATAACCCCTTAAAATAGCCGCATAAGACCTAAGGGTAAGGTGTGCGATGGTGACAGACTCTTGGGGTTGCTCGGATAACATCGCTCGAGTGGTAATCTCTATCAACTTCCATTTTTCCCGTAGACGATCACGTTCGAGCTTGACTTGATGAAGCTCAGCTTGGGCTTGGTCAAGGGAAAAGCCCAAAGACGCCACCTCTTTTCCGAGCTCCGACAAATGGGCTTCGTAAGGGGAAATTCTACTGGATGTGGCCATCGCTTCCTTTGTCTGAGTAGAAAATTGGTTCGTTAAAGCCTTATATTTAAACTACCCAGATGATCACTGTTCAACGGCTATAAAAGTAACGGTCACAAATCTTAAAGTAAAACTAAAAAAGTTGATATCTTATAAAAACATTTTTCATAAAGAAACATTTAACTGGATCAAGAGGGATTTTCCATTAATGAAATTTTGGGTCGTTACAACATTCCCCCCTTAAGAAATTTCGCCCTCGAAATTTTCCTTTTCCCACACTAAAACAAATGTGGGTAACTTAGCTTCATCATATCCTCCGACTCCCAAGTTGCTTCTTCAAACTTGTGGTTTCTCCACAACACCTTGACGAGGGGCGTTGTCTTATTTCGTAGAACTTTTTCTCTACGATCTAAGATCTTCACTGGTTGCTCCTCATAAGAAAGATCGTCTTCTAATTGTACCACCTCGGAAGAGAGTACATGTGAAGGGTCTGGTATGTACTTCCTTAAGAGGGATACATGGAAGACATCATGCACCTTGGCCATAGTAGGTGGAAGTGCTAGTCGATAGGCCACAGCCCCAACACGATCAAGAATCTCGAAGGGGCCGATGTACCTTGGACTTAACTTCCCTTTCTTTCCAAACCTCATGACCTTCTTCCACGGAGATATGCGTAAAAACACCATGTCTCCGACTTTAAACTCAAGGTCTCGTCGACGATTATCTGCATAACTCTTCTGTCGACTCTGGGCTGGCTTGATATGCTGCTGAATGGTTTTCACCTTCTCCACCATTTCTTCGACCATTTCTGGTCCAAGCAGCTTACGTTCACCGACCTCATCCCAACATGCCGGTGTTCTACACCTTTTCCCATACAGGGCTTCATATGGTGCCATTTGGATGCTCGAGTGGAAACTATTATTATAAGAGAACTCAACTAGAGGAAGATTTTGATCCCATCCTCCTTTAAAGTCCATTGAGCACGCTCTCAACATATCCTCAAGTGTTTGGATAGTCCGCTCGGATTGGCCATCAGTTTGAGGATGATAGGCCGTACTGAAGTTCAGTTCAGTATTCAGAGCATGTTGAAGACTCTTCCAAAACTTAGAGGTAAATCTTGGATCTCGGTCAGACACAATAGATAGTGGTACTCCATGCAACCGTACCACTTCCCTGATATATATCCATGCCAGTTGATCCAAATAGAAATCCTCTCGAATAGAAATGAAGTGTGCAGTCTTTGTAAGATGATCCACAATAACCCAGATTGCATTGTTGCTTTTGGATGTCCTTGGAAGTCCAGTGACGAAGTCCATGGTGATGTTCTCCCATTTCCATTTTGGTATGGGAAATGGTTGCATCATCCCCCTAGACTTCTGCCTCTCTGCCTTCACTTGCTGACACACCAGGCACTTTGATGTATATTCGGCGATCTCCTTCTTCATATTATCCCACCAAAAGTTTTCTCGGAGATCTCGATACATCTTTGTGCTCCCTGGGTGAATAGAGAAATTTGAACTATGTGCATCATCCAAAAGTTCCTTCTTCAACTCCGAACTTGATGGGACACATAGTCTTTTCCCAAACCGCACAATTCCTTCTTCATTAACATTAAACTCTGAGGATTTTCCCTTTTTAATAGCTTCCACTTTTTCTTGGATTCCTGCATCATCCTTTTGAGCATCCTTTAACCTTTCCAAAAGAGATGGTTGAGCAATCATTTGTGAAAGGATTGATGATGTTCCCTTCTTTATGATTCCCACGTCCATCTTCATCAAGTCTAAGAAGATTGGATCCTTCTCAATTCTCATCATTGATAGAATTGCTGGATCCTTTCTACTTAGGGCATCCGCCACCTTGTTCGCCTTCCCAGGGTGGTAATGTATTGAACAGTCATAATCCTTGATGAGCTCTATCCATCTTCTCTGGCGCATATTAATCTCTTTCTGTGTGAATATATATTTAAGACTCTTGTGGTCAGTATATATCTCACATTTCTCTCCATAGAGATAATGCCGCCAGATTTTCAAGGCAAAGATCACCGCCGCCAACTCCAGATCATGCGTTGGATAGTTTCACTCATGGATTTTCAACTGCCTTGGGGCATAGGATATCACTTTATCATTCTACATCATCACACATCCTAATCCCTTCTTAGAAGCATCACTGAATACCACAAAAAAGCTCCCCACTTGTGGGTAAAGTGAGCACGGGTGCAGTGATAAGCCTCCTTTTCAACTCCTTGAAGCTTTCTTCGCATTCATCACTCCAAGCAAACTTTACTCCCTTTCGAGTTAGCTTGGTAAGAGGGTTGGACAATCATGAGAAGTTTCTCACAAATCATCGATAATATCCAGCTAACCCCAAGAAGCTACGGATATCAGTTAGCGATGTTGGCCTCGGCCATCCCTCAATTGCATCTGTTTTGGAGGGGTCCACAGATATCCCATTGCTTGTGATGATATGGCCCAAGAATGAGACCTCCTTCAACTAGAACTCACACTTGCTGTACTTGGCATAGAGCTTCTCCTTGCGCAAAGTCTCCAGTACAGTTCTTAAATGCTCCTCATGGTCCTCCTTGGTTTTGGATTATATTAGAATATCATCTATAAAGACTACCACAAATTTATCTAGGTAATCTCTAAAGACTCTATTCATCAAGTCCATGAATATTTCTGGAGCATTGGTGAGTCCAAAAGGCATTACTATGAATTCATAGTGCCCATACCTTGTACGAAAAGCAGTCTTGGGGATATCTTCCTTCTTCACCCTTACTTGATAATATCCCGACCGCAAGTCGACCTTGGAGAAGTATTGTGCTCCACGCAGCTGATCAAACAAGTCATCGATTCTTGGGAGAGGATACTTGTTCTTTATCGTGATTTTGTTAAGTTCACGATAATCGATGCAAAGTCGCATTGACCCATCCTTCTTCTTGACGAAGAGGACTGGTGCACCCCATGGTGATGCACTTGGGCATATAAACCCTTTATCCAGATTCTCCTATAGTTGTTTCTTCAGTTCTTCAAGCTCAACCACAGCCATTCTATATGGAGTCTTGGATATTGGTAGCGCCCCGGGTATAAGTTCAATTGATAACTCAACATCTCTTCTTGGAGGAAGACCAGGAAGTTCCTCGGGAAATACTTCAGCGAATTCCCTCACAATAGGCATTTCTTCAAGGGTGGTTTCTTCCTTGGACTCAATCATCTGAACCAGATATGCGTGCTCATAAGGCAGTAATATCCATGCTTGAGATGATGGAGCTAAAGGAGATTCATCTTCCTCCTGACACTTGTAAAGAATCGGGGGTCGATTCTCCATATGGAGTGTGATTTCCCTCTCCCGACAATTTATGTTGGCTCTATATAAGGAAAGCCAATCCATGCCAAGAATTGCATCAAATTCCACCAAAGGGAGTATGACGAGGTTCGCCGGGAAATTCAATCCACATATTATAACAGGGGAGGACTTATACTCATGGGATGCAATGATTGCCCCATTTTCCGTACTCACCGACATCTTTACTTCCATGATTTGTGGTGGTGCAGGGATTGTTCTACTAAACTTTTGAGATATAAAAGAATGCGTAGAACCTGAATCAAAAAGTATGTTCGCTATTCTTGAATGAATAACTAGCGTACCCATCACCACTTCGTTGTCGGGGTTCACTTCGGTAGAAGTGATGGCAAAAGCTCTTCCTTGCTGTCTTGGAGGTTGTTGATTGCCTCCGATAACCCTTGGATTAGGGCACTGATTCGCAAAATGACCCGGTTCTTTGCATTTGAAGCATTGAACAATGCGTTGAGGTTCGAACGGAGCGTTCCTCCCCTCCGTCGCAGCCGCGGGTCCTTCTTGCTGACAGTTAACAGCTAGGTGCCCTTCTCTTCCACACTTAAAACATTTTCTTGTCCCCCTAAGGCAATTTCCAGTGTGCTTTTTTCCACACTTTTGGCAAGTGGGGTGCTGGAATTTCTTAGCGCCGTTGGATTTATCCATCGGACCACCAGAATTGAAGTCCACCTTCCGCTTCTTGTCCCCATGATACCCCTGTGATTCTCCGATCTCCATTTAAACCTTGAGGGAACATCGGACAATTTCCTCATAGTTGTCGAAGTCACGGATCGCTAATTCTTTCCGCAAGCTAGGCTTCAGCCCACCAAAGAAGCGGTCAACCTTGCATTCGGGGGTAACGACAAAGCCGGAAGCGTATCGTGAAAGCCTTGTGAAGTTTTCCTCGTACGCTCCCACAGATTCCTCATCTTTCTGCTTGAGGGAAAGGAAGTCCCTTTCCATCTTAAGACAGAGGGTGCGTGGAAAATATTTATCGAAAAACATCTTCCGGAATACCTTCCATTCCAAAGCCTCGATCTCCTCCTCAGGCTTCGTATTTTTGATCAACGTACACCATTGATCATCTTCACCCTCCATACGATAAGCCGCCAGGAGAACCTTCTCTTTTTCAGAGCATTGGAGGATGGAGAATATCTTTTCAATGGAGTTGATCCATTGTTCAGCAATCGTGGGATCGGATGATCCACTAAAAGTAGGAGGCCTTTGTCTCATGAAGCTTTCAATAGCGACTTGTTCTTTCTTAGGGGGGGTTGAACGTTCCTCTTGACCAGTGTTTCTATTCAAAACTTGAGTTAGCTGAGAGAGAAGCATGACAAAGTTCGCGATTCCCGCTCCCATTGGATTGGGCATCTCATAAGTACAATCATCACACTGATCTTCACAACGGTTGTTAGCCCGAGTTCTCCTATTACCGGCCATTGGCTGGAATAAAAGGAAAGTTAGGGGTAATACATAAAGGGTAATCCAAAGACAAAAGTTGATGACTTATAAATAAACTTTAATCTCTTTAACTCATGAGTCTATAGGATTCAATCCAGGCTTTTCATGATCTTCCTTCTAACATATATTCTTAGGAGCATTTTTCCCTTAATAAGGGTTCATACTAAGATTGTGAATTTATCAAAACATATCCCCCGGGAGTGTCGTAACCAAGAGTGCAGCAAGGCCCATTGTCGTGCACCAGTTCCCGTTCGAGTCTAGCTCAAAGCGGTGTTTTCGGGTTTTACCCCTAGGATACATCTGTGCCAGAGCCGCCTCTACCTGCTCGTATCCAGACAGGGATGTATTTGTTTGATAAACCACTTACTTAGTATTTACCAAAACATAGGGATGTTTTTATTATGCTTAGTCTTGTATCTAAGGCTTTACTAGGGTTTCTTAATCCCAAAAATAACTAAACCTATCCTCTGATACCAACTATGACAACCATGCTTTTTATTACAACTTAAACATGCTTTATTACATAAAACTTCACTTGATACAACAAAGAAGATCGAGAGGTTTAGTGTCTTTGGGGCTTAGGATCATTACATAAAAACTTTAAACTTGAAATACAACATCCTTATTGAAAACTTCCTTTACATGACCACTACATTCCTTCATACTTAGCATTGCATGGGATAACCTGAGGACATGCATAAGAAAAGGGTGAGCTATAAAGCCCAGTAAGGGAGTAAACAATGAATAACATGAGGAGTGAAATACATGTTAGGCAATAGGCATATCAATAGAGCATAATAGAAACATGAACATAAAGGCATGATAAAGCATGGTAATCATAACATGGAAATGTGGCAACAACACTTAACATTGAATTAGCATGAGCCAAGGCTCATTGCACATGGAGCATGAGTAAACCCTCATTGAACTTGAAGCACGAGTAAACCCTCGTTGCACTTGAATTAGCATGAGTCAACACTCATTGCACATGACGTATCATGATACTATACTTTACCCAATGCATTGGAGCGCTATCAGGGCGCACCCTTCTTAAACATTTCATTTCATGCATAAGTGTGCCACATGGATCATAAAACATGGATTCATAAAACATAATCATTTATTCCACGATAAAGGAATGTGGAATTCATACATGAAACTTTACAATCAATAAGTAAATGTGCATAAAGTTGAATACCCTTGATGGAGAAATGGGCATGGTATTCACTACACAATGATATTGGCTTAGAAAATCGGTGTGATTTCGGCAGCGTAACGGCGTGACATAAGAATTCATAAAAAAGTCTGATGAGAGAGAAAGGGGTTACTCATCATATTTACATGTAATGGACAGTAAGAAGGTCATATAGATACATGTCCCAACAATTGAAAAGGAATTTAGATTCATGATACAAAAGTATTGCTTGAATATAAAAGAGGAGAAAAAGGTTCCTTTCGGAATTTCGGCATAGTAACGGGTGTACATGGGAGGCATTTAATGAGAGAGAAAGGGGTATCCCATCATTCAAACAATAAGAGGGCAGTATGGGAGAGGTGAGAAACCATACCCCAACATTCATAAATGAAATTAAAAGGGCAATACAACTTAAAGAAAAATTGACAAAAATGAGAAAGGAAGAAAAACCCTTACTTGGAAGTGTGCTTCCAAAGGCTAGAGAGAGGCTTGTGAGAGGCTTATTGGGAGCTTGGGGCACCTTGAGAGGATTCTAGAGAGAGTAGGGCAGAGGTTGGACTAACTTAAAGGGCTTTGAGTGAGGAGTAAGTGGGAGCTTGGGTGGGTTTATATAGGAAAGGTGAGAGAATTCTTTATTATTTAGGTTTGGGACCCCTTATATTAAAATAATCCAAACCACAAACCATCCCATGGTATTTGCCCATGGTTTCTGGAAAAGGAAAGAGGAAAAAAATATTTTACAAGTCCAAGGTCCGAACTTATTAAAAAATTAGGGTTGCTTATGTGGAGGTGAGTCACACTCCCATGGAAATTAATTTAAAAAGGCAAAGTGTTGAATAAGTCTTGAGGGCTCCATTAATGCTTTGAAAAGTAATTCAAACAAACCCAAAACCTCATTATTTTAATGATAAAACACATATTGGCCGAACATAAGGGTTATGGTATTTTATTACATCACCATTGGGTCATTATGATGTCATAAAACACATTATATATTTAAATGGTATTTAATTTTTACCCAAAAATTTGATTGTCTCAGAAAATTATGAAAAATTCACCGTTGGATAATTTCGACGTCCTGATTCCAAAAATAATATTTATTTTATCTAAATAATTTTCTAAATATGTGAATCTTCACTTTTAAAATAAAAACCGACATTTATAAAAATTCACGGGTTTTGACAGAAATGGCCTTCAAACCTTAATAAAAATTTTAATTGCATTCATAAAATTGTAAGATCATTTATATTTAATAAAAATTAATTTAATATTAATAATAATATTTTATTAAAATATTATTTAATTCAAAAATCCTTTAATTTAATAAAATATAATTCTTAATTAAATAATAACTAAAAACACCATTTGTACTTTAAAAACTAATTACAATGTATCAAAAAAAATTATATTCATTATTATATACAAAAAATAATGTACATGAACATGGTGCTACTTATTTGTTACATAACCCCTTAAAATAGCCGCATAAGACCTAAGGGTAAGGTGTGCGATGGTGACAGACTCTTGGGGTTGCTCGGATAACATCGCTCGAGTGGTAATCTCTATCAACTTCCATTTTTCCCGTAGACGATGACGTTCGAGCTTGACTTGATGAAGCTAAGCTTGGGCTTGGTCAAGGGAAAAGCCCAAAGACGCCACCTCTTTTCCGAGCTCCGACAAATGGGCTTCGTAAGGGGAAATTCTACTGGATGAGGCCATCGCTTCCTTTGTCTGAGTAGAAAATTGGTTCGTTAAAGCCTTATATTTAAACTACCCAGATGATCCCTGTTCAACGGCTATAAAAGTAACGGTCACAAATCTTAAAGTAAAACTAAAAAAGTTGATATATTATAAAAACATTTTTCATAAAGAAACATTTAACTGGATCAAGAGGGATTTTCCATTAATGAAATTTTGGGTCGTTACATTGATTGGGTAGGAAATGTTAATGATAGAAGATCTACATCTGGTGGAGTTTTTTCTAGAGGAAATTTGTTTTAGTTCCCATACAAAGAAAAAAAATTAGTAACTCATAGCATGGATGGAGCTGAGTATATTTCTACCACTCAATCTATTACCCAACTTATGTGGATAAAAAACTCAATTAGAAGACTTACTTGTTGAATTAAAGTTACCCTTACTCTTGGGATGTGATAATAAAAGTGAAATCAGTCTTAAAAGGAATTTGGTATAACATTATCATTCAAAAAATATTGACATAAATCACCATTTAATCAAATATCATGTGGATAAAAATGAATTAAATCTGGAGTATGTTCCTACATCGGAACAAGTTACTAACATATTCAGAAAACCTTTAGCAAAGGAAACTTTTTATAATTTTAGGTTGAACATGGGCATCCAACCTCTTTCTCATCAAGGTTTAGGTATGTATTTTTTTCTCTCTCATCTTATCTTAGGATAGTGTTTTCAAGGGGGATAATTGTTTCATAAATCTATCCTTATGGAAGCATTCATAAAGGGTGAGTTTTGGGTAAGCTATGAATCAATCATGTGGGTGTGTGAACTATTTTAACTATTTGTTGGAGTAGTTTTTGGAAACAAAATTTTTGTATTGTAGAGAATTTTAAGAAGTGGAGAAAAGATGAGGAAGAAAGATGAGGAAGAAATATGAGGAATAAATCTCATGAATAAATATGAGTAAGAAAGCTAAGTAAGAAAGATGAATAAGAAATCTAAGGAATAAAAGCTTAGGAAGAAAGTTGAGGAAGTTTTTCATGAGTCACTACTTTTGGACAGCATGGTTTTTTCTATCAATAATTATTATTTCCTACAATGATTTTTCTTACTTAGGCTTAGAATTATTGATAAGTAATCCATTTCTTGAGGTTACAAAGTTCAATGATTTATGAATCATGGTTAATAACAAAATCCAAAGGGGGATATTGTTAGGACCAAGCTGATAAGGAAGATTTTTGTATTCATGTATTGTCTTTTTTGTCAAGGAAATTCCAAAGAAGGATAAATCACCTCAATTTGTTTTTGGTGAAAATAGGACTCAAAATTTGTATTTAGATAATCAAACTCACAAATCTTAATAAAGTGTATCGTGTTGAGAAGAATAAGTTTTCTGGAGGAAAAGGATAATTGGACTCACCTTGGGTCCAAAATGAGGTTCTGATCGTAATGAGGATGAGAATAAAATTCAACATAGATCCATTATGAATCAGATGATTCTTTTGTGATTTTTATTTCAAAAATATCATAATTTTTTGGAGAAATTTTGATGCGATCCTTATGAAAGAAAGGGTAGAAAAGGTGCTGCCAATCATATTCATGTTTGATTGGAAAGGATGTTTCTGGAAGATATGGAACTTATAATACTTTAATTAGTAAGTTAGATGATTATAAATATAATCTTCAACATAATCAAAGTCATGAAAGAAGTCATTTTTATAATAAATTTTTTTTGAAAGAAGTAAGTTGACGAATTAAAATCTTTCTAGACTTAGATCTTCATATTCAGATTTTTTTGAAGGCTGGGAAGGTTTGTTTGATCATAATGAGAGAAACCAAAGGTGTTAGTTTTTAGTAATAAAAAAAGCCAAAAAATTTAAATTTTTATAGAATGAAGTTGATGGGTATTATAATCAGAAAATATAAATAATTTGAGTGTTGAAATATCTTTTGTATCATATTCAGAAAAGAATAAGTATAAGAGGTTAAAGAAGTTTGAAATAATCTTTTGTCTACATAGTAATGAAGAAATCAGAATGAGGTTTGGTTTCAAGAATCATAATGAGAAGAAATATGTTTTCCTTATTAAATTTGGTAGAGATCAATGTAATAAAGAAACTATTATTGAACATATGCTTCCATCATAATGAGTAAATTGGAATAGAAAGATAGTCTTTTAGGAAATTTAGAGAAACATAATGAAATATCTTTAGTTTTGATTTTTTTGTAAGTGGGTCAAGAAAATCAGAGTGACCAAATGCCTTTATCATAATGAAGAAATCATATTTGAAAATTGGAATCGAACTGAAGATTTTTTAGAAAGTCTGAAGCGTTGAATAAGTTAAAGAGATATCCAAAAATCAAGGAAATTTGAAGATTTGAAAAGGTGTTGAAGAAGTCAAAGAGAGATCTAAGATTTAAGGAATATTAAAGATTTAGGAAATTTAGTGAACCATGAAAACCATTTTAGAATCCCGCTTAAACCATTTTAGTGTGTTTATAAAAGCCAGAGAATACTTTGTGTATTTCATGACTTTTATTATTTTTGAAATATGAGATATAAGATCTACAATTTAATCAATAAGAAGTTTCTGGTTTGTTTTTTCATAAAGAGGTTTTCTAGATAGAAGAAATAAAGAAGAGGAGAGAAGATCTTAATCATAATTTTCAGAATCGGACCAAGAAATCAGACTGGGATTTTCAGACTGAGGAATAATAAGTTCAGAATTGTTTTAGTGGTATTCTAATAGATTATTATTTCAGTATTGAGCAATCAGACTTGGGAATTAGACTAGGAAATCAAACTGGGTATCAATACAAAGTCTATAAAGTTTTTACTAGCTTCTAGGTAAGAAATTGAAAAATTGTTTTGAAATATAATATTTGTGAAAGTTAATAAATAATCACCATAACATGTTTGTTACAAAAATTTTATTACATCATTTTGTGCTAATTGAAGCACATTCACTATTGTATTGAACATAGTGTTACATGAGTGTAAGGGAATATCCTACTCATTGTATTCCACACAAAAGTATTGTTTCCTAATGGATTGTGTGGTATCGTATTATTTCCAAACCATACCAAGTACTAGCTACTCATGTTGATTTTTGAACCTTGTAAATTATTATGTTCCTATATCTATGTTTTTTATTTGTTCTCAAAAGAGAATGAAATATTTAACAAGTAGTGGAGGTTGTTTCTAAAGTAAGGAAACTTAAAAGAAAAAGATATCACTGATTCATCCCCCCCCCCCCTCAGTGATACTTGAATCGTGGATGGGTAATCTCACTCTGAGATATTTGTGTATATATATCACCTTGAAACAAACTCAGAATATCCAACTTGTTCTTCCATTCAATATATTTTAGGTGACTTCACAAATTTCTGTATGTTCATGTTTATGAATTATCTCACCAAGAACATGTGATTCAGAATTTAAAACTGAACAAAAATAGTACTAAAAAATCTTTAAGTAATAAAAAGTAATAAACTAAGTATACTATGATTCATCAAAACAACAGATCTGGAAGAATTAATTTTAGGAAAATGAATCAACAGTCACCCCATTATGATAAAAAAACACAACAAGTAGGAAATAAAAGTAAAAATATATGTCCTTAATAACATACTCTCCCTTTAAAATACACAAAGTATGAATCTTTCCCTCGTACTAAAACAACTTATTGAAAGCTCCCCTTACTAAAATATCTCTCATAAAAATTCACCTTACACCCCATTTGGAATTCACTAAACTTATGCTCTATTGCTATAATTTTATCCCCTTTAAATAAAACCTTTCCTTAGAACATTTCTCACCCTTTGGGATTATCAAAAAGAAAATAAGAGAGCTTATAAAATTATAAAAAGAGTAAAACCACATTAAAGTAATACGTTTCATGAAAAAAAAACATGATCCTCTAGAACTGCATAAGGAAAAAACTTAAAGTGAAAGATTAAACCTATATACATAAGAATAATCTTGAAAAACTAAACACCACTTAAGAATAAACTCAAATATTAAGAGTATAATCCACATGATAATTAAAACCCAACTTCATCAGAATAAATTAAAAAATATAAATGTCACATAAGGATAAATATAAATTAGTCAAATCTATGAAAGAATCAATAAAAAACCATTAATAGGGGGTATTAATGAGTAACTATGTAACATAAACAACTAAACAAAAAAATACCTTCCTGAATATAACTTTTGACATGTACATCAAGTAACACACTTCCATAATGTGTTGTTCCAAAAGATTAATTAGATACATCTTTAACATCCATTTAAGTATCTTACATAATATAAATTGTACCTACATGAAGAGTTAACATAGTTCTATAAAAACAAGAATCCCCCCCCCTTCCTCAAGGTGTTTTTCAGTGTCAAGATAATAAACATCATGAAACATAATATTATCACTTAACAATGATCATACTCATCTTCTATTTAACATATTCGAATATTTAAAAATGTAATGGTGTTGTAAAAAAAATTAGAAATATGATTCTCAATTATGATAAATTCGAGAACAATGTCTCTTTTTAGTGTGTGATCCTGAAGGAAGTGTTGTATTATATCTATGTGTTTAGCCTGTAAGTGAAGTTTGGGATTCTTGGATAAAGAAATAGTGTTGATATTATCATGAATAATAGTATTTAGAGTGAAACTCGTTCTAAAATCAATGAGTGTATGTTGCATCCACAATAATTGGGTGCAATAACTTCCAATTGCCACGTATTCAACTTCAAAAGTGGAAAGTGTTACTGAATATTATTTCCTATTGGATCAAGAAACTAAGGATTCACCAATAAAATGAAAATTTATGGAATATCCTTCATAAGTCCTTTCTTTGAAAGTTTAGCTAAAGTTTAAACATCACGATGCCCAAATATTTTATGCCAAAGATAAGGCATACCCTCAAAAACAATGAGACAGGGAAATTTTCAGCATGTAAGGACCTATAGGTCAATAGTGTAGACATTATCATGCATATCTATAGATAATATATGAACTCCTTCTGAACTAGTGATGGTACATTTTTCATTCCCAAATATTACAAATTAACCCTCATCATAGAGTTGGTTAATTCAAATAAGGTTGTTCTTAATCCCTAAAAAATAAAGAATATTATAAATTAAGGTCTCTTTATGAAAAGAAAAATCCTAATTCTAGTGATCTTTCCTTACATATTATCTCTAAAAGTAACATGTAATGGCCCAAAAAAAATTCTATTAATAAAAGAACTCATGTTTCACTATTACTATTTTATTATGTTTTACAATTGATGCACGTATAAAAAATAATAAATTTCATTAGAACGCTACACACCATAAAATAATGTTGTCTATAATAGTTAGGAATATTACAGGGAGATAAATGAAAAGGAATAATTCACACAATAATGTAAAATCCATTGGCCTAAATTCTCTATTGAAGATCACTCATTCCATAAAGACTGTAAAAATAAAGAGAAACATTAAGAATATGATATACATTATCAAGGGAAATGTACGAAACTTTATAAAGGAATTATTGAATGATAAATTATGAGAATATTGGTGTATATATAGGGTTTAAATGGAAATATGACCATTAGGATATGATCATTATATGACCATTAGGATATGATCATTATATGACCATTACCTAACCATAGGAATAGTAATCTAACTGTTGAAATAGTAATCTGATTTTCAGAAATAGTAAATTGACTAATGGGATAGTAAAATAAAATTTTGGAAATAATATAATGATTTTATATCATAATATAATTATACAAAAGTGTTAAATATGATAAAAACATTTGACATAATGAAATCATATTTATATTTTGACAAAATATATATGATTTATCTCTCTTAAAATAAATTTTTATGATAAATTTTAAAGTTTTAAATAAAATTTCATTTTAATAAAATGGTTTCATGAAAAAATATATATTAATATTAATATGATAATATAATTTTATGAAATCATAGGTAATTTTTCTATGTGATGTAAATTTGATTTTTTCATAAAAACTATTTTTTCAATAAATAATAATTTAATTTAAATATTAAATATCTCATATTTAGAAAATTATTTTGATAAAATATGTCATTTTTAAAATTATAATGTCGAAATTATATTATAGTGAATTGTTGGTACTTTTCTTAAAAAAATTAATTTTTTGTGAATAGTAATATACAGCAAATATGATATTTTACATTATGAGTTAAATACATGGTTAATTATAAAAGGGGTGCTATAAGAAACAATTATCTTGTAATCACAAGTACCAATTATTATATATAGTCACAATAATCATCACTATTGATAATCTTGAGAAAAAATAATAAACTAATGAATATTATATTCAAAAACACATCTCCCCTCCCCTTATAAATATCACCCTTCACCATCCTTCTTATCCTCACACTCTAACTTCCTTACCTTTCCAAATATATACTAAAATATCTTACCAAAAATCATTCTCATGTCCAAGTATTTATATTCTTACTAAAATACCAAACTAAGGAGCCTTAGGGTGTAGCCTATGATTCAACACCCAAAGGAAGAAGTAACATTCTCAAACCAACTTTTTAAATTATTTTCTTCTTCAAACTATGATATATTTCATCCATATATCTTAACATAATGAATTTAGTATGATAAATATAATGAATTTTTATTATTCTAATGAAATATAAAATATCTAACTTTTTATCACTTTATTCTAAAATGAAAGTATTGTTCATATTATGGTCGGTTCACTGCCTACCTGAACAATGAATTTCATTTTCCAACACCGCATTTCATGGATAGTTTGTAAAAAGGATTAAATGAATAAATATATTATTTATGATAATATTAACATAATTTAAATATCATTTGATCATTAAATCAATTATATTAATAAAAAATAATCATGCTAATTTTAAACATAAAAAAACGAGTCAATCAGGACACATTTCCAAATTTGGAAATATTTTTTATAATATATTAAAATGTAATACTTTTATTCTAATTTAATGATAAATAATCAATAAATCTATAATTTTTGATATTTTATAACTCTTTTACAACACCTTGAACCATGATCAACTCATCGAAGTGATTTTGGAGAATTCGACCAAACAACCCCAAAAGGTCATTGTAAATAATGAATACGTAATAAATGATTGAAATATAATATAAAATGAACTTTAAAAAATAATAATTTAAATTAAAAAGGTTATAAATAAATTAATTAATAAATTTAATTTGATTATTCATGGGTCTAAACGCACTCATTGAACGAGTCAAGGAATCAAGGTAAGGGATCTTCTGAACCACCCTCATTACTTTTGGATTACATATTATCTTTATTTTTCTTCATTCCCCTTTATCTTCTTCTCATGTATTACTTTTATATTTGATATACATGTTCCTTACATACATACCTATCTTACTTTACCTTTAATTGTTGGTAATAATACATGTTCTTCAAGTTCCCTTTTTAATTCCTTCCTTTAAGAAAACCTATTTTAAAGGGAACTAGTATGATTCTTATCTCTTTTTATATACCACTACATACAATGATTTTTAACCTTATTTGGTTTTTGAAAACACTATTTTATTATGGAAAATCATTTTTGATCATTTCTGGTTTTAAATAAATTATTATTCTCTCACCCTCTTTAATTTTTTTACCTTTTTCTTAAAACCCTGATTAAGAGGTTCATTTCCAAAACTAATTTTCCACCCTTTTATATGTATTAAATTCAATTAAACTTAATTTTCATGACCTAAAACATCCAAGAAAGCTTAATCCCATATTTTATGTGAATATTGTTGAAAATTGGGTCCCCTAGACCCAACTTGAATATTAATTTTCCATTATCATGTCATGTATGTAGTGAGTTATGTATGATATATTCTTACCATAATAGTATTTATACTTTTGTGTTCACTATATACATAGTAATAACCTTATATTATTTTTCGTATTAAAATTTTATAGAATTTTCCGGTTATAATAAGAGAACCTCAAGATACTATGACAGTAGTCTTAAATATATGTCATATGCACTAGATACATCATACTAACAGGACACATATGATGTTTGGATATTAGGCATTGGGGGATCATAATAATTGATTTTTTTTATCATGAAGTTTGCACTTGGTGATCTCATGTAGATGAGATCATGAGAACCGAACCTCTAATCAGAACACCACATGTTTTAGGTGTCATTGGTTTTCCTATTTATGAGTGCATTTATTGGTCTTTAGACTTAAGATCATTATCAATGCGTACCATTTGATCACGTACTTTGATTCAAGATGAAAATTATGACATTTATGTTGTGGTGAGGTATATTTTGTCGGATGCATCATTGATGGTATGATATTGGTTCAATATTCAAGATATTTTTTCTCACTTTCGAAAGGATGAGATATCTCGGGCCTAGTTGACCAAGAAGTTAGTAGCTTTATTAAATCCATAGCCATGGTGATTAAAGGTAAGTTTATCTAGTATGGTCATGAATAAATAAAGGAATAATGGATGATGACATGAAATGTGTGTCCTGCTTTATGATACATTATGATACAAATATATTATATTACATGGTATGTGTTTTTATGAGGTTTTTGTTGCTATGACTAAACTTTATCTCCTTAGGGGCTCGATAGGTTGCTGGACTTTACTCCTAGTATGTGAGTATCACTCACTGCTATCAAGATAAGGTCCTATAGAGTTACACACAAAACATATTCATAATCTTTTCCAATTCTAAGGAATTAGATTTTAGGATATGGCGGGCCCTATAGTGTGGTTGGGATATCTCCAAGTTTGATCGATTGAAAGAAATAAATAAATTCAATATTGTTCAAGTTTAGAATAATATACGTTGAATTTATTTAATAAAAGTTTTGGAAAGTGTTAAGTGGATATGAGGAAAATATATTTTTTGAATAAATAATATTCTATTCAAGGTTTGTTAATATATTAAGGGGATAAGAGAGACAATTTAATGGCTCATATTTTATCACATAACATATTTTTGATATTACAAGAAAGTGATAAAATATAAATGGAATTTTTGACATGATTACATAATTATTAATTTCATTTAGTACTTATTTAGGAGGTTAATTGTATTCAAGGGGGATAAATGTTATTTCCAATAGTAAAACCTTCTTATATAAGTTGGGAGGAGGTTACTATTTGGAGAACTATTCATCCTGTGATTTTGAGAGATCCTCCCTCTTGCCTCTTACTTCTTAGAGAGAGAATCAATCAGTCTGAGCACCCTGGTTCAGGCATCCTTCCTGGTTCAAAGAGATGGTGTACCCATGATCATTGTATAATCGAATGCATCGTTAATTATCTAGGCTATCACTCATAAATCGGTGATTTA
The DNA here is from genome assembly GCA_963277665.1 of Viscum album. Lineage (NCBI taxonomy): Eukaryota > Viridiplantae > Streptophyta > Magnoliopsida > Santalales > Viscaceae > Viscum > Viscum album. Next base: position 286,844,582 of record OY728151.1, on the reverse strand, counting down.
TGCATCCTTAAGCTTCTATAATGCGTGTGGATGATCTAGAGGGTTTTGAGTTCAGTTCCTTTGATCGATGATCTCCAAAGATGAAAAAAATGTATTTACAATCAAAATCGAAATAGGTATGGTTTTTATTTAAGTTATCATGCTTATTTTAAATTAAATTTAATTCTTATGTTGTAATCAGGTTGCGATTATGCTAGCGATGATGTATTGATGTTGATTACAGCGTAAAAAGTTTAAATTCTATATTTTTCAGGATTTTGTTGCACTCCCAGTACAAGTAATTGGTATCAAAGGGACTATATATTTGATTAAGTTGAATTAGAATTATTTTTTAAAGAATTTGAGTATAGGGTATTGCAAAGTTCCAACGCCACAGACGACATATCAATCGGAGATCGGATGACTGATTTATGATTCTTTGAAGATCAAAAGTATAATTATTCAAGGTTAAATGCAAAGAAAAAAATTTATTGGGTTGTTGATATTAAAAAAAATTAAAAACAAATTTTAATAATTAGGTGAATAGTACCCAATATACTATTCATGTGAATAGTTCCCAGATATTATTCATGTGAAAAGTGTTGTGGGGTGTTTTCCAAGTCTTTGTGGAAAATAAATAAAAAATATTATTATATATATAAGTTATATTATATATATATATGCACATATGTATTTAAACGTGTGATTATATATAATATATATATATATAGGAATTTGATGTATATATTATATATATAATATATATATAGGTGTTTTATTATATATAAAATATATATTGGTACATATATTTAGGAGCATGAATATGTGTGTGTGTGTGTGTGTGTGTGTGAAATATATATAGGTGATGAGGTTGAAATTTATCTTGAAAAAAAAAATCTATGCCTATGTGATAGGATTTATAAATTTAAAAAAATGGGGGGGGGGGGCTTTGGGCCCCCCATGAATGGAATTAAAGAGACACACCTTTGAGGGGGGGCCTACCAGGTTGGCCTAACCCTAGTCGAGCTGGTTTGGGTTTTGCCCAACCTATTTGACCCTTCCGAGTTTTTCCCTGTAACCCAAAACCTCTCCAAGGGGGTTAAAAATGCGAAGCCGAGATAAATCCATAAAAAATCTAAAATATTTAAACATATATTTTTTTTATTTAATTGAATAATTATAGGGACCATACGATAAGTGTTTTGTGAATTAAAATTAAATTAAATTTATTTTAATTCATAAAAAATGATCTCAAAATGAATTCATCACAAATTTAATTCATATACACAAGTTTAATGTGTACCGACTAATCATGAGTCATAGAACAACCAATGATTTCCTGGTTTTATTTATTTATTTATTTTATTATTTCAATGTATTGGTTTGTAATAATTATTTAATAAATAAGGATCAGTGTATCGTCTTTTACGTCATTATATGTATAAGGGTATGCGTACCCAAATAAAAGTTATTTATTTGTATTCCATAATCCTAAGACCACCTTTTCTACATGAAGGTGTTGTATAATTGGTTCTGATGTGTTCACCGGGGTTCACTACCGTGCATGTTATCGTCTTTCGGCATGCACTGTTTCCCTGAATTCCCTCTTTCCAAAGTCGGGTGGCTTTCATCACTTTCTCAGCGATGTTTGTTCCTTGATTGAAATGGGGTAATGGGATGTTAGTTCCTCCTTATGTATATTTCTCCTTGGAACTTGTCACCTAGTCTATGTCTAACTCATAGATTAATATGTATTTGTGAAACTCATTCTCAGTGTCATCTCTTTGTGGACGTCGATTAATTACGTTGCTTCTATCTATACATTCCAAGGTTTCTTGATAGGGAATCAACCTTCTCTTATGAGAGTAATCGCATTGGGATCACTGGAAATTCTGGATGCTGGAAAATTGGTCACTTATATTCCTCCTCAAAGGAGGGAATCTCATGGAGGCAACTCAGGTGCGGAACCCAAGGAATACCACATCAATCACGGGGTATCTTATGCCAAAGGAATGTCTTCTAAGGTTTTTCTCAATCATCCCATGTTTAACACAGGGTAGTAGTGTGTCAAGTCATGAGTTTAACATCTTGAGGAGATAGATTGGGACTGATCAAGACACCCCATAGAGGCGGATCAAGGAGGTACATCCCTAGGAGGGAACACCTAGAAGTTTTACTGATGGATGGATCAAAACACCCTATGAGGTCGGATCCAAGAGGTGTGTCCCCTAAAGGGAAGATTTCATATCGCCAAGGTTGATATGGACACCACTGGATGTGGATTAGGGAGTTGCACCCCTTTGAGGGGGACACCAAGGTTTACCATTGGTTGGGATTGCACCTCAAGAAGAAGTCCTGCAAACCCTGTTTAGGAAATAGGGATCAAAACCCATGTAGTTTGATGGATGGTGTGGGGATTACACGTGAAGGATACCCTGGATACTTCTAGGATCAATAATGATTTGGTTGAGGCTTACTTTTAGGAATGGACTAGGTGGATGGAATGATCTCACCAGGATGTGGTAGCCCAGGTTAAATCGGGATGGATGTAGATGAAGTGTTGGGTGGAGTGGATGGAATGGGTGGATTGTTGGGGGTGTTGGGATTGAACCTCAAGAAGGATTCCTATGTATCCCGATTAATTGGGAATCATATTCCACATAGTTTAAGAAGGGTCATTGGGGCTTACAACTAGGGAGGTGGACCATGGAAGTAGATTATATGGTTGGGGCTTACACACAGAATCTTCCCATAGAGCATGAGTATGATTGGGGCTTACACCTAAGGAGGAGGCCCATTGGATGGTACATATTGAGGCTTATGTGTAGTAATGTCCCATAAGGAGATGAAGACTAGGTATTACTCTAGGAGGGATTCCCGTTTTGAGATTGTATAGATTTCATAATTGCTACTAACCTCTAAGCCCATGTGATTCATGATCGATGTGAGAAACAAGAGGAAGTAGTAGACCTGACGCTCATGTTGTGAAAGAAGTGTTGACAAGAGATGGTGTAGGGATTATGCATGAAAGATTCCCAATTAGGATCTCATTTTTTTTGAGTGGGTCTTATGCATGGAAAGGTCCCATGGAGACAAAACCAAAAGGGATAGGAATGGGGTATTGAGAGTGCAGGAAGTATAAGGGTTATCAATTCCCATCCTCTCTCTAATCCTTGTGGTAGAAGGAAAATAGGAGAAAAGTTACTGCCTCCTATAATAAATACTAAGGTCTTACTCTTAGATGGATTCCTAAGAGGATATCACTCTCTATGTAGAGGGTTTAGAGGATTACATTCCATGTCAGGAGGATCTCATTCTGTGTGAGGAAGATCTCATTATGTGCCATTCATACACAGGACATCTCACATCTTTCACATAGGGTGAGGTCACATTTTAACATCATGTGTTGAGGATGTTTTGTTCTAGGAATTTTTACATCATGAATCTTGGACATGGGGGAATCACTACTCACCCCTTGGACTTATATAATTGTCACACATCAACCCTTGAGAGGGGAATGACTTTAGCAATTCCAAGACGCAATATTATGGATGAATGATCACTCATGAGGTCCATGTTAGCGTCCCAATGCTAAAAAGAAATGGGGATTAGTGTGCCTATTCTAAAATTAAAGAGGTAAATAAGAATTAAATGCTACACCTGGAGTGGAGTGGGCCACATTAATGGATAGTTCAGGCCACATAAGGACTTGGAGTGCAGTCGAACTAATCATAGAGGGGTGTAGAGGTCGGGAGCACTCAACCTTTATGAAGAGATGTCATCATAAGTGAATCAATATGGTGAGGCTCAGGATAAGGGATTCTTGAAGCAGAGTGTCTCACTAAAAAGTTCTTAATGAAGTTCAGGTGCTTTGTGAAGGTCAGGAGGTTCACAAAACATGGTCCCCTACCTTGGCATGAATTCACAATTTGGTAACATAGTGCTTTGAGAATTATTAATGCTCCACAAAACCTCAAGTACTCTAAAGGGTTTTCATCCTCCAATAAGGGTATAGGCCTTCATGAAATGCATCCCCACTTTAGGTGGGGGTATTTAGAAACATGAGAAATGGGTTTTCACGATGCTCAAATACCTTGGATGATTCATTTTCTATTTTGATTCATGGTGCTCAGGTTCTTCATGAATTGGGAGGTAGAAATTAGAAATTTTGGGGTATTCATGCCTTTAAGGTAGAATTATTTGGTTATTTATAGCAAAAAGGGTCTCATCATGCTAAGAGGAATGTCACGAAGCGAAGGTGGGATCTTCAAATGGACATGGTTCTGTCAGAATATCAAATTCATCTGTCAACTTTCATCATGGGAACAGAGATCTAATGGAATCATAGAGAGTACCATCAATGCCTCACGCATTCGTAGTGGGGAAGGGATCTCTGTGAAGGTGCTTTATGAGGAATAACCTTAAATGGGTTTTTGGGTCCGTTCGAGTGTGGAATTTATTCCAAATGGTTTGAACTTGTCCACTAACCTCATGGAATGTATTTTAGTGCCAACAAATTCCCTCCCCCCTTAGAATTGGATCTAATAGAAGAATAGGGTAGGATTCTGTGGGATAATCGTCAAAAATATGTCCAATTGAGAATCTAGCTCACAATGTGTAGCGTGCAATGTGAGTGGGTGCAGAGGACATTGTGAATCTCGGGCCATCCATGCACCTATAAATAGTGCTTGGGGGCTCAACCCATATGGAGACTTTGCACAGAGACCATCTAGTGCTTGCTTTTTTGAAGCTCATTTCCTTTGTGATACATACTCTGTGAATGAATTTGTTGTGAATCAGAAGTCTTGGACCCTAGATCCGTGAATGATTCTTAGAAAACTTGATCTTGCGATTTTTTGATTCTTTTTGAAACACACCAAGTACCTTGGGGCTTTGCAATATGCTACTCCATGAATGACCTTCATGAAAAACCTTCACAAGATAGACTCAAAGATTGGTCTAATTTCTATATTTGATGGCCACTCAAGATTTTTCTCAGAAAATCCTTGTGGATACCACTCGAAGGGAAGAAATAGAAAACAATATTATGGTCGGGGAGTGTATTTGAAGCCATTAATACCATGAATCTCTGCTCGGGCTACTATCGAAATCTTATAAAGAGTACATCTTATGTAAAAGTCTGTCGTTGTATAGATTTGACCTAAGGGATGATGTCTTCATTTTTCCAACCAGTAAGGATGAACCAACCTATTGGTTCAAAGGAACATTGGGGCAGTACTAGTGGCACAAGGTTGTTGATGTCCACATCTAGAAAGACCACTTGTCCATCATGGAATACTATCTCTACAACCATCTCAATAATATCCATGGGAGGAAGAAGGAGGAGGATGTGTATACACCGTAATATTTGATAATCATCAAGGTGGTATTGGGAAAACCAAATAAAGGATGTATTAATAGTTTAGACTTGTTCTAGGGTGGAAACTTCATGAATAAATGGGATTGGGCCTACTGTGTGTGCACATATTGTGCTGAGTTCGGGTAGAGTTGAGGTGAGTAGGCCTGTATTTAGCATCATGGGCTTCTCATTTCCATGTCTACCAATAGTGGGACATCATTATAGAGATATTGAGAATATAGTTACTAAGTAATAACACATTTCATCTTCATCATGGGGAGGTCTACATCAACCTCTGGGACCTTCATCAAATCTCTGGGATCCCTATCCTTGGGGCGATGTATGACGAGTTTCTCCCCATGGAGAATGTGTGGGAGGATTAGTATAATCTTACACATTTGGATAAGGTGTTATTGGATTTAGTTTTTGGAACTGCTAAATAAAATAAAGGTATGGGGGACGTCTATTTTAAACAATGGTTTAGTTATTTTTTGAACTACCCAGTGGAGGATCATGCTAAGGGGGAAGAGGTAACCAAAAAAATTTCCCACAAGGCCCCACACTTGTCTGAGAGGAGTCCAAAGAGGAAAATAGGGCTCTTATTAGTGGATAATAAAGGATATCCAATGGAATTTATGGGGGTACATCATCAAGACTAAGCCTCAACCCATAGTCTGGTTGGTCCGATTCATTGTGGCACTCATCTGTAGGTGGATGCTTCCAGTAAGGGATGCACACATGGGAGTGCAGCCGAACACATTTATAATGGTGGCGCTTTTGGAAATAAGACAGCGTATTAATCTTGGGATACCCATAATGGAAAATATATATAAATTTCTATGACATATCAGTGAGTGAAAGATGTTGTTGCACGTCTTCAGGCCATTCCACTTCATGTATAGCTGGGTGGTTGTGCACATGGGAGGCTATGAGTATCCCAACCCCATCTCCCCTCCTAAGATGAACTTCCATCCAGTGATCCTTCCACCTGTTTCTTCTACCAATAAGGGTGGTTACCGATGATGGAATAGGTACTGAGGAATAATAAGTATATCTTTTATCCTTTTGTGGTGGGGTGCTGGTGGAGAGAGTCGATTGTGATTCGATCTGCGAGCCATACAACCTGCACCAGTTCACAAGGAAGTTTAGGTGCCTACAAAGCCTTACTCTAAATGTGTACTTAGAGTTACATCATGAAATAAACCATTTGGTGATGAGGCAACTCTAGATCTTGTTCACACGTTAAGATGAAAATATGGGTAATGATCTTCCCCTATACACCACTGCATATGGTCTTACTCATGGTTATGCAAAGAGCTGGGAGGTAACCTGTCTGGGGTTAACACTGAGGTAGCAGACCATTCGAGCCAATGAGGGAGTGGTATCTCTACCTTGAGGCTGAGGTCAAATGGTGGTGAGAGAGCATCTTAGCAGAAGGTATGGGTCACATCGTTGTGGTAAAGCTGTAGCAATGAAGCCAATAGTTTGGTAACTTGCACTGGCTATAATTTAAGAAAGAGGAGAAAGCACTAGGCCCAACTCTCCCAGTCAAGAAAACTCGAAAGAAAGGAGATCCATCCAGAGGGTTCTACATGATGCCTGCCCAAGCTCCTGGGAAGCAGTTAAGTTGCATGGAAATTCCCGACGATGTCTTATACTAAGAGGCTTTGGATTGTTGGGATTTCAACAGGAAGTTTCTCAACCCTAGAATGATGTGGTACCACCTTAATAGGTATGGGATGGAACTTGAAGAGATCGGTTATGCTAATATCGGCTTCCTCGTGTCCTAAGAAGAGGCAGAACGGTACATGGAAGAGTTAGTGGATTTAGTGAATTCCTGGGGCACTAAATGCCCGATGATAGATCGGGTGAAGGTACTGCTAGACATGACCTCTCCCCCACAATAGTCGACTGATGAGCTAGCGGTGTACTAAAATTTTCGCAAGGAATCATATGAATACTGGTAAGAATATTCCAATAAAGGGATCCTCTGAGAGAGTAGAGATTTCATAGCTACCATGGTATAATTTTTGGAACTTCTTGGAGTAAGATTCAACTCATTTCCACATGTTGCATGTTCCATAACACTTTATCTAGATTCCCCAACTGAAATCTGTTTCATGCAGGTGTATCTTCTATAAGGGACCCTACTGATGGGGATGGAGGTACAACAACAATTTTAGAGAACCAAGCTTCGGGATCTGTACCTGGGGAAAAACAATCATGGGGTCGATTGATGTCGGGGAGGTTAGAGAAGCTACCCTAGAATCCCCAAATCCCTAATTCATTTATGGGGGGTCATTCCCTTTTATCAGAGGAATTTGGATCCCTTTTTTGATAGGGGTGACATTCCATGTGGATCTAGTCGTTTGAGTTGACTAGGCCACAACCTCTAGTGAACAGTCAGTTTTGGATGTGATTAATGTTATTGGTGGGGAAGGGTTGATAGGGATAACATTGTTAAGGTGGGATAAAATGATTATCAACATCATGACATGGAGCCCATCCCATCTGACAAGAGGCTGAAGGAAGATCCTACTGCAAAACTATTTGTTGCCTTCCTGGAGAACAATTATGAAAATCCTAAAGAGTTGGATGACTCCAACCCTGATGCAGTCAAGGAGAGCCATATCATCTGGCACCAGGTGTGGAAGTGCATCAGACGTTTCATTAACAAGACCTCATATACACAAATAGTGGTCCATATGGGTTCCCTCCGTCATTGGTTGTGAAACCTATGTTTCATAAGGGAGGATGATCAAGGATTTGATGAATTGATCTATGACTTTCTTGCTGATAAAATATGGGAATGAATCCAACATTTGGATGTTCCCTAGCATCGGGCGAATTCAGACAAAATCTGAAAGCTTCAAGAGGCCAAACAGAAGATCCATCACTTGTAAGAACACACAAACGATTTTTGCTCCTTCATCGACACCCAATAAAGACTTGTCATCCAACTAAGGGTTCAGATAGAGGTGACCAAGGAACAGATAAGACAAGGCATCGAATCAAGTGGTTGATCTCTGAACCGAGTAGGACTAGGAGTAGATCAAGGCCAATGAGCTTCGTCTAGTGGTTGAGGAGGAAGAAACAGAGCTCAAGAAGAGGGAACAGACCATAGAAGCCACATGCCATAGGCTTTAGAAACTGAAGCGCTCGATCTCAGGGGAAGATCTATATGGGATATCTTGCCAAAACTCATGAGAAGATCCCATATGTGGATGTCCCATACTATTTCCATAGTTTTTTGGATCATTGTTCGTACTTTATATTTTCATGGGAACATTATTTTACCTGCTTTAATTATATCACATCAATCATATTTTTGAGACAAGTAATAACCAATCCCTAAGCCCATATAGGCCATGCCCAGTGTGAGAAACAAGGGATTACCACATAATTTTTCACTTTGTATGATAGCGTCGAATAATCATTGAACACCTAGGATTTTCTATTATTGACCAACCATCGAGGGAATTTGGGCCTGCAAGAGTCTATGGATGGAGAATAGGGCTATGAGGACAACCATCCTCTTTTCCCAACATGCTCTAGTTCACAAACAGGATAACTCTATGGGTGTTAGAATCGATCCGAACAAAGTGGAATGAAAAGTGTGAATCGTAATGTCCAAAATTCAGAACATGAGGAGGATGGAAAGGAGATAAAGGATGACTGCTGACTACGTTAAAAACATAGTATCTGTAATGTTAGCATAAAATTGGGACAAACAAACTAGGTTCAACCACTAAACATGATAAAAACACAGAACCTGTCTTAGAATATCTTCTAAAGTCTTCAAAAATGTTGGTCTGGGATGGTAGGTGAGCCAAAGCAGTATGAGATCAAATCGTAAGGGGGTCCCCTTCAGACACGGAGGAGTATGAGGATCCAAATGAGGAGCATGTAAAGTGTGGAACAAAGTGATGGAATGTTTGAGTGGATTCCAATTCTCTTGGAATTATGCCACCATGACTTAGAGTGAATTGGTGTAAGAATACTGGTCTGAAAAAAGATCAAACTCATCTTCTAGGGGAGTTCTATCTTAGATTCCAAGTGACGGTTGAAGATGCGAATAATGCAGCAGGTGGTCAGCATCAGGAAAGAACCTCTCAGGTGAGGGCCTGGGATGCCTTGTAGTTTTACGTTGTGAAAATGAGGATGATAAGAACATATTTTAACATCATACGATGAGGATGATACATGGTAATGTTTAATGTCATGTGATCAAGACGTTTCCCATTATTTAATTCCATGTGACCTAGATGTTTCACACAGTTTAAGGTCATACTACTAGGACCCTAGAAAATAGTTTAAAGTCATGTTTCATGGACTATAAAAAATTTCTATTTCTAGAATATTTTTTTGGCATAGGGGAAATAAACCAAACATGAATGAGATAAAGGAGGCTTGCACATCACACAGGTATCAGGGAACATACAGGAAGGAGGTTTCCCAAAACATGCATGAGTGATGTGGTGAGAGGAAAACCCAATGTGATTGAGGCCTTAAGAGGATTAGTTCCACACCAAATTTCTTGGTGAGGCTCCTAGTTTAAGTTCATAGAGTTTAGATGGATAATCCCTTGTGTTTCTCAATCACATCAGTACCCACACTACCAAAACTCCTAATCCCATGTGATCCATGCTCGGTGTATGAAACAAGGAATGGTATAGGGGTTCTTACCTAACATAGGGGTTCTTACCTAACATGTGGGAGTGCACATTAGGGGTGACACCAATAGTGAAATCCTAACATGATACAAGAGCATGTAAAAGAGTTAAGTCAATACATTCAAGGTCTGGATGAAGGTATGACTGGTAAGTTGAGACCTTCAAGGTTTGAATGAAGGGTCGACTAGAAAGTAAGGTCCAACCATTGAACATGTTCAAAACACACGTACCAGTACTATACCAATCAAGAGTGGGGAGAAAAAATGTAGGATCAACTATTGACTAAGTTCGAAACACAACATCCTCTATTTTTTACCTAAAATCCATTAGGTTGTTAGCTCGGGATGGGAGGTGAGCCAAAAATGGCATGAGACCATCACCGTTAGGGGGTCCATATGAATGTTAAAGAAGGTAGAAATCTGTACCCAGAAAGTATTGAAGTGTGTAATGGAAGTATCAGGGAATGGGAATCAATCCTAGGAATTTCAGATAGTTTAAGGTCATATTGTGTGGACCGTGAAAACCAGTTTAAAGTCATGTTGCATGGACTATAAGAGAAAAATTCATTCCAAGGGTATATATGTGGCCCATAAGAGATAAAACCTGAAATGAATGAGGGACAAGAGAGCACAAGAACCACATAAATACCTTAAGATGAATTGCATACAGTTTATGGTCATAGATCTTGGATCGTAATCAAGGCTAAGGGGACAAAGGTTTGAAGTAGTTTTTAGTTGGGAACAAAGAGGAAATGTTTGGGTATAGCTAAGTATCCCATGATGATGGGAATCAAGCCACATGTAGTTCTATAAATCCCATGCAGTTTATTATCATGTGATGAGGATGAATATTAACTGACATGAAAGAATAAAATACCATATCTGGACCTGAGATTTAAGATTTGGGAATCACTACATATCTTTCTAAAATAAGAATCAAGACACGCATAATTCTTGATCACAGTGTGGTAGAAGGCCGAAACCGGTAGGGGTAATCCTCTATAGTGAGGTAAATGAGGCATTCTACAATTATTGTGAGGCATTATGAAATCATTTAGGGCATGGTTGTAGTTTAACATCATGCATAAAAGACATTGGCTCTTATTTTAGGGTCATAGAGTTAGGACCAAGAGGGATGGTATCCTAAATGGGTATGTGTAGTGTGGTGTTATGATAAACCAGACATGAATGAGGGCCAAAGAGGCCCAACACCACACAACGCATCCCAAAGGAGACCTTTATATAGTTTAAAGTTGTGATACTTGGACTATCAACTCTCAGTTTAAGGTCATAGAGTTTGGACCTAGGGGAGGAGACTCTCCAAAGTGGGTATATTTGGCACGGTGGAGTAAGGAATTAACCATGAGTGAAGACCTATGAGGCCCGATGTCATGCCATACTTTCTTGAGGATTTTTTTGAGATTGTCCCTATAGACATATGTGCAGAATGGCTAGAAGGAATTTTCGATGTGAATGAGCCAATGAGTAATGTGAACCATAAACAGGGCCTGAGGGTGGGAAAAAAAGATGAGTTTGCGGTTGGGCCTAGAGACAAAGTGTTTGGAAATCACTACGTATACCATGAGGATGAGAATCAAGCCACATGTAGTTTTTGAACAAAAAATCTCCCCATGGAGATATGATTCATACACAGAGAGGGGGAATTTTTTTGGAGTGGCTAGACCAAGATATAGAATCAATGCTTCGCTATGTATCATGTCTGGATAAGAATCAAGTTGTAAGTAGTTCTTGAAGATGGCATGGTAGGTGACCAATTTTTTGGAAATGTCCTCTTAGGGGAGAAAATTATGGCATTGTGTAGTTTATCATCATGCAATTAGGACACAAGCTATTATGCAGTTTAAAGTCTTGTAACTTTGACTATAAGGGATCTTAGTTTTAGGTCATAGATTCTGGACCATGAGATAGGGCTTCTAAAGAGGAAATATTTAGTGCGGAATCATGACAAACCCAATGTGAATGGGCTAGGGAATGCCCAACACCACACAACACATTCCTAAGAAGAATTCGCACATAGTTTAAAGATGTAATGCCTGGACTAAGGCTATGTAGTTTAAAGTCATACAACTTAGACTAAAATAAAGGGAGTATTATAAAAATGAGACACATATAGTACAACAAGAATAGATCGATGTGAATAATTCCAAGGAGGCTCGCATTGCATGATACATTTCCAAGGAAAACCCACACACAGTTTAAATTCATAATGTTTGGACTTGGGCACCCAGTTTAACATCGTGTTCCAGGGACATTGCACATAGTTTAAGGTCATACTGCCTAGACCCTTATGAGAAGTACTGCTTGAGGAACTTGGAATTTGTGGGAGGAATGATGTGCTCCCCATCCATGGTGACCAAATAGTATGAACCATTGGTATAGACCTTGTGAATGATGTATGGTCCTTCCCACTTGGGCTCTAACTTCGATGGCTTCTTTCTGGGTATAATTTTCATTAGAAGATTAAATAATGTATCACCTTAGAGGAAATAGAAAAGGATAACCTTCTTATTGAATTCTCTGGATATATTGTTTTGGTGCCTCTCTAGATTATGCAAGGCTTGGAGCATGTTCTCATTGAGGGCTTCCAGTTCATCTAGATAGACTCCTGCTATTTTTTAACATCTAATGATCATATACAGTTGTTTAAAGAGAAGGTAATTGAATCTCAATGGGAAGGAATTTCTCTATTTTGTACACTAGAGAATATGGTGTCACTTGGGTGGAATTACAAGTCCTCTTCTAATAAGTCTATAGGTTGTTAGTGAGCTTACCCATACAAATTTTTTTGTTCTATCCCACCATATTCTACATAATTTTGGAGAGGGTTTTATTGAATTTCACGATCTTCCCATTTTCCTACGCATGGTAGTAGGAAGTATGGTTGGATCGTTTTTTGTACTTAGCATAAAACTTCTTCAACTAAGTATCTTGAAATTTAGTGTCGTTTTCGCTGAGTATAGTGTGAGGGACTCCAAATAGATGGATGGTATTGGATATTATGAATTCGACCACTAATCAGGATTTGAATTCCTTGATAGAGATTGCTTATTCCCACTTAGAGAAGAAATACATCATGGTTATAATGAACCTGAACTGGAAAGTTGTTAATAGAGAATACGATCCCACTAAATTGATCCCCTGGACTGCAAATGGCCAAGAATACTTGGTAGTATGGAGGGGATATGGAGTTCGATGCATGATGTTGGAATGAATCTTACATTCATGGAGGCTCTTGGTGAACTCAATATAGTCATGGACCATAGTGGGCTAGAAGTATCCCAGCCTTTGAATTGGATGGGAGAGTTTCAACCCTTCCTGATGAGCACCGCATGACCCAGTATGAACTTCCTACATAAAATGAGGGATCTCACCTTCTTGAATGAAACAGAGCATAATTCCATCAAAACCATGTCTGTAGAGAGTCTTCTCAAGGTTTAGTCTACTCTAGAGGGTGAACTGAGCTATGCATCGACGGATTCTCTTACGTTCAGCTCCATCTGATGGGATATTTTCATGCTAGAGATACTAGACAAAAGGGGTTTTCAAATATGAGGTTTCTTCTATGGTATGTGGATTTGGAGGTCCCAATGTGGAAGCAATAGTAGTCAACTATTCCACCTGGTGGTCATCCTCATCATCTAAAGTGATAGGAGAGATGACTCACCAATGTGCCATATGAATGAGCAGTTCATCCTGATCAGCCTCCACAAGAGATGAAGCTATAGTGGCCAAGGCATCGGCTTATTCATTATGCAATCGGGAACATAAGTTACCTCTATCTAAGAAGGGAACTACTCCATCATCTAGTAGGTACACTTCAGCAAGGGTATGATTTCTATTTTCCTAACGGTGTAGTCACCATTGATTTACTTGATGACTAACTCAGATTCTACCTTCATGTGCAGGTAGGGAACATCAATCTCAAGATCCATCTCAAGACTAGTAACGATAGCTTAATACTCCACCTCATTGTTGGTGCAGCCCTTTAATAACAAAAATGAAAATGTATGGACATCTTATGTCTGGGTGATGAAGACAACCCTCAGGCCTACTCTATTGAGCCTGGGATCATTGATCCTTCTACCGGTTGGACTTCTAGGTGCACTTTTAAAATGCATCAACCAAGATGGCATAGCCTAATCCACTAACCGAATGGCCTCTTCTGAGAATTCAAAATTCGGGGACTACTCCACTGGGGATGGATGGGAAGTGAGGAATTATACCAATATATGACCCTTTACAGCCTTCTATGGAACGGACTTGATGTCAAATTACTAAAGGATCATTGCCCATCATGTTATCCACCTATCAACATCAGGCGGTTTAGGATATACTTCAGCAGGTAAAAACATGACAACTTCTGTATCTAATGGTGTTGTAGGTAGTGCCACAACTTTTTTACTGTGAAAAATAGCACGAGGCATCTCTTCTTGATAGGAGAGTATCTAGACTCCATGTTAAGAAGCATTTGACTAAGATTGTATAAACTATTCTTTTTCCCTTCATTATTTTTCTAGGTGAGCAGGGCACTAAGATATCACTCTAGGGAGGTCACATAAAGGACTAATGGCTTCCCTAGGATGGGTGGAATCATAACCAGAGTCCATATTAGTTACTTCTTGATTTCCTCAAATGCAGTCTAACACTCTTCATCCCAATGGTAGAAATTACCTTTTTTCATGAGCCTGGAAAGGGGATTACACTTTCCGGCCAAATTCGCATTGAATCGGCATATATAGGCTAAGTGTCCTTAAAGTCCTCAGAGCTCCTGAAGGTTTCTCATAGGAGGCATCTGGATTATGGCCTTGATCCTATCTAGGTCAATCTCAATTCCTCTATACCTAACAATGAAACCAAGAAACTTCCTAGAGGTAACTCTGAAGGTACACTTCAAGGGGTTCATCTTTAGATGTTGGGAATGGAGGAAGTTGAACACTTTATCGATATATCTGAGATGGTTATAACCTTAGTGGTATTTGACCACAAAATATTCCACATAAAATTTCACTAGAGTCCTGAGGATCCGTTTGAAGATGTGGTGCATGGATCACTAATAAGTGGATCCTACATTCTTCTGACCGAAGGGAATTACTTGATAGTAGAAGGTTCCTTGCAGTGCTTTGAAGGTGGTAGAGTCCTCATATTCAAATTCCATCTAGAAATTATTGTATATGTAGTATCCACCCATGAATTAAAAAGCCCGGAACCTAGATGTGGCATCGATCAATAGTTATAGCACTAGAAGGGGAAATAATCCTTTAGAAAATGGAAATTAAGGTCTCGTAAGTCAATACAAACTCTGGTATGTCTGTTCTTATTCCTAAAAAGAATGATGTTGGCTATCCACTTGGGGTAATGAACCTCCTTGATGAAGTTGGATATGATGAGATTATCAAATTTGGCCTCAACCATGGCACTATGAGAAGGATTCATTTTTCTAGGAGGCTTCTTGAACCTGTGATGATTCATTGGGAGGCCAAGATGGTAGATGGATACCTGAGGGTATTGTCCTATAATTTCTTCATAACTCCAGGAAAATAAATTATGATGCTGGTTTATGAAATCCATGTATTGTTATTGTTCCTCTATATACATGGTTTCACTAATCAGTTTTGTCCTTAGATCATTATTAGTACCAAGATTCACCTGAACTAACTCATCGACAGTGGTGGAGATGCCTTATTTGAATGTAGGAGAAGAATCTTCCAAATATTCTTTGTATTTTAAGGTAAGGTGATTAGTGGGAGGAGAGGTTTCATCCAAGACTACTAATTCTGAAGGAACATTGGTACTTTCTTGGATGGATATGGAATCCTTATTAGGGGACTCCTGATTTGTAGAAACCATGGTGATAGTAGCTATAGACCTAGGGAAAGGTCTCCCCTTCTTCTCATAAACAACAAAGAAGTGTCCCAAGGCTGGCATCGTGGCCTCCAACATATGAATTAGGAGGATAAAAGTGTTATCCAAATCTATCCACGGGCCAGCCATGGTGGCCATGTGCTCAACCTCATTGGTTTGAACTTGTTTGTCCCTGCTCTGGTAATAGCTGATGTCCATATAATAGGCTTAGAGAGATTAAAAGGGAGATGAATCACCTTGTATTGTGCCTACTCAACCATTGAGGGAGTACTTGAGGCATTGGTGATATGAGGAGGGAACCGCTGCATGCAGGTGGAGCCAAGGCCTACCCATCAGCGCATTGTAGGAAGTGTCATGTGAGACAACCATGAATTTTTTGTTTGTTATCAAACCAACAAACTATGTCTTCAAATGGATTCTTCCGCACGGTATCTACTCATTCCTATCATAACCCTAAATATTTAGGTAAGAGGGAATAATATTTTCTTTAGTCAACCCTAGCTTTTGGAGTGTCTGGGTTAGTATGAGATTGATCCCAGAACCTGTGTTAACCAAACAGTGGTGGACTTCCATGCCATTGAACTGGCCAGTGATGTATAGTGGGTGGATGTGCCCCTTCATGATAGATCTCTCATCTTCCCTATAGAATGAGATGGTGGGTTAGAATTCTTCTCATCCAACTTCCTCAGTATATTAGGGCTTTGCGGCTGCTACCTCTATTTTGAACTAGAAAGGATTTTTCAAGGATTCTATGAGGTCCTTGCACATCTCTTCTGATAAGTGGAGGTCCTTGAGGATTGATAGATTTGTAGGAATGATGATGAGGTGCTTCAGAACATCTTAATTCCATGATAAATGTACATTCTTACCTATAGGGGGATTCCCTTTGGTAGGAGGCACGGCGGTCACTGTTGGTCAAACCAGTGAATTCTGACTAGTACTAGAAATTTTCTACTAATCATTAGACAACTCGCCCAAGATCACTACTGGATGACTATTGGATGGATTAGGACTATCTATAGATAGACATGACTGATCATGATCCAGTTGTGACTATTCAACCTGTTCGAGTAGTGCGATCGGTGGTGGAAGTGAATCGGACAAGGCAGGCTGATAGGGTTGTGTATGTTGAGCTCTATGTAGAGCCTTCTGTCTAGTCTTAGTAGCATGTACGGCTTGACTTGGAGCACTGGCCACATAATTCTGATGATTCACATATCCTCATCTCCTTCGGCGATGGCGTCAACCAGAGACATTTGGAGGGATCTCCTGATACTCCTCATCATAGGGGGTCATGTAGGGATTCATCAGCTCTATGGTATTCACAAATACATACTCATGGCCATCATAAGAGGAGTTTTCCAATGCTTGGAAAACTCTGGGGGTGATTCCCATATATAGAGGCATGAAATTCCTAAGAGTACAGGATGGGTTCAGCACCAGTAGGGGACTTTTCTTTCTTTTTCATCATCATTGTCTGCTCTTATGATACGTGGAAAGCTATGGTGTGGATGAAAAAGTGGTATCTAGAGGAGTTGTAGAAACTATTGGAGGTTTGATCTGATTCTAACAAGCATGAATGACACCATGGGTGTGAGAAACTACTATGTGTACCAACCAGTCATCATACTACTGAGTCTCATGGCTGGAAACCTACTATCGTTCACCTTCATTGTCACTATCAAGCTTAGAAGAGATGCATGTCATCTATGTCAGGACAAGGACCAATCTGACTACAACATTTTTCACTTGGTCCTAGATCCAATCTTTGAACACATATCATTTCTTGATGGTTTTTTTAAGGATCCTATGGTAAGGGTATTGGTTAGGGAGATCAGTGGGCTCGATGCAGGATCCCGGGTATTTATAGAATAATACTTTTTTATATCTATTAATATTTATGAATAAGTTATTAATTTTACATTAAAGGGGACACTTTTTAAAATAGTTCACTTGATATGTAAAAATGGGTTTCTCTGAAATCTTACGTTGCACACAACATAGAGTTATACCAAAAAATAATATATTATTATTATTATTTTAAATGATAGTTAACACTTAGCCGCTATATTGGAGGGAATGAATATAACTAACTAAAATATGATTATACATGTTTTTTAAATGTTTTTACATTTATCCAATAAATTTTAAAGGCTTAAAATGAGAATGAATCCAATTTTAAGCATAAAATACTCTAATATTTTTAATAGGTCATTTTACCATCTTTTGAAGGCTAACCCATTTTAAATCTAGTTTTTGTCACTTTTATATATTCTATTTAAAAAAATAAACTTATTATATAGAATAGGGACATAAAAAAAATTGGTACTTTTTTGGTAAAGTTCATTTTTTTAATGAATAGTGAAAAATATTGCATTTTAATTCAAAATCATCTTTTCATGTGATTTATTTATACAGTTAGATTGTCATTTTAATCGATTTCAAAGTGTAATAGGATTAATATTTTATAATTTAATCCAATTTTTTTCATTATAAGTAATTTTACTTTTAAATTGGACATAAACTCATATCAATCTTTTGATAGTTTTTACTTCTTAAAAAACCCACTTTTTGGTTTTGACAACGGGAATTAATTTTAAATTAATTTCTGCATGTTCTATGTTTTGAATTTGGAAAAATTGATTACATATTTGGAATCAGAAGGTCCAAATTTTTTAAATAATTACCATTTATTTTTTGACATTATGAATAGTAACTTCAGTAATTATTTTTATTGACCATGGTTAAAGGATAAATCTTGTAAATAAGGGTAAAAAATAATATTATAATATTATTAAACTATCATAACACATGTCCTAATCCTATTGGATGAGATATTTCTAGCCATGGTTATCCTTGGGTCAATTTTAGGACCTCATGGAGCCACTTGGGTGTGATAATGACATGTTATAAGAATTAATTTAAAGAGAAATATAACATAAACATGTATCTTTTACTAAAACAATTTTAATATAGGGTTATATAACTGATATATTTGACTATAAATATTAATTAGAAATCTAAAAAATATTTTCTATATCATGGTATTTTATTTATAATTTTTAGACATTAAATAAATAAATTTATTTATGATACAATGATGATGTAGTGATTACCTTATTAATGAAAAATTCAAATAAATGTTATTATAAATACTGAAATAAATGAAATTTGAATATTTTGATGTCATCTATGAATTTTTTGGATGATATTTACATATTATATTTGATTTAATATATTTTTTTAAGGAATCAAGTTGTTATGACTTTAACAAAAATCAATTACTAACTAGTGTCAAAATTGACATAAATGAGTTTTTAAAACAAATACTATTTTATTAAATGATATAATAGTCCTAAAAATCTAATATTCAGCCAAATGACTTATATAATTTTACAAACTTCATTAATTATCCACTCTTTGTTTGCTTGGTATTTTATAGTAACTATATTAACTATATATTTTGAAAATACAAGAAGATGTGGTAAGAGTTAATGTTTCTAACTAAGGGTTAAAGCTAAAAGATAAGGTTAATTTTGTGACCTAAACATGTCTAAAACCTATTGTTTGAGATTATTTCAACCCATTATCATCTTATTCTCAAAATATATCACTTTGTAACTATTATAATTCAAAAATAATTTTATAATAAAATAATATTTCAAGACTTTCCTAAAGTGTCCCTCCTCCCTCTTATAAAAGGTCACCACCTCTATCCACTTAATCACACCTCTCAAGACCATTGGATTGTCCAAATTATGCTCAAATAATCTCAAACATCCCTTCATTCCTCCTAGAAGACTTAACTTTGGCAGAAGGCAAGTCAAGAAATCCTTTTGGATCAAATCAAAATAAGTTACCTGATTTAGAGGTAACATATTCTCTTAAGTTCCATTATTTTATTTTCCTTCTTCACTCCATATGATCTTCTTATTCTATGATTACATAACAACACCAGTATCCTCAATATAATAGTATGTTTTTTTGATAATGATTCAAACTACACTTACACACACCTCCATCTAATGGATATGAACATATTGTTTCTGTGTATGGTGAACTACTGCCTCACGAAATGATGATTATTCAATTTTCTCCTACCACCTCTCATGGTGGTCCTTATGATGGCACTGTATTTATATGTGATATATATTATATTTATATTGTCTCTATTTTTCTGTATTTTTTATTTACATCATACCTTTATGCTTTCTGTAATGTTTAAATACGATAATTTTATTTGAGGAAGTGCGGACTACCGCCCCTTGAAAGTGATATGACTCATTCATGCCATACATGGAACGTATAAATGATTTAATTAATGAACTTATGTAACATATATAACATATATATTACACTATAATTATAACATATATATGTATCATTTATTTTGCATTCCTTTAATATGAAAAAGAAATGAAAGTAGCATTCATGCGTACGTACGGCCTACTGTCTCCATGAACGGTGAATTTCATTTATTATCTTCAAAAGTTATGGAATATTATAAATACATATTTAATGAATATATATGATATTTAAATCATGAATATAATTATGGAGATGATGTACTTTTGACTACATGGGAAATTTACATCAAAACAAGTTCATTCTCAACTCAAGTACTAAATATTGACAAAACAACTGATATGAACTTGAATAATTATGTGATTGTTATAACATGGTAATAAGTGATATAAAAGGAATAATAAACTTGAAAAAAGTTCTGAAACAAGTATAAATTAACTTAATTTTATTATTCAGGAAGAATAAGGAACGCACGTGACAATTTGGACTCAAGGTAAGGGACTTCTTCTCAATCTCCTTTCATTGAGGCATATTTTGAATTATACATTAATTTATTTTATAGGATATATAATCAAACCATTTTAATTTTAATTTCATTCAAATGGTTTTGAAATTAATCTTTTCTTTATGAATCGTTTTACTAAATGACAAAATGAATGTTTTTTTATGTATGCGGTGACAACGACCTTTCCACGGCCATGAAAAGTATTTGATATTTGGCTTCCCCTACAAGCTGTAATGTTTTTAAAAAGAAAAATAAATACCATATTACTTTTTAGGGTATTTTGGTATTTAAAATGGTTTTGATAATGTATTGATTATGTCAATATCTTGAACTTATATCTTGTGATTTCACCGTGAAAATGTTATCTTTCCTTTATGCTTGTTTTATGTGTTATTTTTTCTTTTTATTAAAGGTAATTACCATGTGTGGACTTTTCGAACCCTCCACACATGGTAACCCCCATCCCCCATGAAGAGGTCACTGCCCTAAGGTAGATCCCCAGTCGGGGAAGGAGTCGTTGCCAGCCGAGATGGCAGAGCATCCTGAAGGGTGATAGCCTGATCAGCGATGGTTCGCCAAAGAAATCTGTCAGCACATTGGGACACACCTCATTTTTTCCACCCAATTGAGACCGACTGACCCGACAAGACGGTTTGATCCTGGGGAAGAGGCTCTCCCCAAAAGCAGACTCCCAAGATTCGAACCCTAAACCTCCCAAATAACAGCATTGGTATGATTATGTTATAGTTCTTGGGAATTATTTATGTATACAGGTGGTTCTATGATAAACCAAGGGAGGGTGAGCTCGTGATAGATCTCTAATGTATTGGGTAATGTGATGGAGGTAAACATTAAGTTTTCTCCTAATAGATTTAGGGAATATACTATGATGGGTATTCCAAATGTAACTATGAAGGTTACTCCCTATGTAGCTGTAAAAGCTAAAATATAAGTATGTTATGGATGACACAAGTTACCTTTATGATTTATGATTTCTATGAGTTATTCATAAATATTATGATTTCATGAGTTATATTAAAGAGATTATGTTTTATGAGTAAAAAGTATGATTTTATTTATTTGTAAGTATTCATGGACTAATGTTTTCTTTCCTTATTTTATAACCCTTACTGATCTTTTTATGCTCATCCCAAGTTTTTTAAATGTTTTTCATAGGGTATAAGGAAGGGTAAGAGAAATTAATAATTCAATAACATTTTTATCAATAAAAGATTTATTTTTTAAGACATTTTATTGTTGTGAAAAAATTGGATAGAGTAGAAGTGTCTACTTTGTAATATTTGAGATGTAATGTAATAGTTATGGACTA
Organism: Viscum album; assembly: GCA_963277665.1. Taxonomy (NCBI): domain Eukaryota; kingdom Viridiplantae; phylum Streptophyta; class Magnoliopsida; order Santalales; family Viscaceae; genus Viscum; species Viscum album. Next base: position 286,822,549 of record OY728151.1, on the reverse strand, counting down.
ATTCTCTAAAACTATAAACCTGAAAAGATCCTTAATGTGAAAGAAAGTAAATTATTAATCAAAAATCAAGATTATGTAATGTTTAAGGCCGGGGCCTTATAGTTGGTATCATAGGTCATTTTAGATAACTTTTGGAGTTAGGATATTGTTAAATGAATATCCATAAATTATTTTTACTTTATGGTAAGATTGAAATGGTATAGAATTTTAAGATTATCATGTTGCTTCATCTAAGATATATCTATGTTCAGAATGGTTTTCCACATAGGAAACAAGACAGCTATGATGGGATGACATCAAGAGGAAAACAACCTACCAAATCAAAAACCAGAAATGGTCGGAATCCGAATTGAATAGTTTGTTGCAGTGATGGCACTGTTGACACGGGATGTAAATGGTGTTGGTATAAATGCATGAGATCAGCTAGATCAACCAAAAAATAACATGTAGGTAGTGGAGCATTTCATGAGGCAATATCCCCCATCATTCAGAGGATCATCTAACCATGTGCTAGATGAAGGGTGGATTAAAGCACTGAAAAAGATTTTCAATGTCATGGGGTGTCCAGAACATCAAATGATTAGTCTTTTTGTTTACCATTTTGAAGGTGAATCCGATCAGTGGTGGTCGATGGTTAAAAATATCAGGGATAGTGAAGATAATGATGCTCTTAATTGAGATTCATTTAAAGGTATGTTCCTTGAGAAATATTTTCCTAAGGTGGTTTGAATTAGGATGGAAAAACAATTCTTGGAATTGAGGAAGTAGGATGACTTATTGGTTGCTTATGAAGAAAAATTCACTCGACTGGAAAGGTATGATCCAAATATCATATGGGATCTTGATAGTAAAATCAATCATTTTTACTCAAGATTAAATCCAAATTATTGAAGGAAATTAGCTTCTCATGAGTTCAAAAGTTATGAAAAACTTGTTTGATGTGTAGAGAAGGTGGAAATGGAGTTTTCCAATGATCATGTGTTCTTTAACAAAAAACAAAATAAGAGTTATAGGTGGAAGATGAAAGGGAAGAACTCATCAAAAAAGTCTGATGGTTAGAAACTTAAGTTTACAGTTTGTGAAAATTATGGTAAAAAACACACTAGGGAATGCCTTTTGAATTTTGGTAAGTGCTTCTGATATGGTAAAATGGGACATAAGGATCATAATTACACTAAAAAATATCAGGGTAGTGGTAAGATAAAATATAATTTACAGTCATTAGAATGTTTTAAGTGCAATGAAATGAGTCATTATGAAAATGAGTGTCTGATGAAGAACTCAAATGATGGAAAGCAGTCAGACTACAAGCATAAAGGGGTGTTTAAATCCTTTGCAACTACTTCAACAGATTTTGGTCCATCAAATCATGTAATATTAGGTACATTATTTGTTTATTCATGTTATTCCAATGTGTTTTTTGATTCTAGGTCTACACATTCTTTCATTTCTGAGAAATTTTCTAGTAAATTGGGAATTCCATCTCAAGATATGAATCATGAACTTGTGGTAAAAACACGTGGAGGAAATGTTGAGATAAAAATAAATTATAATAACCTTCTTGTCCTTATGTGTGGAAATAATCTACCTACAAACCTTATTTTTTTACTCTAGTATAGTTTAATGTTATTTTGGGTATGGATTGGCTTTCTTTTTATCATGCTAAGATTTACTACAGATCTAAAGAGGTTTCTTTTCAGAAATAATTTCAGTTTGTGTACAATAATGAACCCTTACTTTTGATAATAGATCAGGAAGCTGAGAAACTAGTTAAATATAGAGATGAATGTTACCTTACTCATATTGTTGAAAACAAATGAACTGTTCAGATTAATTATCTTCCAGTGGTCAATGAGTATCTTGATGTTTTTTCTAATGAGTTGTCTGGTATAATACCTAATCTGGAAGTTTAATTTACTGTTGACTTAGTTCCTGATGCTAACCCAATTTTAAAACCCCCTTATTTAATGGCTCAAATTGAACTTTTAGAGTTAAATAATAAATTTCATGAGTTATTAGATAAAGGTTTCATTAAACCTAGCACATCACTATAGGGTGCTCCTATCTTGTTTGTTAAAAAGAAAGATGATTCAATGAGACTTTTCATTGATTATAGAGTCTGGAATAACATCATTGGTGAGAACAAGTATCATTTTCCTCATATTGATGATTTTTTTGATCATCTCCAAGGAGCTCAGTATTTTTCGAAGATTGACTTGAGGTCGGGGTACCATCATTTGAAAATAAAGGAAGCAGACATTTTAAAGACTGTGTTCTGTACTAGATATGGAAATTATGAGATAGTAGTTATGAATTTTGGGTTAACAAATGTACCTGTTGTATTCATGGATCTTATGAATAGAATTTTCCGTGAGTTCTGGGATATGTTTGTGGTTGTGTTTATTGATGATATTTTGGTATATTCTAAAAGTAAATAAGAGTATGAAATTCATTTAAGGTTTGTCTTAAAAACTTTAAAAGAAATGAAACTATATGGGAAATTTAGAAAATGTGAGTTTTGGTTACAAAAAATTTCATTCCTTGGTCACATTGTTTCTAAATATGGCATAACTATTGATCCTACTAAAACAAAAGTTGTTGAAGAATGGCCAAGACCCACAACATAACTGAGATTTGTAGTTTTCTTGGTTTAGCAGGTTATTACCAAAAGGTTTATGAAAATTTTTCATGGTTATATATCCCTCTAACTAAGTTAACTCGAAAAGGTGTTAAGTTCATCTGGACAAAATAATGTGATGAATGTTTTCAGGAATTGAAAAGAAGATTGGTGAATGCTCTAGTTTTGGTACTTCCTTCCAGAAATTGTGAATTTTTTATCTATAGTGATGCTTCATTGAAAGGACTTGGTTGTGTCCTAATGCAGAATGATCAGGTAATTGTTTATGTTTCACATTAGTTGAAAACTCATGAGTTAAATTACCCTATACATGATTTGGAATTAGTCATTGTTGTTTTTGCTTTAAAATTTTGGAGGCATCATCTGTATGGAATGAAGTGTGAAATATATACTGATCAAAAATGTTTGAAGTATATATTCACTCAAAAATAATTAAACATGAGACAAAGTATATGGTTGGAATTAATCAAGAATTATGATTGCACAATTCATTACTATCCAGGAAAGTCAAATAAAGTGGTTAATGCTTTGAGTCGAAAGACTAATGTTATATTAATCATGCTATGTTTGGAACGAGATCTTTTATTTTTTTATTTGATGAATTTTAGATTGGAATTTATTGTTGTAGGAAATTCCCCTATTTTTTCAGGTGGTAGTGAAATCATCTCTATCAGACAAAATAAATCAAACATAGAAAGAAGACAGTGAGTTGTAGAAAAAGGTATAATTGGTTCAGAAAGGTAAGTTACATGAATTTAACATTGATAAAGACTGTGTTTTGAGGTTTGGAAAGAGATTGTGTGTGCCTTGTGATTCACAGCTGAAGAAAGAGTTATTATGTGAAGCTCATAGTTCTCCATTTTCAATTCATCCTGGCAGTACTAAGATGTACAGAGATATTCAGGAGTATTACTGGTGGGATGGAATGAAAAGAGATATTGTTGAATTTACCCTGAGATGTTTTATTTTTTAACAGGTTAAAGAAGAGTGGTAGTTACCGAAAGAGATGCTTCAACATTTTCCAATGCTAGAGTGGAAATAGGAAAATGTGTCCATGGATTTCATAGAGGGATTACCAAAGACTTCTTGAGGTAACAATTCAAACTGGGTTATTGTTGATCGATTGACTAAATATGATCATTTTCTTTCTATTAGATATATTATGTCTCTAGATCAACTTTCTTGATTGTATATTAAAGAGATAGTTAGGTTACATAGAGTTCCCCTCTCCATTGTATCTGATTGTGATCTCAGGTTCACTTATAACTTTTGGAAGGGCCTTCAGAAGTCGTTGGGTACTAAATTAAATTTTAATACAATTTTTCATCCACAATCAGATGGGAAGTCAGAATGAACAATTCAAACATTGGAAGATATGCTACGTGCTTGTTCAATAGATTACAAGGGAAGTTGGGATCGACATCTTTTTTTGGTTATGTTTTCTTATAATAATAGTTTTCATTCTAGTATACAGATGGAACCATTTGAAGCATTATATGGAAAGAGGTTTGGAACTCTATATTTTGGGGATGAAGTATGTGAAATGAAGTTAATGGGACCAGAATTGGTAGAAGAGGTGGCAAAAAAAGTTCAGCTAATTCAAAATCACGTGAGAACAACTCAGAGCAGGCAAAAAAGTTATGTGGATAACCAAAGGAAGGGTCTTTCTTTTGAGGTAGGTGATCATGTCTTTCTCAAATTTTCTCCATGGAAAAGTGTGATTTGTTTTGGTAAGAAAGGAAAGTTCAGTCTAAGATTCATTGGACCCTATGAAATCTTGGAGAAAGTTGGATCAGTTTCCTACAAGTTTATCCCATGTACACAATGTTTTTTATATTTTAATGTTGATAAATTATATGCCAGATCCGTATCATATTTTGAGTCCAGAGGTAGTTCAATTATAAGAAAATCTTTCTTATAAGGAACAGTTGGTCCAGATTCTTGACTGTAGAGAGCAAGTGTTGTGAAATAAGGTAATTCATTAGGTAAAAGTTTTGTGGAAAAAACATATGGGTGAAGAGGCAACGTGGGAATCTAAAAATGATATGAGGAATAAATACCCCCACTTGTTTGATAAGTAAATAAAATTGTGAGGATGTAGTTTCTAAAAAGGGGGAATGATGTAGGATCTCAAGTATTTATAAAATAATATTTTTTATATCTATTAATATTTATGAATAAGATATTAATTTTATGTTAAAGGGGATATTTTTTCTAATATCATACTCGATACGCAACAACGAGTTTCTCTGAAATCTTACGTTGCACACAATAATGAATTATACCGAAAAATAATAAAATATTATTATTATTTTAAATGGTAGTTAACATCTAGTCATTGTATTCGTAGGAATGAATAGAACTAACTACAATATGATTATACATGTTTTTTAAATATTTTTACATTTATCCAATAAATTTTAGAGGCTTAAAATGAGAATGAATCCAATTTTAAGCATAAAATACTCAAATATTTTTAAAAAGTCATTTTACTGCCTTTTGAAGATGAACCCATTTTAAATCTAGTTTTTGTTACTTATATATATTATATTTGACAAAATAAAATTGTTCTATATAATTAGGACATCAAAATTTACTTTGGATATTTTTTTGGTAATTTTCTGATAAAGTTCATTTTTTAATAAATAGTGAAAAATACTGCATTTTAATTCAAAACTGCATTTTTATCTAATTTATTTATACAGTTATATTGTCATTTTAATTAGTTTTAAAGTGTAATAGGATTAAGTTTTTATCATTTAATCCCATTTTGGTCATTGTAATTAATTTTACTTTTAAATTGGACATAAACACATGTCAATCTTTTGATAGTTTTTACTTATTAAAAACCCGCTTTTTGGTTTTGACAACAGGAATTAATTTTAAATTAATTTCTACAAGTTCTGTGTTTTGAATTTGAAGAAATATATTTCATATTTGGAATCATAAGGTACAAATTTTGTAAATAATTACCTTTTATTTTTAGACATTATGAATAGTAACTTCAGTAATTATTTTTATTTACCAAGGTTAAAGAGTAAATCTGGTAAATAAGGGTAAAAAATAATATTATAATAATATTAAACTACCCTAACACATTTCCTAATCCTATTGGATGAGATATTTCTGAACATGATAATCCTTGGGTCGATTTTAGGACCCCATGGAGCCACTTGGGTGTGATAATGACATGGTATAAGAATTAATTTAAAGTAAAGAGAAATATAACATAAACATATATCTTTTACTAAAACAATTTTAATATAGGGTTATATAACTGATCTCTTTGACTATAAATAGTCATTATAAATTCAAAAATATTTCCTACACCATGGTATTTTATTTATAATTGTTATACATTAAATAAATAAATTTATTTATGACACAATGATGATACAGTGATTACCTTATTAATGAAAGATTCAAATAAATGATATTATAAATATTGAAATAAATTTAATTTGAATATTTTGATGTCATACACTAATTTTATGGATGATATTTACATATTATATTTGATTTAATGTCTTTGGTTCAAAGTAATCAAGTTGTTATGACTTTAACAAAAATCAATTACTAAATAGTGTCAAAATTGACATAAATGAGTTTTTAAAAAATACTATGTTATTAAATGATATAATAGTCCTAAAAATATAAGATTCATCCAAATAACTTATATAATGTTAAAAAATTTATTAATGATCCACTTTGGGTTCTCTTGTAATTTTATAGTAACTATAGTAACCATATATTATGAAAATACAAGAAGACATGGTAATAGTTAATGTTTTTAACTAAGGGTTAAAGATAAAAGATAAGATTAATTTTGTAACCTAAACTTGTATAAAACCTATTTTTTGAGATGATTTAGACCCATTATCATCTTATCCTTGAAATATATCACTTTGGAACTATTATAATTCGAAAAATAATTTTATAATAAAATAATATTTTAAGACTTTCCTAAAATGCCCATCCTCCCTCTTATAAAAGGCCACCACCTCTACCCACTTATTTACACCTCTCAAACACCTTGGATCATTAAAATTATACTAAAATAATCTCCCAACATCCTTATCTTCCTACTAAAATCCTTAACTTTGGTAGAAGGCAATTCAATAAATCCTTTTGGCTCAAATCAAAAGAAGTTACCCGATTTAGAGGTAACGTCTTAGCCAACGAGCCCGTACCTGAGTGGTAAGGGCTCCTGCTTGGCATCCAAGAGACCCAGGTTCAAAACCGGGTGGAGGATATTTTCTGGGGTTACTATAGCAGCACTGTAGCAGCTACTGAAGTAGTATTGTAGTATTTACTGTAGCAGTTACTGTTGGGTACTGTAGCAGTCGGAACTATTCACCTGATTCGGGCATTCAGGCCACCAGTTTGGGCCTACGGGTCTCAAGGGAATTTGGGTCATCAAAGGCCTTCGAGACACAAGGACTTCGGTTCACATAGACCATTGAGTATCCCATTTCACACAGAACAGGCCCTAGATGAGAATCAGAGTAGCAAGAGTAGTAGCCACTAGAAGCATAGCTAATCGGATTGGAAGAATGGGAGGGTATGGCGGCAGCCATCGAGACTAGGCACCATGAAGCTTTGTACGGGTCAATGCTAGATGATCAAAAATGAAATTTGGGGAGATAGGTGATCAATGATGCAAAATCTGGGGAGGGACAGTTCTAGTGGGTTGGGCCTACAGGTCATGTTATGGGCATGGTATGCCTCTAGGCCTTCGGGTCATGTATTATGGGTCAGTTAGGCCTTGTGCCTTGGGCCTATAGGTCATGTATGGGTTCTTCTTCAACCCTTAAAATGGGGATTATACATAATAAAATAAAAATAAGGCCTTCAGGCCATTCGGGCGGGGCGAGGTAACGTCTTCTCTCAAGTTCTTTTCTTTTATTTTCCTTCTTCACTCCCTATGCTCTTCTTATTCTATTATTACCAGTATCCTCAATATACTAGGATGTTGTTGTAATAATTATTCAAAATAAACTTACACACATCTCCATATAATGTATACAAACATGCTATTTCTATGTATGAAAAACTACTGCCTCACGAAACGATGATTATTCAATTTTCTCCCACCACCTCTCATGGTGGCCCTTATAATGGCACTATATTTATATATGATATATATTATATTTATATTTTCTTTGTTATTCTGTGTTTTTTTATTTATATCATACCTTTATTCTTTCCATAATGTGTAAATACGATAATTTCATTTGAGGAAGTGCGGACTACCACCCCCTCAAAGTGATACGACTTGTTCATGCCATACATAGAACGTATAAAGGATAGAATTAATTAACTTATGTAACATATATAACATATAAATTATACTGTAATTATAACATATTTATGTATCATTTAGTTTTCATTCTTTTAATATGACAAAGAAATGAAAGTAACATTCATACATACGTACGGCCTACCGTCTCAAGGAACGGTACATTTTATTTATTATCTCCAAATGTTATAGACTATTATAAATACATATTTACTGGATATATATGATATTTAAATCATGAATATCATTATGGATCTGATTTAATTTTGACTATATAGACAACTTACATCAAAACAAGTTCATTCTCGACTCAAGTACCAAATATCAACAGAACAACCAATATGAACTTGAATAATTATGTGGTTGTTATAAAAATTAATAAGTGATATAAATGGAATAATAAACTTTAAAAAGGTTATAAAACAAGTATAAATTAACTTAAGTTTATTATTCAGGAGTAACAAGGAACACAAGTGATGATTTGAACTCAAGTTAAGGGACTTCGTCTCAATATCCTTTCATTGAGGCGTATTTTGATTTATACATGACTTTCTTTTATATGATATATAATCAACTCCTTTGAATTTTAATTCCATTCAATGGGTTTCAAAAGGAATCTTTTCTTTACGAATAATTTTACTAAATGAAAAAGTGAATGTTTTTTACATACATAGTGACAACGACCTTTCCGCCATTGCGAGCATTATTTGATATTTGGCTTCCTCTACAATATGTAATGTTTTTAAAAAGAAAAATAAATACCATATTTATTTTTATGGTATCTTGGTATTGAAAATGTTTTTGAGAATGGATTAATTATTTCAATATATTGAACTGATATCTTTTGATTACACTGTGTAAATGTTATTTTTCTTTATGCTTGTTTTATGTGTTATGATTATGTTATGGTTTTTGGGAATTGTTTACATATATGGATGGTTCTATGATAAACCAAGGGTGGTTGATCCCGTGATATCTCTCAAATGCATTGGGTAACATGGGGGAGGTGAATGTTAAGGTTTATCCTAAGAGATTTAGGTAATATACTACGATGGGTATTCCAAATGTAACCATGAAGGTGACTCCCTATGTAGCTGTGAAAGCTAAAATGTAAGTATGTTATGTATTCCCCAAGTTACCTTTATGATTTATTATTTTTATGATTTATTCATAAATATTATGATTTCATGAGTTATATTAAAGAGATTATGTTTTATGAGTTAAAAGTATGATTTCATTGATTTTTATGTATTCATGGAATAATATTTTCTTTCCTTATTTTATAACCCTTACTGAGCTTTTTATGCTCATCCCAAGTTTTTGAAATGTTTTTTACAGGGTATAATTAAGTGTAAGAGAATGGAATAATTCAATAATATTTTTATCAAGAAAATAATTCTTGTTTTTTTAAGGTATTTTATTGTGAAAAAATTGGATAGAGTAAAAGTGTCTACTTTGTAATATTTGAGATGTAATGTAATAGTTATGGCCTAATTCTATAAATATATAAACCTAAAAAGATTCTAAATGTGAAATAAAGTAAATTCTTGATCAAAAATCAATATTATGTAATGTTTAAGGTTGGGGCCTTATACTTAGCCTCATGTGGATTCCTGTATTTTGGTAGTTTTGGGACTCCCTATTCCAGGGAACTATAGAAATAACTTGGTACCTATGTATCCTTGAAATAGTAGGTCTGGTTTCTCCTATCCATGAAGGTAGATCTGGGAGCATGGCCCTGATGAGGGTTGGAGTCTGAAGGGGGTTGGAGCTACATTGTCTAGTCTAGGTGGCAGTTCTTGGTGAGGTAGTGCTTGTCGATTCTATGTTGGGTGATGCTAAGCCTGGGGTTGAGCCTGAGGTTGTTGCACTCGGTGATGCTGTGGATGAGGCTCTGTTGGTAATAGATCTAACAACTCTAGAACCTCTACCCATACTGTGGAAGTAGTCTCTACTTTGGTGGTTCTTCTTACAGGAGCCGGAATAGGCAATGGACGTGCCTGTTTGTCCAATTTTAAGGATTTCTCAAAGAGTTGATCCTTGTTAGAGAAGTCTTGTAATCCACCTAGGAAGTTCTGAGTGATGAGGTAGGGGACCATCTTAATCTTCACATTCCCGACACACATCATCAGTATCTGCTCCTGGGTCATTGGAATGTCGAGGTAAATACGTGAGGCCTTTCCATTGGGTGACAAAATCAAAGACATGCTCATCTAGTAGTTTCTTTCACTTAAAGAGATCAGCAATACTTATCTTGAGAGTGGTGAAGGTGAACTGGTAAAGAAACAACATGTGAAGGTCTTCCCAACCATTGATGGACCCAATGGGTAGCTGGTTGTACCAAACGAATGAAGGCCCTTCCAATTTCTATAAAAAACATCAGAGATTGACAGCTTATTACTACTCTGGAGTTCCCAACCTGGGTCTGCACCTTGAAATGAAGTGGCTCAGATGTTTTAGTGGGTATCCCATCCCATTAAAGGGGATAAGGTAGGATTCCTAAAATCTGGGGTTGTATGCATATTGTCCACTCATGCTGAATATGGCTTGCCATTAGGCGGGATTTCCACCTGTCATGTCTCAAGGGATTCAAGGTGAGTAGTGAGATAGATATCAGATCATCCTAGAGGGGGTTCCTATCTTGATGAGGATCTCTAACCACCAGTGTGTTGATAGACTCATCAACATAACAGATCAGCTAAATAGATTGTGGAGCGGCTTGATGAGCGGTGGCTTGAGGAGCAGCTTGATCTGGGTCCCAAGGGAGGTTATCACATTTCTTGGGTGGATTCAGCGACACATACTGCAGTTTTTTACCATAAAATATGGTCTCTTATATTTTGGGATACACTAGATTTCCAATATCAATCGAGGAAGCTATCCGAGAAGAACTTTTGGTTCCCCTCTGCCCCAGTAGAAGAGGGATGTGATCTTAATGAGGGTTACCATAATTTTTGAATCTCTCAGCAAGTCTCTTAGAGAGGATATCATCAATTTTCCTCCTCTAATATATGATCTTCTAGATCTAGGAGGCCACATAGGGATCAATATATATCCTTTGTGCAACATCAGGTGGATCATAAGGCTTAGAGATTTTGATCTTCTCTTTACCCTTGTTGGTGTCCTGACCAGGGGAAACAATAAAAAGGTCTTCAAAAGGATGAAGGCATGTCTTTTTTAGAAGGTGAGGATACCTATGTGAGGTTCCACCTAATATTGTGTTACCCTAGGGGGTGGTTTCTCTTTTTCGGACCATGCACTGGTGTCCTTTTCATTGAGCACCCTAAGTCATCCATATTTACTACGACTGTACCTAGAGGTACATCCTTAATATCACTAGGAAAGTTGGGTTGTCATGGTATGGGACTAAAATGGATAGGAGTGTACTTCCCCTAGCCCTTGGTCTATACATGTGGGGATGCCTCTAAAATAATTATAGGGATCACTGTGAAGCTCTGAATGCATCTTTGTTGGAGGGTCTGGTGGTAGTCGGGTGACGTAGGGTGTTGAGCCACTAGGAGTGATGCCAAATAGACCATGTGGTATTGCTGATCAATATTGTAAAAAATGTTCCTGGATCTTTGGAAAGATCAGTTGATGGTCACGAAGGAGAAAACACATCGCCCATATGGTTTGGTGGAAACATGCGACCTCACCTTGTGTGAGAGACTCCGAGATGTCGAAGTTGGGTGTTGCATTCAGCCAGAATACTTCTGATAGTTGATCAGTAGCTAGAGTGTCCCACATGATTCCCTGTTTGGAATTGGGGTATGAATCTTGGTTAGACCAAGCCTCGACTATTGCTGACTGATTAACTAGCAGCGGCACTAATTTAGATCGGTGTGGCGGTGAACTATCTGACGGAAGAGCAACTGCATGAGCTGATTGATTGTTGCACACTGGGTCATCTCTCTAAGGTGGTTCCAACCACATCACCACATCCATATAGGACTGGGTACTTACCACTACTTCATGTGTGAGGGTAGCAGTAGTCACATGTGGGTCTATCGGATGCTCGTTGTCTATCAAATCCCAGAATAATTCTCTATGATCTTGAGTAGAGGTAGATAATGAAACTGTTTATGACATAGATGACTGCACTGTGATACCCTAGAATGGAGAAAAATCATCCTCCACCAATATATACCTATGAAGGGATTCAGGGATCTAGTGCATCCCACCTTCTGGGATGACGAATTTCACCTATCAGGCTCATGCCCCAGACTCTGATGTAGATGACCGGGGTGAAGGCTCCATCATTGAATCACATTTGGCTTCATAATATGATATATAATTTAATGGTATTGATGACATATTGGTGCCTCCTTAAGTTTTTACTTTGATGGAAATGATTCTCCCTTCTACCCTATAACGGCTCTTCAGGGCAGGAAACTTCTTCAGCACGGGGAGGACCTTCATGTTGGTTAGAAATGGAGAGGGGAGGACCTCTACTTGAGCTAACTGGGATATGGGTAGGACCTATATATTGGTCGGTGAGAACATGGGTAGGACCTCCATGTTTTCTGGTGGCAATATCATAGGGAGGGCCTCCGTACTTGTGGGTGGAAGCACGAGGAGGACCTTCGCACTAATTGAAATGGAAACGGGGAGGACATCCATGTTGACTGTTGATGAAGCGGGGAGGACCTCTACTTTGATTAGTGTTGGAGAGGGGAGGACCTCCACTTCAGCTAGTGGAAACATGGGTAGGGCCTTCATGATGGTTGTATATTTCACGGGGAGGACCTCTATGTTGGTCGGTGGTTATACGGGGAGGGCCTCCGTAATGGTTGTCGATGAAGCAGTGAGGACCTCCACTTGGATCGGTGTTGAAGTGGAGAGGACCTCCACTTAAGATGGTAATGGTGCAAGGAGGACCTTCGCATCGATGGTCTGTGAGGAAGGACCTCTGTATTGGGCATTGATAAGGTAGGGAGGATCTCTACTTTGTTCAATGCTGGAAACATGGGGAGGGCCTCCATGTTGGGTGTGAGAGTAGGGAGGACCTCTTCTCTAACTATTGATGGTATGATGAGGACCTCCATACTAAATATTATCATCATGAGTTGAATCGTGATGGTTTTTGGTTGTTTCGGTGATTGAAAGAGTCAACTTGAACTGCCTATGAGGAATCTGAGATCGTGATTCTGATTAGGTATTAATGGCCCCCTACTCTACAGTATAAAGAGTTTGATGGAATGCATCGGGAGTGGAAGTATCCACCAAAGCTGTGGAAGATTATGCCTCGTGATGGGAATCCTCCTAAGTTTAAGCTCGACGTTGACGTTGGGTTATTCGGGTTAGGGCCAACAGAGCAGGGGTGTAGTCCACCTACTCCTTGTCCTGGGAGACTGATCATGGTTGGAAATGATGGGTCCTAGTGTGAGCCATCCTTGGTGGCTCCTGAGTGGTATTCATGGAGAGGGTGACCCTGGAATCCCCTACCTCCTCAGTATAGGGAAGTGAGTCATAGGATATCTCCAGGGAGAGGCTCCTGAAGTGATTTTTTGTTGAAGTGGGGAGCAGTGGCTCCCTGTGCGACCCTTGCGGGTGGCGGTGGTGGTGAGGCGCAGAAGCCTCCAGGTCCTAGAGGGCCATATTCCTCATGGTAATGACCCCCTCCTACTTATACCAGTGCATGAGTGCATCTATCACCCATATATGAAGGATTTCTGAGGGTGAGATGGGGTGTGGGTGCCTGGTATCTGTGGTCATAGCTGAAGTCATAGAGGAGGGTGAGTCATGCAGGTTTTTCGTGTTGAGATTTATCCTACCCCTATGTATGTGGGTGAGGGAAATTTGTTTTCAATATCTTGGGTCCTATAAAACATGATGACTTAGCTATCAGTACAGATACCAGGAAATAAATTCTCAATCCCCCAGCATCATCTAATCTTCCTTGGCTAGAGAGAGAGATTCACACTGATGATGTCATAGACCAGAATTCCCAATAATTAACTGCCCCAATTCCTGGTGAGTTCCATTCCAAGCCCATAATTTGATTGATGGGACTCGGCACCAGATAACTGGATCCAATGACATGCTTATCTATTGATATCTTAAATTCTATCAGTCCCCATGTTGAGGAGAAGAGTTTCCCATCAGGTTCATCATTTCTATTTTTAACGCTTTCATTGGGGTGCGGCGTCGAGCATGTTATCATATGTCAGTGTGCATTGTTTCCCCAAATTCCTAATTTCCAAATTCTGGTGGCTTACATCACTTTCTCGGCGATGTCTAATCCTTTATTGAAACAATATTATGGGATTTAGGATCCTCCTTTTGTGGATTTCTCCTTGGAACTCGTCACTTATTCTGGGTCTCCCTCATAGATTAATACGTGTTTGTGAAAATCATTCCTAGTTTCATCTATTTATGGAAACTGGTTAATTATGTTTCTCCTATCTAGAAATTCCAAGGGATATTGACAGGGTAGAAACCTTCAGTTAGGGGATTAGTCATGTTGGGAATCAGTGGCATGTCTGGACGTTGGGATATTGGTCACATGTATTATTCCTCATAGGAGGGAATCTCATAGAGGCATCTTGGGTGTGGAACCTAAGGTCCCTGTCCTGAACCTGTATTCGAAAACAAGTAGCAGCTACTTGGGTACCCAAGTTCCAAGGTGTCCCAAGCAGGGTGTGAGTACAACTCAGTAGGCCACCACCAATGGTGTCTGATCAACAACCAGTCGGTACAATAGTGTATGAAAATAATCAAGTGCAGTAAGTAAACAAAGCAATAAGTAAAATATTTAAATAATTGACTAATATATATTTTATCCATTAAGTTCTCTATAGTCAACCAATCAATAAAACTAAATCAGTTCACACTGGGAGTCTAATCCAAGGCACAAGGGGTTACACACACTTTTAACCACAAGGGGTGTTCACTAATTACAAAATATTACATACTCGTTAGTTAACAATATTCACTTGATCATTCTCATAATTTTTCCCAAGGGTTAGGCATTTACATCATTTACACTACGGCCTAAGCCAGTCAATTACCATGCATAAGGGAATAGTTCAAGTTCCCTATCTCACTAGGGATAAATATTTCATAACAAATACATCACATTTACCTTGTATCCTTGGTCTAGGTAGTGTCATCAAATGCATCTATTAGGGGCATAGATCCTCAATCCCCTTCCCTAACCCGTCCATTATAGGTGTGGGGTTTAGAGGCTTGGTCTAACTCGACCCATGGGTGTAGATCCTCAAGTCCAATACCCCAAACTACCAAGTCATGTTCACATGCTTATTTATCCATTTACGACAAATACTATATCACAAACCATACACAACCAATACACATAAAATTTAAAATTCACATTGCAAACAATATATGAATCATCATCAATCCTTAACCCCTTAGCACATTTACCATTCACTTTGTTTAGCTCATTTAACCTATTTCACTTTTTATTACCATATCCCATTTAGCGTATTCATCCATTCACATGAATTATATCATTTATGCATTTCAATTACAAACTATTGAGTCTTTTGAAACATTCACCTTATTCTATTTAACCATTTTTAAATCATACCAAACATCCCCTTTTTCTATATCATCAACTAAGCACATTCATCATTTAGCTCATTTCATAATCATGTTAACACGCTAACATGATCTTTATGGGTTCTATATCACTAAACCTTATGTCCTATCAATTACTATGGTCCCATAAAAACTTTTAAAATACATCATATCAATAACCACAAATCAAAATACTCATTTGAAATCATCTTGAAACCACCCTTTAAAACATGGGTCTTCCTCTTTGAAAAACCAAAACATGCACCAGGGGTTTCATTTTTATTTTCAACCATTAAAAACAATCATTAAGCATTTTCACAAGGAAGGAGACACACCCCCATTCCAAATATTCATTTGAAATCAATTGATAAGAACCCCTATTCAAAAAAATTTGAGGTCAAAACCTACTTTCAAAACATTTACCACTTTCAAACATCAATTTCATCATTGAAAACCATGGTTGGTTCAAAACCCAAAACACATATTTAAAACCTTTTTAAAATCCCCCTTGGGAACTTCATAAATATAATGTATAACCAAATCAATTTACCCTTTAACCAATCCCACATACCTTATTACAATTTTACAACCTCTCGCTCTCATATTTACATTATCTCAATGTTCCCTAGTTCATTTCTCTATTTATAGGGTTTGTCACACCCCAAGGTTATCCCTAGGTTTGGTATCACATCACCAATGAACCCAATGGAGTCTGTGAAGGGTTTTGCACCTCAATTTAAGGCCCAAAACACTTTCCATAATCAAGGACAAAAAACACAACAAGGAAACACATTAGCACAACCAAATACACATATAAAACATAAATACTATAGGAAAATGATTAAAGACCACCTACCTCATGCTCAAAGATGATTACTAGCCCAAACGCATCCCTTGATTTGAACTCAAACACCCTTTAAATCCCCAACTTAGAATCTGCTGGAAAAGTGAGGGTTTTAGGACTTCGAAATGAGAGGATATATTCTACAAGACCTAATATAGAAAATAGAGCAAGGAGGAGTGTTATACTTGCCCAAATTTTCAATTCACACCAAACGGAACTCTAAATTCCCAAGAATCAAAGGAGAAAGACCCATATAGGAGGAGGGGGCTGCTAGTTTATCACCCTTGTTATAAGGGGTTGAATGGGGTGAAAATTGGGGAATAAAGAAATAGGATTGGGAGGTAAAATGGTAAAAACCCACTTTTTAAAAGGCCACATGGTTTGACCGTATGGTTAGCCTAATCGTATGCCAACCGTGCAACTCCCTCTGTCCAAGAGGGGCTAAGCCGCACAGTTTCTTGGAAACACCCATACGATTTGGAAAACTGTGTAGTAACCGTTCACTAGCCTCTATCTAAAAGGTTCCCCAAGTTGCATGGTTTCCTAGGCAATGCTCATGGTTTATTCTAACCATGTGCCAACTATGTGTTGCACACTTGTTAGCCTTTTTTCTCCTCCTTTCATGTCTCACATCCCCAGGATACCATTACAGATGTTGGTATGGATGACTCCTCAATTGTATTTGTTTTATAAGTATCCACATATATCTCTTTGATTATGATAACATACCTCAAGAATGATACTTTCTCTATCCAAAATTCACATTTACTACACTTTGTAAATATCTTATCCTTTCGCAAAGTCTTTAGAACAATATTCAAATGCTCATCATGCTCCTCCTAGATTTTGGAGTATAACATCTATAAAGACTACCAAAAATTTATTGAGGTAATCTCTAAAGACTCTATTCATTAATTCCATGAATATTTCTGGAGCATTAGTGAGTTTGAATGGAATCACTATGAACTCATAATGTCCAAACCTCATTCAAAAGGTAGTATTTGGAATATCTTATTTATTCACCTTTAATTAGTGATATCTTGATTGAAGGAACACCTTAGATAAATATTGGGGCCCACATAATTGATTAAACAAGTCATATATCCTTATTTGGAGATACTTTTTCTTTATCATGATTTTTTTGAGTTCACTATAATCAATACAGAGGTGCATTAACTCAACCTTCTTCTTGATGAAGAGGATTGGCTCACCCCATGGTGAATCACTCAGGCATATAAAACCCTTATCCAAATTCTCTTGTAACTACTTCTTCAGTTCTTCCATCTCAATAGTGGTCATTATATAGAGAGTCTTGGATATGATCATAGATCGAGGTATAAGTTTTATTGAGAACTCAACCTCTTGGATAGTAGGAAGAGAGGACAACTCTTTAGGGAATACATCATTATAATCTCTCATAATGGACATGTCTTTGAGGGTGATTCTTTCCTTTGTCTTAATAATTTGGTTTAGATATTCTTTCTCATAAGACAATAATATTCATTCTTGAGAATAATATTTCAAAGGAAAATTATCCTTCTCCTTACACTTGTAAAAAAATAGAGGATGACTTGAGATGTGAAGAGTGATCACTCTCCCCCAATAGTTGTTGTTGGATTTATATAAGGATAGTCCATTCAAGCCTAATATATCATGAAATTTCACTAAAGTAAGTATTACAAAAAATGAGAGGTTTAGTCTACAAAAATTGATCGAAGAGGAGTTATATACTTAGGATGCAATAATTGTTCTATTTTTTGTTCTCTTTGATAGCTCAACCCCTGTATTTTGAGGTGGTGTTTGAATAGTTCTACTAAACTTGAAAGATATGAAATAATGCATATAACTTTAATCATATAGGACATTTTAAGCTCATGAATAGATAATGAGTGCACCTTTCATTGTTTTATTTTGGTTTTATTCATAAACAATATCCAAAATAAACTTAGGGATGAGAATACTCAAACTAAAAGTCATGTAAAAACAAGAAACTATAAACATAGAAGTAATAACTTAGAAATAACATATATATCCTAACATATGAGTCTCTAGGTTTCAATCTAGGTTATCCATGGTAATTTCCATATTAGGTTTTCTAACCTAACAATTTATTCAAGTCATTCATAATTGTTCGTAAAGAGTTTTTGAATTTGGAAAAGAATATTCATCAGGATTGTTAAAGTAGGTGTGAAAAAAGACCTCTTTATTGTGAACCAGGTGACAATTGAGTTAATAATTAATAATTAATTTTCAAATATATTACCCATAGGTACAACTATTTCAGATCCACATCCAATTGTAGTATCCAGATGAGGAAGTAATTGCTTGGAAACCACTTGCTCTATACTTAACCAAAATTTTAGGATATTCTCCTATACTTAGAATTATCCTTGGGGTTCTCACTAAAGTGTTTTAATCCTAATCCCCAAAAATAACTAGACCTTAATTTGATACCAACTATAGTGACTCAAGCCTTGTACTCATATTTTTATATTATTTTTAACATAAATATCCAATAAAACAACCAAAGGATCGAGAGACCTAATGTCTTTGGAAGACTAGATTAATAATACATAAAAAAGAAACTAAAATAAAACCTCATTATTTTAATCTTAATAATGATATCCTAAATCTATTTATGCTCCTAAAAATTCATAGGATAACCTGGGAAATACATAGACAAAACAGGTAATCTAAAAATCCTAGTAAGGGAATAAACATGACAACGAAGCATTCCATGTGAGTCAAAAGGTATGGCATAATATCATAAAATGCAATGCTCATGGATAATAAAATGGGAGAATAACATAAATAACATAGAATCATAAGATCATGGAAACATAAAAAATTAGTAGCAACATATAACATGACATGATTATAAGTCAAGGCCAACTGTCATGACAACATCACATAGTGGATATAGTCTCATCATAGATTATGTTTACTCCCTGATCTCATACATAATGTCTCATCAGAAAAAAAATAGTAACCAATGTATTAGAGTGCTATCTGGGAACACCCATAATAACATGTACATTATTATGTGTTTCAAAAAAGTAAAACAATCATAAGGTATAAATAAAATAATTACCCATGGAAATAAATGGGTTGCATAATCTTGCCTCACATCAAATCAAAGGTGATTTCATAAAGATTCCAAAGAGTTGAAAGAACAAAATATTTTGGATATTAATATCTAAGTATATAATAATATTTATCAAAATATTCTATTCATTTAGAAAAAAAATCATGAGAAAGGGTAGATAATTAGGTATAGAAATGAACTTTCAAAACGGTGGTTTAAGGAATCGGTTAAATAATTTGAAGAAAGACTAAATATGGAATTTTCCTTGAAACCCAGAGTTTAACCAAAATGGTTATCCATAAAATATTAATTTAATTATTTAAACCATGAATTGGAATAAATTATTTAAAATATTTTTACAAAGAGTGGTTAAGGGATATAAAATTTCCCCTTAATCGGGTTTGATTTTTAAATAACACATTTGAGAAATGAACTTAATGCATGTATTACCCAATCAAAGGAAGGGAGAATAAGCTAGGTATATATTTAAGAGAAGTATATATATATATATAATTTATAATCATTACATAACATCAAATAGATAGATAATGTGAGTTAGAGAGAGAATGGTCATAACACAATGAGAATATGGTGGTTCTGAGAGATCCCTTACCTTAGGTTCCAGAATCATTATGCACTTGCACTTAATATCCTGTATAATAAAATTAGATTCATGAATTTATTAATTAATAAAATTTTCATCTATATTTGATTTAATATAATTATATAATATTCATTTGTAACCATTTCAATGAGATATAATGTTTAATTATGTTGTTCTAATGGCGTTCGTTTCATGATTCCAAGGTCGGATCACTTGTGGATAATTATTGAAGTTCTTTTAAAATTGGACTAAAACTCTATAAGTGAAATGAAATTATATTCATGTCCTTATATAAATTTAAATGTTCACAAATATCCTTTTTGTTATGACATATGGACAATTCATTTAGTAAAAATGTTAACGTTATATGATTATTTCACACAAGCGGTTTTACCAACCATCACGAAAAAGTTTCGTTTTATTTAATATTAGGGTTATATATTCCTTATATAATGTGAAAAAAGTTATAATATACTTATTTTCATCTTATTTGACCATAATAATATTTGAATGGCCATCCCTGAAGGTGGTGGAGAAAAATAAAGTACGCTTTCCATTGAGGTAGTGAACCAGCCATATTATGAACAATGTTTTCATTTTAGAAACGAAAGAAGGGTAGAAGATGGATATTCCACCATAATAATAACATATCAGTATATTTTGGATATTCATGTAACTATGTTTAAGTTTATGGAGATCATGTGGGGTTGGTAGAATAAGAATAAAATTAAAAGAAAGTTAATTTAGAGTTTAGCTCTCCCATTGGTTGTCTCCTTTTAGGATACCCCTTAAGACTCCTCGTAATGGTCTTTAGATAAGACTATAAGAACTAGGATGTGGGGGAGAGGATTGGGAAGGGAATTGAGAAAAAATTTATCATATCACTAATACTTATAAGTTGTGAGGAGAATGGGTGGTGAGGAGTGGTATTTTAAAGTGGATGAGAGGGGTGTTTTTGAATATTATATTCATTAGTTTATTATTTTAGCTCAAGACTACCAATAGTATTGATTTTTATGAAAATATATAGTAAATAGTGCATGTGAGTTTGAACTAATGTGTGCTTACATCATCCATGACTCAAAAATTCATGTATTTAGCTCATAATGTTAGATATCATATTTTTTCGTATTTTACTATTTACCAAAAATTCAAAATATATTAGAAGAATATCAAAAACTCACACAGACCATTTTTTGACATGTAAATTCCAAAAATGAAATCCATTTTCTGAAAATAATTATCTAAATATGAGAAATTTAATTTTTAAATAAAATCCTCATTTATTTGAAAAAATATCAATTTAATATTATGATCAATTTTATGACCCTTTAAAAAATTATTTAAGTTATCATAAAATTATTTTATCATTATAATAAAACATAATATTAATTTATAAATCCATTTTATGAAAATAAACTTTATTTTAAATCATTATATTTATTATAAAAATTAAAATAAAACATATATGTTTTACAAAAAATGAGAACACTTATTTTATTATTTTTAAAACATTAATTTACTTGTATCATGATATAAATATGTCATATTATCATGTTATAAGATACTTAAATATTACCTATGAAAAAAAAGATACTTAGATATTATTTTACATTTCTATATGATGTTACTATTCTAATGAACAGGTTACTATTCCTAATAGACATATTACTATTCCAATGATCAAACTATTATTCCAACGATCAAATTTGTAACGGTCATATGGGATCTCTACTTTCTATAAATACCTCATATTTCATTAATTACTTATTCTATTCTATTTTCTATTAAAGTTATACATATATGTTCATTTTCAAAATGCATATAGAATTACTAATATTTTTCTTTATTCCTACAGAATTGTTCGTGAGTGGGATTATTTTGGGGGATCAAGAATATCCATATTTTCTTATTACTATTATCTTATTTTATATTTTTTATATAATTATAATACTTTTAATTATTATACCCGTATTTATTCTCTAAATGTAATGTTTAAATTAATATAATAAAATGTAGTTGGTTTTATCATGTGATGTGTGTGCATTATATAATATTATATTAATAAATATGACATGATTATATATTCAAAAGGGAAATTATATTGATAAAATTTTGAGTCATTATAGGGTATTTTAGCACACACAATTTCATTTCATATCATAGTAATATGTGATAACGCTTTTACCACCCTTGGAAATTAGTGTCAGTTAATAAATATTATTTGTTAAATGTTTATCATGGTAAATTTCTAGTATTACAAGACATATTTCTACAAAAAAAATTATAATTTTAGTACTTTTGTCTTTATTACCAATTATTAGATATTATAGATTTATTAATCTTAAATATCTCCCACTATTTTGTCAAATAATAGTATCTCTCAACTACTAGATTTGAATACTCAATCGCTTGAATATTATAGTAGCAAGGATCCTTAAAACAAATCCTCATAGTTCAAGTTGTGTCTACACCACTACTTAGAGAATTTCAAGGTAAGCTTTTAGCTGACCAGCCACATAACTCATGGCTCCTTGATTTTTTGAGTGGAGTCTCTCTCCTACAAAATATAATCTTACATTGTTCAATTCCTTTCCTATAAAGTTTCAACAAGGTATCTATGAATAATTCTTTGTGGTCAACTTTAGTTAAGTTGACCCATCACTTTCATAAAAATGTCGTAGTGGTAAGAGGAACCCTTAACTAGGGATGAAGAGCAACTCAAATGTACGGTTTTTTTCAAACTCAAGCGATGGAAGGAGTTTGACTTAATATATCCTTTGAGGGTTTTTATAATTTTTTAAAACAAATGAAATCCATTTATATTTATCATATTTTATCTATGTGATCACACTCACAAATTAGTCATTCTTAAAAAGAAAAAATTCTCTATGCATACTCATTTTATAAATGCATGTTTTTTTATTATTTTATGTGATTGTATCTAAACTGCGCAAAAAAATCAATGCATAAATAAATAAATAAAGTGACTGATCATGAGTGTTTACTAATGGTTGATCCATTGAGTGGGTTATGGATCAACTGCGACTCTAGGGATGACTCTCTGAGTCATTTCCAACTCAAGTCACAGCGCTTACCCCAATCCAATGTATCTAAGCCTCTTCTGGTACATCACCAAATCTCGACATGGTCTGCATCTTCTTTCAACCTCATCATCATACATAAATACTCACATGTGGGTGAGTGAGTCTTGAGAATGTGAGATGCATATGAATATAGTTAATTATGTACATGCGAACCTTTATACATATAATGACAGAGAGAAGATGTGCACACCGTCATTTATTAAATTAATTTTTACAATCACTGCACGCATTGAAATAATTAAATAAATAAATAAAATATCAGATAAACATTGGTTAATCTTTATTGTAATCAGTCGACACACAATAACCATTCTAAATAAAATTAAATTTCAAATTTATTTTGCTCGAGAGAATTAATTTTGAATTAAAATAATTTAATCTAATTTTAATTCACAATTTATAAGTTACACAATCATAGAAATTTTTTATTAACTTCTAAATGTTTTTAAATATTTTTTTGAATTTTATTTTAAATTTTTCGGATCTCCCAAGCTTAAAAATAACCCCAAAAAGGGTTTCTAGATTGTGGAGCGACCTAGATGGGACGGTCAGGTCGGGTGAGTAGTGCAGGGATGGGTGGGTGGCAGCTTGTGATGCATGCTATTACAATATTTAAAAAACAATTTTTTTAAAAAAAATTACTCATGCAAAAAGGAGAGAGACTTTAAATGGGGTTGCCCCTCTAATTGGGGTGGTAGGTAGAGACTTGTGGTCGACATCAACCACCCACAAAAGCTTTTTTTATTTTTTTTTATAATCTCACATTACACACAGAATCGGCTCCCCACCCTACCTTTTTTTATTTATTTAGCTTTTCTAAAGGGTAAAACTTAGCCTTTTAAAAAAAATTAAAATTTTTTGTAATTGTGTGGAATTATTCCACCCCCACTACAACTCTATTCTGGTCAGGCTTCTCTAGCACTCAACCATTGAAAAATGGAAGTTCCTTTCACAATGTCGTTGTGATAAATATATATATATATATATATATATATATATATATATATGATATGTGTTTTATTCAATTTTAAAGCTCGATAAATTTGATTTCAATCTTCGGAAGGTCATAACTTGGCCATTCGAGCTAGGATTGAAGTGTCATTCATGGCATTGGGACCATTACTATGACCTATAACCGAATTAATGTGAAATTATTTTTAATTTGGATTAATTAAACACATGAATTATCTAATACAATTTTTTGGTACCGAGAACACAGCAGAAGTAAGAAATGGTGGAATTTCAAAATTTTACACTCTAATCAACATTTTGGCATTGTAGACAGTGTAAACGCAACCCAGTAACTACCTGAGGATCCCATGTGGAAGTAATTAATCATAAGAAATTAAATTGAATCGTTAGCTAATTAGATTTGAAGACACAAACATGTTCCACTCATCTCTAGTGATTGATTCTTGAGGGAACTAACATTGGACCCCTTTAGATTGTCCATGCTCATTCCAAATTCTTGTGGATGCATCAATCATTGATTTTTGGGTGCAATCATAGAGAATCGATGAAACCTTCAATGATCTGGTGATCACAAGAACATCATTTCTTTGATCAGGGAATTGTGCATGGAACAAAGTTCATTGTTCGCATCTCTCTCTCTCTCTAGGAATCAAGAGTGTAGAGAGAGGGGCTCTCAAAATCATGCAATGAATAGTCATTGTAAATATAGGCTTCGATTTACTTAAATAGATGAGTTTTATTTACAAAAATTTCACTTCGATCCTTCCATAAATGAAACCCTTTAAATTAAATCATATTCATCGTGTATGACATAGTGAACGTGTCATAAGAATCACAAATATTTTATCACTTACTTGTAACATCTAAACTATGTTGTGTGATAAAATAAAAACTATTAACTCGATTTTTCACTCCAAAAAATCCTTGATAAAAATATCCATTCATAAAATATTATTTCTCATATTTGCAGTGGATGTCTCTTCTGATAGTTGTGAAATTTATGACAAAGCGGCCCTTCAATCAGGGAGCGCTGAAAAATACTCTGCAAAACATTTGGATATTGGAGGAAGGTGTTTCTATAAGATAGGTGGGAGAGAGATTTATTGTCTTTGAATTATTTAATAAAAGAGACAAGGAAAAGGTCCTCAACAACAGGTCATGGTCTTTTGATAACCAGATCATTCTCATGGTGGACCTTAAAGGTGAAGAAGATATTCAGAAAATTAATTTTTATTTTTTACCTTTCTGGATTCGAATCAGAGGAATCTAGTTTCATGGTAGAACTGAATGAGTTATGCGTGATATTGGAGAATGCATTAGTAAATTCATGGAATGGGACCAGTCTGATCCAATTCACTAGGGACCCTATGTGCGGATCAGAGCTTTGGTAGATGTTGTGAATCCACTTATGAGGGGCTTGTTTTTTTCAATCGAGGATTCTAACACCTAAATATCCTTTGAGTTTGAAAATATTCATATTTTTTGTTTCTTTTGTGTGTGTCTCGTACATTTAGAGAAGGGTTGTGGTTCAAAGAAGGAAGATGGAAAAATAAATATTATTTTTCAATATGGTCCCTGGATTCATGCAAAAACTGTTGTAATGGCTTTCATCTCCGAATTTGAAAAACAAAAGGACCGCAAAAAACTTGCGAAGGATTTTAGTTAGCGGGCTGAACCAACTCACACTAAAATCATCATGATAGGGCCACTGAATATTTATAATGGCACTCATGTGTATCAACGGGTAGTAGGAGGTCCTTTGTGCGGCACAATGGCCTTGGTTGATTCTGGGGAGGAGCAAATGAGTTAGGGGAAGGATCTGACTAGCATCCCAAGCTGGGATTTAACTGCTTTGATGGAATTTCCTTTACCACCTATTGGGTCACTGTTAAGATGCAAGGAACCACTAGAATTAGGCTTAGTGATGAAGAAACTTTGTGATGATCCACCAGATCCAGTTTCTAGTTCAGATTATGTTATTCCAAACATTATCTCTCAAGATAAGGATGATGTGATTGGAGTAACATCATCAGGTTCTATACAACATCGGATGTGGAAAATGATGATCTATGGGGATAGGGGTGTGGATCCTTTTAGTGCACAACCCAGTGATCATAAACAGTGACTGGAGGCAAGTTAGAGGACTGAGAGTCTGCCAAATAGGTGGAAAGTGGTAGATAATGGATAGTTTGTAGAAGTTACAAAGGCGGTGGTGGGTGTGTCACAGCCCCGCCTAGAGCAATGAAAAACTTATGTTGGAACTGTTGGGGGCTTGGAAATCCCTGAATAGTTCATGTCCTCCATCACTGGAGTTCAAAATACATCCCTAACATAGTTTTTGTATTTGAAACTATGTTGGATTACAAGGATGTTGGCCTCTTGGGTTTGAATATTGGTTTCAAGAATGTCTTTCCCATTGGAAGACAGGGAAACTCTGATGGCCTTTGCCTCTTGTGGAAAGAGGATCTTGGTTTTTTGATTTCTAATTATTCAATTAATCACATTACTATGATATTTTCTACCCCAGGATCTCCAACTTGGTCTTTAGTTGGTTTCTATGGGTGGTTGGGTGGTCAAGATAAACACAAATCTTGGAACCTGTTGAATCGGCTGAGGAACTCTCTCCCTAGACCTCTTCTTATTTGAGGGATTTTAATGAGATACTTCTTCACCAAGAAAAATAAATAGGATGCTTGAGGAGTGGTGCTGCTATGGAAGAGTTTAGGAATTCCCTTATGTTGAACTCTATTCATGACCTTGGATTTTATGGTTCTTTGTTCACATGGCGGCGAGGTAGATCAATGGAGAACCGTCTGGATGAAAGGTTGGATAGATTTTTTGGAATTGATGAGTGGACATATCTTTTCCATGCATTATTTATTGTTCACTTGACCCCAGTCTCTTCTGACCACTGCCCAATAATTTTTTCAACAATCTCTCAAGGTAAATAGAGGAGGCTAGTGCAGACCTTTTAATTTGAAAGTTTTTGGCTCCAAGATGGCAACTGTGAAAAGGTGGTACAATCATCTTGGGAGGGACTGAATCAGTTCATCACATCCAATATCCACAATACCGCATCTTGTTTATTAAAGTAGAGCTTAGATAGGTTTGGGGACTTCAACAGACACATATATAAGGAAAATAATTTCTTAAAGAGACTCCACTCTTCTCCTTTTTGTGATTCTATTCTTAGGGATATCTCTATTGCGAAAAATAATCTTAATGCATCATTGGGAGAGAAGGAGATTTTTTTTGTTTCTGTGGGAAATAGAGTCCCACATTCATGATGGTGATCAGAATACCAAATTTTTTCACCAAAGAGTGTCTGAAAAAAGGAAGAAAAATCATATTTCTTTTCTCGAGGGTCATGCTGGGAGAGTGGTTCATGAATTCAAATATATTCACTCCATTATTCTGAATTTTTTTAGCAACCTATATAAAGCAGAAAATATCAGCACCCCTGCATGTCTGACTAGCTGCATCTTGAATTTGGTCACAGAATATATGAATCATAAGTTGGATAGATATATCTTTGGTGATGAGGTGCTTTGGGATCTGCATCTTATTAATTCTTTTAAAGCCCTGGGGCCTGATGGGTTTCATGATCTGTTTTTTAAATGTTTTTGGAATATCGTTGGACCTGATGTGGTTGCACTGATGAAGGAATTGTGGGTAGGAAGATCCCCCCTTTAATCCTTTAATGAAACTCTTATCACTCTTATCCCTAAAACCCAGTGCCCTCATAAAATCATGGAGTTTCGACCAATCAGTTTTTGCAATGTTGTGTACAAAATATTTTCCATGATCTTGGTGACCAGGCTTAGGGATTGTCTCCCACTGCTCATTTCTGAAAACTAAAGTGCTTTTGTTCCAAAGAGATCCATTACTGATAATACTTCCATTGAGTTTTAATTATTCCACTCTATGAAAACCCATTCCTCATCTAAAATAGGCATAATGGCAATGAAATTAGATATGATGAAAACTTATGACAGAGTGGAATGGCCTTTCCTTGAAATTGTTCTCTCCATGTTGGGATTTGGGACGAAATGGGTCTCTAATATTATGAATTGTGTTACGTATGTTTCCTTTAGAATTAATATTAATGGGTCCCCTTTAGATAGTTTTAAACCTTCAAGAGGTTTGCGACAAGGGGATCCCCTTTCATCACATCTTTTCATTCTAGTGGATGATGTCTTTTCTCATCTCCTTTTGAAAGCGGTGGATCAAGGAATTATCCATGGAGCGAAGGTATGTAGAAATGTCCCCATGTCTCCCATCTTTTCTTTGCAGATTATAGTATCCTATTTTCTTATGTTACCCCACAAGAATGCAATTCAGTGTTGAATATCATTAAGTTGTATGAAATGGATTTTGGACAACATTTTAATCCTTCGAAATCAGAGTTATCTTTTAGTAAAGGTGTCTCATAAGCTAAGAGGTATGATTTTCAGAAAATTTGTAGTTTTCCACTGGTTGATAAACATCCCAAATACTTTGGCCTCCCAAATATTTTCAATAGGTAAAAGAAACAAGTGTTCACTTTGATTATGGATAGGGTGGATAATTTGATCTGCCTTTTCTCAAGCAGGAAGATATCCAAGGTGGGAAAGTAATTTCTCATTAAGTCAGTGGCCCAAGAAATCTCATCCTATACTATGTCATTATTTAAATTTTCGGAACCTCTTTTTGATAAAATTCATTCTTGATTGGCCAATTTTTGGTGCTTCTCTCATGAGGGAAAACACAACTCACATTGGATGTCTTGGGAGAAACTATGTGTTTCAAAATTCTGTGGAGGTCTCAGATTTAGGAATCTCAAATGGTTTAATGAGCCTCTGTTAGAGAAGCATGGGTATCACCTTCTCTCAAATCTAAATGCCATGTTATCGAAGGTTTTACGAGAAAAATATTTTTCTCACTTTGACTTCTTGCATTCCCAGTTGGGGCCACGGCTGAGTTTTTTATGATGAAGAATTTGGGGCACAAAATATCTTCTTGACATAGTTTGTGTTTTGAGAATTTCTAATGGGAATGATGTTAGTGTGTGGAATGATCTGTGGCTAGAAAATGGCATCAACCATAAGTTCTCCTCAACTTCTATACCAGGATTTGAAAATGTAAGGGTGCGAGATCTCATCAATGATGCGCTTGAGGAATGGGATCGTGGGAAGATTTGTAGCTAGTTTGATGTGGTTAACCATCATCTAATCCTAAGTATTCCTCTCACACCAGGTATGGGAAATGACCAGATTTTATGGATGGTGGAAGCTCATGGGAGGTATTCGGTTCACTCGGGTTACAAAATGTGGGTCCAAGGCTTGGAACATGTCATTCTCGATGTTCACTGGAAGAGTCTCTAGTCTCTCACTACTGCACCCAAGGTGAAATATTTTTGGTGGTAGGTCTGCTTAGGTGTTCTTCCAACCTATGAATTTTTGGTGAGGCATCATCTTGCGGAGGACGACAATTTTCCTTTGTGCCACCAAGAGGTAGAATCTCCTTTGCATGCAATTATTTTATGTTAAGGGCTGGAAGGGTTTTGGAAGGCATGGAAGCCGAATGTTGAAATGTTCTTTGATCCTTTAGTAGGGTTAGTCCAAAACCTTATTAAAGAGGTGGCTTCATTGGAACTAAGATTGGTGGGGCTAATATGTACAATAGCTTGGTTAGTCTGGACTAGAAGAAATGAATATATTTTCCAAATAAAGGTGACTCAATATTGTATTTGGCTCGAGAGGGCCATGGAGTGGATGAACTGTTAGAAATATTATGATGCGGTTCCTTCTTCAGGTGGCACTCGGCAGGAGGCTCCCTGTTGGTCCCCCCCCCAAAGGGTTTTTTTCAAAATTAATATAGATGTTGCGGTCTTTGCTAACTATAGGGTTGGTATTAGACTCATTGCCCATAACAGTTTTGGACAGGTTGTAGAAGCTCATTGTAGGGTTGTACAAAACTCCTGGAGTCCTATAGTGGTAGAGGCATCTTCCATCCTCCATGGGATCCTTTTCTCCCATTCAAAAAATTGACCCAATGTGTTAGTGGAATCTGATTTCCTTGAAGTGGTTAATTCTCTATCAAATAAGGATGAAGACTATCAGGCTTTTGGCCTTATATTGAGAAAAATTTGGCCCTTGTCTGCACTGAATTCAAATTTTCTTTTATCAAACGAGGTGGTAATTTAGATGCTCATAATTTGGCTTATTTTAGGAAATCATGGGGTGATCATTCTTGGGTGGACTCGTTTCCTGATTTTCTTTGTAGGTCTGGGTTGATTGATCAGTAATATATCATATTTTATCTTTCAAAAAAAATATTGTGTCCCCCGCTATGGGGATCACCATGTCCTAAAATCTAATTCATTATTATTGGCCAAGCATCTAAATATGCTTTGTGTATGACCCTCTACACTCTTATCTCGATAGTAGAGAGTGATGCTCACATACCAAGAGAGGTATCTAGCAATACATCATTTCCCCTGAGGAGATAATATTTTTTTCATAGAAACAAAAACCTCTTAAGATAACACACCATGTAATATAGTCTTTTTGTCTCTTGATATCTCATAATGTAGGGAACACACTTCACATCATCATCCTTTTTTACTTTATTATCTTATGACCTTATTGGATGGACTTAACTCCTTATAGCATGGTCATGGATTTAGTAAAAGTACTACCATCCTGGTCAAATGGGCATAATATATCTCTTCCTTTCAAAAGTGATAAGTCATGTCTTGATCATTCAATCAATATCATACCACCAATGACAAACCTAATGCAAGATACCTCTCCACAACATATATGTCATAGTTTTTATCTTGCATAAAAATACATGATCAAATGTTACACATTTATAATGATCTAAAGTCAAGATACCAATACACATACTCACAGAAAGGAACATCAAATGACACCTGTAATATGTGGTGTTCCTATTGGAGGTTCAGCTCTCATGATATCTTTTACTCGAGATCACCAAGTGAGAACTTCGTGAGGAGAAGTCTCAATTTTATGAGGATCATCACATGATAGTCAAAAATTATCTATGTCCCATTAGTATGATGTATCTAGACCATAAGAGATATCTTCAAGATTATTGTCATTTTATCTCAAGGTTCTAATTATAGTTGGGAACTACTATAACATGTTGATATGAAAAATAATATAATGAAATTAACATGTAAATAGTGGATGCATAATTATCAATATTATTATTGTAAGAATCCATCATGAATAACTCATTGTATACATGATATGGTAATCGAAAAGTATTGTTCAAGTTGAGTTTAGGTCACCCACTTTCACAATAGATCACACTAAAAACTAAACAAACAAAAGCTCCCAAGTTAGTGAGGTGGTGAATGCTCCCAAAATATAGCACTTAAATGTGATTCAGTGTCTATTCCTCAAAGCCTTGGTCTCCTTTTTATAGAATAGAAGTGTATAGAACTCATAACATTAAACTTCAATATCTTCAAGTACAACTATCACTTTCAAACAAACTCAAGAGTCTTAATCTACGGGGATTGTCACAGATCCCTGATCAATATTTTCTTATTAATTAAGAATGCAATATAGTGAAAGACCTAGGGTCAATATCAAGAGGAAGCTACTCACACAAAACTATTCTTCTATTGTCATTTTTTATAAACTGGCTAATATACTACTAAATGGTATACTAATATAGTGGGGGATTTAAATGTGAAAGTGATATATAAATATATAAATATATTTAAAAACAAAAATACACAACATAAAGAATGTCACAAAGTTGTTATTAGAAGAAGATCTTTTCTCTCAAGAGTTTATAGCAATACAATCCTTATTATAAAAACATAATCTTAATATTCTATTCAATGTGGTGATCAAGACCTACCACACCACACCCTTCTTGTTTGAATTGTTATTAACTCACACCGAGACCTCTGCATGTGGGGAAATACTCTTCTTAAAGTCATCTAGGAGGCCTATTTTCATACTAACGCTATAAAAGTCATACTCCACTATATGCATGACTCAAATAGTGAAGGGGGTATATTGATAACAAGGAATAAGAACTCAATAGTAGATAAAATGGGACGATTGATCATCATAATCAATTTAACCACTATTAAAATTCTTAGAATATAATAAAGAAACAACATTGAATCTCAATAACTCAACAAAAACTACTCCCTCCCCTAAACAACATTGAGGTTATTTCAACATTTTCATAGAGATAAAAATCACATGGAGGGAGAAATACAAAATAAAATGAAAGATAGAAATAGATAAAAGAAAATAAAAGGTGTTATATTAAAAATGAAAACTACAGTTACATGGGAAATGGACCTCACATATATAGAAACTTTGTGTGCTCTCCTTCTTCCAAGTGGCATCGGCGGTGATAGATTCTTCATGATAAATCTCAGAAAAAATTGGTTTGGAAAATTAAACTCCATGTGAAATCCAATTTGCGGTGATCTTTTAGGATTTTCACCCCCCCCCCCCACCTCCATAATAAACAACTCTTGATCTTCACATTGAATATAGGCACATGCCTAGATTAGTTGTAGCGATGACATTATTAGTATAATCACAAGGAACATGGAATGGTGAAAATTCCTTAGTCATTTTCCCCATTTCTAATGACCACAGCCTAGACCATTCCATAGTGGTCTTTGGTTGGCTATTTTGATGTGGGATTCGATACTCACAATTCTCTTTATCTCTACACCTATTGTAACATCCCATTTCAACCTCAATTATTATCCCTTTTTAAATTACTATTTATACCACTTTACAGGTGTTTTGAAATTTTTGTGGAGGCTTGAAAAGGGGTGTTGGGAATTTGGACGAGTAGGGAACCCTTTCTGGGATATTTGGTGGATATAAAGGGCCACCGACTAACTAGTGGAATCCTGTTAGAATTTCATTCCTAAAGGAATTCCACTGGCCAGCCGGTGGGACTCCCAGAGGTGAAAAAAATTTGTCTGCTACCATCAGCTAGTCAGTGGCCTTAGGCTGGACTGAGTTAATGAAGGACTAATTAGTAAATCAATCCCCTAAAACCCCTAGTTAAACCCTATAATCACACCCTTTGACCCTAATTAACTATGTATGGATTTAGGGGCTCTCGAGGTTGGATTGAGCTCCCACCGGCATCTTTTCTTGGTGCTTTGATCTCTAGTTGGTTGGTTGCTTCAATTTTTGTAAGTGTGATTGATTCCTTCTTAATTCCTCTATTTCACTTGGAATTGGAAGTAATTCTAAGCTACATTTCTAGGATATATTGATCATGTTATGATCCTTCTAAAATCACTTCTAGATCCCTCATGTGATTGTCTTCCGGAGGCTAGTTCTCTTGTCAGTTGTGGTGTGGCATGTATGGTTGTTGACGTATATGTTGATATTCTTTCTTCTCTGACCCTTCTTCTTATGGAAATATGATTCTAAGATGTGGGAATCAATTTTTAGGGTCTCCTCGCAATTTTTCTTGTGTTCCTTTCCTTCTGGTGTGTGGAACCCATTATGGTTGTCATGAAAACTATGTTTGTGGTGGGTGGTTCTGTCACTAGCCTATGTTCTATGAATTGTGAATACTCTTGGTTTCATAAATGGTTTTCTAAATGAATTGACATGGTCTTTTAATTGATTATTATGTGTGTGTAAAAAGGGTTTTTTTTAAGATGGTTTGTCCCCTAATTTTGGTAAAATAAATGTATTTTAAAAGCATTGTGAAATGGATTGTGAAATTTATTTTCAAAACATTGTTTAAATAAAAAGGGTTTTTTGGAATGGTTTTTGAAATGAGATAATCCATTTGAAATAATTTTGATATATATCATACATGGGAGCCTTGGGTGCCTAGGTGGAGGGTTTAGTATTAGGCCTTATCCATTGAAATTGTAAGGGGGTTCAATTTTTGGGGTGTTCTTTCATTCCTAGATCATAGATACATTGGATCTAGTAAATTGATCTTGATATTATAGGGGGTTCACTTTTTGGGATGTTCTTTCATCCCTAGTTTATGGATGCATTGACTTTGGGGACATGAGTGTTCACTAGTTGTTGTTTGTGATTGCAGTACGAGTGACCTAGTTAGCCCAACCTTAGTTATCCTTAGGTATATTTCCATTGTGATTTGGTTTTGTACTATTTTGGATTTGATATGACATGATACATGCTTTGATAAATGTAAATGTTTTGTGGAAATTATGATTTGAAACTTTTTTACCTTGTTTTATGAAAGAATTGGAAAAATAGAAATTATTTACCATTCATTGTTATAAAACTGTGTAAATATTTATCATGCCATGTTTTCTTTTAAATTAGAAATAATGGGATTATGGTACAAATAATTGTTATGGAACACCTGGATGAGATTCTACTGAGTCTGTTTAGCTCACACCCTCCACACTCCTTGAGGGTGTGTAAACCTTGTTTTATCTGATGCGGGAATGGGAAAGGTGTCACAGTAAGGCGATGAGGTTTATGTCAGTTGGGTATGGGTAACTAGTGGTGATATGGTGAGATGTTTCCCACATGTCACATGGAGTAGTTGTTCGTAGTTTTAGGTTGTCCTTTTTTATTGTTTTGGGCATGTACTTTGGGTTTTTATCTTGCTACCTCTAGTTGTACTGCTACCATCATCACTCTTTTGTTTATGTAATATTTCTTTATCCAGTTATCTTTCTATATATATGTCATGTATCTTTTTTTCAGGTTAGGATAATTGTTCTCTCAGGTTGTTTTTGGTTTCCCAGGTGCTAGACACCAACCCGTGGGGATCGGGAACACCCTTCAGGTCTTGTTGTGGTCTGTTTTAGAGCCTAGTTAGATGGGTTGTTCAAGATGGGTCATGAAAATTTGGTATCAAAGTGTGGTTATGATCAGTCTTGGGAAGTTGGTAGATGGGATATAAGATTTTAAAGACTTGATAAGTAGGTTTTGGAGAGTTTCTATCCATCTCTTATTGTGATGATCCTTAAGTCTCCATAGGATGTTGGGATGTGTGTTTGATGTGTTGGGTTTTGACCTCGATATCATTTTATACTTTTATTCTTCTAGTTTAAATTGAGATTGTTTTATTGTTGATCGTTTCTTTATACTTTTGGTCTGTAGAAACGTGCATCTAAGACATATTTCATGGGTTCCTTGGGAGGGTTCAACGGGAGATATTTCTCAAGGGAATCCTCTTATGGATCAGAATATTTTAGAGACTATCATATGGGTAGTTTGTGTCGTGGACTAGGATGTAATGCATGTTAATAACCAATTTGTTGAGGTGCAACCAGAAGTTGGAGGATACATGGATCAAGCACGAGAGTTCATATGCGAGAAGCCCCCATCCTTTAAGGGTATGAATGAGCCCCAAGAGGTAGAGGATTGGATGGACAAGATTGATCAGGTCTTCAACTTCCTGGATACATCTGAGTCTATCAAGGTGAAATTTGCAATGTTCAATCTCAAGGTTCCTAATAAGAGGTGGTGGGATTCTATGGTACAAGAAAATCGGAATGTGGTCTTGGGGTGGAAGGCCTTCAAGATCCTTTTCTTTCAGCAGTTCAACCCATAATCTTTGATGATAGAAAAGTCTTAGGAGGTCCTCTCTTTGTAGTAGAGAGAGCTTTCAGTGTCTGAGTACATCAATCATTTTATGGAGCTAGTTCATTTTTTTCTCCAAAGGTGGTGATGAATGGTCAATTGAGGACTCATAAATACCTATAGGGTTTTCAAATAGGTATCTGATTACATGTATATATAATAAATCTCACCACCTATGCCGACACATTCGATAGGGAGATGATGGAAGAAATGGATATAGCACGCAATATTGGCTTCTATGGTTCTTATCTTCCACCCAGTGGCAGTTTCAGTGGCATGTTGGGAAAGAAGAGTAAGTTTCATGATAATCTCAAGGGTAATGGAGATGTTTCTCAACATCGGGCCTCCTCCACACCATTAGAAGCGCCTGATAGTGTGTCTCTGACTTGCTATCAGTGTGGAAAGGTAGGGCACACCCGACAGTTTTTTCATGTACCCATGAATAATTATAGTTTTTGCTTCCATCGAGGCCATCTTCAGAGGTTTTTCAGGCCTTGTCTACACCTTGATATGGTCAGTTATATTCAACTTCAAAGGTCATTTCAGGATATTCATAAGCTTCAAAGTCTCTGGGGATCCATACAATGGCCTCGGGAATGAAGCACCTTCACGGAGTGGATGAGTTTCTAGTGGGAGGTGATGTGGGCCTGGTTGTAGTGAGATGTATCATCTTTGTTGCATTTTTTATAGAAACTTCTTTATTTGATATAAGTGTCTCGCACTCGTTTATATCTTCCAGTTTTGTGAGTTTTTTGAAACTTATGACGGAACTCATGTCATTTGTTATGGATCTAGTGATGCCTCTTGGGAAGAGGAAAGATTGGGGGGGTTGACCTTTTTTCTCTATTTCTATAGTTAATGCAGAGTTATTCTAGGACTTCCTAGTTCTCAATATGGATCATTTTGACATCATCGTTAAGATGTATTTTTTGGTTTCTCATCGAGCTTAGATTTATTATTTTAATCAACATGTCACATTCTTTGTTGATGATGGTAGCCCTCAAGTGTTCCATTGAGAGTGGGATCTGAGATCCAATCATGTGGTACCTTCTCACCTAGAGACCAGAAGTCTATTGTCTATCATTATAGTTGATCCTGATGACATTTCCTCTCTTTTTTATCTTCTCTTGGTTGTTTAGGATTTTCCTGATGTTTTCTCAGAAAACTTATCTAGTCTTTCTCTATAGAGGGAGGTAGGGTTCTTTATCAATTAGGTGTCGGGTATACAGTCAATTTCTATACCCTCTTATCATATGGCCCCTGCTGAGCTGAAAGAGGTCAAGATTCAGTTGGACAATCTGCTCGAGAAGGGATTTATCAATCCTGGTGGTTTTCCATGGGAATCCCTCATGATCTTTTCCAAGAAGGTTGATTTTTATTTTCATCTTTGTGTGGACTAAATAAAGCTAAATCGGGTGATTGTTAATAACAAGAAATATTTTCCCCATATAGATGACTAATTTGATCAGTTAAAGAGGGAAAATTGGTCCTGGGAAATCAATCTTCAATCAAGGCATCACCAACTCAGAGTTTGGGAGTTATATATCCCTAAGGCCACTTTCAAGAGAATTTATGGCCATTATGAATATCATGTAATGTGTTTTGGCCTAACTAATGCACCTAAGGTGTTTGTGGTTTTGATAAACTAGATATTTCATCAATATCTCAACACCTTTTTTGTGGCATTTGTGGATGATATCCTGGTTTATTCAAGATCTGAGCGTGAGCATGAGCACTATCAGAATTTTTTCCTAGACTTTTGAGGAGTCACCACCTTTATGGGAAGTTATCGAAATGAAATTTTTGGATCCAAGAAGTGAAATTATTAGGAAATATTATTTTAAATCATGATCTTTTAGTCGATCCTAGGAAGGTTAAGGTTGTCTTGTCATGGGAAGAACCACAAAATGTCTTCGAGATACAGATCTTCCTAGTTCTATCTGGATATTATCAATGGTTCATCAAGAATTTCTTAAAGCTATCAACACATTTGACTACTCTTACCAAGAAATGGGAAAAATACACTTAGGATGCTAAATTTTAGGATTATTTTGATGAATTGAAATGATGATTGACA
Organism: Viscum album; assembly: GCA_963277665.1. Classification (NCBI taxonomy): domain Eukaryota; kingdom Viridiplantae; phylum Streptophyta; class Magnoliopsida; order Santalales; family Viscaceae; genus Viscum; species Viscum album. The sequence continues at coordinate 286,784,793 of OY728151.1, read as the reverse complement.
TAATATCCTACCCTAATCATATAAAAAACCATTAAAGGCTATGTGGTATATTGTGATTCTTCTAGTGTTGGTATGGGTTTTGTGATTATAAAGGATGATCATGTTATGGCATACGGATATCATCAGCTTCAGTCGCATGAGAAAAATTTATCCACTCATGATTTGTAGATTTTCATTGTCCCACATGCACTTAAGTGTTAGTGAAACTATCTCTTTGGGGAGAGATTCATAGTCTTTCCTAATCACAAGAACCCTATTTATATCTTTTCTCATATTGACTTGAACCTCAAGCAAAGGCGTTGGTTGGAATACCTTCAAACGTTTGACTTCAACATCACCTACACCCCATGAAAAGGGGAATGTCATCATGGATTCCCTCAATAGAAAATACCCATATTAAGTTTTCTTGGAATCAAAGGAGGATTGGAACCTTATGAGGATTTTCACTCATTTTCATCTAGATGCACAGGAGGAGGATTCAAGTATTGTTCAGACCATTGTTCAATTGTCATCATCTCTCATTGAGTCTATTATGTAGGATGAGCAGTGGGATGATGAGTTCAGAGGGATATGGTAATCCCTATATGTTAAGGAGACTGTTTATGGTTGGTCTCTCCCTTGTGATAGAATTCTTCACTTCGGGGATCGGTTTTTCATCCCATTATCTATCAAGAACTAGTGTTGTGTGATTATTATAGTTCTTTATGGGTGGTTCATCCTAGCACTATAAAGATGTATCAGGACATGAGACTATATTTCTGGTTATTTTGTATGAATCATGACATCACTGATTATGTGTTTCATTATTAGACCTACCCACAGATAAAAGTGGATCACCTAATGTGATCCGGTCTTATTCAACCTATTCCGGTGTTGGTGTTGGAAATGGGATGAGTTGTATATGGAATTCATTCTTGGATTACCATAGGTGTCCCAAGGAAATAATGTTATTTGGGTGGTGATCAATTAGTTGACAAAATCAGCTCATTTCATTCTGATTAGGGACACCACCAATGTTGAAGATTAGGGTAAGTTGTACGTGTAGGAGATTTTTGAAAGCTCTAGGCGCAGCGGAAGTTCCAGTGTCGGCATGTCCAACTTGGTTTTTTTTCATAATATATGATTAATCTAAAGATTTACATAAACGATAAACGTCGTGACCAACAGAATTGAATCAAATATTAATTGACATGACAACATCAAAACGAAAATGCAGGACCATCACATAATGATTTATAATTAATTTAAGCAATTAAGAATTATCTTATAATGAATTCTTTCTTCATTTATGAATCTAAAAATATCTATATGTTGTATAATTGTTGTGTCACTGGAATAAAGTATAAATTCCCACTAACGATGATCCATGTGTACCACAAACCTACAAGCATCGCTATAGGAATCTTTGGGTGCTAGTGTCATAGATCCTAACGCTTTCATCGTTCATTCTTGATCGCCATGAGAATCACTTCCAAAAAGGATTCTCCTTGATGTTTCTAGAATCAAAAAGGTGGAGGAGGAGGATCGCTCTTGGTTCTTTAGATCATTCTTGGAGATGGGTTCTCTAGGTCTTGAGAGAATTCTTCGGATGTCATTGTGTGCAACAACAAAAATGGAAACCATCGGGGTTAGAAATAATATAATTGAGTTTAAATAGTGTTAGGGTTAGAAAAAAACAATTTCACATGCACCCTTATTATTTCCTTAATCCCCACATAACCCTGTGTCTTAAATAATAATATTATTATTATTATTTCTTGATAACCAGTGAATTAATTAAATATTATTTAATCAAATAATATTATATATATATATATATATATTATTTCTCATTGGACATTAAACTCGGTCTGTCATTCATTCAAAATATTTATCAATCCTTAAATAATGATTATTTATTTTTATAAATAAATATCATTACATTATTCTTTGACTAATAAATAAATATTATATTCACTAAATAAAAAATAAATATTTATTAAATATTCTGCTCACAAAATATTCTCTCGAATAACTAGTGACGGAATATATGCAATCAAGCAAACATGAATAATTATTAAACCACATACGGGAATAATATTTATTAAATAAGTTAAATAACAAATATTATTATATAATTGAAGTTCTGGATACACTTATTGTATGACCCTCTATGCATCTTTCTCAGTGGCATTAGATGGAGCCTCCCAAAGTCCAAGGTTAACGTCTAGCAACATGCCAAAAAAATCATAGAGAAATAATTGAATATCACAATGACATAAAACCTCATATGAACACTTACTGTGTAATATAATCCTTTTATGATGATATCTATAATCAAGCAGATTACATACTGGTGTCATCAACCTATGTGTTTGATGTCTCTTACTTTGACTTTATGAAAATAAATTTTTCCATAGAATTCCATGGTCATGAAGTTGTTTGGGTTGTATTATTTCCATAAAATGGTCTAAGATCTTAACTTCTATTAAATAAAAAAAGGGAAAAATATTTTCTTGCATTATTCATTAATGAAATATTACTCATGATGCACCCAACATATCCTAATTCGTCGTGAACATATATTGTCACAATTTTCATCAATACATCAAAGTACACAACTAATAATATCTATTAATAATAATTGTAAATTTTAAGGATAAATACATAAATTTGTAGATAGAAACATCTAATGAAACACATATAAATGTGGATTTACTATTGGAGGGTTGTATTCACAAAATCTCCTACGCTAGAAATTACTAAGGGTGTACACCATGAAAAGGTGTCTCAAAGTCCTATGAGTCTCCATCCCTAATAGCCTATATCATTTATGTCCCTCGAATGATATCATCTAGCTATAAAACATATATTTAAGAATACTTTTTTGGAATTTATGGGTTCCCATCATAGCGAGGAACTGTTATAACATTTCAGTGCGACAATTACTTTTATGAAATTATCACATACTGTGTTATATAGAAGAACAATCATGATTTGATAAGGAGTTTATTAATATTCAGAAAAATGAATACATGTAATCATAAAGTGCATATAAGATGGTTCTAGGACACCAACTCCAAAATACTCTCACTTGAACTAGATCAAACTGCTACATTTTCTTCCATGGACACTCTGATTACTACAACTTCACCCCTATGAGAAAAATCCCTCAAAAGTTGATACTTCTAGAGTATGTTTTTTTTAGTTGGTGTGACCTTGGCTCCTTTGTGAGATTCATCGATGCCATATTATCACAATATAATGTGATAGGGTCTTTACTACTAGGTACCACATCAAGCTCTCAGAAAAAGTTGTGTATCCATACAACTTCTTTTACTACATCAAAAGTCATTATATACTCAAACTCCACTATAGAATTGATGAAAATTGGTTGTTTTGAACTCTTCCAACTCACAGCTCCTCTATTGAGATTCTGACTGCGACTTCAGAGCATTCTGATCTGTTTGAAAGCTAGCATCAGTATAACCCCTGATGACTAGCTCTTCATCTCCTCTATACACCATGAACATATTCTTAGTTCTTCTCAGATACTTAAAGATATCCCTAAAAATATATCAATGTTTTTCATCTAGAACATCTTGATATATGTATACCATGCTCAAGGAATAGGAAACATCAAGCATAGTACATAACATGGAAGACATGATTGATCCTATCAATGAAGCATATGAAATCTTACTCATTCTCACTTTCTCCTGTTGTGTTTGAGGACACATTTTCTTTAAAAGATGTATACCATGTGACACTAGAACCAATCTCTTCTTGGATTGTTTGATACTAAATCACTTTAGTATATGGTCAATTTATGTACCTTGACTTAGTCCAAGAAGCCTCTTAGATCTTTCATGAATGATCTTGATCCCTAGAATACAGGTTGTTTCACCTAAGTCCTTCATGGAGAAGCACTTATTCAATCAATCATTAACTGACAGTAAGACTGATACAACATTTCAAATAAGTAACATGTCCTTGAAATATACTACTAGGATAATGAGTGCATTCCCACAAAACTACTTGTAAACACATAGCTCGAATTCATTCTTCATGAAACCAAATTCTTGTATAGCTTCATTAAACCAAATGTTTCATGACTTGGATTCTTACTTGAATCCAAAAATGGATCTCTACAACTTACATGTCCTTTTGAAATCACCTGGAGTTACAAACCCTTCTGGTTGTATCATATAGACATCTTCCTAAAGGTTACCATTAATGAAATCAGTTTTGACATCTATCTACCAAATTTCATAGTCATGGTAAGTTGTTATAGCAAGTATAATTCTGATGGATTCAAACACGGCAATTAGAGAAAATATTTCATTGTAGTCAAAGCCTTAACATTGTTTAAACCCTTAGCCTCTAGTCGTGCGTTATAGGTAATAGATTTACCTTTCATGTATAGTTTTATTTTTTAATACCTATTTTCACCCAATAGGCTTTACATCAACTGGAGGATCGATCAGAATCCAAACATGGTTCTAATACATGGAATTCATATCAAAATTCATGGATTTTTTTCATCTTACAGCTTCTGAGCTATCTATTAATTCTTTATAGGAGAGAGGTTCATTATTGTCAACTAATAATGAGTCACCATATTCAATGACAAGAAAATTATTTTTGTATGGTTATCTTACGTATTTGGTGCTCCTACCCAATACTTGTGTTTTAGGAACAACTTCTTCCATGAGGACCTGTGGAATTTTTTCATATACAAACTCTTGTGTATCATGATGATCAACTTCATTGAAGTAAATCTTACTCTCATTGTACTTCTTAAGGTTGTGATCCCTCTAAAAAATGTGTTTGGTATTTCAATAGATGATTTCTTGTCTGAGGGTTTGTATAGGTAGTGTAACAACCCAGGTAATTATAAAATAATTTGTTTTCATTTTGGAATTAAATAGTTAAATTCTTTAAGGATGTATAATGAAATAAGTGGTATTTATAGAAATTAAAATATATATACTAATATAATACTAACCTCACCAATGAAAGTATAAATAAAATTCAAGTATCTTAAAATTGAAAATATAATATATTTATATCATGAAATAAGTAAATAAATGTTTTTAATGTTATAAATTAAGTGTTGGTATTTTTATGAAACATAAATGTTCATTTATAACTTTATAATTAATTTAATGATTTAAAATAAATTTTATTTTTATAAAATAGAATAATAAATGAATATTTTATTGTATTATGATTATAATATAATTTTATGTGATCTTAATTAATTTTTCAAAGTGTTATAAAACCAGTTATAGTTTTAAAATTGGTATTTTTCAAATAAATGATGATTTTAATTAAAAATTAAATTTATCATATTTAGAAAATTATTTTCATAAAATAGAGTTCATTTTTTAATTCTACACATCGAAAAATAGTTATGGTGAATTTTTTGGTTTTTTCCAAAATAGTTGAATTTTTGTGAATAGTGAAATACGGTAATTTACGGTATATATAAATTATAAGTTAAATACATTATTCCTTGAGTAATTGTTGATATAATCACTATAGTATCAAAATATAATTAATTATTTTAATATATTTAGTGATAATGCTCAAACTATTCATAGTCTTGAGCCAAAATAATAAACTAATGAATAAAATATTCAAAAAACACATCTCACCTCCACTGTAAATATCACCTCTCACAACCTCTTCTCCTCACACCTCAAAGTCTTTTATCTTGTTTAATTTCTATCTAATTTCATTCTCAAGACTCTTTCACATGTACAAGAGCTTCTAGTCTCACCAAAAAGTCAAAACCAAGTGTCTTAAGTAGGTTCTCAAGGAGAAGAATTCAAGAGGTAAAATCCTCTTTCATTTTCTTTTATTTTACTTTTAATTTTTTTTTTTTTCATTCTCTCTTAATCTCCCATTATCCAAGTATCATGAAAACTCCATTATATTATATATACTAGAATTTTTTCATTTTTATGGAAAAATTTATCATCAAACTCTTTCTTCTCTCCCTTTTATTCTAAAAATGAGAACATTGTCTATGATGTGTCGATTTACCATCATCGTGACTTTCATTTTCCATTACTACCTTCAATACTGGTCATAAAAACATTATTATGGTCAAATAGAATTTTCTATATATATTATAAGTTATATAATGTTTTTGAACCAATATATAAACATGATAGTAAATAAAATGATATAAATTCTTGATGGTCGTAAAAACCACCAAAATAAATTAAATCATTTTCATTAATGTTTTATTCTAATAAATCATACTCATATAAGAAATAAAAATGGTATATGGTATCATTTAAAATTATGGGAAAATATTATTACCATTTATTTCCACTTCTAGAGTTTTACTTCCATTTGACAAGAAAATCCATTACGAACTGATCATGAAAACCATGAAAAAACGCACCCGAAATAATAAAAATAACAAAATATTATTAATAAATGGGTTGAAAGTTGTTATATTATGGTCATATAAGGTAGTATAAACATGATTATAATTATTTAATAGATCAATAAAACTCTTTAAACCATTATACATGAGGTTTGAATTCATTTTAAGTAAGACGAACCCGAGGTAAGGGGTTTTTCTATAAAAATACCCTTTTAATTTTCTATTTTTACAAAATTCAAAAAGAATGTTTTTATGATACAATTATTCATGTTTAATGATTATTTTCTGGTTCTTATTCATTTTTTATGATGAATTTTGGGACCTATATCTCCCTCCAATTCATTGGTTATGTTTATGTGGAGGTCAACTGTACGGTTATTCCAAGTGTAACTGTGATGATTACACCATAAGGTAGTCGTGAGGGTTAAATCATAAGGTAGTCATGAGGGTTACATTGTAAGTTAGTCATTAGGGTTATAAATCATATGATAGTCACTTGGGTTAAAATTATAAGTAAGTAATTCCCCAAGTTACCTTTATGGTTTTATTTATGTTTACTATGTTTTATGAAAATCTCATGTTTTCACAGAATAACTATATGATACTTAATGGGTGAGAAGTATGTATTTGTGATAATTATTTCATATGTTTATAAGTATTCATGGACTAATGGTCTATCTCCTACTTTTTATTTCTCTTACTGATCTTTTTTCACTCATCCCAAGTTTTAAAAAAATCACAGAGTTTAAGGATGGGTAAGAGAAAAGAATAAGAAAAGCTGAATGTTATGAAGAATTCATGTTATATTAAAAACTTTTGTATTATGGAATAAATGGATGTTATTTTAGCAGTATACACTTTTTATGATTGTGGGTATTCATGCATGTTTTATGGAATAATTCTCTAAAATTATAAATTGAAAAGATCTTTGGGAATGTAATAAGTGTATTCTAGTTGAATTAACTAGATTATATAATTTTTAAGGTCAGGTCCTTATAGTTGGTATTATAGAATGATTTAGATAACTTTAGGAGTTAGTATTATGTTAATAGAATACCCATAAATTATTTTTACCTTATGGTTATGTTGAAATGATTTAGAATTTAAAGATTACTATATTGCTTCATCTAAGATATATCTATTCATAATGGTTTTCTGCAGAAGAAATAGTGAAGATGAAGTATAAAGGCACTAACAGAATAATATTCTTCTGAATCTAAAACTTGTAATGGTTGGAATTAGAACTGATTTGTTTGTGATTTTAATGGCTTAGTTGACACATTCTATAAATGGCGGTGGCATCCATGCAAGAGAACTAGAGCTACCATAAAGGAACATTATGATGGTGAAACATTTTATGAGACAACACCCTCTTGCTTTCAGTGGATATTATGACCTAGTGATGGATGAAGGGTGGATTAAATCCTTTGAAAATATATTTGATTTCATGGGGTGTTCATATAATCAAAAGGTTAGTCTTGTTATTTATCATTTTTAAGTTGAAGCAAACCATTGGTGGTCAGTGGTCAAGAATATCATGGGTAGTGAGGATATTGATGCATTGAAATGGGATGAATTTAAAAATATTTTCCATGAAAAATATTTTCCTAAGGTGATTTGACTTAGGATGGAAAAAGAAATTTGTTGAATTTATACAAAAGGTAGAAGATTCAATGGTCATGTACGAAGAAAACTTCACTCGATTGGAAGGGTATGCTACAGATCTTATATGGGATCTTAATAGAAAAATCAATCTTTTTTACTCAGGATTAAAGAAAATATATCAAAAGGTTTTGGCCTCCTATGAATTCAAAAGTTATGAGAAACTTATTCGATGTGTTGATAGGGTAGAAATGGAGTTTTCTGATGATCATGTGTACTTAAAAAACAAGTAGAAAAAAAAGTTCCAGATAGCAAGCAATGGGTAAGAATCAATCAAAGAAATATGAAGGTAAGAAAATTCAATTTCCAGTTTGTGAAAAATGTGGTAAAAATAACCCTAGGGAATGCCTTAACAAATCTGGGAAGTTTTTTCGATGTGGTAAGTTTGTACATATTGGCTGAGATTGCAATGAAAAGGATCCTAGTGTTGGTATGTTTAATTCTGATAAGAAAATTGTAAAGTGTTTCAAATGTGGTGAGATGGGTCATTATGCAAATATCAACCCAAAGAAATATCTTAATGATGGGAAGCAGCCAGACTATAAGTATAATGGTGTAGTAAAATCCATTGTGACTACTTCAGTAGATGTCAGGTCATCCAATGAAGTGGTATCAGATGATTTGTTTGTTTGCTCAAATTTTTCTAATATCTTGTTTGATACAGGATCTACACATTCCTTTATTTCTGAATAATTTTCTGATAAATTGGAAATTTCACCTCAAGAAATAAAATCAGAACTTATGGTAAAAACACCAAGGGAAATATTAGGGCAAAATGGCATTATAAGAATCTTCCAATTTTTTTCTGTGGAAAGACATTACCTACAAACTTTGTTGTTTTCCCCTATTAGAGTTTTGATTTTATTTTGGGTAAAGATTTGATATTTTTTACCATGATAAGATTGATTGTAGAGACAAAGAAGTTGTTTTTTAGAAATATTTTCAGTTTTCATACAATAATTAACACATACCATTGATAACATATCAAGAATCTAATAAACTGTTAAAAGATGGAAATGAAAGTTATCTTGCATATATTGTTGAAAACAAAATAATTGTTCAGATTAATGATGTTCTAGTTGTAAATAAACACCCAGATGTTTTTCTTGATGATTTTCTCAGTGTAATACCTGATCGGGAAGTTGAATTTACTATTGACTTAGTTCTTAATGCTAATCCAATTTATAAACTGCCTTATCGAATGAATCAAGTGGAATTTCTTGAATTGAAAAGGCAACTGCAGAAGTTGCCTGATAAAAGATTCATTTGTCCTATAACTTCACCATGGGGTGCTTCTATTTTGTTTGTTAAAAATAAATATGGTTTCATGAGTCTTTTCATTGATTATAGAGTTTTGAATAATATTACTATTAATAATAAGTATCTATTACCTCATATTTATGACCTATTTGATCAGCTCCAGGGAGCTCAATATTTTTTCAAGATTGACATGAGATTTGGGTACCATCATCTGAAGGTGGATAATGATATTCTGAAAACAGCATTCCATACTAGATATGGGCATTAGGAGTTTGTTATTATGCCCATTGGTTTGACAAATTCTCCTGCTGTATTTATAGATCTTATGAATAGAATCTTCCATGAATATTTGGATAAGTTTGTTGTTGTTTTTAATTGATGATATTTTAGTTTATTCAAAAATTTATGAGGATTAATAAAAACATATAAGGATTGTTCTGAAAACACTTAAAGAAAAGATGTTATACGGGAAATTTAGAAAATATAATTTTTGATTATAATAGATTTCTTTTCTTGGGCATATTGTAAATAAGGATGACATAACAATTAATCCCACCAAAATAAGTGGTTTATGAATGGCCAAGACCTAAAAATGTTACTGAGATTCATAATTCTCTTGGATTAGTAGGTTATTACCAATGGTTTGTTAAAAAATTTGCATGGTTATCTAGTTTTATAACTAAATTAACACAAAAAGGGGTTGAATTTATTTGGACAGAGGACTGTGATGTTTAAGATTGGTGAATGATCCCGTTTTGATCATTCTTTCTAGAAATGGTGATTTTTTCATCTATAATGATACTTCATTGAAGGTACTTGGTTGTGTTTTGATGCAGAATGATCAGGTAATTATTTATACTTCAAGACAGTTGAAACCTCATGAGTTAAATTATCCCACACATGATTTTGAATTATCATCTATGGTTTTCACTTTAAAATTTTGGAGACATCATTTAGATGGTTCCAAATGTGAAATATATATTGATTATAAAAGTTTAAAGTATATATTCACTCAGAAGTAATTGAACATGAGGTATAGAGATGGTTGGAACTGATAAAGGATTGTGATTTCATGATCAATTACCATCCTGAAAAGGCAAACAAATTGAAAAATTCCTTGAGTCGAAAAAATAATTCTACATTAACCATGTCACATTTAGAACATGACTTTTTGATTAATGATTTGATGAATTTGGCATGGAAGTTGTTGGTGCAGGAAATTCCTCTATTTTTTTCAGGTGTCAGTGTAGTTGTCTCTATCAGACAGAATTAAGGAAGTGCATAAGGAAGACCATGAGTTACAGAAAAAGGTATAATTGGTTAAGGAATGTAAGTTTCTCGAATTTAATATTGATAAAGATTGTGTTTTGAGATTTGGAAGGAGATTATGTGTGTCATGTGATTCTCACCTAAAGAAATAATTGTTAAGTGAAGCTCATAGTTCTCTGTTTTCAATTCATACTAGAATCACTAAGATGTACAGAGACCTCTAGGGGTATTACTGGTGAGATGGAATGATAATAAATATTTATGATTTTACTATGAAATGTTTTACATGTCAACAGGTTAAAGTAAAGTGAAAACTACCAAAGGGGGTGCTTCAGTATTTTCCAATACCGAAGTGGAAATGGAAAAATATATCCATGGATTTCATGGTCGGTCTACCAAAAACTTCTTGAGGTAGCAATGTGATTTGGGTTATTGTTGATCGGCTGACTAAATCTACACATTTTATTCCTATTCGAGATACTATGTCTTTAGATCAAATTTATAAACTATACCTCAAAGATATTTTTAGGTTACATAGATTTTCTCTCTCTATTGTATCTAACCGTAATCATAGGTTCACTTATAACTTTTGGAAAGACCTTTAGAAGTCATTAAGAAATGAATTAAATTACAACACAGGCTTTCATCCTCAATCTGATGGAAAAATCGAGCGAACAATTCAAATATTGAAAGACATGTTATGTGCTTGTTCAATGGATTACTAGGGAGGTTGGGATTAGCATCTTTCTTTAGTTGGGTTTTCTTATAATAATAGTTTTCATTCCAGTATACAGATGGTACCTTTTGAGGGATTATATGGAAAGAAATGTCTAACTCTAGTATTTTGGAATAAATTCAGGGAAAGGAAGTTTATGGGACTAGAATTAGTAGAGGAAGTAGCTGAGAAAGTGAGGATGATCCAGCAACATGTGAGGACAGCTCAGAGCAGGCAAAAAAGTTATGTAGATAACAGAAGTAAATACTTTTCTTTCGAGATAGGTGATCATGTTTTCCTTAAAATATATTCATGGAAAAGTGTTATGTGTTTTGGTAAGAAAGTAAATCTAATTCTATGGTTCATTGGACCTTTTAAAATCCAAGAGAAAGTTGGACTAGTTTCCTACCAAGTAGTCTTGACTCTGAGTTTATCTCAAGTACACAATGTTTTTCATGTTTCGATGTTAATAAAATATATGTCATATTCATCTCCTATTTTGATCCCATAAGTAGTTCAGCTGGAATAGAACCTTTCTTATGAGAAGAAACATGTTCAAATTCTTGATCATAGATAAAAAGTATTGTGTAATAAGCCAATTCATCAGGTTAAGGTTTTATGGAGAAACCACATGGTTAAAGAAGTAACATGAGAATCTGAAAATGCTATGTGGGAAAGATATCCTCACTTGTTTAATAAGTGAATAAAAATTATGAGGACACAATTTCTAGAAGGTGTAGAGAATGTAACAACTCAGGTACTTATAAAATAATTTTTTTCATTCTGAAATTAAATAGTTAAATTCATTATGAATGTATAATAAAATAAGTGGTATTTATAGAATTTAATAAATCTATACTAATATAATAGTAACATCACCCATGAAAGTATAAATAAAATTCAAGTATCTTAAAAGTGAAAATATGATATATTTATATCATGAAACAAGTAAATAAATGATTTGAAAGTGACAAATTAAGTGTTGATATTTTTGGGAAACAAAAAATTTATTTATAATTTTATAATTAATTTTATGATTTAAAAGAAAATTTATTTTCATAAAATAGAATAATAAATTAATATTTTATTTTATTATGATTATAAGATAATTTTATGAGACCATAATTAATTTTTCATAGTGTTATAAAACCAGTTATAGTTTTAAAATTGATATTTTTCAAATAAATGATGATTTTAGTTAAAAATTAAATTTCTCATATTTAGAAAATTATTTTTGTAAAATATAATTCATTTTTTAATTCTACACATCAAAAAATGGTTATGGTGAATTTTTTGGATTTTTCTGAAATAGTTGAATTTTTGGTGAATAGTGAAATGTGGTAATTTACCGTATATATACATTATAAGTTAAATACACTATTCCTTGAGTCATTACTGATTTGATAACTATATTCTCGAACTCACCTTCATTATTTTAATATATTTAGTGATAATACTCAAATTTTTCATAGTCTTGAACCAAAATAATAAACTAATAAATAAAATATTTAAAAAACACTCATCGCCACCTCTTCTCCTCACCTCAAATCCTTGTAACTTATTTAATTTATACCCAATTACATTTTCAGGACTCTTCCCCACATAAAATAGTTTTTGGTCTCACCAAAATTTCAAAACCAAGTGTCTTAAAAAGGTTCTCAAGGAGATTAATTCAAGTGGTAAAATCTTCTTTCGTTTTCTTTTATTTTCCTTTTAATATATTTTCTTTTCTTATTCTCTCTTAACCTCCTCTTATCCAAGTGGAATGAAAACTCCATTATCTTATAAATATTATAATTTTATCATATGGATGAAAAAATTCATCATCAAACTCCTTCTCCTCTCCCTTTTATTCTAAAAATAAGAACAGTGTCCGTGATGTGTCGATTTACCGTTAACGTGGACGATACACTTTCATTTTTCATTATCACCTTCAAAGATGGTCATAAAACCATTATTATGGTTAATTCATATTTTATTATACATATTATAATTTATATAATGTTCTGGAACCAATATATAAATATGGTATTAAATAAAATGATATAAGGTCCCGATGGTCGTAAAAACCACCAAAATAAATTAAATCATTTTCATTAATATTTTATCTAATGAATAATCCTCATATAAAAAAACAAAATGATATATGGTATAATTTAAAATTATTAGAATATATTAATACCATTTATTTACACTTCTGGAGTTTTTTTTCCATTCGAAAAAGAAAATCAATTACGAACCGATCATGGAAACCATGAAAAGAACACACCTGAAACAATGGAAATAACAAAATATTATTAATAAATGGGTGGAAAGTTGTTATAATATTGTCATATAAGGTAGTATAAACATTATTATAATCTTATAATAGATTAATAACACTCTTTAAACCATTATACAGGAGGTTTAAACTCATTTTAAGTAAGACAAACCCGAGGTAAGGGACTTTCCTTTAAAAAACCTCTTTTAATTTTCTATTTTTACAAAATTTAAAAGGAATGTTTTTATGATACAAGTATTAATGTTTAATTATTATGTTCTAGTTCTTAGGAACTTTTTATGATGAATTTTGGGACGTATATCTCCTTCTAATGCATTGGGTATGTTTATATTGGAGGTCAATTGTATGGTTACTCCAAGTGTAACTGTGATGGTTACACCATAAGGTAGCCATGAGGGTTATATCATAAGTTAGTTGTGAGGGTTATATTGTAAGGTAGACATGAGGGTTACAAATCATAGGGTATCTACTAGGGTTAAAATATTAATTAAGTAATTCCCCAAGTTACCTTTATGGTTTTATTTATGTTTTCTATGTTTTATGGAAATCTCATGTTTTCACAAAGTGACTGTATGATACTTAATGGGTGAGAAGTATGTTTTGTGAAAACGATTTCATATGTTTATAAGTATTTATGGACTAATAGTTTCTATCCTTATTTTTGTGTCCCTTACTGATATTTTTTTCATCCATCCCAAGTTTTAAAATGTTTTTCATAGGGTTTAAGGATGGGTAAAAAAAAGAAGAAACAAAGATGAATGTTGTGAAGAATTCATGTTATATTAAAAAAATTTGTATTATGGAAGAAATAGATATTTTTTAGTAGTATCCACTTTGTATGATTGTGGGTTGTCATGTATGTTTTATGAACCAATTATCTATAACTTTAAACTAAAAGATCTTTGGGAATGTAATAAGTGTATTCTAGTTGAATTAACTAGATTATGTAATGTTTAAGTTCGGGTCCTTATAGGCAGTATCCCCTTGTTTCCATAGGATACCCTATAAAGGTACACTTTGTGCCCCAAGATGTCAGTTTTTTGCCTAATATGGCCTTAACAAATGTCTCTCAACCCCATACATGAGTGTACGAAAATACAAATTTCTTTACATGCATTAATTCATATGGAATTTCATTTTCTGCCTTAGTTGGTACAAGCTTTAGTGTGTATGTCACAGTTTGTAATGCATATCCCCAAAAGAATAATGGAAGATCGGCATAAATCATCGTCGACCTTTCCATTTCAAGAAAGGTATGGTTCCTCCTTTCACTAATATCATTCCAATGCGGTGTGTAAGATGGAGTGATTTGAGATATAATCTCACACTCCCGTATAAAATCAATAAACTCTTAGTTAAGATATTCACCATCTTGATCAAATCTAAACCTCTTTATCTTCTACCCAAATTGATTATCTAATTCATTATTGAATATTTTTAAATTTCTTAAATGCCTTGGACTTATAACTAATCAAATATACATAGTCATATCTACTCAAGTCATCAGTAAAAGTTATAAAGTAGGAATACTCACCTATATCTTCTACTAGAAAAGGTCAACACACATCAATGTAAACCAATCTTAGAAACTTTGTGGCCCTTTAACTGTGTCTATCAAATGGTGGTTCGGTCATTTTTCCTTGAAAACAATCATGTTATATTTCAAGTGTTTTTAACACAAAAGAATCTAAATGACCATCTTGATAGAGCTATGTCAGACGTGTCTTGTTTATATGACCAAGACGGTGATGCCATAGCTGGGTGTTATATGAGTCGTGTGAACATAATTTGTTATCAATTGTCAATATTTAGTTGTGTCATACCACAACAAATGTAATCTTTTAAAAGAATCATTATTTAATTTTAAATTTGAAAATAAATTCATCCATGTAAAGGTAAGAAATAGAAATGATGTTTTTAGTAACACCTGAACAAAATAAAAATTATTTAAAACCAAAATCATGCTAGTTAGAAATAGAAGATGGTAGTCTCCTATAATGAAAGCAATGAGTCATGCTCCATTGGTTGCTCTAATATTTTCCTCTCCTCTAGAAAAAATTCATAATCTACTTGTTTCCTGCATTTGGATACATATTTGAGCACCAAAAGTTTTATCTAATACTCAGAATGTAGATATTGAAAGATTACACGTGATAACTAACACACCTTTAGTTTCTCTTTTCTTTATGGTACAGTTCCCCTTCCAGTGACCTAGCTTACCAAATGAGAAACATATTTCTTCTTTTTTTCTTCCCTTGTATTTGGATCTTCTTCTTGGAAGGATGATGCTCAAGAGCTTTAGACTTTGAGTGATTCTTGAGGCTTTTTGTCTTGTTCTTACTTCGATTATTCATCATCAGGACTATGAGTTTTGTCACGACCCCCTCCCCACAAAGTGTACCCCTCCTAGGTAGGTAATGGGAGAAGAGAGATATTGTCACCTGAGTCCCACCTCTAGTAGGCCCCGAGTTGGTGACTAGTACTGAGGATATAGTAAACACACAGATGGGAGGCATTACCCTCTAAGAGAACACAAGAGAAAGAGAGAGAAGAAAGACACCAATAAACTCCTGCTCAGATTATAATATAAAAGAAAACTTAACTGAACATATGTAATGATATGCAAGAACTACTAAAACTAAAAGGAAAACTGCAAGTACCAAAAGAAAAGGTAAATACGGCGGTGACCACAAAACTCAAACAGCTCCTAAAAAACCCCAAGCTAGTAGTAACCAGTCTTATATTCAACCTACTCCAACTGACCTGAAAAAAACTTTATATATAAATAGGGTGAGTATAACAGTATACTCAGTAGGATCCTCCTCAGATCCTCTCATGCAAAAGATAAAGAAAGTATGCTAAAACACAGTGAATCAACAAGTGAAACTAACTCGTTGCCTAAACGGGTATACTAAGTTCTCAACCATACCATGGATACTTTCACCAAGTATCATATGCAAGATAATATAATATAATAAAGAATATAAAGGGTACCCCACTATCGCTTCCCCACTGGCTTTCTACTTTTCCCCAACATCACACGTCCTGAGCATCTCTCTCCAAAAAGGCTAGCCCGCAGACACCTAGGTAAAGCACCACAACATGCACTTCGTACATCACACCACCACATCTACGTAACCAAAAGTAACCAGGTAGTTTCTAGGATCCACCACATCCCATATAATGTGTATCATACATCAATTATTATACCTCAAACCATCACAAATCATACACGGAGTAAGGAACCTCAAGTCATCATGGCCTATACACATTATGCCTATAGTAGTCCTTAGAAAAATATATCCAGAATATATGTGTGTAAAATAACCACAAGTAATTAAAACCCTCTACACACATATATGGAGAAAACTAACAATCATCCATACCAGCACAAATAAATATCAAGAGAAGAGAGTGGGTTCAAATGGGGTAGTCAGTCATTCATCATCACACCTAGATGTTGTGGAAAACACTCCCCCTAGGGCTCAAAATCCCCTGGGTGTCAGTTGCCCTATCCGATAAGGTGGAGTAGCATATAAAAACACAAAAGTTACATGATATAATATAGCTCACAACCACACTATGGGCATAACCTAATCTCAAAATCAACTGCAGATAACGTCTCTTGAACTCATGATCGCCATTGCTAAGACTAGATATCCAAAAAGCACACAACCATTTACAGAGCTACATTAAATTATTTTATTCATTTTCATCAGTTTCACTCTACGTTAATTAATTATTTAACCATTATAAATTTCCACATTAAATTTCATTATAATCATAACAAAGTTTCATGCCCTCCAAGCATAAGAAAAAGAGTCCACAGCTTCTCAGAATTATAACATCGGCATTGCATCCCAATAAGCTCCAACCCCATGGGTTAAACATTATTAATTTATTAACATTATTACTTTCCATATTACCAGGTACTCTGGGAAAACATCCTAACCTACCAAACAAATTAAACAACCAAGCACATTCATGTACCTCAAGAAGTGGGAAAAGGAAAGTAGATAAACAAACAACCTGGTCTTCGGCCAAACAACATATTCAAACAAGCATTCAGCTTCATATCAATGGGTAAGCCCAAATTCAACTCATTCTGTCATCCCTGATTTCCTCCTCGATACTCATATGCATAAATCAATGCATCTCACCACTCTAGGAGTCAACTTCTACCACATCATCCGGACCTCCCAACCCCACATTCCACAGCAGCCCTCCAAACTCAACCATCCTAGGCTCACATCACATTTGGGGTTCCTCGTTCCACATCACAAGTCTCTTATCCAAAGTACATCACAAATAGCATGAATCAAACATAGAAACTGGGATCTTGGCCTTAAATCAAGGCATTCATCCTTCACACACATTGATCCCTTGCGGCTCCAAAACACAAGGCACTAGGTCTTTACAAGTAAGCGGGAAACTCATTCCCTACAAAGAATTATTTTTTATCACACAATTGATTCTTATTCCATATTGGATTAATCAATTCATTATATACAGATCTAACTACAGACAACCTAAACAACAAGCTATCAGAAGTTATCACAAATTAATTAAATAATTAATTTAAAATGTCTTTATTATTTTATTAACAATCATTAATATGCTTCAGGTTCATTAACCAATTCAATTAAACATGTGTACTTTCACCAATTTGATAATCATCAAATTACAATAACAACCGAATTTATTAAACAAAACTCTTTAAATTTTTTAGCCAATTAATTAATAATTAATTTCATATTTACTTCCCTTACCAATTCCAAATGTGAATCAAAGAATAACAGGCATAGCATAGATATCACATTATCTAGAAAATCAATAGGCAAATTGTTATCACAATACAAACAACAACATCATCATGTGAACAATGCCAATTCTTTAATCCAGTTAAAATAATTATTAGTTTAATTTCATTATGATCCAATGGGCTAAATTAGGAAAAATTTATGATTGCACATATATAAATAGTGAAGCAAAGAATCTCCTTCCACAAAAGGGTGTCGACGTTCTTCGCACGAGAACGAACCACACAACAGATCTCTGATCACCCCTCCCGTAAGAACTGTATCCATCTGAGGATGTCGCGGCACAACTACACCAACAACAACCAAGAGAAACCTCATTAGAAACATGGGAGATCATATTTCATTGCATGGAAAGAAGAACGAGGTGAAAAGAGATCAAAATGAAAGAAAATGTTGGAAAAATAAGGAAAACACACCTTGGATCAACCCGGGTCACCACGGATCAAAGATGGAAGCCCAATGATCGATTCTCGTTGAAGGTATCTCCAAAACACCGAAGAGGGGGTTGTCGGGTCACTTGGAACAAGAGGGAGAGTCGCTACAATCATAGGGTTATGAATAACTTGAGCTGCTAAAAACGCTTAAAATAGCACTACAGCGGGGAATTACATGATGTGTAATCCCCTTTCACATCATGTAATCCTCAGGGTTTTATTTCTACCAAAAAATGCATCACCTTTTCATTTTTTTATTTTTCTAACCCTGATTCATTACACATCGTGAAGCCTCCCTGTTTCCAGCTTCTAGCAACCGAACTCCTCCATACTTCTCTGAGCCTCCTTCGAGCACCTCAGTCTTCAGAAACGCATAAAGTGTCGATCCACACGGATCCGGGCCATTCCAGGTTTTTTCACGTCTCATTCCCTTGTCCACTTGGCGAATGAGAGTAAGAAGTTCTGATAAAGTATTCTAGTTATTTCTCATGTTGTAATTCACAATAAAACTAGAAAATGGTTTAAATAGTGAGGAAAGGATGAGATATGTGCACAACTCATCAGGGAATTGAATACCCAATATGTTTAATCACTCTATGTAGCCAATCAATTTACTATATGAGGCTAGTTGGCGCCGACTCTCTAAGATTTTATGTGAACAGTGCATTAGATATCTCATCTCTCTCTTGTCTCGCCTTCTCTTGATAGAGATCACGAATGTGAGAAATCATGGTATACGCATATGTTATGGTATGAAATAGATAATTAATAGTCTTTATATATTAAATTATGAAAAAAAATATTGGCAATTGATAATGAATCAAATTCACACGACATATTTTACACCCAGTTGTGGCATCACTACTTTGTCCATGTAAACGAGAAGTGTTTGACTAAGGTCTATTAAGATGGTTTCTTAGACTTTTTTTATATTAAACCACTTAAAAGATTTCATTCTTGTTTAAAAGTAAAGTTGATCAAACCACCATTTGGAGGTCAAGCTGAAAGGGTTACAGAGTTTCTAGAATTGGTACACACTGATGTGTGCGGACCTTTTCAAGTAGAAGCTAGAGGTGGATTCTCATATTTTATGACTTTTACTGACAACTTGAGTAGGTATGCCAACATATACTTAATCAGGTATAAGTTTGAATCCTTTGAGAAGTTTATAAAGTTCAAGAATGAAGTTGAGAGTCATCTTGGTAGGAAGATAAAGAAACTTTGATCGGATTGAGGTGATGAATATATTAACAAAGAGTTTATCAATTTTCAATGGGAGTGTGAGATTTTATCTCAACTCACTTCTATTTATACGTCACAATGGAATAGTGTTGGTGAAAGGATAAAGTAAACTATGTTGGACATGGTAAGGTTGATGATGAGATACACAAGCCTTTCATTTCCTTTTTGGGGATATGCATTACACACAATATAATACATACTAAACCAAGTACCGACTAAAGTGAAAAACAGTATTACCTTTGAGTTATGGAGTGGAAAGAAACCTATTTTTTCACATACTCGTGCAAGGGGGTGTGAGGTGTTTGTTAAGGCTATCTCAAGCAATAAATTATCACCCTGGGGTACAAACTGTGTCTTTATAGGTTACCCTAAGGAAACAATGAGATACTATCTATATAATCCCTCATATTAAAGGGTTAGATTTGATAAGAAAATTTTATTCTTTTAGAGGGAATGATCCCTCAAGAAGGATAGTGGGAGAAAGATTGACTTTGATGAAGTTGATGCTCAAGATAAAAAAGAGTTGGTATAGGAACATATTTCATAGGGCCTCATGGAAGAAGTTGTTTCTGAAACACAAGTACTATGTAGGAGCACCAGAGAGGTAAGAGAACCAGAAAGATATGGTTTTATAGTCACAGAAGATGGTGATTCATTATTGATTGACAAAAATGACCCTCTATCCTACAAGGAGATAGTAGAGAGCTCAAAATCTAGAAAATGGAAGAAATCCATGAATTCAAAGATGGATTCCATGTCCCAAAATCGTGTGTGGTTTTTGTTTGATCCTATAGAATATGTAAAGATCGTTGGGTGAAAATGGGTATTTAAGATAAATTTGGACATGGAAGGTTGGGTTATCACCTATAAAGCACGACTAATAGCTAAAAGGTTTATATAATGTCAAATCATATACTATTGTGAGGACCCGACCCCAAAATTCCAGGGACCGGTGCATTGAATCATGATGTGTAATTTCTTTACAAAAACATGCATTGATAAATTACACATCATGTCTCATACAGAGGATAAAATTAGGTTCAGGTTCTAGGAAACCAGCTACTTCTGTCGTGCATCTTCTGCCAAAACCCGATACCTAAAAAATTTATTTCAAAAATGTAGGGTGAGCATATGAATTCCCAGTAAGGGGTTTTAAAATAACATAATAAACCAATATAACTTTTGAAAACATTCTTTAAACCTCTCTGTAAAACATTTTTCTTAAAGAAAAGTTGTAACACATGTAACATATCATAAAAGTGCTCAATTAAAAACATTCTAATAGAATTATAAGGATACATGATTCAATTATAGGCATGCTCATTTGGAGTAATAAATAAAATATGTTCTAAGAATGTATGACATATGCATATGAGAGCACAAATTAAACAGATAAGAGTAATGAATAATCAGAGTTGCGCGTAAAGGTAATAACTTCAATTTCATACATCGAATACTAAATCACTGAGTGCTAAACATATGTCATGCCATAAGCTTTTACTTTTCTGATACTCATAAGTACTGGCTCTTAACCATGGACATTCTACTAGTCGAATATCCATTTGGTTAATTAATTAGCATGCACATAATGAGGGAATGTATAATGACGGACTTTAATTTCTATGTCAAGGCCTCATTCCAAGACCTAGGGGCTAACTGTAACTGGACCCCAACCTGGAGAGACTCTGTAACTAGACTCCATCCCGGAGAGCCTCTGTAACCAGACTCCAACCTAAAGGGTCTACTGTAACTGGACCCCAACCTGGAGGGATTACTTCTATCGGTCCCCAAACCAGAACATACTAGTCCAATACATTCTTCATATGTTTAATAAGTTCATGTATTCAAAGTGTCCCATACCACTTTGAGTACCTAATTTTATGTCTTTTATTTGGGGTGTCTCATACCACTCCAAATAATTAAATTCTTAATTCATTATCATAAGTGATGAATAACAAATAGTTTGATTTGTCACATAAATTAATAACTTTACAACTGCTTCCATAAACTTTCAATGCATTACATTGCATGTTTACAACTTCGGATAGGTATTACTCATGCTCAATTCATGCGCTAATAAATGGAATTGACATTATAATATGTTAGTTACTATTTAATTAATAATTTTCCCAATGACATGCATAAACTAGTAAACATTCTTTGCGCATGTGATATTAATTTAAAACACGCAAGTAATGGGGTTACCACATAAAATGGTAGTTCCTTAATTTTCAAAATCCTTGATTTATGGAAAAGAATATTTATATTTTAAAATGACAAATTTTAAATTATGAAAGATCTCATTTGTACACAATAATGCGCCGATAAATGGTCATGTCATAATAAATGGTCATACCCTATGTTTCATAACATATATAGTCAACTGATTTGTTGTGCAACATTTGTTTTATGCAATGCATACATTCATGAGAATTTAATTAAACATATCAAAAACATATTTTAACCACTGAAGTTTGTTTTAGGCCAATTTAATTCGGATTATGGTTCAAACTTATAGGTGCATACACATAACCATATGCATGTATATATATAAAATATGTATATGTCGCACCCACTTACATTGGTTTGAAACAAGTAGTCGTTGTGTTTACAATCAAATACCGTAATTGAAAATAATTTCCACCCATAAAATTCTAAAACATCATTGTAAATAAACACATAGCAGATTTAAAACTGGGTGGAATAAAACTATATGAATGTATATATATAATATATACTAGTGTATATTCATGTTTGAAAAAGGAAGACAAAGTGTATTGAACCCTTATGCAGAACCTAAAAATATAGAGTTCAACTTTGACACAAATAAATAAATAAACTTCCCTTCCATAATTTAATAAAAACCATGAATCTAAAATAATTTTTAGTGCACCCTTACTTTATATATTCTGAAGAATAAAGTCATGTATATATATTTGAACATCTTAAAAGAAATGTAATTTTTTTAATAAAAATAAACCCTTATCATCATAAAAGTAATTCATAATTTAAGAAGATGAAATACCTTACAATTAATAAATACTTCATAATATTATTTAATCACCAAAACTCAGTTTTATGAAAACTTATTTTGGGTTATGATAAAAAAAATATAAGTATATACATATATCCTTATTTATAAATATATATATTTGTGTAATCCACATAAACACAACAAGAAAGGATAATTACATGATTTACATGTATATAAAAAAAGTATACTTTCACCATTTAAAAAACACATAAACAAAACTGGTTTGTTTCAAAATGAACATATATATATATACATATATCCATGTATACAAAATTGTATATATGGGTTTTATATAAAAAAACAAAACTGAAAATTAACACATACTATTGCCATACATTTTTTTTAAAACATGATTTAAACAATGATAAATAACCCTTAAAAGACTTAAAAATATGTTTGAAAGGGGACTTATACAAACTGTGTGACTGTATATATATATATAACCATATATACAGAGTGTGTATATAGGTTTTTCACAAGGAAGACAAGGTATATTAAACCCTTACAAAACATAAGATCGCAAAATAAATAAATGTTCAAGACAAATATTTAACCCTTACATCATGTAAACCTTGAAAATAATTGTAAACACAACATCCAACCTTTGAAAGTATGGATAGGTTTGGATTCAAAATACATGTAAATATATATGTATATACCTGAATATGCACATAACTGTATATTGGGTTTTGCATAAGAAGTAAAAATCTAATTGAACCCAAAACATAATTTGCATCAAAAACATTATTTAAGGGTTGGAAATCATCTTCTAAAATTCATAAAATAGATTTGGTTTGAGACACATAAATTTGTTTATGTATGTATGTATGATTATACACAAAGTGTAAAGTTGGGTTTGCGGATATAAAAACACTTAAAAATATTCTCACACACATGTATATATATATATATATAACTCTCAGTTACACAAGGATGTCTTGAAGAAATGAAATAGACCCTTAAAAAGAAAATTAAAAATAATAAATCCCTTATACAACCAGAAAAATAGAGGGTATAAAGAAATAAATAAATTTTCCTTACAAAACATAATATCGTAAAAATAAATAAATTTTTGAGACAAATATTTAACCCTTACCAGCATCACTTCTTCTAACAAGAACAACAACCAGAAAAGGGCAGGAGTCATCACAACACTCATGTGTGCAGAGGTGTGCAGAAGACAAGTGTAGAAAATAGAGACAAAACATATGTAGAATGATACTACTATTTATAATTTCCAACAGTCTCAAAAGTCTCAAATGACAGACATAACCCTACTTGCGGTACAAATTGTGTCTGTGAAAATAATAATCAAGTAAACAGGAAACCCAGTTGGATACCAAACTCTTGGAAAAGTCACAATGAGACAGATTCTTGATCTCCAAATTAAAATCACATAAAAAATATATATATCTTTAATCAATAGACCAAAAACATTCTTTATTATATCACAAGACAACTGACAAAAAAAATGGACCAATCAAAATGAGAAAACAGGAATTCAACTAACAGACAACCATTGCAATTAAACAAATAAAAAGACAGCCAGATTGATTTGATAATGGTGAGGGCGACGTGCATAACAGAGACGAACAAGACCCCTACCTTGCCTAGAACTAAATACTAAGAACATATTGATTCTATACTGTCAATAGAACCATACCTCGGATCTGGACGGATTGAAACCCTAGCTGCAACTGATGCTCGAACCACCACTCAACTTCAACCGAACCATCGCCAATGCGACTCCAATGAAGCCTCTCGGCCTGCTTATCCTGGACCATTACCCTTACTTCGACCTTGACCATAGCGTGGCCTCCCAGACCCCTGTTCAACTCGACCCCGACCATGGCTTCAACCTGAGGATGACTGAGCCTCCTCTGCTCGAGATCGACCAAGCTCCATAACTCGCAAACCCTACCGAGGCTGAGAAATCCTACAGCACCTCCTTTAAAACCCTATTCCAGTTTTACTTCTTCTTTTTATAAAAATTATTATTTTAAAACTTTATCATATTATTATTATTAATTTTATATTTAAACACATTTATTGTTTTTCTAAACCGTTAAAATTTTGAGTTTTTTCTTAAATCACGTTTTTTTTCATTCTTTTTTTTATGTTGTCTTTCACGTTTCCCCTTAAGCCTACCTTTCTAATTTTCTTTTGACTTTAGTGTAAATAAAACCATTCATCATTATCATTTTTTTATTATTATTATTATTTTTATCTTACTCCATATATATTTTAAAAAAAAAACCATTATTATATATAATTATATATATATATTTATAATTGATACTTTCATAATCCATATATTTATTTTTACCAAACATTATATATATAAATCAGGTTTTAAATAAAAAAATATAATAAAATTTGTATAAAAATATGTATAAGATATACTTTCAGCATTTAAAATATAAATATATTTCATAGTTTTAAAATAGCAATAATTTTATAAATCTAATTTTAATTCCTAATTTTAAAACTAATGATTATAATTCATATATATATTTATATCACATCTTGGGACTAAATAATAAATTAGATATATTTATATATTAGTATAATTATTATTTAAAATATTCTATAATAATTCAAAAAGAATAAAAATAGTTATTTTAAACTGTACTTCAATGTAAATTTTCTATTATTATTTTACAAGAAATTGTCTTAAAAAAGTTATAACTGTATCCATTTAATAAAACACTAATGATCACTCAACTAAGACTCCAATGGTTACTTCATTTTGAACTCCAATGGATATAAAATGGTCACAAGTATTTTTAACGGTCAGGAAAACCCTTATAAATACATGTTTATTATATCTCATATCTAAGTTGGTTCAGTTTACCAGGATGGTTCTCTACATTCCTCTTACGCTTTGTACTTGTTTCATTCTCCTAGCGATCACATTCTTCTTTATGGTTGGTCCGAGTGAAGAGGGATACCTGCTCAGACTCTTCGTGGTGTTAGTAGGTCTCCCAATGGCACTGGTCATATTTTCCATTAGTTTCTTAGGCTAACTATGGTTTTTTCCCTTTTGAGATGTAAACATTTCAGTGATTTATTAATAATATGTGTCTTGTTTTATTTTGAAAATCATTGTTTGAATGACTAAATAATAAAAAGTTATTATTACACATTGAAAAGGTTTGGGGTGCAACATTATTCCCCCCTTCGAAGAATTGCATCCTCGCAATTCTAAAATATTTGTACATAAACCACAGCAACACCAGACACACGTCACTCACGAGGTCCCTTTACCAGGAACACCCCCGATGGTAGGGTGCTGACGACCTCAGGTGGATTCCTAAGGTGGTATTCAGCAGCTCGATTTCCTTGGCTCAGACACATTGTGAACAGCTAGGGTCGAACCTGTGCCTAAATCACTCAGCCTTCTATAGAGAGGCACAAGAAGTGTGGAGGTCGGAAATTTTAGAGTAGACTAAATCCCTATAATTCCAACGCACCACATCGTTCTTTAAAATATTTATGTCATAGAGTTCTTTGTACATACTAAAACTCAGGACCAGGAATAGGTAGGTCACTCGATGGTCACCATCCAAAGCAGCTTCTAGAAATTTACCAATAGCTCGGTAGTTATCAGCCAAAGTGAAACATAGAAAAAGGGCTTCATGAAACTTCCCTCTTTTCCTATATGCTGCAAATTGTGCAATTGCAATATGCTAATAGACAAGATTGATTCCTTGATAAAGATAGAGAAGGCTTGGTCGGTTCGACACCTGATGAAGTTTTTTACAATTCATACTGATAAAACACTATTTTGTTGAATATTTTATTGATAATAAATGAAATAATTTCCTCACATTGTGTTAAATATGTTTATTTATAAAATATTTGGGATTTGATCATTCATTTGAAAATTTGGGGAAAATTCCAGTTTTACCCTTAATAGTGCACTGTAGTATTTCAAAGATAAATATTTTTATATTTATTATTTGAATTTTAAATTTTGTAACAGTGTTACTAACTTAATTTTATACAACTTTTATTCAGGACACTAGAGCTAAAGAGTGCATTTGGATGGAGTAAATGGGTCATTAATCCAATGGTGGGCTAGACTCGGCTGAATGGACATGGGTTCTATATTTATGCCATATATTATTCATCAGGGCTTGTATTGAGCCCAAATTTTGAGGAAAGCTCTGGGATATGATTTGGCACAAATCATCCTTCTGGAAGGCTGGTCAATTCACGCGTTTTGGAGGTCAAATGGGCGGTGCAATTTGGAATAAAATATTTGGCCGAATTTCCACATTCACACTTGAAGCCACTTGTAACCTCTCCTCCTCTCACCTCTATAAATTGGAGTTTTTCTCATTTGGATGGGTTGGTACGTGAATTGGAAAGTTGAGGGAAGAGGATAAGTGGATCCACTCCAATTATCCAACCATTTCAATAAGGGTAGCTCTTGAAGCAAGGATCCCTTCGACGAAGCCTTCTTCTTCTCCTTCATGTTGTAATGATTTTGTTTGTGTAATAAAATTCTTTGTTCTTTTTTAATTCCTCATATTTTCTTCTGTTTTGTTTAAATTTATTCTTCTATTAATCTTCCTAATTGGGTTGTAATTCTTGAGTAGAAGCGTTATTGGGTTATACCCATTATAAACCTTTGCACATGTAAAACGCTTCTATGATGATTACGTCACCCATGGAAGAGTAGTTCTTTTTAGTAATCGATCGACCTCTATCCTTCTTCATTAATTTATTTTGAATCAATGAGATACTGTAATTCACATAATATGATCCATTAATTGTGTTTTTAAATTACAAGAAACTAAGCAAGCAATTGAACAATTAATATAAAACACTCGAGGTCAAGATTTTGTGTAAATTGTGAGAGCGCGATCCTAATCGGTAATACAAGACCACACAGGATAAATTTGTAGAGTTAAAATATAATCCATAAACACAATTCATCCTCATTTCCAGAATTTATATGTTCTATAATTAACCACTGACCATAATCTATCCTTATAACAACAATCAAAGTAGGGTGATGCGATTGCGTGTTCCGAAGCTAGCCTAGGGTTTAAGTAATTTCATCTTTGTGGTTAAGTTAACTCTCATAGTGTTCGAGGGATAACAAATTAGGGGATCATAATTAAGTGGATATTGATTTAAATGATAATTATTAATAATTGAATGAAGAGGTAGAGTTAGATCGATTACTACTTTTAAAATATATTTCAAAAAAAACATCTTATTGTTGTGTCATTTTAATCGAAATTCATTTCAAAACTAAAAACAAAAAAATATACAATCTTCTTCCAGCAAACTTCTTCTAGATTCATAAACTATAACAAACCCCAATCCTTTAAAGTATTGCTTTTATTCTATTATATATTTTTTCTTTTTTATAATATCTTTAATAAGTTGTTAAATTCACTTCCTCCTTTGAGAGACGACCTTGGTCAGCCACTCTGCTGCACCTAAGTACCCCAAAATCACACCAATCATTTGAGGGAACTCACGACAGTGCTCTTTCAAATTGGAGTCGTTGCCGGGGATGGGGGTAATTATTTCAACCAATTAGAGGTATTTATTTTATTTTACATTTTAATTCTCTTCCTCTCTTATTTCTTCCGTCTTTACCAAATCTGATTTTTTTCCTTCTTTTATTTCCTTCTACTTCTTTTTGGACCATCAACTCAAACTTCTAATTTTTATTTTACTATTGTCCACTTTTTTTCTTTTCATTTTTATTTGATTTATGACACGAAATAATCCTGAAGATCTCTTAGATCTTGACCCTGAGATTGAACGCAGCCTTAGGGCACGAATCAGACACTCTCAGTCTACGGGAAGTTTCAATATTCAACCAGTTGGTGAATTCCTCTCTTCTGGAAACATTGGAATAGGAAGTTATTCAAATTAAAACATAAAAGAAGAACCAATGGATGAAAATAATGGAAATTAACTTAATAGAACCATTCGATAATTGGCTGCACCTGATATTAACTATCAACCAAATTGTATTGCATACCCAAATCTCGAATCGGACTTTGAACTGAAATCTGGGTTAATTCACTTACTTCCAAAGTTTCATGGCCTCTCTAGTGAGGATCCCAATAAACATTTGAAAGAATTTAATGTGTTTTGCTCAACCTTGAAACCAATAAATGTATCTGAAGACCAAATCAAATTAAGAGTATTCTCATTCTCACTTGATGGAGCTGCGAAAGATTGGATGTATTATTTACAACCCGAAGATGTAACTTGTTGGAACAATTTGAAATGTCTTTTCTTACAGAGATTTTTTCCAGCATCAAGGACCACTTCCATTCGTAAAGAGATCTCCGGGA
Organism: Viscum album; assembly: GCA_963277665.1. Lineage (NCBI taxonomy): Eukaryota > Viridiplantae > Streptophyta > Magnoliopsida > Santalales > Viscaceae > Viscum > Viscum album. Next base: position 286,755,365 of record OY728151.1, on the reverse strand, counting down.
TCAAGCAAGCACAAGGGGAGTCAATGTATGAGTATTGGGAGAGATTCAAGAAGTTGTGCGCAAGCTGTCCGCATAACCAAATCAGTGAGCAACTCCTCATCCAATACTTTTACGAAGGACTCACACCCATGGAGAAGAGAATGTTGGATGCTGCAGCTGGAGGAGCATTCGTGGACAAGACACCAGCATCCGCACGTGAATTGATCGACAAGATGGCCCAAAACTCCCAACAATTTGGTGATCGAGGTACACCACATATCAAGGGAGTACATCAGGTAAGTCCTTCTCTTGAGAGTCATTTGATTGATACCAAGTTAGAAGAATTGACAACTATGGTGAGGCAAATTGCTTTGGCACAAAAGACATTTCTACCCCCTCCTTTAAGGCCTTGTGGAATTTGTACTGAGACAAGCCACCCAACTGACTGTTGCCCACAACTACAAGAGACAGAGGATTGCACAGCAGTATTCCTAGGGAGACCATTTCAGAAGCAACAACAACCATATCCCCAAAAGAAGTTTGATTCATTTGCTCCAACATACAACCAAGGGTGGAAAGATCAACCGAACATGAGGTATGGCCCTGGACAATAACAAAGTCCCCCTTTTCAATCAAACTTCCAGCAGCCTCCACCTTACCAACAGGGTTTCCAACAACCCCAAAGGAGATTTGAAGCTCAAACATCAACAAGTCAGAAACAAGGGAATCCTCCACCAAAGGTAGATTCTAATACTGATGATCTTTTGAAGCAAATTGTTCTTAATCAACATAATGAGATGAAGAGTCAAAGTTCGGAGCTGAGGGAGTTGAAGACTCAAATGAGCCAGATTGCCAATGCCCTCCATGAACTTATGAGTAAAAATTCTGGAAATCTACCTTCCCAACCTGCTCCAAATACAAAGGGGAATGTCAGTGCCATCACATTGAGAAGTGGGAAGCAAATGAACAATACATCTGTACCTACCATTCCACCGGGATTCACCTCAACTCTGGAGAAGCCGCATTCCAAACCAACTGGTGAGCAATCCAAGGAGAAAGATAAAGGTAAGAAAAAGATTGATGATGTTCCTCCTAAACCCATTCCTTTTCCCAACAGGGTTGTTCAAACCAAGAAGATAGCTGAAGAAGCAATGAAAAAGGAGGTTTTGGATACATTCAAGCGTGTGGAGATCAATATTCCTCTACTTGAAGCCATTAAGCAAATTCCAAGGTATGCAAAATTCTTAAAAGAACTTTGTACCAATCGAAGAGGGCTCAAGGGAAATGAGAGGACCAACCTTAGAAGGAATGTATCAGCACCCATTACACCAACTCTAGCAATGCCAACAAAGTGCAAGGATCCCAGGACATTCACCATCCCATGTACCATAGGGGAGTTTCACTTCTATGATGCTCTTTGTGATTTAGGAGCTTCAATAAATGTGATGCCTCACTCTGTATTCTCTTCTTTACAGGTTGGTGAGTTGAAGCCGATGAGAGTGGTGGTGCAACTGGCGAATAGAGCTATGGCATATCTAGCGGGAGTTCTTGAGGATGTACTTTTCCGAGTAAGATACATGATCTTTCCAACAAATTTATATGTGCTTAACATGGAGGATGATCAGGTAAGTTCTCATGCCCCCATTATTTTAGGTAGGCCCTTCCTCAAAACTGCAAAAACTATCATAAATGTCAATGAGGGTACACTTTCCATGGAATTTGGGGATGAAGTTGTGATATTTAATGTTATGGATTCCATGAAGTACCCCTTAGAGGATCATTCTGCATTTTTTATCTCCCATTTTGAACCACCAAGTAAAAACACCATGGAATTGGATTGTCCTATGATTAGGGAGATTATGAGTATTGGTTCTAGTTTGATGTCTAAGAGTACTTCCACACCCATTTCTAAGGAACAAGACTCTCTAAGATTTGATTTTGAAATGGAATCATATTCTGATTTTGATCATGTGGACTCTAATTATGAAATGGTTGTTGAGTATGCTGACGGATTTGATGCATTATTTTCTAATTGTGATGATTTTTATTCTGATACTGATGTTCATTATGCAGATATGTATGTTTCATCAATTTCTCCATCTATACATCACCCCCCTACATTGGAACTCAAGCCATTGCCCCCAAATCTTAAATATGCATACCTGGTGAGTGGTGATAGATTACATGTTATCATTGCTAACAATCTCTCTTTTGAACATGAAGAAAAACTTTTGAATATTTTGAGAGATAACATTAGGGAAATTGGTTGGACATTGGCAGACATATCAGGTATTAGCCCATCCATTTTCATGCATAGGATTCTCTTGGAGGATGGGGCTAAATCAGGGAGGCAACCACAAAGGAGACTCAATCCAACCCTTCTGGAGGGTGTTAAAAAAGAGGTTGAAAAATGGCTCGAGGCAGGTATAATTTACCCTATTTATGACTCACAATGGGTTAGCCATGTCCAGGTTATACCTAAGAAAACTAGTGTTATTGTTGTTAAAAATGAGAAAGATGAGTTTGTTCCAATGAGGGTACAAAACAGTTGGCATGTGTGTATTGATTATAGGAAACTAAATCATTCCACTCGCAAAGACCATTTCCCCCTCCCATTTATTGATCAGATGCTTGAGAGACTAGATGGAAAGACACACTATTGTTTCTTAGATGGATTTTCTGGCTATTTTCAGGTTCCCATTGTAGCAGAGGACCAGGAGAAGACGACATTCACCTGCCCATTCGGTACCTTTGCTTACCGAAGGATTCCATTTGGACTTTGCAATTCCCCAGGTACCTTCCAGAGATGCCTGGTGAGTATTTTCTCAGATTTCATTGAGACCTTCATGGAGGTATTTATGGATGATTTTATAGTTTATGGGTCCTCATTTGATGAATGTCTCTCTAGTTTGGGTGATGTGTTGCATCATTGTATTGAGAAGAATCTGGTCTTAAATTTTGAAAAATGTCATTTCATGGTCGAAAAGGGAATTGTATTAGGTCATATAGTCTCACAACATGGCATTGAAGTTGATAAATCGAAGGTAGAAATTATTTCATCCCACCCATATCCTACACGTGTGCGTGATGTTCGATCATTCCTTGGACATGCTGGATTTTATTGACGCTTCATCAGAGATTTTAGTAAGATCGCTCTACCCTTATCTCGATTGCTTCAAAAATATATTGACTTCAATTTTTATGATTCATGCAGGGTATCATTTGATGAGCTGAATAAGTGTCTGACCACTCCACCAATCATACATCCCCCATGGTGGGACCTTCCATTTGAGCTTATGTGTGACGCCTCCAACTTCGTGGTTGGAGCTGTCTTATCTCAGAGGGTGGAGGGACGTTCACATGTGATTGCCTATGCATCAAGGACACTGGATTCAGCCCAATAAAATTACACAACCACGGAAAAGGAGTTTCTTGCTGTCATATTTTCTTTAGATAAATTTTGTTCATATTTATTGGGGTCTAAAGTAGTTGTTTTTTCTGACCATGTAGCTTTGAGGTACCTCCTGAAGAAGCCAGATGCAAAGCCGCAACTTATCCGTTGGATGCTCCTTCTTCAAGAGTTTGACCTTGAGATAAAGGACAAGAAGGGGTCAGAGAATTTGGTGGCAGACCACATGAGTAGGCTTACTCACACACTAGAGGATGACACCTTGGACCAGGTACCACTTCGGGACACTTTCCCCGATGAGCATCTTTATTCCATCTCAGGTACGCATCCTTGGTATGAAAATTTAGTTAACTACATTGTTGCCTCTGAAATCCCTGCAGATTTAAAGAAACATCAAGTCCAAAAATTAAAAAGTGAGTCTAGGTTTTATGTGTGGGATGATCCTTACCTCCGGCGCATGTGTAGTGACCAAGCCATTAGGAGGTGTGTTCCCGATCATGAGTTTGAGTCTGTTTTTCATTTCTGTCATACACTTTCTTGTGGTGGACACTTTGGACCCCAGCGGATAGCTAGGAAGGTTTTGGACTCTGGATTATATTGTCCTAGCTTATTCCATGATGCCCATGTGTTTTGTAAGTCATGCTCTCATTTCCAACACACTGGGAACATTTCTAAGATACATGAGATGCCCCAACAACCCATATTATTCTGTGAGATTTTTGATGTATGGGGAATTGATTTTATGGGTCATTTTCCTAGTTCATTTGGATTTTTGGATATTTTGGTTGTTGTTGATTATGTGAGTAAATGGATGGAGGCCAAGGCCACCAGGACTGACGATTCTCATGTTGTAGTGGATTTTTTCAAGGATCAGATTTTCTACAGGTTTGGAGTACCAAAGGCTATCATCAGTGACCAAGGGACACACTTTTGCGATAAGAATTTTTCTTCCCTCCTTCGAAAGTATGGGGTGACACACAAAACATCAACACCATACCACCCCCAAACAAATGTCCAGGCTGAGGTTTCAAATCGTGAGTTGAAACAAATCTTAGAGAAAACCGTGTAGCCAAATAGGAAAGATTGGAGCAAGAACTTGGATGATGCATTGTGGGATTATAGGATAGCATACAAGACCCCCATTGTTATGTCCCCATTTCGGATTGTTTTTGGGAAAGCATGTCATCTCCCAGTGGAAGTTGAGCATCGGGCATATTGTGCTATAAAGAAATGAAACATGGATTTGGCCCAAGCTAGAATCCAAAGGAAGTTGAAAATTCAAGAGCTTGAGGATATTCGACTGTCATCATATGTGTTGGGAAAAAATCCCTCAAGGTATCATTGAAGCATTTTTGAGGTGATTGTGTCTGTTGAAAAAGTGGACATCTGAGTAGTGATTGTTGACAAAGCAAAACAATGACATACAACTTTGTTGACAAAGAGGATTTCATGGTGGAATGTCGACTTCAAGAGTTGAGTTCAACGATCCATGTTTGATTCAAGAACGTCGATAAAAGGAATGGATGATCTGGAGGTGGTACAAAAGAACAGATACAAGGTGGCACCGTTTTCCAGTGTTTGCCAAATTTTTGGGCCTGAAAATCAGCAAATGAAGAAAAGTGTTTTTGGCAAAGGGACTTGCGCGCCGAGGACTTGGAGAATAGGAAACTTGCGCACCATATGTTTTTCAAGATCAGAAGATCAAAATATGGCAAAGGAAGTAGGTTCACGCAAGTTTGGTAGTTGGTCGCGCAAGTGTCCAAAAGGACAGAAGACTTGCGCGCCGAAACTGGGTCGCGCAGGTGACTTGCGCACCGTCACGTAGGGTGGTCAGATTTCCTATAAATACTGGACCACCCCTCCTCATTTTTCACCAGAGTTCAACACTTTGAGAAATCAGAGCTCCCATCGCGTAGGTGTGGTGTTCGCGCAAGTGGTGAGTGTGGGTAGCGCAGGTGAATTTGCGCGCCAGTAGTTGAAGTTGTGCGCCGGTGTTAGAAGTTGCGCGCCAGTTGGAAGTTGCGCGCCAATATTGGTTTGGGCGTAAAAGTAAGAGAGTCGCGCAAGTTTGGAGTTGAGGAAGATTGAGTCGCGCAAGTGTCTGAGGAGGACTTGTGCGCCTGTTGTGACTTGCGCGCCGATACTTGCGCGCCAAGATTGACTTGCGCGCCAAGTAAGGTTTTGTTCCAGCGGTGCTTCTTGGACTGCGTGGAAGATGGTACGTTGCCCGATACCTTCGGTGCAAAGATATATTCATCTACTGGTGAAAGTTATACTTCAACAGAGCATCTACACACAGAGGAAGATGCATTCATTCATGCAAATGAAGAGACCTACAGGTCTATAAACTGTGAGTGGATTCCCTTCCAGAGTAGTGAGCTTAGGAAGAGGAAGAAGGTGATTCTCTCCACCGGCAGTGATCCAGAGAGAGAGAAACAGGGATTGACCCTTGGGAAAGCAGTGAGCTAACCCTAAACTTGTAAAGGCAGTGAGCCTGGGCATAGAAGTGATCTAGCCCGAACTTTGTATCCACAGCTAGTGAAGATTAGTGGAATTTGGTACGACCGGAAACTTGTCGGCGTATGCTCCTTGAACGTAGCCCAGTGAGGGTGAACCAAGTAAAAATCTATGTGTCTGCCTGTTTTCTTCCCTACATTGCATTCAAAGCATCATCATTAGATAAAGAAGTAAATATGTGGTCATAGTTTACACACAAGAGCAAACAAAGTGACCCTTGTAATAAAGAGGTCAAGATCCCGTGGGGTAGGAAGAACTTTGAAAAAGAATATCCATACCCTGATTCACCCCCCCCCCCCTCAGGGTATATAGGCCCCTATTGTCCCTAAAAATTGGTATCAGAGGGATAGGTTTCTTTTATCAGATTTGTTTGCTCCGGCTTGGTGCAGTCGAACTGTGTGTTTAAAGAATTTGTCTGCTCTTATCTCGGTGAGCCATGGCAAAGGGAAAAACATCCAAGAAGAAGCAGAAGTCAGGTGGTATTCCTCAGTGTGGAAGTATGTATGGAAAAAGTGTGATTCAATTAAAATAATCCAACAGTTTACTGAAGGAAGGTCTGGATGAATCTGACAGGGAAAGGATTGATTCACTCAATCATGATGTTGGAATTAGTGAAGTACATGAGCATCAGAGTGATGCTGAAACAGAAGAATAAATTGAAGGAAGAATAGATATGCGAGCTGAGTTGGAGGCTGCTCTTGAAGAGATAGATGTTTGGAGAGAAAAAACAAAGAAATCCAACAAAGTTGTTCACGATGCCAAACTCTATATGCAGCAGCAGGAAGAAGAGAAGTCTGAGTTGATGGAAGAAATTGAGAAACTCAAGTTATCAACATGAGAGAACTCAGAATCAGTTAGTGAGTATAAGATTAAGATTGAAGAACAGAAAAGGGAGATCGATGGATTGAATATAAAATTGAAAGATCAGTTTAAAAGAATCGAAGAACCTAATATTCCAAGTGACGTTGGAAACACTGAAGAAGCCAAATCTAAAGATATCTGGATCAAGGGATTGGAGATTGAGGTCAACAAGCTAAAAGGCTTAAATCAAAGGCTTGTTGATATAGTTACTGACCTAACATAGAATAATGATTCACATGCTGAAGAGCTGCAGAAGATGGCTAGAATGAAAGGAAAACAAAAGGCTGGTGATTATGAAGAGAGTCAAAAGACAGATGAAGCACAGAATCTTAAAACCAGAAATAATGATCTAGCAGCACAGTTGTCTGCAGAGGTTCAGAAGAATCAAAGGATACAACAAGAAAATGCATATTGCTCTGACTTTGTCGCTCAAGAAAAATTGAAGGTAAAGGAGCAAAATGACATGGTTGATAAGCTGAAGTATGAACTGGAAGATGAGGTGAGTAGAGGGAAGCTTCTCAAGGAAGAACTTGATGTCCAACTTGAATCAAGGGATATGAAGATTCAAAAGTTGGTAGAAGAGCTTGAATCAGTAAAGCAGGAAATAGAGAAGTCTAAATCCAAAGGTAAGCCCAAATTGAAGGATGCACTGCACTTGCTATTTGATCATCCTTCGACAGGTGATGATAAAATGAAAAGTAAATATGCTATTTCTAAAGAGAAACAACAGAATATTTTCTCAGCTCAAAGACTAGCATGTTTCGGAAAAGCTGGTATTGGATTTGATGAATCACCTCCCATGCGTGATAAGAAGAGAGCCGTGAACGGTTATAGGAGTGGAGAAAAACCTGTAGGTGCTGGAGATAGGCCTAAGAGGTCAGTTACAAAAAGAAGTGACGACATGTGCTATTTCTGTGGGATTCATGGCCACACGTCAAGCTTCTGTCCAGAGGCTCAGGAATACATTTTGTATTGTGAAAACAGAAAATGTACAAAATCTGAGAATAAGATGAAGCGTCATGAGAAATCAGAAAGAAGAGTCTCTCAAAGGAAAGCATTTGTTAAATGCTATTACTGTGGAAGAATGGGACACACCATGAGTATGTGTCAGGAAGCTCAGGAGCTCAGTTTCAGAGGAAGAACTCAAGCTAAATCAACATCTCGACATAGAAATGATGAAATGAGGTATGTCTTTGATGTAAGATGTTTCATATGTTCTGATCATGGGCATTTGGCCAGACAGTGTAGAAAGAAGAAGGCAGGGAAGGAAAAGGAACATCAAAGGAGATTCCTCACTCCAATTGTGTCTAATGAGAAATCGTACACTAGAAGACAATGTGGTAAATTGGAAAATAGGCATAGAGCCTCAGGGGAATCACATGGAGCTGAACAAGAAGTGTACCAGTCACCTCCTCTGTCACACTCACAACCACCCCCTAAGAAAGAACATGAACAAATTTGGAAGAAAAAGGGAGGAAAAGCTACAGCTGTGAGTAAGAAGAATGGACGTTCAGTGGAGGACCCACCACCAATGCAAAATAGGGTGGTGCCTCATACATCTAATAAAATAAAGATGAACAAAGAACGTATTGAAAAATTCTCATGTCATGTTCCACAACAAAAAGTGGAGGAAGGTGAAAGACCCTTGTAATGGTGGAAGAAGCAGGGGATGATGAAAAGCAAGGAGATTTCTGTTCAGAGAAATAATCAAGGGAAATGGAATTTCGGTGGAACATTAAAGACAGAAATGTGTACTAGTGGGTTTAAACCCCAAATGGTGAAAAAGGCTAAGTCTGTCGAATCTACATATCAGAGAAAGGCTCCGAATATGGGTAAAGAATTCTTATTCATATGGCCAGAGTAGTTGAAGTTGGCAAGGCAGCTGGAGGAAGCAAGAAAAGAGTGTGATGCCCTCTAAGAAAGAATCAATGGGTTGACCCATCAGGATCAACCACAATCCTCATCTTGAGGAGTCCTGAAAGATAACCCCTCTCCCTATGTATAAAAATGCTATTAACTGATGATTCATGTGTTCCAGGTTCTAGGGAGATATGATCCAAGGGGAAGTGGCATCTAAGGATGCGAAGTGGAGATGTGATATGCTCTAGAGTTTCAATTGATTCAAATTAGGTACCAGCGTTGAAGAATAAAGGGAGCAACAAAGCACAATAGAATGTGATGGTGTTTTTAACTTTGTCTCTTGTTTCCTACACCGAGTTTCAACTCGGTAGGATTAGAGATTTTGTTAATGGCTCAAATCTGAGTGGAAGATGAGAACAAATGATGCAGGAGGAAAAGACGTGTTATGGGTCTAAACTGTTGGGCCTAACAACTGGAAGAGTTGCATAACACGGGGGGAGCATTCTATATCCAAATCAGATTCAAGAGCCATCAATGCAATAATTGGATGACTCGGCTCAGGTGTTTCCTATTGAGGGAAGAAAGAAACACAGGGAGAAGCAGCAATAACAATGCATTTCATGCTTATCTATTTGCTCTAACAATATGGTATCAGCTGACTGTTTTCAGGATACCAAGAAGCTGAAAGAGAAAATCAAAGGCGTCTCAACAAAAATCTGAGAAACATAGCTGAAAGAAATGAAGCCACTGAAAAATTAGTCATTGAACACCTTCTTGATGGAAGTGTTGAGGAAGAAAGCAACATAGGGAGAGCAGAAGTGGTTTATGCTGATTCAAAAGAAGACACCAATGATGAACATGAAAGTGTATAGTTTGTGCCTACAGGGAAGCCAAAGAGTTGAGCTGAAATTGATAGAAAAAATATCATTGGTGATCAGGCAGCTCCTGTTCAAACAAGAATAATGAAGTCACTGCAGCAGACATCTTTCCTACCTCAAGTAGAGCTGAAATTCTTTGTTGATGTAGCTGACGTTGAAAACTGGGTTCATGCTATGAATAAAATGGTTGATCAGATTGCGAAGAACCAGATGTGGGAGATTGTTTTGAGGCCACAAGATAAAAACGTAATCAGGACTAAATGGGTCTTTTAAGACAAGATGAATGAATATGGCATAGTGATTCGGAACAAAGCATGACTGATGTGCAAAGGAGACTCTCAGATAGAGGGAATAGATGGTGATGAGACATTTTCACCGATTGCAAGGCAGGAGACAATCAGATTATTCCTAGCCATTGCAGGGTAAAGAAAGTTCAAAGAGTTCCAGATGGATGTAAATACTGCATTTCTAAATGGGTTTCTGGAATAAGAGGTGTACATTGAACAGCCATATGGTTTTCTCATTCATGAGGATGAGAACAAAGTTTTCAGGATGAATAAGGCGTTATATTGGTTGAAACAAGCACCAAGAGAATGGTACTGATATTGTTTTTGCCACATGCCAAGCAGCGAGATATCAGAGCAATCCCAAGGAAAGCCACATGCTTGCAGTGAAAAGAATACTTCAGTATATCCAAGGCATAGTGGATTTAGGCTTGACATATACTGATAAATCTCAGACAGAGTTATTGGGATATACTGATACAGACTGGGCCGGTTTAGCGGATGATAGAAAATCAACATCTGGAGGTGCATTTTATCTTGGCAGACTATGTCTTGCTTGGTTAAGCAAGAAGCAGGATTGCATTTCATTGAGCACCGCAGAAGCTGAGTATATTGCGGCCACTCAAGCATGCACACAGTTATTGTGGATGAAGCAGCAGCTTGAAGATATGGGAATTGAAGTGAAGTCTCCGATCGGAATCCAGTGCGACAACTCAAGTGCTATAAATCTTATCAAAAATCCTGTGCATCATTCAAGGACAAAGCACATTGAGATTAAGTATCATTTTATCAAGGAAAAGGATGAGCAGGGAATCGTGAAGTTGGAGTATGTGCCTACAGAGCTACAGGTTGCAGAAATTCTGAAAAAGGCTTTACCCAAGGAAGCATTTTAAAGGCATCGACTGGCTTTGGGAGTTCAGTCGATTCCCCGCACTTAGAAGAGTGTGCATGGGGACCCCCCCCCCCCCCCTCTCCCCGAGGTATGATGTGTTTTTCCCTAATATGATGATATGTGTTCTCTACTATGTTACAGACTACAAAGGAGTGTCCTTTGGGTTCGTTGACAAAGGGGGAGAAAAGTGTTTGTTAAAGGAGGAGAAAATAGTGATTGTTCAAGGGGGAGACACTATGGAGATTTGATAAATCATAATTGATACGGGGAGAAGCTGACAGGTGGATCATCCAGAAAGGTGGAGCAATGAGAAAGGGGGAGCAATGAGAAAGGGGGAGTGTATTAAATCTGACGATGCTAGAAGTGATCTATCAAAGAATAGATATCACGACAGCTGAGGATCGTGATAAAAGCATAAGAGTGGTGTTGGAAAGTGGTAAGAATATTTCCAAACCAAACATTGGTCTTCCAACAAGCCCATAAACAATTGGTATGAGTTTAGTACAAATTGGTATTAGTTTGGTGTCAACAGTGGATGTCAGAGATAAAGTGATTCATTAATGAACTTTTCATTTACTCTTGTTTCTCACGCCGAGCATTGCTCCTGTGGGCTTAGAGTATGTGTTGAGTAAATCCTTGATCGCTATCAGAATCACAATGAGGCGAATGGAGGCTGAAGAATCAACGACGTATCTTTGTTTTGGAAGAGTTGTCAACAAACCCAAAGGGGGATATTGTTGGGCAAAAATCCCTCAAGGTATCATTGAAACATTTTTGAGGTGATTGTGTTTGTTGACAAAGTGGACATCTGAGTAGTGATTGTTGACAAAGCAAAACGATGACATACAACTTTGTTGACAAAGAGGATTTCATGGTGGAATGTCGACTTCAAGAGCTGAGTTCAACGATCCATGTTTGATTCAAGAACGTCGATAAAAGGAATGGATGATCTGGAGGCGGTACAAAAGAACAGATACAAGGTAGCGCCGTTTTCCAGTGTTTGCCAAATTTTTGGGCCTGAAAATCGGCAAATGAAGAAAAGTGTTTTTGGCAAAGGGACTTGCGCGCCGAGGACTTGTAGAATAGGAAACTTGCGCGCCATATGTTTTTCAAGATCAGAAGATCAAAATATGGCAAAGTAAGTAGGTTCGCGCAAGTTTGGGAGTTGGTCGCGCAAGTGTCCAAAAGGACAGAAGACTTGCGCGCCGAAACTGGGTCGCGCAGGTGACTTGCGCGCCGTCGCGTAGGGTGGTCAGATTGCCTATAAATACTGGACCACCCCTCCTCATTTTTCACCAGAGTTCAACACTTTGAGAAATCATAGCTCCCATCGCGCAGGTGTGGTGGTCGCGCAAGTGGTGAGTGTGGGTCGCGCAGGTGAATTTGCGCGCCAGTAGTTGAAGTTGTGCGCCGGTGTTAGAAGTTTCGTGTCGGTTGGCAATTGCTCGCTAATATTGGTTTGGGCGTAAAATTAAGTGAGTCGAAAAAGTTTGGAGTTGAGGAAGCTTGAGTCGTGCAAGTGTCTGAGGAGGACTTGCACGCCCGTTGTGACTTGCGCGCCGATACTTGCGCGCCAAGATTGACTTGCGCGCCAAGTAAGGTTTTGTTCCAGCGGTGCTTCTCGGACTGCGTGGAAGCTGGTATGTTGCCCGATACCTTCGGTGCAAAGAGATATTCATCTACTGGTGAAAGTTGTACTTCAACAGAGCATCTACACATAGAGGAAGATGCATTCATTCATGAAAATGAAGAGACCTACAGGTCTATAAACTGTGAGTGGATTCCCTTCCAGAGTAGTGAGCTTAGGAAGAGGAATAAGGTGATCCTCTCCACCGGCAGTGAGCCAGAGAGAGATAAACAGGGAGTGACTCTTGGGAAAGTAGTGAGCTAACCCTAAACTTGTAAAGGTAGTGAGCCTGGGCATAGAAGTGATCTAGCCCAAACTTTGTATCCACAGCTAGTGAAGATTAGTGGAATTTGGTACGACCGGCAACTTGTCGGCGTATGCTCCTTGGACGTAGCCCAGTGAGGGTGAACCAAGTAAAAATCTATGTGTCTGCCTATTTTCTTCCCTGCATTGAATTCAAAGCATCATCATTAGATAAATAAGTAAAGATGTGGTCATAGTTTACACACAAGAGCAAACAAAGTAACCCTTGTAATAAAGAGGTCAAGATCCCGTGGGCTAGGAAGAACTTTGAAAAAGAATATCCATACCCTGATTCACCCCCCCTCTCAGGGTATATAGGCCCCTATTGGCCCTAACAATATGAGAACTCAAGGATCTACAAGGAAAGATCAAAAGCATCTCATGAAAAAATGATCCAACAAAGGGAGTTTCATGTTGGAGAGAAAGTCCTTCTCTATAGTTCACGACTAAAGCTGATGCCTGGTAAGTTGTGTTACAGATGGTTAGGTCCTTATGTTGTGACTAATGTTTTTCCTTATGGTGCAGTGGAGATCACACAAGAGGACATTGGAAGGAGATTTACAGTCAATAGGAAACGTTTGAAGAGATACATTGAGGTACTTCCTACTGATGCAGTGGATTTTATCACACTGCATGACCCCATCATCACTTGAGCACATCAGGCTATTTCTAACCCTTTCACTTTTATATTATTTGTCCTATTTAAAAATTCTGAATTTCATGTGCATATATCATATCATGGGTTCACATTGAGGAAAATGCAATATTTTAAGTGTGGGTGAGGGAACCTTTTAGTTTAGTAATTTCAATTTCTTTCCTGTTCAAAAAAAACCAAAAAAAAATTGTGTGTTTTTCAAATTTTGTGTGTTTATTTTACAATTTTCTATGTGTTTTTGAAACTTTTGATCTGAAATGATTCTCATCACCATTTTTAAACCCATATAAATAAGTGAAACAATTTACCCCTTGAAACTAAGCTTAAATGAATGCTGAAATGACTTTGTTTCAAGTTCAAATATTTAGTAATTTCATGAAAAGTACACTGAATTTTGAATCTCATGCCACATCTCACTGTCTTTATATTTGAAATCACTTTCCTGTGAGGCTTCTGAACCATTATTTTCATATTCTTTACATTCACCTCACTTCTTGAGAGAACCAAACCATGCTTGATTTAACCAGAATTTGATCTATTCCTGTCAAAACTTGAGGGTTTGAGGTACTTATGTTTAAATGATTGAGGAATTTGTTTGGTATTAAAGCCCCTATTTTAAATAATCCTTTTTTATAATGGTCTACCTTGAATATTTAATCCTTATATCCCTTATGAGCTATGCACAGTCTGTTAGGTTAGCCACATTACAAGCCAATTTTCCCTATCCAACCAACTCTTGAAGTGAAATTTCATAATCTAGTTGAGCTAAAGTGTGGGGGAATCTATCTTGTGTTGTGCCACCACATTCTGTGATACATTGGGTGGAAAATTAAATTCTGAAGAGATGTGTTTTCTGATGAAAAAATTCATTATATTGAAAGTTGTGCCTTTTCTGGAGCTTTTATGATAAGTGAAGTTGTGCCTTTTCTGGAGCTTCTAATTGAGGTGGAAAGTTGTTCCCATTTGGAGCTTTCAAGAAAATCATGTTTGAGAAGATTGAAATTTTTGATGCTGAAATGATGAATGGTGTAAACCTTTCATGACTTTTCATGATGATGGAGCTGAATTGATACTATGGGGATTGAGGAGAAGACCATATTTAAGTGAAAATTAGATTAATGAAATTTTTCTTCAAAAAGAGTCAAGCCCTCCTCATTCAGCCTTAGAATTTTTCACATCTAAATCCTACCAACCGAAAGCCACAGAACAACCCTGAAAAGTCATCATGATAAACATACATCCTTGACTCACATCGGGTGGCGATTCAGGAATTTATCAAGCCTATGGTGACCCTTGTATGAGTTTGGATGAGAAAGACATTGCAAAAAAAATGACATTTGTGTGATAAGAGAAAATTCAAGTGAGGTAAGTGTTTTGTGCATGGGAGGATAAATAAAGTGGAAATATATTGAATGATATAAATGAAGAACTTGAAATAATGTTTTTTTATGAGGCATGATATCTTTTGTTTCTTAGTGTGTAATTGTTTGATCTCAAATATATGTGTTTTAAAATTGGTTTTGATTTGATATTGATGTTTACTTGATATGAGATTTTGCTCAGGAGTGCAAAAGGGTAAGTGTGGGGGAGTTGATAAAACACTATTTTGTTGAATATTTTATTGATAATAAATGAAATAATTTCCTCACATTGTGTTAAATATGTTTATTTATAAAATATTTGGGATTTGATCATTCATTTGAAAATTTGGTGAAAATTCCAGTTTTACCCTTAATAGTGCACTATATTATTTCAAAGATAAATATTTTTATATTTATTATTTTAATTTTCAATTTTGTAACAGTGTTTCTAACTTAATGTTCTACAACTTTCATTCAGGACACTAGAGCTAAAAAGTGCATTTGGATGGAGTAAATGAGCCATTAATCCAATGGTGGGCTGGACTCGGCAGAATGGACATGGGTTCTGTATTTGGGCCATATATTCTTCATAAGGGCTTGGATTGAGACCAAATTTTTAGAAACGCTCGGGGAAATGATTTGGCACAAATCATCCTTCTATAAGGTCGGTCAATTCACATGTTTTTTAGGTCAAATGGTCGGTGCAAGTTGGAATAAAATATTTGGCCGAATTTCCACATTCACACTTAAAACCACTTGTAACCTCTCCTCCCCTCCCCTCTATAAATTGGATTTTTTCTCATTTGGAAGGGTTAGGACGTGCATTGGGAAATTGAGGTAATAGGATAAGTTGATCCACTCTAATTCTCCAACCATTTCAATAAGGGTAGCTCTTGAAGCAAGGATCCCTTCGACGAATCCTTCTTCTTCTCCTTCATGTTGTAATGATTTTGTTTGTGTAATAAACTTCTTTGTTCTTTTTTAATTCCTCATCTTTTCTTCTGTTTTGTTTAAATTTATTCTTCTATTAATCTTCCTAATTGGGTTGTAATTCTTGAGTAGAATCGTTATTGGGTTATACCCATTATAAACATTTGCACATGCAAAACGCTTCTACGATGATTACGCCACCCATGGAAGAGTAGTTCTTTTTAGTAATCGATCGACCTCTATCCTTATTCATTCATTTATTTTGAATAAATGAGCTGTTGTAATTCACATAATATGATCTATTAATTGTGTTTTTAAATTACAAGAAACTAAGCAAGCAATTGAACAATTAATACAAAACACACAAGGTCGAGATTTTGTGTAAATTGTGAGAGCGCGATCTTAATCGGTAATACAAGACCACACAGGATAAATTTGTAGAGTTCAAATATAATCCATAAACACAATTCATCCTCATTTCCAGAATGGATATGTGCTCTAATTAACCACTGGCCATAATCTATCCTTAGAACAACAATCAAAGCAGGGTGCTGCGATTGCGTGTTCCGAAGCTAGCCTAGGGTTTAAGTAATTTCATCTTTGTGGTTAAGTTAACTCTCGTAGGGTTAGAAGGATAAAAAATTAGGGGATCATAATTAAGTTGATATTGATTTAAATGATAATGATTAATAAGTGAATGAAGAGGTAGATTTAGATCGATTACACCTTTTAAAATAGATTTCAAAAAAACATCTTCTTGTTGTGTCATTTTAATCGAAATTCATTTCAAAACTAAAAACAAAAAAATATACAATCTTCTTCCAGCAAACTTCTTCTAGATTCATAAACTATAACAAACCCCAATCCTTTAAAGTAGTGTTTTTATTCTATTATATATTTTTTCTTTTTTAGAATACCTTTAATAAGTTGTTAAATTCACTTCCTCCTTTGAGAGACGACCTTGGTCAGCCACTTTGTTGCACCTAAGTACCCCAAAATCACACTAATAATTTGAGGGAACCCACGACAGTGCTCTTTCACATACATAAGTTGGCATAGGTATGGTACTCCTCGGAGCACATCTTGACGATTATAGTATCTAATAGTTCGGTAGGAAGAGATAAAATATTGTTTGGTGAACTCATGTCTTCTGGCTGAAAATTTTTAAGAAGTCAGCCTTAGGTATGGCAATTCTAGTTTAAGCAGAGACATTGTTTTGTATAAAAGCATATCAAAATAGAGAATAAAACATCATTCATTTAGATATGATTTATAAAACTCAAGAAATTATGTAATATCTTGCTTCTTCTCACAAAACACTAGTATGGATTTCCTGACATCCTCTAAGATGACTCCACATATATTCCACCGATATTGGGGATTTCCCCAGTTTTCAGACAAATGGATCCCCAAAGCGGTTCTAAATTCTTTTATCTCCTTGGTCCAGATGCAACATTTGCAACTAGGTTCAACCACGTGTGGACATCTATAATTTAGATTGAGAGAATCATGTTGGGTATCAAGTTGAGCGACATTGGTATGAACTTGATGCCGATATTGCAAATGAGTAGTCTTATTCTCAAGGGCTTCAAAGTCCATAACCTGACCATGGAGACCATAGGTCAAAATCTGACATAGATATGTTGCCTGGAGGTCGCCCCCTTGTGCAGCCTCATTAAATTCCTCAAGAGAAAAGAAATTATTGGCTAGGTTAAAACATTTAAATATACCCTCAAATTATTTCCATTATATTACATAGAACGGGAATTGAGCGTTCATCATGAGGTAATAGACGAAACCTGGTCCTTGGTGAAGTTAGAGTACATGAGAAGAGTTGGATACTCGGTAGAGGGTTTTGTATGATAAACAAATATTTTCAAAAGTCTCATAGTTTTCTACCCATGATTTTCTCACTATGGTCTCTAACACTTCCGTTGGAAGAGAAAAAATACTAGCACTTTCGTTTTCCATCTAAAATTAAGAAAACATCATTCTTAGTATTGCTTAAGTAAATTTTTATTGTTCAATTCGGGTTTTCCAGAGTTATCTAAACTGAATCCTCTGATACCAACTATGAGGACCTGACCCCGGAATTCCAGGGGTCGGTGCCTTGAATCATGATGTGTAATTTCCTTACAAAAACATGCACTGATAAATTACACATCATGTCCCATACAGAGGATCGAATTTGGTTCAGGTTCTGGGAACCCAGCTACTTCTGTAGTGCTTCTTCTACTAAAACCCGATACCTGAAAATTTTATTTCAAAAACGTAGGGTGGGCAAACGAATTCCCAATAAGGGGTTTTAAAATAACATAATAAACCAATGTAACTATTCAAAACATTCTTTAAACCTCTCCATAAAACATTTTTCTTAAAGAAAAGTTGTAACACATGTAACATATCATAAAAGTGATCAATTAAAAACATGCTAGCAGAATTATAAGGATACATGATTCAATTATAGGCATGCTCATTTGGAGTAATAAATAAAAGACGTTCTAAGCATGTATGACATATGCATATGAGAGTACAAATTAAATAGCAAAGAGTAATGAATAATCAGATTTGCACGTAAAGGTAATAACTTTGATTTCATACATCGAATACTAAATCACTAAGTTCTAAACATATGTCATTCCATAAGCTTTTACTTTTCTGATACTCATAAGTACTGGCTCTTAACAATGGACATTCTACTAGTTGAATATCCATTTGGTTAATTAATTATCATGCACATAATGAGAGAATGTATAATGGAGGAATTTAATTTATGTGTCAAGGCCTCGCGTCAAGACCAAGGGGCCAACTATAACCAGACCCTAACTCGAAGAGCCTCTGTAATCAGACTCCATCCCGGAGATCCTCTGTAACCGGACTCCAACCTGGAGGGTCTGCTGTAACCAGACCCCAAAACTGAAGGGCTTACTTTTACCGGTCCCCAACCCAGATTATACTAGTCAATACATTCCTCATATTTTTAATAAGTCTGTGTATCCAAATTGTCTCATACCACTTTGAGTACCTAATTCCATGTATTTTATTTAGGGTGTCGCATACCACTCCAAATAATTAAATTCTTAATTTATTATCATAAGTGATGAATAATAAATAGTTTGATTTATCGCATAAATTAGTAACTTTGCAACTGTTTCCATAAACTTTCAATGCATTACATTGCATGTCTACAACTTTGGATATGTATTAATCATGCTCAATTCGTACGTTGATAAATGAAATTGACATCATAATATGTCAGTTATTATTTAATTAATAATTTTCTCAATGACATGCATAAACTAGTAAACATTCTTTGCTCATGTGATATTAATTTAAAACATGCAAGTAATGGGGTTACCACATAAAATGATAGTTCCTTAATTTTCAAAATCCTTGATTCAGGGAAAATAATATTTATAGTTTAAAATGGCGAATTTTAAATTAGGACAGATGTCATATGTACACAAGCATGCGCTAATAAATGGTCATGTCTTAATAAATGGTCATACCCTATGTTACATAGCATATATGGTCAACTGATTTCCGGTGCAACATTTGTTTTATGCAATGCATACATTCATGAGAATTTAATTAAACATATCAAAAACATACTTTAACCACTGAAGTTTGTTTTAGGCCAATTTAATTCGGATTGTGGTTCAAACTTACAGGTGCATACACATAACCATATATATGTATATATATAAAATATGTATATGTCGCACCCACTTACATTGGTTTGAAACAAGTAGTCGTTGTGTTTACAATCAAATACCGTAATTGAAAATAATTTCCACCCATAAAATTCTAAAACATCATTGTAAATAAACACATAGCAGATTTAAAACTGGGTGGAATAAAACTATATGAATGTATATATATAATATATACTAGTGTATATTCATGTTTGAAAAAGTAAGACAAAGTTTATTGAACCCTTATGCAGAACCTGAAAATATAGAGTTCAACTTTGACACAAATAAATAAATAAACTTCCCTTCCATAATTTAATAAAAACCATGAATCTAAAATAATTTTTAGTGCACCCTTACTTTATATATTCTTAAAAATAGTCATGTATATATATATATATGAACATCTTAAAATAAATGTAATTTTTTTGATAAAAATAAACTCTTAGCATCATAAAAGTAATTCATAATTTAAGAAAATGAAATCCCTTACAATTAATAAATACTTCATAACATTATTTAATCACCAAAACTCAGTTTTATGAAAACTTATTTTGGGTTCTGATAAAAAAAATATAATTATATAGATATAACCTTATATATATATATATATATATATATTTGTGTAATCCACATAAACACAACAAGAAATGATACTTACATGATTTACATGTATATAAAAAAAGTATACTTTCACCATTTGAAAAACACATAAACAAAACTGGTTTGTTTCATAATGAACATATATATATATATACATATATACATATATAAAAAAGTGTATATATGGGTTTTATATAACAAAACAAAAACTAAAAATTAACACATACTATTTCCATACATTTTTTTTAAAACGTAATTTAAACAATGATAAATAACACTTAAAAGACTTAAAAATCTGTTTGAAAGGGGACTTATAAAAACTTCATGACTGTATATATATATAACCGTATATACAGAGTGTGTATATAGGTTTTGCACAAGGAAGACAAGGTATATTAAACCCTTACAAAACATAAGATCGGAAAATAAATAAATGTTCAAGACAAATATTTAACCCTTACATCATGTAAACCTTGAAAATAATTGTAAACACAACATCCAACCTTCAAAAGTAGGGATAGTTTTGGATTTGAAATACATGTAAATATATATGTATATACCTGAATATGCACACAACTATATATTGGGTTTTGCATAATAAGTACAAATCTAATTGAACCCAAAACATAATTTGCATCCAAAACATTATTTTTCATCTTCTAAAATTCATAAAACAGATTTGGTCTGAGACACATAAATTTGTTTATATATATATATGTGTATATGATAATACACATAGTGTATAATCGGGTTTGAGGATATAAAAACACTTGAAAATATGCTCACACACATGTATATATATATACCTCTTAGTTAAACAAGGATGTCTTGAATAAATGCAATAGATCCTTAAAAAGAAAATAATAAATAATAAATCCCTTACACAACCAGAAAAATAAAGGTATAAAGAAATAAATAAATTTTCCTTACAAAACATAGGATCGTAAAAATAAATAAATGTTCGAGAAAAATATTTAACCCTTACCAACATCACTTCTTCTAACAAGAACAACGACCAGAAAAGGGCAGGATTCATCACAACACTCATGTGTGCAGAGGTGTAAGTATAGAAAATTGAGAAAAAACATATGCAGAATGATACTATTATTTATAATTTCCAACAGTCTTAGAAGTCTCAAATGACAGACATAACCCTACTTGTGGTGCAAGTTGTGTGTTTGAAAATAATAATCAAGTAAACATTGAAGCCAGTTGGATACTAGACTCTTGGAAAAGTCACAATGAGACAGATTCGTGATCTCCAAATTGAAGTCACATAAAAAATATATATATCTTTAATCAACGGACCAAAAACATTCATTATTATAGCACAAGACAACCGACAACAAAATTGGACTAATCAAAATGAGAAAACAGGAATTCAACTAACAGACAACCATTGCAATTAAACAAATAAAAAGACATCCAGATTGATTTGATAATGGTGAGGGCGACGTGCATAACAGAGTCGAACAAGACCCCTACCTTGCCTAGAACTAAAGACTAAGAACATATTGATTCTATACCAGCAACAAAACCCTACCTCGAATTTGGATGGATTGAGACCCTAGCTGTAACTGAGGCTCGAACCACCACTCAACTTCAACCGGACCATCGCCAATGCGACTCCACTGAAGCCGCTTGGCCTGCTCATCCCGGACCATTACCCTGCCTTCGACCTCGACCATAGCGTGGCCTCTCGGACCCCTTTTCAACTCGACCACGACCATGGCTTCAACCTGAGGACGACCGACCCTCTTTTGCTCGAGATTGACCAGGCTCCATGACTCGCGAACCCTATCGAGGCCGAGAAATCCTACAGCGCCTCCTTCAAAACCCTATTCCATTTTTACTTCCTTTTTTTATAAAAATTATTATTTCAAAACTTTATCATATTATTATTGTTAATTTTATATTTAAACACATTTATTGTTTTTCTAAATCATTAAAATTTTCAAAAAAAATTCTTAAATCACGTTTTTTTCATTCATTTTTTTTATGTTGCCTTTCACATTTCCCCTTAAGCCTACCTTTCTAATTTTGTTTTGAATTTAGTGTAAAGAAAATCATTCATTATTATCACTTTTTATTATTATTATTATTATTATTTTATCTTACTCCATATATATTTTAAAATAAAAGACCATTATTATATATAATTATATATATATATATAATTGATACTTTCATAACTCATATATTTATTTTTACCAAACATTATATATATATATATCAGGTTTTAAATAAAATAAAATTATGTATAAAATATACTTTCAACATTTAAAATATAAATATATTTCATAGTTTTAAAATAGCAATAATTTTATAAATCTAATTTTAATTCATAATTTTAAAACTAATGATTATAATTTCATATATATATTTATATCACATCTTAGTACTAAATATAAAATTAGATATATTTATATATTATTATAATTATTATTTAAAATATTCTATAATAATTCGAAAAGAATAAAAATATTTATTTTAAACTTTACATCAATGGAAATTTTCTATTATTATTTTACAAGAAACTGTCTAAAAAAAGTTATAACCGTATCCATTTAATAAAACACTAACAATCACTCGACTAAGACTCCTACGGTTACTTCATTTTGAACTCCAATGGCTATAAAATGGTCACAAGTATTTTTAACAGTTAGGAAAACCCTTATAAATACATGTTTATTATATCTCATATCTAAGTTGGTTTGGTTTACCAGGATGGTTCTCTACATTCCTCTTACGCTTAGTACTTGTGTTATTCTCCTAGCGATCACATTCTTCTTTATGGTTGGTCCAAGAAAAGACGGCTACCTGCTTGGCCTCTTCATGGTGTTAGGAGGTCTCCCAATGGCACTTCTCGAATTTTCCATTAGTTTCTTAGGATAACTATGGTTTTTTCCCTTTTGAGATGTAAACATTTCATTGGTTTATTAATAATATGTGTCTTGTTTTATTTTGAGAACCACTGTTTGAATGAATAAATAATAAAAAATTATTATTACACATTGAAAAGGTTCGGGGCGTCACATTATTCCCCCTTCGAAGAATTGCGCCCTCACAATTCTAAAATATTTGTACATAAACCACAGCAACACCAGACACACGTCACTCATGAGGTCCCTTTACCAGGAACACCACCGATGGTAGGGTACTGACGACCTCAGGTGGATTCCTAAGTTAGTATTCAGTTGCTCAATTTCCTTGTCCCATACACATTGTGAACAGCTAGGGTCGGACCTGTGCCTAAAGCACTTGGCCTTCCATAGAGAGGCACGAGAAGTGTGGAGGTCGAAAATTTCAAAGTGGAATAAATCCCTATAAGACCCACGCACCATGTCATTCTTGAAAATAGTGATGTCGTAGAGTTCTTTGTACATACTAAAACTTAGGACCTGGAATAGGTAGGCTACTCGATGGTCACCATCCAAAGCAGCTTCTAGAAATTTACCTACATCTCGGTAGTTATCAGCCAAAGTGAAACATAGAAAAAGGGCTTCATGAAACTTCCCTCTTTGCCTATATGCTGAAAATTGTGCAATTGTAATACGGTAATAGACAAGATTTCTTCCTTGATAAATATGGATAAGGCTTGGGCGGTTCGACACCCGATGGAGTTGTTTACAAGTCAGACGTAAGTTGGTATAGGGCTGGTACTCCTCGGAGCACATATTGAAGATTATAGTCTCTAACAGTTCAGTTGGAAGAGATAAAATATTGGTTGGTGAACTCATGTCTTCTATCTGAAAATTTTTAAGAAGTCACCCTTCAGTGTGGAAATTCTAGTTTAAGAAGAGTCGTTGTTTTGTATAAAATCATATCAAAATAGAGAATACAACATCATTCATTTAGATATGATTTATAAAACTCAAGAAATTACGTAATCTCTTACTCCCTCTCACAAAACATTAGTATGGATTTCCTGATGTCCTCTAAGATGACTCCTCATAGATTCCACCGATGTTGGGGATTTCCCCAGTTTTCAGACAAACAGATCCCCAAAGAGGTTCTAAATTCTTTTATCTCCTTGGTCCAGATGCAACGTTTGCAACTAGGGTCAACCGCATGTGGACATTTAGAATTCAGACTGAGAGAAGCATGTCGGTTATCAAGTTGAGAGACATCGGTATGAACTTGATGCCGATAATGCAAACAAGTAGTCTTGTTCTCAAGGGCTTCAAAGTCCATAACCCGACCATAGAGACCGTAAGTCAAAATCTAACATAGATATGCTGCCCGGAGGTCACCCCCTTGTGCAGCCTCGTCAAAGTTCTCAAGAGAAAAGAAATTATTGGCTAGGGTAAAGCATTTAAAAATACCCTCAAATTATTTCCCTTATCGTATATAGAACAAGAACTGAGCGTTCATCATGAGGTAATAGATGAAACCTGCTCCTCGATGAAGTTGGAGTACACAAGGAGATTTGGATACTCGGTACAGGGTTTTGCATGATAAACGAATATTTTCAAAAGTCGTTTAGTTTTCTACACATGATTTGACCACTATGGTCTCTAACACTTCTGTTGGAAGAGACAAAAGACTAGAACTTTCGTTTTCCATCTAAAATTAAGAAAACATAATTCTTAGTATTGATTAAGTAAATTTTCAATGTTCAGTTCTAGTTTTCCAGAGTTATCTAAACCAAATCCTATGATACCAACTGTAAGGATCCGACCCCAAAATGCCATGGGTCGGTGCCTTGAATCATGATGTGTAATTCCTTTAAAAAAACATGCACCGATAAATTACACATCATGTCCCATACAGAGGATCGAATTTGGTTCAGGCTTCGGGAAACTAGTTACTTCTGTCATGTTTCTTCTTCTAAAACACAATACCTAAAAATTTTATTTCAAAAACGTAGGGTGAGAAAACAAATGCCCAATAAGGGGTTTTAAAATAACATAATAAACCAATATAACTTTTGAAAACATTCTTTAAACCTCTCCGTAAAACATTTTTCTTAAAGAAAAGTTGTAACACATGTAACATATCATAAAAGTGCTCAATTAAAAACATGATAACAGAATTATAAGGATACATGATTCAATTATAGGCTTGCTCATTTGGTGTAATAAATAAAAGATGTTCTAAGCATGTATGACATATGCATATGAGAGCACAAATTAAACAGCTAAGAGTAATGAATAATCAGAGTTGCGTGTAAAGGTAATAGCTTCAATTTCATACATCGAATACTAAATCACTGAGTGCTAAACATATGTCATGCCATAAGCTTTTAATTTTCTGATACTCATAAGTACTGGCTCTTAAACATGGACATTCTACTAGTCGAATATCCATTTGGTTAATTAATTATCATGCACATAATGAGATAATGTATAATGTTGGACTTCAATTTCTGTGTCAAGGCCTCGTGTCAAGACCTAGGGGCTAACTATAACCGGACCCCAACTCAGAGAGCCTCTGTAACCGGACTCCATCCTAGAGAGCCTCTATAACTGGACTCCAACCCGGAGGGTCTGCTGTAACCGAACCCCAACCCGGAGGGCTTACTTTTACCGGTCTCCAACCCAAAACATACTAGTCCAATACATTCCTCATAAGTTTAATAAGGTCATGTATCCAAAGTGTCGCATACCACTTTGAGTACCTAATTCCATGTCTTTTATTTGGGGTGCCCATACCACTCCAAATAATTAAATTCTTAATTTATTATCATAAGTGATGAATAATAAATAGTTTGATTTATCGCATAAATTAATAACTTTACAACTGCTTCCATAAACTTTAAATGCATTACATTGCATGTCTACAACTTTGGATAGGTATTAATCATGCTCAATTCATGCGCTGATAAATGGAATTGACATCATAATATGTCAGTTATTATTTAATTAATAATTTTCCCAACAACATGCATAAACTAGTCAGCATTCTTTGCGCATGTGATATTAATTTAAAACACGCAATTAATGGGGTTACTACATAAAATGATAGTTCCTTAATTTTCAAAATCCTTGATTCATGGAAAAGAATATTTATAGTTTAAAATGACCAATTTTAAATTAGGAAAGGTGTCATTTGTATACAAGCATGCTCCGATAAATGGTCATGTCTTAATAAATGGTCATACCCTATGTTGCATAGCATATATGGTCAACTGATTTGCGGTGCAACATTTTTTTTATTTAATGAATACATTCATGAGAATTTTGATTAAACATATCAAAAACATACTTTAACCATCGAAGTTTTTTTTAGGCCAATTTAATTCGGATTATGGTTCAAACTTATAGGTGTATACACATAACCATATATATGTATATATATATATAATATGTATATGTCCCACCCACTTACATCAGTTTGAAACAAATAGTCATCGTGTTTACAATCAAATACCGTAATTGAAAATAATTTCCACCCATCACATTCTAAAACATCATTGTAAATAAACACATAGCAGATTTAAAATCTGGTGGAATAAAACTATATGAATGTATATATAAAATATACACTAGTGTATATTCATGTTTGAAAAAGGAAGAAAAAGTGTATTGAACCATTATGCAGAACCTAAAAATATAGAGTTCAACTTTGACACAAATAAATAAATAAACTTCCCTTCCATAATTTAATAAAAACCATGAATTTAAAATAATTTTTAGTGCACCCTTACTTTATATATTCTAAAAAATAAAGTCATATATATATATATATGAACATCTTAAAAGAAACGTAATTTTTTTAATAAAAATAAACCCTTAGCATCATAAAAGTAATTCATAATTTAAGAAAATGAAATCCCTTACAATTAATAAATACTTCATAACATTATTTAATCACCAAAACTCGGTTTTATGAAAACTTATTTCAGGTTCTGATAAAAAACATATAAGTATATACATATAACCTTATATATATATATATATATATATATATATATATATATATATATATTTGTGTAATCCACACAAACACAAAAAGAAAGGATACTTACATGATTTACATGTATATAAAAAAGCATACTTTCACCATTTGAAAAACACATAAAAAACTGGTTTGTTTCATAATGAACATATATATATATACATATATCCATATATACAAAAGTGTATATATGGGTTTTATATAACAAAACTAAAACTGAAAATTAACACATACTATTTCCATACATATTTTTTAAAACATGATTTAAACAATGATAAATAACACTTAAAAGACTTAAAAAACTGTTCGAAAGGGGACTTATACAAACTATGTGACTGTATATATATATATATAACCATATATATAGAGTGGGTATATAGGTTTTTCACAAGGAATAAAAGGTATATTAAACCCTTAAAAAACATAAGATCACAAAATAAATAAATGTTCAAGGAAAATATTTAACCATTACATCATGTAAACCTTGAAAATAATTGTAAACACAACATCCAACCTTTGAAAGTATGGATAGGTTTGGATTTGAAATACATGTAAATATATATGTATATACCTGAATATGCACATAAATATATATTGGGTTTTGCATAAGAAGTAAAAATCTAATTGAACTCAAAACATAATTTGCATCAAAAACATTATTTAAGGGTTGGAAATCAACTTCTAAAATTCATAAATTAGATTTGGTTTGAGACACATAAGTTTATTTATATATATATGTATATGATTATACACAAAGTGTATAATCGGGTTTGCGGATATAAAAACACTTGAAAATGTGCTCACACATATGTATGTATGTATATATATATATATATATATATAACTCTCGGTTAAACAAGGATGCCTTGAAGAAATGCAATAGACCCTTAAAAAGAAAATTTAAAATAATAAATCCCTTACACAACTAGAAAAATAGAGGGTATAAAGAAATAAATAAATTTTCCTTACAAAACATAAGATCGTAAAAATAAATAAATGTTCGAGAAAAATATTTAACCCTTACAAGCATCACTTATTCTAACAAGAACAACAACCAGAAAAGGGTAGGAGTCATCACAACACTCATGTGTACAGAGGTGTGTAGAAGAAAAGTGTAGAAAATAGAGACAGAACATATGAAGAATGATACTACTATTTATAATTTCCAACAGTCTCAAAAGTATCAAATGAAAGATATAACCCTTCTTGCGGTGCAAGTTGTGTGTGTGAAAATAATAATCAAGTAAACAGCGAAGCCAGTTAGATACCAGACTCTTGGAAAAGTCACAATGAGACAGATTCGTGATCTCCAAATTAAAATCACATGAAAAATATATATATATCTTTAATCAATGGACCAAAAACATTCATTATTGCAGCACAAGACAACCGATAACAAAATTGGACCAATCAAAACGAGAAAATAGGAATTTATCTAATAGACAACCATTACAATTAAACAAATAAAAATACATCCAGATTGATTTGATAATGGCAAGGGCGACGTGCATAACAGAGTCGAACAAGACCCCTACCTTGCCTAGAACTAAAGACTAAGAACGTATTGATTCTATACCAGCAACAGAACCCTACCTCGGATCTGGATGCATTGAAACTCTAGCTGCAACCGACACTCGAACCACCACTCGACTTCAACTGGACCATTGCCAATGCGACTCCACTGAAGCCGCTCGGCCTGCTCGTCCAGGACCATTACCCTACCTTCGACCTTGACCATAGCGCGACCTTCCGGACCCCTGTTCAACTCGACCACGACCATGGCTTCAACCTGAGGAGGACCGACCCTCCTCTTCTTGAGATCGACCAGGCTTCATGACTCGCGAACCTTACCAAGGCCGAGAAATCCTACAGCGCCTCCTTCAAAACCTTATTCCGGTTTTACTTCCTTTTTTTATAAAAATTATTATTTCAAAACTTTATCATATTATTATTATTAATTTTATATGTAAACACATTTTTTGTTTTTCTAAATCATTAAACTGTGGACTTTTTTTCTTAAATCACGTTTTTTTCATTAATTTTTTTTATGTTGCCTTTCACGTTTCCCATTAAGCCTGCCTTTCTAAAAAAAATTACTTTAGTGTAAAGAAAATCATTATCATTATCACTTTTTATTATTATTATTATTATCTTACTCCATATATATTTTAAAACAAAAACCATTATTATATATAATTATATATATTTATTTATTTATAATTGATACTTTCATAACTCATATATTTATTTTTACCAAATATTATATATATATATGAAAATGAGGTTTTAAATGAAATAAAAATATAAAAAAATATGTATAAAAATATGTATAAAATATACTTTCAAAATTTAAAATATAAATATATTTCATAGTTTTAAAATAGCAATAATTTTATAAATCTAATTTTAATTCATAATTTTAAAACTAATGATTATAATTTCATAGATATGTTTATATCACATCTTGGGACTAAACAAAAAATTAGATATATTTATATGTTAGTATAATTATTATTTAAAATATTATATAATAATTCAAAAAGAATAAAAATAGTTATTTTAAATTGTACTTCAATGTAAATTTTCTATTATTATTTTACAAGAAACTGTCTTAAAAAGTTATAACTGTATCCATTTAATAAAACACTAACGATCACTCGACTAAGACTCCAATGGTTACTTCATTTTGAACTCCAACGGCTATAAAATGGTCACAAGTATTTTTAACAGTTAGGAAAACCCTTATAAATACATGTTTATTATATCTCATATCTAAGTTAGTTTGGTTTACCAGGATGGTTCTCTACATTCCTCTTACGCCTAGTACTTGTGTCATTCTCCTAGTGATCACATTATTCTTTATGGTTGGTCCAAGTGATGAGGGATACCTTCTCGGCCTCTTCGTGGTGTTAGCAAGTCTCCCAATGGCACTTCTCGGATTTTCAATTAGTTTCTTAGGCTAACTATGGTTTTTTCCCTTTTTAGATGTAAACATTCCAGTGGTTTATTAATAATATGTGTCTTGTTTTATTTTGAGAACCATTGTTTGAATGACTAAATAATAAAAAGTTATTATTACACATTGAAAAGGTTTGGGGCGTCACAACTATAATGAAAAAATTTTTCCAGTTGACATGTTTAAATCCATCAAAAAAAAATTTCATACACTACTACAAAAACGGGCTTTATCAGTGCTCAAAATGGGCTTTAACAGCGCTAAAAAGTGTTGTAAAGCTCAGCGCTGATAAAGGGAGATTTTATCAGCGCTTATACTTTATCAACGCTAAAAAGGCGATGATAAAGGACTCCTTTATCAGTGCTAAAAAAGAGCTGATAAATGCCCTATCTGCTGCAACATAAAATTCTGCAGCAGCACACCCAAATAAGACCTGCAAAAAATTTAGCATCTCAACAAGTATACCCATACAAAATTAACACATAATTCATAAGGTAATTACACCAAGTATACCCATACAACAAGTATACTCATACACCATTAACACATAATTCATAAGTTAATTGAATACATAAAGAATTCAATTCAGAATTCAGGGGGTTGGGGCTGTTCAGGGGTTTGGGGTGGTTGTCCAAGGGGGGGTAGGGTGTGTCCGGGGGGATGGGGGTGTCTGGGTGGATAGGGTGTCTAGGGGGTGGGGGCGGTCCAGGAGGTTGGGGGGATGTCCAAGGGGGGTGGGGTGGTGTCTAGGAGGGTGGGGGTAGCCATCCATGGGTGGGGTGTCCAGGGGGTGGGGGTGTCCAGGTGGTGGGGTGGTGTCTAGGAGGGGTGGGGGTGTCGTCCAGGGGGTTGGTGGGTGTTCAGGGGGGGTGTTCGGGGGGGTGTCCGGGGGAGTCGGGGGGCTATCCAGGGGGGGCTGTCCATGGGGGTGTCCAAGGGGGGTGGGGGTGTCCAGGGGTTGGGGGGATTTCCAGGGGTGGGGGTGTCCAGAGGGGTGGGTGTGTCCAGAGGGTGGGGTGGTGTCCAGGGGGGTGGGGGTGGTCCAGGGGGTTGGTGGGGCTGTCCAAGGGGGGTGGGTTGGTGTCCAGGGGTGGGGGTGGTTGTCCATGGGGGTGGGGGTGTCTAGGAGGGGTGAGGGAGGTGTCCAGGTGGTGGGGTGGTGTCTAGGAGGGGTGGGGGTGTCCAGGGGTGGGGGCGTCCAGGGAGTTTGGGGCCATCTAGGGGGGTGG
Source organism: Viscum album (assembly GCA_963277665.1). Classification (NCBI taxonomy): domain Eukaryota; kingdom Viridiplantae; phylum Streptophyta; class Magnoliopsida; order Santalales; family Viscaceae; genus Viscum; species Viscum album. The sequence continues at coordinate 286,724,429 of OY728151.1, read as the reverse complement.
GGGTGTCCAGGGGGGTGGGTGTCCGGGGGGTGGCCGAGGGGATCGGGGGGGCTGTCTAGGGTGGGGGCTGTCTATGGGGGTGTCCAGGGGGTGGGGGTGTCTAGGGGGTGGGGGGATTTCCAGGGGTGGGGGTGTCAAGAGGGGTGGGGGTGTTGAGGGGGTGGGTGGTCTCCAGGGGGTGGGGGCGGTCTAGGGGGTTGGTGAGGCTGTCCAAGGGGGGGTGTCCAGGGGGTGGGGTGGTTTTCCATGGGGGTGGGGTGTCCAAGGGGTGGGGGAGGTGTCCAGGTGGTGGGGTAGTGTCTAGGAGGGGTGGGGTGGTATCTGGGGGGTCGGGGGGCTGTCCATGGTGGGGGGTGTCCATGGGGGTGTCCAGGGGGTGGGGGGTTTCCATGGGTGGGGGTGTCCAGAGGGGTGGGGTTTTCCAGGGGGTGGGGGTGTCCAGAGGGGGTGGGGGCGGTCCAGGGGTTGGTGGGGCTGTCCAAGGGGGTGGGGTGGTGTCCAGGGGGTGGGGTGGCTGTCCATGGGGGTGGGGGTGTCCAGGGGGTGGGAAGGTGTCCAGGGGGTGGGGTGGCTGTCGAGGAGGGGTGGGGGCGTCCAGGGGGTGGGGGTTGTCCAGGGGGTGGGGGGCTGTCCAGGTGGTGGGAGGGTGTCCAGGGGGGTGGGGGGCTGTCTAGAGGGGGGGCTTTCCATGGGGGTGTCTAGGGGGTGGGTGTATAGGGGGGTTGGGGGGCTTTCCAGGGGGTGGGGGTGTCCAGAGGGGTGGGGGTGTCCAGGGGGTGGGGTGGTGTCTAGGGGGGTGGGGTTGGTGGGGCTTTCCAAGGGGGGTGGGGTGGTGTCTAGGGGGGTGGGGGTGGTTGTCCATGGGGGTGGGGGTGTTCAGGGGGGTGGAGGAGGTGTCCAGGTGGTGGGGTGGTGTCTAGGAGGGGTGGGGGCATCCAGGGGTGGGGGTCCAGGGGGTTGGGGGTGTCCATGGGGGATGAGGGTGGGGGCTGTCTAGGGTGGTGGGGGTGTCCAGGTGGTGGGGTGGTGTCTATGAGGGGTGGGGGTGCCTTCCAGGGGGGTTGGTGGGTGTCCAGGGGGTGGGGGTTGTCCATGGAGGTTTCCAAGGGGGTGGGCTAGTATCCAGGAGGGTTGAATCGTACACAAATGACTCATGGATCATTCTCCTAAAAGATCAACACATTTCGAATGCGTTTGGTCGGATTTATGTACGTCAGTTAATGTTTTCACTTAAAATTCTGTCCATTTTAAACAAAAGAGATACACTTTGAGTGATAACGGTCACACCGTGCCTCAGATTGAGGCAGGGTTGACTCATACACATCACCAACGCACCCATGGATCATTCTCCTAAAGGATCACACAATCGGAATGTCTTTGCTCAGATTTCTGTAGGTCAGTTGTTGTTTTCACTTAAAATTTTGTCCATTTTAAACAAAAGAGAGACACTTTGAGTGATACCGGTCACACCGTGCCTCGGATTGAGGCGTGGTTAACTCGTACATGTCAAAATGATCCATGGATTGTTCTCCTAAATGATCAACACAATCCAAATGCTTTTGGTCGTATTTATGTATGTCAGTTGTTGTTTTCACTTAAAATTATGTCCATTGTAAACAAAAGAGAGACACTTTGAGTGATACCGGTCACATAGTGCCTCGGATTGAGGTGGGGTTGACTCATACACATCACCAACGCACCCATATATCGTTCTACTAAAGGATCAACACAATCCAAATGCGTTTTGTCAGATTTCTGTAGGTCGGTTGTTGTTTTCACTTAAAAAAAATTTCATTTTAAACAAAAGAGAGACACTTTGAATGATACCGGTCACACCGTGCCTCAGATCGAGGAGTGGTTGACTCATACACGTCACAAATGACCCATGGATCATTCTCCAAAAGGATAAACACAATCCGAATGTGTTTGGTCAGATTTTTGTACGTCAGTTGTTGTTTTCACTTAAAATTTTGTCCATTTTAAACAAAAGAGGGACACTTTGAGTGATACTGGTCACATCGTGCCTCGAATTGAGGCGGGGTTGACTCGTACATGTCACCAAAACACCCATGGATCGTTATCATAAAGGATCAACACAATACGAATATGTTTGGTCAGATTTATGTACGTCAGTTGTTGTTTTCACTTAAAATTCTATCCATTTTAAACAAAAGAGAGACGCTTTGAGTGATACCGGTCACACTGTGCCTCGGATTGAGGCGGGGTTGACTCGTACACGTCACCAATGCACCCATGGATCGTTCTCCTAAATGATAAACACAATCCGAATGCGTTTGGTCGTATTTCCGTAGGTCAGTTGTTGTTTTTACTTAAAATTTTGTCCATTTTAAACAAAAGAGAGACACTTTGAGTGATATCAGCCACACCGTACCTCGGATTGAGGCGTGATTGACTCATACACGTCACAAATGACCCATGGATTGTTCTCCTAAAGGATCAACACAATCCTAATGCGTTTGGTTGGATTTATGTACGTCATTTGTTGTTTTCACTTAAAATTTTTTTCATTTTAAACAAAAAAGAGATAATTTGAGTGATACCGGTCACACCATGCCTCGGATTAAGGCAGGTTTGACTCATACACGTCACTAACGCAGCCATGGATCATTCTTCTAAATAATCAACACAATCTAAATGCGTTTGGTCAGATTTTCGTAGGTCAGTTGTTGTTTTCACTTAAAATTTTGTCCATTTTAAACAAAAGAGAGACACTTTGAGTGATATCGGCCACATCGTGCCTCGGATTGAGGTGTGGTTGACTCGTACACATCACAAATGACCCATGGATTGTTCTCCTAAAGGATCAACACAATATGAATGCGTTTGGTCGTATTTTCGTACGTCAGTTGTTGTTTTCACTTAAAATTCTATCCATTTTAAACAAAAGAGAGACACTTTGAGTGATACCAGTCACACCGTGCCTCGGATTGAGGTGGGGTTGACTTTTACATGTCACCAACACACCCATGGATCATTCTCCTAAAGGATCAACACAATCTGAATGTGTTTGGTCAAATTTCTGTCGGTTAGTTGTTGTTTTCACTTAAAATTTTGTCCATTTTAAACAAAAGAGAGACACTTTGAGTGATACTGGACACACCGTGCCTCGGATTGAGGTGTGGTTGACTCGTACACGTCACAAATGACCCATGGATCATTCTCCTAAAGGATCAACACAATCTGAATGCATTTAGTCATATTTTTGTACGTCAGTTGTTTTCACTTAAAATTTTGTCCATTTTAAACAAAAGAGAGACACTTTGAGTGATACCGGCCACATTGTGCTTCGGATTGAGGCGGGGTTGACTTGTACATGTCACCAACGCACCCATGGATCGTTCTCTTAAAGGATCAACACAATCCGAATGTTTTTGTTCCAGATCCAACTCTTCACGGGAGCCAACTCTTCTCGTATTCTCATGTCAATCATGTCCAACATTGCCTTAATTCCATCCTTTGTTTTGTCAGGGGCATTTAGAAACGTTCCGATAATACTGTCACATACATTTTTTTTCACATGAATCGCATCAAGAAAATTTCTGACGTACAAACAATTCCAGTATGGTAATTCAAAAAAAAACTGATCTCTTTTTTCAACCGATTTTCGTAAGGTTTTTCAAAAATGGTTTACCAAAAATAATGTTCACATCTTTTACTTTCTCAAACAGTTGATCACCTGTTAGTGGAGACGGTGTTGTGCGTTGTTCTGAACTTCCATTGAATGATGTCGTCTAAGATCGGTACTTATGCCGACGAGGTAGAAATCTACGATGTCCTAGAAACATAGATTCCGATAAATGTTTCAACCTAATTGATTCGGTATCTTCTTCGCACACCGGACACCCTTGAGTTCCTTTAATGTTATAGCCTGACAAATTTCCATAAGCAGGGAAATCATTTATCATCTCATACAACATCACTCTCAACGTGAAGTATTCACTTTTATAAGCATCATACAACATAACACTTGAATCCCACAATAACTTCAAATCCTCGATCAAAGGAGCCAAATAAACATCAATATAGTTACATAGTTGTTTTGGTCTTGATATAAGCATTGATAACATGATGAATTTCTGCTTCATGCATAACCAGGGTGGCAAGTTATAATTTACCAACATAACAGGCCATGTACTGTGAGTGCTGGTTTGAAAACCAAAAGGATTCACTCCATCTGTAGATAACGCAAGACGAAGGTTTCTCATCTCTTTTCCAAATTCAGGATACTCATGGTCAATTTTCTTCCATTGAGGAGAGTCAGTCAGATGACGTAATTTCCCATATTTATTTCTTTTATCTGCATGTCACAACAATTGTCTTGCAGTTTCTTCTCTTCCATATAGATGCATAAATCTTGGAATGATTGGAAAGTACCATACAGCTTTCGTAGGAATGGATTCATCTTTCTTGTATCAAGAAGCACCACACTTTGGGCATTCTGTAAGTGATTTTTTCTCCTTGAGAAACAATATACAGTCTTTCGGGAAGGCATGTATTCTTTCAGAAATCATAACCATCGAGCGTAAAAAATTTTTAGCTTCATATGTCCGGCTTGGGAGCTCATTGTCTTTTGGGAGTATGTCATTCAAGAGATCAAGTAGTTCTGTAAAACTGACATCACTCCATCCATTGCCTACTTTCAATTTATACAACTTTAGTACAGCTGACAATGCTATATATTTAGTGCAACTAGCATACAATGGTGTCTTTGCACAACTCTTTAACTTCTCAAATAATTTTGGGCAATCACGGAGTTCATCTTCAATTGTCCTTGTCATTTCCTCAATACGATCTTCATCATCATTGACATCTGTAATCACATCCTCCATAATGTATTCTTCATTATCCATATTTGTATTCATATCTGATGATCCATAAAACGCAGTTTTATCCCAATCAGTAGCTACATTCTCTTTTTCTCTATGTTTATTCCGATATTTATAACTCTGATCTATTCCATGACATATCAAATGTTCTTCCAACTCCTTTGGAGTAATTAGTCTACAATAACAACAACGTAAACATGGACAAAGGATTTAAGAAGGATCCTTTGCGTGATCCTTTGTAAACTTGATAAACTCTTTCACTCTGTTCTCATACTCTATTGTCAAATGATTAGCATCCATCTAATATTTATTCATCTCCATCCTATTTGAATCTCAAATATTAGTATTTATGGTTCAAATACACAAAACAAGACTTCCAAATACAAGAATAATCAAGAATGATACATATACCACTCCTAGGTCTCTTCCCTACATTCAATATCATCATGCCTAATATTTTTTGTAAGCACAAGTTACTTACTTTAAATCACAGGGGGGATAATCACTTGTGTCATAGATGGTCTCTCATGTTATTCCATATGAAAATTTTAACAAATATTATTGACCTATCATCCCATTCAATCCTCATGAGTGTCTAATTCCAAACTTCATCTTAACTCTCAACTAAAGCTCTGATACCACACTATCATAACTCACCACCACTAGGAACCGCTCCTAAAATGGCAGTGAAAATAAGTGTAATTCATGAATCTTACCTCTAATAGTACATAGGTTGGAGACTAGCATTAAGGGTATAAAATAAAGAAATGGGAGTTGTTTCCCTCATAAATCCCAAGAACAGAGATAAACCACCAATCAACTCCATATAATATAAAATAAAACCCAATCCATAATTCATGTTAATTTCATACATAAAAAGGTATCTAAAATAAAATATCAAAAACAAATCCTACACCAGTGGCTCTGGAGATAACTCTTAGCCTTAAGATAGTAACTTCCATCTTGGTCACCAAATCCATCTTCAAAAACTTATAAAAATAATTATATAAATAGGGGTGAACATACAAGTATACTCAGTAGGATCTTTCCCAAAACCTCTCATGAAAATGTGTATGAAATATATTAATGCCTTAGTGAATAAATAACAGAACTAATACACACCAATATATGGTCATATATCACCCAACCTCACCAAGGATCACTCACCCAATATCACATTCAAGTATAGTAACATAATATCAAAAGAATATATATTAATAAATTACCCCACATCCACTTCCCCACTAATCTGGTCATTCTCACACTCTAATGGAATATTTATTATGCTTCAACCCCTTCTATATAATCTCATAACCATATATCCACACATACACATGTCACAAACACATAAAAAACCATATCCACATCACAACCACACATCACATCCTCATCACAGTATGATATCGTGAACATGAAGGACATAAACATCATACTCTCCTCCTACAATGCACAATCCTCGCTATGTATCCACATCAAATACACATAATCATGTCAACAAGAATATATATACACCAAAACCTAAAATCGTTATAGGTCGTATACACCCATTGTGAGCTATTACAACTCATACTAAGTGTGAAGCGGGAGAAGGGAAGAGGGAGTGGTTTTATATGTGTTCCCTCTATAACCGAGATATTGAGAAAAACACTCAGAACCAATGTACTCATATGGATTTCAATCAGGTTACTAGACTCAAGTGGTGGTGCGTAAGAAATAATAAGAAAATATAATAAGTATATAGTCACACATAAATCTTTCCTAAGGGTTTACACCAAACTAACATTGTAAACACCCACGTCAACCATTGCCTTGTTACTACCACCCTCTAATAACCACTTCCATTATAATGCCACAAATAATCCCCAACAAATCACATAAGCATCCATATCAACATTACCAACTTCTCATTTCATTTAACATTATAATTTCTTGGATTTTTATTACCATATGCATTTCAATTGTTAACCATTTTAATGTAAAACCAATCATTAAATCACTACCCACTATAATCCATTCATTAATCATTAATAACATTTATTCTATCTTTAACCATTTATTAAACATAATTATTCCAATCATTATCATTAATCATTTAACAAACCATCATTTATCATTTCCAACCCATCACCCGTTACTATTTTCATTTATTCCAACCATATTCCATGCCAAAAGGAAACTATAACACCACCCAATAACAACTAAATTTTCCTGACATAAAATACCACTAAACACATTCTAAAATCCATAAAACCACTTATTTTCTGCCTAAATAGCCATATCATTGCTATCATAACCACACAATAATCCATCCATCACTACTGTATTAATTACCACACCACATGCTCTCAACCACATCAATCAACCATCACCCTTATAATCATAGTGATAAATACCCCATACATAGTAGCATGAAAAGGAAAACATATAAGAAATTCACACTAAAAACTCCCCCTTAAACATTCTTTCATATTAAAGTAGAATTTATAGTTTAAATATAACACTTTAATTACATATTTTCATACAACCAATTCATTACCTACCTTAAGTGACTAGAAAATTATGAAAGGTGATTATAACATATTATTAGTAGTAAGAAATTTCTTTCACAACATCAAGAATAAATCACTTAGCAACAACACCAATAAATCCATAAATATATAAGAAATATTATGGAACTTCATAAATCACATGCAAAACTCTCTCTTCACTTTAATTTACTTTAGTGTAATTCATTATAGTATTTAGGTTAATCAGTACTATCCATCCAATGGAAACAAAATAACATGATAATTCCAAAATTTACACATAATAAAGATGGAGAAATTTCATGTCCCCAACCTCAACTAAAGATTTAACAAATATTTCATAAGAATGAGAAGAGGAAATCTAAAAGGCCTATGTATGACCATTAACCATTAAAACCATAACAAAAAAACACAAAAACCGAATCATCATTGTTGTCACATCCTTTCTAAGAAGAAAGTTCAAGAAGAGAATCAAGAAGAAGAGAAAAAAATCCACCTTAGATTTTAAAGAGGCTGATCTCTTAAAATTTTGGAAGAAAACCAATCAAAGGGTGGCTAAAGATATCCAAATATACATTACTAATCACCTAGGGTTCTAGGAAAGTTTTTTAAATAAGAAATAACTTGATACAAGGCCTAAATTTATAACCATTCTATAAAATTAAAGGATAATGATGTGAAAAAGTTCACCATTCCATAATACAACTCTGATCCAAAAACCATGGCATGTTATCCCTTGAATCTATAGGGCCAAACCACATTAAAATTGATATTAATATAATAAGGTCCATGAAACAAACAAGTCAACCATGTCATGGAACTCAAACTATCTAGGATCACAGTGTGATCCTCAGCCTCCTCCCTCTAACTCAGAGAACCTTAAACCAAACCACGATGCAATAGAAGGTAGTATAGTGAAATAGAACTCAAATAGACACAACTTAGAAAATTAACACCCAGATTTCCATATCGTAGAAAGGAGAATCATTCTACAATACCCCTTATGGAAGATTAACCAAAAGGCTCATGTAAGATGAACTTAAAACAACTTAAGAACATCACACCGCATTACCACCCCTCACAGCACAACTAAGATCGCATAAGATAAACCCAAAATAGAGTATATCATATTAATCTAGGGACATCCCTATATAAGAATAACCTAGTGATCTTTACACCATGATAAAACTACTTCATGCAGTAACCAAAATTACACTTCAAAACCTATCCACCAAAAATAAACCTAAAAGGAGAAGTGGGAGATTTACCTAGAGTAGATCGCACCCACGATGGAGGGAGAGAAGCGTCGAGCGGTCAGGGAGCCTTTTGCGCTACGTCGGGAGGGGAAGGCGCGACCGCCAGAGGAGGAGGTGCACGGGAGGAGCCGCCAACCGTTAAGAAATGGAGGAGTAGGTTTCACGGAGAGTAGGGTCGAGCGGAGAGGAGGATAAGTAGGGTTTTCGGGGAGGAGGATCCGCGAAAGGGGTTCAAGGGGGAGGATAAGGAGTAGGGCTAGCGGCGGAGGTCCGGCAACGAGAAGATCGGGGGGAGGGGAGTTGTCGCAGGGGTACAGTACCGCGAGAGCTTGAGGGCATGATAAACAGATGATACTGTGTGCCCGATTTTATAAAATATGGGACTACAGTTTTATCAGCGCTAAAAAAGCACTGATAAAGGCTACTACCTTTATCGGTGTTAAAATTTTAGCGTTGATAAAGAGTTCCTTTATCAGTGCTAAAAAAACGTTGATAAATCCTCCCTTTATCAGCGCTAAAATTTTAGTGTTGATAAAGAATCCCTCTATCAGAGCTAAAATTTTAGTGCTAATACAGGATTCCTTTATCAACGCTTTTTTCTTAGCGCTGATAAAAGGCGACGCTTCCCTTGCCCGTTTTTGTAGTAGTGATAGCAGTTTCCCATGACTATGAGATTTGGAAAGTGGATATCAAAATTGTTTTTCTTAATAGGAACATTCAAGAAGATATTTATATGACACAGTCAGAAGGATTTGTGACACCAGATGATGTCAAAAAGGTGTGCAAGTTACAAAGATCCAATTATGGATTAAAGAAACCATCCAGGTTATGGAATATTCGGTTCAATGAAGCTATAAAAGAATTTGGTTTTATTAAGAACAAATGTGAGCCATATATTTACAAGCATTTTAGTGGGAGTACAATCATTTTCACAGTGGTATATACCGATGACATATTACTGATTGGAAACGAGATATCATCCTTACAAGAGGTTAAAGCATGGTTGAGCAAGTGTTTCTCCGTGAAGGACTTGGGTAAGCATCCTACATTCTAGGGATCAAGATCATGTGTGATGAATCAAAGATGTTGCTTAAACTAAGTCAAAGTGCATACATTGGCCAGATACTGGAGAGGTTTGGTATGGAACAATCCAAGAGGGGATTGGTTCCAGCGTCACATAGTATACATCTTTCCAAAAAGATGTGCCCCCAAACACAACAGGAAAGAGAGATAATGAATAAGATCTCATATGCTTCTACAATAGGATTCATCATGCATGACATGTTATGTATGAGGTTTGATATTGTCTATGCTTTGAACATAGTAGGAAGATATCAAGTAGATTCAGGTGAACATTATTGGACAGTTGTTAAGAATATCCATAAATATTTGATGCGGACTGATGATATGTTACTGGTGTATAGAGGAGATGAAGAGCTAGTCGTCAGGTGTTATAAAGATGCTAGCTTTCAGACAAATCAGAATGATCTGAAGTCGCAGTTAGGATATGTCTTTTGTCTCAAAGGAGGAACTGTGAGCTGGAAGAGTTCAAAGCAGCCAATTTGTGACACCTCACGTGTCACGGTGTTGTTGTTTTAGTGTAATTTTATCTTGCATTCAGTGGCATTGAGTTTCAGTTGGTTGCAGGCTGAAATTTCATGTTTTTTAAGGTTTTTTGGGAGGAGCACGATTAGCCTGCACGGTTAGTATTAACCATGTGGTGCCCATGCGAGTGGCTCTGTCATTTTGACAGAGAAGTTTCGCACGATTTGCGCACAGTTTGACAAACCGTGCGGAGCTCCCCAGAGATCATGCGAGGTTTTGGGTGTGTTAGGGGTGAGACACACGGTTTGTCCAAATCATACGGCACCCAAGGAGTAAGCATTAGAGGGGGTGTCTGGCCTTAGCAGTGATCAGCGCACAATTTGGAAAACCGTGCGGCCTGTACAAGTGTTTAAAAATTGGGAATTTCTCATTTTTTCCCTCCTCAATTTTAAGGGGTTTCACCCTCATTTTCTTTCCCCTACGTCGGTCATTTGATTGCGTACTTTGATGCAAGATGAAAACCATTTCAATGAAGTCGTGGTAAGGTAGTTTGTGTTAGGTGCTTCATTGGTGGCATGGCATTGCTTGAATGGTCAAGAAAGGATTTGTCGCTTCCGAGTTATAGAAGTAATATATCTCAGGCCATGTTGATATGGATGGTAGTACCTTTATAAGACCATGGTCATGGCAGTCGAGGGTAAATCTGTCAAGTTAAATCAACAAAAAAATAAAGCAAAAAAAGGGCGATGACACGAGAGTGCGTCCTGTTTTATGAGATATTACAGACAAAGAGATTATATTACACAGTGTGTGTTCATAGGTTGGTTGTTGTTGTTGTGACAATCCTTATCTCTTCGGGGGTCATGATGGGTTGTTAGATCTCGCTTTTGGTCTGTGAATACTATTCACTGCTGTCGAGATAAGGGTCTAGAGGGTCGCACACAATAGCGTATTCAAGAATCTGCCCTATTCAATTGAATAGGATTTTTTGGACATTGTGGACCCCACCACTGGGGTTCGGGATTTTTCCAAGAAAAAACAATCACCAATGCAATAAATAAATTCATATTATCTGAGTTTAGAATAATGAGCATTGAATTTATTTATTAAATGTATTTTTGAGTTTTAAGTAAATACATGAAAAAATATTAATTGGCGAATATTAAATATTCGAGGTTCAATTAATATTTATGGAAACGACGAGTCAAGTTTGGACTCAATTATTATCAAGTAATATATTTTAATGTATTACAAGTAAATGATAATAATATTTATGACTCAGTTTAATAGTCATAAAATGTCGTTGATAGTGCGTTAAGTATTCAGGGGTCGGGTTGGCATTACCGGGTATTTTAATTAAGCATTATAAATATAAGAGGAGAGGAGATTTCCAATTATTATTCATGGGGATTCTCTCTCCTCTCCTCTCTCTCATGTTCTAGAGAGAGAGGCTCTCGATCCAAGGACTTCAGATCGAGCACTCTCTCAGGCAGCGCTAGCGAAGCGATGCGGTGATCGTTGGAGCATCGAAGACGTCATCGTAATTCTGCACTAGCACCCGAATTACGACGAACGGCACTCCCGCAGATTTCTTGAAGCATGTGTGAATGATCTGAAGGAATTCGACTTCGAATTCTTCGAGTAGTGATCACCAACGACGAGCAGACGTCGTGCGCGGCTTTGGGTTTAAACCAAGTATTTTTACGGTTTAATTTTGTGCTTAAAACCCTTCACGCGAGATCCTCGACTTTGATCGGGTTGCTCTTCACCGACGTCGACAAGTTTACATCGATTATCAGAAGAAAAAATTAAAAACTCACCTGTTTGGGGCTTCCGTTGCATGCCCGGTTCCAACAGGTCAACCCCTTGGGAGATCTTGGAGGAGTTAACAATGTTTTTATCCTCATGGGTGTGATCGATGTTGAAGGCGACATGTTCTGAAGCATTTCGGTTTAGTTCTCTTCTCTTTGAGGTAGGCATTTATATGTAATCGTTTCATTTTGGAATTCAAAGTGTGTTTGTCCTTTTTAAAACATTTTTTATTGAAATGGTTTCATATTTGAAATGGAATGTTTAAAGATGTTAAGCTTTTTTGAAATACGTGTATGGCTTTTTGAAATGGTTTTCATGTTGTGCAATGGGTTTTAGCCCGGTTTTAGTTTTCAAATAGTGAAAACTATGTCTTAAAGGGGATTTAGTTTTGAAGTGAGGTGTTGACCTCAAAATGGCTTATAAAAGGGGTTCTTTAATAGATTTCAAATGGTGATTTGAAATGTGTGTGTGGTTTCCCCTTGTGAAAATGTATTGATGGCTTGTTTTTAAAATGGTTTGATGGAAATGAATGGTGTTTGGCCTTGTTGTGGTTTTCAAAGAGGAAGACCCTTGTTACCTGAATGGCCTAAAGACCTACTTTTTATTGATTTTTTTATAATCCCTCTTTCAAGGGATGAGGGGGAATCCTTACAAGACTCGTAGGATTAGAGATTACATGACTCGTATGTCTTAGAGGAAATATCCAGATTATAACTACTTGGAACTGCTCCTCCCAGCTTCTATATCGTGATATCAACTCTCCACCTTTGCATAATTATTCGACAGGCTTCTCGTGCATGCACAGGCTGGTCCTAATGGCAATGTCATACTCTCTCTTTCTTCCAAATCAGTTAGCTTCTGCTCTAGTGAATGCATCTGCTCTGAATCTTCATCTAAAGTCTACTTCTTGTAGAGTCTGTCTGGTCCATTAAGCAAAATTTCAGGTGGACTGAAAGCCTTGAGGTGGCCCGAAGGCCTTGAAGGACCCGAGCTCCAAACCGGTGGCCCGAAAGCCCAAACGGATGAAGGGGCTTGGCATTCTGAGCCATGTTTTCATGTTTAAGGCCCATTTGACACTTTGGTTTTCAAAATGGTGAGACACACCTTGATTATCCCTTGCTTGTTTACCCCTTGTGTGGGTTGTTGATCACTATGCAATGCTTGTTTGCTCCCATTGTGTGAGAATACACTTGTAATGTCATGGGTACATTTTATATATGGGGTTTTTCATCATTGTGTGTTAGGGCGAGGGTAGTTATGGTTATGCCTTGTGTGTTAGACTTGACTTGTTCGATCTCAAGTCTCACTTCCTTTATTGATCATGGGAAGCAGGGTATTAAGTGGGAGATCTAATTTGTTCCTCTAGTTGGTTCACACACCGCTAGTTGCTCACCAATCACTCTAGGCACAAGGGCTAAGCGGGGGTTGTTCATCGTAATAAGGCTTGTGTGGGCTAATTTGATGACTCGTGATGGACTTAGTGCATGTCGATAGCTAGTTTGAGTGGTTATACCCTTATATGGTTAGATGCTTAGGAGTCCTTAGATAGAGCTCGTGACACATTTGATGGTTTAGTGAGTTTTGATTGAGGGGAATTTGATCTAGAGCTTGTTTGTATCATGCCCCCTACTTTAATTGTTACGGCACTGTCTGTTTGCTTATTTTGATATATGCCTTGTAATATATAGTGTCAGCTTGTGCTTGACCCGTGTGGGTGTTTGGTTGTTTCCTTTGAAAAGTGAGTTTTCAAATATGTGGGAAACCTGTTTTGAATTTAAAGACTATTGTGTGGGTGCTTCAAAATGGATTACAAAATGGGTGTGTTGATTTAAAGGTGCCTTGGGCCGGTTAAATGATTTAAAGTGATCGTTTCATTTAAATAAAGCAAATGAGTTGTTATGAACAATGTAAATGGGTGTGAGATTTTGAAATAGCTTCGATCAGTGGCTTTGTGATAAAAGATTCATCAGACCCTTCAATAAAGTTAAGAGTGGGCACAAAACCGTGGCCACATATGATCACATCAAAGTAGGATATGTTGAGTGCATCACGAGTGATATTGCATTAATGGATAGTGTGATAAAAGATTCATCATGCCCTTTGATGGGAATATAAATGTAAATAAATTTATGGTTATGATGTTCTATAGGCATGTTCACTTTCAAAAAGTCAAAAAAGAGAGAAACACATAAATTGATAACATCACCATGCAAATTGTTTGATTAGAGATATCACAGATAAAAAGATTATATTACTCAGTAAGCGTTCGTATTAGGTTGAATGTCATTATGACATTAACTTCTTTTATGGTTGTTTTGACGTGTTGTTAGACACTAACCTTAAACTTTAAACGAGATACATGCCCAAACATTTTCATTTTCAAAGAACATAAGGTTTTTTTCCAAAAAACAATCATTTCCAAGTTCATTTTATAAAAAATGCTTTATATTCTTTTAACAAAATACATATATAAAAGGTTATCCAAAACCAAACATTACCTTTCATGTCTCGTCATTTTTGAAAAAATATTGTTTATTTACATGATGAAATGCATTTTCTAATATAAGCTTCATGCAATTAGGACATGTTTGGTAAAGGATGAGGAGAAATGAATTGAAAGAAAAAGAAATGATTTTGCAATGTTTGAAAGGTGATGGGAAAATGTTCAAATTACCATCATATCTTTCTTATTTCCATAAACATAACATTAATGAATGTTACAATTATTATAAAGTTAAGAGTGGGCACAAACCAAGAATGAAAAAAAGGGGGGGTCAAAATCTAATCACAAATGACATGCACAACAAGAAGAGAGAGAGAGAGGTGGGGGGAGGGGGGGGGGGAGGGGGAGGGGGGGGGAGTAGCTTTACTGATTAGCAGCTGGATACAAGCAAAGGCTTGATCAGAGGAACAAGTTCAGCCATTGCGTTGGCAGATAAACTTCAACTCAATGCGGTTTATGTACACATGGCCGCTGAAAAAGAATGCAATTGTGAGTGGTGTGAGTAAAAAACTTGTTTAACAGCAATGAACCTTAGGCAGCGTTTGGACAACAAACCTTAAATGCAAAAATTAAAGTCACCGGGCCCAGATACAAGCTATGTACAGTTCTATCATACATCATTGGTATGCTATCATAAACCTGCACGAGTGCACAAACAAATGGTAGAATAAAGGAATCCATAATCACTTAGGTGTGTTTGACACTACTTGCTCATAACTGATTATCATACTTACCCCACTTATGACATGCACCTATCATAAGTAATAAGCATGCTATTAACACTTTACAATAAGCATTGTCAAACATAACCTTAATAAAAAGCAGTGATAACAAAAATGTGTAGCCTGATCAAAGACATGGAAACAATAAAGAATAGCATACCCGAGGCTTCATCATTTCATCCGCCCTGCTGGATAGAAAATCCAGCGAGAGAAACGCCCACGCCAGTGCTTAAATGCACAGAAAAACCATAAAGAATATATATACAATTCCCAAATCCAAGCACAAATGCATAAGGGGTGCATCTTCGACAGAACCCATGCATTCGGAGAGGTATCGCATATGGCAGCACAGCATGAAGAGCTGTTTTCTTTTTTCTCCATGAAAGCCCGATTCTCATTAAAAGAAAAAAAAAAGTTACCATCCCCCACTTGAGGCCTCCAAAGCAAGCCGTACCAGGCGAAGTAATCCCTCCATATCCTGAAAATCATAATCAAGAGCATTTTTCACAGAAGATATGCCCTCCATAGGTTGGGCATCTGCTATGTTAGCTTTAACAGCTGCAAAGGCAATACGTGATTTCTCGGAGGCGTCCATTGCAGATTTTACATCCTGTGCCTGCATATAATTAAAAAAAAAAACAAATTAAAGAAAAATTTACCCCAAAACCCATCAGTTCACTTAAAATTACAGAAAGAGAATGTATGATCGATTATGATAGAACAACCCTGGCCTTATAGGTAAATGTAAGCATAAATTTGATGCATGTGGCACAAGAGCATGTTTCTGAAGGAACCCGCGTTGTTATGGGATCTCTCCATTTCTGCCCCATGCTTCAGAATATGCACCAAGGAATAAAGCTAAGTTTGGTAGGATGAAACAGCAATGAAAATATATATATCAAAAAAATATTGCATATGTATACTATTTAACATATTTCATCACACGTTTTCCATGCAGCATAGCAAACACGCTATTGACCCACCAATCTCTTGCATTCTCCCCCTCATGTCTTCTGGCTGTGTCTTGAGGTCCCACTGAAGGCGGTGAATTAGGATGTCTTTAAATTTCTTCTTTTCTTAAGATAAATTGGATTAAGTCTTCGCAAAGGCAAAGGCACCATAAATCTGTTATGATGATCACACACATGCAGCAAAAGAATGCAAAAATATAAAGAAGCACGGACACAGCGATTTTACTTCGTTCCCCACACTAGAATACATTCAAGGAAAACATATCAACCCACTGATATGCCAATTATTCACTACTCCGTTGGTTTGGGATTACAAGCTTTAGAATAAGTGCACTACTCATCCAAGGTCCATGACCTCTTCCTCTATTCCACTCACTGCTTCTCAAGAGGGTTATACAAAAGTTATAATCAACACGCGGACGATCTCACAACGATAGTAAGTGTAGATAAAACACTAAACAACAATGGGTGTTCTCCATGATGCTTTTGTTCATCACTTCTAGGTCTTCAATGATATATACAGCGAATCTTTACTTCAAACCCTAATCCTCAACGGAATCAAGTCCAACCACACTTCACTTCATAATTCCAGATCTTCAATAAAGTCCGCCGCTTATCCACTCTCCCCTCATTCTCTATCTCATCTTTCTCTTGTAAAGTTGATTGCAATATAACTAGGGATTTGTGAATTTCAAATTCAAAATTCAAATATCAAACAACTTCCAACTTCCTCTTCTTCAAATCCGACCATTGATTCAAATATCAAACAACTTCCAACTTCCTCTTCTTCAAATCTGACCAAATCAACAAAACTGGTTGTAACTTCCAATTTTCAAACACCACGACGTGGTCTCTGATCAAACCGCTCGTGTAGGGCACGGCAACGGACCAACCATGGCATGTAAGTCCAAAAACCGCGGCATAACTCTTCTCTAGGTGAAAACGCCCTTCAACACAGCTAACTCCACACTCATCTGCTCGTTCTTCTCTTCGACTCCAGAAACCCGATGCGCAACCCGCCTTCCTCCACGACATGGTGCTTTTCAATTGCCCGTTTCGATTGCCCTCATGAGAGTCCTCGATGGCTCAACAGACAGATCCATTACCTTCGCACAAGTTCCACCACGGCTTTCACAGCGCCCATTACGGGCCTCCCCGTTTTGCACAAGAACTCTATCAACGCAG
The DNA here is from genome assembly GCA_963277665.1 of Viscum album. NCBI lineage: Eukaryota > Viridiplantae > Streptophyta > Magnoliopsida > Santalales > Viscaceae > Viscum > Viscum album. Next base: position 286,707,063 of record OY728151.1, on the reverse strand, counting down.
AACACCTAGTGTCACGGCGTGGCACTAAACTTCTCCCTGTTTCAGAGTCACCACGATTACCAAAATGCCCAATGAAACAGCTTGCATGCCATTTCATCATGTCAGGATTTTTCCACATAAAATATTACATATCCGCCTTTGCCACATTTTGATAGATTGGAGGATATTACGTAAACTGAGACTTTGTCAAATTGCTAACACACATGCGAGCCACCACAACTTTGACCACGACATATACAAGTTTCGATGTTTCTCGCAGTTTAACTTCTTCATTGAAATGTCATCTACAACGGTGCCAATAAGATTGTTTCAAACCAAAGTGTTTACAATTGAAATAACGTACAAAACACCCACTTGCTCCTACACTCTAGTTGTTTCCAAATTCGTTATAGCAAATCCAGACTCACCACGACGACTCACCACAGAATGGTCAATGTTTACTTCACCAGTCTCCTCACACCTTGAAACTTCTTCCTATGATTACCAACAAACTTCCAATTGACAACAAATCCTATTGGATTTGTGTAGCCCAATCCATTCTGGATGATGTTTGGGCCGAATGTTTCCGACCCATACTGCGCACCAGGCCGTTGTAGGTTTTGGGTGCAGCGAAAGCGCGGAAGAGACGATGCCCAACTTTAATTTTTTCCATATTCAATGAACAGTCCGGGATCTATGCGACGATAGACGTCGTGATCCACAGAATTTAATCAAAGAAATAGGACAAAGGAATAGAAACCCAGAACCAAGAGAGATGATCAACGTATTTTGTTTACAATTAATTTAATTAAATAAAAATTGCCACCAAGGTGATTCTTTCTTCGTTGATGCGTTCGATCACAGATCTGCAGGTGTACCGCCATTACGTTGTAGAGATCAAAGGTAGATCTCCTCTAGCGATGATCCACACGTGTTCCACGTATCTCCAGACGTCGCCGAATGAGTCTTCAGGTGCTAGCATGGAAGATCCTTGCACTTGCGATGTCCGTCTTCGATCGTCTTGAGAATCGCTTCCAAAGCGTTCTTCTTGATCTGGTGGAGGAGGATCTCTCTCGTTCTTAAGAGCGTTCTTGGAGAGGGATGAACTCTCTAGGCTTGAGAGCTTTTCTCCAATTCATTGTGCACAACTCAATAGGCGTCACTTGGTTTGCCCTTGGCTAATAAAAGAATAATATATTCGAGCATTTGTTTCACTAGGGTAATAATAAATAATTTGCACAAGTACCTTTAATTATTTCATTAATCCTAGCGAAACCCACATGTCAAATAATAACAACAACATTATTATTTCCTGACATGCGCTTAACTTGCGAGTTATAATTAAATATTATTCTCTCGGTCCGCCAATCCTCCTCAATATTTATTAATTATTCCGCTCACAATAAATGCGATCAGGCATACATGAATAATTATTAAACCACGACCGGGAATAATAATTATTCAACTTGTTAAATAATAAATTATTTAACTGAAATACTGGATACAATTAGTGTGTGGCCCTCTAGGCCTCTTTCTCCGTAGCATTAGGCGAATCTGTCTAAAGTCCATGGTTAGCGTCTAGAAACACACCAAGGCACTCATAGAGAAAGAAAATAATGTTGCAACGACATGTCACCTCATACGAACGTTTACTGTGTAATATAATCTCTTTATTATAATATCTCTAATCGAGCAGGTTGCATGTCAGTGTCATCAACCTATATGCTCGATATCTCTTTCTTTGACTTTTCGGAAATAGAACTTGTCTATTAATCACCGTGGTCATGAATTTATTTAGACTATATCATTTCTATCAAAATGCTTGAGATATTATCTTCCGTTAAAGAACAGAAGAGATAAATCATTTCTCATATTATTCATTAATGCAATATTACTCATGACGCACCCAACATATCCTACCTCACCGCGAACATCTGTCGTCATGATTTTCGTCAATACATCTAAGTAAACAACTCAAAATATCCATTAATAATAATCCTAAATTTTAAGGACCAATACACACCGCCGCAGATAGAAACATCCAATGACACTAATAAATGTGGATTTCTTACTGTCATGTCTCGTTCTCATAATGTCCTACAGGATACCACCAAGGGCGTACACCAAGAAAAGGTGCCTCAAAGTCTTATGAATCTCCACCCCTAATACCTTGTATCATTTGTGTCCCTCAAATGATATCATCCGACTATAGAACATATATTCAAGAATAATGTCATGGTACTTCCGGGTTCTCATCATAGCAGGGATCCGCTATGCCCTTTTAGTGCGACAGTTACTTTTCAGACATTATCACATACAATGTTGCGCGTAAGAATAATCATGATGTGATAAGAAAATTTATTAATATTCAAAACAATGAATATAAGTTATCATAACGTACAAAAGAAATTGGTTCTAAGGCACCAACTCCAACAGCCGCAACTTCCATGGGTCAAGGTTCGCGGTGAGCTCATTGGGGGTTGCAGAGGGCAACGCTCCCCTGCTCTGGGGGCCCGCAAACTTTGGAGTCAACAGTATTGTAGCTCCTTGAACTTCAAGTCGTCGGCCACTGTAGCAGTTTTTGTAGGTTCTGGGCGCAGCAGAAGCGCGTTAGTGGGTTTACCTAACTTTAATTTTAGTGTTAAACAACGTTCAATCCGAGATCCGTCAAGATAATAAAACGTCGGATCTTCGAAATAGAACGAAGAATGAAATGAAAGAGAAGGGTCCTGAAACCATTGAGAGGATCATCATATGTTGGTTATAATTAATTTAATTAATTGCCAAGAATTACCTTGATGAATTCTTTCTTCATTGGTGTTTTCCGGTCATGTTTCGATGTGATTCGTCGTTGCGTCGCAGAAGTCAAGTGTAGATTTCCTCTAACGGTGATCCGCACGTGCACCACGTATCTCTGGACATCGCCAAAAGAATCTCCAGGTGCTAGCGTGAAGAAGCCTTTGCTTGCGTTGTCCGACTTAGATCACCTTGATCCAATGGAGGAGGATCTCTCTCAGTCTTGAGAGCGTTCTTGGAGGAAGGAGTTATCTCGACCTTGAGAGAATTTTTCAGAATTGTTGTGCACAACGATTCTTGAAAAATTGTTGGGGTTGTGAGTAGAGGTGTCCATGGGTCGGGTCGGGTCGGGTCGGGGGGCCTTTCTTGGCCTGACCCAATCAAAAAAGGCTGGGTCGGGTTGGGTCGGGTCATATGCTTCGTGAGCAGCTGACCCAACCCAACCCAACCCGTTGGGGTCGGGTTACCCGACGCATGGCCAATGGACCCAACCCAACCCAACCCGCTATGGGTCGGGTCAGTTCGGGTTAGGTTATATGTGTAAAACCTGACCCAACCCGACCCAACCTGATGGACCCATACTCGGACCCGTGACCCAGCCCCCAGACCCAACCCCCCCACCTTCATCCCCACCTGCAGCAGCCTCCCCTTTCCTTAGCCCCCTGCCTACAACATCCCCCACTCCCCCTAGCAGCAGCCTGCCCACCCTCCCCCCAGCCCCTATCCCAGCCCCCAGACCCAACCCCCCCACCTTCATCCCCACCTGCAGCAGCCTCCCCTTTCCTTAGCCCCCTGCCTACAACATCCCCCACTCCCCCTAGCAGCAGCCTGCCCACCCTCCCCCCAGCCCCTATAGCAGCCCCTCCCCCACAGTGTGACCCAGCCCCCCCCCCCACCCCCAACCCCACATACAGCACTGCAGCCTCCTCTCCCCCTGCCTGCAACAACCTCCCCTCCCCCCCTGCAGTAGCCTCCTCACCCTCCCCCAGCCCCCCCACCCCTGCAGCAGCCCGTCCCCCACGGTGTGACCAAATTTTCTTCCTTGATCCATGTGTCCAATCTCATGCCCCACATCCTAAAACATGTCAACAAAAACCATTCCTAACCATTGGAGAACTAGAACTATTCATCCTCACAAAATCTATCAAACAACAAAATCTAAAATATCGTTGTACCATAAAACCATTACCATAATTTTAGAGATCTCCAGTACATGGTGGGCCTAGCAGATTCCGCTACATGAATAAAAAACAGTTGTAAACCCCAAACTCAATCCCCCCATTATAACATTGACTATTCAGGAATTCATTACCATGCCAATATAATGCTACTCCCACATAACATAATGTAGCAACCCAGATTAACCATGACTAGTATCTGACCTATGAGTAGATCAAGGAGGTAGAACCAAGAATAATATAAAATGGATGGCAAAAAGAAACTGGTGATGGCAATTTCTAAACCCACCAGTAGAGAAAAATAGTTTGACAAGAAGATATGAACACCTAAAGATTGAAAAATGATGAAACTAGAGAAAAAAAAGATGGAAACAGCATTGTGAGACCCCACCCCCCTGCAGCAGGCCCCCAACCCCCATCCCCTGCCTACAGCAGCCCCCCTATCCTCCCCTCCCCCCAGCCCCCCTGCCTGCAGCAGCCCCCCTCCCCTCCCCTCCCCTCCCCTCCCCCTAGCCCCCTGCCTACAGCAACACCAATACCCCCCTGCAGTAGCCTCCCCCCTCCCACCAGTAGAGAAAAATAGTTTGACAAGAAGATATGAACACCTAAAGATTGAAAATGATGAAACTAGAAAAAAAAAAAGATGGAAACAGCATTGTGAGACCCCACCCCCCTGCAGCAGGCCCCCAACCCCCATATCCCCTGCCTACAGCAGCCCCCCTACCCTCCCCTCCCCCCAGCCCCCTGCCTGCAGCAGCCCCCCTCCCCTCCCCTCCCCTCCCCTCCCCTCCCCTCCCACTAGCCCCTTGCCTACAGCAACACCAATACCCCCCTGCAGTAGCCTCCCCCCTCCCCTCAGCCCCCTACAGTGTCTCTGTCCACCCCCTGCAGCAGGCCCCCAGCCTGCAGCAGCCACCCTCCCCTCCCCTCCCCTAGGTGAATTTTACTAACATGAAAAATTAAAAATTTACAATTCAATTATACCTAATTACCAATTCACAGGTTAATTATCAGTTAATCATGCCAATGTTCTATTAATCCAATTCCGGCCGCATGCCAATATTCCATTATATCATGTTTTGATTACATACTGTTGGAGTCTGTATCCCACATCGGACTTGAGGTCCGGTGTGGTCTTTACCATTTGTTATAAATACACCCCAAGGGCTCCTTAGGAGATAGACCTTGGGGGTTCGGTTCCTTTCTTTTAATCTCCTACATGGTATCAAAGGAGGTTTGCTAACCCAACCCCTCCCTCCCTATTTTTTTTTCGGCCCGCATCTAGGGTTTCTCCCGGTTGGGGGGCGGCGGCCTCCATGGCTCGCAAGCCCTAGGTTTATCCCGCCGCCCCCCCTGCCGGTTATCCCTCCCGTCGCCCCTCCCCTCCCTCCTGTGCCGCCGGCCCCCCATCAAGCGGCCCTCCGGCGCGGCTGTCTCCTCTGCCCTGCGCGGCTCCCGCTCGGGTCTCCCTCCCCGGCGCGCAGGCTCTCCCCACCGGCGTCCGCTCCTCCTGCGCACATTCCCGCGCCGCCCTCTCCAGGCGGCCCTCTCTATCGCTCGCGGCTCTTCTCCCCGCGCGACGGCCTCGTCTGCCGACCTCCCGGTTCTGCCCGGATCGCGACCTCCCCGCCGGCGCTCCATCCCCACGGCCCCCGCTGCTCCTCTGCGCCTCCCGTCGGCCCGCCCCTCCTGCGCGCGGCGGCCCGGTCCTGACGCCGTCTCCCTCTCTGCGTCGGCCCGCTCCTCCTGCGCGCGCATCCCGTCGCTGCGCCTCCCGGCTGCTCCCGACGGCCTCCTGCTGCTCCCGGCGGCCTCCCGCATCCCGTCGCCGGTCCTCCGCGCAACCTCCCGGCTCTTTTTCCGGCCAGATCCGGCCAACTCCGGCCAGATCCAGAGATTTCCGGCCAGATCCGGACAGCTCCGGCCGGCTCCGGCCAGATCCAGAGATTTCCGGCGAGATACGGACTGTTCCGGGCAGATCCGGACTGTTCCGGGCAGATCCGGACTGTTCCGGGCAGATCCGGGCAGATCCGGCCTGTTCCGGGCAGATCCAGGCAGATCCGGCCTGTTCCGGGCAGATCCGGACTGTTCCGGGCAGATCCGGGCAGATCCGGACTGTTCCGGGCAGATCCGGGCAGATCCGGCCTGTTCCGGCCAGCAACCGGCCTCCACCCGTGCTGGCCGCTCCACGCAGGTGGCCTCCTCCAACTTCAAGCGCCATCTCCCGGCCTCCTGCACCCTCGCCGGCCTCCTCCTGCGGCATCCCCGCCTCGCCGGCATCTCCCGGCACCTCCCGGCAGCCGCATCTATCTCCGCCGGCACGTCCATTCGCTGGCGCAGTAGCTCGACATCCTCGGCTTTGGGCCCGTTGGCGCCGCCAGATCCCGCAACGATTTCTGCGGAATCCCCGCCTCCCGTCGCCGGCCCCGCAAGTGCGGTTTTCCCGGTGCTAGTTTGGTTTCCCGGCGTTTCATCGACCGGCCCCACTAGTGCGGCAGTCCTGGCGTTCCGTCAACCGGCCCGGTCTCTGTGTGGTTCATCTGCTGCGTCTGCGACATCATCCATCCATCTCCTGCGCAGGAGCTTCGATCGTGAGGGGGAGCAGCCACCTTTGCAGCGTTCTCTTTTTTTTTTTACTTCGTCTGGTTTTGTAATCAAGCTGGGCATGTCCAGCTTGAGGGGGAGTGTTGGTCTATGTTTTGTTGCTTTCTTTTCATTATGTGTCCAAGCTAGGTACACCTAGCTTGAGGGGGAGTGTTGGAGTCTGTATCCCACATCGGACTTGAGGTCCGGTGTGGTCTTTACCATTTGTTATAAATACACCCCAAGGGCTCCTTAGGAGATAGACCTTGGGGGTTCGGGTCTCTTATTTTCACCCTCAACACATACCAAGTGATTGTGCCAAAATTCCAATTCAAAATTCAATCCGTTTACAAAAACCAATTCATAATATTTGTGGTGGAAACATTTCATAGGTTCAACAAATCAGTTTTGAGGATGGTGGTGTTTTCTATCATTAGAAACACAGCATAATGGGAAACATAATAAGAATTTAAGAAAGAACATGATAAAAAAATTAACTACATACCAGTTACTACCACGCAAGACCAGACCGCACGCGCAGTACAACAAGCAGGAGGAGGAGGCGAGGCGAGCCAGGAAGGTTTTCTCCCAAATCCCAATTTCTCGTGAGGTAAGGTGTTTGTCGGGGGAGGAGGCGAGCGAGGAGGGATTTTCTGGGTGGTTTCGAATGTGCGAAACAAGGCAAGAGGAGGGGAGGATGGAAGGAGAGTTTTTCACGAGGGAATGTGAAGAGAGATCAGAAGGAGAGCGAGGGGTTGGGAAGCTTGGGGAAGGAGGAGGAAGGAGGGAGGAGAGGGAGAATGTAGGGTTTCGTCGCTTGTCGGTCGCAAGGGAAGGAGGGAGTAGGGTTTCTTTCTTCGCCACGTGAAGGGTCGGGATCGGTGGGAGAGGAGGAGCAGGCAAGAGCTTGAGGGAGGGAGGGAATGACTGGTCGGGCCGCAACTTCAGGAAGCGAGGGGGGGTTTTTTGGCAGACACCCATCGGGTCACGGGTCGGGTTGGGTCTAAATGTCTCCAACCCGAGACCCGACCCAACCCATGCACGGGTCGACCCGACATAAACTCAACCCGAGCTTTTTTCTGCGTAACCCGACCGATTCCGACCCAACCCGGTCGGGTCGGGTTGAACCCGTCGGGTTGGGTCGGGTCTGGACACCCCTAGTTGTGAAGATATTTATAATCGGGTTTGAGGTTATAGAGTTATGACAATAAATAAACGCGTTACGCGTTTTATTTATTTCATTAACTCTTATTGAAAACCCCCATGTCGAATCATTAATTCTTTGACATGCGCCCACGCTGATTATAATAAATATCATTTAATAAAACAATATTATTTCCTCAAAATCCCGACTGGAAAAACTACATGGCGTGTGATCATTAATACACGGCATGTACTTGTTTTTCATTTCCTTTCCAAAATGAAAACTACACGGCGTGTATATCTTGTTTTTTCATTTTATTCTCTTCCTCCAACATTAAAACGATTTAGGCTTCCTTGAATAATTATTAAACCACATACGGGAATAATCTTTATTCTACTTAAGATACTTGGATACACTTAGTGTGTGACCCTCTACGCCACTTTCTCATTGGCATTAGGCGGGTTTGCCTAAAGTTCAAGATTACTGTCTAGCAACGGGTCAAGGCACCCAAGAGAAAGAAGTTGACGCCGCATTAACGTGTCACCTCATACGAACGCTTACCGTGTAATTTAATCCTTTTGTCTCGATATCTCTAATCAAGCGGGTTGCATGCTAGTGCCATCAACTCATGTGCTCGATTATTCTTTCTTTGACTTCCCGGAATTGAACTCGCTCATACCTTACCATGGTCATGGATTTATTTAGGCTATATCAATTCCATCAAAGGGCTTGAGATATCTACTTCTGTTATAGAACAAAACGAACAAATCTTTTCTCACATTATCTATTAATGCAGTATCACTCGTGACGCATCCAACGTATCCTACGTCGCTGCGAACAGTGTGTCGTCACAGTTTTCGTCAATACATCTAAATGCGCAAGTTGTAATACTCATTAAAAATAATCTTAAAGTCTAAGGACCAATACACACATTCGCAGATAGGAACGTCCAATGACACTATGAAATGTGGATTTCTTATCGGCGAGTCTCGTTCTCATAATATCCTCCTGAATATCACCAAGGACGCACACCATGAGAAGGTGCTTCAAAGTTTTATGAGTCTTCACCCCTAATGGCCTTTATTATTTGTCTCTCTCAAATAATATCATTCGACCATAGAACATATATTCAAGAACAGTGTTATGGCACTTCCGGGTTCTCATCATAGCAGGGATCCGCTATGACCCTTTAATGCAACAGTTGTCCTTAGGACATTATCACATGCATTGTCACGCAGAAGAACAATCAAGATGTGATAAGGTATTTATTAATTAATAAAGTACAAAGTAGTTGGTTCTAGGCCACCAACTCCAATAGTTTTGACTTGGGTGGTCACCTTTCATTGTAGCGATGCGGACTTCCTGTGCGGTTGGTGGAACAGTGGTCTTCCTCCTTTTTTAGCCCATTTCGGGGTAGGGTTTAGTTAGTGATTGAAAACCCTGAAACTCTCTGTAAATTGTGCTCCCAAAATCATAGTAAAATTTTGTCTCTCTGTGGACGTAGGGATTATTCTCGAACCACGTAAATACTGTGTTGTCGTACTTTTTTTCCCTTTTACTCTTCTGTGATCCGTTTTCTTCACTTCGTTCCTCCCAACGTTTCCGCAACAAATCCAACATGTTACAATCTGCAATTGCAACAATCTCCCCATTTGGATTTTGGTTGTCAATTCCCCATATATTCTTCCAATGCTCTTCCAAGATATCCAAAATCATAAGCTCCAAAAGATCCCTTGCATATTACACTCCCTCTGCAGTCAAAAGATCTCTGCAGTCATTCACCCGTTTGACAATAAAATTCAGAGTCCTCTTTTCCAGATCTGGTCACTTTGAACATTTTGAATCATCCACTGTCTCATACCAAGCAAAGAGAGATCAATAAATTCTCTAAGCCTATGTGAGTCAAAGCTTGTTGTAAGAAACAAGAGTAAACCTCCTCTCAACTACTAATTTCTCATGGATAGTGTCTCCCCCTAACTCCTTACATTATACAACTTATAATTTTCTACAATTACAAATAGTGACCGAGTGAAGCATTATATACAATGGGGAGAAGGGATAACAAACCTCCTTAACCAGCCAAACATAATTTCTTCCAATGAAAGAAGCTCATTCACTTGTGGACAACAGCGAGGGAGTAGACTCAAAAAACAGTGACCAAGTGAAGCATTATATACAATGGAGAGGGGTACTCTTTTTGATTTTGTGTTCTAACAAACTCCAATTTCACAATTTTGTGCTCCACCTTTCCCTTTATAAAGTGGTAGAGAATCTCAATGTGTTTTGAGCGAGTGTTATGCCGGATTTTTCATTAAATCAACGGTACTCTTTGCTGCATTGAATTGACATTGTTTGTCGTACCACCTCTGATATCTTCCAATTGTTGCCTCATTCATCCACATTAAATGTGTATAAGTCATGGTGGCGGAAATATATTGTCTTTGTTGTACTCAAGGATACACAGTCTTGTTTCTTAACTGGCCAACACAATTTCTTCCAATGAAAAAAAACTCCCCCACTTGTGGATTTTTGATCCACAATATCTCCAGCCCAGTCAGCATCTGAATAGCCCGACAAATTCATGTTGGATTGGTGTAGCCCGATCCGGTTGGGCCGAATGCTTGTGGCCTGCAACTGTCACAAAGCTGACCGACCGACACCGACAAGCACTACAGCAGTGCGGACTTCGGAGTCAACTATACTGTAGCACTTTTGACAAAGGTGGTTGTCTTTCACTGTAGCGACGCGGACTTCCTGTTCAGGACAGTGGATCATCTTCTCCATATGTAGCCCATTTTGGGCTAGGGTTTCTTACCTGAAAAGCTCTGTAATTTGTGCTCCCAAAGTAATGAAGTTTTGCCTCTCCGTGGACGTAGGGATTATTCCCGAACATAAATTTGTGTCCCGTGTATTTTCCTTTCTTCTGCATTTTCTTTCATATCTCGTTTCTGTCGTTGCGACTTCCGACGCTTCCGCAACAACTGGTATCAGAGGTTGAGTTCGGAATTCTCCAACGATGGCTATGGATGAAGGCAAAGTGAAGATCGATCGCTTCGATGGAACTGATTTCAGTTTCTGGAGGATGCAGATCGTGGATTATCTTTATCAAAAAAAGATGCACTTACCGCTTCTGGGTGTGAAGCCAACAGACATGGAACAGTCGGAGTGGGAGCTACTAGATCGACAGGTTCTGGATGTTGTGCGCCTGACGTTGGCCAAAAACGTGGAGTTCAACATCAGCGAGGAGAAGACGACGATTGGACTGATGAAAGCTCTCGTCAATATGTACGAGAAGCCTTCTGCAGCTAACAAAATACACTTGATGCGACGATTGTTCTACCTGAAAATGGTTGAAGGGAGAGTTGTCGCAGATCATATCAACGAATTCAATACCATTATAAGTCAGTTGACATCAGTGGACATTGATCTTGGTGATGAGGTATGTGCGCTGGTTTTACTATCTTCGTTACCAGATAGTTGGGAAGCAACTGTAACAGCTGTGAGCAGTACTTCGGGGAACACGAAGTTGGCTCTGAAAGATGTACGAGACCTGATCCTCAGTGAGGATATGCGAAGAAGAGAATCAGGCAGATTCTCTGGTTCTGCTCTGAACGTTGAAGGAAGAGGAAGATATGTGCAGCAGGACAATCGCAGAGGACGATTGAAGTCAAGAGGAAAGAGCAGAGACAAGGCAAAGGGGTCTGGTTCAACATGCTGGACTTGCGGGAAGAAATGACATGTCAAGAAGGAGTGCAGAGAAAATCGAAAGGGCCCTGAAACCAGTGGAGCAAACACAGCGGCTGAAGGAACTGATGACGTGTTGATGCTGAGCGTGGACAGTCCTATGGAGTCTTGGATTTTAGACTCAGGGGCGTCTTTCCATTCTACATCGGAGAAGGGCTTCCTAGAAAATTATGTTTCTGGAAATTTTAGCAAGGTACATCTTGCTGATGATGAGCCATTGCAGATTGTGCGGAAAGGAGATGCACGGATCAAAACCAACAATGAGAGCTTGTTGGTTCTGAAAAACGTGAGGTACATCCCTAGTTTAAGAAGAAACCTTATTTCTGTTGGACAGCTTGATGATGCAGGGTTGAGTACCACGTTCACTGGTGGTGCATGGAAAATCACTAAAGGAGTTATGGTCATAGCTCGGGGAGCAAAGAATGGTACCCTATACAACATGACAGAAACTTGCATGGATATGGTTGCTTCACTCAAAGCTGTAGGAGATTCACAACTCTGGCACAACAGGCTAGGCCACATGAGTGAGAAGGGGATGAAGGTGCTGGCAACAAAAGGGCTGTTACCGGAGCTGGTCAGTGGAAGTTGGCCTATGTGAAGATTGTATCTTCGGAAAGCAGAAGAAGGTGTCTTTTGCAAAAGGAGGCAGAACACCAAAGGCTGAGAAGCTGGACCTAGTGCACGCTGATGTTTGGGGGTCTGCACCAGTACATTCCCTTGGAGGGTCACAATACTATGTGACATTCATCGATGACTCAACAAGGAAGGTATGGGTTTACTTTCTGAAAAGTAAATCTGATGTGTTTAAAATATTTCAGAAGTGGAAGGTCATAGTGGAAAATGAGTCAGGAGCTAAGCTGAAATGCTTGAGATCTTACAACGGTGGAGAGTATGGAAGTCAGGAGTTCATAGAATTCTGTTCTGATAATAGAATTCGGTGGGAGAAGACTATCTCAGGAACACCACAGCAGAATGGTGTAGCTGAAAGGATGAATAGGACGTTGAATGAACGTGCCAGAAGCATGAGGTTACACTCAGGGTTGCCCAAAACCTTCTGGGCTGATGCAGTGAATATGGCAGCATATCTCATCATCAGAAGTTCATCTGTGCTAATGGAAAAACGTCTACCCGAGGAACTCTGGTCTGGTAAGAAAGTGAGACTCACATTTACGAGTCTTTGGTTGTTTGGCATATGTACATGTTGATGTTGCTGCAAGGGACAAGCTTGATGCGAAGTCCAAAAGATGTTTCTTTATTGGTTATGGTGCTGAGGAGTTTGGCTATCGCTTCTGGGATGATCTCAAAAAGATGGTCATCAGGAGCCAGAATGTGATATTCAATGAAGGTGTCATGTACAAAGATAGTCTTGCAGCTGAAGATGAAAATGGAAATATTGAATCAGAGTGCAAAGAGCAAGTGGAGCTTGAAGGTGTATCTGAGCATGAGACAACCGAACCTGTGGAACCTACTACTCCAGTGGAGTTGAGGAGATCAACAAGGGTGAGAAGGTCCGTGCAGAGGTATTCACCATCCTTGCATTATTTGTTATTGACTGATGGTGGAGAACCAGAATGTTTTGAAGAGGCAATGCAGTTGAAGGAGTCGAGCAAGTAGGAGTCGGCTATGAAGGAGGAGATTTCCTCATTGCATGATTATAACACTTGGGAGCTGACACCTCTGCCAACAAGAAAGAAAGCATTGCAGAACAAGTGGGTTTACCGGGTCAAAGAAGAACATGATGGCAAGAGGAGGTTCAAGGCAAGGCTGGTGGTGGAAGGCTTCCAACAGGAGGGAGTGGATTTCACTGAAATATTCTCACCAGTAGTGAAGCTTACCACCATTCGGGTGGTTCTCAGCATTGTGGCATCAGAAGACTTGCATCTTGAGCAGCTTGATGTCAAGACTGTCTTCCTTCATGGAGATTTGGAGGAAAACATCTACATGCAGCAGTCAGAGGGATATGTAGAGTCTGAGAAGGAAGACCTGGTGTCCAAACTCCAGAAGAGCTTATATGGATTGAAGCAGGCACCAAGGCAGTGGAACAAAAAGTTTGATTCATTTATGTCTAAAAATGAGTATAAACGATGTGGCATGGATCAATGTTGCTACATCAAGTCCTTTGGTGATGAATACATTATATTGCTTCTATATGCGGATGACATGCTCATTGCAAGATCATGTATGGAGAGGATTAATGAGCTGAAAGGGCAGTTGGCTGAGGAGTTTGAAATGAAAGATCTTGGAGAAGCTGGCAAGATTCTAGGGATGAAGATCAAGAGAGACCGCACAGCTGGAACGTTGATGTTGTCACAAGCTGATTACATTGAGAATGTTCTGAGAAGATTCAGTATGATGGAAGCAAAGGCAATCTCTATTCCCCTGGCGAGTCATTTCAAACTATCAAAAGAACAATCACCGAAGACAGCAGAAGAGGTTGAGTACATGGCAAAAGTTCCATACGGATCAGCGGTTGGAAGCCCGATGTATGTCATGATCTGTACTCGACCTGACATCGCTTATGCAGTGGGAGTTGTGAGCAGGTATATGGCTAACCCTGGAAAACAACATTGGGAAGCTATGAAGTGGATACTGAGGTATTTAAAAGGCAGTAAGAAGGTATCACTGTGTTTTGGGAAAGGAAATTCATTACAGGGGTATGTGGATGCTGACCTTGGAGTGGATGCTGACCTTGGAGGCGATGTCGACAGCAGGAGGAGTACCACGGGTTATGTCTTTACCTGTGAAGGAACTGCGATAAGTTGGATATCACAACTGCAGAAGGTGGTGGTTTTATCCACCACAGAGGCAGAATGCATTGCTATAACAAAAGCCGGAAAATATATGGTTTGGCTGAAGAACTTCTTGGATGAATTGGGAAGAGAGGAGAATGTATTGTACTGTGACAGTCAAAGTGCTATACATCTTGCAAAGAACCCGATATTTCATGCTCGAACGAAGCACATTCAGTTGAAGTGCCATTTCATCAGAGGCTTGATACAGGATGGGTTGCTGACATTGCAGAAGATTTGTGGAACCAACAATCCGGCAGACATGTTGACAAAGCCCATGGTGATAAAGAAGTTGAGGCACTGTTGTGCCTCTGTTGGTCTCCATTGATGAACGGAGGATGAGAGGCAGAATAAGGGAGGACACGGTGGGATCATAAGAGGAAAACAGTTTGTATTTCATGAATCGTCAGGTTGAAATTTGAAGCTGTGAATGGAAAGCACGCCACTGGCGAGTGAAGAAAAGGAAGAACTCGGATTAAGTTGTCTTCGTCAGTTGCATCGAAGCATAGCAATGTAGTGGATCAGGCTCCAAGTGGAAGATTATTGGATTGGTGTAGCCCGATCCGGTTGGGCCGAATGCTTGTGGCCTGCAACAGTCGCAGAGCTGGCCGACCGACACCGACAGGCACTGTAGCAGTGCGGACTTCGGAGTCAACTATATTGTAGCACTTTTGACAAAGGTGGTTGTCTTTCACTGTAGCGACGCGGACTTCCTGTTCAAGACGGTGGATCGTCTTCTTCATATGTAGCCCATTTCGGGCTAGGGTTTCTTACCTGAAAAACTTTGTAATTTGTGCTCCCGAAGTAGTGAAGTTTTGCCTCTCCGTGGACGTAGTGATTATTCCCGAACCACGTAAATTTGTGTGTCCCGTGTGTTTTCCTTTCTTCAGCATTTTCTTTCGTATCTCGTTTCTGTCGTTACGACTCCCGACGCTTCCGCAACAATTCAGATCTTCTCCAACCTTGAAGATCAAACCATAATTCAGAGTTCCCTTAATATAAATCATTATCCTTTTCATTGCCAAGAGATGTTCTTTCTTTGGACAATTCTGAAATCATGTTGCCAAGCACGTAGCAAAAAAAATATCAAGCCTAGTCATTGTAAGATAAGAGTGGACTTGTAAAAATTCTTATATACAGTGTTGAGCCTACTCCCTCGCTACCCTCATGGCTTCCCAATTTCCATTCCAACTGGTATCGGAGTTGAAACTGGTTTGCATTCTTCCATTCTGAATTTCTTCAATCTTGCATATTTCACCTATGAGATGAATGTTTCCTTTTGATGAACTTGTAAACCAAGAAAATAGGTTAGTACTCCAATCATGAACATTTCAAACTCTGAACACATCATATTTGCAAACCTGTCAAGGGAATTCCGCTTGTTGTCGTTGAATATTTTATCGTCCACATACACCATCACCATGAACTATTCTTTATCTGAGATTTTCACAGAGGTTGTGATCAACCCCGCCTCTCTTGAACTCCTACTTATTGATAGGTGTCACACCAACAGAACACTTGAACAAACACTATGTATATGATATGAGCACCAACAACATAATTACAGAGGATGAGTGGAGAAGACTTTAGAGAACCCCAAGGAGCTCCCGCCCAAGCAACAGTCGACTCCAAGCGAGAGGTCCATTCCAACAACATTCTCTCCCCCCTCTTCTCACGCCAGCCTTGCCCGTCTTATAAGAGCTCTCCCTAACAACCATGCACCCCCCCCATATTATTCCCTTAGCATATTCCTTGGATCCCAGCATATTCCCCCAGGGACCCACATGCGGTTACACTCTATCCTCTTGTATTCCAGCACCACCCTTACATTCTTATCAGTCCTGACAATGTCACTTTGTCGCACTGCGTCGCCTTCGTCGCAGCATACCTTGAATAATGCACTTTGAGCAGTGTCGGCATCAAGGCGGGCGGAGTTGCCTCGTCACGAAGTGCGTCCCCATGACTGTGGTGGACTGTGTGTTACCCTTCGGTGCGAACGTAGGGTGCTCAGCCTCCGGTGGTGGTGGCGTCTCTAAACTACCCCCCATGAGTTGCGCCCCCTTTTGTCGAGGGCCTCTGATCGCACGTCGATTTCCTAGTTCGTCTGTTGCCGAATAGCAGAATCTACCGTGGTCGCCACACCGGTATGCATCAGCACATTGCGCACTTGCACCTCTGTCACGCCTGGCTGCACAGAAAAAACCTCTCACGAGGCGGGTGAAAGATCGGGCAGAAATGCCTCTTCACCCACTTCGTCGAAAACCGAGATTCTGAGGCCAATGGTTGTCTGTTGCGCTAGCTTTTCCTGTGCTTCATTTTCCAAAGGAGATGTGACACCTCCCGTCACTGTTGACCCCACGTATTGTAATGGACAAAGCGTAGGTGTCTCATCCCCCCACGTTACTGTTTCGCCTACCTCCTTTGTCTGCACTACAGTCGTCACCGTCAAGAGCAAGGTTCGCTCCTTTTCCCTCAACTGCACAATTCCAGGAAATTGTGTCATTAAAACTACATCTCGTCCCGCTAGACACGACATATCTTCGTCGTCGGGCAGCAGTGCTCACATCCCGCTCTCGCCAACACCCGTGCCAGTCATCGGAGGAAGCGGCAACTCCACCCGTAATGGCAACTTCTCGTTGAATTCCCAAAATGCATCAAGATCAGTTGCGTCTGACATCCAGATTGCATGCCCGACGTTCGTCCCCCTGTAGCTGCCTACGGCTGAACGCGTGTTGGTTGCCTCCATAGCCTAGGTCAGACGATCGTCACCCAAAACTGGAGTCAGTTGAACATCAGTCGGTGGCAGTGTAGGAAACCGATCATGTACCAACTCAACGTCAGTCGCATCTCGATGATGCATAGAAGTATTTTCCGAAAGGCTGCTTCCTCTCGCCAGTGGCGTTCCTATTTCTGGTCCCACGCGAGCTGGTTTTGCCACGTCATTAGGAGCGGAGGAAGGATGGCAGTGTGCGCCCCTTCAAAAAAACGGGTTGGTTGGACGTATCTTCATCCAGCGATGATCCTGCAGAGCGTGTCTCCTCCGTTCAAGAGTCCGACAAGAAAGTGGACGCACCAGCAGTGCACGCCTCCTTTGTGCACCTCATTCGAAAGAGTAATTTATAGGTGTGGGCTACTCCTGCGCGCGCAATCGGTAGTGTGCCTCCTCCTTGGACACAAGCTGGAAGAGATGTGTCTGAAGATGGCAGCAGTGGATGAAAGCAACAGGAAACTCGAATCTGGAAGTGTACGTCGCCTTCGATCGAGATGAAATCCACCCGTGCGCGCCTCGCTGGTAAGTGATCCAGTGTTGTGCGGCTTCTTGGAACTGCGAAGAACGGCGGGGCGCCTCTCAACCCCTGGAGGCTTTCGTCGGCAGTGATCCTCTCCTGCGAGCACTATCCCGCAGGGCGCACCTCCTCATATATGAGGCGGCAGCAGGCTGGACCCATTGATAGGTGTCGCACCAGCAGTAACACTTGAACGGACATTTTATAGATAATATGAGCACCAGCAGCATAATTATAAAGGATGGGTGAAGAAGAAGAAGACTCGAGAGACCCCCAAGGACTCCTGCCCAAGTAATAGTTGACTCCAAGCCAGAGGGTGATTCCATCAATATTCTCTCCCCCTCTTCTCACGCCAACCTTGCCCTTCTTATAAGAGCTCTCTCTAACAACCGTGGGCCGTGGGCCCCCCTTATATTATTCCCTCAGAATATTCTCTGGATCCTCAACATATTCCCCCAGG
The DNA here is from genome assembly GCA_963277665.1 of Viscum album. Taxonomy (NCBI): domain Eukaryota; kingdom Viridiplantae; phylum Streptophyta; class Magnoliopsida; order Santalales; family Viscaceae; genus Viscum; species Viscum album. The sequence continues at coordinate 286,689,103 of OY728151.1, read as the reverse complement.
GACCCAAATGTGGTTACACTCTGCCCTCTTGTATTCCAGCGTACCAACAACCCTCTTGCATTCCTATCACTTTCACAAGTATGAGTTTAGACGTGCATGTTAAGCACAGGGAGCTTGTTTTAGGCCATACAACGCTTTTTTCAATTTGCACACCTTTGAATCATCATTTCCAATAAGAAAACCTATCAATTGTCCAATGAAGACTTATTCCTAGATTCTATTCAGAAGCGTTGTCTTCACATCCATTTAATAAACTCCAAACTTTACTTGAACAGACGTTGCAAGAGTCTTATTGATTTCATTCTTGCCACTAGAGCGAATGTTTCTTCAATATCAATTCCTTTAATCTGTGCATGTCCTTTACATACGAGTCTCGCTTTATTTCAGACCACTTTTCCAAGTTCTTTAAGCTTGTTTTTGAAGACCCGTTTTGTATCAATCACATTATGATGTCTAAGTCTATCACCAAGCTCCCAAGTTTGATTCTTGTTGATTTGGTTCAATTCTTCATTCATGACTTTCACTAATGATTCCTTCTTTGTTGCTTTTTCGAATGAGGTTGATTCTGCCACTGATAATAGGTCAGTGTGCTCTATTTTTCTCATTCTCTGAGTCTATTGGAACAAATTTGTCTCCAATAATATTGTTTGGATCAACTTGACTTCTACTTCTTGTTTGACTCACAGGTTGACTCACTTCTTCACCATTCTCGTTGATTCAACTTCATAATCATCATCAATTAGAGGATTTTGAGATTCTCCTGAATCCTTGGTTATCACTTCTTCTTCTTCACTTCTTCAGGAACACAATTGTTATAATTCTTTTTGTTTCATTTTCAACAAATTTCACACCACCGCTTTTCAACAATTTTATCGAGCCTCTTGTTGAAACATTCACAGGTTTTACTCATTGAAAAGTAACCTAAAAATATACCTGCATTCGTTGCATCGTCATACTTTCCTTAATTTGCCTCTCTATTCAGAACAAAGCATTTTCTTCCAAATACTTTGAGAAGTTTCAGTGAGGGTTTCTTGCCATGTCACATTTCATATGACGTCTTCTCTTCTCGAGGACTAAGCAACGCTTGTATCTAAGTGTACACAGCCACTTGCACAGCTTTTTTCCAATAATGACGAGAGATACCACTTTCTATCAACAACGTCTTGGCCATATGATTTACCATGTGGTTCCTCCTTTCCACAACTCCATTTTATTGAGTCCTTGTAGTTGAAATTCCATGCTTTATTCCATGTTTTTCCAAATAACTTTCAACTTCAATGGAGGTATATTCAGTTTCGTTGTCTGATCACAAAATCTTCATGGTTCTTTGAGTTTCATTCTCTGCTCTTCTTAGGAATCTTTTGATGCAATCCAATACTTTCTTTGACCGCATAAACATAGCACACCTCATCCTGTAGTAGTCATCAACAAACAGAATGAATTGCTTCTCATCATAAGCTCCAGCCTGACCGATTATACCACATACATTGATGTAGTCCAAATTCAGCAAACCTGATGCTCTCTTCTTGTTTGGATGGAAAGGGTTTCTCATCATCTTTCCACTTAAACATGAATCACAAACCTTCACCGTTCCTCTTCAGCAAAGGAGTCCTCGAGTTATGTTAATGATCTTGAAGCGGAAGTTAACTATCTAGAGAAAGTTGTAGGAGAGTATGAAAAGGGTAAAGTAAAACCTAAAGATGATGGGCATCAGCATCTGCGACCCAACTTGAGGGGAAGTGTGTCTGGTCTTTCTTTGATGTTATCTTTCTTTTGAGGGACTCGTGTTCCAAGTTGGGCATGTCCAGCTTGAGGGGGAGTGTTGAACCCTGTTTTTATTATTCTGGGTATTTCCGAGTCCCATATCGAAATACCCCTTTATGTATTCCGTATTTTTAATCTATAAAGGGTATCCGCCTCACCATGAGGTATGGAGATTACCTCTTCTGCAAACTACAAGTTGAAGATTGAGGAACATACAAACATCATTGATAATCTTAATATGTCTGTCAAGGAGAAAGTTAAGAAGATTTAAACACCTGGAGAGAAATTTGTATCTATGAGAAAGAAGCTAGAGTCTGAAATTAAGATAGATGGCTAAAAGAAAAGGCTATAGTTTTGGAGGTTTTCAGTAAAAAATTAAAGGGAAAGGTTGGACGAGGAACAAGAACTTTCGAAGAAGTGTTGAGTGCTCAAAGACCCAATTACATGAGTGAAAATGCTCTTGGGTTTGATGTCGAAACATCAAAAGCTAAAATAGCAAATGTAAACAGCAAAGTAGATGAAAGGAGAAAGGACTCGATCATCGAGAACTTACCAATAATTAAGGAGTTATTCAAAATCAAAGGATATATGGTGAGATGGTAGCAACAAGATTTTTATTCTGATAGATTGGTGTAGCCCGATCCGGTTGGGTCGAATGCTTGTGGTCCGCAACTGTCGCGGGTCGAGCTCCGCGGTGAGCTAGTTGGGGGTTGTTGTCACGCCCGGGTTTAAATTTTCCTTTGGTTATGACTCGGGTCGGGTTTTTGGGTGAGTCGTGGTTAAAACTTCGAGTTTTTGAGAAAAGCGCGCGTATGTGTGTTTGGCGGCGTCTGCGCTCGAGCAGAACACGGTCGAGGGGTTGTGCAGCGACACGCTATTCACCGCGTGACCTACCCGGTTTGCAGGGCGAACTAAGATGTTGAAGGAATATTAAAATTGAAGTTAAAAACATTGTTATAGAAATAATCATAATATTATCTTTATTATTAAAACATTGTTTTTGTTATTACAGAAATTCTTATTATTGTAGGAATTATTTTATCTTTATTATATTTTTATTAGAGTTGTTATTATTATTATTATTATTATTATTATTATTATTATCATGTGTATTATTATAATTATTATTATAACTTTTATTTTATTTGTAATTAAGTTAAAAAAAAGGCTAGAGTTGCACTCCCACCCCCAATTCCACACGCAGCCCCATCTCCTTCCCCATTTCGGCGCACCAACCCCCCTTTCCCCCTTGCGACCTGGTCCACGCACCCCCCTCCTTGCAGCCCTTCTTCGGTCGACCCCTAACGACTCGCCACCTCCCCTTGCCGGTCGACCCGCCGTCGTCGCCAGCCGTCGTAACCTCTGGCATCGCCTACTCCAGGTCAGCGTGACATCATCGGCGCCGCCCCCCTTCGCCCGATCCTTCCCCGGTCGCGCAGCCCCCTTCCGGCGACCTGTTGTGTCGGCCGACCTTCTCATCGACACCTCTCCCTCACCGGCACGCCTCTCCACCGGCGCCGATCTTCCTTCTCCCCCTCCGGTATTCACTCTCTACTTAAGTTTAGTTTTTTTTTTCTTCTTCCCGTGGCTAGGGTTGTTCAAGATTTATCCATAAAAATTGTGAGTCCAAATTGATGATTAGGGTTTGTTTTTAACCCTCTAAGGCGCAGTCACAGTGCGAACGAGGTTTCATACTGGTTTCGGAAAGTCCATCGACGATTGAGGTAGGATCCCTTTGCCTTGCCCTTTAAATTTAGAAATACTTTGATTGCTTGTATTTTTCACATCCGCTGAGTATTAATTAGTTATTTTTATTTATTTATTTTAGAAAAATTGTTTCGGAGAAAATTATTTGCCTTTATAGAGTCATTGTTTGGCCAAATAATTTACTTGCTCGGTTGTTTTGACGTGCTTAGCGATTAATTAGTTTGGTGCAAAATAGTTCTTTTTTTTAATTTAGTTGTGTTCACTATTTTGTAGTGTTTTATAAACTGTGTTGTTGGTTTATTAAAATGTACAAGGGTTGCAGTTGTGTTTTGGTGTGACGTCAATGTGCGTTTAGTTATAAAAGTAGTTTTGAGTGAGTTTTTGATATTTTGAGTCATGCGACACATTTTGAAATTGTTTAATAAATTTTCTTAGTGGTTTGTTTAATTGTGAAAATGGTTTATTTAATTGTGTAGTTAGTTTATTAATTTGTGAAAGTGGTGCTAATTGTGTTTTTGATGTGGTGTTGTGTACGTTTGGTCATAAAAGAAGGTTTTGTGTGGGTTTAATGGGTAAAGCCATGTTATTATTTTTTTTATTTTTTTTTAAATTGTTTTTTTTAATTTTATTTATGGTTTATTATATTATCTAAATGGTGCAAAGGTGTTTTATAAATGATGTAAGGGTTATATCAAACTGTTTGTGTGGTTCTGAGTTGGTTTTGTCTGTGCAAAACCACGGTATACTACACAAAATAGTTTTATGGATTTTTAGATAATTTATTAAATAATTTTGATGTTGTGAGTCTGGTTTTGAAAATGTGTTTAGGCGCACGGGCTTTTAAATGTAGATTTCAACGTATAGTGCGCTTTTGTCTGGTTTTGCACTCTAGTGTTTTCTTGAAATGGCCTGGTGGCTCTTTAAAATGATGAGTGAATTATTATGTCGTGGTGTGGTTTTGGTAAGCACGGTGCGGATTTTAATGTGGTTTAGTAAATAATGCTGAGGTTGCGAATTGTGTTTTGAAAACTTGTCGAGGTGGTTCTTTTGCGCTATTTATTCGTTTGGATTGTTTTAAGTCAGTGGTTATGTGTTTTTAGTAGTTGTAAGTTTATTGCAGCGCGTTGGCGGGGTAACCACGCGTTACCGCGATCATCGGCTTGCGCGTGCTTGTGCGCCTATGCGAGGCGTGTCGCGTTGTCGTGTTCGGGCTGCGAGTTGAGGTAGGTCCCCCGCTGCACTCGCCTTTAAATTCAAAATTTATTAATTGTTTGATATTTTATTAATTTTAATAAATGGGAAATAATATAAGGTAATTAATTTTTAAATGATTATTTGGTGTAAAAAGAGTCGTTTATTTTATACACAACACTTGAAATATTTTCTTGATGAACGGACACCCAGTAGTGAAAGAATGTCCGTTTGGCTTTTAAACATAATTCACGAAATTTCAAATGTAGTTCTGGTTTATTGATAAATGATTTCTTTTGAAGCGTGAACAAATGTTTTGGTTCTCTTAAGAAATGGAGATTTTCTTTAAAATTGGTGAAGGCCCGTTTGGTACTTTCATAAAATAAATTATTTTGGAAAACTCCCTTTGGGGTGACTCAGGGGTGATCTTTGGTGTACGTTGATTGCATGAGTTGTGTGTGATGCTTGTGCTACTTGATTGACTTTGTTGACTCACCCCTTTCTTTTTTATTATACGTGTTGACATGGGAACTTGGCATAGTAAGTGAATCTTCTGAGAACGATTGTTGCACTAGTTTAGATTACGCACTGGCTAGTGGCTCTTAGTACGGATTATACTCTGCTAGGGGATTGGGCCCCTCGGTTAGGCCATGTAGGGCAACACCGGGCGTTAGGGCGTTATGATGTCATCGAGAATGGGCATGCCTTCAGGATGAGTCATATGTATAGTACGTTCTGGATTGTTCACAAGCTCCTAAGTTCGACCCATGTTTTCTTTTAGTGTTTATTTGTATGTGGCGGACGATTGAGAGGTCTAATTCGGTTGTTGGCCCCTGTGTGCCACTTTTTCCATTGTCATTAGTGTGTGTTGTGTGTTGTGTGTGGTTTTCCTTTTGACTAACAACCAAAATTTGAATTTCTAAATTGTTCGCAAAAATGTTTTAAAATGCAATGCACCTGTTTCTTTCAAACATTAAACTTGTTTATAAATTAAAAAGGGCAATGGATTGTTACTGGTTTTAGAAATGAAAGTGTGTGTGGAAACCAATATTTTATATAATTTAGTTCAAACCTGGAATTGATAAATTCTTTATTTAATGGTACGTGCATTGGGAATAGAATTAGTCGGGCCTACCTACTGAGTTTTAATACTCACGCCTATAGTGTTTTCCTGTTTTTAGTTTCTATTGCAGGTTGACTCGAGCTTGCTCGTCGTGGGCGAGAGTTGGTTGTGGTTTGGTGAGCGACTCTCGGGGTCGCAAGGAGTTTTGGTCGTGGTCAGATTAGTTTGTTGTTGTTGGTCGTTCTTTCTTTTCGTGTTGTTTATTTACTTTGTGTTGTTCTATTTTCTTTCCGTTGCTTTATTTATTTTCGTTGGGCGAAATCGTTCCATCTTGTTCTCTTTTGATGCCCTAGCGCTTGTCACCAACACGGGAGAATCGGGAACGTCTCTCGAATCATGTCGCGGACCGACCCAGGTGATCGGTTCAAGGTCGACCCGAGTTGGTTCGTGACAGTTGCAGGGGGGCAATGAGCCCTTGCTCTGGGGGTCCGGGGGCCGAAGGCGCCCGGCCCAATTTTTTCAGAACTGTAGCATCTCTAACACTGTAGCAGAGCTGACCAACCGACACCGACAGGCACTGTAGCAGTGCGGACTTCGGAGTCAACTTTACTGTTGCACTTTTGACTTCCAGCAGGCAGCCTGTAGCACTTTTGACAAAGGTGGCAACCTTTCACTGTAGCAACGCGGACTTCCTGTTAGAAACAGTGGATGGTCTTCTCCATATGTAGTCCATTTCGGGCTAGGGTTTCTTACCGAAAACACGTTGTAATTTGTGCTCCCGAATATTAGTGAAGTTCTGCCTCTCCGTGGACGTAGGGATTATTCCCGAACCGCGTAAAGTTGTGTGTCTCGTGTGTTTTCCTTTCTTCTGCACATTCTTTCCGTATCTCTTTTTTGTCGTTGCGACTCCCGACACTTCCGCAACAATGAAGTGCCAATTTTATGGCTACTTAGGCAACACTATGTCTTATTGTTATGAAGCTGAAAGCTACTTAAGAGGAGAGGCAATTGGAAGTCCGCAAATGGGAAGAGAAACATATCCTTCATATCGGAATAGAAACTCATTTTATGGGAATTGTTCAGCATTCAATCATATGAAAAGTTGAAGTTTCTCCTACAGAAGGCAAAGAAGAGTGGATGTAAGACAATCCAATTCAATTCCCTTGAGGAATAGATTTTATCCACTAGAGGTAGAAGAATATGATTTGTTTGCTTGTGATGAAGAAAATGAGAAGAGATCAACATGTCTCAACTCATTCTGGAATTTCATGGAAAGAGAAGAAGCTGGAGATAAAAGAGAGAGTTATTCTTGCTGAGGTAGCTTTGAAGGCTACGGAGAATAACAGCAAGTAGATTCTTGATTCATGTCAGAATAGAAACTCATTTTAGGGGTATCGTTTCAACTGTTCAGACTTTAGGCATAAAGCTATCAATTATATGAAAAGAAGTGGAAGTTTTTCCTATGGAAGGCAAAGAAGAGTGGATGCAAGAAAATCCAATTTAATTCCGAGGAATGGATTTTATCCCATAGAGGAAGAAGAATATGATTTGTTTGCTTGTGATGAAGAAAATGAGGAGAGATCAACATATGTCTCAACTCATTCTGGAATTTCATGGAAAGAGAAGAAGTTGGAGATGAAAGAGAAAGCTATTCTTGCCGAGATGGCTTTGAAGGCTACCGAGAATAACAGCAAGTGGATTCTTAATAGTGGGTGTTCATCCAACATGACGAGTAACATGAACATACTCAAGAATGTGAAAGGAAGAGTCGATGAAATTGATCGCTTTGGAAATGATAGAGCTTGAAAATCAAAGTGAGTTGTAAGACTCGCATCCAATCTTTTTGTTCTTTATATGTAGATCAAGCTCCTCGAGAGCACCTTCCAATTTCACCTATACTCAAGAATGTGAAAGGAAGAGTCGATGAAATTGATCGCTTTGGAAATGATAGAGCTTGAAAATCAAAGTGAGTTGTAAGACTCGCATCCAATCTTTTTGTTCTTTATTTGTAGATCAAACTCCTCGAGAGCTCCTTCCAATTTCACCTGGAGATCAACAACTCTCTTTGGTTGATCATCCTCTTCTACTTCAGCTTTAGATTTCTCTACTACACCCATCATGGCATCTTCTACATTTGAGATAAAATCAGTTTCAACACCTTACAACGAATCTTCCTCAATATCTTCTTCCTCTTTGCTAACCAACACTTTTCTCTAGAATTTCTTTCCACTTCCATTCCCTGAATTAAAGTTCCTTCTAAGGGAAAACTTATTTGCTTTTGTGAGAATTCAAACTCACCATCCTCACCATCAAGCCTTTTTTAACACCTGGCTGCTATGTCCCAATCTTTCTGCAATGAAAACATGCTCGAGGTAACTTGCCCTCAAATAGTCTTTTGCCACTTAAATTTTGTTACTATAAGAGATAAGAAATCATCACTTACATCTTCAATTTTAGACTCCTGAACCTCTTGCTTCTCCACAACTCTAAATGAATTTCTTTAGATGAATGTTCTAAAGAGATTCTTGGTTTCACTCGCATTTTGTATGCGACCAATTTACTAAGTAGATCATCTAAAGATAATTCCCCTAAATTTAATTTTTCAAGTGCGGACGCTTTTGGATTGTAAATTAGCGGTAATCTCCATATGATCTTCTTTACTATATCAACATCTTTCATCTCATGACCGAGTTCATTTAGATGGTTAAAGAAACTATCAACATTTTCACTTGAACTCATCTTGTCATCAAATCTGTTTTGAAGGGCCTCCAACTTTACTTCACTTTGTTGACGCCTTCATAGATATTAACAAATTTGTCTCACATTCCTTCGGTTGTTGGATAATCCATCACTTCCATGTGAATCTGATTAGACAGTGCTCCCACCAAAGCATTTTGAATCTTAGCATCATCATTCAACAATCTCTTGTCTGCATCCGTCATAGATCTTCCGATATCACTAACTTGAATTCCAAAATTATAACAGAGTAAACATCAAGTCCAAGAGATCGTAAAGGTGATCACATCCTGTTCTTCCAAACCTGATAATTGTCGCCATCAAATAAGAGCACTCCATTTGCATTCACAACACTCTCCATGACAATAACTTTTCTCTGACATATTCACGTAAAAATTACTCGTGGCTCTTATACCACGAGTTGTACCATTAGGTCCCACTAAACACCCTAAGAGGGGGGCGAATTAGAGGTGTCTTTAAATTTCTTCTTTCCTTAAGACAAAACAGATCTTGTCTTCGCATTGGCGAAAACACTTTGAATCTGTTATGATGATCACACACATACAACAACCGAATGCAGAAATATAAAGAAGCATAGACACAACAATTTTACTTGGTTCGCTCACACCGGGCTACATCCAAGGAGCACATATCAACAGTGTATTGATATTCCAATTAATCACAATCACTACTCCACTGGTTTATGATTACAAGCTTTAAGATAAGCTCGCTGCTCACAGTGATGGCAAGTGTAGATAAAACACCAAACATCAATGGGTGTTCTTCATGATGCACTGTTCATCACTTCCAAATCTTCAATGATATGCATAGTGAATCTTTACTTCAAAGCCTGGTCTTCAACGGAATTAAGTCCAGCCACACTTCACTTCATAATTCCAGATCTTCAATAAAGTCCACTGCTTATCCACTCTTCTCTCCTTCCAAATATCCAATATCCTCTATTCTTTGTCTCGTCTTTCTCCTGTACAGCTGATTGCAATCTAACCAGGGAATTTTGAATTTTAAATTCAAAATCCATATTTCAAACACCTTTAAACTTCCTTTACTTTAAATCTGACCATTGATTAATCTTCATGAAGATCTCCTCTATTGAATTCCATTTGAGTTGTTGGAATTCGAGAAATAACCGTCAAATGGTTAAAGGAGCACCAAATCAACAAAACTGGTTGTAACTTCCAGTTTTCAAACACCATGGCGTGGTCACTGATCAAAACACCCGTGCAGGGCACGGCATCAGACCAACCACGGCACGCAAGTCCAAATACCAGCATAGCTCTTCTCTAGGTGAAAACGCCCTTCAACGCAGCTGATTCCACGATCATCTGCCCATTTATCTCTTCGACTCTAGAAACTCAATGCGCAAAACACCTTCCTCCAGCGTGGTGCTTTTCAATTGCCTGTTTCGATTACCCTTATAGAAGTCCTCGATGGCTCTAACGTACACATCCATAACTTCCACACAAGTTTCACCACGGCTTTCACAACACCCATTATGGGCCTCCCTGTTTTGCACAAGTACTCCATCAACACAAAACGCCAAGTGCCACAGCAGCGTGGCGCTCCCTATTTCAAAGTCGACATTTTAGTAAACTAGAGGATACTACATAAACCAGGACTTTGCAAAATTGCTAACACACATGCAAGCCACCACAGCGTATACAAGCTTCATTGTTTCCCATAGGTAAACTTCTTCATTAAAATGTCATTTACCACGGCATGGCCAGCAAGACCGTTTCAAACTGAAGTGCTTCCAATTGAGATGCTGTACCCATTATGGGCCTCCCTGTTTTGCACAGGTACTCCATCAACACAAAACGCCAAGTGCCGCGGCAGTGTGGCGCTCCAAATTTCAAAGTCGACATAATTACCAAAACGCCCAGTGAAACGGTTTCGTTTCATCATGTCTAGGTTTTTTCACAGAAAATATCACGTATCTGCCTGTGCCACATTTTAGTAAACTAGAGGATACTACATAAACCAGGACTTTGCCAAATTGCTAACACACATGCGAGCCACCACAGCGTATACAAGCTTCATTGTTTCCCATAGGTAAACTTCTTCATTAAAATGTCATTTACCACGGCATGGACAGCAAGACCGTTTCAAACTGAAGTGCTTCCAATTGAGATGCTGTACAAAACACCCACAGCTCCTGCACTCTAGTGGTTTCTAGATTCGCTATAGCATAACCAGACTCACCACGGCCACTCAACACGGCGTGGTGAATGGCATTGATAGGTTTATGGGTGGATATAATAATGTGGGATGGGGAAAATATGTAAATGTCCTGTTAGTTGGTTAGTTTGTTAGTTGTCTAGAAGCTTCTGGTTGAGTCTATAAATAAGGGTGTTGAGGGTTGTATGGGGTAGGATTGTATTTTCTGGAATATAGGATCTGCTGTGCAGATCTTCGGGGAGCTGCCTTGGGCCTTAGAGCAGTGTCTCTGAGGAGTGTTCTATCCTTCTTTTTCTCCTCCAAATCATTGTAATTTCTTCTGTTATTCAGAAATCCTTCTATTTCTCTCTCAAGCACCTACTAATTGGTGTTTTCATTGAGAGATTGGAAGAATTGAGAGAGAAAATCGCGGCTAGATTGAGTGATATTTTAGAGAGAGAGACTTGAAGAAATCAGAATCTGGCGCTAGAATCTGGCGCTAGAGATCAGAAGAGACGCACGCTACCACACAACCGGAAAAACTTACCTTTCACTGTTGGCGCGCACCGTCAGTATCCATTGGTACGCATACAAGGTCGACATACACCGATTCTCATCCGCAATCATCAACGGATTTAGCAGACGGCTACGAACTGTTCAGTTTTTTTTCTGCTGGAGTGCACACTCACCATTTGTGACAAACACCACCGCGACGTCGCCTTAGATGGAGACGACAACTGCAAACGGAGACTCCCGAGTTCGATAAGCAGCTGAGACGCACCGGATGCAGCAGCTGAGACGTTGTTGTACCACTGCTTCGCAACGCACCAAACGCAGCTGTTTTGGTGACACACCGGACGCAGAGAAGAAAGGCGCACCGGTCGTTACAGGAAAAAAAGAGGGGGGGACGCATCTGTGGCGTGTCAGCCAGAACGATTGAGGCGGAACGAGACAAAGCAGGCAGACTAGTTTGCCCGAACCAGTTGACATGTTTTTCCAGCCCTCTTCTAGCTCGTTCGAACGCGGCAGCAACAGACGACGTCGTACCTGAGGCGAGCAGACCTGGACTGTGCGGAGCAGCTGTCACAGACTTCTCATTACAAGAAGAATTCTTACGTTGTCCCGGTAGTGCAGCAGATTTATGCCCACACGAATAGAGAACAGAGTTGCTAGTTTAGAGACATCAGTAGAAGAGCTGCGAGCTAGTTCTCAGCAACAAGAGGTCGGGCAACTGCAGCTCGAGAACCAGATGCGGGAATTGATGGTAATGTCAGCCCACCAGGGACGAATCAGGCAAGCCAGTCGAGTCACAATACTGAAAAGGGGAAATCAGTTTCCTTAGATGAAGGAGGAAGCAGTCTGAACACTACTGCTTTGTATACAGATCGCGGACCAGAGACATTAATGGTTGGCGAGGGAGAGTGCAAAATGGAGCGGGAGACGCTGCGCAGGACATCAACCAGACAACTGGAAATGCCTGTTTTCTCTAGTGAGGATTCGATTACTTGGATTACCCGTGCTAAAACGTTTTTTTCTATTTACCGCACGCGTGAAAAATACAAAGTGTCATTGGCACAACTGAGTATGGATGGATTGTTTTTCTATTTACCACAAGCGTGAAGATACAAATTGTTATTGGCACAACTGAGCATGGATGGATTGGCTCAGTATTGGATGTTTTCTCTAAAATCAGTTCAGCCGCAACTTTCAGTAGATATGGCGTCGCAACAGAGGAAGACCCGATGATTTGTTTGAAGGACTTAGCCAAAGTGGGACAGTGGATGAATATATTGACGAATTTGAACGCATTGCTTTTCGAATACCCGACCTTTTTGAGAATTGGTACAAAAGTTTGTTTATTGGTGGGCTCAAACCAGAGATTGGCAGCACAGTTATGACTCACGAACCACCAAGCAAGGCGCGACTCCTTACTCTGGCCAGGAGAGTAGAACGGGAGCTGCTATCCACAGGAATACTTCCACAATTTACACCTTCAGATAGGCAGACTGTTTTTAGCAGCCAAGAGAGAAGTTGGAACCCCAATATAGTGAAACTGGTTTCACAAAAAGAAGACGCAGAAAAAGAACGATGGGGAAGTGATAATGTTCCTCGGGAGAGGGGAGTCCAAAGTTTGTCCATAGAAGAATTTGAAGAAAGGAAAAAAAAGGATTGTGCTACGCTTGTGGACAAAGATTTAGTATGGGACATCGGTGTTCGGCAAAGGGCTACAAGCTGATGATATGGGAGGATATAGATCCACCTAGTGAGGAGGACCATGAACCAATGTTGGGACCCGAGAAAGATGGACTGTACGGTCGAAGAGGTAGCTTGGAAATTTTTAGTTGGAGTACAAGGTGGATTTTCAAGGAGTGGGTATTAATAGGTTTATGGGTGATATGATAATGTAGGATGGGGCAAATATGTAAATGTCGTGTTAGTTGGTTAGTTTGTTAGTTGTCTAGAAGCTTCCTGTTGAGTCTATAAATAAGGGTATTGAGGGCTATATGGGGTAGGATTGTATTTTTTGGAGTATAGGATCTACTGTGTAGATTTTCAGGCAGTTGCCTTGGGCCTTAGAGCAGTGTCTTTAAGGAGTGTTGTATCATTCTTCTTCTCCTCCAAACCATTGTAATTCCTTCTGTTATTCAGAAATCTTTCTATTTCTCTCTCAAACACCTATTAGGCGTGGTGAATGCTCCCTTCACCAACCAACTTGTGGTTGCAACACTTCCATTTTCATCAGAGGTTTCCCTCACGCCAACATAACCTAATTGGTTCGGCCAAATTCATGGAAAGTCAATTAGCCCACAAAAGAATTTGTGAAAGCCACAAAGCATTGGGTCCATTAGTAGGGGACGGGCCCACTTAACCAGAAATCACATGTTCAAGACTCTCATAATGCAAACGTGTTAAATATTAGATGAGAGTGCTTCGCCAGCCTTCAGGGTTCTACCTAGCATGATCCGGATTAGTCCAGACCCAAATGAAGTCCTGCATTTCGAAAACTAAGTAGGCGCAGAACACCCAACGGGTGGATCGCCGAAATCCAAAAAAAAAATGTGTTGACACGCCCACCTTGACTCAAGCAATCATCCCAAAAGCTGAAGTATACAAACATAAACTAACATTATAAGACTCGATGATACTCACAAAGGACAACAGTCGCAAAAAGCTAGGTCGGTGTTGAGCAGCAATGACGTGGTTGCCAGCAACTTGATGGGAGCTGAAGCCCTTGACCAAGGTGACCTTGTCTGCGGTCAGATTGTTTAAGTTATCGATATCTGATGCAGATGAAGAAGGAGACTCCCCTGTAAAAATAATGGCGTAAAAATAATGGCGATGTATAAATCACCAAGCTCAATAATAAAAGCTTCTCATCAATTTCAAACTAATAAAACTAAACCCCTGCTCCATGCCAGTCAAACATTTTGCTTCTTCAGAAAGTAGCTATAGCCTAGATACCTGGGGGGGCCACTTGTAAAGCACGCTGCAATTCACACCTATCTCGGCCTGCGGTGCTATGAGAGGAATATACAACTCTCATATATGCCACCTCCGTGCACTTGTAGGCAAGAGCAGCAGCAGCCATGTCCTTAAATTTCTCATATTCATAGGCACAAAACCTGAAAATTCTAGAACAGTACGTAAAAAAACAAAGAGACGATGCTACATTAACTCATATGCATTAGATGAACACACAGATCATCCTGAGCAGGCATTCCCAACAAACCGGCATGTGCAAACAGAATCAAGTGGCAGTAAATGTAAAATTTTGAGACCCCTTAACCAACAAGGAGGCCTATCATAAAGCATCAATTTTTACTCACTCGCAGAGTTTAGCAGTTTCACTGTAAATTTCCATTGACTGAAGCACATCTGCATCGTCGGTGCCACCACAGTCGCGGGATTCCAATATAGCTGCTCCATGCAGAAACTTCAGAGCTGCCTCGAAGTAGAGCCCCGTGCTCTCCAGATTTGATACAGAGTTCTGCAGAAAATACCAATATGCAAATAGTTGAGAATGAAGGAAATGGAATGATGAACTATCAAGAATAAGGAAAAAACTATATGTAAAGAACCTTCTGACGATCGGCCATGTGCTTGAGGTTTTTAGCTTCTTTTAAAACACTGTTAACAACTTGACTGGCAGAATCCCTTCTACTTGGACTCCGAGCACCAGCCTCTCTGATTTGGAGCCCATTTGGAGTGGGTTGTCTAGAAATCATGTGCTGTATTTTGGGACCACTGAAAGACAATGAATCAGGCCCAGATCCTTTCTGTGAAACAGAAATCGGCTGATGACAATGAGAGATTGTAGCATTTTCAGAGATTAACTCTGACCTATCCATTTTGCTAGAACGGAACCTCTTTGAAGATCTTTCATCGCCATGATCCAGCTGATGATTCTGGTCTGAAGTAGACATCGCATTCTCACTTGACAATGTGCCTCTCTTAACAACAGAAGCTTTGCCAACATTATCAGACTTTAATCCAATATTCTCGTGAAATTTATTTGTACCCGCCCTTCCTCTGTCTTGAAAAGCACAAGCTCGAAGTTCATTTGCCAAATCATCATCCCAGGACTGTGAAGAAGATCTCATCCTAGACTTTGTTGGAAGCAACTCATTAGCATGGTCATGGCTCTCAGTAACGTGAACCTTTTGTTTAATATCTAGCACCGACGACACAGGAAGCCTGCGGTGAGTGAAGTCTGCATTTCTTCCCTTTATTTGCAATCCAGATCGATCGCTCCTACCATCCCTTTCACCATCTGAGCCTCTTATAGGACTGCCTTGGGCTAAAAGACCACCAGCATGAAAATCACCATTTCCAGACACTTTAGTACTTGTTGATGTAGTTAAATCCAGATTCCTAAATGGTGATGACGAAACTGACCCTACAGGTGAGCCTTTCAATTCATGAAGGTTAGCTTTGGTTTTATGGGATCCGGAAACCATAGAAGAGCTTGAAGCGGCTATCACATATGGCCGCCGAGAAACAAGATCCTTTCTTGAAGGATCTGCACACTGTAAAGGCAAAGTGTTTGCCATATTTGACCCCCCCCTGTCAACTTTCCTGCCAACAGTAACATCGGTTTTAGTCGCACTCAATTCTCTCTGCTCAGATTTTATTAACCTCGCTTTCTTTTTCTTCCCCCGGTCATTCTCATCTGCCTCCACTTTGACAGAACCCCTCTTGTCCTGAGGAAGATGACTGCAACTTTGGAAGGATCCTGAATAAATTTTATGATCCTGACAATCTTTCTCTTTACGCTTCTTTGCAGAACCTTTGGCATCAAGCCTAACTGTGTCTGTTGACTTCCCATCCATGGAAACCTGATTGTTATTTTTCTGTTTCCCAACTGAGACAGGTAAATTGCCATTAGCATCATGCCTCAGATCCTTGGATGAACACCCTTTGTATTTAAGATCATCAGCAGCCGGCATGCCTTCTGTCTTAATCTCCTCACGAACACTAGAGAAAACTTGGTCAACCACCTTGGTGCTTTTCAACTTTAGTTTTTTATTATCACCTATGGACAAAATCATTGACTGAGAAATTCAATAATATAAATATTTAAATGGAATTTGATAAGATAAAAAAGTTGACTATTTTTAATACCTCCATGAGAAGATTGTTCAGGTATCTGGTGTTTCTCTTTCTGCTTATGCCTGTGCTTCTCGGAAGGCAAGTTGGATGACCCATTTACGTGTGGAGTGTCGTGTTTGTTCATAACAGGCAGCATGTTCATGGCATCTGAGCTTGTAGCTTTCACAGCTCCCTGTGAGTTCTTCATTGAATATGAAATCTGTGGGTGAGCATCGCAGCTAGTGTCAGCTGATGTTCCTTTTAATTTATGTTTCTTCCCACTACTAAGAGCAGAATGAGAACGGGGATCCTGGTTATTCTGGCCAAAGATCTGAATGTCAGTATTGTTTGCCGCGGTGAGAACTGCATGGCCATTACCATGCACATTATTTTGACTTTCAGGAAAAGAAATTTGGTTAAGTTCAAGCACAGCATTTTGCGTTTCTTCCTCACTGACACTGCACCGATTCATTTCAGGCCTAAAAAAGGAAAAAAGAAAACAGTAAGGCATCAAAGCTATGTCTCCCTATTCTACTATGTGTATGCGCAAGCAAGTGCATGCAAGTGTGTGTGTGTGTGTGTGAAGGAAGGTGTGAAGCTGTGTACCAAAGCCAAAACATAAGGTATGACTCTGGGTTCATTTTATCAAAAATCAACTAATCAACATCATCCCATGAATGTTCATCTTCAAATACCAAACCATTATTTTAAAAACACGAAAAACAGTAAATGTCAACTGACCAGTAGCATGGAACTTACAGGCAGGTAAGCATGCTACACACCCACTTATCCGGAAGGTCATTGGGATTTGACCAAACAGGAAGAAGTCTCCATTTCTCACACCTGTCACAGCAGACCCAATAATCTGCAGCAACTGGAATGGGAGGAGACTTGTAACCATTTCCATTAACATGTGATGCATTAGACACGTGACTATTTCCACTAATGGGTGCTGCATTTGAAGCTGCATTCGGAAATTTTTCCAATTTTGATTTCTTGTCAACCTTTTTGCCACCAAATTTATCCTTGGAGCCATTATCTAATACAGATCTACATTTCCCAACCAC
The DNA here is from genome assembly GCA_963277665.1 of Viscum album. Classification (NCBI taxonomy): domain Eukaryota; kingdom Viridiplantae; phylum Streptophyta; class Magnoliopsida; order Santalales; family Viscaceae; genus Viscum; species Viscum album. Next base: position 286,671,811 of record OY728151.1, on the reverse strand, counting down.
TTGTGAGTCGACATGGTCATCAGGAGATTTTTCAAAAGATTCCATCCTATTCTCCTCCTCTTCTAACTGCATGTCTCCAAAAAGCTTCTCATATCTATAATTAGCTTTACCAAAATCCTTCTCTGTCTTGAAAACATCTGATTTCTTTTTAGGTAGATCATCATTTGCAAGGGTGTTCTTCGATTTGAGGAGCTTTTTTTTGGAAAGCATGGATGGATCGTGTCTTGAGTTTTCTTTTGGTAAATCAGAAGACCTCATCTTTTTCTCCTCTTCTTCCAACTGCATGTCCCCAAAAAAAGTCTCACATCTATAATTAGCTTTGACAAAATCCATCTCTATCTTGAAAATGTCTGATTCCTTTTTAGGTAAATGGTCATTTGCAAGGGTGTTCTTGGATTTGAGAAGCTTCTTTTTGGACAGCATGGATGAATCAAGTCTCGGGTTTTCTTTTGGAAAATCAGAAGCTGAGTTTTCAGGCTGACTTCCGTTGGATTTTTTTCTTCCACCTAAAGACAAAAGCCCCTTCCCACCATGCCCCGGTGCAAACTCTTTAGTCAACTTTGAAGGGCCTAAAGGCTCAGGAATTAGAGATTTCCATCCCTTAGTGGTCTTTGAGACAGCATTGATTTGGTCCGAGTTTGTTTCTGCATTGTGATCAGCATCTTTCGACAGCGAGCCAGAAGCAACATAATGAGAATTCGCCTTTTTGGATGAAACAGACTTTCTATTTGGTTTCTCTGCCAAGCTAACCTCTTGTGCAGGCATGAGCTCCAATAATTTTGTTTTTTTCAGATCAGAGAATGATTTATCTTTCAGTATACCTGGACTTGCTTCTCTAAGCATGCCGCATGCTTTATCAGCACTTTTAGCTGTCTCGCCAGATGAACAACATGAATTAGACAACAATGGAAGCTTATTAGAAACCAATTCCTCACAAGCCAAAGGGTAAATATCTGTTTCCTTTTTCAAAGTAACACCGATAACTTCCTGAACATCCTTTTTACTCTCATTCTCTGTTTTCAGTGACAAAACATTTTTCCCCACTGGCTTCATTTTCTTTTTGTCCGAAACCTTCTCATCATTCTTTGCCGAAACAGGAACATTCCCCATAATGCTTGGAATATCTTGGATACCAACAGGCAAAGATCCAGATTCATTGCTTCCCAAACAAAAGGCTTCTTCAGACAAGTTTAGAAGATCATCAGAAAGTGGTGATAGCAGAAGCTCTCCATGCAACGGCGAAGATATCATCATCTGACCAGCATGGATTTAGTCAAAGCAAGTATGAGCATTTATGACAAAAAATAAAAGAAATGTGTAAGAAGAGGCGAAGTCAAATAATTCACCTGAAGAATAACGTTAGGAGATTCATCAGGTGCTTTGGGCACATGAGAAAATTCTTCACTTTCTGCTGGACTCTCATCCAATGATGAAGATGGAGAGATATCAAGGCCAAGGCCACTGTAGATTTCAGCATTTTTTCTTGCTGAAAGATTATCAGATCCCATTTTAATCCGAACCTTCAGAGTTTTCGGGTCAGGAGGTTTAGGTCTAGGATGAAACTCCTGAGCATGAGTAGTAGGTTCGCATGCACTGCCTTTTGCAGAATCAGTTGCACAAGTTAGTACCGATGCAGGTAGTGGAACAGCTCTAGTTGAAGCCAATTCACCTCTTGACTGATGCAGTAGATGTGACCACATGATTAGGATGACTATCATATAAAAAAAACACAATTTAAAGTGCTCGGGGAACAAGGAGCTCTGAAAAGTATTTAGTCATTAAAAAAAATCTCCTTCACATATAATATCATTTTCAGAATTTTATCTACCTCCGATCGAAAATTTGCTGGAACACCGTGTGCAATGCAGTTTTGAGCTCTTGCTGGACTCCTAGGCTGAGGCCAAGCAGGAGAACGCTGATAGGTAGGTAAAAATGAACCATAGCCCCCAAATATTGGCCCTATCAAAAAAATAGACTTTCCAATCAGGTTTTAAGTACTGAACTTTTGGGGTTGCTTTTAAACACGTGCTCGCCATGCTTACCCAAATTTTCTGCTGAAACTCCACCTTCAAAATCTTTCTGGAAATGGCCTAAAACATCATGAATCTTCTCATCCTTCGATAATAATACAAAAAAAAACATAAACGCCTTCGTAAAATATAGGTACCAGAAAAGCAAACCATAAAATGATAAAAAATTGAAACTATAACAGATCAATGATTTGCACGACTTGCAACACCCGTATTTAAAAGGCATGTGTTGTCACCGCCTCCTGTTCAATTGGTTAGGATGGTGGGTACACATTTGATGGGAGGGAGCCTGAACCCCCATAGCTGCAATGTGGTTGTAATTTACTCTTTGTAGTCAAAAAAAGGCATATGCAGCGTGCTAACTAAAGAGTTACCCCGCTTTTCTCTAAAAAACAAATCTCCAAGTGAATTAAAGTGCTGACTTTAAAATTCTGCTAACATATAGGCAGTGCACGCCTTGAGAACACTGAGCTTCAATCAAAAGGCGTGGCTAAAGTTTTCACCGCCCAGGTAACCAAGCCATCTTCATCCTTCCCAAAATTTTACTGACTGGTTAATGTAACTAAAATTTAAATTGATTCATGTAAACAAAATAAACAAATTGTGAAGTGATTTTACCAATTTAAATCGATCAAATAAAGACACGGAGACACGTTCACTGTTCTAGTACGGCCAAGAAAAATCGGGATGAAACTATTGGAAAGCAGAAAATTTCAGACGCAGAAAAAAAACAATATAACTGTATCAAATCGAAAACGAAACTAGAAGATGGAACATGTCGAAAATAAAACGCACGAGCACTTACGATGTACGAGAGGTCGGTATCCGGGTCTATGCTTGGATCATCATCCTGAAACGAGAAAGCCTCGCCCTCTTCAAGCTCGGTTTCTTCCATCAGCCTGGGAGCATTAAACTCTAGTGTTATCCCCTTCCTTCCATCACAATTTCCGACAGAAAACGTCAAAAATATCAACTTTCAGATCCTCAAACCGGCTTTCCTTTCTGTATAATTCCACATCGAGCTCAGAAGAAAAAACCAAGAAATTTGATAGAGGCTAGAAGCCACCATAAACCGTAACAAGTTTCTCCCAACTCGATCAGAATTCGCTTTCACCAGCAAACGAGAATTATCCGAAATTGAGTACAACAGCACCTGGTCTAGCCAATTAACAACACGATCATGTACGATAATTGATAAAACACTTTTACAGCTTCGAATCGTCGCGGCGATCTATAAAGCAGAAAATCAATCAGCAGAAACTGGTTTGTTCTGCGGCAGCAGCCGCGTTTTCTTCTCGCTTCTCTCTCGAAAAGTGATTTTTATTTTTATTTTATTTTCAAGTCGAGAGGGAAACTGACCGATCATATCAGTGCTCTGTCGGGGGAAAATATGACGGTTTCCTTGAATCCGCTCTCATCACCCCGCCCTTGGTAATGACCATTAATTTTTAGATTTTATTATTTGTTATTGTTTCGTTTTTCATTTTTTTAATTTTAATATAAATACTAGTCAAAATTGACACTCAGAATTTATGAAGAATAAATAAATTTGAATTTTAGAAAGATTGTGAATTAAATGATTTTTAATTTTTTTTTAATGAAAATTTTGGATTTTTTAATATATATAAATGTGTTTAACAAAGGATAATGGTAAATATATCGGATACAGTTGTAGATATGTTAAATATATATATATATATATAATTAAAAATACAAATTAATATAGATGTGTTCTCCATCTATTTATAGTGGTGATAAACCCAATATATTTTCTTGAATTTCCTCGCCCCAACATTGCTATATTAGAATGCATCTTTTTTATTGATTTTTTAAATGCATTTTCATTGATAATGTTGTTTTTTTTCTTGAGGTCTATTTGCTGAATTTTCATTAATTTTGGCATGATAATTAGTTTTTTTTATTTGTTAGTGTTGTTGCCTGCTAGGGCTATTGACCGGTTGGTGACGGTTTTGGTTGGCATCCGAGAGATCATGTGTAAATTAAAAATAAATAAATTTAATATACATATATAGATTAAATTTAATAAATTAAAAATATGTAAATTAAAAAAAATATTAATTGAACAATTATTGATAAAAATGAATAAATTTAATAGACATATGTAAATTATAAAATATTAATAAATAGTATATATTAAATATATAGATATGTAAAATGAAATAATTAAACAAATAAAAATAAAAAATGAATAAATTAAGAAATATTAAATATCTTATTAATTAAATAATTATTGATAAAAATGAATAAATTTAATATACATATATATAGATTATAAATATTAATAAATAGTATATATTAAATATATATATATATATATAATGAATAAATTGTAATAATTAAACAAAAAAATGAATAAATTATAAAAACTAAACAAACAATTAAAAATGAATAAATTAAAAAATTAGTAAAAATTTATTAATGGAACAATTATTAATAAAAATGAATAAGTTTAATATATATATATATATATATGTGTGTATTAATTGTAAATAGTAATAAATAATGTATATTAAATATAAATATGTAAAATGAATAAAATGTAATAATTAAAAACATATTAATGTCTTATTCGTTTTTAATGGTTTTTATAAATAATTATTCATTAATAAATTCAATATAGAAATATATTCACATATGTATATATCAATGTATATAATATTTCCTAAAATATTATTTATATTATACAAAATATTTATGGTTACATTAAAGAAGTCATATATTTGGTGGTTTACAATTAAAAATTAATATTAATTAAAATGATGACTAATTGCACGAGAAATTAATATAATTGAAGATTTTTCAATTTAACATGTATCAAACGTGTGTTACATTGATTTCGCATACATATATACACGTAATTAATGCATTTTTATATACAACGCGCACACATAAATATTTATGTAATTAATGAAATCTTATATAGTGTCACGACCCGTCCCAATGGGGTCCGAGCCGCAATTCCCCAAGCCCGCCTCCAATAGGTCAGGAGCTGGTGACTAGCACCGAGTAGGCATACTACTAACATGGGAGGCATTGCTTATAAACTTGTACACACGCACATACATCCCCAAGCCCACAAAGCTGAAAAGTAAAAGCTACTAAAAGGAAAAGATGCATGCATACACTAAAACTCAATCAACAGAGTACGACATGAAAGCAAAGTACAATAAGTAAAACCCTGGGCCAAAAGTACAAGTCCACCAAAAGAGAGTCCGTAACAAAGTCCAACCTGTAAAGAAAAGTGTTGAGACTGCAGTCTGTAGCCGTAGGAACACACCTCGGCCTGTCTCATCTCACTGAGTACCGTCCGGTCATGGTCTGCCTAAAATCCTGTCAAAGGCTCGTTCGTCTGCACAAGACACGACACGTGCGGGGCAAAACCCGTGCAGGGGTGAGTATAACAATACCCAGTAGGACACCTCGAAACCACAAAGGAAATATAACAAGGGAAAATACCACAAAGGAAAAGATACAGTCAGCTCCACACAGTATATGTCTACAGAACATATAACAAGAATATCCAGATATACTCATACACAAACGACCATCGCGATACCGCCACTAGGATCCAGCTCGAAGATTCCACTAAGCATGCAACAAGGAGAACACCCTCCTAGGTCTGAAAAGAGAGATACGAAGTACTCGTTCCGGGAGAACACACTCCACAAGCACTTTGTGAACATGATGCTCAGATGAGGATCACAACCAAGTCATGGGGTGATTCCAACAACTCAGTCTGAGCTAATCCGCTAAGTAGAAGATCGACGTCCGGGTAAAGTTGGTCACGTCGATACCAAGAACTCTACCTAGGGTTTCAGGAATGAATAGAGGATCCGGCTTTAAGTCTCGCAGAGGGGATTCCAACAACTCTATTCAGGAAGTTCTGCTGAAGGGATCATACTCCTGTATAAAGAAAATGATACCAGAACCTTCAGGGAAAAGACCAATGGTACGAACCCTAAGGAAACTAGTCCAAGTCACAGAAGACAAGTGGCTCAAGCCATGAAGAATTGGTTACACGGCGTGTAGTATGGTTACACGCCGTGTTCCTTGACCCCGGGTACTGCCCGTGTAAACGGCCCGTGTCATTCGTCCAAGTCGTGTCAAACTAAACTACACGGCGTGTAGAAGAATCACACGTCGTGTTCCTTGACTCCGGGTACTGCCCGTGTAAACGGCCCGTGTCATTTGGCTTGTCGAATAGAAAGCAACTACACGGTGTGTAGAAGAGTCACACGCCGTGTCCGAGCACCTGGGACTCGCTCCGTGTATGCTGGCCATGTACCCGTACACGGTCTCTGCCCGTGTTTTTGTCGCCTGCCCGTGTACCAGTACACGGGGTATCCCGTGTATCTGGCCGGGTCTGGCCGGGGAAGGGTATACACGTCGTGTCCTTGGCCGTGTACCCAACTCGTGTCCGTGTAATCCCGGAGTACACGCCAGGTGGTCCGCCAACGAACACACGCCGTATAACCCATACTACACGGTGTGTAGTCGATATTTTTTCCAGAGGCGTCGTCTTCCTCCTCGCGCCGCGACTGAACCTCCGGATCCTCGATTTCTCGTCCGTTCGTCCCAATACTCCAGGGATTGGTTCGTTTCATCATACGAACACTGTGACGAGTGTTTTCGGCTCTTAAATCGAATCATAAATCTCGAACGATCCATCCGAAGAAAAACGCCCGAAAACTCGTATCTCCCGATCCGCTCCGAATCGTCTGTCGAAACCATCGTCGCATGTCACGACCCGCCTTCACCAAAAGGAGGGAAGGGTCAGCAGATTGCCAGACCCTTCCTTCTTTAAGTTGAATGAGAGATAATGACCCCCGAGACCCGCCTTCAATAGGTCCCGGAGTGGCGACTAGCACCAAGGGTATAGAAATTACACACAAATGGAAGACATTACCCCTTTTTGTTTTATAGGATCGGGAGATAAGATGATGAAACCCAACAACACCAAAACTAAAAGAAAAGTAAAGCCGAAAGTAAACCATTCTCATATGCATGTTCCAAAAAGTAAAAGTCACAAGGCACAAAAGTGACTACAAATGTAAGTACCAAAGAAAGAGAGAAAACAACAACTGTAACTGCCCCAAAGGTCCGAGCTAGTATGGTCCTACGCGATCCCCGAAGTCCTCCTGGAAACCTGAAAGTAGTTTTATACGTAGGGTGAGCATACAAGTATACTCAGTAGGGAAAACCTAAAGCTCTCGTGCACAAGTGGGGGAACGTACTAAAGTCTCGTGAGAAAAGGGGTAAACCAAACACCTATCAAGGTAAACTATCCACCCAAACCTCACCAAGACGCACTCCCCAAATAACGCAAGTCAAGTAATATATATAATAAGAGCACATCGATGTTTGGGTACCCCGTGCCACTTTCCCACTAGTTATTGAGACATCCTACACATCGAACCAATCCCGCCTCTCACCGCAGTCCCACTGCCACACCCGCCCGCACACACCTGGGCCACAACCACACGCAGTCCCACTGCCGAATCCCGCCTGCAAACACCTGGGCCACAACTGTCATACGTAACCACGTCTGCAAACACCTAGGTCAGAACAACCACCACCACGCCCGAAGACACCTGGGCTAGAAGATCTACTACCACGCCCGAAGACACCTGGGCCTCATCCCGAAGACACTTGGGAAACCACCTGCCGCACACACCTGGCCAACCACCACACTACCCTGCCCGAAGATTCTTGGGCTAATAATGGACCTCAGGCCATCACAGCCTGCCCGAATATACTTGGGCTATCCGGGAAAGGGAGCATAAAAGGAGCTAATAACCAGCCACTAATAATAGTGTTGGAAAAAACACCCTCCCCCATGAAATGAGGGTGTTCGGCACTAAGTGCTCAACTTGGGTGGAGCGCGAATAAGAAACACAAAACTACAAGTATGTATATATAGGTAACAAGCACTCACCCAAGTTAGATTTTTCTTCAGCCAGCCTAAAGGACACAAACAACACTCAAGTCTGAGTCAGGACTCTCGCCAACAAACCCATTGTCCCTTTCTTATTTTTATGTTCAGTAATAATGTTCAAATAAGTTTATGCACTACTGGGCAACTAACACCATAAGCATAACCAAGGAAAAGAAACCAGCCAAACGTCAATTTAAGTATCCACACCCGGTTCTCTTGTAAAGTCACAACAATAAAGGAATAAGTGAGATCCCTCGAAGTACTGGAACCAAAGACAACCCCGAGACACTGCCCCGTGTCCCTTTCCCCAAAAAGGTTTTTCATCAACAGAGGATCCCACCCCAATTCATGATATAAACAAGGTAACCACCCGGTCTTAAAACTCACAACCACCGAAAGTATAAAAACAGGGGATCATATCCCCTCCCACATCTCCAGCAATCGGCCCATAAAAGAAAACAACCAAACCACTACCACCAACACAAAGCAGGGTCATGCTGGTATTTTTAGATTTATAAGATTTAACACACTCTATGATTTCAATTCCCGTGTGTTTTAACTGGGGGTTATCACAGAAGGGTTGATCCTGGTGCTTCCAATTTACTTAGCCGAATATACGTAATTAACAAATTTACTTTTCACGGCACGAGTTCACAACCACAAAGAAGCCATTTAAAACATCACCAGGGGTTCATTAATGCACAGAGAAAGACCACCAACGACCATGATTTTCAGAAGGTGTAAGCCAACACAACTCAGAAAGACGATCATAATATAACAGCATCAACGATCATAGCCCTCCCTTCTTTCTTCATAGAATCTGTTCATTATCTTTATTTAGGTCTGGTTTATCCAATTCTACAGAATCAAAATCACGCCCACCTCGCATGATACACAAAAGAGAGAGAGGCAAAGGAGAAATTCCCTACTTGTTGGTCAACGATCGACACTGAGGACTGACGTGGAACTTCACGGATAGCGATGCGGCTCGTCTGAATGAAAATCGCCTCGTCAACGCTTAGACCGGGCGTGGAACTTCACGCATAGCGATGCAGCTCGACTGAAGGATGGGTAATCTGGCGCAGGGTGAACGAGAAAAGAAGAAACCTACAGTGAACCCCTTAGTTATAAGGGTCGCGGACGATTGAGATAAGAACGTGAAACTGCGTGAGCGGGGGTCATGGGTTGACCACGCGGCCCCACACGTAATTAGAGGTCGGGTGGTTTAAACCAACGCACACACTAGGTTAATTCATTAAATACTTAATTAAACATTTATGGGTGTTACCGGGTTTTAAAACACGCTTAAAGGAGTCAAAATAGGGTTTAAAAACCCTAATTACGCAAGAAGGAGAGCCACTGGAAATAACCCGTGAGGGTAGGCCAGAGCCACCGGTAGCCGAGCTACCGGTAGGCTGCAGATACCGGTAGACCGAGCTACCGGTAGGCTGCAGCTACCCGTAAACCGAGCTACCGGTAGGCTGCAGCTACCGGTAGACCGAGCTACCGATAGACCGAGCTACCGGTAGGCCTGCTACCGGCAGGCTAAGTCTACCGGTAGGCCTACCGTTACGCCAAACTTCACCAAGATTCCCAGACCAGAAAACCCAACACGAGATTTTCACAAAGTAATGGACCCCAAAAACCTGGGCCATTACATCATATATCTCTAAAACTATTCTCGTTCTCGAGAATCAAAACAAACCAGAAGGAAAGAGAGGGTCCGAACAACCACCTCGAAAGATACCTCTTAGGAGTGAACCCATGCTAATTAAAAACACTTTCTTGTCAAGAACCAAGCAACATACCATGTCAAACTGCCCAGGCATGTGGGTTGGGGAGTCTCCTCCCCCCATGTTAAGATATTATCCGCTTTGGGCGGCACTGACTCGCCCGCACAGGTTTAATCACATCCACCTTAATGCGTCTTGATTAGGGGTTGAGTTCTCTCCTCCCCTATAGCCAGGGATTTTCACACACATTCAGAGGAAAGAAAACCAGTACATTTCATAGCCAAAAAACAAAACGTTCTACCATAACAGGTGCAACAAGGAACAAAACTCAAAACAACTCTGGGTACTGGGTACACATTTGTGCTTCCCTCTCCCACATACTCTCCTCAAGCCCACCATGTCTCCACAACACATGAACCAAGGGAATGGTTCACCCACGAAACACCTTCTCCTTGCGATCCTCGATCATCACTGGTCTCTCCACAAAAGTCACGTCGTCCTCGATGTCCAGCTCACCCCAATCAAGGACGTGTGAATCGTCGTGCATATACCGACGGAGCTGGGACACATGGAAGACATCATGTATCCTCAGTAGCGGCGGTGGTAACACTAGCTGATAAGACACTTTGCTGACCCGCCGCAACACTTCAAAGGGTCCGATGAACCTGAGAGAAAGCTTACTCCCCTTGCTGAACCTCCGCAGCCCACGCCGAGGGGAGACCTTTAAGAACACGTGGTCTCCAACCTCAAACTCCAAGGGCCTCCTCCTGGTATTAGCATGCGACTTCTGTCGGTCCTGGGCCGCCTTCATCCTTTCCCGTATGAGCTGAACCTTCTCTGTCGTGCTCTGAACCACTTCCGGGCCAAGGATGTCTGCCTCTCCTACTTCGGTCCAACACACAGGTGAACGGCATGGCCTCCCATACAAGGATTCAAACGGGGCCATACCAATGGTAGAGTGGTAGATATTATTGTAGGCAAACTCTACCAGGGGCAAGTATCACACCCATGATCCTCCTAAGTCCAGAACGCATGCCCGCAGCATATCCTCCAACGTCTGGATGGTGTGCTCTGTCTGTCCATCTGTCTAGGGATGGAAAGCAGTGCTAAGATGCAGCTGGGTGCCAAAAGCATGATGCAATCCTCTCTAGAATCACGAGGTAAACCGTGCATCCCTATCCGAAACTATAGACCTCGGAACTCCATGCAACCGCACCACCTCATCCACGTACCTTCACACTAAAGCATCCACTACACTCGACTCCCTGATCGCCAGAAAGTGAGCCTATTTCATCAACTAGTCCACTACCACCCAGATGGCGTCATATCCCCCTTGGACCTTGGGTAGTCCCGTGATGAAATCCATCGAGATGTCATCCCACTTCCACTCGGGGACATCTAGAGGCTGCAGTAGGCCGCCTGGAACTCGGTGTTCAACCTTCACTTGCTGACACACTAAACACTTGGCCAAAAACTTTTCCACCACTCGCTTAACTCTGGGACACCAAAACTGACTCTTCAGTCCCTGGTACATCTTGGAAACTCCTGGTTGTACCGCCAGGGGTGAGTTGTGGAACTCACTGAGAACCTTGTCGCGCATCACTTCTGGAACAAACAACCTTCCCTGGAAAAGCATCCAGTTCTGACCATCCTCTGTCTATCCTTCTGGAGCATTGCCCTGGTCAACTCGGTTGCGCATCACTTCGCACTCTGGGTCTCCCCACTGAGACTCCTCCACTTGCTGAAACAGAGATGATTGCACCGTCATCTGATACAGGCAGCCTCTACCGCTATCTATCCTCGCATCCAGGTGTAAGGCAACCAACTCCTCCATTGCCTTCCAGGCGTCCGCCGACTCTCGGACCACATCCTTCTGCGTCCTCCTGCTCAAGGAATTGACCACTACATTTCCCTTGCCCTCAGTATAAGAGATCTCGAAGTCGTAATCCTGGAGGAACTCCACCCACCTCCGCTGTTGCAAGTTTAGGTCCCACTGGGAGAAGATATACCTCAAGCTTTTGTGATATGTGAAGACCACAAAGCGTTCTCCGATGAGGTAGTGTCGCCATAACTTCAGCGCAAAAACGACCGCTGCAAGCTCCAGGTCGTGGGTGGCGTAATGACGCTCATGAGGGCGTAGCTGCCTGGACCCATAAGAGATCACCCCTTGTTGCTGCATCAACACACATCTCAGGCCCTGTCCTGAAGCATCACAGAACACCTCATAGGCCTCCCCTTCTTCTGGTAATCTCAGCACTGGGGCACTAACCAAATTCTCCTTCAGATAGCTGAAGGATGACTCGCACTGCTCAATCCACACGAAAACCTGGTCTTTCTTGGTCAGGGCTGACAAAGGGGCTGCTACTCAAGAGAAGTTGGGTACGAACCTCCGATAGTAACCTGCCATCCCAAGGAAACTGCGGACCTCTACCACATTATTGGGTGCTGCCCAAGAAACAACTGCTTCAACCTTTGATAGGTCCACCGCTACCCCTTGCTCGGACACCACGTGCCCGAGGAAGTGCACTTCTCGTGTCCAGAACTTACATTTCGACAACTTGCCATAGAGCTGGTGCTGTCGGAGGACCTCCAAAACCTTCCTCAGGTGCTCTGCATGGTCCTCCTCTGATCTCGAATAGATCAGGATATCGTCGATGAACACAACCACAAACCGATCCAAGTACTCCCGAAATATGGAGTTCATAAGCCCCATGAACACAGCTGGGGTGTTCGTAACGCCGAAGGGCATAAATACAAACTTGAAGTGTCCATATCTACACTTGAATGCCGTCTTCGGGATGTCACTTTCCTTCACTCTCAACTGGTGATACCCAGACCATAGGTCGATCTTTGAGAACCATCCTGACCCTTTCAGCTGGTCGAAAAGATTGTCTATCCTCGAAAGAGGGTAGCGATTCTTGATCGTCACCTGATTCAGCCTCCTGTAGTCTATGCACAACCTGAGACCACCATCTTCCTTCTTTACGAACAAGACTGGAGCACCCCACGGTGATGCACTCGGCCGAAAATAACCCCTCTTCATCAGATCATCAATTTGGATCTGCAACTCCCATAGCTCTGAAGGTGCCATCCGGTAAGGAGCCATCGAGATCGGATGAGCATCAGGCTGCAGGTCTATCCTGAACTCGATATCACGTCGAGGGGGTAGAGTCGTCACCTCATCAGGGAAGACGTCCATAAACCCACAGACGATCTCTGGCACTTCCACCATCTCAGCATCTACTGGTTCTACTGACAGCTCGGCTAGCAAGGAGAGAAGGGGTTCCTCTCGCCTGCTTCCCTTCTGACTGCTCCGCTCGCCGGTGAAGGTAACATGCCAGCCGCCCAAGTCCGAGAACACAACCCTTCCTCGGAAACAGTCGATGACGACACACACAGAGAATAGCTAGTCGATGCCTAGGATGACATCATATGGCTGTATCTGTAGCAGAAGAATATCCCTAACTGACTGATGTGGCCCTATCATCAGTCTGCATCCCCGACAAACAAACAACAAGTCGGTCTGACCCCCGACTGGTGTGATCAAAACCAGGGGAACTGGGAGTCTCTCGGCATCTAAACCCAAGGCACAGGCTAGAATGGGTACAAAAAAGGAGTGCGAAGCTCCGGTATCAAACAAGGCATAAACAAGGGTACTAAACAAACTGATCGTACCTCGAACAACCTTCGGCCCTGCTGGAACTGCTGCCTCTGCGGCGTGTAACTGTCCATGCCTAGATCCTATGCCCCTCGGCTATCAGCCACCTCCCCGACCACGCCCCGGTCGAGGTACCTGAGGAGCGCCCTTAGGTCGGCCTCCTCCTCCTACGTCTGCCCTCGTAGGAGCGGGAGCTCGCTGTCCCTACTGCTACTACTGGAAAGGCCTGGTTGGAAGCTGCTGCTAGGGCAGGTGGTGGGGTTTTCCGCCACCGCCATACTGTACCCGGTCCGGGCACTAACTCCGGAGATGTCCAGGGCTCCCATAGACGAAGCACCGCGGTCCCGGGCCCGAAGGAAAAGGGCGAGGACCAGGGGATCGAAACTGAAACTACTGCGGCCTGCTCCTTGCCGGTCGGAACCTGGAGGGTCCTGACACTGGAGGCCTGGTGCTGACGGCCTTCCCCTTCAATGGTCCCAGCTAGATTCCCTCTCGTGATACACCTCCTAGAGTGTGCATCCTCTCCACCACTTCAGCCTTCTTCTGGACCTCCAAGTACATCGGAAGGGTAAAAGGGGTAACAACATACTGGAGGGAGGGTCGGAGCGGCTCCTCCAAACATCTTTCCCGAGACTCCTCGTTGGGAAAGAGGTCCGGAGAAAAACGTAGAAGGTCCTTGAACTTGATCCCTAGCTCCCTCACTGATATACTACCCTGCTGGAGGGAGAGTAGCTCCTGTCTCTTTTCCGCCTTCATCATCGAAGAGAAGAATTCCGCCCGGAACTCCCTCTTGAAATCAGCCCATGCCACCTCAGCCTCTCTCCTCTCCCCCAGGTAAATCATCCACCACTGACGTGCCGCTCCCCGCATCTGGATGACGGCCAGAGGAACCCAGTACTCGGTCGGGGCTTGAATCAGGCCGAAGGCTATCACTAGCTCTTCTAGCCAGCCTTCCGTCTTCATGTTAGAGGTGTTGCCCTCATACTTCTCAAGGGTCTGTCGCTGGAAGGCCCAAAGAGTCCTCTACCACTGGTCATCCTCCTCTTCCCGGTCATCTCTCTGTCGATCGACCAAGGTAGTCTGCGGGGCCTCGATCGCCTGTACCACACGCGGTCGCCTTCCAGGTGCCATAGTTGCAAGGTAAACAAGGAATGCCTAAACCCAAGTAGTGCAAAATGTCATTCTTTAAAACTTCTTAAACTTTTAATTTATTATTCATCCCCAAAACACCCCAGAAACACAAGAACACAAGTCATTATGATGCATGTACCTTTCCTAGGGTCTCTCTACCTTGCAATCAGCATGGCCTCACTTGGTTTTTCGTTAGGTCCAAAGTCCTTGCATCGGATCACGGGGGGCCCTAAAATCCCGTGTCCTAGCCGGTCTTCCCTGGCCTAATTCACGCACCAAGGTCACCCAACACTATTGCCCTACCATCCCATGCAATCCTCATTGTGCCTAACTCCACACTCCATCCTATCTCTCAACCATCACCTTTGATACCATTCTATCACGACCCGCCTTCAACAAAAGGAGGGAAGGGTCATTAGATTTCCAGACCCTTCCTTATTTAAGTTGAAGGAGAGATAATGACCCCCGAGACCCGCCTTCAATAGGTCCTGGAGTGGAGACTAGCACTAAGGGTATAGAAATTACACACAAATGGAAGGAATTACCCTTTTTTGTTTTATAGGATCGGAAGATAAGATGATGAAACCCAACAACACCAAAACTAAAAGAAAAGTAAAGCCGAAAGTAAACCATTCCCACATGCATGTTCCAAAAAGTAAAAGCCACAAGGTACAAAAGTTACTACAAAGGTAAGTACCAAAGAAAGAGAGAAAACAACAACTGCAACTACCCCAAAGGTCCGAGCTAATATGGTCCTGCGCGATCCCCGAAGTCCTCCTAGAAACCTGAAAGTAGTTTTATACGTAGGGTGAACATACAAGTATACTCAGTAGGGAAAACCTAAATCTCTCGTGCACAAGTGGGGGAACGTACTAAAGTCCCGTGAGAAAAGGAGTAAACCGAACACCTATCAAGGTAAACTATACACCCAAACCTCACCAAGGCGCACTCCCCAAATAACACAAGTCAAGTAATATATATAATAAGAGCACATCGATGTTTGGGTACCCCGTGCCACTTTCCCACTGGTTATTGAGACATCCTACGCATCAAACCAATCCCGCCATTCTCACCGCAGTCCCACTGCCACACCCGCCCGCACACACCTGGGCCACAACCACATGTAGTCCCACTGCCGAATCCCACCCACAAACACCTGGGCCGCAACTGTCACACGTAACCACACCTGCAAACACCTAGGCCAGAACAACCACCACCACGCCCGAAGACACCTGGGCTAGAAGATCCACTGCCACGCCCGAAGACACCCGAGCCTCATCCCGAAGACACTTGGGAAACCACCTGCCGCACACACCTGGCCAACCACCACACTACCCTACCCGAAGATTCTTGGGCTAATAATGGACCTCAGGCCATCACAGCCTGCCCGAAGATACTTGGGCTATCTGGGAAAGAGAGCAGAAAAGGAGATAATAACCAGCCACTAATAATAGTGTTGGGAAAAACACCCTCCCCCATGAAATGGGGGTGTTCGAAACTAAGTGATCAACTTGGGTGGGGTGCGAATAAGAAACACAAAACTACAAGTATGTATATATAGGTAACAAGCACTCACCCAAGTTAGATTTTTCTTCAGCCAGCCTAAAGGACACAAACAACACTCAAGTCCGAGTCACGACTCTCACCAACAAACCCATTGTCCCTTTCTTGTTTTTATGTCCAGTAATAATGTTCAAATAAGTTTATGCACTACTGGGCAACTGACACCATAAGTATAACCAAGGAAAAGAAACCATCCAAACATCAATTTAAGTATCTACACCCGATTCTCTTGTAAAGTCACAACAACAAAGGAATAAGTGAGATCCCTCGAAGTACTGGAACCAAAGACAACCCCGAGACACTACCCCGTGTCCCTTTCCCCAAAAAGGTTTTTCATCAACAGAGGATCCCACCCCAATTCGTGATATAAACAAGGTAACCACCCGGTCTTAAATCTCACAACCACCGAAAGTATAAAAACAGGGGATCCCACCCCCTCCCACATCTCCAACAATCGGCCTGTAAAAGAAAACAACCAAACCACTACCACCAACACAAAGTAGGGCCATGCCAGTATTTTGAGATTTATAAGATTTAACACACTCCATGATTTCAATTCCCGTGTGTTTTAACCGGGGGTTATCACAGAAGGGTTGATCCTAGTGCTTCCAATTTACTTAGCCGAATATACGTAATTAACCAATTTACTTTTCATGACAGGAGTTCACAACCACAAAGAAGCCATTTAAAACATCACCAGGGGTTCATTAATGCACAGAGAAAGACCACCAACAACCATGATTTTCAGAAGGCATAAGCCAGCACAACTCAGAAAGACGATCATAATACAACAGCATCAACGATCACAAACCCCCCTTCTTTCTTCATAGAATCCGTTCATTATATTTATTTAGGTTTGGTTTATCCAATTCTACAGAATCAAAATCATGCCCACCCTGCATGATACATAAAAGAGAGAGAGGCAAAGGAGAAATTCCCTACTTGTTGGTCAACGATCGACGTTGAGGCCTGGCGTGGAACTTCACGGATAGCGATGCGGCTCGCATGAATGAAAATCACCTCGTCAACGCTTAGACCGGGCGTGGAACTTCACGCATAGCGATGCGGCTCGCCTAGAGGAAGGGTAATCTGGCGCAGGGTGAACGAGAAAAGAAGAAACCTACGGCGAACCCCTTAGTTATAAGGGTCACGGACGGTTGAGATAAGAACGCGAAACCGCCTGAGTGGGGGTCGTGGGTTGACCAGTGGCCCCACACGTCATTAGAGGTCGGGTGGTTTAAACCGACACACACACCAGGTTAATTCATTAAATACTTAATTAAAACATTTATGGGCATTACCGGGTTTTAAAACACGCTTAAAGGAGTCAAAATAGGGTTTAAAAA
This sequence comes from Viscum album, assembly GCA_963277665.1. Classification (NCBI taxonomy): domain Eukaryota; kingdom Viridiplantae; phylum Streptophyta; class Magnoliopsida; order Santalales; family Viscaceae; genus Viscum; species Viscum album. Next base: position 286,654,394 of record OY728151.1, on the reverse strand, counting down.
CCCTAATTGCGCAAGAAGGAGTGCCACTAGAAATAACCCATGAGGGTAGGCCAGAGCCACCGGTAGATGAGAGCTACTGGTGGGTGACAGCGACCGGTAGACCGAGCTACCGGTAGGCCTACTACCGGTAGTCCTGCTACCGGTAGGCCTGCTACCGGTAGGCTAAGTCTACCGGTAGGCCTACCGTTACGCCAAACTTCACCGAGATTCCCAGACCAGAAAACCCAACACGAGATTTTCATAAAGTAATGGACCCCAAAAACCCAGGCCATTACATCTCACCTCCGTGACATCGCCCGAGGGCTGGATCTACAATCTCGAATCGTTGCACCAACAAACGAATGTGAAATGATCCATTTACTCCAAGAACGCGTAGAACGCAACAAAGAATGCGAGAGAGAAAATATAAGGATTAAACAAGAGGGACGAACCTCGATCGTTGTTCGTGAAGATCCGGGTTCGTTGCTATTAGATCAAAACCAAAACAACCTCAAAATCCCCGCAACAACCTGTCCCGCAAGAACGATCGATCCACGGGCTAATATGTTCGTGGATTAGTCCGCATTCGTCGTTGAAATCAAAAATGGGGAAGGAAATCAAAAACAAACATCCTACTTGGATCCGCGGCATTCGTTGGCGAAGATCCGGTCGCCGGGTCGTCGTCGCTGGCGAAGCTCGTCAAGAACGTCGTCACCACGTTGGGAGGTTTTCTCTAGAGCCTCCAGAGCCCCCAGGGAAATTCAGGGTTATGGAAAACTGTAACCCTGATCCCATGTGAAATTTTCATTTAAAAAGAAAAGAGATTTCACTGTAACAAAGATTTAAATAAAATATTTTGATAAAATATTTTATTACGGTTGCGTCCAAAAACTAGATTTCACCACCGACCTGTGCCGGCCGATGTTAGGCCTCGCCTAAGGTAAAATCGCTTTTCCGAATGTAACAGTGCCCTCAGATTTCTGATCCGAGCACCCGTTCGGGAGTTATTCCACTTTTTCAGGAAAATCGCACGCGAGCGTTATTTAATTTTTAAATTAAATTCAAACATTTGGTTCAGGCTCACCGAGCCTCGGAACTGCACGCCGTCTCAGAGCCTGGTCTCGAATTAATTCCCATATAATATTAAAATAGTACATGAAAAAATCTGGGACATTACATATAGAAACACATATACCTAATATTTATGTAATTTATTCAAATTTCAGTATTGATTTTAGAATTTCATTATAACATGGTACATTTAATATATTATGTTTTTAATTGGTAAATTTTATTTATTTTTTAAATATTATTACAATTAGGTGTTATCTATTCATTTTTTATTTTTTTTGAAATTTAATAATCTTCTATTATTTATTTATATACATCTATTCATTATGTTTTAATATTTTCGGTATGTATTCTTTTTTTATTTTAATACATATCCATATTTTTTTAATAATTTATATTTAATTAATAAAACTTATCCATTTTTTAATACTTTTAAAGTGTACTTGCTTTTAATTATTCAATTTAACTCATTTTTTCACATGATCCTCAGCTCAGTTGGTGAGGTCTCTCTAAGTGAATCCACGGGACTCAGGTTCGAAGCCAAGGTAGAGACATAATTTCGGGGGGGGGGGGGTGTAGCAGCACTGTAGCAGGTAATGTAGTAGCATTGTGCGGGGCACTGTAGCAGCACTGTGCAAATATTATAGCAGACATTGTAGCAGGTACTGTTCGGTACTGTAGCAATCAAAACTATTCACCTTGGGCCACCGGTTTGAGTTTGGAGTCCTTAAAGCTTTCGGGCCACCCGGGCCTTCGGGGCACCTCAAGGCATTCGGGGTTACCTAATATGCAGATGCCTTAAAAAATCTACAAGAAACCAGCTCCAGATGAGGATTCAAGATCAGGACGCATTCACCATAACAGGGCTAACGAATTTGGAAGAATGAGAGTATGACATTGCCATCTGTACTGGGCATGTGCATCATTGCACAAGACAACTAGCTGAACAGTCATGCAAAGGTGGAGAGCTAATCACGATGCTGATACTGGGGAGGGGCGATTTCAAGTAGTCATAGTCTGTATGATTTCCTTAATACCTAAGGGTCCTATAATGTCCCCAAGCTTACGGGAAATGTAATCTCTAAGCCTACGGGTCTTGTAAGGGTCTCCCTTATCCCTTAAAAGAGGGTTGTAAAAAATTAATAAAAAAAAGAAGGCCTTCGGGTCATTCAGACAATTTAACTCATTTTTAACATGCATGCATTTAAGATTATATATTCATTAATAATGTTAAAAATATATTTGTAAATAAATATTTATAAATAAATATTTATAAATAAATATATTTATAAATGTATATTTACTATATTTATAAATTTATATATTTATAATTAAAAATAAATAAATATTATTTTTAAAAAAGTATTTATATACTTATAAATAAATAATTATATATATTTAAATAATTATAAAAATATAATAAATATATTCAAATAATGAATATATCTACTATGCTTACATTTATAGGTAATTATTATATATATATATATATATAATTATATAAATATATATATATACTTATATAAATATATATAATGATACAAATATATAAATATTATTTAAAAAAAGTATTTATATAATTACAAATAAATAACTATACATCTAAACAATTATAAAATTATAATAAATATATTTAAATAATGAATATATTTACTATATTTATATTTATTTATTAAATATATATATATATATAACTATATAAATATACATAATCATATAAATATATTTATAATTATAAATAAAAAATATATTTATATAATTTTAAATAAATAATTATATATTTAAATAATTATAAAATTATGATAAATAAATATATAATTATATAAATATATTTACAATTTTTTTATTTGTAATTATAATTATAGATCATTTATGAGCGCTAAAGTTTTAGCACGAATAAAGATGTCTTTTATCAGCGTTTCTTTAGCGCAGATAAAGATAGAGCTTTATCAGCGCTAACAAAGCGCACATAAAGATAGAGCTTTATCAGTGTTGATAAAATGTATCTTTATCAGTGCTTCAATCGTGATATATATCTCAAGCTTTCTGCATAAGCCACCTGCTGTCAGTGCTCCTCCTCGAATCTAAGCTCGAATCAAGGCTTGAATGAATCAAAGGCTCAAACGAATCCAAGACTCGGATCAAGGCTTGAATGAATCTAAGCTTTCACGATATCTCTACTTTATCTCGGTCGAATCAGAGTTTCAATATAAGGTGTGTTATTTTCTCCCCCTCTCCACTCGTTGATTGCTTGTTTGGGTTTCACATAAGGTGTCTTTCGACTCCATTTTAAGAAATCTCAATTCCCTTTTAATACTTTAATGCATGCACTACTTTCCCTTATTCTTCAAGCCTTCCACTCACTGTTGTTGAAGGTTTTGCATCATCTACGACATCCCTAGGTAGGTGTATTTATGCTTTATTTGTTCCCTAATTTGCTTCATGTTATCGAGTGTTTGAAATTGGTTTATCTAAAATTATAATTGTTATTTGGGTTTAACTGGATTTAAATATGTTTGTTGCTCAAGGTTTTAAAGGGATTCTAATTGATTTCCAATTGGGTTCTTATGGATTTAGCCTTGTTTTTTATCTGCATTTAAAAGATAAATTATATTTTTGGACAATAAAATATTTATAATGGTTTTCATAAATCAATTCGGTGTTTTAAAATTATTTGAGGTTGTTTATGAAATCTATACGGGTAATGCATGAGTTCATGATATTGATTAATTTAGGTTTCCTTATTTTAGAAGTTTTCTTATGTTTTGTTTTGTTCTTGTGTTATTTATTTATGTCCAATGTTATGGATTTATATTTTCATGTTTTATGTTTATACAAATATTTATTGGTGTGTGTGTGTGTGTTAGACGCATGCACATATTCACATGAAAATATGTGAATATTTGCATCGAGAGTTGTTTAGATATGTTCGTGTGTAATTGCATATGTTTATAACATTTAAAGAGAAGTTTTCAAATTTAAACACGTTGATTGAATTTGGTTTTCTTATATAGGGTTTTAAATGTTTTTTTTCATTTAAAAGCAGTTTTGAGATTACCAATTTTTTTAAAAATGACCTCAAGAAAAATGATTGCTTTTATAGTGAGCTTTCAGATGGATTTTTGAAAGGATGCATTGCTTCAATTATGTTCTCAATTGTGGCTTGTTATTGTTAATGGAATGAATAATTTATATGTAAATTGCTTTGTGGTTTCCACATGGGAGCACTACTGCAAATTGGGCCTTTAATAGCGTTAGTAAAAGAGATTTATCTGCATTTTAGAGGCGATAATGTAAGCGATGTTAAAGGGTTAGCTTTAACAGCACCCGTAAAAAGCACTGATAAATGCTCCACTGATAAAGTGTATATATTTTTTTTCACGCCCCACCCCTCCCTTTATCAGCGCCTCCTCCTCCACCCCCTTTATCAGCGCTTCCCCCACCCCTTTATCAGTGCTTTAGCATGCGCCCCTACCTCCAGTGAGTTTTGAATCTGGGACCTCCAGCTTATACACCAACGCCTTTTCCACCCCTATACTGTTTTGTTTTACATTTTATGATATATCTATATATTTACATAAATTTTATTATATTTTTTATCCATATATTTATATATATGTTTATATATATATATATTGATATTTTTTTTTAAAATACATAATTATTTATATATATGTTTTAAAATGAATATTAACTCTAAAAACCCTTAAAACACATAAAAACATTAAGAAACTCTGAAAACCCTAAAACCCCTAAAAACACTGAAACAACCATAACTTTTGATTCGGGAGTTAGTTTCAGCTCCACAACTAGTCAAATCAAAGCTCATTAAATGAACTTCGATATGATATGCGGTATAGGCTGAACAAACACCCAAATCGAATGTTACATACATTTTAATTTTAAAAAATTGGAGTCGGTGACTAAAAAATATGTTTCGGAGGCCTTATGGACCTTTATGGGGGGGGGGAATGCTCAAAGTTCTGGTCCAAATGGACACCTAGGTCAAAATTTATGGCCGTTTGATATTCGAGTTCAATTTATAACTTTTTTGAAACTGTAATAACCTTTTTTATTCAGTTTTTATGCAATTTGAATATAATGTGGTTTTAGCTCGTTTCATAAGTTTCGATTTACTAGTTATGGATCTGAAACAAACTTTCATATTGAAAGTTATAATCCTTTCAATATTTTTAGGGGGTTTAGGGGTTTTAAGGGTTTTTCACAATCAATGGTCTTTCAAACGCCCATAACTTCTGAATCAGGTGTTCATTTTGCCTCTACCACATATCAAATCAAAGCTTGTGATAAGCTCTACATCTCAGTGACCCACAAGAACTCTAGATAACCTCTATTGAGGCCAAAAAATTCTCAAAATGCTTTCAAATGGAAATAACTTCTGCTATAGGTGTACATTTTGCCTCCACCACATGTTATTTTTAATGATATATATATATATATATTGAAATACACCCTTTACCAGTGCTAGTAAGAAAACGCTGATAGGGGGTCTTTATCAATGCTTCTAAAAAAACGCTCATAAAGACCGCCATTTTATCAGCACTTTTTTAGAAGCACTGATAAAGACCTACCTTTTATAAGTGCTTTTTTAGAAGCGCTGATAAATGCTCATTTTATCAGTGATTTTTTACTAGCACTGATAAAGGGGGGTCTTTATCAGTGCTTTTTTACAAGCACTGAAAAATGACCCCATTTAACAATGCTTTTTTAGTGCTGTTAAAGACCCTCCTTAACAACACTTTTTCTAATGCTGAGAAACGAGGTTTTTAACAACACTTTCAGTGAGCACTGTTAAAACCCTAGTACTGGATAAACCTAGTTTTGTAGTATTGGAGATCGTTAGTGATGTAATATCCATGTTGCTTCACCTATAGTGTTAAGGATGTGATAACCTTATTTCTTTGATGATGGTGTTGTTATAGCCCCTTGGGTTGTTGATTATGGTGGTATATGTTTAATATTGTCATACCCTAGGATCCAATGAGATTCCCATGATTATTTTTCATTTGATGATATTCGCTTAGATATCCCTTCTACACACATTGTTTTCATCCTTTTTTACATTTAATGGACAGAGTAGTACTCATAGTACATGGTCCATAATGTTGGTAAATTATAACTTACCACCATGGTTATGCATGAATTGTAAATACATTATGTTTTCTATACTTATATACAGACCAAAGCAAACCGATAATGATATTGATGTATATTTGACTCCATTGACCGAAGATATGAAATTGATGTGGGATACAAGTGTTACAATATTTGATTCTCATAGAAATAAAGAAATTACATTGAGGGTCATGTTGTATGGAATGATAAATGGATTTACTGCTTATGAATTTTTTTAGACTATAACATTAAAAGAATGTTGGGGTGTTCCATTTGTGAAAAATGAACACACTCAGTTTGGTTGAAACATTTTTCAAAGACTTTATTTTTAGGACATTAGAAATTTTTACCTTGACAACATAAATACCAATCCTGGATGATAGTATTTGATGAGAATACCAAATAAGGTACAACACCGTCTCCACTAACAGTTGATCAACTATTCAATAAAGTAAAAGATATCGACACTATTTTCTGTAAACCATTTTCAAAAAACCTTACAAAATCAGGTTGGAAAAAGTGATCAAATTTCTTTGAATTATTGTATTGGAATTGTTTGTACGTCAGACATTTTCTTGATGTCATACATGTAGAAAATAATGCATCTGATAGTGTTATTGGTACATTACCAAATGTTAGAAAAAAAGATGACATAAAGGCTAGGTTGGACATTATTTAAATGGGGATACGGGAAGAGTTGACACTGGTGAAGGGTAAATGGTGGAATTTTCTTTCTCCGACATCTTACACTCTACCTAGATAGGAAAAATTAAAATTTTTCATTTTCCTTAATGGTGTAAAAGTTACATAGGGGTATTCCTCAAATATAAAGAATGTTGTTTCGATGACTAATTTGAAGTTACAAGGACTAAAATCACATGACTGTCATGTTTTGAGGCAATATTTGATGCTTGTTTCTTTATGTTGCATTATTCTTAAAAATGCATGACACACATTAACCAGACTCTACTTCTTTTTCAAAGCCATATGTAGTAAAGTTACAGACCCGATGAAGTTTCCAATCACGAATAAGGAGGTTGCAGTCATATTATGTGAATTAAAGATGTTCTTCCCACCATTATTCTTTGATATAATGGTCCACCTGATGGTTTACTTGGCTAGAGAGGTTCAACTATGTGGTCCTGTCCATTATAGTCGGATGTACCCCATTGAATGGTATATGAATATTTTGAAAGGGTATGTTAAGAATCAAAGTCACCCAGAAGGTTCTATTACAGAACAATATATTGTTGAAGAAGCTATTGAATTCTATACCGATTAACTATCAGATATTGACAACATCAGTCTCCCAAAGTCGCATCATAATGGATGCCTTATGGGTGAAAGGATTTTCAAAAGAGATGTTGTTATAATTACTATCATGGAGTGGGAGAAAGCACACCTTTACATTTTACACAATAGTGAAGATGTTGATTCATATGTTGAAGCCCACAAAAAATTCCTAGATATTTGAATTCATTAAGGGCTAAAGGATGGATATCAAATACACATAATCAATAGTTTATAGGATGGTTCCAAGATCAAATTTATAAGGAGTTATCTGAAAATATGAATTCAATTTCCAAAAAAAATCGATGTCTAGCTAGGGGACCAAATGCAAATATTATACATTACACTAGTTTTGCAATCAATGGTTATACATTCTATATAAAAGAACATGATGACTGCAGTACAATGCAAAATAGTGGAGTTACACTTACGGCAGAAGCGATGCACATATCTGGTTCCAAGTATAGAAATCCAATTTATGTGAATATATCATATTTCAGTATTATCGAATAGATATATGATTTGGATTATACAACATTTCAAGTGTTGATTTTCTATTGCAAATGGGTTGACAATATAAGTGCAGTGAAAGTTGATGAAATGGGATTCATGAAAGTGAATTTCAATGTGGAATGAGAAAAGGATGACCCATTCATAATAACATCACAAGCAATGCAAGTATTTTATGTCTCAGATCCAACAAACAAGAATTGGTTGATTGTCCTGCTGGAAACTAAAACAATTGTAGGGTCAGATAGAAATTCAATTGAGGATGACCCTTTTATTGAGAGATCACAATCATTTCATGTTAATCACTACCACAAAAACAATTTTTTCCAACGCCAACCTTTATCAGCGCTAACGAAAAAGCACTGATAAAGGGGGGTACCTTTATCAGTGCTAAAAAAAGTGCTGATAAAAGCACCCCTTTATCAGCGCTGATAAAGGTACCCCCCTTTATTAGCACTTTTTTAACGCTGATAAAGGGACCCCCCTTTATCAACATTTTTTTAGTAGCACTGATAAAGGGGGAGCCTTTATCAATACTTTTTTTAAAAGCGCTGATAAATGGTCGACTTCAAAAAAAAATTAATTAAAAAATATATATTAATATATAAATATATAAATATATTTATATTGATATAAATATAATTTTTAATTTTTAAATATATTTTAGATAAGTATAAATATACATTTACACTTAATATACTTAATATATAAGATATTTAGTGAAAATGACTTATAAAAAAATTAAAAAAATATTTTTAATTAACAATTTTCTAATTATCATGGAGTAATAATCATTTAATAACAATTTGAAGACTAAAAAATTTAAAAAAGATCCAAAATATGTTGAAAACGCAACTCGAACTTTAAACTGCCATAACTTTTGATCCGGGTGTCCGTTTGAGCTCTACCATATATCAAATCGAAGCCTGCGATGAGCTCTATGTCGCTATAACCTAGGGAAGCCCCAATAAAGGTTTTTCTGAGGCAGAAAAAGGCCCAAAAGACCTCCAAAACTGAGTTTTTAGTCGGGGTACCCCGATTTTTTAACATTTTGTGGATTTTCATCCTCGTTTAAGGGGGTATTATTGGTTTTTTTGGTGGGGGAATGAATTTATTACAAGGTATTACATTAATATTGATATTATGTTTTTGAAATTTCATTATTTTTTATAATGCACTGCTATTTATAATAAAAAATATAACAATATATACATATTTTTTTATATTCACACATAAAAATTTAATTATATAAATATAAATAATAAAATATATTTACATATAAAATATATTAGTTTTATCTAAATAATAACTAATATCCATTTTATTTAAAATACCAATATATGAATATTTATATACCTATATATTAATCTAACTATATATATATTAATATAACTACATATATATATTAATATTACTATAAATATATATATTAATATCACTATAAATATATATATTAATATCACTATAAATATATATATTAATATAACTATATATATATATACTAATATAAATATATATTACTATCCGAATAAATATAAATAAATATATATATATATAAATAGAGATATATATTAATATAACTATATATATATATATATTAATATAACTATATATATATATTAATATAACTATATATATATATATCACTATATGAATAAATATAACTAAATATATATATAGAGATATATATATATATATATTAATATAACTATATATATATTAATATAAATATATATATATATATATATATTAATATAACTATATATATATATTAATATAAATATATATTACTATACGAATAAATATAACTATATATATATATATATAGAGAGAGAGATATCATGAAATGGAAACAAATCAAAATAGAGGAGTGGTAAGGGCTTAGGCGCGCAGGTGGGAGGTCTCGAGTTCAAATCATGGTGGAGGCAGGGGTGCACGCGCATGGGGGAATATGGGAGAATGCACTGATAAAGTGTGGAGGGGGTGCATGGAGCGCTGTAGGGGGGTGGAAAAGCGTTGTAAAAGGGGGGGCTCAGGCGCTATAAAAGCCCCCCCGATTGACAGTATTTTTTTTTTTTTTTTTTAATTTTTAATTTTTTTAACTTTGATCAGCACTTTTAAAAAAGCGCTGATAAAAGGGGTCCTTTATTAGTACTAAAATGAAAGCGCTGATAAAGGAAGTTCTAATAAATGGGTCTTTTATCAGTGCTAAAACAAAGCGCTGATAAAGGACCCTTTTATCAGTGCTTTTTGGAGCACTGATAAAGGGGACCCCCTTTATTTTCGCCGGCATTAACAGCGCTTTTCTAGCGCTATTAAAGACTATTTTTAGTGATGATAAAAGCCGTATTTGTAGTAGTGAATCTCAATGTAGACAATGTCTTGTATGGAAGAGGGGACCACAAGGATGGGATTTGGATTCTCGATAGAGGATCCAAATCCCTTGAACCTTTAAAAAAATAAATAGAGTTCAATGTAAAGGTTAAAGTGTTTTTTAATATACTATGCTTTTACTCATAATATTACCTATTCTCTAATACATTAACATAATCTAGATAAAATGTTTGACTATAATGTGGAGAAACAATGTCTTCTGGACATGATGATGTTACCAATCTCAGGGAAGAATAGACTATTGATGTTGAAACTGCATAATTATTAGGGGATCAACAACATGTTGATGAAAAAACAAGAACGACACAACACCACAATGTTGAATAAAATTATCAAGGCAAGAAATAAGGGTATAAAATTTGAGGTTGGATGGAATCAACGAGACCAACCTATTGACCCCAATAAGTTAATGTTCATTAGTTATATTGGGGTCACAATGAGGATGAATGTGCCAATTGATATATATTCATGGCACCATGTCCATCCTATAACAAAATAAACCCTTTGGAAAGATATAATGGTAATGTTATGATATACCTTCTCCATTTCACCAAAAAAATTATATAACAAAACATTGATTTAATTTTCATTTTCCTTAAAAAGTTCATTTATTTTAGAATATTTCCATAATAAATATGTCTTAATGTCCACTGGAAAATCCCATAGAGGATTCCAGACTCTTCTTACTAAATTTCCTTTTAGGGATGTTGAGGGGAAAGTAAATCCCCATCCACTAGTTATTTATGCATACATTATAAAGTAGAAAACATGGAATGATTTCATCAGTTGTCATGATGAGAAATCATTTCAGGTTCATTATAGTTGATAATATATTATTTAATATTATTTATTTTATCTAATTTGATTTAAATTTGTTAATTTATGAAACAAAAAAAGAGTACTGAAAATAAAGGGAAAACCGTAAGAAGTGCAATTTGGATTCATTAATCCCTGTATCATTTCTATAAAAGAAACTTCTTTGGTGAAGGAAGAAGTTTATAAGAAGAAAGATGAGCTATACAATGAGTTTGAGAAAAAAATAATAGACGATAAATACTTTTTGATGCCTACAATGCAGGGGTAAAACTCCACAATCCAGTCGCAAAAAATATATTTTTATTTTTTTCATTACTTAATTGTTTTTGTTTTTTTAGGTAGCATTAGATACTGATCATAGTCAATATAGAAACCAAAAATATATATTTTTTGGATCCAATGCATGGATATTCAACAAACCGACCACACATGATGTGTATTGTGAATTTAAAATACACCACAATCAACATTTTATAGATAAAATTAGAATTATATGTTTCATTATGGGTTTTAAGAAGATTTTTTTATGATAGAGTGGTTTCTAAATATAAGCTAAATCATGGAATTAAGTCGGTGACTGATCATAAAAAGCTCATGGATTACTTCAAATGGAAACAAATTAAGGTATATATAGAAAGATTTAACTATCAAAACATATTTCAAAATAATTTACTTATTTTGATCAACGTTTCCACAGTTTCTGAAGTAAGATAATGATAATGATTTTAGATATTATATTTATAAATTTATGAGAGAGATCATAAACCATTAAAAGACCAACATCCCCAGATTAGTAATTTCCAAAGGTAATTACAATTTCGTTAAAAATATTTCTTAATTGTTTCCTTAGCTATATTTTCTCAGTACTACCAATATTGTCGATAACCTTTATACTCAAAAGAAGAAGTAATTTTTTTAGATATGAGTGAGCAATATACATGGTGTCATAATGTTCAATGAAAAAAATTTAGGTGATTACCTGCTATGTTTGTGATCTAGTGCGGGTTATAACCTTAGAAATATATTTGGGGACTGAAGCATTAGTATCATAATTCTTATATATTATTTTTGATCTATTTCTCAAGGAGAATTATAATGGAGAAAATCAATTTGTTTAGAAAAAATCAGAAAACATGGTGTCATAATGTATATAGACATCATAAAGAGGTGACTTCCTACTACTTATTTAGTTAATTTTATCATAATTTTATCTATTTTTTAGTTAATTTACTTATAATTTTTAGAATAAAATTAGACTAATTCCCTCTCCAGGGTTCCATCATAAATAGGTGACTTCCTACTACTTATATAGTGGTTTCATTTTCCCCTAATATGTATGTGCACATTCATTATGTAAAACGATCCATGTTCACAAGATCATCAATAAAAAACTCATCATCATTCTCAATAAAAAATATATGAGAATAGGGATGTTCCCATTTTTATGAAAAAATAATGATGATGTTATATTAGAGTTTATCATCACCAATAATATTGACAAGGATATACTATATAACACAATCCATAAAGACTTAATGGATGCACTATATTTTAGTGTCATTTGGATGATATAAAGGGTTATACTGATGTTTAATACTATCAAAAGGGGTAAAAAATTTATAATGGACTTTAGTGTCTTCTAAAAATACATAATGGGTCACACTGGAGTTTTTTCCATCAAATAAGGTAAATGGTTTATCATGAAGTTTATACTCTCTATGATGATGAAAGAGAAAGATAGATTTTATTATGTTCCAGAAAAACTCAAATGTAAATATTTATTTTAGTTCAATCAATAAAACCTAATAGATTTACACTAATATTTAATGTTTTCTAGGAATAAATAAAGGTATACACTAATGTTTAGTATAATCTAGGAATGTATAATGTGTTATGATAGTTTTTTGTAGCTGATCAAAAGAAAAAAAATTTACATATGAGTTTTATACCAACCCAAAAGGATAAAAGTTTTTGTGGAAATTTTGTGTAATACATAAATGTTATGTTATTTTAAAATGGTTAAATATATCACATTGTTGAGATTGAGATTCTAGAATATCTCATATGTATCCACAATGGGTGAATAAAAAATGTTATAGTTTAGAATCATAGTTTAAAACAATGGTATTGGGAATGCCAGTTATCTTTAACAAATGATTGTTATAATTTTAAGCTATAATGAAGGAAAAAAATATTTTAATGTAGCAAATATAGTGTGCAAAAACAATTCCTTATGATGAGATTTATATTTTAGAGACTTTAATAAAGAAATATCATATAGGTAATCATCATCTATATAGGATGGTATTTCATACATTTTAAGGTCATGTGGTAAGGACCATTGAAGGAATTGTTTTCTTATATAGGTTTACCCAGTATGACTCAAATTGTGTGATTTTAGTTTAAAATTGACATTTTATTAATGTATTGTTTTATATTTATGTTTAATTTATTTCTTTATAGTATTACCAACATAAGAATTGTTTTATTATACAGGTGTATTATTTTTCTCAAGTTGTGATGGTTTGTTTTAAGCTTCTCATGATCATGAGAGATTGGAATTCAAGGCTGTAAATAAGACAATGAAAATAAGAAAATGGGTCAATCAACCACACCTCAATCTGATACACGGTGTACCCATTATGACTCAAACTGTGTGGTTTTAGTTTAAAATTGACATTTTATTAATGTATTGTTTCATATTTATGTTTAATTTATTTCTTTATGGTATTACTAACATAATAATTATTTTCTTATATAGGTGGATTCTCTCGATAAGTCATATTTTTTTCTTCAACCATCTGCAGCAAGCCAGAAAAGACAGAACATGTTGCTTTTAGATGAGGCGTTTTAAGAAACATGTGGTTTCATTTTCCATCCAAATGGAAAAATTCTCTCTTTTTTTGGGTTGGTGGAGTCAGTTCAAAGAAAAATCACACATCATAAACTTAATCATCCTCACCTCAATCCAATACACAATGTTCTCGGCATGACTCGAACTATATGTTTTTGGTTTATAATTTACATTTTAGTTCAAAAAAACATCACATACTAAAAAATGATAAAAAAACATTCAGATTGTTTTGATAATTTAGTAAAATTATCCATAATTCATTTTTGATGTGTAGGAATCATCCACACCTTAATCCGACGCATGATGTGACCAATATGACTCTAAGTGTGTCATTTTATTTAAAATTGACATTGATTTTAGTAAAAAACATAAGTTACATACTCAAAAAAATAAAACACATTAAAATTATTTTGATACTTTAGTACAATAATCCATAAGTCATTTTTGATGTATAGGAATTAGCCACACCTCAATCCGATACATGGTGTGCCCGATATGACTCAAAGTGTCCGTTATCAGTTTAAAACTGACATTTTAGTTCCAAAAGTATCACTCACTAAAAAATGAGAAAACATGCTTAGATTCTCTTGGTAATTTAAGAAAATTATTCATAAGTATTTTTTAACATGTAGGATTTAGTCTCATGTCAAACCGACATAAGATGTGACCGATATGACTCAAAGTGAATGTTTTCAATTTAAAATGGCATTTTAGTAAAAAAAAAGTGACATAGTAAAAACCAATAAAACACATTAATATTGTTTTTTACTTTATTAAAATGATCCATAAGTAATTTGGGATGTGTAGGATTTATCCTCACATCAATCCGACGCATGGTGTGACCGGTATGACTCCAAGTGTGTCTTTTTATTTAAAATTGAATTGATTTTAGTAAAAAAAAGTGACATAATCAAAACTGATAAAACACATTAGGTTTGTTTTTATAATTTAGGAAAATGATCCATAAATTATTTTTGATGTGTAGGAATCAGTTGTATCTCAATTTGATACATGATGTACCCGATATGACTCAAAGTACTTGTTATCAATTTAAAATTTACATTTTAGTTCAAAAAGTGACACTCATTGAAAACAAATAAAACATGTTTTTATTATCATGATAATTTAATAAAATAATTCATAGGTCATTTTTGACATATGTGAATTAATATCATGTCAAACCAACACATGATGTGACTAGTATGACTCAAAGTTCATGTTTCAGTTTAAAATGACATTTTAGTAAAAACATAAGTGACATACTCAAAATTTATAAAATGCATTAATATTATTATTATATTGTAGGAAAATAATATATAAGTCATTTGGGATGTGTATTAATTATCTTCACCTCAATTTGATGCATGGCATGACTGGTATGACTCAAAGTGTGTCTTTTTATTTAAAATTAACATTAATTTTAGTAAAAAAGACAACTGACATACCCAAAACTGATCAAAAACATTCATGTTGTTTTTATACCCTATTAAAATTATCCATTAGTCATTTTTTATGTTTACAAATTATCATCACCTCTATCCGATACATGATGTGCCCGATATGACTCAAAATGTCCGTTATCATTTTAAAATTCACATTTTAGTTCAAAAAGTGTCACTCACTAAAAACCAAGAAAATGCACTCATATCGTCTTAATAATTTAGTAAAATAATTCATAAGTCATTTTTGACATGTAGGAATCATTCTCACATCAAACTGACACACGATGTGACCGATATGACTCAAAGTGCATGTTTTTAGTTTAAAATGACATTTTAGTAAAAAACACAAATGACATACTCAAAACTGATAAAACACATTCATATTGTTTTTATACTTTATTAAAATTATACATAATTCATTTTAGACATGTATGAATCATCCGCACCTCAATCCGATGCATGGTGTGACCGACATGACTCCAAGTGTGTCTTTTTATTTAAA
This sequence comes from Viscum album, assembly GCA_963277665.1. Classification (NCBI taxonomy): domain Eukaryota; kingdom Viridiplantae; phylum Streptophyta; class Magnoliopsida; order Santalales; family Viscaceae; genus Viscum; species Viscum album. The sequence continues at coordinate 286,638,400 of OY728151.1, read as the reverse complement.
ATCAACATTAATTTTAGTAAAAAAGACAACTAACATACTCAAATATGACCAAACACATTCATATTGTTTTTATAATTTAGTAAAATGGTTCATAATTCATGTTTTATGTGTGTGAATCATTCTCACCTCAATCCGATACACGATGTTCTCGGTATAACTCAAAGTGTCAATTTTTAGTTTAAAATTGACATTTTAGTTCAAAAAGTCTCACTCACTAAAAACCAAGAAGATGAACTTAGATTATCTTAATAATTTATTAAAATGATTCATAAGTCATTTTTGACATCTAGGAATCATTCTCACATAAAAATGACACACAATATGATCACTATGACTCAAAGTGCGTGTTTCCAATTTAAAATGATATTTTAGTGAAAAAAACACGTGACATACTAAAAACCAATAAATCACATTCATATTATTTTTATACTTTAGTAAAATGATAAATAAGTCATTTGGGATATGTAAGAATCATACTCACCTCAATAAGATGCACGGTGTGACTGGTATGGATCAAAGTGTGTCTTTTTATTTAAAATTGGCATTAATTTTAGTAAAAAAACATAAGTGGCATACTAAAAACCAAGAAAATGATTTAATATTTTTTTATACTTTAGTAAAATGATCCATAAGTCATTTTGGATGTGTAGGAATCATCTTCACCTCAATCTGATGCGTGATGTGACCAGTATGACTCCAAGTGTTTATTTTTATTTAAAATTGACATTAATTTTAGTAAAAAAGACAACTGACATACTCAAAACCAAGAAAACACATTCAAATTGTTTTGAAACTTTAATAAAACAATCCATAAGTCATCTGTAATGTATAAAAATCATCCTTAATTCAATCTGATACATGATGTGCCTGGTATGACTCAAAGTGTCCTTTATGAGTTTAAAATTGTCATTTTAGTTCAAAACATGTTCCACTCACTGAAAATTGAGAAAACACACTCGTATTATCTTGATAATTTATTAAAATGATTAATAAGTAATTTTTCACATGAAGGAATTAGTCTTACATCAAACCAACACATGATGTGACTGGTATGGCTCAAAGTGTGTGTTTCCAGTTTAAAATGACATTTTAGTAAAAAACAAAAGTAATATAATCAAAACTGAGAAAACACATTCAGATTATTTTGATACTTTAGGAAAATGATCCATAAGTCATTTTAGATGTTTAGGAATTATCCTCACCTCAATACGATTCATGGTGTGACCGATATGGTTCCAAGTGCATCTTTTTATTTAAAACTAACATTAATTTTATAAAAAAGACAACTAACATAATCAAAAACAACTAAATGAATTCAAATTGTTTTTATAATTTAGGAAAATTATCTATAAGTCATGTGTGATGTGTATGAATCAACCTCACCTCAATCTGATACACAATGCTACCGTTATGACTCAAAGTGTCCATTATTAGTTTAAAATTGACATTTTAGTTCAAAAAATGTCGCTCACTAAAAACCAAGAAAACATGATCTGATTGTCTTTATAATTTAGAAAAACAATTCATAAGTCATTTTTTACATGCAGGAATTATTCTCACATTAAACTGACACACGATGTGACCAGTATGACTAAAAGTACGTGTTTCCAGTTTAAAATGACATTTTAGTAAAAAACACAAGTGACATACTCAAAACTAAGAAAACTCATTAGGATTGTTTTGATACTTTATTAAAATGATTCGTAAGTAATTTTTGACATTTAGGAATCATATTCACCTCAATCCGATGCATGGTGTGACTGCTATGACTCCAAGTGTGTCTTTTTATTTAAAATTGACATTAATTTTAGTAAAAAAGACAGCTGACATACTCAAAACTAAGAAAATGTATTCAGATTATTTTGATACTTTAGTAAAATTATACATAAGTCATTTGTGATGTGTATGAATTATCCATATCTCAATCTGATGCACAGTGTGACCGGTATGACTCCAAGTGTGTCTTTTTATTTAAAATCAACATTAGTTTTAGTAAAAAAGACAACTAACATACTCAAAACTGAGAAAACACATTTGAATTGTTTTTATAATTTAGGAAAATGATCCATAAGTCATCTGTGATGTGTAAGAATCATACAAATATCAATCCAATACATGATATGCCTGATATGACTCAAAGTGTCCATTATCAGTTTAAAATTGACATTTTAGTTCAAAACACGTGTCACTCATTGAAAACTAAGCAAAAACACTTGAATTATCTTGATAATTTAGGAAAATAATTCATAAGTAATTTTTGACATGTAGGGATCATTATCATGTTAAACTGACACATGATGTGTCTGGTATAACTCAAAGTGCGTGTTTCCAGTTTAAAATAACATTTTAGTAAAAAACACAAGTGACATACTCAAAACCGAGCAAACACATTCAGATTGTTTTGATACTTTATTACAATGATCCATAAGTCATTTGGGATGTGTGAGAACTAGTTTCAACTCAATCTGACGTGACCAACATGACTCAAAGTGTGTCTTTTTATTTAAAATTGACAATAATTTTAGTAAAAAAGACAACTGACATACTCAAACCAATCAAACGCATTGGGATTATTTTGATACCTTAGAAAAATGATCCATAAATCATTTTTGATGTTTATGAGTTAGATTCACCTCAATACAATACACGATGTTCCCAATATGACTCAAAGTGTCCATTATTAGTTTAAAATTGACACTTTATTTCAAAAAGAATTACTCATTGAAAATCAAGAAAATGTGCTTGTATTGTCTTGATAATTTAGGAAAATGATTCATAATTAATCTATGACATGTAGGAATTAATACCACATCAAAACAACACACTATGTGACCGATATGACTCAAAGTGCGTGTTTCCAGTTTAAAATGACATTTTAGTAAAAAACAAAAGTGATATACTCAAAACTGAGAAAACTCATTTGGATTGTTTTGATACTTTAGGAAAAAAAATAAGTCATTTGGGATGTGTAGGAATCAACCTCACCTCGATCTTATGCATGGTGTGACCTATATAACTCCAAGTATGTGTTTTCAATATATAAGTGGCATTTTAGTTTAAAACGTGCATCACATCGCCAAAACTGAGTAAATGAGATCAGATTTTTTCTTATCATTTTATCTATTATTACTTAATTAATTTCCTTTTCATTTATATCTTATACTTATTTAGTTAATTTTCACATAGATTGTAAGATCCCAGATTTTTCCTTGAGGTACAGATCCTTTTATTTCCGGTTAAACTCTAATTTACGTTCTCTTTTTAGATTGGACCCTAAAGGTCAGACCGTGGTCCGGTTGGGTTGTTTTTAAAAAGGGAAAAAGAAGGAGGGTTATAGGCTGGTTGTAGGGCAATTACACGCTGTGTAATTGGAATACACAACGTGTATTCAATACATGATGTGTAATGACCCAGACAGGCTAGTTCACATGATGTAATGGTTTTTCCCAGGGAGAAAGACCCCAAGCTTTACACGATGTGTAAATCATTTACACTCCATGTAAATTTCTGAGGATAGTTTTTAAAATAATAGGTAGGGGCCTTTTTTTGGATAGAAGCCTCACCCTCCTTTCTCTTATGTGCAGGAGAACCCAAGGAAGCCTAAAGCTAGGATTGGCTCCCAATTCGTGATCCATACCCCGTTTATTCCGATGTCAGTCTCGTTGGATCCATGTCGGTGAGTTATCTATTCCTATTGTGTCATTCTTAGTTTCTCTTGGTATCAACTATGCTATTTTGGTATGACCTAATATTCCCTCTTTTTAGGTTATCTATCCATTCTTTGTTTTTCTTCTGATCTGGATCGAATCATAAGATAATACTGGATGAGCACTCTATTACAAACATATGGTAGGTGGTCTATACCTTTCCCTTTGGGTTTAGTGCTTTATATGCCTAGTTTTCATTGTGTCATACGTCATACTCCCTAATGATGCCCCGATAATTAATTTAATAATTGAATTGAACGAATTAGAACCTATTTACATTTCCCTTGAGTATCTTTGAGTTTGTTGGAGGTTGTTTCCCTAACCTAGGTCGCCCATGGGGTTTTCCCTTGCTTTTTCTATTATTATACCACCCATGGGGTGTGTTTGAGCCTTCTTAGTTAGAGGAAGACCAATTATAAAAAAATTAATTAATTAAATTGATTAGGATATGGTTTACCACCTTTTCCATGTGATAACATGATGTGGTTGATTTAACTGCTTGAATGGATTTAATAGAAATTGTGGAAATGAGTGGGTAAACTCATGATATGTGAATGTTTGTAAATTGATAAATGAAATGAGTTGATGGTTTGAAATGGTAGTGGGTGACTTGGTAGGTATACCTTGGATCCTGATTCCATTAGATGCCATGGACATTGCCTCCATGGATCTTGATAGAAGTAGTGGACACCTTGGATGAGATTTCTCCTTGGGTCTTGATTTCATGGGATGACTTGGGCCTTACTACCCCTTGTATTTGGATTTCTTAGGCTTGTAGTAGACATGGTCTATTGATATGCTCCTTGGACCCCATTCCAAGTCTAACTGAGTTTCCATTGAGATGATCCTGGGACTTTATAAGGATGTCTTGGTTAATATACCTTGGATCTGGCCTCGTGGGGTTTGACACTTCTGATTATACAGCTCGACTGTGATAATTTTTACATGCTTGGTTGTACAACATATATATGGTTGATATAATATACATTTTATATGAAGATTCCATGGATGAAATAATATATCGTGTATATGGCATAACTGTGGTGTTTATTTCTGTTTGCTTTACAGTTGACTTATTTTAGGAGATTGACCCCTTGTTTTGTAGGGAGCCTTATTGGCGAGAGAGATTCACTTTACATGTTTTACATATGACATGGGAACTTGTTTCATTTCTGTTTTACATGTGATATACATTGCACACTAGTTATATTGTATTGCACAACTTGGACTTATTATAGACACTGTTGGTGGTGGCCTACTGAGATTTTATCTCACAACCAGTCTCAAGCCGCAGTTGGGTACCCAGACAAACTATATAGATACAGGTAGGGATCAGGGAAAGCACCCATAATACGATGCTTGGATTTGTGCTATTCTTAGGAGTAGGGGATCACAAGATCGATTTGATGCTCGCAATACTATTTGGGATTATACCTTTTTAGTCTTTTTGGTATTTGATACATGTATTGTATTGATGCATGTATACATGTTTTGGCCAATTTGTAGACACATGACATGAAATATCATTATATATATGATATTACTTCTAAAATTTTTATATATATATATACATGTCTTTGTATGTTTATCTTCTGTTCAGTTATTATTGTGCTTTCACCATAGCAGGTTATTGGTCCAATGGTCATAGTGTCTATTCCAGTTACTTATTCATTAATATAATGCTTCCGCTATTGATCTGTATGATTTATACCACTATGTTACACTCTAATAATGGGTAATAATCTCCCTACAGATACACCCAAGGCCCTCTCTACCAAACGGAATCCTCTAGCATTAGGGGGGATGTACTTGAGTCCATGTGACCCGCCAACTCGAGGCACCGTTTAGTGGTATCCGGGTCGGGACATTACAAAGTGGTATCATAGAAGTTCCTTATATAGATTTAATATTTTTAGACAATAGAAATAGGATTATGAAGGATTAGAATTTTGTAATAATATGTGCCTGGGCATAGCTAACCCACATATGAGAAAAAGAAAAATTGCTTGAAACTAAAATTATTATTTTCTGGATTTTGACTATTATAGTTGATTTGATTCTACCATTGAGTGAAACACTTATTTTTTGATGTTATAATTGATATGATTGAGCATTATATTTCATTACAACCCAATGATATGAGGTAATTCCATCTCATGCATCATTGTAGGCACCTGCTATAGTTTACACGACGTGAATTATGTCATGCCATATTGCTTGACTGCATGGATTGGTGATATGTGCCTTGCATGAAATATCTATTGTTGCAATAGATGATATGTGCAATTACTTGGAATACATAGTTGATACTTAAAGTACCTACTATAACCTAAATAGTATTTTCCTGATTAGGCTACAACAGACACCCTAAGCGGTCAACTATGGCACATTGAGTCATGGACCATTAGTCACATGGTTTGGAACATGTTATGGCATGGATTAAGTGGATGACATATTTAGTTTCATGTGGTGTATGGGAACTTGTGAATTGGAAGTGGTGGCCCACTTGGTTCAACTATTTAAAAAGTTAAATGTGAGTTGAAATGGAAACTTAAGTGGTGAAACAGAGCACTTGACCTATACCCGACTTTAGAGTGGGAAGTAGGTAGTGCCTCTAGTGACTTTTATGGATATTTCTTTTTACCAGTCTTGTATTTAGGAGAATGATGTGTGGTACGACCTATTTATAGGAATTTTTGACCTATACTATGCTATTAGACTGTAATCCTTAGTTATTGATCTTTTCTAAGGCATGTGTTTGGCATTTTAGAGACATTCCACCACGATGACCTCCAGTCATATGCCAGGAGGGTGGTAATGACCATGATATGAAGGAGATGGTCCATGGGATACCAGTAGATCCTCCTTTAGTGCTGGATATGATACCAGTTGTTTTACCAGACATAGGTGCTGAGGCATAGTTTTGTGAGGGGTTTTTATGTTATATGCAGACTTATCAGGGAGCACCACAGCTTGCCTTATCTGTGGAAGAGATAACTTGTGTGTTCCATAAGTAGCATCCACCCATGTTTTTGGGGGATATAGGTCCATATACTGCTAAGTTGTGGCTTGAAACTACATTCCCAATTTTTGATCATTTGGAGACACCTCCTGAGAGGATAGTGAATCTCACAACTTATATGCTTCATAGAGCAGTAAAGCATTGGTGGGATATTTTTAACCAGGATGATGCGCTGTGTGATATGGTTTGGTAGGATTTACAAACTAGATTCTATGATTACCTTTTCCCTAAGACTTTGAGGGAAGAGCGATCCAATGAGTTTATGCGTTTAGAGTAGGGAATGATGATGGTTATGGATTATCCGACACGCTTTACAGAGCTTCACAATTTTGTGCTAATATATCTTATTGATCATCAAGGGTGAGACACTTCAAGTAAGGTCTTAGAAATGTTGTTTGATATTAGATCAACATGTTTAGGTTGAACTATATTACTAAAATAGTAAATCAAGCACCGATTACAGAGCAGAACCTGAGGAAATACGGGGGGTGTAAAGCAAGGTATTATAGTTTCTCAACCTAGTGGTTTAGATTCTAGTGGTAGGAAGATATGTTTTGAGGATTCTCGTGAGGTGAGTTACATCCAGGATGTTAGTTCTGGTAGTGATGTTTTTTTATCATCGGTGTGTAAGATGCATACTTATGAGTAATCAGTGCGATCATGACCCAGTTGAGTGCCAATCTTGCGCCAGGATGAGCCACATGTATCATTTTTGTAATAATTTTCCTCCAGAAATTAGTGGAAGGGGGTAGGATCCAACACCAGGTTCAATAATGAGTTTCACAACTCCGCATTAGGTTAGGATCTACAACAGTACTTTTCATTCAGGTCGAGGAGGTGGCCATGACAGAGGCATCTAGAAACCAGTTGTACCTAGACAACAGAGTGGACCTACTCTTGGTAATGAGGTTGTTTCATAGGGCCGTGGTTCAGGATAGATATATTCTGTATAGACCACACCTAAGGAGAAGAGCATTGGGCCATCTATGGTTAGAGGTATGATCCTAGTAGCCTCTGCACCTGTTTTTTCTCTTTTCGATACATGTGCTTCGTATAGTTTCATATTTGTTCTCATGGTAGAAAGACTTACGCTCATTGTTTAGTTTTCTGAGGGCATCACAACACTCAATAATTCATTGGAAATTAGAACATAGGATGTACATCAGTACAAGGAGTTCCCCCTTGAGATTGGTGGGTCACTTCATTTGGAATCTTTTTATCCTTGAGATGATAGGGTTTGACGTCATACTCAGGATGGGATGAATAGTTTTTTATCAAGTCTATATTGTTTTTTATCATCGGAGGGTGAATTTCACATAACCATAAGATGAAATTTATATTCACAAGGGTGAATGAGATGTCCAGGAAATCCAATATTGGCTAGAGCATTGTGGGATGAGAGGAATAACATCCCATATTGCTAGTTTACATTTGTATGATCAGGGAATGCCTCAGACGGAATTCCCTCCAATGGTTGACCGTTTTAGGGATGTTTTCTTGGATGAATTTTCTAGTTTAACTCCTAATAGATAGGTTTAGTTCTCCACTAAAATAGTTCCAGGAGATTCACTGGTATCCATTCCTCCTTACTGGATGGCTATGATGGAGTTTCAAGATCTTAAGTGCTAGAGGACTTAGAGGCAAAGGGGTTTATATGAACCAATACTTCTCTATGAGGTTCACTGATTCTTTTTTTGGATTATAAGAAATTGAACCATTTGAAGGTTAAGAAATTATATCCTTTTCCACAAATAGATGACCTATTTGATTAGCTTTTAGGATCTTGGATATTCTCAAAAATTGATTTGAGATTTGGATACCATTAGGTGCAAGTTTGACTTGTATACATACCTTGTAAAAATTTTCATAGCAGGTATGGTTTATATGAGTATATAGTTATGTCGTTCAGTCTCATGAATGTGTCAATAGTTTTCATGGAGCTAATTAATTGAGTTTTCCAACCTTATCTAGATTAATTTGTGGTGGGTTTTATGGATAATATTTTGGTGTATTCTCATAATCAACATGATCATGCCAAACATATTGAGATTGTTTCAAATACATTGAGAGAGCATCAGTTATATGATAATCTCACAATGTGTTACTCCTTGATGGAAAAGATTCACTTCCTGGGTCATATTATCTCATAGACAGAAGTATCAGTTGACCTAGAGAAGGTGAGAGTTGTAGTTTCCTATGAGGATCCCAAGAATGTTTTTGACATACAAAGATTCTTGGGGATTTATGGACATTAAAATAATTTAATAAAGGAATTATCATGTTTAGAGACACCATTGATAGACTTTACTAAGAAGGGTGTAAATTTTATGTGGTCAGATACATGCGAGGCAACCTTTTAGGTGTTGAAAGGGAGAGTGACTTCAGTGCTGATCCTAATTCTGCCAGATCCAGGCAGAAGCTACATTGTGTATTATGATGAATCAGGTATCGGGATAGGAGAAGTGATAATGTGGGGGGATAGAGTTGTGGTGTACGGGTATCGTCAGTTAAGGCTACATGAGAGGAATTACCCAATGCATGATCTTGAGTTGGCCACAGTTGTTTATTTTTTGCACTATTGGATACACTATTTACCGAGAGAGCATTTTTTGGTGTACACAGACCAAAAAATCCTCAAGTATATATTTAAATAGTGTGACCTAAATTTGAGGCAGTTAAGGTGGGTTGAGTATCTATAGTCTTTCGAATTTGACCTTGCCAATATGCCTGGAAAGGGTAATGCAGTGGGCAATGCATTGAGCAATAGGACTCAAATACATGCATTTTAGGAGGCTAGTAGTGAGTGGAAGCTTATGGATTTATTTTCAGAAATGAACTTGGAGGTGTAGGATGGTTAGGGGAAGAATTTTAATTCATCCTTAGATATAACCTCTACCCCTCTAGATAGAGTAATCATGATACAACTATCAGATTCTAAGGGCCATGTCCTATGAGAGAGTGTAGTTGGTGAGGCCCCACCTCCTGGTTGGACTATTGGTGAGGATGAAATTATGTGTATCCATGGTTATATATGGGTTCCAATGGAAATACATGAGGTGATGATGTAGGAGTTTCATGCCTCAGTTTGGGCAGTACACCCTGGTGTCACAAATATGTATCGTGACTTATATCGTCAATACTGGTGGCCAAGTATAAAATGTGAGGTAGCTAGTTTTGTTATGAGGTTTTCCACCCGTCAGTAGGTGAAGGAAGAACATCAATGACCATTTAGGATTTTATAAATATCTACCTATTCCTGAGTGGAAATGAGATGATATCATAATGGATTTCGTGACCAATTTGTTGAGGTTTCCTCAAGGTAGTTATGCTGTGTGGGTTGCTGTTGAAAGGATCATGATGGTTTCTCATTTAATTACAATTAGGGATACCTTCTTAGTGGATGATCTTGGGAAGTTTTATATCCGCGAGATAGAAAAACTTCACAGGGTCCCTCATACTATCATTTTAGACAGGGACACCCGATTTACATCTCATTTCTATAAGAGTTTGTAGATGTCTTTATGTACATAGGTGATTCTGAGCAAATAAACCACCCTTAGACTGATGGCTAGTCAAATCATATGATATAGGTGCTTGAGGAAATGTTGAGGGAATTCATCATGGATTTTAGGTTCTCTTGGGAGAGGCATATTCCCTCAGTTGATTCCTCCTAAAATAATAGTTATTAGATGAAGATACAAATGAAACCTTATGAGGAATTGTACGATAGGCCGTGTCGATAATCCCTGTACTAGTTAGAGGTAGGTGAGGTAGCTTTACTAGGACCACATCTCATGAATGAGACTTTTGAGTAGGTTAAGTTTATTAAAAAGAGGATGTATACTACAAAGTCTCAACAAAAATATTATGTCAATTTCCACCAATAACCTATAGAGTTTCAGGTTAGGGATCTAGTCTTTTTTTATATCTCATTGAGGTTGGGACATAGACATATTAAGAGATAGGGTAAGATTTCACCATGATATGTCAGGCCGTTTTTGATTATGGAGAGAGTTGGGATGATAGACTATCAGTTGTAGTTACTTCAGAGGTACCAGGCCATACACGATATCTTCAATATATCTCAGTTGTGCTATTATAACTTAGATCTGTCTCACACCTTGCAATCAGATGAGGTGGATTTATAGGTAGATGAGTCCTTTGAGGAGCATCCTATTCATATCATTGATATGAGCACAAAGGTTCTTTGAGGCTAGTTAGTTCCTCTAGTATGGGTTCTATAGAATCATCACTATTTATAGGATGAGACTTGGGAGTGATATACTTCCATACATGATCAATGGTTAGAATTATTCTCAAGTGATTCTTGAACTCCCTTGAGAGGCCAATTCAGGGACAAATTTCTTTAAGGGGGAAGATTGTAAGATCTCAGGTTTTCCCTTGAGGTACAAATCCTTTTATTTATGGTTAAAATATTGTTTAAGTTATTTTCTTGGCTTAGACCCTAAAGTTCAGGTTGTGGGCCGATTGTTTTTTTTAAGGGAAAAGGAAAGAAGGCTATAGGTTGGCAGCAAGGCAATTACATGATGTATAATCAGAATACATGATGTGTATTCAACACATGATGTGTAATGATCCGGGTAGGCCAGTTCACACAGTGTAAGGATTTTTCCTAGGGAGGAAGACCTAGATATGTACATTACATGTAAATAATTTACACATCATGTAAATTCATGAGGAAAATTTTTAAAATAAGAGGAAGGGGCCTTTATTTTCAGAAAGAATCCTCACCCTCCTTTCTCTCTCATGTAGGAGAACCCAAGGAATCCTAAAGCTAGGATTATCTCCCAATTCACGATCCAGACTTTGTTTTTTCTACAGTATCTCTTATTGGATTCACTACAGTGATTTATATATTATTATTATTCCATTTTTCATTTGTCTTGGTATTGGATGCACTATTTTGGTGAGAGCTAATATGCCCTATTTCCAGTTTCTTCATTTGTTCTTCATTTTTCTTCTGATTTGGATCGAATCAGAAGATGATACTAGATGAGAACTCTACTATGGACTTATGGTAGGTCTTATATACCTTTCCCTTGGGGTTTAGTGATTTATATTCCTAGTTTTCATTATGCCACATGTCAGACTCCCCAACGGTGCCCCGACAATTAATTGAATAATTGAATTGACTGAATTGGAACTTGTTTAGGTTTCCCCCGAGCACCTTTAAGTTTTTTAGATGTCATTTACCAAACCTAGGACACCCATAGTGTGATCCCTTACTTTTTCCGATTGTTATACCACCCATGGGGTGTGTTTGAGCTTTCCTAGTTAGAGGAAGCCTAATTATAAAAGAATTGAATTAATTAAATTGATTAAGACATGGTTTGACTCCTTTTCCATGTGATAACATGATATGTCTTGATTTAATTACTTGAATAGTTTTAATAGAAATTGTGGAAATGAGTGGGTAAACTCATGATATGTGAATGTTTGTAAATTGATAAATGAAATGAGTTGATGGTTTGAAATGGTAGTGGATGCCTTGGTTGGTATACCTTGGATCCTGATTCCATTAGATGTCATGGATGTTTCCTCTATGAATCTTGATAGTGGTAGTGGATTCCTTGGATGAGATTTCTCCTTAGGTATTATTTTTGTGGGATGACTTAGGCCTTGATACCCCTTGGATCTAGCTTGCTTGGGCTCACAGTGGACATGGTTTAATGACATGATCCTTGGACTCCATTCCAAGTCTAACTGATTTTACATTGAAATGCTATTGGGACTCAACGAGGATTCCTTGGTTCACTATAACTTGGATCCAGCCCCGTGGGGTCTGAAACTTCTAATTATATGGGTCAACCAGGGTAATTATGACATGATTGGTTGTACTACATAGGCCATTGATGAAATTATATACTTTGTATATGACATGTACATAGTGTTTATTTCTATTTACTTTATAGTTGCCATGTTTTAGGAGCTTGACCCCTTGTTTTGTAGGGAAACTTATTGGCTAGACTAATTCACTTTACTTGTTTTACATATTCCATGGGCACTTTTTTCATTTCTATTATACCTATGATGTACATTTCACGCTACTTATCTTGTATTGCACAACCTGGACTTTTTATAGACATCGCTGGTGGTGGCCTACTGATATTTTATCTCACACCCTATCTTGAACCGTTGTTGGGTACTCAGACAGACGATATGGATTCAAGTAGGGATTGGGGAAAATGACCATAGTATAATGCTTGACTTTGTTCTATGATTAGGATCAGGGGAGCACATGATCGAGCTAAGGATTATGATACTAGCTAGGATATTACCTTTTTGGTATTTTTGGTATTTGATACATGTATTGTATTGATGTATGTATACCTATTTTGACTACTATGTAGACACATGACATGACATATCATTCTGTATATGAGATTACTTCTATCATCATTGTATATATTTATCGTTGGATGTTTAACTCCTATTTAGTTATTATTATGATTTCTCCATGATGGGTTACTGATCCAATGGTCATAGTGTCTATTACTACTTCTTATTAAGTGATATAATGCTTCCTCTATTGATTTTTATGATTAATACTATTGTGTTACACTTTAATAAGAGGGAATAGTCTCCCCACCAACACACCTAAGGTGATCACTACTATTCATTATCCTCTGGTGTTATAGGAGATGTGCTTGAGGCCATGTGACCCACTGGATTGGGGTACCATTTAGTGGAATCTAGGTTGGAACGTTACAGAGACAATGCTTGAAGACAAACAAGAAATGGGGTGATGTGTAAGAATCAACTGCAAATCAATATGATACATATTTTTATTGGTATGACTCAAAGTTTACTTTAAAATTAACACTTTATGTTTTATTTATTTATTTATAGTATTACTAACATAAGAATTTTTTTCTTATACATATGCATTTTTTTGTTCAAGATGGAGTGGTTTGTTCGGTAATAGCATGAGTGGGGGTCAGGGGCCAAAGATAAAGGAATATTAATGTTTTTAAATTTCTATGATATTTTGTACTTATTCATTTAATTTTATAAACAAATATTTGAAATTTCTATAATATAGTGTTTTTTATTGTATTTTTGATGTAAACTTTATTTCATTTATAATCTGTATTATACATTTTTGTTGTTTCTGGTTCTATCTATATTATACCTTTTCTATTTGTGGTGCTATAGTGTGATGTAAATTTAGTATCACACTATAGTATTCCCCTTTATAAGTGCTTCTAAAAGCACTAATGAAGTTTCCCTTTATTAGTGATTTTAAAAGCACTAATGAAGTGTCCCTTTATCAGCTCTAAATAAAAGAAATGATAAAGATCCTATTTATCAATGATTTTTTTTATAATTGATAAAGGACCCCTTTATCAACGATTTTCTACCATTGATAAATTCCTATGGATTTTAATCATGCTCCAATAGCCAGTGATTTTTTAGTCTTGACAAAGGCCAATTTTAGCACTGTTAAAGGCCTGTTTTATAGTAGTTGATAATTTCTCAAATAATCTTGTCACAGTATAGACTGATATCTAAAATGTACTATATTAAATTTAGGTGTCATTTTTCTTCTCCTCTTAAATATAATAAATTATTACTAAGATAATTAAGTCACTTTAAGGGACTTATAGTGCCACTTTAATGCATTTGGATTACAGGTCAAGCCCTTGGGGACAAGGATTTGATATGGTTCATTGGACCTATTGAATATGTGGATATATTTTTTTTTATTTTTAATCCCTTGATTGTACATACATTCCCTAGCCCAGTAGTTAGGTTCATGTCCTACATCTCATAAGTCTAAGGATTTATTCTTGGTAGTGACATATTTCTGAGTTACTATGTAGGCACTACGACAGTACTGTAATGGGGGTTACTATAGTAATTGTATTATAACCCTGAATCTGATGGAAATATATAGAGAGACATTGCATTGATTCACTGTAGCAGTGTACCACATCAATCCTATAATAGTTAACTTGGAGATTTATAATAGTTTGGATTTATATCAGCCTCTATCAAAATCTGAAATTGAGTGGATTAGTCATTTGAGGGATGATGAACTAACCCAATTGGGATCTATGAGCATCTATCCCCTAAATAATAGTAATAGTAATTATTATTATTATTATTATTACTACTACCATTCTTCTTCTTCTTCTTCTTCTTCTTATTCCTTATGGTTTTATGTTTAGATAATTAAATTATTTTTTGTTGATATGTGTTGTTATTGTTGTTCTTGTTATTGTTGTTTTCATCGTTGTTGTTTGAAAAAAAAATTCAAAATCTATACAAAGGGTTTGAAATGATTATGCTTGAATTTATTATTATGGGTTTTAAATTATGATTCAAAAATTCAATGGATGAAAATATTATTGGAACATGAAGGTTTTGGATGAAAAATGTAAATTGAATCATACAAAGATATTTCATTGAGGCACATAACCGTTGAATTTAAAAGTTAGTTAGCCTCCATCAACATGGAAATAGATTTGACTATTAGTAAAATTTTAATCAAATATAAAGGTTGAAATATTATTGTTATGCATATATACTTTATTCAAAGGGACCTTGAAAGATTTTATAAACATGCTATAAATAATGGAATTTTCAATGGCCAATGGTAAATGGAGGGTTTATGGGGGGAATTTATAGGTTTATGGATGATTTTTAGATTTCATAGATAAAGTTACCTCTGGAAATTTATTTAGAACTAATGGAAAATGCTTATATTGGGTTTATTACACACGTAAATTGACTTGAACCATTTACGATCAAGTTAGATTGTCTGTTGGTGTACACGTTGCACTTACTAAAATCATGTCCAAATCAAGTCACACTTTTTCAGTACTTGATTAGCACATTTGGATCATCACCATACAACTATATTCATTTAATTCATGTTTATGGATCTGATCCCATGGATTCAACATCCAAAATTTTAAGGACACACAAACCTCATGTAACATGTCACACAAAGTGCACCATATATGTCACGAACCAACCTAGGTCGACCCCAAACTAGTCACCTGAGTTGGCCTATGACAAGGTCTGAGAGGCATTCCCGATCCTCTCAGGATGAACACTAGCATCAGACATCAAATATCATACAATTGGGAACAATTTAGACCATAATAAACATATATAAATGAAACCAAATAGAGCATACAACACAAATCTATTAAACACAAATAAATAAAAAGAAGATCCAAATACAATAGTATAAAAAAATAGAAACCACAAAAAACGAAAAACTGAAACCAAACTGGAATCCAACACGATCTTTGTGTGACCTCATGGTCACCACCTTCCATCAAAATCTGCCCACTCTATATGAAAAAATGAACAAAACTAAGCTTAAAAAATAAATTGGGTCTACAGACGCCGAGTGACACAAGTAGGGTGTGAACATAAAACCACTTAGTAGGTAAGCAACATAGAATCCATACATTTCCTTTTCAAAACCACTTAGTAGGTAAGTCATGGACCATTATTCACATGGTTTGGAATGTGTTATAGTATGGATTTAGTGAACGACATATTTTGTTTCATGTGGTGTATGGGTCCTTGTGGATCAAAATTGGTGGCCCACTTGGTTCAACCATTTAAAAAGTGTTATTTGATATAAATATGAACTGAAATGGAAACTAAAGTGCTGAAATAGAGAACTTGACCAATATCCATCTTTAGAGTGGGCAGTAGGTAGTGCCTCTAATGACTTTTATGGCTATTTTTTTACCAGTACAAGATTTAGGAGTAGGCTGTGTGGTACGACCTGTTTATAGGAAGTTTTTGACCTATCCTACGCTATTATACTATAACACTTGGTTATTGATCTTTTCTAAGGCATGTGTTTGGCATTATAGTTACATGAAACCACGAGGACCTCCAGTCATACACTAGGAGGGTGGCAATGACCATGCTCTGGAGGTGATGGGCCATGGACTACCAGTAGATCCTCCTTTAGTGCCAGCCACAACACTATATATTTTACTAGACATAGGTGTCGAGGCATAGTTTCATGAGGGGTTTTTACATTATATGCATAATTATTAGGGAGCATCGTAGATTTCCTTGTCTATAGAAGAGATGAATCATGTGTTCTATTAGTAGCATCCACCCATATTTTTGGGGGATGAAGTTCTATAGGCTACTAAGTTTTGGCTAGATACTACATTTTTAATTTTCAAGCATTTGGAGACACCTCCTGAGAGGAGAGTGAAGCTCACGACTTATATGCTTCATGAAGCAGAAAAGCATTGGTGGGATTCTTTGAACCAAGCCGATGCGCTGCATGATATGGTTTTGAAGGATTTATAAACCAAATTCTATGACTAATTTTTCCTCAAGACTCTGAGGGTAGAGCGGGACAGTGAGTTCATGCATCTGAAGTAGGGCATGACGATGGTTATGGATTATTTGGCATACTTTACAGAGCTTAATAATTTTACACTAATATATCACGCTGATAAGGAATCTAGGATGAGACACTTCAAGGAAGATCTCAGACATTCAATTTGATCTCAGGTCAACATGTTTAGTTTGACCTCTATTACTCAAATAGTAAATCAAGCGCTAATTACAGAGCAGAACCCAAGGAAAGATTAGGGCGCGGAGCAAGGCAGTATAGCTTCTCGACCTAGTGGTTTAACTTAAAATGGTAAGAAGATATGTTTTGAGGATTATTGTGAGAGGAGTGTCATCCAGGATGTTAGTTTTGATAGTGAAACTTTCTATCATCGGTGTAGAATATGCAGGCATGTGAGGAATCAATGCAATCATGATCCAGTCAAGTGCCAAGCTTGTGGCAGGATGGGGCACATGTAGCATTTGTAAGACTTTCCCTCCAGAAGTTGGTGAAAGGGGGTTAGCTTCGACACCAGGTTCAGGAATGAGTTTAATATCTCCATGTCAAGATAGGATCTATAGTAGTACTAGTCATTCAGGCTAGGAGGTGGTCATGGTCGAGGCATCCAGACACCAGTTGTACCTATACAACAGAGTGGGCATACTCTGGGTAATGAGGTTGTTTCATATGGTCATGAATCAGGCCAGATATATTTTGTATAGACTACACTTGAGGAGTAGAGAGTTGAGCTATCTACGATGAGAGGTATGATCCGAGTAGCCTCTACACTTGTTTCTGATCTTTTTGATATAGGTGCTTCACATAGTTTCATATATGTACCTGTGGTAGAAAGACTTACGTTTTTTATTCAGTTTTACGAGGGAGTCATAAAAATCGATACTCTATTAGAAATTAGAATAGAGGATGTACATCAGTACATGGAATTCCCCCTTGATATTGGTGGGTGTCACTTCATTTGAAATATTTTTATCCTCGAGATGACATGGTTTGATGTCATACTCAGGATGGACTTGCTAGTTATTTATTGAGTCTATGTTGATTTCTATTTCCTAAGGGTGACTTTCACATCACTAGAGGAATAAGTTTATATTAAAAAGGGTGAATGGGATGTCCAGGAAAACCGAGATGGACCATAGCATTTTGGGGTGGGTGGAATAACATCCCATATTTCTAGTTTATATCTGAATGATCAGGGAATGCGTCAGAAGAAATTCCCTGTAGTGGTTGATGGTTTTAGGGATGTTTTCTTGGATGACTTTTCTAGTATAAATCTTAAGATATAGGTTGATTTTTCCATATAGATAGTTCCAAGAGCTACACTGGTATCCATTCCTCCTTACAGGATGGTTACAATGGAGTTTCAAGAGCTTAAGAGGAAGCTAGAGAACTTAGAGACAAAGGGGTTTATATGAACCAATACTTCTCCATGGGGTTCACTAGTCATTTTGAGAAAAAGGTGGATGCTAGCCTCATGATATTCATGTATAATTAGAAATTGAACCAGTTTATGGTTAAGAACAAATATCCTTTACCAAAAATAGATGACCTATTTGACTAGCTTCGAGGAGCTCAGGTATCATCGAAAATTTATTTGAGATCTAGATACCATCAAGTTCATGTTTGACCTAAATACATACATTGTACAAATTTTCATAGTAGTTATGGTCTATATAAGTATATAGTTATGTTTTTCGGTCTCACAAATACACCAACAGTTTTCATAGAGACGATGAACTGAGTTTTCCAACCTTATCTAGATTCATTTGTGGTGGTTTTTATGGAAAATATGTTGGTGTATTATCACAATAAACACAATCATGCAAAACATCTTGATATTGTTTTGGATACATTGAGAGAGAATCAATTATATGCTAATCTCACAAAGTTCCACTTCTCGATGAAAAAGATTCACTTCCTAGTCTATATTATCTCATAAACATAAGTATCATTTGTTTTTGACATATAGAGTTTCTTGGGGATTTCCATATATTACAAGAATTTCATACATGACTTATCATGCTTAGAAGCACCATTTAAAGGCTTGATTAAGAAGGTTGTGAAGTTTATGTGGTCAGATATATGCAAGGTAGCCTTTCAGGAGCTGAAAGGAAGATTGACTTTAATGCTGATCCTAATTCTTCCAGATCCAGGTAGGAGTTACACTGTGTATTGTGATGCATTACGTATCGAACTAGGAGAAGTATTGATGCAGGGGGATAGAGTTGTGGTGTACGAGTCTTATCAGATGAGGCCACATGAGAGGAATTACCCTACGCATGATCTTGAGTTGGCTGTAGTTGTTCATGCTTTTCACTATTAGATACACTATTTACTGGGAGATCATTTTGTGGTGTACATATACCACAAAAGTATCAATTATATATTTAAATAACATGACCTTAATTTGAGGTAGTGAAGGTGGGTTGAGTACCTACAATATTTTGACTTTGATTACGCCTATATGCTTGGAAAGGGTAATGAAGTGGATAATGCACTGAGTAGGAGGACTTCGATATAGACATTTTAGGAGGTCAGTAGAGAGTGGAAGCTTATGGATTTATTTTCAAAAATGAACTTGGAGGTGTAGGATGGTCGGGGGAAGAATTTTCATTCATCATTAGTTATAACCTCTACCCTTTTAGATAGAGTAAGGATGAAGAAGCTATTGGATTCTAAGGGCCTAGTCCTCTGGGATAGTGTAGTGGGGAGTCAAATATGATCCATAACCCCTAGTATAAAAAAGACATCTATATGACACTCTACATGGTATAATTAGTGGGTCATCTAGTGCACACAAAGAATCTTAATATTTGTTCTATGACTCATGAGCATATTTTGTATCTTTATATAAGAATATTATTCATACTAACCTTAAAATTTCATCATAACCTATAATGCTCCCTCACAAAAATTGGTTAGGGATAAAATCAAAGTCATAATTTGAGTGGTCAATTATCATTACACTTCATGAAATGTATATCCATGTATACATTTATGTATCCAACATAAAATAACGATAAAATGGAGATTGAATTTCTATTTGATACATTTTAATATTCTTAAAATCTTTAAGAATATTTAAAAAACCCAATATAAGCCTCGATTTAACATATCATATATGACAAACATCCAAATCAGCCTTATGTTTTCTACACTTTCTAGATTTTGTTAACACATTACATCATATGCAAACCCTATCACATATCTATGTGACCATATGATAAAACACTCCCACTAACTATTTAATGAAAAAAATCTATAAATAAATCTAGTTTGAATAATGGCGAGACTTGGGAATCATATTCCTAACTGTTAAACCTTTTAAAAATATTCAAACTGCTTAACTTCACAACATCAAATGTTACTATGTCAACTTCTATTTACTACTTAGAACTCTTTATAAGTTCATCATCATCATCCTTAAAACCCTATTCCACAAAACATTTTCCTTGAAATAATGTAAATACTTATTATTATTAACTAGTCCTCCTAAACTCTTTTAGGACAAAGTGAAAACCACTTTGTTACAGTAACTAATGCAACTCTTTAAATTTATATTTACTTACATACCCTAAACTATTTTAGGATATCAATTGTAATTCACTTCTTATTTTGACTGGTATAATCCTTCAAGAAATAGTATCTTTCATTTTTCATGATAACTAAATGAAACTCTTTACATTTTTTTATTTATCATCACATATCCTAAAATATTTTAAGATATTGATTGAAAAACACTTAAATCTTAAAATAGTATAATACTTTAGTAAATAGTGATATCCACATTTAAATGGTAACTAAATGTAACACTTTGCATTTTTCTTTACCATCACACATCCTAAAAATTTTAGGATATTAAGTGGAAAAAACTTTAACTTTAGATTGGCGTTATCCTTTATTTTTTAATTATAAACTTCTATAAGTTCAAACATACTCCCATTATCATCTTAAACACTATATTATTTTTAGAATATATTTCTATGATACACAAACTCTTTTTTATTAGGAAATAAAATTTATTTACTTTTAGTAGGAATATTTAATAAATAAAATATTTTTTCCATATCACATATGGTATTATATGTGTTTTAAACAATATTATTTAAAAATTAGACTTTATTAAAATATACCATTGATGGGTGGTAGGAACACATTCGCACTATTTTAAAAAATATTTGGATAAATAATTTTATCATGAATAAAACTCTTTTATCCATATCTTCTTCTCAAATCCTATTATAGAAGTTAATGAATCATAAATCATGTGTATACATTTAATCATAAAAACTCTTTATTATAAAATATATTCTCTTATCACATAAGAGAAATAATATAAAGATACACATATTTTACTTAGATTCATTTGATCTTGATAAAATTATTTACATTTATATGCAACAACTCTTTTATTTATAAATGCATAATACATGCTCAAATAATTCTTCCTTTAATTTTGAACTCCTGTATATTTACAACATTTGTAAAATATACATTTGGTATCATATACCTTTCAAAATTTAAGAATTAATCTCTATAAAATCCATACTTGACATGGAAATTCCATGGAGTTTCAAAATATCCTTTAGGTATTCAAGATAATCCCATCATATGGAATTATTATTACTCCTTACTAATAACCCTAAGTTTCAATGAACTTGATTGGATTCTTAAAGAAAGATTTTTGAACATTTCAACTAACCTTAATTCTTCAAGTTTGAACTTTTACCCACTTTTATTGTCCATAAAATACTAAAATCCAGAAATCATATGCCTAGTTCATTCATTCTCATCACTTTGAGAATATAGGGTAAAATTTTCTTGAATTCAATAATATTTTCGAAACATTTCCATAGATGAAAATATGATAAATTTCCTAACCAGAATAATCCATTTTTCGTCTAATGCCTTTGAAACTTTGAATTAATAACTATATGCTTCCATAAACATCTATATTCACTTATTGAACAATTTAAACACTTGGTTACTAAGGAAGGAATTATTATGACATATAGAATTTTCCTTAATAATGTTTCTTAGATTAGAAATCCTACTTAAGAACTTTTCTTAAGTTACCAGTCTTAGGAGTTTCTTACATTAAGCTTCTACTTTCATGGATTAATCTCAAAGTTTAGTTTGATGATGACGATTCTATTCATTTACAACAAAATATTTTATCAGATGAGTATAATGTTTCATGACCATAAAATAATGACTTATATTTAATGGGATCCCATTAAAATGATGGCCTCTTTTAAATATTCATCATATCCATTATCATGCCAAGATCCATATTTCACCATGATTTATAATGGTTTATTCATGCAAATAAGCCATAATTATTTAGGTAGGGAATCATACCAATAATATCATATATTATTCTTAGATAACTGAGCGGACAACCCTCTGTCCAATCCATTATCTATATTCCTCTGTTATCCTAACCGTTAGGGGTTCCTAGCTAGTGTAACCCAAATAAAACACCAATAATAAGCCAATAAAGGATAATCAAGGTATACTCATGTTGATCTTGACAATATCCACAAAATAATCCAAAGTTACTTATAACTTACTTGACTTACATAAGATAATCTAGGGGTACCCGTGCTGAGCTCAGAAATACCTAGTTAAATGATCGAGGTCTTGAAAAGTAACACTTTGTAATAAATCTCACACTTAGTATTTGAAGTGAATTTTTAATCTCACTATATCATCTCACGTTATTCCTTTTTATATATTCATGATTATATTAATTTTGTTTGGAATAATATTCCCTCCACCAAATCAATATGTATAAACCATATTGACGTGTAACCCTTTACACAACCACAAGTTTGTGTTACTCACCCAAAAAAAGAAGCCAACCATATTCATATATATCTAGATGAATCATATGCATAAGGTACACGAACACTTCATGTAAAGGTATATAATTATATGAAATTGACAATATCCACATGAGTAATCCCAAAGAGACATATAGCCAACCCCATTCACCAGCCTAGATAGGAATGATTCTCCAGGCAAGTAGGTAGTCCGGACCCAAGTCCCTTTACCCATG
Organism: Viscum album; assembly: GCA_963277665.1. Lineage (NCBI taxonomy): Eukaryota > Viridiplantae > Streptophyta > Magnoliopsida > Santalales > Viscaceae > Viscum > Viscum album. Next base: position 286,615,247 of record OY728151.1, on the reverse strand, counting down.
GATACTTTACTCAAAAGATAATATAATTTATCATAACTCTAATCAATTAATATGTAAAAAATATATTCAAAAACTAATTTTAAGCTAATAACTTCAATTATAAACTGAGGTCAAGGTATATGAAAAACTAAATTCATTATCATACTTAGCATTCAATGCAAGGATTTATTTATAATAAGTTCAAAAATTAAATTAACTCATATACTATTCATCATATAAAAAATTTATAACTATGAATAAAATTGGTAATAACTTTTAAATAAATGAATAATTCAAATATTTAAACATGAGATAAACATTTATGAACAATTCATAAATAAAAGATAACCATACACCCTTTTATAATTTCATCTTTAACATTATGGACATTACATAATTTTGAATATAAACATTTTATATTCATTCTAATATGAACTCTTTCACATTTATTATTATATGGAATTTCTATTTTAAATATATGATATTTTATAAACTATAAACAGTTTATAATTCAATTTATATTTTGTAAACAATTTATATAATCTAATATCACATATTTAATGATTATTTAATCCTTGATCATATCAATCATCAAATCACTTTTTATATGGCTTAAATAATATTCAAATAACCCCCCTTTTATTTTTAACAATTCAAAATAATTAATTATGAACAATTTATAATTTAAATATAAACATTTTATATTTTGGCCTTATTTCATAATTTATAACCCTTTATAAATTATCACTTATTATTTACAAATAAACACATTTATAGACCATAAGTTATGCCATATAATTTGTTGAGAGTTATTTTAAATATTAACATTTAATATTTGTGAATATAAATGTTTCATAAACATTTATTTAATTATAAATAATTTATAATTAATTTATAAATAAAAATTTTATAAATTAAAATATCCCAAAATACCTTTTATAATTATTTATAAACATTTTACAATCCATTAAAATCATTTAATAATTTAAAAAAAATTAAAATCTTTTCTGTTTACCCTTACACACACACTCTATGTAAGGGTAATGTAGTTCTAGAACCCTTGTGTAAAGGTAAGTTACTCCTTAACTTTATGAAACTTATTTTGTGTAATGGTACACATGATACTAACTTTATATGAATTCTTCATGTAAAGGTTAGCCTCAATTTACCTTTATACGACCTTCGAGTATCGCTGCGTAAGGGTACTACATTGTCTACCTTTACATAGTCGTAATTCATGTAAGGGTAAATGGTCAGTTACCTTTACGTAACTCTTTTAAAACCACAAATACATTTAAAAATAATCTATTTACCCTTATTTGAGCTTTTAAAAACCTGTACTACCTTTATGTGTAAGGGTAATCAATATCATACCCTCACATGACACCTTTATGAAAACCATTTGTGTAAGGGTTATAATACAAACTACCTTTATGTGAAACCTTCATATAAAGGTAAGACTTAGGTATCCTTACTTTCATAAGGGTAATTCCTTGGTTACCATTACACATCTCAGTTGTATAAGGGTAAGGCCTTGGGTTACCTTTACATTGCTCAGTACATAAGGGTAAACCCTTTTTCTAGATTTTAAAAAAAACTTGAAAAGTGAGGCTTTTTTTTGGTTTTCTTCTTCATTTCCATGCATGATATCATAAAACTAAATAATGGATACATATTATACCATTAAAGGGTTTTTCAGAATCTAATAACAATTATTAGAACATGAAAAAGCGATTTAAAACCCTATTTCCAAGATCTCCCATGAAAGATAATATGAAACTGCATAAAAACAGAACTGAAGAAATACTGTAAATATGGTGCACCTTAGATTTAAGATCAACTAAATCAAATCTTGATATCCTTCATATGATTAGTTTTATATAGATAAAAAAGTTTCAAACAAAATCTTCCCAACTTCATAGTGTATCTATAGGGTGCACTAAATCATCCAACGATTGGATGGGATGCTTCTTCTATTCACGACGTGCTAGCATCTCATATGCAAAGAAGGAAGAAAGGAGAGCTTCTAGTTTTAGGGATATTCAACCAAGTATAATAATCTATACCTACTACCATTGCATGTTAGTCGATTATATAGGCAATCAAGGATGATCCTAAAATAAATCTTCATTTATTCATGTGTTAATATATATATATAAATGCTTCGACCAATATATATTCATCATATGAATATTTCACCTCCCATACATTTATCTCATGAAATGGTATAATAAATGATAGATAATATTAGAGAATAATAAATGATAATATTTTATCATTTAAGTTTCATGGAATGATATATCATGCAGGCAAATCATAATTTGTATGCAATATATATATATATCATATCATATATTTATGGCATATCTCTTTCACAAAAAATTTTACTTGCTCTATACAAAACTCATGTTTACAGTAATTTTCATATAAATCCTTCTTCTCCAATGCCATTAACACAATATTTAAATTTTCCTCATGTTCCTACTTAATTTTGGAGTATTATAAGACCCCACCCCTCTAGAGGTACAGGGGTATTTAATTTTTTTAAAACATTTTGTAACTCCCTTTGATGATGATTTTTTCAATAATGAAAAGCATTATAGATACTATAAGGGTTTGGGACATGGATCTAGGGCTACAACATGATGTCGTAGTACCACCAACTAGCTGGTGATCAAGCCAGTAGCCCTGCATGGGCACTAGGCTCACCTGTTGGCCGGTGAGCCCAACATTGACTAGACAGGGGGCTACTAGCTAGCTGGTGGGGGATTCTGGTGATACGATGGCCTCCTATATAGTTTTTAATAGTTTATCCATGTAATTTTACCTAAGTCCACCCCTTATGCCTTTTACTTGGGATTTTGGCCCCCTAATTGGCCAATATACCCCCTTCTACACCCTTATCTCCCTCTCCTCTTCTCTTGGTGGATATCTATTGATCCTTGTCTATTTAATATACTATTGGGGGAGATCAAGAGCTAAATGTAAGGATATGAGTCCTATTTACCTCTTCTTCATTTATTTCAATGTCCAGTGATCTCTTTCCATGTTTGTCTAATATTCCCTATTTTTAGAGATTTTGTATACTTTCTTGATTTTTTCTCTTTAGGCTGAACTAGAAACCCAAATTGGGTGAGTATACCTTTCTAAGCATGAGGTATGTGGTCCCTAAATTTAAACCATAACCTCACCATATTTTTATTCAAGTGAAGTGTTGTGCTATCATACTGGACCTACTAGGTATTGACCTAATTTTAAATTAAGGTATTTAATTTTAATTACTTTAGTTTAATGGTCCTTTGGCTTATCTTAAACTTCAGAAATATTTGATACCTAGTGGGGTGCCTTAGTAATGAAATTGACCATGGAATTGGCCAACAAAATTATAAGCTATGTTTTTTTAAAATTAAATGGAAAATTTTAAAGGGATGATTCTAGTTAAAACCTTGACCTTGTTTGGATTAATATCACTAAATGGATAATTATATTTAAATGGTTAAAATTTTAATTGATAATTAAATTGATGCTTTTGAAAAGGAATTTTATAGTCATCATTGTTATAAAAAGGTATTGAAATATTAATAAATCCTTATGGAATGAAGGGCGATTCTAAGGGGGTGACCTAGTTTGGAATTAGGACTTTATATGACTAAATGTGTTGGATAATGGAAATGAATTTTCATGAAATGGGAGGTGAATCATGGAATGATAATGACTTGGTAAATTGGTAAATGTATTTTATGAAAATGGTTAATTGGTGTTTTAATGTTAATTGTTGGCTTGTGAATTGGAAATGAATTGTCAAGTTAATTGGTAAATGTTCAATGTGGAATGGAACCAATGGTGTTAGTGGTTAGTGATGATGAATTAGAAAGGTAAATTTAAAAGGGTTCATTTGAATGGACCTTATGTATTGTTTTTTACTTGTGGTTATAATCATGTAGAAAACTCCCTATGGCGATTTCATGAATAATCTCATTGTGGAGGTTATGAAAACTCCCTACGGGGTGGCTATGAAAACACCCATAAGGGTGGTCATGAAAACTCCCATTATGGAGGTTGTGAAATCCCCATTAGGTAGGTTGTGATACTATTATATGGAAAACACCTTCGGGTTGGTCATGATACTTATTTGGAAATCACCCTTCAGGGTGGTTGTGACACTTACATGGAAAACACTTGAAAGGGTGGTCACGATATTATAGTTTTCATAGTCAATGTGAAGTGATCAAATACATCCAACACTAGATGGTGAAGGTATGGTTGATTGAGGTCACACACCAGAGGATCGACAATGTTATATTTTGATCTCAGGTTTCACCATGGAGCCTAGACATCAACCTTTATTCAATAATTTTATTTAAATTGTTTAAATCTATTTTAAAAGAGGTTACAACACTTATGAATGCACTTTTATTTTATATTGGTCATATTTTGGGATGTTGTTGGTGGTGACCTATAGATTTGTACTCACACCCTGCTTAGGATACCATGGAAATTTGGTACCTGATCATATATCACTATTTTTTCATAGGTTATAGGTTTAGGGTAAGGGCTTGAGGTATGATGTTTTTCTTGGAATGCTAGGATGGAGTATGGATGATGGTATCAAGTTGAACTTGAGACCAGTTGGGTATGATTTGTAGCTTCAATTTTATTTTATTATTTTATTATTTTATTATTCCATGTATATGATCCATCCTTGGGGTATCCATTACAACATGTATAGAATACTCCATTGATATAACATTTTGATATTGTAGTAATTATGGCACTTTCCTTGTCTTATTTATGATATTCTTCAACTTGGTTTATGTGATTATCTATTATTTCTACTGTCGTTGCTACTATAAAAATAGGATATAGTGTCCTCATGGTACCACTTTACACCCTTTATTATAGTTGGTAGCCTCTAGTATATAGGGAGGTACACCTGAGGTGATGTGGCATCACCAGTCCTCGACACTGTTTAGTGGACTCCAATTAAGGATATTAAAAAGTTGCATTAGAGTTTTTTTTTATTTTGTATTACTACTTGGGCATGGTATACAAGAGGATAATATGTGTTACATCTTAGTAATGAGATCATTTCTGAGAGTTATTAACCCATGAATGAGGTAAAATCCATGTTGTCAAGGATGTGACTTGTTGTTCTTGATATTTATCATTACAATTGTATCTGATTTTCACCTTGAGTGAGAAACTTGATTTGTGATGTTATTGGTTTATGGGGTTTTTACTATTGGACCAGTATGGAAAGAGAGTGTGTGTATGTTCATGAATCATGTTAGGTACATAGGATTTATATTTCATCCATACGTTTCCTATAATTCATAGTTTCAAGTGATTATAATTGTTTGATTTATATATGCATGTGACTTATAACTATCTGTCGGTAAAAATCAGGTTGGTTATTTAAAGCGTTAACAATGTCATATATAATGTTTTCCCATATAAGTATATGTTGTCATCTTGATTGGCTAATTCTTGGATTTTTTCTTGATGTAAAGGAATATATATAAATGGATTGTAAATGATGGATTTATTAAATAAAATGCCAGTAAGAAACTTATAGGGTGTTTTCCCTTATAACTTGTGAATGGAATATTATTTAACCAAGACTTGAAGCGTTATAATTGATAAATAATGAGAAGTAAATGGAAAGGTTAAAAATTTTAACCCTATGAATGATGATAAATTTAGAATGTGAACCTTATGAAATGACAAAAGATCAATAAAGTAAATTTTTGAAATGATGAACCTTAAATAAATGAGGTGACTTAGAGACCTTGTGTTCTTGGCTTGACCCTGTGTGTTGGTAGTGAGGCTATTGAGAGTGCCCAAGTTATGAGGTACCTATGGTATGAGGTGGGTGAATAGTAGTTCTTAGGACTATCTCCACTTCCTTTAAAATGTGATGTTAGAAAAATCTCTAATTTGAGTGTGTTCTAATATGGTATTTATGTATAGAGATGTGACTAGACCCTGGTAAGGGAAGACAGGGCTTGGGAGAGAGATTCTAGTTTATGAAAACCTTTTGATGTGAGGTGTATCTGGTAGTAAAGTGTTGTGCCTCACATGACCTCCTATTAATCCAAGACATTGAGAACTGTAGCGTATCATGGTTATTGAAGACCGTGTAGGTTGATATTCTAGTAGGTGATACCATTGTGTGTAGGCCTGATAACCCTACATATGGATGTTTAGGCATGTTGGATGTCATGTGAGTATGAAATAAGAGCATTAAGGTTGCCCATGCTAGGGGTTATCCTAGTTTTTTGAGTACCTTAGAGGTGGAAGGCATGGTTAAGAGCTTATGTTTAAGGTTTGATCTTGGGAAGTGCCTTGGGATATGTGTCTTAGGCATGAAGAAATGCCTTGAGGATGTCATTGTCGATTAGGTAAGTCCTAAAAAGTGTGATTAGATATGGTGTGTGGCACCTTTTTCAAGTGGGTACCCTTAAAAGGGTTGAGGAAGGGCGTATGATTTATCTAGTTCTTGGTGGTCTAATCACCTTGAGTGATAGTGTTTTGGGTATCAATGTTGGATTTTGAAGGGAAAGGTCAACTGAGTGCTTGAACCCATTGAACTTAGGTGAATTTAAATGTGTGGTGAGTGTTTGAGTAGTTGATATTGAATTTATAATTATGTATATTATAGGTTAATCATGTTACTAGATAGTAGCATGGAAATATGCCTGCTGTTGAAAAGGATGCACCGAGGGTGCTCATGTCATGATGGAATTGGAATTATGTGGGAGCGTGGTTAGTGGTTTAGGAAAGTGAGACTAGTCTCAATGATATATTACTAATGATATTGTGTATTGGGAAACATGTTTGGTCATAGGTGAGTGTGATACCTTGAGTTTCATTGATAATAATGGGATACACACAACCTACACATGGGGCTATTGGTTTATATGTCATTCAGTTGAGCGATGTGGTGGATACTATGCGTAAATGAGCCTAATTCATGACTGCTTTCTAGAGAGTCATGGGTCTATAATAGGTTTTTATTGGTAAGTCCCTCTCATATAAAGGTTACCTAGAAAAGTAGTGGAATTATTTTAGATAGGATGACTGAGGCACTTAAGAGGAATTTGAAAAGCCCTTGTGATAATGGGTGATATCGATGGGTGGAATGATGTATAGTGGCATGGTCAAATCATTTTACCTTTCTCTAATTTTTGATGTTTTGGTAGATGAGAATATCTTAGGAGGAGTGACATGTGTGTTTCGATAAAAGAACCTGTTCATGTTGTGTTTGTCGAGCAGTTTCAGTGAATTCATGTGGTGGTAAGTGCACAATTAACCTCAAGGGGTGTGCCCATCATTATAAAAGGAATTTAAAGGTTATGAAAATGATTACATACCTATGATCAAGGAATGAGCCTTTTTTATGATTTTTTTGACATGGTAATGTGAGCAAGACAACCACATCCAGGTGTAATGTCGATAGAAGATAGGGGATGAGCCGTGTAGACTTAGTTTTCATTTCAGGGTGTGATAGTGAGGAAACTACTATAGTGGGGAGTTCCTTATGGGTCGTGGTGTTGTGACCCTCGTGTAGAAGGGTCATGGGTTTAATAAGACCAATTGTTGATGATTATTGTATTAGAAATTTGGTGAGTGGGTCACTACTACAAAATATGTCTTTAACAACGCTAAAAATGACCTTTATCAGCGCTAGAGAAGCACTAACTACAAGAGAAAGATTCAAAGACCTAGTCTTTTATCAGTACTTCTAAAAGCGCTGAGAAAGGGGTCCTTTATCAATGCTTATAAAAATGTTGATAAAGGGGTATATTGTAGTATGCTGCAATAGCACATTGCAACACTAGTGTAGTGTGCTGTAACAACACACCACAACACCAAAAACACCACAAAATTAGAAAAATCAAGTATGAATACAAAATTTACAACAAAAATAAGAGAAAAAACACCATATTATATACATTTCAAACATTGGTTTATATAATTACATTAGTAAAAATTATTACATACATTAAATAATAGCAGTTTTCCTTTTTATTTTGATCCTAACCCCTGATCGAGCAAAAAACACACCTGTATAAGAAAAAAATTCTCATTTTAGTAATAATATAAAGAAATAAATTAATTGAAAGTGTTAATTTTAAACTAAACTTTGAGTCATACCTGAAACACTGTGTTCAGATTGAGTTGCGGTTGATTCTTGCACATCACACTATTTCTTGATCATCTTCAAGAATTATCACTATGAAAATTAACTAAATAATTATAAGATAAAAATGATAAGTAAATTAACTAAGTAATAGAAGATAGAATAATGAGAAAACAAAATAGGCCCTTTTGCTCAATTTTGGAGATGTGATGCGTGTTTTAAACTAAAATTACACTTATATATTGAAAAGATGCACTTGGAGTCATACTGGTCACACTGTGAATTGGATTGAGGTGTGGATTATTATTACACATCTCAAATGACTTATGGATCATTTTCCTAAAGTATTGAAACAATATGAATGAGTTTGCTCAGTTTTGAGTATATTGCTTATCTTTTTTTACTAAAATGTCATTTTAAAACGGAAACACACACTTTGACTCATATTGGTCACATCGTGTGTCAGTTTGATATGATACCAATTCCTACATGTAAAAAATTACTTATGAAATTATTTACTAAATTATCAATACAATATGAGTGTGTTTTTTTGGTTTTCAGTGAGTGACATTTTTTTGAACTAAAATGTCGATTTTAAACTAATAACAGACACATTGAGTCATACTGGGAACATTGTGTATTGGATTGAGGTGAGACTGATTCCTACACATCAAAAATGACTTATGGATCATTTTACTAAAGTATCAAAACAATATTAATGTGTTTTCTTATTTTTGAGTAGGTCAATTGTCATTTTTACTAAAATTGATGTCAATTTTAAATAAAAAGACGTACTTGGAGTCATAGTGGTCATATTGTGCATTATATCGAGGAGAATATGATTCTTACACATAAAAAATGACTTATGGATCATTTTCTAAAGCATTAAAATAATCTAAATGTGTTTGATCAGCTTTGAGTAGGCCAGTTGTCCTTTTTACTAAAATTGATGTCAATTTTAAATAGAAAGATGCACTTTGAGTCTATCATTCACAACATGCATCAGATTGAGTTAATTATAATTTCTAAACATTCCAAATGGATTATGGATCAATTTCATAAAGTATCAAAACATTACAAATGTATTTACTAAGTTTTGAGTACGCCACTTGTCTTTTTTACTAAAATGTCATTTTAAATTGGAAACATGCACTTTAACTCATAATGATCACATTGTGTATCAGTTTTACGCGAGAAAAATTCCTACTCATAAAAAATGACTTATTAATCAATTCCCTAAATTATCAAGAAAATATGATCATGTTTTCTCAGTTTCCAGTGAGTGACATTTTTTGAACTAAATTGTTGATTTTAAACTAATAACAAATACATTGAGTCATACAGGGTACATCATGTATCATATTGAGGTAAGACTAATTACTAAACATAAAAAATGACTTATGGATAGTTTCCATAAAGTATCAAAACAATATGAATGTTTTTTATTAGTTTTGAGTAGGTTAGTTGTCCTTTTTACTAAAATTGATATCAATTTTAAATAAAAAGATGCACTTGGGGTCATACCGGTCACACTATGTGTCAGATTGAGGTGATGCTAATTTATACACATATAAAATAAATTATGGATAATTATCCTAAAGTATCAAAACAATATGAATGTTTTTTCTTGGTTTTGAGTTGGTTAGTTGTTCGTTTTACTAAAATTAATGCCAATTTTAAATAAAAAGACGCACTTTGAGTCATACCGGTTACACCGTGCACTAGATTGTGGTGAAGATGATTCTTAAACATCAAAAATTAATTATTAATTGTTTTCCTAAAGTATCAAAATAATATAAATGTGTTTGATTGGTTTTGAATTGGCCAGTTTTCCTTTTTACTAAAATTGATGTTGATTTTAAATAAAAAGATGCACTTGGAGGAATATCGTTCACACCGTTCATAAGATTGGTGTAAAACTAATTATTAAACATATCAAATGACTTATGGATCATTTTAATAAAGTATCAAAATATTTTTAACGTGTTTACTCAGTTTTTAGTACATCACTTGTCTTTTTTACTAAAATATCATTTTAAACTGGAAACATGCACTTTGACTCATAATGATCACATCGTGTATCGATTTGACGCAAGACCAATTCCTACAAATAAAAAATGAATTATGAATAAATTTCCTAAATTATCAAGAAAAATGAGCTTGTTTGTTTTGTTTTTAGTGAGTGACATTTTTTGAACTAAACTATCGATTTTAAACTAATAACATACACATTGATTCATACTGGGCACATCATGTATCATATTGATGCGAGAATAATTCCTACATGTCAAAAATGACTTATAGATCATTTAACTAAATTATCAAAACAATATTAATGCATTTTATCTATTTTGAGTAGGACTGTTTTCCTTGTTACTAAAATTGATTTTAATTTTAAATAAAAAGATTCACTTGGAGTTATAATGGTCACACCGTGCATCAGATTGAGGTGAGGCTGATTTATACACATCTCAAATTACTTATGGATCATTTTACTAAAGTACAAAAACAATATGAATGTGTTTTCTTAGTTTTTAGTTGGTCAGTTTTCCTTTTTACTAAAATTGATGTCAATTTTAAATAAAAAGATGCTCTTTGAGTCATATCGATCACACCATGCATCAGATTGAGGTTTGGATGATTTTGACATGTCTCAAATAACTTATGTATCATTTTACTAAATTATCAAAACAATATGAATGCCCTTCCTTAATTTTGATCATGTCACTTGTTTTTCACTAAAATTTCATTTTAAACTGGAAACATGCACTTTGACTTTTATCAATCACATCGTGTATTGGTTTGATGTGAGACTAATTACTACACATAAAAAATGACTTCTTAATATATATTTTAAATTATAAATAAAATACAAGTGTGTTTTCTCTATTTTTAGTGATTGATATTTTTTGAACTAAATTTTTGATTTTAAACTGATAATAGTCACATCGAGTCATAGCGGTCACACCATGCATAGAATTGAGGTGAAGATGATTCCTACACATCCCAAATGACTTATGGATTGTTTCCATAAAGTATCAAAACAATTGTAATATTTTTTATTGATTTTTAGTATGTTAGTTGTCTTTTTACTAAAATTAATGTCAATTTTAAATAAAAAGAAGCACTTGGAGTCATACCGGTCACACCGTGCGTCGGATTGAGGTGTAGATGATTCCTACACTTACAAAAGTCTCAAAAAAATCTTAACTTACAATGTTACCATGTTTCCATTATCTTTATATGTAAAATTTCCAACATTTTATATTGAATCAATGTTCTTAGCCAAAAAAATTTTCTTGTTGTTGAAAGTCAGAAGATTAGAGGAAGATCATGTGCCCATTATATCACGACAATTCACCATAATGGGAACATGAGCTTTCTATACTCTTCTGGATTTCAAAAATGAAAAAGGTTTTTCGAATAACAAAATTGAATCAATATGTAGTGTTGGAAGTTCGACAAAGAGAGGCAATGAAAATGGAAAATGTGGTAACATTGGCAGAAATAATCGTTTTATCTCTTTTGTGTCTTGTTGCGGATAGTTGAAAGAAAAATATGACTTCCCAAAATATTTTTGAAAAAAATTAAATAATTATTAGATAAAAATTATAATGAAATTAACTTATAAATATTATATAAAATGATGGCAAAGTTAATTAAATAATTAGTAGGAATTAACCTTTTCCTAATAATTGTATGCATTTTGTCTGTATTTCCTTGTTTTAATTATCTCAAGTGTAGGATCAAAGTCCAATACCTCTTGAGCATGAGAAGATTCGAACAAGCAACCCCAACTTGAGAAAAATAATCCACCTATACAAAAAACAATTATTATATTAATAATAATAAAAAGAAATAAATTAAAAATAAATATTAAACAATACATTAATTATATGGATAATGATTTTACTATGTAAACATTGTTAACCAAAGGGATATTTAAATGTTAAAGCAAGAATGGTGATAAAAAATGCAAATAGATCTCACCAAACAATCAATAAACAGGTGAGGAGGATGAGGAGAAAATAAGATACCTTGGATCGAGTCTTTGAATCATCCAAGATAAAGTAAAGATATCCTATTGGGTTCATAAAATATTCATTTTTTATAATAAATAAATAAATACACATAAGATATTCATTATAAAAGGAGAAAGTTATATATAATTATAATAAGTGAAACTCGACATTTGATTGTTTCAAATAATTTCAGTATTCTTTGAAGAAAATGGGTATTTTAATTTAAGAAAATAATTACTCCAATATAGTAGGTATTTTCCTATGAATTCATCCAAAGGTGAAAGTTATAGACAATTTTCATCCTCATCAGCCCATCTTCTGAAAAATTGTCATTGCATCTTGTTGTTTTGAACTCACAATCCATATCTTGTGAACATGCACCTATATTGATTGAAATAATCAAATAAGTAGTCATATATATGATTACTACTACTCAAAGTAGTATAATAAACATAAAATAGACGGTGGATGAGTCCCAAGAAACAAATTGGAATAATAACCGTCCGGGAGATAAAACTGATGGGGATGACAGTTTTACTCCATTATGTTTTATAAAAGGGGTAATGCCTCCCATTTGTGAGAATTACATGGATGGTAATTAGAGATTCATAAGGGTGGAACCAAAAGGAAATGTTAAATAATGATATGTTTTTAGATAGATTAAAGTAAAACATACATAGTGTTTATTATATGTGTGATGAAAAAAATGAAGTTATTTTTAAGAAGTATTAATGAGTGGGTTATCATTTCAAATATGGCTATATTTTTACAAAGGTATAGAAAACTAGCCAAACCATTTTTTGATTTGGGGTCAGTAAAAATTTATTGTAATTATGTTTAAAATAGGAAATTGATTTATAGAAGTGAAAAATTGATCATATTAGATAACGAGACAATTAAATAATAAGTTAAAAATGTAGGTTTGAGATGTTTTTATAATGAAAAGATAAAATTGATAGATATTTTTTACTAATTATAATGGAGATATTGTTAATAATTAAAATAACAATGAAGCATCAGAGGAAATTAATGTTGAATTGAGTATCATAGGTGGGAGCACATGGGGATGTGGTAGACTCAAAATAAGACATTGATGGTGAGGAAAATGAAAAGGGATTATCAACTATAAGAAATAAAATCAAGACTGAAATCAATGAATAAAATTTCATTGGTGATCAGACAGTTCTGGTGAAAAATCAAAGGATTAAGACTCTACAAAAAACCTATTTTTTTCCCAAGTAGTTCCTAAATAATTTGGAGAGGCTGAAAAGGATGATAATTGTATCAAATCTATGCATGAGGAGCTTGATCCGAATAAGTAAAATGTGACATGGGAAATTTTTCCAAGGCTAGAAGACAAAAATGTTATCAGAACCAAGTGGGTGTTCAGTAATAAACTCACTGAATATGGAAAAGTGTCTCAAAATAAATAATGGATAGTGTGTAAAGGGAACTCCTAGATCAAAGGAATTTATATTTATGATAAATTTACTATCATAGCACAGTTGGAAACTATTTTATTTTTTTGACTATTTTAGTGAAAATGTAGTTAAAAGTATTCCAAATGGATGTCAAATCTATGTTCATCAATTGAGTTCTTACGGGGGAGTATACATTGAGAAATGATATGGGTTTATTATGGATGAAAATGAGATAAATGTGTGTCAGTTAAAGAATTATTTGTATAAGATAAAGAAATCATTGAGGACCTGGTATTTAAGGTTGGATCGATACCTAAGAAAGCTTGGTTTTTAGTGAGGTAGAGTTGATCACAACCTCTAATAAAGAAGGATAATGATAAAAGGATGTTGTTAATCATATATGTGGAAGACATAATAATTGAGGATTGGACAAACATAATGATTTTTTTTGTGGATCATATGAGGTATGATATCGAGATGTCTATGATTAGTGAAACATTTTTCTTGGTTTATAGACAAATAAAGGAAATCATAGCACATTAATTTCTCAATAAAAATATATAAAATAGGTTTCAAAGTTATTTTCAATGGAATATTACAAACCAATGACAACACCGACCATTATATGGATGAAATTTTCAAAAGTTATATGATTTCAAAGAGGTAGATGTCATGGAATATAGGTATTGGGAGCCTATTATACCTCACAACAACATGACCCAATATTGGGTTTGATATATTTCAAGTTTCATAATACCAATGTAGTCCCAATGAGATCCACATGCTATCGGGGAATATGATACTTCAACATATTTAAAAAATAATGAATTTTGGGTTGTTTTATTATAAGATAGTGAAAATAGAGTTTTTGAGATACACAGATGTGGGACGAGAAAGTTCAGTAGATAACTAAGGGAAATTAGAGATATATAAAAACATGGATTTCATTCGAGCCTTAGTTTCATTTGTCCCTTGAATCACTTGAGCCTTGGATTCGAGCATTGGAATAGTTGAAGCCTTTATTCTAGCCTATATTTAATCTTGGATTCGACAATAAGGAGTGCCGGCAGCAGGTGGCTTCCACAGAGAGCTTCAGATATCGCGAAATGGTTCAGGATGGTTAGGGTTCTTAAAATAGATCGGTGCACTTTTATCAGTGCTTCCAAAAAAGTGCTGATAAAGATACCTTTTATCAGCGCTAAGTTAATAAGTGTTGATAAAATGAATCTTTATCATTGCTTTTTTTAGAGTTGATAAATACTTATAATACTATTTAAAAAAAATACTTTAAAAAAAAGTATAATTATTATATATAATTATAATACTTATAATAATAATTTTTATAAAATAATAATTTTATAATTCTTTGAATATATAATTATTTATTTATAATTATATAAATACTTTTTAAAAAATTATTTATATCATTATATATATATTTAATATATATATATATAAATATAGTAAATATATTCATTATTTAAATAAATTTATTATAATTTTATAATTATTTAAATATATATAACTATTTATTTATAATTATATAAATACTTTTTAAACAAATATTATTTATTTATTAATAATTAAAAATGTATAAAAATAGTAAATATACCTTGATAAATATATTTATTTATAAATATTTTTACAAATATATTTTTAACATTATTGATGAATATTTAATCTTAAGTGTATGCATATTAAAAATGAGTAAAATTGAATAATTAAAAATGAGTACACTTTAACAATATTGAAAAGTTTGATAAGTTTGAATAATTAAATATAAATCATTAAAAATGGTTTTATATTGAAATAAATATGAATACATATTGAAAATATTAAACACAGTAAATAAATATATATAAAATAAATAATATAAATTGATTAAATTCCTAAAAAAATATCTGTGTGTGTTCGTATGTATATAAAAATGCATTAATGATGTATATGTAAAATTAATATAGTTTATTTGATCTATGTTAGATTGAAAAATCAAACGACGTTCAATTATGTCCATTACTCAATGTAATTAGTCAATATTTTTAATTCATATTAATTTTTAATTATAAACCATTATTCACTAAATATATTACTATTTAATGTAAATCATAAATATTTTGTATTATATAAACCATATTTATATACATTCATATATATATATAATATACTATTTATTAACATTATCAATAATTATTTAATTAATAATTTTTTAAATATTTTTCTAAATTTATTTATTTTAATTTTTTTGTTTAATTTTCATTTTACATATATCTATATATTTAATATATACCATTTATAATTTGTATATTATTATTAATTTATTCATTTTTATCAATGATTATTTAATTAATAAAAATTTTAATATATTTTTTATAAAATCATTTTTATTTTTATTTATTTAATTATTTCATTTTATTCAGATTTTTATCATCACTAAAAAAACGCCAATAAAGGATTCCTTTATGTGTGTTAAAAGTAAAGCATCAATAAAAGTTACCCTTTATCAGTGCTAAAAATAAAGCGATGATAAAAGACACGCTTTATCTGTGCTAAAAAAATGCATTGATAAAAGGTGTCTTTTATCAGTGCTAAAAAAATGCGTTGATAAAGGGTGACTTTTATCAGTGCTTGGAAAAAGGCACTGATAAAAGGTACCCTTTATCAGCGCTTGTTTTAGCACTGATAAAGGGGATCTTTATTAACGCTTTTTTCCAGTGCTTATAAAGGCCAACATTGTTAAAGGCTTGTTTTATAGTAGTGGGTGGATATATTTTTACTAGATTTCCTTAGGGATTCTAGAGGTAAATTTCTATACGATGCTGGATGGGTTTTAGTGATATCCTTAAACTTAGAATATCTTTAGTGATCCAAGCATGGGTTAGATTGTTAGTGCATTAGTACCAGTGTAGGGAATAATGATAGTTTTGATATTTGGTGATTTAGTCAATGGAATCACACTCGGTGTCAGGAATGGACATTGGTGTGGGTGTTTGAATGATCATGGAATTGCCTTCAATATTTAAGGTATCATGATTGGGTGGTTTAAAAAGTATGCTAACAACTGAGACTGGGTGTTTTGGGATAGGTCAACCAGAGGAGGTTTGACTGACTTCTCTTATGGTTTTGTGTGTGGTGGATTAGAAACCACTTTGGACAGGTGGTTTTAGATATGGAGAACATGGTTCAAGATTGTCTAGGGATTTTCAGGAGAAAGATGGCGAGTACAAGCCTTGTAAATAGATGGTGTTGACATCTTAACCAGTGTCTTCATGCATGGTTGGTGTTTTATAAGCACAAAATATAGGTGACGGTTAGGTGATGTGTCTGAATTCTTCTATTGGGAATTAGCTGAGTGTTAGTTGATTTAGTAGGACTTCTAAAATATATAGTGTCATACCGATGGGAATTTTGAGGTAGGGCCTTGTATTTTAAGTAGTCTGAAGGGGTGAGACTACATTTTGTGGAGTGATTTTGGGTGAGAATGAGCTAGTTCAGACTAGTGACATCAACCTATGAGGCATGATGTTAGTAATTTTAGAATTGAAGGATACTACATTGAGTGTAGTGTTGTAATGGTTTTAGATGAGTATCTCAATGCTATGGTGTACGAGATGATGAGGGTTTAAGAGATAGAGCTGGTTCAGGGTTCTATATTAGCATGGCCACAACCATAAGTATGATTGTTTTTAGTTCAGGAACTAGATATTGGTGATGCTTGATTCTCCATCTTGGGGAAGCACTATTATATGGTGGGTAGGTTGTAAGTCCCAACCCATTTTGAGGTACACGAGTGTTTAATTTTTTTGTATAAACTTATGTAACTCTCTTTAATGGGGGTATTTTTAAGCAATTCAAATAATCAAAGACACCGTGGGGGGGTTTTGGACATAGAGAAAGGGATACATCATGATACTCCAGCACCACCGACTATCCAATATTAGGCTACTAGCCAGCCGGTGGTCAAGGCAGTAGCCCTGCATAGGCACTAGGCTCACCGAACAACCAATAGGGGATTTTTGTGAGCCAGTGGTCTCCTATGTAGTTTTTAAATGGGGGTAGCCCTATAATTTTACTCGAGACCACCCCTTATGCCTCTTACTTTGGGTTTTGTCCCCTAGTTGTCTAGTAGACCCCCTCATACGCCCTTTTATCCCTATCCTCTCCACTTAGTGGATCTTCCTTGAGCCTTGACCATTTTGTCTGCCTTAGGGTGTGATCAAGATCTATAGGTAAGGCTATGAGTCCTCTTGCTCCTCTTCTACATTTATTTCATCTATTAGTGATCTCTTACTATGCTTGTCTAATTTATTATATTTCCAGGTATTTTGTATTCTTTCTTGATTTCTTCATTTTAGGTTGAACCAAAAACCAAAATTAGGTGAGTAGACCTTTCTAAGCATTAGTTAGTTGGTCCCTAAATTTAACCCGTATTCTCACTATATTTTTATTAAAGTGATGTGTTTTGAGGCCATAACATCCTTACTGGGTATCGTACAAATTTTAAATCAATGGATTTAATTGTATTTGCTTTAGTTTAATGCCCCTTTGATGTGTCTTGAACTTTAGAAAGAGGTGATACCTAGTAGGACTCCTAATTAATGAAATT
Organism: Viscum album; assembly: GCA_963277665.1. Taxonomy (NCBI): domain Eukaryota; kingdom Viridiplantae; phylum Streptophyta; class Magnoliopsida; order Santalales; family Viscaceae; genus Viscum; species Viscum album. Next base: position 286,597,079 of record OY728151.1, on the reverse strand, counting down.
AACCTTGGAATTTTCCAACCAAATTATATGCTATGATTTTTTTAAAAATTAAATGGAAAATGTTAAAGGGATGATTCTAGTTGAACCCTTGACCTTGTTTTGGCTTGATATCACTAAATGGATAATTATTTTGAAATGGTTAAAAATGGAATTTTTAATTAAATCAATGGCTATGAAATAAAATTTCATAATCATTGATATTGTAAAAAGGAATTGGAATCTTAATAATTCCTTTTTAAATGAAGGATGATTCCAAGGGGATGCCTTGGTTTGGAATTGGTACTTTATATGACTAAATGTGTCAATGAATGGAAATGGATTTTCATGAAATGGGAGGTGAATCATTGAATGGTAATGACTTGGTAAATTTATAACCATAGTTTATGAAAGGGTAAATGGATGTTTTAATGTAAATTATTTTCTTGTGAATTGGAAATGAATTTTTAAGTTAATTGGTAAATGTTCAATGTAGAATGGAACTAATGGAATATATGGTTAATGATGATGAATCAGTAAGGGAAATTTGAAAGGTAAACTTGAATCGATATTATGAATTGTTTTTACTTGTGGTTGGAATAATATAGAAATATTCATATGGGGAGGTTGTGAATACTCCCATTTTGGTGGTTGTGAAAACTCCCTAAGGGGAGTTTGTGGAAACACCCATAATGGTGGTCATAAAAACCCCCACTATAGAGGTTGTGAAAACTCCCATTAGGGAGGTTTTTATATTCTAATATGGAAAAAACCTCTGGTGTGTTCATGATACCTATTTAGAAAACACCATACAGGGTGGTCATGATACTTATATAGAAAAAACCTGAAAGGGTTGTCATGATATTATGGTTTGCACAATCACCGTGAAATACTCAGAAACATCTGACACTGGCTGAAGTAGGTATGGTTGATTAGGGTTAAAGACCAAAGGGTTAATGATAGTATATTATGATATTAGGTTTCTCTATATATCCTGAGCATCGACAATTATTTACCACTTTTATTTAAATTATTATCAATTTTAAAAGAGTTAGACCACTTATGCATGTACTTTTATTCCAATCTGCTTATATTTTGGAATGTCGTTAGTGGTGGACTACTGAGTTGTAATCACACCTTTCTAAGGCCTCCATGACACTTTAGTACCCAAGAAGATATCTCTATTTTTTTATAGGTTATATTTTTAGGGAAGGGTCTCGAGGTATGATGTTTTTCTTAGCATGTTAGGATAGAGTATAGATGATGACACCAGGATATACTTGAGATCAGTTGAATATGAGTTGTAGCTTTAGTTCTATTTTATTATTATTATTATTTTATGTATATGATCCTCCCTTGTGGGATCCATTGTAACATGTATGGAATAATAAATTGTTATATAATTTTGATATTGTAGTTATTCTAGTACTTTCTTTGTATTGTCTATGATTTTCTTTGACTTGGTTTATGCGATTATCTATGATTTCTGTTGTTGTCACTACTCTGACCATATGGTACAATCTCCTCAATATACCACCTGACACCCTCTCCACTATTCGATAGACTCTGGTGTATGGGGAGGTGTGCCTAAGGTGATGTGGTGGCATTGGTCCATGGCACTATTGAGTGGACTTTGTGCTTGAACATTATAAGTATATAAGAGTATCAACTACAAAGACTAACAAAAATTTATCGAGGTAATATCCAAAGACTCTATTCATTAGGTCCATGAATATTGTTAGGGAATTCACAAGTTTTAATGACATGATTATGTACTCATAATACCCATACATTGTACGAAATGTGGTTTTGGTAATATCCACCGTTTTAACCATTAAATAATGATATCTTGATCAAAGACCCACTTTAGATAAGTATTGGGTCCCATATAGATAATCAAAAAAGTTATCAATCCATGGTAGGGGATACTTTTTATTTATCATGATCTTATTTAGTTCATGATAATAAATACAAATACACATAAACCCATCCTTCTTTTTGAAAAAGATGATTGTTGCACCCTATGGTGAAACACTCAAACATATGAAACCACTATCTATATTTTCTTGTAGTTTATTCCTTTTCTATTCCAGTTCAATGGGGGACATTCTATAAGTTTTTTTAGATATTGGTAGGTATACAGGTATAAGATAAATTGATAACTCAACCTCTCATTTAGTAGGAAATCTATACAAATCTTTGGGGGAATATATTAGTATATTCCATTATACCGAGCATGTATTTGAGAGTGTTCCTCTACTTTTTTTGAATCATTTGAGCTAGATATGATTTCTCATAAGAAAACAATATACATGGATATGAAGAATATTCCAAAGGAGATTCATTATCCTCCTTACACTTGTATATAATCAAAGGATAATTCAGGATATAGAAAGTGATTTCCTTCTCCCAATAGTTAATATGAGATCTATATAGAGACAACCAGTCCATTCTCAATATAACATCGAATTCCACTAATGGAAGTATAATAAGGTTTTTTAGGAGATTCATCTAATAAATTTTCATCAGGAAGGATCTACATACTTGAGATGAAATAATTGCACCATTTATTATTTTCACTGATAATTAAACCTCCATGTTTTGCAGTGGTACTTGAATAGGTCTACTAAACTTTCATGATATGAAAAAATGCATAGAACCGAAATCAAATAGTATGTTCAATATTATTGAATGAATAACTAGTGTAACTTTTTCCACATCTTTTTCACGATCCACCTTATTAGTGGTAATAACATAAGATCACCCTTTCTCTCCTGGCCTTATAGGTTGTCATAGTAGGTTATCTTTAGAAACCCTTGGATTAGTGAATTCATTTGCATATTATCCACGTCCCTTGATATTGGAACATTGAAACATATGATGATGATTGATTTGGAGAATCCTTTAATTTATTTTACTGGCATTCTTTATCTCTCTTATAAATTCATTGGATTGATGTCCCTCCTTTCCACAATTGAAACATTTCCTGGTCCCCTTGAGACTGTTTCTAGGATGCTTATTCCCACAATTTTGACATGTGAGACGTTGGATCTTCTTAACACAATGAGATTTATCCAATAATCCCCTAGAATTAAATTTTATTCTTCGCTTCTTATCTCCAGTCCCTCGAGACCAATGAAAATCACTAACCTCCATCTCATATTTTAGGTCACATCAAATAACTCCCTCATAGTTTTCAAAGTCTTGAATTTACAAATCTATTAATAAACTTGTCTTTATCCCACTAAATAAGTGACCAATTTTATTTTCAGTGTTAATGAAAAATATAGAGGTGTACTATGAAATACTTTTAAAGTTCTCCTCATAATACCTGATAGATTCATTCTCCTTTTGATTGAGTGTAAGAAAACCCCTATCTATTTTAATATAGAGAGTGTGAGGAAAATATTTATTGATAAATATCCACTTAAATTTACCCCACTCTATAAATTCTATGTCTTTATTGGGATTTTTATTATTGATTAGTGTCCACCACTAACCGACTTCTCCCTTAAGATAATAAATGGCTAGTATGACCTTATCTTTCTCAGAGACTTAAAGGAATAATGATATCTTATCAATAGAGTTAATCCATTATTCTATGATTATGGGATTAGAAGATACACTAAAAGTTAGAAGTATTTATTGCATAAATGACTTAATCACAACTTTATCTTTCTTAGGACAAAGAGGGAGTTCCATGTGATTCAAGCTATTAATCATAAGTTGAGTTAGTTGTTATAGTACTTCCTTGAAGTTCTCAAATTCCTCTCCAATCATGTTCAACATTTCATTAGGTTAATCATCATATTTCCCATTTCATATATTTTTGGCATGATTCCTCCTATTTCCATCCATTTTCTAAAATAAAGGAAGGTTGGGGATGAGAGTATTCAAACTAATAAGAATATAAAAGGGAAACTATTAACTTAAAAGGAATAACCCATAAATTTCATATATACCATATATTATGAATTTTTAAGTTTCAATACATGACATACATGGTCTATTTATTATTAAATTATCTAAACTAACATTATATTCAAATCCCTCATAATGATTTGTAAATATAATATGAATTATCCAAATCATATCCCCTCGGAATGTCCATCCATGTGTGAATTATTAAGCCCACTCATCATGTACCAAGTGGAGATCAATTTGATACACAACCAACCCTTTTTAGGGTAATTAACCCTCGGTGTATCTATGCCATATCCATATCCATTGGCTTGTATCTAGATAAAAATGTAATTTTTAGGAAACCACATACTCCATACTTTACAAAAAGTTTAGGATTGTTTCTTTAAAATTATCCCTAGGGTTTTCTATAACTAAAAATTTCTCTGATACTAACTATAACAACCCAAACCTTAAACACATTTTATTTCATAAATTTTAACATAGTTTTATAACAAATACAATCCAAGGATCTAGAGGTCTAGTGTCTTTGGGATATTAGACGCATCAATATATCCTATTTAAATATAAACTATATCATCTTTATTTAAAACTTTATATATTACCCCAAACTCTCATAGATCTTCTAAAGCTGAATAGGATACCCTAGGTAAATACATAAAGGAGAGGGTGAGCTCTAAAGCTATAATGAACCCAAATCCAGTAACCTAGATCCTATTTTTACTTTATTACATTGGAATATGATACAAGGAATCACATCCTAAAGGACCAAATAGTTTAGTAGTATTGGTAAACTAGATATATAAATGATTCCCATATTAATTTTGAATACACAAATTACAACATATTTTTTTTAATAATATCATTATTCCTTCTATCATATCCTTACATATCATTCATAGTACACTCTTGGATTCATTATAAAGGAAAAAAAATAAGGGTGAGCTCAAATACTCAGTAAGGGTTAAGTATAATGGAAGATATCATGAATCAATAAGAATAATCAACATGGAAAGATAAATAACTGAACACACATGCTATTTAAATAATTTTACCATCATGATAAGATAAGGCATAATCAACACGACAAGGTAAATAACCAAACATACATTCCATTTAAATAATTTGACTATAATGATAAGATAATACATAATCAACATGAAAAAGAAAATAACTGAATACACATTCCATTTAATTAATAACTTGAATATCATGAATATATAAGGCATAAAAAATATGTGAAGGGAAATGACTAAACATACATTCAATTTAATCAATAAACTGAGAATGAAATGCATTTAGAGATAATATCATAATGAAAATATCTTGGATAATAATAAAAAAATTATTACCAAAGGAAATGATTAATTATTGGATGTCATGATCTCATGAATCATGTTACCTCTACTATCAAGACCTTTCACAAGATAGTTTAAAACTGATGGGTAGGTATACACAATAAGCCCATTTAATTAAGGATTGCCAACTGATTCATCTCATGAGACCCATAAATGCATCAAGGGGAAATATATAACTAAGACCCACCCATAGCTGCATGTATAAATCATTCCTTATATATTGGATAATTTATTTAATTCACGAATCAATATGAATTATCATCAGATATCTGTATTCAGTAAATGATACAAATTTATCAATATTTATCCATTTAATCAAATATCTTTCAAAGTAAAAACCATATGTAAAAATGGTATAAAGTTTAAGAAATAATCATATCAATAATAATAGAATATGTATATTCAATATAAATGTAATTTCTAATGAAAAATTATCATTATAAAGTGATTGTTTCAAGATAAAGTAAACAAACAAAAAAGAAAATGAGTTTGTACAATAATTTTTACCTCTTTGGTAACTTTTAAATTATAACCCATTTAAGAATAAAATTTAAATGAAACATTAATAATAATGAATAAATAGTTATTCATGTTAAATAAATTAAAGGGGAAATATATACATTACATAAAAGTGAATAAGTGAATATTAACAAATATGTCTCAATGAAATGGAAATAGAGATATAATCCCTCACCACTTGGTTACATTTAAGTAAAATACCCTTGGATGAAATAATTAAAATTAAACTTAAAATACCATGAATTATGAAGTATTCATGATATTAAATGTAAAATGGGAAGTATTTACACCAAATAAAATAAATTAGGCACGCAACAATAAAATATGACTTAATGGAGGGAAATTGAGATGACGTCCCTTACATCACACTTCCTTTTGGTTGAATATGATTTAATATATTTTATAATAGTTTTAAGCATGTGACGTGAAGAATGAATAGCGATCTTGTGTGGGTCAGCACCAAGAAATCCTATGTGGGTCAACACCAAGAGATCCTATGTGGGTCAGCACCTAGTGATCCTGTGTGGGTCAGCACCAAGCGATCCTATGTGGGTCAGCACCGAGCGATCCTGTGTGGGTCAGCACCAAGATATCCTGTGTGGGTTAGCACCGAGCGATCCTGTGTGGTTCAGCACCGAGTGATCATGTGTGGGTCAGCACCGAGCGATCCTGTGTGGGTCAACACCTAGAGATCCTATGTGGGTCTGACGACGTACTGGAGATGTACTAGGATACTGTGTGGGTCTGACGACATACTGGATATGTACTAGGATCCTGTATGGGTCTGACGACGTACTGACGACGTACTAGGATCTTGTGTGTGTCTGACGATGTACTATGATCCTTCGTGGGTCTACCTCTTAACAGAGTAAGATGATTCAGTAGTTACATATAATCATCTCTACTACTATGCCTAAGATATACCTGGTGTGACCTGAGTCTGTACCTTGTGGTGATTTCCTTCATGGTAATACCTTGGTGGTATTCTTCCGTGTGACATACCTGTGTGGTACTTACCTTTGTGGTATTCCTTCCTTTGCGGAACAGTTGAGCTTTGGGCTTTTGGGTTGGACCTTGTGTTTTCTCATGTTTGAGATGAGTATACTTGATAACTTTGGTATATGTATGGGCATATACCTAAGTAGGGTTGTCAGTTGATTTCATTCTTTGTAGATTTTGTGAGACCTTAAGGGTCTCGGAGTCCCTACTGAGTATCGTTATACTCACCCCTGCACAGACTATGCCCGCACCTTGTTTTGTTTGGTGCAGACAACGAACAACGCTGATCGAGGACGAGGGTACCAGGACTGGATAGTGCACGGAGGTGGACCATATGGCGTGTCGGTACACAGAGGAGACGGGTGGACGTGGAGTGCTAAGGAGGTGATCTGTACCTACCCTTCAGGTAGGAACCTCAGAGGACAACCTAGTAGATGCTTTCCTTTTTCTTCAGGTGCATTGTTTTTCAGTTGTACTTGTACCTTTACTGTTGGGCTTGTATTCTATCCCACTTTTTTACTTTCATCACTCTTTTTTCTATAAATTTGACTTGTGTTCATATCTTTCTATGTGCTTGGTTGCGTGTGTTTACAGGTTATAAAAGAAATTCCTTCCCAGTTTTAAGGAATACACCTTTCGGTGCTAGTCGCCAGCCCCTGGTCTATGGAAGGCGGGCTTGGGGTATTCATGGAATGGGCCCCAGGGGACGGGTTGTGACAAAGTTTCTTTTTAATAAAATTATATTTATTCACTAATGTTAATTCCACATGCTTTAATGTGTGTGTTTCCATTAAATGTGTCTTGGAATGATTTAAATAAAAAAATCAATGATATGTTTTTAATGTTTTATCATATGGTATTTCAAAACATTGAAGGCATTTCATAGAATTTTCATATTCTTTCCTCAAAGGCCCTTTCAACACATTAAAATCAGTTTTAAAGGAAACAAGTATGATTGGGTTTTATAAAATTAATGGTTGAATGAAATGTTTTATTTTTTTAATAAATGAATTTTTTACCAACATGGTTTTCTATAAAGTACCATTTGTAAATTTTTAATGTAAATTATCTTATTTGATATAAATTATTGATGAATCCTTTACTTATGATTTTACTTGATGGATGGTTCTTGGTGAAAAAGATAATGGTTGTTGAAATAGTGGTTTTGGTCATTGAGGGATCTTGGGGGTGGGGAGATATGAGAACTTTGTATCTAATGGAATGTTGATTGTTCATGTTTATTCCACTTAGAATCATTATTGGGATCCCTGTTTCTTTAAATATCACTCACCACTTTGATTGATCAAGGGTAATCTGTGGTAGAATGACGAGAAAGTGTATATTTATTATAGTATTTTACAAAATCACACCCTAAATATTATCTACCTAGAAATTTGAATTTATGCTAGGGACATGAAACAAGGAAGAATGTGTGCACTAAGTCGGTAGCTTGTGTACATAGTAGATACAAAATTTGAATATAGAAATTCATTGTTATATTTTTCTTATCTTTGATGGTATCACTGATATACCTAGGAATATCCAATTATATATGACTTAGACACTTGGCATTGGTATTTTTTATTTATCTCTAATCACTTGATAGTTAATCGACACTAGAATTTCCACATTTGAACTCCTTTATTATATCTGTTTGATTGTTCTGATGTACATTTTTTACCAATGTATCTTCATTGATATGATGTATTCTTCATAGGTACATGGTATATACTCATAACTTCAATATCAATAATTGACATTGGATTGTGATACTTTTTTCAATGATTTCTTAAAATAATATTTTTATTAAAAATGGATTTCAATATGTATTTTTCCTATTGGGTTTCTTAATGGTTTTTAAATGAAAAATGTAACTCTTTTACACACCATTTTCCTCAAAACTAGACTTTATGGATTTCAATTATCCTTATTAAAATGCTTCATTATTTACCATATGTATTTATAGGATCACATAGTACTGTGTATAGTTTTGGAATAGGATCACATAATACTATGTATAGTTTTAGAATAGGAATACTCAATAATATTGAAAATAAAATATCATTAAATAGACATTAGAAACTATATACCATTTTTGTGTGTGTATGTTTAGGTGAGTCTATTTGATCACCTTGATAAATTATTGAGAATTTTTCTTTAACATGATTTTCTCTCAAATAGTATTGATATTTCTTTTCCTCTTGGAGATGTTAATTAAGAATATTTAGAAATATTATCAGTTTAAGAAATAATTTCTAGAATAAATTTATATACATATTTCAATTTAATAATTGAACCTACATTAATGATCTTGGATGAGTTATATTGATAGAGGTAATTTTTAGAGCATATAATATAATCAAAGCATAATTTACTAAGTATTAAGCTATAATATTATGATAAATTCAGCATTTAATAATACAAAATTTAGTAGAAGAACATCTAGTTACATCTATAAGAAATTTAATGATGTCTAAAACAAAGTAAGTTGTTAATCTAGAAGATTTAAATGATTTAGTCATGAGATACTCCACCACTAGCAATGATAGTAAAGCATTATGTGACATCCCCTCTAGTACTTATATGAATCTTCTTATATAAATCTTATTATAACTAATTGGGTTGTGGTTTTTTCAATTCCATTTATATATTTTCATATTTAGTAATAGTTATGTGTTTTAATTTTTTTAATAATTTATAGGAACATTGTGATATATATGGATAAAATATGGATCACATTATCAGGGAACACACCTCAGTATGCTAAGGGTTTGGAAGAGTTTTTATATTTTTCAATTTCCAATTGATCCGTTGATGGGAGAATAAAATGTCCATGTCCTAAATATAAATTTAGAACATAGTTGAAGAAAGATGAAGTTTATGAACACTTGACATTTAAGAAATTCCTTGCTCAATATTTGTGTTGGATTTGGCATAAAGAATCAAACGTTACAAAAACTTTGAGCACTGACATCAATCGACATAATGAGCTCCCAACTACACAGAAAATGGAAAATGAAATGAAAAACCTTATTGATGATGAATTCAGTGTTGCAATACAATAACATCAACATCAAAACACATCAGAACAACCGATTGAGGGTGATACAAATAACAATGTGACGACTGGTGTTTTTGAGACTATAAGACAAATAGATCAAGATTATAACATATCATTGGATCCTACTCTTTATTCTATGAAGAATAATGTAAAAGAAAACTTCACTGAGTAGATAGATGTGTTTCATGGTTTAGTTGATGATGGAAATCAAGATATTCATAGCGGATGTTTGAAATATTCAAAACTTTCTTTTCTACTGAAGTCGTACCATATCAAATGCCTAAGTGGAATTACAAATAAGGCTATGTACATGATATTGGAATTGTTGCATGGTGAATTTACCGAAGAAAATATTCTTGAGTCTTTTATGATATGAAAAAAGTTATTAACAGCCTTGGTATGAATTATACAAAGATACATACGTGTCCCAATGATTTCATTCTTTATTGGGGAGAGGATTCAAGTGGACAAGATTGAAAAAAAAATTCTTCTATATGGCAATCAATGAGTGATGTTGAAAGTCTGAATCAACATAAGAATATGGATAATAAGATAAGGAACACACCTAAAAAGGATTTTCATTACTTTACTTTAAATCCTCTATTGCAAAGATTATTCATGTCATCAAAAACTGCTAAACACATGAAGTTTCATTCTATAGATAATAAAAATTATGGGTTAATGTGATATCCAAGAGATTAAAAATTGTGGAAGATATTTGACTCATTACATCTAGATTTCTAATTTGATTCTAGGAATGTTCAATTGGGATTGACTATAGATGGATTCAACCCATTTGGGACTTTGATCACTAGTTATAGCATCTGGCCAGTTGTTTTGATCCCTTACAACCTACCTCTATGGATGTGTATGTAAAAAATGTATTTTATCATTTCAATGATTATTTTGGGGAAAAAATTCCTAGAAATGATATTTATTTATACTTGTATCCTTTAATTGAATAATTACAAGAGTTATAGAGAAACTATGTTGAGACATATGATGCATCTTCTAGAACAATGTTCAAAATGCAAGGTTCTTTAATGTGGGCCATTAGTGACTTCACTGGACTAGAGAATTTAGCTAGTTGGAGCACTTACACGAGTTTGGATTTTCCTATTTGTAACTTTGATTTTGAGCCTGAATGACTACCTAATAATAAAAAATGGCGCTTCTTGTGCCATCAAATATTTCTCAATGCATCTCATAGATTTTGGTTGAACAAGCCAAAATTCAATGGTTTTATTGATTGTATACTATATTTGAAGTTATTGAAAAAATCTAAAATATTAACACAACTTGGAAATTTTGAAATAGAATTTGGGAAGGTGTATCATTTGAATGATATTGGGAAATGAGTTCTAAGTGCATCATCAAGTGAAATCAAAACGCAACAATAGAAGAAAAAAAGTATATTCTTCAAACTTCCATATTGGGAATTTAATTTGATGTAGCATAATATTGATGTGATGTATATTGAGAAGAATGTTTGTGAAAATTTGATCTTTAAATTGCTTAATAAGCATATAAAATAGAAGGATCATCTCAATGCTCGAAAAGACTTACAAGAAATGAACATAAAGCGTGATGTCTGGCCAGATGAGAATGGAAAGTATGCTCCAACAATATTTGAAATGAAAAATAGGGATAAAGATACATTCCTTAGAATTTTAAAACATGTCAAGGTATTTGATGGGTATTCAAGTAACATATCAAGGTGTGTTAACTTAAATCATTATAGGTTACATGGATTAAAAATTCATGATTCATATATTTTGTTACAACAGTTTCTACCATTGGCATTGCATACATTATTACCTGAAAAGGTTACTGCTGTTGTAATCCATTTTTTTCACATTATTTAGACAACTATATAAGAAAACCCTACAATCATTTGATCTTGAAAACCTTTAGGAGAGATTTTTATTGAAACTTTGTGCAATGGATATGATCTTTCCCCCGTTATTTTTTATTTTCATGATGAATTTAACTATGAATTTGGTTGAGGAAGCTAAATTAGAAGGCCCCATACATTATTTATGGATGTATCCAAAGTACTTCATTTTTATGTTTTTCATTTAAGTAAAAAATTATTGGAACTTCATTAAATATAAAATTATGTTTTTTTATTTTATTTCATAGATATATTGGACATTTGAAATGATACGTGAAAATAAAGCTCAACTTGAAGGCACTATTTTTGAAGTCTATTTGGAAGAGGAGTTTATTATATTTTGTTCTAGATACTTTGATGATATTTAGATAATATTAAATTGAGTTGGATGTGTTGATGAAACATCAACTCAATCTCAACTACATGGAAAATCAAAAATATTTCCTTCTATAGGACAATCAGTTGGGAGGAGCTCAAATGTTGCACTGATAGAAATGGAATTATCACAGGCACATAGACATGTGCTACTGAATAGTAAAATTTCATATTCATTTATTAAAGATTTTAGGATAAAAACAAAGAGACAAATGAGAGGCTGAACACAAATTGAGAAAGATATAACAAAATCTGTTAATAAAGAGCTTGTAGAATGGTTTGCATGACGTGTAAGTTCATAAATATTGTAATCAATACATATATTGGGTTGACACATATATTTTTTAAATATAATAATTTATATTAGTATTTTTAGATCATGAATACTGATAATCGAGATGAGTTGTTATAATATTTGACGTTTCTTGCCCGAGCTCCTCTAAAACAGGTTATAAAGTTCAATGCTTAGACTGTGAATGGATTTAAATTTCATACAGTCGATCAGGAAGAGGGTTTGAAAACATAGAATAGTGGTATATTTATATTTCCCAAAGTAGGATACTATTTAAAGTTGACTGATATTATTTAATTAAACTACCATGGGCATTTTTCAGTTGTTTTATTCAAATTCAATTGGGTTGATTTTATCAGGGGTGTTAAAATAGATTCCTCACAATTTAATTCCATGAAATTCTCTCACTTTATGGATGTTGGCGACCATGAATTACATGATCCATATATCTTATAATCACAATAGAAAATGGTATATTATGTGGAAGATTTCACAGATGAAGGGTGGAGTGTAGTTGCTCACGTAAAACAAAGAGACTTGTATGACATGGGTGATGAAGTGTAAGATTTGACCTCTGACATTGAATCCCATCAACAAAAAGAAGTGAAATTATTTTTCCATCATGATATTGAAAATATTAGTCTTAAAGGGGTGGATTAAGTAGATGAAGTAATGATGAAGTAGGGAGATGACAATATTGAAGGAGAAAATGATTGTATGTGTAGTCATCCATTAATTTATCAACCACTTATGTAATTTGTGTAGTCATTTATTATCATAGTTATTTATATTTTTTTTGTCAGTACTATGCATCTGTTATTGAATCTATTTTTTTATGTATTAATTTTTTGAAATATATGTTCTGAAGTTACTTTTATTTGATTAAATGATAGGAATATCAAGGAGGAAGCATTATATTGATACCAGTCAACCATCAACAGTGAGGAAATATACCACTCTTGGTTCTTCATGAGGATATTGAAGGGTGACTATTATAGGTACAAATTTTAATATGAATAAAGTTATTTTAGTTTTTTTATACTACTAACTATTTTTTCATAAAATATGGAAATGATGCTACTACGAAGAAAAATATGAAAAGTTCAGATGTTTTGAATTTGAATGAACTAAAGATAGTTGTCCCATTTGACTGCTATGGGGTCCCTACAGATGATACTGTAGGATTATTTGTCCTGATTCTAGGCCATCTGGAAGCGAATCCAGCTACCCTTATAATTACGTATGATGATTGGAGGCATATGCCTTAATCTTGGAAAAATAAAGTTTTTGATTCATAGATAAAGGTAATTTTAATACATTATGGTGTAATTGAATGTCATTATGTTATTAAATTCTAATATTTTCAAAATAAATATCTTTGTAAAGATGTTTTACACTTTCCCATTGTTGATGTTATAACACAAAAGTGGAAATTGAAAGCGTTGGTTGATTTATATCAGAAGATGACCATATTTTTCCTTGGTGATATTGCATTGATGATTGGTGGTGATCACCTAAATCATACAACTTCAAAATCATTTAGTTCACAAAATTTTATTGGTTTTAAGTTTAAATATAAATATACAATACTGTTTAATTTTCAATATAATTGTCTTACAAGTGCTGGTAGTAGGAAGTAGGGATGGAGATGAATATGGAGATGAATATGGAGAGGGTGATGAGCAGAGTTCATCTAGAAATGATTAGTGGTCTTTTTGATGTCTTAAACTAATATGGAATGAGAGGGTTTGTTGATGTATCATTTGTGAAACATACCTGAAACCATTTATGGTTGGATATAAACTAATATACTTGTTATTTCATGCCACATTTGTTATATATGTGTGATTTTGTGTGCTTTTGATAGGGATTTTGTGTGCTACTGATAAGCGATACACTTGGTTTGCATTTGTTTTTTTTCAGGGTAGATCTGGGGCTGTTGAATTTGTAGCTGGAATTTTTTTTGTAAATCAACATTTAGTGGTGGTTTAAACTGATGTTACATATGGAATATTTTTATTCAAGGCTGTTAAAACCACTGCTATAAGATGTATTTTTTTTGCAGTGGTTAAAACTATCTCTAATTGTGATTGTAACATCCTAGGTAAATAAAGAATATGAATTTTTCATGTTTATTAATATTTTTGAATTAAATATTAATTTTACTTTAAAGGGGATACTATGTCTGATAGAGTACTCAACACGCAACAATGAGTTTCTTTGAAATCTTACGCTACACACAATGCTGATTCATACTGAAAATAATAATAATATAATTATTTTAAATGGTAGTTAATGCATAACCATTTTATTAGAAAGAATAAACATAACTAACCATATTATGCCTAAAAATGTTTGTTAAATGTTTTTACATTTATCAAATAAAATTTAGAGGCTTAAAATGAGAATGAATCCAATTTTAAGCATAAATACTCTAATATTTTTAAAAGCTAGTTTTACCGCCTTTTGATATCGAACCCCTTTTTAAATCTAGTTTTTGTTACTTTTATATGTTCTATTTGACAAAATAAAATTCTTATTTAGAATCGGGACATCAAAATTTACTTTGGATGAAATTTTGGTATTTTTTTGATAAAATTCATTTTTTAATGAATAGTGAAAAATACTGCATTTTAATCCAAAACTACCTTTTAATATAATATATTTATGTGGTTAGATTATATTTTTATTGGTTTTAAAGTGTAATTGGATTATATTTTTACCATTTAATATAATTTTGGTCATTGGAATTAATATCACTTTGAAATTGGACATAAATAAGTGTCAATCTTTTGATAGTTATTACTTCTAAAAAACACGCTTTTTTAGTTTTGAAAAAAAAAATAATTTTAAATTAATTAATGAAACTTATATGATTTTAATTTGGTAAAATAGACATAATTTTTGAATTTATAATATCAAAATTATATTTGGGTGAATTTTTGGTATTTTTCTAAAAAGGTTAAATTTTTGATGAATAGTGAAAAACACTGCATAGTAGTTAAAAGCCGACTTTTTCATTTAAATGAAATTTTACTGCTTCTGTGAATTGAATTTAAAAAATATGACATACATTTTTGTAATTAGTAATTAAAATTTGTTTCAATAGGAGGTTTTTTTTTGGGGAATAGTAACTTTTGATTTTTATTTACTGCGGTTAAAGGTAAATAGGGTAATTCAAGTTAAAAATAATATTATAATAACATAAAATTACCTTAAAACTTGTCATAACCTTATTTAATGAGTAATGGAAAACCAAGACAATCCTTGGGTAAGAATTTTTACCTTTGAAATCCACTTGGTTAATATAATGACATTAATAACTTTTTATTTAAAGTAAAAATAAAAATATCATAAACATGAATATTTTTACTAATTTTTTTATATGGGGTTATATAAGTGATCTCTTCGACTATAAATAATTTTTGGAAAGATAAAAATATTTCATACATCATGGTATTTTATTTATAATTTTTAGACATTAAATAAATAAATTTAATTATGACACAATGGTGATGCAATAACTTCTTCATTAATAAAGGATTCAAATAAATGATATTATAAATATTAAAATAAATTTATTTTTAACCTTTTTATGCCATACATGAATTTTATAGATTAGTATTACCTGTTATATTTTAATTAATGAAGGTTTTTAGAAATAATCAAGTTGGTTTGGATTTTTAAAAAAGTCATGATATGAATAGTATAAAAATTGACATAAATGAGTTTTTAAATCAATTAATATTATATTAAATGATAAAATAGTCCTAAAAATATAATATTCATCCAAATGACATATATGATGTTAAAATGTAATTAATAATTCATTTTGGGTTGTTTGGAATTTTATAGTAAATATATTAACCATATAGTATGAATATACAAGAAGGGACACTAAAAGTTAAATAAGAGTAAAAAAGGGTTAAATAAAAAAGATAAGGATTTAAAAATATCCAAAACCTATAAAATTCTTATTGGATGATTTTATTTCGAATTATATGCAACTTATCTTCGAATAAAAAAAGTTTTGGACCCTTTGAAACTGAAATTTTATTTTATAATAAAATAATACCTTCAAACTTTCCTAAAGAGTCTCTCATCCCTCTTATAAAAGACCACCACCTCCAACCCATTAAACACACCTCTAAAGCCCCTTAGCTCTTCAAAAACCTGCCCAAATAAGCTCCCAACATACCTTTATTCCTCCTAGAAGACTTATCTTAGGCAGAAGGCACTTCAAGAAATCCTTTGGGTTCAAACCAAAGGAAGTTACCTGATTTAAAGGTAACATCTTCCCTTAAGTTCTCTTCTTTTATTTTACTTATTCACTCCCCATTATCTTATTATTATTATTTTACATAACAAAACAAGTATACTAAATATACTAGGTTGTTTTTATGAGAAGTATTCGAACTACACTTCTACACACCTTCATCTAATGGATACAAACATACTGTTTTTGTGGACGCTGAACTACTACCTCACGAAACGACGATTGTTAAATCTTCTCCTACCACCTCTTATGGTGGACATTAAGATGGAACTGTATTTATATGTGATTTATATTATATTTATATTGTCTATATGCTTATTTATTTTTCATTTATAGCACACCTTTATGGTTTCCATAATAGGCAAATATGACAATTTCATTTGAGGAAGTGCGGACTACCGCCCCCTCAAAGTGATATGACTCGTTGATAACATACATGGAACGTATAAAGGATAGTGTTAATGAACTTATGTAACATATATAAAATATGATATTATATTGTAATAATAATATACCTATGTATAATTTTGTTTTCATTCCTTTAAAAATGAAAAAAATTAAATGAAAGTAGAGTTCATGCGTATGTACAGCTTACCGTCTCCATGAACGGTGAATTTCATTTTTTATATCCAAATGATATAGACTATTATAAATACCTATATACTATATATATATATATGATATATATATTATATATAAATCATGAATATCATTCTGGAGATAATGGACTTTTGACCACATGGACAATTTGTAATTATAACATGTTAATTTTTGACTCAAGTACCGAACATTGATAAAAAGATTGATATGAACTTGAATAATTATATGATTATTAGAGAAATTTAATAAGTGATATAAAAGTAATAATAAAATTGAAAAATGTTTGTAATTAAGTATAATTAACTTAATTTTATTATTCAGGGAGATAAAGAATGAACAAGAAAAGTCGGACACAAGGTAAAGATTCATGCTATATTTGCCACTATTTCCTTTTATGTGGTGTATGTACATACCATTATTGTATTATTTGTGTAATATAATTTAATTTATGGGTATTTAAATCTTCATTGTACGATCATTCTTTCATGTGGTGTATGTTTCATAAGTTACCAAATCGGTAAGGGAACCTTTCACCCTCCTCTTCTAGTCAAAGACTTATTTTATGTTATGTCTTTAAATTGCAATTCTCAAATGTTGGGATATGTTATTATATATCCTTATTGATTTAAATTTTATTTCCATGTGATGAGAGACCTTTCTCTCTCTCATCAACTCATTTTCTAAATTTTTAAGTGACGCCGTTAGGCTGCCGATTTTTTGTAAGGGAATTTCTTAACTCAATTTCATTTCTTTGGGTTAAACTTCTAATTATTGATTATATTGTGCTATGAATATGCGTGAATGAAATATTATTGTCTTACACTTAATATACAATTATATTGGGTGTATTTATATTTATCACACATAATTATTTCATTGACTTATCCTTAATCTAATGGTACAATCTTTGTAAGGGACTACGTCTCAATCTCCTTTCATTGAGGCATATCTTGATATTGTGCACCTTTATTATTCCATAAGGTGTATATACAACCATTTTGACACTTTATATCATGAATTTATATATTATCATGATATTTATAGTTTTCTTTGATGTTATTATTTAATTCAAGATTTTCTCAAGTGGTAAAGAATTCTTTAACTAAAAAATCATTTTAAATGTTTTAAAGATTTAATATTATAAATTATTATCTTTCATGTCCATGTTTTAGAAATGATTTTAAAGATTTATTTATATGGACATGAGTGTTTTAAAGTGTAAATTTCTTTCAAGATTTTTAGAGTGGTATGGGACACTTTTATTCAAAACTCTTATTTTTTAATGTTTTAAATGAATTGATTATTTCAATATCTTGAAATGATATATTGTGATTGCAATGTGTAAATATTATCTTTCCTTTATGCTGGTTTTATGTGTTATGAATATGTTATGGATCTTGGGAATTTTCTATGTATATGGGTGGTTCTATGATAAACCTAGGGCGGGTGAGCCCAAGATAGCTCTCCAATGCATTGGGTAACGTGACAGAGATAAACGTTAATGTTTCTCCTAAGATATTTAGGAAATATATTGTGATGGGTATTCCAAATGTAACTCCCTATGTATTTGTGATAACTACAATGTAAGTATGATATGGATTCCACAAGTTACCTTTATGATTTATGATTTCTACGTGTTATTCATAAATCTTATGATTTTGTGATGTATGTTAAAGATATTATGTTTTAATATTTAAAAGTATGATTTATTTGATTTGTATGTATTCATGGACTAATGTTTTATTTATTTATTTTATATCCCTTACTGAGCTTTTTATGCTCATCCAAAGTTTTTGAAATGTTTTCCACAAGACTTAAAGATGAATAGGGTCAAGGATGGGATCAAGGAAAAGTCATGCTGTCTAAAACATGGAACTAGACATGTTTATTTTTTAAGAATTTTTTATTTTATGAAAAAAAGGATACTGAGTAAAAGTGTCTACATGTAATATTCAAGTTATTATGTATAAGTTATGATCTAATTCTCTAAAGATCTAATCCTGAAAAGATCCTCAATGTGAATTATTAACTTAATTCAAGATTATGTAATGTTCAAGGATGGGTCCTTATAGTTGGTATCAAAGGTCAGTTTAGATAACTTTATAGGTTAGGGTGTTATTTAAGAAAAAGTGACATAACCATAATGGTTATCATATTAGAAAGATTCATAGTTATTTTTGATAAATCAAATTAGTTTAATATAACATGAATAAGTATATCTTAGTGTTTACAGTCCTCATAAGATAGTATATGATGATTTTACTGATATACTCACACTGACCTTTTTGGTTTTAGTAAATGGATGGATCTATTAGGAACAAACATAACAATAGATGTGAAGGAAACTGTGGTGGTTTTATTAATGAGAAACTAAATGAAATGGGAGATGTAATGAGAACTATTGTGGTTAAAATATATTATGGTTATTTTTGAGGAATTTATCTCATTTTTTAGAATGTTATAAAATTATATGGTTTTTGAAAAAGGATAACATGCAGATCATGTGACAACCCGTCACGTCGGAAAAAGCTGCAGGAATTAAACCCACAACCAAAGTGTGGTTGGGATTTATCACACACCACTGGACTACGCGAATTCCTTGGTTAGTATGACTTATTCTTTTTAGTTAAATAATTTTATGGATCAAGAATAAGTTGATTTTAGGAACTTATATTTTATCAAATGAATATCCTTAGTATAGGAAAATGATTTTGTGATTAAGTGATAAAGGTTATTTTGGAATACATTCTCTCTTTTTGGAACACTATATGTTTAAGGAAAATAGAATACTATGGGATCTCATTTATGGAGTAATGTTTGAAATTTTATTTTGGAAGAATATATGTTTTTATTGTGGACATATGGTGATTTGGGTTATTTATGGAAATGATTAACCTATTATAGAGAATATGTGAGTAGGTTAATTACACTTCATTATGATACTTTAAGAGTAGTTGATGTTATTTTGAGATAAATGTTAAGATTTACTGTGGAAGACTATGTGATTAAATTCTTATGAGTTTTGGGTTCCAATCTCAGTTTGGATTATATTGAAGGATTTTAAGGAAAATTGTGTATTGAATGGTCTTTGTTGAACTTTGGGTACTGTTTTTTGAATTTTTGTGATTAAGAGTAGTATTTATTTTTATAAAGGATTGTTCTTTTTAGGGATTATCTGATCTTGTACTAACCATTTTGGTTTTTTTAATTTCTAAAGACAGGGGAAATATATACAGTTCATTTTTTGTGGATTATGTCATTCTCGATAAGTTTATTCTAGTACTTCAGGTGTGAAAAAGTCATCTTGAACACTCATCATTTGAATAAAATATGAGTTTTTGGTAGAAACTTATTAAAGGATGAAACACTACTTTTAAAGTAAGTATATTTCCTTATGATCTTAGTCTAGATAGTAATAAAATTATTCAACTCCATGAAAAGGATCTTGAACCAAAAATGTTATACGCTTAACTTTTATCATCATACTTTTACCCAACCACAAATTTATGGTATTGTGGTGGTTAAATTTATGTGATCAAGTTCTCCATAACTCTATATTAATCTATGAGAGTTAGTTTCTCTTCCATATCCATGTTTTCCTACATAGAATCCTAGTATGGGTTATCTCGGGTGACCTTTTTACTTCTTTTTCTTTCTTTTAAAGTGATAGTTTTATTGACTCTTTTTCCGATGTGGGACTTTTAATGATGTTTTCGAGCCCAATTTTAAAATTGCATGGACGCAATTTCCAAAAGGGGGGAAGGATGTAACATCCCAGGTAAATAAAGAATATGAAAATTTTCATGTTTATTAATATTTTTGAATTAAATATTAATTTTACTTTTAAGAGTATGCTATGTCCGATAGTGTACTCAACACACAAAAATGGGGTTCCTTGAAATATTACGTTACACACAATGCTAAGTCATACTGAAAAAATAATAATATAATTATTTTAAATGGTAGTTAACACCTGGTCATTTTATTGGCATGAATGAATAGAACTAACCATATTATGACTAAACATGTTTGTTAAATGTTTTTACATTTATCCAATAAAATTTAGAGGCTTAAAATGAGAATGAATCCAATTTTAAGCATAAATACTCTAATATTTTTAAAAGGTAGTTTTACCGCCTTTTGATATCAAACCCCCTTTTAAATCTAGTTTTTGTCACTTTTATATGTTATATTTGACAAAATAAAATTCATATTTATAATCGGGACATCAAAATTTACTTTGGATGGAATTTTGGTATTTTTCTGATAAAGTTCATTTTTAATGAATAGTGAAAAATAATGCATTTTAATTAAAAACTACCTTTTAATATAATTTATTTATGTGGTTAGATTATCTTTTTTATTGGTTTTAAAGTGTAATTGGATTATATTTTTACCATTTAATCCAATTTTGGTCATTTTAAGTAATATCACTTTGAAATTGGACATAAACAAGTGTTAATCTTTTGATAGTTATTACTTCTTAAAAACACGCTTTCTAGTTTTGACAACGAAAATTAATTTTAAATTAATTAATAAAAATTCTATGTTTTTAATTTGGTAAAATAGACAGAATTTTTTAAT
Organism: Viscum album; assembly: GCA_963277665.1. NCBI lineage: Eukaryota > Viridiplantae > Streptophyta > Magnoliopsida > Santalales > Viscaceae > Viscum > Viscum album. Next base: position 286,575,224 of record OY728151.1, on the reverse strand, counting down.
TTATAATATCAAAATTACCTTTGGGTGATTTTTTGGTATTTTTCTAAAAAGGTTAAATTTATGATGAATAGTGAAAAACATTGCACAGTAGTTAAAAACCAACTTTTTCATTTAAATGAAATTTTACCGCTTCTGTGAATTGAATGTCCAAAATCTAACTTACATGGTTGTCATCAGTAAGTAAAATATGGTTCAATAGGATGAAAATAATTTTTGGTGAATAGTAACTTTTGATTTTTATTTACCGCGGTTAAAAGTAAATAGGGTAATTCAAGGTAAAAATAATATTATAATAATATAAAATTACCTTAACACTTGTCATAACCTTATTTAATGAGTAATTTCCGACCAAGAAAATCCTTGGGTGAGACTTTTGGCCTTTGAAAGCCACTTGGGTAAGATAATGACATTAATAACGTTTTATTTAAAGTAAAAATAAAAATATCATAAACATGAATCTTTTTACTAAAACAATTTTTATATGGGGTTATATAAGTGATATATTTGACTATAAATATTATTTTTAAATCTAAAAAGATTTCCTAAATCATGGTATTTTATTTATAATTTTTAGACATTAAATAAATAAATTTAATTATGACACAATGGTGATGTAGTAATTACTTCATTAATAAAGGATTCAAGTAAATGATATTCTAAATATTAAAATAAATTTATTTTGAAACTTTTTATGCCATAAAATAATTTTATAGATTATTATGACTTGTTATTTTTTAATTAATGAAGTTTTTTATAAATAATAATGTTATTTTGAATTTTTTAAAAAGTCATGATATGAATAGTATAAAAATTGACATAAATGAGTTTTTAAATCAATTAATATTTTATTAAATGATAAAATAGTCCTAAAAATATAAGATTCGTCCAAATGACATATATGATGTTAAAATTTCATTAATGAACCATTTTTGTTCTCTTTTAATTTTATAGTAAATATATTAACCATATAGTATGAATATACAAGAAGACACAGTAAAAGTTAAATAAGAGTAAAAAAGGGTTAAATAAAAAAGATAAGGATTAAAAAATATCCAAAACCTGTACAATTATTATTGGATGATTTTATTTCGACTTATATGAAACTTATATTCGAATAAAATAAGTTTTGGACCTTTTGAAATCGAAAATTATTTTATAATAAAATAATACTTTCAAACTTTCCTAAAGAGCCCCTCCTCCCTCTTATAAAAGGGCATCACCTCTAACCCATTACACACAACTCTAAAGCCCCTTGGATCATCCAAACCCTGAAAAATAATCTCCCAACATACCTTTATTCCTCATAGAAGTCTTACCTTAGTTAGAAGTCACTTCAAGAAAGCCTTTTGGTTCAAACCAAAGGAAGTTACCCAATTTAAATGTAACGTCTTCCCTCAAGTTCTCTCTTTTTATTTTACTTATTCACTCCATATTATATTATTATTATTTGTTTACATAAAAACACAAGTATCCTCAATATACTAGGTTGTTTTTATTAGATGGATTCTAACTACACTTCCACACACCACTATCTAATGGATACAAACATACTGTTTTTGTGGATGACGAATTACTGCCTCACGAAATAATGATTGTTCAATATTCTCCTACCACCTCTTATGGTAGACATTAATATGGAATTTTATTTATATTTGATATATATTATATTTATATTGTATCTAATCTTATTTATTTTTCATTTATATCATACCTTTATGGTTTCCATAATGGGTAAATATGATAATTTCATTTGAGGAAATGCGGACTACCGCCCCCTCAAAGTGATATGACTCGTTAATACCATACATGGAAAATATAAAGGATGGTGTTAATGAAATTATTTAACATATATAAAATATTATATTATAATTGAATAATAATATACCTATGTATCATTTGGTTTTCATTCCTTTAAAAATGAAAAAATGAAATGAAAGTAGCATTCATGCGTACGTATGGCTTACCGTCTCCATGAACGGTTCATTTCATTTATTATATCCAAAAGACATGGAATATTATAAATATATATATATACACTAGATATATATGATATATATGATATCCAAATCATGAACATCATTCTGGAGATAATGTATTTTTGACCATATGGACAGTTTGTAATTATAACAAGTTAATTTTTGACCCAAGTACCGAACATCGACAAAAAAACCGATATTAACTCAAATAATTATATGATTATTAGAGAAAGGTAATAAGTGATATAAAAGGAATAATAAAATTTAAAAGGTTATTCATTAAGTATAATTAACTTAATTTTAATATTCATGGAGATAAAAAGTGAACAAGACAAGTTGGACACAGGGTAAGTGGTTTTCATCTCACTTTTTATTCCCGTGAGATTCATGCTATATTTGCCACTATTTATTTTTGTGTGGTGTATGTACAAACTATTATTGTATTATTTTTGTAATATAATTTAATTTATGGGTATCTAAATCTTCATTTTATGGTCCTTCTTTCATGTGGTGTATGTTTCATAATTTACCAAATCGATAAGGGAACCTTTCACCCTCCTCTTCTAGTCAAAGACTTATTTTATGTTATGTATTTAAATTGAAATTATAAAATGTTGGGATATGTTATTATATATAATTATTTCTATAAATTTTATGTCCATGTGATGAGATACCATTTTCTCTCTTATCAACTCATTTTCTAAATTTTTAAGTGACATCGTTAGGCTGCCGAATTTTTGTAAGGGAACTTCTTAACCCAATTTCATTTCTTTGGGTTAAACTTATAATTATTGATTATGTTGTGATATGAATATGTGTGAATGAAATATGATTGTTTTAAACTTGATATCCACTTATATTGGGTTTATTTATATTTTTCACACATAATTATGTCATTGATTTATCCTTAATCTAATGGTACAATCTATGTAAGGGACTACGTCTCAATATCCTTTCATTGAGGTATATCTTGATATTGTGCACATTTATTATTCTATAAGGTGTATATACAACCATTTTTACAGTTTATATCATGAATTTCTATATTATCATGATATTAATAGTTTTATTTGATGTTATTCTTTAATTCAAGAGTTTCTCAAGTGGTAAAGGATTCTTTAACTAAAATATAATTTTAAATGTTTTAAAGATTTAATCTTATAAATACTTATCTTTCATGTCCATGTTTTAGAAATGATTTTAAGGATTTATTTATATGTACATGAGTGTTTTTAAGTGTAAATTTCTTTCAAAAATTTTAGAGTGGTATGGGACACTTTGATTCAAAACTCTTATTTTTGAATGTTTTAAATGAATTGATTATTTCAATATCTTGAAATGATATATTGTGATTACAATGTTGAAATTTTATCTTTCCATTATGATGGTTTTATGTGTTATTAATATGTTATGTATATTGGTAATTTTCTATGTATACATGTGGTTCCATGATAAACCTATGGCAGGTGAGCCTGAGATAGCTCTCCAATGCATTGGGTAACATGACGGAGGTAAATGTTAATGTTTCTCCTAAGAGATTTAGGGAATATATTATGATGGGAATTAAAAATGTAACTCCCTATGTAGCTGTGATATCTACAATGTAATTATGATATGTATTCCACAAGTTACCTTTATGATTTATGATTTCTATGTGTTATTCATAAATCTTATGATTTTTTGAGGTCTGTTAAAGATATTATGTTTTAAGATTGAAAAATATGATTTATTTGATTTGTATGTATTCATGGACTAATATTTTATTTCTTTATTTTATACCCCTTACTAAGCTTTTTATGCCAATTCCAAGTTTTTGAAATGTTTTCCACATGACTTAAAGATTAATAGGGTCAAGGATGAGATCAAGGAAAAGTCATGCTTTCTAAAACACGAAACTAGACATGTTTCCTTTTTTAAGAATTTTTTATTTTATGAAAAAATGGATACTGAGTAGAAGTGTCTACATTTAATATTTAAGTTATTATGTATAAGTTATTACCTAATTCTCTAAAGTTATAATCCCAAAAAGATCCTAATTGTGAATTATTAACTTAATTCAATATTATGTATTGTTCAAGGTCGGGTCCTTATAATGAAGGACTATTATTTAGCAGTGGTTTCAATTGTTTGAGTGGTGGTTTTTTGGGGTTTTTTTTGGGATTTAGTGGTGGTTTTAACCGCCACTAAATCCTCGTTTCCCCCTATGAAACCATCACAAAAATGAAAATAACCACTGCTAAATATGCTTTCTATGACGCTTATCAGAAACCACCACTAAATGGAAGAAATCATTGAGTATTGGATGATGACACATGATTTAGTGGAGTTTTTTTTTGAAATCACCATAGAACCATTTAGTGTCGGTTTAAACTGTCGCTAAATAAAAAAACCACCGCTACTCGGTTCTTTTCTTGTTGTCGTATATACGCATGAGAGATGATATCATTCCATTAACAAGTGAAAGGTTAAGGAAATGAGTAATATATTAATATTATAGAATCAATATAATTTAATATATATCAAATATATTCATTAAATTTATCCTTATTACTTTCCATGTAAAACATAAGTGAAAAATGAATCACATCGCTTCGCGAGATGGTAGTCCACCTTACACACGAGAAACATTATCATATTTTAAATGAAATTTAAAGTAAAAAGTTATATGTGATATTATAATTAAATAAGTATAATAATATCATAAATATCATATACATGTGTTAAATCTATCATTATATCCATCCTCTAAAGTTGGTGATTGAAAATGAATTACATCGATTCACGAGGTGGTAGTCCGTCGTACACACGATCAATGGTTTCATTTCCCATTAGATGGAAGATGATATAAATATAGATAATTAACTTAACATAATAACATATAAGTATATGGAATATATTTAGGTTATTATATAATCATGGTTTAATAATATTTGAATTAGGTGTAATAAGAAATAAAATAAAAATTATTGTTTTAGAAGGTCACCTCTTCTTCAGACAACTTATTTAGGTTTACACCAAAAGCCTTCATAGGTTGGATTTATAATAAAAAAGGGATATAGATATTTTTTATGGGATTAATAAATTGATTTGGGTATATATTGGCTGAACCAAATGGATTTTTAAGTGTGAATAGGGTAGGATAGGGGGTTGCCTTTTATAAGTGGGGGAGATGACACACATGGATGTTTTTGAAAAGAATCAATTACAGGCACATTTTTATCATGAAAAAAGCCTATAAAATGGGTAATTATATAACTTTATAAGTTATAAGGTTGAAATATATCCATAAAATGGGTTTCTTACAAGTTTTTAATTCATTTTAACCCTTATCATTTTAGTTTAACCCCCCTGGTAATTCAGTTTTTACCTTAACTGTGATAATTATTTTTTACTGATTTTACTATTCATAATGCTAATTTTTTTAACCTTATTATATAATATAAATTATACTAAATAAAAATATGGAATCTATTTTCCTAATTCAATTCACATAAGTGACATAATTTAATTTAAAATTATACCCACGAACGTACGAAAAGACGGATTTCCAAAGAGAAAATTCCCATAAGTGTAGAAGGTTTTAATATCAAAATTCAATATGAAATTGATTATAATGACCTAAATTAGTTATATTATAATATAATTGAACTAATTTTACTTTAAAACCAATTTAAAATATAATATAAAATCATAAATTATTTAAACGAAAAGGCAGTTTCCAATAAAAATTAGTATTTTTCACTATTCATCAAAAAATGAAACTTTTAAGAAAAATCCCAAAAATTAACCCTAATATAATTTTTATATTTTGATTTAAAAAATCAATATAATTTTTTAAAATAAATTTTAATTTTTTTTTAAAAATTAATTTTAAATCATGTGCGCAAAGCGTGACTAAACCTCCTTTTAGAAAAAATACATCTTTTCAGAAAGCATTTTTTCTTTTAAATGATTATTATTTTATTTATAATCAATATATAAAAAATTAATTTGTTTATAAAAGTGTAAAAAATATAATTTTCATAATTTAGTTAGTATTATTTACCCTCAAATTTAATGTCTAGGTTATAATGGTATATTGTATTATAGTTCATTTAGACTCGGGGTTGCGTGTTCCACAAGCTATCAAAGAGATCGAATTTCTTTAAAAATAAATATATCATAAAGTATTAGGGTGTTACATTATATCATAAGATCAATGTTTCATGTCATATATGTTATTGAACTCAACTTTATTCTTTTAAAATCTTGGGGTGTTATAAAAGCCCAGTAAGCTAATAATCAGAGTAAAACATGATAGTGAGACAACACATATAAGTCAGGAGGCATAACATGAGATCCAAAATAGAATGATCATAAGCATGGAAACATGGTATAATGTAATGATATCACAAGTTCATTTAATTATAAATATGTGGAAACAACATAAAGTATCACATTATATGCATAAGTCAAGGCCCATCACCAAGACAACATAACATAGTGTGCTAGGATGACTATCCGTGCACCATACATGGCATCTCATGAGATAAAAACATTACCAAATGAATTATATGGCTATATAAGTATCATCCCAATAATAAAATCATAATATGTACATTAATATATGTTCCACATGAGAAAAATAAACCATATATAAGTCATAAGCATGATCAAACCCATGAGATAGATGTGGGTTTCATAATCTTGTCTCAAAGCATAACCGAAGGCTATATCATAAGGATTCCCAAGAGAATAAGGAATTAAATAATTTTGGGAATTCATATTTTAACAAAGAAATTTTCTTGAACATGGAGTCAAAATATAGAAAAATTAATGATAAGGATCAAAAATATAAGGGTAAAAAATGAACCACTTAGGTGATACTTTATGAAATGAGTAAAAATCATTTAAAGAAGGAAGGGGATTATTATTTTCCTTTAGAAAATAATTGAACCAGGATAGTTTTACATAAAACAATGAGGGTTTTCATAATCTATTAATGGTAAAAAAACATTTTATGGGGGGAGGGTACTTGACATGAAATATGACATGGGAAGTTACCTTAAATCAGGTTTACTTAAAAAGGGAATTGCGATGGGAGATTAAAACATGTATAAACACAACAAGTAAAGTGATATTTAACTAGGTGTATATGTAAGTAAAATATATACAAAAAAATAGAAGATTTAAATGATAAATAGATTGATTAAAATGTATAAAAATAAAGAGAACACGTAACCCAAAAGTAACAAGGGTGGTTCATAAGATCCCTTACCTTGAATCCTGATTCGCTCTACGTGTGAGCTTAACTTCCTAAAAAATCAAATTATTTTTTAAAAAAATTTCTTAAGAACCCTTTTCACATATATTTCATTTTTAAGGTATATTTATCATCACATGTTATTCATTTATTAAATAGTTTTTTCTTATGTCAATTACTTGAAGTGGTTCAATCAATTTCTTTGAATCTTCCTTGATATACTGACTAAGGTCAAATGTGTTGTAAAATAGCTTCATAATATTTATAATTGTAGTGGTGTATGTATTTTATTATTCCATTAGTACAAAATTTATTTAGTTTCATAGGTATTCCCAAAATAGATTAAAATTAAGAAAGGTTAATTGATATGTTCATAACAAGGTTAAATTTACTATGACCATTTATTGTTAATATCACTTATTGAATGTTTAATATTATCATTAAATTATTTTAATAGTGTAATAAATATAATTTTTACTACTTAAATATATTTTTAAATTCATATATGTTGGGCAGTGGTGGAAAAAAAATATGTTGTTTACATGGAGGCAGTAACCCACATATACACATGAATGACACTTTCATTTTCCATAGATTATTAGGGGTAGAAAATGAAAAAAATTATCATTAAAGAATCATAATAATGTTATAAATTTCATATTTTTTAATTAAATAATACTTTTAAACTATATATATAAGGCAATAAGGAAAAACATAACACTTTTTTTATTGAGGTAGCAGTCCACACATATGCATAACGATGTCTTCATTTTTGAATGGTCTTAGAAGAAGGTAGAAAATGGATATAAAATTAGTATAACAACATTTAAACATATTAAAAATACTGATGATATCATAATTTCATGGGTGGAATAGGTTTTAGGGGGTATAATAAGAAACTACAACAACTCTAATTTTTCCTTGTAAAGCTTTGGAATATATAAGAGAATATTTTAGAGGCTAGGAGCTAAGTTAACATGAGATTCTCAGGCCTGAGGAGGCTTTATATTGATATAATAAAGATATTAAATATATTATATCACACAAAAATATTTTTTCTGAAATAAGAAAATTACTCATGAATGGAGACTTGATCGAAAACTTGAGACCACCATTGAATTTGGAACATTAGTTTTACTCTTAGTATGACATAATCTTTGTGTGCATCGGGTTTCCATATTGAGCACCGTCATGGGTAGAATAATAAATAAATAATTTTTATAATTTTTATAATTTTTATAATTAAGCCTAAACCCAAACCCTCATCTATATAAAAATTATTATGTAAAATCCCCAGGGTTATCTGCATAACCCTAGAGATTGAGAGGGGATTCGTTGGAGTAGTGATTTCAGATGATAAATGGTGAATCGTGGATTGGAAATCAGTGTTCCAATCATAGATTGTCAATTTGACAATGAATACGGTGTGGATCTGTTCTTTATTAGTGACCGATCCAAAATCGAGGTAGAATTTTGGTTTTTTGGATTTACCCTCATTTTTATCCCACATCGAATGTGATCCAATAATTCTAACAAGTTTGATTCATAGATAAATGGTTGATTTACATGCATTACTCTATATTCCTAGAAATTAGGATTTGATATTGATTTTATTAATCCTAATTAATCATTATTTTTCATCATTTTAATAATAATTAATTGAGGCCAACCCAAAAAATGGACAAGGTTCGTTCCTTTTGTCATGTTTTTTAAATTTCCTCCCCCATTCTTCATTCATTCATCACCGATATTTTATTTGGCTGGTGATTCAACAAATTCCCAATGGGTAATCATTGCACAACATTTCTTTGTCACAACAGATCATCAACACAAGTTTGGGATTGGGATTGTTGACATGATTGAGGTTCAATATTTATTATGTAAGATAAAAACATATTAGGATCATCAGGTTCATGGTTTGATGTGTGGCGGCGATGTGGTACGATGAGACTCAAATTTTAAGCAGATTGGGTGGCTAGAATCCAACAATAGGTGATTGAAAATATTATTCAATGCTAAATCTAGATTCTATGGTGAGAATCGTGGATGGATTGAAGGATTTAGAGGTGTGGGGTGAAGATGCATGAAGAACCTATGGGTTCTAGAAAAATATTGACTACACAATGTGTAATCTGAAGAACACATACCATGTAGTACTCTAGATGTAGTATATAGGGTTTTGAAAAAAAATAAAGAATCAAACACCTTGTAGTTCCTACTAGATGTTGTGTGACCCATGCATGATGACTCGGTGTGTACCCTTAGGGTACATGACCATAAATACAACTAGGTACACAGGTACGACTAGAGTAAATGGGCATGAACCAATACTTAAACATGACCAGGTACCCAAACACGACTTGGTATAAAATCATGGAAAAAGAACATGAGCATAGCCTGAAGTACACATTCATGGGTAGAACTAGGGGTAGGAAAGATAATACGTGTAATACTAATACACATCGTGTAATTTATATATAGAATTTGGAGGTCCTTGTTCTCTTTAGTGTGGAATGTCTTCCTTAGGGTACATTCCCTTGACCCATACCCACGAGGGTAGAGTGAGGCATCATGTCTAAGCATAGAATGTGATCCCCTCAATGTGATCAGTCTCAGATAGATTTTTAGGAACCCCTTAGAGTGTCATGGGGTTGGATCCTCTATCGCATCATCTTCCTTAGGTGGGGTTTTAGGAATCGATGTGACCTAAATACTTAGGTGTTGATCCCATATTTAGTTTGTTAATTCAGTTAGGGTCTCCCCATACCCTTAGGTGAGATCCCCAATCCGTGTATCAAACCCTTATGAGTTCTAGTGCGTACTTCTTCATGGTGAGGCACAAAAATCATGACCTCTCGGATGAGTTCCATCAGTGTTATCAAGCTTGTGGAGTGAGTTCTCCCAGGAAAGCATTACTTTGTAACCTCATACATAATCATAGGCTGGAAGCACAGTGGTGACCTTACCCTGAGACTTAGTGTCTATCTTGAGTATACTAGGTTATTATTGTTATATATCACTATGTATCATTTTTTGATTGACATAACTTTGTAGTGATGATCCGCTTACTCTATGATTTATGTTTGGTGATTTCAGGGTGTCCTATTGGGTGTTGTTATATGCACCCTTGTATGGGATCTGAACACACATATTGTGTCTTATACAGATTATAGACCATTCAAAGGGGTCCTAGGTGGACTAAGAGAATATAAATCATAACTGAGCTAGACAAACTATGGTTTATTCTAGGCGTTTCATTTGATTACAGTCACCTCCTTCCAGTAGGTTAGAATTTACAATTTTGGTGGACTTGTATTTATACCCTTTATGATTTCCATTACTTTTATTATACTATAATTGTGGGATATGTATGTATACATTCATTGAGTATTAGTTTTATTTTGTCTTTCAGTGTGGTGTTGGTGGATTGGATATGTGTGTGTGTGCACAAGTACCTTAGGCTAAGGCCACCCATGTGTGTGATATGCCTAATCTAAACTTCTGTCCATCCCCTATCCCATTAGAGGTGGGATTGGGGTGTCACAATAATCTTACCATCAACCAGAAGGACCTCGATGAATTGGTTCATGAAAGAGTGGTATTAGAGGTGTTTCATCCTAGGGCCAAAGTTTGGAAATTGTTTAGATATGAGGTTGGTTTGGGAATTAGGGAAACAATGTTAAAGTATTTTGAGCCTATATCTTAGCCCATAGAATCCATTTTTGGTGTGGAGTTCTACATATCCATTAACCGGGACTTTGATAACCCTCTTGTTAACTCGATACATGTTGGCATTTGTTGAAGGAAAAATATTGGTACATGAATAATATAATAATGAGTTGTGGTTTTCATATACTTCTTGAATAAGATCACCATATATGCTATTGAACATGGTATATATTGTCTATTCCAAGACTCCTCCATGATGATTTCTAGCTAGGATTAAACAACATGATCATAAGGATGATCTTTCTAGATATGAGGCTTCAATACTGAGACCTATTCAGGAGGTAGTACCTCCAGGTGGTTTTCCAGTCTTTCCACCACTCATCGAGAAGAAGGTTGCACTATAAGTACTAGAAATTGAGGTACCCAAGTTGAATGAAATTCATGAGTTTTATAGGTAGTTAACCCTCAATTTTTTGGGTGATATAGACCCCTAGGTATCCAAGGAATTTCTTGAGTTTACGTGAGTTTTTTTCCTCATTCAACACATACAAACCAGATGGTGGTCCTAGTGGAAAGCATTCTTCATGGATCAATAGGGAAATGGTGAAGTCTGGTAACTCTATCATATGAAAATATGTCTCTTTCATGGATAGAGTTTGAGTGTATTTTCAGAGAGGAGTTCTCTCCAGCTATGTTGCAAGCAATGTACATCTAGGAGCTTCTGCAGCTTCAGCAGGGCAATGTGACTATGGCAGAGTATTCATTGATGTTTACTAACATCTCACGATACTCTATAGACATGGTTCATGATATGTTCTTCTAGGAATAGACCTTTGAGCATGGTAAACATAGATATATCCTAGCTAATGTGATACCTCTTTACATTTACACCTATACTAGAGTTCTTGAGTGAGATTTGGTGGTAGAGAGCTTCTTAGCGGAGCATACACTGATAGGTGGTGCCTATAGTGGGAACATAGGGGATGAGACTTAGGTATCTAGTAGCTGATGGTAAACATAGGGATATGGGTGTACAAGACACTTTAGAAAAAGGTCTCAGGATAGAGGTTATATGATTCATGACTCTCAGTACAATTATAGTACACCTAGGGAGAGGCGGTGTTACTCTTACGACAGTTGGGGATATCTCATTCAGGATTTTCCTATAGGTTTCAAGTGTAGCAGAAGTGCCTTTGGTGGGATTTAAATTAATTTTTTTTTAATTTAGAGTTTTCTAAAACCTTGAGATAGGATATTTTATGTTAAATTTATAATTAATTTATTTATATTAGGAAGAAATGATTACCTCATCTTAGGATCCTTTCTTTGATGATGTTGTTGATATTCTGAAAACTCTTTCAGATTACCTTCATTACACTGTAATGATTCAAGTGCAGATACCCTCTAGCGGTGATCCATACCTACTCCTTTGATCTCCAAGAAATGTAAATTGATTTCTAGGTTCTAGCATAGTGAATCAAATGTCTTGTGTTGTTCTTCTTGATCACTCCAAGATCATTCCAACTTGAAGGGGTTCTTCTCATTCTTGAGAGGAAGAGAGGAGGAATTTGAGAGAGAGAGAGGAATCTATTGTGCGCAACGATCACTACTACAAAAATCTCATTTAATAGCATTGGAATTCATCAACACTAAAAAAAGATCTAATAAATGGATTCTGTATCAGTGCTAAAGAAAGATCTGATAAATTTAACCTTTTATCCACACTTTGTTTAGCGTTGATAAAGAAAATCTTTATCAACGCTTTATTTTTAGCGCTGATAAAAGAAACCTTTATCAGTGCTTTATTTTTAGAACTGATAAATATTTATTTCATTAGTACTTTTTTAACACTAATAAAGGTTTGAATAAATAAAATGATATAATTAAATAAATAAAAAATAAAAAATGATTTTATTAAAAAAATATTACAAATTTTATTAATTAAATAATTATTGATAAAAATGAATAAATTGATTATACATTATTAAATATCAAACATTTTATTAATTATATAATCATGATAATTACTGTTATTAAATTGTATATATTAAATATATAGATATATATTAATGTATATAAATATGATTTATATATTATAAAATATTTATGCGCTTTACATTGGATATTTATTAATAATGTTAAAAATATATTTGTAAAAAAATATTTATAAATGTACATTTTCTATATTTATACAATTATATATTTATAATTATAAGTAAATAAATATATTTTTTAAAAGTATTTATATAATTATAAATAAATAATTATATATATTTAAGTAATTATTAAATTTATAATAAATTTACTTAAATAATGAATATATTTACTATATTTATATTTATATATATTTATTAAATATATATATATATATATAAAATTATATAAATATATATAATGATATAAATATTATTTTTAAAAAAATTTATATAATTATAAATAAATAATTATAAAATTATAATAAATATATTTAAAAAAGAATATGTTTAATATATTTATATTTAGATATATTTATTATGTATATATAAATATTTACAATTTTTTATTTATAATTATAATTATAAATCTTTTATCAACGCTTAAGTAATAAGTGTTAATAAAAACATCTTTATCAGCACTAAATAAAGCATTGATAAAATGAATATTTACGAGCGCTATAATTTTAGCGCTGATAAAGATTGATTTTATCAGTGATTTTTTAGCACTGATAAAGACCTACCTTTATCAACGCTTATTTGTAAGGGCTGATAAAAGTGTCACGATCTATTTAAAAAACCCTAATCATTTGTGAACGCATCCTGATATTAGAAGCTTTCTGCGGAAGCCACCTACTACTGGTCCTCCTTCTCGGTGAATCAAAGCTTGAATCGTACCACTCGACTGCCTCCAGTTGGTTGAACATCTCATCCGACATCCACTTTTTGATTGTAGTTTGGGTTTTCAAAGGGGGTCTTGGATTTTATTCAACACAGTGAGGTAGGCCTTCCGATTTTCTTTGTGTGTTTTTGGTTTCATTTTTGATTTCTTCTTCGACAATGCCATTATTTGTGGTCTGATGATTGTATACTATTTTGATTTTAGATTATGAACAAATTTATTTGTTTATGATTCGTTGTTTGATTGACTACTGATGTATGGACCCTCTTGATATATGGAGTGTGATGACCTGGACCCTCACGGTCCATCCCTTTTCCAAATTCCGGATCCTAGGGGTGACGTCTCGGTGGTAGGACGTCATTTTGGCATGCGACCGATCGGTGCGACCGATCGGTGGCACCCAGCCTTGTCAGGTTTTTCTTCTACAGTTTTTCCCGTAACGCCTCTTTTGGGATTTTTGACATTTTTTTCAAGTGGTTCAAATCCATTTAAAACCCCATAATTAATACCCAATAAATCCCTAAGGACCTCCTCAATGGAGAATTAAATAACAATTAATTCTGTCGTGTGTAACCACCCAACCGCGTGGGGAACCACGATCCGAATTTGAAGGCGTTCAAATCCCCATATACCGTAATAACGAGATCTTATCTATACATCACACGGGAATTTCTTCTTCCTTCTTCTTCCTCTTGGCTGAATTCCTTTCTTCTTAGTACGTCTGGAGTTCCCAACGTCCCTCCCCTGTGAGTCGCGCTTTTCCCTGACTCTTGGCGCATGGAGAAGAACTTCGATCTTTGATCAATCAAGAAGGGTTTTCCTTCGCCTCTCCTTTCTGTGTATCATGTGGGGTGGGTACGCTTTGTCTATGTGGGAATTGATGAAACCAAACTTAATGAAGATAATGAATGAACCTTTAAAGAAAGAAGGGGGGTGTGATCGATGTTCTTCTATACTCTTTTTAATTGCTATATGTTGTGAACTGTATGAATTTATGCCTACTGAAAATCATGGCCGTTGGTGGTCTTTCTCCGTGCACTAATAAACTCTTGTCTCCTGTGATTATTAAATGGATGCAACATAGAAATTTGTTAATCACGTAAATTCAGTTGGTTTAAATGGATGTTCAGTAAAACAAGAATCTCTGTGTGACCACCCCGGCTAATAAACAGAAAGAAGAACCTAATGAATGATGTGCTTGAACCTGGAAGTTTTCCACTCTTTTTGGTGGTGGGTGTGTTGTTCTACCTGGTGCTTATGGGAAGATGTGAATGGGGATGGGATCCTCTATTGTGGCATGGTTGTTGTTCGTCAATTTGAAGCTGTGTGGTTGCTCTGCTGTGACATGAACTCGGGTGGAATCCTCTATCGTTGAGAAATGGTGGGTTCCTAGTTTTGGGGACATGGGGCTGTGTCTCGGGGTTTTCTTTGTCTCCAGTACTTCAAGGGATCTCACTTATCCTTTTTTTGGGGTTTTCTTTGGTTCTAGTACCTTAATGGATCTCACTTATCCCTTGTTGTTGTGACCTTACAAGAGAACTGGGTGTGAATGCTTAAATTGCTATTTGGATGTTTCTTTTTTTTCCTGGCTTGTGTTTATGCTTGTTAGTTTCCCGGTAGTGAAAAATTCACCCTAATGGGACCACGTGAACATAAAAACAAGAATGGTTGGATGGGGATTTAGTTGGGAGTGAGTTGTGACTTGGCCGTGAGTGCCGTGGCGTCTTTTTGAATGAATAGTAACAAGGGTGTTTGTGCTTAGGTTTTGGAGCCCCTAGGTTGGGATGAGTGCCTGTTACCTATACATATACTGTATTTCTTATGTTTCTTATTCGTGCCCGACCCAAGTTGAGCACTTAGTGCTGAACACCCCATTTCATGGGGAGGGTGTTTTTCCCAACACTCCTATGAGTGACTGGTTATTAGCTCCATTTCTGCTCCCTTTCCCGAATATCCCAAGACTCTTCGGGCAGGCTGTGATGGCCTGAGGTCCATTATTAGCCCAAGAATCTTCAGGCAGGGTAGTTGTGATGGTTGGCCCAGGTGTCTGCGGGCAGGTTGTTTCCCAAGTGTCTTCGGGATGAGGCCCAGGTGTCTTCGAGCGTGGTGATAGTTGTTCTGACTTAGGTGTTTGTAGGTGTGGTTACGCATGGTGGTTGTGGCCCAGGTGTGTGCGGGCAGGGTTTGGCAGTGGGATTGCGGTGAGAATGGCGGGATTGGTTCTATGCATAGGATGTCTTCAATATCCAGTGGGAAAGCGGCATGGGGTACCCAAATATTGATGTGCTATTACTATAATTTACTTGCCTTGCGTTATTTGGGGAGTGTGTCTTGGTGAGACTTGGGTGGATAGTTTTTCCTTGCTAGGCGCTTTGGTTTTTTATTTTCTCACAAGGCATTAGAATTCCTCTCCACTTATATAGGAGAGTATTTGGTTTTCTCTACTGAGTGTACTTGTATGATCGCCCTACATATATAAAACTGTTTTCAGGTTTCCAGTAGGACTTCAGGGATCGTGCGAGACTGTACTAGCTCAAACCTTGGGGCAGTTTCTGTTGTCGTTTTCCTTTTTCTTGGTACATTATCTTTGAAGTTTTTGTGGCTTGTATCTTTTACTTTTTAACATGCATATGGGAATGGTTTACTTTTGGATTTACGTTTACTTTCAGCTTTGGTATTGTTGGGGTTGCTATCTTATCTCTCGATCCTATAAAAATAAAAAGGGTAATTCCTTCCATTTTTTGTGGGATTCTATACCCTTGGTACTAGTCTCCACTCCGGGGCCTATTGAAGGCGAGTTTCAGGGGTCATTATCTCTCCTTCAACTTAAATAAGGAAGGGCCTGACAATCTGCTGACCCTTCCCTCCTTTTGATGAAGGCGGGTCGTGAAAAAATGGTATCAGAGGCATAGGTTGAGAGATAGGATGGAGTATGGAGTTAGGTACAGTGAGTATTGTATGGGGTGGTAGGGAAACAGTGTTGGGTGACCTTGGTGCGTGAATTAGGCCAGGGAAGACCGGCTAGGACACGGGATTTTAGGCCCCCTCATGATCTGATGCACGGACTTTGGACCTACCGAACGACCAAGTGAGGCTACACTGATTGCAGGGTAGAGACCCTAGGAAAGGTACATGCATTATAATGACTTGTGTTCTTATGTTTCATGGGTGTCTTGGGGATTCAAAATAAATAAAGGAGTCTAAAAAATTTAAGAACAATATTCGACACTAATCGGGCTTAGGCATTCCTTGTTTACCTTGCAACTATGGAACCTGGGAGACGACCATGAGTAGTGTGGGTGATCGAGGCCCAGGAGGTTGACTTGATTGATCAACAGAGGAATGACCGAGAGGAGGAGGATGATCAGTGGAAGAAGACGCTTTGAGCCTTTCAGTGACAAACCCTTGGGAAGTACGAGGGAATCACCTCAGATATGGAGACAGAAAGCTGGCTCGAGGAACTAGTGATCATTTTCGGCCTGATTCGGGCTCCGATGGAGTAATGGGATCCTCTGGACATCAGCCAGATGCATGGAGCAGCGTATCATTGGTGGATGCTTTATCTTGGAGAGAAGAGGGAAGCTGAGGTTGCGTGGGCTGACTTCGAGAAGGAGTTCCGGGCAGAATTCCTCTCTTCCACGATGATGGCCAAGAAGAGGCAGGAGATACTCTCCCTCTAGTAGGGGATTATGTCAGTGATAGAGTTGGGGATCAAGTTCAAGGATCTCCTTCTCTTTGATCCGGACCTCTTTCCAGATGAGGATTCTCGGGCGAGACGTTTAGAGGAGGCACTCCGACATTCTCTTCAGTACACTGTTACCCCCTTCACCATACTGACATACTTAGAGGTGAAGAAGAAGACTAAAGTGGTGGAGAGGATGCACATGCTGGGAGGTGTGTCACGATAGGGGATCTAGTTGGGCTTGTCAAAGGGGAAGGCTGTTAGCAGCAGGCCTCCAGCATCAGGGCCCTGTAGGTTCCGACCAACAGGGAGCAGGCCGCAACAGTTCCAGTTCCAGTCTCCCAGTCCTCGCCCTTTCCCTTCGGGACCAAGATCTAGGTGCTTCATTTGTGGAATCCATGGGTACCTTGGAAACCAGTGCCCGGACAGAGTGCAGTACGGTGGGGGTGGGCAGGTCCAACACCCACCTCAGCAGCAGCAGTTCCCGGCTAGACCCTTTCAGCAGTAGTAGTAGGGGCAGCGGGCTCCCGCTCTGCCGAGGGCCGACGTTGCAGGAGGAGGCCGACCTCAGGTCACTCTTCAGGGACCTCGACTAGGGCGTGGTCGAGGAAGCGGCCGATAGCCGAGAGGCAGAGGATCTGGGCGTGGGCAGTTGCATGCTGCGGAGGCAGCAGTTCCAGCAGGGCTAGAGGTCGTTTGAGGTAAGATCAACTTGTTTAGTACCCTTGCATATGCCTTGTTTGATACAAGAGCTTCTCACTCCTTTGTTAAACCCAGTCTGTCCCATGCTCTGGGTTTAGACGCTGAGATATTTCTAGTGCCCCTGGTGCTGAGAACACTAGTCGGAGGACAAACCGACTTGTTGTATGTTTGTCGAGGGTGCAGATTGATGATAAGGTCACATTAGTCAGTCAGGGATCTTCTACTGTTGCAGATACAACCATATGATGTAATCCTAGGCATTGACTGGCTATTCTCTGTATGTACCATCATTGAATGCTTCCAAGGAAGGGTTTTGTTTTCAGACTTGGGAGGCCAACGGGTGACTTTCATCGGTGAGCAGAGTTTCCAGGGAAGAAGCAAGAGAGGGGAACCCCTCCTCTCCTTCCTGGATGAGATATCAGTGGAGTCAGTGGGTGCAGAAATGGTGGAATTCCCAGGAATCATTAGTGAATTTATGGATGTCTTCCCTGAAGAGGTGGAAACTCTGCCCCCTCGATGTGATGTTGAGTTCGGGATAGACTTGCAACCTGGTGCTCATCCGATTTCGATGGCCCCCTATCGGATGGCACCTTCGGAGTTGTGGGAGTTACAGATCCAGATTGATGATCTGATGAAGAAGGGTTTTATTCGGCCAAGTGCGTCACCGTGGGGTGCTCCTGTTTTGTTTGCGAAGAAGGCAGATGGTGGTCTAAGGCTGTGCATAGACTAAAGGAGGCTGAATTAGGTGACATTCAAGAATCACTACCCTCTCCCAAGGATAGACGATCTCTTTGACCAGCTGAGGGGAGCAGGTTTGTTCTTGAAGATCTATCTACGGTCTGGATATGACCAAGTGAGGGTGAAGGAGGGAGACATCTCAAAGACTTCCTTCAGGTGTAGATATGGGAACTTTGAGTTTGTAGTCATGCCGTTTGGCATTACGAATGCACCAACTGTGTTCATGGGGCTCATGAACTCTGTATTCCAGGAATATATGGAATGGTTCATAGTCGTGTTTATTTACGACTCTTGATCTACTCAAGATCAAAGGAGGATCACACTGAGCACTTGAGAATGGTTTTAAAGGTCCTTTGACAACACCAGCTCTATGGGAAGTTTTCCAAGTACAAGTTTTGGATGCAAGAAGTGCATTTCCTTGGGAATGTGGTGTCTGAGAAAAGGATAGTATTGGACCCATCTAAGGTCAAGGCGGTTGTTTCTTGGGCAGCACCCAAGAATGTGGCGGAGGTTAGTAGTTTCCTCAGGCTGGCAGGTTACTATCGGAGGTTCGTGCCCAACTTCTCTTGAGTTGCGACACCCTTGAAAGCATTGACCAAGAAGGACTAGGATTTCATATGGGACGAGTAGTGCGAGACAACCTTCACCTATCTGAAGGAGAAGTTGGTTAGTGCCCCAATGCTGAGGTTTCCAGAAGAAGGGGCAGCATATGAGGTGTTCTGCGATGCTTCAGGGCAAGGACTCAGATGTGTGTTGATGCAGCAGTATATCTCCTATGGTCCTAGGAAGTTATGTTCCCATGAGCTTAACTATGCCACCCATGACCTAGATCTCGTGGCGGTCGTGTTCGCACTAAAGTTGTGGCGGTAATACCTCATTGGGGAGAGCTTCATGGTCTTCACGAATCACAAAAGCTTGAAGTACATCTTCTCCCAGTGGGACCTGAACTTATGGCAGCGAAGGTGGATGGAATTCCTTCAAGACTACGACTTCGATATTTCCTACACCTCGGGAAAGGGGAATGTGGTGGCTGATGCTTTGAGCAGGAAGTCGCGGAAGGATGCAGTCCGAGAGTCGGTAGATACTTGGAAGGCGATGGAGGAGTTGGATGCCCTGCACCTGGATGCTAGGAAGGAAGGTGGTAGAGGTTGCTTGTATCAAATGATAGTGCAATATTCTCTGTTACAGCAGTTAGAGGAGTCCCAATGGGGAGACTCAGAAAGAAAAGTGATGCATGACCGAGTTGACTAGGGCAATGCTCCAGAAGGGTGGATGGAGGATGGTGAGAATCAGATTCTTTTCCAAGGAAAGTTGTTTGTTCCATAGGAAATGCACGAAAAAGTTCTTATTGAGTTCCACAACTCACCCCTAGCGGTGAACCCGAGAGTTTCCAAGATGTACCAGGGCCCGAGGAGACAGTTTTGGTGGCTCGGGGTGAAACAGGCAGTAGTAGAGTTTGTAGCAAAGTGCCTAGTGTGTCAGCAGGTGAAGGCTGAACACCGTGTTCCAGGCGGCTTGTTTCAACCTTTAGATGTTCCCGAGTGGAAGTGGGATGAAATCACGATATATTTCGTCATGGGGCTACCCAAGGTTCGAGGAGGCTGTGACGCTATCTGGGTAGTGGTGGATCGGTTGACAAAATCGGCCAACTTTCTGGCAATCAAGGAGTCGGGTGAAATATATGCTTTAGCATGAAGGTATATGGATGAGGTGGTGCAGTTGCATGGAGTTCCAAGATTCATAGTCTTGGATAGGGATGCACGGTTTACCTCATGAGTTTGGAGGGGATTGTAGTATACTTTTGGCACCCAGCTACGTCTTAGCACTACTTTCCATCCCCAGACAGATGGACAGACAGCGCACCATCCAGATGTTGGAGGACATGCTACGGGCATGTATTCTGGATTTTGGGGGATCGTGGGTGTGACACTTGCCTCTGGTAGAGTTTTCCTACAATAATATCTATCACTCTACCATTGGCATGGATCTATTAAAATCCTTGTATGGGAGGCCATGTTGCTCACCCATGTACTAGACTGAGGTTGGGGAAGTGAGTGTTCTTGGCCCGGAAGAAGTGTAGAGCACGACAGAGAAGGTTCAACTTATACGGGAAAGGATGAAGACATCACAAGACTGACAGAAGTCATATGCCAGTAATAGGAGGAGACCCTTGGATTTCGGGGTTGGGGACCACATGTTCTTGAAAGTCTCCCCTCGGCGTGGACAACTGAGGTTCGGTAGGGGGATAAAGATCTCTCCCAGATTCATCGGACCCTTCGAAGTGTTGCGGCGGGTTGGAGAAGTGGATTATCAGCTAGCGTTACCACTACCGCTACTGAGGATACATGACGTCTTCCATGTGTCCCAGCTCCATCGGTATCTGCATGATGAATCACACGTCCTTGACTGGGGAGAGCTAGATATCGAAGACAATGCAACGTTCGTGGAGCGACCAGTGATGATCGAGGATTGTAAAGAGAAGGTGCTTCGTGGATGAACCATTCCTTTGGTTCGTGTGTTGTGGAGGCATGGTGGGCTTGGGGAAAGTACCTGGGAACAGGAAGTATAGATGCGTGCCCAGTACCCAGATTTGTTTTGAGTTTTGTGCTATTCTATTTTGTACTTGTTGTGACAGAATGATTTACCTTGTTAATTATGGAATGTGTGGTTTTCCTTTTTCTATGGATGTGTGTGAAGTATCCTGAGATGTGGGGAGGGGAGGACCTAATACCTAGTTAAGACGCATTAGAGTGGATGCGCCTAAACCTGTGCGGGTGAGTCAGAGCCACCCAAAGCGGATAGTATCTTAACATGGAGGAAGGGAAACCCCTCACCACATGACCGGATGGTTTAATCCTTTGTTTTATAGTGATTGTAATTGTTCGGGTTCACTCTTGAGAGGTATCTTCTGGGGCAGTTGTTCGGACCCCCCTCCTTTCTTCAGATCTGGTTTTAAATTCTCGAGGGAGAGAATGATTTGAGAGGTATCTGATGTGATGACCCGGACCCTCACAGTCCACCCCTTTTCCAAATTCTGGATACTAGGGGTGACATCTCGGTGGTAGGACGTCATTTAGGTGTGCGACCGATCGGGGCGACCGATCGACACGACCGATCGGTGTCACCCAGCCTTGTCGAGTTTCTCTTCTACAGTTTTTCCCGTAACACCTCTTTTAGGATTTTCAACTTTTTTTAAGTGGTTCAAAGCCATTTAAAATCCCATAATTAATACCCAATAAATCCTGAGGGATCACCTCAATGGAAAATTAAATAACAATTAATTCCGTCGTGTGTAACCACCCAACCGCGTGGGGAACCACGATCCGAATTTAAAGGCGTTCAAATCCCCATATCCCGTAATAACAGGATCTTATCTATATATCGCACGGAAATTTCTTCTTCCTTCTTCTTCCTCTTGGATGGCTTCCTTTCTTCTTAGTACGTCTGGAGTTCCCGACGTCCCTCCCATGCGAGTTGCACTTTTACCTGACTCTTGGCGTGTGGAGAAGAACTTTGATCTTTGACCAATCAAGTAGGGTTTTCCTTCACCTCTCCTTTCTGTGTATCATGCGGGGTGGGTACGCTTTGTCTCTGTGGGAATTGATGAAACCAAAATTAATGAAGATAATGAACGAACCTTTAAATAATGAAGGGGGGTGTGATCGATGTTATGCTGTACTCTTTTTAATTGCTATATGTTGTGAACTATATGAATTTATGCCTACTAAAAATCATGGACGTTGGTGGTCTTTCTCTGTGCACTGATAAACTCTTGTCTCATGTGATGATTAAATGGCTAAAACATAGAAATTTTTTAATCACATAAACTCAGTTGGTTTAAATGGATGTTCAGTAAAACAAGAATCTCTGTGTGACCACCTCGGCTAATAAACAGAAAAAATAACCTAATGAATGATGTGATTGAACCTGGAAGTTTTACACTCTGTTTGGTGGTGGGTGTGTTGTTATGCCTAGTGATTATGGGAAGATGTGAACGGGGATGAGATCCTCTATTGTGGCATGATTGTTGGTTGTGAATTTGAAGCTGTGTGGTTGCTCTGTTGTGACACGAACTCGGGTGGAATCCTCTATCGTTGAGAAATGGTGGGTTCTTGGTTTTAGGGACATGGGGCTGTGTCTCAGGGTTTTCTTTGTCTCTAGTACTTTGAGGGATATAACTTATTCATTTTTTGGGGTTTTCTTTGGTTCCAGTACCTTGAGGGATATCACTTATCCCTTGTCGTTGTGACCTTACAAGAGAACCGGATGTGAATGCTTAAATTACTGTTTGACTGTTTCTTTTTTTTCCTGGCTTGTGTTTATACCTGTTAGTTGCATGATAGTGCATAATTCACCCTAATGAAACCATGTGAACATGAAAACAAGAATGGATGAATGGGGATTTAGTTGGGAGTGAGTTGTGACCTGGCCGTGAGTGCCGTTGCATCTTTTTGAATGAATAGTAACAAGGGAGTTTGTGCTTAGGTTTTGGAGCCCCTAGGTTGAGATGAGTGCCTGTTAGCTATACATATACTGTATTTCTTATGTTTCTTATTCGCACCCCACCCAAGTTGAGCACTTAGTGCCGAACACCACATTTCATGGGAAGGGTGGTTTTCCCAAAACTCCTATGAGTGGCTGGTTATTAGCTCCTTTTCTACTCCCTTTCCCGAATATTCCAAGACTCTTCGGGTAGGATGTGATGGCCTGAGGTCCATTATTAGCCCAAGAATCTTCGGGCAGGGTAGTTGTGATGGTTAGACCAGGTGTCTGCAGGCAGGTTGTTTCCCAAGTGTCTTTGGGATAAGGCCTAGGTGTCTTCGGGCATGGTGGTAGTTGTTCTGACCCAGGTGTTTGCGGGTGTGGTTACGCGTGGTGGTTATGGCCCAGGTGTGTGCGGGCGGGGTTTGGAAGTGGGACTGCAGTGAGAATAGTGGGATTGGTTTGATGCGTAGGATGTCTTCAATAACCAGTGGGAAAGTGGTGTGGGGTACCCAAATATCATTGTGCTATTACTATACTTTACTCGCCTTGAGTTATTTGGGGAGTGTGCCTTGGTGAGACTTTGGTGGATAGTTTTTCCTTTATAGGCGCTTTGGTTTTTTTCTTTTCTCACAGGGCATTAGAATTCCTCTCCACTTGTGCACGAGAGTCTTTGGTTTTCCCTACTGAGTGTACTTGTATGCTCACCCTACATATATAAAACTATTTTCAGGTTTCCAGGAGGACTTCAGGGATCGTGCGGGACCGTACTAGCTCAGACCTTGGGGCAGTTTCTGTTGTCGTTTTCCTTTTTCTTGGTACATTACCTTTGGAGTTTTTGTGGCTAGTATATTTTAATTTTGAAAATGCATATGGTAATGGTTTACTTTTGGCTTTACCTTTACTTTCAGCTTCGGTATTGTTGGGGTTGCTATCTTATCTCTCGATCCTATAAAAATAAAAAGGGTAATGCCTTCCATTTTGTGTGGGATTTTATACCCTTGGTGCTGGTCGCCACTCCAGGACCTATTGAAGGCGGGTTTCAGGGGTCATTATCTCTCCTTCAACTTAAAGAAGGAAGGGACTGACAATCTGCTGACCCTTCCCTCCCTTTGGTGAAGGCGGGTTTGACATGGAGTTATTGGTTATATCTGGCACTCAATCTTGGATTTATTCATTGTTGTTTTACTGCTATGTTTTATATGTTCTTACTAAATAATTTTTTCATATATGTATACGAATGTTTATAAATTTTCATGTATATTATTGTTTATTGACTATTTATTTGAGGCACATCGGTGATTCCCTAATGATTATATATATACTGACATGTTTCATGGACACCTCAGTGGACATGCAACTTCAAATGCTATTTTTCAAGAACCAATTTAGTGGAGTGATGTATGTTCCTGTATTGGTTATATGTATCATAGGATCTATTTACTCTTATAATTCAATAGGGTCCTTAGTTTTATTATGGCGAATATTGAAAGGGGCCATCCCTAGTTAATCACATGAGGTTTTATCTCATCAATCCTTCACTTTTTGAATCATTATGGTGTCTTTAGTTCACGTTATGTTTGAATATCAGGTTTTTATATATTTGATATTTATTATAGACTATAAGTGAGTATTTATAAGTGACATGTATGTGTGTATATATATCTA
Source organism: Viscum album (assembly GCA_963277665.1). Lineage (NCBI taxonomy): Eukaryota > Viridiplantae > Streptophyta > Magnoliopsida > Santalales > Viscaceae > Viscum > Viscum album. The sequence continues at coordinate 286,550,191 of OY728151.1, read as the reverse complement.
TTGCATCATTTATTTTCATAGTTGTTTGTCTAATAGGTATACCTATATCAGGTAATGATGATTTTGGGTCTGCATGTCCATTGGCCCCAAAGGCCATGCTAGAATTTTGTTCAACCTTTGGTACTAATTGTTTCTATTTGGGGGGGGGGGGACCACCTCCCATTTATGGTTTTTTAAATCCAAAGTTTAAACAATACTTTAGTTACTTTGAGGTGTGTTAGAGGTCATATGATAATCCGACCCAGTGTTGTTTGGGTAATTCAGGCTAGGGTCATTACACTATCCATATTTCAGTTTACACCTATAAAGTTTAGTGATAATATCATTTATTATCCACCTTTATCCCCTATCATTATCATATTCTTTGAGATGATTCAACATAGTGTATCCATACATGTCCTTATCTTGTATCCTTAGATCAGAGACATAATTGATAACATGATTCATAAGAAATATGATGCATCCCCTATGTGCCTTCTATAGAAATCCTTCTCACCCTCACTCTCTCTACATGGTTGGTAATTAGGTATAAGGGATTCCAACAAATGTAATTTCTATTCTTGGTGTAATATAATATGTTAGTGTCTGTACTACTTCCAAAAGTTTTCACCAGATATGAGATTCTCTTTCTCCAATTTATATCATAAGGAAAGTGATGTAGTCAAGTAACTTTACATTATCTATAAAAATCAAATGAAAATTTATTACATTTTAATGATTATTTATTGTGATGGTATTAATGATTATATTATATCTCTGAATATTTTTTCAAATCCTAATAGCCCTTATTGTTGGATTTTGAATATCCAGGAACTCAGATATTCTAGTAGAAATGATCCATATTTCCCTTCATTGAAGTATTAATCCCCTCAAACCAAGATTTATTCCTTTATTTTCAAATTCACCAAAATTCTACAAAAATAATGATAGTTCTCTCCCTTTTATCATTAGAATTATTTCTCGATCCATGAAACCACTGATCTAGTTGATTGAATGAGAGTTTATTATTCTTGTTTATCATATTTGAGTTTCTTATTAATCCTTAATTGCCTATATTATATTTTCATTTGTTTAGTGGATTTAAGAAAGATTTTATGTGGAGTAATTATTTTCTTAAATTCAATTACCTATTTTCTTCAATATACTAAAATTATTTTAAAGAATCAAATGTTGAGTTTCCCTTATTAGAATTGTCTATAACTTTCACTTTTTATAATGAATATATTATGCTTATTTATTTATATATTGTATAAAATTAATCTTTTATGAACCCAATAGGATGTATATGAACTGAAAATGGATACAGACTAATCGTTTGACAAATGAATATGAAGATGGAGTTAAAGAGTTCATTAATTTTGCAAGAGAGCATGCAGACGACCCTTCTAAAATCCTCTGTCCATGTTTATGTTGTTGTTATTCAAGACAAATTAGTCTAGAAGAGTTGGAAGAATATTTGTTTTGTCACAAAATAGATCAAAGCTATAAATTTTGTACTAAACATGGGAAAAAATTTAATGTGGACATCGATTGGGATGATACTATGGTTTATGAATCATTCGATATGAATACCTTTGTAATAGATGATGGGGATCACATGGAAGAAATAACAATGACAATTAAAGATGACCTTCATGATTTCCCAAAGTTGTTTGAGGAGTTAAATAGTTGTTCCAAGAAACCATTGTATATAAGTTATACTAAATACACAAAATTGTTATCAGTATTGAAGTTATATAATTTGAAAGCTGGTTGTGGATGGAGTGACACCAGCTTTACAAAACTACTTGATATTCTGAAAGATATGATACCAGAAGAAAATGAACTACCATGCTGAACATATGAAAATAAATGAATGTTATGTTCAATGGGAATGATCTCTAAAAAAATACATGCTTTTCCAAATGATTTCATATTGTTTCTCACGGACCATGAATCACTCATAAAATGACCTAAGTGTGGCACAGATCGATACAAAAAAAATGAATCAAGTCCTTATAAATATGTACGGTAATTTAATATTATTCCATGGTTTAGAATACTATATAGATTTCAGGAAACCATGAGACAATTAACATGGAATTTAGATACAAGAATTAAAGATGGGAACCTACAACATCCAGTAGATTCTCCTCAGTGGAAGAAAATTGATTACAAGTTTCCTGAATTTAGAGATGAGCCGGGAAGCTTCTGTCTTGTGTTATCTATTGATGGAATAAATCCTTTTGGTGTTCAGTGTAGTACTCATAGTAAATTCCCCATCATGTTGGTAAATTATAACTTTCCTCCATAGTTATGCATGAAGCGAAAATACATTATGTTGTCTCTAATTATAACTCAACCAAAGAAACCCGGTAATGATATTGATGTCTATTTGGTTCCATTGATCGAAGATCTGAAATTGATGTGAGATACTGGTGTTACAATGTATGATACTTATATAAGTGAAGAATTCACATTGATGTTCATGTTGTATGGAATAATAAATGACTTCCCCACTTATGAAAATTTATCAGGCTATATAATTAAATGAATGTTGGGGTGTCCCATTTGTGAAAAATGCACATACTCAGTTTGGTTGAAACATTCCTCGAAGACTGTGTTTTTAGGACATAGTTTTTATTTACCTTTTTGGCATAAATACAAATCCTAGATGATAGTATTCTATGGGAATATAGAACAAGGTACAACACCATCTCTAGTAACATGCAATCAACTATTATAAAAATTAAAAAATATTGACACTATTTTTAGTAAACCATTATCTAAAAACCTTAAAAAATCAGGTTGGAAGAAGAGATCAATTTTCTTTGAATTACCATATTGGAATTGTTTGTATATCAGACATTTTCTTGATGGCATGAATTTAGAAAACATTTATTTGATAGTGTTATTGGAACGTTACTATATGTTCCTAACAAAATGAAAGATGGCATCAAGGCTAGGTTGGACTTGAATGATATGGGGATAAGGGAAGAGTTGGCACCAGTGAAGGGTAAAAGGCGTACTTTTCTTCCTCCAGTAGCTTACACTCTATACAAATAGGAAAAATTACAATTTTTCTTTTTTAATTACTAGTGTAAAAGTTCCATAGGGGTTTTCATCAAATATCAAGAATGTCGTGTCTATGACTAATTTGAAGTTACAAGGATTAAAATCACACAAATGTCATGTTTTGATGTAATATTTAATGACTATTTCTTTATATTATATTCTACCTCAAAATTTATGACATACATTAACCAAACTCTAATTCTTTTTCAAAGATATATGCAGTAAAGTTTTAGATCCAAAGAAGTTTCCCATCATGAATAAAGAGATTAAAATCATATTATGTGAATTAGAGATGTTTTTCCCACCACCATTCTTTGATATAATGGTTCACCTGATGGTTCAATTGTTCATAGAGGTTCAATTATGTGGTCCTGTCTATTATTGATGGATGTAACCCACCCCATTGAATGGTATATGGAGATTTTGAAAGGGTATGTCAAGAATTGAATTCGACCATAAGTTTGTATTGCAGAATGATATATTTTTGAAGAATCTATTAAATTATGTACCGATTACCTATTAAATGTTGAAATCATTGGTCTCCCAAAGTCTTGTCATAGAAAATTCCTTATGGGTGAAGGGATTTATGAAAGAGATGTTGTTACAATTACCTTGATAGAGTAGAAGCAAGAACATCTTTACATATTACATAATAGTGAAGATGTTGATCCATATATTGAATCCCACAAAGAAATTCTTAGAGATTTGAATCCATGAAGGGATAAATGATGGATATCAAATACACATAATCAATAGTTTATAGGATGGTTTAGAGATCAAATTTATAAGGAGTTATCTAAAAATACGAATTCAATTTTCGAATGTCTTCAATGGCTAACCAGAGGACCGAATTCAAATGTTATATCTTACATTTTTTTATTAAATGGTTATACGTTCTATAAAAAATAACATGAAGACTTCAGTATGATGAAAAAAAGTGGTTTTATGCTTATGGATGAAGTGATTCACATATCTGGTTCCAAGGATAGAAATCCAATTTATGAAAATATGTCATATTTTGGCATTATCGAATAGATATATGAGTTGGATTATACAACATTTCAAGTTCTTCTTTACTGTTGTAAATGGGTTGACAATATCAATAGAGTAAAAGTTGATAAAATGGGCTTTCTAAAGGTGAATTTCAGTGTAGAAGGGAAAAAATATGAGCCATTCATAATGGAATCACAAGCAATGCAAGTATTTTATGTCTCTGATCCAAAAAATAATAATTGGTCGATTGTCCCGCTGAAGACTAAAAAAATGTTGAGTCAAAAGAAAATTCAATCGCGAATGACCCTTTCACTGGGACATCACAATAAATTCATGTCGGTCCCAATGTAGATAATGTCTTGTATGTTAGAGGGAACCACAAAGAGGGGATTTGAATTCTCAATAGGGGAACCAAATCCTTGAAACCTTTAAAAAAATAAAGAGGTTTCAATGAGAAGGTAAAAATGTTTTTTAATATATTATGTTTTTCTTCATAATATTATATGTTCTCTATTACATTAGCATAATCTAAATTAAATGTTTGACTACTCATGCAAAAAATTTCTTCTATACATGATGATATTACTGATCCCTGATAAGAACAAACTATAACGAAAGAAACCCTTTGGAAAGATGTAAAGGTAATGTTACTATATACTTTCTCTATTTTACCAAAAAATTATATAATGGAATGTTGATTTAATTCTCATTATTTCTTACAGAGTTCATTTATTTTAGAATATTTCTTTCCATGTGTCATGCCTTTGAAAGAAGAGCAATGAAATTGTCTCTGCTCAATCATAGAGGTAATCTTGATGTTTTCACAGTAAAATCATTGTCCATAGAATTAATGTATTGTTTCATATTTATGTTTAATTTATTTTTTAGTATTACTCAAATAATAATTGTTTTCTTATACAAGTGGATTATTTTGTTCGAGTTGGGGTGCTCTATCCATATTTAATGTCTTTCTACACCAAAACATCCACAAACTTCTTCTCCCTCAAAACCTTTTCACCCATACAATGATGCATTTATCACTTTCTTTCAAGTTATCTCTACTGAATTTTTAGGAAGAGAAATGACACTTCTTCTGCTCAATTAAAGAGGTAATATTGATGTTTTAATAGTAAAATCATTTTCCATAAAATTAATGTATTGTTTCATATTTATTTTTTATTTATTTATTTTTAGTATTACTCACATAATAACTGTTTTCTTATACAGATCGATTCTTTTTTTTTTATTTGGGGTGCACTATCCATATTTCACGCCTTTTTGCACCAAAAATTCTATAGACTTTTTCTCCATTAAAAAATTTTCACCCATGCAGTGGTGTATTTATAATTTTCTTTCAAGTTACCTCCACTTCCCTTGTAGGAAGAGCAACGATGCTACCTATACTCAATTACAAAGGTAATCTTGATATTTTCACAGTAAAATCATTATCTATAGAATTAATATATTGTTTTATATTTATGTTTAATTTATGTATTTTTAGTATTACTTACATAATAATTATTTTATTATATAGGGGTATTCTTTTGTTAGAATTGGGGTGCTTTGTCCATATTTCATTCCTTTCTACACCAAAACTTCCATAGACTCCTTCTACCTCAAAACATTTCACCCCTATAGTGTTGAAATCTATCACTTTCCTTTAAGTTACCTCCACTGCTCAATCACAGAGGTAATTTTGATATTTCCACAGTAAAATAATTTTCCATATAATTAATTTATTATTTAATATTTATGTTTATTTTTTATTATTATCACTCATACTAATTGTTTTCTTATACAGGTGGATTTTTTTTGAGTTGATGTGGTTTGTTCTAAGATACTCATGGAATGTTGGTAATTCAACAAAGAAATTCAATGTAAATCATGGTAACACTGCCATTTAGGATTTTTTGAGACTTTGGGACACATAAGAATCAGACACACCTCAATCAGACACATGATGTGATCAGTATGACTCAAATTACTTGATTTGTATTTAAAATTAACATTAATTTTAGTAAAAACGACATTCGACATACTCAAAATCGATATAAAATATTCATATTTTTTTTATAATTTAATAAAATTATCTATATTTAATTTGGGATGTGTAAGAATTAGCCTCATCTCAATCTGATGCACGATGTGACCAATATGACTCATTGTGTCTGTTATCAGTTTAAAATTGATATTTGACTTTAAAAAGTGCCACTCACTGAAAACCAAGAAAACACATTCATATTTTTTTTTGATAATTTAGGGAATCGATTCATAAATAATTTGTGATGTGTAGGAATAAATCTCATGTTAAATGGATATAGTATGTGATCTGTATGAGTCAAAGTGTGTGTTTCAAGTTAAAAATGACATTTTAGTAAAAAAGACAAGTGACATACTCAAAAATATGCAAAAAAATTCAGATTTTTTTGATACTTCAGGAAAATGATCCATATGTGATTTTAGATGTGCATGAATTATCATCATCTCAATCTAATGCATGGTGTGACCTGTATGACACCAAGTGCATGTTTTTATTTAAAATTGACATCAATTTTAGTAAAAGGGACAACTGACCTACTCAAAACCAATAAAAATCATTAAAACTATTTAAATAATTTAAGAAAATTATCCATAAGTTATTTTTATGTGTATGAATCAACCACACCTTAATCTGATACACAATGTGATTAATATGATTCAAAGTACATGTTTTAATTTTAAAATGACATTTTAGTAAAAAAGACAAGTGACATACTCAAAACTAAGAAAACATATTCATATTGTTTTAAAAATTCAGGATAATGATCCATAAGTCATTTGGGATGTGTAGGAATCAGTCTCACCTCAATCTGATGCATGGTGTGACCGGTATGACTCAAAGTGCATGTTTTTATTTAAAATTGACATCAGTTTTAGTAAAAGGCCAACTGACCTACTCAAAACCGAGAAAAAACATTCAAATTTTTTAAATACTTTAAGAAAATGATCCATAAGTAATTTTTGATGTGTAGGATTTAGCTTTAGCTCAATATGATACACAATGTGATTGGTATGAGTCAAAGTACGCGTTTTAATTTTAAAATTACATTTTAGTAAAAAAGATAATTGATGTACTCAAAACTGAGAAAACACATTCATATTGTTTTGAAACTTTAGGATAATGATAAATATTTTATTTAGGATATTTAGGAATCATTCAAACCACAATACGATGCATGGTGTGATCGATATTAATCAAAGTGTGTCATTTTATTTAAAATTGTCATCAATTTTGGTAAAAAGGCCAACTGACCTACTCAAAACCGAGTAAATGCATCCGTATTGTTTAAATAATTTAGTAAAATGATCTATAAGTCATTTTTGATGTGTAGGAACCAGATGAACCTCAATCCAATACACAATTTGATTGGTATGAGTCAAAGTGCATGTTTCAATTTTAAAATGACATTTTAGTAAAAAAGACAAGTGATGTACTCAAAACCAAGAAAACACATTCATATTGTTTTGAAACTTTAGGAAAACTATAAATAAGTAATTTGAGATGTTTATGAATCAGTCTCATCTCAATCCGATGTATGGTGTGACCGGTATGACTCAAAGTGCATCTTTTTATTTAAAATTATCATCAATTTTAGTAAAATGGACAATTTTCCTACTCAAAAATGATAAAAAAAATTTGGATTGTTTTTATACTTTAATAAAATGATACATAAGTCATTTTTGATGTGTAAGAATCATCCTCACTACAATACGATACATGATGAGCCTGATATGACTCAAAGTGTCTGTTATGAGTTTAAAATCTATATTTTAGTTCAAAAAGTGTCACTCACTGAAAACTGATCAAACACACCTGGATTTTCTTGATAATTTAGTATAATGATTCATAAGTCATTTTTTATGTTTATAAATCCATTTCACATCAAACCAATACACGATGTGATCAAAATGAGTCAAAAGTGTGTGTTTCTAGTTTAAAATGACATTTTAGTAAAAAGAAACTGATGTACTCAAAACTGAGAAAACACATTTATATTGTTTTGATACTTTAGGAAAATGATCCAAAATTAGTTTGAGACATGTTGGAATCAGATGCACCTCAATCCAATGCACATTGTGACTGGTATGACTACAAATACGTCTTTTTTATTTAAAATTGACATCAATTTTAGTAAAATTAACACTTTATGTTAATTTATTTCTTTATATTATTACTAACATAAGAATTGTTTTCTTATATAGGTATGTTATTTTTCTCAAGTAGGGGTGATTTTCTTAGTAATTGAATGAGTCAGGTCAGGATTAAAATATAAAGAAACATTGATGTTTTTGAATGTATGAAATAATTTGTATTTATGTAATTGTATAAACCAATGTTTGAAATGTCTATAATATAGTGTTTTTTTCTTTTGTTTGTGTTGTAAATTTAATTTCTTTTAAATCATGTATTGGTACTTATTTCTATTTATATCTAGTCTATTTCTAGTGCTGTAGTGTGCTATTACAACACATTGCAGTGGTGATGTTACAACACACTGCAGTATGACCCTTTATCAGCACTTTTAAAAGGGATGATAAAAGGTCCTTTATCAATGTTTTTATAAGTGCTGATAAATGGTTTCTTTAGTAGAGATAAACTAAAGAATTAATAAATACCCATTTATCAGTGATTTTTCAGCACTGATAAAAGACCAGGGCTTTTAACATCGCTCATGTAGTCAGTGCTTTTCTAGCACTAATAAAGACCATTTCTAGTACTGTTAAAGGCTAGTTTTGTAGTGGTTGATTCTATATCTTCAATTTTAGATTAACCCTATACAATAGACATAACCATCTATTTATAGATCTAGGGGTTTTGGTTAAAATATCATTTAAGTACATACCCACCCTTAAATAATATTATAATCTTTATTAAACACCATGCCATATAATAATAATAATAATATTTTATGGCATGCGTTAACTTGTGAAATGATAAATATTATTTTATTGGATTATAAATTAATATTTATCATGAGACACGATCTTGGTTTTCTCTAACTCTCCAGTATTTATTGTATATCCAAATAAATATTTTATATAATTAAATAAATATTTTATTCACAAACCAGGGAATAAATATTTATTAAATATTCAATAAATAAAATAAATATTTTATCCAAAATCTAGTGAATAAATATTTATTAAAAATTCATGTAATTAATTAAATTATTTATTTAATGAATAAATAATTATTTATTATAATGAGAATATCAATGATCAATAAAACTTGAATAAAATTATTTCTCACTCATGAGAATAATATTTATTCCAATAATTAAATTCAAATAGAATTTAATTGTGACCAACATAAGCACTTAGTGTGTGAACCTCTAGGATTATTTATCATTGGCATTAGGTAGGTACACTTAAAGTCCATGATTATTATCTAGAAATGGGTCAAGACACCCAAGAGAAAGAACTTAATGTCACAACATAAAAAACCACATATAAATGATCACTGTGTAATATAATCCATTTGTCTCAATATCTCATAAATAAGGTTGCACATATGTATCATAAACCTATATTCTTGATATATCTTTCTTTAACTATCTAAAATAAACATCATTATATCATGACCATAGAATTTAATGGGATAATTATATTTCAATCAATGGGATAAGATATAAACTTCCATAAATATGGAAGGGACAAAACCTTCTTCAAATTATCCATTAATAACATGTCATTAATGATGAAACAAACATACCTTACTTCTCTCCAATATAAGGAATGATGGTTTTTTTCCCATTAAATCTAAGTGAGCAAGTCATGAAATGCATTAATGATAATATTAAAGTTTAAGGACCATTAAAAACACTCATATATAGAAATATCCGATGACACCAAAACACGTAGAATTCCTACTGGTGGGTCTATTATCATAATCTTTCATATTAGATATTACTAAGTAAAAAATTTATAAGAAAAATCCTCATCCACTTACAATTACTCACACCTGATAGTCTATGTATTATGTGCCCTTGCATAGTACTGAAGGTACCGGGGCACACACTAGAAGTCAATGGGTCGGGGATTTTAAAATATTTCATCACTGGGATGACTAAACTTATCATCTCTAGTGATTAGAGCCCTAGTACGGTCTGAGGATCTCACGTGAATTAAATAGAGAATATAAATAAAAAAAAATGTGTACTTTGTTCGATTCAGTGGTGCGTTTGACTACAATAAGTTACCGATGATTATTTTATAAAGGATCTGAAGCTGAACCCCTCTAGATCATCCAAAAATGCTCAAAGAATCCTCATACTCACTTTTCATCAAAATCCAGGTGTTAGCATAGAGATCCGAAAAATCCTTTGGCGATGCGATGATCACCACGATCCCTTGAATTCAATCTGACAAAGGTAAACTTGGATCAGACACTCATAGAGAGACTTTATCCCTCTAAAAAGTGAGAGGATATAGAATCTATCATTTTTTATTGCATTAATAGTAATGGGAAATTAATTCTCTCCCTGCTTTTATAGTGAGTGTGTCGGATACCCAGAAGGGGTTCCCCGACCCCCTGAAATAAAACATCCACTAAATAAGCCATAAATAAATAATTATGAAGAACTAAACTATTCCATAAATATTATTTAAATTTTACCACATGCCTATAATATATATTAAATATATTACGTGATAAAACTTGAGTCATTTAACTCAACTTATCATTCCCACTAATATTAAATAAACCTATAATATTAAAATAATATTCATTTATATAATATTTTTCCTCATATTCAATAAATACCTTATGAATAATTTTAATAAATAAATTTAACCCAATTATCATTTACTTGAATAATAATGAATTTATTTATTCATCGGTGATCATCAATACTCAGACAACCCTCGAACCTTGTGGTGGGGACCACTATTTTCTATTTATATATTCAATTGAATAGGGTGGATTCTTAAATATGATATTGTGTGTGACCCTCTAGGTCATTATCTCAACAGAACTGAATAGTATTCACATACCAAGAGTAGAGTCTAACAACCCATCAAGGCCCCTAAAGAGATAAGTAATATTCATAGAAATGATAACCAACCTATGAACACGTACTGTGTAATATAATCTTTTTTTCATTAAATATATCATAAACAAGGGTGCATGCTTGTGTCATTATCTTCTCTTGTTTTATTGTTTATTGATCTAACTAGAAGGATTTACCCTCGACTGCCTTGGACAAGGACTTATAAAGGTACTACCATCTTGATCAACCAGGTCTGAGATATTACTTCCTAAAATTTAAAGTGAAAAATTCTTTCTTAACCACTCAACCAATGTCATACCACTAATGACATACCCAACACAAGATACCTCACCACAATTTCATTATCATGGTTCTTTCCTTATATCAAAGTATACGATAAAATGAAACACATTGGTAATGATCTCTAGTTAGGAGACCAATACACATGTCCGTAGATAGAAACAACCAATGACACCCAAAACATGTGGCATTCCTATTAGTAGGTATATCCTCATGATCTCACATACTATAGATCATTAAGTGTGAACTTCATGAGAATAAGTCTCAATGCTTATGATCCCCCAACACCCGATAGTTAGACATAAACTCTGTTAAGTTAGTATGATGTATCTAGACCATAAGACATATATTTAAGATTATTTTCATAGTATCTCAAGGTTTTCATTATATCCTGAGATCTAATATAACATTTTGATACGATAATTAATCTATAGACATTAACATTAAATAGTGGACACAAAAATATTTACACTATAATGATAAGTACACATTATATATACATAACTATATCCATGATATGGTAATCGAAAAGTACTGTTTAGTTGGGTCTAAGTCACCCTCTATGAAAACACCCCTACTTGAAATAGATCCAAATTACTAACCATACTTGTTATCTATCACATGATTAAGATAATGTTTCTATTGAGTCACGACTTTAGTTGCTAGTACAACCATGTTTTCGATGTGTGTCTATTTTTCCATGCGGGACCTCACCTCCTTGAGTAAAACTTCTCAAGAGATGTCATCCCTAAGTATATCCCTTTTATCCACTATCATAACTTAAAAACTTGGCTAGTAATAATAATAGAATTATCACAATTATAATTATTTACTTACTAGGTGTGATCCCAATTACTAAAACAAATCATTGTGTTTAATAACTACTTCTTAGATACCACAGAAGCTGCAATGTACTTTAGTATTTGTAGGTATGGCGACCAATGGATTGTATGATCTTGTCATGCTCAACACCTTAGCCCAACTGCAATATTAGATCACATTGATCCAAGGAAAACTAGTTTTTTCCCTTTAAAACTAGTATCATTTCTTCTCCACATACCAGGTACATATCCTTTGTACTTCTTCAAGTTCAATTGGATAGTTCTGACTGCTTCCCTTGTAGTTCTCCTAGTTATAAATGATATTTTCCTACTATAAATTATATCTTGGTAATATAAATTATTGTAAATTTTATGGAATATATTATTGATCCATCACATTATCGTATATAATTAAACTCACCACTTTAATATTCTCATATTCTTATGCATTTTTTCTTAGAGAGATGTATTCCATGTGACATTGGTTACAATTCTCTCTCAAATTGTCCTAACTTGTATTTTTTCAATACCATGTCAATATATGTTCGATTGACTAGGTCTAAAAAACCATAATATCTACCTCAGTAGATCATGTTCCCTATAACTTAGGTTGCTAATTTAAGTCAATCTATAGAGCATTTATTTCATCTTGTTCTTAATTAACTATAAGACCAATAACTGCTTTCCATATGTTGTCAAACATATTTTACTGAAAAATAATAGATCTTCCATTAACCTTTGGTAGACACATGGTAAGGATTCATTCCAAATGAATATTCTATGATCCTATTTCTTACTTCAATCCTAAACTAGATTTGAGAAACTTTCGCCACTTATTGGAATTTTGTGATGTTATCTTCCCTTTCTATTTATGTCGTATAGACACCTTCCAAGATTAGTGGTATTGAAATCCAATACACAATATAAATATCATATAAATTTTCCATGATAAGTAAAATTCTAATGGATTTGGGCATAATGACTTAGTGTTACCAATCAAGCCTTATTGGTACCACGTTTGTACCACCCATGTGTCATTTCACTTGAATACTTACCACAATATGCAAAATAATAAGCCCCATGTACCTTGATACATGTGATCCATTATTGAATTTTAACTGATCTTGTAAATCTTAGTTGATTTCCATATACTGCCTACTTGTAAGAATTATTATTCTCAAAGAATAACGTTTCACTAATCGTGGTGAATATAAAACCATCACTATGGTTTTAACCTTCCTATGCAGTATGTGTCTCTGGAATATTCCTTTCCCCACCACTTATAGAATTTCTTCCTATTCCAAATATTTGTGAATCTTTAGAATTGACTAGACCCAAGTCAATCTTGATCCCACCATCTCAAGTAGAGATGTACACCCTTTTATAGAAATATATTCTATCACTTTACTATTAATTTTTTTCATTGGGATTTATGTAATATCCTAAGAATCTTTTAGGATAATTACTTTAGATGCACATTCACTACCAAAAAATGAGGCAAGGGTAGCATTACCCCTTTAACAACACTAGTAAAAAAGTGCTGATAAAGGGGTACTTTTATCAGCGCTAAAAAATAGTGTTGATAAAAGTTCCCCTTTATTAGCGCTTTTTTAGCGCTGATAAAGGTACCCCTTTATGAGCGCTTTTTTACTAGCGCTGTTAAAGGTGACCCCTTTATCAGCACTTTTATAAAAGCGTTGATAAAAGGTAAATTTTAAAAAAATACATTAAAAATAATATATAAATATATAAATCTATAAATCTATTTTATATTGATATAAATATAATATATATTTTTTAAATATGTTTTAGATAATGAAAAATGGAAATCTAAAATTAATGTATAAGATATTTAGTAAAAGAGGTGTATAAAATAATTTTAAAAATAATTTTAATTAATAATTTTGTAATTTTTATCGAGTAATAGTCATTTAATAATAGTTTAAATATAAAAAAAATAAAAAAAATTAATAAAAGATCAAAAATAAGTTGAAAATGCAACTTTAACTTCAAACGGCCATAACTTTTGATTCGGGTGTCTGTTTGATCTCTATAACAGATCAAATCAAATCCTACGATGAGATCTATGCACTAGTTACCAAAGAAAACATTTTGTCACATTTTTAGAGGCCAAAAAAGGCCCAGAAGACCTCCAAAACCGAGTTTTTAGTTGGGATACCCCGATTTTTTAACATTCAAACAACCATAAATTTTGATCCCGATTTCTGCTATCCATTTACCACATATCATATCGAAGATCATTTCTTGTTCTTCGATTTTAATGGTTGTGGAGTTGAAACAGACTTCTGGATTAGATGTTATGGCCGTTTTAACATTCTATGGTTTTTCAGATACACACCCACACACACACTCACACACACATATATATGTATTTATTCATATATATATGTGTGTGTGTTGTATATATGTATGTATGTATTTATTTATTTATAAACATACATAAGAAAACATATTTTATAAATGTATTTAAAACCAATCTTATAAATATATATTAATATACTAATAAATATACGGATAAAAAATTATAACTAAATATATATATATATATATTAATATACAAATATATATATATATATATATTAATATATGAATATATATATATTTATATTAATATAACTAAATATATTTATATTAATATAATTAAATATATTTATATTAATATGAGTCTATATTAATATACGAATAACTATAACTATATATATATATATATATAGATATATCATTAAATTGAAAAAAAACTAAATGGATTACTGGTAAAGGTGGAGGCATGCAAGGGGGGAGGTCTGGGGTTCTAGTTCTAGTGGAAGCAGGGTTACGTGCAGGCAAGTGCATTGGGAGATAACATTGTTAAAGGGAGGGCATTGCGCGGACAACTAAAGCTTGCAGTGAGAGGGAGGGGGATCCTCCTAGAGCTGATAAAAGGGGGTCAAGTGCTATTAAAATATCCCTGGATTATATATTTATTTTAACATTTTTTTTAATTTTTTTTCTTTTATCAGTGCTAAAAAAAGAGCTGATAAAAGACCCATTTTATCAGCACTTTGTTTTAGCGCTGATAAAAGGGGTCGTTTATCAGCACTTTTTTAGCACTGATAAAGGAGTCCCCCCTTTATTAGTGCTTCAATTAAAAGTACTTTTCTAGCACTGTTAAAAGTGGTTTCTAGCACTGATAAAACCCTATTTTGTAGTAGTGATTGTGTTTTTCTTAATGAAAGTTTGTTTATGTAATAACAAAATCTTTGCATCTAAACACATGCTCTATGAAATAATGGGTTTCCATCATATTTAAACTCATATGATATCCATTTTTTATGATATTTGGCATATGGTTATGGGATAAAATTATTATTTTTGATTCATGTATTGAAAAATAATGGAGGTATTTACAATGAATATAAGTTACAACATTGATAGTCCTTACATCATGACTCTAATGTATAAAATATTCATTTAGGAATTTCTCCACACTATATTTTATTGATCAATGTTAACATGTAAGACTCATCATCGATCCTCCTTATTAACATCACAACCCAGATGTGGATAAGGTAATGTAAATTTAGGAATTTCTCCATGCTAAATTATATTGATCGATGAATGCTTGCTCAATATATTCTTTGACATGCCAGCCCAAACCAACTGATATATTCTGACCATGAAAATACCATACTTCACTTTCAAATTCCTTAAACACTTAAAGGATTCTTTATAAAGTATACTTACCACAATCTTACCCTTGGAATTTTTCATGCTCTCTAGTTGAACCAGTTCTAAAAGCTTTGTGGAATACCTTTATTTCTAAAGGTTTCATTGTCTAAATTAAATAAGTTAATAATAGAAAAGGTGTTTAGCTCCACCAAGTATAAATACCATACCAAGTATATCATTGATATCCAATTTTATTTTTAATTTATAAAGAATTATCTTTCTATAACATGGTATATAAGTCTTAAATTTTATTTTCATCATGTATTTCCTATGATCCATGTATCACTAAAATATTAATTGAGTATTAAACACCATAAACAAAATTCATTCCTTAACTTGGAATAATGTATACTCATGTACAAAAGACATTTGAGATAAATGTTTTGGTAATAATCAATAAAATTTCTACTAGAATCATTAAACATGGAAATGAGAAGTTGTGTGTTACTCACCACTGACTTAGGAATCACCCTTTCTCATTCGCTTGGAGAGTACATATTATTTATAGTAATGTTTCCATACTTACTTGGTTACTATATTTTGATACACATATGTTATAAAGATATTTTATTTAGTACCCAAAAAATATAATAGAAACATTAATTATAATTAATGAATATACTTGAAGAAGAAGCACTTACTTGCTTCTTTAATTTAGTTCATTTCATTTAAAATTCCATAAATATTATTTCATGACATGAAAAGAAAATAAACTCATATTTAATACCTATTTTTAAGGACTTTTCAAAGGTTCATTTGTGGAACTTCTCTTTCCACTTTACTTTTCGCTTTATAATTAAATTTGTTCACCATAAGAACGAATACTTTCTGTCAGTTCTTATTTTCTTGGTGGACCTTACCTAGAAGGTAATGAAGCATTTTTCTCCATAATTTTAATTTTTCAATATTAAATAATACTGAAGTAAATGGTTGAAAATGACATGAGAAAGGGATATAGTGAAATATCGTGATCCATCTTTCAATTTACATATTTCCAGTGTAATAATCACCTATTCATATCTCACATCACTTTCTCCATGTAATATTCTCGAAGATGAGTCAACATGTGTAATAATCCATGTTCTTATGTAGTATCCATAACTCTCATCAGACGTTGATGATACCATTATGAAATAACCATCATATGCTTCATAGATGAGTCTCCTATAATCATTTTTTACACCCTCACTTCCTGAGGAGGCTTAACAGGTATTGGGGATGCCGACACCTTGAATTTCCAATATCATAGTATTATGTGAAATTTCATGTACTACACTTAGAAATTCATGCTATTTTGGACATTGAATTTTTCCAATAGATATAAGGGAATGTATCCTAGTATTACTTTCCATTTTCTATAAAAATAGAATCTAGAAGATTAGTACTTTTATCTTGATTAATGCTTTAGACATTATTGATTAATTAATTAAATCTTTTAATGTATCCCACTATTTTATTGAATTCTAGGAACCCTATTTACTAGAATTAGAATACTCTGTTTCACGAGTATTCTAGTGTAAAGGATACTTGAATATCCCATCATAGTCTATAAGCTTTGGCTACATGAGTACTCAGAGAGTTTGAGGTAAGAGCTTGAATGGAAAATCGCATTGACTCATGCTTCCTTGATCTGTTGAGTGAAGTACCAGTTTATAAAACCATAATAATGATTTACTCAATTCTTTCATTTAAAATTAGAACAAGCTAGCTTTGGCTACTTCTTTATTGCTAAATTTAGTTAATTCAACCCATCACTCCCATAATGACTCCCCGGTAGTAAGTGGCACCCTCAAGTTTGGATAATGAGCACTCCAAACACCCAATTTTTTTCAAATTCAAATGATGGAAAAAAAATTACGACTTAGTATTTCTTTGAGTTTTTTTAATAATTTTCTTTGTTGAATGTAATCCATTTCTATTATTCTTGTTCATTCTATGTTGTCATGATCACAACTGAACATTAATAGAAAAAAAATTCATTGCTTCTTTATTCATTTTACTATTTAATATTTTAGGTATTTCCCGCTATCATAAAATTCATAAAATAATAAATAAATGAATAAAGAAAATAAACTATCCAACTAGTCTTAAACATCTAAAAATGCTTGATCCATTTAAACTCAATGGATCAACCACTACCTAGGGGTAACATACCTGAGTCTTAGGTTGAATCATGATGAAGATCATCCTTGTACAGTATATCCATTACTCATCTGGATTTCACCTCATCATGGCAGGGTCCATGTCATAAGTATCATTTCCAAAAGGTATATGTATACCCATGCCCAGGCGAGGGGAATTAAGGGCACAATATAAAACATATAAATTTGGACACACAGACCCTTATACATATTTACCAAAAAATTATGAGGCAAAAACCATATTATTTAATTACAATCGTCAAACACAATTAAATAATTAATTAAATAACAAACGTACACTAGTCAGAAATTTCCACAAGACCTGTCAGCAGGTAAATATATAAGGGCGATAAATTTAAATGTAATAAATTAAATACGATGGAGGTTTAAATAAATTAAATGAATTAATTAAATTAAAATAATTTATCCTCCTTTGGTCCAACAATTAATTTAATTTTAATACCAAAAATTAAATTAATTAATTAATTAAATTTAATAACTAAAATTCATTTTATTTATTTTAAGAATATTAAAATATTATTAATTTAAAACCAAAATTAATTTTAATTAATTTAATTTAAAACTAAAATTAAAGTAATTAACTTAATTAATTTTGATTAAATAAATTATAACCGAGTCCTGAATCTCTACGCAGGGCCTGTGTGGGTCAGGTCGAATCTGTGCAGGCCCATTCTGGGCTGAGAAAACCCCATGCCGAGCTGTTCTGGGCCTGGTTGGGTTAGAAAATACCTGCAAGGTTTAAGTATGAGCTTGATTGGGGAAGATCCCAGCCGGGTAGAGGGTTTCAGGAACTGGTTATCATGATAGGGGTGGTGGTCAAACCCCTTTGTGAGTTGGCAATGTAGGCGAAAGGTCGGGTCACCAGACGATGCATCTAGGAGGTGGGGGTGGGGTTTTCCACTGAAGGAATGTGGTAGTCCCAGATCTCTCCACTGGAGACTGAACTGAGGATGCACTGTGATGGCATTGCCCTTATCCACAATGGGTGGTGACGAAGCTCGCTGTGAGAGTAGGTGGCAACTGAGAGGTGACTGCTCATCCGAGAGGGGTGGTGCACCAGTTTAATGATTCTAGTAGAAATGAGCAATTGCGACGGGTTATTTGCGACGGGAATAAATCCCGTCGCAAATAGTCATGTGAAAAACTTATTTGCGACGGGGGTATTTCCCCGTCGCAAATAAGGAGGCTTTTGCGACGGGATTTCTTTCCCCGTCGCAAATAGTTTTCCCGCGATGCGCGCCAAATCGCGGGAAACTTATTTGCGACGGGGGAATATTCCCGTCGCAAATAATCGGCGGCGGTAAAAGGTATTTGCGACGGGAATATTCCCCCGTCGCAAATACTATGTCGGCAGGGGTTATTTGCGACGGGACCCGTCGCAAATAACTATTTACCGGTTGACCGTAATAAATGTTGGCTAAGGTATTTGCGACGGGAATCCCGTCGCAAATGGGCCCGTCGCAAATAATCTAACCTATAAATACCCCCATCCGTTTTTTTCATTTCATTCTCATTCCTTATCTTCTCCTTCTCTCAAAATTATATTTCTAGAGTTGAGTTTTTCTCCAGTTTAATTTTTTTCTCCGGAGCTGATATTAAAGTTTTGAAGAACGATCAGAACAGATCAATTTTCAAGGTATTTATCTTCATTTTAATTTTTTATTTATTTTTAATTTTTTATTTATTATCAATTTTTTATTAGTTTCAATTATTATTAATTAGTTGTAATTTAATTATGTTTACATTGTTTTATTACTTAATAAATTTAAATTATTAGTATTGTTTATAGTTAATGGTAATTAGGAATAATTAGTAATAATTTTTAATAATTAAGAATAAATATTAATAATTAGTAATAAATACCAATAATTAGGAATAAGAACATTATTACATTATTAGTTTATTTTATTATTAATATTAAAATAATATAATTTTTTATATATATACAATTCTTTTTTGATCTGTGTGTTTGCTGTCTTCACATGTATTATTTGTATGTGGAGATAGAAAACGAACATATCAAAAAAGAATTGTATATAAATTAGAAAATTATATTATTTTAATATTAATAATAAAATATATTAATAATGTTATTATTTGTAATTATTGGTAATTATTTCTAATTATTGATAATTAGTAATAATTACCAATAATTAGTATTAATTACCTATAATTAGTATTAATTACCTATAATTAGTATTAATTCCCAATAATTAGTATTAATTACCAATAATTAGTAATAATTAGTAATAATTACCAATAATTAGTATTAATTACCTATAATTAGTATTAATTCCCAATAATTAGTATTAATTACCAATAATTAGTAATAATTAGGAATAATTAACAATAATTAGTAATAATTAACAATAATTAACAATAATTAGTAATAATTACCTATAATTAGTATTAATTACCAATAATTAGTATTAATTAACAATAATTAGTAATAATTAGTAATAATTAGGAATAATTAGTATTAATTAGGAATAATTAGTAATAATTACCAATAATTAGTAATAATTACCAATAATTAGTATTAATTACCAATAATTAGTATTAATTACCAATAATTAGTATTAATTATTAATAATTACCAATAATTATCACTATTTAGTAATAATTAACAATAATTGCCAATAATTACCAATAATTAGTAATAATTATCAATAATTATTAATAATTATCACTATTTAGTAATAATTAACAATAATTGCCAATAATTACCAATAATTAGTAATAATTATCAATAATTATTAATAATTACTAATAATTATCAATAATTAATAATAATTAGCAATAATTAGTAATAATTAGTAATAATTAGTAATAATTAGTAATAATTAGCAATAATTAGTAATAATTAGTAATAATTAGCAATAATTAGTAATAATTAGCAATAATTAGTAATAATTAGTAATAATTAGAAATAATTAGTAATAATTAGAAATAATTAGTAATAATTAACAATAATTAGTAATAATTACCAATAATTAGTAATAATTAGAAATAATTAGTAATAATTAACAATAATTAGTAATAATTAACAATAATTAGTAATAATTAACAATAATTAGTAATAATTAACAATAATTAGTAATAATTAACAATAATTAGTAATAATTAGGAATAATTAGGAATAATTAGAATTAATTAGGAATAATTAGGATTAATTAGGAATAATTAGTATTAATTAGGAATAATTAGTAATAATTACCAATAATTAGTAATAATGATTATTAATTACCAATAATTAGTATTAATTACCAATAATTAGTATTAATTACCAATAATTAGTATTAATTACCAATGTTTAGTAATAATTAACAATAATTGCCAATAATTAACAATAATTAGTAATAATTAACAATAATTAGTAATAATTACCAATAATTATCAATAATTACTAATAATTATCAATATTTAATAATAATTAGCAATAATTAACAATAATTAGCAATAATTAATAATAATTAGCAATAATTAATAATAATTAGCAATAATTACTAATAATTAGCAATAATTACTAACAATTAGCAATAATTAGTAATAATTAGAAACAATTAGTAATAATTAGAAATAATTGGTAATAATTAGAAATAATTAGTAATAATTAGCAATAATTAGTAATAATTAGCAATAATTAGTAATAATTAGGAATAATTAGGAATAATTAGTATTAATTAGGAATAATTAGTATTAATTAGGAATAATTAGTAATAATTACCAATAATTAGTAATAATTAGAAATAATTAGTAATAATTAGCAATAATTAGTAATAATTAGCAATAATTAGTAATAATTAGCAATAATTAGTAATAATTAGCAATAATTAGTAATAATTAGCAATAATTAGTAATAATTAGGAATAATTAGGAATAATTAGTATTAATTAGGAATAATTAGTAATAATTACCAATAATTAGTAATAATGATTATTAATTACCAATAATTAGTATTAATTACCAATAATTAGTATTAATTACCAATAATTAGTATTAATTACCAATAATTAGTATTAATTACCAATAATTAGTATTAATTATCAATAATTAGTATTAATTACCAATATTTAGTATTAATTACCAATATTTAGTAATAATTACCAATATTTAGTAATAATTAACAATAATTGCCAATAATTAGCAATAATTGCCAATAATTAGCAATAATTAGTAATAATTACCAATAATTATCAATAATTACTAATAATTAGCAATAATTATTAATAATTACCAATAATTAGTAATAATGAGTATTAATTACCAATAATTAGTATTAATTACCAATAATTAGTATTAATTACCAATAATTAGTATTAATTACCAATAATTAGTATTAATTACCAATATTTAGTAATAATTACCAATATTTAGTAATAATTACCAATATTTAGTAATAATTAACAATAATTGCCAATAATTAACAATAATTAGTAATAATTACCAATAATTATCAATAATTATTAATAATTATCAATAATTAGTAATAATTAGCAATAATTAGTAATAATTAGCAATAATTACTAATAATTAGCAATAATTAGTAATAATTAGAAATAATTAGTAATAATTAGAAATAATTAGTAATAATTAGTAATAATTAGTAATAATTAGTAATAATTAACAATAATTAGTAATAATTAGTAATAATTAGGAATAATTTGTATTATTTAGGAATAATTAGTAATAATTACCAATAATTAGTAATAATGATTATTAATTACCAATAATTAGTATTAATTACCAATAATTAGTATTAATTACCAATAATTAGTATTAATTACCAATAATCAGTATTAATTACCAATAATCACCAATAATTACCAATAATCACCAATGATTACCAATAATCACCAATAATTACCAATAATCACCAATAATTACCAATAATCACCAATAATTACCAATAATGACCAATATTTTCCAATATTTTCCAATAATTACCAATAATTACCAATATTTTCTAATAATTACCAATATTTACCAATAATTACCAATATTTACCAATAATTAGGAATAACTACCAAAAATTAAGAATAACTACCAATAATTTGGAATAATTACCAATAATTTGGAATAATTACCAATAATTTGGAATAATTACCAATAATTTGGAATAATTACCAATAATTTGAAATACTTACCAATAATTTGAAATACTTACCAATAATTTGGAATAATTACCTTATTACATTATTTTTATATTTTATTATTAATATTAAAATAATATAATTTTCTATATTATATACAATTCTCTTTCCATCTGTGTGTTTTCTGTCTCCACATGTAATATTCACATTCTTTTTCAAAATTATCAACCTACTCGCCAATGGAGAGGTGAAAGTGAATGCGAATATTACATGTGGAGATAGAATGTTAAACACACAGATGAAATGAGAATTGTATATAATATAAAAAATTATGCTATTTTAATATTAATAATAAAATATAATAATAATGTAATAATGTTATTATTATATAATTAATGTTTATGAAAAAATTATATTAGTATTATTAAAATAATAAAAAATCAATATAATATTAAAATTATCAATATTTGTAACATGTTTTGCTTTATTCTCAATATATTCAATCTTTACTTGAGTGTTTTTTCTAACAAATTATTCAAAACCAGTAATGCTTTTATATTTTATAGAGAAATATGGAACAACGAGGTCGTCAACAATCATTATTAGGTGACCGCATATGGATAAATCAACGTAGAAATCCAAACGGTTCTGGTTTAAATCCAGTATATGTTGAGGGTGTAGAGACTTTTTTATCATTTGCGGAATCAAATTAAGAATTTGTTTCAGAAGGAAAAATAAAATGCCCTTGCAGAAAATGTGCATTGAGAACGTTTGACACGTTTGACAAAGTGGGGGAACATCTCTTGCGTTTTGGTTTTCAAGCAGATTATGTATTTTGGTATCAACACGGTGAACGCAGTTCCAGAGCAGGTGATACCAACTTGATTCCGGATCCATCCCAGTTTCAAGATTTAGTACATGATGTTGCAGGTTCATCTGTTCAACATACAGAAACTCCGGCTGATATAGCTTCAAATCCTGAGTTGGGACCGTCTGAATTTTATGAGTTGTTGAAGTCTGCTGAGGATGCATTATATCCTGGCTGCAAGATGAGCAAATTAGAAGCAGTTGCAAAATTTATGGCTATCAAATCAGATAACGGAATGTCAAACACCTGTTTTGACCAGATATTTTCTTTGCTGAAAACACTGTTACCCGAAGGAAATGTTTTACCTGCAAATTACTATGAAAGTAAGAGGTTGGTTCGAAATTTGGGACTTACTTGTCAGAAGATTCATGCATGTTCAAATGACTGCATTTTATATTCAGGGGAAAATGAGTCGTTGGATAGTTGTCCCACATGTGGGCAACTGAGATATAAAGAAGGACAACACGGGAAGTCTGGTTTGATTCCTGTAAAACAGTTGAGATATTTTCCGCTTACATCCAGACTTCAGCGTTTATTCATGTCTAAGAATACAGCGACAATGATGTCATGGCATAAAGAGAATAATTCAACCGATAAAAGCTTGAATCATCCAGCCGATGGTGATTCATGGAAACATTTTGATAGAGTGCATCCATCATTTGCTTTAGAAGCTAGAAATGTTCGACTGGGCCTTTCCATTGATGGTTTCTGCCCGTTTGGATCTTATGGTAGTCAATATTCATGTTGGCCTGTTTTTTTAACTCCGTATAATTTACCTCCATGGATGTTGATGAAGGAGACATATATCTTTTTGACTTTACTAATTCCAGGACATCTGAAGAAAAATATTGATGTTTATTTGAAGTCATTGATTGATGAATTAAATTTATTGTGGAGTACTGGTGTTAGTACATATGATGTTGCAACTAAACAGAATTTCATACTGAGAGCAGCATTGATGTGGACAATAAGTGACTTCCCGGCTTATGGGATGTTATCTGGCTGGAGTACACATGGTCAGAAATCATGTCCTTACTGTATGGGAGAGAACAAAGCATTTATGCTCATTCATGGAAAGAAACCGTGTTATTTTGACTGTCATCGCAGATTTCTTCCAGCTGATCATCCTTTTCGCAGAAACAGATCTCATTTCAGAAAAGGAACAACTGAAAGGGATGGACCTCCAAAAATGCTGTCAGGTTCGGAGTTAAAATCGGTTGTATTTTCATTACCTCCCATCACTTTTGGTCCCACAATAAACCAACAGAAAATTCCTGGTTTTGGGAAAGAACACAATTGGATTAAACGTAGCATATTTTGGGATTTGCCATATTGGTCTAATTTGTTGGTCCGACACATGTTAGATGTCATGCATATTGAGAAGAACTGTTTTGATAATTTGTTTCATACAGTTTTGGATACGCCAGGAAAGAGAAAAGACAATGTAAATGCACGTTTAGATCTTGCCCAAATTTGCAGGCGTCCAGAATTGGAACTATTTGAGAATGTCAGAACAGAAAGGTTACTGAAACCAAAAGCAGCTTATACACTGTCTAAAGAAAACCGTTTATTATTTTGTCAGTGGATTGCAGATTTGAGACTTCCAGATGGCTGTGCTTCCAATTTGGGTAGATGTGTAAAGAATGGTCATATTACTGGATTAAAAGTCATGATTGTCATGTTATAATGGAGAGATTTCTACCCATTGGATTAAGAGGTCTGTTGAATTTTGTGATTTGGGATTCCATAACAGACATGTCTCATTTTTTTCGGGAAATTTGTGCGGCTACGGCAGATTATGATGCTCTAGGAAAACTTGAAAAAGATGTTGTTGTAATTATATGTAAACTTGAAAAAATATTTCCGCCGTCTTTCTTCGACTCAATGGAACATTTGATGTTACATTTGCCATATGAAGCCAAATGTGGAGGTCCGGTACAGTTTCGATGGATGTACCCATTTGAAAGATGCATGCAAAAATTGAAAAGAAAAGTACGCAACAAAGCATCTGTTGAAGGATCTATTGCAGAAGCTTATTTGCAAGAGGAAATATCTTTTTTCTGCTCCCATTATTTTGAATCTGAGTATCCTTCAAAACACAACCGAATGGGACAGAATGAGAGGAATATTGATGAAATCGACAATCAATTATCTATTTTCAACCAGTCAGAGCTTGGTTTTGGTGGAGTTTCTGAATGCTGGCTTTCAGATGATGAACATCATAGAGCTCATACGTATGTTCTGCTCAACTGTGAAGAGATGACATCAGTTGTACTATAAGTGTTTATATCACTTATTCTATCATTTATGTTACAGTAAATAACTTTGGTTTTTATAGGTTGTATGATAATCATATCAAGAAACAAATTCCACAAATTACAGCAGCTGCTCTCGAAGAACGTCGACTGAAAAATTTCTCTCAGTGGTTTCAAAAACTGGTAACATAAATTCTTTATCTTTTAGCAACTCATTCAATGTATAGTTTACTATATTGATAATTATTTCACAAATCTTCAGGTGTCTCGACATGCTGATAAAATTGACAAACGGCTGTGTGTATTGAGTAACCCACCTTCCAAACTTGTTAAAACTTATAATGCATATGTGGTGAATGGATTTCGATTCCACACACATGCATATGGGGAATCGAAAAAAACAATGAACAGTGGAGTTAGCTTGAGAGGATCTCATCATCGAGAAAATGAAGTTGACTTTTATGGCATACTTGATGAAATCATTGAACTCTGTTATCTTGGACAACATTACATAACCATGTTCAAATGTCAGTGGTTGGATACAGAGAGAGGCGTGCATGTTCATCCGACTCATGGAATCATCGATATTAAATGTAAAAGTGTTCTCGCAGTAAATGAACCATTCTTATTGGCTCAACAGGCATATCAAGTTTATTATGCAAAGTACTGTGCAAAATCAAGAGACTTGACTGATTGGTGGAGTGTAATAAAAATCAAAATTCGAGACAATCAGTTTAGTCAAAGTGAAAGTGCTTTCACTGATGTGCAAAGAATTTATGTTTTTCAAGAGAGTACTCAAAATCAATCTTTTTTACAAAGAGACATGAGTATCGATGACGACACCCCACATTTAGGAGTCGGTGATGACGATGATGTTAATGATGTCACACATGAATTTGAAATGGTAAGAGATGAAGCAACTGCAACTCGAATGGATATCGATTATGTTGAGGAGGAATATGAAGATGACATTGACATATATGAAGATGATGATGAAGATGAACACTTATAGAATTACATGGTATTTATATACAATCATAATATGTATATATGTATATATAATAGTAATAATCAATTATTTGCTAACATTAACATTTTCTGTTTCAGATGGACGAGGCCACATTTCGTGAGTTGGTGGAGGCTGACCTGCCTTTCGATGCGGATGAGTTGCTGGCAGATGACCCTCAGCCTGCAGGCGCTCCAGGGAGTACACGGAGGGGGCGTGGTCTTGCACGATTGATGATTCCTGACCCCGTCCCCGAGCGACGTCCACATCTTGGGTTTGATCCGCGCACCCGGAGGTGTGATAACCTGTGTGATAACCTGTGGATTTGACTAAGATTTCATTAATCTATTCACATAATAAATGTTTATTATTTTTTCAGTTTTCCGCATATAGAAGTCGGACAGGGCAGCGCTATTTTGCGCAACTATTTCTCTCAGCCATGGACCACATGGGAGCAGATTCCCATTGATGTGCAGCAGGCCATGTTCGGCCATTGGTTGGTACGTACGTAAATAAATAATTTTTATTTTGAAAATTATTTCATTTCTAACTTGATATTTTGATTTATTTGTAGGGTTTATGGTATCCGATCGAGGATACCATGCATGACGCCATCCACGAGGCATGGGAGGTGGCCATGCGTGATCGTCTTCGTCAGTTTTTGCACAATTTAAGAAAAGATGCGATGAAGAAAGCAGGAGTGTCAGATTTTGAGGAGTCATGTAGAGCACACCGACCAGAGTATATTTCATCCCATGTATGGGATGGATTATGTGCGCACTGGTTGAGTGGTGCCTTTCAGAGGAGATCATCGGTGGGGAGGCAGAATCGGGGGAGACAGGAGGTAACTCATCGAGCTGGGAGTCGTTCTTTCAGTACTCATAGACAGCATCTGGTACGTACATTATTTATAAATATTTTATATAACTATAAATATTAACAGTTTATTTTTTATTCTTATAGGCTGTCGAGCACCCCGATATTACAGAGTACGACGTATATCGGAGGATGTACAGTGATCCTGCTACTGGGGAGCTCAGAGGTGATCGTCAGCATCACATCGTGGTCAGTATTATTTGTTTTCAAGTTTAAAAATTAACTGCATATAATATATTCACAATTTTAATTTTAAATTGCAACTATAGGAGTCATATGAGGCCGCAGCGGCACAGGCCCGACCTGAGAGTCAGGACGAGTCATCAGATCAGACCACTGCCCGCCAGTTTGATGAGGCGGCATGGATGCAGGCCACCCAGTATGCCTTCGAGAAGGGCCGGGTAGTTGGTATCGGCTCTCGACTGACTCCTGGAGATTATTATGGCAGTGCTGCGATGTCGGCGTCCAGCTTGAGAGGAGCTCGTGCATCTTATTCTACACAGTATGAGGATCAGTTGCGATCTCAGACTGCACAGATAGAGAGTCTCCGACAGGAGCAGGAGCAGATGCGTCAGCAGCATGAGGAGGAGCGTCGACGCCAGCAGCAGCTGTACGAGGAGCAGACGAGTCGGTGGCAGCAACAGCATCAGGAGCAGATGGAGTACATGCGCCGACTCACTCATGCTTTAGGGATGGAGTTTCCTCCACCACCATCTGCAGATCCCCCACCTCCCCCCCTCCCCCCTCCTTCAGATTAGAGTTTGTATTTCTGTTATAAAATTTGTGAAATCAAAATATTTTTTTTTCTATTCGTAGTTTCTGTCTCATTATAAAATATTAATAATATTATATTTTTAAATAACAATATTAATATGAATAATAATATTATTTATATTTTATAATATTAAATTATATATATATATTAAAATTATATATATATATTAAAATTATATATATATATTAAAATTATATATATATATTAAAATTTTATAATATTATAATTTAATTATTTTTTTTGTAATACTTGAATTATTTTAATATTTGAATGTAAAATAATTCTATTATTTTTATATTAATTAAAATAACTTATTAATATTTTTTTTATTTATGAATTATAATTGTAATATTATTATATTAATTAAATTATTTATTAATATTCTATTATTTTTATTTTTGAATTATAATTCTACTATTATTATAGTAATTAAAATAATTTATTATTTTCATTTGTAAATTATAATTCTATTATTATATTAATTAAAATAATTTATTAATAATTTATTTTTTTTATTTTTTTTATAGTATTTGCGACGGGATACTATGTCCGTCGCAAATACTAGCATTATTAATAGTTTTTTATTTTTTTTTTAAAAAAGTATTTGCGACGGGCCCCGTCGCAAATACTATAAATAGTATTTGCGACGGGTCCCGACTCCCGTCGCAAATACTAGTATTATTAATTTTTTTTTATTTTTTTAAAAAAGAGTTTTTGCGACGGGACCGTCGCAAAAGCCATTTGCGACGGGTCCCGTCGCAAAAGGTATTTGCGACGGGTCCCGTCGCAAAAACTGTTTTAAAAGTTTTTTACAAAAATACGGAATACTATTTGCGACGGAGAGAATGCCCGTCGCAAAAAAAGTCTTTAGCGATGGGCCCGTCGCAAAAAAAGTCTTTAGCGACGGGCCCGTCGCAAAAAAAGTCTTTAGCGACGGGCCCGTCGCAAATAAGTGTAGTTGCGACGACGTTTTCAGCAACGGGCTATTTGCGACGGGACCCCGTCGCAAATGACTATTTGC
The DNA here is from genome assembly GCA_963277665.1 of Viscum album. Lineage (NCBI taxonomy): Eukaryota > Viridiplantae > Streptophyta > Magnoliopsida > Santalales > Viscaceae > Viscum > Viscum album. Next base: position 286,520,210 of record OY728151.1, on the reverse strand, counting down.
GACGGGATCCCGTCGCAAATAGCCCGTCGCAAATACCTGTTTTTCTAGTAGTGGGTTAGAAAATACCTGCAAGGTTTAAGTATGAGCTTGATTGGGGAAGATCCCAGCTGGGTAGAGGGTTTCAAGAACTGGTTATCATGATAGGGGTGGTGGTCAAACCCCTTTGTGAGTTGGCAATGTAGGCGAAAGGTCGGGTCACCAGACGATGCATCTAGGAGGAGGGGGTGGGGTTTTCCACTGAAGGAATGTGGTAGTCCCAGATCTCTCCACTGGAGACTGAACTGAGGATGCACTGTGATGGCATTGCCCTTATCCACAATGGGTGGTGACAAAGCTCGCTGTGAGAGTAGGTGGCAACTGAGAGGTGACTGCTCATCCGAGAGGGGTGGTGCACCAGTAGGGCTATGAAGGAAGGTAGTCTGGCAACCAAAACTATTAAAGGGTGTGGATATGCTTAGATCTTCAATGTTGGACCTCTCAGGATCCATGGAGGCCAAGTTTGAGATGGATCTCGACCGGTAAGGGAGGTCTTCGATGGGAACCTACGCCAAGCGGGGTGGCCATTTTGAGGGATATGGTGCAACGAATGGGTGCTCAGTGAGGTGGTCTATAACTATAAGGAGATACAAGATAGTTTTATCGAGTGAGGGAAAAAAACTAGGTTGTGGAGTCTGCAACTTCGAGGTCTCATCCTGAGAGTGGCCCACTAGTCGGTGGCTTGGCCGGAGCCTGGTGGGCCACTCATCAGGGAGAGGGATGTGATTGGAACGAAGGAGCAACATAATGCCAGAGTTCAGGATCAACATTAGAATATGTGAGGCGGTGCGATTCAGACATGCTGAGCGAGGGTAGTGGTATTGACACCTTTTAAGGTGGTTTGGTATTAGGTGGTCGCTTAGGCTCAGATAAGGATGTGCAACCCACCTAGCCAAGGCGACATGAGGGAGGAGGAAGCCCAGCTGGGGATTGATCTATTGTTGGAGGAAGGGGGGTGCTTGGGATGGTGACCCCTGTGGAAAAATATCTAAAGTTAGTTTTTTTATTATAAAAATAATTTAAAAAAGGCTAAATACAACCTTTTTGACAAACAAGCAGCTTATTTTTTTAATTTTATTTCCACCTACTCCTAAATTATTCCACAACATTTTTTGTTTGATTTACAAAATTTCTATGTTGACAAACCCGCCTGAAGACCTTTTTTTTTAATTTTGTCTTTTACTAAAACTTATACATGCCTATGGCCAACGAATATAGGTAAAATTAACATATATAAATACATGTTTACATTTCCTTACCAGCTAACCTATCGCCGATGATCCATATAAATTTTTTCTAAAAGCCATAGCTTGGCCATTCAAATTCAGATCGACATGCAGTCAGAACCATTGGGACTAAATTCAAACCTTCTACTTAAATTTAAATATAATTTAATTTTATTATCTCAAAAAAATTCATATGGTCACTCTAATACTAATTCAAGGTACCGAGGCACGTATCAGAAGCTGGTGGTAGGGGATTTTAAAAATTTTAATCACCGAGACAATGAAACTTTTCATCTATGGAGATCTAAGCCCTACATTATCTGAGGATCTCACATGAATTAAATAGAGTACATAAATAAAAATGAATGTGTAGATTATTCGATTCAGTGGCGCGTTCGATTACTGCAAGTTTTCGGTGATTGTTGCATGAACTATCCAAAGTCGAACCCTTCTAAATCTTCCACACATGCTCCAATAATCCACACACTTTCCATTCATCAAAATCCAGGTGCTAGCATGGAGATCCGATGAATCATTGGGCGATGTGAATATTACCTCGATCCCTTGATTTTGATCCAACGAAGGTGAACTTAGATCGGATGCTCAGAGAGAGACTTTATCTCTCTAGAAAGTGGTAGGGGAGAGAATCTTTCATTTCTAATTGCATGAATAATAATGGGAAATGAACTCTCTCCCTGCTCATATAGTGGGTGTGTTGGATACCCAGAAAGGGTTCCCCAACCCCCATAAATAAAATGTCCACTAAATAATCCATAAATAAATAATTATATCAAACTAAACTATATAATAAATATTATTTACATTTTATTACATTCCTGCAATATATATTAAATATATTACATGATAAAACCTGAGTCATTTGACTATACTCATCATTCCTCTTAATATTAAATGAACCTAAAATATTAAAATAATATTTGTTTGTATAATATTGTTTCTCATATTCACTAAAGACCATGTGAATATTTTTAGTAAATAAATTCAAATAAATTATTCATTACTTTAATAATAATGAATTTATTTATTTTTTAGTGATTGTCAATACTTGGACAACCCTCAAACCTCATGGTGGGGCCTACCATGTCCTATTTACCTATTCAACCAAATAAGGTGGATTATTGAATATAATACTATGTGTGATCCTCTAGGAGATTATCTCGATAGTAGCGAATCATCTTTACAGACCAAGAGTGGACTCTAGAAACCCATCAAGACCCCTAAAGAGATAAGGAATAATCATAGTAATGACAACCAACGAACGAACACATACTATATAATATAATCTCCTTGTCTTTAAATATCTCATAAAGTAGGATGCACACTTGTGTCATAATCCTTTCTTGATTTATTATTTGTTGATATAACTAGATAGATTTTCCCTCAACTATCTTGACTAAGGGCTTATGATGGCACTACTATCCTGATCAGCCAGGTCCAGGATATTACTTTCTCAAATCGAAAGTGACAAATCCTATATTGACTATTCAACCAATGTCATACCACCAATGACGTACCCAACACAAGCTAGTTATCCATGATTTCATTATCATGGTTTTTTTACTTGCATCAAATTACATGATCAAATGGAACACATTTATAATTATCTCAAGCCAGGAGACCAATACACATGTCCATAGACAGGAACAACCAGTGACAGCCAAAACATGTGATGTTCCTATTGGCGGGTCTATCCTCATGATCTCACCTACCAGAGATAATCAAGTGTGAACTTCATGAGAAAAAGTCTCAATTATTATGATATCCTAGCACCTAATAGTCAAAAACCAACTATTTCTAGTCTGTATGTCATATCTAGACCATATGACATATATTTAATATTAATGTCATAGTATCTTGAGGTTCTCATTATAGCCTGAGATCTTCTATAACCTTTTGATATGACAATTAATCTAGATACATTACCATTAAATAGTGGATACAAATATATCTAAACTATAATTGTAAGTACACACCATGTATACGTAACCGTATCGATGATATGGTAATTGAAAAGTACTATTTAGTTGGGTTTAGGGCACCCACTATTACAAAAAGTATGTTATCCGACTATAGAACTAGTTTTAAGAATATCATCATATCATTTCAAGGTTATCATCATAATGGAGAAATTATATTCCCTTTTTAGTGTAACAAATACTCTAGTACATTATCACACCAATGATATAAAGAATAACAATCAATATGTGATAATATATTTAGATTAATATTCATATATTTGAATATATATGTAATCTTAAGTACAAAATTAGATTATTTTAGAATAATAACTCTAAAAAACTCCCACTTTCACTAGATCCAACTTCTAATGACCGATTAGTTCTCACATATAGAAACATACTTCCACCGATTATGGATACAACTACCAGGCCTATCATGTTTCTTTTGATAGGGTCGGGAAAATCCACACGTCTTTATGGAAAATCTATTTAATGTAACATTACTATATTGAGAAAATCCCTCAAGTAGTGATATAACTGGTAATCCACCTATTGTTACCCTATCAAAGTCTTTACATCCTAAATAAATCCATAGTCAAATATTATAATGATAATGATAAAACCCTTTCTTTTTGTATAAACCAAAATCAATAAAGGATGTTTCTAAACCACTCTTTAAGCTGCATCAGAAGCTGTAACATACTTGAACATTGTAGATATAACTATCTCTAGATATAATAAGTTTTTCTTAAATATTACCTTAAACTTTTATGAGATACTAGATCAAATTGAACTAAATGAATATAAGTGTTCAATTTACTAATTACTAGTATTTTTGCTTATCTAGAAACCAAGAACTCATCTAGTTATACTTTGCAAAGTATTTTTGGATATTTATAACTATAAGTTGATGTAGTTATGTTGGATTTGTCTTATATTTAAATATTATTCATCATGCATTAGTAATATCAAACTTTATTACATATCATGGAACTTGAGATAAATTCCTACCACTTAAGATTTTAAAATTATATTAATCTGAATAATCCATTCTCATGCCTATACATGTTTTTCTAGAAGGATTATATGCCAACAACAATTAGGTATTGAATTTTTTCAATTTTTATTTTTAAATACTTAGTTTATATATGTATTATGAATAAATTGATAAAACTCAAGGATCTATCTTATAGATCTTGTTCCCCAAAACATAGTTTATACTTCAAGTCTTAGAGAAATTTCATTCCTTAGTCTTAAAAAATTTGTAAGAAACAACATTTTTTATCTATATATTATCAACATATCTATCTTTAAATCTTATAGTTCTCCCACTAACCAGATAGAGACACATGTCACTCATTTTTTTTCAAATGAATACTCTATTATCATTATACATGATTTATTCATAAATGAATTTATGTAATCTTCATATCTTATTAGAATTTATTGATGTAACTGACCCTTTAAGTTATTTTTATTAGAAATATACCATAAGGTATCCTTTTGGTCACGACATATAGACATATACAATAAGGTTTCCTCTAAGTGAGGTGGCCTTGACAATCAATAGCCCAATATGATGATCATAGAAATATTCTTTGACAAAGTATAATTCAAGAAGGATTTTATTCATGATGATTAGTGTATAGATTTTTTCATAGATTAGACCTTTGAAAAATCAATCATTCTTTATTGTTACCATCTTGTACTATCCATGTCTAGTTTCTCTTGAATAATCACCAGCGGTATCAATTATTATAAAAATTCAAAGTATGGAGTCCCCTAATCTTGATACATGGAGTCCATTACTTGAATTTATACATACCTGTCAAAATTATCATATTACTATTTACTGATGCATTATAGTAATATTTATGATGAAATAATAATACACGTATCACCCATAATGGTGAACATTAACCACCTCTTTGGTTATAAATTCCTATGAAATATGTGTCTCTAGAACTACTCCTCCCACAAAGCTATGTAGAGTATAATATTCCTATGAAAAATCATGTGAATCATGATCCTTAAATCTTAAAAGTTAATTCTAATCCCATTATCTTCAAAGAGATATGCTTATTTTATGGAAATCTAGTCGATCTTTACTAGACATTAATTTCTTCAGTGGACATAGGACCATTAAATCAGATGCACCTTGGTGTTTTGATGTTTATTTATAGCTAAGGCTAGCTTTTAACAAATGGTTTTCAACAAAAACTTGTGTTAGTGTCTTAATATATTCTTATCATATCATAATTAATATGATATCCATCAAATAATTTAGTTGGCATATGGTTTAGTTGTTTCACTTCTATTTGTAAAACATGTCTTGGAAGAAATAATGGAATATTTTCAATATATATAAGAATCACCATTTATCTTCCTTTTACTACCATCTTGAAAATGATGTGTATAAGGAAATGTGAGTTTGTAATTACCTTTACTCCACATACATGATCAATAATTACTCAAATAAGTTGTTCTCTGAAAATTTAGCTCAGAGGTTCCTTAATCTTTACCAAGTGCACTCATTTACTTCACTGAGCATTTCTAAAATTTCTTAAATAAATCCCATGGAGTATATGAAGTTACCTTTAGCTTTAGAACAGTCCACATAAACATGTTAAACTAACTCTAAAAGTTTTGCGATGTACCTTTATTTATAAAGGTTTATTTATCTAAAAATGATAATTTGTTTGTTTGTATATCTAATATCTTAGCTTAATTGAGACTAAAAAAATTTTATGAGTAAAAATAGGTCAAATAATTTTAGTATTATTTGAAAAATAATTATCTTTCTACAATAAGGTAAGATTATTATATTTATATATTCATTATTCAGTGTAATGGATATTCTTGATTAAAGAGTTACTGAACCGTTAGTTTAGTTTTAAGTACCATAACAACATTTATTACAAAAATGAAATAATAACTCATTATGTGAATCTGAGCACTGAGATTAATGTTTTGATCAAAATTATTACAAAATCAAATTAATCCAATCTTGAAATAAGAAATAGAAATCTCCCGTTGGTTGACATAGGAATCACACTTTCTTATCTCCTTTTGTGTTCACTCAATAGCGTTTCTATTCTTTCTCATTTATTATATTTAAATACGCGTATATTGTAAGAATATTGTATTTAATTAAAAATTGGTGAATAAAAACTTGATGAATATACCTGAAGTGGATGAAACTAATTACTTCTTCAATCCATTTCAATTTCTTTTCCAGTGTCTATTCTTTTAACATAAGAAGAAAATAGCCTCCCATTTATTCTTCTGCCTTTGAATCTTTTTTTATCTTTGAAGGATGAAATAAAGAATTTTTTTTTATTTAGATTATCCATGGGATCTTTATCCTTTCCTTTAAAAAATTTTACTATAAGGGGTGGAGAAATAAACCTCACAATTGAACTCAAAATGTCTATTTGCTAAGAAATTCTAGTGGCAAGGATCCATATTACCCATCATATAACCCCAATGAGGGTTGGTAAATCTACATGATGGTATTTAGGTTGATTTTTTTTCCAAATGCGTGCTTACATCTCTTTGATCCATTTAGTAGACTCCCCAATCATGAAATATTAACTTGGATTTTCTCAACACTTTACTCCAAGTTACAACAAGTCTAGAGAGGGCTACATCTCTTGATGTAAGATGCTAATTCAACCCATAACCTTCATAATAACTCCATGTTAAAAGTAAGTGTCCCCACAAGGGTTGGTCAAACACTTAGTTCCAAGGATTTCATTCCCAATCAAGTAATGGAATACCAAGTTTGAATTCATATATATTTGAGGGATTTTAATTTATTATGCATAAATTTTATCTTGTTTTATCCTTTACATGTATTATTAAATATTAAGTAGATTTTACTTAATTAATTAACCATGTTGGATAAAATATTTACACATTATCCATTTATTTTAATTCCATCTCTATACATTAATTCATTTATTTATGTGATAATAATGTTTCATCCATAAAATAAATAATTTATAAGATAAAAATAAATAAATAATTAATGACCCAATCCTGAGCTTATCTAATGGTTGATTTATTGAGAAGATAATTAATCAACCTTTGTCCTAGGGGAAAATTCCTTATTATGGTCTTGGAATGAGTTACAAAATTTCACCCATACACCTATGTATCAACTGAGTTGGAATCCTTATGGTTCTGTTTGAAACCATATCCAAATGTCTTGGGATACTTCATTAATTTCAAGTATTTATATCTCACACACGGGTGAGAAGAACCAAAGTATTAGTTAATGGGGATTACATAAATAACCATGAACCCATAGGTTCTATATAATAATGGAGGTAGGTATGACACATAGGCCATAAAATTTAATTTAATATCAAATAATTGAAAACCCATGCAATAAATTAATTTAAAACATCCAACACATACATAGGTCTTGGTCAAGCTCATGAACGACCATACATGCAACATACATTCAAAAGTAAACCAATTAACATTCATTTATATTCATTCTTTATTATTAAGATAAAGTAACTTTTATTAATCAATCAATAAATAAATTAATTAATTCCTTTTCATCTTAGTGATCATATGAATTCATTTTGAGATACCCATCATTAATTATATTCATGGAAATTAAAAAACAGAACCAATAATCACATATTTTTTATAATAAATTAATTTAGCATTTAAAATTATTTAAAACCATCATTAAACTTTTAAACACACCATATATTCCAATAAATAAAACAAGATTTTAATGCTACAATTTTCAATTTAATGTAATTTGATTCTATCCTTTATTGGGAGACTATATGATGTGTACTTACGAGTTACATGCTGTGTACCTTAGTTGTCATGTACCTAGGTTACATGCATGAGGCTGCGATCATGTACCTCAGCTAGACTACATGATGTGTACAAGATAGCTACATGCCATGTATCACTCTTTCCCTGTGTCCACACAACCCATTGAAGAACTCAGTGTGTTCATTGGTCACAACTAAAAAACATGTACAAACCAACTACACACCATGAATCACTCATTCAATATAACAAAAAAACTCACTGAATGGCTTGGTGTGTATTTTGGATGTAGGAAATGATAAAATAAATGATTTGTACACTAAATACATGTTGTTTATATCATTAATGACTTTATCTATTAGTCTCATGTGGATTGACCATGTATAATGACCACACGAATTGCGTGAATTTCATGGCTAACCCATGCAGACTTCACGGTGTGTACGCCGGCTACATGCCATGTAATCTAATATGTTGTGTTCCAGGATGACACAATCTACACGTGTTGTGAAATAAATTCACATTGTTTAATTATTGCACAACATGTCATGTATCTCGTGACATATCTAGGTGTAGTGTACTTGGGCACATGTCATATGCTCTGTCTACATGCCATATAATTCCATGTTATTCATCTAGATTCCTAGACACTTCCTGATGACATCTCTGATCATTCTTCATATGTTCTTAAACTTAAGAAACTTTGAATCTTGAATTAATAAATTAAAATATATATTTTTTTAATTCAAATTATATTAAAGAACGAATAATATAAAATGAAAAATTTAACCACAATTACGCATATTTATCAACAATAAAATAAACAATTATAAATTTAAAACGTGAAACCTTTGACACCACTTGTAGGTTATGAGTAAAGTGGAAGCACATTTGGTGGTCATTAAATTCAAATTTCTTTTAATTTAGAGTAGCACAAAACCATGAGAAAGGATCTTTCATGTTAAATTTATAATTAATTTATTTACATTAGTAATAAATGATTACCTTGTCTTAGGATCATTTCTTTGATGAAATTTTTGATCATTTGAAAACCCTTTCAAATTACCTTCATTGTGCTATAAGGATTCAAGAGTAGAATCCCTCTAGCAGTGATCTACACATTCTCCTTTGATCTTTGAGCAATGAAAATTTATTTTCAGGTGCTATCATGGTGAATCAAATTTCATGCATTGTTCATCTTGATCGCTCCAAGATCCTTCAGGATTGATGGAGTTATTATCATTATTGAGAGGAAGAGAAGATGAATTCAGGAGGGATAGAATTCTTTTGAACACAACAATTTTTTATCCTCAATTTTTGATCAACTTTATAAAATATACATAACCATATATTTATAGAGATATGGTTTTTGGTTAAAATATTATTTAATTGCACAACGACCCTTAAATAATACTATAATATTCAATAAAAACCATTCTATATAATAATAATAATACTATTATTTTATGTCATTTTCTAACTTTCATAATGATAAATATTATTTTACTGGCTTCTAAATTAATTTTTATCACCGAACACGATCTTGGTCCACTCAAACTCAACATTTATTAAACAACTGATTAAATATTTTATTCACTTAAATAAATATTTTATTCAAAACTAGTGAATAAATATATATCAAATATTCAATAAATAAAATAAATATTATATCAAAAATGCAGTGAATAAATATTAATTAAATATTCACTTAATTAAATAAACTATTTATTTATTTAATAAATAATTATTTATTAACTTTTGAATATTAGAGATCAATAAAACTTGAATAAAATTATTCATTGGTCATGAGAATAATATTTATTCCAATAATTAAATTCAAATAAAATTTAATTTAGATCAATAGAAATACTTAGTGTGTGACCCTCTAGTATTCTTTCTCATTGGCATTAGATAGGTATGCCTAAAGTCAAAGATTACCATCTAGTAATGGGTCATGGAACCCAATAGAAATAACTTAATTTCATAACATCGATAACCACATGAAAATGTTCATTGTGTAATATAACCCCTTTGTCTCAATATCTCATCAAGAAGGTTGCACATCTATGTCATCAACCTATATGATTGATACGTCTTTATTTGACTATCTTAAATAAATGTCTTTACACTATGATCGTGGAATTCAATGCAATAGTTAAATTTCAATCAAAGGGTCGAGATATCAACTTCTATAAAGATGAAAGGGAAAAATCCTTGCTCTAATTATCCATTAATAACATTTAATTCATGATGAAACCAACATACCCTACTTCTGGCCAACATATGGTGTAATGGTTTTTGTAAAGTCCCCAAATCTGGAACTCTCTCACATGGATGAAATGGGATTATTACGAGACCTAAAGTGTGCCTCCCCATATGATAGAGATTTCCAACTAGTAGTAGGGGTGTGATAAGTATAGTAGGGAGACTATAACCCATGGTTATAGAGTTACAACATAGTGGAATAATCCAATAATAATAAATAAATAAATATCAGAGTTCAAAAATAATGGAAACAAAACAATATAGTGTAAAACCAACTTTTAAAGATCACTAAATAATCTAATAAATAATAAAGGAATAATATATTATCATGCTGAAATGTAACTAAATGTAATGATAGAAGTAATATAAGTAAAATACTAAGAGACTAAATAAATTCTCGAAAGTACTTGATCTTGAACCCCATGTCTTTCCCATCTCCAAACTCCAAACCATCCAGAAAGAAAACAATCAACAGCAAGGTCCTTCTCGCTTGTCCAAACCCACTTCCAAGCAATCTTCTTAGGTACCAAATGGTGGCCCAAATAGGGTGTGAGTACCCAGTAGGTCGACACCATCATGTCTAAATATAACCTGTCTAATAATAAGTGCATACAATATTGTAATAAATAAGTGTATTAATTATTTAAACAATTAAAATTAATACCACATCATCCTACTTCAGCACTATGCTGGAATGTATCTGAGCATGTATCACAACCATGCCAACCATAACCATATAACCATGGTAAAATATAACCTACCTTGTCACTATGATGGAATATATCTGAGCATGTCTCACAACCATTTCAACCATAACCTTATAACCAAGGTATAAATCACAAAAATCTGAGTAAAAATGTTCTATATAAGTATTTCATCATTTAATCAGGGCCAATCTTGGTATATAAGTATTTAAGTATGTGTATTTGGGTATATCCCACTATATAAGCATTTCAGTATGTCTCAAGGCATAGCCTGATATATAATCATTTCAACACGTGTCTCTAAGCATATCCCATTATATAAGAATTTTAGTATGTATCTCTAGGCATAGTCCACTATATAAGCATTTCAACATGTGTCACTAGGAATAACCCACTATATCAGCATTTCAGTGTGTGTGTCTGGGCCTATCTCTCTATATAAGCATTTCTGAATGTGTCTCTAGGAATAACCTGCTATATAATAATTTTATCATGTGAACTAATACAACACCCCATATAAGAATTACAACATATAAATCACAACACATGTCATAGAAGAAAGGAAATCACAATATCACATCATTAAGCTCAATGGTTAATTATGAAAATTACCATTTATCTTTCAATTACACTTTTAATTTATCATTCGGTGTTAAACCAATAACTTGTTAGTCACTTCAATAATTAGGCCAGGCCAAGGTGAATCTATATCAAGAAATCACCCAAAACCCATGTCATGCTAAACACACTTTTATCCATTAAACAATTCCATTATAATCAAGGGTTCTCTCACCCGAATAATAGCCATAATCTAGGTCAATACCAATTGGATCCAAAGATACTCCAAGGACCAATCCAATTAATCATTTAATTTATTCGACACATGATATATTGGAACAATTGAAATATTTCACATACTTCAAAATTATCAAACCATAGGGTTAAGGTTTAGACCCCCTAACATAATTCAATGCTTTTAATAGAAAACACCCATAAGGAAGAAGGTGAAGATGATTGTAACAAGGATCCTAGATCAAAACCGACCAGGATAAAAACCAACAACATACACGGTCAAGATATTATACTACAATTGTCTGAGAACAAAGGGGAAATAAGAAAAAACTCAACAAAAACCACTAACCAGGGATTAAATGCATGATCTAGATGTCCAGAATCAAGAGAGGTGCTCCAAAATTTCCCAGAAAATTCCCTATAGTCGAGAGGAGAGGGATTCATGTGAGATGAATAAAAAATCAGCAACATAACACCCATTTAAAATTATGCTCTAGAAATTACACAATGTATAATATAGTCACACACCATGTATTTCTTTTTAGAGGGATATAATGAAAAACACATCACCTCAGATGAATATTTAGTTCACCTAAAAATTACATGATGTGTAATTTATTCTTAGCATGTATTCACTTCACATCATGTATTAGTTCATGACATGATCCTGGTGGATTTTACATGCCGTATAACCCATTTACACAGTATTTAAAAAATTTGCAGATAGTTTTCATCCCAGTTTCCTCATAAAAACCCAAACCCCTTTAAGGATTCTCAACTTACCAAGAACCCTTGGTAACACTTGACCCAATTATACCTTGACTCCATTAATTCAAAAAGAAACCCTGAATCACTCCCCATGTGGATCCTCTCTGATTTTATCAAGTTTCCTTGCAAACCAAGATTTTGTTTATTAAAAAAAATACATCCATGATGAAACAAAACCATCATGTTTTAAAGATGAGGTGAAACTAAATTGAAATAAGTTTAATGAAAAACTTATAGAGAGACGTACTTGAAAAAATAAAGGATCTTACAACCTCCCCACTATATAACAACATGTCCCTGAACTGCTCCAATCATCACTGTGGGGTCTCGGTGAATAAGTCTGGCCACTGTGCTTGCATATCAGACTCTTTATCCCAAGTCTCCTCTTAAACTTGTCCATACTTCTATTTCAATAAAACCAAAGGAATCTCCCTACCCTAAAGATACTTCTCACTATGTTCCAAAATCTGTATTAGATGCTCCTCAAAGTATGAATCAGTACTAAGTTTGACATATGATACATATATAACATGATAAGGGTCAAAATAATATCTATGAAGTTGTAACATGTGAAACAAATCATTCATGGAACTATAGCACTGTGGAAGGGATAATCAATATGCCACTGGACTGACCCTATCCACTATCTCAAACAGCTTGACAAACCTGGGTGCTAGCTTTCCCTATTTCCCGATATGAAGTTTCACCAACCTAGGAGACACCTGAAGGAAAAAACGCTGACCATACTAGAACTTGAGATGTCTTCTTCGATGGTCATCATAATATTTTTGATTTCTCTTCATGGTCACTGACCACTGCTAGATCAACTAAAACTACTTAGACATCTCCTATAAGAGACTAGGCCCAACAAGCGCTAACTCACCTGCCTCCAACCAAAAAATAGGTGAACGATATAGAATTCCATACAAATCCATGAAATGTTCCATTTGGATTGATTCTTGGAAGCTTTTATTATATGAAAACTTAATGAGTACTATATATTTCTCCCATGAACCACCAAAGTCCAAAAAAATAGGCCCGCACCATATCCTTGAGAACCTAAATAGTTCTTTCATAATGACCATCAATATAAGGATGATAGGCCATAATCAAAAGAACCTGTGATCCCAGATATTTTTGAAGACCCTTCCAGAAACATTATGTGAAACATGTATCTCTATCCAAAACAATTCTCCTTGGGACACCATGAAACAAAACTTCCTCATGCACATAAATACTACCAAGACCATCAACTACAAAGGTCTCCCTGATAGGTAAGAAGTGGGACACATTTTTTAGTTGATCCACAATCACCCATATAAAATCATTCTTATGAGTTTTCATGGGAAATACTATCAAAAAATCCATAGCCACATCATCTCATTTCCACTCATGAATGAGAAAAGGCTGTAAAATCCCAGCTAGCCTTTGATGCTCATATTTCACCTACCAAAAAGTGAAACATCTCTCTACAAATCCTGATACCTCCTTCTTTATTCTCGAACACTAGAACTATCTATGGAGATCATGATACATCTTTGAAAAACCAGGATATACCACCCATATAGAATCATGAAACTCTCTCATCAGCTCATCGTGCAAGCCTGTAGGAACCCATACTTAGCCATGGAAAAGAAGAGCATTTCCACTCCCAAGAGACCATCCTGATGGTGTCTCCCCACTATACAATCTATCTCTTAGAACTAATCAATACAGATTAGATAACTACTTAGTCTTGGTCTGGTTCAAAAGCATGGGTATAACAAATGTCAAGGTTAGAGCTACTCATCCCCGAGACTCCTAAACATCTAAATTCATGTCTGTAAAGAAGAAATTTACCCACCACTCATCGCAAGACTCCCATATTTCCTATATATGTATAACACCCCAAGTATTTTCAAATTAATTTAATATTGAATTCATGAAACACTAACTCTATACAAAACAAAACTTTATTATGACCTAACCAATAAACATAATTTCACCACTTCTATAATTTGAATTTCAAAAAACTGATATACACGATTGCATTTAGTAATATATTTAGAGTATGATAGAATCAACTTAGTTTTTTTGATGAATAGTAACATACCCTTATGAATAGTAACATACTCTTATGAATAGTACTATTACTCTTATGAATAGAAATGAATAATAAATTAGCCAAAAAAATACAAACTTCACCCATGAATGTAGAAATATAATTTAGACATCTTATAAGTGAAAAAATGATCATAGCATAAGTATTGATATTTTTGTAAGTCATAAATATTTTAATTACAATTTTATGATTAATTTAATAATTTAAAATGGAAATTTATTTTCATAAAATGTAATCATAATTTTTTATTTTATTTTCTTATGGTTATAAGAGAATTTTATGAGACCTTGATTACTTTTTTAAGGTGTTATAACATGAGTTATAGTTTTAAAGTTGTTTTTTTGGAATAAATTATGATTTTATTTAAAAATTAAACTAAAAATATTTAGAAAATTATTTTCAAAAAATGTATTTCATTTTTTAATTCTACACGTCAAAAAATGACCAGGGTGATTTTTTGGGTTTTTTCTAAAATACTTGAATTTTTGTGAATAGTAAAAACACAGTTTTGAGTTTTTAGTATGTTTAATGAAATAATAATGATGTAATAATTAATATAAAATTATGGTATAATTTTTTACATTAAAATATTATATGAGGTTTTCCAATTGGCCAATACCATGGGCAAGCCCATAGTTTTTCAAAAACCACTAATGAGGCGTCCTTTGAAATTAATAAAAAAACTTCCTCTCTTTTACTATAAATACCCATCCATTACTTCATTTTATTTCATTCCAAATTAATCATCCTAGAATTTATAGTATTTTTACCTCTATAGTAGTCTTAAAAAAATTTACCCAATCCCCCAAGGTCCCAACCTTTATGTTTTAGGAGTTACTCTACAAGGTAAGAGAATCTACAATCCTTCTCTTTTTCAAGATTTCCTTTTATATTATTATTTTTAATTTCAATTAGATTATTTTGGGATATTTCCTTAAATATAAAGCTTACTTTCCATATTATATAATAATTATGAGAGACCATTTTTTCTATAATAAAAATATTTTATGAATTTTTAAGCGACACCGTTAGGTTGCTGAATTTTCGTAAGGGATTTCTCAACTTTTCTTTTATTTAGAGTTCCTTTATTTTCTTTTTTATTTAATAAAATAATTTCTTAAAAATGTTATGATAACTAAAATACCTTAATTTTAATATATTTTTTTGTGATAATGTAATAATTCATCATTATCTCTCATTTACTCTTCTTTTATACTAGAAATGAAAACACCATTCGAGATGTGTTAATTTATCACATTCAAGCACAACGAGTTTTTAATTTCTATTACCATATTCAATTATGGTCATGAAACCATTTTTATGGTTGAAAAAGACTACAATATATGTATTATAAACTATTTAAGGGTTTTTAATCTTTTTTTAGACATGATATTAATTTCCAAATCAAAATGAGTTTGTTGTGATAAAAAACTGCCAATTAACCCAAACAATTATCATTAATGTTTTATATAATAATTCATATTCACTCCAAATAATCAATTGAATTTTATAACCATGTAATATTATGGATGTTAAAAAATAAAATAAAACTTATATTCAAGATAAACATCCTCATATTACAAGTTTATCCTTACATGTATATAAGTAAATCGGTCATGAATGCCAAGGAAGAAAACGCTCCCAAACAATAAAATTGAACCCATTAAACCCATCAAGAAGGCCATTAATGAACTTAATATGGATATAATAAATCAATTACATAAATAATAGGTTATATATATATATATATATATATTAATTAATGAATTTAATTTGGTTATCTATGACACTAATATCAAGTGAAGAACACCATCAGACTTAAGGTAAGGGTTTCCTCATCTCACTTCCATTTTTGTGAGACATTCCTTATTCACTACTATTACTTATGTATGGTATTTTTATACTACCCATTGACGTATCATATCATTAATATCTTTAATTTAATGTTATTAAATGTGTCATTTTATGATTATTATTTTTGGGGAATGTGATTCGATTGATTACAAAGTGGTTAGGGATTTCTACCCAAACCTCTATTTTCTTTTGGGTTACTCTTATACTCTACTTACCTCAATAAAATTATTATTTATTCTTATATACTCCTCATAAATTAGGTTTTAATGTTCTATATATGTGTACCAATCATATTCTTACTTTATTTTATGGGTATTTACATGTTTTAAAAGGATGTTTCAAAAACTTATTCCTGATAAACAACCTCATTTCAAGGGATCTTCTCAAATTATTACCTATTTTTAAGTGCACTATATAATATATTTGAAACATTATTATTTTTTTTAAAATCAAAAATTCTATCATGAAAAAAAATCTTGGATTATTCATGGTCTTATGAAATCAAACACAACTTTCCGTTTTAAAATCTCTTTAATATTTTTTTAAAATCACACTAAAATGTTTTATTTCAAAAGTTTATTTAAAAACTCTTTTTACATGATTTAACTTTAGTGGGACAACATTTATGACTCAAATATAATTTATATGTTCTTCCCTCTTCTTTTTTGGGATATAAATGTTTACAAATATGACTTCATGACAAATAAAAAAGAACTCTTCTTTCCAATGTAAAAAGGAATTTTCTCGTCTCACTTTTAAAGTTTTATGAGATATATGCCTTGTTCACCACTTATTCCTTGAATTTGGTGTATGTATTCTCATGATATTCTAAGGTATTATGATTTGAATGTTTCAAGGTGGTCTGGGACACTCTGGAATGTTTAAATATTATTTCCTCAAGAAATTTTCAGTGGTATCATTTAAAAGTATCTTATTTACGCCAAAATCCTTGTTGAATCTTGTACTTCATTGCGGTGTATCTCTTATGATATCATCTACAATATGTTTCTGAAGTTTTTATGATTAGTTTGATTATGGATATTATATCTTGATACCATTCATAACATTAATCTAAATGATTAGTGTTTATGTTTAATGATTGAGGGAAATATTTACATTTCATATGTTAGTTTCAATATGAATGTATATGTTGATTATTTACACCCAATTCATAGGAAAAATGAATTGGACTTAGTAAGTGACTGGTGGGGCCTATGATAACCCCTCGATGAATCGGTAGGTATCATGATACAAAATACAATCTTGGCACAAGAACTTGACAAAATGTTATTTATGGTCTTGGAACAAGGCCTTGACAGTATGGTTATGATGTCCCACATTATGCACTATCTCATTATGAAACTAGTAATTGAAATTCCATTTGGTTATTTGAATAGTAGAATATCCATGATTATGCTTTATTATGAAATTATTTATTCAGATCTTATTCATGCCATAATGTGTTCAAGTTTAATTTTAAAGGCATATTTTTTTTGTTATTCACCATGCCTAATGTTTATGTTTATGATATCTTCCACTGTATTTATTACCCTTACTGAGCATTTTAGCTCACCCCTTTCTTATGTTTCATTTTATCAGGACATGAAGAAGTTTATTATGAATGACCTATAGGGATAAACTTATACTTTTGGATGTTACCAATAAAACTTATATTTTGTATTTCATTTCAAGTCATAATGTTGAACCTATGTATGTATATCGTTTTCCAAAACTACTAAACTAATTGGTTTTTAGGGATAAAAATTTCTTATAATAATGCCAATTTAATTAAATAATGCACCGGCTCCAGGAAACTGGTTTCAGGGTGTTATAGTTGGTATAAAAGGAAGTTTAGTAGAAAAATTGGAAACTAGATTTAGAAAATGTAGAGTAGTGAACAAAACCCTAATATGGTCTTTGAGGAAAAAAATAAGAACATCCTAGAATTTTGGTAAGGAATATATTATGTGGATCTTTCTAGAAAATACATCCCTATCCGGATACTACAAGTGGACGTGGTTCTGGAACAGATGTACCTAGGCGTAACAACTCCGACAAGGATTTTCAGGCTTGACCCGGGGTATCCTAGTACACGAAAATGGTACTTATTGTACACATAGTTTGACACTCCCAGAGGATATGCTTAGGATAATTCAAATTTTATTTACCCACCACTATGAAGGATTTATGTCCCCAAAGTAACCAAATTATACGGTTCTAGGATTTATGATACATAAATTTATGCTATTTTCTATACTAAGAGTTCATAATTTTATGAGAAAATATATAATATAGAATTGATTAGAAATGAATCCTAATAGAAGGAATGAGAACTTAACCAATTCACATGATGCAAAGAGTAAGAATGATCATATCTATAATGGTCTTAAACCATCATTTCAAATGAATATAGTCTCCCAAGTATCCTCATCATATGAGGAAATAGTGTCATGTGTTAACATGGTATGTAAATACTTCTCTGAGTCCTATGTATTTTAAGGGAAGCAAAATAAGAAGAGGATGGTAGAGAAAAACACGGATAAAGGGAAGAAGGGTTTTCTCACATGTGATAACCATGGAAAGAATCATCCCAGTTAATGCTTGAAGGGAATGAGAGTTTTTTATAAATGTGGAGAAAAAGGACACCAATTTCATGATTGTAAGGGTAAGAAAAAGGTCTCTGATGTATAATGCTTAAACTGCAAGGAGATGTGACACTATGCGAATCAATGTCCCAAGCATCAAAGGAATATGGCCAAATGATGTTACTGGATAATGATAAAGTCATGATACTACCACAGATGAAGTGTAAGGATTAATATACCTCATCAAAAATCATTTCATTTGAATATTTTATCAGCAATGTACTGGTTATAAGAATTATGGAATATATGAGGACTGTACTGAAGTACTATTTCATTAAGTATTTGAGGTCGTATGATGAATTGTACCAAGGATAAGTGACTCGGTAGAAATTTAATATCTTGAGAAAGTATATGGTTGAGGGAAGGAAAAAACTTAATATATTTCTAATGATGAAGATAATAATGAAGAAATGATTGATTTGGATAAGCATTGACTACCTCAAAACTTTTTTTGGATTTTCGAGAAGTGGTCTATGCTATCATTGATGGAGTTTACAACATTTTTGGATATAAGAAATATATCCAATATCATGTGTCAGGATGAATTCATGTTTCTAATAAGGTATTATGGTAATTTGAGTTATTACCATATTTCAAGAGGACACATGATGAAGATATTCACATGTTTGGAATGTGAAAATTTAGGACTGCTTCATGTTGATTAAAGGAAAATAAGGTAGTAGATGCATTGAGAAGGATGGATCATGGAGTTCTAAAAAATGAGGATTACTAAGGACCCCATGTACATGGATCTAGCAAGGATGGATATGGGAATGATTCTAATGTATTGGATCATGCTATTTTGTAAAGTTAAACCATTTATGAAATGGTTTAAGTTGATCATTGTATGAGGTTTTTGAGTTTAATGTTACCACATGATGTAACCTATGCTAAGAGATTAAGTATAGATAGTTCAAGGCATAAAAAAAGGATAATATCGTGTTTATAAAATAGAATCATATATTTATACTCTTATAAGAGTAGAATAATTCCTCAACTCTAGGAAAAGAGTCTTAAATAAAATTTTTGTCCTATTATCATATTTTTTCATGATATCAATAAATTTTTTCATAATTGTAGTTTATGGTTTTGTGGTAATGATCTTTCATCTGATCATGTTCTCTATCACTTTCCATCAGAACATGATGGATTGATTATTCTTCCATGACCATGATGTCCAATTAGAATGCATAGTTTTGTAGTAACTGATGCATTTCCCTTTTCCTCTTATTAAGAGGATATATTAATCGTATTTCTGATATGGGTTTCCCACAAGGTAATTTTCAAGTATCAATCATTATCTTTTGAAGTTCAATTTCAAATTTTGAGGAAGACATTTTTGTTAGGGGAGAATGTAACACCCCAAGGATTTTAAAGTAAATTTAATATTTAATGCATGAAACAACGAGTCTCTAAAAAAGAACAATTTATTATAACCTAACTAATAAACATAATTTTCCACTTCTGTAATTTGAATTTCTAAAAACTAACATACACCGTTGCGTTCAGTAAGATATTTAGAGTCTGATAGAATCAACTTAGTTTTTTATGAATAGTAAAATTCCCTTATGAATAGTAACATACCCTTATGAATAGTGTTGTTACTCTTATTAATAGTAATGAATATTAAATCATCCAAAAAAATTGAAACTTCACCCATGAATGTATAAATACAATTTAGATATCTTATAAGTGACAAAATGATCATAGTATAAGTATTGGTAAATTTTTAAGTCATAAATATTTTAATTACTATTTTATGATTAGTTTAATAATTAAAAATGGAAGTTAATTTTCATAAAATGTAATTATAATTTTTTATTTTATTGTCTTATGGTTATAAGATAATTTTATGAGACCTTGACTAATTTTTCAAGCTGTTATAAAATGAGTTATAGTTTTAATGTTGTTTTTTGGAATAAATTATGAATTTATTTAAAAATTAAATTAAAAATATTTAGAAAATTATTTTCAAAAAATGGATTTAATTTTTGAATTCTACATGTCGAAAACTGGTTGGGGTGAATTTTTGGGTTTTTTCTGAAATACTTGAATTTTTTGTGAATAGTAAAAATACAGTTTTGAGTTTTCAGTATGTTTAATGAAATCATAATGATGTAATAATTAGTATAAAATTATGGTCTATTTTTGTACATTAAAATATTATATGAGGTGTCCCAAGTTTCCAATACCATGGGAAAATACCATGGGCAAACCCATGGTTTTGCAAAAACCACTAATGAGGTGTCCTTTGAAATTAATAAAAAACTCCCTCTCTTACTATAAATACCCACCCATTCCTTTGTTTTATTTCATTAAAAATTCATCATCCTCGAAGTTATGGTATTTTTACCTCCCTAGGATTTCTCCCAAGGTATGCCCAAGCCCCCAAGGTCCCAACCATCAAGTTTTAGGAATTACTCTACAAAGTAAGGGAATATACCACCCTTATCTTTTTCAAGATTTCCTTTTATGTTATTCTTTTTAATTTCATTTGGATTATATTGGGATATGTCATTAAATATCCCTATTAATGTACATATTATGTAATAATGATGAGATACCCCTTTTTTATCTTATCAAAATATTTTATGAATTTTTAAGTGACGCCGTTAGGCTACCAAATTTTCATAAGGGATTTCTCAAATTTTCTTTTATTTCGAGTTCCTTTCTTTTCTTTTTTTCTTTATTCAAATCCTTTAATAAAAATGTTATGATAAATCTAATACCTTAAATTTACTATAATTTTGTTGTGATATTTTAATAATTCATCATAATCTCTCCTTTCCCCTTCTTTTATACTAGAAATGAAAACACCATCTCAGATGTCATAATTTATCACATTCAAGGACGATGAGTTTTCGATTTATATTTCCATATTAAATTCTGGCCATTAAACCATTTTTATGATTGAACCAGACTATAATATATGTATTATAAATTATTTAAGGTTCTATAATCATTTTTTACACATGATATTAATTTCTAAATCAAAATGAGTTCATTGTGATCAAAAACCACCAATTAACCCAAACAATTATCATTAAAGTTTTGTATAATGATTCATATTTACTCCAAATAAACAAATTAATTTTATAACCATGTAATATTTTGGATGTTAATAAATAAAATACATATTATTTTCTGAACAACCATTCTCATCTTACTTGTTTATCCTTACCTGTATATAAGTAAACCGGTCATGAATGCCAAGGAAGAAAATGCTCCCAAACAATAAAATTGAACCTCTTAAACCCATAAATAAGGCCATGAATGCACTTAATAAGGCTATAATAAATCAATTAAATATAGAATAGTTTCTTTATATATTAATTAATTAATTTAATTTGGTTATCTAGGACACTAAGATCAAGTGAAGAACACCATCACACTTAAGGTAAGAGTTTCCTCATCTCACTTACATTATTGTGAGACATTCCTTATTCACTACTATTACTTGTGTATGGTGTTTATATAATAAACATTGATGTATCATATAATTAATATATTTAATTTAATGTTATTAAATTTATAAATTTATTATTATTAGTTTTGGGGCATATGATTTGATTGATTACAAAGTGGTAAGGGATTTCTGCCCGAACCTCCATTTTCTTTCAGGTTACTCTTATTCTATACTTACCTCAATTAAATTATTATTTATTATTATTTACTTCCCATAAATTATATTTTAATGTTCTATATATGTGTACCAATCATAATCCTTATTTATTTTATAGGGATTTACTTGTTTTAAAAGGATCTTTCAAAAACTTCTTCCTGATAAACAACCTCGTTTCAAGGGAACTTCTTGAATTATTATCTATTTTCAAGTGAACTATGTAATTTATTTTAAGTCATTATTATTTTTGTAAAATCAAAAATTTTATCATGAAAAAAAAAATCTTGGTTCATTCATGGTCTTATGAAATAAAAAACACCTTTCCGTTTTAAAATCTTTTTAATATTTTCCTAAAATCACACTAAAATGTTTTATTTCTAAAGTTTCTTTAAATTTTTTTTACATGGTTTCAATTCAGTGGGACAACATTTATGCCTAAAATATAATTTCAATGTTCTTACCTCTTCTTTTTTGGGATATAAATGTTTAAAAATCCTATTTCATGACAAATACAAAAGAACCCTTCTTTCTAAAGTAAAAAGGATTTTTCTCATCTCACTTTAACTTTTATGAGGTATATGCCTTATTAACCACTTATTCCTTAAATGTGGTGTATTTAATTCCATTTTTTATATCAAATCAATATTATCCCTATTCTCATGATATTATAAGGGATTATTATTTGAATGTTTCAAGGTGGTATGAGACACTTTAGAATGTTTAAGGATTATTTCCTCAAGAAAAATTTCAATGGTATAATTTAAAAGTTTATTATCTATACCAAAATACTTATTTAATATTATACTTCGTTGAGGTGTATCTATTACGATATCATCTAAAATATGTTTTTAAGGGTTTATAATTAGTTTGATTATGGATGTGTTATCTTGATACCATTCACCACATTACTATGAATGGTTAGTGTTTATGTTTAATGATTGGGGAAAATATTTAAATTTCATACTTTAGTTTCAATATGAATGTATATATTGATTATATTCACCATATTCATATTAGGAATGAATTTTACTTAGTAAGTGGTGGATGGGACCCATGATATCCCCTCGATACATCAGTAGGTCTCACGAGACAAACTACGGTCTTGGCACGAGGCCTTGACAAAATGTTATTTATGGTCTTGGCACAAGGCCTTGATGGTATGGTTATGATGTCTCACATTATGAATTACCTCATTATGAAACTAGTAATTTAATGTCCATGTTGTTATTTGACTGGTAGAATATCCATGATTACGCTCTATTAAGGAATTATTTATTCAGCTCTTATTCCTGCCATAATGTGTTCAAGTTTAATTTTAAAGGCATGAGTTTTTAGTTATTCACCATGCCTAATTTTTATGTTTATGATATCTTAAACTATATTTCTTACCCTTAATGATCATTTGATCTCACCCCTTTATTATGTTTCATTTTATTAGGATATAAAGAAGTTTATTATGAATGACCTGCAGGGATAAACTTAGAGTTGTGGATGTTCCCAATAAAACTTATATGTTGTATTTCATTTCACGTTGTAATGTTGAACCTATGTATGTATTTGGTTTTCCAAAACTACTAAACTACTCATTCCTCCAGGATACGAATTTCTTGTAAGCATGCCAATGTAATGAAATAATGCACCAGATCCAAGCAACTAGGGTTGGGGAGTTACTGTCTATGTCTTTCAACTCAATTCATCAAAAAAAAAAAATGTTTCCCTTGCCTAGTGTATACTCCATCTCAAAGTTGAAAGACTGTTGATGCTTGAACCACCTCCTCTACTGATGGTTTAGGTACCAATGAGAAAATATGTATTTGAGTCTCTTGTGGTCCATGTATACCATAAAACTCTCACCCATGAGATAATTCCTCCATCACATTAGGGTATGTACCATTACTACTAACTCTAGTTCATGAGTAGGGTAATTCCTCTCATGCGGTCTCTACTGTCTAGATCCATAAGAAAACACTCAATATTCCTAAATCATAACTACTTAAAGTCTAACTCTGGATGCATCACAATACATGATATATGATTTACCTGGTACAAGTAATGTGAGGATAGGTGATGAGGTCATCTTTCCATTCATCTCCTAAAAATATCTCTCACAGGCATCAAACCAAACAAACTTCAATAACTTTTTGGACATCCATGAAATTGGTGCTTCCAAACGGGAGAAGTCCTGGATAAAGCACTGATAATAACCCACTGAACCTAGATATATTTGAATCTCAAAGACAGTATTGGGTTTCTCCCATGATACCATGGATTCAAATTTCTATGGGTCCACTGAAACTACTAACTCTAATATGATATGGCCTAAGAAGTGCACTTTATTAAACCATAAATTTCATTTGGTTAGCTTAGCATAAAGATGATTCTTTATCAATATACTCAGATCGATGTAAGATTTTTTGGAATGATAGTTTTCTAAATGGTAGTACACTAAGATATAATCGACAAAAACCACCAAAAAATAGACCAAAAAAGGATAAAAGATCATATTCATCAAGGGATTAAGTAACAATAATGCATTTCTCAAACCAAACGACATCACTATGAACTCATACAATCCATACCTGCTCTTAAAAGCAGCCTGAGGTATATATGATGGTCTCACCCTCAACTGATGGTATCCTAACCCAAAATATATCTTGGATAAGATCTTATAACCTCTAAAATGATTGAAAATATCATCAATAGGTGGATGGGGCTGATGGTTCTTAAATGTCATCTTGTTCAATCTTTGATAATCAATACATAAGAGAAAATTCATTTCATACTTATTGGTGAATAGGACTGGAGAACCCCAAGGAGATGTAATAGGTTGTATGAAACCTTTAGATTCCATATCTTC
The DNA here is from genome assembly GCA_963277665.1 of Viscum album. Lineage (NCBI taxonomy): Eukaryota > Viridiplantae > Streptophyta > Magnoliopsida > Santalales > Viscaceae > Viscum > Viscum album. The sequence goes on along the minus strand of OY728151.1, from coordinate 286,494,561 downwards.
CAACTAAACATTCAACTCTTGAATATCTTCTGGTTCCATTCTATAAGGAAAAATAGAATCTGTATCTACTACCGACACCAACTCGATTGTAAACTCAATCTATCGCTCAAGTGGTATACCATATAACTCATTAGGGAAGACATCCAAAAAATGGTCTATCACTGGAGAAAAAGAATATTTATACATTCCACCATCATCTATAGAAATATTGGCTATCTGATCCATGAGTTAATCCAACCTAGACTGAATTGGTACTACACAAATAACCTAAATATCCCACTCACCTTGGTTAGAATAGCTACCTCCTTCTATAGATAAAAAGTTAACTCTCCTCTGGTAACCTTCTATATGATCCTAGTATAGAACTAACCAATACATACCAAGAATCAAATCAAAACCTATCATTTCCATCACAAATAGTTCCCAAAAGAAACGGTAACCACCAATCTCTAGATAACATGCCTTATAATGTTTGATATTATTTGAATTCACTCCCAAAGTTGTGTTGATGGTCAAAACACAACCCAAGATTTCCACATCAAATCCCAATCCATTTATAAAAAGATAAGATAAAAAGGAATGTGATGATATTGTATAAAAAAAACAATAAAGGGTAGATGATATATGAATCACACCTTTGACAGTAGACAATCCTATATCCACACTAGCCTGATTCCTCTGCATAATGTGCAGCTAACCATCCCCTCTTCCCTAGGCTCCATCCTGACTCCCCTGAGCTATATGATCTTCCTGGTACTATTGTCCCTCCATGGGGGTAGCACATCCCCTGTCTCGACCAGAACATCCTGTGTAACTCCATATACCTATCTACTAAGGTTTAGCTAAGTCCTTCCCAGACTCTGGTTCCTATCTTGTTCCCCTTCCACTGATTTTCTTCTGTATGCCTCTACAAAACCTTGATAAGTGGTCCATCCTAGAACAAAAATGACATTCTAAAGAAGGGTGCAAAAACTGAGACCATTTGTGACCCATATTGCAACACTGATAACAATATAATGAAACATGGTCTTGAAATGGATGCCCATTTCCCTAACTACTCTAACCAATTCCACCTTAGTGAAAATTGTCATAGCGATGCTTCTTTCCACTAGAAGAAGTGCTCATAGTTTTCCTTGTTAAAATATCCCGACCGTTGCTTGGGGCCTCTCTCATAATATGATAAAACAAAATTTTATTGAATATTTTATTGATAATAAATGACATAATTTCCTCAAATTGTGTTAAATATGTTTATTTATAAAATATTTGGGATTAGACCTTTCATTTAAAAATTTATTGAAAATTGTAGTTTTTACCTTTAAAGTATACTATAGTATTTCGGCCATAAATATTTTTCTATGTATTATTTGAAATCAAATTTTTTATAAAATAGTTTCTCACTTAATGGTATAAAACTTTCATTTATGACATGTGAGCTGTATCATGCATTTGATTAGATTAAATGGTCCATGAAGTCAAATATGGACTAGAATTTCCAGACCAGACACCACTTCAATATTGGGGCCATAAATTATTTATCAGTTCTTGTATTAGGCCCAAATTTGGAAATAATCTCAAGGAACAAATTTCTCACAAATCATCCTTCTATAAGGATAGATGGTTCATTCATTTTAGTAGTCAACAAGGTGGTGCAAGTGGATTTAAAATATTTAGCCAAATTTTCCCATTCACACTTGAAACCTCTTATAAAACTAGCCTCCTATCCACTTTATAAATATGTATTTTTATCATTTTTAGGGTTTTGTATTTTAATTATAAGATTTAAGATAGATTATAATTGGTTTCATTCTATTTCTATAGGAATTTCAAGAGGGAGAGCTCTTGCAGCTAGGATCCCTTCATCAAAGCCTTATTCTTCTTATTCTTCTTCTTTACTTTGAAATTTTTTGTTTCTTTAAATAAACTTCTTATTTTCTATCTCATTTATTATGTTATTTTAATTTTTATTCTTATTTATTTTACCAATTTGGTATTGCACTAAAAATTAGAAACTTGATTGGGGTATACCCTTTCTAAACCTTTGCGAATGCAATTCGTTTCTACAATGACTACATTGCCCATGAAAGAATAGTTTTCTTATTAATTAACCTATCTACTACCTTATTCATCTAATTATTTTGAATTAATAATATATTTTAATTCAAATAATATGATCCATGAATTGAGTATTTAAATTAAATGAAACTAATAAATCAATTGAACAATTAACACAAAACTTTTGAGGTAATGTGTGAATTGTGAGAGCGCGATCTTAATCGGTATAAAAAAACCATACTAAATAAATTTTTATAGTTAATTTATAATCCCTAAACTAAATTCATCCTCACTTATAGTATGGATATGAGACCAAATTAACCACTGACCACAAGCTATCCTTGGAACAACAATCAAATCAGGGTGCTATGATTGCATGTTCCGAAGCTAGCCTAGGGTTTAATTCATTTCATATTTGTGGTTTAGTTAATTCTAATAGGGTTTGGGGGTTAAAAAATTAGGGGATAATAATTAAGTAGTTGTTTAATTAAATTATAATTATTAATAATTAATTTAATAGGTATATTTATATCAATTACACCTTCTAAAATTATTTTCTAAGAAAAACATCTTCTCATTGTGTCTTATTAATCAAATTTCATTTTAAAAAAATATTCTTCTAGCATATATATTATTGATTTATAAACTTTAACCACCCCATACTTTTTAGTAGTTTTTTATGTTATTTTATTTTATTTTCAAAATACCTTTAATATATTTTTTTATTTATTCCCCCCTTTTGAGAAATGACCTTGTTTAGCCTATCTACTGCACCCAAGAAGTAAAAATTACACATCATTTGAGAGCACCCATGACCAAACCTTTCAAATTGGTTATATTTCTTTAGAGGAAAGTAATTATTTCAACCAATTATATGTATTTAATTTTTTTTTAATTTTTTTCATTTTATTCTTTTCTTCTCTTCTTTCTTTCTTCTTCCCCTTTCTCAAGTTTTTTTCTTATTTTCTTTTTTTTGGACTATCAACTCAAACTTATTATCCTTTTATTATGGTTCAATATTATTTAATTTATGACAAAAAAAATCTTGAGGATCTCTTAGATCTTGATCTTGAGATCGAATATAGCCTTAGGGCTCGAATCAAATAGTCTCAGTCTATGGGAAGTTTCAACATTCAACTAGTTGGAGAATTAATCCATTATAGAAACATTGAAATTGGAATAAATTATAATTAAAACATAAAAATAGAACCAATGGATGAAAATAATAACAATTAAATTAATAGAACCATTCGAGAATTGGCTGAACCCAACATTAACTATCATCCAAATTGTATTTCATATCCAAACCTTTATCCAAACTTTGAATTAAAATCTGTATTGATACAAATACTTCCAAAATTTCGTGGCATCTCTGGTGATGATCCCAACTAACATATAAAACAATTTAATGCAGTTTTATTAACCTTAAAACTAATAAATTTATCTAAATATCAAATCAAACTAAGGGCATTTCTATTCTCACTTGATAGAACTGCAAAAGAATGGATGTATATTTAAAACATGAATATGTAACATGTTGGAATGATTTGAAATATCTTTTATTGTAGATATTTTTTCCAGCATCATGGACCAATTCCATTTGAAAAATATATTAGGAATCAAGAAAGCCCAAGTGGAGTCAATGTATGAGTACTGAGAGAGATTCAAGAAGTTGTGTGCAAGATAATTTCATCTCCAAATTAGTGATCAAATACTCATCCAATACTTATACAAATTCCTCACACCTATGGAAAGAAGAATGGTGGATTCCATGGATGGAGGGGCATTGGTTGAAAAAACAAAAGTAGTTTCACATGCACAGATTGATAATATGACACAAAACTCTAAAAAATTTGGCGATTGAGGTACACCACATGTTAGAGAAGTTTATTAGGTAAGTCCTTATTTTACTTAAAATAATTTAATAGATACTAATTTGGAATAATTGAACACTATGTTGAGACAGATTACTTTGGATCAAAATACATATCAACCCTCTCCAATGAGACCTTGTTGAATTTTCACTAAAACAGACCACCCAACTAATTATTTTCCCCAACTACGAGTGACATAGGATTGTACAATAACATTCCATGAGAGACCATATCAACAGTAATGACAAACACATACCCAGAAGAAGTATGATTCCTTTATAACAACATACAACTAAGAGTGGAAGGATCAATCAGACATGAGGTCTGTCTCTAAACAAAAAATCCCTCCTTTTCAATAAAATTTCTAGCAACCTCCGCCTTACCAACAGGGTTTCCAACAACCTCAAAGGAGATTTTAAGCTCAAGAATCAATAATTCAACAACAGGGAAATTCTCAACCAAAGGTATATTCTAACACTGATGACCTTTTGAAACAAAATTTTCTTAATTAACATAATGAAATGAAAATTCAAGGTTCCGAGTTGAGGGAGTTGAAGACTCAAATGAGCCAAATTTCCACCACCCTCCATGAACTGGTAAGTAATAACTCCATAAATATTCCTTCCCAACCTACTATAAATAACAAGGGGAATGTTAATACCATCACATTGAGAAGTTAGATTTAAAAGACTGATACATCTGCACCTATCATTCCATCGGGATTCAACACAACTCCGGAGAATCCCCATTCAAGACTAGATAATGAGCAGCCCAAGGAGAAAGAAAAAGGTAATACAAGTATTGATGATGTTCATCCTAAACCCCTTCCATTTCTAAATATAGTTGTTTAAACCAAGATAATTTTTTAATAGGTTATGAAAAAATAAGTTTTGGATATATTCAAGAGTGTTGAGATCAACATACCTCTACTTGAAGCAATTAATCAAATCCCAAGGCATACTAAATTCTTAAAAGAACTTTGTACCAATAGAATAGGGTTTAAGGGAAATGAGAGGATCAGTATTATAAGGAATGTTTCAGCACTAATTACACCAACTCAAGCAATTCCAACACATTTCAAGGATCCTAAGACATTCACCATCCCATGCATCATATGGGAGTTACACTTTTCTGATGCTTTATGTGATTTTGGAGCTTCCATAAATGTGATTCCTCACTATGTATTTTCTTATTTAAAGGTTGGTGAGTAAAAGCTGATGAGATTAACAGTGTAGTTGGTAAATAGAGCTATAACATATCCAGTGGGAGTCCTTGAGGATGTAATTTTTCAGGTAAGTGATATGATCATTCCAGCAAATTTCTATATGCTTAACATAGAGGATGATCATGTAAATTCTTATTCTCCCTTCCCTTCATAAAAACTAAAAAAAATATCAGAAATGTCCTTTAGGTTACACTTTCCCTAGAGTTCATAGATGAAGTTGTGATATTTAATGTTATGGACTCCATGAAGTACCCCTTATAAGACCATTATTTATTTTTTATCTCCCATTTTGAACCATTAAAAACCCCATGGATTTTTATTATCCCATGATTAGATATATTATGATTATTGGTTCTAGATTTATGTCTAATAGCACCTTCACACCCATTTATATGCATAAAACTCTATTGTATTTGATATTAATGTGGATTCATATTCTAATTTTGATCATGTTCACTTTGATTATGACATGGTTGTTGAGTATGATGATGGATTTGATACATTATTCCCTAATTTTAATGATTTATATTATGATACTAATATTCATTGTTCACATATTTTAGTTCCTTCAATTTCTCCATCCATACGATGCCCCCCTTCATTGAAACTCAATCAATTGCCACCAAATCTCAAATACTCATACTTGTTGAGTGGTGGGAGATTACCAATTATAATTGCTAACAATATACCCTTTTAACATAAAGAAAAACTTTTGAATCTTTTTAGGGAGAAAATTATGGAAATATGGTGGACCTTGGCTGACATATTAGGTATTATACACTACATTTTCATGCATAGGAATCTTTTTGAGGATGGGGCTAAACCAGTTATATAGTCAAAAAAGAGACTTAATCCAACTCTTTTTGAAGTTGTTAAAAAAGAAGTTGAAAATTTTATCAAGAAATGCATCACTTATCCCATTTCAGATTCCTAGTGGGTGATTCCTACTCAGGTTGTTCCTAAGAAAAGCAGTGTTACTATTTTTAGAAATGAGATAGAGGAGTTAGTTCCAAGGAGGGTGAAAAATAGTTGGCGTGTGTCTATTGATTATAGGAAACTAAATCAATACACTTGAAAGGAATATTTCCAGCTCCCATTTATTGATCAAATTCTTGAGAGACTAGCTAGGAAGACACCCTATTGTTTCTTGGATGGATTTTATAGATATTTTTAGGTTCCTATAGCTCTAAAGGATCAGTATAAGACAACATTAACTTGTCCATTTAGTACATTTTCCCACTGAAGGATTCCATTTGGACTTTTCAATGCCCTAAGTACCTTCTAGAGATACATGGATAATATTTTTTTTTCAGATTTCATTGAGACCTACATGGAGGTATTTATGGATGATTTTACAGTGTATGGATATTCATTTTATTAATGTATATTTAGTTTATGAATGATGTTGAATCATTGTATTGAGAAGAATATGGTTTTCAACTTTGAAAAATGTCATTTCATGGTAGAGCATGGAATTGACTTAGGGCATGTAATGTAAAAAATGGAATAGAGGATGATAGATCTAAGGTAGATATTATTTCATCTTTTCCATATCCTTCATGTGTGTGTGATGATAGATCATTACTAGGGCATGAAAGTTTTTATTGACACTTCATAAGATATTTCTGTAAGATTTATCTACCCTTATCTCAATTGATTTAAAAATATATTGAATTCATTTTTTATGATTCATACAGGGTATCATTTGATGAGATAAAGAAGCATCTGACCACCCCATAGATCATACAACCCTCATAGTGGAACCTTCCATTTCAGATTATGTGTGATGATTCAAACTTTGTAGTTGGAGCTGTCTTATCACAGAGGGTGGAGGGATGTTCACATGAAATTTCCTATGCTTTTAGGACATTGTATTTAGACCAATAAAACCAAACAACCATGGAAAATGAGTTTCTTACCGTCATATTTTCTTTAGATAAATTCCATTTATATTTTTTTAGCTCGGAAGTAGTTGTTTTTTACCATGTAGCTCTGAGGTACCTCTTGAAGATGATAGATGTAAATCCCAGACTTATCAGATGGATTCTCCTTCTTCAAGAATCAGATATCAAGATAAATAACAATAAGGATTTATAAAACTTGGTGTTAGACTACATGAGTATGATTACTCACACACTAGAGGCTGACACCTTAGATGAAGTACCACTTTAGGACACATTTCCCAATGAGCATATTTATGCACTCTTAGGTACACATACTTGGTATGTTGATTTAGTTAATAACCTTATTTCCAATAAAATTCCAAAAATATTTAATGAAACATCAATCCCATAAATTAAAGAGTGAGTCTAGGTATTATGTATGGTATGATACCTACCTATGGTGCATGTGTAGTGATCAAGTTATTAGGAGTTGTGTTCCTAAGCATGATTTTGAGTCTGTTTTGATTTTTTATCATGAAATTTATTGTGGTGGTAAATTTGGACCCCAAAAATATCTAGGAAAGTATTATAATATGGATTATATTTTTCTATATTTTTCCATGATGATCATATTTTTTTAAGTCATGTTCACATTGCCAACACACTGGAAAATTTTTGAGGAGACACAAGATTCCCTAACAACCCATATTATTTTGTGAGATTTTTGATGTTTGGGGAATTTATTTTATGGGTCCTTTTCAAAGTTCATTTTTTTCTTGTACATTTTTTTATGTGGATTATGTTAGCAAATGGGTCGAGGCCAAGGCCACTAGGACTGATGAATCTCATGTTGTAGTGGATTTTCTCAAGGGTTAAATTCTCTGCAGGTTTGGAGTACCAAAGGACATCATTAGTGAACAAGGGACACACTTTTGTAATCAAAATTTTTATTCCATCCTTCTAAATTATGGGGTGATTCCTAAAAATTATACTCCATACCACCCCTAAAAAAATGGACAGGTTGAGGTTTCAAATCGGGAGTCGAAACAAATTTTGGAGAAAAATGTATATCCAAATTGAAAGGATTGGAGAAAGAATTTGAATGATGCTATATGGGACTATAGGATGGTATTAAAAACTCCCATTAGTATTTACCCCTAATAGATAATTTTTGGTAAAGTATGTTATCTCCCCGTAGAGGTTGAATATTGGGCTTATTGGGCTATAAAGAAATACAACATGGATTTAGCCCAAGATATAATTTAATAGAAGCCTCAAATTCAAGAGCTTGAGGAGATTCAATTTTCACCATATGATAACTAAAGACTCTACAAGTAAATATAAAAAGTGTCTCATGATTGAATTATCCAAAAAGGGAGTTTCATGTTGGATAGAAAGTCCTTATCTATAGTTCACGACTGAAGCTGATGCCTGGTAAGCTGCATTAAAGATGGTTAGGTCCTTATGTTGTATCTAATGCTTTTCCTTATAGTGTAGTGGATATTAAACAAGAGGACATTAGAATGAGATTTATAGTTAATGGTAAATGTTTTAATCAATAAATTTAGATACTTCCAACCGATGTAGTTGTTTTCATCACATCCTATGCCCCCATCATCACTTGATAATATCAGACTGTTCCCAACCCTTTCACTTTTATATTATTTGTTCTATTTAAAATTATACATTTTATTTAAAAATATCACATCATAGGTTCACATTGAGGACAATGAAATATTTTAAGTGTGGGGGATGGGACAAAATTTTAGGGTAGATATTTAAGATTTTAATTTATGTGTTTTGTGTGTGTATCGTGTTAGGTTTTCAGTTAAATTTTCAAAAAATAATAAAAAAATAAATAAAAAAATAATAAAAAAATATCATATAACATGCTCATTTACATGTGGAACATATGGAAAATTTATGTTTTCAAAATTCATTGGTAACATGATAATCATGAGAAAGATTTCATCAAGTGTTGATTTTTATAAAAATTGAAGTCATCGATGATATGATTGGTTGTGTCATTATAAAAACATTTAGAGTTTGACACTATTTTTTGTGATTTTTTTTCATGGAAAATTGTTTCATTTATTTCTCCACACAACTTTTCATACAACCATGGCTTGTGAATTTTTTCCTACTCAATTGAAGGTATAGCTAATTTAGGTAAAAAAAATCATCTTATATCAATGATTGATCCATATGTTCCTTTATATTCTGATCAGTTTCATTAATGTACTGAATTGACCTATTCATGTGCACCTGATATCTGATAATTGTACTCCCTAATTTTTTTTTAAAAAATAAAAATAAAAATAGAAATAATTTTTTTTATTATCTTAATAAAGAGGGGAGTGATGAAATGTATAACATGTGGGGATATCTAGGTATAGAGCTTAAGGTTTGAATTTAGGGAATGATTAAGTGAGTGAGTATTGAAATTTTATTAAATAGAAATGTATAATAGGTTTAGTAAATTAAATCAGGTAAGAATAATTATTTCACTTGACCAGAATATACTGAATAAAAGGTGGAGATATGACCTTGAAATGGTTGGCAGACACACACACATGTGGGGAATTAAAGTCATGGTATACCCATAACTTGTTTTACTATGATTAGTGTCATTAATATCATTGGATTTTATTTTGATATAATTTATGAGATAATTAATTTCAAATTTATTGATATTGACTCTTGATGGGATTTTTTATTTGCCTATATTTCCATTGTGAATTGAGGAATATGAACATGCATATCTTGTCAGATTTTTTTTTGGAATACATGATATGAGGTTCTTTCCTAGAAGTGAAAAAGTATAAGTTTGGGGGAGTTGATAAAAAAATTTATTGAATATTTTATTGATAATAAATTAAATAATTTCCTCACATTGTGTTAAATATTTTTATTTATAAAATATTTGGGATTAGACAATTCATTTGAAAATTTGATAAAAATTCCAGTTTTTTCCTTTAAAGTGTACTATAGTATTTTAGACATAAATATTTTTATATGTATTATTTGAACTTAAAATTTTGTAATAGTGTTTATAACTCAATGGGATACAACTTTAATTTAGGAAATATGATATGGAACATGCATTTTATTGGATTAAATGGTCCATGAAGTCAAAGATGGATTGGACTCGCCAGATTGCACACCACTTCATTATTTAGACCATAAATTCTTCATACATGCTTAGATTAGACCCAAATTTAGGGAGAATATTAAGGACCAAATTTATCACAAATCAAAATTTTTTAAGGTTATATGGATCATGCATTTTGGTGGTTAAAATGTGGTTCAATCAATATTAAAATATTTGTCTGAATTTCCCCATTCACACTTGAAACCTCTTATAAACCTAGCCTCCCATACACTCTATAAATATGTTTTTTATCATTTTGAGAGTTTGGGAAGTTAATTAGGATATTTAAGTAATATTATAATTTGTTTCAATCCATTTATCTAGTAATTTCAAGATGGATAGATATTAAATCTAGGATCAATTCCTCAAAGAACTCTTCTTCTTCTTTACTTTGTAATGTTTTTGTTCTTGAAATAAACTTCTTATTTTCTATCTCATTTGTTATGTTATTTTTATTTTGACCGTTATTTATTTTACTTCTTTAGTATGTAACTCAATAGTTGATACATTATTGGGGTATACCCTTTCTAAACCTTTGCGAATGCAATTTGTTTCTATGATGACTACACCACCCATGGAAGAATAGTTTTATTAGTAATCGATCTATGTCCTACCTTATTCATTTAATTATTTTAAACTAATGATATAATTTAATTCACATAATATTATCCATGAATTAAGTTTTTAAATTAAATGAAACTAATAAAACAATTGAACAGTTGATACAAAAACTTGTGAGGTCGAGTAATGTGTGAATTGTGAGAGATCGATCTCAATCGATAAAACAAAACCACACAGGATAAATTTTATGGAGTTAAAATATAATCACAAAAATTAATTAATCCTAACTTAAAATATGTATATGATCCATAATTAACCATTGACCATAATCTAGCCTTATAACAACAATCCAAGTAGGGTTATACGATTGCAAGTTCCAAAACTAGCCCATGGTTTAATTCATTTCATCTTTATGCTTTAGTTAATTATCATAGGGTTTGGGGGTTAAAAAATTAAGGGATAATAATTAAGTGGATTTTAAATTAAATGATAATTATTAATAAGTAATTTAATAGGTACAGTTATATCGATTATTCCTTCTAAAATTATTTTCTAAAAAAACACATTCTCATTGTGTCTTATTAATCAAATTTCATTTGAAAAAAATAAAATAAAATAAAATATTATTCTAGAATACATATTCATTATTTATAAATGTTAATCATCCCAATACTTTTAAGTAGGGTGTTTATGTTATTTTATTTTATTTTCAAAATATATTTAATATGTTGTTTTATTTAATTTCTCATTTGAGAGACGATCTTGGTCAGCCACTCTACTGCACCTAAGAAGTAAAAACTACACATCATTTGAGAGCACCCATCACAATGCCTTTCAAAATTCCTTCTACAATGAGTTCCTGATTCATTATGTCTACAAAACTTCTCAAATAAAACACATTCAACTGTGACATAATCTCATAGCAAAGACCATCCTAAAAACATCTCACCCTAGAGATCTCATCAACTGCAAAAGATGGCGCAAACCACTATAGGCCAGTGAAATGTTTAGCATAGTCTAGTAATGACATGCCCTCATAAATAAGGTGCATGAAATCATGAGCCTCCTCATCCCTAAATTTCTTAAGATAGAAATGGATTATGAAATTTATCTCTAATTACTTCCAATATAACTCATCTTGCTACCCTGCTTGCTCCAAAATGTTCCACCAATGCTTGGTTGGTCCATCAAGCATATATGAAGAATGATTTACCCTCCTATATACAGGTTTCTAAATAAGATTAAAGATAATATAGACTGACTCAATATAGAATTTGGATTCTTGAGGGGCTCCCTCTCCAGTAAACATAGGAAGATGTTGTAGCTGGAACTCTCTCATCGGCTTAGACATCGAAGGCACGATACAAATGGTCTCTCATTCCATGGATCACATGACCCTTAATAATATACCATAGAGATGAACATACATATGATCCTAAAGTACTACAAGAATCTCCAGTTTGGGTGTGTTATGAGTTTTTTTATTTCCACTCTCCAGATGCTCAATGAAGACGATGATGATACATTTTATCTATAAGAAAAACACACTCCTTAGAACACTGGCTATAACAAGGTCAACCTAAATAGGTGGTAACAATATAGAACCACTACTCATAGTCTCTCTAAACATGGATTAATTTTTTTTATCATGAAATAAAAATTAATTTATTTCATTTATCATATATAACAGGAATCTCATATCATAGTTCAATAGGAAAGTATATATCACATGCAAATAAAAATGTCCCTACCATGAATAATTCATATCAATATATATCTCTATGTGCCTATTATGATGCATGCATACTCCTACCGTGCCATACTGGTCTATTAGTATAAATAAAAATAATCAATAACATCACAAAAAAATAACCTCACACAACATGTGAATCTCTCAAGGTCAAATAACATCAACTATAACAGGAAAACAATATAAATAAAAATCCACCCCTGGGTACTCAGATTTTACCCTATACATGGGTTATCTACTCCCTTGTACAAGATCATTACCAAGTCTCAACATATACTATCATCCTTTATAGATTTCCCAAATAGTAAATAAATAGAAAATAAAACTTTTGTACTTTGATACCACTTTGTAACATCCCCCGATCCGACACTATCTCACGTGGGAGAAATAGGTTGGTTATGATACCTCAAGCATGCCTCCCCAGACGTCATAGGCCACTTACTAGTATCAAGGGTGTGATAAGTATAATGGGGAGACAATACCCTTGGTTTCAGAGTTACCACACATCATAATAATCCAATAATAATAAATAAAAAAATAAATATCTGAATATAGAAATAACAGAAACAAAAAAATACAGTGGAAAAAAAATATTTAAATACAACTAAATAATCTAATAAATAATAAAGGAATAATTTAATGTTGTGATGGAATATAACTAAATGTAATTGTAGAAGTAATATAAGTAAAATACTAGTAGACTTAATAAAAATAAAAAATTCTTCAGAGTGACATATAGCCAGCCCCATTCACTAGCCGAGATAAGGCTTGAGCCTCTAGGTTGGTAGGTAGTCCATCCCCAAGTTCCTTTACCCATATATACTTTACTCAAAATAAAATCTAATTTATCATAACTCTAATAACTTAATATGTAAAAACTATATTAAACAACTAAATTCAAGCTAATAACTTTAATTACAAACCTAGGTCAAGGTAGATGAAAAAAAAATCATTATAATTCTTAGCATGTAATGGAAGGCTTTATTTAGAATAAGTTCAACAATTAAATTAACACATACAAAATTCATCATATAAAAAATTTATAACTATGAATAAACAGGGAATAACTTTTAAATAAATGAATAATTCAAATATTTAAACATGAGATAAACATTTATGAACAATTCATAAATAAAATCTAACCATAAAACCTTCTATAATTTCATCTTTAAAATTATGGACATTCTATAATTTTTAATATGAAAATTTTATATTCATTATATTATGAACTCTTTCAAATTTATTATTATATGGAATTTTCATTTTAAATATATGATATTTTATGAACTATAAAAAATTTATAATACAATTTCCATTATGCAAACAATTTACATAATCTAATATCACATATTTAGTCATTATTTAATCCTTAATCATATCAATCATCAAATAACTTTTCATGTGGCTTAAATAATATCCAAATAAGACCCCCTTTTACTTTGAACAATTCAAAATAATTAATTATGAACAATTTATAATTTAAATATAAACATTTTATATTTTAGCGCTATTTCATAATTTATAACCCTTTATAAATTATCATTTATTATTTATAAATAAAAACTTTTATTTATAGATCACAAGTTATGCAATATAATTTTTTGAGAGGTATTTTAATATTAAAATTTAATATTTGGGAATATAAATGCTTAATAAACATTTATTTAATTATAAATAATTTATAATTAATTAATCTATAAAAAATTTATAAATTAAAATATCCTAAAATACCTTTTATAATTATTTATAAACATTTTATAAACCATTAAAACCATTTAATAAGTTAAAATATATTTTTTGAAATCTTTTCTATTTACCCTTACACATACACTCTATGTAAGGGTAATGTAGTTATAGAGCCCTTACCTAGAGGTAAGTTACTCCTTACCTTTACATAACTCATTCTATGTAAGGTTACACATGATAATAACTTTAAATTAATAATTCTCATAATGGTTATCCTCAATTTACCTTTACATGAGCTTTGGGTACCACTGTGTAAGGGTGATACATTTTTTACCTTTACGCAGTTGCAATTAATGTTAGGGTAAATGGCCAATTACCTTTATACAACACTTTTAAAACCATAACTACCTTTACACATAATCCATTTACCCTTACTTGATCTTTTAAAACCCTGTACCACCTTTACATGTAAGGGTAATCGATATCATACCCTCACATAACACCTTTATGGAAACCATTTGCATAAGGTTTGGAATATAAACTACCTTTACATGAACCCTTTCCATAAAGGGAAGCCTTAGGTATCTATGATTGCATATGGGTAATTTAATAGTTATCCTTACACATCTTAGTTGTATAAGGGTAATGCCTTGGGTTACCTTTATGTAACCCAGTACATAAGGGTAAACCCTTTTTCTATATTTTCAAAAAACCCTGAAAATCTAGGATCTGTTATTGGTTTTATTCATCATTTCCATGAATGATTTCATAAAACTTAATCATGTATCCCTATGACATCACTTAAGGGTTTTTTTAGAATCTAATAAAAATTATTAGAACATGCATAAGTGATTTAAAACCCTATTTCTAGGATCTCCCATGCAAGATAATATGAAATTGCATAAAAAACAGAAATGAAGAACTACTGTAAATATGGAGAACCTTACATTGAATAGACACTACATAAAATATTAATCTCCTTTATATGATGAATTTGAGAGATATCACAAACTGTCAAACAAAATATTCCCACCTTTTTAGTGTATCAATAGCGTGCACTAAATCATCTGATGATTAGATGGTATGCTTCTTCTATTCATGATGTTCTAGAATCTCATATAAAAAGTAGGAAGAAAGGAGAGCTTTTAGTTTTAAGGAGGTTCATCCAAGGATAATCATCTACACCTAATACCATCGCATGGAAGATGATTATATAGGAAATCAAGGATGATCCTTGATTACAACTATATTTATTCATGAGTTAAAATATATGAATAAATGCTTCAAACAATATATATTCATCATATGAATATTTCACCTCCCATACATTCATCTCATGAAATGGTGTAATAAATGATAGATAATATGAGAGAATAATAAATTATAATAGTTTATCATTTAAGTTTCATGTAATGATATACCATGAAATCAAATCAAAATTTATATGCAATATATATATATATATATATATATCATATATATATATATATCATATATATATATATATATATCATATATATATCTATATATACAAGGATCTATAGCATATCTCTTTCAAAAAAAATTCTACTTGTTCCATCTAAAACTCATGTTTACAGTAATTTGTATATAAATCCTCCTTTATCAATATCATTAACACAATATTTAAATTTTCCTCATGTTCCTATTTACTTTTAGAGTATTATAATACCCCACCCCTCTAGAGGTACAAGGGTGTTTAATTTTTTTAAACCTTGTGTAACTCCATTTGACGAGGGTTTTTTTTTTCAGAAATGAAAAGAATTAGAGATTCTACAAGGGTTTGGGACATGGAGCTAGGGATGCAACATGATGGTGTAGTACCACCGACTAGCCGGTGATCAAGGCAGTAGCCCTACATGGGCACTAGGCTCATATACTGGCCAGTGAGCCCAACATCGGCTAGTTGGGGGGCCATCACTAGATGGTGGGGGGTACTGGTGATCTGATGGCCTCTTATATAGTTTTTAATTGGTTAGGCTTGTAATTTTACCTAGGTCCACCCCTTATGCCTTTTACTCAGGATTTTGGCCCCTAATTGTCTAGTATACCCCCTCCTACACCCTTCTCTCCCCCTCCTATTCCCTTGGAAAATCTCCATTGATATTTGTCTATTTAATCTAATATTGGGTGTGATAAAGAGATAAAGGTAAGGCTATGAGTTCTCTTTACCACCTTCTTCATTTATTTCAATGGATAGTGATCTCTTGACATGTTTATCTAATATTCCATATTTTTATGGATTTTGTATCCTTTATTGATTTATTTCCCTTTAGGCTGAACTATAAACCAAAATTTAGTGAGTAGACATTTCTAAGCATAAGGTAGGTGGTCCCTAAATTTAAACCATAACCACACCATATTTTTATTTAAGTGATGTGTTGTGTACTTATACTACCCTTGATAGGTATTGACCTAATTTTAAATTAAGGTCTTTAATTGTTATTACTTTAGTTTAATGCCCCTTTGGATTGTCTTGAACTTTATAAATATGTGATACCTAGTGGGGGTGCCTTAGTAATGAAATTGACCTTGGAATTGTGAAACAAAATTATAAGATATGTTTTTTAAAAAGTAAATAAAAAATTTTAAAGGGATGATTCTAGTTAAACCCTTGACCTTGTTTTGGATTGATATCACTAAATGGATAATTATATTGAAATGGTTAAAAATTGAATTTTGAATTAAATCTATGGTTCCAAAATTGAATTTTACAATTATAATTATTGTAAAAAGGAATTTAAAGCTTAATAAATCCTTGTGAATTGAAGGGTGATTCCAAGGGGTGCCCTAGTTTGGAGGTGAGACTTTATATAACTAAATGTGTTGGAGAATGGAAATGTATTTTCCTGAAATGGGAGGTGAATCATGGAATGGTAATTAATTGGTAAATTTGTAATTGTAGTTTATGAAATGGGTAATTGATGTTTTAATGTTAATTATCAGATTGTGAATTGGAAATGAATTTTTAAGTTAATTGGTAAATTTTCAATGTGGAATTGGACCAATGGTTCTAGTGGTTAATGATGATGAATTGATAAGGGAACTTCAAAAGGGTACATTTTAATGGACCATATGAATTGTTTTGACTTATTGTTAGACTAATATAGAAAACTCCCTATGGGGAGTTTGTGAATACTCATGTTGTGGAGGTTATAAAAACTCCCTATGGGGCGGTTGTGAAAACACCCATAAGGGTGGTCATGAAACCTCCCATTGTGGAGGTTGTGAAAACCCCATCAGGGAGGTTGTGATACTCCTATATATAAAACACCTTCGGGGTGGTCATGATACCTATTTTGAAATCACCCTTCGAGGTGGTTGTGATACTTTCATGGAAAACACTCGAAAGTGTGGTCATGATATTATGGTTTGAATAGTAATTATAATGTGCTTAGAACATCTAACATTGTTCGATGAAGGTATGGTTGATTAAGGTCATAGAACAGAGGATCAATGATGGTATATTTTGATCTCAGGTTTTACCATGGAGCTTGGGAATTAACAGTTATTTACTAATTTTATTTAAATTGTTTAAAGACATTTTAAAAGTGATTACAACACTTATGTATTTAATTTTATTTTAGATTGGTCACATTTTAGGATGTCTTTAGTGGTGATTTGTAGAGTTGTACTCACACCCTACTCCGGAGGCCATGTAACTTTGGTACCTAATCATATATCAATATTTTGTCACATGTTACAAGTTTAGGGTAAGGACCTAAGGTATGATGTTTTTCTTGGAATGATAGGATGGAGTATGGATGATAGTATCAAGACGGACATGAGACCAGCTTGGTATGAGTTTTATTTCAGTTTTATTTTATTATTTTATTATTCCATGTATATGATCCATCCTTGGGGATCCATTGTGACATGTATAGAATACTCCATTGATATAACATTTTGATATTTTAGTTATTATAGCACTTACCTTATCTTGTTTGTGACGTTCTACAACTTAGTTTATGTGATTATCTATTAGTTATACTACTATTTATACTCTAACAAGAGGATATAATCTCCTCACTATACCACTTTACACCCTTTCTTATTATTGGTATCCTCTAGTATATATGGGGGCACACCCGAGGTGATGTGGCACCACCGACTGAGGGAACTATTGAGTGGCCTCCTGTTCGGGATGTTAAAAAGTGGTATTAGAGATTATTTTATTTTTTCTTACTACTTGGACATGTTATACACGAGGATAATATGTGTTAGATCTTCGTTATGATCTCATGACTAGGAGTGATCAACCCATTCATGAGGGAAATTCAAAGTTGTCAGGTATGGGACTTATTGTTCTTGGAATTTATCATTATAGATGCATTTGATTTTCACCTTGGGTGAGACACTTGATTTATGATGTTATTGGTTTATGGAGAGTTTTAGTGTTGGACCAGTATGGAAAGAGTTTATGCACGTGTTCATGTATTATGTTAGGTGAATAGGATTTATATTTCATTTGTACATTTCCTGTAATTAATAGTTTCAAGTGATTATAATTGTTTGATTTATATATGCTTGTAATTTATAAATGTATGCCGTTAAAAATTGGGTTGGTTATTTAAAGTTTCAATAATGTATTATATAATATTTTCCCATAGAATTCCATGGTTTCATATTTCTTGGCCAATTTCTGGATGTTCTATTGATGTAAAGTAATATATATAAATGGATTGTAAATGTTGGTTTGATTAAATAAAATCATAGTAAGAAACTTATAAGGTGTTTTACCTTATAACTTGTGAATGGAATCTTATTTAACCAATCCTTAGAGTGTGAGCCTTGATAAATAATGATAATTAAATGGAAAGGTTAAAAATTTGAACCCTAGAAATGATGATAAATTTAAAATGTAAACCTTATGAAATGATAAAAGATCAATAATGTAAATTTTTGAAATGATAGACCTTAAATAAATAAGGTTACTTAGAGACCTTGTGTTCTTGTATTGACACTGTGTGTGGGTAATGAGGCTATTGAGAGCACCCAATTTATGAGGTATCTATATTATGAGGTGAGTTAATAGACAGTATTAGGCATGTGACCACTTCCTTTGGAACGCGATGTTAAAAAAACCTCTAATTTGAGTGTGTTATAACATGGTATTTATATCTAGAGATGTGACTAGACCCCGATAAGGGAAGAAATGGATTGGGAGAGAGAATTTGGTTTCTAAAAACCTTTTGATTTGGGGTGTATCTGGAAGTAGATTGTTTTTCCTCACATTACCTCCTATTAATCCATGAACCCAAGAACTATAGTATATCATGACTATTGAAGACCTTGTAGGTTGATGTTTTAGTAGGATATACCATTGTTTGTAGGCTTGAGAACCCTAGATATGGGTGTTTAGGCATGTTGGATTCCATGTTAGTATGAAATAAGAGAAATAAGGTTGCCCATGGGGTATTACCTATGTGAGATAGGATATTCTATCTAGGTGGGAGAACATATTGTCCCTTAGATACAACTTAAGTTTAGTGATTCAATGTCTTGTGATGTGCAAGGTTAACTAATTATAGGGGTTAACCCTATTTTTTGAGTACCTTAGAGGTGGAAGGCCTGTTTAAGAGCTTATGTTTGAGGTTTGATCTTGGGAAGTGCCTTGGGTCATATGTATTAGGCATGGGGAAATGCCTTGAGGATTTCATTTCTGATGAGGTAAGTCTTGATAGGTGTGGTTATATTGGGCGTGTGGCACTTTTTTCAAGTGGAAACTCTTAAAAGGGTTGAGGAAGGGCATATGAATTATCTAGTTCTTGGTGATATAAGCACCTTGAGTTTTGGTGTTTTGGGTTTAAATGTTGAGTTTTGAAGGGAAAGGTCAGTCGAGTGCCTAACCCTGTTGACCTTAGGCGCATTTTAGTGTGTGATGAGTGTATGAGTAGGTGATTATGATTCTAGAATGATGCCTATTATAGGAAAATCATGTGACTATCCATTAACATGGAAAGATTACCGATGTTGAAAAGGATACATAGTGGGTGATCATGTCATGATGGAATTGGCATTTTGTGGGAGCATGGCCGGTGGTTTAGGTATGTGAGCCTAGTCTCAATGAGATATGGTTGATGGGATTGTGTGTTGGGAAATATTTTTGGTCACAGGGGAGTGTGAAACCTCAAGTTTCATTGATAATTAGGGGATACATGATGACTACACATGGGGATTATTGGTTTATATTCTAGTTAGTTGAGCGATGTGGTGGATACAATTCCTTAATGAGCATAATTCATGACGGATTTCTAGAGATTCATGGGTACATAACATGTTTTTATTGGTAACTCCCTCTCATTGAATGGTGACCTGAAAAAGTATTGGAATTCTTGTAGATAGGATTACTGAGGCACTTGAAGAGAATTTAAAAAGCCCTTGTGTTAATGGGTGATATCAATGGGTGGATTTATGTACAGTGGCATGGTTTTATAATTTTCAATTTCTCTAGTTTTCTATGTTTTGGTAGATGAGCGTATCTTAGGAGGATTGACATGTATGATTCGATAAAATAACCTATTCATGTTGCATATTTTGAGAAATTTCAGCGAATTACTATGGCGGGAAGTGAATTATTGACCTCAAGGGCTGTGTCCCTCATTATAAAATGGAATTTCAGGTTATGAAAATGATGAAATCCTTGTGATCAAGGAATGGGCTGTTTTTTTATGTTTTTGTTAACACGAGAATGTTAGCAGTACAACCACGTCTAACCATCGTATCGGTAACAGATAGGGGATGAGCCATATAAACCGAGTTTTTCATTTTAGGGGTGTGATGGTGAGGAAAATCCTATAATGGAGAGTTCCTTATTAGTCGTGGTGTTTTAAACCTCATGTGGAAGGGTCATGGGTGTAATAGGACCAATCATTGGTGATCATTGGCTTAGGAAGTTGGTGATTAGGTGAATATGTTTTTCTAAATTTACTCAGGGATTCTATTGGTATATTTATATGCAATTATGGATGGGTTTGAGTGATATTATTGAACATATAATGTTTTTAGTGATCCAAGCATGGGTTGGATTTTTAGTGAATTAGTATCAGTGTAGGGAATAATTCTAGTTTAGATATTTAGTGATTCAGTCAATGGAATCACACTGGGTTTCAAGTATGGACATTGGTGTGGGTGTTTGGATGATCATGGAATTACCTTAAAGATTTAAGGTATCATGATTGGGTGGTTTAAAAATAATGTTGGTAACTAATACTAGGTGTTTTGGGACTGGTTAACCAGAGGCAGAATTACTGACTTGTCATATGGTTTTGGGAGCAGTGGATTAGAAACCACATTAGGTAGGTGGTATTAGATATGATGAATATGGTTTAATATTGGACAAGGATTTTTAGGAGAAATATGGTGAGTGAAGGCCTTGTAAATAGATGGAATCGATATCTCAACCAGTGTGCTCATGCATGATTGGTGGTTTATGAGCACACAATATAGGTGATAGTCAGGTGATGTGACCGAATTCATCTATTAGGAAACAACTATGCGTTAGTTGAGTTAGTGAAACTTCTAAAATCTAGAGTGGAATTTTTATGGAAATTTTGAGGTAGGTCCTTGTATTTTAAGTAGTATTAGGGGGTGAGACTACATTTTGAGGTGTAATTTTGGGTGAGAATGATCTGGTTTAGACTAGCAACATCAAACTATGAGGCGTGATGTTAATAATTTGAGAATTCAATGATACCACTAAGAGTGTAGCGTCATAATGGTTTTGGATGGGTAGCTCGATGTGTGGTGTATAGGTTGATAAAGATTTAAGAAGTAGATCTAGTTTAGAGTTATTTATTAGCCTGAACACAAATAGTAGGATTCTTTTTTTTGGTTCAAGAATTAGGGCTCGATGATTCTTGAGGTTCCAACTCATGGAATCACTATTATATGGTGGGTAAGTGGTAAGTCCCAACCCCTTTGGAGGTACAAGGTTGTTTAAATTTTTTATAAGACCTTATGTAAATCCCTTTGATGGGGGTATTTTTAAGAAATTCAAAGCACCAAAGGCACTCTGGGGGTTTGGGTCATAAAGCCAGGGCTACATCATGATGCTGTAACACCATCAACTTGCCAACATTAGGCTACTAGCTAGCTGATGGTCAAGGAAGTAACCCTACACAGGCACTGGGCTCACTGAACAATCGGTGGGGACTATTGGTGAGTCAGTGGCCTCTTATTTAGTTTTTAAATGTGGTTATACCTATAATTTTACCCAGGGCCACCCCTTGTTCCTCTTACTTGGGGTTTTTCCCCCAATTGTGTAGTAAACCCCCTCCTATTCCCTTCTCTCCCTCTTCTCTTACGTTGGTGGATCTTCCTTGATCCTTGGCCATTTTTTCAGACTTAGGGCGTGATCAAGATCTATAGGTAAGTATATGAATCCTCTTTCTCCTCTTCAACATTTATTTAATATACTAGTGATCTCTCACAATGTTTGTATAATATATCCTATTTCTAGGGATTTTGTATGCTTTCTCAATTTCTCCTTTTTAGGTCGAACCAGAAACCAAAATTGGGTGATTAGACCTTTCTAAGAATGAGGTAGACTATCTTTAAATTTAACCCATAGTCTCACTATATTTTTATTCAAGTTATGTGTTACCAGCCTTGTTGGGTATCGTAAAAATTTTAAATAAAGGGATTCAATTGTATTTGATTTATTTTAATTTCCTTTTATGTGTATTGAAATTTAGAAAGAGGTGATACCTAGCGGGATGACTATGTAATGAAATTGACCTTGGAATTTTCCAACCAAATTACAAGCCATGATTTTTTAAAAGTAAATGGAAAATTTTAAAGGGATAATTATAATTGAACCCTTGACCTTGTTTTGGCATGATATCACTAAATGGATAATTATGTTTAAATGGTTAAAAAGGGAATTGTGAATTAAATCAATGGCTATGAAATTGAATTTCGTAATCATCGATGTTTTAAAAAGGAATTTAAAGCTTAATAATTCCTTGTGAAATGAAGGATGATTCCAAGGGGATACCCTGGTTTGGAATTGGTACTTTATACGACTAAATTTGTTGGTGAATGTAAATGGATTTTCATGAAATGGGATCTGAATCATGGAATGGTAATGAATTGGTAAATTGCTAAACATAGTTTATGAAAGGTGAAATGGATGTTTTAATGTGAATTGTTGTCTTGTGAATTTGAAATTAATCGTTAAGTTAATTGGTAAATTTTCAATGTGAAATGGAACCAATGGTATAAGTGGTTAATGATTATGAATCAATAATGGAAATTTTAAAGGTAAATTTGAATGGATCTTATGATTTTTTTACTTTTTTTTGGAATCATATGGAAAAATTCATATGTGGAGGTTTTGAATACTCCCATTATGGAAGTTGTGAAAACTCCCTAAGGGGTGTTTGTGAAAACACCCATAAGGGTGGTCATAAACCCCCCCACTATGGAGGTTGTAAAAACTTCCCTTAGGGAGGTTGTGATATTATTATATGGAAAACACCTCTTAATTGTTCATGATACCTATTTAGAAAACACCATATGGGGTGGTTGTGATACTTATATGGAAAAAACATTAAAGGGTTGTCATGATATTATGGGTTGAACAATCACCATGATATTCTCAGAAACATCTGAAATTGGCTGAAGTAGGTATAGTTGATCAGGGTTAAATAAATGAGGGTTAATGATGGTATATTATAATCTTAGGTTTCACTGATAATCTTGAGTATCGATAGTTATTTACCACTTTTATTTAAAATTTTATCTATTTTAAAAGAGTTACACCACTTATGCATGCACTTTTATTCCAAACTGATTATATTTTAGGATGTTGTTAGTGGTAGCCTACTAAGTTTTACTCACACCTCTATTAGGCCTCCATGAAAATTTGGTACCCAAGAAGATATCACATTTTTTTACATGTTATATTTTTAGGGAAATGGCCTGAGGTATGATGTTTTTTTTGGAATGCTAGGATGGAGTATAGATGATGATACCAGTCCAGACTCAAGATCAGTTGGAGTTGAGTTGAAGCTTCAATTTTATTTTATTATTTTTTATTCCATTTATATGATCCTCCCTTGTGTAATTAATTATGACATATATGTAATACTACATTGTTATATCATTTTGATATTTTAGTTATTCTGGCACTTTATTTGTCTTATATATGATGTTCTTCGACCTGGTTTATGTGATTATCTATTATTTTTGTTGTTTATGATACTCTAACCAGAGGTTATAATATTCCCACTATACCACCTTACACCCTATACAATAGTTTATAGAATTTGGTGTATGGGGAGGTTCACCTAAGGTGATGTGGAGACATTAGTCTAGTGCACTGTTGAGTGGCCTTCATGCTGGGACATTACAAGTATATAAGAATATAAACTATAAAGACTAACAAAAAATTATTAAGGTAATATATAAATAATAAATTCATTAGGTCCATGAATACTGTTATGCAATTAATAAGTTTGAATTAAAAAATAATGTACTCATAGTACCCATGAATTGTACAAAAGGCGGTTTTGGGAATATACTCCATTTTAACCTTTAAATAATGATATCCTGATCGAAGATCCACTTTAGATAAGTATTGGGCCCTGCATAACTAATGAAACAAGTCATAAATCCATGATAGGGGATACTTGTTATTTATCATTATCTTTTTGAGTTCTTGATTATCAATACAAATACACATCAACCCATCCTTCTTCTTGAAAAATGGACTGGTGCACCCTATGTTGAAGCGCTTAGACATATGAAACTTTTTTCCAAATTCTATTGTAGTTACTCCTTTAGTTATTCCAGTTCAATGGGGGACATTCTATAAGGATTTTTTGATATTGGTAGGTATATGGGTATAAGATCAATTTATAACTCAACCTCTTGGTTAGGAGGAAGACCGTGCAAGTCTTTTGGGAATACATCAACATATTCCATTATAATGGGAATCTCTTTAAGAGTGGTCCACCCATTTATTTGAATCATTTTATCTAGATATTATTTATCATAAGGGAAAAATATACATGCTTGTGAATAATATTCCAAAGTAGATTCATCCTTCTCCTTACACTTATACATAATCAAAGGATAATTTAGGATAGGGAAGTGATTTCCTTATCCCAGTAATTGATGTGATCTCTATATAGAGACAAACATTCCATTATTAGTATAACATAAAATTATACTAGTGGAAGTATAATAATGTTTTTGGGAGATTCATATTACAAAGGTTCATCAAGGATGAGATACATACTTGAGATGAAACAATTTCACCATTTAAAATTTTCATTGATAATTCAACTTGTATATTTTTCAGTAGTTCTTGGACAGTTCTACTAAACTTTTATGATACGAAATAATGTGTATAAAAAGAATCAAATAGTATTTTCAATATTATTGAATGAACAACTATTGTAACTTTATCCACATATTTTTCATTATCCACCACAGTAGTGGTAATAACATAAGATCACCCTTTTTCTCTTAGTATTAGAGGTTGTCATAGTTGTTATCTTTAAATACCCTTATATTAGTGAATTTTTTTGTATAGTATCCATGTACCTTATTGTTAAAACATTGAACCACATTATGAGGATGATTTGTGAGATTCCTTTACTTTATTTTATTGGTGTGATTCTTTATCTCTCTTATACATTCACTAGATTGATGTCCCTCCTTTCCATAATTGAAACATTTCCTAGTCCCCTTGAGACTATTTACAAGCTGCTTATTCCCACACTTTTTACATGTTCAGTATTTGATCTTCTTGAAACTGTGATATTTATCCAATGATCCCCTAGAATTAAATTTTATTCTTCACTTCTTATCTCTAGTCCCTCGAGACCAAAGAGAATCACCAACCTCCATCTCAACTTTGAGGGCACGTTAGATAACTACATCATAGCTGTCAAAGTCCATAATTTAAAAATATATTCATTGAAGCATATTTATCTCACTAAATAAGTGACAATTTTATTTTCAATGTTAATGACACATTCATATGTATACCGTGCATTTCTTTTGAAGTTAACCTCATAAGACCCGACAAATTCATCCTCCTTTTTTCTTGAGTGTAAGGAAACCATCTCCATTTTAATATGGAGAGTGTGGGGAAAATATTTATTGATAAATATCCTCTTAAATTTACCCCACTATATAAATTCTATGTCTTTCTTGGGATTTGTATTCTTGATTAGTGTCTACCAAAAACTGACTTCTCCCTTAAGGTGATAAACGACATGTATGACCTTCTCTTTCTCAAAGCATTAAAGGAATAATGATATCTTATCAATAGAGTTAATCCATTATTTTGTTATTATAGGATCAGAAGATACACTAAAATTTAGAGGTCTCTATATCATAAAAGACTTAATCACAACTTTATGTTTATTAGGATAAAGAGGAATTTGTATGTGATTCAAGATATTAACCATAAGTTGAGTTAGCTGTTCTAGTACTTCCATGAAGTTATCAACTTCATTTCCCATCATGTTCAACATTTTATTAGGTAAATCATCACATTTACCATTGCATATGTTTTTGGAATGATTCTTTCTATTTCTATCCATTTTCTAAAATAAAGGTTAGGGATGAGAGTATTCAAACCAATAAGAATATAAAAGGGAAAATATGAACTTAAAAGTAATAACCCATAAATGTCATATAAACCATATCTTATAATTTTTTAGGTTTAAATAGAGGTCATCCATGGTCTATTTTCTATTAATTTATCTAACCTAAAAATATATTAAAATACCTCATAATGGTTTGTAAAGAGAATATTAATTATCCAAAGCCTATCCATTGGGAGTGTCTATACAAGTATATGGTCTTAAGCCCACTCATCATGCACCGATTAAAGATTAATTTGATACAAAACCAACCATTTTCAAGGTGATTACACCTAGGTGCATCTATGCCACAACCATACCCTCTAGATTTTATTTAGATAGAAATTTAATTTCTAGGAAAACACATACTCTATACTCTACCAAAACTTTAGTATTGATTATTTAAAATTATCCTTAGGGGTTTCTCTAAATTGACCTTTCTCTGATACCAGATATAATAACCCAAACCTTAAACACATTTTATTTCATAATTTTTAACATATTTTTCCAACAAATACAATCCAAGGATCTATATTTCTTGTGTATTTGGGATATTAGAAACATCAATACATCATATTTAAACATAAACTACATGACATTTATTTAAAAATATATATATTACTCCAAACTCCCATAGATATTCTAAAACTGAATAGGATACACTAGGGAAATACATAAATGAAAGGGTGAGCTAGAAAGCTGTAATGACCTTGACTCAAGTAACCCAGAGCTGGTGTCTACTTTGTTACATTGGCATAAGATACAAGGAATCACATCATGAAGGACTGAATAGTTTAGTATTATTATTAAACTAGATACATGCATGATTCATATATTACATTTTAATCCACTAATTCCAACATTTTTTTTCAAGAATATCATTATTCCCTCAAGTATATCCTTACATATAATTCATAGTACACTTCTTGGATTCCTAAGAAAGGAAACAAAATAAGGGTGATCTCAAATGATTAGTAAGGGTTAAGCATAATAGAAGCTATCATGAATCAATAAGAATAATCAGCATGGAAATGTACATAACTAAACACACTTTCCATTTAAAGAAGTTTAATATCATGATAAGATAATTTATAATCAAAATGAAAGGTAAATAACTGAACACACATGAAATTTAAATAATTTGAATATTATGATAAGATAATACATAATCAATATGGAATGAAAGTAAATGAACACACATTCCATTTAATCAATAACTAGATTACCATGAATATATAAGGCATAAAAAATATGGTAAGATAAATAACTAAACACACATTCCATGTAATCAATAAAATGAGAATGAAATGCATTTAGAGATAATATCATTGTGAAAATATCATGGATAATAATAAATGAATTCTCACCAAATGAAATTATTAATTATTGGATGTCATGATATCAAGAATCATGAGACCTCTACTATCAATACCTTTCAAAAGATAGTTTAAAATTGATGGGTAGATATACACCATACACCATTTAACTAAGGCTAGCTAACCAATTCATCTTATAAAACCTATCGATGCATCAAGGGGATATATATAAACAAGAACCACCTATAGCTGCATGTAAAAATCATTTTTATATATCTAATAATTTATTTAATTCATGAATCAATATGACTTATTATGAAATATCTGTATTGAGTAAAGGATATAAATTTATCATTATTTACCCAGTTAATCAAATATATTTCAAAGTAAAAACCATATGTAAAAATTTCATAAAGTTTAAGAAATAATCATATTGATCATACAAAAATATGGATATTCAAGATAAATGTAATTTATAATGAAAAATTATCATAATAAAGTTATTTTTTCAAGAGAAAGCAAACAATCACAAAATAAATTGAGATTGTATAATAAGTTTGACCTCTTTAGTAACTTTTAAATTGTAACCCCTTGAATAATAAACTTGAAATGAAACATTAATCATCATGAATAAATATATATTCATGTTAAATACATTAAAGGGGAAATATATACACCACATAAAAATGAATAGGTGTATATTAACAAATATGTCTCAATGAAATGGAAATCGAGATAAAATCCCTCACCACTTGGTTACATTCAAGTAAAATACCCTTGGATAAAATAATTCAAATTAAACTTAAAATACCTTGAATTATGAATTATTCGTGATATTAAATGTAAAATGGGCATTATGTACACAAAATAAAATAAATTAGGTGCACAACAATAAAATATGCCTTAATGGAGGGAAATTAAGATGAATTCCCTTACCTCACACTTCCTTTTGGTTGAACATGATTTAATATACTGTATAATGGTTTTAAGAATCTTATTAATTTATACTAGAATCATATTCATATTTATAATATCATATATTATCCTCTTATAATATTTTACCACCCATTTGTAAATAATATTTCATTATTTTCATTGTTTTAGGTATTAATTGCCTTGATTTCTCAAGTGTGTTTTGTCATGAATATTTTGGTTCATGGGTATAGGATATAGATCCATAATATCACGAATTATATTAATATTATAATATCATATTTAATTAATATATATATTTTTAGGATCATTATTGAAGTTTGGACATAGAAAATGAATCGCATCGTTTTGTGGTGACGATATGTCATACGTACACATGAGCGATAATATCATTCCTTTAACGAGTGAAATGATAATGAAATAGGTGATATATTAATCTTAAATAATTAATATCAATTAAAATATATCACATATGTTTATTAAATTTATCCTTATTACTTTCCATGTAATTCCTAAGTGAAAAATGAATCACATCGATTCGTGAAGTGGTAGTTCGCCACACACATGAGTGATGTTATCATATTTTAAACAACATGGAAAGTAAGAAGGTATATGTGATATTATAATTCAGAATTATAATTATATAATAAATATAATATAAATTTTTTAAATCCATCATTATATCTATCATCGAAATATGGTGATACAAAATGAATTATATCGGTTCGCGAGGTGATAGTCCACTGTACACATAATTAATAGTTTTGTTTCCCATTTAATGGAAGAGAAGATGTATATAGGTCATGAAATTAACATAATAACATCTCGGAATATTTAATATAATGATGTTATTATATAATCATGGTTTAATAAGATTTCAAGGAGGTGTAATAAGAAACAAAACAAAAATGAATGTTTTAAAACGCTACCTCTTCTTCAGACAACCTCTTTAGGTTTGTGACAAAATCCTTTATAGGTTGGATTAATGATCAAAAAAGGGATCAAGGATGTTTTTATGGGATTAATAAATTTTTTTATATGTATTTGTCAAACCTAATTTCTTTTTAAGTGTTAATAGGGGAGGATAGGGGGTGTCCTTTTATAAGTGGGGGAGATGACACACATGAAATTTTTGAAAAAAATAAATTACAACCATTTTTTTCATAAAAAAACCTAAAAATGGGTCATTATCTAACATTATAAGTTATAAGGTCTAAATATAGCCATAAAATGAGTTTTGGACAAGTTTATAGGTCATTTTAACCCTTATCTTTTTTAGTTTATCCATGGTAAATTATTTTTTACCTTAGTTGTGATAATTAATTTTTATTTATTTTACTATTAATAAATGTAAAAAATTAAGTTGAAACTATTAAATAATATTAATTATTCTGATTCCAAATATTAAATCCATTTTTATAAATTAAATCCAAATTATTGGTAGAATCCAATTTAAAATTATACCCACAGGCGCGACGAAAAGCCAGGTTTTCAAAGAGAAAATTCTCATAAGTGTAGAAGGTTTTATTATCAAAATCTAATATAAAATTGATTACAATGATATAAATTAGGTATATTTTAATATAATTTAACTAAATTCACTTTAAAACCAATTTAAAATATAATTTAAACTTGTAAATTATTTAACTAAAAAATATGTTTCCAATAAAAATCAGTATTTTCACAATTCATTGAAAAAGGAAAATTTTCAGAAAAATACAAAAAAATACCCCTAAGATAATTTTGATATGATGATTTAAAAAATTAAGTTCATTTTTAAAATATTTTTTCTAAAATTATAAAAAATTAATTTTAAATTATGTATACAAAGTGCGATTAAACCGACTTTTAGAAAAATAAAACTTTTCTGAAAACATTTCATTTTTTTTATTTCAAATGATTCTTATTTTAATTCTAATAAATTTATAACCAATGAATTTTTTTATAAATCTCTAAACCATAGAATTTTTATAATTTATTTTTCACTATTCATACCCTCTAATTTAATGGATAGGTTATAATGATATACTATATTATGGTTCGTTTATATTCGGGGTTGTGTGTTGTGTAAGCTATCAAAGAGATCAAATTTATTTAAATATAAATTTATCAAAAAGTATCGAGGTGTTACATTATTGTCTAAGATAAGTGTTACATGTAATATATGTTATCTAACCCAACTTTATTATTTTATAATATAAAGGTGTTACATTTTCACCACCTTTAATAAATTGCATCCTCATAATTTAAACTTGCACTCAGACATCAAAGGATTTCTATTTGAAATTTTATTTTTTGAAAAAACCACATTTTAAAAAGGGTTAACAAAACTTATTCTTAAAATAGGGAAAGATGAATATTAAAGGTCATATGGAATAACACATAACTAGGTTTCCAATTAGGATAACATAAGTGGGATGTAAAGATATGTACATGGAAGAAAAGAGTAAATAATTATAGAGAGTGATAGAGATCATTGATCACAAGAAAGTGAATGATCAATATAAAGTTAAGGACTTCAAAACTATAAATTTGTGATGATTTAAAAGATCATTTGATTCATCTAATATAAAGGTAATATGATAAAATTTTTGTTTCAAGATCCTTTTTCTAAATTTAAGGAATTACTTTACCATCTTGACTATGAACAAAAGGAAATATACTTACTTGATATATTTATATTTCATAAGCACAATTTCATTATTTGGTTATGCTTAAATCAATTTCCAAATCATCTCTTACTCCAAGAAATGAATATCTAAAAATCATTTTTTATGCTTAAAGAACTAAAATTAAATTTTAATATATCATAAGATCCATAAAAGAGTGATGAGTCTTTTTTCCCGTTTATAAATATTTTCTAAAAACTTATATGGTCATAAAAAATTATCCAATATAATATATTAATATCTAAACCTCAATAGTAACATCACTAATTAGACATTAATATTTATCTATCAAATCATTTAAGTAAAAAATGATATATTAATTAGAATATCACGTAGGCTAGTGGTAGGTGCAATACCCTTATCACCCTTCAATTATGGGTTCAAGCTCCATGGCCTTGCCAGATGTGATAGTTTTCACCTGGAATGCAGGCTGTCCTTTTTATAAAACTATATCAATATAATTCCTATAATATTCCAAAAGTGTAATAACCCCACACAATTACCTCAACATAAAGATAAGATAAACCCTAAATGTTACCAAAACCTTGAAACTTATTCCAAAAAAATGTAAGGTTATCCTTCCTTAAATAACATTTTCATTAAAATATATACTAAACCAATATATTGTATTCCCATAAATGTTTTCAAAAAATATCCTTATAATGTAATATTCACACCACACAAATTTTAAAAAGTTATGTTTAAGAATTTGAACTTATGATCAAAAATAAATTAATAAACTCATGATGGTATCCATAACTCTTAACTTAATGAATAAATACATGATTTTAAAATTTCACACAATCCTTAGATGTTTCATGATTCTTATAAAAAAAATACCATTGGTAAAAATAATTCTAAAATGTAATTATTGAACACCAATAAACAAAAAATTCATCCTTTTTAAGTCAACATAAGTCCTTTCTTGGTCTAGGGGTTAACCATTAAAAGAGGAAATTGAATCATATAATTCTAAGGTTCCCCACATTTAAGATAATAAATTATAATTGGATCCTGGATGAAATTTATTTTCTTCCATTATAATCTTCATTTTTTTTGAAATTCATTGCTTTATGCCCTTCTTTTCCACACATAAAAACATTTCCCTATTACTTTGAGATACTTTCATGGGTGTCTCATTTCACATTTCTGACTTGAAGGAAATCAATCCTTCTTTCCCCCATGGTTTCCATCCCTCAACCTCTTTGAGAAATCCATCCTCCTATTCTTTATAGAGTCTGAGATTTAGTTAAGGTATATGTTGTTAATCATTTCTTGAGATAATTGATTAGGAATAATCATAATATCTTTCACTCCAGTAATCATCCAATTTGGTTTCTCATAGTCACCAAATTTTCCTTCATATTCAATTTTAACATTATTCCTTTGGGTTCTGACCATTGAATAAAACCAAAAAGTATAATGTGAGCAAAAATAATCATTTTGGGAAAACTATATAATTATTTATAGGATGGATAAATAATGAAACATTATTTTCAATATAGACACCTTAGGCTTAACCTATGTCATTCATTTTAATCATCTATTCAAATCCTTCATAATGTTTTGTAAAGAAAATGTGAATTATCCAAATCATATACCCTAGGATTGTTAAAAAATGTGGGTAGTATGTCCCATTATCATGTACTAGGTAATGCTAGAGTCAATCCCAACATTCCTTTTTCAGAGTTATTATCCATAGGTACATCTATTTCAGAACCCCATCCACTTTTAGTATCCAAACAAGGATGTATTTCCCAAAAGAATCACATAATATCTACATTAATAAAACTTTAAATTTTTCGTCTATACTTATCCTCAAATTTTATCATAGGGTTATTTTACTTAATCCATGTTTTCCTAAATATAGTTCCCAAGGTTTCTACTAAAATTGCTATAATACCAACTATAATGACCCCAAATCTAGTAACCTGGAGGTAGTGTTTGCTTTATTACATTATCATAAGATAAAAGGAATCACATACTGATAGAACAAATAGTATAATAGTCTTAGTAAACTAGATATATACATTATTCCCACATTACATTTGAATACAAAAAATTAAAACATATTTTTTTCAAGAACATCATTATTACCTCTAGCATATCCTTACATAACATTCATAGTACACTTCATGGATTCCTGGAAAAGGAAACAAAATAATGATGAACTCAAATTCTTAATAGGGGTTAAGTAAAGTGGAAGCTATAATGAATCAATAAGGAATAATCAACATGGAAAGGTAAATAACTGAACACACATGCCATTTAATTAATTTTATTATCATGATAATATAATTCATAATAAATATGGTAAGGTAAATAACAGAACACACATACTATTTAAATAAATTAAATATCTTAAATTGATATGGAATAATAAATATGGTATGGTAAATAGTTAAACACACATTACATTACATCAATAAACTGAGAATGAAATTCATATGGAGATAATATCATTGCGAAAATCTCATGGATAATAATAAATGATTTATTACCAAATTAAATTCTTAGTTATTGTAAGTTATTATCTCAAGAATCATTATACCTATACTATTAATACCTTTCACAAGATAGTTTAAAACAAATGGGTTGGTATACACCAAAAACCCTATTTAACTAAGGATAGAAAACTAATTCATCTCATAAGACCTATCGATGAATATAGGGGATTTTTATAACCAAGCCCCACTCATAGCTGCATGTCCAAAGAATTCATCATTTATTAAATAATGTATTTAATTCGTGACTCAATATTGCTTATCATCAAATATCCATGTTGAGTAAAGAATACAGATTTATCAATATTTTCTCAGTTAATCAAATATCTTTAAAAGTAAACACTGTATATAAAAATGGAATAAGGTTTATGAAATAATCATATAAATCATATAATAATATTTATATTTAATATAAATTTAATTTTCAATTACAAATTACCACAATAAAGTGATTGTTTCAAGATAAAGTAAACAATCACAAAAAAATGAGAACGTATAATAATTTTTACCTCTTTGGAAACTTTTAAATTGTAACCCCTTAAAGAATAAAATTGAAATGAAACATTAATCATCATGTATGAACAAAGGGTTAGTATATACACCATATAAAATTGAATAGGTTCATAATAATAAATATGTCTCAATGAAATGGAAATCGAGACGGAATCCGTCACCACTTGGTAATGTTCAAGTAAAATCACCTTGGATGAAATAAATAAAATTGAACTTAAAATACCCTGAAGTATAAAGAATTCATGATATTACATGTAAAAGGGGAATTATTTACACCATATAAAATAAATTAGGTGCACAATAATAAAATATGCCTCAATGAAGGGAAATTGAGATGAAGTCCCTTACCCCATGATTATTTTTGGTTGAAAACGATTTAATCTCATGTATAATAGTTTTAAGAATGTTATTAATTTATACCAGAACCATATTCATATTTATAATTTTATATAGTATACTTTTATAACATTTTACAACCTATTTGATAATAATATTTCATTATTTTCATTGTTTCAGGTGTTAATTGCCTTGTTTTCTCATGTGAGTTTTATCATGAAAGTTATGGTTATTGGGTATAAGATATAGATACATTATATATAAAATTATATTAATGTTATAAATATCATATTTAATCATTATATACATTTTTAGAACCATTCTTGAAGGTTGGACATGGATAATGAATCTCATTGCTTTGTGGGGATGGTAGGTCGTACGTACGCACGAGCGACAATATCATTCCATTAAATAGTGAAAGGATAAGGAATTGGTTTATATATTAATATTATATAATAAATATAATTTAATATATATCATATATATTCATTAAAATTTTCCTTATTACTTTCCATGTAAAGCGTAAGTGAAAAATGAATCGCATCATTTCGTGAGGCGATAGTCCATCGTATACATGAACGACATTATCATATTTTAAACAAAATTGAAAGTAAGAATTTATATGTGATATTATAATTAAATATAATATACATATTTTAAATTAATCATTATATCCATCCTATAAAGGTGGTTATGGAAAATTAATTACATCAGTTTGCGAGGTGGTAGTCCACCGTACACACGCTCAATAGTTTCGTTTCCCATTTGATGGAAGAGGATATAAATATGGGTCATGAACTTAAAATAATAACATATAAGTATATTAAATATAATTAGGTTATTATATAATCATGTTTTAATAATATTTTAATGAGGTGTAAGAAGAAACAAAATAAAAATGATCATTTTAGAGCGTCGCCTCTTCTTCAGACAACTTCTTTAGGTTTCCACTAAAATCCTTCATAGGTTGGATTTATGATAAAAATATATATATATATTGTTTTTATAAGAGTATTAAGTGATTTTTTATATATTTTATGATCCAAACTTATTTTTAAGTGCAAATATGGGAGGATAGGGGGTGACCTTTTATAAGCGGGGGAGTGGACACACATGGAATATTTGAAAAGAATCAATTACACCCATATTTTTATCATGAAAAAGCCTAAGAAATGGGTCATTATATAACCTTATAGGTTATAAGGTTTAAATATATCCATAAAATAGGTGTTGTAAAAGTTGTTAGTTCATTTTAACCCTTATATTTTTAGTTTAACCCCTGGTAAATCAGTTTTTACCTTAACCATGATAATTAATTTTTACTTCTTTTATTATTAATAATGTTAAATTTTTTATTAAACTTATTATATAATAAAAATTATACTGATTAAAAATATTTAATCAATTTTTAAAAATTCAATTCACATAATTTTCACAATCCAATTTAAAATTATACCCGCGAATGTGATGAAAAGCGAGTTTCCAAAGAGAAAATTCCCACAAGTTTAGAAGGTTTTAATATCAAAATTAAATATAATATTGATTATAATGACCTAAATTAGTTATATTTTAATATAATTGAACTAATTTTACTTTAAAAAAAATTAAAAGTATAATTTAACCTTGTAAATTATTTAAACAAAAAGACAGTTTCCAATAAAAATTAGTATTTTTCACTATTCATTGAAAAATGAAACTTTTCAAAAAAATCCTGAAAATTCACCCTAATATAATTTTGATATTGAGATTTAAAAAATTAATTTAATTTTTTAAAATAAATTTTCTAAATTTGGTAAAAAAATATTTTTATATTATTTTTGCAAAGAGCGACTAAACCTCATTTTAAAAAAAATACAGCTTTTTAGAAAACATTTTTTTTCTTTAAAATGATACTTATTTTATTTCTATTAAATATATAACCAATTAATTTATTTATAGATGTGTAAAAAATATAGTTTTAATAATTTATTTATTACTATTCATACCTTCAAATTCAATGGCTATGTTATATTGGTATACTACATTATGGTTCGTTTAGACTCGGGGTTGTGTGTTCTGTAAGCTATCGAAGAGATAAAATTTATTTAAAAAGAAATATATCATAAAGTCTCAGGGTGTTAAATTCTATTATAATATTAATGTTTCATGTCATATACATTATCAAACTAAACTTTCTTCTTTTAAAATCTTGGGGTGTTATAAAATCCTAGTAAGAGAATAATCAGAGTAAAGCATGATGACGAGACAACACATATAAGTCCGGAGGCATAAAATGATATAAAAAATAGAATGATCATAATAATATAAACATGGAATAATTTAATGATACAAAAAGTCCATTTAATCATAAATATGTGGCAACAACATAAAGTATCACATCATAAGCATAAGTTAAGTCCCATCACCAATACAACATAACATAGTGTGGTAGGTTGACTGCCCGTGCACCATACATGGTATCTCATGAGATAAAAATATTACCAAATTAATTATAAGGCTATATAATTATCATCCAACACATCAAATCACAATATGTGAATTCATATAAGTGAAATTTCATGAACCAACCCAGGTTGACCCCGAACCGGTCACCCAAGACGATCTGTGGTAAGGCCCAAAGGGAATTCCCGATCCCCATGGGTTGAAAACTAGTGCCGAGAATATACAGAGAAACAAAAAGGGAATGATTTCACCAAATATAAATGAATAAACTAAACATCAGAAAGAAGAAGCATCCCAATATGTATATCAATATCCAAATTGAACATCTTTTACACAAAAACTGAAAATACAACAACTGAAAAAAATGAACTACACCTAATGACCACACATCTCCATGTGACCTTTAGGGTAACTCTCAAATTCCAAAACCAACCATATCCCACAAAAATAAAAACCAAGATGAAACCTACACCAAAGTCTAAAAACAAGAATAACTATAGGTGTGAGTATTAAAAATCAGTAGGCATACCCGAACTAATCTATTCCCAATGCACTCCCTTTAAAATAAAAGAAACATAAAATCCAGGTTTGAAATACAATATAAAAGATTAATATTTTACCACACACTTTTCCACTTTAAAATAAATCATGGTCCATTTCCCTTTTTACATTAAAAACTGCATTCTTTTTCTAAGAAGGAACCATTAGCGTTTCAATGAGGAAAGATGAACGAATGTGTAAAGTTTTTTTTTCAAAACATTTTTCCATAAACACTAGAAAAAAAAAATTATTTTTATCAATAAGACACATTATTCAAAGAAACAGGAACAAAAATTATATAAAAAGGGAAATGGAAAAATATCACATAAGATTATCCAACCAATCAGGCATCTCAATCATCCATCAAAAGTAACTTAGTTCCAATAGATGTGGGAGGAACCTAGGAGATCGTGAATAATCTGGAACATACTAATACATGTTAACTCATCCTAGAAATCATGACTCACTCGATGAAATTAAATCACCATAAAACACTTGTCCACACCCCACATAGTACAGACCAAAGGGACCAATCCCATAGAAATAAAACTCAATATATCCCCATGCTATGGGCCACTAGCAAGTGTGTAACCTAACTGGTGAAAAAATAATTATCAGAAAATTAAATAGATATGCTAGGTTATCCATATCAAGATCATGGAAAAGGGTGAGACAACTAATTCCAAACTAGAATCCAATCACATGCACATATATAATAATAACTCACATAACAAGCATCACCTGAGTCACCCCAAGGATCAATATCTTGCCATACAACTCATAGGTCCCAAAGGAGTCCATACCAAGGATCTACTAATTCAGACAGGTTAAATGGGTCACAGGGATTCCACAATGAATAAATCCTACCCATATAATATAAAAAAGGTAATAAGATATCCCAAGGAGGGTTTTCATGATAAACATTTTCACTACTTTTACAAAATTTCCAAATAGACTCAAGCATGTTTCTCATAAAGATCATTTTAAAAGAATAAATTCTACCTTTACAAAAAGGTACAAATAAATCATTTACCATTTCAGAACCACTTTATAAAATCAACTTTTTAACAATCATTTCACATTTCCAGGATAAAACCATTTTCACAAAAGACTTTCTAAACAGGCCACACATCACCAACACATGCCAAACCATTTTCAAAATCCAAGTACACTTTCCTTTAAATCCAAAAACACTTTAAAAACCCATTTAAGGAACCCAATAATCATTTCACATATTATAAATATATTCATAAATTAAAACCATTATTTAGATATCAAAAAGCACATGAAAAATCTAACCAGTCATTTAATCGAACACTTGGTGTGCAATATTTAACAAAACAATTCCATTTATCACATAAGAAGGGATAAACCACTACTTTTCACACCAAAAAATCATTTCAAAGACCACAAATCATTATTTATCATATAAGGGAGGTGAAAAAGTAATAAAATAATGAATCTTAAATTATAATGGAAAGTGAAAAGGGGAACCTACCTCAATCTCACAGTGCTTCGACAATTCACACTCCAAAACACACCATGAGGGTTCCAAGAGCCAAGATCTATCAAGAGGAATCCTAAAAAAACCCCCAACATAAATCAAGGAGAACATGAAACCTAGATCCACGTGACCTAGGAAGGAGAATATCTCAAGAGGAAATGAAAGAAAGGGGAAGAGGTATAAGATAGTAGAGGGTTACCTTGAGAAATCTATCCCCAAACTTGAAGATTCACCATAGATATTTCATTGAAGGAGGAGTGGAGGCTTGGAGAACAAGAGAGGATCCCCTTAGGGTCGCATGAAATAGAGGGATGAGAGGGGAGGAATTTTGGGTTAAAAATACCAAGAGGTTAGTGTTGGAATTTCAAAAATTTTAAGATTTGGGTTGCTTGCATGGTTTGGATACACAGTTTACCAAACCGTGAACCGACTATGCGCCCCTTACTGGACACACCTGGGTACCTGCATGGCTTAGCCGCATGGTTTGAAAACCATGCCCCAACCGTATGGAATGTTTTTGTCCTAAGATAGTGGCTACCCACATGCTTTAAGCATGATTTGACTAACTGTGCATGGGCGTACACCCTCAACCAAAATCACTCTAAGGATTTCATGGTTTCCTAGAGCATGTCGCACGGTTTACCCAAACCATGAGATGACCGTGTTCCAAGAGAAAAACACCCCAAAAAAAAATTTAAACCCATCACACTTGAAACTTGAGAGAAAAATCCAAGGTTAAAAGATAAATCAGAACAAAGGTATAAAAAAAAAATCCGGGTGTGACAATTCTCCCCACCATAATTCTTTATTCTCTTAGAAATCCCCAAAATATCCTAGTTTATTGATCAATGACTAAGTATTTCCACATTTTTCTTAATACAATATCTCAAACAAAACATCTCAACCACCACCAAATAGAACTTATTCCTCTTGGGTGAAATAAAACAACAAACCAAAACCAATTCCTAAGAATCAATGATAAAATCAAGCCATAAACTTTTATATCCATACCTAAAAAAAGATAATTGAGGAAAATATAAAAAACCCAACATTCTCCCAAACTGAAAAGAGATTAGAATAAAAAAATTTCAAAAATAGAAATCCAATTCTTACCAGACTGCCATCTGAAACCAAACTAAATTCTTAATACGAGAGGCCGGAATGGAATCCCCACTACAGGAAACCAACTAGAATCATCCACTTTGAAAGAGACCATAATGAGGCCTGCAGTGGGTCTCCCCACCATTAAGAACCAACTAGCTTGAATCAATAACACATGATAACACATGAATTTTCCAATGCAGGCCAACCAACCCCGCCACAAGGGGGACCCACCGAAAGAAACTCAAGATAAGAGATAATTAAATCACGATGAGGAAAAATACAATAGAGAACCCTAAACTGTCTCCATTCCCACACTGAAGAAAAAACAAGTCCAAGGTACCTCAAACCCTTGGTATTTCTAACTACACATAGGCTTCACTTCAGGGTCTATGGCTGGAGCCCTAATGTTTGAAGTATCTCGTGCCTCGTATCCAGAATCTAAAAATCTCCTATCATGAAGACAAGAATTAAAATGGTACACATGGGATACACCTCCATTTAAATTGGAGAAAGATTTTGAATTTTAAAAATAAGAACACACTTTCATTAAAATAGAAGTTTTTAGAAGATCCACAACATCCCCTTACATAATAAGAAAAATAAAACACCACATGGTGAAAACTCCATAGAAAAAAGAAACATTACAATATAAAAGGACATTAAACTGAGTCCAAAAAACACTCTACTCCTATGAACTATCTCTATGTAACTTCTTGGAAACACCCCAATATAACTGTTCCAAGTGGCCTAGGAACCCGAAATCATGAAAGGTCTTCACTGTTCTTGAGCATGATGAATTCTTATGACCTAGTTTACCACACTGATGAAACACAACAATTCCACACCCATAAAAAGCTGATGAAATATATTGAGGTCTTTTCATCCCATGACCAGATCCAACAACTTATGACTGCTTCCCCACTTAATTATTGGAATTCCCCTCAATAATTCCATAAACTTAAGGAGGGAAGACTACCTCAGGAACTCTTGAAAATACAACTTCAACACAAACAAATTTCCTCACCAGATCTACAAATGAG
This sequence comes from Viscum album, assembly GCA_963277665.1. Taxonomy (NCBI): domain Eukaryota; kingdom Viridiplantae; phylum Streptophyta; class Magnoliopsida; order Santalales; family Viscaceae; genus Viscum; species Viscum album. Next base: position 286,452,855 of record OY728151.1, on the reverse strand, counting down.
GTTAGATTGAACTCCAACACCTTCGACTATAGATTGTGACAAATCTCACACTAAAAATCTTGAGCCTTTAAGGAATCATCCACAACATACCCAGAATCATATGGAACTAGGTCCAAAAAGGGAAGATATAACTCTAACAATAACCCATAAACGTGCTGCAGACAACACTTATCTATTCCCTTTCTTACCTTCATCATCTTAGAGAAGTATTATTGGATGAATGAAGCCTTGAAGAATTACCAAGTAAGATCTTTCTAAGGATTGTTCTGAGAGACTGAATTCCACTACCTCCAGGGTGAAACCTCAAGTACAAAGGTAAAAGAAATCACCTTTAAGGACTCGGGAAACTCAATGAGGATAAATTTCCATTCAATTTTTTTCATCCACTCTTCTACTTCGAGAGTATCTGCTTGAATATAAAAGAGTGGTGGATTTAACTTTCAAAACTCAATAATTAAATATTTAGGTTGATCAAATAGAGAGCCTTCTAATAGGGAACCAACTATAGTTTCCCTTGAATATCTATGCAATATTTATGGGGGAAATCACTAGTAAAAAAGAAAACCAAGATCTAAATAAAAACCAAATCATCAACAAGAGTTATCAAACTCAAAACACCTCATAAAAAACACTTCCAAAATCAAGGAAACACAAACCATACAACCTTGGTTTTCAAAACACTAAAATCATCCTCTTAAAAACACTTTTAAAAGAAAAATTGGTGGATTAAACACTCTCCAATGGAATTACTTATAGTCTCACTCACATGCACATCACTACGCCACTTAGGCACCATCAACTCATGCCCTACCAAGAATTCATCCACCAAAATCATTGTCAAACCACTTTCAATACACATCCATCCATGTGATCACCCAAGATGATACCAAAGGAAAAAAACATTTTCATTTCCCAAATCAAAACATTCATCCCAAGATTTAATAATCTCATCCCACTTCACATTTCAAAATTCATAAACTTTTAAAAAACTCACTAAATATCAAGTCAAACACCATTTTTAGATTCCACACTTCAAAGAATTGAATTATGATTAAAAAAACAAAATCCCATGAATTTACATAAAAAAATCCATTTCATCTCATTCAAAACATTTTTAGAAATTCAAAAAATCCCCTTTTTCAAAACAAATTTATACTTTCCCAGAAACCAATTCGGACAAACCCCCAAAGTCATTTAAAAAAATATAATTTTCCTAGAATTTCTTAAAAAATAAAACTAAAAACTCAATTTCCATTTTTCAGTACCAAACTCTTTCCACTTAAAAATTTATTTTTCAAAATTCAAAAGAAATAGTTCCCAAAAAAAATTCAAATCCACAAGGAACTCAAAGAAACTCACAAGGGGAAACTAGTATCAATGGGTGGCTTAGCCATATACTTGGTATCCATACGCCAATCACACCACTATCATAGAGATTATTATAGGACCATGTACCCTACTCCACATGGCTTTCCATGCCCTACGATCTCACTGAGACCACTATCACAACTCTATTTTCTTGTCCCAAATACCAAACAATCCACAAAAACCAAATAAACCAACATAACCAGACTTCCCATGGAATCCTAAGGCTTGGTATAGAAAGTGTTGTCCAGAAACTCCTTCATACCTACACCCTAAGGTTATGACAGTCCTAATCCATCTACCTTGACATCCCAAATAATATAGGGTGCTCTAAAAGTAAGGTCCTACAAATATTGACATGATTTGATACCATTTTGTCACGAAATAGATCGGGTCGATGCTAAACTGGTCACCTGATCTGATCCATGGCAAGGCCCAAAGGGCGTTCTCGATCCCCATGGGATGACAAATAGTGATAGATATTAACAAAGAAACAAAAAGGGAATGATTTAGCCCAATATAAATAAATAAACTAAATAGTGTAAGAACAAAAAGCCCTATATGTATATCAATATCCAAACTGAACATCTTTTACACAAAAAACTGAAAATACAACAACTGAACAAAAAAAATTCACATAACGACCACACATATTCATGTGACCCTGAGGGCCACTCTACGATACCAAAACCAACCATCGCCCACAATGATCGAAACCAAGATGAAACCTACACCAAAGGCTAAAAACAAGAAGAACTATAGGTATGAGTACTAAAACTTAATAGGCATTCCCAAACCAATATATTCCAAATGTATTTCCTTTAAAATAAAATAAAAATCAACTATAGGTTTAAAATACAATATATAAAAGTAATATTTTACCACACAATTTTCCACTTTAAAATAAATAATGGTACATTGCCCTTTTTCCATTAAAAACCACATTCATTTTCTAAGAAGGAACCATCAGTGTTTCAAAGAGGAAGGATGAAAGAATGTGTAAAGTTCTTTTTCAAAATTTTTTTCCATAAACACTAGAAAACCAAATTATAATTTTTAATAAGAATCCATATTGTTCCAAGAAACAAGAACAACAACTATGAAATAAGGGAAATGAAAAAATATCACATAAGATTAAACAACCAATCATGCATCTCAATCATCCATCATAAGTAAATAAGTTTCAATAAACATGGGAGGAAAATAGGATATTTTGAATAATCCATAACATACTGATACATATTGAATCATCTTGGAAAGCATTCCTCACTCGATGAGATCAAATCACCCGAACACGCTCGGCCACACCCCATATAGTAGAAACCAAGGGAACCAATCCTATAGTAATAAAACTAAATATATTCCCATGCTATGGACCACTAGCTAGTGCATAACCTAACTAGTGCAGTAATCATTCTCAAAAAATTCAATAGCTATGCCAGGCTCTCCATGTCAAGAGTATGAAAGAGGGTGAGCCAACTGATTCCAAATGAGCATCCAATCACATGCACATATATAATTATAATTCACACAATAGGAATCACCTAAGTCACCCCAAGGATAAATCTCTTTCCATACAACTCATAGGTCTCAAAGGAGTCCATACTGAGGATATCCCAATTTACACAAGTTAAATGGGTCATGAGGATTCCACAGTGAGGTCATCCCACCCATCTAATATAAATAAGGCAAGAATATAGTCTAAGGAGGGTTTTCATGATAAAAATTTTCACCACTTTTACAAAAGTTCCAAATGGCCTCAAGAAAGTTTCGAATAATGATCATTTTAAAATAATAAAATCCACCTTTCCAAAATGGTAAAAATACACCATTTACCATTTCACAACCACTTCATAAAATCCCCTTTTTGACAATTGTGTCACATTTCTAAGCCAAAACCATTTTCACAAAATACTTTCCAAACAATCCATACATTACCAACACACGTCGAACCATTTTCAAAAGCCATGTACACATTTACTTTAAATCCAAAACTAATTTAAAACCTATTTAAGGAACCCTAACGTCATTTCACATATTATAAATATATATAAAAAGTCAAAACATTGTTTAGATATCACAAAGCACCTGAAAAAGCTAACAGGGAATTTAATTGAACACTTGGTGTGAAATATTTATCAAAACAATTCCATTTATCACATAATAAGGGAGAAACCCATACTTTGTACACAAAACAAGAATTTCAAAGCCACACATCATTATTTAGTATATATGGGAGGTTTAGAAATCGATAAACCATTGAATCTTAAATTATAAATCCAAGTGCAAAGGGGAACCTACTTCAATCTCACGAAACTTCGACAAAGGACACCCAAAAATACAGAACAAGGGTTCCAAGAGCCAATATATATCAAGTGGAACCCTAAAAAAACCCCAACATAAATTAAGGGGAATATGAACCCTAGATCCACATAACCTAGGAAGGAGAAGATCTCAAGTGGAAATGAAAGAAAGAGGAAGAGGGAGAAGAGAGGAGAGGTTTCCCTTGAGAAATATAGCCTCAAGCTTGAAGATTCACTTTAGATATACCATGGAAGGAGGAGTAGAGGCTTGGAGAACAAGAGAGGAGGCCCCTTAGCATCACACGGACTAGAGGTAGGAGAGGGGAGGCGTTTTGGGTTAAAAATACCAAGAGGGTAGAGTCGGAATTTCCAATACTGGAAATTGAGTTATTTGCGACAGGGCCATGTCACAAATTCCCCATTATAGAAAATGACATCACAAATAGTTTCATCGAGTTTTTTAAAAAACCCTATTGCGATGGACCCGTCACAAAACTTAAAATATTAAAAAAATAATAGAAATAAAATAATAATAATAACAACTAAAAAATAATAATAATAATAATATAAATAATCTTAATATAATATTAATAATAAAAAAATAAAATTAATATAATAATAATAATAATAAAATTAATAATAATAATAATAAAAATAAAATTAATAATAATAATAATAATAATAATAATAATATTATTAATAATAATAATAAATTATAAAATAATAAAAACCTAAATATTCATAAAAATATAAAAAATAATAATAATAAAATAATAAAAAACAATAATTTTAATAAAATAATAAATAAATAAATAAATAAATAAATAATAAAAATAAATAATAAAGTAACAAAATATTAAAAAATTAAATGAATAATAAAATAATAAAAAACAAATTGTAACACCCCAAGATTTCATAGTACGTTATTTCTTCAAAGTAATTCAATAACTTGCACTACACGCAACACCGAGTTCAAGCGCACCACAACTTACCAAACTAGCCGTTCAAAAGAAGTTATGAATATTATTAACTGAATTTTGAACTATATATAATCCTTATAATTTTAGAATCCATATTATGAGTTTCTTAGACATAATGTAAGAACTAATTCATTTTTTCAGATAAAAGAAGTATTTTTCAAAAAATGCACTTTTACCACCTTTTAATGGCAAACCCTTTTTAAATACAATATTTGAAACTTTTATATATTCAATTTGACAAAATAAACTTCTTCTTTAGAATCTAGACATAATAATTTTGTTTCAATAAATTTTTGGTGTTTTTCTGATAACTTTCATATTTGTGTGAATAGTGAAAAATACAATATTTTAACTGAAAACAACTTTTTTAATAAAAATAATTTATAGTGTTCAATTATAAATTTTAATGGTTTGGAAGTATAAATATATTATATTTTTACCATTTAATCCAATTCTGGTCATTTTAAGTAATTTCACTTTGAAATTGGACATAAACAAGTGTCAATCTTTTGATAGATATTGTTTCTTAAAAATACGCCTTTTGGTTTTGAGAACGAGAATTAATTTTAAATTAATAAATGAAACTTCTATGTTTTGAATTTGGTAAAATGGACTTAATTTTTGGATTCAGAATGTCAAAATTATCTTAGGGTGAATTTTTGGTATTTTTCTGAAAACATTCAATTTTTGATGAATAGTGAAAAACACTGAGTTATAGTTTAAAACCGAAATTTTATTTAAATAATTATTTATTTAATTTTAATTTATTTTATGTAAAAATAGATACATAATACCTATATAAGTTCAATGTAATTCATTGGAGTCAGTTTATAATAATTTTAGATATATAAAAATTTTATTGAACTTTCACCGTCTTTTACCCACCTCCTAGGAGAATTTGCGAATTCACATAAAACTTAATTTTATCGCTTTTGTGAGTGGAATTTTAAAAATCTAAGAGAAAAAGTTAATATCAAGGAGTAAAATGTGGTTCAATAAGATAAAAATAATTTTTGGTGAATAGTAACTTTTTACTTTTATTTACCACGGTTAAAAGTAAATAGGGTAATTAAGGGTAAAAATGATATTATTATTACCCTAACACATGTCCTAATTCAATTGGATAAGTATAATTCGACCAAAAACAACCTTAGGAATAAAATATGAACCTCTTTGGTCCACTTGGATTAGATTAGGACATTTATTATTATTTAATTCAAAGAAGAGTTAAAAGAATTAAAATCAAAGTTTAATAACTAAAACATTTTTAATATAGGGTTATACATAAGATAAATTCAATTATAAATATTTATTAGAAAGCTAAAAATATTTTATACATAATGGTATTTTATTTATAATTTTTAGACATTAAATAATTTAATTTATTTATGACACAATGGTGATGCAGTAATTACCTAATTAATGAAATATTAAAATAATTGATATTATAAATATCCAAATAAATGTAATTTAAGACTTTTTATGAATTACACTAATTTTATAGGTTAATATGACATATTAGGGTTGGTTATATGAATTTTTTTTTCAGTAATACTGCTGTTATGAATTTAGAAAAAACAAAATACCAAATAGTGTCAAAATTGACATAAACGAGTTTAAAAAAAAATATTATATTATTAATTGATATTCTATTCCTAAAAATATAAGGTTCAGCCAAAGGAATTATATAATGATAGGTGTGTCATTAATGAACCACTTGGGGTGATATTGGAAGTATATAGTAAGTTTATTAACCATATAATATAAAAATACAAAGAGACATGGTAAATGTCAAACTATTTAACTAAGAGTTAAATCTAAATGTTAAGGTTAATATAGTGACCCAAACCCGTCTAAAACCTATTGGTTGAGTGGTTTTTAACCCATACCCACCTTATCCTTTAAATAATCCGTTTTGGAGCCATTATAAACCAAAAATGATTTTATTATAAAATAACATTTCTAGCTTTTCCTAAGGTGCCCCTCACCCCTCTTATAAAAGGGAACTCCCCCTTCTCTCTAATTCACACCTTCAAAGCCTTTTGGATCGTCCAAAACCTGCCCAAATATCCTATCAACTTCTCTCACTTAATCCTAGAGGTTTTACTTTAGTCAGAAATCCAACTTAAGGATCCCTTTTGATCAAATAAAAAGGAAGAACCCGAAGAAGAGGTAATAATTTCACTACCCTCTTTCAAGTTCTTTTATTCTTCCACTTCTTCTTTATTTTTATTTACATTATAAAATAATAAATCCAGTATATTCTATATACTATTATGTTATTATAAATATGGTATAACTATATTCATTATTCTATCCATCTTATGAATGATAATGTCACCATGCATGCGTACGTACGACTTACCGTCTCCACGCCGTGGTGTAATTTGTTATTCAACACTATGTTATTTGGATGGATATAATGATGAGTAATATGTATATAAATAATTAAAATAACATGCTAATGTCTCTGTAAAATTAACATACCATATAATTCTACACCTTTAAGGAAATGATATTGTCGCTCGTGCGTACGTACGAATTACCGTCTCTACGACACGATGAGATTCATTTTCATGTTCACCATTCATCGACAATTATAAAAATATATATTACTAATAAGTATTTAATATATGACATAATAATGCTAATGGATATATATATATATATATATATATATATATGTACTTACATATATCTTATTCACTTAGTTCCGTTCAATACGATATGAAAATAGAAACAACATTTATGTGTACGTACTGGCTACCGTCTCTATAAACGGTGTTTTTCATTTCATATATATGTCTATTATACAAATTTATATTATAAATATATATGATATATAAATCATGTTTTATATTCTGGATGTATTTAAATCTTGTTCTAAGTGATACAATCAAGAGTAATAAGTTAAAACACGTACGATAAAGAAAGCGATTATTACCCAAAATATTAATTTAACATGGAAATTATTATTAAATGGGTAGTATAAAGTCATAAATGAATAATTTATGATATCATAAATATTAATATGGTTCTGGTATTATTTAATAACATACTATGATCTTCATACATAAGGTTAACCGTATCCCCGACTAAAGGAAAGTGCAAGGTAAGAGTTAATTTCACAATCTCATTATTATCCGAGGTTGTTTTTACGTAAGTATCTTCTGGGACATATTTATTATCCATGTCCATGTTTCATAAAATATTTTTCAAAGGGATTATTTTAAGGGACTTTTTACTAATTCATCATTTTAAATGTTTTAAAGATTTATTCTTCTAAACCATTCTCATTAATGTCCATGTTTTTAAAATTGTTTTAAGGTTTTATTTAAATGGACATGAATGTTTTAAAATGTTAATTAATTTCAAAAGTTTAAAAGTGGTATGAGACACTTTGATTCAAAAATGTATTTAAATGTCTTCCTTTCTAAATTGTGTGAATTTTAAATGTTTTCATGAAAGAGGGATATTTCTCTCAAAGAGTTTTACAAATAATTTTCATCTATATCAAAATCCTTTAATGGATTTTAAACTTGTTTGAAGTTGATTTATTATGATATAAATCTTCCATATTGTATTGAAGGTTTTGTGATATGTTTGACTGTGGATGTGTTATTTTTATACCATTCATGGTTTATGGGTAAAGTATTAACATTTCGTATGCCAGTTTTAATACGAATGTTTATGTTATGTTTAAACCTTTTCATATGAGGAATGAATTGGACTTAGTAAGTGATGGGTGGAGCCCAATATAGCTCCTCGATGCATCGGTAGGTCTCATGAGACAAACTAGTGTCTTGGCACAAGGCCTTGACAAAATCTTATTTGTAGTCTTGGCACAAGGCCTTGACTATGTGGTTATGATAGTATGAAATTATGCATTCCATCATTATGAAAGTGACTATTGATATTGCATGTGATTATTCGACTAGTAGAATATCCATGTGAATAATTAAATGGAATTATTTTATTGTATTTTTTTCCATATTATGCGTAATTTTAAGTTTAAAAAGGCTTTTTTTAGTCTTATACATTGCCTTAAGTGTTTATGCTTATTTATGAAAGTTTCCGCTAGCTATATTTTTATCCTTACTGAGCATCTGAGCTCACCCCTTTCTATGTTTTAATTTTATCAGGATTCCAAGAAGTGTATTATGATTAATAAACAGGGTTAATCTATGGGATTAATGGCGTTCTCAAAGGATCATTTATGTTTTTTTTATTTTCTAAAGTGTAATGTAACGTCCATGTATGTAATCTATTTTCCAAGAGTGTTAAACTGATCGGTCTTTCGTGACTTGATTCCTTGTAATCATGCCAATGTATTAAAATAATGCACCGACTATGGGTAACTGGGGTCGGGGCATTACAACAATATAAAAAACGTACTAAACCACGAGTCCTATGTTGCATGTACTTCATCATCTGCTGGTGTTGATACTCCAGTAATCGACACATCTTCTCCTTCAACTACTACTGTTGCTGTTGTCATCAACACATCACAATCTACTTGTCCTAGTATATACCAGTCAAAACATGTGTTAGATTGAAGCACGATTGATTCTTACATATCCCAAAGTCTCAAAATAGTCTTAACTACCAATGTAACCATGTTTTCATTATCATTCTACATCAAACTGCCAACACTACATATTGAATCAATTTTCTTAGCTGATTTTTTCCCGTTGTTGAAAGTCAGAAGAGAAGAATAAGATCATGTGCCCATTATATCACAAGAAGTCACTGTAATGGGCACATGAGATTCCTTTACTCTCATATCCTTCAAAAATGAGAAAGTTTTTTGTTTAACAACATCAAATCTATTTGTAGTGTTGGCTGTTCAACTAAGAAAGACAATAAATATATAAAACATGGTTACATTGGCAGAAAGATTCATTTTATATATTTTGTGGCTTGTTGTAGATAGTTGAAAACAAAGCATGAATTCCCAAAAGATCTATGAAAAAAGTAATTAAGTATTAGATAAAAATGATAAGAAAATTATCATACAAATAATAGATAAAATGTTAAAAAATTAATTAAATAAGTCATGATAATTCACCTTTTCCTGATGGTTGTATTCATTTTTGACTCATTTCTTAATTACCACTATTTATTACAATTTATTACTACTTATTATTATTTATGACTAATTATTACTATTTTTGACTATTTATGACTAATTATTACTCATTATTACTCATTATTACTGATTATTACTAATTATGACTAATTATTACTAATCATTACTAATCATTACTAATTATTCATAATTATTCATAATTATTCTTAATTATCCCTATTTATCACAAAATATTATTAATTATTCCTTATTATTCCTATTTATTAAATATTATTAATAATAATTCATATTTATTACAAATTATTAGTAATTATTCTTAATTATTACTATTTAATTCTAATTATTACAATTTATTTCTAATTATTACTATTTATTCCTAATTATTACTAATTATTACTAATTATTCCTATTTATTCCTATTTATTACTATTTATTACAGATTATTCCTATTTATTACAAATTATTCATATCTATTAAAATTATTTATATTCATTACAAATTATTACTAATTATTCGTAATTATTCCTAATTGTTATTAATTATTACTAATTATTATTAATTATTCCAAATTATTATTAATTATTAAAAATTATTATTAATTATTAAAAATTATTATTAATTATTAAAAATTAGTATTAATTATTACAAATTATTATTAATTATTACAAATTCTTCTTATTTATTTCTTATTATTACTAATTATTACTAATTATTCATAATTATCCCTAATTATTCCTAATTATTCCTAATTATTCCTAATTATTCCTAATTATTCCTAATTATTCCTAATTATTATTAATTATTTATAATTATTATTATTTTATTTCAAATTATTATTGATTATTACAAATTATTATTAATTATTACAAATTATTAGTAATTATTAGAAATTATTACTATTTATTACTTATTATTACAGTTTATTCCTATTCATTACTATTCATTACTATTTATTATGAATTAACCAATTATTACTAATTATTACTAATTATACCTATTTTTACAAATTATTGGTATTTATTACAAATTATTCTTATTTATTACTAGTTATTCCTAATTATTACTATTTATTACAAATAATTCTTTTTTATTTCTAATTATTTCTAATTATTACTAATCACTCCTATTTATTACTATTTATTCCTAATTATTACTATTTATTACTAATTATTCCTAATTATGATTAATTATTCCTATTTATTCCTATTTATAAAAAATTATTATTAATTATTCCAATTTATTCCAATTTATTACTAATTATTACTATTTATTCTTAATTATTCATGTTTATTACTAATCATTACTATTTATTCTTAATTATTCCTGTTTATTACTAATTATTTCTATTTATAATTGTTTATTACTAATTACCGCTAATTATTACTAATTAGCGCTAATTATTATTTTTAGTATTTATTACAAATGAAACAACATATTTGAAAAAATGAATAATAAAAAATAAAACCATCTAATTCTAATTTAATTTAATTGTCACTAATTAACAATAATTACAAGTGACATAAAATTAAATAAATTAACTAAAATATAAAAACAATAGATAAATACCTTAAAATAGAATCTTTTTTATGCTAAAAGGCTTCTAAGTCATTCAAATATAAAATATTAAAATTTGAAAAAAATTTAGAGAGAAATATGAGAGTTTAGAGAGAGAGAGAGAGGAATTGAGAAAGTTATGAAATGAAAAAATGGATGAGGGTATATATAGTTTAAATTATTTGCGACGGGGCCCGTCGTAAATACTTATCCTGCTATTAATTAGGGGCGGCAGTTAAAAAGTTATTTGCGACAGGACCCGTTGCAAATACCTACCTGCCGACAAGGTTTTTGTGATGTGATATATACCTTGTCGCAAATAATATTATTCGCGATGAGACCCGTCACAAATGATGAAACCCTATTAATTAGCCGTCAGTGGTAAAAAGGGTTTTTGCGACAGGTCTTGTCGCAAATACTAAACAAGATTTCCACTAGGACCTGTCACAAATACTAAACCCCATTAAGGTTATTTACGATGGGATATCTAATTCCGCCACAAATAATTAACTATTTATGATGAGAGAACGGTCCTGTCACAAATAGTCTCTTCCAATGGGTTATTTGCGATGCGACCACTCCCCGTCGCAAATAACACGTTGCAAATAATAGGTTTTTCCATCATGTTCACAAATTTTAATATCTGGGCAGCTCACACAATTTTCCTGCATGGTTTACCAAACCGTGCACCAATCGTGCACCCCTTATTGGACACACCTGAGCACCTGCATAGTTTGAAAACTGTACGCCAATAGTGTGGAATGGTTCTGTCTCGAGACAATGGATACCTGCATGCTTTAAGCATAGTTTTACTATCCATGTGTGGGTCATGTGCCCTCAACCAGAAGCACTCAAAGGCTTGCATGGTTTCCTAGAGCATGCTGCATAGTTTACCCAAACCATGCGCTGATCTTATGCCAAGAGAAAAACACCTCATAACTCAAAATTTAAACCCGTCACACCCGAAACTCAAGAGCAAAACCCAAGGTCCAAAGATAAACTAGAACAGAGGTCCAAAAATAAAAATCCAAGCATGACATGAAACATGGGAAAAAGAAACTATATATAATTCATAATCATGATCAAACCCATGAGATATATGTGGGTTTCATAATCTTGTCTCAAAGCATAACCATAGGCTATATCTTAAATATTCCCAAGAGAAGAAGGAATTAAATCATTTTGGGAATTCATATTTTAAAGAAGCAAAATTCTCAAACATGGAGTCCCAACGTAAACAAATTAATGATAAGTATTAGAAATATAAGTGTAGAAAAAATGAAATGAGTAAAAAATATTTTAAAGAAGTAATTAGATTATTATTTTCTTTTAGAAAAGAGTTTAATTTGGAGGGTTTTCCATAAAACAATGAGGGTTTTTCATAATCTATTCATGTTTAAAATAATTTTATGGGGGGGGGGGGGTACTTGACATGAAATATGACATAGGGAAGTTCCCTTAAATGAGGGAATTGTGAAGGGATCATAAAACATGTATAAACCCAACAAGGAAAGTGATATTTAACTAGTTATCTATGTAAGGAACATATATAAATAAATTTGGATATGTAAATGAGAAATAGATTTATGAAAATGGAGAAAAAGAAAAGAGAATGTGTAACCCAAAAGTAATAAGGGTGGTTCAAAAGATCTTTTACCTCGAATCCTGATTCGCTATGTGTGTGAGCTTAACTTCCTGAAAAATCATTTTTTTTAATTTTTTTCTTTAAGAACCTTTTTCATATATATTTTATTTTAAAGTCTATATATTGTCACATGTTATTCATTTATTAAATAGTTTTTTCTTATGGAGGTTGCTTGATTTGGTTTAATCAATTTTTTTGAAACTTCCTTAATATATTGACTAAGGTCAAATGTGCTGTAAAATAGCTTCATAATATTTATAATTTTAGTGGTGTAGGTATTTTATTATTCCATCAGTACAAAATTTATGTAGTTTCATAAGTATTCCCAAAATAGAATCAAATTAAGAAAGGTTCGCTGATATGTTCATAAGGCGGTTAAATTTAATGCGATCATTTCTTATTAATATCACTTATAGAATGTTTAATATTATCATTACATAATTTTAATTGTGTAATAAATAATTTTTTTTAACTTAAATACATTTTTAAAGTCATCTATGTTGGGAAGTGGTGGAAAATGAAATTCGTTGTTTACATGGAGGCCGTAGCCCACATATACACACGAATGACACTTTCATTTTCCATAGATTAGGAGGGGGTATAAAATAAAGAAAATTATCATTAAAGAAATATAATCATGTTATAAATATCATATTTTTTAATTAAATAACTCTTTTAAACCATCTATATAAGGCAATGATGAAAACCTTAACACTTTGTTTATTAAGGGGGTTGTCCACACGTACGCATAACGATGTCTTCATTTTGGAATGGTCTTGGAAGAAGATAGAAAATGAATATCCAATTATTATAAAAACATTTAAACATATTAATAATACTAATGTTATTATACTTTCATGGGTGTAATATATTTTAGTGGGCATAGTGGCGGTACTATAACAGGTACTGTAGCGGTGCGGGTACTGTAGTAGTACTGTTCACTGAGCGGTTCTTTGAAAAAAAAATGGGATTTCTAGCCCTGTATGTAGGCCACTTGGCCTTGGGCCTTCGGGCTATGTAATGGGTCACCCTCTACCCAGTCTAAAGAGGTCTTTTCTTTAATAATAAATTGAGGCTTCGGCCCCAACCTTTAAAAAAAATATTTTAGTGGGCATAAGAAGAAATTGAAATGACTCTATTTTTCCCTTGTAAAGATTTGAAATATTTAAGAGAATATTTTTGAGGCTATGAGCTGAGATAACATGAGATTACGGGGCCTGAGGAAACTTGATATTGATATAATGAAGGTATTAAATATATTATATCACACATGCATGTTTTTTTTGAAATAACAAAATAACTCATGAATGGAGACTCGAATCAAAAAATTGAGATAACCACTGAATTAGAAACATGCGTTTTACTCTAGGCATGACATAATCTTTGTGCACGTTGGGTGTTTCGATTGAGAGCCATCATGGGAAGAATAATAATTAAATAAATTAAATAAATTATTTAATTTTTATAATTAATAATAAACCCAAAACCTCATATATATAAAAATTATTATGTAAAATACCTAGGGTTATCCATATAACACTAGGGATAGAGAGTGGAGCCATTAGAGGAGCACCTTCAGACAATCAACAGTGGATCATGGATTGGAAATCAGTGTGCCAATCAGAGCTTGTCGATCTCAGCAGTGACTATAGTGTGGATCCATTCTTTATCAACGATCGATCCAAAATTAGGTTATAATTTTTTGTGTGTGGATTTTAGCCCGGTTTTTATCCCATATAGAATGTGGTTAAATCCTTTTAAAAATATTAATTCATAGATCGATGGTTAATTTATTGATAATAATTTATCTTCCTAGAAATTAGGATTTGATTTTTCTTTGATGAATCCTATTTAATCATTCTTTATTCACAATTTTAATAATAATTAACCGAGGAAAACCCAAATAATGGACAAGGTTTATTCCTTTTGTCATGCATTTTAAATTTCCACCCATATTCTTCACGTGTTCATCTTTATTATTTCATTTGGATGGTGATTCGATAAATTCCTAATGGGAAATAATTTTACAATCATTCTTTGGCACAATGTATCATCACCATAATTTTGGGATTGGGATAGATGACATGATTGAGGTGAAGTGTTGATGATGGAGGATCAAGAACAAATCAGGATCATAGAGTTCATGGTTTGATGTGTGGTGATGGCGTGGTGTGAAGAGACTAGATTTCTAAGAGTATTGGGTGGATGGAATCTGAAAATGGGTTATAGAAAGGATCAATCAATGTTAGATCTGGATTATATGGTGAGAATCATGGATGTATTGAAAGATTCATATGTATGGGATGAATACGCATGAAGAACCTATAGGTTCTATAAAAATCTTGACCACACATCGTGTAATCTGAAGAACACGCACCGTGTAATACCCTGGCTATGGTGGCTAGGGTTTTGAAAAAAAAGTATCACATTTTGTGTGGTACCTACCACATGATATGTGGCCCATGAATGATAACTTGGTGTGTAACCTTAGAGTATACATGCATAGATACGACTAGGTACATAGGTATGACTAGAGTACATGGGAACAACCTAGTACTCAGACACGACCAGGTACCCAAACATGAACAGGTACATAGAAATGACCAAAGTACATGGGAATGGTCTAATGTACATGTGTATGGGAAGACCTAGGGGTAGGAAAGATGAGACACGTACTACTAGTACACACAATTTCAGTTGGAGGTACTTTTTCTCTTTAGTTTGGACTGGTTTCCTTAGGGTATATTCCCTTGATCCATACCCATGAGGATAGAGTGAAGCATCATGTGTATGGGCATAGGATGCAATTCCCTTTATGGTATCAGTCTTGGATAGTGTTTTAGGAATCCCTATGAGAGGCCTGTGTTGGGATCATCTATCACATCATCTTCCTTAGGTGGGGTTTTAGGAATCAGTGTGACCAAAATACCCAGGTGTTGCTCCCCTATTTAGCAGGTTAATCCAGTTAGGATTTTTAGTGTCCCCCATAGCCCTATGTGTGATCCCCAATCTGTGTATTGATACCTTATGAGTTCTAGTGCATACTTCTTCATGGTGAGGCCCATCGATCATGACCTCTTAGATAAGTTCCATCAGCATTATCATGATCGAGGAGTGAGTTCTCCCATGTGAACAATACTTTTAAACCTTGTAAAGAATCCTAAACTGGAAGTGTGGTGGTAACCTTACCCTAATAATTTTTGTCTATCTTGAGTATACTGGGTTATTATTGTTATATATCACTATGTCTCAATTTTTTATTGACATACCTTTGTAGTGATGAGAAAATTACTCTCTTGATACATTATTTTAGGTGATTTATAGGTGTCCTTATGGGTATTGTAATACATACCTCTGAATGGGATCTTTCCACACATGTTGTGTCTTGTACAAATGAAAGACCATTCAAAGGGGTCTTAGGTGGACTAAGAGCAGATAAATCATAGTTGATCTAGACAAGCCATGGTCTATTATTGGTGTTTTATTTGACTGTAATCCCCTCCTTCTATCAGGATATACTTTACAATTTTGGTTGACTTATTTTGGCCCCTTTATGATTTCTAGTTCTGTTGGTGTACTTTGATTGTGGGATATGTATGTATGCATTCATTGAGTATCAATTTTATTTTTTCTTTCAGTGTAGTGTTGGAAGATTGGAGATGTGTGTGTGCATATAGTTACCTTAGGCTAAGGCCAACCATATGTGTGATATGCCTACTTGACACTTATCTCTAGCCCTTGGCCTATTGGAGGTGGGATTGAGGTGTAACAATCAGCTTACCACCAACTAGGAGGGCCTCAGTGGGTTTGGTTGTAATAGAGTGGTATTAGGGGATTTTTATCCTAAGATTGGAGTTTGGAGATTGTCTAGCTGTGATTTTGTTTTGGGAATTATGGAAACAATGTTAAAGTGTTTTGAGTTTTGATATTAGGATAAAGAATCTAGTGTTTGTGTGGTGGATGACATATCCATTCACCAGGACTTTGATAACCCTCTCATTACATGTAGTCACTCATTGTAGATAGAATATTGGTACATAAGAATGGGTTGTAGTTTCCATGTACTTCTTGAGTAATCTCTTCAGATATTCTCTTGACTGTGGTATATATTGTCTATTATAGGATTCCCCCACAATGATTTATAGCTAATATTCAATAGAAGGATAATAATGATGATATATCTAGAGATAAGGGTTCAATGCCAAGACCTGTTTAGGAAGTAGTACCTCCAGGTGGTTTTCCATTCTTTCCACCACTCATCAAACAGAAGCATGCACTAGAAGTATTGGTAGATGCAGTGCACAAGTTGAGTGAAATTCATGAGTTTTATAGTTAGTTAAACCTTAGGTTTTAGGGTGATATAGACCCCTAAGTAGTCAAGTAATGACTTGAGTTAGTTACACAAGTTTTTTTCCTCGTTCAAACACCTACAAATCATATGGTGGTTCTAGTGGTAAGCCTTCTTCATGGATAAATAAGGAAATGGTGGAGTCTGGTATTTATATAATATGAAAAAAATGACTCTTTCTTGGATATATTTGGAGCATATTTTCATAGAGGATTTCTCTCCAGCTATATGGAAAGCAGTGTAAATCTAGGATCATCTATAGCTTTAGCATGGAAACATGACTATATCAGAGTAATCGTCAAGGTTTACTAACCTATCACAATACTCTATAGACATAGTTCATGATCTATTCTTCTAGGAATATACCTTTGATCATGGTATCCATAGAGTCATCTGAGCTAATGTGAAACCTATTTTCATTTCAACTTATACTAGAGTGCTTGAGTGAG
Source organism: Viscum album (assembly GCA_963277665.1). NCBI lineage: Eukaryota > Viridiplantae > Streptophyta > Magnoliopsida > Santalales > Viscaceae > Viscum > Viscum album. The sequence goes on along the minus strand of OY728151.1, from coordinate 286,435,122 downwards.
CTTTGCTGGTAGAGCGCTTTTTGGCAAAGCATACACCGACAATTAGTGATGGTAGTGGGAACATAGGGGATGAGACTTAGGTAGCTAGTAGATGATGGTAAACATAGGGATATGGGTGTACAATACCCTTTAGAAAAAGGTATCATGACAAAGGGTCTATGATTCAGGGCTCTCAGGACAATTCCGGTCCACCTAGGGAGAGGCACTATTACAATTGTGATGGTTAGCGATATCTCATGCATGATTTTACTATAGGTTTCAAGAATAGCAGAAGTGCCTTTGGTGGGTGTTAAATTAAAAATTATTTTAATTGAGAGTTTTATGAAACCCCTCGAGAGGACATTTATTGTTAAATTTATAATAAATTTATTTAGATCTGGAAGAAATGATTACCTCATCTTAAGATCCTTTATTGGATGATGTTGTTGATATTCTAAAAACTCATTTGGATTACCTTCATTGCGCTGTAAGGATTTAAGTATAGAATACCTCTAGAGGAAGAGAGGAAGAATTTGAGAGTGAGAGAGAATTCTATTGTGCGCAACGATTCTCTATCCTCAATTTTTGATTAAACCTATACAATAGCCATAAACATATATTTATAGAGCTAGGATTTTTTCTTAAAATATTATTTAATTATAGACAGGACCTTAAATGATTTTATAATATTTAATAAACATAATGCCATATAATAATAATAATAATAATAATAATAATAATAATATTATTATTATTTTATAGCATTCATTAACTTGCAAAATGATAAATATTATTTCACTGGATTATAAATTAATATCTATCACCAAATGCGATCTTGGTCCGATCAAACTCCCCAAAATTTATTGAATACCCAAATAAATATTTTATTTACAAACTAGTGAATAAATATTTATTAAATATTCAATGAATAATATAAATATTTTATCCATAATCCAGTGAATAAATATTTATTAAATATTCATGTAATTAAGTAAATTATTTATTTAATGAATAAATAGTTATTTATTAACTTAAGAATATTGGAGATCAATAAAACTCAAGTAAAATTATTCCTATTCATTAGAATAATATTTATTCCAATAATAAAATTCAAATAGAATTTAATTAAGACCAACAAAACCACTTAGTGTGTGACCCTCTAGGATTAATTCTCATTGAAATTAGGTAGGTGTACATAAAGTACAAGATTACTATCTAGAAATGGTTCAAGACACCCAAAAGAAAAACTTAATATCACAACATCGATAAACACATATGAATGATCACTGTTTAATATAATCCCTTTGTCAAAATATCTCATCAATCTGATTGAATATTTTTGTCATAAACCTATATACTTGATATGTCTTTCTTTGAATATATGAAATAAACATTGTTATAGCATGAACATGAAATTTAATGGTATAGTTGTATTTGAATCAAAGGTTTAAGATATCAACTTCCATAAAGATGGAAGGAAAAAATCCTTCCTCAACTTATCTATGAATAACATGTCATTCGTGATGCACCCAACATACCTTACTTCTCACCAATATATGACATGATGATTTTTTTAGTAAATCTAAGTGAGTGAGTCATTACATGCATTAATGATAATATTAAAGTCTAAGTACCATTAAAAACTCTTGTATATAGGAATATCCAATGACACTAAAATGAATTGAACCTATATGAAATATTTTTATTTTTATTCTCCTAAAGTCATTTTGTCTTAATATATTAAATAAATTACAATTAATTAATTATATTAATTAAATATATATGTTATATATTCAATAAAATATTTTTTATTTATTCAATAGATTGTATAGAAATATTATAATAACTAACACAATTTTATGCATAAAAACCTATATTTTTCAAAAGCGTAATTTTATCACCTTTTCATGGAGGACCCATTTTAAATCAATTTTTTTACACTTTAATATACTCTATTTGAGAAAATAAACTTCTTATTTTAAATCTAAGTATAAAAATTTGATTTGGTTTATTTTTTTATGTTCTTCCGATAAGTTTCATGTTTTGATGAATAGTAAAAAAATATAGAATTTTAATTGAAAAAACCCTTTTCATCAAAATAATTTATATTATAAAATTATATTTTTAATTTTTTCTAAATTTTAATTTAATAAAATTTTGATCATTTAATATAATATAGGTTATTTTCATTAATTTTACCTTGAGATTAGATATAAAATGTTTCAATATTTTTCATGTTTTAACTTTAATAACCCATTTTCTCACATTGTTAATGAGATTAATTTTAAATTAATTTCTACAAATTATTTATTTTGAATTTTGAAAAATGGATTCCATATTTTTAATCAGTGGGTCCAAATTATGTAATTTTTTTTTGTGAATTATGAATAGTAACTTTAGTAATTTATTATTAACACTATAAAAGGTAAATCAGGTAATTTATGGTAAAAAATAATATTATAAATAAAATAAAATTACCCTAACAATTTTAATAATTTAATTGGATGAGTGGTTTTTTAACAATATCATATTTGGACCAAAATTATAATCTTTGTAATCCACTTGGATAAGAGTAATACATTTATTATATTTTATTTAAAGAAAAGTTAAAGATGTCATACTCAAATCTATAATAAATATATCATTATTAATATTGGATTATAAAGAATATAAATTCAACTATAAATATTAATTTTAAAGATATTTTTTTCTTTATCATTATAATTTATTTTTAATTTTTAAAAAATAACTAAATACTTTAAAGGCTTATATAATGATGATGCAATAATTTGTTTAATTAATGAAAATACCAAATAAATGATATTTAAAATATTAAAAGAAATATGATATATATTATTAATGTAATCTAGGAATTTTATGTATTACTTTGACATTTCAAGTATGATTTAATATAGTTCATTTGATTATATCATGTTATGATTTTTTTAAAAAGAAAAATAATGAATAGTTTCAAAAGTGATAGTAATGATATTTTTTGAAAGTAATATTTTATTAAAATATTTAAAAGTCATAAAAATATTAAATAAGTTCAAGGTGATGATATATGGTTGAAAATATAATAAATTTACCATTTATGGTTCAATTTATACTTTATATGTAAAAATTACATTCTCTTAAAATTGAAAACATTATTAGCATAGTTAAAATTAAAATAGGTTAACTAAGGGTTAATAAAAAAAGATAAGCTTTGAAATAACACAAAAACCTATAAAAATTTTATTGGTTTATGAGATTAAAAATTATATCATTTTTTCTTAAAATCCATGGCCTTTTTTGGTATTTTTATTGAGATTGAATTTATCATAAATTAACATTTTTAAAATTCCACAAGTGCTTCTCACCTCAATTATAAAAGGACACCTCCTCCATCACTTTTTTCACACCACATTGATACTTATATATCTACTAAAACCTTATAAAAATACTTCTAAAATTCCATATTCACATTCTAGAGGTTCTAGTATTCCCAAAGGACCAACTCTATAGTTCTTTAGAGAAGATCTAAAGGAGCTATTCTGAATAAGAGGTAATCGCTCTAACCGTCATTTTATTTTTCTACTCTCATATACCTATTCTAAATATATGATATATATCATAAAATAATAACTTAATAATACTTAATATTATTAAATGGTATTATTATTATTAACACACCATTATACATCCCCTTTCCTATCAAAAAAAAAATAAAAGTATCACTCGTGCGTATGTACAACTTACCGGGTCCACATAGTGATACAATTCATTTTCCATAACCATATTTTATGAGTGATAATTATGAAGGTTTTAATATTAATATATTATATTTATGATACAATTATACTTATATAATAATAATATCATTTCTACCCTTTTACCATCCATAGAATATTTTGGGAAACTTATAATGTCGCTCGTGCGTACATATGACTTACCATCTCCACGATGCGATGTGATTCTCTATTCACCAATATTTCACAAGGATGATAATAAAGATGAATTTTATGAATAAATATGTTATATATGACATAAAAAATATTCTTTAATCATAATATATCATATAAATTCCTTTCTTTTAATCCAATTAGAAAATGAAAATAGCGTTCATGCGTATGTACGACCTACCGTCTCCCTGAATGGTGTATTTTATTTTTTATCTATAAACTTTATAACTAAATATTAATAAATATATAATGAAAATATATATGATATAAATATCATTATTATAATCATGGATATGATTAAATCATTATCTATGTAATAGGACCAAGTATAACAAGTTAAAACATAAATAAAAAACAAAGCGTATATTACCCGAAGCGTAATATAGACAAGGAATTATTAATAAATGGGTAATAGTAATTAATAATTAAATAATATATGGAATATTTATGAATAATATTATTTGGTATATGTATAATAAACATATATTTATTATATAATAGGTTTTAATGTGTATGAAGTAATTCAAGACTTAAGGTAAGGTAATTTCATCTCACTTTTTATATCAGTGAGATACATGCCACATTCACCACTCATTTTATTTTTGTGTGTATACTGACATATGACATGTTATATCATGAATTTTTTTTGTTATTTAATGATATTATAAGTTTCAATTGATGTTATTATTTCATGGGTCTCATGATTCAAAAGTTACTCAAGTAGTAAAGAATTTATGTCTCACTTTTATTTCTGTGGGACACATGCTGTATACACTACTTGTTTCTTCTATATGGAGTATAAAATTACCTTAAATTTATTATATTAGTATTATACTTAAATTTACAGGTATTTAAATATCCATTTGATGATATTTCTTTCATGGGGTTTACGGTTCAAAAGTTACCTAATCAGTAAGGTAATTTTGTCTCAATTTTACTTCTTTGAGACACATGTAATGTTTTGAACCTATATTATTTTTTGAGGTGTATATAATTCCCATTAAAATGTTTTATTTTTAATATAATTCTTTTATTTATATTTTATTCTTCATGTAATGTTATTTTATATTCATTCATAAATCTATGTTCCTTCAATATAATGTTTTCTAAAAATGTTTTAAAAGTGTTTTAAATGATATTTTAATAATTTTAAATAAAATGGATTTCAAAGATGTTTAAAATGGTCATACAACATTACTTTATATTTTTAAGGGTTATTTTCACTGAAAAATGTTTGGTAAATGTTTTATGATTTTAAAAATCATTTTACAAAATGGAAAGTAAATTTTCCTCAAGAATTAATTCAAGTGATATTTCAAAATATTTTTCTATATAAGAGAACATTATTTTATGTTACTTATGTTTTAATATGGATATGATCCAATGCTATAATTTTTATTATTTCTATGAATGGATTATGTTTATGATGGAATGATATTTATGAAACCCATTTCTTTTTAAAGGGTTATGTTATGATTGAATAATTTTTATGAAAACTGTTTCATTTTGTGGGTTCTGATATGATGAATGAATTATGTTCTTATAGAACACATATGTATGGTTTTCATTATTCTATGTGTGGGAACTATATACCACTCAAATTTATTGGGAAATGATTTATATCACCCGAGATTGACACAGATGGAATGAGGAGTGAACTCAGTTCAGTGAAGGACTTTGTCTTCTAAGATAGTATTTGGAGTGAACCTTGACTACTAAGATGGTCATGATATTAAAGAATGACTACCAATATGTTATGAGGAGTGAACCCATACTACTAATATAGCCTCAGAATAAATTTATTTACTACTATGGAAATCATTTTATATGCTTATGTGTCTACCACAAATTCCATGTCTTATTCCTATGTTATGATTTAGTGGATTATTTTCTTTCTTTAGTTATGATTTATGTATTATAAATTCACAATATTTATTACATCACTCAATATTTTTATGTATGTTATACAGGGTATTATTTTAAAAAGTTATGTTCTTGTTTTTACATTCCTATGCTCATTTTTTTCTTGATATTTTCCTTGATTACCCTTAATGAGCATCTAAGCTCACCCATTTCACATGTCAATTTTTCCAAGGATATAAATAAAAGTTTTAGGTATGAATAATAAATTGGAATATATTTATGGTATATTTTGAATATCTTTAACCATATTAGAAGAATGTGTTCCATATTTCTAAAGGCACTAAACTAATACGGTCTTTGCGAGTGTATTTGTGTAATGTATTAAGTGTTTCAAAAAAGTGATGCAATGTACATGTATGAAAATCACAGGTCATTATAATGATTATAATTATTAATTAAGAATTTATGTTAAAGATGGTTCTTTCTAGTTCTTTCACCCTATTGTTGGTAAGATTGATGATGGAGGGGCCTCATATCTCTCAATTGTTGTGGTTTGTTGACCATTATTTTGTGCAGAATAGGTGATTAATTATTTTATTTTTTTGAATAATTATTCACACCTATATAAATTGGGGATGATGATGGTGATTGATTATGATGAACCTAGTATGATAGATTAAATAATATGAGATTCCGAGATCATTGATGAAACATGTGATATGTATAAGATGAAATTTTTTGTTCCATAATCTATTGAAACCAAATTTTTAAGAGTTTTTATAGTTCATAAAATGTTTTCAATATATAATAAACCTCAATAGACCATGAATCAATAAAAAACATTGAGATTAGATAAGAGAGTGTAAATATGATATGAGGATGTAATAGATTTGAATATGAAATATTGAAACCAATATAAATATATAAGTATGATGGTTGATGACTATGTTTGACATAAAATAATCAAGATCATTTTAATGAAAGTGTGGAATGATTGAGAAGGAATAAAGTTAAAATAATAAAATTAGGAAAGTGATTTAATTACTCTTGATTTTGAATTATTGGAAGTTAAAGGGGAGTTTAATGGAATTAATATGGGAGTATAGGTGCTTGAAAATCTGTATTCATTTGTATGATATTAATATGTAGGAAATTTGATTTTAATATCACATTACCTATATCCATACATATATTGAATACTTTAAACGACTATGGTAAATTTATGTATTTATTCTCATGGTGTGGGATTATTTAGGGGTCCTATAATATAGGTCAAGTTTACTTTTGGAGAGTTTAAGGAGGGTGATTTATTTTATTTTCTCAATAGAAATGAATATTAGATATTTATTTAGTATTCTAATCATTTTTGGCTAGTATATTTTTGGATAAATGAGTATATTCAAATGGTGATTTTTTTCTGGATGTATTTACTTAATTTTATATTATTAACTTTATCCAAATTTATATACATTGAATTTGGATTCATATTTGTTTTTTATATCTTTTTTCATTTATTTTACTTATTTATTCCACTATATTGATGATAAATCAATAATGATATAGTGTTTTTAAATGAGTGTGCATGGTTAATTCATGATGAATGGGAACTTAAAATTTTACTCTTACAATTTAAACATCCTCATTATTGTATGAGAATTATGATCACAATTAGTGGTAAGTTTTTTTAATTTACCTAGTGATCATATTGTACACTGAACATCTCTTATGTGAAGGATATCAACATATTTGATTAAAGTTTTTATCTAAACCTTTCAACTAGTTGAAATTCATGGCTAGTGATCATGATATATGCATTGATAGAATTACAAGTTTGAAATTTATTCTTATTCAATTAAAAAATAAGGAACCAAGAGAACTAATATGACTTTAATTTTTCATCCTAATCTTTAATTAAATACATGATAGTTTAGAAAACATAGAACATTTTTCATCTTATAATTTTACCTATAATATAAGAAAAAATTAAATAAAAATGTTATAAAAAATCATGAAAGGAAACATCATAGGAGACTACCTAGGGAAATTCTACACGGAAATAAATAATAAAAAATAAGTACATCTATGTTATTGATAATATACTTTAAAATTTACAACATTTTGGGGTGGTTACCATATAATGTTTGATAAAAGCATTATAAAAAATTCATAATGTATATACTGAAAACTTATTTTTTATAGAGTATTTATTATTTTATTTTTTTAATTACTCAAGTATGCTATAAAATAATCTCAATTATCGATAAATAAAAAAACATATAATTTATTTTATAGAATAATGTAAAAATAATAAACAAACAAAGCATTGAATCAGAAAACATATAACTAGCTAAATTATTTAAAAAATTCACTTAAAATAAATTTCATAAAAATAAAAAAACAAGGGAATTTTTAAAATCACTCTATAATGAGGAATAATGAAAAAATAGTAGTTTATAATGGGTATAATTTGAAATAAAACATTATGCTACCCTAAAATAGATACTGGTTTTTAGTTAAGATGTTTTTAAATTCACCACTTTCATTAATCTCATGGGATGATGAGTGAAGAGCCTCATAATCATTTATAAGAATTTAACATGGTTTTTTATCTATGAATCCACAAGATTTGAGTAAACACTAAATTAAAATGCAAGTCTTTACTTTTTTACCTTATATTTGGTAGTTAAGGGGTGGTTTTATTACTCACATTATATCTCTTTAGTGAATTGACACCATCTCAATTTTTTTTGTAATGACCTAGAATTATATCAATGAAGTTTCCCTTCTTATAATTATTTCATATAGTTTAAATCATATAAAATCAATTATATCACACAATAAAAACTTTATAAATTAAGAATGAATTAAATAAGAGATATTTCTATAAGTTAAGGAACCTATACCATTGAAATAGTTACTTGAACTTAGGAATAGTAATATGACCCTTATGAATAATAAACTATCCAAATGAATAGTAACCTCACCCATGAATGCATAAATAAAATTTAGGCATCTCATAAATGAAAGTATGATATAATTATATCATAGTATAAGTAAATGAATATTTTAAAAATTATTAATTAAGTGTTGGTATTTTTGTGAGTCATAAATATTTAATTATAATTTTCTAATTAATAATACGATTTAAAAGAAAATTAAATTTCATAAAATTTATTCATAAATTAATATTTTTTCTTATGATTTTATGATAATTTTATGAGACCTTAGTTAATTTTTTAAAGTGTTATAAAATCAGTTATAATTTTAAAATTTGTATTTTTTGAGTAAATGATGATTTTAATTAAAAATTAAATTTATCATATTTAGAAAATTATTTTCATAAAATGGAGTTAATTTTTTAATTCTACATGTTTTTAAATGGTTTATATTAGTTTTTGGTATTTTTTTAAATTACTTAAATTTTTGGTGAATAGTAAAATACGATAATTTACGATATAATTACATTATAAGTTAAGTACTCTATTCCTTAAGTCATGTATGATGTAAGAACCATAATCTTGAACTAAAATTAATTATTTTAATATATTTTTTGATAATTATTGAACTATTCATAGTCTTCATCCAAAATAAAAAATAAATGAATTAAATATTCAAAAAACACCCATATCCTCCACTATAAATACCACCCCTCACCACCTATTCTCCTCACACCTTCCAAGATTTGAGACTTGTAAAATTTCTGACCAATACCCTTCCAAAGTCCCTCCACCATGTTCATGAGATCTTGGTCTCATCAAAAGTCAAAAACCATTTCCCTAAGGTGGTTCTCAATGAGGAGAATTCAAGAGGTAAAATCTTCTTCCTTTTCCTTTTAATTTCTTTTTAACTTCTTTTCTTTTATTATCCTCTCCTAACCTCACATAATCCAAATATAATTATAACACCAGTAACATACATATAATATAATTTTATTATTCTAATGGAATAATCCATCATCAATCCCCTTCTCCACCCCCTTTTATTCTAAAAATGGAAACGTCGTCCATGAGGTGATGTTTCATCACCTTCAAGGATGAATTTTTTTCATTTTACTTCACCGTATTCAAGTATATTCATGAAACCATTTTAATTTTTGAAAAATATTATAAAATTTATATTAAAAACCTTTTTTATTTTCTAGATTTAACATATTTACATAATACTAAATGATAAAACAAAATGAGTCTATTGTGATATAAAATCGCTAAAATTAATCTAAATTATTATCATTAAAATGTTATCTAACAATTAATCCTTATATATGGTAAAAAAAAATATAAGACCAATTAAAATTAAGTATGTTAATTATTAACATTTTATTCCAATTCTATATAATTATACACATGAACTTCATTACTTATAAACAAGCGAACGAATCACGAAAACTGAGAAAATGAACGCTCCCGTATGATAAAATTATATCTTACAACTCATAAAAAAGACCATAAATGAACTTCATAAAATTTTATTAAATAGAATAAATTTATAAAAGTTTCTGAACAATTTAATTAATATATTGAATTTTATTATCTAGTACATTAAGGTCAAGTTCAAAACACATTCAGACATAAGGTAAGAGTTTCTTCCCAAACCTCTATTTTCATTCGGGATATGATTTATCCCTCTATACAAAAATTTAATTCATCATTATTTTTATATAATTATTATAAATTCTGGTTATTTATTCCAAAATCATATATATAGATCATTTCATCTTTCTTTCATAGGATAATACATGTTTTATAAGGTTTACTTCTCAATTCTTCCTGATAAGAAAGACCGATTTAAGGAAACTTACAAGTTTCTTACCCATTTTCTTATACCATCCATAATATTTAATAAGAAACCATTATTTTTATAAAATAACTAATTTTTTCAATTAAAAACTATATTTTTTCAATTCTGGTTTTATTCAAAAAATTATGACAATTACAAATGTTTTTTAAAAAAGAACTCTTCTTTGAAAAGTAAAAAGAGTATTTCTCTCAAAAATTACTTAATGATTTTATTAGAGTATTTTAATATACATGATGTTTATGATTAACCCCATTCATATAAGGAATTAATTGGACTTAGAAAGTGATGGGTGGGGCCCTCTATAGCCCCTCGATTCATCGGCAGGTCTCATGAGACAAAACAAAAATAGATTTTGGCCGAGGCCTTAACCATTTATTTTCAGATGTCTCAACTGAGGCCTTGAAAATATGTTTCATATGTTTGGAATTATGTATTTTCTCATTATAATAATAGTATTTAATAAATAATGTGATTAATAAACTAGTATAATATCCATGGTTAAGTTTTATGTGATTTTTTATATGACATTACTTATTTTGATTTTATTCCTTCCATATTATGCTCATGATTATGTTTTAATGGAATGTGTTATTTTAGTTACTCACCATGCCTTATTATTTATTCTTTCGTAGTATTACTTAGAATTACTAAGAATCTAAGATCACCCCCTTTCTTATGTTTTATTTTTCCCTAGGATGAAAAGATGTATATTATGAATGACTTGCTGGAATAATCTAAGAGTTTATGGGTTCTTCCAATGAAATGGCTATGTTGTATTTCCTTTAAAGTTGTAATGTAAAGTTCATGTATGTAATATGGCTTCCAAAACTACTAAATTGATCAATAACTTTAGATTCATATCTTGTATCTATGCCAATGTAATAAATAAAGTAACTGAATCTGAGCTATTGGGGTCAAGGTCTTTACAGTTGGTATCAGTGCAAGTTTAGTAGGAACTTTAAAACTAGATTTAGGAAACATAGATTAGGGAACCGAACCCTAAGATAGACTTTGATGATAAACATAGAAGAACATACTAAAATTTTGGGAAGGTAGATATTATGTGGGTCTTCCTAGCAATACATCCCTATCTGGATACTATAAGTGGACGTAGTTCTAACATAGATATACCTATGGGTAATAACTTTGACAATGTGTCCTGGGCCAGAATTCGGCTAACTTGGTATACAACAACAGGCATTATTTCACACCTCATTTGACACTCATGGAGGATATTCTTAAGATAATTCACATTTTTTTGAAAACTATTATGAAGGATTTAAAAGTAAATATGTCCCTAAAGAAACCATATTTATGATTATGAGATTAGATATGCATAAAATTTTATTTTTTGTTAATTGTTTTTCTAGTTAGAGATTATTAATTACGATTCATAACCTAATTTTATATATTTCATTATTTATAAATGCATCTTAGTGTAAGGAATGGAAACTATATCAATATGCCTATCCCAAGTAGGGATTTCCCTCCCATAAAAGATAATTATGTTGGTATTGGAGCTTCGTATGGCACTGCACAACTTATAACTATATTGGGACAAATGACTCAGGATATGAACAATAACCTTACCTATATGGATCAAGCTGATCCACAATGTAGAACAACAATTTTATACCACTTTATGTGATAATAGACTCTATCTTTCTATGGGCCTGGGGAAGGTAGGGGATTCGCGGGCCACTGCATGCCTGACCGCGTAACCACTCGGGGGCTGGGCCATCACCCGCTTTGTTTCCCGGCCCCTACCTTTAAAAAAAAAAGGAAAAATGGGGAAAAAAAAGACTCTATCTTTCTATGGGACTACAAACCCATTTTTAGTGGAGTAGTAAAAAATTTCCATATAGAAGATATTTCTCACTTTGGGAAGTAATGAAAGGGATAAGGTTATCATATAATTTTATCATCTCTCCAGAGATGCTGATTAATGGTGGTCATTAATTAAAAACAAAAAAATAAGAGAAAGAAATTGAAAATATCGAATGGAAATATTTAATGAAATTTTCCAAGAAAAATATTTTCCTCCTGAATAGTGAGCAGATATAGAGAGAAAATTATTGAGTCTAAAAAAAATAGGATAAAACATTTTGAATTATGAATCCAACTTTACAAGGTTATCAAAGCATGCAATAAACTACATACACAATCCATGGATCACGATTGATTGATTCTTTTATGGTTTAGAACCATTCCTTCGATGGGCACTTGTCTCCCAAAATTTCTCATCATATGAAGATATAGTTTCATGTGCTATAAATAAAGAGAAAGAATTATCTAAGTATTATGACTTTAGGGGGGAAAAGAAAATAATAGGGAAACATAGGAAATAATGGATAAAGTGAAGAATAAAAAAGGTAGTTTTCCATCCTATGATAATTATGGGAAGAAACACCCCAGTAATAAAAATTATATATTGGGGAATGAATTTGTGGCTGAAATAAAAGTTTAAGAAACCATAAAACCATTTTTTATAATGATGATAACTCACTTATCATTGATCTAAAAAGTTTACCTAAATATTCAAAATATTTCTACAGAGAATAAAAACTAAAATTCCTCATTATAACTGCATGAGGGTTGTCTAGTGAACAAAAAAACTTAACTCTTAGATTTTATCAGGGAGAATATAATGGGCCTAAATTCATCCTTAGATGAACTAACAAGGATCAATATTTTATTTTTCAAGCATAGGATCCTTACAGTGGGAAATTACATACCTATTAGATATGTCCATTGGAGGCTGAATCCTACCCTTCACAAGGTTACTGAAATGGGATTGAGAACTTTTTTTATTGATAGTATAATTTATCATATTTTAGATATAAATTGAGTAATTATATTCTATATTATTACTAAAAAAGGTGGATTCACTATTTCCTAGAACAAATTGGAGGAATTAGTTCTATCTAGGATACCTAATAAGTAGAGGTTATTTATATATTATAGGGAACTCATCTTAGTTACTTTCAAGGAACTTTTTCCTTTACATATTATTGATAAAATCCTTAAATTTTTAGCTTGTAAATCCCATTACTATTTTATAAATGAGTTTTAGGTCATTTATAGATTCATATAGCTCAAGAAGACTACAGTAGAACAATATACACCAATATTTTTAGTACATTTTCTTATAGGATAATTTCATTTGGACTTCTCAATGAATCTAATACCTTCTAAATATGCATGAATAATATTTTTTATGAATTTATTGAGGAATGAAAGGATGTTTTGTAGATGAATTCATAGTTTATGTGTTATGTTTGGAAGTTTTCCAAGAATTTCAGTTTTTATATATATATTATTTTTAGAATATAACCTAAATTTACACATTGAGAAATTAAATTTAAAGGTTTAAAGTGGAATTATTCTTGGTCATGAGGTGTTTAGGAATAGAATTTGAGTGGACATGTTCAAGATAGACATATAAATTCATTACTATATCTAAAGAATGAGAAGGATATTCAATCCTCTCTTTACGATGAGCAATTTTATTAGAGGTTTGTAATATATTTTTGTCAAATTTGAATACCTTTATCAAGATTCTAGAAAAAATATACTCTATTTGACTTTGATATAATTTTTAAGTATCCCTTTAATGAACTAGAATAGATTCATGCCTCCTGGATAATAACCAATTACCGAATTTGGAATTAGTTTTTCATGAATTGACGACTCATGATTCAAAGTTTTATTTTGGGGATTTCAATGGGAAAAGATATGAAATTAAATAATATATCATTTCCTATGCTTCTTCAACTTTAAATACTGCCAAATAAAATTTCACAAAAATAAAGAAAAAATAATTATAAACCATTATGTTTAACCTTGATAAATTTAAATTCTATACTTTTGGGACTGAAGTATTCATTATTATTAAAAATTTAGCTATTAGATATCTCATGAATAATAATGAGACATAAACAAGAGTGTATATATGGATATAGTTTCTAAATGAATTTTATAGAGAGATATATGTTTAAAAATGAATTTTAAAAACTATGGGAGATAATTTGGGTAGGATATCAACTAAATTATATTAAGAAACTTATTCTATCAAACCTATTAGATATTTTTACTCAGGGAGGGGTTTGAAACTATAGTTTGATGAAATAGTAAATTTCATAGAATATGATGTAATTCATCACTAATTTTAAAAGTAATATATTCTATAACTGATTATTGGGTCTCATAAATATATATTGTATGATCATTTATTATTGAATTTGGTAAGTAATAAATTTATTAGAATAAATATCCAGGTTTTTTAAATTACATTAGTATAAAAATTAAGTCATAGTTAGAGCTATGATAAAAACTTTTTTCTTGAAGGAAAACTAAGAAGGTGTTGGATCTGTGATTATTTTGGTATATTATTTTTGTGGTTTCATATGAATTTTATAGGTCCTCGAAAGATTTTTTATTTCAAGAAATAAAATCTCAATGAAATGAGTTTCCATAACAACTGTCACAAACCAGTTCGAGTCGACCCTGAACTAGTCACCCAGGCCGCTCCGTGACAAGTCCTGAGAGGTATTCCTGATCCTCTTAGGATGGAGAAAAGCACCGAGGGCATCAATTAGAGTGAAAAGAGAATGATTTCTCCCAAATACAAACAATAAGGAAAACAAAATAAAGAATGGACAACCCAATACACATTTATATAAAAATGAACTGAACATTATTTATACAAGAAACCAAAAGTACAACTAAAAAATTAAACAAAACAACCAAACCTGATAACCAAACTAACACCATGTGACCCTATTGGACACTCTCCAACACAACAAATACTCTTCACCCAAAGCGACCGAACTCAATCTGAAACCAACACAAGGGCTACAAACAGAATGAAAACTATAGACATGAGTATTAAAACTTAGTAGGTTAGCCTAATATTCTATTCCAAATGCACATCCTTTAAAATAAAAGAAACATAAATTTCATGTTTGAGATAAAATATATAAAAATATGTTTTCCAAATGAGTTTCCATGCTATAATAATTATCAGACAAAAACTTTCATGTTTTATAAACTAGAATGCCAGTAACAATTTTTCAAAGAGGTGTAACTTTAAAATGAAGAGAGTTTTCAAGTGAGATACTTTAAAAAATGTAAAATTTTAAATAAAAAACACATGACGCTGAATTTACCAACTAATCACACCATATATTGATGGTGAGTAAAAAATTTCCAATAAGCACAAGTCACGGGAACACCCCTAGGCACTTGTTCATTGCGGGCCCCAAGTACCTCATATCTCAGTGTAACAGTAACCATAAAAAATATATATTATCATGAACATGAGTTTATATTAATAGAATCATCTGGAACTTGTTAGTACCTAATATCATCATTATCATAATTTAGTTAGTGTTTTCATCGTCAAACTTGCTATGTGAAACAAGGACAAAACCCATCTAGATCAATGGCATACTAGTACATGTATGCCCACTTAGATACCCAGGTTTTCCCTTTTTGTGCTAAAACAAGTTAAAAATATATAAAATACCATTTTATCTTGAATATTCCATTTAAAAATCATACACCCATCAAATAGACCACACACATGTCTCAAATTTCTTCCACGGATCAATAAACCACCTAAATTTTCATAAAATAATTTTAAGAAGTATAACGAGGACTTGCACATAAAATCCATTAAAACTGATCTTTTAATGTAAAAATACCATCAATACCATATAAAACCATATTTGGGATCCCCCAAACCATTTAATAACTCAATTACATGGACCATAAAATGGCCCCAAAAGATATAACATGAAATACACATGGAAACCATTTTTACAAGAAAAAAACCAAACGAGCCTTTAAGCCTTTTGAAAAATTAACATTTGACAAAGGTATGCATTTAAATTTTATTAAGGAGGTTTATAAAAACCATTTAAAGCCCAATAACACTTTCATAAATCCCTTAAAACACTCAAGTTACATATTCAAAACACAACCATTTTCATAAGGATGTGAAATGAGCCATTCTCTGGCAACTCGGGACAAAACATGTTGTAAACCAAAACCCATTTGTTTGTAAAACCAAATACACATTGTAAATACATATAAGGACCAAAAAATAAAATTTTAATTCTTACAATGAATTTATAAATCCAAAAAAATAATTTTTAAATCACACTTAACACATAAAATCTAAACAAGAAATTCACCAAACACATGACATGCATTTTTAAACAAAACAATTTATTTTAAGCACTTGACAAGGAATAAAACACCAATTTATGCCATAATTTTATTAAATCTACTGAAAAATGTTAAAAATACCATAAAATAGGTTCCAAATCTCACAAACCAAGTGCGAAGGATAACAAAACATTTAAGAAAACACTTTGTGTGCACTTTTATAAAAAAACAACTTCATTTTACACAAAACAAGACATAAATAACCATTTTTCACACGAAATAGAACATAAAAAGGTTTTACATAAATAATAATCATGTATAAATTGTGATAAAAACATGAAAAAGATTAAACTTAAATAATAAAGGTAAGTTCTTGGGATAACCTACCTCAAAAACATGGCGGAATGGAAACACACAACCGAAATCACCCTCCACAGGTTTATAAACCATAAACCTTTGAATACCAGACCTAAACCAACATAACCACCATAAAATATCATTCCAAAACATAACCACAGGTCATGAATAACTATAGTGGAATAAATAACCATGGAACAATGGAAGTAGGAGGAAGAGGGAGGAGAAAGAGGAAGGAATATCAACTTGGAAACTAGAGAACTCTTTGTCTTCCCTTAGATCCACACACATAGAGGATATGGAATGAATTGGAAATTCTTGGAGAGGTTCCTATGTTCTATAATAACTAGGAAAAGAATATTTATGGGAAATAAAGTACTAATTGAATGATTTATGAATGAGACAAATTACCTTTGGAAAATCTGGATGATTTGAGAAACATTGAGAATTTTCCCTAATCCATGACTAAGATGAGCTCAAAAGAGGGAAAATGGAACATGGGGGTGTGCCTGGGGTTTTTGGTCTAGATTAGGAGTTTTAATCACAGAAAATTATTAAAAAATGAGTAATATATAAAAGATTTTTCTTTAAAAACCGAAAATGGACCCATGAGCTAGCCCAATACCTGAATAAATAACCCAAATTCACCATGATTATGAATTAATATGGGGTAAAAAAGGATATGGTAGTTTGAATATGTCAAGGGAGGACAAGTAGGAAGTAGAATGGGTGAAAAATGTTAAAAAAAAGGATTTATAAAATAAAAAAATTTGTTTTTAAATCTGGAAATGAGCTCACAGTTTGGCCCAAATCATGAAGTAACCACCCTTTGTCCAAAAACTCCCAAACAAGCAATGGGGAACCCAAAGTAGGATGATTAGACATATATGGAAGTTAAAAAACTCAAAATTAATCTCACACAAAACCCAAGAAAGGGATCATAATTTCCAATGAACTGAATCAAAACCAAGACATGAAAAAAAAAACGGGTGTGACAATTCTCCCCACCATTAAATCTTTCCTCCCCCAAAAATCCATAAAACTTTCCAGCTGAAAGAACAACACACAAGGATTACTTATCAACATTATCCATACTCTCAATCCAAAGAAATATCATCCACCATCAATGGAACTTAATCCTATTACCCAAAAAAACACCAATTCACAACCACTTTCTAAGAATCAATGGAAAGATAAAGCCACCACCTCCACAACCAAGCCAAGAACCAGATTGTTAGGCCTTCTCCCAATGAACTCAACGATCACCCAAAACAAAGTTCACTCATGAAAGCCAATTAATTTGGGGGGGGGGGGAGGCCAGAATGGGATCCCCACCATTAAATCACAACTATCATATGACGAATCCTTAAAGGAAAGATCTTCGAGATCCATAGTGGGTCTCCCCACCATTAGAGACCAACTAGAAATTGAAAAAATAATTAAACATGAACTAGAATTAGGCCTCACAAACATAGGTCCACCAAAACTCTCCCCCAAGAACTTAAAAACCCAAGTTAATAGGGTTACAACATGAACATATAAACCACCCATTCCCGAATAAAGGGGACAAGAACTGGTCCAACACTTTCGACGCTGATCAAAACCACAACCAATCAGGGAGGGGAGGGAAGGGGACCCAATAGTTGTGCCACTAAAACCACAAAAGAAATTGAATAACCACCCAAAACCCTCCAATTATTAATAGGTACAACCAATACCTCACACAATTCACATTGGCGGTCCACACAGAGACATTGATCGGAAATCCACATCCAAGAAGGCATAACCATAGACACTACGTGAGGGGTAAGTCCACCATGATCTTTACGATAAAAGGAAGTTCGTAGTGATGAGGAAATAAAATAGAAACATAGAAACTACCTCACCACAATAGTGTATGCTAAAGCTTAGGCGAGATCCCCACAACTATGGTGATTTCTTAACTGCATGAAAAGATTCAATCTAAGGCCTAGGTCTGAATCCCCAATGTTTGAAGCATCTGTTGTTCCACAATTAGGAGCTACAAATCAAATTACCTCATGAAATACACTAGCTCAAACAGAGCACCAATACCCAATAGATACATAGTGATACACACCACCATTAAAACTTACTTAGAATGAGGAGTGAAATGAACAAGGAACATATTGAAACACAATAAGCATCACAGAACACAACTGCTATAACCGAGAGAATAATAATAATAGGAATACACTATAAATCGAGCCAAAACAACTCTCTATTTCAACAAAAGGGATGGGGAATTATTTGAAGAGGTGGATCTAGATTGTAAAACATGAGAAAGAATCCTTAGGTTGATAAACTAGAAATCTGTAAAATAGAGAACTATCTATGCCCATATCACAACATCCAACACATATTTGGAAACTCACTTAACATTGCTCCAAAACAGAGACACCAAAAAGATACCATCTTAAGACACAACAAGAGTATGACTCCCAGATCAAAAGTAAGCATACCTAATAAACAACACTTCTAAGACATTGGAAAAACCAACCACATAACCATCGATTTATAAAAAAATGCCAAAAATTTTCAGCTCAAAATACTTTTGAAAAAAATATAACTTGGTGGATTTTAACATTCACCAATGGAGTTCCATCAAGTCTCACTCACATGCACATTTCCATGTAACCCTGGGAACTCGACCACCATGCCATACTAGCCATCCATCTATATGTCCATAAAAACATGTATGTGAGAACCCATGAATACACCTAAGGCTATAACCAAAACAACATCATTCCAAGACAAATTATTCAACCCATTTCAAAAATCATGAACCTTCCAAAGGAATACTAACCACCAAGTCAAAAACCATTTTTTTAGTTTTCACAAAACAAACCACACTTAATCAAGAAAAATTGTATTAAAAACCCAATCCATTTCATTTAATAGAACTTCAAAAAATAACCATTCTATTCTAAATATCCCTTTCCCATTTTTAAAAATTCAGCAAGGCCTCTTTTTATAATCTGACAACCACGAAGGATAAAACCCCTTTCCATAAAAACACCAGTTGATTAAAACAAAATTTCAAAAACAAATTCATTAGATTCAAACACTTTTCAACAACCCAAAGAACCCAATTTAAAACAAAGTTCAGAATCACTTTAAAATAATCCAAGATTTCTAAAAATTTCATTTCAAAAAACCATATGATTAGATTAAGGAAATTCAGTCCCATTAAATCATTTCCTCTTTATCCACAATATTTGTTTCAAAAAACCTAACATTACAAAACCTTTCTTATATTAAATTTTGAAAACCCATTTTCTAATTTTCAACAACCAAACATTCCTTTTAAACCCATTTTCAAAATTCTCACACAAGGATTTTCAAAACAAAATTTTGAATTCAAGAAAATTCCAAGGGACCCACAAAATGAAACTAGTGTTGGTGGGTGACTTGACCATATGGTTGGAGGCCATATGTCAAACACACCACCAACACATAGAGCCTTATTAGGACCATGCCCTAGATCCACATGGATTTCCAGGCCCTGTGAGCTCATGAAGACCATTAGTACAACACCCCTTGTCATATCCCAACACTAAACAATCAATAAGAACCAAAGACACTAATAAAACTGGACTTCCCATGGACACCTGAGGGTCAAAACGAGCAAGAGTTCACGACGTTCTTCTTGAACCTACCCCTAAAGTTATGAAAATACTACCCCATATACCATGACATCCCCCAAATAACAAAGGATCTCTAAGAATCAAGGTTTGCTAAGAGCCAACCTCCTCAGATACCATTTTTTCATGAAACAGTCTGGGTCGACCCTGAACCGGTCAACCGAGCCACTCTACGAAAAGTTCCAAGAGGCATTCCTGATCCTCTTGGGATGGAGATAAGATTAGAGGGAATCAATTAGAGTGAGAAGGGAACAATTTCTCCCAAATATAAACAATAAGGAAAACATATGAAAGAATGGACATCCTAATACACATTTATATACAAATGAACTGAACATTATTTATATAAGAAACTGAAAGTATAACTAAAAAACACAACCAACCGACCAAACCTGATGAAAAAACTAACAACATGTGATCTCACTGTTCAATATCCAACACAAATAATACTTATCACCCAAAGAAACAAAACTCAAGCTGAAACTTGCACAATAGCTAAAAATAGAAGGAAAACTATAGGCGTGAGTGTTAAAACTCAGTAAGTTAGCCCGATATTCTATTCCCAATACACATCCTTTAAAATAAAATAAACATAAATTTAAAGTTTGAGATATAATATATAAAAATATTTTTTTCAAATGATTTTCTATGCTATAATAATTATCAAATGAAAACTTGCAGGTTTTATAAAAAAAATGCCAGTAACAATTTTTCAAAGAGGTGAAACTTCAAAATAAAAATAGTTTTCAAGTGGGATACTTTAAAGAATGTAAATTTTTATGTAAAACACACAAGATTATGAATTTACCAACTAAACACACCATATTTCAATGACGAGTAGAAAATATCCAATGAGCACAAGTCATGGGAACACCCCTAGGCACTTGTTCATTATGGGTCCCAGGTACCTCATATCTCGGTGTAAAAGTAACCATAAAAAATATCTATTCTTGTGCACACAAGCCACTATTAGAAGAATCATCCATAACCCAGTGGTCACCACCAACATCATCATCATAGTTTAGTTAGTGTTGTCATCATCAAACTTTCTATGTGAAATAGGGACCAAAGCCCTCGGAATCACTAGAATACTAGTACATGTATGCCCACATAGATACCCAAGTTTTCCTATTTTTTGATAAAATAAGTTAAAATTCTATAAAATACCATTTACTCATGAATATTACATTTAAAAATCATAAACACATCAAACATCCCACACATATGTCTCACATTTATTTCACAGATCAATAAACCACCTAAATTTTCATAAAACAATTTCAAGAAGTATAATGAGACCCTGCACATAAAATCCATTCAAAAGTGATCTTTTAATGCCAAAATCCCATCACTACCATATAAAACCAGATTTGGAAGCCCCAAAACCATTTTATAAATCAATTTAATGGACTATAAAATGGACCCAAAAGATAGAACATGAAGTACACATGGAAACCATTTTTATAAGAAAAATTCCAAACGATAATTTAATCCTTTATCAAAACAAACATTTGACAAAGGAAAACATTTCAATTTTATTCACTACTATAAAAGAAGGTTATACCAACAGTTTTAAACCGTTGGTATAGGCTGGAAAACCATTGGTATAGCCTATACCAATGGTTTTCTAAACCGTAGGGTAGTAATCCATGAGGAAAGCCCTATACCAATGGTTTGATCTAAACCGTTGGTATAGCCCAATGTATTTATTGATATACCAATGGTTGTCAGATAACCGTTGGTATATGTTTGTATAACATTTTTACCAACGGTTTCAAGAAAACATTATTATATATTGAATACTAAACACTATACCAATGGTTTAAAACTGTTGGTATAGTTTTTAAATTTATCTCAAAGTATACCAACAGTTTAAAACCATTGGTATTGTGTTTTTCCAGAACTGTTATACCAACGGTTTAAAACCGTTGGTATTGTGTTTTTCCAGAACTCTTATACCAACAGTTTAAAACTCTTGGTATTGTGTTTTTATATAACTGCTGCACAATATCCCTCCAGTAGCCCCTCCAGTATACACCTACATAAAAAATATCACAAAAACCACATACAGACTTAAAACAGCACAAAAACACCTAAAATAGCACACAAAAAAACACATAAAACCCTCAAACTCTTCCAAACATGTCATGTACTAAAATTCCCTATTTCAATCTTCATATGAAAACAATCATCTAGTAGAGTTAATAAAATTTTCAATAACTCAAACATTATTTACACCCATTTCAATATTCATATGACAACCACTCTTCCAGTAGTAATTCACCCCACCCCTTCACAACCCACAAACCAGAACAGCCCCCAACAACCCATAAATTTCTAATAGGAATAATAGTATAAGAAATACTTATTAGAGTTGAATAAGAGTTTGAAATTGGCTCAAATCCCAATTTTTTTTTCCGATCCTAGATTTGGGTCTGTAATGATTTGTGATGAATTTTGCATTGAACTTGTATTTTTTATAATATATGGTGAAAAGGTATTTTCTTAGGAGTCTCGTCACTTATGAACCCATGAGTGAAACTACCCAACTTATGAAAAAGAGTTTGTGACTATCGTTGATGAGTGTAAATTTCAGTTGTTGTATTCACTTAAAATGATATCCTTTTGAATCAAAAGAGAGACACTTTGAGTGGTTCCATCCACACCATGCCTCAGATTAAGGCAGAGTTGACTCTTACATGTCAAAAATGAACCATGGATCATTTTATTAAAGTATCAACATAATCTGAATAAGTTTGGTTGGTTTTCCGTATGCCGATTGTTTTTACTTAAAAGCGTATCCATTATAAACAAAAGAAAGACACTTTGAGTGGTACCGGCCACACTGTTCCTCGGATTGAGGTGGGGTTGACTCGTACACATCAAAAATGACCCATGGATCCTTTTCCTAAAGTATCAACAGAATCTGAATGCATTTGGTTTGTTTTCCATATGTTAGTTGTTGTTTTCACTTAAAATGTTGTCCATTTAAAAAAAAGCGAGACACTTTGAGTGGTGATGGACACACCCCGCCTAGGATTGAGGCGGGGTTGACTCATACATGTCAAAAATGACCCATGGATCATTTTCCTAAAGTTTCAATAGAATCCGAATGCATTTGGTTGGTTTTCCATATGTCAGTTGTGATTTTCACTTAAAATGATGTCCATTCTAAACAAAAGAGAGACTTTTTGTGTGGTGTTGTCCAAACCGCACCTCGGATTGAGGAGGGGTTGACTCATACATGTCAAAAATGACCCATGGATCATTGTACTAAAAAATAAACACAATAAGAATGCATTTGGTTGGTTTTAAGTATGCCAGTTTTTGTTTTCACTTAAAATCTTGTCTATTTCAAACAAAATAGAAACACTTTGAGTGGTGCCAGCCACACCGGCCCTAGAATTGAGGCGGGGTTGACTCATAAACGTCAAATATTACCCAATAATTATTTTCCTAAAGTTTCAACAGAAGATGAATGCCTCTAGTCAGTTTTCTATATGTCATTTGTTGTATTCACTTAAAATGATGTCCTTTTGAAAAAAAAGAGAGAAACTTTGAGTGGTGTCAGCCACACCACGCCTCATATTGATGAGGGGTTGAATTTTACACATAAAAAATTACCCATGTATCTTTTTCCTAAAGTATCAATAGAATCTGAATGCATTTAGTTAGTTTTCCATATGTTGGTTGTTTTTACTTAAAAGCTTATCCAATTTAAACAAAAGAAAGACACTTTGAGTGGTACTGGCCACACCGTGCCTCATATTGATGTGGGGTTGACTCATATGCATCACATATGACTCATGGATCGTTTTTCTAAAGTTTCAACAGAATAAAAATGCGTTTTCTCTATTTTACGTACGACAGTTGTTGTTTTCACTTAAAATCCTATTTGTTTCAAATAAAAGTGAGACACTTTGAGTGATACCGGCCACACCGCACCTCAGATTGAGGCAGGGTTAACTCGTACACATCACAAATGACCTATGGATCGTTTTCCTAAAATACTAACACAATCTGAATGCATTTGGTTGGTTTTAAGTATGTCAGTTGTTGTTTTGACTTAAAATCTTGTCCATTTCAAACAAAAGAGAAACACTTTGAGTAG
Organism: Viscum album; assembly: GCA_963277665.1. Classification (NCBI taxonomy): domain Eukaryota; kingdom Viridiplantae; phylum Streptophyta; class Magnoliopsida; order Santalales; family Viscaceae; genus Viscum; species Viscum album. The sequence continues at coordinate 286,410,238 of OY728151.1, read as the reverse complement.
TGTCGGCCACACCGGCCCTTTAATTGAGGTAGGGTTTACTCATACATGTCACATATGACCCATGGATCGTTCTCCTAAAGTTTAAATAGAATATGAATGCCTTTGGTCAGTTTTTCGTATGTTAGTTGTTGTATTCACTTAAAATGATGTCCTTTTGAAACAAAAGAGAGACACTTTGAGTGGTGTCAGCCACACCGCGACTCGGATTGAGGCGAGGTTGACTCTTACATGTCACAAATGACCCATGTATTATTTTTCTAAAGTATCAACATAATCCTAATGCGTTTGGTTAGTTTTCCGTATGTCAGTTGTTTTTACTTAAAAACGTATCCATTTTAAACAAAAGAAAGACACTTTGAGTGGTACCAGACACACCGTACCTCAGATTGAGGCAGGGCTGACTTGTACACATCAAAAATGACCCATGTATCCTTTTCCTAAAGTATCAACATAATCCGAATGAGTTTGGTCAGTTTTTTGTATGCCAGTTGTTGTTTTCACTTAAAATGTTGTCCATTTCAAAGAATAGTGAGACACTTTGAGTGGTGTCAGCCACACCGCACCTCATATTGAGGCTATTTTAACTCGTACATGTCAAAAATGACCCATGGATCGTTTTTTTGTAGTATCAAAACAATCCCAATGCGTTTGGTTGGTTTTCCACATGTCAGTTGTTGTTTTCACTTAAAATCTTGTCCATTTCAAATAAAAGTGAGACACTTCTAGTGATACCTGCCACAACGTGCCTCAGATTGAGGTAGGGTTGACTCTTACACTTTAAATATGACCCATGGATACTTTTCATAAAGTATCAACAGAATCCGAATGTGTTTGGTCAATTTTCTATATTTTAGTTGTTGTTTTCACTTAAAATGCTGTCCATTTCAAATAAAAGTGAGACACTTCGAGTGATACCAGTCACACTATGCCCCGGATTGAGGCGGAGTTAACTCGTACACATCACATATGACCCATGGATCTTTTTACTAAAGTTTCAATAGAATTAGAAAGCCTTTGGTCAGTTTTCCGTATGCCAGTTTTTATTTTCACTTAAAATCCTGTCCATTTCTAATAAAAGCGAGACATTTTGAGTGGTGTCGGCCACACCGGCCCTCAGATTGAGGCTAGGTTGACTCTTACACATAAAAAATTCCCCATGGATCGTTTTTTTGCAGTATCAACACAATCCGAATGCGTTTGGTCGGTTTTTCGTATGCCAGTTGTTGTTTTCACTGAAAATCCTGTCCATTTCAAATAAAACTGAGACATTTCGAGTTTTTTCGGCCACACCGGCCCTCAGATTGAGGAAGGGTTGACTCGTACACATTACATATGACCCATGGATCCTTTTCCTAAAGTATCAACACAATCCAAATTCATTTGGTCGGTTTTCTGTATGCTAGTTGTTGTTTTCACTTAAAATCCTGTCCATTTCAAATAAAAGTGAGACATTTCGAGTGGTGCTGGCCACACCGGCCCTCTAATTGAGTAGGGAATTACTCTTACATGTCACATATGACCCATGGATAATTTTACTAAAGTATTAACAGAATATGAATGCGTTTGGTTGGTTTTCCGTATGCTAGTTATTGTTTTCACTTAAAATCCTGTCCATTTCAAATAAAAGTGAGACACTTCGAGTGATACCGGCCACACCATGCCTCTTATTGAGGCAGGGTTGACTCATACATGTAAAATATGACCCATGTATCTTTTTCCTAAAGTTTCAATAGAATTAGAATTCCTTTGGTCAGTTTCCTATATGCCAGTTGTTGTTTTCACTTAAAATCTTGTCCATTTCAAATAAAAGTGAGACATTTCGAGTGGTGTCGGCCACACCGCCCCTCAAATTGAGGCGGGGTTGACTCATACACTTAAAAAATGACCCATGGATCATTGTACTAAAATATCAACACAATCCAAATGCGTTTGGTTAGTTTTCTGTATGCCAGTTGTTTTTACATAAAAGCGTATCCATTTTTAACAAAAGAAAGACACTTTGAGTGGTACCGGCCACACCGTACCTCGGATTGAGGAAGGTTTTACCCATACATGTCATAAATTACCCATGGATCCTTTTTCTAATGTATCAATAGAATCCAAATGCTTTTGGTAAGTTTTCTATATGTCAGTTGTTGTTTTCACTTAAAATGTTGTCCATTTCAATGAAAAGTGAGACACTTTGAGTGGTGTCGGCCACACCATGCCTCATATTGAGGCGGGGTTGACTCATACGCATCACTTGGTCGTTTTGAGTGCCTTAAAGTGTGGATTTAAGATCCGGGTGAGTCTAATACTCTCCCTGCTTCCTCTTTTCGATTAGGGTTTGCACTCGTATCTCATCTTCTTCTGAAGCTCTAAAACCCTCTTTTCCATTGGAATGTAGGGTGAATCTTGAAGATAGATTAGATTGGGATCTGGGGTCTAGGGAGGAGGGTTGGGAGGGATGTCTGAGGGGCTGTCCGGGGTCCAGGTAGGATGGTGGGGGGGGGGGGGTTGTCCGGGGTCCAGGGAGGAGGGTGGGGGGGCTGTCCGGGGTTTATGGAGGAGGGTGGGGGGGCTGTACGGGGGGTTGGTCGGGGTACAGGGAGGAGGGTGGGGGGGGTGTCTGGGGTCTAGGGAGGTGGGTGGGTAATGTATCTAAAACTCTATCTAGGTATCATACATTGAATTATGACAAGACTGCGAACCGCCGCAGGGTGTCTTCCTGGAGCAGGGCCAAATCACGGCGTGACTACGGCGTGACCACGACGTGACCATGGAGTGACCGCAGCATGACCGCGGCGTGGCTGCAGTGTGAACGCGGTGTGATCACGGAGTGACCGTGGCATGTTGTCTCAGTACAACGACATCCACGGGGCAGCATCTTCTGGCCAGGATTCCAAATAAATCCTATGTAGTTTTCCTTCACATTATAGAAACTGATCTTATGTTATAAAAAAAAGACTCTTGATTCGGGATTGTGGTATGATAAAGATATATATATTTTATATTTTTTGTTTTTAAAAGTGGTACTAGGTAGTTTAAACTACTGATTGAGAGTTAAATTATCACACCCTAAACTATAACTGTGAGTTTTCGTAGGCAGCGCACCTCTATTAGAGGGGTTTTATTATAAAAACATGACTTTATTTTTCAAATGAAACAATTATATTAAAGAAAACTTATTCAAGATATGAAATTCAATATAATTAAGCAGAATTAAGAAAAAAAAATCTAAATTCAATTTAAATCATTCTTAAATTAAAGAGGCTATGAGAGGGACTCTACCTCAAGGGGTGTCTCCCATGGGTGTCTTGTGGTTTGTAGTGTCTATCTGTGATTTTTTTGGTGCTTCCGTATTGTGGGAAATGTGTATTGAATGGTAAATTTAATAAATACATTAGTCAATTAGAAAATAAACCCATAGTTAATAGAGATATACCCACTTCTGATAGAGAATACCATCCAAATAACCAACTCGGAAATCTGAGACCAACATTTTACTTTACCAATTCCAATTACATAATATATGTAGCACCAACTTATGTTTTATGAACCAATCAATTAAAGGGAAAGAAACTCCTCACAATAACCCATAAAATCTCATATATCATCACTCACCTCCAAACCATTATAACATCATTATGCTTCCATATTTGGTCGAAAATAAAGAGTTATACTGAATTCAAAAATGTAATGGATCAATCTACCCCTGATCACCATAACCATCACCACTGTCATCATTGTCCACATCCTCACCTCTATCTCTATCATCGTCGTCGTCCTCGTCATCGTCCCCATTCTCATTGTCGACCCCATCCTCGCCCTCAGCCCCATCCTCACCCTCGACCCCATCCTCTCCCTCATCCTCATCCTCATCCTCACCCTCGTACTCTTCAGCATCCTCATCATCACTGGGAACGTCATCATCTTGACTGCCACTAGAACTGCCACCTGGTGCATTGGATAATGCACCCATTGATGATATAAATTTATGACAAGCCGCGCTTGCCTCTGGTGGAAGTGATGAAGATAAATCTTTCATCAGTTTCATAAATTCTTTGTCCCTCGTTTGAAGTTGTACTTACAACTCTGTGACCCTTTTAGTAGACTGTATTGAATGCTCCTTGACCTGTTCTAACTCAATGGTACTAGAATGGATACTTGGAGAGGACCAATACCTCATCGGGACTATATTCTTACCAGGTCGGCAGCGTACTCGACCAGAGTGCTCATCTCCCAAAACCTGATATAAATGATCGTGTGGACCAAAATTGTCAGGCTCATGGGCATCAAGGGCCTATAAAGAATCCTGTTAAAAATATTAATATATTATTAAATTTCAAAATAGATATTAAACTTTGAAATAAAAAAATTAAAACTTAAAAATCTTTTCTTGTGTCGGTTCATTAACCACAGTTCCATCTTTTTTCCTTCTACTCAAGAAAAACAATTTTTCTCGATGGATACATCCTTCAATATTCAATTTGTGATTCTGTAATGACATTGAAACAATATAAAGTGAATGTATAATTATATATTCAATATTCAATAAATCACATAATTTAATTATGAAACAATAAAAAGGGAAAGTCCTAAAGAAACATTATAAACAAATATATCGTACCAGCTGCCTCTCATGATCTGACATAGTTGTGCGCCCCAAAGTGTGGAGGTATTGCTTTGAATCAATGTTTTTTTGTTTTTTTTCAGAATATTCCTAAATAATGTTTAATAATTAGTTAGATAATATTAATGAAAAATATGAAAACTATCATTTAAATACATCAAATGGGATTAATACCTTAAATTTGGAAGTCGCCCAATGGGTAATCATTTGGAGATATTTCTTTATCGGGTAGTCATCCACGATAGGTAATGTCTTTAACTCCGTGCCCACTCTATCACACCATCCAACATATAGATCATGCTTATAATCTCTTCAAAGCTCTCCTAGCTCCTTTAAACGTGCCGTTCGTGCACCTTCGCCATCATGGAAGTTATACCGAAGTTGACACCCAATAGATTAATTCATATAAATAAATAAAAATACTACATAAAATACAATAGATTTTTTACCCATATTTGTGCCCACACATTATCCTTGACTTCATGTGGAAGATGTCTCCAAGAGAGAGGTCTAACCGGAATAATGTCGGAGTATTTGGATAGCGTCACCAAAACTACCAACATTCCTGCCCAGATTTATCAACCATCTTTCCATCATCATTGTATTCAACCATCAACTATGCCTGGCGGTTCCCTACCGCACGCAAGCGAGTATGCCCCCTCCCCTGCCTCCTGTCAGTAGATGAATCTGTTATTAAAGAAAAAAAATATCAGTACAAGTTATAATAAAAATAAATTTTGGTATAAAAATTTGTTAGCGTTATATAAAAATACCTGTGGTAGTCGGATCAATGGGCATCACTGGATTTGCAGAAGCCGAAGGAATATCCTATTTGGGTGGAGTGTCCCTCAGTGTACGCTCCTCAGCCACATACTGTGTTGGAGCAGGAGTCGAAGAAGGTGGAATATAATAGCCCAGAGATAATGAACCAGAAGCAAAATATGATGGCACATACGTCTGGCCAACTGGTAGTGTAAACATCGGAGGCCAAAATATCCCGTGTGTCCCTAAAGACACACTAAGATCAAAATGGGGCATAGAATATATGTCTGTGGTAGGGGAATGATCCAATCAGTTATGACTAGTGGATCATCTAACTATCTCACCACGAGCCCTCATACCACCGACCTCAGTACCGGGACCACCAGATGATTGTCTAACTCTGACACCACCCCCCCTCCTACCACCAGCCTCTGTACTGGGAGAAATATCAGGATACTTATTGGATATCTCTCGTCTAGGGGGTGGATCCTAAAAAAAAGTTTAATACAAAAGTAAACACATGATATTATTAGTTATTGAAATATATATATTTAAAATAAAATAATCACAATAGGGATGAGTATAGGAATGACCATCTGTGTCATGCGACGATTATTTTCTATTATCTTTTTCCACCGCCTCTCTTCAATGGGTATCATTTCCTACAATGTAAACAAATATGGAAGTAATTAGAAATATATAACTAATGTGTAACCCAAAAAACAAAATATAGAAAAACAATTCTGATAAAAAAAACATAAAGAAACAGAAGATTTATTGTGGTTTGAAGGTAAGTACTAGGATACACACTCTGAATGATGTAGGTGAGAACACGACTGTATGATTCTATATATTTCCCACCACAACTTTGGGTTCACAATCAACTCTGACAATTGATCTATTAGAGTCATCATAAGTAATAAATGGATTTCTTCCAATTGCAGTAGGGATAGTGTCAACTTCATCATCACCATCATAAAAAACATTTCTGGTATTTACTTCAATAATTACACAAAATTTAGGATGACGATGATCTTTGACATAAAAAACTTGTTTCACCAATGATTCCAATACATATGGTTCATCGATGGAAAGAGTGCGAGTAATTTCAATAACTCGAAATCCACATTCATCAATAAAGGTTCCTTTCCTTGTCATTGAATCAAACCATTGACATTTAATCATCATAACTCGAACATGCGAGTAATAATCCAAAATTATTATTTTCTCCATGACTCCATAATAAGTTACATTTTCAGAACGAGGTCTATTATCTGATGAACTGGCATAATAGTCTATTGTGGAAGTTAGCATAACACCATCATGTTGTGTTCTCATGTTTCTTGCTCATTCAGTGATAATAAATTTGTATCCATTGATCACAAGTGATTTACAAGCATGAACCATGGTATTAGGACCAAAAGACAAAGATCTTAGTTCATCAGAAACAGAGTCTATAGGAAAACCTGATACCTGAAATATAAACAAATAGTAAACTTAATTAAATATTATTTTTATTCAGTTATTACAAAAATATTTTTACCTTCAATTTCAACCAAGAAGAAAACCCTTTGCTATGAAAAGTCTCTTTCCTTCTCAAAGATAAAGAACAATGCTTTCTATATATCAATTCTTTATGTTCCCTGTAGATAAAAATAATAATAGTTTAACAAATATTTAAAATTACAAGAGATAATATAAGAGATTCATGTACAATTTACTTACTTGATATACTCATCGAACAAATCACAATTGAACAACACTATGCGATGTGCCATCTCTCGCTCTTCAAGGCTTAATGTTGTCAATGTATATGATCCCAGAATTCCTCCTGCCTGAGGAAGTGATGGAAAACTGGGTTCAATTTTTCCATACTGTTCTTCTTCATTTCTCATTGGTCTGTTTATTCTCGTAGTAAGATCAGAAAAATACATTGAGCATAAATCCATACATTCTTAATCCAAGTAACCATTCACAATAGAACATTCGGAATAATTCCTATTCCGAACATATGATTTCAATGTGCACATGTTTCTTTAAGTTGGATACATCCAACAGAAAGAAACGGGTCCTCCAAGAAGTATTTCGGTCGGAATATAGACAGTCAGATGCAACATGCATGTAAAAAATGATGGAGGGAATATTTTCTATAACTCACACAAAATTAATAGTGTCTCTACCAACAATTTTTGCAAGAAGGATTTGGAAAACCTATTAGCACAAAGATCTCTAAACAAATAACACAACCGAATAACTGAGACTCTAACATTATTGGACAAGAGATGACGAATTTCTATTGGAATCAGCTCATGCCAAAGGACGTGATAATCACGAGTCTTCAAAGATTTCAGCTTTACCTCTTTTTTGTTGACCTGTTTTGATATATTTCTTGAATAGACATCAGGAACTTTAATATTCTCTTTCAATTCCAAAAATTTATTTTTTCAGTAGGTGTCATCACATAAGAAGCACATGAGACTTGCCATTTATTTTCACTGATACAGAAATGATGTAATTATGGTCTGATCCCCCAATCTACCAAGTCACACCGAGATCATAAATCATCTTTTGTCTTCCCCTTGAAATTTAGAATAATTGAAAGAAACATTTCACATATATTCTTTTCAATGTGAATTACGTCTAAGCAATGATATAACAAGTTGTTTGACCAATACGACAACTCAAAGAATTTACTCTTCTTATTCCAATTGTAACAAGTATCATTGGAAACATTTTCCCTCTTTCTATATTTCATTAAACCTTTCCCAAATGAATAACTGAAATCTTTCAATTCATTAATCACATCAGTTCCAGACATATGTTGAGGTGGATCATCAGTCTCCATGGTATTATAAAATCTTTGAATATTGTTTCTATATGGATGGTTCATTGGAAAGAATCGTCGATGTCCCATAAAAATAAAACTATGACAATATTTTAGTCTTCTCGATCGATTATTATTCATACAAACAAGACATGACAATTTTCCTTTTGTGGTCCATCCAAACATCATTGCATAAGCAGGAAAATCATTGATCATCCACATAAGCTCAGCACACATCTGAAATATGTTTTTCAAACATGAATCATATATGGGCACACCCACATCCCAAATAAGTTTCAAATATTTTATTAAAGTTTGCATGTATACATCTATATCATTATCGGGATCAGAAGGGCCAGATATCTGTATACTCAAGAAAGTGTAAGTATTTTTCATACACAACCATGGGGGAAGGTTATAAATGCGTATGAAAACTGGCCATGTGCTGTGCGAAGTAAGAATATGCCCAAATAGATTAATACCATCACATGAAAGACCTAGTCTCACATTATGCACGTCGGCTGCAAATTCAGGATATCGAGCATCAAATCTCTTCCATGAAAATCCATCTGCAGGGTGAACCAACTCTTCATTATTATTTTTTCTCTCGGTGTCATGCCATCACATTTTTACTGATATTTCATTAGACATGAAAAGGTTCGGTAATCTAGGGATCAATGGAAAGCGCCACATTACTTTTTGTGGCACACGAGATGGTGTTACATCATATTTTGGATTCCATAGGGAGGTTCCACATTTGATACAATCATTTATTTTAGCAGTTTCCTCCCAAAATAAGCTGCAATCATTCAGGCAAGCATGATTTTTTTTGATAATACAAGTTCATCAACTAACTTCCATTCCATATAGTGGTTTGAGGTAATATCTGCATCATCTGGAAGTAAGTCCTTCAAGAAGGTAAGAATGTAATCAATTTCAGTATTTGAAATCCTATAAATAGTTTTCCCATGAAACAATCAAATTAAAAATTCCAACTTTTTCATTTTACCACATTACCAATATACTGGAGTCATCACATCATCATTCATTTTTTTTACCCTATCAACATCATCATTTTCATTGGACGCATCATGTGTGTTTGTATCGAAATCTTGTTGGCTGGACATCCTTTCCTTCTCATAATGCCGAATAAATGGAAACCGATCATATATCAAACTCTTCAATTCAGTCCTATCATTTGGATCATCAACATTTTGAGATTCCATTTTCTCTCCATTGTGATACCACACATAATAGTTTGTTTGGAAAACTATTTAGTAATATGATAGCTAACTGCTTCATGAATCAACCAATGTCTTATAACACAATTAGAACATGAGCAGTGTATGTGACCACTATCTGAAGCCTTGTCAAATGCAAAATCTAGAAAGCTGTTCAAATTATTTTGAAAATTGGTTGAAATTCGATCAGTTTCGTACATCTAACTTCTATCCATTCTATAAAAAATTGAAATAAGTCATTTCAAAGCAATTCAATAATATTGAAGTTCAATCAAAAAAATATTTAGGTAAATGAAAATTGTTTACTTTAAATAAAATCATAACTAACACATTACTCTATATGATAATCATATTAATAAATACAAAAAAATACAGTGTATATAAGAAAATAAGATACAGAATTTCTAATGCCTATATTCAAGGATTGCCCAGTAAGATATTTAAAGTGGATCAAGGAATTAATAATCCTTAAGGGTCTTGTTGGGAGTACATGGGTTTTATACTTTAACTTCTTCAGGGAGATCAGGATGAGGAGTAGGATGAGGATTAGGGGAGTGTCGAGGATGTACAAGGGGGGTATGGGGTGTCCAGGGGGGTGCGGGGTGTCCAGGGGGTGGTGCGGCCGTTCGGGGGGTCGGAGGTGTCCAGGTGGTGGGGGGCTGTCTAGGGGGGTCAGGGTGTTCAGGTGGGCGGGCTGTCCACGGGGGTGGTCAGGCTGTCCACGGGGTAGGGGGAGTCCAGGGGGTGGGCGGGCTGTCCAAGGAGGTGAGCGGGGTGTCCAGGGGGTGGGTGGGTCTGTTCGAGGGGGGGGGGGGGGTACAGGGTGTCCAGGGGGTGAGAGGGATTCCCATGGGGGTGGCGGGGCTGTCCAGGGGGTCTGGGGTGTCCAGGGGGGTGGGCGGGCTGTCCAGGGGGGTGGGAGGGCTGTCCACGGGGGGTGGTCAGTGTAGAGACCCGAAGCTTGACGTAAATGAACATCACATTACTTTTTCGGAATGCTTAATACATAACAAAAATAGACACACAAGGACCGTAATAGTTTAGTGTCTTTGGAAACTTGGAACATAATCTTCTAATCGTGGTGAAAGATCTTCAACATCTCCCATAAAGATCTTCCCCTTTTTTTCTTACCTAAAACCTTTCTTTATATCCTGGGGAAAAGAAAAAATAAAAAGGGTGAGCTCAAATTCTCAGTAAGGGTAAGCATGGATAAAATAAAACATACCATATACACTTGAACTTAAAAACATGAACATAATGTTTAAACATCAAAAGATTGAGAAATAACATAAAACATGGAAGTACGTATGGCATAGATCATAAAGAAACAATAATAATGATAAAATAGCATGGGAATAAAACATGTAATTGTGAAACCATTAAGAACATGATATTATTTCCATATTAGCCAAGGCATTGCTGCCAAGACCATTTTAGTGGACAAAGTCCCTTTCTGAATTGAGTTCACTCCTCGTTCCAGTCCTGTATTACTGAATCGGTTTAACCTGCCATTCCAGACATGCCTATCTCATGAGATATAAATCTTTACCCAATGCATTGGAGGGAGATATAGGTCCCACCCATCTCATAATGATACCATTCTTATGTGTGCCACAAAATCATACATCATTGCATAACCCATGTAATAAAAATGGGAATCTTAAACATCATGCCATCATAACATAATCCATATAAGATAAAAGGACATCATAAAAATAATTCCATCATAACATAATCAAATCAATGTAAAAATAGGGATAGAAACCGAACCCTATATTATCTTAGATGGAAAATAATTTTGATAAAACACTTGAACTCCATTCTTGAGGAAAATATCCTTTATACTTCAAAAACATTTTTCCTTTCTTAACATGTCATACAATTTTAGACTAAAATAAGTTGATTAAAAATAAACTTGAAAACTTGTAAAGGAAGCTTCTTGGAAATAATTTTTTAAAAATCCATTCATGCTGTATAAGTTAAAAAAACATTCTTCTCGTACTTTTGTCGAAAAAGTCAAAAAATACCTCTTACGAAAAACGACAAAATATTCCTTTCATATCTTTTACTAAAACTCACCGAAGGGTAAAATTGGATTTAAAAAACTGTAGGTGTATGTAAATAATATTACATATTGAGGAAACATGGATGTGGATGATAAAATACACCCCAGTAAATACCAAAGTATAAACAATCTTGGATAAAAATGATATTGTGATATTTTCCCTTACCTTAGGTCCGATATGCTTCATACGTATCCAAACCTCCTGTATAATGATTTAAATAATGTCATTGAATTATTAAAAAATCATATTAATTGTTATTATATCATATATGGTTCACTTATGACTTTATATTACCCGTTCTTTTGTAAATTCCATGTTAAAGAGTGTTTTGGGTAAAATCGTTTCATTTGTCATCCGTGTTTTGACTTGTAATTATTCATATGATTACTTAGATCATGATTAATTAATTACAAAATATAAAACATGATTTATATATAATATATACTCATAATATACATATATATAATAGATCAATAAATGGAAATAAATACACCGTTCATGGAGACGGTAGGCCGTACGTACGCATGAACGCTGTTTTCGTTTCCTTATTGAATTGAATGGAATTAAGTAGATGACATAAATATATATATACATAAATCCAGTAGAATTATTATGTCATATATTTTATGATTACTTATAATATATACTTTATAATCATTCTTGAATGGTTATCATGGAGAGTGAATCTCATCGCGTCGTGGAGACGGTATTCCGTACGTACGCACGAGCGATGATATCATTCCCATGATCGTCGAATTGTATTAAAGTGTATGTATAATATTAAATAATCAATATAACTTTAAAATAATCATATATATTCATTACTTTCACCATTATACCCATCCAAGTAAGGCGGTGGTGGAAAATAGATTACACCACGGCGTGGAGACGGTATTCCGTACGTACGCACGTGCGGTGATTTCATTTTCCATAGGATGGATAGATGGCGAAATATGGTTGTTTCATACTTATAATAACATATCATTATATGAGTGATACTGATGTTATTACTTCATAATGAAACAACTAAAGAAGAAGAAGTTGAAGAAGAAAGAAAATTGAAAGAATCGGTAACGGATGTTACCTCTTCTTTGATACGCCTCTTTGAATCCTCCTCTTATGGTACTAAAATTGGTCTTTGAAGAATACCAGGACCTCTAGGATGTTTCTAGGGAAGTTGAGAAGAGAAATGGGCAGGTTTTGTCCGAGATTAAAGGCTCAAATTGGTGTGAGGAAGATAGGGAGGAGGTTCCCTTTTATAAGGGAGGAGAGGGGCACCTTTGGGAAAACTAAAAATATTATTTTATTATAAAGTCATATTCGGTTTTAAATAGATACAAATTGATTTATTTCGAATCTAAGGAGGGGATGGGTAGAAATACTCTCATCCAATAGAATTTAGACAAGTTTAGGTTCCTATTTTAACCTTATCATTTGATTTAACTTTAAGTTAGATAATTTTACTTTTACGGTGTCTTTTTGTGTTCTTACACTATAAGGTTAATAAACTTACTATAACAAGCCAAACGAACACCAAGTTGTTTATTATTAATATATATAACCTTATCTAAGTCATTTTTCCGAGCCTTAGATTTTTAGGAATATAATAACAATTAATAAAATAATATTTTTTTAAAAACTATTTTATGTCAATTTTGACACTATTTAGTAATTGATTTTTTTTGAAAATCGTAAAAGAATTATTAGTTCGAAAAAAGTTAATTAAATCAACACTAACATGTCATATTAACATATAATTTTTTTTGGAATTCATAAAAAGTCTCAAATTACATTTATTTGGGTATTTATAACATCAATTATGTCAATATTTCATTAATAAGATAATTACTGCATCATCATTGTGTCATAAATAAATTAAATTATTTAAAGTCTAAAAATTACAAATAAAATCTCATTATGTAGGAAATATTTTTATATTTATAATGAATATTTATAGTCGAATTTATCTTATGTATAACCCTATATTAAAAATAATTTACTTATTAAACTTTGATTTTAACTATTTTAACCCTTCTTTAAATAAATTAATAATAAATGTCCTAATCTATTCCAAGTGGGCCTAAATGGTCATATTTTATTCCTAAGGTTGTTTTTGGTCGAATTACACTTATCCAATAGAATTAGGACATGTGTTAGGGTAATAATAATATCATTTTTACCCTTAATTACCCTATTTACTTTTAACCGTGGTAAATAAAAGTAAAAAGTTACTATTCACCAAAAATTATTTTCATCTCATTGAACCACATTTTACTTACTGACAGCAACCGTCTCTCTCGGATTTTTGAAATTCCTTTCACAAAAGCGGTAAAATTAAGTTTTATGTAAATTTGAAAATTCTCCTAGGAGGTGGGTAAAAGACGATCAAAAGTTCAATAAAATTTTTATATATCTAAATTTATTATAAAATGACTCCAATGAATTACATTGAACTTATATAGGTATTATGTATCAATTTTGACCTAAAATAAATTTAAATAAAATAAATAATTATTTAAATAAAAAGTCGGGTTTTAAATAGTAACTCAGTGTTTTCACTATTCATCAAAAATTGAAAGTTTTCAGAAAAATACCAAAATTTCACCCTAGGCTAATTTCGATATTCCGAATCCAAAAATGAAGTCCATTTTCAAAAATAAAATTTATAAAATTTCAAAAAGTGGGTATTACTATTCATAACGGCTAGTTTTAATAATATTTTAATAGCATATCGTTGTTTAGAAAAACTCAGTATTGCGTACAACACACGCTATTGTGGAAGGTCGCGATTGCGTGTAATGAAAGCCAAGTCAGGGTTGCGTATTGTGCAAGAATCCTTCGTTGTTTCGTATAAAAGAATCCAACCATATTTCATTTATACATTGAATATATATATATATATACTCAATGTTGCGTAGAATAACTATTATCAAAATTGTGTGTAACACGATCCAAGAATAGTGTTGCGTATACTGCAAGCTAATATGGTGTTGCGTATTACGCAAGGTAATCTTGGTGTAGCATAAAACAAAAGACATTAATGAAATTAAAAGAATATTTTTCATAAAATCTCAGGGTGGTACATTCTACCCCCCTTAAAATGAATTTCACCCTTGAAATTCATCGGGGTTATAAATGGTTTACTACTCGAAAGTTTGTTTAATAGAAACCCACATCGTAAAAAGGAATACCAAAACTTGGGTTTAAAAACTAAAGTATGAAATGTAACGGTTACCCAAATTAACTCATCATTGGGTTTCCACGTAGGAGAACATAGGTGAAAATATAGATATGGAAGAAAAATCTAACCATCAAGTTCTGATAGAGAGTGGTAGAGAACATGGATATGAAAAAGCCATCAATCACAAAGCCATAGATTTTTGATGATCTAAGGTACCATCTGATTCATCAGATATAAGGGAACTAGGACAACATTTTTGGTTTTCAAGATCATTTCCCTAAAGTTGATGAAATTGGAAATAGAAGAAATACTTTCGTGATTTTGGTACAGTCTCACCGTTGTTCATTCTTTGGAAAATTTCCACTTCATCTCTTAAAGAAATGAAGTTGAATTTTTCATTCGTGAAGTGTTAGCAGCTCATTTGATAGAATGATGGGTCATTCCATCTGTCTCAAACAAAAGGTTATAAAAGTTATCAAAAATACATAAGTCCATCTATAGTGAGATTAATCATATATGGTTCCTAAAATGGACTTATACTTCATATATCATACTACTTAACATAATAAAACTAGTTTCTACTAAATAGGGACTTCCTGTAGGCCAGTGGTAGGCGATAAAGGCCAGTCACACTTTGGTTGTGGGTTCGATTCCCACAGCCTTTTCCAACGCGATGGGCTGTCGCCCGTCCTGTAGGTTGTCCTTTTTCTAAAACTACATTACTATAACATCCCATAAATAATATCAAAAAAGTTCTATCCTTAAACAATACTAACTTATGTCCAACATAATCCATTCCAATCTTTAGGCTTATCTAAAATACTTCGGTCCAAGCTCATAGTATAAAGAAAACGATTACTTGAAATGTCATCAACCAAGCATGTGAATGCCATCATTTATCCCCCATATATCTTGTTGGTCACATTCCAATCATGTGAATACCTTAATCATGTATTCTCTTGAAAAATGAATACCTATTAAACCTTAGTGAAAACATGAATGCTGTCAAAAGTTAACTCTTTCCACATACCAAAATCCAAAAATTCTATATACTCAAACCATGATATAACCTTCTCCTTATATCAGTCATGAGATCATGATACTATCAAACATTTAATTTTCTCCTTATCCCTTCATTATGCGCATATCATCTACATTCCAAAAATATCTGAATAACCTTTCATGGATACTGGTACTATTAATCATACACTTTCAAAACTCAAGGAAAGACAACAGTGTAACAATCATTAGATGTCTCTTTATTCCATAGTACCATGGGATTAATTATACAACATTACACTTGATAAACATGTAATCATTCCACTACCTTCTTAAACCATTGACCGAGCTTCAACAATTCTTTAATCTCACATATCATTTGTAGTCTCTTCATCATCATCAACATAAATACTACCCATATGGCCGTACTGATTCTCTTCATGAGACTTTCCCTTAGGTCATTGGTTTTCATAATGCCTGTACATTCCACATTTAAAACATTTAACCATTGTTGATGTCGTAGAAATACCATTATCCTCATCCATGGTGTTAACTGAACCTTTTCCTTTACACTTACTGGCTTTATATCCTTCTTTTCCACACCCAAAGCATCTTCCAGTTCTCTTGAAACAATCTCCCCGATGCCTCTTCCCACATGATTTACATGAGGGAAATTGAACTTTCTTTCCTCTATGATCATCATGAAACTCCATCTTTCTCTTATTATCTGAGTCGGGAAACTTACCAAAGTTGAGATTATTGATCATATTATGAGATTGATGATTAGGCATAATAACGATGTTTGGACTTCCAAATCCCGTTTCATTTGGTTTCTCATGAAGAATATCATTCTATTGTCCGTCATATCCTCCATTATCATGAATCTTCCTATTTCCAGCCATTTTCTAAAACCCAGAAAGAATAGTGTGAGAGGAAAAAATCATGCTAGGGAAAACAACATAGTAAAGGGGGAGCACCCTCAATATCTAACATCTTAGGTTAAATTCTAATATCATTACCATAGTTATAGGACTATATCCTATACGTATACTTATCCTTAGGGACATCCCTAGACATACCTTAGAAATATCTCTAGGGATCCCACTAACATTTTCGCATCCTAGTTTCCAAAGGTTGACTAAACCTTTCCTCTGGTACCAACTGTAGAGACCTGAAGCTTGAAGTACATGAACATTACATTACTTTTGCGGAATACTTAATACATAAAAAAAACAGACACACAAAGACCGTAATAGTTTAGTTTCTTTGGAAACTTGGAACGTAATCTTCTAATCGTGGTGAAAGATCTTCAACATCTCCCATAAAGATCTTCCCCCCTTTTTTTTCTTACCTAAAACCTTTCTTTATATCCTGGGGAAAAGAAAACATAAAAAGGGTGAGCTCAAATGCTCAGTAAGGGTAAGAATGGATAAAATAAAACATACCATATACACTTGAACTTAAAAACATGAACATAATGTTTAAACATCAAAAGCTTGAGCAATGACATAAAACATGGAAGTACGTATGGAATAGATCATAAAGAAACAATAAGAATGATAAAATAGAATGGGAACAAAACATGTAATTGTGGCAACCATTAATCACATGATATGATTTCCATATTAGCCAAGGCATTGCTGCCAAGACCATCTTAGTGGACAAAGTCCCTTTCTGAATCGATTTCACTTCTCGTTCTAGTCCTATATTACTGAACCAGTTTAACTTGCCGTTCCAGCCATGTCTATCTCATGAGATATAAATCTTTACCCAATGCATTGGAGGGAGATATAGGTCCCACCCATCTCATAATGATACCATTCTTATGTGTGCCACAAAATCATACATCATTGCATAACCCATGTAATAAAAATGGGAATATTAAACATCATTCCATCATAACATAATCCATATAAGATAAAAGGACATAATAAAAATAATTCCATCATAACATAATCAAATCAATATAAAAAATAGGGATAGAAACCGAACCCTATATTATCTTAGATGAAAAATAATTTTGATAAAACACTTGAACTCCATTCTTGAGGAAAATATCCTTTCTACTTCAAATTTTTTTTCCTTTCTTAACATGTCATAAAATTTTAGACTAAAATAAGTTTATTAAAAATAAACTTGAAAACTTGTAAAGGAAGCTTCTTGGAAGTAATGTTTTAAAAATCCATTCATGCCGTATAAGTTAAAAAAAATATTCTTCTCGTACTTTTATCAAAAAAGTCAAAAAGTACCTCGTACGAAAAATGACAAAAGATTCCATTAATATATTTTAATAAAACTCACCTAAGGGTAAAATTGGATTTAAAAAATTGTAGGTTTATGGAAATAATATTACCTATTGAAGAAACATGGATGTGTATGATAAAATACACCCTAGTAAATACCAAAGTATAAACAATCTCGGATAAAAATGAGATTGTGATATTTTCCCTTACCTTAGGTCCGATATGCTTCGTACATATCCAAACCTCATGTATAATGATTTAAATAATGTCATTGACTTATTACAGAATCACATTCATTGTTATTATATCATATATGGTTCACTTATGACTTTATATTACCCGTTCTTTTGTAAATTCCATGTTAAAGAGTGTTTTGGGTAAAATCGTTTCATTTGTCATCCGTGTTTTGACTTGTAATTATTCATATGATTACTTAGATCATGATTACTTAATTACAAAATATAAAACATGATTTATATATAATATATATTCATAATATACATATATATAATAGATCGATAAATGGAAAGAAATACACCGTTCATGGAGACGGTAGGCCGTATGTACGCATGAACGCTGTTTTCGTTTCCTTATTGAATTGAATGGAATTAAGTAGATGACATAAATATATATATAAATAAATCCAGTAGAATTATTATGTCATATATTTTATTATTACTTATAATATATATTTTATAATCATTCTTGAATGGTTATCATGGAGAGTGAATCTCATCGCGTCGTGGAGACGGTATTCTGTACGTACACACGAGCGATGATATCATTCCCATGATCGTCGAATTGTATTAAAGTGTATGTATAATATTAAAGAATCAATATAAATTTACAATAATCTTATATATTCATTAATTTCACCATTATACCCATCCAAGTAAGGTGGTGGGGGAAAATAGATTACACCATGGCGTGGAGACGGTATTCCATATGTACGCACGCGCGGCGATTTCATTTTCCATAGGATGGATAGATGGTGAAATATGGTTGTTTCATAATTATAATAACATATCAGTATATTATTGATACCGATGTTATTACTTCATAATGAAACAACTAAATAAGAAGAAGTTTAAGAAGAAAGAAAATTGAAAGAATCGGTAACAGATATTACCTCTTCTTTGATACGCCTCTTTGAATCCTCCTCTTATGGTACTAAAATTGGTCTTTGAAGAAGACCAGGACCACTAGGATGTTTCTAGGGAAGTTGATAAGGTAAATGGACCGGGTTTTGCCGAGCTTAAAGGCTCAAATTGGTGTGAGGAAGAGAGGGAGGAGGTGCCCTTTTATAAGGGAGGAGAGGGGCACCTTTGAAAAAACTAAAAATATTATTTTATTATAAAGTCATATTCGGTTTTAAATAGATCCAAATTGATTTATTTCTAAGATAAGGTGGGTATGGGTAGAAATAATCTCATACAATAGAATTTTGAAAAGTTTAGGTTCCTATTTTAACCTTATCATTTAGATTTTACTTTAAGTTAGATAATTTTACTTTTACCGTGTCTTTTTGTGTTCTTACACTATAAGTTTAATAAACTTACTATAACAAGACAAAATAACCCCAAGTTGTTTATTATTAATATATATAACCTTATATAAGTCATTTTTCAGAACCTTAGATTTTTAGGAATATAATAACAATTAATAATATAATATTTGTTTTAAAAACTATTTTATGTCAATTTTGACACTATTTGGTAATTGATTTTTTTGAAAATCATAACAGAACGATTAGTTAAAAAAAAGTTAATTAAATCAACAATAACATGTCATATTAACGTAGAAATATTTTGTAATTCATAAAAAGTCTCAAATTACATTCATTTGGATATTTATAACATCAATTATGTCAATATTTCATTAATAAGATAATTAATGCATCATCATTGTGTCATAAATAAATTAAATTATTTAAAGTCTAAAAATTAAAAAAAAAATATAATTATGTATGAAATCGTTTTATATTTCTAATTAATATTTATAGTCGAATTTATCTTATGTATAACCCTATATTAAAAATGATTTACTTATTAAACTTTGATTTTAACTATTTTAACCCTTCTTTAAATAAATTAATAATAAATGTCCTAATCTAATCCAAGTGGGCCTAAATGGTCATATTTTATTCCTAAGGTTGTTTTTGGTCGAATTACACTTATACAATATAATTAGGACATGTGTTAGGGTAATAATAATATCATTTTTACCCTTAATTACCCTATTTACTTTTAACCGTGGTAAATAAAAGTAAAAAGTTACTATTCATCAAAAATTATTTTAATCTCATTGAACCAAATTTTACTTACTGACATCAACCGTGTCTCTCGGATTTTTGAAATTCCTTTCACAAAAGTGGTAAAATTAAGTTTTATGTAAATTTGCAAATTCTCCTAGGAGGTGGGTAAAAGACGGTCAAAAGTTCAATAAAATTTTTATATATCTAAATTTATTATAAAATGACTCCAATGAATTAAATTGAACTTATATAGGTATTATGTATCAATTTTTACTTAAAATAAATTTAAATAAAATAAATAATTATTTAAATAAAAAGTCAGTTTTTAAATAGTAACTCAGTGTTTTCACTATTCATCAAAAATTGAAAGTTTTCAGAAAAATACCAAAATTTCATCCTAGGCTAATTTTGATATTATGAATCCAAAAATGAAGTCCATTTTCAAAAATAAAATTTATAAAATTTCAAAAAGTGGGTATTACTATTCATAACGACTAGTTTTAATAATATTTTAATAGTATATCGTTGTTTAGAAAAACTCGGTATTGCGTACAACACACACTATCATGGAAGGTTGCGATTGCGTGTAATGCAAGCCAAGTCAGGGTTGCGTGTTGTACAAGAATCCTTCGTTCTTTCGTATAACAGAATCCAACCATATTTCATTTATACATTGAATATATATATATATACTCAATGTTGCGTAGAATAACTATTATCAAAATTGTGTGTAACACGATCCAAGAATAGTGTTGTGTATACTGCAAGCTAATACGGTGTTGCGTATAGCGCAAGGTAATCTTGGTGTAGCATACAACACAAGACATTAATTAAATTAAAAGAATATTTTTCATAAAATCTCGGGGTGTTACAGTCGGGCTATCCACGAGGGGTGGTCGGGCTGTCCATGGGGGAGCTGGTGCTGTCCAGTGGGGTTGGGGGTGTCAAGGGGTGTGGGGGGGGGGGGGGTTTCAGGTGGTGGGGGGCGTCCGGGGGGATGGGGGCGTCTGGGGGGTGGTGGGTGGGTGTCCGAGGGTGGGGTGGGGGGGCTGTCAATAAGGGTGGGGGGGGGGGTGTCCAGGGTAGAATGGGCTGTCCAGGGGGGTGGGTGGGATGTCCACAGGGGTGGCGGGGCTATCCAGGGGGGTAAGGGGTGTGCAGGGGGTGGGGGGGCTTTCCAGGAGGTGGAAGTTGTCCAGGGGGTATGAGGTGTCTAGGGGGTGGGTAGGGTGTCTAGGGGGGTGGCAGGGGTGGTGGGGCTGTCTAGAAGGGTACAGGGTGTCCGGGGGGGGGGGGGTAATCCCGGGGGGAGGGGGTGTCCAGGGGGTGGGTGGGGCTGTCCAAGGGGTACTATAACTAGTTCCAAATCATACATTTGACAATACAAAAAAATTGACTCATAATAGATACTTTTTCTTTTTGAGTGTGTGGTAGTTTAAATTGATTCTATATAGTTCTATGACGGTTTCCAAAAATCACTGCTAAAATTGGCATCAGAATCCAACTCATTTTAGTTCTATAAATTTAGCGGCAGCTTCGGGGAATCATCACAGAATTTTTTTTAATGGCGTTTTTGGTTTTAGCGATGGTTTCACCTTCCAAAAAATGGAAAGGATATAGTAGTGGTTTGAACCGCCATTATATCCTCACCATTTTTGTCATGGAAAACAACTGCTGAAACAAAAAACAGTAAAAAAATATTGACCTTAAATAGTGGTGTTTTAAACCACTACTAAACAACCATTTGGCATATATAGCAGGGGTTTAAAAGGTTTCTATATATTGCTTTAAAAAAACCGAACTGTAGAATTTACAACCCTGGAAGGTAAAAACAAAATTCAATAAATATGATTAAAATTATATCCATATTCACCACACCCACCTATGAGATCATATAATCATGAAGGTTATCAACATGGTTTACTAGAATTTAAAAATTAATTGACTATTCCAGGAATACATTACATTATTTAAGCAAGGAAAAATATTCAAGTGGCTATTAGATTTATAAGACATCCTTGGAAGACATTAATGAAGGAATAAGTGATCTCATTAAAAAATATAATGAGATATATACAATCTAAAAATGGTATTAAGCTATGGGATATTAGTGGTAATGCTCAAACATGGATCCAAACTTATAAAGGATTCACTAAGTATAAATATGTTTAATGAGATTTTACAATACAATAAAAATGGGATCTGTCTTTGTACAGTTTCAAATAAACCACTTAGAAAACATTTTACCTATTTTATAAACATATATTTAAAAACCACTCATTTATATCATTAAAATATAAATAGATTTCATTATTAAAAAAATCGAACATTGGCATCATAAAAACATAACCAAATAGTCACTCAGTGAGTCAAAACCACCTACAAAAAAATTAGGCACACTTTATGAATACAATGATCTCTAAGAAGAACTGAAGAATAACTCACAGGAAATTTATGACCAAAGGAACCCAACACATAATCACTATAAATCTATAAGAAAATAAAATACATTAAAAACCAACACCACAAACTCTATAGAACAAAATAAGAGGAAGCCCCATGATCCGTGGAATCACCATATTAGTGGTAGTATGTCGTATGTTTAGTTACAAATGATATATGAAACCAAAGTCAACCCTAGTCACATACATCTACCAATCATGTATTATTCATTGATTCAAAATTAAATAGTGTGAATCATAAAATTTTCCAAAATCCCTAAAATAGGAAAAAATGAAGTGATCTTGGTAGATATTAAAATAAATGTAGAAATCAGAGGAAGAGGGCTTCTAATGTTTGTATTTGGGAAGAGGTTTAAAGAGTCTAACCTTGATTGGGGAGTTGCAGCCGATCAGATAGAAGAACTCGGGTTAGGGTTCACTGCGCGCCGAGGATTTTGGAAATTGGGGGAAATGATTTCTCTGCTGTGCTGCGGGGGCTTCTGGAAATCGAGTATTTGAGGAGACCTTTCCCAACGGTTTGTAAAAACTGTTGGGAAAAAATATCCTTTACCAATGGTTTGCTATAAACCATTAGTAAAGGGTGCAAACATTTTGGATTTCCCAACAGTTTCTTCAAACCATTGGGAAAGCCTTCACGAAACCAAGATTTACCAATGGTTTGTAGAAACCGTTGGTAAAAAACACTTATACCAATGGTTCTCCAAAACTGTTGGTATACAAGTGTTGGGAAAACCCAACTTTCTAGTAGTGATTAAGGTGGTGTATAAACACCATTTAAATCAGAAAAAAACTTTCATAAATCCTTTAAAACACTCAGGTTACATATTCAAAACACAACCATTTTCATAAGGATGTGAAACGGGCCATTCTTCGGAAACTTAGGCCAAAATATGTTGTAAAGAAAAACCTATTTGTTTATAAAACCAAATCCACATTGGAAATCCATAGAAGGACCAAAAAATACCATTTTCATGCTTCCAATGAATTTATAAATCCAAAAAAATAATTTTTAAATCACACTTATCACATAAAATCCAACCGGGCAATTTACTGAACACATGACATGCACTTTTAAGAAAAACAATTTATTTTAAGCACTTGAAAAGGAATAAAACACCAATTTCATGCTATAATTTTGTTAAATATACTGAAAAATTTTCAAAATACCATAAACCGGGTTCTAAAATTCACAAACTAGGTGAAAAAGATAACAAAAAATTTAAACAAACACTTGCTGTGCACTTTTATAACAAAAAAACTCCATTTTACATAAAACAAGGCATAAATAACCATTTTTGTCATGAACCGACCCCCAGGGCTCATTCCATGACTACCCCAAACCCACCTTCCATAGGCCAGGGGATGGAAACTAGCCCTAAAGCCGTAATTCCCTAAAACCGGGAAGGAATTGCCTTTATAACCAGTAAACACACACACAAGAAAGCACAAAGTTGGATATGAAACACTAAGTTAACTTTATAACAAAAGAGTGCTAAAAGAAAAAGGGGCCAGAATACAAGCCCAACTGGAAAGTACAAGTACAACTGTGATACAATAAAACTGAAGAAATGGAAAGACAACTACTGGATCATCCTCCGAGGTTCCTACCTGAAGGGTAGGTACAGATCACCTCCTCAAAACTCCACGTCCGACCATCTCCTCTGTGTACCGAATCTCCGTATTGTCCACCTCCAGGTACCGTCCCGTCCTAGTAATCTAAGCCTCAGTCAGCGTTGTCTGTCGTCTGCATCCAACACAACAAGGTGCAGGCATAGCCCATGAAGGGGTGAGTATAACGATACTCAGTAGGGACCCCGAGACCCTCAAGGTCTCACAAAATCCATCAAAGATAAACCACAAAGAATGAAATCAACATATAACCCTACTTAGGTATATGCCCATACATATACCTAATTTATCAAGTGATCCATCTCAATCATGAGTAAAACACAGAAAAAATGACTCAACTCAAACCAGGATTTTATTCTAGGGTTAGTATCATGTAACATCCCCAGTCACATTTTCGAAACCTCGGATGTAGGATAACTTCTCCTCTATCGAGTACAGTGGGCCTTCCATGACACCAAGCGTGCTTCCCACTAAGCTTGGACAACTGAGGTACTCCTCCTATCGAGTACCGTGGATCTACCGTGTCACCAAGCGCGCTCCCCACTGTGGGTCTGCCACATCACCAAGCGCGCTCCCCCTCGTAGCCTACTGAGTTACTCTTCCTGTTGAGTACCGTGGGTCTACCTTGACACGAAGGCACTCCCCACTGTGGGTCTTCCACGACACCAAGGCGCTCCCCACTGGGCTAGTAGAGTCATTCAGAGTCAAAATGGTCAGTAGTCGTCAGGTCTCAGCTAGCTACTAGGTCTCCGCACTATGCCCACTCATCTCTGAGAGTATCCGCTCCACGAGTTACTGGTTGATACTTCAACTATGACTAAGTCTCACGAAGAAGTATATCAAAGGTATGCCATTTCATATTGGTCTCAACCCAATAGATGACGCATTAATCAGACACCTGGTCTGTGAGTTATTAGCCTTTTAGTCTCAGGGGCTTGGTTGGATTCGTGCTTGATCCAACCTGACCATTTCCCATCTCAAACCAAAACTAAAGTGGAGTATACTCAAAGGGACCGTCTCGTTCCAAGATTTCCATTTCCATTGACAGTTCTTCAAACGGATGTCTAGTGCCAAAGATATGGCCAAAAGAAAGTAAGGGACGTAGTGGGCCTGGGTCCAGTACGACCCAATCAGACTGACCCAGCCTGACCCGTTGGGTTCGGCCCAGCCCGCTGGGTCCAGCCCAGCCATCCGCGAGGGGCCGTAGAGATCCACAGGGGAATATCATCCACAGAGGGTGCTGTGAGGGCACGACGCCGCGAGGCAGCTCGGAGGGTTGCGGGCGGCACGAGCCGGGCAGCTCGGAGGGCCGCGGGCGGTGCGACCGGTGAGGTCAGTGCGACCGGCGGGCGGCGCTGCCGGGGCGGCTCGACCGACGGGTGATGCAGCCGGGGTGGCTTGGCCAGTGGGCAGCGTTGCCGGGGTGGCTCGTCCAGAGAGCAGCATGGCCGGGGTGGCTCAGCCAGTGGGCGGTGCGGCTGTGGTGGCTCGGCCGACATGCAGCGTGAGCCGGGGCGTGGGGCCGGTTCGGCCCAGGGTGACGCAGCGTAGCGAGGGCACGTAGCCAGTTCGGACGGGAGGCCAGAGCGCCGCAGGGGTGGCACAGGTCGTGGTGGCTATGGGTGATGACGCCATAGCCTTCGTCGCCTTCATCATCTTCCTTCATTCCGAAAAACACCACAAAGAATAATGGTGGAGGGGTAGGTCCATGTTGGTTTGGACCGCACCCTCCGTGTTAGGGTGGTAGAATTTGTCTCAACAAGAAAGAAGAATGATGAACTTCAAATTTTACAACCTCCACAACGATTCTTTCCCAAACTGCAAAAGAAATCAAGGTAAATATTATCATTCAAATAAACCCCCTACCTTTGTTCGGTTGATGTCATTGGCGCAAGAAGAAGGAGGTGAAGTTGTCGATGTTCATCTTGTCCACCACACACCTCTAATTTTGGGCTTGTGCGTTGGTTCTTCATAGTCGAAGATGTGGACATCCCACATCGGAAGAAGTCCTAAGGAAGAAGGTTGAAGGAGGTCGGCGTTCTTTGTCGATGGATCATTCTTCATTGGAGAGCGTAATACTCTAAGTGTTGGGCGTCGTGACACTTTACCAGTGCTTCATCACTTGGTGAAGCTATCCCAAATCCTCCTCCCAAGATCCATATATATAGGAGAGGGGGAGAGGTAAGTAACGATCATGGAATTTATGACAGTTTATTTATTAGGAACCTTCCTAAATTCCAACGACGCTGTTACTTAATATTTAAAAATGGGTGGAGCCAATTAATTTACATTGGCATAATAAAGTTGTGCGTTGGCACAATTTAATGTGGAGGAAGTCAAGAGGCTCCTCCACATTAATGAGGGGGGGGGGTTGAGAGTTTCTTATAATTAAAGGGGGGTTTAATCTTGGGTGGTCCCCACCACCATGACCTCTCATGGGAGGTTATGGTTTGGGTGGTTCCCACCACTATAACCTCTCATGAGAGGTTAAGGTCTTGTGCTTCCCACACCTCAAATACCATATGGAGGTTTAGTTACAGTGGACCCCACCTCCCAACACCCACATGGGTTTTGAAAATAAAAATAAAAATGTCACACTCTTTTATTTTTATTTTATTCTTACACGAAAAACCCAAAAACTAACTTTCACCCTTGGCCAACTACCATCGAGGTGAAAGTAATCTTAAGAGAATACTGGTGCTGAGAGTTCAATGATACCCTCATATTTTAATTCTGAGCACCGGTTCAAAATTTAGAAAAACCCGCTCACACATTTACTGAACGTACCTGAAAAAAAGTTCAGAAATTCATTCCTTGCACTTAGGGCCTCGGAATCACACACCGTAAACATCCACGGACTCATAAAATCCCCATTTATTTTAAAAAAAATTTACATAAAAATTCCAGGTCTTTACATTCTCCCCACCTTAGGGCTTTACGTCCCTATAATCCATAACTCATACTAAGGGAACAAGTGGGGGTACTGAGCACACATCTGGCCTTCCTTCTCCCATGTGCTCTCCTGGAGGTTCCCGTGCTGCCAACAAACACGCACCAGAGGTATCAACTGTCCATGAAGAAAACGCTCTTTTCTATCCTCAATCTCTACTGGAACCTCTGTAAAAGTTGCCCCATCATCGACATCTAGCTTTCCATGGTCGATGATGTGAGAGGGTTCATGCACGTATCTCCTCAGCTGGGATACGTGGAAGAAGTCATGCAACCGGTGCAACTGAGGTGGAAGAGATAAGCAGTCTGCCACCTCGCTAACTCTGCTGAGGACCTAAAAAGGTCCAATGAACCTTGGAGATAACTTTCCGCCTTAGCCAAATCTCTGTAGACCTCATCAGGGTGAGACCCGTAGAAAGACGTGGTCACCATCCTCGAACTCCAGAGGTCTCCGTATCCTATCAGCATACGACTTCAGCCTGCTCTGTGTAGTCTTCATCTACTCCGGGATGATCTGCACCTTCTCTGTGGTAGGTCGTACCATCTCTGGTCCCACTAGTGCTGAGTCCCCTGGGTCAGTCCAGCACAAAGGTGATCTGCAAGGTCTCTTGTACAACACCTCAAAAGGTTCCATCCCTATGGTGGATTGATAGCTATTGTTGTATGAAAACTACACCAAAGGTAAGTGATCCTCATAGCTGTGACTGAAGTCAAGGACACAAGTGCGGAGCATGTCCTCGAGGGTCTGAATGGTCCGCTTGGTCTGACCATCCGTCTGAGGATGGAAGGCGGTGCTGAAATGAAGCTGCATCCCAAAAGCCTCCTGCAACCCCTTCCATAGCTGGGAAGTAAAAAATGAGTCACGATTGGAGACAATCGTTGAAGGAACTCCATGTATCCTCACAATCTCCTTACACATAAAGGCATCCCAAGCTCTCTACTGAACCCTTCTCTCTAATCGGTAGGAAGTGGGCTGACTTGGTGAGTTGGTCAATGATCACCCAAATTGAATCATGTCCTCTGGACGTACGTGGAAGTAATGTCATGAAGTCCATGGATATCCCATCCCACTTCCACTCTAGAACCTCTAAAGGCTGAACCAAGCCTACTGATACCTGATGCTCTGCCTTCACTTGTTGACAAGTGAGTCATCAAGAGAAAGACTCTGCTACTGCCTTCTTCATTCTCGGCCACCAGTGCTATCGTCGGAGGTCCTGGTACATCTTCGCCACTCCTGGATGTACCGCTAGAGGGGATGTGTGGAAATTTCTCAACACTTCCTCCTGAAGTGACACTGGTACCATGGTACGTCCTCTAAAGAGGATGACATACTCCCCACATTCATAAAATCCATAAGGTGCCTGTCCTGTGGATATCTAAGCACGTCGTGTCTCATAGTCAGCGTCCCCATTCTGAACCTCCCTGGCTCGCTGAAGAAGTGGGGGAGTGACTGTAAGAGACTGTAGAAAATCTGCTCCATCATGTTCCATGAAGGATATCTACAAAGCAGCCAGCTGATTCGTCACCTCTCCCAGTAGTTGTATACCAGACCTCCTGCTGATTGCATCTGCTACAATGTTCCCCTTCCCAGGAGTATAAACTATCTTGAAGTCATAGTCCTAGAGGAACTCAATCCAACATCGCTGTCTCAGGTTCAGGTCTTTATGGGAGAATATATACCTAATACTCTCGTGATCAGAGTACAATGTAAAGAGCTCGACCATCAGATAGTGTCGCCACATCTTCAAGGTGAAGACCACTGTTGCTAACTCCATGTCATGGGTAGCGTAGTTATTCTCGTGCTGTCTTAGCTTTTGAGAACCATATGTGATCACTGCTCGCTCCTCTATCAGGAAACATATGAGTCTGGTCCCTGATGTGTCGTAGTAGACTACGTACCCTACGCCTTCCTCTGGAAGCCTCAAGATGGGGGCACTAGTTAGCCTCTGCCTTAGCTTTTGAAAGATATGCTGACATTTCTCCAACCAAATAAAGGGTTTCCTCTTATTTTTCAAGGATGATAGTGGTGCTACAACTCTCGAGAAGTCTAGCACAAACCTCTGGTAGTATCCAGCCAAACCCAAGAAACTCCATACCTCTGTCACACTCCTGGGTGGATCCCAAGAAAGTACCACACCAATCTTCGTTGGATCCACTATAACTCCAACCTTCGATATAACATGTCCCAGAAAGTGAACCTCTCTGATCCAGAACTAAAACTTCGAGAGATTACCATGAAGCTGGTGCTCTCAAAGAATGTCTAGTAATACCTGCAAATGATAGGCATGCTCCTCCTCAGTATTCGAGTAGATCAGAATTTTGTCGATGAAGACTACTACGAAGCGATCAAGGTATGGATGAAAGATCATGTTCATGAGTCCCATGAAAACTTCTAAATCATTGGTTATGCTGAATGGCATAACCAATAACTTGTATTGGCCACACCGACATCTGAAATCCATCTTTTTCACATCCTCGTCTCGAACTCTGAGCTGGTGATAGCCTGATTTGAGGTCTATCTTCGAGAACCACCATGATCCCTTCATCTGATCAAAGAGGTCTTCAATCCTCGGGAGTGTGTACTTTATCTTCACATTCACCTGGTTTAGGCACCGGTTGTCGACAAAAAGCCTCAATCTCCTATCCGCCTTCTTGGTGAACAGAATCGGGGCTACCCAGGGAGAAACACTAGGCCAGATGAATCCCTTCCCCTGTAAGTACTCCAATTATACTCGCAGATCATGAAGCTCAGTGGGAGCTATCTGATATGATGGTGTAGATATCGATTCCATATCGGGGTACAAATCAATGTAAAAGTCCACCTCTCTACGAGGAGGTATACCCAGAACATCATCAGGGAAGACATCCGCGTACTGGTCCACAACTATAGAATAACTCAGACTCTCCACATCAATAGCTCCAAGGGTAAGGCTAGCCAACTAATATGTGATAGGATGCACTCTCCTCCGAGCAAGTCCATCCTGTGCTGCAAATGCTCCCTTCTTTCCAGTGAAGGTAAACCTGGTCCCATCCATGTGGACAAACAACACTTTGCGCCTAATACAGTTAATCTAAGCATGGAATTTAGATAACCATTCCATACCCAAGATGATGTCGTAATGCCTCGACGTTGCTACTAGGAGATCCCAGCCGAAGCTCTTGCCTCCTAGAGTAAGTTCACACTACCAACACCAGTGCGTAATCATTGAACCTGATCTCGTAGGAGTCTCTAGCCATAAGGATCGAGCCAACGGCTCCGTCGGAATCTCCGAGCTCCGAATGAGGGAAGTGGAAATAAAAGAGTGACTGAAACCCGTGTCTATAAGTACTGTATCTATGGTGTAGTAGACACAGATCATACCTCGAATCATCTCTAGTGCTCCATGATCGTATGCCTTAGCTGCTTGGAGATGAGCTCTCCCCTGTCCACATGCTCCCTCCGGTCGGGGTGGACCTCCTGGTGGTGGTGACGGTAATATCTCAAATTGTCACCCACCGCCAGCTGCACGACCAACTCCTATGAGACATTCACCTACTCCCTACAGACCACCTCGATCAAACCTCTATCTTTGCCCGGGCAGTCCTTCGACCATCTGCTAATCATCCGAATGACGGGTCAGACAGTCATGAGCCATGTGACCCTGCCTGCCACATGCATAACACTACCCACTCTTGGCATGTATAGCTCTATCTCGGGTTCCCCACACAACTGATCCTGAGTCATGCGGTCATCCACCTGTAGGTATGGTCCTCTTGGACCTCTGTGACGTCTATCTACTGCCAGCTGCAGAAGACTCCGCTACGTGATGACTGGTAGTGGGTCTCACTGCTGGTGACTACTCAACAAGGAAACTCTCCACCAAGAGGGATCTCTCTAACACCCCCGCCTACGCCAGGATGCTGATTGAGATCACCAAATCCCTAATCTCCCACCTGAGTCCCTGCTCAAAGGTCCAGGCCCTGAAGAATGGGTCTCGCACCATATCTGTGGAGTAGCGTGAGAGGTCAGTGAACCTCACCGAGTACTGAGCTACAATCATGCTACTGTGCTGCAGATGAAGTAGCTCTTGTATGCGCACTATGAAAAGAGTTACTAGGACAAACTCTGCCCGAAACATGCTCTTGAAGTCTTCCCAGAGAAGCGTCACCTAATCATGGACCGGGAGCATCAAGATCCACCATCTTCCTGCTACTTCCTATAGAAGGATGGAAGCAAAGATCACCATGAGATCAGCTGGTATCCCTACCAATCCGAAAACTCTCACCAAGGCCTCTAGAAAATCCTCAGCCGCCTGCGGGGCCGTCTCTCCCATGAACCTGGGTGGCCTCTAGTGATGGAACTCGTGCAATGTGCTCAAGCGGCGTGCACTGTCTGCTGCTGGTGCTAGTGGCATCAGTGGCCCAATGGGGAGTGGTAACGCTGGTGCCTCCGATAGTGCCTCTACTTAAAGAGGGCCCTGCACCGAGGCCTCATCGCTCAGTGGGATATAAGTGTGTATAACTCTCAGAAATCTATTCAGATGTCTGCGTAAAGGCATCTTGAAAAGAAATAGGTGCACTATGGTTAAAAGTTATACCTGGTGAGCTGACATGGTTGAGCTGACTTAAAGAAAACTTTTGAAAACACACACGCAATCAGTGTTTTTGTGCACTGTGTCAAAAATCATAAGTCAGGGTCTTGGTGTATGGATACGTCGGTCGCCACACTAACACTAGACTACATGAACTTAGAACCACACTCACTACACTTAACACTATTACTTCACCAAAAAGATCAGATTCCTAATTTCTGTGGTAGAACCAACTCCTTTGATACCAATTTTTCACGACCCGACCCCCAGAGCCCATGTCGTGACTACCCCAAGCCCGCATTCCATAGGCCAGGGGCTGACGATTAGCACCAAAGGTGTAATTCCCTAAAACTAGGAAGGAATTTCCTTTATAACTTGTAAACACACACACACACAAGAAAGCACACAACTGGATATGAAACACTAAGTAAACTGTATAACAAAAGAGTGCTGAAAGAAAAAGGGGCCAAAATATAAGACCAAATGGAAAGTAAAAGTACAGCTGTGATACAATAAAACTGAAGAAAGGGAAATACAGCTACTGGATTATCCTTCGAGGTTCCTACCTGAAGGGTAGGTACATATCTGCTCCTCAGCACTCCACGTCTGACCGTATCCTCCATGCACCGACTCTCCGTATGGTCCACCTCTAGGTACTGTCCTGTCCTGATACTCTAAGCCTCATTCAACGCTGTCCGTCGTCTGCATCCAACACAATAAGGTGAGGGCATAGCCCGTGTAGGGGTGAGTATAACGATACTCAATAGGGACCCCGAGACCCTCAAGGTCTCACAAAATCTACCAAGGATAAACCACAAAAGATGAAATCAACAGATAACCCTACTTAGCTATATTCCCATAAATATACCTAACTTATCAAGTGATCCATCTCAATCATGAGGAAAACATAGAAAAACCGACTGAGCTCAAACCAAGATTTTATTCTAGGGGTAGTATCAAGTAACATCCCTAGTCACATTGTCGAAACCTCGGTTGCTAGAGAAATCCTCCTCTATCGAGTACAATGGGCCTGCCGCGACACCAAGAATGATTCCCACTAACCTTGGACTACTAAGGTACTCCTCCTGTCAAGTACCGTGGATCTGACGCGTCACCAAGTGCGCTCCCCACCGTGGGTCTGCCGCACCACCAAGTGCGCTCCCCCTCATAGCATGCTGAGGTACTCCTCCTGTCGAGTACCGTGGGTTTGCCGCGACACCAAGGTGCTCCCCACTATGGGTCTTCCATGAAAACAAGGGCTCACCACTGGGCTAGTAGTGCCACTCCGAGTCAAAACGGTCAGCAGTCGTCAGGTCTCATCCAACTACTAGGTATTTTCACTATGCTCGCTCGTCTCCGGGAGGATCTACTCCACGAGCTACTTGTCGATACTCCAACTGTCACAAAGTCTTACGATTAAGTATCTCAAAGGTCCACCACTTCAGAGGGGTATCAACGCAATAGACGATGCATCATTAGGACGCACAGTCTGTGAGTTATTATCCTTTTAGTCCTGAGGGCCCGGTTGGATTTGTGCTCGATAAAACCCGACCGTTTCCCATATCAAACCAAATCTCTAGTAGTGTATACTCAAAGGGGTCGTCTCACTCTAATATTTACAGCGCCGCTGAAGGTTCGTCAAACGGACGTCCGATGCCAAATATATGGCCAAAAGAAAGTAAGGGGCGTAGTGGGCCTGAGTCCAGTCCGACCCGGTCGGGCTGACCTGGCCTGGGCCGACCCAGTTTGGGTTGACCCAGCCTGACCCGTTGGGTACGGCCTGACCCGTTGGGTGGCTCGGCCCGTCGGGTTCGGCCCGGTCCGCTGGGTCCGACCTAGTAAGCCGTGAGGGGCCGTGGAGAGCCGTGAGGGAAGCTCGGCCGTGGAGGGTGCTGTGAGGGCATGAGGTCACTGGGTGGCTCGGAGGGCCATGAGAAGCATGAGCTGGGGCGGCTCGGAGGGCCGTGGGCGGCACGGTCGACATGGACGGTGAGGGTGGCGCGACCGGCGGGCGGTGCGGTCGGGGTGGCTCGGTTGACGTGTGGCGTGGCCGGGGTGGGTCGGCTGGCAGGCGGCGTGGTAGGGGTGGCTCAACCAGCGTGCGGTGCAGCCGGGGTGGCACAAGCTGGGGCATGGGGCCGGTTCGTTCGGGAGTCCAGAGCGCCGCGAGGGCGTCGCGGGTCACGATGGCCATTGGTGGAGGCGTCGTAGCCTTCGTCGTCATCCTTCATTCCAAATAACACCACAAAGAAGAACGGCGGAGGGGTCGGGCCATGTTGGTTTGGCCCGCACCCTCCACATTCGGGTGGAAGCATTTGGCTCAACAATAAAGAAGAAAGATGAACTTCAAATTTTACAACATCCACAGTGATTCTTTCCCAAACCGCAAAAGAAATCAAGGTAAGTATTATCACACAAATAAACCCCCTACCTTTGTTCGCTTGATGTAATTGGCATAAGATGGAAGGAGGTGAAGTTTTTGATGTTCGTCTTGTCTGCCACACACCTCAAATTCTAGGCTCGTGCATCGATTCTTCATAGACAAAGATGTGGACGTCCCACATCAGAAGAAGTCCCAAGGAAGAAGGTCGAAGGAGGTCAATGTTCTTCGTCAGTGGAGCATTCTTCATTGGAGATCGTAATCCTCCAAGTGTTGGCCATCGCGGCACTTTACCAGCGCTTCGTCTCTTGGTGAAGCCATCCCAAATCCTCCTCTCAATCTCCATATATATAGGATAGGGGGAGAGGTAAGTAATGATCGTGGAATTTATGATGGTTCATTTATTAGGAACCTTCCAAAATTCCAACGACGCTGTTACTTAATATTTAAAAAGGGGTCAAGCTAATTAATTTACGTTGGCATAATAAAGTGGTGGGTTGACACAATTTAATGTAGAGAAAGTCAAGAGGCTCCTCCAAATTAATGGGGGGGGGGGGTTGAGATTTTCTTACAATTAAAGGGGGGTTTAATCCCTGGTGGTCCCCACCACCATAACCTCTCATGAAATGTTATGGTTCGGGTGGTGCCCACCACTATAACCTCTCATGAGAGGTTAGGGTCTGGTGGTCCCCACACCTCAACTACCACATGGAGGTTTAGTTCCGGCGGACCTGACCTCCCAACACCCACATGGGTGTTGCAAATAAAAATAAAATTTAATACTCTTTTATTTTTATTTTATTCTTACACGAAAAACCCAAAAACTAACTTTCACCCTCGACCAACTACCATTGAGATGAAAGTCTTCTTAAGTGAATACTGTCACTTCGAGTTCAACGGTGACCTCAGATTTCAATTCTGAGCACCAGTTCAAAAGTTAGAAAAACCCTCTCGCACGTTTACTAAACGTACCCAAAAAAGTTCATAAATTCATTCCGAGCATTCCAGGTCTCAGAATCACGCACTGTAAACATTCACAGACTCGTAAATTTCCATTTATTTAAAAAAAATTACATTGAAATTCTAGGTCTTTACAATTTTTCTCACCAAATAGAACATCCAAGGGTTTTAAAAAAATAATAATCATGTATAAAATGTGATTACTACATGAAAAATATGAAACTTAAATAATAAAGGCAAGTTCTTGGGAGAACCTACCTAAAAAATTTGGCGGAATGAAAACACACAACCGAAATCATCCGCTGTGGGTTTATAAACCATAAACCTATGAAAAAAAACCTAAACCAACATAACCCTCATAAAATATCAGGCAAAAAAAAAACCCTAGGTGATTCATATCTAGGGGAGAATAAATAACCATGAAATAATGGAAGGAGGAGGAAGATGGAGGATAAAGAAGAAGGAATCTCACCTTGGAAACTAGAGAACTCTTCATCTTCCCTCAGATCCACACACATATAAGAGAGTTAATGGATTGTAACTTCTTGTAGAGGCTAATATAGTTTTGAATAACTAGGTAAAGAATATTTTTGGGAAAAAGAGTATGAATTTAATGATTTCTAAATGAGACAAATTACCTTTAGAAAATCTGGACGATTTGAGAAAAATTATGAAGTTTTTCCCTAATCCGAGACTAAGATAAGCTAAGTAAAATGAACCTTGGGGTGCACCTAGGGTTCTTGGTATATAGTGGGAGTTGGAATCACCTAAAATTATTAAAAGATGAATAAGATATAAAAGAAACTAATTATTTTTTTTAAACTAAAAATGGGCCCACGAGCTGACCAGATACATGAATAAATAACCCAAATTCACCATGCTTATGAATTATTGAGGGGTAAAAAAGGATATTTAGGTTTTAATATGTCAAGGGAGTAAAATTGGGAAGTAAAATGGGTGAAAAATGTTAAAAACAAAGGATTTATAAAATAAAAAAAATGTTTTTAAGGAAACGGGATCACGGTTTGGCCCAAATCATGAAGTAACCACCCTTTCTCCAAAAACTCCCAAACAAGAAATTGAGTACCCAAAGTAGGATGATTAGAAATATATGGTAGTTCAAAAATCAAAATTAATCTCACCCAAAACCCAATAAAAGGATCAAGATTTCCAACAAACCAGATCAAAACCAAGACATGAAAAAACGAGTGTGAAAACAACCCCTTTTCTTTTTTAAATTATTTAATGTTAGGGGGATGTATATTATCATCCCTATACCTAACTAATTTAGAATTTATTAAATACTAATAAGTTTAAACTATGCATATAAATGGATTGATTTTATGGTAACTAGGACTGATGATGATATATTTGTGTGAGATTAATATTTGTAATTGATTTGGGGTACCATGATTTAGTTTTATATACCAATAAAATCATTTATATATTCAGATGATGGATGATTTAAAGATTATATATGGGGTTGGTCATTATATTTCTACACCATATCATACAAAAAAAGGTATGGTTGATGTTTAAAATAGGTATATTGAACAAATTCTCGAATAAATGGTTATCCCAAACAAAAAATGGAGATTAAGACATCAAGATTATTTTTGGCCATATAGGAGAACCAATAATACTCTGATAGTGATTTCACTCTATATGGTAGTCTTTGGTCGAGCATGTCATCTACCTATGGAGTTACATCATAGATATTTTTTTCTTTTAAATCATGAAATATAAATCTATTCAAATATAGAAATGATATGAAATTATGTTTATAAGATTTATAAGTAACTAGGAACAATGAATTTGAAATTTATAGTATTTTTTAAAAGAAAATCATGTTTTTCATGATTTAATAATTTTATATAAAGAGTTTTAGGTTATAAAAAATTGTTTTTATTTAATTTTAGATATAATATCCTCCCACGTATATTTTATTCCAAATGGGATGGCCTTTTTATTGTAGCTCATGTTTTCCATTTTGGTGTTGTCAATATTAGGGATCTAGGGATGAATAATCCATTCATAGTCAATGGGAATAAACTTATATTGTTTATAGAATAGATTATGTAATATTTATTGGATGAGGTCCTTTTTATATAAGTTTAATTCAGTTGATTTTTTCAGGTTTTATCATCCTCTTCTTGTTGTAGTTGTACACAATATTTTTATGTGGAAAGATAACCACTTCTAGTGTTTAGATTTCATTTTTTTCATTATTTTTATTTGAATAGGATAATATGAGAAAGTTTTTGGAAAGCTATTTCATCTAATATTCACCATTAGTAATCCAATTAAGGAATAAATCTATACTATAATTTCATAATTCAAAAACCAAAATGGAGACTATGTGGTGTTAACGTGTTGGAGAGAGTTTCTAATCTAGATAATAAAAATTATTATACATATAGTTGGAGTAGACATAATATATTCATAAAGGATTAAGTGAAATTACATGTTGAAGAAAATTTAATCTTTATCCCCTTATTTTATACACATTAGTTACATTTTACATCAATTTTTTTCTAGAATCTAATGATTTTTTTCCCACTTTTAAGAATATACACCTGACTAACTAGAGGGACTTAATTCAATTAAATGATATTAATGTTAGACTAAATTAAAGGTAGAATATAGATTTTATATTATAGTATTTGTTAGTTAAAATTCATATTATTTAAATTATTTAACAAAATTTATACTCTACTTTATAACTTTTATGTTATACATTAGTTCCATTAAAATAATTATTTTTTTCTTTGATAAAAATCATTTAGAACATTTACATGAACATAAATTCTTTAAAATTATTCATTTTGTGGTGATTTTTTGATGTTGTGTAACATTGAAATCCATTCTTCATGGTGTGATATGTCTTTGGATATTGTTTTCTAGTAGAATTTTTTAAACCTTTTTGTGACTCTTACAAATGATTTTAGAACTGTATAAATTTTCTAATCTTTATTAAACTTTAAAAATCATTTTAAATGTTTCCTTCACCATAGAATTGAACTTTACGAAAAACCATGGGATTTAGCATTTTTAAGGGGTCTTAAAATGTTATTAAATATAATTTAATGTTTTTCACATCACAGACCCGTAATTTTTTTTATTTTCTTTTTGTTAAGACAAAAAATTCTTGTTTAGTGTTTTAATATTTTTTGAATGTTTTAGGGTCATCTTACCACTTTGTGTAAGTTAATTTATATTACCACATCGATGTAATTAGATACAAAATTAAAATTTATCCCTTAATTCTTTTTATTTTGGACATGTTTGGGAGTAGAATTTAAATTTAACAATGATTTTTTATTTTTTATATGAATTTAACTCAAAATATATACATCAAATGGTCTATGAAATGAAAATACAAATCCTTTTTCATCAATTTTTTCTTTATTATTTTAACTATTAGATGAATTAATTATGTTTTATAGTTAATTATTTTTATTCACTAATTATTTTTTATGTCCATTTTTATAAGTAAATTATGTGAATTTATTCATTTAGAGGTAAAGTGAAGTTTGGAAGTTTCAGTTGGATGAAAATTGAAGTAATTTTAAAAATTATTAAAATTATAAATCTCAATAATTATTGTATAACTAAAAATGTTTTAAAAAAGTAATTTCATAATAGAAATAAAATTTACTACTTGAGGGTGTATAATGAAATAATTTTATTAAAAAATATCAATTCTTTTTTACACTACAGTTTTTCATTCTTGGAAATTATTTTCATCCAAAAATTTTAATTAATTTAATATTTTAGTAAAAGAAATATATTATGATTGGTGGAATTTGATGTTGAATATTTTAGATACATTTTTCCACATCATTTTGTTGAATTTAATGAGTTTCTAATTGAAAAAATGTAGTTTAATTGACCATTAATTTGGATCCTCTTTATCTTGAAAGTTTAATTGTTGGAAAATCTAAATAATTTTTTTTAATACACAATTATTTAGTTTTATCATATTTTAATTACCACATATATTTTGGAACAAATTATTTGGATGAATTTTTTATTAAATTCATTGAAATAATATTTTATGGAATTTATGAATTATTTTTTCCTAGGTTTCAGTATCATAATGTTCCATGTTTTTAGTTTGAATATTAATTTTTTGGGAATTTTTAAATTAAAATTTGGAAACAATGATTTTAATTATTTCAAAATTTTTAATACTAATTATTTATTAAAATCTATCTTTCACTAGTTTCGTATTTTTTTTCTAGTAAAAAATCAACTATAAAAGATTATTTTTTGAGAATTGACAGTGTTAAATGGACTACAAGAAGGAATCAAGTGTTCATACACCATGTATAGTTACCGTTCCAAAAAAAATTTCCTTTTTTAGGATCACTAACTATTCATAGTAATAGAAATTTTCATGGATCACCTACTGCAACATATAGTTAACAAACTTATCTGATTGATATTATCTATCCGTACTTATGAACCTATCGTGTGAATTTAAACATGCCACCTATGAAATAGGTTCTATTTTGAACCCACCCGATCAACTATTTGTCCCTCAGAGAACATTATACATTAATATACCATTTATAGAGAATTTGAGTGAAATTACAATCGATTTAGGACCTATTTTTTGTGCATTTACATACAATAGAGAAACTACTAACTACAACTAAAAAACATTATTTAGTTGACATACCATGTAAACAAAAAAGGAAGGAAGATGATGAAATTATTATATGAATGAAACCTTTGAAGATATTTTTCATTATTAGATCATGAATTTATCATGATTGATAAAATTAAATGATAGAATCAATGATAGAATAAAATTTACTATTGAAGGTGTTTGGGTATGATCAAAGCTTTGATGAATATTTTAGACTAAAAATAGAGAGAATAAGTATACTTATATTTAGAATCAGAAGAGTTATAAGGAAACATCATAAATATTGATATAATCTAATTAAGGAAATAAATATTGATGTATAATCCTCATGAAATCAAGTTTTTATACAAAATTGATGATCTAGATTTGACATAGTGACCAAATGGTGAATAAGGACACATGAGTTTGGATGAGATAGAATCCTTGAGAATCTAAAGCCAAATTCAAGATGAAGAAGAGAAGATGTAACCACCTAAATCTATAAACTTAGAGTCAGTGGTTATTTCACTACATTGGAAAAAAAGACAAGGGATTTCATCCTAAAAGGTAGAATAGATTAATAGTCATTCTAGACTAGAAAGATACATGAATCAGACATTAAATATGAAAAATTAAAATAAAACATCTAAATTCTATTGGAAAATCAATTATTTATTATTTTAAATCCATAAAATAAATTTTAGGCCCCTTCTTGGTATCCTAGGGAATGGAATACACAAAAATGGATAATATCAGATGCTTAATAAGAAAAAAGTACCCCATAAGCTATTATAAAATAAATAAAGCCTGAATAATATGTACGATATTAATAATAATCAAATATTCATTCTAACTAAAATCCTAAAATGTGTCTAAATCCTTGGATTAAATTATAACATAAATAATCATATGTATAAAAAAACATGTTTCATAATGATAAATTGTTTAATATTGGACATCATAATATTACTGTCATGGCCTTGTTCTAATACATCATACATAAATTAATTATGATTTCACTAAATTCCCAGACTAGTTGTTCTAATTAGACCCACCAATGGATCAAGAGGGAATAATGGTCCTCACCCACTTAATTTTTTAAATGCATTAATTTTATGAAATAAATGAACAAAAATTCAATATTTAACAAACATTTATATTTGCATTGGAAAATTGTGATATAAAATTTTAATCTTATCACCTATAAATTAATAGTGTAACATGATCATAATCCATCCAAAGTAGTATGGTGGAGGGTAAAATTATATTATATCCCAAATAATGTATATGATTAGATAATGGATACTGAAATAGATGAAAATAGTTTAAGAAGATCACTTGAATTTATTTTAGAGAAATACCCTATTCATTTTGAAATACCTTATATTAAATTTAATATTTTTCATAATATAAGAAAAAAAAATTTCTTCAAAAGACATGTGGAAAATTATTATTTTTATATTCAATGAAAAAATAGTTATAAAAGTGATAAATGTCATTCATGTTGTAATTTTTTAAAATAATGATTTTATTCAAACATTCAGTAAAATTTTCCACACTGAATAAATGATAACAATATTTATTTTTAGTTTTTTTATAAAAATTAAACCATTTTTAAAAAATAAATTAATAAATAATCGGAGAATATTAAAAAAATATTGAAAAAATTATAATGAAAATATGGAAAATGAAGAAAAATATTCCCAACCGAATCGAAAAATAATGCCGATTTTCCATAAAAATATTCATTCTGAATATTTTTTACCTAGAGAGAAAAAAATGAATTAATTTTTTTTAATGTAATGAAATAACCAAAGGATATGAATATTGATGGTATAAGACCCCAAGATTAAACACTAAATAATGTTGAGTTTATTAAATTATTTAATTTATTTCACATTGAGGATCTTTTCAGGTATATAGTTTTAGAGAATTAGGCCACTATTAATACATAACATCCTGTAATCATACAAAAGGATACTACTAAAATAGTATCCATTTTTTTAAAATATAAAACTTTTAAAATAAAACATGATTTATTTTCTTGATAAAAATCTTCTATACTTATTCCTTTATCTTACCCATCATTATACTTTGTAGAAAAAATTTCAGAAACTTGTGATTATCACAAAAAATATCAGTAATGGATATAAAACAAGGAATGAAACCTCTTATCCATGAATGTTTTAAACTCAAGAAAATAATTTCACAAAATCATACTTTCCACCCATAAAAAAATACCTCATGAATTCATAAGATTCTTGAAAATACTTCTTATCAATCATAAATCATAAAGGTAACTTGTGGAATCCATATCATACTTAAATTTTAGTTTTAATAGCTATATAGAGAGTAACCTTTATGGTTAATCTTGGAGTACCCATCACAGTATATTCCCTAAATATCATAGGAGAAACCACATCGTTTAAATCCGTCTCATTACCCAATGCATTGAAGAGATATAATGGGCTCAAAAACCCTCAGTTTATCCTGAAACCACCTATATACATAATAAATTCCCAAGAACCAAAACATAACCATTATACATAAATCATGCATAAAGGAAAAATAACATTTCCACATTCTAATCACAAGATATCATTTCAGGATTTTGATATAATAAATCCCTTATCAAAACCATCTTCAATAACAAAATAAATGAAAAGGGAATATGGTATTTATTTTCCTTTTAAAAATATTAAGGCTTATTGAGGAATCCAAATATCAAATAATGGTTATAGCGTTAAAGAAATCGTTGTCACCGTATACGTTAAAAAAACATGCCATTTGACGTTTTTTTACAAAAAGTAAAGCACTCCATATAAAAAAATTTCCTTTTAAAAAACATTGAATTAAATAAAATCTATAAATAAAATATAGGATATTCAAAATTCATTTCACATGTAACATTTTAATGACATAATCAAGAAGAAAAAATTTAACATAAAGAATGGAAATTGGGTTAAGAGATCCCCTTACCTCAAGTCTGACTTGTCTCGTACATTCTTTATATTCATGAATAATAAACTTAGGTTAATTTATAATTTATTTAGAACCTATTTAAATTTTATTATTCATTTTATATCACTTCTTACCATGTTATAAAATTACATAATAATTTAATTTCATGTCAGATGTTTTGTCGATATTTAGTACTTGAGTCGAAAATGAACTTCGTATAATGTCAATAGTCCACGTGGTTATAAGTACATTATCTATAGAATATAAAACATGATTTAAATATATTATAAATTAATTATATAATGATTTATAATAATCTTT
Source organism: Viscum album (assembly GCA_963277665.1). NCBI lineage: Eukaryota > Viridiplantae > Streptophyta > Magnoliopsida > Santalales > Viscaceae > Viscum > Viscum album. The sequence goes on along the minus strand of OY728151.1, from coordinate 286,367,190 downwards.
TAATACAAATTAAAAACACCATTCTTGGATACGAGTGGCCATATGTACGCATGAACACTATTTTCGTTTTTTCTGTCATATTAAAAGAGAAAAATTAAATGAAATTTATGTAAATTTATATACATATATAATATACTTACAGTATAATTAATATTTAATTTATATAATATATGTTTACTAAATCAATCCTTAATATATTACATGTGATGTGTGAATAAATAACATCATTTCGAGGAGGCGGTAGTCCACAAGTCCCTAAACGAAGTTATCATATATCAAAAATATGGAAAGCATGAATGTATGTTTAATATAACATTTTCAGAATAAAAAATATGTTATAATATAAATATTTAAATAATATTTAACCATAAAAATAGTTTTAATACCAAATATGAAAGAAATAATGTAAAAGGAACAAAAACATTATTCACAGAGGCCATTAACCGACATAACTTGGACAAAAATTTCATTTATTTGAATAAGAGGAGGTGAGAAAAGAAATGGATATGAGATATTCCATTAGAAAATTAATACTCTAGTATTTACATGATTATGGAGTTATCATTAATTTATTTATGAAGGTGGTGAGTATAAATCAGAAAAATAAAACAAATTAAGAGAGGAACTTTGAGAAAATTTCTCTTGAATATCCCCTCCTTAAAAGACCCTTGAGGACCTTGGATTTTGTATTTTGGTGGGACCATCAGCACTTGGATGTGTGAAGTGTGAGGAGGAGAGGTTTTAGTAGATATTTTAGGATCTAAAAGGATTTTTGGGTCGAAATAGGGTGGTGGAGATGTGGTATTTATACTTGAGGAGAGGCGGGTTCAAGTGATTAATTTATTGATTATTTTATATTAAAAGATAACCTTATAGAGGTGGGATTAAATTACAAGACTTTGTATTGTAATTATTATTTATAGGATTCTTAGGTTCCACAAACACCTCAAACAACCATTAAATTTTTTAGTTTTTAGGTATGTTAATATTTTAACTTTTAATTTTAACCCTTGTCAAGATTTCACTTTTACTAAAAAAAATAAGTTTTTTACCATGGAAATTTTTTTATAACTAAAAATTAAATTGACCTCAAAAATTAAATTTGACCTTATTATTCTAAATATGGAATCTATTTTACCAAATTTAATTCCTATAATTGGGAAAATTATATTTAAAATTAAATCCGTCGACAAAACTAAAAAACAGGTTATTTTAAAAGTGAAACGTTCAAAAGATTGAAGTGTTTATATATATAATTTACATTTGAAAATGATTCCAATGACCAAAATTGGATTAAATTATAAAAAAATAATCTAAATATACTTTAAAACCAATTAAAAGAATAATATAAAAATTTAAATAAATAAGATGAAAAATCAGTTTTTTGATTTAAAACGCAATATTTTTCACTATTCATTAAAATATGAAAGTTATCAGAAAAATACCAAAAATTTATTAAAACTAAATTTTTATATTAAAATTTCATATAATAAGTTTATTTTGTAAAATATAACATATAAATGTTTCAAAAACTATATTTAAAATGGGTTCTCCATCAAAAGGTGGTAAAACTACATTTTAAAAATATTAGAGATTTTATGCCTAAAATTAGATTTAGTATTATTTTAGGTCCATAAAATATATGGGAAGAAAGTAAAAACAATTAATAAATTTTTTTAAACATAATATAGTTATTTATGTTCATTCCTTCTAATACTACGACTAGGCGATAACTACCATTTTAAATAATAATATTAGTAATGTATTATTTTTGGGAATAACTCAATCTTGTATGCAACATAAGATTTTAGAGAAATCCATTATTGTGCGTCGAGTATGTTATTGGACATAACATCAATATTAATTTAAAATTGATATCTAATTCATAAATATTAATTTATATGAAAATTTATTATTCTATAATTACCTGGGATGTTACATCCTTCCCCTTTTGCAAATTGCATCCTCGTAATTTTATTCACTTATCAAATAAGTGAGCATATTTATCCCCCAGAGCATTCTCAGATTCCCATATTACCTCTTCGACCATATGGGTTTTCCATAAAACCTTAACATAATGTATCACCTTATTCCGCAACACTTTCTCTATGTTGAAGAATCTATAACGGTTATTCCTCATAAGAAATATTCTCTTCTAACTGAACTAATTCTGGACTCAAACATGAGATGAATCCAACATATACTTTATTAACATTAAAACATGAAAAAAATTGTGTAAATGGGATAAAATAAGAAATAAATCCACTCATTAGGAAAGTGATCCAACTTTATATAGGATTTCATAGGGTCCAATGAACCACAGACTCAATTTCCCATTCTTACCAAAACACATAACAATTTTCCATGGAGAAAATTTGAGAAAGACATGATCACTTACCTCAAAAGAAGATCCTTCCTCTAGTTATCAACATATTTTTTTTCCTACTATGAGCTGTCCTCATATGATTTTGAACCAACTGAACTTTTTCTAACATCTCTTCTACCAATTTTGGTCCCATCAACTTCCTTTCACCTACTTCATCCTAAAAAGATGGAGTTTGAATATTATTTTACATATAATTCATTAAATGGCATCGTATATATAATGGAATGAAAACTATTATTATAAGAAAACTTGACCGAAGAAATATGTTGATCCCAACTTCCATAGTAATCCATTGAACATGCACGTAGCATATCCTCCATGGTCTGAATTATTCATTATGACTGCCCGTATAATTGAGGATGAAAACTGTACTAAAATTTAATTCAACTCCCAACAACTTATGGAGGCCTTTCCAAAAGTTATACATGAACCAGATATCATGATTAGACACAATGAAAAGTCATACTCCATGCAATCTAACTATCTATTTAATATACAACTGATAAATTTTATCTAGAGATAGAGTATATATAATAGGAGGAAAATGAGAAGATTTAGTCAATCGATCGATGATAACTCATATCACATTGTTACCTCAATAAGTTTTTAGTAATCCTACTTTGAAATCCATTGATATATTTTCCCATTTCCACTATAGAAACAACAAAGGCTAAATCATACCCTTTGAAAATTGTCCATCTCCTTTAACCAGCTGATAATTCAAACACTTCACAATAAAGTGAGAAATATCTCTTTTTATTCCATCCCACCAGTAAAACTCCAGAAGATATGTTTATATCTTAGTACTACTATGATGAACTGAAAATGGAGAACTATGAGATTTACATAACAAACCTTTCTTCAACTATGGATCAAAAGGCACACATAACCTCTTCCCAAATAAAAAAAAATCTTTATCAATGTTAAATTCAGGTAAATTACCCTTATGAACCAATTATACCATTTTTTTCAACTCACTATCTTCCTTATATGCTTGTTTAATTTTGTCTAATAGAGATGATTGCACTTACACATGAAATAGAACAGTGAAAGTTCCAGCACCAACAACTTCCAAGCCAAAATTCATGAAATCACTAACCAAAGGATCATGTTCTAAATATAACATGGTTAATGTGGCATTACTTTTTCAACTCAAAAAATCAGCCACTTTATTTTATTTTCCTGGATGGTAATGAATTGTGCGATCATAATCCTTGATTAATTTTATCCATCTCCTCTATCTCATGTTAATTTCTTTCTAAGTGAATATACACTTAAAACTTTTTTGGTCAGTATATATTTCAAATTTTACTCTAAAAAGATGATGCCTCCAAATTTTTAATGTAAAAAATAGTATCTAATTCCAAATCATGTGTAAGGTAATTTAACTCATGAGTTTTCAACTAATGTGAAGCATAAGAAATTATGTGATCATTCTTCATTATGACACAACCAACTCCTTTCAACAAATAATCACTATAGATAATAAATTCACCATTTCTGAAAGGTAATGTCAATTCTATAGTATTCATCAATATTCTTTTAAATACCTAAAAAAACTATCAAATTATTTTTTCCAGATGAACTTAACACCTTTTTGAGTTAACTTAGTTAGTGGGATAGATAATTGTGTAAAATTTTTAATATACCTCCAGTAATAGCCTGCTAAACCAAGAAAACTATGAATCTCAGTTATATTTGAGGGTCTTGACCATTCTTCAACAAATTTCATTTTAAAAGGATCAACAGTTATGATATATTTAAAAAAATGTGACCAAGGAATAATTTTTTTTAAACCAAAACTCACACTTACTTAATTTCCCTTAAAATTTCTTTTCTTTTAAGGTTTGAAAGACAAACCTTAAATGAATTTCATGATCCTATTTACTTTTATAATATATCAAAATTCCATAAATAAACACAACCATAAACTTATCTAATAACTCATGGAATATTCTATTCATAAGATTCATGAATACACCAAGTTCATTATTTAATCCAAATGACATGACTACAAATTCATAATAGCCATATATATTATGAAACATGGTCTTAAGAAAGTATGCTTCCTTTACTTTCAACTAATGGTACCCTGACCATAAGTCAAATTTCAAAAAAATATTTTTCTCCCTAGATCTGATCAAAAAAATCATTGATATGATGAAAAAGATACTTGTTCCTAATTGAGATGTTATTAAAGGCTCTATAATAAATTCAAATTCTCATTGAACCATATTTCTTTTTAACAAACAAGATAAGAGAACCCCGTGGTGATGTTCTAGGTCAAATGAAAACTTTTTTTAATAACTCCTACAATTGCTTCTTCATATCTAAAAGTTCAATCTGATCCATTCAGTAAGGGGGTTTTGAAACTATCTTAGCATCGAGAACTAAGTTAATAGTAAATTCAACTTCCCAATCATGTGTAATACTAGAAAACTCATCAAGAAAACATTTTGATTCTCATTTACCACTGACACATCATTAATATGAATAGTTCATTTGTTTTCAGAAATATGTGAAAGATAACATTCATTTCCATCTTTTAATAGTTTCTCAACTTCCTGATATGTTATCAATGGTAAGGGTTCATTCTTGTACACAAAATAAATTTTTTTTCTGAAAATAAACTTATTTAGCTCTATAGTGAGTCTTATCATGGTAAACAGAAATCCAATCTATACCCAGAATAACATCAAACTCTACTAGAGGAAAAAAAAACAAAGTTTTAAGGTAAATTATTTCCACATATAAGGATAAGAATATTATTAATATTTCTTTTTGAATTAAAATGTCCACTATGTGTTTTTACCATAAGTTCTGAATTCATTTCTTGAGGTGGAACATCCAATTTACTATAAAATTTCCCTAAAACGAAAGAAAATGTAGAACCTAAAAAAAAAACATTGGTATAATCTAAGTAAACAAACAATGTACCTGATATCACTTCATTTGATGGCCCAACATCCGTTGAAGTATTTGGAAAGGATTTCACCGCACCTTTCTGCTTATAGTATAACTACTTCCCTTCATTCGAGTTCTTCATCAGATAGTCATTTTTATAATTACCCATATTATTGCACTTAAAACATTTTACTGACTACAAATAAGATTTTTTCTTACCACTATCATTATATTTTTCAATGCAGTTACAAGCCTTATGCCCCATTTTACAACATCAGAAGCACTTATTAGAATTCTGAAGGACATCTCCAATGTGTTTTTACCACAATTTTTACAAACTGTAAAATTAATTTTCCTACCATAAGACTTTTTTTATGAATTATTCCCTTTCACCTACCACCTAAAATTCTTATTCTAATATTTTTCAAAGAACCCATGATCATAAAAGAACTCTATTTCTACCTTCTCCATACACCAAACAAGTTTTTCATAACTTTTGAACTCATTAAAAGAAAATTCCCTTTGATACTTTGGATTTAATGTTGAGTAAAGTCGATTGATTTTACTATCAAGATCCTAGATGAAGTTCAGAGAATACCTTTCTAGTTGAGTGAATTTTTATTCCTAAGTAGCCACTGAGTCATCCTCTTTCCTCAATTCCAAGAATTGTTTTTCCATCTAAAGTGGAACTACCTTAGGAAAAATATTTATAAAGAAACATATTTTTGAATTCATCCAAATCAAGAGAATCAATCTCCTCACTATCCTTGATATTATTTACCATTGACCACCACTGATTGACTTCACCTTCTAAATGGTTAACAACAAGACTGAACTTTTTATTATCTGAACACCCCATTACATCAACAATCTTTTCTAGGGATTTAATCCACCCTTAAACTAGCACATGGTCAGATGATACTCCAAATGATGGAGGATGTTGGCTCATGAAATTATCCACTATAAACATGTTCCTTGGAAGTTGATATGGATGATATTTTTCATGGATAACACCACCATTTATCACCTAAGTCAACTGATCTATCACTACAACAAAATATTTAGTTCCGATTATGATATCTCAGGTTACTGATTTGGAAGGTTGTTTTCCTTAGGATGTTGTCCAAGTATAGTTATCCTGTTTCCTATATAGAAAACCATTCTAAATAGACATATCTTAGATGAAGAAACATGATAATATTCAAATGATATATCAATTCAATATGACCATAAAGTAAAAATCATTTATGGATATTCTATTAACAACATCATAACCCCTAAAGTTATCTAAACTGACTTTTTATACCATCTATAAGGCCCCAATATAAAACATTACATAATATTGATTTTAGTCAAGAATTTAATTTATTTCAAATTGAGGATATTTTTAGGTTTACAGTTTTAAGGAATTAGACCATCATTAATATATAACTTCTTATAATCATACAATAGGATACTACCAAAAACAGTATCTATTTTTTTCAAAATAGAAAACTTTTAAAATAAAACATGATTTATTTTCTTAATAAAAACTTATTGAATTCTTCCTTTATCTTAATCATCCTTATACCCTATGGAAAAAATTTCAAAAACTTAGAATGAGCACAAAAATATTTTTAAGGTATATAAAATGTGGAATGAAACTATTAGTCCATGAATGTTTTAAACTTAAGAAAACAATTTAAAAAAATCATACTTTTCACCCATAAAAAACATAACTCATGAAATAATAAGATTCATGAAAATAATTCTTAGAAATCATAAATCATAAAGGTAACTTGTGGAATCCATATCATACTTACATTTTATCTTTCAAAGCTACATAGGGAGTAACCTTCATGGTTTCGTTTGTAATACCAATCATAGTATATTCCCTAAATCTCTTAGGAGAAACCCTATTGTTTAACTCCGTCTCATTACCCAATGAATTAGAGAGCTATAAAGGCCTCAAACTCCCTTATTTTATCACATAACCACCCATATATATAATAAATTCCCAAGAACTAAAACATAAACACAACACATAAATCATGAATAAATGAAAAATAACATTTCTATATTCTAATCACAAGATATCATTTCAAGATTTTGACATAATCAGTCCCTTATCAAAACCATTTTCAATACTAAAATACATGAAAATGGAATATGGTATTTATTTTCCTTTAAAAATTTTTAAGGCTTATAGAGGAATCCAAATATCAAGTAATGGTTACGATGATAAAGAAGTCATTGTCTCTGTATATGTTAAAAAACATTCATTTTTCTATTTTATAAGAAGATTAAAATACTAAATATAAAAAGATTAATTAAAAAAACATTGAATGAAATTAAAGATATAAATAAAAGATAAGATATTCAAAATTCATTTCACACGTAATAGTTGAACGACATAATCAAGAAGTAGAAATTTAACCCAAAGAATGGAAATTGGGTTAATAAATTCCCTTACCTCAAGTCTAACTTGTCTCGTACATTCATTATATTCATGAATAATAAACTTAGGATAATTTATACTTTCTTGAGAAAATTTTTTAATTTTATTATTCATGTTATATCACTTATTACCATGTTATAACAATTACATAATTATTTACATTCATTTAGGACATTTTGTTGATATTTAGTACTTGAGTCCAAAATGAAATTTGTATGATGTCAATAGTCCATGTTTCCATAAGTCCATTATCTATAGAATATAAAACATGATATAAATATATTATATATTCATTAGATAAGTATTTATAATAATTCTTTAATGAAAACTAAATACACTGTTGACGGTAGACCGTACATACGTATAAACACTATTTTTGTTTTTCCCATCGTATTGAAAGATCGAAATTAAATGAAATGAATATAAATATGTATACATATATAATATATTTATAGTATCATGAATATTTAATTTATATCATATATTTTTACTAAAATAATTCTTAATACATTAGATATGATGTGTGAATGAATCACATCATTTTGAGGAGGCGATAGTCCACACATCCCCAAACGAAGTTATCGTATATCAAAAATATGGAAATAATGAAGGTTTATTTAATATAATATTTCAAGAATATGAAATATGTTAACTTGAAAATAGTTTTAATTAAAAATATTAAGTTAATGATGTAAAATGAACAAAAACATTATTCACGGAGGTGATTAACCGACATAACTTGGACAAGAATTTTGTTTATTTGAATTAGAGGAGGTGAGAAAAGAAATAGATATGAAATATTCTATTATAAACATAAAACTCATATATGTACATGATTTTGGAGTTATAATTCATTGATTTATGAATTAGGGGAGGATAAATCATAAAAATAAAATAAATTAATAGAGACACTTTGAGAAAATTACCTCTTGAATATCCCCTCCTTGAAAGACCCTTGAGGACCTTGGATTTGGTCTTTTGGTGAGACCATTAGAACTTGGATGTGGGGAGTGTGAGTAGGAGATTTTTGGGTAGATATTTTATGAGGGAAAAGGATTTTTGGGTTGAAATAAGGTGGTGGATATGTGGTATTTGTACTTGAGGAGAGGTGGGTTAAAGTGAATAATTTATTTATTATTTTATATTAAAAGATAACTATATAGAGGTGGAATTAAATTCGGAGACTTTGAATTGTAATTAATTTTTTATAGTATATTTAGTTTCTATACACACCTAAAACTACCAATAATTTTTTTAGTTTTTAGGTATGTTAATATTTTAACTTTAAATTTTAACCCTTGTCAAAAATTCACTTTTACTACGACAAATAATTTTTTTACCATGGTAAATATTTTATACCTAAAACTTAAATTGAACTTAAAAATTAATTTGGACCTTCTGATTCCAAATATGGAATCTATTTTACCCAATTAAATTCAAATAATTGGGGAAATTAGATTTAAAATTAAATCCACATACAAAACTAAAGAACAATTTTTTAAAGTGAAACGTTCAAAAGATTGAAGTGTTTTTATATCTAATTTCAATTTGAAAATTATTAAAATGAAAAAAATTTGATTAAATTATAAAAAAATAATCTAAATATACTTTAAAACCAATTAAAATGATAATGTAAAAATTTAAATAAATTAGATGAAAAAGAAGTTTTGAATTAAAATGCTGTATTTTTTTACTATTCATTAAAGTATGAAAGTTGTCAGAAAAATATCAAAAAATTATCCAAAATAAATTTTAATATGCCCCACCATTGGTGGTGGGGTGGTAAGGGTTGGGGGGGGGGGTGAGGGGAAAGTCATGGGGTCAAGTCTCTGGGCTTGCGATTTAATTTAATTTTCTTCCTTGCGTCGTCTGCCGCTTTTGCGGTTGTACCCAATTTTTTAAATTTTGATATTCCAAATTCCTAGAATAAGTTTATTTTGTAAAATAGAACATATAAAGGTGTCAAAAACTATATTTAAAATGGGTTATTCATTAAAAGGTGGTAAAACTACCTTTTAAAAATATTAGATCTTTTATGACTAAAATTAGATTTATTGTTATTTTAGGTCCATAAAATTTATAGGAATAAAGTAAAAACAATTAATAAAAATTTGAAAACATAATATAGATATTTATGTTTATTATCTATAATACTATGACTAGGATACAACTACCATTTAAAATAATAATATTAATAATGTATTTTTTTTGGTATAACTCAGTCTTGTATGCAACATAAGATTTAAGAGAAACCCATTATTGTGTGTTGAGTACGCTATTGAACATAACATCCATGTTAAGGTAAAATTAATATGTAACTCATAAATATTAATTGATATTAAAATGTATTATTCTATAATTACCTGGGAGGTTACATCCTTCCTCCTTTAGGAAATTGCATCCTCAGAATTTTATTCACTTATTAAATTAGTGGGGGTATTTCTCCCTCATAGCATTTTTAGATTCCCATATTGCATATTCAACCATATGGTCTTTCCATAAAACCTTAACCTGATGTATCACCTTATTCCACAACACTTGAACTCTCTGGTCAAGAATCCGGAATGGCTATTCCTCATAATAAATATTCTCTTCCAAGTGAACTACTTCTAGACTCAAAACATGAGATGAATCTGAAATATACTTTATTAAAATTAAAACATGAAAAAAATTGTGTACCTAAGATAAAATTAGAGGTAAATCCATTTTGTAGGAAACTGATATAACTTTATCCAGAATTTCATAGGGTTTAATGAACCATGGTCTCAGTTTCCCTTACTTAAAAAAATGCATCAAACTTTTCCATGGAGAAACTTTTAGAAAGATATGATCACCAAACTCAAAAGAATATCATTCCTCTAGTTATCCACATAACATTATTTTTATGCTCTAAGATGTCCTCATATTCTTATGGACCAACTGAACTTTTTCTACCAAATATTCTACCAATTTTGGTTCCATTAACTTCCTTTCACCTACTTCATCCCAAAAAGCTAGAGTTCGACATCGATTTTCTATATAATTCCTTAAATGGTGTCGTATATATACTGGAATGAAAACTATTATTATAAGAAAACTTGACCAAAAAAATATGTTGATCCCAACTTCCTTGGTAATCCATTGCACATGCACATAACATATCCTCCAGGGTCTGAATTTTTCATTTTGACTGCCCATCTGATTGAGGATGAAAAGATGTACTAAAATTTAATTCAGTTCCCAAAGACTTTTGAAGGTATTTCCCAAAGTTAGACATGAACCTAGGATCATGATAAGATACAATACAAAGAGGAAATCTATGCAATCTTTCTATCTATTTAATATACAACCGATAAAGTTTATCTATAGATAGAGTATCTCTAATAGGAAGAAAATGAGAATATTTATTCAATTGATTAATGATAACCCAAATCACATTGTTACTTAGAGAATTATTCAGCAATCCCACTACTAAATCCATGGATATATTTTTACATTTCCACTATAACACCCAAAAGGCAGAAGCATCCCCTTTGGAAATTGTCGTTCTTCTTTAAACTGCTGATAAGTCAAAAACTTCAAAATAAAGTGAGAAATATCTCTTTTAATTCCTTCCCACCAGTAAAACTCTCGAAGATTTGAATAAATCTTAGTAATACTAGGATGAAACGAAAATAGAGAACTTTGAGCTTCACATAATAACTCTTTCTTCAACTTTGGATCACAAAGCACACATAAACTCTTCCAAAATATCAAAAAAAAATCTTTATCAATCTTAAATTCAGGTAACTTAACCTTCTAAACCAATTGTACCTTTTTATGAAACTCACTCTTTTCCTTCTACACTTGTTTAATTTTGTCTAATAAAGATTATTGCACTGACACCTGAAACAAGACAGAGGAATTTCCTACACCAAAAGCTTCCAAGCCAAAATTCATCAAATCACTAACCAAAGGATCATGTTCCAAATGTAACATGGTTAATGTAGCATTACTTTTCTGACTCAAAGAATCAACCACTTTATTTGATTCTCCTAGATGGTAATGAATTGTGCAATCATAATCCTTGATTTATTCCTTCCATCTCCTTTGTCTCACGTTCAATTATTTCTAAGTGAATACATACTTAATTTTTTTTTGTTTAGTATATATTTCAAATTTTACTCCATACATATGGTGCCTCCAAATTTTTAAAGAAAAACTAATAGCATCTAATTTCAAATCAATTGTAGGGTAATTTAACTCATGAGTTTTTAACTAATGTGAAGTATAAGAAATTATTTGATCATTATACATTATGACACAACCAAGTACTTTCAAGAAAGAATCACTATAGATAAAAAAGTCACCATTTATAGGAGATAATTTCAATTCTATAGCATTCAATAATCTATTTTTCAATTATTGAAATAAATCATCACATTCTATCCAGATGAACTTAACACCTTTTTTAGTTAACTTAGTCTGTGGGATAGATGACTATGTAAAATTTTCAACAATCCTCCAATAATAGCCTTCTAAACCAAGAAAACTATAAAGCTTGGTTATATTTGTGGGTCTTGGTCATTCTTCAACAACTTTAATTTTAGAAGGACCAATGATTATTCCATATTTAGAAATAATGTGACCAAGGAATAAATTTCTTTCTAACCAAAACTCACACTTGATGAATTTCCTTATAGTTTCTTTTCTTATAAGGTTTGAAAGACAACACTTAAATGACTTTAATGATCCTATTTAATTTATAATATACCAAAATGTCATCAATAAACACAACCATAAAATTATATAAGAACTCAAAAAATGTTCAATTCATAAGATCCATGAATATAAAAAGTGAATTAGTTAATCCAAATGACATGACTAAAAATTCATAATGTCCATATCTAGTATGAAACATGGTCTTCAGAAAGTATGATTCCTTTACATTCAACTGATGGTACCCCAACCACAAGTAAACATTATACAAATATTTTTCTCCCTAGAGATGAAAAAACAAATCATTGATATGAGGAAAATGATACTTGTTCTTAATAGTTATGTTATTCATGGCTCTATAATCAATGCAAAGCCTCATTTAACTATTTTTCTTTTTAACAATCAAGACAGGGGAAACCCATGTTTATGTTCTAGGTCGAATGAAACCTCTATATAATAACTATTTGAATTGATTCCTCAACTATAAAAGTTTAATTTTATCCATTTGGTAAGGGGGTTTTGAAATTGTATTTAATCAAGAACTAATTTAACTGTAAATTCAACTTCCAGATCATGTGTAACACCAAAAAACTCATTATAAAAAACATCAAGATACTCATTTACAACTGGAAAATAATTAATAAGAACAATTACTTTTTTTTCAACAATATGTGAAATATAAAATTATCATCCATTTTTTAATTATTTCTCAACTTCCTAATATGTTATCAATGGCAAGAGTTCATTCTTGTACACAAACTGAAATTATTTCTGAAAAAAACTTCTTTAGCTCTACAATGAATCTTATCATACCCAGAATAACATAAAACTCTACTAGAAGCCAAACAACAAGGTTTTCACATAAATTATTTCCATAGATAAGGATAAAAATATTATTATAATTTCTTTTTGCCTCATAATTTCTAATAATTTTTTTACCATAAGTTTTGTATTCATTTCTTGAGGTGGATTTTCCAATTTACTAGAAAAGTTTGCTAAAACAAAAGAAAATGTAGACCCTAAATCAAACAACACATTGGCATAATTTTAGTGAAAAAACAATGTACCTAATACCACTTCATTTGATGGCCCAAAATCTACTAAAGTAATTGGAAAGGATTTCACCACATGTTTCTTCTTATAGTCTAGTTGCTTCCCTTCATTCATGTTCTTCATCAGACACTTGTTTGTATAATGAACCATCACATTGCACTTAAAACATTTTACCGACTATAAATCATATTTTGTATTACCACTACCATTATATTTTTCAGTTTAGTTATGTGCCTTATGCCCCATTTTACCACATCGAATGAACTTACTATAATTTAGAAGGCATTATACAGTGTGTTTTTACCACAATTTTTACAAAATGTAAACTTAATTTTCATACCATCAGTATTTTTTTATGAATTCTTCCCTTTCTCCTCCAACCTCGAAATCTTATTATGCAATTTTTCAAAGAACACATGATTATCTAAAAACTCCATTTACACCTTCTCCGTACATTGAACAAAAATTTTATAACTTTTAAACTCATGAGAAGACAATTCCCTTTGATAAATTAACTTTAATCCCGAGTAAAAATGATTGATTTTACTATCAAAATCCCATATGAAATTTAGAGAACATCTTGATAGTCAATTGAATTTTTCTTCATAAGGAAACACCGGGTCATCTTCTTTACCCAAATCCAAGAATTGTTTTTCAATCCTAAGTCGAACTTCCTTAGGAAAATATTTCTGAAGAAACATATTTTTGAATTCATCCTAATCAAGAGAGTAAATCTCCTCACTGTCCCTGATATTATTTACCATCGACCACCATTGATCGACTTCACCTTGAAAATGGTAAACAACAAGACTAACATTTTGATTTCCTGAACACCCCATTACATAAAAAAACTTTTCTATGTCTTTAATCCACCCTTTAGTTAACATGGGGTCAGATGATCCTCAGAATGATGAAGGATATTGCATCATGAAATTATCCACTACCAACATGTTCCTCTATAGTTTATAGAGATGATATTGTGTATGGATACCACCACCTTTTATCTTCTGAGTCAACTGAGCCATCACTACAACAAACTATTCAGTTTTGATTCTAACTATCTTAGGTTTCTGATTTGGAAGGTTGTTTTTCTCAGGATGTTGTCCTAGGACAACTACCCTATTTATTCTATAGAAAACAATTATTAATAGGAATATATTAGATGAATCAACATGGTATTCTTCAAATACTACATCATTTCAATCTGACCATAAATTAATAATCATTTATAGATATTCTATTAATAATATCATAACCCCTAAAGTTATCTAAACTGAATTTTGATACCAAATATAAGGACCTAGTCTTAAAAATTACATAATCTTGATTTTAGTCAAGAATTTACTTGCTTTCACATTTAAGATCTTTTTAGGTTTATATTTTTAAGAAATTAGGCCATCTTTAATACATAACTTCCCATAACCATACAAGAATATACTACCAAAATAGTATCCATTTTTTTCAAAATATAAAACTTTTAAAATAAAAAATGATTTATTTTCTTGATAAAAATATTCTTAAATTATTCATTTATCTTACTCATCCTTATAAACTATGGAAAAAATTTCAAAAACCTGGGATGATCACAAAAAAATTATCAAGGGATATAAAATAAGGAATGAAACTGTTAGTCCATGAATGTTTTAAACCTAAGAAAACATTTTCACAAAATCATACTTTCCACCCATAAAAAACATACCTCATGAAATCATAAGATTCCTAAAAATACTTCTCAGAAATCATAAATCCTAAAGATAAATTTTGGAATCCATATCATACTTACATTGTAGCTTTCACAACTACATAGGGAGTAACTTTTATGGTTATGTTTGGAATACCCATCACAGTATATTCCCTAAATCTCTTAGGAGAAACCCCATCGTTTAACTCCGTCTCATTAAGCAATGCATTAGAGAGCTATCAAGAGCTCACCCATCCCTATTTTATCACATAACTACCCATATGGATAATAAATTCCCCAAAAACAAAACATAAACACAACACATAAATCATGCATAATGCAAAAATAACATTTCTACATTCCAATCACAAGATATCATTTAAAGATTTTGGCATAATAAATCCCTTATCAAAACCATTTTCAATAATAAAATACATGAAAATGGAATATTTTATTTATTTTACTTTTAAAAAAATTAAGGCTTATATAGTAATCCAAATATCAAATAATGGTTATAGTGATAAAGAAGTCACTGTCGCTGTATACTTTAAAAAACATTCCTTTTTCCATTTTATGCAGAAAGTAAAACACTCCATATAAAAGATTAATTTAACAAAAACTGAATTAAATTCAAGATATAAATAAATGATAATATATTAAAAATTCATTTCACACATAATATTTGAAAGATAAAACCAAGAAATATAAATTTAACCCAAATAATGGAAATTGGGTTAAGAAATTCCCTTACCTCAAGCCTAACTTGTCTCGTATTTTCTTTATCTTCCGGAATAATAAAATTAGTTTTATTTATAATTTCTTGAGAACTTTTTTCAATTTTATTATTCATTTTATATCACTTATTACCATGTTATAACAATTACATAATTTTTTACGTTCATGTAAGACGTTTTGTCGATATTCAATACTTGAGTCGAAAATGAACTTGGTATGATGTCAATTTTCCATGTGGTCATAAGTACATTATATATAGAATATAAAACATTATATAAATATCTTATATATTCATTAGATAATTATTTATAATAATATTTTAAGAAAAACTAAAAACACCATTTATGGATATGTTATGTCATATGTACGCAGGAACACTATTTTTGTTTTTCCTGTCATATTGAAAGATTGAATTTAAATGAAATGTATATAAATATGTATACATATATAATATAATTATAGTATAATTAGTATTTAATTTATATCATATATGTTTAATAAAAAAAATACTTAATACACTCCATGTGATGTGTGAACTAATCCCATCATTTTGAGGAGGCGGTAGTCCACACATCCCCAAATGAAGTTATCATATATCAAAACTATAGAAAGAATGAAGGTATATTTAATATTACAATTAATGAAAATTAAATAGGTTATAATATAAATATTTAAATATTATTTAATCTTAAAAATAGTTTTAAGACTATCTATTAAGGCAGTAATGGAAAAGGAACAAAAACATTATTCACGGAGGCTGTTAACTAGCATAACTTGAAAAAAAAAACATTTATTTGAATAAGAGTAGGTGAGAAAAGAAATGGATATGAGATATTATATTATAGAAATAAAAATATAGTATTCATATTATTATGTATTTATCATGAATTTATGGATGAATGAGGTGAGGATAAAGTAAAAAAAGAAAATAAATCAAGAGAGGTACTTTGAGAAAATTACCTCTTGAATACCCCCTCATTTAAAAACCCTTGAGGACCTTGAATTTGGTATTTTGATGAGAATAGAAACCCTTGTAAATGGGAAGAGTGAGGAGGAGAGGTTTGGGAAGATATTTTATGAGCTAGAAGGCTTTTTTGGGTCGAAATAGGGTGGTAGAGAGGTGGTATTTATACTTGAGGAGAGGTGGGTTCAAGTGATTAATTATTTATTATTTTATGTTAAAATCTAACCATATAGAGGTGGAATTAAATTAAAAAAATATGTCTTGTAATTAATGTTTTATAGGATTATTAGGGTATAAAAACACCTCAAAAATCCTAAAAAGTTTGTAGTTTTTAGGTATGTTAATCTTTGAACTTTTAATTTTAAACCTTGTCAATATTTCACTTTTACTACGGTAAATATTTTTTTTACCATGGTAAAATTTTTATACCTAAAATTAAAATTGAACTTAAAACTTAATTTGGACCTTCCGATTAAAAATATGGAATAAATTTTACCTAATTCAATTTATAGAATTGGGAAAATTATATTTAAAATTAAATCCGCAGTCAAAACTAAAAAGTGAGTTTTTTAAAAGTGAAACGTTCAAAATATTGAATTGCTTTTATATCTTATTTCAATTTAAAAATTATTACAATGACCAAAATTATATCAAATTATAAAAAAATAATATAAATATACTTTAAAACCAATTTAAAGTACAATCTAACAATTTAAATAAATTAGATGTAAAATTAGTTTTGAATTAAAATGTAGTATTTTTCACTATTCATTAAAATATGAAAGTTATCAGAAAAATACTAAAAAATTATCTAAACTGAATTTTGATACCCTATTTTAAAATAAGAAGTTTATTTTTTTGAATATAATATATAAATGTGTCAAAAACTATATTTAAAATTAGTTCTCCATTAAAAGGCGGTAAAACTACCTTTTAAAAATATTGGAGCTTTTATACCTAAAATTGGATTTATTATTATTTTAGGTCCATAAAATTTATTAGAAAAAAGTAAAAACAATTAATAAACTTGTGTAAACATAATATAGTTAGTTTTATTTATTCCCGCCAACACTACATCTAGGCAATAACTACCATTTAAAATAATAATATTAATAATGTATTATTTTTTGCTATAACTTAGTCTTGTGTGCAACTTAAGATTTCAGAGAAACCAATTCTTGCATGTCGAGTATGATATTAGAAATAGAATCCCCATTAAGGTAAAATTAATATCTAATTAATAAATATTAATAAATTTGAAAATATATTATTCTATAATTACCACAGATGTTACATATGGGGTTTAATATATAAATATTATATAGTTTCCTTAATGAATAAACAATCCCAAATAAGGATGATATTATTAAATAATCCCTTACCTCAGGTTTGACATTATCCATATGTTCTTTTGAAATCCTATATAAAATTTAATTTATTATAATTCTATAAAAAGCCATATACATTATTATAATGGCATATATTTTCCAATTATAACTTTTCAACACATGTTTATTAATAATTCATTATTAAAATGATTTTTTCCTACTTTTAATAGTTTCACTTTTCATGAATGTTTTTGTTCGATAGTTTCAGTACATGAACCTTTAAATGGTTCCATATTATCTAGATTTTTAATCATGATATAAATATCATATATATCAATCATATACATATTTAGAATCATCCATGAATGGAGGACATGAAAAATGAATCACATCACATCATGGAGGTGGTACTACACATGTATGTATGAGCGATGTTATCATTTTTTAATTGGTGGAAGGGTTATAACATATATTATACATTCTATTTCTATTTTAAAATTATTTAACAAATATAATATATATTTATTAGTTATTTATTTATAAAAATACATGTAAAGCGGTGATGAAAAAATAATTATATTACTACATGTATATGGTAGGTTGTACGTATGCATGAGTGATGCTTTTATTTTCCCTTGGATATAAAAGAGGTTTAAAATGGTTTTACTATAATAATAATATCTTAATATATTGATGATACATGATTAATTATTGTAGAATGTATACAATAGATTTATTTTATGTATAATAATAATTAAACTTCGGGAGAGTTAGTAAATTTGATTACCTCTACTTTGAGAGATCTCTACTAGTTTAAACATTAAACCTTTATAGGATAACCATAAGAGAATACTAGAAGATAAATAATAAATGGGAGGATTCTAGGAAATATATATATATATATATATATATATATATATATATATTATTTTCCAAGCTATAGTGCATTATTTTTCTGAATAGGCGAGGCAAAGAGGTTCACTTTTATATGTGAGGGGAGGGACGCACAAGGAAGTACTTAAAATATTTTAATATTGTAATTTAATTTTTGGATTAAAGTGGATCCAAATTATCATAGTTTTAAATATTACATGTTTAAGATAGAAATTAATCCTAAAAATTAGTTTTATTCAGTTATTTTGTGTTATCATGAACCCTTATTCCTTTTATTTTTAAACCTTTTTAACCAATATTACCCTTAATTAAGGTGATACATATTTACCACGATTACTATTCACCATGAAGACAAATTAGGTTTTGATTATTATAAAATATTAATTGTTATAATTAAAAATATGGAATACATTATACACTATTCAACTCTTATAAGTTTCAAAAATTAATTTTCATATAAGTTTGAAAATTTTAATAAAACCATTTAAAAAAATGTTTACTATCATAAAAATGATTTTACAAGAAAACTAACTATATTTTATTTTACCATCAGATTAATTGGAATATGTTATATCAAATGAGGCATATTTTACATTCAAACCAAACCAAAACTTATTGGAACATTATAAAAACTTGATTAAAAGAAAGAAATTAAAAATATTATTTATTTGAATAAAAACATTATTTTTATTTAAAAAATGTTAAACATATATTTCTATGATCATCATTACATTATTATATTCATTATATTACACATTTAATAAAAAAAATTTATTTAAAAAATCATTCATAAACATTCATGTTATTCTTATATTATTGTAATTTTATTAAAGCGATAACCATTATAAAATCATTATTTTTTACTATTCACCTAAAAATAAACTACTAATAAAAAATCTAATAAACTCATACTATGCTAATTTTGAAACGATGATGTGAAAAATGAAATTAATTTCTAAAAATTAAATTTATAAAATTTATGAATTTCGGATTTTATCTCATTCTTGAATAATGTTATGTACATTTTAAAAATGATTCTTTATAATGAAAATATTAAATAATATAATTAAATCATGGGTTTCACATAATTATCTCATTCGAAAATTTCATTCTCAAAATTTCCAAAATATCACCTCATGAAATGATGTAGATAATTATTCATTATAACTTTTTTAGGGTCAAAACATCACCTCTTCTATATTATTATTTTTTCAATTCACCTCTACCAGTCAAGTAATCTCATTCTGTATTAACTGTTCTCAAGTGTCAGGAATATTGATATGATTTTTATAGTAAGATAAATCAAAATCTATTTCATTTTTCTTAGAGGTGATCAAATTTTTTGGATCCATTATATACTTACTTAATAAAGTGATATTTAATGCGTCATGATATTTAGAGTGGATAGGTAAAATATCCAAATAGTAAGCCACATATCCAATTATTTCTAATGTTTTTGAAGGCTCGATATACCTAGGACATAGTTTACCATTCCTTATAACCATTATAACACCTTTCCAAATATTTACCTTTATGAAAACATGATCTCCTACAAGATATTATAAACCATTACTTTGGATATCGACATAAATATTTTTCTATTTTGATACGCCTTAATATGTTTACAAATACTTTTCAATTTTGATTTCGTCTCATCCACAAGATCTGAAGATATAAGCTTACTTTCACTGACTTTATCCCAACAAGTTGTAGTAAATCACCTCATATCATACAATTCATCCTATGGTTCCATTTTAATTTATGAATGTAAGATAGTATTTTATATGAATTCTACCAAAGGTAAATAAAAATCCCATAAACATTGAAATTAAAGTGAGTTAGACCTCAAAATGTCTTCTAATGTTTGAACAGACCTTTCAGAAATCTCATTAGTTTGAGGATAATAGGTTGTTCTCAAATATAACTTGGTCTTTATATCATTTAGAAGAATATTTAAAAGAAATTATGTAAAACATATATTATGATTATATAGAATTTAAATATTATCACCTTGAAGTCTCCAATGTTCAATAATATAGAGCTATCTAATCCTCTCTAGAGGTAGATCATCCCTCATAGTGATGAAATTTGAGGACATTGTATGGAGATTAATAATAAACCATATTTAATCATTATTTTTAGGATTATTTGTAAATACTATGATAAATTCCATAGTAATATCATCCCATTTCCATATAGAAATAGGTAGAGAGTACATGGATCCTTTAAGATGATACCATTAATTTATTACCTTTAGAGACACCAAGAATATTGATATATAGTCTATAATTTATTATTTAATAATTTCCCACCTAAAATGTTCCTTTAAATAATAATATATTTGGGTTCTATAAGGGTCTATAAAGAAATCCGAGCTATGGGAATCATCTAAAAATTATCTTTTCATCTCAAGTATAGATAAAGCACATATATTCTTTCAAAATTTCAAAATACCATCTTCATAGATAAATTATTCCAATGTCACATCATTCACAACATTAATTTTCTTTTAAATATTCACATCATCAATCTATGACCTTTTTAATTTCTCTGTAAGGATTGTTTTTCATTCATTTGAAATAAATGTGATGTTCCCCTTCTTTAACAATTCGTATGTCCATATGTACCAATTACATGAATATAGGATTTCTTTCAATCCTCATTTTAGTAAAAACTCAATGATCATTTATACTAAACACATTAGACACCTTATTTTCCATGCCAAGGTTGTAGTGTATTGAACAATCATAATCATTGATTAAAAATACTCATATACTTTTCTTTATGTTCATCTTTATTATGAGAATATGTATTTCAAACTTCTTCAATATATATATATATATATATATTTCACATTGTTATCCATAAAATAAATTTCTCTATATATTAAATGAAAATATTACGTTTATCAACACATGATCATGGGTTTAAAAATTTTGTTCATTAATATTTAATTTCCTTAATGAATTTTCAGTTACTCTATCATTATCTATAAGGAAACATCCATGTTTATTCATTTATGCATCCATAAATATCATAAATATATCCCTTCTAGATAGTAAATTCAATATCAGTGTAATGGAAAATATCTTCTTTAATTATTCAAATCACTATATATATTATTATTATTTTATGAACTTAACCCATTTACCTATTAATATTCTTAATGTGTTATCTAATTAAGAAACATTTGAGAAAATCATTGATAGTAACCTATGAATCCAAGGAAACTATGTACCTTAGTTATATTCATTAACATTTTCCACTCCATGAATACATTCTTTTTGAATGTTCAAATGATAATAAATCGATAGAGACAATATTTCCAAGAAATGAAACATCCTAAACATAGAATTTTTATTTGGTAATTTTTTTCCTTAAAACTCCTTTTATCTGAGAGTCTTTATAATGATTCACAATTGAATATTTTTCTCATCATATCATATATAATATATCAAGATATCATTAATAAATACCAAAATTAATTATCAAGATAATACATGAATACATTTTTCATAATAACTACAAAATAGAGGGAAATTATTTAATTAAAAAGGAATTGCTATAAATTATTAATGTACATATATCATAATAAATTCCATATTTTGAATATCTTCCATCATTACTTATAGTTCATGATAACCTGAAATAAGATAAATCTTTGAAAATTATTAATTCGTTAAATTAAATCACATAATCCATCAATGTAAGGTAAAATATAATTGATATTCATTATAATGGAAATCATTTCCCTATAATTGATGAAAAACCTCATAAATCCATCATTAATATTTACAAAAGAATGGACATCCTATATGGATACTTAGATATAGGTATGGCCTTAGGGATGAGATCAATGGAAAGCTAAACATCATTCTCAAGTTTTTTTCTAGGTAGTTATTTAAAAAACACCAATATATTCCTATGTAGTAGGTATGTCTTATGTTATATAGATACATTTTCCATTAATAGGATGTTTCTACTCTTATTCACTAATATTTTAATTTTGTATAGCCACTTGAGGTGTATTTAGACATGATTTAGATTATGTGGTCTCCCCTCTAAATACATGGTACTCCAAATATTCATCACAAATTGTAATCTTATTTTTAGGAAATAAATATTCAAATTTTAATATAAAATCCATTCTATACCAAGAATTATATTAAAGGAAACCATATGTATAGTAATTAAGTTTACAAATAGGGTAATACTATGTGTTATAATGGGAACTAACATACATATCATTATTTTGGTAATATTTTCACTAGGAGTCTTTGTTGAAAATTCCCCTATTATGGTTCTAGGGAAATATCTAATTTTCATAGAAAATATAGAGAATATAAAAAATTACAAAGATCCATAATTAAATAAAGTGTTAGATAAATTTTAGAATATGATTAGCACTCTTGAAACTATATCTTTACGACCTTAAAACTCAGTTATAGAGATTAAATAATTCTAACAATGATCCCTTGGAAATTCTTGGGGAAAATTTCCTTAAGTACTATGAAATTAATTCCCTTAGTTACCCACCTCCTTACACTTGAAGCATCTTTTAGGCCCTTGTAATCTTGATCCTGATGGATTTTCCCTCTACACATGATGAAAAATCTCATTTCCATCAAACATGTTCAACACTATCTCTTTAAAAAATCATTACATGATAGAAATTACCCCATTCCCATATTCCCATTATTTATATTTTCCTTTTCCATATTTCTCATTTGTCTACTTATTTTATTATTTTCCTTATAAAAAATAGAACATGGAGAATTATTTCTATATCTAGGTGTCACTTGATATTATATCCTCATATATGTAATATTTATGAGATAATAATATCCTTTAAAGGATAGGATTTATCCTATAAAATAAATGATCAATATTCCTCCTTAGATTATGTAAATAATCAACATAATGAGTTTTTTACCATGTAAATTCAGCATCATATTCAATGGAATTTTCTCCTTATTTTTTCCCTTAGAATTAGGAATTTCTTCTCTAAATAGTCTCTCTACTCATGAGGAAATTAGTTTTTTTAGAATATTTCATTGAAATTTATCCACATAAATGTATTTATTATGTATGAATCCTTAATGTTCTAGATAGATAGCCACCACTGATCTGTTTCTCTTTTTGGGAACATAAAATTCCATGATAACTTTTTCTCTTTCACTACATTCCAATGTGAGAAATATCATCTCTACGGATTTGATTCATTGTTCAGATGATAATGGATTAATATCCTCTATAAATTATAGTTGTTTTTATCACATGAATTAGTCCAAAATAGTTTCACCATGTTGGGGTTATACCGGTTGATATAGAAAGTAAATGTTATTATTCATAACCTAATTCAACAACCCTAATATAGTTATAAATTGTTTTTCATGTTCTCTATCTCCTGCCCCATTTTATTTCTAAGGAGGTAATTCCTTATATAGATTATATACATTGATACAGTATCAATTCCTTCCCTTAGGAACCAATTCTAAATAATGAAATATACTGAATTAACTTATAACATTATTAATTTAAATTTATAGTATATGATTTCAATTATTTTGTAATAATTAACATAAATTGAAAATTTATGAACAACTAATATTATTATAATATGATTAGTATCTTTAGGAATATATTCAAATATTTTACAATGGTTTGTAAAGGTATTTTAAATTAACTAAATCATATCCCCTAGGATTCTCATAATAGGTGTGTCTTCTTATACTAACTTAGAATACTCCAATGACAATCAAGTCAATAATAAATCAATCACTTTCAGAGATATTTCTTATAGGATCTTCTATTCCACAACCTCATAAACTTGAAATTATATAAAATTGGATTTATTTACTAGTAAAACCACAAAATCTATACTATAAAAAAACTTTATAATATTATACTATTCTTAGAATTATCCTTATAGCCTATCATAGGGTCATATTCTCTAATATATATTTTCCTAAATCTAGTTTCCATTTTTATAAAAATATTTATTTGATACCAACTATAACACCATGGATCCTGTAACCAAGATAGGGTGGTTATTTTACTACATTGGAAAAAAATACAAGGGTTTGCAGCTAGAAGAATTGAATAGTTTAGTAGTTATGGGATAATAGATACATATATTATTCACATATTTCATATGAAAACATATAGTACAACTTAAAAAATATAATTATAATTTTATTATTTATTCTATTAAATCAATGAAATAATTTATACAACCCTTCTTAGTATTATGGTGGAATGGAAAAGATAAAAATAGTTTAGATAAAATGCTTGGTAAGTGAAATCATACAGAAAAAATATCATTGAATTAATAAAATAGGAATAATATGGTAGAGATAAATTATAATCAAATAGTATTTAATTTTAATATCATATAAAGGGGGATAAATAAAAGAATGATATAGTTACATAAATAATCACATAGATAAAAAAACTAGTTTCAAAATAATATAATGCATAATGTTAGGAATAATAATCTTATCATCAAAGCCTTGTTCCAAGAAATCATATATAATTAGGCAAGTTATACAAAAATACCCAAATAATATTGTCTCAGGGGACATACCGATGTGTCTAGGGGCTATAATAAACCCCACCCATCAATTACTATATTTAATAAATTAATTATATAAATGAAAATAATAAAATTCAATATATAATTGACATAAACACTAATATTGAAAACCTAGCATGAGAAATGTTAATATTTTCTACATTCAATAAATAGAGAAACATAATCATAATATATCTATAGTAATATGGAATTTTTTTTAATTAGATCAAATCCTAATTAATTAATATAAGTCATTTAATTATGTTTCCATAAATTAAAATACATTAAAAATTTTAATGAAATATTTATAGAGGGAAATAACTTTTTAATTCTATAATCATATATATTAAATCAATTTTTTTTATAATATTTGGAAAAAAATTTCTTTTAAATGATCCATGTAAATATGTAAATTAACATTAATGGAAAATAATATTCATGATGGTGTGAAAAACTATTCATGTAGTATACATTAAAAAAATATTCTGTCTACGCCATGAACAAAAAATACATCCTTTAGAAAATTAAAAGAATATTCCTTTTTATAATTTTTATAGATAGTAATTTTTTGGAAATGATGAATTTAATAAATAATTTTAGAATATAAAATTCATTTTTTAAAACATATTAAAGGAAATATGGGCATGGAATAAAAATATTCCCAAATAATAGAGAAACAATATAAGTTTTACATTAAAACATTCCTTCAGAATTTTTAGTACTTATATAGAGAAAAATTAATGGATTTTTTATTACAAAAAATTACAATAGGATATGAATTTTTATGGACATTGTGATGGACTGATCATATAACTCCCCCAATGGAAGTGTAAACAAAACTAATCCTGAATACAGTTGAGATTTTGAAATATACCATTACCTTAGTTATGAATTTATTAATAAGTGATTTTTATCTCATATATAATAAATTTAAATTTATTATAATTCAATACCTAAACCATATAAAAATTTATAATATCATATATGTTCCACTGATAAAATTTTAACACCCATTTATTAATAATTCCTATTTAAAATTGTAATTTTTCAATGTTAACTCTTTCATTTTCCATGTATGTTTTGATTTGATGGTTTTGGTCCATGAAATATGATCTTGGAATCATCATATAAATAATTTCAATAATGATATAAATTTAATATAAATTCCTTATATACATATTTATAATCATCCATGAAAGGTAATCATGAAAAATTAATCACATCACTTTGTAGATGTGATAGTCCACACGTACACATGAGCGAAATTATCATTTTTTATCAGGTGGAAAGATAAGAAGGTAAATGATATATTATATTAACATAATCCAAACTCTATTATAAATAATATATATATTCACTAGTCCTATATTTATAACTATCCATTTAAAGTGGTGATGAAAAATGAAATACAAAACTACATAGAGATGGTAGGTTGTACTCACACACAAGGGATGCTTTTACTTTACATATGATGGAAATAATGTTGAAAATGGGTTTAAATTAATAATAATAACATATTAATAAATTGATGATAATTACATATTTATGTTATTGTTGATAAAATTTATTTAGAGGATTATAAGAGGAACTAAAATTTGAATGAGTCGTTAAATATGTTTCCCTTTCCATTGAGTGACCTTCTTAGGATTATGTTAGCCCAACTAGGTTAAATAACATGTGAGTGGGGTAGAATCATGGTATGATTGATTAAAAAAACTTCCCATTCATATATTGTTTTATCATTAAAGAAAACACTCTTCTATCCCTTACCCATAGCAATATATGAACAACAATGAATTCATGAATGAGATATAATAATTTTACTTAGTTAACCCTCATTAGGAAATGTACAAGTAGCAATCAATGAAAATGTGACATTACACCAAATTTACTAAGGCTCACTTCCAATTCAATTTTTGGGTTGGATCACTTATATACCTAGGATAGCTTCATTTACAATATTAAAGGATATATCACTTCTTACCAAGGGTCACTACCTAAATATTACTTCTATGGATCATTTCTTGTGGAAGGGATCACTTTCATCCTATTCTTTTATCACTGATCTAGAAAGGACATAGTTTATGGACATATAGGTCCCATAACTTGCAATAATGAGTGAATCCTAAAATGTAGATAGATGCTATATTAAATTTCCACTTTCGGAAACTTGATGAATATCACTTTAACATATATTTACTAGGAAATTCCATTATAATACTTTCATGATACTCACTACCTTCATGATGATCACACAACTTTCACAAATCTTCCCAATTATTCAAAAGTATCTAATAACTTTATGTACCCTACAACATTCAAGAATCTCACCTCTTTTATGAAGATAGACTAGTCTTTTCAAAGTCACTTACTTTTGTGATGCTCAAATAATTTTGAAAAGCTCATTTAGCCTTCGCGAATCTAAAAAATTTCTATCATTTTTTATAGATTTCACAAACAACACTAATTTAATGATGATTACAACTTTCAGTCAGATTTAATAACCTTTATGAACTTCATTTCTTTGTGAAATTTTTTCAAGAACATCCTTTATGAATCACCTTCGTGCATTCAAAGCCTACATATCTTCATTAAGGCTTTCAATTTTTTCTGAGGGGGTTAAATGCCTATTTATAGGAATTTCCTCCCATTCTAGAAGATTCCATCCACATAATCACCTTTTTATGAGGGTCTCCACTCTCATTCATGACGATCCCATTTTTTTGAAGATAAATGGAAATTTCTATTTTGAAAATTTTCTCATAGTCATAGAGAATCACCATCAACCCTTCACACATTCACAATGATACACTTCTCATAGTCATGAATATTACTTATCAAACATTTTTGAATTATTGATGATCCATTTCTCATAGTCGTGGTGATGTACCATTTTTTATCAGGTGTTCGTGATGCTCCACACCTTCGAAAAGCCCATCCATCATGAAACCAAATTCATTTATGAGCCTTTATACCTTTTCGAAACTCCAATATTCTTAAAACTCAATCATTTTACATATATTTTACAAGGAATTCATAGAAATCCTAATTTTTCAATGATTGATCCATCCTCCAAATTTTGTATCCCAAAAAATTAGCAAACACTGGGAATCAGGGCCACCTTGTACACATAATTTTTGGTACTTCATCCAGGGAATCCACTATTCTTTCATGAATCTTTGTCAAAATACCTAGTAAAAAACCTCTATAGAAATTCAGAAATTACCATATAAACCTACTTTTTAAATAGACACAATCAAACCAAAAACACTACAATGTTACCTTGAGGTATTTTTTACCAACTGATTACAACTTAATAATTCACAATATAGTTATAAGAGAATACCATAAGCTCAAGAATTAAGGGGGAAATATAGGATGGTTTTTGAATATGTATTTTTAGATCTAGAATGCTAAAAGTTTGCGTATATTAGGGGAGAACATGTTCCCATTTATAAGTGAGAGGGAGGGACACAAATGAAATTACATAAAATATTTTAATAACATAACATATCCTAAAATATGATAAGGTTGATCTTGAAATAAAACCTACTAAGGAGGTTTAGGAAAATGTTTTATATTATTTTTAAGCCTTGTCCATTTATTTTTTACCCTTGTAACCCATTTTATCCTTATTCGATCTGATAAATATTTACCACATTTACTGTTGATTATGACCCAAAATTATATTGAATATATTATATAATATTAATTATTATTATTTAAAATATGTATTCCATTTTAAATTAATTTCTACTATGAACTGAATGTAATTACTTTTAATATATTTCCATAAAATTTGATGAAAATTATTTTTAATCTGTTTGTTCTAAGATTTAAATTTATTTTAAATAAATCAATTATAATGAAGATTAAAATGGGATTAATGGGATTATTTTAATTAAAAGGATAAATATTTTTTATTAAAATACTAATACCAAAATTAAACATATAAGTACATGATCAAAAGAGAAGAAATAAAAATAGCTTTTATTTAAAGAAAACCATTATTTATATTTTCAAAATGATAAGAATATATTTACATATTAAAAATTATATTTTTATATTCTTGATATTAATTAATTAATATATATTTCACATAATAATTTTTTTAGAAAAATTCATGTTATTCATATAATGTTGTAATTTTATAAAAGGTTTAGTTTTTATAAAATCGATAGTTTTCATTATTCAAAAAAAAATCTAAAAACACAAAATAATAATTCTAAATATTTTTGAAATGATGAATTAAAAATTGAAATTAATTTATTAAAATTAAATTTATCAAATTTGTTAATTTTGTTTTAATCATATTCTTGAATAAAGATATGAGCTTTACACTATTGTTTCTTCAGGTATAAATACTAGTTAATATAATTGAATCATATGTGTTATATTATTACATAAATAAAAAATGTTATGCCATAAATTTCTATATTATCAACTTATGAATATATATTTGAATTTATTTATCAAATATTTTCATGACCCCACATCACTTAATATATCTTATGATATTTCCAAACTACTATTACCATATGAGTCGTTTGATTCTTGAAAAATTATTATCTAGTGCAAATAATCTATATAGTATCTTCATAGTAATATAAATATGGGTCCAACTCTATTTACTTAGAGGCGAGAACATACATTTTTTCTAATATGTACTTAATAAAGAGATTTAGAACACATCATTAAGTTTAGAGAGGATAGGTGGAATTTTTAAATGGTATTCCACAACTCTTATTAAATACATAATTTCAAAATACTAAATATAATTAAGAATTTGTTCCCCTTTATTACTTATCATTATAACACATTTCCATTGAGATACCTTTAAGAATACATGGTCTCCCACTTTAAATTATAAATCCTTACTTCGGTTATCAACATAAATTTTTTTCCTACATTGAGATACATTAATCTAATTTTGAATAGAATTCACTATCATTGTTGTCTCATCCATGAGATCTAGACCTAAAGGATTACTTTCATCAACACAATCATAAAATGTTGGAGTAAAAAACTTCATACTATACAAAAATTAATATGTTTCCATTAGAATTATTTAGTGAGATATATTTTTATAATAAATTACATAAAATATAAATAATAACCCCACAAACCTTGAAAGTCAAGTGAGAACTATCACAACATCCATTATAATGTCTGAATACACCTTTTAGTATATCCATATGTTTTTGAATGATATATAATTCTCAAATGTAGCTCTATGTCTAGTTCCTTCTGAATAATATTCTATAATTTCAATGTAAACAACATATCACTATCAAATAAAATCAAATAGGTTCTCTATAACATCTATCAAGTTTATTAATATTTAACTATGTGAGGAACTTATGATATAGATCATCCATTATAATGAGTAAATGTGATCACTTCACTACTACAAAAATGGGCAAGGGAAGCACCACCTTTTATTAGCACTTTTCTAGCGTTGATAAAGAAGCACTTTATCAGTGCTAAAAAAGGCGGATAAGGGAACCCTTTATGAGCACTAACAAAAGTCTTATTTATCAGCACTAGAAAAGCACTGACAATCAATATTACAGATCGAAAGCAGGCCCACATTTATGTTTTTCACAACAGTTGGGAGGTTTCCCCACATATTGAAACCCAAAAAGAATTTATTAGGCAATTGAATCCATCAAGGGTTAAAAAATGGATATCAAATACACGTAATCACCAGTTTATAAGATGGTTTTGGGACCATATTTTTAAGGAGTTAGCTAAAAATCCGAATTCAATTTCAGAACGACTTCGATGGATAGCTGTCAGACAAAGTGTGTATGTATTATCTAACAATGGTTATTTAATTAATGGTTATACATTCTATACAGATGAACATTATGAATATAGTACCATGAAAAATAGTGGAGTTACACTTGTGGATGAAGCAATGCATGTTTCTGGTAGTAAGGACAGAAATCCAATTTATGTGAATATGTCATAATTTGGCATTATAAAACAAATATGGGAGTTGGATTATATGAAATTCCAATTTCTGATTTTTCAATGAAAATGTGTTGATAACAACAATGGTGTTAAAATAAATGAATTAGGATTTGTGAAAGTTGATTTTGGTAAATAAGGGTAAAAAACAAACATTTTATAATGGCATCACTAGTGGTACAATTATTTTATGTTCCAGATCCCACAAACCGAATGTGGTCGATTATTTTGTTATAATCCAAAACTATTGAAGGGTTTGATGAAAATTCAGTTGAGGATGATCCTTTCAGTGGTACGTCGCAATCATTTCGTAGTGGTCCCAATGTAGATGATGTTTTTATGTTATATGAGACCACAATGAAGGGTTTTGGATAATCGATAGATGTGTCAAATCCCTTCAGCCTTTGAAAAAAAGAAAGAGTGTTCAATAAACAGGTTATATTTTATTTGTAATATAGATCTTATTATATCATGTTATTATCTTATAATTACTGAATTTATTTAATCTAAATTAATTGTTCAACCACTTTGGAAGATAATGGCTTCTGTACGTTTTGGTGCTCCTAACCTCGAGGCTAAATAAGTCTCTCAAGCTACTATTGCTGCTACTACTACTGCTCATAGTGCAGAGCAACAACAAGTTTCTAAACCTGTTTCTGCTTCTAGTGTTGAGTTCTAACAACCATCAGCACATGGCATTGCTACCATTTCAGATGAACATGTAGATGATATTGATATTGATGAAATAGTCAGGGATGAAGGACCGAAATCCCAGAAAACATAGGTGTGCCGTAGTTTGACGGTGTTAGCCAAAGTTCTTAAGGAGAAAAGAAAAGGCATAAAATTTGATGTCAGATGTAATGCACGAGGAAAAAATGTGAATCCCAACAAGTCCATGTTTAGTAGTTACATTGGAATTATCACTGAACAATGCATGATGATTGACATAGATTCATGGAACCATGTTGTGTCCTAGTTGAAGGCTGTGATCTGGGAAGAAATTACGGTAACATTATGATATTATTTATTTAATTTACTAGAAAATAAAATAATGAAACAGTTTCTTAATCTTCTCCATCTCTTGTAGAGTACATTTATATTAGATGGTTCACACAAGAATTATGTACTAAGTCTTGCAGGAAGGATTCATCAAGGTTTTCACACTATTTTAACAAAATGTCATCTGGAAGATTTCAAAGGTAAAATAAACCCGCACCCACCCCTTGTCTACGCTCACTTGATATCCTAAGAAGCATGGGATTCATTTATTGGCCACCATGGGGATGAGAAGTTTTAGGTAAATTTTGGCTGAAAATATGTTGTTTGAGGATACGTGTATTCATCACTTTGATTGTCAATATTTTATTTATCAAATGAAAAATCAATACTGAAAATAAGGAACATGCATCAAAACCATAATACCCCTATCATAAAGCAAGTATGGGGTACGTTTCACTAGAAAAAAAAATGGTACATATTTTAAATTTATAGTAATATTGTTAGGTATCAAGAAACAAAATCATAATTATCTTTCTATATTTATATGTAGATTGATGAGTCTAAAGCCAAAGACACTACCATCCCATATCATGTGCTATGGAAGGAGGCACGTGTGAATAAGGAAGGGAATCTAGTAGATGAAAACACACAAAAAGTGTGTGAAATATGTGTAAGTATGACATGATAATTTTTTTTTTAAAATTTATATTAAATAATAATAATTAAATATTTTCCTATATTCGATAGTTACAGGAATCAACTACTCCTGTAGTGGATGCATACCTGTTATCGATGACTTTGAAGTGGCTAGAACAATATGTCCGTGTCGGAGGTGTGGGGTTTGGGGTAACACCCCGAGTATATTTTGAAAAAAAAATGGATGATAGAGATGAATAAATGAAATGAATGAGAAAAAGACTAGCAACTCTTGAAGAATGATTTCAATGGAAGGGAGAGTTTCTAGAAACTTTTATGGGTGGGAAGCAAGGAGAAGACACAACTTAGGAATAACCAGTGCGTGAAGATCCCACCCCACCCCCACCATCTTTGAGGCGAGTCATTCCCCTCAAAGAGCTATCTTAGATGTGGTAATCAATATTCTAATAATTGATCCAATGAAATGTGAATCAGACAAACACTGATACTTTTACTATACCGATCTTCTATAGGGTGATAATGACTGTGATTTATATCTATCAGCAACCACCTATCACCTTGTAGCAAGGGTTACTATGTTCAATATCCCAGAGGAAAAGCTGCATAATAGACCACTTCCAAAAGATCAAGTGATGATTACTGTAGCTCATGATCCAAATACAGAGCTACCTATTCCACTTGATGAAGATGATATTCATATGGTTGAAAAGGCTATTGAGACATTAATTACATGGTCATTACAACTTGTAAGAGTAAATGTGGGAAAAGAGGTATTTATTTCCATTTTTTCAAGATAAACCTTTAACAATTAATGAAAAAAGGTCTGAACCAATGAATGTTATTATATATGGAGAAAAGGAAGTGGGTGATAAGAAAAGTGGGCTCAAAAGAATCTATAGGATTGACCAACCAATCCCCAAGAGCTATTGAAAACACAATAACTCCACCTGTTCTCTATCCACATTTACTAGAATTGAAGACTCATGTGGATACAAAACTAAAAAATGGTAGTAGTCATATAGTTTTTTTTGAAAAGAATATATACGGTGAGGAAATTCAAGATTTCATAGCTACTAAAAATGTAAATGAGATCCTTGAATACTATTGGCTGAGCATCACAATTGTAAATTTATATATAAGGTATGTTTTCATGAATTGATTTTCTAAAATCTGATATAATGTGTTAATTATGACTAAATGAATTTTATATTATTTCCAGGTGAATATATGAAAAACAGTTGAAGGGATTTTCCCATGATCCAAAATTTGGACTCGTTAGTAATCATACCACATCAACACAACTAACAAAATTAGAGCCATCAAAAAAGGATGAAATAGTGAAAGTCTTGCTGAAAACATTTGAAAGTAAGATTACAGATGAAAGAATCTTCCTAATACCAACCATGTAGGGGTAAAACTCTACGATTAAAGAATATCAATTACATTTTTACTTATTTTATTACTTATTTCTTTTTTTAGGAAACATTGGATGCTAATTGCAATGAACTTGGATACTCCAAAAATTTATTTTCTGGATTCAATGTAAGGATATCTAACAAACCGACCACACATGATAGAGTTTGTGAATCTTTAAGACACTAAATAATAAGTTTTAGGTCTAAACATAAAGTTATATAATTTATATTATCCTTTATTGAGGATTATATTATAATAGGGCGGTGTATCAATATCGTCTGAAATAAGGAATGAGGACAGAGGCAAAGCATAAGGAGGCGAGAAAATACAACGTCTGGACTGGTATCAGGGTATATATAATACAATTTCACCATCCAAACACATATAAAAACAAGTTACTCATTCTTCTAATTATAAAAGTTTTTTTAGTGTAAAAAAATGATAATGATTGTGGTTATTATGTTTGTAAATTTATGAGACAGATCATTTTCCATCAACAAACTAGCATCCCTAAAGAGGTACTTTAAAAAACAACTACTATTTCATTTAAATTATTTATTAATTCTTTATTTATATATTTAGCAGTACTACTCTAACTATTGAAAATACTGATATTCAAAAGACGATATAGATTTGTTTAGAAAAGAGTGTGCCGCATACCTGATGGAATATTGTACACAAATAGCATGAAGACCTGACTTGGGGATGTGTACAATTGGCGACCATTTTTTAAATGGGTTAAGGAGATAAAAAGATGAAACATTGTTTTATGTAAATGTTTGTAGAAAAATTTTAATTGTTACTAAATAAAAAATCCTTTCTCCAATGAGTCATTTTTCCATTTAAACAGATGAAATTCACCAACAACATGCAAGAATGATGAACCACTTTTGTTTGTGCATTGGATAAGAAAAAATAGTAAAATATAAAAAACACATTCATATATAACAAAACACATTTGGATTGTTTTGATATGTTATGAGAACAATCCATGGGTCATTTTTGATGTGTAAAATTCAACCCCACATCAATCCGAGGTACAGTGTGGCCGGTATCACTCAAAATGTCTCTCTTTTGTTTAAAATGGACTAAATTTTAAGTGAAAACAACAAATGACATAAGAAAAACCAAGAAAACGCATTAAGATTGTGTTTATAATTTAGGATAATGATCCATGGGTAATTTTTGACGTGTACGAGTCAACCCCACCTCAATCTGAGGCACGGTGTGGCCGATATCACTCAAAGTGTCTCTCTTTTGTATAAAATAGACAGAATTTTAAGTGAAAAGAGCAACTGACATATGGAAAACCAACAAAACACATTCGTATTGTGTTTATACTTTAGAAGAAAGATCCATGGGTATTCTTTGATGTGTATGAGTCAACCCCGCCTCAATACGAGGCATGGTGTGGCTGGTATCACTCAAAGTGTCTCTCTTTTGTTTAAAATAGACAGAATTTTAAGTGAAAACAACAACTGACATACGGAAAACTATACAAACACATTATAATTGTGTTTATACTTTAGGATAACGATCCATGGGTCACGTGTGATGTGTATAAGTCAACTATGCCTCAATACGAGGCACGGTGTGGCTGGTATCACAAAAAGTGCCTCTCTTTTGTTTAAAATGGACATAATTTTAAGTGAAAACAACAACTGACATAAAAAACACCAACCAAAAGAATTAATATTGTGTTTATAATTTAGAAGAATGATCCATGGGTCATTTGTGACATGTACGACTCAACCCCAACACAATCTGAGGCACGGTGTGGCCGGTATCA
Organism: Viscum album; assembly: GCA_963277665.1. Lineage (NCBI taxonomy): Eukaryota > Viridiplantae > Streptophyta > Magnoliopsida > Santalales > Viscaceae > Viscum > Viscum album. Next base: position 286,330,723 of record OY728151.1, on the reverse strand, counting down.
CTCAAAGTGTCTCTCTTTTGTTTAAAATGGACAGAATTTTATGTGAAAACAAAAACTGACATACAAAAAACTGACCAAATGAATTCGTATTGTTTTTATACTTTAGGAGAATGATACATGGGTCATTTGTGATGTGTAAAAGTCAACCTATCCTCAATCCGAGGCTTGGTGTGGCCGGTATCACTCAAAGTGTCTCTCTTTTGTTTAAAATGGACAAAATTTTAAGTGAAAACAAAAATTGACGTACGGAAAACTGACCAAACGCATTCATATTGTGTTGATACTTTTTTAGAATGATATATGGGTCATTTTTAAAATGTAAAAGTCAATACCACCTCAATATGAGGCACGATGTGACTAGTATCACTCAAAGTGTCTCTCTTTTGTTTAAATGGACAGAATTTTAAGTGAAAACAACAACTAACGTATGGAAAACCAACCAAACGCAATATGATTGTGTTTATACTTTAAGATAATTATTTATGGGTCATTTGTGACATTTAAGAGTCAAAACCGCTTCAATTCAAGGTACGATGTGGCTGATATCACTCAAAGTGTCTCTCTTTTGTTTAAAAAAGACATAATTTTAAGTGAAAATAACTGACATACAGAAAACTGACCAAACACATTCAGATTGTGTTTATACTTTATAAGAATGATCCATGGGTCATGCGTAACATGTAAGATTCAACCCCACCTCAATCTGAGGCACGGTGTGGTCGATATCACTCAAAGTGTCTCTTCTTTGTTTAAAATGGATAGAATTTTAAGTGAAAACAACAACTGACGTACGGGAAACAAACCAAAATCATTTTGATTGTGTTTATACATTAGGAGAACGATACATGGATCATTTGTGACATGTAAGAGTCAAGATTTCCTCAATTTTAGGCACGGTGTGACCTATATCACTCAAAGTGTCTCTCTTTTGTTTAAAATGGACAGAATTTTAAGTGAAAAACAACAACTGACATACAGATTTCCCCCTTCCTACCATACATCCCAAAAGAATTCATTTTTTCCTAAAGAAACACGTAGTATTTAAATAAACACTATTCCAAAACCATTTTAAAAATACCAATGATCTTAAAATCCATGAAATTCATTCCATTAAAACCATTAAAGCCCCCACCCCCTGGATAACACCCCACCCCCTAGACACCCCCATGGACCCCCACCACCCTGGACAGCCCCCCACCCCCTGGACACCCCCAACCCCCTGGACGCCCCCACCCTCTGGACAGTCCCCCACCCCTCCTAGACACCACCCCACCACCTGGACACCCCACCCCCTGTACACCCCCACCCCCATGGACAGCCAGCCCCACCCCCAGGACACCGCCTACCCCCTTAGACAGCCCCCAACCCCCTGGACCACCCCACCCCCCCTAAACACCACACCACCCCTTGGACACCCCACGCCCTGGACGCCACCCACCCCCTGAACACCACTACCCACTAGAAAGCCCCCAACCCCCTGGACACCCCCACCCCCTGGAAACCCCCATAGAAACCCCCCCCACCCTGGAAATCCCCCCACTCCCTGGACACCCCCCAACTCCCTAGACGGTCCCCACCCCCTAGACAAACCCCACCCCCTGGACATCCCCCACCCCTCCTAGAAACCACCCCACCACCTAAAATACCCCACCCCTAGACACCCCCACTGTAGGTTCCGGGCGCAGCGGAAGCACGTTGGTGGGTTTTCCCAACTTTAATTTTAACGTTAAACAACGTTCAATCCGAGATCTGTCATGATTTAAAATGCCGAATCTTCAGAATAGAATGAAGAACGAAAAAAAATTAAGAGGGAATCCCAGAACCATAGAGATAGGATCATTATATGTTGGTTATAATTAATTTAATTAATTCACAAGAATTACCTTGGTGGAATTATTTCTTTGTCAATGTCTCCAGCCACGATCCTGTGATCCGTCATTGCATCGTAGAATCCAAGTGTAGGATTCCTCTAGAGATGATCCACACATGTGCCACGTATCTTCAGACATCGCCGAAGGGATCTCTGGGTGCTCGCGTGGAAGAACTTTCGTTTGCGATATCCGTCTTCGATCGCCTTGGTCTCTCGGTCTTGAGAGCGTTCTTGGATGAAGGAGTTCTTTCAGCCTGGAAATAATTCTCCAGAATTGTTGGGCACAACGATTGATTGGAAAAGTGTTGGGGTTGTGAGGATATTTATAATCAGGTTTGAGGTTATAAAGTTATGACAATAAATAAATGCGTTACGCATTTTATTTATTTCATTAAATATTATTTAAAACCCCCATGTCGAATTATTAATTCCTTGACATGCGCCCACGCTGATTATAATTAATATCATAATAATGATATTATTTCCTCAAAATCCCGACTAGAAAAACTACACGGTGTGTACTTGTTTTTCCTTAAAACTACACTGCATGTATATTTAATATACACGACGTGTACTTTTATTTTCCACTTTCCATTATTTCCTCCACCATATTTATTAGTCCTTGAGTAATGGCTATTTATTTCTTAATTAAATGTAACTGCATTACTCGCTAATAAATATATTATTTCACCCACAATATATTCTCTCAAATAACTAGTGTCGAAATAAATGCGATCAGGAATCCTTAAATAATTATTAAACCACAGCCGGGAATAATATTTATTTAACTTGTTAAATTAATATTTAACTGAGATACATAGACACACTTAGTGTGTGACCCTCTAGGCCTCTTTCTCAATGGCATTAGGTGAAGCCTGCCTAAAGTCCAAGGTTAACGTCTAGAAACACGCCAACGCACCCATAGAGAAAGAAGTTAACGCCGCAATGACATGTCACCTCAAACGAACGCTTACCGTGTAGTATAATCCCTTTGTCACGATATCTCGAATCAAGCAGGTTTCATGCTAATGTCATCAACCCACGTGCTCGATTATTCTTTCTTTGAATTTCCGGAATTGAACTCGCACATACCTTACCATGGACCTGGATTTATTTAGGCTATATCAATTCCATCAAAGGGAATGAGATATCTACTTCTGTTATGGAACAGAAGGGACAAATCTTTTGTCACATTATCTATTAATGTGGTATTACTCGTGACGCACCCAACGTATCCTACCTCGCTGAAAACAGTGTGTCATCACATTTTTCATCAATAAATCTAAGTGTGTGAGTTGTAATACCCATTAATAATAATATTAAAGTCTAAGGAACAATACACACATCCACAGATAAGAACATCCAATGACACTATGAATTGCAGATTTCCTACTGTCGGGTCTCGTTCTCATAATATCCTCCTGGATAATACCAAGGACGCACACCATGAGAAGGTGACTCAAAGTTTTATGAGTCCTCACCCCTAATGGACTATATTATTTGTGTCCCTCAAATAACATCATCCAGCCATAGAACATATATTCAAGAACAGTGTTATGGAACTTCCGAGTTCTCATCATAGCAGGGATCCGCTATGACCCATTAATGCAACAGCTGTCCTTAGGAAATTATCACATGCATTGTCACACAGAAGAACAATAAAGATGTGATAAGGCATTTATTAATGAATAAAGTAAAAATTAGTTGGTTCTAGGCCACCAACTCTCACATGATATTCATGCTTCTGCTGAGATAGGCCTTTAGTCATGGGGTCCACCACATTCTCTTCAATGGACACTCTGGTCACTGCAACTTCACCCCTCTGATAGAAATCCCTCAAGAGGTGATACTTCTGGAGCATGTGCTTTGTCCGTTGATGTGACCTTGGTTCTTTTTCAAGAGGCACCACTGCAGTATTATCACAATACAAAGTGATAGGATCTTTACTGCTAGGCACCACATCAAGCTCCTTGACAAAGTTCCGAATCCAGACGGATTCTTTGGCTACATCTGAAGCCGCTATATTTTCGGAATCCACTGTAGAATCGGTGAAAACTGGATGCTTTGAACTCTTCCAGCTCATAGCTCCTCCATTGAGACAGAAAACATATCCAGATTGCGACTTTAGATCATTTTGATCTATCTAAAAAATAGCATTTGTATACCCTCTGATGACAAGCTCCTCATCTCCTCCATACACCAGGAACATATCCTTAGTTATTCTAAGATACTTAAGGATAGTCTTAACAGCAGTCCAATGCTTTTCCTTGGGATCTTCTTGATATCTGCCTACCATGCTCAGTGCATAGGGAACATCAAGCCTGGTACATAACATGGAATACATGATGGACCCTATAGCTGAAGCGTATGGGATCTTACTCATTCTATCTTTCTCTTGTTGTGTCTGAGGACACATTTTCTTATAAAGATGTAGGCCATGTGACACTGGAACCAATCCCCTCTTGGATTGTTCCATACTAAATCTCTTTAGTATCTGGTCAATATATGTACTCTGACTTAGTCCAAGCAGCCCCTTGGATCTATCATGAATGATCTTGATCCCTAGAATGTAGGCTGCTTCACCCAAGTCCTTCATGGAGAAACACTTGTTCAACCTGTCCTTGACTAACTGTAAGGCTGGTACATCGTTTCCAATAAGCAATATGTCATCAACATATACTATTAGGATAACGATCACATTCCCATTAAACCATTTATAAACACATGGCTCAAATTCGTTTTTAATGAACCCAAATTCCATTATGGCTTCATCAAATTGAATGTTCCATGACCTGGATGCTTGCTTTAATCCATAAATGGATTTTCGCAACTTGCAAACCCATTTGGATTCACCTGGTGTCACAAACCCTTCTGGCTGTGTCATATAGACATCTTCCTGAAGGTTCCCGTTAAGGAATGTTGTTTTGACATCCATCTACCAAATCTCGTAGTCATGGTAAGCTGCTATAGAAAGTCTGATTATTATTTATTTAAACATGGAAACTGGCGAGAAGGTTTCATCATAGTCAATTCCTTGATGTTGTCTGAACCCTTTAGCCACTAGCCTTGCTTTATAGGTTCTAACTTGACCTTCCATGTCCAGCTTTCTCTTGAATACCCATTTGCATCCAACATGCTTTACATCAACTGGATCATCAACCAGAACCCAGACTTGGTTCTGATACATGGAATCCATATCAGAATTCATAGGTTCTAGCCATCTTGCATCTTCTGAGCTTTCTATTGCTTCCTTGAAGGATAGAGGTTCATCATTGTCTAACAATAATGATTCACCATCCTCGGTGACTAGGAAACCAAATCTCTATGGTTCCCTTACCTCTCTTGAGCTCCTACGCAGTACTTGTGTTTCTAGAACCTCTTCCACAGGGACCTGTGGAACTTGTTCCTGTACCAACTCTTGTGTATCTTGAGAATCAACTTCATCGAAGTCAATCTTTCTCCCACTATCCTTCTTGAGGATGTGCTCCCCCTCAAGAAAGATGGCTTGTCTGGCGACAATAACTTTCTTTTCTGAAGGGTTATATAGGTAATATCCTTTCATTTCCTTGGGATATCCTATGAAGATACACTTAGTGCCATAGGGTGCTAGTTTGTTTCCTGAGAAGGCCTTAACAAACACCTCGCATCCCCATACATGTGTATGCGACCAAATGGGTTTCTTTCCACTCCATAACTCAGAGGGAATTCCATTTGATACCTTAGTTGGTACTCAGTTTAATGTGTATGCTACCGTTTGTAATGTATATCCCCAAAAGGATAATAGAAGATCTGCATGAATCATCACTAACCTCACCATGTCCAACAAGGTGTGGTTCCTCCTTTCACTAACACCATTCCACTGTGGTGTATAAGGACGAGTGAGATGAGATAGAATCCCAGACTCTCGTAGAAGATCGATGAAATCTTGGTTCAGATATTCTCCACCTAGATCCGATCGAAGCCTCTTTATCTTCTTACCAAGCTGATTCTCTAATTCATTCTTGAATTCCTTAAATTTCTCTAAGGCCTCTGACTTATACCTCATTAAGTAGACATAGCCATATCTACTCAAATCATCAGTAAAAGTAATGAAGTAAGAATATCCACCTCTAGCTCATATTGGAAATTATCCACACACATTCGTGCGTACCAATCTTAGAAGCTCTGTCGCCCTTTCACCCTATCCACCAAAAGGAGGCTTGGTCATTTTTCCTTGTAAACAAGCGTGACATCTATCAAGTGGTTTTAGATCAGTAGAGTCTAAATATCCATCTTGGCAGAGCTTTTTCAAGCGCTTCTCATTTATATAATCGAGACGGTGATGCCACAATTGGGTGATGTATGAGTCATGTGAGTTTATTTCGTTATCGATTTCCAACACTTGGTTTTCTTAATTTAATACATACAAACCATTATTTAAATGTGCCATACCATAACATACATTGTTCTTATAAAAGAGACAACCCTTATTTCCAAACTTGAAAATAAATCCATCCATATCCAAACGAGATACAGAAATTATGTTTTTGGTAACAATAGGCACATAATAACAGTTACATAAAACCAAAATCATCCCAGTCGGAAATGAGAGGTGGTAATCACCAATAGCCAACGCAGCCAACCTTGCACCATTGGAAGCTCGAAGATCCACCTATCCTCTAGAGATCTTTCTAAATCTACTTGGTCCCTGCATTTGAATACATATGTGAGCCCCAAAAGCTGTATCTAATACCCAATGTGTAGAAATAGAAATATTTCACTTGATAGCGAACGCACCTTTATCATCCCCACGCTTCTGGGTGCAGTTCCTCTTCCAGTGGCCTTGCTTGCCACATGAAAAACACACCGCCTCCCGTTCCTTGCCCTGCCTATGGATCTTCCCCTTCTTGGAGGGATGGTTCTTGGGGGCTTCAGACTATTTATAAGTCTTTGGCCCCTTTTCCTTGTCCTTCCTTTTCTTATTCACCATAAGGACTGCGGGTTTGTCATGCCCCATGTCCTTATCTACCTGGTGAATCAAGGTCAGAAGCTCCAATATACTCTTCTAATTTCCGCTCATGTTGTAATTGACAATGAAGCTAGAGAAGGTCTTGGGTAGTGATGATAGGATTCGATCTGTACACAAATCATCCAGGAATTTAATCCCTAAGATGTCTAGGCGTTCAATTTAGTCAATAAGCTTGACTACATGAGGCCCAGCTGGCGCAGAATCTCCAAGATTAGTTGTAAAAAAATCATTGGAGATCTCATATCTCTCTTGTCTCTTGGTAGAGATCCTTAAGGTGAGACATTATTCTATACGCGTCCATGTTTTCATATTGCTTCAAGAGCTCATTAGACATGGCCGATAGCATGAAACACTGGACATCTATGGAATCATCCATGTGTTTCATATAGAGAGATAATTCCTCATCACTGTCCTCTTTCCCAGGTGCAACTAGAATAGGATCTTATAGCACATACAATTTCCTTTCGTGGCGAAGGATAACGCGTAAACACCTTTGCCACTCTTGGAAATTGGTGTCGGTGAGAAGGTTTTCCTTCTCGAGTATGGTTCGCAATGATATTTTTGAAGTCATTTTCTTTCCATTTCTACAAATTAAGATGAGCAAAGTTTTAGTACTTTATTACAAAACTGAGAAAGACAAATAAATTAATACTTATTAGTCTTCCACTATTTTATCGAAATCCAATAGCCCTCACCATTGACTTCAGAATATTCTGTTGCCTAAATATTCTAGTGGCAAGGATCCATATTTCCCTTCGCATTACCCCAACTAGGGTTGGTCAAGCAACTTGAAGGGTTTTAGGTAGGAATTCCAAATGCCAACTACATTAACTTGCAGCTCCTTGATCCGCTGAGTGGACTCCCCAATCCTGGCCAGGGAACTTTTTTTTGGTTTTTTATAAAAGCCACTTTTTGGAAAGTGGTAACCATACATAGATCCAAATAATCACACATTCAAAACCCACCACATCTCAATTTCAAAATTCAAACCTTCAACAAATCAACCGCATACCTTGAGCCACGAACCGACGGCCTTGAAGCATGGGTCCTCTCAATAACTGTGCTGCCTCAATCCACGACCAACCTCGAAACAAACACCACGTGATTTCTGAATTATCCTCATCAACCGGATCTCCAGCGAGCTTCATCTTAACCATCACCGTCTAAGGATACATCACCTTCACCCTTGATGAGCGGGCCACAGGTCACACCATCATCGATCACAAAACCACCACAGAAGACATTCATCAAGACATAAGAGAATTAAACAGAAAAGCATCAATGTAAAAAACTACATCCCAAACACCAAAGCCACCACTAGAAGACATCATTGCTGGAACGAACCCATGAGACACCAATCAAAACTGTATCCATAGACAAGCAACTCGAAAATCACATAGAACCTCAAATCCCATCACCACCACACAAAACGCTCACGAAGGCCACACCAACCATCCAAACCAGTCACCCAGGCAGAGAATGCCATCGCAGAAGAAAGGACCGACCACCCTTGGCGTAGCAGATCAAGAACACGAACCATTCTCCACGGCAGATCAGACCAACCAATGCCACAGAAGCTCACTCCAATTGCTGTAGAAGCACAACCCCCCACCACGCCAGATCCAAGGCACAGACAGATCGCCGCCGCCCTGAAGAATCGCCGTAGAAGAAATGCGCCCCACCATGATGCCATCCCTGAACCACGAACAAACCTCACCGCCGCCGGGGAGTTTCATTGTGGAAGAAACAAACCCACCACGACGCCACAACAGGACCACGAACGAAGCATGCCGCCACATGAAAAAATGTTAATGAAGAAAACACCCCGCTGCGATTCCAGAACCGAGCTACGGACGATCGATGCCACCGCCAGAGACCTCGCCGAGGAAGATCTCACCCGATCGCTACAGAATAAACCTCATGCCGCCAGATCTGAGCCCACATAAATTCCACAGGGAGAGAAGCTGCAACAAAATCCCAAGCACAGATCCAAGACTGACACCATGAGCGAGTCGTCACACAACCACTGCACCGTGAGCACGCTGGGAGAGCACCGAGAATGGAAACGCGACCTCCAGAGATGAAGGAAGGGAATGTGGCAACAAGGGGAACCCTAAATTGCTGCGCCCCTTACGGGCTCATTCTTTTGGACTCCCCAATCCTGAAATCCTTTTATATTGGATTTACTCAACCTTGGCCTCTTGGTCACACCAAGTCCTGCTGTAGCAGTCAACCCTTGATGCGAACCAAGTCAAGTCAACCAAAAACCTTGAATTAGAATTCTCCAATAATTTAAAGCACCCCAACTAGGGTTGGTCAAGCACATTGAACTATGGTTTGATTCTAACCAAGATTATGGAAGGATATACCGACTTAATATATCTTTGAGGGATTTTATCCTTATACATAAATTTCTAATTTATTATCTTTTATTACATGCTTGTTAATATTAAGTGGGATTTACTTAAGTGATTAACCATGTCAAAGATAATATTCACATATAAGCCGGTTTTATTTTAGTTCCATCTTGCATGCTCATTTAATTCATTAATTGTGTGATCGTGACAACACACCCACAATAAATAAACCATGCAACTAACAGAAATAAAATAAATGGTATGATCATGATCTTTTTCTATTGGTTAGTTTATCTAGAGATTGATAAACTAACCCAAGACCTAGGGGAGAAACAAATTTAACCTTGCGGGTTTGTGTTTACATCTTTCCACCTGTCCACCTTTGTATCTCATTGGATTGGTTTCCCCTTGGCTCCTTACTTGAGCCACCTCCACTAGTTTGGGAGCTCCACCCATTACATATGCATTTAGATCACACGCAGGTGAGGGGTAAAAGGGGTTTTTACATAAAAGAGTCCTTGGGTGCGCAATCCCTACATATTAACAAGGAGATGACTCGCAGGCCAACAAATTTAATTTAAATAAATAAATTAAAAGAAACCATTCACATAAAATGGTCTCGATCTAGCTCATGATCATCCATACATGCAATGATATTAACGCATAAATAAAACTAACATTCAATTCTTTAATCGTTCTTATTTAAGATAAATCATGCTCGAATCAATTAATTATCTTTAATTAATCAATCCTTTTATCTTAAACCCTTTTTTGAAATTTTTTGAGATTCTCATCCATAATAATTTTAAACAAATAAATTCATTTAAAATTATCCTTGTATGTAACTTGTACCTTGGAGGCAACACAGTGATTTCCCATTCATTACACAGATGCTAAATTAAACACATATATATAAAACACCTATCACGTGTTGTGCCTTAGCTTTACACCTGCACCATGGTACACATCTCAAGGGTTTATATAATATAATAATAAATTTTAATAAATCTATGTAATTTGGGTGAGTACACGACATGTAGTTCCGACTAAATGGCGTGTAATTTTCTTCACCGTCCATTCGAAGTACACGCCCAGGGACATGGCATGTTAATGTAATTCAGAAATTTTTGGAGTACATGGAATGTTCTTTGGGACACACACTGTGTAGTTTCCGCGTTACACGGTTTCCAGCTGGGCAAGCCGTGTACGGGGTACACGATCCAACCCGAACCCGAAGGGACTACAAGCCGTGTTCAATTGGGCCACACAGCGTGTAATCCAGAAACCGTGTGCCACTTGTTCCTGGTCAACACACGGTGTCATAAATGACATAGGTATACTCCAATACATAGCCTGATTTGACGGATCAGTCAATGCATTGAACCTAGACTACACAGCGTGTACTTCTGAATACACGCCGTGTATTCTGGTTTTGTACGGCCAGAAACGTTTGGATCCTTCGGATGAGTTCCCCTATTTTAATTTAATCAAAATTAAAAGAAAAATTTGTTTCTGTGAGGTGAACGAGAAACAAGGGAGGAGGAACAGATCCTGAGATTCATATTTCCAGAATGATTAAACTTGAATTGAAAACAACTAAATTATTTAATGCGTAAATCACAAACGGAAAACTAAATAATTATAATCAATGATATAACCTGGATCTGATACCACTTGTAGGTTTTGGGCACAACGGAAGCTTGTTGGTGGGTTTTCCCAACTTTAATTTTAACATTAAGCAACATTCAATCCGAGATCCTTCACGATTTAAAATGCTGAATCTTCATAATAGAATGAAGAACGAAAAACAATTAAGAGGGAATCCTGGAACCATATAGATAGGATCATTATATGTTAGTTATAATTAATTTAATTAATTTACAAGAATTACCTTAGTGTAATTCTTTCTTCGTCGATGTCTCCGGTCACGATCTTGTGATCCATCATTACGTCGTAGAATCCAAGTGTAGGATTCCTCTAGCAGTGATCCACACGTGTGTCACGTATCTCCAGATGTCGCCAAAGGGATATTTGGGTGCTAGCGCAGAAGAACATTCGCCTGCGATGTCCGCCTTCGATCGCCTTGGTCTCTCGGTATTGAGAGTGTTCTTGGAGGAAGGAGTTCTTTCAGCCTTGAAAGAATTCTCCAGAATTATTGTGCACAATGATTGATTGGAAAAGTGTTGGGGTTGTGAGGATATTTATAATCATGTTTGAGGTTATAAAGTTATGACAATAAATAAATGCGTTACATGTTTTATTTATTTAATTAACTATTATTTTAAACCCCCATGTCGAATTATTAATTCCTTAACATGTGCCCACACTGATTATAATTAATATCACAATAATGATATTATTTCCTCAAAATCCCGACTATAAAAACTACATGCCGTGTAATAAGTAATACACAACATGTACTTGTTTTTCCATAAAACTACATGGCATGTATATTTAATATACACGGCGTGTACTTTTATTTTCCACTTTCCTTTATTTTCTCCACCATATTTATTAGTCCTTGAGTAATGGATATTTATTTATTAAATAAATGTAACTGCATTACTCTCTAATAAATATATTATTTCACCCACAATATATTATCTCAAATAACTAGTGTCGAATTAAATGTGATCAGGAATCCTTAAATAATTATTAAACCACAGTTGGGAATAATCTTTATTTAACTTGTTAAATTAATATTTAACTGAGATACATAGACACACTTATTGTGTGAATCTCTAGGCCTCTTTCTCAATGGAATTAGGAAAAGCCTACCTAAAGTCCAAGGTTAGCATCTAGAAATAATCCAAGGCACCCATAGAGAAAGAAGTTAACGCTGCAATGGCGTGTCACCTCATATGAATGGTTACCATGTAGTATAATCTATTTGTCACAATATCTCGAATCAAGCGGGTTGCATGCTTGTGTCATCAACCCACGTGCTCGATTATTCTTTCTTTGACTTTCCAGAATTGAACTCGCCCATACCTTACCATGGACATGGATTTATTTAGGCTATATCAATTCCATCAAAGGGCCTGAGATATATACTTCCATTATGGAACAGAAGGGACAAATCCTTTCTCGCATTATCTATTAATGTGGTATTACTCGTGACGCACCCAACGTATCCTACCTCACTGCGAATAGTGTGTCGTCACAGTTTTCGTCAATACATCTAAATGCGCGAGTTGTAATACCCATTAATAATAATATTAAAGTCTAAGGACCAATACACCAATCCGCAGATAGGAACATCCAATGACACTATAAAATATGGATTTCCTACTGTTAGGTATCGTTCTCATAATATCCTCCTGGATATTACAAAGGGATCACACCATGAGAAGGTGCCTCAAAGTTTTATGAGTCCTCACCCCTAATGTCCTGTATTATTTGTGTCCCTAAAATAACATCATCCGTCCATAGAACATATATTAAAGAACAGTGTTATGGCTCTTTTGGGTTCTCATCATAGTAGGGATCCACTATGACCCATTAATGAAACAGTTGTCCTTAGGACATTATCACATGCATTGTCTCACAGAATAACAATCAAGATGTGATAAGGCATTTATTAACGAATAAAGTAAAAAGTAGTCGGTTCTAGGCCACCAACTCCAACACCCACCCCCATGGATATCAACCCCCACCCCCTGGACACCACCCCACCCCCTTGGACAACCCCCAAACTCGTGGACCACCCCCACCCCCTGGATACCACCCCACCCCCTGGACACCCCCACCCCCTGGACACCCCCACCCCTGGAAATCCCCCCAACCCCCTTGACACCCAGCCCCCACCCCCAAGACACCCCAACCCCCTGAACGACCCCCACCCCTAGATGCCCCCACCCCTCCTAGACACCACCCCACCACCTGGACACCCCCACCCCTGGACATCCCCACCCCCATGGGCAACCACCCCCACCCCTTGGACACCACCCCACCCCACTTGGACACCCCCAACCTACTAGACTGCCCCACACCTAGACACCCTCCATCCCCTAGACACCCACCCCCCTAGACACCCCACCCCTGGAAAGCCCCCCCCAACCCCTGGACCCCACACCATCCCCCTAGACACCACCGTGGATAGCCCCCACCACCCTGGACAGCCCCCACCCCCTGAACACCCCCATCCCACCAGACACCCCCAACCCCGGATACCCCTACCCCCTTAGACAACCACCCCAAACCCCTGAACAACCCCCAACCCCCTGAATTCTGAATTTAATTCTTTATGTATTTAATTAACTTAGGAATTATGTGTTAATGGTGTATGGGTATACTTTTTTGTATGGGTATAATTGTTGTATGTGTATTCTTGCTGTAATTACCTTATGAATTATGTGTCAATTTTGTATGGGTATACTTGTTGATATGTATATTTTCTTCAGGTATTGTTTGGGTGTGCAGCTACAAAATTTTATATTATAGTAGGTAGGGAATTTATCAGCACTAAAAAAGTGCTAATAAACAATCCCTTTATCAGCGATTTTTTAGCATTGATAAAGAAGCCCTTTATCAGTGCCTTTTTAGCGCTGATAAAGGATCCCTTTATCAGCTCTTTTTTAGTGATGATAAAGGATACCTTTATCAGCACTGAGCTTCACAGTGCTTTTGTAGCACTATTAAAGCCCATTTTGAGTGCTGATAAAACCCATTTTTGTTGTAGTACTTATTAAGGTGATCAATAATAACCCATATGGAATCATTCATTCTTAGAGTCTTTTATAATCCAATGATAATGTCCATAATAATATCATCCCATTTTCATATGGGAATAGGTAGATGTTTCATAACACTATTAGGATGTTGTATATCATCCTTTACTTGTTGAAAACCCAGGAATCATGATACAAAGTCTTTAGTTTCAAATTTCATATTATCTTACAAAAAATATTCCTTCAAATATTGGTACATTTTAGTGCTACTTGGGTGTATAGAAAAATTTGAGCTAAGAACTTCATTAAATAATTTTGTTTTCATATTAAGAATGTATGAAACACATGGCCTCTTTAAAATTTTCAAAATTCCATCTTCATAGATGATTTTTTCTTATCATTCATGGCTTTGATTTTATTTTGAATATTTTTATCGTGACATGTGGAGTTTTTATTTTTTCCAATAAGGTGTTTTTTAGAAATCATATGGAATAGATTTCATGTCTCTCATTCAATAATAATTCTCATAACCAAATTTAATACATCTAGGAATAAAATATATTTTTAATCCTAATTTTAGAAAAAAATCCATGATATTTTATACTCAATGAATCAAAAAATTATTTTCCTTCCTAGAGTGTCAGTGTATTAAGGAATCATAATATTTGATTCGTTCTAACAATCATCTTTGAATTATGTTATGCTATTTTTGTGAGAAGTTATATTACAATATTTTATGATATATATATATTTAATATCATTAATGATAAAAGATTATTCCATTATATATTTAATGCAATCATTACATCTTCTAACTCAATATAATTGGTTATATAATTCTACTTATTAATATTTAATGAAATTAATTAATATTAAACAAAACTACAATTCTACATAAGGACATATCCTTGTATTTTATTTGTTGCATCACTAAATATGTTGAATATATCCCTTCCAGATGGTAAATCTAATACTGGTGCAATGAACAACTCCACATTAATTCAATAAAACATTACATTCATTTATATAACCATATAAACTTATCCCCTTTACATGTAAACATGGTTTAAGGGTTATAAAATAATTTAAAAATTTAATTAAATCATCGATAATAACTTGATAATCCAAGGAAAATATATAAATATTTTATATTTTTTAATTTCCTATTAAATTATTTCCTTTTTTTTGAAGGATTAAAAAAAATTCCATCTTTAGAATAAATATTTCCTAGAAAAGAAACTTTCTAAATTTAGAATTTACATTTTATAAATTTTCTATATAAATCATTTTCACTAAAATTCTAAATAATGATTCACTAATGCGTCATAAGATCATTATATCTATTAGATTATATCAATATATCATCAATAAATACCACAATGAAATTATCGAGATAATCCTTAAATAATCAGATCATTATATATATGAAAATATTGGATTAATTATTCAATGAAAATAGAATTAAAATAATATTTTAATGTCCATACCTCATAAAAAATATCAACTTTGGTATATATTCCTTCTTTACTTATAGTTGAACATACAAAAAATTAAAATCAATATTTGAAAACTATTGAGCTCTAGGAATTTGTTTAAATAATTCATCAATTTGGGATATATGATACATGTTCTTTATATTAATGACTTTGATTTCCCAACTATTGATGGAAAACCACATAGATGTAAATTTATTCTAAATAAAATGAATAGGGGTTCCCTATGGGGAAACACAAGGGCATATAAATCCCTTATCACACAACTCCTATAGTTATTTCTTCAGATACACTAATTAAAATGTGGAAATCCTATAGTGATTATTAGATATATATTTTTTTTATTAGGGATGTAATAACTCTATTATTTCCTTATAAAACTATAGAATATTTATGAGAATATTTTTTGGGATATGCACTAAGTAATAATGGGAATCGAGGGCCTCAGAAGTCCTGGTATAGATATAATAAATTCTTAAATATATCATATCACACACATGAATTTATTATAAAATAATAGAATAACTAAAAAACCATGTATAAGATCCAAAATATGAGACCTCCCTTAAATACATATTTTTTACTTTACCCTAGGCACAATATAACAATTTCACGAATTAGGTTTTTGGATTTAGTGACATCATGGGAAAATAAATAAATAAATAAATAAATTTATAACTTTTTATTCATTAATTATGAAAAATAAAATTCTCTATTATAAAAATCAACTTATCTAAAACCTAAAGGGTTATCCACTTAACCCTAGGTTTGAGAGGGGATCCGTTGGAGGGAGTTATTGGTTGAATGTCAATGGATAATTATTTAGAAACCGGTATGGGAATGGAGTTCATGGATATCACTATTGAAAAAGAGACAATACCATTATTTTTCATATATTTATCCAATCTTGAGTATGGATTTTTTTGGATTAGTTCCTTGTATTATTTATCAGTCATCAAAAATTAATCAAGCCTCTTAATAAATTGATTCATGGGTATACCATTGTATTAAGAATATATCATTAACTTTATATAAATTATGAATGGATATTATTTTAATGAACCCTGATTATTCAATTTTTTAATCATTCTAGTAAAAATAGATTGAGTCCAACCCAATGTATTTCTTAAGTTCTTTTATATTTATGTGTTTTTCTCATTTCATTCCCCCATTTATTGAGTGTTCATCATCAATATCCCATTTGACTGGAGGTTAGTCAAATAGATGGTATATGATTATTGATAAAATGATATTCAATGAAATAGACTGATACCATTGGTTCATAATCATGAAATAAAGAATTAGAGTGATGCATGACAATGATTGGGGAGTTGTGATTGGATCGGGAGACCCTGTTTCATTTTTTTGGCATGCGATGATGGTGTGGTGCAATGGAGATCGATTTTAGAGCAGATCAGGTTGACTTAATCCATCCAATGGTGATGTAAAATCTTAGTCAATGTTAGATTTGAATTCTATAGTGATAATTATTATTGGATATAAGGATTTCCATGTTTAGGGAAAAGGAACATGATGTTTCGAAAAAATCCTGACTACAAGACATATAGTCCAAGGAACACACACCCAGTGGTACCCTGACTATGAAGTCCTAGGTTTTCAAAAAATAAAATATCACATGTTATGTGGAACCTACTACACACCATGCAACACATGTTTGGAGACAAAGTGTGTCCCTTCACGATACACATTCATGGACTTGGATAAATGCATTGGCATGACAAGAGTACACAATCCTTACCCTATAATAGGACATGGATAGGTACCTTACATGGTCTAGTACACGGGCATGGAAAATATACATATGAATGACATGAAGTGCATGATCATGGGCCTGAGAACACAAGTATAGTCAATGCAAAAGGACATGACATGTATTCCTAGTGCACATTATGTACTTACTCTATAGTGATTTTATGCCTTCTATAGGAACATGAGCCTTAGAATATGATTTTATCCCCTCTATAGGATCAGTCATGGATAGAATTTCAAGAATATATCTATGTGTGTCTAGGTGGGGCTCTCTATCATATCTCCTTCCATGGGTGGGGTTATAGGAATTGGAATAATGAACATACCTGATTACTGATATCCTACTTCAAGGGTTATTCTAGATAGATTTTGGTATACCCAATAGGCCCTACGAGATATCCCTTATCTATGTATTGGTCTATAATAATTTCTGATGTTTACTTATTTATGACGAGGATAGATGAGCATGACCTCTTAGATGATCAATGTCAGTGTTACAATGATCATATTGTGAGTTCCCCCAGATGTGTTATACATTCAAAACTCATGCAGAATCATGGGATGGTAGTGTAGTTCTGAGCTTACCTTGAGACTTAGTGTTTATATCGAGTATATTTGAGTTATTATTATTATGTATCATATACTATTAAATTTCCTCTATGATGTTTAGATGTATAATCTTTTGATTCCTTATATTTAGTGATTTTAGGGTGTCCTACTAGGTATTTTTATACTCACCACTACATAATATCTTCCCATACATATCATTTATTATGTTTAATAAAGGCCATTAAATTGATTTTAGGTTGGCATAGAGAATATGGATCCTAGTTGAGATAAATATACCATGGTTTATAAAAATTGTTTCATTCTAAAGTATTCCCATCATTTTATAATAGGTTGGGCTCTTTTCTAGTTTTTTTGGGCTTGTATTTGGACCATTATGATTTCATGTACATTTGATACGATCGTATAAAGGGATATAGATATATTAATGAATTATTAGTATTAGTTTTATTTTAACTTTTAGCATGGATTTAGTAGATTGGATACATGTGTGTGTGTACAAGTACCTTATGCTGAGGACATCTATACTTGTGTTATTACATCATAATGCTTGTTTCTAGCCTCTAGGATACTGGTGGAATTATTAGAGAGTTAGATTCAGATTTTTTTATCATTCAGGAAAGCTTTGGTAGTTTGGTTTTATAAGGCCCCGACCTTAAACCTTACTTAATCTTGAGTTATTACAAGATTACACATTGAGGATCTTTTTAGGTTTAGAGTTTTAGAGAATTAGATCATGAAACTTGCATTACATTCCACATTTAAACAAAGTGGTTACATAAAAGACAATATTCATTCTTCCCATCAATGGAAACATATTTAAAATAAAACACGGATTCTTTCTTGACACATCCTTGACACTATCATCACATCATGTACCTTTCCCTTGACCTGTGAAAAACATTTCAAAAACTTGGGATGAGCATAAAAAGCTCAGTAAGGGTTATAAAAATATGGAAAGGAAACATGAGTTCATATATACATAAGAATGAAATCATACTTTACCCATAAAACATAGGCACTTTAACATACCTCATAAAACCATGAATAAATCATAGAAATCATAAGACATAAAGGTAACTTGAGGCATTCATAACATTCTTACGTAGGGAGTAACCCTCTTGGTTACGTTTGGAATACCCATCACAGTATATTCCCTAAATCTCTTCGAAGAAACCTTAACGTTTCACTCCTTCACGTTACCCAATGCATTGGAGAGCTATATTGGGCTCACCCGCCCTTAGTTTATCACGGAACCACCCGTCTTCATAATAATTCCCAAGAACCTCAACATAATCGTATCACATAAAACATGCATAAAGGAAACATAACATTCCCACCTTTCAATCACAAGATATCAATACAACACAGTGATATAAAAACATTATGAAAACCATTTTTAATACCAAAATAAAAGAAAAGTAAAACATGGTATTTATTTTTCTTTTAAAAAGAAGGTATGGCTTGTAGAGGAAGCCGAAACTCAAATAATGGTCATGGCGGCGGAGAAGTCATTGTCGCCGCATACGTATGACAAAAAACATTCCCTTTTGTCGTTTAGTAAAACACTTAGTATAAAGAAAGATTCCTTTTGGATAAACGTAAAAGTCAAAGAGGTTTATACACCATATAAAATAAGGTTGTGTATAAAATAAAATATGCCTCAATGAAAGGAGATTGAGACGAAGTCCCATACAAAGACGATATACTTGGTTTAAGGATAAATCAATTACATAATTATGTGTGACAAAAGAATACACCAAATATAAGTGGATATTAAGTGTAAAATAATCAAATGTCATTCACACATATTCAAAGGATGACATATTCAATAACTACATGTTGAACCCAAAGAAATCGAAATTGGGTTAAGAAGTTCCCTTGACAGCCTAACGACGTCACATAAAAATGAGTTGATGAGAGTTAAAAAGTGTATCTCATCACTTGGACATAAAATTTATATCAATAAGGATATATGAGAACATATCCCAACATAAAAATATGTAAATTAAAAGACCCAACAAAAGAAGTCTTTTAAAAAGAGGAGGGTGAAAGGTTCCCTTACCGACTTGGGTATCTTTCAAAACATACACCCTATGAAAGAAGGACAATACATCATTGATGTAAATACTCATAAAAAAAATTATATTACACAAAGAGTAGAATAATGGGAAGTACATACACCACTCAAAGGAAATTGTGGCAAATGTAGCATAAATCTCATGGGAATAAAAGTGAGATGAAAATCCCTTATGAAAACTCGGTAGCCTAAAGGTGCCACATAAAACTTACAAAAATGGATTGATGAGATTAAATAGGGTATCTCATAATATTAACATAAAGTTTATAGAAATAGGAATATAAAAGAACATCCCCCAACATAACAAAGAGGAGCTTAAAAGAAGTGACATAAATGAGAGTACTTAAAAAGAAAGAGAGAGGTTAGATCTCTTACGAAAATTCGGCAGCCTAACGGCGCCACTCAAAACTTCCAAAATGGATTGATGAGAGAGAATAGGGTCTCTCATAATATGAACATAAAAATTACAGTAAGATTAATATAAAATAACATCCCAATAACAAGAAAGATGAGCTTTAAAAGGAATGACATAAAAGTGTGTATTTAAAAAGAAAGAGAGGAGTATGATCCCTTACCTCGGGTTCGACTTGAGTCGATCGTTCTTTAACGTCCTGAATAATAAACTTGAGTTAATTTAAACTTTATTAATAACCTTTTTCTAGTTAATTATTCCTTTTATATCACTTATTTCCATGTTATAAACATTATGTAATCATTTAAGTTAATAATGTTTGTTTTGTCGATATTTGGTTCTTAAGTCGAAAGTGGACTTCTTACCATTACATGTTGTTCGTGTGGTAAAATGTTCATTATATACAGAATTATATTCATGATTTGGATATCATATATATCATATATATGCAGAATATACATGTATTTATAATATTACATAATCATTTAGAGTTAGGAAATGAAATGTACCGTTCATGGAGACGGTAAGCCGTACGTACGCATGAATGCTACTTTCATTTCTATGTCATATTAACAGAATTAAAACTAAATGATAGGTATGTATATTTTAATTCCAGAATTATATTCATCACTTAGATGTATCATTCATCATATATATCCATTATATACATGTACTTATAATAGTACATTACATTTGGGGATAAGAAATGAAATGCACCGTTCATGGAGACGGTAAGCCGTACGTACGCATGAACACTACTTTCATTTCTATTTCATATTTTTATGGAATGGGATAATAATTATATAGAGGTATATTATAATTCCAGTATAAAATCATATATAAAAACTTTAAATCCATCCTTTATACGTCCCACATATGTCATTAACAAATCACATCACTTTGAGGGGGCGGTAGTCCGCACTTCCTTAAATGAAGATATCACGTTTACCCATAATGAAAACCATAAAGGTATGCCCAAAATAAAAAATACAGAAGCTTAAGGAAACCATAAACATATTATATATCATATAAAAATATAGTTTCATCTTAATGGCCACCTTTGAAGGTGTTAAAAGAATGTTGAACAATCATCGTTTCGGGAGGCCGAAATTCTCCATCCACGGAAACAGTATGTTCTTTAACCATTAGATGTAGGTGTGTGAAAGTGTAGCTCGAATACTTCTTATAAAAACATCCTAGTATATTGATGATACTTTATTTTTTACAAAATAAATTAATAAAAAGAGTTTAGGGGGTTGGAGAAGCAAAATAAAACAAAAGGACTCAAGTGAAGACATTACCTTAAAATCGGGTAACTCCCTTTGGTTTGAGCTCAAAGGCTTCCTTGGGAAGAATTCTGCCAAAATTGAGGCTTCAATGAGTAATATAGGGAAGTGGAGAGATAAAATGGGCAGAGGTTGGCTGAGCCAAAGGATTTGGGAGTGTGGGTAAGGAGGTAGAGGTGGGAGCCTTTTATAAGAGGAGAGGAGGGGCACTCTTGTAAAGTTACAAAATGTTACTTTATTTTCAAAAGCGTTTCGGATTTTAAAGGTCCCACATTGATTTATTTAGAGGATAAGGTGATAAGGGTTCTAAATACACTCATCCAATAGGTTTTGGACATGTGTAAGTCTTAGATATTACATTATCTTTCCATTTTATTTAAATCGTTAAATAATGAGGTCATCACTACATCATCCTGATGTCATAACTAATTTAATTTATTTAACGTATAAAAATTATAAAACAAATACTATGATTTAGGAAATCGTTTTATCTTTCCAATTAATATTTATAGTCAAAAATCTGACTTGTATAACCCCATGTAAAAATTGTTTTAGTAAAACATCTCATGTGTGTGTCATTTTTACTTTAACATTAAATAAAAAGTTATTTATGTCATTTCCCAACCAAAGTGGCTCCATGGGGTCCCCAAGTTGACCCATGGATTGTCTTGGTCGGACATGACATATCCAATGAGGTTAGGACATGTTTAAAGTTCATTTCATATTATTAAAACATTATTTTTACCTTAAACTACACTAATTACCTCTAATCGCGATTAAAAACTTAATAAGTTACTATTCACCAAAAAAAATATTTTTATCCCATTGAACCACATTTTACTTCTTAATGACAACCATGTATGTCGGATTTTTGAAATTCAAAACACAAAGATGGAAAAATTTCATTTAAACAGAAAATCAGTTTTTATAAGTACCACTTAGTGTTTTCACTATTTATCAAAAATTGAAGTTTTTCCGAAAAATCCCAAAAATTCACCCTATGCTATATTTGATTTTCCAAATTCAAAAATGAAGTCTATTTTACAAAATTCAAAACATATAATTCAAATTAATTAATTTAATAATTAATTCCCGCTGTCATGGCAAATAGCGTGTTTTTATGAAACAATAAGTATCAAAAGATTGACACTAGTTTAAGTCCGATTTCAAAGTGAAATTAATTCCAATGACCACTATTGTATTTAATGGTAAAAATATATTCTAATTTCACTTTAAAACCAATTCAAAAGATAATATAATCATATAAATAAATTATATTAAAAAGAGGCTTTGAATTAAAATACAACATTTTACACTATTCATTAAAAAATGAACTTTATCAGAAAGATACCAAAAATTTACACAAAGTAAATTTTGATGTCCCAATTCATAAGAATAGTTTTATTTGGTCCACAAAAATGTATAAGAGTGAACAAAACTATATTTAATGACGGTTCTCCATCAAAAGGCGATAAGTGAACCTTTAGTGAAAACTAGGGCATATACGCCTAAAATTGAATTCTTTCCGTATTTTATGCCTTTATCTTTTATTGGATAAATTTAAAAACATTTAAAAACATATATAATCATACTTTAGTTATTTCTATCCATTCCCGCCAATACAACGGCTACATATTAACTACCATTTAAAATAATATTATTTTATTATTAGAGTGCAACGTAAGATTCCCAAGAAACTCATTGTTGCGTGTTGGGTATGACATCGAGCATAGCGTCCCCTTTAAAGTCATATTAATATTTTATTCACAAATGTGGATAAATATGAAAATGTCATATTCTTTATTTACCTGGTGTGTTACATCCTTCCCCCCTTTTGGGAATTGCATCCCCGCAATTTATAAAATTGAGCTTGGAAACATCTTTGAAAGTCCCACATCGGAATAAGAGTCGGTAAAACAATCACTTTAAAATAAAGGAAGATAAGTAGAGAGGTCACCCGAGTTAACCCATATGTAGAAAAACATGGACATGGAAGAAAAAGCAAAGGGTCATGTTCTTGAGGGAGAGTGATAGTAAACATGTCTAGGAGAAAGTTAACCATAAGAAAATCACAAACTTGTGATGGGTTAAACGGTATTCGATTCCCCAGTAGGAAAAGTTAATAGACAACATTTTTGTTTTAAGTTACTTTTTATTGAGGAATTTATTCATAAGGAAACATAATCACTTATCATGTTGACTTTCAAATTTTATTATATTCCTCACACAAACTCATATTTTCTCCAAAAGACGAGTATTTAGGAAGACTTGTTCATATTAAGAGTACTATAATCAACTTCTAGAGAATCACCTAACCCAAAAAAGAGAACTATATACTTCCCATGTCTTTATACTTTAACCAAAACCAAAACCCAAAAGGTTAGTACAAGATCAGATAATCCAAAAAAGGATAACCCTGAAAAGAAAATCTATTCTTAATCTCCAAAATTTGTCCAACAAAACCCAAATTTCAATGAGAACCATTCGATAAACAATTTGTCCATAAAATTCTTCAAAGTAAACCAAACTAAGATTGAAACCCAAATATTTAAAGGATTTAGTCACATAGTCTTCCATGTTAAATCGTAACATTTATCTCCAAACAACATCAGTTTCTCCTAAAGTCTCATATTGAAAAGTAATTAACCTAATCACATATCCTCCATGATAGGTTAATCATTTTCATAAATAACCCAAAATAAACTTAATATTAATTCATAAAATCATATAACTAAAAAGAATCAGTCAAACTAACCAGGGACTTCACGTAGTCCAGTGGTAGGCGATAAATACCAGTCGCACTTTGGTTGTGGGTTTGATTCCCGCAGCTTTGTCCGACGCGACGGGTTGTCACACGGTCTGCGTGTTGTACTTTTTACAAAACTATATAATTCTTAAATCATTCCCCAAAAAGAGATAAAATCATCAAAAATGATAATAACATATTTTAACCTCAAGTTTATCTCATGCCTTTCATTTTCCAGCATATCATATAATAACCCATAATTACCTCAAAAGTAAGGATCATATAAACTCTAATGGTTACCTTTATAATTATTACCTGAACTTCCACATCGATTGGTCATCTCGTACATGATGCATTACAGAACATACCAAGGTTCAAGTGGTTGATCATGACTCATTGATATTTGGTTTAGAACAACCACGAGTTTCCTCATTGAATCCTCCATTTTATCTAGTATCTTAATCAGAGAACCACCACAGTTTCCTTCAAACCTGTTGTCTCTTTGGTGCCTGCTAGATCCATCTATTCACTAAAAACAGAAATGTCAGTGTGAGTATATCAACAAAACCATCATGTACTAATGAGGAAGGTAAACACTAAGATATACTTACTCATTCACTTTATCTAAAACTAGGACTCTTTCTGAAATCATAACCATTATGGTAATGTCACTTATGCTTAGAGAATACCCTAACCTCTAAAGTTATCTAAACCAACCTCTGATACCAACTATAAGGCCCCAGCCTTAAACCATACTTAATATTGAGTTATTACAAGATTACACATTGAGGATCTTTTTAGGTTTAGAGTTTTAGAAAATTAGATCATGAAACTTGCATTACATTCCACATTTAAAAAAAGTGTTTACATAAAAGACAATATTCATTCTTCCCATCAACGAAAACATATTTAAAATAAAACACAGATTCTTTCTTGAAACATCCTTGACACTATCATCACATCATGTACCTTTCCCTTGACCTGTGAAAAACATTTCAAAAACTTGGGATGAGCATAAAAAGCTCAGTAAGGGTTATAAAAATATGGAAAGGAAACATGAGTTCATATATACATAAGAATGAAATCATACTTTACCCATAAAACATAGGCACTTTAACATACCTCATAAAACCATGAATAAATCATAGAAATCATAAGACATAAAGGTAACTTGAGGCATTCATAACATTCTTACGTAGGGAGTAACCCTCTTGGTTACGTTTGGAATACCCATCACAGTATATTCCCTAAATCTCTTCGGAGAAACCTTAACGTTTCACTCCTTCACATTACCCAATGCATTGGAGAGCTATATCGGGCTCACCTGCCCTTAGTTTATCATGGAACCACCCTTCTTCATAATAATGCCCAAGAACCTCAACATAATCGTATCACATAAAACATGCATAAAGGAAACATAACATTCCCACCTTTCAATCACAAGATATCAATAAAACACATTGATATAAAAATATTATGAAAACCATTTTCAATACCAAAATAAAATAAAAGTAAAACATGGTATTTATTTTTCTTTTAAAAAGAAGGTATGGCTTGTAGAGGAAGCCGAAACTCAAATAATGGTCACGGAGACAGAGAAGTCGTTGTCGCCGCATACGTATGACAAAAAACATTCCCTTTTGTCGTTTAGTAAAACAATTCGTATAAAGAAATATTCCTTTTAGATAAACGTAAAATTCAAAGAGGTTTATACACCATATAAAAGAATGTTGTGTATAAAATAAAATATGCCTCAATTAAAAGAGATTGAGGCGAAGTCCCATACAAAGACGATATCCTTGGTTTAAGGATAAATCAATTACATAATTATGTGTGACAAAAGAATACACCAAATATAAGTGGATATTAAGTGTAAAATAATCAAAGGTCATTCACACATATTCAAAGGATGACATATTCAATAACTACATGTTGAACCCAAAGAAATCGAAATTGGGTTAAGAAGTTCCCTTGGCAGCCTAACAGCGTCACATCAAAATGAGTTGATGAGAGTTAAAAAGTGTATATCATCACTTGGACATAAAATTTATATCAATAAGGATATATGAGAACATATCCCAACATAACAATATGTAAATTAAAAGACCCAACAAAAGAAGTCTTTTAAAAAGAGGAGGGTGAAAGGTTCCCTTACCGACTTGGGTATCTTTCAAAACATACACCCCATGAAAGAAGGACAATACATCATTGATGTAAATACTCATAAACAAAAGTATATTACACAAAGAGTAGAATAATGGGCAGTACATACACCACTCAAAGGAAATTGTGGCAAATGTAGCATAAATCGCACGGGAATAAAAGTGAGATGAAAAATCCCTTACGAAAACTCGGCAGCCTAACGGCGCCACATAAAATATAAAAAAATGGATTGATGAGATTAAATAGGGTATATCATCATATTAACATAAAGTTTATAGAAATAGTAATATAAAATAACATCACCCAACATAACAATGATGAGCTTAAAAGAAGTGACATAAATGAGAGTACTTAAAAAGAAAGAGAGAGGTTAGATCTCTTACGAAAATTCGGCAGCCTAACGGCGCCACTCAAAACCTACAAAATGGATTGATGAGAGAGAATATGGTCTCTCATCATATGAACATAAAAATTACAGTAATATTAATATAAAAGAACATCCCAATAACAAGAAAGATGAGATTTAAAAGGAATGACATAAAAGAGTGTACTTAAAAAGAAAGAGAGGAGTAGGATTCCTTACCTCGGGTCCGACTTGACTCGATCGTTCTTTAATGTCTTGAATAATAAACTTGAGTTAATTTACACTTTATTAAGAACCTTTTTATAGTTCATTATTCTTTTTATATCACTTATTTCCATGTTATAAACATTATGTAATCATTTAAGTTAATAATGTTTGTTTTGTCGATATTTGGTTCTTAAGTCGAAAGTGGACTTCTTATAATTACATGTTGTTCGTGTGGTCAAATTTTCATTATATCCAGAATTATATTCATGATTTGGATATCATATATATCATATATATCCAGAATATACATGTATTTATAATATTACATAATCATTTATAGGTAAGAAATGAAATGCACCGTTCATGGAGACGGTAAACCGTACGTACGCATGAACGCTACTTTCATTTCTATGTCATATTAATGGAATTAAAAATAAATGAGAGGTATGTATATTTTAATTAAAAAATTATATTAATCATTTAGATTTATCATTCATCATATATATCCATTATATACATGTACTTATAATAGTACATTACATTTTGGGATAAGAAATGAAATGCACCGTTCATGGAGACGGTAAGCCGTACGTACGCATGAACGCTACTTTCATTTCTATTTCATATTTTTATGGAATGGGATAATAATGATATAGAGTTATATTATAATTCCATTATAACATCATATATAATAACTTTAAATCCATCCTTTATACGTCCCACATATGGCATTAACGAATCACATCACTTTGAGGGGGCGGTAGTCCGCAATTCCTTAAATGAAGATATCACGTTTACCCATAATGGAAACCATAAAGGTATGCCCAAAATGAAAAATACAGAAGCTTAAGGAAAAAATAAACATATTATATATCATATATAAATATAGTGTCATCTTAATGGCCACCTTTGAAGGTGTTAAAAGAATGTTGAACAATCATCGTTTCGAGAGGCCGAAATTCGCCATCCACGGAAACAATATGTTCTTTAACCATTAGATGTAGGTTTGTGAAAGTTTAGCTCGAATAATTCTTATGAAAACATCCTAGTATATTTATGATAATGTATTTTTTACAAAAGAAATGAATAAAAAGAGTTTAGAGGGTTGGAGAAGCAAAATAAAACAAAAGGACTCAAGTGAAGACATTACCTTAAAATCGGGTAACTCCCTTTGGTTTGAGCTCAAAGGATTCCTTGGGAAGACTTCTGCCCAAAGTGAGGCTTCAAGGAGTAAGATATGGAAGTGGAGAGACAAAATGGGCAGAGGTAAAGGCTTTGGGAGTGTGGTTAAGGAGGTAGAGGTGGGGGCCTTTTATAAGAGGAGAGGAGGGGCACTCCTGTAAAGTTACAAAATGTTACTTTATTTTCTAAAGAGTTTCGGATTTTAAAGGTCCCAAATTAATTTATTTCGAGGATAAGGTGATAAGGGTTAGAAATACACTCATCCAATAGGTTTTGGACATGTTTAGGTCTTAGATATTACATTATCATTCCATTTTTTTTAAATCGTTAAATAATGAGGTCATCGCTACATCATCATGATGTCATAAATAATTTAATTTATTTAACGTCTAAAAATTAGAAAAAAATACTATGATTTAGGAAATATTTTTAGATTTCCAATGAATATTTATAGTCAAAAATCTGACTTGTATAACCCCATGTAAAAATTGTTTTAGTATAACATCTCATGTGTGTGTCATTTTTACTTTAACATTAAATAAAAAGTTATTTATGTCATTTCCAAACCAAAGTGTCTCCATGGGGTCCCCAAGTTGACCCATGGATTGTCTTGGTCGGCCATGACACATCTAATAAGGTTAGGACATGTTTCAAGTTCATTTAATATTATTAAAACATTATTTTTACCTTAAACTACACTAATTACCACTAATCGCGATTAAAAACTTAATAAGTTACTATTCACCAAAAAAATATTTTTATCCCATTGAACCACATTTTACTTCTTAATGACAACCATGTATGTCGGATTTTTGAAATTCAAAACACAAAGATGACAAAATTTCATTTAAACGGAAAAATCAGTTTTTATAAGTACCACTTAGTGGTTTCACTATTCATCAAAAATTGAAGTTTTTCAGAAAAATCCCAAAAATTCACCCTAATCTATATTTGATTTTCAAAATTCAAAAATGAAGTCTATTTTACAAAATTCAAAACATATAAGTTACATTAATTAATTTAATAATTAATTCCCGCTGTCATGACAAATAGCGTGTTTTTATGAAACAATAAGTATCAAAAGATTGACACTAGTTTAAGTCCGATTTCAAAGTGAAATTAATTCCAACAACCACTATTGGATTTAATGGTAAAAATATATTCTAATTTCACTTTAAAACCAATTAAAAATATAATCTAATCATATAAATAAATTAGATTAAAAAGAGGTTTTGAATTAAAATACAACATTTTACACTATTCATTAAAAAAAGGAACTTTAGCAGAAAGATACCAAAAATTTACACAAAGTAAATTTTGATGTCCCAATTCTTAAGAAGAGTTTTATTTGGTCCAAAAGGATGTATAAGAGTGAACAAAACTATATTTAATGACGATTCTCCATCAAAAGGCGATAAGTGAACCTTCAGTGAAAACTAGGGCATATACGCCTAAAATTGAATTCTTTCCGTATTTTATGCCTTTATCTTTTATTGGATAAATTTAAAAACATTTAAAAACATATATAATCATACTTTTGTTATTTCTATCCATTCCCGCCAATACAACAGCTACATGTTAACTACCATTTAAAATAATATTATTTTATTATTAGAGTGCAACGTAAGATTCCCAAGAAACTCGTTGTTGCGTGTTGGGTACGCCATCGAGCATAGAGTCCCCTTTAAAGTCATATTAATATTTTATTCACAAATGTGGATAAATATGAAAATGTCATATTCTTTATTTACTTGGTGTGTTACAGGTTTATGATATATTGATATCATAGAAGTTTCTTCTTAGGAGAAGAGTTTGGAGATTTTATAGCAATGAGGTTGGTTTTGTAATTAGGGTAACAATGTTAAAGTGTCCCTAGATCAGCTCTCAGTATAGGGAATCCATTATTTATATGGATTCCAACATATCTATTCACCAAGACTCTAATAACTATCTTATTAACATTGTATATATTCACATTGGTTTTATGAATATCAGTGGTAAATGCATCATATATGAATAGGTAGTGGATTACATGCACTTTTAAGTCTTCACCCTAAATATTATCTTGATTTTGGTGCATATTTTTTATTTCATGATGACTCGATGATGATTCCAATCTTGGATTATGTAGTAGTATTATAAGGATGATAAAACTCATTATCAGGCTTTGATATAGGTTAATGTGCTGGAGATGATACCTTTGAATGGTTTTCTAGTCTTACAGCCACCCACTGAGAAGTAGGTTTCAAGGATAGTACTGGAGGATGAGTCCTGTAGGATTAGAATAATTAATGAGTTTTAGAGATATAAAACCCAAATATTTTTAGGTTATGATAGGAACCTAGTTATATGAGGATTATATTTAGGTACTTACATGTTTTTTTCCTTGTTAGTACACCTCTAGGTCAGATGGTGGTCCTAACAATGAGCTTTGTTCATGGATATATAGGGTCATCATAGAGTCTGGTGACTCAAAAAAATGGTGGTTAGAATCATTGATAGATAAATTTTGATCACTATTTCTTTGTTGGAATAGAATTATCTATGTTGAGAGAGGTTATATCCATGAGGGAATTTAGCATCACCAAGGTATCATGACTATGTTAAATTATTAATTGAGGTTCACCAACTACCCATGATAATATAAGGATATGTTTTGTGATTTGTTTTTCTATACACAATAATTTTAGAAGGTCCTATACATAGATATATATGCTATTTTGATACATATATTCATCACTAATTATGATGGGGTTCTTAAGAATTCATTGGTAATGGTGAGAATATGGTCAAGTATAACCCAATGGTTGGTGATGGTAGTGGGAACACAAAGTTGAGAATTTGATTTTGGGATGTGGAAATCAAAAAATAGAATCCGAACATGAAATTTTCTTTATGATATAGTCTTATGATAGAGTATATATAGTCTTGGTCACTTAGGATGGTTATATTCAGCTGAGGTAGATGTGGTGATACTCTTGCGATGATTAGGGACACCTCTCAATGGATTGCCCTACCCACTATATAGATGAATTAGGGGTAGTTAATGGAATACCTAGTTAGATATTGTAGCTTAAGAAGGGGGATTTGGGGTGTAATAAATTTTATAATGGTAGGGACAAGGGTTTTAGGTTGCATACAATTTGACATGTTTCCCCCACCACCCCCAAGGGGTCCATGCTAGACTTAGGAAGCTAATGACTAGGGATGAGAAAAAATTCATGTAGTGGAGGCCTATGAACCAAAGTATCCAATGATGATTTGTATAACGACCCATACTTTACATAAATTGTTATTACTTCAAAATTGAAGCATACTTATTAAAACATATAACAAAACCATAAAAGGACTATATAGGTATAGTGTCTTTAGAAACTGGGAAACATAAACAACTGGTTCATAAAGAATCTACACTGTCTCCCATTTATTTCATCATATCTATAGTCCCTTTTGGAATATCTTACATAATAACCTTCTTCCTGATATGGGGAAAGAAAAAATTCAAAAGGGTGAGCTCAAATGCTCAGTAAGGGTAAACAAAAGAAATATCAATCACATCAAAATAAAAACATAACATTTTGGAAATCTTACCCTGCAAAAGAGATCATAATTTCATAACATGGGATAAATCATGGTAGTGAAATGTAATACCAATAATCATAAAACATGAAACTTTGTGTCATGCACACATAATAATAGAGAATCATTTCTTATTAGTCAAGACTCATTGTCAAGACTATCTTAGTGGGCAAAGTCCCTTTATGAACCGAGTTCACTCCTCGTTTCAGTCCTGTTTCACTGAACCGGTATAACATACCGTTATAGCCATGTCTATCTCATGAGATATAAAATATTCACCCAATTAATTGGAGGGAGATATAGGTCCCACCCATATCATAATGATACCATTCTTATGTGTGCCACAAAATCATAAACCATACATCATAGCATAACCCATGTAATAAAAATGGGATTCTTAAACAACATGACATCATAAAACAATTCATATAAGATAAAGGAATTCATAAAAATAATTCAATCACAAAATAATTAAATCAATGTAATAATAGGGATAGGAACATAACCCTATATTATCTTAGATGGAAAATAATTCTGATAAAACACTTGAACTCCATTCTTGAGAAAAATATCCTTTCTACTTCAAAAACATTTTCCTTTCTTAACATGGCATAAAATTTTAAACTAAAATAAGTTGATTAAAAATAAACTTGAAAACTTGTAAAGGAAGATTCTTGGAAATAATGTTTTAAAAATCCATTCATTCCGTATAAGTTAAAAAAACATTCTTCTCGTACTTTTGTCGGAAAAGTCAAAAAGTACCACGTACGAAAAACGAAAAAAGATTCCTTTCATATCTTTTACTAAAAACTCACCAAAGGGTAAAATTGGATTTAAAAATTTTTAATTGTATGGAAACAATATTACATATTGAGTAAACATGTATGTGGATGATAAAATACACCCCAGTAAATACCAAAGTAAAAACAATCTCGGATAAAAATGAGATTGTGATATTTCCCTTACCTTAGGTCCAATTTTCTTCGTAAGTGTCCGAACCTCATGTATAATTATTTAAATAATGTTATTGACTTATTCCAGAATCATACTTATTTTTATGATATCATAGATGGTCATATTCTTAGCTTCTTATTAGTAATATTTCATTACTACTTGTTATTCGGGTGCTTATTACTTTTTGTTTTTATGCGTGTTTTGTCGAATAAATTCTTATTTTTCTTTTTAGGTTATAGATACCTCATTTCCAGAATGGTATTAGTGTAATATATATCATATTAATTTATTCAATTCATTTATATAATCATTATTCAAGGAAGATCATGTAGAACGAGTCACATCACATCGTGGAGACGGTATTCCGTACGTACGCACGAGGGATGATATCATTCCCATGATCGTGGAATTGTATTGGAGTGTATGTATACTATTTCAGAATAAATATAACTTTAAAATAATCATATATATTAATTCTTTACACCATTATACCCATCCACGTAAGGTGGTGGTGGAAAATAGATTACACCACGACATGGAGACGGTATTCCGTACGTACACACGCGCGGTGATTTCATTTTCCGTAGGATGGATAGATGGTGAAATAGGTTTGTTTCATAATTATAATAACATATCAGTATATGGGTGATACTGATGTTATCACTCCATAATGAAACAACTAAAGAAGAAGAAGTGGAAGAAGAAATAAAGATGAAAGAATCGGTAACAGACATTACCTCTTCTTTGAAGCGCTTCTTTGAGACCTCCTTTTAGGGAACTAAAATTGGTATTTGAAGAAGACCAGGACCTCTAGGATGTCTCTAGAGAAGTGTAGAGGAGAAATTGGCAGGGGTTGGCCGATATTGAAGGCTCAAAGTGGTGTGAGGAAGAGAGGGAGGAGGTGCCCTTTTATAAGGGAGGAGAGGGGCACCTTTGGAATAACCAAAAATATTATTTTATTATAAATCCAAATTCAGTTTTAAATAGCTCCAAACTGATTTATTTCGAAGCTAAGGTGGGTATGGGTCGAAATAATTTCATAAAATATAATTTAGACAAGTTTAGGTATCAATTTTAACCTTATCATTTAGATTTAACTTTAAGTTAGATAATTTAACTTTTATCGTGTCTTCTTGTTTTCTTACACTATAAGGTTAATAAACTTACTATATCAAGCCAAACGAACCCAAAGTTGTTTATTATTAATATATATAACCTTATCTAAGTAATTTGTCCGAACCTCATATTTTTAGGAATAAAATAATAATTAATAATATAATATTTTTTTTAAAAACTATTTTATGTCAATTTTGACACTATTTAGTAATTGATTTTTGTGAAAATCATAATAGAATGATTAGTTAAAAAAAAGTTAATTAAATCAATAATAACATGTCATATGAACCTATAAAATTAGTGTAATTCATAAAAAGTCTCAAATTACATTTATTTGGGTATTTATAACATCAATTATGTCAATATTTCATTAATAAGATAATTACTGCATCATCATTGTATCATAAATAAATTAAATTATTTTAAGTCTAAAAATTACAAATAAAATACAATTATGTAGGAAAGTTTTTTATATTTCTAATTAATATTTATAGTCGAATTTATATTATGTATAACCCCATATTAAAAATGATTTACTTATTAAACTTTGATTTTAACTATTTTAACCCTTCTTTAAAAAAATTAATAATAAATGTCCTAATCTAATCCAAGTGGGACTAAATGGTCATATTTAATTCCTAAGGTTGTTTTTGGTCGAATTAAACTTATCCAATAGAATTAGGACATGTGTTAGGGTAATAATAATAACACTTTTACCCTTAATTACCCTATTTACTTTTTACAGTGGTAAAAAAATGTAAAAAGTTACTATTCACCAAAAATTATTTTCATCTCATTGAACCACATTTTAGTCCTTGATATTAACCGTGTCTCTCGGATTTTTGAAATTCCACTCACAGAAGTGGTAAAATTAAGTTTTATGAAAAATTCAATTTTTTAACTACCACTTAGTGGTTTCACTATTCATCAAAAATTGAAAGTTTTCAGAAAAATACCAAAATTTCACCCTAGGCTAATTTCGATATTCCGAATCCAAAAATGAAATCCATTTTGAAAAATAAAATTTATAAAATTTCAAAAAGTGGTTATTACTATTCATAACGGCTATTTTTATTAATATTTTAATATCATATCGTTGTTTAGTGAAACTCGGTATTGCATATGATGAAAGCTATTGAGGAAGGCCACGATTGTGTGTAAAGCAAGCCAAGCTAGTGTTGTGTCTAGTGAAATATTCCTTTGATAAAAACAAAATATTTCTCATATAAGTCTCGGGCGTTAAAATTTGAGGTACGATATGTGTATTTTATAACATAGTATTAGTCTTGAGAAACAAATTCATGAGCGACACCTTTCATGATACATCCCTAGTTCAAGAACTATATATTCCTATTGAACCTTTTCCTCACCCCTAGTGTTTGGAGACTCCAATATGAGACGATTGAGTGACCATGCACTTATAATAATAGTGTGATATCACTCTTGGAGGTGATATATTCATTTGGTATCTCATTATAATAGTGATTATTCCTTATGAGGATATTTTTTTCTACAGATTGGCTATAAACAATTCATACATAGATTTACTATTTCAGGTAGAGGATGTAGTCTATCCACATAGATTAGAGAATGTTTTGATTATTTGGTGATTAGTAAACCCAAGAAGTTTAGGATGGGATCATATATAGGAGGATATATCTAATTACACATTTTATGGTTAATATTACACATAGAGAAGTAGATTCTATGATCTTTCAGCTTCCTTTAGTGGTGGCAGAGTATGAGGATGACTTCCCGGAGGACATGTGGGGTTGAATCCCCATCGAGAGATAGAATTATTCATTGAAATAAACCAATGTATTTCCATGATATATATTACACTATATAATATGGGTCACATAGATCTTCATGAACTAATGGTGCAGTTAGAGAAGCTGTAGATGAAGGGATTTGTTAGACCCAGTATGTCACCCTAGGTAGCCAGATTCTTATCTACTAAGAATGTGGATGGTAGCTACATGTTATGTAGGTTTTATCGTCACCTAATCTAGATGACCATGAATAATAAGTATCCACTATAGGTGATAGATAACCTCTTTGACTAGATGAATGTGGTGAGATGGTTATCGAATAATGACCTAAGATATGGCTATCACCATCTATGATTTCAGGATGAGGACATACCAAAGATTTTATTTCAATGAGGATACGATCAGTATGAGTAAATCATGATTCCATTTAGCATGATGAATTTCATAGTAATATTCAAGGGACTCATGAACTAGATATTTAATCCCATTTTATATTGGTTCAAGTTAGTCTTCATTGATGAAATCTTGGTTTACTCAACATCAAATGAGGAGAACATATAACACTTTAGGATGAGCCACGACTTTCTAGGAGATCACTAGTATTATGGGAGATCCAGATGTTTCTTTTATAGATTAAAGTGGTCCAAATTATTGGTTAAGAAATATTGGAAGAGGTATTAGAAGTGGGCCTAGTAATGATTGAGGCAGTGCTATCTTGTAAGCAACCAAAGAGTGTGACTGAGGTATATAGGTTCCATGGGTTAGTAGGATATTATCATAGATTCATACATTATTTACTTAGGATATTGGAACCCATTTATTATTTGACCCATAAGTGTAATCCATTCATTTAGAATAACAAGTTTCAACTATATTTTTAGTTGTTGTGGTAGAGGTTGATGAGTTCTCCAATCATGAGACTTTAAGGGGAGGGTATTGATTATGTACTTTTCTAAAATACCTTAAGGTATGGGATTGGTTTTTTTATTATGTAGAGGTAAGATGTGATTTTTATAGGTCATGATAGCTATGATCACATGATAAAAACTAAATAAATCATGATATAGAGCTAGTAGTAGTTGTTTTCACCCTAAAGATAAGGTGAATTTATGTTATTGGTGAGAGAATCATCATTTAATATGACTATAAGAGTCTCGAGTATGTATATAGGGTGGTTTTTCTTTTCTTGTTTATTATGTACTACCGTTACTATATGTATACCATACGATTAATGTGTTGTGTGTGATTTGTTTTATATTTTTCACTTATTTCCTAGTTATGAATGTGGCTGTATCTGATTTATTTAATTTCTTTTACATATTTCACTATGATAATGAGGGTATAGTCTACCCATGATGACCTCAATGTCCCTCATCATTAGTTAGAAGCCCCTAGTGTACATTGTGGTGCACTTGAGGCCTTGTGTTCTATCTATATGTGGAACAATTACATTAGAATCCAAGTCAGGGTGTGACAATGAATATCTTGTTCCATTAAATTATATAAAAATAGGTAAGTTATATACTAAACACCAGAGATATGTTGAAATATCTGAAAATAATTTTAAAAATATCACTGGAAGTTTTCTTAATGAAAACAACCATTTCAATTTAAAATTACTTTAATTAAAAACTAAACATATGTAGATTATTAATAAAAAAAATTTCATTGAAAATATCCCTTGAAACAAGTAAAGGATGATTCAAGGTAATTAATATTCATAATGGTGGGAATTGTTTTTTTTTCAGTATGCTTAAAATTAATGATTTTGTTCACACCTTTGGTAAAATGTCCCTCCTTAGAAAAATGGAAATTATATTTGATTTGAATATTTTAATATAAATATAAAAATGGGTAAAAATTACTTTAATTAACAATTTAATAACATTTAAATAATTCTTGAAAAAATTGTAAATAAAATATTACCAATGAATAAAAATATTATGGACTAAATAGAAAAACAATGTCGATTTTCCTTAAAAAAATTATAAATTTTCCGTTTATAGATAGATGAAAATAAAATGGAATATTTTAATTTAATTTTATAATGATAGGATATGAAATTAGATCGGTATTAATATAAAAATAACATCTAATTCCCCAAATAATATCATAAACATTTATAATTCCGAATAAGGATGAGATTGTGAAATAAATCCTTAACTTAGGTTTGACTTTCTTCATAAGTTCTTTTAACATCTTATGTAATTAATTTTAATATTTTATATTTATTTAAATAATAATATTCATAATCATAATATCATATATGTTACACTTATAACATTTAAACACCTACTTATTTATAATCCTTCATTAAAATTTTCATTTCTGAGTGTTAATTGTTATGTATTTCATATATGTTTCAGTTTGATAGTTTGAGTCCTTACATCATTCTCATGGTTAAATAATCTACTAAATGTTAATCATTATAAAAATATAATATATAATACATATAAATATACATATATATTTATAATAATTCATGAAAGACAGTCATTAAAAATGAATCACATCACTTTGTGGAGATGGTATTCCACACATACGCACGAGCGACATTATTATTTTTTAACTACTGAAATGGTAAGAATTTAAATGATATATAATATTTATAGAATCATAATTATGTCATAAATATAAAATATATTCATTATTTCTATATTTATACATATACAAGTAAAGTAGTGATGAAGAACTAATTACAATGCTACGTGGAGATGATAGGACATATGCACACATATGCAATGTGTTTATTTTCCATAGGTAGGAAAAGATATATAAAATGGTTTTAAAATAATAATATTAACATGTACATATATTTATTAAATTATATTTTATATGTTAGGTTAGATATAATAGATTAATATAAAGTATAAAAATATGTAATATTTGAAAGGGTCGGTAAATATGATTACATGTTCCTTGAGATACCTTTATTGGATTAAACCTTAAGACTTTTTAAAATGTTTTTAAGAGATTAATAGATGATTAAGAATTAAGTGGATGAATCATGGAAGGATTTTAGGTTATTTTTGGTTGAG
This sequence comes from Viscum album, assembly GCA_963277665.1. Classification (NCBI taxonomy): domain Eukaryota; kingdom Viridiplantae; phylum Streptophyta; class Magnoliopsida; order Santalales; family Viscaceae; genus Viscum; species Viscum album. The sequence continues at coordinate 286,292,089 of OY728151.1, read as the reverse complement.
TTATAGTGATTAATGATTATGAATAATGGAGGATATGAGGTTCCCTTTTATATGTGAGGGGAGAGACACAATTTGAATTACTTAAAAGATTTTAATAATATAAAGACATTTTCTTGTGAATTATAATCCAATTATATATATATATTCTAAGTTAATAATGGTAATTTATAAATAAAAATATCCAATTTTGTTTAATATTGTTCTTTTTATTTAATTAAATCCTTATCCCTTTATTTTTAACCATTTTAACACATTTTACCCTTAATTAAGGTGATAAATATTCACCAAAGTTACAATTATTTACAACCAAAATTAAGTTGACATTATTACATGATATTAATAATTCATATTAATAATATGAAATACATTTTATATCATTAAAATCTTAGATGTGTATGAATTTAATTTTCATATAATTATATAAAACATAATGAAAACCCTTCCTTTTTAAAAGATAAGGATGCAAAATATTTTACCAAAAAAATCATGTATAATATTGATTCTAATTGGATTAATTGGAATCTGTTAAATGAAAGGTGGAATAATTTCTTTTAAATTCAAAATGAAACCCAATTAAACCTTATAAAAACTTTATTAAAAAAGAATAAATAAAAATAGTTTTTTTGAAAAAAACATTATTTATGTAACACCGTGATATTTTAAAAAATAAAATATTTCTAGATAGTGTATATGACACACAATACCAATCCTAAATGAACAATGAAATATTATTATTTAAATATAATCATTATATCTGAATCTTTAAATTGGTGTGTATGAATAGGATTAACCACATTATGAAATATATATAAATGTACAACAAAATTTAATCTTATAGATAAATTATTCATAAATAATCATTAAAATTTTAGTTTAGTCATTCTATTCTTGAAAAATATGTTTTCTTAAATCATTGTTTGTATTGATTTTTACGATAAATTATTATTGTTAATTTATAGAAAATTTATAAATTTTAATTTATAAATAAGTTATAATTTTTTATATGATCATATTGAAATAAGATATTAGTAAAATTTTGGGATTTTTTTTAAAAAAGTGTGATTCTTTAGCGAGTAGTGAAAGACAACACATTTTGTAAACATGAAATTTATTTTCAATAAATTTTTAAATTTAAAAATATAATTGTTATTTAAGTTTGATTTCAGAATTATATAAGTATTATTTATTAAAGTTTAACCTAATTTATTATGTTTCAATAATCTTTGTACTATATTTTGGTATATGTTCATTTTTTGACTTAAAAATGTTTTTTTTGAAAAACTACTTTTCAACTCGTTTTGCAGGTTTAAATGCAAATTTATTTATACCATGTATATGAATTGAATATTATAAAATGACTTACATATTATGAATCAAGTGAATCAATTTTGGTAAATTGTTACCTTTTATTGTTAGTCACCATGAATAGTAACTTATTAAATATTTATCTCTACAGTAGGGGTTAATCAAGCAATTGATGTTATAGAAGATATGATAAAAAATAAATACTCACCCTAAAACCTTATTGTATCCTATTATATGAGTTGATTTTGTATATTTTCATATATTTATGAAATATATGGCCACATCAATATATATTTATTTGCTTTTGATCTTTATAATATTTTAAAAAAAGTAAAAATGTACCTTTCTTACTTTTAATAATAATAACATTCCAAGAAAGGGGTAAAGAATTATTTTTTTGGTTATAAATATTAATTTTAAATTTAAATTATTTCTTTTTATCATGGAAATTTATTTATAATTTTTAGTAATGACATAATTATCTTAAATACCGATGCAACGTTCGCACCATATTAAAACAATTAATAGACATGTTAAATAAATGATTTTAAAAATAATCATAGTATTATAAATTGAATGAATTATTTTTTTCCATGATTTTTATAAATAATTATAAAATTTAAATGTTATGGGAAATAATTATATTAAAATAAAATTTATCTTATGTTATTTTAAAATTAAAATTAAATTAATAGTTCAAAAGATGATAATAATGATATTTTATAATAAATAACATTTTACTAGATGATTTATAATTACTGAAAAATATATATTAATCCAAATTTTTTTTATGTGGTTGAAAATTTCAATGATGGTATATTTACTGGTCAATTAACCTTTTATAGTATTCATCTTGAACCCTGAAGTGTAAAAACCCAGTTATCATGGTAATTTTCCAAATGGGTTAACACTGGTTGAAATAAAGAGAAAAGGGTAAAAATAAAATCCAAACACATGGAAATTTTTTTGGATGATGTTATTTAAATAAATTATCATTCTAAATTAAAATTATATCAATTTAGATCATTTTTAGGAAAATTTATTTATATTAATTAAATATTTTATAAATTCCAATAGTTCCCCTTCACTTATTTATTAAAGGTCACCTCATCTCCTATTTTCTTCACACATCAAGAAACTTTTTTTAAACCCATAAAAAATACATTCCTCAAATAACTTACCATTTTATAGAGTCCTTTTATTATTATAAAATACTCCTACAAAGCCTTTTGGTGTAAAATTATAGATGTTTTCCAAAAAATAGGTATCATTCTTAACTGAGTGTTTTTGTTTTATTCCTTCTTCCACCTCATTCCGATATTCTAAAACCACTATGATATAATAAAATCATTATCACCAATATACATAGTTTTTATTATGTTAATTTAATAACCTAAATTCATATCTTCTTCCATCAAATGGGAAATGAAAATGTTGTTAATGTGTACTATGGGATACCGCCTCACAAGAAGATGTAATTCATTTTCTATCAACATCTCTCAAGGATGTTTATGATGATAAATTTAATGTATACATATGAATTTGATGAAATATTTATCATTTTTTAACTTTGATAGATCATATATTTTCTTATATTTCCATTCATTGAAATATGATAACGACGTTCATGCATATATGTGGATGACCACATCCATGAAGTTCTGTGATTCATTTTTCATTACCTAATTAAATGGATGTTATATATGATTTATTTTAAAGAAATTATATGATATTTATTATATAATTATATTTTTGTAACTATGAAATGAAACTTACCTTCTTTCCACCATGATCATTGAGAAATTAAAACATTACACATGCATACATACAACCTACCATCTCCATGATTGTAACATAGTTCATTTTTAATATACATAAGTCCAGGGTTTTTTATAGTTATAATTTATGTATAAAATATATAATTATGAAATTATTATTATTTTGGAGATGATAAATCAATGACCACTTTTACCATTGTTATCCTACCAAATTCATTTCAAAAAAATGAACTAAATATCATCAAAACATCTGATATGGACTTATTTTATTATGTAAATAAATATAACAAGGAAATAAATTGAAAATATAAATAATAAACATGAAAATAAAATAAATAACATATTTGTTTTATAAAAGAAGATAAAAAATGTATGTGAGAAGTCGGGCCTGAGGTAAAAGGTTTCTTAACACAATTTCCATACTTTGGGCTACACTTTTACTTTATTGACTATGTTTTTTCATGATTATGGTAAAATTGACTCTTATTATATTACATTTAAATTTTTTTATTTACATTTGATTCATATAATCACTTTATTAATTAATTATCACTTAAATGATATAATCATTCTCTGATATTTCATCTCAATTTACTGTCATTATGGAATAAATTAATGCTATAAACCTAATTAATTGTATATGGTGTATATGTTTCCTATTTTATATGTTATATAATAAATCATTCATAATTCATTGTATTTTATGTTTCAATTAAAATTATTTAATCTAAGTGGATTTGAAAAAAATGTTACCAAGTGGTAAGTTTTTCCTAAATCAAGTTTTTGTTATTATATTTTTACACCTCTTCATTAATTATATTAGGTTAACATTATTTTTGAAATTGATTTTTTTAATTACATAATATTACCAATTTTTTTGTATGTATTTAAATTTGTTACAAATTATAAATTCATTTATTAATTCTCATATAAATTTTGTGATCATTGGATGAGTTCTTTATCTCAAATTGTCATCCATGGGAAATTTGTTATGTTATACACCTATTTTATTTTATTAGTTGTATCTAATTACACTTTTATTTGATATAAAATGATTTTATTTTATTAATCATATTTAATTATTCATTTGATTTTATTTCTTTCATGGGTTTATGATTAAGATGTTACCAAAGAATTAAGGGTTTATTTCATAATATCATCCTTATTCAAGATTGTTTATGTATAAGTATCTATTGGGAAAATTATATTATTTCACTATCTTGATCTAAATTAATTTTCTTATCCATTTTTTATTTTAAAAAATTATATATCTTCTTTTAATTTTCTTCTTTTATGCTCTCAAAATAAGAAAAAATTATTTTTAATGAAAACAAATTTTATTTCATCTTTAGTATAAAATATTTTAACTTAATGTCCATGTTTTCAAAAAATGTTCTCATGAACGTTTTTAATATTACTATATTATTATTAAATGTAAAATTTACACAAGATTGATTTTTTAAAAAATATTTTAAATGTAATATATTTTAACTTTCTAAAAAAGGTACTTGTTGACTTTTTACTGAAAATTTTAATGGAATAATTATTTTGACATACTCAGTATGAGTAGAATTTCCCACCATCATGAACACTAAATGATTTTTATCATATTATATATATTTTTATGTTTCTTTTCAAAGAAATTATTTATCAAAATACTTTTTAAATATTTTTTTTTAAAATTAAATTTCAAACTTAAAATTATCTTTTCCCCAATATTGTTTTTGGTGATCTTTTTATAGTGTTTCTATTCATCAATAACAACAACATTTTTGTTATCAACTAGGAATAGGTACTATTGATAAAATTTATATTTATTTCTCTTGATGCTTTGTGATCAGTAATAAATGGTATTGATTTTACATTCTATATGTATGTTCATCCTATAATGGAACTTTTTTGAATAAGGAATGAAGATCAAGTTGTATAGTTTTTTCATATGATGAATACATTAGAATTATTATATTTATGTGGGTACTATAATTACAATCCCCCTCTATGCATTGAATGTATCATGACAAAAACCAATTACCTATCCTTATAAAATGAGTTTTTGATGTAAGCTTACCCACAATTTAAACTGTTTTGGAATAAGGCCTCGATTGTATGTTTCATATACTCAGAATTATGTATTTTATATTTATAAAATTGGTAATTATTACATATATTATTATTTTAAATAGTATACATGGGTATGCTTCTAATTAATGTGATTATTAATATTGAATCATTTTATCATCATTTAATTATTCTATATTATTCTCCATTCTCAATTTTTTGATAAAATTGAATGTGTTTTTAGTTATTTTCCTTGTTGTGTTGATTATTCCTTATTTTAATTATGTTATACTATGTTGTACCTAAGCATTATTAATAATATGAGATCACCATTATTTTTTTCCTTTACCCAGGATATTATTAATGAATATATCATTGATTTCAAGGCTTTAGAATATTTACTTTCACAATGTTTTTTATTTTATGTTTTCAAATGTAATGTGAGATTCAAGTATGTTTTTAGTATACCAAGACTAATAAAATATTATGTCACTCTGGTTATTATTCTTTATATCTATTTATAATGTAATTATGTAACAATAAGATATGTTCTAATATGGTTAGGGTAATTATAGTTAGTATTAAATAATGTTTATTAGAAACCTTGGGAACTATATTTAAGAAAATTAGGATTAGGTAACAAAACCCTATGGCTGAAATTAAGGAATATTTTTAGTATAGGATAACATAATAATGACTTGTTAAGGTAAATATTATTTGGTTTCCTAAGAAATACACCGATGTTAGAATATTACAAGTGGATGTGGTTTTATAATAGATGCATATTGAGGTAATAACTTTGAAAAGAGGCGGTCGAGTATATATTGACCAATATTCTAGTGCATGGTGAGATTTAACTTATTGTTCACCTAGTTTAACACTCTTAAGGTATATTCTTGGGTTAATCCACATTTTTTGTTATAATATATTATAATTAATGAGATAATAGAACCTATTGAAACCTATGATATTCTATAGTAATGTTGAATAAACCTAAAAATTTACTGGGATGATAAGTCTATGGTTGATTGTAATTTTAAAGGCACAGATACCCCTTTTTATGATCTATGTGATGGAAGTTTATCATGAATAAGGATATTTTGGAATCTTTTTATGGGAATACCAGCCTTTGGTATAATATATTCTTTAGTGAAAATTATATTATAAGAACACTAATTTTATATTTTGTGAATATTAGTTTAATTTCATTGATAACCTTCTGTGTTACTATGACTAATGGCATTAAGGTAATAATAGTCATTGAAAATTTTGTGGAAAAAATAATAAGTATAAAAAAATTATAGGTTAAAATTATATTTGATTATTAATGTTGATTTTGAGGATGTTCATTATATTTTTTGGATATGTTATAAGAATTATATATATTTTTTTAAAAAGTACAACCTGTAAGTTGGTTGATAACTCATTGAATTTAGAAAGGCCACATGTCTTGAAACCACAAACTAGGGGACTCAAGGATGAATCACCTACTATTGGTTTATATAATCACTTGGTAAGTATTACTTTTTTATTTAAATTATTATAAGGATACATATTTTGTTTATATTGGGAATCATATTATAATTTAAAACATTCATGATTTTTTTGGATTATGAGGTGATTATTGAAATTTTGGGAGATGGATTATTGAGTTGAAGTATATTTTTATTTCATATCCATATTTTTCAAAATTATTATAAAAAGTCCTTTTATTTACTCAAATAATTTATTTAGAAAATCTTAATTTATCATTTTCTTTTTAAGATGTTTTAATGAAATATTTATAATGTTTTAAAGAATGTTCATTTTTTAATTTCATTTCCAAAATTAAAAATGAATGATTTTAAAATATATTGAGTCAACGGACTTTCCCAATACCATAATCGTTTTATAATATTTAGCTTCTTCGATAGAGTTTTCAATTGTTTGAAAAATGAAACACTTTAAAGAAAACATATTTTAATGTTTTACTTCCATTTTTTTAGTTCTATAAATATTCTGAAATTTTTGAAAAATGATATATTTATGATGAGTTTATGGTCTTTTTCACACCTCCAAAATTTATGGTTTTATGGCCATTAGCTTCCACTAGATCATTCAATTTCTTAAGATTAATGATCTACATCACTCTCCATAATTATTTGGACATTATGATATTTATCTATGTCTATATTTTCACTTTCAAATAATTTTATCATATTTAGATACCTAGTTATGTGATGACCTTCATATTTAGTTTTTCTTATTTTTAAGATGATTTTTTATTAACCCTTTTTATGATGTGGGATTTCAAAAAATGTAGATTTAAATGACAATTTTTTTTAACTGAGATCAAGTTCATATTTCAGGTATGATATTTATTAAATGGTAGAATAATTCACCACCCTAATATTTTAAAATAGAATATTATTTCCCACAATATATATGACATAAAACACTGTGCTGAAATGAACTATGAAATATTATTATTTAAATATGATTATAATAACATAACAATTAAATTGGAAGGTATTATTAGGATTTAATTATTTAATATATATATAAGTTTACTAATAAATATAATTTTATTGATATATTTTTAGTAAACAATCACTCAATTTTTAGTAATGTCATTTTATTCATCAAAATTAATTTTCTTCAAAAATGGATCTTATAGATTTTTTTGAAGAAATATTATAATCATTTTCTAGAAATTTTAGAAATTTTAATTTATAAATAGGATATGATTTTTTAATTAATAATATAATAAATATAATATGGATAAATTTTTTTATGTTTCTGAAAAGTGTGATTTTTCATAGAATAATAACAAATGAAGCTTTATGCAAAACTGTCATTTCTTTTTAATATATTAACTAACATAAAAGTCTCAATATGATTTAAATTTGATTTAAAATTAACCTAAGTAGTATTTAGTTATATTTCATACAGTAAATTATATTTTATTATTATTTATATAAGATTTTTTATAAGTTCATTTTTGGACTAAAAATGAATTTTTTCAGAAAGACTACTTTTCATCGAATTTTGTGTGTTTAATTTTAAATTTAATTATAAAAATTATATGAATTTAATAATGAAAAATTTATTAAATGTTTGGAATAATTTGGTAAATATTTTTTAAATATCTCACTTTTATTTTTTGTCATTATGAATTGTAATTATAGTAAATATTTATCCCAATGGTAAGGGTAAATAAGGTATTTAATGTTAAAAACATTTATAAGAACTACAATTTTTTCAAAACACAATCCATTACACTATTTTATGAATATAGTTCTATTATAAATATCCATGTATCAAATATACGTATAAATGGTTTCATATTTCATTGAATTTTCCCTTCATAACATTTAAATAAAAGATAAAGCCTAAAATATCAATTTATTTCTTTTAATAACTATAATATTTTGTGATAGGAATAAAAAAATTCTGTTCAGTTCTAAAGATTAATTAGAAATACAATGATTTTTTCCTTTTAATTTATTTCTAATTTTATATTAATGAAATAAACAGCATAAATTCTTCTGAAACGATGCACAATAATAATTAAATTAATAGAAAAACAAAATTAATGATTTAAAAATATCAAAATTTATATAAATTGAATAAATTAATATGTTCTAAGTGTTTTAGATAAATAAAACTTATTAGTGATGTGGGTAAATATTATCTTCTAATTTATTTTCCTTTATTACTTTTTCAAAGTCAAATTAATTGAATAGTTTCAAAAACGGCATTAATGATATTTTATAATAAACAATATTTTATTAAGTTTTTTAAAATTACTAATAAAAAAATATTCAACCCATTGATTATTATATAGTGGAAAATATCTACCATTTTCTATTTATTGGTTAAATTTATTTTTATATTAACCATCATGACCCCTAAATATTAAAAACATTTTTATTATGCTAATTAATAAAAATCTTTAATGGAGGTTGAATAAAAAATATAAAGGTAAAAAACTCAATTTTGTTTTTCAAATTTCATTAGAGGATATTATTTACAACTATACTCATCATTTATTATAATTTTAACAACTTTTATGCTTTTACTTATGAATATTAAATTATATTATTTTATTATTTTTATAAATTCTAAAAGTGCCCCTTCCCTCACTTATAAAAGGGAACCTCATCTTTTCTTTTCTTCACACATAAAAAATGATATTTTCTCATACAATAACTACCCAAATACATTCCTTAGGACTTTACTCTATCTAAGAGGCCTTGTAATGATTATAAAACCCTTATAGGATGAATTTTGTTTTAAACCAAAAATATATTGTCTGCCAAAGAGGTATGGTTCTTAACCAAGATTCATTGTTTTATTAATTATTTTACCTCCTCAAAATATTATTCAACCTTTATGATATAACAAAATTAGTATCTACTAAATAATATGATTTTATTATTTTATTTTCCTAAACTATATTGATACACGCTCAAATTTACCCAAGATATGAAGATAGAGTGGTTCCTGTAGTGTAACTTGTGTTGTCGAATCCTCAGAGACCTAAGAAGTAATCTATAGACACGCACATTATAAGGACTATTTTTGGATATGAAGTGGACAACTTGGGTTGATTTTATATGGTTTTAAATGATCACAAACAGATTTAAGTTAATTCAAATTAAGGTAATGAGTTGATCCTAGGTTATCGCTCGGGGTGGATTGGATGAATTCCTTTTTAATGATTTTATTTTCTTATATTTAAGATGGGTTCATTTAAGAAGATCAAAAAAAATCATCACTTACTAGTTTAATGCCTATACAAACTAATAATAATCACCTATACACTTTAAGGATCAATGTTTTGATCACTCCAAGGTAAAGGTTCGTATTAGCACTTGAAATGTGTGACCTTAAATTCAATAAGGATGGAGAGGTTTTAAAATCATTAAATAAAAATCACATTTAAAAGAATTGATTAGCCATTAATGGAGTGATAAATAACATCCAATAAAAACCCTTGATACTCCCTTGGATCAACCCATAAAATATTTATCCCTCCATTGATGACATGTATTTAATGGAAGCAGGAAGTAGACCTACGAGAGTGAAATTGAAGAAGTAAAAACAACAAAAATCGATCACTCCACCGTTGTGTGATAAATATCACAAAGTATGATGTGAATAAATTCACACCTTGAACCAAAGGTATCAACGTTATTTGTAGAAGAACATAATAAGAGTAAAGGAATAACTTTTATTATGAAACTAATGTGAATTAAACAACTTACATGAGAAAGAAATGCTATTACAAACACAAAGCAACACCATAACACTACAATGAAACCAAACACCAATGATGATAAACTCCTCCACCACCGCTGACTTAAATAGTAATTTCAATAGGCTTGGGTACCAACAGTACAAAGGATCCCACTTGAGTATGGTAGGCATAGGGTGGTGGAAAGTAAGGGAGAAGAGACTTTTCCACCCATGATCCGAATTTGCAGCCATCTTGCTTCCACCAAAAAGAGGCGCCTAAAAAACCTTCTTGATGGATTAATTATAGCGTAAAATAGAGGAATAAAATGTATCCCCTGATGTCTCCTAACATCCTGTAAAATTTGGACCCATTTGGAGTTGTGGATGCCGAGATATAATTAAATTGGTAGGTTGTTTTCTGGGCTGTAGAATCTGGCCCAAAATTTTATCTCCAAATTGGTCTGCCTTAATATCCACCATGGAGGCCTAATTATCCCTAGATCCTGAAAAATTATTTGTTCCTATATATGTCTTATAATAGTACATGAAATTTGGGCTTTATTGGGCCTGTATTTTGGGCCCCACATTCTCATTAGTGGGTTAGTATCCAATCTGCATTCTCCAGAATTGTTTGCATGAAATCCCATTTTGGTGGTCTTACAATGTGAATATTCTAACACTCCACAAGTTTTAATTATTATCAATATAATTAAAAACCTAAAAATTAAATATTAAAATAAAATCAAGATCATTGGGTACTTTAAATGATTTTAAAAAATGTACCACATAATAGTGCATTTTAAGAAGGGATTACAATAATAATGTGAAATGATGTTCAAAGTGTAAAATGTACTAAAATAGTGTTTATTAATAATAAATCACATGAATATTATATATATATTAAAAATAAATATTATCCTCATTTAGCGGCTAATCATATATTGATATCCTTTTCTATCAAATAGAGAATAAAACCATCCTTCATGTTTATAGCAGGCTACTGCCTCACTAACCGATATAATTTAGTTTTCATCATTTCATCCCATTTATGTTTATGAATATTTATTTACTCTATCTATAATATTCATGAAATATTTATATTTATATAACTATATTATATCATTTATGTTCTTACATTCACAATCATTGAAATATGATAATTTCGTTAATGCGTAAATGTTGATTACCACCTCCAAGAAGTGATGTGATTAATTTTTCAATATTATATCACATGGATGGAATTTATAAGTGTGTATAATGAAATAATATGTAATTTATTATGTAATTATCATTCTATAAAGTTAAAATAACACTGAAATTATTTCCATCATGATCATAGAAAAATCAAGACATTACCCATGCATACATATTTCCTATTGTCTCCTTGATTGTAACATAGATATTTTTTCTTAACCAAAATTAATGGATTTTAATAACATAGTTAATGATATTATAAATCACAACCATGTTTATTAATATAGTTATATTCATTATAAAAATATTCTGAAAATATTTAAATCGTAAAGGAAATAGTTTTAATTAATCACTTTTATTATATGGTTTTATATAAAAGTTTAATTTATAAATTTTTGAATTTTAATTTTAAAAAATTAATATCATTATTATAATAAAAATATAAAAATTAACTTATGGTAATACTATCAATTTTGTTAGAATATATTGTCTTTCTAGGGAATATTGAAAAATATTATTTTTTGTAAAAATTTCATTTCATTTCAATAAATTATGTAATTTAAAGTTTAAATTTTTATATGGTTTAAAGTAAAATAAATATTATCTAGTTATATTTAATCCAAATAATTTATTTTTAATCAAATTTATATTGTATTTTAGTATATTTCTTATGGGATTAAAAATGGGATTTTAATAAAAATAGTTTTAAAGTGAAATTTTTTTCTCCAATTTTATTAATTAATATAATACCTAATGAAGAATTATTAAAATTAAATTTAAATATTATATCTCAATAAATATTAATCTATATTAATAAAAGGATTTTTATTAGTGATATATTTAGTATAAAATGATATTTTTCTTGAAAAATACACTTTTTTAAAACCCTTTCTTCAACGCATCTTCTGGTATTTTTTAAATTAATGTTTTGCACTTTTTTTGAAGTGAATTAAGAAAAAATGGATTAAAAATGTTAAATCAATATAATTTATATTTTCTAATAAGGTTAACACAATTTTTACCTTAATGAATATTGAATAGTGTAAAAATTAATTACTATTGTAAAAGTAAAAACGGATTTACCACAGGTTAATCTAAAAAGGTTAGGGTTAAAATTTACTAATAACTTGTCTAAAACCATTTGTATAGAAAAATTTAGACCTTTTAATTTATAAAACTTAATGAAGAAATTTTTTTGTTCTTTTTTCATGTTACAGACGTGGTTACACCTTTTTCTTTCCAAAAATTATAATTGTGACATTTACCTCCCTTATAAAAGGAACCCCTCTACTCTCAACTTCACACCATCAAATACCATTTTCTTGGACAAAAACTAACAAAATTACTTTATAATATCCCTAACCATGACCTAGATACCATATTTTGACAATAATTCTATCCTAATAATGATTTTGGTTCTTACCTAAGGTAGTTTCCTCAAGAAGTGGTATCGTTATTAACCAATAGTCTCTATTTAATTTATTCTTCCACCTCCATGAAATATTCCTAAATTAATAATAAATTATAAAAAAATTATCTAAAATACTATGATATTTTATATGTCAATGGAATAACCAAAATCTATCTATTATTCCATCAAATGGGATTTGAAAATAATCATCCATGTGTATGATAGACTACAACATCATGGACTGATGTAATTCTTTTTCCATTATCACTGCTCACAATTTTTTGTATTGTTGGATTTAAATAATATATTATATTTGAAAAATATTTATAATTTTTTATTTATTATATCACATAAAAATTCATAAATTCTATTATGTGGTGGATATGATAAAGTCACTCATGTGTACGATGGACTATCGCCTCGTGAAGCGATATGACTTGATTTTAATTAATACTTAACATGGAAGCTAATAAGGATAATTTTAATTAATATATTTTATTTGTATGAAATCATATTTATATTTATGAAATATTTATAATTATGAAATATTAATATAACATTTTCATTCATACATTGAAAAATTAAGACATCATTCATGTACATATAGACTACTTCCTCCACAAAGAGATGTGTTTTTTTCATCACCACATCAAAATAATGATATATATAAGTATATTAAAATAAATTACATGGTATATAAAATATTATGAACATTATTTAAAGGTGAAATTTTATTTACCTTTTGATTGTTTGAAAATGGAAACCTTACTCTTTCATGCATACAACCTCCTATCTCTACGATGACAACAGATTTAATTTTTCATAACCATATAACCTGATTAGATTTAAATTTATAATTGACATATAACTATGATAAATATTTCCTGATTATATTTCTGTATATGGTGAAATAATTACCATTGGGACCAATATTCAACCTACATATTTTATTTTGACATATAATCAAAATATTATCTAAACCTCCAAAATAAAATTAATTGATTACGTAATTGTATTTGACATGGTAATAAGTGAAATGAAATGAATAATAATAATTAAATGGTTTATTAAGAAGGTAAATAATTATCAGATGTCTATTATTATGTTTGATAGATAACGAGCACGATGAATCGAACTCATGACAAGGGACTTCATCTCAATTATAATTTGTTAAGGCATGTATTGATGTTATGGACCTATATACTTTTTTAAGGTTTATATAAAAACTAATTTACATGATATATAATTAATATCTCTATTAATATGATATTTAATGTTTATTTTTATTATATTATTTAATAGTGTTATGATTCAAACAATTCCAAAGTGATAAGTGAATTTTCATTAAAAAAATATCTTTTAATTTTTTCCTTCTAACCCTATTTTCATTCCATGTCCAAGATATTAAAATGATTACATCATGGAAATAATATTTTAATAAAGGGAATATTTCCATTTCATTCTTTTTTTTCAAAAAATAATTTATTCTTTGTTTGAAACATGTGACTTTATTTTGAAAATAGAAAATGAATATTTTATTTTAATTCATAAAATAATAAAGACTTTTCCACACCATAACCATTATTTTAATTCTATAATCGAATAAAATATTTAAATTATTATTAAATTAAAACCCCTATTTCACATGTTCTGGGATATTTATGTTTTTAAGATGGGTTTTTAAACAAAAATATAATTTTGATATATGAATTTTTTTTGAAAATGGGTTTAAAATTGTTTTTCAAGGGTTTATAATAAAAAGTTCTAATCATAATTTTTGTATTCATGATATGGTCTATTGAAATTTTTTATGATGAGTTCTCCCTAATTTATCTAGGTGATCCTATTATATATTATTCCATGGGTGTTTCTAGATAGTGCTCCAATGAATTGGGTAATGATTATGTTCTCTGGTGTATTATATTAGAAATTTTCCTTATGGTTATTATATTTTTTAAGGATTCAATAAGGGTTCTATAAAAAGATGTACCAAGGAACCTAAATTAATTTTATATTATTTCTAATGAGTTTTCATGTAAATAATTTTATTTCAAAAGTAAATATAATTATATTTATTTTAAATTAAAAATGATTCTCTTTTTAGGGAAAAAGTTATGTTTTTTAAAAGGTTTTATGGGTTTTCATGTTTTTTATTAGACTATTAAAATTAATACTTTTATTTCCCTTAATGAGATTTTTTTTTCACATATCATGTTTTTTAAAAAAATCCTTTGGGTTTATGGATGGATAAATTAAAGGAAAAAAATCAAGTTGAAGTTACTAAATATTTTTCATGAAATGAAATCATGCTTTATTTTTAATACTTTATATTATAGAAAATTAGATAATGATAAAAAATTTCCACTATGAAATTTATTGTTATTGTTATGTATTAGTTATGAACTTGTTATCTAAATATATTAACTAGAAAGGATCCTTAAATGTAAGGAAATGAATTAATGACATAAAATTCAACCTTATATAATGTTTAAGTCTTGATTATTATAGTTAGTAAAAAAGGATGGTTTAGATAACCTTATAGGTTAATATAATGTTAATAAAATCCCCATAAAAAATGTTACTTTATAGTTAAGTTGAAATGATATATAATTTTAAGATTTTCATGTTTCTTTATCAAAACATTATCAGTTTAGAATGGTTTTCCACAAAGGAAATAAGTAGTTTGTATTTAGAAGGAACTGAGAGGAAAATATCCTTCCAAATAAATATCTTGAGATGGATGGAATTAGAACATAACTATTTTATTTAGTTATAAATCATTTTACACAAGATATAAATGGTCGTGGAGTCTATGCCATAGAGGAACCCGATCAACCACGAAAGAACATGTCTATAATGAATAATTTCATAAGGAAACATCCTAAATAATATAGTGGATCATATGAACTTGGGGTAGCTGAATGATGGATCAATGCGCTAGATAATATATTTTAAGTCTTGTGTTATTTAGAATTTCAAAAGGGAGCTCATTCCGTATATCATTTTGAATGTGAGGGTGATTAATGGTGGTATTATATTGAGAATAAAATATATAAAGATGAACCTAATTCCATATAATGGAAAAAATTTAAGGATATTTCATTGACAAACATTTCCCTATGTTTTTTTAATTCAAGATGGATAAAGAGTTCCTTGAATTTAGGAAAAATATGATGATTTTTTGTGAACATACGAAGCCAATTTTACCAGAATAATACAGTACATAACATATTTTGGTTATGAATTTGTTAGTAAAATCAATATTTTCTTTTATCATGATTGAAACCAAGTATTCATAGATATTTTTATACACATAAATTTAAAATGCCTAATAAATTTATTTTTTTTTGTGATGAAAAGGATGATATGGTGTTTTCTAACACATATATGCATCATAATTCTGGAAGTAAGAATCAATTTGGATGGAAGGTAATGGAGAAAAATACATTAATGAAATATGTAAGTAAGAAAATGAAGTTATAATATTATGGTATGTGTGGTAAAAATCGCCCTATGGAATGTCTTATGAAATCAAAGAAATGTTACAGATGAATAATGTTTGGTCATATGGTTTTTGATTTCAAGGAAATTAATCCTAAATAATTAGATAATGGGGTAAATGATATCCATCCAAGGATTAGGTGTTTTTGTTTCAATTAGTTGGGTCATTATGATAAAGTGTGTTAGATGTTAGTAACTTGGGTTGGAAATCATCATGATCATGATGAAAATGGTGTTTAAAAATATTTTTCTTCTAAAATAGTTGATATTGGGACATCAAATGAAGTGGGGAAAAGTATGTTACTTGTGTATTTTAATTATACTAATACCCTGTTTGACTATGGATCATCACATTCATTCATTTATTTGAAATATTAATTTAATTTTGGAATATCACCTCATTAAATTATGATAAGAATATTAGTGAAAACCATGTTTGAAGTATTAAAGAATAAAATATTTATAGGGACCTTTGTTTTGTTTTTAGTGTACTAGAAATTATCATGAGTAGAATAAAAAGGGTGTTTAAAAATCTTTTTCTTCTAAAACAATTGATAATGGGAAATCAAATGAAGTGGGTACAAGTATGTTACTTGTGTATTTGAATTATGCTAATACCCCATTTGACTGTAGATCATCACATTCATTTATTTATATGAAATATTCAAGTAATTTACGAATATCACCTCAAGAAAGTATGATAATAATATTAGTGAAAAATATATGTAAATTATTAAAGAATCATAAATTTATAGGAACCTACTTGTTGTTTTTAGTGTACTTGTATTTACTGTAATAATTATTGAATTGGACATAGTGAATTTTTAGATCATTTTGGGTATGTATTGGGTTTTAGTTTCTCATGATAAGTTAGATTATAGAGCCAATAATGTTTTATTCAATAATTTCATAACATTTATAACATACCAAGAAGATGAAAGATTTATTAGAGAAGGTTTCGAAAGTTAACTTTCTCATATTATTGAAAAGATAGTAACTGTTCAAATTAGTTTTATACCCTTTATGTATGAATACATGGATTTATTTCCTAATTATTTTTCAGTTGTTATTATAGATTGGAAAGTTGAGTTTATTGTTCACTTATTTCCTAAAGTTAATCCTATTTTTAACCCACATATCGAATCAATCAAGTTGATCTTTTAGAATTGAAAAATAAACTGCAGGAGTTGTTAAATAAAGGTTACCTTCAACCTAGAACTTCACTATAGGGTTATGCTATATATTTTTTTAAAAAGAAATATGGATCAATTAAATTTTTAATTGATTATTGAGACTTTAATAAAATCACTATTAATAACAATTATCATTTTCCTCATATCTATTATTGTTTTGATGTGTTCCAGGGAGCTCAGTAAATTTCAAAGGTTGATCTATGGTCTAGGTACCATGAGATAAATTTGAAGGGGGATGACATTATGAAAACGACATTTTGGATTACATATGGGCATAATGAGAATGTATTTATTCCTTTTGGGATTTTAAATTCACAAAATGTATTGATGGACTTTATGAATATAGTTTTCCAGGAGTTCTTGGATAATTTTTTGGTTCTATTCATTGATTTTATTTGGTTATATTTTACTATTTTGGGGGAACATTAAAATCATTTAAGGACTAACTTGAAAACCTTGAATAAAATGAAACTATATGAAAATTTTTTATCTATGAATTTTGGTAAAAAAATATTCTCTCATTTGGCATATTGTTTCTAAATATGTAATAACTATTAACCCTGATAAAAAATAGTTTATAAAGAATATACAAGAGCCAAAAAATATCATAGAGATTCATTGTTATCTTGGATTATTAGGTTACTAATAGAATTTTTTTGGAAACATTTCTTGGTTGTATAGCCCACATACTATGTTATCTAAAAAATAAGTGAAATTCATCCAGAAAAAAGAATGTGAATATTATTCCCAAAAACTAAAAATAATATTTTTTAATGAACCTATTTTTACACTACCTTTAAAGAATCAAAATTTTTCCATCTACAATGAATCTTCATTAAAGGTACTAGGTTGTCTCCTGATATAGAATGACCGACATACAGATTATGATTATCATTAACTAAAAACACAAGAGTAATATTACCTTTCACATGTTTTGGAATTAGATGATGTGTTTTTTTCATTGAAATTTTAAGGAATCATTTATATGAAGTAAAGTGTGAAGTATATAATGATCATAAAATTTTTATGTATATATTCACATAGAATGAATTTAACATGAGATAGATATATTTTTTGTAATTGATCAAGGATTATAATTGCAAGATTCATCAACATCAAAGAAAAATGAAACAAAATGGATGATACCTTGAGTCAGAAAAATAATTTTACGTTAACAATAATACATTTGAAAAATGTATGTCTAGTTAATGATATGATGATTTTTTCCTAGAATTTTTAGATTCATGGACATCTTCTTTTTTGTTTTAGGTTTTAAGTAAATTTAATTTCTCAGAAATATTTTAATAGGCTGAGAAGGAAGATCGTGGTTTATAGAAAATGGTAGAATCTCTTAATAAGGAAAAATATCTTGATTTTAATATTAAAAAATTAGGTGTTATATTATTTTTAAAAAGTAATATGTGTTTCTTATGATTCCCAGTTGATTAAATATTTTTCTAGTGAAGATAATTATTCTCTATTTTCTGTTCATCTGGTAAAAACTAATATTTAACGAGAACTTTTGGAGTGTTACCATTTTGATGGAATGAGAATTGATAATACTTACTTAGAATGAAGTTTTTGAATTTTTATAAGGTTAAAACTAAATGAAATCTACAAATGGGATTACTTTAACCATTTCTATTATTGAAGTGGAAATGGGAAAACATATCAATGGATTCTATGGTGAGATTACCAAATAGTTCTCTATGTAGCAATTTGATTTGTGTTATTGTTGATAAATAAAATAAATATGGGAATTTTAATTCATTTTTAGAACTATGACATTGTATCATCTTTTTTGACTATATATAGGAGAGATATATAGGTTACATAGGGTTACACTCTCTATTTTATCAGACTCTAATACCAAGTTCACATATAATATTTATAAATGGTTTTAGAAATCATTAAGTAGATAATTAAATTTCAATACTTATTCTTATCCTAAGAAAAATGGTTAGTTTTCCAAGATGATTCATAAAATTGAAGATATTATTCATTCATGTTCAATGAATTACAAGGGAACTTTGGATCAATACCTTTATTTGTTTTAGTTTTATTTTAATAATAGTTTTCATTCAATTATAAAGATGGAAACATTTTAAGCATTATTTGGTAAGAGGTGTTAGAAAAAGGTTTTTGGGATACAATAGGAGAAATGAAGTTGATGGGACAATATTTATTAGAGAAAATGACTGAGAAGGTGTAGTTTATTCAACAACATATGAGGATGGCTCAAAGCAGGAAGAAAACTTATATTGATAACTAGAAGAATGATCATTGTTTTGGGATATGTGATCTTTTTTTTATAAAGTAAATCTATATAAAAGTGTGATGATTTTTTTTGTAAAAATTGGAATCTAAGTCCATGGTTCATTAGACTATATGAAATCTAGGTAAAACTCAGATCAATTTCCTATAGACTTTCTTTTCTCCTGAGTTTATCCTAGGTACATAATGTTTTTAATTTCTCGATGTTAAGAAAATATGTTCCAGATTCATCTCATGTTTTGAGACCTAAAGTAGTTTAGTTGGAAGAAAATAATTCTTATGAGAAACATAACATTCATATTTATGACCATATATTGTAATTTTTGGGGAATAAGGTGATTCTCTTATTTAATGTTTTATTGAAAAACCATATAGTTTAAGATGTAACATGTGAATATGAAAATTTTAAGAGGGTAAGATATTCTAAACTATTAATAAGTTACTAAAATTTCAAGGATTCATTTTCCAAAATGGGGGAAGAATGTAAAAAAACTATTAATGATATATTAAATCATATTCAGGTTTACTAATGTTTTTATATTCATTATAAAAGTACTAAGTATATTTTTAAATAAAAAAGGAAACAGTTTTAACAAAACTCTTTTATTATAAGGTTTTATTTAAAAAGGATAATAACTAAATCATAAAAGTTAAATATATAAAAATGAATAAAATTTTTCAAATAATCATATCAAAATTTACATAGGTAATAATTTTATGAATTTTGATGATGGTGATGGTGAAGGTGAAGATGAAGGTGACAGTTTTCTTGGAAATGGCTAGATGATTTTTATGGATCTGCTTATCGGGTTGTTTTTTCCGGTTACCAGCTTCGGTGGTGGTGGGGCGGCGATGGTGTGAATGGTGTAGATTTAATAATGATGGAGGCTGGCAGTATTCCATCATCTTATTGTGATTGTTCTTGGATCAGGGTTTGGATATTTCTCGAAGATTGGTCTGTGGATGTGCTAACAGCGGGCACATGAAGCTACGAGATTCAAGGGTGCCAACTTCATGTATTTTCAAATTTTAAGCTTTGGTTGATTGGTGTTTGAAAATTTGAAACTTGAATGTACGATGACCACTTTCTAAAGTTAATTTTTAGAAAATTTAAAAAAAATACACTTTATTACTTATTAATCAAATTTATAGTGGATTTTATTATATGTTTATGTTTGGGTTTAAAAACAGGTTTTTCCAAAAACTATTTTAAAGTTTATAATTTTTATCCATTATAATTAATTATATAATCCATAATTATGATTTTTTACATGATATTTATATATTATATACATATAAATATTAATTTATATTCATACAATGGTTATTTTTAGTCAAAGAGTTAATATAAAATCATCATTTTTTCTGAAAAATACACATATTAAAAACCTTCTTTTTCGTTGCATCTATGGTATTTTTTTTAAATTAAAAATATCCAATTATATGTATTGAATTATGTAAAATGGATTAAATATTTTTAATAAAAATAGTTTAAATAATTTAATAATGTCTTATCAAATTTTTACAAAACAAAACAATGAAAACATTAAATTTTTATTATCGCAGTTAAGGCAAAAATGGATTTAAGAGGGGTTAGACTAAAAGTAAAAGGGTTAATATGATAAAAAACTCATCTAAAATATAATTTATTATAATATTTAGACTTTATCATGTATAATAGTCTATAATAGTCTATTTTTTTATCTTTGTGTTAAGTGAAAAATGTGGGTAAACCTTTTTTTTCTAAAAATTTGATGTGTTCCACTCACCTCACATATAAAAGGCCACACCCAATCCCCTCCCCTTCACACCCTCAATCATTTTGGATTATATAATACTGAACCATATACCTTCATTACTTACCTCACCAATACCTAGATCCCTTTGTTTGATCTAAAACGCATCCTAAGATTCCTTTTAGTTAATACCTAAGGATGTTTCCTCGAAGAATTGCCATCATGCTTAACCAAGCATCTCTATTTTTATTTATTCTTCCAACTCAACAGAAAACTATTCAATTATTATTATACGATAAAAAATATCTCCAATATACTATGAATTTATTATTTTAATGGAATAACCTAAATATATTTCCTCTTCCATTAAATGGCATATGAAATCATTATTCATGTATACGACAAACTACCACCTTGTGAACTAATGTCATTCATTTTCTATCATCACCAATCATGAGTTATTATAAATATTTTTTAATGTATATATATATATATAATATATATATATATAATATTTATATAAATATAGTTAGGATATCATATATACCTTCTTAAATTCCATTTTGTCGGGGATATGGTAAATTCGCTCGTTTGTACGATGGACTACCGTTACATGTAGTGAGAAAATTGATTTTTAATTTATGCTTTTCTTGGAAGGAAATAAGGATAATGTTAATGAATATTTTTTATATAAATTACATAATTTTGATATTCATGACATATTTTACATTTTTAAATGATTTAATATCATTTTATTTCTTAAACCTAAATTTGATAATGTCATTCGTGTACATGTGGACTATCTTTTCCACGAAGCGATACAATATTTTTTTCATCACCACATCATATGAATGATATAAATAAGTATATTTAAATAAATTATATGGTATATATGATTCTATGATACTTATTTAATGATAAAATATTTATTTCTTTCTTTCTATAATGGCCATTGAATAATGGAAACGTTACTGAAGTGTATATATAACCTACCATCTCCAGGATGATAATGTAGATAATTTTTCATAACCATCAATCACGATTGGTTTTAAAAGTATAATTAGTCTATAAAGATGATAATTATTTCATTATTATTATTATTATTTAGATGTTTATATAATTACCTCTTAGACCACTAGTCAACCTACCAAAGTCATTTTGACCCATAATCCACAAATCATCAAAATATCCGACATATACATAATTTATTATGTAATTGTATATTAATTATAAATAAGTGAGATAAAATGAATAATAAAAATGAAAAATTTTCTCGATTAAGTAAATAATTAGCATAAGTTTATTATTTTGGAAAATAAATAACAAGTTTGACAAATCAAACTAGAGGTAAGTGTCTTCATCTAAATTTCCTTTAATTTATGCATATTTTGATTTTATGAGCCCATATTCTTTTATTAATGGTATATACAGCCCATTTGACATGTTATGTAATTAATTTTTCTATTATTAAAATATTTAATATTTTTTTTAATGTTTTTATTTCATGGGGATTATGATTAAGTTTTTTCCAAAGTGGTAAGTTTGTTTTCTATAAAAAAATATCTTTTAATGTTTTCCTTAAAAACCCCTTTTTCTTCCATTTCCTTGTTTATAAAAAAATTATTATGGAAATTGGAGTTTTATAAGGGATTTTTTTTCTTTATTTTAGTTTTTTTTTCAAAAAATGGAATCTTTTTATGGAATGTGTGACTTTATTTAGAAACTACAAATGAAATTTTTTATTTTAACTTATATGATGATAATAGCTTTTCCACTTCCAAAAAAAATATTTGAATTTTGGATTCATTTACAATATTTCATGTTTTATTCATAGAAGTTTAATTTTTACATTGTTTTGTATAATTTATGTTTTGAAAATGGAGTTTTAAACTAAAATGATATTTTGATATTCGAAAGGGTTTGCATACGAGTTTAAATTAGTTTTTCAAGGGTTTAATAATGATAAGTTTCAAGATAAAAATGTTTTATTCCTAATATAGTCCTTGAAAATTGTTTATGATGGATTCTTTGACATATTATAAGATAATACCATTAAATATTATATGATTACTAAAACTAGATTGTACTCCAATGATTTGGGTAATGATTACATTTTTCAGAGAATTATATTGGATATTGGTTTTATGGTTATTAAAATTTATAAGGGTTATGTAAGGATTTTATGATGAGATGTCATAAAGAACCTATATAAATTGTATGTGTTTTCTAGTTATTTTTCATGGAATCATTTGAATTAAAATAGAAATTTATTGATATTTATTTTAAAGGAAGAGTTATGGTCATTCCTAAAACAAGTTATGTTTTTAATAAATGATTTTTCAATGGGTTTCATGGTTTTTTCTAGACTAATAGATTTATTCATTTTATATTCCTTAATGAGATTTTTTTCTCTTCCCATGTTGTTAAAATGTTTTTCATAGGGTATGTGGATGGATAAAGTAAAGGATTAACTCAGTTTAATGTCATGATGATTTTGCGTGAAAAAAATCATGATTTATTTTTAGTGTTTTATATTATGGGAAAATAGATACTAATCAGAAGTGTACACTTTATATTTTTTGTTTATTTTATATATATGTTATGAAATAATTATCTTAAAATATAAACTAGAAAATATAATCAAATGTAAGGGAATTAAATATTGAATTAAAACTCAATACTATGTAATGTATAATGTTAGGTCATTATATGGTTCTTTTCAGAAGTATAATTTATGTATGAAAATATTTTTTATGTAATGATTATTAATATTAAGAATATTTAATAGGATTGAATTTTACCATATTCAACCACAGAATTCATTTAGAATATATTTATCGAATACCATCAAAACATCTGACGTGAACCTAATTAATTATATAACTAAATGTAAAATGGTAATAAATAGAATAAAAGTACTAATAAACATTAAAGTGGTTCTTATTCATTCAAATAGTTAACATAATTTTTTAATTTATAAGATAATGAATGTATGTGATGAGTCAGACTCGAGGTAAGAGGTTTCTAAACTCAATTTCCATTCATTAGGTTATACTTCTACAACATTGATTTTTTTTACTATAATTACATGTTAAATTTTCAATAACTGAATTATATTTACAATTTTATGTGTATATTTTCATTTGTTACAAAAAATTACTTCATTTATTAATTCTCACTTCAATGATGTTATCCTTTTATTAGATTTCATCTTAATTTACTTTCATTGAGGCATATTTTAATGTTATGAAATTAATTTCTTTTATATAGTGTATATATTGACCCATTTAAATGTTATATCATGATTAATTCATAATTAATGGTATTTTATGATTTAATTAAAATCATTTCATCTAATGGTATTTTACATGATTGTTTCTAAGTGATAAGTGTTCCATAAATCAGAATTGTTTTATTGGGTTATAGAACTTCTTCATTAATTATATTATTTTTAGATTATGTGAAAAATGTTATTTTATTGAATTATGTTTTATTTATAATTTATTGTTTTTTTATTTAAAATTTTCACAACTAATAAATTCAATGATTACTTTTCACTTCAATTATATAATCATTATAATGGTTTTAGTCTGAAATTGTCTTATTTTAGAATATTTTTATGGTATAAAACTATCTCATTTTATGAGGTGTATATATTACCCATTTTATATGAAATATAATTATTAACTTCATATTAATGGTATTTATTGATTCATTTTATTTCATTTCTTGCATGTGGATTAAGATTCAAAAGTTTCAAAATTGGATAGGGTTTGTCCCACAATCACATCATTATTCAATATTGTTTTTGTATAAGTATCTACTTGGGGAATTATATGGTATTTATATCTTAAAACCAATATATATTATTATCCTATGATTATTTTTGAAAATTTTAATTTACCTATAATTTTCCTCTTATATGTACCCAAATGAATTTTTTAAAGAAAAAGTGTAATTTTTTTTATTTTTAGTCAAGATTCTTTTTCTCTCATGTCCATTTTTTCTAAAAAAAAACACGAATGATTTTAATATTACCCTATGAATGGTTGAATTAAATATTAACCATGATTTAATTTTTAAGAAATGTTTTGAAAGGAATATTTTGGTTGAAAGGTATTTATTTCCTTTTTCCATATTTTCTAACCGAAAACTTTTTTAATACACTCTGTATAAATATAATTTCCTGCCACCATAAATACTAAATTATTTTAATTTAAATTACATGTTCCATGGATATTTTAAAAGAAAATTTTATTACCTATTATTATGTAATTTCTTTTTATTTTTTAATGTAAATTTTATAATTAAAAGGGTATTTTTTTCATGAATGATTCTAATGATATTTTTATGGTATTTATATTCATAAACAACAATTTTTTTTTATTAATTGATCGGAATATGTTTTAATGATAACATACTTATTATTTCAATAGATAGTTTATGATAAGTTTTTCATGGGATTGTTTTTTCATTATTTATGCTCGTGCATCCTATACAGAAAGTTTTTGAATGAGGATTGTTGATAAAGTTGTGTTATTTAATAATAATATGAACGTATTGGACATATTAAGTGATGGGATGTTAATAATATCATCTATACACTCAATTTATAATTAGTTCACATGTTACAAATAAGTTGGATAGCCCCATTTAATAGGTTTTTGGTGTATACCTACCCATAGTAGAATAAGGCATCAATAGTAAGTTTCAATTATCCCACATTATACATTCTGTCATTATGAAATCATTTATTATTATGCATGTGATTATTTTTTAATAATATACATGGATAAGATTCATTCTTCTGTGGTTATTAATTTGTAATAATTTGATATTCATTGAATTAATCTACATTATTCTTCATTCTCAATTTATTGATTAAATTACATGAGTTTTTAGTTATTTTTATTTCCATATTGACTATAAATTATTATTCTATGATGGGTTCCACTATACATAACCCTTGATAAAAATCTAATCTCATCCTTAGTTTTTTTTCCATTCCCCATGATATAAATAAAGAATAATTGACTGAGTTCAAAAATTCAAATTATTTACTTTCCAAATTTTTTGTATTTAATGTTTTCAAATGTAATGATATATTCAGGTATGTATCAAGTTTACCATGACTACTGATCTATTCTATACTTTCTGATGTGATTCCATATATCTCATCCCAATGTAATAATGTAACCATTGAATCTGGGTTACTATGGAAAACATATTTATAATTTGGATTTTCAAAATGCTGGGCATATTTTTCTAAATTTACCATTATATTTTTATATGCATTATATTACTTATTAAATATATATTTGGTCTGTATTTTTTTTCATAAACATCCATGTTATTATTATATCATTATAATTTTATAAAAGTTATATTTTGTGTAAAATCAATATTTTTCATTATTCGTCCAAAAATAAAATATTTTTAAAAAATATCAAAAATTACTCCTAATGTAATTTTGACAGGATGAATTCAAATATGAAATCAATTTTTTAAAATTTAAATTATTAAATTTTATAATTAACATTTTAAACACAATCATGAATAACACTATTTTAATTATACCATTGTTTCATTAAGAATAATATCTTACTAAATATAATTAAATCTCAAGTTTTGAACAATAATGTTTCAAAAATTGGAGGTTCAGATGCTAATGTTGATCATACGATAGAACTAATAAAAAATTAACTCACACAATAATGTTGATGTTGCTGATATTGTATTATGAATTGAAGTATAATATCATGTTTGTCAACGTTGTCTCTATGTTGTAGGTCCGATTAAAGATATATGGGCTTTGTATCTCATGGTTTTTGCAGGCTTTAAACTATATTTTCACATAAATGAGTGTTCATATATTTCCCATTGTGAATCACGTGTCATGCTAGTGAAAAAAATGGTGCTGATGATGTATTAAAATTATGAACCTAATGTGATTGATTAATGAAGATTAAATCCCGAGCTCATTTTTGAATCCCAAGATATAAGTAATATGTGGTTGGGAATCCAAATGTTGTTTATACTAAATTATAATGAATTTGTATAGCGATCTATTTTTTTAAGAGAGATGAACCCTCGATACACCATGATTGATGAATAGAAATTATGTTTGAAGAAGATACTAGAAATATTAGATTTGGATAATTATAATATAAATTTAAAATATTTTAACCAATATGATGATCTATGAATGTTTTTTGATGATAGAGTTTGACATTAAATACTTGATAACTTTTCACTATGTGTGTGGAATAAATTAGAATGAATGAAGTTTTAAGAACACAATCAAGAAGGAAAGTTCATTATAGTTGGGTTAAACTTTTATGATGTTAAAGGGGAGTTTAATGTAGCCATATAGGGAGTCAAGATTCTTTTTGTACTGGATTCATGTGTGGGACATTAATTAGTTAGATTGAGAAATTAATTTTCACATTAATTGTAGTCATAAGGAGGTGAAATAAAAATAAGATGTTTCCAAACAAACTTTATAAGACTGTGATGATTTTATAAATTTATTATAAAGGAGAAAGATTATTCAGGACCATGAAATAAAGATTTAGATTAATTTTTATATTCTGGATAACAAGAATTACTTCAATTTTATTTAATAGAAATGAATATTAGATATTACATTGGGCTTATGATCATGTTCAACTAGTCTCTTATTTTATGAACTAGTATATTCAAATGGTGAATTCTTTCTAAGGTATATTTATTTATTTTCATACTGTTAATTTTATTGGTATTTATGTTCAATAAATTTCGGTTTACATTATATGTTCATATCCTTTATCAGTTATTTTACTACCATTTTCCATTCATTGACAAAAAAACTTCTCATGATAGAGTGTTTCTCATTTCTTATGGGCTGTTAATCCAGGATGAATGAGAGCTCTAAAATTGATACTTACTATTCAAACATATTAATTCTTGATTCATAATTGAGAACAAAGTGACTACAAATCTTTTTCTATGTACTCAATGATCATTGAATTCTCTTAAAAAATATAGTATGAAGGATATCAACAATTGTGATTATTAAAATTCCCCAAGTTTTAGTAATCATATTCAATCCATAATATATATGTTTTTAATTCTAAAAATTTTCTACTTTATGTCCATGGAAATGAAATGGATTATAATGTACATCATTAAATATTAGAAATAAAAAAAACATTTTATTTATTCATAATAATAAATTACAATAGAATGACATGAAACTATGTATTACACAACACAGATTAATAATCACCATTGACCAGTACATCAATTAAAGGCTCATAAATTTATATGAGATAATATCTCACGACATGTCCTCGGGGCCTATGCCGTGACTACCCCAAGCCCGCCTTCCATAGGCAAGTGGCTGGCGACTAGCACCAAAGGAGAATCCCCGATAAAAAGGTAAGGCATTGACTTTAAACCTATAACACACATAGTCTGAACACAAGTAGTAGAAGTAACAAGTACTAATATATAAAAGAAAAGTGTGTTGAAAGTAAGTGGGATAGTATACAAACCCAACTGAACAACAAGTATAAGTACAAGTAAAAAGGGAAAACAACTCCTGGATCGTCCATCGGGGAATCCTACCTAAAGGGCCGGTACAGATCTCGAACAACTCATCCCTGAGGTACGTCTCGTCTAGTCCAGCTCTGAGCAGCCTCCCGTCCATCACCCTCAGTATTGATCACTGCTGGCTGTCATCTACATAGAACACAATAAGGTGCAGGCGAATCCCATGCAGGGGTGAGTATAACAATACTCAGTAGGGGACCCTGATACCCCTAAAGGTCTCCTAGAATCCACTAAGGATAAACCAAAGAAGAAAGATACAATCACGAAGTATCAACCAACCCTACTTAGTTATATGATCATACATATAGCTAAGTTACCAGTCACAACCCGACTCCAACTCTCGAGCCTAAGAACAACCCATTCCATAATGGAAGTAAAGTAAATCACCTCGATGATAATGATTGAAAGACAAAACTCAGCTCACACATGTATACAACACATGAAAAGGGGTAGAGATGATTAGATGTAGCCTCTGAATCTTCTTCTCTGTCGAACCCATGTAGGATCCTGGAACCATATCAGCGCTATCAAACCCACGGAGGATCCTGGTACTGAAGTCATCACTGTTGAACCCACGGAGGATCCCGGTGCAGAAGTCACCGTTATCAAACCCACGGAGGATATCAGTAAAAAAGTCATCGCTGTCGAACCCACAGAGGATCCTGGTATAGTATTGTCGCTATCGAACCCACGGAGGATCCTGTCATCTCAGTCATAGCCAGTCCTAAGGTTCCCGCACACATCACACTTGATTCCGGGAGGGTCTGCTCCTCGAGCCAAGTTTCGATACATCAACTACCATGAAGTCTTGAGTTGATGTATCCTGTAGTTCCGTCTCATCATAAGGAACCCAACATGAAAGAATACGCGTCAATCAGACGCCCGGTCTGTGAGTTATTGGCATTTCCGTTCTAGGGGCCCGGTTGGTTTTTAGGTTCAAACCAACCCGGACGTACCCCAACTACGTCCAAACCTCAAGTGGGATATACCAAAATAAATGTCTCTCTCCAAGGCTTCCATCGCCACAGACGGTTCGTCGATCAGACACCCATAGCCCAGGATGCGGGATAAAAGGTGTAAATGACCATAGCTGGTCTGGGTCTGGTCCAACCCAGTCGGACTGACCCGGCCCGACGTGGTCCGAACCAGGGTCTGACCCGGTCCGTGGGTCCAACCCGGTCTAAGGGCGCGACCTGACCCGAGTGGTTGGCCCGATCTGAGTGGGCGGCCCGAACCAAGGGAGCGGCCCGACCCAAAGGGGCGGCCCCGCCCGAAGGTGTGGCCCGACCCAACCTGAAGGTGCGACCTGGCCTGAGGGCGGCCCAGCCTATGGTGGCCCAGCCGGCCACGCGTGGGAGGGGGGGTGCCCCCCCCCCCCGGGTTTTTTGAATGGAACTGGCGCATTTTGCGAATTCAAGTGTTGCGGGACCCGGGTGGTTCATCTTGTCTGGCTCCACGGTGGCCGGCCCGATCGGCCGCCACTGCACCTCCACCGAGGTGCGAGAGCACTGCAGTTCTGCTGTCGTCCATGCTGTGCGACGGCGCCACACCACCACCGCCGCGACCCGAACTGGCCGCGGCCTTCGGGTCCACCGCGTGGCGTGACGGTGTCACGCCTCTTTATCCACCGCGGCCCTCTTGGCCACGGTTCCTCTCCAGCATGGTGCGACAACACCAGGCTCCTCCATCACTGCCACAGTCTGCCTGGCCGTGGCTCGGTTTCTCTGCGCGGCATGGCGGTGCCGCGCCCTTGCAGCGACCCAGCGGCCTTGCGCCATTGGATCCTTTTTGCGGTCCACCTCCATCGTCATCAAACAGGAACAAACAAAGGGGAGAGTTGGACCGTGTTTGTGCGGTCTGAACCCTCCTTGTTACGGTGATATCATTTGGTTTCCAAACCATAAATTCAACGAAGAAGGAAGGGTATAAAAACAACACAAATCCCCTACCTTGATTCAATGGTTGTTCATAGACAAAGTCTTGGGAAAAGGCGGTGTCATTTTTTTGATGTCGAGGAGCATCCGAGGAAGAAGCGTCGTCAGCGTTCTTCGTGGGTGGCTCCTTCTCTTTTATCTTGGTCGAAGATCAAGGATGGTGTTCGTCATTCTTTGGAGATGAGAAGCGTTCTTCATTGGGAGGATGAAATTCTCCCAAAGATTATCCAAAGCTCCACCAAGGATTATGCCAACCTCAAAATAAAAGAATATGATCTCTTATTATAATGTTGGCATAAAGAATTAAAAATAATTCAAATCATTTCAAATTAATTAACTATTCCATTAATTAATTTGTGGTTTGTCACACTTATGAAGGAAGGTGAAGAGGCTCCGCAATAAATTGGAAGTTTGAGGGGTTAAAGGGTGGTTAAGGGGGTTTGATGCTCATGTGGGCCCCACCTTATAACATCTTCCCAAGGGAGGTTATGTGCGGGTGGGACCCACCACTAACCTCCCCTTGGAGGTTTTAACTACCACATATAAAAATATAGTTAACACTTTATTTTTATTCAATTTAAATAAAAACCTCAAAAACTATCCTCCACTCACGTCAGAACGCAACTGCGGTAAAGGTCTCCTCAAGTGATTACCGGCGCTGCGAATTCAACGGTGCCCTCAGATTTCAATTCTGAGCACCGGTTAAAAAGATATGAAACCCCACTCGTACATTTACTGAACATACCCAAACAAAACTTCAGAAATTGATTCCGGGCACACTAGGCCTCAGAATTAGGCGCCGTCAGAAACTGCGGACTCATAAAATTCCCATGTATTGAAGAAAAAAATTTCCACAAAATTTTAGGGTCTTCAAATTCTCCCCACCTCAGGGATTTACATCCTTGTAAGCTACAACTCACACTAAGGAAATGAATGAGGGTACTGAGCACACATTTTAGCCTCCCGCTCCCATGTTCTCTCCTAGTGGTTCTCGTGCTACCAGCGAATGCGCACCAGAGGAATCGACCATCCACGTAGGACCCTCTCCTATCGATCCTCAATCTCCACTGGAACCTCCGTGAAAGTCACCCCGTCATCGATGTCCAATGGTCGATGGTGTGAGAAGGGTGATGCACATATATCCTTAGCTAAGATACATGGAAGACATTGTGCACTCAGTGCAATTGAGGTGGAAGAGCCAAGCGGTAGGCCGCTTCGACTGCTATGTTGAGGACCTAAAAAGGTCCGATGAATCATGGAGATAACTTTCCGCCTCGGCCAAATATCCATAGACATCATTGAGGTGAGACCCTTAGAAAGACTTGGTTACCATTATCGAACTATAGTGGTCTCTATCTCCTATCATCACAGGACATCTGCCTGCTCTGTGTAGTCTTCATCCGCTCCTAGATGATATGCACCTTCTCTATCATAGCCTGCAACATCTCTGGTCCTGCAAGTGCTGACTCCCCTTGGTCAGTCTAGCACATAGGCGATCTACAAGGTCAGTCGTACAATGCCTCGTAAGGTGCCATCCTGATGGTGGAGTGGTAACTATTGTTATATGCAAACTCTACCAAGGGTAAGTGATCCTCCCAGATGCGAACAAAGTCAAGGATGCATGCACAGAGCATGCCCTCGAGAGTCTGAATGGTTCTCTCAGTCTGACCATCCGTATGAGGATGGAAGACGGTGCTTAAGCAAAGATGTGTCCTGAAAGCCTCCTGCAACCCCCTCCATACCCGTGAAGTGAAACGAGCATCTCGATCAGAGACGATCGTCGATGACACACCATGAAGCTATACGATATCTCATATGTAGAGGCATCCCAGGATCTCTACTGAACCCTAATCTCTGATCAGTAAGAAGTGGGCCGACTTGGTGAGTCGGTCAACAATCACCCAGATAGAGTCATTTCCCCTGGATGTACGTGGGAGTCCCATCACAAAATCCATGGATATCCCATACCACTTCCACTCTGGGACCTCTAAGGGCTGAACTAATCATGCTGGAACCTGGTGCTCCACCTTCATTTGCTGACAAGTGAGGAATCGTGAGACAAACTCTGCTAAAGACTTCTTTATACTTGGCCACCAGTGTTATCGTCAGAGGTCCTGATACATCTTCACTACTCCTGGATGTACCACTAAAGGAGATGTGTGGAACTCCCTCAACACTTCCTCTTGAAGTGCAACTGGTACCATGGTACGTCCTCTGAAGAGAATGACATTCTCCCCACCTTTAGAAAATCCATCAGGTGCCTTCCTATGAATATCTGAGCACATCGTGTCTCAAAGTCAACGTCCCCATGTTGTGCCTCCTTGAATCACTGAAGAAGTGGAGGAGTGACTGTGAGAGACTGTATAAAGGCTGCTCCATCTCTATCCACAAAGGATATCTGCAATGCAGACAGCTGCTCTGTCGCCTCTCTTAACTGCTAAATTCCTGATCTCCTACTGAGAGCATCGACTGCAACGTTCCCCTTCCCGGGAGTATAGACTATCTCGAAGTCATAGTCCTGGAGGAACTCAAGCCATCACCGCAGTCTCAAGTTTAGGTCCTTCTGAGAGAAGATGTACCTGATACTCTGGTGGTCAAAGTAGACTATAAAACGCTTTCCCATCAGATAGTGTCGCACATGTTCAAGGAAAAGACCACTGCTGCTAACTCTAAGTCATGGGTAGCGTAGTTCTTCTCGTGCTATCTCAAATGCTGAGAACCACACGCGATCACTACTCGTTCCTACATCAGGAAAAACATGAGTCCGGTCTTGGATGCGTCGCAGTAAACTACGTACCCTACACCCTCCTCCGGTAGCCTCAAGATGGGTGCACTATTCAACCTCTACCTCAGCTCTTGAAAGCTCTACTGGCATCTCTATGACCACATGAAGGGTTCCCCTTCTTTTTCAATGCTGAAAGCGGTGCGAAAACTCTGGAGAAGTCTGGCACAAATCTTCTATAGTACCTAGCCAGTCCCAGAAAACTCCATACCTCCGTCACACACCTAGGTGGCTCCCAAGACAGCACTGCCTCAATCTTCGCTTAATCCATTACAACTCCAGCCTCCAAGATGATGTGTCCCAAAAAGTGTACCTCTCAGATCCAGAACTGGAACTTCGAGAGATTACCATAAAGATGGTTCTCTCAGAGTGTGTCCAGTACTACCTGAAAATGGTAGGCATGATCCTCCTCAGTAGTCAAGTAGATCAGTATGTCGTCGATGAAGTCTATGACAAAACGATCGAGTTAAGGCTGGAAGATCCTATTCACGAGACTCAAGAATACTTCTGGATCATTGGTAATGCCGAATGACATAACCAAGAACACATAGTGGCCATACCGACGCCTGAAGGCTGTCTTCTGCACATCCTTGTCTCGAACTCTGAGCTGGTGATAGCCTGACCTAAGGTCTATCTTTGAGAACCATCGTGATCCCTTGAGCTGATCAAAGAAGTCTTCAATCCTCAGGAGTGGATACTTGTTCTTCATGGTCACCTGGTTCAGGTAACGATTGTCAACATATAATCACAATCTCCCATCTTCCTTCTTGGCGAACAAAATCGGGGATGCCCAGGGTGAAACACTAGGTCAGATAAATCCCTTCCCATGCAAGTCCTCTAGCTATACCCGCAGCTCACGAGGATCGGTGGGAGCCATTCGATATGCTGGAGTAGATATCAGTGTTGTCTCGGGGTACAGGTCAATGTAGAAGTCCACCTCTCTATGAGGAGGTAGTCCTAGAATATCATCAGGGAAAACATCCTCGTACTGATCCACCACAACTGGAAAACTCGGACTCCGCACATCAACCGCTCCGAGAATGAGGCTAGCCAACTGATGTGTGATCAGTTTCCCCCTTCTCTAGGTAAGTCCATATTGTGCTTCAAAGGTTCCCTTATCTTCGGTGAAGGGAAACCTCATCCCATATTTGCAGACACACCACAATTTCCTCCTAATACAGTCAATTTGAGCATGAAATATGGATAACCAGTCCATACCCAAGATGACGTCGTAAGGCCTCAACGCCGCTACGATGAGATCCCAACTGAAGCTCTCGCCTCCTAAAGTAAGCTTACACTATCGGCACTAGTGCGTAATCATCAATTCTGCTCTCGTAGGAGTCTCTAGTCATAAGGATCGAGCTAATAGGTTTTTCGGAATCTCTGAGCTCCGAATGAGGGAAACGACAATAAAATAATGGCTCGCACATGTGTATATAAGTAATTCATCAAGGGTGGAGTAGACACATATAGTACCTCAAATCATCTCAGGTGCACTGTGGTCATAGGTCTCGACTGCCTGGAGCTTAGCCCGCCCCTGCTTGCCAGCTCCCTGTGGTCGGGGTGGACCTCCTGGTGGTGGCGGTGGTAGGGCCTCAAATCATCGTCCTCCACCTGCTACTCGGCCTGCTTATCTGCCACGTCCACCTGCTCCTGGAAGACCACCATAGTCGAACCTCTGCCTTTTCCTAGGAGGTCCCTCTATTATCTGCTACTAATCTGCATAGCGGGTCGGGCAGTCATGAGCCATATGACCCTGCCCGCCGCATTCATAGCACTACCTACTCCTCGTATGGATGGCTCTGTCTCGTGTTCCCCACACAACCGAACCTGTATCCTGGGGTCACCCACCTGATGGCCTGGTTCGCGTGGAACTCTATGAAATTTGTCTACTACCGGCTGTAGAAGACTCCGCTACGTGTCACCCTATGGTGGGTCTCGCTGGTGGTGACTGCTCAGCTAGAAAAATCTCCACAAGAAAGGCTCGATTCAGCACCCCTACCTGTATCGGGATGTTTAAGGAGATCATCGAAGCCCTGATATCATTCCTGAGTCCCTGCTCGAAGGTCCAGGCCTTGAATAATGAGTCTCGTACCATATCTGTGGAGTAGCGTGAGAAGTTGGTGAACCTCACTGAGTACTGAGCTACCGTTATCCTACCCTACTGTAGATGTAGTAACTTCTGTATCTGCACCGCACGAAGGGTGGCTGGAACAAACTCTAACTAGAAGAGACTCTTGATGTCCACTTAGAGTAGTGATGCCTCGTCATGCACCTGGAGCATCAGGCTCTACCATTTTCCTGCTGCTGCATGTAGGAGACTCACGACAAGGATCACCATGAGGTCGGCTGGTGTCCCTACCAATCTAAAAACTCTCACAACAGCCTCCAGCCAATCCTCAACTGCCTGTGAGTCCCTATCTCCCCAGAACTTGGGCGGCCTCTGGCACTAGAACTCGTGCAACGCACTCAAATGGCATTTACTCTCTACTGTTGGAGCTGGTGGTATCGGTGGTCCAGCGGGTAGTGGTACCACTGGTACCTCCGCTGTGATGGGGCCCTGCTGAGGCCTCATCGCTCAGTGGGCTACCATCTCGTAAGAAACTCTAAACCCTAGCTGGATGCCTTCGTGGGGCCATCCTGAAAAGAAATAGGTGCGCCACGATCAAACAATATACCTAGTCAGATGACACAAAGTAATCATGAAGAAAACTTTTCAAAGGAAACACACACACAATCAGTGTTTTTTCACACTGAGTTGAAAATCAGAAGTTAGAGTCCTAGTGTATGGATACGTCGGCCACCGCACCAACACTGGTTTCCCTAAAATGATAACCACACCCAAAATAGTTAAAACTATTACTGTTAAAATAATCAGAGACCAAGATCTGTAGTATAACCGACTCCTCTGATACCAATTTGTCATGACCCGTCCTCAGGGCCCATTCCATGGCTACCCCAAGCCCACCTTCTATAGGATATGGACAGGATACTAGCACCAAAAGTGAATCCCTGATAAAAAGGGAAGGCATTGCCTTTAAACCTGTAACACACACAGTCTGAACACAAGAAGCAGAAGTAAAAATTACTAATATAGAAAAGAAAAGTGTGAAGAAAGTAAGTGGGCCAGTATACAAACCCAACTGAACAACAATTACAAGTACAAGTAAAAAGGGGAAACAACTCCTGAATCGTCCGCCGGGGAATCCTACCTGAAGGGTAGGTATAGATCTTGAACAACTCGTCCCCGAGGTATGTCCTGTCTAGTCCACCTCCGAGCAGCCTCCCATCCATCACCCTCATCATCGATCACTGCTGACCGTCGTCTGCATAGAACACAACAAGGTGCTGGTGAAGCTCGTGCAGGAGTGAGTATAACAATACTCAGTAGGGGACCCCAAGACCCCCGAAGGTCTCCCAGAATCCACTAAGGATAAACCAAAGAAGAAAGATACAATCATAAAGTATCAACCAACCCTACTTAGGTATATTCCCATACATATACCTAAGTTTCCAGTCACAGTCCGACTCCAACTCTCGAGCCCAAGCACAAACCAGTCCACAAAGGAATTAAAGTCAATAACCTTGATGATAATGAACAAGACTCTGCTCACACAAGTATACAACACATGAAAAGGGGTAGAGATGATTAGATGTAGCCTCTGAAACATATCCTCTATCGAACCCACGTAGGATCCAGGAACAATATCAGCACTGTCGAACCCATAGAGGATCCTGATAGAGAAGTCATCACTGTCAAACCCACAGAGGATCCTGGTATAGAAGTCACCACTGTCGAACCCACGGAGGATACCAATACAGAAGTCATCACTGTCAAACCCACAGAGAATCTTGGTAAAGTATCGTCCCTGTCGAACCCATGGAGGATCCTGTCATCTCAGTCGCAGCCAGCCCTAGGGTTCCCACACACAGCACACTCGATTCTGGGAGGGTCCCCTCCTCGAGACAAGTGTCGATAAATAAACTACCATGAAGTATTGAGTTGATGTATCCCGTAGTTACATCTCATCAGAAGGAACCCAATGCGACAGACAGAGTGTTAATTAGACGCCCGGTCTGTGTGTTATTAGCATTTCCATTTCAGGGGTCCAGTTGGTTTTTAGGTTCAAACCAACCCGTCCATACCCCAACTGCATCCAAACCTCAAGTGGAATATGCCAAAATAATCGTCTCGCTCCAAGGCTTTCATCGCCGTAGACGGTTCGTTGATCAGACACCCATAACCCAAGATGCGGGCTAAAAGGTGTAAATGGCCATGGTAGGTCCGGGTCCGGTCCGACCCAGTCGGACTGACCCGACCCGACCTGGTCCGAACCGGGGTCTGACCCGATCCATTGGTCCGACCCGGTCCAAGGGTGCGGCCCAACATGAGTGGTCGGCCCGACCCGAGTGGGCGGCCCGAACCAAGGAAGCGGCCCGACACAAAGGGGCGGCCCAACCCGACCCGAAGGCGCGACCCGTCCTGAGGGTGGCTCGACTCAAAGACGCGGCCCGGCCTGAGGGCGACCTGGCCCGTTGCGGACCGAACCATGGAGGCCCGGCTGAAGGGCAGCCCGACCCGTGGCAGCCGGACCCGTGGTGGCACAGCCGGTCACTCGTGGGAGGGGGGTGCCACGACCCCCCTCGGTTTGTCGAACGGAACCGGTGCATTGCGCCGGTTCAGGATCCATGGGACCAGGGTGGTCCCGCTTGTCTTGCTCCATGGTGTCCGGCATGGTCAGCCGCCACTGCACCTCCACCGTTGCACGACATCGCCGCGGTTCTGCTATCCTCCGCGCGGTGCGACGACGCCGTGCCACTACCATCACAGCCCGACCTGGTCGCAGCCTTCGGCTCCACCGCAGAACGCGACGACGTTGCACCTCTTAATCCGCCACGGCCCTCCCGGTCGCGGTTCCTCTCCGGCATGGTGCGACGACACCGCGCCCCTCCGGCACTTCCATGGCCCGACTGGCCGCGGCTCAGTTTCTCATCACGGCATGGCAGTACCGCGCCCTTACGGCGACCCGGCGGCCTTACGCCACTGAATCCTTTTTGCGGTCCACCTCCATCGTAATCAAACGGGAAAAAACAAAGGGGAGAGTCGGACTGTGTTCGTGCGGTCCAAACCCTCCTTGTTACAGTGCTATCATTTGGTTTCCAAACCATAAATTCAACGACGAAGGACAGGTATAAAAACAACAAAAATCCCCTACCTTGATTCGCCGATTGTTCGTTAAAAAAGCCGTGGGAAAAGGCGGCATCGTTTCGTTAACGTCAGGGAGCGTCCGAGGGAGAAGCGTTGTCGGTGTTCTTCATGGGAAGCTCCTTATCTTTTAGCTTGGTTGAAGATCAAGGACGGTGTTCGTCGTTCTTCAGAGATGAGGAGCGTTCTTCGTTGGGAGGATGAAGTTCTCCCAAATATTCTCCAAAGCTCCACTAAGGATTATGCCAACCCCAAAATAAAAGAATATGATCTCTTATTATAATGTTGGTATAATGAATTCAAAAGAATTAAAATCATTTCAAATTAATTAATTATTCCATTAATTAATTTGTGGTTTGGCACACTTATGAAGGAAGGTGAAGAGGATGCGCAATAAATTGGGAGTTCCAAGGGTTAAAGGGGGGTTAAGGGGGTTTGATGCTTGTGTGGGTCCCACCTTATAACATCCTACCAAGGGAGGTTATGTGCGGGTAGTCCCCACCACTAACCTCCCCTTGGAGGTTTTAACTACCACACATAAAAATAATGTTAACACTTTATTTTTATTCAATTTAAATAAAAACCTCAAAATATATCTTCCACTCTCGTCAGAACGCAATTACGGTAAAGGTCTCCTTAAGCGATTATTGGTGCTGCGAGTTCAATGGTGCCCTCAGATTTCAATTCCGAGCACCGGTTCAAAAGATATAAAATCCCGCTTGTACGTTTTCTGAACGTATCTGAACAAAACTTCAGAAATTGATTCCGGGCACACCGTGCCTCAGAATTAGGCGCCGTCAAAAACTGTGGACTTATAAAATTCCAATGTATTTAAGTAAAAATTTTCCACAGAACTTCTAGGTCTTTACATAATAAATTTAAAACAAAATAATAATCAACACTATGAGAAATCTTGGATTAACTTAACCTTTTAGGATTACCTATAGACATGGTAAACATATAATGAGGAATAAAATTAGGATTATACAAATGATATGGTTATATCTGTATTGAAAACTATTGAAATGAGAAGTGTGAATCAAATATTTTTAAAAAGTATATATATAGAAACCAAATATAGTGGTTTAAAATATTTTCATTACAAATATACTTGTTCCACATATGGTCATTATTGAAATGGTCACTGTATATACATCTAATCAGTATACTAAAGTCATGTATTGTTAAACAAATATCTCATAATAAAACAAAAAGATGGTATTACAATATTATATATATACATATACATGTTAATCATTATAATAATAACTATTATTAAATTATGATATTATATATATAGTTAAAATAAATATTTCAATATCAATGGGGTAATAAAATCAAATTTTTAAATATTATTAAAAAATTAATGGCATTTGTTAGAGCGTCTTTATTATAAAGCTAATATTTATTTTTGAATATTTTTAATGAATTATTGTATATTTTTCCCTTAAAAGGTAAATAGAATTTTTTAAAATGTTATTATATATGAACTAATATGTTAAC
Organism: Viscum album; assembly: GCA_963277665.1. Taxonomy (NCBI): domain Eukaryota; kingdom Viridiplantae; phylum Streptophyta; class Magnoliopsida; order Santalales; family Viscaceae; genus Viscum; species Viscum album. The sequence goes on along the minus strand of OY728151.1, from coordinate 286,251,401 downwards.
ATTAATTGATTTAGAAATCAATATGAAATAATATTAAGAACCCATAATGTTTTGAAACGGTGTTTTTCAATAAAAGAATATTTATTTACAATTCATATTTATCATTTAATATATAAATATATAAATTGTATTTTTTTACTTTTAAAAAATAAACTTCATTTCATTATTCATAGTATATAAATTATCTTAGTATGAATTTATTATATTTTTCTAAAATAATCGTTTTTTATTTAAATAGTAAATATAAGGATTTTTCTAAAATCTATCACTTTTATAAAATAAGAATGGCCTAAAATTATATGAAATCATTTTCATATAAAAATTGTTTTTTAATAAGTAATATAAATATTTTAAAGATATTATGTTAAATTTATAATACACATGTTTAAAGATTTTAAAACTCAACTATTAGTTCAAACTAAAAAACGTTTTTACATGCTTATATTAAAAATAAGAGATTATCACATTTATAAATTAACTATAACCAAATTTATTTACTATTTATGTTTAAAATATAAATATTATTTATCAATTAAATTTTAATTTTATGATAAAATATAATATTACGAAAAATAAAGTTAACTAATGAAATATTGGTGAACCACCTTTATTAAAATGAGTTGTCTTATTAATATTAGGTAATTTTTATCTAAAAAAATAAATTAATATAATTTAAATGATTAATATAATTTTATGTTTAATAATATATATAATTATATTAACACTCATTCATTTCGTAGTCAAAAATAAATATGATTATGAACATATAATGGTTAAAATCCATTTTTCTACAAAAAAATGTTTCTTATTATATATATTAATGTAAAAGTTCATTTTCTCAAATATATGAAATTTTTTAAAATAAAATTATATTAAATTTAGGTTCAAATAATTAAAATATGTTTAAAGTTTTCAAGTTATATTTTTTAATATAGGATATATTTCTTAGTAAAAAACTAGTTACTAACGTAAAATAAAAATTTTAAAATGTAAAAACCTATAGTTAAAGACATAAAACATATTTAAGACATGTGTTGAAATTATAGGATGTGACTTTATTGATACAATACCCACAAACTCTTTTATTAGGGAATTTTTGTGTGATTGACCAATGAATAGTGCAATGATATCTTGGAAGTGTTAAGGTTATTCTTAAAAGTTCCCTTTTAATCACTAATAAGGGGATCACTTCCACCCCTACATGGTTACAGTTCACATTTAAAATTGCCATGAACATAAACCAAAATTAATTCTCCTAGAATAATTTTTCATCTATAAATATATTATATTTAGAAGTTATCTTTAGGGATTCATTTCCAAAACGATTTAATAGAGAAGATCAGGCCTCTAACATAAATCTAACATTCCGCATAATATTTTCTCATTAATATTCCTCCTCCAAATATCATATATCCATAATAATATAATAAAATATGTATAATTATTAGTATTATATGTTATAATAATAATTTAATAACAATTATTATTCCTCTCCATCTACTAAGAAAAATAAATGTGTTTCAGTGCGTTGTGAAAAATACCACCGTCATAAAGCCACATCCTTTATTTTTTTTATCACATTCATTAATTTAAAGGAAAAAAGATGTTATATGTGATTATATATGATATAAAAAATATAAATTTGAATATAAAATTTCAAGATTTTCATTTATCTTAATTCCCATTCATCAGTTGTAGAATAAAAATATTAATCATTCTTACGTCCGGTGTAACACTCCGTGATTTATTTTAAAGGAGGAATATTATATTAAATATCATAAAGGAAAAGAAAAACTATTTTTTCTTCCATTATACAAAAACAAATTTAGCTTTCATTACTTGAAACCTTGATATTTTTATGTTCAATGGTGTACTAAATACGCAACACCGAACTTAAGCAATACATGATATATATATATCCCTATTATGACCTAGCTATTAAATTGGATTGTATGAATAGTATTAGGTAATTTATGATATATATATATATAAATAAATTTATCACTCAATATCTAATACTGATAAATTTTCAATAAATACGCAATCAATTTTTAATAATGTGATTTTATTCTTTAAAAATATGTTATCTTCAAAATTGATTTTTATTACTTTTCATGAAAAAGTAGTATATTCAATTATTTTAACTTTTAGAAAATGTATTTTATTAAATTAAATTAAATTTTATACTAATAATATCAAAATTTACTGTGAATTAAATTTTGGTATTTTTTAGAAAATATTGATTTTTTATGAATAGTGAAAATACAAATTTTTTGTAAAAAGTGTTTTATTTTCAATAAATCAATTAATTTAAAAGTAACAATTTATTTTGAGTATGATTTTAGGTAACCTAAGTATTATTTATTTATATTTAATCCACTTAATTAATTTTTAATAAATTTTATATTGGTTTTAAGTATATGATTGTTTTTGGGTTTAAAAACAAGTTTTCTTAATTTTTTTAAAAATACATAATGTTTATCCTTTTTAATTAATTAAAATAATCAAAAAGAAGAAGTGTTTTTAATGAAATTTATAGTTTATATATCTATAAATATTAATTTAGTATAAAAATATGATTATTTTCAGTCATTGAGTTAATATATAATCATATTTTTTTTAAAAAACACTCTTCTAAAAAACCCTCCATCTCACCGCATCTCTAGGTTAATATAAAATTAAATTTTTCATAATTATGAGAGTGGAAATTTGAAAAATGGATTCCATATTTGAAATAAATTTAATTTATAATGTGTAAAATTTCTAAATTAATTACTTACCAACGTGATTAGTAAAAAGATTTAAATTTAATTACAATGATTAATGTAAAAAAGAGTTTACCGAGGGATTAATCATTAATAATAAGGAGAAAATGAAATAGAAACCTATAAAAAACCTATTTAATAGGAATATGTTGATAATTATTAACATATGATAAATTTTATGAGTTTTTGGGACACTATTTTATTAAGTTGACCCAAATAATAAGTTATGTAAAGAAAATTTCAAAAAGGAACCTTTTTCCTCTTAATTTCTATAAATCATTGGGATAGAGAAAAAAACATAGGTTCGGTTATAAATATTTTCTTAAAATAAAATTTATAATTTTTTTTCATAATAATTTATCATTAATTTTTAGAGATGAAATAATTATTTAAAATTATTATGAAATGAGAACGTAGTAATTATTTTGTTGACAATCAACTAAAATAAATTATACTAAAGATATGAAAAATGAAGTAAATTGAATTAATTATTTTATTTCATTAATTTTGTTGATCAATACATAATTTTAAACTAGTTTTATCTTATAATATTCAAATTAAATCTTTTTATTGATATTAAATAAATTTAAATGAAATAAATATTGTCAAAATTGACCTTAATGTTATTTTATAATAAATTATATTATATTAAATGATTTAAAGTAACTAAAATCTTATATTGTGTCCAATTTTTTTTTTAATTTTAATAAATATAAAATATGTTCTATTAATGGAAAAATTGATCATTTTTAATGAACATATTGAACCCTAAATAGTAAAAATAGTGTTAGCATGGTTTGTGTTAAAGGAGTGTTTTGGGGTGTTAAATGCACTTTTGTTAAAATTAATCTCTAACACACATGAGATTTTTATTTTATTTTTTATATTTTAAATTTTGAACCAGTGTATATAAAAGTTCTCATATTTATTCCATTAATTTAGTCTTAATGGATAAATTACACAAGTCAGAAAACTAGTCACCATTACAAAAAACTAAAAAAGAAAAAACAAGGAAACTTAGAACTCAAGGAACACAATGTTTGAAATAAGTGTTTCATTTTTTGGAGGTTTTTATAGACCATTTAATCCCACCCCAAAATTAATTATCAATTTTGGAGCCACTTTTTGTAGTTTTCCTCCCAAAATAAATACTTTTGAGTATTTATAAGAATGACACTCCTCAACTATTATTGGGAACTGAATCCCCTCAATTCTTCACACATATTAATAAATTTTATCATCTCAATCTAGCTCAAATAACTTCCCAAATTACCTCCCATAATTGTAAAAGCCCTAATTTAGGCCGAAATCCAACCATTCAAGGCTTTAGAGAAAACCCAAATAGGGTACCTGAAAAAGAGGTAACGATCTTAAACGAGCATATTAATTTTACTTCTTTATCAAAATCCTTAAATTATTATTATACCATTTTAATATAATAGCCTCATTATAATAAATATAAATTTTTTTAGTCTATGATTTATAACCACAAATACTTCCATTAAATGGATCATGAATTCATATTTCGTTTTTACGGTGGACCACTGCCTCGAGAAACTCTGTCATTCGTTTTTCCATTACCAACTCTCACAATGGGGTATGATAATGGATATATATATATACATACATACATAAATACATACATACATACATATATATAATATTTATAATATAGTCATACATTTGGAGTTATTATCTCATATATACCCTTTTTCTATTCCAATATGTAAGGGATATGATAAGGTTGTTTGTGTGTATGGTGAACTACCGCTTCGCGAAGCGATGCGATTCAATTTAACTAAAGCATTACATGGATTATAATAAGGGTAAATATAATTAATATATGTGATATACGTGAAATATTTTTTTATTAAAGACATTATTATAATTCTATAACTATAATATACCATTTTATTAATTAATTTTTCATACACTAAAAAAGTGATAAAGTTGTTCCTGGACGTGTGGACTGCTGCCTCATCAATTCAATATAATTCATTTAACATCACAAAAATTAAATATATAAATTATATAGTTAAATAACATGGTATTAATTATATAATTACCATTATGGATAGATAAATTATTACTTACCCTATATCCATAATGATCAAATAAAAATGGAAATGTTACTCATGCACACATACGACTTATCATCTCCATGATGGAAACATTAGTTAATTTTTCATAACCATCATTCATGATTGGATTTAAAATATAATTTATGAATAAATATAATAAATATTTCATGATTATTATTCTTTAAATGTTTAAATAATGATATTTTTGACCATAGTCAACCTAACAAAGTCAGTTTTGACACAAAAGCCGAATATAGTCCAAACATCTGACATAAGCTTATTTGACTAAGTAATTCTATATAACATGTTTATAAGTTAAATAAAATTAATATTAAATATGTAAAATTTTATCAAGAAATTAAATAATTAGCACACTTTTATTATTTCAGATGATAAAGAAAAAGTGTGGTGAATTAGACTTAGAATTAGGGTTTCTCTTGTCTCACTTTTATTTTTGTGAGATATTTTCCATATTCGCCACTTAATCTTCTTGTGTGATGTATTTAATTATCATGAATTTATTTTATGATTATTAGGATTTAATTTATGAGGGTTTACATATCCATTTGGTAATCTCACTTTCATGTGGTTTACAGTCTGAATGTTTCCAATCCAGGAGTGTATTTTTGTCATAATATTCCTACATTGATACTTATGTCATTTTATACCCCTATATTATTTTATTAGGTGTATATAAGTCACCTTTTACATTAAATTTAATTATTTTAATTATTATTATGTTTTTTATGTCTCATTTAAGGTAATAATTTCATTGGGCTTATGATTCAAAGGTACCAATGAGGTAAGAGTTTTATGTCTCAATCACATAATTTATCATAATTTTATATGATTATTCTTCCAATGATGAGACCTTTTGATCCATATCTCAGGAAGCTAATAATTTTTTTCTGATCATCATTCATGATATTTACAAGTAATAGTACCATTTTCCCACTATATTTATATATTTTTTTTGAGAAATTTTTTTTAAATTTTTTTTACTTTTTTCACTCTTCAGTCGAAAATTTGTTTTCTTCTAAAAAAAATGTTTTTTAAAAATGTTTTCAAGAATATTGAAGAAATTTCATTTCAAATATTAAATGAAAATTTCATCATGGAATTTTTAAAAATATTTTTTAAAACATAAATTATATTATTTCATGTTTTTTAATCATGTAATTATTTTTCAAAATATGTTATGTTTTAAAAATCGTTTTCAAAATGAAAAGGATATTTTACTGTAGAATATTTTTAAAGATATATTAATGTTATTGGAATTCATCAACATCAAAAATACTTGTTGTTACATATACTATAATTATTATATTTTTAAATTATCCCATACTTATCATTTTTCTTGATGGATTACGATTATTTAAATAAGATTTATGTGGGATAAATTTCTTTTCCCTTGGTTAATCAAGACTCAGATAGATTGTTATAGAAACCATTTGTTTTCTATTTGTTAATCATGTTATAAAAGGAATAATTATTTTATATATTAGTTATATGAATAATTATCTATGTATGATATCCATGTTGTGTATCTTGGAAAACTTATATGATGGGGAGTCCCATATATCTCCAGGTGTACCTATTACAACATATATTATGGGGAATCCTAAATTGCGTTGGGTGATGCTATTAAAGAATAGATAATGGTTGCAACCATATGAATTGGGAAATTATTATATTGGAATCTAGACATATGTTTATTCAAATTAAAATATTTTGGAATGATTTTTATGAATATTATGATCAATGTTTCCAAAAAGGGTTTTAATTGCTTGTTATGGGTTTATAATGTTTTTTATGATCAATATTGGTATCACATGGCTCATGGTTATTGATTTTTACTAATATTTAATCTTCCATGATTTCATATTTTATGATCCAGATATTTATGGGTATGATTTATTTTATTATTCACTCAAAAATCCAATTATGTCTTCATGCACATATTCACTTCTTATACTCGTTGATGATATTCTACTATTAATGCTTATGTTTACACTTAATGATAATTTATGTTCACCCTTCATTTTCTTCCTTCTCCCCTAGTTATAAATAATTTTGTTAAATGAGTTATTTCTATAAGTTATTTTATATGGATGATGATGTCATATTGATGTGATATAGAAATGCTGGGTCAAGTGGGATAAATTCTTAGTTGAAGTCATGTGAATTTGTTATGTAGGATTTTACCATAATTATCTAAAACTCTAAACCTAAAAGGTCTATGAGAATATTAGTGATCCAAAATTTCCATTTGATGTTATATGTTTTGGAAGGAAAAAATTGGTCCATAGTTATTTGAATTAAAGCCAAAAATGAAAAGTTTACGATTTATGCACCGAAATTGGGAGTGTGGGTTCTGGGATATTAATGTTGGTATCATAGGTCAGTTTATATAAAATTATAGATTATGATGTTTCAATGTGAGTTATATTATGAATTTTTATACTATCATAGGACTATAATATTATGTATGATCACATGTTCAATGTCTTAGACACTAGTTTTAGGTTTTAAGTAATGAGATATTAATGTGATTAATTAAATTTTAAGTGTCATTTTAACAGTTTAATGTTTTTTAATGCAATGGTTTAACATAAAATATTCATTTAAATTTTCAAAAAATTATATTTAAGGTATTGATAACATTTAGGGTATGTATGATCATGGATATTTAGAAAAAAATTTATTATATAGATAACCACAAGACTAAAAAGCGTTTTGGTGACTATGTGATTTGTGCTACTTCAATAGTAGATCACCATATTTTTTTGGGATTTATATTTGAAAGTTATGAGATATACTTTGAGGTTAAAAACACTTTAATTATGAGATTGTTGAGGTTATATGTGATATAGGGTTATCTAATGATTTTCATTGATCCTTGGGCACTACTACTGAATTTTGGAGATTAATATATCATATGAAGGTTTATTAATTTTTGGAATTATCTTACCATTTTCTAACCATTTTGGATTTGATTAATGTCAAAATATATAAGGGATATCCAATTATCCCTTTTATGGTAATGCGGTATTTAAATTTTTATTATAGTTTTTTTCGAATGAAAAATCATCTAGAATACAAATCAATTTGATATAAAGATGAGATTGTTGTGGAAATTGATTAAATGAATAAATTATACTCATCAATTATGTATATTTCCATATTATTTTACAATATATGGTTAGATAATTCATCATCTCTATGAAAATGATCTTGAAAAAAATGACATCCTAATACTTTCATATCTAATGAATTATACGATCTTTTATATCATGAAAGATTTATGTTTTTGAGTCCCTTAGCACTCCATTGATCATTCAAATGTTTGTGATCAATGAACTCTATCACTATCTATAATTATTTATGTTTTTCTTCTATTCCCACCTATGTTCTTCTATTTGTAAACCTAGTTATTTGTTATTCTATATGACCTTTATACTTTCCTTTCAATATTTTTAAGTGGATGTTTTATAATTTTTTTTATGAAGTGGGTTTACAAAATATATTTTCAAATTTACAACCTTGTATTACCAAGATAATATTCAAATTGTGAGGATATAAATTTTTAAGTGGGGGGGGGGGATATAACACCTAGAGTTTTTTTAAAGGAAAATTATATTCGATAATGTAAAGGATGCACAACATTTATTTTATCTTTAATTACATTGAATACTCATATTATTTTACATTAAACACAAACTTTATGTTTTTATGTTTGATAGTGTATTCAACATTCAACACTGAACTTAAATGACCCCTCATATACCTTACCGTTATAAACTACCGTTAAATTGGTTGGTATGAATAATATTAACTAAATTATGAAATATATATATATATATATTTATATATAAATTTATTATTAAATATAACTTATTTATAAATGTTTTGTAAATAATCAATAAATATTTAGTAAATTAATTTTATTCTTCAAAAATATGTTTTCTAAAAAAATGATTTTTATTTTATTTCATGGTAAAACTGTTGTAATAATTTTTTTGGAACTTTTAAATAATTTATTTTATAAAAATAAAATTATTTTTGGAATTGTAATATAATAATTTATATTAGGTTAATTGTTTTTTGTTTTTTTAGAAAATATTTATTTTTTGATGAATAGAGAAAAATACAGTTTTTGTAAAAAATAATTAATTTTAAAGTAATTAAATAATTTAAATATACTAATGTATTTTTAATATGATTTAAGGTGAGTTAATTATTATTTAGTTATATTTAATTTAATTAATTACTACTGAATCAACTTTATATATATTTTTCGTATAATTTGGTTTTTTGGTTTGAAAATGGGTTTTTTCTAATAACTGTTTTAAAATACATAATATTTCTTCATTGTAATTAATTAATATAATAAATAAGGGTAATTTTTTTTAATTTAAAGTTATAATTTATTAATCATTAATTATTAATTTTGTTTCATAAAATGATTATTATTATTCATTAAGTTAATGTAGAATCATATGTATTTCTAAAAAAATACTCCTTTTAAAAAACCCGTTGTCTCGACACGTCTGTGAGTTTAATACTAATTTTTTTTTCCACTTTTATAAATTTAATTTAAAAAATTAGATCTATATTTGGAATATTATTAATTTATAATTTTTAATAAGACTAACTTAATTATTTAAAAAAGTTATCATTTAAAACAATTAAATTTATTCACAATGATAAAGATAAAATGAGTTTACCAAGGGATTAAACTTTAATATTAAGTGGAAACATGACCTATAAACTTATCCAAAACTCATTGGATGGACATATTTCACCTTTAATACCTTATTATATATTTTATTCGTTTATTATGAAACTATTCAATTAATTTTACCCATATAATAATTAAAGTATAGAAAAAGTCAAAAAAGAATCTTTTTCATATAAATTTTACTAATTTTTTTGATAGGTATAGATACATCACTGGATCAACTATAGATATTATTTTTAAAAATAAATTATATTTTTTATAATAATAATATATATTTAATTTATAGTGTTGAAATAATTACTTAAAATTTTTAACAAATTCCAACATAATAATTATTTACTTAATAATTAACGAAAATAAATAATACTAAAAATATTAAAAGTGAAGTAAATTGAATGAATTATTTTATTAAATTATTATTTTTAATTAATATATCATTTTAATTATGCATTAACATAATATATTCAAATTTTATCATTGTATCATTTTTTAAAAATTTAAATTAAATAAATAGCATCAAAATTGACATTAATATGATTTTAAGATAAATGATATTTCATTAGGTGATTTAAAATTACTAAAAAAACCTATATTTATATAATTTATTTTTAAATTCTAATAAATATCATTTATGGTCTATTAATAGACCAATTATTCTTTTTTAATGATCATATCATTCCTTAAATATTAACAACATTATTATCACTCTTAGGGTTAAAGTATTATTTTTTCGTTTCAAATATAATTCTATTAAAATTAACATCCAAAACACATGTCATTTTATTAAGAAACATATGAGTTATGGAAAAATTGTTTGAAACATGTGTTTCATTGTTTGGTGGTGATTTTTCTTGAAAATATCATCCCTTAACACCTTTATTTTTTAATTTTTCATGCACTTTGTCACAAACCAATCCGGGTAGACCCTGAACCGGTCACCTGAGCTGATCCGTAATAAGTCCCAAAGGGCGATTCTAATCCTCATGGGATGAAAAATAGTTCCATACATCAAAAAAATACATGTGGTAACATTTTTATCCCCAAAACCAAGATCAATAAACAAAACTGGACAAGAAGTAGAAACTAATAACTGATCGTATAAGGATAAACAAACTGATCCAGGTACAAAAATACAACTGAACAGAAGTAAAACTAAAACTAAAACAAGATAAAACTAAGACACAATTGATCTGATCTCCTTGTGACCTCAAGGTCACCACCATACACCAATGAACCTTCTCCAACTACAAGCATCCAAACAAAGAACCTGAACAAGAAAGAGGACCCGCAGACATAGCTTGGGTCGATCGATATCGAATAGTACAAGTAGGGCATGAAATAGATAACTCAATAGACAATCACCATAGAATCCATATGTTTCATTTCCCAAAATAATTCCATTAACACTAGTTTGAAATACATTTATAAAAATAGGGTTTTCACATCTTTAACAAATACACACTTTTCTTTCCCTTCTTCAAAACTATGGAAACTATGTTTCCACTTTCAAAACAGATTTCCATTTTATTTAAAAACCCACAACTAACAATACCAGGACTATGCAGAAAATAATTGATCTGAGAAATTGAAAAATAAGTCCAGCAGAAAGTAAACAATCAATACAGATAATAACCATGGGTGATCCTAAAAATCCTTAGAAATACCCATGGGTGTGCTCGGTTCGGATCCAACTACTGATATATGGTGAAGCCCCTAAGTCTATAACCAATTGACCACCCTCAATTGAACAATATTGTGGCACATTCTACCCAGAATCTTAGAAAATCTAGGGGTTATCAACCCAGTTAATCAAGGCTAGAAAGAAATGTCACCCGATCCTCTAAAAGATGTTCAGGAACCCATGGTGTTAATAATACTATATAAGTGAGAGACCCTCACACATTTGACTCAGCTTACCTACAGTCATCTTAATTTCCTACCCCAAACATGGAAACCACTATATGATAACCCTTGAAGATAAATACCTCTTATATAGGTTCTCACTATATACATATACATATATATCTCTTCATCGAAGGTACTAACCAGCTAGTCACATCACTTAAGAATTTAACCCTTTCTTTAAAACATGAAAATTGTAAAACAAGCTTCTAGATTTACATAACCAAATGAATTTACCCAAAAAAAAATTACAAATCTATTTTAAAAACAAAATCAATCACCATTTTTATATTTTTAATTCCAAACTGGACCTTTAGTTCCAAACACACACCCAAAACACAAAAAAATTATAAAACACACCTTTGCTCTTTTTGATCTCTAACCAAAATATGTTTCAAGGCCCAACGGGACAAACTTTAAGGAAAATTTTGAAGTTACATTCCTAAATCACTTGAATCAAAACCTATAATTTAGAAATCATAGAACTATTTTGAGAAAATGAGTAGAAGGGAAAAATGGGAACCTTTTAAGGGAAGAAGTGTTCTAAGTGTCGTATTCCTTTGAATGCACACCCATGTGTGCACTCCATGAACCCATGGATGTTACAACATCCAATGGGACCCTCCATATATCCATAAAACACCCAAAATATTTTTATAACCACCACTTTTCTTTCAAAACAAACCCATTTATTTCATATAATTTCTAAAGGTGAAAACAATCATTTTTAAAAGGTCAAGAGAGCTTTCCAAACAACATTTAAACCATACTAAGTCCTCAAATTACACATGAAAAGACCCAAATAAAATACAATCAATCTAATTAAACATTTATAAGGTCAAGAACCACCCAAATCATTCCATTTAACACTTATAGGTTCAATTAAAATTTTATCAAACACAATCAGTGTGAAAATACATAAGCATAAACAAGGATCACTCCAAAACCCATTTTTAATAAATTTTACCAACATGGAAAAACCAAAATTAAATATCCACGAGTAATATAAGAATGTAAATAAAATTTAAAAATTAATTTAATACACTCAATATCCAATGGTTTTCATCAGAAATGGAAAACATGGAAACATCTACCTTAGTGGTGTGTAAATGCAACAAAACCTTTAGAGAGGAGAGATCTAAGCCCCATGGACTGTTCACACAGCCAAGATCAAAGAAAAAAACATAAAACCTATCCATTAGGGTTATTACATGGGAGGAAACACCAAAGAAAACTAAGAAATAGAGAGATGGAAGAAAGGATAAGAGGAAAGGGAAGGATTTGATGGAGAAATCATGAAGAATCACTAACCATTGGTGAGAAATTACCCAAAAAGTGTCCCAAAACAAAGGAGAATGAGGGGGGGGGGCTATGGTTTATACACAATAGGTAGGGATTCAAATGGGATGTATAATCACTTAAATAAAATTTTTAAATTAAAATATATTTATCTCATTGTGGGATGCACGGTTTTGCTACATGGTTTTGTAAATCATATGCAAACCGTGTGAATAATACTGGAAATATTATGCAACTTTGTAGGATTAAGTTTCACAGTTTGGGAAAAATATGCTCAAACTATGTGACCTTAATTTTTTTTCCAAAAAACATCAAATTACACCCCAAACACTAGGGAATCCCACCCATTGATCCTTGAATGATTTAAACACAATATAGTGACACCGTAGGTGTCACAAACTCTCCACCACACAACTTTATCCCAATAACATTCATATTAACCAATCATAGGGATTTGAAAAAATTGAAACAACTAAAACAAAAATACTTTTGTGGGATAATAAACCCAAAACTTAATCAAAAGATCCAACATCAATAAATAAATATAAAAAAATGAAAATCATGGTTGAGGTGTGACAATTCTTCCCACCACAAACACTTTCTACCCCTAGAAAGTCACCAAGTCAAAGGGTAACCAAAATCTGAGTCTATGCCTAATTAAAACCAAATAAAATCATAAACCTTAGGGTGAATATTAATTAAACAAGTCACACCTGAACAATCTAGAAGAAACCACAACATAATAACTAGGGGAGAAAATGAGAGGGTTCTCCCCACCACAAGAACTCAAATAGCCCGGGAACTTTTAAATCCCAAAAAACACCCTTACCATAACTAGGGACAAGGTAACTCCTAACCTGAACACATAAAATTACCCCACACATCCAAACCATACTGAAAGGACTTAAAGAAAAAACTCAATTTGAGGAAACCCGATATACTGGGACGTGAGGACAAGGGAACTCCTTAAAAGAACCAACATCCCTCCGCACAATGGAAAAAATAGCACCAACTGAACTAAAACCTTTTCAAATCGATCAAAGACTCTAAAAAATGGGAGGGTAAACCCATGAAAATAAATCTAAAGAAAACAATAGACCAGAAACACCATCCATTAACTCCACAAAACACAAGCACTCCCAAATAGTCACTAATAAAACTGAAACAAACACCACTCATACAAGGGAACAAAACACTTAAGGGAAAAGAACAACTCATAAAGCCAAATTTAGATGAAAAAACCATTTAGATCATGAAATTATAGGTTCATAACACTTTTACACTGAAATTATAAACTTATAAAAATAAAAAAAACTAGAATAAGGAAACTTTAAATGTTCCCATCTGAACATGGGAAACATAAACCAGGCTAAGGTTCCATACACCCCTAGAAACTCCTGACTATGTGTGAGTTTCACCCCAATAATTGTGACTTGAGATATTATGAATTAATATTATATTACCTCACATTTATGAACTAGTATCCCCTAATCACATCTCATTATTCTTCAGAGGGATGTGACAAAAGGACTTCAAATGCCCAAAACGACCACACTGATGGCATACAAACGAATGGTCTGATAAACTGGAAACCAAAACCAATGAAGATGGCTCTTTAGAAATATGTTCCTATGACATGTAAACCTCACCAAATTTAGTACCTTCACGAGAAACAAGAGAAACCAGATTTCCAATTCCACATGTTTTAGAAACCAATTCATTGAGGAATGCTCCATCTACCAATTCTCAAAATAAAGATCTTTAGAAGAGAGGACTGTCTCTTTTATCTCTTAATAAAGACCCCCAATTAAAAGGGAAACCTTAGAAGAATCCTACGATACCATATTAGAAGAAAATGGGACCAGTTCTTTAAAGTGGTCAACATAGTTCTTCACCATCCACTGGTGTTATTGAATACACATGAGCTCTTCTCTCTTATTTATCTTCACCTCCTCAGGTATAAACCACCAGATGAAGCCAGACATAAACACTTCCCACATCATACCAAATTTCATCACAGATGGGGAAACCAATTTGCACTAGTCCAAATCTGGACCCACAAAAAATCCTAGAATAGTAGGAACTCTGACAGCCCTGGGAGTTCATAATGATCTGAAGATTTGGGGACCTTTTTGGGATAGGGAGCACTCAATAAGAATTAGAAACTATGCATGACTCAATAGAAAATTTTGGGACCTTTCTGGGAATCATTTTCTGAATAACCTAAGAAGCACAAATCCAAAAACTGACATCAAATCAAATTATAATTAGAAAAAAAACATCCCATGAAAAGCAACAAGATCACAAACTGAAAACACACAAAGAAAACAAAAAATCACCCCCTTCAAAAATCCCATTTACATTTTAATTTTTAGGACCACCTCATTTCAAAACTATTTCCTAAAAATAAAAAGACTTTTCAGTAAACAAAACCCAAATCAAAAAATGAAAACCGATTTACAAAATCATTTTCCCCTTTGAAAATCACTTTAGAAAAAAAATGTGAGCCTTTAGTTTCCAATACACACCCAAGGAATCCCATGAACTATTTCACATGTGTTCATCCACTTCCATATATACATGTTAACATGAACATTCCATACAAACCCTCACATGTGAAAATGTTCATGAGGAGTACCCAAGGTTTCACCCAAACCATTTATTTACCAATTCCAAGTAGGTACCAAATTTTCAAACTAGAAAATTTTCCTTTAAAAACCATTTCAACAATTTAAATCTATTTTAAAGAAAACATTCTCATTTAAAAATTCACATTAATTTTCAAAAACAAACTTACATTAACCGAAACTATAATGAAACTTGACTTGAATCAAACTACCAGAATAGGGAACTAGTATTTATGCATAACCCAACGACATGGTAGTGGGATATTCCCCAAGTAATCATCAACAACTAGGAAGTACTTGAACTATGTAATCAAATTCCACATGGGTCACTACTCCATGTGAAATCATGACATAACAAAAGATTGCATCTATTGATATCCTTAAATCCAAAATAAGGATAGAAGATTAAAATATTATACTACCCCTAGTAACTAAAGGTTCAGAACAAGAAAGGGTTCATGAAATCCTTCCCATACCTACCTCCCAGGTCCCAACAATCCTAGTCTCCAACAAACTGACCCCCCAAATAACAAGGGCCTCCTCTGATACCATTTTTTCATGAACCAACACAGGTCGAATCTGAACCAGTCACCTGAACTGATCTATGACAAGGCCCGAAGGGCACTCCCGATCTCCATGGGATGGAAACTAGTTATAGGAATCAAAAAAATACAATTGGGAACAATTTTATCCCAAAAAACTAGGATCAATAAACAAAACTAAAAAAACAACATAAAATAATAACTAATCATATAAAAATAAACAAACTAATCCATGTACAAAAATACAACTCAACAGAAGAAAAACTAAAAAGAAAACAAGACCAAACTGATTTAAAAACAACCTAATCTCCTTGTGACCTCAAGGTCATCACCATCCACTAACGTACCTGATCCAACCGTGAGCATCCGAACAAAGAACCTGAATAATAAAGAGGACCTAAAAACATAGCTCAGGTCTACCGACACCGAATTGTACAAGTAGGGCAAGATCTAGACAACTCAGTCGACAATCACCATAGAATATATATGTATCCTTTCCCAAAAGAATTCAATTAACACTATTTTTAAATACATTTATCAAAATAGGTTTTTCACATCTTTAACAAATAAACACATTTCTTTACCTTCTTTAAAACTATGCAAACTATGTTTCCACTTTCAAAATAGATTTTCATTTTATTTAAAAACCCAAATCAAACAATTCCAGGGCTAAAATGAAAATAAATAAACTAAGAAATAGAAAAACAGGTCCAGAAGAAATTAAACAATCAATATAGATAATAACTATGGGTGATCCTAAAAATACCTAAAAATACCCATGGACATGCTTAGTTTGAATCGACATTTTGATATATGGTGAAGGCCTTAAGTATATAACCAACTATCCGCCCCCAACTGACCAATCTAGTGGAACATCCCACCTAGCCTCTTAGAAAATCTAGGGGGGTACCAAACCGTTTAATCGAGTCTAGAAAGAAATTTCACCCAATCCTCTAAAATAATTTTAGGAAACCATGGTGCTAATAATACTTTGTAAGTGGGAGGCCCTCGCACGTGTGACTCACCTTATCTACTGTCATCGCACTTGATTACCATAAATATGGACACCACTATACGATAACCCATGAAGTGAAATCCCCCTTATAGAGGTTCCTACTATATAAATATACATATATATCGCTTCATCAAAGGTTCCAACCGGGCAATCACATCACTTAATAATTCAACCCTTTCTTTAAAACATGCAAATTGCCAAACGAGCTTCTAGATTTACATAACCAAATGTATTTACCAAAAAAATTTATAATTTTTTTTCCAAAATAACATCAAACACCATTTTTTTATATTCTCAATTCCAAATGGGACCTTTTTTTCTAAACACACACCCAAAACACATCTCAAATTACAAAATGAGCCTTTACTCTTTTTAATCACCAACCAAAACATGTTTGAAGGACAAACGAGCCAAAATTTAAGGAAAATTTTGAAGTTACATTCCCAAATTTCATGAAGAAACACCTATCATTTGGAAATAATTTAAACCTTTTTAGAAAATGAGGATAAGGGAAAAATGGGAAACTTTTGAGGGAATAAGTGTTCTAATTGACATATTCCTTCGAATAAACATCTATGTGTGCACTCAGTGCACCCATGGATGTACCAAAATCCAATGTAACTCTATCTGTGTCCATAAAACACCCAAAGTATTTTTAGAAGCATAACTTTACTTTTAAACCAAACCCATCAATTTCATATAATTTCCAAATGTGCAAACAAGATTTTTTAAAAGACTAAGATAGCTTTCCAAACAACATTTAGACGATACTAAGTCACCACATTACACATGAAAAGCCCTTGAAACAATAAAATAAATCTAATTAAACATTTATAAGGTCAAGAACCACCCAAATTATTCTATTCAACACTTATAGGTTCAATTAATATTTTATCAAATGCACTTGGTGTGCAAACACATAGGCATAAACCAGCATCAATCCAAAACCCATTTTTAGTAAATTATACCAATAAGGAAAAAACAAAATTAAATATCCATGAGTATTATATAGATGTGAGTAACATTTAAAAATTAATTGAAGACACTCAAGAACCAATGATTTGGATTGTAAAGTAAAAACATGGAAACACCTACCTTAGTGGCATGAGAACACAACAAAACCTTCAAAGAGGAGAGATCTAAGCCCCACAGACCATTTGCATACCCTATATCCAAATGAAAATGAACCAAACATAAAACCTAGCCATTAAGGTTTGTAAATGGGAGGAAACCCAAAAGTAAACCAAGAAATAGATAGAGGGAAGAGAGGAGAACAGTAAAGGGAAGGATTTGATGAAGAAATCATGAAGAATCACTAACCTTTGGTGAGGAATCGCTTAAAAAGAAGCCGAAAATGAAGGAGAAAGAAGGGGGTACCCTATAGTTGATATCCAATAGTTAGGGAATAAAATGGGATGCAGAATCACTTAAATTAGATTTTTTAAATTAAAATATATTTAGCCTGTAATGGGATGCACATTTTTACTGCATAGTTTGGTAAACAATGAAAAAACCGTGCGGATGGTAGTGGAAAATTATTTAACTTTGCAGGTTTATGTTTCATGGTTTGGGATAACTGTGCTCAAATCGTATGACCTGAAAAATTGGCCAAAACCATCAAATGGCACCCCAAAAAATAGGGAATCCCACCTAATGATCCTTGAATGTTTTAAACACAATATAGTGACACCGTGGGTGTCAAAAAAATATATACCATACAAAATTTTCCCAATAACATTCATAGTAACAAATCCTAGGGATAATAGCAACCTGAATCAACCAGAACAAAAATACTTTTATGGGACACTCAACCCAAACCTCAATCAAAAGATGAAACATTTATAAATAAAAATAAATAAATTAAAAATATGGTCAGCAAGTGCATCCAAGAGACCTGAGATCAAATCCGGGTGGAGACATATTTTTTTGGGTTACTGTAGCAGTACTGTAGCATGTATTGTTCAGTACTATAGTAAATAGAACTATTCATCCATTAGGGCCTTCGGCCCACCAGTTTGGTCCTTGTGTCCTGCAAGGATTTCAGGCCACCCAAGGAATTTGAGCCAGTTGTGTCTCACAACATTCGAACCACCTCAAATCCTTCGGGCCACCCCAAGGTCTTTGGGCCACATGTAATATGAAGATGTACTAGTCAAATTACAAGGGATAAGGCTACATATGAGGATTCAGAGTATGCACATTCGCTGGAGAAAAGTTAACCAGAATTAGAATATTGAGAGGGTATGGAATTTCCAATAGTACGGGTCTTATATAGCTTTATTTAAGATCTCTATCTAACCATCCTTGCGAAGGTGGAGTGTTGATATATCCTAACATTTTTTGGGGAGGAGCAATTCCATGTTGTCTTGTCTGGGTGATCTACTCTAAGACCTATGAGTCATGTAAGTATTTATTAAACCTTATGGATTTTTAAGGTTTACACCTCACCCCTTGAAAGGTGGATTATCAAAAAAAAAAAAAAATAAAGGCCTTTTATCCATTGAGGTAATAGTAAATACTTTGAGTATTTACAATAATTTCACCCCTCCTCAACTATAAAAAGGAACCCACTCCCATCAAATTTTCACACCACTCAATCTATTTATATTACACAAAATCTACCCATAAAACTTCCCAAAATCAATCCCCTCAACCTAGAACCCTAATTTTCGATATAAATCAATCCTTTAGAGGCTTTAGGGAAAACCCAAGGAGGAAACCCTAAGAAAAGGTAATGTTTTTCAACGAGCTTCTTAATTTTACTTTTTTCTCCAAATCATTAAATTATTATTATACCGTTATTATATAACATATTTAGAATCATACAAATTATGATATGTTTTTATGTTAATTTTATGACTTACAACCACACATACTTTCATCAAATGTGTTACAAAATCATCTTTCATGTGCACGGCTAACTACCACATCATGAAACGATGTCATTCATTTTTCCATTACCACCTCTAACTATTGGGTATGATGATGGATCTAAATTTTATATATGATATTAATAATATAATTATACATATAGAGTAATTATATTATATATTCCATTTTTATATTCCAATACATAAGGGATATTTTAACGCCATTTTTGTGTATGGTGGACTACCGCCTCATGAAGAGATGTGATTCATTTTCACCGATGCGTAACACGGAAAGAAATAAGGGTACCAATAAATGAATATATATGATATAAATGAAATATTTATGATATCATTACATACTTTTATTTATTTAAATAAAATATTTTATTTCCTTTATTATCTTTTCACACAGTAAAAATGTGATAATGCCGTTCATGGACTTGTGGACTATCACCACTTAGAAGCGATGTAATTCATTTTAAATCAAAATAATTATATATATAATTATATATAATTAAATATAATGTTATTTATTATATAATTATAATAATATAATATAATATATTACTTAACTTCATTCCATATCGATCATTGAAAAAATGAAACGTTACTCATTCATACGTACGACCTACCGTCTCCATGATCACAATGTTTGTTAATTTTCCAGAACCATCATTCATGATTTGTTTTAAAAGTAAAATTTATGTATAAATTTGATAATTATTTAATTATTATTATTTTGTATATGTTTAGATAATTAAAATTTTGAGTATAGTCAACACAAAAAAGTCATTTTTGACACATAATTCGAATATGGTCAAAACACGTTACTTAAAATTAATTGATTAAGTAATTATATATAACTTCTTTATAAGTTAAATAAAATTAATAATAATAAATTAAAATGTTCTCAAGAAAGTAAATAATTAACATAAGATTATTATCCATGAATATAAAGAAAAAGTATGAGGAATTATACTCAAGGTAAGGGTTTTTCTTATTTAACATTTATTTCTGTGGGATATATTCCATATTAACAACTTATTTTTATTGTGTGTTGTATGAAATTTCCATGAATTTATTTTATAGTTATTATTTGTAAATTTATGGGTATTTACATATTCTTTTTATGATCTAAATTTCACAAGGTTAACAGTTTCAATGTTATGATAACAGTAATAGATTATTGTCACAATTTTAATTCCATGAGACTTATATCATGTTATAGAGAAATAATATTCTATGTGGTGTATATAAATTCCATTTTACATGCAATATCATTAATTTATTTATTATAATGTAATTTTTTTTCATTTAATGTAATCCTCTCATTTTTTATGATTCAATGGTACCAAAGTAGTAAGAGTTTTATATTAAAATATAATCCTTTTTCAAGATTATTTATGATTATGCTTCCAATGATGAGATATTATGATAAATATATCTTAGAAATCATAAATTTTATTTTCCTTTTTTCCTTTAATAATATTTAAAAGTAATAGTACCATTTCCCACTCTTTTTTACATAAAATTGTTAAATTTTTTTTAACAAAATATGACTATTTCTCTCTTCAGTCGAAAATCTGTTTTCTTCAAAAATCGTGTTTCATAAAAGTATTTTCAATTTTATTGAATTTTTTTTTAAATTAAAATTTAATTTTCCCCAAAAAATAGTTTAAATGATTTTTAAAACATACCTTGTATTTTCCTATGTTTTTCTCAAGAAATTGATTTTCAGAAGGATTTATGTTTTAAAATTTATTTTCAATATGAAAAGGATATTTTCCTCAAGAATTATTTTAATGAAATTTTAATGGTATTTACATAAACATTGACAAACCTTGTTTTTAATTTTCCTCAAATATAAATATTTTTTAATGATACCATACTTATTCTTTTTCTGTATGGATTTTGATTGTTTAAATTAGATTGATGTGGAGCCCATTTATTTTCCATGGGTTAATTATGTTTCAATGAGGCCATTATGGAATCTATTTATTTTATACATTTTAATCATGATATTAATGGAATAATAATTTTATATAAGATTTTAATAATGATTATCTTTTTAATTTATTCCTATTGTGGTTGTTGGACATCTTATACGATGGGGAGGCCCATATAGTGTAGGGTGATCCTATTATAGCTTATATGATGGGGAAGTCCAAATATTTCCCCATAAACCCATTAATACTAATATGATGGGATGGTATATATATTTATATGTGATCCTATTAAATATTATATTATTGGGTAGCCCAGATAGTGCCAAGTGATCCCGTTATAGCTTATATGATGGGTTCACACATATGTAATGGGTAAATATTATATTTTATGTTGGTCGTATGGTTAATCCATTTAATATGGTTTTAAAATGATTTTATGAATATGATGTTCCAGGTTACCAAAAATGGTTTTAATTTATTTTCATGTTTTTATAATGTTTCTCAGGATCATGATTGAGATGACATGGATCATGGTTATTGATTCTGATGAATATTTATTTTTCCATGTTTTTGACATTTGAAAATCTAGATATTGAAGTGCATTGTGTTGCATTTGTTGTCAATGAGGCATGAAGGTGTCTTGGAATGAATGGATGTCAAGGAGTCAAGATGTGAATGTCAAAGGATGTGATGGTGTTGGTGATGAAAGAGAATGGCCATGGTACTAAGATGCATGTCACTTAGGAGATTCACTAAGTGGCATAGGAGATGTGGTTGAAACATTCTCTAGAAAATCAGACGATTGTTGAGCTGATCATTAAGTTCCAAGAACTTGTATCATGATGATACAATGTCATACCAATGATTAGAAGACCATGCATTGTATTGACAATGCATGAGGAGAGCAAGAAGATCCATTCACTACTTCTAAGTGGATGAAGTGGATTAATAAAGTCCATGCGCTATCACTTAGTGCATGAGAATTTGAAGAAGATCCAACTTGATCTCTGATTGGATCATTGAAGAATTTTGATAAATTATTTGATTCAGGAGCATCGGTTGAAGGAAGAACCTTCAAGAATTCCATTCTTAAATGATGAATATATGTTGAAGAAGGATGATGAATTCTAATGAAGAAGAAGAAATAAAGAGGAGGAAGAATGGCTTAGAAGAAGAAGGAGGCATTTGGCATATTACACTTGGTACTTTGTTTTTATACAAAGTCACTTAGTGTTTTACACTAGCAAAAAATAGCCACCAAGGAAGGCCAGCCGAGGGTCATCACCCAAGGTTCATGTGGGACTCGAGGTCACCACGCCCATGGGGAACCCTCAGGCCAAGGCAGCATATCCTTGAGGCAGGGGCGCACCCAAGACAACCGCATGGGCGCCAGGGGCACGCCCGGAGTGTCACAGGGAGCATAGTGGGCGCCAGTGGCGCGCCCGCATGAGGCAAGAGTGGGCGCAGAGCGCGCCCGCAGGGAGAACACGGTGCGGGGCGGCACCGTGGAGGGAGAAGTTCAACTGGCGGGTTGAGGGAGTGCCAGGCTTATAAGCCGCGTGAAAACAGGGATGCGTTTCGATGTGGGACGGCGAAATTTCACCCGGGAACGATCCTGGCCGCACGATCAATCGCGCGCCAGATCTCAGCCGCCCATCTAATCCGCCGCGGCCCAACCAGATCGCGGCCGTCCGATGTATCTCCATCGTCTGATCCGACGGCCGTGGCTTCGTCCTCTTCCTCGAGCCCGAGCCGAAGCCACCCGCGAGCCCCGCTGAACCAGGTGCCTCCCGACGATCTATTTCGAGTTCCCGGCCACCATTTTCGAAACCGAGACCTCCATTCGGCTCGTCTGGCTACACTGAATACATCCATGCCTTAAAATTGGCTTGCATGCAACAAATGAGGGATTTCGAGTTCGGCCGAGGCAAGCGAAGCTGCCGAGGCCACGTGGTTTGTGTTTTTGCATGGGATGAGCCTTAACCGAAGGCCGTGCATGCGTTATGAGTCGCATGCACGTAGAGGAAATTAAAGAGGAAGATCCCGCGTGAAACAGAGGAAAGAAAACGAGATTTGAAAAAATCTTTAAATATCCGAAGATCTCGGGAATTTGAGTTATTTGCACGCGGATAATCTGAGGCAGTCTCTGCCTATAAAAATGAGGCCGAGCCCTCTGTGCCGAGTGCTGATGCGCTGAAGTTTTGAAAGACCCGTGAGAAGCCTTTGAGCCTCGCGAAGAGTTTGAAGCCCCGCGCAAAGAACTTGCGCGGCTATTGTTCTCGGTGCCATCTGAGGCCCGAAGGAGTCCCTTTTGCGCATCCCTTGCGCGAAAGAAGTGAAGGGGAGATCTCCTGCGCGCTAATCCTTGCGCGGCAGGAAGAACCGGGGTCGCACCAAGCCTTGCGCGCCCACGGTTGAAGCCCCGCGGTGTTGCAGCTTGCACACCCGAACGCTTGCACGGCCAAGTGCACCCTTGCACTTGCGCGCCCACGGCTGAGGTCCTTTGTGCCTTGTGCTTGCGCGACAGAAGCAGTGAAGGAAGACCGAGCCCCTTGCATCCTTCGGTGTGTGCTAAGTGCAAAGAATATCCGAGGCACCTTGTGTGCAAAGGAGGGAAAGGCCGTAGCCATTGGTGGTTGTGAAAAGAAGTTGAGAAGGCCGTAGCCCTTGTTGGGTGTGCTCACTTGAAGATTAAAAGAAAAAGAACAAAGTGTGTGTGCAAAGGAAGTGAAAGGCCGTAGCCTTATGTGAGCATCAAGTGAAGACCTAGCATATTGGGTGTATGCTAAGTGAAGAACAAGAAACACCCTACGGCCACTTATGTGTGTGCCATGTGCTAAGAAGGCCACACTTTGTGTGTGCAAGTGAAGAAGGCCAAGACTTGTGTTTGCTAATTGATCAAAGGAAGTGTGTGTGTGCAAACAAAACAAGAAGGCCACTACACCCTACGGGCAGTGGGTGTGCAAAGAGAGGAAGGCCAAGGCTTAGTGCCTTTGTGTGCAAATTGAACAAGTGAAGGCCGTATCCCTTGTGTGTGCACACTATTGAAGAACAACTAAAAAGAACACTAAAGTGTGTGTGTGCAACAAGAAGAGGAAGGTCACTACAAGTGTGTGCTAAGTGAAGAATTTGTGTGTGCAAACTAAAGAAGTGGCCGAACCTAGGTGTGCACTAAAAGTGAACACACTTAGAAGAAGTTGAAAGGAGGACATCCACACTAAAGTAGAACACACTCTAAGTGTGTAAACAAATTGGATAAAGTGTGTGAAGTTCGGAGAAGGTGTGTGCTATAATTGATTACACCCTTTGTGGGTCTACTGCACCAAGAAGAAGAAAAGGAGAGTGCATGCATGCATGCATGCACGTGCACACGTGAACAGTGCTAAATCAGTGGTGTGCAACAGAGACTGGACCAGACCAAAGATAAAGATATTATTTGTCTGAGCATTCAGTAATTGGAGAGAAGCCGGGGCATCCTTTGAAGAAGGTGATAAAGCCCGAGCTAGATGAGAAGACCTGTTCACCACAAGTGATCAGAAGAAGAGCAAGGCCAGCAGTCTTTATCCCAGACTGCTGAGGATACTTGAAGAAGAACTTAAAGTGAAGAAGAGCTACTCGTGTGACTCGAGGAGCCAAGAGAAGACCCTGTGGGACTCAGGGAGAAGAAGTCTTCAGTGGGATTCTGGAGCAGGCCAGTGGGACTCTGGTAACACTGTGGGACGCAGTATAAAGACCCTCCTGTGGGACTCAGGAGAGATACGGTGGGAAGCTGTATCGACCATTGTAATTCTAACAAGTTATAATGGGAGAATCCATGCTTGGAGAGCATGGCAAGGATGTAGGCCTTTGGTGCCGAACCTTGTAAATCCTTGTGTCCTGTGCCTTTTCATTACTGCATTATCCGGGAAAGGTTGAGAGATACAAGAAGAGTGGATCGAGGCTTTAACCAGCCATAGAGGTTTAATTGATAAGAATCAATTAGTAAAAAGTTTTAAGGGATCACTGATTCACCCCCTCCCCCTCTCAGTGATTCACACTGATCTGGTCACTTCAATTGGTATCAGAGGGAGGTTACCTCTAAAAGATCCAAGGGAGTCTATATGGAGTGCAGATTTGAGGAAATGAAAGAACAGCCTCAAATGGAGATATCTGCCAAGACTCTGAAAAACAGAATGAAGAAACAGGCAAAGAAGATGAAGAAGAAGGCTGGTGTAATCAGAGAAACTCCTTCTATGGAAAGAAATGTGAAAGTCACATCAGATGACAATTCCTTTTATCATTCTTCTGATGAAGCCTGCTCTAGCTGTGATGAAGATGGAAGGAACAATGATCTTCTAAATGCAATCAAATATCTTCAGAAGACAGTCCCCAAGGAAGTTGCAATGTGTATAGCTACAGGCCTCCTTGATCTTCAAGAAGAAAAATTACAGCTAGAAGATGAAGCCAATTCTCTGGAAGTCCAATTGGCTAAAAGGGTTGGCATAACCAACACTCTCAGAAAGCTGGTAAATGCCAAAGATGAAACAGTATCTCTTTGCAATGAAAGATATGAAGACACTGCTGAAGAATTGCAGAGAAGTCTTTCTAAGAAAGAATTCTTTAAAGTATTGGTCAAAGAAGTTTTCCATGCACTGGAAAAGAGGCACAAAGTGTCAATGGTTGTCAGAGATGCTCAACTAGAAGAAAAAGTCAAAAGGGTGAAGGAGCTTGACAATTCATTGCTTGAATTAAAGAAGGTGCATGATGACCAGATGGAACAGCTGAAACAGAAGTGGGAAGGAAGGCTAAGAACTATTGAGGATGAGAAGAACTCCCTCAATATGAAATGCTTAGAACTAGAGGTGATATTGAAAAATCAGCAATCACCCAAAGCTGAATCCTCCCAGTCAGCTGAAAGGAGAAGTGTTGCTACTCAAGTATGCATTGAGCAGAATGATTCTAAAAGAAAGACATCCTCTTGTGAAAGTGCAACAACTTCTAGAAAGAAGGTACCATCCATCCCATCTTGTACTAATGCTTCTAATAGTGTTTCTACTAAAAGTGCAGGATGGAAGAATAATTCCAAACAAATATGGATGAAGACAGTAAAGAAGCAGAGCTCTCCTGAAGCAGCACAACAAGTCAAGAAAAGTACCCAACAATCAGAAGGACTCAAGAGGTCAAGATTTGTGGGTCAATGCTGGTGTTGTAATAAGTATGGGCATTGTGCAAAGGATTGTTGGTACAATCCACTGAGTGCCAAAGCACAGAGGAAGCCCATGCCTAGGGGGAGCAAGCCAGAAGGAAGGAAGCAACATCCACAGGTCCAGAGACATCTGTTTACTGCAAATAGATTTGGATTACTTGACAACATCTGGGATGATTGCAAAAGTGGTCAACAAAAAGATACATGTCAATCTCCAACTGTATCCAGAGCTCAAAAGAAGAAAAGATCACAGAACCTGGCTCAAAAAGATTCCTTGGGAAGCAAGAAGAAGAAAGTGGAAGATGCTCCCAAGAAGAGTTTGAAAAAGGAAGAGAAGTCCTTGGATTCTAAAACCAAGAAGGGTGATGCATCCAGAAGGACCACCAAGAAATGCTTCTACTGTGGAAAGAAAGGGCATATCATGGATCTTTGTAAAGAAGCCATGAAATTCAATAGAGGCAGACTGGACTCCAAAATACAATCAATCCAGAAGAAGAAGGGATTGATTGAAAATAAGTTTCCTAAGAGAGGTAACTTAGCAGCATCCAAAGAACCATGTGGAACTTCCAAAACTGAGGCCACTCTTCCAAATGATTTACTAGTCATATGGCCAAATCAGTTGCAACTTGCCAAAGATCTACAAAGAGCTGAAGAGGAAGTACTGGCAATTGCTAAAGCAAAAGAGAAGAAGAAGATTTCACATGAAGATGTATTGAGAACCACACCAGCACAATCATCAATGAAGATCAAATGTGCAAGTGTGAAGACTGGTGAAAATGGGACATCTCGGTTGAGAGAATCTTCTCAACCTTGTTGTTCACATTGATGAACCAAGGAGGTTCCATCTTATTCCCTTATACATTGGTATTTACATGTGCTAACAATGCAGGGAATTGAAGATGATGATCATTCTCAGCTGGAGGATGGTTTGGACAGAATGGAGTGCACCCCTTGAGGGGGAGCCAATCTGGAGAAGATGGGATTCTGATATTTAATTCCATCTTGAGAAAAGCTGAAGGTATTCCAATCATACTTTCATCCCTTGTTTCTTAATTGAGTTTATCTTGTCAATTAAGGGGGAGTATGGATTGAAGACAAATGGATAAAAGGGGGAGCTTTATCATTGCACTGAACTTTCTAATGAGTTTTGTGGAGTATGTGCAGGATTTAGCACTTTATTGAATATCTGAAAAATTTTCAAACCCCTGAAGCATGATCTCACATGTGTAAAGAATTGTGGACAGCATTGAAAAATCTTGGTTATATCACTCTTGTTTTCTACACCGGGTTAGCCCAAGTAGACTTAGAGCTGATTTACTAAAGTTTCTTTGCTAAAGAGAGCATGTGGCATCATCCCTCTCTTAGTGATTTTCAAGAATATGCTATTCAAAGGGAGGAAGATATTTTTGAAAGTGAACCACACCACAACTTTGCATTTGATTGCCAATAAGGGGGAGAAAGATTGGCACACATATTGACCCATTCATATGTGCTGAAGGAGTGTATTGACAACAAATACAAAGGGGGAGATTGAAGTGCATTGTGTTGCATTTGTTGTCAATGAGGCATGAAGGTGTCTTGGAATGAATGGATGTCAAGGAGTCAAGATGTGAATGTCAAAGGATGTGATGGTGTTGGTGATGAAAGAGAATGGCCATGGTACTAAGATGCATGTCACTTAGGAGATTCACTAAGTGGCATAGGAGATGTGGTTGAAACATTCTCTAGAAAATCAGACGATTGTTGAGCTGATCATTAAGTTCCAAGAACTTGTATCATGATGATACAATGTCATACCAATGATTAGAAGACCATGCATTGTATTGACAATGCATGAGGAGAGCAAGAAGATCCATTCACTACTTCTAAGTGGATGAAGTGGATTAATAAAGTCCATGCACTATCACTTAGTGCATGAGAATTTGAAGAAGATCCAACTTGATCTCTGATTGGATCATTGAAGAATTTTGATAAATTATTTGATTCAGGAGCATCGGTTGAAGGAAGAACCTTCAAGAATTCCATTCTTAAATGATGAATATATGTTGAAGAAGGATGATGAATTCTAATGAAGAAGAAGAAATAAAGAGGAGGAAGAATGGCTTAGAAGAAGAAGGAGGCATTTGGCATATTACACTTGGTACTTTGTTTTTATACAAAGTCACTTAGTGTTTTACACTAGCAAAAAATAGCCACCAAGGAAGGCCAGCCGAGGGTCATCACCCAAGGCTCATGTGGGACTCGAGGTCACCACGCCCATGGGGAACCCTCAGGCCAAGGCAGCATATCCTTGAGGCAGGGGCGCACCCAAGACAACCGCATGGGCGCCAGGGGCACGCCCGGAGTGTCACAGGGAGCATAGTGGGCGCCAGTGGCGCGCCCGCAGGAGGCAAGAGTGGGCGCAAAGCGCGCCCGCAGGGAGAACACGGTGCGGGGCGGCACCGTGGAGGGAGAAGTTCAACTGGCGGGTTGAGGGAGCGCCAGGCTTATAAGCCGCGTGAAAACAGGGCTGCGTTTCGATGTGGGACGGCGAAATTTCACCCGGGAACGATCCTGGCCGCACGATCAATCGCGCGCCAGATCTCAGCCGCCCATCTAATCCGCCGCGGCCCAACCAGATCGCGGCCGTCCGATGTATCTCCATCGTCTGATCCGACGGCCGTGGCTTCGTCCTCTTCCTCGAGCCCGAGCCGAAGCCACCCGCGAGCCCCGCTGAACCAGGTGCCTCCCGACGATCTATTTCGAGTTCCCGGCCACCATTTTCGAAACCGAGACCTCCATTCGGCTCGTCTGGCTACACTGAATACATCCATGCCTTAAAATTGGCTTGCATGCAACAAATGAGGGATTTCGAGTTCGGCCGAGGCAAGCGAAGCTGCCGAGGCCACGTGGTTTGTGTTTTTGCATGGGATGAGCCTTAACCGAAGGCCGTGCATGCGTTATGAGTCGCATGCACGTAGAGGAAATTAAAGAAGAAGATCCCGCGTGAAACAGAGGAAAGAAAACGAGATTTGAAAAAATCTTTAAAGATCCGAAGATCTCGGGAATTTGAGTTATTTGCACGCGGATAATCTGAGGCAGTCTCTGCCTATAAAAATGAGGCCGAGCCCTCTGTGCCGAGTGCTGATGCGCTGAAGTTTTGAAAGACCCGTGAGAAGCCTTTGAGCCTCGCGAAGAGTTTGAAGCCCCGCGCAAAGAACTTGCGCGGCTATTGTTCTCGGTGCCATCTGAGGCCCGAAGGAGTCCCTTTTGCGCATCCCTTGCGCGAAAGAAGTGAAGGGGAGATCTCCTGCGCGCTAATCCTTGCGCGGCAGGAAGAACCGGGGTCGCACCAAGCCTTGCGCGCCCACGGTTGAAGCCCCGCGGTGTTGCAGCTTGCACACCCGAACGCTTGCACGGCCAAGTGCACCCTTGCACTTGCGCGCCCACGGCTGAGGTCCTTTGTGCCTTGTGCTTGCGCGACAGAAGCAGTGAAGGAAGACCGAGCCCCTTGCATCCTTCGGTGTGTGCTAAGTGCAAAGAATATCCGAGGCACCTTGTGTGCAAAGGAGGGAAAGGCCGTAGCCATTGGTGGTTGTGAAAAGAAGTGGAGAAGGCCGTAGCCCTTGTTGGGTGTGCTCACTTGAAGATTAAAAGAAAAAGAACAAAGTGTGTGTGCAAAGGAAGTGAAAGGCCGTAGCCTTATGTGAGCATCAAGTGAAGACCTAGCATATTGGGTGTATGCTAAGTGAAGAACAAGAAACACCCTACGGCCACTTATGTGTGTGCCATGTGCTAAGAAGGCCACACTTTGTGTGTGCAAGTGAAGAAGGCCAAGACTTGTGTTTGCTAATTGATCAAAGGAAGTGTGTGTGTGCAAACAAAACAAGAAGGCCACTACACCCTACGGGCAGTGGGTGTGCAAAGAGAGGAAGGCCAAGGCTTAGTGCCTTTGTGTGCAAATTGAACAAGTGAAGGCCGTATCCCTTGTGTGTGCACACTATTGAAGAACAACTAAAAAGAACACTAAAGTGTGTGTGTGCAACAAGAAGAGGAAGGTCACTACAAGTGTGTGCTAAGTGAAGAATTTGTGTGTGCAAACTAAAGAAGTGGCCGAACCTAGGTGTGCACTAAAAGTGAACACACTTAGAAGAAGTTGAAAGGAGGACATCCACACTAAAGTAGAACACACTCTAAGTGTGTAAACAAATTGGATAAAGTGTGTGAAGTTCGGAGAAGGTGTGTGCTATAATTGATTACACCCTTTGTGGGTCTACTGCACCAAGAAGAAGAAAAGGAGAGTGCATGCATGCATGCATGCACGTGCACACGTGAACAGTGCTAAATCAGTGGTGTGCAACAGAGACTGGACCAGACCAAAGATAAAGATATTATTTGTCTGAGCATTCAGTAATTGGAGAGAAGCCGGGGCATCCTTTGAAGAAGGTGATAAAGCCCGAGCTAGATGAGAAGACCTGTTCACCACAAGTGATCAGAAGAAGAGCAAGGCCAGCAGTCTTTATCCCAGACTGCTGAGGATACTTGAAGAAGAACTTAAAGTGAAGAAGAGCTACTCGTGTGACTCGAGGAGCCAAGAGAAGACCCTGTGGGACTCAGGGAGAAGAAGTCTTCAGTGGGATTCTGGAGCAGGCCAGTGGGACTCTGGTAACACTGTGGGACGCAGTATAAAGACCCTCCTGTGGGACTCAGGAGAGATACGGTGGGAAGCTGTATCGACCATTGTAATTCTAACAAGTTATAATGGGAGAATCCATGCTTGGAGAGCATGGCAAGGATGTAGGCCTTTGGTGCCGAACCTTGTAAATCCTTGTGTCCTGTGCCTTTTCATTACTGCATTATCCGGGAAAGGTTGAGAGATACAAGAAGAGTGGATCGAGGCTTTAACCAGCCATAGAGGTTTAATTGATAAGAATCAATTAGTAAAAAGTTTTAAGGGATCACTGATTCACCCCCTCCCCCTCTCAGTGATTCACACTGATCTGGGCACTTCAGATATTGATGGTTATAATTACTTTTATGATTCTATCATGTACTCTAATTATGTTGTCATACCAATATGATCATGTTATGCTCATCTATGATATTCAATTTCTAATTCTTATTTTTACCCTTACTGATAATTTGACACCACCACTATTATGTTTCATTCTCCCTAGTTTATAGAGAATAATTTTGAACTAGTTATGTATAGAATGTATTCTATATGGATTATGATGATGGAATAATGTTATAAAAAAAATCTAGGTTATGTGAGAGAAATTCTCATTTAATGTCTTGTAAAATTTTTATGTAAGAGTTTGTCCTAATTTTCTAAATATATAAAGCTAAAAGGTCCTTAAGGTTGTATGTTATCCAAATTTTACTTTTTATGTTATAAGGGTTTGATGGAAAAAATTGGGTCGCAATTATTGGCATCAAATTTCGAAATTTAATGTTTATGATTTCATCACCAAATCTCGGAGTATGGATTATGAGCTCTTATATCCGGACTACCGCTTCTATGAGAAATGATTTTTGTTCATCATCACCACCCATAGTGGATGGATCTAAAAATATATTTTATATAAAATAATTTTTTCCATATCACTATTTATATTATATATATTATGAAACTATTTCACAATAATTATTGACCATAGTAAACATACGTAGGGAGTTATGAAAAAATTAACCAAATAACCTCAACTGACCGATGTAGGAAATAAAACTATATTATAAATAAATATCTTATGATGGTAAAATGACATGAGAAATTGAAATATAGTTTTATGGTTCTTAATAAAGCATTTAATTATAATTATTTTCTTATTCATGAAGATAACTACAATTGTTGAGTGAATCAAGACTAAGGTAAGGACTTCTATCTCAATAAACCTTCTTTGAGGCATGGTTTGATATTATCCACCAATATTTATTTGTATGGTGTAACCATTTCTCCCATAAATTATAATAAAATAAATTATTATTGATATTATATACTTTACATCCATTCATAAAATTAATTGACATGGGATATTATTTATGTATTCGCTAATATAAAAGGGTCTTTCATAACTCAATATAATTTCATGAGTTATAATGTTTCTCCTTAAATTTTATCATTCATTTTATCCAGTATACTTAATTTATATCTTAAGTTTTATCATTAATTTTATCTAACATACTTAATTTAAATTATGATTTCTCCTCCTTGGCCATAATTTCCCTTCGATCCAATTTTCTCATAATAACTAATAAATATTTATGGGTTTTCTCTTGCTACTTTTATAATTAAATTATTCTCTTTTCAAAATGAATTTTAATAATGAATTTTTAAATGTTGGATTTCAATAAAATTATTTTAAAATTGGTTTCCTTCTATGATCATTTACCAGATCTTTTTAACAATGATCAGATTAAAAAATGTTTTTATTTTTATCCCTTTTACACAATAAAATTATAAATAACTTATTCAATATTTGTATTTATGTCCCTTACATATATACCTAGTTAAATATTGCTTCCATTTTTTGGGGTTCTAAATGTTTTAAGTTTCCTTTGAAATTCCCAAATAGATATAAAATTGGTTTAGTAGAATGTTTTTATTTCAGGTATCATGTAAAGAATAACCCCCATAAAATTATTTTAAACTATGAATAGACTCTAAAAACATTATTATTTTATGTTTAGACCTATTTTTGAAATTCTAGTTTAAAGAGGAAAAGGTCCATACTTATTTAAAAAAACCATTTACTTATAAAGTTTCACCCATGTGGTATGATTTTATTATTTCTTTCCCTTGATCTTTCATATGAATTGTTTATAATATAACAAAATTTTCAAGAACATTGTTTCTTTCTCAAATATTAATGTGAACAATTATTTAATTATATAATATTTTTGTAATCCTGATGATTTATCCTTTAATTATTACTTGAATTATAATTATAAAACCCACTTTTTTCTCAAGGGTTTGATCATGAATATGATTTAAGTATGGTTTATTTTACTTATGTGGAAAAAATTTCATTACTTTTCATTTATGAAATAGGTGGACCATAAATTATATATCCTTCAAATGAATTGATTGGCGTTGTATGTTGGGCATCAGACACCCTTAAGCCATCTTTTATAAAATAAAAAAAATGATTGGTGAATTGGGTAATGTATTATATCCCACAATCTGTTATGTATACCATTTGATAATGAATCTAATACACTATAGGATATTGTTGACAATGTTTATGTGAATTTAGAATGAATCCAATCCACTAGAGGACTTTTTCCACTTTACAATGATGGTAATGGGTATGAATCTTAACTTATCTTTATCATATCAGGTTGTATGTTGTTTGAAAATGTTTATGATTCTATGATCTTATGATATCATTTATTTATTCCATGTTTTTATAATTGTGATCATCTTCTTTGTGATATCATGTTATTCCCCTTGAATCTCATGATATGATTTATTTCCACATTTATTCCCATACTAGGATTTATAGGTCACCATTTTACTTATGTATCTTCCCTAGGGTATCATATGCACTTTTAGAGGATATTTTAGATTTAGGATAATTGTGTGGAGTTTTAAATAATGGTATTGTTTTTATGTTTTAAATATTTCATTTTTATTCATAATATTCTAAAGACAGTAGACCTATATTCCCTTGTTTTGTATTTATTAGTAATGTAACTACAAAATCATGAAATAATGTGTTCTCATGGATTGGTTCAATATATTTGGTATCAAATCAAGGTATATTTATTTAAGAATATTAGTATGAATGAACATTAGTGAAAACCCTAGGGATAATACTAACTTTATGGTAACATCCTGATATTTTGTTATAGTTTCGACTATGTTTTTTTCCTAGAAATAAAATCTCATTTTGGATAATATAAGTGGTTCATGATATAAAATAGATGTATATATTTTTAAAAACTAAAAAAAACTATATTGGATATTATCTCTGACCTCACCTAGTTCATTACAAATAGGCCTAATTGCACACCTAGTTTGATGCTCCTAGGGGATATGATTTTCTTAACTGTATTCTCATTATGATACTATATGAAAGATTGATTTACTTTTTTATATTGAATTAATAGGTTTATAATTATAAGATAACCCAACATAATTTAATCAATTTTAAACTAATATTGATATAGGATGAACTAAAGTAATTATGGGCCAATGTGATTATGAAAAATTTTAAATTATTCTAAGGTTGGATGAATTTTATGTTACTGATTATGATAATCACCATATGATGTTAAATGATAAAAAATCAGGTTAAATATCGTTGTTTTAGGGATGAATATAATCAAAATGAACTATGTTAAACCAGGGTGAGTGGGACATTTTGATGATTACCTCCATGATCAACCCATTATAATGGGAGATGGATTGTAAAATAAAACAATTTTACCAAACCGACTATCATGTTATAAGATTCAAAATTTTAAATAATTAGTTCAACAAATAATAGATAGGTAGAGACTCATAAAAATTTAGGTAATGAATATGATGTAGAAAATAATATTAAACCACCAATATATAAAAAATTTTGGAATAAGAATAATGGGAATTTGATATAGGGGATGGAAGATACATTACATGTGGAGGATGGGAAGCCAATATTTTAACTATCTT
This sequence comes from Viscum album, assembly GCA_963277665.1. Taxonomy (NCBI): domain Eukaryota; kingdom Viridiplantae; phylum Streptophyta; class Magnoliopsida; order Santalales; family Viscaceae; genus Viscum; species Viscum album. The sequence goes on along the minus strand of OY728151.1, from coordinate 286,215,793 downwards.
AAGAAAATGAAGAGGCTAGTTAGCACGATGGGAGTGGAAGAAGTGCATCCCAAACCACCACTAACATTCCAATGCTTTATGTGTGGGAAACATGGGTAATATCTAAGTTAATTCCCTTATCTAAGAACTAACCTCAGTAATTAGTTTCATCAACCCTCAAGACCAAGAGGATAATGGAATGCCTATTAAATAACTAATACATAATTGTATCATGATATTAATGTTACACATAATCTCTAATATAGAGTAGTATACATCCTATTAGAATTTCATTCTAGGAACTTTATAATATCAATGAAATTTTATGATAATATTTAATCATAACATTGATTTTACTATTGAAAATAACTTATAATAGTATAAATATTTTATTCCATATTGATGTTTTTGGGTTTTTGGATTATAAAAATATTATTATCCTTCATTTAGATGAATTTAATGTGAATATTTAAATGTATTAATTATTTAGACTTAGAGGAAATATTATTTAGAATAATTATATCACATTTTTTTATTAACCTAGGATAGTCCATCCGAGGATTATTATGAACAACCTTTATATGGAAATTATAAAATTTTATTCTCGATAAAAAATAATGATAGATTCATTGCTCAAAATATTGTAAAAAAACTTAATGTTAGAGGTATTCCTATTATAAGGAAAAATATACGTATCATATGTTTGTAAGGATGTAATCACTATAAAAATTATATCTTGATTCACAACTATCTATATGAAACCATTAGATACTTCTATTAGTAGGTGATAAATAAAATTTGGAGGAGTTAAATTTTTTAAGGGTGGGGAATGTAACGCCCATAGTTCATTGAAAGAATATTCACTCCATAATCCATATGATTATAATTGTAATTTATTTTTCTAAATGTTCATTGAATTAAAATTGAATATAATATAAGTCATAAAATATAGGAATTGGACCAACAAAATTTTATTCATTCATAATAATAAATTATAATATATGAACATGAAATAATATTACACAATATTTATTATTTATCACCATGGAATGGTACACCCAATATAAGTGCACAAGTTAAAAGATGTAAATAAATTGAAATGAATACAAATATTACACACTAGGATATCTCTTGGATCATATTCACCTTTATGGATCACTAATAGCTAAAGAAAACCTATAATGAGGAAGAACATCATAAATAATGAAGAAATATTATCAAATATAAATTGATAAATGTTGAAAGTATATGTGTGGATAGAATATGTTTAAAAAAACTATATATTAGAATGAAATATCATCATTAAAAATATAGTTGTTGCAAATATAGTCATTAAAAATGTTGATTTTTAAAATATGGTCACTACATATATGATCATTTGTTATACATCTAAAAGGTATAATATTATCATGTATTGTAAAAAAATATAACTCATAATGAAATAAAAATATGATATTAAGTTATTATAAATATCAATATATATTTTAACATTATGTATAAATTATAATAATAATATTATTAAAATATGATTTATTATATTTTTTAATTAAAATAAATATTTTAATAACAATAGAGGAGTGAAAATAAATTTTAGAATATAAAAAATAATTAATTATATTTATTAAATAATACTTACAATAAAATTACTATTTATTTTCAAAGAATAATTTTTTTATGTATTGTATATTTTTTATATAAAAAATTAAATTGAAATTGTAAATAAATTATTATATATAAATAATATAGTAACATCACATAAATTTTTAATAGATATGAAATAATATTAAGAATGCAGAATGTTTAGAAAACCATTTTCAAATGAAAACATATTTATTTATAATTAATATTTTTCATTTAAAACATATGTATATAAATTTTAGAATTTTAGTTTTATAAAATTAACTCCATTTTTAGATTAATCATATGAAAATTAACATGATATGAATTTTTTAGACTCTACTGAAATAATCAACACTTAGGTGAATAATAAAAATAATGTATTTTCTCAAATATGTCAGTTTTATAATAGAAAAATGAATTAAAAGTTTAGTAAATACATTTAATTTTTTGAATATATATTTTATAAGTAATATAAATTAATAAAAAATAATATGTTGAATTTATAAAACATAAGCATAATATTTTTAAAACACAAGTAATATTTCACAATAAAAACTGTTTTTACATCCTTATATTAAAAAATTACATTATCAAATTTGGAAATGAAAAAAATGTATTAAATATTTTAGTTTAACATGTTAATATTATATAACATGTTCAATTTATTTTTTATAAAAATATAAAATATTATTAATAATAAAGTTATTTGGGTCATAATGGTGAAACCATTTTTTAATAAAATATTTTATTAATATTGATTAAATTTTATCTAATAAATTAAAATAATCTAGTTTAAATGTTTTATATAATAATATTTTTAAACCTATATAATAAGATTAACAATAATTAAATTATTAATAAACACTAAAAAATATTAATAACACATAATGGTTAAAAGTTATTTTTATCAAAAATAGTTTTTAATTAAAATATTATAATTTAAATGTTTAATTTATCATATTTAAAGATTGAATTAGACTAAATTTCAAATAAATTTATGTTTAAAATATTAAAATTTTGTAATAATGGTTAACTTATATTTATTTATTAAAATATAAATTACTTTGTTAACAATTAATTATCAAGGTAAAAAATCAAAATGTTAAAATATAAAAACATAAGGTAAATGTATTGATTTTTCTTAAAAAATTTATAAAAAGTCTAGGTATATTATTTATGAAGATAATCCCACAAAAAAATAAATTATTTATAAATTTCATAGTCATTAACCAATGAATAGTGTAATGATATCATGGAAGTCCAAATGGTATTCCCAAAAGTATACTTTTTTGTCACTTATAAAAGCGGATCACTTCCACCCATCCATGGTTAAACATACAGTGAAAATTTACCATGAAAATATTCCCAATATTCTTATAAAATATTCCCAGTTTTATCCATAATAAAAATCCCTCTAAAATTCATCTTAAGGACTTCTTTTCTAAGATTGTATCTAAGAGAATATAAATACTCTAACTTAATGATTACTTTCTTTTTAGTTTTTCTCCATAATCATATTCATCCAAATATATTATAAAAATTAATATATAATGTAATAAGTATTATTATTATGTATATATGTTATTATATTATACAAATAACAATTATTTATTCATCTTCATCCCCTAAAAAAATACAAAGTGTCATTATCATCTTGTGCGTACTACTCCCGCCACAAATAAAAATCTCCTATTTTTCATCACCATAATTCATGGAAAGTAAAAAGGATGTAATGTATTAATAAATATAATATAATATAAATATATGACATAAATATGGTTTTAAAAATTTTAAATTATCATTTTACTCCATTTTATCTTATTCATTGATAAATTGAAACATTAATCATGTGTGCGTGCATACTACTGCTTCTATGAGAAATGAGTTTCATTTGTACTCACTATACATCATTGATGGATTTAAAAATATATTTATCATATAAAAAATACATCCATAACACTAAAAATATTCTATATATTATGTAATTATTTTAAAATATTTCAACCATGGTTGGTAGGTATAAGAATTTTAAAAAAATTAACTGAACATCCCCATGTAGCTGACATAGATAAGAAAACTATATCATAATTAAATAACATATAATGTTGGAAGGATGATAGAGTATTAAACATATTTGGATAAAGATAAAAACATATAATTTAATAAACTAAATTTTAAATTTTCCAAAAGTTAAGTGCATGTACATAGTGACCCAGGATAAAGGTAATGGTTTCCATCTCAATCACCCATTCATTAAGGCATTCCTTAAAATTAGGAAATAATATTCAAGGTGTAAATATAGAAACCTTTACTTATAATATCATATATTATTTTTTAACTTGTAAACATCACTTATATTCATGTCATTCCTTATAATGTTCCATCATTTATGTCTTTCATAAAATATACAGGTCTTTCATAAATCAATATTATTTTTTATGTTATAATGTTTCTCCTTGAACTTCATGTTTCATTTTATATATTCTACCACATTTATATCATGGGAGTATAAGTTTTAAATAAAATCTATCCTATTAATTAGTTCCATTCCTTATTGAAAATGAGACTATATAAAGAATAATTATCATCATTATAAATGATGGTTTCCCCTCCTTTCCCAAAATTTCCAATCATGGAAATGTTATCATTTTAATTAGAATCCAAATTATGTGCTATATCATGTAAAATTTATAATTACATTATTATATTTTTGATATGTAGTTTCATCATCAATGTTACTATTTATGATTTCAAAAAAATTATTTTAAAATGGTTTTCCTTCCATGATCATCTATAGGATCTTCCGAACCACCCTCAGATTTGACCTTCTGTAATTTTTCCTCCCTTAAACTCGATATTTTTGTAAGGAACCGACCTTATAAATTACATATTATAGTGAAATTGAAAAGAAATAATTATCATTAATTACTTTAATATACTAAAATCTATTGGAGATGTATTGGGCTCATTATATGGTACCCTTTTACCTTTTGTGAGTATATCTTATTTAGGTTTTACTTTGGTGAGATTTCAGGTGAAATTGGAAATTGTTGGAGGGGTTTTAGGCAGTTCATGGTCGGCGCACATTTTTCTAAAACTATGTGCCCTTACCCAACAAACCTTGAAATAAAAAACAATAGGAAATCAAATTTTTGGTTTATGGTCTGTTAAACCATGATCCCTCTTAGTAGTAAGCATGAGACAATTATGTGAGGTGCACTGTTTAGGCTCACGGTTTGAAAAAATGTGCACCCCATCCTAGGAAACCATGCATGTGAAAATTTATCCTCGAGAAAATTATTTTAAAATTTATGAGCCCCTAGGTTTTCACCCTAATTCTCCCCCACCCAACCTAAGAATTTATATCTCATTATTGAAGGTTAAATAGAGGATTATATGTACCTAAGAACCCCATTATTGATGAATCTAATATCGTATTGAAGGATATGTACCTCTTCTGATAAGGAAATATTTTCCCATTTAGATTTCTCACTCTTTTATCTTTTATTTATAATGAAGAGGCTGTAGTAATCCTATCTTGGGGCGGGTATAGATCTAGGTTTTCAGGGATGTTGATCATTTGGATCTTGGTTTTGGGTTATGGTTATAGATCTCATTCTTCATTGTGACAAATAATATTCCACTTCAATTTGGGGTTTTCCAGTTTGGAAAATTCTCGTCCATGATTTTGATGTAGGTGGTATAAATTTTAAATCCCATAATCTTGATTATAATTGTCTGCATAAAATTATGAAATACCAATTTCTATTTTTCTCAATTGCATCATGAATTTTATTAATTAATTGGTTAATTAATTAATGTAATTATTTTATTGTGGAATTGATGTTATATTAGGGTTATGAGGTTATTAAAATAACGGGATTGTTTAATTGGTTAATTTATGGGATATATAATTGATTGATAAGGGAAATTAAGGTATTATTGTCTTGAACTTAAAGTGTTAATGGTATATATTTTATTAGATGATGATAAATTGTTTAATTATGAATTGTTATTATTATTCTATATTATTAAAGTGAAGAACCATGATTGAATTGATAATAGAAATGGTATACCATGTTATGAAAGATTGATGATATGATTTGTTATGGTTAACCTTATAAATGGGATATATGTGATTGATTTATTAATGGTGTGTGGGATAGGGACATATGATCCAAATAACTACAGGGTTCTAGACATGGTTTTCTCATCCCAAATGCATGCATGTGAGTATTATAGCATGGGAGAGGGAATGATACTCAAAATAACCATGAAGTGTGGGATAAGAATTGATTTTCCCAATAATCATGGGGTTCTAAACATGACTATTTCACCAGGAAAATAGGTTATATCAATACTACCAATGGTTCCCTCATATGTAACTGGGTAAAAACCTGCTTTCCAAAGGTAGGTGTTCATTTGGCTTTTCAGGACTAGTGGCACTTAGGGATTCCCATTGGTCAATAGGATGGGAGGTCGTTGTCATTGTAACGTTTTGGTGGGAATTTTTTTCCTACTCTGGGAAACTCTTATGTATTTAATATATGTTTAGGAATATCTTCTTAATCCTGATACGGGACTGGTTACCCTAAAAAACAACTATTGGTTAATTATCTTTTATGTGAAAAGGGTGGGTTCTCATTTATTAATAAATATATTTGTATCTAAGGTTATCCATCTATTTCTAGTAATGGAAGAATTATAATGCGATGAACTAATATAACCAATATCTTCAAAACTTGCTACCACAAAAGGAGGTGGTTAATATTCTGAGGAAGGGATTGAGCCCTAATGATACATCCTACATATCCAGGTTTTGGAATGAATCAAAACCCATTTATTTTATCAAACCTGTGAAATTTAATTTCATGAGAATAGGGAATATATGGGTGCTTTGAGACAACATGAATTCAAGATTGAGTCCATATGGGACGTACTACATATCCCAATTATAGTTAGAAGCTGAGTTATCATAGTTCATATTGTTTTTTCTCAGTTCACTGATGAATGAGATAGAGTGATCATCACTTTGGAATGATTGATTCCCAATGATTGTGATTTCAAAGTCGTAAAATGAATTTCACTAAAAGGGGTATTTATTTGATCTCAGGACTTAGAAAGGTGTCCTACCTATCTTGGTTATGGTAGGAATCATAGTTATCAAAATTCAATCATACCATTGGGACCAGACCCAAGGTAGATGCCTTTTTATAGTGGTAAATACATTTTTCCACTCATTAAGGCCAACATATTGGAATTTATTTAGCTAATGGATATTCATGATGTGAATGGTATGACTATTTAAATTACCTAAACTCACTTTATCTATGCTTAGTGTGAGAATCAAGGGATAACACGTAGTCATTTTCCTTGCATACGGATACGACACTGATGAAATGGGCTAGAAATTTATATGATTAATATAGAGCTCATGCCTTAGGGAGAAGTCCAACATATCTTGATAATGGAAGGATTTAGCATCCCCATAGTTTCATATTTTTCTTAGTCTGTTAAATTATGAGTTAGAATGATCATCCCATGGGAATGATTGGGTCCCGATGGTTGAAATATTAGAGATATTTTGGTAATCATACTAGTTGGAAGTCTATATGGAGTTCGGGCTTGATCCTTAGGAAGGATTACTACCTATCCTAGTTATGGAAGGAATCTTAATACTCTTATTTCAATAGATTAGAGCTTACACACTAATGTTTCCTTAGTATTTGTGGAGGTTCATGGTGAAAATGATATCACCATTGCAGCTCCTTAAGCTCACGTGAGCCATGCTCATTGTGAGAAAAAAGGAATAGAAATTAATAAATGTCATTACTTATGAATAAGTGAATAAAATTCTAGGATTTCCCTAGATGATCTATATTGATATCAGACTTTAGTAAGAGGTGTCTCACATATCCTGAATATGGTAGGAATTAGAGTCGTCATAAATCCCTTTATCCAAGCTTACAAACTAAGGTTGACCTACTGATTGGGGATTACACACCAAGGAGGAACATTGTTATCATGTCTTGGGATTCCCTTGTGACCTAGAATGATTTTCTAGAGGGTTTTGTATAACCCAATTGACTTGTTTAGAGGACATCACAAGATCTGAATGGTTTGTTCTAGAGTCCATCACATAACCCAGTTGACATGTCCAGGGGGTGTCACATGATCCAACCAACTTTCCCTAGTATCATCACCATAGTTGGATGATACAAATGGAGGGTGTTTCATGAGTCAGTACAAAATTTATCAGGGGGTTTCATGTGTCTTTGATGATACCCCTAGGGGACATCACGAGATCTGGCCGACATGCCTGGAGGGCAGCACGATTCTCAAATGACATGCCCAGAGGGTATCGTGAGAACTTAGTTGAAATTCCCAGATGAAACCATAAGACTTGGATAACATGATCTAGAACCATTATATGGGTCATACAATGTATCTAAAAGAATCAAAGAGGCTTGGGAGATAGACCAAGATGGTTTCATGAGACTAAAGAGGCACACATAATGGATCATTTGACTTTCTATGACATGTCTATAAGATTTAAAAATACCTAAATAACATGTTAAAAGAGAATCATGATATCTAGGAGATATGTATTGGTGTTTTTAGGTGAGTTGGATGACTCACAAAAAGCACATGAGGGTCAAAAAACATGTTATTTTCTTAATAATTCAACTTTTAATCATTGTTCTATCCCTTTATCTTGCGAATAACATATATTTATTCATCATTAGTTTATTTTGAGTCTCACATGATCTATAAGATGTGTTGTATGTTATTCACATGTATTTTTAGATTACATTAATGTGATCTATGAATTATCATGTGAAGTTCATTATGCATGGAGCATGATCAATTTTTCTATTCTCCAGAATATTACCTGACAGAAGAACTTCCGGTTGCGAGATCAGTCACTCGAGATATACACTTTGGTTCTTAGGTGTGATGATGTGACTAGATGAAAAAATCCAACCTTTTTTTTCTGAGGCTAGGGTGGAGGATTTATAGGTCTCACCACCCCAATTATTCTCCCGTTTTGAAGGCATATTTGGGGTAGATCTAGGATGGAGTTGGCAAAGGGTTCTACCACTATGCATCTTCACAAGCCTTTTTTAGGTATTTTCTCTAAGGAGGTGGCATTATTTTTAGTCAACATGAGTCCATATTGTCAATGCCTTCATTATTGTATTATTTACAATTAATGGGTACTTGTTTGATCATGAGATTATGTCAAAGGAATTCAATATTTTTATATTGACATGTCCAAGGGCCTTCAAAATACCAAAGTTCCTGTTTAATGGAATTTGAAAGCTGCTCGATTCCTTACCTTGTACATTTTTGAAGGACATGTTGGCTTGCCTAGATTTCTCTACGAGACCAGGGCATCTTGTCCAGGTTTCTCATAAGACCATGCCGTGGACTTCCATAGTTTGTTGAAAATGTTTTATGTTTGTGAGAGGCTTCTACAACCCCCATATTTTATTTATTTTTGAAGATTCATCACATGCCCAATAAAGGTCCTTTGGGTATATACAATCATTTTAGGGACACACCCATATGTTTTTACTTAGAGAGATAAAAGGAGAGCACATGGTTGGCTGAACATACCAGACCCCTTTCACGCGATGGGGGTGACAACCCAATGAAATTCTAAGAGATGATGTGGTCACATCAGTAAGGACCTACAATGTCTTGAAGATAGCTAGGGGTTAATCGTATGATGTTCAATTTATGCATGAGACTCCCACCTCCTCCCATTTTATTTTTGTTGTTTTATTTTACAAAGTCTCGGGGTCTCACAAATTTTATAAAATGTTTTCAAGGACAATCATCCTTCCAATCAGTGATGCAAATAATGATCATTACGACCCTATAGGGCCCTCCAACTTTGGACATCATTACTCCCATTTTGGAAGTATTGTTAGGTTATTACTGTTGACAAACTGTGTGGCCTAGGGGAACTTACCTGACTGCCGTCGGGTGTCCATGATTTTTCTGAGGTGCCTTTATGAGAGTAGAAGGACTTGTCAATGTGGGGTCCACATGAAATGTTGTATACTATACACTATAGGTAGAGTCGTCATGTGACCTTATGATGGTCATGCGATTGTGATTCCCCTGAGGGATCACACGATCCGCAGGTCTTAACTATCTTCATCTTACTTTTATTTTATAGGGATAATAATACCCATAATTAGGTAATCCTTACTTTGTGAATTTTATAATTCTCATTTATAGGTCATCAACAGATTCCCCCCTCAGGTGCGACATCCATAGGGAAATTTCCTTGGTTCTAAGAAATGTAAATGCCTTCATGAGTCTTTGTAGGTGTCACAAATTTGTGTCTTGGGTGACATTTGTTCCCTCAGTAAACCTTTGGTATTCTGTGAAATACCATATATATAGGAGTGGGAGAATAGTGATTCATTCTACCATTTTGTACTTCTCTAGATCACTCTCGTCTTGTGTCCATCGCATTCCTCCATCAGAAGTCTATTCCATAAGAACCAATAACAATACCCCATCGCGACCCTTCGATGCGAGATCTATCCTACAAGACCACTTTTCCTCATGTTCTCATTTTTACTAGATGAAAAATATATTTCAGTAACTATTTCAACTTTGGCTTTTAGGATTGATATTATACTTTGGACTTTGCTGGGTTTGCTGACTTATTCATACAATCGATTGAGTATCATGCAATTCATATGACCATGTCCAGGTCATGAGATCCAAGTATCCAAGGGGTCATGTGTTTTCACAATAACCTGTAGGATTTATGTGACTTTTGAGACCTTTGGGTGTGAGGTGATTCATGAGACATTATGCAATGTGTAAGACCCTTGCCGATTCTTGTGATGCACATGATACTGCTAGTTTATGTGTTCACTTTGACAAGATTTTATTTCAACTATCTAACATATTCCACTTAATTATTTTTAGATGGCTTTAAATTATCATCAATCTTATCCAGTTGTATCCAATAAAAGGCCCATGATTTCTAAGAATCACAATGTTGATCCTTGATATTATGTATATACAGATAATAAGAGTTTGAAGAGGTTTCTATCATCTGAGATTCAAAACCATCCTTTATCTCAGGTACTCTTTCTATACAGTATTAGTCTACTAGATGATACTCCCATCCAACTATAGACATTAATCTACCATCTTGCTGGGTTTCATATTCTCTCAACTATATACAAATGAAAATTTCCATGGACGGTTGAATTATCACAACTTAGTATCAAGAGTTATCTTATATATTAGAAAACTCACACTTAGGTCTAGATGGTTGTGACTTTTCTCATCAACCCATTTATCAGTTCTGTTTGAGTATACTTACTTCCCACTAGAAAAATACTAGAATTGTATGGGGTTCAAAGTGGGATTTTCATCCCATTAGTAATTAATCTGATTAATGGGCATGCCCCTTTTGGGTTAGGGAAAGATGCATAATTTTTTTTGATCAGCTATAAGGAGTTTATATTTATAAACATGCATGGATTTCCCAGTTCATCATTTACTTCAAACCTGAACTTCTTCAAGATATGATCATTAGTTGGTGTACTGGTACCAACACATTCAACCTGTCCCATGGTGAAGTGGGTATCAGCTTCTATGATGTATACCAACTAGGTTATATTCTCCCTATTGGAGAGATGTATGATGAATTATTTCCTGCAATGGATTATTGGGATGATCCCTTAAAAACCCAAATTTTGGAGTGGGAGATTATTATTATCATATAGAGGAAATTGGGGAAGGGTTTTACAATGCAGTCACTCAACTCTTTCAAGGATTGGATTAATATTTTCTTTTGCTGCAGTGGAGACTGGACAACTATTATACATCCTTGTCAGTTCCCTTCTCAGCAAGTCTAAGATGAAACTGGATCATATTGGGATATCTTAAAAGCTAGGGATTATGTCTCTTGGATATACCTAATTAATCCGCATATCCCTATATAATATACTTTGGAAGTCTTTATAGCCATGTTTTTGAATGGGTGTCTTTTCTCGGCTAGGGATGCGTGCTCAAGTATTTGAGTTAGCACATTGGTGATGATGGCACAACTCATGAAAGGAAAACATATCAATTTGTATGTACTAGTCCTTTCATGACTTTACCAATTCCTAGTCCATATTCAAAAATTTAGAACCCCTTACAATATTATTCAAACTCTCTAGTTTTTATTCTCCTGGATAGAGGAACAATTTTATTATTATAAATATTACAACACCAATTGATCCCTGATTCTTCAACCGGCCCTAGCCTATTGACTATATCAGGGGTTGGGACCATTTATCTAATCCATTATGAGGTTAATGATTCACTATTACTATATGAAATCTTGGATTTTACTCTTTTTTATGCACCATATGGATAGATTATTGATAATGGGTGCAGTTCTCCTGATGAAAGGTCATATATGATCTCTCTTCAGGATCAGGTTCTTGCAGCTAGAGTGGATGAGCTAGTAATCTATGAACATTATGCAGATCAATTATTTTATCATTAGTTTGGATAAATTAAAAGGTTATCCCCTTTTACTTTGGTTATATTTTTAGGGGAGAGACATCGTTGAGTCATTTTCCAATTTTGGAAGATGATGGCATGTGAAGATATAGGCTAAGATCATACTTCTTCTTTATGATGATTCCATCTTCCTTACATAGGATTATTCCCAGTATTGGATCATAGATTAACCAAGTGGCGTGCTAAAATAGTTGGTTCTCCATGTGGGAAGACATTTTTCCTCCCCAATCATGTTTTTAGTGGTGGCGATGGAGTTGATCGCTGATCTAGGTGATACATCAAGAAAGCGACCCCATTTGAGTGATGATTATTCTAATGGTGGAATAGATGATATTGATGAAATAAAACTATAGTATAAGATACATATGATACAACAATTTAGATAAGGGGATATGGGGATTCTTCTCCAATTCTTTAATTGGTTCAATTAGTTAGTCATCCTCCTATCATGCCTACTCCATCAGTCAGAGAGGCTCATGAACAACATAAGATGATTTGGAAACACATTCATACCATGACCAAGGATACCCCCTTGTAAGTATTCCATGAACAATGGTAACTCCTTCACCGGTTATTTAATGACTTTGGGGATGGTGGTTTTGACCGATAACCTCTATATGAAATTATAAAGAAAATCATTTTTACTTAGCAAGATATGGTCATAAGTGAAATAAAATTTCTCGATATTGAAGATTATGATCCTTATTTTAGGAAGATTAAGGAGATGTTGGAGGAATTGAAGCATGGTCATTCATTGATATCTAAATTACAGGTTCATATGTATACTTGGACTGCACATATATAGATATATGAGAAAATCATAGCTTATCTGAGTTCTAATTTTTCAACATCATCATATTCTTTTGAAAATACCTGAAAGAGGGTTGAGGAGTTGATTTATTTGACCATGAATATTTTTTATAGTGTAGATGTATAATAGGTGGGGTGAGTGTAACTTCATTGTTCCATTATCGCTTCCTGCTAGACTCTTACAGACCATTCCAACATAGCTGATCAACTTTTATCTTAGTTTGACCTTTGTGATGTTTTCTATTTTTGAGACTTTGTAGAGATTCCAAAATGTTGAGATTACTCCCTATTTTTTCATATTATGAATAAATAAATTTCTTGAACTTTCCATATTACTAGTTTTTGTTCATTCATGATGTGTATGATATTTCGTTGCTATGATATTATGAGAATCACTAATGCTACCCATCCTTTTTATTACATCAATTAAACATGTATATCTTGATCTGGATATTTAAATCATATTATATCAATTTCAAGAAGTACTCATAAATGATCACCAACAAGGGATTCTATACTAACGACATGTTTCAGTTATCTTAAGATCACTTTATTTGTAGAAGGATCATCTTTATAGGATACATGTCTTGGTGGGATAATTCCCTATCTTTCAACAAAGATGATAGGATTAGAAAGAGTCTCTTTATTGTTATAAGGCCATTTAGTGGGCCTTAAAATATTTTGAAGGACAAATAACTACCATGCTATAGATTATAGTCTTTTAGATCAGACGTGATATCACATTAGTTTCGGGTCTTGTAGCTTATACCTGGATGTACTATAGATTAGGGTCTTTTTGCTCATACCTTGATGCGTTGTAGCTTAGGGTCTTTTAAATCAGACCTTTATGTGTTGTAGTTTATGGAATTTTATCTTAGACCTTGATGTGATTTAGTTTGTCTTCTTTTATAAATTACATGATATTGATGACCATGAAATATGGTGCAGAAATTCTAGGAATAACCTAAAACACACTGCGGTTCTAGGTTCTACCATGGTGTTTCTAGGGATCACAAGGGTTAGAGTTCCTTTCTTTCAAGGAGGATATGCCTTTAATTTGTGGGATGAATCCCTTATTCATATATAATAAGTCCAAAAAAATTTGTTCTTTACTATTTTACAAGGGTTATGCAAGATTTATGGAAGTAATGTCGGTTGAGGAAAAAATACTAGGGATGCTAGGCTCCATGGATAGTTGGAGTGTGAGTGATGTAAGTTATAACCCAAAATATCGAGTTTATGGTACATGGAAAAGAAAAATAAGTTATGTATCATAACACTATATGATGTTTGGTTCCTCTTTGGTGTTGTTGGGGCTCAAAAATATTATAAATCCCATTATATTGATTCAATATGTTGTCAGTTAGTGGGTCTCAAGCACTTATTCATCAATAACATTGTTAAACTGAGAGATATATTTTATATTACAAGGGCCATGAAATATTTTCGAAGACTCATGTTTCTAGCCAATGAAGTTGGGTATGGAATAAAAGCTATCCATGGAGGGTTCTGAACCCTAGGTAAATTAAAATATTATGATAAAGCTCAAGCTCTACGCATTTTTGTTTCAAACATGAGGTGTTATCCATCAAAGGTTTGAGTATGGAGTGTCTCATTCTGGTATTGAGAAATGGTACAAAACATGGTGACATAACATCAGGATGTCAAATCCACTCAAATAGTTTGGTGTGAGAATTTTAAATCATGTTTCAAATTTCTCAGGTTATGATAATGATATGGGATAGTCACATAGGTAGAGGTATAGACCGTACTAAGGTGCTAAGTTCTTCCTTGGTGACGTCAGGCTCACAGGGATTGGAAAGCCCTTACTATGGGGCCAAGATGTCGCAAGTCAGTCGATCTCACCCCCTATTCATCAATAACATAACTGAACCAAGAGATCTCTATTCCTTTTCATAGGGTTATGGGAGGTTTTTGGTGAAACAAATGATCAAATCATGAATTGTGATTTATGGAGAATGTAATATCCAATAAGGGTTCACACAACCTAAAATTCATGCCACAATCTAGCCAACATATTCTCACACCAAGTAGATTTGACAAATCATTTCTCTATTTTTTTAGACTACAGTTTCCATATATCATATCATGGCTTTTACTAGGGATATAATGTATTCCCGATTAACTTTATTACTTATTTATTTTCACTGTGATTTTTTTACTAAAATATGTAGATAAATATTTTAATGAGTGAAGTATTGAATTTTGATCAGGTATCCCATTTAGGGCTATCAAACTGACAAGTTTTCTGTCTCTTTCACTAGTAGTTTAAAGTCTTTCCTTTTGAACCATCATATTATAGTGTTTATTTTCTTATAGATTTGACCAATGTTTAGGCAGTTTAAAATCTTGACACACTTGGACCTAAAATGTTAGATGTTACAAAAGAGACTAATTAGGATACCCATGGTTAAGAGCACTACAAAATCCTTCTAAGAGGGAGATAGAAATTTTGTAAACCACTGATCAGGGTTCTTAGGTCATGAGTAATGATATGGGAAAAACATGTTAGGTATTTCTCGTAACTCATTGAGATGTTAGGTTCCACCTTTCTGTTGCTAGGGCTCACAAGAATTAGAAATCCCTTTATATTTGGCCAATATGTCACCAGTTTGTGGTTTTAAAGCCCTTATATTCCAATAACATGGCCGAACAAAGAGATATCTTTTCTATTCCAAGGGCTGTGAATGGTTTGTGGTGACTCGAGTATCTCAAGACATGAAGTGTGGTATATAGATTAAGGTTATTAAAAAGATAGATGAATCATCCCATAATTTGGTTAACCGGGGTAAGTCTCTTGTTATACTTTGATAAGAGTTGGTGATGGGTAATGGCATGCATAGTTTATCGTCATGCAGTGGGGAAATTTTACATGAAGTTTAACAAAATACGGTAAGGATATTTTCTGTTCAGTTTATCGTCACATGGTAAGGATGTATTTGTTGTTCAATTTTTAGGTCATGCGACCAAGACATTTTCCATGAATTTTAACGTCATGCAATAAGGATGTACTTTTTTATAGTTTATCATCATATGATAAGGAAATAGAAACCAACATGAATAGATGGAAACATTTTCATTGCCCCCAAGGATGAATGTTTGGGTGTCACTATATATCTCATGAAAATGAGAGTCAAACCACATATAGTTCTGAAGATCTGTGAAGTTTAACGTCATGCAGTGAGGATGTGAATTCACTAACATGAAATGGTGGTATAAATACTAGGCCCATGAATGGAATTATTGGTTTCACTATGTATCCCATGGTGATGGAAATTAAGGCACACATAGTTCTTAAAGAAGTTACTTGTATAGGTTTGACTCGTACATCAAGAGGGGGGCATATTTATATTGATTTGTTGCAACTGGACTTGGTGTTGAAAATTTGGATGTAGATACATATCCTATGAGGATAATAATCAAGTCACTATTAGTTCTTTAGTGGGAAATAATCTACATAGGTCTAACCCATACGTAGATGTGGGTATTATTTTCATCAATTGTTGTAGTTAGGCCCAAGATTGAAGACCAAGGTGTCACTGTATATAATGTATTTATAGGAATCAAGCCACACATATTTTTAAGGAACTATGTTGTTTAACATCATTTTACAAGAAAAAATATGGACTGATGTAAAAAAATTCGTGATGCTACAGCTGAACCCAAGGATGGAAGTACGTGCGTCGCTATGTATCTCGTGAAAATGAGAATCATGCCACACATAGTTCTTGAAGAAAAATTTAGTTCAACATCATGTTATTAGGACATGGTCTCCCTAACTTGAAGATGGATAAAGTTGATATAGGTGTGGTAAAATACCAACACAAACTGTAGTGGTCCTCTCAGGTGAGGTCCACTTGAGTGTGAATATTCATTTCGTTTGGAGGATATTAGTTGTGCAGTTTAACATCATTTAGTGAGGAATCCTGGAATGCCTTTTAGGGTCTTGGATTCAGGGATGAGATGTGCCTATAAGAAGCTTTTATTCCTTTTTTTAGGGGAATCCCTTACAAATAATCCCAATCTCATGTGAGCTATTATAGGTGTGATAAATAAGAAATGAAAAGGGTTACTCTCACCATAAAGAAAAATTTAAGACCTTGAAATGGGAATTTTGTATCATGTGGTAGCTGGACCAAGATATAGGATTGAGGAATACCTATGTATCTCATTGGAAATGAGAATCCTAAAATATTTAGTTCTAGGAAACCCATGAATTTTAATTCTATGTTGTAAAGAAGTGGGTGACTCAATGTGAACAAAGATGACAGTTGTAGATTCATGATTTTCTTTTTCATGCGGAAAGGATGTGATATGTCTTGTAGTTTAACATCTTGCTACTCATTTTTCACTGTAAAGTTTAACATCATGTGGATAGGATGGGCTCTATATATTTTAACATCATGTGTTTAGGAGGAATTTCAGGAAATACACTGATGTGGATGCCCATGATGGTGATGGATATGCAATGTATTTCATGAGAAACCTCACATTGGTGGGGTGTGTGACATGATCCCCATATATTGTTTCCAATGAGTAAGATAAATTATGATTGAAATTATGTATTATATAAGTACCTTCCCAATTTAGTTCCAGCTTGAGGGCTTCTTTCACAATTTCATCGGGGTTCTGAGAGATAGCACCAGTTCTCCTTGGATGAATGAAAGGATAAAACACTTTTATTAAAGGCCCATGAAATCCAATTCTGATAGACCTCCAGGTTGTGTAGTGTGTGAAACCTATTATCATCTATCCATTTCAATCTTTCCATCCTCTTTTACAATTTTTCATCATCTGAGAGTTTTCCACAAATGGAAATTAGGATAAAAGGAAGATTAACTATTATGGGTAACACTACCTCGGTCCCATATACTAATGAGTATGGTGTTTCCTATGTGGTAGTACATGTGGTTATATAGTAGGACCATAAGGCATGGAGGAGTTTTTGTGCCCAAGAATTTTTATCCCTTTTCACCCTATTCTAAATTATATTTGATAGAGTCTTATTAAAGGACTCCATCCATTCATTTTCCAATGCATGATAGTGAGTTGAGTGATTGTACTTGATATTGTACTCTTGGTATAGATTCTTCAACTCCAAAGAACAAAATTTGGTGTTTTTTTCCATTAATATTTTGTGAGGGACCCTGAATTTAGTGATGATATGAGGATTTATAAAGTTTTTGATATTCTTCATCCTGAATTCCTTGAGGGGTATTGCCTCAAACTACCATAAAAGAAGTCAGTATCAGTATGGATTTACTTGAACTCCTTAGTTGTAGCTGGGATATATGACCCCACAACATTAATTCCAAAAAACATCCAGAAATTATTAACTGTATTCAAAAATTTCAGGGGTTGATGGATGAAGTTTACATGAATTTGGAACACATTCCATTTCTTAGTAAATTCCACGTAGTCCTGTATCTTGGTTTACCAGTAATATCCCAACCTTCTGATTTGTTAGGAGATCCTAGTTCCAAACTGATGGGAACCATAGAATCCTTCATGGAATCCTTCAGTGATAGTGATAATTTATCCATTTTCTATGTACATGAGGAGGATTCTATAAAAGTCACATTTGTAGATAACTTTTTTCTCATTTATACCAACAATCAGAGTGAAGTTCACTGCATGGTACCAAATATATTCTCTCCCAACTTGGTATGTTAGGGGAATTCTATTTTGTAGACAACCAATTATAGGATCCATCCATCCAGGAGTGGTCATTGGTTCATTAGGCTCTAGTGTGGTGTTGACATGATTGATTTATTACATATCACATATAGTGATTGGTGAGACCATTCTTTGATGTGTGATATGTAATATTTCTTCCTCCTGATCAGGGTCGGTCGGGATAGTGGCTGCATTAGCCAGTGCATTGGCAAGAGCATTTTTTGATCGAGGAACATGATGTAATGTGGGATAAAATGGAATTATTCCATCAATTTCCTATCATTACTTGTGATAGGGGAAAGTTCCTCCTTTTTAATAGCATATTTATCATTTATATTCTTTATCACCAATTCTGAGTACCCTTTGATATTCAGGTAGGTTATGTTCAGTTGTAGGGCTAGTTTAAATCCAACGATGAGGGATTGGTATTCTTCCTCATTATTTTTTTAGCCTTCAGATATTGAGAAAGAGAAGGGAAAAACTACTTTTTCAGGAGAGACAAATACAGTCTCTTGACCAACTTCATTTAGCTTTTTGTTTTCCATCCATGAGCCGATAGGGATCCAAGAGGCACCATTAAAGTACATCTACCATGTCCAAGGAGTTTCATTGGCATAAGAGAACTCCTCATCTAGAAGTTCGAGGTCTTTTAGTGTATTTTTTTGGCATGATGTTCTGTAAGGAAATCAGCCAAGGATTTCCCTTTCACTGACTTATATGCTATGAACTAAATACCATATTTATATAGAATGACCACCCATCGAACCAAGAACACATTTAAAATAAGATAAAAAAGTCTATACTTGATAGGATCAATATGAGAGACAATGTAGACTTTGTGGTGCTACAATTAATGCCTTGTCGTTTTCACTATAAATATGAGTGAAAGGCATTTCTTCTTGGCATTAGAATATCTTGTATTAACACCTAGAATTCTTTGGTTGAGGTAGTAGATACTACTCTCAATTCGTATATCATTTTTCTTTTTTAGGATGGTCCCTAGTGAGCACTCCATAGTGGAAACATATAAGATGAGTAACCTCTATTCCACTAGAGACATCAAGACCATTGGGTATAGTAGGTACCAATTGAGATTGTAGAAGGATTATTGGTAGTAATCATCCCATTGGTAGGTGGTTCTCTTCTTCATTAGCTTGGTGAATGATAGATATTTATCAGCCAATTTTTCTATGAATTGCTGAATATATGAGATGTTCCCTTGGAGTCCCCTCGGTTCTTTGAATCACTGATTTTCTAGAGACCTTGAAGTGATCACATCACTTTTTGGATTTAACGATGATGTTTTCAACATAACATTCATATATCCTTCCTAATAGTGGATTAATGATGTGATGCATGTAATTATGGTATATAGTTTCAGAGTTCTTTAATCCAAAGGGCATGACCTAATAGTAGAAGATCTATTGAGACAATCTGAAAGTAGAGACTTATTCATCTTCAAGATCCATCTTGATCAGATTGTACCTTGAGTACCCATCCATGAAGAAAAGGGATTAGAATCCAACAATCATATCGATCAATATTTATTTGATCGATAATGGGAAATTGTCCTTTGGTTAATACATATTAATGTATCTAAAATTAATATAGACCCTAATCTACCTGTTCTTTTTCTTGATGGGGATGAGTTTGGAAATCCATATTGTGTGTTTCACTTATCAGAAAAAGTTGGATTCGATCATTTTTTCAACTTCCACCTCAACATTGGTGGTATGAGAGGGGTGCATCCTCCTGGATACCTGTTTGAGGCCATGATGCTCATTGGGAAATTTGATATGGTGTATAGGCACATCTCGATTCGGCCCGAGAATTTATGTATAATTCTAGGTGAACACATATCAGTGCTTCATTAGAAATGCAATGTACATATATTTCTCTTCAAGGGGAATTATGGTACTAAAGAGAGTAGGTAGTGAGTCTTATTTTATTCCTAGATTTATTTTTCTAATCTCATATATGATGTCGGAGACACGTTCTTCGACTGCGGGGGGGGGGGGGGGGGGTATTTCTAAGGTCATACTCTTCCTCTTCCATTTCTAAGTATGTGGATACATTTTTCAGGTGATTATGGAAATCTAGGGGATTTTCCATCACTGTAAAGGTGAGGGAGGATATTAGAAGAGACATCATCATCTCTTTCTATCTAAGTCACCACAGAGAGATACTAGAGAGAATTTCTTTTTTACACTATCACTAAGGATAGGAGGGCTTGAACCGTTTGGATTGGATCTTCTACTTTTACCATATTTATGGGGAGTACATATTCCCTATCAATCATAATCTATGGATTGATATAGTTAGTTCCCAGACCATTAGGGGATGAAACCTATATATCACTATCCACCACTGGTTGTTTTCTACCCTTCTTGTATAAATTTTCTTCAGCATATATGGATCAGTAAGTCTCAATGGGTGTGTTATCACTATATTGTATTCTAAATTTTCCATCAATGGGATACTTCAGACATTGATAGAATATTGAAGGTACCACGAAGTGGCTATGGATATAGGGCCTCTCGAGTATAAAATTATATGTGGTGTATTGATGAATACCCATGAACTCAACGTTAGATCTATGTTCCCCAAACTAGTATTCGAGTATGGTATTCCAAAGATGTCTTTTCTCATGCTTATCACACCCATGAATGGTCCTCTTTGTGGGATATATGTCCCCTTCTCCATATCCCAAATGTCAGAGGGTTAAAACTAGGATGAGATTAATCCTAGTACCATTATCAATAAGTTCTCTTTGGAAATTTGAATTATTGAGTCTTCTTGAGAAATATAGGGGTATTATGTTCCCTTGGATGGACTCTTCCTGATCTTGATTAGTGGATGAGACAAAGACATGAAATTCTGGGGACATAGTATCCACTCGATAGACCTCAGCTGTAGTGACTTCTATCTCAAACTCCTGTTGGATCCGTAGGACTTAAAAAAGTGTCTCCATGAGTTATTTTGAATGAAGGAGTGAATCAAGGATTGAGATATTGCATTAGACTGTAACAATCTATTTCAAAACATCATACTTTTTTTACAATGTTCTAAACTTCCTAATATTGGGCTACTTTTGGTCATGTGCTTCCAGAGGTGAGGCATTTGAGGTGGACATGCCTGGGGAATGTGCTGAGGTCATGGGAGCATCTTCTATCAGTGGTGTGGTCTGTGCCGACCTTCTCATTTGTCTAGGCTGATAGGATTATCAAACACTTTCTAGGAAATCATGTAAGATAATTGGATACAGATGGCCGCTAGAGGGTTCTAGGACACCTCCATGCCTCTTTTGATCTTGCTGGAGCATTTGACTATGGATATTAGCTACATATATGTTCTCTATGGGAATATTACCAAAATATTGGGTTCTACCACATCTAGGATATCCCTTATATCCTAGTTTTTGGCATATGTGACCTTCTGTTCTCCAATTATGTGTGGAAAAACCATATTTGGGGTCATAATCATCATTTTAGAAGGATTTTTTCAAGTGTATCGTGTTGAAATATCCAAATAAAATCTCTATATATGATGATGATTATATTTTGTGGTGCATAGACCATGATTTAGATGTTTTAGGGAAGAAATTTGAAAGAGTTAGGGATTATGTTGGAGAAGAATATTATTCCTCCTCTTATATTTCATCCTACTTCTGATGGTCATACACACATTTGGGAGGCACTTTTGATGTATCCTTCTTAAGTGGTGGATCTATTGCGGGTCTATGTAGCTGTTATTTTAGGGTGTCATGAGCTTGATTAAATATTTTTAAATTCATCTAGTTTTCAAACTTTTTCACATGCCGAGACGAGACTTTCTTCCAACCATCCTATTCTTCCAACTGGATGAAAATTACACAAGCCACCTCTTCTAGGTAGTGTTCTTTTTCCACCTATCCAAAGTTGACTATTCCTTGAAGGACAACTTTGAAGATGAATAAATGTTGGATATTATGACAAATCCTTCATTGGTAAGGGAAGTAGTTGGGATGGTTGGTGAGGTTTCCCTCATGAGGCTTCATAGGCTGTGGAAACTTAAGTAGGTTATTGTCCATGGATTCTAAGAAATAACTAGGAAATTTTTATTTATTATAAAGTATAATCTGTTATTCTGTTCCTAAAATACCAAGAAAACCTTATGTATATGTTCTTCTATATGAGGGAGATTATGTGGTTTTTATCATTCAATAAGAGGTGCTAGGAATTTCAAAGCCTAACTAGGTGCCTAGATAGGAACTGCTGCTAGCTTGAGAGTGAAAAATGCAACTTCTACATTCACCATACTTTTCCCATGTGTTGTGGTCATGATTTGGACTTGGATCAGGTCCATTGAATGAATTATTATAGACATTGTGTTATTTAAAATAACTCAAGTAATTCACCAAGATACTTTATGGGGATCAGAGATGTCTTCAACTCATCCCAGATATTTTCAACATAGAGTCCCGGTTGTTTATCCTACAAGAGAGGGATGCTGATTGTATAGGTTAAACCTTTACACCTCGCTATGAAATTATACACCCTATCATTCTCACACTATTTTAATTTTTTCAGGTCGAAGACCATTGTTTTTCTCAATGTGGACCTAAACTGATAAATGAACTATTGACGAAAGTCTTCCCATCCTGCAATGGATCTGGCTGGAAGTTTTCTATACCAAACAAAAGATGGCCCTATCAGAGATTGTATGAAACACCTTAGCTTTTTTCCTCTTATTTATCTCAAGGGAATATCATCAGCTTACATCAGGATAAAAAGTGCATGAGATTTTTTTTTGGTCACTTGCACTATCAAAGGTAGAGAAGGTATGCTTTCTAAATTTGGGTGGATGTGAAGTATCATCCACCCATTCAGGATATGGATTCCTTTTAGGATATACTGGTGTGCATCACACTTCCATGGATTTAATTAGAGTACCCAGTGACTCAATGAAATTATGTAACTCCATGGGGACTAATGTATAAGCCATATCCCATCCATAGGGAGAAGGTGGGGGTCGATGAGGTGGTCCTGCCTTAATCTCCCAATGATTCTCGATTCATCCAATGATTGAACGATTTCCCTTAAAATGGGGAGATTTTCCCTACAATGGAGGAAAGTAATGATATTTTTTTACTTATTCATTTATGTAGAATGGTTATCTATATCTGGACCCACTTTGATGCTCAGATACTACTCTTTCTGGCAGATCACCTATAGGAGGGAGAATATTCGTCTCTTCTTGAAGATGATACCCAATATAAATATTTCCCCTGAGTCGCTCCTTATTGTGTTTTAGGAGAGTTTGTATTTAACAATCATATTGAGACAGTTGTTCCTTTGTGGAAGGAATCTCATATCTTCTGGATGATGATTGGGATGTATCTATACCTTTAACTTTTTCTTTGGAAGCACTCCACCAAGGAGGTGGAAACTTGTTATTTAGTGGTGCCAAATTTTTAAGTCTTCATTTGTTCCAGCTGCATGCAACCTCATCTGGTGAATCCAAATATCCCTACCCTTGGGGTAGATTCTCTGTCTTTCTTCCCTATAAATTTTAATCTTGATCAATAACTTCCATGTTGACAGTGAAAACATTCATAGAGGCATACTATGCAGTGGTGGTTGTGCCATTACATTCAACATAATAGGATGATTTTGAACTTCCTTAATTAGGGTCATTATTTGAACCCTTGGAAGTATTGGGACATTTTGGATAGCGACCCTAGTGTGGTATGATTTCCTTTTCCATATTCTCCTCCCACATCAGCCTATGAACATTGAATTTGAGGGAGTTCCCAGTTTTGGTTGTCGTATAGGCCTCGACCAGAAGAGTTTTGTATCACAGTGACAGAGATAGGTGGGACATAAACCATTTTATCCCATACTAGAGAAGATATATTATCCCTTTTGTGATAATGATGATGAAAATTGCACCAACCCTATGGGGTGGGGGTCATTCAGGGCCGTATTTGGAACTAATTAATCTCATTATTGAGGATCCAATGATTCCAGCCGAGGACTTGATGATTCATGGGACACACATGCAGATATAAATCCCCCCATCCCAGTGGGGTGGGGGTGATTTTGAATTTAAATTTATTATTCCAAGGAACTCTAAGTGAATGATGAACCTAGATACTATTATTGAGATATAAATTCCCCCAGCTCAGTGGCCTAGGGTTCACTTGAAAATTTTGATGATATATCTTGAATCCTCTCAGAAAGTGATGATCCGAGGGGTGGAGGTGGTGGTAGATATTCAATTAGGACAAGAGGATGTGTCCACTACTAGAAGGATGTTATGTAGGCGTCTACCACATCCCATTTGATGTGGAAAAACTACGCTCATGTGGGATCTGGATGCCATGAAATCCCATGATGAGAATTATTCTTCACAAGAAGCTATCCAGATGATTGAAACGTCGTCTTCCATATCTGAAATGTGTTCCCATTAATTTTAGGGACCCATTTTTATGTCATGTTGGATATAATCTTCCTCTATTTATGATGTATGGGTATCTTTGAAGTGATATAATTTAGTTGTAGTGACCAACTGGTCTGAGCATTACCCGGTCCCCTTATTTTACTAGAGGCTATAACATTACTGGATGCTGAATGTGAGGGGGTATGTTGTTCAAGGGGTGAAAAAAAGTGTAATGCTCTATACTGTCTCCATCCTCAAATATAGATGCATTATGTGTCTTTGTAGATCAGTTGTTGAAGTGTTATGATGTAATGAAAATAATCTTGTTGCATATTTACACTGTACTTTTACAGTTTTAGATCATGGGCCATAGAGTTAACAACTAGGTATAGTTGAAAATAGAGTATCTTGATTATCTGAAGATGAAACTCATGTCTTGGATAAGGTAGACGTTGTGCCTTTATTCCCTGTTGATTATACCACATATTTTGGCATAGATATGGAATGCACTCATTTTCTAGCTCATCTGGAATCTCATAGTTAGAAGTAGTGAGGGGACAGAACATTATGGGGAAGTTATTTCTAGATAACTCTCTCTATATGTCAATGTAGGCCTCCATCTAATTATACATACACACCTCTACCTAGTCATACCATAGAAGATGGATTTGATGGCTAACAAAAGTGGATTCTGTTGAAAGTTAATGGGGAACCATATACACTTGACCACGATGTTTGAATAACCTGTCTATATGAAGGTTTCAGAGTTTTGAACACCTCTCTATATATAGGTGTCTAGGAAAGGGAATGATTTCATTTTCCATGGGATATATCACTATAGTGATGTTGACTATGATGGATGTTTGGGGTAGAGTCCATGTGATCCCTCTCAATGCTACCACATGGAGGACTATCTTGGTAATGAGTGTCACATGATTTCAATTTTAGATAAGAGTCTATGAACCCTCATGGTGTTTATAATGTGTCTCGAACAACCTAAAGGACACTAGTATTGAGAAGATTAGTAATATGGGACATGTTATGTGTTGTGGTTAGAATATTCTGACCTTCCTTTTAAGATTGTGTAGGGATATGATCTTGATGTGTGATTGTTTCTGGAACTTGTAATTAACCATATGGTGTTGTAGAAGTATGATCCCACAACTAAGAAGATGTTTGAATATGCCAATGATTTGTCTCATTATTGATAGTAATATGAGCCTATCTTGAGGTTTGTTCCATTCTCACATGGTCAACATTAGTCAAGATAAAAGTATGTCACTAATCCTGAGCCTTTGATATATACCACTTGTCTTTCTTAGTAAGAGTATGAGCCTTACCAAAGGCGTGTGCCACTCTCACCTAGTGATCCTTAGTTGGAATAGGAATATGAGCCTGATATGAATATGCATTCCACACTATAATATACTGATGGACCACATGAGTGGGAGAAGAAATATGAGCCTCCTCCTGAATTTTGTTGGAATGATGCAGGAGCAGTCGTTCATCAATAGAAGTAGGAATATGTGCCTGATTTCCATGATCTTATGGAGTATGCTAGGTAGATTCATTGATATGAATATGAGCCTATCCAAGGGATTATAAAATTATCACTTTTTCATCCCTTACATTAAAGGGGACATATGCCTGATCTTGGGCATTTGGATTATGTCATTGGACTTCTTCGATAGGAATACGATCCTGTCTAGAGAATTTTACCCCTCTCATTTGGTGAGATCTGTCTAGAATGGGGATATAAGCATAATTATGGGCCTTTAAAATATGCCACCAGATTTTTTTGACATGAATGTTCCCCTTTCCTAAGTCATGTTCCACTCTCACCTGTTGAGTCCCTGTTGGAATGGGAGTTTGAGGCCGGTCAGATGCCTTTTCATTTATTGGAAGATACTGATAAACCTCTTAGATGAGAGTAAGAGTGTGTGCTTGCTCCGGTAAAAATAATTTTCCATATTTATAAGAGTGTTGAGTCTCCCTAACTATAGAAATAGAATTATGATCCTATCCATTTATCTACAAAAGTGTTGGAATATACTAGTGGATTTCTTTAGCTATTGCTAAAATATAATGTCATTTTAGCAATGTGTGTTTAGGGATATAAGTCTGCACATTTTCCTTCTCCATTATACACTATCATATGTCTTCAATTGAATTATAAATATGTGCACAATTTTTCCTCCTTGTGAAATCAAAATATGCCAATGAGATTTATGAACACGGGTATGGATATGACCCTTCTCAATGCTTTCTATAGGGATATGCCCACAAGCTTGTTCCAAGTTAGTAGGGATAAGAGACTTCTTGATGGTTCCTGCTAGAATATATCAGAAATATTTGTTAGTAAGAGTAGTGATATGATACCTCTTCTGGATATCTAGAACCTTCCTCCCCCGATGGGCCTTCCTTGCTGCTTGTACATGGGAATAAGTGGCTACAACATGTTTGGTGATACCCTTAGTAGGTGACTAGTCGGCATCAATGGGATGGTATTGGTGATGGTTTTTGATAGGTCCCCTATTTGATGGCACCTGAACTAAAAGGCAACAATATTTGGCTTCCTGACCCACCTTCATTTGAGACTAAAGGTGTCAGTTGTCGCATTCTAGGGATAAGCTCCTGAAATGGTTGTTTGTAGCAATGAGGGCTATTGGATTTGTAGCAGCCTTCCATGAGTGATGCAGACTCACCGAATACCATTCTTAGAGAACCTCATAGGAAAATTCCATGTTTGTGATTTTACCATGCTGGTGGTACTCCTAGACCATCATGTTTTGCACATGTCATTGGAGTTGTTGAGTATGTTAAATCATTTTGTGACCCATGGGGGTTGCATCCAAAGATGATTTACTAGAGAAAACACTGGATGATGAAGACATTATCTCAAACCAGGATGCAAAGAGTAGTATCTGTAGTTGTGAAGATGAAAAAGAATAAGGTTACCAAAATATCATAAGCATAATATAATCAATTATATCTGCATCGTTTACACAATTTTTCTTTTATTCTGGATTCATCCATTCTACTCACTTAGAATTATCGAAGTGAGGATATAATTATTTCATGAGATCCCAATTTATATAGGATTATCTGTAATATCATGCTGGTCTTACTATTTTTTATCAGGTATGTAAAACAATGTGGCCTGATGCATGATTATTTTGTCATTTGAGAGATTCATGTTGTATTATTTATTATTTTTTGAACATGGTGTGTAGACAAACTGGCTCAATGGATTATAACCCAATCATTTATTATTACATATATTCACATTGGGTATAAATTTTTTGTTTGCATATAGTGGTAAAACAAAATGGCGTGAAGGATAATAACCAATCGTTTTGTTGTTAGGCAGATTCACATCTGGTTCACCATTTTTGTTTTATCAAGAAAAGTGGTGATGTGGATGGGGTCCCCCCAATAGTTTTTATATGGGATGGTTTACCAATATTCAATTATTCTTTAGAAACTCCAAATAGTTTCTTAATATATAACTAGGTGTAGATATTATTTCCTAAGGCAGGAAAAAATTTGGGTTTTTTGGACCATTGGCACTTAGGGACTTACATTGGTGGAGAGGATAGGAGGTCGGGATCATCACACCCTTTTTGGGGGAATTGATTCCTACTCAGGGACTCTCTTATAGATTTAATATATGTTCATGAATATATTCCTAATCCCAATATAGGGATTCTTACCCTAACAAAATGACTATAGGTTAATTATCTTTTTTGTGCGAAAGACTAGGTTCTCGTTTATGAATCCATATATATGTATATGAGGTTCTCTATAAATTTATAGTAATAGATGATTGCCCAGGTGTTGAAATCATATAAACAGGAGCTTTAGAACTTTCTACCATGTAAGGAGTCTGCTAATATTCCATGGAAGGGATTGATCTGTTATGAGGCATCCTACTTATCCGAGTTATTACTGAAATCAAAATCTACATAGTTTGTCAGACCTGTATATTTTAACTTCATATAGAGAGGAAATATATGGGTGTTTTGAGACACAAGACTTTTGTGATCAAGTCCCTGGGGGACATCATACATATCCCAATTATAGTGAGAATCCGAGTTATCATAGTGCATATTAATTTTCATTAGTTCACAGATGGATGAGATAGAGTGATCGTCCCATGGGAATGATTGGGTGCCAATGGTTGAAATGTCAAATTAATAAAAGAAACTTCACCAAAAGGGGTATTTATTTGAGATCGGGCCTTAGAATGGCATCCTATGTATCCTAGTTTTGATATGATTCAGATTTATCATTGTTGAATCATTCCCTTGGGATTGTACCAAAGATATATTCCTTCGTATAGTTGTAAATACATTATTACAATCATCAGGACTTAAATACTAGAATTACCCTAGCTGGTGGATATTCCTGATTTGGATGATATGACTATTGAAACTCCCTAAGATCACTTGATCTATGGTCAGTGTGAGAAATAATGGATAACATGTAGTCAATCTCATTTCATACAGATAGGGGGATGATGCACTATGACACCCCTTGAGATGTTTAATATAGAGCTATGGTCTTAGAAAGATGTCCTACATATCCTGATTATGGTAGGAATCAATGTCCTCATAGTTCAATAATTTTCTAGTACTTTGATGAATGTGGTATAATTATCAGCCCATGGTATTGATTGACCCCCAATGGTTGAAACATCAGAGATATTATATAACCCACATTAAGGTGGGCATCCAATTTGAGTTTGGTTTTGAGCCTTATGAGGATGTCCTACATATCTTGGATATTCTAGTAATCATATTCCTCATAGTTAAATAAATTAGAGTTTACACATAGAGGTTTCCCTAGTCTTTTTAGAGGTTCATGGTGCAGATGATTTGACAATTGAAACATTATAAGCCCACAATATCCAAGATCATTGTGAGAAAAAATGGGTTGAAATTAATCAATGTCACTGCTTTTAAATAAGGAACATAAATGTTGGTATCAATATGGATGATCAGTATGAATCTCAAACATCGGGGATATGTGGCTTACGTATCCTGAATGTGGAGAGAATATGAGTCTCTATAGTTTCCTTTATTAGGTCTTACACACTGAGGACCGCCTACTGATCGGGGCTTACACACTGAGGATAGACAATGTTATTGAGTCCTAGGGTGCCCTTGTGACCTGGTTTACTTTTCTCTAGGGGTTTTCATGACCCAATTGACTTGTCTAGAGGACATCACAAGATCTAAAGGGTTTTTAAGAGGTCATCACATAAACCATTTGACATGTACTGGGGGGTCACATGATCCAACTGAAATTCTCTGGTATCATCGCTAGAGTTGGATGATACACATGGATGGTGTCACGAGAGTCAGTATGACATGTCTTGGGGGGTGTTGTGTGTCTTGGATGACACCCCTAGAGGACATAGTGAGATCTGGACAACACGCATGGAGGCATAATATGTCTCCTATGACATGCCTATAGGGTATCATGAGATCTTAGTTGACATGCCACTACAAAAAATAGTACATTATAGGGGGTTATTTAGAGGGGGTTATGCAGAACCCCCTCTAAATTCATTTTCAATAACATTAGATGGGGTTATGCACAACCCCCTCTAATCATCAAATTTAGAGGGGGCTATGAACCCCCTCTAAATTCATTTTCTATAAAAATTAGAAAGAGATTATGTACAACCCCCGCTAATCATCGAATTTAGAGGAGGTTATAGAGCCACTTAATTTATAAAATTAGATGGGGTTTTGAACCCCATCTAAATTTTTTAACAATATTTTTTTAATATCTAGTTAGATTATAGAGGGGGTTCAAAACCCCCTATGATATCTTAAATTAGAGGGGGTGGAACACCCCCTCTCATGTCTTAAATTAGAGGGGGTTCAAAACCCGCATTATTATCTTTAAATTAGAGGAGGTTCAAAACCCCCTCTAATGTCTTTAAATTAGAGGGGGTTCAAAACCCCCACTAATGTCATTAATTTAAAAGGGGTTCAAAACCCCCTATAATGTATTTAATTTAGAGGGGGTTAAACCCCCCCTCTAATTTAAGAGATTAAAGGGGCTGTGAACCCCCACTGTTAAAAAAAAGAAACTTCCATAATATATATATATAATTATATAATTAAAACACAATATATAAATGTATTTAAATATATTATATGAACATATTATATAAAATATGTATATGATTGTATTTAGTTTTATTTATATGTATACATAAATATAATTGTATAATATTATGTAAATTAATATGTATTTATTTGTATAAATTGAAGTTTATATAATATTAATTTTTTATAATATAAAAGCATAAACATATTATATAAATATATAAATAAATATAATTTATCTAAAAAATATATTATATAAAAAATCAATCTTGTAGTTTTTATAAATTGTATAATAATAATAAATATATTTTTACCTAATAGGGTTATGCCTTTATATTATATATATAATTAATATTATATGAAATATAATTTATACAAATAAATTTATATTAATGTTTATTTATTAAAATACTAATATATATTAATGTAAATAATAATAAATATATGTATTGAAATACATTATATAAATATTTTTTTAAATTGCATTTCATATAATATTAATTGTATAAAATATAAAATTATATTTCATATAATATTAAGTATATTTTTCTATAAATTGTATTTCATATAATATTTATTTTATATAATATACATATTAATTATATATAATATAAAATTTTATTTCATATAATATTGATTTTATATAAAATACTTATTAATTATATATATTATAATATTAATTATATATATAATAATATTAATTATATATAATATAATATTAATTACAAATAATATTAATATTTTTATAAATTTTATTACATATAATAATAATAATATATATTTTTTATAGTATTATACATTTTATACAAATAAATATATTAATTAATATAAATAATAATAAGTATATATGTATTTAAATACATTGTATAAATATATTTTTAAAGACCTTATATAAATATATTAGGTAAATACTTATATATATATTCTTTAAATAAATAAATAAATAAATATAATATAAATATGTATTTATGTATATAAATACTTTACATAAATATATAATATAAATTTATTTAACATAATATATATTTGATATAAATCATAAAATAAATGTATTGTATTTATAAAATCAAAATATAATTTTTATAGATTAAAAAATAGATTTTATAAGAAGAAGAATAATTAATAATATTATGGTTATCACACGCACACACACACACATATAAGTACATTAAATACATATATACTTGTGTAATATATTTAGGTGATTTATAAATATATAATATATAATATATATAATTGCATATACAAATAAATATAGTAAATAATATATATATTACTATTTAAATGTATGTAAATATATTAATGTAATAATATTTATTATAATAAATAGTCAAATATATATAAATACTATAATGTATAACATATATTTCAAAAAATATTTACTGTAGTGGTGTGCCATGAAATTGCAGAAGATGATAAAGTGGGGCGGTGTAGGTTCAAATCCAAACAGAATCATTTTTCTGTGGGATGGCTTAGAGGCACAGTTCGGGAGGTAGGAACTAGAGGAGGGGATGGAATGGAGGTGCAAAGTTTTTTGGAGGTGGGAACCGGGAAACCAGAGGCAGGGAACTGGACTGGATGTATGAGAACTTGGGAACTGGACTGAGGCATCGGGGAACTGAACTGAGGCGGGAACCGAGAATCTGGAGGTGTGGGAGGCACAATTTGGGAGGTGGGAACTGGGAACCAGAAACCAGATGGTTTGATGGGGCAGGAACCGAGAACTAGATAGTTGGATGGGGTGGGAACCAGGAACCGGATGGTAGGAGGGGGAAGCAAACAGGAATGCAACATGCTAGTTTTTTTTAAAATGTAATCGACTTTAGGGGCGGTTGCCGCCCCTAAAATAACCCCTTTATTTGGAGCGGTTTGAAACTACCCCTAAATCACTTCAAATAGTGGTGGTTGAGGGGTTGGTGTGTTTATGTCACCATTAGAGGGGGTTTAAACCCCCTATAATGTAACCGCCGCTAAATTCATCTTGACTTTAGCATTGCTTACTCAAAACTGCCACTAAAGAAAGTAGGTGGCCACATTAGCGGTAGTTCCTCACAACCACCACTAATGTATTTATAAGGGGTTATAACCCCTTATAATTTCAAAACTAACACCTTATAAAGTACCTATTTTTTTGTAGTGTGCCCGGATGCTATCGCGAGACTTGGATGTCATGAGTTGGAATCGCTATATGTGTAAGGTGATGTATTTGAAGGAAATCACTAGTAATGAGTGATAGACCTAGAGGGTTTCATGAGACTAAAGTGTAATGTCTAGAGGGACCATGTGAATTTCTTTGAAATGTTCGAAAGATTATCATGACTCCAATATCATGTTGAGGGAGTGTCGTGAGATCTAGGAGACATGTCCTAGTGTTCTTTCGTGTCTTGGATGACTCACATGAAGCACATTAGGGCTAGAGAATATGTTTTTTCTTATGTACTTCACTTTAAATTTTTGTTCCAGTCCATTATATTATGAATGCCTTATATTTATTCAGTATATGTTTCTTTTGAGTCTGGTGTGATATGGTAGATATACAATATGTTCAATACATGTCTTTCCAAATGTCCTTTGTGTGATCTATGAATGATCATGTGAAGTGATTTATTCATATAGAATGATCGCTTTGGCTATTCACCATCATATTACTCGATGTGATACTTTCCATCCATGAGATTAATTGCTCTAAAAAACCCGCTCTAGTGTTTGGGTGTGATGATGAGTCTGGATACAAAAAATGCATTATTTTTCTTCGAGGATAGGGTGGGGGGTTTATAGGTCTTGGAAGCCATATTGTTCACTAGTTTGTGTGATGTATCCAGGGTGGATTAAGGATATATTCTATGAAGGGTTTTGGCACCACACGTCTTTATAGCCTTTACTAAAGATCACTCAGGGGGCATCCCCTAATTTTTAGAGACCATGAGTCCCTCTCATCCACACCTCCATTATTGGATATTTTTCTAATTAATGGGGACTTTTTTGATCACCCAAACATGCCTACGGATGTAAATATTTTCATGTTAGCATATCCAAGAGCCTTAGAAAAATGGATGTTCCTGTTGAAAGGCATTCAGTTGATGCTTAATGCTTTGCGTAGGTCATTTCAGGTGGCTAGGGTGGCTTGTCTGGGGGTGTCTGTGAGATTAGGGTACCTTGTCCCGAAGTCTCACATGACTATGCTGTAGACTTTCTTAGTCAAAGAAAACATATTATGAATGTGAGAGGCTTCAAACTCCCCCTATTTTATTTCCTCTTAAATATGAATCACATGGAAAGTAAAGGTATTGTGGAGATTCATGATCATTTCATAGACAAACCCATATGTTTTTCCTTAGGTAGAAAAATGGGATCTCATGGTTACCTAGACATATCTAAGGCATTTTTCGTGATGGTAATGTTAGGCCAACGATCTTTCATGAGATGAGGTGGGTGCATTTCCAGAGACTCATGCTGTCATACAGATTTCCAGGGGTGCTTCACATGGAGTTCAACATCCACAAGATATTCTCACCTCCTCCCATTTTACTTATTTTGTTTTATTTTACAAATTATCGGTGGTCTTGCAGATTTTATTGAATGTTGCCAAAGATAATCATCATTCCCATTGGTGATGCATCACATTATCATTATGACCACTAGGATCCTCCACCTTTTGGAAATATTTCCTCCCATTTTTTAAGGATTTTGGTTGGATTTTCTTGTGCTTGCTATTGAAAAACTACAAGGCCTTGGGGAGAATACCCAGATGCCTCCGTACATCCATTGTTTCTATGAGGTGCCTTTGTGAGAGAATATGGACCTATTAAAGGGGGATTCACAGGACCTGCTTCATGCTATTCATTGCATGTGAATTCTTCACATGACCTTATGATGGTCATGAGATTGTGAGTCCCCTGAGGACTCATACAATCCACATGTCTTAGCCGTATTCTTCTTCTAATTATTTTGTTTGGAAAATAATACCCATATTCAGTTACTCATTCCTATGTGAAACTATCTATTCTCATTTGGAGAGTGTCAAAAATTACGTTCTACATTCATGAGATTGGATTTGGACCATAGTTCAAAGTGGAAATTATATGAATTTAGATGAATTGGATAATAAAATACCATGTTATAATGAATTGACTTTAACTATATGATATGGTTCAAATGATAGAATGGTCCAAAGTAGGTATTGATGGGTTGGGTGTAATCATGAACCCAAGAATAAGGATGGGGTCAATAAATATTAATTGAATATATAAAATACTTAATATATTGATTGAACATTATTCATTATACAACTTTATACAATGTTATTGAATGGATATTATTTTTGAAGCAATTTGTGCTGACCTACTGAGTTATACTCACAAACTACTCAAGACAACTGATTGGTACCCAAATAGAAATCATATTTATAGGATGAGATAGTGGAAAGAGTCCTATGTAAGATGAATGATTTTATATGGACCATGGATGAGGTAACTAGTCATGATTTTGGGACCCTCTTGGGAGTTTCAGTGTCTTTATATGGGATTTTTCATAATGAAAATTGACACATATATGGCATGAAATACATTCTATTTTGGTTTTTATATTGTATTATTTTATTTTTCATAATGTAATATTGGTATTATTTTCGTTATTTTTATATTATTTATCTATTTTTTATTTACTTCAACTGTTGAGATAGTTTGATAAAGATGATATAGTCTCCCCATGATATATATTAGACCCTTGCTACTAGTTGGGAGCCTTTGGTGTATGGGGAGGTGAGCCTGAGGTCATGTGGTCAACCAGATTGAGGCACTATTATGTATAACATAGGTTGGGATGTCACCAAGTGGAATAAAAGGGGATTTCATTTATTTTATTATTATTATTATTATTTGGGAAAGGTATAAAGGATATTAGGATGAGTTGATCATTGTTAAAGATCTCATGCACGGGAGTAACTAACCAATTTTCTAGGGTAAAAGACTTATTCCTAGGGTGGGATATTTTTATTGATGTTCATTGTTACAGTTGAATGTTATTTCAGCTCATGTGTTGCAATTTTCGTGTGATGTGAGTATTGTTTCTAATATTTTTTATTAGGATTCACTTTTCACCTAGTATGGAATGAGAGTTAAGTATGCATGCATCACTAAAGGCACTCAAAATTATTACGTGACATGCATCATTTTAGGAACACATGAAAAACATGTTTTGGGGTTAATTTCTAAATGATTTTTTTTGTTTTTTAAATTTATAAAAAGTTGCCTAATATGAAATAAAAAATTATTAAATGATGAAAAATGTGGAAAATGGGTATCTAATGAGAAACAAGGTTAATGAGAATATGATCAACCTTCATTAATCAAGACCATGATTATGGATGACTATGGGTGATGATTGTGCCTCAGTTTTAACTATGTGGTGGGTTATAGGGGGTGACTTGTAATGGAATTATATGAATCCTTATAAACATAATGGTTTGGTAATAATGGTAATGGTGTGTTATGTATCCAAAGATGTGTGTTTTATATTGTAGAGATATGATTCCATGAATACTCTTATTGAGAGGATTATGGGAGGATATGGATAAAAATGATCCACCAGCAGTGGAAGACGGGGCTCCAATAGTTTTGAGGGAGGAATCTAGAGAAAAGTTTGGTAAGAAAATTTATTGTTTTATTCCGTTTTTTGAAAGATACCCAGGGAAATTTGGGTAAAGTATGTCTAAATTGATATGGGTGTTTCAATTGCAGCACCCTACAACCATTACTGGTGAGGGTGGATCTAAGGTTGGTGAGTTTTGGATTTGGTCTATCCAAAATATTATTTCCCATATATAGAATCCTATTGATAATAGAGTCAACCTTATAGATTATATGTTATGAGGATTAGTGAAGTGATGGTTGGACATCCAAACTCAGGATGAAAAACTTGAAAATATGTTATGGTAGGTATTTGAAGAGAATTTATTAGAGAAAATTTATCCAATGACACTCATAAGAAGGAGGGTAACAGTGTTTATGAGGCTTTACTAAGGGAGTATGTTCATGATGAACTATACTAGCCACTTTACCAACTTGTAGCACTTATTCTAGCTCTATAAGGGAATGATACATTCCCAACAAGATTTTTTTAGGATGTTATTAAAAATGTGATTAAGTCCCAAGTCAAAAAAATGTTGTTAAATATGTATTTTGAGGTAGTGTATAAAGCGCTCATATCTAAGAGAAACATGATGGGGGATTCCTATGAAGGAAAAGTTGTATCTACTGGATGATTAGGAAGTACGATTTCCTTGTGTTGGAAGAGTCTCTATGAGAATGCTAACCAAAGTAGTGGAAAGAATTGTAGTAAGGGGGAAGGATCAATTAATCAGGATATTACCCAAGTTCTATGCCACCAGTGTGGTAGGTCAGGTCAATTTTAAAGGCATTTTCCCCGACTATCAATATAGTTTTTATCTTGTGGATGGATGGGACATTTACATTGGTTTTTCATGAACCCATGATAGATAGATAATGATGGTGGATCTAGGTTGAATCAGAATTCTGGAAGGGGGTCTCTAACTCCATATCATTCTGATGGTTGTATTTCCACTGACCGTAGCGGTTGAGGTAGTAAAATACATTCTTCGGAGCAAGAGAGCTCATATATTATGAGCGGTGAAACTTTGGGGACTCAAATTTCATCAAATGGAAGAGGGGTAGGAAAATTGTATACAGTTCAGACATCAATTTTTGGATAGTGTGGATAGACCATCGATATTTAGAGGTACTATTATTATAGATTATACACTTTCTAGTACCTTATTTGATATTGGTGAATCTCATTCTTTAATATCCATGCATCTTTTGAATGGGTCAAGTCAAGCATTGAGGTTTTTGAGTGGGGTTATGATGATCAATACACCATTGGGAGCATGATCAAAAGACATATATTTTTTCAAGGATTGTTCTCTCAATTTCGAGAAGTATCATTTCCTTTGGGATCTATAAATACCAGATATCCCAAGTTAAACATTATTTTAGGTATGGAATGGTTAGTATCATATTGACCCCACATAGATTTTTACCACATGAGAGTAACTATTACATCTCCCAACGATGATAATTATGTTTATCATGGAGAGTGGGATATCCAATAAGGATGTACAGGTCTAGTTCATCATCAACTAGGGAGCTCATTTCCTAGGTTTCTAGTATTTTCTTGGATGATGGGGGTGTGACACCAGATGTATTTCAACTACTAGTATCTAGTTTGAGGACGTGTTTTTGGAAGACTTCTCAAGGATAAAAACTGAGAGAGAAATGAAATTTTCTATTTATCTCATGCCTAGAGATGATATAGTTTCTATTATGCACTATATAATTGCACTAATAGAGTATGAAGATCTCAATACTCAACTGGAAGAGTTGATGGATAAGGGGTTAATTAGTCCAAGTACAACAGATTGGGGTTCTCTAGTTTTATCAATTGACACAAGTGATAAAAAGAAATTACATTTATGTGTTTATTAGTATAACTTGTATCGGATGATAGTGAATAACTGGTATCCTATTCATTATATTGATGATCTCTATGGATTGTTATGGGTAGCCTGTGTATTTTTAAATATTGAATTGAGATTGGGGTATCATCAGTTGTGAGTTCAACCTTTTGATATACCTTAGACTTATTTCAGAATAAAGTATGGCCTTTATGAGTTTTTTGTGATGTCATTTGGGTTGAAAAATTCTCTACCTATGTTTTTGGCCTTTATTAATAGAATATTCCACCCATACTAGGATCAATTTGTGGTAGTGTTTGATGATGGCATTTTGATATACTCCATGACTCATGATGATCATTCCCATCATCTTGACATCATCTTGAGTACACTGAGAGAACATAGTCTATACACAATGCTATATATGTTTTAATTATGTATTGGTGTGGTATATTTCATTGATCACATCATATTAGAGGAATGTGTGTCAATGGATACAGATAAAGTTTAGGTAATGGTTTATTAGAAGCATCCCAAGAATTGTTTCAATATCCGTAATTTTATGGGGTTAGCGGGTTATTATCTGAAGTTTATATAGGAATTTAATCACTTGGTATCACCAATTTTGGTCTTACGAATAAGGGTGTAATTATTGAATGGTCTGGAGAATGTGATAATTCCCTCCATGAGTTGAAGAAGTAGTTGAAAATAACACCAGTATTGATCCTATCTGAGCCGGATGAAAAGTATACGGAATTTTGTGGTGCTTATTAGATAGGACATGAAGCAGTGTTGATGTATGGAGATCAAGTTATGATGTATGGGGAATATTACATGATGCCACATGAATGAAACAACCCTATCCATGACCTCTAGTTGGTTGTAGTTTTTATTCTTTGAAGTGTTGGAAGAATTATATTTTTTGAAAAAATTATATTATGTATAATAACCACTAGAGATTAAAGTACATATTTTCCAAATGATTTTTGAATATTAGGTAGTGGAGGTGGTCTTATTATATAAAATAATTTTATTTTTAGCTAGCATATATGCCCAAAAATGGAAATAGTGCTTTCGATTCTTTGATCCTGAAGACACAAAATCAAGAATTTTAGAAGTCTAATTCTAAGTGGAAGATGATGACTTTGTTGGATGTGATAGATGTTGTGGTTCAAGAGGGATAGGAGGAGATGAATCTCATATATTTATTGGTGGAGAAACTCTTGTGATAGAATAAGTAATTAAAATATGAGGATACACAGTGTTTAGCCATAATGGAAAGTCCCTTAAGGTGGAGAGTCACCTTTCAATTGGAATATAGATGAGGATGAGATCATCAATGTCTAGGGCCATGTTATTATTCCTATGAATATTCAAGAGGAGATGATATGTGAGTTTCATGACTCTAAGTTGGTGGTATATTATAGTTTGAAAAAAATGTATTCTGATCTACATCAACAGTAATACTGGTTGGGTAAGAAAAATGAGATTTCAAGGTTCATGACACAGTACTATACCTATCAACAGGTGAAATCCAAGCATCAACGAATTGGTGGTCTACTATAATCTATTCCCATTATAGAATGGAAGTGGGATGATGTTACCATATATATTATGGTGGCTATCCTAAGTACAACTATAAGGAATCACTCTATTTGGGTGTTTGTGAATCTATTAATGAAATGGATCATTTCATGAAGATACATGATACTTTATTAGAGGATCAATTGGGATAATTGTACCTTTAATAGATAGTATATCTACACTGGGTATAGTGAAGTATAGTTTCATACTATGAGTCATGTTTTAATCCATGCTTTTGGATGGTCTTGTAAAAGCTGATTGGTAAATAGTTTATTATGAGTATGAATTTCCACCCACATATAGATGGGAATTTATAATGTACTATATTGGTACTTGAGAAAATAATACAATCATGCATTATTTACTTGGGTGGGACTTGTTAGAAGAACCTAGAAGTCATTGATATCACATAAAACAAAAGTTATGAGCAAACTATTTATATGGAACAATATAAAGCTATTTACTATAGGCCA
The DNA here is from genome assembly GCA_963277665.1 of Viscum album. Classification (NCBI taxonomy): domain Eukaryota; kingdom Viridiplantae; phylum Streptophyta; class Magnoliopsida; order Santalales; family Viscaceae; genus Viscum; species Viscum album. Next base: position 286,175,066 of record OY728151.1, on the reverse strand, counting down.
TGGATATCACCTATATGGTGGTTGGAGGCATTTGAGTCAGAGATATTAGGACCGAATCTTGTTAAGGAGATTTCAATGCAGGTTTAGTGGATTTAGAAACATATGGCTATGCCTTATAGTAGGAAGAAGTCATATATTGATAGACGTTCGTAACCCATTGAGTTTACAGTGGGTGATCATGAGTTCCTTAGGGTGTTACCTAGATTGGGTAATCGTATGATTCACATATAGGGTTTGTTGGAATCCAGTATTTTTAGACCATTTTAGGTAGTGGAGAGAATCAGGGTAGCGACACACCAATTGGATCTTCCATATATATACAATGATATGCATGATGTTTTTCACATTTCAAAACTTTGGTGATATCACCCCAACCTTTCTCATGGGATCGATGTTGATGATGCTGATCTTGAGACTAATGCATCCTTTGAGGACCATATGATGTGTATTGTGGATCATAGTGAGAATGTTTAGAGAAATATCATATCAATAGTTCAAGTTTTGTGGAAATATGGATGATTTCAGGAGGAAACATGAGAGAAGATAGAGATATACATGCTCAATGGCCTGGTCTTTTTACCATGGAATTTTAGAGATGCTTGGGAGTACAACTCACAGACGAGTTTCTATAAGGTGGGGGAGATTATATGATTCTAACATTTTCTAGAGATGTATTGATATTCTTTATAGGTACTATTTTGACTTTTTTTTACTATATACTATTTGTTTTTTTTACTTTGGGGATATTTCAAGGGAATTTTTGGATTTTGGTAGGGGTTTTGGGTAGTTCACGGTTGGTGCATGGTTTTCCCAAAACATGTGACCTAGCCCAGAAAACTATGAAATATAAAATAGAGGGGAATAACATAGTTGGAACATGGGTTTTCAGACCATGAATCATGTTTTTAGTAACCATGTGTCCCCTATGTGAGGTACACAGTTAGTTAACACTATTCGAAAAATCATGCGCCATATCCCATGAGACCGTGAATGTGGAAATTAATCCCCCAAAAAATTATTTTAAAAATAATGAGCCCCAAAATTTTCACCCACATTTCCCCTACTAGAACTAATTAGTTCTCCCTCATTTTTATTGGTTTCAGAGAGGATTTCATGTCCCCAAAACCTCTTTTCTTGATGAATTAAAGATCATATTGAAGTATCTATACTTATCCAGGTAAGAAATATCTTCCTAAATGGATTTATCTCTCTAACAAAACTTTTTAAAAATGAATAGGGGATATTTATCCAAAAAGTATCAGGGTATAGATTTAGTTTTACATGTATTTTAATCTTTTTGAACTTGGATCTATGTTTTGGTTCTAAATATCATTTTCTGCTGTGCAAAAGAACATTTCGCTTCATTTTGGGGATTTCTAGTTTGGAGAACGCCCATCAATGATATTAAGGTAGGTGGTCTAAATTGAAAATCCCATAGTCTTGATTTTAATTTTTTGTATGGAATTATGGAATATAATTTCATATGTTTTGAAATAACATCATGAATTGCATTAATTTATTTTTTAATTAATTAATAGAATGAAGTGATTATGGAATTGATGGGATATTAGAATTTTGAGGTCAATCAATTAATGGGATTGTGTAATTGGTTAATTGATGGGATACTGAGTTTATTGATAAAGGGATTTAAGGGATGGTTGTCTTGTCCTTTAAGAGTTAATAGTTTAATTGATTAATTATTGATAAATTGTTTAATAATGAATTGTTCATATTATTCAATGTGATTAATGTGAGAAATTATGGTTTAATTGACAATAGAAATGTTACTCCATGTTTTGAATGGTTGATAAGGGGGTAGATGATTGTTAACCATGATAAATGTAATATATACGATATAAGTGATTGATTGTTAAATTGGTTGAGGGACAAGTATTAATGCTCCAAATACCAAGAAGGGTCCAGAAATGGTGTTCTAGTCCCCATGAATTCATACGAATATTATTGTATGCGATAGGGAATAATGCTCCAAATACACATGAGGTGTGGGATAGGGGCTGATGCTTCAAATACCCATGGGGTACTAGACATGATGTTCTACCCCATGATATTGGAATTGCACTATGGTTCCATATAACCATGCTATGAATTTAAATTAAATGGTTAATGAAATATAATGTTACAATGAATTGTGTTTACCTATGTGAAATGGTTAATACTTTGGTATGGGTTAGACTAGGTATTGATGGTTCATGTTTCATCTTGAACCTAGGAAAAATGATGTGATTAATAATAAATAATTCAATATATAACTATTTAATCAATTGACAATACTTTATTATTTATACAACTCCATACATTGTTATTGACTAGATATTGTTTTAGACATCACTAAGATGCCATATTTGTACTCAAATAGGAATAATATTTTCCGAAATGGATAAGGGAAATAGGCCTATGTTGTATTGATGAGTTGGGATAGAGAATGGATGAAATAACTGGACATGATGTTGGTACCCACATGGGAGTTTTCAGTGTGTCTTTATTTTGGGTTTTTCATATTGACACCTGACATATATATGGCATAACATGTATACTATTTTGTTTGGGATATTGTATTAATGTCTTGGTAATCATGTGATACTTGTATTATTCTTATTATGGTTATATCATATGGATATTTTTTATTCACTTCTACCATTAAGTTGATTTGATAAAATGCATATAGTTTCCACATGATATATATTAGAACCTCACTACTAGTCGGGATCCGCTTGCATACTCGGAGGCTCGCCTGAGGTCGTATTGCCAATCGGGTTGGCGTACCATATGTGGCACTTGGGCTGAGATGTCATGATTACCAATGATCCTTGATGTTTATTTTTTTAGAGAATTAGGTTATAAATCCTACATAAAAACCCCACATATCACATTGTGTACACATTTATTATCTATCTATTTCCCCATAATATATTCTTTTAAAATCAAACATGTTTTCTTTTCATAAAAAATATTCATGAAATTCATATTGACATACTCATTTACATTAACCATCCAAAAAACCTATGATTTTTTTTAAAATATGGAATGAACACAAAATGATCTGAATGAGACATAAAAAGAGGGAAAAATCCATTAATCCATGAATACATAAAAAATTCCTTTTTTTAAAATAATAATTTTCATGCACGTGAAATATCATTCTCTACCTAAATATTTTCATAAAACATTTAATAGTAAATATTAATGGTAAAGAAACTCATAGGGTTTCTTTGAAAAACTAAAAAACTCATATTTGTTTCTTTCAAAAAGTTATAATTTTTATCCTTAAAAAGTAAAATATACATTCTATAAAACATAATATCATTATCTTAACACTATAAATAATAAAATTCATATAAAAATCTACATAACGAACTTGTAAAACATATAGGTTACTTGGGGAATCATTTTTATATTACTATTACATATGGATTAACACTCATGGTTACAAATGGAATAACCATCAAGGTTATAATTGAAATAACCATTGCCTTATAGTATTATAATCCCTTTGGATAAATATAATCAATTATCTATGTCCTATATTTGGAATAACAATTACAAGATATCCCCATAATATTTAATGATAAACAATATTTGTAACCTATGTCCCCTTTCACAATGCATTAGAGAGATATAATCTTATCACATGTTCTCAGTTTATTAAAGAACCAATCATCCTCATAAAAAATCCCAAAGGACTATAAAATAATAATTATATTCTAATGATTTTACTCCTTAAAATATTCTATTCACCCATATTTGTTTTCCAGATATTCATATATCATTTTAATATAAAACCCAATTTCAAAACATTAATTCCTAGATAAAATGTTAGGATTATTTACTATTAATTTAACATGGATGATTATCTTATAATCTAAACTTTAAATAAAGGTTAACGTAGTATGAAAATTTTCTGTCATCATATACATTAAAATAAAACATATCTTTTGTATTTTATAAATAATGTCAAAACATTATATAAAAGATTTCTTTTGAAATCATGTGAAATAAATTTAATAGATATTGAAAATTTCTTTTAAAATTCATTTATTTCCATATAAATACATCGATTTTTTTTAAATATGGAAATATTATAAAAAGTGTATTAATGGAATCTTTAAAAGAATATTTATAAAAAAGTCCACTAACATGAGCTTGACTCATCACATACATTATTTATAATCATGAATAACAAACTTAATTTAATTATATGCATTATTGATAACCTTTTTAATGTTAATAATTTATTTTTTATCACTTATTACCATGTTATAAAAATTAAATAATTATTAAATTTCATATAGGATGTTTTGACGATATTCAGTTCATAAATAAAAAATGACATCAGTAGGTTTAATATGGTCAAAAGGGACTTTATTACATCATATATAGAATAATAATAAGGAAATATTTATAAATTTAATTTATAAATCATACTTTTTAAACCAATCATGAAAGGTGATTATTAAAAATTAACTTTACTACAATAATAAAGACAATATGTTGTACGTACGCATGAATAACATTGAAATTATTCAATTATTATTAAGGAATAAAGTTAAGTATAATCTTATCATTAAATAGTTATCATAATATCATAAATATCACATTAAATCTTTAAATATACTTATATATATCATCCATGTGTTGTAGTGATAAATAATGAATCATGTTGCATCATAGAGGTTGTAGTCCACACATACACAAAAAAAAACAATTATCATTTTCTAGTTAATAGAAATGTAAGATATTAAATTATATATTAATTTATCATAATAATAAATATGTCATGAATATCATATATATAATTTATATACAAAATTATAATTATTAATGAGAGAGAGTGATGAAAAAGGAATTATATTGGTTCATGAGGCAGTAGTCCATTGTACACATAAACAATCCTTTTATTTTCCATTTTATAGAAATAGAGATTGATATAGGTGATTCAATTAATATAATAAAATATAAGTATATTTAGGGAAATTTGGAGATAAATTTTAATGGTTTAATAATATTTTATGTACGATGAAGAAGACATAAACTAAAATATGTTTTTAAAACCATACCTCTTTTGAAAATCTACATATCTTTAATCTATAAGACCTTATATTATTTGTACTATTCCCAATATAAGGTTACTATAACGTGGTTATGTATGTTAGGAATGTATTTGGGTAGATCTTGGATGAAAAAATGGGTATTTATGTGTAATGAAAAGAGAGGTATTGAATACCTTTTATAAGAGATGGGATGGACACTCTTGGATCTTTAAAATATATTAATTTAATATAAATTAATATTCATATCCAAATTGCTCAAAATTGATAATATTAAAATATAATATGACAATGTGTCAAAATAATCTCATAAAACAATATTATTGACCAATTTTGATCAAAGTTTTACCCATATAATTTTGTTTTTATCCTTTATTAACCCTTTTTACAATTATAGTAATATTATCATTTTCTACCCTTTATGGGTTAATAATGTTACAATAAAATGGAAACACCTGTAAATGGACCATGATTTCCTTCTTTAACCATATTCCATTCATTTTATAGATTTTATGATATTTTTTAATTTTAAAACATTTAATAAAATCTAATTTTTTATAATATGTCACTAATATCAATTGTTGAACTATTAATTTACTTCAACATTAATAACATTAAGAAAACAATGAATTATAATGAAATATAGAAAAACTCTATAATTTGTTATTTTAATCTTAAAATTTAATTTTCACATTATTTATATGAGTCCATGGCCTTAAATATTACATAATATTGAGTTATGTCAAGAATTTTACTTTATTTCACATTAAGGATATTTTTTAGGTTTAGTGTTTTAGAGAATTAAGGAATAACTCATACATAAAAATACCACAAAAATATAGTGTGGACACTTCAAAACAATATCCATTTTTCCGTAATCTAAAATTTTCAAAATAATTTATGATCATATTTATGAAAACTCTTCATAACTATCAACATAAATTATTTTAATCCCTTACTCATCCTTATGCCCTGTGAAAAACATTCAAAACCATGGGATGAGAAGAAAAATCACACTAAGGGATATAAAATGGAGAAAACCATTAGTACATTGTTAAAAATTAAAACTCATGAATAACCCTTTAATTAAAACCTAAATTTTTACCCAATAATAGAAATATCATTATTAAATAAATATCATTTATTTTACCTTCTGGGAAAAATGATTTCTATGAAATATTATAAGCACACATAAAAATTCATGTAGGTACCTTTGGATATCATCATATTTAACCATGAAAGGACGCTTATAGAACCCTTATATATTGTAATAACCATATGTAAAACTTCTAATATAATTCTCTGAAGAATATAATCATTACCCAATACATTGGAGTGCTATTTGGGAACACCCATCATTTAAGCTATAATATGGTCACCTAGTGCTATCTTGGATCACCCATCATTTATAATATCCAAGTAACACAAAAATAAATATAAAATTTCATTATTTTGTATATTATTTTAAACTCATATGAAAGTCACTTTCATATATTAAAATACCATCTTCTTTAAAAAATTTCATTTTCAATAAAAAATATTCCTTTATTTTGAAAACACATATTAAATACTAAGATACCTAAAAAAGGAATTAAGGTTTTTCATTATAGAAAACATGAAATTGAACAATGTGATCCAGAAATAAAATAATGGTCATGATGGTATAAAAGTTAGTGTCTTTGTGTACATTATGAAAATAATATTCCTTTTATCATTTGTCAAAACGTACCGTATAAAAGACATAAAATTTTCTTTTTTGAAAAAATTTGCAATAAATTCAAAATATACATAAAATTTCCTTTATAATTTCTTTATATCTATATAAATAAATGTGTATAATAATAATATGGGAAATATTAAAAGGAAAAAAATTAAATCTATAAACATTGAAATCATCCCATACCACTTTGAAAATTTTAATCATAATCCCAATGAAAGTATAACATTTAAAAACACATTAAATAGCATGAGAATAGATTAAAATGGATATGTAATGTCAAAGGGTCTGTATATACACTTTATAAAATAATAAAGTTGTATATCATCAAGAAATGTCTCAATAAAAGGATATTGAGACAAAATCCCTTACAATCATGGTAACATATAAATCAGAAAACAAAAAATTTAATAATAATAAAATAAAAAATTTAAATACAATGAATATAAAATAATTCATTATATAATACATCAATATATGAATTTGATACACCACAAAAAAGAAACAAGTGCTGATTATGATGTATGCCTCAAGAAAGTAAAAGTGAGATAATAATTCCTTACCTTGAGTTTGACTTGTCCCGTGGGTATTTATATTCCTAAATAATAAATTTATGATAAGTATTTCCATTATTTAAAACATTTTATAATTTTATAATTACTTTTATTTCACTTATTACAATTTTTTAAATAACCACTTAAACTATTAAGTTTAGGTTGGGTGTCTTGACCATATTTGATTTATGTGTCAAAAACAACTTTGGTAGGGAAACTATAGTCAAAGGGGTCAACATATAAACATAAAAAGAATCATAATCATGACCTAATTATCATATTTATACATAAATTATATTTTTAAAACCAATATGAAATGATAGTTATGAAAAATGAACCAATATTACAATCATGGAGATGGTAGACCTTTCATACACATGAGTAACATTCCCATTTTTCAATGATAATTATGGAAAGATGGTAAGTGACATTTACCTTTAAATAAGAATAATTACACCATAAATACCATTTTATTTAATCATATATACTTATATATATAATTTCTATGATGTAAATGGAATCACATCACAATGAAGAGGTGGTAGTCCAAAAGTCCACAAACGACGTTGTCACTTTTTCATCAGGTGAAAGGATAATAAAGAAAATGATATATTATTTTTATAGAAAGGGAATTATGTCATGAATATAATATAGATTTTATTCATGTAACATTTTTTTAATTTAAATAATCCTTAATACATTCCATTTAATGTATGAACATATCACATTACTTTGAGAAAGTGATAGTCCACACGTCTACAAATGACGATATCGTATTCACAAAAAATGGAAAGTATAAAGGTGTGTGTATATAACAATTCCAGAAGTATTAATACATCATAAATATCATATATATATATAATATAAATATTTTTTCCATCATAATAAACAACCATGAGTGTTGGTAAAGGAATAATGAATGGCATCATTATGTGAGGAGGTAGTTCACCATACATGAATGGTAATTTTGTTACCCATTTGATGTAAGTGTGTGCAGGTGTAGGTAAAACCATTATCTTAAAAACATATAAATATATGGAGGATAATTATTTTATTACATAATAATGTAATAATAATAAATTAATGGAGTGTAGAAGGAATCAAAGTAAAAAATGCATGTTGATGAAAATAAACTCTTTTTTAGGTAACTCATTTGGGTTTGAACCAAAGGACTTATTGGTTGGATTTATGACCAAGGTGATTCCTATAGTGTTAGGGGAGGGATTTTAGAATATTATTTGGTTTGGTTATGGCTGATCCAAAAGTTCTTTATAGTTATTAAGAGAGGGGGAGGATATGGGGCCTTTTATAAGAGGGGAAAAGGACTCATTAGATATTTTTGAAACGAATCAGGTGTTCCTCCATGTTTTAATTGTCCACTAAGTGTTAAAAATAGATAATTATATATCTTTATTGGTTTCATGGTCAAAATACGTCCATAATATAATTTTTAGATAAGCGTAGTGTTATTATTAACCCTTATTTTCCAAGTTTAATCATTAATTATGTTCATATTCCCTTAATCAATGCAATTAATTTTAACTACATTCACTAATAATTTTGGTAAAAAACAATGTTTAACTTATTATAAATTAGAAATTATTATTATTCCAAATATTTAATCCATTTTTGAAAATTAAATACACATAAGTTTTAGAAATTAATTTAAAATTAATCCTGAAGGAGGGATGTGACAACATGTATTTAAAGTGAAAATGTTCAAATATTTTATATGCTTTTATATCTAAATTCAATTTTAAATTGTTTCCAATTAAAAAATATAGTTTTAATGATATAAAATTGATCTAATTATACATTAAAAACAAATAAAAAATAATTTTACTTTAAAAATTGGATGAAAAAAGAAGTTTGGAACTTAAATTCAGTATTATTCACTTTTCATCAAAATATGAAAATACTCAAAAAAAAACCAAAAATACACTCAAAGTAAATTTTGATATCCCTATTTCAAAAGTTATGTTTATATTTTCATATAAAATTTTAAATTTTTCAAAAATAAATAAATAAATAAATAAATATATATATATATTTAAAATTTATTCTTTATTAAATGATTGTAAAACTTCCTTTTAAAAATATAGATCTTTTTATGCTTAAAATTATATTTATTCTTATTTTAATACTATCAAATTTATTAGATTAAATTATAAAAAATTTATAAACACATGTAAAAATAATATAGTTAGTCATATTATTTATTTTCAATACAATATCTTGGAAATAACTACCACTTAAAATAATAATATTGACAATATATTATTTTTGGTATAACTCAATCTAGAATTCAATGTATGAGTTCAGAGAAAATCATTGTTGGGTGTTAGGTATTCTATTAGAAATATCATCCATTTTAAGGTAAAATTAATATCTAATTCATAAATGTTAAAAAATATGAAAATTTATTATTTTATAATTACATGGAATGTTACATAATTTCCCACTTTTGGAAATTTCATCCTAAAAATATTATTCACTTATAAAATAAGTGGGGACATTTTAATCTCATATTCTCATATTTCCTCTCCAAAAATTTGTTTTTTCCATAAAACCATAACCTAATGAATCAACTTATTGTATAATACTTTATCTCTTTGTTCAAGAACATGAACTTTTTATTCCTCATATGAAATATTACCTTCCGAATTTATTACATGATTTCTCAAAACATGATATGAATATTCTAAATAATTCATTAAAATTGAAACATGAAATACATTGTGTACCTGGGACAAGCTTGAAGGTAAAACCACTCTGTAGGATTCAGTTCCAAATTTATTCATGATTTTATATGGTCCAATGAATTGTGGACTCAAATTCCCCTTCTTAGAAAATTAAATCACAATTTTCCATGGAGAAAATTTGAGAAAGACATGATCACCTACCTCAAAATAAATATATTTTCTTCGGTTGTTTGCATAACTCATATGCCTTCTCTAATATTCCCTCTTCTTTCCTTGAATCAATAAAATTTTATTGGCTATTTCCTTTACCAACTATGGTCCCACCAACTTCCTTTCTTTTAAATCACCCCAAAAAGATGGTGTCTGACACCAATTTTTATATAATACCTTAAATGGTTCCATCATTACACTGGAATGAAGTTTTTTATTATAAAAAAAATCATATAATGAAATATATCGATCCCAAATTTCTTATTAATCCATTAATCAAGAATTAAGAATATCCTCTAAGTTCTGAATCATCCATTCATACTATCCACCAAATTGAGGATGAAAAGATGTACTGAAATTTAATTCAGTTCTTAATAACTTCTAAAGTCATTTCTAAAAAATATTTATGAAACTAGGATCATATAATGATATAATGGATTGAGGAACTCCGCACAACATGATAATATCTTTTAGATATAGTCTAGAAAGCTCCTCTAAATTTATCACATCTTGAATGGTTAAAAATGTGCACATTAAGTTATTCGATAAAAAATAACCTGAAATTCATTATTACCCTGAGAAGTCATTTCCAATCCCACAAAAAAATATAATGATATATTTTCCCATTTCCACTATAGTACTGGAAATGGCTGAAGAATCCCCTTTAGTAATTGACAATCTTCTTTAACCAATTGGAAATTCAAACACTTCTCTACAAATTCAATAATTTCTATTTTCATTATATCCCACTAGTAATAATCTCAATAGTATCTATAAATCTTAGTTCTACTAGGATGAATGGAAAATAGAGAACTATGAGATTCAGTCAACAACTCATTCCTAAACTGGGAATCACATGGAGCACATAATATTTTTACAAATCATAAAACACCTTATTAACCAATTTTAAAATTAGAAAACATTTCATTCTTAATGGATTCTACCTTTTCTTATAAATATTGATACACCATATAATCCATATTTATTATTTTTGAAAAATTCATCTATACTGAAACCTGAAAAACAAACTAGAGGATATCCCTATATCTAAAACTTCTAGGCCAAAATTAATCAAATCATTATCCAAAGGTTCACATTCCAAATGTAACATGGTTAATATGGAATTACTTTATTGACTCAATACATCACCCACCTTGTTTGATTTTCCAGGATGATAATGAATCATGAAATCATAATCCCTGATTATTTCCATCAATCTTGTATATCTCATGATCAATTCTATATGAGTAAAAATATATTTCGAATTTTTTTGATCAATATATATTTCACACTTTAATCCATAAAAATTATGCCTCCAATTTTTTTTAAAAAATAACATCTAATTCTATATCATAAATAGAAAAATTTAACTCATTAGCTTGAAACTAAAGTGAAGATTAAGAAATTACCTTATCATTAAAAATTCATAAACAACCAATTCCTTTCAAAGAAGCTTCACTATAAATGAAAATATAACCATTATTGGAAATAAGGTCCGAAATAACAGAATTCACAAATTTTCTTTTAAATTCCTAAAAAAACATCAAATTAATTATTTACAAATGAATGTAACCCCTTTTTGAGTTAACTTAGTTAGTGGTCTAGAAAAACACGTAGAGTTTTCAAAAAACTGCTAAGTAACCCATTAATCCTAGAAAAATAAAATTATCTCTAACATTTGTAGGTGTTTTCCACTCTTAAATTATTTTTTTGAAGGGTTAATTATAACGACCCATACTTTATATACATTGTTATTACTTCATAATTGAAGCATACTTATTACAACATATAACAAAACCATGAAAGGACCGTATAGGTGTAGTGTATTTAGAAACTGGGAAACATAAAAAACTAGTTCATAAATCATCTACACTGTCTCCCTTTTATTTTATCATTTCTAGAGTCCCTTTTGGCATATCTTACTTAACACCATTCTTCCTAACCTGGGGAAAAGAAAACATAAAAAAGGGTGAGCTCAAATGCTCAGTAAGGGTAAACAAAAGAAATAACAATCACATCATATTCATAAGAACATATCATTTTGGAAATCTTAACCTGCAAAAGAGATCATAATTTCATAACATGGGATAAATAATAGTAGTGAAATGTAATCCCAAAAATCATAACATAAGACATGAAACTTTGTGTTATACACACATAATAATGGAAAATCATTTCTTATTAGTCAAGACTCATTTCCAAGACTATCATAGCGGACAAAGTCCATTTCTGAACAGAGTTCACTCCTTGTTCCATTCCTGTATCACTGAACCGGTTTAACTTGTCGTTCCATCCATGTGTGTCTCATGAGATATAAATCTTTACCTAATTCATTGGAAGGAGATATAGGTCGCACCCATCTCATAATGAAACCATTCTTATGTGTACCACAAAATCATAAATCATAGCATAACCCATGTAATAAAAATGGGATTCTTAAACTTCATGCCATCATAACATAATCCATGTAAGATAAAAGGACTTCATAAAAATAATTCCATCATAACATAATCAAATCAATGTAAAAATAGGGATAGAAATAGAACCCTATATTATCTTAGATGGAAAATAATTTTGATAAAACACTTGAACTCCATTTTTGAGGAAAATATCCTTTCTACTTCAAAATCATTTTTCCTTTCTTAACATGCCATACAATTTTAATCTAAAATAAGTTTATTAAAAATAAACTTGAAAACTTGTATAGGAATCTTCATGGAAATAATTTTCTATTAATCCATTCATTCTGTATAAGTTAAAAAAACATTTTTCTCATACTTTGGCAAGGAAAAGTCAAAAAGTACGTCGTACGAAAAACGACAAAAGATTCCTTTAATATCTTTTACTAAAAACTCAAAGAATGGTAAAATTGGATTTAAAAATTTTTAGGAGGATAGAAATAATATTTCATTTTGAGGAAAAATGGATTTGGGTGATAAATATTCCCCAGTAAATTCTGAAGTATAAACAATCTCAGATAAAAATGAGATTGTGAGATTTTCCCTCACATTAGGTCCGATTTGCTTCTTACGTGACCAAAACTCCTGTATAATGATTGAAATAATGTTATTGACTTATTACATAATCGTAAACATTGTTATTATATCATATATGGTCATATTTTTAGCTTTGTATTAGTAATATTTCATTGCTACTTGTTATTTGGGTGGTTATTTCTTTTTGTTCTTATGCGTGTTTTGTCAAATAAATTCTTATTATTCTTTTTAGGTTATAGATACCTCATTTCCATAATGTTATTAGTGTAATATATATCATATTTATTCATTCAATTCATTTATATAATCATTATGCAATGAATATCATGTAGAACGAGTCGCATCACATCGTGGAGACGGTAGGCCGTACGTACGCATGAGCGATGATATCGTTCCCATGACCATGGAATTTCATTGAAGTGTATATATACTATTTAAGAATCAATATCACCTTACAATAATAATATATAGTTATTCTTTACACCATTATACCCATCCAATTAAGGTGGTGGTGGAAAATAGATTACACCACGGCGTGGAGACGGTATTCCGTACGTATGCACGCGCGGTGATTTCGTTTTCCATAGGATGGATAGAGGATGAAATAGGGTTGTTTCATATTTATAATAAAATATCAGTATACGAGTGATACTGATGTTATTACTTCATAATGAAACAACTAAAGAACAAGAAGTAGAAGAAGAAATAAAGTTGAAAGAATCGGTAACAGACATTACCTATTCTTTGAAGCGCCTCTTCTTAACCTCCTCTTAGGGTACTAAAGATGGTCTTTGAAGAAGAGAAATACCTCTAATATGTTTCTAGGGAAGTGGAGAAGATAAATTTTTAGGGTTTGGCTGATATTGATGTCTAAAAGTGGTGTGAGGAGGAGAGGGAGGAGGTGCACTTTTTTAAAGGAGGAGAGGGGCACTTTAGAAAAAACTTAAAATATTATTTTATTATAAAGTCATATTCAGTTTTTAATAGCTCCAAACTGATTTATTTCAAAGATAAGGTGGGGATGGGTCTAAATAATCTCAACTAATAGATTTTAGTCAAATTTAGGTAACTATTTTAACCTTATCATTTAGATTTAACTCTAAGTTAAATAATTTAACTTTTACCGTGTCTTCTTGTTTTCTTACACTATATGGTTAATAAACATACTATAACAAGACAAAAGAACCCTAAGTGGTTCATTATTAATATATATAACATTATATAAGTCATTTTGTAGAACCTTATATTTTTAGGAATAAAATAACAATTAATAATATAATATTTGTTTTAAAAACTATTTTATGTCAAGTTTGACACTATTTGGTAGTTGCTTTTTGTGAAAATAATAACAGCATGATTAGTCAGAAAAAAGTTAATTAAATCAATAATAATATGTCATAATAACCTATAAAATTAGTTTAATTCATGAAATGTTTCAAATTACATTTTTTTGGGTATTTATAATATCAATTATGTTAATATTTCCTTAATAAGGTAATTATTACATCATCATTGTGTCATAAATAAATTAATTTATTTAAAGTCTAAAAATTATAAATAAAATACCATTATGTAGGAAATATTTTTATATTTATAATTAATATTTATAGTAGAATTTATCTTATTTATAACCCTGTATTAAAAATCTTTTAGTTATTAAACTTTGATTTTAACTATTTTAACTCTTCTTTAAATAAAATAATATTAAATGTCCTAATCTAATCCAAGTGGACCTAAAGGGTAATATTTTATCCCTATGGTTGTTTTAGGTTGAATTAAACTTATCCAATATAATTATGACATGTCTTAGGGTAATAATAATATCATTTTTACCCTTAATTACCCTATTTACTTTTAACCATGGTAAAAAAAAGGAAAAAGTTACTATTCAACAAAAATTATTTTTACCTTATTGAAACACATTTTACTCTTTGATATTATCCGTGTCTCTCATATTTTCAAAATTCCACTCATAGAAGGGGTAGAATTAAGTTTTATGTAAATTTTCAAATTCTCCTAGGAGGTGGGTAAAAGACGGTGAAAAGTTCAATAAAATTTTTGTATGTCTAAAATTATTATAAAATGGATCTAATGAATTACATTGAAATTATATAGGTATTATGTATCAATTTTCAAATAAAATAAATTTAAATAAAATAAATAATTATTTAAATAAAAAGTCTCTTTTTAAATAGCAACCCAGTGTTATCACTATTCATCAAAAATTTAAAGTTTTCAGAAAAATACCAAAATTTCACCCTAGGATAATTTTGATATTCCGAATCCAAAAATGAAGTCCATTTTGAAAAATAAAATTTCAAAAAGGGGTTATTACTATTCATAACGGCTATTTTATATAACATATCGTTGTTTAGTGAAACTCAGTTTTGCGTACAACATACACTATTGTGGAAGGTCGAGATTGCGTGTAAAGCAAGACAAGATAGTATTGTGTGTAGTGAATGATTAATTTGATGATGTATATAACATAAAAAAAAATATTTCTCATAAAAATCTTGGGTGTTACATTCTACCCCCCTTAAAATGAATTTTTCCCTTGAAATTCGTCACTTTGTAACAAACAGATGATGATACCTCTCCCTCATCATATCCTCAAGCTCTTATGTAGCTTCTTCTAATTGGTGGTTCCTCCATAAAACTTTCACCAAGCGAGTGGTATTGTTCTGTAGGACTTTTTTACTACGATCCAGAATCTCTATCGGCTATTCTTCATAAGAAAGATCTTACTCCAGCGGTACAACTTCTGAGCTGAGTAAATGTGAAGGATCGGGTATGTGCTTTCTCAGGAGAGATACATGGAACACATCGTGAAATTGAGAGAGGTTCGGTGGAATCTCCAATTGGTAAGCTAACTTCCCAAAACGATCTAGTATTTCGAAAGGACTGATATACCTAGGACTCAACTTTCCCTTCTTTCCAAATCTCATTAATCTCTTACAAGGAGATATTCGTAAGAACACTTTATCACCCACTTCAAACTCTAGGTATTTTCTTCGGTTGTCGGCATAACTTTTTTGTCGACTCCGAGATTATCTTATGTGTTTTTGAATAGATCTTACCTTTTTTTCCATCTCATCAACATGATCAGGTCCTAATAAATTTCTTTCCACAAATTCATCCAAGAAAGTTGGAGTCCTACATTTCTTTCCATAGAGAGCTTCATAAGGAGCCATCTGAATACTGGAGTGAAAGATATTATTATATGAAAATTACACCAAAGGTAGGTGTTGATCCCAACCACCTTTTAAATCCATAGAGAAATATCTTAACATATCTTCTAGAGTTTGAATTGTCCCTTCAGACTGACCGTCTGTATGAGGATGATAAGCAGTGCTGAAACTCAACTCTGTATCCATAGTATGCAGAAGACTTCACCAAAACTTTTAGGTAAACCTCGGATCCCGATCAGATATAATGGAAAGTGGTACTCCATGCAATCTTACCACTTCCTTCACATATATCATGACAAACTGATCTAGAGAGAAATCCTATCTAATAGAAATGAAGTGTGTTGACTTTTTAAGATGATCAACTATGACCCAGATAGCATTATTGCCTTTAGATGTTTTAGGAAGTCCGGTGACAAAGTCCGTAGTGATGTTTTCCCATTTCCATTTGGGTATGGGTAATGGTTGTAACATCCCATTAGACTTCTGTCTCTCAGCTTTAACTTTCTCACAAACCAAGCATCGAGAGACATATTCAGCAACATCTCTTTTCATGCAATCCCACCAGAAGTACTCTTTCAGGTCCCTATACATCTTCGTGCTTCCAGGATGAATAGATAATTAAGAACTATGAGCCTCATCCATCAACTCCTTCTTTAATTCTGGGATGTGAGGAACACAAACCCAATTCCTGAACCTTATTATCCCATCACAATCAAGGTTGAATTCTGGAACATTTCTCACCTTCTTTTGTAACTCTACATCTTCTTTTTGTGCCTCTTTAATCTTCACATGTATAGATGGTTGAACATTAATTTGAGAAAGATAATATTTTTCCCCTTCCATTATAATTCCAAGATCCATCCTTTGTAAATCCATAAATATTGGATCTTTTATGATCCTCATCATGGATAATCTAGTATGGTCTTGTCGACTTAATAAATTTTCCACCGTGCTGCATTCCCGGGGTGATAATGAATTAAGCAGTCGTAATCCTTAATTATCTCCAACCATCTTCTTTGATGCATATTCAGCTACTTTTGTGTGAAAATATACTTTAAACTTTTATGATCAGTATAAATATCACACCTTTAACCATAATGATAATACCTCAAAATATTTAATGCAAAGATTATCGCAGCTAATTCCAAATCATGAGTTGGGTAATTTTGTTCATGTATTTTCAACTATCGCGAGACATAAGCTATCACTATATCGTTTTGCATGAGAACACAACCCAATCCCTTCTTGGATACATCACTATAGATCACAAAACTTTATCCACTACAAGGTAGTGTGAGCACATGTGCACTGGATAATCTTCTTTTTAACTCCTTGAAATTATCTTCACATTCCTCTGTCCAAAGAAACTTAACTCCTTTCCGAGTCAATTTGGTGAGTGGGTTAGATAATCGTGAAAAATCTTTCACAAAACATCGATAATATATAGCCAAACCAAGAAAACTTCAGATCTTAGTTACTGATGTTGGTCTCTACCATCTTTCAATAACCTCTGTTTTTGTTGGATCCACAGATATCCCCTCTTTTGAGATTATGTGACCCAAAAATGCAACATTTTGAAGACAAAATTCACACTTGGTAAATTTGGCATAAAGCTTCTCCTTTATTAGGGTCTTCAATACAATTCTCAAGTGATCTTCATGTTCTTACTTTCCCTTTGAATACACAAGAATATCATCTATAAAGGCCACCACAAACTGATCAAGATAGTATCTAAAGACTCTATTCATTAGATCCATGAATATAGAAGGGGAATTAGTAAGACCAAATGGCATCACTATAAATTCATAGTGTCCATACCTTGTACGGAAAGCCGTATTTGGTATATCCTCCCTTTTGACCCTTAATTGATGATACCCTGAATGAAGATCAATCTTGGAAAAGTATTGAGCTCCGCGTAGTTGGTCAAATAAGTCATCAATGCGTGGGAGAAGATATTTGTTCTTGATAGTGATCTTGTTAACTTTTCGATAATCAATGCAGAGTCTCATTGATCCATCTTTCTTCTTAAAAAACAGAACAAGTTCTCCCCAAGGTGATGCACTAGGGCGTATGAATCCCTTATTAAGATTCTGTTGGAGTTGCTTCTTCAATTCCTGTAACTCAATTGTGGCCATTATATAAGGTGTCTTTGAAATAGGCATAGCACCCGGTATGAGTTCTATGGAAAACTCAACTTCACCATTTAGTGGAAGACCTGGTAATTAATCTGGAATGACATCATCAAACTCCCATACAATGGGAATATTCCTAATCGTGAGTTTCTTACCAACCATTTGAGATAAATAACCTTCATTTAGTGGAATCAAAACCCATAGGATGGAAGAAATTTCCACTAGAAGGTTATGTTCATCCTTGCATCAATAGATGATCATAGATTGATCTGGAATATAAAATGTGACTTCCCTTCTTTGGAAATTTATATGAGCTTCATATAAATAAATCCAATCCATGCCAAGAATCGCATAAAATTACACTATAGAAAGGATACAAGATTTACAGGAAGCAATTTCCCACAAACTTCAATCGAATAATAATTATAAACTTTTGATGTGACTTTTGTGCCATTAGGGGTTGTCACAGATAACTCAATATCTAACTGCTGAGGTAATACGACGATACCCTTAGAAAATTATTCAGAAATAAAAGATTGGGTGGATCCATAATCAAATAAAACATTTACTACTTTAGAGTGGATGGTAAGTGTACCTTTCACCACTTCGTTATCGTACTCCACATCACTGATAGAAATTTCATGCGACTTTCCTTTGTCTTTAGCCTTACGAGTTTGTTGACGTCGATCATCATCAACAACCCTTCTATTAGAGCATTGATTAGCATAATGCCCCATTTCTTTGCACTTGTAACATTTAAGTGTAGGAGGTGCACTATGTGTAGCCTTTTCTTTGTTCGCATCACTAGACATATTCTTCCCATAATTGTGGAATTCAAATGCCCGATGACCTTCTTTTCCATATTTGAAACATTTACTTGTCCCTTTAAGACAACTCCCTCCATGTTTCTTTCACACTTTGAGCATAAGGAAAAACTAATCTTATTTTTAGTGTGCTCTTTATATTTCCCTTTGAATTCCATTTTCCTCTTCTTATCAAACCCATATGACTGATGGGTTACTCTAATCTCCATGTAAATCTTGAGAGCACATCGAACGATTTCCTCGTAGCTGTTGAAGTCCCTTATTAATATGGCCCTTTGAAGACTTGGTTTTAAGCCACTAAAGAATCGATCTATCTTACTCTCAGGTTGGATAATAATCCCAGAAGAGTACCCTGCAAGTCTTGTAAAATTTTCTTCATAGGTACCAACAGATTCATCATCCTTTTGCTTTAGTTCAAGAAACTCCTTCTCCATCTTTGTTCGAAGAATACGAGGGAAGTACTTATTGAAAAATAAGTTCTTGAACTCGTCCCATTCCATGGATTCAATTTCACCCCTTTTACTCATATTCTTGATAAGATTCCACCATTGATTAGCTTCACCTTCAAAAAGATATACTGCTAAGATGACTTTATCATGTTCAGAATATTGAATAACTGAAAATATCTTTTCAGTGGTACTGATCCACTGTTCAGCCAATAATGGATCAGTAGACCCGCTGAATGAGGGTGGACGCCGCCTATTGAAGGATTCAACAGAATGTTGCTGCTTCCTTTGCTCGTTTAGAAGTCCTACATGATTCATAGATTGAGAAAGTTGTGTGAGAATGGCTACAAGATTTTTCATTCCAGATCCCATATCATTTGGATGCTCGGGGGGACAATAATTGCATTTCCTATCGCATTCTTCATTAACACAGTTCCTTCGGGTTCCATCCATTGACTAAAACCAAGAAGAATAGTGTGAGAAACACTAATTATAATAGGAAAACCACATAATCAAGAATAAATTTCACACTTAAGGTCTTATCATATGTTGTTCATGGACATTTCTAAAACACTATGATTGTGTTCTATGCTTAGACATATCCTTAGGGTTCTTACTAAGGCATTCTCATCCTAGTTTCCAAAGGTTGACTATACCATTACTCTGATTCCAACTAAAACGACCCATAATTTACATATATTGTTATTACTTCAGAACTGAAGAATACTTATTACAACATATAACAAAACCATGAAAGGACCGTATAGGTATAGTGTCTTTAGAAACTGGGAAACATAAACAGCTGGTTCATAAATCATTTACACTGTCTCCCTTTTATTTTATCATATCCTGAGTCCCTTTTTCCATATCTTACTTAATACCCTTATTCCTGACCTTAGGAAAAGAAAAAATATAAAAGGGTGAGCTCAAATGCTCAGTAAGGGTAAACAAAAGAAATATCAATCACATCATATTCATAATAACATATCATTTTGGAAATCTTAACCTGCAAAAGTGATCATAATTTCATAACATGGGATAAATCACAGTAGTTAAATGTAATCACAAAAAATCATAACATAAGACATGAAACTTTGTGGCATACACACATTGTCATAGAAAATAATTTCTTATTAGTCAAGACTCATTTCCAAGACTATCTTAGCGGACAAAGTCCATTTCTGAACCGAGTTCACTCCTCGTTCGAGTCCTGTATCAATGAACCGGTTTAACTTTCCGTTCCAGCCATGTCCATCTCATGAGATATAAATTTTTACCCAATGCATTGGAGGGAGATATAGGTCCCACCCATCTTATAATGAAACCATTCTTATGTGCACCACAAAATCATAAATCATAGCATAACCCATGTAATAAAAATGGGATTCTTAAACTTCATGCCATCATAACAAAATCTATGTAAGATAAAAGGACTTCATAAAAATAATTCCATCATAACATAATCAAATCAATGTAAAAATATGGATAGAAACAGAACCCTACAGTATCTTATATGGAAAATAATTTTGATAAAACACTTGAACTCCATTCTTGAGGAAAATATCCTTTCTACTTCAAAATAATTTTTCCTTTCTTAACATGTCATACAATTTAAAATTAAAAGAAGTTGATTAAAAATAAACTTGAAAACTTGTATAGTAATCTTCATGGAAATAACGTTCTATGAATCCATTCATGCTATATAAGTTAAAAAAACATTTTTCTCATACTTTCGCCGGGAAAAGTCAAAAAGTACCTCATAAGAAAAACGACAAAATATTCCTTTCATATATTTTAATAAAAACTCACCAAAGGGTAAAATTGGATTTAAACAATAGTAGGAGGATAGAAATAATATTACATTTTTAGGAAACATGGATTTGGATGATAAATATTCCCCAGTAAATTGTGAAGTATAAACAATCTCGAATAAAAATGAGATTGCGAGATTTTCCCTTACATTAGGTCCGATTTGCTTCGTACGTGTCCAAACCTCCTGTATAATGATTTAAATAATGTTATTGACTTATTCCAGAATCGTACTCATTGTTATGATATCATATATGGTCATATTCTTCGCTTCTTATTACTAATATTTTATTGCTACTTGTTATTCAGGTGTTTATTTCTTTTTGTTCTTATGCGTGTTTTGTCGAATAAATTCTTATTCTTCTTTTTAGGTTATAGATAAATCATTTAAATAATGGTATTAGTGTAATATATATCATATTTATTCATTCAATTCATTTATATAATCATTATTCATTGAAGATCATGTAGAATGAGTCACATCACATCGTGGAGACGATAGGTCGTACGTACGCACGAGCGATGATATCGTTCCCATGATCGTGTAATTTTATTGAAGTGTATGTATACTATTTAAGAATAAATATCACTTTATAATAATCATATATAGTTATTATTTACACCATTATACCCATCCAAGTAAGGTGGTGGTGGAAAATAGATTACACCACGGCGCGGAGACGGTATTTCGTACGTACGCACGCGTAGTGATTTCGTTTTCCGTAGGATGGATAGAAGGTGAAATACGGTTTTTTCATATTTATAATAGCATATCATTATATTATTGATACTGATGTTATTACTTCATAATGAAACAACTAAAGAATAAGAATTAAAGTTGAAAGAATCGGTAACGGACATTACCTCTTCTTTGAAGCGCCTCTTCTTAACCTCCTCTTAGGGTACTAAAGATGGTCTTTGAAGAAGACCAGTACCTATAGGATGTTTATAAGGAATTGGAGAAGAGAAATTGGCAGGGTTTGGCCGAGATTGAAGGTTCAAAGTGGTGTGAGAAGGAGAGGGAGGAGGTGCCCTTTTTTAAGGGAGGAGGGGGGCACTTAAAAAAAACGTAAAATAATATTTTATTATAAAGTCATATTCAGTTTTTAATAGTTACAAACTGATTTATTTAGAAGATAAGGTGGGGAGGGGTCGAAATAATCTCAACCAATAGATTTTAGACAAGTTTAGGTTACTATTTTAACCTTATCATTTAGATTTAACTCTAAGTTAAATAATTTAACTTTTACCGTGTCTTCTTGTTTTCTTACATTATATAGTTAATAAACTTACTATAACAAGACAAAAGAACCCCAAGTGGTTAATTATTAATATATACAACTTTATATAAGTCATTTTGAGGAACCTTATATTTTAGGAATAAAATAACAATTAATAATATAATATTTGTTTTCAAAACTATTTTATGTCAATTTTGACAGTATTTGGTAATTGATTTTTGTAAAAATCATAACAGCATGATTAGTTCGAAAAAAGTTAATTAAATAAATAATAATATGTCATATTAAACTGTAAAATTAGTTTAATTCCTGAAAATTCTCAAATTACATTTATTTGGGTATTAATAATATCAATTATGTTAATATTTTCTTAATAAGGTAATTACTGCAACATCATTGTGTCATAAATAAATTAAATTATTTAAAGTCTAAATATTATAAATAAAATATAATTATGTATGAAATCTTTTTATCTTTCTAATGAATATTTATAGTTGAATTTATCTTATTTATAACCCTGTATTAAAACTGTTTTAGTTATTAAATTTTGATTTTAAATATTTTAACTATTCTTTAAATAAAATAATATTAAATGTCCTAATCTAATCCAAGTGGACCTAAAGGGTAATATTTTATCCCTAAGGTTGTTTTTGGTCTAATTACACTTATCCAATAGAATTAGGACATGTTTTAGCATAATAATAATATTATTTTTACCTTTAATTACCCTATTTACTTTTAACCGTGGTAAAAAAAGTGAAAAGTTACTATTCATAAAAAATTATTTTTATCTTATTGAACCACATTTTACTCCTTTATATTAACCGTGTATCTCGGATTTTCTAAATTCCACTCACATAAGTAGTAAAATTAATTTTTATGTAAATTTTTAAATTCTCCTAGGAGGTGGGTAAAAGACGGTGAAAAGTTCAATAAAATTTTTATATGTCTAAAATTATTATAAAATGACTCCAATGAATTAAATTTAACTTATATAGGTATTATGTATCAATTTTAAAATAAAATAAATTTAAATAAAATAAATCATTATTTAAATAAAATGTCAGTTTTTAAATAATAACCCAGTGTTTTCACTATTCATCAAAAATGGAAAGTTTTCAGAAAAATACCAAAATTTCACCGAAGGCTAATTTTGATATTCCAAATCCAAAAATGAAGTCCATTTTGAAAAATAAAATTTCAAAAAGTGGGTATTACTATTCTTAATGGCTCGTTTATACAATATATCGTTGTTTAGTGAAACTCGGTATTGCGTACAACATACGCTATCGTGCAAGGTTGCAATTGCATGTAAAGCAAGCCAAGATAGTTTTTTGTGTAGTGAAAGATTCCTTTAATGATGTATATAACATAAAAACAGAATATTTCTCATAAAAATCTCGGGTGTTACATTAATAATTATTATATCTTTTAAAATAATGTGGAAAAGGAAAGAAATTTGTTAATAAAAAATTCACACTTGGTAAACATTCATCATAATTTCTTTTATTTTATGGTTTGAAAAAAAACATTCAATTCCTTTCATGTTATTCATATATTTTAGAACATACCAACACATAATCTATAAACTCAACTTTAGAATTATCCAAGAATTTCTTTTTTTATCCTAAGTCCAATGGACTTAGGAAAAATATTTCTCGGGTAAAATATTCAAAAATTCATCTTATTACAAGGCATCAATATTTTCATATTCCCTAATATTCTGAACCATTTATCACCACTAATCAGATTTACCTATAAATGATAAATTTCAAGAGTTTCTTTTTGGTGATCTTAGAAACCCATGACATTTAATATCTTTTCTTGGGATTTAATACATCTTTCAATTATCACAGGGTTAGATGATCTTCTAAATGCTGGGAGATATTATCTCATAAAATGATAAACTATCATCATGTTCCTCTATGATAGATCTATTTTCTCTCTTTCATGGACTCCACCACCATTATTGACTATTTAAAATGAGTAATTAATATAAAAAACTATTCTATTTCAATTACAACAATCTCAGGGTGTTTATTTTTAAGTATATTTTCCTCTCGCTGCCTTCCCACTAATGATTTAAATTTATTGTTTCCTCTATAGAAAACCATTCTGAACAAAAATAATTCATATGCATCAGCAATTTAATCCCCAAATTCTATAACATTTTAACCTGAATAGAAGTTAAAATCTTTCAAGTGAAAGTTACTATTATTACCCTAACCTCTAATGTTATCTAAACTGACCTTTGTTACCATCTATAAGGCCCTAACCTTAAATATTACATAATATTGAGTTATGATAATAATTTTACATTATTTCAAATTTATGATCTGTTCAATTTTAGAGTTTTATATAATTAGTAAGTAACTCATATATTACAAAAATGTAAAAATAAAAAGTAGACACTTTCAAACAACATCAATTTTTTCTATTATCTAAAATTTTTAAAATAAATAATGACATCTTTTATGAAAACTCTTGATGACTATCAAAAAGAATTATTATAATCCTATAATGATCCTTATGTCCTTTGAAATAAAATAAAACTTTTGGGATGAGAATAAAGAGATCAATAAGGGTTATAAAATGAAGGAAACTATTTGTCCATTTTTAAAAATTAAAACTCATGAGAACCCATTTTTTAAAAAACAAACATTTTACCAAATAATTAAAATATAATTCTTAAATAAATACCATTTATTTTCCCTCAATAATAAAATTATCTCTATGAAAAATCATTAGAACACATAGAAAATTCATGTAGGTACCTTGGGACATCATCACATTTAACCCATACAGAAATCTTACAGAACCCTTACATATTCGAATGATGATATTTATAACTTCCAATATAATTATCTATAGAATATAACATTTACCAAATGAATTAGAGAGCTATATGGGTGCAACCAACATTTAATCTATAATGGGATCACCCAGCACTATCCGGGTACACCCATAATTTATTATATTGAATAACCACATCATGAAATAAAAAATTTCATCATTTTAAAAAATGTTTTAAACTCATATTCAAATCACATTCAGATATTAAAATACAATTTTCATTCAAAATACCAATTTCAATAAAAAATTCACCATTATATGGAAAAAAAATTAATACCAAAATACCCAAAAAAATAAAATAAGGTTCTTCATTTATAAAATAATAAAATATTACAAAGGTATCCAAAAATAAAATAATGGCCATAGCAGTGGAAAATTAATTTTCGTAGTGTACGTCAAGAATTGAATATTCCTTTTTTTGTTTATTAAAATGTTCTATATAAACCACATAAAAGGTTCCTTGTTGAATATATTTGAATGAAATTAAAAATAGACATAAAATTTTATTTGTAATCCCTTTATATCCATTAAAATAAATATGTAAAATAATATCAAGAATATTTAAAGGAAATGATTAAATTTTTATACATTTAAAGAATCTCATGTCACTATGAACATTTAAATAAAAATCCCCAAGAAATTATAAAATCTAAATAGAAATTAAATAACACTAAAAGAGATAAAATATGGATATAGAATGTAAAAGGGTCTCTATGTAAAATTTATAAAACAATAATGGTGTATATAATTATGAAATGTCTCACTGAAAGGAGTTTGATATGTAATACCTTACAACTGCGATAACATATGAATCAGAAACATAAAATATAATAATAATAAAACAAAACATTTAAATACCATTAATACTAATTAATTAATGATATAATACATCAAAATTTCCAGTTTATACATGAAGCAAAATAAATAAGCGATGATTATGACATACGACTCATGAAAGTTAATGTGAGACCAGAATTCCTTAACTTGAGTCTGAATTGTCACGCGGGTATTTATCACACTGAATAATAAAAATATATTAATTATTTACCTTAATTATAAATTTTTCTAGTTTTATCATTACTTTTATTTCACTTATTACAATATTTTAAACAAATATTATAACAATTAATTTTACATTTGGTGTTTTGACCATATTCGGTTTATGTGTCAAAAACAACTTTGGTAGGTCAATTATGGTCAAAGGGTTAATTAAATAAGCATATCTAGAATAATAAAAATGAAATAATTATCATATTTACACATTAATTAAAATTTTAAAACTAATCTTGAATTATGTTTATGAAAAATTAACCAATGTTACAATAATGGAGACGGTAGGCCATACACATGCATGGGTAATATTTCCATATTTCAATGATCATTATAGAAAGAAGGTATGTAAAATTTATATTTATAGAATGATAATTATATAATTAATTTCATTTTATTTAATCATATATACTTATATATAAGATTATTTTGATATAAAAGGAATCACATTGCATCGAAGAGGTGGTAGTCCACATGTCCATGAACAAAATTATCATTTTTTCAATGTGTGAAAGGGTAAAAATATAATGATATATTATATTTCTAGAAAGGTAATTATTTCATGGATATAATATAGATGTTATTTATATAACATATTATTAATTATACTACTACTTA
Organism: Viscum album; assembly: GCA_963277665.1. Lineage (NCBI taxonomy): Eukaryota > Viridiplantae > Streptophyta > Magnoliopsida > Santalales > Viscaceae > Viscum > Viscum album. The sequence goes on along the minus strand of OY728151.1, from coordinate 286,147,657 downwards.
ATAAATTACATGTAATTTTTGAATGTATCACATTGCTTTGAGGATGAAGTAGTCCACAAGTCTACTGACAACGTATTCGCATTTACAAAAAAGTGTAAAGAATGGAGGTGTGTGAATATAGAAATTAAATAAGTATGAATACATAATAAATAATATATATATATATATATTTCATATAAAAATATTTTTTCCATCATAATTCCCTACCATGGGAGATGGTAAGGGAAAAAACGAACGATATTGTTACGTGATGTGGTAGTTCGTCGTACTAAAATGATAATTTCATTACAAATTTGATGGAAGTGTGTGTAGGTGTAGATAAAACCCTTAATATAAAAACATATAAGTATATTTATAATAATTATGTTATTATATAAGAATTTAATAACATGAAATGAATGGAGTGGATAAGGAATCAAATAAAAAAATTTATGTTGATGAATGTTACCTCTTTTTTTGGGTAACTCCTTATGGTTTGCACAAAAAGAATTTTTGACTGGATTTCTACCCAATTTAAGTACTCTATGATTAGGGGAGGTATGTTGGGATATTATGTGGTTAGGGGTTTCTAGATCCAAAAAATTCATGAGAGGTGTAAAGAGAGGGTGAGGAGAATATGCCTTTTATAAGAGGTGAAAAGAAAATATTGGGTATTTATGAAAAGAATTATCAGCTCCCAAAATTTCACATGTTAAACAAGGGTTAAAAATAAAGAATTATTGATAATTATATGTTTTATGGTCGAAATATGGCTTGAAATTGTTTTTTAGATAATTTTAGGGTCAATTTTACACCTAATTTTCTAATTTTAGTAATTAATTAAGCCAATCTTCCTATAGTCACTGTAATTAATTTTAATTACTTTCACTAATAATTTTTGTAAGAAACTAATTTTACCTTATTAGACATTATAAATTATGATTATTTGATATATTTAACCCATTTTACCAAATTCCAAATACATAAGTGGTAGAAATTAATTTAAAATTAATCCCATAGACATAATGTGACAAAAAGTGTTTAAAGTGAAAAAGCTCAAATGTTTGATAAGTTTTTTATTCACTATTCATCAAAATATAAAATTTATCATAAAAATACCAAAAATACACCCAAAGAAAATGTTGATATCCTGCTTTAGAAATTTTTTTCATAAAAAAACTATTAAAGTGTAAAGAAATTATATTTAAAATGGGTTCTCCATTAAAAGGTTGTAAAAATACCTTTTAAAAAAATATATATATTTTTGATTAAATTTTTATTTATTTTTATTTTATTACTATAAGATTTATTTTATAAAAGTTAAATTTTATTTATAAAAATGTGTAAACATAATATATTTATACCTATTAATTAACAATGATACAACATATAGGAGATTACTACAACATAAAATAATAATACTAAAAATATATTTTTTATATAACTTAGTTTTTTGTGCAACACAAGATTTCAGTGAAACTTATTGTTGTGTGTTAGGTATGCTATTAGAAATAGAGTCCCTTTTAAAGAAATTTCAATATCAAATTCATAAATATTAATAAATATGAAAAATAATTATTCTATCATTACCTGAGATATTATAATTTATTTGAAATTATACTATAGTTAATATTTTCAATATAATTTATTTCAATTTTTTATTAATTGAATAGTTATTTCACTCGAATTACATAAGAATTTATGGTAATTATTTTTAATTAAAAATTAATAATAAATTTACATTATGAATATTAATATTATAGATTTCAAATGAAAATTTATAACTTAACCTATCCTCTTTTCAACCACATGTTAAAATTATTATAATTAATAAAAACTAGAGTGTGAATTTTTTGACTTTTAATTACATAATACATTATAAAGTTCATAATCACATAAAATTAGAGACCAAATGACATATAATAAAAACTTGGATGATTATAGAAGAAATGGACTCATAAAATATAATTAAGTAATGTGTTATGGTTATTTTCTTGTAATTATCATTTTATTTTTAACTTTTATTACCCCATTTACACTTAACATTGGTAACAAAAATTACTAACGCTTATATTTATATTGAAAAAATGAAGGAGAAATATTTAACCAAATTTGAACAAATAATTGAAAATATGGAATTAATTTTTAAAATTTTATAACATATTAGTGGTATTAATTTCTTTAATTTAAAACTAATGAAACACGACGAATACTGTTTTCGCAGAAAAAATTCATACTTTATGTATTAAGTGTTGTTATACTAAATTCACATATAAATTTCATTTAAAAATAAATTAATTGAATATTTGAAATCAAAAGGAACTAATAAAATTTTAAAAATAATCCAATTTATAATTTGACTATGAAAATACATTAAAATAAAATACAATTTTCAAGAAAAAATATTACTTTTTACCATTCGCTGAAAAAAACAAAATTTTCATAAAAATATAAAAAATAAATCCAAAAAATAAATTTTACATGACTATTTTGAAAATTATACCTATTATATAAAATTCAATTTCTATAAGATATAAAAATTAATTTTAATAATTACTGATAGACAACAAAAAAATAATTTTTGATGAAAACATATTTGAGAAGAGTAAAATAGAATTACTAAAAATTGGGTTCTAATTTAATAATCATTTATAAATTAATTAGTAATGAGTATGACCATTATATATATTATATTTCAATCAATCCTATTATTACTATCCAATTAAATGTATAGGTTATATGGTCATGTTTAAATATTAACATTTCATGGCCACTTTAAGACCAATGATTCTTATTTTTCATGCTATTGAACATTTTTATTGTTTTAAAATATCAATATATTACATTATACCCCTATATCATAGAATTTCCATCTAAAATTCCATTATTGAAATCACACATTGTAAAAATGGTTAATAAAACATCTTATTGATAAGAGTGAAAAAGAAATATGAAGTTAATATTAAATAACTAATAAATATGTCACCAAGTAGGAAAAAATTTATGGGAAGTAGAAATATTGATGTATAAGAGAAAAATAATGCCTAAGGGATGATAGAGATTAACAGAGAACATGGTCAGGAGAAATTCATCTACTATAGTGTCAAAAATATGTGATGGGTGAAGGGACCAAAAATTTATCAAAAAACAAATTTAAGAGGATAACATTTATGTTTTATGATTTTCCCCATATATAATGAATTGATTTACTCTCTATATTAAAAACATAAGGAAATATACTTACTTGATATATAAATAGTCTTTATTTAATAAATTTAAACCACAGTCTCATCTTTTTATCTAAACAATTAGTGTTCAAAATGAATTATTTATGTTTCAATAACTAAATTCATCTTCAATTATATCATATAATTTCAAAAAGGATTCCATGCGATTTATCATATCTTTATACATTAACCAATAACAAAATGGTTAACACAAGGTATGCCAATCCTCTAAATGAATAAACCATTATAAAACATTAATATCTAAATCTTTCCCAAAAAACTAGCTTAGATAATTAAATAAATAAATTCCCTTAAAATTATTTAAAATTTTCATTACTAATATTGAAATCCAAATTATTAGAATTATCCGATCACATATTCTTCCAAAATAAAAGTACCATTAATATACAAATAACATCAATCACTCTTAAAGTATCAAATAAAAAATTTATATCCCATGATAATATAATCTCCATGATTAATAATATTTTCCATAGAAACATAAATCACAATAAAGACACAATAAAATCATATATTCCTCTAACAGGTAATTCAATGTTTGATACTCAATTAAAATCCTACAATGTCTTATTTACTATATTGAAATATGGCTCCCAATATAGTGTAAATCAACTAAAATAACATTAATATCCTAATCACAAAATTAATTTTCAATCTGATGGATATCTCTACAAAAAACATATATTCTCAAAATCAACATAATAATAAAAATTTCATACTAACCATGACATCATATAGGCTAGTGATAGGTGTTGCACCCTTGTCACCCTTTTTTTGTTAGTTTAAACCCCATGGCCTTATTGAATGAGATGGTACATCACCTAGCTTATGGGTTGTCCTTTTAAAATAGTATATTAATATAATTACTATAAAATTCTAAAAATATGATTAACATAAAAAACCTTAATCATCAAATATAATGTAAATCCAAAAAGTTTCCAATACTTTTTAATATATATTTATAACATAAAAAGAACATTATTTCTCAATTAACATTTCACACAGTAAACATAAGGGTTACATATAATTAAAACATCCACCAATACTCAATATATTTCTCCAAAACTACTCCCACAAATTGAAACATAAAAAAAGTATTAAAGATTTTTAAATTTTGATGAACCTTATATCTACCGCTATATGTCATCTCTAAAATCCCTATATGTAGCCATACCAATCATTCCTAATTATTAAAAATCCATTAACCTTTTTTTCTATATTAATCCATAATAAATCCTTCAAATAATAATATATGAAATAGGTCCTATGATTTACCAATGTGAAATCATAATCCAAGTTAAAATCCATACCTTTTATATGTTATTTAAATTTTCCTCAACATAAACCACAATGGAATTATAAATTTGTAATAATTTATCTGTATGGTCCTAATTATCACTTTATTGATAATTCCCCCTAGGAAAATGATTTTCCATATTTTCATACTCTATGCATTTAATGAAATCAACTGATTCCTTGGGGATAAATATATTCTTCTTCATATAGTTAATTGAACACCTCCTTTATCCATTGATGCTCTATAGTGTTCCCTTCATGAACACTAAGAGTAAATTACTAAGATAAATTTCTCTAGATGCACTTACTAGGAAGCTTAAATATCTTACAAGATCCAGAACCTCATCATGTTCAGAGACAACCTTAAAAAGGACCTTTTCAAAATCAGGTGGATCACCGAGGGAGATAAAAATGCCATGTTTTTAAATGATCTTCAATGATTTTAGCGGGAAAATAGTCCACTCTAATTACTCAAATATGGAGATTGAATCCTGGAGGAAAGACATGAGTTATCCAATCATATTGTATCCTTTTATATAAATCTATTTAATTTACCAGCATGAAATGAAGTGTTAAGGGAAAACGTCATTCATAAACTGATATATGAGGAAGATAACTCTTTTCTACCTCCACCCCTCTAGATATTGAAATCAAGGAAGAAAGTTTTGGTCTAAAAAATTAATGTTCTCCTAGACCAGATGGGTACAAAAATCATTTCTTCTAATCATATTGGGATGTCATTCAGAATGATGTGAGCATGTTGGTCAATAATTTTTTTAGAGGTGTTTCATTCTCTCAAGTTTTCAATGCCCAGTTTATCTCCTTAATCCAGAATGTTTAAAATTATAGTGATAGAAGTCAATTCATTCAAGTTTCCCTTGTCAACATAATTTATATAATTGTTACAAAGTTCCTTGCAAATAGGCTTTCTCAGGTTTCAGATAGGATCATCTCCTGGAATCAATTTGGATTTGTGAAAGGAAGGAGAATACATGATATTCTACTCACTACCTCGGAGTTTGTCAATATCATCAGAAAACCTACTTGAAGAGGCAATATTTACCTTAAACTTGACATTAAGAAAGATTTTGACACAATGGATTGGGGATTCAAAGTAAATATGCTTCACAGTTTTGGATTCAACATGTAATTTATTCTTTGAATCAAAACTCTTATTTAATCTTCCCATATATCCTTTATTATTAATGGGCCCCTGAAAGGATATTTCCAATGCTCTAGGGGAGTGAGGTAGGGTGATCCCCTTTCATTAATTATCTTTTTTATTTCATAGGAATATCTAACTAGGATTTTTCTTTACATGTAGAATAATGGTGAATTGGAAACTATCAGAGTGAATAGAGGTATCTCTTCTTCTCCACAAATTTTCTTTTATGATGAAATAATAATATTTAATTAGGGAAATGGGAAGAACACCAACAAAATAAGAAGTTCCCTTATTCATTATGAAAATATCTTAGATGAGGAAATTAATTGGAGAAATCACTTTATTTACTATGGAAAGAATTTTACAACTTCAAGGTAGAACTGTATCATAAATGACTTTTGAATAAGGGAAGGGTCTCTACCATTCATCTACATTGGAGTTCCTATGTTCTAGAGAAGTCTGCATGCCTCTTACTTTTCTAATATCTTGAGTCAAATTAGAATAAAATTTGCCCCATGGAAGGGAAAATTACTTTTAATGGGAGGAAAGATTTTAATTATCAAGAATATGATGGTATCAAATCTAGTTTATTCATTCATGGTGTACTTATGGCCTGTATCTATAATTAAAGTAATAAACTCTATGATGAATAACTTTTTTTGGAGTGGAAGCATTCTTGAGCATAAAATCATTAAAAATTCTTAAAAACAATGTTTAATGCCCCATCCTCTAGGAGGCCTTGGAATTAAGAATAGGAATTTCCTTTACTAGGCCTTGAGAGCCCTGTTAATGTGGTGATTAATAAAAAATAAGTCTCCCTCATTTAAATTCCTTAGGTCAAGTTACTTCCTAAGATCATTATTATAAATATAATATACTTTGAATCCTCCATATGGCTTGGTTTAAGATCAGTCTGCCAAAAGATTAATAGGCACTAACACTTGTTGGTAAGTATGAACTCCTCTCTTAATGTTTTAAATTAAGAATGGACTGAAAGATGTCTTATTGATTGGGTTAGCTCCTTGGACCCTAAAACTGACTACAACATTCTGATTAATGACCAATAAGAAAACTTGGACCTGGTCCTATATGACATTGAAACAACTACTACCTCCCATGAATTTATTAACCAAGATGGTATGATTATATTGGAGAAGTCCTAAAATGGTCTTCTAGACTCCAATATTTTCTAAAACCACCTATTTCAAGTTGATCACAAATGGATTAGAATATTCCACAAAAAGTTGCAACCTCCCTCCAAGTTCACTATATTTTGGAGGAACTCTCTTAAAAAAGTAATAGTGGATGATAACCTGAAGTGTGTTAGAATTTCTTTGTGCTCTAAATGAGTTCTCTGTCACCAGTATCTAGATGATTTTAACCACCCATTCTTGTGCTACAAAACAACCTCTTACCTATAGAAATTTTTCTTCAAGGTTTTTGAGCTTCAACTTCCTGAAACAAAATCTCTTCAACACTTTTTAGCTTCTCATCTCAGTATACAACTATATAAACAACTCAATGTTCTTATAAGTGTGGCTACATCCAAATTAATCCACATTATATGGAGGGTTAGGAAAAAACTCATCCATATAAATACAACCTTTAATGCTCACCGGGTTATTATAGAAATTATTTCAACTATGAAGAATGGCAATGCATTAAAAAGTGAAATATGCATAAATTTAGTGGGAGATCTCATGGTGCTGAGATGGTTGAACCTTGCAGGTAATTTCCCTCAAACTCATGGAACTCTTGAATTATTCTGGAAATCCATCCTTTCTGGATAGCTAAAATACAATAATAATAGGGCCTTAAGGGGTAACCTAGGGCCATAAAGATTAGATATCATCTTCATAGACCATAATGGGGATGTTGTGGAACACTTTATGGCTTTTGTGGCCATGTCACTTCACTAGAATCAGAAATTTTGGGCTTTAATAGGGTAGTTGAATTTTCATGTCAAATAATTTGGAATAACATATGGTTCAAGTGAGACTCCACCAATATTGTTCAATCTATCAGGAATGGAGCAGTCCACCTCTCATGGAAGCTGATAGTGAAATAGGGCAATTTCCTTGACAATATTTCCTCTTTGAACAATATTATCACTCACACCTACTTGGAATCCAAATATATTGTTGATGGTTTTTCAAACAAAGGGGTAACTGAAGTGGGGAGTGTATTCTATAGAACTATTCCTTATGATAGGCTTCTTACTTTTCTTTGGGACAAATGTAAAATTCCATCCTGCATATTCTTTTAAATTTTCTTTGATTTAATATTAGATCCTTTGTTCTCGTCTTTCAAAAAAAACTAAAACAATTAAGATTTATTGTGAGTATATCAACCATAATAAATCATATCACGAGGGGAATAAATATTGGTATGACCTTAAAAATATAATTTTATATTAAATCCATTATATTTATACAAAATAACTATACTTATTAATAACATACTATCCTTTGTGGTTATAGAGGAATTTTATCTTATACTAATAGAAATACTAACCTATAAAGTTATCTAAACCCTTTATTTGATACCAGCTATATGGAACTAAACTTATTCCTTACATACTCTAGTGACATAGATAATAATTTATTTCTTTCATTCCCAAATATCAATTAGGTTTAGATTTTTTTGTTAATTAATTCATATTTTTACATAACAATCCCATATATCACAAAGTAGAAACTTCTATTAATAACTATTTTCTCATAATATAAAGCCTTTAAAATTAAACACGTTTTTTTCGATGAAAAATATTCATTACCTTCAACATGAATTCTTATTTTCTATTACCCATCCATAAATATAATTATAACATTTTTAAATGTTGGATAAAAACAAAAACCTAAGCATGAGATATTAAATAGAAAGAAAGAAACCATTAGTCCATTGATACTTATAAAAATTTTCATTTTTCATAATAAAATTTTTCTTACCTATGAAATCCAAATATCTTTCTAGATTATTATTATAAAACATTTCATAAGAAATCATAAATGAACAATAAAACCCATATGTTTTCTTTGAAATCATGAAAAACATATAAAAACTTTTTTTCCACAACATTATAAACTTCACCCTTAAAAAGTATCATATAATTTTTTTCAAACCTATCATCATTATTATACCTTGATAAATAATTTTTTTTATAAAAATCCATCTCAATCATAGATAAAACTTGTATCTTATTGGGGCATCAATTTCATGTCACCCTTACATATGGAGTAATCCTCAAAATTACAGATGGAATAAACATTACTACTATACATGGAATAAAAAACCATATATTATCATAATATATTAGGATAAACCTAACTAGTTAAATAAATACCATATTTTGAATAACCATCACAATATATTCCCATATTCTCTCAGGTGACACCTAATCAGTTAACTCAATTACCTTTCCAAATGACCTGGAAAGATATAATAAGATCTCTCATTCATGATTTAGAATAGAACCACCCATCCACATAAATAATTCCCATTTAACATAATATAAAAATAATATGTGAAATATTTCATTCCTTAAAATATTCTTTTCTCCCATAATTAAATGTTTTCAAATATTGATATATCTTTTTCTTTAAAAACCAATTTCAAAAATAAAAATCCTTGAACAAAGGGATAGAGGGTATTTTATTGAATAAAAAATGGAACCATATAAAGGGATCCAATCTTCAAATAATGGTTATGCCGGTAGGAAAATTCATCATCTCCATATATGTTAAAATATAAATTTCATTTTGTGTTTTGTAAAGAAAGTGAAAAATTACATAATGAATTCCATTTGAAAACATTTGAATAAAAGTTAAAAAAACATAAAATTCCCTTTATAAATACCATATTAATATATAAATAAATCCATAAAATAATTTCCTAAATATTAATATTGAATAAAAATATTTTTATATATACCCTTATCTTGATTCAACATCATCCTGTATGTTATTTATAATCTTTAATAATAAACTTATGTTAAATATTTACATTCTTGAGAAAAATTTTCAAGTTTATTATTTATTTTATATCAATGATTACCATGTTTTAATAATTATTTAATCCTTTAATTTCACATTATATTTTATGAAAATATTAAATTCCTAAGTCCAAAAAGTATTTGGTAGGTTGATTATGGTCTAAGTGGTTAGTATCCAATCAATGGACCACTGCTGTTTTACAAGTTTATCTTATGGGAAGTTCAAAAGTGGTGACTACAAAGTCATGATTCATGAATAGGGTGATATTGATGACTGGTCTATGAATCCATGGTTAAAATAAATCCCTAACAAAATGAACTTCCTTGTTTGGCGGGTTAGGAATCAGGCAATTCCAATGGATGAGAACATCCAGAGAAAAGGTGTAACCATTGCATGTATATGTGTTTGCTGTGAAAAACCACACCCCGAATCTGTGGACCACCTCTTCATACAAATAGGTTGGGAGTTTGGGATTTGGGTAGTGATGGGTCTTAGAATTGATTCCACTAGGGATGGGTATACCATTGGTGATCTCCCATATGACTGGCTCGAGGGTTCAGGCTTGCAAGACTTGGAGAAGAAGGTACGAGGTCTCATTTTTTTGGTGGTTTGTTGGAATATTTGGGAATCTAGAAATACAGTGAGGAACGGTTTGATATGTTACCCCATTTTTATCCAAGTTTGCACGAAGTCACTAATTACTGAGCTGGGGGTGCTGATTCATGGCGGACGGAGGTTAGATTTCTTATTCAGGTATCTTCCTAGGTCATCAATGATTATGGATCCTCTCCGTAGTCAGGGATGACGGGTCTGCTAGACCCCCCCATGAAGTGTTCCAAATCTTAATGTTGATGGATTTTTTGTGGAGGGATACATGTAGGGTTGAGGAATGGTAAGGGATTTTAAAGGTTCAGTCATGTTTGGTTTTAGTGCTGCGTATGGTCTGGGTAATTCTTTAGGTTTAGAGATTAAATCCTTTTCTACGAGCATCTCGTTGTGTGATAGATTCAAGAAATCACTTGACGAAATCGATTCCTATTGTGAAACCTTGTTGTATATTATTCAAGGGGAAGCATATCTTCCCTAGGAGCATGCTTATTATTTTAGAAAGTGTAGATTTTTTGTCAATCAGGGCATTTTTTTTGGGAATATATGAAGATAAAGGAACATTGAGGATGATATTTTAGTTAGGGAAAGTGGGGAATAGGGGGGTATAATTATTTACAACACCATAGGTTATTTTTCAATGAACTATGAACACTTTTTAAGGGGATATTTCCTTAGTCTTCATTATATTCGGCCACCTTAATGTCTATGTATTTTCCCTTTTTGGTTCTCTTGTATGTTGCTCTTTTCTTAAAAAATATAATTTTAAACCATTATGGAGATTAGGTATGTATCATTTTATCTTTCTAGAATTATAATTATACCAAAAATGACATATTAAATATATAAATACACACATATGTTATCTATATATTATGGTTATGAAAAATAAACCACATCACTTTTCGGAGGTAGTAGTCAACATGTATGCATGAATGATGTTATAATTTTTCATTAGACAAAAAGAAAATAATGTTAATGATACATTAACATTTTAGAGTGATAAATATGTTAATAATATCACATATATACCTTAAATCCAACATATTAACTAGTGATGAGAGAAAGGGATTGAAAATGAACTACATCGGTTCATGATGATATAGTCTCTCGTACACATAAATGATGGGTTCATTTACCATTTGATGGAAATTGAGATGAATATAAGATATGAAATTAAAATAAATACATATCAGTATGTAGGGGATCCTAGGGTAATTATTTTGTTTTAAAAATATCTGAATGGGGTGGAAGAAGAAATAAATGTATAATATGTGGTTAAAATGATACCTATTCATTGGGAAATATCCTTTTCTTAACACCTTAAGACAACTCTATTTGGTATTTTTTCCACAATAAGGCCTCATTAACATGGGGATGGATTTTAGAAATGGGTTTCTATAGATCTTGGTTAAGCCAAATATGTCTTTAACTATGAATAAGTTAGAAGAAGTGGTTCCCTTTTATAAGATAGGGGTTGATCACTTAAGGAGTTTGATAAAATATTAATTTAATATAAATAAATTTTGTTGTTAAAATGAATAGAAATTTAAAATATTATAATATATGATTAGGTTGAGTTTCAATTCTCTAATTATATAATTTTTTTAATTTTTTGGATCAAACTTTTCCTCTTATCATTTTGTTTTAATGCTTTCTAAACCCTCTTGTCAATTACCATACTATTAATGATTTCTACCCATTACTTGTTAACAATGTTACAATAAAATTTTAAAAATATAGTAAATATGAAATGGATTATTTAATTAACCATGTCAGCTTAATTTGGAATAATATAATATTTTTATTAATTTTAAATCTGTTAATAAAATATTATTTATTCTAACATATCATTAATTTCAATTTTGAAACTATTAATTTACATTGAAATTAATAAAATCAAATAAAAAAATTAAAATAATTTTCATAAAGAACTATATGAAATGTCATTTATATCATGAAAATTTTTGGGTCATGTTAATTATTTCTAATTATAATACTTTTAATATTTTTAATTTCATTTATTTTATTTTTCCATTAATAGAAAAATTATTGTGTTCGTGTTGTGAAAGAATTTAAGGTAATTATATATTCAGTAAAAATTAAAAAAAATTGACATGATGAAGATAAATAATTATGAATTCAAATTAATATTTTTAACAAAAAATCCTTGGTTAATCAACATGTAAAAAATATTATATCTATTAAATACAGGAGTGATTTTGTTTTTAACTTTTTGTTATATAAAATATTATAATGGTAATAATAAATGAAAAATGGGCCAAAAAATAACATATAATCAAATCATAGACAATTATTGATGAAATAGACACATAAATTAAAATCAATTCCTATTTTAGGGTTATTTTCTTGTCATTATCATTTTATTTTTAACATTAATTATCCGATTTATCTTTAATAATGGTAACAAAAACAAATAAGGTAAATATTTATATAGAACAAAAATAAAAGTTACATATTTAAAAAATTCATAAACACAAATTACAAATATGGAATCTATTTTTTTAAATCATAACATATTAGTGTCATAATTTTATTTAAAATTAATCATTAAAAACATGATAAAAATTATCTTTAAAAAAATCTCAATATTAAGTGTAAAATGTTTTTATACGATATTAATGTATAAATATAATTCTAAAAATTTAATTAGATTATTTTTAATAATATTAGTCTAATTATACTTTTAAACTAATCCAAACAAGAATTTTACTTTTCAAATACTTTAAATAAAAATAATGTTTTCAATAACAATCAATATTTTCACGATTCATTGGAAAATCAAACTTTTCAGAAAATTATTAAAAAATCATCCTAAGAAAACTTTTACATGATGATTTAAAATATGATATCATTTTTTTTATTTCATTTCTAAAAGTTCCAAAAATTAATAATGATATACTCACAAAGAGAAATAAAAATCATTTTAAAAAAATTTATTTTTTATGAATAAAATAACATTACTAAAAATTAAGTGCTTATTTCCTAAATATTAGTTATTACATTAATAATTAGTAGGAAAATTATATATTCCATAACTTACTTATCCCTATTAATACCTATAAATTCAAAGATAAATTGATAATGTTCATACTTAAATAATAATATTTTGTGTTCCGTTTGAGCTTGGTGTTGCGTATTTTGCATGATATTGAACATAACCTTTATTTTAAAATATAAATATATAATTTTTTTTCTCACCAAGATCAACTATTTTTTTATATATTTCGTATTTATATTTACCTAGATAAATATCCTCTCTATTTCTTGGGTGATACATGATCTTTATTCCCCTTGAAATTCCCACTTTTATGTAATACTAGTTTAAGGGAAAATTCTTATTTCTATTCATAGGTTTAGAATCACCCCGTGAAATTTTCTTAAAACATTATTATATTTTAAAAAAAGACAATTATAGATAAATCACTAGTTTCAATTCTAGTTTTATGGAAAATAATAATATTACTCTATGTTTTTATGATACTTTACTTATAAATCATCACCCAAGATGTACATTCTTATTATTTATTCACAAATATCCTTCTCATGAATTATATATATTGAAAATAATTGAACAATAACTATGTTTACATTTTTAATATAAACATCCATGTTTATTTTATTCTTTTATCTCTTGGTAATTGTTATGATTTAGCCTTTTGTTTTTCCTTGAATTATAATTATTAAACCTAGATCCGTCTTATGGGTTTGATAATTCTTATGATATATGTGTGGTTTATTTACCCCATTTTCACACATATGTATGATATTTTATTTTTTTTAACTCATGGGATGAGAATTATATATCCATTTAGGTTATTGGTTAAATAATTATATTTAATGAGTTTTTGTGTTTGGGATTAGGTAGTGAACCTAATCAACAATGGGACATTGCCCTCTATGTTTATGGGAATAGTGAGTGAACCCAATCCACTAAGATACTTTTTAAACATCACGATTATGGTCATGGTGGTTTCCCTTGACTTATATTTTTGACATCATATTTTTTATTGTGTCCATATTTATTCAATGATCTGTTGATATAATTTCCTTCATGCATGATTCCATGCTTATATTCATTTTATTTATGATACCATGTTATGTCCCTTGACATTAATGTTATGAAATGTTGTCATGTTTATAACCACATAAGGATTTTTAGACCATCCTTTTCCTTATATGTTTTCCTCAAGGAATATTATGCAATTTTTAGAAAATCCATTGGAGTTGGGATCACTATATGGTGTTTTAAATAATAATATTTCTTTTAAATTTAAGATGAGGTATTTGTAAGCCCAATATTACAAAGACACTAGGACTCTAGATCCTTGGATTGTATTTGATGGGAATTTATTCTAATACTCATTAATTAATATGTGTTAAAGGATTGGTTTAATATAATTGTACCTTTTTATCTCATCCATTGGACTAAGTGAAATGAACAACTGATTATCATGTGTTGTGCATTGGGAAAAATTAAATTCTAAAAATCAATCATAATTAGTGAATAAAGAAGGGTCTAAGAGAACTGCTATTATTTTCCCATTTCATTCCTACTATTTATTCAAAAAATTATGGTGTAGTAAACAAATAATACTTTTCCTCATATATTTTCCACAAAAAACATATTTAAAAATAAATAACAAACTGGAAAAATATCTTTACTAGAAACCTAATTGGATACTATGATTGGAACTTTTGTAATGTAAAACATAAATAACATGAAATTATTGTATAAAACAAAGAACTAAATCTTCATATATATCAAATAAACAAAACAAACAAATACACTTTCATAAAAAAAGAAGTAAATCTCATGCAACCATCTAAAACACATCACCTTTATTGGTGAACACTCAAACAAGAAAATAAACGTGTGTTCCAATACCTAAGTACTAATACCCTGATGATTAAACAACCATGAACCCTATTTATACCATTATATCTTCCAGTATTTTAAAGAGGAAAGAAAACCAAAATGATAAAGGACATTGGGATGTGAAGGAGAATAAGAAAACAATGAATAAAGGATTTAACTCGAGGGATCACATGTGATTATTGGAGAAGAAGAAAAAAATTAAGGAAAAATGTGGCAGATCTCTCTATTAGTGATTCCAATATTTTTTCAAAACAAAGGATGTGAAAAAACATTTGGCCACATAAAAATTACTAAGGGTAAATCTGGATAAATTAAAAAAACACCTAGGAAGTCCACATTATTAGGCCACACTGTTTGATAAACCATGCACTAATTGTGTATATTATACTGGAAAATCACTAGAAACTATACGGTTTGGCCACTAGATTTACCAAACTATATAGAAACTATTAAAAAATACACTGTCAAAAAATGAATCACCCATTCATGACCATATTATACATTCTCATAACTGTGTGATAACCATAAAAAGGAAAATATTCAAAATACTTTCCCAAAAACTCCAAAAATATCTTGATAATACAAAATTAATGTAATTTAACTAATAAAATTGACAGTTGGTTGTCCAGTATGTGTATTTCCAGTTACTGCATGCATGTTTCTGGTTGTGTGAATTATAGATGAAGGGATAAGATATAATGGTGCTTATCTTGTGTAGAAAGGTAGTGGCCAAGATTTTCTTAGTGATGGGCTATATGTGATTAGACAATTTCCCCTATATGAGAGGTAAAATATTGGTACTTATATTTTTTCCTTTACTGCAGAAGATGGGGTTTCTCTCTTTTTATAATTTAATACTATAACTACCCATGATTAATGATTAAATATTTTATTTCCTTCATAAACTAATTATTATATATCTTTCAGTGAATTCAATACCAATTCAAAATTTATAATTGAACAAAATATTAAAATTAATATGTATCTATATAATTTATGGGTAAAAACCGAGGTAAATGAATTTTTAAATATATGTACAAATAAAAATAACGATTATTATCAATGCTAAGGTATTGATAAATTAGATTAGTGTAACACCCATATATTTTAAAAGAGAGAATTCATGTTCTATAATGTATATAAAATCTATAACTATGAATGGAATATAATTTAACCCCTTTATTATTTATGATATATTTCAATTTAAATAATTCATTCTCATCAACAGAATGTGATGCATGAAACATTTAGATTAAATGAAACAAAATACTCAATTAAAATATTATTATTTAAAATGTGAACATTATAACCTAGAAGTAAAGTTAGAATATATGAATTGGAATAAATAATTTATGAAAATATGTTGTTTACACATGTTCATTAGTTATCTATTGATTATAAATACAGATAAAAATCATTTCAGTGAAAAATAAATGTTTTCTAAAAAACTATATTTTTTATAAAAGGTTGTTTAATCACACTTTTCGCACATAAATTAAAATTAAATTTCACCACTTTTTGATTTTTTTAATAAAATTAAATATATATTTGATACAATAATATCAAAATTTTCTAAGGGTTAATTTTTTATATTTTTCTAAAATGATTAATATATCGATGAATAGAATTAAATACTGATTTTTAATAAAAAATTACTTTTCTTTTAAATAATTTAAAAGGATAAATTTTATTATAAAATGAATTCAATATAGAATTAGTAAATTTAAATTACATTGTAACTAATTTATTTCATATGAATTAATTTAATATTGAATTTTGATATTGAACACTTCTATACTTATTAGAATTTACTCTTTGGAAACCTGATTTTGCGTCCCATCTATGGTTATAAATTTAAATATTATTCTTTCAATTATATGAATTAATTATTTAAAAATGGATTACATATTTGTAATTAGAATTATATATATTTTATAATAAGTGAAAATTAATTTTTTATCAATAGGAATAGTAAAACCCGAAAAAATTAGTTTTCATGGTTAAGGTAAAAATATATTTTCTTGGGGTAAACTAAAAAGGTAAGGCTTAAAATGACCTAAAAAGTTATTCAAAACCCATTTTATAATCCAATTTTTTCATTATAATCTATATGGTCTATAATTATCCTTTTTCTATTCTCTCGGTATAATAAAATGTGCATTTAATCAACTCTTTTAAAAAATTCCCGATGTGTCCTCTTCCCACATATAAAAGGTCACCACCTCGAATCCCTTCATCACACTAAAAAATATATTTGGTTTAGTAAAACCCTGATAAAATCACCTTTTAAATACCTTACCAAAAACCTATATCCCCTTTCTTTTAATAAATACAACATATAAATGATCTTAGTTCAAACCTAAATATGTTTTCCGAATAATAGGTAACTTTCTAAAATGATTGTTTTTATTTTGTTTTTTCTTCCACATACTTAAATTAATATTAAAAAATAAATATATAATAAATTAATTATATTAAAAATATTTATATCTTGTTAGGTTAAATTCATGAACTATATCAATCTCGTCTTTTATCAAAATTGATATGAAATCGTCTATCATGTGTATAGTGGACTACTGCCTCACCAACCAATGTAATTAATGTTCCATAACCACATTTAAAATATATATATAATGATGGATTCGACACATTTGTATGATATGTACGACATTATTATAATTATATAATTATGTTATCATATATACCTTTATACTTTTTAGATAATTTATAATATGATAACATCGCTCTTGTGTATGGAAGTATACCTCCTCACGGAGTGATGTTATTCATTTTTAATTTATGATTTAAATTGAAGTTAATAAGTGAAAATTAATGGATTATATATTTTATATAATAATTTATATTGATTCATTGTAATAATTATATCACGCAATTCTTTGCAATTTTACCCATTTAGGAAATGATAATGTCACTCGTGCGTATGTACGACCTACAATCTCCATGAACTGATGTAATGCGTTCTACATATTCAAATTTAAATAAGTATTATAAAATATTTATAACAAAAAAAATATTTATAACAATTATATCATTCAGTAGATGATGTAAGTATATTATATAAAAAATAACTATTCATTAAAAAACATGCATGATAAAACATGGAAATTAGCAACTGAAAAAATGAAAAATAATGAATTATTGTAATAAGATGAGTGAAAAAATATTAAAAGGGTATCATATATGTTATTATAAATATGGATATGGATATGGTAGAAATTATTAACATGATTAAAACAATTACACAAGAGGTTAAATTACATTCAACAAAAATCAAGCATGGGGTAAGGGACTTCGTCTCAATTTCCCTTTATTGAGTCATATTGAAATAATATACCCTTAATTTAATTTATATAGTGCATATACATCCCCATATTAATGGAATATCATTATTCATTAATAAATAATGTTATTTTATGTTTCATTTAGAATCATTTGACCCCTATGGATTTTAATAAAAATCAACCAAGTTGTAAAGAATTTTGTAACTCAATTTTATTTCATTGAGTTATATTAATACTTTGTTGTCCTTGATATTCTATGAATATGTGTGTAATTACTTTGAATTATCATATTTTTTATCTTCACTTATATTATCTATATTTATATTTGATACACATAATCAATTAGTTATTTAATTATCACTTTTAAGTTATGATCTTTTTAATGGTTTATTTCACAATCTCACTTTAATTTTAATAATTTATTATTGAATTTACAATAATGGAAATTGTTTGATAATTTTCTAATAAAAACCTATAATTTATTTTTAATCAGTTTATTCATTTGTTTTCCATGTAATAGTATAATTTTAAAACTAAAATTGTAGATAAAATGTTTTTAATATCTTCTGAATTCATTTCTCTCTTTAGTAGAAAATCATTTTTCATCAAAATACTTCTTTTTATAATTTTTTTTATTCTTTTAAAAGGAATCCTTAAATAATTTTTTTCTAGGTTTCACTTTTTATAAAAAAAAATTCAATATAATAGTCATGTTGTTTTCAAAGAAGTCATGTTTAGCTTTTTCTAAAAAGTGAAAGGATTTTTTTACAAGTCTTATATATACTAAATTGACTACCATAATGTCCAATAAATGTTTTATGGCCTCTTATATAATTATAAAATGTTATTTTAAAATGAAAATATTTTATAAATATTTTTTTTGAAATTTTAGTTTCTTGAAAAAAATTCAAATTAAAAAATATATTCTACTAAAGATAATTTTAATTATATTTTTAGTGTATTTAATTTTATCAACAATAATAAGACTTTATTTTACTCGTACTACTATTGGGATATGATTTATTGATACCATTATAATTCTTAATATGGATTTTTTATGATCATTTAGTTCCAGGAATGTATTGAAATTCACTTTCTTGGTTCAATTGTTATAGTCATTAACTTTACCTTGAAATATTCAAATTTATGTGATCTTTGTACATTAAATTTACCCCAAATAACCACAATATTTATCAAGGATATATCTATTAATTAATCTGTATATCATTTCTATATAAGATATTCTATTGGATCTAAATGTATACGTAGATTGAAAAATACAATGGGGGGGGGGTGAATTCTAAGTTTAAATTTTTTATTTTTAAACTTAAAATAATTTAGTTTAAAATATTATAAACTAATGTAATTAAAAAAACCTCATATGTTTTTAAATAGTAATTAGATTGGACCTTAGATCCGATTATAAGGATATCATAATCTGGTTGATTCTGATATTATTTTAAAGTAACAAGTCACAAAATATCCGATTCTACCTTATTGTTTATAGAATGCAATCAGAGTAAGTGATAATCATAATCACTGAAATTGTATTTACAGTATAGTACACAAATTATCATAATTAGAGTAATTACGATAAAATGAATAGAAAAATGACTATAAAAAATAATTCACCTTCTATTACAAATTGCAGTGGAATTTAAATTTCTTTTATGTAAAAAGTAATACAGTTGAATTGATTTTTTTAACACAAAGATAAGGGTATCCAACAACCTTGGATAAAGGTATATTGAGTTATACTTTCAAGAAAATATTTCTTACCCAAACCATGGTAATACCTCAATACGATGATTGACATTGGTCTGTCTGCCTATCCCAAAAATCCCTCGATCAAGAAGGTGATCAGATTCTATGTATTCCTATCACTATAATCCCTCAATCATAATCACAATGATCAATGTCACATAAAGAAAAAAGACTCTTATAAAGTTATAAGTGCATGGAACAAGCAGTTTACATCTTGTAAGCTCTAGTGCTTTCAGAAGTAGAAAATTTAGAAAATCCCTCATGCAGTATCGATCAACTCACCTCGTGTCCATCAAACAACCTGGTATTTATTGGTGTTCATCTCAATGGTCATCTTGGTCTTTAATGATTTTATTTTCTTTGTAATTATCATAGGGACGTAGACACCTAGCCCTTAAATGGTCATATTTTAACTAAAATCATGACATCATTTTGTTTTATACATTATGAAATGTATTCCATTAAAATATGATAGTTTTTCATATTTAAAAGTAAAATAGAGGTAAATCCGATGGATTTTTCAATCCTATGGATTGTTAATCCGATAGTTTTTTCAATCCTATGGATTTTTAATCTGATAGATTTACATGTTATTACAATTTTATTAATGAGTGTGAATCTGATGGTATCAATTCCAATGTCAACTTCTATTAAAACATTTTTCAATACAAAATAATATAGAAATACTTTTAAAATGATTTGATAAGATGAATCTGATAATAATTAGATCCATTCTCATTATGATATTTGTATTGTGAATTCATGAAAGCTTCAAAACTATTTTATGTATGGTAAGAGAAGCATTGTAAAAATAGTTTTGATACAAAATTATTTAGATATTTTATTTTTAATAATGAGTTTTATATTTCCAAAATAAAAGGAATCGAAAAGTTAAAAATACACTTTTTACTCAAAAATATCCCCCTTTTGGAAAGAAAAAACCACACGACTTAAATTATAATGTCATTGAAAAATTTTCATTCCAAATTATTTTTGTAAACTATCATATTTAGAAGTATACATTTACTTCACTCCCACTAATTTTATAACTCTTCTAAATGCAATATTAAATATTATTAACTCCCCCTTAGGAAAAAATATTCCCTAAGGATCATATTATATTCTTTTGTAAGTGATTCTACCATAATATGGGATTTAAATAGAATTCTCCCCCTATCTATATCATTATCCCCTTATAGAATCCCCCCCTTTGTCTAAAACATTCTTCCCCTTTGTGATTCTCAAAAAGAAACGAGAATAATCCTTGAGGTACTTGAAAAGAGTTAGAGAAACAATCGATACGAGAAGATTTAAAGTATTAAATCATCCAAAAGTAATTGATAGAACATTCAATTAAGAAATATTGGAAGAAATTCAAATAAAAAATAAATATGGATGAAAAAGTGTTTTATGGGAATTCTAAAAAAATAGTGATAATACACATAAGTTTTTAATATGGTAAGTCTTTATTTAGTGGTATCAATGATTTGAAAATTGATCTAAGTTTCTTGAACTCCTTTCTATCTTCTTCCACTTTTGTCAAAAGCTCCTCTTGAGATTTGTTTTTTATGTCCAGCTGCTAATTGTTTTCTTCTTAAATATGAAAACATTAATTCAATTGTTTCTCTCTTCTTATTGAGTTTGAACCTTTTCTTACAAAACATTGATTATTTTTTTTGAAAACTTCTCAACGAATCAACAAGAATAAGTTTCGTCTTTACAATCATTGAGTTTAGTAATCTATTTAATCAAGAAGTTGAAGTTTTTTTTAATATTTGAAATATATTTGGCCATCTTTATAGAGTCATCTTTTAAAGTATCAAGAAACATTACCTTGTTGTTGATATCTATTTTCATACTATTTAATGTAAAATAAGTTTTATCTAGGTATTTCATGAAACTTCCAATATTTTGATCATTGATCTTAAAGACTTCATAAAATCCTAAACACCATTTGAGAATTTTATTGAAACAATTCTTATATGCTTCAATATTTTAATTGAATGCTAAGAAATATAATTCTATTCTAATCATCCTATCTATGAGATATTTTATTGAATTCAAGTATTTATTCTAGTTTTACACCACCAAGTCAACATTTTTTTCAATTCTAAGAAATAAAGGAATATCTTCTCCATTCTGGTTAATGTATGGGAAATATAATCAACTCCTTGTAAAATTATTGTATTTGTGGAATCATATTGTAAAAGAAATCTTCTTATTATTTCAATTTTTTCTTTTACTATATTTATTTCCATTTTATTTTTATCTAATATCTATAATTTTTTATCACCATTATTTTCATAAGATATTTTGGATTTCATTAATATAATTCTCTTTACGGAATTTGACCTTTTGATTCCCATTATCCTTCTTTTATGAAGAAATAATTTCTTGAACCAAAGTAGATTTTTGTTTCTCATAGATTTTAATATTCTTAATAAGATTTTATAAATTATATAATCTATTAGAATCATCCAGAGAATCTCTTATAGAAAGTTTTATTGAACCATTCTACTCTATCTTTTTTTGGAGTTTGGTTTTTCTTGACTAACATCACTCTCTTCTTCTTCTTCTTATTCTATTTATTCTTCTTAATGTTCTTCTATATGATTGAATAAATTGTCTTCTTCTTCAATTCCTTCAAGGTATTTCTCCATAATTTCAAGAATTTTAGGTTATGAACTCAAGTTAGACTTTCCCATTGGAATATATTCTTGAGAAACAACTATTTTTTCCTTTATATTTTTAAGAGGGAACATTTTTATTGACTATGATTATTTTCTTTAAAAAAATACCAGTATCAGTGTTGGGTAAAAAAAATTTGGCTGCAGCTGATTCTATACCCTTTAATAACTTGTCACAAATCTATTCTTCTAAGATCTTATTTATTTGTCTCTTTTATTTTTCATATTTCTCCAAGACTTAACCAACACAAAGCCTTATAGAAAATGATTTTTATGGGTCAGGACTGATATGAGGGTCTCCCTATTTTATTTGTTATTTTATTTTCCTCTATACATCCATTACTTCATTTGAAACCTTATTTTTTGTTTTATTTATTAGTAATAAGGGAGTCAACTTTTATTTTCTTCTTATCATATTTATCTGATTTCTTGGTCAAGGAAGGTTCTGCCTCTGATGAAGATACTTGAGTATTCCTTACAAACAATTTTGAATTTAAATTATAAATAACTTTCATCCTTTTAATAGTATCATCACTAACAAAACTAATCCTTTATTTTACCAAATTGGATTTGATAGTAATGTTGAAATTCTTAATATTATTTTCAATCAATTTTCTAATTATACTAGGAAACATAATTATTTGATCTTTGATTATCTTCTTCTTGCTATTCCTAATAGTCAGTAGAATAAAACTGGAAAGATTTAACTTTCTCATATTTACAATATAATCTAAAATAAAAACATCTGAGACTTTATGAGTATCTCTATCCCCTCTCATTGTGATAAGAAACCCTTAAATACACATTTAAAGAAATATATGGTCTGGGATAATATCTGTGAGTTTGTTTCCTCATTTTTTTTGAATAATGACTTTTATACTATTTCTTTCACAAAAAAACCTTTTAAATCTGGTAACTTATGAGAAGGGCATAGTCAATATCCCTAATCCGATAAACAAAGAGAACCAACTTCAGATTTCAAATTCATCTCATAATACATACCATAAATATTTAATGAAATCATTTCTTTTCCATATTATTTGTAGAATTTAATGGTTTCATAAAAATCATGCACAATGTCTAAATAAAATAAATCTAAGTTTGGATATGACTGTTCAATGAAAAGATTTCCCATCCCAAAAAATGGATCATTATTTTTAATCAAGAATCATACTTATCATAAAATTATCTAGATAATAACCTTTCTTATTAGAAAAAACACTTTCTGTAATCTTGAGTTTGAGTCATTGTATTAAGGATTAAATGGAAGAAGTAAACATTAAGAAATTAGAGTCATAGTTTTAAAGTTCGAAGTTCTTCATAGAGAAAATCATGAGGATAAAAGATGTGGGATAGAGGGTGTTCTCCTATTTATAGGAAAATTTGAATGACATTTGAACTTACAAGCTTAATATGATGGTTGAAAATCAATCTTTCTAATCTGGAAATTGAGATTAAAATGAAGAAAGTTTTTCTTAAAATATGAACTATTTAGGGTAATTTTTTTGTCATATTTGTGTGGATATGATTAAGAAAGTGAAATAATTTTTAAATAAAAAAATTTAGTAACACAAAAATTAGGAATGAAAATAATGAAATAGTGTTAAAGATTAAAAGATAGAGTGATACCTTTTAGAGTAAAAAATTTGGTATGATAATTAGTTCTTATTTATTTTAAAAAATATATTGTTTAAATCTGATGAATAGTTTTAAAATAAAAGTACAAGAAAATTTTCAATTATCATTGAAAAATTCAAATCCGATTGATATTCCAAATCTGATTAGTTTTCTGAATTTGATTAGGAATATGAATCCAATTATTTTTCTAAATCAGATTAGAAATACGAATTCGATTATGTTTTTGAATCTATTTAGAAATATTAATCCAATTGTGTTTATGAACTCGATTGAAAATTTTAAATCCCTAAAATTTTTAAATATGATTCTAAAACAAATTTAGATAATTTTTTTATACAAATCAATCATATGTACCCCCATAAGAAAAAATAAGTATATTAATATAAGGAGCTGATTTAAACAAGAAGTAGATATGAATGATTACTTTACAATGATCAATCCTAGTTTATGTTTAATGTAATAAAATATATTAGAAGGTAATAGTTTTATAAAAATATCAACAAGCTGTTCTTGTGTTCTTATGAATTGTAAAATGTTATATCCTTTAAGTGTATGATCCCTAATAAAGTAATGTCTAATATCTATGTGTTTTTCATTAGAGTGATGGGTTGGGTTTTTACTTAAAGCATCTGAAATAGTGTTATCACATAGTATTTTATTTTTAATAAAACTCATGAAATAATTAGTTATTGGGTGTTGTATCCACAACACTTGATAACAACAACTTCCAGCTGCCATATATTCAGCTTCAGTAGTGGAAAGTGCTATTGAGTATTGTTTATTAAATGACTAAGAAACTAATTAATCTTCTAAGAAATGATAGGTTACACATATACTTTTCCTATCCATTCTAAAACCACTAATTTTAGAATATAAAAATATTTTCAAAACAAAATCATTTCTAGAAGAATAGAATTGTCTTAAATTCATAGTTCCCTTTAAACAATGAAAAATTATTTATATATTTTTTAAATGTTATTATTTTATAATTTCATAATATCTTTCTCATAAGAATACTAAAAACATTAATTTGGATGACTATCTGTTTGCTATAGTAGACTTCCTATCAAACCTCTAATAGTTGTCTGATCAACTTATTTCCCAACTTCATCAAGATCAAGTGTTTTTGAGGTATCGATTGGAGTACTAATACTTTTGGTATTTTCATATAAATACTTTTTAAATATATATTTACTATACTTATAGTTATATATATAAGTTCCTTCTAGTTTTTGAGAAATTTTAAAACCAAGAAATAATGTTAAATCACCCATCATACTAATTTTAAAATTATATTCCGTAAGATTTAAAAAATAATATATTAAAGATTACTGAGTTGATCTAAATATAATGTCATCAATATAAATTTGAACAATTATTATTTTTTATTTCATTATGAAAAGAGTTGGATCAACCATTCCCTTAACCTAACTTTTTTATAACAAAAATACTTTTAATCTATCATACCCGGATCAAGGGGAATGTGTAAGGCCATATAAATCTTGGGTAAATTTAAAAACATATGAAGGATGGTTTGTATCTTCAAAACTAGGAGGTTGTTAAACAAAAACTTCCTCATGAACATATCCATTGCGAAAAGAACACATTACATCCATCTGAAATTTTTTGAAATTAAATAATGCTATAAAGGCTAATAGAATTTGAATAGATTCAAGTCTAGATATTGAAGCATAGGTTTATTTATAATATATTCAATCTTTTTTATTATAAACTTTAGCAATAACTATTGCTTTATTTCTGATGATTATTCCATTTCATCACATTTTATTCTTCTGAAAACTCACTTTACTCCAATTATGAAGGTTTCTTTAGGTCTTTAAACTAGGGTACATAATTTGTTCCTTTAAAATTCATTAAGTTAATTTTGTATATCCTTAATCCAATATTTATCCATTAAACCCTCCCTAGTACTTTTAGGTTTGAATTGGGAATGGGAAGAAAAATGTTCTATTTCATTTATTAAAGAGCTTCTAGTCCTTATAAGTTGATTCATATAACCAATGATACTATCACTAGGATGATTCCTAAGAAACAACTAACTTGGGGTTTGTAAAACCTGTTCATCAACATAAGGTAGAATGTCTTCTAGAGTGAATACTTTTGAAAAAATTTCTTAAGTATTATCTTTATTAGAAGAGTCTTCTATCATAGGTTAATAACCAGTTTTGGAAAACACAATAGAATATATAAGATGGGATTTTTTAAAAACAAGAATATCAGTTACATCAAATTTAAAAGTTACGATTTCCTCAAAATTGAAATATTTTTTTTGAAAAATCTATATGAATTATAAGTAGTGAAATAGCCAAATTATATACCTTTGTTATATTTGGGAGTTAATTTTTGTAAATTATCATTTGTATTCAAGATGAATACTTTGCATCCAAATAATATGAAGTATGAAACTTTTGGTTTTAAGCTTATCCATAATTCATAAGAAGTTTTATTAATAAAGGGATGTATTAAAACTTGATTTATAATATATAATTAATTACATATATATTAAACCAAAAAATGTTTAACAATTGAGTATTCACCCAACATGGTTCTTGTTATTTATTAAAGAATATTATTTCTTCTTTCAACAACACCATTTTTTTGAGGAGTTATAGGTGATTAAAAGTTATGAGTTATGAATTTCAAACTACATATAGTTTCAATATTAGAATTTTTAAATTTTCCACCATGATCACAACGAATAGTTATCAATGGAAGAGTTTTATCATTTTTTTTACTTTAGATTCAAAAATTTTAAAATAACAAAGGGATTCAGATTTCTTTTCTAGGAAATAGACTCATGTATATCTAGTATAGTCATAAAATAAATCAAATACATAGTAATTTCCTCGGATACTTCTATTTTTCATGGGACCAAATAAATTAATATTTACTATTATAAAGCATCAGTCCTTGAGACTTAACTAATTGATTTAAATATCG
Source organism: Viscum album (assembly GCA_963277665.1). NCBI lineage: Eukaryota > Viridiplantae > Streptophyta > Magnoliopsida > Santalales > Viscaceae > Viscum > Viscum album. Next base: position 286,120,119 of record OY728151.1, on the reverse strand, counting down.
AATTATGTTTCTTTTCATATTGATAAGGGTTAAACACTTTTAAAGAATCAACTCTCAGTTTTGGTATATCCTTAACAAGTTATTTATTAGTTAATTTACATAAGTTTATAATGATACAGTGTCCAAAACATCAATTCACAAACTAGGATTTACCTTCCATTTCACTAAGGAATGTTACGTCTTGACTCTTAGGGTTTTCTAAGTTAAGTGTATAAACATTATCATACCAATGGGTATAAAGAATGAATTTATCCTTGGAATATTATACTACACAATTACCATTCCTAAAATGAACATGGCAACCTTCATAAAATAACACTTATGATTATAAGGTTGTTCTTAAGACCTTTTACAAATAAAAACATTTCAAATTCAAGATTTTAAAATAAGAACAATGTTACATGTTCCAACAATATTTCATTGAGCATTATATTTGATGGTAACTCTTCCACCATTAATTTATATAATCTTTTCAAATAATTCTTTATTACCAGTCATATTCTGGAAAAAACCACAATCCATGTACCATATATTCTTATTGTTGGTACTTTCTTTTCATGAAAACAAAACAATTATTTTTTCAGAACCCAAAATTTTCTGGGTCTAGAATTGTTAATAAATAAGATTTTTGAAATCCATATTTGTTTTGAAAGATAGGATTTATGGAACCCCATTTATTGAATTTTATTTAAGTATAATTTTCTATTCCAATGAACTTCACTTTGGTATTTAGTGAAAAATTGATCATTTTTAGGAATAAAATAATTGTTACTAAAAAATGATTTTGAATGAGTATACACCATTCCTAAATTATTACCTTATAGATGGAGTTATTTATACATTTAATCAAAACATTATTTACCAGTGGAAAAGTTTTATAAAAGTTTCTTTAAAGAAAAAATTTGAGACATTAGTTTCGTAACTAAATTTTTTCCATATTAGTTTTATTTTCATAAGTGAGTTTTTTTTTCTAAAACATTTTTCTTAGAAATGAATTTTTAAAAATCTTTAGAAAGCTTATCCTTCATAGAATTAGATTTTTCAAATATTTTTGAAATATAATTAATTGAAAAAGTTTTCTTATCAAGGTCTTTTGAAATATCTGACACTTCTTTGGTCAAGACATTTATTCTATAATTTTTTTCTCAAGTTTCTTATTAACATTATCATTTTCATTTTTAAGAAATTTATTAAATCTAGAGACTTTTTTATATGAATGTGAAGTATTATCTTCTGTTGGGGAATTTTATTCCTCAGAAGAAATATAACCTTCCTCACCCAGATAGTTTTCATTTAAAAACATAATTGTTAAATAACCATGAGTGTGTGACTTAGTTATAAAACACTTATTTTTAAAAGGTTTTCTGGGATAGATACCAATATTCCTCTATCTATAATTTTCATTGTCTGAATAATCATCAAAATAATTTCCTCCATTAGCACTCCACGAGTCATTAGATTCCAAAAATTTCTTTCTTTTGGGATTTTAATAATTTTTCTAATTTATATACAAATGAATTTCTTTTTTTATATTTTCTTTTAGTTTTGTAAAATCATGTATTATATGACCAACTCTTTTACATTCATAATAGGTAACTTCAGAACATCTCTTATCACTCATTTCATTTTTTCTTTTCCTATACTAATACAAAAAATAATTTTTACCAACAATAATTTTTATTCTTCAAGAAAGATTAGATAACTCATTCTCAGAATTTTCTGAATCACTTGAGTTTGATTGAGTAATAACCTTTTTCTTTGTTGATTTAACTATCTTATATAGAGTCTAGGATTTCATGAAATTTTAAGTATAAGTAAAATAAACTCCAACATTCTTCTTTTAAATTTCTCAACATATATTTTTATCCTACCCTCATACTATAACAGAGTTCCAAATAAATCAGCAAGTTTAATATTTGTAATCTTCCTAGATTCAACAACTATTGTTCTTTTTGATTCTCATTCATTTAGAACAATATAAATGATCTTTTCAACAATAATTTTATCATCTAATCCTTTTTCACCCATATATTTTAAACTATTAAAAAATTTCATAAACCTTTATTTTACCTTAACAATAGGTTCACTATAAGGAAGTTTTAAAGCTTTGTAATAATCTCTTAACATAGGTCTTATAGTCTCAAAAACTTTAGAATTTCCAAAATGAGTGATTTATATGTTTTTCTAAATACTGTTATCCACTTCGCAAGAGGAAATATAGCTATATATGTTTCTTATCCTGAAAGATAATAACGTATTCCTTACCTTTTAATTTATATGATATTATATATTTTCTTGATTTGAAAAAGTCCTGATCTCTTTGTCAGGAATTTTGTATTTATTAGCACAATAAAAATATCAACTCCTATGTTGATCAAAAAATTATTCATTCTATCACTCGAAGATTCATAATCATTATCATAAAAAATTGGTGGTCTGGTGGGAATGATATTATCAATATAATCAACATTTAGTCCTTCCATCCTTTAAAAAATATGCAAAGAAATTATTTTACACAATACACATTAGTGTAAAAAAATTATAAAAAATGTTTCTAAAAATAAGTAAAGATAAATTGAAAAGAAATCTACAAGTTTATGAGAATTGGAAACCTACTTTGATAACAAATTCAAGTATTAGTATTACAAATACTGGGCTCTGATACTAATTGTTGGATCAAAATGTATATATAGATGGAAAAAGAAAAGAGGGGTGGGGGTGGGGGTGGGGGGTGGGTGAATTGTAAGTTTAAAAAATTTCATTTCGAACCTTAAAATAATTTAGTTTAAAAGATTTAAAACTAATTTAATTCACAAAACCACTTATGTTTTCAAACAGTAATTGGACTGGGACTTGGTTCGTATTATAAGAATATCGTAATTATGTTTATTTTGATATTATTGTAAAGTCACATGTCACCAGATATATGATTTTTACCTATAGCATATATAATATTAATCAGAGTAAGTGATAATCATAATCATTTAAATCATATTAATAGTATAGTATAGAAAGTATTGTAATCATAGTAATTACGATAAACTAAATAGAAAAATTACTATACAAAATAATTCACCTTTTATTAAAAATTGTAGCAGAATATAAAATTCTTGTAAGTAAAAATTAATACAATTGAATTGAATTACTTTAACCCAAAGATAAGGGTATCCAAAAACCAAAGATAAAGGTCTCTTGATTTGTATATTCAAGAAATATTATCTTACCCACACCAAGGTAAGCCCTCGATACAATGACTGACTTTGGTCTATCTTCCTATCCCCAACAACCCTTAATCAAGAAGGTGATCAGAAACTCTATCTTCCTATCCCTGAAATACCTCAATCATAATCATAACTATCGATATTGCACAAAAAAGGAAAAACTATTAGAAAGTTAAAATTGTATAAAAAATCAATTCACAACTTGTAAGCTTCAGAGATTTCACATGTATCAAATTTAGAAGAGATCACATGCAGTGTTGATCAACTCTCCTTGTGTCCATCAAATGACCTAGTATTTATAGGCATTCATTCTGACGATTATCTTGATCTCCAATAGTTTGATTTTCTCTGGAATTCTCAGAGGGACCTGGACACTTGGCACTTTAACAGTCATCTAACCTAAAGAATGAACTTGTTTTGTTTCATAAATTTTGAAATGTATTCCATTATAATAAAACAATTTTCCATATTCTAAAGTAAAAGAGATGTCAATTTGATGGATATGTTAATCTTATGGATTGTTAATCGGATGTATTTACATGTTATTACAATTTTTTTAATGAGTGTAAATTTGATGGTATTGATTACAATTTAAATCCTAATAAAATGTTTTTCAGTATAAACACAATATATAAATACTTTTAAAATTATGTGATAAGGTGAACTAGAGAATAATCAGATTCATTCTCATTATGATAATTGTAATATAAATTCATGAAATATTTAAAACTATTTTAAGTATGGTAAAAGAATATGTTTTCTATAAAAACATTTAAATACTATTTTGTATACAAAATTATTTGGATATTTTGTTTTTAAGAATGAGTTTTTTATTTATAAAATAAAAGGAATGGAAAAGTTAAAAATATACTTTTGACACGACATATTATATATTGATGATTATTTTATTATATGAGAAAATATTGATAAATATTTATTCATTTCTAAATACGAATATTTCAAGATAAGACACATTATTCATGAATTAAATTTATTATTCAATATATAATGAATTTTTAGGAAATATAGTGACGGGTGGGGCATGAAATTATATTTCTCTGTGATTCATCAGTAGCGTAATGAGGTGAATAGTAAGATAAAATTTATGTAGTTTCTATCGGTATATTTGTACTTTATTCTGATATGTCATCAAAATATAGGTATCATTATGTCTGATATAATGACATAAAATTATTATGAATTTACTAAATTAAGAATTCAGTTATTATTATCTTTGAGATTTTTGAAATGTTATTATCTATATATGAATTTAATTCTATGTTATTGATTAAATAGATTTTTTCTTGTTATTTATCCTACCATATTTATTATTCCTAATCTATTTATGATATCCATGTTATTTAAATGTCATGGGTGTTTAATTATCAACCTTTTCATAATAATGATTCCTTATCTATTTGTGATATTCATGTTAGTAAATGGAATTTTGTTTTAGTTATTTAACATTACATATTGATTATTCCTTATCTAATCATGATTTTCAAGTTATTTAAATTTCTTGTGTGTTTAATTATTTACCTTTCCATATTGACTATTCCTAATCTATTCAGGATAGTCATATTATTTAAATGAAATGTGTATTCAATTATTTAACTTTCCATGTTTATTATTCCTTATCTAACCATGATATTCATGTCATTGAATAAATATCAAGTTTCATATATATTTACCTTTCCATATTTCTTATTCTTCATTTATTCATGATATATTCCAATCTAGATAACTCATAATGATAATTTTAGCATGTTCATGTTTTTTTCCCTTACCAAGAATCTAGTATGTGTAATATGAATGATATTCAATGATATAGTAGAGGAAATAATGATATTTTATAAAAAAATTATGTTTTATTTTTTTTATGAAAATGTAATGAAATAATCATTTATATATCTATATTTCTAATAATAATAAAATATCGAGTCATTCAAGATGTGATTCCTTTTATATCATGCCAATGTAATAAATTAGACATCAAGTAATAAGTAATGGGGTTAGATTCTTTATAGTTGGTATTAGAGTAAGTTTATAAGATACCTTGGAAAATACATTTAGGAAAATATTAATTAGCAAACAAAATATTTTTCTGGGCTTCGATGATAATTTTAGAGGAATATATTAATGTTTGGGTAAGGTAGATATTATGTGATTTTACTAAAAATACATCCATATATGGATACTACAAGTGGACATGGTTCTGGAATATTTGTACATAGGGGTAATAACTCTAAAAGGGGCACATTGGTCTTGACACGATGGTCAATAGGTGAAGGAAAAAATCACTTACTGCCAAACTGGTTTGACACTCCTATGAGACATGCTTAAGATAATTAAAATTTCTTAACAACCCCTTCTGAAGGATTTAAATAGATAGTGGTAATGATTTAGTTATGTTAAACTTAAGGTGTGTGAAATGAAAATAAAAATGATTATGTGTAAAAATACGAGAATAAAGTAATGAATTTAAGAGTAAAAATGAAGCATTTGATGGAAGGAAATAAATTTTACCAATGACACCCATTTATAGTTTTTTATCTTAAATGCGACGAACTTATGTATCATTCAAGTCAATTCCCTCTAATAAAGGTTAACCCCTAGAAAAAGGAATGGCCTATGTTGAATTAAAAGGTATTAAATATTTATGTATTTGGACTGAAGAATTAAATTGTAGAATTATTTGTTTTACCAATGGAATTTTAGTTAGAAAAATAATGAAACATTTAAGGATTGAGTTAATTTCAGAAGCATATATGTATTTTTTTATTATTAACTTTATAGTTAGGGATTCCAGCAAAGGTTTATGAATTTATGATTTATCCTAAGTTCAATGTCTTAGACACCACTTTTTATATTTTATGTTATGAGATTATACTAAGATTAATGATATTTTGGGATATATTTATATCAATACAACCCATTGGTTTAGTATATGATTTAGTAAATAATCTATTTGAGGAATAATTCATTTAATTTTTGTATGCATAATATTAAAGGTATTTTCAACATTTAGGGATTATATTATATTTGATGTTGTCTCAATTACAGGTTGTTACACATTGGTAATGTTATAGAAATTATATTAATATTTTTTTTGGAAGTACAACCTATTAAATCCGGTGAAGACTATATGGAATGAGCCCACAAAGGATGGACAATAAGGGACTAGTTCCTAACACTGGCCTATGTAATGTTCTAGTTAAAAATTCATTATTTTTTCTTAAAATATTTTATGAATAAATATTATGATAAACTAGTGGTGTTACTATCATGGTTTAGAGATTAAAAACTTTTTCTAACCATATTTGTTTTAGAAAATATTTAGAGATAAAAAGAAATATTTTTCACACTTTTAGGGATCTTACAGTCTGTTAAAATTTAATTTAAGTGATTTAAGAATAAAATTTAATTTTTTTATATTTATGACGTGGAAATTGATTGAAAATTTATAAAAGGGTTAAATTGTTCTTATAAAATAGAAAAATATCAATTAGGTGTATTTATATAGCATCTTTTTTATTTTAAAAATATTACTACATGATTTTAACCATCAAATATGACCAAGGATCATAAATTCTAGTTTCATTGGAAGATTATGTACGTACAACTGAAAACATGGGGAAAAATGTTTTATTTATATTCCTTAATTATCTCTTAACTTACTTTGAGACCTTAAAAGTTCATTTTATAACCTAGGTAATACATGAAAAAATGTATGAGCTAAAAATCATAGTAAGATAAATAAGAATATAAATAAAGAAGAGAACATGGGTTAGAAGGCATAACATGATGGCATAAAGGCATTGATATATATAAGGAAGCATAACATATGTAATCATGGTATCATAAGATATATAGAAACAACATACAATATTATATTATCATGATTCAAGGATAATTTCACATGGAGGAGCACGAGTCAAGGCTTACCACCAAGACTATTGCACATGGATCCCAAGTCAAGGCTAACTACTAAGACCATTGCACGTAGAGCATGAGTCAAGGCTAACCACCAAGACAATTTCACATGAAGTATCATGAGACTAAAATTTACCCAATGAATTAGAGTGATATCAGGGTAAACCCATAATAAAATGTTCTTGAATATGTTTTCCCCATGATGAGCCATACATATAGAATCAAACATAAACATTAGGGCTACCCATATAAAGAATTGGGTATCATAATCCTATAAAAAGGCATAACAAAATGGAATAACATAAAGGTGTCCATGAAAGAATGAATATAAATAATAAATTTAAATAAATAAGGGAAAAATATTATATCATGATATGTGATGTTAAATTCGAGTTAAAAGGTGTAAAAATAGTGTTTAAGAAACATTATAAATAAAACAATTTACTGCTGTTTAAGGAAAATAATAAATATTATTTAAACTTTAAAAAGAATAAGTTTCTCTATAAAACTAGAAAATGAATAATGAGAGTATTTTATGATATAATGGTTGATTTTAGAAAAATAATGGTGGTTTAAAATATAATATATATGGTGATTGAAAATGGGTAAGAAATCAGGATGTTCTCTTCAACCGGGTTTTCTTATCAAGAAGATTTGAGAAGGGAACCCTATAAAAAATGTATCTCTACATTAATAAAGATGCGTAAGTATAGAAAAATATTTTTTTAACAGACACTATAAATTTATGAGTATTAAATAAGAATAATTAATAATTACATTGGTGTAAATAGGGAGAAATCATAAATAGAGGAAAAATGGGGGTTTAGAAAGAATCCCTTAGCTTGTCTCTAAAACGGTTATGCATTTGATCTTATTGTCTTGGATAATCAGATTAAATTAATTAATTAATTAATTAATAACCTTTTATAAAACTATTTTATTCATCATAATTTTATTAAGTTCATTTATGTCCATTTTATGGGTTATGATATTCATTTTCATCATTTGAGAGCATTGGTTTTGGTAGTTTTTTTGATTGGTTTACTTTGTATACATGTATAGAAAATCATGTAAAATAAGAATGTTTGTAAAAAATTAAAGTTATATGTTATTAATGAAAATAAATAAGATTAAATTTTTATATAAGTTATTTGGTATTTTGGGGTAATGATTAATAATTAGAAAAGACATTAGTGATAATCATTTAGATTATTTTGGCGATTTTTCAATAATCACAAAACTCATTTCCTTTATTAATTAATATTATATATATATAACTATTCTTGAACATTAAATGGGTTTTAATAAATATATAATAATCTTTTTAATTATAATTTTTTTTATTACTAACCTTTATTGAGGAATTGAAAAAAAACACGTCATCCACATAGGTGGTAAATCAGCACCTCACAGACGTTGTTTTCATTTTTAGAATAAAAGAAGTGGGGAAGATAAAATAATATGGGTTGTTACATAAACACAATAAAATTATATTATATAAAATATAATTTATTTATCATGTTACTAGGATAAGGGGAGTTGAGGAGAGAATAAGAAAAGAAACAATATTAAAAATAAATAAAAAGAAAATGAAAGAGGATTTTACATCTTGATTTTCTCCACAGTGAGAACCTAGTGATGGAAAAAGGTTTTATATTATTTTGAGAAAATGGACTTCTAGAAATTGGGTAAAGACTTGGTAATAGTATTGGGAATAATTGGTATATGTTTCAAAGCATGAAATGTGTGTGGATAAGGGGTGGTGAGGGGTGGTATTTATAGGGAGAGAGGGGTGTTTTCTCATTATTTTATTTATTAGTCTATTATTTTTCATCAAGACAATGAATATTTTTGGAAATATATATAAATATATTAAAATAATGAACTATTTTGTGAGTTTATGGACTTAAATAAGTCATACATCATCAAAAACTCAATAATTCAAATATTTAGCATTTATCATAAATTATCGTATTTTACCATTCACAAAACATCATGTCTTTTAGTAAAATCTCAAAAAATTACCATAACAATTTTTTGACATGTAGAATTCAAAAATGACGTCCATTTTATAAAAATAATTTTCTAAATATAATAATTTTTATTTATTATTAAAATAATCATTTACAAAGAAAACACTGATTTAAAAATTATAACTAATTTTATAACCCTTAATAATTTAATTAAGGTCTCATAAAATTATCATATAATCATAATAAAAGAAAATATCAATTTATAAAAACATTTTATGAAAATAAATTTCATTTTTAATAGTTATATTAATTATAAAATTAAAAATAATCATTTATGTTTTATAAAAATATCAACACTTAATTAATAATTTATGAAACATCTATTTACATAAAACATTATATCATATTACCATTTATAAGATGATTTTTTTAATTATACATTAATGGGTGAGGTTACTATTTTTTTGGTTGGTTTACTATTTATAATGGTTACATTATAATTCTAAAGGTCATGTTACTATTCCATTGGTAATCGTTCCTTAACTGCAAGAAATACCTATTATTCTATTCATTATTTATTTATAATTATTTTATTGTGTTATGTATATTAATTAATGTGATTTATACTTCATGGAATAACTATAATAAGGGAATTTCCACTAATAAAATTTCGGGTTCTTACATTCTCCCCCCTTATGAAATTTTACCCTCGAAACTTCGTTTTACACACTATGGTGAAAAAAAGTGAGGGTACTTATCCTTCATCACTTCCTATGGTTCCCATGTTATACTTTCATACTTATGATTCCACCATAGTACATTGACCAGGTGAGTATACCAATTGCATAAAACTTTATCTATATAATCTATGATCTTCACTGGCTACTCCTTGTTATAGAGATCATTCTCAAATTGTACCACCTCTGAATTTAGTACAAGTGAGGGATCAAATATTTTCTTCATAAGTAAGGATAAATGGAATAAATCATGTACATGTGACCTGGTAGTTGGAATTTCTAGTTGATAGTCCATAGATATGACGTGATCAAGAATCTCGAATGGGCTACAATACCTAGGACCTAGCTTTCATATCTTCCCAAATATTAATATTCTTTTACATGGATATATATTGATAAATAACATGTTTTCAACATTGAACTCAAGGTCTCATTGATGGTTATCCAAATAGATCTTCAGTCAACTTTGGGATACCTTGATGTGATACTGAATGGTTTTTACTTTTTTTTACCATTTCTTCAACCATTTCAGGTCCTAGCATCTTACGTTCACTGACCTCATCATATAATTATAGTGTTATGAACCTTTCACCTTAAAGGGTTTCATAATGGGCCATGTGGATGCTCAAGTGAAAACTGTTGTTTTGGGATATCTTAACTAGAGGTAGATGTCGGTCTCATCCTCTCTTTAAGTCCATAAAACATGCCCTCAATATATCCTTCAATATCTAAATAGTTTACTTAGATTTTCCATTAGTTGGATAATGATAGGTCATAATGAATTCCAGCTCAGTGTTTATAGCATGTTGGAAACTTTTCCAAAACTGGGATGTGAATCTCATATCTTGATTAGATATAATCTATAGTGGTAGACCATGCAGCCTTACTACTTCATTGATGTATGTCCCTAAAATTTGAGCTAGTGAAATGTCATATTGAATGAAGATAAAGTGACATATCCCTATAATAATATCCATAAATACTTATATATCATTGTTTCTTCTATATGTTATTGTAAGTCCAGTGACAAAGTCCATGGTGATGTTTCCCTATTTCCATGTTGTTATGGATAATGGTTGCATCATCCCTTTATACTTTTTCCTTTGATCCTTCACTTGGTGACATACTAGGAACTTTGATGTATATTCAAAGATATCCTTCTTTAAAATTTCCCACCAATAGTTATCTTGGAGATCTCGATTCATCTTGGTTCTCCCTGGGTGAATATAGAAGGTTGATCTATGCACATCATTTAGAGTATATTTCTTTATCTATAAACTATATGGTACACATAGTCGAGACCCAAATCATACGAATCCATCCTCATCAATCTTGAACACAAATTATTCTCCCATTTCTTATAGCTTCCACACTTTTATGAATTTCCTCATCATTCCTTTAGGCATCCATTAATTAATCCATAAAGGATATTTGAGAAATAATTTGAGAATGGATTGATTATTTTACTTGATTAATTATTCCCATGTCTATCTATTTCAATTCTAAGAATATTGGATCCTTTTCAATTCTCATCATTGATAAAGATACATGATCTTTTCTATATAGAGAATCCACCATCATATTTGATTTATCGGGATGGTAGTGGATTGAGAAGTCATAATCTTAGATAATATCTAACCCCATTTACTGGTGCATATTAATCTCCTTCTATGTGAATATATATTTGATGTTATTTTGATAATTATATAACTCACAGTTCTCCCCATGGAGATAATGCCGTTATATTTTCAATACAAAGATCACATCTGCTAACTCTAGATCTTACATAGGATAGTTTTTTCTCAAGAATTTTCGACTACATTGAGGATTTGGAGATCAAATTTACATTTTTCATTAGTAAAAATCATAATCCCTTCTTTTAAGCATCGATGTACACCACATATAATTCTCTATATATCAATATTCTGAGAGCTGGTGTAGTGATAAGCCTCTTATGAACTCTTTTTTGAAGTCTTCATATTCACTTGCCAAAAAAAATTATTACTTTCTGATTCATCTTGGTTAGTGGGTTTAAAAATCATGATAAGTTCTTCAAAAATAATTGGTAGTACTAAGATAGACCATGGAAACTACGGATATCCATTACAGATGTTTTCATGGTCCACTCTTTGATTTCCATTGTCTTGTAATTGTCTACAAATATTTATTTACTGGTGATAAAATTCCCCATAAATGATAATTACTCTATATAGAACTCACATTTAATATACTTTACATATAATTTATGATTTTGAAATTTATTCAACATAGTATTCAAATTCTCATCATGCTTCTACTTTATTTTAGAATATATCAGAATATCATCAATAAAGACTACCACAAATTTGTCAAGGTGATCTCTAAATACTCAACTCAATAATTCCAGGTATATTTATAGATAATTAATGAGTTCGAAGGATATCACTCTGAACTCATAGTTTCCAAAAAAACTTCCAAAGGAAGTCTTAGGAATATATTCCATTTTCTCCTTTAATTGGTGATATCCTGACCGAAGGTCCACCATAGAGAAATAATTGGCTCCACATAGTTGATCGAAGAAGTCATCTATCCATGTATGAGGATACTTGTTCTTTATCGTGATCTTATTGAGATCCTTATAATCGATACAGAGGCTCATTGATCTATCTTTCTTCATGAAAAAGAGGACTGGTACACCCTATAGTGAAGAACTCGTGTGTAGTCACTTAGAATGGAAAATTATTTGAGAATGACTCAATCATTTTTCTTGATCACCTGATCTTGATACACTTACTCATAATAAAATAATATCCATAGTTGAGATAATGATTCTGATGGAGTTTCATCTCCATCCTTATACTTTTAATGAATTTGAGGATGCTTTTGGATGTGAAGTGTGCTATCCCTTTCCCAACAGTTGATGTTGTCTCTGTATAATGATATCTAATCTATGTCCAAAATAGAATCAATATAAACCAAAGAAAGTAATTAGAAATTTTCTAGGAGTTTCAGTCCACAAACATTAACTAGGGATGATTTATATACTTTGGACGCATTAATTACCCCATTTACACTTTGGATGCAATAATTACCCCATTTACTATTCTCATAGATAACTCAACCTCTATATTTTGAGGTGGTGTTTGAAAAGTTCTAATAAACTTTCAAGATCTGAAAGAATGCATAGAACCATAATCAAATAGTATTCTTTATATTCTTTAATGAATATCCAATATACCTTTCACCACATTATTGTTGGGATCTACCTTATTAGTAGTGATTACATATGCCCATACTTGCTACCATAGAGTTTGTTGGTGATTTCCTCCAACCGTACATTATCTTAGGGAAATGGTTTGCATAATTCCCAGATTCCTAGTAGATGAAACACTTCACTCCAGACTGAGTGTTGATATGAAACTTCATTTATTATTCCAAATTTGTTGGATTATTCATATCTTTTTGGTAGTTAATATCCATATTCCCAACTCCTACACATTTGAAGAATCTCATTGTTCACTTTAGGTAGTTCCCAAGACACTTATTCCCACAATTTTGACATGTGGTATGTTGGTATTTCTTTCCATCATGGGATTTATTAATTGATCCTTCCATATTAGGGTCTATTTTCCTATTTTTATCACTAGGAACATGATACCATTTAGAGTCTCTGATCTCCATTTCAACATTGAGAGAATAATATATAGTCTCTTCATAGAAGTAAAAGTCTCAAATTTTCAATACTTTTACTAGACTCAGAATTTGTCTTCTCAAGAAGTGATCCACCTTGATTTTAATGTTCATGACAAAGATAGAGGCTTATCATGCAATCCTTGTGAAGTTTTTATCCTATGACTCGATAGACTCATATTACTTTTTTATTCATTATGAGGAACTATTTTTCCATATTAATACGAAGAGTTCGAGAAAAATATTTACTAAAAAATATTTTCTTTAAATATTCCCATTACATGGAATCAATTTCCTCCTTGAACTTCGTGTTCATGATTAGTGTCCACCACTGGTCAACTTCCCCATCAAAACAATATACCACCCCTAAAACCTTCTCTTCTTATGAGTACTATAGTACAAATAATACCATTTCAGTGGAGTTAATCCTTGGTTCCATGAAGATGGGATAATAAGATCCACTAAACATGGGAGGAATTTGTCACATAAATCATTTAATGACAACTTTCTCATTATTTAGAGGATGGAGTTCTACAGGATTCATGTTATTATTCATAAAATGAGACAATTAAAAAAGTACTTTCATGAAGTTATGAGCACCTATTCTAATCATTTTTGGATTTTCATTTGGGAAATCATCATATTTTCTATCACATTGATTTTTTTCACGATTTCACCTATTTCTAGAAACTGACTAAAAAATAAATATATAATTAGAGGGTCCTAGAAACTTTTCTAATAAGTATATAAAAAGTAATCATTGAACAAAAAAGGATAAAATTTTAAAGGAAAAGTATATCCAATGTTTTTATTCCCTAGGATTCAATCTGGGTTAACCACAGTGATATAATTATCCCTAGGGTTCTTACTAAAGTGCCATAGTTATAATTTCTAAAAATAACTAATCCTTGATTTGATACAAATTGAAGAATCCCTAGACTTTTACATATATTATTACATGATTTTAACTATTAAATACTACCATGTATCACAAATTCTAGTGTCTTTGGATGATTGGGTACATAAAAATTAAAACAGAGGAAAAAAACTTATTTAATCTTCATAATGAGATCCTAACTTCCTTTGAGCCCTCACATCTATATGGGATAAACTTGGGAATATATAAAAAAAGGGATGATCTAAGAATCCCAATAATGGAAATAAGCATATGAATAAAGCATAGCACATGGGTTATAATACATAACATTATGGCATAAAAAGCCATGAATATACACATGAAAGCATAACATATGTAATCATGGTGTCATATGAGATGTGGGAACAACAAACCAAATTAAATATGAATGAGTCAAGTATCATTTCACATGGAGGACCATGAGGCAAGGCTAAATACCAAGATTTTTGCACATGGAGCATGATTTAAGGGTAACCACCAATACTGTTACACATGGATCATAAGTCAAAGTCAACCCCCAAGACTATTTCACATGACGTCTCATGAGAATAAAAATTTCATAATTAATTAGAGTCCTATATAGGAACTATTATCATAAATCTTTCATTAATATGTGTTCCACATTAGGAATCATACATAAGGAATAAAACATAAACATAAGGGTTACCCATAGAAAGAATTGGGTATCATAATTATAGCAATAGGCATAAAAATGGAATATCATAATGGTGTCAATGAAAGAATAGGATTAAATCATAAATGGGAATTAATTAGGGAAAATATTAATATATCATGATAGGTGATATAAAAATAGTGTTAAAACAAGTAAAAATAGTGTTTAATAGAGACTAGAAATAAAATAATTTAGAGTGATTTAAGGAAAATATTAAATATTCATTAAAACGGAAAAGAAATAATTGTTAGTATAAAATCAGAAATAAAAAAATGTGTTTTTTCATGATAAAATGGGTAATTTTTGAAAAATAATGGTGGCTTAAAATAGATTAAGGATGGTACTTGAGAAAGGATATGAAATCGGGAAGTTCTCTTTAAATGAGATTGGTTATTGGGACGATTTAAGAAGAGAACGTCATAAAAAATGTATTTCCCCATTCAGGAAACAAGAGTAGGGAAAAGAATTTTTTTGGAACAAAAAACTTCAATTTATGAGGATTTAATAGGAATAATTATGAATGAAATTTGGGTAAAGAGGGAGCTAGTGTAACTATAATGAAAAATGGTGGTTCCAAAAGAATCCCTTAACTTATATCGGAAACAGTTCTTCACATGATCTTAATGTCCTGGATAATCAAATTAAATCCATTAATTAATTAATTCAGATACTTTTATATATTTATTTTGTTTATTGTAATTTTATTTTATTCATTTATTTCCTTTTTTATGGTTTATCATATTCCATTTCATCACTCGAGATCATTGGTTTCCTTGGTTTTCGTGATCAGTTTACCTGTATACATGTACAAAAGATCATGTAAATTTAGAATGGTTGTCCAGAATTAAAGTTATATGTTATTAATGAACATATATAAGATCAATTTATTATATTATTAATTTGGTAATTTGGGTTTCAGATGGATCATTAGATAAGATATTTGTGATAATCATTTATATTATTTTGAATGTTTTTCGATCATCAAAAAGTAGTTTTGTTTTTTTAATTAATATTATGTATATAAAATGGTTCTTTAACATTAAATGGGATTTAATAGATATATAATAATCTATTTTAATAATAAAAATTATTTTATGACCATCCTTGAAGGCATAATTTAAAAAAAACACATAATCCATGAAGGTGGTAAATCATCACCTTTGGGATGATGTTTTCATTTTTAGAATAATAGTAGAGGGGAAGAGAAAATAATATGGATTATTCCATAAAAATAACAAAATTAAAATAAATAAAATATAATGGAGTTATCATTACACTTGGATAAGGGGAGGTGAGGATAGAATAAGAAAATAATATAAATTAAAATGAAATTAACAGAAAATGGAAGAGGATTTTACCTCTTGAATTTATCCTCCTTGAGAACCTCTTAGAGAAAGGGTTTGGCATTTTGTTGAGACCAAAGACTCATGGAAATTGGGGAGATACTTGAGAAGAGTATTGGTCCTAATTTTTACAAGGATCAAATCTTTGAAGGTGTCAGTAGAAGGGGTGGTGATGGTTGTAATTTATAGGGAAAGAGAGGAGTGTTTTCTCAAGATTTTTATTCGTTAGTTTATTATTTTTCCTTAAAACTATGAATTGTTTGAGCATTATCTATAAATATATTAAAATAATTAAGTATAGTTTGAGATTATGGGATTACATCAACAATACATCATTTATGACTCAATAATTCATGTATTTAGCTTATATCCTAAATTATGGTATTTTACTATTCACAAACAATTATAGTATTTTCGAAAAATCACATAAATTCACCATAACCATTTTTCAATTTTTATAATTAAAAACTTAACTCCAT
The DNA here is from genome assembly GCA_963277665.1 of Viscum album. Taxonomy (NCBI): domain Eukaryota; kingdom Viridiplantae; phylum Streptophyta; class Magnoliopsida; order Santalales; family Viscaceae; genus Viscum; species Viscum album. Next base: position 286,103,175 of record OY728151.1, on the reverse strand, counting down.
TTTATGAAGATAATTTTATAAATATGAGAATTTTAAATTTTATTTAAAATAATAATTTACTTATAAAATACTAAATTTAAAATTATAACCGATTTTATGACACATTGAAAATATAATTTATGTCTCAAAAAGTTATATTATAATAATAAGACAATAAAATATTAATTTATGAAAACATTTTATGAAAATAATTTTTCCTTTAAATCAGTATATTAATTATAAAATTGAAAATAAAAAATATAAACACTTAATTAATAATTACTAAAACAATTATTTACTCATATTATTACAACATATTAGAATTTATAAGATTCATAAATTTTATTTATACTTTCATAGATGATTTTACTATTCTTTTTGCTGGTTTACTATTTATAAGGGTAATATTACATTCCAAATGTCATGTTACTATTCTATTAGTATAGGTTCCTTAACATCTAGAAATACCTCTTATTTCATTAATTATTCATTTATAAATTCTATATTGTGTTTTCGATGTGATTTTAAGTGATTTATAATTCATAGAATAATTATAAGAAGGTAATTTTCATTGATTAAATTCTGGTTTATTACAATTTCCTTATACTCTTATAAAATAAAAGAATGCCTCTTCTTTAGGAGAAGAATATTAAAGTAAAAATTTTATCCAAATAAATCTATATATTCCAAATAAAATGGTCTTCTAAATCATCATATGTTTATGTTTTTAGTTTTTTAATATTTAATTAATCAATTAATTTTATGTGATTAATTATTTCAAACAATCACTATAATTATTTATGCTTTTTTTAATATCCATATCTTTTCTTTCCACCCATGTTGTCCTACTTCAAAACCTAGTAAATTGTTGTTCTAGATGACCATAATATTACCATTTACATCTTATTGAGAGTAATTTTTATTAAACCTTTTATGATGTGGGTTTTTCAAAAATGGTATTTCCAAATATGAAATGCTTGATTAATGAGATCAAGTTTAAATTATGAGGACATAATTTTTTTAAGGTGGAGAGAATATAATTCCCTGAGTTTTTTAAAGAGAAACATCTTGTTAAAAAATATTTATAATATGAAAAAAATGATTAGAAGATAATTAAACAACTAAAAAATTTATGACATTTTTATTTTTAAATAAATCCATTCTACTCAATAGTTTTAATGCACACAATACCAGGTTTAAATGAAATATAATACTCTATTAAAATATTATTATTTAAAATGCGACCATTATAACATATCCATTATATTCACAAGTATGGATATTATTAACTAATATATTAATATATGTGTTTTCAAATTGTTCAATTTTTATCTATTTATTATATATAAAAATACAAATATTTCATTGAAAAATAAATATATTTTGAAAAACTGTATTTTTTCTAAAAGGTGGTTTACTCACTCTTTGCACAAAATATTTGAAATTAATTTTTACCAATTTTAGAAAATATATTTTATAAAATTGACTTAGTTTTTTAAATTTCTATATTAAAAATATATTTGGGTGAATTTTATAAATTTTTATGAAATGTTTTTTTGATGAATAGTGAAAAATATAAATTTTTAATGAAAACCTCATTTTCAAATCTATAATTTAAAATGATAAATTATATTATAAATTTATTTTAAAGTAAAATAAAGTCAATAATATTTATATTTAACAAATTTAGTTAATTGTAATAAATTTTATGTTGAATTTTTATATTAAGACCCTCTATACTTATGAGAATTTACTCCATAGAAACCCACTTTTTCACCTCATTTATGAGTATAATTTTAATTTTATTTCTGTCACTTCTATGAATTAAAATTGAAAAAATGGATTCCATTTTTGAATCATAAAAATTTATATTATCTAATAATTTATAATTAAATTTATATCATTATTAATTGTAAAATCAATAAAAATTAATTACAATGGTTATGGTAAAAACTAAATTAATGGGGGGTAAAACTAAAGAGATTAGGATTTAAATGATATAAAAACTTTCCAAACAATAATTGTATGGTCATATTTGAACCATTTCTCCTATAATAATATTTAATGACCCATGTTTGTCTCTTTGGGAATGATAAAATCTTGGGTGTAATTGATTATTTTAAAAAAATTCTACGTTACTCATCTCCCCCACCTAAAAAATGCCACCACATATCCTACCCACTTCACAGTTACAGTTCCATTTGATTTGACCATTATCATTGAAAATATCATACTTCATCCACTAAAAACATTCTATATCCATTTGTTTGGTCATAATTCCATCTATGGAATGATTTTGGTGTAAACAAAAAGAAGTTGTCTGAAGAATAGGTAATGTTCATAAATGAGTATTTTTATTTTTATTCATCTTCGACTACCTTATAATATTATTAAAAATGATTATATTATATGATTAGTATAATATGAATACATTTATGTTATTTTTTTCATATCCTATATCAATATCTACTTCCATCAAATTGGAAATGAAACCATCAATAATGTGTATGGGGGACCACCCCCACACGAACCGTTGTAGTTTGACTTCCATAACCACCCTTAAAGTTTTAATATAATGATGGATATAAACTAATTATATGATAATTATGATATTATTATTATTATATTATTAAAATATTAGATATAAATTCTCAATTTCTATTCCAATTAACAAATGATAACATCACTCATTTTTACGGTAGACTACAAACTCATAATGCATAGTGATTTGTTTTTCTTTCAATTAGTCTTTACATAGAGGGTAATAAAGATAAATTTAAATAATATAGGTGATATATATGAAATTATATTGATTATATAAAATTAATATTTCACAAATTTCCTTACCATTTTACCCATTAAGTAAATGATAAAGTCACTCGTGCATACATATGACCTACCATCTCCACGAAGCAATGTGATCCATTACCCTTGTTGAAATTTAAAAAATAATTATATAAATATATTTAATGAAAAAAATTAAATTTATAAAATTAATATCATTATGTATATGATGGAACTGTAAAATATGAATACTAATCATGACATTCATGACAAAACACATATGAGAACATATGCCAATTAACACCCAAAACAGTGAAAATAACTATTTATTATTAAAAAATAGGTGGAAAATGTTTTAAGGGTATCATATATGATAATTTAAATATATATATAGTTATGGTATAAGTTAATAACATTATTAAAACAATTATACAGGAGGTTAAATCACATCAATGAAAATTTAGTGTGAGGTAAGGGACTTCATCTCAATTTCTCTTCATTAAATAATATTGAAATGTTATGCACCTAATTTCTTTTATATGGTGTATATAATACCCATTTTACATGTAATATAATAATTATTTAATAATTAATTTTATCTTAGCTTTCAATTTGAATTATTTTATCTAGGGTTATTTGATATAAAAGTTACCATGTGGTAAAGTATTTCATAACATTATTTCCTTTCATTGGGTTATATTAATTCTTTGTTGTCTTTGATATTCTGATATTATGTATGTAATGAAATTTGATTATTTTATTTTTTATATCCATTTTATTATGTTTATTTACATTTGATACATATAATTGATTCATTTATTATTTTTTACCTAAAATTTAAGATCCTTGTATGGGTTTGTTTCACAATCTGATTTTAATTTGGATTGTTTGTGCTTGAATTTTGAAAAAAGAAAATTATGTAATAATTGGCTTATAAAACCCTTTAATTTTATTCTTCTATGATTTTACATCAATTTTTAAAGTAATAGTACCATTTTATATTTATTGGTTGATAACATTAATGAGATATTTTTAATAAAATCTATCTTCATTTATGTCTTTAGTCAAAAATACTTTTTCATCAAAATATATGTTTTTTAAAAATTATTTAAAAAATAATTTTCACCTTTTAAAATGATTTATTAAATGCATATTTACATGTTTATAACTTTTATAAAATTTTATGACTAGAATATTCATGTTGTTATAAAAATAAGGCCCTGTTTTATTTTACCAAAAAAGTTAAAGGAATCATTGCTTTAACAAGTACATCATGTATCAAATTTCCTTCCATCAGGACCCCTCAATGATTTAAATATTCCATTATAAGTATCCATATTTATTTTCAAATAAAATTATTTTCATAAAATTTATAAAAAAATAGTTTTAAAAAATATTTTCAGAGAGAAAAGTTTATTTTCATTAAGATTGTTTTCAAAGATATTTTTATAGTATTTCAATTCATCAATGACAAAAAACCCATTATTTTATTCAAACTGTACTGGGTTTTAGTTTTATTAAAAACATAATTATTCATATTATGGATGGTTTATGACCATTTACACCTAGGAAATGATTGAAAATACCTTTTTGATTCATTTTTTTGTAGTCGTAATATTTTCCTTCGAAAATTCACTTTATTTTGAAAAATGGGCATTAAATTTTCCAAAAATATCCATTGTATTTATTATGAAATAAAATAATTTCTTAAACAATATGTCATTTATATATATGGTTTTATACAATGAATGTTATTTTTATTATTTATGGAGATATTTATAAAACTATATTATTTACTCAATATAGATATTTTATGATAAAATACAATGTTCATGAATTAAATCAAATATTAAATACATGAAGAATTATTTGGATATTAAGTGATGGTTGAATCCATGAATTATATATCTCTTAGATGCATCGACAGTTTCATGAGACTAATTAAAAGGCTATAATTTAATAGGTTTCTACCAGTAGTTTGAAATTTTATTATAAAAGGTCTTGAAATTTGAGGTATCATGATTCCTAAGATAATTATGTCCAAAAATTAAGCAGTTATATCATTAATAATATAATTGTTATCATAATTGATATTTTTGAAATAATATTATCTCTAGATTAATTTAATTATTATTTTTTAATTAAATGGAATGTTTTTAGTAATTTACCTTTCCATATTGATTATGAATTATATATTCATTATAGTCAAGTTATTTGAATGGAATGTGTGTTACGTTATTTACATTTTTATATTGATTATTAAGTTTCTATTCAGGATAGTCATGTTATTTAAATAGAATGTGTGTTCAGTTATTTACCTTACCTTATTGATTATTCTATATCTTTTCAGGATATTAATGTTATTTAAATGGCATGTGTTTTAAGTGATTTATTTTCCATATTGATTATTACATATATATTCATGATAGTCAGGTTATTTAAATGGAATGTGAGTTTATTTATTTACCACTCATTAATTATTACCCCTTACCTAATCATGATATTTAATATATTGGTTAAATATAATGTATGTTCATATATTTACCTTTTTTATATTGACTATTCCATATTTATTGTTCTTTATTAACAAATGATAGTTTCCACTTTACATAACTCTTATTGAGTATTGAATATCACCCTTACTTTATTCCCTATAAAAATAATCTAGGATGGGTACAATGAGAAATATTAAGGGAAACCCTAGATAGAATAATGATATTCTCAAAATAAAATAATTTTTTTGTTTTTTTATTAAAATGTAATGTAAGAATCAAGTTAGTGTCTAGTTTACCAAGAGTATTAAACTATTCATTCCTTCAGAATGATATTACTTGTATCATGTGACAATGTAATAATTTATACACTATTTTTGGGCTATTGGGGTTGGGGTTGTTACAATTAGCTTATCTAAATAATTAATAAGGATTATTTATGGATTAAAAAGAATCATTTGTAAAAATTTCATTTTTTTTAGTTTATAAAGAAAATATATAATTTGTAGATTTTATATGATTTTTACATGAAAAATATAATAATTTTTTTTAATATTAATTAATAGAAAATATAAATTCATATAGTTGATATTTTTAAAAATATTGTTTTTTTCAAATTAAATTTGTTTTCATTATATTTTTTTGTTTTTATATAAAATATAAATTCTAAAAATTTCGACTTTGAATTTGAAAAAATAATTTTTATTTTTTTTATTTTTCATGTTAGTATTATATTATAATATTATTTTTGTATTTTTCTGATGTATTTTGTTTTAGGGTGAGTAAAAAAATATCAATATTGCTAATACTACCACTTTTATAACAATATCATAATACAAGAATGAATTAAATATATTTTAAATATTTTAATATATATATATAGTCATCTAGAAATACAATTTTACATTTATAATACCATTGTTTATCATTTTGTAATATAAAGTAATATTTTACTAAAAAGCAGATATATTCACTTATATTAAAAAACTATTTTCAATAACTTAATGAAATTAGATACAAAAAAAATTTATATTTTAGATCAACATGGTCATATTATTTGGTAAGTACACCTTTATTTTTTTTCAAATAATGTATGATTACTATATTTTTGTTAATGGCCATGATAATGGTAAATCTATTATTTTTGAGGAATTAGTTAATTAATATTGCGTATTTTTTTCTAATAAAAAAATCAATAACTTTTAATAATTAAATTTACTTTATTTTTTAATCCCATGATTAATTAAATTATCATTCCTTAAATTTATAATCAATTTTAAATATGATTAAAAATACATTTTAATGAAAATGATATTTTTGAAGAAAACTATTTTTCTATATTTAAATTTTTTTAAATTAAAATTAAAATTTATGTTAAATAAAAATAAATTTATACTATATGGAGGTTAAATGTAGTATTATTACTACCAAATTTTTTGGATTTTTTTATTTATATTTTTTCAAAATACATAAATTACTTTATTAGAATCTAGTTACAATAGTTAAAGAAATAAAAGTTAAAATTAAAAAAATATAGACCGACTAAAAATTATTTTTTTATTAAAATATTCCTCCTTTTAAGGGAGGAGGGGAACCCAAAATGACATCAAGGTTTTAGACAAAAATAGCTCTCAAAGGTCCAAAATTCTAAGATAAAAAACAATCCAAACTAAAATAGAAAATACTCTCCCTGTTACACCCCGACCCTACTTACCTAGAGTCAATGAATTATTATATATCATTGGCATGGTCACAAGAGATCATTTCTTGAAATACTTATTAGTTTAGTAGACTTGGAAGTACTAGATACATACATCAGTTTTACATTACATCATGAAATAAAGAAAAACAACATTTTGTCCCCTTTTAACATACTCATATCCCTTATCCAATTTCTACAGGTTAATCATGATATACTTCTTCACATCCAGAAAAAAATTAAACATAGAAAGGGGTGAGCTTTGATGCTTAGTAAAGATAAAAATATAGTGGAAACTTTCATAAATAAGCATAAACATTTAAGGCAACGTGTAAGACTAAAACACAATCCTTTTAAACTTAAAAATGAGCATAATATAACAAATAAAAATCAAATAATGTCATTTACTTATACACTAGGATATTCTACTAGTTAAATAATCACATGTAATATCAATATCCAATTTCATAATGATGGAATACATAATTCCAGACTTCATAACCACATAGTCAATGCCTTGTGCCAAGACACAAATAATATTTTTTCAAGGCCTTGTGCCAAGACACTAGTTTGTATCGTGAGACCTACTAATGCATCGAGGAGATATCAAGGACTCCACCCATTATTTACTAAGTCCAATTCATTCCTCATATGTAAAGGTTTAAACATAATCTAAACATTCATATTTAAACTAGCATCCGAAATGTCAATATTTTAATCACAAAACATGAATTGTATAAAAATAGAACATCCACAGTCAAACATAATTCATTCATTACAATATAGAATATTTTACTATAATAAATTAACCTCAATTGAGAATAATGATTTATATTGACATAGATGAAAATAATCATCAAAACAGTTTTAGATAAATATCCCCCTTTTATTCAAAACATGTTAAAGTATCACTATTTATCAAGAAGCTGTTTAAAATAGAATTATGAACCAAAGTTTCCCATAGCACTTTTAAACTTTTAAAAGGAATTTTAATTTTAAAAAATTAATCTTCATATAAATATACCCTTAAAACTATTTTTAAAACATGGACATTAATGAGAACGATTTAGAAGAATAAATCTTTAAAACATTTAAAATGATATTTTAGTTAGAGTTACTAACCAAATGAGAGATGATTTAATACATATAATTTAGGTAATACAAGATTTTTAATATCATGAGAATAAATGTATTCATGATATACTATGTCAAAGTACAATATATACACCATATAAAAGTGAATTGGCACATAACAACAAAGAAGTCTCAATGGAATGTAAATTTAGATGAAATCCATTATAAAGACTATATACTTAGGTTAAGGATAAATAAATTAAATAATTACGTGTGAAAAATATAAATAAAATTAATATTATGGTATATTCATGGTAAATCAATCATATTACATTCACAAATATTCTTTTAAAAACAACACCAATGACTTGGATGTTTAACTCAATTAATGGAAATTGAGTTAACACTACTCTTATCAAGTTCATATCGATGGATTGAGAATTTATCAATGGAGTGATTATGTGTATAAATATTATATCCACATAAATGGTAGTGGAAATTAACACATAAATAAATAAATAGTTATTTCACACATAATCTTGGAGTAAAATAATCAACGATGTTTATGTAAAACCCAATGAGTGAAAATCAAAATTAGAAATTCCCTTACCGATTTGGTAACTTAAAAAACATACACCCCAAGAAATAAGGATCATACAATGAATATGGGAATATCCATAAATTAAATTATATTATACAAAGAATACAATCATGGGCAGTACAAACACCACACAAAACGAAATAGTGGAAATATAGCATGAATCTCACGGGAATACGGAGTGAGATGAAAACCCCTTATATTGTACTTTTCCTTAATTTAGGGTATGTTAAACTCCTTTATAATGGGAAAATAATTGTTATTAAATTATAAAAAAACCATATTCATAAATATGATATCATATATGATCTTTTAATATAGCTTTGTCAATAATACTTCAGTAGTATCATTGTTTCGGGTGTTAACTGATTCCGTTTTCTATATATGTTTTGTAATATATGACATGTTTGTTATGAATAGGATGTATTTGATTCATATCCATAATTGTTTTATGCTCTAAAAAACTATTTTTTAATCATAAAATAATATTTATTCTTGAATGGTTACGATGGGAATGAATCTCATCGCATTTGTGGAGATGGTAATCCGTACGTACACACGAGCGACAATACCATTCTATTGATGGTGAAATCATATTTAATTGGATTTTATTTCATATATACATAATAATTAACATGTTATATTTATTATTTACATAATTTATACTCATTATTATACCCATTATAATAATTAAGTGTTTAATAACAAACTACACCACAACATGGAGATGGGAAGCCATACGTACACACGTATGGTGACTTTATAATTCATAGGATGGATAGAATAATTAATATGGTTTTTAAATATATATAATAACATCATAGTATGTAGAAGGTACTAGATTTATTATTTTGGTATGGAAAAAACAAATAAAGTGGAAGTGTAAGAAGAAAAGAACATTGAAAGAGGTGATGAAATAATTACCTTTTCTTCATGAGGTGCTTCCATTTGATTTGATCAAAAGGGATCGTTAGGTTTGATTTATTATCAAAGTAAGGCCTCTAGGTTAAATTGATGGTAGTTGGGAGGATATTTGAGTCGGGGTTGGCCGAGCCAAATAGATTTGGATGTGTGATTTTGAGAGAAGGGGAAGTGCCCTTTTATAAGGGAGGTGAATGCCACTTTTGGAAAACCTTGACATATTATTTTATTATACAATAATATTCGTTATATAATGGCTAAAAAAGGATTTATTTTGATGATAAGGTGGGTATGGGTCGAAAAAATCTCAACCAATAGGTTTTATATTGGTTTAGGTCACCATATTAACCTTATCATTTAGATTTAACTCATGTTTAAATAGTTTAACATTCACTATGTCTCCTTTTATTTTTATATTATATGGTTAATAAGATTAATATATAATTCCAAGAGAACCCCAAGAGGTTCATTAATGACATATATATCATTATAAAAGTCTTTTTTCCAAACCATATATTTTTAGGACTATTATATCAATAAATAATATAGTATTTGTTTTAAAAACTCATTTATGTCAATTTTGAAATTATTAAGTATTTTGTTTTTGTGAAAGTCATAAAAATATGATTTCTTTGAAAAAATAAATTTAATCAACCCTAAAATATAATATTAACCTATAGAATTTGTGGAATTCATCAAAAGTCTCAATTTACATTTGTTTTTAATATTTATAATATTAATTATTTTAATCTTTCATTAATAAGGTAATTACTATATCATCATTGTGTCATAAATAAATTTAATTATTTAATGTTTAAAAATTATATACAAAATACCATGAAGTAGGAAATATTTTTATATTTCTAATGAATATTTATAGTCTAAATTATCTTATGTATAACCCTATATTAAAAATGTTTTAGTTTTTAAAATTTGAATGTAACACTTTTAACTCTTCTTTAAATAAAATAATATTAAATGTCCTAATCTAAACCAAGTGGACCTAAAAGGATCATATTTTATTACTAAGGTTGTTTTTTTTCAAAATACACTTATCCAATAGAATTATGACATGTGTTAGAGTAATTATAATATCATTTTTACCTTTGATTACCCTATTTACTTTTGACTGTGGTAAGTAAAATTCAAAAGTTACTATTCAGAAAAAATTATTTTCTTTTTATTGAACCGTTCCTCTAATATTTCTGAAATTAAATTTACAAAATAAATAAAATTATGTTTTATGAAAATTTGTTAATGTGCCTTGAAGGTGGGTAGAAGATGTTAAAATATTCAATAAAATTTTATACATCTAATTTTATTATAAAACGACTCTAGTGGATTAAATTGAACTAATATAGGAATTATTTTTCTATTTTTACTTAAAATAAAAATAAAATAAATAATTATTTAAATAAAAATTCAGGTTTTAAACAATAACGTAGTGTTTTTCACTATTCATAAAAAATTGAGCGTTTTCAGAAAAATAGAGAAAATTAACCCTAATCTAATTTTGATATTTCTAATCCAAAAATGATATATATTTTACCAAATTAAAAACAAATAAGTTTCATTAATTAATTTAAAATTTATTCTCGTTTTCAAAACCAGAAATCAGGTTTTTGATAAGTAAAAACTATCAAAAGATTGATACGTGTTTATGTCCGGTTTAAAAGTGAAATTAATTCCAATGACCAACATTGTATTAAATGATAAAAAATATAATCAAATTATACTTAAAAATCATTCAAATATATTATTTAACTCTATAAATTAATTTGATTAAAAAATTTGTTTTCAATTAAAATTTAGTATCTTTCACTATTCATCAAAATATGAAAGTTATCAGATTAACACCAAAAATTTATCCAAACATAATTTTTATATCCCGATTATAAAGAAGAATTTAATTTCATCAAATTAAATATATAAAAGTGTAAAATATTGGATTTAGAAAGGGATCTCCATTAAAAGGATAGAAAACTACATTATTTTGAAAAATACTTCTTTTATCTAAAAAATTCAATTTGTCCTTATATTATGTTTAAGAAACACAAAAGATGAATGCTAAAATTTTATGGGATATATATATAAAATTTAAAATGTGGTTATTACAATTCATAATCGCTTTGTAAATGCATAGTTTGATAGGTCGTGGTGTGCTTGAATTCGTTGTTGCTTACATCACACACTATTATATTATTCAAAGAGAAGCGTACCATAAAAGTTTGGGGTGTTACATTTTTTTGTCCTTTAAAAAATTGCATCCTCGCAATTTGAAATAGTTTTTTTGTAAATAAAAGTCAAAAAAATGGAAAATACCATTGTGGAAAACCCACATCGGAAATAGGTTTTATAAAATTTAGTCTTAATAAGAGGGAAAGGGAAATGAAAAATTCACTGCCAAATTAGGATTTAAAATTGGAGAACATTTGTGGAAAATATAATTGGAATGAAAATGTAAATATTTATAGGGATTGGTTGAGGTCATCAATCACAAAAAAGTGAATGAAAAATTGAGGGCCTCAAGGACATAAATCGATGATGAATAACATAAGGTATTAGGATAACACATTTTTGGGTTTAAGATCCGTTACCTAATGTTTAATAATTAATTTCTTCATAGGATAAGAAAAAATAATAATTGATAAGTAGAGTTACATCCTTTAACTAATTTCTACCTCAAAATCATATTTAAAACCAAACGATGAGTATTCAAGATGGATTGATCACACCAGAAGCGCTAGAATCAACTTATAGGGAATCATATATTCCACAAATGATGAACTATATATTTCCCTTATCTTTAGAGACTAACTAAAACCAAAATGGTTAGTACACGATCAGATGATCCCCAAAAAGGATAATCCTTTAGAGAAACAAATACTAATCTTAATTTCTAAAACTAAACTAATAATACCCAATGTTTAATAAATACCATTCAATAAACAATTGTCCTTAAAATCCTTCAATATAATCCAAAATAAGATTGAAACCAAAAACTCATAAGAAGTTGATAATGTAATCTTCCACGTTAAATTGTATCTCTAAATAACATCAATTACTCTTAAAGTCACATAATTAAAATTGATTAACCTAATCACATATTCTCTAGGATAGGTTAAACATTTCCATAAATAACCCAAATCACTATAAATCCACAATAAAAATATAGATAAGAATCCACCATTAATCCTCAAATGAAATACCATAGTATTCTATTTTCCTTAGGCATATAGTGTTCCCAAAAGAGCGAACGTCTTCCAAAATAAAATTTATCACTTAATCGCCAAATCATTTTCCTACACTAAGGATGTCCATTTTATAAAACATAAGATCCAAAATAAACTTATTATTGATCAATAAAACCATTTAAATAAAAATAATTAGTCATACTAACTCGGGATTTCACGTAGTCTAGTGGTACGTGATAAATCCCAATCACAATTTGGTTGTGGTTTTGATTCCCACAGCTTTGTCCGACATGACAGATTGTCACATGTTCTTCATGTTGACCTTTTTCAAAAACTATATTTTATAACATTCCCAAAATGAGATAAATTCCTCAAAATAACCATAACATAATTTAACCACAAATTTTATCTCATACATAGAATTTTCATCCCAAAAATTAATAACTTGTAATTTCCAAAAATTCAAGGATCATATAAACCAAAATGGTTATTTATAACTATATCTACAAAATAAAATTTAATTCTTCCCTGAATAGAATTTTCATAAAAAACTGTAGGGTTACACATAAAAGATAAAAGTCTTCTTAATTAGTCCCATCAAAAGAGAGCACTAATACTTTTAAACAATTCTCCATCTATTTATTTCCACATAGGTTCTTCCTTGACCAAGAGCTTATCATATATAATAGGGCATTGAATCGGGTAATGCTCAGGTCCCCTACATTTACAGCAAATGAATATAAATTGATTCTTGGGATCATTTTTATTTTCTTCCATAGTACTCTTTATTTTTCCTCAGAAATTCTTTACTTTATGTCCTTCTTTCCCACACATAAATCATTTCTTTGTTCCATTGAGACACTTTCCTAGGTTTCTCATTCCACATTTCCTGCTTGATTGAAATTGAGATTTCTTTTCTACATGGTCTCCACTGTTGGAGCTCTTATCATTCACCACATTTCTCTTCTTTTTTGAGTCTAGGAGTTGGTTAATATATATAATATTGATCATATTTTTGGAAAACCAATTCAGCTTGAACACGATATCTTTTACACCTATCAACAATCCATTTTGTTGATAATTTCCACCACCGTGCCCACCTTACAAATCATGTTCAATGTTACTATGAATTCCTTGGAATCCAGCAATTGACTAAAACCAGAAATAATTGTGTGAGTAAAAATAGACATAAAATCATTTGGAGAATATCATGACACCTTATTTTCAATCTAAAACACCTTAGGATTAACCAAGGTTATTTATTCTCATCATATATTAAAATACTTCAAATTAGTTTGTAAATAAAATGTGAATTATGCTAAGCATATCCCCCAGGAGTGTCATAACCAAGAGTGAAGAAAGGACTATTGTTGTCCACCAGTTCCCGTTCGAGTCTTGCTCAAAGCGGTGTTTTCGGGTTTTACACCTAGGTACATCTGTGCCAGAGCCACTCTTACCTGCTCATATCCAGAAAAGGATGCATTTCTTGGAAAAACCACATAATATTTACATTACCAAAAATTATGTATGTTCTTCTATACTGATCCCCAAAGTCTATCTTAGGATAATGTCCTCTAATCAAAATTTTTCTAAATCTATTTTCCAAGGTTTGTACTAAACCTCCCTTTGAAACCAACTATAATACATGAACCTAGTTACCCAGATTCAGTGCATTATTATATATCATTGTCATGATCACAATAGATCAAGTCCCGAAAGACCAATTAGTGTAGTATCATTGGATGTACTAGATTCACACATAAGTTTTACATTACATCATCAAATAAAGAAAAACAACATTGTGTCCCCTTTGAACACACTCATATCCCTTAGCCTATTCTTGCAGGTTAATCATGATATACTTCTTCACATCATGGAAAAAATAAAACATAGAAAGGGTTGAGATCATATGATTAGTAAGGATAAAAATATAGCAGAAACTTTCATAAATAAGAATAAACATTTGAGGCAATGTATACGGCTAAAACAAAGAACATTAAAAATTAAACATGGGCATAATATGGAAAAGATAAATAAAATAATTCCATTTAATTATTCACATGGATATTATACTAGTAAAATAATCACATATAATATCAATATCCAATTTCATAATGATGCAATGCATAATTCCATACTTCTAACCACATAGTCAAGGCCTCGTGCCAATACTACAAATAATATTTTTTCAAGGCATTGTGCCAAGACACTAGTTTGTCTCATGAGACCTATCGATCCACTGAGGAGCTATAGTGGGCTCCACCCATCACTTACTAATTCCAATGAATTCCTCATATAAAAAGGATGAAACATAATCTAAACATTCATATTAAAACTAGCATATGAAATGTCACTATTTTAACCACAGACAATTAATGGTATAAAAATAGCACATCCATAGTCAAACATAACTCTTTCAATTCAATATGGAAGATTTTACCATAATAAATTTACCTTAATTAATAATAATGAAGGATAATGATATAGATGAAAATAATCATCAAAACTATTTGAGAGAAATATCCTCCTTTTATTGAAAACATTTAGAAGTTTCACTATTTATCTAGAAGCTATTTAAAATATATTTTTGAATCAAAGTGTCCCATACCAATTTGAAACTTTTAAAAGGAATTTTAATTTTAAAAAATTAAAGCCCATATAAATAATCCTTAAAACCATTTTTAAAACATGTACATTAATGAGAAATATTTAGAAGAATAAATCTTTAAAACATTTAAAATAATATTTTAGTTAGAGATCCTAACCAAATGAGAGAAACTTGAATAAAAATAATTGAGGTAATAAAAATTTTATAATATCATGAAAATATAGGGATTCAGGATATACTATGTCAAAGTAAAATATATACACCATATAAAAGTGAATTGGTTCATAATATGAAAGAAGTCTCAATGGAATGTAAATTGAGATGAAATCCCTTATAAAGATCGTATCCTTAGGTTAAGGATAAATAAATGAAATAATTATGTGTGACAAATATAAATACACTCAATATGTTTAGATATTTTGAGTAAATAAATCATAGGACATTCACACATATTCTTATAAGAAGAACACCAATGACTTTGATGTTTAACTCAATGAATGGGAAATGATTTAACTTTACTCTTATCAAGTTCATATCAATGACTTGATAATTTATCAATGGAGTGATTATCTGTATCAAAATAATATATCCACTCAAGGGGGAGTGGAAATTACTACTTAAATAAATAAATAGTGATTTCACACATAATCTTGAAGTAAAATAATCAATGAAGTTTGCGTAAAACCCAATGAGTGAAAATCAAAATTAGAAATTCCCTTACCGATTTGGTAACTTATGAAACATACAACCCATGAAAGAAAGAACATAAAATGAAGATTTAAATACCCATAAATTAAATATATTACAAAAATAATAAAATCATGGGTAGTATAAACACCACACAAAATGAAATAGTGGAAATATAGGATGAATCTAAAGGGACACTACTAGAAAAATACCCTATTCCAACGGTTTAAAACCATTGTTATAGGCTTCCAAACCATTGGTATATCCTATACCAACGGTTGGGAGAACCGTTGGCTAGTAAGTTGTGGGGATAGTTCTATACCAACAGTTTTGGAAAAACCATTCGTATAGACCTATACCAATGGGTTTCAAAACTAGTGGTATAAGTAATATGAAAAATCTATACCAATGGTTCCATAAAATCGTTGGTATATGTATTTCAAAAAAGAAGCATTCTGATGGTTTGGATCCCAGTACCTTCAGTTTATGATTGAACGACCTAACCACTAACCTAACTTGACTTTTGTGAACATAATTTCATAAATATATATATGTATTATCATTAATATTTTAAATTTTGATTTATTTAATGTCCTTTGTAAGAATATTCCATAAAAAATACATGTAACTTTTCTAACGGTTCTCAAAACCATTGGTATAGACCTATACCAACAGTTTTGAGAACTGTTGGTATAGATTCTTTGATTTTGGGACCTATAACAACGGTTTTGGAAAAACCTTTGGTATAAGGGGTCTCTATTATGGACCTATACCAATGGTTTGGCCAAAACCATTAGCATAGGTCCATAATAGAGACCCTATACCAATGGTTTGTCCAAAACCGTTGGTATATGTCCATATAAGTGACCTATACCAACAGTTTCTCCAAACCGTTGGTATAGGTCCCCCCTATACCAACGGTTTTGGGTAAACCATTGGTATATTTCTAAATTAGTGACTTATACTAATGGTTTTGGCCAAACCATTGGTATAGGTCTATATAAGTGAACTATACCAACGACTTTCCCAAAACCGTTGGTATAGATCTTATTTCCAATATTAGGAATAAGAATTGAGATGAAAACCCCTTACCTTGTACTTTTTCTTATATGAGGGTATGTTAACCTGCTTCATAACGGTGAAATAATTGTTATCAAATTATAAAATAACTATATACACAAATATGATATCATATATGATCTTTTTATATTGCTTTGTTAATAATATTTCAGTAGTATCATTGTTTCGTGTGTTAACTAATTCATTTTTATTTATATGTTTTGTTACGTAAGTCATATTTTTTATGGATAGGATGAATTTTATTTATATCCAAAATGATATTATGTTCTTAAACATTATTTTTTAATAATAAAATGATATATATTCTTGAATGGTTACAATGGGGAATGAATCTCATCACGTTTGTGGAGACGGTAATCCGTACGTACACACGAGCGACAATACCATTCTATTGATGGTGAAATCATATGTAATTGGATGGTATTTCATATATACAGAATCATTAACATGTTATATTTATTGTTTTCATTAATTATACTCCTTATTATACCCATACAAATAATTAAGTGTTGAATAACAAACTATACCACGACTTGGAGAGGGTAAGCCGTACGTACGCACGTATGGTGAAATTGTCATTCATAGGATGGATAGTATAATGAATATGGTTGTACCATATTTTTAATGACACCAAAATATCTATTAGGTACTGAAGTTATTATTTTGGTATGGAAAAAACAAAGAAATAGGAAGTGGAAGAAGAAAATAACATTGATAGAGGTGATGAAATAATTACCTCTTCTTTGGGTGCTACCTTTTGATTTGATCAAAAGGACTTTTTAGGTTGGATTTATGATCAAATTAAGTCCTATAGGTTGAATTGAGAGTAGTTGGGAAGATATTTGAGTAGAGTTTGGTTGATCCAAATGGCTTTGGAGGTGTGATTTTGAGAGAAGGGGAAGTACCCTTTTATAAGGGAGGTGAGGGTCACTTTAGGAAAACCTAGAAATATTATTTTATTATACAATCATATTCGGTCTATAATGGATAAAAAAGGATTTATTTTGAGGATAAGGTAAGGCAGGGTATAAAAAATTTCAACCAATAGGTTTTATATAGGTTTATGTTACCATATTAACCTTATCTTTTATATTTAACTCCTCGTTAAATAGTTTAACACTTACCATGTCTCCTTGTATTGTTATATTATATGGTCAATAAACTTACTATAAAATGACAAGAGAACCCCAAGTGGTTCATTAATAGAATATCTATTATTATATAAGTCCTTTGGCCGAAAAATATATTTTTAAGACTATTATATCATTTAATAATATAGTACTTTTTAAAAAAAAACACATTTATGTCAATTTTGACATTACTTAGTATTTGGTTTTTGTGAAAGTCATAAAAATCTGATGTCTTCAAAAAAAAATTTTAATCAACCCTAAAAGGTAATATTAACCTATAAAATATGTGGAATTCATCAAAAACCTCAATTTACATTTATTTTAATATTTATAATATCAATTATTTTAACCATTCATTAATAAGGTAATAACTGCATCATCATTGTGTCATAAATAAATTTAATTATTTAATGTATAAAAATTATAAATAAAATACCATGATGTAGAAAATATTTTTATATTTAGAATGAATATTTATAGTCGAAAATATCTTATGTATAACCCAATATTAAAAATGTTTTAGTTATTCAAATTTGAATTTAACACATTTAACTCTTCTTTAAATAAAATAATAATAAATATCCTAATCTAAACCAAGTGGACCCAAAAGGATCATATTTTATTACTAAGCTTAATTTTGGTCAAAATAAACTTATACAATAGAATTATGACATGTGTTAGGGTAGTTATAATATCATTTTTACCTTTAATTACCCTATTTACTTTTAATCGTGATAAATAAAATTCAAAAGTTACTATTCACTAAAAATTATTTTAATCTTATTGAATCACATTTTACTTACTGATATCAACCAAGTCTCTTAGAGATTTTAAGTTCAATTCTCAGAAGTGGTAAAATTATGTTTTATGCAAATTTTTTAATGCGCCTAGAAGGTAGGTACAAGATGTTAAAAAATTCAATAAAATTTTATACATCTAATTTTCTTATAAAATGACTCCAGTGAATTAAATTGAACTAATATAGGTATTATGTATCTATTTGGACTTAAAATAAAAATAAAATAAATTATTATTTAAATAAAAAGTCACTTTTTTAACAATAATGCAGTGTTTTTCACTATTCATCAAAAATTAAATGTTTTCAGAAAAATACCAAAAATTCACCCTAAGCTAATTTTAATATTATAAATCTAAAAATGATTTCTATTTTACCTAATTCAAAACATATAAGTTTCATTAATTAATTTAAAATTAATTCCCGTTGTCAAAACCAGAAAGCCGGTTTTTGAGAAGTAAAAACTATCAAAAGATTGATATGTGTTTATGTCTGGTTTAAAAGTGAAATTACTTCCAATGACCAAAAATATATTAAATTATAAAAATATAATATAATTATACTTCAAACCCATTCAAATGTATAATTTTAACAATATAAATTATTTTTATTGAAGACGTTGTTTTCAATTAAAATATAGTATCTTTCATTATTCATCAAAATATGAAGGTTATTAGATTAAAACAAAAAATTTATCCAAACTAAATTTTTATGTCCCGATTATAAAGTAGAATTTAATTTCATAAAATTGAATATATAAAAGATTCAAATACTGGATTGAGAAAGGTTTCTCCATTAAAAGGCATAGAAACCGGATTTTTTTGAAAAATAATTCTTTTATCTGAAAAATTGAATTTTTCCTTATATTATGTCTAAGAAACACAAAAGATGAATGTTAAAATTATATGAGAGATATATAAAAAATTTAAAATGTGGTTATTACTATTCAGAACATCTTTCTAAATAGCTATTTTGATAGGTTGTGGTGCAATTGAACTTGGTTTTGCGTACATCACAAGCTATTGTATTATTCAAAGAGAAGCGTACTGTGGAAGTTTGGGGTGTTACACTCCCAGCATCAAAAAAAATTCAGCCTAAGTTCCAAATTCAAATCGATGCTCGACAAGCTAACCCGTGCAAAATTTCATGGGCATGGTACTAATGGCCAAATCCATACCCTCTCTAAAATCCAATTCCAAAAAGTATTGTAAAAGTGGAAACTCGGTGCCCTAAGCCTCCTCTGGAGTAGCCTCTTGAAGACAAAATGAATGAAAATCCTTGAACTGTGGACCACAGAGCCCAAAACCCAAATCACACCACCATGAAAAAAGAGAAACGAACCAAAACCACAAAGCATCAGAAACTCTAGGATGCCGAAACCAAGTTGGAAATCGCACAACACAAGACCCTCGATCCACCCTTCATAGAGAAACCAGAAGAACCAGGGAAGGCCACATGACGATGTCAACACCAAGAGGAGAATAGACATATGACCTCAAATCATCCCAATCATCCACCCATCAAGACAAAAAACTCATTCAAGGGAACAAAACCAAAGGCCATCACCGAACATCAACCTCCTGAACGTTAGATCTCACCCGAAGAAGCCCACAGATCTATTCACCACCTCCACAACCACACATGGATACATTCACACTAGCAGAATCCCTCTACATGTGAGCCTATCCAAATCCCATTGTTACTCATGCTCGAGGAGACCACAGATCCACCCAAAGTGCACATGCGAGACACACAATGATGTGTAGACTTACACGTCCGTGTAATAACCTATCTCATTTTTTTTCCCTTATTATTTATTAAAATTTCATAAAATAGGATTAAAAACCATAAAAATATATAAATAATATAATTATTCTTCTTTAATTATGTTATTATTTTCAAAAGAAACCAATTTTATAAACTCAATCCACCATTTATTATGGTATACTAATGTTTGGGGCATACTAACCAATTACATGAACAATGCAAGAAAATAATATAATTTATGACAATGAGAACATAATTAACTATATAATATGATATAACTAAGAAAATATATATTTTATTTTTATTATAGAATGGAAAAATTATTTTTAAACTCATTAATTAATATTCCAATGTCTGTCCATGAAAAAATTACAAAATCTTTCTCATTGATGATTTCATCAATAGTGATTGTAACCAAAACTAAAATATAATGAGATTATATTATTATAAATAATTATAAAACATAAATCATAGGATATTTTATGGTATTTTAATAATTTTATTTTATGAAAATAATGGATTAAAACACAACTATTATGAATCTAGTTGAAAATGACCAAAATTCATCACACTAGATATCAAAAATACTTAATAACTAACTAATGTAAATGGGTAGAATAATTCTAAATTAAGTATATAAAATGTTATATATGTGAAATTTTTTATCAAATGGTTGATTAATATTTTTTATTATATAGATCATTCAAGTGATTTGGTGGAATTTAGAAATTATGGTTAAGGGTTCTTTCCTCAAAATTACTTTCTTCAGATAAAGTTTTTATTTTTCACCATGGAACCATTAATATGGGTTGATTACATCATAATTAATATATTTTTCCATATTTATTAAATTAATAGGGTTATAAGATCCATATATTGTTCTTTGTTTATATGATAATGTATTCAACATATTACTAAAACTATATGGTTTTTACGAACACAATTTCTCTTCATTGAGTTATACTCATTTTTAACGAACCTTTTTCACATATATTGTCCATGTTCTACCATATAATTATGTTTTATTTTTATTCCTATTATATTTTTGGGGATTTTAATTTTTATATCATATTAAAGTATATGATTGATCACTACAAAATGGAATTTGACTCTGTATAATATTCTTGGTCTCAATTATGATTCTTTGAGACATATTATATTTTGCACCCCATTTTTACTTTCATATTTTGGAATTTGGATTTACTTCCCAGGAATGGTTATTTACTATATTATTTAATTAAATTTACCAGATAAAAAACCTAAATTCATTTACCTTCTTCATTCAACATTTTATTGCAGTGTTTCCTAAGCATTAATGGTTTGTGGTAACTTGATTTTCACCAATTGAGTTATAACATTAATTATTAAAATGTTGTAGTTCCATGAATTATTTATTATAAATATTTAATAGTTTGAAATTAATTTCCTACATCATTTTTTGTGTTGTAAAATTATTCATTATAACCTCACTATCAATTTATTATTATGTTAAATATTTTTTATTAGTATGGGTTTTGTATCTCAATTTTCATCCCTTGATACATATGCATTATTATATACCATTTATCTATTTGATAGTGTATGAAAATATCAGTACATATTTTTTTATATTTATCCTCTCATTATAAATAGTTTTCTATGTTTCTTATGAAATTATATCCTTTTTGGGGTGTTTTATTTTAAATCTTTGGAATCTGTATGTCATAGTTGTCTCGGATTTCAATTCAGTCATATCTTTTTGATAATATGAACCATAGTTTTTTTTATATTCTTTAATCGCTACCTTATATAATTTAATTATAATAAATATCATTAATTTAATTATATTTGAATTTAATGGTATCCATCTCATGTTCTTCTGATTCTTACATTACTATTATAATAGGGGGTTTTTAACTCAATTTTTTCATTAAGATATTATTTAAATTTCAGCAATTTTTTTTTAATTTTTATGATTTATATATGAGTGGTTTATTATATTCTAAATCCCATAATAATTTTCCTCCATAGGTTATTATACATTTGGAAATCCATAACTACATTTTTTTCTAAATCAACCTATTTTATATGAATGGTTTTTCTTCTAATTCATTACCTACACAAATACCATTTTTTTAGTTACATTTTTTTGAAAGGAAATATTTTAGATTCCATATCTCAAGTGATTTGGGAAATTATTGAATTAACCTTATGTGGATCACTATATATAGGTTTATATTGAGGGAAGTATACATATAACTCTATTATGGAAATTTAGGGTGAACATATTTAAAATCCATATACTTATTACTCTAATACAGATGTTTATTTATTATTAAGAAAAATGGTTATGTATTTTACCCATTATTCATTCCTTCATATGATGAATTCATTGAACATAATTTGTGATGGTTGGGGATAAAATTATCCACATGATGAATAAATAGGTCTCATGAGAAAAAATCTTGTGTATTTTGTTGTATGCCTCCCCAGAACAAAATATTCTCTAAACATAGTGCCTTAGTGGAAGGATCTTGATGTTTAAAAACTTCATGTCATGGCCTAAGGAATGGAACTAGCTATACAAAATTTCTAATTTCATCATTAAGGAATGAATTATTGTTTTCAATATGTTTATTTATTTATATTTCTACCATGTATTTATTATGATCATAATTTCATTCAGTTATAGAATTATTTTTATTATCCATCCCTACCATATTATATATGAATATATTATATTCACTTATGATAATTTATTTATATCACTTATATTTAATATTAGTAATAATTTTATCTCATGCATTCATATATTTAAATTTACCTAGTATAAGAAGTAATTTATTGCACATGATCATCGAATAAATTTTGTGGAGAAATTTTTGGGAGATTTTTAATTATTATTAAAAATTATTTAATTCCTTACATATTGAAAATATATTTCCATTTGGTGATATATGCATGGGGTTTTTTAGACAAAAGTGTTCTCTATCCATCTAATGATCTATACATAATATTTACACCAAAATTATATGAATCAATATTGTTTATGATATTTTAATTAGTAATTGTAAAAATTGTGAGTCTTTAATTCATTTCAAAGCTTGTTTAAAAAGAAATTATTCATGAGCTCTAGACCTATAATTTCTAGTTTGAGGCTTCATAGTTGATATCAAAGGCCGATTTAGATATATTTTGATATTAGGATGATATTTGAGGATAATTTTAGGATTGATAAGATATAGCTATTCATAATTGAAAAGGTATATATTTTCTATTATATTAGTTGATGTAATTTCAATATTTTTGGGATTGGGATAATAGAAATTTAGTGAAAACCCTAGGTATAAATAAATGAAATAAGTATAAGTATAAGAAAAAATCAAAAAAAAATATTAATGGATATTGTGTGGTTTTATTGGAAATAATATCTTTTTCTGAACACTACAAGTAAATACAATCTCTAGACAAATTGTACATAGGGTTAATAATGCTCAATTTGTTTTTATTAGTAATAACTGAATCTTCAATCCAGTGCATGATGAGGGGTCATAGTACAAAAAACCAAGCTATACACTCTATTGGGATATGCATTGTTTTATTAAATTCTCAGGGAAATATTTTATTAATTATTTATTATGTCATGGTATTAGGTTAAATAATATGAAAAAACCCCACCAAAAGAAGAAAAATGTAACTAGGATTTATTTAGGTTCAATTGAAAGTTATTATGATAGTTTCAATTTGTATTACATTTTGAGGTTGGGTTGATCATTTAATTACCTATGAATATTTCTCTTATGGTGTTTATCACTCATTATTAACTCATTTTGGTTTTAGTAATGGGTGATTCTTAAATGAACCCTATCAAAAAGATGGTATAGATCATGTGGAGTTCCTACATATGAGAAAACAAATATAATAAGAACTAATCTATGAAATATTGTTATTATTCCAAACCATATATCAATAATCAAGATAAAAAATGAGAATATAATTTAATTATATAAAAATAAATGAAAATAAGGTTGACATATTAGAGAATTTCTCATAATTCCACATGTATGTACAGACTTGAAAATTCCCTAAGAAATATGAATTTAGTAATTTAGTGGTTGGGTCATTTTGGGAGACAATATTTGAGGATATATATATGGACTCTAATCACATGATTTTGGATGAGTAATAATTATATTTAGTTGTATTGAAGGCTCAATAGGGGCTTGAGAGGGGCCAGGGTGGCTGTTGTATCTTTGTATACGTAACACCACCAATTTCATGTAAATAACCCTTTATTTTTTATTTTTATCTATTTAAAGTGTTTGAGGGAAGTTTGAGAGGGTTTATAGGACTTTTGAAATGTTTATATGGGTTTTATAGTGGTTTATGGTTTGATCATGGTTAGTAGAAACCATGAAATTCCTTTAAAAATAGTAAAAAGTGAATCTTGGGCTTCTAGGGAGCCACACAGTTTAGCGCATGGTTTAGCCAAACCGTGTAGCTTTCTAGGAGTTACCATGTAATGTGAGGTACATGGATTATACATGATTGGGACATGATTTTATTGACTATGCGATCCAACTATATGAGAAAACCATGTGAGGTGCTTATCGAGGTAGAGGCTGGGGCATGACTAGCACACAATTTTCCTAATTGTGTGATCCAACTAGATCCTATTTGTTTTTATATCCTAAAAAAGTTGATCTCACTCAGATTTGACTCTAAACAACTCATTTTACCCCTTTTCATCCCAAAATCAGTTTGTAATCCCACCAAATCCTGTTGAGAATGTCCCATTCAATCTAAGAGAGACCCATTGGAGAATCCCAGTGCATTGAAGCTTAGTTCTCTTGGTAAGTCTTCATTCTTGATAGTTTTTCATATATCTACTCATCTTACCTATATTTTATTCATATATACAGTCCATTGGTTATGGATAAATGGTAGTGTATGAAAATCATGCGATGATATTTGGATATTTTGATGTTAGGAAAGGAGACATAATGCAGTTTTTTAGGGATTCAACATAGTTTTGTAGAATAATTTATTCCATTATTCATTTCTTCCAAAATTTTCAAGGTAGGCTTCTTCACTCTCAAATCCTATTATTATAAACTGAATTATTAATCTTATATTTATTGATTTTTATAAAATTCTTTGTGAAATATATGTGTAAAGAATTTTAGAAACCCTATTTAGTGATGGTTTGTAGATTTTTTAAAATTGTTTGTCATGAAAAGTGCTTTGTTTATCGATTTTAAATTATGAACTTGTTTTGATACATGTATATGTTTTGATGGTTATTTTTTCAATAATATAAATTTATTATTAAAATGAATATATATGGTTGATTTGGCATTGGGTTTTGACACACACGAGTTGGTGTGAGTTCCTAATTTTGACGTGATCTTGAATAAATGGTGCGTACCATTAGGATATGAGGGATATAAAAATGTATAAGGGGAGTTTTCTAATGGTTTATAATGATATTAGACACTTAGTTATGGAATTGTAGATGGATAATAAACCTTCCATGAGCATAGAATTGTCATTGAAGCATGCATGTGTGTGTATGTGTGAATCATGGAATGTTTATACCAAGAAAATGAAATGGTTTAATGCATTGCCTTTTTTATTTGGTTTGAATATTTTTTGGTTGGGAAAATATTTTTTGTTAGAGATTATTTAGCTGTAATATGAAGTATTAAAATGTTTTAATGTGTTTTATGTAATTTTTTTATAGAAATTTTCTAACATGTTCAATCCTAGTGGTATGAGGAGGGAAGTAATTTGGGGAAAACCTAATTAGTTATATTACAGACCCCATTATTTTTCACATTGGTTATTTTAAAGATATTATTTATCGAGACACATGTAAAAGAAAATTATCCCATTTATTTAGTGATGCATCATGATACTTTGGGTTGTATTGTGGAGTTGGATCATGGAGAATTTTGGGAGTTGTGGAGTAGTGTCTTAGAGTATTTGAGCTTGGTGGTTTTGTTTTTCTTATTTGGTACTCTAATTTTGGTTATGATCTAGTTGGGTTGTGGTTTCGTATTGTTGTCTTTTTTTATTTAATTATTATCATGAATCATATAGTTGTATTAGTCTTGGTAGGTTTAGTTCTAGTTATTTTAATTACAAAGGGAAAATACTCCCCCAATTTTAAATGCATCTCTTGGAATTTATTTCCAACATTTGTTTCCTTGGGAATGTTCCATAAGGACTAATTGAAATTCCTCATTAAATCTAGCCAATGAGGAGGGGTGGGGTGTTAGAAATGGTATCATCTTGTTCAGACATTGACTTGAGGATGGTATCAGTCTTGGCATGTCTGTATTTCATATTAGGATAAATGGTATTGGTTGTTAGTCTTTTAATTGAAATTCATTCCAGTATAGTCCTTGATCTAGGATGGTAGAAAATAGTGGGTTCATTGGGACTTGAAATGTAGATCATAAAAATATGTATCTAACCAATTTATTCTGAACATCAAGTTACTAGGTAGTTGGGTACATATGTTTTTTGGAGAAACTTATAGGATTTATACTCTAATTATCATGGTTTTATCCAATGAGAGGGGAATGAAATAAATTAATAGAAATGACTTATCACTAGGAATGAAAATTTAATTTTGAGTAATGATTTATCATTTGGTGAAAAGATGTTACATTTTTAAAAGTATTGAATTTTTTTTCCTGTGTGAGATATTGAAAACTAAATGATAGTAATCTTTTTAAAAATGGTTTTATTTTTAAAATAATAGTGGACTTTTAAAAAATGGTTAAAAATGAAAGGTGTGGAATTTTTTAGAAACCCTAGTTTTGATAGCTCTGATGTGGAATAATATGAAAATTTTAAGCCTTTAGTTACTATAGAGTGTGTTAT
The DNA here is from genome assembly GCA_963277665.1 of Viscum album. Taxonomy (NCBI): domain Eukaryota; kingdom Viridiplantae; phylum Streptophyta; class Magnoliopsida; order Santalales; family Viscaceae; genus Viscum; species Viscum album. Next base: position 286,075,496 of record OY728151.1, on the reverse strand, counting down.
ATGGAGTTTTTTTGTGTTCATAGAAATGTAACATGGTAGGCATAGAAGAAACAAACATGAAGAGGATATTGATAATGTGGTCACACCTGATCCCTAGGTGAATCAACATCTAGTTCAAAGTATAGTGCATGAATTTTAGGCTATGGATAGATGGAATCGAAGGGATGAAACCCAGAAAGAGGATCACTCTGTTCAATTTTAGAAGTAGAATCCACTCATCTTTTTGGGATATTAGGGACTAGAAAAGGAAGTGGTTTGGATTAATAGGATGAATGAAATATTTAATTTTATCTGAACACTAGCAGATATAATAATCAAATTGGAAATAAATATGTTGTAGGATATTGCACAAAAAGGGTTAGATTTAGCTATTCTATATAAATTAAACAAAGGCATTGCATGGGAGGATATTGAAGAATTGATAAAAAATAATTCTATCCTCATATGTTTAGAATTTCTAGAATGATGGTATTTTTATCCTAAATCAAGTGAATTAAAAGTGATAGAGCATGTGACTAAATTTATACATTTTTTCTTATTGCATCTAAAGATAATACTAGTGAATCATTGAAGGAACATATTTTTGAATCGGGTTAAAGTTATAGATTCACTCTAATATTTCTATACTTTGTATAATAGATTATATATAGATGGTCAAATGAGAGATAACGATAGAAAGGTTCTTTTCAAGAGATACATGTGGTGGGGGAATTTTATTACCTATGTGAAATAGTGGGAACTCTAATGATTGAAAAAATTAGAATAGGTACACCTATTTCCATGTTAGTTGAATGAATCAAAACCAGATGGATGGATTGATAAATCTTTCTTGAAGACCCCTAAGAAAATATTGATGTTTTAAATGTGTTTCATTAGAATAAATTAATATAGAAGGTATGACACCACATAGAGCATTCCATAATTTCAACCATATGGGAAATATTTAGTGTTATTTTCATAGTGCTCCACTATTAACTGTTTGAGACACTTCTCATGTTTCATAGAAACCATACGATTGGACTGTATGAGGGTAGTAGAATACCTATTATCAGAAGATCGGAGCTGACCATGGTGATTCCAGGAATCCATTGACTCCTCGACAAGGAAAATCTAAAAAGGTAAATAAATAAAAAGTGTAACAAGGGAACAATTATATTGAGATAATAAATTTATTATGGATGATCAATTTGGACCATTAATGGTGAGAGGTAAAATTCTTTTGAATTCTACCCTTCTATTAGATTTTTTTTGATATGAGTGAATCCCAATAGTTTATTCCTTCTCATGTTTTGATTTTCTTGGTTTAAATTTAGAGATGATTCCTTCTATTTTGTAACTTCAAACTCCACTTGGTCTAAGATAATTTCAAGCCTTTATGTGAAGACCATGTTCTATAAATATTGATGAATTATATTTTATAAGGTATTTCTATATAATTGAGATGTATTTTTATGAAATTATCCTTAATATGGAATGGTTGAAAATGTATAAGGATGACATCGACTATTATATGAGAAGGGTAATTTTTATGGCAGATAATGGAATTTAGAGTCTCTTTTAAAGAGACTGTAACATAAAAGAAAGTGAAAAAGAATTTTTGGGACCAGAATTTGGAACAATCTCATACCTGTTAGATGAATTGACTTTTTTATCTATGAAATAGATTGATAATAATAGTTTTCTAGTGGTTATGGATTAATTCAAGGACATTTTTATGAATATTTCATAGGGTTTCCACCTAAAAGAGAAGTGGATTTTATGACTAATCTCATTTTGGGGACCATTCCTATCTCACTTTGATATTGTTTAATGGCACCAAAGACTTATATGAATCGAATGTGTATTTGGAAGAGCTAGAAATAAAAGGTTTCATTTTGAAGATAATGTCTCCATGGGAAGAACCAATCTTGATTATGCAAAAGGCAGAGAAAACTATTAAATTATGTGTGGATTATCATAAAATTCACAAATTTATCATAAAGAATTGGTATCCACTTCCATGAATTGATGATCTATTCAGTTAATTGAGGGTTTCTCAATGGATCCCTAATATTAACTTGCGGTCAGGATATCACCAATTGTGGGTTTGGAAGGAGGATATTTTGATAATAGCTTTCAAGAGTAGATATGGCCATTATGAGTATGTGGTTATGCCTTTAGGTCTTACAAATACACCAAAAGTCTTTATATAATTGATGAAACATATATTTTTTAGATATTTGGATTGTTTTTTGGTGGTCTTTTTGGATGACATATTGATGTATTCAAGGAAAATGGCTGAGCATGAGAAACACTTGGTAAAAATGATGGGAATCTTGAGGGATCATCATATGCATTCCAAATTATCATAGTGTGATTTTTTTATACAATAGGTATGTTTCTTTGGCCATGTAATCTTTAAAATAGTGATTTATAGGGATCTAGAAAAGATAAAGGTTGTTATCTCTTAGAAACTTTCAAAGACTGTCTTTGAGATGCATAGTTTTCTTGGTATAACTAGTTATTATTAATGCTTCTTTCTTGACTTTTCATGATTAGACTAACCTATTAAATATTTTAAAAGGAAAAATTTTCTATTCTAATATAGAAAGGAATGTGAGAAGTGTTTTCATGATCTTAATGTTCGCCTTACATCAACACCAATATTTATTTTTTAAGAATCAGGAGAAGGGTACATGGTATTATATAATGATTCTTGATTGGGGATGGTATGTTTCTCAAGAAAGGATATTATGTTGTTTTATATGGATCAAGTAAATTTTGGTTTTATGAGTATATTTACCAAACACAAAATTTAGATTAGGATACAATAGTCCATACTATGAAGACATGTCATCATTACCTATTTGGTGAGAAATTCATAGTGTTTATGGAACATAAGATATTGAAAAATATTTTCACAAAAAGGTATTTGAATATGATACAGAGAATAAATATGAAGTATCTCAAATTTTCTTACTTTTAATTGATGTATAAACTGGGTAAATAAAATGTAGTGGAAGACACATTCTGTAGAAAGTCATATTATAGGGACTCGACCTTAAACATTGCATAATCAAGTTATTTCAAATAGATTTAACTTATTTACATTCCAAAATATAATTTTGTCTTAGAGTTTTATAAAGTTAGGACATAACTCAAACATATCAACCCATGATAATACAATGTGGGTACCATTAAAAGAACATCCATTTATTCTAAAACATAGAATTTTTAACAAAAAACAACAACATGATTTCATGGAAAAATATTCATAAAATTTAACTTGACTTCCTTATTTATCTAACACATACTTATAACCTATGAAAAAAATTTAAAAACATGGGATGGTCATAAAAATCTTGGTAAGGGATTTAAAAAGAAGGAAAGAAACTACTAGACCACGAATACTTAAAAACAAATGGTATCATTTCCATAAACACATACTTCTCATGAATATATAATTACATTATGAAACATGATATTTACATAAAACATTAAAGAAATATATAAAACCATAAATGTATCTTTGGGAATTACATACTTATATTGTAACCCTCATGACTACCTTATGATTTGTAACCCTCATGGCTACCTTACTATTTAACCCTCACAACTACCTTATGATGTAACCATCATAGTTACACTTGGAGCGACTATATGAATGACCTATAACTTACACATAACCAATGAATTAGAGGGAGATATAGGTCTCAACCTTTTTCATAAGAAATTACCAATAACCCAAAAATAATTATAAAACATGAATAATTTCATAAAAACATCAATTTTGAATTTTGTAAAATAGAAATTTAAAAGAGCATTTTTGTGGAAAACTCCCTGACAAATATCATATAGGTGAAGTGAGAATTTATTTAATGAAATGAATATTTTTATACACCATAAATACACATAATAAAACATAATATGAATTAAATTCATTTCCCAAATGATCTTAGTACCATATAATTAATGAAATAGAAGGTTAACCCAAAGAATAGAAACAGGGTTATAAATTCCCTTACCTCGGGTTCTTCTTACATAAAACTTGTTTAAACCTATTTTATAATGGTTATAAGGGTGTTATTAATATTTTAAAGAAACATATTATTTTTTATAACACGTTATATGATCATTTTATAACATAATTCGACCCATTTATTAACAATATTTTGTTATCTCTATTGTTTTGGGTGCGTTCTTTACATGATCTCCATGGTCGGTTCGTAAAGGATTTTTTTTTGTAGAAATGGAAGAGAAAATCTAGAAGTGGAATGAAATGGTGTTAATATTTTTCCAGAATATTAAATTATTCCATAAGTCATTTTCGTTATATGTTATGAGGACCAATCATTAGAAAAATCATTAGTAATATTTTTTAGATCATTTTTGCGGTTCTTCGATAATCACAAACTTGCTTCATCATATACAATTAATATTATGCATATAATTTAACTCCAAAACCTAAAAGAGGTCATATAATAATCTATAAAAACTATTTTAACCATTAAAATTGGTTTACAACCACAATTTAAGGAATTAAAGGATATTGAAGGCACATCATCCACGTTGTCGGCAAATCGACACTTCATGAACAATGTTTTTATTTTTATAATAAGTGGAAGATGAGAGGAAGAATGATGGTGAATTTTCCATAAACATGATATAAATACCGAATATATATATTAATGGAGTTTTCATGCCTATTGGATAAGGGAAGGATAATTTATTATATGAAAACAAAAAATTTGAAAAGAAAACATAAGAAAATGAATGTGGATCTCTACCTCTTGTTCTCTTCTCCTTGAGATCCTCCTTAAGGCCTTTGGTTTTGACCTTTTGGCAATAACCTCAGGTCTTGGATGTTGGGAAGATCCTTGAAAAGATATTGGGTAGAATTTATATAATTCTAATAGCTTGAGAGGTGTGGTAGGTAGTGGGTGAGGGTGGTGTTTATATTGAATGTGAGGGAGTTTTTAATTAATTTCAAAGGACACCTCATTAGTGGTATTTGAAAAACCATGGGCTTTACCATGTTTTTACCCATGGTATGAGACACTTGGGACACCTCATATCATTATATGATTCTCAATAGTATATTATAATTATTATATAATTATTAAATCATTATGATGTTATCAAACGCCAAAAACTTAAAACTGTATTTTTACTATTCACCAAAAATTCAACTATCTCAAAAAAATCTGAAAATTCACCGAAACCATTTTTTTATGTTTATAATTCTTAAATGAACTATATTTTTCGAAAATAACATTATAAATATGATTAATCTAATTTAAAAAAAATCATAATTTATTTGAAAAATAACAATTTTAAAACTATAACTCATTATATATCACCTTGAAAAACTAATCAAGATCTTATTATCATATAAACCTAAGAAAATAAAATAATAATATGATTGAATATTCATAAGTTTTATTTTAATATTCATATTACTATTCATAAGGGTAAGTTACTATTCACCCAAAAAAAGTTCGTTGTATCAGACTCCAAATAACAAACTGATCATAACCGTAGATGTCCATTTTTCAAAATTCAAATCATAGAAGCATAAAAATTATGATTAAATTATAGTTTATAACTATATCCCTAAAACAAAGCTTCATTAAGTAGATAATCAATGCTTCATGCATTTAAATTTATTTTTAAAACCTTGGGGTGTTACATTCTCCCCACCTTTTAGAAACTGCATCCTCTTAATTTTATTTACTTATTAAACAAGTTAAGATACATTTCCCCCATAAAATTTTTAGATTTCCATGTTTCTTCATCAACCATGTGGTTTACCCACAAAACTGTTACCTGGTGGATTACTTTATTTAGTAATACTGGTTCTCTTCAATTAATAATATGAACAAATTTTTCTTCATAAGAAAGGTTATTTTCCAGCTGAACTACTTCTGGGATAAAAATATGAGATGAATCTGGTACATACTTTCTAAACATCGACACATGAAAAACATTATATATCTGAGATAAACATAGAGGAATAGATAATCATTAAGAAACTAGTCCGAATTTCTCTCTAATTTCATAAGTTCCAATAAACCATGGACTTAGATTTTCTTTCTTACCAAAACACATAACACTTTTCCATGGTGAGATTCCAAGAAAAACATGATCACCTACCTCAAATGAAAAGTTTTTCCCCCTATTTTCGGCATAACTTTTCTGCCTACTCTAATCTGTCCTTATGTGTTTCTGGATCATCTTCAATTTCTCAGCCACTTCCTCTACTAATTCTGGTCCCATCAACATCATTTCCCCAACTTCATCCCAAAATTCTAGAGTTAGACTCCACTTCCCATATAACACCTCAAAAGGTACCATCATTATAATATAATTAAAACTTTTATTATAATAACAATCAAATAATGAAATATGGATATTCGAATTACTTTGGTAATCCATTGAATAATCTTGAAGAATATCCTTTAAAGTCTGAATCGTCCGTTCTGAGTTCCCATATGATTGAGGATGAAAAGTTGTACTGAAATTTAATTTTATTCCCAACAACTTCTGAAGGCCTTTCCAAAAGTTATTAGTGAACCTAATATCACTATCAGATATAATTAAAAGAGAAACTCTATGTAAAATGACAATATCTTTGAGGTATAGTCGAGAAAGATGATCCAAAGACATATTATCACTAATAGTAAGGAAATGATAAGATTCAGTCAGTCGATCAACACTAACCCAGATTGCATTATTACCTGGAGAAGTATTTGGTAGTCTCTCAATTAATTCCATGGATATAATTTCCTATTTCCACTCTAGAACTCGTAAAGGCTGAAGAATCCCCTTCAATAACTTCGGCTCTGCTTTAACCTATTGATATGTCAAACATTTCACGGTAAAATTTACAATATCCCTTTTCATTCCATCCCACCAATAATACTCTCGAAGGTCTCTATACATATTTGTGCTACTCGGATGAACTGAAAACAGAGAACTATGATCTTCACACAACAATTACTTCTTCATATAGGAAGCACAAGACACACACAATCTTTTTTCAAATCTCAAAATACAATCTTTATCAATTTTAAATTCGGGAAACTTACCCATTTTAACTAATTATACCTTTTTATATAGCTCCATGTCTGCCTTCTGTGCTAGCTTAATTCTATCTAACAAAGATTACTAAACTGAAACCTGAATAAAATAGAATAATTTTCTGCACCAAAAACTTCCAAGCCAAAATTCATTAAATCATTAATCAAAGGGTCTTGTTCTAGACATAACATATTAAATGTTGCATGATATTTTCATCTCAAGGAATTTTCCACTTTGTTTTATTTCTCAGGATGGTAATTTATCATGAAATCATAATCCTTTATGAATTTAATCCATCTTCATTAATGATTTAATGAAGCCTCTAAATTTTCAGAGCAAAAAACCATAGGGGCCAATTCCAAATCATGTGTGTGATTATTTAACTCATGAGGTTTTAGTTTTCATGATGCTTAAGCAACTACCTAATCGTTTTTCCTCATAACATAACCAAATCATCCCTGTAGATGAAAAACTCACCATTTCTGGAAGGTAGTGTCAGGACTAGAGAATTCACTAATCTTCTTTTCAATTCCTGAAAATAATCATCACATTCTTTTATCCAGGGGAATTTAACTCATTTTCATGTTAACTTAGTCAGTGAACTATATAACCCTGAAAAGTTTTCAACAAACCTTTAGTAATAGCCTAGAAATCCAATAAAACTCTGAATCTTAGTTATATTTGTGTGTCTTATGCATTCTTCAACATGTTTAATTTTTTGCAGGATCAATAGTTATTCCATATTTAGAAAAACTTTGACCAAAGAAAGAAATTTTTTACAACCAAAATTCACAAATGATGAATTTTTCATATAGTTTATTTTCTTTTAATGTTTTCAAAAATACTGTTAGATGTTTTTCAAGATCCTATTTACTTCAATAATATACCATAATGTTATCAATAAAAACAACCAAAAACATATCCAAGAACTCATTGAATATTTTATTCATAAGATCCATGAATAAAATAGGTGCATTAGTTATCCAAAAAGACATAACAAAAAATTTATAATGACCATATATAGTTTGAAAAGATGTTTTTGGAATGTCATAATCCTTCACCTTCAGCTGATAGTATCCAGATCTCAAGTAAATCTTGGAAAAATACTGAGCTCCCTAGAGATGATCAGACAATTCATTGATGTGAGGAAAATGATACTTATTCTTAATTGTAATGTTTTTTAAAGATATACAATCAATGAAAAGTCTCATGTAACCATATTTGTTTTTAATGAAAAAAATAGGAGCTTCACATAGTGACATGTTGGGATGAATGAAGCCTTTATAAAGTAACTCCTCTAATTGTTTTTTCAATTCAAGAATTTTCATTAAATCCATTAGATAAGGGGAATTTGAAATTGTATTAGCACTAAGAACTAAGTCAATTATTAATTAAACCTCCTGATCAGGTATAAAACTAGGTAGCCCATTAGAAAAAATATCAAGGTATTCATTTACCACTATAAGATCATTAATCTGAATAGTTTTGTTGTTTTCAAAAATATGAGCAAGATAAATTTCATTTCCATTTTCAAATGTTTCTCACCTTCTTGATATTTTATCAATTGTATGGTTTTTTTCTTATATGAAAACTAAAACTCATTTTGAAAAACAAATTATTTAGATCTATAATAAATCTTAGCATGATAAACTGAAATCCAATCTACACTTAGAATGTCAGCAAACTCTACTAAGAAAAAAACGAGTTTTTCAGGTAATGTCTTTCCACATATAACAATAGGAAGATCCTTAAAATTTCTTTTTTGTTGTAACAATTCCCCCTGGTATTTTAACAATAAGTTTTGGTCTCATTTTTTGAGGTGATATTTCCAATTAACTAGAAAATTTCTTAGAATTAAAGGAATTTGTAGACCCGTATCAAACAAGACTTTAGAAAAATCCAAGTAAATAAACAAATTACCTAATTCCAATTCATTGGATGACCTAAAATCTGCTGACATGGGCACAAAGGATCTCACTACACATTTATACTTATAGTTTGAATGCTTTCCATCACTCAGATCTTTCTTTTGTATGCATTTTCATAATGACTCATATCAATAAATTTAAAACACTTAATAGTTTTCTTATCATAATTGGTCTTAAGATCATTATCATTATAATCTCTGGCCATATTTCCAAACTTACCACATTAAAAACACTTCTCAGTTTTCGTAAGGAATTCCCCATGGTGCTTTTTACCACAATTTTCACAAACTATAAACTAAACATTCTTACCATCATATTTCATTGATTGATTCTTACCCATCACTTGCCATCTAGACATATTCTTTTCTGTATTCTCAAAGTACATGTTATCATCATCAAAATACATTTCTATGATCTTATCACATCGTATAAGTTTCTCATAAATTTTGAATTATTAAGAGTCCAATACCCTTTGATATATTGGCTTCAATCCTAAGTAAAAATGGTTGATTATTATATCAAGATCTAGAATAAGATTTGGAGCATACCACACTAGTCGGGTGAAGTTTTCTTCACACACAACCACTAAATATTATTTCTTTTTCCTCAATTCAAGGAATTTCCTCTCCATCCTAAGTCTAACCACCTTAGGAAAATATTTTTCAAATAAAACACTTTTAAATTCATTATACTCTAGGGCTTTAATATTCTCTATATCCCTGATATTCTCAACCACTGAACACCACTGATCAGCTTCACATTTAAGACAATAAATAGAAAGACTATCCTTTTGATTATCTGAACATCCCATAACATCAAATAACTTTTCAAGGGATTTAATCCACTCTTTAGCTACTACTGGTTCAGAAGATCCATTGAAAGCAGGAGGGTGCTACCTCATAAAATGTTCCACTATCATCATGTTTCTTTGTGGTATCTCTGGTTGTTCTATTTAATGGATTCCACCACCATTTATTTCCTACGTTAGTTAATCCATTACCATAAAAAAATTCTCAGTTCCAATTCCCACCAATTTCAATTGTGGATTTGGAAAGATATCACCCTCTTGGTTCCTTCCAACTTCAATTTCCCTCTTTCTTCTGTGGAAAACCATTCTAAATAGACATATCTTAGATTAAACAAAATGGTAATATTTAAATTATATACCATTTCAACATAAAAATAAGGTGAAAATTATTTATGGTAGTCTATTAACATCATAATAACTCTTAAAGTTATCTAAAGCATGCTCTAATACCAACTATAAGGATCCGACCTTAAACATTACACAATCTATCCATTTCAACTAGATTTCACTTCTTTACACACCCAAAGATATTTTCAGTTTATAGATTCAGAAATTATAACATTACTCATACATATCAACCGATAATCATACAAAGTGGGTACTATTAAAATAATATCCATTTCTTCCAAAACATAGAATTTTTAACGCAAAACAACAACATTATTTCTTCGAAAAATATTCATAACATTAAACTTGACTTATTTATTTCTATTATACATAATTATAACCTATAAAAAAATTTAAAAACATGGTATGATCATAAAAATATATTTAATCGAAACAAAAATAAGGAAAGAAACCATTTTACCATGAATACTGAAAAACATATGGAATCATTTCCATAAGGACATACTTCTCACCCATATATACTTACTTTGTAAAACATGAGATTTCCATAAAAAAAAGAACATATATAATACCATAAAGGTATATTTGGGCATTAATTACTTATATTGTAACCCTCATGGCTAACTTATGATTTGTAACTCTCATGGCTACCTTATAATGTAATCCACATAGCTACCTTATGGTGTAACCATCATAGTTACCCATGGAGTAACCATACCACCAACCAAAAACTTATACATAACCAACGAATTAGAGGGAGATATAGGTCGCACCATTTTTTATAAAAAATTCCCAAGAACCAGAACATAATCATTAAACATGAATAATTTCATAAAAACATTTCTTTTTTAATTTTGTAAAATAGAATTTTAAAAGATAATTTTTAAAGAAAAGTTCCTTAAAAATATCATATAATTGAAGTGATAATTGATAGAATGAAACGAATATGTGTATAAACTGTAAATAAACATAATAAAACATAACATGAATTAAATTAATTACCTAAATGATCTTAGTACTATATATTTAATGAAATGGAAGGTTAACCCATTGAATAAAAACTTGGTTAAGAATTCTCTTACCTCAGGTTATTATTAGTTAAAACTTGTTTAAACCTCATATATAATGGTTAAAGGATTTTATTAATATTTAACAGAAACATATTAATTTTTATAACAACCTATGTGATCATTTTATAACATCATTCGACCCATTTATTAATAATATTTTGTTATCTCCACTGTTTCAGGTGCGTTCTTTACATGATTTCAATGGTCGGTTCGTAAAATATTTTCTTGTCGAAATAGAAGAGAAACTCTAGAAGTGGAACAAAATGGTATTAATATGATTCCAGAATATTAAATGATACAATAAATCATTTGTTTATAGGTTATAAGGATGAATAATTAGATAAACTATTAGTGATATTTGTTTAGATCATTTTGGAGGTTCTTCGATAATCACGAACTTTTATCATCATATACCATTAATATTATGTGTATAATTTAATTACAAAACAAAAGAGAAGTAAAATAAAGCAATCTAAAAACTGTTTTAACCATTAAAATGGTTTTACAAATATTTTTGAAGGAATTAGAGGAAATTGAAGACATGTCATCCATGATGTTGATAAATCGACACATATCATACACTATTTTTATTTTTAGAATAAGAGGAAGATGAGAGGAAGAATGATGATGAATTTTTTCATAAACATAATAAAACTAAACAATATATATAATACTAGATATTTAATTAATCTTGGATAAGGGTATCAGAATATATTATAGGAAAAGATTTGAAAAGAAAACACAAGAAAATTAAAGAAGATCTTTTCCTCTTGATCTCTTCTCCTTAAGATCCTCCTTAATGCCTTTTGTTTTGTCCTTTTGGTGAGACCTATAGGTCTTGGATGTGGATAAGAGACTTGGAAAGAATATTGTGTATAATTTATATAATTCTAAAATCTTTATAGATATGAGAGGAAGAGGGGGGAGAGGGTGGTATTTACAGTGAAAGTGAGAGAGTTTTTAATTAATTTCAAAGGATACCTCATTAGTGGTATTTGAAAAACCATGGGATTTACCATGGTTTTTGACTATGGTATTGGAAACTTGGGACACTTAATATCATATTTCAATACTAAATAGTCTACCATAATTATTACATCATTATTACATCATTATGATGTCATCAAACACACCAAAAACATAAAACTATATTTTTACTGTTCACTGAAAATTCAACTATCTCAGAAAAATCCAAAAAATTCAACAGAACTATTTTTTGATGTTTATAATTAACAAATTTAGTCCATTTTTTTGAAAATAATTTTCTAAATATGATTAATTTAATTTTTAAAAAAATTACAATTTATTCAGAAAATAATAATTTTAAAACTATAACTCATTTTATATCACCTTGAAAAATTAACCGAGATATAATTATGTTATAAACTTAATAAAATAAAATAATAATATGATTTACTATTCATAAGGGTCATATTACTATTCATAGTATAATTCATAAAGGTATGTTACTATTCACCCAAAAAACAAGTTGGTTATATAGGACTCCAAATAACTTACTGATCACAACCGTAGATGTCTGTTTTTTGAAATTCAAATCATATAAGTGAAAAAATTATGTTTAATGGATAGTTTATAACTATCTTATTAAAAAAATGTTTCAGTAAGTAGAGAATCATTGTTTCATTCAATTCAATTTATTTATAAAACCTTGGGGTGTTACACATATGGTCTATTGGAAAAAGAGTCTTCAGAGTAGTGTTAGTTAATATCGATGATATATGAATTTTACTTGGAAAGTGAAGAAAGAGGTAGTGTTGTGATTTCCTTACTATTTTATTTTATTCTCAATTTGGTTGAAATAGTTAAATTGGAACTTATTTTTGATTCAAAATTTGCTTCTATGAGATCAAAACTCAATTGGTGGGGACACCCTTGAGGGATAAAAGATAGTTGGGAGTTATTTTTTGAGGTATTAAAATTAGATGGTCATTCCTTTTTCTTGTCATGAAAAACTTCTTAATTCTTACTATAATTTGAGATTTGTTGTTCATCCTAGAATACATAAGATGTACAAGGAATTGAAATAATATTTTTGGTTGTTCTGTATGAAAAGAAAGGCGATTAATGTTGTTTTAAGATGATTAACTTGTCACCAGGTTAATACATAGCATCAATGACTAATAGGTATGTTTTAGCCTTTACTTGTCCTTATTTGGATATGGGAGAAGATATCTATGGATTTTGTGGCAAGTACCCTGAGGATGTTTGGAAACATGATTCCATATGAGTGATAGTGGATCTTATCACAATGTTGACTCATTTATTCCTTATTCAAGATTCTAATATGGTAGAGGAAATTTCAGAAATATATATTTGAGAAGTAGTAAAGAAGAATGGAGTACCAGTTTTGATAATATCAGACAAATATTCTAGGTTTACATATCCTTTCTAGAAACCCTTACAACAGTCCATTGGGACTCAGTTGGTGGATCATGCATATATTGTTAGTGGTGGTCTCATATAACAACAATTATCAAGCATCAATAAATATGGATCCTTTTGAATCATTGTAAGTGAATCCTTTTCATTGTCCACTTTTTTGGTGGAAACATGTGAGACTTCACTAGTTGGGCCGATCCTTGTCCAAGATACAATAGAGAAGATTTAGTTAATTAATAAAAGGATAGATACCAATAAGAGTAGTAATAAATCATATTAGGATCATCATCAATAAATTTTTTTCATTCTAGGTTAGTTATCATGTGTCCTAGAGATTCCCTCAATGGTTTTGGAAAGAAGGGAAAATTATCTCCTTGAAACATATTCCCTTTTTAGATTCTTGAATAGTTTGGTGAGGTGAAATATAATTTGAATTTTCCCACATTGTTTATTGTAAGGAATAAAGTATTTTATTTATATCTGTTGGAAAATTTTCAGCCTAATCTTATCCATGTGATTTTATGGGATCATACTGACCTAGAGTAGGATGATTTATTGGTTCATGTGATAGTATGGATTTTGGATAGGAAAAAGAATGTATATCATGGAAAAACATCATTCTAGTGTGGGTTTCATGACAGTATGATCAAATTTAGGAATAAAATTGGGAATGTTTAAAAATAAATGGTTGGTCAATTGCTCGAACTATTACTAGTAAATGGTGGTGTTCTACTTTCTGGGATTGAAATGCTAATGGTGGGGAGAATGTAACACCCACAATTTCATGTAAATAACAATTTACTTATGATTTTTAAGCATGTAAAGTGTTTGGGGGAAGATTGGGAGGGCTTATAAGACTTTGGGAATGTTTCGTTTTGGATTTCATGTGGGTCACGGTTTGATCATGGTTAGCAGTAAGCATGCAACTTCTACAGGAAACTGTGCTATGTGAAATATGGGCTTCTAGATAGGTGCACAATTTTTCCAAACAATGTGGCCACCTAGGAGTAACTATGAAATTTGAGGAAGAGGGATTTGAAATGGTCCCTATTAGGTTTTTTATAACCATGTGATCCAACCGTTTGAGGTGTTCCCTATAGAAGAGGCTGGAGAGCAGTTGACAAAAAATTTTCTTAACTATGCTATCCAATTGTCTAGAGTTTGTTTTTAGATCCTAAAAAGTTTACCTCACTCAATTTTGAATATAAACCAATATGTTTTCCTCATTTTCAACCCTAAATTAGTTTTTATTCCTCCCAATGGTTGTGGAGGATTTCCCCTTCGATCGAAGAGTGATGCATTGGTGAATCATGGTGAGTTAAATCTCGATTCTCTTAGTAAGTATCTGTTATTGATTTATTGTCTTAGATACACTCTTATTACAACTATTTTACTCCTAGATCTAGTGAATTAGGGATGGTTCTATGACATAGAATACAAATCATGATGATATTTGGATGTGTTTATGTTAGTGGAAGAAATATAATGCAGGTTTTTGGAGATACAACCCAGTTTTGTTGAATAATATGCTCCATTCATTATTTACTCTATAATTTTCATGGTAGGTGGATTCAATCTCAACTCCTATTATTAAAACATGATTTATTAGTTTCAATTTTATTTTATTCCTTGAAATTGGATGCGAAATTGATGTGAAAAGCATGGTAGAATCCCTCTTTAGTGATGGTTTGTAGACTTTTGAAAATTGGTTTATGTGTAAAGTGCATTGATTATTGATTTTAAAACAATGATTTTAAAATAATGATTTTAAAATTTAAACTTGTTTTAATTAATGAAAATGGTTTATGATGTTTTTTTAAATAATTTTTTTTTATTTAAATGACTTGAAATGGTTGATTTGGCATTGGTTTTTGGCATATACGGGTTGGTGTGAGTTCATGATTTTGATGTGACCCTAAATAAGGTGTGTGCACCGTTTGGTTTCAAGGGATGTGACCCTGTATAATGGGTGTGTTCCATTTGGGTACAAGACGATTGGCTACTTAGGGATGACATGAAGGATGGATGAGAATCCACTCATGAGTATGGAACTTTCACTGATGTAACCATGTGTGTCTGTTTGTCTGTGAACTATAGAACATGTTTTTCAAAAAGAAATGTGAAATTATTTAATGAATTTTTTGTTTTCTTTGGTTAGAATACTATTTTGGTTTAAAAACTATATTGGTTTGGAGTTTATTAGGATATGATATAAATTGTTAAACTGTTTTAATTTTTTTATATTTTCTATAAATAGTTTTTTATAAATGTACTAACATGTTCTATCCTCGTGGGATGAAGAGTGAAGTCATTTGTGGAAAACCTATTGAGTTTCATTACTCACCCCTTAATTTAAAAAATTGGTTCTTTTGTAGATATCACTTATCAAGACCAAGGTAATGATAATGAATCCCATTTATTTAGTGATGAATTGTGATACTTTTGGTTGTATTGTGGAGTTGTAGAATGGAACATTTTGTGAGCTGCAGAGTAGTGTCTTGGAGTCATAGTGCTTTTTGGTTTTGTTTTAACAGTTTGGTACATTGATTTTGGTCATGATTAAGTTTTTTATGGTTTGGTACTATTTTATTTCTCTATTCCATTGTTATCATGCATCATATATTGTTTTTAGTCTTGTTATATTTGGTTGTGGTTGTTTTACTTTCAAATAAAAATTTTCCACCAATTTTTAATGATGCCATTGATATTTATTACCATCCTTTAGAACATTAGGGATGTCGCCTAAGGCCTAGTAAAAATTACAACTTGACTCATGTCAAGGAGGATGGATGGGATGTTACAGTATGTGATAAGACACTGATTGGGTGGTGGCCTAATACCAGCGAGCTAGTAAGCCTGTCAAGTCCACTAAAACTCTAGAAGTATCTACTAGATAATCATTGGGTATGTACCTATTAGGCAGTGTAAATATAAGGGGAGAAATTATGATTCCCCTACTATAATATTTTATGATGGGAAACCCCCTTTTCTTTATCTCATATACACACTAAAAGGGGGTATACACTCCCTTATCCTTCTATCGGTTCCCCCTTGATTGGTTTGTAATTCATGGGATTTTTTCCTTCATGGATCAAGGTATGAGTGCATAATACCTCTCCCTACATTCTTCCTTAATCTTCCTCAATTATTCAAAATTGTTTTGATGTTGGGGTTTGTTGTATATTTAACCATAGAATGGTGAAATATCCCATATTCGATGGAAACATTTTTTTCTCCATAATTATGGGGAATCCTAATATGATGTCCATTTAATGTGAATAATTTTTTTATTTTGGTACACTTTGCCTTAGAATTTAATTAGTATTTAAATATATATTGAAGTTAATTTTTAATATATACAGTTTCACATTATGGGAATTTAGGCTGAGATAGGGCTAGGGGTCTCTCAGGGACCATTCCGGTTTTGTTGGATGTGTTTCTCATACTCTAGGAGAACCCAATTAATTTTTATAAAATATAGAATTTTTGAAAAAATATTATTTAATAATAGTATATATATATGTTTAATTATATTAATTAATTTAATATATGTGTCTTGTGGTACAAGAGATGTGAATTTGTGTGATATAGTATTGGATATTCTAGGTTAGTGATCTTCACTGTTATCGATAATGTTGGAAACCTCCCAAATGAGGTAGGTGGTTTGCATCCATGAACACTGTCATTTATGA
The DNA here is from genome assembly GCA_963277665.1 of Viscum album. NCBI lineage: Eukaryota > Viridiplantae > Streptophyta > Magnoliopsida > Santalales > Viscaceae > Viscum > Viscum album. The sequence goes on along the minus strand of OY728151.1, from coordinate 286,058,191 downwards.
ATTTATTTATATGAATGTGGTGTATGGTCCCAACTCCATAATAAATTGAACATAAAATTATATAAAAATTTCTGATGGTTTTGTTGATTTTTTAATCATTTTAATAAGTAATAAATATATATATATATAAGTAATTACAAATAATATGACTTGATATGTGCTATACAAGGTGTTTATAGCCACTATGGACCCCTAGAAACTAGTTGTCTGACTTAGCCATCAATGGACGGGGGTTTGAATAATTTAACGATTCAACAAGACCACTGAATAAGTTAACCAATGTGATTTGAATAATTATGATATAGCTTCCCAAGTGTAGGATCTTTTTTCTAGCTCACAATAAAGATGTGGAGTGACATAAGTTGAATGACCCTGGAAGGCCTTGAGAAGAACCTTGAAATATGTTAAATCGGGTATATAGACCATATATATGATGGGATAAGGTATGGATAATGTTGATGAGTTTAAGAGTTTAACCAACCCTAGTTCTTTATTTCTTCATGATGGACATGGTATAGGCCCTAACAGAATAATTATTGTGGAATGAAAAAACTTGTATGGGAAGTCTTATACATTTTTTTGGAAAACCCATAGTGGAGAGGTCTTTTTCTATAGTTTTTTAAAATGAATGTAAAATTGGTATTTTAATTAAGTAATGTGAAACACCTTTAGGGGAATTATTTCTTTAATATAAAAAATACACTCAGGTTTGTCTTGTCACTAGACGAGGAAACTCTAATATGGAAGGTCTCTAATACTTGTGGGATTAGACATTGGCCATGAAATATCATATAGGACAGGTTTGTGTATCTATTAGTGGTGATTCCATGTATATGGAGTTGGGATTGTTATGATATATTTGGATAGATATTTCTAGGAGTATTAACCATGGTTGCAATACCTATGGTCTTATACATAGGCTAAGAAAACATAGGAACGAGAGGTATTTGATTATTTATTTGAATATTAGGGAGCTATAGGTCCATTATTTGGAGAAATGTTCATCCCAACTTGCTCAAAGAAACCATGACATTGGATCATGTAGGTATGTTCAATCAATATCAAGAACATAAGGATCTTCAATGGTTTGGTATGTGGTACATTGGTTGGTACATTCCACAAAATTTCCTTAGAGATGTTTTAGAATCATCCTGAGGTAGGTACTATTAGTTCTTTCTTTCTTTATTTATATATTCTATTTGTACATTCTGAACATGTCACATGAACATTTTTTTTGTATTTATTGTCTGGTATTGGATTTTTTTGGTTATTCCATATTGTGTTTTTCACTGACACCCTACCTAAGACACCATGAAATATGGGTACATGAAAAATTATCACTTGTTATCGGTTCATGTTGGGATGAGGACTAAATTTTTTTGATCAAGTTAGAGTATCTTAGATGATATAATTAGTCCAAAATTAGGTGTGGATTGAGGGATGTATTGGCTCATCTAGAATTTTTATTTTTATCACTACTTATTCTATTAATTTTCAATTCATTTTATTTTTTGGCCTAATGGGTGACCAGTCTTATGTATTGTATGACTATTTAGTTCTTTATTTTTGTTTTTCAATACATATGGAATGAAATGTTTATTTAGTATTTTTTAAATACATTATTTTTATGATTATTATTTTTTATATTATTTTAAAATCTGATATATGGGGACTAGTCTCCCTATGGATCTTTCGTACGCACTTACTACTAGTCTCTATCCACTGGAATACGTCAAGGCACACATGATGTAAGTAGCAACCATCATTCTAGAAACTGATTAGTGGTCCACCTTTCTGGGATGTTACAGTGGGGTATCATTTCTATTTTTTAAAATATTTTGGATATGGTAGATTTTATTGTGTCAGAGCCAATGAAAAGTATCAATTTAGTGCATCATGAACACCTATTCTATAAAGAGGTATATTTTTCCAAGGAAAGGTGGGATGTTTTGGACTTCAGATGTAATATTTACATTAATTTCACCATTATTGGTTTACATGGAAGTTTGATGGTTTATTATTTGTGTTTTATGTTTTATCTTATCCATTGAAGGTAATATGAGTATCATTCATAATGATTTTACTGAATGTATTCACATGATATATAGGATAGATAGCGTGTGATTCTATTTTTAAAGATATTATCAGCTGTTAAATGTGTTAGAAAATTATTATATAATATTTTCTTTAAAAAGAACTCGATTAAATTCTACTTAGTTGGAATAAATTATATATATATATATATAATTCTAGTGTTAGGTCATGTGGATCTATAGTGAGACACTATAGGATGTGGATGATGGTATAGTCCCTTGGTGTGCAGAATATACTGCGACCATAGTGGGTCTTCATAGTAGTATATGCCAAAATTTTCACCCTTTTTAGGTTGTTTTTATCTAGGTTCAGTTATTTAATTATACAGTAACAAACATATATGTTTTTCCCCATATTTCATGAAATGAAATTCTACTTGAAAGAGATAGTGATTGTGTTTTACTATATATGGATTGTCTAGGAAGATATATTTTTTTATGGAAGTGATGAATGATGTGTGTGTAAATCTCCAGGGGTAGTCCTATATGATGATTCTCATGAGAATCATTTCCTTGTAAGATGATGATTGGTTTGTGCTATCTAATCTACGAAGATGGGTGACTTAGTTGTGGGTGGTGATCTTGGCATGAAATACCTGATATGTATATATGTGAGACCCCATAGTGGTTAGTTCATCAAATGAGTTTCCTTGGGTTATTGGAATAGGAAAAGGATGCTTACCTTGATTTATGACCTTCTTGAGTGCCAAGAGATATGTTTTTTTTGGAATTTTGGATTCTTGTGAATATTTGAGAAAGGAGTGTGGATAATATTTTTTCTTCTATAGTTTCACTTGAGACTTAATATATATTCCTAGAGTATGGATAGAGACTAGTGATAAATTGAAATGAAATATAGGTTCTTGAGTGAGTATGTGTCTAGTTACGTGTAAGGCTAACCCTTTATTGTGTTTAGATATGGTTGGTAAGTAACTTAATAATAGGAAGTAGGGACACATGTTATCTTTCGATATCATGGAATATAAGGTGATATTGAGGATATGGTATATTCATGTTGAAGTATCAGTAACCTTTAAATAAGAAGTACGTTTAGTACTAGTGCTTCATTGTGTGAGGAACCATAAGTTTCATTCTATCAAGGATGGGTTCAAAGTATAGGACTATTAATTTGTATTAATTGGTTGTTTTTGTATGAAATTATTGTCAGGATGTGTGAATCATTGGTAGATTATTTCTTTATTGGACAAACGTTAGTTGTAAATTGATAGAGATATTGACCTCCAAAAAACTGGAATTACAGATTTTGAAGTGGATTGTTGAGGGTACTCCTGATTCAATGAGGCTATTCCGCGTGCTAGAGTTATTAGGTTTTAATCATGAGAGATTAGTTCTAAAACTTTGTGAAACACAGAATAAATGATCCGGGGTTTATAATTTTTGGTTGATATTGAAGATAATTTCCATTCTACTTTATAAGATAGTGCAATAGTGTGAATTCTATTTACATTTGTGACCTATTTGAAGGGGGATCAACAATAACTACAATTGGGCTATGAGACTGTAAATTTTAAAATTCAAACATGGGCCAAGTATCATGGTAATTTGATGATAGTAGATTGGGAGGAGTGGAACAAATGTGGGTTATGATCTCTTAGACATTGTGATTGATGATCGATAAGGGATGTTGAATGATTGGGATTGCATTGTCTGCCATTTGAGGTTATTTACCTCTCTTGGAATTTTATTTTAGTGGTTACTATGGATAGATATTACCTGATCTAGGAATAGTTATTAATTCTTGTTTTGACTTGATGCTCGTTGAAAAGATTGTTTGGTCAAGTGTGAATACCATGTTTGGTGATAGTCATTATGTGAGGTGTGGAGAAGAAGGACATAATCTAGTGATGCGTTGATAAGGTAACTCCAATAGTGGGGAGTGTGATGCTGGTCATAGAGATTTTACCCACATTCTAGATAGATCTAGATTTTTTAAATTATCCATAATATGGTCATTATGGAGTTTTTGTGTTAGTGAGCAAATAAACCTAAATATATCAGATTTTCTTAGTGCATGTTGTGTGTAAATTTTTGTATGGTATTGGGTAGATTTTTCGGGTTGGCTTCATGCTCAACATAAATTGAGATGATTCACAGGTGATGTATTAAAGGGTTTTTACTACTTGTGGTATGGTAGGGCATGATGAATCATTATGGTATGTTGGTGTTTCAGTAATAAGATTTCACTAAGATTCAGGTATAGACTTCAGGGGGAAGGTTTGAATGACCATGAAATTCTGATAAAAGAGAAAATGGATCATGATCGGGTGCCTTGAGTTCTTCATCGTCAGTTGGATTTCAAAACTTCTATGATATTTTGGAAAGGGGGTGTCTAATTTTAATTCTCATGTGGAATTATATATTGTGGGATAGATACCATTCTGGTAGCATTATTTGATACATAGATGAGGAGTATAAGAATCATCGAGGTCCTTTCATGGAGAATCTGAGATGTATGGGTTTCTTGAATGGGTGGCATGTACAATTCCATTTTTCTTTTGAATAATGATTAAGATATATTATTTCTATATGATATATGTTGTCACTTATGATTAGGATTGGGTATTGGAAAATGAATTGGTCCCATCGTTAGAACTCAAGGATCATGCCTAAATGAAAAATTATGATAACTAGAGGGAACCATATATCTCAAATGGATTATTGTCCAATACATATGGTTTAAACACCGTAGGATGGATGATCATTTAATGAAGAAAATGAGGTGTATCAGGATATTTGGGCTCGGATAAAGCATTTTCTGGGTGCTTCACAAGAAATATGAGATGTGGATTGTGTTTCAATAGTTTATGTACATTGATTTTAAATAGAAGTTTGGATACATGTTTGAAATTAAAGGATCATACTTGGATATTTAAATGATAAAGAATAATTTAAGTTGGTCAGATGATGTTATTGGATTATTAGTGAGATATCATATAGATTACAAGTATTACAGTGGGGGATTCTCAATGCACAGTGTCTGTAAAAATGCGAATACTCCTGAGAAAATTTGAATATTTGAATTTGGTGGATCTATCTAATATCTACTATCATCCAAGAATTTTTGAATGAAGCGACACTATCATAAAACATAAAGTCCAATATATATCAACCAAATAAAGTCTTCCATCACCCCCTATGTTAAAAAACACTCAGTATAGGCTTCTCATATTCCAAAGTATATGTTATGAGGAAGGATATATAAAAATTAATGTATCATAAAAAACATACATAGCGTGTAATTAGGTTACATGTCATGTATCCCTTATTGAATGTCATAGTTTTTACTTTTTTTCACACACTGTGGCTGGTCATGTCATATTACTGAACTTTAATATGATATACCCAATGTCTATTACCTCAACATTCCAATGTATGTGTTCTTGGCATGTGTTTTGGTACATGGATCTATGTCAATGTGAACCATGTTCTAGCCAGGCAATACTACATGACCATCCCCCATACATGGGGTGTTATCCCAGGTTATTAGCCTCACAACCATGTCATACTGCATGGATTGTACTGCAAGTACACTACATGTATTCTAAAAACCTCAAAAACCTACTATTTTCCCCTATTTTTTAGAGATCAACCCTATGGGGGTCCTAATTAGTCATAAAAGTAATTTAAAACCATTAAATAAAATGTCCATGAGGAAAATTCTCAAAAATCAAAGGACAACAACCTCATGTAAAAATGATGAAGCTTTGGGTCCCAATCCATTCAAGGAAGTCACCACATCTCGATCCAGTCATGGTCATCATCAAGAACAAATTATGGAAGTGCCTCTTCTCCTCATTTTGTCCATATACCATGGGAGAACCCACATCCCTCTTTACATACAAAAGAATCCAATCTGGAGGAGGAAGAGTCTCAAACTCCTCTAATTAATTAACTAACTAAAAAATTGATTGATTAATTATGGTCTGTCCTCACCATCCATCGTATGCCCAATGCCGAAAAAATTTATATTATGACTAAGGTACACCTCACATTCTAGAAAAAACAACTCTCAAAAATTTCTGATTTGGGGGTCCTAAAGAATGGGAAAATGATTTGTTGAAAAATATTCACATGCATGTTTCACAGTGTATTGATATATTTAATATATTAATTCTGGGGCCATGTGATACCCAATTTTTTTTATTCATAGAAAAAACACATGGATATATATAGAAATATCCAAAGAACCATACTAAAAAAAATAAAATCATTACATTATCCCACATTAAATTATTTTCTTATTGAAAATAATAAGATAACTAAAATGGTGGGCGTATTGAGCCCATACATGACTCTCAAACACCTAAGAGTACTCCTATATTCCCTTGTTTCACCAAATCACTCAATCCAACATAATGGTACATATACACATTATTTATCCATGTCAATCCCTGACATCCAATAGGTGATTGAAAAGGGTATCTTTATCCTCAGTGTCCAGCTAACCCTAGTTAATAATGTGTGATGTGTCATGTATGTATCTCTTTATCTATGACTAATGGAATGATTGATGCACTCTATTTAATTGTGGGGGGGAAACTGTATTACACAACCATGAAAACATGAAACATGATCTTGAATGACTTAATGAACCTAGGGAATTCCATGCTTCCCTGAGCAAATCATTATAGTCCTTTTCATGGGCAGACTCTAAGTAAAAACTTGTATCCCCTCTTAATATCTAAATATCTACGATGTCGATATGCATATGATTTTTTTCATCTATGATAAATCCTCATATTCTGGAAAATCACATGAAACTTTTTTTTCATCACCTGCACTATCTTCGTCCCAGCAAGATATTTCTCACCTGTCTCATTATAGCATACGTGTAACCTATAGGGTCTCTTGTATAGGGCCTAAAAAGAATATATACCTATATTTTGTTGATAAATTTTATTATATGTGAAATCTAATAGTGGCATGTGATACTCTCTTATTTGACTAAAATCCTTCACACTAACTCCCAACATAAAATCCAACACTTGGAAAGTCAGCTCTATCTTTCTGCCCATCTAAGGGTGAAATTCCATGATCATCCATAACTTGTTCCTAAAAAGATACTATAATATTCTCCCCAACCATAATTTAAATAAATCCTTATGATCAAAAAATTTCTTCATGTTAACGACATGAGGACATTTGATCTCACAAACATATTATAACCCCAAACTATCTATCAAAAAGTGTTCTCAGACAGAATGAAATTGTTTTGACTTATTGAGTCACTCAATAATCACCCAGATAACATCAAAACCTCTCATTATCCACAGAATACCCATCGAAAAATAATGTGATATTCCATCATACTTCAATTAAATGTTCTCAATGGTTTTAATCAATCCTTCTAGAACATGATGCTTAGCCTTTACCTACAAACATTTGAGACACTAAGAGATAGACAAGGTGGCACGTTACCTCATGCCACCCCCCCAAAACTGACACTAAATTTAATTATAATTATTTTAAACATTGGTATGTATATACATGGTGGAATTTTAAAACTCTATCATTAGATCTTCAAAAATTTAAGCATAACCACCTTTTTTCCCCTGAAAAGGATGATGTGATCCCTTCATTTAAAGAATCCATTCATTGCATCTCTTGAGAATATCTATTCACATAAAACCTCAATGTCTATGAATTTAAACTAAGAATCTCTCACACACTTAAAAGAGTAAGAATCACCAGCCTCAACTAAATAAAAACTTCTCCCTCTCCACTACTAGGGTCAATTACAATGAAGAAAACTACTCAGACACCTCTTCCACCAAGAGAGAAGGAGACTTCTTACTTCAGGATTATTCCACCACATTTCCCTTCCAAGGAGTATAGACTAACTCGAATTAATATTCATATAGTAACTAAAACCAATAAATATATCTCAGGTTATGATGTCTATTTCTAAATATTTATATAAGACTCTACTATTTTGAGTAAACAACAAAAAAATCTCCAAGAAGATAGTTACTATACATCATCATAGTGATGAATAAAACAACTAAATCTAGTTCATGATTCAAATAAATATTCTATTGGGGCCACGTCTATCATTACCCATATTCAATCACTTACTTTCTATACATAAACACACAACTGATCCTAGTGAAAAAGGCATCCTAGGACACCATGAACTCAATGAACTCTTCATATAGTCTCAACACATGAGCACTAGTCAACCTCATACTCAAATCATCAAAGGTTACCTAATAATAACCAGTATAGATAAATGGATTCCCCCTTATAGATCAAGGGATTGAAATTTTATTTTATCCTAGAAAATTTTATCATGAACCTCATGTAGTACCCCACCAAACCATAAAAACTATTCACATATGCCATGATCTTAGATAACTCCCATGAAATAACTGCGTTTATCATCACTAGGTCCAAAGAAAATCCATACTTAAAGATAACATTACCAATAATATAATCCACATAGTTAAATAAATGACACTTCAAGAGCCTAATGTAACTATTTTGATCCTAGAGTAAGTCTAGGAAAAAACAAAAATGAAATACATGATCCTCCATGGACTTAGATTATATTAGAATGGAATCAAGGAAAATGACTAAAAATTGGTCTAACTATGTCCAAAATATCATGATCATATGGTTTATAAAAATAGTAGGGTCATTAGTCAGAACAAAGGGAATCACTTAGATCACATAATTTCCATAGAAATAGTGGAATGTCGACTTCAGAATATCATCCTCATGAATCATCAAATGGTGGTACCCAGACCAATGATCGATATTTTAGAAACAACTCACATATATATGTTGGTTAAAAATTGTATCAATACACTGTAAGGGGTATATGTTTGTTATTGTTACATGATTCAGGTGATGATAGAAAACACAAATCTCTAGGCACTTGTCTTACTTTTTTACAAACAAAACTTGTTCTACCCAGGGGAAACACTTGTTCGAAGAAAACCCTTCTCTAGAATGTACTCATACTAAACCCACAACTCCTAGAGCTAAGTAGGGGCCATATGATATTCCATATATTATATTAGAATGGTTAAGGGGTGTAATTCAATGAAAAAGTATATCTACTACCATTGAAGTAGTCTTAGGGAAGGAATCTATATGAATATACAATACTTCTAGAATCCAATTTCACGGAGAGCCCTGTCCACCAAGGGACAAACTAACCACCTAATGAGTGATGGGTTATAGTTTCCTACTTGTGAGACCCACTCTCTCAGCTATGAGAACACCTAAGTTGAGTAATCTAGTCTCATCTTCCCAAAGGAATATAATACTCTTACAATGGAATTTAATCTAGTCACATACCATGGACAACCATTCTATACCCAAGATGACATAATAGAGTATCATTACAATGAAAAATATCACCCATTATAAACTATCTACATAGAATTCCAAACCACATTGAAAGAAGATTTACATCAAAACTGAATCAATAAATTTCAGATTCTATAGCCATAACTACTATGATAGGGTCTCAGTAGAAATATATAGACATTTCATGTGGTATATAGAGATAAAGTAGTGACTCACACCAAAGTAAACTATTACCAGACTAAGAGTAGAAAAGACACAGATCTTACTTCGAATTAACTCATGATCAGCGAAGTCAAAATAATCTATAAATAATAAATTCCTATTACTATATCTTCCATCCCTTTGGGCCAAGCATGCGCCACCAAAATGTAGTGGTGGGAGAATCTCACAAAACTGACCTCACCCAACATCTCCTCCATCGAGAGGTATACCTAAGCCACTATCAAGACTTCCTCCGTGGAGGCCTCCCTAAATGTGTCTGGGAGATCCCTGATCACCATGATCCCTTATCCACCACTATACCTGTGCTACCTATATACCTTGATCTACATGAGAGTTTGTGAAATCAAAAGCCATGTTACATCTCTTTTCATAATCATAACCTTAGGCCTCTCTTGGATGAAAGGATCCCCTGTGTGACTGCTACGTTTCACACGTATGCATCTGAGTATGGGCATGAGTATGTGTCTTACACAATGACCCTATACAATGAAGATTGTAAGATACTATAGATGACTCAGTCTCAAGATGAACATTACCAGAACCACCAACATAGTTTCACACCTAAAAAATTTACAATTTATTTTATTTTAAAATATAATTTCTTTTATATCTTGCGATATACCCAACATTGAGTTTAAACAGAACATAATACTATTAAAATATTAAAATTTAAACATTAATGTTATAAAATTTCCATTATGTTTTGGGTTATTAAAATAAATAACTAATTTTTTACATAATTTTATTTTTTATTTAATTATTATAAATAAAAATGAGAATCATTTAATTGTAATTGAATTGATTTCTAAGAAAATATATTTTTCAAACAAGACAATATCATCCCTTCCTATGATCTTATGATAAAATTAAATTTTAACAATTAAAAATATGTATTTAATGAAATATAATTCATTTCTAAAATAATAATATCAAAATATGTATAATGTAAATTTTCAGTATTTTTCTGATAATTTCCTTCTTACGTTGAATATTGAAAATACATATTTTTATTAAAAAATTATTTTTCTATTAAATTATATGAAAGATAAATTATATTTTAATTTATTTTAAAGTAAACATAATTAAATTATATTATAATAAAAAAATTTGTTTAGTTTCATCAATTTCATATTTATTTTTTAATTAAAACATTCTATAATTTTGAGAATTTTCTCTTCAGAAACCCGTTTTGTCATCGCGTCTGTGGGTATAATTGTAATTTTTATGTTTCGAAATATTTTAAATAAATTTAGATAAATGGATTCAATATTTTGAATAATTATAATTTATATTATATAATAATTTCAAATTATTTTTTTACCATTATGAATAGTTAAAATAGTGTAAATTAATAACCATGGTTAAGTTAAAAACCTATTTAACAAGGGTTAATCTAAAATAATAAGATCTAAAATAACCTATAAAAATTTACAACATCCATTTTATGGAAATATATAGATTATATAACATCTAGGGGTTCATAAGGACCCATTTTGGAGGATTCTTTCATGATAAAAATGTTTGTGTCATTTCTTCTTTTCAAAAATTCCATGTGGGTCATCACCAAAAATTATAAAAATACACCCCATTATTCCCTACTTCACACTTCCAATGTTATTTTTTTCATAAAATAATATCAAAAATAAAATACTATAACCCCTAAAAACCTCTTAGATCCCTTTGTTTGATTAGAAATCCATAATAGAATTTTTTTTGGTGAAATACAAAAGAGGTCATCAGAAAAAGAGGTTACATTATTAAAAAAATATTTTAATTTTATTTATTCTTACACCCCATTAAAATATTATTAAATAATTATAATATTATAAAAATATTATATAAAATATTTTAATATTCTATTATGTTAATTTAAGAACCTATATACATCTCATCTTCTATCAAATGAGAAATGAAATCATTGATCGTGTGTACGGAGGAATTTCACCTCGCGAACCCATCTAAATCATTTTCCATCACCACATATCATGGTTGGATATAATGATTAAATTAATATATATATATATATAATATTTATGATATTAATATATTTTTTTAATTATAATATCATATAGACCCTATTACTTTTCATTCTATTTAATATACAACAATTTTAATCGTTTGTACAACTAACTACTACCTCACAAAGTGATGTGATTAATTTTTCTATGATGCTTTAAATATAAGGTGATAAGGATAAATTTAATAAATATAATTTATATATTTTACCTGATATAAAATATGGAATATTAATATATCATACTCCCCCTTTCCCTCTCCCCATTAAAACAATTATATCGCTGCTCATGGGTACAAATGTTCAACTATCTCCAAGAGGCTATGTATCTCATTTTTCATTCCCAACATTAAATAATAGCTATAAAAATATATATAAGGAGTAAATATGATATTTATATCAATAATATTATTTTGGAGATGATTTATTTATATCCTATGTTAAATAACTAGAACATTCATGACCATACATGCATGAGGAAACAAGACAATTAAAACCTGAAATAATGAAAATATTGAAATGTTTTTTTACAAATGGATGGTAAAATGTTATAAGGGGATAATATAGGATATTAAAAAAATTAATACCATTCTATTATAAATTAATAACATCATAATAAAATACCGGATTTTAAATCATGTTCAACTAACAGAATGTGTGGGGTAATGGACTTTCTCCCAATTTCTATTCAGTAGGGCATATTTTTTTCCCGCATTAACTTTTTATGTTGAATTTAAAATAAATTTTACATGTTATTTTAGAAATACTTCATAATTAATTTTATTTTAAGTTTTACCTTGAATTATTTCATCAAAATTAATTTTACATTAAAGTTACAATGTGGTGAGGGGCTTCATCTCAATTTCCCTTCATTGAGGAATATAGTATTTTTTTGCACCTATTTTATTTTATGTTGTGTTCATACTCTTCATTTTATGTATAATATCACGAATAATTCATAATTCATCATATTTTGAGTTTCACCTAGTATTATTTCTTCCAAGGGGATTTTACATTAATGTTACTAAGTTGTAATGTATTTCCTCTGAATTTCCATTTCATTTGAGGCATATTTGTTAATATATATATATTCACATTTATGTTTATTTATATACTACCATATTTTAGTTATTTAACATAAATAAATATTTATTCAGTTTAATTAATGTTTAGGATCATGTTTACACTTTACGAGGTTATAATTTAAAAGTAATGAAAGAGGAAAAAATTATTGTACAGTGTCATATTCTTTTGTGATTGTTTACTTTCTATTGAAAAAATAAACTTATCTTGATATTTATTTAATTTTAAATTACATTTATCAACAATATAAATATTATTTCAGTATAGATATTTTTTTTACTAAACTGTATAATATTTTTACATATAGTGTTTACTTTGAATATTATTTAATTAACAGAGGAAATATTGATAAATATATGTCCATTACTCAATACAGATATTTGATGATAAGTAAAATTGATTCAAGAATAGAATAAATTATTTGATATATTTATAATTATTTTGACATGTATTGATGAGTGTGGACCAGTTATAGATAGCATTTCAATACATTAACCTGTCTCATTAGAAAAATATGTTTTCCAAATAAGATGGGTTTTTACTCATTTTTTTAAAATTCGTTGACAATATTCTTGAAAGACGATGTATTCATGATTCTAGATATAAATATGTCCAATAATTAATAATTTACATAATTTATAATTCAATTATTAATATTATCCACGAAATTTACATAATGATATTATATTTTGATGCATTTCAATCTTATATTTTTATTAAATGGAATGTGTGTCCAGTTATTTACCTTTCCATGTCGATAATGACTTATCCAATTATGATAGACATGTCATTGACTAAATGTAATGTGTTTTTATTAATTTACCATGCGATATTTAGTATAAATTACTTATTCCTGGTAGCTTTTTACTGTATATAACCCTTACTGATTATTTGAGTTAACCCTTATTTATATTATTTTCCCAAACATTACAAAAAAATGAAAATAAGATCACTTATATTCTCAAAAAAAATAGGCTTACAATTTTAATGAATTTGAAAAAATCCAACATAAACAATACTTATGTTGTTAAATGAACATTTCTACCAATTTACCCAGTATTTCTTATTATAAATTATGTCATCATTATCATCTATATGAAATAACTTATATAAATAATTCATTAATATTTATTAATTATAAAAAACGGTAAAAGGAAACATTATAAGGTTGTGAACAAATTATTTGTAAGGTTAAACAAAATAATTAGTAATTAAATGTCATTAATGATAATAATAAGTGAATAAGGGTAGGAATACATAATCAGATTACTTGAACAAATCATTAAAGAACTCATACAAATCAATACATTAATCACAAAATATAAAAACATGGAAAATTAAATAGTCATAATAGTCTACAATAAAGAGTAATGTGATATCAATATTAATCATAAGAATCATTATAAACCCCTAGAAGGAATAACAAAAAGATAATGGTATCTTAGAACATTTTTATTCACAACTCATGTTAAATGCATGTCATAAATAACATGATTCTTGTTAAATCTATTTGAGAAACCCTTAGTTTACTATGTCATTATTTCCTATAAAGAAATGGTATATAACCAAATTCATTAGAGATCAATTAGGGACCACCCATCGATAAATCTATAATGTGATCAGTTGACACTATCTTAGATACCCTATCTCATAACATATAATAGGCTCACTAAATTCTATTTGGGTTTTCCCATCATATATGAAATGTCTAAGAACTAAAACCTGAATAAAGATCCAGGAGCATGCATATCATTATAAAAATCATAAAAACAATTATTATCCATTTCGTAACATGGTTAGCCTATAGAAAGGAAATTGGTACCTTTAATATCTTTGAAACGACATTAACTCATGGAAGAGAAATGAATTTCATAAAAATCTCTCTGAAAAATTGTTACTCTACCTAGAGAAAAAAAGAGTATGGTTTTAATACTAAATATATAAAGTTTAGGGTAACTAAAAAAAGGATTTTTTACATTTATGAATGGAAATAATATTAAAATATAATTAAAAAAATTATTGAGTAAAATATCTTTTTCATTTTGAAAATCAGTTTTTTAAACAAAAAACATTTCAAAAATCAATTCCCTTGAATAACACTTTTAAAAAATAATAATTTATAAAATATTATAGAAAATATTTTCTCTAAAAAATTTATTATAAACATTAAAACGAATCTTCAATGAAATTTACTTCATAATGGTGATTAATTTCATAGTTTCATTCAAGAACATTATTTTTACACATTAAAGAAAATATAAAAGTTCATTATTCAGAACGATACAAGTTGATTCCTTTGAAAAAAAAATTTAAAAAGAAAAAATGGGAAAAAATTTATTTATTAAATCATTTTAAAATGTTTTAATTTTTTTATTTATTATTAGAAATCATTTTTTTTGGAAGAAAGTATATTTCTAACCTAAAAGATAAATAAATTAGGTTTTTAATCAAAACCATTCTAAAAAATGTTTAGTAAAAATGACTTAAAATGTGTTAAATTTAATTTAAAATATCATGAATAACCATTAGATAAGGTAATTAATGATAATTATAATTTTTAAACATGGGATACTTAATCATACACAATCCCGATAAATGATTATACTCTAACAAATCAATCTTACCACATTTGAAACTTTTAATTATAATCCATGTGAAATAATACAAGTAAATGGAACACATAATATCATGAAAATAATTATATTACCTATATAAAATGTTAATGGCATAATATATAAACCTCATAAAATAATATGTGTGTATAAAATAACAAGTATCTCAAAGAAAACAAATTCATACAAAAATCCCTTTTTGCTTTACTAGCATTGAATATGTAAATATCATGAAAGAGAGATCCTAAAATGGATATATAAATAAAAATAATTTTTATTATAAGAATCAAATTATACATTATTGAGAATTATATATATAACACACAAAAAAAATTGATGAATATGGAATAGATCTCACAAAAATAAAAGTTAGACAAGAAAGCCCGTACCTAGTGTCTGAAATGTCACATCTGTATTTATCGTCCTGAATAAAAAACATATATTGAATATTTAATTTCTTTAGAACAATTTTAATCATCATTATCAATATTATTTTACTTATTATAAATTTATATATAATTACTTAATAAATTATGTTTAAGTTATATGTTTTGACCATAATTGGATTATGTGTCAATATTGAATTTTGTACGTTGCCCATGAATAAAGAGTTCATTATATAAAAACCTTCATAATAATAATCATGAAAATATTATAATATTTAAATTTTGATTATACTTTTGAAACCAATAATGAAATATGGTTATAATAAATTTACTAAAGTTCTGATAATGGAGATGGTAGGTCGTACATACACATGAGTAACGTTTCAATTTTTCAATGATATTTATGGAATGAACATAAGTAAAATTTTCCATTCTAAAATGACAATAATATCATTAATATCATATTATTTATTTATATTTTCTTATAATTATAACCCTTATTATGTGGTGGTGAATAAAATAATCACATCGTTTTGAGGAGGCGGTAGTCCACACGCCCACTAACGACGTTATCATTTTCTCAATGAGTGAAAAGGTCAAAATGAAATGATATATTATACTAATATAATTATAAATATTTCATTAATATCCTTAATATGTAATTTATATTACATAAATTTATTATATTTAGCCTTATTACCATCCATGTAACATATTAGTGAAAAACAAATCACATCACTTTGCGGGGTTGTAGTCCACCGTACACACGAGTGAAATTATCATATACCTTACAAAATGAATCATAAAAGGGTATATAATATATAATGAATCTAAAGGTATAATTATGTTATCAATATAACATATAAACTTTATATCTGTCATCATACCCATCAATGAAATGATGCAATGGAATATGAATGACATAATTTGGAAAGGTGGTAGTCCTTCATACTCATGAATGATGATTTCATAACACATTTGATGGAGGTGTGAGAGGATTAATTTAATAATCATAAAATAAAAATTATTATTATATTTAAGATACTGATATTATTATATCATCGTGTTATACAAATAATTTAAGTGGTTGTAGAATGAAATAAAATAAAAACATTTGTTGGAGAATGTTACCACTTTTTCAGGTAACTCCTTTTTGTTTGCATGAAAGGCATTCCATGGTTGGATTTATGTTCAAAATAATCCTTCTTAATTGATAGGGGGAATTTGGGGGTAATTTTTCCATGTATTTGATGAACCAAAGTGGTTTTAAAGTGTGATTTTGGGAAGATATATGGTGGCTATTTATAATTTAGGTGTGTGGCTCCCTTGTAATGTTTTTGAATGAGTGGATTTAATGAACATATTTTTCTTTATAAGACCCCATAATCATAAATTACCTATAATATAAGGTATAATGTTTAAAAATACCATAAAATTTGTTCTGGAAAATATTTTGGGCATTTTTACACCCAATATTCTATTTTTAGCCATTATGTAATCTCATTTTACCATAATCACTAGCATTAATATAAACTATTTTCATTAATAATTATGGTAAAACAATTAATATTAACTTATGAGGAAAAATAAAATATGATGATTTAAAATATTAAATCCAATTAGAAAAATTCAACTCCCAGAAGTAAAAAAATTTAATTTAATATTAATCCCACAGATACAGTGAGACATCTAGTTTTTAAGAAGATTATTATTTTACTAAAAATGATTCTTTAATAACTCTATGACTGATAATAATTATTTTATAAAATCAGTTAATATTTATTGATTTATAATAATTATATTTCATATAAAACATTACCCATTATGGGATATTTTAATTAATTAAAAGGGATAAAAATTATACATTTCAAAAATGTTTTTAGAAAAACTAGTTTTTAAACCCAAAAGAAAACTTATAATAAAAACCAATATAAAGATGATTAAAAAGTAATAAAGTGGATTAAATATAAAAATAAAATAACTAAATTAATTTAAATTATATTTATAACATATTTATTCATTTAACTTACCTAATTTAATAAAAATACATGTCTTTTTACAAAAATCATTAGTTTTCTCTATTGACTAAAAAATTAATATATTCTAAAAAAATCAAATAATTTCCCCAAATTAAATTTATGCTATAACATTTAAATATTGATGTTTATTTTTTCATATAAATTTAATAAAATTGGTAAAAAATTGTTTTAAATTATATGCACAAAGCGTGACGGATCCATCTATTAGAATAACACAAATTTTCAAAAAAAATTATTTTCTTCTAAATGATTCTTATTTTACAACTAATTGATAGATAACCATATTTTTAATAATTTAATTAGTGATATTCATAACCAAAAATTTAATTAATAGGTTATAAATATAATATTAAATAATATTATCGTTATAATATTTCACATATCATTTAAACTCAGTGTTTAATGTAATGAATTATAAACTAAGTATTGTGTGTAATCCATGGTGAACATATATTTTCATGTCGCATGAACAATCAATAATAATTTTATTCTTTTAAAATATCAGGGTCTAACATTTCCCCCCATTAATAAATCAATTCCTCTCAATTTTAACTTTATCTATAAAAATAAAATGATAGAAATTTGAAGATACATTTGTTGTAAACCATCATCATAAAAGGGACAATAAAAGATTATCTTAATAAGATAGAAAGGGAAGTACAAAAGAAATTTGAAATAATATATAACTGGGTTTCAAAATAATAGAACCTAGGTGGTAATAGATATAATGTGTACACAATTAAAGATATGGACTGCGCTAATTGATCATAAGCATGTGAATGATCAATAGAATGTTAACGGCCTCAAAACCATAAATATGTGATTATCAAAAAGAATATCGGTTCATCAAAATTGAAGGTCCTAGGATATATTTTTTTTCTTCATGATCATTTTTTGAGATTAGAGGAATTAGAATACCATCCAGACTAATAGGATATTAAAATATACTTACATGATGAGTAGAATTTCAACCACTAATAATTTTATACCATAATCTCATCATTATTTCCTAACGATGTGCTCTCAAGATGACTTTTTCACTCCTTAAGAACTAAAATCAACTGTAAAAGACTAAATAATGGATAATAATTTATATGGATATCACATGATAAGATAATTACCATAATGTATAACCATTTATATGTTAATTTAAAGATCCAAATTGAATAGTAATACCCAATGTTGAAGCTAAATAATTCATGAAAAAAATATACTTAAAATTACCAAGAAATTTATTAACTATATTCAAAACCAAATAATTAGAAGTATACATATTCTCCAAAATTAAATACCTCGTAATTATTCAATGAAATTCTCATATTTTTACAATGTAAAATTAATCTTTACTAGTAAAATTTTCATAATAACTACAACATACTGTAGGCCTGTGGTAGGCACTACACCCTTGTCGCCCTTTAGTTGTTGGTTTAAGCCCCACAACCTTTTCAGATATGATGGGTTGTCACCCACCCTTCAGAATTTCCTTTATTTCCATTTAAACATTACAAAAACTAAACCCTTATTAAATAAAAATTCATCTTGATCGTATTTGTTTCAAGTACCCCCAAAAAATAAAATTTCTCCAAAAAATTAATTAATAACATAAAAAATATTACTACTTAAAACCCTAAAATAGGGTTTCCAAGACTTTGAACATAATAATAACCTTAATATTATAGTCATATTATGGTTTTCATAAATATTAAGATAAACCCAAAAAACATTCTATCATCCAAAGTTATATAAACTGTTCTCTAATACAAACTATAACAGCCCCAATCCTACAATACTAGATCTAGTGATGAAAACATAATATTTACTTTTCAATTTTTGATGCAGGTAATTTTTACCAAATTTTTAGCCATCAAAACTATAAAATATCAAAAATAAAAATTGCATCAGTTACATTCTCCATGGACTTTTAGGATCATAGTTTTACAGAATTAGGAAAAACTCATACATTAATAATACCCATTTCATTATATGATCATTTATCTCACTTAACAAATCTTTTCATATTTTTCATTATATCATCATAAGTATTCATATGAATTCACTTATAGACATAATTTTTTCAAATTAATTATAAAAATATTTGAGGTAATAGAAACATAATAAGGGTGATCTGAAATTCATAGTAAGGGTAAACATAAGAATTAGTAATTAAATTTCGTCAATGATCAAAAGAATTTTATAGGCGCAAGAAAATATAATCAGATTGATTGAGTGAATCATAAAATAAATCATACCTATTAATACCTAGATCATAATATATGAAAACATGGAAAATGAAATATTCATAAAAATTACTAATCATGAACCAGGTGAAATTAATTTTGATCAATAGAAGCATTATAAACCAATTGTAGGAAAAAATTTGTTGGTTTCTAAGAACATTTTTATTTATAAATCATGTCAAACCCATGTCAGAAATTACTGGATCCTAGTTAAATATAAAGGATAAACCATTAGGTTACCCCATAATTCTTTCCTTTCAAGATAAGGTACATTACCTAATTCATTGGAGCACTATATGGGATAAATCATCATTTAAGCTACAATTGGCTCACCCGACACTATCTGGGCTGACCCATTGTATAAGATATAATAGTATTATTAGATAATATTTGGGTTTTCCCATCATAAAATAAATGTACAAGAACAATAACATAAATAAATTTCAATGAGATTGTATATCATTATAAAACTCATAAAAAATAATTATTCTTTTCATAACTTGGTTAACCCATGTAAAAGAAACGGGTTCTATGAAAGTCTCTTTGAAACATTTTTAACTCATGTAAGATAAATAAGTTTCATAACAATATATTTGAAAGAATATTATTCCATCCATAGAAAAAAGGAGTATGGTACAAATACTAAATATACCTAGCATAGGATAATGGAAAACAATTTTTTTAACATTAATGAATGGAAATACCATTAAAATATAATTAAAAACATTCTAGAGGAAAATATATTTTACATTTGGAAAATAAGATTTAAAAAATAAAACATTTTAAAAATCCATTTTGTTGAAATGCAGTTTTAAAAAATAATAACTGCCATTATATTAAGGAAACAATTATTTAAAAATATCCTTGGAATATTTAAAAATAATCTTTAATGAAATTATTGACATGATGGTGGTCAATTCCCTAATGTTGTTCATGAACATTACTTTTGGATGGTAAAAAGTATGAAAGGATCCTTATTCATAAAGAAACAAGAATATATCATTGAAAAAATAAAAAATAAAAAATTGGAAAAATATAATTTATTAAATTTTTTTTAAATTGTTCAAAACATTTTTTGAAACATTTGTAGAAAAAATGGTTGTTGAAGAAAACAAATTTTCGATAAAAGAGAGAAATGAAGGAATATTTTATCAAAGTGGTTTCTTAGACATTCAAAGTAAAAAAGAGAAGAAAAATGGTATAATTACATAAAAATATCAAAAATAACAACATTAAAATATTATTCATTAAAATTATAATATTTCAACATCGTAGACTTAATCATAAGAAATCCAGGTAAACGATGAGATTGTTAAAAAAGACTCTTACCACTTTTGTAACCTTGAATTATAATCCCCAATAAATATAAACATTAAATGAAACATATAATATAATTAAAATAAGGATATTAATGATATAACATGTCAATGTGGATGTATATACACCTCATAAAATATTATTGGTGTATGACATGATAAACATCTCAATGAATGAAAATTGAAATAAAAAAATCTAGAAAACTTTGGTAAAATTGAAACTATAAACCCCATAAAATAGAGATCCTCAAATAGATATGTAAATAATTTTAAATTTAATTATAATAATCATAAAATACATTAATGTTCAGTATATACACCCAACAATAAAAATAAATGTTTAGTAAGGAATATATCTCACAAAAAAAGTGAGGCAGGAAAACTCGTAACCTTAGTCTGACTTGTCACATGTGTATTTATATTCATAAAAAATAAACAATGTTAATTATTAAACTAAATGATATATTTTCAATTTTTAATATTACATTTTTTATTAATATTATATATATAACTACCAAATTAATTAAGTTTATGTCAGATCATTTTACAATATTTGGCTTATGTGTCAAAAATGAATTCGGTAGGTTGAACAAGGTCAAATAGGTCATTATATAAACATATCCATAATAAAAATAAAAATGAAATAATCATAATTATATATCCATTAAATTTTTAAATAAAATAAATATTGATGTTTTTGAAAAATGAAATAATGATATGATTATGGAGATGGCAGTTCATACATACGCATGAGTTACGTTTCCATTTGTCAATGATAATTATAGAAAGAATGTATGAAAAATGGTTTTTATATAATTATATTAATATCATAACAACCATATTATTTAATTATATATACTTATATATTTCATAACTGTGATGTGGTGGTAAAAAATAATCACATCTCTTTGAGGTGGCGGTAGTCCACATGTCCATGAACGATGTTATCATTTTTAACAGTCAGTGAAAAGGTAAAAAAATTATTTATTATATTTACATAATGATATATATTTAATAAATATCATAAATATATCTTGTATAAAACATATATTTAGTTTCTTTAACCTTAATAACTTCCATATAATGTGTTATTGAAAAATGAATCACATCGCTTCGTGAGGCGGCCATCCACCGTACACACGAGTGATGTCATCATATCCATTAGGGATTACAAAATAATTTTTAATATATTATATAAATTCAAAAAATGTATATTAATGTTATAAATATCATTTATGATCTTAATATCCATTATCATACCCAACCGTGAGATGTGGTAATATAAAAACTAATGACTTCATTTTACAATTGGTAGTCTGCAGTACACACAAATGATGATTTTGTAACCCATGTTATAAAAGTATGTTTGGTTGTAGGTATTAACTTTAACATAAAAAATATCAGTTCATGTTATATATTAATGTTATTATATTTCCATTTTATAATAATAATTTAATTAGGTGGAGGAATTAATAATATAAAAACCCTCATTGAAGAATGTTACCTCTTCTTTGGGTAAATCCGTTTTTTTCACCAGAAGACTTAAATGGTTTAATTTATTACCAACATAAGGATTATAGGGCCAGAGGGTAGAATTTGGTAAGTGATTTTGGTAGTAAATGGATGAACCAAATTGGTTTGAAAGTGTGAAGAGGTGATGAGAGGTGGTAGCCATTTATATGTGAGGTGAGTGGCACATCAGTAATTTTTTTTGAAAGAGTCAGTTCAACCCACGTTTCATTCACGTCACCAAGCCAAAATAATGCTCACATATCGATACTAGAATTTATAAGGTCTAAATATGTCCATAAAATTGTTTTTGAATATGTTTTGTGTCATTTTTACACATTATATTCTAATATTAACCACAATGTAAACTCGTATTCACCTCAATCACTGTAATTAATTTTAACTATTTTCACTAATCATTATAGTAAAAAATTATTTTTACCATTTTAGATAATAGTTTTTTTTATTATTCAAAATATGGAAACCATTTGTATAAATTAACTTATTTAAGTGGATAAATTTAATTTAATATTAATACTATAGATGCGGCAAGATAAAAAGTTTTTAAGAATATATTTTTTTTACTAAAAGACGATTCTGTAATAAATTGACAAATAATAATAATATTTTTGTTAAATTTAATTAATATTAATATATATATATATATATAATTTAATATATTACCCATTATGAATTATTTTAATTAATTAAAATCGAGAAACATTATTCATTTTAAAAAGATTCTAGAAAAAACCATTTTTAAACTAAAAAGAAAACATATACTAAAAACCAATATTAAGTTAAATAAAAATTAATTTATTGATTTAAATATAAATAAATAATAATTATGTTACATAAAATAATTTTCAATACATATTGAGTCTTTTGAATTAATTGATTTATAAAAAAGAAAATAATTTTTACAAAAAATTATATTATTCACAATTCTCTAAAAAAATAAATATTTTCCAAAAAATCACAAAATTTAACGCAAAGTAATTTTTTGTATTATAATTTAATAAAGAAATATTATATATTCAATAAATTTTCTAAACATGATAATAATTAGTTTTAAATTATGTGCACATAGCGTGACTAATATCCCCTTTAGAAAAATATAATTTTTTAGAAAACATTTGTTTTCATCCAAATGATTATTTTTTAATGAGTAATAAAAAATATAACCATATTTTTATTTATTTATATAGTACTGTTCATATAAGAAAATTTAATGACTAGGCTATAAATATTATATTAAATAATGATATTGCAGATTTTTTTAAACTCTTTATTGAGTGTAATGCAATCTAAACAGAGTGTGTTGTGTAACCCAAGCTGGACAAAGTGTTTCATATAACACAAGATAGACTAAGTGTTGTATGTAATTAAATATATTAAAGATATTTACTTTATTTAAAGATAAATATATCACAAGGTCTTAGGGTGTTATATTTTCTTCTATGCTTGGTGGTGCAGGTTGTTATTCTATTAAACATAATTTTATTCTTTAAGAATCTCAAGATGTTACATATCATGTATGTTTCTAGATATCTAATACAACTAAAATGTTTAATAATTTGTAAATATATCCCATTTCATCTATTCCAATGTATTATTGTAATCATCGGCTCTGGGTCCGTAGATTCCGGGTCATTACAGTTTGCATTAGATAAAGTTTAGTATAAACCTTGGGAAGTAGATTAATGAAAACATATATTACGGATAATAACCCAATTATATAATATGAGGATAATTGTTTAATAACATCTTAATTTTTTGGTATGTAATATATTTTTTGTTTTCTCTCTTTAGTACATCTTGAGATAGATAATAAAAGTGGGATTAGTTGAGGATTAGTCATAATAATGGGAAATAAATCCAAAATGGTGAATTGGGATAGAACTAAACATCTCCTGGTGTATAATAATGGACCTTACTATGCACCTAGTTTAACACTCATAGGGGATATGCTTTAGATAATTAAAATTTTCTTTAAAACCCATTTTGAAGGATTTAGAAATAAACATATCCCTCAAGAAACCATGTTTATGATTTTAATATTATCAATGATTAAATTTCTAAATTGATGTTCAATGTTACACCATATTTAAAATTATAATATATGATATAAAATTCATAATATTTTGAGATAATATAGAATATTCCATATTTTAGAAATGTATCCCGGAAAGAAGGAGGGTATAAATACTCATAGCCAATATAGAGATTAACATCATGAGAAAAACAACATTGGTAGTATTATAACTAAAAGTATCATGGATATATCATGGTAGATTAATTAGGTTTTGAAAAATAACCTTGACTATAGAGAGAAGACTATTTTTCAACAGCATGATTCTCTTTTGTTGGGTTGCTTCATGTGAAATACTCCCTAATCATTTGGTGGGACAAATAATCCATTGGTAGTTGAGAAATGGATTAAGTATCTTGAGAAGATATTTCTTTCTATGTTATATGAAGAAAATGAAAAGGTTATACTGGTAGTGTACATTCTCAAAGGCAATTCTCATCAAATATGGTCATTGTTCCATAATAATAGGGAGGAAGATAAAATATAACACACAGAATGGAAATATTTTAATGTGGAATTCTTTGATAAATATTTACCTTATAGGAAAAAACTAAAATGAAGGGAAAGATCCATATATTAATGAAAAAAGGATAAGAAAATTTTCTGGAGTATGAGGATACCTTTACAAGGCTAGATAGATGTTCTATCTATTATATAAACAAAAAAATACAATATTGAAAATTTATTTCTAGGGATTAAGCTAACACTCTGAAGGGAAATGGTCTCTCATATTTTTTTATCATATGATAACAAAGTTATATGTTATATAAAAATAGAAAAGTAATTCTATAGATCCTATATGCTCAAGGGAAATAATGAAAATAATATTTCATCTGAGAATCATGAAAAATGAAATGCATCAACGAAGAGGAATTAAACAAAGAAATTTCAAACTTGTGGTAATAATGGATAGAACCTTTATTGAAAATTCTTAAAGGGATTGGGATTTTTTTGAAACTATAGTGATATTGGAAATAAAGAGAAATAATTCAAAGGGAATAATGAAAACCCTATTATTTAGTGTTTTAACTGTAGGAGGATGAGGAACGACACAAAATAATACCTAAAGAATAAAGTAAATCTAGCATAGAATAGACCATGTAGAGAATTCCATGTTTATATGATCACTACATGTTGGTCAGCATATGCTGCTAAATAGGGGGTGAATTGAGTTCGTATAAAAATTTCTACCTAAAATTATTATTTAAAAGTACCACAATTTAAAAATCAAATATGTCCCAATTAAGTATCATAGAAGATTTATAAAATATTTGATTATTTGAAAGATTTATCAATGAATAATTAGTTCTTAGTTAAAACAAAATGGATTACTATTTTAACGTTTTAAAATAGTCCACTAAGTCAAAAGTTTATACAAAAACTATCTTAGATTAACTATTAGAGTGAAGTTATGTTTTCTGGTTTGAATAAACCAAAAAAGATAAGAAAAACCAATCTTGAAAAATCATAGCATATTAAAATAATAGGTTCAGTATGAATAAGAGATTTAGTCCTCTCCAATTTTTGACCACCTTCTACCAATAAATTTATATAAACAAACATGATCCAGACCATGGATCAGGGTAAACAATTGTATACAAACTATCTACGTAAGGACCCAACCCAAGTTGCCCGGAGCTGGTGCCTTATTTTATTACATTGTAATATAAACAAGGGATATACATCCCAAATTAACGAGTAGTTTAGTAGCTTTGGGAAAGAATATACATATATAAGTTCAAAATTATAGCGTGGAAAGAAAAACAACACTAAATAATTCCATTAGAAACATCCAAGCCTCCTAGATTAAGCCTGTAAGTCATTCATAATTTACTTCTTCATATCCTTGGAAAATAAAACATAATAAAGGGGTGATCTCAAATGCCCATTAAGAGTAAGAAACATAGTGGATTATAACATAAACATTGTAACACCACACGATTTCATAGAAAGTAAGTTTCTTTAAAGTAATTCAATAGCTTGGGCTACACGCAACACTGAGTTTGAGCGCACCATGACTTACCAATCTAGTCGTTTAAAAGTGGTTAAAAATAGTTTTAACTGAATTTTTAATTTTATATACTCCATATAATTTTATAATTCATATTATGTGTTTCTTAGACATTATATAAGAACAAATTCATTTTTTTCAAAAAAAGAAGTATTTTTAAAAACATGCAATTTTACCACCTTCCAATAGAAAACCTTTTTTAAAACCAATAATTGAAATTTTATAGATTCAATTTAAAGAAATTAAATTCTTCTTTAGAATCGAGAAATAAAAATTTATTTTGAATAAATATTTGGTACTTTGGTGATAACTTTCACATTTTGATGAATACTGAAAAATACTAAATTTTAATTAAAAACAACTTTTTTAGTCAAAGTAATTTATAGGTTTAAGTTATTAATTTTAATGGTTTAGAAGTATAATTTGAGTATATTTTTATCATTTAATACAATTTAGGTCATTATATGAAATTTCATATTTAAATTTGACATGAACACATGTCAATCTTTTGATAGTTTTTACATTTTAAAAAACCACTTTTCTGTTTCGACAACAGGAATTTATTTTATGTTAATTAATGCAACCTATATATTTTTAATTTGGTAAAATAGAATTTATTTTTTAATTTGGAATATCAAAATTATCATATGGTGAATTTTTGGTATTTTTCTGAAAACATTCAATTTTTTATGAATAGTGAAAAACACGGTGTTATAGTTTAAAACTGACTTTTTATTTAAATAATTATTTATTTTATTTAAATTAATTTTATGTAAAAATAGATATATAATACCTATATGTGTTTAATTTAATTCATTGGAGTCATTTTATAATAATATTAGATGTATAAAATTTTATTGAACTTTTACTGTCTTTTACCCACCTTCTAGGATTATTTACAAATTTGCATAAAACTTAAATCAACCACTTCATTGAGTTGAATTTCAAAAATATTAAAGAAACTATTGAAACCAGTATATACAATTTCATTCAATAAGATGAAAATAATTTTTGGGGAATAGTAACTTTTGACTTTTAATTACCACGGTTAAAAGTAAATTGGGTAATTAATGGTAAAAATGATATTATAATTACCCTAAAACATGTTCTAATTCTATTTAATAAGTGTAATTATACCAAAAACAACCTTAGGAATAAAATATTATCCTATTTGATCCAATTTGATAAGATTAGGACATTTATTATTATTTTATTTAAAGAACAGTTAAAAGAGTTAAATTCAAAGTTTAATAAATAAACCATTTTTAATATAGCGTTATACAAAATCTAAATTCAACTATAAATATTTATTAGAAAGAAAAAAATATTTCCTACACATGGGTATTTTATTTATAATTTTTATGCACTAAATAATTAAATTTATTTATGACACAATGATGATGCAGTAATTACCTTATTATTGACAGATTAAAATAATTGATATTATAAATATCCAAATAAATGTAATTTGAGACTTTTGATGAATTAAAATAATTATCTAGGTTAATATGGCATGTTAGGGTTTATTAAATATATTTTTTAATTAATCATGCTATTATGATTTTCACAAAAACCAAATACTAAATAATGTCAAAATTGACCTAAATTAGTTTTTAAAACAAATACTATATTATTGGTTGATATAATATTCATAAAAATATAAGGTTTGGCCAAAGGGCTTAAATAATATAATATATTTCATTAATGAACCACTTGTGGTTCTCTTGAAATTTTATAGTAAGATTATTAACTATATAGTGTAAGGATACAAGAAGAGACAATAAAACTTAAACTATTTATCTAAGAGTTAAATATAAAAGATATGGTTAAAATGGTAACCTAAACTTGTATAAAACCTATTGGTTGAGATATTTTAGACCCATCCCCACCTTATATTCGATATAAATTATTCTGGAGATATTAGAAACCGAAAATGATTTTATTATAAAATAATATTTAATGGTTTTCCAAAAGTGACCCTCACCCCTCTTATAAAAGGGCACTTCCCCTTCTCTCAAAATCACAACTCAAAAGCCATTTTTCTCATACAAAACCTGCCCTAATATCCTCAAAACTTACCTCACATAAACCTAGATTCCTTACTTTGATCATAAAGCCAACCTATGAATCCCTTTTGATCAACTCAAAAGGAAACACCCGAAGAAGAGGTAATAATTTCACCACCTTATTTCAAGTTCTTTTCTTCTTCCACTTTCTCTTTATTTGTTGTTTCCAAACAAAAATAATAACTATATTACCTCCTACATACTTTGATGTTATTATAAATATGGTTTAACCATATTCATTATTCTATCCATCCTATAAATGAAAAAGTCTCCCTACATGTGTATGTACGGCTTACCATCTACACATCGTGGTGTAGTTTGTTATTCAAAAACTTAATTATTTGGATGGGTATAATAATGAGTATAACTAATGTAAATAATAAATATAAAATGTTAATAATTCTGTATATATGATATAAAATCCAATTACACACGATTACACCATTAATATAATGATATTGTTGATCTTGCGTACATACGAATTACCTTCTCCACGGCGCGATGGGATTCATTCCCATGTTCACCATTCAAAGATGATTATAAAAATATATATTATTTATAATTAAATAATATATGATATTATAATTCTATTGGATATATATATATATATATATGTAATTACATATATCTTATTCACTTATTTCCATTCAATACGATATGAAAACGGAAACAACGTTTATGCGTAGGTATGACCTACTGTCTCCATAAACAGTGCCTTCAATTTCATATATCTATCTATTAGAAATATTTATATTCTAAATCTATATGATATTTTAGTCAATCTTTATATTATGAAAGTATTTGAATCATGATATCAATGATTCGATCAAGAATAACAACTTAAAACACGCACGATAAAGAAAGTGATTATTACCCAAAATGTTAATTTAACTTGGAAATCATTATTAAATGGTTAGTATAATGTCATAAATTAATCATGTATGATATAATAAATTTTAATATGGTTCTGTTATAATTTAATAACATACTACGGTCATTATACACGAGGTTTAATGTACCCTCGACCAAAGGAAAGTGCAAGGTAAGGGGTTTCTTATCTCACTTTTAATTCTGTGAGATTTCCATTGTTCACCACTTATTTATTGCATGTGGTGTACTGTGTACTACCATTTGATATATATTATCACGATTATATTTATATTCATAGAATTATGTGATTTTTTTTTGTTTTTACTAACTTTTGGTTATACAACTCTATTGATTACAACATGGTAAGGTGTTTTCATCTCACTTTTATTCCCATGAGATTCATGATTTATTTGACCCTATTACCTTTTGTGTGGTGTATGTACTACCCATGATTATATTTTTTACATAATATAATATAATTTATGTGTATTTACAACATCATTTGATGATCCTTCTTTCATGGGGTGTATGTTTCGTAAGTTAGCAAATCGGTAAGGGAATTTCAAATTTCAATTTCCACTCATTTGGTTTTACGCAAACTTAATTGATTACTTTACTCCAATATTATGTGTCAATTCACTATTTATTCATTTATGTAGTAATTTTTACCCCCCTTTGTGTGGATATACTTTTGATACACATAATCACTCCATTGATAAATTCTCAAGTCATCGATATAAGCTTGATAAGAGTAATTTTAACACAATCTCTATTTATTGAGTTAAACATCCAAGTCATTGATGTTGTTTTTACAAGAATATGTGTGAATGTCCTATGATTTATTTACACTAAATATCCAATCATATTGAGTGTATTTATATTTTTCAAAAATAATTATTTCATTGATTTATCCTTAACCTAAAGATACGGTCTTTATAAAATAATTTATCTCAACTTACATTCCATTGAAAATTCTTTTTTGTTATGCGCCAATTCACTTTTATTTAATGTATATACTGTAATTTAACATAGTATATCATGAATCCCTTTATTCTCATGATATTATAAAGTTTTTATTACCTTAATTATTTGTATTCAAGCGTCTCTAATTTGGTTAGGAACCCTAACTAAAATATCATTTTCAATGTTTTAAAAATGTATTCTTCTAAATATTTCTAATTAATGTCCATGTTTTAAAAATGGTTTTAATGTTTTATTTATATGAACATTAATTTTTTAAAATTTAATTCATTTTAATAGTTTAAAAGTGTTATGGGACACTTTTATTTGAAAATATATTTTAAATAGCTTCTCGGTAAATAGTGAGATTTTTAAATGTTTTCATGAAAAAAAGATATTTCTCTCAAAGATTTTTACTGATCATTTTCAAATATTTCAACATCCTTTACAGGATATTATTCTTGATCTAGGTTGATTTATTATGATACAAGTATTTTATACTGTATTGAAGGTTTTTTATATGTTTGACTGTGGATGTGTTATTTTTATATCATTCATGGTTTATGGATAAAGTATTGACATTTCCTCTACTAGTTTTAATACAAATGTTTATATTATGTTTAATCATTTTTATATGAGGAATTAATTTGACTTATTAAGTGATTGGTGAATCTCAATATAGCTCCTCTATGGATTGGTAGGTCTCATGAGACAAACTAGTGTCTTGGAAAAAGGCCTTGACACAATCTTATTTATAGTCTTGGCATAAGGCCTTGACTATGTGGTTATGAAGTCCGAAATTATGCATTCTATCATTATGAAATTGGATATTGATTTTACATGTGATTATTCCACTAGTAGAATATACATTTGAATAATTAAATGGAATTATTTGATTTATCTTTTCAATATTATGAAGAAGTTTAAGTTTAAAAGGCTTGTGTTCTAGTCTTGTACATTGCCTTAAATGTTTGTTATCATTTATAACAATTTCTGATATATTGTTATCCTTACTGAGAATATGTGATTAACCATTTCTTATGTTTTATTTTTACCAGGATTCCAAGAATTATATTAATATTAACTTTCCGGAATTGTCTATGGGATATAAGAGTGTTCAAAGGGGACATAATGTTTTTTTCATTATGTAGTGTAAGACTTATGTATGTATCTAGTATTTCCAAGGCTACTAAACTTATCAGTCTTTCAGGATATGATTCCTTGTATCAAGCCAATGTTATGTAATAATGCACCAATTCTGGGTAACTGGGGTCAGGGAGTTACAAACATAAACATTAGGCATTAATTGAAAACACATTCCTTTACAAATAATAAACTTGAACACATTATGGTAGGAATATGAGCAGAGCAAATAATTCCAATATAATCATGGGTATTATAATAATCAAATAACGACATGAACTTTTAGTTACTAGATTCATAATTAGGTAAGTGCATATTCTGGAAATTCTAAAACATATTTTCAATTCCTCTACCAAGATGTCTAAAAAAATTAAGGCCTTGGCCAAAACCATATATCAAACTGGGAAATGCCTTAGCCAAGTCCATGTCTATTTGTCTCATGAGACCTACCGATGAATAAAGGGGATATAGGGGTCCCCAAACATCATATAATAAGTCCCATTCATTCTTAATATTAGTAGGGATAAACATAAACAACATATATATTCATATTGAAACTCACATATGAAATGTAAATAACTTTCCCCAAACATTAATCTTAAACACTAACCATTCAAAGTAAATTGGGGAATGGTTTTAGGATATCACATCCACAATAAAACATGTCATAATCTAGTCAATTAAATATGGTATATGACATCATAAATGAATAATCTCAATAATATATAATAATCAAAAATAGTTTTGAAACATATGAAAGTACACTTATAAAATCATTAAGTAATTCTTGAGATAATTACTCATTTATTTTAAAAAAAAAAGAGTTATTTTGGAAAAGTCTTTGTATAAAACCATAACTGAAGTAATATTATATATTAAAAATAAAAATAGTGATTTTAAAAATGTAATGGTTTCTAAAAATAGATTATAGATTTCCCTTAAAATTAGGTAAGATGAGAAATTCCCTTGAACTGGGATTGTATTTGAGAAATAATTTTAAAAGTTCCTTTTAAAATGTGTAACTCTCCATAAAATAAGGAAGGATTATGGTTGGTAAAAATATATAGAACACTCACAAAGAATTTATAATTATTACATAATAATACATAAGAAATTCATTGAGGTAATTAGATAATAAAAGTAACCTGAATGAAAATGGAGGTTCGGGTGGAAAAACCCTTAGCTTAAGTCTGAATGTGATCTGATCATGAACTTAAGATCCTAGAATACGAAATTATAATTATTATTAACTTATTTAAAAACCTATTATAAATTTATTTATTTTATCATAATTCTATTTAGTTCATTTATGTCCTTATTGATAAGTTATTATATTGAATTCTGTCATTCTAGAGTGTTCGTTTTCTTGATTTTCATAATCGGTTTACTTGTTTTTAAGTAATGGAGTGAGTGTGGAATGGATGTAAATATCTATATTTGAAATTAAATATTATTTATTACCATCTGTAAGGTTTAATGTTAATTTCTATCATTTGGTTACATGGAATGAGTATGAATCATAAGTTGAAATATTAATGACATTCACTTAGATTATTTTAGTTGTATTTTGATTATTAAGAACTAATTTGATCATATGATTTAATAATATGTAAAAATTTTGGTTCCTGAATATTTATTATGTTATAATACATATATTATAGTCTTTTTCAACCATCAAAATTGTTTCATGACCAGTAATGAAGGAGAAATTTAATAACGAAACGTTGTCATCCATGAAGGTTATAAATTGGAACCTAATGGACATTGATTTCATTTATAAAATAAATGTGTGAGTAAGAATATTGATGATGGTTATTCCATTAAGATGATATAATTCTAGTATATAGATGATAATAGAGTTATTATGGTCATTTGAACAGAGGAGGTTGGGAGAGGATTACAAAAGAATATAAATTGAAATCAAACAAAAAAAATAAGGGTGATTTACCTCTTGAAATAACCTCCTTGAGAACCTCCATAATGGAAGGGGTTTTGGTCTTTTGTAAAGACCAATAGATTCTTATATGTGGGGAGTTACTAGGGAAGGGTATTTTGGAATAAATTTGAGTATCTTTAAGGCTTATAGGAGTGAAGAGAAGAGGAAGTGATGAGGGTGTTTTTATAGTGGAGGAGAGGAGGGTTTTCATAATTTTTAAATAGTCAGTTTATTAATTTCCCTCAAGACCCGAAATAGTGATGATTCCATGGCCAATAATAGTAATAAATTCATGTGAGTTCGAAAAAATGTCCATTTACATCATCCATGACTCAAGCATGATGCAAAAATTCAGGTTTTAGCATTTATTGTGAATTATCATATTTTACTATTCATAATAAATTTATGTTTTTTAGAAAAATACCAAAAATTCTCCCAAACCATTTTCGATGTGTAGATTCTAAAAATGAAGTCCATTTTTCAAAAATAAGTTTCTAAATATTAATAATTTAATATTTATTTAATATCATAATTTATTCTAAAAGAATAGTTTTAAAACATTTATTTTCTTATCCCAAAACATAGGTATACTGTACTTCCACTTGAATATTATTTATATACAATCATATGTAATGTTGCTATTCATTAGGTTATATCACTATTCATTGGGGTATGTTACTATTCATGAGGGTAGGATACTATTAACCAAAAGTTATGTTTTTCTTATCGGACTCCAAATAACTTACTGATCGCAACCGTGTATGTCAGATTTTTGAAATTCACATCAAAGAAGTGAAAAACTTATGTTTGAAGGTCACATAAAACTTATTAGTTCATTATTTTGTGATTTCATGTGATTATGACATATTTATAAGAAAATAATTTCCATTGAAAAATATTGGGTCATTAAATTCTCTCATATTTACAAAAATTTCATCCTCAAAATTCACAAAATGTTACCTAAAAGATTCTGGTATGTCTTCAGCATAAGATCCTCAGGCTCCCATATCGCCTCTTTGATTTTATGACTTATCCAAAGTACCTTTACTAGACGAGTTGTCTGATTCCTCAACACTTTTTCTTTTGTGTCCAAAATCTGGATAGGCTCTTCACAGCAAGATAGGTCGGGTTCCAACTCCATACCTTCAGAAGTTAGGACATGTGTTGGGTTTGGCATGTACTTTATTAGAAATGAGATGAGGAACACATAGTGTACATCGGACAGGCTTGGAGGCATATCCTAATGATATGCAATAGCTCTAATTTTATCCATAATTTCAAAAGGCTTAATGTACCTAGGTCTCAGTTTCCCTTTCCTTCCAAATCTTATAATGTCCTTCTTTGGATATACTTTCAAGAAAACATGATATCCTTCTTGAAATAACAATTCCTTCCTTTGGTTATCAGCATAGATATTTTCCCTACTTTGAGCTGTTTAGATATGTATTTGGATAATCTTCACCTTATTTTTGTTTCCTTAACAAGTTCTGGGCCTACGAGGTTTCTTTCACCAACATCATCCCAACAAGTTGGTGTACCACACCTCTTTCCATACAATACTTCATATGGTGCCATGTGAATACTTGAATGGAAGCTATTGTTATAGGAAAATTCTATGAGAGGTAAATAATGATACCACATACCTTGAAATTCAAGTGAACAAGACCTCAATATGTCTTCCAATGTTTGAATAGTCATTTCGGATTGTCAATCAGTTTTTGGGTGGTAGGAAGTGCTCAAACGAAGATCAATATCTAGATCCTTCTGAAGACTTTTCCAGAATTGTTATAGAAAATGGGGGTCAAGATCATAAACAATTGAGAAGGGTACACCATGAAGTCTTACAGCATCATTAATATATAGTCTTTCTAAACGTTCAAGTGGTAAATCTTGTCTTATTTTAGGAAAATGTGTTGATTTTGTAGGATGATCAACAATGAACCATATCACATTATTATTTCTTGGAGTATTTGGTATCCCCTTGACAATGTCCATCATAATATCATCCCATTTCTATATAGAAATAGGAAGGGGTTGCATGAATCCTCTAGGATGTTTTCTTCCAGCCTTCACCTGTTGACAAACCAAACACCTCGACACATAATATGAAATCTCCCTATTCATGTTTTCCCACAAAATTAGGTTCCTTAAAATCTTTATACATCTTAGTTCTCCCAGGATGTATAGATAAATTCAGACTATGGGAATCATCCAATAAATTTCTTTTTAGCTCGGGTACAGCTGGGACACAAAGCCTATTCCCAAATTTTAGAACACCATCTTCACACACAAAGTCATCCGTCTTCCCATATTTCACAACATTAATTTTTTTAAAGGTTCTTGTCATCAAAATGAGTAGCATTAGTTCTTTATAATAGATATGGTTGTGCAACCATTGTCACGACCCGTCCTCGGGACCCGTTTCGTGAATACCCCAAGCTCGTCATCCATAGGCCAGGGGTTGGAGACTAACACCAAAGCCGTAAATCCCATTAAAAAGGGGAAGACATTGCCTTATAAAGTAAACAAACACCACAGAGTAAGCCAACAGAAGTAAACACTATGTAAAACGGGGTACAACAGTAAGTGCGGAATGTAAATGGGGCAGAATACAAACCCAAACTGAAATTAAAGTACAACTGGAAAGAAAGTACAACAACTGAAAGTAAAGCAGCAACGTCGAGTCGTCCACTGGAAGTCCCACCTGAAGGGTGGGTGAAGATAGCCTCCTCAGCTCCTCGGGTCCAGCCGTCCGCTCCGTGTACGTCCCGCCCAGTGGTCCACCTCTAGGTACCGACTTGCTCCACAAGCCTCAACCACGATCAACGTTA
Source organism: Viscum album (assembly GCA_963277665.1). Lineage (NCBI taxonomy): Eukaryota > Viridiplantae > Streptophyta > Magnoliopsida > Santalales > Viscaceae > Viscum > Viscum album. The sequence goes on along the minus strand of OY728151.1, from coordinate 286,021,436 downwards.
TCCGTCATCTACATCCAACACAACGTAGTGCGGGCAAAGCCCATGCAGGGGTGAGTATACGCTACTCAGTAGGGACCCAAAGACCCCCGAAGGTCTCCTAGAATCCACAAAGGATAATCCCCAAATGAAAATTACAATCACGAAGTAACATCCAACACTACTTAGGTACATTCCCATACATATACCTAAGTCATCAATTCCAGTTCGACTCCAACATCCGAGCCCAAGTTGGATCACTTCCACACAGGATAGTACAACCCAATCCACACAGAAAATTACAACACAATCCACATTGAAAGCAAGTCAATCATATCGAAGATAATGATTGAAAGTCAAGACTTCGCTCACACGGGTATACTTATTCGTAAGGTGATAGAGGTGATATGATTTAGCCACTGATTCATCTAAGATGGGACCCACATAGGATACTAGACCAACTAAGCTGTCGGACCAACATAGGATACAAGACCAGCTACTCTGCCAGACCCATGTAGGATACAAGAACAGAGTCAAACACTACCGGACCCACGTAGGATACAAGAACAGTAGTACTACCAGACCCACGTAGGATACAAGAATAGTAGTCATCGTCGTTGAAACCACGGAGGATTTCAGTACAGTCTTCATCGCTGCCGAACCCACGGAGGATTTCAGTGCAGTCATCGTCGCTACCGAACCCACGAAGGATTTCAGTGCAGTTTTCATCGTCGTCGTAGTCGCATCCAGCTCTAGGGTTCCCGCACATAGCTTGCTCGATTCAGGGAGGGTCCGCTCCACGAGCCAAGGGGGTCGATACATCAACTGACACGTAGTCCGGAGTTGATGTATCCCAAAGTTCCGTCTCGGAAAAAAGAACTCAACGTGACAGACGGCGCGTCAACCAGACGCCCGGTCTGAGAGTTATTGGCTTTTTCCTTCTAGGGGTTCGGTTGGTTTTTAAGTCAAAACCAACTCGACCGTACTCCAACTGCATCCAAAACTCGAGAGAAGTAAGCCAAAAGGTCTGTCTCACTAAGAGGAATCCAACAAAGTCGGCGGCACGTCAATCGGACGTCCGAAGCTCAAGTTATAAGCGTTTCCACTCCGAGGGCCCGGTTGGTTTCATCTTTGAACCAACCTGGCCATACCCAAAGTTCTCCAAAACCTTGAGTGTAATATACCAAAACGACCATCTTGATTCAAGGATTGCATCGAAATTGAATGTGTGTCGATCGGAGGTTCGTAGCCCATGTTACGGGCATTAAAATGAACCTGTCAGGTTTTAGGGGGTTTTGGGCCTGGACCGACCCAGCCCAAGACCCCCTGGGTCGGCCCGAACCGGGCGACCCGTCCCGAGTCGGGTCCGGCTGGCCCGGCCCAGCGGGTGGCCTGGGCGGGCGCGGGAGGACCGGCCTGGAGCAGCCGGTCCAGCCTGGGCGCCCACTAGCTGAGCGGATGCGGTGGGGGGGGGGGGGGGTGTTGTTCCCCCCTGTTGACTGAACGACGTGACTTTAATGTCGCGTCGCCTCCCCTAAACTCGGAACTGATTTTTCCGGCGGCGTGCCGCCGCTGCCGCTTTCTGCGGACCACCGAACGCGCTCCGGTGGTCCGTTTTGCCTGCCGACTTCGCCAGTGGTCCTCCTAGGACCTTCTCTTTACTACGATGGCTTTCAAACGTCGTTGCGGTCCTGTTCTGGCCACAGCCTCTTCATGGTTCTCCGGCACAGCGTGACGGCGCCACGCCCCCTTCGCTGTGGCCCGACTCCGGCCACGGATTCGTTCGGCCTCAACGGCGCGGCGCGATGGCGCCGCACTTCTTCACTGTGTTCCTCCTTATTCCCGCGTGGTTTCGTTGTACCGCGCGGATTTTTTTTGTGCCGCAACAAGAACAAAAACAAATAGGGAGGAGGGTCGGTCGTGTTCGTGCAGTCCGACCTCCTCCCATTATAACGATATCAGGCTGCCCAAAATAAAAGACGATGAACGGCAAAGAATATTCACGAACAAAATTAACCCCTACCTTGATGAGGTTTTAGGAAGTTCGAGTCACGGAATACGGTGTCGCGGTGAGGCTCCGTATATGTTGACAGAGACTGTCCGAAGAGGAGCGGTGTCTCCCTTCCTTTGACATGGGAAGAAGAACGAAGGATGGCGCGTCTTCGTTCTTCGGAAAATGGTGTGACGACGTTCTTCATCGAGGTAGAAAAGTTCTTCGCCGAAAAGATGAAGTTCTTACAATGTGAAGAACACTCCCCCCTCTCAACGCAACGAAGCAACCAAAAATAAAATAAGGACTTTCCCTTATTTTATTATCTTTGCCAACATTCTTAAAATTCAAACATTCAAAATGAATTCTCTACATTTAATTAAACTTAACTTGTCAAAATTAAATGGAGTGTTGGCAACAATAATTACAAGAGAGTTTTTAAAAGGAGTTAGGGAAAATATAAATGAAAAGGTGGGGGCTTGTGTGGGCCCCACATCATCTTAAATCCTCACAAGGGGAGTAATAACATGAGTGTGTCCCACCCCAACTCCCTCACATGGGATAAACCACTTATGAAAGTGGAATAAAAATTGTAACACTATTTTTATTTCACTTTAAACTTAATGCATTTTTAACAACTATCCCCGAGCAAACGCAACTCTAGAAAAGGTCTTCCTTAGCAAATACTAGCGTTGCGGTTTCATCGGTGCCCTCCGATTTTGATTCCATGCACCGGTTCAAAATTTAGAAAAACCCGCTCGTTCGTTCACTGAACGTACCCGAGAAAAACTTTGGAAAATGATTCAGGGCACACCGGTCCTCGGAATCAGGTGCCTTTAAAAACTGCGTACTCTTAAAATCCCAAAGAAAATTAAGAAACAATTTCCCTTGAAATTTACGGGTCATTACATTACTCCCACCTCAGGGATTTAAGTCCGTGTAAAGAAATATCACAAACTAGGGAAACAAATAAGGGTACTGGGCACGCATCTGGGCCTCCCACTCTCAAGTTATCTCCTGGAGGTTCTCGTGCTTCCATCTGATGCGCACTAGAGGAATCGACCGCCCATGTAGGACCCACTCCTGTTGATCCTTGATCTCCACCGGAACCTCTGCAAAAGTTTCCCCATCTTCAATGTCCAAATCCCCATGATTGATGATATGTTTTGGGTCGTGCACGTACCTCCTCAGCTGAGATACGTGGAAGATGTCGTGCACCCAGTGCAACTGAGGTGGTAGAGCCAGGCGGTAAGCCACCTCACCTATCCTGCTGAGAACCTGGAATGGTCCGATGAAGAGCGGAGATAACTTGCCGCCTCGGCCAAATCTCCATAATCCACGTCGATGTGATACCCGCAACAAGACGTGGTCACCATCCTCAAACTCTAGTGGTCTCCGCCTCCTGTCATCATAAGACTTCTTCCGGCTCTGAGATGTCCTCATCTGGTCCTGGATGACCAGGACCTTCTCTGTCGTGGCCTAGACCATCTCTGGTCCCACAAGTGCTAACTCCCCAGGGTCTGTCTAGCATAGAGGTGATCCGCAAGGTCGGTCGTACAATGCCTCGTATGGTGCCATCCTGATGGTGGAGTGGTAGTTGTTGTTGTACGCGAACTCCACCAAGGGTAGGTGGTCCTCCCAGCTGCGACCAAAGTCGAGGACACATTCACGAAGTATGTCCTCGAGAGTCTGAATGGTCCTCTCCTTCTGACCATCCGCCTGAGGGTGAAAGGAGGTGCTCAGACGTAGCTGCGTCCTGAATGCCTCCTACAACCCCTTCCAAAGCCGGGAAGTAAAGCAAGCATCTCGATCAGAGACGATAGATGATGGAACACCATGAAGCCATAAAATCTCCTGAACGTAGAGGCATCCCAAACTCTCCACTGAGCCCTACTCTCTGATGGGTAATAAGTGTTCCGACTTGGTGAGTCAGTTGAAAATCACCCAAATGGAGTCGTGACCTCTGGAAGTACGTGGAAGTCCAGTCACGAAATCCATATATATCCCGTCCCACTTTCACTCCGGGACCTCCAAGGGATGCACCAAGCCTACTGGTACCTAGTTCTCCACCTTCACCTGTTTCCAGGTTAGGCATCGAGAAAAGAACTCTGCTACAACCTTCTTCATACCCGGCCACTAGTGCTGTCGTCTGAGATCCTAGTACATCTTTACCACTCCTGGATGTACCGCTAAAGGGGAAGTTTGAAACTCTCTCAACACCTCCTCCTGCAAAGCAGCTGGTACCATGGTACGTCCTCTAAAAAGGACAACGTTCTCTCCTCCCACAGAGAATCCATCAGGTGCATGTCTTGAGGATATTTGTGCACGCCATGTCTCACAGTCAACGTCCCCACGTTGTGCCTCTCTGACCCACTGAAGAAGTGGAGGAGTGACTGTGAGTGACTGAAGAAAGGTTGTTCCATCTTTATCCACAAAGGATATCTGCAAAGCAGCTAGCTGCTCTGTCACCTCCCTAAGTAGTTGAATGCCCATCCTCCTACTTAGAGCATCAGCTACTACGTTCCCCTTTCCAAAGGTATAGACTATCTCAAAGTCATAGTCTTGGAGGAACTCAAGCCATCGCCGCTATCTCAGATTCAGGTCCTTCTGCGAGAAGATGTACTTGAGACTCTGGTGGTCAGAGTAGGCTGTAAAGTGCTCACCCATCAGATAGTGTCGCCAAATCTTCAGAGTGAATACCACTACTGCTAACTCCAGGTCATGGGTAGCGTAGTTCTTCTCATGCTGCCTCAACTAATGTGATCCATAGGTGATCATTTCCCACTCCTGCATCAGGACACATCCAAGTCTGGTCCCTGATGCATCGCAGTAGACTACGTACCCTACTCCCTCCTCCGGTATCCTCAAGATAGGTGCACTAGTCAACCTCTATATCAGCTCCTCGAAGCTCTACTGACATCTTTCTGACCACACGAAGGTTTTCCCCTTCTTTGTCAAAGCTGAGAGTGGTGCCGCAACTCTAGATAAGTCTGGCATGAATCTCCGGTAGTACCCAGCTAGATCCAAGAAACTCTGCACCTCCGTCACACTCCTGGGTGGCTCCCAAGCAAGCACTGCCTTGATCTTCACAGGGTCCACCGAAACTACCACCTCAGAGATGATGTGTCCCAAGAAGTGGACCTCACGTAACCAGAACTGACACTTAGAGACCTTACCATAAAGCTGGTGCTCTCGGAGTGTGTCCAGTACAACCTGCAAGTGGTAGGCATGCTCCTCCTCAGTGGTTGAGTATATAAATATGTCGTCGATGAAGACCATGACAAATCGACCGAGGTATGGATGAAAGATCTTGTTCATGAGACTCATGAACACCGCTGGAGAATTGGTTACGCCGAATGAAATAACCAATAACTCATAGTGGCCATAGTGACATCTGAAGGCCGTCTTCTGCACATCCTCATCCCGAACTCTTAGCTGAAGATAGCCTGACCTGAGGTATATCTTCGAGAACCACCGTTCTCCCCTGAGCTGATCGAAGAGGTCTTCAATCCTCGATAGAGGATACTTGTTCCCCACGGTCACCTGGTTCAGGCGAAGATAGTCGACACACAGCCACAACCTCTCGTCTGCCTTCTTGGCGAACAAAATCGGGGAAGCCCAGGGTGAAACACTGGGTCGGATGAATCCCTTGCCCTTCAAGTCCTCCAGCTATACCCATAGCTCTCAAAGATCAGCGGGATCCATCCGATATGATGGAGTGGATATCGGGGTTGTCCTGGGGTACATGACAATATAAAAGTCTACCTCTCTGTGAGGAGTTAGTCCTGGAACGTTGTAAGGAAAAATGTCCGCATACTGATCCACCACTACAGGAAAAATCAGACTCTGCACGTCAACTACTCCTAGGATGAGGCTAGCCAACTGATGAGTAATGGTCTGTCCTCTCCTCTGCGTGAGTCCATCCTACGCTGCAAAGGCTCCCTTCTCAGCGGTGAAGGTGAACCTGCTCCCGTCGGTGCGGACACACCGCACCATGCGCCTAATACAGTCGATCTGAGCATGGACTGTAGATAACCAATCCATGCCCAAGATGACGTCGTAAGGCCTTGACGACACTACAAGAAGATCCCATCTGAAGCTCTCGCCTCCTAGAGTAAGCTCACACTGCCGGCACCAGTGCGTAATCGTCAAGTCTGCTCTCGTAGGAGTCTCTAGCCGTAAGGATCGAGCCAACGGCTCCGTCGGAATCTTCGAGCTCTGAACAAGGGCAGCGACAATAAAAGAATGAATCTCTCTTGTATATATAAGAACTACAACAGGGGTGGAGTAGATATAGATAGTTCCTCGAATCATTTCTGGCACGCCGTGGTCATAGGCCTCCGCTGCCTGAAGGTGAGCCTGCCTCTATCCGCCAGCTCCATGTGGTCGGGGTGGACCTCCTGGTGGTGGTGGTTGTAAAGCCTCAAAGTGTCTCCCACCACCTGCTGCTTGGCCAGCTCCCCTGCCTCGTCCACCTTCTCTCTGCAGACCGCCACGGTCGACCCTCTGCCTCTGCCTGAGTGGCCCCTCAACCGTCTGCTGCTCCTATGCACGGCGGGTCGGGCAGTCACGAGCCATGTGGCCCTACCCACCGCATGCGTAGCACTGTCTGCTCCACGGAAGGCTGGCTCTGCGCCGTGTGCCCCGAACCTTTAAGCTAGTGTCCTGAGGTCATCCTTCTGATGGTCTGGTCTGCCTGGACCCCTGTGAGGTCTGTTGACTACCAGCTGCAGACGACTCTGCTACATGCCGCCCTGCGGTAGGTCTCACTGCGGGAGTAGGCTCAATAAGAAAGCTCTCTATGAGAAGAGCTCACTTTTATACTCCTGCCTATGTCGGAATGCTGAGGGAGATCATCGATGCCCTAATCTCATGCCTCAGTCCCTGCTCGAAGGTATGGTCCCGGAATAATGGGTCTCGTAACATGTCTGTCGAATAGCGCGAGAGATCGGTAAATCTTGCCGAGTACTGGGCGACGGTCATGCTGCCCTGCCGCAGTTGTAGTAGCTCCTAAATGCGCACCGCACGGAGGGTGGTTGGGACGAACTCCGAGTGGAAGAGGCTCTCAAACTCCGTCTAGAGGAGGGATGCCTCGTTTTGAACCTGGAGCATCAAGCTCCACCATCTTCCTGTTTCCGCGTGTAGGAGGCTCGCTGCAAGGATCACCATGAGGTCAGCTGTTGTCCCCACTAACCTGAAAACCCGCACAACCACCTCCAGCCAATCCTCGGATGCCTCGGGGTCCGTCTCCCTGGGGAACTGTGGCGGTCTCTGACTCTAAAACTCATGCAGTGCACTAAGTCAACGTGCACTCTCATCGGCTGGGGCTGGTGGAATCGGTGGCTCGATGGGTAGAGGTACCGCTGGTGCCTCCACTGAAAAAGGGCCCTGTACCGAGGCCTCATCGCTTGGTGGGATGTCGTCTTGCACAAAGCTCTGAACCCTAGCTGGTTGTCATCGTGGGGCCATCCTGAAAAGAAACAGGTGCGCCATGGTAAAAACAATATACCTGGTGAGCTGACACAATGTAAACACAAAGAAAACATTTGAAACACACATGCAATCAATGTTTTCGTGCATTGAGTCGGAAACCAGAAGTCAAGGTCCTGGTGTACGGATACGTCAGCCACCGCACCAACACTGGACTCCCTAGACTGATAACCACACTCAATACCCTTAACACTATTGCTTCACATAGAAGTAAGATTAGAGTCCTGAGTTCTGCGGTAGAACCGAACTCCTCTGATACCAATTTGTCACTACCCGTCATCGGGACCCGTGTCGTGACTACCCCAAGCCCACCTTCCAAAGGCCAGGGGCTGGAGACTGACACCAAAGGCGTAAAAACCATTAAAAAGGGGAAGGCATTGCCTTATAAAGTAAACAAACACCACAGAGTAAGACAACAAAAGTAAACACTAAGTAAAACTGGGTACAACAGTAAGTGCGGAAAGTAAATGGGCTAGAATACAAACCCAAACTGAAAGTAAAGTAAAACTAGAAAGAAAGTACAGCAACTGAAAGTAAAGCAGCAATGTCGAGTCGTCCACTGGAATTCCCACCTAAAGGGTGGGTACAGATAGCCTCCTCAGCTCCTCAGGTCCAGTCGTCTGCTCCGTGTACGTCCCACCCAGTGGTCCACCTCCAGGTACCGACTTGCTCCACAAACCTCAACCACGATTAGCACTGTCCGTCGTCTGCATCCAACACAACGTAGTGCGGGCAAAGACCGTGTAGGGGTGAGTATATGCTACTCAGTAGGGACCCGAGACCCCCGAAGGTCTCCCAGAATCCACAAAGGATAATCCACAAAAGAAAGATACAATCATGAAGTAACATCCAAAACTACTTAGGTATATTCCCATACATATACCTAAGTCATCAATTCCAGTTCGGCTCCAATATCCGAGCCCAAGTTCGATCACATCCACACAGGATAGTACAACCCAATCCACACAGGAAAGCACAACAAAATCCACATAGGAAGCAAGTCAATCATATCCAAGATAATGATTGAAAGTCAAGACTTAGCTCACATAGATATACTTCTTCATAAGGCGATAGAGATGATCAGATGTAGCCACAAATTCATCTAAGCTGGGACCCACGTAGAATACTAGACTAGCTAAACTGTCGGACCCACATAGGATACAAGACCAGCTACTCTACCAGACCCACATAGGATACAAGAACAGAGTCAAACAGTATCAGACCCACGTAGGATACAAGAACAGATTCAAACACTGTCTGACCCACGTAGGATACACGAACAGTAGTACTGCCAGACCCACGTAGGATACAAGAATAGTAGTCATCGCCATCGAACTGATAGAGGATTTCAGTACGGTCTTCATCCCTGCCAAACCCACAGAGTATTTCAGTGCAGTCGTCGTCGCTGCCGAACCCACGGAGGATTTCTTTGCAGTCGTCATCGTCGTCATAGTCACAACCAGCTCTAGGGTTCCCACACACAACATGCTCTATTTCGGGAGGGTTTGCTCCACGATCCAAGGGGGTCGATACATCAACTCACATGTAGTCTAGATTTGATGTATCCCAATGTTCTGTCTCGGCAAAAGGAACTCAACGTGACAGACGACGCGTCAATCGGACGCCCGGTCTGAGAGTTATTGGCTTTTTTCGTTCCAGGGGCCCGGTTGGTTTTTAAGTCAAAACCAACCCGACCTTACTCCAACTACATCCAAACCTCTAGCGGAGTAAGCCAAAAGGTCCGTCTCACTAAGACGAATCCAAAAAAGTTGACGGCACGTCAATCGGACGTCCGGAGCTCAAGTTATAAGTGTTTCCGCTCCAAGGGCCTAGTTGGTTTCATGTTTGAACCAACCCGGCCGTACCCAAAGTTCTCCGAAACATTGATTGTAATATACTGAAACGTCCGTCTCGATCAAAGGATTTCATTTCAACTGACGGTCCATCGATCGGAGGTTCGTAACCCAAGTTACGGGAATTTAAACGAACTTGTCCGGTTTTAGGGGGTTTTGGGCCCGGACCGACCCGGCCCAAGACCCCCTGGGCGGCCCCAACCGGGTCGGCCCCAACCGGGCAAACCGACCCGGGTCGGGTCCGGTGGGCGGCCCAGCCCAGAGTGGCTGGTCTGGCCTAGGCGTCCGTTGGCTAAGCGAAAGTGGGGGGGGGTGCTATTTCCCCCCGGTTGACCGAACGACGCAACTTTAATGCCGCACCGCCTCCCCTAAACCCGGAATGGCAAAGGCATTCTGGTCCGCCACGGCTCAGCCGCGACGGCTTTTTCCAGTGGCGTGCCACCACCACCGGTCGCCGGGGTGGCGTGCCGCTGCCGCTTTCCGCGGACCACCAGACGCGCTCCGGTGGTCCGTTTTTCATGCCGACTTCGCCAGCGGTCCTCCCAGGACCTCCTCTTTACTGCGAAGGCTTTCAAACGTCATGGTGGTCCCGTTTTGGCCACGACCTCTTCTTGGTTCTTGGCACGACATGACGGCGCCGCGCCCCCTTCACTGTGGCCCGACTCCAGCTACGGCTTTGTTCGGCCTCAACGGCGCGGCGCGATGGCGCCGTGCTTCTTTGCCGTGTTCCTCCTTATTCCTGCGTGGTGTCGTTGCACCACACTACTTTTGTTCATGCCGCAACAAGAACAACAAAAAAGAGGGAGGAGGGTCATTCATGTTCTTGCGGTCCGACCTCCTCCCGTTATAACGATAACAGTCGGCCCAAAATAAAAGACGATGAACAACAAAGAATATTCACGAACAAAATTAACCCCTACCTTGATGAAGTTTGAGGAAGTTTGTGTTGCAGAATATGGTGTCGCGGTGAGGCTCTGTATATGTTGAAGGAGGACATCGGAAGAGGAGCATCATCTCCCTTCCTTTGACATAGGAAGAAGAACGAAGGATGGCGCATTTTCGTTCTTCGGAAAATGGTGTGACAACGTTCTTCGTCGAGGTAGAAAAGTTATTCTCCGGAAAGATGAAGTTCTTCCAATGTGAAGAACGCTCCCCCCTCTCAACGCAACAATGAAACCAAAAATAAAATAAGGCATTTGCCTTATTTTATTATCTTTTCCAACATTTTTAAAATTCAAACATTCTAAATGAATTATCTACATTTAATTAAACTTAACTTGTCAAAATTAAATGGAGTGTTGGCAACAATAATGACAAGATAGGTTTTAAAAAGAGTTAGGGAAAATATAAATGAAAATGTGGGGGATATTGTGGGCCCCACCTCATCTTAAATCCTCACAAGGGGAGTTAGAAGATCAGTGGGTCCCACCCCAACTCCCACACATGGGCTAAACCGCTTATGAAAGTGGAATAAAAATTGTAACACGATTTTTATTTCACTTTAAACTTAATGCATTTTTAACAACTATCCCCGAGAAAACGAAACTCCAGAAAAGGTCTTCCAAAGAAAATACCGGTACTGTGGTTTCATCGGTGCCCTCATATTTCGATTCCGAGCAATGGTTCAAAAGTTAGAAAAACCCGCTTGTTCGTTCACTGAACATACCCGAGAAAAACGTCGGAAAATGATTCTGGGCACATCGGGCCTCGGAATCAGGTACCGTCAGAAACTGCGTAATCGTAAAATCCCAAAGAAAATTAATAAAAAATATCCCTTGAAATTTATAGGTCTTTACAACTATTATAAAAAGTAATGATTTTCACCTTCCTTGATAATTCGCATGTTCATCTTTACTAGATCCATGTGCAAAGGATCCTTGTCAATAATTTTTTTGTTGATAACTCCATGATCCTTCCTGATCAATGCATAAACTACCTTTTTTTCCTTTCTAGGGTGGTAGTGTATGGTACAATCATAATCCTTGAGTAGTTCGATCTATCTCATTTGCCTCATGTTGAGTTCTTTCTGTGAGAAGATATACTTCAGACTCTTGTGATCTGTATATATCTCACATTTTACGCCATAGAGATAATGTATCCATATATTCAGATCAAATATTATTGCTACTAACTCACGATCATGAGTGGGACAGTTTTGTTCATGAATTTTTAACTTCCTTGATGCATAGGAAATAAATCTATCATTCTTCTTAAAGACACAACCAAGTGCTTTATTTGATGCAGCTCTAAATATCACAAACCCATCATTCCACGATGGTAGGGTTAAGATCAGAGCACTTTCTAACCACCTCTTCAATTCTTTTAAATAGTCCTCGCATTATTTTGTCCATACGAACATAAACCCTTTACATGAAAACTTTCTCATTGGGTTGGCTAAATAGGTGAAGTTATGAATGAAACACCGATATTAACCAACTAAACCAATAAAACTACATACCTAAATTATGTTCATTGGAGTAAGATATTCTTGCACAACCATTGTATTTAGAGGATAAATATATATTCCATATTTAGAAACAATGTGTCCCAGAAAGGAAACTGATTATAGCAAAAATTCACACTTTCTAAACATCCCTTATAATTGATTTCTTCTAAGAGTCTTCAGAATAGTGCGCAAGTGATTTTCATGATCCTCATAACATTTAGAGTATACCATGATATCATAAATAAATACCTCCACAAATTTATTCAAATATTCCTTGAAAACGTTTTTCATTAGATCCATGAAAACTGAGGGTGCATTAGTCAGTCCAAAAGGCAGTACTGTAAACTCGTAATGCTCATACCTAGTTCGAAATGCTGTTTTTGGAATGTCTACCTTCCTAAAAAGAAACTGATGATATATATATCGAAGATCAATCTTTGAAAAATATTGGGCTCCTTGAATTTGATCAAATAAGTCATCAATGTGAGGCATGGGATACCTGTTCTTTAATGTTATAGCATTGATCTCCCTATGTTCAATACATAACCCCATAGATCCATCTTTCTTCTTAACGAATAGAATAGGGGATCTCCATAGAGAAACACTAGGGAGAATAAATCCTATATCACTCAATTCCTCTAGTGGTTTCTTTAGTTCCACCCATTCAACAGTGGCCATTCTATATGGGGTCTTCAATATGGGACTTGAACCATGAATTGAGTCAGTGGAAATCTCAATTTCCCACTCTGTAGGATGTCCAGGAAAGTCCTCTAGAAACACATAAAAATATTGTTTCACAATTGGTATGTCCTATATCTGTACATTTCCCTTCCTCACCCATCGTTATTGAATTCCCTTCCTCTCCAATAATTGTATTAAGTAGAGCTGCTAGGGGTGGATCTAGAAGAGAATCAGATGGATATGTTTCTTCCCTAAAGATAAGGGATTCCCCATCTTCTTAAAAAATTGTAAACTCCTTCCTCTTGAAATAAATTTTCACATCATGATTTGAAATATAATCAATACCAAGGATTATATCAAAGTCAATCATGGGTATGACAATAAAATCAGAAGATAAATCACGTTTATATTCCATAATGGGGACTTCTGGACCCAACTTTGTTGCAATAATACTTCCCTTAGGTGTTTGATTGATAACTACCTTATTAAATCAAATTGGAAGTATCTAATTTTCTTGTAAAAATGAGAAGATATGAAAGAATGCGATGATCCAGAATCAAATAAATCATTGGATATGTTTGAGGAAATGATTAAAGTACATGCCATCACATCATTGAGAACTTCAATATCAGCAGTTGTGATCGCATAATCTTTTCCCTTCTCCCTTGGCATTTTCTATGTAATTTTTCTTTAACGCGTTGAAAAATAATTAGCATAGTGTCCCATATCCCAAAAAGTATAGAATTGAACATTAATATCTTATTTATTCCCCTTACAATCACCAGAAAGATGATCTTTCTATCCACATTTGTATCATACTTCTTTTCTCTTTAATAAGGCACTAGGTTGTTTCCTTCCTAAATTATCATAGGGTGGAAATTCAACTCTTCCCTTCTTCCCTGTTTCCTTATTTTATTTTCAATAGTTTTCAACTACCATATTCTTCTCTTACTTTCCCTTAAAGTTATAAGACTTATATAATTGAATTACCTTTTTGATAGCACATGAACCTATATCTTCATATGATAGTAAACTTTGGGAGACTAGTTCCCACCAGAGGAACGACTTTAGACCATAAAAAAATCTATCAATACTTCTCCTCAGATATCGTATGTAGTCCAAAACATGCCTTGCTAACCTTGTGAAGTTAGCTTCATACTTTAGAACATTATCATATTTATTTTTCCTCAAATTCAGAAATTTCCTTTCCATATCCACTCGTTGTTCATGAAGAAAGTATTTCTATAGGAATATTTCCACAAATTCCCTCCATTCTATCTCTTATATCTATTCCTACTCCTTTGTGTTTGGGATTAATGACCACCACTGATCTGTATCTCCCAATAGAAGATAAACCACCATTATGAATTTCTCTCTTTCATTACATCCCAATGTGAGAAATATCTTCTCTAGGGAACTTATCCACTGCTCATCTACAAAGGGGTTTTTAGTCTCATTAAATGTTAGAGGTTGTTGTCACATAAAAAATTCTAAAAAATCTCCACCATGTGGTGGATCTGGATGCTCCATATGTTTAAGGTTATTGTTCATAACCTGATTAAGTTCTCCCAGTATAGTTATAAGATGATCTTCACCAGTCGTAGCACTAGAGACAACATTATTATCTTGCATTGGAGGGAAATACCTATATGGGATACGTGTGTTCATGCAGTTTTAATTTCTTCCACTAGGAACCATTTATAGATAATTTCATACACTATATTAGGTTATGAATTACAATGTATAATCTTAACTTAGCAAAATACTTATCATATATTGAAATCCTACACATGGCTAACCCCATAATAACAAATATAGTTTCTTTTAGAAAAAATTTACATTTAAATCCTTCATAATGGCTTGTAAAGAAAATGTAAATTATCCTAAGAATATCCCATGGGAGTGTCAAGACCAAGAGTGCAACAAGTACCATTTTCATTTACAAGGATACCCCAAGTCAAGCCTGAAACTCCTTGTCGGAGCTTTCACTCCTAGGTATATCCGTGCCAGAGACACCTCTACCTATTTGTATCTAGACATGGATTTATTTTCTATAATGATCAACATAATATAATCCATACCAAAATACTAGGATGTTTGTTTATGTTTATCCTCAAATATTATCATAGGGATTCATTCCCTAACCTACGTTTTCCAAATCTAGTTTTCAGGTTTTCTACTAATCTTCATTTGATACCAACTGTAAGGACCCGACCCCAGTTGCCCGAAGTTGGTGCCTTATTTTATTACAATGGAATATAAGTAAGGGAAATTCATCATGAAGGACTGATTAGTTAAGTATATTTTGGAAAACATATACATATATAAGTTTAAAATCACGACATGAAAGGAAAAATAATGCTGAACAATTCCATTAGGAACATCCAATCCTTCTAGATTAAGCATGCAAGTCATTCATAATTTACTTCTTCATATCCTAGGAAAATGAAACACAAGAAAGGGGTGATCTAAAATTCTCTGTAAGAGTAAGAAATACAACATAATATAACATAAAAATAAACATTAGGCATTAACTTAAAACACATTCATTTACAAATAATAAACATGAACATATTATGGAAGGAATATGATCTAAGTAAATAATTCCAATGTAATCATGGGTATTCTATTCATTGAATAACAACATTAAATTTCAATTACTAGCTTCATAATGAGGTAAGCGAATATTCCATACATTCTAAGACATATTTTCAAGTTCTCGGCCCAGAAATCTAAAAATAATTTAGGCCTCGGCCAAAACCATATATCAAATTGGGAAAGGCCTTAGAAAAGTCTACATCTATTTGTCTCATGAGACCTACCGATGCATCGAGGGGCTATATAGGGCCCCAAACATCACATAATAAGTCCAATTCATTTCTCATATGAGTTTGTATTAACATAAACTACATATACATTCATATTGAAACTCACATATGAAATGTATATAAATTTCCCCGAACATTAAACTTAAACACTAACCATTCAGAGTAAATTAGTGAATGGTTTTAGGTTAGTACATCCACAATAAAACAAGTCATAAACCATAAAATTAAATATGGTATAATAAATCATAAATTATTAATCCCAATAATAAATAATAATCAACAAGAGTGTTTAAATGTAAGAAAATACTCTTATAAAATCCTTAAGTAATTCTTGAGATAATTACTCTTTTATTTTGAAAAGAAGAGTTATTTTGGAAAATTATTTGTATAAAACCAAAAAATAACGTAAGATAGTATTTTCAAAATAAAATTATTGATTTTATAAAGGTAATGGTTTCTAAAAAAATATTATAGAGTTCCCCTGAAATTAGGTAAGAATTTTAGAAATTCCCTTGAACCAGGCTTGTATTTCAAAAATAATTTTGAATGTTCCTTTTAAAACATGTAACTATCCATCAAATAAAAAAGGATTGTGGTTGGTAAACATATATATACATCTCACACATAATTAATAATGAGAAAATAATAATACAGAAGAAATTAATTTAGGTAATTAGAAAAAAAAAGTAACCCAAATGAAAATGGAGGTTCGGGAGGAAAAACCCTTACCTTAAGTCCGAATGCGATCCACTCAAGAACTTAAGATCCTAGAATATGAAATTATACTTATTAATAACTTATTTCATAACCAATTAGACATTTATTTTTTTTATCGTAATTCCATTTTGTTCATTTATTCCCTTATTGATAAGTAATTATATTGAATTCCGTCATTCCGGAGTGTTCGTTTTCTTGATTTTCATAATCGATTCACTTGTTTTTAAGTAATGGAGTTAGAGTGGAATGGATGTAAATCTCCAGAATTGAAATTAAATATTATTTATGAACATCCAGAAGTTTTAATTGTAATTTTTATCATATTTTTACATGGAAAGAGGATGAATCATTAGATGAAATATTAATGACATTAACTTAGATTATTTTAGAAGTAATTTGATTATTAGGAACTGGTTTGATCATATGATTTAATAATATTTATGAATACTGGTTCCTGGATATTAATTAGGTTATAATACATATATAATAGTCTAATTAAACCATCAAAATGGTTTCATGACCAGTAATGAAGGAGAAATTGAATAATGTAACTTCATCATCCACGAAGGTTATAAATTGGGACCTCATGGACGTTGATTTCGTTTATAAAATAAAAGGGAGAGTAAGAATATTGATGATTGTTCTTCCATAAAAATGATATAATTCCAGTATATAGATGATACTGGAGTTATCATGTTCATTTGGATAGATTAGGTGGGGTTAGGATAACAAAAGAATATAAATTGAAATGAAACGTGAAGAAAAAGAAGGGTGTTTTACCTCTTGAAATAACCTCCATGAGAACCTCCTTAAGGTAAGGGGTTTTGGTATTTTGGAAATAAAAAGATATTATTGGATGCATGGAGTTACTATGGAAGGTTATTTGTTCAGATCTTTGAGGAGATTCATGGATTATAGGACTGAAGTGAAGAGTGAGTCATGGGGGGTTTTTATAGTGGAGGAGAGGAGGGTTTTCATAATTATTTGATCATTAGTTTATTAATTTCCCTCAAGACTAGAAATAGTTATTATTACATGACCAAGAATAGTAATAAATGCATGTGATTTCAAACCAATGGCTATTTACATCACCCATGACTCAAGAATGAGGCAGAAATTCATGTTTTAACATTTATTGTGAATTATCTTATTTTACTATTCTTAAAAAATTAAAGTTTTTTAAAAAAATCCCAAAACATTCTCCCAAAACATTTTTAAACATGTAGAATCCAAAAATAAAGTTCTTTTTTCAAAAATAATTTTCTAAATATTAATAATTTAATATTTAATTAAAATCATAATTTATTCTAAAAAAAAGTTTTAAAACATTTATTTACTTATCCCAAAACACAAGTATATCGTACTTCCACTTGAATATTATTTATATACTATAATAGGTAAAGTTAATATTCATTGGGTATATCTGTATTCATAAGGGCATGTTACTATTCATAAGGGTAGGTTACTATTCACTAAAAATTATGTTTTTTTATCAGAATCCAAATAACTTACTGACCACAACCGTGTATGTCAGATTTTTTAAATTCACATCACAAAAGTGACAAAATTATGTTTAAAGGTCTCATCACACATAGTAGTTCATTATGTTGTGATTTAATGTGATTATGAAATATTTATAAGAAAGATATTTCCATTGGAAAATACTGGTTCGTTACAATCTAGGTCAACAGAACTTTTCCATAGCATTTGTGGGAGTGCAAAAAAAACAGACATGCCACATAGGGACCTCTTCCACTCTTATATATGGGATTGTAAGGTGTAAAAAGGTAGGTTTGTGAAGATATCTATGTATTATCTAGTTTATCACAGGATTCAGTGTGTGTTTATAAAATAGAGACACACACTACTCAAAATGTAAATAATGTACACATGTAGAGAAATATAATGATAATCAGGTTTAGAAAGATCTGTGTGATGTGCTATGCAGCTTCTGGACTCCTTAAATATGGTAGAAGTGAAGCTGAAGTCTATTTCCAGAAATAGATAGAAAAACAGAGTGTCAATTTTTCTTATATCTTCTATTTCTAGGAAGGTAGATTCTCCTCAAAGTGTTCTTCTCTTCAATGTTTGTTGCTACAAAAGTTCATGGTGTTTTGGTTCTCAGTATTGTCTTTGTGTATACACAATAGGTAGATCTTTTATTTTTCTCTAAGGTGCATGAGCTATCTCATTCACTTCTTGTATATATGTGTGTACAACTTATTGATTAGGTATGCTTTTTATACATGTCATCTGACAAGAATCATGTTCTGGATCATGTTCTTGTACCTCGTACCTCGTATTATTCTCTAACAAGGTCATTGATGTTTTCTGTAAAAAATAATTAATAAAATCAATATGATTAAATAACAAAAATATGACCATTAATAATAAGTTTTAACTTAAGATATAGATCATCGGTGACTCAGTCTCTTGGCATCTCAGATTTCTAGTATCTTATACTTTTGGTGTCTCTGACAATCAATATCTTATGTTGTTGGTGACTCATGATGTCGATGACTCTTGCTATCAGTGACTCATGTTATCAGTGACTCATGCTATCGGTAAGTCAGTCTATCGATAGATCATTCTATTGGTGGATCAAACATTCATCAGTAACTCTTGATCGTTCAATTGAGTTGTCGGTTATTGATGCTTTGGTAACTCAGGATTGGTCGGTCAAGCTATCAATAGGTGATGCATTGGTAACTCGGGATCGGTTGGTCGAGCTATCAGTAGGTGATGCATCGACAACTCAGTTATTGGTGACTCATGTATCAATATATTATAATTTGAAAAACTCTAAGTTGTTCTATCATCCAGTCTCTATATTAGTATCTCATGTTGTCGGTAGCTTATACTTCTATCAGTAACTTATATATCGGTGAGTTAGGTATAAGTGACTCAACTATCGGTAGGACAAGTATTAGTGAATTATACTTAGAAAAAATCTATTAACCTATCTTATGATATAAAATCTAACACCAAAGGTTTAGGATTATAAGTAAACATGATTAAATACAATGAAACTTAATAAATAATAATTAATCATGATTTGTGTGCCTTAAAACTAGAGGAGGCCACCAATATCTCTCTTTTTGTGATAAAAAATCATGGAATTATTTACCATAATAGGTAATTTATGATTATAGAATTAAATTCTTCTTAACATATTAAAAATATCATAATAGAGGAAACTTTCTTACGAGATGAAAATTTTAAGACAAACACAAATAGATTTACAAATCACTTTTTGAGATTTATTTTTAAGCTAATGTTATCTTTTATGTTTATGTTCCATTTTAGCTCCCCCTGAGATGCATTCCCTACACATTCATCCCCTTTCGGAATTATAAAAAATAAAACAAATTATGAAAATAAAGAACACATAATGAGATGAAAAATATATCCAAGAAATTGCATTAGTCAAACAGTACATGATATTAGAAAAAAAAGTCCTTATCATAGAGTGATCCAACTACTTCTTGGGAACATAAAAGTCTATCACATCCTTTAACCTAGAATAACCAAAGTAGGGAGGAGCCAGAGGTAAATAGTTAGTAGTGGTGGAAGGAACAATGAGTGTACTAAAATATGGAAGAAGAACTCCTTGAAAAATCGAAGGAGAAAGGCTCAAGATAAAAAAGGAATGAGGGCCTCTATGTCCCTGATGGATGATAAGTTGATTTTTTCTAAGATCCTAAGCAGAGTTCATGGTCAAATAGGTAGATGAAGAAGTAGAAGGGTGGAGGACATGTTTGAGAGGAGAAGCTACTAGAGCTACAATGGTAGTACTATGATGATGCAGGAAGGGATTTAGTAGATTTGTGAAGTCTTTGATGATCATACCACTATAATACATTGCCTTTTCAAAATCTTCCTTATTCTCCATAAACTTGTGAATGGTAGGAGTGAATTACTTAAGCTTAATTACTTGATATTTGAAGGCTTGAGTGACTGGAGGTAGACTCAAATTTTCCACCAAATACTTTAAATGACTGGTTATTTGATTCTTGGTGTAAATACTCTTAAAATATATGTCTAATTTATTAGTTATATATTATTGATAAGTAGTCTATTCTTTTGAGTAGAATATCACCATGTCATGCACATGGTCACTATTCGTTTTAATCTTATTAAGGATATCCTAATCAGTTGCACCCATTATAGTCTGAAGTCACTCTCGAATTATAGATCTAATCATCTCAAAATCTATAGAATGAACAATAGGGGAGGCTAAAGTTAAGGTACCTTGCACTATATCTCATGTATCTAATCTCAGCTGGTTCACATTAAGAGTAGGAGGCTGAGGCTGAGTAGTAACACTACTAGAATTTTCATCCTCAAAAATTTTCCCAACTTTTTAAAAGGATGAACTATAATAAATACCGAGACTATTAATGAAAGAAACTATAACAACCATCTCATTCCTAATTTTCTGATTATCAAGGAAAATGACTTCCAGAACTGAGACCAACTGAGGCTCAACCTGAGATACAAATCTTTTTGTGATCAAATATTCATCTATTTCACTAATTCATGGAACTGAAGAAGGTGGATGTGAAGAGGCGTATCTAACTTCAACCAACTATTCTTCCTTTAAATAATCCAGATCATCTTAGGTGACATATTCAAAATATTTTATGAAATCCATAGAAATGGAGGTAGGAGTAGGAGCAATTGTCCTATCCTCTAAATATGGATACTCCAAACCGAAAGGCCCATATCTTGGATCTATCCTCCATAAAGTCACAACAAGTTATACAAAGGAGAAAGTATATCAACCTTTTCTCTCTTAGGCTATCTCTGCCTTTGAGTTGATGTCATATTTCTTGAATAGACTAGCTCTATCACTGAAGTCACTAAGACTTCCTTTATAGCAGGAACTTCAACATGAACATCAAGGGACATTTTTTAAACAAAACCTAATTAAAAACCTCAATAGATTCTACAATTGGTTCATGTTCCACTAAGGTTGTGTCAATAGGTTCAACATCAGGGCCTTGATCATCACTAAGATGATCTGATCCACTTTTTGATTCATCGGTTCATTCATCTTCTCTGTCACTTACATCATTATCTTCTTCATTTTATTCCTAATCTCTATCACCACCATTATCATTATATTCTTCACTGTCACTTTATTTTTCATCACCATATTATTCATCACTACCCAATCTACTTTCATACATGACATCCTCTGATTCTTTAGTCTCCTCACAATAATCCTCACCTTGATGTGCTTGTTTAGAGGGAAGAGGTCTTAGTGGACTTTCAGGATCATAAGTCATCCTATTATGACTTTCAAAAATATCATTATCACTCATGATTTCTATTAGTGATTAATATACAACTACTTCATTTGGTCCTAGAATAGGATCTACCATATTCCTTGGCCTCTAGGGATGCTCAACAGGATTGAAATATTCATATAACTTATCATTATCCTCAACCCATATATTTTTCAAGGGGTTTTAATTAATTTACATTCTCCTACAGATAATGTTGTTTTTATAGAAACCATCACAAGTTGAAATTTTATCTTCACCTTTATTCACCAACCCCTCAGCTTTCAACAAAGTAGGGATAAT
Organism: Viscum album; assembly: GCA_963277665.1. Lineage (NCBI taxonomy): Eukaryota > Viridiplantae > Streptophyta > Magnoliopsida > Santalales > Viscaceae > Viscum > Viscum album. Next base: position 285,999,864 of record OY728151.1, on the reverse strand, counting down.
CCTTGGATAAAACAATGAGTTTTTATTGCAGTAGGGTTTGATCATCTCACTGATATGAAATATTAAATATCTGTAGAAATTAATCTTAGGAACTCTTTTAAATAGAAATAAAAAATAAACAACTTGGCATTTGAGGGAGGAAAAATTGCCTTTCCTGGGACATAATTGATGATGAATGAATATGAATAAGATCCTGCACTCACTCTAAAGATCTGTAGTAATAGGCCTTCTATGATCTTCATTTCCAATAATCTCATCTAACACTTCCTCAAAACTGAAAATGTCACTGGTTGGAGATACACATCCCTGATGATCATCACACACACCCTCATGGAGTAACTTCAAGGATTCTTATGAATGCTTGGATGAAAAAGATATTCCTTTTCTATATATAATTGAATTTATCCACTAAATTTATGATCCTTGAAGAAAAAACTCAACATAAAGGCAGAACTCATGCACCATACTCAGATTGTATGGTCTTTAATTGTTGTAGAACCACTCCAACAATCCTTGAGATTGAAACACATTTATAAGGAGAGACTTACATGATAACAACAATTCAGAATATACTTCATTCTCAGGGGTCACGATATGGTTTATGAGTTCCAGATTAACATGATTAGGTGTGGGTTGGATGTATTCACTTCTTGGATTATTGGATTAATGAAAATCATCCCCATATCATTGTATAATTTTTTGAGACGATCCATTGAGATAGGTTCGATGGTTTTAGTTCGAGAGATAATGGTTGAAACTAGGGAAAGAAGGGTTCATGGGTAGGAGTCTGAGAGTAAGAGTGTGAGGGTAAAAAAATATTGGATAGACCCTTATATTATAATTTAGGGATTTTAAAACATAAAATATAAAATTTGGGTTAAAATAAAATAAAATAAATAAGACAACACCATTTAAAATTTTATAAAGAGAAATAATTAATTATTGGTCACTGAGACACATCAGTGAAATTTTATATTGAGTCAACATCGGTAGGTCCCATAAACGAGTCATTATCGGTAGGTCCTGCCAGTGATTCATCCAATACAAGTTTTAAAAAATTGATCACTAAATAACGTCTGATGTAACTTATCCTATCAAAATTTAAAGTCTTAGAAAAAATATAAGCAGACTGATGTTCTGTGCCAATTAATTCAAAAGTTATATCACCTTTTCAATAATGATCTCTCAAAAAGTGATGTATCACATCAATATGCTTTGTTCTAGAGTGATAAAATGGATTATTAGAAATTTTAATAGCATGTGTATTGTCACAATTTTTAGGAACATGCCTAAACTGATATCCATAATCTTATAATTTGTGTTTCATCCACAAAATCGGAGCCCAACAACTTCCAGAAGCTATGTATTTAGCTTCAGTAGTAGATAATGCGAGGTAATTTTTCTTTTTACTACACCATGATACTAAAAAATTTCCCAAAAAGTGACATTTTATAGAGGTTATTTTTCTATCAAACTTATAACCACCAAAATCAGTATTAGAATAACTAATTAGATGAAATGATTATCCTCTTGGATAGAAAATAACTAATTTGGTAGTATATTTTAGGTATTTGATAACTCTCTTAATAGAAAAAAACGTGAATCTTTAGTATTTTTTAGAAAATGAACAAACATACACACACTAAACATAATATCAGGTTAGATAAAAATCAAGTAAAAAAATTTCAACCATACCTTTATAATAGGTTTCATCCACTGATATTCCATTTTTATAAAGATCTAATTTACAGGTGGTACTCATAGAATTATCACTAATTTTTGTTCTATCCAAACCAAAATGTTTTAAAATATATTTAGCATACTTAATTTGATATAAAATAATACCTTCTTTATTTTAAAAAATTTGAAATCAATGAAATTATTTGAGTTCACCCATTACACTCATTTCAAATTCATTTTGCATCATTTTGGAAAAATCAACACATAAATAATTTTTTTAATATCCAAAAATAATGTCTTAAAAATATATTTGAACAAATAAAACATATTTAGATATTATATTCATAAAAATAGTAGGGTCAGAAATATCTTATGTAAAACCATTAAAAATAAGAATAGTGCTGAGCATATCATACTAAGCTCTTGGTGCTTCTTTTAAACCATAAAAAGCTTTTGTTAATTTAAATGCATGATTTGGAAAATGAGGATTTTTAAAACTGGAGGGTTGTTAAAAAAAATATCCTCAACTGTATAACCATTTTGGAATTCAATTTTAACATCCATATGATAGAGTTTTAATGACATAAGCTTGCAGTATTCTAATGGATTCAAGTCAGGAAACACGTTCCAATGTTTATTCATATTCTATTCCTTATTCTTGACTTTAACCTTGTGCAACTAGTCTAGCCTTATTTATCACTATAGTTCCAGATTCATCCACTTTGTTTCTAAATACCAACCTAGTGTCTATTATCAATGTTTCCTTGGGTTTATCATCAAGTTTCCAAAGTTTGTTTCTTTCAAAAATATTCAATTATTCTTGTATATCCATTACCTAAGATTCATCATTGATTTCTTCATCGATGTTCTTAGGATTAAGATGTGGAAAAAATGATTGATGTTCAACTAGTTCTTTTAGAGAAGCTCTAGTTCGTGTCCCTTTATCTATGTCTACAACTAAGGCATCTAAGGGATGGTTCTTAAGGGTTCTAACTGATCTAGAAAAAGAAGGTATGGTTACTTTTAGTTCATCTACAAGTTTTGGTTCTCTGTGGTAAGAATCTGGAGATCTTATAGAACATTATTCTTGTTTGACAAAAAAAATCATGCACTTTACGATTTACGTCTAGATTTGATAGATTTTTCTCTATATTTTCTATAGAGGTTTTAGGTTCATGTGGGTATGATTCATCAAATTTGATATGTAAAAATTATTCCACACACTTGGTTATTTTATTAAATACTCTATAGGATTTTCTAGAGGTTGAATAACCTAGGAAAATTCCTCCTTGACTCTTGGAGGAAAATTCTTCTAGATTATATTTCGTATTAAGTATATAGACTTCACAACCAAAAAACATTGAAGTAATTAACCTTTGGTTTCATATTATTCCATAACTCATAGGGTCTTTTCCTATTAATTAGTATAATTAAAACTTTAATGATTTTTTAATAATATGTATTCACAGATTCTACCCAAAAATAAATAGGTAGATTATATTCACTAATAAAAGTTCAGGATATCTCTTGTAAGGTTCTATTTATTCTGTCTATGACTCCATTCTGCTAGGGTGTCCTAGGTGAAGAGAATTTATGATTATTTCTATTTTGTGAGAAAAAAATTCAAATTCTTTATTTCTAAAATCATGACCATGATTACTTCTTAAGGTTTTGATTTTATGTCCACTAAAGTTTTCTGTTGACTTAGCATACTTGGTGAAATAATAATAAGCATCACTCTTTTGAGCTAAATTTTTTTCCAATTATACCAAGAAAATAAATATACTAGATCATAGACATACTACTTCCCATTTAAAATTGAAACCCTAAAAGGTCCAACCATATCCATCTAAACCAACTCAAGAGGTTGCAAAGTTGAATCTTATTTATTTGGTTTGATAGATATTTTATACTGTTTTCCATTTTTATAAGGATTGCCAACATTATCATTTGGAAACTCAATTTTAGGTTGATCCCTGGCTAGTAAATATTTAGTAAGCTTTATATGGGAGTGAATATTTCACTGTCCAAGTCTTTTATACTTGTGGAAAGAATCTTTGTAAAATACACTTAATCAAGACTCATTTTCAAAAACTAAGGAATCTAGATTAATAATATAATAACTTTCATTTCTAAAATCAGTGAATAATAAATTATTATTAAAATTTAAAATATTACATGCATCATTTCAAATTTAATATGAAATAAATTATCACATAACTATAAAATTATAAAAATATTATACTTAATATCATCAACATAAAGAACATTATAAATTAAAATTGAATCAGTGTTATCAATTTGGCCAAAGCCAATAATTTTTCATTTTTCATTGTCACTAAAGGTTACATTCCCACCATCGATCTTTCTAAGATTCTAGAAGAAAGAATAGTTTCCTATTATATGTCTTGAACATCCACTTTCTAAGTACCATAAAATCTTATAAGAACTCTTAAAATATATTTCCTATAAAAACAATTCAAAAAAGGAAAGACTATGGTACCCAAAATTTCCTGGGTCCAATAATATTAGTAATGTAATATTTTGGAACCCAAATTTGATTCATGGGTTTCGTATAAGCAGTTTGCAAGGTATTATAAAAATAAACACTATTGGGTCAAGAAAAACTAGAAGATATAAAAGATTTTCTAGTATTGTAAGTTATAATAGTTTTTTAAAATCTAGGCACAAAACCAATTTTTCTAGATTTTGATACAAAATTGTTTTAAAAAAATCTTTTTTCTAGGTTGATAGAAAATACCATTATTATATTTGGGAGAAACTTTTTTTTCTAAGAATTTGAACTAAGGTATATTTACCATTTGTAAATTTCTCCAAATCCATCTTTAATTTCTCATTAGATAGTCTATGTTCATTGTTCTCATGGATAATTCGAGAATTATTATGATTTTTAATAGTAAGTTCAGATTTAAAAGAAATTCTAAGAGCATGTTATTTTTTGATTGATTTTTAATTATCCTTTAGTTTATTGCATGTGTCCTCAATCATTTTATTATTTTCAAATACTTCTTAACATTTCATATTTTCATAGTCATATTTATCTCTAGAATAATAATAATTCTATGCATAAGATTTTAGAGTTACCTCAAATGTGTTTTTCATGAAACATACAGTGGAATTGTCAGCCTTCTCATCATGTGATGACTCTGAGTCCACAAATATATCCTCAGAATTACTCCAGGTGGCATTCATTTCCTTTTTATATTTTTTATCTTTATCATCATACTTATTTTTATACTCTAAATTAAGATAGTCAAATTTTACATGTCCCCTCCTCTTTCACTCATATAAGACTATGTCATTAGTATTTTCATTTCTCTTCCAGTCATTTTTCAATTTTCGTTTTCTATTATACTTAGCATTATAACTAGGTTTTCTGAAGAACTTATTTATTTTTTAAAACTTTTTAAATCTCCTAGCCAACTAAGAAATTTCCTAATCACTGTCACTTGATGATTCTTAATTGTTGGAACTTTTAGCATGAACTTGTACATTCTATTTTTGTTTGGAGGTAGTGGTTTTGAAATACACTGAATTTCTATTTGGTTCAACATATTCTTCTCTATTAACCTTCATCTCTTCTTCATACATCATCAAACTTCCTATCATCTCTTTCATATGTAAAGTAATAATATCATGATATTCCCTTATTTATAATGAGGTTCCTTTATATATTTCTAGTGGCCATCTAATAATTCACATTATATGCTCCAAGTATGTGATTGTCTTTAACAGATAGGCCAATATATTTACAATTTCATTGAACCTACGTTACATGTTATAAATAGGCTAATTAGTCTTAATTTTGAAGTTATCTTATTTAATGGTATATGTATTAAGTCTCATTTCTTTAACATTAGTGGTTCCATCATGTGAAACATCCTGTGTATCCCAAATTTCAAATGTTTTTTTACTTGCATAAATACTATTAAATTATTCATCCCATAAGGAGTAGTATAATGAATTCATAACATTATAGTTATTATTTTTGGCTTCCTTAGTGGAATCATCCCAAGTGTTCCAAGTTGTATTAGGAATTTTATATTCATCTACAATCGAAGATCATATTTCAAAACCCATACTTTCCAAATGCATTTTCATTTTAATTTTCCACTGGCCATAATTTGTTCCATTAAAGTAGGGAGGTATGTTGGTAGCAAGACATTCTTTTCTAATGTCAATTTGAAATATATTTTAAATATTTTAAAGAAAAATGTATTTTGAACTAACAAAAAATTAGATATATTTCAAACACAACTAAAATAACAGTCTAAAAGAGTTAAAAACTTTGAAAACATTGAGAGTAAGAAAATATTTGGTACCAAATATTGGTCGGAGTAGGACACCCAATAGGGGTGAATTGAGTTATTATAAAAAAATTTGTCTAAAATTATTATTTAAAAATAACCCAATTTAAAATTAAATACGACCTAGTTAACCAAAGTGAAAGATTTATAAAAGATTTGATTGTTTGAAAGATTTATCAAAGATTGATTAGTTCTTAGTTAAAAGAATATGGATTACTGTTTTAACATTTTAAAATAGTTTACTAAATAAAATTAAAATACAAAAATTATCTAATATTAACTATCAGAGTGAAGTTATGATTTCTAGTTTGAATAAAAAAATAGATAAGAAAAACTAATGTTTAAAAATCACAACAGCTTAAAACAAGAGGTTTAGTCTCAAGCATAGACTTAGTCCTCCCCACTTCGTGATCACCTACCACCAAGAAATTTGTATAAATAAACTTGATCCACACCCAGGATCTGGGTATACAATAACATAAATACATTTTAGGTCAACAAACCTCTTCCATAGTTTTCATGGGAGTAAAAAATATACATACATGCCACATAGGGACCTCTTCCATTATTATCTGTGGGAGTGTAAGGTGTAAAAAGGTAGGTTGGTGAAGATATCTATGCATAATCTTGTTTAGAAAATTTTTTAGTGTGTGTTTATAAATAGAGACACACAAGACTCAATATGAAAATAATGTACACAGATAGAGAAATAAAATGAGAGTAGGGTTTAAAAAGCTCTAGGTGATGTGATATAAAGCTTCTGGACTCCTTAATGATGGTAGAAGTGAAGCTGGTGTCGACTTCCAGAAACAGACTAAAAAACAGAGTGTCGTTTTTTATTCTCCCATATTTGTCCAGTAATGTAGATTCTTCCTCGAAGTGTTCTTCTCTTCTAAGTTTGTTGTTGAAATAGTTCATGGGGTTTTTGTTCTCAGTAATGACTTCGTGTATGCATAATAGGCAGCTCTTATGTTTTTATATAAGGTACACGGGATATCTCCTTCCCTTCTCATATATATATATATATATATCTGTGTACAACTTATTGACCAGGTATGTTCTTTATACATGTCAGCCGACAACAAGCATGTTCTCAATGTTGTACCGGTTCCTCGTACCTCATATTGTTCTCTAAAACTTTCATTAATGTTTTCAGAAAAGAATCATAAATAAAATAAGTTGCATTAAATAACACAAAAATGAATGTTAATAATAAGTTTGGATTTAAGATACAAATCATCAGTTTCTCATTTTGTTGGTATATAAGACTGTCGATATCTCAGACTATCGGTTTCTCAAACTATCGATGTCTTATATTGTCAGTGACTCTTATTGTCGGTGACTCATTCTGTTAGCGACTCATGTTGTCAATAAGTTGTTCTATCAATAGATCATTCTATCAGTGGATCAAATTTCCATCGGTAACATAGGATCGGTCAGTCGAGCTGTCGGTAGGTGATGCATCAGTAAATTAGGATCGGTCATTTGAGCTATTAGTAGGTGATGCATTGGTAACTCAATATTGGTCGGTTGAGCTATTAGTATGTGATGCATTAGTAACATAGTTATCGGTGACTCACTTATCGGTAGTTCATACTTAGTAAAACTCGGATTCATTCTGTCAGTTAGTCTCTCTATCATTATATCATGTCGTCAGCAGTTTAGACTTCTATCAGTAACTTATGTATCAGTAAGTCAGGTATCAGTGACTCAACTATTGGTAAGACAAGTATCAGTGACTTATACTTATCCAAAATCTATTAACATGTCTTATAAGATAAATGTTAACACAAGAGGTTTAAGATTATAAGTAAACATGATTAAACACAATGTAACTTACTAAATCATAATTAATCATGATTTGTGAGAATTAAAACTAGAGGAGGCCAACACTATAGTTAAGGAGGAAGTTCCTAATAATTTGGTGGTTGGTATATTAATGATAGCTTCAAATTTATAAAATTATTTATTAGATTATAAATCCTAACACTATTTTATATTATCCATGTTTGTTGATAAAATTTTATATTTCCTTAGAAATTTAATAAATAGGTATCATTTAAAAGCCATAATTGATGTATTAATCCAAAAATTATGTGTTAGGAAGTCCCAATTATGGAATTTAAATATACATTATTTTTTGACCATACTATCATACATATGGTTGACTTGGATATAATCCCTGGAATGGATTAGATTTCAAAATATGATGCAGAAATTTATTGCTAGAAGAAGGAAATTATGCTGCATGATTAAGATATAGTGTTATTTATATTTATATAAAATATGCAATCATATAATTAATTTATATATCCCCAAACCATACTTATTATAAATAATATTCTTTCAAATTAATAGAAAACAAAATCATTTGATGGAAAATTTAATAATCAAATTAAGGATTTGTCATTTTTACAAGAGTATACTGATGTATTTCTTAAGGAATTACCTAGAAATCCACAAAATCATGAAGTTCATTTTTCCATTTGTTTGATATCTAATTTAATACCAATATCATTTAAATGTTTTTGAATGGTTAGTGTGGAATTAATACATTTTAAGAAACAAGTAGATGATTTTTCTGGTAAAGGACTTATTCTCTATAATGATTCACTATAGAGAGCCTATATTATCTTCATTAAGAGTAAATATGGATCCATGAGTATGTGAATTTAATATTGGGAAATCAATGATATTAGAATAAATTAAAAGTATAATCTTCCTCGAATTGTTGATTTATTCAATCAATATTACGGTGCCTAATATTTTTCAAATATTGACCATTATTATGAGTATCATTAATTAAGAGTAAATATAGAAGAAATTACAAACATATTTTTTCTAATGAGTTATGGACATTATGAGTTTACATTTATATAGTTTGGATTTTCTAATTTACCCTTGGGTTTTATAGATATAATGAATAGAGTATTCAAGGAATATTTTTATAATTGTTTTGTTATTAATTGATGATTTTTTATTATTATAAAAGATATGAGGACATTTATAATCACTTGGTAATCATTTATGAGGCTCTTAAGAAGAATTAATTAGAAGGGAAATTGATTCAGTGTGATTTATAGCATAAAAATCCTCTTTTCAGGACCATATTACCTTCAAATATAGAATCTCAGTTGATCCTATAAAGAAAAAGGTATTCGGATAATGGCCTATACAAATAAACATAATTATGGTACATTGATTCATTGGTTTATCAGGTTACTATAGATGAATCATTCACAATTTTTCCTTATTGGCTAACCCATTAACCAATGTTATGTGTAAAGGGGTTATGTTAATTTAGATAATATTTTTTTTAATATTTTTTGATGAATGGATGATGAGATTGACTAATGATATGATTTTGACTCTACCATATTGAAATGATAGGTTTTGGATATATAGTGATTCATCAAAGAAGTGACTTGGTTCTATCCTACTTCAAATTAATAATGTTATTTCATATCAATCACTAAAATTAAAGACTCATAAATAGAACTATCCAACCCATGATCATGAATTGGTAGTTTTAATATCTACTTGGATGATATAGAGACATTATATTGAAATATGAGAGGTATACATGGATCATAAAACCCTGAAATACATATTTTAACATAAATAGATCAAATGGGGGAAAAGGTTATTGTTTGAGTTACTCAAATATTATGATTCCTTGATACACTATCACCCGAGGAAGAAAAATAAGGTAGATAATCCTTTAATAAGGAAGTATCATGTAGTTAGGAACCAAATGAGGATCAAGAGGGATCCTATGATCATGAATCCTATAAATATAGAAATTGAAATTATTAAGAAATGAAATTCATCATTCATTTTTCAAATGATTATGGAACAATATTTATTATAAAATATACGTCATTATCAACTTGATGATAAGAATATTAATGGGAAATTGAAGATGGTAAATGATATGAAATTAGATGACTTTGTTTGTGAAGATAATGTTCACAAAATTATAAAGATATGATCTATTCCATCTATACCTAATATTTAATTGGAATTTTTGGATGATGTTCATATCTTAAATTTATCTATACCCTAGTACTAAAAATATTCAAAGGGATTTTAGGGATCATTTATGGTGCGGTATACTGATGTGGGAAATTTTATATTATGTTTCTAGATATTTGAGTTTTTATCATGTCTATGCTATGAGATAACATCCTATAGGTTTCATGAAACCTCTTCCCATTAAAATTTAGAAATGGGAATAAATTACTATGGACATTCTAAAAGGACTCCCATAAAATACTAGGAGGAATAATGAAATATTGGTCATCATTGATTACCTAACAAAATCTATACATTTTATCACTATAAGAGAATATTTCCATTTTGAGATACATGGAATGAAATATATTAATATTGATTTAATACTTCATGATTCACTTCTCTCAATAATGTATGGTCATGATCATCATAATATATCAAAATTATGGAAGTGTCATTAAAAGTATCTTGATACTATGCTTCATTTGAGTAATTCCAATAATCCTCAAACTAATAGACAATCCAAAAGGAAAAATCAGGAAATGTATGAATTTTTGTGTTCATGATCACTTGAAATTCAATGTATTAGGGATTAATATTTACCTTACTTATATTTTTCTTATAATAATTTTTCCCACTATAGTATTCAAATGGAACCAAATGAATCATTATAAGAAAAGTGATGTCATAATCTGTCTTATATAGATGGAATTGATGAAAGGAATCTGATGGGTCCTATACTAGATTCAGAGGTAAAAAAAAGTTAATACTATTTAGGATCATATTAAACCAAGTCAAAGTAGGTAAAAGAGATATACCGAAAATCAGAGGAATTATTTGGAATTCCAAATGTGAGATCATGTTTTCTTGTAAGTATCTCTATGGAAGGGTTTTATATGGTTTGGTAAGATGGGAAATATAATACTTGGGAATATTGGACCCTTTTAAATACTTTAAATGTTTTTATTTGTGTCTTATCAGTTGGAAGTTACACCAAGTCTCCAAAAAGTACATGGCATGTTCTATATATTATTGTTTAGGAAGTACATACCAGAAGCAATTATTCTCCTCACATATAAAGAATTAGTATTGGAAGATTATCTTTTATACTATGAAGAACCCAATTATATTCTTGATACTAGAGATAATGTATTGTGGAATCAATGACTCAATTGGTAAATATACATTAGAGATATCACAAAATAGAGGAATTTATATTAGAACCAAAGGATTTTATAATGAAGAACTTCCCTAATATATTTAGAACATAATGTCGATGAAATTTCAAGGAACAATTATTTTTGGAGGAAAAAATGTTACACCCCAAGATATTATTATTTATTTCCTTTTTAAATTTATTTTCTTTGTTGTATTTGGATCTACGTAACATTGAGATTAAATTAAGAATAAAACTATATTAAATTATTAGTATCTAAAGGTGACCATTATAACATATACATTAAGTTGTTGGGTATCAATAGGACTAACTAAAATCTGGATTAAAAAATTCATTAGTTTTATATTGAATATAAATAAAAATATGAATAATTTAAAAATAAAATAAATGATTTATGAAAATATATATTTTTCCAAGAAAATGGGATCATCCCTTATTGTACACTTATGAATTTTTTTTTTGAATTTAGAATTTTTTTGATACAATAAAATTAAATTTGAAATAATATTATCCAAATTATTTTATAGTGAACTATTTGGGATTTCACTTAATATTTTTTTTCGATTAATAGTGAAAAATAAGAATTTTTATTGAAAAATTCCCTTTCATTAATATTATTTATAAAGTTAAATTAAATTTTAATTTTTTTTAAATAAAATTAGATCAATAATATTTTAATAAATATAGTTTTTTTGTTTAATAAATATCATATTGACTTAATATATTAAAACATTATATACTTTTGAGAATTTTAACTTTGGAAACTCACTTTTTTATCACATCTATGAGTATATTTTTGAATTTTACTTTGATAATTATATGAATTTAATTTTGATAAATGGAATAAATATTTTTTATAATCATAATTTGTAGTATATAATTAGTTTAAATTGTTTTTTCACCTTAATTAAGAGTAAAATTAGTGAAAAATAATTACTACATTTAAGGTAAAAACTGATTTACATGGGGTTAAACTAAAATGATAAGGGTTAAAATAACCTTCCAAGATATCCAAATTTTTTTCAAGATTTTTATCAACAGTATATTCAATAAGGTTAAATAATTACCCTTTTATGAGGATTTCAAATTCATAAAAATATGTGTCTAATTGATTCCTTTAAAAATTCTATGTGTGTCCTCACCCCCACTTATAAAAGGACACGCCCTTTCCACCCCTCTTGAATCCTCCAAATAAATTTGATTTCAAAAATCATAAAACAAATACCTACACCTATAAAAACATCCATGATCTGTTTTTTATCATAAATCCATCTTGGAGAGGATCTCTAATGCAAATATGAAGAGAAAATTCAGAGAAGGGGTAACATTCTTACATAATCTTTTTTATTTTATTTTTTATTCTACCTCATTAAAATTTTATTCAATCATGATTATATAGTTAAAAAGTATATTCCAGGTAATAAAATTTTATTATGTTAATTTAATATAATATATCCATCTCCTATTCTATAAAATGGGAAATGAAATCATTGATCACTTGTACAGTGGGATATCACCTCACGATTTGATGTAACTCATTTTCCTTGAACATCTCTCACAGTTGGATATAGTGATGGAAATAATGATTAGATATAATATTAATGATATTAATATACTAATGTAATTTTAATATCACTTTTTAATTATTAATTTTGATTCCTTTTAAAATAAAATAACTTCCCTTGTGTGTATGTAGGACTAGCGCCTCACGAAACTATGTGATTTATTTTTCACTAATGCTTAATGATATAAAATAAGGATATAATTAATTAAAATATTTGATAAATATTCCTTGATATTAACTCTTTAAAATTAATATATAATATTATTCCTTACCCTATCACCCATTAATATAACGACATCATTACTCCTGTGTATGTACAACTCACCATCTTTACAAAGCAATGAAACTCAATTTTCATGCGAGAAATTAAAGAATGGTTATAAAAGTATTTCTAATGAGTAAATATTATATTTATAACATTTATATTAATATGGATATGATGTATTTATATCCTACATACAAGAACCTGAATATTCAAGAAAAAAACGAATGAAAAAACAAGGTAATTAACACTAAAACTAAATAAAAAATGATATATTATTTGAAAATGGATGGTAAAATGTTATAGTAGAATAATATATGAAATTAAAAATATTATTTTGGTTTTATTATAAATTAATAACACGATTAAAACCATTATACACGAGGTTAGGACACATTCAACTAAAGGAAAGCGTGACCTAAGGAACTTCATCTCAATTTTTCCTCACTGAGTCATGTTTTATTATTTTGTACCTAATTTACTTTATATGGTGTACATAATTCAAATTTTAAATATTATATCATGGATCCTTTCTAATTAATGTAATTTTATGTTTAACATTTAATTATTTCAAGCAAGTGGATTTTACTATATTGTCAGACACTTTGACTAAATTTCCTTTCATTAAGGCATATTTTGTTGATTTGCACCTAATTTATTTTATATAATGTACATACATGTCATTTTACATATTATATCATGAATCCTTCATAAATTTTTATTTATTTAATGTTTCACCTTGAATAATTTCATCCAAGTGTATTTTACTTTAATGTTACCATGTGGAAATATATTTCATCACAATTTCTATTTCAATAATATATATTTGTTAATTTTAAACTATTCAAATTTATTTGGTGTATATACTACACCTTTTATGTATATAACATGAATAAAACATTATTCATGATTATTAATGTCTTTAATGTTTATTATTCATGGGGATATAATTTAAATGTTACCAAAGTGGTAAATAATATTCTACAATCTCACTTTCCAATGTGATTCTTAACATTCTCATGAAACAATCACTTTATTATCATAAATTTTCATTGTAAATTACATTTCACATAAATATACATATTATTTTTTATTAATATGATTAATTTTGAAACTATATGCTATTTTTACATATGGTGTTTACTTTGAAATTTATATGATTAAGTGAGGAAATATTGATAAATCCATATCCATTACTCATTATAAATATTTGATAATAAGGCATATTGATTCATGAATTATATATGTTAATATAAATAGAGTGAATAATTTTTACATTTAGTTATGAGTGGGATCAAGTTATAGATAACCTCTTAATGCATCGACAGGTCTCATGAGACAAATCAATTAGAAAAATATGATGGGTTTTTACCCATAGTTTTAAACTATATTGTGAATGGACTTAACATTATAGGTATTCAAAATGCCTAAGTTCATGAAATCAAATAATTAATAATTTCATTCATTTAGAATTATATTATTATTGTTATCCCTGATTATTTTATAATGATATTATTTATAGATTCAGTTCATTTTCAATTTATAGATTAAATTTAATGTGTTCAATTATTTACCTCACCATATTTATTGTCACTACAAAAATAATTATCTTTTTACAATAGGGGTATATCTATTTGGAAAAAATTTTACCAATAGAACTTTTCCTGTCACGAAACTGTTGGTAAAAACTCTGTCGTAAAATGTTATTGCAACATATAAAATGGTTCTATTGCAATTATAATAATACCAACATATAATATATATTTTGGAAAAAATGTTTTCAAAAGTATTAATAACACTAATATATCTATTGGTAATATTTTTAAAATTTATAAACACTATCGACAATTAATATTTATTTGTAAATTATAATATAAATGTTGAAATTCCAATATTTATAATTACAATTTTATATTAGATTTATTAATATAATTATTTATAATATTTTATTATATTTATTATATAATAATTAAAAATTAGCTTATATAAAATACCAAAAAAACATGTCTTTATTTGAAAAAACATGTTCCAATATAATTTAAAAACATATTCAAACTTCATGAAAAGATAAGAATATTCAAGAAACATATTAAAAACATGTTCAAACACTAAGAGACATTACATGAAACTCAATGAAACTTAGTCAACAATCTATTTCTTACAAACATCATATATCACTATCGTGGAATCCCCATAACTAAACATGATCTATTATCTACTATAGTGTATCAAGTCATGCACATCATCCCCATAATCCCTTTAACTATAGTGGACCACCATTCTATTATTGAATTAACAAATATCCCAATTCCCTCCACTTTAGACATGAACTGTCATGAGAAATGTTCTGAACACAAAAAAGAACAATTGAAAAATACTTTTCATTTACATGAAAGATAGAAAAATAATGACCCGTGATATAAAACTATCATACAAGAGGATAATATAACTGGTGGAAAAAACAACCATAAGATAGTCTAACTTTTTTTACAACAAACTATGGCATGAATAGGCCACCAAATTCTTTCCCCAAAAACATTTATTAATGAAAAATTATTACAATACATGCTATAGTTGTATTGATCTTACACCATCAGATAATTGAGGGAGATACATGATTCTATAACAACAAAACTCAAACAAAAGCTCAAAATCCATCATATTAGAAAGAAAAATCCTTCCTTCAAGTAAGAAATCACCTCATCAAAAAATGGTAGCAACTCCAAGATATCACCAAAACCTCATAAGTAAGATCTGCAATCTTTAGGAGACACATTAAAGAACTCTGGAATACATCAAAGCATCATGAGTGACATAATAAATTCAATAAATAGAAGTGATTGGACTTTCCATTGAAAAAACACATGTAAAAAAATGAAAAATCCCATCAGATTTAGAATATCAAAGAAGATCTTCTGAAGAGAATGCACTAGCAATTCTTTGATACATGAAAAATATGAAAAAGAAACCAAAGGGAGATCACAATAGGTCACTTCCAACATCATAAAATAAATTATGTAAGCCCATAGATCATTATATATAATAGTATTTTTTTGTAAATAAAGAAGCATATGTTTACTCTGTTAAATAGAAATATGAATTAGGGTATGAGGAAACATGCATAAAATATAAATTGCCAACCTGTGGCATCAAAAAGAGAATAAAAATCAATTTATTCAAGAAGAAAAAAAATCAGGGAGGTAATTCCCCAATACACCAATCTAATAGAAAGAAGATTGAGTCCACAAAAAAAGGAAGGGAGGCGTATCCCAACATCTACCAATTATATTAGCTCGAAGTTGACACTCAGAAATATCAAATACATGCTATCAAGAAGCAAGATAATGATCCAAAAAAACTGAGGCCCACTAGCACAGTAATCCTTTATCCAAAGTCAACCACCACAAAAAAAACAACCAATATAGGACAACAAGAATATATTACAAATAATCATTTGAAATCATTAAATTCATAGAAAGTATCAATTAAGATTGAGGGTGAACATCTACAATATTAATCTCAGCTTTAAATTAATGAATAACCAGAAAATGTACAAGAACACTTCAGAAAGAAGAATGTTTCAGCAATCAGAAAATAGTGAAAGTAAGAAGCATGTATTAAAAAATTACTTCATAATTAAATTAAGAAAATATAAGTAACAAGTGAAAGAGATAATCCCTTAAATAATGTAGTTATATCCTTTGAATTCATCCATAAGACATCACCCTTCCTCTTCAAAAAAAATGAAAACTTGTTGAAATGTAAAATTCAAAACAATGTTAACCATTAATTGCAGCAACAAAGTTCATTTAAAAAAGACATAACTAGACAGTAAAAAATATAAAAGGTAAGTGATATCAATAACCTCTAGTTATTCATGATGATTTCAGAAGTAGACTGAAACTGATCCAAAAATAGAGCACCGCAATCTCCTTATTACCATTAATGTACAGTTTAATTTTTCCAACAAAACATAGTAATTAAAACATGAGATGCCTAATTAGAGTTAAAAAATAGAAATAATCAGGCCTAAATTAGAGTCATGATGCAAAGAATCTCCCAAGAAAAATTTTAATTTTAATTTTGACGCCAAAGTCCCTAAATTTACCTCAAACTCAGATAATGAAGCTATATGATGTGAAAAGTCTCTTATTCCATTGTTAAAAGGTTACAATTTGTGATACTTGGTGCCTTGTGGAGAGAACATATTGTGATGTTAAAACTCAAATTTAAAACTCAATAAAGAGAAAACATGTTTTAAATAAGAATGGTGATATCGAAACATAAAGGTAATAAGAAGGTTCAAAAAACCAATTCCTCTATAAAGTAACCAAATTCATCCATTTTGAAATAAAATTCAGTGCACACATGCATTAGTTTAGTGAAAACTCAAAACTATTTTCAATTAAACTCATAAAACAGCATGTAAATTATCTCTTTTCATTAGGATAAGAGACAAATTTAGTGAACATTTAACATTACAATCAATATTAAAACATTTTTTAATGAAAACTCCACTAATGATTTTCAACAAACAAATCATGAAATATAAATTTCACAATAAAAAACAGAATGTATTAAAGCACAACAGTCATCATGTTTTACCAGAAGCAAGATGATTTTCAAAAACCAATGTAAATAGATTCAGTGAAATAACATCAGTATAAAAATTATTTTAGAATATAATACAAGAAACTCGTTAATAAATAAATATAAAATTTTTTACATACTTAGTGATCACAACACCATCATGACTTTAGTCTCAACACCCATCATATTTTACAAGAAATCAAGTAGTTTTCAAATAAACAAGTTGTAACAACATAGTGTAGTGATTATTTGAACAAATATATTAGGCACTAACATATAAACATCATAAAAAATAGGGTTCCAATAGATAAAAAACGAATGATAATTTTTCTTAAAATTAAAATCAAATGAAGAAATTACTTTTCCACAATGAGAGGGTGTTATCCCCAAACCATCCATCCTTAACTTTTTAAATTTCACTCAACATGATGGTTGGTGGCAGTGAATCTTGGTGAAGAGGAGATGGGGATGCTAGGAGATGCAAATTAGGGCTAGAGAAACTGTGGAAGGTGGGTTGTGACAGGGTTTTGTGGGGATGTTAGGGATGTGGGAGGGGGGGTTCTAGGACACCACGAATGGATGGGTCATGGGGGGATGCTAAATCAATAGGATGATGGAGGTGGAGGGGTCATGGGGGGATTTTGGTCGAGAACCGGCAAGGGGATAATGTGAGGGTGTCGGTGGAAAAATATAGGGATGATGATAGAGCCGACGAAGATAAAGGTCGTGCTGTAGTGGTCAATGACTAGGGATAGAGGAGGATGAGGTGGGGAATTGGGAGGTAAGGCTTGAGTAGAGAAGGGAGAGATATGGGGCATGATAAAGGTATGAGAGGTGGTGCAGCAGAAGGTGAGGCAAGGGGTATCTATGGGTCACTAATTATGGACAATAATAAAGGTTTCATACAAATACAAAGTAACCAAACATTTCAAACAACTGGTGATATATAAAAACTGTATGTTCCAAATAGGCCACAACCATTAGAGGAAAGTTCCCATATTCTTCTCAAGGGTTTATCCTCACATTCCCATTTGAAAATATAAAACATCCATTATTATTGGAACTCATAAAATCAAGAATATTTGGTAAATAAACAACCTTGTTCCTATTATAATTATCATGTATTGAAAAATACATTCATAGAATTATAAGGGATTCCCACATTCATGAACCTAAACCCAAGAGAATCTTAGTAACCTTATTTATTAGAGGCCCAAAAAATTATTCATTCATAATCATTAGAAACCCCTACACCAAATGGTTGAATAATCTACATAAAAAAGAATCAACACTATGAACACCACAATAGTGAAGACAAAAAACATTTTCACTGATATTTTAGCAGTTCAACAAAGATATATAAAAAAGGTCTAACATCCTAATAGATTATATTAAAGATATGATTTTTGGTCACTGAATCCAATGTATAAGCATCCGAAGGCTATTAATCATACTATATGAGTGTTTACGAAAGGAAAAAAATATTCTGGAGCCATGGATTCATTCCTCATTTGAATTATTCTCCCCAAAACTAAAATAAATCTTGATTAGTGATCCAATTACTCCAATAAAGACACTAATGTAACAATATACATGAGATAGAGAGGAAGGGATAATGAAGAAAGGGATGTCACCTGACATCAGTCCATAAACATGTTTACCAACCCAAAGTAACACAATGTCTTACAATAAAATTAATCAAATGTGTTTGTTATTTGAACCATCCGGAAATCCATAACATCGCACTCCTTAATCCAGGACTACGTTATAATATTTTTGAATGATTGAGAAAAGAAACTACAAAATAATGAAGGAGATCCCATGAATAGGGGAGGTAGTGATTTTCTAGGGAGGATGATCATGAAGTGGAGGTTGCAGGGATAGATCAGGGATGGTGGCGATAGGGAGGTGAGACATATATATCAGGGATGATGGTGACAAGGAGGCGGGACTAAGGCAGGAGATGTGTGGTCGATGGGTCACCAATTAGGGTTTAGTGGTGTTATTTTTTTATAAAAATTATTTAAATGTTTATTAAATAAATAATATTGAAATATATGAAAAAAAAATTATATTTTGATAAAATTGACTAAAATATATTAAAAAATATAAAAAACATTAAATATTTCATGAAAATTGAAATTTAAAATAAATTATGAGATGTTTTTAATAAAAACCCTAAAAATGAAAATTTAATTTTTTTTATGAAAATAATATATATATATATATATAAACCATGATTCTCTTAATTTTTTATTGATAAAATCATTTATTAGTTGTTGAATGGTTTACTATAACAGTTTTTGTTAATGAAAAAAATTAGTTGGTAATATCATTATTAATAGCATATTCATGTGTTAGTAGAAGATGATGGTATTAGTATGATAAAGAAATATATTCAACCATTAGTAAATGATACGTTGGTATTGAATGATCAATATAAATAGATATATCTTTTTCTAAAAAGTAGTGTTGGTATTAAAAATAAATACCAATAAAAACTAATATATGTTGGAAATGCTCATTTTTACCAAGAGATATATTATTTTTCAATAATTTTTTTTGTTATAATCAATTTTTTGTAGTGTATGCCTCATCCAATTATGATATCCATGTTATTGATTAAATTTAATGTGTGGTTAGTTATTTACATATCTATATTGATTATTCATTATTTATTCAAGATATATTCAACTCTATATAAACCTTACTAACATATCTTATCTCAACTTTATTTTGTTTCCTTTCCCAATATTATGAAGATGAATAATTTGAATGAGTTTCAAGGATGTTGAAATTTTATTTTATTATGTTTTATTTACTATTCCAATTGTAAATTGGGAATAATTTATTTATCTAATTCCCTCAAACAGTTAAGCGGATCGATAAATTTGGATTTGGAAACATTGTATCTATTCTAATGTGATAAAATTTGTATTGAATCCATATTAGTGGAGTTAGGATAATTTCACTTAGCATCCCTCTCCTAAGAATCTCTCTAATACCCAAGACCTCTCTACCACACTGAAATATGTGGGTAGGTATAATGTGACTGCACTATCCAATATTTCTCTATGAAGACTCTACTCAAACATCCATATATAGAAGTATGCATCATGAAATATATGATATGAGTAACATGTGAGAGTTTTAAAACTCTATATGTTCTCATTAATAGTTATACTAATATATTTTTAGCTCCCACAATTTAGTCAATTAAACATTAATTTAATTATTTTAAATAAATAAAGTGATTGGGTTTTGTTTCAGTTATTTTGGCAGAGTTTTTGATTATTTTTTTTTTGATTTTTAGAGGTTCCCATTTTTTTAATGGTTAGATGAAATTGTTAAAAATCATTTAAGAAATCGTGAAACAAAGACAGTGGGTACTGGGTAAGTGCATAGTTAGGAACACTATTTTGAAAAACCATGCATCTACCTAGGAGAAACTATTTGATGTTGGATATATAGTTTTAGCATGGATGGGGAATACTTTTTATAACCATGTGATCCAACCGTGTGAGGGGTGTTTGAAGTAACTGTCTAATTAATGGTTAGTCTATTATTTTCCTAACTGTGTTCCCAAACCATGCACTATTTAAAACTACATCCAGATTTGGTGTATCTACGTTGGTTTACCCCATACATAACTTGTTTTTCCCTAATACAATCCTATCATAGATTCCACTCCTTTCAAAGGCTAGAGAGACTATTCCAATTGATCCGTGAGTGATCTGTAGGCAATTCTATGTGTGTTGGAGGCCCATATTCCTTATTAAGTTCCTATCCTCAATTGTTTTTTTATTTATCGTGTTCCTCCCTCTCTTGGATTCATGAATTTAATCCATTTGGTACATATTCATGTTGTGTGATGATAATCACCTTGTGATATTTTTTTTTGTGAAAAGGGAACAAAATATAAGGTTGTTTATTGGTGTTTCATGTCTAGTTTTTGAGGTTTAAGTCCATTATTAATTTTCTCCATCATTATAAAATAGGTGGATTCACTCTCAAATCCTCTCAGTTATAAAAGGAATTCCTGATTTAAGATTGATTAAATTTATTTAAATTAGTTGTAAAATTTATGTGCAATTATTGATAGAAACCCTATAAATTTATGGTTTGAGGAATTATGAAAATTGGTTTTATTTTGTGAAAATTGATTTGTTTCATGATTTTGAAATGGTGATTTTAAAATATGGGGTTTTTATTCTTGGGAATGGTTTTTGGAAATATTTTCAATAATTATTTATTTATTCAAATTGTTCGGATCAATCATTTTTCATAGTATTTCGAATAAACGGCTGGTGGGTGTTCATTTCCATTGATGTGACCCTATAGTAGGTGCATGTTACATATGGGAACATGTAATATGGTTTCCTTTTGATTGCTAGGTAGATCGATGAGAGATCACTCATGAGTATGTAACTATCACCTAGGCATGAAATTATGAATTTGTGGAATCAAATGGGTTATAAAAAATGGATTTGAGAAAAAAATTTAAATAATTATTTGGTTTCATTCCATGTATTACTATTTTTCTTAGAAATGTTTTGGTATGTTTATAAACTTATCTAATTTATTTTTAAATCTATTATATAAATGTAATTTTTTTTCTATCATTATGGTGTGAGTTGGGAAGTAAATGTGGACATCCTACTAAGTATTATATTCAACCCCTATTTAGTAAAATTGATGAATTTTTATATGTTTTATATTGAGAAACTAGTGAAATCAAGGTATCTCATTTTCTTAGTAATACATCATGATAATTTGGGCATGGAATATGAAGTTGGATATTGGAGATTTTCTGGAAGTTGTTGTTGGTTTTTTGGATATCACTGAGTTGATTGTTTTTGTTTTTACTTTATACTATGATATTTTTTTGTTTGTTTTGTTAGTTTTTTAGTTTTATTACATTGTTCTCAATCATCATATTGTGGTCGATTAGTAATTTTTATCATTTTTTGGTTGTTTTATATTAAAAATAGAAAATCTTACAATAACTTTTTATGAATCCCTTGGCATTTATTACCAGTATTTGTTGTCATGGGGATGTCACTAAGGCCTAGTAGTTCCCCAACCACTACTAAATAAAATGAGGAGTGGTGGGACGTTATAAATAATATCAATCATAGAAAATCTATATTTCATTTTTGGAAAAAATATATTGGGTTTTTTGGTCCTGGTCTTAGAAAACAAGTCTTGAGTAGTCCTTTAATAATGTTGTTTGAAAGAAATAATATTATCAAAACATGATATGTAGAGAAAAAATAAGCATAACTAAAATATTTATCCTAAACCTCATGTTACTAGGGATTTTGCATACATGAGTTTTTTGAGACACTTATAGAAATTTTAACATCATACGCATGGGTTTATCCGATGATAATATCATTAAATGAATTGAATGAAATGACTTCACTATTAGAGAGAACATTTCATTTTGAGTAGTGATTAATGATTTGGTGAATAAGTGTTAATTTTTTTTATAATAGTCTAAAATTGATTGATTTTCAATATGCATCATGGAATTTTCAAAAATTGATTGAAAGAATAAAATTGATGAATTTTTTAAATCTTTTTTTATATGCGTGATTTGGTAAATTAAAATTTGGTAAGTCTTATATTTCTAGAGAGTGAAGATAAATGAAATTTTCTTATGGTTATCAAAAATGGAACTGGTTAGGTTTAAAAAAATACAACCATAAGAGGATATCAAGAATGTGGTTGTACCAAATCCATTGGTGAACCAATAGATGGTTCAGAGTATTGTCTAGCATTTTTAAGCAATGGATAGTGGGAATAGAATGGATGATCCAAGGAATGTTGATCATTCTGTTCAATTCCAAATTTTGAATCCACCAATCTTTCGGGGTGATTTAGAACTAGAAAAAGAAGAGGTGTGATTTAATATGATGAATCAAATATTAGATTTCCTAGGCACACCCATTGGCATGAAAATGAAGTTGGAAATATACATACATTTGGATTTAGCTTTCTAGTGGTGGAATTTAGTAGATCAGGACAGATTAGACAAAAGAATTTCATGGGAGGATTTTGAATAATTGTTCAAAAAACAATTATATCTTCTAATATTCAGTATTTTTTTTGTATAATATAAATTTTTATATTGAATCTCTTGAATCTCTTAGTTACATAATATGAGGCTAAATTTATGAAGTTCATCACTTTTTCACCAGAAGTAGATGCAGGTGCATCCCAGAAGGCATGGATTTTTTTATCAGGGTTAAGGATATAAATTCACTCAAACATTTGTGTGCATTGTATGAAAAATTTTATGGACATGGTAAATAGATCAGTAGTGTAACAAAGAGATAACTTAAGAACTATGGGTGGAGGAAGCATCTTGATACCTATGGGAAATGGTTTGAAATGTAATTATGGGAATAATGGGAAGAGGGAAACCTATTTCAAAGGTTGTGGTATTACTCAGAATCATATTGATGGACCAGTGTATCTTCCTAGAAAACCAAAGTATAATCCTCAATGCTTTCAGTTTGGTTCTTTGGATCATATGATGTAAGATTATATAGTTCTACCTAGAGCATGTTACAATTGAAACCAGATGGGAAATCGTTAGTACTATTGTCGTATTTCTCCATGTTTGGGTCCTAGAGACTCATCCCATGTTTCAATGATGGTGCATTATTTGATGAGACAATTGAAGTAGAATTACTATCATCAGAAGAACCATAGAATCCATGGTTATTATTGGAATACCATGACTGCTCAACCAGTGCAGTATTAACCGAGTAATAAAGAGAATAGTGCACCATGTAAGAAATTGTATGGAGGAAAGAAAGTGATCATGGATGATCCATATAGATATTAAAAATTGAGTGGTTTGATTATTTTGAATACACCCTTATGAAATATTTTTTTGATACATTTTTATCCCATTAAATTATTAAATATTATCTTTTTGACCTTCAAGGTATGTATGTTGAGATGAAGCCGTATGTTTTGTAACATCACAATCCACTAAGATAGAGAGAATGTAGAGACTTTATATGCAATGAATGATAAATAACTATTTATTAAGTTGAATCAAGTTAGTATTTATTTATTATTGAGATGGATTTCTATGTCATAATCATAGGTATGGATTTATTATCAATGTTCAAAGATAACATAAAATGTTATACCTGAAGGGTTATTTTTACAACTGGTAAAAACATCGAGCATCAATTTATATGAGACCATAATGTGAAATCTAACGGAACAATATTTTTGGCACTAGATGTTTAAAATATATCATACTAGGTAGTATCTTTTAATTTTGAATTAGTGGATGAGATCTATAATAGCATGTTTTCAGAAATTTTTTATCGCATTATGGATATTTTCCAAATAATTTCTTACGGTTTCCACCCACATGAGAATTAGACTTTACAACTGATCTCAAACTAAGGAAAAGTACAATCTCACATTCATATAATCAGATTAAAGCAATAAAATTAAGGTAATTTAAAGTTTAGTTGGAATATTTAAAAAGAAAAGGGCTCATTCAGCCTATTACATCTATGTGGGTATCCCTAGTTTTGTTTGTGAAAAAGGATGATGGAAATCCAAATATTTGTGTGGATTATCATAATATCATCTAATTTATGATATATAATTGGTATCCACTTCCATGAATTGATGATCTATTCAATCAATTGAGTTGGGATAAATTATTCTCTCAAGATTAATTGTGTTCAGCATATCACCAATTGTTAGTTTGAAAGGAGGATATTCTGAAGATATATTTATGGAGTAGATATATCTATTATGAGTATGTGTTTTTTCCTTTTAGACATTTCAATTCAATATCTATATTTATGGAATTAATGAATTAGATATTTCAAATGTTTTGGGATTCTTTTATGGTGGTGTTTGTGGAAGAAAAATTGGTATATTCAAGGAAAAATTCTCGGCACGAGGAACACTTGATGATAGTGTAAGGTATCTTGTGGGTTCATTGTTAATATGAAAAACATTAAGTGAGTGGTTTTTGGATGTTGTAGATATGTTTCCATGGCCATGTTATATAAAAAAACATGTTTTTTGTGGATCCAAAAATGATAGAGGCTATGACAATTTGTAATCCTCCAAATAATGTCCCAGACATATGTAGTTTCATTGGACCAGGGGTTATTATGAATGTTTTGTTCATGACTTATCATGACTAGATTCACCAATGAAATATTTTAGAAAGAAAAGTGTTAAATTTAAATATAATAAGGAATGTAAATAGTGTATTAAATACCACAATGTTTTCATTATATTATCATAGATCCTGATATTACTGGAACCATGATAGGATTATGTGGTGTATTTTTATCCTTTAGGATCCTGGTTGGGGTGTTTTCTCATGTAGGGAGATCATTCCATTTCTTATATCTCACATAATTTAAGGTTTCATGAGAATAACTACACATCACATGATATTGAATTAACTTTTATAGTTCTTTCTTTGAATATTAGTGTCATTACCACTTTGGTGAGAAACCTATGGTGTTTTTGGATCATAAGATATTGAAGAAAAATTTGCACCTTGAGTTTGAATCTTAAAAAATGAATATGGATAGAGTACCATAAAGTTTTCTTATTTGACTTGATATATAGACCTAGTAAATGTTATTTGGTGGAAGATGCGTTAAGAAGAAAGATTTATCATTATTTGGTGGAATATACTTCAGATCAGTGGCAGTTGATGTCAATGATAGATGGCATTAACTTGGATTGTGACGATCGAGGTAGTTTTGTTGTTTTTATCATGTTTTCTTGATTCATGATTCATTGGAGAAGGTTAAAGAGGTAAAGACATTTGATTATGAATGCATTTCTAGGAGGTCAGAACATAATGGTGGGGAGACCATTTTGGAAAAGAAGATAGATGAATGTTTGGTTTTTTGGTTTTGATATTTTTTGGTCATGTTTGTGGATTCTCTAGAACAAATTCTTTATGTTTACCATCGTTTGAGGAAGGTTTTTTACTATGGAATAAAAATTATTTATAAGGCACTAATTTTTTTTTTGGTTTTCTTCATGAAAGATTTGTTGAGTTTGTTACAAGATACCTCACCTATAAAAACACCAGAGGACAATGAGTATGTTGCAGCATTTACCATTTAATTTTTGAAAATGGGAGTATATATCTATGTATTTGGTTATAGACCTAGCAAGAATAGTTCGAAAACAAGATTCCATATAGGTGATAGTGGATCAATACAAAAAATTTCACATTTTATCCCCATTCATGAATCTAATTGGTTGAATAATTTTCAAAAATAAATGTCTAAGAAATATTAAAAATGAAAGGAGTACAAGTTTTGTGAGTATTACGATGAAATCTAAGGTTTAATTATCATTTATGGAAATACATACAGTAATACCTTGTGAATCAGTTGACTATGATCATGAAATATCATCCTAAAATTTATTGACAATCCGAAAGGATGATACAAATGTTGGAAGATATCCAGATGGATTGTGTAATGGATTCCAACTGCTCATTGGTGGATCATGTATTGTTATTGGATTAATAATATAACAACAGATATCAAGAATTGATACATATGGCTGATGTTGAAGCATTGTATGGGATTCCTTATCATTATCCCCCTTTTGGGTGGAAAAAGGGGAGAGATCACATGATTTACCAACCCTTATTCAATAGACCATAGATAATATTCATTTGATCAGGAAGAGGATGGATGTAAAGACCCCAACCTCAGTAGCCTAGAGATGGTGCCTTACATCATCACATTGGTTCTGTGAATAAGTATTATCACCCTAAATGATTGAATAGTTTAGTATCTTTGAAAAAATAGATACAATAGAAAGTATTACATTACAAAATGAAATTAAATATGACATAGACATTACATTGTAAACAATTATAAACACCTAGATTATCCCCTAAAATCATTCATAATATATATCTTCGTATCGGTATAAAAAATAAAACACTAAAAAGGGGTGAGATCATATGCACATTAAGGGTATAAAATATAGAGGAAGATAACATAAACATAAATAATAATTAAATTTGAATAAATAAAAACACAATACATTAAAAAATAATCTTTATCATAATATTGAAGGAATAAAAGTCAATTAAATAATTTTTTATAAATAATATTTTTGAATGAAACTTAACCATGGATATTCTACTAGTAAAGTAATCACATGGATTATCAATTACTAATATCATAATTATGTAATTCACAATGATGGAAGTCTAAAACATACCTTCAAGTAATCATCCAAGGAACCTAAAAATAAATGGTTAAGGACAAAATCCATATCTAAAAATAAATGGGTATGGCCTTGGCCAAATATATATCTGGTTTTTCTAATAATACCTACTGATGCATCAAGGGGCTATAGAGGTCCCATAACATCATTTACTAAGTCAAATATATTCCTCATATGTATAGGGTGTAAAATAATCAACACATACATTCATATTGAAACTATCGAATGAAAATATAATAACATTCCACAAATAATAAACATAATCATAAACCACCTAGAATAATATTGAAGATGGTATTAAGATAGTACATCCACACGAAAAATAATCATAAAAAATTCAATAAAATATGGTATATGGTAACATAAGTGTTAAATTTCATTATATCATGATATTTAATGGAGGGTATTCAAATAGATGAAAATACTCTATTAAATCACTATGGAATTCTTGAGGGAACTACCCTTTTTTACTTTTGGAAAGAAGAGTTCTTTTGGAATTTTTTTATTTGTCATAAAATAATATTATAAAGATGTATATCCCATAAATGGAAAGGGAAGTACAATGAATTTTTTTTTGAGTCATAAATGATGTACACATAATGTAAAAACATATAAAAATAGTTTTTAAGAAACATTTGAAATGGGCCACATCAGTGCGCTTTAAGATAAAATATAAAAGAGTATTTAAAATAGAAAAAATCATAACTGATAGTATAAAACTAGAAATGAAAAAATAAAGTTTTTCATGATAAAATTCATGATTTTATAAAAATAATGGTGGATTAAAATATATTATGGAGAGAACATGAAAATGGGTAAGAAATCAGGAAGTTCCCTTTAATCGGGATTACTTATCTAGAGGAATTGAAAAAAAAATTATAAAACAATTATATCCTCATAAAATAAATAATAATTGAGATAAGTACATATATTGGGAATGTAAAAATAGAATTTAAGAGGATTACTTAAGAATAATTAATAATTACATTGAGGTAAAGATTTAGAAAGCATAAAGTGACAGAAAAATGGAGGTTTAGGGAGATCCCTTACCACATTGGAAACGATCAAACCGTATGACCCATAAAATTAGTGATAATAAAATGAAGCATCTAATACCATGAATATAAATATATTAATGATATTTTACATCAAATATCTGTATAAATACACTAAACACAACATATAGTGGTGAAAAAGGCATATCTCATAGAAATAAATGTGATATGAGAAGCCCCTTACCTTATGTTCAAAAGTGTTTTTCACATGCACTTAACGTTTTGGATAATGAAATTTTATTCATTAATAATTTAATTAATAACCATTTAAACACGTACTTTATTTATAATAATTTTATTATGTTCATTTATGTTATAAGTAACTTGATTAAAACCATTATACATGAGTTTATGTCACAACCATCTAATGGAAAGCATGAGGTAAGGGACTTAATCTCAATTCAACTTCATAAGGTCGTGTTTTATTATTTTGCACCTAATTTTTTTTTGGTGAATATAATACCCATTTTAAATATTATATGGTGAATCCAATATAATTAAGCTAATGTTATGTTTAACCTTGAATTATTTCATCAAAGGGGATTTTTCTTGAATGTTACCATGTTGTAAGTCACTTTGATTAAATTTTCTTTTATTGAGGAACATTTTGTTGATATACACTTAATTTATTTTATATGGTATACATAATTCTCATTTTACATATTATTCCATGAATCATTCATTATTTTTTTTATTTGATGTTTCACCTTGAATAATTTAATCCAAGTGGGTTTAACATGAATGTTACCATGTGGTAAGGGATTTTATCTCAATCTCCATTTCATTGAGAATTTTTATTAATATCCAACTATTTACTCTTTTTGTATATATACTACCACTTTTACCTATATAATTTAAATAAAAAGTTATCCAGGATTATTAATTTATTTTATGTTTATTATTCATTGAGATATAATTTAGATATTACCAAATAGGTAAGTAATATTTTACAATTACACCTTCTATTGTAATTATTTATATTATTATGAAACAATCATTTTATTATGAAAAATTTTCATTGTACATTAAATTTCACAAAAATATACATATTATTTTACAATGGAAATGATTATTTCTAAAATAATATAAAATTTTTACATAAAGTGTTTACTTTTAAATTTATATGATTAAATGTGAAAATATTGATAAATCCATATCCTTTAGTCAATATAGATATTTTATGATAATTCATATTGAATCATAAATAATATTAGTTATTCTATATATGAGGAATTATTTTTCATTTAGTTATGAGTGGGGGATGTTTATAGATAACATCAAAATACATCAACATGTCTCATGAGATGAATTAGTTGGAAAAATATGATGGGTTTTACTAATAGTTTTAAACTATATTGTGAATGATACAGAGAGTAGAGGTATTCCAAATCCTTAAGATCATGACATCAAATAATTAAAAATTTCATTCATTGATAATTATGTTATTATTATTATCATGTATTTTTTTCTATAATATTATTTTAGGATTAAATTCATTTTCAATTTATATATTAAATTTCATATCTATTCAATTATTTAACGCATTATATTTATTATGCCTCATCCAATTATGATATCCATGTTATTGATTAAATGGAATCTTTGTTCAGTTATTTACCATTCTATATTGATTATGCACTATTTATTTAGGATATATTACACTCTATGTATACCTTACTAACATTTCTGATCTCAGCATTATTTTGTTTCCTCTCCCAAGGATATAGAAATAAATATTTTGAATGAGTTTCATGTATGTTGATAATGTTATTTTATTATGTTTTATTTACTATTACAATTTTAAAATAGGAATAATTTCTGTATCTAGTTCTAAAAAACTATTATAATGATCGATCAATTTGGATTTGTCCATATTATATTTATTCTAATGTGAAAAAATTGGAACCCTCTCTATGATAGTGGAGTTAGGGTTATTGCACCCATCATCCCTCTCCCAAGATGATCTCTATTACCTGAAACCTTTATTCTGAATTTTAGTATATGGGTAGGCATAACATGACCACACTATAATGGATTTGTCTATGTATACTCCAAAAAAACATCCATATCTGGAAGTATCCATCTTAAGATATGTCAATGGTGTGACCTCTAAGACAAATGAACCTATATATATCCTCATAAATAGTTTTACCACTCTATTTTAAGCTCCCCCTATTCAGGTAATTAACCATTAATTTAGGTATATAAAATATATCAATTGATTGGGATATGTTTTGGGTATTTTGTACGAGTTTTGTATGGTTTTGGTGCATTTTTATGTTTCTAGCTTGATCATGGTTAGTATTAATTGTGAAACACCATCCATGAAATCTTAAAATAGAGATAGTGGGTACTGGGTAGGATCATAGTTAGGCACAATATTTTGAAAAACCATAGGGCCACTGAGGAGAAACCATTTGATGTTTGATATAGATATTTATCATGGACGGTGTACAATTTGTCTAACCAGGTGAGCCAACCATGTGAGGGGAGTTTGAAGGTAGTGGATAATGCATGGTTAGTCTATGATTTTTCTAACTATGTTCCCTAACTATTCACTATTTAAACCTAGATCTATATTTGGTGGATTAAAGTTGGTTTACCCATTTAA
Source organism: Viscum album (assembly GCA_963277665.1). Lineage (NCBI taxonomy): Eukaryota > Viridiplantae > Streptophyta > Magnoliopsida > Santalales > Viscaceae > Viscum > Viscum album. The sequence goes on along the minus strand of OY728151.1, from coordinate 285,968,317 downwards.
TAACTGGCTTCCCCCTAATCTGACCCTATCATATATTCAACTCCTTCCAAATCCTAGAGAGACCAATCCATTTGATCTTAGAGTATTCGTAAGTGATTCTATGTGCATTGGATGCCCAGATTCCTTATTAAGTTCATGTCCTCAGTTGTTTCCCTTAGTTATCTTCCTTATCCCTCTCTTAGATTCATTAATATAATCCTTTGGTGATAGATTCATGTTGTGTGATGCCAATAATGTTTAGACATGGTTGTTTTGTGAAAATGGAACAAAATCTAAGGACATTTATTGGAATTTCATGTTGAGTTCCTGTGGTTTTGATCCATACTTCATTTTCTCCATCATTGTGAGGTAACGGTATTCCCTCTTAACTCAGCTTAGTTATAACATGAATTATTGATTTGAAATTGATTAAATTGACTTAATTTAGTTGTGAAATTTATGTGCAATGCATGATAGAAACCCTATTTGGTTATGGTTTGTGGAATTATGATTTTTTTGTGAAAAGTGCATTGTTTCGTTATTTTGAAATAGTGATATTAAAATATGGGGTTTTTTATTGATGGGAAAGGTTTGTGGAAATATTTTCAATTTTAAATTGAACAGGTTTTACACTATTATATTTCATGGTATTTGGCATAAACGGTTTGTGTGTGTTCATTTTCATTGACATGACCCTATAGAAGGTGCATGTTCCATAAGGAACTTGGAATATGGTTACCTTGTGATGACTAAGTTGATCGATGTGAGGCCAATCATGAGAATGTAACTATAACCTGGTCATGAAAGTGAGGATGTATGGAATGAAATGGGTTATGAAAAATGTATTTGAGAAATGGTTTTAAGGAATTATTTGGTCTCTTTCCCTGGAATACTATTTTTCTTAAAAATGTTTTTGCATTGTTATAAATCACTCTAAATTATTTTAAAATGTATTATATAATTGTGATTTTTTTTCTATCAATGAGGTTGTGAGTTGGGAAGTATTTGGGAGAATCCTACTATGTATTATAATCACCCCCTACTTGGGTAATTTGTTGCATTTGTATATGTTTTATATTGAGACACTAGTAAAGTCACGATATCTCACTTCTGTAGTGATACATCATGATACTTTGGACATAGAATGTGGAGTTGGATATTTGATCTTATTGGAAGATTTTCGTGGGGACCTGGTAATCACTGAGTTGATTGTTTTTTTTACTTTATACTTTAATGTTGTTAATATTGGTTTTGTTAGTTTTTAGTTATATTACATTGTTCTCAATCATCATATAGTGGTTATTTGGTAATTTTAATCATGGTTTGGTTATTTAATATTCAAAATGGAAAATCATCCACCAAATTTTATGAAACCCTTGGAAATTAGTACAAGTCTTTATTTTCATGGGGATGTCACTTAAGCCTAGTAGTTCTCCAATCACCACTCAAGACAACAAGGAGTGGTGGGATATTATAGATGGTATCATTCATGGCTAGTCTATGTTTTATTTTGGTAAAAATTTTATTTGTTTTTTCAGTCCAAGACTTGGAAAATAATTCTTGGGTAGTCATTTAGTTGGAATGTCTGAACAGAATAAAATTATCAGAAATTGATATGTAGAGAAAGAAGAGGAATAACTAACCTATTTATCCTAAACCTAATGTTTCCAGGGATTTTGGGTACTTGAGTATTTTGAGACACTTATAGAAGTTATAACCCTATATTCATAGGTTTATCTGATGATAATATCATGAAATGATTTGAAATAAATGACTTCTCACTTAAAGTGAATATTTCATTTGGAGTAGTGATTTTTGATTTGGTGAAAAAGTTTTGATTTATATAGTAGTTTAAAATGGATTGATTTTCAATGAGAATTTTGTAATTTTCAAAAATGTTTTGAAAGAAGAAAATTGATGAATTTTTGAAAGCCTTGTTTTGATATATGTTATTTGGTAAATTTAAAATTGGTAAGCCTTCAGTTGCGAGAGAGTGGGGATAAAGGAAAATTTTTTATGGTTATAAACAATGGCATTGATTGGGTGTAGAACAAACCATCCATAGGAGGCTATTGAGAATCTAGTTTCACCTAAGACATAAGTGAACCAATAGCTAGTTTACAATATTATCTAGTCTTTTCAGCCCATGGATAGAGGGAATAAAAGGGATGATCCAAGGAAAGTTTATCATTCCATTAAATTCATAAATCTGAATCCAAAAATCTTCAAGACCAATTTAGAACTAGAGAAATAAGAGATGTAGTTGAATATAATGAATCGAATATTTGACTTCCTAGGGACACCAATTGAAATGAACATAAAATTATAAATTTACATGGTGGTGGATTTAGCATTCCAGTGGTGGAATTTAGAATTTCAGGATAAATTAGACCTAAGAATTTCATGGGAGGATTTTGAATAATTGTTCAAGAAAAAAATCTATCCTATAATATTCAGTATTTCAAGAATAATATAAATATTTACCTTGAATCTATAGAATCTCTCAGTGACATAATATGTGGATAAATTTATTAATTTAGTTAGTTTTTCACCTAAAGTAGTTGCAAGTTTATCCCTGAAAGCATGCATTTTTTAATCAATTTTAAGGCTATAAATTCACTCAATAATTTGTGTGCTTTGTATGAAAGATTATACAGAGATTTTCAACTGATGAATAGTGGTAGAAAGATATATCTTAGAAACTAGGGGTGGAGGAAGCATCATGATACCTATGGGAAATAGTGATAACTATAATAATGGGAGTTAGAGGAAGAGGGACGACTATTTCAAAGGTAGTGGTATTACTTAGAATTAGACTAATGGATTAGTGTATCTTACTTCTAATACAAAGTGTAAGACGAGATTATTTTAGTTTGGTTTTTTGATCATATGAATAATTATTTTATAGATCCACCTTGAGAATGTCCCAATTGAAACCAGACGGGGCATCTTTAGCAATATTGTCACATTTCTCCATGTTCATGTTCTAGGAACCCTTCTCAGGTTTCAAATACATCATTTACTTCAAAGATATAAGTGAAGTAGAATTAATCTCATTGGAAGAACATAGAAATCCATGGTGATTCTTGGAATACCATGACTCCTCAACCAGTACAATATAAACAAATTAATGAAGAGAATAGTCCACAAAGTAAGAAATTTCATAGAGTAAAGAAAGTGATTGTGGGTGATCAATATAGATCTTCAATAGTGAGAGGTATGATTCTTTTAAATTATACCCTTATGAAATATTTATTTGATACAGTTGAATTGAAATCATTTATTAAATCTCATATTGTTTACCTTCAAGGTATGTATGTTGAGATAAAGTTTAATGTTTTCTAACATCACCCTTAACTTGGACAAATAGAATGTCAAGCCTTTATGTTCAGAGAAAGATCTATATCTATTTATTAAGGTGAATCATGTTGGTATTTATCTATGATTGATATGGATGTCTTTAACATAATCCTGGGTATGGATTGGTTTCCAATGTTCAAAAATAACATGGACTATTATACCTGAGGGGTTAATGTTTTCAATAGATAATGGTATCGAGAATCAAATTATAGGAGAATATAATGAAAAATTAAGGATAAAAAGATTGTTGGCACTAACAGTTATAAATTTCTCATACCAGTTGGTTTATTTGACTTTGCAATTATTGGATTATTTCAAGAATAGAAGGTTTTCCATAGTTCTTTGTCATATTTCGAATGTTTTCATCATAATTTCTAAGGTTTTCCACCCACATGATAAGTTGGGATTACAATTGATCTCATAAAAAGGAAAATCCCAATCCTAATTCCATATAATCAAGTGAAACAAAACAAAATACGTGAATTTAATGTCCAATTAGAATATTTGGAATGAAAAGGGTTATTTTGACCTAGCACATTTTTGTGGGTGATCTTAGTTTTATTTTTGGAAAAGGATGATGGAACTCTTTAGATTTAAATTGATTTTCGTAATCTAATCTTCGTTATGATATAGAATTAATATCCACTTTCATACTTTGATGATCTATTAAATCATTCGAGGGGGGGTCAATGGTTCTCTCAAATTTACTTGTGTCTAACATGTCACCAATTGTTAGTTAGGAAGGATGATATTTTGAATATATATTTCCAAAGTAGATATGCCCATTATGAGTATGTGGTTTTCTCTTTTAGACATACAAATTCTCTAGATATATTTATAGAATTAATGAAATGGTTATTTAAAATATATTAGGATTATTTTTTGGTGGGTTTTTTAGATGAAATATAGGTATATTCAAGGAAAAATGTTGGGCTTGAGAAACAGTTGAACATGCTATAGGGTATCTTATGGGATTATTTTCTATATGAAAAACATTCAGGGCATAAATTATGGATAAAATAGATATGTTTCTATGGGATCATTATATCTAAAAAATATCATTCTATGGATTCAAAAAAGGTAAAAGAAATAATCATTTGGAATCCTCCAAGGAATGTCCCTAAGATATGTAGTTTCCTTAGAATAAGGGATTATTATATATTTTTTCATAAATTATCATGAATTGATTCACCAATGAAATATTTGAGAAGGAAAATTGTATGATTTCAATAGAATGAGGAATGTAAATAATTTATTCAATATTATAATTTTTTCCTTACATTAGAATAGATCTTGATATCACTAGAACCAGGACAAGATTAAGTGTTGTATTGTTATCCTTTAGGATCTAGGTTGGGGTGTTTTCTCATTTATGAAAATAATTCCATTTCCTTTGGCTCATGGAATTTACATTTTCAGGTGAAGAACTACCCCTCACATGATATTGGTTTATCTATTGTAGTCTAATCTTTGAAGTTTAGTGTCATTACCACTTTGTATAGAAACCTATGGTGTTTACAGATAATAGAATCCTAAAAAACATTTTCACACCAACATATTTGAATTTTACAAAATTAATATGGTTAAAGTACCATAAATTGTTTATATTTACTTGATCTATAGACCAAGAAAAAAAATTTGTTAGAAGATTAATTTAGAAGGAATATATATCATTATTTGTATAATGAGGGTTTATATTAGTGGAAGATGATGTTAGTGATAATCGACATTCACATGGATTTTGATGACCAAGGTAGTGTTGTGTTTTTCTTCATAGTTTCCTTCATTCATGATTTTGTGGAGAAGGTTAAAGAGGCACAAACATTTGATTATGAATGTGTTGTTATGATGTCAAAAAATAATGGTGGTGAGACCATTTAGGGATAGAAGAGATATGTATGTTTGGTTTTTTGGTTTTGTGATTTTATGGTTATATTGGTGGTTTTTCATGAACAAATTCTTTATGCGTACCGCAATTCGATATAGGTTTTTCAACATGGAATACATAATATTTTTAAGGTAATGAAGTATTTTTTTTATTTTTTATGTGAAAAAAGTGGTTGAGTTTGTTTTGAGATGACTCACCTATGAAAACACTAGAGGCCAAAGAGTATGTTGAAGTATTTAACAATTCTTATTTTAAAATGGTATAATATAGATATGGATTTTTTAATAGGTATACCAAGGACAGTTCAGAAACATGATTCCTTATAGGTGATAGTAGATCAGCTCAAATTTTTTCCTAGTTAATTCCTATTCAGGAATCTCATATGGTAGAATACTTTTCACAAATATATATCTATAAAGTGGTAAAAATGTATGGAGTACAAGTTTTGATAGTGTCAAGATGAGATTAAAGGTTTAAATACCCTTTATAGAAATCCTTACAACAATCCACTGGGAATCAGTTTACTATTAGCCCTACATATCGTCCCCAAATAGTTTGAAAATTTTAAAGTACATTAAAAATTTTAGAAGATATTTTGAGGGATTATGTAGTGGATTTATCTGGATCATGGGTGGATGAGGTATCATTAGTGGATTTCTCATATAAAAATAGATATCAAGCATCAATACAAATTAATGTTGTTGAAGAACTGCATGGGAATCCTTATCATTATACCCCCCCTTTTTTGGTAGAAACTGGTGAGACATAACTAGTTATACCAAGACCATTTCATGAGACAATAGATAGGATTTATTTTTTCAGGAAGAGGATGGATGTAAAGAACCCGAACCTAATAGCTCGGGGTTGGTGCCTTAATTTATTACATTTGTTCTATGAACAAGTGTTCTCATCCAAAAGGACCCAATAGTTTAGTAGGTTTGAAAAATAAATACAAACATAATTATTACATTACCACATGAAATGAAATAAAACATTGAAACTCCATTAGAATCACCCATTAAATCATATATTATCCCAGAAATTCACTAATAATATACATCTTCACATCCTCATAAAAAATAAAACATTAAAAAGGGGTTAATTTAGATTCATAGTAAGGGTATGCAACCTAGAGGAAGATAACATAAACATAAGAAATAATTCTAGGTTAATTATTTAAAATACATGCCATTAAATCATAATATTTAGCATAATATAGAAGGATAAAGGGTGAATAAATAATTCCATATAAATAATCATATATTAATGAAACATAACCATTGATAATATACTAGTGGAATAATTAAATGGGTAATATATTACTAATATCATAACTATGGAATGAATAATGATGGAAATATATAACATAGTATCATGGCCTTGTCTATGAAACCTGAAATTAAATGGTTAAGGCCTCATCCAAATCCATATCTGAAAATAAATGGGCAAGGCCTCAGCCAAGTTCATATCTGGTTCGTATCATAAGACATACCGATGCATCGAGAGGCTATAGTGGGACTTGACCATCACCTACTATGTAATATTCATTCCTCATATGTATTGGGTGAAATATAAAATATATATATATTCACATTGAAACTAGCATATGAAATGTTAATAAAATTCCTCAAACAATAAATATAATCATAAACCATCCATAGGAATATGGATAATGGTATTAAGAAAGTACATTCCCAGTAAACATAATCATAAACTATTAAAAAAAAATTGGTATATTACAACACATGAGTTACATTTAATTATATAATAATATTTAATAGAGGGTGTTGAAATAGATGAAAATACCCTAATAAAATAAATGAGGAATTATACATAGAAATACCTTTTTTACTTTTAGAAAGAAGTGTTATTCTGGAATTTTTTTTTATTTGTCAAAAAATAATATTATAAAAATATATATCCCATAAAAGAAAAGGAGAGGATAATGAAATTATGTTTTAGTCATAAATTATGTACACCTAATGTGAAAAAATGTAAAAAGAGTTCTTATGAAACTTTAGAAATGGGCCACTATCAGGTGGGTTAATAGAAAATATAAAAGGGTCTTAAAAACAAAAAAAGTCTTAATTATTTGACTAAAAATAGAAATTATCAATGATTTTTTTTCATGATAAAATGAGTGATTTTATAAAGATAATTTTGGATTAAAATAGATTATGGAGAGAACATTAAAATGGGTAAGAAATTTGGAAGTTCCATTAAATCGAGATTGCTTATCTGGAGGAATTGAAAAAGGAACCTTATGTAAAAGTATTTACCCATAAAATAAAGAATAATTGAAATAGTTAAATATATTTTGAACATACACATATCATTTATGAGTAATACATAATAATAATTAGGAATTACATTGGGGTAAAGAGGTAGAAAGTTTAACCTCATGTAATAATGGATGTTTGGGGAAAATTCATTACTGCTTTGCCAATAATCGAACTCTATGCCCATAAAATTAATTATCATAAAATGAAACATTTAATACCATGAATATAAATATATTCATGATATTTTACATCAATGTTCTATATACATACACCACACACAATATATAGTGGTAAAAAACAGGTATCTCATAGAAACAAAGGTGAGATTAGAAAATCCTTACCTTATGTCCGAAAGTGTTATTCACATGCACTTAATGCCCTAGATAATGAAATTTTATTCATTAATAATTAAATTCAGAAGATTTTAAATATTTAATTTATTTATTATAATTTTATTCTATTTAATTAATGCCTCTTTGATGAGTTATAATATTCAATTTGGTCGTCTGAGAGTATTCATTTCCTGGGTTTTCATGATTTGTTCACTTGCATACATGTACGAAATATCATGTAAAATTCAAATAGTTAATCAGAATTGAAATTATATGTTATTAATAAAACTAAAAGTGATTTAATTGTCTCATATATATAATTTTTCTAGATATGAGGATAATTCATTAGATAAAGCATTAGTGATAACATTTTTTATTATTTTGGCTGTTTTTTATCATCCCAAAAAAGTTTTCTCTTGTGAATTAATATTTTGTATATATATTGGTAGAAAATATTGAATAAGTTGTATTAAATATATTTAAGTCTGTTTTAACCATAAAAATGGATTTATGTCCAACCTTTAAGGCATAATTTAAAAAAATCTGGTCCTCCATGAAGGCGGTAATCAGCACCACACGGACAATATTTTCATTTTTAGAATAAAATGGGGAATATAAGAGAATTGATATTTAATATAACACTAACATTATAAAATTACAATATATAAAATATAATAGAGTTATAATTTCACTTTGGATAGGGTGGTGAGGAAGAGAAAATATAATGAATGAAATTAAAAGAAAATTAAAAGAACAAAGGGGGATTTAACCTCTTTAATTCATATCCTTGAGAACCTCCTTATGGAACATTGAAATGGACTTTTGGATGAGACCAGAAAGACCATAACATGGGTAAGAGTATTAGGATAAGAATTGAGTCAAATAAAAGAAATATTAATGGATTTGGAGTTGTTAAGAGAAGGGGTGATATTTATAGTGGATAAGAGGGGTGTTTTTTATTATTTAATTCATTTATTTATTATTTTGGCTCAAGAATATGAATATTTTTAGTTATTGTAACTAAATAAAAAACCAGTGAATGTGAATTCGTAAAAATGGCTTATTACCTCATCCATACATCATCTATGACTCAATTAATCATGTATTTACTTATAATGTTATATACTATAAATTACCTTATTTCACTATTCTCCAAAAATTCAAATATTTTTAAAAAAATACCAAAAATTAAACGACATAGTTTTTTAAATGAATAATTAAAAAATTAACCCCATTTTATGAAAATAATATTATATATATGATAAATTTAAATTTTAATTAAAATCATCATATATTAAAAAAATACAGATTTTAAAATTACAACAGATTTTATGACCCTTTGAAAAATTTAATAAGTTATTATAAAATTATATAATAATAATACAAAAAAATATTAAGTTATTAATATATTTTATGAATATAAATATTCTTTTAAGAAATTATTTTAATTATAATATTGCAAAATAATCATTTATTTTTCACAAAAATATCAACACTTAATTTATTGTTTTTAAAACAGTTATTTACTTATTACATTATATAAATATAAAATATTTTCATTTATAAGATGAAAACATATTATTTACACTTTAATAAGTGAGGTTAATATTTTAAAAATAAATAGATTATTAATATAAAAAAAATGATAGTTTTATAAAAATCTGGATTTCTTACTATTCATTAGATGATAAATATTTTATTAAAAATACCAAAATTTCACCCTAAGACAATTTTGACATTATGAATTTAAATATGAAGTTTATTTTGTTCAATGTAATTTATAAATTTTTCAAAATATCATCTTAAAACCATTTCTCCATTAAATGGTTGTAAAACAGTCTTTAGAAAAAATATAGTCTTTTATACATAAAATTTAATTTATTCTTATAATAAGACTATAAAACATAGTAGTTGAATTTAAAAACATTTCATTGGATATATAACATATATTTTTTATTATGATCTTTCAATGAAAGTTATTAATTAAATTAATTAATATAAAATTCCATTTTGGTAATAAAAATAATGTTATTTATAAAAAACATCTTCTATTTTCAATTGATTTTTATTTTTATTTTTAATAAATCGGTAACAAAATAATTAATTTTATAAAAATGTGTAAAGTATATTATCATAATTTAAATAATATCTTTCATTCCCTTTATTCCAATGTCTAGGTGATAACTATCACAATAATAATATTTATTTATTTCGTAAGCTTAGTGTTCTATGTAGTGTATAATATTGAAGAAGATAAATTTACAAAAAGATATATGATGTAAAATATTGGGGTGATACATTTTATCATCCAATAAATTTCTTCCTTATAATTTAAAATTAAACATTGAAAATAAATGTTTGATTCATAAAAAGTTCCTTTTGGGGAAACCCACTTCATATATAGGATTAATAATGCATCGTCTTAATAAGAGGGAAAATGAAATGTGAAGGTCACAAAAAAATTATGCATATGAATAGGGTAATATAAATCAAAATTTAAAATATTAACATTGAAGAAAATCTAACTATCAAGTACTAATGGTATGTGATAAATAACATAGTCATCCTAAATATAAACACATGAAATCCATAAATCTATGATTAGTTAAAAGAACATTTATTCCTCATAAGGAAATGTAAATGGATGAAGTTTTTTTCAAAATACATTCCCAAGATTTGCGGTATTATTTTTATACCTATATAAACACTTTTGAAAAGTAACTTTCTTGATTACTTTCCATGTCAAAAAATAATCATTTGATTGTTATTCTATCTATCTTCACTTATTAAACTAATAGATAGATATTATAGAAAAAAATTTATGCCTGAATAACTTTTATAAATCACAATATCCAGATGTCCATCCATTAGAAATAAAATTGTTACTAAAACCAAAGCGGTTCACATAGGTTATCCAATATGATAAATCATACTTTAATCTTAATCAATTATATCTTTAATCAATTATATAAGTATATAACCTTAATATCCAGAGAAAATATGTCTCTCCAAATTCAAAGAACCAAATATTTAGAAGAAGGTCTACTTAACACCACGTAATAAATATTTGAATACCTTGATCTCATTTAAACATTAATGAAAACATGCATTATTTAAAATATATAATCTTAGGTTTTCCTTAAATCCAAACATCTTATGATTATAGCACAACATAAACCATAAGATCACTTACCACCATCATGGTCACCAATAATGTCCCATAAAAATATATTTATTATTATCTCAACATTAGGCACATCTTTCGGGTTATCTTTCCCAAGTCATGAGTTACCATGAAGATCAACATACAACATAATCACTTCTCTTTAATATAAGTGATATTCATCATATGACTACAATTACATAAATAATAAGTACCATAGTAAAATCCTTATATATCTCATGATACTTATAACTAGAAATAACATAACATAATTATTCAATCCAAAAACATAAATGGATTAGTTATTCCACTTTGACTATAGTTACAAAAAATTATTGGCCTTGATACCTTTTATTATTTTGATCTATATTGCCTTGAATATTGGTACATTCATTTGCATATATCCTCATATATTTAAAATAAAAACATTACACATTTATATATTATTCATTACCTTTGAATCACAAGTTGTATGACCTCTCTCTCTACACATATAATAATTTATAATCTCATTTATTTAGGTACCAAGGTGTTTCTTCCCAAAATTATTACATGTGGGTAAGTACTTCTATACCATTTTACCTTTATATGTCTCTTTATCCACTCTTAACTTATTATATTTCTTTCTATTAATGTCCTATGACATAGATAATTATTCTCTATCTTGATAAGGCATTACACTATATCTTCATATAATGAGAATTCTTGGGATACCAGTTCCCTTTGTTGGAATTGTTTTAACCAATAAATAAATTGATCAGTATTTTATTTGGATTGTGTATGTAATCCATATCATTAATTTCTAACCTTGTAATGTTGGATTAATATAACGAGATATTTTCATCATTTTTTCCCTCAGACTTAAGAATAACCTCTCTAAATCTTCTCGTGGTACCTGAGGGAAATATTTTTCTAAGAAAAGATCATTAAAATACTTTCTTTACATGTTTTCTATTTAAAATATCTATTCTGTGTTTTGAATTAGTGACCACCATTTATTCAAATCTTCTGAGAGATAATAAACTACAATGATTACCTTATCTATTTCATTACTTCCCAAAGAGATAAATATATTCTCTAATAAACTTATCCATTTCTCAGATACAAATGGATTTGTAGTCCATTGAATAATAGAGGTTTTTGTTACATTAAGTGTTCTAACATTATTACACCATGTTGGGAATGATACTTTTATATGTTAGTAACATTATAACTCGAAACCTGGGTTAGTTTCCCAGTATAGTTATAATTTTCTCATCTCTAGTTGTAGATCATGCTCCTACATCATTTTAATTCATTGGAGGGAAATACCTACATGGAATATGTGCATTGATACGACTTCCATTCCTTCTACTAAGTTCTATTTTAAATAATTGAATACACTAAATTAGGTTATCAATCATAATGTGTAATTTTAAACTAACAAAACACTTAACAAAAATAAAAAATTTATGCATAACTAATCTCATAATAATTAACATGTTTACTTTTTTGAAATGTTTTCTTTTAAATCCTTAATAATGGTTTGTAAATAAAATGTGAATTATCTAAGAATATAACCCAAAAGTGTCAAACTAGGTGAATAATAATCCTCATTATTGTGCACTAAATTAAGCCGAGTCAGGCCTGATACACCTTTTTAAAGTTTTTACTGAACAATAAATCTATTCTAGAACCATGTCCACTAGTAGTATTCAGACAAGGATGTATTTCTAGGAAGACCTACATAATCTATACCTTACCAAAATTATATAATTTTATTTTATTCATATACTTAGAGTTTATCATAGTGTTATGTTCTCTAATATATGTTTAAAAAATATAGTTTCCAAAGTTTTTACTAAACTAACTTTAAAAAAACTATAAAGACCACATCCCCATTACCCTATTACCAGTTCCCTACTTAATTACATTAGTTCTAGGAATATTCATTCACATACAAAATGACTGAAGAGTTTAGTATCTTTATAAAACTAGATAAAATCATAAGTATTATATTACAATATGAAGTTAAATAAAACCTATAAAATCTGTTGTAATCACCGATAATCTCCAAGATTATCCTTGCAAGTCATTCATAATATTTATCTTCACATTATGGGAAAAAATAAAACATAAAAAGGGTTCATATTTGGTTCTATGTAAGGGTATACAATATAGAAGAATCTAAAATAAACATAAACAATATGGAAAGTTGAATAACTAAATGTACATTCCATTAAAACATAATCATGAACATAATTTGGATAGAATAAAAAATGATTAAATAACTCCATATAAATAATCATATGAGAATAAAACACAACCATGGATATTATACCAATTGAATAGTCACGTGTATTATCAATTAATAAAATAATAATAATGGAACACATAATTCTGGACATCTAAAACATACCATCAAGGACTCATCCAAGACATCTCATAATAAATGACTAAGGCTTCATCTAAACCACTATTTTAAAATAAATGGTCAAGGCCTTAGCCAAGGCCATATATGGTTTGTCAAATGAGACCTACCGATATATTGAGGGGCTATTGTGGGACCTTCCTATCACTTACTATGTCCAATGCATTCCTCATATTAAAGGGTTGAAACATAAAAAACATATACATTCACATTGAACCCATCATATTAAAGGTTAATAACTTTTTCCAAACAATAAACATCAGCAAAAACCATCTAGAAGAATATGGAGTATCATATTAAGATAGTACATATCTAATAAAAATAATAGTAAAACATTCAATAACATATGGTATATAGAAACATAAGAGGTAAATTTAAATAAATCATAAGATTCAAAAAAGGGTGATGAAATAGATGGAAATACTCTAATTAAATATTTTAGGAATTCTTGTGAGAAATTATTATTTTTTACTTTGAAAAGAAGAGTTATGTTGGAAAATCATTTTTTGTTTTTCATAAAACCATATTATAAAAATGTATATCATAGAAAATAATGTTTAAGGAAGTTGAAATTATTTTTTAGGTATAACTGATTTCCAACTGAATAGAAAACATGAAAATAGAGTTTTTAAAAAACTTTTGAAATGGGGCACATCTGTACGGTTTAAGAGAAAATATAAAATAGTCATTAAAATATAAAAAGTAATAATATTTTATATAAAACAAAAAGTAAACCATGATATTCTTTCATGTTAATATGAATGATTTTATAAAATAAATTATCGCTTAAAACTTATTAAGGAGAGCACTTGAAAATGGGTAACAAATCGGAAAGTTCCATTTAATTGGTCTTTCTTATCAGGAAGAATTTAAAAATAAACCTTATAAAACATGTATTTCCATGTAAAATAATTAATAATTGAGATTGGTACATATAATTGGAATATAAACAACAAATTTAGGAGTATTATATATGAAAAATTAAGAATTACATTAGGGTTAAGAGAGATAAAACATAACCTGAAGGAAAACCAGTGGTTCGGGGAGAATCTTGTACCACATTGGAAACAGTCAAAATGTATTCCACAAAAAATTAATGATAATCAAATGAAATTGTAAATACCATGAATAAAAATAAATTCATGATATTATACATCAAAGGTATGTATAGATACCTAATACACATGATATACTGGTGAATAATGCATATCTCATATAAATAAAGGTGAGATGAGAAAACCATGTCATTATGTTTGAAAGTGTTATACAATTGAACATAATGACTTATATAATGAAAATATATCCATTAATAATTTAATTTAGATCATATTTAAAATTTATTTGATTTATTATAATTTTATTATGTTTATTTATGGAATTTTTGATGAGTTATAAGATTCAATTTCTTCATTCCTAAGTTTTTGTTTCCTTGGTTTTCATGATTTTTCACTTGTATAAATATATGAAATAACTTGTAAAATCTAAATAGTTACCTAGAATTGAAATTATATGTTATTAATGAAATCATATGATATTTAATGGTCTTATATATCATTTTACCATATATTATGATGATTTATTAGATAAAGTGTTTATGATAACCATTTAGATTATTTTGGCTTTTTTTTGGACAACCATGTACTGGTTTTGTATTATGAATTAATATTATGAATATATAATTGTTATAAAACATTAAATATATTTTATTACATATATTAATGTCAGTTATAACCATAAAAGTGGTTTTATTACTATACTTGAAGGTGGAATTAAAAATGAAAACTCTTCATCCACAAAGTTGGTAACTCAACACATCATAGGCGATGTTTTCATTTTTAGACTAAAAAGATGAAGAGAAAACAATTAATGGGTAATATACAATTTAAAAAATAAAGGCACAATATATAAAATTTTTTGGAGTGATCATGTCCCTTTGGATATAGGATGAGTGGAAGGGATAATAAAATTAACAAAATTAAAATAAAATTAAAAGAACGAAATCAAATTTTACTGCTTGAATTCTTCTCATTGAGAACCACATTAAGTAACTTTAAAATGGAATTTTGGGTAAGAAAATGAAGAAAAAAAACATTGGGGATATAATTAGGAGAGTAAACGGGGATAATATATGAAATATTCAAGTATTTGGAGGTGTGAGGAGAATGGGTGGTATTTATAGTGGTAGAGATGGGTGTTTTTTGATTATTTAATTCATTTGTTTATTATTTAGGCTCAAGATTAAGAATATTGTGGGTTTTTGTGACTACATAGAGTAGCTAGTTCATATGTGTTGCAACCAATGGGTTCTTACATCATACCTACATAATCCATGAATCAATAATTCATTTATTTTCTTATAATATTAAATACTGTAAATTATTAAATTTCACTATTCACTAAAATTTGAATTATTTTAGAAAAATAACAAAAATTCACCCTGTCTATTTTTAGAAGTTCATAATTAAAAAATTTACTCCTTTTTTTAAAAAAAAATTCTATGTTTGATAAATCTAAATTTTAATTAAAATCATATTTATTCAGAAAATACTGAATTTAAAATTATAACAAATTTTATACCACTGAAAAATTAATTAAGGTCAGATAAAATTATATTATAATAACAATACAAAATAATATTTATTTATAAATATAATTTATGAAAATAAATATTTTTTAAATCATTATTTTACATATATAATTGTAAATAAACATTTATGATTCAAAAAAATATTAACACTTAATTAATCATTTTTAAAACATTTATTTAAATATTCCATGATATAAATATACCATATTTTTATCTATAAGATACCCAAAAATTATTTCTAACTTAATATGTTAGGTTACTATTCAAATCAAAAATATAATTTTAATACAACTAAAATGATATTTTATAAAAATCGATATATCTAACTATTCACTAGAAAATAAATATTTTCAGAGAAAACCCAAATTTCACCCAAACTCAATTTCAAAATTTTTATTTCAAATATGATTTTTATTTTGTTCAAAATAATTTATAAAAGTTTTTTTTTTCAAAACATATTATCCATTAAAGGTTGGTAAAAAGGTCTTTAGAAAAAATATAGTCTTTTATGCGTAAAATTGGATTCATTCTTATAAAAAGAGCATCAAATTTAGTATTTTAATTTAAAAAAAATTATTGAAAATCTAAAAAATAGTTATCCTTATGATATTTCACAAAGAATGATTAATTCAATTTATTAATATAAAATTCTATTATGGTAATAAAAATATCTTTTTATAAAAACACATATTTTATGTTGAATTGATTTTTACTTTCATTTTTAATTAATATATAACTATTGAATTAATTTTATAAATATATGTTAACTATATTTTCATAATTTTCATAATCTATTTCATTCCCTGCATTCCAGCAGTTGGGTGATAACTACCAAAATAATAATATTTAATTATTTGTTTAAGCACAGTGTTCAATGTAATGTACACTATTGAAGAAGATAAATTTAAAAAATAGAGATACTTTAAAATTATTGGGTGTTACAATAGATGTGATTCAAAATCAACAGAATCATATATAGATCGTCATCGAAGGTCGTTTTCATTCGAGGTGAGTGGTCATGTGTTCTTTAGAATCTATACAAGGCTTGGGAATCACCATTTTGGGATGAGGGAAAGGTACATCTTCGATACATAATCCCTTTTTAGATACTTGAATGGGTTGGTGTGGTGGAATATCAGCTGGATTTTCCAAAAAGATTTAGTTCAGTTTATAATGTGTTTCGTGTATCTCAATTGATGAAGTATCAACTTGATCTTAACCATGTGATTTGATGGGATCATGTTGACATAGATCCATATATGCTACATTATTTGATGTTCTAGTTCAGATTTTGGATAGGAATGAAAAAATATTTCATTCAAAAAGCATCGATATAGAGCAGGATTTATGGAAACATGGTTAAATTTATGAAGAAATGTCATATTGTGAGAAGGAAATGTTTGAACAATGGCCCTAACTCTCTTATGAAATTTTTGATTTTCAAATTTTTTGGGACGAAAATACTTTTTTTGGGAATAATGTATCATGATCAATTTTAGGTAATTAACCATTTATTTATTTATTTTAATTATATAACGTTTTTGGGTTAAGGTTTAGAAGTTTTATAGGAGTTTTTGATTTTTTTGGGGGGATTTTATAGAGGTTCAGGTTTCAAGAATGATTAGTAGAAGCCATGAAACACTATTCTGGAAACCATAAAATATAAATAGTGGTAACTAGTTTAGAACACTATTAGGTTCATGTTTTTTCCAAACTATGCAACAACCCTAGAGAAACCATTTTATTTTTGAAATAATGGTTTATTACGGTTAGCACATGGTTTTTTTATTATTGTGTTATCCAACCATGTGAGGGGTGTTTGAAGTCAGTGGATAGCTAGTGGTTAGAAAAATGTTTTACCCAGTATGTTCTTTAATCATTAACTATTTAAAACTAAATCTAGATTTTTGGACCTAACTCAATATACCCCCTTAATTTCTCATATTTCCCTTAAATATTACCCTTACATGAATTCAAATCCTTCCAATGACTGGAGAGTCCATTCCCTTCAATTCAAGATTGATCCTCAATTGAGTCTATGTGTATTAGATGCCCTAATTTTTTGGATGTGCCCATTCTTGGTTGTTCTTGATTGTTTTCTTTTTCTTACAACTCTTATGTTAATAAGTATAATATTTTGTGGATGGATTCACATTGTGTGATAATAATCATTTTTTGATATGGTGTTTTTGTGTAATGGAAACATGATGTAAGAATGTTTCTTTGAGTTTCAAGCTATGTAATGGATTTTTTTTCACATTATTAATTTTTTAAATGTTGCAAGATAGGTGGGTTCACTGTTGACTCCTAAAAGTTATAAAATTAAGAATTTATTTAAACATTATTGAATTTATTATATTGAATTTTTAAATTTATGTGAAATATTTATTTAAACCCTATTCAGTGATGGATTGCGAAATTGTGGAAATTATATGTTTTGTGGAATGTGATTTATTTTAGGATTTTACAATGGTGAATTTAAAATATGGTTATGTTTTCATTAATGGAACAAGTTAGCGTAATTTCGTTCAATAAAGGATTTTTTATTGAAATTGTTTGGGAAAATTATTTTGCATGGTATTTGGAATAAATGGTTGGTGTGCATTAATTTTAATTCTAGTAACCCTATTGAAGGGATTTTTACCATTGAGGAACTAGGTATACGGTTACCTTGTGACATCTTTGAATATCTATAAGAGACTGCTCGTGGGTATATAACTATCACCTGGGAATGCATGAGTAAATTTGTAGAATGTATTGGGTTATGCCAAATGGATTTGAGAAATTGTTTTAAATAATTATATGGTTTCATTTCATGGAAAATGTTTTAATTAGATGTGGTTTAGCATTTTTATAGACTATATTTAATTATTTCAAAATATGTTATATAAATTTTCTAACTTGTTCTACCCTAGTGGAATAAGTTGGGAATTCATTACAAAAATCTTACTGAGATTTATACTCACCCCCTTCTTTGGAACTTTTTTGTATTTTCATATGTTTTATATTGAGACATAGAAAAAGGAAAGGTTTATAATTTCATTAGTGATGAACCATGATACTTTGGCAATGGAATATGATGGTGGATCTTCAATCTTGTTGGAAGCTATTTTTGGTTTCTTGGTTTTCATTCAGATGACGGTATTTCCTTCCTCGTTGTACACTAATAATTTTTTGTTGTTTTAGTTAATTTTTTAGATTTATTCTATTTTTCTCATGGATTGAATAATGGTTATTTGGTTATTTTTATCTCAATTTGGTTATTTTATTTTCAAAATTAAAATCATCCCATGACTATTTTGGAATCCCTTGACATTTATTTCCATCCACTGTGTGTTCATGATGTCGCATAATGCCTAGAATCTCCCACATCCCATATCAAGACAATGAGTAGGGTAGGGATGCTACATTGTTTTAGCTAGAGTGTAACACCCAATTATTTTTACATAGGAACATAATTTAAAAGATAATATATGAAAAGATACACCATGATTAGAAGAAAATGTAACACCCAGATAATTTATAAAATATTTATATTTAAATAAATTTATTCACTTTTATAGGCCGTGATTCATACATCACTGGGTTAAATACCTCTTCTATGTTGTTTAATCCATTGGTTCTAGTTTTATCTCATTGGCAATTGGTGGTGAACCCTTCTATCTTTAGAGTTAGTTTCCCATTTTTCTTCTCTTGTGGATTCACTAAGGTAATTTTTTTTGGGTTTTTCATGTGAGTTGTGATGTTTTTTATGATAGTATGGTTTTGTGTAGGTTGATTCATGGTTTCCAATTTTTTGTTCTTGTTTTCATGCTTTTCTTCTTCTCTTTTCACTCAATGAGATAGAAAATCTTTTTAGAGGAAGGGAAACCCTCATTTCACTTTATTATGTATCATGTGGGAGGAGATTTTTCTTGTCCATCTATGAGTTATAGTTTTTATATCTTTATAAAAGATAAATAATTATATAGTTCAAATTTATGGGTGGAAAGGGGAATTAGTTTAATTATTTTACAACTTTGATATGATTGTTTTATTTTGATTTTATGGCCTTGATGCCCAATGAAAAATTTTACTTTTGTGGGATTTGTTTTCAATGGATGATATGTGATGTGACTACTAATTTTATTTTGAATTTTTAACATCAACCTAAAAATGAAAATTTTTTAACCACAAATGTTATACTAATGAAATGGTTACCCATGGATAATGGCTTCTATGATAACAACCCTAAAATAAAGTGAAATGTGAAAAAGGCCCTTTTTTTAAATCTAAAAAATGATAATTGATATTCCATGTGTGTGGCCGTGCTATGGGGTGGTGATGTGTGGTTGATTTGTAGTTGTTTTATGTAGGGATTATGGTTTGATGGACATACATTTGGGATAGATAGGTTGTTGTTTTTGGGTGGTGCATTGGGGGCAGAGAAGTGTTTATTATTTGGTCAATATTTTTGGTAGGCAAGGTGGTTGTTTTTTAGCCCAGTTTTTAAAGAGGTGAGGTGGTTTATGTTTTTTCATTCTTTTGGGGAGGGATATTGGATGATTTTTTGTTCATTCTTGGGGAGGGGTGTGGGTTACGTAGTGGTTATTGGGCCATGATTTTTGGGTGGAAATGTAATAGTACAATGGGATGATGAGTGACTTGCGATGTGTGGATGCATTTTTCTAGATTCTCAAGTAATTATGGAATAATTAAATGGTTAATAACATTTAAAAAGGCTAAGGATAGTTTGGTTAATTTTATGGAAATTAAAAATGAACAAATAAATTAAGTTTTGGGTGGTTAAATTTGTTTGAGTCTAAATAATTAAAGTAATGGGATGGATAATGTAATTGGTTGGTGGTGTGAGATGTTTCTTATGACTTGAGTTGTGTTATTCATTTAGATGTGGCAGAAAAAGTGACGATGTTGTAAGCTAATTATCATATGTATGTGAACCAATAGGTTATAATTATGTGTAGATATATGTATATAATTTTATATTCCTTATGATTTCCCTACGTACCCCATCCACATTGATCACTATGTGATGAATCCTAGATAGTCACAAGGGGGTGTTTTTACTAACATCCCAGTGATGAGGATTGATGGATATAAATAGTCTTTATCCATCTCTCTCTCCATGGAGAGTATTTATGCATATGTTGTGATGGTTAGAGTTTAGTTAGTGAACAAGGTTACATACCAAGTGTTTTTGGGAAAGATTTAATGATCATGTTTTGGGGAGGAGGCACAGGTTTTTTTGGGCAAGATGTGATGACCAAGTTTTGGGTAAGTGGATGAGGTGATTTTGGTCAAGATGTCATGAACATGATTTGGGGAGGTTGGCCATGTTTATTCTTCTGAGATATGATATTTTCATTATGTGGGGAGACATATGGTAGGGTTCATTCATGGTAAGTGGAGGTAACAAGGTTACTATTATTCTTGTTCATGATACCATAATATTTGGCTATGATTGTGATGTGATTGAACATGTGTTTTTGGGAGAGATGTGATTTGACCATGTTGTGGGGAGGTATCCCATGGGTTTTTGGGAATGAAGTGATGTTAACATGCTATGGGTAGGTGGTATATGTTATTTGGAATATATAAGAGAGTTGGGATGTAATGAATTGGGGTGTGAGAGTGGAAAATTAGTTGGAAAGTGGTGCATGGAACCATTTTTGAATATGATTATTATTTTGTTATTATACATTGATTGAATTATATTTTGATCATTCCTTGGTGATGTTGGTATGGATAGTTGACCTATTTAAGTGATGTTGGTTCTATTTCTTATCTACGGGTGCATTAGTATGCTTCTTTAATATGTGAATTTGTGACTTTGGTTTTCCTACTAAGTATACCTATATGCTCACCCTGTGTATAAAAAATTATTTTCTGGTTTCTAGGAGGATTACATAGACCATGATTTAAATTAATATATTGAACCTATGGACAACTGTTGTGTCATTTCTTTAGATTTTATTTTCAGTATTTAATTTGGATACATTTATAAGTATTATTTTTTATTAATTCATTCATGTGGGATGGTTTGTGTTTATTTTTCTAATATTTCACATATTTTTTATAGATGATTCATTTAATATCCCCATATTATATTATTATATAGGGTAATGCCACTCATTTCAAGAGTTTTTATATCCCCGAAGCTAGTCTTCATCTCAAGGCCTACTAGAGGCAGGACTTGGGGGTCATTATCTCTGTGGACTCGTTTTTGTATCATTGGGGGATGGATCATGATAGAGTGGAAAAAGTGGTGATAGATAATATATTGGATGGATTATAGAGTTTGGAATGGGGATTATTTTATTGGTTGGTATGGCAGTTATGGCAATTTAACTTTTTATGTGACATAGTCCAGGGAGACCGATTATGACACAATATTATAGGGTCCCTTGTGATTCAATGCATAAAATATGAGATTATTTAATAACCAAGTGAGGTGGTCCTATTTTCAGGATAGAGAACGTGGATAGGTTCATGATTCATGATGACTTGTGTTCTTGTTTGAATTGGGTGCATTTAGGAAGGTTATAATTAATAATGAAAATTAAAACGAATCTTACTAAAATTACATACTACATGGGATTAGGAAATTCTTGTTTTATTTTCAGTTATGTGTTTTTTTCATGATTCACATGTGGCTCAAGATGATGCGGTTCAACAGGATGATCTGGTTGATTTTTATAGGGTTGATCTAATAGAGGTGGATGAAGTATAAAATCAGGCTTTTAATTTCTATTTCTAGACTATTTTTTGTAAGTATGTTGGTTGTTTTTTAGATATAGAGATAAAGAGTTGGATATAAGTGATCAATATCACTTTTAGTTTGATCATGTTCTCAATTTTTTACTGGGTCCCTTTATTAGTTACTTAGAAGTGTGGATTTTCGTGTAAGTGGTTATTGTGGTATTTGGGTGCGTGGAAGGTGGAAGATGTTATATGGGTTAAAATTTAGAAGTATTTTCAATAAATATTCCTTTAATAGACTATAAAGGTAGTAAAGAGGCAATATATTCTTCCTCATTGGAAGTGGCGTATGTCAGTGTGGGAGTTTGGAATCATGTTCAAGGACCTTCTGCTCTTTCCCTGGATCTTTTTCGATATGAGGAGTCTCTTTTGAGATGTTGTAATGAAGAACTTAATCTTTCCATTTAGTGTGATGATACTCATTTTATATTCACAATGTATCTAGATTTTTAAGAGAAGGAGGAGGTGATAATGTGAATTCACTCTCAAGGATGTCTCCCACCAAAATATATTTTTTTATTAAGAGAAGCACTTTTAAGGACCAAGTGGGAAACCATACAAGTAAAAAAATAGACAATCATCCAACATCATAAGTAATAGACGAATATTTAAATTGTAGTTTATGCCTTTTAGAAACCTTACCTCTATGAAGACTCCATTGCAGATTGTTGTCCTTTCCATCTAGATGATCTTTGCGGAGGTATTCAATATTTTAAGTGATCTTGTCCCAAGTTTCAATGAAATCTTCCACCGTAATATTTTTTTCGTTGTATCCACAAACTAATATGCCAATATGTTTTTGGATCCATAAACCCCACTCCTTGTTAATGTTTACCTAAATATGTCGTCCCACCATCATGTCAAACTCCTCTTGGGTGGATTTGACCTTTAATTCCATCTCTAAGAATTATTCATTGCAATTGATGATGGGATATCAATAATCACACTCCATCATTTTCCTTCCTCTTGGAGGGATATCAGATTCATTCTCTGCATTCACCATATCAATGATAGGTTATTATCCTGCTTGTGTTTCCAACTCCTTAGTGATTTATTTTCCAGAGCCTTCATACCTTCTCGTGGAAATATTGTCTTCAATTTTGGAAGCCTTTGGGGGGAGTTTACCTTTACTTGAGGATATATTAATAGGAGGAATAGGTAAATTATAATATTATTTTCTCTTTCACATCCTCCGGATGTGCTTAATAAATCAATTAAAATCTATGATAATATTCTTTCCCTTCCTTGAAGAGGATCTAAGATAGTCCTCCACAATGTCCACTTCCTTTGACTCAGTAGGAGAGTCCGAGGTAGAATCTGAATGCTCTTGAGAAACTTCCACCCTCATAATGGGTTCCTCTTCATGGATAAACTCCACTTCATTTCCTTCCTCAAAATCATGCCACTCTTCTCCTAGCACTGCAAACCAATTTTTAGAATTACTACCAATGGGAATTAATTTTTCACCAGCTGGTAGTGGGTCGACTTGTCTGACCTCTTCAGAATTTTCTGAGATTACACCGCCCAACTCAACCCTTTGATTCTCCAAAGCCTTCACTTGGGTAACATTGGCTACCAATTTCAAAAACTCTATAAAGGAGGAGGGATCCCCAACAATAGTCCCCTGATATTCTACAATCTTCTCCTCACATTCCCCATGATTCCCACTCTGAACAATATTACATAAACCTAGATCTTTTTTCAGTCTATCAAAGACATCCACTACTCTCGACTCTAAAATCACCGATTTGGAAACTTTCGGTGAGACAGAAGAAAATATGGCCTCTGCAGTAGTAGGCTGAACCAACTCAGAGGCCTTACACACTACAACTACATCAGATTCCTTTTGAACATGATGATAATCTCTCCTAGGAAAAACATAGGAGCCCCGATGGCATATTCAAGCTTCATGACCTAAGATATTAGAATTCAAATAGAAGTGCACCCATGAATCGTAGTAGACCTTATTGTTCCAGTGAAGTTCCCCTTTAATCATGATGCTTATGGACTCCCAAGGTCTCTTTGAGAAATCAACTTCAATTAAAAGTCTCGGAGAAAACGGATGGAAAACCGCGATGGTACAGGAGTCTGAACAAAATTACCGAACAATCATATTGCCAATCAGTTGAAGAATTGATGGATTCTGGAATGGTAACGGGATACCAGGGAGGGATATCTAGATCGTCTTGGTCGGAGAGTCACATAACAGATGAAACTAGAAAGGCCACCAAAAGAGGTAGAAGAGAAAACCATCCATAACATGCAGATCATTATCCCAAGCATATATCAGATCCTCCTTGTTCGAAAATCATAACATAAAATGTCTAGAATCCAGAAGACCAATAACCACCTGATCCTGCAAGTGTAAAGACAAGAAGACAAACTTGCCGAAGTCGTCAATAGAGGTCTATTTGTTCCCAAAGTGAGCAACCAGTGTGAGATCCAGCAACGCCAAGACATTCATGTACTCTAGTGGGGATATCAGAAGGGAAGGCTCTCCATCCACACAAGCATAAACTTTAGGGATAACTTAAATAGAGATAAATATAGGAAGGAAAGATGGGTTCAAAAAATGGGAAAAGGAAGGGGAGAGAGAGGGAAATGATAGTGGAGAAGGAGCATCCTCCTCCCTCCCCGGCCAAAGGGGACCGTGGAGGGGTGGCGGTGATGCGGCCATGACCTATGCCATGGAGGTCAAGGGGAGCGTGAGTGAGCGAGCCATTCACTCTTCCCCCCATCATAAGGATTTCTCCCATGAGTGGTAAATCAACATGTTTCTTCGAGGAGTTGGTTTTTCAATGGTAGGTATCAGACACTATGTCTTTAGAGGTTTCATATGGTGGGTATTCACCCTCAGTAGTGTCTCATTCAGCCTTTTTTGGGCCAGTGGTTTCCATGATTTGCCTATAGATACCATATATGTTATTTTTTGTTGTAGGGTTCATTTATATCACCAAAACTAATCCCTAGTGGTTACCTAAGATTATCATTGGGGATGTAGACCAGTTCAATGTAATCCCCATCATCAGTTTCAAGTGATATTGTTTCAGTACTAGGGGCAGTAGGCTTATGCTTTATTGAGGGAAGATGGAGCATGTAGAGGCCGACATCAATATGTTTCATGTGTTTAGGGACCTTAACTTGATCATGTTCATGGATATGATCAATAGAATAGAGGTAGAGGAGCTGATTGTGGTTAGTTACATGTAGTTAAGGTTAAAGTTCAATAGGGGTTAGAGATCATCAGAGGTACGATTGGTTTTTTACACCCTTGTTTGTGCCATGTTTTTTTCAAGAGATCCTCACTCCATAGTTTCACTCACTCTAGTCTATTCTCTTGAACTAGATGTAGAGAGGCTTACCATGTATCTGGTGTTGACTATTCCAATTAGAAGCTAGAATATCTTGTTTGATGTATACCAGGGTTGTAGATAGATGTTGGGGCCACATCAGTCCCTTGGGTTTCATTTCACACTACACATAAATTCATTTGATTTTACCCTAATAATTGACTAGTTTTATTCCACATTATCTATTATTTACATTATTTGAATGAGAGTTGTTTTTTTAAACATATATTTCCCGTTATAGGTTTAATTGGGAAAGTGGGGTTATCAGGTGGGTTATCGGTGAGTGGATCCCATTCATTCATTTATATATGATTAATAATTATAATCAATTGAAGATAGGATAGTGTAATTCACTGGGTTAATTGGTTAGATTATAGATTTCTTCCCAAAAGAGGCTGTGACGCTACCTCCTTGACGTAATGTTATGGTCAGAATAGACTTGAAGCCATGTGCTTCTCTAATTTTTATGGAAACAAATATAATGGATCTTTTTGAATTATGAGAGTTTAGGATTTATGATGATGATATGATTTATAAGTGTTTTATCTATCCTAGAGTGTCTCCATGGGGCGATCCAATATTGTTCTCTAATATGATTGAAGGAAGTCTGATGTTGTTTATAGACTGGAGGAGGTTGAATTAGGTGACGGTCAAGAACCATTAACCTCTCCTAGGGATAGATTATATTTTCAACCAATGGAGTGGGGAACTTTTGTTTTCTATGATAGATCTATGTTATGGATATCACCAGATAAGGGTAAATGAGGGAGATATCTTGAAGACAACATTTAGAAGCAAGTATCATCACTTCAAGTTAATATTCATGATGTTTGATGTTATGAGTGAACCATATGTGTTCATGGGGTTTATGAATACAATTTTCTATGATTTCTTAGGCACTTTTTAATAGTATTAATCAATTATATCATGATATACTTGATGTTAGAGGTGGATCACATTGATTATCATAAAGATGTATTGTAAGTTATTATACAACACCAGCTCTATTGAAAGCTGACAATGTGCATGGTTTGGACACGAGAGGAGAATTTCCACTAGAAATTTGTGTCTCTGTTGGGTGTGAATGTGGAACCATCGAATTTCAAGGTGTTTTTACTTAGAATACACAAATAACTTAGAAAAGAAGCATAATTTTCATAGTCTTTCATGTCATTATCAGAGGTTTATAAATGATGTATCTTGAGTTTTATCCTCATTTAAAATGTTATATAAGCAGTTTTAGTATTTTTTTTTGTACTAATCAGTTCAAGTAAATGTTCGGTTACCTAAAGGGAATATTGGACAGTGCACTAATGTTTTATTTTCCTATAGTGAGTCTGATGTTGGAGTTGTTTTGTGACTCTTCACATCTATATTTGGGATGAGTGTTAATGTAGTATAGATATTTGATCTCTTATGAACCTAGGAATCTACTTAACCATGATCATAATTATACCACCCATGTTTTTGAGATATAAAAGTTTGTGCATTCAATGTAGTTATGGTGATATTAAATCATTGGAGAGTGCTTTGTGGTCTTCATGGATCCGAAGATCTTGAGGAATATCTATTATCATCATGATCAGAACATGTGGCCATAGACGTGGATGAAATTTCTTCATGATTATGATTTTGAGATCTCTTATACCTTAGGAAAAGGGAATGTTGTGGATGAAAAATTGAATAGAAAGTTAGAAAATGAAATTTTTCAAGAGTTTATGGATGATTAGAGGGAAATAGTGGAGTTAGAATCCTTTCACATAGATTAATGGGTGGATGATGGTAGATGTAGTTTGTTTCAGATGACGGTGAAATTTGCTATAGTGAAATAGGTGGTGGATTCTAACTTGGGAGACTCAGAAGAAAAGGTTATGCATGATCATGTTTTCCATGGTGATGCTTCATAGTAATTGTTAGAGTTTGGTCCTAACTAGATGTTGTTTCGTGGGATATTTTTTTCAGTAGTGTTGTGTGAGGGAGTCCTTCATTGGATTCATAGATTACATTTGGTGTTACAACATAGATTTTCCATGATATAACATGGTATGAGGATATAATCTCGGTGTCTTGATATGAAACAAATTTAGGTAGAGTTCATAGTGTGGTGTTTGGTTTTATAGAATGTAAAGGTCGATCATCATGCTCCTAGAAGTATGTAACATCCATTGGATGTTTTTGAGTGTAAATGGGATGACATATTAGTGTACTTCATCATAGGTATACCTAGATCTTTGAGAGGTTGTAATGTTATCTCGGTGATAATATATCAGTTGAAAAATTCATACCACTTCATAGTGATTAAGGAGTCAGGTTATGTGAATGATTTTTCTACAAGGTCTGTGCATACTTTAGTGTGGTTTCATGGAGTTCCAACTCCATTATCTCGAATAAGGATTCATTTTTACCTCATGATCCTCAAGGGGATTATATCATGAATTTTCAACTCAGGTACACCATAGCATTGCTTTCTACCCTCAGACAAATGGGAAGATGGACTAGAAAATAGAGACACTAGATGATATTTTACTAGAATGAATCTTTTACTTTAGTCGATCTGGGGTATTACAGGAACTTTGGTCTTGTTTTCGTACAACAATTTCTATCACTCATCTGTTAACATGGTCTCATTCAAGGAATTTTGTTGGATACCTTTCCATTATGAGTTTTTTGGATGGAGGTTTTGGAGTTAGTGGTACATGAACCCAATGGAGTGTAAAGCCCAGTAAATGAGTTCTAGCTTGCTCATGAGAGGATAAAACCATCATAGGACTAGAAAAAGTATTATATTGACTGCATGATGATGCCCTTGGAATTTTTGGTTTAGGGAAACATGTTCTTGATGAATTCCCAATTATTTTTGAAGTGGAGGTCTAGAAGCTGGACTAATCTTTCTCATAGGTTTTTTGGGACCTTTTAGGTTATAGGGAGAGTTAGGAAGGTTTTGTATGAGTTGGTGTTTCTATCATGGATAGAGATAATTCACAACATCTTCCGTTTCCCTTAAATATGTTGGTATAATCACAATTACTCCAAAAACATTGAATATGTAGAGTTGGATATCAAGGATGGAATGAAATTCATTTAGTGTCCAATAAATATCTAGGATAATTAGGATAACATGCTAAGAAGAAATATTTTCCTGAGGATCACATGTTTTGAAGGCATAGTGACCATGAGGATAGTACTTGGGGATAATATATACATATATGTGCCTAGAAGCAATATTTGTTTTACCGTTTTTTCTCTGTTTTTCTTTATGATGTGATGTCTAAGACCAATTTTTTTATCTATGGAGTTGTTTTCCCAATTTTTTGATGTTTGATGTGTGATAATTTTATGATATATGAAAATGAGAGGACGTAATTACTAATGGTGATATGTGATTATATGATTTTATTTAACTCTTGTGGGAGATTCGGTGTATCCAAATATAGATGGAATCCTGAAATAGGGGATAGTATTCCCTTATCCATGTGCTTGGAAAGGTGTGGTTTTTTATTTGTAATGGTTGATATATTGGAAAAAAATGGAGGTTGAGATGGCTGTTGTGATGTGACAGTTTCGAGATGTGGTTGCACTATATTTTTTTTGTGATTTGGTCTATTGTATTTGGATGGTGGTAGTGTTTGAGGATTGATGATATCCATGATAGGACTCTCACAGGGTGGTTGTTCATAACCATTCCTTATAGGATTTTTTTGGATTCATGGGGGAGATAATTCTATGAGACATTACTAATTTAACATTTTCTGCATTTTTAGTCCATTAAATTTCCTTGTATGGTGGATTAAGGTGTTTTTGGGAGGTTATAGGAGTTTTCAATAGAATTTTGGCCTATATCATAGATACTTCTAGAAGTCTGTGCCATGTAATTGAAATTTATGTCATGTAAATGTGATTCATTGATTATTTGGTCAGCTTGTTCATGAATTGTAAATTGGTTCAGGGGTATCCATGAAACAATTTCATGTTGTGAAAATTCAATTCAATAGGCATATTAAAAAAAGGATGAGTTTAAATGACTTTAAATTTTTTTGAAAACTCAAGGAACTCAAGTCATGTATATATATTACACAATATAAAAATAGCGGGATATGAGACATAAATTCCTTTTCTCACCTGATTCCATTAATTCTGTCACTGCTTCTTCCACTTTCATTCTAGAAAAATCCTAATCACCCAGAAGAGACCTTAAATATATATTTTTTATGGTGGAATCCATTTGGGGATCAGTGGTAATAAATTCCTCATTCTTGATTAGTTTCTTTTTGTTGAAATGTTGGGGATTTGATGTGGTGATGTTTCTTTGTTATGAGGTGTCATTTGGGATTTTTTATAATCTTTCATTGTGGTTTATATTGATCCAGGATTTAATATAAGATGTTTTTGTTTTTGGAAATTTCTTCTTCAGACTACAACGATTTTTTTTGACAAAGCTTCTTTGTGGTAGGTAATACCTCATTTATAATTAATGTGTATCATGAGGGAATATTTTACTGTTGTTCATTTATCATTCATGGTTGGACTAATATAATCAAATTTAAAGATCTATATAATTAAAATTGATGGGGGAAATTGGAATGATTCAAATTATTTTACATCTTCAATATAATTATAGTATTGTGACTTTATGGGCCTGATGTCCCACTGAAAACTATAGTTGTTAGGGATTTTTTTGCACTAAATGATATCTATTGTGACAAATGATTTTGTTGTGATTTTAGGATATCACCCTAAAAATGAAAATTTTCTAATGAAATATATTTTTCAAATGATATGGTTTCCCCTAAATTATGTATTGTGTGAAAGAAACCATAAAATAATGTGAAATGTTATAAAATATACTTTGTTAAATATATATAATTATTATTTATGTTTTATGTGTGTGTTAATACTATGGGGTGGTGATGTGTGGTTGATGTGTGGGTTAGGATTATAGGGATGATTCTTTGATTCAATACTTTTGGGGTGGTGAGGTTGTCATTTTTTGTTTATTATTTTGGGATAGAAAGGTGGTAATTGTTTTTCTATTATTTTTGGGGGTAGAGAGGTGGTTGTTGTTTAGACATGATTGGGGGGGTGAGGTTGATTTTGTTTAGTCGTGATATTTGAGATCCAAGGTGTTTGATATTTGGTTGTGCTTTTGGGGTGTGAAGGTGGTGATTTTTAAGAAGTTCATTTGGGGTGGAAAGTTGATGGTATGATGTGGATGATGAGATGGTTACGATGTGTGGATATGCGGTTCTAGAGGCTTAGTTAGTTATGGGGTAACGAATAAGTTTTTAATGATTAAAATGGATTGGGCTAGTCGGTTAATGTTATTGAACTGAAAAATTAACAAATAAATCATTTTCTATGTGGTTAAATGTGGTTTATGATAAAAACTAAAATGAACAGGATGGATAATAGAATTGGTTGGTAGTTTGATTTGTGGATTATGGATTTCATGGTGTTCTTCATTTATAGGTAACAGAAAAAGTGATGATGTTTTTGAGTTGGTTAGAACTTGGTTTTAAAGCCATAGGTTAGGATTGTGTATGGATATATTTATATACTTCTATATTCCATGATATTTCTATAAAAACCCCACCCAGTTGATCATTATTTTATGACACCCGCACAGTCAAACATGGGTGTTTTACTAACATATTAGTGAAGATGATTTAATTATGGGAAAATAATATTTACCGTTATTTATTCAAGAAAAGTATATATGCATAAGATTTGATGGCCATTGGTCTATTAGTGCACTAGGAGATGGCCTAGTTTCTTTCAAGTAAGATGCAAGGACTGTGATATAGGGCGGTGGCCCATGTTTTTTCATAAGATAAGTGATAACCCTGCTTTTTTGCGACAACCTATGTGTTTTTTGTAAAGATGTGATGATTTTTATGTGGTTAGGTGGCTTAGGATCTTTCCAATGAGATTTTATATATTTGAGTTATGGGGAGGCTTATAGTGGGGGTCATCTATTGTAGGGTGAGGGAATGATGTTGATGTCTTTCCTGTTCATGATACCCTACTACTTTGGAAAGGATTTTTAGGTGATGTCCAAAGCATTTTAAGGTAATATGTGATGTGATTTTTATGTGAGGTAGTGGTCTAGGTGTTTTTTAGCATTATTTTATCTGACCATGCTTTGGGGTGCTGGTATATGTTCCAAAGAAGAGATGAGAGAACCATGATGTATGACTTTGGGGTGTGAGAGAATAAAATCATTGGTAAGGGGTTATGAGGTACCCATTTTTTATATTATTCATATTATATTATTATTATTGGATTTCATTATTTAGTGATCATGCCTTTGTGAGGTTGGGATGATTAGAGGACTTGTTTGGGTGTTATTGGTTCTACTATTTTCTCATGGGTTCATTAGTATGATTCTTTCATATGTGCATGAAGGAAAATGGTTATCCTATTAATTATACCTATATTATCACCCTATGTATATGAAATTATTTTCAGGTTTCCATGAGGATTACATGGACTTCTTTTGTACATTAATGTCTCAGACCTTTTAATTATTATTGTGTCTCTACTTCAGCTTCCCTTTTGGGTATTTAAATTTGATACATTCCTCTGTATCAGATTTATTTATACATGAATGTTGGAGTTTTTTGGTTTATTTTTTATTTAATGTCTTGGATTTCATTGCATATGATTTATCATATCCCCCCTTCATTTAGGATTATAGATTGTTATGCCTCCCATATTAGGAGATTTTTATACCCTCGGTGCTGGTCGCCAACCAATGTCCTATGGGTTGTAGGACTCAAGGGTAATTATCTATTTCCCCAAATTTTGGTATCTCTAGAAAGTGGGGTTTGATAAATTTTACTTCTTGCATAATAATTTCAGATATAGATTCATAGATTCCATTCTATGCAAGATACAATAACATCGCTCGTGTATAAATTGGCCTACTATCTTATTATGTGATGTTAATCATTTTTTTCTGATGCCTTACATGGAAGGTAATAAACATATACATAGTGAATATATGTGGTATATAATATATCACAATTAATCTTTAAAAGGATATATATTATCTATTTTCTTTCATTCCATCCATCGAGAAAATCGAAACAATGTTCAGGCGTACATACATCTAACCATCTCAATTAATGGTGTGATCATATTTATATCTCTAACACTAATATATTAATATTTTTATATATATATAATTAATATATTTTATATTTATATCATTGTTGAAATTCAATATATTATTTAACTATCACCAAATTAAAATTACCTAAATTAGAGAATGAAGAAGTACATGAAACATGAAGTAATTATCACCTGAAATAGTGATTTTAACAAAGAATTGTTAATATAAAACTGATAATATACTAAAATAAAATAATATATGGTATAATATATAATATTATGTTTATGGAACAGATTTATAATAAACATATACATATTATACAAGAGTTTTAGACACATATGACAAATGTTGAACATAAGGTACGGTTTTGTTGTCACAATTTTATTCCATGAGAAATATTTCATAATCAACAAATAGTACATTTTGTTGTTTATATACTATCCCTTTTTCATGTTATTTCATTAATCTCTACATGTTTATGGATATCAATGTTTCATTTGATGTTATTTATTTCATGATGATTATGATTCAAATTTTACCAAAGTTGTAATAGTTTATTTAACCATCATAATTATTTAGGAATGTTTATGTTTATGTATCCATTGGGGGAATTATTTGATATTTATATAATAAAGTCTATATTTTTATTCTCCCCTTTTAATTTATGATATTTTACAAGTAATATAATAGATTTTACACTCTTTTTTAATTATAATGATTGAGAAATTTTTTATATGAAAATTCGACATTATTTCTCTCTTCGGTCAAAAATCCCTTTTCATCTGAATCCATGTTTTTTAAGAATGTTTTAATTTTTTTTAACATTCTAAAAATGATTTTTTATAGATATTTTTCCCAGGTTTTTATTTTAATAAATTTTTTTAGGGTAATCTACTTTTAATTTTCTGAGTGAGGCCATTTTAACCTTTTTAAAATAGTGTGAAATTTATATTTTTTAACTTATATGATATGTTCAAAATTTCTAACCATAATGAGCACTCATGTATTTAAAAATTACATTTAAATATTCATAGGATATTTTCAAATAGAATTATTTTCAAAATATATATTGAAATTTTAAGATTAAAAATATTTTTGATGTTCTAATGTTATTTTCCCCATAAATAATTTTAATTCCAATTATATAATATTTATAGTCATCAAAAACATCAAAACATTATTATACATATGATCTGATGGGGATACATTGTAATGGTACCATACTTATTAATTTTGTAGATGGTTTATGATCATTTTGACTATGTATTTTCTTCTTATATTACCATTTCCTATATTACATTTGGTGGTTTATGATTATGTTTATTTATTGGGGTAAGAATTAAAATTTAATATAATATTTTTTAAATGTTATGTTTATGTTGATTATGAATCAAAAATTTCATATGAGGAATGAATTGGAATTATTATTTGATGGGTGGGGATGAAAATTAAAAATCCCCTCGATGCATCATTAGGTATAATGGGACAAAGTTGATAGACCAATTAAATGGGGTTTACCTATATATTTAAACTATCTTGAGAAAGGTATTGACATTATATTAATGATGTTCGACATTATGAATCCACTCATTATGAGATAATTTAATTATGTCTATTTGATTATTTGATTATTTGATTAGTTAGAATATAAATAGATAAATTACAAGATAATGTGATTATTTATATGGGTTTATTAGGTCATCCATGATTCCATACATATTATGCTCAATATATTGGTTAAATGGATTGTGTTGAAGATATTTACCTTATCATATTTATTATGATAATTTATTCATGATAGATGTTGTACACATACCCTTACTGAGAATTTGATCTTAACATATTCTTATGTTTTATCTTTAATAGGATAATATGATGTTTTTTTATTGACATAATGGGATATTATAATGGAAATAAAGGTGTTCTCAAATAAAACACTTTGTGTATTTATTATTTTTAAAATATCATGTGGTTTTCATTTATATTTCTATTTTATAAAAACTACTAAACTAATAAGTAAATTTGTAAGTGATTTATTTCATCTAATGACAATTTAATAATGTAACCATTAGATTTAGGTTACTAGTGTCATGGTATTTACATATATAATGTTATGTATCTATGTAACACATTTAGATTTTAAAAGAATAATTTTATGTTCTATAGTGTATGTGACACATAATACTATGTTTAAATGAAAATACGATACCCTGAGACATTACAATATAACTATTTTGAAATAAATCCAATCTATTAAATATATTAAATTACAAAAAATAATGAGTTTATCTTACACTATAAACAATACTATTTTCATCTTTCATTACACGCAACCATCATTTTAGCATGTGTTATACAGAACAACGATTTTAAAATAAATGTGAAATATTATTAAAATATTATTATTTAATATAATACTTATAAACTAGATATTAAATTGGTGGGTATTATATTAAAAACTACATTATTAAAATGGTGATCCATTTAATAGTAATAAAATAAGAATTATTTATTTGAAAAAATAATTTTTGATATATTGTGTTTTTCTAAAATACAGATTAGTCGCGCTCTATGCATTTATTTTGAAACAAATTTTTACAAATTTTGTATAATTTATTTTTAAAATGAATCTAAGTTTATAAATTTTAAAATGAAAATTTGAATTTGGTGAAATTTTGGGATTTTAAAAAAAATATTGATTTTTCAGTGAATTGTGAAAAATAAGGATTTTTGTAAAGAATATTTTCATCTTAATTAATTATGTAATTAAAAAATATAAATAGCTTTTTAATATAATTTCAGGATACCTAATTATTATTTAGTTATATTTAATCCATTTAATTTATTTCGAGTTATCTTTATATTTTTTTAGTATGATTTTGTTTATGGGGTAAAAATAGAGTTTTTTAAAAACTATTTTAAAAGGCATTATGTTTCTCCATTTTAATTATTTAGAAGAATATATAATGTGTAATGTATTAAATTAAATTTATAGATTATATATTATTAAATATTAATTTATATTCATACTACAATAATTATTATTCATAGAGTTATTATAGAATCTTATTTTGGTCAAAAAATACACTTCTTAAAAACCTGATGTCTTAACGCATCTACAAGATTAATTTTAAATAAATTCTACCATATATATGAGTTCAATTTTTAAAAATTGATTTCATATTTGGATTCATAATAATTTATATTACCTAATAAGGTCATAATAATTTTTATCACAAAAATTAGTGAAAACATTTAAAATTAATTACTATTATTAAGGTAAAAACGAGTTTACATAGTTGGTAAAATTTGAATATAAGGTGTAAAAATGACCAAAAACATATTAAAAACTCAATTTATGGCCATAAATATACCTTATAACATCATAGATCTATAATTTACCATTATTGGGTCCTAGTAAAATGAAAAAACATGGTATTAATTTAGACATTCAAAAAAATTACAAATGTGCCACTCACCTCGCTTATAAAAGGCCACCAAATATACTACCCTCTTCACATAATAAAATAATTTTTGTTTAGAAAATAATTTTCAAAATAAAATAAAAACACTTTCTTATAACCATAAAATATTTATTTTAATAATAAAACTTATAATCGAAGGCCATTAGTGCAAACCAAAAAGAGTTTCCCGAAGAAGAGGTAACATTTTCCAACAAGCATTTTGATTTTATTCATTCCAACACCCCTTCAATTGTAGTTATACTATAACAATATAATAAAATCCATATATTAATTATATTTATATATTTTTATGTAAATGTTACTACCTATAACCTCACATGATTCCATCAAAAGGGTTATGAAAACATCATTCGTGTGTATGGCGAACTACCGCCTCGTGAAAGGATGTCATTCATTTTTCTATTAATACCTCTCATAGTTTGGTATATAGGTGTATATAAAGTTTATATATTATATTTATAACATAATTATAACTCTTGAAAAATTATATAATATATAAACTTTTATGTTCCACTCCATAAGGGACACGATAACGTCGATCGATTGTAGGACATACTACTTCCAAATGAAGCGGTGTGATTAATTTTTCATGAACATAATATGTGGAATGTAACAAGGGTAAATATAATAAATATAAGTGATATTAATAAAATATATATTATATTAATGACATATTTATTATTCTTTAAATATAATATATCATTTTATTTTTAACTTTTCTCTTACTAAAAAGATAATAACATCGCTTGTGGATGTGTGGACTATCGTCTCCTCGAAGCGATGCGATTAAAATTTTCACCACCAAATCACAAGAATTTTATATATAAGTATATAAAATTAAAAATATTTTATTTATGATATTATTATATATTTCAGGTTAAAGTTTAGTTATCATTTTTTCATTATGATCATTGAATAATTGAGACGTTACTCATGCATACGTACGACCTACCATCTCTACGACTGTAACATTATTTCATTTTTCATAACCATATTACATTATTGGTTTTAAAAGTATAATATATATATATGATAATTATTTCAGGATTACTTTTTTGGAGATGTTTCTATACTTACCCCATTCACCTTGGTTAACCTAATAAATTCATTTTTGACTCATAAGTAAAATTTGGTCAAAACATCTGACTTAAACTTAATTGTTTATGAAATTATATATAACATGTTAATAAGTGAAATAAAAGTAATAATGAAAATGAATTTTTTTCATTAATGTAAATTATTAACATATGTTTATCATTAAACAAGATAATGACACACGTGACAAGTCTGACTCAAGGTAAGGGTTATTCTTTTCTCACATTTATTTTTGTTACATGTATTCCATATTTACCCACTTATTTTTTTGGAGAAAATACTTACCATGAATGTATTTTAATATTACTATCATTAATTTTATGGTTATATTCACATCCTTGCATGGATATAACTTTCTTGGGGTTTACAGTTTCAATGTTACCAAAGCGGTAAGAGATTGTTTTATCAATTTACCTTTTTTGAGATGTATGTTATGTTATAAACCTTTATTACATTATGAGGTGTATATAATAAACCATTTTAATCTTATATAATGAATACAATTATTTTAATTATATTTCAATTATAATTTAATGTTATTATTTCCTTGGTATTATGATTCAATGTTATAAAAGTTGTAAGTGTTTTATGTTAAAATCACATCATTTTTCCTGATTGTTTGTGATTAAGTCTCCATTGTTGAAATATTATGATCTAAATCAAAATAATTCACATGTATTTTAATCTCCTATGTTTATATAATTATAATTTACATTTTACCTTAATTATCCTCTCTTTATGCATACAAGAGTTTAAATTATTTTTTAGAAACTACGACATCATTTCTCTCTTTGGTCGAAAATATTTTTTCATCCCAAAAAATGTTTTTTAAAAAAGTTTTCTAAAATGTTTTTAACCTTTTCAAAATGAATTATTAATGAAAATTTTACCCATTTATTTGTTCTAATTTTTTTCATAGGAATATTTTTTCACTTTCCAAATGATGCACTTTGTTAAAAATTTACCATTAAAAAGGAATTTTATTTTACAGTAATATGGAATTACCCAATGTATTTATTTTATTTATATTATGATTTATTTACCAGTTTACTAAATATTTTTTTGAAAATGTTTTTTCCTAATATTCCAAAAATTATTTTTTTGGAATCTTTTTTTAGAGAAGAGGATTTTCAAAATGTTTTATGTTTAAAGAAGTTGTATTCAAAATGAAAATTATATTTTCCTCAAGATAATTTTCAATGATCTATTAATGGTATTTCCATTAATCAACATCAACAAACCCAATTTTTAATTTTCCTACACTAAAGATATTTTTTATTGATACCATCCCCATTTATTCTATAGACGGAATATAATTATTTCAAATATATTTTAATGAAACTCATTTCTAATCCATGGGTTAATAATGATACAAATATATTTTCATAGAAGACATTTCCATTCCACCATTTAACAAAGTTATAAAAGGAATAATGATTTTTTATTATTTTTATGACAATATGATGGAACTTTATTCATTATTCATTATTTTTTTCATGGAAATTTTATATATGATAGTGTAACCTAGATAGTTCCAGTTGACCCCATTATAGATTATATTATGGGGTGACTCAGATAGTGTCAGGAGATCCCGTTACATCATATATGAGGGGTCGACTAAATAGAATCGAGAGAGTCAATTATTTATTATATGATGTAGTGAAAAAGATACTACTATGCGATCCTATTACATATTATAGGATGAAGTGGCCCAAATAGTGTCAGGTATGCACCTTACTGTTTATACAATAGGGAAGCCCATATTGCAATAGTTGATCCCATTATTGTTTAAATGATGGGTGTACCTAGATAGTGCTAAAATTCATTTGATAATGCACCTTGTCTTGATTGGAAATAAGTAGGGAGCTACCTAATAGATTTCCCTATGGATTTAACTAAGAACTAATTATTTATGATAGGATTTTAACATGAGTTATGATGAAAAATTTTCATTGAAACTAGAACATTTTTGGTATGATTGGTATTGGTTTATATAGATTCTTATGATCAAGATTGATATCACAAGGTTTAGGATTATTAATTCAGATGCCTGTTTCTATTTCCATATTTTAATATTTGATGATCCTGGGGTTGATGGGTATGAATTATTTTATGTCTCACTCATGCACTCTGATTACGTCATCATACCCTTAAAATATTCTTATTCTCATTTATGACATTTAATTACTATTCATAATTTCTACTCTTACTGATCATTTGGGATCAACCTTATTATGCTCATTTTCCCCTATGTTATGAAGAATCATTTTGAAAAAATTATGTCTAGAAAGGATTTAATATTGAATATGATGATAAATTAATAATAAATAAGTAAAAATGGGTTATGATAATTAAATGAGAATTTAATGACATGAGTATTATTTATTTAGTATTTTTCCATAATTCTGTAAAACTATAAACCAAAAAGTTCCATGTGAATGTAATTATCAGGATTTTATTTTTTCTGTTATAAAGTTTGGATGGGAAAAAATTTGGTCATAATTATCAGCATCAAAGCCAGTAATATAACGATAATGTTTCCAGCACCTAATTTCAGGAGTGTGGGTTTAGGGATATTATAGTTGGTATTAGAGGAAGGTTTTAGATATCATTGTAGATTAGGGTGATTAAATGTGAGGTTATATTAAGAGTTATGGATACCCTTATAGATCTATAAGATTAAGGTTTATCAAATTTTCAATGTCATGGAAAATGTATTTTAGTATTTTATGTAGTCAAAATTTGGTAGATATTAATAATATTTTGGGAGATTTTTTTAGGTTGGGTTACCTATAACCCCTAGGATCAACATGAAGTGTTATTTAAGGAGGATTTCATTCATTTTTAAATTATAAAAGCAAAACCTAATTAGTAGGTGACAAAAAATTTCATACAGAAAGGTCATGGGGTTTGAACCCACAAAAAAATGTATAAAAGAGTGTAGTGCCTACCATTAGCTTACACTATGACCTAGTTAGTATAAAATTTTTATTGGAAATTTTTATGTTTATTTTAAAAACATATTGGAATTTTTTGGAATATCTATTGATTTATCTTGTAATAATATAGGATTAAAACCTTCTAATCATTGCGTTTATAATATCATCATTAAATGTTTCATGAATTATAAGTATAATAATTTATGGAATGATTTCGTTCAACATTGGATATTGTTGTTGAATTTTGAAGATTAATGTAACATATAAAGTTCTATACATTTTCAAAATTATCTTACCATGTTCTAACCATATTGGTTTTGGTTAACCTATAATGACTTTTGGAATAGCTTAATTTATCATATTATAGTTATGTGGTCTCTAAAAGTTTATTTTAGTTCTTCAATCATGAAAAAATCATTTTTAATAGCCATTATATGGAGAAATTTATGATATTGTGGTTGAAATTGATTAAATGATGAAATATTACTCATAAATTAAGTGTATTTATATATACACTACGTCCATATGGTAAGATAATTCCTCAAATCTAGGAAAAGAATCTTGAATGAAAAAATTTATCCAAGTACCTTCAATTCTAAGGAACTGATGGTCCTTGATATCATCAATGATATTTGGTTTTGAATCCCATAACATTACATTGATCATTCAAAGTCTTGTGATCAATGAATTGAATCACTCTATAAAATTATTTATTTTTTTCTCCTTTCCCACATATTTTATCCTATTTGGAAACCTATTATTGTTTTATTTCATATAACCTTTGTACTTCCTCTCATCTCTTATTGATAAAATGTTTAATTAACCCTTTTTACGATATGGTTTTACAAAAAAAAAATATTTAAAATTGTATGTAATTTGATATTAAAATATTATCATCAAATTATGACGACACATTTTATTAAATGGGCTAGGGAAGATTTAACACCTCAAGTTCTTAAAAGAAGACAATTTTATTTGATAGTGAATGTGACATGCAACACCAAGCAAAAAAAATACAACCCCTGTAGACATTAAGAAATAATTATTTCAAAATAAATTCATTATCATAAATATACTACATTATATTAAACAAACAATTTTTCTTGTGTAAGAATAAATACTATTTTCAGTTTTCTTTATACAAAATACTTGGTTTAGCATACGTTACACACAACATTGAGTTGACATGTATTATTTAAAAATTATTATTCCATTTTATAGTTATAAAATATAAAATAAATTTGAATATATGAATAGTTATAGATAAAAAATTAATTTTAGGGTAATATATTTATTATTAATAAAAAATTTACTATTTCAAAGGAAATAAAATATTTTCTAAAAAATTGTAATTTTTTAAAGATGAATTAGTCATACTTGGCACTCTTAATTTAAAATTTTTACCACCTTTATAAAATTTAAATGAAAATATAAAATTAATATTTTATTTCATATTACTAATATTTACTTTTGGGGAAATTTTTGTATTTTCTTAAAAAATGTGATATTTTGTGAATAGTGAAAAATTTGATTTTTTGAAAAAGAATTCTAATTTTAAACAAATATATATTTAAAAGACTAAATATGTTTTTAATATGATTTTAAGTAAATTAATTATAATTTAGTTAATTTTTAATCTAATTAATTAAATTTTAATCAAATTTATACTAGTTTTTAATATAATTTTGTTTTTTTATTTAAATACGAGTTTTTCGAAAAACAATATTTAAATTCACAATGTTTATCCTTTTTAATTAATTATAATAATCCCCAATATGGAAATTTTTTAACTGAAATATATATATATTATATGTGAAAAATATAAATTGATTTTCATAAAATGATTATTAATATTCATATAGTTGTTATAGACTCATCTTTTCGTAAAAAAAATACTATTCTTAGAAACCAGTTGTCTCGTAGTGTTTGTGGGATTAATTTAAAAATAAAATTTTTCCACTTATGTGATTTTAATTTAGAAAAATAGATTAAATAATTGGGATAAGAAAAGTTTATATTTTATAAAAATCTTTAATTAATTTTTTACCCATAGTGATTTGTGAAAAGAGATAAAATTAATTACAATGATTAAGGTAAAAAAGAGTTTACTCAGTGGGTAATAACAGAATATAGGTTGTCAAAATGACCCATAACAAGTAAAAAACCTATTATATGGACATATATACACCTTATAACTTATATTATAGTTAATAGGTCATTATGGAGCCTATTTACCTAAATAATGAGTGGGTGGAATTCACTCTTTCAGAAAAAATTATTAGTGTGTCACTCTCCTCATTATAAAAGGCCACCACCTGTCCTCCCTTATTTATAATTTCAAACTCCATTATATAGGATAATACTTGAAAATATTTCTTCCCAAAATACATTATATCAATATAAAATCATTTTTTTGGTTGAAATCCAACCTCAGAAGGGCTTTGGTGCAAACCAAAAGGAGTTACCAGAAGAGGAGGTAACAATATCCATTGAGAGTTTTTATTTTATATATTTCTCAACCACCTTAAATTTTATTATATTGGGATGATATAATAACCTAATTATATTAAATAAAAAAATATTTAATTTAATTTTATGACTTAAAACCAGAGACACTTCTATAATAGGGGTTATAGAATCATTATTCGTGTGTACGACTCACTACCGCCTCGTGAAATAATGTCATTAATTTTTTCCATTACCAACTATAATGGTTGGGTATGATGATGATTTTAATTTTTTTATATGATATATATAACTACATTATACTTATTTAGTGATTATATCTTATATAACCATTTATTTTCCATTCCATAAGGGATATAATAAGGTCGCTCATGTATTCGGTAAACTACCGCCTTGCGGAGCGGGGAAATGCATTTTTCACAAACTCATCACATGGATGTTGTTAAGGGTAAATATAATAAATATAATTGATATAAAAGGAACATTTATGATATTTATAAAATATTTATAAATATTTAAATATAATATAGTATTTTATTTTTACATTTTCACTTATTGGAAAAAATGATAATGTCGTTCATGGATGTGGGACTATTGCCTCATTGAAGTGATGTGATTATTTTTTTCACCACAAAATCACTATAATGATATATATAAGTATATATAATTCTATAATATTATATTTATGATATTATTATAATTATGGATGGATAAAATTTACTTAACCTTTATCCATAATTATCATTGAAAAATGGAAATGTTACTTATGATTACGTATGACCTACTGTCTTCATGATTGTAACGTTAATACAATATTAAAAACCATATTTCAATATTATAATTAAAATAATAATTTATACATAAATATGATATTTATTTATTGATTCTTATTTTTTCTATTTTTATGTAGTGACCACTTAGACCATGGTCAACCAACGAAAGTAATTTTTGAAACATAAG
Source organism: Viscum album (assembly GCA_963277665.1). Classification (NCBI taxonomy): domain Eukaryota; kingdom Viridiplantae; phylum Streptophyta; class Magnoliopsida; order Santalales; family Viscaceae; genus Viscum; species Viscum album. The sequence goes on along the minus strand of OY728151.1, from coordinate 285,924,151 downwards.
CTAAATATGGTAAAAAAAAGACAACATAAAATTTAATTATTATGAAATTAAATATAACATGTTAATAAATTGAATAAAAGTAATAAAAAAACTGAAAAAAATTATCAAGAATGATAATAATTGAAATAATTTTATTATTCCTGAATATAAAGACACAGGTGACATGTCAGACTAAAGGTAAGGGTTTTTCTGGTCTAAATTTTTTTTATGTGATGTATTCCATATTCACCATTTATTTTAATTTTGTGGTGTATATAATTCCCTTTAATTTATTTTTAAATTACTATATATGTGTTAATGAGGATTCAAATATCAATTTGAGAATCTCTATTTCATGTGGGTTACAATTTCAATATTACCATGGAAATGAGGTATTTTATATAATTTTTTCTTCTTTGAGACGTATGTCCTGTTATACTCCAATATTAATTTGTGAGTTGTGTATACTAAAAAATTGACATGTTATATCGTGAATAAACTTATTTTAAATATATTATATATTTCATTTAATGTTATTATTTTATGGTGATTATGATTTAAGGTTGCCAATGTGGTATGATTTTATATTAGAATCTCATCATGTATTGGGATTCTATGTTATTAAGTCTCAAATGTTGAAATATTATGATCTACCTCTCAATAATTCTCAAGAAAGTTTTTATTTTATGGTTACATCACTAGTATTATTATTTTACCTTCATTTTTATCTCTTTATGTATGATATATTTTAAAGAAATGTTTTTTATAAAATACAAATTCATTTCGAACAAGTAACTTTTCTAACCTTTTTTACCACAAAAAAAAAAGGAATGTTCTTATAAGGAATTAAATAATTACATACCATCAGGATCATAATTTAATTTAAACATCATTTGAAAGGATATTTTTTATGACATTTTTTTCCTAATATTCAAAAAATTCTAAAATGTTTATTTTAAAAATGAAAATGATATTTTCCTCAAGATATTTTTAATGATGTTTTAACAGTATTTTAATTAAATAACAACTACAACCATTGTTTTTAATTATCCACCAATAGGGTTATTTGGTTATGTTACCATATTCATTATTATTATGAATGGAATAATATTGTTTCATAGAAATTGTTATGAAAACCAATTCTCATCAATGATATAATAATGTTTCAAAGATATTTTCATGGAAACAGTTTCCTTTACATGGTTAACCTATATATGAAAGGAATAGTTTTTTTATAATTTTTATGATGATATTTAATATCTTTTAAAATTATCAATGTAGTAGTTATTTTAAATTTCATATATGATGAGGAGGAAAAAATATCATCCGGTGATCCCTTTATAACTTATATAGTGGAGAGGCTCATATAGAGATAGGTGAGGCCATTATAGATTATCTAATGGTACTTTCTATATCGCATCGAGGGAGTCTATTATAGATTATTATAGGGGGTTTTGATGTTATAACCATGTGATAATGTTATAAATTATTTGTTTGGGTGGACTATATAGCACTGAGTGAGCCTATTACCATTAATTGGATGGGGAAGGCTAGATATCTCTTGGTGATCACATTATAGCTTAAAAAATTGGTAGTCCTAGACAGTTATTCAATACATTGTGTAATATACATTTTCTTGTGGTGAAATAAGTATGGATTTATTGTAGGGTTTCTATTATTAATTTAAATGGTCTCCAATTATTTCAAACTTGGATTTAATTAGAGTTATGAAGAAAAATATCCCGAAATACCAACATATTTTTTTTATGAGTGAAATGGTTTTATTTTGTTTCTTATTATCAAGATTTATATTACATGGCTCATGATTTTTGATTCAAATGAATCTTTCTTATTCCATGTTTTTATATTTCTTGATCCATTTATTGATTGGTATGAGTCCATTTATGTTTCCCTCACACACTCTGAATATATCTTAATACCCTTATATACATCTTATTCTCATTTATGACTTTTATTTTATAATGGTTATGTTTATTCATAATGATAATTTGAGAATAAAATTCTTATATTTCCATTTAACCAATTTTATGAAGAATAAAGTTGAAAAAATATTTCTATAAAGGATTTCATTTCGATTATTATGATGAATTAATGTGAAATAAGAAAATCTAGGTTAAGTGGGAGAAATTATCATTGAATTAAATGTGTATAATTTATGTTGGAGTTTATCATAATTATGTAAAACTCTTAACCTAAAATGTTCCTCAAAATTTAATTGATCATTTTTTATTTTTATATTGTTTGATTTGGATGGGAAAATATTGGCTCACAATTATCGACATCAAAGACAGAAATATAAAGAGCATGTTCCCATCACTAGATCCAGGAGAGAGGATTCTGGGTTGTTATAATCTTCATATATGATAGTCTCTAATTATTAATCATTTTGAAATAGATGATGGAATTTTAACCCTGAGGTTGTCATCACATCATGGGTCTATGTGATAAGAATCCATCAATTACCTACTACTCCGTGTAGAATATTCAATTCAATTCAAACCATATAATTAGCTAGAGTCTGAAACAATATTGAAAAATAAGATCACTAAAATGAGTCAATATTCCCCTGCCTGAGGGTTTATCTCACCATGGAACCTTATAAGTCTCTAAAGATGGAAATCCCATAGCGTGTTAATCCTATGCACATCATCATCCTATCCTTTTGAGGATATCAGTTGTACCATAGTAAGTGGGTCATCTTTTTGAACCCTGAGTGGATGATACATTAACTAATCAATAGGTGGTAGAAAAAACCTATTCCCATCTAGAGGACACACCTTATCAGTGGGTCCTTAAAAAAATTCCTCATTTCCCAATAGATCATCATCATGATCTGGTATCATTAACCCAGCTAGCTATAATCATATAAGAATCCTGAAAGAGACAATATGTACCATGGTTTTAAGAGTATATATTTAGATATTACTTAAGAAGTAATGTAAAAATACTAAAAAATATAAGTCACATGTACCATAGTTTCCCTAAAACCAATTTCGTTGTATGTAAATCCAATGACTAGGTAGTCATGGTCCTGAAAAATGGATATGTTGGACGATACACCAAAAATAGGTTACCTATTGTAAAATCTATATACATGACACTATAACACCATTTACCAAAATCAAAAAAAATCCTCATCATGGGTACAACTTGATCCACCAACCTATCCACTGAAACAACTCTATCATGACCCAACCCATTAGGTCTCTCCCGACCAGCAGAAAGCTATGTATTACACCCCAAGACTTCCTCAAATATTTTAGGTCATGGTTAAAATTGTTTATTAGGAAATAATGAATATGGTATGAAATATCCAATGTACATGTATTCACAAAAACAAATCCATCTCATGAAACAATACATAGATATAAAAGGAAGTATAAACATCTAGAAAAAATCCATTCATGTAATAGCTTCTAGGAAATCATCATTGTATAATAGTAATGAAAAATAATTAAAGAACAAAATTCACACCCAACCAGTAAATATATTCCCAAAATGAAAACTAATAGAATGATGGATTATAAAGATATCCCATATCATAATATCCAATGATGACCATTGAAAATGACCAGTTCTAAGAGACTCTAAGCTCCAACGAAATTAGGATAAAAAATACCAGCATATAACTTCTTATATTTTAAACAATACACAATATTTGTGAGAAACTATGGTATAGGGTTGAGTATATTCATATACATTAGGTGAACCCAAAAAAGTAGCAATAGAATGACATAACAATCAGCTCAACCCATTTGTAAGAGGGTAATGATAAATATGACTAATATTATCATAATTAAACCCAATCCAGAGAGAAAATGGATCACTATCTCTATAACTCAACTAAGAAGGATGTGTATGTGGATCCAATGATCTTTATATAATTACCAAAACTAAAAAAACATCACTAGTATCTTAGTGGATGGTCCGATCATTAGTACTATGCTCCATATCTTAGGGGAACCTACTCCTATAGAGGAGTTGCTCCCTGCTGGAACTTGGTACTAGGGGATTACATACACATATATTGAAGACACACACCCTCTGTATTATGGTGGAGAATTGAATCTAACTTTATAAAGTGTATGTGGTATGCATACCTTTATGTGAAAGGGTAGATCCATCCTTGACATCACTATGATGATCCAACAGTTTACTACCATCATCTAAGAATCTTAAAAAGAAGAATTACACTCATAACACATTGCATCATATCTATAATTCATAAATGAATTATACCATCACTTATTTAATTTAAAACCACTCTAGATATCCTTCTAATGGGGAAAAATTTTATTTCAATGGAATGAGATACATAATGTGAAAATAAATTACAAAAAATACAGTGTTTACATGGGTCACATGGGGTGTGACCCCACCTGGACACTTGGGTATGTCCCTTATTTCACGTGTTATAGTTTTCCATGTTGAAGTGCACAATGTGAATTTGTCCACTTGACTTGTATTATTTTTCTTGGCAGATGAATTTGTTCATAAACTATTGCAATATAATTTTCTTTATTCCAATGTATACTCGGAGTTTGACATGTACTACTACATGGCCTTTCCCTCCTTACATTGGTTATTATCCCACAATCTCAGACACATGGACATGATAGATGCTATATAGTTTTTACTACCCTTAAATGGAATCTTATCAAAAAAATCATTTCTTCCCCCAATGGGAAGAAGACATAATATGTTCTCTAGAACTATAATCCATGTTATTTGGATTTTTTAAATAGAATTTCATACAAACCTTCTAAAGTTACCATTTCTTCATGATTATACGAAGATAAACATTCTAGGGGTATTAAAAATTTATAAAAGGATTTCAAAACCTTAGAAACACATATGTTATGATAAAACTCAAAAATAAAAAATCTACTAACCTATTGATCCATAGGTCATGGGATAAACCTCCTCCCTCATTGTAAATCCAATAATACAATATCAATTGGTAGGATTATTTTAGTACTCTTAATTAATTAATTAATTAATTAACTAGTTAACTATGGTGTCATCTCATATTCTAATGAAATCCCCAAAATGAACAAATTTTTTTTTACTACGGTAAACCATTCTTTCTATAATCAACTGTGGTCTCAAATTACCAATTTAGGATCCCAATAAATGGGAAATCTATTTTTTCTAAATAAATTTTGCATGTGTTTTTCAATATATTAACATCTTTACTATAATAATTTTGGGGTTCTGTGACACCCAAACACAACACTAATAATGGGAAAAAATCTAAGTATGTGTTTTGAAATATAAAAAGGACTAAAAAACAAAACTAAAGTAATCATAAAATACTATTCATAGTGGTTATTTACTATTGGTTTAGGTGTTGTTTCTTATTCCCTCAAGAAAAAAATATCCATTTCACATTTGATAATGGAGTTATAATTTATTTCCTTAGTTTCATATGGGGAATAAGATAAGTGGATTAGGGATATATTACAAAATATTTATTTTTGGAATAAACTATTTCATTTTTATTTCAATTCTTTAGGATAGAGAAGAAAGATGATCAAGATCATATAGTTACATATATAATTATAAGTCAAGACGCATCAACTTAAGCCATCATTATGTGAAGAAACTATTGATAAATGGTACCATTATATTTTGTTTTCTGAAATAATTTAACAACATAGTTGATCATTCTACATTATATCTATAGAGTTAGAATATAAGTGTGTTGAATAGAGAAATGGACCTAAAACCCATAGAATAGTAATTTTCATATAGTAACTGAACACACTAATCCTGAAGATCCCAAATATTGTGTTTAATGGGAAAAAAATTACCATAATGATTTTTGATATTTATATTTTTCATCAGTATATTTTATGTCAATACTACCTTTTATAATTCAAGGTTGATTGATGTATCTCAAGGAAATGTTAATACTCTTAGTGTTGTGTGGGGATAACAATGGGCCCATGTCGTAATGGTTTTTTAATATGAACATACAAGTGGTTTTTATAGAAATATAGGTTTTATCATCCAATATTTTTCATTAAAGGATAAAGGAACATGGAATAATAGTGCTATGAATTTTTTATGTTACGATGAATGATAAATTTCTATTTTCTTGACATATTCCATAATATTATAATTATTTCTAGTATAATTCTTAGTTAACATAAAATTTGAAATCACTTATAAATGTTTACACTATATAATTGATTAAATCAAAATACTCATTTATTATGCACACAAATTTGTTTAAAATTTTATGATTTAAGGATTCTATATTATATTAAACATTTATGTTGATGTTATGTTTATTAAATGTTCATTTTTTTAATATTATCCATGTAGTAATTTAATGATAAATAAGTTAATGAATATTAAGAGCTATATATCTTAATTTAAATAGTACTAAATTTGTATTTAAAGTGTTGTAACCATTCCTTAAAAGAAGCATGACTCTTCATGTGTTTGGTAATTTTGGGATCCATCAAAAAAATTATAAATAATATTTTATATATACTTATATAAATCTAGAGAGAATCTATAATATTCCACATTACAGAGAAAACAATATAAAATTATATCTATATTTTATCTTATTATGTTTCATGGAATATGCATTGAGGTCAGTTTTTAGTATAAGAAACATAGTCTGGGGTGGACTAAATCCTCATGAACAAATTTCTTTATGTTTTTTTAACATAACCATATTCCTCTAATATTTCTAACAACGCCTCATATAGAATTGTAATATAAAACATATTGTCAATTATTATTTTCAATTGATCTTCATAGAATAAATATGACCATAATACATGTTGGAATATCTATAAATCATAAAACATGTTTAATTGAGATTATGAAGAATTAAAATAATAATTTTGAGTGATCAAAGTTCATGTGTAATATGTGAAAATAACAAGTAAGGATTGGCCACATACTATCGATGACTATATTTTATATTACACCAAAATTTCAATATAATTTAAAAAATCCATATTATGATTCAAAATATTGGAATTAAAAATATTAACACAAGGATGTAATATAAAAAAATGAAGATTTGTTAGAGAATTTTGAAGTTTTATCTTTAGGTTATGAGATACTAAATCCATCTAGAACATTTCAGGTAGAATATGTGTTCACACCAATATACAATGATTTAGTATTTCATGAAATTTTTTAGTATTTATATTGGTCCCTAGTTATTATTTTTACTCAAATAATTTCATCAATTTTTAAATTATATATAAATTCTAATGATTGAAATCAATGTCGTTTAAATGTGACTAATTGTATACGGAGGAATATTTTTGGTCTGAAGAATCATATGTTATCATGTGAAGTTTAATATTACATTATAGAAAATTTAACATCAATATGTTCTCAAGTATTACATAATGATTTAAATAATTATTAAGTGCTACTATAAGGATACATTTTGATGAATATATTACAAATTTTTTTATCATATTATGATAGTATGAGAACATATTATGTAATTGAAGTGTGGGATTTTAATATTAAAAATATAAAGGATGTTTAAGTATAAATAAAGGTTATATTTATTTATTTATATTATATATAACCATTGTCCATATGGGATATGAAGATGTTTTAGGTAGATCCTATATGAAGAATTATAATTGAGATACCAATGAGATAATTTTCCATTGTTTATCTATAAATATAGTTTAAGGATATGAAAAATGCTATATCGATAATTAATATTGAAGATAATAAAGTATTTATTGCTAATATGGATTGCTTTGGAAGAACTATATTTATAAGAGAACTTGTTTTACTATATTTATATTAATGGGTATAAGCAATTTATATGTTCACTAAAATTCCTATTTTTTATCATTCTTAGTCTTATAAATTTTATCATTTCATTGTGTTGTATTTTTAGGAATGGTAATGTTCTTATTGATTTTTAATGAAAAACACATAGGGTTTCTCCCCTATTAAAAGTTAGTGTACATTTATGTTAACCTAATAAAAGATAATGATAATGTATGTTATGAATGCACCTATAAATTTTGGTTTGGGACATATCCCATAAAACATAGAGTCTTTTTCTATTCCCATAAAAAAATGTTTTTGGTTTTTACCTTCAAGTTGGAAATAATGTATTTTTAGAGTTGTAAATATCTTTTAAAAGTAATATACCATTTTTATGGATGTTATATCTCTCAAATATAAGTATGTGTGATGATTATATATAAGATAACTTTGATTTTGAATACTATTAAATTCCTTATGTTATCCCTTTTATATTTTCTTCTTAAACTCTTCACTCACAATACAATTATTTTATTTGTATTGAATTTTGTATTCTCCTTTTCCATTATATTTGACATTATCATTTCCATTACACCAATTTATTGGATACTCCTAATTGACCACCTCTTTTTTTGTTACCATGATCTATCTCAGGACCAACACACAAATTGTATCTCTTACGGATTATTACATTTGAAATTTTGTGTAATGTTGAGAGGCACATTTATACTTCAATTAATATTGTTTTAATATTTATAAATTTATCATTTCCATGTTTTGATAAATTATAAAATTATTAATTTATTACATGTAACATGATTGAATATTTTTTAACCATCCACTATATGAAGAAGGAAATTACTATTGATATTGTTTATTAATTTTTACTGTATATTCATTATATTTAACATGAAAGGATTTTGGGAGAAAATAAATTTTAGTTTTAGTTGGGTTAATACTCATAAATTGATGATATTCATAATAATTTAAATTTCTCACAATATTATCAAATTAATTTTTTTATTATCTTTATTGTTATTATTACTTATTAATCTATTATTTCTATATTTTTTTATTTATTATGGACATTAATTGTATATCACATATGTATTTAAAATTCTTAAGTGAATAATTATTCATATACAAAAAAATATTAATCCTATAAAGACACAAAAAATGACTCATACACTGATTAATTTTTTAATGAAATTTATCTAATTATTCAACGAAGTATACACAAAACACATGAAACACGCACATTGAAACATGGGTACACAAAATGATACATATAATGACACATACATAGAATATATGAATCATAAACAATTTAATTCATATTAATTTCACACTATTTAGGCCAGATTACCCATATATAGAATAAATATATTTCTATGTATGTAATGACTTAGACACAATAAATAAATGAATCATGAATTATTATAGGAAATAACATATATAGAAAAATGAAATGACTCATCCTCACCCAAAAAATTATTTTTCAAAACAATCAATATGCTTAGTTTTACTATTATTTTTTCATTTTGTTTTTCTATATGTTTATATTGATTATTTCATTGATTTATTCATTCATTAGTTTATTGTAAATTATTTTGATGCATGGAAAAATAATGTTATGTATGTAATATATATTTAAAAAATCACTATCTAGTAGAAGAATATTTCAATATTTATGATACAATGGTATAAAATTTTGAGATTTAAATGTGAATTATTTTAAATATGAATAATTTTCCTCAAAGAATTTGAGGTACTATTCCAAGAACTATAATATTCATTTTATGGGAATATTTAAAATTGAGTTTATTATTCAAATTAGTTTAATTTTATATAATATTATTGTGTTTTTTAATTATAGAAATAAAGACACATAAATACAATTTCATTTTCAATAAATGATGAATTTATGTAAATTATTTTATTGGTAAGGTAAACCAATGAACTATAGAGTATTTTTATGGTGTCACAAGTGCATGAAACATTTGGAGAAGAATAAATGAAAAAAAAATCAATTTTTGAATTTTCTTTGCATGAAGAAAATATGTAAAATTAGTTTTAAAGTACCATTATAAATATTATCATGTAATAATATGATAATTTCATATACTACTATGATAAATACTTTTTTGATAATCGATACCTCACTATGGAAAAAACTAACTCATTTTGATTCATTGATTCTAGAATAGAAATCTGGTTTCTATGGACCTTATTTATTTTTTATATTTTATTTTTTACTATTATTATGGTTTATAATTTTATGAAAAAATTTAATAATTAGTATCTGGGGTAGATGACCCCTTGCTAATGTTATGTAAATTTATGTTATATCTAGTTAATGTCATGGGATTAAATTTTACATTTATAATAAACTAGACCCACACTCCTAGATCTAGTGGTAAACACACATCCTTCACACACTGTTTAATATAATTTGGAAAACAAATATCATTATTTTAAAATATAACTATATAATAAGAGGTACAACTCATAAAACATCTCACAATAAAAATAATTGAAGGTTTATCTTATTTCATGATAAATTAAAAAAGAAAATTATTTTACGATACTTATAATCATTTCTCCACATTAAGACAACACAGGATCCACTTATACATGAATCCTATTCTATAATCATATTTATAATATGGGGAATTAAATCATAAGAAATATGTAAGCTAGAATTCACTATGAAGAAATGCTTGAAAATATGTTAACAAGGGATAGATCATAAAAATATGTGAAAAGAAGATAAGGTGTGGAATATAATATAAAAAGAACATGGAGTAATAAATTTTTTTCTGAAAGTCATGATATTAGGATGTGGTATCCTAATGTATAACATATAACACGCCAAAAGAGTACAATAATAGGTGAAAATAAATATGATCAATTGAGAATAATCATAGTCATATGACATAGAGATGATACCTTTAATTGAAAAATGCATAAAAAATTTGGCAAAAACCTATTCAATTGGGACATTATAACATTGTCAATAAATAAATGTTAATGCTTCATGTTGTTAAGAAAACAATACCAATCATCATGTAGTGATGTTATAATAAAAAATAAATCCCACACTTTTTGTTATCATAAGATTTTGTCATCACAAAATAAACCACAAGATTTATTTTTGTTCATAACATAAATTGTGGGATTTATTTTTTATCATAACATCAATACATGATGATTGGTATTTTTTTGTTAATAACGTGAAGAATTGACATTTATTTATTCACAATGTTATAATGTCCCAATTACTTAGGTTTCTTCCAAATTTATTATACAAGTTTTCAATGGGATGTATCATTTATATGTCATATGACTATGATTATTCTTAATGGATCATATCACTCTTGAAATATTTTATTCAAAGTGGAGATATTATGACACTAGGAAATGATATGATTCATGAAAACCCATTCCAAATTTAGGTTCATTTAACTCAAAACACTTAAAAGTGTTATAGATTTAAATTGAACATAAATTAACATAAATAAAGGGTATTTGATGATAAAAAATCTAAATTACATAACATATAATCCCCTTAAATTAAACTAGGCTGATAATACGAATCATGACTCAAAGAGAAGAATTTTATATGAAAAATCCCTTAACTAATATTCATGATAAATCAAATATTCTCTAATTTCCAGTCCAATGAAGATAAAAATAATAATAAATCATGTAATTACTTTAATAAAAATATACCACCTTTTTTATAATTATTTTTAACCAAAAATTACAAAAATATTATTTTATTATAGTATATTTTAAATTATTAGGTTTTTGAACTTTCAAATTTTTTTTAAAAAAAAAATTAATGAAAATGGGATAAATTCTCACTATTTTTCTTATTTCCATCATTGAAAGATAATTATTGATATAATATTAATTATTTTTTAAATTTAATTAATTTTAGTTTTTATTTATTGAAAGACATGAATATGTCTTGTGAATATTTGTAAAGTGATTAGCTCATTTTAAAGGTGTTTAACGATCAAATGATGATATATTAATACATATTTCAAATATTAAGAAAAAATATTTAAGACCGTTAAAAAACTAATATATAACCTTATTACATGATATTTCTATTATATGACAGCCCATATTTGTTTAACAAATAAATATTATAATATCACCTATGTTTTTAGTTAAATTAACACAGATGGTAATGTGTTATAATGATTTCGTGTGTAATGTAATCCATTTATATAATGATAATTTGAAATATAAAGAATCATAAAAGTGTCATAAAATTATATATCCTCAATAAATACATTCTAGAAACCATCAATTATTGGTGGTGATGATAAATTAAATTCATTGTTTGTGGTGGTTTTCGTTTGTCGTACGCACGTATAATGATCCCATTTCTCAATAAATTAATGGAATGATTTTATATTGTAAAATATAATTTATAAATCTTAGTTGATACATATAAAAAATATTTATTCAGAAAATACATCCTTGATAACCACCTTGATTTGCAGTGATGATAATCAAACCACATCACATTATGGAGGCGGTAGTCTGAACATATACATGATCGATGTTATGTTAATTTCATAGTGGATGGATTGGATTAAATTATTGTTGTAAAATTATTATTGTAAAATTTCAGTATACCAGGGATAATTGTTTCATTATATTAATAAATTTTTAGAATCTATAGGAAGTATTATAGTAAAGTAAAAGGCTTAGAGAATGTAATACTAACATTAGAAGCCTAATTTTCTCATGGAAATATCCTTGGAAATAAAGGCATTAAGAAAGATAATGGTGACCAAAATCATCTTTATATTATATATGATTATAGTAGGAGAATTTGGACATATTTTAAAAAATATTTATAAATAAAATAATAGTCATAAATCGGTAGAACTAATACAATTTTTAGTGAATAAAATGGTAGTTTTGGAAGTAACAATGTCATTATCAACAATATTGGGTCTTTATTAAATATTAAGTGTCTCAAAAATAAAAAAAAATATAATTAAAATTGTGTTTTAGTTTAAATTATCATCAAAAAATTATATTTTATAGAATATATAGGGTTTAAATGTTTTCCTTTTCAACTTATTTTCTTTTACTTAAATTTACATTTACATTATAAATTAATTTTTAAACATAGTAATTAATATTAATGTCATAAAAATTAATATTGGAACTTTTAAATAATTTTATCCTTCTGATTAAATGTTTTCAAATCATTAAAAAAAATTAAATTTTAGGGGTTTAAATGATAATTTTCAAATTAACACGCATAACATATAAAAAAATATTTTCTCAAAAAAGTGTTTTATTAAATTTTAAATAATATATATTGTATAATATTATAATAGATACTGATTATTTGGAATATATTACTTTATAAAATAATATTAATGTTATTAGGATTTAAAAATATTCCAAAAAACAAAATTTCACCAAGAAAACAATTAATCATTATATTAAAGTAACAGTTTAATTTAGTTCAAAAATATTTTATATTGTGTTTATAAGTTCAAAGATTATTTTATAATGAATAATTTTAAAACATAAATATATTTTTATTTTTATTGATTTTATTTTAATGTTCTATAATGAACTCACAAAATAATAAAATTATGAATATTATATTTTTTATGAAAACCATATTTTTGACTAAAAACAATATTTTCTGAGAAAACACAAAATTTATTAATAGGTGAATTTTCATTTGATGAATTCAAAAATATTTTTATTTTACTTTAAAATATGTAAAATTATATATTAGAATAAAATACATAATATAAATAAAATATATTTTATTTATAATAACCCTTTCTCGAAATTAACTCATGTTAATTATTTATAATCCCAAGGTAGAAATTTTTAAAGTATTACAATCAAATTTTTTATTATAGTTTGATTAATAAATTTTTTGTAATATATTGTTATTAATTTACATTGGTTATATAGGGTAACAGAAGTTATTAAACATTATATAAATTTTAAAACTCGTATAAGTTTAGGTCATTATAGTTCCCCACACCTTAAAGAAACTTATTCCTCACAATTATAATTATCCCTTATAAATGAAACTAACTGAGGGAATATGTGTGAAATATTTGACTCATGATATATATACTATTTTTTTATAAATAAAAATTATAAATATATAATTATCACATAGAATAGTTCATTCAGAATATTGATTTTTTCTCTAATCATTAGAGACAAACAACCCATATGATTAGGTATCATAATTCCTATAATGGAATTATTTTTACAATAGATATCATAGTCATCCTTGAACTGATAGTTGATCATTTGTGGGTTTGAAATATTTAATATGGTTTCCAAAATTTATTGATTAATTGGATTCTATGCAGTGATGAACAATACATTTCTTAAATAACATTGAATTAATATGAAAGATGGATTGTATGAAATTCAAGAAAAATATCCCATTAACTAGAAAATGGGAGGAAATAATAATACAAGTTATTATTAATTAGTTGGGTTTTGTATTTTTTTCTCATAGAAAACATATAAGGACTACAAGGTGGTCAGGACTAGATTCTTATTTTTATATCAACAAATATAGAGTGGAGGGTGAGTGTACCATTTACTATTCATTTTCATGACTTAATTTATGAATTTGGGATAATATAGGCTTTAACTTGTTTCCATAGTGTAATGGGTTGGTGTTTTCTATTATCCTCATTGGTTATTGAGTTAGGGAATCATTTTCGAATAATTCCCATATTTTATATATTTATTTATTTGGAAATTCTTCACCTATTTATAATTAATTATGTTCCTCATTCTAGATCTATAGTCCTAAGCTTGATGGAAAATTATTCTACACATGAAACACTTCATTGTCCCGTTGATGCATTCCTTTGGGTGTTTCTTCAATCATTTTTTACATTTTGGAGGTTTAATCTTATTTCATTCATTATATTCATCACTTAATCTTCTACAAAATTCCATCATTTTCTTGTTTGGTGTGTTCATATTTTTTAAAGACTCATGTTGTTAATCATAACTTGGGATAGTTAGGTGAGTATAATCATGATATTTTTAATTCTATATTCTATACTACTTAGTTTCTCATTAGGATAATTACTCTATTTTAAATTCGGTTAATAATTAACTAGTTTTATTTTTTATCTATCCATTTATGAAACCAAAATATTTTTTCATGTGTGATAAATATTTATATTATAAGGTAATTATGAAATACTCATCCACGAAATGTGTAACACATTCGAAACCATCACATTATCTATTTGATCAATCAAAATAACTAATGGTAAAATATATGTTTAAATATATTATGCTCTATAATTTTATATATCATAATTACATAACATAAGGAATCCTCCATAATGGCTTGTAAAGTTAATGTGATTGGACAAATCATAGTCCTTGGGAGTTTTTATCCAAATGTTAAGTTATGCCTTTGTGTCATTCAGCGGGTGATGATGGAGTTAATACCAAAAATGAACATTTCATAGATTTTACAACTAGGTACATCTATTCAAGACACTATATCAATATTTAGTATCAATAGGTGTATATAGTAGTAAAGAGAAGAATATAATCTCTTAAAAAATACAAAACATTATCCTATAAATATATTTGTCCCTTAGTATTTTTCCTTGGATTTCACTAAAGATTCCTAACCCAATTCCAAAAAAAACTAAAATGAAAATAAAAAATAACTAAACCCGAATTTTATACAAACTATAACACATTAATACTATAATAAATGACCTGGTGTAAAAAATAGTTTCCTTAAAAACAAATTTTTAATCAATGTTAGAAAGAACTATATTTATTTTTACAATATTACCATAGGTTAAACATTAAAACTCTTGAAACATCTCATGACACAATTAATGGATGGTTTAGTTTTTTTAAAGGTTGGGGCCGAACCCTCAAATTATTATAAAAGCAATGACCACTTTAGACTGGGTAGAGGGTGACCCATTATAAAGCTCGAAGGCCCAAGGACAAGTGGCATGCATAAAGGGCTAGAATGCAAATTTTTGTCCCAAAGTACCCCTCAGTGAACAATACTTCTATAGTACCACACAGCTACAGTACCTACTACAGTACCACCGCCGCTATAGTACCCTGGTACAGTCCCTCCACCGCTACAGTGCTGCCGCTGCTACAGTATGCCGCTACTACAGTACTTCTACAGTGACCTGCTCCAGTGCTGCTACAGTACCCTGCTACAGTACTCGGTAATTCTCCCCGTTAATGGATGGTTTAGTTTCTTTAAGGATAATAAACATATGAAAATTATCATTAAATACTTTGAACATTTATAAACATTTTAAAAACTTTACATTCACTTCTATAAATCTCTTAGATTATACTAATCTATAAAACCTTGGAATGAAATAATAAGAAATGGGTGAGCTAAAACTCTCTGAAAGGGAAGTATTTTGAACATGTTATCAAGGGTAAAATAATTCTAATAATGATAAAACATAATCATAGGAGGAATATCATATTAAATGAACTTTTAACAACATTATATTTTCAGAAGATAAGACAGAAGGACATGAAATCTCAATTAACAACACATTACATGGAAAAAGAGTAGGACATAATGATATAATAAACATGATCCATGTAGAATAATAATATTAATATGGATTCAAATGTATCAATCCCTTGGGACATTTAATAATTATAAATTTTTTAAAACTATATATATAATGAAATTATAATATTTTGAATAAAAAAATGTACATTCTTCATGTTCTGAAAGAAATTACAACACTTTATGTTGTGGATAAAAAAATCCTTTGTTTAATTTTCTGAACAAAAAAATAATTCCACCTCTTAATTTTCTAAGAAATCAAATTCCAATTTATTATGTTGTCAATAAAAAAATTACATGCTTCATGTTATGAATAGAAAATAATTCTTCCTAATTTTGCTAGAAATAAAATTCCAATGTATTATGTTGTGAAAAAAATACATGCTTCATCTTATCAATAGAAAAAATTCCCACACTTCATGTTGGGAACTAAAATAATACCCATGCTTCAATATAGAATCAAAAAAAATTCACATACTTTGGGTTATGAAAAAAAATTCATCATGGATTATGTTTTGAAAAGATTACCAAGAATAATGTCATAATTTTTTTTACCACACATCAGGTTGTAATCAATCAAAATTACATCACTTCATTTTGTGATCAAAACAAATTCCCACCCTTTATGTTATGAATGAAATTCTCACACTTCATGTTGTGACAAAAATTACCAAGCTTCATTTTTTGAACAAATGAATTTCCATGTATCATTTAAAAAAATTCTCACAATTTATTTTTGGATCAATAAAAATTACCATGCTTCATGATATGAAGAAACAAAAGTCTCAAACTTTATATTGTGAAGAAACAAAATGATCAAACTTCTTATCTTTAATAAAAAAAATATGTCCATTATTATAATCCTTATATAATGAGATATAATTTCTCAAAATATTCACCAAAATGATATGGAGTACCCAACCCATGAATTATATATTCATATTTGTTCCACTTGAAATAAGAAAAATTCATCATTTTATCAAAAACTCGTGAAAAAAAGAATGTATTTCTTACAACTTTCATAGACATCATATAACATGAAATTAAAGATATAATTGGATATCAAGCATCATATCATCCCAAAGTAATCATATTAAAATAACATATAGAGGGTGGTAAAAACATAAATTTATGAAATATAAACATTATTTGGTAGAAATATGTGAAAATACAATGGGGGTTAAAAAAACTCTTTAAAACATTGTTATAAAAGATGAGTAACGAATTACTTTCAAATAAAATTTTGCGAATGGAAATAGAATAATTTTGAAAACATTATTATGAATAGTATAAAATGTTAAATAATTGAAAATAATTAATGTTTATAAAAAATTTATAGTGTATTATAATACATTTTATTTTGAAGGGATGGAAAACACTTATTTTTTTTAAAAAATGTTTTAAAGTTCCTTTGAAAACCATTATTTTAAATATATTATTAAATATTCATTTTTATATGGGGTGAATATAATAATTATAAGTATAAAAA
Organism: Viscum album; assembly: GCA_963277665.1. NCBI lineage: Eukaryota > Viridiplantae > Streptophyta > Magnoliopsida > Santalales > Viscaceae > Viscum > Viscum album. The sequence continues at coordinate 285,906,284 of OY728151.1, read as the reverse complement.
ATTATTTATAAAATCATTCCCAAAACATTTGATAAAATTAGAGTTATTTAAAAAATGTAGCTAGAGGAAAACCAAATTTTTTGAATTGGTGATAATAGTGGAGAAAATTTCATTTTTCACAAAACAATATACTCATAAAGGAAGATTTATTTAGTTTCAAACATTATATAACTAGAGTATATTTTTCATAAAAAATTTGATCATTATTGTTTAGATAAGTTCACACTTGAATTATGTTAAAAAACTGGGATTTATTATGATCTAGGTAAGGTATTTGAGTTAGAAAAATCAATTACTATTTGAGTAGATTTTAAATAAAAACAACATGAAATAAATAGATAAATAATAAAAAAATAAATTAAAATGAATCAAGTTTACTTAATGATATATAATCATAATTATTATTTATATACTCTACTTATCTAATATTGGTTCATTATTCAAATCATGTCTCAAAGATACGAATAGAAGACCAAAACCTATACCTGGTATTCCTGATTACATTACCTTTCACTAATAACCTATATAATGAACAAAAATATATTAATAAGGTATATATGAAAGATAATTTAACCATTATAAAATTTATATGGTTAATTTATAACCATATATTAAAAACTTTAATTGATTATATTTTATTTTCATTATTTGTTGAAAAAACTTTTTGTTGTATGTTTTGTACAAACATCATGAAAAAATGATCAATTCTCAAAAAGTGGTTTCAATTTCATATTTTTTAGATAATTCTATATTGAATAATTATTTTTTAAAATTATTACTTATATACCATTTCCTTTATGGTAAATACATGAATATGTGTTATGAAAATAAAAAATGCACTAAACTATTTTGGGAAGTTTTTACCTATCGAAATATCATATATTAATTAATACAATAAATACAAACAACACCATTCAAGAAATATTAAATAAAAATAAATATATAAGTATTAAATTATATTAAAAATATATTAATTCTCTTAAAAATTTATGAAATAATTATTATTACATTATTTACATAGATGGTTAAGTTAACTAAAATGGTAATTTGTTATAAATAGTCCTTCAGTAAGGGCATTGTTTGGATAATGATAATTTTAATTGTGTAGAAGAATAAAATTTCAAAAAAAATATATATCATAATTAAATCCATTCTAGTGACCATAAATTATTGGTGATGATGACAATCCAAATTAATCCATTGTGGAGGTGGTAGTCCACCGTATAAAAAATTAAATATCTCATTTACCAATGAATGGATGAAAAGTTATTATATGATAAATGATAAAATAGGAACATTATTTTTGACATATAAAATATATTTCTTTACGAAATACATAATTTATACCAACACTAAGAGAAAGTGATGATAAATGAACAACATCATTTCATGGGGGAAGAAGTACCCATGTACACATGATCGATGTCATTTAATTTTCATAATTTATGGGAAGGACTGAATAATTGTTGTATAATTAATACAATAAAATTTATTTATACTAATTATACTAGTTTAATTACATTAATATCATTATATACTTTTTATTAAGGAGTACATTGAAATAAAACACTAAGATAAAGTAATACACAACTTGGAAGATTTGGTTTTCTCTTAGAAATATCCTTAAAAATAAAGGACATAAGAAAAAATAGGTGGTGTGAATCTTATATATAATGGAGGGTGTTATAAGTGGATAAAATATTTAAAAATCCAACAAGAATTTATAAGGATATGTGTGTATTTACATTAATTAATTGTTACCTTTTACAAGTGAATCAATGTGTGGTTTTGGAAGTGACCATTACATTTTCAACAATGTAATATTAATATTAAATGGTATGTTAATATATAATGGAATAAAATGGGGCACATGTGTGCATTTTTATAGATTCACCTAGTATACTATTTTTTTATATGACCACAATTTCATTAATTATTTTCTTGTTAACATTACAACGTTTAGCCTAATTTAGTTTTACCATGATAATGTTTTTTAACAATAATAATTAATATTTATGGCCAACAAATAATATTATACATTTCATAGACATTTTAATTTTGATTTCAATTTTTCATAATGAGTTTAATTAATAATTTTTTAAAAAAATTAATTTTTTAAATAATTCACATACCACATAAATAATTTTTTGTTGTGAAAATTACATTATTCGGTTTAACAATTTATAAACATGATAAGAGTACCATATATACTATTATATATGAAAAAAATTGGTAAAATATAAAATAATTAAAAATTATTTTTCTTTCAATGCTATCCAAAATTGAATATCACTATCAGAACAATTAATTAATTAAAAAGAAAAAAAACTATTTTTAATAAAGTAATATTCTAATTTATTTCAAGAAATACTGGACATAGGGTTTAAAAGTTCCAATAGAATTTTAAAATGAAAAATTTTATTCACTAATTAAATATTTTTTTTAACTTAAATGAGTTTTAAATATTATAGGATATACATTTATAATGGTAAAACAATGAAAATTATAATTTTGACAAAAAAACATATTTTCTACTAAAAATAAATCTTTTCACAGAAAGATAAAAATACATACAAATTATATTTATTTTATATATTCAAAAATGATTTTTTTTATAATAAATAAATTTAAAAATTTAAAAATTAATCATTTAAAATAATGTACATGATATATAGAAAATATATTTTATCGAAAATAATTTATTTCCAATATTATCTAATATTGGAAAAATAAATGATTTAGTGAATCCAAGTTTATGATTTTCACCATGATTCTATAGTTCATCCACTAATTACCTCAAAGTGTGGTATGATATCCTTTACAAGTCATCTTTAGTCAATAGAGACACATACCAGTGGCCCATTATGATCACATGAAAGTGCTTTGTTTTAAGACCATATATTCTATGGATAGTGTTTACATAAAAATATATGAGACTAATCATGGGGAATCAATGAAAAAAAATACCACAATGTTATAGGACTGAAATTACAATTAAAAAACGCATATGGGAATTTTGTTCCACAAGGAAAATACAAAAAATATGGGATAACCTCTGGCGGAGTTAGACCAGTCAATGATCTGGTGTGTAGCAGCCATAAGTAGGGTTATAGAACATTAGTACGATAAACTATAGATATAAGGACCCGGCCTTAAACCTTACTTAATCTTGAGTTACTTCAAGAATTCACATTGAGGATCTTGTCAGGTTTAGAGTTTTAGAGAATTAGATCATAAAACATGCATTACATTCCACATTTAAACAAAGTGGTTACATAAAAGATAGTACTAATTTTTTCCATCAACATAATCATATTTAAAATAAAACATGTATTATTTCTTCACACTTCCTTGACACTATCATCACATTATGTACCTTTCCCTTGACCTGTGAAAAACATTTCAAAAACTTGGGATGAGCATAAAAAGCTCAGTAAGGGATATAAAAATATGGAAAGGAAACATGAGTACATGTATACGTAAGAATCAATGAAATCATACTTCACTCATAAAACATAATCACTTTAACATACCACACAAAATCATGAATAAAACATAGAAATCATAAGACATAATGGTAACTTGAGGCATTCATAACATTCTTACGTAGGGAGTAACCCTCTTGGTTACGTTTGCAATACCCATCACAGTATATTCCCTAAATCTATTCAGAGAAACCTTAATTTTTAACCCCTTCACGTTACCCAATGCATTGGAGAGCTATATCGGTCTCACCCTCCCTTAGTTTATTACGGAACCACCCGTCTTCATAACAATGCCCAAGAACCATAACATAATCGTATCACATAAAACATGCATAAAGGAAACATAACATTTCCACATTTCAATCACAAGATTTCAATACAACACATTGATATAATAAAAACATTATGAAACAATTTACAATACCAAAATAAATGAAAAGTAAAACATGGTATTTATTTTTCATTTAAAAAAGGTATGGCATGTAGAGGAAGCTTAAACTCAAAAAATGGTCACGGCGGCGAAAAAGTCATTGTCGCCGCATACGTACGACAAAAACATTCCCTTTTGTCATTTAGTAAAATGATTTGTATAAAAAATATTCCTTTTGGATAAACATAAAAGTTAAAGGGGTTTATACACTATATAAAAGAAGGTTGTGTATAAAACAAAATATGCCTCAATGAAAGGAGATTAAGACCAAGTCCCATACCTTGTGTCCGACTTGACTCGGTCATTCTTTAACCTCCTGAATAATAAACTTGAGTTAATTTCTACTTGCTTAAGAACCTTTTTCAAGTTCATTATTCCTTTTTATATCACTTATTACCAAGCCATTAACACTATGTAATTATTTAAATTAATAATGGTCGTTTTAACGATCATTGGTACTTGAGTAAAAAATAAACTCTTTATAATTACAAGTTGTTCATGTACCCATTATATCCAGAGTTATATTCATTATTTAGATATAATATATATCATATATATCTAGTATATAAATGCATTTGTAATATTACATAACATTTAGAGGTAAGAAATGAAACACACCGTTCATGGAGATGGTAAGCCGTACGTACGCATGAACGCTACTTTCATTTATATGTCATACTTTAATGGAAAGAAATAATAATTATATAAAGGTATATTATAATTCCAGTATAATATCATATATAATATCATTAAATCTATCCTTTATACGTACCACATATGGTATTAATGAATCAAATCACTTTAAGGGGGCGGTAGTCCGCACTTCCTAAAATGAAGATATCGCGTTTACCCATAATGGAAACCATAAAGGTATGACATAAATGAAAAATACAGATGCTTAAGTAAACAATAAACATATTATATATCATATATAAATATAGTTACATCTTAATGTCCACCTTTGAAGGTGTTATATGAGTGTTGAACAATCATCGTTTCGTGAGGCAGAAATTTGCCATCCACAGAAAGAGTATGTTCTTTAACCATTAGATGTAGGTGTGTGTAATTGTAGCTCTAATACTTATTATAAAAACATCCTAGTATATTTATGATACTGTTTTTGTTACAAAATAAATGAAAAAAAGAGTTTAGTGGGGTTGGAGAAGAAAAATAAAACATAAGAACACAAGAGAAAACACTACCTTTAAAACGGGTAACGTTTTTTGATTTGAGCTCAAAGGCTTCCTTGGGAAGACTTATTCCCAAAGTGAGGCTTCTAGAAGTAATATAGGGATGTGGAGAGACAAAATGGGCATGGTTTGGCTGAGCAAAATTCTTGAGAGGTGTGGGTAAGCTGGTAGAGGTGGGGGCCTTTTATAAGAGGAGAGGAGGGGCACTCTTGGGAAGTTATAAAAGGTTACTTTATTATAAAATGATTTTCGGATTTAAAATGTCCCAAAATTATATATTTCTAGGATAAGGTGATACTAATTCAAAATTCACCCATAAAATAGGTTTTTGACATGTGTAGGTCTTATATTTTACATTATCTTTTCATTTTATTTAAATCGTTAAATAATGAGGTAATCACTGCAACATCATGGTGTCATAAATAATTTAATTTATTTAATGTATAAATATTATAAAAAAACTATCATGATATAGTAAATCTTTTTATCTTTCTAATTAATATTTATAGTCAAAAATATGACTTGTATAACCCCATTTAAATTTTTTTTAGTAAAACAACTCATGTTTGTGACATTTTAATTTTAACTTTAAATAACAAGTTTTTAATGTCATTTTCCTACCAAAGTGGATCCATGGGGTCCCCAAGTTGACCCATGGATTGTCTTGGTCGGTCATGACACATCCAATAAGGGTAGTACATCTGTCTATGTCTTTCCATATTATTAAAACAATATTTTTACCTTAAATTACACTAATTACCTCTAATCGCGATTAAAAACATAAAAGTTGTTATTTACCAAAAAATTATTTTAACCCCATTGAACCACATTTTACTTCCTAATGAAAACCATGTATATCAGATTTTTGAAATTCAAAACACATAGGTGGTAAAATTTCATTTAAACAAAAAATCAGTTTTTTTGTGTACCACTTAGTGGTTTCACTATTCATCAAAAATTGAAGTTCTTCAGAAAAATACCAAAACATCACCCTAAGTTATATTTGATATTTCAGATTCAAAAATTATGTCTATTTTAAAAAATTCAAAACATATAAGTTACATTAATTAATTTAATAATTAATTCCCATTGTCGGAGCAAATAGCCTATTTTTATGAAACAATAAGTATCAAAAGATTGACACTAGTTTAAGTCCAATTTCAAAGTGAAATTAATTCTAATGACCACTATTGGATTAAATGGTAAACATATATTATAATTTCACTTTAAAACCAATTTAAAAGTTAATCTGATCATATAAATAAATTAGATTAAAAATAGGTTTTGAATTAAAATACAACATTTTTCACTATTCATTAAAAATGAACTTTATCGGAAAAATACCAAAAATTTACACAAAGTAAATTTTGATGTCCTGATTCTAAAGAAGAATTTTATTTGGTCAAATATAATGTATAAGAGTGACCAAAACTATATTTATATACGGTTCACCATCAAAAGGTGATAAGTCGGCCTTTAGTGAATGTTAGAGTATATATGCCTAAAATTGAATTCTTTCCATATTTTAAGCCTTTATATTTTATTGGATAAATGTAAAAACATTTAAAAAACATATATAATCATATTTTAGTTATTTCTATTCATTCCCACCAATAAAACAGTTACGTGTTAACTACCATTTAAAATAATATTATTTTATTACTAGTGTGCGACGTAAAATTTCAAAGAAACTCTATATTGCCTATCAGGTACTCTATCGAACATAACAACCCCTTTAAAGTAAAATTAATATTTAATTCATAAATATTATTAAATATGAAAATGTTTTATTCATTTATTTACCTGGGATGTTACATCCTTACCCCCTTTTGGGAATTGTGTCCTCGCAATTTTATTCACTTATCAAAATAAGTGGGGGTATTTATCCCTTATAGCATTTTCAGATTCCCATGTTGCCTCTTCACTCATGTGATTTTTCCAAAAAACCTTTACTTGATTAGTCACCTTATTCCGCAACACTTTCTCTCTGTGGTCAAGAATCTGGACCATTTGTTCCTCATAAGATATATTCTCTTCCAGTTTAACTACCTGTGGGCTCAAAACATGAGATGGATCTGGCATATACTTTCTCAACATCGAAACATGAAAAACATTTTGTACCTGAAATAAACTCGGAGGTAAAGCATCTCGGTAAGAAACTGATCCAACTCTCTCCAGAATTTCATATGGTCTAATGAACCTTGGAATCAACTTTCCTTTATTATCAAATCACATCACACTTTTCCACGGTGAAACTTTGAGAAAAACATGATCACATACCTCGAAAGATAGATCCTTCCTCTGGTTATCTGCATAACTCTTCTGCCTACTCTGAGCTGTTCTCATATGTTTTTGTATCAACTAAACTTTTTCTACCATCTATTCTACCAATTCTGGTTCCATCAGCTTCATTTCACCCACTTCATCCCAAAAAGCTGGAGTTCGACACTGTTTACCATATAATGCCTCAAATGGAGCCATCTGTATACTGGAATGAAAACTGTTATTATAAGAAAACTCAACCAAATAAAGATGTTGGTCCCAACTTCCCTGATAATCCATCGAACAAGTACGTATCATATCCTCCAAAGTCTGAATTGTTCATTCTGACTGCCCATCTGACTAAGGATGAAAAGCTTTACTAAAATTTAATTTAGTACCCAACGACTTTTGAAGGCCCTTCCAAAAGTTAGAAGTAAACCTGGGATCACGATCAGATACAATGGAGAGAGGAACTCCATATAACTAGACTATCTCTTTAAGATATAAACGGGAAATTTGATCTAGGGAAAAAGTATCTCGAATAGAAATAAAATGATCAGATTTAGTCAAGCGATAAAAAATAACCTAGATTGCATTATTACCTTGATATTTCTTTGGTAATCCCACAACAAAGTCCATGGATATATTTTCCCATTTTCACTATGGAACTGGTAAAGGCTGAAGAATCCCTTTCGGTAACTTCCGCTCTGCTTTAACCTGCTGACAAGTCAAACAATTCACAGTAAAATCAGCATTATCTCTTTTCATTCCATCCCACCAGTAATACTCCTGCAGATCTCTGTACATCTTAGTACTGCTAGGATGAACTGAAAACGGAGAACTATGAGCTTCACATAACAACTCTCTCTTCAACTGTGAATCACAAGGCACACACAATCTCTTCCCAAATCTCAAAACAAAATCATTATCAATGTTGAATTCAGGCAACTTACCCTTCTGAACCAGCTCTACCTTTTTCTGCAACTCACTGTCTTGCTTCTGTGCTTGCTTGATTCTGTCTGATAGAGAAGATTTCACTGATACCTAAAACAAAACAGAAGGACATCCTGCACCAACAACTTTTATTCCAAAGTTCATAAAATCCTTAACGAAAGGATCACGTTCCAAACACAACATTGTTAATGAAGCATTACTTTTTCGACTCAAAGCATCGTCCACTTTATTTGCTTTTCCTGGATGGTAATGAATTCTACAATAATAATCCTTGATTGATTCAAGCCATCTTCGCTGTCTCATGTTCAATTATTTTTGAGTGAATATATACTTTAAACTTTTATGATCAGTGTATATTTCACACTTTACTCCATACAAATTATGCCTCCAAATTTTTAAAGAGAAAACAACAACAGCTAATTCCAAATAATTTGTAGGGTAATTTACCTCATGAATTTTCAACTGACGTGAAGCAAATGAAGTTACCTGATCATTCTGTATTAGGACGCAACCAAGTCCTTTCAATGAAGCATCACTATAGATAACAAACTCACCATTCCTAGAACGAAGTGCCCAAAATGGAGCATTCACCAATCTTCTTTTCAACTCCTGAAAACAATCATCACATTGTTTTTTCCAGATAAACTTAACACCCTTCCGAGTTAGCTTAGTCATTGGACTAGATAACCGTGAAAAAATTTCAACAAACCTTCGGTAGTAACCTACTAAACCAAGAAAACTACGGATCTCGGTTACATTTGTGGGTCTTGGACATTCTTCAACAACTTTTGTTTTTGTAGGATCCACAGTTATTCCATCTTTAGAAACAAAGTGACCAAGGAAAGAAATTTGTTGCAACCAAAACTCACACTTGCTGAATTTCCCATACAATTTCTTTTCTTTTAAGGTTTTCAAAATAACCCTTAAATGACTTTCATTCTCCTCTTTACTTTTATAAGACACCAAAATATCATCAATAAACACAACCACCATTTATCACCTGATTCAACTGATCCATCAGTGTAGTAAACTGCTCAATTCTGATTCCGACCATCTCTGGTTGCTTATTCGAAAGGTCATTATACTCTGTATGCCTTCCTAGAAAGGATGCTCGGTTTCCTCTATGGAAAACCATTCTGAACACAGAAATATCTTAGGTGAAGCAACATGGTAATATTCAAATGCTATATCATTTCAATCATACCATAAATTAATTTATAATTTAACAATTTTCTAATTCCTAAAGTTGTCTAAACCGACCTCTGATACCAACTATAAGGACCCAACCTTAAACCTTACTTAATATTGAGTTACTTCAATAATAAACTTTGAGGATCTTTTCAGGTTTAGAGTTTTAGAGAATTAGATCATAAAACTTTCATTACATTCCACATTTAAACAAAGTGGTTACATAAAATATAGTTCTCATTTTTCCCATCAACGAAATCATATTTAAAATAAAACATGGATTCTTTATTGACACTTCCTTTACAATATCATCACATTATTTACCTTTCCCTTGACCTATGAAAAACATTTCAAAAACTTGGGATGAGCATAAAAATATTAGTAAGGGATATAAAAATATGGAAAGGAAACATGAGTACATGTATACGTAAGAATCAATGAAATCATACTTTACTCATAAAACATAAGAACTTTAACATACCTCATCAAATCACAAATAAAACATAGAAATCATAAGACATAAAGGTGACTTGAGGCATTCATAACATTCTTACATAGGGAGTAACCCTCTTGGTTACGTTTGGAATACCCATCACAGTATATTCCCTAAATCTCTTTGGAGAAACCTTAACGTTTAACCCCTTCACGTTACCCAATGCATTGGAGAGCTATATCAGGATCACCCACCCTTAGTTTATCACGGAACCACCCATCATCATAACAATTCCCAAGAACCATAACATAATTTTATCACATAAAACATGCATAAAGGAAACATAACATTTCCATATTTCAATCACAAGATATCAATACAACACATTGATATAATAAAAACATTATGAAACCATTTCCAATAGAAAAATAAAAGAAAATTCAAACATGGTATTTATTTTTTCATTTAAAAAAAAGATATGGCTTGTAGAGGAAGCCGAAACTCAAATAATGGTCACGGCGGCGGAGAAGTCATTGTCGCCGCATACGTACGACAAAAAAATTCCCTTTTGTAGTTTAGTAAAATTCTTCATATAAAAAAGATTCCTTTTGGATAAACATAAAAGTAAAAGGGGTTTATACACCGTATAAAAGAAGGTTGTGTATAAAACAGAATATGCCTCAATGAAAGGATATTGAGACGAAGTCTCATACCTCGTGTCCGACTTGACACGATCGTTCTTTAACCTCATGAATAATAAACTTGAGTTAATTTATACTTACATAAGAACCTTTTTCAAGTTCATTATTCCTTTTTATTTACACTTATTACCATGCCATGAACACTATGTAATTATTTAAGTTAATAACGGTCGTTTTAACGATCATTGGTACTTGAGTCAAAAATAAACTCCTTATAATTACATGTTGTTCATGTATCAATTATATCTCGAGTTATATTCATTAGGTATATATCATATATATCATATATATCCAGTATATACATGCATTTATAATATTACATAACATTTAGAGGTAAGAAATGAAATGCACCGTTCATGGAGACGGGAAGCCGTACGTACACATGAACGCTACTTTCATTTCTATGTCATACTTTAATGGAAAGAAATAATAATTATATAAAAGTATATTATAATTATAGTATAATATCATATATAATATCATTAAATATATCCTTTATACGTACCACATATGGTATTAACAAATCAAATAACTTTGAGGGGGTGGAAGTCCGCACTTCCTAAAATGAAGATATTGCGTTTACCCATAATGGAAACCATAAAGGTATGCCATAAATAAAAAATACAGAATCTTAAGTACAACATAAACATATTATATATCATATATAAATATAGTGACATCTTAATGGCCACCTTTGAAGGTGTTATATGAGTGCTGAACACTCATCGTTTCGTGAGGCAGAAATTCGCCATCAACAGAAACAGTATGTTCTTTATCCATTAGATGTAGGTGTGTGTAAGTGTAGCTCGAATAATTATTATAAAAACATCCTAGTATATTGATGATACTGGTGTTTTTACAAAAGTAATTAAAAAAAGAGTTTATGGGGGTTGGATAAACAAAATAAAACATAAGAACACAAGAGAAAACACTACCATTAAAACAGGTAACGCTTTTTGATTTGAGCTCAAAGGCTTCCTTGGGAAGACTTCTGCCCAAAGTGAGGCTTCTAAGAGTAATATATGGATGTGGAGAGACAAAATGGGTATGTTTTGGCTGATCCAAAGGCTTGAGAGGTGTGCGTAAGGTGGTAGAGGTGGGGGCCTTTTATAAGAGGAGAGGAGTGGCACTCTTGGGATGTTATAAAAGGTTACTTTATTATAAAATGATTTTCAGATTTAAAAGATCCCAAAAATATATATTTAAATTATAAGGTGATAAGAGTTAGAAATTCACCCATCCAATAAGATTTTGACATGTGTAGGTATTATATTTTATATTATCTTTTTATTTTATTTAAATTGTTAAATAATGAGGTAATCGCTGAATCATCATGGTGTCATAAATAATTTAAATAATTAAATGTCTAAAAATAATAAAATAATATCATGATGTAGGAAATCTTTTTATATTTCTAATTAATATTTATAGTCAAAAATATGACTTGTATAACCCCATTTAAAAAATGTTTTACTAAAACAACTCATTTTTGTGACATTTTAATTTTAACTTTAAATAAAAAGTTTTTAATGTCATTTTCCTACCAAAGTGGCTCCATGGGGTCCCCAAGTTGACACATTGATTGTCTTGGTCTGACATGACACATCCAATAATTGTAGGACATGTGTCTAGGTCATTTCATATTTTTAAAACAATATTTTTACCTTAAATTACACTAATTACCTCTAATCGCGATTAAAAACTTAAAAGTTACTATTCAACAAAAAAATTATTTCAATTCCATTGAACCAAATTTTAATTCCTAATTACAACCATGTATGTTGGATTTTTGAAATTCAAAACACAGAGGTGATAAATTTCATTTAAATGAAAAATCAGTTTTTTTAAGTGTCACTTAGTCGTTTCACTATTCATCAAAAATTGAAGTTTTTCAGAGAAATACCAAAACATCACCCTAAGCTATATTTGATATTCTGGATTCAAAAATGATGTCTATTTTAAAAAATTAAAAACATATAAGTGACATTAATTAATTTAATAATTAATTCCCACTGTCAGAGAAAATAGCGTGTTTTATGAAACAATAAGTATCAAAAGATTGACACTAGTTTAAGTCCAATTTCAAAGTGAAATTAATTCTAACGACCACTATTGGATTAAATGGTAAAAATATATTCTAATTTTACTTTAAAACCAATTAAAAATATAATCTAATCATATAAATAAATTAGATTAAAAAGAGGTTTTAAATTAAAATACATCATTTTTCACTATTCATTAAAAAATGAACTTTATCGGAAAAATACCAAAAATTTACACAAAGTAAATTTTGATGTCCCGATTCTAAAGAATAATTTTATTTGGTCTAATAGAATGTATAAGAGTGACCAAAACTATATTTATAGACGGTTCTCCATCAAAAGGCGATAAGTCGACCTTTAGTGAATGTTAGAGTATATATGCCTAAAATTGAATTCTTTTCATATTTTAAGACTTTATCTTTTATTGTATAAATGTAAAAACATTTATAAAACATATATAATCATAGTTTAGTTATTTCTATTCATTCCCGCCAATACAACGGCTACGTGTTAACTACCATTTAAAATAATATTATTTTATTATTAGTGTGCAACGTAAGATTTCAAAGAAACTCTATATTGCCTATCAGGTACTCTATCGAACATAGCAACCCCTTTAAAGTAAAATTAATATTTAATTCATAAATATTAATAAATATGAAAAAATTTAATCTTTATTTACCTGGGATGTCACAATAGAGAGGTCGAATGATTTTCTATATATATATAATACTTTTCATGAGGTGCAGCAAACCTCCTGGGGTGTTATCCTCTCTAGCATGACATGTCCATATAGATCAATGAACCAGTACTCATAGTGACAAAAAAATTAATAGTGGGTGTCTATAGACATTAAAAATATTAGAACTTTATTATAATTAACCTTGGTCCTACATTCCATGAATTGGGCTTCATGTCCACTGAGCCTTTGATAAAGATAAGTTTTTGAATATAACCTCTTTTTAAAAGGTCTATAATTTCATTTCATGATATCATTGGTCAAGATAAAATCATGTCTGGTTCTTCTTCTACTTAAAATAAATGGATTAGAGTAGTTACTTCAACTGTGAAAAAAATTAGGATTTGTGTTATACACAGAATTGTTTAATATTCATTTGTATAAGTTTATGAATCTATTTAAAAGTCAAGACCCAACATATCTAGGTACCATATAATAATATTGTGAGTGTGACCATTACACAAAGGATCAAATTGATCATAATTTCTATAAAAATATATCTATAACTATTTTTTATTCCACTGCATATTATTTTATCTATGATAAGTATTTAATTTTTTTAAAGAGTTCAATTATCCTCCCTCATTATTGAACAATCTTGATTATGGGATGAAACAACTAGTAACAAATATTGATCAATGAATGGATTATTATTTATATTATTTTTTTGTGAAATACATATCATATAAAAAATCATATAATAAAATTACTTGTTGGAGATGGAAGGGATTCATTATAATGATGCATATGCTCTAAAAAATCTAACATTATTTTATTTTAATAATTGTGTCCATTGGAATGTTTGTATTAAATCAAATCTTTAAAAGCTATGTATTTTCCATTTTAAATCCTTTAAAAATTTTATTATCTCACTATGTCGATCCATAAACTCTTACTAGTACACATTCTTTGAAATATGTTCATATTTATTATAAAAACTTAATAATTTAATATTCAATTAATCAAATTGTTATTGGTTACATTTAAATATTTATAACTACATATTAAATGTGGAAAATATTGAAAATTACCATTTTGGTTCTGGTAATTTAATTTGGTCTCAAACTGGTATGTTATGGGAATAACATGAAGATTTTAAAAGGGGGGAAATTGAATTGTAAAATATTATATTTCATAGATTCATAATAATTTTAAATGGAATGAATGTGATAGGTGAAATATTAGATAATATATTTTTATTAAAATTTATTTAAGATCACTACCTCAAAAATTTCATGTTAATAATGTAGGCATTGATAAAGGAAATGTTTTAAAGGATATACCTTTTATGGACTTATAAGAACATTATTAAAATATTTATTGTAATTGAAAAATATATATGAACAATAATCATGTAAAATAAAATTTATTTATTTTAAATAGAAACTAAATGTTGCGACATACTATTTAGATTCTGAGAAAAAGAGAAGTTACATTGATGAAGCTAGTAATTTTATTAATGGATATTATTAGAGAAAAAAGGTATATTCATTAATGATTAGAACACGTTTCTCAAGAGATGATCATATAATAAAATGAATAGTTAATTACATGTATATTGAAGTTCAATAATTAAATTTCTATGAATTCAGAAGAAAAATCATAAAAAGAATATAAGATTAAAACTGAATTAAAATAATAAGAATAATAATAATAAGGAGAGGAGTTCAGTAGTAGTTGTATGGAGATATACTAATGAATATGCTTGATGTGATGAATCGGGTACTAAAAAATAATAATTTTGATTTTGATGGATTATTAAAATCAAGTATGTTAATAAGATTTTAAATAATCTCAATAAAATTAAAAAATAATATATGATGGATAAATTATATAATTTAATACAATGGTAACAAAATTATAATTACAATTTTTTAAAAATAAACCAGAAACTAATTGTTATGTATTAAAAATTGGTTAAACAATATGAGGTCACTATTAAATAAAAAAAATTAGAAAATTATGTTTAATATTCTAATGATAAGATATATATGTGTTTGGAAAATATTCTAAATAAAATTAAAAAACTCAAATAATATTTTTATAAAAATAATGATGCCTATGAAATCCAATTTCATGTTATTATAGATGAAAATAAAAATATAAAAAGAGAAATAAAAAGTGTTCAATCAAATCTATAAATATTTATTCAAGGAAGAGAAATATATTGTAAAACCATATGATATAAAAAATAATAAATTTGAAACTATTCTTGTTTAGGATAATCAATTACCTAAAATGTATTATATAGTTATTGAAAAAAAAATTCAAAGTTTTATTTAAAAATACACAAGTTTTAACTGTGGAATGAATGAAAACTATACTAGTGATTGTTCATTAAAATTTCCTCAATCTATTAGACATGATAATTTATTTATATCAATATTATAACCATCTATATTTTATTTACATAAAGTTTTATATTCATAGTAATTTTATAATAAATAATAAAATAACCCAGTTGAAACCATTTTTTATGAAAACAAAAGTAGTTTTAATTTTTTTTTCTCAAGGTGTACGTTATAATTTTATGAGTATAATATTGGTATATATAAAGTGGGTGTATGTGAAATTTATTCATTGAGATTATAAATTTTTTATTTTTCAATCAATTAAAATTAGGTTACATTACTTTTTGTGATAATTCAAAAGTTTTTTTCAAAGTATTTAGTGAGTTAGGAATTTAAAATGTGAAAATCATTGCAAAAGTATTATATGTTGTAGGATGAAAACACAATTTTATCAGAATATAAAAATTATTTTTTTATTTAATGGATGTGAAATTTAAAAAACATATTTATATATTAAAAAATCAATCTACCAAATTTTATATAAAGAGAAGAAAAAATATATATTATTTCATTTTTTATTAGATAATTGTGAAAAGTTATAAGTGATTTATTTTTTTACATATGGAAGATGTTCTCTGAGATGTTAGGTTACGAATTCCAAATTTAGGCATTTGTAAAATATATAAAAAATAAAAATAAAATATAGTTTTCTATACTAAAGGAAGAAAACACCTATATGTGTGACTCATGAAATAATAGAAAATAGAATAAAGGGCAACTAGATTAATAGATTATGTTCATATAGTAATTCCATTAAAATTCTATTTCTATATTTATATGTAAAAATATCTACTTCTAGTATGGGTGGATAAATGTATGTTTTTTAGAATAATTTAATTGATTTACATGGGTTTACTTTCTTAACCATTAATATATATTAGATTAAATTTTATTTTTATTATAATATTCATTATATTAAAAAATTATATTGATTTTTTTCTATTAAACAGTATAGTAGAAATGCCTTTTTAAACATTTATTTCAAGATGTTTTTTGAAAAATTGATATTACCATAAATTTTCAACACATAGGGATCCATAAAAAATGATGCCATTGAAATGAAAAGTAAAATACTATGTAAATTGAGTATAAAAAAAGTTAAAATATTGTAAAACTCGTAGATATTTGTAGGTAAATTATATAAATATACCTTAATATATATAAAAAAGATATCATTTAAGACCAATTAAAAAAAATGAACATCATAAAAAATACATCTATATGTTGGGTATTTTAGAGTGTTCAGATGTAATGTTTAAATTCATAACAAAGTTAAATTATTGGATAAATTTAATTCAAAATCTAATTAAGGTACCCTTTTGGGATATTCAAAATCTAGTTTATCATATAGAGAGGACAATAAAATGTCCATTATTAGTAATGAATGTAATGATCATAAATTTAATTAAAATCCATAAAAATAAAGAAATAATGTTTCTAACCAACATGATAATGAATTTGGAGAACTTAATTTTAGAGATAATTTACTTATAAATATTAATAAAAATGTTCGGGGGAGTTCATCCTAATGAAACATCTTGTAAATCACATTAAGATTACCCTTTCGACAATATAATTGGAAACATTAATTAAATCAGTTAAGAAATAAATAATTTAAATAATTTTTGGGGTTATAAGTCATTTATTTAATATATTGTACGTTAATTTAATTTTTAATATATAACAAATTCAAACATGATATAATTAATGGAAGAATATTAAAATTGGTTTCATAAAATAATGTTAGATATTTAGTTGAACAACCTAATGATTCTTAGGTAATCATTTCTAAATTAATATTTAGAAGAAAGATCAATGAATATGGCATAATTTTAAGGAATAAAGATATATTATTATAAAAAGGATATTGAAAATAAAAAAAATATAGATTATTTTAGAACTTTTACCTTGGTGTATATGTTATAATCTATAAGAATATTTATTATCTTATGAAAATTTTTCATTAATTAAATTTATTTAAAATGGATGTGAAAAGTGAATTTTTCAATTGATATATTTATAAAGATGTTTATCTTAAACAACAAATAATTTTCAAAGTAAAATAATCTATAATCACCTGTTAAAACTTTATAACTATTTTTAAAGCCTTTAACAGGACACTAAGGCATGGTAACAATGGTAATTAAAAAATCTATAGAAAAAATACTATCAATGGAATGGTTGGTCCTTATTTGATTAGAATGAAAATTTTAACATAAATTTTAATAATTAAAATATTTTTGGTTACTTTTATTTTTCGATCATCAAAAGTTTTTTCTATGCCATGAATTTTCCAAATAAATGTCTATTGAAATTGATATGAGCCTTATGGGATTATTTAAAATCATTTTTGGATATCAATTTTTTCAATAAGAATATTGGATTTTTATAAACCAGTCATACTATAATAATGGGGTTTTAAATGAATTTTTTGTCATTATTTATATAAAATCTAAAATATCCCAATGAGTTCATAATATAAATTAGATATTAGGGTTTCTGGAATTTTAATTGATTAAAAAATTTAAAGTGGTCTGCATGGTTTTTTAAAATATTGAATTACATGAAGCCTTGATTCAATATCATTCATTTCAATTTATCCTAGATATCAATTTAATTCTTTAATAAATTCACTCAAACCCTTAAATAATAAAATATGATAAATATTAAGAAAACCATGGACTATTTTAACATCGAATCTATGATTTTAAGTAAATTTTGTATAAAAATTCTGATTTTTGTTGTTGAAAATTTTATAATAATTTAAAAGTAGAATGTGTTTTTTTATAATAATAATATTAGCCTCTTTGATATCTATAAAAAATAATTCTATATCAATTTATATAATTGGTGATGAATATATTGATGCCAGATTTAATTATTGTCAATATATTTATTTTAATAAAATATTATCTGATTTCAATATTTACTTCGATATGTTACCAAATTAATATGTCAACTCCTTATACAATTCAATTTTTTGTGCCAATTACATTATTCTATGAGTAAATATGTTGAATTTATATTTCATTTCATTAGGCACCATATTCATAAATTTTGATTTTTTGGAATATTTTCCCACTAATTATCTAATTGATAACATATTTATTAAACCATGAGATTTATCAATGTTTTATAAAAAACTTTAACTTGTCTTGTTAGTATATTAAAATAAAACATTTTAATTAAACCATATATATCTGCTTGAATCTTCTTATAGTCAAAACATTTTTATTCAATAATAAAACCATTCCACCTTAAGTGTCCCACTTAATTTCTATTTGTTTGTAATTATTAAATATTAATTTATTATTTAATATTTTTTATAATAATACTTAATCTATTTAAATTCCATGGTTTACTAGCATTGGTATAAATCTATATCTCGTAATTGGATAATTTCAATAAAAAATATTTTATATTATTTGGCTCACTATTATATTATTTAAATATTTATTATTGATCACTTTCTTGTAAATCATTATATAATTAATTAAATATCATAGCATGTATTTTTGGCTCATTGAAGTTTCTAATGTATTTTTTTAGAATAATTTCACAATTTATATAAAGAGATTTTTGATTTAACACATATCATATTTATAATTTTCAAATTGTTTTAGAGGAGATGAAATTTAAGCCAAGATGGAAACACCTATATAAAGGTGGATTTTTTAAAATTTATCTTATAACTTCATTCATTACTATTTTTATTCGGGAATTTACTGGGAGATTTAATTTTTTAAAATCTTACTCTAAAACCCCAACTACAGTTATGATATTTTATACATTGATTATATTTTACATTAAATTCACTCACGTATATAATTTTTCAAATTATTGGGTGTTATATATGTTATTATCAGGTGTATAAGTTGTTTGAAAATTAGTTTCTAAATGGATAAAACTATTCAATTGATTTACTATATATTTCTCAAAATTATGGTGAAATTATTCAGATTCAGATTTGATTTATTTAAATAGGTGGAGATAAATTATACCATTTTTATAATTTTTAAAAGGATGGGAAGCTGTTTGAAAATAAATGGTTTTTTAATTACTATAATACAGGTGACTTACTAAATGGCCCGAAGGCCTTAATTATTTTTGTTATAATACACCTTTCAAGGGGTGAGGTGGAACCCTTACAATGCCTAAATGTTTAAGAGATTACCTGACATGTATGTCTTAAAGGAATCAACCAGACAACACAACTATGAACAACCCCTTCTTAGAAAATGTCATGATATCCACACTCCACCTTCACAAGGATGGTCAGCTAGATGTCTTGTGTAGAGATTCATAGGCATAGTCCTGATGGAAATTACATACCCTCTATGTTATCTAATTCTGGTTATCTATTCTCTAGTGAATACGCCCTCTCTGAATCACCATATAGAGCCTTCTTCATTTTAAACGTGACTATTTTCATCTGCAATTTCATGTGGCCTGAAGGACTTGGGGTGTCTTGAAGGCCTTGATAGACAACTGTATTGAAGGACTTGGGTGGCTCTAAGCCCTTGTAGGACTCGGGGACCAAACTGATGGCCTGAGGACCCAGATGGATAAATATTCCCAACTGCAATAGTACTATACAACACCTATAGTAGTACTTGCAACAGTGCTTACTAAAATTCATGCTACAGTACTGCTACAGTACCTAGAAATATATCTCCACTCGGATTTGATCTTGATTCACTTGTATGCACTTTCAGAGTCCTCACCAACTGAGCTGAGGATCGTGCACACATAATGCAGGTGATTAGTTAGGTGCCCTTTTTGAATTCCCATAATCTTGTTTTCAAAGTCTCAAATATATAATTTTTAATTTAATAATAAATTACGAAATTATTGATTTATTCCATTTAAAATGAGTAAATAAATGTTTTTTGTTTTTTCACAACATATAGAATAAAAATATTGTGTACATTGCAGACTCAGTTCATTATGATATTTATGTGTCTTATGAACTGATTTTAGATACAAATACATTTTTGTATGAGTTGTGTTATGTATCATAAATTGATGTTTTTCATAATTGGATAATAATAAGTTATCATTTCATTATCAACTAAATTATTAAATAATTCTTGATTTTATTATTACCTGTTAATTTATTATAATATTTTTTATTTTTTGTATTTATTCTAGACATTCTATGTTTTTATCATATGTAATAATGTTTTTGTATGAAAAATAACACTTCGAAAAAGGTATATGACTCATACATAGATACATAAAATAAAATTGGCATCAATATTTGTTACTAAATTTACTAAATACTGACAAATTTTATGATGGAACATACATAGAAGGCACGAAACACACAAAATATCACTTATACAGGAAAAATCAATCATACGATGAAACATACAAAGAATATATGATTGTACACTATTTAGGGAAAGTAACTCCAATTATGTTCAAGCTATATGACTCATACATATATCAAATGTATCTATGTATGGGATGTATCATATTATTACACAAAATGAAACCAACACAGCTCTAGGAAAAAACACATGATCAAAACGTAAATGACTCAAACACACACAAAATTATGCTTCTCAAAATAATATACTTTTCTTAGTTATAAATTTTCATCAATTTTTTTATTTATTACTTGATTATATTTGTTTTTAATTGATTTAATCATTTATAAATTTATTTTCTAATTATTTCAGTGTTATGAAAAAATATTTTCCATTATATGATATTGATTTAAATGATCATCATGTGAATGAATAATAATATAATATTAAAACTAAAATATTTGAAACTTATGAGATTCAGATTTAAATTATTAAATATATATAAATAATATTTCATTCATGATTTGAGGGAGTATTCCAAGTACATTAACATAATTTAAATATAAAATTTATTATATTATTTTCATTATTATGATCTACAAAATAGAATAATAGGATCTATAGGTCTAGTGTCTTCAAGAGACAAGTAAAAAAATTTATGAACATAAATATATAATAAATAGTCATTATTTTCTTTTATATATTATGATACTACATCATATATTCTAAAATAGTATTGGATGACCTGGGGGTCATACATGAAGAAAAGGATGATCTAGAAATCAGGATAAATTAAAAATATTATTAAAGGTTGAAGATAAGTAAAACATTTTAGGAATGAGGTTAATCATGAAAAAATAAAATGTGAGAATGACATATAATAAAATTGAAACATGGAATGATATAATGGTATCATAAGATCATTTCATCAATTTAATTTGTAAACAACATAAAACATGGAATCTTAAGCTTATGTGAAGGATTGTTACCAATATAACAAAACAATGTGTGTTAGGGTAACTGCTTGAGTACCATACATAGAATCTCATTTGATTAAAGTATTACCCAATGCTATCACAACCTGTCCCCTGGGGCCCATACCAGGACATTTCCCATGCCCACCTCCCAAAGGCTAGGGGTTGGTGACTAGCACTGAAGGCATCAACCTGCAAGTGGGAGACATTTTTCTAGATATCTGTACATATGTGCACTCACAAAGCAAATCCAAAAAGATGAAAGGTGAACATTGAGTAATAGGAAACCAGAGTAAAATAGCAAGTAAGGCATTGAGTGGTAAAACTGGGCAAGTATACAAGCCCAAAAAAAGAACTTGAAACGGAAAGGTACCAAGGGAGAACTGATGGACATCTATGGAAAATCACACCAGATCACTAGAGTAGTGAATCTACTAGAAGTAAAAGTAGTATGTCCTATCCTCCTGGTCTTATTGGGCCCTTCCTAGTCCTATTCCACCAAGTCCATAGTTGTAATGTCTGTCGGTCCTATCTCCCTGAGTGTCTCTATCGAAACGTCAAACGTCAGCACTAGACACTACATGTCCAGGCGAATCCCATGAAAGGGTGACTAACTCAGAACTCAGTAGGGGACCCCAAGACCCTCTATGGTCTCTCAAAAATACACCAAGGAAAACACCACAAAACAACCACGAAGAAAACCATAAATCCACAACCACAAATTAAACCACAAATCTAAAACCATGAAGTAAACCACAAAACCACAACCACAAATTAAACCAAAAATATTATGAATTTTCACATCTACTCATGAATATTCACATACATATACCTAGTTCATCCAGATATACTCATCTCAACCACAAAGAAACATAGGGATCTGACCACAAAGTCATTACCCGGAATTCCAATGAAGGCTCAAAAAATTACTCAAGGATAAATAGTATATACTCCATGATATGGCCATCACCGATGGAACCCGTTAAAGAGATATAACCCTTCAGGTAAAACTCATAAATTACTAACAGTATGTCCAAAAGGATGTGCTCCATTGGGAACTTTTTTCTAGAAATTCCTCTAGTTCCAGTCACTAGAGATATCGTTGTCACGGTCTTGTGCCCTAGGAAAGACCAAGGGAAACCAAGTGAAGAGGCCCACTCTTTGACACTGCATTCTGTTGGGGGAGCACTGCTCCAGTCTAACCCGTGATATCTCAGTCGCTCCCGTAAAAAGTGGCCCCCACCTCTATCCATCGAGGGAGCACTAACTTCTACCTCGGCATCGATTACTTCAAGTGGAGGGGCCCGCTCCTCATAATAGTGTCCTACATTTGAGGGATCTCCAACTCCCATGAAGGAAACACTCCCTATCGCTAATTAGAGATAGTGGATTACTACTCCATAAGTGAGGATCCACATGATACCTAGTAGGGGAGTAAAACTCTGGTATTTTATTAACTGTGGGGGACCTTAACCCTAGTATGTCAGGGGAGTACCGACCCCAGGCTAGAGGACCTGCACCCCAGCACTGTAGGGGAGTACCGACTCTTCTGGAACAAGTAGTCAAGAGGAACCACACCGTGAATCATTAGGGGAGTACAACTCAATGACTAGAGGAACCATACCTTAATAAAGTACGGGATTATCCAACTCTGTCACAATATCTTCTGTGGGGGGACCCGCACACTAGTACGTCAGGGGAGTACTGACCCCAGGCTATAGGACCCGCACCCTAGAACGGCAAGGGATTACTGACTCTATCATAGCATTGTGTAAGGAGGACCCGCACCCTGGTTCGATAGGGGAAAACCTACTCATAACATAGTGAACCTGTACCCTAACTGATAAGGGAGTACCTAACACTATGTGAGTTAAGAATATAGGACATGCACCCTAGTCCAATAGGGGAGTGCCGACTAAAATGATATAAGAACTTGGTCAGAGGAAAATAAGCCCGCACCCATGATGTGGGGAGTCCTGTCTCTACCAAAGAAAAGAAGCAAGGAATACCCACATTTAGAGTCATAAATGGAGTAGTAGTCCTAACCCTCACCATAAGAAACACCCTAGTTCTGATCCTCAAGATATCACTCTTACCTCAACTTCCATGAAGTTCTATAAGGAAGTGACCCAAAGGACCTCCATGTCATAAGGGTTCCAAATGATAGATGGTGCATCAATTGGATGCCTGGTCTATATGTTATAGATATTTTAGTAACGAGGGCTCGATTTGATTCAAATTCAATAAAAATTGGACATACTTCAACTTTCTCCAAAACTCAAGTGGAGTATCTCAAATGGACTACCTCATCCTAAGGATTCCAGCACCATACACGGTTCGTCAAACGAACATCTGGTTTAGGTGACAAGGCCATTTAAGTGTAACTAGGTCGAAATGGATCCTAGTCCAGTCCGACCCGATCGGGCTGACCCTACCCGATCCAGGCAACCTGGCGCGATCTAGCTCAGGTTGGCCCGACTGGGTCATACTGGACAAAGACCCATTTTGACCTAGTTCTCTTAAAGAGCCTTATCTCCTAAATTATATGTATGTTTGATGAACTGTCTGTGGTGTTGAAATTCTTGGGATGAGGTAGTCGTTTTGAGATACTCCACTAGAGATTTGGAGAAAATTTTAGTATGGCAGGGTTTGATCAAACATGAATCCAACTGGGCCCTTGGTACTAAAATGTCTATAACATATAGACCATGCATCCGATTGATGTTCTGTCTATCCTGTTGTAAACCTTATGACATGTCGGTCCTTCGGGTCACTTCATAATAGAACTTCACAGAATTTGTGGTAAGATCTATAGCTTAAGGAGAAGAACCAGGTTGTCTCTTGTGGTGAGAGTTAAGAAGACTATTCCCGTAAAGAATCAAGGTGCAGGTATTCTTTACTCTGCTCCGGTAGAGACGATACTCCCCACGACATGGGTTCAAGGACATTTTCCTCTGAGCATATTCTTCTATATTTAGAGTCGGTACTCCCCTATTAGACTACAACAGGAGTCATCCATACTTAACTCACATAGATTCAGGTACTCCCCTACTAGGTAGGGTGCAGGTCCTCTATGTTAGAAGTAGGTACTCCCCATTGGACCTAGGGTGTGGGTCCTCCTTATGCAGTGCTATGGAAGAGTTGGTACTCCCTTGTTGTTTCAAGATGCAGGTCCTCTAGCCTAGGGTCAGTACTCCCCTAACGTACTCGGGTGAGGGTCCCCCATAGCAAATATTGTGATAGAGTCAGTTACTCCCCTAATTTACCAGGGAATAGGTCCTCTAGTCCCTGAGTTTTAATACCCTACCGATTCAAGGTGTGGATCCTCTTCACACCTTGTTCCAACAGATTCAGTACTCCCCTATAGTGCCAGGGTGCAGGTCCTCTAGCCTGGGGTCGGTACTCCCCTGACGTACTAGGGTGCGGTCCCCCCATGGTGAACAAACTACCAGAGTTATACTCCCCTATCAGGTAGGGTGAAAGTCTTTACTTATGGAGTAGTACTCCCCCGTCTCGGAGTAGTGATAAGGAGAAGGTCCATTATGGGAGTCAAAGCTCCCTCAACTGGAGGACATAGTTATAAGGAAAAAGCCCTACCACATTATGTAATCGATACCAAGGTAGAAGTTAGTGCTAACTCGAATGAATAAGGTGCATTCCACTTCTTACAGGAGCCACTGAGATATACTAGGTTAGACTGGAGCAATGATCCCCCAAATGAACTCGTTATCAAGTAGTGGGCCTCTTCACTTGGTTTCCCTTGGTGTTGCCTCAGGCGCCAAACCGTAATAGAAGGACCTTTAGTGCAGATAACTAGAGTAATTTCTAGAAGAGAGTTCCTAGTGGAGCACGCCCTTTCGGATATACCATTAGGAATGGATGAGTTTTACCTGATGGGGTACATCTCTCAAATGGGTGTTGTAACACCCCAAGATTTCATAGTCTGTTATTTCTTCAAAATAATTCAATAACTTGCACTACACGCAACACCGAGTTCAAGCGCACCATGACTTACCAAACAAGCCGTTCAAAAAAGGTTATGAATAGTATTAACTAAATTTTAAACTTTATATAATCCTTATAATTTTAGAATCCATATTATGAGTTTCTTAGACATAATGTAAGAACAAATTCATCTTCAGTATTGTAGTTTTACCAACTTTTAATAGTGAACCCTTTTTAAATAAAATATTTTAAACTTTTTGACTAAATGGGGACATCAAAAAATTTAAAATAAAACATCCCAAGCTTCCACGGTACGCTTTCCTTTGAATAAAACAGTAGCGTGTGTTGTACGCAACTTCGAGTTTTAACACGCACCACAACCGATCAAACTAGCCGTTATGAATAGTAATACTTAATTTTTTGAAATTATATATATTTTATATTTCAAAATGGACTTCATTTTTGGATTCGGAATATCAAATTTAGCCTAAGGTGAAATTTTGGTACTTTTCGGATAACTTTCATATTTTGATGAATAGTAAAAATTACTAAATTTTAATTAAAAACAATTTTTTTAATCAAAATAATTAATAGTGATAAATTATGAATTTGAGTGGTTTTAAAGTATATTTAGAATATATTTTTACCATTTAATATAATTTTGGTCATTGGACATAATTTTACAATTAAACCGAACATAAACAAATGTCAATCTTTTGATAGTTATTATCTCTTAAAAACACGCTTTTTGTTTTGACAGCGGGAATTAATTTTAAATTAATTTCTGCCAATTATGTGTTTTGAATTTAGAAAAATGGATTCCATATTTGGAATCAGGATGTTCAAATTGTGTAAATAGGTAACTTTTATTTTTAGACATTTTGAATAATTACTGCGGTAAATATTTTATTTACCATGGTTAAGGGTAAATCCGGTAAATAAGGGTTAAAAAATAATATTATAATAATACTAAATTACCCTAAAACGTGTCTTAACCCTATTGGTTGATACATGGTCGACCATGGGCATCTTTGGGTCAATTTTGGGACCCCATTGATCCACTTGTAAGTGATAATGACACTTTATTTTAATTAAGTTAAAATGAATACAAAAATGGCATAAGCTTACATCTTTTAAAAGAACAATTTTTACATAGGGTTATACATGTTGGATTTTCGATTATAAATATTCATTAGAAAGATAAAAAGATTTCCTACATAATGATATTTTATTTATAATTTTTAGACATCAAATAATTTAAATTATTAATGACACAATAATGATGCAATGTTTACCTCATTAATAAATCATTTAAATAAATAAGATTATAATGATTAAAATATTATCTAAAACCTGTCCAATTCTTATTGGTTGATGTTATTTATAATATGAGTCATCTTATCTTCGACCTCAATGATTTTTGGACCATTATAAACCGAATATAATTATATTATAAAGTAATACTTTCACTCTTTCCTAAAGAGCCCCTCCTCTCCCTTATAAAAGGATACCACTTCTACTCATTCCTCACACCTCTCAAGCCACTTGGCTCGTCCAAACTCTGCCCAAATAAGCTCCCCACATCCCTCTCCTCCTCCTTGAAGCTTCCCCTTAGGCAAAAAGCATTTCAAGAAGTCCTTTGGTTCCAACCAAAGTGAGTTACCTAAATTAAAGGTAACATTTTCTCTTAAATTATTTTCAATTATTTTGCTTCTCCAACCCCCAAACTCTTTTTATTTCCTTTCTTTTGTAACAACACCAGTATCCAAAATATACTAGGATGTTGTTATAAGAAGGATTCAAACTACACATTCACACAACTCCATCTAATGGATGATGAACATAATGTTTCTGTGGATGGCAAACTAACGCCTCACGAAATGATGATTGTTCAAATACATCTTACCGCCTCTCATGGTGGCCATTAGGATGGAACTGTAATTAAATATGATATTAATGATATATATTTTATATATAAGCTTCTGTAATTCCATTTTATTTCATACAATTATTCGTTTCATGTTGTATATACATACGATAATTTCATTTGAGGAAGTGCGGACTACCGCCCCCTTAAAATGATATGACTCGTTCATACCACACATGGAACGTATAAAGGATGGTGTTAATGAACTTAAGTAACATATATAAAATATTATATTTTACTGGAATAGTAATATACCTATGTATCATTTGGATTCGATTCTTTTAAAATAAAAATTAAATGGAAGTAGCATTCGTGCGTACGTACGGACTACCGTCTCCACGAACGCGATGAGATTCATTCTCCATCGTATCCATTCAAGTATAATTATCATTTGATGATTTAAAAATGATGTTTAAGGACTTAATACCATTCTGGATATGAATAATATACATCCCATTAATAACGAATATGGCTCACATAACAAAGAATGTAAAGTAAAATGAACCCGTTAACACCTGAAATGACGACAATTCTAAGATATTATTAACAAATCAATGTTAAAAGATCATATATGATATCATATTAAAGTAACTGATTCTTGTATTATTCAATAACAATTATTTCACCATTATACAGGAGGTAAACCTACCATCGACCAAGGAAAAAGTACAAAGTAAGGGATTCTCTTATCTCACTTTCAATTCCGTGAGATTTCCATTGTTCGCTACTAAATTATTGAAAGTGGTGTATTATGTACTTCCATTTGATATATATTATCATGATTCACTTTATATTCATGTTATTCTGTAAATAATTTGGTGGTTATTAACTTTTGGCCATGCGACTCAGTTGATTAACGTGGTAAGGGGTTTCTTGTCTCACTTTTAATTCCATGAGAATTCCATTGATCACCACTTAATTATTGCATGTGGTGTATGTGTACTACCCATGATTGTATTCATTGTGTAATATACTTTATTTTATGGGTATTTAAATCATCATGGTATGATCTTTCTTTCATGGGTGTTTGTTTCTTAAGTTACCTAATCAATAAGGGAATTTGAGATTTCAATTTCCACTCATTTGGCTTTACGCATATTTCATTGATTATATTACCCCAAGATTATGTGTGGAATCACTATTCATTTGATTATGTCATAATTTCCACTCCCCTTCCTGTGGATATACTTTTGATACACATAATCACTCCATTGAAAATTCTCAATTCATTGATATGAATTTGATAAGAGTAATTTTAACTCTTTCACCGTTTGTTGAGTTAAACATCCAATTCGTTGGTGTTGTTTTTACAGGAATATGTGTGAATATACTTTGATTGTTTTACACTGAATATCCAATCATATTTAGTGTATTTATATTTTTCACACATAATTATGTTGTTGATTTATCCTTAACCTAAGGATATGGCCTTTATGAGAGATTTCATCTCAACTTACATTCCATTGAGATTTCTTTGTTGATATACACCAAATCACTTTTATGTGGTGTATATAATGTACTTTGACATAGTATATCATGAATTCCCTTTATTCTCATGATATTAAAAAGTTTTGATTACCTCAATTATTTTCATTCAAGTGTCTCTCTTTTGGTTAGAATCTCTAACTAAAATACCATTTTTAAATGTTTTAAAGACTTATTCATCTAAATCTTTCTCATTAATGTCCATGTTTTAAAAATGGTTTTAAGGATTTATTTATATGGACATTAAAGTTTAGAAATTAAAAATCCTTTTAAAAGGTTTCAAAGTGGTATGGGACACTTTGATTCAAAAATCTATTTTTTAAATGGCTTCTTGACAAATAGTGTGACTTTTAAATGTTTTCAAGAAAAGGGGGATATTTCTCTCAAATAGTTTTGATGATTATTTTCATCTATGTAAACATATTTCATTATTCATGATTGAGGTTAATGTGATACAATACAATCTTCCATATTGTATCAAATGAATTATATTTGACTGTGGATGTTCTATTTTTATACCATTCATGGTTTGTGGTTAAAGTATTGACATTTCGTATGCTAGTTTTAATACGAATGTTTATTTTATGCTTAAACCTATTCATATGAGGAATGCATTGGACTTAATAAGTGACGGGTGGAGCCCGCTATAGCTCCTCGATGCATCGGTAGGTCTCATGAGACAAACTAGTGTCTTGGCACAAGGCCTTGGCAAAATCTTATTTGTAGTCTTGGCACGAGGCCTTGGCTATGTGGTTATGATAGTCTGGCATTATGCATTCCATCATTATGAAAGTGGTTATTGATATTGCATGTGATCATTCGACTAGTAGAATATCCATGTGAGTAAGTAAATGGCATTATTTCATTTTACCTTTGCCATTTTATGCTGAAGTTCAAGTTTCAAAGGCTTTTGTTTTAGTTATAAATTGCCTTAAGTGTTTATGCTTATTTATGAAAGCTTCTGCTATAATGTTATCCTTACTGAGCATCCGAGCTCACCCCTTTCAATGTTTTATTTTTTTTCCAGGATTATGAAGAAGTAATTTATGAATGACCTGCAGGGATAGTATGAGGGGATATGAAGACAAGATGTTTTTTTTATGATGTAATGTAAAAAATTTATGGATGTATCTAGTTATTCCAAGGCTACTAAACTAATCGGTCTTTCGAGACTTGATCTTTCTCATGATCATGCCAATGTTATGTAATAATGCACCGACTCTGGGTAACTAGGGTCGGGGCGTTACAGGTGTCATTAGGGATGGACATCTCATGGAGCGTGTACTACTAATCATTGAGTTATGCTTTGAGCCTTCTTTGGAAAGCCTTGTAATGTCTTTGAGGTCAAAGCCCTATTTTTCTTTTTGGATGAGATGAGTATATCAGGATGACCTATGTTTATTCATGGTAATATATCTGAGTAGAGTTTACTATGCATAATATTTGTGGTTTACTTCATGGTTTTGGATTTGTGGTTTACTTCTTGGTTTTGGAATTGTGGATTACTTTGTTGTTGTGGCTTTGTGGTTTACATCGTGGATTTTTTTTGGGTTTTTATTTGTGTATTTCTAAGAGACCATCGAGGGTCTCTGGTTCCCCTACTGAGTACTAAGTTACTCACCCATACACGGGCTTAACTTGAACGTGTTATGTCTGGTGCAGACATTCAAATTTTCGATAGAGGAGCTCAGGGAGACAATACTGAAAGGTGTTAAGATGGTGGACTTGGTGGCCTAGGACCATGAGGGCCCCAGTAGGACTAGGCAGACATGACATACTACTTCTAATTGTAGTAACTTCACTAATCTAGCGATCATGAGTGATTTTATACAGATTTCCATCAGTGCTCCCTTTGTACCTTACCATTTATAGTTCATTTGTTGGTATTGTATATTGGCACAGTTTTACAACTCAGTGATTTACTTGATTTTTTAATCTTATTTCAGATTACATTGTGATCGGTTTGTGAGTTCACATCTGCACAGGTATCTAGTAAAATGACTCCCACTTTTAGGTTGACGCTTTTGGTGCTAGTCGCCAACCCCTAGCCTTTGAGAAGGAGGGCTTGGGGTATGTCATAGTATAGGTCATGGGGGATAGGTCATGAAAAATTGGTATTAGAGGGAGGTTTTGGGGATTCAGTTCAAACCAAAATAAATCAATCCCAACATTGAACCCCAAAAGATCCCCTCCGACCTGAAAGAGTGACTTACGGATCAACCTGTTTGGGTGTTGATCTGCATTTGTCATTTTAAAAGAACGAAAAATGGGGGAATATATTAACAAAACCCCTACCTATTACGATGTCTGATGTCACAAGATTATTCCTCGAGGGGGGCTAAGACATCTAAATCCATTACCTGATCTGATCTTCAAATGGCTTCGCAGGTGGTGGTGATCTTCCGGTGTTCGTCGTTCTTCGTTGGGGTGGAATTCCGTCAGAGGTTCACTAGAGAATACTCCAAATTTTTCATCCATATTTACCCAGCATATCAATCTATAAATAGAAGCACATCATAGTGTTTCCATTATGATACGATGCTACTTCGTTACATTGTTTCATTTATGAAACAGCATCGTTTTTACATTCCATTAAAGTGTCATTACACTGTGAGTATAATGAGACATTGATGATCCTCACTAATGTGCATTGTCTTCGCCATGTCGCTGCCCCACAACATTGCTATTTTCAACTCAAAATTGATGAACAGAATAAAATAAATAAATTAAATTAGTTTATTATTTTTCTTAAGAAGTCTAAAAAATTAATTTTCTGCTCGGCCCTTTTTGGTCGAAGGTAAGTCGTTTATAGGAGAATCCCAGTGTTTTGAATTCAATGATGCCCTCTGATTTTCGGTCTGAGAAACAGTTCAAATGATATAAAATCCAGCTCGCACGTTTACTGGACAAACCATAAAAAAGTTCAGAATTCCATTCTGGGCTCTCTAGACCTCGGAATCACATGCCTTATGATTTCATTGTCTAAAAATAATTCCATATAAATAAAAAAAATACACGAAAATACATAGATGTTACATCCTCACCACATTCAGAATTTTAGTCACTGAAAAGACAAGACCTGAACTTATGGGAGGAAACTGGCTCAATGAAGGTTTCTACACTGCTTCAAAGCATGCTCCATGAAGAAACCCTGAGATCAACCAATCTCATATCCAGGTCATTCTAGGTCACACATCATGCCACAACAAGCACATGTTTCTTTAGTTGTGACAAGAGGGAAAAAACTAAGTACTATGATTCAATTGAACTCATGGGGTACAATGGCTCAACTCCACGTTAACCTGATGTAGATCACATAAATGACCCCACAGTCCACATTTTCCCATGGATGCACTATGCTAAAAACCCCACGGGAATTATACATTCAAGGTTGACACTAACGTGTGGGAGTAATTATGAACTAAACCAGGTTGCCCAAGAGGGAATGATTACTCTTTCTAGGCCCTTTAACTACAACATATACCAGCCACACAACTGGCTAAAAAAAGGACACTACCACACTTATTAGTGGGATTTCTACTGAGAATGGATGGTTAGGGACCATTCCATTCTACGAGAACATATGGTGGTCTAACTCTGCTACCACAAAACAACTCAAGAAAAATCTTTACCAGAGTCCAAACCATGATGCCAAGGCTTCCCTTTCACTGCAAGGGAAATCCCTTCTCCACCATGCAGATATAAAGCATCACTTTCCTAATATCATCATTCCATGCATGAATGGTAGTAGTGTATACCCAATATGATGTCGTAAGGTCTTGACACCATGAATAAGAGATCCCAACCGCAACTATTGCACCCAAGAGATAGGTCACAATATCAGCGTCTATGTGTGATCAGAGGGTATCCTCCATCGAGAGTCTCTAAGTGTGAGGGTCATGTCCATGGTTCAATCGGAACCTCAAAGTATCAAACAAGACTCGTATAAAAAGGAACGTATAGCACTCGTGTCTATTTAGAAAGACAACAAAGGAAAATAAATAGGTCATACCTTGAACATCTATTGGAGTTTTTTGGTAATGAGCCTTGACTGTGTGAATATATCCTCGCCCACATCCTCTAGCTCCCTGAGCCTAGTGGGGACCACCCCATACTACTTTCCTAGATCCTCTACCTCACCTGCCAACTTGCAGAACTTGCAGAACTCTATGCTCCAAGTACTATCTCTACCAAGGAGGTTCATCTGTCAGAACCCTAATAGCAGTATGGAAGGTTGGGAAATATCTAGAGAGATTTCCCTATCCATTACAAGAATAAAACAGCCTCTCCTATTGGGGTTAACCTAGATGGGGACAGGTTGGGTCGGCCTGGCCATGTTAGACTGGACTCGGACCCATTTCGACCTAGTTACATTTAAAGGGCCTTATCTCCTAAACCAGACGTTCATTTGAAAAACTGTCTACAGTGATGAAATCCTTGGGATGAGGCGGTCCTTTTGAGATACTCCACTTGAGTTTTATAGAAAGTTGAAGTATGGATGGGTTGGATAAAACATGAATCCAACCGATCCCTCGGTAATAAAATGTCTATAACTTACAAAATGAGCATCTGATTGACATGTCACCTATCGTGTTAGAACCTTTATGACATAGAGATACTTCCAGTCACTTACTTAAGGAACTTCATGGTATTTGAGGTATGACTGATAGTATGAGGAGTAGAACCAATGTATTTCTTGTCGTGGGAGTTAGGATCACTACTCCCTTGACAAATCAATTTACGGGTATTCCTTACTCCTCTCCTCTGGTAGATATTTGACTCCCCACGTCATGGGTTTGGGATATTTGTTTATGAGAAGGTTCTTTTATCTTTTGATTCGGAACTCCCCTATTGGACTAGGGTGCGGGTCCTCAATACTTAACACACATAGAGTCAGGTAGCCCCCTAACAGGTAGGGTGCAGGTCCTCTATGTTAGGAGTAGGTACTCCCCTCTCGACCCAAGGTGTGGGTAATCCTTAAGCAGTGCTACGTAATAGTCAGTACTCCCATGTCATGCTAGAGAATGAGTACTCTAGCCTGGGGTTGGTACTCCCCTGACATACTAGGGTGTGGGTCCCCCACAACAGATATTGTGACAGAGTTGGTTACTCCCCTACTTTACAAGGGCGTAGGTCATCTAGTCACAAAGTTGTACTCCCCAACCGATTCAGGGTGAGGGTCCTCTTTACACCTTGTTCCAGTAGAGTTGGTACTCCCCTATGGTTCCGGGGTACAGGTCCTCTAGCCTGGGGTTGGTACTCCCATGACGTACTAGGTCGTGGGTCCCCCATGGTGAGTAGACTACCAGATTTGTACTCCCCTACCGGGTAGGCTGCAGGTCCTTAGTTAGGGAGTAGTACTCCCCCGTCTCCAAGTAGCGATGAGGAGTGGTTCATTCATGGGAGTTTGAGATCCCTCGACTGCATGACACAGTTATGAGGAGCAGTCCCCTCCACTTGATGTAATCGATAACAAGGTAGAATTTAGTGCTCCGTCGACGGAATGAGGTGTGGGCCACTTCTTAGGGGAACGACTGAGATATTGTGGTTTAGACTAGAGAAGTGATCCCCCAACTAAACACAGTGTCAAGGAGTGGGACTCTTCACTTGGTTTCCCTTGTTCTTTCCTAGGGCACAAGACCATGACATCGAGACCTCTAGTTCATGGAACTAGAGGTAGTTCTAGCAGAAAGTTCCCGATAGAGAATGTCATTTTAGATGCGCCATTAATAATGGATGAGTTGTACCTGTGGGTTTACATCTCTTAGATGGGTTCCATAAGGGATGGCCATCTAATGGAGTGTGTACTATTGATCATTGAGTTACGCTTTGAGCCTTATTTGGAAATCATAGTAATGACTTTGATTTTGGATCCCTATGTTGATTTGTGGCTGAGATGAGTATATCTAAATAACCCAGGTATATGTATAGGAATATACCTGAGTAGAGATGACTATGCATAATATTTTTTGTCTACTTTGTGGTTTTGACTTTGTGGTTTACTTCATGGTTTTGGATTTTTGGTTTAATTTGTGGTTATGGATTTTAGGTTTACATTGTGGTTATTTTGTGGTGTTTTCCTTTGTGGATTTATGAGAGGTCGTTGAGGGTCTTGGGGTCCCCTACTGAGTACTGAGTTACTCACCCCTATACAGGCTTCACCTGCACAGGTCATGTCTGGTGCAGACGTTCAACATTTAGATAGAGGTGCTCAGGGAGATGGGGTCGACAGAGGTTACGACGATGGATTTGGTGTATTAATACCAGGAGGGGCCTAGTAGGACTATGAAGACATGACATAATACTTCAGATGTTAGTAACTTCATTACTCTAGTGATCATGTGGGATTTTATGCAGATGGCCATCGGTGCTCCCTTTGTACCTCTTCGTTTCTAGTTCTTTTGTTTGGATTCTATCGTAGCCTGGTTTTACCATTCAGTGACTTAATTTCTATTGTAATCTGGTTTTTGATTTCTTAGTTTTCACCATTCAGATATGTGGATTTTGTTTGTGAGTGAACATGTGTATAGGTATCCTGGAAAATGACTATAACTTGTAGGTTGAGGCCTTCGGTGCTAGTCACCAACCCCTGGCCTTTGGGAGGTCGGCTTTGGTTATGTCAGGATATGGGTCCCGAGGGACGGGTTGTGACAAAGAGGTATCATAAAGAGTTTTTGGGGAGTCTAGTTCAAACCCAAATAGATTTATCCCAACTTGAACCCCCAAAGATACCCTCCCGCCTAAGAAAGAAACTAGCGGATCAACCTGTTCGGGGGTTGATCTGCATCTGTTATCTTAAAAGAACAAAGAACAAGTAAGATATTTAAACAAAATAAACCCCTACCTATTATGATGTTTTATGTCATAGAGTTTGTCCTTGGTGGGGGGGGTTAACACATCGATGTCCTTTCTTTCCTCCGATCTTCAAAAGACATCAAAGGTGGTGAAGACCCGCCGATGTTCATCGTTCTTCACCGGGGTGGAAGTCCATCAGAGGTTCATCAAAGAATCCTCCAAATATCGCATCCCTATTTTCCCAACGCGTCAATATATAAATAGGATCACGTCACATCATTCCCATTATGATGCGACTCCACATCATTACACTACTTCATTTATGAAACAACATCGCTGTTATGCGTCATTAAAGTGTCGTTACACTATGAGTTTAATGATCCATTGATGAGCCTCAATGATGTGAATCGTCACCGCCATGTCATTTCCCTAAAACATCGCCACCATGTAGCTTCCCCACAATGTCACCGTCCGCCACTCAAAAGTGAGAAAGAAAATAAAATAATTATATTTTATTATTTTATTATTTTATAGAAAATTCAAAAAAATAACTTTTCTTCTCGGCCCTTTCTGTACAAATTTAAGTCATTTCTAGGTGAATCTCATTGTTCTGAATTCAATGGTGCCTTAATATTTTTTATCAGAGAAATAGTTACAAAGATAGAATGTTCGTCTCACCTGTTTACTGAACGTACCTTAAAAAAAGTTCAAAATTCTGTTCTGGTCTCTCTGGACCTTGGAATGACGTGTTGTCGAATTTCATGGTCAGAGAATAATTATATATAAAAAAATTACATAAACATTCCAAAATTATACAAATGCATTGGAGGGATATATAATTCTATTCCCATCCTTCATATTCATATCATGTATTTTCATATGTGTGAAACATATTTAAATAATGCTGAAGATATATAAATATGAAAAATATATAAATATTTAAATAAGTTACTTAGTCTTATCGTAGAATACAAAAATATCATATCATAAATATTCATATGATATTTGTGATAAAATAGTTATTTTATTTTCATGAATTTATATGGAATAAATTTTCTAAAAAATAAGTTCCAATTAATGTGAATAAATAAAAATAGTGAATATATAGGTTTAGAAATGAACTTCTTAAGTGATATTTTAAGAAAAAGTGTAATGTGTCATTACTGTGTGTTAGAGTATAAAAATTTAAAGAAAAATAATAATAAATGGAATAAATTTTCCAATAGAAAGTATAGTGGTTTCAGTAAACATATAAGGTTAATTTAGTTTAATAATGTTGTTCATGAAATGAGATATGTAACAGAGAAATTCCCTTTAATTGTAATTTCTTAAAGAATAAAATTGAGAAAGGAGCCTTAAAATAATATATTAAACAGAAAATTTATGTTATGTTATATTATGTATAAATGGGAGGATAATATATATATATATATAATATAATGAAAATACATGACACTAATATAGATAAAATGTCTGTTTTAAAGGGAAAATTATAATAGAAAATAGAATATGGTGGTTGGGAATTTCCCTTATCGTAGGTCTTTGAATCTCTTGGGTAAGATAAACTTACATCTTAATTATTAAAATAAATCAATTAATTCAGAAATCTTTTAACATATATTTTATTTATTACTATAATTTAATGTTTTTTTAAATAAATGTTTATGAAAACATATTTATTCATACTCTTCAGATGGTGTTCATCTAAATATTCCAAAGACACTATTTTTTGTGGATAATTATAGAAGATATTGTTAAATTTGATAAGAAATGTATAAGTTAATGTAACTGGTTTTTATTACTTTTTATAAGTTTATATTTTACTAAATATGTATATGTTTTTAGATATATGGACTATTCATTTTGTATTAATGGTATCATTATACAGTTTTTCCATTTTGGTGGTTTTATCGAATATTATGAATTTGTTTAAATTTATTTAATTAAATTGATATTTAATTATTAATGAAAATGAAATAAGATAAAATATAATTACAATTTTAAAGTTTTGATAGAATATTATTTATATTAATATCCACAAAGGCAGTGGTGAAAATGAAACATGTCATCCATATTAGTGGTTAACCAACCAAAACATGGGCAATATTTTAATTTTTGAATAGATTAAATTAGAATATATTATAAATATTTAATTAATATAATAATAATTAAGTTTATTAATAATATTTATATTATTTTAAATATATAGATATAATAAATTCTAGTTAGCATAATATTTAAATAATTTAACAGACTTTGGTTGAGAGTGTTACCTCTTTTAGGGGATTATAACTCTCAGGCTGCCCCTTACGATTTATTAGAATGATATTTTGGTAATAATAGAAATATTTGGACTTGTTAAGGATGGATAGGGGTATATTTAGGTAGATATTTAATAATTTAAGGATTTTATAGTGTAAGGAAAAGAGCGTGGTGAAGGGTGATATTAATTTCAGGAGGAGAGGGTTGTTTTTTAATAAAATATTCATTGTTTCATTATTAATTCATTATATAACCAATAATGATGATTATTTTGACCATATATAGTATTTAGTTCATGTTATTGTACGGTAATATTTTATTAATTATCCCCTCATCTAACTAATCATTTATTTATGTTAAAATATAAAACACCATATTTTTTCTTATATCACTAATCACTAAAAATCAACATTTTAGAAAAATAAAAAAACACCTTAAATAATTTTTATGTTATTATTAAAAAAATGAAATAAATTTTATCAAAATAATTTTCAATAAGTGGGAAATTTTTTATTAAAATAAAATCAATTTTAATTTCAATAATTATTTAGAATAATCAAATTTTTAAAAAATATAAAAAATAGTTATAGGTTCATAAAATTATATCACCATAGTTTTAAAAATATATATTATTTCATGATACAATTTAGGGTGAATTTTTTTTAAAACTTTTATATTTATCATAAAAATTTATTTTATTAATGATAAATAGTATATATTTTGGCCAAAATATATATATGATTTCATTAGCTTATTTTTTAGCATATTTTATATTTATATTTAACTATATTTTGATAAAAATATATTAAATTATTCCTAAAATATTTTTTACCACTATATTGGCTATAATATACTATTCTTAATGTAAGATTACTAATCCCATGATTATATTTTTCTTTTAGTTGTCTTATAACAGTCATATCTCAATGGTTAAATTTCCCTTCAAACCCAATATATACACCACCATTATCATAATTCATTATTTTATACATCAGATACAATAGTTGTTGTACTTCACTTGATAATGTCTATCATTTTCCAATAAATTATGCTTTTGTTTACTATCATTATGGTATGAGTGATTGTAATATGATAATGTCATCCTATAGATTATTTCTTGGTGTTTCACTATTATAGGGTGTTTATTTCCCTATACAATTATTTTACGTTGTAGAAATTATCATTTCATGATGTGTATAAATTCTATAAAATGTCATTGGATATCTATGTGAATATATTTTAAAACATAATAACACCATAATAATGAAAAATGACTTCTTTTACTAATGGAAGAATTTATTTGGCTACTATTTTCTTCCATTATTAATAAATTGCACCCTTGACATTTAATTTCATATATAAATATAAAACCAAATGAGGGTATTTTTTCATAATTTTTTCATCATGATCATTTTTTTATTCTTCATATTTAGTAATATGAAGAATTACTTTGAAGAGGAAAGTTTTCTTATTCCCTGCAATTTTTTCTATATGGTACAATATCTTTACTCACTACTCCTCAAAAAATTATCATTCTTCAACCATACATGCTCTAGATTTAGTAAATGTGTTGTATCTAGTATGTGCTTTGTAAAGAGGGATATGTGGAACATATCATTTACCTAAGACTTGTTTGTTTGTAGTTTTGTTTGATATTCCAGAACTCTAATGTGATCAATAATATCAATGGGTCCAATATACCTAGTACATAACATTAACCTCATCCAAAAAATCATGAATCTATTTCAGGTATATATAGGAGGGAATGTTTTATGTCTAACCTCAGTCTCTATAACTCATTGATGGTTATGATCAAAAAACTTCTCTTGACATTAGGTAATTCAAACATATTTCTAAATTGGAAAGAATTTAATATAAATATCTTTTATCATTTTGGGTCCCAATAACTTCTGTTCTCAAACATCCTCCAAATATTTTTGGATTCCACATTTATTTTCATATAGGTATTCATAAGTATCCACATGAATTCTTGAGTGAAGGATTTTATTTTATCAAAACATGACCAAAGTAAGATTTTGATCCCATCCTCTATTGAGGATATTTGATCATACTATCAATATATTCCCATGTTTCTATATTATCCAATCAAATTGGCCATTAATTAGATGGTTATAGGTCGTGCTAATTTTCAACACTATGTTCACAACAAGTTGTATACTTTCTATATTTTTTATGTGAAACACATATCACATTCAGTGGAAATTCATATTACTATTCCATGTAGACTCACAACTTATCTAATATTTATCTTTACATGTTTAACTAGTGAAATTTCATCCTAAATGGAAATTAAATTAGTATCCGTTTTAAAAATGGTTCTACACCAACCAAATGGAATTTTTCCATTGATTCCTTTAAAAGACCCATGAAAAAATAAATCAATATTTTCTCCCATTGAAATGAAGGTACTGGTAATGGTTGAATTATCATTTTTGGGATTTTTCCTTTCCATGATCACTTGATAACATTCCAATAATTATTATTTTTATTCTAAAATATCATGCTTCATTTTCCTTAGTAATTCTATCTTCAAATATTTCTATATATCATTGCTATACCTAGATGGATAAATAATTGTGACCTATAAATTCCAGTAAATAGTACCTTCTTTATCTCAGGGTCTATTAGTATTATTAATCATGACCAATTCTATAAAACTCATATTTTATAAATGTTCTTCTTTTAATCATTTCCTTACTTATTAAATTCAACTTATTCTACTTCTATAAATCATTCGTTTCATATTACTTAATGTTATCTAGATTTGATGGTTTAGTACTCATTTTTGGATGGTAGGATGTGGTTAATTTTTTTTAATATTCTCATGTCTACACATTAATTTTATATTATAATTACATTCATCTCAATAATCATCATGAATAAGGATACTAGATCATTTCTTTATAGATGTTTTTCACATTATTCACCAGTTCAAGATGATAATGTATTATGTATTAATAATCCATAATCATATCAATCCACCTTTGTTGAATCATATTAATCTCATTCTATATAAATATATACAGAATACTCTTATTATCCTTATATGCGTCACAATTCAATCCATATAGAAAATGTCACCTTTTTTTAATTAAAAATATTACTAAAACAAACTCTATATCATGTGATTGATATTTCTACTCAATGGTCTTCGATGTTTATAGGAACAGGTTATCAATTCATCATTTTTCATGAGGAAAACCCCTAATATGTTATTTTAAGCATAAAAGTTACCCACAAATCCATCCCCATGAGTATGTAGTGTGAGTACAAGTTATGTTTTTTTTCGCCAATTTAACTCCTTGATTCACTCTTCACATTCATCTATATAGAAAAGGTGACATCCATATATGTTATATTTCGTTAGAGGGTTTTAAAAAATCATGATACGTTTCTCATAAACTAACAAATATTAACAAAATATTATTAAAAAACAATATAACATCATTAAAAAATTTGGTTCGTCACATTCAATAAGAACCATTTCCTTTAATGGATCCATATATATCTCCTCACTCATGCTAGTATTCCCTTGAATGAAAATTTATCTATCCAAAGGTCTTGTTTAATATACATTTTATATAGTATTTCCTTTCTCAAAGTCATTAACAAATTATTCATATTCTATTCATGTTCCACCATTTTCTTAGATTGTACGAGATCATTATTTATAAAGACTATCAAGAATTTATCATGGAAATCACTAAAGACTATACTAATCATTTTTGTTAATATTGTTATGGAATTGGTGATTCCAAAGGTAATTAATATTATCTTATACGTTTTATAAATTTTATAAGAATAAATATTTTGAATATCTTCCTTATTTACCATTAATTTATTATACCTCAATCGAATATCAACATTATATAATTATTGGGCCCTGCATAGCAGATTAAATAATTAATCAATCCATGTAATAGGATAATTTTTATTTATCATTAGTTTCTTTAGTTAATAACAATAAAAGATGAGGTTTATCAACCTATCTTTTATTATGATAAAGTGGACCAACACACCCCATGGAGAAGTACATGGGAAGATGAAACCATTTTTCTAATACTAATGTAGATTCTAATTTATGTCCTCATGTTTAATAAGGATTATTTCATAGGGAGTCAGAGATATTAGAATGGATCTTTGAATAAGATTTATTTCTAATTGAACCTCTTGATTAGGCGGGAAGACCCAGTAACTTTTCAGGGAATGAATAATAATATTCCGATATAATGGGATGGCTTCAAGAGTGATCCTATACTTTCTCTCAGTCATTTGAGAAATATATGATTTCCCCTAAAGTAAAAATAACTAAGATGAATTTTGCAAGGATAATCAACGTCCTTCTAAAACATGTTTAGAATTTGACGCTTCTTATGGACATGGAATGTGATATATATTTATTAATAGTTGAATAGCCTCTTTATAAGGACCACCAATATATTCATATTATTGCATAAAATTATCCTAAAGGGAGTATAGAAATGTTTTTTTGGTTTATTTAGTTTTCAAATATTGATTAAGTAGGAGTTATATTTAAGATAATTACATGTTTACTAGTTTACCTACTAATAAATC
Source organism: Viscum album (assembly GCA_963277665.1). NCBI lineage: Eukaryota > Viridiplantae > Streptophyta > Magnoliopsida > Santalales > Viscaceae > Viscum > Viscum album. The sequence goes on along the minus strand of OY728151.1, from coordinate 285,863,213 downwards.
TTATATATTTTGAAGTGGTATTTGAATAGTTCTACTAATCTTGAGTGATGAGAGATAATTCATAAAACTAAAATCAAAAAGTTTATTATTCATTAATTCATATCCATTGTACCACTAAACACTTCATTATTAGTATCTATATAAACAATTTCGATAACATAATCCCATAACTACTATTTTGAAATTAGAGGTTGTTTATATTTTTTTTCTTTCAAAACCGCTAGCTTTAGGTATTGGATTGTGTAGTGACATAATACTTTATAAATGAAATTTAATTTTCTAATGAATAAATTCCATATTAAATAATTAAATTTTATAAAACATATTCACTAGTTTGGTTAATTTTTAATGTCAAAAGTTATATCTCATAAAATTTAAATGATAATTATAAATCCTAACCATTGATAGCATGCACATTAAATAGTGATAATATAACTAGTATATTCTATGGGTTATGATATTGATGAATTGAAATAGTGAAATGAAGTGATGGACTCGTACATTAATATCATACACTATAAATACCATTTATCAGATATTTCGATGGAGATAACATCACCAGGATATTACATTGGCCAAGACCAAAACAAAATTAAATAACATAATCATGATTGAAACACTTTATAGGTGAAGGTCAATCTCATCGAGATCATGAACAAAACCATGTTTTCCAAACTGGACCTTGAAAATATCACAATCACAAAACATACCCATATGGAACTCAAATGTGTGATAAAGGGATAAATAACTAGACCCTAACAACATTATGTTATATATATATATTAACAAATTAAATATTCTATTTCACTTTTATTATTATTTTATAATTACTGAATAATAATTTTGAAAAAAAAATATTTTTATACTATGGAACATAAATTGTATTTTTGGGGTAAATTTGGTTTCAATTAAGATTCAATTTTTGATGAATTCTCTAATTTTTAACATAAATTTTATTTTATAAAAAATTTACCATTAAATAATATTTATTAAATATAAATTCGTAAATAATTTTACTGAGTAAAATGTAATTTTTGTAAGGGTCAACAAAATTTTATTGTAAAAAAAAGTATTTATTAATAATAGGGGATTTTTTTATAAAAGAAAAAATTATAACATTTAGAGTATTATTTTTAAAAAGTTAATATTATTTTGAAAATAAAAACTTCAAAGTGATGTAACTGTTAATTTTCCATTATATTTTTTGAAATTTGATTTATTGGGTAAAAATTTAATCTGGAATAAATTTATGGTGTGTATTATGGAATCGTAAAATCCCAAAAGTGATATATTAAATACTATAAAGTATATACATAACCAAAATAATATTTATCATTTAAAATAATGTTTTTTAAAATTTAATTGACAAATCTTATTAACCCATAATGAATCATCTAAAACCTATATAATATTTTAAGGTTTTAAAAATAATTCTTTATGAACATAACTCACTTACACATCATCAAAGGTACTATTTTAATGAGTTTGGTTCATATAATGATAAAATATTTAGAACCAATAAATATTTCTAGAAACCATTTGAAAAACAATGGGATGGTTTGGGGTTTAAATTATTTTATCACATAAATTCTAAAACAAAAAATCAGAAATCAATACTAAATTCTATTATCTTCTTTTATATAAACTCACCCAGCTTTTAATTAATATGACCTAAAAATAATTTTAACATGAGTATACTCTACCTTCAATTCTCAAAATTCCTCCGTAGTTGATATCATTCTCATAATAATAGTCGCCCATGCTTTTAGAAGCACCCTTTCATTGTAAGAGATATCACTCCCTCTTCTTATCCTTTCATGAAACTTATTTGTATTTATCCTTTTGAATCAAAATTTATTTTTTTAATATATTAATAGATATCACTTTATGATCATGTTTATGATCAAATTATGATTTGTTATTTATCCCCTCTCGTTATATCCATTACCTAAGCTATGATTATGAAGAAGTAAGGGATCATCTCCTAATGCTCATTATTTAAGTACCTTATTTATGTTATGATTATCTATCCAATTGATCAAGTTATTATATGTCTCCACACAGCCCTATTAATATACTTATTATTTACAAGCGATGAGATACCCCTTTCACCCCCATTTAACCACTCTATGAATCATTATATACCCATGTTATCCATCAAATATTTATCTTGTAGTTTTCTATTCCAGACCTTTGTATAGTGAATACCCATCCCTATTTAAACTGAAAGGTATTCAACTACACATACCTATCATTAATTAATTGTTTAATTTCATATATATATAACATACACCTTAATTTTGGGGCCAAAATTTATGAATTAAATATTTATGTTTATTGATCTATGTGGGACATTTATGCACTTACAAGTTGTGAATGTGATGGGTGGGCTTGCCTATTCTGCATACTTTTGGAGGGGGAATTCAATTCAAGTAGAAGCCAAAGCCATGCAGTTGGGTCTTGTATTGTGCGACTAGAAAAATATTATCCTCAACTAGATTGAACTCATTCATTAATTGTTCACGATGAAATGCATGGTCAAATTCCAAATCCTTGGTCAATAAAATATTATATTAAGAAGTGAAATGATATCCTCAAAAACACCAACATTTGGGTTATTCCTATGTAGAGGGAGGGAAACAAAGTGGTTGATCATCTTTCTTCATTGGTGGCAGTTGATCATGGTAATCATGTAATTTTTTTTACAAGTTCTCTTAAGTTGGATTTGAATGGGGTTAATTTGATTAGGGGGGGTCAATAGGGTCTTCATTACTTTAGGCCCTCTAGTTAGTTTTTATTTAACTTTTTTTGTTTTAGTTTTTCTTTCTGTTTAATAAAAAAGCAATGTTGATGTGATGGGTGGGAATGAAATTATATAGACCTCCAATGCATTAGTTAATGATTTTAACTCATGATATTAAATAAATGGTGAAAAAGAGTTTATCTTAATCACAATATGATTTGATTTCATAATTGTTATTGTTTAATTATTTTTTTGATATCATGTTCCATTTTGATTCTACATTCCCATGTTTCCTTTATGGTATCATCTTATTTCATCCATAAATGTTCATGTTTAGGATTCTTACCCCACTTATGGTACCATGATATAACTCTTGACTCATATGTACATCTTTACATTATTCTATTATTTTATTATTACCTTACTAAGAATTATATCTTACCCTTTTCTTATGTATACCCTAGGTTATCTTGTGCAGTTTTAGAATATCCCTTGAATATAAGTGCATGTTATGGGGTTTTTAAATAATATTGATGGTTTTCATTATCATGTTGTTATGTTCTGTACCATATTACCCAAAGAAACTAGCCCTCATGATCTTCTAGGGTTTTATTAAGTGTATCATTATACAATAATTAATGAAATAAATTATATAAAATATGTGGTTTTTCTTAGTTGGTATCAAAAAAAGTATTACTATTTTTGTGGAATAGAATTAAAAAAATCTTGAAAATCCTATAAAATAACTCTAAATATAGAAAAATATCTATAAATGTTAATATGTTACAAATTAAATGATTTCTTATAAAATAAATCTCTCTCTAGATACTATAATTCGATGTTTCTATCCACAATTATAACATGGTAAAATAACCCTTAAATGGGTGTATTGATCTTGATAAGATTTACACCTAGTGTTAGACAAAGTGGAATTTTTTGAAACATTATTGGATTCTCCAGGGGTATATTTTTTGTTAAATTCAATCTCTTTATGTACCATTATTAAGGGAAAAAATACCATAAAATACTATATTATTAAATAGATTATGGAGAACAATGTTTGAAACCAAAAAACTCAAAGGTTAAGGAATGTATGTGATCTATGAGTTGTCACATAAATGTTAATAATATCCCTTTTATATGTTTGAGAATTTTTAATCCGAAAACCTATGTTTAATACTGATGTAGTAAATGATTTGTACAAGAATAAAATATTGAAAGTTCCTCTTATCATTCATTCACGATATTAATATATCCTATGAATTAATGGATCTAAAAATTCATTCATATCACATAGGTTTAATAGAACTATTCAAAAACCACATAAAACCAAGGATGTCGAGTTATTAGTGAAAATTGAAAATGGGTCAATTGTTGCATCCCCAACATATAACTCATTACCAATACAAAATTTTCAGTTGAATTTTCCCGAAAAAACTTTGATACTATATTTAGTGGATTTAAATTTTATTCTGGTCATGGTTTGGTTTTCTTGTATAGAGTTAACATAAATTAAGGAGATAATGAAATAAACCTATCTATCTCAAATCACCCTTCGATTCTTTATAAATTCAATGAGTATGATGAATCTCCGTTGGTACCATCATCTCAAGATTAGATATATTTTATTTATAAGAATTATTATCTAGATAAAATGATTAATACTGAAGAAAAGATCATCCTCGATGACATTCCCATTATAATAGAATTCACAGATGTCTTTCCCAAATAATTTTTTGTCTTCCTCATATATGAGTGGTTGAGTTCCCAATTGAACATAGACCAAAATATTTTGTAATTTACATGACTTCATATATAATAGCCTTTGTTAAACTTGTGGAGATGAAGAAACAATAGAAGGATAATACGGTTAAAGTGTTTATATGACCAAGTGCTTCAAAATGGGTTGAACCAAACCTTTTTTTCATGAATAATGATGCTTAAATTAACTAGAAAATTTATTATCCTAATATCAATTAGAAAAAGAAAAATTAACATCTCCCATAGATTGATGACTTATTCAGAAAGTTATGTGGATCCCAATACTCCCCCAATGTGGATCTTCAGTCAAGATATTACCATGTAATTTTGAAGAAGTTTGATATTCCCAAAAATACTTTTCATATAATATATAGGAACAGTGATTTCATAGTGAATCCATTTGGGAACACTATTTCTCTTCAAATATTCATGGAATTAATAAATAGTGTCATTAAGGATTAATTAGAAAAGTTTTTGGTAGTCCTAATTGATAATATTATTATATACTCCAAAAGAGAGGAAGAGAATAAGGAGTATTTTTATGTTTTATCAAAGATCATATAGAAGAAAGATATGAATGAAAATTATAGTTAATGTAGGTTTTGGTTGAAACAAGTCACATTATTGGGGAATGATATCAAAAGTATGAGGATATATGTATATCGTTAAAAAATAGATTCTTTTGAATGATGTCACAAACAAACCTCTCTAATGGAATTCTATAGTTTCCATGGATTATCTAGGTGATATTATTAATCTGTGAGAATCATATCACATTTTCAAGAACATTAAACATGAAAACTAAAATGTAGGTGATTATTTATTTTGGAATGATGAATTAGATAAATTATTTACAGAGTTAAGAAGGATGATAACAACTATATATTTTCTCACATTATCCACCAGTGGGGAAGGATTTTTCATCTACCATGATTCATCCAAAAAATAGACTGTGTTGTGTACTCATCCAAGATGAAAATTCTATATCCTTTTCCTCCCGACATTTAAATATACATGAGAATAACTACCCAATAGATGATCTATAATTGACTATAGTGATATTCAAAAATATGAATTAGTGGAATTATATATATGGGATGAATTTTGACATATCTATGAATTATTAAGTCCTCAAATATAAATTCACACAAAAATAATTAAATAAGTTGAGATAATGGTTGTTTAAGATGATCAAAGATTATGATTGTTCAATCCATTACCATTATAGGAAAGTAAACAAATTTTTTGATGTTATGAGTAGAAAATATCCCACATCTCAATCCATGATGATGATTTCATATAATCTAATATGAATTAAATATATGTACAAGAGAATAATAAAATGATCATCACGTTGACTTTCTAAAATAACTACTCAACTATCCATTATTAATAAGATCAAAGATGCTAAAATTTATTATAAGGTGATTAAAAAATAAAGTGCATATTATTGAGTTTAACTTTGAAAAATATGGAGTTATAAGGGTTTAAATTAGGATATGTGTCCAGTAAAACCTTTAATAAAGGGATAACATCTAGAAAATTCACATAGCCCATCATTATCTATTCATATAATATTCATAAAAATGTATATGTATTTTAAGAAAAAAAATAGAAAGTAGGAAGATAAATATTGATGAATTTACATCACAATGCTTGGTATGAAAAAAGTATGGGATGAATGGAAGAATTATAAGACTATGGTGAAACCATTTCTTATACATTATTGGGAATGGAAAAAAATAACCATGGATTTCATCATAGGACTCACCATGACCCATAAATGAAATAATACCATGTGGGTGGGTAGTCAGTCACCTTACCAAGTTAACACATTTCATTTCTATCAAGGAATATTTCATTTATAACTAACTCCCCAAGATATAAATAAGGTATATGGTAAAAATTTATGTATTTAAACTCTTTATTATATTATATTCTATTTAGATATAAGGTCTACCAAGAGGTTCTGGAGAATCCTTCAGAATGTTGATATAAAGCTAGGATTTCGCACTAGTTATCACCCTCAGATAGATAGTTAGTCTATAAGAACTATTGAAACTCATGAGGATTTTCTTAGACTATGTTCATTGTATTTCCAAGAATGTTGGTATCCACACAATCCCCATGTTTGGTTCCCGATATAACACCATTTTCTATTAAAACATTTTAATGTAACCTTTTGAGGCTCTGTTTGGAAAGAGGTGTCAGACTCCAGAATATTGGGATGAAGTTGGAGTGAGAAGATGATGATTCTTAATCTTTTATCTGTAATTATATTCAATATTCAATCCATTTAATTTCATATGAAATCCACACAAATTTGAAAAAATATATATACATATAATCATTGATGAGACCTTGAGTTTGAGGTTATAGATGATGTGTTCCTTAATACATGAAATTGAATGAAATTCATGAGGTTTGGGAAGAACTGAAATCATAATCAATGATATATTGGATAATTTTATATCATTAATCACATTATTGTAGTGGCCTATCAAATTTCACTCCAACAAAACCAATCATAGTAACAAGATGTATTCCATGAATCCCCCTTGAGGAAGAACATACTAGCCCCATAAAAAGTTCTAAATCTGGATGTGGGGCCACTATAGAATGATATTCCATATATGGATCAGTCAATAAAGATCATATATCATAGAGACAACATTCTATGAAATATGACAAATAACTTGGTCAAATTATTGTGGTGAAACCACAAGTTTTAGAAAGAAACAGGAGAAATGGAAGAGGTAATGGAACAAAAATACATTCATATATTACAATGTATGAAATAAAAATTTTGATGGTGAAATTTATTTTTTAAGGTGAATGTAAATAATAAAATTAATAAAAATTAAATTCCATTTTAAAATGAAAAAATTACTTATTAAATAATGAAATTATAGAAAACACATGCATAAATTTAGTTATTTTGTATGGTTATAAGTTATATCCTATCGAATTTTAATGACCATTAATAATCATAACTATTGATACTGTAACTGTTAAAAAGTGATCATATGATTAGTATATATTTAGGTTTATGATAAAGTTAATTTTGAACTAGAAAAATAAATCAATGACCTCAACCTGTTGGATCATACCACATGAAGCCCATTTATCAGAGCTTCTGAGGACGATAGTATCCCTAGGATTTTCCATTGACTAATATCAAGTTGAGATTAAAAACTAATGTATGAGAAATTCCATTTATGATACATGTTTATTGTCTTCTAGATCTCAGACTAAACTATCATCATGGAACCACACCATCAAAATCTCACCATCGCACACCTTACCCTTAGACAATTCTATGGCATTACAAAGGGTTGTCTATCCTTACCCTAATAGTATCAATTTCAATGTATTTTTTAATAAATTAATGTTTATAATTAAAATTTATTATAAAATTTCCTTTTATAAATAATTTTTTTTACAAAAATTAGACTTTGATATGATAAAATAAAAAATTGTACTTTTGGGAAGCATAATTCCATTGGAGACAGTATATTTCATGAATTCAAGAAATTTTGAAATAAATTAAATTATATTAAAATAATATTATTAAATAATATTTATTATTTATAAATGGTAATATAATTTTCTAAGATAATATGTTATTTTTATAAGTGTGTGGAAACAATTATTGTCAAAAGACCACTATTTTTTTAATAATTATTTATTTTTTAATTAAAAATAATAAATTATCATACTTATATAATTATTTTGATAATTTAAATATAATTTTTTAAATCATCACATCTAAATTATCCAATGATTAGTTTTTCTTAATTATTGGTGAAAAATGATATTTTGGGTAAAATTAAACAAAACATAAATATATGGTTTTTATTATAACAACATAAAATCCCAAAAGAGATGTAAGAAATAATAAAAATAATATCCATGAGTAAAATTATGATTCCCATTTAAAATATTTTCTTTTCTGATATTAAATTAATTTTATAAACCCATAATTAATCCTCCAAAATCTATTTTTGGAAATTAATTAATAATTTCCCCATCTTTATCTATAAAAACTCACCAAACCTTTCATTCCTATTCACTCATAACCTCAAGATCATGAAGTTACTCTAGCTTTCCAAAACTAATGTTACACCCTAAGATTTTAATATATATTTAATTAAAAAAATTATTTCTTATTCGATATATTGTGGTATATGAAACACAAATATTTTAAAAAAACATCAGGTTTGATAGTATATAATGCACCCAACACTAATCCTAAACGACCCACAAAATATATTATTTAAATATGGCCATTATAACCCAGTAAATTAATTGGTTGGTATTCATATTATTTACTAATTTATTAAATATAGAAAAATTACCAACAAAATATAAATTATAATATAAATTATCAACAAATAAATACTGAACTATTAATAAATATATTTCATTACACAAAAAAATTTGTTTGCTTCAAAAATAATTTTTATTGTTTTTCTATGAAAATTTTATAGCTAATTATTGGATATTTCATAAATTTATTTTTAAAAAATTAATATTATTTTTTTATAGTTATTTAAAAAATAAATTTGTGTGAAATTTTGGGATTTTCAGAAAATATTGATGTCTTAATGAATAGTAATAAATAATGTTTTTTTGAAAAACTTTCATTTCTTTTTAATAAATTGAGTTATTTTAAAGTCATATTATTATTTTAATATTATATAAATGTAACATAAATATTATTCAGTTATACTTAAATCAATTAACTAAATTTAAATCATCACTATAATTTACATTAATATTAGTTTATTTTTAGGCATTAAAAATATATTTTTTGAAAACTATTTTAAAGTGCATATTTATTCTCCATTTTTTATAATTAAAAAAACAACTAATTAAATATTATTTAATTGAAAATTAATTAATATATATCTTTAAATATTAATTTAAATTTATTTAACTATAATTACTGTTCATATAGTTGTTATAAACATTTTTTTCTTCAAAAATTCATTTCTTAAAAAACAATTTTTTCAAAACATCTACATGTATAATTTAATATTATATTTTCCCAATTTTGAGAGTTTAATATTTTAAAATTTATTAAATATTTTAAATCATAATATTTAATATTATCTAATTTTTATAACATAATTTTGGACCATACTGAATAGTGAAATCAATAAAAATTCATTACTATGGTTAAGGTGAAGATGATATTACTGAGGGTTTAAACTAAAATGATAAGGGTTAAATTGAGATAAAAATTATCCAATTAATATTTCCTAGAAATAATTATATCTTAACTCATATAAGGGCTGAGAATGAACCATTTTGGAGCCTTTTGGTTTTTTAAAAATGTGGGTGTAATTTATTCTTTAAAAAATTTATTGTTTTTCCTCTCCCAATTTATAATGGTCACCCCTTTCTTCACTTGATAAAACATAAAATGGAATTTTTTAGAAAATAACTACCCATGTACATTCAATAATTTCATACCAACATTATTAAGCCATTTTTTGATAATAAATCAAACCTATAGTGTTTTTAATGAAAACATAAAGCAGACTTCCGAAAAAGATGCAACTTTATTAAACAAGCATGTTTATTTTAATTATTTTTCCAAATATATGAAATATTAATCAATAATTCTGATATAATAACACTAAAATATAAAATATACTGAGATTAAATAATTATAATGGAATAACCAATACCAATCTCCACATCAAAAAATGGGAAATGAAATCGTTGATCGTGTGTATTGCGAACTGCTGCTTGGTGAACCGATGTAACTCGTTTTCCATTAAAACATCTAACATTTTAACACAATGAAAATTTTAATTTATATATATAATATTTAATATATAATTATAATTCAGTAATTATTATATTTTATATACCTTCTTAATTTCTATTCTGTTTAATATATGATAAAACCACTCATGAGTATAGAGGACAATGACCTCACAAAGCGATGTGATTTGTATTTCCATTACACTTTGCAAGGAAGATAATTATGATAAATTTAATTTATATATTATATATATAATACATAATAATTATTTTTTATATGTTGATATTAAATTTACCTTCCTTTGTTTCCATTTGTTACGAAAAATAGAAATAGGGTTTATACGTATGTATGACCTATCGTCTCCATGAATCATAGAATCCATTTTCCATGTATAAATTTTTTTAATTACACTAAAAATATATATAATGAATTTATATATTATTTATATAATTTTTATAATTTTAGAGATGATATAACCACAATCAATTTAAATGGAAATAAATTACTAAACAAAAACATACTTGAGAAACCAAACAATTATTACTCAATACCTTGATTATAACACATAATTTTTAATCAATGGGAGATTAAATTCTATATATAAGTCATATATGTTTTGAAATTTATTATTATGGGTTTTTAATATATTTATAATAATCCTACATTTATTATATAGGAGGTTCTCACACATATTAATGAAGCCAGAAATCAAGTAATAATTTCTCATCTAACTTTTACTTTTGCGAGACATATTTCATGCTCACCACTTACTAATTTATGTGGTTTATATGATTCCACTTTCTATATGTTATAAAATTAATATAATTATCTTCATTGTATTTATTTTCTCATTATATTTTATTTATTTCATGTGGCTTACGATATAAAAGTTTCCAAGGTGGTTGGGGTTTCATTTCACTATCTCATCATCATTTGATATTTTTTATATGTAAGCCACCCTTGAGTAATTATTATTTTATATATATTAAAACTAATAAATTTAATTAAAATATGGTTATTCATTAAAATTACTTGTAATTTTACCATTTCCCTCTAATTCTTAAGTAATATTTTTGAGAATTCTTTTATGAAATTATACTTCATTTCTCTCTTCAGTCGAAAATCTATTTTCCTCTAAAACCATGTTTTATAAAATTATCATAGAATACATTTTATCATTATCCAAATGAATTTTTGAAGAAATTTTTTCACATGAATAAGGTTTTCAAAATTTTTTTAGAAAAATGTTCTTTGGTTTTTCTGAACAATGTATTGTTTACAAATTTAGAACAATGTGAATGCAATGCTTTTTTAACTTATACAACTTGTACGAAATGTCTGACCATTAAGACAAATCAATGACTAAAATATTATTTTAAATTTTTAAATTTTTTTCGTATGAAATTTTTTTGGAATTATTTTAAGACATTTATTTTAAAAATGTGATTTTTAATGTGTTAGGTTTATTTTCTTCATGAATGGATTTATGTATCTTTTCATGGAATACCTTTTCATCATAAAAAACCCCTTTATTCTACATGTTACCTTTAGGTATATCATGTAATAAAAATATCCTAATTATTTATCTAATTTTTTTATGATAATTTGGACTGGGAATATACTATTTTTTTACTATACACCACATTACTCAATTTGGTTTATAATTATTAATTAGGGTAAGTATCATCATTTTGAATGTTAGTTTTTAAATATGAATGTTTTTGTTGAATATGTTTCAAACCATTAATATGATAAATGAACTGGAAATATTAAGTTATTGGTGGGGCCTTTAATTATATAACCCCTATATGTATAGACATGACTCATGAGAAAAACCAGTTGGACAAATTAAATGGGTTTATACCCAATGTTTAACGTTGCCTTCTAAATGGCCCTAAATTTTTTTTTATGATTTTTGAAATTATAGATTTCTTAAGTATGAGATCATTTATTAATATAAAATTTATTATTTTATTATTAATAATATCCATGGATAAATTTTAATCTTAGGTGATTATTTATATGGATTTAATAGTCCATCCTTTATTCATTCCATATTTTAATAAGGATATTTTTTAAATGACATCTGTTTCAGTTGTTTGACTTTTCATATTGATTATTATTATTTATTTATGATATATTCCATTATGAAGATACACTTTCTAATAATATGAGCTCACCACTATCTTATCTATGATTTTATATAGGATACCAGTAAGTGTTTTTTGATTAATTTGTGGCGATATGCTAAGGTAAATAATGGCGTTCTCAAAGAATTTTTGTTGTATTATATGTTTTTTAAATATAATGTGAAATTAATGATTTTATCTATTTTAATAGGAATTATAAATTATTTGGTCCATTGAGATGTGATAATATGTATCTTATGTTAATGTAATAAAGTAGACACTAACTAAGGGGTACTGGGGTTACTGTATTTAATGATAGTATTAGAGATTTTTAGGTGAAACCATCATAACAAGATTTATTAAAACATTTATTTGAAAATATAACTCTATAAAATAAAATATTTTTTAAATTTTTGTTAGAATAGATACCATGTCGTATTTCTTAGAAATAAATCTTGTTCTAGCTACTATAGGTGGACATGGTTCTATAAAATTTGTACCTTGGGATAATAAGTCCTCAAAGTGGGTATTGGGAATTTAATCAATCTTCACCTAGTTCATTAAAATGAGCTTTAACTCAAACCATTTTTGACCCTCCTCAAGGATATACTTCGAATAGTTCAAATTTTAATTATGAACTATTATGATGGATTTTAATATAAGATGAAAATGATTGATTTAAGTTAACCCTAATATGATTAATAATATATATATATATGGTTGATAATCTTTATAAAGACAAATATACACACATTGAAAATTCTAGTGATATAACATGATTATTAATATTTTCTAAAATTATTTTTGGGAGTACAACCCTTTTTTGTATATGTTTGTTTGAAAATGTTAATTATGAAATGATAATTTAATATTTTATAGACATATGTTTAAATATATTGATATCCATTAGGGTTAATATGATCATTGATGTTAATGTAATAGTAGTTGATTATGATTTTATGATTTCATAAGAAATTGAGTCTTATAGAAAACCCTTGAGGTTCAAAAATATAATTTGATAAATAATGATATTTTTGTGTATGTTAACCATATTGTTTGGAGCGTTATAACAATTATATTAATATTGTTTCAAAAAAATAACAACCTACATGCTAGGTGAAAACCTTTCACTTCTGGAAAGTCCATAGGTCTTGAACTCATAATTGAATTGTGATAAGGGTGTTGTACCTACCCCTGGCCTACATGATATACTAGTTATTATGACATTATATGACGACCCTTGTCCTTATCAAACATTAAATCATGATTTGTTAAATAAGAATACAGAAACTACAACCCAAAATATGAATAATTATATTATTTTCGGTAATTAGGAAGATTAAATAAAAACACAAAACATGAGTAAAACATTATTATTGAAAACTTACTTTACATGATCATAATATTCCATCATACTTGAAAATACATAGAATAACATAGGGACATTCCTAAGGAAGGGGTGATCTATAAATCACACCAATGTAATAAACAAATAATAACATGAATAAATTATTAAATGTAATAAAATAGACATTTCAATGGGATATAAATGTAGAGAGAGCCATAAAGATGAAAAACAAAGCATGTTATATTATGTTAAAAGAAAGGATTCATGAGAAAAGTGGAAGAAATGTTACAAGATAAATAATAAACATGTTTCAAGGCTATATTCCAAGACATAATAACATGGTTGGAAAATTCCCATGATAGATTAAGTCTAATCCATATTCCCATAGAGTACATATCATTAGACTAAATCATTACCCCGTTCATTGGTGCACAATATAATTTAGGGCACACCTATCAATTTCATATCATGTACATGTATAAGTCTTAATCATATATAATTCATCAAATGAAAATATTTCATCACATTTAATTCCATGATAAACGATTATAGAATAAATACACTGATTTCCCCAATAAGAAAATTATAGTTATATCTTTTTGAATACCCCTGAGTTGAAATAGTCATGGTATTCACAATATAGTGGTTATGCATGAAAAATTTTCTCTAAAAACTCAGAAGAATAATGATAGTATGTAAAGATTCATAAAATGGTTTAATAAGAGTGAAATGGGTCTCTCTTCATTTTTACATAAAATTGAAAGTAGTAGGTACATGGAAAAAGATATCCCAACATTAGGAATTAGAAATAAAAGAGATGAGAAGGAAATGATTTCTTGCCTCAAGAAGGTGATTTTAAAATCATGGGATGCACTTCAAGATAGCTTGGGTGAACCATGAGATGACTCTTTATAGGGTGAGGAAGAGTGTAGAAATTATCAAAGGTTTATTAGAGAATATTATAGGGAGAATAATTGGGTTTATAAATGAAAATAGAGGAGAGTTCTTTTTTATTTATCAAAAAAGTTTTTAGAATCTCTATAATAATGTGATAAAAAATCCTTCACATGGGTTTCCACATTATTTTAAACCAAAGGGGAGTATATTTCATTAGTTTATATGGTTACGTTCTAAACATGTTAAAATATGACCCTTAGTGATGTGTAAGTGATTCATTTTATTAAATAATTGATTTAAAGATCTTAAAATATAATATTGGTTTTGGAGGGTTCATAAAGTATGTATAAAATTATTCAAATAACTTAAAATGATATTATTTTAAAGGTAAAACATATATTTGGTCATGTATACCCTTAATATTATTTATTAAATCACATTTAGGTCATTAGGATTTTAAATTCCACACTATATATTATATTTTACTTAATTCTTACACAAACAATAGACTATCTCAGAAATTATGAAAAATTAACCACTAGATAATTTCAATATGATTATTTAAAGAATAATAATTATTTTATGAAAATAATTTTCTAAATATCTTATTTTTGACTTCAAAAATAATGATCTATATTTTTTAGGAAATGTTGGGTATTTGAAAATAACAATTTCGAACCCTCCTACAAATAGTTTTTGACTTTGTAAAATTATATTATCAACTATACATAATAAATAAAGTATAATTATAATTTTTATTAAAATATAATTTATCTAAAAATTATGTAATTCATCAAAATTAATATCTAAATATAAATTTTATATTACCAAAAATATAATTTGTGTTTTATCAAATCGAAATCAAAATAGTTTATAAATTAAAAATAAAAAGAAGAAAATATAGCCATTATTATTTTGAAAATAAAATATTCATATTAATATTATTAGGATAATTATTTATATTCCTTTATTATATTGGTAAATACCATATTGGTGAGGTGTGCGATGGTGATATTTTCATGGGGTGGTTTAGCGTACATGTTTTGGGTCGTGATCTTGATGAGCCTTAACATCTATGGTAAATAGTTTGGATTGTGATTTAGTTGTTGGATCTCAGAATGTGATTGATCAAAATACAATATTAGTGAGTATTTCTCCCTTGGAAGTTTTGATAAATAAGATTCATAGGGTACAATCCAACTCGTCGAGGCCATCATATCCTTTTTCGTTGTCAATTGTATTTTTAAAAACTGTATATTTATACTAATAATATGATCACTGTTCAAAGTCTATATCATCAGTGGTTATGATGATTAAAGGTCTTTTAAAATTGAATTGATATAATAAAACCAATTAAGTGATTTGATTTCCAATAAATGAAAAACATAATAGGTAATTTAGTTCATCTTCAAGGGGAATTTTATTTATAAGATTTCAAGAAATTACAATATTCCCCTCTTTAGAAATTTCTCTCTAAAAATTTTCATTTCACACATAGAAATAGATGGAGGATACTCTGTTTCATTACCCCCTAGTTACCATACTGATCCTTTAAACTTTTGGTTTTTCCATTGCACATTGACCTGTTGAATTGTCTTATTTGATAGAATATTCTCTTTATAATCTATAATCTTCATCGGATACTCCTCACAAGGAATATAATTCTTCAATGGTACAAACTCTAGATTCATAAAATGTGAGGGGTCTAGTATGTAATTCCTCAATAGTGATTTTTGGAGATCATCATGTACTTGATATAGTTTAAGTGTGAGTGTTAGTTGATAGTTCACCGCTTAGATGTGATCAAGGATCTCAAAGGAACTGATGTATCTTAAAATAAGGTTTCCATTCTTCTCAAATATCATGAATTTTTTCTATAGTAATATGTGGAGGAATTACTTATCTCCACCCTAAAAATCTAGGTATCATTGACTATTTTCATTATAGATATTTTTTTGACTTAGATCACCCCTCATGTTCTTATAAATGAAATTCACATTTTCCTCTATTTCCATAACTATTTTATGAACCAGTAGTTTGTGTTCAACAAATTCATCAGAGAATGAATCTATTCTACATATTTATCCTTAATTTTATTCATAGGGAGACATTTGGAATATTATGTGGAAAATATTATTGAATGATAATTTTACCTGATAAATATATTAATCCCATCCTCCTGTGAAGTTAATTTAGTATTATGTCAATATATATTTGAGTGTCTAGATATTTCAGTTATATTATCCATCAGTTTTATGGTTAAAAGATATTTTGATGTTCCACTCACTGTTTATAGATTCTAGGATAATCTACTTTAACATTATAGTAACACATGGATGTAGATAAGATAAACTCGATAGTGGTGTACCATGTGGCCTCACAAATTCTATAATATAAATCCTTTCATGTTGATTGATTGATAAGTCCTATCAGATTGAAATGTTCTGAGAAAATAAATTTAAGATGATACAAAACAACCCAACTAGAATTATATTATGTATATTTCTTCAAAATACTACTAACAAATTCTATGGTTATGTTTTCCCATTTATATGCATGTATATATATTTGTTGTATCACCCCCTTGGATTTTTTTTCTTTTCAACCTTCACTTGTTGACAAAAAATACTCTTAAATGTAAATTTTATGATATAATTTTTTATATTGTCTCACTAATACTTTTCTATGGGATATTAATACTTCATTTTTCTCCCCATATGTGTAGACAAGTTTAAGATATGTGAATCATCCAATGGATACTACTTTAACTCACAATTTTATGGTACACATAGTTGGGCCCAAAATTTTAAAACTCTTTCTTCATTATTTTTTGACCTCAAGGGATTTGTATTTTCTTAAAGAATCCACCTTATTATTAATTTACACATTTTCTCTTCATTCATCATTTATCTTCTCTGGAATGGTAGGTTGATAAATCATTTCTGAAAGTATTGATTATATTCCTTCCTTTATGATTTACATTCCCATCTTTTTCCATTCTTGGATCATTATCATTTCTCTTCAGTGATAAAATTATCAGATCCTTTCAAATTAATTAATCTGCTACTTTATTTTCATTCCAATAATGGTATTGGATTAAGCAGTCATTTTCCAGAATCATATCCAACTATATTTGATAGAACATATTCATCTCATTCTATGTAAATTTATACTTGATTTTTTTTATGATCCAATTATATTTCACACAATTCCCCAATGATATAATAATTAAATATTTTTAATGAAAATATTACCCCAACCAAATATATATCATACAAGGTGTAATTTTTTTCATGAACATTTGAATTCCTTGAGGAATATTATATCAATTTTTGATTCTACATTAGTAAAATCCTGATCCCTTTATTGAGACATCACTATATACCAAAAAATGTTCTGCACTTTTGGGGTGCATATGTATAAGTGCAGTGATAATACACATTTTCAAATCCTTAAAGCTATCTTCACATTCATTATTCCAAACAATCTTTACTCCTTTTTGAGTCCATTTTGTTAGAAGGTTCAAAAATCATTATAAAAATTTAAAAAATAATTAATAATACCTATCTTATCCAAGGAAGCTATAGATATAAAAATAGATGTTAGATTTGGACATCATTAAAATTATTCTATCTCCAATGGGTCTATATATATCCCATTACATGTGATAGTATTCCCAAATAATGAGACTTATTTAATACATAACACACAATTTCTATAATTTGAACTAAGATTATATTTTTGTATGTTCTTTATCATAGTACTCAAATGATCCCCATGTTCATCCATTCATTTCAACTATATTAGAATATAATCAATACATAATAACAAAAATTTATCAAGGAAATCTCTAAGGAAACTATTCATCATGGCCATAAATACTGGTGTAAAATTATTGAGTATGGAGGGAATTACTTTGAACTCATAGTTTTGGTACATTTTTATAGAAATTAGTCTTGGGGATATCCTCATTCTTCTCACTTGCTTGATTATACCCCAATCAAACATTCACCTTGGAAAAGTTTTGAGATACATGTAGCTAATTAAACAGTTCATCAATTTTTGGAAGATGATACTTGTTATTTTTTGTGATATTTTCAAGCTTCTAATAATCAATTCAATGGTGCATTGACCCATACTTCCTCTTAGCAAATAGGACTGGTGAAAACTAAGATGAAGAACATGGGCGTATGAACCCTTATTCTAGATTATCCTTTATTTGTTTTATATCTCATTAGTTACTAAAATATCCCATCATTACTGAGCATTGGATATTTGAAAATCCTTAGGTATAATATCAATTTAAAATTATATATATAATCTAGGAAGAAGACTTGAATATTTTTTAGGAAACACTTTATCATATTCCATCAAAATAGGAATTTCATCAGGGATGATCTCTCCTTTAGAAGAAATAATTTTAGCTAGATATTCATGATGATATAAAAATTAAATCAATTCTTGAGATATTGCTTCTAAATAACATCCATCCTACTTCTTTAACTTCTACAGAATCAGATGATGATTCGTGATATGGAAAGTGATTTCCTAATTTTGTTTATTTATAGTGGCTATATATAAGTAAATATATTTCATACCCATAATTATATTAAATAAAACTAAATAAAGTAACAAAAAGATCCCTAGTAATTTTATCCTATAATTTTTAATAGGGGGGAGTTATATACATGGGATATAATAATAGAACCTTTTTCCATTTTCCCCGACTGTTCTACATCCATGATTCATGAGGTTGTTTGAATAGTTCTAGTAAATATGAATTGTATAAAGGAATGAAAAGAAATATTGATGACAACCCTACATTTCACTTTTTTAATTTTGGATCAAAATGTTTTATTTATCTAAAATTGACTTAGTGATGATAATTTTCAACCTATTAGACACATATATATGAATCCAAAAATAGTAATTTGATAAATTATAAATGAAATTTATCCTTTAATATAATAATTTCAATGCATTAATATAGGTTATCTATGATATGTTTTATAATGTATAAACTTATGGGTATTTTCCTGTTAATAGTCATTCTTATTGAGATTTTGAATTTACCAAATCATATCCCCTAGCAGTGTGAAACTAGGTGCATACCAAGGCCTGTTGTTATACACTAGTTTATGGTCAAGTCTGTCACAATACAATGTTTTCTGGTGTTACCCCTAGGTACATATATACAAGATCCTAATCCACTTGTATCATCCATACAAGGATGTATTTTCTTGGAATCAACTGAATTATAATTTACCATAATTTAGGGATGTCTTCTTATTGTTAGTCTTATCCCTAATTATTATGCTAGTGTTTTCTAATCCTAATCCCCCAAATGACTAAATTTTACTTTGATACCTACGATTCCAACCCTTGTCTTTATAAAACATTAAATCATGATTTATTACATAAGAATTCACACAATACATTACAAATGATATATATTTCTAGTGTATTTTGGTAAATAGTTAAATTACATAAATAATAATAATGGGGGTTCGGTGGCATTATTTAAAACATACTTAAAATTATCATTATATTCTATCAAACATAAAAATCAATTGGATAACATAGGGAAATACATAAGAAGTGGGTGATATATAAAGCCCATTAATGGAATAAATAATTAATAACAGGAATAAATTACTTCACGTTAGACAATAGGTTTTCAATGGGACATTAAGAGGGTTAGAACCTTGAACATGAACAATAAGTCATGGAATAACATGGTAACATAATTGAAACATTGGAATTATAAAAACCACTTTATACATTAATTCATAAACATATGTATATTCTAACAACCAAGAAATCTTAACATTGTGGAAATATTCTCCTGATTTATTAGCTTCACTCTATAATACCTTGCATGATGTCTCATCTAAATGCATTAGTGGGCCATAGATATCATTCAAAATAGGATCATATTTTATCAAATTTAATTCTTTGGTCATGGAGTGTAGATAAAAATGTCTGAATGTACCAAATAATATTTATATATTGATGTATAGGTGAATAACCTTGAGTTTAAATAGTGATGGTATTAAAAATTTATGTGAGGTTGGTTTTTCACAAAAACCCTAATAAATATTTTTTCCCTTATAATGAAGTACAATGGTGACCAATGGGTTGTCTCTTGAGGAGGATTCACTTTGAGTTGCAGAACTATCACTTTTTTGTTTATTTTTGCAAGAAGAGAAATTTTGGGGGATTTGATTTAAAGTTCCAAAATAGAATTTAATTATGAACTAAAGTGTAGGGAATTTGACTGGAATGATAGAAAAATTAACCGAAATTGAAATAGGTTTGAAATTAGAATTAAAATAGTGGTTGTAGACAATAATGAACCTCTAAGAAACTCCCCTCTTCCTTGTATGAAAATACTTATCAACTGAATAACTAAATTCACCCCTAAGTAACCCCAGGTGAACACTCAAATTTATATAGTTATCATATTAAGACCTTAATATGAACTTTGTCTGGCCTATTTAATTGATTCAACTACTTGAAGACCTCCATGTAATCAAACCTAATTGGAACCACTATACTCAATATAAATACCTTTCCAAATAAGATTAAATAGTAAATAAATTATTCTACTTCATAGTTCAAAGAACCGCCCAATTTTTTTTGAACAAATATTTTAAAAAATAAAGAAATTTCATTAATTCAAGAAATATCAGTTCAATTGAAATTCAAAGAGAAATTATACAATGATTTCATAACTCAGAAGAGAGTGTCTTTTGGGAATTTCTGTTTGCAATCACTTGGGGTTTAGTTATGAATCACTTGGGAATACCCCATTATCTCCATTAAAAAATCAATTCCCTACATCCTTTTCATGATCTCAATCTTCACCATGGTGAAGGATGGATCTGAATTGTCATGACCCGTCCCTCGTGGCCCATGTCGTGACTACCCCAGGCCCCCCTTTTATAGGCCAGGGGCTGACGACTAGCACCAAAGGCGTAATTCCATAAAACTGGGAAGGCATTACATTTATAACCTGTAAACACACACAACATATACGAACACGAGTTAACTATATAACCAACAAGTGAGTAAAATAAATAAAAAGGGGCCAGAATAAAAGCCCAACAGGAAAGTACACGAAACTGAAAGTACAAGTAAAACTGAGGAAAAAGGAAAAATATCTATTGGCTCATCCTCGGAGGTTCCTACCTGAAGGGTTGGTACTGATCGCCTCCTCATCACTCCACATTCATCCGTCTCCTCCATGTACCGACACATCGTACGGTCCACCTCTATGTATCGTACAGTCCTGGTACTCTCATCCTTCGTAAACGTTGTCCATCGTCTGCATCCAACACAATGAGGTGCGGGCATAGCCCATGCAGGGGTGAGTATAAAAATACTCAGTATGGACCATGAGACTCTCAAGGTCTCACAAAAGCGAACAAGGATAAACCAAAAATTATTAAATCGACAGATAACCTTACTTAGGTATATGTCCATACATATACCTAAGTTATTAGGTGATCTATCTCAATCATGAGGAAAACACAGAAAACCTGACTCAGATCAACCAAGATTTTATTATAGGGGTAGTAGCATTTCAAACCATTTGTTGTTAGAGAAATCCTACTCTATCATGTATAGTGGGCTTGTCCCCATAACCAGGTGCTTTCCACTAACCATTGACTACTAAGGTACTCCTCCTGTCAAGTACCATGGGTCTATTGTGTCACACAGAGGCACTCCCCACCGTGGGTCTGCCGCCACAACCAGGCGCTCCCCCTCATTGCCTGCAGAGGTACTTCTCCTATTGAGTACCATGGGTCATTCGCCACAACTAGGCTCTCCTCCACCATGGGTCTTCCACCACAACCAGGCGCTCCTCACTGGGATAGTCGAGTCACTCCGAGTCAATCGGTCAACAGTCGTCAAGTCTCAGCTAGCTACTAGGTTCCCACACAAATTTTCGTTAATCACCGGAATACCCACTCTATAAGCTAATGTTCGATGCTCCAACTTCCATGAAGTCCCATGATGAAGTATCTCAAAGCACTGCCACGTCATATGGGTCTCAACTCAACTGACAGTGTGTCAATTGGTCATCCAGTCTATGAGTTATTAGACTTTTAATCCCGAGGGCCCAGTTGGATTTCTCCATGATCCAACCTGACCATATCTCAATTGTACCCGAAACTCTAGTGGAATATACTCAAAGGGACCTCATTTCTCCAAGATTACCAGCGCCGCTAACGGTTCGTCAAATGGATGTCCGGTGTCAAAGATATGGAAAAAGAAAGTAAAGGGTCATAGTGGGCCTAGGTGTAGTCCGACCCGGTCGGACCGACCTAACCCGACCCAGTCTGGGCCGACCCGGTTCGGGTCATCCTAGCCTAACCCATTGGGTCTGTCCCAACACGTTGGGAAGGACATCCCATTAGGTTCGGACCGGCCCGCTGGGCCCAGTCGAGCTGGCCGCGAAGAACTGCGGAGAGCCGCAAGGGCGCGGGGCAGCTCAGCCCAACCCGGGGCGGCTCGGTCCAGAAGGGTGTCGCAAGGGGCCGGTTTATCCGGGGCACCATGAGGGTGTGGATGGTTCAGTCGGGGTAGCTTGGTCGGGGCGCAGGGGCGCGACCGACGAGGGAGGCACCGACGCGAGGGGTGTAGCCGATTCGGCTAGAGGCAGTGCTGCCGGCGAGGCGGTGCAGTCGGCGAGGGTGGCGCGGACGGCGAGGGTGGTGCGGCTAGGGTGCAGAGGCCGGTTCGTTCGATGGTTGGAATTCCGCGGTGGTGGCGTAGGTCATTGAGGTTGTGGGTGGCGCATCCATTGCCTTCGTCGCCTTTGTCTCCTTCGTCGTTGTTTCAAAGAACACCACTAAGAAGACCGGTGGGGTTGGGCCATGATAGTTTAGCCCGTACCCTCCGCATTTAGGGTGGTAGCAATCGGTTCATCAAGAAAAAATCACAACAACCATCCCAAGAAAGGAAAACATACCTGTTCTTTATTTTTAAAGAAATGACGAACATGGGAATGAATCATACTTAAATAAAATTAAGCCCATACCATGTTCGTTGTTCACCAACGGAGTCACAGGGAAGAAGACGAATCGTTGGGAAAATACGGAAGTCGACATTTTCCTCGATCGTCGGTTTATGCACCAGCTCATCGTAGTCGAAGACATCCTACGTCGGAGGATGTCTTGAGGATAAAGGTCAAAGTCGGGGTCGATGTTCATCATCGGTGGAGCGTTCTCTGTGGTGGAAGCATACTTTGTATGAGAGTTTTCTCTCTAGAGCTCTAATCATTCTTTTCCAACCTTTTTTCCATCAAATGATTAGATAACCCCTCTGAATAATATATTATCTATTATTTAGTTTGATGGATTTAAAATTCCAATTGTCTCATTTAATTAAATGAGATGTCTTAATTAATTATAGTGGGAGTGTTGACACCATTAAAATAAGGGGGTGGTGGCTGTAACAGCCCGAGATTTTATGAAAAATATTCTTTTTATTTCACTAATGTCTTGTGTTGTACGCTACACCAAAAGGAGCTTGCACGACATGCATCCTTGTCTTGCCTTGCATTACACGCAATCACGACCTTCCTCGATAGCGTGTGTAATACGCAATACCGAGTTTCACTAAACAACGATGTGCTATTAAAATATTATTAAAACTAGCCGTTATGAATAGTAATAACCACCTTTTAAAATTCTTTAAATCTTATTTTTCAAAATGAACTTCATTCTTGGATTCGGAGTATCGAATTTAGCCTAAGGTGAAATTTTGGTACTTTTCGGATAACTTTCATATTCTGATGAATAGTGAAAATTACTAAATTATAATTAAAAACAACTTTTTTAATCGAAATAATTAATAGTGATAAATCATTAATTTGAGTGGTTTTAAAGTATATTTAGAATATATTTTTACAATTTAATACAATGTTGGTCATTGGATGTAATTTCACATTTAAACTAGACATAAACAAGTGTCAATCTTTTGATAGATATTGTTTCTTAAAAACACGCTATTTGTTTTAACAGCGGGATTTAATTATAAAATTAATTAATGCAACTTTTATGTTATGAATTTGGTAAAATAGACTTCATTTTTGAATTCGGAATATGAAATATAAGCTTGGGATGAAATTTTGGCATTGTTCTGAAAAACATTAATTTTTGATGAATAGTGAAACTACTAAGTGGTAGGTTAAAAACTGAATTTTGCATAAAACTTAATTTTACCGCTTCTGGGAATGGAATTTCGAAAATCCGAGAGACACGGTTAATATCAAGGACTAAAATGTGGTTCAATGAGATGAAAATAATTTTTTGGTGAATAGTAACTTTTTACTTTTTTTACCACGGTTAATAGTAAATAGGGTAACTAAGGGTAAATATGATATTAATATTACCCTAACACAT
Source organism: Viscum album (assembly GCA_963277665.1). Taxonomy (NCBI): domain Eukaryota; kingdom Viridiplantae; phylum Streptophyta; class Magnoliopsida; order Santalales; family Viscaceae; genus Viscum; species Viscum album. The sequence continues at coordinate 285,838,147 of OY728151.1, read as the reverse complement.
GTCCTAATTCTATTGGACAAGTGTAATTCGACCAAAAACAAACTTAGGAATAAAATATGACCATTTAGGCCCACTTGGATTAGATTAGGACATTTATTATTAATTTATTTAAAGAAAGGTTAAAATAGTTAAAATCAAAGGTTAATAAGTAAATCATTTTTAATATGGGGTTATAGATAAGATAAATTCGATTGTAAATATTCATTAGAAAGATAAAAAGATTTCCTACATGATGGTATTTTATTTTTAATTTTTAGACATCAAATAATTTAATTTATTTATGACACAATGATGATGCAGTAATTATCTTTTTAATGAAATATTGACATAATTGATGTTATAAGCACCAAAATAAATGTAATTTGAGCTTTTTTATGAATTCCACTAATTTTCTAGGTTACTATGATATATTAATGTTGATTTAATCAACTTGGTTCGAACATTTAATTCTGTTATGACTTTCAAAAAAATCATATATCAAATAGTGTCAAAATTGACACAAAATAGTTTTTAAATCAAATATTATATTACTAATTGTTATTTTATTCCTAAAAATCTAAGGATCGGCCAAATGACTTAGATAAGGATATATATATTAATAATAAACAATTTGGGGTTCGTTTGGCATGTTATAGTAAGTGTATTAACCATATAGTGAAAGAAAACAAAAAGACGCGGTAAAAGTTAAATTATTTAACTTAGAGTTAAATCTAATTGATAAGGTTTAAAATAATATCCAAACATGTCTAAATTTGATTGGTTGATGAGATTACAACCCTATCTCATCTAATCTTCGAATATGAGTCATTTTTGGAGGTTTTTAAGTGGGGTTAGATTTATTATAAATTAATATTTTTAAGAATTCCTAAGGTGCCCCTCTCCTCCCTTATAAAAGGACACCTCCTCCCCCTTCTCCTCACACCAATTTGAGCACTCAAGCTCGGCCAACCCCTGCCAAAATCTCTTCTCCACTTCCCTAGCAACATCCTAGAGGTTCTGGTCTTCCTCAAAGACCAATTCTAGTGCCCTAAGAGGTGGTCTCAAAGAGGCGCTTCAAAGAAGAGGTAATTACTGTTACCAATTCTTTTATCTTTATTTCTTCTTCCACTTCTTCTTAGGTTGTTTCATTATGAAGTAATAACATCAGTATCACTCATATACTGATATGTTATTATAAGTATGAAACAACCCTATTTCACCATCTATCCATCCTACGGAAAAAGAAATCACCGCGCGTGCGTACGTACGGAATAACGTCTCCACGCCGTGGTGTAATCTATTTTCCACCACCACCTTACAAGGATGGGTATAATGGTGTAAAGAATAACTATACATAGTTATTACAACATCATATTGATTCTGATATATTGTATAATTCACTCCAATTCAATTCAATACTTATAGAAATGATATCATCGCTCGTGCGTACGTACGGACTACCGTCTCCACGACGCGATGAGATTCATTCTCCATGTTAACCATTTAAGAATGATTATAAAGTATATATAAGAAATAATAATGAAATATATGATATTATAAAGCTACTGGATTTATGTATATATATATGTATGTCATCTACTTACTTCCATTTCAAGACAATAAGGAAAGTAAAACAGCGTTCATGCGTACGTACGGACTACCGTCTCCATGAACGGTGTTTTTCATTTTATTTATCTATCTATTATATATATATATACTGAATATATATGATATATAAATCATATTTTATATTCTGGAAGTAAGTAAATCATGATATAAGTAATAGTGATGTCAAGAACAACAAGTCAAAACACCTAAGATAAATGAAACGATTTTACCCAAAACGCTTCTTTAACATGGAATTTACAAAAGAACGGGTAATATAATGTCATAAGTGAACCATATATGATATCATAACAATTAATATGATTCTGGAATAAGTCAATAACATGATTTAAATCATTATACAGGAGGTTTGGACACTTACAAAGCAAGTCGGACATAAGGTAAGGGAAATATCACAATCTCATTTTTATCCGAGATTGTTTATTCGTAAGTAATTACTGGGGTGTATTTTATCATCCACATCCATGTTTCATCAATATGTAATATTATTTCCATCCACCTAAAATTGTTTAAATCCACTTTTACCCTTCGGTGAGTTTTTAGTAAAATAATTGAAAGGAATCTTTTGTCGTTTTTCGTACGAGGTACTTTTTGACTTTTCCGACAAAAGTATGAAGAATGTTTTTTTTAACTTATACGGCACGAACAGATTTCTACTGTTTTATAAAGCCTTATTTTCATGAAGCTTCCTCTAAAAGATTTCATGACTATTTTCAATAAAATCTCTTTCTTTTAAAATTGCATGATGTTTTGTGAAAAGAAATTGATTTTGAAGAAGAAAGGATATTTTCCTCAAGAATTCAATTCAAGTGTTTTATCAAAATTATTTTCCATATAAGATAATAAAGGGTTCTGTTTCTATCCATATTTTTACATTGATTTGACTATGTTGTGATGGAATTATGTTTATGAATTCCTTTATCTTATATGAATGGTTTTATGATGTCATGTTGTTTAAGAATCACATTTTTATTACATGGGTTATGCAATGATGTATGATTTATGATTTTGTGGCACACATAAGAAAGGATTCATTAAGAGATGGGTGGGACCTATATCTCCCTCCAATGCATTGGGTAAAGATTTCATATCTCATGAGATAGACATGGCTGGAATGGTAGGTTATACCGGTTCAGTGAAACAGGACTGAAACGAGGATTACTCGATTCAGAAAGGGACTTTGTCCACTAAGATAGTCTTGGCAATGAGTCTTGACTAACAAGAAATGATTCTCTATGATTATGTGTGTATGCCACAATGAGTAATGTTTTAAGTAAGGGTTTCATTTTCACTACTATGATTTATCCCATGTTATGAAATTATGCTCTCTTTTGCAGGTTAAGATTTCCAAAAATGTTATGTTCTTATGAAAATTATGTGATTGATATTTCTTTTGTTTACCCTTACTGAGCATTTGAGCTCACCCTTTTATGTTTTCTTTTCCCCAGGATATAAAGAAAGGTTTTAGGTAAAAAAAAAGGAAGATCTTTGTGGGAGATTTTGAAGATCTTTCACCAGGATTAGAAGATTACGTTCCGAGTTTCCAAAGACACTAAACTATTACGATCCTTGCGAGTGTGTTTTTGTTATGTACTAAGTATTCCGCAAAAGTAATGTAATTTCCATGTACGATAAGCTTCGGGTCTCTACAGTGGCACCATTAAGTTAAGGGAGGTCAAGAGACTCTGCCTCATTTATGAGGGAGTTGAGAAGTTTTCCACGATTAATTGGGGGTTTTGTCACGGGTGGTCCCTACACCGTAAGCTCTCGTGGGAGGTTTGGTTCAGGTGGGCCCCACCACCATAACCTCTCATTGGAGGTTAAGGTGTGGTGGTCCCCACATCTAACTTTCACATGGGTGGTTATAATAGATAAAATAAAATAAAACATGTGTTAATTTTATTTTATTATTTCCATGAAAAACCCCAAAAACTAACTTTCACCTCGACCAACTACCGTCGAGGTGAAATTCCTCTTAAGTGAATACCGGCACTGCGAGATCAACGGTTTCCTCAGATTTCAATTCCGGGCACCGGTTCAAAAGTTAGAAAAACCCACCCGTATGTTTATTGAACGTACCTGAACAAAATATAAAAAATTGATTCTGGGGACACCGGGCCTCAGAATCACGTGTTGTAAACTTTCGAGGACTTATGAAATCCCCATATATTTAAAAAAATACATTAAAATTCCAGGTCATTACATTCTCCCCACCTCAGGGCTTTACATCCCCGTAATCCATAACTCATAACAAAGGGAACAAGTGGGGGTGCTAAGAATGCATCTGAGCCTCCCACTCCCATGTGCTCTCTTAGAGGTTCTCGTGCTGCCAGCGAATCCGCCCCAGAGGTATCGACCATCCAAAAAGTACCTGCTCCTGTTGATCCCCAATCTCTATTGGAACCTCCGTAAAAGTCGCTCCATCTTCGACGTCCAGCTTTCCATGGTTGATGATGTGGGAAGGGTCATGCACGTATCACCTCAGCTGGGATTCGTGGAAGACGTCGTGCACCCAGTGCAACTAAGGTGGAAGAGATAAGAGGTATACCACCTCACCAACTCTGATGAGGACCTGAAAATTTCCAATGAACCTTAAGGATAACTTGCCTCCATGGCCAAATCTATGTAGACCTTTTTGGGGTGAGACCCGCAGAAAGATGGGGTCACCATCCCCAAACTTCTGAAGTCTCTGTATCCTGTTAGTATACGACTTCTGCCTGCTCTGTGCAGTCTTCATTCACTCTTGGATGATCTAAACCTTCTTTGTGGTAGCTCGTACCATCTTTGGTCCCACTAGTGCTGAATCCCCTGGGTCATCCCAGCACAAAGGTGATCTGCAAGGTCACCCATATAATGCCTCAAAAGGTGTCATCCCAATGGTGGAGTGATAGATGAAGTTATATGAAAACTCCACCAAAGGAAAGTGATCCTCCCTACTATGACTGAAGTTGAGGGAAAAAGAACACAACATGTCCTCGAGGGTCTGAATGGTCCTCTCAGTCTGGCCATGCTTCTGAGGATGGAAGGTGGTTCTTAAACGAAGCTACATCCTGAAATCCTCCTACAACCCCTTCCATAGCCATGAAGTAAAATGTGTGTCACGATCGAAGACAATCATCAAAGTTAATCCATGCAGCCTCACAATATCCTACACATAGAGGCATCCCAAGCTCTCTACTGAACCCTGCTCTCTAATCAGTAGGAAGTGGGCCAACTTAGTGAGTCAGTCGACGATCACCCAATTCAAATCATGGCCTCTAGATGTGCGTGGAAGTCTAGTCATGAAGTTCATGGATATCCCATACCACTTCTACTCTGGGACCTTTAAAGGCTGAACCAAGCCTGCTGGTACCCGATGCTCTGCCTTCGCTTGCTGAAAAGTTAGGCATCGAGAGACAAACTCTTCTACATCTTTCTTCATTCCCGGTCACCAGTGCTATTGTCGGAGATCCTGGTACATCTTCGCCACTCCTGGATGTACCGCTAGAGGGGATGTGTGGAACTCCCTCAAAACTTTCTCCTGATGTGACACTGGTACCATGGTATGTCCTTTGAAGAGGATGACGTGCTCCCCACCTTCAGAAAATCTATCAGGTGCTTGTCCTATGGATATCCGAGCGTTTTGTGTATTTCAGTCAGCGTCCCCTTGATGTTCCTCCATGACTCTCCAAATAAGTGGGGGAGTGACTATAAGATAATGAAGGAAAGATGCCCCATCTCTATCCACAAAGGATATCTACAAAGCAGTTAGCTTCTCCATCGCCTCACCTAGAAGTTGTATAACAGATCACTTACTGAGTGTATCTTTAACAACGTTCCCCTTTCAAGAAGTATAGACTATCTCGAAGTCATAGTCCTGGAGGAACTCAATACACGTCGATGTTTGAGGTTTAGGTCCTTATGGGAGAAGATATACCTGAGACTTTTGTGATCAGAGTACATTGTAAAGAACTCTACCATCAGATAGTGTCGCCATATCTTCAATGCGAAGACCACTGCTACTAACTCCAGGTATTGGGTAGCGTAGTTCTTATCATGTTGTCTCAGCTGTTGTGAACCATATGCGATCAATGATCACTCCTGCATCAGGAAACATATGAGTCTGGTTCCTGATGCATTGCAGTAGACTATGTACCCTACTCCCTCCTCTGGAAGCCTCAAGATGGGGTCACTAGTCAGCCTCTACCTCAGCTCCTGAAAGCTCCGATAGCATCTCTTTGACCATACAAAGGGTTTACCCTTCTTCGTCATGGCTGAAAGTGGTGTAGAAACTCTGGATAAGTCTGGTACAATCCTCCAATATTATCCACCCAAACCATGTAAACTTTGTACCTCTGTCACACTCCTAGGTGGATCCCAAGAAAGTACCACCTCAATATTCTCTATATCCACTGTAACTATAGCCTCTAAGATGACATGTCCCCGAAAGTGAACCTCTCGGATCCAAAACTGGAACTTCGAGTGCTTACCATAAAGCTGGTGCTCTTGGAGTGTGTCCAGTACTACCCACAAATGGTAGGCATGCTCCTCCTCAACAGCTGAGTAGATCAGAATGTCGTCGATGAAGACTACGACAAAGCGATTGAGTTATGGCTGAAATATCTTGTTCATGAGTCCCATGAACACTGCTGAAGCGTTGGATATTCCGAAAGGCATAAACAAGAACTCATACTGGTCGTACCAACATCTGAAGGTCGTCTTATCCACATCCTCGTCTCAAACTCTATGCTGGTGATATCCTGATCTAAGGTCTTTCTTTGAGAACCATCATGCTCCCTTTAGCTGATCAAAGAGGTCATCAATCCTCAGGAGTGGGTACTTGTTCTTCACGGTCACCTGGTTCAGGCACTGATGGTCGACACAGAGCCTCAAGATATCATCCGCCTTCTTGGCGAATAGAATCGGGGCTTCCCAGGGAGAAATACTTGGCTGGATGAATCCCTTTCCTTTAAGTCCTCTTGTTGTACCCACATCTCATGAAGCTCTATGGGAGCCATCTGATACGCTGGAGTATATATCGGTGTCGTCCCGGGGTACAAGTCAATGTAAAAGTCCGACTTTTTGTGCGGAGGTAGACCTAAGACATCATCAGGGAAAACATCTGTGTACTGGTCCACCACTACAGGATAGGTCAGACTCTCTACATCAATCACTCTGAGGGTAAGGGAAGCCAACTAATGAGTGGTCGGTTGCACTCTCCTCCGAGTAAGTCCATCATATGCTACAAAGGCTCCCTTATTTCTATTTAAGGTAAAAATGGTGCCATTTGTGCGGACACACCACACTTTGTGCCTAATATAGTCAATCTGAGTATGGATGGTAGATAACTAGTCCATACCCAAGATTACTTCTTAAGGCCTCGACGCCGCTACTATGAGATCATAGCCGAATCTCCTGCCTCCTAGAGTATTCTCAAACTACCGGAACCAGTGCGTAATCATAAAATCTACTCCCGTAGGAGTCTCTAGCCCCAGTGATCAAGCCAACGACTCTGTCGAAATCTACAAGCTCTGAACGATGGAAGTGGAAATGAAAGAGTGACTAGAACCTGTGTCTATATGTACTGTAGCTATGGTGGAGTAGACACAGATTGTACCTCGAATCATCTCCGGAGTGCCATGATCATATGCCTCAGCTGCTTGGAGTTGATCTCTCCCTGGTCCACCTTCTCCCTATAGTCGGGGTGGACCTCTAGGTGGAGGTGGAAGTAACACCTAGAAAATTCACCCACAGCCAGCTGCATGACCAGCTCCTCTGCCACGTCTGCCTATGCCCTGCAGACCGCCTCAATCGAATCTATGTCTCTTCTTGGGAGGTCCCTCAACTGTCTGAGTATCATCTGAACAGTTTGTTACTCCCCAATCTTCCATTGTACGCTCTCTTTGAATAATACAGTAGCATGTGTTGTATGAAACTTCGAGTTTTAACACACAATAAAACAAATCAAACTAGCTGTTATGAATAGTAATACCCACTTTTTGAACTTTTATAAATTTTAACTTTCAAAATGGACTTCATTTTTTGGATTCTGAATAACGAAATTATCTTAGGGTTATTTTTTGGCATTTTTCTGAAAACATTCAATTTTTTATTAATAGTGAAAAAACACTGAGTTATAGTTTAAAACCAAATTTTTATTTAAATAATTATTTATTTTATTTAAATTTAATTAAGATCAAAATAGATATATAATACCTATATAAGTTCAATGTAATTCATTGGAGTTAGTTTATAATAATTTTAGATATATAAAATTTTTATGGAACTTTTCACCGTCTTTTACCCACCTCCTAGGAGAATTTGGAAATTCTCAAAATACCTAATTTTACCACTTCAGTGAGTGGAATTTAAAAAATTCCAGAGACACGGTTAATATCAAGGAGTAAAATTTGGTTCAATAAGATAAAAAAAATTTTGGTGAACATTAACTTTTTACTTTTATTTACCACGGTTAAAAGTAAATAGTGTAATTAAGGGTAAAAATGATATTAATATTATAATAACACATGTCATAATTCTATTGGAAAAGTGTATCTCGACCAAAAACAACCTTAGGAAAAAAATATTATCATTTAGGTCCACTTGTATTAGATTAGGACATTTATTATTTATTAATTCAAAGAAGAGTTAAAAGAGTTAAAATCAATGTTTAATAACGAAAACATTTTTAATATAGGGTTATACATAAGATAAATTCGATTATAAATATTAATTAAAAAATATAAAAAGATTTCCTACATAATTATATTTTATTTATAATTTTTAGACACTAAATAATTTAATTTATTTATGACACAATGGTGATGCAGTAATTACCTAATTAATTAAATATTAAAATAATTGATATTATAAATATCAAAATAAATGTAATTTGAGACTTTTTATAAATTCCACTAATTTTCTAGGTTAATATGACATATTAGGATCGATTATATAAAATATTTCTAAGTAATAATTCTGTTATGAAATTATCAAAAACAAGATACCCGATAGTGTCAAAATTGACATAAAAGAGTTTTTAAAACAAATATTATATTATTAATTTATATTCTATTCTTAAAAATCTAAGGTTCGGTCAAGAGACTTAAATAATTATATTTTTATCATTAATGGACCACTTGGGGGTCTCTTGGAAGTTTATAGTATGTTTATTGAGTATATAATATAAAAATACAAAGAGACAAGGTAAGTGTCAAACTAATTAAGTAAGAGTTAAAACTAAAAGATAAGGTTAATAAAGTGAGCCAAACCTATCTAAAATCTATTGGTTGAGTTGTGTTAGATCTATACCCACCATTAACTTTATATAATCCACTTTTGAGCCATTATAAACCGAATATTAATTTATTATAAAATAATATTTTGAGCTTTTCCAAAGGTTCCCCTCACCCCACTTATAAAAGGGAACTCCCCCTTCTCTCAATTTCAAACCATCAAAGCCTTTTTGCTTGTCCAAAATCTTCCCAAATAACCTCTAAAATATCCTCCCTTCATCCTAGAGGCCTTAATTTAGTCATAAATCCAACCTAAGGAGCCCTTTTGATCAAATCAAAAGGAAGAACCCGAAGAAGAGGTAATGTTTTCACCACCCTCATTCAAGTTCCTTTCTTCTTCAACTTCTTCATTCTTTGTTATTTCCAATATAAAATAATAACTCTGGTATCTTATATATAATTTGATGTTATTATAAATATGGTACAACCATATTCAATATTCTATCCATCCTTTAAATGACATGTCACCATACGTGCGTGTGTACGGCTTACCGTCTCCACGTCGTGGTGTAATTGTTATTCAATATATTATTATTTGGATGGGTACAATAATGATGTGTAATTCATGTAAAAAATAAATATAACATGATAATGATTCTTTATATATGATATACCATCCAATTATATATTATTTTAATATCAAAAAAATGATATTGTCGCTCGTGCGTACGTACGGACTACCGTCTCCACGAACGCGATGAGATTCATTCCTCATCATATCCATTCAAGACTAATTATTATTTTATGATTAAAAGTAATGTTTAATAACTCTATATAATTTTGTATATGAATAATATACAACCTATCCATAACAAACATGACTTATTTAACAAAACATATAAAAGAAAATGAGTAAGTTAACACCCAAAACGACGATAATACTAAAATATTATTAACAAAGCATTATTGTAAGATCATATATGATATCATAATTATGTATATGGTTCTTGTATAATTTAATAACAATGTTTTAACTATTATACAAGAGGTTAACATACCATCAACTATGGAAAAGTACAAGGTAATGGTTTATTTAACAATCTTTTCATTATCTGAGGTTATTTATATGTAATTATCTACCGGGACCTCTTTATCATCCACATACATGTTTCTTAAAAATGTATTTCAAATCATTATTAATATTTTAAATACTATGGGAGAAAGTAATTTATACCCTTTTTTAGTTTTTATAAGAAGTTTATAAAGGAATATTTCTGTCATTTTCAAAACAAAGTCCTTTTTAACCTTTTCTATAGAATTAAGGTAAGAATGTCTTTTTTAACTTATATAGTGGGTGCGGCTATTTTTCACTGTTATAAAATCGTCAAATATTCCCTTAAAAGCTTATAAATAAAATTTCAATGTAAATTTTTTATTTTATAATTATGTGACTTTTAAATAATTTCAAAAAAAAGAGATATTTCTCTCCAATAGTTTTGATTTCAACTATGTCAACATCCTTTGATGGATTTTAAGATTATTTGAAGTTGATTTATTGTGATACAAAACTTCCATATTGTATTGAAGGTTTTGTGATATGTTTGATTGTGGATGTGTTATTTTTATACCATTAATGGTTTATGGAGAAACTATTGACATTTCGTATGCTAGTTTTAATATGAATATTTATGTTATGTTTAAACATGTTCATATGAGGAATCCATTGGACTTAACAAGTGACAGGTGGTGCCCACTATAGATCCTCGATGCATCGGTAGGTCTCATGAGACAAAATAGTGTCTTGGAACAAGGCCTTGACAAAATCTTATTTGTAGTCTTGGCACGAGGCCTTGGCTATGTGGTTATGATAGTCTGACATTATGCATCACATCATTATGAAAGTGGTTATTGATATTCCATGTGATTATTCTACTAGTAGAATATCCATGTGAATAATTAAATGTCATTATTTCATTTTATCTTTGCCATATTATGCTGAATTTAATGTTTAAAAGGCTTTTGTTTTAGTTATACATTGCCTTAAATGTTTATGCCTATTTATGAAAGTTTCCGCTATATTGTTATCCTTCTGAGCATATGAGATCACCCCTTTCAATGTTTTCTTTTTCCCAGGATGTGAAGAAGTAATTTATGAATGACCTATAGGAACAGTACGAGGGGATATGAAGACAAGATGTTGTTGTAGTAGTTTTCACTTTATAATGTAATGTAAACTTTATGAGTGTATCTAGTTATTCCAAGGCTTCTAAACTAATTGGTCTTTAGAAACTTGATCTTTTTTATCATGACAATACTATGTAATAATGTACCGACACTGGGTAACTGGGTTCGGTGAATTACAGTTGGTATCAGAGGAAGTTTAGTAAAAACCTCTGAAGTTATATTTAGATAAACTCTGATTAGAGCACATGGCCCTAAGATAGACTTTGAGGATTAGTATAGAAGAAATTCCAAGAATTTTGGTATTGTAGAGATTTTGTGAGTTTTCTGAGAAATACATCCCTATCTGGATATGAGCAGGTAGAGGCGGCTCTGGCATAGATGTACCTAGGGGTAAAACCTGAAAAAACCTCTTTGAGCTAGACTCGAACGGGAACTGGTTCATGACAACGGGCCTTGCTGCACTCTTGGTTACGACACTCCTGGGGGATATGCTTAGGATAATTCTCATTTTCTTTACAAACCATTATGAAGGGTTTATGAGTATATACTTCCTCAAAAAAAACATTTTTATGATTATGGATTATATCCATAAATAGTTCAATTTATGTTAAGTGTTTTACAAGTATGGAATTATGTATTTTGATTCATAAACTGATCTAGTTTATGCCATTATTTAGAAGTGGAGCCTAGTGGAAGAAATGGAAACCATATCAATGCACGCAATCCATATAGGGATTTACCTCTTGCTCAAGATAATTATAGTGGAGCTGGTGATGCAACTGGTGCTGATAAGATAATCACCATACTAGGAAAATTCACTCAGGTTATGAATAATAACCTTACCCATATGAAGCACCCTAATCCGCAGTGCAGAGGATCAATTTTAGATCGCTTCATGAGGAAACAACCACCAATGTTCAATGGGAATACAAATCCCTTAGTAGCTGAGAAATAGATAAATTCCCTAGAGAAAATATTTCGGGCTTTGGGGAGTAGTGAAAGGGAAAAAGTTATCATGTCACTTTACCGCCTCACTGGAGATGCTGATTAATGGTGGTCCTTGAATAAAAAAACAAAGGATGACGAGGAAGTATCAAATATAGAATAGAGGTATTTCAAAGAACTTTTCTTAGAAAAATAATTTCCTCGGGACCATCGAGCAGATATGGAAATGCAATTTCTGAGTCTGAGACAAAAGGAGGATGAGAATGTCTCAAAGTATGAGGCTAACTTTACAAGGTTAGAAAGGTATTCTGAAGATTATATACATAACCCAAGAAGTAATATTGATCGTTTCTTTGATGGGTTAAAACCGTTTCTCCATCGATCATTAGTCTCACAAACCTTCTCGTTGTACGAAGATATTGTCTCATGTGCTATCAAGATAGAAAAATAATTCTCTAAGTCTTATGACTTTAAAGAAAATCAGGAGAAGAAGAGATCTTATTATCACTATGGGAATGGAAATAAGGGGAATAAGGGAAAAGTGGAATATCCATCCTGCAGTAAATGTGGGAAGAAATACCCTAGTACTTTCTTAAAATTAATGAGAGTCTGTTACAAGTGTGGTGAAAAGGCCACAAAGCTCGTTATTGCAAGGGGAAGAAGGAAGCTACTGATGTCCAATGCTACAATTGCAGGGAGATGGGACATTATGAAAATTAATTTTCTAAGCATTAGGGGAACTTACCTTAGAAAAGGCCAAGGGATCAAGGCCAAGCTTATGCTATCACTACTGCTGAGGTAGAAGCTCTAAAAGACATTGTGGCAGGTAATTTAATGGTTTCCTCAAGTTTATCCAATGCATTATTTGATTCTAGATCATCACATTGTTTCATATCATCCCAATTTACTAAGAAAATTAGATATTTCCAATTTGATTTAACAAGGGAGTTGTCAGTTAAAACTCATAAGGGAAGTATCATTGCAACAAATTTTTGTGAATCAGTCCCCATTAGAGCATGTAAATGTTCTTTATCTGCTGATATCATCATCATACCTATGATTGAATTTGATATAATCCTAGGTATGGATTGGATTTTGGACCATGATGTAAAAATTTATTGTAATAATAAGTAGGTTACTATTTTTTATAATGATGATAAGGAACACCTTATCTTAATAGCGGAATCATCACCACCTAATTCTTACCTAGATCCACCCCAATAGCTCAACTAAATTCAATTATTAGGGAGGAAGAGAATGAAATGACTGTGGATGAGGAAAGGAATGTTCAAATAAAGGATATACCTATTGTTAAGAATATGTAAATGTGTTTCCAGAAGATTTACCTGGACATCCTCCAGAACGAGAAGTTGAGTTTTCCATTGATTTAATTCCTAGATCAAGGCCTCTATCGAAGACCCCTTATAGAATGGACACTGTTGAATTAGTTGAACTAAAGAAACAACTAGAGGAATTGAGTAATAAGGGATTTATTCAACCTAGTGTTTCTCCATGGGTATCCCATGTTCTTTTTGTTAAAAAGAAAGATGGATCTATGAGGTTATATATCGACTACAAGAAGATCAATTCTATAACAATAAAGAACAAGTTTCCCCTACATCACATTGATGATTTATTTTACCAACTGCATGGAGCTCAATACTTTTCAAATATTGACCTTCGATATGGATATCATCAGTTGTGTGTGAATAAGGAAGACATTTCGAAGACAAAATTTCGAACCAGGTACGGGAACTACGAGTTTACAGTAATTCCTTTTGGATTGAATAATGCACCCTATGTATTAATGGATATAATGAATAGAGTTTTCAAGGAATATCTCAATGAATTTGTGGTGCTATTTATTGATGATATATTGGTATACTCCAAAAGTTACGAAGATCATGAAAATCACTTGCACATTATCCTGAAGACTTTGAGAAGATATGAATTATATGGGAATTTTAGCAAGTGTGAATTCTGGCTTCAAGAGATTTCCTTTCTTGTCCATATTGTCTCTAAAGATGGAATCTCGGTTGATCCTTCTAAGACCAAGGAAATCCAAGAATGGCCTACATCAACGAGTATAACTGAGGTACAAAGTTTAATTGGTTTAGCAGGTTATTATCGACATTTCGTCCAGAATTTTTCCCAGTTGGATAACCCATTAACAAAGCTCACACGTAAAGGGGTTAAATTTGTTTAGACAAAAGAGTGTGAAGAATGTTTCGAAGAACCGAATAGAATATTAGTCAATTCTCCAATATTTACTCTACAATCCGAGAATGATGGGTTCGTTATTTATAGTGATGCATCGAAGAAAGGACTTGGTTGTGTCCTTATGCAGAATGATAGGGTTATTGCCTATGCATCACGATAGTTGAAAATTCAGGAGAAAAACTATCCTACTCATGATCTCGAGTTAGTAGTTGTGATCTTTTCTCTGAAGATATGGAGACACTACCTCTATGGTGAAAATGTGATATTTATACTGATCACAAGAGTTTGAAGTATATTTTCTCACAAAAATAACTCAAAATGAGGCAAAGGAGATGGATTGAATTACTCAAGGATTATTATTGCACGATACACTACCACCTGGGGAAGGCAAATAAGGTGGCAGATGCTTTGAGCAGAAATGATCATGGAGTTTTGAATAATATGAGAATTGAAAGGGATCCAATTTTCATGGATCTAGTGAAGATTGACATGGGAATAACCATGGAAGGTGAAACATCAATGCTTTTTCAAATGGTTTCCAAACCATATTTACTAGAAAGGATTAAGAGTTCTCAGACCGATGATGAAGAATTTCAAAAGAAGATTAAAGCTGTGAATGATGGGAGATTGAGAGACTTTGTGTATGAAGAAAGAATTTTAAAATTTGGGAAGAGACTTTTTGTTCCCGATATACCTGATCTGAAAAGGGAATTGTTATATGATGCTCATACCTCCAACTTCTATATACACCCTGAGAGCACCAAAATCTATAGATATTTGAAGGAACACTTTTGGTGGGACAACATGAAGAGGGATATTACTGATTTTGTGTCAAGATGTATGGTTTGTCAACAAGTGAAAGCTGGATGAAAAAAAACTAGAAAAGTCATGCAACCTGTTCCCATACCAGAGTGGAAATGGGACAACATTATGATGGAATTTTTCATGGGGCTACCAAAGACTCTTAGAAAGAATGATGAAATATGGGTTATTGTTGATTGTCTTACCAAGTCAGCACATTTTCTTGCTATAAGAGAATATCTACCACTGGAAAATCTACCAAGACTATATATTAATGAAGTTGTGAGACTTCATGGAGTACCCCTATCGATTGTTTCTGATCGTGATCCCCATTTTACTTCAAGATTCTCGAAGAGTCTTCAGAAGGCCTTGGATACTCAACTTCGTTTAAGAACTTGCTACCACCCTCAAACAGATGGACAATCAGAACGGACTATTCAAACCTTAGAAGACATATTGAGATCTTTCTCACTTTACTTTCAGGGTATGTGGGATCAATATTTACCTCTGGTAAAATTTTCCTATAACAATAGCTTTCATTCGAGTATTCAGATGGCACCATATAAAGCATTATATAGAAAGAGATATCGCACACCAACCTGTTGGGATAACGTTGGTGAAAGAAAACTTTTAGGCCTAGAACTAGTGGAGGAAACAATGGAAAAGGTAAAGGTAATCCCAAACCACATCAATGAAGCTCAAAGTAGGCAGAAGAGCTATGTCGATTACCGAAGGAATGATTTGGGATTTAAGGTAGGAGATCATGTTTTCTTGAAGGTATCTCCATGGAAGGAAGTTATACATTTCGGTAAGAAGGGTAAATTGAGTCCCAGGTACATCAGACCATTCGAAAATCTAGAACAAATTGGGGTTGTAGCTTACTGTTTGGCAATTCCGCCAAGTCACTCCAAAGTTCACGATGTGTTCCATGCATCACTGTTGAGGAAATACATGCATGAATCAACACATGTACTCACCTATGATGAATTAGAACTGGAACCCAATCTGTCTATTGCAAAGATCCCATCAGGATTCTTGATACGAGAGAACAAGTACTGAGAAACTGGACGACTCGTCTGGTTAAACTTTTGTGGAGAAACCATAAGATGGAAGAAGCAACGTGGGAACCCGAGGAGCATATGCTGAAGAACCACCTGAGTCTTTTCATGCATTAGTATTCTAGAAATTTCAAGGACGAAATTAATTGATGGTGGGGAGAATGTAACACCCCAATCTTCCACTGTACGCTTCTCTTTGAATAATACAATAGCGTGTGTTGTACGCAACTTCGACTTCTAACACACACCACAACCAATCAAACTAGCCTTTATGAATAGTAATACCCACTTTCTAAAAATTTATAAATTTTATCTTTCAAAATGGACTTCATTTTTGGATTTGGAATATTGAAATTAGCTTAGGGTAAATTTTTGGTATTTTTCTGAAAACATTCAATTTTAGATGAATAGTGAAGAAACACTGAGTTATAGTTTAAAACCGAATTTTTATTTAAATAATTATTTATTTTATTTAAATTTAATTAAGTTCAAAATAGATAAATAATACCTATATGAGTTCAATGTAATTCATTGGAGTTAGTTTAGAATAATATTAGATATATAAAAATTTTATGGAACTTTTCACCGTCTTTTACCCACCTCCTAGGAGAATTTGGAAATTCTAATAAAACTTAATTTTACCGCTTCTATGAGTAGAATTTCAAAAATCTGAGAGATACAGTTAATATCAAGGAGTAAAATTTGGTTCAATAAGATAAAAATAATTTTTGGTGAATAGTAACTTTTAACTTTTATTTACCACAGTTAAAAGTAAATAGGGTAATTAAGGGTAAAAATGATATTATTATTACCCTAACACATGTCCTAATTCTATTGGACATGTTTATATTGACCAAAAAAAACCTTATGAATAAAATATTATCATTTAGGTCCACTTGGATTAGATTAGGACATTTATTATTATTTAATTTAAAGAAGAGTTAAAAGAGTTAAAATCAAAGTTTAATAAATAAAAAAATTTAATATAGAGTTATACATAAGATAAATTAGATTATAAATATTCATTAGAAATATAAAAATAGTTCCTACATAATGGTATTTTATTTATAATTTTTATACACTAAATAATTTAATTTATTTATGACACAATTGTGATGTAGTAATTACCTAATTGCTGAAATATTAAAATAATTGATATTATAAATATCAAATTAAATGAAATTTGAGACTTTTTATGAATTACACTAATTTTCTATGTTAATCTGACATATTAGGACTTATTGTATAAATTTATTTCTAAGTAATAATGCTGTTATGAAATTATAAAAAACAAGATACCCAATAGAGTCAAAATTGACATAAAAGAGTTTTTTAAAAAAATTATATTATTAATTTATATTATATTCCTAAAAATCTAAAGTTTGTCCAAGATACTTACATAATGATATGTGTATCATTAATTTACCACTTGGGGGACTCTTGTAAGTTTATAGTAAGTTTATTGACTATATAATATAAAAATACAAAGAGACATGGTAATTGTCAAACTAATTAACTAAGAGTTAAAACTAAAAGATAAGGTTAATAAAGTGAACCAAACCTGTATAAACCCTATTGGTTGAGTGGTTTTCGACCTATCCCCATCTTAAAATTTAAATAATACTCTTTGGAGCCATTAGAAACTGAATATTAATTTACTATAAAATAATATTTCTAGCTTTTCCAAAGGTGCCCCTCACCCCTCTTATAAAAGGGCACTCCGCCTTCTCTCAATTTCACACCTTTAAAGCCTTTGGGATCGGCCAAACTCTGCCCAAATACCCTATAAAATATCCTAAATTCATCCTATAGTCCTTTATTTAGTCATAAATCCAACCTAATGAGCCCTTTTGATCAAATCAAAAGGAAGAACCCGAAGAAGAGGTAATGTTTTCACCACCCTCTTTCAAGTTCCTTTCTTCTTCAACTTCTTCTTTCTTTGTTATTTCCATTATAAAATAATAACTCTAGTATATTATATATATTTTGATGTTATTATAAATATGGTACAACCATATTCAGTATTCTATCCATCCTTTGAATGACATGTCACCATACGTGCGTACGTACGACTTACTGTCTCCGCGTCGTGGTGTAATTGTTATTCAATATATTATTATTTGGATGGGTGTAATAATGATGTGTAATTCATTTAAATAATAAATATAACATGATAATGATTATATATATATGATATACCATCCAATTATATATTATTTTAATATCAAAAAAATGATATTATCTCTCGTGCGTATGTACGGACTACCATCTCCACAAACGCGATGAGATTCATTCCCCATCGTATCCATTCAAGACTAATTCTCATTTGATGATTAAAAGTAATGTTTAAGAACTTTATATAATTCTGGATATGAATAAGATACAACCTATCCATAACAAACACCACTTATGTGACAAAACATATAAAAGAAAATGAGTATGTTAACACCTGAAACGACGATAATACTAAAATATTATTAACAAAGCATTATTAGAAGATAATATATAATATCATAATTATGTATACGGTTCTTGTATAATTTAATAACAATGTTTTAACTATTATACACGAGGTTCACATACCATCGACTAAAAAAAATTACAAGGTAAGGGTTTATTTCACAATCTCTTCCTTATCTGAGGTTGTTTATACGTAATTATCTACTGGGACCTATTTATCATCCACAACCATGTTTCTTAAAAATGTATTTCAAATCATTATTAATATTTTAAAGACTATGGGATAAAGTCATCTATACCCTTGTTGAATTTTTATATGAATTTTATAAATTAATCTTTCTGTAGTTTTCCAAACAAGGTCCTTTTTAACCTTTTCGACAGAATTAAGGTAAGAATGCCTTTTTTAAGTTATACGGTGGGTGCGGTTATTTTCCACCGTTATAAAATTGTCGAAGCTTCCCTTACAAGATTATAAGATAATTTTCAAATTAAATGTTTTATTTTATAATTATGTGACTTTTAAATGATTTAAAAAAAAGAGATATTTCTCTCAAATAGTTTTGATTTCATCTATGTCAACATTCTTCGATGGATTTTAATCTTATTTGAAGTTGATTTATTGTGATGCAAAACTTCCATATTGTATTTAAGATTTTGTGAAATGTTTGACTATGGATGTGTTATTTTTATACCATTCATGGTTTATGGAGAAAGTATTGACATTTCATATGCTAGTTTTAATACGAATATTTATGTTATGTTTAAACATGTTCATATGAGGAATGCATTGGACTTAATAAGTGATGGGTGGAGCCCTCTATAACTCCTCGATGCATCGGTAGGTCTCATGAGACAAACTAGTGTCTTGGCACAAGGTCTTGACAAAATCTTATTTTTATTCTTGGCACGAGGCCTTGGCTATGTGGTTATGATAGTCTGGCATTATGCATTCCATCATTATGAAAGTGGTTATTGATATTGCATGTGATTATTGGAATATTAGAATATCCCTGTGAATAAGTAAATGGAATTATTTCATTTTATCTTTTCCATATTATACTAAAGTTCAAGTTTAAAAGGCTTTTTTTAGTTATACATTTCCTTAAATGTTTATTCTTATTTATGAAAGTTTCTGCTATATTGTTATCCATACTGAGCATCTGAGCTCACCCCTTTAAATGTTTTATTTTTCCCAGGATGTGAAGAAGTAATTTATGAATGACCTGTAGGGATAGTATGAAGGGATATGAAGAAAAGATGTTGTTGTAGTAGTTTTCATTTTATGATGTAATGTAAACTTTATTAATGTATCTAGTTATTCCAAGGCTACTAAACTAATCGGTCTTTCGAGACTTGATATTTTGTGATCATGCCAATACTATGTAATAATGCACTGACTATGGGATACTGGGGTCGGGGCATTACACGGTGGGTTGGGCAGTCACGAGCCATGTGACCCTGCCTGCCACATGCGTATCATTTCCCGCTCTTGGCATGTCTTTCTCTACTTCGAGTGTCACTCACAATCGATCCTGAGTATTGCGGTCGTCCACCTATATGTCCGGTCCTCTTGGACCTCTGCGACATTTGTCTACTTCTAATTGTAGAAGACTCATCTACGTGTCGACTGGTGGTGGATTTCACTACTGGAGACTGATCAGCAAGGAAACTCTCCACTGTGAGGGATCTCTCTAACACCCCCACCTATATCGGGATGCTGATTGAGGTCACTGAAGTTCTGATCTCTCGCCTGAGTCCCTACTCGAAGGTTCGGGCCCTGAAAAATTGGTCCCTAACCATATTGGTGGAGTAGCATGAGAGGTCTGTGAACCTCGCTGAGTACTGAGATATAGTCATGCTGCCCTAACACAGATGAAGTAGCTCCTATATGCCCACTGCGTGAAGAGTCATTGGAAAA
Organism: Viscum album; assembly: GCA_963277665.1. Taxonomy (NCBI): domain Eukaryota; kingdom Viridiplantae; phylum Streptophyta; class Magnoliopsida; order Santalales; family Viscaceae; genus Viscum; species Viscum album. Next base: position 285,817,742 of record OY728151.1, on the reverse strand, counting down.
AACTCTGCCTGAATCAGGCTCTCAAAGTCTACCAAGAGAAGCGTCATCTCTTTGTGGACCTGAAACATCAAACTCCACCATCTTCCTGATGCTGCCTTTAGAAGGCTAGTATCAAGTATCACCATGAGGTCTAATGGTGTCTCTACTAGTCGGAAGACTCTCACCACAGCCTCCAGCCAATCCTCAGCTGCCTGCGGGTCTGTATCTCCCCTGAACCTGGGTGGCCTCCAGCACTGGAACTCATGCAATGCGCTCAAGAGGCATGCACTGTCTGCTACTGGGGATGGTGGAATCGGTGGATCAATGGGGAAAGGTACCGCTGGTGCCTCCTCTGGAAAAGGGCCCCGCACCGAGGCCTCGTTGCTCGGTGGGCTGTTAGTGCGTACAACTCTGAGGACTCTAGCCAGCTATCTGCGTGGAGGAATCCTGAAAGAAACAGATGCAACATAGTCAAAAGATTATACCTGGTGAGTTGACTTGGTTGAGATGACATAAAGAAAACTTTTGAAAACACACATGCAATCAGTGTTTTCATGCACTGAGTCAGAAATCATAAGTCAGGGTTCTGGTTTATGGATACATCGGCCACCACACCAACACTAGAATCCCTAAACTGAAAACCACACTCATTACCCTTAACACTATTGTTTCACAGAAAAGATCATAGCCCAAATTTATATGGTAGAACTGAAGCCTTTGATACCAATTTTTCACAACCCGTCCCCCGGGGTCCGTGTCGTGACTACCCCAAGCCCGCCTTCCATAGTTTAGGGGCTGTTGACGAGAATAAAAGTTGAAATTCTCTAAAACAGGGAAGGAATTTCTTTCATCACCTATAAACACACATAGAAGATACAAACACAAGTAAAATGTAAAACCAATAAGTGAGTACAGTAAGTAAAATGGGGCCAAAATTCCAGCCCAAATGGAAAGTACAAGAAACTAAAAGTAATGTAAAATTTAGAATAAATGAAAAACAGCTACTGGGTCATCCTCCGAGGTTCCTGCCTGAAGGGTTCGTCCATCTCCTCCTCATCACTCCACGTCTGTCCATCTCCTCCATGTACTGACATGTCATATGGTCCACCACTGGGTACCATCCAGTCCTGGTACTCTCAGCCTCTGTCAATGTTGTCTGTCGTCTGCATCCAACACAATAAGGTGCGGGCATATCCCATGCAGGGGTGAGTATAATGATACTCAGTATAGATCCCGAGACCCTCAAGGTCTCACAAAATTCAACAAGGATAAATCAAAAGGTATGAAATCAACATATAACCTTACATAGGTATATGCCCCTACATATACCTAAGTTATCAACTGATCCATCTCAATCATTAGGAAAACACAGAAAAACTAACTCAGTTCAACCAGGATTTAATTATAGGGGTAGTAAAATTTCAAACCCTTGGCTGCTAAAGAAATCCTCCTCTATCGAGTACAGTGAGCCTTCCACAAAAACCAAGTGTTTCCCCCTATCCTTGGACTGCTGAGGTACTCCTCCTCTCGAGTACCATGGGTCTATTGCGTCACACAAAGGCTCTCCCCACCATGGATCTTCCGCCAAAACCAGGTGCTCCCCCTCATAGCCTGCAGAGGTACTTCTCCTGTCGAGTACCGCAGGTCTTCCACCGCAACCAGGTGCTCCTCCACCATGGGTCTTCCGCCACAACCAGGTGCTCCCCACTGGGATATTCGAGTCACTCTGAGTCAATGGGTCAGCAGTCATCACGTCTCAGTAGCTACTAGGTTCCCGCAAAAATGCTCTCTCATCTCCAGAAGGTCCGCTCCACAAGATATTGTTTGATGATCCAACTTCCAAGAAGTCCTATGATGAAGTTACTCAAAGGTCCGCCTTGTCATAGGGGTCTTAAATGCAACTGATGGTGCGTCAATTGGTTTTCTTATCTATGAGTTATTATCCTTTTAGTCCCGGGTCCTGGTTGGATTCGTGCATGATCCAACCAGAACGTATCTCAACTTTACCCCAAACTCCATTGGAATATACTCAAAGGGACCACGGTGATCCAAGATTACCAGCGCCAATAACGGTTCACCAAACGGATGTCTGGTGCCAATGATGTGGCCAAAAGAATGTAAAGGGTCATAGTGGGCCCAGGTCCGGTCTGACTCAGTCGGACCGACCCGCCCTGACCCAGTCTAGTCTGACCCGGTTCGGGTCGACCCGGCCTATCCCATTGGGTCTGGCCCAGCCCGTTGGGTTGGCCATCTTGTTAGGTTCATCCCGGACCACTGGGCCCAACCCAACACGCCGCAAGGAACCGCAGAGAGCCATAGGGGCTTGAGGCAGCTCGGTACAGCATGGGGAGGCTCGGCACGGAAGGTCTCCGCGAGGGGCCAGTTCGACCAGGGCACCACAAGGGCGCAACTGGTTTGGCCGGGGGAAGCGCGACCGAGGTATAGGGGCGCGGACGGTGAGGGTGGTGTGGCCGGGGGCAGCGCAACCAGGGCGCAGGGGCACGGCTGGCGCAGGAAGCACGACCAGTGAGGGTGGCGGGACTGGGGCGCGGTGCAGCTAGGGCGCAGGGGCCGGTTCGGTCAGTGGTTGGAATGCCACAGGGGGTGGTGCAGGTCGCTGAGGCTACAGGTGGCGCGTCCATTTCCTTCGTCACCATTTTAAAGAACACCACTAAGAAGATCAGCGGGGGGTCGGTCCATGATTGTTTGGCCCGTACCCTCCCTGTTTAGGGTGGTAGGAATCGGTTCATCAAGAACAATGCATGACAACCCTCCCACAAAAGAAAAACATCATCGTTCTTAATTTTTAAAGAAAATAAGAACATTTGAATGAATCATACTTAAATAAAATTTAACCCCTACCTTGTTCGTTGTTCGCCGACAGAGTCGCAAGAAAGAAGACAAATTGTTGGCAAAAGACAGACGTCGGTGTTTTCCCAAATCGTTTGATTGTGCGCTAGGTCGTCTTAGTTGAAGACGTTCTACATCATAGGAATCCCAGAGGAATAATTTCAAATTCGGGTTCGATGTTCTTCGTTGGTGGAACGTTCTTCGTGGAGGAAGAATTATTCATTTGAGAGTTTTCTCCCAAGAGCTCTAATCCTCCTTTTCCAACCTTTTTTCCAAAAAACGAATATATAGACCCTCCAAATAATAGATTATCTATTATTTAGTTTTATGTATTTAAAATTGAAATTGTAGAATTTAATTAAATTATATGGCTTAATTAATTAAAGGGGGAGGGTTGACACCATTAAAAGAGGGGGGGTGGCACCATTATGTTAAGGGAGGTCAAGAGACTCTCCCTCATTTATGAGGGAGTTGAGAGGTTTTCCTCGATTAATTGGGTGGTTTTGTCCTTGCTGGTCCCCACACTATAATAATATTACCATTGGTGATGTGGAAGTGAGTCATGTTTATAAAGAATTGATTTAAAAATCATTAAATATGATATAGTTTTTAGAGGATTCATAAAGGATTTATAAAATTAATAAAATAACATAAATATCACATTATTTTAAATTTTATACATTTATTTTCTCATGTATATCATTAATATAATTTATCATATCAATTTTTAATCATTATGATGTCATAATACACACTATATATTTGTACCATATTTAATTTTTATCTAAAAATTTGACCATATTAAAAAAATATGGAAAATTATCTCTTCGATAATTTAAATGTGGTTATTGAAAAAGTAATATTTATTTTATAAAAATAATTTCATAAATATGTGATTTTTCACTTGTAAAATTACATTATACATTTATTGATAAGTGGTAGGATTTTGAGAATTTCATTTTTTGAACCATTATAAAAATATTTTTTGACTTTGTAATATTATATTATCAACTATACACAATAAATATTATTTAATAATAATATTTTAATAATATAAAATTTAATTAAAAAATAAAATAATTCATAAAAAGGAATTCCTTATTTAAAAGTACATATTATATAAAATTATAATATGTGTTTTATCGAATCAAACTCAAAATCACTTATAAAGAAAAAATAATAAAAATTCAATATAGCTATAATTCTATTTGAAAATAATATATAAATATTCATAATATTATGACCTTGATACATATCCATTTTTACACAAACAAAATTCCTAAGGGTAAGTTGCATGACAGTGGTATTTTCATGGGGTGGTTCGGTGTGTATGCTTTGGGTCGTGATCTTAATCAGTTTGAGCTTCTACTATAAATAATTCCTCTCATTCTTTAGTTGTTGGGTCTCAGCTTGTGCATGGTGGATGAAAACTTCCAATGATGATATCTCCATCAGAATACCCAATAAATGGGCTTCATATAGTATGATCCTATTATTTGAGGCCATCACATCTTTTTTCTGTGTCAATTAGATTTTTCAAAAACATATATTTATACTAATAATATGATCACTACTCATTTACTATATTATTAATTGTTATTATTCTATATAGTATTTTTTAGTATAATAGGTTATAATAAAACTAAAAAAATTAATGTTTTTCTTATAACGATAATACATAATAGGTAATTTAATTCAACCCCAAAGTGAATTTTATTTATAAATGTTTATGTCATTTCACATTGTTTTTATATAAATAGTTTAACAGTAAAATATTATGTTTATTTGGGGAAACATATTTTAGGAACACATCATTTTTATTTTGAACTAATTAATGATATTTTAGGATATATTTTATTATATAGAGTAATATATAACCATAAGGTTTAATGTAGATGTTTTTTTAGGTATTAGAAAATTAAAATTTTGGAGATGTAATTTAAAATTTATGAGTTAACATTTATAGTGAAAAAATATCCAATTCTAAGAATATTGAGGTTAATTAGGATGTAAATATATTTATTTTTGGAATAATATATGATGAATATAATGTGTAAATTGTGAATTAAAATGTATTATTTTTTCCATAAGAAGGTATGTTCAATTTTTTTATTATCATACCTTGTGGTAACTATACCATTTTTTGTAAATATTTAAATATAATGGGAATTAATTTTTCTATTTTTTATAGATCTTATGATCCATTAAAATATAATTTTGGTGCTTTATGAATAAAAAGTTCATATTTTATATTCAATTTTTTTTGTAAGATATGAAGTGAAAATTGATCAAATCACAACAATATGATGAAATTGTACTTAATAGATATCAAGTAAGTATATTTTATGGTGTTCTTTATATTGATAGTAAAATAATATCTCAACTATTTGAAAATGACCTTAAAAAATAAATTTTATACTATTTTCTTCATATAAGATCAATAAATAGTCTTTTAACTCATTATATATTTATGTTATTGTGGTTGATAACATTCTCTTGATCATTTAATTTCTTGTGATCAATGATCTCTACCACTCCACGTAATTATTTAAGATTTTCTTCCATGTCAATATTTTAACTTCCCATTAATGTTATCTATCTTCAAAACCTACTTATGTGTTATTAAATATTACCTTAATATTTAACTTTAATACTTTTAATAGGATGTTTTATTAACCATTTTTATGTTCTGGGATTTTGACAAAAGTATTTTCAAATATTAAACCCTAAACTTCATATCACATGATAAAATTGGGAGGACACAATTTATTTAATGTGTGGACAATGTAACACCCAAGTTTATATTTTATATTTATTTTAAATAATTTAAATTGTTTTTACATCAATAATTACAAAAAAAACAAGAGATTTTAAAATAAGATCATTGTGTTCAATATAATATACAACCTCCAACACTGAGCTTAAAGGACCCACAAAATATATAATTTAAATATGATAGTTATAACCTAGATTTTTAATTAGAGGGTATTGATATGATTAAATAATTCATTCAATATATATAAAGGACCTAAAAAATGTAAATTTATTAATGAATTCTTAATCAATAATAATATAAAATTTAATAATGATATTTTATTCTAAATAAATAAGTTTCCATAAAAAATTATTTTTTTTCAAAGAAAATATTATAAGTAATTTTTTAGTTATTTTAGAAACATTATATTATAAAATTAACATAATTGTTTAAATAAACATATAAATATTTACTTTGGATAAAATATTGCTATTTTTTATACAATACATGTTTTATAATGAATAGTGGAAAAATACCAATTTATAGTAAAATTGTCATTTCCTTTTAATAAATTAAGTATTTTTAAATTGTAATTATTACTTTAATATGATTTAGAATTTAAATATGTAATATTTATTTATATTTAATTAAATTAATTACATTTTAATAAAATTTATACTTTCTTTTAATTTAATTTTTATATGGTTTAGAACACAATTTTTTTAAAATATTTTTTTAAAGTAAATAATGTTTCACCATTTTAACTAAATAAATTTACCCTTAAAGAGGAATTTTTTAAACTATATTTATATATTTTATATATATAAATATTAATTTAAATCAATTTAATTATTATCTATTTTTATGTAGTTTTTATAAGTTTATCTTATTCTTGAAGAATCCATTTCTAGTAAAGTTGTTTTTTTGTTATGTCTACTAGTTAACTTTTAAATTTAATGAATACACTTATATTAGTTGAATTTAGTAAAATGGTATCAGTATTTTAAATTATAATAATTAATATTATATAATAATTCCAATATATATTTTTACCATAATGTATAGTGAAAACATTAAAAATTAGTTAATGTGATTATGGAAAAAGGGGGTTTACCGAGCGGTCAATCTAAGAAGTTAAGTTTTCAAATGGAATAAAAATAATACATTTATTCTTTATAGACATTTTTTTTAAATTTTTCATCCAAGGCAGGAGAGTGGGATATTTTGGAGCCTTGTGTCTTTTGAAAAATGACAGTGTAATTCATTCTTCTAAAAAATTCCAAGTGTGTCCTCTCCCTCACATATAAAAGGCTACTGCTATCATTACCTATTCACACATAAAATTAAATTTATTTTATAATTTCATTACCCCAATACCATACATACATCCCTCTGAATATCCTAGGGGTAATTTTTGACAAGAAATCATAATTAGTATGGCTTTCGGTGCAAACCTTAAGAGGTCCGCTGAATAATTGGTATCATTCTTAAATGAGAATTTTTATTTTATTTCTCCTTAAAATAAATTAAAATATAATTATATCATGATAATATAATAAAACAACATCTCCCATATATGTATACATTATTTTGTTAATATACTAATCTATACTCATTTTCTCGTCTAAAAATGGGTACCAAAATTGGGGATCATGTGTACAACAGACTACTAGGCCGCTAACCGATGTAACCCATCTTCCACAAAAACCTCTCATTGATGGAAATAATTATATATAAAATGTATATAAATAATATTTAATATATTATTGTAATTATGTAATGATACAATCAAATAAAACTTCTTACTTTACATTCCTTTAAATATATGATAATGTCACTCGTGTGTACAGTGAAGAACCGTCTCACAAATCGATGTGATTATTTTTTCACATACACTTTACTGGGAAGGTAATGAGGATAAATTTAATTAACATATGTATTATATAAGACACCATAATTAATTTTTTAAAATGTGATATATTATTTACCTTCTTTTTATTCCATCTATCGAGGAAAAAGGAAATAGTTTTCATGCATATGTACATCCCATTGTCTCTATTAACGGTGTAATCCATTTTTTATCTCTAACTTTTATATATTACTATAAATAAATATACAATTCAAATATAGGATATATATATCATAGTAATAATTATGGATATTGTTTAGACATTATCAATGTAAAATTGTCAAAATTTTCAAACCAAAATATACAAGAAATACGATGCATTTGTCACCCAAAATAATGATCCTAACATTGAATTATTTTAAATGGGTGATAAAAAAAATTAATTAAATAATATATTATTTGAGATATATCATTTTGGTTATGTAATATATTAACAAAAAATTTATTTTTATATATATAAGTCTCAAACACATTCAAAGGAAGCAGAACCTGAGGTATGGGTTTCTCATATCACTTTTACATTTGTTAGAAATTTTTTATATTCACCACTTATTTTTTTTTGTGGTGTACATAATGAAACTTTTGATATGTGATATCATAAATATATTTCATTTCATGGTATTTAATTTTTCATTTTATGTTATTTCTTTCATAGGTTATAGGATTCAAAACTTACGACGGTTGTAAGAGTTTACTTCATAATCTCATCATTATTCGAGATTATTTATGTTTAAGTATCACTAAGGTAAATTAATTTGTATTTATATATTTTAAAAAAGTTTAATTATCCCCTATTTATTAATGTAATTTTCATGTAATTGAACTATTTTTCTCTATATTTGGTACATAAAATTATTAAGGAAATTATTTTAAGGAATGTTGACTTTATTTCTCTCTCCAGTTGAAAATCATTTTTTCCTCAGAAGTTATCTTTTTTTAAATGTTTTGAAATTATAAAAATTATTTATTAAAGGAATTTTTACCCATGTTTTAATTTTTAATATATATTTTTAAATGAGTCTTCTTTATAATTTCAAAACAAGGAACATTTTACCCTTTTTACAACTATGTGAATGAATTATTTTTATCTTATACGACATGTATATAATTTTCCACTATCATGACCAATCAATGTTCCAATGATTATTTACATGTTTTCAATGTGATTTTAAAATAAAAATATTTTCAAAATGATTTTGTGAACTTTTTTAAATTGTGATATACAATATACAAAGGTTATTTTCCTAAAAATTAATTAAGGATCCTTTCTTGGAATTTCTATTACTAAATTAAGAAACCCGTATTATACTTCTTCTATACAAGGGATATATTATACTAACACCATACATTTTATTTCTCCATATAATTTAGGATAATTTTTACTAAGGATGTACTTTTTTTGAATTCACCATATTACTCTGTCTGGTTTATGATTATTTATTTGGTTATATATTAATATTTTATTTGTTATTTTTTCAATATGAATATTTATTTTTATTATTTTTCCCCTTTAAAATGAGAAATTAATTAGAACTATAAAGAAATGGGTGGGGTATGAAATTACAAATCCCCAAGATTAGTTTAATGTTCTCATGATACAAATCAGTTGAAAAAATTAAAGGTTTTTGACCAATTGTTTTAAATTATCTTGTAAAAGGTATCGATAGTATATTTACGATGTCTTTTATTATGTATTCCCTAATTATTATATTAGTTATTGATGTACATGTAATTATTATATTAGTTAAAATATCTGTTGATACAATTTGAGATCAGGTGATTATTTATATGGCTTTATTTTAAAATTATTTATTCCATCCATATTATGGTCAGGTTATTATTTAAATGAAATTTTTTTTCAGTTATTAAACTTTCAATATTTATTATTATTATTTAATCATTAAAGCATCCCCTATAACCATACCCTTAATATGAATCTGATTAGAACCATTTATTATTTGTTATTTTACACTTGGTACTGTGAAGTGTTTTGTTATTGATATGAAAGAATATGCTAAGGGGATAATAGTGTTCTCAATGAAAAAACATTGAGTGTTTTTTAAATGTAATGTAAATTTCAAATATGTGTCTAGTTTACCAAGACTTATAAACTATCCAACATTTTGGGATGTGATTGATTATATCTAGTGCCTATATAATAATATAACCATAATCTTTGGTCTAAAAAAGTCATGTTATTTACAATAAATCCCTGAAATTTTGTTCCCAAATTATTAATAATCTCCTCCAAAGATTTTATAAGCACTCTCTCAAGTTAAGGGATCTATCACTTTTCTTTTTCATTAAATAACATTAATTAAATTTTTCTTTTAGAATATAAATATATTATGCATTAATGTATTTAAAAATATATCTTATCTTCCAAGTTTATATTATTTTAATGAGGAATCATTTCTCCCTAATCATTATAGTATTTACCTAATACATTACAATACCGAAGTAAGGGATCATATACTTCTTCTATTTATTCAAGAACCTTATTTATGTTATGTCATTGATTTATAAATATTTATGTTTGGATATGATGTGACACATCCCTATTAATATGTTTATGATATCCAAGAGACTATAAACCACTTTAACTCTCATTTAACACTTCCATGAGTCTTTATGTACACCTATTATCATTCTTATAATTATACTATTATTTTCCATGAAAAACCATTGTGAACTAAATACCCATCCTAATTTAAACTAAAATGAATTTAAATATATGTAACTATTAGTGATTTACTAGAGACATCCATTTATATAACCACCACTCCCTAATCATGGTCTTCAAAAGATGAAATAGATCCTTTTGTTGAATGCTCTAAGTGGCACACATATTCACAGAAATGTTATGAATTTTATGTGTGTATCCAGAATTATATTGAACTATAATGTACTATGAATTTTTTTATCACATTATATGAAATTTATAGTGCATGGGTGTTTATTCTAATAAAAAAATGTTATGATGTAATCACAGTTATCCTTGACTTGAATTTATGATGTCATGTTTTATATTGATTCCACAGTCCCATGTTTACTTTCTATTATCATCTTATATCATGTGTCGATGTTCAACTTCTTATTTCTCACTCTTATTATGATATATTTTTATTTATATTTAATAAAATGTACTGTATTAAATTATTTTATTCATTTATTATTACCTTATAGGGATTTATAGTTCACTACTATATTATGCACATCCTTAAGTTATCCCATGTTGTGTTAGAAGATCCATGGAATATCAGAGTATGGTATAGAGTTTTTAAATAATGGTGTTGTTTTTCTATTGTATGTTGTTATTTTATATACTTAATTATCCAAATCCAATAGGTGTAACTACCTTTTGTGGTTTTATTAAGTTCACCTTGATGAAGAAAATCATTAAATAATGTGTATGAATGATATGGGTTGTCATAGTTTTCATAGTGTCTATGGTAATTTCAGTTGAAATACTAGATAATATGCTAGTTGTTAATTAGAGGATTATTTTATTTAATTATATTAGTGATATTATTCCTGTAACTTTAGAAATAATTATCTTGATTCCCTTCCCTTAAAAACCCAAAACACATTCTCTTACCCCAAATATATATTCTAAGATGCCTCTCCACACACTATTGACATTAGCATAGTTAGATTCTTTAACCCCCTCATAAAATTATCCTATGTTCACAAAGAGTTAAAAATTATTTTCTACTTTTTACCCCTTTTCCCACGGGACCAATAATAGTCAAAAATTTACAATTTGATATTTAGGTTACATCAGACAATTTCCTTATGGATGATAATTTTTGGAATTGATAAATATTTTATACTACATGACCTTAAGAAATTGAAGTATTGGTAAACCATACTCTAAATATTCCTGAAATACATAGAGGCAAATCATATATGAATTTTTAATATTTCATAAAAATCCTAAATAGATTCAACTTCTTCTTTCTCAGTCCAATGAATTTCCTCTCATTTTTTGTAGAAAGATTATTGTAGACGTAATTATTAAAAAAAAATATTCTTTAATTCAACCCATTAAATGGAATAAATTTCATAGTTCACCTTTGTATCATTTACTAGTTTCCACCATTGATTATCTCCTCCCTCTTATTGGTAGATGTCCTAAGTTAAATTCTCTTTCTTAGTGCAGTAGAGCGAAAATACTATTCCACCAATAGAGTTAATATATTTCTCCCTAAACAGGGGAACATTAAATCCTATAAAATTAGGAGATTGTTATTTTGTCAATAACTTAACATCTACTTATTCTATCTTATTTTAAAGAGGGTGTTCAATATATTCATGTTATTGGTCATAAATTTACTTAGTTTTTCAAGTAATTTTGGTTATTTACTTCGACTCCCAATATATTAGGAACTTTATTTTTGGGATATAATCACATTTCCTATTTCATATTTTTTAGTGACGCCTAAAATTTAAAATATACGATTACCTTTAAATGAGATGAAAATTTTTGATATCATTCTCCCCATGAAACATCGATCTAAAACAATACCCTGATTTTTTTAATAAAAATATAAGTTTTAATTATTATTGTTAAAACTATGATTTTGAAATAATAGAAATGTATAGGTGTGTCCACCTTCTAAAATATTTATAAAAATAATAATGGATACTTTTAATATGAATCTAACAACATATGTATGACTAAAACAATAAAGAAAATATGTTTATGCCTAAAAATGTAATTTTTAAAAATTAGTGTTTTATTTCAAGAAAATAATTTCATAATAATTAAATAATAATAAATATATATTATCTATAAATTAATTCATAATTAAAAAAGAAATAAAAATAAATAATAGTTAACAATTTAAAAAATTATTATTTTTTATATGAATACCATTCTACTATATTTTAAGAAATTTATATAAATATTGAAATAACATATTTTAGAAATTTATTTCAAAAAAATTTAATACATATTTGTATAATATATAATAATATAATATTAATATGATTTTTTAGATATTTTTATAAAAATTATTATTGTTTGTTGAATAGTTTAAATGCCATTTTTACAAATAACATGACTTTTAGGAAATTATATGTATATAAGTATGAGTTTTAAAATTATGAAACCATTTTATAAATAGAAAATGTATTTTATATGGAATATTATAAATTTAGAAATATTGGTGTTAATTTAAAACCCATATTTAAAATTTTATAACATAAGTAATATTTTCATAAATTGTTTTAATAAAGCATATTTATTTATTTAAAAAATGATTTTTATCATTTTTTTAAATGGAATAAAAATAAATTTATTTAAAATTTATAATAATTAGTTGTAAATTATCTAATATGGATTAATTCATTATTAGTTATAAATATCAATTAACATTATGTAAGAAACTAGTTACCCTATTAATGGATAAAATGAAAAAGGTAATAAATCAAGGAAAAAGGGGCTTGAATCATTAAACAACATGTTTATAATTGAGTGGTTGAGGTTTGGATCTTCCTTTTCTATTAAAAAATCTATTTTTTTTCTAAATTTTGGTGCCACATGATTTAATTAATATTACATTTCACTATATTAAGTTGATATATTTACAAAAGAGTCGATCCTCCACATTTATTAAAGGGGGCTGACACCACCCCTTCATTGCACGCATAAAAATTAGGTTTCCTGTGTGAATACAACACTATTTCCATAAATTATAATATTATTTCACTATCAAGATCTTATAGACACAATAAATTATCTTAAACGATGCATTTCCAATGGTTCATCCAAGTAAATATCAAAGTGTTCGAACTAAGTAATAATTTTTAATTAACTAATTTCATTAAAAATATTATTTTCAAATAATAATATTTAGACAACTATCAAATTAAATATTTATTCTTTATATAATTAATATAATTATTATGTTTTTATAATAATTAATCACATTTTCATTTTCAATTATGAAATAAAAACATCCAAGCATGCATTGTGAAGACTACCACCTCTATGGTGGAACATGATTGGTTTTACTTTGATTCGGTAAAAAGAATATATAAATGGGTAATATAATAAATAATTATAATATTTATTTTCATTATTTTTATTATTTAATATTAATCCATATTACACATTTCTCTTGTTCTATAGAAAATGTAATCATCAACCATTTAAACATGTGGAATAACGCCTCTGTGTAATGATTGATTTTCATTTTTAATTTCATCAACGCCATACATTGATGATCATTAAGATGGGATGAAATGAAAAATATTAAATTTATGATATCATTAATTATATTTTATGTCAAATTTTAGGCCATATTAATGTTATGATAAAAAATAATTTTCATTATTGCAATTTCTTAAAATGAGCGAACAAAGAGGAAACTGATCTCTTCTTTCTAAGTGATGACTTTATATAAATTTTATTCTCATTGTAAATAGTTTCCATCAAATTATATCACAATAACAATCACTAAAGAAAAACATTTTTCTTTATTTATAATAATATTTCATCAAAACTACCACATACTCATCCATTAATCATGGTAGGTTCATGTTTGTGTTTGTTTTACCAGCTTAATGAAAAATACTATGTATTTGTATCATGGATGATAATTGAGTCTTATTTATAAGTATAATATGATATTAATATTTAAATAATTTATTTTTTTGGAATGTTTATATGAATACATAACTTATTAATGAAGAAATCAACCATAATTAATTAAGAACCATATAAAGATGGTCTTCATTGATTTCAATCTCATGGATCATAACCAAAACTACCACAAAATAAAATTATTTCTTTATAAAATATATTTTAAAATATATTGTAAAACATAAAATTAAATTTTAATGACAAAATTTGTAAAAATAATGAAAAACATCCTATTTTTTTATGAAACTAGATTAGAGATATAAATATTACTAACACATAATGTGGTAAATAGATAAATCTAAATCATATATATATATGTATGTATTTATAGGATGACTATAAAAAAGAGTATAAATTGATGTAGTTATGAATAAGGATCCTTATTATGTTTTTAATGTACTCAATTTATTTATTCATGATATTTGGTGCATGAGTATATCAAATGAGGACCAATATAATGGGTTTCACTTCAAATTCCATTATTTAAGACATGAATGGTATTATGAAACTAGTTTAATTTGTGTGGAGAATATAATGAAAATTTTATATAAAATATCTTGAAAATTATTTTAATCATTTTATATTAGGTTCAAGTAGAATCCCTCTTTTTCAAGGATTTTTGATTAAATTATTAATCGATTCTTATAGGTTTTCTTAGTATCAATTATGATTCATTGAGACATGTTACATTTTATGCACCATGTTTCATTTCTATGGTCTTATATTGACTTTATATCACATTAATGTTCAATATAATAATTTATTTTAATTTATGTTATAATCTTGGACAAATAAAATTATTTTCTTCAAATTTATATTGATTCAATTATTACCCTAATCATAAGAGTTTTTGGTAACTTAATTTTAATTCATTATGTTATGATTTCTCACTTGATCATATTTCATATATGTTTCATTCATTATACCCATTAATTTTAATTTTATACACTCTTTTATCATTTATATCATAAAAAAAATTCAAATGATTCAGGCTTCATGGAGTATATTTCTCATAATGAAAATTGATAAGCCTTATTTCAATCCATTAATTTATATTTTTTCGTTATGAATTTATTTATTCCATGTTTTTGTTATCTCACCCTAATATTATATAATATTCTATTTTGTAATCATATTTTGGAAAATTATTTTCAAACATTAATGAATGTTTTGTTACAGTTCTTACAATTGAATTTCGGAATTAATATATTTAAAAATAAAAAAGGTGTTCCCTTTAACATTAACATATTTTACTACCTATAATCATTTCACTATATTAAATATTATTTTTTTCAAGGCTCCATTATTGTATATTAAATTTAATAGTGAATTGTTCCTAAATATTTGATGTCATGTTTTCAAAATTTAGCATTGAATGGGACATGTAATCTATATATTATATAATGGTTAACAATATTTTCTAAAATCACTTTTATGTTTTTTCATCATATTAATTTTAATTTTAAAAATGATTTACCCAACTTGATTTTTATTTTTCTTATCAGATATATATTCTCTCATTTTGTAGATTAAACTTAGGGTATAAAGAAATTTGATTTATTGGAAACTGCTCAATTTATTATTTTTGTGAGGGTGTTTTTCATTTATATCAACACCCTTCCATGTGTACTTATTGTACTGGGGTGATTTCCTCGTGAAAACATCTACCATTATTCACTAGATGGACTATAGTAATGTAATTAATGTACATAAATAACCATATAATCATTTCCCTATATGGAATATAAATCACATTTTTTATAATTCAGATTAGATGACGTTCACCTAGAAGGTATGTTATTATATTAATATAGGGAAATGTGTTGTCATTGTGTAATATTTTATTATAATATAGAAGATTATTAGAAATTTTACTATGTGTTATTTAACCAACTATATTATTCCTCTTGATGTGCTATTATCATGTAATCCATTTTATTGAAATTAGGAAAATTGTTGAAATTTTTTATGATTACAGACTGCTAGGATAATTGTATATATATTAGAATTTTTATCATTCATTATATTAATATCCATGTTTTTATTCATCAATAAGATCATTAGGTTATTTTATTAAAATAATTGTTGAATATAATGTTAAATTTATTGGAATTAATTATGCGATGGGTGGGGAATGAAAATATATAGTCCATCTATGACTCAATATGTCACATTAGACAAAACATGTTGAGTTTTGGTGTATTTAGCTTCCCAAAACTGGATAGTGTGTTTCCATATAGCCTTGAGTACATGTTTTTGATGTATATAATTATCCATTATGTAAATATGAGATTATTATTATAAATATTCATGTTTTTATTTATTATCATGGATATAGAATTATCTTAGTCTAATGTTTAAACTATTGTCATGTTGTTTACTTGTTCCTTCTATAATATTCATTCTGGATTTATGCCATAATTTTCTTAGTTTAATATTTTCCCTTATTGAGCATTTGATATCACCCATTGATATGTTTCCATTTTTTTATGATTTTTATGAAATGTAGTATTTGTTATATGTTTATAAGTACAACATATGAGCAAGAAGTTCTGATAAATGTTGGATAATTATAAGAAATTAATTAATTTTTTATATAAAAGTAAAAATTACCTTTTGTTGAGAAACATATGTAATATATTATTTTATGATTTTTTCAAGTTATCTAAATCTATAAAATTGATATGGTCATTCATATATAATAGATTCCATAATCAATTTTTAATTTTATAAATTATGATATTTATATTCATTCTTTAGCAGTTGGAATCAAATAATTTATGTAAATTATGTGCTTATAGAACTAGATACAAACATTCATGTCTGAGTTACTGGAGTTGGTTTCAAAGGAAATGAGTGGATACATATAGAGATTAGATTGTTTGTTGAGGGTAATATAAGGATTGATAAGTAAATATTTATCATAATTAAAAAGGTATACAAAACCTTTTGGGATATGTATATGATTTAATATTAATTAAATGAGGCACATTTTATTTGGGGATTACTATTAGATAACTTCAATTAAAATAAAGAATAAGTATAATTATAGAATGATATCATGATATTTTGGTAAGGTTCTGAGTATGTGGTTTTCCTAGAAATAACACCGTGTCTGGCTACCGGTTTATGGATGTGGCATTTAAAAATATTCTCCTTGGGGAAATCACCCCAAAAATTATGATTGAGAATCTAATCAAAATTTAGTCAATTTCTTAGTTAATGGGACTAAGACTTCACAGATGGCTAGAAACTCATGTAGAATATGTATTAAATAACAATATCCTCATAATGAATAATTTTGAATGATTTATTACTGATTTTAACTAATTAGGTTATATAAAAAAATAGGAAAGTGACCATGTACAACATAGATTGAAATTTTGAGACTCATATGTTAAGGTAAATATTAAATGATTTATTCTCTCTTAGAAAATGAATCTGCTCTATTTTGAGAGTAGTTATTTCATTGGTTTTTTGTTTATATTATTATCATAATGTTTATGGTGGTATCAGATCTTTATTTTGATTACTATGTTAAGAAGTAGGAGAGAACCCAAATCAAATTAACCTAGGTTGAAAAAAATTACATAGTTTAAACTGAGAGTGATATACGTTGAACTAAGATGAGTTATATGAACTATATGATAACATGATTGTGTTATAATGTGATAGAGATCAAGGTAAAATTTTCTTGTGGTTATTTATGTTCATTATATTATAATAACCATACTTTATGATATTTTTATGGTTTTAGTAATTCTTTATGTTCAAAGTAATAATGTTAATAATGGATTTCGTATAAAATGTAGAAAATTTACTCATGAAAAACATATTGGGAAAGAGGTTTGTGTGATAAATCACATGATTATGCTAAAATATTGGTTAAAATTCCCTCAAGGTGTAGCCTTAGTATGTTTTGGGTGAGATTGTGTTTTTCAAAAAATCTAAATAATATTGAATGAGCATGGTTGGTGTTTTTCAAAGCAGGTGTTTAAGGTGGCGTAGTTTCCCAATGTTATAAAAAATTTTGGGCCTCAAAAAATTAAGAGTTTGTTTTTTGGTTAAAGTTGATTTCTGCATAGGGGAACATAGTACACAGAAAATGAATCCTAGTTCATGAAATGAGTATGGAAGTACACATAATTTCAAATAGAATCAGCGAAGGGAGGGAACCGTGATGCGTGAGACTAATACCACATACAAGAAAAGTTTGTGGTTAATATGGTATAAAGAATAAATGTGGTATACAGAAGGCTTATGATGCATGAGATGACAGTGTTTTAGGGAAATGAAGTGGTGATTTGAGAATCTGAAAAGGGAATCACTCAAAAAATGGTGATGATGATTTTGGACGTTGCATAGGAATAGTGGTGGTACACGGACCACGTAGGGAAAGAATGTTCATTTAGGAAGTGGTATACGGTGAAGTATGTACCACATAGAAGATTTGGGTAACCCAGATTAGTGGGTTTTTTTCATATATATTTTCTTATATAAGTAGTTCCTATCCCATAATTACTGAGAGGGAATTATATTATATAAAATCATTGCTTCAGGAATTTAGTGATGTCTGAAAGAAGTTTGAGAGGGATAATTCTTGGAAGGGTGAAGTAGTTCGCACAGAAGAAATTCTAGAGAATGATTTTTGCGAGGTAATATAGTTTTAAAAGGAAAAAGGTTCTACGAAGGGAAGGTCGTCAGTGGAGGAAGAAATCTATTGCAGAAGTAGGGAAGTATGAGGAATCAGTGTGATAAGGTGGTTCGTGGAGTCGGTATGTGAAGGAAGTGTGCAATAGTACAAGTAGAGGTAATTTGTGGGAGAATAAATCGATGGAGGAGAATTGGATCATGGAATTGGAAGCAGTCCGTGGAGGAGGTGATCTAAGAACCATAACTACTAAAAAGTACACATAGTATGCAAGTTGGTATGTGGAGGAAGCTGGGTGGTTTTCGAAGGGCTCGAGGATGCTTTCAAAATATCAAAAATAGTTTTTGAGAGTAATTTGTGCTAACCAAACAGTACAAGGGAAAGTGGATTTCATTTATGGATGAAAAATGGACTTCAACAGAGCATCTACGAACATTGTGGATGTATGATTTTAGGAAAATAAAGGGACCTAAAACTCTATAAACCATGAGTGGATCCATTCTAAATGCAGTTCAAAAAGGAAGTGGAAGACAATGATCCTATCCACCGGTAGTGAGCCAAAGGAAGAGACATTGAGAGTGACTATTGGGAATGCAGTGAACATACCTTAAACATTGTAACGACAGTGAGCCTGGGTATAGAAGATTTAGGTCGAACCTTGTAATCGGTAGTGAGTTTCAGTGTATTTGGTAAATCATCACATTTCTATTGTATGCTCCCTAGACGTAGCCTAGTGAGGGTGATCCAAGTAAAAATAATTGTTTCCTATAGATTACTTCATTTCTGTTCATATATTTATACAAGAGAAAGAGAGAATTGTGTTTTGTTTAATGATGAAAGAAGATCCGAAGGGGCATGAGTTTTAATTTTTCATACCCTGATTTACCTCCCCCTTTCAGGGTATTTGGCCTAGTGGACCTAACACAATCCACATTATAATGATCACTCGTAATGTTAAAATAATTAATGATTGATAAGAAATTATAATTATGAATAGTTAACATTTTCAAAAGGTATTTTCTGATGTGAACAGTTTTCCGCTATATTTTAAGATTTTATGTTAATATTTAATTATTATATTATATAAATTTATTTTGAGAAAATTTATGTTAAATTTTGTATTAATCATAATAATATATGATCAATATAAATTATTGATCTTTTTTAACCACACATATTTTTTATGAATAATGAAAAGTTTAGTTTTTACAAATAAAATGAAATTAATGAAATTATTAGTAAATAAGTATAAAATGGAAATTAATTATACATTTTTATAATACCAAATTTTTTTAATATGTGATGGTATTTTTAAAAAAAAGTTTGTTTTAATTAAAAAATAATATTTTATATTTTAAAACATATGTAATATTTTCTCAAAAAATATTTGTTATTACATTATATTTTTTTAAAATTAAATTTTCCCACATTCATAAAATGATTAAAATGTAATTGATTTAAAATTTATAATAATTCAGTTTAAATTTTTTAATAAGAACAAATTTATTTTTAGACTAATTGATTATGTATCTTTATGTAAAAACTAGTAACCATGGTAATAGCTAGAAGGGTAAATGTACTAATTCATGGAGAAAATTCATTAAAACAAGTTAAAAATGACTATAATTTAGTGGATGAGGTTTTTCCTGACATTGTTTCCTCACCAATATATTATTTCTCAATTTTAGACATATATGTCATGTTTATCATTTTCTACCTTTATATTAAGTTTAAATTATTATAAAAATGTCATTCTCAACACATATAAAAGTGTTATCTCACCACCCCTTTAAGGAACTCATTAAATTTTAATTTCTCCCTAAAAACCTTCCCTTTTTCCTTCCACTATAATAATCTTTCACTATAATGAGCTTCATTTCGCAATATATTATCGTATTCATCCCCTTTCCTTGGGATCTTCCAAGAAAATCTCCTAGTACTCAACATGAGTAATAATTTTTACAATAAGCCTTGCTATTCTATTATTCATTTAAAAATATAATTTCAAAATACATATATAATTAGAAAAATTTTTTTATATATATAATATTATTATACTATTAGAATACTAATTATTTCCATTTTCCCTTTTCAATTATAAAAAAAAAATTGTCAAACGTGTGTTGTGTGAACTATCACATCCAAGAATCAACATGTTATGTTTAACTTAAGTACAATAAAAGGATAGTCTAAAAGTTGAATATAATAAATAATAATGAAATTTATAACATTCTTATAATTATAAAACATTAAAATATAATTTTTGTTTATCCCACTTTCTGGAAAAGAACAACCATCCACCATGTGTACATGTGGATAACCACATCTATAGAACGATTGATTTTCATTTTATTTTCCTCAAATAATTACATGGATGGTCATTATTATGGGATTAAAATATAAATATGATGTTTTTAAAATAATTAATTATTATTTGTGTTAAATTTAAATGCACATCAATTTTATTATCGATAAATGATTATCATTATTTCAATCGTTTAAAGAGAGAAAACTAATGGGGAAACGATCTCTTCATTTTATGTAACGAATTGAAATAAATTAGCTACCACTTATAAATCATTGTAAGTATTATATATAAAATAAATTAAAACAAAATTAGATTAATATTAATCTATTAAAAATATATTACAAATAAACCAACTCATAATCATAAATTAATCATGGTAGGATTATGTTTGTGTGGGTTTACCCACATACTTAAAATTACAATGAATTTATATCAAGGATGACTGTCAAAAATTATTTAAAAGTATAATATTTTAAAAATATTTAAATATTTTTTTTCATTCTGGTAATGGTATATGAATATTATATTCAATAGTTAAGAAATCACCCTCCATTCACTAAGAAACACTGAAAAATGCTCATCCCCGATTTAAAACTCATGGATAAAAAAACTACCATTAGATAAAATTATTGATTAAAAAACTCTATTTTAACATATATTTTAGTACCATTAATTATATTTTAATGATTAACTTTGAGTCAATAATGAATAAAAAGACAATTTTTATGAAACTAGTTCAAAGTTATAAAAATTATAAACACTAAGTGTTAAAATAGGAAAAACAAACTAATATATATATATATATTTAATGATTATAAATGCTGATTATAAATGGTTATGGTGATGAATAAAATATATTAGTACAATTTTAATTAAATTAATTTAATAATTCATGATTTTTGGTGATTTTTCAAGACAAATTATTACTGAGGTATGTGTTTCTGTCTAATATTACACTCTCTAATATATATATATATATATATATATATATTTAATTATACACTTGATTTTATTTATTTGGTGTATATAGATCCAATTTTAAATATTATATCATGAAGTATCTTCCAATATTAGTCTTTTAGGTTCAATTAGAATCCCACTCTTTAAAGTGGTTTAGATTTAGATTTTTTCAAGATTCAAGGGCTTCCTTGGTCTCAATTATGACCCATTGAGAGATATTACATGTTATAAACCATAATTACTTTATATAGTGTTCTATTTATCTAATATCCCATGAATTTTTTAAACATTATTTCATTTTAATTATTGGGATAAACCAATAAAAATAATTTCTTTTCTACAAACTTATTTCGACTTAATTGTTACCCCTTACATAAGAGTTTTTTTTGGCACAATTGTCATTCATTGAGTTAGGATTGTTCACATGAACATAAATCATATATAGTGCATAAATTCTAATATTTTCTAGTAATTATTGTTATCATCTAATAATTTACATGATTACCACATAATACATTTTTAATTGATTAATGATTTAGGGACTATGTTTCCAGTAAGGGATATTGATAACTGAAGTCTCCATTCCTTGAGTTATATGGTTTATTCATAAACCTCATCACTCCATTCTTGTTTTATTTCTCCCTAATACATTATTTTATAGTAATTTATAATCATATTTCAAAAATTAAATTTTAATATAAATTAATTTTTTCTTATAGTACATATAATTTTAGTATTATATTAAGGTATTTTTTCAATAATGAAAATGGGGGTTTTATTAACATTCACATGTTTATTATTTCTATCTACATTTCTCTAAGATAAAAATTATTCCTTTTCGATGATCCATTATATGATATTATTTTTAAATGTAATGATTTTTTAAGATCTATCATGTCTCCTTTTAAAAAGTTATCTCTAAAATCAACAGGTAAATTTTTACTTTACATTGATGTTTAAAATGTTTTCTAAAGTATATTTTATGTTTTATCTACCATTCACTTTTCTATTTCAATTGGGTTTAACCTAACAATTTTTATGTTTCATGATTAATCCACTCATTTATAAATGCTATCATTTTTGGGGACTGATATCTTAGTAATAGAAGATTAAATTCTTATTATACTGTTTGGAGCATTCTTTTTGTGAGTGTTATTTTTTTCATTTATTACAAAAAAACATTTATGTTTCTTTTATTCACTGGGGTAATTTTATTTATAAAAAATCCATATGATTTCATGTGATGTAATATATTTCTATTGTTACCATATTAACAAATACATATACTCAATTTCCAACGAGCCTATACCCTAGTGGTACAGGCTTCTGCTTGGCATCCAAAAGACCTAGGATCAAATCTGGGCAGGGGCGAATTTCTGGGGTACTATAGCAGTACTGTAACAGCGGTGGAACTGTAGTAGCGACGACACTGTAGTGGTAGAGGGACTATAGTAGCGGCTGTTGCGGCGGCTGTACTGTAGTAGTGAAGGCACTGTAGTAGTACTGTTCACCGAAGGGTCATTTGGGCCAAAAAATGGGCTTTCACGCCTTGTATTCAGGCCACATTTCCTTGGGCCTTCGTGCTATGTAATGGGTCTCCCTCTACCCAGTCTAAAGAGGTCTTCTCTTTAAATAATAAATTTAGGCTTCATACCCAACCTTTTAAAAAAATACATATACTCATTTCTCTTTATGGTGTGAAAATCACATATATTATAATTCATATAGGAGGATGTTCACATAGAATTTATGTTATTATTTTGAGATCGGATGATTATTAGTGTGAAGTAATTTTCTATTCCAATATTGATTATTATAGGCCATTTAAAATTTTATTGTTTCCATATCCACCTTATTCATATGGATGGTTAATAATCATGTTATCCATTTCATTTAAATGTGGAAATTAATTAAAATTACTGATTATTTTTTACCACTAATTCATTTTTATTATGTATTTAAATTAAATATCATTCATTATATGGATATCTATGTTTTTAGTCAATAAGTTTTTCCTTAGGTAATGGTATGAAAAGTCTTGTTGAATATTATAGTAACTAAAAGGGGCATAATGAGGTTACTAGTGGGGCCTATGATTATATATCATCTTGATTCATCGATATGCCTCATTATACAAAACATGTGAGGTTTTAGTTAACACCTCTTCCCATTACTAGATAGGGTCTTGGAACAATACCTAGTACTAAGGTTATTGATGTCCTACATAATGAATTCCATCAGTATAATGTTAATTTTATTAATACTCATGTTTTAATTTATTATCATGGATATCAAATTGTTTCAGTTTCATATTGATTATAATTTCATGCTGTTTACTTATTCTTTCCATAATATTTATGTCATGTTTATCCCATAATTATCTTAGTTCTATATATTCACTTACAAATCATTTCGTCTCACCCCTTATTATGTTTCCATTTCCTTAGGTTATAATTAAAAATAGTACACATGGATTGTTTAGAGGGATAATAGATCTAGTAGAATTTATGGTAGATGCTGGAGTATTATCATGAATTAAGTAGATACATATATAATGAAAAAAAAATTATTTCATTTCAGAAAGATATGATATTTTTTCTATTATGATATGTCCTAATTATATAATGTTGTAAACCTAACTATATCATTTGGATTAAAGATATTCAATTTTAATTTTTTAAGGTTATAATTGATTATTTTTATATCTATGATCATACATATAGTATTAACAAATGTATTCTACATATGTTTTTATGGAATCGGATCCACAATTGTGAGTTCAGGGTTTCATTATATTTGACAGCATTTCTTTTATTTCATATTTTTTATAAAATAAATTAATATTTTTTATGATAATTCTAAAATTAATAAATATAAAAAATAAAACATGAAATTGGATAAAATAACTAATAAATAACATGTATACTAAATCATATGAATTTCTAGGTTTCAATATAACTCCTTCACAATCATTTTAAAATTATGTTATCAATCCAAACTAGTTGTACACTAATTCACGAGATTCTATATATCATTAATAATGGTTTTTAATGATCATTTGAATCTAAAATGGAATATCCACAAGGAGTGTCAAACTAGATGTGCAGTAATGAAAAATACTCATGCCTATCATGAACATAGGGTTTATACCCAACTATACTTTTCCATGTTTATTTCCCCTTGGTGTATATGCTCCATAATCAGATCTAATGATGGTATCTGTACTTATATTTCATTTCATAATTAAGAAACACTCCTTAAATTACAATATTAATGGTGTTTTACAAAACATAGGCATTTAAATTAGGTTTTCAAAAAATCATTCTAATTCTATTCACAAAAATATATATTTTCCACCATACCAACATTGGAGAAAAAAAATCAGGACACAAGTTATTAAATTATTTTCAACATAGTGATCCATAAAACAACCCATGAACCTAGATTTATATATTTTTTGAGAGACTAGTCATAAAATACCTAAACATAAGCATAATCTATATTGTATTTATTTTAACCCTTGGGGAGTCTACACCAGAACTACATCTACTTGTATT
This sequence comes from Viscum album, assembly GCA_963277665.1. Taxonomy (NCBI): domain Eukaryota; kingdom Viridiplantae; phylum Streptophyta; class Magnoliopsida; order Santalales; family Viscaceae; genus Viscum; species Viscum album. Next base: position 285,792,124 of record OY728151.1, on the reverse strand, counting down.
ATCTGACAAATATTTCATTTATTGGTGGCCAAATATACTATATATTACCAATATTAATGATGTTTTTCAACACTTACACTTGTACAAATGGGTTTTACTAATTCCTTCTAATCCTTGTAAAAAAGTTTTTTGACCTTTATATGATACCATATATAGAAACCAAAATTTCATTTAAAAAATTCTTAAATTATTTTCTATATAAAGTTAAATAAAACAAACTAGGGATCTAAAGGAATAGATTTTTTAAATACTATTTATAAAATATATATACATAAACAGAATATAAATTAAATTTATTTTAACCACACAATTTTTATCCTTGACCACAATGTATTTATAAAACTATATATGATTCCCTAAGTATATACAAAAAGAATTGATGTGATATGAAGCCTAGTAAGAGATTACATAGTGTAAATCATGAATAATAGTAATAAATATTTGGAATGAGTCTTATCATGATAACATGAATATGAGAATAGAAAATAATAACATATAAAACACAACATAAAATACTTGAATTATAAGATCAGAGAATAAAAATAACACAGAAAACATTATAAAATATAGAATCATAAGATCCTATAATACTTGGAATTTGTAAACAATATAATATATGTCATCATAAGAATATATTCTAGACCACCACCTAGAAAACATAACATATTGTGATAGACTAAACACATTTTCACCATACATGTTATCTCATTAGATGAAAATATTACCCAATGCCTTGAGAAGATTTCAAATTATAAGTTGACCCATCATATTTATAACATGTACATTCATATGTGTGACACATATGTAAATCATACATTGGAAATAAGCATATTAAAAAAACATGAAAAAGTAAATGGGTTATATAATATTATCATAGATCATAGTAAAATAGAATATCAAAACAATTCCCATGAAATAATTTGATAATTCATTCATGGATATTCATAAATGATAAAAGAATAAAAGTTTACTAAAATAAATTCAATGTTATGTGAAGACATAAAAATAATGGAGTAAATGATTTTGAATTGAACTTCAAAAGAGTGGTTTTAAGGAAAATATTATAGTTATTTTAAAGAGAGTAGGATCCTGATAATATCTATAAAACAAAAAATTAAAAAAAATAGTTTTCCATATTAAAATGACTATTTTTAGGGGCCATACAAATTTTAAATCATTTAATTAATTATTACATGAAATAAGTTATGAAACTAGGAATTTCCCTTTAATTACTTTTACCTAACAAATGAAATTGAAACGGGAACTCTAAATTATTGTATATATCCAACAAGTAAGGGTATGTTAAATTGGTTATATACATGAAAATAAAATATAAATTTAATATAATATTAGTACATAAGAATAATATAATAGTGAATAGAATATTATAGAGAAATATCGTATCTCTAAATAGAATAGGGTGGTTTGGATGTTCCCTTAAATCATGTCTTTAACTCACTTAGGTATGATTTCCTAACTTCCAAATGAATCAAATTAAATAATTTATTCTGAACCCTCTTCATATATGTATTATTTATTACCATTATTTATGTTTTTCTAAATCAATTTTTTGAATACATCATGTATATTCTAACACTCCATAGTATGTTCACTTCACTGTTCCAAAACTTCTTATGTTTGGGGTTAATTATAAAATTTATTATCATGTGAAAATACACCTTCATAAGTGAATTGAAACGATATAAATTTTATTAATGATGTTTAAATGGTCAAAAATATCTATATATTTTTTACATATAGATGATTCTTAATTATTATATGTATTGTTGTTTTATTATTATTTCATATAGGTGGTATTACCGACCATCTTAAACTAGATTAGTTATATTTAATAAAATAATGGATAATATCATACAAAAAATTAAATACGTTATAATGTACTTATTTAAATCATATTAAACAAATATAATATTAATATAAATATCCATTAAGGTGGTGGGGAAAAAACACATTGTCTATGGAGGTAGTGAACCAACCAATACATGGTCAACATTTTCATTTTAGAATAGATGAAAGGAGGTTTGATTATGGGTAACAAATTAAAATAATAATAGTTAGTTATATTAATAAAATTTATGTTACTCTAAATTCATTTATAGAATAGATATGGGGATATATAAGAATTAATTAATTTAAGAGAATCAGTTGATAATATTACCTTATGATTTTGATGTTAACCCTCAGGAAGCCCTATAAAATTCCTTGCAACTTTCTTTTCAAAATAACATAACTCTTTAGATTGGGGATGTATGGTTTGAAATAGATTCATCCAAATATTTGAAATTCTATTGAATATAGATTGTTCGGAGAAGAGGGAGATGATGGGTGATATTTATAATGGGAGGAAAATGTTGTTTTTTAATATAATATCCATTAATTAATTATTTTTTATCAAGACTACCAATTGTGATAAATATTTTGACTATATATAGTAATTGGTGGATGTGAGGCCAAGATAATTTTAGCATACATAATATATTTAAGCAATTCATTATGTATTTAACATATAATGTAAAACCATATATTTTATAGTAAATATCTGTAAAAAAACAATCCATATTTTCAAAAAAAAATAACATATAATAAATTCAATTATTGAATAAAAATTTTCCTAAATTATCAAGACTACATTATTTTCACGTGAAATATATTATTTAAATATAATATTTTTTATTTAATAAAACAATTTATGAAATGATAAAATTTCGTACACATAGAGAACATTCATATGGTTTCATAAAAATATATTATCATATTTATAAAAAAAATTGTGAAACCATTCTGACAAAAATTTTATTTATAACTTTTAAATTTAAAATATATATTAATTCTAACAAATAATGTTACTATATATTTTATACAAAATAAAATTACAATATCGTCATTCAAAAAATCATTTTATAATATTTTAAAATATCATTTTTATATGTTATGATATAAAATTATTATATTATTACCCATATATTATTTTACTACTCTTCTAGTCAGTTTAATATTTATATTGGTAATATTACTATTACAATATTTATATTACTATTATTACAATCAGATAATGGTCAGATTCTAATAGTAAAATTATCCATTAAACCAAATATATATGTATCACCATTCTCAAAGGTCATCTTTCAATACCTCATTTAAATTGGTTCTTATAATTACATTGATAATTCTATCATATTTATAATTATTTGGTTTCATTTTATAGTCTTTAGTCCTGGAGATATCTTCATCATTGAATTTTGGTCTTTAGAGTTTTCCATTATGTTTTCACTTTATGTGGTGTTTATATGAATGTACTATTAATTTATTTTATAAAAAATATTGTATCCGGATTTGCAATACTCCTATGTATTTTAATAGTATTTTTTATGTGTTCCTACTATACCTAAAAATAAAATAGTAATGATTAAACATGAATAATTTTAGTAATAGAAGTAAATTTTTTGTTGTTACACAGAAAACTATAATAGTCATTATATAAGATCTGGACATCTTGAAAGTATGTAATTGTTTATTTTTTGGTTTTAATATCTTATTTGTGGTTAACGAAAGGATTACCGGATGTATGAGGAGGATTAGTTGTGTTTCTGGGGTTTGAGGCATGAATGAAAGGGGATTTTTTCCATCCCGGTCATGTTTCATGGTTAGAACATGGTTATAGATATCTATGTTCCCAATCCGTACTGGGAAAGAAGAAGGGTTCACGGTTAATATAACCATGAAAGGGGGAGAGACAAAATATATGGGTATGGATAGTATAAGGACCCAGCCTTAAATATTACTTAATCTTGAGTTATTACAAGATTACACATTGAGGATCTTTTCGGGTTTAGAGTTTTAGAGAATTAGATCATAAAACTTGCATTACATTCCACATATAAACAAAGTGGTTACATAAAGATAGTATTCTTCTTTCTCATCAATGGAAACATATTTAAAATAAAACATGGATTCTTTCTTGACACTTCCTTGACACTATCATCATATCATGTACCTTTCCCATGACCTGTGAAAAAAATTTCAAAAAACTTGCGATGAGCATAAAAAGATCAGTAAGGGATATAAAAATATGGAAAGGAAACATGGGTACATATATAAATAATAATGAAATCATACTTTACCCATAAAACATAAGCACTTTAACATACCTCATCAAATCATTAATAAATCATAGAAATCATAAGACATAAAGGTAACTTGAGGCATTCATAACATTCTTACATAAGGAGTAACCCTCTTGGTTACGTTTGGAATACCCATCACAGTATATTCCCTAAATCTCATCGGAGAAACCTTAAAGTTACACTCCTTAATGTTACCCAATGCATTGGAGAGATATATCGGGCTCACCCGCCCATAGTTTATCACGGAACCACCCGTCTTCATAATAATGCCCAAGAACCTCAACATAATCGTATCACATAAAACATGCATAAAGGAAACATAACATTTCCACCTTTCAATCAAAAGATATCAATACAACACATTGATATAAAAACATTATGAAAACCATTTTCAATACCAAAACAAAAGAAAAGTAAAACATGGTGTTTATTTTTCTTTAAAAAAAGGTATGGCTTATAGAGCAAGTCGAAACTCAAATAATGGTCACGGCGGTGGAGAAGTCGTTGTCGCCACATACGTACAACAAAAAAATTCCATTTTGTTGTTTAGTAAAACGCTTCGTATAAAACATATTCCTTTTGGATAAACGTAAAAGTCAAAGGGGTTTATACACCGTATAAAAGAAGGTTGTGTATAAAACAAAATATGCCTCAATGAAAGGAGATTGAGACGAAGTCCCATACCTCGGGTCCGACTTGACTCGGTCGTTCTTTAATATCCTGAATAATAAACTTGAGTTAATTTATACTTGTTTAAGAACCTTTTTCAAGTTCATTATTCCTTTTATATCACTTATTTCCATGTCATGAACACTATGTAATTATTTAAGTTAATAACGGCCATTTTAACGATCATTGGTACTTGAGTCAAAAATAAACCCTTTATAATTACAAGTTGTTCATGTATCCATTATATCCAGAATTATAATCATCATTTATATATCATATATATCCAGTATATACATTCATTTATAATATTACATAATCATTTAGAGGTAAGAAATGAAATGCACTGTTCATGGAGACGGTAAGCCGTACGTACGCATGAATGCTACTTTCATTTCTATTTCGTATTTTATAGAATGGAATCATAATGATATAAAGGTATATTATAATTCTAGTATAATATAATATATAATATCATAGTTCCATCCTTTATACATCCCACATATGGTATTTAACAAATCAAATCACTTTGAGGGGGCGGTAGTCCGCACTTCCTTAAATGAAGATATCGCGTTTACCCATAATGGAAACCATAAAGGTATGCCCAAAATGAAAAATAAAGAATCTTAAGGAAAACATAAAAATATTATATATCATATATAAATATAGTTACATCTTAATGTCCACCTTTTAATGTGTTAAAAGAATGTTGAACAATCATCGTTTCGGGAGGCATAAATTCACCATCCACGGAAACAGTATGTCCTTTAACCATTAGATGTAGGTGTGTGTAACTGTAGCTCGAATACTTCTTATAACAACATCCTAGTATATTGAGGATACTTAAGTTGTTACAAAATAAAAGAATAAAAAGAGTTTAGGGGGTTGGAGAAGCAAAATCAAACAAAAGGACTCAAAAGAAGACATTACCTTAAAATCGGGTAACTCTCTTAGATTTGAGCTCAAAGGCTTCCTTGGGAAGACTTCTGCCCAAAGTGAGGCTTCAAGGAGTAAGTGAGGGATGTGGAGAGCCAAAATGGGAAGGGTTTGGCCGAGCCAAAGGATTTGGTAGTGTGGGTAAGGAGGTAGAGGTGGGGGCCTTTTAAAAGAGGAGAGGAGGGGCACTCTTGGAAAGTAAAGAAATGTTACTTTATTTGAAAATGATTTTCGGATTAAAAAGGTCCCACATTGATATAATTAGAGGGTAAGGTGATAAGGGTTCAAAATCCATCCATCCAATAGGTTTTGGACATGTGTAGGTCATAGATTTCACATTATCATTTCATTTTATATAAATCCTTTATTAATGAGGTAATCGCTGCATCATCATGATGTCATAAATAATTTAATAAATTTAATGTCTAAAAATTATAAAAAAAATATCATGATGTTGTAAATATTTTTAGATTTCTAATGAATATTTATAGTCCAAAAGATCATTTATTTAGACAAAATTAAAAATATTTTACTTAGGTGATACATTCTTTGTCACATTTTACATTCTTTAAAAATAAAAAGATAAAAAGTCACTTTCTCACAAAAGTGATCCCATGGGGCCCCCAAGTTTGGAACAAGGCATCCCATGGTCGGCCATGAGACAACCAGTAGCCTTAGGGAACATGTTGTGGTCTTTTTGTATTATTATTATATCATTTTATTATCCTTAACTACCTGATTACTCATTAATCAAGATAATTAAAGATAATTACCGTCGTTACTATTCATAATGTCCAAAGACAAAAGAGTCTTGATTACATAATTTGGACCTTCTGATTCCAAATATTTAATCCATTTTACCAAATTCCAAACACAGAAATTGCAATAATTGATTTAAAAATAATTCTCGTTGTCAAAACAAATAGCGGGTTTTTTTAAACAATATCTATGAAAAGTTTGGCATTAGTTTATACCCAATTCCAAAGTGAAATTAATCCTAATGACCACCATTGGATTAAATGGTAAAAATATATTCTAATTTAACTTTAAAACCAATTCAAAAGATAATCTAATTATATAAATAAAGTAGATTAAAAAGCAGTTTTGATGTAAAATACAGTATTTTTCACTATTCATAAAAAATGAACATTGTCAGAAAAATACCAAAAATTCACACAAAGTAAATTTTGATGTCCCAATCATAAATAATAAGTTTATTTTGACAAACATAGCTTATAAAATTGTCAAAATATATATTTAAAAAAAAATTTCCATCAAAAGGCAATAAAACAATCCTTTAAAAAATATTAGTGTATTTCATGCTTAAGATTGGATTTATTTTCATTTTAAGCCTCTAAAACACTATCTAATTCATTAATAGACATAGATTAAAATATCTATTACTCATTACTTACTTGGGATGTTACATCCTTCCCCCCTTTTGAAAATTGTGTCCCCGCAATTTATTTACTTATCGAATAAATGGGGGTACTTATCCCTCATTGCATTTTCAGATTCCCATGTTGCCTCTTCCATCATGTGGTTTTTCCACAAAACCTTTACCAGATTAATCACCTTATTCCGTAACACTTGCTCCCTATGGTCAAGAATTTGGACTGTTTGTTCCTCATAAGATAGGTTCTCTTCCAGCTGAACTACCTCTGGACTCAAAATATGAGATGGATCTGGCATATACTTTCTCAACATCGAAACGTGAAAAACATTGTGTGCCTGAGATAAACTCGGAGGTAAAGCCACCCAGTATGCAACTGATCCAACTCTCTCTAGAATTTCATATGGTCCAATGAACCTTGGACTCAGCTTTCATTTCTTACCAAATCGCATCACACTTTTCCATGCTGAGACTTTGAGAAAAACATGATCACCTACCTCAAAAGATAGATCCTTCCTCCTGTTGTCCGCATAACTCTTCTGTCTGCTCTGAGCTGTTCTCATGTGTTTCTGAATCAGCTGAACTTTTTCTACCATCTCTTCTACCAATTCTAGTCCCATCAACTTCCTTTCACCCACTTCATCCCAGAAATCTGGAGTTCGACACCGCTTCCCATATAATGCCTGAAATGGTGCCATCTGTATACTGGAATGAAAACTGTTATTATATGAAAATTCAACCAAAGAAAGATGTTGGTCCCAACTTCCCTGATAATCCATCGAACAAGCTCATAGCATATCCTCCAAGGTCTGAATTTTTCGTTCCTACTTCCCATCTGATTGAGGATGAAATGTTGTACTAAAATTTAATTCAGTACCCAACGACTTCTGAAGGCCTTTCCAAAAGTTAGAAGTGAACCTGGGATCACGATCAGATACAATGGAGAGAGGAACTCCATGTAACCTGACTATCTCTTTAAGATACAAATGGTAAATTTGATCTAGGGAAAAAGTATCTCGTATAGCAAGGAAATGAGCAGATTTAGTCAAGCGATCAACAATAACCCAGATTTCATTATTACCTCAAGATGTCTTCGGTAATCCCACAACAAAGTCCATGGATATATTCTCCCGTTTCCACTCTAGAACTGGTAAAGGCTGAAGCATCCCTTTCGGTAACTGCCGCTCTTCTTTAACCTGTTGACAAGTCAAACAATTCACAGTAAAATCAGCAATATCTCTTTTCATTCCATCCCACCAGTAATACTCCCGCAGATCTCTGTACATCTTAGTACTTCCAGGATGAACTGAAAACAGAGAACTATGAGCTTCACATAACAACTCTCTCTTCAACTGTGAATCACAAGGCACACACAATCTCTTCCCAAATCTCAAAACACAATCACTATTAATGTTGAATTCATGCAACTTACCTTTCTGAACCAGTTCTGCCTTTTTCTGCAACTCACTGTCTTGCTTCTGTGCTTTCTTGATTCTATCTGATAGAGATGATCTCACTGATACCTGAAACAAAACAGAAGAACTTCCTGCACCAACAACTTCTATGCCAAATTTAATCAAATCCTTAACCAAAGGATCACGTTCCAAATGCAACATTGCTAAAGAAGCATTACTTTTTCGACTCAAAGCATCAGCCACTTTATTTGCTTTTCTCGGATGGTAATGAATTGTACAATCATAATCCATGATTAATTCCAGCCATCTCCTCTGTCTCATGTTTAACTCTTTCTGAGTGAATATATACTTTAAACTTTTGTGATCAGTATATATTTCACACTTTACTCCATACAAATGATGCCTCCAAATTTTTAAAGCAAAAACAACAGCAGCTAATTCCAAATCATGTGTAGGGTAATTTACCTCATGAGTTTTCAACTGTCGTGAAGCATAAGCAATTACCTGATCATTCTGCATTAGGAAGCAACCAAGTCCTTTCAATGAAGCATCACTGTATATAACAAACTCACCATTCCTAGAAGGTAGTGCCAAAACTGGAGCATTCACCAATCTTCTTTTCAATTCCTGAAAACAATCATCACATTCTTTTGTCCAGATAAACTTAACACCCTTTCGAGTTATCTTAGTCATTGGACAAGATAACCATGAAAAATTTCTAACAAACCTTTGGTAATAGCCTGTCAAACCAAGGAAACTACGAATCTCAGTTACATTTGTGGGTCTTGGCCATTCTTCAACAACCTTTGTTTTTGCAGGATCAACGGTTATCCCATCTTTAGAAACAATGTGACCAAGGAAGAAATTTGTTGCAACCAAAACTCACACTTGCTGAATTTCCCATACAATTTCTTTTCTTTTAAGGTTTGAAAAATAACCCTTAAATGTCTTTCATGCTCTTCTTTACTTTTAGAAAACACCAAAAATATCATCAATGAAAACCACCACAAACTTACCCAATAACTCATGGAAAATTCTATTCATTAAGTCCATGAATACAGCAGGTGCATTGGTTAGCCCAAAAGGCATTACTACAAATTCATAATGGTCATATCTTGTACGGAATGCGGTCTTCGGAACATCTGCTTCCTTTACCTTCAGCTGATGGTACCCCGATCTCAAGTCAATCTTTGAAAAATACTGAGCTCCCTGGAGCTGATCAAACAAATCATCGATATGAGGCAAAGGATACTTGTTCTTAACAGTAATATTATTCAAGGCCCTATAATCAATGCAAAGCCTCATTGAACCATCTTTCTTTTTAAAAAATAAAACAGTAGCACCCCATGGTGATGTGCTAGGTCGAATGAAACCTTTCTCTAATAAATCTTGCAATTTATCCTTCAACTCTAAAAGTTCAATTTGAGCCATTCGATAAGGGGGTTTTGAAATTGGCTTAGCATCAGAAACTAAGTCAATAGTAAACTCAACTTCTCGATCTGGTATTATTCCAGGCAACTCATCAAGAAAAACATCAGGATACTCATTTACCACTGGCACATCATTAATCTGAACAGTTCCTTTATTTTCAACGATGTGTGCAAGGTAACATTCATTTCCATCTTTTACAAGTTTCTTGGCCTCTTGATAAGTTATCAACAGTAAGGGTTCATTCTTGTACACAAACTTAAAGTCTTTCTGAAAAGAAACTTCTTTAGCTCTACAGTCAATATTAGTATGGTAAATAGAGAGCCAATCCATACCCAGGATAACATCAAACTCTACTAGAGGTAGAACAATAAGGTTTTCAAGTAGGTTCTTTCCACAGATAAGGATAGGAAGATTCTTATAAATTCTTTTTTCCTCAACATTTCCCCCAGGTGTTTTTACCAAAAGTTCAGGAGTCATTTCTTGAGATGGTATTCCCATTTTACTAGAAATGGTTTCAGAGATGAAAGAATGTGTAGACCCCGAATCAAACAACACACTGGCATAATCTGAAAAAACAAACAAAGTACCTGATACAACTTCATTTGATGGCCCTACATCTGCTGAAGTAGTTGCAAAGGATTTCACCACCCCTTTCTGCTTGTAGTCTAACTGCTTCCCATCACCCAAGCTCTTATTCGGACAGTCGTTTTCATAGTGACCCATCTCATTTCACTTATAACATTTCACTAACTGTAAATCAAATTTGGTCTTACCATCACCCTGATCTTTTCCAGTGCAATCACGAGCCTTATGTCCCATCTTACCACATCGGTAGCACTTTCCAGAATTCAGAAGACATTCCCCAGCATGCCTTTTTCCACATTTATCACAAACTGGAAACCTAGTTTTCTTACCATCAGACTTTTTTGAAGAATTATTCCCTTTCTCCTGCCACCTTGGTCTCTTATTCTGCTGGTTGTTATAGAACACTTGATCATCGGAAAACTCCATTTCCACCTTCTCAGCACATCGAACAAGCTTTTCATAACTTTTAAACTCACGAGAAGCTAATTCCCTTCGATATTTTGGCTTTAATCCTAAGTAAAAATGGTTGATTTTACTATCAAGGTCTCGGATAAAATTTGGAGCATACCTTGCCAATCGAGTGAACCTTTCTTCATGGGCAGCCACTGAGTCTTCCTCTTGCCTCAATTCCAAGAATTTCTTTTCTATCCTAAGTCGAACAGCCTTAGGAAAATACTTCTCAAGAAACATACCTTTGAATTCATCCCAGTCGAGAGCATCAATCTCATTAGCATCCCTGATATTTTTAACCATCGACCACCACTGATCTGCTTCACCCTCCAAACGATAAATAGCAAGACTAACCTTTTGATTGTCTGAACACCCCATGACATCAAAAATATTCTCTAGTGCTTTAATCCACCATTCAGCTAGCATAGGGTTAGATGATCCTCTGAATGATGAGGGATGTTGCCTCATGAAATGTTCCACCACTGACATGTTCCTCTACGGTTGATCTGGCTAATCTCGTGTATGGATACCACCGCCATTTATCTCTTGAGTCAACTGCACCATTACTGCAACAAACTGTTCAGTTCCAATTCTAACCATCTCAGGATTCTGATTCGGAAGGTTATTTCCTTCTGCATGCCTTCCTAGCACTGATTCCCTGTTTCCTCTGCGGAAAACCATTCTGAACAAACATGTCTTAGATGAAGCAACATGGTAATCTTCAAATACTATATCACTTCAATTTGACCATAAAAAAAATATTTTTGGATAATCATTTAACAGAATTCTAACTCCTAAAGTTATCTAAACCGACCTCTGATACCAACTATAAGGCCCCAGCCTTAAACCTTACTTAATCTTGAGTTATTACAAGATTACACATTGAGGATCTTTTCGGGTTTAGAGTTTTAGAGAATTAGATCATAAAACTTGAATTACATTCCACATATAAACAAAGTGGTTACATAAAGACAGTATTCTTCTTTCTCATCAATGGAAACATATTTAAAATAAAACATGGATTCTTTCTTGAAACTTCCTTGACACTATCATCATATCATGTACATTTCCCCTGACCTGTGAAAAACATTTCAACAAACATGGGATGAGCATAAAAAGCTCAGTAAGGGATATAAAAATATGGAAAGGAAACATGGGTACATATATACATAATAATGAAATCATACTTTACTCATAAAACATAAGCACTTTAACATACCTCATAAAATCATGAATAAATCATAGAAATCATAAGACATAAAGGTAACTTGAGGCATTCATAACATTCTTACATAGGGAGTAACCCTCTTGGTTATGTTTGGAATACCCATCACAGTATATTCCCTAAATCTCTTCGTAGAAACCTTAACATTACACTCCTTCGCGTTACCCAATGCATTGGAGAGATATATCGGGTTCACCCGCCCTTAGTTTATCACGGAACCACCCTTCTTCATAATAATTCCCAAGAACCTCAACATAATCGTATCACATAAAACATGCATAAAGGAAACATAACATTTCCACCTTTCAATCACAATATATCAATACAACACATTGATATAAAAACATTATGAAAACCATTTTCAATACCAAAACAAAAGAAAATTAAAACATGGTATTTATTTTTCTTTAAAAAAAAGGTATGGCTTGTAGAGGAAGCTGATACTCAAATAATGGTCACGGCGGCGGAGAATTCGTTGTCGCCGCATACGTACGACAAAAAAATTCCCTTTTGTCGTTTAGTAAAACGCTTCGTATAAAGAAGATTCCTTTTGGATAAACGTAAAATTCAAAGGGGTTTATACACCGTATAAAAGAAGGTTGTGTATAAAACAAAATATGCCTCAATGAAAGGAGATTGAGACGAAGTCCCATACCTCGGGTCCGACTTGACTCGGTCGTTCTTTAATCTCCTGAATAATAAACTTGAGTTAATTTCTACTTGTTTAAGAACCTTTTTCAAGTTCATTATTCCTTTTATATCACTTATTTCCATGTCATGAACACTATGTAATTATTTAAGTTAATAACGGTCGTTTTAACGATCATTGATACTTGAGTCAAAAATAAACCCTTTATAATTACAAGTTGTTCATGTATCCATTATATCCAGAATTATAATCATGATGTATATATCATATATATCCAGTATATACATGAATTTATAATATTACATAATCATTTAGATGTAAGAAATGAAATGCACCGTTCATGGAGACGGTAAGCCGTACGTAAGCATGAACTCTACTTTCATTTCTATTTTGTATTTTATAGAATGGAATCATAATGATATAAAGGTATATTATAATTCCAGTATAATATAATATATAATATCATAGTTATATCCTTTATACATCCCACATATGGTATTTAACGAATCAAATCACTTTGAGGGGGCGGTAGTCCGCACTTCCTTAAATGAAGATATCGCGTTTACCCATAATGGAAACCATAAAGGTATGCCCAAAATGAAAAATACAGAAGATTAAGGAAAACATAAACATATTATATATCATATATAAATATAGTTACATCTTAATGTCCACCTTTTAAGGTGTTAAAAGAATGTTGAACAATCATCGTTTCGGGAGGCATAAATTCACCATCCACGGAAACAGTATGTCCTTTAACCATTAGATGTAGGTGTGTATAAGTGTAGCTCGAATACTTCTTATAAAAAAATCCTAGTATATTGAGGATACTGGAGTTGTTACAAAATAAAATAATAAAAAGATTTTAGGGGGTTGGAGAATCAAAATCAAACAAAAGGACTCAAAAGAAGACATTACCTTAAAATCGGGTAACTCTCTTAGATTTGAGCTCAAAGGCTTCCTTGGGAAGACTTCTGCCCAAAGTGAGGATTCAAGGAGTAAGAGAGGGATGTGGAGAGCCAAAATGGGCAAGGGTTGGCCGATCCAAAGGATTTGGGAGTTTGGGTAAGGAGGTAGAGGTGGGGGCCTTTTAAAAGAGGAGAGGAGGGGCACTCTTGGAAAGTAAAGAAATGTTACTTTATTTGAAAATGATTTTCAGATTAAAAAGGTACCACATTGATATAATTCGAGCTTAAGGTGATAAGGGTTCGAAATCCACCCATCCAATAGGTTTTGGACATGTGTAGGTTATATATTTCACATTATCATTTCATTTTATTTAAATCCTTTATTAATGAGGTAATCGCTGCATCATCATGATGTCATAAATAATTTAATAAATTTAATGTCTAAAAATTATAAAACAAATATCATGATGTATGAAATCTCTTTAGCTTTATAATGAATATTTATAGTCCAAAAGATCATTTATTTAGACAAAATTAAAAATATTTTACTTAGGTGATACATTCTTTGTCACATTTTACATTCTTTAAAAATAAAAAGATAAAAAGTCACTTTCTCACAAAAGTGATTCCATGGGACCCCAAGTTTGGAAAAAGGAATCCCATGGTCGGTCATGAGACAACCATTAGCCTTAGGACTCATGTTGTGGTCTTTTTTTATTATTATGATATCATTTTATTATCCTTAACTACCTGATTAGTCATTAATCAAGATAATTAAAGATAATTACCGTCGTTACTATTCATAATGTCCAAAAACAAAAGAGTCTTGATTACATAATTTGGACCTTCTGATTCAAAATATTTAATCCATTTTACCAAATTCCAAACATATAAATTGCAATAATTGATTTAAAAATAATTCCCGTTGTCAAAACAAATAGCGGGTTTTTTTGAAACAATATCTATGAAAAGTTTAGCATTAGTTTATGCCCAATTCCAAAGTTAAATTAATACTAATGACCACCATTGGATTAAATGGTAAAAATATATTCTAATTTAACTTTAAAACCAATTTAAAAGATAATATAATCATATAAATAAATTAGATTAAAAAGCAGTTTTGATGTAAAATACAGTATTTTTCACTATTCATAAAAAAATAAACATTGTCAGAAAAATACCAAAACTTCACACAAAGTAAATTTTTATGTCCCAATCATAAATAATAAGTTTATTTTGACAAACATAGCTTATAAAATTGTCAAAATATAGATTTAAAAATGGTTTTCCATCAAAAGGCAGTAAAACAATCCTTTCAAAAATATTAGTGTATTCCATGCTTAAGATTGGATTTATTTTCATTTTAAGCATCTAAAACACTATATAATTCATTAATAGACATAGATAAAAATATATATTACTCATTACTTACTTGGGATGTTACATATAGAGTCATTCCACATATTTGATGCATGGTTTTCCAAACCGTGTGGAGATCCCCAAGAAACCATGTCACCTAAACCACTCTTAGACATTTGGTTAGTGCACAGTTTGGAAAACCGTGTGTCCAAATCATGTGCCCCATTAAAATGTGTGAAATTATGAAACATCCCCTTTATATTTAAGTTCATTAAAAAATTTATTCCCCATTTATTCTCCTCTCAATCCTAGTTATGTTCAAAACTCTCCCAGTCAAGGAAGTGATAATTCTCCTCTGATTCGAGGCCATTTGAAGCGGTGTTGGTTGCAGATTGAATCTATGGATGAGTTTAATATTCCTATTTCATCTCTTTTCCAGATTAGGGCTTGTATATTTTTTTTTATTCTTATTAAAACATAAAACCATATTTTCCATTGGATCATAGATTTGGGCTTCAATTGGTACTAAAATCCATATCTAAGGCAACTGTTAAGGGTGTGCTCATCATCAGATTTAAGATAGTTCATCTACCAGTTATATCCAATGATTTTGTTATAAAATTTTCCATGCATTTTTTTTTTCTTGGTATTCTATTTATGTGAATTTTATTCCTCTTTTAGTGTTAGGTAAAATAGACTTCTAAATGATATATTGAACACCTCATGATCCATGTGGGATGTGTTGCAGATGATTTGTATGGTTATGGCCACCCATGGGGTGCACTAATATTCCTAAACATATAACATGGAAGTGTTAATCATGAAATCAACCTATATTAAAATATATCCCATGATAATTGTGTTAAAATATTGGTTCAAATTATAAATAATAACTAGTGCATGTTGTGTTTCATTTTTGGTAAATGCATAAGGGATTGTTTGGTAATTGCATAAGGGATTGTTTGGTATAAATAAAAAAATGGGTTAAATATGTTAATGTGAATATGTTAAGTGGGTTATAAAATTGTAATGAAAATTTGGTAATGGAGTATTTAATTTAAATGATAAATGTGTTAAGTGGGTCAATGTATAGAAATTTTCAAATATTTAAAATGGGTTAATATAGGTAAATTTTGGAATATGCGACATGTGTTCACATATTGAAAGTGTTTAATATGATAAATTACTTAAACCATGGAAAAAATGGGTAAAAATAGTTATGCTAAGAAAATGGTAAATGTGTTAATGGTTTTATTCATAAGGATGATTTTTGTGTTTAATGTAATATTAAATGTGATTGTTATGTGTTTTTATTATGTATGGTTTGTGACATGGTATATGTGGTAAACAGATAAATAATAATGTGTACATGGATTGGTTGTTGTGGGGTATTGGACTTTTAGTTCTATTCCCTCGAATTAGGTTAGACTGATCCTCAAAACACCAACCCATAATACATGAGTTTTTAAAAGGACACTAAGTCTATATACCTAAAAATTCATTTGATGAAACTACCTGGATAGAGGATCCAAGGTAAGTGTGATGTAATTGTTTTCCCCTAGAGAAACTGGGAACTTGATTTATTACCTTATTCTTAGTAACTGATTATATTATTCCATTTTTTAATTTATGTAAATGCATAACCTGTGTAACATGTGATGAAAATTAATTTAGTAATGAATATTTTTTAAGTGATGAATGTTGGGAAAGCGATAAATAAAGGGTTTGAGTAAAAATTGTTACCTAATGGCACCTAGGTTATCTTTTTTTACCATTTTGTTTATTTATTTCTTCCATGAACTAACTATTTAGACTATATATATCATAGAAACTATTAGTGTATGCCTATTTAGTTGTACTAAAACCCTACTCGGGCCACTATTTTGTACTCGAGTAGATTTCTTAGTTTTCAAGTTAGGACAATGTTAAAGGCCCTATGCTAGGAAGTTGGGTTTGGCTAGGGATATAATCAAGGGAGGATCTAGAAATAGATCCAAGAATAGTTTTTTGGATTCATATATTTTCCATTATTTTTTTTTTCTCTACACTTTTACCACTATTATCATGACATAAAATATTCAATATGTGGTTGTGGTTTGTACCCTATTTGTAATCTGGTTGGAAATGCATGTTTTGATTTCAGATTATAATTTAATTTATTTAATATGTTTTATTATGTGAGTTACTCTTGTAAAGATGGTATAGTATCCCCATGTGACTTATCAGACCCTCTTTAGTATTCAATAACCTCTTAGGTATGGGGAGTCATGCTTAAGGTAAGGTGGTGACTCTGCTCGGAGCATTTGTTTAGAGACTTATGGGTCATGGACATTACAAAGTGGTATCACAATGGTTCTTTCAAATAGTCCTATTTTTTGGGATGGTATATAGGAGGTTAGGTCGTTTTAGGCCTTATAAATGATCTCATTATTAGGAGTAGATGATGCTTGTATGAGGGAAAACCCAAGTCACCTTGGGTGGGACTATTCTTCTTGTCATGTTCTTTCACTGTTGAATGATATTTCACCATTGGGTGAAGCACATGCTGTGTCATGTGAATATTTTATGACCTTTTTATCATGTCTAGAATGAAATACGGTAGTTTATTTAGGCATCATTTTAGGCACCTAGGGATATAGGTGGCATGAATCAAGATAAGAACACATAAGATGTGTGTGTGGGACATGAAGGGTAGGATGCATTTTTATTTCTTGAAAATTTAAAGAATATGTGTTCTAATAAAAAATGAAAATTAATAAAAATAAAGAGTGATAATGAATGGTTAGAGGGTTTTTATTATTGAAGAATCATAAATGAGTAAATCTTTTGGTTATAATGGGTTTTGAATAAGTTAAAAACATTAGTTATAACAAACATTAATAACATAAATGTTTTTAAAGAATAATGTTTTACATTGTGAGTGTGGAAATAGTTTTAAAACGTTGTATAACGGAATACTTATGTCTATGTATGTCGGTTTACCCACTTTATCCATTACCCATGATAGAAATGGTTGAGGTTAGTTTTCTAGGTGTGATGTTGTTCATTGGGATAATGTGTTCATGATGAGTTGTTATGGCTAGTGTAGAGCCATCTTTTATGTAACTTATGTAATGTATGTGTTATTTTTTTAAGGATCATTCTTGTCATTATTAGGAGATGAAACCACATTGACTTCTGATAGTTAGGAAATAAGAAAATATTATTGGGCATGGTCCTCTGGGAGTGGGGAATGTGGTTATGATAGGTCTTGGTAATCATGTAGAGGTGTAGTTCCATGAAAACATTGCTTATTTTCTTACGATGAGGGAAGGAGACCTAAAACAGGAAGTGTCAAGTATGTCCAATCTGACCAGAGAGTTTTAGTTGTAGATCCCTCCAATTTTTTCTAGAAAAGGTGAACCTGAAGATGCAGAGTTCTTTATAGAGTCCATCTAGATGATTTTGGATCACTTTGAGACTCCTGTAGAGAAGAGAGTAAAGTTGGTAACATGTATATTGCGGGGACTAGTGAAGCACTGGTGTGATATTTTTGTTCTATCTCAAAAATAAGATAGTATACTTTACAATGAATTCCAGGAGAAGTTTCTGGAACACTTTTACTGATAAACCCTAAGGATGAATAGTTCTATAGAGATTATGAGGTTGAACCAAGGAACAGTGATAGTTTTGGATTATGGAGGTTGTTTCATTAATTTTTAATGATTCTTTACAATGTTGGTAGGAGATAAGTCTATGATGGAAAGATGTTTCTAGGATTGTCTTAGACATGATATTTAGTCATAGGTAAACATCTTTTATTTAAATAGGTTTTCATAAGTGGTTGATTAACACCTTCTTTTATATGGGAACTTGGGGGAGGCTTCAAGAACTGGGTTTTTGGGCCAGTTACACATACCAATGAAGTGAATTCTGAGGACATGAAACATTTTTTTATAATTTATCATTAGTGTGGAAGTGAAAAGAGTGGTTTGAGGAGAGGTATACCCTCTCAAAGTGGTTACTATGTGTTTTTCTACCAGTGTAGCAAGACATGACACATTTAGGGTAAGTTCCTCAACCACCAATGGTGTACCAAGTGATTGAAAGGATATGTCATGGGTAGAAGTTCTATAGGAATCCTTGACAGTTGGACATAGGTGGAGGGTTGATGCTAGTTGTGAGTGAAGAAAGAGGATTGGTTACCCCATATCAGGATAGTGGTTAGAGTTCTACAGGCTGTACAAATAGATGTGGTCGACGTGGTAGTCCAAGGCAGGAGCGTCTATACCAAAAGGGTAGTGTAGTATCCGAGACATAGACTAGGGCCCATGGTAGTGGGGTAAGTCAGCTTCATGAAGTTCAATCTACACCTAGAGGTGGAAAGGTTGGGATATTAATGGTTCGAGGTTTGATCCTTGTAGCTTACATTCTTTCCAATTCATTATTTGATATATGTTCCTCACATTATTTTATTTATACATAGTTTGTGGTTGTGTTGGTTTGAGAGGAGGAATGTATGTGTGGGGGCATGCTGATTGATGCACTATTAGGGGTGAGAAATGAATATATTAGGCAGTGTAAGGGGTGTTTTCTTGAGGTTGGTACTATTCTTATGTGACTTATTTTTGGCTGAGATGTTTGATTTTGATTTGATTTATGGTATGGAATGGTAAGTGTTATAACAAGCCCATATTTTTTTGTTATTGTCATATAGTAATGTTCAAATCCCTTGAGGAGACACGTATGTACATCATGGTGAATGATATGTTCTGGAAATTTATGCAAGTCCATTTTTTTAGTATATGATTGAAAAAATATCCCAAGTGGTATGTATTATGTTTGGTGATGGGGGGTAAAGAAACTTGAACTTCCTAATGTGGTGGATCAGTTCTCAAGCATGTTTCTTGAAGATCTTTTAGGTATGACACCTAAGAGGGATGTTGAGTTCATAATAGAGTTGATGATAAGAGAAAAACTAGTTTCTATTCCTCCATACATAAATGCACTGGAAGAACACTAGGAGCTTAAATATTAGTTATAGTCTTTGGAATAAAATGGGTCATGCACCCTAGTACGTCACCATTTGGGATCTCTTATTTTGTTTTCCAAGAATCCTGAATAATCATTATGACTAAGTTTCTATTATAGAAAGATGAATCAGATGACTTTCAAAAATAGATATGCTCATTATAGAAATGGAAATCTATTTGAACAACTGAGATGTGATTTGGTGTTTACCAAGGTTGATCTGAGATCGGGGTATTATTAGTTAAGGGTGAAACCCTGTGATATACTGCAGATTACCTCCATGAGTAGGTATGGGTTTTTTGATTTTGTTGTTAGGTTTTTTGCATTGACCAATGAACCAACCGTTTTTATAAATCTAATTAATTTAATCTTTCACCCATAGTAGGATCAATTAATTTTCTTTTTTCTTGAGGAAAACATGGTGTACTACAAAACTCATGAAGATAATACCAAACAATTGGACATCATCCTGAGTAAACTAAGAAACCATAGGCTATAATCCAAGCTATCGAAGTGTAAATTTTTTATCGATAAGGTGACTTTATAATGGAATATAATCTCATAGGAAAGTGTCTCCATGGATCCAAAGAAGGTTTAGGTATTAGTGTCATGAAAGTATCCAGAAAATGTTTCTAATGTATGATGTTTTCTTGGTTTGGAAAGAAATTACCAAAGGTTAATTAAAGACTGTTCTCATTTAGAAGCACCAAATTCATATTTTACCATGAATGGTATCAATTTTGAGGCGTCCATGGATTGTGATAATGACTTTTAGGAATTTAATAAGAGATTGAAAACCACATATATTATGATATTACGTGATCCAGGTGAGAAATAAACCTTGTTTTGTGATGTGTCTAGTGTTGGGATTGGAGTTGTGTGGAACAAGGATGATTCTGTTGTAGTGTATGGGTCATGAAAGATGAGACCTTATGAATGAAATTACCCAATAAATTATCTTGAATTGTTCATGGTGTATCATTCATTAAATTTTTCATGGCATTATTTGTTAGGATAAATATTTATGGTGTATAAAGATCATAATAATTTGATGTTAATCTTCTCTATGTATGATTTGACTCTTAATCAGTAAATATTCATTGAATATATTCAATCCTTTGAATTGGAGCCAGTTTACACCATAAGAAAGGGAAATATTTTAACAGACACCCTGAGTTTGAAGGCCAAGAATCATGTGGGTTAGGAATCATGTTGGGAGTGGAATGTGATGAAAATGTTAGTTGAGATGCATTTGGAGGGGTAAGATGACCCTTTAATCCTTTGAGTTTGATTCAACACTTCTTACACGGATCAATTAGAGGTAGGGTGAAGATCCATAATGCATAGATTTTAAGAGAAGTCTTAATGGTGGGGATTTAAATTCTAGTTGCATTATTGGTGATGATGAGATCATGTATATCAGTGGTCATGTGGTTGTGACAATGTGTTTTCAAGAGGGGTTTATGTGCGTGTTTCATGAATTTTAGTGGGCATAGCTTCCTGGTTTGAAAAAAATGTATTGGGATCATCATAGGTAGTATTGGTGTACAAGGATGAAGAATGAGGTAAAAGGTTTTGTGGTGTTATTCCTTACCTATCATTAGGTGGATGCTAAGAATAAATGACTTGGTGGTTTGTTGAAACCATTTCTCATTCTATAATAGAAACTAGATGATATGATGATGTATTTTTTGGTAGGTCATCCGAGGACACCACAATGGAATGATTTGATCTGGGTAGTTGTGGATTGCTTAACTAAGGTGGCTTGTTTCTTTTTGATCTGTGATACTTTTACCTTAGACCAGTTGGGCTAGTTTTATGTTCACAAGACAGTATGATCTCATGGGGTTCCTTGTACTAAAATTTCAGATTTTGATCAATGTTTAAATTCACAATACTAGTAGGTATTATATAGATCACTTGGTACTCAACTATTTTTGAGTACGACCTTCTACTTGTAGATGGATAGGAAGTAAGAATGTACAATTAAAATGCTATAGGATATGTTGAACACTTGTGTCCTAGATTTCAATGGATAATGCGACAATATTAGAGAAATTGTTGATATTAACTACAATAATAGCTACAGAGATATGATTCATATGGAATAATTTGAGGTTCTATATTATAGGATGTATAGATCTCCGATGTGTTGGTTAGAGGTTGGGGAATCAGATTTGTTAGGACCGAGTCTCAAGAAAGAGACATTATGACAAGTTTAGTTGATTTAGAAACTTATGGGAATGGCTCAGAGTAGGAAGAAGTGGTATGAATATAAGAATCATAGACCTCTTGAGTTTGTGGTAGGTGGACACGTGTTTCTTCATGTGTCGACAAGGTTGGGACAATGATGAATTCAGAAACATGTTAATTTGGCACCCAGTTACGTGGGTCCATTTGAGATTATGGAGAGGATCAGACTAGTGGTGTACCAATTGGCTCTTCTATAGCGGTATAGTAGTATGTATGATGTTTTTCATTTGTATCAGCTTTAACATTATCACCTTGACTCCTCCCATGTTATCGATGTTGAAGTTGTTGAATTGAGGAATATGCGTCTTTTTATGAGCATCCAATTCATATTATAGATTGTAATGAGAAAGGATTATGGGGAAATAGTGCACCTTTGGTTCGAGTTTTGGGGTAGCATGGTAATGTTAAAGAAGAACATGGAGAGAGGGAGTCAGATATACATGCTCAATGGCCCAATATATTTACTTTGGAATATCAACGATACCTAGGAAAAGCAGCTTAAAGAAGAGACATTATAACATGGGGAGGTTGTAAGATCCCATACTTATTCAAGGTACATCCTTTTTTAAATATTTGATTATGTATATTGTTTTTTATTAATGAAATATTTTTCTGATGTATGTGGTGGTTAAATAGTGTTCTAGGGGTTCAAGATATGAAACAAAGGGGATTTTGGCCATCCAGTGAAAGTTTCGTGGTTGAATCATGGTTATATAACTATGTTTTAAAACTACTCTATCTAAGAGAAAGTGTGATTGGTTAAGAAAACCATGCAATGGGGATATCCAAACCGTGTGGGTTTACATAGAGGAATTTCACACAGTTGGTGCATGATTTTCCAAATCTTGTGGAGCTCCCCAAGAAACCATGTGAACTCAACCCCACTTAGAAAATGGATGGTGTTGGGTTTGTGCACATTTTGGAAAACCATACAGTCCAAACGTGAACCCACTTAAAAAGTGTGAAATTATGAAACATCCCAATTAGTATTTTTCTTTATTACACGATTACTTCTCCATTTATCCTCCTCTAAACCCTAGTGATGATCCAAAATCTCCCTGGATTCAAAGGGTTCATTATCCATCAATTGTAGTTCATCAAAAGTGTCATTTGTTTCAGATCAATGCTTAGGGTGAGCCTAATATTCCTCTTTTTTATCTTTTCGGTATTAGGTCTTGTATATTTTTTCATATCACTCTAAATCCCTAAAACCTTTTATTCTGATTGAAATTATATTGGGGATTGAAGGGGTTCTTAAATATGGATCTAATGAAAAGTTTATGGGTTTGTTTATCTTAAATTTTAAGGAAGGTGGTCTATAAGTTATATCCCATGGTTTTGTTATAGAGTTCTTTATTTATGGTTGTGTTCTTGGTAATATCTTGTTATGAATTTTATGGCATTGATAGGGTTTGGAAAATTGGTTGGGTTAATGATAAATTTATTCTATCATGATTCCCATGGGATGCATTGAGGACAAGTTGACCAATCAGGGCCACCCATGGGGTGCCCCAACATTCCAAAACATAGAACATTGAAGTATTGTGCATGAAATTAACCTATATTGAAATATATCCCATGATAAATGTGTTTACAAGTTTTTTTTTTAAATTATTAAGAGGCACTATTTACAGTTATGCATAGTTGTTGTTAATAGAATAAGGGATTATTGGGCATAATTCAAAAATAGGTGAAATGGGTTAATGTGAATGTGTGAAATTTCTTTTGAAAATTTAATAAAAATTACTTAATGGATTATGGAATATGAAATGATAAATATGAGAATTGGTTAAATGTATGGAATTTTTTGAATATTAAAAGGCAGTTAGTGTATAGAAATTTTGGAATATGTGAAATTAGTTTACCTATTGAAAGTGTTGAAGATACTAATTAGATTAAGGAATAGAAAGATAAATGGTTTAAATGGGTTATTCAAAGTAAATGGTAAAACTATTAATGGGTTATGTCATAAGGAAGAATTATGAGTTAAATGAAATCTGAAATTTGATTATGATGTGTTTTGATTGTGAATGTTTTTTCACATGGTATATGTAGTTGGAATATAAATAATCATGTGGACAAGGCTTAGTTGTTTTGGGGGTATTGGACTTGAGGTTCTATGCCCACGGGTCGGGTTAGACTGAGACTCTAAACCCCACCCCATAATAAATGGGTTAGGGAAGGGGAATGAGGCACTATAATTGTAACAGATCCATTTGATGAGACTAACTAGATAAATACTCCAAGGTAAGTGTGATGTAAATGTTTATGAAATGTTTTCACCTAGAGATATTGAGAACATGATTTATTCCCTTAATATTACTAACTGATTATCTTATTTAGTTGTGTAAATGATATAAATTCCTATCCAATGGAACATTTGATGAAAATGTATTTAGTAATGAATAAATATTATGTGATAAAAGTGAACCAGGTGATAATGAAATGGGTTAGGTGAACATTGTTAATTAATGGCACCCGAATTGCCTTTTTTTACCTTGTAATTTATTTAGATATTGCATTAAATATCTATTTAAACAGGATATATCTAGAAACTATTAGTGGTGGCCTATATAATTTTACTCAAACCCTGTTCGATCCGCTATTGGGTACCCGAGCATATTTCATGGTAGCAAGTCAAGACAAAGAAAAATCCTTATCTTAGGGAGTTGAGTTGGGATTGGGATTTACCTGGTTAAGGATCTGGACATGTAGTGGGGAACCATTTTTTGGATTCAAATTTTGGTCATTATTTTGGGTTTACCTTCATTGTTGGCACTGTTTTCATGACATAACATATTTATTATGTGGTTGTGGTTTGTAGCCTATTTGGAAACTGGTTGGAAATGCTTGTTTTGGTGTTGGCTTATTATTTCTTTTATTTCATATATCATCTCATGTGTCTTACTATGATAAAAAGGGTATAGTAACCTCATGTAACTTATTAGACCATCACTACAATTCAACACTCTTTGGATTACAGGCAGTCATGATTGAGGTCATGTGGCGACTCAGCTTGTTGAACCAGTTTAGTGGATTTGGGGTTGGGGAAAATACACATTATTATTTGAATATTTCTGGATACAATTAAATTTATAATGAGTTTCACTATATATCTTATAAGTGTCTGAACAAATTATTTAAGTAAATACATGTGAATAAAAAAATTAACTAAATAAATAATTCATATAAATACTTTTATATAAAAGCTACATCGAAAAACATTAAATTAGTTCAATATTATAACATGTTTGTGGAGATTTGGAAAATAAGAAATTATATGAATTATAATTTTTAAATATTATGTTCATGAAAAAACTCATTATAATTAGTTTGATCCAATTAGTGCAGATTTCATCATTGAGGTTGAGAAAATTTTAAAACTATACTATGATATACACTTTTTTATCAGCACAACAAAAATACCAATTGAAAAAAATCATTTTTATTCTTCACAGAAAGAAGAGAAAATTAATACCTCAACATTAAATTCTGTTAGATTAACATTTTAGTGTTATTATTAATTTATTCCATCATTTTTGTTTCTTTTATTAGTATTGAATTATTTTTTTAAAAAAATAAAGACCATAATGTATGGGTTATACTAACACTTAAGAAATATATGATGGGTTCTCCCATATCTTTTAAAAGGAAGGGTATTTAGTTGTCCTTTGGTTTAAATAAATTTAATATTGTTTCTTACTCCTCTTCTATTATATGATTAAATTTTGTGACTCCATATGTGAAAAATTCATGATTTTGGTCATTCCTATAGTGGTTAAAAAGGAATTTGACAATTTTTATAACACTATTAAAATAATATCTCATTTTTTGGGATCTATACTATCATGTTTATAGTGTGAATATTATATATAGAATCACATTGATTCAACCAACTATAATTTTTTTTGATAATATTTAATTTTAAACTTCAAATTTATGTAACTCTAATTACTATTCAATATCCATAAAGAGGATAATTTACCATCCTCTTGACCATTCGAACACCTTGACTATGATACCAAACATTCATAGAAGGTTATACATTATTTACTATAATGAATATACTATTGATCATATGGAACTCAACAAGTGGACCCCACATGATATGTTGGTATTTGTATGAATCATCCTATAATGGTTTATTATACATATAAAGAATGAATGTTTCAGTTACATGTCATGTAACTATATCTCTATAAACCCATTTGTAGTTCCTCAAGATAGGATCTTTGAGCATTATTCCCATATAATTGGATTGGTTTTGGTTTAATGAAACTAAATGATCATATTATCTAAACATTTGGATTTATGATTCCAAAAATAGAAATTAAATACTAAAAATAAAATTCACAAGCGATCAATAAAAAATATATATTTAAAAATCAATATGGGATTGCCTTGATACAAAGTAAAAGTTATTTGGTGTATCAAATATTTTTGGGATATTTCTTCATAATATTTTTCACTAGTTTCATAGGTTAAATCCTCAAAAATTATATGAAATCCACCCCAAAATATTTAGAGTGGGCCGATTGACATATAATTTTAAATTAATATAAATTAATAATTACATATCCTAGATGATATACCATAATTGATGACCAATTATGTTGAAGTTCATACCATGATTTAATTATGATTATAAATCTAAATAATAATTCCTTTCGAGGAACCCACATGAACTTCAAAAATATAAAAATTTTGATGATTGAACTCTGAATGCTAGCTTGGAGGATACAAACATCTTGAGTCATTTTTTATTGATTGTAATAAAATAATTTTAGTCTTAATGAAATCATTCTAGTAATCTGAGTATTGAAAGGTAATAGGATGATGAAATCTCATTATTGAGAGTGTTCTTCATATATATTCCTTTGTTTATGATTGATTTATCATGAGATAATATGTCATTCACAACAATACAAGATATCTATTAAAATGATAAAATTTTGGTTATTTACTAAGGGTTATATAAATAATTATTTAACAAAGGGACATAAATAATTGCATCACTCTTTATAAAACCCTTATATAATAAAAAATATATAATTATTATTATATTTCATTATGTATGCTAAAACATTAATATTTAAATAAATCTTATCAAATAAATCAATGAATATTTATTTAAACAATATTAAATAAAATTTATCATTTCTATCTTTCATTTTAACTTGATGTGTGAATCAATTTTGACATTTCTTGGACCTCAAATATTATATACATATTTAAATAAATATATATCATAAAATCATTCATTTAATAATTAAATAATTATTATATTCAATATCTACAAAATAAATATATATACTAAATTATCAAATCCCATATATTCCATCATGAAATAAATGGTGTTTGAATTTATAAGATCAACATAACCTTAATAAATATTATTCATTATTCATGTGAATAATATTTATTTTAATGATAAATTTAAATATAATTTAACTAGGATCCTGGACATAGATAGTGTTTTACCCTATAGACCTCTCTCTTAATGGCATAAGGTGAGTGTGCCTATAGTATATGATGAGTGTATAGAAACACATCATGGAACCCTTTGAAAATTTAATTAATTCCACAATGACAATAACCTCATAAAAACACATACTATATAATATAATCTATTATTATCGATATATTATCATATAGGTTTCATACTTGTGGCATAAATGTATCCATTTTATATATCTTTCATTGATTACCTGAAATGAACTCATTGATAAACCATCATGCTCATGGACTTAATCTTAATTATATATATCAATCAAAATTATTAAGATATCAACTTTCTATATTAAAAGGATAAAATCTTTCCATGACTTATTCAATCAATGTAATTTTAGTTGTGATACACCCAATGTGTCCTACATCATCAAGATCATATATCTTCATGATTTTCAAAAATACATTAAACCAGGTGATTTATGATATAAACTAATAAAAATAGTTAATATGATGAACAATATAGACATATGATGATAATAATATCGAATTAAACCTAAATCATTTTAAACTCCCATGGGTGAATTTTCCTTCATTTCCTCCCCTTTAATAGATCACCAAGTAAGAAATCTCATGAGACAAAGAATCATCTTGTTATGAGAAACCAACACCAAATATTCTAAATATCAAAAAATTTCATTCATAATATGTCATATAGATCATATGAAATAGGTTTAGGAATATGATCATAGTGCATATTCGATTTTATAATAGTAATGAATTATTTTTCCCTTTCATTTTCAAGGAATATTTTTATACATTACTACATTAATGTTGTTTTTAAGAACACTCATCATGTGTTAAGATATTTATTAACACAAAGGTCATTGAATATTCATGAAATTGGAAGTAAAAAATAGTTTGGTTATAAGAAACCAACCCTAATAAATTACACATTATAGTATTACAATATAAACACACTTTAATGGAATAAAAAAACAAAACAATACTCACCAAACATTATGATAGTGATGATAACTCCTCTAATAAAGTGAATTAGACTCAAAAAGGTCAAACCATTAGGGTTTGACCATGATCTAGTGAAACTGTGATTGTCAAAGAGGATTTGGGAGAAGAAAAGGGATAATGAAGAGATTTGAGAAGTTAAAAAATTGACAAGAAGATAAGTGGGATAAATGTACCTATATATTTTATTGAAGTAGGAGATGAAACAAAATGAAGGAATAACGTGGTGGACTCCCCTTCCACTATCTATCACATACCAATAATAAACCCCTTATGTGAGGATTATTTATCTTTACAACCCATTAAATTATACCACTTTACTTATTAAAATTATCATGTTTTAATAATAATTTAAAACATTTCTTGTACTAAAGATAATTATAAAGAAAACCCCACAAACTTCTGGGGATGCTTGAACGTTAGCCCTACCCAACCACTGTATGGTCAGAACATAATATTTACCACTTAATTATAAAACATCACAATAATATAAATAATATGAAATTATTATTTAATTATTATATCAATAATAATAATAATTGTCCACCATTCACTTATAGAATGATAATTTAATATAATTTATGATCAAAAATTTATATTATGTTTTATATTTAGCAGCAATTTTAAATTAGTATTCATATCACTCAAAATTTAAAAAAATTTAAAAAATTAATTTCCAATAAAAATTTTATTTAAATATAACTTATAAAAATCATTAAACCTATGATATATTTTTATAATTTATATTTTAAATAAAATTTCATATAATAATATAACTCTATAAAATAATTATATCAATTCATAAGATGTTAGAAAGTGAAAATTTATGATTCAATGAAATTTTTATTAGATAGATGGTAGGAATGAACAGTTCCATAACCATACTCTAGATCACGTATTCCTTATAACTATGATGATTATCTTTCTCTAATATCATGTACGGACTTTGACACCAATAACTATTTGAATTTTTAATAAAAAATCATCATAATTAAAAAATAAAATAAAATATATTTAAAATGAATAAAATTTTTTTTTACATCTCATATCTCTTATATTTCATGATATATAGAAATTATATATTATTCTTTTAATTATAAGGTATCAACATACAAACAACTATAGTATGTTCACTAAATTGTTTCATAAGACTCATTCTAATGTACAATATAGACCATTGAAAATAAATTATTTTATAATTCAAATATTAAACAAATAATATAGAATAATTCATTTGATATCACAAAATATTATATCTATGTTTATTTTAAAAGAAAAAACTTCCCTCATGTATCTTCAAAATCATGGTTCATCATATATTAAATTGAAAATTGAAATTCATTGACCAAA
The DNA here is from genome assembly GCA_963277665.1 of Viscum album. Lineage (NCBI taxonomy): Eukaryota > Viridiplantae > Streptophyta > Magnoliopsida > Santalales > Viscaceae > Viscum > Viscum album. Next base: position 285,761,875 of record OY728151.1, on the reverse strand, counting down.
AAATTTCCAAAATTATTATTAAAAAATACAACCATGCTAATACAATTTGGATCAAACAGTTACTAAAAAAATTAATTATAACATCATAATAGTTCAAACATGTGATTTTTAATTCATTATGCCAAGATAAAAATTGGAGAAAATATGAAATTATATAGTATAAAATGTATCACCAATATAAAATTAATAAATAGATGATTCAATTTATTTTATGCCAGATTAATGATTTAATTAATGAAAATTGAATTAATAGAATTTCAAAATACATCAATTATCAATAAATAATTTTAGATGGGATATCAACATTGAGTTTCTTCCACTAATATACCTTCTTGGTTAGGAGATCCCATATCCTTGAGACCTCATATTTTTATCATTCTACACTTCAAATATTCCTCTCATATCGGTATTCAGTTTATCTTTCCCCCCTTAGACATTTTTTACGGCTCATTTCCCTCTTCCGACTTTTGGTGGTGCGTTCTTCTCCACCAGTCGGTCATTCATTTAACTACATAATTCACATAAAATATTTTCCCACTTATTTTCATTTTTACCCTTCTTCATCTTATGATATTTAAATTTTAAATCTATCCTTATATTTTCATATTATTATAATATTTATCGATCAATTATCCAGTCATTAGTGTGAATCTTATCCCCATAGTGGTAAATCTTCTTGTACCCCCATTCAATTGATTTCTTTCAGAGTTTTATTGTATGGAACCATTTATCCATTGATTTTGGTGGTCATCCATCTCTAAATTAATGGATGTTAGGATTTAATTACTTTTTGGGTGTGTTTTATTGAGGGGAATCATTCTTTTGGGATAAAGGACAAGCAAAGACGATCTAAATGAATAGAAAAGTGACTATTTAGTTAAAATAAAAAACAATTAATTTTTAAAAAATCATTTAAATTAAATCATATCTACAATGATATAAAATATTTGTAGAAAAATTAAGCAAATAAAACTAAATGCATTAATAAGTAAAACCAAAAAGGTAAAAATCATGGGAACTAGTACAGAAAGAATAATAAACTAATAATCAAAAATACATGGTAGAGACTCCCAAATATGATCAGTATTTGTAAAATAATACTATGATAAACTATTTTCAAATAAAAAAGTAAATGAATCCTAAACTATATCGAAAAATGATGGATGGATCCTGAGAAATAAATCATACTAGACCAAATCATTCAATTCAATGGTTCAAAATCCAAAATGGTGATAATGAATCAAAAGAATCATAATAAAGGATATCATTAATCAAATCATAACATATCATAAGATTTTTTTTCAGTTTTATATCTAAATGTGTATGAAAAACTTATCCACACCACGCACATACAAGAGAAAAGAGTTCATACACCATATATATGTAACAAAAAATACAAACTATAAAAGGCACAACTCATATTTCATAGGTTTGTTTTTATTTGTTTCTTTAATATGTCATCTGGGTTCCACATGTGAATGACCCCCCCCAAAAAAAAATTCCCCCTCAGTATCAAGTGGGGATCATCATTAACTATAAAATAAATTTGAATATATCAAATTTACCTTTAAAAAATTCATTCTCAAAATGTCTCAACCATTATCATCTATGTAAATTTAATAATGGACTAATACTGTATAATCAAGGATGTCTCTGATCCAATGAAAATGAAAAGTGATATGGTTTGATCTTCCATGAAAATTAGGATTCATTCTAAAAAATAACCCTCTGGCTATCAAAAAATATATCCCATGTATCCTAATTAAATCTTAGATCATGAAAAAATTATTCATCCATAAAAATTCCTTGAATTTTCTATATAGGTGAAATAAACTCTGTCTCATTATTTTAAAAAGAAAAACATATCTACAATCTAGAATTTTAGGAAATGGTTCCACATAAAATTAATCAAATATTATATAATTTTACTAATGGAATCTAGATCTCCTTCCATATCTAAATCAGAATTTCTAAAAATATTTCATTCCCCATGATCAAAATATAATCATAGATAGAAATTATTATAATATTAACAAAAAATATACTATATGAATCTCTAACATTATCAAACTCTATTTAATTTAAAATGAATAACTACACAACTTACATGATCTCTATCATGTCAATTATATTGTACTTTATACATTTGATAACAAAAAAATGATGAATAAGGTATATGATACATATATACTCCCACCATATTTAGAATTTGAATAACGAGAACTGAGCATAAAATGTATTGAAAAAAAGAGAAATTCCAAATTTGGTTCTACCAATATAAATTCAATAATCCACCTTCTTAATTTATATCTTAGGAGATAAACATAATTTCATGGTCGTTCTATCATATGATATTAGTATTCATGGAATTTTATGTACTCGACCCAAGTCCTTCATATAAAAAATCAAAAAATATAATCTTTAATATGTACATTTTAAAATCATCATGGACTATAATAATAATATCATAAAAAATTATTCATCTAAAAATCTATGAAAAAAAATGATTAGAAGAGGTCTTCATAAATCACTAATGAAAAATAACATTTCTTTTGATTTTTCAACCGTATAAATTTTACTTTAACCATTAGATATAATCATTGTTATATATTTCAATAAAACCCTTTGGCCATTCCGTGTAAATATACTCATCTAAATTACCATGGAGGAAAGATGTTTTCACATCCATCGATTAAAACTGAAAACCCAAATCTAGAAACTAATTCTAGAATAACACTAATGGTTGTAATATTGAAATCATGTGAAAAAAAATAATCAAAACTAATATATTAATTATAATAGATTATCTCATAAACTAAAAACCTATTACATCATGTAGAAGAATTTTATTATTCATAATTAATATGATAAATCCAATGATTTTTCAAAGTTCTCTTACACTTAGGTAACATCACCATCTAAAAAGTGTGGTTTTCATGCAATTATTTGAACTCATCGTTGAACATATCAATGAATGTTTCCTTTATATTATTACCCAAAACTAAATTAAAATATATTTACCCCCACCCAATTGAGGAGGAAAAATTCATCATGTGAATATTTGGTATAACTGGTATTACATTGATATGATCTTTAGTGTTGAACTGTATGTTAATTAATAAACCTAAGAACTAGATCATCATAAACAACTGGTGCATCAGAAACACCAACACCAACCTATTCACACTGAACATCATTTTATATTAACATGATATCCATAATTACAAAAATAGGTAAATATTAATTTTAAATAAGACCAAGAAATAAAATAAACATAGAACTCGGAGAAGATGTTTTTTCTTCCATATAAATGTCTATAATAGTCTAATATTCCATAAATATTGTATCAAAACATTTAATATGTTTATTTAATACAATGTATTAAACATTTTACACAAACTCGTGATGTCTATAGCTAATAAATATATCGTATCCTATATTTCCATCTAACTTATATCTCTCATATCAATGAACATAATGAATTTTTTTTTAAAAATAACATGCAAGTGATAATACATTATTTTATTTCCATATAAAATCTTATTAGTAGTGTGTTTATATAGAACAACTTCATGTTATAAATTTATAATATATTCATTAGTAAATAAATCATCGCCCCAAAACTTTCTATGAAACGTTGATTTAGAATGAACACAATGAACTAATTCTATAATTGTTTTGTTCACTCTATCAGATAAAACATTTATATAAGGGATATTTGGATTAATATTGTAATTATAAACACCATCACTCCTCTAATAGTCATTAAATGAACTAAAATAGTCATTGCTATTGTCTATGATAAAAAACACTAACTTCATACATATTTACCTATAAATGTACACTTGAAACTTATGAAAATTTCAAATCACATGAGTTTCTATCATTCAAACCAGTAACCCAAATCATGCATGAATTATTATTAATAAAATATAAAAAATAAATTTATCCAATAATATTCATGGAATAAAAAGGATCATAAAAATTAATAATTACAACTCAAATACCGCTAAAATCTAGTGGAAAGGGTTTTATTTAAAACCAATTCTACCTTTTGTTTCATCTATATAGTTATCACATGTGTTTAATTTGGAACCCTTAATATATTGAAACAAGTTTATCATATCTTGAAAATAATTACCTTTCTCTATTATTTATCTAAGCCTCTTGTTATATAATTTTTAATAAATAATTCACTAAACATGAAAAGATATATCATAAGAAAGTGAAAATATTGTCCAGTAAAATCCTAAATTCACATTTCCTAGGGCCACAATCAATAAAATCTTCAAATGGTTCAATTTACCATTTATTAATGTATTAAAAAATCTATCGTCATTAATAATTTTGGTAGAAATATGATTCATATAAACCTTAGGATAATGTCAATAATTATTCAAAATTAATCAACTTTTCAATTAGTCTCTAAAAAATTGTCCCCATTATAAAAAAATCAGTGTGAACATCATTTCTCAAATCCAAATTCAAAAATATTTCCATGTCCATAATATGTGAATAAATAAATCCTCAATACCATCCTAAATCAATTAACACTTTCATCAACCCAAGAATATTAATTATAAGAAATATTAATATAATCAAAAATAATAATATGATCCACACTGTTTCGAATGTAACATGATCATATCTATCAATATTTTATCTATATTTATTTTCCTCTATTATTTTTTTCCTTTTAATTTGATAATTTTTTTAACATTTCATTTCTTACCCCACATAAGACTCCAAAATCTATTTAGATTTTCCCATATTAGCTTCCATCTTTACTTCTTCCTCAATTTCTCTATCCCCAACTCTTTGGATTGAAATCTATTCATATTCTAGATGAAAATAATATATAAAGATTACTTTCCATATGTAACCATCCATACATCATAATTAAAAACAAAATATATGAAAAATAAAATATTATAGCACTATTTGGGGAAGAAATAGTTAGAGTAACATTCTTGTATTCCCATGAATCAAATAAGGTTTTTTGAAGCGAAAGTGTTAAAACCACATCTTCAAAAGTTCAAAACATTCTCTATAACTAATAAAAACATTATTGAATTTCACTTAAATAATAAAAAATGGTATTACCTTCGTTATAGATCATGTTGATCGTGTGTTTAATAAGGAAATATTTATTCTTTTAGATCATAGAAACATATTTGATCTGAATCCTATCCTATAAAATTTTAAAATGAGATATGTTGAAAAAATGGTTTTTTACATTGTATTTATAATGAACTAGTATTTAAATATATAGTCATTACCTAATTTTTGTGAAATATTAAATTCATTATATAACTACATTTCTGAGAACTATAATTTTTCATTTCCCTTGGAAGCTTGGAAATATAAAAATTGATTCATAAGTGAGCTACGTCGTCTCCCATGTAACACCCTGAGTTTTTATAGACATTTTATTATAAATTAATTCTCTTTGATGTATTTAATTCAAAACTAAAATATTTCAAATACACAGTAAATTATACCCTAATAAAAGCTTGTCCTGCACACAACATTGATATGGATTGCATTACACAAAACACTAAGTTTCAACAAAACATCATTTGATTATTATAATTATTTAAACATTACTATTATAATCTAGAATTAAACATAGTAATATGAATATTAATAACTAATTTTTAAATATTTTTTATAATGGTTTTATATAAATGAGTAATATTGATTATAAATCATGTAATATTTTTGTAAAGACATTATATGTTTGAAAATTCTATTTTATAAATTAACTGCCATTTATATCCTTCTTTGAACAATAATAAATTTAATTTTAGATTGTTTTTAAATTTAAAATTATAGAATAATATTCATTTTTAACTCATAATTTAAAAATTATCTTAGGGTGAATGTGTTTGTTTTTTTCTCAAAAACTTCATTTTTGGTTGAATAGTGAAAAATAGTGAATTTCTATTCAAAACTGAATTTTCATCAAATTTATTTATATAGTGAAAATATATTTTAATTTTATTATATGTCAATTTTATCAAGTATACATAAATTTATAAAATTTAGGTCATTGTAACCAATTTCTCATTGAAATTGGATATAACAAATTTCAAAATTTTAGTCATTTATGCTTAAGAAAACTGATGTCGGGACACCTCTAGGTGATTAATTTTAAATTGATTTCTACCATTTATATGATTACAATTTGATGAAATGGATACCTTATTTATAATAATAATAATTTATAATTTTTAGTAAGTTAAAACTGGTTTTTGACCAAAAATATTAGTGAATGAGATTAAAATTAATAATAATTATTAAGAGAAAAATTAACTTAAAAAAGGAGTAAACAATAATCTTAAGGTGAAAATTGTCCCAAAAAGTTGAAAAAAATACAATTGTATGTTCATATTTATACCCTATACTCAATTTTATAAAATTTTAATAACTATTAGAGCCACATTGAATGAGAAACATGTGGGTGTAATTCTCTTTTAAAATATTTACAAGAAAGGAAACTCCTTCTCCAGTACAAAAATGCACTCACCTGCCCCACTTATTAACTCCTCTAAAGAACATTATATCTCCAAAACTCTGATTAAATAATATACTAGAATCCACACATCCATCCTAAAATCATCTCTTTAATAAGAAAGCCATCCAATAAAGTCTTTTTCTGTAGACCAAAAAAAGTTCCCCAAAAAAGGTAACACACTTCCTTAAGCTCATTTGATTTATTTTCATTCTCCACCACCTCAATCGTTCTTATTACATGATTATATAATAACCAAAGTATCTTAAATGTGCATTTTTTTTATTCTGAGTGTTCTACATAAACATACACACACTTCCTTCTAGTAGGTAACAAACTTACCATTATTCTGTATGGTGAACTACCACCACACAAAATGATATTGTTAGTTTTTTTACTTTCCCACCTATAAACATTGGGAGATATGATGGAAACTCTATTTATTATATTATATATATATACATGATATTAATTATTTTATCATTCTTATATAATTATTATAAATAAAAAACCTTCATGCTTTCCATTTTTTGTAAATATGATAACTTAGTTTATGGATGAGGGGACTACCGCCTCTTCAAAGTGATTTGATTCATTCACACATTACATGGAATGTATTAAGGATGGATTTAGTAAAATTATATGATATATATAAAATAATAATGCATCTGGAATGATATTTTTTATATACATACATACATTTCATTTTCATTATTCTTTTCAGTACCATATTAAAATGGAAACAATGTTCATGCATATGTATGACATATCATCCCCAAGAATGATGTATTTAATTTAATATTTATATCAATTATAAATTAACATAAACACTTATATATTAAATATATATTATATTTATATAATTTTTTAAAATATGGATATCATGATATAAGAATGAGGAATAAAAATATAACAAATCAAAATAGAAGAGGAAAGCAAAACAATTATCACCTGAAACATAACATTAACATGGAGTTGTTAGAAAATGAGAAAAAAAGTCGTAGTAAAATAATATATAGTATTATATATATTATAATATGGTTCTTTAGAAAATTTATAATAAAATTAAATATATTATATTTTAGTTTTTTATGTGTATGAAGAATGTATGGACTTAATGTTAGGGTTTTCTCATCTCACATTTATTTTTTGTGAGACACAAGTCATGTTCACCTCTTATTTAATATGTGTGGTGAGTATAATTCCCATGGTTTTATTATATGATTCTCATAAATATGTTTATGGGTATTTACATACCAATTTTATGCTCTCTATTTCTTAGGGTTTTATTATTCAATGTTACCAAGTGGTAAGATATTATTGAAACAATCTCTTCATTTATTTGTATTTATTATGATTATGCTTAAATTGATGAAATATTATAACCAATATATCAATAAAACTCTTAAATTGTATTCTAATTTGGTTATTAATGTTATATTTATGTATTATTATCATTTTCCCACTTATTGGTACTTAAGATAGTGAATAATGTTTTTTTAAGCTGGCCTTATCTATCCCTTCAGTCGAAAATCTATTTTATTAAATAAAATATGTTTTAAAAATGTGTTCAAAAATGTTTTTTAAATTATATTTAAATATCATTTCCAAGTAAAAAATATTTCATTTTTTTATTTTTCTGAAATCTTCTTTTATATTTTTTTAAAAAAATTAAGATAATAATTTCAATGTTTTCACAATTTTTCTAAATTTTTCAACATATTTTTAAATAAAATGTTTTTCGATTTTTTTTGAAATAATCCTTTATAAATTTTCAAGTTATTTTCAATGACATTTTTTTCAAAAGGGTTCATGTTTTAAAAATAATTTTTCAAAGAAGATTGAATATTTTCCCCAATAAATGTCTTCAAAAGATCATTCAAATTTATTTCTCATCTACGATGACATACATCATGTTTTATTGGGGATGTGATCAAAAAATACCATTCGTATTCATTCTTGAACTATTAATGTTTTGATGTAATGATTCTTATGAAAACTATTTCTCTTCCATGGGTTATATGATTTTGATTCCCATATCTTTTCACAGGTTCTGATTTGATGAAATGATTATTATGTCTATATTTGTTTAATTGGTAATGATATGATGAAATTTTTATGATAACCATTTCATTTCATGGGTTTTGATATGCTTTTTTATGATCTTATGGAATATGTAGGTATGTTTTCATTATGACATGGGTGAGACCAATATCTCCATCAAATGAATTGGTTAAGGATTCATATATCATGAGATAATGATGGGAATCATGTTGATTATATTTATCCACTACGGGAAGATGGGGAATCCCGGTCCACTATGGGGGAATGGGTAAACCCTATCCACTATGGGAAGATGGGGATACTTCTTGCACTATGGAAAATAGGTAATCCCAATCCACTATGGGAAGATAGGGAAACAAAATCCCACAAAAGTAAAGGATTATGATTGGGGATGGTGGTGTGTCCTTCCTAGTGGTTGTAGTCCCTATGAGTTTACCTTATAGTGAATGTTGTTACATGTTTATGTGTATTACATAATTACATATCTAGTTCCTATATTTTATTTCATTGATTATTTTCTTTATTCTGTTATCATTAATGTCTTATGAACATCCCATATTTATTCCACAATTCATGTTTATGATCACTGATATATAGGGTATGATCTTACACTACTATAAAAATGGGAAAGGGAAGCACCACCTTTTATCAGTGCTAAGTAAAATGCACTAATAGAGGTAATTCTTTATCACCGCTTTTCTATTGCTCATAAAGACACCATTTAGTAGTGCTAAAATTTTAGCGCTGATAAACGGAATCTTTATCAATGGTAGAAATACACCGATAAAGTGACACTTAATGGGCGCTAAAATTTTAGCACTAATCAAGGGCGATCTTTATCAACACAACAAAAGCACTGATAAAGTGACCCTTTATCAGCGCTTTTCTAGTGCTCATAAAACAATAGTCCCATTTTATAAAATGGTATGCACAATTCCCTCAATTTATTACTCCCTTAAGCTCTTGTGGGACAATACCCCTCTGAAAACTCCCCTCCCCCCAAGATTCTATTTTCCATACCTCTACTGCCACTTCCCTACTCCGCCGCCACTGCCCTACTCTGCCACTATTAGCCTTACTCCACTACCGCTATCCCTACTCTACCGTGAACCCTAATCCTTATTCTCCCCCACAAACCCCTTACACATATTTTATTCCCCCCAAACCCTACTTATCCTCCTCCCCACTAGAACCTACTCTACATGAACCCTACTTCCAGTGTTTGGGATTCTTTTCAACGAGGTTAAATTCTCAGCTTCCCATCATTGATATTTGGTGATTTCTCCACTCATCCTCATCTGTTTCGTTTTTTTCTTATTCTAATATTCATTATGGTGGTTTTTTTGGTTTTGTTTGGTTTTCCTTGTGTTGTGTGTGTGGGCTATGTTTTTAGGTCACATTCTTTCAAAAATGCATGAAGTGATTAATTTTTTACCATGTGAATAATTTATTACATATAGGGTTTTGTTATGTTATTTTCATGATTAAGATTATTCTAAACACTCTATTATAAAAGTGAGTAGTGAGAAGGAGAAAATAGGTTGTTAGATTTTTTGATGGATTTAAGAATGCTGTCATGGGGTGATGAGGTGGTTGTGTTATTGGAGGGTCTGGTGGTGATGATTTCATATGAATATAATATTTTGTAATGGATTATGAATTGGTTTTGTAGTTTATAAGTGTTGGGGTATATATTATTATTTTAGTGTGGGATATTATCCCTTGGTGTTGGTAAGTTATTTAATTTTTTGGATTAAATTTAATAATTTTTATGCTTATACATGTTGGAATAATATCATAGTAAAGTGCACAAGAAGTAGAAAGAGACATGGGATAGAGTGTTTTCAAATTTCAATAGTAGGAGGTGTTTATGTTTATCTTCTAGGTGTTTGGTCCAAAGGTTAAGAATTGGCTAGATGTTGTTTGTCATGAACCATCCCAGGTCGACCCTGAACCGGTCACCCGAGCCGGCCTGCAACATGGCCCGAGAGGCATTCCTAATCCTCCTGGGCTGGCGACAAGCGCTAGGGCATCAAAGGGAGCAAGAGGGAACGATTTTTCCCAAAGAAAATAAATAGAGCAGCGGAAAGAAAATATAAAAACACAAAGTAAATGAACAACACGAAAAGAAAGAACGACTAACAACAACAACTAACCCGACCATGACCAAAATTCCTCTCTAATTCGAGAGTCGCTCACCAGTCCATAACCAAATCTTGCCCACAATGAGAGAGCTCAAGTCAACTTGTAACAGAAACTAAAAACAGGAAAACACTATATGTGTGAGTATTAAAACTCAGTAGGTAGGCCCGAAAAATTCTATTCCCAATGCACATACCATTAAATAAAGAATTTATCAATTCCAGGTTTCAACTAAATCATATAAAATATTGGTTACCACACACACTTTCATTTCTAAAACAAGTAACAGTTCATTGCCCTTTTAAATTTAATAACAAGTTTAGTGTTTGGAAGAAACAGATGCATTTTATTTTAAAACACTTTTGAGAGCAATTTAAAAATCCAAATTTTAGTTGTTAGTGAAATGGAAAACCACACACAACACACAACACACACTAAGGGAAATGGAAAAAGTGGCACACGAGGCTAGAAACTGAGCTAGACCTCTCAATCATCCGCCACATACAAATAAACACTAATAGAAAACATGGGTCGAACCTAGGAGATCGTGAACAATCCATAACATACTATACATCTGACTCATCCTGAAGGCATGCCCTAACTCGATGAAGTCATAACGCCCATACTACTACCCGGTATATCCCTACATGGCCTAAACGAGGGGCCCTCATAGGAGCAATAACTCAGTATTCCCCTGCTAGAGGGCCACTAGCCAGTGTGTGGTCTAAACTAGTGAAGCAATCATTCTCAGAAGATTCACTCACTATGTCGGGTTCCCATGTCAACACATATAATAAAATAGGGGTGAATCAACAATGCCAAACAATCAGTCACAATGCAAAAACATCACATACAGCTCACACAATCAACGCACACCAAAGATCACAACTGAATGGGTTTTCCAAAATAATTTATTTTATTAAAGTGTCAAGAGGGCATTCACCAATTTTAAAGCAAACCCTCATTTCTTGAGAAATCCCAAAACCCTTATTCAGAAGAAATCATATATCTTTAAAAATAGAAGTAGATTTGAAATTCTGTGAATTATGTTTAAAGGCCAAACGGGCATTCTTTCAATACTGGGTGTCCGCTCGTCAAGAAAATGTTTCAAGTGTTCGGTATAAAATAAACGGCTCTTTTTACAGAAAAAAATCATTTAAAAATTAATTATCTTAGATTATTTATCATTTACTAAAATTTTCAAAACATCAAGTAATTAATAAACTCTAAATTTAAAGGTGAGTGTAGTGGGGGACCTACCTCTACTCGTTGTCCAAACACAAAGGCATGTCGCGCCTCGCACAGATGCACAAACACGCGCACGTCGACGACCACAGTACCGCGAGGTTATCACGCAAGTGTGCTGCAACAAATGCATAATATCTAAAATTACACAATCACAAACTTAAAACAACCCAAATGAGAAAACACCGCGAAAGAACCACCTTGACTCATTTTCAAAACACCACTCGCACCATCGACACAATTTACAAAGCCAATTCAAAATTTATTGAACAAATTCAAAGAGAAACCACAGCTTTACATACCCAAAACCTTTTCAAAACCAATTTTTATAATTAACGTTCACTCGTAACATGTCATATCAGAACACGTATCACTTGAACCGCTAAATAAACTAATTGCATAACAAAATAAAAATACACCACATGACAAAAAACCATTTCGAAACCATGCACACACCGCTTTAAAAACAGTAATCTAAAAGTCTACTTTTGAAATCATGTGTACCTCAAAATATTCCCAAAACATAATGTGCACCACATATAATATTTAATTAACCAGTTAAAAGTTTATAAATATAATAATAACATTGTAAGCCACCAATTAATTATAACAGACAACGTGAAATACATGAAACAGGTGAATATTAAATAAAGAAGATTTGTGCGAAGGGAAAACTCACCTCAATTAATGAAGAACACCCCAAAAATGGCACGAAACACCATTCACACCTCAAACTCACACTTCAGAATTTTAATTAAACCCTTCCCAACAAATATTGAACCCCATTACATAGGTTTTCAGAAAAAATAAATAAACTCTCATCAAGGAACATACAACCAATAAACCATTACCTAAAGGGTAGGGCATCGCTGGAGGGAGAGGACGTTGTCAAGGGAGCAAAGCCGGAGAGGGGGAGACGCTGGCGAGGGGCAGCTCACTGGAGTCCATGTATCGGGGCGGTGCACGATGAATAGGGGACGTTTGGTGTTGCGAGTTGTGTCGGGGGTAGCTGAAGAGGGAGAAAAAATAACCGGACAGTGGGGGCCACCTGGCTGGTCGCCGGAGAAGTGAGAACTACACCCTGGAGGGGTGCCGGTTGTGAGTCGGGGTGAGTTCTACGCGATGTAACAGGAGGCGACACCAATAGTGGAGATCTCTGGAGAAGGGAGGCCGTCTGTGGGTTAAGGGGGTGACACGGAGAAGGGGGCGTTGAGTGGGGCTTCTAGGTGGAGGCAGAGCAGGGGTGCGGTGTGCTGGAAAAAAAGAGCCACACGAAGGGATGCCGAGGGAGGAGGAGGCGCATCTGTAACAGGGGGGATCCACTAGGAAGACGATGTAGGGAGGGCCCGCGGCTAGGGTAGGAGGAGTCCGGGGTAGGCTGGACAGTGGTGGACGGCGGAAGTCCAGCGGAGGTGCCGGTTGGAGGGGAGGCCGGCGAGGTCGGGAGGGGAGGGCGATGCTGGAGGAGGCGTGACCGGAGAAGGCTGGTCGGAGGGTGGTGCAGTGGCCTGGGGTGCAGGGGCGGCAGCCTGGGGTGCTGGATGGTGCTGGAACAGGGAGCCGCGCAAAGGGAGAAGGTGGCTCTAGGGGGGCACTCTGGTGATGAGGGGAGTGGGCAACAGGGGGCGGCACACATGCTACGGAAAGAAGAAAGAAAAAAAACGGGAGAGGGGGATTGATGCGCCGAACCCTAAGTTCCCCTCCAAAAAAAATAAAATAAAATAAAATAAAATAAAAATTAAAGAAAAAGAAAAATAAGTTAAGTCAAATTATTTTCCCAATAATAATTATATTAGAAGTTATAATAATTATAATAATACATATAAAAATAAAATAATAATAATAATAATAACCTTAATAATAAGATAAAAATAATAAATTAATTCATATCATCTTTAATAAAAATAAAAATTAACGAAAAGCCAAAAAAAATCATGGGTGAAGTCGCATGACGTCGCGCTCTGCCCGTGCGTCAAATGATGTCAAACCCAAAACACACATTTTTTTTTTGAAAACTCAATGATTTCGTCTGGGACTCACCCGGGACCCTAGGAAAAAAATTCAAAAGGATAAAAATAATTAAATAAATAAAACACATAGGTCGAGGTGTGACAATTATCCCCACCATAATGCTTCCCGCCCCCGAGAAGCCACAACAAGACCGATACCCAAGATGAAACTCCTTAAGTGTCACTCACCCCCAAAAGTTTAAGTGCCTCCAGTTGATCGATTCAAACGAACACCGAACCCTCATGACATGAAACTTATCTTTAAACAAGATCACCTTAATTGTCACCAAGATGAACTCAAACCATATGTTTCAACCAAGGAATGAACGAACTTAAATCACATCCAAGACTTATCCCTATAATCTTAGTCCAACGAAATAGTTGGGTGTACTCCAATCTCAACGTTTACTCGAGAGGACGAACCCAGGATGAGGTGGTTCTACACGAGACCACTTACCACCAAAAGATACATGAAAAGAAGCCCTGATACTGACAGGAGGAGGCCCGAACAGACTACCCACCTTAAGGATTGGGATAACTCTAAATTACATCAAGCGTAACTTTGCGAGACCCGTTGTGGGTCTCCCCACCATAAGGACCGAAGAGATTAACCGACTTGAAGACTTTCCGCACGGACCAAAAATCCCACCATAAGGGTAGGGGAGGGAAAGAAAGGGCCTAACTGGTAGAGCATCCAAAACTTCCACCATTACTATATGAACGACATCGCACCCCTAGAAGAAAACAAACCAATACATATTAAGGACGAAGGTTAAACCAAGACCCTTTTTCACTGTTGGGAATCTCCGGACTACGCGCCATCTTCACTCTGAGGCCTATTGCTGGAGCACCGATGATTGAAGCATCTCTTGCCTCGCAGCCAGGCTTCAGAAATTCCCAAACACAACAGACAAACCATAATTTCACCAAACACACTTATAATAAAAATAAAAGTTCCAAATAGGTTCAACCACAACCATTCTTACAACTAAAAGAAAAGGAACACTGCAAAAAACTAAAAGAGACGATTACTACACCCAAGAAGCACTACAAAGAGAAAACCTCAAACTGACCCCAAACATCGCCCTACTCCTGCTGATGGGCTGAGGAGACCTTCGACGAGCCAAGTCTAGCTTCAGCGTGCTTCTTGGAAACTCTAAGGCAGAATCGCTGCAAGTGACCTAGACGTCCACAGGTGTGGAAGGGTCTTGGAGCACTTGGACATATAGGCCTTTTGTGACCCTACCTACCACACTGGTGAAAGATCACAACATTGCGCTATGAAGAAGATGACTGAAGGTCTAAAGGCCTCTTGATTCCTCTACCAGCACCACCAGACTCAGGTCGCTTCTCACTCTTCTTATCAGCATCCTCTGAAATGCTTCCCAAAGCAGGAGGATTCACCACCTCAAGTCCTACTACTAGCTCATCTTCATCAAGAAAGGCTTGCTCGACAACATTAGAGAAGGTGGTTAGGTTGAGCTCTTCCACTCTTGATCACATCTTAGGTCAAATTCTATAATCAAATTGTCGAGCCTTCCCGGGATCATTCACAACAAACCACTGATCATACGAAACTAGATCTATGAAGCATCGATATAATTCCAGTACCAATTCAACACCCTACTGAATACAACACAACTCCATCCTCTTCCTCAGCTACGTCAACTTAGAGAAGTGTTGTTGGATAAATGATGACTTGAAAAACTCCCATGTTAAAACTTCCCGAGGTTTTTTCCGAGACACAGAATTCCACCATTTCAAAGTTGGGACTTCAAGCATAAAGGTATCCAACTTCACCATTAACGACTCAGGCAACCCAACAACACTGAACTTCCTATAAATCTTCTGTAACCACTCCTCTGCCTCAAGAGTCTCTGCTTGTCTATAAAATAGAGGTGGGTTCAACTTCTGAAACTCCAGAACATAGTTTATGGGCTGATCAACTAGAGGATTTTCTAGGGGTGAACCACCTGAAGCTGCACCTTGGGCATCCATCAAACTATCGTGGGGGTGAACACTAAGGAACAAAGAAACAAAGAAAATAATCAAAACATGGTCATTTCCATTTCAAATTCAACTTTTCACAATCTTAAAAATAAATCTTTACAAAGAAATATTTAAAATGAAGGAAAACTCAAATGATTCACTAGAGGGAAATTAGTGATGATGGGTGACTCGAACATATGGTTGGTGGCCATATACCAGTCACGCCACCATCACAAGGAGCACTCTAGGGTGATGTATCTGGATCCATGTGGCTTTCCAGGCCCTGCGAGATCACAGAGGGCACTTTCCCAGCTCCCGTTTCATTTCCCAATACAAAACAAACACATGAAAAACCCAAATACACCAATAACTCGGACATCCCATGGTAACCAGAGGTTCGGAGTGAGCAAGGGTTCATGAATTCCATCTCATCTGTATGCCTTGAGTCCCAAAAATTCTACTCCTTTTACCATGACAACCCCAAATAACAATGGGAACTCTGAAAAACAAGGTCCGCTCAGGAGTCGACCTGCTCTGATACCATTTTGTCATGAACCAACCTGGGTCGACCATGAACCATTCACCCGAGCCGGCCCACAACATCGCCTGAGAGGCATTCCCGATCCTCTCGGGCTGGCGACAAGTGCCGGGGCATCAAAGAGAGCAAGAGGGAACGATTTCTCCCAAAGAAAATAAATAGAGCAGCGGAAAGAAAATAGAACAACACAAAGTAAATAAACAACACGAAAAGAAAGAACGAACAACAACAACAACTAACCTGACCATGACCAAAATTCCTCTCAACTTCGAGAGTCTCTCACCAGTCCACAACCAAATCTCTCCCACAATGAGAGAGATCAAGTCAACCTACAACAGAAACTAAAAATAGGAAAACACTATAGGCGTGAGTATTAAAACTCAGTAGGTAGGCCCGACAAATTCTATTCCCAATGCACATACCATTAAATAAAGAATTTATCAATTCCAGGTTTGACCTAAATTATATAAAATATTGGTTTCCACACACACTTTCATTTCTAAAACAAGTAAAAGTGAATTTCCCTTTTTAATTTAAGAACAAGTTTAGTGTTTGGAAGAAATAGATGCATTTCATTTTAAAACACTTCTGGGAACAGTTTAGAAATCCAAATTTTAGTTGTTCGTCAAATGGAAAACCACACACAACACACAATGCACACTAAGGGCAATGGAAAAAGTGGCACACGGGGCCAGAAACCAAGCTAGACCTCTCAATAGTTTTCCACATACAAATAAACACTAAAAGAAAACCTGGGTCGAACCTAGGAGATCATGAACAATCCATAACATACTATACATCTGACTCATCCTGAAGGCATGCCCTAACTTGATGAGGTCATAACGCCCATACTACTACCAGGTATATCCCTACATGGCCTAACTGAGGGGCCCAATCCTCATAGCAGTAATAACTCAGTATTCCCCTGCTATGGGGCTACAAGCCAGTGTGTGGTCTAAACTAGTGTGACAATCGTTCTCAGAAGATTCACTCACTATGCTAGGTTCCCATGTCAACACATATAATAAAAGAGGGGTGAATCAACAATTCCAAAAAATCATTCACAATGCACAACACATCACATACAGCTCACGCAATCAACACATACCAAAGATCACCCCTAAATGGGTTTTCCAAAATAATTTATTTTCTTAAAGTGTCAAGAGGGCCTTCACCAATTTTAAAGAAAAACCTCATTTCTCGAGAAAACTCAAAACCCTTGTTCAGAAGAAATCATATATCTTTAAAACTAGAAGTACATTTGAAATTCCATGAATTATGTTTAAAGGCCAAACGAGCATTCTTTCAATACTGGGTGTCCGCTCATCAAGAAAATGTTTCAAGTGTTCGGTATAAAATAAACGGCTTTTTTACACAAAATAATCATTTAAAAATTAATTATCTTAGATTATTTATCATTTATTAAAATTAAAAAAACTTCAAGCAATTAATAAACTCTAAATTTAAAGCTGAGTGCAGTGGGGGACCTACCTCGGCTCGCTGTCCAAACACAAAGGCGTGTCGCGCCTCGCACAGACGCACAAACACGCGCACGTCAATGACCACAGTACTGTGAGGTTATCACGCAATCGCGCTACAACCAGCGCACAATAACTAAAATTACACAAACACGGACTTAAAACAACCCAAAAGAGAAAACAACACGAAAGAAGCACCTCAACTCATTTTCAAAACACCACTCACACCATCGACACAATTTACAAAGCCACTTAAAAATTTATTGAACAAATTCAAAGAGACACCACAGCTTTACATACCCAAAACCTTTTCAAAACCAATTTTTATAATTAATGCGCACTCATAACATGTCGTATCAGAATTTTCAGCACTTGCACCGCTAAATAAACTTATTACATAACAAAATAAAAATATACCACACGACAAAAACCTATTTTGAAACCATGCACACACTGCTTTAAAAACAGTAATCTAAAAGTCTACTTTTGAAATCATGTGCACCTCAAAATATTCCCAAAACATAATGTGCACCACATATAATATTTAATTAACTAGTTAAAAGTTTATAAAAAAAATAATAACATCATAAGCCACCAATTCATTATCACAAACAATGTGAAATACACGAAACAAGTGAATATTAAATAAATAATATTTGTGCGAAGGGGAAACTCACCTCAATTGATGAAGAACACCCCAAAAATGGCACGAAACACCATTCTCACCTCAACTGCACACTTAAGAATTTTAATTAAACCCTACGCAACATATATTGAACCCCAATACATAGGGTTTTATCAAAAATAAATAAACTCTCATCAAGGAACATACAACCAATAACCCATTACCTAAAGGGTAGGGCATCGTCGGAGGGAGAGGACACTGTCAAGGGAGCAATGCTGGCGAGGGGGCAACGCTGGCGAGGGGCAGCTCACCGGAGTCCATGTATCGGGCGGTGTGCGCTGAACAGGGGACGCCGGGTGTTGCGAGTTGTGTCAGGGGTAGCCGAAGAGGGGAAAAAATAACTGGACAGTGGGGGTCACCTGGCTAGTCGCCGGAGAAGGGAGCGCTGCACCCTAGAGGGGTGCCGGCTGTGAGTCAGGGTGGCTGCTAGGTGTTGTAACAGGAGGCGACGCCAGTAGTGGAGATTGCTGGATAAGGGAGGCCATATGCAGGTTAAGGGGGTGACGCGGAGAACGGGGCGTTGAGTGGGGCTTCTGGGCGGAGGCAGAGCAGGGGTGCGGTGTGCTGGAAAAAAAAGAGCCACGCGAAGGGATGTTGAGGGAGGAGAAGGTGCATCTGGGACAGGGGGGATCCCCTGGGAAGCCGATGAAGGGTGGGCCCACGGCCAAGGTTGGAGGAGTTCGGGGCCGGCTGGATAGCGGTGGATGGCGGAAGGCCAGCGGAGGCGCCGGTTGGAGGGGAGTCCGGCGAGGTCTGGAGGGGAGGGCGATGCTGGAGGAGGCGCGACCGGAGAAGGGCGGTGCGGTGGCCTGGGGTGCAGGGGCGGCGGCGGCGGCCTGTGTTGAAGGGGTGGCAGCTTGGGGTGCTGGATGGGGCTGGAACAGGGAGCCGCGCGAAGGGAGAAGGGGGCTCCAGGGGGGCGCTCCGGCGATGAGGGGAGTGGGAAACAGGGGACGGCGCACATGCTACTTAAAGAAGAAAGAAAAAAAAGGGGGAGGGGGATTGATGCACCGAACCCTAAGCTCTCCTAAAAAATAAAGTAAAAATAAAATAAAAATAAAAGAAAAAGAAAAAGTAAGTTAAGTCAAATTATTTTCCCAATAATAATTATATTAGAAGTTATAATAATAATTATAATAATACAGATACAAATAAAATAACAACAATAATAATAATAACCTTAATAATAAGATAAAAATAATAAATGAATTCATATCAACTTTAATAATAATAAAAATTAACGAAAATCCAAGAAATTTCATGGGCCAAGCCGCACGACGTCGCGCTCTGCTCGTGCGTCAAACGACGTCAAACCCAAAACGCACATTTTTTTTTGAAAACTCGATGATTTCGTCCGGGACTCACCCGGGACCCCAGGAAAAAAATTCAAAAGGATAAAAATAATTAAATAAATAAAACTCATAGGTCGGGGTGTGACAATTAATGTGATAACCAGGCCCCGCCCACCAGTTTCCTCGCAGACACGTGGGCCCCACCGTAGGTCCCACCCACATGCCTGAAAGGTTTATCTGACTAATGGCAGTCCCCATAGGCCAACACTTGTCCTTTCCAGTGTAATTTGTTCTCACTCGCACACATCCTGGGAAACTTCTTAGAAGGTCACTCATCCTGATCACTACTCCAGGGCAAGCACGCTTAATTGTGGAGTTCTAATCAGGTAGGCTCCCGAAAAGGAAGGTGCACCTTGTTGACATGAGTCATATCATTTTAGTCATTTAGCCCTTTATCATTTGGGGATGTTACAATCACCCCCCCCCCCCTTTAGAGTACAATGCCCTCATTGTGGGCCCTACATCTCAACTCAGGCAGTGCACCACACTTAAGGCTGGGTACCACCTCTAATACCAAATGTGACAACCGGGCCCCGCCCACTAGTTGCCCCGCAGACACATGGGCCCCACCGTAGGTCCCACCCACGTGCCCAAAATGGTTATCTGACTAATGACAGACCCCACATGCCTACACTTGTCCTTTCCAGTGTACTTTGTCCTCACTCGCACACATCCTAGGAAACTTCCCAGAAGGTCACCTATCCAGATCACTACTCCAGGCCAAGCACGCTTAACTATGGAGTTCTAATCAGGTAGGCTCCTGAAAAGGAAGGTGTACCTTGTTGACATGAGTCATATCATTTTAGTTATTTAACCCTTTATCATTTGGGGATGTTACATTGTTGAGGATGGTTTTGAATTGGAAAATATTTTAGCTCATTTATGGGTTTTCATAGTAATGGGATTACTTTTAAGGGTGGATTGATAATGATGGAAGGAAAATCATGTTCATTAAAAAGTGGTTTTAGAAAGAGTTTAATTCCTTAGATATGGAAGTCTAAGTGTGTACAAAATATCATGGAATTAAATCATGTTGGATATACTATGCTTTCCATTGGGATTCACATTTGTGCATTGATGGTCTAGTTTTTAGAACACTTGTTTGATGAATAAATGAAATCCTGTAATTTTGATTCATCTTTAAAGTTAGAGATTCTAAGGAAGGTTTGAGTTTATCTTTAAGATTTTGGTTGTAGATGAGGGATTGTGATGAAGTTATCAAGAGTGGTTTTCTTCGAGTTTCTTAGAAGGCTAAAGATGGTGCCTTGAGTTTTGGCCCTAATGGAATGAGGAATAAGGGAGTGATGAGATTTTATAGATGTAGGGTAGGGATTATTCTCTATGGTTGATTATCTCAAGGTGTACCATAACTGTATAGTTTTTCTATTTGAACGGTGAAGCAGTGGGGCATCAGTAGTATGAGTTCCCCATGATTCATGGTGTTTCTTGGTTTCAATAAGGTGTAGTTTTATTTAGTCAGATGGTCATGTTTTAGTTGATAAAATTTTGTAATGTGGTGAGTTTGGTTTGAGAGTCTAGGCATGATTATGTCCTGATTTATTGAACTCGTCACTTTATTAACCAACACCCTCTTTCAATTAATACTAAAAGATCCAGTTGAATTATTTTTAATGGAATTATTTATATCTCCTTACCTTCAAATTTCTATGAAAATATTTATTTTATTGATTTGGATAGTGTTTTTGTCCAAATTTAATGATTCATAAGAAAAAAGGAAGCCTATTTCTATTTTACCTAAATGGATGGGATTTTTTATAATATAAAGCTTATACTTTTTGGAAATAATTTATTTATAAAACTAATTTCAAAAATTGTTTCAATATTATGGAAGGTATTAACAATTAGTGAGAGGAGGTTTGATAGAATTTGTGTTCACTGACCTCAATTTTCTATTTCTTATGTTAATTTCTGTAACACAACCAATGATATTCCATAGTAATTTTGGATAAACCTAGGTTTTTTGCCTCCCCCGTGAACCCCTTTGTGTTTAGAAATGTATCTACTATATTAGTTTTCTCATCAAAATTGCATCCTTTTTTTCATTTTATTTGAGTTTGGTCACTTGTTTTGGGATGTTTAATGTGATTATTTTATTATGAATGAGGTGGAAGGTAGGGGTGGTTAAAAGGATTTTTAATGTTTTGCTGCAAGGTTGGTGGGTGCTAGAACTATTGGTAAGGGGGCTGGAAAGTGTGTTGGTTTTCGATGGGGGTCTATATTTGTTCTATTGATTTCCAAATATTTATTATAAATGGTTAGGCTCTATTAATCTCTATTTTTATAAGGAATTGGTTCACTTATACTCTATTTGGAAGTTTTTTTTGTGTATTTTAATCATAAGTAATAATATTTGAGATTCAAATAGTGTGGATATGAATCAATATTGGATGGATGCTAATTTTTTGACAATAGAGTATGAGAATGGAGTGAAAGAGTTCATCAAGTTGGAAAAGGCTCACGCAAAGGATCCTTCTCAAATCCTTTTTTCGTGTTAAAATTTCTGTAATTCTAGACAAATTACTCTAGGGGAGTTAGAAGAACATTTTATATGTCACAGAATAGATCGGAGTTATAAATGTGGGAATAAACACGGAGAAAAAGTGAATGTAGCTACTGGCTAGGATAAAACTGCATTTTATGGATCATCAGATATGATTACAAATATGGATAATAAAGAATACTGTATGAAGGATGTGGTTACAAATGTCTTTGATGATGAAGATCATATTGAAGTAATTACAAGGCATGTTGAAGATGAACTCCATGATTTCCCAAAATGGTTTGAGAAGTTAAAGAGTTGTGAAAAGACGCCATTGTATGCTGGTTGCACTAAATATATAGCATTTTCAGCTGTACTGAAGTTTTATAAATTGAAAATATGCCACATATGAAGTGATGCCAGTTTTACAGAACTACTTTCTCTCTTGAATGACATTCTCTCTAAAGACAATGAGCTTGCAAGCCGGACATATGAAGCTAAAAAAATGCTATGATCGATGGGTATGATTTCGGAAAGAATACATGCCTTCCCGAAAGACTATATACTGTTTTTCATAGAGAAAAAGTCACTTATAGAATGCCCAAAGTGTGGTGATTCCTAATACAAGAAATATGAATCCAGTCCTATGAATGCTTTATGGTACTTTCAAATCAGTCCAAGGTTTAGTCATCTATATGGAAGTGAAGAAACTATAAGAAAATAATCATGGCATGCAGAAAAAAGAAATGCATATGCGAAATTGCATCACCCAGCTGACACTCCTCAATGGGTGATAATTTATCATGATTATCCTAAATTTGGAAATGAGCCATGAAACCTTCATCTTGTGTTATCTACAGATGGACTGAATCCTTTTGGTTTTCAAACAAGCACAAATTGTACATGGACTGTTCTGTTGGTAAATTATAACTTGCCACCCTGGTTATGCATGAAACTTAAATTCATCTTGTTATCTATGCTTATATTCGGAACAAAAGAACCAGGTAATGATATTGATGTTTATTTGGATCATTTGATCGAGGATTTGAAGTTATCGTGGGATTCAGGTGTTATGTTGTATGATGCTTATAAAAGTCAATACTTCACATTTAGAGCGATGTTGTATGGGATGGTAAATTATTTACCTGCTTATGGAAATTTTTCAAGATAAAACATTAACGGAACTCAAGGGTGTCTCGTGTGCGAAGAAGATACAGAATCAATTTGGTTGAAACATTCATCAAAATCTGTGTTTCTAGGACACTATAGATTTCTACCCCATCGACATAAGTATGAATATTGAACAACATCATTCAATGGAAGTTCAGAACAATGCACAACACCACCCCCACTAATAGGTGATCAGCTTTTTGAGAAAGTAAAAGATGTGAACACTGTTTTTGGTAAACCATTGTCGAAAAAACTTACGAAAATCATTTGAAAACAGTGATCATAATTTTTTTAATTATTTTACTAGAATTTTCAATACGTCAGACATTTTTTTAATGTGATTTATGTGGGAAAAAAGTATGTGAAAGTGTTATCCAAACATTTCAAAATTCCCCTATCAAAATAAAGGATGGAATTAAGGCAAGGTTGGACATGGTTGAAATGGGAATTCGAGAAGATTTGGCTCTCTTGAAGGGTGAAAATCAAATGTTTCTTCCTCCAACTACTTACACTCTGTAAAGACCCATAAAATTCAAAGAAATTTTTTTCTTAATTTTCTTTGGAATTTTACAAGAACGCAGTTTCTGACGGCACCGAATTCCGAGGCCCGGTGTGCCCGGAATCATTTTCTGAAGTTTGGCTCAGGTACGTTTAGTGAACGAACGAGCGGGTTTTTCTAACTTTTGAACCGGTGCTCGAAATCGAATTCTGAGGACACCGATGGAATCACAGTGCCGGTATTTTCTTAGAAATGCCTTTTTTGGAGTTGCATTTTCTCGGGTGTGGTTTTTAATTTTTTGGGGTTAAGTTAAGAAATAAAATAAAAGTGGTGCGAAACTTTATTTTATTTCACTTAAAGCCACTTAAGCCAGGTTAAGCGGATAAGGTGGAACCCACGATATCCTACCAACTTGGTAAGATATTTGTGGGGTGGGGCCCACACGATCCCCACCGTTTCTTCCCCTCTAAGTAACGCACCCGCGAAAACCTATTTTAAATAAAGTCAACTGGTGTGTTTACTTAAATTTTAAACGCCCCTATTATTTGGGCAGTTAAGTCGTTGCCATTAATTCATCGAATTAATGGTTCGTTTCTTAAATTTGAATTTCTAATTGTTGTTATGGGGATAAAATAAGACCAACACTTTTTGTTGAAGGGTTTCTTGTTGAGAGGATTTTGGGAACGCTCTAAAGCTTGAATATCTTCATCCTCCTTCGCGAAGAACGCGAAGAACGCATCGACACCGACGATCCTCCTTCTGCGACACTTCTTCCACAACATTCCTTCCCCACGACAATCTTCGATCAACAACCGATTGAGGTAGGGGGTTGCGGCTCTTTTAATTCTTTTTGAATTATATCCTCAACATGGGTTTAAATGGTGCAATTAAATCTATGTGATTTTAATCCTCAGAGTTTCTCTACGCAATGCCGTGTACCGCGACGACAGCGACGCCCCTTCTGCAACGCGACGATCCTCTTCTTCTGTGATGGTTAAATCCGCGATGAACTCATGTTCGACGATAACGTTGAGGTAGGGGTTCTTGTTCATTTTAATCTATGTGATTATATCCACAGTTTGTTTAAATATTTGTCGGAAGAATTTTTTTTTAAATCGCTAACACGGTGGGTGCGGACCAACAAACAAGTCCGAACCCACCATCTCTTCGTTCTTGGTGAGAGGATTGGCGGGCGACGAAAAAGTAAGCCACACGGGTGATGTGAGGTCCTCGCAGTGAAGGACGGACCCCGGGAGGGCCATAGGTGGAGACGGCGTGCAATTCCGACCACCGGAACTTGTCCGGCGGTCCGCGGAGCAACCCACCGGCACGGCGGCGCCGACGGCGGGAGGCGGAAGCGCCCGGCGCGCAGCTAGGGAGAACCACCGTGGCTGAAGCCGCGGCGGTAGGCCGGTCGTCCCGCGACTGCGGGGGACCGGCAAAGGCAGGACGCGGCAACCCGGACGCCTCCGTTGGCGAGAGGCGGCCCCCCACGCGGGGCCACAGATCATTCAAGGGGGTGGCGCACCCCTTACGCACCGTTCGGCCGTTACACCCGAGGCGCCTAGCGACCGGGCCGCGCCCGCGCCGGTCGGACCGGGCCGCGCCCAGGCCGGGCCGAGCCGCGCCATCCGGGTCGGTCCGGGCCCAGACCCCCCGTTTCCGGACCCTTTCGGTCTTTTGACAATATATTGGGATACAGACCTTTGATTGATGCACCGTCAGCGTCGATGCGATCCTTGGATCGAGACGGTCGTTTCGGTATATCGCACTCAAGGTTTCGGAGTACTTTGGGTTTGGCCGGGTTGGTTCGTACACGAAACCAATCAGGCCCTCAGAGCAGAAATGCACATAACTTGAACTCCAGACGTACGATTGACATTCCATAGACTTTGATGGATTCCTCTAAGTGAGACGGATCTTTTGTCTTACTCCGGCCGAGGTTTGGACGCAGGTGGAGTACAGTCGGGTTGGTTTCGACTTAAAAACCAACCAGGCCCCTAGGACGAAAAATCCAATAACTCTCAGACCGGGCGTCCGATTGACGCGTCATATGTGGCGTTGAGTTCCTATTGATGATACCGAACTTTTGGATACATCAACTCTGGACTATGTGTCAGTTTATGTATCAGCCTCTCGGCTCGTGGACCGGACCCTCCCGAACGAGCTTGCTGTGTGCGGGAACCCTAGAGATGGCTGCGACTGCGACGTCGACGACGACTGTGCAGAGATCCTCAGTGGATTCGACGGCGACGACTACAGCACTCAGCGATCCTATGTGGATCAGTTCTACAGATCCTGTGTGAGTCTGATCCTGTGTGGGTCTGCGCTCAGCGGTCCTGTGTGGGCCAGCGCCTATAGATCATGTGTTGGTTCGATCCTGTGTGGGTCATTGTGGGGGTTAGTTACCTATCAATCCTGTGTGGGTCAGATCCTTTATGGGTCATTGCGTGGGTTAATACCTATCGATCCTTTGTGAGTCCAACGACTTAGATGAATCAGTGGCTATATCTGATCATATCTATCGTCATACGAAGAAGTATACCTGTGTGAGCTGAATCCTGTTTTGTTTTCCTATGTGGATTGTGTTGTGCTATCCTATGTGGATTTACGTTTTGCTTCCATTGTAGACTAGGTTGTACTTGGGTTCGGATGTTGGAGCTGAACGAGAATTGATGACTTAGGTATATATATGGGCATATACCTAAGCAGTGTCGAATGTTACTTCGTGGTTGTATCTTTCCTTTGTGGATTATCCTTTGTGGATTCTGGGAGACCTTCGGGGGTCTCGGGGTCCCTACTTAGTAGCTTATACTCACCCATTCATGGGATATGCCCGCACTACATTGTGTTGGTTGCAGATGATGGACAGCGCTGATCGTGGTTGAGTCTTGCAGAGCAGGACGGTACCTGGAGGTATACCACTAGGCGAGACGTTCTCGGAGCGGACAGCTAGACCCGAGGAGCTGTGGAGGCTATCTGTACTCACCCTTCAGGTGGGATTTCCAGTGGACAGCTCGACGTTGCGGCTTTACTTTTCAGTTGCTATTTTCCCTTCCAGTTGTACTTTACTTTCAGTTTGGGTTTGTATACTGACCCACTTACTTTTCCGCACTTATTGTTGTACTTAGTTTTTACTTAGTGTTTACTTATACTGCTTGCTTGCTCTGTGGTGTTTGTTTACTTTACAAAGGCAATGCCTTCCCTTTTTACCGGGATTTACGCCTTGGTGCTAGTCGCCAACCCCTTACCTATGGAAGGCGGGCTTGGGGTAGTCACGGCACGGGCCCCGAGGACGGGTCGTGACAAATTGGTATCAGAGGAGTTCGGTTCTACCGTAGAACTTGAGACTCTAAAATTTTTCTATGTGAAGCAATAGTGTTAAGAATATTGGGTGTGGTTATCAGTCTAGGGAGTCCAATGTTGGTGAGGCGGCCAACGTATCCGTACACCAGGACCCTGACTTCTGATTTCCGACTCAATGCATGAAAACATTGATTGCATGTGTGTGTTTCAAGTTTTCTTTGTGATTACTTTGTGTCAGCTCACCAGGTATACTGTTCTGACCGTGGCACACCTGTTTCTTTTTCAGGATGTCCCCACGACGGCATCCAGCTAGGGTTCCGAGAGTTGAGCGTGACGACAGCCCACCGAGCGACGAGGCCTCGGTGCAGGGCCCTTTGACAGTAGAGGCATCGGCGGTACCTCTACCCGCCGAGCCACCGATGCTTCCAGTCCCAGCCGCTGATGATGCACATCGCCTTAGTGCACTGCACGAGTTTCAGCGCCAGCGACCGCCCAGGTTCCGCGGGGAGACGGATCCCCAGGCAGCCGAGGAATGGCTGGAGGCAGTCGTACGAGTTTTTAGGTTAGTGAGGACACCAGCAGACCTCGTGGTGATCCTTGCAGCGAGCCTACTGCACGTAGAAATGGGCCGATGGTGGAGTTTGATGCTCCAGGTGCACGATGAGGCATCTCTCCTCTGGACGGAATTTGAGAGCCTCTTCCGCTCGGAGTTTTTCCCATCCACCCTCCGTGCGGTGCGCATCCAGGAGCTTTTACAGCTACGGTAGGGCATCTTGACGGTCGCCCAGTACTCGGTGAGATTTACCGATCTCTCGCGCTACTCGACAGACAAGGTACGGGACCCATTCTTCTGGGGCCAGACCTTTGAGCAAGGATTGAGGCATGAGATCAGGGCATCGCTAATCTCCCTCAGCATTCTGACCCAGGCAGGAGTACTGGAGCGAGCCCTTCTGATCAAGAGCTTTCTTGCTGAGTCTACATCAGCAGCGAGACCTACCGCGGGGCGGCACATAGCAGAGTCTTCTGCAGCAGGCAGTTGACGGATGACTCATGGGTCCGGGCAGACCAGACCTTCAGGAAGACGACCGCAGGACATTGGCTCAGCAGTGCGGAGCACACAACGTGGAGCCAGTCTTTCGAGAGGCAGGCAGTGCTACGCATGCGGCAGGCAGGGTCACATGGCTCGTGACTGCCCGACCCGCCATGCCGAGGAGCAGCAGACGGTTGAGGGGCCACCCAGGAAGAGGCAGAGGGTTGACCGTGGCGGTCCACAGGGAGCAGGCGGACGAGGCAGAGGAGCTGGCCGAGCAGCAGGTGGTGGGCGATGGTTTGAGGCTCTACCACCACCACCACCAGGAGTTCCACCCCGGCCACAGGGAGCTGGCGGGCAGAGACATGCACAGCTCCAGGCAGCGGAGGCCTACGACCACGGCATGCCTGAGATGATTTTAGGTACTATCTATGTCTATTAAACTCTTACTTCAGTTCTTATAGACACAGGAGTGAGTCATTCTTTCATAGTCGCTTCCCTTGTTCGGAGCTCGGAGATTCCGATAGAGCCGTTGGCTCGATCCTTACGGCTAGAGACTCATACGAGAGAATACTCGATGATTACGCACTGGTTTCGGCAGTGTGAGATTACTCTAGGAGGCGAGAGCTTCGACTGGTATCTTCTTGTAGTGGTGCCGAGGCCTTACGACGTCATCTTTGGCATGGATTGGTTATCTACAGTCCATGCTCGGATTGACTGTATTAGGCGCTCGGTGTGATGTGTACGCACCGACGGGAGCAGGTTCACCTTCACCGGTGAGAATGGATCCTTCACAGCATAGGATGGACTTCTGCAGAGGAGAGGAGAGCCCATCACTCATCAGTTGGCTAGCCTCATCCTAGGATCAGTTGACGTGTGGAGTTCTAGTTTTCCTGCAGTGGTGGATCAGTATGAGGACGTCTTCCCCGACGACGTTCTGGGACTACCTCCTCGCAGAGAGGTAGACTTTTATATTGATCTGTACCCCGGGACAGCCTTGATATCCACTCCAGCATATCAGATGGATCCCGCTGAGCTTCGAGAGCTACGGGCATAGTTAGAGGACTTGAAAGGCAAGGGATTCATCCGACCCAGTGTTTCACCCTGGTCTTTCCCGATATTGTTCGCCAAAAAGGAGGACGGGAGATTGCGACTTTGTGTCAACTATCATGACCTGAACTAGGTGACAGTGAGGAACAAGTATCCGCTACCAAGGATTGATGACCTCTTCGATCAGCTCAAGGGAGCATGGTGGTTCTCGAAGATAGACCTCAGGTCAGGCTATCATCAGCTCAGAGTTCGGGATGAGGACATGTAGAAGACGACCTTCAGATGTTGGTATGGCCACTATGAGTTCTTGGTTATGCCCTTTGGCGTAACCAATGCTCCAGAGGTGTTCATGGGCCTCATGAACAGGATCTTTCAGCCATACCTCGATCGATTTGTCGTAGTCTTCATCGACGACATTTTGATATACTCGACCACTGAGGAGGAGCACGCCTATCACTTGCGGGTTATACTAGACACACTCCGAGAGAACCAGCTTTATGGAAAGCTCTCGAAGTGTCAGTTCTGGATACGCAAGGTCCACTTCTTGGGACACATCATCTCTGATTCGGGAGTTGCAGTGGATCCTACGAAGATCGAGGCAGTGCTAGCTTGGGAGCCACCCAGGAATGTGACGGAGGTGAGAAGTTTCTTGGGACTAGCTGGATACTGTCGGAGGTTTGTTCCAGACTTATCCAGAGTTACGGCACCACTCTCATCTTTGACAAAGAAGGGGAAACCCTTTGTGTGGTCAGACAGATGTCATAAGAGCTTCCAGGAGCTGAGACAGAGATTGACCAGCGCACCTATCTTGAGGTTACCGGAGGAGGGGATAGGGTACGTAGTCTACTGCGATGCATTGGGGACCGGACTCGGATGTGTACTGATGAAGGAGTGGGCAGTGATCGCCTATAGATCACGTCAGTTGAGCCCGCATGAGCAGAACTACGCCACCCATGACCTGGAGTTAGCAATAGTGGTCTTCGCTCTGAAGACATGGCGACACTATCTGATGGGAGAGCGCTTTACAGTCTTTTCTGACCATCAGAGTCTCAGGTACATCTTCTCTCACAAGGACCTGAACCTGAGACAACGATGATGGATCGAGTTCCTCCAGTAATATGACTTTGATATATTCTATACTCCTGGGAAGGGGAACGTAGTAGCCGATGCTCTCAGTAGGAGGATGGGCATTCAACTGTTTGAGGAGGTGACGGAGCAGCTAGCCGCTTTGCAGATATCCTTCGTGGATAGAGGTGGATCAGCCTTCCTTTAGTCACTCACAGTCACTCCTCCACTACTGCAGCGGGTCAGAGAGGCACAGCGTGGGGACGCCGACTGTGAGACGCGATGTGCGCAGATATCCTCAGGACAGGCACCTGATGGATTCTCCGTGGGAGGATAGAACGACGTCCTTTTCAGAGGACGTACCTTGGTATCAGTTTCTTTATGGGAGGAAGTGTTGAGAGAGTTTCACACTTCTCCTTTGGCGGTACATCTTATAGTGGTGAAGATGTACCAGGATCTCAGACGACAGCACTGGTGGCTGGGCATGAAGAAGGTTGTGGCAGAGTTTGTTTCTCGATGCCTCGCTTGCTAGCAGGTGAAGGCAGAGCATCAGGTACCAGCAGGCTTGGTACAGCCCTTGGAGGTCCCGGAGTGGAAGTGGGATGGGATATCTATGGACTTCGTGACTGGACTTCCACGCACTTCCAGAGGTCACGACTCCATTTGGGTGATTGTCGACCGACTCACCAAGTCGGCTCACTTCTTACCCATCAGAGAGTAGGGATCAGTGGAGAGCTTGGGACGTCTCTACGTTCAGGAGATTGTATGGCTTCATGGTGTGCCATCATCTATCGTCTCCGATCGAGATGCGCGCTTTACTTCCCAGCTTTGGGAGGGGTTGTAGGAGGAGTTTGGGACGCAGATACGTCTGAGAACCGCCTTTCACCCTCAGACAGATGGTCAGACGGAGAGGACCATACAGACTCTCGAGGACATGCTCCACACATGTGTCCTCGACTTTGGTCGCAGGTGGGAGGACCACCTACCCTTGGTGGAGTTCGCATACAACAACAGCTACCACTCCACCATCGGGATGGCACCTTATGAGGCATTGTACGGCCGACCTTGCAGATCTCTTTTGTGCTGGACAGACCCTGGGGAGTCAGCACTTGTGGGACTGGAGATGGTCCAGGCCACGACAGAGAAGGTCCAGATCATCCAGGAGCGGATGAGGACAGCTCAGAGCCGGCAGAAGTCCTATGCTGACAAGAGGCAGAGGCCACTGGAGTTTGAGGATGGCGACCACGTCTTCTTGCGGGTCTCACCTTGACGTGGATTACGGAGATTTGGCCGAGGCGGCAAGTTGTCTCCATGCTTCATCAGACCATTCCAGGTCCTCAGCAGGATTGGCGAGGTGGCTTATCGCCTGGCTCTACCACCTTAGTTGCACCGGGTGCACGACGTCTTCCACGTATCTCAGCTGAGGAGATACGTGCATGACCCGATGCATATCATTGACCATGGGGAGATGGATGTCGATGATGGGGCGACTTTTGCGGAGGTCCCGGTGGAGATCGAGGATCGACAGGAGCGGGTCCTACGTGGACGGTCGATTCCTCTAGTGTGCATCAGATGGAAGCACGGTAACCTCTAAGAGAGCACTTGGGAGTGGGAGGCTCAGATGCGTGCTCAATACCCACTTTTGTTTCCCTAGTTTATGACGTATCTTTACGGGGATGTAAAGCCCTGAGGTAGGAGTGATGTAAAGACCTGTAAAATTCAAGGAAATTTTTTTCTTAATTTTTTTTTGAATTTTACAAGAACGCAGTTTTTAACGGCACCTGATTCTGAGGCCCGGTGTGCCCGGAATCATTTTCCAAAGTTTGGCTCGGGTACATCCAGTGAACGAACGAGCAGGTTTTTCTAACTTTTGAATAGGTGCTCAGAATCGAATTCCTAGGGCACCGATGGAATCGTAGTGCCGATATTTGCTTAGAAACGCCTTTTCTGGAGTTTCATTTTCTCGGGTGTGGTTTTTAGTTTTTGGGGGTTAAGTTAAGAAATAAAATAAAAGTGGTGTGACACTTTATTTTATTTCACTTAAACCCACTTAAAGCCACTTAATCTAGGTTAAGCAGATAAGGTGGAACCCACGATATCCTACCCACTTGGTAGGATAATTGTGGGGTGGGGCCCGCACGAGCCCCACCATTTCTTCCCCTCTAAGTAACGCACCCGAGAAAACCTCTTTTAAATAAAGTCAACCGGTGCGTTTACTTAAATTCTAAACGCCCCTATTATTTGGGCAGTTAAGTCGTTACCATTAATTAATCGAATTAATGGTTCGTTTCTTAACTTTGAATTTCTAATCATTGGCATGGGGATAAAATAAGACCAACACTTTTTGTTGAA
Organism: Viscum album; assembly: GCA_963277665.1. Lineage (NCBI taxonomy): Eukaryota > Viridiplantae > Streptophyta > Magnoliopsida > Santalales > Viscaceae > Viscum > Viscum album. Next base: position 285,728,887 of record OY728151.1, on the reverse strand, counting down.
GGGTTGCGTGTTGAGAGGATTTGGGGAAAGCTCTAAATCTTGAAGATCTTTATCCTCCTTTGCGAAGAATGCGAAGAATGCAAAGAACGCATCGAAGCCGACGATCCTCCTTCCGCAACGCTTCTTCCGCGACGTTCCTTCCCCGCGACAATCTTCGATCAACAAACGATTGAGGTAGGGGTTGCGTCTCTTTTAATTCTTTGTGAATTATATCCTCAACATGGGTTTAAATGGTGCAATTAAATTTGTGTGATCTTAATCCTCAGAGTTTCTCTACACAACGTTGTGTACCGCGACGACAGCGACGCCCCTTCCGTGACGCGACGATCCTCTTCTTCCGCGACGGTTAAATCCGTGACGAACTCACGTTCGACGATAACGTTGAGGTATGGGTTCTTGTTCATTTTAATCTATGTGATTATATCCGCGGTTTGTTTAAATATTTGTCGGAAGATTTTTTTTTTTTAAAATCGCTAACACGGTGGGTGCGGACCAACGAACAAGTCCGAACCCACCGTCTCTTCGTTCTTGGTGAGTGGATTGGTGGGCGACAACAAAGTAAGCCGCACGGGCGATGTGAGGTCCTCGTAGTGAAGGACGGACCCCGGGAGAGCCATTGGCGAAGACGGTGTGCAATTTCAACCACCGGAACTCGTCCGGTGGTCCGCGGAGCAACCCGCCGGCGCGCCACGCCGGCACGGCGGTGCCGGCGGCGAGAGGCGGCGGCGGGAGGTGGCGGCGCCCGGCGCGCCGCCGGGGAGAACCGCCGCGGCTGAAGCCGGGGCGGCAGGCCGGCCGTCCCGCGACCGCGCGGGATAGTCAAAGGCAGGACGCGGCAACCCGGCCACATCCATTGGCGAGAGGCGGCCCCCCATGCGGGGTCGCAGATCATTCAAGGGGGCGGCACCCCCCTTGCGCACCGCTCGGCCGTTACGGCCGAGCCGCCGGGCGACCGGGCCACGACCGCACCGGCTGGGCTGAGCCGCGCCCAGGACGGGCCGCGCCGCGCCGGCCGGGCCGGGCCACGCCCAGGCCGGGCCGCGCCATCCGGGTCGGACCCGGACCCGGGTCGGGTCGGTCCAGGCCCAGACCCCCCGTTTCTGGACCCTTTCGGTCTTTTGCCCATATCTTGGGCTACGGACCTCTGCTTGATGAACCGTCAGTGCCGATGCGATCCTTGGATCGAGACGGTCGTTTTGGTATATCTCACTCAAAGTTTAGGAGTACTTTGGGTTTGACCGGGTTGGTTCGTACACGAAACCAACCGGGCCCTCGGAGCGGAAACGCTCATAACTTGAACTCCGGACGTCCGATTGACGTGCCGTCAACTTTGATGGATTACTCTGAGTGAGACGGATCTTTTGGCTTACTCCGCCTGAGGTTTAGATGCTGGTGGAGTACGATCGGGTTGGTTTTGACTTAAAAACCAACCGGGCCCCTGGGACGAAAAAGCCAATAACTCTCAGACCGGGCGTCTGATTGACGCGCCGTCTGTGATGTTGAGTTCCTATTGACGATACGGAACTTTTGGATACATCAACTCTGGAATATGTGTCAGTTGATGTATCAGCCTCTTGGCTCGTGGAGCGGACCCTCCCGAACGAGCTTGCTGTGTGCGGGAACCCTAGAGCTAGCTACGACTGCGACGACGACGACGACTGTGCAGAGATCCTCAGTGGATTCGACAAAGACGACTACAGCACTCAACGATCCAACGTGGATCAGTGATACAGATCATGTGTGGGTCCGATCCTGTGTGGGTCAGTGCTCAGCGGTCCTGTGTGGGCCAACGCCTACAGATCCTGTGTGGGTCATTGTGGGGGTTAGTTACCTAACGATCCTGTGTGGGTCAGATCCTTTATGGGTCATTGTGGGGGTTAATACCTATCGATACTTTGTGGGTCCAATGACTTAGATGAATCAGTGGCTATATCTGATCATATCTATCGTCATAAGAAGAAGTATACCTGTGTGAGTTGAATCCTGTTTTGCTTTCCTATGTGGATTGTGTTGTGCTATCCTGTGTGGATTTACATTTTGATTCCTTTGTGGACTGGGTTGTACTTGGGTTCGGATGTTGGAGCTGAATGAGAATTGATGACTTAGGCATATATATGGGCATATACCTAAGAAGTGTCGAATGTTACTTCGTGGTTGTATCTTTCCTTTGTGGATTATCCTTTGTGGATTCTGGGAGACCTTCGGGGGTCTCGGGGTCCCTACTAAGTAGCTTATACTCACCCCTGCACGGGCTATGCCCGCACTACCTTGTGTTGGTTGTAGACGACAGACAGCGTTGATCGTGGTTGAGGCTTGCGGAGCAGGACAGTACCTGGAGGTAGACCACTGGGCGGGATGTTCTCGGAGCGGACAGTTGGACCCAAGGAGTTGTGGAGGCTATCTGTACTCACCCTTCAGGTGGGATTTCTAGTGGACAGCTCGACATTGCGGCTTTACTTTTCAGTTGTTGTTTTCCCTTCCAGTTGTACTTTACTTTCAGTTTGGGTTTGTATGCTGGCCCACTTACTGTTATACTCGGTTTTTACTTAGTGTTTACTTCTACTTCTTGCTTGCTCTGTGGTGTTTTTTTACTTTACAAAGGCAATGTCTTCCCTTTTTACCGGGATTTACACCTTGGTGCTAGTCGCCAGCCCCTGGCCTATGGAAGGCGGGCTTGGGGTAGTCACGGCACAGGCCCCGAGGACGGGTCGTGACACACTCTTTCCAGGGAGATATCAGTTTTTCAACTTCTTCATGATGTAAAGTTTCCATAGGGGTATTCATCAAATATCAAGAACATTGTGTCAATAAATGATTTGAAGTTTATATGATTGAAATCACATGACTTCCATGTTTTAATGCAATATTTAATTCCTATAGCTTTATGTTGACTTTTTCCCAAGAATGTTCGTTATACATTAACCATACATTGTTTCTTCTTAAAATCTATATAGAGAAAAGTTTTAGACCCAATGAAATGTCCAGCTATGGAAAGAGAAATTGTCATCATGTTATGTGAATTAGAAATGTTCTTCCAGCCACCGTTCTTTGAAATGATGGTTCATTTGATGGTTAACCTGGTGAGAGAGATTGGTCTTTGTGGTCCCGTGCACTATAGATGGATGTACCCCATTGAATGGTATATAAAGATTTTGAAAGGTAAAGTCAAAAATTTAAGTTATCCAGAGGGTTGTATTATGGAGCGATATATTTTTGAGGAAGCTATTGAATTCTGTACCGAATACTTATCAGATGCAGAAAGCATTGGTCTCCTGAAATCTCGTCACACTGAATGCTTTGAGGGTGACAAAATTTCTGTAAGAGATGTTGTGACAATGAATATTATAAATCGAAAGCATGCCCACCTTTATGTTTTGTATAACAGTTTGGAGGTTTCTCCATATATTGAAACCAATAAAGAAATTTATATGCAGTTGAATCCATCAAGGGATGAAAATGGATATCAAATAAATTTAATCACCATTTTATAGGATGGTTTTAGAACCATATTTTTAGGGAGTTAGATGAAAATCCAAATTCAATTTCAGAACGTCTTCGATGGCTGGCCGGTGGATCAAGTGTGTATATATTATCTTAAAATGGTTATGTAATTAATGGTTATACATTCTATATAGATGAACATGATGAAGATAGTACCATGAAAAATAGTGGTGTTGCACTTGTGGCTGAAGTGATGCATGTTTTTGGTAGTAAGGACAGACATCCAATTTATGCGAATATGTCATACGTTGGCATTATCAAAAAAATATGGGAGTTGGATTATAAAACATCCCAATTTCCTATTTTTCAATGCAAATTTTTGATAACAATAGTGGTGTTAAAATAGATGAATTGGGATTTTTGAAAGTTTATTTTAGTAAAGAAGGGTAAAAAGAAAAACAGTTTATAATGGCATCACAAGCGGTACAAGTATTTTATGTTCCAGATCCCGAAAACCAAAACTTATTGATTGTTCTATTAACATACAAAACTACTGAACGGTCTGATGAAAATTCAATTGATGATGATCCTTTAAATGGTACATCACAAACATTTCATAGAGGTCCATGTATAGATGATGTTTTGTATGTTAGAGGAGACCACAATGAATGGATTTGGAAAATCGATAGAGGTGTCAAATCCCTTCAGCCTTTGAAAAAAAGAAATAGAGATCAGTAAATAGGTTATATTTTTTTTGTAATATAGATCTTGTTATCTCATGTTATTATCAAATTATTACTGAATTTATTTAATCTAATTTAACTATTCAACCACTTTTGCAGAAAAGGACTTCTGCACGTTCTGGTGCTCCTAACTTCGTGGCTAAACAAGTCTCTCAAGCTGTTGTTGCTGTTGTTGCTCATAGTGCAGAGCAACCACAAGTTTCTGAACCTATTGATTCTACTAGTGTTGAGGTCCAAAAACCACCAACATGTGCCATTTCTACCATTCCATATGAATATATTGATGATGTTGATATCGATGAAATGGTCAGCGATGAAGGACTAACGTCGCATGAAACACGGTTCGTCATTATTGGACGGTGTTAGCCAAATTTATTAAAGAGAATAGAAAAGGTATAAAATTTGATGTCGGATGGAATGAATGAGGCCAACATGTGAATCCCAACAAGGGTATGTTTAGTAGTTACGTTGGAATTGTAACTTGGAAATGCGACACCATGTTGTGTCCGGGCTGAAGGTTGTGATCTGGGAAGAAATTATGGTAACATTATGATATTATTTCTTTAATTTAATAGAAAATAAAATAATAAAATAGTGTCTTACTCTTCTCAATACCTTGCATATTACATTTATAGTAGATGATTCACATAAGAATTATCTACTAAAGCATGCATGAAAGATTCATCGAGGTTTTCGCACCATTTTAACAAAATTTCACCTGAAAGATTCCAAAGGTAAAATAAACCCACACCCACCGATTGTCTACACTCACATTATATCCAAAGAAGCATGGGATGCATTTATTGGCCACCGCGGGGATGAGAAGTATCAGGTACATTGTGTTTGATAATACGTTGTTTGAGGATACATGTATTCATCACTTTGATTGTCAATATTTCATTTATGAAACAAAAAATCAGTACTAAAAGTAAGAAACATGCATCAAAACCAACATACCCCTATCGTAAAGAAAGGATGGGGTACGCTTCACTATAAAGGAAAATGGTACATATTTTACATTTATAGTAATATTGTTATAGGCCAAGAAACAACATCATAATTATATTTCTATATTTATATGTAGATTGATGAGTCTAAAGCCAAAGAAACTTCCATCCCATGTCATGTGCTATGGAAGGAGGCATGTGTGAATAAGTAAGTGAAGCTAGTAGATTAAAAAACACAAAAAGTGTACGAAATATGTGTAAGTATGACACGAAAAAAAATTGTTTTAAATTTCTATTACATAATAATAATTACTTATTTTCCTATATTCGATAGTCACAAGAATCTGCTACTCATGTACCATATGCAGACCTATTATTTATGTCTTTAAAGTGGCTAGAACAATAAGATCGTGTTAGAGGTGTGTGGTTTGGGGTGACACCCTGAGTATATTTGGAGAAAAAAACAAACGGATGATAAAAATGAAGTAATGAAGCACATGATCGAAAGACTAGCAACTCTTGAAGAACAATTTCAATGATAGGGAGAGTAACTAGAAACTTTTAAGGGAAAGAAGCAAGGAGAAGACACAACTTAGGAACAACCAGCATGTGAAGATCCCACCCCACCCCCACCAGCTTTGAGGCGAGCCATTCTCCTCAAAGAGATGTCTTAGATGTGGTAATCAATATTCTAATAATTGTTCCAATGAAATGTGAATCAGAAAAACACTAATACTTTCTTGTACTAATCTTCTACAGGGTGAAAATAATTGTGATTTATATCTGTCAACACCCACCTATCACCTTTTATTGAGGGCTATGGTGTTCAACATCCCATAGGAAAAGATGCATAATAGACCACTTCCAACAGATCATTTGAAAGTGACGATTACTGTAGCTCATGATCCAAATGTAGAGCTACCTATTCCACTTTATGAAGATGATATTAATATGTTTGAAAAGGATATTGGGAAATTTATTTCATGGTCATCACAACTTTAATGAGTATATGTGGATAAAGTGGTATTTATTTCCATTTTTTAAAGCTAAAACCTTAAAAATTAATAAAATAATGGTCTGAACCAATGAATGTTATGATAGATGGAGAAAGGGAAGGGGGTGACAAGAAATGTGGGCTCAAAAGAATCTAAAGGATCGATCAACTGATCCAAAATATCTACTGAAAGCACAATTACATAGCCTATTCTCTATCCACATTTACTATAATTGAAGACTCATTTGGATACAAAGCTGAAAAGTGGTAGTAGTCATATAGTTGTTTTTTAAGAGTATATATATGGATAGGAAATTACAAATTATGTTGCTGTTGAAAATTTAAATGACTTCCTTTAATACAATTGGCTAGGTGTCACATTTTTAAATGTATATATGAGGTATGTTTTCATGAATTGATTTTCTAAAAGTTGATATAATGTGATAATTATGACTAAATGAATTTTATATTATTGGCATGTGTATATTTGAAAAACCGTTGAAGGGATTTACCCATGTGCCAAAATTCAGACTTGTTAGTCCTCATACCATATCTACACAACTAACGAAATTATAGTCATCAATAAGGGATGAAATAGTGAAAGGCTTGCTGAAAAAATTTGAATGCAATATTACGGATGATGGGCTCTTCCTAATACCAACCATTCAGGGGTAACACTCTACGATTAAAGCATATCAATTATATTTTCCATTCTTTCATTACTTATTCCTTTTTTTTTGTTTTAGGCAACATTGGATGCTAATTACAGTGAACTTGGATACTCCAAATATTTATTTTCTAGATTCAATGCAAGTATATCCTACAAACTGACCACACATGATGGATTTTTTGAATCTGTAAGACACTACATCCTACATTTTATGTCTAAACATCATGTTATACAATTAATATTATATTTTACTGAGGATTTTGTTATGATAGGGCAGTGTATCAATATCATCTAAAAAAATGAATGAGGACAGGGGCTAAGCATAAAGAGGCAAACAAGTACTACCTCTGGACAAGTATCAGGGTATACATAATAAAATTTCACTATCCAAACACATATCAAAACAAGTTACTTATTCTCTAAATGATAACAGTTTTTTCACTGTCCAAAACAAACAAATGATAATTATTGTAGTTATTTTGTTTTTAAATTTATGAGAGAGATCATTTTGCATCAACAAACTAGCATCCCTAAAGAGGTATTTTAAAAAACAACTACTATTTCATTAAAAATGTTTATTAATTATTTATTTATATATTTTTCAGTACTACTCTGATTTTTTTAAATCCTCATATTCATAGGATGATATCTATTTGTTCAGAAATGAGTGGGTTTCATACCTGATGGAAGATTAAACAAAAATAGCATTAAGATCTGATTTGGGGATGTGTACAATTGGAGGACATTTTTGAGAGGTTTTCATAGAGATCAAAATATGAATTATTATTGTATGAAAATTTTTGTAGGAAAATTGTAATTGTTATTAAATAAAATATCATTTCTCCAATGAGTCATTTTTTATTTTAATAGATTAAATTCACCAACAACATGCAAGAATTATGAACCACTTTTATTTAGACTCTGTATAAGAAAAACCAGTAAAATTTCCAAAATACCTTCATATCACTCATGACCAATCACATTCAAAGAAAAGATAAATAAATGTCTCTACACAAAATGTTCTGTAGTATGAGCATCGAGATTCCAAATGAATTCACATGTGTTGAACATTTTCATTGGTATAAATTGTATGTTTTCTAATTATCCATTATAAGAAAATGAACATTGTTGGAACCTCCTTCCTCCACATGGTCTCCCTCCCCCACATCCATGGTTTCAATTTAGGATAACGATCCATGGGTCATTTTTGATGTGTACGAGTCAACCTTGCCTTAATATGAGGCATAGTGTGGCTGGTATCACTCAAAGTGTCTCTCTTTTGTTTTAGATGGACATAATTTTTAAGTGAAAACTACCACTAACATACAGAAAACCAACCAAATACATTCTTATTGTGTTTATACTTTATTCCAATGATCCATGAGTCATGTTTGATGTGTACGAGTCAACCCCTCATCAATCCGAGGCATAGTGTGGCTGGTATCACTCAAAGAGTCTCTCCTTTGTTTAAAATGAACACAATTTTTAAATGAAAACAACAACGGACGTACGAAAAAAACAACCAAATGCATTCAGATTGTGTTGATACTTTAGGATAACAATACATGGGTCATTTGTGACATTTTAGAGTAAACATCGCCACAATTGGAGGCATGGTGTGGTTGAAATCAATCAAAGTGTCTCTCTATTGTTTTAAATGAACATAATTTTTAAGTGAAAACATCCACTGATGTACGGAAAACTGACCAAATGCATTAATATTGTGTTGATACTTTAGTCCAATGATCCATGGGTCATATGTGATATGTATGATTCAACCCCTCTTCAATCTTAGGCACAATGTGGCTATTATCACTCAAAGTGTCCCTCCTTTGTTTAAAATTGACAGAATTTTAAGTGAAAACAACAACTGACAAATGTAAAACTGAAAAAATGCATTAGGATTGTGTTGATACTTTACAAGAATGATCCATGGTTAATTTTTGACAAGTAAGAGTCATTCTTGTCTCAATCTTAGGCACATTGTGGCTGGTATCACTCAAAGTGTATCTCTTTTGTTTAAAATGGATAGAATTTTAAGGGAAAACAACCACTGACGTATAGAAAACCAAACAAACACATTCATATTGTGTTGATAATTTAGTACAATGATCCATGGGTCATGTGTTACATTTAAAATTCAACCCCTCTCTATACGAGGCAAAGTGTGGATGATATCACTCAAAGTGTCTCTCTTTTGTTTAAAATGGACTTAATTTTAAGTGAAAACAACCACTGACATACGTAAAACCAACCTAAAGCATTTATATTATGTTTATACTTTATTAAAACTATCCATGGATCATGTGTGATGTGTATGAGTAAACCCCACCACAATCTGAGGCACGGTGTGGCTGAAATAACTCAAAGTGTCTCTCGTTTGTTTAAAATGGATAGAATTTTAAGTAAAAACAAAAAGTGACGTATGAATAAACAAACAAATTCGTTATTATTGTGTTGATAAATTAGTAAAAATATCCATGGGTCATTTAGGACATGTACAAGTCAACCCCTCCTCAATCTGAGGCACGGTGTGGCCGATGTCACTCAAAGTGTCTCTCCTGTGTTTAAAATGGACATTATTTTTAAGTGAAAACTACAATAGACATACATAAAACTTACCACCCTCATTTTTATTGTGTTTATACTTTATTCCAATGATCCGTGGGTAATTTTTGATGTGTAAGAGTCAACCCTACCTCAATATGAGGCATGGTGTGGCCAGTATCACTCAAAGTGTCTCACTTTTGTTTAAAATTGAACAAATTTTAAGTGAAAACAACAACTGGCATATATATTACCAACCAAACGCTTTAAGATTGTGTTGATACTTAATAAAAATGATACATTGGTCATTTTTATGGGTATGATTCAACCCCGCCTCAATCTGAGGCATGATGTGGCCGGTATCACTCAAAGTGTCTCTCTTTTGTTTAAAATGGACAGAATTTTAAGTTGAAACAACCACTGACTTATGTAAAACTAACTAAACGCATTAAAATTGTATTTATATTTTAGTAAATTGATACATGAGTCATGTGTGACATGTACAAGTCAACCCTGCCTCAATCTGAGGCATGGTGGGGCTGGTATCACTCAAAGTGTCTCTTTATTATTTAAAATGGGCAGATTTTTAAGTAAAAACAATAACTTACATACTTAAAATTGACCAAAAGCATTTGGATTGTGTTGATAATTTTGGAGAACAATCCATGGGGAATTTTTAAAGTTTAATAGTCAACCCTTCCTCAATATGAGGTATGGTGTGGCTGGTATCACTCAAAGTGTCTATCTTTTGTTTAAAATGGAAATAATTTTACTGACGTATAGAAAACTAATCAAACGCATTGGGATTGTTTTAATAATTCAGGAAAACGATACATGGTTCATGTCTGACGTGTATGAGTCAACCTTTCTTCAATATGAGGCACAGTGTGGCTGATATTACTCAAATTCTCTCTCTTTTGTTTAAATAGACAAAATTTTTAGTGAAAACAACAACTGACGTATAGAAAAACAACCAAACACATTCGGATTGTGTTGATACTTTAGGAGAACGATAAAAGGGTCATTTTTTATGTTTACGAGTCAACCCCATCTCAATACAAGTCACGGTGTAGCTGGTATCACTCAAAGTTTCTCTCTTTTGTTTAAAATGAACATAATTTTAAAGTGAAAACAACCACTGACGTACGAAAAACTGACCAAACGCATTAGGATTATGTTGATACATTAGACCAACAATCCATGGGTCATGTGTGACATGTATGAGTCAACCACACCTCAATCCAAGGCGTGGTGTGGCTAGTATCACTCAAACTGTCTCTCATTTGTTTAAAAGGACAGAATTTTAGGTGAAAACAACAAATGACACACAGAAAAGTGACCAAATGTATTCAGATTGTGTTAATACTTTAGTAGAACTATAAATGGGTCATTTTTGATGTGTACGAGTCATCTCCGCCTTAATCTAATGCACTATGTGGCCGGTATCACTCAAAGTGTCTCTCTTTTGTTTTAAATGGACATAATTTTTAAGTGAAAACAACCACTGACATATGGAAAACTGACCAGACAAATTTGGATTGTGTTGATACTTTATCCCAAATATCCATGGGTCATGTGTGATTTGTAAGAGTTAATCCCGCCTCAATATAAGGCACTATGTGGCCGGTATCACTCAAAGTGTCTCTCTTTTGTTTAAAATGGACAGAATTTTAAGTGAAAACAAAAACTGAGATACAAAAAAGTGACCAAATTCATTTGAATTAGGTTGATACATTCATAGAATGATACATTAGTCATTTTTTATGTGTACGAGTTAACCTTGCCTCAATCCGAGTAACAATGTGGCCGATATCACTCAATGTGTCTCTCTTTTGTTTAAAATAGGCATAATTTTTAAGTGAAAACAACCACTGATGTATGGAAAACTGGGAAAATACATTCAGATTGTGTTGATACTTTAGGCCAACAATAAATGGGTCATGTGTGATGTGTACGAGTCAACCTCGCCTCAATCCGAGGCACATTGTGACCGATATTACTCATAGTATCTCTCTTTTGTTTAAAATGGACAGAATTTTATGTTTAAACAACAACTGACATGTGGATTTATGACCAAACACATTTGGATCGTGTTGATACATTGGAAGAAATATCCATGGGTCATATTTTACATGTGTGAGTCAACACTACCTCAATTTGAGGCACTATGTGACCGGTGTCACTCCAAGTGTCTTTTTTTTAAAATGGACATTATTTTAAATTAAAACAACCACTAACGTACGGAAAAATGACCAATGCATTAGGATTATGTTGATACTTTAGGATAATGATCCATGGGTAATTTTTTATGTGTATGAGTCAACCCCACCTCAACCACTGACATATGGAAAACCGACCAAACGCATTCGCATGCATGCCTTAATCAAATTTTTCTTAAGGTTCTCACATTGAACTATCTCTATATATTTTCTCTGAGGAAATGTATGATATCATTTGGAGGCGATAGTATTTAATGGTACCCTTTGATAATTATAATGAATAATTAGTAAATCACATTAGGTATGGATGTTTTCCCATACATTGATTCCAAATTGACTACCACGACATATTTTATCTGTGTGAACTGCTTGTTTGATATGCTGATTTTTTTGCAGGTTTTGTTTGGGTGTGCTGCTGTAGAATTCCATGTTACAGTAGGTAGGTCATTTATCAGTGCTAAAAAATTACTGATAAAGGGAGCCCTTATCAGTTCTAAACAAGCACTGATTAAAGGGCCCTTTATCATCTCTTTTCGAGCGCTGATAAAGTGTACTCACTTTTATCAACGCTGAGATTTATAGTGATTTTTTAGCACTGTTAAAGCCTGTTTTGAGCACTGATAAAGCCAGTTTTTGTAATAGTTTTATAAGTTTATGATCATGTTCTCATACCCTTATGCTCATTTTTTAGGCATACATTTATCTATTGTTTACCCTTACTGAGCATATGATCTCATCCCTTTTTATGTTCCCTCTCCCCTAGTTATGGATATATGTATTATGTTTGATTTTTCTATGTAGGTTTCTAGTCACGTGGATCCTTTTGGGAGATAATTTATCTCACATATGTTCCAATGTTTATGTTTCCATGTTTCCAAAGGCACTGTAATAATAAAAAATTTGGTCATACGTTTGTGTAATGTATTATTTATCCTGAAAAAAATTATATAATGTTAATGTATGAAAGGTGAGGTTTGATATAGTAGGTATCAAAGAAATTTTTTGGTTAAACATTGGAAACTTGGATGATAAAACCTTGGGGAGAACCCTAAGGACACAACTAAGGAAAAGTCTAAGGACAATGAAAGGTATTTGAAAATGTCTTGGAATTTTGGTAAAGGATGGAGTGAGAAGTTTCCTATAAATAAATACCTATATAGATAATACAAGTGGATGTGGATCTAGAATAGATGCATTAAAGGGTAACTACTTAGAAAAGGTGCATCAGTCCTAACTCAAGTGTAACCTGGTACACAACAACAGGTCTTACTGCACACCCAATTTGATATCCCTAGGGAATATGCTTTGGGAATTCACAAACCCTCCATAAACCATCATAAAGGATCCCAATATGAGTTGGATATAAATAGCATAGGATAAACCAAATGTTTCATAGATTAATGAAGGTGTAATAATTTTTACATCCTATAAGTGGTTTTCATGATTATGTGCTTCCTCATTATGATAAAATTTTATTACTCTATGTTTTTTGGATTTATTACAATGGATGGAAACTAAATGAAACAACTTAAGGGTGATTATATTGGAAAATTCCATGATTTAATTCCTGAGAAACCAAATTATATGGGAGATATAATGAAAAACTGTATTTCCATGTCGACACAAAATTTTCAAGCCATGAATTATGTTGGAAATCCAATTGATAAATGGAGAGAACAACACTCTATTTCATACTTCATATGTAAATGTCTACCTCATATTAGTTGGTATTCTGATACACTTATTTTGGAACACTGGATCATTACCATTGAAAAGATATTATTCTTTCTCTAGTGTTTGAAACATGAAAAATACATTCTATCTATTTATTGGTTAGAAGGTGAAAAATACAAGTGGTGGGATCTAAAAAAGAATACAAGGAAGAAAGATGAAATTGATTACATGGATTAGGATATGTTCATGAATTCAATAGGTATATTCCTTTTGTTCTTTGTATGGATATGGAAAAGGAATTACACAAGTTGAAGAAATGGGATAATAAATATGTCAGTACCTATGAGGCTAATTTTAGAATACATGTGAGGTACGATTCTGGAATTATCATTCATCTAGAAAGTAAGTTCTATAGGTTCTTCAGTGGAATAAATCCAAGTATCTAAATGGTGTTTTTTATAAATGACTTTAGTAGAAACAAATAGTTTGTGTTTTGTGTAATTGAATTCAAAATGGAGGTTGGAGTTACATATCAATATCATGGTTTTAACAAAAAAATGAATATGAAGTTTAAATGAATATCTAAAAACTATGGTGAAAATAATATGAAACTTATTTTATGCTCTATGTGTCGAAATAATCATGGTTGAGATTTATTTAATGGGTCAAATAAATAATTTATGTTCACAAGGAAAGGCCATCCTATAATTGATTGTCGAACTGATGGGAAGAAGTTTTTCAATGATGGAAATAAAATGAAAATATCATAGATTGAAACTCATAGACTCCAATACATAATGTTTAAGGAGAGTGGGAAGTATAATAACCTATTCCCAAACATGTGGTTTGGTGATTATTATCAGTTTCAACAACCTATTAAAACAAGAGATAAGTAGAAATCTCTTGCGATAATTGTTTATAACAATGTGTGTGATAATGACATGGTAAAATGTAAACTTAACATCCACTATATAACTGATAATTTCATATTATTTTCTATATCTACCCACTATTTTATATCTAATGACTTTTATAAGAGTATTATGATTCCACCATAACAATTAGATGTGTAATTTGATGTACAAAACACTAATGGTTTAATGATTGCATCTCAATTCTATGTTTCCTCTATGGTTGAAGTTTTTGGGAATTTATTTACTATAAGTCTTTTCATTCTTCATTTGGTAGATTTTTATTTCATTTTAGGCATGGATTTGATTTCTCTACATAAAATCCAAACCAATTATTAAGAAAATTATGTTATGTTTGAAATTATAATCCAACCTATGATCATCTATCAATGTGAGGATATGAGTGAACTTATTATGGATATTAAATCAAGTATATGGATCTTAATTCCCATTCATAAGGAATGCTTGTCTCAAATTATTAGGAAGAAATTGTTCATCGATGATATGACTATTTTTTTTGTGAATTTATAGACGTATTTCTGGAATATTTTCATAGCCTTATACAAATATTTGATGTTGAGTTTTCAATAGAACTAATATATGGTTCTACACCAATTTCAAAGAGTCCCTATATAATGGAACCAATTGAGTTGTCAGAATTAAAGTAGAAACTCTAAGAAAACCTTCATAAGGTATTCATTTTTTCATGTTGGTCACCTTTGGGTTCAAAAGTTCTCTTTTTGAAAAAGAAATATTGATCGATTTGATTCGATATTGATTACTGAGAGTTTAAAAAGATCAATATTAAGAACAGTTATCCTCTTCCCTATATTGATGACTTGTTTGATCGAATACATGTATATCAATAATTATCCATGATTTACCTTCCTTCTAGATATCATCAATTGAGGTAAAGAGGATATACCCAAATTAAATTTCATACAAGGTATGAACACTATTAATATAATGTGATGCCTTTTTATTTTACAAATTATCTTGTTATCTTCAGGAATTTTATGAATAGTGTGTTTAGAGATTACCTTAATCAGTTTTCATTAGTCTTTATAGATGATATTCTTATCTATTTAAAGAGATTAGAAGAACATTAAGACCACTTGATTATTGTATTGAAGACCCTAATGAAGGAAAAACTGTATAAAAAATTTATAAAGTGTGAATTTTGGTTACAATTGTTTTTATTTATGTGGTATATAATCCCAATAATGGGTAAAGTAGTGGATCCATCAAAGATAGTAACTATTTATTGTTGTCTTATACCAACCATGCTGACTATAAACTATAGTTTTCTTGGTTTATCTGAATATTATTAACTATTGGTGGATAATTTCTCATGACAATCGAATCCTCTAAACATGTTAACTCAGAATGGTTCCAAGTCCCTATAGACAGATGAATGTGAGGAATATTTCAATGAACTAAAGAAATGTTTTTCAGCGCACCTTCTCATACATTACCCTATATTAGAGAAGTATTTATAATCTACATTTATTCTTAAAATGCACGATTTTTATGCATTATTATGTAGAATTACATGAATATCACTTATTCCACACGACAGTTGATGAAAGATGAGAAACATTATCCAACTCATGATTTGGGGTTAGATGTGGTAATTTTTTCATTATAGATATGGATTAATTATATTTATTGAGAAAATTGTGATATATATACTGATAATTTTTTTTGAAATATATATCCACACAGACGGAATTGAACATGTGGTCGAGAATATATTTTGATATGATAAATGACTATGACTACTCAATACATTACCTCATTGGAAAATAGAACAAGGTTGCTGATTCTCTGAGTCTAAAGAATCATGATGGACTATCCACAATAAGAATAAAAAAGATCAAATATATCTTTATTTTAAAAGGATGGATCTAGAAATCCTTAAGGATGGGGAAAATTGTTATTTTTCTTAATTGAATGTTCAACCCTCCATCCAAGTAGTGATTAAAGAGGAACCTAAGGAAGATTTTGGGCTATAAAAGAATTTTAGAAATGTTCCTATGATTAACCTTGATAAGGATGGATTTATTAGGTTAAGTAACCATGTATGTGTTACTTCAATACTTAATTCGAAGAAGGATCTATTAAAATGAGATCATAGTTCTTCATTATATATTCATCCTAAAAGTATTAAAATGTATAGAGACTTGAAATAATACTTTTCATCGGATGTAAAGAAGAGGTATATCGTAGAGTTTGTATATTGGTTCTTGTTATTATAGCAAGTTAAGGATGAAAGTAAAAATTATAATGGTTTGTTGCATCCATTAACCATACCCAAATAGAAATGGGAGGACATCACTATATATTTTATCACTGGAATCCCCAAAACATCTAAAGGGTTTAATGTTATATGGGTGTTAGAGAATCACCTTAATATATCATCACAAATTATTGATGTCCAATAAGACATCTCTTGATATCATCTTGTCAGGATATACATTAAAAATTTGTATGGTTTCTTGGCGTACCACATTATTTTGTATCTGATTGGGACCTAAGGTTTACGTCAATGTTGTAGCAATGTTTTCAGTAACCACATAACATAGAATTGATTTTCTGTAATACATGTCATCCATATATAGACAGTTAGTCTAAAATAATAATTCAAACCGTAGAGGATATGTTGAGATCTTTTTCATTGGATTTCAAATGTGGTTGGGATCAATACCTTCCTCTAGTTGAGTTTTCCTAAAATAACATCATTCAATCATCAATTAATATGCATCCTTATTAATTTCTCTATGGGATAAAATATATATCTCCAATGTGCTGGGATGAATTTGAAAAAATAATGATATTAGGACCTAAGATAGTAGATGAAATAGATGTTAAAGTTAAAAAAATTCAGTAACATATCAAGGAAACTAAAATATTTAAGAAAAGTTATATTGATAACCATCTACATGATCTAAAATTTGATGTTGGAGAAAATATTTTTCTATGAATATCTCCCTAGAAAAAGGTTATGAGATTCAAGAAGAAATAGAAACTAATACCAATGTATATCTGTCCATTTGAAATTCTTGATCGTATCTGGAAGGTATCCCATCACTTGGAACATCCTCCAAAATATTTCTCATGTTAATGATGTGTCTCATGTATCTCTTCTAATGAAGTACATTCCTACATATTCACATGTACCGAACTAATAGTTCATACCATTGTATCCGGATCTTTCTTATGAGGAACATCCAGATGAAATTATGGATCACACAGAGAAAGTTATACAAAACAAGACCACTAACCTAGTCAATGTTTTTTCAGAGAAACCACCAGTTATAGGAAGCTATGTGGTAACTTTGGGATATAATGAAGCATACATATCCTTATCTTTTTGTATCATACTAAAAATTTTCGAGGGAGAAATTCATTTTAAGTGGGATTGATTGTAAGACTACGAGTTTTTATGGACATTTTTTAAATAAATTTATTTTATTTTATTTAAAGCATTGTACACTACACTAATTTAAACTTTATTTTATAAATTACCGTAATAGTATCTTGTTCAACACAGAACACTGATTTGGATTGTGTTACATATACCAATGAGTTTCTACTAAACATTATTTTTTATTATAAATATTTAAACAATCTAGTTATAAACTAGACATTATACTTAGTAATATGAATATTAATAAATTTTTTATTATTATTTATAATGGATTCATATAAATAAATAATATAGATAATAAAACTTGTAATTTTTGGTAAATACTTTATATGTTGGAAAATATTATTTTCTCAAAATAACTTCTTTTTATATCCTTATCTATATACAAATAAAATTAATTTTTGAAAATTTTAGAAATTTAGTCTTATAAAATAAACTTCATTTTTGAATCTAGAATGTTAAAATCGTATTTGGGTGAATTTTGGATATTTTCTTGAACAACATCATTTTTTGATTAATAGCAAAAAATACTGAAATTCAATTCAAAACTAATATTTTACTCTAATTTATTTATATAGTTTAATTGTATTTTAATTTAGTTTTAATGTATAAATAGATCAAACATACATAAATTAATAAAATTTATGCAATTACAACCAATTTATCATAGAAATTGGTTATAAAAAGATTTCAAACTTTAAAACATTTATGCTTAAAAAACCCTCTCTCGCGACACGTCTTTAAGATTAATTTTAATTTAATTTCATTCCCTTATGTGATTATAATTTGGAAAAATGGTTTCCATAGTTTTAATTATAATTATTTATAATTTATAATAAGTCCTATTTAGATTTTGACCCAAAATATTAGAGTAAATGATTAAAATTAATTAAAGTGTTTAAGAGAAAATTTAACTTATCAAATGACTAAACTTAAAACATAATTCACAAAATGACCTATAAAATTGTCCAAAATATAGATTATATTCATATATAGACCATATAATCCATTATTTCTGATTTTTAAAATTATTAGAGGAAAAGGATATGGTAAAAATATGGATGGAATTCCCTTTTCAAAAATTTACAAGAATCATATCCTCCTCCACTATAAATGAGAAATCACCCCTCCCACTTATTCAAAACTCTCAAGAATTTTATATTTCTCAAAATTTGATCAAATAATTTCCCAATATCCCTACCTTCATCCTAAATATCTCCCTTTGGGTATAAATCCATCCCAATATTCCCTTTAGGGAAAACCAAAAGGAGTTTCCCAAAAAAAGAGGTAACACCCTTCCTTGGGATCCTTTGTTTTATTTTCATTCTCCACCGACCAATTATTATTATTCAATGAATATATAATAAAATATATATTCTAAATATAATAATATGTTCTTATTATAAAATTTCAACCTACACATAGACACATTTCCATATAATGTGTAACGAACTTTCCATTCTTGTGTACGACAAACTAAGGTCCCATGAAAGAATGTTTCTCATTTTTTCCTTTACCACATTTTATAGTTGGGTATTATTATAGAAAATATATTTTTATATGATATATTTTATATTTATCATGTATTTATTCTTTTGTTATTATTATAAAAAACATACCTTCATGCTTTCCATTTCGTGTAAATACGATAACTTTTGTTGTGGAAGTGTGGACTACAGCCTCCTCAAAGTGATGTGATTCATTCAAAATTTACGTGGAATATATTAATGATAGGTTTAGTAAAATTATATGATATATTTGAAATTATAAATATACTATAATGACAATATATATATATATATGTCATTTACTTTCATTCTTTCAATATCACAATAAAATAGAAACAACATTCATGTGTATGTACGACCTATAGTATCCCTTAACGATGTATTTTTTTTAATATTTGTATCTTATATATATTACAATAAATACTTAAATAAAAATAAATATATGATAATTATATAATTTTTTAATTTCATGATATCATTATATAATTATGTGGAGAGAAAATATATCAAATCAAGGCATAAGAGAAAAGAAAATCAATTATCACCCGAAAAGTAACAATAACATAATGTGATTAAAAAGGGATAATATAAAGTCAAAATAAGATATTATATAGCATTAGATATACTAATATGATTTTATGATAGATTTATAATAATATAATATTTATTATATATGTGGTTTTTATGAGTTTTAAGAAGTCAAAGAATTACGGTTAGGGTTTTATAATCTCAATTTTATTTTTCAGGATACATGAGTCATTTTCACCTCCTACTTATTATATGTGGTTTGTACACTACCCATGGATGAATTATATGATTATTATAAATAATATTATGGGTTTTTAAATAATCATTTTATGATATTTATTCCATGGGGTTTTATGATTCAATGTTACCATGTTGTAAGAGATTATTGAAATAATCTCATTATTTATCGAGATTATTTATGATTTTTCCTCCATTGATGAAATATTATGACTCAAATCTCAATAACACTCCTTAATATTATTTTACTCAGTATATTCATGTTATCTTAATGTATTAGTACCATTTAACCACTCTTTGGTACTTAATATAGTGAATATAATGTTTTTAAAAAAATATAACCTTATCAATCTCTTGGGTCAGAAATATGTTTTATTCAAAAAACCATGTATAAAAAATGTGTTAAAAAATGTTTTTAAAATTATAATTTATTCCAATTTTCAAGGAAAAATGATTCCCAATTTTTTATGGTTTTTAGAACATCTTTTATATGTTTTCAAAATGGTATTCTCAAAGTGCATAATTTCAATGTTTTCTATATTTTTTATATGTTTTAAATTTATTTTAAAAAAAGATTTTTTTTAAAATAAGCCTTATTTTATATGTTTTTAATGAATTTTTTTCTTAAAAATTGTTAAAAATAAAACTTTTTATGTTTTCGTGTTATTTTAAAAGTAAATGTTTTTTAAATTTTTTAATGTTTTAAAAATATTTTTTCAAAGAAGAAATGATATTTTCCTCAAGAAATGTTTTCAAAAGATCTTTCCAAGTTATTTTCTATATAATATAAAATAAGTCATTATCTATTGGATATAAGATCCCAGAAAATCTTTCATATTCTCTCTATAATGGTTCATGTTTTGATGGAATAATACATATGATACCCATTTCTCTACCACATGATATAATATTTTTAAGACCCTATATTTTCATGGGTTATGATTTGGTGAAAGGATAATGTGACCTATCTATTTCACAAAGGAAATGATATGATTAAATGTTTGTGATATACATTTCATTTCAAGGTTTTTGATATGTATGTTTATGATACCTTTTCAAATTAATGTATGATTTTATTATGAGATGGGTGGGACCTATATATTTATATAATTCAATGGGTAATGATTTATATCTCATGATTTAATGATGGAAATCATTTAGAGGGTATTGATTCACTATGGGAAGATGGGAAAACCTAATCCACTATGGGAATATGGGGAAGCCTAATCCACTGTGGGAAGATAGGGAAAACTGATCGACTATGGGAAGATGGGGAGACTCGATCCACTATGGGATGATGGGAAAGTTAATCCTTTATAAGGAGAGGACTGTAATTAGGGATGGTCATGTGTCCCACCCAGTATTTTTAGTCCCCATGAATTTCCTTGATATGGTTTGGCAATAATCCTAGACGTATAAGGAATAATATTACTTGTTTATGTTTCCCCAACAATTCAATGTTATGTTCTTATGTTATGCTTTCATTAATTATGTTATTAAATCCCTTATGATTAATGTTTCATGAAAATCCAATAATTATGCCATGATTAATGTCTATGATCTTTGATATTCATGGTATGATCTAATAATGTCATGATCACATTCTCATATCCTTACGATCGTGTTTATTCTAACATATCTTTATTTTTTAACCTTAGTAAGAATATGATATCACCGCTTTTTTATTCCCTCTATCTAGATTATAAAGATATGTATTATATTAAATATGTCAAAAAAGGATTTTATTTATGAAGAACCCAGTGATAGATAATGTAGCTGACTAATGTAGTAAGGTTTATGATTTCGTGTTTCCAAAGGAACTAGACTAATACCGTCTCTAGGAATCATTTTGTGTATTGTATTAAGTATCGTACAAAAAATGATTTAATTTTAATGTATTAAAAGATATGGTAGATATATCCCAATATGTGTTTCATAACTAAAACACATTTTAGACATATCATACTTAATATGTATCTTCAAAATCATGGGGAAGGAAACACAAGAAGGGGTGAGCTCAGATTATCAATAAGGGAAATAAAGGGATGTTTGTAAGCATAACATGAACACATGAGTGTGGTAACATAAGTATTATATTGGAAAATCATACCCTATATATCAATGATCATAATCATCAGTCATGGGATAAATATTTTCATTTCAAAATCCATGAGTCATAAGGGAATCCTTGAATATGATCTATGAGAGAATAAGACCTGATTTTTTAGCATACACATAGGCATAGAAAATAATTTCCACACTAGTCAAGGCTCACTTAAAATATAGTAATTGTTTAAAAAGTCATTTACATAACTAATTTCACTCCCTATTCTAGCTCTATATTACTTAATAGGTTCAATTTCCACTCCAACACTATATTACTCGGTTATGTTCACTTCCCATTCCAACCATGTGTTACTAAACCATATTCACTTCCCATGAAAACAATATATTATTGAACATAATTCACTTACCATCCCAGTATTGTATATTTGAAGATAAATAAATCATTAACCTATTCAATTAAGGGAGATTTAGGCCTCACACATCACATTATGAAATCATTCATACATATTCCATAAGATTATAAAAATTCATCATATAATAACTCAATAAATGAAATGGGTTTCATAAAAAATTAATCATATAAAAACCTTTGGAAAGGAGAGAGGTTTTATAATCATTTCATCAAATAATAACCCCTGAAAAGAAGCATGTTTCATAATAATTTCCACATGATAGAACCCGTGGAAGAGAAATAGGTTTTGTAAACATTTTTCAATCAAAACTAAAACGATTGAGGGGAATAATATGAATGGTATCATTGTATTATATTCCTAATAAGGAATAGGTAACATCAAAGGGTGTAATATTATATGTATAAGTATTTTTAAAGATATATCATAAAATTTCATTAAAAACAACTTTTATGATATCATTTTTCCATTATATGTAGTCTTTTAAAATAGTAGATGAAATATCATAATGTTGGTTAATGAAATTATTATCGGGTGTGTGAGGGGTATGGGAGTATTCCTGAGGTTTAGGACATGGAAGAAGGGAAAAATGGCCTTCCAATTCATTTTTTATGGTTGGTGCATAGTTGGGATCAACCACGCCCCAAAACCATGCTAGATAAAATTAAATGGCCCATGGTTAAATGAATAATGCAAAAGAGAATCCAAATTATGTTGTCTTGGATAGAACCATTCTGTGGGGTTGTAGAATGGTTTGTTGAACCATACAGGTTTCCCAGGTAACCATGTGACCTATAACCTCTTGGACAGAGGATAATTCATGGTTAGAACACAGTTTGGAAAACCGTGTGGAGAAATAGTTCATCGAATTAAAAGTTTGATTTTACCCTTTTTCGCTTTGGAATTTATGAGTTCTCAACTAGTTTTATTCTTAATTATTCCTCCTGAAATCCTAGTTATAACCCAAAATATATATATATCATTCCAAGAGTAGATATCCATCATTTCTAGGATGTTGGGATTGCTGTTAGGTCCAGATAAAACATATGGGTAACTATAACACTTATATTTGATATATTTTATGGATTAAGGTTTATTGATTTTTTGTTCTTCTTATAAAGACATAAAATACTCATTTTCAATTATATCATAGGTTATAGATTCAAAGGGTGTTTGTATCAGACTTATGTGATAAGGTTAAGCTTGTGGTTTTCTTTGGGATTGGGGTAGGTGGTTTACAAGTTATATCCCATAGTCATGAAGTTTATTTTTTCATATATGGTTGTGTATTTGTTTTTTTCATGTAGTGAAATTGATTCCTTTAGTGAGATTTGGTAAAATGGTTGGATAAATAATGAACCCATCCCCACATTATCCCCATGGGATACATTTTGATTGATTTCAGTGAAGTTCCACGCATTGGGTGTGCCAACATTCCTGAACATGGAAAATTATAATTTTAAACCATGAGTTGACTTGTTTTGAATATGTTCACATGATATATATGTTGAGATGTTAGTGTGAATTATAAAGTGGCATAAAATTTTGTTGTGTGAAGTCATTGGAAATTTTATAAGGAATTGTTTGGAATATTTTGAAAATGGTTTTAATGTAGTTAACTAAAAATGTAAAATGACTTATGAGTTATAAATTAAAATGCATAATTGTTCTAGTGCATATAAATTGATGAATGTGTTAAATGGGTTATTGTATGGGAATTTTAGAATATGAAAAAAAAATTATGGTTTGAAAAGGGGAATAGTTTAAATGGGATATCAGATATAAATGGTAAATGTGATAATGGGTTAAGTCTTAATATTGATTTATATGTGAATAAATATGAATTTTAAATTTTATGTGTAATTAATATAGATGGTTTGTGATATGATATATGTGGTAAATTGTTAAAGAATCATGTTCATGTGGATTGGTATTTTTGGGGTATTGGACTAGATGATCTACCTCCATTGTTCATGTTAGATTGATGATTTATACCCCACCACTATAATACCTAGGATAGTGAAGGGGAGTAAGGATCTATGACCTTAACAGATGCATTTTATGAGACTACCTACACATTTACTCCAAGGTAAGTGTGATTTAATTTATTTTTAAATGTTTATCCCTTGTGAGATAGGTAACATGACTTATTACCGTATTTATAGTAATTTATTAGCATAGGCCATAGTGTAAATGATGTAAACACCCATCTCATTAAAGTAATGATGAAAATGGACAAGTGAATATTGTTAAATAACATTGCATGAATATTACTCTATTTTTATTGTTTTATTTAGTACTTTCATAGACTACCTTTTTAGACTTAATATTTTCTAGAAACCAATAGGGGGGGACTAACAAATTGTACTCACACCCTTCCTGGGCCATTATTGGGCACCCAAAAATATTTCATAGTTATAGGTTTGGACTTAGGAAAATTCCCTATGCTAGAGGGTTGATTTGGGCATGGTATATGCAAGGAATAGTTATCCAAGCATAGAGTCAGGACCCATTTTGGGGATACATTTTTTGGTCATTATTTTGGTTTTTCTCCACTTTGGAACTGTTATCATGACATGTCATATTTATTGTTTTATTTTGGTTTGTACATTGTTTTTAGAAATGGTTTCTAATGCATGTTTTTAGTTTTTTCTATTACTTCATTTATTTCATATGTTATCTTCAATGGATTACTATGATAAAGATGGTATAATATCCACATGAGTTCTATTAGACCCTCACGACTAGTCGTTATCCTTTGGTATACTAGGAGGCATGCTCGAGGTCATGTGGTGAACTAGATTAGGCACTAGTCTAGTGGATATCGGGTTGGGGATGTTACAATTTGGTATCATAGGTGTTCTTTTCTATGCCTTAATATTTGGGAATGGAAGAAAATTAAGAACTGTCAGGCCTTAGTAATGAGCTCATTCATGGGAGTAGATAAATCATGTATGTGTGGAAAACCAAGAATCTAGGGTGATAATTTTTGTTCTTGATGTGTGTTGTTACATTTTAATGATATTTATCCATCGGGTGATTCACTTGTGGTGATACGTGACTATTTTATGATATTTTTTTCTTGGCTTAAATGGTGTTTGGTTATATATCCATGCATCATTATATCCACCTAGGGAAATAGGTTGCATGTATCAAGGTAGGCACACATTGGAAGGCTATGTGGGACATGGAGGGTAATGTGAATTTCATTTTCCTTGAAAATTTTAAGAATGTAGTTTCCAATAAATTTGAAAAAAATGGATAAATTGAAATAATTTTTAAGGGTGGTTAAAGAATATTTCTTAATGAAGGGTTTTAAATGAGTTAAAATATTGGTTCGAATTATTAGTAAAAAGTAAAATATGCCTAAGTGAGAATGATTTATGTAGAGAAGGTGGGAGTATTTTAAAAAATATGCCTAATAAGAAAGGGACTATGGAAGCGTGAGTTGGGTTTTCCCTATTCACCAAGACCCAAGATAGGGACGGTTGAGGATAGTGATATAGGTGTGAATGATTTTTTTTGGGATAATTTGTGTTAATTGGGTTGTTTAAGGATAGAGGAGAGACTTATTTTGAGTAAACATTGGAAGCTTTATGTTACGCGTTTTATGAATTTTGCTTACCGTTGTAGATTAATTCCACAACAATTGCGTGTGTTGGTTGGGTGAGAAGTGGTTATCACTAAGAATTATCCACCAGTTATAGAGCAACACAACCCATTAGTCCAAGATAAAAAAGTATAGGAGTAGTTTTGTGAGAACCTATCTCGATTTATTCATATGTTGGAATGAGGCCTAGGGTGGGTAATGCCTAACATGTTTGATATGAACACAGAGTTTCAGTTTCTCCACCCTCCAATATTTTAAAAATAGGGTGGACCCAAGGCTACATATTTCTAGATAGATTCCATCGAAATGATTTTAGACCAAAAGGAGAATCCTCCTAATAAGAGACTCATGTTGAAATATTACATGTTGTAGTGTCCAAATAAGTTATGGTGGGATATTTTGGTTTAGACTCAGTAGGCTGATTGTATGATATGTAAGGGATTCTAGAAAATGTTTCTGGACCTATTTAATATAGATACCATGAGGCGGTAGAAGGTTTTAGAGTTTATGGGGTTTATATAGTGAACCATGCCAGTGATGGGTTATGTGGGATGCTTCATGGACTTTCAATTTTTTTCCCCAGTGTTGGAAGGGGATGAGGCCTCTATAACAATACATTTTCGTGACATATTTAGATATGAAATTTTGTCCCAAGTAAATATATTTCATTTAAATAGGTTAATAGAAGTGATGGATCAAGTCATTATTTTAGAAGGGAACTAAAGAGAGGATTCAAGTGGTGGACATGTGGTTATAGTGGGACAAGACAATGGGGATAATTTTGAGGGTAGGATGCATCACATTAAAAATATTCACTAGGGAGGTAGAAAAAAACTAGTAAAAATAGGGGATCATCCTATCTGGGTGGTGATCAGGTGTTTTTTTATCAATGTGGTAGGCTGGGACACATGCGGTGTTAGTTCCCTCGACCACTAGTTGTGTGCCGAGTGTGTGGAAGAATGGGGAATGTGCAGAGGTTTTGAATAAACCCTTGAATGTTGTGCATGAATGGAGGATCAAGGCTGATTATAAGTGAATGAAGAGGGTTAGTTACCATATATTGTGAATGCATTTGGATCTCTACTGTTCATATCAGGATAGGTGGTGGGTGTAGTACACTGGGATGAGAGTGTCCATACCAATAGGGCAGTGTAGCATAAGGAATTTAGACTAGGACCCATGGTATATGGGCATGTTAGCTTCATGAAATTACTCTACACCTATAGGTGATGAGGTTAGACCATCAACTATTTGAGGTACGATTATTGTGGCTTTCAAAATTTCTAGTTCTTTATTTTGTTATAGGTGCTATATAATCTTTTATATATTCTATGTTTGTGGTCATGTTGGGTCTATAAATAGAATGTATGTGTGGGTTAATGTCAATTGATACACCATTAGGTGTGTGAGAAGAAAATATTAGGTAATTTAAGGGGTTTTTTCTTGAGGATAGTGGGTATCAATATATGTGGTTCGTGGTTGTACTTGAGATTTTGGTTTTGATCTGATCATTGGAATAGATTGTAATGAATAATACCAGAACCAAATCAATAATTATCATTATGTGAGAACATTCACATTTATTGAGGGAGATACTAATGATCATTATGGAGAAATAGATTTATGAGAAGTCCATGTAGGGCTAGTTTCTCAGCGGTTGGGTGAACTCATAGCCCAAGTTTCTTTCTATATGCTTGATGAAGGGAAAGTAGAGTAGCTTGTATTTCCTCCTATAGTGGATCAGTTTTATGATTTGTTTCTTATGAAGTTATTTGTGTTGCTTCTAGAGAGGGATATTGAGTTCAAAATAGAGTTACCTTCATGGGATGAACCTATTTGCATTCTTATATATATAATAGATCTGAAAGAAATCCATGTACTTAAAATTCATTTGGAGGAATTAGATATAAAAGGGTTTATTCATCCAAGTACAGCCCCTTTTTGATATCCAATTTTATTTCCAAGAAGGCAGATGGATCGTTGTAGATTTTTGTTGATTATATGAAGCTAAATTAGATGACAGTTATGAATTGATACCCTCTTCCATGAATTTATGGCCTTTTGACTAGCGTATAGGTGCCTTAGTGTTCTCTAAGATTAATCTGAGATTAGGGTATCACCATCTAAGGGTGATACCTTATGATATACTATAGACATAATTTAGGATTAGGTATTGGTAATCGTATTTTGTTATGATTTTGTTTGATTTTACCAATGTTTTGACAATATTTATGAACTTAATGATCCAAATTGTTCAACCAAACATGGATAATTTTCTAGTTGTATTTGTGGATGAAATTTTGGTATAATAAAAGACTCACTAAAATCATACCAAACATCTTGACATAATCTTGAGTACACTGATGGATCATTATCTATATGTAAATCTATAAAAGTTTCATTTCTGGACTAACAGGATACATTTCATGGGTCACATCATCTCTGAGGAAGGTATGTTAGGGGAACTAGATAATGTTTATGTTGTTGTAAATTGAGAACATCCCTATAATGCTTCTAATATTCAATGTTTTCTATGTTTGGTAGGTTATTATTGATGGTTTATTAAGGATTATTATTCTCATTTAGTGGCCCCACTATCAGGATTCACTAATAAGGTAATCTAGTTTAAATAGTCCGTAGAAAGTGAGGATTACTTACAAGAGTTAAAGAAGTAGTTAGAAACCACAAAAATTCTAATATTATGTGGGCCATGTATTAAGTATACCTTGATTTGTGATGCGTATTATTTTTGGATTGGGGTAGTGTTAATTTAAGATGATTAGGTTGTGACAAGTGGGTCATGAAAGTTAAGGACTCATAAGGGAAATTACCCTACACATTATCTTGAATTGGTCATGGTGGTTTATGATTTAAAGTGTTGGTAGTATTAATTGTACTGATCCTTTTTTCAGAAAATATTGGATTATAAGACCAACTAAAATAAGGAGGATGTTTCCTCATGATGGTCTTAGGAGAATGTGGTTCTCTCCTCTGATCGTTTGGAAGTCCATCCAGATTCATATGTTGAGAAAGTTGTTTGAGAAAAGACACTACATTCTTCACTACATCACTAATAATATTTGGATTATTTGGAGGAAAATAATTTCTATTTCTATTTTATATAAAATTAATTATGTTCCTTTAGGTTTCAATAATTGACCAAAACAAAAATCATAGAGTAAAAAACAATAATCATAGTGGGGAACCACATAATCTTGAACATCAGTTATTGGATGTCTAAATTAGGATAACATTTTTAATATGTGACACCTTAGGTTTATCATAGTTCCTGCATTTCCATATTATATTTATATCATTCGTGATAGTTTATAAATACTTTTTGAGTTTATAAAGAATATATGATGAGAGTTTCAAACTAGGTGTCCATCTAGGCTTGTTTTCATGCTCCCATTCTTAATTGAGTTTATCTTAATACGGTGTTTTGGGTTTTTTTACAATTAGTACATATGTTCCAAATACACAACCACTTTTAGTATCCATATAGGGATTTATTTCTAGGAAACCACTAAATCTGTCCTTAAACAATGTTCTACAAAATATTCTTATACTTTGATTCATCCATAGAATTATCTTTATACATGTCCTTAGAGATCTCACTAAGGTTTTCTGATCATAGTTAAAAAGTTAACCAGACCATTCTTATGATACGAACTATAATGACCCATAATTTTCATTAATATAACATACATCATTTTTATATAATATTTAATTCATTACATAATTACATTATAGTGAACTATAATAGTTTAGTGGATTTTGAAGCATAGAAACATAAACAATATTCCTTATGTGAGATACATCATCTCTCACTATGTTCTTCATAACTAGCAGCTATCTTAGACATATCATATATAATAAAAATCATCATAATCTAGTGAATGTAGTCATCAGAATGAGTAAGATCAGATGATCAGTAAGGGATGAAAATCGATATATATAAGAATAACATGAACATACGTGTGTGTGAACATGAGAATAACATTTGAAAACAATACACAAAATATCAAAAAATCATATTCATGAGCCTAGAATAATGATTTTAATTTAATTATACATGATTCATAAGGGAATCGAAGAACATGAGTTATCATAGCATAATACATGGAATTTATGGAATACACAAAATCATATAAAATAATTTCCATATTATTCAAGGATCACTTCAAAGACAACAATAGAGGAAAAATTACTTCATTGAATAGGGTTAACTCCATGTTCCATCCCTATATTACTGGACCAAGTTCACTTCCTGTTCCAACCATATATTACTGAGACAATATCTCTTACCATTCCAGCTTTATATTATTAAAGAGAGTTCACTTCCCATTCCCTCTTTTTAATATTAAATTAGTTTCACTTCCTTTTCTAGTCCGATCTATCTTATGAGATATAAAACATTACCCAATGCATTATATGGAGATATATGTCCCACCAATCACATAATGAAATCATACATATGTGTTCAAAAAGATCATGATAATTCATCACATCATAACCCATGAAATGAAAGGGGTATCATTAATAATTGTTCATATCATGATATGTAGAAAAGAGACATGTTTCGCAATCATTTAATTATAGAATAACTCAAAAATGAATTTTTATACATAAGAATTTCCTCATGGTAGAAATCATTGAAGAGAAATAGGCTTCATAAACATCATGAAATCATTACATAATCCATTTAGTGGAAGAATATGAATTGTATAATTGGATAATATCCCCAGTGAATAATAAGTGGAATCAATGTGTGTAATCGTAGATAGAGATGGATTTTGGAAGATCACATGGAATATTTCTGAATGAAAACATACATTTTTTTAAAACCATTTTTTAAATCCGAAATCATTTTCATAATTTTTTTTGAGAACTACTTTAAAAATTTATAATGTATGATTTAAAATTAATTTAAAATATTTCTTGAGAAAAATAACCATTTGAATTTCAATATATCTTTTTAAAATATAAAAAAAATTAAATTTTTTTTCATTGTAAATAAAATTAAAAAAAATATTGAGGAATAATGTATGTAATTATTTTTCATGAAGTCAAAAAATTACATTCATTTATTACATTTTAAAATGAAGGTTCCTTTCATAATTTCTATAAAATCCAAATGTGCATTTTTTGCAAAATAACATGAATATTATTATAAAAACATCATAAATATCCCAAAATAGTTAAAAAATATTTTAAAATTAATAATAGAATAATAAAACATTTTCAAAAACTTTTATTGAAAAAATGTTTTTGAAAGAAAACATATTTCTGATAAAGGATAGGAATAAAGTATAATTTTCTTAAAATCCATCTATTTACATTTATAAGTAAAAAATAGAAAAAAAAATGGTTCCATTAATTGAAGATATTAGGAATAACTAGAGGAGAATATGTTTATTGAGAATTATAAAGAGGTAGATCATGGAATTTCATCATTGTATACCTAATCATAGAAAATTATGATAAATGATGATATCGTGACATAAAATCATTACCAATTTGGTAACACTAATACATAGGTCCCATCGAAGAAAAACATATAAAAAGCCTAAATTAAAAGGAGTAGGAAAAATTTTCATATATTTCTTGTTAACGGTCTATATATACTACTATTTAATGAATATTTGTGCATAACCGGATATATATTTTGTCAGGACCCGTCCTCGGGACCCGTGCCATGACTACCCCAAGCTCGCCTTCCATAGGCCAGGAGCTGGCGACTAGTACCAAGGCGTAAATCCCGACAAAAAGGGAAGGCATTGCATTTATAAAGTAAACAAACACCACATAGTAAGCCAGTAAAAGTAAACACTAAGTATAACTGGGTACAATAGTAAGTGCGGAAAAGTAAGTGGGCCAGAATACAAACCCAAACTGAAAGTAAAGTACAACTGGAAAGAAAGTACAGCAACTAAAAGGTAAAGAAACAACTTCAAGCCGTCCACTGGAAATACCACCTGAAGGGTGGGTACAGATAGTCTCCCCAGCTCCTCGGGTCCAGCTATCTTCTCCGTGTACGTCCCGCCCAGTGGTCCACCTACAGGTACCGACTTACTCCACAAGCCTCAACCACGATCAGCGTTGTCCATCGTCTGCATCCAACACAACGTAGTGCGGGTATAGCCCGTGCAGGGGTGAGTATACAGTACTCAAGAGGGACCTCAAGACCCTTGAAGGTCTACCAGAATCCACGAAAGATAAACCAGAAAATAAAGTTACAATCATGAAATAATAACCAACTATACTTAGGTATATGCCCATACATATACCTAAGTCATCAATTCCAGTTTGGCTCCAACATCTGAGCCCAAGTTCGATCACGTCCACACAGGATAGTACAACCAAATCCACACATGAAATCATAACCCAATCCAAATAGGAAAGCAAGTCAACCATATCGAAGATAATGATTGAAAGTCAAGACTCAGCTCAAAAGGTATACTTCATCGTAAGGTGATAGAGATGATCATATGTATCCACTGATTCATCTTAGTTGGGACCCACGTAGGATACAAGACCAGCAAAGCTGTCGGACCCACAAAGGATACAAGACCAGCCACTCTGTCGGACCCACATAGGATACAAGTACAGAGTAAAATACTGTCGGACCCACGTAGGATACAAGTACAGTAGTCATGTACTGCTGGACCCACATAGGATACAAGAACAGTAGTCATCTCCATCGAACCCATGAAGGATTTCAGTAAGGTCTTCATCGCTGCCGAACCCACGGAGGATCCATGTACAGTCGTCATCGTCGTCGTCGTCGCAGCCAGCTCTAGGGTTCCCGCACACAGCATGCTCGTTTCCGGGAGGGTCCGCTCCACGATTCATGGGTGTTAAATACATCAACTGACACGTAGTCTGTAGTTTATGTATCCCAAAGTTCTATCTCAATAAAAGGAACTCAATGCGACAGACGGTGCGTCAATCAGATACCCGGTCTCAGAGTTATTGGCTTTTCTGTCCCAGGGGCCCGGTTGGTTTTTAAGTCAAAACCAACCCAACCATACTCCAACTATGTACAAACTTGAGTGGAGTAAGCCAAATGGTCCATCTCACTAAGAGGAACCCAACAAAGTCAACCGCAGGTCAATCGGACGTCCGGAGCTCAAGTTATAGGCGTTTCCGCTCCGAGGGCCCGGTTGGTTTCCTGTTCGAACCAACCTGTCCATACACAAGGTTCTCCGAAACCTTGAGTGTAATATACCGAAACGACCGTCTCGATCCAAGGATCTCATCGCAACTGACGGTGCGTCGATCGGAGGCCCATAGCCCAAGTTATGGGTCTTTGAACAAACCTGTCCGATTTTAGGGGGGCTTGGGCCCAGACCGACCCGGCCCAGAACCCCCTAGGTCGGCCCGACCCGGGTCCGGGTCCGGCCCATTAGGGCGCGGCCTGGACTGACGCGGGCAGCCCGACCCAGTGCGGCTGGTCCGGCCTGGGCGGCATGACGCTGGCCGAGCGGGGCGGCTCGGCGCTGGCCGAGCGGGGCGGCTCGGCGCTGGCCGAGCGGACACGCAAAGGGGGGGGGGCACTGTTCCCCTTGATTTAAGAAACAGCCCCCATGGTGGGGGCCCGTCTCTTGCCAGTCAGGGGTTTCGACCCCCAGATTTTTTGAAACGGCCGACCGAGTTGGCCGGTCGGTGTGCCGCTGCGAGACCCCCCGCGGGTCCCGCCTTCCATGCGCTGGCAGTCGACGATTCCGGCCGCCGCTCCCTGCACCGCCGCGGCCTTGTCCGGCCGGTGCAGCGTGACGGCGCCGTGCCCCTCCGCTGCGGCTCCGCTCCGGCCTTGGCCTCTTTGTGGTTCTCCAGCGCGGCGCGATGGCGCCGCCCCCCTCCGCTGCTGCCCATCTCCGACCGTGGCTTCTTTTGGCCTCAAAGGCGCGGCGCGACGGCGCCGCGCTCCTTCGTCGTGTTCCTCCCCGTTCCCGCGCGGTGTCGTGGCACCGCGCTTCCTTTGTTCGAGCCACAACGAGTACAACATCAAAGGGGGAGGAGGGTCGGCCATGTTTGTGTGGTCCGGCCCCCTTCTGTTAATTCGATATCAAGCGGCTAAATAACTGGAGTTGGACGGAAAAGAATATTAACGAACAAAATCAAAACCCTACCCCGAAGAATTCATCGAACGAGGATTGTCGTGGGGAAGTGACGTCGTGGAAGACGACGTCGCGGAATGAGGCTCCGTAAGCATCGTCGATGATCGCCCAATGAAGGATGCGGCGTGTCTTCGTTCTCCGAAAAAGGAATCTCTCACCAGCTGCGAAGAGGAGAGGAGACGACACGGTGATCTCCCCTTGCGGTGACGGAGTTCTTCGTCGTAGACTAGGCGTTCTTTGTGAAAAAGATGACATTCTTCAAGACCATGAGAGTTCTCTCCTATATTCCACACAACGAATCAACCAGCAATAAAATAAGACATTGTCTTGTTTTATTCACACACACACATGCCAACATTAATTTGAAATTCAAAAGATATTATTCAATTAATTAAATTAATTGAAGAGCCTTTAACAATCCAATTAATTGCGAGAGTTGACATGTCATTAAAAGGGGGTGCGGGTGTGTTACACAATAAATGCATGAGGGAGGTTTAAGGTATTTGAAGGGGTGGGGCTCATGTGGGCCCCACCTCACTAATATCCTACCATGAGGAGTTAGGATTTAGTGGGTCCCACCACAACTTTCACACATAAGTTATAATTACACAGAGTAGAAATAAAATTTCAGCACGTATTTTATTTCACTCTTTAATTAAACCACTCCATTTATTTAACATCACCTCCCGAGCAAAAGAAACTCCAATGAAAGTATCCTTAAGAAAAAACTGGTGTTGTTGTTTCATCAGTACCCTCAGATTTTGATTTCGGGTACCAGTTCAAAAGTTAGAAAAACCCACTCGTTCGTTCACGGAACGTACCCGAGCTAAACTTCGGAAATTGATTCAGGGCACACCGGGCCTTGGAATCAAGCTCCGTTAGAAACTGCGTACTCGTAAAATCCCAAAGAAAATTAAGAAAAAAAAATTCCTTGAAATTTACGGGTCTTTATATTACTCCCACCTCAGGGCTTTACGTCCCCGTAAAAATACATCAAAAACTAGGGGAACAAATGAGGGTACTGAGCACGCATCTGAGCCTCCCACTCCCAAGTGATCTCCTGGGGGTTCTCGTGCTGCCATCTGATGCGCACTAGAGGAATCGACTGCCCACGTAGGACCCGCTCCTATCGATCCTCGATCTCCACTGGGACCTCCACAAAAGTCTCCCTATCGTCAATGTCCAGCTCCCCATGGTCGATGATATGCGTCGGGTCGTGCACATACCTCCTCAGCTGAGATACATGAAACACGTCGTGCACCCGGTGCAACTGAGGTGGTAGAGCCAGGCGATAAGCCACCTTGCCTATCCTTCTAAGAACCTAGAATGTTCCGATGAAGCACGAAGATAACTTGCCGCCCTATCCAAATCTCTGTAATCCACGTTGAGGTGAGACCCACAAGAAAACATGGTCGCCATCCTCGAACTCAAGTGGTCTCCGCCTCCTGTCAGCGTAAGACTTCTGTCAGCTTTGAGCTATCTCATCCACTACTGGATGACCTGGACTTTCTCTGTCGTGGCCCAGACCATCTCTGGTCCCACAAGTGCTGACTCCCTAGGGTCTGTCCAGCACAGCGGTGATCTGCAAGGTCATCCATACAATTCCTCGTATGGTGTCGTCCCGATGGTGGAGTGGTAGCTGTTGTAGTACTCAAACTCCACCAAGGTTATGTGATCCTCCCAGCTATGACCAAAGTCTAGGACATATGCACGGAGCATTTCCTCGAGATTCTTAATGGTCCTCTCTATCTGACCATCCGTCTGAGGGTGAAAGGCGGTGCTTAGACGTAGCTACGTCCCGAATGCCTCCTGCAACCTCTTCCAAAGCCAGGAAGTAAAGAGAGCATCTCGATTGGAGATGATAGATGATGGAACACCATGAAGCCGTACAATATCCTGAATATAGAGGCTTCCCAAGCTCTCCACTGAGCCCTGCTCTCTGATGGGTAAGAAGTGGGCCGACTTGGTGAGTCGGTTGACAACCACCCAAATGGAGTTGTGACCTCTAGAATAACGTGGTAGTCTAGTCACAAAATCCATAGATATGTCATCCCACTTCCACTCTGGGACCTCCAAGGGTTGTACCAAGCCTGCTAGTACCTGGTGCTCCACCTTCACCTGCTGATGGTGAGGCATTGAGAAACGAACTATGCTACAACCTTCTTTATACCCGAACACCAGTGCTGTCGTCTGAGATCCTGGTACATCTTCGCCACTCCTAGATGTACCGCTAAAGGGAAAGTGTGAAACTCCCTCAGCACCTCCTCCTATAAAGTAGCTGGTACCATGGTACACCCTCTGAAAAGGACGTCGTGCTCTCCTCATATAGATAATCCATTAGGTTTTTATCCTGAGGATATCTGTGCACGCCGCATCTCACAGTCAACGTCCCCACGTTGTGCCTCTCTGACCCGCTGCAGTAGTAGAGGAGTGACTGTGAGTGACTGAAGAAAGGCTACTCCATATCTATCCATGAAGGATATCTGCAAAGTGGCTAGCTGCTCTGTCACCTCCCCAAGTAGCTGAATTCCCATCCTCCTTCTGAGAGTATCGGCTACTACGTTCCCCTTTCCAGGAGTATAGACTATCTGAAATTCATAGTCCTGGAGGAACTCGAGCCATCTTCTCTATCTTAGGTTCAGGTCCTTCTGCGAGAAGATGTACCTGAGACTCTGGTGGTCATAATAGACTGTAAAGAACTCGCCCATCAGATAGTGCCGCCACATCTTCAGAGCGAAGACCACTGCTGCTAACTCCAGGTCATGGGTAGCGTAGTTCTGCTCATGCTGCCTCAACTATCGTGATCCATAAGAGATCACTGCCCGCTCCTACATCAGGACACACACGAGTCCGGTCCCTAATGAATCGTAATAGACTAAGTACCCTACTCCCTCCTCCAGTAGCCTCAAGATAGGTGCACTGGTCAATCTCTGTCTCAGCTCTAAGAAGCTCTGCTGACATCTGTCTGACCACACGAAGGGTTTCCCCTTCTTTGTCAAAGCTGAAAGTGGATGCAAATCTGGAAAAGTCTGGAACAAACCTCTGATAGTACCCAGCTAGACCCAAGAAACTCCGCACCTTTGTCACGCTCTTGGGTGGCTCCCAAGCTAGCACTGCCTCGATCTTCACAGGATCCATCGCAACTCCTGCCTTAGAGATGATGTGTCCCAAGAAGTGGACCTCACGTATCCAGAACTGACACTTCGATATCTTACCATAAATTTGATGCTCTTGGAGTGTTTCCATTACAACCCACAAGTGGTAGGCGTGCTCCTCCTCAGAAGTTAAGTATATCAATATGTCATCGATGAAGACCATGAAAAATCGATCGAGGTAAGGCTGAAATATCTTGTTCATGAGGCTCATGAACACTACTATCACATTAGTTATTCCGAAAGGCATAACCAATAACTCATAGTGTCCATACCGACATCTGAAGGTCGTCTTCTGCACGTCCTCGTCCCGAAGTTTGAGCTGATGATAGCCTGACCTGAGGTCTATCTTCGAGAACTACCATGCTCCCTTGAGATGATCGAAGAGGTCATCAATACTAGGTAGCGGATACTTGTTCCTCACCATCACCTGGTTCAGGCGACAGTAATCGACACATATTCGCAAGCTCCCGTCCACCTTCTTAGTGAACAAAATCGAGGAAGCCCAGGGTGAAACACTGGGTCGGATGAATCCCTTGCCCTGCAAGTCCTCCATCTATACCCGTAGCTCTCGAAACTCAGCGGGATCCATCTGATATGCTGGGGTGGATATCGGGGTTGTCCCGGGGTACAGGTCTATATAAAAGTCTACCTATCTTTGAGGAGGTAGTCCTAGAACGTCATTAGGAAAAACGTCTGCATACTGATCGACCACTACAGGAAAACTCGGACTCCGCATGTCAACTGCTCCTAGGATGAGGCTAGCCAACTGATGAGTGATCGGCTATCCTCTCCTCTGCGTGAGTCCATCCTGCACTGCTAAGGCTCCCTTCTCGCCGGTGAAGGTGAACCTGCTCCCAGCGGTGTGAACACACCGCACATTGCGCCTAATACAGTCGATCTGATCATGGACTGTAGATAACCAATCCATGCCCAAGATGACGTTGTAAGGCCTCGACGCCTCTACAAGAAGATCCCAGCCAAAGCTTTCGCCTCCTAGAGTAAGCTCACACTGCCGGTACCAGTGCATAATCATCGATTCTTCTCCCGTAGGAGTCTCCAGTTGTAAGGATCGAGCCAATGACTCTGTCGGAATCTCTGAGCTCCGAACAAGGGCAGCAACAATAAAAGAATGACTCTCTCCTGTGTCTATAAGAACTGCAGCAAGGGTGGAGTAGACACAGACAGTACCTAGAATCATCTCTGGTGCACCGTGGTCATAGGCCTCCGCTACCTGAAGGTGAGCCTGCCTCTGCCCTCCAGCTCCCTGTGGTCGGGGTGGACCTCCTGGTGGCAGTGGTGGTGAATCCTCAAAGCATCGCCCACAACCTGCTGCTCGGCCAGCTCCTCTGCCTTGTCTGCCTGCTCTCTGCAGATAGCCACAGTCGACCCTCTGCCTCTGCCTTGGTGACCACTCAGCCGTATGTTTCTCCTCTGCACGGCGGGTCGGGCAGTCACGATCCATGTGGACCTTCCCACCGCATGCGTAGCACTGCCTGTTCCTCGTAAGACTGGCTCTACACCATGTGACCCACACCTCTAAGCCAGTGTCCTGAGGTTGTCCGCCTATTGGTATGGTCTTCCTGGACCCCTGTGACATTTGTCGACTACCAACTGCAGAAGACTCTTCTATGTGCCACCCTGCGGTAGGTCTCGCTGCTGGTGTGGGCTCAGCAAGAAAACTCTCTATGATAAGGGCTCGCTCCAGTACTCCTACCTACGTTAGAATGCTGGGGGAGATCATCGATGCTCTGATCTCATGCCTCAGTACCTTCTTGAAGATCCAGGCCTGGAAGAATGGGTCTCCTACCATGTCCATGGAATAATGCGAGAGATTGGTAAATCTCGCCGAGTACTTGGCTACCGTCATGCTACCCTACCGCAACTGTAGTAGCTCCGGAATGCGCACCGCACATAAGGTGGCTGGGATAAACTCTGAGCGGAAGAGGCTCCCAAAGTCCGTCCAGAGGAGAGATGCCTCATCGTTCACCTGGAGCATCAGGCTCCACCATCTGCCTGCTTCCGCGTGCAGGAGGCTCGCTGCAAGGATCACCATGAGGTCAGCTAGTGTCCCTACTAACCTGAAAACTCGAACTACAGCCTCCAACCAATCCTCGACTGCCTGAGGGTCCGTCTCCCAGTGGAACCTGGGCGGTCTCTGATGCTGGAACTTGTGCAGTGCACTAAGGCGACGTGCACTCTCAATGGCTGGGGCTGGTGGCATCAGTGGATCGGCGAGTAGAGGTACCGTTGGTGCCTCCGCTGTAAAAGGGCCCTCCACCAAGGCCTCGTTGCTTAGTGGGTTGTCGTCTCTCACAAAGCTCAGAACCCTAGCTGGCTGCCGTCGTGGGGCCATCCTGAAAAGAAACAGGTGTGCCATGGTCAATACAGTATACCTGGTGAGCTGACACAAAGTAATCACAAAAAAAAACTTTTGAAACACACATGCAATCAATTTTTTCGTCCACCGAGTCGGAAATTAGAAGTTAGGGTCCTGGTGTATGGATACGTCGGTCGCCGCACCAACACTAGACTCTCTGGACTGATAACCACACTCAATACCCTTAACACTATTACTTCACATAGAAGAAAGATCAGAGTCCTGAGTTCTGCGGTAGAACCGAACTCCTCTGATACCAATTTGTCATGACCCGTGCCTTGACTACCCCAAGCCCGCCTTCCATAGGCCAGGGGCTAGCGACTAGCACCAAGTCATAAATCCCGACAGAAAGGGAAGTCATTTCCTTCGTAAAGTAAAAAACACCACAGAGTAAGCCAGCAGAAGTAAACACTAAGTATAACTGGGTACAATAGTAAGTGCAGAAAAGTAAGTGGGCCAGAATACAAACCCAAACTGAAAGTAAAGTACAACTGGAAAGAAAGTACAGAAACTGAAAGGTAAAGCAGCAACGTCGATCTGTCCAGCCGTCTGCTCCGTGTACGTCCCACCCATTGGTCCACCTCCAGGTACCGACTTGCTCCATAAGCCTCAACCACGATCAGCGATGTCTGTTGTCTGCATCGAACACAACGTAGTGTGGGCATAGACCGTGCAGGGGTGAGTATACGCTACTCAGTAGGGACCCCAAGACCCCCGAAGGTCTCCTAGAATCCACGAAGGATAAACCACAAAGGAAATTTTCAATCACGAAATAACAACCAACTCTACTTAGGTATATGCCCATACATATACCTCAGTCATCAATTCCATCTTGAATCCAACATCCGAGCCCATGTTCGATCATTTTCACACAGGATAGTACAACCCAATCCACACAGGAAAGCAAAACCCAATCCACATAGGAAATCAATTCAATCATATCGAAGATAATGATTGAAAGTCAAGACTCAGCTCAAAAGGTATAATTTTTCGTAAGGTGATAGAGATGATCATATGTTTCCACTGATTCATTTAAGCTGGGACCCACATAGGATACAAGACCAGCTAAGCTGTCGGAACCACAAAGGATACAAGATCAGCCACTCTGTCGGACCCACGTAGGATACAAGTACAGAGTCAAATACTGCCGGACCCACGTAGGATACAAGTACAGTAGTCACGTACTGCCGGACCCACATAGGATACAAGAACAGTAGTCATCATCGTCAAACCCATGAATTATTTCAGTACGGTCGCCATCGCTGCCGAAGCCACGGAGGATCCCTATACAGTCGTCATCGTCGTCGCCGTAGCAGCCAGCTCTAGGGTTCCCACACACAGCATGCTCGTTTCCGGGAGGGTCCACTCCACGAGTCAAGGGGGTTCGATACATCAACTGAGACGTAGTCCGGAGTTGATGTATCCCAAAGTTCTATCTCGACAAAAGGAACTCAACGTGACAAACGGTGCGTCAATCAGACGCTTGGTCTGAGAGTTATTGGCTTTTCCATCCTAGGGTCTCGGTTAGTTTTTAAGTCAAAACCAACCCGACCGTACTACAAATGTGTCCAAACCTCAAGTGGAGTAAGCCAAAAGTTCCTTCTCACTAAGAGGAAACCAAAAAATTCAACGACACGTCAATCGGACGTCCGGAGCTCAAGTTATAGGCGTTTCTGCTCCGAGGGCCCAGTTGGTTTCGTGTTCGAACCAACCCGTCCATATTAAAGGTTCTCTAAAACCTTGAGTGTAATATACCAAAATGACTGCCTCAATCCAAGTATCGCATCGCAATTGACGGTGCATCGATCGGAGGCCCGTAGCCCAAGTTTTAGGTCTTTGAACGAACCTGTCCGATTTTAGGGGGTTTGGGCCCGGACCGACCCGGCCCAGAACCCCCTGGGTCGGCCTGAAATGGATCGACCCGACCTAGTTCCGGGTCCGGCCCATTAGGGCGCGACACGGCCCGACTGGCACAGCCCGACGTAGTGCAGGCGGCCCGGCCCGGCGCGGGCGGCCCGGCCCGGCCCGGCGCAGGCGGCCCGGCCTGGTGCGGCCGGTCCGGCCTGGGAGGCTCGGTGCTGGCCGAGCGGGGCGGCTCAGCGCTGGCCGAGGGGATGCGCAAAGTGGGGGTGTGGGGGTGCTGCCCCCCTTGATTAAAGAAACAGCCCCCATGGTTGGGGCCCGCGTCTTGCTAGCCCGGGGTTTCGACCCCCGGATTTTCTGAAACGGTCGGCCGGTGTGCCGTCGCAGGACACCCCGTGGGTCCCCCCTTCCATGCGCCGACGGCTGGCAGTTCCGGCCGCCTCTCCCTGCACCGCCACGGCCCCGCTCCGGCCGCGGCCTCTTCGGGGTTCTCCAGCGCGGCGCGACGACGCTGCACCCCTTTGCCGCGGCCCGACTCCAGCCGCGGCTTCTTTCAGCCTCAACGGCGCGGCGTGATGGTGCCGCGCTCCTTCTCCGCATTCCACCTCCTTCCCGCGCGGTGTCGTTGCACTGCGCCGCCTTCGTTCAAGCCGCAACAAGTACAACAACAAAGGGGGAAAAGGATCAGCCGTGTTCGTGCGGTCCGGCCCCCTTCCGTTAATTCGATATCAAGCGGCTAAATAATTGACGTTGGACGGAAAAGAAAATTCACAAACAAAATCAAACCCCTACCTCGAAGAAGTCATCGAATGAGGATTGTCGAGGGGAAATGAAGTCACGGAAGACGACGTCGCGAAACAAGGCTCCATAAGCGTTGTTGGTGATCGCCCGATGAAGAATGCAGTGTGTCGTCATTCTCTGAAAAAGGTTTCTCTCACCGGCTGCATAGTGGAGAGGAGATGGCACGGTGATCTCCTCTTGTGGTGACGGAGTTCATCGTCATAGACTCTTCATTCTTCGCGAAGAAGATGAAGTTCTTCAAGACCGCGAGAGTTCTCTCCTCTATTCCACACAAAGAATCAGCCAACAATAAAATAAGACATTGTCTTATTTTATTCACACACACACATGCCAACATTAATTTGAAATTCAAAATATCCCCTTCAATTAATTAAATTAATTGAAGAGCCTTTAACAGTCCAATTAATTGCGAGAGATGACATGTCATTAAAAGGGGGTGCGGGTGTGTTACACAATAAATGCATGAGGGAGTTTTAAGGGATTTGAAGGGGTGGGGCTCGTGTGAGCCCCACCTCACTAATATCCTACCAAGAGGAGTTAGTATTTAGTGTTTCCCACCTCAACTTCCATACATAGGTTATAATTACACAGAGTAAAACTAAAATTTCAGCACGTATTTTATTTCACTCTTTAATTAAACCACTCCATTTATTTAACATCACCTCTCGAGTAAATGCAACTCCAGTGAAAGTATCCTTAAGCAAAAACCAGAGCTGTGGTTTCATCGGTGCCCTCAGATTTTGATTCCGAGCACCTGTTCAAAAGTTTGAAAAACCCGCTCGTTCGTTCACTGAACGTACCCGAGCTAAACTTCGGAAATTGATTCCGGGCACAGTGGGCCTCGAAATCAGGTGCCGTCAGAAATTGCGTACTTGTAAAATCCTAAAAAAATTAAGAAAAAAATTTCCCTTGAAATTTATGGGTATTTACATATTTAAAAGAAGGAAAATTGAGACAAAATACCCTTACCATAAGTCTTGACATCAGTTTTACTCATTCTATCCTCATGGTTAATAAATTTATGATTATTATAAATATATAAAAGAACCATATTCTTATATATATATATAACCATATTTTAATTTATTAGGACTTTAAAATACATTTTTAATAACCTAAGTATATTATGTCACATATAACAAAAAAAATTACTAATACAAATCATAATGCATTCCTTGAAATGTATCAATGGATCATATTGATTTATGAGGTGGTAGTCCTCCGTACACCTGAATGTCATTATCATATTTCTTTATAATGTAAATCGTTAAGGTATGTGTTATATAGTGGATATTAAATCATAAAATCATCATAAAAATTATATATATAATATATAAATTGTATTTCCAACATTATTTCCATCATTTAAATACGGTAATGGAAAATTGAACGACATGGGTTCATTTAGCAGTAATCTTCTGAACAAATGAACAATGAATTCTTAATAAATTTGATGGAAGTGTGTGTGGTTATAAGTCATACCCATAACAAAAAAATATAGAAATATATTTAATATACTTAGGTTATTATATAATCATGATACATAAATAATTTAATGGGTTTGAGGAAGAAATAAAACAAAAACGTTCACAGATGAACGTTACCTCTTCCTTTGGTATCTTCTTTTGGTTTGCACCAATGTCCTTACATGGATAGATTTCATCAAAATATAAGGATTATAGGATAATAATAGGGAATTTTATAAGTTATATATGAATTTATTGGATGAATAAATTTTTAGTTAAGGTGTTGAGAGAGGGTGACTATGGGTGGCCTTTTGTAAGAGAGGTGAGTGACACGATAATATTTTTTTGGAAAGAATGAATTAAACTCCCATTTTTTCCATTTTATGAGGAAAAAAATGGTTCAATGTAGATATTATATGTTATATGGTTTATGTGTCGATTATATGGGTTTTGGACAAGTTTGAGTTCATTTTTACACCTTATATTTCTTGTTTAACCACTAAGTAATCATGTTTTTACCTTAATTATTGTAATTATGGTTACATTCTTCCACTAATTACACAATTAAAAAGTTAAGTTTTCCATATTAAACATTAAAAATTATTATAATTAAAATATGGAATTCATTTTTCCAAATTGAACTCATAGAAGTGGCATAAATTAATTTAAAATTAATCCCACTAACGCATTGGGAAAGTGGGTTTTGAAAGGAAAAAAATGAAAAGATTACAAAGTTTTTAAATTCAATCTCAAAATTAAATTGATTAAAATAACCTAAATTGGATTAATATATGTATAATTTATCTTAATATAAATTAAAAAAATTAAAATTTAACTTAAATGTATAAATAAATTAATATGAATGAAATTTTTTCAATTAAAATTTAGTATTTTTCACTAT
Organism: Viscum album; assembly: GCA_963277665.1. Taxonomy (NCBI): domain Eukaryota; kingdom Viridiplantae; phylum Streptophyta; class Magnoliopsida; order Santalales; family Viscaceae; genus Viscum; species Viscum album. The sequence goes on along the minus strand of OY728151.1, from coordinate 285,684,265 downwards.
TCATAAAAAATTAAAACTTTTCAGAAAATTCCCAAAAATTCAATGTACGATAATTTTGGCATTATAAATAAAAAAAAAATTTATTCTATAAAATTTATTTTCTAAAAGTTCCAAAAATTAATTTTATTATTTTTCACAACATCCCTAAAAATCAGTTTTTGATAAAATTGTATTTTCAAAACATATGAAGACTTTACCCATAATTATGCATTTTCTCATAAATATGTTATCATTATATAAAAAAATATATACTTAATTTTTTAATACAATTCATATTAATTTTTTTAATATATTGGTTATAACATTTGGGTTTGAATTACTATATTAATAATATATAATTGTTTTGTTAAAATTATATGTATGGTGTAACGCATGCTAAGCATGTGTTGCGTGCAGTGCAGAGTTAAAAAGATGTTGCGTATAGTGAAAGAATAATTTTTTTTAGTGTAAAACCTAATCCATCAAATAAATTTATCTTATTATAAAAAAGTATTCATAAAAACTTAAGTTTTTACAGTCATCAAGCCATTGATGAATAAAACCACAAACCATTTATTTCATAAACTCTCATTCCTCCCCAAACATCCATTATATATTTTGATTACCAAACACTAGCTGATAAATTGTTTTCATATTAAGTACATCCTTCACATATAATGTCCATATCATAATTTTTTTTCATTCCAAATAATCCTCAAACTATAATTCACATCGACGATATATCGAATCAAAATCATATCTTTGATACTATATATTGGTGAATTTATAAAGAAACAAATGCACAAAAATAAAAAAATAACATGCATAAACATGAAATAATATTCCATTCAAATAAATAAAAAAATTAAATCACATTCCCAATGTAAAAAAACTATGTGTATAAAAAATAAATGATCAACACTATAGATTTTAATACAAACAACTCAAAAAGTTAAAAAACTATGAGGCCTAGTCCAAAAAGTTATAATTAACTAATAATCATGTATACATGTTACATACTCCAAAATGTAATTAGAAACATAATAATATTAATATAACAAGATGAAATCAATTCCCAGAGAGAATTAATATAATAAGTATTCTATAAATAATGAATGAATCCCCTGAAATAAATAAAACATAGTCAAATAATGAAGATAAAAGGTTTATAAAGAAAATTACAGTATTTAAGAATCTATATTATCATAATAGATGCTATAATAAATAGAAAACAAACTTATTATAGGATATTCAATATTATCTATAGATCCAAAAGTGTTTTGAAACCCTAAAGACAACAGACCATCATAAGAGGAGAAAATATTTTTGCATGTATATCCTTTCTGAAAATCATATTTCCCAAAAATATAACATGCCTTTTCCTTATTTTCTAAAGCACCATGTGAGGTCCTCATGTTAATGAGAACCCAGAACACATTATTAGTTGATGGTGTTGTTTATGGTGGTGGTTCCGGTTCCATTTATCTACTAATAGTTCTTATGTTTTATCCTCATTCTTACAAAGTAGTTGTTATTTATTATATCTCAGGGACTACATTTTTTCTTCTTAGAGGAATCAGTCCATTCTTATTAGTGTTGATGTTTTTATTATGATTTAATTTTTTTATTCCATTTTCTTATTATACTTTTTTTCTATTATGTTTTATGTATTATAAAGGCAATAATGATTTTCTAGAATTTAGTCGTTTCTCTTATGGTTATAGTTTCCTTGGTGAAATATTCATTGACATTGGTGATCATATCCCTAGTGGAGTTAGCATCACTGCCATTGGGTATCAACATGTTACTAGATAAATGGGTGTTTGGTCTTTTACCATTTTTTTTCTGTGATGTTTATTTTTAGAGGTTATTTTGGTTGGATTTGACCTTTGAATTTTGATTAAGGACTTCGACTAGTGGTTTTTAAGATTCCCAACCAATTAATTATATATATAAATGTATGGTGTCATAATATGGTAATATGAACTCAAATGATGAGGGTATTTATTGTGTTAGTAATTTTTAGAATCCTTTAATGATTTGATATATTTCGGGTTGAGAATAGTTTTCTTTTGTGATTTCAACTACTTAAAATATTATCATATAAAATTATTGTCAACAATATAGTTATTAAAAATGATTTCTGACTATGTTATATACTACATAATATTGATAATTTTTAACATTTAATGTAGAAAATGTGAACTCAAATATTTAAAGGAAGATGATTAAAAATATATGGGGATAGTGGGAATAAAATTATTAGTAATCAATAAATATTAGGTTTCTATGAAAAAAATTATTAAAGGGTTCAATTTTTTTTGATGATTTTATAACATAATATAATGTGAGATTTATAATTAATCATTAATGATATGTTAAAATTATTGAAAGTCTAAATTTGAAAATTTTATGTAATATAAATTTAATTTTTATAGTTCCATATTTTTTTCTAATTTTTTTACATTTATGATAAATTTTACACTAAATGTTTTCTTATAAATTATATAAAAATTCTATATTTATGCACCTTATAGTTTTAACAGAATTTATGATTTTTGTGATGAAGTAACTAAAATTAAAATAGATAATTAGAGTGATCAATTAAGAAGAGTATTCATAATTAAATAAATAAATATTAGAGTATAGTGGAATAGTAAAGTTAATTTTTAAGGTACAAACAAAATTAAAATTAATGTAATAAATGGAACGAGAGTACATTAATGTTTTAATAATAATCAATAAAATGATATTCTTGATGGAAAAATAGCCCCTAAACGAAATATTATTAATGAAAAATATTATAGTTCCTATCCTTGGAACATTTATAATTTTATCTAATGGGTTATGAGGATCAAAAAATAATACATAATCACTTAATTCCAAAATAAAACCATTTTGATTAAATTGTTATTTGGAAAACCTCTTACAAAAATGATTCATTAAACATGATAGAATTATTCATTTACCTATAGTATTATTTGATACAAATATTGAAAAAAAATGTTCAATTCAATGAAATTTTTTTAATCATTGATGATTGAAGGAAAATAGTTATAAAATAAATGTAGTGGTTTTACAAGTTTAAAAAAATACACTAATAACTCACTAAAATAAAACCCATAATGAAGTGATCTCAATCATGGAGGTTATGATTATCTATTTAATATCTTAAAATATACACATGGAAATTCATTCCCAATCCTTAATTTATAAAAAAACATTTAATTAATATTTCTATATTTTTGGGTTGAAATATATCACTCCCCAAAATTTATATGTGCCTTGGTGTCATCTTAAATGTTTTGCAATAATCATGTGATTTGTCATGATATTTCATAATGAGTCATATTTTGAATGAAAAAATATGAATTAAATTTATAATAATATATTATACATGAAAAAAGATAAAAAATATTAAAATGATCATGATTAAAAAGTATACTATATTTTAATTTATGAGAACAATGATTTAGATGACATCCTTTATAAAAATCAACTAAAATTGTTGTAAATATATCAATTTTATTAAATAAAACGTTCAATATAATAATCTCATGGAACCCATAATTTATTATAATATTGGAATAATAAATTTAATCTATTTTTAAGGAAACATAATCTCATCATGGGCTACTTAAATTCCTTTTTATTACATCTCTTTTGTGTCTAACACACCAAAGTATTATGTATGATAAATTATGACCTAAGAGATTCCTTACCAAATTTATCTTATCAAATAGAATAGTTCATAATCTATATTATAAAATATTTTTAGTATAACACTTAATGAATTGGGTTTGAATATGTTTATTTACATTCTATCCATATTAATCTATTCCTTGGTGGTTGAATGAGAAACACAATTTGGGACTGTTATAAAAAAAATTGACAAAATAAAATTTGGGGGAACCATGAAACATAAGAAATATGTTAACTTTATGATTCTAATGGATATTATAAATATATATAAAGATTCATTGTTTGATAGAGAATTAATTTATTTTTATTTTTTAAAAAATTATTTCAATGATGTAGTAGGGTAGGGGAATGACAAATTTAGAGGAATTTTAACTTCTATATAGATTTGTGAGATATATTTCTTTATATACTCTCTATTTGATTACTAAAATTATAACTTCATTCAAAGAATATAAGTCATAGTTTATGTATTGTAGACATGTATTGATAAACAACATAGAAGTTAGTAAGTAGTAGTTCTAAAAATTATAAAGTCAAAGTATAATAATTATTATAAATAAAATCAACAGAGGTACAATAAATGATATTATATCATATTATACCTATATATTTCATGAAGGAGAATTCTGTAAAATATATGGAAAAAATATTAAAAATGATTTTATTTTTAATAATATTATTTGAAAATGTGGTTATAGGATACAATTATGATATAATAAGACAATCAATGAGAATAATGTCCAAAAATGAGAAGGATTATCGTCATAGAATTAATTCCATAGATTAATTTTAGAATTTAATATGTCTAAGTAATATATAAATGGAATGATCAAAATTAATTATTAGTATGGGAAATCTGAATATTAAAAACTATCATATAATTAGTTGTACAATATATAAATTTAATTAAAAATGGATGATATATTAAATAAAAAAAGAATGTGTGTACATAAAATTGTGTTATAATGGTTTCAAAGAAATAATGGTAATGGAGTATATGAATTCAAAAATTAAAAATGTATAGACTCAATATTTACAAAATACATATGGAGGATAAATCAGAGATAATTATTAAACCCATTATAGGTGAAGATATTATCATAAATAATAATTGTTTATATTATTTATATACATAGTATTTTGTAGAAGTGGATTTTTAACCATTTCATTAAAACCTACATATTATCTTTCGCAATATTAGAATAGTGATAAGAGATAAATTCACTCTCAAGAACATGTATAGTAAAAAAAGAAAGATGATGGGATGAAATAAACTCTGCATAAATCATAACTCATTAAAAATGATGGAATATTCAAGATTAGAGAATGAAAATGTTAATTTGAGTAATGTATATTCGTTTTCATTGATATTAATCATCGAAAATGTAATATTACTATATGTTTATTGAATGAATTGAGTCTAAATTTGGATAATATAAATTTAAATTTTATTATTACCTTTCAGAAATTTGAAAATGTTTCTTTTAAAGGAAGTGATTTAGGTTGTTTTTATGATAAATTATTATAAAATTAAACATCTTACTAAGAAAATGATTACACATATTTGTTTAAACATTAGTTATAGATGGTATTGTAATATACCTCATAAGATAATTACATAAAGGATCACGTATCAACTTTTTTTGGAGTAGCCACAATAAGATATCTATCATTTCTATATGAGGATATAAAATGTAAAGAGTTTTATAAAAAAAATATGTTAGGATCATATATAGAGTTTAGAATAATAATGTATGATAAAATTCAAAATTATGTTTTATTTTGATCCTGAATATATAGTATTTGAAATTTTATTTCAGAATAGTTTTAACATTGAGTAATGGTGTGGAATTGTTCACCCACATTTTTATCAATTAATAACTATTTAAAATATGTGGAAACCAATAATTAATTATACAAGAATAGATTCTTGAACCAATGAATAAGAAATAATTTAATGGATAGAAAATCAGGTGGGATAATTTATTAAAATATAATTTTAAAATATTAATTAATATAATTTTATAACATTAGTACTGAAATAAATCTAAAAACATTAATTTAAAAATTAGTTTTCTTTCAATATAATAAAAAAATTCTTAGATTGACATGAAATAACTCATTATAAATAAATATATTATTATCAATATATTTTTAAAACATTAATTTATTAGAAAATATTAAACAAATTTAATTATTATAAACCATTATTCAACTATAGAAAAATATTTTATGGAGATACAACAGATAAATGTGTAAATGGAAGAAATAAAATAAATGGAATCAAAAAATTACTTGGTATTATATTTAATGAGTTTAAAGTAATAGGTTGAGAATAATTTTTTATACTGGATAAATTCTATAAAATCATATCATGAAAAATTAATTCCATAAAATATTATATCAAAATATGTAGAAACATATATAGGGATGATAGAATAATTATTTATACAAAATAATTTCAAAAAAATCTCCAATAACTTATTTTACAATATAGATGAATGGTTATAATATATATAAAATGTACTTTTAGAGTTTTATACACCACAACTGTAGTATTTGAAAATAGAATATATAAAAAATATAATTTTGTGTTTAATTAATTCATAAATGTAAATCAAAAAAAATCTAATAAACTATTCCTAATGAAATGGTAACTTTTTTCTATTCACATAGATTCTTGGGAAGAGCCCCTTTATTTTAATTTAAATCTAAAAATTATTATTTTTTAGTTTATAATAGTATCCTTTTATGATGGGGTTCTTCCATAAATTCAATATCATTATCTTCTATAGTGGATTTCCTATATTAATAGACCTTAATTATTTTATATTTAGTGTAAATAAATCAAGTTGGATCTATAAAAAAGGTACCATATTTAAAAAAAATATCAATAATTAATTTAGTGGTTTGTTAATTTAATCATTGATTTACCATCTACTTCATATTTATTGGATTTTTGTAGATTTTAATATATCATCAAAAATGATCATTGAATTTTTTTAGGTTGATAGTTTTAAATGTCATGGAAAATGTCTATAATATAATGGTTACTATTATATTACTATATATGTATTTATCATTCAATACTATTTAGTTGTAATACATCATGTAATATGGTCTTTAACAACATTATAGTAAAAATAAAACTATATATTCAAACTATATCTTCTTCATGGTAAATCTTGAAATGTTCAATGGAAAATTTGAATACACTATATAATCAATGGTATTAAAATTTTATAGATATTTTCCTCTTTAAACTATAGATTTTTTAAATAATACTCATTTACAAGAATGATATTGTAAATATATTAAATAGGTATTAAAAATGTATTGATTGAAATAAAATGGATGATGTATCTTTCATAACATTATTCAAAATATTATTAATCACTATGGGAGGGAATAATTTTATTTTACTTGTATTAAACCAAAATATTAAGTTTATAGATTTATTTTTAATGATTAAAATATGTCACTATGATGGAATGATATAATTTTTCATCGATTGATGACCTATTTCATGAACTTAAGGATCTGATATAGTCTAAAAGGATTTATAAGCGGTTCTAGTATCAATAATTAAGGACATAAGAGGTCTAAATATATAATATATCTTCCTAATTCATGTTTTCACATTATGATTACATTAAAATATCACTATATTCTAGGAATTAGTGATTAATATCTTTGGGAATGATTAATCAAATAATCCATGCTATTTTACTGGTCAAAGAAGAAGAATATAGGGTAAGGATAATTTTGGGGATTACTCATGAGAATAAGTTATACGAAAAGATTTCAATATTTTATTTTAGAATCTTTGATCTTTATTTCATGGGTAATTTTATTTTGGACTATATCATTTACATAGATACAATGAATGTAAATTTAACAATTTACTCAAAGATAACTATAAATGTATCAAAATTATTTCACTTTTTAAACATAATAAAACCATATCAATGGTCCATATCTGAATTCTCTCATATTATAATGTTTTTTAACCTTTCCATAGAAATTTTATTCATTTATTTTTTTTGGAGAACCATCAATATAATTTGAGTTATTGATGTGAATTTTGATAAAAAAAACATGTTGTTTTGGGTTTCTATCCACATAGGTAATATTATTATATATGATTATATGATGTTTTACACTAATAATGGTAACTATGACACCCAAGATCTAGAGTTTGAATCAATGGTGTTTTAACATAAACTGTAGAAGAATTATTTTTTGTTTGATATAATTATAGTTTATAAAGACCTCAATATCATGATATATATAGTTTATCACTAATCCTGAATCTGGGGAAGAGTATATGGATCAATTTACATAAGTATTTCTACTTCAGGACAATATATATCCCTAAAAATTGTAATTTAGTGGCATGTTCCATATGTTTAGAAATATATAGAGTTGTCTTAAGAGTTAAACATTGAGTTAATGATAATATATCAATTAGAATCATTACATCTCAACTAGGAGTATGTTGATGCACAATATATTTTATAATAGAAGATAATGGATTTCTTCCTTTTGTATTAAGTAATTATGTTTTAGCTCGAAGATTAAGAGATGAGTGTATGACATGGAAATATCCTTCTAAGAGATATAATTAATGTCTAGTTTGAATGTTATTTAAAATATATTACTCTTTATAAGTATATTTTTTGTTCATCAGTTAATATTTTAATGGTACTATTAGTGTTCCAATGTCTCACCTTGGTTTTATATTAAATATTAGAGAAAATGTATCATTAATTTAATCAGTAATTATAGTGTCCATTTTTGAAGTAGTTTTTTATAGATTTCGTATTCAGTTTCCTTATCTATCACCATGTAAATATCATGTATTAGGTTACATCATGGTTTATGAAATCATTATTTATGTAACAATTGAAATGGGAGGATTCCACTATAGATTTTAAGAAAGTGTTTCCTATTATATCTATAAATATTGACTCTAAAAAGGTTGTGATTCATTAGATGATGGATTTGGTGAATTTTATTCAATTTAATAGTAATAGTCCAATAATTAATTAGCATAGTTATACATTTATAGGGTGGAAATTATTTAGGGAGTTTCCCTATTCAATTATATCTATCAATATGATTTTTTTGTCAAATATATAATGATGGTTTTAGTAATTTTTTTGGAATCAAGTTATATTTTATCACTATATTTGAATAATTGACATATGACCAAATTAATAGTAAAATATCTATTCAAGAAGATACGTTTTGAACTTGTATATTTGACTTTAGTGTCTTGTGGGTAGAGAATAAACATTTCGTTTATTTTTTCTAAAATAATTTATGAAATTATAGTATGAGGATGGGACTATACAAGGAACTATAAGATATTCCTTTTCAATATTTTATGTTCGGTGAATATTATATACACAACTACCACTAGACCGTGTTTACTAAAAATCATTGTTATAATATTAACACAATCAAATACAGGATGATGATAGCATCAGGGTTCAAAAATTGTTATATTTTATCTAGATTTTATTTTTATTTTTATATTTAAGACCATGTGTTTCAATGAATTTCTCTATAAATGGTATTCATATATCTATATAAGGTAATAAGTCACCTTTTTAGTTTATTAGAAAATTTGAGGTGCTTTAATAGGTTGAATTGATACATTATTGATTACATCATCATATGTTTCTTGAGAAGATTCATGAAATACTAAATGTATAACTAACTAAAAAATAAATAAACATTATTAATCTCAATTCACATATTATGGTGATCTGAATATATAAGGGGATACAATATTTATAAAACAATGCATTGAGTTCTAAGACCGTAGACTGATGTTTTTTTTTCTTGCGTGAACATTTTCTTGGTTTGATTTGTATATTAGAATAGTTTATATAAGTATATTATCCATTAGTGAGAATAAAAAATGATATTATTTTATTAAAATTTTTATACCCTTTTATCCATTAATTGAGATTTAAAGTTTTTTTATTGCAACTATGAACTGTTATCATGAATATATATGATGGTGATGCTTTTATGTTGTATTTTCTTATTACATGATTTTATTTCAATATATTTTATGGTAAAAAAAGAGGGTGGGGTGATATACAGACCCATGAAAATGGTTTCCATAGTTTTATTAGAGTTTATAGTGGAAAATTGTTCATTTGATACATGACTGAATGATTTTTGAGTAGGAATTAAACCTATCTAATTATCCCATAGTGATATATTTATTTAATGTGTGAGTATCATCTTATTTCCTATGATTTATATTTTTAAATATCTAGTGATATTGAGTTTTATTGGTGGAAATTAAAAAATATATCTTATAAATAGAGGCCTTTGGTTTTTTACTTTCACAATTTTTTTTGTGCTATCTTGTAACATCCTGACCTTAATGCTATTAAACTAGTGCTCCGAGCCGATTCTCCACAAGGCCTCAAGTTCCCATCCTCATATTCTAGAGGCTACCAACTAGTAGTGAGGTTCTAGGGTGTGATAATGGGGAGAATATTCCCTCATACCAGAGTAGGAAAACAACAGAAAGAACTATTCATAATACACAATAGAAAGTAAACATAAGGAAGAAGTAATAAAAAATTGAAATAGAACAATCTCTAATAGTAAAATGCTGTAAAATCCCAAACAACTATGAAATACAATAAAACACTGGTCACCCTATGGGCCAACCATAAAAATACATGTACAAAAGAAAGTAAATGTAAAATTATAGGGATCTACTACTAAATCTGAGACAATCCACGTACCCGATCTCTAGACATTGTTGAACTTTATTAGACCGATCAGTAAAATCACTCGAGCAACTCCGTTCGATCATGAAACTCGTGCTCAACCTGAAAAGTAGAAAATTTTTCTACATGTGCACCGAGGTACACACGTAGGGGTGAGAAATAATATAAGTAGGAAACCCCAAAAAAAAACAATAACTGTGTTTCTAAAATTGTATGCAACAACAACGTGCTCAACCTAGCTAGAACAAAACTAAATGTAGTAAAAACCAAACCTGAATCCACAGTCGAACTTAGAGTCTGTAATACCTATCAACCTGAAATTTCCACCATGGATTTCCATATTTATATGCATACATATTTATAGTCCCATACCAATATATATATATATATACATAAATATGAATATTCATTTTCATCTGTATCAAACATCATGAAACCACAACATCATGCGATTCTTGGGTCCATAAGCCTGATCGCATGGACATCCTATGCAGGGGAATTAATCTATACATTTTACCACTCAAGGAATGTATCATTAAGTTGATATCTAGGTTCTCAATCCCATCAACATGTACCAGATTCGGACAATGCTAAAAATATATCTCTGAGAAAGGTAGGTCATCACGGGTGGATGCTCATCCTACACCTGGGATCACATGTACTTACCTCCAATAACAAACTAGGACACTACATACCGATGATCAACCATATACTGAAGGATATCATATAATGAGGGTCAATCCTTTAAAAGGTCTCTGATTATCTAACATGAATCATAAGACCATGAATCCGACCGAGTCTCAAACTCCCTCACCCATAGTCATAGGAAAAACCTCACCCTCAGGCAAAGAACAACCTTGTCCACAATAATATCCCAACTTTTACAACATGCATATCTGATCCTTTCCCACAAGAATATCTGATCCTTGGACAAATGAATATGTGATCCATTCCCACAGCCATATCTGATCCTTTCCCACTAGCATAGAATTCCTACCATGAGTCTGTCTAATGCATTTGTACCATAAGAATCTAGGTATCACTCAAGGCATAAAAGAAAACATGTAAGGATCAACAGCCTAATACCAGGAAGCACCTTTGGATATCCAAATAAAATATATATCATAATATATATATATATATATATATATATATCCAGTCTCAACATCCAAGTCCCATATAATTCCTCTGGGTACTGGTAAAATATCAGAAATAATATGGATGAGAAGCCAGTTCCTAGGATATCACGTCCACACATCACAACAAACAAGAAAGACACCTCGTTTCAGGCTCAACAACCACCAAACAGGAAGCACCTCTGGTGGACACTATTGTATCGGCAAAACCAATTCAGAAATAAACAATTTAGTGAAGGTGTCCTGAACGCCCAACATAACACTACATCCACAACCCCATGGGATTAAAAGTTTGGGAAGGTTTCTAGGTGACACTCGAACACCATCCCTACCCAACTCAATGTAACACCTCATGGCAGGTCAAACCACGAGCACCCACTAGGTCCCTCAAGTCAACCACTGAGGAGGAATCCAACTTGGGATCCTATAGGTAAACACAAGAAAAATCATCCTACACGGTATCCTTAGTGAAGAGTAAGGGACAAATCTTACACTGGTTCCTCAAAAAAATAACTACAGAGGCATCATATAATAGGCATTCTCTGAAAGTAAAACCGGAGAGAGATCCTATAAGGGACTCCCTAGGTTATCACATAAAGAAAGTCATCCCTCAGTGGATCCTTGGAAGAATCTGGTCTCATGGCATCATAGTAAAGAAGGGAACATCTCACAAGGGAAAAGTCCTCAAAATCATAGGTAATGGGAGATAGCTTACAACTCATTCCAGATCAAAGGACTTATCTAGGTTGCTACGTACACACAACCTATCATCCATGCCAAGTCTCACTCTTGGGTGACTGCTGAACTTGATAACTAGAAGAAAAACCTCCAAGTTTATATATAAACTACAAAACACCATTTATATGACCTCTAAATTTCAATATGATTCCACCATTATGATCTACGTGAAAAAACGCTCAGAATGGACTGCTCACTTGCCCAATTCGGATGTCCAATGCAAAAAATACCCAAAAACTCTAAGTTGGAAAAAGTATAGTACACATAATATAGAGTACACAACATGTAATATTTTCCCTCCCCGTGGTTGTGTACTTATACATGGAAAAAACAACATTAGTTCTACCTGTGTAAAATTACACGATGTGTGCTTCAAAGTACATGAGGTCTGCTTCAAAGTACACGAGGTGTACTATTTAAAAACCAAAAACCTGTGTTTTTCTCACACGGTTGGAAACACGGACATGCCACCACACAATGTGTACTCAGAGTACATGGAGTGTACTTAAGAAAAAATTTTCTTCCATGAATAGGAAGAAAAAAATGAGATTTTCCCTTGTAACACATGCCATGTAACCTGGGTTTCCTGATGGTAAATCCCTGAAATCGCCTGAAAAATGTGTTTTCACCCCTAAAACAACAAATAAGGACTCAATAGGTCACAAGAAAAAAATGGCTATAAAAACTTGAAACAACCAATTTAAAGGGGATATATAGTGAAAACATAAATCGGCTTACCTTCGGTTTGAAACCGCCAAAGATTCTCTTGATTTTACAGTCTACGATTTCCCTTCACTAAATCAACATGTCAACGGCTTCACAGCGGTACCAAACATGCCTTCCCTCTCTCACTCTTTCTACATCTCCCATTTCTATCAAAGGTTATGAACACGTAGGATCCACACACATAAGAGTAATGCACAAGAAGGAGGATGGAATTTAAAATAATGAAAAGAAGAAAAGGAATGAAAAGAAAAAGGGGCTCGGGTCGTCCCCATCACTCGACTCAAGTTTATGCCTCTCTTTGGAGAAGATACCTGTTCTGGACTCAACAGACCAGATAGAATATCAATACGATGCTCCATTTTATAATTATTTCCAAATGAACTGGCACAAATAAATTAATATTTAATTTAATAATATTAAATATTAATTATTCCACGAAAATTAAAACTGCTCAGATTCCCACCAAACTCATATCCTAGAGTAAACCCCTATTTCGGGACCAATAGAGTGGTTAGAAAAATTATTCAAGGTGAAATGGTAGGGTAAAAACACAATTTTACCCCTTATGAGAATCCAACATAAAAAATTCAAATTTCATCTCAAAATAGAAGTCTAAAAAAACATTGGTCCATACATATCTCCAAGATCTTGATGATTTATGAAAGGATTTCCCTTAAAGGAAATTTATATTAGAATTTGGAGGTGGCAGGACATGGAAATAGTTGTCTTGTCATAGTTATCCCATATTTTATTTTAGAATGTCCATCCAAAAATATATTTTCTAATTTTGGGAATCTCAATCCTACAATTTTCCATTTGTTATTAAATCATACATTTTTATTTTGGTAGATGTAGAACTGGACCAGACTATCAGGTAGTCGGATGATTTTTTTTGAAAATGAGTTACTTTTTCTATCATTTTAATTTATTCATTATATTATCATTTGAGAATGGAATTATTAGTGTATATATGGTTAATTACTAAATTATATGATATTCAAATTATTTTATATATTAGAATACATTATAGAGGTAGAGCCATCTTAAATACTACACATATCATAACTGGTAATGAAATGAGATTAACAACCCAAATGCTTGGTAGTAGGGTGTTATAGGGTATCCATATGTTGTCATTCCATGAGACGTGATCCCTAGTATGACATCTATTTAGGAAGGGGTTTTGAAAAGGAATATAATTCAGATAAATTCCCCTCCCCATTACAATCCATTTTCGACCAATGTGTAAGTATTATATGAGTGTGATACCCTAAGGAGGCACTATGAAAGAAAAATCATAAAAGGGGAATCCATGATATGACAATATTTGGGTCGAGGGACTACTTCTTGGGGACTATAATGGTATCCTAGTTTCATCTTTAGTGATTGTTCCAAACCATTAGGTTTTTCATTTTATTCATTATATAAAAACAATACCATTTATTATTGGGTTTCATTATCATTTATCGAATGGGGAATATATCTAAATTTGGTATCATTAATAATATTATAAAAATTGTATTTATAATTAATTTGTATAATTATTTTCTATAGGATGGTAATTTCTTTATAAATTCCCTTATTTATTTATTTATTTGTCTATGTTTTTTAGCAACTCATGGAATGTTGAGTCTCATATGGTTCTTTTTGGGGGATATAATTCTATATAGAGTTTCATATTTTTACTTGCTATGGATATGTTGTTGGTTACGTGTAAATGATAGAGTTTACACTGTAAAAAATAACTATAATGTGTTACTTTTACATTCCTTATTATTTTTCAGGATGATATTTTTTCCTTGGGGATCGGTAGAGATAAAATATATATCTAGAAACATTTATTTATTAATATAATTTATTTCTAGTGGATGTTCATCAAGAAAATTTTATTATATATGGTATAGATCCCCCAAAATTTTTCATGGTATATGTGGTTTTGGAAAATTTATAATTCCAATGAGTTGAGGCATGGTAAGGATTTTACATAGATTATATCCACATAAATGTGTTATCTTATAGATTAATAATTACACTAGGTTCTCTTTTATTTGGGGTGGGATAGACAGGTGGGCTGTGTTACCCCATTTTTGGTAGAGGCTATTTTTTATGTATATGGGAGTATATACCTATGTAGATATTATAATTGTATTGATGAGTTGTACAATAGATTTTCATTATTCCACAGTAGTAAAAATATTATTACCTTGAAAGGATATCTTGGTGTCCATTTAAACTTGATGACATAATATACCTGAGATATTATTGTGTGTCATGTTTATCATATTTAGATATTTCACGAGTGTGATGATATTTATAAACTGGATGGTGGTGGTGATTAAGATCTCAATATATATTTATAGTTATGGGATTCCAGACTAAATTACTACATGGTATGTTATTTTTGTTGATAATGTTATATATATTCACTAAACAGACATTGAAGGATTTATACATTATTGACGCACTGGTTGAGGGAATACCCAAAAATGTTCATTTTCATATTCAATTAATAATAAATAATAAAATGATAAATAAAAATTATTTAAAATGAATACACAAAATAAAAATTGAAAAATAGTTAAGAAAATGTAGTGAAATTTTAACATTAAATTTATTTATTTTAATAACCTAAAAAATACCTTAGTCTTGATATATTTCATTGAGGTTTATGTTGAACAATAAATTCCCATTCGAGTTATACCATAGTTTCACCAACAAGATCCAATGTGTTATCCCTATAGTCGTATTCACATGTTCCTCATGATATCCAAATTATTCAAATAGAACCACACCTTCTACTATACATGATCTAATCACATTATGATGTTTACCATGATCAAAACACATCCCCATAGGGATTCAAGGATTTACATTACTGTTCTCAGAGACATGAGAAGGATGAGTATTTGAATATTCTGTAATTCTTGATAAAACCATGGACATTTTATTTATTGAGATAGAAGTCAATGGATAATATATTTTTTTCACAATGAATCACCAAAATAATATAAAATGGGATTATATATTTAGGTTTTTAATATTTTATAATTGTACAACAACCCATAATAAGATATATAACCAAAATAGTTCTATTTCCATATTATTATTGTTATTATTATTATATATCATTTTATAAAAAACTATGATCAAACAAAATATCATTTTAATTAAAAAAATATTTCTATATTTACTTAAATTATATATAATCATATATCATTTTTAATCATCAATCCTTTATAACATTCCATATATACTTCTCAATATTTATAAAACTTGTATTAATTAATATTTATTTGAATAAATAAATATCATTTTAATATTCATTCATTTAATAAATAAATTTAATACTCATATTATGAAAAAAATATTTATTTTGATATTGATGAAATAATAAAATTTTATTTAATAAATAAATATATATTATTTATTACCCATAGAATAAAACAAGGAATAAATATATTTTACAATCCACAATATTGTTCTGGAATATTTTTTTAGTATTGAACTTACTAGTATATTATTTTGAATATATTTGGTGTATGAATATTAGGGATCAAAAAATATTGAATATATGTTATTCCTCTATGTGGAGAATAGATTTAATTACAATGATTAAATTCAATTATAATATAATTTAGATATATTAATACTGTTTATGTGTTACCCTAAAAAACTATTTCATAGAGGAATTAGGAAATCCATTATAAATTTCATGATCAAAAACTAGAAAAACATTGAAACATTCATAGAGAAAGAAGTAAATGTCTTAATGAAAACAATCACATAAGGAAGGTCTCTAAGTAATATAAACCCCTTTTCAAGATAACTCATCAAAATGGTTTTTTACTCATATCATCAACCTATACACTTGATATATCATACATTTAAAACTTTACATGAACTCATTAATCACAATGGTAATGAATATTATATAAAAATTAAATTTCAATCAAATTTTAGGAGATATAATATTCTAGTATTGGAAGGGATATATCCTTTATTGAATTATTCATTATTGTCATATCACTCATGCCACACCGTACATATATTACGTCATCAAGAATATAAGGATTTATGGTATTCCAAAATACATCAATGTACATGAATCATGATATACATTGATAATTATCTCATGCATAAGGGTTAATAAAGACATATTCAAATATGAATATATAGTGAAACACAATATAGAATTCCTAGAATTTTCAATTTCAAAAAAATATCATGTCTTAGAGATTACCAAGTGTATACTTCAGGAAACAAATCATTTTATTCTTTGTATTATCTTACATACAATAGTATTTATCATCAATGTTCCATCAAACGATGTCATCCCAAAAAGAGACATAATTTTTATAGAGTATTTTCAATGAAATTTTAGATTCTCATCAAAGAAGGAAACTTTTAAGAGAATCACTATGAAAAAAATTAATGAAATTATCACAATAATGTTATTACATGAAAATACATTAAATTATAAGATATTCAACTGTAAGAACCCGGATCTTCATGAAGGTACGTTTTTCCTTTTTCTGGAATTTTTGAGAAAAAATGAATTTTCTGGAAATTTCAGAAGTACACGCCGTGTACTTTCTGAGTGCACGTCGTGTACTCTATTCCGGCTTGAAGCCATGTATTGGTCGTGTTTGGGCCACACACACAGTGTGTAAGGCTAAGGTGGAGGCCAGTAATTTCGGAGTACGGAAAATTCAAAGTACACATCGTGTACACAAAAAGTACACGCCGTGTACTTTTTTTTCATTAAACAGATCGAGGTCGTGCCTAACCCCCATATTCGTCTTCTTCGTCAGTTTTCTACCATCCGAGAGCAACCGTATGACCGGATCTTCGACGGAGTCCTGCCTCGCCGTCCGTTCTCCGATTCGAGCACGGTCAATTGCGTTGGAAGCGCAGTGGTGAGTTCTTCCTTCTGCTTGAGCCTTGTTTCTTGATTCCTCCTTGTTTTCAAGTTATCTGGGGATGAACGTTTTGTGTGTTTTCTCAGATCTACATTGTTATAAGGGGAATCTATCATCGAGGTTCACGTATATCGATCTCCTAGGATCGAGGTAGGTGGTTTGTGCCTTTTTGTAGAAAGTCTTTGAGTATTTTATGAAAATTCTACCAATACCCTTGAACGGGGTATTGTGTGTTTCTTGTTTTGCCCTTGTTTCTTGCCTAATTTGCTTGATAGCTTTAGTAGAGGTTATTTCTTATGATTAGAGTATTTTTTTTGTGCTCAGATTGCTTTTCCATGCTTGTTCCACCTGTTTGGCATTTTTCCAGTTTCCATGCCTAGTCGTAGGATAGTGGAACTGTTGTTTTATTATTACTACTGAGCCTTAGTTGATAGCCAAGTAGTTCTTTAGGTTTACTTGGACGGTATACACACGCTGAGCATGTTTAGTTACTCAGGACTGTGAGAACCTAGAGTAGTAGACCAAAGGTAGAATTCACGGAAGGGCTTCTTCAGAGTGTCTTTTAATCATGATGCGAGACCAAGTGGATAATTGATAGAAGGGCTTCTCCAGAGTGTCTTTTAATTATGAAGTGGGATATAGGGGGAATTGACATTGATTGCTTCCCCAGAGAGCCTTTAGCACGATACGAGACCATAGGGGGAATTGACGGTGAGTTCTTCCCCCGAGAGTCTGCTTAATTTACTTAGCTGAACTAGAGGGGTGAGACTGTGTGTGCCTCCCAGAGGGTTTCTAGTACTTAGAGGTTGAACCATAGGGGTTAGACTGTGAGATCTACCCAGAGGGTTACCTATTTTCTTCTTGTTTTTGGATGCTTACTTGTGTGATATACTTGTTAGAACTGTGGATTGTAGTTGTTTGTGTTTTTCTGTCTACTGCTTCTTGTTTTAGTACTGCCATGTATTCATTGACTGTTAGGAAAAAATCTTTGGGTGATTGCCTACTGGGATTATATATCACACCCTGTTTGGGCCATGCTTTTGGGCCCAAGCAGACTATGTTGCTGCAGGTATAGACAAGGGGAAGCGCCCTTCTACTTCAGGATCTTGATTGCACCAGGAGCTGGGGAGCATGGGACCAAGCCGTGGCTCGCGATGTTGAGGAGATTATTTTGTATTTCTTTTTCACTTGGTTTCAGTTGTATTTCAGCACGTTGTTGTGTTTGCTATTTTCCTTAGATACTTGTACCTGCTGCATCATTTTCATCATAGTTATATATCTACATTGTTTCTGCTGTTTGGTTTCTGTTGTTATGCATGTCGTTTACTGCTTCCGCTGGTTATTTCTATTTCTTACCTTGTATACCTTACCAAATTAGGTAATAGTTTCCCCACCAACTCACCAAGGCCATCGCTTCTAGTCGGCAGCCTCTAGCGTTCGGGGAAACGCGCTTGAGGTCATGTGGAAAACCGGGTACGGGGCACCAGTGGAGGGGCTCCGGACTCGGGACGTTACAAAGTGGTATCAGAGGAGTTCTTTTCTCTTGCTTACTGTTTGGAGACCTTATCTAGGGATAGGATGGATTCGGTACTTGGAATTAAGTTGTGCTCAGGAGTAGCTAACCCGTGTACAGGTAAAATCCATACTACCTCGTTAATTGCAGTTTTCTGGTTTTGAGATTTTATAGTTGATCTGATTTCACCTAGAGTGATTCACATGACTTGTGCGGTTATTTTTTTGATATTTCGGTTCTATTTTTGTCGCAACCCGATGATATGAGGGTATTCCATCTCATTCATCATATATGCACTTGTAGAAATAACATGTCATGCTTTCTTTCCATGCCATATAGGTTGCATTAGCGATTGCGTGTTGTTGTGATAGACTTTGTGTAGATTATGCATGCTGTTGTGATAGTTTCTTGATAGATTCTCTGCTGCTATGTTAGAAAACTGTTGTTTTGTTCTTTGTTAAATTGAATGCCAAAGTTGGTTCTTGAGGTGTTATGGGCCCTCACGGATCGGAATTTGGCATTTTTTTTCCTTGTTTTAGTGTTTCTGGAATTTTGCGCAGTTTCTGAGCTACTGCCCAGAAAAACCCAAAATACATGACATGTACTTTTTAGATACACGTCGTGTAGTTGTCAGGTCGTGTCACTGACCGTGTACGCATAACACGGTGTCGTAGGAGTAACTTCGGGAACACGTTGTGTACCATTGGTACACACCGTGTGAGTTCGGATCCGTGTACCCGGCCGTGTCACTAACAACATGGGTTGGGGAAGCTCGGTTAGAACACGCCGTATCCGTAGGGAACACGTCGGGTAGTCCTATCCAGGTACCCGGCCATGTCACAAACAACACGGGCCGGTGTGACCTTCTTTTCCACACGCCGTTTCCATAGGGAATATGTCGTGTAGTCTTGTCCATGTACCTGGCCGTGTCACGAACAACACAGGCCGGCATTACCTTCCTTTCCACACGCCGTGTTTGTTCGGAACATACCGTGTAGTATTTCCCAGGTACCCGGCCATGTCACGAACAACACGGGACGGTGTCGCCTTCGACTATGCACATCGTGCTTGTTCGGAGCACGCCGTGTAAGGTCCAGCTGTGTAGATGGTTGTGTACTCAACAACATGGACCATCGGAGCCTTGTCTAGTGCACGTCGTGTTTGTTTCGAACGCACCGTGTAGTCTCATGTTGAGTCAGACCGTGTGGGTTAGCCGTGTAAGGAGACTCGGTCAGGGGAATAGTTTTCAAGTACACGCCGTGTGTGGGGGTCAACACGCCATGTAGTTTTTAGTGTACACGACTTGAGGGGCAGGAGTTCACGCCCATGCCAGTAGTTTAAGAAGACGCGTCGTGTAGTTTTATACATGCCGTGTAGTCGTGTTTTTGCAATCTTGTGTGTTTTTCTTCCCCTGTTCCCATTTTGTACTCTTGTGTTATCTGTCCTTGTTTTCCTTATCCAAGGTGTGCTTTTGATCTTTCAGAGCTATGCCTCTGAGATGTCCTCTGGTCATACGTCTATCGTCAGGCAGTGATCAGACGCTATACAGGGCTGATCAGGGACTTCCTGTCGATCCTCCAGCTGAGCCAGCCTTGGCACCGGTTGTTGTACCAGTTGCGGGTGCTGATGCACAGTTCAGGGAGGGTTTTATGAGGATGATGTAGGCCTTCTAGGGAGCACCTCCTCCTACCTCGTCTATGGAAGACTTGACGTGGGTCTTTCAGCAACATCATCCTCCCACGTTCTCAGGGGAGGGAGGACCTCAGGCTGTAGAGTCATGGCCGGAAGCCATGCTGACTATCTTTGAGAATCTGGAGACGCCTCCAGAGAGGCTGGTCAAGCTCGCCACCTACATGATCCGAGACTCTTCCAAGAGGTGGTGGGACGTGATCTCATAGGCGGGTCAGCAGCAGGATATGGCTTAGGAGGAGTTCCAGCGCGTGTTCTACGACTACTTCTACCTGGATACCCTGAAGGCCGATCGAGCCCGAAAGTTCATGATCTTAGAGCAGGGTACTCTATCAGTCATGGATTATTCCTCTCGTTCCACTGAGATGCAGCATTTTACACCCCTTCGGGATGTAAGTGGGGTGTTCTTGGAGAGGAAGTTTGAGGATGAACTCAAGCGGGAGATCCGCTCGCAGGTGAACATCTTCCAGCTGACTTCCATTACTTCCATCGTCAACCAGGCACTGATTGCAGAGCGCAATCTGAGAGACTCTGGAGTCATGAGTCAGGGCGGTTTTGCTTCCAGAGCTAGATTCCCTTCATATAACATCAAGAAGCGTCGTAGGGAGCCTACGCGCGGTGATGCGAGGAAGTGAGACGCATCATCAGGCAGCCAAGTGACATGCTACCAGTGTGGCCGGACAGGGCACACGAGGCCGCAGTGCCAGAGAGACCCCATGGAGTGTCGATCTTGCAACAAGATGGGTCACCTTCGGTGTTTCTTCTAGGTTTTCCCACAAGCAGCAGGTCACCGGGGTTCTTCCATGACTCTTCATTCAGGAGCAGCACCACCAGTCTCTCACCGGTCAGGGAACTGTAGTTCTTCCAGCCGTTCGGGCCGAGGTGGTGGTCAAGGCCATGGCAGTCAGCCACTAGTCCCTCAGCACCAGCAGGGAGGTTCATCTCAGAGTGGTCATCTAGGGGCGCAGGGCCGCGGCACGGTCCAGTCTTTCACCGTGGAGCAGACTTATCATGAGCAGGATCCCGGTCCTCCTATTGTTCGAGGTATGATTTTAGTAGCCTCAGTTTTATATTCATCCCTTTTTGATACTGGTGCTACGCATAGTTTTATCTCTATTGCCGTTGTGGAGAGCCTTGGACTCTGCATCTTTTCCTCTGTTGACTCGTTGACACTAGACATGCCCTTGGGAATGAGGAAATCTAGTGTACGTCAGTGTAGAGAGTGCCCTCTCGAGGTTGCAGGGTATCACTTCTTATGGGATATCTATGTCCTAGAGATGATAGGCTATGATGTCATCCTTGGCATGGACTGGTTTATTCCCTTCCAGGCAGTCGTTGACTGTTATCGCCACAGAGTCAGTTTCATTTCACCAGAAGGTGAATCCTTCCTTCATAAGGGCGAATGGGACGTTTGGGTGAGTCGGGCAGGACTCGAGCATCTTGGTCTAGGAGGAGTGACAGCCCAGATTGCTAGTCTTTATCTGGATGATCAGGGGAATCAATAGTTGGACTTTCCTCCAGTGGTGGATCACTTCAGGGATGTCGTTCGAGAAGACTTTTCAGGGTTGCCTCCAAAGCGTGAGGTAGAATTCTCTATTGAGCTCGTGCCAGGAGTGGCACCGGTGTCCATTCCTTCGTATAGGATGGCCACACCTGAGTTACAGGAGCTCAAGAAGCAGTTGGAGGAGCTACAGGCTAAGGGTTTCATCCGACCCAGTACTTCTCCTTGGGGTTCGCCTGTTCTGTTTGTGAAGAAGGAAGATGGTACCCTTCGGCTTTGTGTGGATTAATTGAAGCTGAACTAGTTGACAGTCAAGAACTGATATCCTTTGCCGAGGATTGATGACCTTTTCGATCAGCTTTGAGGAGCCCAGGTGTTCTCGAAGATCGAATTGAGGTCTGGTTATCATCAGTTGCGCGTTAGACCATCATATATACCTCTGACAGCCTTCAGGAGCAGGTATGGTCTATACGAGTATACAGTCATGTCGTTCGGTCTCACGAACGCACCTGCAGTTTTCATGGCGCTGATGAACCGAGTGTTCCATCCTTACTTTGACTCCTTTGTTGGGGTCTTCGTGGATGATATCTTGGTGTACTCTCACACTCGACACGACCATGCCACACATCTTGAGATCGTTCCGAGTACACTGAGAGAGCATCGACTTTATACTAAACTCTCGAAGTGCCACTTATGGATGGATCAGATTCACTTCTTGGGTCATGTCATCTCAGAGGCAGGAGTATCTGTGGACCCAGAGAAAGTGAGAGTTGTAGTTTCCTGGGAGCATTCGAAGAACGTTTTTGAGGTACGGAGTTTCCTAGGGCTGGATGGATACTACAGACGCTTCATTCGGGAATTTTCCCGTTTAGCAGCACCCTTGACAGGTCTGACCAAGAAGGGGGCGAAGTTCTTATGGTCAGATTCTTATGAGTCAGCCTTTCAGGATCTGAAAGGGAGGTTGACGTTAGCACCGATACTAGTCTTTCCAGAGCCAGGCAAGAGCTACACTTTTTACTGTGATGCTTCAGGTGTCAGGCTAGGAGCTGTGATTATGCAGGGAGATGGAGTCATTGCGTACGGGTCTTGGCAGCTGAGGCCACATGAGAGGAACTACCCTACGCACGATCTGGAGTTGGCAGCTGCTGTTCATGCCTTGCGCTGTTGGAGACACTATCTTCTGGGAGAGCACTTTGTGGTCTTCACTGACCATAAGAGTCTCAAGTATATCTTCACTCAGTGTGATCTGAATCTGAGGCAGCGTAGGTGGGTTGAGTATCTACAGACTTTTGACTTCAAGCTTACCTATACGCCAGAAAAGGGAAACACCGTAGCAGATGCGTTGAGTAGGAGAACTCAGATTTAGGCAGTTCAGGAGGCTAGTAGTGAGTGGAAGCTGATGGCTCTGTTCTCTGAGATGTATCTAGAGATGCACGACAGACGGGGACAGACCTTTCTATCTTCTGTAGTTGTTACCTCCACGCTACTTGATCGGGTACGAATGAGGCAGCTATCAGACTCGGAAGGCTTAGTCCTATGGGAGAGTGTGTCAGGAGAGGACCCTCTTCCTGGATGGACAGTGGACGAGGATGAGATCTTGCATTTCCAAGGATGTGTATGGGTGCCAACAGACATACGTGAGGAGCTGATGCGGGATTTCCATTCCTCAGTTTGGGCAGTTCATCCTGGCATCACCAAGATGTATTGGGATGTTCATCGCCAGTACTAGTGGCCAGGTATGAAGAAGGATGTTGTTGGTTTTGTCATGAGATGTTCTACTTGTCAGCAGGTGAAAGCAGAGCATCAGAGACTAGTAGGCCTTTTACAGTAGTTACCCATTCCGGAGTGGAAGTGGAACAATTTTGCGATGGACTTCGTGACTGGGTTGCCGAGGTCACCGTGAGGGAACGATGCTGTTTGGGTTGTCATCGACAGACTTACGAAGGTTGCTCACTTCTTGCCGATCAAGGAGACCTTTAGTGTCGATGATCTGGGATGACTTTACATCAGAGAGATTGTGCGTCTGCATGGTGTTCTGCACTCTATTGTTTCAGACAGAGACGTGCACTTTACCTCTCAGTTCTGGCAAGGACTTCAGAAGGCCTTGGGTACACAGGTACTTTTGAGTACAGCATACCATCCCCAGACTAATGGCCAGTCTGAGCACACGATCCATGTGCTTGAGGATATGCTCCGAGCTTGCATCCTTGACTTTGGCAGTTCTTGGGAGAAGCATATTTTTCTGGTGGAGTTCGCCTACAACAACAGTTTCCAGGCGACCATTCAGATGGCACCATTAGAGGCTTTGTACGGTAGGCCATGCCGATCACCCTTATACTGGCTGGAGGCAGGAGAGGCAGCTTTGCTGGGACCTCGTCTTGTTCAGGAGACTTCAGAGCAGATAGAGCTGATTTGGAAGAGGATGGCTACAACACAGTCTCGGCAGAAGTCTTATGATGATCAGCGGAGATGACCTCTGGAGTTCGAGGTCGATGATCAGGTTTTCCTACGTGTTTCACCGAGGTTGGGACACAAAAGGATTCGGAGACAGGGTAAGATTTCACCGCGGCACGTCGGGCCGTTTGAGGTCATGGAGAGAGTGGGGTCGGTCGCCTATCAGTTGCAGCTACCTCAGAGGTATCGGGCCATGCACGACGTCTTCCAAGTCTCTCAACTCTGACATTACTTTTCAGACCCTTCTCATGTCTTCCAGCCCGAGGAAGTCGAGCTTGAAGCGGATGCGTCATTCGAGGAGCATCCTATCCGGATTGTCGATCGTAGTACGAAGGTTCTCCGCAGGCGGTCTGTTCCTTTGGTACGAGTGTTATGGCAGCACGAGCGAGTACAGGATGAGACCTGGGAGATGGAGGCTGATGTACGATCGCAGTGCCCGGAGCTGTTCGGGTATTCTTCTTCTCCACGTCGTTAGGGAAATTCGGGGACGAATTTCTTTAAGGGGGGAAGTTTTTAAGAACCCGGATCTTCATGCAGGTAAGTTTTTCCTTTTTCTGAAATTTTTGAGAAAAAATGAATTTTCTGGAAATTTCAGAAGTACGCGCCGTGTACTCTGTTCTGGCTCGAAGCCTTGGACTGGCCGTGTCCGGGCCACACACACGGTGTGTAAGGCTGAGGTGGAGGCTGATTATTTCAGAGTACAGAAAATTCGAAGTACACGCCGTGTACTTTCTTTTTTTTCATTAAACAGATCGGGGTCGCGCCTAACCCCCATATTCATCTTCTTCTTCAGTTTTCGACCATCCGAGAGAGACCGTACGGTCGGATCTTCGACGGAGTCCCACCTCGTCGTCCGTTCTCCGATTCGAGCACAGTCGATTGTGTTGGAAGCGTAGCGATGAGTTCTTCCTTCTTCTTGAGCCTTGTTTCTTGATTCCTCCTTGTTTTCAAGTTATCGTGGGATGAACGTTTTGTGTGTTTTCTCAGATCTACGTCGTTCTAAGGGGAATCTGTCATCGAGGTTCACGTATATCGATCTCTTAGGATCAAGGTAGGTGGTTTGTGCCTTTCTGAAGAAATTCTTTGAGTATTTTGTGCAAATTCCACCAATACCCTTGAACGGGGTATTGCGTGTTTCCTGTTTTGCCCTTGTTTCTTTCCTTCTTTGATTTATTGCTTTAGTAGAGGTTATTGCTTGTGATTAGAGTATTTTTTTTGTGGTCAGATTGCTTTTCCATGCTTGTTCCGCCTGTTTGGAATTTTTCCAGTTTCCATGCCTAGTCGTAGGATAGTGGAACTGTTGTTTTATTATTTTTGTTGAGTCTTAGTTGATAGCCAAGAAGTTCTTGAGTTTTACTCGGATGGTATATACGCGCTGAGCATGTTTAGTTACTCAGGACTGTAAGAACCTAGAGTAGTAGACCAAAGGGAGAATTGACGGAAGGGCTTCTCCAGAGTGTCTTTTAATCACGATGCGAGACCAAGTGGAGAATTGACGGAAGGGCTTCTCCAGAGTGTCTTTTAATTATGATGCGGGTTATAGAGGGAATTGACGTTGAGTGCTTCCCCAGAGAGCCTTTAGCACGATACGAGACTATAGGGGGAATTGACGGTGAGTGCTTCCCCAGAGAGTCTGCTTAATTTATGTAGTTGAACCAGAGGGGTGAGACTGTGTGTGCCTCCCAGAGGGTTGCTAGTACTTAGAGGTTGAACCATAGGGGTTAGACTGTGAGAGCTACCCAGAGGGTTGCCTGTTTTCTTCTTCTTGTTGGCTGCTTACTTGTGTGTTATACTTGTTAGAACTGTGGATTGTAGCTGTTTTTGTTTTTCTGTCTACTGCTTCTTGTTTTAGTACTTCCATGTATTCATTGACTGTTAGGCACAAATCTTTGGGTGATTGCCTACTGAGATTGTATCTCACACCCTGTTTGGGCCATGATTTTGTGCCCAAGAATACTATGTTGCTGCAGGTATAGACAAGGGCAAGCGCCCTTCTACTTCAGGATCTTGATTGCACTAGGAGCTGGGGAGCATGGGACCGAGCCGTGGCTCGCGATGCTGAGGAGATTATTTGGTTTTTATTTTGTACTTGGTTTCAGTTGTATTTCAGCACGTTGTTGTGTTTGCTGTTTTCCTTAGATACTTGTACCTGCTGCATCATTTTCATCATAGTTATATATCTACATTGTTTCCGTTGTTTGGTTTATGTTTTTATGCATGTCGTTTACTGCTTCCGCTAGTTATTGTTGTTTCTTACCTTGTATACCTTACCGAATGAAGGCATAGTTTCCCCACCGACTCACCAAGGCCCTCGCTGCTAGTCGGCAGCCTCTGGCGTTCGGGGAAACGTGCTTGAGGTCATGTGGCGAACCGGGTATGGGGCACCAGTGGAGGGGCTCCGGACTCAGGGTGTTACATCAACAATAATAATGTATTTGTATGTATATAAGAGAAATCTAATGTACAATGTATTGAGTTCTAGGGACCGAATCCAGCAAACTCCAACTTGCACTAGAGCCAACGACTAATAATGTTTAGTCAGCTAGATATCACATAATGTTCATTATTCTATTGATACAAGGCTTTAAAAAATGGTTATTCTTTGATAAATATATGGAAAATGTAAATATTTTATCCTCAAATATGTAATATAAATCCCCCAATAGATGATACATCCAATGTATTTCATTTTTCCACTGAAGAGTCATGGACCCTAGGTAAGATCCACTACTGTAGTATTATCAATATATAATGTTATTGGATATTTACTGATAGGCCCCACCCCATTTCCCCAGGTTAAGTTTTGTATCCCAAATACTTCCTTATCTAATTAAAAAGGCACAATATACCTAGAAGATACAGAAAAATTAGAAACACTAATTGTTTCAAGTGACTCAAAGTCAAAGACACTACATTGAGGGGGGTATATCTCCTGACTACACTTTAACATAATCTTGATCTTTCATGAAACTAGCTTATGTATATCCCTTGATTTTATATTATTATCTCCTGCATAAATAAGGAATAAATCTATAGTACTCCATAGATAATTAATGATTGTCTTGGCTTCCATTCAATAGTGTTATCCTAGATTCACTTGATTTCTTCTAACCATGAAAAAAGAGTAGTAACCATCACGAATGGTGTATAGAATGTTATACACGAATGACTCATTTTACAATAGGTATGTAATATTTTTCATGGTTTTATTTCCACTTTTGACTAAGGACACATTTTCTTAGAGAGATTCATGCCATCTGATATTGGAAAAAGTCCATTATAGGATTGTTTCATACTAAATATCTTCACCACCATATTAATATAAATACCATTACTTTGTCCAAACAACATGTTGAATATTTTACTCTGTATCAAGATACCATGAATGTATACTACTTCACATAAGTATATCATGGAGAATAATTTTAGAAAACACATATTAATAGACATTAAGACTTCTATCTCAATTATAATTAGAAATATGAAATAAAAAATATTTTTAATAAAATGAATGCATTACCATTAAAAAAAATTTAATCATGGGGATCACATTAATTTTTTATGAAACCAAATTCCATTATGGATTTATCAAAAAGATTATTAAATGATCCAAAAAGTACATAGAAATGTGGTAATCTTTTGAAATGTTTTGGGAAATAAATCAATAATGACATATTTTTATAATATATATAATAGTAATTTAAACCTTTTGAGTGGTTGGGATCTAATACAGTCCAATAAATAATCACAACCTCCCTTAAAAATGATGGGAATAAAAAAAGGAATATAATTTTTTTTCAAGGTATTATTTATTCATAGAGTTCCAACTACTTAACAAGATTGGTTAGACTACAAAACCACATATTCTTCATAATAAGAGTAAGTGATTACAAAGCTTATAAAATGTTCATAGCATCACAATAGACCTTTCTAGAGTCACACTAGACCTCAAATATTCCCCCTACAGAAAAATGATATGAAATATAATAAGAAAGATCAATTTAGTCTCATGATTGATTTAGAAATAATTAATGTCAATTATTCACCATATAAATTAAAGGTATTAAAATAGATTTTTGTAATTTTATGCATAATATAATATTGATATAATCTTTAATTTTATCAATATAAAATAAAATAATACTCTAGAAACAATAATCATTTATATTATTATGATTTTTTTCAAGATGTATGTATTCCCTATAATATGATTCCCATCTATTCTCACATAGAAATAAATTATATATCTCGATTGAAAATCCTTATTTGGGAATTCCAAAAATGTTATATAAAGGATTTAATTACAGAAAATATTTATTTCTCATCATTCAATAGGTTTCTCTTTCATCATAATCATACACCATGATCCTCCATAATTATTTATTCGGTCTTGCTCCAAACCATGTAGCATGAACAATGAATACTTTTATCTTAATCAAATTATTATTAAAAATTAAATTACACTTATAATATTATTTTTATATCATATATTAAATAAATATACATGATCATAACACAATAATTTGCTCAAAATTTAAAATAAACAAAATTTAATTGTATTGTAAAATACCAAATATACTTATCAGTGATCTCCTATTCTAATTCTACTAGATTGACTTAATTTAACTTTATATTCAACCTATAAAAGGAATGAATGACTTTATTACTGAAAAACATTTTAAAATTCAATAAAAAAGTAATTCAGTCATTTAATTATTCAAATTTGTAAAACATTAACTTTAATCACTTCCTGTTGAGTTACAAATTATTATTTGAACATCAAATAAACATTATAGCATCAAAATAGCATTCCAAAAATATTATATATATATTCTCATTAAATTGAATTAATTTAAATGACCACAACTCTTTTACTGATAAAAAATAACTTGCGATTAAAAATTTATTGAACATAGATCACCCACATTGATTTAGTACAATAATCAACGTGAATAAAAATTTAATTGTGATGTTTGAGAAACAAAATAATGGATCAAGAATCATCCTGATTTTATAAAAAAATTATAATCCTACATCATCTCTATTAATTTTTCATGAATTTTTATATTATTCACAAGGGGTTGATAGGTACAGTCCTTTTTATAACATGTACATATATTCTTTTATCATGTAAAATATCACAAGATCATATTTGATAACATATTTAGATCTTAAATCAATTCATGCATATAACTGCATAACTTAAACCTAGGTCAAATTCCATTTTCATTTTTTAAAGACGCCTATATGGAATAAGTATTATAAATTCGTAACTATATAAACCTTATAATTTCATCAACATATTTTACATAATAATATATAATTATTCATTGCATAATATAATGATCCATTATATAATTATATAGGTATAGTACCTCAATACACATGGAAACATAAACAACTAGTTAAAAAGTGGACTATATCATCTCCCACTATGTTCTTCAAAATGAATACCCTTATTATACATATAATACATAATACCCTTCATCATGAACCAGAAAATGAAAACATAATAAATGGAGAGATCATATGCTCAGTACGGTTAAACAATAGAGATATCAACATTTTGTGAGCATAAAGTTATGATAACAAGTGCATAATATTTTAAAACAATGTCATGTAATTCAAATATCATAATAAGGATACATGGAATTAATCTTTGTAGTTCATAAGACATGAATCGTAGTGGAATAAAATAACATGATCCATGAAATTGTAAAAATAGAGTAAGACAATGAATTATGGAAAACATAACCATAAAAAATCATTTCCATAGTTTTCAAGAATCATTTTCAAACCATCATTGTAGAATGTGTTCACTCCACTAATAATCATAGTAGTCAAGGTTCACTCTAAAATCCTATCATAGTGGATATATACTCTTACTAAACTAGGATCAATCTTAATTGTAGTTGTTTTTATCTCAAGAGATATCAATAATTACCCTATGCATTGGATTAGATATAGGTATTACATTTCACATAATGATAATCATACAAATTCATTCCAACATATCATTAAAAATTCATCAAATATTATCACATTTTAATTAATTGGGATTATAAACATTTATTTATAATATAACTAACATAAAAGAAATAGGTTTCCTAATAATTTTATCATTTCTTCATAGTGTAACCCATGGAACATAATATGGTATCATAAACATGAATCATGGAATTGAAATGGATACCATAAACATCAAGTTACCATAATAAAATACGACAAATCGAAAGGGTAAAATAGGTTCATTGGATCATATCCCCCAAAAATATTAAGTAACATCCAAGTATTTCATCCTAAAAGGAAAATATTAATAAAAGTTCACTTGGTAAATTTATGAATGAAAATAAAATTTATCATTGAAATAACTTATTTAAAACATATAAATTCCTTAAATATTAATGAAACCAAATTTTAATTTTAAAAATTGGAATTTTTTAAAAGTAATTATCAAATATTTGATTGTTCCTAAGGGTAGAAAATTACTTTCATGCTGGTAACTTTAAAACAAATATTCCATTCACATTTATTGTAAAATTTGTAATGTATGTTTTTTGGAAAAAGGAAAAATGATACATTCTAAATCATTTTTTAAAAAGTTAAACATGGTTAAAATTCTAATTAAAAAACAATGTATAATAGTAAAAATAGTTTTTCAAATATTTTTGTTAAACACGGGGCATTGTAGAAAAAATATTTTTGATTGAATATAGAAATAAAATCAGTTATCCATAAAATAATTTATTGATCTATTGGCTACTTAAAGAGTGGAAAATTAATGAAAAAATGTATTTTCAAAAAATTAAAATAGACTATGAAATTTTAGGAATTTCATGTGATAAAAATAATAATATTTTACCAAAAAACATAATCATAAATAATCCTAACAAATAATGGGATTGTAATGTAAAACCATTACCAAGTTGGAAACTATTGAATCAGAAGAATCATGAAAGAAAGAAACTTATATATAGATATGTATATAAAATAACATTAATGAAAATAGTTAAATTTGAAATTAATTGGTAGTATATTCTCCACACAAAATAAATAAGTGGTTTATAATGCATGTGTCTTATAGAAATAAAAGAGATAAAAAAATCTCTTAACTGAAGTCATGAATTATTTCTTACAAATTAGAAAATTATGTATAATAAATATAGGTCAATTATAAATCTATTAAAGAAAAATAATTATATGTATCATATCATATATTATTCACTTATATCCTTTTATCTACAATTCCTTTACAATTCATTGTAAAATAACTATTTTGGGTAATAACTGATTTTTTCATGAATGTTTTGGTTCAATAGTTTTGGTCTGTGTATATAGAAAAATGTTTCATAATATTTAATATGTCAGTAATGATATAAATCTCATATATATTCATTAAATATGTATTTATTTTATTCCAATAACATTTGTAAAAGAAAATGAATTATGTCGTTCATGGAGATGTTTTGTTTTACGTGCGCATGAAAGATGTTTGAATTTTCTCAATGGTTGGAAACAATATTGTTAAAAAATATACAACAATTAAAAATCATTTAATTTCATATATATAATATATATTTACTAAATATATACTTATTTTGATCTAATCCAAAATAAAATTAAAAACGAATGATATCACCTTGTGAAGATGCTAGTGCAGACATAAGAATGATTGACATTATTATTTTCTAAAGGATTAATGTAAGAATTTAGATGTAATATTATAATTTAATAACTATAAATATTTCATAAATATAAAATATAAAAATTATATCCATCATTATCTCTAGTTTTGAGAGGTTTGATAGAAAATGAATTACATCTATTTGCGAGGTGGTAGTCTGTCTTATAAAATAATAGATATTTTTTACATTTGATTAAGGATAATGGTGGTTAATGATTGGGAAAATAATGTAATAACATCTCATTATATGTGATATACTTATTTTTTTTTAATATTTTCTAGTTCACAGAGATTTTATGTAAGTAGAAGAATAAATAAAGAAAAAACTCTAGGTTAAGAATGATACCTTTCCTTCAGAAAAAATATTTAGTTTCCACCCAAATCCATCTTATGAGAGTTTTGAAATCAAAATAATTCCTCTATGTTATTATAAGGTAATTATAGAAGATATTTATCTAGATAAATGTAATGACATGGTTTTTTTATTGATTTTAATTTACAAAATTATTTGGGAAAATTCTGAGACCATGCATTGAGATGTCGTGTGATTCCAAGGCCTAGTGTTCCCAAAAACATTCATTGAAAAAATTTATGTTTTTAATTGAACACTTGAGTTAACTCCTGAAAAAGTGGAATATAT
Source organism: Viscum album (assembly GCA_963277665.1). Classification (NCBI taxonomy): domain Eukaryota; kingdom Viridiplantae; phylum Streptophyta; class Magnoliopsida; order Santalales; family Viscaceae; genus Viscum; species Viscum album. The sequence goes on along the minus strand of OY728151.1, from coordinate 285,650,823 downwards.
TCTAAAAAAGTTCTTAGATCAATGATATGATTGCATCGCTGGCCTTAGAATAGCATTTGTACCCTAGGCGCGACCTAACATTGTTCGGTGCGGGTCATCTGAAGAAAAAGTCACCAAGGATGAAACCGTAAATAAAATAATTAAATAAAATTATTTTATTTTAAAATCCTAATAACACATGAATGGTGAATCGAATTGTAAATTTGATACCACCATTGAATCCACAATGTGGTGTTTTCCCTAGGTGAGGTCGGCTGATGCCGGTTGGCTGTAAAGAATAGTTTTAATATTTTCTAATGAAAAAAATAAACTATAAGTTAATTTTATATTAACATTACTTAGATGTAGTGATGCATTTTATTTAAAATGAGGAGATATGAAGGGAACCATGGTTAGGCTCATAAACTTGGAAATTCCCCAGAGGCTCTGGAGAGAATCCTTTGATAATTCTATTGACAACGATGAAAAACATCGGGATCAGAGATTGTTTTTGACGGATCACCAATGAAAATAAATCCTCGATAGAGAATGATGTATATCCCAGGTAGGTAGTTTTATTTGTGATTTCATTTCCATGTTCTCTATTTCCATGATGAACATGGATCAAAATAAAAATAGATTGACCAGTGGTTCGATTTATGTTGTGGGATAGTTTATTAATGTAGGATTATCGGGAGATTGATTTTTCCTCTTCCCTTATCCTTATAATGATAACGAATTGATGATGATATGAAAAAAGTAAATGGTTATTTATTTTGGTGTTCTTTTTCTTTATCTCCCCTGTTATTGGTGTTCTTCGTAGTTGGATCCTTGTGATTGCGGCTCAACATACAGAGAGGCTTTGAACGTGATTGGAACCCCTATTGGAGGAATGATAACAAAGGACAGATCGGTGTAGCTTGAGACCTGAGGATCACCGAGGTGTTTTTATTTCATAGATTATATCACCATAGTAATAATAGAGGACTACATAAAGAAGGGAGTTGGTGGCCTATGTAGGTGGTGGTGGCCTACGGTACATGGCGACGCAGATGCAGCTGACTGTCGGGTGACATATTAAGGTGGTCCCTAGGAATGATGATAGAGCTATGTGTGACCACATGAGCCATAATGACCTGGAAAGCTAACTCGGTTAGGAGAGTGGGTTGGGATGGAATGACAGGCTGGGCTGGTGAGTTACTACGGGTTGAACCCCACGGGCCAGGGTGACTTGAGTCGGACTCGGGGTGACTTGGGTCGAACTCAGGGTAGCTGGACCAGGCCATGATCGACTGTGGAGGTCGACTGTGAGTGGTAGTTGACCATAGGGGTAGTCGGACATGGCATTTGAGTGTGTAGGTTTACTACCATGGTCGTTCCACGAGACAATGATCACCCTTCTGAGTGTTTTCAAATGGAAATAGCTTTCAAACTAGATGTTCATTTGACAAGGCATTTGTGGAGTCAGGACTATTAAAACAAGATGATAATTTTGATATATACTAAGTGTGTTTTTTGGTATTGTGAATATGACCTAACAACATGAGATGTGATTTCTCCCAGAATGATCACTCTTCAAGAAAACATTTCTATGGTTGGTTGTGACCTATAGAATCTATGACTTATAGAGACTGTTTATATTATGAAAATTGTGTTTCATTTGAAGACTATGTGTCTTATGGAGAAAATTTGTATTATGGATACTATGAATCTTTTTAAAAATGTGTGTCTTATTGGATTTATTATATCTGGATGTTCTTGATATATTCTTTATAGATATATATCTGTGTAGGTCTGACTATACATTCCTTTATGGTATTTGTTAGTGGTATTCTATTGTGGAATTCCTTTTTAGTATTCCTTGGTGGTATTTTTTCTTGGTATTTCCTTTGTGGTATTACATTGTGGAATTTCCTTTGTGGCATTCCCTTTTTGTATTCCTTCATGTTTCTTCCTTCATTGTATATCCTTTGTGGTATTACTTCGTGGTATTTCCTTTTCATTATTTCCTTTTTGGTATTCCATTGTGGTTTCAGGGTGCCATATTGAATATTATTTTACTCTCCACTGCATGGGATTTTCCAACATGTGTCGTGTCTTGTGAAGATGATCGACTCTTCCACAGAGTTCTAGGAAGACCAAGACAAGGCAAGGCCGTGTGTGATAGGAAATGTCGAGGTTTGTTCTGACTAATTCTCTGACAAAAGTCCCAGTACCTCTTACTTTACATGTTGGACTTGTGGATGAAGACTCTTCTCTTTTGGTTGGATTTTTTGGGCCCTGTTTACTTTCCATTACTTTCAATATTGTACTATAATTTTTGGATATAGTGGTGTTCATTCATTATTTACTTAGTGATTTCTTATTACATCATTTAGGGAGTAGAGATGTTTGTGTACGTACATGTACTTAGGAAAATTCCTCCCATTTGTGGGATATACCTACTTGAAGCTAGTCACTAGACCCTGGACTATTAGAAGTGGGCTTGGGGTATTCATGGAATGGAACCCTCTGGGAAGGGTCATAATAGAGTTGTATCAAAGGAGGTATGTTATATTTTAGTTCCGAGAGTTAGTGAGGTTGATTTGGGGAAAAATATTATATTTTTCTATTTCGACTTTCAGGATAGGTAATCCAGTGTTGGTGCGGTGGCTAACATATCCATACACCAAGACTCTAGGAACCTGCTTTTCAACTCAGTACATGAAATCACTGGTTTTAGGGAAATTAATATTACATGAATCATATAAGAATGGGTTTTGTCTTCCATGTACTTCTTGATTCATCTCTCCATATATAATCTATTAACTATGGTACATCTTGTTTTATTACTCGATGCCTCCATGTAGATAGCTATCCAGGATTCTATTGCGTTATTGGAAGAATGACCTGCCCAATGATGAGGCATTGGTACAGGGGAATGTATTAAAGATAAAAACTCTTAGTGGTTTACTAATAATACCACCACCCGTCAAGAATTAGCTACTACCAGTACTACCAGATGAGGATTAACACATATTGAGTGAATTTAATGATTTTCAATGGAAGAAAACTCCTAGGTTTTGGGGTGATCCCGACCCACAAGAAGATGATAATTGGATGGAGGTAGTTGCCCATGTCTTCCACCTTGAGAGGACGCCTTCTAACCAGATGGAATCCCTTATCATGGGGATTTTTAGGGCTCTGCGGGGTGATAGAGGATCTTAGTGAGGCAAAGACACGATAAGAGGACACTCTCTTGGGAATACTTCGAGGGTCTCTTCAAAGATCAGTTCTTTATTTCCACATTTTGGTCGGTGTGCATACAAGAGGTTCTGCATCTATAATGAGGAATTAAAACTGTGGAGGATTATTCAGCAAGATTTAGTAACATTTTTCTCTACTCCATGGATATTGTATGAGACCCATTCTTCAAGGTTTGGACTTTTGAGTAGGGATTTAAATAAGAGACCAGGGCATCCATGATATCCCTTACCATTACTACTTTTCTATGGTACTTCATTTTTTCCCCTAGTAGAGATATTTATAGTGGAGCATGAACCAATTGTGGGAGCTACCAGCATGCACCGGGTAGCTTAGACCTTGGTATCAGCCAGCTGATAGTTGTTGTAGGGATCTAATTAGTTCGGGCACTTCAAAATATGACACCAGGACACAATATCAGTGGTGTAAGTCTCCCAGGGTAGCTTGAGTCATCTAGGGGACATGTAGTGTTACTCATGTGTATATCAGTGACATTTGGCTTGAGATAGACCAACCTGTTATGAGATCAATCAAGATACAGTTGAGTGGCCACTGAGGCAAAGTGGAAGACGTGGTAGAAGAGTAGGCTAGGTGGAAGGAGGTGGTTGGAGGTTTGAGCTATTACCACCACCACCCATGGTTGTCCACAATAGGATTAGAGAGCTGGTAGACATGGAAGATTCCATATACATGTGATGGAGGCTTGTAACCCTAAGATAATAATAGGTAAGATCTGTTTCTTTTCCACCTTAGACGGAGTATTGATAGACACATGTTCCAATCATTCATTTATTACCACAAATCTTGTTCCAGACATGGAGATTATGATTGAACCATTGATTAGAACCTTAAGCTTGGGGAATTATACTGGAGGAGATTTGATGATCAAAAATTTGTTCCAATAATGTGACCTTACTCTTGGAGGCTGGAGTTTTAGTTGGGATCTCTTGATAGCGGCGTTGAGGCCTTATGACGTCATTCTCAATATGGACTTGTTACCCACAGTTCATGCTTAGATTGACTGTTTTAGGTATAGAGTGAGGTGCTTCCATATTTATGGGACCATTTTTCCCTTTTTTGGTGAAAATTAAATGTTGTTTTCTCTATATGGAATCACACATAGAAAGTTTCATCTGATTACTCATAAATTAGATAGTCTGACCCTTAGTGTAGTGGATGATTTGAGCACATAGTTTCCTATAGTGGTGGTAGAGTATGAGGAAATCTTTCTTAAGGATATTCCAATATTACCTCCCTAAATGGAGGTTGACTTCTGGATTGATCTATACCCTGGAACTACATCGATATCTACACCCACAATTCAGATGTATCTCGTAGAGCTTCATTAGCTGAGGGTACATTTAGAGGACTTACAGAGGAAGGGCTTCGTGATACCTGGTGTTTCACCCTGGGTAGCCCCAGTTTTGTCTGCCAAGAAGGCAGACATGAGCTTGAGGTTATGTTTGTACTTCCAATGCATAAACCAAGTGACCTTGAAGAATAAGTATCCACTACTAGGGATCGACGATCTATTTGATTAATTGAAAGGGGCATAGTGGTTCTCGTAGATTGACTCAGATCTGGCCATCACAATCTATGAGTACGGGATGCAGATATACTGAAGAAAACCTTCAGATTTCATTATGTCCACTATGAGTACCTGATGATGCTTTTTCTCATGCAGAATGCCCCAGAAATGTTCATGGGACTCATGAACTAGATCATTCATCCTTACTTAGACTGATTCGTGGTGGTCTTAAATGATGACATACTATTGTAATCAACGTCTGAAGAGGAGAACACAAGACACTTGAAGATGGTCCTTCACAAACTCTGAGTTCCCCGTATTTACAAGAATCTTTTGAAGTGTCAGTTATGGATTCAGGAGGTCCATTTTCTTGGGCATCTCATTTCGAAGGCTGGAGTTGCAGTGGATCCATTTAATATTGAGGCAATGCTTATTTTGGAGCCAACCAAGAGTGTTCTCAAGATGTTGAGTTTCTTTAGTTTGTCTAAGTAGTATCAGATTTTGTGCCTGAATTTTAAATAGTGCCATCATTTTTGAAATCTTTAACACAAAATGGAAAACCATTAGTGTGGGTGGAAAATATTCAGGAGAGTTTTCAACATTTGAAGTAGAAATTGAGAAGCACTATAATCTTGACATTTATAGAGGAAGAACCTGAGTATTTAGTGTTTAGCGATGCATCAGGGACTAGTATTGGTTGTGCCCTGATGAATAGTAAAGTAGTTATTTCATATGTTTCACACTAGTTGATACCTCATTATTAGAAGTACACAACCCGTGGTATAGAGTTTGAAGTTGTAATTTTTTTCTTTGAATATGTGGTGACACTACCTGATGGGGGAGCGGTTAATAGTATACTCTGACCAAAAGGGTCTAAAGTATATATTCTTTCATAAGTATCTAAAATTGAAATAGAGGTGATTTCTAGAGTTTCTCTAGGAATATAACTTTCAGATTTTTTATACTCATGGGAAGGGTAACATGGTGGAAGATGTTCTCAAAAAGAGATCTAGTTCGTAGTTGCAGAACAAGTCATCAGAATAGTTGGCCTCATTGTAAATATCATTTATGGATGGGTATGTATAAGATTATCTCTAGTAGATGGTTGTTACCCCACCACTCTTACAGAGTGTTAGGGAGGCACTGCTTGGGGATTCCAACTAAGAGACATTACAATCTCATATGTCCACAAGGCATGCCCTTGATGGATATTAGAAAGGTGGGGAGAACATCATTCTATTCAGAGGAAGCACAATAGTACCAGTGGAGTTATGGGATGAGGTTTTGGTAGAGTTCCATATATCCACATTAGAGGTAAATCCTGGTGTGTCGAAGATTTTCGAGGACCTCTAATGTTAGTTTTAGTGGCCAAGGATGAAGAAGGTAGTTTCAGAGTTTGTTTCTCGATGCCTCACTTGTTAGTAGGTAAAGGATGAGAACCAGGTTCTAGTGGTTTTGACTCCACCCCTTGAGGTACTGGAATGGATGTGGGAGGAGACAATGATGGAAATATTGATAGGATTACCATGTACATCTAGGAGACATGATACAATATAGTTTATTGTTGAATGTCTCACCAAGTCGGCCCACTTCCTAGATATTTGAGACTAGAGTCAAGTATAGATATTTTGAAGCCTCTAAGTGCATGAGATCGTTTGAATCCATGGGGTTCCATCAAAGATAGTCTCAGATATGGATGATCTATTTACATCCTTGTTGTGTACAGGATTGTAGGAGGATTTTGGGACTCAGTTTTGCTTGAACATAGTCTTTCACCCACAGAAGGATGACTAGACAGAGCAGAACATACAGGTTCTAAAAGACATGATATGAGATTGCATATTAGATTTTAACTATAGTTTGGAGGATCACCTACCCATGGTGGAGTTTTTGTACAATAAAAGATAACATTCCACTATAGGTATGGCGCCATTTTAGGCCTTGTATGGGTGACCTTGCAGGTCACCACTTTGCTGGAAAGACCAAGGAGAGTCAGTTCTCAAGGGACCAGAGTTAGTGAAGGTGACTATAGAGATGTTCAGATCATCCAAGAGTAGATGAAGACTTCACAGAGAAATCAAAGATCTTATGATAACAAATTACGAAGGCCTTTGGAGTTTGGGGAAGGAGGCCAAAATTTTTTTTGGTCTCACCTAGACACAGATTACGAAGATTTGGTCGGGCCGAAAAGCTATCTATGAGGTTTATCAGACGTTTCTAAATACTAAGTAGATTTTGTGAGGTGGCGTACTACTTGGAACTACCTCAATAGTTAGATTGGGTTCATGATGTCTTCCATGTGTCATATATGAGTAGGTATGTTCCTGACCCATCACACTTCATTGAATTGGGTGATTTGGACATCAACAATGGGGAGACATGTCTTGATAACCTGATAGAGATCGAGGATCAGTAAGAGAGGATCCTTCATGGGTGGTTTATTCCTATGGTACATGTTTGGTTGCATCACAAGAATCTCTGGGGGAGAACATGGGACTAGGAGGCTCAAAATTGTGCTTAGTCCCCTCATTTGTTTGAGTATCCCTTATTTTAGCCTTTTAGGGATATTATGACCTAAGTTGTGGAGAATGTAATGAATTGTAATTTTCCTAATTTTATTTAGAGTAATTATTTGGGAAAATTCCGAGACTAGGAGTTGAGATGGAGTGCAATTACGAGGCCCGGTGTGCCCAAAACAATTAGTTGAAAAATGTTACATTTTTAGTAGTACACACACATGACTTTACTAAATAAGTGGAATATATTTTAAACAAGTGCTTAGATCAGAAATTTTAGGGCACCATTGAGATCAAAATGGTGGATTTACCCTAGATTAAACATAACTTTTGGAAGAAAGAGGTCATATGAAGAAAAAGTAACCAAGGATGTAACCATAAATAAAATTATTAAATAAAATTATTTTACTTTAAAATCCTAAGAACTCATGAATGGTGACTCATATTGAAAATATGATACCACTATTGAGTTCATAATGTGGTGTTTTTCCTAGGTGAGGCTTAACATCGGTCGGTATAGGTTGGATGTGAAAAATAGTTTTTGGAAATTTTAATGAATAAAATAAAATGTGATTTTATTTTATTTTAACATTACATCGATGAAGTGACACTGTTTATTTTAAATGAAGTGATAGGCAAGGAACCAGGGTTTGAATCATAACCCTAGAAATTATCTGGGGTCTCTGGATAGAATTGTTAGAGAATTCTCTCAGCAATGACAACAGACACTAGGATCATAGATAATTCTTGAAATATCAACAAATACAATCAATCATTAACAACAAATTATCCATATCCCCATAAGGGAATTTGATTTATTATTTATTTTCCCTATTTTTTATTTCCATGATGAACACAAGTCAATCATTAAATATATTGATTAGCTGTTTGATTGTAGTTACAGGATGTGTTATTGTTTCATTATTATAGGGGATTAGTTTACCCTATTAGTTTATCCTACTAATGAGAACGAATCGAGGATAACACTAAAAAGGGCCAAGGTTCATTCTTCTAATGTTTTTGGGTTTTCTCTCCCCCATTCCTAGCGGTATTCTCCATTGGATCCTCATGATCACGACTCGACCTTCTAGGAGGTTTGGAATATGATCAGACCCCCAGATTGGAGGCAAGACAAAACAGAGGCCAGATCAGTTTTCTCGGGACTTGAGGATCACAGAGGTGTTTTAATTGTAAAGATTAAATCATAAGAGGAATAATAAAGAAACATTGAAGAAAGGGCATGGAATCCATCATAAGTGGTGGCGGTCGGTAGCCCACGATGGCGCCACGTGGGATGTGGTGGGGTGGCAATGTGGACCGGTGGCGATCACCACTAGATACCGCATGAGCTATAACAAGCCGAAAAGCGGACCAATTTAGACAATATTTCTAAGATGGCATGATGGGTCGGTCCTAGTGGGCCGAGTTTACCTGGCGGGTCGGGTGGGACCCTGTGGGCTGGGTCAGACCCAAGCGGTCGGACCGGGCCATGATCGACTGTGAGCCGTGGTAAAACAAGCAATTGTTCGACCACGACAATTGGTGTGCGGTCTACCACCAAGGAATCTTGAGATGTTGTGGGGCAGTCGACTGTATGGTTGGTCCACAACCTAGTGAACCACCATCTGAATTTATAAAATGGCCATAAATTTCAAAATGGATGTCTATTTGATGAGATGTCTACTGATTTGGGACCCTTAAAACAAGAATATCATTTTGAGATATTCTAATTATATTTTTTATGGAGTGTATATATGACCTAATTTCTTGAGGAGTGAGTTCTTGCAGAATGATCACCTTTCGAGAATACATTTTTGTGGCTGTTTGTGACCTAGAGACTTTATGTATTATTGAGATTGTGTGTCTTATAGAGAATGTGTGTCTTATGGAGACTATGTGCCTTATGGAGACTATGTGTCTTATGGAGACTATGTGTCTTATGGATTCTCTATGTATTATGGGGACTACGTGTCTTGTTGTTATTTTGTGTCTTATTAGATGGAGAATATAAGGATGTTCTTGATATATTTTCTATAGACATATATCTATGTGGAGAGGACTATGCATTCCTTTGGGGTATTCCTTAATGGTGTTCCTTTTTGGAATTACATTGGGGTATTCCTTGGTTGTATCCCATCCCAGTATTTCTTTTTTGGTATTTAGTTTGTGGTTTTCCTTTATAATATTCTTTAAAGGTATTTGCTTTGTGGTATTTCCTCTGTTTTATTCCTTTATGGTATTTTATTTGTGGTATTTCCTTTGTGGTATTCATTTATAGTTATGGAGTGTCCTAATGATTATTGATTTACCCACCCCGACATGGGATTTTCCCACACAAATGATTGAATCATTGATATAATTCTAGGTAGACTAGTACTACGTGGTGGTTCGTGAGACTAGGAATATTGATGTGTGTTTCAGTGGCTTTTTTGACAACAGTCCCAATACCTCTTACTTTACAGGTTAGACTTGTGGTTGTAGAATATTTTCTTTTGATGGGATTATTTTGGACCAGTTTACTTTATATTGCTTTCACTAGTGAACTCTAGTTGTGGGATATAGTGTTTTGAATTCATTTTTTACATATTTCTTTTAAATTTCAGCATTTACGTCTTGGAGATGTGTGCATGTTTACAGGTACATCGGCAAATTCCTCCCATTTGTTGGATATGACTACTCGATGCTAGTCACTAGCCACTGGCGTATTGGAGGTGGGTTTGGGGGAGTCACAACATGGGCCCATCTAGGACGGGTCATGACAATATCGTCCAAAAAATGCCTTTTGATGTGTGAAGTGGATAGGGGAGTGTCTTCCCTTTTATAAGTTGGGGAGAGAACACACTTATAAATTTTAAATAGAAAAAGATATAAAAATTTGTTAAAAATTACAAAATGATCCAAAAATGGATCGTTATGTAATATTATAAAATATAATGTCAAAATATTCACATCCAATGAGAATTTGAAAATATATTTGGTCATTTTTACCCTTATATATTTATTTTGTCCAACAACAAACATATTTTCACAATAATCACTGTAATTATATTTTAATGTTTATATAATTCAATATCAAAATGAATTAAGTTGAAATTATTATATAATATTAATAATTATGAAACCAAATCTTTAATCCATTTTTTCTAATACATTTATGAATGGGGATATAGTTAAATTTAAAATTAAACTCACATAAGCGGCGAATAAAATTAATTTCCCAAAAAAAATGTTTTCATAAGTATAAAAAAATTATATAATAATTGAACATAAAATTGATTAAAATTATATAAATTGTATTACTAATAATATAATTTTACTAATTTTACTTTTAAAATGTTTTAAAACAATATTTACCTTTGAAAATAAATTAAATAACAAGTTTGTTTTAAATAAAAAATAATATTATACAATATTTGTAAAAAAAATAATATTTTCAGAAAATTCCAAACAATTAAATCTATTATAATTTTAGATTGTTGATTTTAATAATAATTTTCATTTATTCAAATACATTTTTAAAATTATAAAAAATATTTTTTATTATTTTTTCACAAAAAGAAATGGAAATTACTTTTTTAAGAACAAATGTATTTTCGAGGTATATATTGACTTTATCATAAATTAGGTATTTATTTATCAATGTCATTTAATTACTAAAACCATTATAATTAATTTTTATTATGTAGTTATTCATACTCATATATCCAAAATTAATGGGAATCTTGTAATGATCGAGTTTAAATAATATAACCTTAATATTTTGGTTTGTTAAAACTCAATGTTGGGTGTAATGAAAGATATTGATGAAATTAAATTTATTTGAAAAAAATATATTTCATAAAATATTATGTTTTCACATTCTTCCCCCAATAAAATTAATCTCATACACAAATTTTATCAATTTGATACAAAAAAAGTGGATACTTTTGCTTAATTAGGCCCTCAGGTTCCTACATAGCTTCTTCAAGTTGGTGGTATTGCATAAAAACATTGAACAAATGAGTTTTCCTGTTAAATATCAATTATGTCAATAATAAATAACCCAATATGTATTTCATCATAGTAAATATCATGATACAATAGTATTTCCTCCATGTTTAGTACATGAGAAGGATTAGGTATGTACTTCCTTACGAGTGATACATGGTACACAACATATACTTGATAGAGGTTCAGTAAAATCACCAACTAATAAAAAACCTCTCCAACTTTATTTATAATCCTAAATAAGAAAGTATACCTAGGGAATTTCATTCATTTTTTCACATATATAATAACCTTTTTCCATGTAGAAATTTACAAACACACCTTCTCAGCATCTTAAATCTCTAGGTAACATAGATGATTTTCAAAAATACTTTTCTATCAACTATAATATGTGTTGATATAATTTTTTTTGTCACTGACTTCACATACCATTTCCTCAACTTTATAAAGTCTTAATATCTTAATTTCCCCAAATTCAACACATAAAATTGGAGTTATACACTTTTTACATAGATTAATTCATATTGATCCATGTGAATGCTTGAGTGGAAACTATGGTTATATGAAAACTTTAATATATGATGTTTTTTATCCCAAAAATATTTGAAATCCATAGAAAAACTTCTATATATATCACATATGGTTTTAATGTTCCTTTTAGTCTAAAAATATTTTTTTAGATGATATGTAGTGCTAAAAGTCAACTCTACAATTAGTGGATATGAAATAATTATCTGAAAAATCATGGTAAACCTCATATCTAGATCAGATACAATATAATGTGGTATTCCATACAACTTTACCACATCCTCGATGTATATCCTAGAAATATGATCAAGAGTGAAATAATTTTTGAGTGTAATAAATTGTACTAAATTTGTTTGTGATTGACTACAACCTATATATAACTGTTCAATTTTGATGTTTTGGGGGAGTCCAACAACAAAATCAATGGTGTCATTCCCATTTATATTCTATAATGGGTAAATATTTTAATATCCCAATATCCTTTTTTACCACCACCATAACTGTAATGACCTGAACCCAAATAGTGCTAAATGGGTCAGGTGTTACTACCTTAGGCGCACCCCCCCCCCCGAACGCCAAAGGCTCCGACAAGCAGTGAGAGTATTATTGGTATAGTGGGGAGGCTATACCCTCTTGTAAGATAATAATGGTATTGGCCCGAGTATAATAATAAATATGAAGTAGAATAAATGACTTAGTAGACTCGAACCAGACCCACAGAGCATAATCACGTTCAATATAGATAAATAGCGGAAGCAATAAATATAAACAACAATAGCAGAAAGTAAACCGAACAACATTCTGATCACTTGTATTTACTACTAAACAACAAAACATGCATCCAAAGTAGGTCATACATATCCATATATATATAAAGGGTGCTAATGTATAACCCACTGTAGCTACATAACAAGTAAGCATGTAGATACAAGAAAGGAATAAAAACAAAATAATCTCTTACTAGGAAATTATTCAAGGTTCATACCATCTCTATGCAATAGCTAATGAAATCTAGCTCCTGAAATAGGCCTCTTTTCTGCATGTAAATTCATAAAGTCTACATGCGTCCCGCAGGGCCTCTGCAAGGTGTGAGATGAATTTCAGTAGGATACCACCCAATGATGCATAGCTAATATAAGTGTTTAAGTAGGAATGTCGTTATAATGAAAACAAAAAATAGTACCACATACAAATAAACATAAACTCCACTAGTGCTCTGCAGCCACCATGAGGTTTCACCTGCTTCAACCAACGTCGGAATCCCTGTCATGTAAACCGACACCATGTGCCCCCTAACACTGCATGTCTCAAGTACTGATTTCTTGAAGGCACACCCAATAAATATTATCCCAGAGGAACAGTGATGTATGTCCTCAAATAATTAACCGGAGGGATAGCGATGTCTTCCCTCAAATAAGGTAACCGAAGGAACATCGATGGTTGCCCTCAAATAAGGTAACTAGAGTAACAATGATGTCTGCCCTCAAATAACGGAGAGCCTCTAACCCAACTAGATAGCCTCGATGATATCCCATAACGACTCCTCACCTTCCACGTGGCTTCCTACGAAAAGCACCATCAAAACAATAGTACCTAAACCACAACTAATGGGGGCCTCTACCCACATGAGTGGCCAAAACCACCTCATCATGGAGTCCCTCTATGTGAACACAACTCAATGTTTCGGGTTAGCAGTAATTACCAAAATAGTACCCAAGCCACAACCTCTTTGACACCTCATGCCCCTGCGACCAGGCTGCTCATGTCTGATGGCCTTGTCATTTATGTAACAGGAGCCATGCCCAACATGACAGTGACCCTGCCTCAAGTCGACGTCCATAATTCCCAATCCCGTTGTCAGAACCATCCAATGTAACCCAAACCAAGTCTAACCTATGATTATCATCACTAAAGAATATCTGGGCCATTCCCAACACTTCCCAAGGGTTCCAGCATATTCAATTCAACAATTATATATATAACACTTCTAAAAAAAGTCTCATAAATAGGGAAAACAATATAAACAATTGAATTTGCACTAACCCAACGGTTATCACACAGCATCACTGAGGTCTTGAATGCCTCTAAACAACGTGATCATGATTTACAAGATTAAAGATACCAGTTCTAAACAATGCAGAAAAATTATAACCATTTTAGCACCCAGGACAAAATGTCCCAATGAGCGTCAACCTCTCACCTAGCCTTACTAAAGAAATATAGGCAATAAGGCATGCCCAAAGGCATCCCATGGGTCTAAAAATTTATTCAATATGTAATAGTAGATAAAACAGGGTCACACTCAAAATACCCAAATGCATGTTTTAATCCATGCCACCCAAAGGTTTGCAAAAACATGAAAGAATGTATGCACCACCCACCCGAGACTCATATACATAGGCACATCCGATATCGAGCTCTAATTCGAAGCTGATATTCATAGATATATGTTTTCATAAAATCCTGGCAATTACACTCGGATGGAAACTATGACACGTGAGGAAAAGAAACTGGAAATAAACAGGGTGCGTCGGTTTAGCCTCGCTATTGTGATCCCTCATCCACTGATGGATTGAAGAAAAGACATCGGGTGATGATTCTATGGTAGGAAATGTTCTTCAGAAATTTGGAATGGACCTATTCTTAAGTTGGGGAAGAAGAAGCTATTTTATGAAATAAGACGCAACTCAATTTCATTTAAGCGAATAAGAATAAAAATACACATCATTTACAAAAGGACTACACACTGTGTAGTAGCTTTGTTCATAATTCTACTTAAGCAGAGGTAGCCACATGACCAGAATGCTCCACATGGGTCAACAGATGGCCTGAACTCAACTGGTACATAGAAAAAAGTATACACACTGTGTTGAGCAACACTACACTCCATGTAGTAGGAAATTTCTACACGATCATCACACGACATGTACTCGTTGAGCACACGTAATGTACTCCCCTAACCCATAAACAGCGTGTACTTTATAGTACATGGAGTGTAACATGGAAATTTCTAGAACGTCCCAGATTTTCCAGGATTTCTCAAAAACAAGTCAAAAATTCAAACAGGGTTGGGATTTTGGCATATTCCAAAAACCAGGGTTCTTATAATCTCACCACCTTTACATAGCTCATCCCCGATCTATCAAACAAAACCCAGAGATGGCACCAGATATACCACCTCGATCAAAGTAACCCGAACTACCCCGATCTCAAAGGCTCTGGAAAAATTCCTCAAGGCTCTCTCCACTATAGGAATTGCCTAACTCGGTCTCAACCCCACAAAACTCAACAAAGAAATGTTTCACAAACCTATTTCCAGACTCATGGTCCTCTCATGACGCATCATCACCCTTACACCTCATTGGTTCTCTCGTTTCATTCCTGAAACCCCAAACATATCACGCACCACATCGGTGTCCGCCTCTATGAGGTCTTACATCCCAAGGATTATCAAAATGAACATGGTGCTTAGCACCTCAAGTAACCCACATTCTCGATGCCCCGATTCCCAAGACACCTCAAGTAACCTTCATACTCGATGCGCCGATGACACACATCTCATACATACATATAAACATATCATGAACCCGATATGGCGCCAATCCCACTGACCAACATCTAGTTAGTCCACATAAATCCTATGCATCTCGTGCACTCAAAATGGACATTCCTCAGTAGGTCGTACCAAAAGAAAATGATAAAGTCACATCCACACTCGCGGTGTACCTCTAACCATCATCATCTCACCGGACTGCTCAGCCCCTGGAAGCTCAGCAGTGTGCACCTGGACTGAAGTACAATTGCCTGATGTCTGACCTCCCTACGGTGTTACTTTAGTCACCGGCCACTGACCCCTCAGCTGGGTCCCGCTGTCTCTGTCACGTCCTCCACGTGTATTTGAAACTCGGCTATAATTTTATGGTACTGAGCCTAAACTAACTCCAGAAGCCACAGCTTGCCCTAGTCCCTACCTGCCGGCTATCTGAGAAGGCTGACTACAGAACCTCTCAAGATTCCCAACCTGTCCACATGCCCAGTACTCCTTTGGAGGCCTATAACACTATGTTTGAACATGTCCTGGCTATCCACACTGAAATCAAACCACTACTGAACTGCTACGAGGTGGTCTAGTTGAGTCCTTGGCCAGACTGCCCTACTAGAACTCATCTCGTCCTCTCTTCCTATTATCTGAACCATCACCAGAAGCTACCGCTTGGCCAACCTGGGGTATATCCTTATGGTTCCTCTCCACTTTGAGCACCTAGTTCTCCACCTCTGATAATGAACCTTGTCTGAAGATATTCATCTGGATCAGAATGGTTTTTCATAATCCAACCTCGAAGCACCACACCCTTGACACGTCATCACTTACCATACTAGGTACAAAGTGAGACAACTTGGTGAGAGTAGCTTCATAGTCCATGATGGACATGTCTCCCTGCAGAAGGCTCAAGAACTCCCGAGCTCTCTCTTCCCTCACTGTATCTAGGTAACAGTGCTTGAAAACCCAGTCCTTGAAGTCTTTACATGAAATTCCCTTGTGCCTATGAGCCTAAACCTGCACATCCCACCAACGCTTCGCCGGTCCTCTCAGCATATACATCTGCAACTTGACCCTCCACCTAGGATGCATGTTGAGCTGCTTAAAGATCATTTTCATTCTCTCTATCTAGTTCTCAGCCACCTGTGGACCACCCTCACCCTGAAAAAGTGGTGGGTGCTGCGACTGGAACTCCCACATCAGATATTCCATAGATGGATCTGTACCTTGTGCACATATGTCGATCCACTGCAAGACATGTACCAGGCTAGCTCGGAGCTTCTCGTGGAGCCATGGTCCAAACGCTTCCAAACCCGACTTCTATCCTGCCTACACTAGATCCTGAACCTGATCCTATCCCTTAGCATATACCCGTGGCTCCTGCTCTTCCTGCATAGGATCCTAAACCTAATCCTACAGCACTGTATCATCTCCCGCCTGACACTCCATCTGAGTTGACAAAAAGGAACCCACTAAATGCCATAAATGGTCAGAAAACATGTATATATATATATAAATATATATTCAACACATATAATGAAATCAGTAAAGAGATAGCATAAAACAACTCCATTTAATATCCCCTATTGAAACCTATTCCCATGGCATCCCAGCCTCATGGCCTCCTTACCCACCCTCAACAGAGCCAAGTATCAAAAGTACCTCGGGTCATTCTCATCCTGACCACTAAAGTTGCCTCAAACAGATGCCTAAGTTGCCCAATTCTGATGATCAAAATCACCTCAACCATAGTACCTGCCTACTCGTACAAGAGCCAAACTCAAATACCCTGCCACAAGAAATTCTACAAAAATATAAAGCATGGCATAACTAATTGAAATAAATAAGAAAATTTACCGGTAATTTTACCTATTCACATATCAAAAGAATATAAGGCATGAAAATTGATACTATTCACATGGTATTATCACATCACAAGGCATATATGTAGTTATGAAATTGAAATACCCGAAAATGTTCCTGTCAAAATCCAAACAATAACACCTTTCCATACAGGGCCTAGGTCAAATTCTCTTCTACCACACATGGTCAAGGTTTACATATCATAATAATTAACACCACACACCTATTGAGCCACTGAAGTGGAAATCGTATATATTGTAATCTGAGCAAAAAGAAAACAGAAATTCCCACCCATGGTAACTTGGTCCATCCCTCATACCTAGGGTTGTAGGCACCCAATCACAAGCTAGAAACCCAGTTCCAGTCACAACCTATCTCTATTCTACCATATCCCAAATAGTAAAACCAACAGAAATAAAAAGAGAAGACTCGATATCTTTAGTATCCAGTAAAACACTACTACTAATTCTATATCAAGGACTCCTTTAATACCACTTTGTGATGACCCAGACACAAAAAACCACCTTAATAATGCTAAACGGGTTGGTTGTTACTACCTTAGGCGCACCTCCCCAAACGCCAAAGGGTTATGGCTAGAAGCGAGGGTATTATAGGTAAATTTGAGAGGCTATACTCTCTCGAAGAATAATAATGGTACTGGTCCGAGTATAATAATAAATATGTAGCACAATTAACGTCTCATCAGACTTGAACCAGACCTGCAGAGTGGAAGCACATTCAATATCGATGAATAGCGGAAGCAATAAATAAAAACAACAGCAGCATAAAGCAAATAGAATAGCATGCTGATCACTTGTATTTACTACTGAACAACAAAACATGCATCCAAAGCAGGTCATACATATACATATATATATAAAGCGTGCCAATGGATAACCATCTGTAGCTACATAACAAGTAATCATGCTGATACATGAAAGGGAGTAAAACAAAATAAACACCTTCTAGGAAAGACCTCAAGATCCGTACCATCTTCATGAAATAGCTAATGAAGTCCTGCTCTTGAAGCTGTCCTCTTTCCTAAACGTAAATCCATAAAGTCTACATGCATCCCGAAGGGCACACATAGGGTGTGAGAGAAATATCAGTATCATACCGCCCAATGGTGAATACCAAATAAAAGTGTTTAAGAAGGAATCCATTTATAAATAAATCGTAAACAATATGATGCACAAATAAACATAAAATCCATTGGTGTTCTGTAGCCACCATGAAGTGTCACCTACTTTAGCCAACGCTGGAATCTCTGTCATGTAACCCGACACCATGTGCCCTCAGAAATCGCGTGTCTCAAGTACCGACATCCAGAAGGCATGCCCATAAAATAGTAACCCAAAGGAACAACGATGCCTCTCCTCAAATAAGTAACTATAGGGACAAAAATGTCTTCCCTTAAATAAGGTAATTGGATGAACATAGATGTCTTCCCTCAAATAAGGTAACCGGAGGAACAATGATGTCTACCCTCAAATAACGGCGAGCCTCTACCCCGCTACCTGAAAACCTCAATTCTATCCCCTGAAGGGTCTTCACCTTCCACATGGCTTCCTACAATAAGAACCCCAAAACCAATAATACCTAAACCACAACTAACGGGGGCCTCTACCCACATGAGTGAGCAAAAACACCTCATCATGGAGTCTCTATATGTGAACACTAATCAATGTTCTGAGTGAGCGGTAATCACCCAAATAGTTCCCAAGCCACAACCTATCTAACACCTTTTTTACCTTTGACCATATTGCTCAAGTCCAATGGCCTTTCCATTCATGTAACTTGAGCCATGGCCAACCTAATAGTCACTCTGCCTCAAGACAACATCCATGATGCCCAATCCCATGGTCAGAACCACCCAATGGAACCTGGCCCAAGCCCAACCTGTGACCATCATCACATAATAATATATGGGACATACCCAACACAACCCAAGGGTTACGGTATTTGAAATTCAGCAATTACATATATTGCACTTCTAAATAAGTCACATAAATAGGAAAAACAATCTAAACAGTTGAATTTTCACTAACCCAACAGTTATCACACAACAGCACTGAGGTCTTGAATGCCTCTAAATAATGTGATCTTTCTTTACAAGATTAAACATACTAGTTCTAAATAAAATAGTCCAATTATAACCATTTTGGCACCCAGGCCAAAATCTCCCAATGAGTGTCAGCCTCTCGCCTGACCTTGCTCAAGTAATATAGTAAATAAGGCATTCCCAATGGTATCCAATGGGTCTAAAAATTTATTCAATATGTAGTAGCTGATAAAATAGGGTCACACTCAAAATACTCAAATGCACGTTCTAAGTTGCCCCACTGAAAGGTCTACAAAAACACGAAAGAAGGTATGTACCACCTACTCAAGACTCGTAGACATAGGCACATATGATATCGAGATTCTATTTAAATCCGATCTTTGTAGATCTATGTTTCTGTCAAATTATGAAAATTCCACCTGGATGGAAACTTTGACGCGTGAGGAAAAGAAATTAGAATGAAACAGGGTGCGCGGGTTTAGCCTCACTATTGAGATTCTCCAACCACCGACGGATTGATGAACGGATGTCAGATGATGATTCTAGGGAAGGAAACCTTCTTTGGAACTTCATAACAGACCTATTCTGAAGTTCGGGAAGAAGAAGTTGTTTTTTAAAATAAGACATGATGCTCTTTCATTTAAGCGAATAAGAATAAAAATACATGGTTTTTAAAAAAGGACTACATACTGTATAGTATCTTTGTCCATACTCCAACTTAAGTGGAGGTATCCAGATAGTTAGTACACTCCACATGGGTCCACACATGGCTTTAACATAGCCGGTATGCAGAAAGAAGGATACACGGTATGTCGAGCAACACTACACGTTGTGTAATACGAAATTTCTACATGGTCATCACACAACATGTACTCGGCCAGCCCACGACCGGTACTCACCTAACCCATACACAATGTGTAATTAAGAGTACATGGATTTTAATATGGAAATTTCTAGAACTTCCCAATTTTTCCCAGTTTTATCAGAAACAAGTCAAAAATACAAACAGGGTCAAGATTTTGACCCGTTCTAAAAACCTGGGTTCCTACATTAACATTCTAACATATTGTGAACTGGAATTCATACTCTACAATATTATTCTTCATATCATCCCATTATAAATAATATTAATGATGTCTACACATCATTTTACTTTTTGGATTAATAGATAATTAAGAATAATAATCCTCATCAAATAGATCCTTATTCTTATTTGGTATGGATGGAATACATAATCAGTTCTTAATCCTTATCATTCTATAAAAATGAATGATAAACTCATGGTAATTTCTCACCATCCTAAATAGCTCTGCATATTTGTTCTTCACCTTATTAATCTTCACATGGATACATTTTTGGACACACATTTGATCGAAATAATTATTTCCCACCTCCTACATCATTACCATATACATCTATTCAAAATCATAAAATATTATGTTTTTTGTGTTCATTGTTATAGATAATCTACCATGATTTTTTCAACACACACCATTATCAACCTTGTTCACATTAATAGGGTGATAATATATTGATAAGTCTTAATATTTATATAGATCCAATCATATTATCTATCATATGTTAAACTATTTATTTGAGAATATATAATTTAAACTATTATGATAATCATATATATCATAATATTTACTATAATGATAATTCCACCATATCAGTAATTAATTAATTACTGTAACTATCTACAAATCAGGATTTGGTTCATTATTCTCATAAACCTTAAATTTACATGAGGCATAATCCATAACCATTTCAATCTTAATGACACTGCATCCCAGTACCTTCTTTGATGCATCACTATATATTAGAATCCCTTCCCCATTATAGGATAATGTGTGAATAGGTTTACTGACTATCCTTATCATTAGTTCCTTAAAATTTTCCTCACAATCATTTTTATAATATAATATATATCCCTTTTAAGTTAAAATGGTGATTGGATTAGATATTCCTGATAAATTCCCCAAAAACCATCGATAATATCCATCAAATTAAAGAATACTCCAAATCCCAGTCACTATGATTGGTCTATATAATGGTCCATGATTTCCCTTTATAAATATCAAAACTTTTTGAGATTATTATTCAATACATTTCACATATTCATTCTTATGGATAGTAAAGGTTTAGTGTTTTGGATACTAGATACATGATCATCTTATTTTATTAAAATCATAAATTTCCCCAATAAGATCATTCTATTTTGTACATATCATCAACAAAATATTCTTAAATATTTCTTCATAACATGGGGAAAAACAAAATAAAAGGTGAGTTTATATACTCATTCAGTGTACCATGGAAGGTATCAGTAGACTATTATTTGAAATCATAAGATAATAATATGATTATGAGATCAAGATCATAAGTTAAAAATATCATACCAAATCTATCAAAGATCATATATATGAGTCATTACATAATGGTTTATCATTTTATAAGTCATAAATCATAAAAGTGTAAAATCATCAAAACATAATCATGAACGATATGACCATTTCATAAAATTTTGGTACCATAATAATTATAGAAATTATCTTAGATTCTAATGATGACCTCTGTGACCATTAAATCATAACAGATCATTTATCAACTATTGTTTATCATTTTAAAATAGATCAAGAATCATCATATTTTTCCCATTTCATAAAGGATCAGGTATCACCACATGTTTCCCATGGAGTATCAATCATATCAACCTATTTTTAATATAAAATGAAACACATCGTCTAGTTCCCCAATATATATATCATGAGATATAGTACATTTCCTAGTGACTTGGAGGGAGATATTGGATCGATCAATTCTTAGTTATAATGTGACCATCGTCATTGGTTATAACATAACCACCCACCATGATTATAACATAACCACTATCAAATTATAAAAACCATAAAAAAATAGTTCCATAATATCATAAAATAGTCATCATATCATAACCTATTGAAAAAAGGGTCTCATAAACATTCCATGATAACATAACACATATAAAGGAAATGTGTCTCATAATCATCTCACTAATTTCTCATTACAAAACCTAGGGAAAAGGAATGGGTTCCATAAACATATATTCGTGATATTAATAAACCATATATGGAAAGATAATCCATAGTAAAATTAGATATTTTCCAATGTAAATAATAAGTAACTTCATTGTATGTCATCTTCGATGGAAAATGATTTTGAAATATCACTTGGATCATTTCTTAATGAAAATAGGTATTACAATTTGAGAATAACTTTTGAAAAATAAAATTTCACTTAAATATTTTCAAAATAATTTTAATTGAAAATAACCTTGGAAGTTTATAGATTAATATTTAACTCATTGATCAGTCATGAAGTACAAAAATTCTATTCATGTTATACACATTAAAAGGATGATTCTTTTAATGTATTGGTAAAATAAAAAAGGCCTATTTGGAAATAAAAATCAAGATTCATTTAAAATTTATAAAAAAAGTCAAACAAGGGTAAAAAATTCATTAAAATATAATTGGATAATAGTAATACCTTTCTTTGAAACTTTTTTAGAAAACATGGATATTGAATAAAAAGATTTTTGGACCAAAGAGTGAAATAAAGATGATTTATCTTAAAAACAAAATATTATTATAACTAAAAATTTAATTCAGAAAAATGATATGAAAATATGTGTTTTATAGAAGTAAATAGAGGAGAATAAAATACATTATTTAATTCATAGGTATATCATATAACAATAACATTGGAATCATATCAAAAACAATCCTGTTAAACAATGATATTGTATCATTAAGCTGTTTCCACTTTGGTATATTTTGAATCATAAGCACCATTAATTAAAGAAAAATATATGGACATGAATATACTATAATTATAATTATATGAAAAATAAAATACATTAATGGGAAGTATATACACCACATAAAAGAAACATGTGGTGTATAAGGCATGCATCCCAAAGAAATAAAAGTGAGAGGACAATCAATAGACTTAAGCCTCAACATCCTTCACACAGATTCAAATGTACTGTATAATAAATATATGTTTATATAAAGATATTAGAGAAAGTAATTATATGTATCATTTCATATATTATTTTCATAGGATCTTTTATTACCCATTTATTAAAATTTTCTTGATAAAATAATTTTATGGGTAATAACTGAATTTTCTTTTCCATATAATCTTTGTTTGGTATTTTTTGTCCTTTAAATTTGATCACAGCTCCATCATCTAGAAAATGATAAAAATTATATAAATATAAAATATATTCAGTATATATGTATTTATATAAATATGAAAATCTTAAAGATAGAAAATGATTCACACCATTTATGGAGACGATATACCATACGTATACATGGATGTAATTCCCATTTTATTGATGGGTGAAATTGAAGAAATGTAAATAATAAATAAATATTATAGAAAATATTTATGTCATATATATGATATATTTACAAACTTATCCTTATCACCTTCCATGTAAATTATATGTTAATAATGAAACACATCATATTCGTGAGGTAGTAGTCCACCATACACACTAGAGACATTATCATATTCTAATGGAATGGAAAATAATAAGGTGAATGTGTTACTATAATTCCATAATTTTAATTATGTCATACATATAATATAAATATCTTATATCTATAATTATATCCAACCATGATAGTTTGTTATAGAAAATGAATTATATCAGTTTGTGAGGTGGTAGTCTTCCAAATACACGATCAGCGTTTTCATTAACCACTTGATGGATGAGGAGATAGATGTAGGTCATTACATTAAAAAAATAATATGAAAGTTTATTGGGAATTTATTTTTGTAATATCATCATAATTTAATATTATTTTAATAATTTAGAAGATGAAATATATTAAAAATCCAAGCTGATAATGTTACTTGTTCAAAAAACCTATTCATATTTTCACCAAGATACTTCCAATCGTGGCTTCCTAATCACTGTAAGGCCTATATTATGTGATGATGGATTTAATTAAGATATGTGATTATATATTGGTTAAAAAATAGTTTTATTGTGAAATTTAAAGGATATAGGGTGGCCTTTTTTATGTTGGGTAGAGTACACACTTGGAATTTTTTAAATGAATAAGGTGTAGGCACAATTTTTACATTACACAATACTCCAAAGTAAATCATTATTGAACCATAGTTTGAATATGTTGATTTATTTTCATTAAATATTATTTTTTTATGTTTCTATGTCATTTTACCCCTTATAATTTTTATTTATCCCTCATTCATCATATTTATATATTATCCACTATAAATAATTTTTATGATTTTACTATTAATTTTGACCAAAAATTATGTTCACTTTATTATATAATATTAATTATATTTATTAAAAATATTAAACCCATAATTCCAAATTCCATTCATATAAGTTGAGATAATTAATAAAAAATTAATCTCATAGATGTGATGTAAAAGCATCATTCAAAAGAGATATTTTTCATATGTATAAAATATTTTAATATCAAACTTCAATTTGAAGTTGATTCAAATGACTATATTGTATTAATAAATATATTATTAAAAAATTATACTTTTAATAAAGTATTAAAATAAATTTAGGCTTAAATTCATTAAACAAAAAGAATGTTTTTAATAACAATCAATTTTTTAAAATTCATAAAAGAAATCCTTTTTTTAAATTCACATAAATTCACTAGATGATAATTTTGATATGTATATTTCAAAAATGGAGTTTATTTTTTCATGTATAATTTTTTAAATTAAAAAAACATTGACTATTTTTTCAAAAAATGTAATAAAATTTTTTTTTATAAAAAACTATATTTTTAGAATAAATAAATACTTACTAAAGAATTAAGTAATTTTTATCAATATGGATTCTTTATATAAAACCATTATACATAATATTTTACATTTAGTTATTCCTATTAATAACACATTGTTTAACATAAATTTTATAATATTTTTTGTTAAATAACAATATTAACAATGTAATGCAGTTCATTAGAACTCGATTTTTCATGTAACGCTTGCTATAAATGAAAGTATATTTATTTGAAGAATAATATTTTATTTAATCTAAGGGTTTTATATTATAACCTCTTAAATATATTACATCCTTGAAACTTGATCTTTATCTCAATAATCAAGGGTTTTACTTTTGAAAATTATTTTAAGGAAAACAAACATAATAGAATGTGTCAATAAAAATTCCTCCTGAAAAGATGGAAAATAAATTTTGTAGGTAATCACGTAATTAAGTCCAAAAATAAGATAAATTTGGTGGGAATATAAAATAAGTATATGGAAGATAATAATAACACCCATAGTTTAATAGAGAGTGATAGAGATCAAAGTCATGGGAAAGTTAGCCACTAAAAAACCATAAATATATTATATGTTAAAATACTATTGATTTAATAAAAATGAAATCATTATGATTTTTTATCTATGGATAATTTTGTTCGAAAAGTTAAGGAATTTTTAGAGGATCGTATACTTAATTTATTTCATTCCATTTCATAAGTACAATATCATATTTCAATTATGCTTCAAACAATTTAAACTTCACACATTAATCTATAAAATATAGATGAATACATCATACCTGAAGAACTAACAAATCAAAAGTACCATAAAATAATAATAATACATTACTTCTATATATAGTAATTATGAAAAAGTTTTTCACTGGTTATCCACTACGAAAAAATTCAGCATATAGTTATGTAATACATTAATCTCTAAAACTGTTACCAATGTTAATCATTAACCATTCAACAAATTATTGTCCATATTACCCTTCCATAATATAAAATTTATAAAGGTGGTAACTAAGTTCCCCAAAATAAACTTAACATTAATTACCCAAATTTTATAATGTATATATTAATTATCACAAACCAAATTAGTGAATTCCTTGGTAATGTATTCGCTTGAAACGTAATGAGAACTGGAATTACCATAAAACAACATTGAAAAAATACATTCTTCCTCATTCCTTAAATAAAACCATCGATTATTGAAAAACATTTATATATAAAAAAATTATGTAAACACACTGAATGATAAAATATAACACATTTTCAATAAATCTATAATATGTTCCATGGTCATCAATAATATCCAATTTACATTATCCATACCAATTATTTATTTATCAAAACTATACACAATTATTTCAGCATTAGGAACATA
The DNA here is from genome assembly GCA_963277665.1 of Viscum album. Classification (NCBI taxonomy): domain Eukaryota; kingdom Viridiplantae; phylum Streptophyta; class Magnoliopsida; order Santalales; family Viscaceae; genus Viscum; species Viscum album. The sequence continues at coordinate 285,624,373 of OY728151.1, read as the reverse complement.
TTTAGCGTTATCTTCCCTTGTAAATATGTTTGCTATAAAATATCCCTATGAAATTAAATAAATTTTGTAGTGCATCAATTAAATTAAATATATACTCAAAAAACCACAATTGAAAACTTCTAAAATTAATTCCATCTGTATTTCAAAATTTATATTACATAACTGTTGAATCGTAATACATAAGCACTTCAATCATTCTACATCAATCTAAAACCATTATCTAGGCTTCATAATCATATTAAATACAAAAAAAAATTCCTTCAATATGAAATATGATTCATTTATTAAGATCCATCAACCTTAGTTTAATAATTATTCTTAAATTTGATATAAATAATATTTTCATAACAAAACATGCCTATCATATTTCATTTTTTGTCTCTTCATCATCATCAGTAAAACCATTACTCAAAAAACATGGATGATTAAAATCAAAATATTTTCCACTTGGAAACTGATTTTCATAATCCTTATACATTATAAATTTATAAAATTCAACTGTTAATGATACCTTAGACCATTATTCTTATACAATTTATTAACTAATATTTTCATTATACCATGGAAATTATTTTCTTTTTTTCTATTTTCCACACAAAAACACATTCTTCTATTTTTAATACATTACATTGAGTTCTTTTTCCCACATTAATGAAATATATGAAAGTAAATATTCTTTACTCTATGGTATCCACCCATCGAGATCTTAGTTATATCTATACTTATCATCTTTGGTGAGTCTGATAGTGACTTATGGTTCCTGATATTAATAATATTTCATTATAGCTGATTTGGAATAATCATAATATCACTTACTCTCATCATCATCACATATGATTTCTTATTAGAAAATTTTATATCCCATTCAACATTAACATAATTCTTTATGGTTATTACTATTTACAAAAACCAAGAGGAATAGTTTTAGAAATAATATTCATAGTGGGAAACCACAAAATCATGAAAAATCATTTAAAATATTTCAAAATCCTGACACTTTCTTTTCTATCTATGACACATTAGGTTTATCCTAGGATATTCATGTTGATAAGATATTGAAATAAATCATTAAGGATCATAATAAAAAATTTAATTAACAAAATCATATCCCCCATGAGTGTAAAATATTCTGCATAGTAAGGTCACAATTACCATGCACCAGAATAAGGGATGCGATATAATCTCCCTACTCTTTTTTAGGTGGTAGAACCTAGATGAATCTATTCCCAAACCATGTGAACTTGTATTATACATTCATGGATGTATTTCAAGGGAAACACATAATATCTTCTTTACCAAAACATTGGGATGTTATCCTATACATAGACTAGTCATATAGGTTCTTCACTAATGTTTTATCATCCTATATTCTAAAGGATAAGTAAACCCTACTTTGATATGAACTATAATTTCCTTGTAATTCCATATATAAATGTTACGTAGTTTTAGATGAATATTGAATAAAATTTACAAATACACACTAGAGGTGCATAATGGTTTAGTGTATTAGGTGACTAGATACATAATCATATTCTTTCATGAAATATGTTTAAATCATACTAGCATTATATTACCATTTAGTACTCCAAATATACATACCCTACATAAATCATTCTTCAAAGCCTAGGGAAAGGAAGAAAAAGAATTTATGATCTCTAAAAATTAGTAAGGTTAACCATTAAATATATAAATATATGATGATAGGAATATAGAAGACATGAATAAAGGTATGAGATCATGATCATAACATATAGGATAGATACCCAATCTATCAATGATAAAAAAACATTATTCACGACGCAAAGATTTATTATTTCAAATATTTGAATCATAATAGTGAAAAATCATCTTAAATAAATATGGAAACAAAATTCCATGTATTAAAAGTGTGTCTTCATTATAATTATAGAGACCATTTAATATATCAAGGGTAACTTCTTAGACAACAAAATCATAATTGATCAGGAATCAACATCCATTTCCCATTTTGTATTGGATAATGAATCGTTACCTGTTTCCCTTTTCATAATGGATCATGCATCAGCCCATGTTTCCTATAGTGGATCAAGAACATCTACATGTTTCCCATATAGGACAGATCACATATGATTGTTTTTATCATTATATCATGACATATATAACTTTTCCCAATTCATTGTATGGAGAAATATGCCTCACCACTATGTGGTTATAACATTTCCATTATCCTTAGATATAATGTAAACACTATTTGTGGTAATAATTGTACCACTATCCCATAATTAAAACCATAAAAATGTGTTCCAAAAGATCATAAAACATTTATTATATCACAACCCACAAAAATTTTCTCATAAACATTCCATTATAATATAAACCGTAGAACGGAAATAGGTCTCATAATCATCTCATCAATTTATCATAGCATAGACTACGAAAAGGGATGGGTTTCATAAACATATCTTCATCTTATTAATAAAACACGCATGGAAATAATATGGATGGTACAATATAATCACAACCCTAGTAAATTATAAGTAACATCAAAGTATGTCAACATAAAAGGAAAATGATTTTTAAAGGTTAATTAGAACAAATATTGAAGAAAATAGCCACTGAACATTAAAAATCAATTTATAAAACTAAAAATTAATAAATAATTTTAAAAATTATCTTCTTTGATACAAACCATGATATAATTAATTTAATATTTAAATCATTGATCGATCATGACTATAAAAAATTCAATTAATGTTGTAATTTTTAAAATTGATATTCTTTTCTAATTTAGGAAGAAGACAAAATGACTATGTTTAAAAAACTAAATGGAGATTAATTTGAAACCAATTATTATAAATTCAATAATATGTAAAGGTGAAATTAAAAAATAAATGGATAATAATAAAATTATTCTTTTATAAATTCTTATAAAAAACATAGATATGGGTAAAATGTGTTTTTTTCTAAAGAGATAGATAAAGATTACTTTCATAAAAGAATTACATTGGAATCATTAAAACAAGTAGAGTAAAATAATAAAAAAACATGAACCTTCTTGTAATGAAAATATCATAAGAAAAAGAATCAGTTTATTTAGGGGTAGATCATAAGTTCTCATAATTGTATAATTATTATAAATAATCCCGTTAAAAGATGAGACTGTACCATTAAACCTTTACCACATTGGTATATTTTGAATCAAAATCACCATGAAATAAATAAAAATTATATAGACATGTATATCCAATATTATAATGAAAAATATTATAAAATAAATTCATGGTAATTATATACACTATAGATAATATACTATTGTGGTATAAGGCAAGTGTCCCATAGAAATAAAACTGAGACCAAAATCTCTTTCTTTAAGACTTGAATTCATTTATACCCATATTAAAATACTATATAATAAATATATGTTTATAATAAATATAATAAATATCTTTAAATATTCATACCATTCCATATATGGTTTACTTGTTACCTTTTATCACTATTTATTAACATTTCCTTTTTTAAAATAATATTTTGGGTATTGAATGATATATTTTTATCATGTATGTTTCAGTTTGGTATTTCTTGATCCTTTTAATTTGATGATGGATATATCATATCCATAATTTTAACTAGGATAAAAATACTATATATATGAACTAAATATTTATTTAGATGAATCCAATAAGCCTAGTGATAGAAAATGGATTACACTATTCATGGAGATGGAAGGCAATATGTATTCATGAATATTTTTTTTCATATTATCATTATAGGAAACAAAAGAAATAAAATACTATATTACCTTTATGTAATATTTTATTATATATTTATATATGAAATATTATTGTTACAATAAAATTTATTACCTTCTAAGTAAATCATATGAAAATAAATAATTATATCACTTCCTAAGGCGGTAGTCCGCCATATACACGATCGATGTTATCATATTACCAAGTAATGGAATGTAAATTTTTATATTATATTATAATTATAAATGATTAATTATGTCAAAAATACATATAAATATTTAAAAAAATTAAAAATTTCTATCCATGAGATTTTTTTCAAAGATAATCATTTAGAACATTACGGAGGAAAATGATCTTTAAACATTATAAAGTGTCTCATTCCACGTTGAAACATTTAAAACATAATCCACCTAAATAAATATAATTAAATTAAACTTATAACATAATGAGAATAATTAAATTTATGATATAACATTTCAATTTTCAGTATATACACCATATAAAAGTGAATTGGTGGAAAATAACAAATAAGTCTCCATGAGATATATATTGAGACAAAATCCATTACCTTGCGCTTTATTTTCTATGAATGGACATTAACAACCTATATAATGGTTTTAATAGTAGTAATTTATTTTTAATGAACCACATTACTATTTATAAAATTATATATTATATTATTATAATATCATATTAACTAGTTGATGACAACCTTTCATTATTTTTACAATTGCGGGTTTTAATTTCCAAGAATTTGTTTTAACTTTTTACACAATTTTCTTATTAATTAGATCATGGATTAATAATATAAAAAATTTAAACCATGATTTAAGTACATATATATTCACTATATATTTATTTATAATAATAAATAATATTTGGAGATGGGGAAAAATGCATAACTCTTAGAGACAGTAGGCCGTATGTATGCATGAATGCTACATTCATTTCATTGTTGTATTAAAAGAGTGAAAAGTAAATGATATGTATGTATATTAAGATTAATTTATTATATCTGTGTCATTAATGTTTCATAGTTTTAATAATACCATCCTTTTTTATGTTCCGTGTATTTTGTGAACGAATCAAATCGCTTTGAGGTGGCAGTAGTCCACACTTCCACAAACAATGTTATCATACTTACAAAAATGGTAATTATAAGGTTATGCGTTATATAAAAATTACATAAGAATGATAAAATTAGAAATATCATATATATCATATATAAAATTTTTTTACATCATAATTCCCACCACAAGAGGTGTTAAATTAAAGTTGATCAATTGTTATTTTTTGAGGCGGTAGTTTTCCATATACATAAACTATAGGTTCATTACCCATTATATGGAAGTGTGAGTATGTATAGGTCAAAACCATATCATAAAAAAGATATTAGTATATAGATGATATTATTTTTATTATATAATTACAGAATATAGAGAATTTAATGAGTGGAGAAATAAATAATACTAAAGATCTTGAGGAAGGATGTTACCTGTCATGCTAGAATATCATTTTGGTTTTCACCAAAGGGATTCATTTGATGGATTTATTCCCAAGGTGAGGCTTCTTACTTGTGTCTAGGGATGTTTAGAAGCTGTTTGGGTAGTTATTTATTGAGTCAATGTTTCTTTAGAGGTGTGATTATGTGGGTGGGATGAGTGCCTTTTTATAGTGGAGGAAGAGTGGAATTCTTATAAATTTTGGAAAATGGAATTCCACCACTGTTTTTCCTATGTCACGAGGCTCTAATAATAGTAAAATTTATATCCAAGGGAATATAGGGAAAATATATTTTATTCTAATGGTTTTTGGGAAGATTATAATACATTTTTTGACTTATGATTATGGTTTAGTCCCTTATTAAGCTAATTTTCCTCTTAATTGATGTAATTAATTTTAATTACATTCAATAATATTTTAGGTAAAAAACAATATGATCGTATTATAAATTATAAATTATTATTATTCAAAATATGGAGTTGAATTTTCCATATTCCAATAAAAATGTTTCATAAATTAATTTAAATTTATTCTCCTAGACGAGATGATAATGCAGGTTTATAATGTAAAATCATTCAAGAGATTGCTAAGTTTATATATCCAATTTCAATGGGAAATTAATTAAAATAACATAAATTTGTTTAATTAAAAAAATGTTATCTAAATTATCTTCAAAATAAATTTAAAGTATAATTTATCCTTATAAATAAATTAGATGAAAAATAAGTTCGGAATTAAAATTCTGTATTTTTTGATATTCAACAACAAATGAAGCTTCATAGAAAGAAAAAACATTTAGCCTAATATAATTTTTTTCTTATGATTTAAAATACGATGTTTATTTTTGAGTTATAAAATAAATAAATGGTAAATATTTTTATTTAAAATTAGTTCTCCATTAAAATGTATAAAAACTACCTTTATTAAAATATAGGTTTTTATGCATAAAATTAGGTTTTTTCATATATTATGACAATAAAAAATATTGGATGAATATAGAAATATTTGATTGAATATTATATACATATTACACTAATATAGATCAATAATTTTAATTAACTTAAATAATTAGGATTAAAAATATTTGTGAGCATCAAAATGGGTTTTTATAAAAATATTCCTTTAATTTTCAATTAGTTTTTATATTAATTTATAATTAATTTGCATCAATGAATTGATTTTATATTTTAGTAAACTATATATTTTAATAATTTAGTTAATAAAATTCATAACTTCTAATTTAACAGCTAGTCTATTTCTTATAATATTAAGAAATAATGTATTAATAATAAATTATTGTTCAGTGAAACTTAATCTTGTGTATAATGTAAGCTATCAAAAAAAGTCAATCTTGTGTGCAATGCAAGATAACTCATCATTTCATGAATTGAAACATAAATAATATGTTAAATATAATTAAAATATTAAATATACTTTAAATTATTAGGATATTTCATTTTCTTACATTCTAATTCATGTGTGTTATACACACTATCAAACACAAGGTTCTTACTTGAGAATTTCGGGGTGTTAAATTATCCCCAGCATAAATAAATTGCATCCTTAAAATTTTATCTATATCCTGGTATAATATTGATTTATATTTAAAAATAAAACATTGTTGAAAACCAAACATTGTATATGGGGTTAATAACAAATCTTCTTAAAAATATGAAAAGGAAAATGCGAACGTTATCACAAAACTAATTTTTAAAATAGGATAACATTAGTGAAAACATGGAAATTAAAAAGAAATATAGCTATAATGTTATGATGAAGAGTGATGGAGAATATGTTTTCATTAAATTTGATTACCACAAAGCTATAAACCATGGTTATGAAAAAAGTCAATTGATTTATAAAAAATGATGGTAATAAGATAGTATTTTTGTTGAAGATAAATTTTCCTAGAGTTGAGGAATTATTTAATTCTCTACGAATATAAGTAAATATATGTATCTCTTTCATAAGAACAATCTCACCCTTTGGTTGTGAATTGAACTATTTACACTTCATTTCATAGTATAATATTCCTTGTATGGTGAATTAATTCATTCACCTCAAGAACCTCATCCAAATATGAACTTAAAGCATTTAATAAATGGATAACTTCTACAAATTATTATGATCCAAAAATTTATAAGGAAGGAATATGAATTTGTAAAATGAATTTGTCATTATGTTTCAATCAATATGAAGTATCTATTTACTCATCGCATACCAAACATATGAAAACATTTATCATGTATTCTCTTAAAGCGTGGTAATAACATCAATTAATATAAACATTTATTGAAAACATTAATTCTTATTTATTATTTAATTAAAATACATGTTATTGTAAATATTACATGAATAAAAAAGTGGTGTAAACTACAACAATGATAACATAAGCCACTTTTTGAAAATACCAATAATCGGTTCTAGTGTTGTTAGCAGTTATCCATAATATCATTTTCTTTTTCAAACAAAATTATATAAAAATGATTAAAATATTTAGGTTTATATTTTCCCAAACCATGAATTTTCAAAAAAAATTAACTTGTTACTAAATCACAAATCTTATTACCATTCAACATTTGATCCCAATTCATTAATTAAAAAGTATTGTAGTATAATCCTTACATATTTCATAATCAATATGATGAGAACATCATTAAATAAATTACTTTAAAAAATATATCCTAGATAAAAATATATAATAATATTAATCATTAAACTTCATATATATCAATAACATAAGGTTTACCTTGATCCCTTATATTCTTCTATTATAGATTATCTTGATGCTTGAAGAATTCGTTTTTCATATTTCACCCATATCCTTGCTTTTGTAACATTAACTATCAATTTGTTTCCTTCTTCCTTTTGAATTAATTTTCCTATTGATCATTTTATTGACACTTATAATAATCTCCAAATACTTTCAAGAATTTACTAGGCTTATTCTTTGAATAGTATTCATATATTGAAAATTTCTTCATTTACTTGTTCACTTTATCTGTCATTTTGTCTTCATTTATCTACTTCTCTTGCTTCTCATTTAATCCATAAGACTTGTATAATTATTTCTCTATATTTATAGGGAATATAATTATCTCATCATATGAATAAAATGTTTTATACACTAGTTCCCTAAAGATACCTTCCTCAAGTACTTCAATGAAATGATCAATCAATCATTATTTGTTTCTTATGAAATCCATATAATACATTGCTAACATGGTACAGGTAGCTTCATACTCCACAATAATTTATTCATCATTTTGATTAAACTATGTTACATTTTCTTCATCTCATTTTTTATCAGGAAGGAAGTATTTATTTAAGAATTTATACTTAAAAGTTTTTTATTCCATGAGTTTTATTTCTTCATCTTCCCAAGTATTTTGGATCATTAACTACCATTGATATGCATCTCTATTTAGACAATATACTACAAGTGTTTCCATTTCCTTATCACAAATTCTTAATCCTATGAATATATTATCCAAAGACTTAATCTATCACTTAGATACCATTTTATCATTAGTCCCACTAAATGATGGTGGTCAGTGTCATATAAAGTGATCTAAAATCATCGAATATCACTGTGGAACAATTTTCTCAATATGAAAAAGTATATCAATAATTACCTCATTATAATTTCCTAATATTTACATAAATTTCACTGTTACAATACCAACTATATTGATTTCATCAACTGGTAAATCTCTACATTTCCCACGAGTATTGATACCATTAGTCCTTCCAAGAGTCATTTCAAAATAAATGAAAACACTGGATTAGATCACAAAACCATATTGTATAATTACCAATATGTTATACCACATAACATAAATTTAAATCTTGTAATCACAAACATTGGTTACTTTTATGAAATCATTGCTTCTAAATCCATCATAATGAATTGTAATGAAATTTTGAATTATTCGAAGCATACCCCTTTGGAGTGTCAAATCAGATGCCTAGTAAATCCCTTTATTGCATACTAGGTTATGTTGAGTAATTATTGACGTGCCTTTTCTAAATTTTTACACCTAGGAACATCTATTCCAAAACCATGTCCAGTTGTAGTATCCAGAGAGGGATGTATTTTAGGAAGACCTACAAAGTCTCTACCTTACCAAAATTATATGATGTTCTCATATACATATTCTCAATGTCTATATTAGGGTTGTATCCCCAACTCGATGTTTTATAAATATAGTTCACAAGGTTACTTTAAAACATTTTTTGATACCTACTGTAACACCCTGACCCAAAAATTAGTAAGGGAAATAGGATTATTAAAATAATCATATAGGTAATTCTACTAGAGATAAATTTAATGAAGAAACAGAGGATATATTAAATTTGAAAAAAATAATGCATGTATATAACATTTTGTTATATTAGTTCTAATGAAACAATGGTAATGAAGTAAATGAATGTGAAAATTGAAAAGGTATAGACTTCATATTTACAAAATACATGTGGAGTATAAATCAGAGATAATGAAAAAACCCATTATGGGTGAAGATATTAACTCAAATAACAATAGTATATATTATTTATATGCATAGTATTTTGTAAAAGTTTATTTGGAACCATTTAAACAAAAACCTATATATTATTTTGATCAACATTATAATAATTATAAGAGATAAATTCACTCTCAAGAACACGTAAACTAAAAAAAGAAGAATAATTGAATGAAGTAAACTCTAAAAAAATTACAACTCATTAAAAATGATGTAATTTACCATATTAGAGAATATAAATGTTAATTTGAGTAATGTATATTCATTATAATTTGATATTAAACATGGAAAATATAATAGTACTATAAGTTTATTAAATTATTTAACTTGAACTTTAGATAATATAAATTTTATTTTTATTAATATTTTTAAAAAATATCCAATTTTTGTTTATAAATAAATTGATTTATGTTCTTGTTTGATCAATTAAATTAAATATATTAATAAGAAAATGATTACACATATTAGTTTCAACTTTAGTTATAGATGTTATTGTAAGAAACCTCATAATAGAATTACTTAAAGGGTCACGTATCAACATTTATTTGGAGTAGCCGCAATAAAATATATTTAATTAATATATTAGGATCTAAAATTTAAAGACTATTAGGAAATTTATTTATGTTAGAATCATATATAGAGCTTAAAATAATACTATATGATAAATTTAAAAACTATGTTTTATTTTGATCATCAAAATATAGTATTTGGAATTTTATTTCATAATAGTTTTAATGTTGAGGAAGGGTGTGGAATTGTTTCCTCGCATTTTTTATAAATTAATAACAATTTAAAAATTAAGGGAAACCATTAATTATTTAACCAAGAATAGATTATTAAAACAATGAATTGGAAATACTTTAATGGATGTAAATTCATGAAAGATAATTTTTTAAAATATTATTTTTAAATATTAATTAATATATTTTTATACCACTATTACTGACTTAAATCTATTAAATTGAATTTGAAAATTAGTAATTTTTCAAGAAAACAAATAAAAAAATTCTTAGATTAACATGGAACAACACCTTATAAATAAATTTAATATTACCAATAATATTTTAAAACTTTCATTTATTATAAAATATTAAACGAATTTAAGTATTATAAACCACTATTAAACTATAGAACGATATTTCATCAATATACAATAGATAAATGTGTAAATGGAAGATCTAACACCCCGACCCCTCTAAACCGGATCTAGTGCATTAGTTGTTATATTGGAATGGTTAGGAGGAATGAAAATCCCAAAGTAATGAATGGTTTAGTAGTATTGAAGAAACTGGATACGTAGATGTAACTCAAATTACATTGGAAAATGTTACAAAATACAATACATAAAAAAACTAAAAAAAACTACATCTAAAGAGCGTAATAAATAGCCTCATCTTCATAACCTGTTAAAGGTAAAAAAATAAAGGGGTGAGATCTAATTCTTATAAAGGGTTAAAAATAGAGGAACCATGAATCAATAATAACTGAATTTTAAACAATTTCACCTAATCAATATGGCATGGTGAATAAATGAGAAACTCACGCCATTAATAAACTGAGAAATGAAACTACACCCATATATTTTTTCATAGTGAAAACATCATGAATAATAATAACTGATAATGATTTAATATAATTATTATTAATTGGACATCATTTATCTGGCACATGAAACCATAATTCCATAAAAACGGTTTAGTTTTGTGTGTAGAAACCCCTTTGATTTTTGGAAACAAACTCGAAGGGTTTGTCGCCAGCTGATTTATCTCATGAGACCTACTGATACATCAATGGGATATAGTAGGACCCACCCACCTCTAAATCCAAATCATTATTTATACATAGTTTCAACACAAGAGTAACATGAATTTACATTATCCAAATAGAATAGATGATACAGATTGATCAATATTTCCACAGTCAAAACAAAATTCAAAATAAATACCATAAGTAAAATGGTATACGACCTAGAAAATAATAATATCCATGATATGAGAATATCGATATTTAAATGGAATATAATTACAATTGAAAAGTGATCTCAAATGGGAATTAGGTACACCGCATAAGAAAGAGCAGGGGCACAATACTAAGCAAGTCAAATGAAGTGAAATTGGAGAGAAAGCTCGTTACCACATTGTAATCAATTGAGTCCTATGATAAAAAGTTAATAACCACCAAATTAATCACATAATACCATGAATATAAATATAATAAATATAATATATATCAAATGTAAGTAAAACTATACCACATATAAGAAATAAGAGGCAAAAAATGGAAATCCCACATAATTGAAGGTGAGACGAGAAAACCCCTTACAACCATTTTGGCATGGTAACGAGTGTTATTACGAGGGCTTAATGAGAGGTAAATGGGTATAAAATTATTTATATGTCACAAGGGTAGTATTGGGGGGGTTTGAAAACATACCCCATTATTAGGAATTAAAAATAAATGGGTACAACATGGGGGAGATTCTTAAACAAAAGTGAGAGAGAGGATCCCTTACCTTACACTCGAAGGTGTTATTGATTGTTCATAATGACCTGAATAATAAAATTTAGATTCATTAATTAATAATTCAAGAACCTCAACTACATATAATTAATATGTTATAACCTTATTAGGTTCATTAAGGGCATTTTTGATGGCTTTAAGAGATTTAATTTAATTGTTTTGGTAGCATTTTCTTCTTTGGTTTTCATGATCTGTTTACTTGTATTCGTGAATGGATGTTTGTTTGAAATGTGGTTAAACATACAAAAATGTTATTATACATTATTATTTAAATTAAATAGATATAAATTAAATTAAAATTATTTTTTTATATACCAATAGGATGACTCATTCGATGAGTTAAAAATAAACGCTTGGATTTGGCTTGGCGATTTTGTGCACAATGAACTTGTTTTGTATTATTTTTCGATATTATGTATGTTTAATGAATACTGAACATTAAACATGATAAAATTAAAATATTATACTTTTTTTACAACATTGTAAAGGTTTCATGACCAGTATTGAAGATAGTAATGAAAATTGAAAAACTGCCTTTCTTGAGTGTGATAAATTAATATATCTCAAATATTGTTTGCATTTACTGTATAAAAGGAGGTATAAAAGAGATATTATGATTAAATATTCCATTATAATAATAAAAATCCAGTACATGTAATTTACTATAATTATCATGTCATTTGGATGGGGTGGGGTTGGAAGAGATCAACCTAAATAATAAAACTTGTAAAAGAATTTGAATGAAAATAGAAGAGAGGATTGCCTCTTGAGTACTCCTCCTTGATAAACTCCTCAAGACCTTTGTTTTAGGAATTTTGGTGAGACCAGAAGGTCTTGGACGTGGGGAGATGGATTTTCAATAATATTTGGTAGAATTTAGGAAAGTCTTGAAGCTTGAGTGGTGTGGGAGGAAGAGGAAGTGAGGGGTGGTTTATATAGTGGACGGGAGAAGAGTTTTCTTAATATTATAATCATTAATTTATTATTTCCTCTCAAGAAAAGAAATAGTGAGTATTACATGGCCAATAATAGTAATATATGAATGTGAGTTCTGGATTTGGGTGCTTACATCACTCATGATTCTAGTAATAGTTAATTTAATTTATAATGTATTTATACGTTAAATTAATGTATTTTACTATTCACCAAAAGTTCTAGTATTAGAGAAAAATACCAAAAATTCACCCAAACCATTTTTGGACGTGTAAAATCCAAATATGAATTCCATTTTTCAAAAATAATATCTTAAATATGATTAATTAAAAAATTTATTAAAATCATTATTTAATTGAAAAATATAAACACTTAAAATATTCATCTTCACTTTTATGGTGCCTAAATTCATTTATATGCTCAAAGGTATGTATAACATTCATAAGAGTCATATTACTATTAATAAAGATAAGTTTCTATTCATAAGGGCATGTTACTATTCCTAAGTGTAGGTTACTATTCACTGAAATTTAAGTTAATTATATCAGACTCTAAATATCATTTTGAACACAACCGTGAATGTTAGATTTTTAAAATTTAAATAACAGAGCTAGAACATTTAAGTTTAATGGCTAGGTTATTGATATATCCTATAAGTAACCATGTTTTTTTCTATAGAGGTTTAGTGATTCATGTAATATAGGCTATAAGTAGAATGTATTTACAAGAAACATACCATGAAGTGTTTGGGGTGCTACATTATTCCCTCCTTCAGAAATTTCATCCTTGAAATTTTATCTATGAAGCCCACCAAAAAGATGTGGGTGATTGTTTTTCATAACATCCTTAGGTTCCCATGTTTCTTCCTTCATATTTTGGTTTCTCCAAATAACCTTTACTAGATCAGTTGTCCGATTTCTCAATACCTGCTCCCTTGTGTCAAGAATCCCTATAGGCTTTTCACAGTATGAAAAATTAGGTTCCATTTATATTTCTTCAAATGTGAGTACATGTGTTGGGTCTTGAATTTATTTCTTTAACAATGACACATGGAACAGATCATGAACTTTGGAGATATTTGGTGGCATCGTTAAATGGTAAGCTACAGCTTCCATTCATTCCAGAATTTCAAATGGTCTGATGTACATGAGGCTCAGTTTCCATTTCTTAACAAACCTTAATACACCCTTCCACAGATATACCTTATGAAATACATGATCACCCAATTGGAATTCCCAATCCTTTCTCTAGTTATTAGCATAACTATTCTGGCTACTTTGGGATGCTTTAATTTGGGCTTGAATTGTCTTTACCTTTTCCATGGTCTCTTCAATAAGTTATGGGACAATAAGTTTCCTCTCATCAACTTCATCCCAAAAAGTTAGATTTCGACATCTCTTTCCATATAATGATTCATATAGAGCCATTTGATTACAAGAATGGAAACTATTATTGTAATAAAATTCCACCAAAGGAAAGTATTGATCCTGCAAACCTTGAAAGTCAAGAGAGCATGATCTCATCATGTCTTCTAGAGTTGGAAGAGTCCTTTCAGAATGTCCATCTATTTAGGGGTGATAAGAAATACTCATATGAAGCTTAGTATTCAAATCCTTCTGGAGAATTTTCCAGAATTTTGATGTAAACTAGGGATCTCGATCTGACACAATCGATAGAGGTACACCATGAAGTTTTAAAACTTCATTAATATAAAGTCTTTCTAGGCGCTAAAGTGGTAAATCCTCTCTTATAGGAATGAAATGTGTTGATTTTGTGAGATGATCAACAATTACCCATATTGCATCATACCTTCTAGGTATCCTCCGTAGTCCAGTGAAAAAATCCATCATAATGTTATCCCACATTCACATAATAATAGGTTGAGGTTGCATCACCCGTCTAGGATGTTGTCTCTCTGCCTTTACTTGTTGACAAACTAGGCACCTTGACACGTAGTCAGCAATTTCCTACTTCATGTTATCCCACCAAAAATTTTCTTTCAGATCACTATAAATATTTGTGCTACCCGGGTGTATAGAGAAATTTGAGCTATGAGCATCGTCTAATAGTCTTCTTTTTAGCTCAGGTAATGATAGAACACATAACCTCTTCCGAAATTTCAGAACTCCTTCTTCAAACACGAAGTCTGCCAATATCCCATCCTTAACAGGATTAATTTTCTTTTGCATGTTCTCATCATCAGATTGATAGCTTTTTATCTTTTCTAATAATGATGGTTTAGTAATAATTTGAAAGAGGAAAGATGTTTCCCCTTCCTTAACAATTACAATATCCATATTCAATAGATCCATGAATATAAGATCTCTTTTAATCCTCATTTGGGTCAGGAGTTCATGATAATTCATGCTTAATGCATCTTCCACCTTATTTGCCTTTCTGGGGTGGTAGTGTATTGAACAATCGTAATCCTTGAGTAACTTGATCCATCTCCTTTACCTTATGTTGAGTTATTTCTATGTGAAAATGTATTTCAGACTCTTTTGATCTATGTATATCTCACATTATTTACCTTAAAGATAATGTCTCCATATTTTCAGATCAAAGATTATGGATGCTAACTCATGATCATGTGTTAGATAATTTTTCTCATGAGTCTTCAACTGCCATGATGAATAAGCAACAACTTTACCATTTTGCATAAGGATGCAACCAATCCCATTCTTCGATGCATCACTATATATTACAAATCCATCACTTCCAGATGGAAGAGTCAAAATTTGAGCATTAAACAATCTTATTTTCAATTCCTCGAAGAATTTTCTACATTATTTAGTCCACATAAACTTAACTCCTTTACGTGTGATCTTTTTTAGCAGGTTAACCAATCGGGAAAAATTATGAATGAAACGCTGATAGTAACCTACTAAGCCAATAAAACTGCATACCTAGGTTATGTTTTTTGGTGTGGGCCATTCTTGGATTGCCTTTGTCTTTGCAGGATCAACTAGGATTCCATCCTTATAGACAATATGGCCGAGAATGGTAACTGATTGAAGACAGAATTCACACTTGATAAACTCCCCGTACAATTTATTTCTTCTAAGAGTTTTCATAATAATCCGCAAGTGATTCTCATGGTCTTAGTAGCTTTTTGAGTATACCAAGATATCATCTATGAATACCACCACAAATTTATCAAGATATTCCTTAAAAACACTATTCATTAAATCCTTGAAAATATAAGGTGAGTTTTTTAGTCCAAAAGGCATCAATGTAAACTTGTAATTCTCATACCTGGTTTGAAATGTTGTCTTAGGAATATCTCCTTCTTCACACATAGTTGATGATATTCGGATCGAAGGTAGATCTTTGAAAAGTATTGGACTCCAAGAATTTGATCAAATAAATCATCAATCCTAGGTAGAGGATACATATTCTTTATCATAATAGCATTGATATCCCTATAATAATTGTATAGCCTCATGGATCCATATTTCTTCTTGACAAACAAGACTGGGACTCACCATAGAGAAACACTAGGTCTAATAAATCATTCTTCACTCAACTCCTCTAGTTGTTTCGTTACCTCCACTAACTCCACAATGGCCATTCTATAGGGGTTCTTTGATATAGGTCTTGCACCTGGAATTAAATCAACAGAGAACTCAACATATCACTCTAGATGATGTCCAGGTAAATCCTCTGGAAACACATCAATGTATTCTTTCACCATTTGAACATCTTCAATTTGAAGATTTCATTCCTTACCCATAGATATTGGGTTCTCTTCCCCTCCAAGAATTGAATCTAATAGAACTACTGGGGGTGGTTCCAGATAAGAATAAGATGGAGAGGTCTCTGCTCTAAAGATAAGAGATTCTACACCATTTTCAAAAATTGTAACTTCCTTCTTCTTGCAATAAATCTTCACATCATAATTTGACAGCCAATTCATACCAAGAATTATATCAAATGAAGTCATTGGTATGATGATAAGGTTGGAAACTAAATCACGTTTATGTGACATGAGGGGGACTAGTCGACATGCCTTTGTTGTAATGATGCATCCCCAAGAAAATTCGACTGACAACTCCTTTATTAAATCAAATTGGATATGTATAATTTTCTTAGCAAACTGGGAAGATATAAATGAATGAGATGATCCAGAATCAAATAAATAGTTGGCTATGTTTGAGGAAACTATTAAAGTACCTTCCACCATATCATTATGAACTTCAACTTCCACAGTTGTAATCGCTTATGATCTCCCTTTTTTTCTTAACTTTTTATGAGGCATGTTTCCTTGATGCTTATGACACTCATTTCCATAGTATCCCATCTCTCTACAATTGTAGCATTTATGATCATCAAATTGTTTCTTCCCCTTGCATTCCTGAGATAAATGACCCTTTTCTCCGCACTTATAACAGACTCCCTTTCCTTTAAAGCATTTCCCGAGATGATTTTTTCCCATAGTTCTTGCATGATAGGAATTTCTTTGTTCTCATTTTCTTCATTGGTGCTTCACCTTTCCATTGGTTTTTAGAGTACTGCCTTTTATCTTGGATTCCCTTAAACAAATTTGAACTAGAAAATTTCTTATCTATTTTGACGGAACTTGATACAATTTCATCATATGATGAAAATGATTGAGAAGCTAGTTCCCATCAAAGATTTGGCTTAAGACCTTCAACGAAATGATAAATATTTTCTTCCAAGTCACGTACGTAATCTATAGTGTACCTGGATAACCTTGTGAAGGTAGCCTCATACTCTTCAACACTGTCTTCTTCCCTTTGCTTTAAGCCAATAAATTTCCTCTTCATTTTAGTTCATTTCTCACGAGGGATATATTTTTTCAAAGAATATTTCCTTAAAAGTCCTTCATTCCATGTCTTATATTTCTTCTTATTCTGTGGTATTCTAAATTAGGGAACACCATTGATCTGCATCACCCTGGAGACAATATACTACCAATACTACCTTTTCATTTTCATTGTATCTTAATGCGAGGAATACCTTTTCACAGGACTTGATCCATTGCTCAGTAACCACTAGATCAGTAGTCCCACTAAAAGATGGGGGATTCTGCCTCATGAAAAGATCAAACACAGATGTGGAATGGTTATTCATTACAACCTGAGTATTTTGTCCCAACATTTTCATGATCTGATCTACTACAACATTGACTGTGTTGACTTACTCAGGGGGTAGATCCCTACATTTCCCATGAGTATTGATTCCCCTCCTTCCACTAGATTCCATTTATAAATAATGGAAAACACTAGATTAGGGTATGAATCATAATGTATAATTCTTAATTTAACAAAATACTTAGCATAAATTGAGATCCGACGCATGACTAATCCCATAATCAGAAAAATGGTTTATTTGAGGAATAATTTACATTTCAATCCTTCAGAATGGATTGTAAAGAAAATATGAATTATCCTAAGCATATCCCCCTAGAGTTTCCTAACCAAGATTACAACAAGGACTATTTTCGTGTACTGAGATACCCCCGGGTCAAGCCCAAAACTCCTTGTCAGAGCTTTCACTTCTATATACATCTGTGTCGGATCCACCTCTACCTACTCATATCCAGATAGGGTTGTATTTGCTATAAATATTCACATAATCTATTCCTTACCAAGACACTAGGACATTCTTGTATGTTTGTTCTCAAATACTACCTTAGGGATTTGTTCCCTACCGTACATTTCCTACTCTAGTTTCCAAGTTTTCTACCGAACTTCCTTTGATACCAACTGTAACGCCCCGAACCCTCTAAACTGGAGCTGGTGCATTACATGTTATATTCGCATGGTTAAAAGGAATAAAAATCCCAAAGGAACAATCTATTTAGTAGTCTTGAAGAAACTATATACATATATGTAACTAAAATTACATTGGAAAAGTTTACAAAATACAATACATAAAAAAAGTAAAAAAATTGCATCCACAGAGCTCAATAAATAACCTCCTCGTTATAACCTATAGGTAAACTAAAAAAGGGGTGAGATCTAATGCTCAGTAAGGGTTAAAAATGGAGGAAGCATGAATCAATAATAACTGAATTGTAAACAATTTTACATAATCAATATGGTATGGTGAATAAATGAAAAACTCACGCCATTAATAAACTGAGAATGAAACTGCACCCATAGATTTTGTCATAGTGAAAACCTCATGGATAGTAATAACTGATAATGAATAAAGAGAATTCTTATTAATTGTAAGTCATGTATCTAGAACATGATAGCATAATACTATAAAAACAGTTTAGTTTTTTGGGTAGAAACCCATCTAATTTTCAGAAACAAACTCGAAGGGTTTTTCACCAACTGATTTGTCTCCGGAGACCTACTGATTCTTCGAGGGGCTGTAGTGGTCCCCACCCACCTCTGTATCCAAATAATTCTTTATACATAGATTCAACACAAGATAAACATGACTTTACATTATCCATATAGAATAGAGGATACATATTCAACAATATTTCCACACTCAAAACAATATTCAAAATAAATACCATAAGTAAAAAGGTATACGACATAGACAGTAATCATATCCATGATATGAGAATATGGATTTTTAAATGGAATATAATTTCAATTGAAAATTTATTTAAAATTTTCATTAGGTACACCACATAAGAAATAGTAGGTGCACAAAACTAAGCAAGTCAGAAAGAAGTGAAATTTGAGACAAAGCTCGTTACCACATTATAATCAATTGAGTCGTATGACCAAAAGTTAATAACCAAAAAATGAATCACAGAATAACATGAATACAAATAGAATCATGATAATATATATCAAATGGCAGTACAACTATACCACATATATGAAATAAGAGGCAAACAATGGAAATCCCACAAAATTGAATGTGAGATGAGAAAACCCCTTATAAACATTTTGGCATGGTAACGAGTGTTATTTAGAGGGCTTAATGAGAGGTAAGGGGTATCCCCTTATTTATAGGTCACATGGAAAGTATGGGGGAGGTGATAAAACAAATCCCATCCTTAGGAATTAAAAATAAAATGGCACAACATAGGATATATTCTTAAACAAAAATAAGAGAGAGGATCCCTTACCTTATGCTCGAAGGTGTTCTTGATTGTTCTTAATGACCTGAATAATAAAATTTAGATTAATTAATTAATAATTACATAACCCCATATACATGTTATTGATATGTTATAACCTTATTAGGTTCATTAATTTCCTTTTTGGGGGGTTTAATAGATTCAATTTAATTGTTTTGGTACCATTTTTTTCTTTGGTTTTCATGATCTATTTACTTGTATTCATGAATGGATGTTTGTTTTAAATGTGATTAAACATCCAGAATTGATATTATACATTATTAGTGAAATTAAAGAGATATAAATGATATTATAATGATTCTGGTTATATACCACAAGGATGACTCATTTGATGTGTTGAAAATAAACGCTTGGATTTGGCTTGGCGGTTTTGTGCACAATAAATTTGTTTTGTATTATTATTCCATTTTATGTAAGTGTAAGGATTACAGAACATTAAACAAGATAAAATAAAAATATAATGATCTGGTTCCACCATTTAAAAGGTTTCATGACTAGTATTGATGATATTAATGAAAATTGAAAACCCATCTTTCTTTAGTGTGTTAAATTAACACATATCAGATGATGTTTGTAATTATTGTATAAAAGGAGGGGGAAAGAGAGAGATTATGATGAAATATTACATTAGAATAATAAAAATCCCATACATGTAAGGTAATATAATTATCGTGGCATTTGGATGAGGTGAGGTGGGAAGAGATAAACCAAAATAATAAAACATGTAAAAGAATTTGAAAGAAAAGAGACAAGAGGTTCACCTCTTGAGTACTCCTCCTTGATAAACTCCTTAAGACCTTTGTCTTAGGCCTTTTGGTGAGACCAGTAGGTCTTGGAAATGGGGAGAGGTCTTGGGAAGAGTATTTGGAAAAATTTATGCAAGGCCTGAAGCTTGAGTGCTGTGGGAGGAAGAGAGGGTGAGGGGTGGTTTATATAGTGTAGGGGAGATGAGTTTTCTTATTATTAAAATCATTAATTTATTATTTCCTATCAAGACAAGAAATAGTGAGCATTCCATGACAAAGAATAATAATATATGAATTTTTTTTCGATATTTGGGTGCTTACATCACTCATGATTCTAGGAATAGTTAATTTAATTTATAATATATTTATACGGTAAATTAATGTGTTTTACTATTCACCAAAAATTCAACTATTTCAGAAAAATACAAAAACTTCACCCTAACCATTTTTTGATGTGTAGATTCCTAAAATGAAGTTAATTTTTCCTAAATAATCTCTTAAATATGATCAATTAAATATTTAATTAAAATTAATATTAAATTGAAAAATATAAACACTTAAAATATTCATCTTCACTTTTAAGGTTCCTAAATTCATTTATACGCTCAAGGGTATGATACCATTCATAAAAGTCATATTACTATTCATAAGGGTTACTTACTATTCATAAGGGCATGTTACTATTCATAAGGTTAGGTTACTATTCATCAAAAATTAAGTTAATTCTATCAGACTCTAAATATCATCTTGAACACAACCGTGTATGTGAGATTTTTAAAATTCAAATCATAGAGCTGGAAAATTTAAGTTTAATGGAAAGGTTATGGATATCTCCTATAAGTAAACATGTTTTGTTCCATAGAGGCTCAATGATTCCTAAAATAAAAGTAATAACTAGAATGTATCTAAGATAAACATACCATGAAGTGTTTGGGGTGCTACAGAAGAAATAAAATAAATAAAAGAAAAAAATTACTGCATATTAGATTTAATGAGTTTCAAGTAATAGGTTGAACCTAATTTTTTATATTGGATAAAATCCATCAAATCAAATCACAAAAAATTAATTCCTTAAAACATTATATCAAAGTATGAAATCCAAATATATAGGGATGATTGAATAATTATTTATACATAATAATTTTTAAAATAATATTCTTTAATATCTTCTTCTATATTATAAAATAATGTTAATAATATAGATAAAATGGGTTTTTAGGGTTTTATACAAGCCAAGTATAATATTTGAAAATGGAATATATAAAAATATAATTCTGGGTTTAATTTATTCATAAATTTAAACTAAAAAATAGATAATCAACTATTCATTAAGGAATGGGTAACTTTTTCTATTCATGTAAAGTCTTGGGAAGAGCCACTTAACTTTAATTTAAAAATAATTTTTTTTTGAGTTCATAATAATATAAATATGTGATGATTTTCTTCCTTAAATGAAATATCATTATGTTCTAGATTTTATTGCACATATTAATAGACCACAATTATTTTATATTTAGTTTAAATCAATCAAGGGGGATCTATAAAGAATGTATCACATTTAGAATCAAATACCAGTCATTAAGTTGGATCTTTGTTAATTTAATCATTAATTTATCATATAATTCATTTTTATTGGATTAAATCATTCAATAAACTTATTAACCATTAGGTTAGCTCTTTATTGAATAATTTAATCCAATTAAAATAAAGTTGAAGATGAATTAATGATTAAATTAAAAAATACCTGACTTAATGATTGATATTTGATTCTAAATATGATACCTATTTTATAGACCCAACTTCATTTATTTACACTAAATATAAAATAATTGGGGTTTATTAATATGATAAATCCACTCAATAAGATAATTATATTGAATTTAAGGAATAACCCCATCATAGAGTGATACTATTACAAACTCAAAAAATATAATTTTTAGTTTTAAATTCAAATCAATGGTCTCTTCCCAAGACTCTACTTGAATAGAAAAAGTTACCCATTTCATAAATAATAGCTGGTTATTTATTTTTTAGTTTAAATTTGTTAATGAATCAAACCCAAAATTATATTTTTATATATTCCTTTTTCAAATTTTACACTTGGGGTGTATAAAACCCTAAAAATCCATTTTATCTATATTATAAAAATTCTTATATATTGTAAAAGAAGTTATTGAAGATTTTTTTTAACATTATTCTGTATAAATAATTATTTTATCACATCTATATATTTGAATTAAATATATGGAAATAATGTTTTAAAGAATTAATTTTTCCTAATGTGATTTGATGAAATTTATCCAATATAGAAAATTAGGCTTAATACTTTACTTGAAACCCATTAAATCTAAATTGAAATAATTTTTTGATTTTATCCATTTCATTTCTTCCATTTACACATTTATCTATTGTATCTTGATGAAATATTTTTCTATAGTTTAATAATTTTTTATAATAATTAAATTTGTTTATTATTTTTTAATAAATTAATGTTTTCAAATTATATTAGTAATAGTACATTTATTAATAATCTGTTATTCCATTTTAATTTAATATTTTTTTATTTATTATCTTGAAAAATTACTAATTTTCAAATTCAACTTAATAAATTTAAGTTGGTAACAAGGGTATAAAATTAAATTAATTAATATTTTAAAATTATATTTTAAGAAACTATCCCTTATGAGTTTCCATCCATTAAAGTATTTCCTATTCATTGGATTAACAATATATTATTGGATATATAATTAATGGTTTCCACAAATTTTTAAATATTTATTAATTTATAAAAAATATTGGTGAACAATTCCACACCCTTCCTTGATGCTAAAAATATTATGCAATAAAATTTCAAATACTATATATTGATGAAAATAATTAAACATCATTTTAAATTTTATCATATAGTATTATTTTAAACTCTATATATTATTCTAACATTAATTTTTTTATAAAACTCTTTACATTTTAGTTCCTCATATAGAAATGATAGAGATTTTATTCAGTCTACAACAAATAAATGTTGATAATGATCCTTCAAGTAATTATCTTAGGAGGTTTCTTAAAATACCATCTATAACTGAAGTTGAAACTAAAAAGATTAATAATTTTCTTATTAAGAGGTTTAATTTTATAATTATTGATCAAATAAGATCATAAATCACTTTATTTATAAATTAAATTTTCGAATTTTTTAAAGAAAGTAATAAAATTAAAATTTATATTATCTAATGTTTGAATTAAATAATACAATAATTTTATTGTACTATTAAATTTTCCATGTTTAAAATAAATGTTTATAAATATAAATTAATCAACTTTATATTTTGATACTCTAATCTTGTAAATTACATCATTTTTAACGTGTTCTGATTTATGTAGAGATTATTTCAACCCATTATACATCTTTTTTTACAATACATGTTCTTAAGAGTGAATTTATTTCTTATCCCTATTCTAATATTGATCAAAATAAGATTTATGTTTTCATTAAATGGTTCAAAATCCACTTCTAAAAAATACTATGTATATAAATAATATAAACTATTGTTATTTGAGTTAATATCTTCAACCATAATGGGTTTAGTCATTATCTACGATTTATCCTCCACATGTATTTTTTTAGTATCAAGTCTATACATTTTCAATTTTCACATTTATCTACTATATTACCATTGTTTATTTGCATTAAATATAACTCAATGTTATATAAATGAATTATTATTTTTTTCAAATTTAACATATCCTCCATTTTTTCATTAAATTTATCTATAGTTCAACTAATTATATGATTATTTTTAATATTCCTATTTCCCATACTAATAATTTACTATATAGTATATTTTAACATGTATAAAGAATGTCGAGACTAAAGGTGTTGGATTTTCCTCATACTTTTATTTCTATAGGACACGTACCATATACACTAATTGTTTCTTAGGTGTATATATTTCCCATGATTTTTTTATAAACAATATCATGATAATTATGTGATACACTAGTCCATATAATGTGATTTATTTAATGTTACTAATGATTCAAATGACACAAAAGTGTTAATGGTTTAATTCCAAAATCTCATTATTTAATTATATAGTTCATGATCTGATTCCAATGATAAGATATTATGATATACGAATAAGGGAAATCAATTATTTAATTATTCTCTTTCCATTTATATAAAATAAATTTTTTATTTTTATTTTACTCTATTATAGGATTAGAGAAACCAAAATTATGATTTTTTGAAATATATTCATTATTTATCTACTCGGTTGAATTTTTTCCCATAAAAATCCATGTATTCTAAAAAAATAAGGCCAATATTTACTATTATCCAATGATTCTTTAAATCCATTTTTTCCAAATTTTTTAATTTTAAAAACTGTTAAAAAGGAACATTTATCTCTTTTTACTAATTTTTTTTTACTTTTTTTGAAATGTGTAATGAATATTCCTTTTAAATTGAATGAAATGAATGTAATTTTATTCCATAATAATAGATAACTGATTTAAATAATCATTATATTTTTTAATGGTTGATTACAATGACATGGATTAGGATAAATATTTGTGACATTTTTGTTTAAAAATTTTATTTATAAAGTGGAAAGGCAATTTTCTTAAAAAAATGTTCTATGTTATACTTTAAAATCATTTTCTATATAAGATGATATCATTTGATGATACATGAGATAAAGTGAGGATATGATACAATTGTACTATAATTATTATTTATAATTTTGGTTTAAGAATATGGTGGAGATATGTTTGTGAAAATTGTTCCTTTTCCATGTGTTATGCTATGATAAATTGGTGGGATAATTATGATACACATTTAATTGATATGGGTTATGATATAATGGAATTTTTTTTAAACCATTTTTTATGGGTTATGAGATGATGACTGTTTTATGATTGTATGAAACATTTGGGTATTTTTCTCATTATTTTATAGTAGTTACACTATAAATAATCACATTTTTTATGTTATAGCCGTGTATGGAGGTCACATTATAACCAAGGATGTTTATGGCCTATATATCCCTCAAATTAAATAAGAAGATATTTTATGTCTATTGAGATAATGATGGGAAACATGATGATGTTATTCATCATCTATGGGTAACAAGTTGTTATTCCTGATCCACTATGGGGAACATGTGATTATTCATGATCCATTATAGAATGAGAAATAAGATATAATGAATGATCCTTTATGAAATGAGAAATAGTTATATATTCTTGATCTGTTATGATTTGATGGTCTTGGAATTTTGTTTATATATGAAAAGGTTCCTACACATATGGTGGTACAATAATTTTTAGACATTGAATTATGGTTAATTATTGATTTAAAATTATTTATTACTATAATTATTCATCTATTTTGAAATTATAATTATTTATATGATGAATCATGTTTATGATCATTGGGAAATTGGGTATAAACATTCAAAGTTATGATCATGATCCCAAACTGATATTCTTCTTGTATACATTCATTTTATTATTGACTGATATCTTCAATGGTTACCATTTATAAGAATATAAACCCACCATTTCTTATAAATCATTTCCACAAGATATAAATAATGGTTTATGTAGGTCATGCCAATGAAATTTACTAATTGGGATGATCTTTAAGGGTGATATCCATGATTTTAAATGAAATTAGAAGATTATGTTTCTAGCATCAAATGAAAAAACATTTGTGGCCCATGGGCATGTATTTGTGAAATGTATTGAATATTCATCTAAAAATATTTAATATTTATGTTTGAAATTATTTGGTCATTACCAAGATCCTAGCCATTTATTTAAATAATTTAATGCTTATAGATCCATCATAATTAACGTTTTTATATTGAATATTTTTGAGAAACAGTTGTGGTTTCACTATAAGTTGAGAGAAGAAGAAGTGTTGTCAAAACAATTGAAAACTACATAAATGAATTATATACCCATGCAGGAAATATTAGTCAATGGTGTAACAAAGGGACCATGGTAAAAAATTTATAAAAAATAACAAGAAACCAGCATAACCTACTCCTTTATGACACAATGGTTCTAGTCATTTCCCTCTGATATCCACAATTATCTTCGCACCAAAAATATAAAAAAGTGAGACAATAGTACAAATATACCATGGATACTACACTACTAGACCAGGGGATGAAAAATTTCAGGTATGCCCCATCCTTTCCCCATAGAGTGGGAACCCCAAAAAATGGTGTATCACCCCAAGTCTACCCACATGACTATACACCACTACCAGGTCACCATCGTAAAGCTATTAAAAAATTAGAACTAGTTATAAATTCCTCCTCTGACCCCTATAACATCCTATTCGAACCCATGATCATGGTATTGTATGCTTTGGGACTAGCCCATATAGTAGTTCTTTTCCTAGTATTTGGCCCTCAGGCACCCCCCAGGAAAAGGCCTCAAGATAGGAGAGGTTTCCCCACCACCTTATAAATGGTTGCTTCATGATCCTCCCTATTTGATGTGGGATTTATATAATCCACCCTCCCTAGAAGAGCCCAACGTCCTTACTGGAACATCCAATGGATTAGGGAAATCCCACATTGATTGAGGAGGATCACAAAGCAACCCTTAATGAGGTTGTTTGGATACCTCTCCCATTATGATGCCTTTTCACAGGGGATTCCTAAGGGCTAGATCCTAGTAAAAGAAAAACTGTGCAGGCTAGCCCCAATGCGGACAATATCATGATCATGGGCTAGACATGCCTGTTATAAATGGTATCAAAGCCAGTGTCCAATTGATGTTCTAATAAGGAAACTGGGCCCATCAAGTGTGGGTGGATTATAGAAATCCTACATTGAAGGAGGAGAAGCATAGAGCACCCATCTGTAAGGTGGTGTGGATACCTCTCCCATTATGAGGCCTTTTCCTATGGGATTCCTAAGGGAAAAACCTAGGAAAAGAAAATTTGTACGGGCTAGGCCTAAAGTAGACAATATCATGATTGTGGGCTTGACTGGGCTATTACAAATGGTATCAGATCTAGTGTCCCTTTGATGTTCAATTGAGAATATTGGGCCCTTCTATGGAGGGTGTATTATGGTAATCCCACATAGAAGGAGGAGCATATATCTCCCCTTTATAAGGTTTTGTGGATACATCTCCCATCATGAGGCCTACTCTATGGGGGATGCCTGGGGGACAAAGCACAGCAAAAGAAAAACTGTTTCGGATAGGCCCAAAGCAGACAATATCATGATTGTGGGATGAAATGGGCCATTAGAAATGGAATCAAATCTATTATCCACTTGATGTTCTATCATGGATGTTGGGCCCTTCTTGGGAGGGTGGATTATGAAAATTCCACATCGAAGGAGGAGAATGAATCCCCACTTTATAAGTTTGTATGGATACATATCCCATCGTGATGTATTTTCCTTGGAGATTCCTAAGGGGTAGGGCTTAGGAAAAGAAAAAATGTGTCGTTTAGACCCAAAGAGGTTAATATCATGATTGTGGGGTGGACTATGGATTATGGAAATCCCACATTATAGGGGGGGAGCATGAATCACCCCTTATAATGTGGTGTGGATACCTATGCCATCATGAGGCCTTTTCCCAGGGGTTTCTAGAGGAATAGAGCCCAGGAAGAGAAAAAATGTACAGGTTAGGCCCAAAGAGGACAACATCATGATTGTGGGTTGAATTGGGCCATTACAAATGGTATTATAGATTGTGTACATTTTTTGTTCCATTGAAGATAATGGGACCTTCTATGGAGGGTGGATTATAGAGATTCCACATTGAAGTTGGAGGATCATGAATCACCCCTTTATAAGGTGGTGTGGATACCTCTCCCATCAGAAGGCCTTTTCATAGGGGAAGCCTGAGGACCAGATCCCAAGAAAAGAAAAACCATGTTGGATATGCCCAAATTGGATAATATCATGAGCATGGGATGGAATGGGCTGTTACACCCCCTACACTACAACCAAAACCTCCTTGCTTAACTGAATCCCTTTATGTCAAAGTGAGATCCACCACACCATATCTCATGCACAACCTTTGATTGACCATTTTCCAGATACTTCAAACCCATACAAGATAATCCTGAAACATATACAAAACATTATATAAACTCAAAATTCATAATAAAATATAAAATTACATGAAATAGGTGGTGTTACACCCACCCTAAGTATTCAATTGTGGGATAGGCCTTAGTTTTTATGATACTCAATTCTGCATATTCAAGTATGGGTTGGGAAATGGTTTATGGTCATTATATTCCATCTAGTATAGTGTTAATGTAGGTAGAGTTAAGTGTTGTAGTAGATTGGTTAGCACCTAAATACCTGAAATATATGGCTACATGTGTATTGGATTTAATATTTCTAGGTGTATATATTTTAATGAAATTACTACACATATTTAAAAGTATGTCATGATATTCCACTTGGTTACTGCAAAATTTAGTTTCATTGAGGTGTTAGGGATTTGAAATGGGTTTTTTGACTCACCCCTATCCACATACAAGGAATGTGTTTCAATTTATGTGGGTAAAACTTCCTATTTTCTCCTAGGATAGTTGTATAATGTGGAATTCAATATTTGGTTCTGTTTTTCGGTCATAGTGACCATGGATTTAGTTTTCCAGTATTTTAGTGCGGCCAAAGGTTGTATACTTTATTTTCCATTTATATTCAATATGTATTCTAACCAGTTATTCCTTTTTATTTATATATAATGAATGTTTTTACATGTTACTTGTTTCATCAATTTTTTTATTTCATTCATAATTTATATAGTTTAATATTTTCTTATTCAATACTATAGGGGCCTAGTGGGATAGAAATTTTATATATACATGTTTTTGTGAAGATTTCTATACAAATAGGTCAATATGAATTCTCATAGTTTTGCGAAATGAGCCATTGGGTTCAAATGATAAAATTGTCTTTCTTTGAATATTTTTTATCATCACTGCTACTAAAAAACATTTGGTATATAGGGATTCATCATTAAGGTTATTTATTAACCCTATCTCATATCCTATTCAATTTATCCAAAACATGTAGTTATAATAAATATAATGTTTTAAATTTTTCTCAACATAACATATGTTATCATTTTTAAAGTAGTGTCTTGTATTTGGAAACTTGAATATAAATCCATCAATATGTTAATTGAAAATGAATATAAGGTTTTCAGTTTCACTTAGAAAAAAATAATATTTCATAATAAGTAGATTCCATCCCACTAGAATTGTGAGATGGTAGTTTCTAATATCGAATATAGATAGTATTTCTCCATTAGAAACTCATATATCCACCTCCCATCATGAAACACTCCTAGATCTTCCTCATTCATGAATTTTTGTAAATATTTTGAACCATATATTGTTCCTCATAACCCGTTGGTAGAATAAAATAATTTCAGTTTAAAAATTACTCACTTGAATCTTCCACTGCTTATTTATAGTGGCACAATTCTTCTTCCACTAACCCTTCCGACCATGTAGAGAACATATGGAATCATACCCCCTTTATTTCTACTTGATATTCCTCACCTTGGTCATGTGTTATGAAGATTACTTAGACAATGATCTTGTCTTAGTTCCATTCTATTTTCTTCCAATTTTTTTCGTAAGTATATAAGTCTTCTCACACATTATGTTGTTTTTTACTAAGAGTATCATAGTAATGATATATTGAATAGACTTCTCATTATTATTAATATAAAAATGTAGACCCAAAATTGATAATATATTTGGGTTTGAATATAATATAATATATATGTGAAATTAATCTAGAAACATAAAAAACAATATATAGATTCTCAATATACCAAATAATCAAGACTAATGTAACCTAGATTGAAAACAATATCCATGATTTCATGTAAAAAGTTTCATGAAGATCTCATATGTCTCTTTTATTTATCTCATCTGGTAAATATCATACATATGGTTGAGTGTGTTATATACATACATGTTAACATGAATCTTTTTTAGTTCACTAGAAATGGATGTTAACATAAAAGACTACATGTATCACATTGAATCTAAGTGTTTTCAGTAGACATAAATGTTTTCCACACTTGCCTCTTTAGCGAGTTGATCCAGATACAAGGAGTCCAAAATATAATGATTCTTCTCTTGTTATATTAAAATCAAAAAATTCTTATACAATCCCAAAAAGTCACAATAGGCATGGAAGTTATATTTCACAATTATGTATAATAGGGATATCATGGTGGACACATATTCAATTTTATATCATAAAATAAAAGATAATTATATTATGTTATGTTGAATAGACTTTTTTGAGATATAGTAAATTAATCTTCTTAATTGTAAAATAATATTTTTTATGTTTCAATATCATGGTGATAATACCTATTTCCCTTCTTATATCCAAGGCTATGGCCATGAAAATTACAAGAAGGGATTTAAGTATTTTGTTTTTCATAATAATAGATAAAAACACCTTGATTCATTAAATTTACTCCCAAATCATAAAATCATTAAATGGATTTATTCAACACATGCCTCTAAATTTTAACTAAACAAAGTATTACCCTTAAATTAAATACAATTTCAGTTATTCAAGACCTTTATCCTTATTTTCATTACATTTAATTAAATGTACCCAAAACTTTGGCTAGACAAAAACATTAATTGTGGGTCTATAATTACTCAGACCATGAAATGGATTTATGACATAATATTTAGTTGAGGTATTTCATTTAATTAGGTGTAAATTTGTATTTTTTGTTTATCTACCTTCATGAATAAATATATATTGATTTATAATAAATAAATATTTATTTCTTGATAAAATAATTTTTATATTATCTATCAATTTTTATTTATTATTATTTTCTTATTCTTATTTTTATTATATCTAATCTTATTTTATGATCATATTAATATGATTTGATATAAATAAATAAATAAAATATCATGTGAATAAAATAAATGAATATGGTGACTTAATCATAAGTTTTCTAGTGAATGAAGAGACATACTGACTTCGGAACCACACGATGGTGCCCCAATCCGATTCAATATGTGACCTTAAGATCACCTCCTCATATTCTAGAGGTTGGCGACTAGCAGTGAGGGACTAGTAAGTCATTTATGTAGAGACTATACCCTCTTTTATCAGATTAAAACACCAGTGGAAGTAAATAATCGATAGAGGAAGCTTATATAACTTGAAAAATACTCATGTCACAAGATACCCAATAGGAAAAGAATACTCAACTTAAAGGGAAAACATGCTATGAAAATATATGTGTAAAGTTTCTATAATTCAACTGAAAATAAAGATAATACAACTCTCCAAGTGGGTTTTGAACCTTGTATAGTTCCCTCAGTTACGCCCCATCCCAAATTAGCAATCCATCATATGGCCTTTTCCCTTATCAAGTCCCAAAACAATATAATATATTCAAGTACGGATCAGGAATCCTGAGTAGGGTGTGAGTACAACTCAGTAGGCCACCACCAATAATGTATAAAACAATTCTAGTCAAAATAAAGTGTATTAAGTTATAAGAGAAATAATTACAATGAATAAATAACTATTTATTACACTATCATTTATTCTTATAAAACTACATTAACTCTAGGGTTCCGAAGGATACACGTACCTCAATACTATGTCCATACTGTACTGAATCCTAAAGTGTTCCCAAGTTAATATCATATCTTAATACATTCTTTTTTCCAAAGCTCAAAATATTCAAAGGTTCTATGATATCTTAGTACCTGATTCGACTCATGAAAAAGTTTGAATATTCTCATGTGAGGTCATAACTCATAGTACAATTATTTCCATTCATTAATTTCACATTTATAATACAAATTTCCAAAGTTACCAATATCAAAAACATAAGTAACATGATCATGTTTCCATGATTAATCCTCAATAGAATGACCATGTTCCCATTATATTTACTCATAAGTATAATAACCATGTTACCATGTATACATATCAATTTATAATGAACATGTTCCCATTCTCATAACTCATAAGTATGATGACCATGATACCATTTGTATTTCTCAATTTAAAATTACCTTGTTACCATTCTTTATCACATAACTAATTTATAAATTAATTATCCACCTCAATCTCAATACTAATTCATAAATGAGTTAAATACATCCATTCCATTAGTTAACTCAATAGTTAACAAAGTGATTCAAACAATCAATTAATTCCTCAATTAATTAATAAATATCACAATTCATATTACATAAATAATTTTCAATAATTAATTATCTCATTATAATTTAAATATTCAATAATTAATCTATCAATTAATTATCTAGATCATATTATCAAAGGCACATAATTAATCCATAATTTGAGTATCTCAACATAGCCATTTCAATATCTCGAAATTAATCCCCTAACTATATTATCTAGATTAAAAACCCTACTTATAATAATAAATTTCCTCAAATTTATTATCTAATAGGTAATCCCCAAGTATTATTATTAATTCCTCAATTAATCACATATTTTAAAAAATCTTCAATAAAAATAATTGGTCAATCTAATTAACCCAATTCAAGAAACTAAATTTCTAAATGATTCTAGAGTTTCTATATTTTTTAATATATATAAAATCCATGACTATGGGAATTAGATTTAGAAAACATGCCACTTTTTGTTGATGGATATTTTCTCAACAGAAATTCCCAAAATCCGAGAAGCACAATGATGTAGATATGAGTTCTGGATATGAATCCCTAAATCAAGATCAATGATATTAATATCATAACAATCTAGAACTATATCTACAATACAAGATCTAGATCTCGTCGATTAGGTTTAGATCTAAATAAACAGAGGATAAACTCCTCTAAAAGATCAAGGAAAGAGAGAGGATAGGCATAGAGATGAGATCCACATACCGGGAGAAGAGAGAATCTTCAACTTGGGCTTTGAATCTAGAATAATAGAGGTAGGAAGAACTTAGAACCCCTCTAGAGAGTTTTAGGATCATCCAAAATCATCAAGTCCCGATTATAGGTTGAATAAAATGTGTTTCGAGAGTTTGCAGGTTTTAAAACTAATTTTAGTGTGAAAATAAATTGTGTGCACAGTTTCCTAGGAAAGGACACATGGATTAGTAAAGCTTGTCCCAAATCATCCCCCATGCCCCATACCATGACTACCCCATGCCTGCCTTCCCTAGGCTAGGGGCTGGAAACTATCGCTGGAAAGACGTATCCCTTAACAGGAAGGCATTGCCTTTAAACCTGTACAAACACACAAATCCAAGAGCAAAACAAGAGGCAACCACGAGGTAAACTGCTATAGTAAATAGTGTGTTGAAAGTAAAAGGTCCAAAATACAATCCCAACTAGAAAGTAAAAGTATAACTAAAAAGAGAAAAATAGCTCTTGGATCGTCCACTGAGGATCCCACATGAAGGGTAAGAATAACTCACGATAAGTAGTCCTGAATCACACCACATCAAATGGTCCACCTATGAGCACCGTCCAGTCCTTGCTCCCTCAGCCTCGATCAAAATTGTCCATCATCTACAAAATATAGAACAAGGTGCAAGCGATGCCTATGTAAGGGTGAGTATAACAATACTCAGTAGGGACCCTAAGCCTCCCGAAGGTCTCCCAGAGTTTTACAAAAGAAAAACCACAAATAAAGACCTCAATCACAAAGCATGAAGTAGTCATCAACTCTACTTATTTATATGGCCATAAATATACCTATGTTATCAAGATATACTCGCCTCATACTAGAAGGAAGAATATCACAAAGGTAACACCACGAAGGTAACACCATGATGGTAAAAGTACCACACAGGTAACACCATGAAGATAACACCATGAAGGCGAAAGTAACACATAGGTAACACCATGAAGATATCACCATGAAGGTAAAAGTACCACACATGTATCACCACGAAGGTAAAATTACCACACAGGTTTCACCACGAAGGTAAAATACTCAGATCAAACTTGGTATATAAGTAAGGCACACAAGTACAGATGATTAGTCGAGAATCTAGATCATCTTATTCTGTCGAGAGGCATAACTTCTAACCATAAGGAGTCTGATCCACACAAGATCAATAGGTACTACCCCCTGCAATGACCCACACAGGATCCGAACCACTCGGATTCAATAGGTACTAACCCCTGCTAACCAACATAGGATTTGCACCACATAGAATTAGAATGCGCTGACCCACACAGAATCACTGAGCGTTGACCCACACAGGATCTAACCCACAATTATCGGTATGCACTAAACCACATAGGATCACTGAGCCCTGACCCACACAGGATCTTCCCCACATAGGATCGGTAAGTGTTGAACCACACAGGATAACTCGATACTAACCTCTGTATGATCTGTCTCCAACCACCGCCTCACTGCTAGCCACTGGATTCCTAGTCACGACACGCTTGATTCTGGGAGAACCACTCACCAAGTCATTAGTCTTACCTCAACTGCCACGAGGCTTTATGAAGAAGTATCCCAAAGGACCACCATGTCGTAAGGGTTCCAACACGATAGACAGTGCGTTAATTGGACACCCATTCTGTGACTTAGAAGTGTTTTATCTCCAAGGGCCCAGTTGAATTTGAGATCAATCCAACTCAGACACACCCCAAATTTATCCAAAACTCATGTAAATTATATCAAAATGACCACCTCATCCCATGGGTTCCAGCACCGCAGATGGTTCGTCAAAGGGATGCTGATTCTGTTAGTGACACTCATTTCTAAGAAACGGGGGTGATCCCACATTGGTATGTCCCTGCTAGATCATCCCAACCAGAGTACTTCAAAGGGACTACTTCCCAAAAGGTATCCCAATGCCACAGACAAAGTGTCTAATGAACACTCGGTTTGTCAGTTATGGTTATTTCTTTATTTGGGGATCGATTGGGTCTGGGACCGATCCCACTCGGTCATGTCGACCCAATGCAACGGGTCCCGGGGTCCACCTGACCCCACTCAGGTCTAGCACAATAAGGGGTTGCCTAGTTTACTGGGTCTATCCCATCATGGTCGGCCCGGTTTGGTCCGCGGGCCCGGATTGTGGTTGGCCCGCCCCGTCATGCGGGGATCGGCCCACCCGTGTTGGCCCACTAGGCCGCTGGTCTAGCTCGGCCCGCTGGCTGGTCTGGCCTGCTGGGCGGGTTTGGACTAGCTGGTCACGAGTCTATCCCAGCTTTCTAGCAAGTTCGGCACGCCGTGTGGGTCTGGCCTACCGGGTGGGTCTGGCCCACCGAGTCGAGAGTCTGGCCTAGCCCGCTGGCGGGTTCGGCACACCGGGTGGGTCTGTCCCACTTGGTCGGCCCGCACTGGCTTGGTTTGCATGAAGGTAGACCATTTCCCCCACTGTCCCCACCCTTGTGGGGCCGTTCTCCAGCTAGTGGGCCCCTGCCCCACTACAATTAACCGGTCAGCCGTTTGGCCGATCGGGTGTCGTTTACGAGGCATGGAACGGGCCACGCTGCACCTTTATGTCGTAGCCTACTATCCATGACCGCTTCTACCGACGGTGCCTACGGCTCTTTCGCGCAGCTGCCGTCATAGCGTGACCCACCATTTCATGTTATCGTCAATTTGAAAAAAATTCTGAATTTCACATCAAGAGAGAAGTGGCGAAGGGTTCGATTCTTGTTCTTTTGGCTCGAGCCTTATGCGTTAAGATTATAGCAAGCTAAAGATGATTTAATTTCTCAATGAAATTTTTTAAAATAGACCCCCTACCTCATTATCATTAGAGAATTTCCACTCTTAAGGGAGAGTTGGCATTCGTTGTTCTCGAAAAAATCCACTAACGTTGGCATTCAAATGTCCTACTTCGTTTTGTGATTTAGTGTCACCTGTCACCACCTACTAGAACCGGCTCTGTCCTCCAAGTGATGGGCATCATGTCACTTTATCAGAGCATCATCACTTGGTGAAGCTGTGCCAATACCTCTTCCCAAGATCCATATAAATAGGAGAGGGGGAGAGTGAGTAACACCCATGGAATTAATGGGGGTCCATTTAATAGGAACCTTCCTAATTCCAATAGTTCTATTACAAATTATTTGAGGAGTGAAGCCATTTAATGGCTTTACACATCGTTGGTGTTGCCACTGCTTCTTGTCCATTGGAGAAATAGAAACAAGAGAAATAAATTAACTAAGTTATATTATTATTCTTTTCAAAGTCCAAAAAACTATCCTTTTCTCCAAACCTACTGCGGTCTAACTAAAGCCTCCCTTATGAGAATCTCGGCACTACAGATTCAACAGTGCCCTCATATTTTTAATCTGAGGACTGGTTCAAAAGATAGAAAACGCTGCCCGCACGTTTACTGAACGTACCTAAAAAAGTTCAGAAAATTATTAACTGTCACCCTTGAATCGATCTAGTCGAGGTTAGGCTTCGTCTAAGTATAAAACTCCATCACAAGCTCAAATTTACTCTCATATTTTCAATCCCACTTACAGTTTAAAATTTATGGATTTTACAATAAAATAATTATCACTTAATTATTTTATTTAAATCCAAAATCTAACATTCACTGGTGGCCCGCACCAACCAATGTTAGTATCATCATAAATAAATCATACCCTCATGAGTTTAATAGTGGTCTTATATTTTCAATACGAGTTACCATTCATGAGTTATATGAATTTGAAGAATAAAATAATTTTATTTAATTATTTTATTTACGGTTACTCCATTTTCAGGTTTTCCCACTGGAGGTAGGTGATGACTAAACTTATGTCGCGTCTAATGTAAAACTACTAACCTGAACGCAATGGTTCCCTCAGATTTCTAATCCAAGAACCTTTTAAGAGTTATTCCACTTTTTCAGGAAAACCATCACGCACACTATTTTTATACTTAACATTTTTTGATGGATTATTCCAGCACTCCAGGCCTCAGAATTAAGCACCATCAGATTCCGATTTCTCAAAATAATTCCATATAAATAAAAAAAATTACACAGAAATTCTAGAACATTAAATTCTCCCAACCTTAGGGATTTATATCCTCGAAATCCAAAACAAGGAAAACCAAACAATATAGGGTACTAAGAATGAATTTGTGCCTCCCTCTCCCATATGCTCTCTTGGATATTCCCATGCTGTTATGAACTCACACCAGAGGGATCCAACATCCATTAAGTACACACTCATTTTGATCCTCTATCACCACTAGGAACTCCCTAAAATTAGTCACATCATCATGTCCAAATCACCACAGTCGATAGAATGTGACGGATTATGCATGTATCTCCTCAGCTGCAGCACATGGAAAACATTATGCAATCAGTGCATCTATGGGGGAAGAGTTAGATGGTACGCCACCACGCCAGCTCTGTTGAAAATCTGGGAAGGTCTGATGAACCTCAGAGAATGTTTTCCGCCCCAGCCAAACATTCATAATCCTCATCAGGGTGAGACACGTAGGAAGACATGGTCTCCCTCCTCAAACTCCAAGGGTCACCGTCTCCTGTCAGCATAAGAATTCAGCCAGATTTGTGTAGTCTTCAATTACAGACAAGTGAGACATCGTGATACAAACTCTACCACTACTTCCTTTATCCCTAGCCACCAGTACTGACGTTGGAGGTCTTGGTACACATTTTCCACTCCAGGATGCATCGTTAAAGGTGATGTGTGGAACTCCCTCAACACCTCCTCCAAAAGCATCACGGGTACCATGGTTCATCCTATGAAGAGATTGATATGCTTCTTAGATTCAAAAAATCCTTCAAGAGGCTGTTCTAAGGATATCTAAGCACGTCAGGCCTCGCAGTCAACATCCCAAGATGTGACTCTCGAACTCGCTAAAGAATTGGGGGAGTGAATGTTATAAACTGGAGGTAAGATACTCCTTTTTCCGTGAAGGATATTGGTAGCACGACTAGCTACTCTGATGTCTCACACAGAAAATACAGACTAGACCACTGGCTGAGTGTGTTTCCTACAGTGTTCCCCTTCCCAGGAGTATATACTATCTCAAAGTCATAGTCTTGGAGAACTCTAGACATCATCATTGTCTCGGGTTTAGGTCATTCTGTGGAATGATATACCTAACACACTTCTGATCAGAGTAAATTGTAAATCATTCACCCATCATGTAGTGTTGCCGCATCTTCAGTGCAAAGACCACTGGTGCTAACTACAGGTCATGGGTAGCATAGTTCTGTTTGTGCTATCTTAACTGTCGTGATCCATAGGTGATCACTACCCGCTCCTAAATCAGGAAACAACCTAGTCTATTCATAGTTGTGTCGCAGTATACTACACACCCAATGCCCGCTTTTGGTAGCCTCCAGATGGGGGCACTTGTCTTTCTTTATCCTAGCTCTTGAAATCTCTTCTGAAACTACCCCGTTGAAGGGAATGGATTCCCTTCCTTCGTAAAAGCTGACAAGGGTGCTGGTACCCAAGAGAAGTCAGGTAAAAATATCTGGTATTACCCAGCCAAAGTAGAAGTCCCTTACCCCTAGGGGAGGTAGTCCTGGAAACATTTTTTGTAAAGATGTCCCCACACTCTTCCCCTACTGTTGGGAACTAAAAATTAAAAACTCATACTGCCATAAGGGTAA
This sequence comes from Viscum album, assembly GCA_963277665.1. Lineage (NCBI taxonomy): Eukaryota > Viridiplantae > Streptophyta > Magnoliopsida > Santalales > Viscaceae > Viscum > Viscum album. The sequence continues at coordinate 285,584,742 of OY728151.1, read as the reverse complement.
CGTTGGCTAACTCAAGAGGGATCAGCTACACCCTCCCATGTATGAGTTTATCATGTGCTACCTAGGTTTCCTTTTTCACCGACCCAGGAAATCCCATTCCAACACTATAGATATACTAAATCCTTTTTTCCTAATACAGTCAATCTGAGTATGAATTGTGGATGATCAGTCCATACCCAAACTAACATCGTAAGGCCTCGATGCTACCAGAAAGAGGTTCCATCCGAAAATCTCTCCTCAAGGGCTAGATCCCACTATCGACATAAGTTTGATTATCGAGTCTCCACCCAAATTTATCTCCAAACATAAGGTTTAAGCCATTGGATTAACTAGAAACTCTAGGACATGAACAAGATTCCTCGAAAGAAGGAATGATTGATACTTATGTCTATTAATATGGTAGATAGTAGTTGACATAGATCATGCATTGAATCATTCCTAGAGCCCTTGGGTCACACCCCTTTACCTCCTGCAGCTACTCCCTTCCCCTATCCTCCAGCTCCCTGAGCCTAGTGGGGACCACATTAGGGTGGTGGTTGTAACATGTCAAAATGTATACCACCTCATGCTTCTCTCCTAGCTCCACTTCCACATCTGTTGTCATGCAGATTCATCTGAACCTATCACTTCCTTTTCTAGAAATATTTTACATCCCAATTCTCTGAGACTAGTGTGAGTTTCTATCTTTCCCACTACTAACATTCACTAGCTGTATCTGCTCATCCAAAGAACATTCAACCAAAAAGGTTCTCTCTAGCACCCTAACATAAGTAGGAATGAATAGAGTAAAAGTGTTGGCTCATATGTCCCTAAACACACCTTGATCGGTGGTCCAAGCCTTGAATCACTGAAATTACTATATTCATCAAGTACCTAGGTTAGTCAGTACCCCTCGATGAATACTTAGATACCGACATGTCCTCCTGCTAAAGCTGTAGAAGCTCTATGGAACACTCACCCATTAGATTTTTATGGCAAGATACCCCCTTCTCTGAGGAAGGTTCTCAAGCTTTTTTATAGAAAATTCACCTCTTAACAAGATTACGGGTAATCTAAACCTTGTCATCGTCTTGCTGAGCCACGTAGAAGGCTCTCTACCAGGACCGCCATCTGATCGAACGATGCCCTGGATAGATGGAAACTCGGCCACCTCCTAAATCCAGTCCTTATCTGCCTATGAGTCAGGATCTCCATGGAATCAGAGGGGTTTCTGATGCTGAAACACGTGTAAGGAACTAATCCTACAAGGGTCCTCTACCGACACCACTGGTTGAACTACTCACCAACAAGCATTGATATAGCTGGAACACTACCCTAAGGTACCATCTCGAGAAAAAGCCCTTGTACTCAAGCCTCATCGCCATGTGGATCATCCTCATTGTCACAGACAGATAAAGACTAGAATCTAGGATCACCATCTGATCTTCTGGTGTCCCAAATTGGTTGAAAACTATATCCACAACCTCCAGTCAGTCCTCAACTGCCTGGGGATCTGTCTCGCCTCAGAATCTCGAAGGCCACAGCCGCCGGAACTCATGCAATGCGCTCAGTCAACATGCACGGTCCACTAGTAGCATCTATGGTTCAATGGGATGTGGTGCTACTGGTGCACCACCTAAAGGTGATAACACAGTAAGAGGGCCCTACATCAAAGCCTCGTCGCTCAGTGGGCCATTATCGTGTACTCTATCAGGAATGCTAGCTGGTTCTCTATGCGGTGACTTCTTAATAAGGAATAGGTGCACCACTGTCATTAATTTATACCTAGTGAGCTGACTCAAATATATCAAAAAGAGAAAAAAAATATTTTCAAAAACACACGCGATAATTTTTTCCGTGCATTGAGTCGGAAATCAGAATTCAGGGTCTTGGTGTATGTATATTTGGGTCGCCGCACCAACCTTGGATTCCCCAAACTAAAAACCACACTGATAACACTTAATAATATTTCCACATAGAAAAGATCAGAGTCCTAGTTATTTGGTAGAACTGAGTCCTCTGATACCACATTTTCATGACCTTTCCCCTGGGGCCTATGTCGTGACTACCCCAAGCTCTCCTTCCCTAGGTTAGGGGATGGAAACTTCCACTGGAAAGGTGTATCCATTAATAGGAATTCATTTCCTTTAATCCTGTACAAACACACAAATACAAGAGCACAACCAGAGGCAACCACAAGGTAAACTGTTATAGTAAAAAGTGTGCTGAATGTATGGGGGCCGAAAAACAATCCCAACTAGAAAGTACGAGTACAACTGAATAGAGAAAAACAGCTACTGGATTTTCCACCAAGGAACCTACCTGATGGGTAAGTACAACTCACGATCAGTAATCCTATGTCACAACATGTCAAATGGTCCACCTATGAGCACTGTCTAGTCCTGGCTCTCTCAGCCTTGATCAATGCTATCTATTGTCTGCACAAGACATAAAAAGGTGTGGGCCAAGCCCATGTAGGGGTGAGTATAACAATACTCATTAGGGAACCTGAGACCCCTGAAGGTCTCCAAGAGTTCCACAAAGGAAAACCCACAAAGCAAGTCCTAAATCACAGATCACGAAGCAGTCATCAAATCTACTTAGGAATATGACCATACATATACCTAATTTATCAAGATATACTTATCTCAGATATGATGGAAGAATATCACAAAGGTAACACCACGAATGTAACACCACGAAGGTAAAAGTACCACATAGGTAACACTAGGAAGATAATACCACGAAGGTAAAAGTACCACAAAGGTAACACCACAAAGATATCACCACTATGGTAAAAGTACCACACTTGTATAACCACGAAGAAATCACCACAAAGGTAACAGTACCACATAGGTATCACCATGAAGTAAAAAAGGCCTAGCTCACACAAGTTATATAAGTAAGGAACATAATTAAAGATGATTAGTCGAGAAGATAGATCATATTATTATGTCGAGAGGCTCTACTGCTGACCATACATAGTCTGAACTACAGAGGATCGATAGGTTCTAAACCCCGAAATGAAAGACACATGATCCAACCTTCTTAGAGTCGATAAGTACTAACCCCCACTGACCCACACAGGATTGGACCTACATAGGATCAGTATGTGATGACCCACACATGATCGTTGAGTGCTGAACCACACATGATCTGACCCACACAAGATCAGTATATGTGGACCCACACAAGATCGTTGAGCGCTGACCCGTACAGGATCTGACCCACCAAAGATTGGTAAGTGTTAACCCACACAAGATCACTCAGTACTAACCTCTGTATGATCTGTCTCCAACCACTTCCTCATTGTCGGCCACTGGATTACCACTCATAGAACGCTTGATTCTGGGAGAACCACTCGTCAAGCCATCATTTGTACCTCTACCTCCACGAATCTCCATGAATAAGTATCCCAAAGGACCACGATGTTGTAAGGGTTCAAAAGTGATAGACTGCAGGTCAATCAGATGAGTGGTCTGTGACTTATATGAATTTTAGCTCTGAGGGCCCAGTTGGATTCGGGTTCGATCCAACTCGGCCCCACTCCAACTTTATCCAAAACTCAAGTGGATTATACCAAAAGTATTGCCTCATCCTAAGGGATTCAGTGCTATAGACGGTTTGTCAAACGGACGCCTCGTCTGTTAGTTAATCCCCTTTCTGAGAAAGAGGGGTGATCGCACCTTGGTCTGGCCTGACTCGGTTGGGCCTTCCAGAATACATTAAAGGGACTAATTCATAAATGGGATCCCAAATCTACTGATGGCATGTCAAACGGACACTCGGTTTGATAGTTATGGACATTTCTTTTTTTGGGGAACGACTGTGTCTGGGCCCGGTCCGACTCTGTTAGGCCGGCCCGAGGTAAAGGGTCCCGGTGTAACACCCCGACCCCAGTTACCCAGAGTTAGTGCATTATTTTAATACATTGAAATTATTACAAGGAATCAAGTCCCGAACAACTAATCATTTTAGCAGTCATGGAAAATAGATTGCATATATTAACATTACATTATAATTTCAAACATAAAACACAGTGTAAATAGTTATTTGAGAATGTTGTTATTCCCTTTAGCTTAACCCTGAATATAAATCATAATACACTTCTTGGAATCCTGGGAAAAATAAAACATAGAAAGGGGTGATCTCAAACGCTCAGTAAGGGTTAGCAATACAGTGGAAAATGATATAAATATTAAGCATGGTGAATAATTGAAACCACATGCCTTTACCAATAATAAACATGAATATGTTTATGGAAAGAATATGAGTTGAGTAAATAATGCCATAATAAAACATAATAATGGGTATTCTACTAGTCGAATGACCACATGAACCATCAATATTATTTCCATAATGAGGGAATGTATAATGCCAGACATTCTAAAACATTTTGTCAATGCCTCGGCCAAGACGTCTAAAATGATTAAGGCCTCGGCCAAAACCATAAATCAAATTGGGAAAGGGCCTTGGACAATTCCACATCTAGTTGTCTCATGAGACCTACTGATGCATCAGGGATCTATATAGGGCTCCACCCGTCACTTACTAAGTCCAATACATTCCTCATATGAAAAGGTTTAAACATATCATAAACATTCATATTAAAACTAGCATAAGAAGTGTCAACACTTTAACCATAAACTATGAATGGTTTAAAAATAGCACATCCACAGTCAAACATATCATAAATCATTCAATAAAATATGGAATATTGTATTATAATAAATCAACCCCAATCAAAAATAATATCCAGTAAAGGATACTGACATAGTTTTAAAATGATGAGTAAAACTTTTTGAGAGAAATATACTTTTTGTAAATTAATTTAAAAGTTACACATTTATAATGAAAGTAATTTAAAAGATATTTTTGAATCAAAGTGTCCCATACCACTTTGAAAATTTTGAGAAGAATTATCATTTCAAAACATTCATGTCTATATAAATAATTCCTTAAAATTATTTTGAAAACATGGACATTAATTAAAAATATTTAGAAAGATAAATCTTTAAAACATTTAAAATTCTGATCTTGATAAAAGTACCTTTCAAAAATCCTTAAAATATTCATTTTGAAAACATTTTTATGAAAAATGGACATGGATGATAAATATGTCCCAGTAAATACTTACACATAAACAATCTTGGATAATAATGAGATTAAGGAATTAACCCTTACCAATTTGGTAAATTACAAAACATACACCCCATGAAAGAGGTATCATAAAATTAATATGTAAATACACATAAATTAAAGTTTATTACATAATGAATACAATTATGGGTAGTACATACACCACACAAAAGGTAATAGTGGTAATATGGTACGAATCTCACAGGAATAAGGAGTGAGATGAAAACCCTTTACCTTGTACTTTTCCTTTGTCAAGGGTAGGTTAACCTCCTGTATAATGGTGAAATTATTGTTATTAAATTATACAATAATCATATAAATTAATATGATATCATATATGATCTTTTAACATTTCATTGTTAATAATATCTTAGTATTATCGTCGTTTCGGGTTTTAACTTACTCGTTTTATTTTATATGTTACATAAGATGTGTTTGTTATGGATGGGTTGTATATTATTCATATCCAAAATTATATCAAGTCCTTAAAAATTATTTTTAATCATCAAATGATAATTAGACTTTAAAGGTTATGATAGTGAATGAATCTCATCGCATTCGTGGAGACGGTAATCCGTACGTACGCACGAGCGACAATATCATTCTTTTGATATTAATATAATATATAATTGGATGTTATATCATATATAAAGAATCCTTATCATGTTATATTTATTATTTACATCAAATAGAAATCATTATTATACCCATACAAATAATAATGTATTGAATAACAATTACACCATGATGTGGAGACGGTAAGTCGTACGTACGCATGTATGGTGACATGTCATTCAAAGGGTGGATAGAATAATGAATTTGGTTGTAAAAAATTTATAATAAAATCACAGTATATAGAGGATACTGTAATTATTATTTTAGAATGTAAATAACAATGAAATAAGTAGTGGAAGAAGAAAGGAACTTGGAAGAGGGTGGTGAAATCATTACCTCTTCTTCGGGGTCTTCCTTTTGATTTGATCAAAATGGATACTTAGGTTGGATTTATGATCAAACTAAGACCTATAGGTTGAATTGAAGGAAGTTTAGAGGATATTTGGCCAGGGTTTGGCCGAACCAAATGGCTTTGAAGGTATGAATAATTGGTTAGAAGTGGTGTCCTTTTATAAGGGAGAGGAGGGGCTCTTTAGGGAAAAATTAAAGTATTGTTTTATAATAAATTCATATTCGGTTTCTAATGGCTCCAAACTGAATTATTTAAAGTATAAGGTTGGGATGGGTCTAACAACACTCATAAAATAGGTTTTAGACAGGTTTGGTTCACTATATTAACCTTCTCATTTATATTTAACTCTTAGTTAAATAGTTTGACATTTTCCATGTCTCTTTGTATTTCTATATTATATAGTTAATAAACATACTATATACTTCCAAAATACCCCCAAGTGGTCTATTAATGATACAAATATCATTATATAAGTCATTTATCCGAACCTTAGATTTTTAGGAATATTATAACAATTTATAATATAATATTTGTTTTAAAAACTCCTTTATGTCAATTTTGACACTATTTAATAATTGATTTTTTCTAAAGTCATAAAAACTTTATTAATTCAAAAAAAATTCATTTAAGAAATACTACCATGTCATATTAACCAATAATATTTTTGGATGTCATCAAAACTTTCAAATTATATTTATTTTAACATTTATAATACTAATTATTTGATTCTTTCATTAATAAGGAAAATACTGCATCATTATTGTGTCATAAATAAATTTAATTATTAAATGTATAAAAATTATAAATAAAATAATATTATGTATGAAATATTTTTATCTTTATAATTAATATTTATAGTCTAAAATATAACATATATAACCCTATGTAAAAATTGTTTTTCTAAAAGATATATGCTTATGTCATTTTTGTATTCACTTTAACTTAATTAATATAAAGTGTCATTATCACTTACAAGTTGATCCATGGGGTCCCAAAATCGACCTAAAGATGACCCTGGTCATACATGTATCAACCAATAGGGTTAAGACACGTTTTTGGGTAATTTAATATTATTATAATATTATTTTTTACTCTTATTTACCGGATATACCCTTTAACCATGGTAAATAAAATATTTTCCGAAGTAATTATTCAAAATGTCTAAAATAAAGAGTTACATATTAACAAAATTTGGGCATCCTGATTCCAAATATGGAATCCATTTTTCAAAATTCAAAATACAGAAGTAGCAGAAATTAATTTAAAATTAATTCCTGTTGTCAAAACAAAAAACTTGTTTTTAAGAAACAATAACTATCAAAAGATTGACACTTGTTTATATCCGGTTTAAATGTGAAATTATGTCCAATGACCAAAATTGGATTAAATGGTAAAAATATATTCTAAATATACTTTAAAACCACTCAAAATCATAATTTATCACTATTAATTATTTCGATTAAAAAAGTTTTTTTTAATAAAAAAGTAGTAATTTTCACTATTCATCAAAATATGAAAGTTATCAGAAAAGTAAAAAGAATTCAACCTAAGCTAATTTAGATAATCTGAATCCAAAAATGAAGTACATTTTGAAATATAAAATGTATAAAATTTCAAAAAGTGGGTATTACTATTCGCTCAGGTCCAACTCACAAAGGGTCGGCCCAGTTTACTTGGTCCGGCTCCTTGGGGTCTGCCCGGTTTGGTTTGCGCGCCCGGGCGATGGTTGGCTGAGCCAGTCAGGTGGGGCTCGACCCACCCATGTGGGCTCACTGGTTTCGGGTCTGACTCGCTAGGTGGGTCCAGCCCGCAGGGTTGCGGGTCCGGTTCAGCCTGTTTCTGGGTCTGGAAGGCTGGGCGGGGCTGGCCGACACTAGCTCGGTCCGCCCGGAGGCGGACAATTTCACCCAGCTTTCCCTAAGCTTGCGGGGCCATTCGCTAGCCGGTGGGGCGCTGCCCCACCGCAATTAACCGGTCGCCCATTTGGCCGACCGGGTGTCACCAACGCGGCACGATTCGGGCTGCACCATGCCCTCCTGCCACGATCTCTTCCACCGGTGGTGCCTATGGCTCTTTCGTGCTGCCTTCGTCATAGCGTGACCCACCATTTCATGTTGTCGTCGATTTGGAAATTGTTTTCTGAAGTTCATATCAAGAACAAAGAAGCAAAGGGTCCAAGACTTGCACATTTGGCCCATGACCTCCACTTTATGGTGATATCAAGAGGAAAAGGATTTAATTTATCATAGAAAATTTTTAAAATAGACCCTCTACCTCTAGATCGTTGGAGAACATTCGTGCTTGAGGGAGAGTCAGCGTTGGTTGTTCCCACAACAGGCCGCCAACGTTTCCTTTCAAATTTCATCCTTTGGTTTGTGATTTGGTTTCTCTTTTTACTGCCTTCTAGAACCGGCTACGTCCTCCATTTCATTGGCATCATGACACTTTATCAGAACTTCGTCGCTTGGGGAAGTCATGCCAATACCTCTCCCAAAAATCCATATTAATAGGAGAGGGGGAGAGTGAGTAACACCCATGGAATTAATGGGGGTTCATTTAATGGGAATCTTCCTAATTCCAATGGCACTATTATAAAGGATTTTAGGATTCAATCAATTTAATGGCTTGACACGTCATCGGTCCCTCTTCTACTGCTTTTCCGTTGGAGGAATAGAAACGACAGAAATTAAATAACTAAGTGATTTTATTATTCTTTTAAAAGTACCAAAATCTAACTTTTTCTTCAGACCTGCTATGTTCAAAGTGTAACCTCCCTTAAGTGAATCCTGGCCTTTTGGATTCAATGATTCCCTTGGTTTTTTAATTCGAGCACGAGTTCAAAATTTAGAAAAAGACGCCAGCGTGTTTACCGAACATACCCAAAAAAAAGAACATAAATTTATTAACAGTCACCCTCGAATCACGTTAGTCGAGGTTAGGATCCACCCAAGGAGAACACGCCCTCACAAGATCAAAGATACTATCGTATTTTCTATCCGATCAATAGTTTAGAAGATATGTATTTTCCAATAAAATAATTGTCACTTAATTATTTTATTTATGGAAAAAAAACAAACATTCACTTATGGTCTGCTCCGGCCAATATTAGTATCATCCTAAGGAAAGAATACCCTCAGAAGTTCAGCGGTGGTCTTGGATTTTCAATCAGAGTTACCATTAATGAGTTATAATAATTTAAAAAATAAAATTATTTTATTTTATTATTTTATTTACGGATATGCCATTTTTGGGTTTTCCCACCGGAGGCCTACGCTGACTAAACTTATGTCGCACCTAGGGAAAGCCCGCCACCCTAAACACAATGGAGACCCCGGATTTCTAATTTGGGCACCCATTTAAAAGTTATTCCACTTTTTTAGGAAAACCACTCATGCACACTATTTTTAAACTTAACATTTTTCGACAGATCATTCCAGACACTCCGGGACTCGGAATTACACACCGTCAGATTTCACGGTCTCAAAATAATTCCATAAAAATAAAAAAATTATACGGGAATTTTGGGACATTAGAAAACTATCACCAACCATTCAAAACTCACTATTTGGGGTTTCCCTCTTTCCTAGGTTTGGTCACACATTTTTTCAATCTATGCGCCAACCGTGAAAACCTCTATAATTGGGTTTACACTGTTATCTAGGATGGATGAATGGTTTACCCTAACCATGAACCAACCATTCAAGAAACCATTTTCTCAAATTTTCATAAAAATTAAACAAAAACAAACCCCCGATCATAACTTCAATCAAATGTACTTAAAAAAACAACAAGTACATGAAATCGTACCTGATATAACTCCAATAAAGGATGATATCTTATAATCTCCCCACATTTCAATACCTCATCCTTGTGATTCACTTCCAATCATTTATAAGATTCCAATACAAAATGATCAGGCCATTGATCCCTCATACCTACTTCTATTTCACATGTTTCCTCTTATATAAGTCCATGTCACCATAACCCAAGAACTATCATCATGGTCTTTCCCCGCAACACTTTCTCACTACGATCTAACACATGTATCTGATTCTCCTCAAAGGATGCATCGATCTCAAAGTCAACCTCATCCACATTGACCACATGAGAAGGGTTGGGTGATACAACAGAATTTTTGATACATGGAAAACATCATGCATAAAAATGTATCTATGTAGAAGATATAATCTGTATGATATCGAACTGACTCTCTCTATGATCTCGAATGGTAGAAAAAACCTATTTTCCAACATTCCCTACCTCTGTATCCTACAGTGACCCAACCTAGGTGATAATTAAAGGAATGAATGATCACCATCTATAAACTCTAGGGGTCATCTCTGTTTATCAGTATACACCTTCTATATACTCTAAGTTGTTTCCATATTTTTCTGAATCAACTGTACCTCATCTGATGTCTCCTATACGAGACCTGGTCACAAAAACTCTGACTCACCAACCTCCATCCAGTATATTGGCAATCTACATGGACTACCAAAAATATATTCTTATAGTTCTTGATGTATAGTTTCCTGATAAATATTTTTATATAGGAAATCATCCAAATCTAAGTTCATTTCCCAAGATCCATTATTGTCAAGAACACATTCCCGTAACATGTCCTCAAGAACATGTATAGTATGATATGATTTTCCATCTGTCTGTTGGTGGAAAGACGTACTCAATAATTCCTATGTTCTAAGCACTTTATGCTATCCCTTTCAGAAGCATGAATTAATCTGTGATTCATGATATGAAACTATAGTTTGTGGAACTCCAAGCAGATAAACTTGTTCCCAGCTATACAGTTTTCCCAAATGTTATACTATAATGGTTTCCCTTATAGTTAGGAAATGAAATACCTCTTTCAATCAATCCACAATGAACTGAATAACATCATTCTCCCTTAGTATATTCAGGAAACGCACCAAAAAATCAATGGTCACGTCGCCCCACTTCCATTCTAGAAAAGGTAATGGTTTTAGAAGACCTCCAGTTCATAGATACTCCACCTTCACCTGCTGACTGGTGAAGCATCTAGTCACAAACCCTTCCATATATTTTTTGATTTAGGCCACCAAAACTATCACCATTGGTCATGGTACATTTTAGAAACACTTGGATGCACTGGCCATTTAGAGGCATGAAATTCCCCCATGAGCTCTTCTCACATGCTTGTAGGTACCCCAACTAAATTATTCACATAGATGATATCATATTAATCTATCAACCATTCTAAAGTTGTATCCCCACCTTCAATGATTTCCCTCATGGCTAAGCACTCCAGATCGTCACATTGTTTGTTGCCGATCCATCTGAAAATTTTAGAATCTGTTGTAACTAAAACTAAAGTTATATTCTCCTGACTCTCCTGAACCACCACATGCATTTCATCCACCAAGGTCATCATCTTACACTGTGTACCTAAATCCTACACCATATTAGTATTTTTTTTCCATTCCAAATCATTATCAATACTATTTCCCTCCCTGAGCATATATGCTAGTTCAAAATCAAAATATTGCATATCCTCAACCCATCTTCATTGCAGAATATTCAAATCATGCTATGAAAATATATACTTCAACATCTTGTGGTCTATATAGACTGAAATATTTTCTCCCAAATGATAGTGCTTCCAAAACTTGAGAGTATAAACCACTGCTACTAACACACGGTTGGGTGTAGGGTAATTTGATTCATGAGTCTTCAACTATCGAGACCCATATGCCATAACTCGATCTCCTTACATCGACACAGCTCCAAGACTGATCCTAGAAGCATAAAAATAAACTGTATAATCCTCACCTGACTTCAGTTGGATCAAAATTGGTGTCAATGTTAAGTTCTTCTTCAGCTCTTGAAAAGATCTCTAACATGACTCTGACCATTCAAAATTTACTCCCTATTTGGTCAATCCTGAAAGCAGCGCTACCAAATAAGAAAAGTATTAGATGAATCTCATATAATATCTAGCTAATTTAATTAATCCTTGGATATTAAAAACATTCTTGGGATTATCCCAATAAAACACTGCATGAACCTTCTCTGGGTCAACCAGTACACCTTCCTCTGAAATGTTGTTTCCTAAGAACTGTAGCTGATCAACCCAGAACCGACACTTAGATATCTTAGGATATAATTGATGCTCTCTTAGTATACCCATGACGATGTCAAGATGTTGGTTATGATAAAAATGAGTCTTTGATTACACCAATATGTCATCCACATACACCACCACAAACTAATCCAGATACAGATGAAAGACCTCATTCATCAAATCAATAAACATCATTGGTGCATTTTTCAACCCAAATGGAATCACCACTAACTCATAAAGGCCATTCATGATTCTGAAATCAGTATTCAATATATCCAAAGTATTTAACCTCAAATGATGAAACCCTGATCTCAAATTGATATTTGAGAATAGACAAGTTCCCTTGAATTGGTCAAACAAGTCATTAATGTTCGAAAGTGGATATTGGGTTTTCACAATCATTGGGTTCAACTTCCAGTAATCAGCACACAAATTTAACTCCCTTTAGCATTCTTTTAGAACAAAAAGGTGATCCCCAAGGAGATGTACTTGGAAGGATAAATTCCTTATCCTCTAAACCCTAAAACTACGTCTTAATCTGTTGATGTTTAATCGGTTCCATTTTGTATGGTGGAATAGATATTGGCTCAGCCCCAAACATGATCTCAATAGTGAATTCCACATCTTTCTAAGGTGGTAGACCTGAGATGTTTTTAGGAAAGTCATCTTGAAACAGTTACACTACTGGTGGAAGGAAATATTTTCTTACAACCTCAAAATCCAACAATAGACTTGGAACTAGGGCTATGAGCTCTCCCAATTGCTGAGTAATTGGACATTCTCTACATTCCTAAATATCCTAATCTCCATGATGAATATACTGGTCACCCTTAGGAGACAACTAGGTCACTCTATTATAGTAACAATCAATTTGGGCTTAGTAGTTGACTATCCAGTCCATCACTATAATCTGGTTGAATCCCTTCATATCAAGAACATAAAGATCCCATAAGAAACGATATTCCATGATCTCAATTGAACATCCCTTGGATAGACAAATATATATAGATCGCACTCCCAATGGTGTATTTATTGGCATTAACCCTCTCCAAAACTCCACCAGAAGGCTCAAACCATTAATTATTTTTGTAGATATAAAGTAAGGAGAGGCACCAGTATCAAACAAGGAACTAGATAAAGTAGAAGATACTATAATAGAACCTCTCACTTTTAATGGTCCAACATTTCTATCCACAAGTGAATGTTGTACTACATGTAACTATGTAACCCCTCTTCTTTGTGATGTTGTATGAATCCCCTAAGTAGCACCACTCTACTGATGCAGGCAATCCTGCCCAGAAGTACCACGTCCACTACCTCTCCTGTATTTGCAAGTAGAACTCCAACTACTAGCCAAATATTGTGTGGAAGATCCTCATCCCATACTATGACTCGGCCTGGATGCTCCTTCAGTATCAGTCTATTACTGTGACCTATAGAATTTTTGTAGATGTCATATCTTGCCGAAAGATCGAAACTCTACTGGTGGTCAGTATCAGTGTAGAAGATAGTGTCTCGGACTACCGCAATGATGACAGATCACCCTATTAAGGCCCTTTCCAACCAAAACTCTTATTTACATACTCTGATTTCCATTTCCATGGCTAAAGCTATCATAATAATTCTGACTTCTCTCTGAAGTCACACCTTCTAATCATCCAGTAACAATTACATGTCCAAACCTAGAAGCCTCCCTCAGGTTCCCTTCAATTATTAGTGCCTAATCCACTACTTCTGTAAACTTCTTTAGCCTAAAGATATTCACATGGGACTTAATCTCACATTTAAGTTCATCTTGAAAACGTTTCTCCATAGCAGCCTCAGCTACTTTTAAAATTAGAGCAATGCATTGTAGATCTATGTAGAGTCCAATATAGTCTATCACTGAAATTCTCCCCTAGGTTAGATTCATGAACTTATTATCTTTATCGTGTCTCATCATATTGGGATAAAAGTGTTCCAATAACCTCTCCAAGAATTAATTTCATAACATACTGTCAGTCAATCCAGTTCATTCCTGAATGTCCCACCAATGCTTTGTAGATCATCGTAGAATATAAGCAACCAAATTGACCCTCATCTTAGCTTGAGTATCTAAATGGTAAATTATTTTCTCTATGGACTCAACCCAGAATTTTTCTCCCTTAGGTCTACCCTCTCCAATAAAACTTTGTGGGTGATGCAAGAGAAACCCCCTTATGAACATAGACATATCTTTCACAACTCACACTAGGCCTCCTTCCATGAATTTCATGAAGCGAGCAAATTTATATCAAAACTAATCCATATCATATTCAGTTGGAATGATCGGTGCCTCAAGTTCCCTAACTAGAAAATAATTCCTTAGCATGCCCGTCGATCGTCCCCTCAACAAGTATCATGGAGGCATAGTCTCGAAATACCAAACACACATCTCAGGTCTGATAAAACAACCTTATAACATTTACATAAGGAGAAATAATCCCCACAAGCCCCTTTCCCCTACCCCGTAACACGATAAAAATCGAAGAGCTATCACTACCTTTAACCATACTAGTCCTAGGTTTTGGTTAACATGGGAACACACATTATCATAATTAATTTTATCATTTGGACACCCAATTATTCTCATTTAATATCATTTTTGAAAAAAATTCAATTCTGGTTAGGAACCATTTTTCATTTTAATCTCACAAACAAGGAAAAACGACCCATAACCCATTTTCTATTCATGCCTAGAATGATGCATTTCACAATAACCTTGAGTTCCTGGAATGATGAATGAAAAATCAACTCCTGTGCTATTATAGGACATGAACCAGTAATCAAAAATTCATAAGAACAATAAACATATCACACCAAAAGTGCATCACCCATTGTGAAAAAATATTCAACTATAACAATAAATAGTAATAAAAACAATACCACCATGAGTACTTAGGTTTTCCCCCATACATGGGTTTGAAAATCCCTTGCATGATATCATTACAAAGCCTCAAATCTTTCTAGTCTCTTTTCTACCTTTACCAAAACATTAAGACAACAGAAAAAGAATTAAAACTGGAGAATGGATGCTACTTTGTAATGTCCCAACCTAGGAACTACACGACAGTGACCCAAGACAGTTCAATACCTGACCTCAAGCACACCTCCCATATGCTAGAGGCTTCCATCTAACAATGAGGGTCTCATAAGTCATTCATGTGGAGACTATACTATCTTTTATTAGAGTAGAGTACTTGTGGATGTAAATAAGAAATAGAAGAATCAAATATTACAAGAGAAATACTCATATAACAAGATACCAAACATTAAAACAATGCTCAACTAAAAGGGAGAACATTATATGCCAATATAAGTGTCAAATTCCTGTAATGGAACTGAAAATAAATAGTCTACGACTCCCCAAGTGGGTTCCGAACCATGTACAGTTCCCTCATCCAAGATCCATCCCAAATAAGCAATCCATCCAAGGGCCTTTTCCATTATCATATCCTACAACAATATAATCTATTCATATACTGACCAGGAAGTCTAAGTTGGGTGTGAGTAAAACTCATTAGACCACCACCAATGGTTTCTAAAAAAATTACAATAAAAATTTAGCGTATGTAGTTTTATAGGGAATAAGTATAATTCATAAATAACCAGTTATTTCATTATCATTTACTCTTATATAACTACACTAACTCCATGGTTCTCTTGGATACTTGTACCTCAATAATAACTTCATCTCGTACTAGAGCTCGATGTGATCCCTATGTAATATCATATCTTAATACCTACTTCTTGCTGAAGCTTGAAGAATTAAAAGGTTCTATGGTATCTCAGTACTTGATTCGACTCATGAAAGAGTTCAAATTTTCTTTTCTGAGGCCATAACATAGAGTACCATTACTTCCATTAATTATTTTCACATTTATAAGACACACTTCCAAAGTTACCAATATCACAAACGTAAGTAATATTAACATGTTACCATTCTTAATCCTCAATAGAATTACCATGTTCCCATTCTCCATACTCATAAGTATAATTACCATGTAACCATGTATACTTCTCAATTTAGAATAACCATGTTCACATTCTCTTAACTAATAATTATGACGACCATGTTAAAATTTATATTTCTTAATTTATAATAAACATGTTCCCATTATTTATCACATAATTAATTTATCAATTAATTATTCACATCAATCTCATTAGTAATTGAACAATTAGATAAATATATCCATTTCATTAGTATACTCAATAATAAACTAAGTAATTCAGACCATTAATTAATGCATCAATTAATTAATCAACTTCACAATTCATTTTCCGTAATTAATTTTCTAGAATTAATTATCTCACTCTAATTTCAACATTCAGTAATTAATCCTAGAATTAATTATCTAGTACATAGTATCAAAGGAACGTAATTAATCCATAATTATTTATCTCAACATTGACATTTCAATATCTCGTAATTAATATATTAATTAATAATATATATTATAAACCCTACTTCTTATAATCAATTTACCAAATTAATTACCTTATTGGGAATCCATTTAGTCTTATGATTAATTCCCCAATTAATCGCCTATTTCAACAAAGCTTCGATAATTCATTTGATCAATCTAATTAACACTATTCAGGAAAATAAATTGCTGAAGGATGCTAGAAATTATACAGTGTTTCATAAACATTTAAAATCCATGACTATGGGAATTATATTTATACCACCTACATATTTTTGTTGATGGATGTTTTCTCAATGGAAATTCCCAAAATCTGAGCAGCACAATGACATAGATATGAGTTCTAGATCTAAATTCCTAAATCGAGAACAATGATATTAATATATTATCAATATAGATCTAGATCTACAATCCTAGATCTAGATCTCCCCGATTATGTTTATATCTAAAGAAAAAGAGAATAATCTCCTCCGAAAGATCAAGAAAATAGAGATGATAGGCATCATGATGAGATCCAATTACCGAGAAAAGAGTGGATCTTTGATTTGGTATTTGGATCTTGGAGAATGGAGGTTGGATGGAATTGGAACCCCACTATAAAGCTCTGGGATCACCCAAAATTATCATTTCTCGATCCAAGGTTGAATATGCGGTGTTTCGAGGGTTCATGGGATTTTAAAACTAATTTATGTGAAACAATTGCACGTACTCTTTCCTGGGTAAGGGCGCATGGTAAGGAAAAATCATGCACCAACAGTGTGGACCTCACTATCTAGGGTTGCAAACATTTTTGGGGTTAGGTTCACAGTTTTTAAAACCATGCACCAACCATGTTAACCTCTCTGCTTGGGTTCACATGGTTAACTAGGTTTGGGAAACAGTTTACCCAAATCATGCACCAACCGTGTACAAACCCATTTTCTCAAACATTCTTAAAATATCCAACCAAACACACCCCAAGTCATAACTCCAATCAAAGGGACTTAAATAAAAACAAATGTACCCGAAATCACATTCAAGATAACTATATAAAAAATCGGGATCTTATAGTTGATTTATTGAGAGGATAATAAATTGATATTTCAACATAGGGGAAAACTCATTCAATCAGGATTGTCTCAAGTTAAAACACCACACCATTTATTTTATTATTATTCATGGTCTATTTTACTTATTATTGGGTTCTCAACTAACTCTTATCCTTGCATATTCATCCTTTCAATTTTTTTAGTTGTGTTTTCCAGTTAAATTTTATGTTAAATTTATCCACTTATATGAATTGAATCATGAAAAATGGATTCCATATTTGAATTTAGTTTGTACAAATTTATAAAATATATCCCTTTTATATTTGTTTTACATGAGTAGTAACCATGTAATTTTCTTACCATGGTAATGGGATAAATCTGGTAATTAATAAAAAACATAAAATGATAAGGACTATAAAATGACCCTAACACTTGTATTAGTTTAAATATATGATTATATCTCATGAAAAATCATCCTAAAGTCGAATATATGGCCCTTTTCCATTTTTTTCAACCATTATAAAATTTTATATAAAGAAAAGTAAAAAATGTCACTCTTAATTTTAATAACTATAATATTTTTAACATATGTTTTACCAGATGATATGTCTAGTTATAAATAGTATTTGGTATTATAAATGATTTATCATCATCATGGTAATCTATTTTTAATTTTTTGTGAATAAATAATTACCTTATATGCTTACACAACATTGATGCAGAAATTTTTCAATTGATTAGAATATAAAATAAAAGATATGAAAAATATTTAATGTGGTATAATAGAAAATAATTAAGGCGACACAAGAATTTTATAGGTAAACATAACTTGTTAATGATTAAATATAATATTTTATTCGAATTTTATATGGTTCCTTGTTGTTTTGAATGTCAAATAAATGAATTGAAATGGGTTGCTGAGGGTTAATACAAAATGAAAGTGGTAAAAATGTTATCCAAAATTGTAATGATATTATTTTATAATACTATTTCAACTGATTATCATATTATAACCATATATTATCAATTTTTATCAATATACAATCATAATTAATTTATATTAATTTATTTTTTTATGGAATTCAAAGAGTGCTCATCCCCGCTCTTATAAAATGGTACCACATATTTTCATTTCATCACAATTAAAAAGAATTAGATAAATAGATATATTTCTAAAACCATTCCTAACATCCATATCTAGTTTATATTGAAATTATATTGGTAAGGATATTAATCATAGCGATCTTAAGGTGTTATGAAAATGATATTTTCGAATTAAATGGTATAGTTATTTGACCATTTGTTTTATTTTTAATTCTTCACATACCTCCTTAAATCATAATCAATCATGATAAAATAATAAAACAAGTATACAAAATATAGTGAGATTTTATTATATACATTTCATAACCTATATATCTCTCATGTTGTATTAAATGGGAATTGAAACCATTATTCCCGTGTATGGTGGACTACCACTTCACGAACCAATGTAAATAGTTCTCCATCACCTTCTCTCCTAGATAGTTTATAATGAAGGAATTAATGTTTATATAAGATATTAATGAAATATATATAAATATATAAACATAATATCTAATTCACTTTAATACCATTCCATTCACTTAATAATCAAGAAAAAAATGCCACCGCACTCCCCAGGAGAACGACGACTTTAGGGTTTTGAGTTTTCACGGTGCCCCCATCCAGGCGTCAACGTTATTCCGGCCTCGGCTTCACACTCCGGCAGTTCCCTTAGTCAGATCCTCTCTTGCTATTTTGATCTTCATCTTCTCACATCTATCTCCCATGGTTGTGCCTCGCTTCTCCCTACCGACTCCGGGTCCAGCGAGCTCTGACACGCATTTTCCACCTCTGTGTAATTGCGAGCTGTGGATCACTTTTGCAGGATCTACGGTGCTTATTTGTCTTTGGATCTGCTTCAGATCTGCGCAACCGTGCCTGTGTGAAGGAGAAGGACCCCGATTGGCTCGGGATCCTTTGAACGGTTGCCCATTTTGATCAATGGAGGTATAAGGTTTTCATTCTCTTCATGCCTGAATTGATGTTTTGGTCGCTACCTGCTCGATTTGTGCTTCGGTCTCTGGTGCTTGTGGTTGCTACTCTTGGTTCATCCAGTCTTCCTTTTGCGCCTCACATCCCGCTCGATTCTGAATCTTCTGTAATGGTTTCATCTCATCCCTTCACCCTTCGTTTGATGTGTGTTTTTCATTCCTTGCCATGATGTACCTGGGATCTCTGATGGGGTTCGAGTCTCTCTTGCTTAACCTCTTTCCGGGGACTTTTGGGTGGTGGAGTTTTCCATTTTTCAGCATACTGGCATTACTTATCTACATTCAGATCTTGTTTTCAGATCTCAGCACCACCGATGTGGATCTATCAGCGTTTCTGCGTTGGCATTTCAAGCTCCAGGTGGTGGCTGCTCTTCGAGCAGCGTCTTCGACGCTCCTCTACGAGGTGATGAAGGTTTCTGAGCTGGCTCAGGATCGTTCGAGTGGTGGATTCTGAAGGATTGAAGGTAGTGTGTGGATTTTGATTGGGGGTGTCGATTTCTTCATGCTGCCGAGATTACTTGGATTCTACCTGCTCGGGAAGTGCTGTTGGTTTCTCTTGATTGGTGACTTTGCTGCCACTTTGAAGGTTTTGGGATGGGTGTTCTTCGCATTGCAGACTCTTGATGGACCGTGCTTTTAGTGATTGGTTTCCTCTACTTTTTTGATGTGTTTTCTGATGAAATGGTGGAGGTTTTAAGAGTGATTTGTATGAATTTCCTCCTATTTTGCATTGGTCTCAATGGCTCTATTTTCTCTTGCTCTACTGATTTCTTCGCAAGTTCTTTTTTTCCTGGTTTCATTTGGTGCGACACATCTCTTTGTAGGTGTCACTGTGTGGGCCCTCTAGAACGAGGGATGGGTGTGTTTACATTCATCATCTAGCCATTGGTCATTATGTTGATGGAAAAATGGGTTCCCTTCCATGAATTTTTCTCACGGTTTTTTTGTCTGATCTTGCATCACATCAGGTGACATTTCTTGAATCTTTTTCATGCATTGTCTGGAAGGGCGACTCTTTTGAGAGAAGGGTGTGCTGGTGCCTTCCATCCGGCTCTCCTCCACACTCCTGTGTTGGTTGGAGAGGTTCTTTGACATGTTGTACTGCCATCCCGGTGAAACATCTTGGCAGAGGTAGTGAAGCAACTTTTGGATTGATCTCACTGTTGCACTGTCTGGTGAGGGGGGAAATGAGGCTTCTATATGAGCTTGCTGGATGTTGGCTTCCTTTGACCTTACATCCCCATTTTGACCTTTTTATTTATTGTTTCCTTTGAAATATTTCCCTTCTCTATAATAGGCTCCCTCTTACCTAGTCATAAAAGAGGTTATTTTGGTTTTTTGTTCAACAAATAGGGTTTGACCCTCAACCTTTTCTAAAAAAAAATCACTTAATAATGATAATGTTGTTATTGTGTTCATGTGTACTTCCATTTCCACAAAGCGATATAATTGGTTTTTCATGACCACATCACATGGATGATATATATAAAAACATATACATTATTTATATAACAAATTTTTATGAAATTAAATGTTATTTAGGATATAATTATCATTATTTAGTATTTAGTGAAAACGTAACTTCTTTCCATAATTATCGTTGAAAAAAAAACATTACTGATTCATATGTACGACCTTCTGTCCCTATGATTGTAACGTAATCCATTTTTCAAAACTATAATTCCTAACTGGTTTTAAAATTGTTATTTAAATAAAAATGATTATTTTCTATTAATTATTATTCTTTATATTATGTAATAATGACCTATTTGACCACAGTTAACCTACTGATGTCATTTTGAACTTATGAATAGAGTACCATTACAACATCCAACATGAACTTAAATGATTATGTAATTATTATAACATGGAAATAATTAAGATAAAAATAATAACGATCATGAAAAATATTCTCATTAAAGTAAATAATTACCATAAGTTTAATAATTTGGATGATAAAGAACATACATGATGATCTCGACACATGTTAAGGGACATTAATTTAGAAATCCTCTTATAATGTTTCCCTTAAAACCATATTTTTCTTCAATGTAAATATTTTGAAAATTATTTTATGGATTTATTTATAATGAAACAAACTAATTAAAAATATCCATTTATTTATATTTTTAAATTCTTTCAAAGGATATCACCGGTAATCCTTTTATGTAATGTTTCATAATAATGTAGTTGATGATAATGACATTTCCCAACACATTAGATGTTTTTTGGCTTACCATAAAATATTTCAATATTTTTCAAGAAAGAGATATATTTACATACATTTAGGAAACTTTTTAAAGGGGTTTTAGATTTTATATGATATTTCCATCTTAAGAATGGTTTTCTTAATGATGAAAAGATTATTTTTATCAGTGTAATGTTATAAATTTAAATATTTTGTGTATTCTCCTTATTTTATGGTTCAGGAAAATTATTATGATGATGGGTGGTTCTGTTATAAACCAAGTACATGTGGATATGTTATTAAATAATTATGGATTGTTCCACGATACACTAAGGATGGGTGGGTCTGTAATATCACTCCATTACATTGGGTGTGGAAGAATATTGTATGGTTATTACATTTTATGACTGATTATAATAGTGATAACGAAATTATTTCTTAGGTAACATACATGTTTAACGTATGATTTCTATGGGGTTTTATCATAGTCTTATGATTTATCAAGTTAATATGATTATTTAATGTTTAAAAATATATAAATATGGCTTTTAGGGGTGAAAAATAATTTTTTTTTTGAAAAAAAGTAATTACGAATTTATCAAGATTTCAATGATATTATGATATTTATTTTTGACTTTATGATTTATTATGATTATTATAATGATTTTTTTTGGCATGGAAGGTAATTTCATGGGTAAGAAAATGTTTCTTTTGAGACCAATGATTAGTTTTTAAAAAAGAAAAAAATTATAACTACTCATGGACTAACAATTTATTTATTTATTTTTATTTCCCTTATTGAGCATTTTGTGCTCATACTATGTTTCAAAATGTTTTCTCATAGGGTTTCTAGATGAGTATTGTAAAACATGATTTCAATTTTAAATTAGTGTTGATTAATCATTAATGTTTCCACATTATAATTTATGATTATATATGTTAGAGTTAGAACATAAATCTCTAAAATATAATCCTAAAAAATAATCTTGAATGAATGAAAATGAATTTTATTATAGACATTATAATATTTAATTTTTGAGGTCGTGTCCTTACAATTGGTATCATATGAAGTTTTAGATAACTTTTTAGGTTCGGATAATGTTAATATAATGAATTTAAAATACATTACATTATAGTTAAGTTTAGTTAATATAGAAATATAAGATTACCATGTTTCTTTGTCTAAAATACATCTTGTCAGATTTTTTTCTATAGGGGGAACATGGAAGCTGATGTAGTAAGAAAATGATGGGATGATATCCTTTTGAATCAATAAAATTGAATTTTTGGAATTGGAACATATAATTTTATTATAGACATAGATTAAGTGAAACATGCAATAAATGGCGGAGGAATCTATGTTAGAAAAAACCAAATCTTTGAGATATAATCATTTGAATAGTGGAACATATTATTAGACCACACCCTTTGATATTCAATGAATCATATAACCCAATGTTAGTTGATTGATGAATTAATGCTTCATAGTAAATATTTGATTCCATGAGTTGTTCAGAGAATCAAATGGAAAGTCTTCTTATTTACTATTATCCAAGTGAAACTGATCAATGGTAGAAAATTATTATGGATTATAAAGTGGGAGAAGAGATTGATATCATGGTATGAGATATATATAGGAATATTTTCTTTGAGATATATTTTCTTAACACTGTTTTACTTTTGAGGGAAAATCAATTCATGGAATTGAAACAAAATAACTAATATTCAATGGATTTTTATAAAGAAAACATAACCTACTTTTTCAATGTACAAATAAACTTTTATCTGGGATCATGATAGAAAAATCAATTGGTAATACTTAGGATTGAATCCAACGTATCAAAGGTAATTGGATTCATGTGAGTTTAAAATTTTTGGGAAAATAGTTTGGTGTGGTTAGAGGGTAGAGATGGAGTCTTCTGTTGATAATGTATTTATAAAAAATACGTTGAAGAAAAGGTCGAGGTTGGTAAGAAATGGGAAAGTATCCATCAATGAAATCTAAAGGAAAGAAAAAAATTTACAGTTTGTGAAAAGTGTAGTAAAATGAACCATGGGGAATGTTTTTATATATTTAAGAAATTATTACAATGTAAAATCAATGGTGATATGCCTCATGAATAATGGAATATTAAAATAAAAATAGTGGAAACCTGATGATATGATATTTAATTGTAATGATTTAGGAAATATGAAATAATGCGACTGAACATAGTATTCTAGGATTAAAATCATCATAATTAAGAAAAATAGTTTCATACAATATATTTCTACTACAATGGATAATGTTGTTCCATAAAATGATTTAGAGATAGTTATTTTAATAGTTTATTTGAATTATTAAAATATGCAATTTGTCTCTGGATCTATGTATTTATCTATTTTTGAGAAATTTGAATGTAAATTGGGAATATCACTATATAAAATTTTGATATAACTTTTGGTGAAAACTCCAAGTTTAAATAATAATGAAACTAAGATTTATAGATATATTCTTATCATTATTAATGGAATGGTATTTACATAAAATCATGTCGATGTTCTCATGATATTTTTTATATAATTTTTTTACGGACTGCATTCTAGTTTATCATCTTAATAAATATTATTGAATAATAAATGTTTTGTTCAATGATTTCACATCATTGATAACCTAAAATGAATCATGAATATTGATTACACATGATAGTGAATGTAACATAGCACATGTTGTTGAAATGAAATATATTTTTTGACAAGTAATTTCCATGTAGTTATGGAATATACAAATATTATTCTTGACGATTTATCAGGTGTTAATCTCGATTGAGATGTTGAGATAACTATTGAAATAATATTTGATGCTATGAATATTTAAAAAATCCATTATCGAATACATCAAGTGAAAAATTTAGAATTGAAAAATAAATTACATCTGTTACTATTAAAGGATATATTAATCCTAGAATTTTACCACAGGGTGAACTTATTTTTTTTATTAAGAAAAAATATGGACCCATGAGGATTTTTATTTTTTATAAATATATAAGTAATATCAAAATTATGAACAAGTACAATTTATATCATATATATTATTTTAATTGATCAGATTTTGGGAGCATAGTGTAACACCCCGAGATTTTATGAAAAATATTCTTTTTAATTTCATTAATGTATTGTGTTGTACGATACACCAAAAAGAGCTTGCACAACATGCATCCCTGACTTGGCTTGCATTACACGCAATCACGACCTTCCACGATAACGTGTGTTGTACGCAATACCGAGTTTCGCTAAACAACGATATGCTATTAAAATATTATTAAAACTAGCCGTTATGAATAGTAATACCCACTTTTTGAAATTTTATAAACTTTATTTTTGAAAATGGACTTCATTTTTGGATTCGGAATATCAAAATTAGCCTAGGGTAAAATTTTGGTATTTTTCTGAAAACTTTCAATTTTTGATGAATAGTGAAAACACTGGGTTGCTATTTAAAAACAACCTTTTTATTTAAATAATTATTTATTTTAATTAAATTTATTTTAGGGAAAAATTGATACATAATACCTATATAAGTTCAATACAATTCATTGGAGTCATTTTATAATAATTATAGATATATAAAAATTTTATTGAACTTTTCACCGTCTTTTACCCACATCCTAGGAGAATTTGAAAATTTACATAAAACATAATTTTACCGCTTCTGTGAGTGGAATTTCAAAAAACCGAGAGACACGGTTGATGTCAGTAAGTAAAATATGGTTCAATGAGATGAAAATAATTTTTGGTGAATAGTAACTTTTTACTTTTATTTACCACGGTTAAAAGTAAATAGGGTAATTAAGCGTAAAAATGATATTATTATTACCCTAACACATGTCCTAATTCTATTGGATAAATGTAATTTGACCAAAACTAACCTTAGGAATAAAATATGACCATTTAGGCCCACATGGATTAGATTAGGACATTTATTATTAATTTATTTAAAGAAGGGTTAAAATAGTTAAAATCAAAGTTTAATAACTAAATCATTTTTAATATAGGTTTATACATAAGATAAATTCGACTATAAATATTAATTAGAAAGATAAAAAGATTTCCTACATAATGCTATTTTATTTTAATTTTTAGACATGAAATAATTTAATTTATTTATGACACAAAGACGCTGTAGTAATTATCTTATTAATGAAATATTGACATAATTGATGTTATAAATACCCTAATAAATGTAATTTGAGACTTTTTATGAATTCCACTAATTTTATAGGTTAATATGACATGTTAGTATTGATTTAATTAACTTTTTTCGAACTAATCATTCTGTTATGATTTTCACAAAAATCAATTACTAAATAGTGTCAAAATTGACATAAAATAGTTTTTAAAACAAATATTATATTATTAATTGTTATTTTATTCCTAAAAATATAATGTTAGGAAAAATGACTTAGATAAGGTTATATATATTAATAATAAACAACTTGGGATTCGTTTGGTTTGTTATAGTAAGTTTATTAACCTTATAGTGTAAGAACACAAAAAGACACAGTAAAAGTAAAATCATCTAACTTAAAGTTAAATATAAATGATAAGGTTAAAATAGGAACCTAAACTTGTATAAATTGAATTGGATGAGAGGATTTAGACCCATACCCACCTTAGCTTTGAAATAAATCAATTTGGAGCTATTTAACACCGAATATGACTTTATAATAAAATAATATTTTTAGTTTTCCAAAGGTGCCCCTCTCATCCCTTATAAAAGGGCACCTCCTCCCTATCTTCCTCACACCACTTTGAGATTTCAAGCTCGGCCAAACCCTACCAAATTATCTTCTCCACTTCCCTAGAAACATCCTATAGGTCCTGGTCTTCTTCAAAGACCAATTTTAGTGCCCTAAGAGGAGGTCTCAAAGAGGCGCTTCAAAGAAGAGGTAATGTCCGTTACCGATTCTTTCAACTTTATTTCTTCTTCTACTTCTTCTTCTTTAGTTGTTTCATTATGAAGTAATAAAATCAGTATCAATCATATAATGATATATTATTATAAGTATGAAACAACTCTATTTCACTATCTATCTATCCTATGGAAAATGAAATCACCGTGCGTGCGTACGTACGGAATACCGTCTCCACGCCGTGGTGTAATCTGTTTTTCCAACACCACCTAACTTGGATGGGTATAATGGTGTAAAGAATAACTATACATAGTTATTATAACATCACACTGATTATGATATATTGTATCATCCTATCCAATTCAATTCAATAATTATGGGAACGATATCATCGCTCATGCGTACGTACGGACTACCGTCTCCACGACGCGATGAGATTCATTCTCCATGTTAACCATTTAAGAATGATTATAAAGTATATATAAGAAATAATAATGAAATATATGACATTATAAAGCTAATGGATTTATGTGTATATATATATATATATGTATGTCATCTACTTAATTCCATTCAACTCAATAAGGAAACGAAAACAGCGTTCATGCGTACGTACGGCCTACCGTCTCCATGAACAGTGTATTTCATTCCATTTATCGATCTATTATATATATGTATATTCTTAATATATATTATATATAAATCATGTTTTATATTCTGGAATTAAGTAATCACGATCTAATTAATCATATGAATAATTAAAAGTCAAAACACGAACGACAAATGAAACGATTTTACCCAAAACGCTCTTTAACATCGAATTTACAAAAGAACGGGTAATATAAAGTCATCAGTGAACCATATATGGTATCATAACAATGAATATGATTCTGTAATAAGTCAATGACATTATTTAAATAATTATACAGGAGATTCAGATACATACGAAGCATATCAGACATAAGGTAAGGGATAATTATTCCAATCTCATTCCTATCCGAGATTGTTTACTCGTAAGTATTTACTGGGGGTTATGTTTATTATCAATGTCCATATGCTCTCAAAATGTTTTCATAAAATGTTTACTCTCCTTCCATTTATGTTTAAGACATTTTTACCTTTTTCTTACTTTTACCACATCATATGGAAGGAATCTTTCTTTTGTTTACCATACGAGGTACTTTTTGACTTTTCCGGCAAAAGTACGAGAAGAATTTTTTTTTTAACTTATACGGCATGAAAAGATTTTTGCGGTTTTATAAAGCCTTATTTTCATGAAGCTTCCTCCAAAAGATTTCAGGACTATTTTCAACAAAATCATTTTCTTTTAAAATTGCATGATGTTTTGTGAAAAGAAATTGATTTTGAAGAAGATAGGATATTTTCCTCAAGAATTCATTTCAAGTGTTTTATCAAAACCATTTTCTATCTAAGATGAAATTATTTCATATGTGTATGTTTCAAGTATAATGTCTCTATGATTTAAATGGTTTCAATTTTCTTATGATGAAATATCCATTTGTTTTATATGGATTATGTGATGATGGGATGATATTTATGAAACCCATTTTATTATTTGGGTTATGATGAATGTTTTAAGTTTATTTTGTGGCACAAGTAAGAATGATTTCACTATGAGATGGGTGGGACCTATATCTCCCTGCAATGCATTGGGTAAATATTTATATCTCATGAGATAGACATGGCTGGAACGACAAGTTAAACCAGTTCAGTAATATAGGACTGGAACGAGGAGTGAACTCGATTCAGAAAGGGACTTTGTCCACTAAGATGGTCTTGGAAGCAATGCCTTGGATAATATGGAAATCATATCATGTGCTTAATGGTTTCCACAATTACATGTTTTATTCCCATGCTATTTTATCATTCTTAATGTTTCTTTATGATCTATGCCTTACGTACTTCCATGTTTTATGTCATTGCTCAATCTTTTGATGTTTAAACATTATGTTCATGTTTTTAAGTTCAAATGTATATAGTATGTTTTATTTTATCCATGCTTACCCTTACTGAGCATTTGAGATCACTCTTTTATGTTTTCTTTTCCCCAAGATATAAAGAAAGGTTTTAGGTAAGAAAAAAAGGGGAAGATCTTTATGGGAGATATTAAAGATATTTCACCACGATTAGAATATTTTATTCCGAGTTTCCAAAGAAACTAAACTATTACAGTCCTTGTGTGTCTATTTTTGTTATGTATTAAGTATTCCACAAAAGTAATGTAATGTCCATGTACGTCAAGCTTCGGGTCTCTACACATAGTGCTATTAAAATATTGATCACGTGTTAAGGTACTATCAGTTAGAGTTGTAGGTGGAAGATATTCCAAGGTTTATGTTTCAGAATAGATATGGTCCTTATGAGTTTCTAGTAATCCCTTTGGGTCTCTAATACACCAGTTCTTTTATTGACCTCATGAATAGTGATTTTCATTAATATTTAGAAAATTATGTTAGAGTTTTTATTGATAAATGGTGGTATATTAAAAAAAATAAATGAGGACCATGAAAGACACCTAAGGATTGTTTTAAAAACCATTAAAGAAAAGAATCTATATATAAAATTTAGTATGTTTTAATTTTTATTGAAAAATATTTCTTTCCTTGGACATATTTGTCTGTAATGATGGATGAACTACGGTTCCTTTTAAAATGAAATTTGATAAGGATTGTACAAGACCAAAACATTTAATGAATAATCATGTTTTTCTTGAATTAATTTGTTACTATTATATATTTATTGAATATTTTTCCTAGTTAAATAGTACACAGATTATGTTAAATTGAAAAGGAGTTAAAATCATATAGATGAAGAAATTTTATTATTTTTTTAAAAATTAAATAAATATAGGAGAATTCTGTGGTTTCAACTTTTCCTTAATAACTTGTTATTTTTCATCAATAATAATGCTTCATTGAAGTTACTTGGTTGTTTCATGATGCATAATAATCATGTATTTTCTTATGCTTTATGGAAACTAAAACATTCATAGTTAAATTATATTACACTTGATGTGGAATTAGTTTTTATTGTTTTTTATTTAATAATTTAGAGTCCTAATTTATATGGATTCAATACTGAAATATATAATTATCATAAAATATTGAAGCATGCATTCACTTAGAATTATTTTAACATGAGACAAAGAAGATGGTGGGAACTAATCAATTATTATGATTTTTTGATCCATTACCACCTTAAAATATAAAACAACCTAATTGACGCTTCGACTCTAAAAAATAATTTGTTATTAACCATGTTACATTTAGAACATGAATATATAGTTAATGATTTGATAAATTTTGACCTATAATTTATGGATGGAGAAAATTCAACTATTTTTTTAGGTGTCAGAACAATCATCTCTCTCATAGATAATTAATAAAGCTCTGAAGAAAGACCATGAGTTATATGAAAAGGTAAAATTTTATAAAAAGTGGAATTTTTCTATATTTAATGTTCAAAAAGAAGGTGGTGTGTGATTATGAAATATTTTAGGTGTGCCTCATGGATCCCATTTGAAGAGAGAATTTTTGAGTGAAGCACATAGTTCCTAATTTTCTATTCATCCTGGAAGCACAAATATAAAAATAACATAAAGAGTATTACTGATTCGATGTAATGAAAAGATATATTGCTAATTTTACCATGAATTTTTAACTTTTCAACTAGTTAAGGAAAAATAATTACTACTAAGGGGGATGATTCATCCTTTTCCAATAATATAATGTAAATTGGGAAATATATCCATGGATTTTATGATGTTATTAATGAATGAATTCTCAAGGTAATAATGTGATTTAGTTAATTTTTGATCAATTGACTAAATTTATACATTTACTTCCCATTCAAATTGCAATCTAATTTGACCATCATTCTCAGCTGTATCTTAAGAATATTGTTAGAAAACATGGAATTTATGTTTCATTTTTATATGACTGTGATTCCAATTTCTCTTAAATTTTTTTAAAGAAGAATTCAAAAGTCATTAATATTTAAATTAAATTTTAATACCAACTTTTTGTTCTCAATATGATAGTCATTATAAGTGAACGATATAGACCATGGATGAAAGGCTTTGTGCATGTTCAATAAATTATGAAAATACAAATCTTTATTGAATTTTGTATTCTCATTTCAATTATTTAGAAGGTAAAATTATATTTTTCATTTTTTTTAAATTGTAATAGTTCATTTTAATTAAAAACAGAAATTATTGGTTTTGTAATTAATTTTAAACTTGAATTTAGTATTGTAAGAACCTGGATCTTTGTTTCAGGTATGTTTTTCCTTTTCTGGTCTTTTTTAAGAAAAAGTGGAAAATCTGGAAAATTTCTAAGTATACGCCGTGTACTTTATAAGTACACGCCGTGTACTTTGATCCCACGTGAGGCCGTGTGCTGGCCGTGTCCGAGCCATACACACGGTGTGTAGGGGTGATGTGGAGGCTGCTTAATGCGGTGTACGGAAAAGGCGAGTACATGCCGTGTACTCAAGAAGTACACGCCATATACTTTTCTTTTTATTTCATTAAACAGGCCGGGGTCACGTCTAATCCCTATTTTCCTCTTCTTCTTTGCCTAATTATGTCCAGAGTGTCCAAGGAGGCCGAATATTCTCCGAGCCGCTGATCTGTCATCAGTTATCCAAATTGAATGCCGTCGTTTGCAAAAGAATCACAACGGTGAGTCCTTGGTTCTTCCTTGGTCACGTTTCCAGATTCTTTCTCTTATGAGAGTTATCTAAGATTGAAAGTTTTAGATGTTTTTGCAGATATTATCCATTATAGTCCAATTCACAGGATGAGGTTCAAGTATATCGATCTCCTAGGATCGAGGTAGGTGGTTTGTTTCCTACGTTGACTGTCTTTGAGTATTTGTGAAAAAAGTGTCAGATTCCCATGTATCAGGTATCTCGGGTTAGGGTTTTGAACCTTTATTATTATCTAACTTAGATTTCTTGTATTCTTGAGGTTATTATATGATTAATGATTTCTTGTTAGCATGTTTGAGGATCACCCCATGGGTGTTTCTCTTGTTTTGGATTTTAACCGCCGTTTGGCCTAGGTTGCATGTGAGGCATACCTTGTTGCATTGATTGATTTCCTTGAGATATTTGATTTCATGTAATTCCTGCTGTTTATATTCTTTTGATGAATTTTAGCTATTATCCAAGTAGTTGTTGAACTTACTTAGGATTGTTGATAGTCGATTACGCACGATTAGACTTCTCAGGGCTGTGTGAACCTGGTGCGGTAGACTAAAGAGGGAATTGACAGTTAAGGGTTTCCCTAGAGAGTCTGTTATAAATTATTATAGTTTGCAGGACCTATAGGAATTGGAATTTGTACTTCCTAAGAGTTTCCTCAGTTATGTATTGAGACTATAGGGGGAATTAGACGTTAGTTATTCCTTAGAGAGTCTATACCTATCGTTGAAAGACCATAGAGGAATTGATGGTGAGTGCTTCCCAGAGTGTATGTGCCTTTGAATGATTACTTTACTAGAGGGGTTTTCCAGTACAAGACACCCATAGAGTCAGTGTGAATATTGCATGGTTGGTTGTGACGAGTCCACCAAGACAAAGAACAAGCTTGGGTTTTTTACTTCTTGTTGTTTAGTTAGTCTACTGAGTTACCTGTTGTGTTACTTTCTTTTCCTTGGTAATATATGGTTGTTTTCTAGATTCCTTGGTTGATAATTAAATTATTGAATTAAATTAATAAATAAATGTAAATGGAGTTTTTTAGGATTGTTTACTTTAGTGTACTCCTGTTTCTTTGATGCATTTATTTCCTTTACTTTTTCTATATTGCTCACTGACAGTAGGGCACAGATCTTGTGGTGGTTGCCTATTGAGATTAGTCTCACATTCTGTTTGGGTCCTGCTTTTCAGTCCAAACAAGTTATATGGTTGTAGGTGTGGATAGGGATTTTCACCCTTCTACTTAAGGTAAATGATTGCTGGTTGGAGCTGGAGAGCATGGGACCGAGCAAAGGCTTGCGATGCTACTGGGGTTGCTGTTTACTTTTAGGCCTTGTTTCTCAGTTTTATTTCAGCACGTTTTTGTGTTTGCTGCTTTCCTTAGATACTTGTACCTGCTGCATCATTATCATTATTACTATATATTCATTACTTCTGCAGTTTAGTTTTAGTTGATGTATTCTATTTACTGCTTTGGTTATTGATTGTTATTTCTCTTACCTTGTATACTTTACCAAATAAGGGAATAGTTTCCCTAATGACTCATCAAGGCCCTCACTGCTAGTTGGCAGCCTTTGGCGTTTGGGGGAAATGCACTTGAGGTCATGTGATGAACCATGTCTGGGGAACTAGTTGAGTGGCTCTGGAATTCGGGTCATTAAAAAGTGGTATCAGAGGATTTATTTCTTTTTCTATTAACTTACTGTTCAGTGAAATTATATAGGGATATGCCGGAATAGGTAAATGGAAAATAGCTATGCCTGGTAGTTCTAGAACCCGTGTATAGGGAAAAATCCAAATTACATCGAATGTTGTAATTTTCAAGTTTTGCAGATGTAACAGTTTACTTGATTTCACCGTTGGGTGGTGCACTTGTTTTGTGTTGCTACTGTTTATATGATTATGGTTCTATTTTGTTGCAACCCGAGGAGATGAAGGTATTCCATCTCATGCATCATATAGTCACTTGTTATAAAATCACATGTCATGAATTTTTCCATGCCATCTAGATTGCATTCGAAATTTCCACGTGGTTGTGATAGAACTTGTGATAGGTGACGCATGCTGTTGTGATAGCTACTGTGATATAATACCTGCCATGTTGATAGGGTATTATTTTTTTAGAGCTTCTTTATCATGGATGCCAAAATCTGGTCTTAGAGGTGTTATGGGCCCTCGAGGATCATAATTTGGTGGATCGTGAGTTTGTTATACTGTTTACTTGTTATATGCATTGTAGAAGATGCCAAGCTTTGATTCGTGGAGAGTATGGGCCCCATGGATTGGAATTTGGCACGTTAACGCTTGTTTTTCTGTGTTTTCTGGGCTCCGGTGCAGTTCTATGGCTACGGTCTAGAAAAATCTAGAATACACGATGTGTACTTCATGAATACACGTCGTGTAGCATTTAACAGTGTCACTAACTGTGTGGACAAGGACACGGGGTTGTGAAGGTTATTATATGAACACGCCTTGTACTAGTTTACACGCCGTGTAGTATGACTTGGGTATCCGGTTGTGTCACGAACAACACGGGCCGGGGATTTCCTTCAAGAACGTGCCATGTCTATCTGGAACATGTCATGTAGGGTCGGCCGTGTGTCAGACCGTGTCTCTAACAACATGGACCAGGTCAGTTATGTCCAGTACAAGCCGTGTCTCCTTTGAACACGCCCTGTTGTTTTTTCATAGGGGATCCGTGTGACCATGTTGTGTAGTTGAATACCTGGGTTGGGAAAATCCATAGGGGAACATGTTGTGTACCATGTTGACACGCCGTGTAGTAGTGGTCCTTGTACCAGTCTGTGTGACTAATGACACGAACATGGGAAAGATCTTAAGGGCACGACGTGTAGTGGGCAAACACGCCATGTAGTTTCTTGTTGGGACGGTCCCTGTTCCTAGCCGTGTAGGAGTAACCAAGTAGGGAGAAAAAGGGTTATTACACGCCATGTAGTTTGATAACACGCCGTGTATCCGGGTGGATTACACAGCCACGTATGGCCAAGGTACACACCAAGGGTTAAATTTCGGGAAAACAGGCCGTGTAGGGGTACTAACACACCTTGTAGTCATTTTTTTCCAAAATTTTAATGTTTTCCCTCCTGTTTTGTCTTACTCTCTTATGTTGAAATTGTGTTCATCATTATAGAAGGAGTGATTTTGACCTTTCAGAGCAATGGCACCAAGAAATCCTCTCTTTGCACGTCAGGAACCTGGAAGTGATCGTACGCCTGATACGGAAGATCAGGGACTACCAGTAGTTTTGGCTATAGTTCCAGATATGGTACCTGCAGTGATTCTTGACACTGGTGCCAACACTCTTTTTAGATAGGGTTTCATGAGATTCATGCAGATCTTCCATAAGGCTCAGCATTCTGCCCCGTCAATGGCAGAGCTGAAATGGGTTTTTCAGCAGCAGCATCCTCCAACGTTCACAGGGGATGGAGGACCTCAGGAAAATGATTCATGGCTAGAAGACATGCTATCCATCTTTGAGCACCTGGATACGCCTCCAGATAGGAGAGTGAAGCTCACGACTTATATGCTGCGAGATTCCGCCATGAGATGGTGGGATGTGGTTTCGCAGGCAGGGAGCCAACATGCTATGTCTTGGGATGAGTTCCAGCGTACGTTTTACGACTACTTCTACCCAGCGATGCTAAGGGATGATAGATCCAGAGAGTTCAAGAACCTGCAGTAGGGTACTCTCACAGTTATGGAGTATTCCTATCGCTTCATAGAGTTACGGCATTTCACTCCCGTTTCGGGGAAGGAAGAGTTGTTTTTAGAAAGGAAGTTTGAGGAAGGCCTCGGACTGGACATCAGATCGAAAGTGAACATCTTTCAGCTGACTTATATTACTCTGATACTCAACCAGGTGCTTATCATAGAGATAAAACTGAGGGAGACTGGAGTTATAGACCAGGGTGGTTTAGCTTCTAGTGCTGAATCTTTTCAGGTAGACGGCAGGAAGAACCACCGAGAGTCTATATGAGTTGACTCAAGGAAGCGAGGTATTCCTTCTGGTAGGAGAGACCTTCCTTCTAGGAACCAAGTGGTGTGCTATTAGTGTGGGAAAAATAGGCATAAGAAGCCTCAGTGCCCAAGAGACCCAGTGGAGTGCCGATCATGCGGCAAGATGGACCATCTGCAGTGTTTCTACAAGGTTCTTCTTCCAGTAGCTAGTGAAAGAAGATCAGTTTCAACTCCGCGCACAGGAGCAGGATTACCAGTTCCATACAAAACTGGGAGATGGAGTTCTTCAGGTCATCTAGGAAAGGGTAGAGGTCGTGGACACAGTGGTCAGGCTCAGGAAGGGTCAGCTCAAGGATCTCAGGCTGCTACGCAGGGCCGCAGTACATGCCAAACTTTTGCGGTAGAGAAGATTCATCAGGAGTACGATTCTAGACCTTCTACAGTTTGAGGAATGATTTTAGTAGCCTCATTTTTATACTCTGCACTTTTCAATACAGGAGATTCTCATAGTTTTATTTCTGTTCATACTGTGGAAATCCTTAGACTTACCGTTTATGCTTATGAGGATATGATGACACTAGACACTCCCTTGGGAATTAGAACTGGTAGTGTGCGTCAGTTCTTAGACTTCCCCCTTGAGGTTGGTGGGTGTCATTTTTCGTGGAATCTCTATGTTTTGGAGATGACATGCTATGATTTCATTCTCAGGATGGACTGGTTAGTTTCCTTCCAGGCCTTTGTTGATTGCTATTGCAGTAGGGTGAGTTTCACATCACTGGAGGGCGGATCTTTTCTTCACAAGGGCGAATGTGATGTTCAGGAAAGAAGAGCTGAAATAGAGCATCATGGGTTGGGCAGTGCTACGGCCCAAATTTTTAGCTTATATCTGGATGACCAGGGGACTTCTCAGATAGATTTTCCTCCAGTGGTTGATCGCTTT
Organism: Viscum album; assembly: GCA_963277665.1. Lineage (NCBI taxonomy): Eukaryota > Viridiplantae > Streptophyta > Magnoliopsida > Santalales > Viscaceae > Viscum > Viscum album. Next base: position 285,548,286 of record OY728151.1, on the reverse strand, counting down.
CCAGATGTCTTTCCAGAACACTTTTCAGGTTTTCCTCTAGAGAGAGAGAGGAAGACTTCTCTATTGAGCTGGTTCCAGGAGTAGCACTGTTATCCATACCTCCTTATAGGATAACTACACCTAAGTTAAAATAGCTCAAGAAGCAGTTGGAGGAGTTTCAGGCAAAGAGTTTTATCCGACCCCGTACTTCTCCTTGGGGTTTGCCCGTTCTATTTTCAATGAAGGCGGATGGTACTTTACCGCTTTGTGTGGATTATCGAATGATAAAACAGTTGATGGTCAAGAACCAATATCCATTTCCACAGATAGATGATCTCTTTGATCAGCTTCTAGGAGCAAGAGTGTTCTCGAAGATCGACTTGAGATCCAGCGACCATCACTTGCGTGTTAGACCATCTGATATACCTCTTACAACCTTTTGGAGCAGGTATGGTCAGTATGAGTATTTAGTTATGCCGTTCGGTCTCACGAATGTGCCAGTAGTTTTCATGGCACTGATGAATAGAGTTTTCCATCCTTACTTGGATTCTTTCGTGGTGGTTTTTGTGGATGACATATTGGTGTACTCTCACACTCGACACGACCATGCTACCCACCTTGAGATCGTTTTGAGTACACTGAGGGAGCATCAGTTGTATGCTAAGCTCTCAAAGATCCAATTTTGGATGGAAGAGATTCATTTCATGGGTTATATCATCTTAGAGATAAGAGTATCAATAGATCTAGAGAAGGTCAGAGAAGTAGTTACCTAGGAGGACCCGAAGAATGTCTTCGAGGTATGAAGTTTCTTAGGGATAGCTGGTTACTAAAAGTGGTTTATACAGGACTTCTCATTCTTAGCAGCGCCATTGACAGGCATGAATAAGAAGAGGGTGAAGTATGTTTGGTCAGTAGCCTGCGATTCAGCCTTTCAGGAGGTGAAGGGGAGATTGACTTCACCACCGATTCTAGTTCTGCCGGAGCCGGGAAAGAGTTATACAATTTTCTGTGATGCATCCGACATCGGGACTGGAGCACTGCTTATGCAGGAGGATCGTGTTGTTGTATATGGATCTCAGCAGTTGAGGCCACATGAGAGGAATTATCCTACACATGACCTGGAGTTGGCTTCATTTGTTCATGCTTTGTGTTGTTGGACACATTATCTTCTAGGAGAGCATTATGTGGTATATACTGACCACAGGAACCTCAAGTATATCTTAATGCAGCGTGACTTAAATCTGAGATAGTAGAGGTGGGTTGAGTACCTATAGACTTTCAATTTTGAGCATGCTTATATGCCTCAGAAAGGCAACGCTGTGGTAGACGCACTGAGCAGGAGGACACATATACATGCAGTTCAGGAGGCCAGCAGCGAGTGACAGTTTATGGCTCTGTTCTCTGAAATTCATTTGGAGGTGCACGACAGAGGGGGTCAGTCCTTCTTTTCTTCTGTAGCTATTACCTTTACCCTTCTTGACAGATTTTGAATGAGGAAGCTATCAGATTCTGAAGGCCTAGTCCTACGGGAATGCGTGTCAGGAGAGGAGCCTCTTCCTAGATGGACCGTAAGTGAGGATGATATCTGTTGTTTCTAGGAACGTGTATGGGTGACAAAAGATATACACGAGGAGATGATGCGAGACATTAATTCCTCCGCATGGGTAGTTCATCCTGGCGTCACCAAGATGTATCATGATCTACACCGCCAGTATTGGTGTCCAGGTATGAAGAGAGATGTTGCTGGTTTTGTCATGAGATGTTCCACCTGTCAATAGGTGAAGGCAGAGCACTAACGACTAACATGGATTTTACAGCAGCTCCCCATTCCCTAGTGGAAGAGGAATGATGTTGCGATGGACTTCGTGACAGGGTTTCCGAGATCGCCTTGAGGGAATGACACGGTATGTGTTGTCATTCAAAGGGTCACGAAGGATTCTCACTTATTGCCGATTAAGGAGACCATCGATGTTGATGAGCTTGGACGGTTGTACATCCGTGAGATTGTACGCTTGCATGGGTTTTTGAGCACTATCATTTCAGATAGGGACACCTGCTTCACGTCACATTTCTGGCAAGGGCTATAGAGGGCTTTGGGTACATAGGAACTTATGAGTACAAATTACCATCCCCAGACAGATGGCATGTCAGAGCGCACGATATAGGTGCTAGAGGACATGCTATGAGCATGCGTCCTTGATTTTGGAGGTTCTTGGGAGAAACATATACCTCTAGTAGAATTTTCCTACAATAATAGTTTTCAAGAAACTATTCAGATGGCACCTTATGAGGCTTTGTACTGTAGGTTGTGCTGATCACCCTTGTGTTGGATGGAGGTAGGAGAGGTAGCTATGCTGGGACCTCGTCTTGTTCAAGAGACCACAGAACTAGTGTAGTTGATTCTAAAAAGGATGTCTACTACACAGTCTTGACAGAAATCTTATACTGATCAGCAGAGATGACATTTGGAGTTCATGGTAAGAGATCAGGTTTTCCTATGTGTTACCCCGAGGTTGGGACACAGGAGGATCGGGAGACAGGGTAAGCTTTCTCCGAGAAATGTTGGGCCATTTGAGGTTCTGGAGAGAGTCGGGCTGGTTGCTTATAGGTTGTAGTTACCTTAGAGGTACTAGGCTATGCACGATGTCTTCCATGTTTCTCATCTCCGATGCAATTTCTTAGACTCATCTCATGTTTTTCAACCCAATGAAGTTGAGCTGGAGCAGGATGCATCATTCTAGGAGCATCCTATCAGGATTGTTGATCGTAGTGAAAAGGTACTCTGTGGCCGACCTGTTCCTCTTGTACGGGTGCTATGGAAGCACGACCGTGTATAGGACGAGACTTGGGAGAGGGAGGCCGACATGCGATCATAGTGGCCAGAGTTGTTCGAGGTTTCTTCTTCACTTCCTTGTTAGGGAAATTCGAGGACAAATTTAAATAAGGGGAAAGTTTGTAAGAACTAGGATTTTCATTTCAGGTATGTTTTTCCTTTTCTGGTCATTTTTAATGAAAAGAGGAAAATCTGGAAATTTTCTAAGTACACAGCGTGTACTTAATAAGTACACACCATGTACTTTGATCCCGCGTGAGGCCATGCGATATCCATGTCCGGGCCACACACACGGTGTGTAGGGGTGACATGGAGGACACTTAATGCAGTGTATGGAAAAGGCGAGAACACATCATGTACTCAAGAAGTACACGTCGTGTACTTTTCTTTTTATTTCATTAAACGGATCGGGGTCGCGTCTAATCCCTATTTCTATCTTCTTCTTCGCCTAATTACGTCCAGAGCATCTAAGGAGGACAAATCTTCTCTGAGATGCTGATCCGTCACCAGTTATCTGAATTTAACGTCGTCAGTTGCAATAGAATCGCAGCGGTGAGTCCTTGGTTCTTCCTCGGCCACGTTTCCGGATTCTTTATCTTATGAGAGTTATATAAGGTTGACCATTTTAGACATTTTTGAAGATATTATCCATTTTAGGCCAATTAACAGGCTGAGGTTCAATTATATCAATATCCTAGGATTGAGGTAGGTGGTTTGTTTACCTATGTTGAATGTCGTTGAGTTTTTGTGCAAAAAGTGCCAGATTCCCATGTATCGGGTATCTTGGGTTAGGGTTTTGAACCTGTATTATTATCTGCCTTAAATTGCTTATATTCTTGATGTTATTAGATGATTAATGATTACTTTTTAGCATGTTTAAGGATCACCCCATGGGTGTTTCCCTTGTTTTGACTATTTACCGCTGTTTGGTCTAGGTTGCCTGTGAGGCATACTATGTTTCATTGATTCCCTACCTTGAGATATTTGATTTCATGTAATGCTTGCTGTTTATATGATTTTTATGCATTTTATCTATTAGACAAGTAGTTTTTGAACTTAATTAGGTCTTCTAACAGTCGATTATGCATGACTAGATTGCTCAGGGCTGTGTGAATCTGGTGCGGTAGACTAAAGAGGGAATTGACGGTTAAGGGCTTCCCTAGAAAGTCTGTTATAAATTAGTATCGTTTGCAGGACCTATATGAATTGGATTTTGTGATTCCTTAGAGTGTCCTTAGTTACGTATTAAGACTATAGGTGGAATTAGACGTAAGTTATTCTTCAGAGAGTCTATACCTATCATTGTAAGACCACAGAGGAATTGACGGTGAGTGCTTCCCAAAGTGTTTGTGCCTTTGTATGATTACTTGACTAGAGGGGTCTGCCAGTACGAGCCACCCAGAGATTAAATGTGAATATTGTATGGTTGGTTGTGACGAGTCCACCAATCTAAAGAACAAGCTTGGGTTTTGTACTGCTTGTTGTTTATATAGTCTACTGAGTTACCTGTTGTGTTACTTGCTATGACTTGGGAATATATAGCTGTTTGCTAGAATCCATGGTTAATAATTAAATGATTTAATTAAATAAATAAATAAATGTAAATGGAGTTTTTTTAGGATTGTTTACTTTAGTGTACTCTTATTTTTCTTGTGCATTTATTTCTTTTACTCTTTCTATATTGCTCAATGACAGTAGGGCACAGATCTTGTGGTGGTTGCCTATTGGGATTAGTCTCACACCCTGTTTGGGTCTTGCTTTTCGGCCCAAATAGGTTATATGGTTGCATCTGTGGATAGGTATTTTGTCCCTTCTACTTCAGGTACATGAATGCTGGTTGGAGTTGGAGAGCATGAGACCGAGCTTAGGCTTGCGATGCTGTTGGAGTTGCTGTTTACTTTTAGGCCTTGTTTCTCAGTTGTATTTCAGCATGTTGTTGTGTTTTCTGCTTTATTTAGATACTTGTTCCTACTACATCATTATCATCATTACTATATATTCATTTCTTCTGCAATTTAGTTTTAGTTGTTGTATGTTATTTACTCCTTTCATTTTTGACTATTATTTCGCTTCCCTTGTATACTTTACCAAATGAGGGCATAGTTTCCCCAATGACTCATCAAGGTCCTCGCTGCTAGTCGGCAGCCTCCGACATTTGGGGAAATGCACTTGAGGTCATTTGGAGAACCAGGTATGGGGAACCAGTTGATTGGCTCCGGAATTCAGGTCATTATAAGTATCAAAATATTTACATAATTAAAACGAATTTTATTAGTAAAATTATTTTTCATCAATTTTTTAATTATATCTTAAATTAATTTCAACGCATTCTTTGAATATAATATTGATAAATGGATTCCATATTTTGAATTAGTGAATAAAAATTTAGTAAATAGTTACCTTTTATTTTTTTCAATATGAATAGTAACCCTAGTAATTTTATTACCAATATAAAGTAGTAAATCAGGTAATTATATTTTAAAATAAAATGATAAGGATTACAAAATTATCCTAACACTCACCTTATTTTTTATTATTATATATCATCTATAATCATCCAAAATATTTTTATATGACCTCTTTCCATTGTATATGTTTATACAAATTATAATTTTTATTTATAGGTAAGAAAATAATGAGACACTCTTATTTTAATAACTATAATATTCTTTCTATAGTGTTAAACATGTGATGTGTTCAATTAAAATTTATATTTTGAAATAAAAATTTATGTTTTCATAATGGCTATTTATTTTTAATTTTTTGTTAAGAAATAATACTGTAAAATTCTTACACAATCCTAACAAAATAATTTTTCAATTAATAAAAAATAATATTATTGAAATTAAAATTTTAATATTATAATTATTTGAAATAATTAATTTAACCCAAGAAATGTACAGATACAAATTTATTGTAAGTGATTTATTGAAATATATCAAACAAATTTAATTTTTTGTATTGATGTTATACAAGTCAATGTAAATGAAGAATTTTAAAATTGACATAATTAATATTTAATGAATATAATATTTAGTTAAATTATATAAAATATTATTATAATATAATCATAAAATTGATAATTATATGGTTTAAAATATAAAAAATGTCACATTAATGGCCATTTTTCAATTGAATGTAACTATCTTAACCCTCCAGGAGTAAAAAAATTTGTTCTAGTAGGGTAAGGGTTAAAATTCTTAACGGTTGTTAAAACACACTTTAAATGGTAAAAATGTGATAAAACATATAAGAATTTTATTTTATGAAATTATTTAGACATATATTCATCTTATATTTAAATATTATCAATTTTTATCCATTTGGATATCACAATTAATATTTATTTAATTAATGTTTTAATAAAATATAAATTTCTACTCTACTCTCTTATAGAGGGTACCATATATTCTCAATTATTCAAAATTAAGAACATATTTTTTATCTAAAATCTAAAAAAATTCCTTACTAACATCCCTATCAGTGTTCTAGATGAATTTTTTGGTGTAATACCAATAGACGAGGTCATAAGAATATATGAAATGGAGATTTTTCTAAATATGAGGAATAGTTTTTTACCACATGTTTTAGTTTTATTTACTCATCCACATAAATGAAATATTATTCCAAAATGATAAAATAAGAAAAAATAATCCTTAATATACTATGATTTTATTATGTAAATTTCATAACCTATATCGCACTCCTCTTCTATCAAATGGGAAACAAAACCCTTCTTCATATGTATGGTGGACTACTGCCTCACGAATGGATGTAATTATTTTTCCATCAACATGCAGAATTCATGGATTATAATGTTGTCATTAATCAAAATATATGATATTAATTACATATTTATCATTTTAAAACTATAATATATAATTTATTTTCAAAAAATTGCACTCACTGAAAAATGGTAACATTGTTCGTGCGTACACATAGATTACCACCAATATGAAATGATGTGATTTTTTTCATCACCACGCCACATGTATGATCTATGTTAGTTTTTTTAAAGAAATAAAATGTTAATAATTATAATATTATAATTATGTAAAGAAAAAATAACACTTACCTTTATTTTAAAATGATCATTGAAAAATGGAAATGTTACTCATGCGTACGTAAGTCCCACCTTCACCATGATTGTAACATAGTCCATTTGTCAAAACCATGATTCAAGATTAGTTTTATAATTATATTTTGAGTATAAAAATGATTATTATTTTATGATTATTAATTTTGGGATGTTTTAATAATGACCTCTTTTACCACAGTCAAACTATCAATTCAATTTATGACTTATGAACTATCAAAACACCCAAAATAAAATTAATAGGCCAATTAATTGTTGTAAAACATTTATAAGTGAGATAATATGATTGAAAAATTTAAAAATATCTCAAGAAAGAAAAATACCAACCAAATTTTATTATTTAGTGTAATTAATAATTTATCTGATGAGTCAGACTCATTGTAAGTTGCTTTTATTTTGATAACATCCTTTAATGTTTCTCTTAAAACTCGCATTTTATTTCATAACATATTTTAATTTTATTTTATAAATTTAGTTTTTAGAAACATAAAATAATTATATATGAAAGTTTAGGACTCTTGTTTACTCTCATTGAATAGATTTAAAAGGGAATATATTCATGTAATTTTATGATGTTAATTACAAAAAGACAAATGGGTTGTTCTATTTTAACGTATGCAACAACAATGAATTTTCCCACCATCCATGAAATTATATAATTTTTATAATCCATTAAAATATTTCATTTTTTCTTAAAATAAAACCCTTCTTACACTATGTTATTTTTATTTAAAAAAATAAAATGGGTTGGATATTTCAATATCCAGAAATGTTTTCTTATAGATGAAAAGACTATTTTTATGTGTGTAATGTTGGAAATTGGAAACTATTATGTTTTTTCATTATGTTTTCATTCATGGGAATTTTTATAATGATGGATGGTTTGGTTATAATACATGTATGGATGATCAATTTTTTAATCAATGATTGGCTTTTCCAAGATAATATTTGGATGGGTGGTTCTATGATAATCATCAAATGCATTTGGTATGGAATTAAACCATTTTATTATTCAATTTTTACTAGTGATTGTAAGAGTGATATGGAATATATATCCAAATTAACCAATATTTTTTATGTATTATTTCTATTAATTTTACGGGAAGATTATTATTAATCAATTTCTAATAATTATCTGATGTTTTAAGTAACATATATGATATTTTATAAGGGTGAAATGTATAACATTGTCAAAAAAGTTGATATGAGTTTTTTCATGATTTCAAAGAAATGTTATGAGTTTTTGTTTTTAATTAGAATTTCTTATGAAATGTTTTATGAAATTATTTGGCATTAAAATGGGATTTATTGGGTAATGAAATGATTATTTTGAGTATAAATTATTTTTTTAGAAAGGAAAATATTTATATGTTTTATTGGACTATCAATTTATTTATTTATTTGTATGTCACTCAATGAGATTTATGTGAAAATCCAATGTTCTAAAATATTTTTCATGGGGATTTATATTGGTTTTGTAAATGAGGAAGTTAATTTAAAAATATTGATTATTTGTTATTAAAAAATATGTATAAATTTAAAATCTCTATATTATGGGGAAAATGGATACATTTTATAAGTGTCCACTTTATAATATATAGGATTTTATGTAATATTTATGACCTAAATATTTAAAATAAAAAACATAAAAGGTCATTAGGAATGAATCTAAATGGATTATATTCTATAGTCCCTAGAAAATTAAATTTCTAAATCCTAGTACATACATATACTATACTACAAAATGAGAATTATATAGAATTAATCTAATTACATAGTATTTTAGGTTAGACACCATGAAAATAAAATCATATATGACTCAATCATAACTCGGGGAAAAGACCTATGATCAATCCATGATATAGAAATACAAAGAAATATTCATATGGTGTAATAACCATTAGGTTTTATAAAAAATGTGTAACCTAAATAAAATTCTCAGAAAAATTTACATCACCTTTAGGTTCACCTTATTATGTTCTTATGTAACACAAGATAATCCATGAGAACATAGCTATCGCATGAAACTACATGTTGGATTTATTAGTTTCTTGAAAAGTTGTTATTTATGAGGAATATAATATTAATTATATTTAATGGGTTCTAATTTCTATATCTTATCTCATATAATTCCATTTAAGTATACGTGATTCTAATAATTTACTTTAGAATACAACTCCATCCACCAAATCATAATTTTCAAACTGTATTTATGTTTATGCATTTATAGAACACATATTTTTCTTTACCCATCCAAATTTAGAATATTAATATGTTTACACATAACCAAATTCATATCATGTATAAGATATATGATCTTTGAAAATAGGGGTTTATAATTATAAAATATTGATAATATCCAAATGAGTAATCAAGGATCTATATATATCCCCCACATTTCTAGAATATGGAATAATGCTCTAGGCTTGTGGGAAGTATGACAGAAATCACTCCACCAATGGATAATTATTCACAAATGTTTCCAATTCATCATAACTCTAATACCCAATAAAAATAAAATATATTAAACAACTAAATTCAATCACATAACATTAAATAAAAACAAAAGTCAAGGTAGATGTATAATAAGTCTTATGATGTCATACCTAACATGAAAAAAATGCTATAACAATTTAATAAGACTAAATTTATCAAATATATAAAAGGATACACATATATTCATAAAATAAAATATGTATATCTATGAATAATAAAATATTGATAAATTTTAAAATAAATAAAAAATAGTTATTTTATCACGGGATAAAAATTAATGAATAATTCATAATGTTAAAGATCATAATAAAAACTAAATAATTTTATAAATTCATTTTAAATATTATATAATACTAAATGCAGACACATTATATTCATTTCATAATATGAATTCTTTTGTAATATTTAGTACATATATTTTTGTCTAAATATATGATATTTTCATAATTATCAATATTTTATAATCTAATTTATATCATGTAAATACTTTACATCCTCCACCAATGGACCGAAGGCCTTCAATATATATTGATTTTTGATAATCCACCTTTCAAGGGGTGAGGTAGAACCCTTACAAGGCCTGTAAATATAAGTATTACATGGATCATAGGCATTAGAGGAATTCATTGCCCATAGGCTTCAAACATTACATACAACCCAGACTGACTACTTAGAACTGCTCCTCCCCCGCATCTTCATCGTAAAATTAGCTCTCCACCTTCACATGGCTGTTCAGCTAGGATTTCCCATGCATGCAAAGACTTTTCCCCATGGAAGGTTCCATACCCTCTCATTCTTGTAATTCGTTTAGCTTCTGATATGGTGAAAGATCCTTGCTCATCATCCTTATGGAGCATGTTCCTTGTAGGTTGTCTGGTCTGCATCTGCACTTAAGGTGACACGAAGGCAATGAGGTGGCCTGAAGGCCTTATTAACCCGAAGGCCTGGGTGGACCGAATCCCTAAAAGGACTTGGGGACCAGATCAGTGGCTCGAAGGCCCAAACAAGGGAATAGTTCCTGCTGCTACAATGCCAAATTGTACCTGCTATAGTACCCTGAAAATATACTTCCACCTGGATTTGATCCCAGGTTACCTGAATGCACTTAAAGAGTCCTCACCAACTAAGCTGAGGCTCATGTTCCATGTAAATAATTTATAGAATATAAAATTCATAAAAAAATCATTAGTTAAACCTTGATAAAATCAATCATCAACACTCTTTTGATGTCATCTAAATAATATCCCAAATGTTGCCCTTGATTTGAAAAATTCATTTTATTTTTTCATACAATATATAATCATTAAATATAAATATTTTATATTTTTTAATTATTTTTGAATAATTTAGTATCACTTGTTAAACTACACATATGATTTATAAATAAAATATTTCATTCTAATTCATAAACAATTCCATATATTTTGGAAAGTGGTATTTTTAATATTAAGATTTAATATTGTGGAATATTTTTTAATAAATGTTTCGTAAATATTTATTGATTAGTTATAAAAAAATTATAATTTTTTATTGTAACACCCAAAATTTTTATTTCCCTTTAAATGAATAATACATCCATTAACTTATAGAACATGCAATACCGAACTTACATGAATAGATACATATAAATAAAATATTATTTTTTAAATGTGATTGTATATCCTTGTCATAAGATTAGAAATGCTGAATAAAAGTAACCAAATTATGAAATATATGTACCAATAATTTCATTAATAGAAATAATGAAATCATTAATAAAATTTTACATTCATCTAATTGTTTTACTAGGAAAGGTAAAAAATAAATTCTTTTTATTCCATATGAATCCATTATTCTTAAAATAAATTACGTGTCTTATTTGAAAATAATTATAAATAACATCAAATAATTTGTGAAATTTTATTTGGAAAAATGAAAATCATTTTTTCAATTACTATGTGAAAATATCTTAGGGTGACATTTTTATATTTTTATAAAATGGTTCATATTTGGGAGAATAATAAAGAATATTAATTTTACAAAAAACTGTAACTTTTATGAAATTATCATGATATAAGAATGAATATAGATATAATAAACCAATTTTTTTATAAAATTGATTTTTAATATTTCATATAGGTATTCAAAAACATTAATTCAAATATATTAATATGTGATTCATATTTTTTAATAATAGTTAATTTTTTTATTATGATAAAAGAACTATATTGAAAAATTCCACTAATTATATATTTTAATTGATACATTTGGTTTTTGATTAGTTTTAATGTAATTAAAATCTCATTTTATCTTACATAATTAAATTAATTTCCTTATAATCTTTATTATACATTATTCTATATAAAAAATCATTTTTTAGAAACTATTTTTCATTGGGCTATATTTACTAATTTTAAAAGTAAATTTTAACAGATTTATAAATATAATCATATAAAAATGGTTTTTTTATTTAGAATATGTGTTTTATAAATTTTTAAAAATGTAAATTTAAAAATTTTCTATAATGAATAGTATTTTATATAAAATTTTAATACTATGATAAAGGGTAAAATGATATAAACCCAACATCATCTAAAAAACAACATTAAAAAGAGAATAAAATTCAATAAATTATATTGGTTGATCATATTTTTACAATATCACGCTAAGGTTTTAAATATTTACAAATATGTGCCACTTTACATATGTAAGAAATAAAATATTAAAAAAATATTTCATGAATTTTCAAAATTTCAACCCACCTAACTTATAAAAGTTAACCCCCTCTCCACTCTATTTCAAAACCATTGAGCCATATAACTCTTCCATTACATACAGAAAACCCTTCCTAGATTCCTTCCGTAAATCCAAAAACTTTTATTCTTTCTATGAGACATTCATAAGATAGATTATGTTCTAGGATAAATAAGGACTCTTAAATAAGAAGTACATACCTTAACCATCTCTTTCAATGTTTATTTAATCTTATAAAATCTTAAAATATATGGAATCAAACCTAAAATAATAAATTCATCATCATAAATTTATATAATTTTATTATTCATATGTGAAAACCATTAACTAGATTCTTTTAATCAAATTGGAAATGAAAGCATCACTTGTACGTACATGCAAACTATCTCCTCCACGAAGTGATGTAAATCATTTTTCATCACCACCATTTATTAGTGGTAATTATGATGGATATTATAATTATTAATGAAATTTAAAATGTAAATGTTCTTCTAAACTAATATGATATAATTTACCTTATTAAACATCTATACAGTCGATAATAAAAGTGTTTCATAGGCATACATATGAACTACTATCTCCACATAGAGATGTGGTTTATTTTCCTCACTTCCACTCATGGTTGGATATATGCAGCACCCAAAGATTTTAAAAGTGGAAAAATTGTTTGAAGTAGTATATGAAGTGAATTACCAAGATTATAAGATATTATAACACTCTGGTACATCAAAATATTTTATTTGTAAAGAAATTCAATCTCTTTAATAGCATGTGATGCATACAATACCAAGTTTAAAAAAACATGATACTCTATTAATTGTTTTTATTTAAACATAGAAATTATAATAAACACATTATTTTGGTGGGTATGGATATTAAATAATATTTTATTAAAATTATATGGTTTAAAAATGTATAGAATAAATTCTACTGTTATAAATTAATTTTAAATAATTTAAAAGTCATTCTAATGATAACAAAATGTTTTCTAAAAAGCTGTATTTTTTTTAAAATGAGGCTTAATTATTCTTTGAATATAAAATTTAAAATAAACCATAACTAATTTTAGAAAATATAATTAATAGAATTCATCTATTTTTTAAAATATAAATTTCAAAATTAAAATTAGACCAATATTTGGGAATTTTCATAAAATATTATCTTTTTTAGGAATAGTGAAAAATACTGATTCTTATTGAAAACTACCATTTATTTTAAATTATCTTCAGGGTTAAATTATATTTTAAATTGGTTTTATCAAACAGTGTGTAAAATTCGGTTATAATTAACTAATTTTTTTAATTTGAATATACTTCATATTTATTTTTTATATAAAAACTTTTTAAACATTTGAATGTTTTTTCTTTAGAAGAACTATTTTCTCAACGTGTTTGTGTTTAAATTTCATTCCACCACATATATTTATTTAATTTGGATAAATGTATTAAATATTTTAAATCAACATATTTTATATTATATAATAAGTTCAACATGATTTTTGACCATTGTGAATATTAAAATACGTAAAAAGTAATTATCACGGTTAAGGTAAAAATGGGTTTATTGTGTGGTTAATCTAATATGTTAAGAGTCAAAATTCCATAAATAAATTGAAAAAGCCATTTTATGTACATATTTAGAAATATTAACCTATAATTTTATATAGTAGCTCATTTTGGCAGCTTTATAATGAGTAAAATGTGGGTATCACTTTTATTTTAAAAAAATCAATTTCTGTCCTCTCCACCACATATAAAATTCCATACACTATCCTATAATATCAATAATTAAAATACCCTTTCGATCTAAAAATACATACCCAAATATATTAATTAATTCCCTCCACCCATCATATAGTCCTTACATTGAATATGAATTAATCATCATAAGGTTTAAGTTATATACCTAAATAGGCACTCTAAAAATTGGTAATTTTTTTTAAATGTGTGTATTTGTTTTCTTTATTAATACACCTCATTAAAATCACAATAAATTATTCTAATATAATTAAAAAAAATTAAATATATAATGAGATGATTTTATTTTAATGTCACAACCCATATTCATTTCGACATCCATCAAATGGGAGCCTATGTTATCGATTATGTTTATGGTGGACTACCGCCTCACGAAAAGATGTAATTCATTTTCCATAACCACCATTAAATGATGGATATAAAAATATATTCCAAAAATTTGTATGAAATCTATAACATTATTATACTTCAATAAGTATGATATCACATATACCTTCTTACTTACCATTCTTTGGGGTGGTAAGATAATGTCTCTCGTGTGTATAGTGGACTACGTCTCATGAAGTGATTTGATTTTTTTTTACCACACCTTACAAGGAAGGTAATAAGGATTTATTTGATGAATATAATTTATATTTATGACATAATTTTTTATTTGTATATATAATATCACATCTAACTTATTGCCTCCAAAACCATTTGAAAACAATAACGTCTCCTATTCATAGGTGTAGACTATCACATCAATGTATCTGTGGGAATTGTTTGTCATTTTATTTTTAAATTGATGGTAATAAGGATGGGTTTTATTGATAAAAAGATTAAATTTAACATAAAAATTATTATTTAACATTTATTTAAATTTTCTTTTCTTTTCATTCCATTCTTTGAGAATAATTGAAATAATGGTCATGGGTATGTACGCCATACTGTCTCTATGAACGATGTAATACATCTTCTATCTATATCACTAATAGATTAATATAATTAGAAATATAATGAATATATATTATATTTACATATTGGTTAATATTATTGAGGTTATGGAATCAGGATCAAAGTAAAAGGACCGAAATCATGGAACCAGATCATACAAGAAAAATAAAGCAAGTATCACCCTAAATAAAAAATTAAACAAATAATTTTTTATAAGAGTCATAAGATAATATATTTAAATAATATATTCATTGATATATATTATTATCGTATCTTAATTTATTTTTAATCAAATAGTATTTATTATACAGAAGGATCATAGACATATGAAGGAAGTCGAATCTGGGGTAAGGGTTTCTTGTCTTTCTTTTAATTTAGTGAGACATATGTCATATGAACGACATATTTATTTTGTGTAGTGTATATAATTATATTTGTATATATTATGTAATTAGAATAGTTATATTCAAGGTATTTAATGGTTTATTTCCTATTATTTATTTTATGGGGCTTATTATTCAAGAGTTTCCAAAGTGGGATGGGTTAATTTCCTTATCTCTTCATTATTCATGATTGTTTATTTTTAAGTATTCATTAGGGGAATTATTTTTTATTTTTATATTTAACATAAAATATTTTTTCTCCTATTATAACACCTTGATATTTTAAAATAACACTATGTTTGATACCCTATATAACATGCAACACCGATCTTATGAAAACCCCGAGATAATAATATTTAAATATAGATGATATAACATAGCTGTTAAATTCAAAGGTATGAATAGTGTTAATAGAATTATGATATATATATATATAAATTACATAATCAATAAAAATTAATTTATTAATCCTTATGAAATAAGTATTATATATTTAGTAAATTGTTTATATTCTCCAAAAATATGTTTTCATCAAAAATTATTTTTACTTAATTTTTGAGAAAATATTATAATTAATTTTTTAATTTATATAAATTCAATTTTATAAAAAGTAAATTTTTCAAATCATCATATAAAAATATTCTTAGTGTTATTTATTAGTATTTTTTTGGATAAGATAAATTTTCCAGTAAATATTGAAAAATACTCCTTTTTAATGGAAACTATATATTTTATTCAATAATTCAAAAAGTCCCATATGATTTTAAAATGGATTAAAAATAAAATAATATATTAAATGACATTAATAAATTTTTTATGTTAAATTGAATCATTTTTTTATTAATTTAATATCAATATATTTTTTATTAATGGGAATTTATCTGATAAACTACTCTTCATTATATTTTTCATTTTATTTTTAAATTAAATTCTTCTAATTTTTTTTTTAATCTTGAAAAATTTATTAAATATATTTTTTTCAGAGTTACTAATTTATTAAATATGTTCCTTTTATTTTTAATCAAAATGAATAGTAACCTTGATGATGTTTATTTCTACATAAAAGGTTAAAATGGGTAACTAAAGTATTAGAATAAAATTAAATGTACTATAAAATTACCATAAAACTTGAACTAATTTTATTTTATAAATAAATATCATCAATATTAATCCATATTTCTATTATATAGAATTTTGTGGCAATTTGGATAATATTATGATCCTTATAAAATTATATTTCAAGAAATGATGAACATGTCACACTCTTGTTTTCAATATCAATAATATTATTAATATAAGATTATCTAGAGGATATGATCTACTATAAATTGTATTTTTAAAATTAAAATATTTATATTCATCTTCATTTTTTTAAAAGAATCAGATAGGTTCTAGTTACCTGAATTGCTTACAAAACGTTGATACCGAAATTATTCAATTATTGGAAAATTCTAATAAATGATATTTAAAGTATTAAAATTAATATAATTTGATGTAAATAGTGTGATTAAAGAAAATTATATAAACATGTAATTTTTTGGATATAATAATAGTTTTTTTTTCAAATTATTTCTATTTTCATGATATTTTTAATTTCAATGTATTGAATAGTTCTATAAATTATTATTATAGATATTTTTAACAAATAATCATTTACTAAATGATATAAAATTAAAAAAAAACATATATTCAGTAAAGTGATTATTATATGGTTCATAATATCAATTTTTTTTTTATTTATAGGTATTTTTTATTTATATTAATTATAACTATTCTCAAAGTATAAAAAACCTTGTTGACCCACTAAGTATAAGAAAGCATAACATGGGGTTAAAAACAAAATATAATGATTTAAAATTGTTAAAACTTTTTCTATATTTTTTATATGGTATTATTCATACCTATACCAATAATAGGTTTATAAATAAATTATTATTCTTCAATTTTGAATCAGATATTAATTTATATTAATTTAATATTTTAGGAAATACCAAAAGTGCCCCTCACCTCAATTAAAAAATGGAACCTCTTCTATTACTTTTTTACACCATGTTTACCCATATAGATCAACCAAACACTTAACATTATACATAAAAACATAATTATTCTTTTTCATGAGGTTCTGGAGCTTCAAAAATAGCTAACATAGGCCACATAAGAAAAGATATAAAGGAAGTCCATCCAATAAGATGTAATCATCTTTACCAACTTTTGCAAGTTTGTTTTATCATATACTTCCTATTCATGGGTTTTAAACATCCTAAAATAATAAATTAATTATCATAAATATACTTATATTTTATTAAATTTATGGTAAGACCATATTCCATCTCCATTCCAACCTGGGGAAAGAAAATTATCACTCAAGTATACACACGACATTCCATAACCACATAATGGTGTAATTCAGTATTCATCACCACATTTCTTGGATGATTATAAATATAGAACTAATTTATATAAATTATATTAATAACATAACTATGTTTCTCAAAATATCAATTTTTATTCAACTTTATTTCTTTTCATCCATCAAAATGTAAAAAAACAAATCATGTGTTCATATGGAATATTGTTTCCACAAATGGTGTAATTCAATTATCTATATCAATATTCCTTGAGACTCTAAATATTTATATATTTAATATATATGTTATTTATAGAATAAATAATTTTTTGGATATTATAGAAGCATGGAAAAATTATAATCACTAAAACTACAAAAACATAAATGAAAAAACCAAGAAGTTACTAAAATATTTATTTTAGAAATGAATTGTTAGTAAACTTGTGGTAAAGTTTAATAAGTAAATCATATATTGTATATTATATATGATTATGGTTACATATTAGATTTATAATTAATATATATTTATTAAATATGAGGTTTTAACACATACTAAGAATGTTGTGCCTGAGGTAAGGGTTTCTTGTCTCATCTTTAATTCAATAGGACATATGCCTATTCCAAATGTTATTGTTTTTGTGTCGTGTTTATACTAACCCTTTGTCTTGTTATAATATTATTAAACATATTCATTATATTTATTATTACATTTGATTTATTTCATTGGGATTATGATTCAAAAGTTACCCAACTAGCCGGGGTTTATTTCACGATATCATAATTATTAGGGATGATTGATTATTATGTCTCTATAAGATAATATTTATATTCCATATCCCAATATTACAAATTTTAAATATTTTTTTTAGTTATTCTCTATATATTTTTAATATTAATTTTCCAAAATATTCCATTTTTACAAAATGGAATAAAAGGAATCTTTATTCCACTTTTTAAATGTGGATTTTTTTATCATTTTTCTTACGACATTGTAAATGGAATGTTGTTTTATATTATATGAACTAAATGAAATTTTATAATTTCATGATTCCACAATGATTTTAATGGTAATTTACATTATTATATGGTCATTTTAAAATATTTTATTCTTCATTATGTGCATTTTTTTAGATTTTAAAAATTATATTCAATATAAAAAGGGAATTTTCTGTAAGAAATTTTCAATTAATCTCTTTAATGTTTTTTCATCTATGTCAACATCCTTTTTTGAATTCTTTATTGTGTTGTACTCTAATGATACCATTTTTAATTTTTTGGATGTTTTTTTGATATATTTGACTGGGGAAAGTGATGATATTCAGTATTACTAATTCTTTGAATATATATATTTATTGATTTTGTTACACCATTTTGATTCAGTTGTATTATTTATTCATAAGAGAATTTAATATGACATAATAATTGATGGTTGGGTCCCACTATGTATCCCTAATGCATCAGTAGGTATCATGAGATAATCAACCTAGGTTTTTTGGACCGAGCCTTACCCATTTATTCAAATATCACAGCACAAGTCCTTTTATGTATTTTCAGATGACTTATTTAAGGAATCGAGAGTATGTTTTAGATGTCCATCACAATACATTCCATAATTATAAAATTAGATATTTATTTACATTTTATTATTCTATTAGTAAAAATATACATGGATAATTTTATAACTTATGTGACTACTTATATGGATTATTTGATTATACTTTGTTCCATCCATATTATTCCCATGTTATTGTTTAACCAGAATGTGTTTTAGTTATTTAACAATCCATATTGATTATGCTTATTTAATCATCATAATATCCTATGTATAATTACCATTTCTGAGTATCCATTATCACCACATTCTTGTGTTTTATTTTCTCTAAGATAGTAAGAAGTTTATTATGATTGATATGAAGGGATAATACAAAGATAAATATGTTGTTCTCAAATATGGAACTTTTTATTTTTTATTTTATTTTAAATGAAAAGTATAATTCTTTATGAATCTAGTTTACCATTTCTAACATACTATCCAGTCCTTTAGGATGTGATTTCTTGTATGTAGTGTTAATTTTACAAAGTATCCACTAACTCTAGGATATTGGGATTGGGGTCTTACTGTTAGTTTCATATGATGATTAGTATAAGAATTATGAACTAGATTTAGGAAAACATAGATTTGAAATATGAAACTCTACAGGTGAATAACTGAATATTCCCAAGGAAACCAGGATTATGATTTTGACATTAGTTATACATAAATTATCAATTTATGTTATGTATTTCAATAGTTTTGAAATTTTATATTATGGTTTATAATGTTATTATTTAATCCTATATATTGAATTTTTTATAAATGGATCCAATATGATGGAATATAAAATGTATCAGTGGATGTAGTCCATAAAAGGATTTATATCCAAGACAAAATAATATAGAATTATAGGGGGCTACAACAATAATTGAAAAAAATGTAACTATACTGGAATAATTGACTCATTTTATAACCAATACCATTTCCAATATGAATCATCTTACTGAAGCTCAAAATAGTGTAATAATGTTAGAACTATTCATGTTTCAGAATTCTCCACCATTTAATAGGAAAATAAATCCATTAATATATGAGCAATGGTAAATTTCCTTACATATGATATTTTTCCCATTGGGATTTGATATGAGGGGGATATTTTTCATGGAAAAATAATATATTTTAAGAGATGGATATAATTGGTGGTTATTGATTTAGAAAACTAAGGAAGTGGGGAAATTAGTGATTGTGAAATGAAAGTATTGTAAGTAACTATTCATGGAAAAATATTTTCCTTATGAACAATGATTGGATTTGGAGAGGCAATTCTTGAGATAGAGACAAAAGGAATATATTTTTTTCTATTTAGGAATCCAACATTAAAATTTTATGATGAGGACTATATATCTAATCCAAAAAGTACTATTTTACATTTATTTGTGGGGTTAAATACATTAATTTAAATGTGAAATTGTCTCACATACTATCTCACAATATATAGACATACTCTCTTGTGCTATCAATACAGAGAGAGAAATATCCAAGGATTATGGTCACAAAAATATGTGAAAGAATAAAAGGATGGAAGAATAAAAAATGTATAAAAGGAATAAGGGAAGGTTTTATTTTCTCAAATGTGAAAATTGTTGATAAAAATACCCATGTGATTTATTGAAAGGATTGAGAGATTTCTATGAGTGTGGAGAGAAAGGCCACAAGGGTCATGATTGCAAGGGAAGGAATGAAGCATATAATGTGTCATTATTCTATAGAAAGGATATGCTACAATATGTAAAGTAATTCACTATGGGATAAGGAAATATAGATCAGAATATGAAAATATATCATGGATAAACTTAAGATTTACTAAAGTCAATGAGGAATCATTTACTTGTTTATGTATTTCGACTAAATAATTATGTATTAGAAGTATTTTATTAATGATATTATTATTATAAGAATCATGAAATGTGTGATTATTGTACTTCATAATTTTTTCTTATGTATTTGTATGAATATTTTGAATTTTACTAATAAACTAGAAAATTTATTAGTTCTAAGGTAATTTTTTTAGAGAATTAAAGGATAAGATAACCCATAATAATTTACTAATGTCTAAGAAGTAAATGTGATAGTATTTGTAACCTTGATAATGGTTAGTGATTAGATAACATAGTAATTCATGATTAATTTTTCTATATTTTGGGATTCTTAAAAATATATCATTATTTTAAGGAATAAGAAGAGTTAACTCTTGGAAGAATTAGTGTTTTTAATAAGGTTTTATGGTGATTCAAGATATTATCATGTTGTAGGAGAATATGTGATCAATTTATTTACATGTGGAATTAAGAGTCACTTTATGGGGGATTAATGATAAGATAGTTTTTTAAATTTTAACAATATTTATATATTATTATAATTTTGAGTTTGTTCAAATACCTTTTGGAGGATCCATATGGTTATCTACTTAGGGAATGGATTTAGAATTTTTTTGGATATTATTATTTGAGGTTGAAGTGTGATTTATACTTTCAAATAACCTATTATGAGCATATATTTTTAAATCATAAATGTATGAAGGAATTTATTATGGATATTATCTTTCCATAAGATATTATTCATGTTCTTAACACATAAAAATCATAAGAATATCAAATTCCCATAATTTACAAAAGGATATAGTAATTGATAAAATAAAACCCAAAGCGTGGGATTGTGATTATGAAATTGAAAGAAATCATGTTTATTTTTTCAATTACCATATTTTGTTAGTAACAAAATCTATATACTTTAGGAAAAAGAACATGAAACAAAAATGTTATCCATTTTCTTCTCTAACCATGAAATCAGTTGTGTTATTACACATCCCCGATTTTTTTAGATTGTTATCATTTTCATGACCATGTTATTTATAATTACTTATTAATCCTAGAGAATTAGTTTTCTATTATATGTTAATATTTTCACTTCCTACTATTTTTCCCCAGTTTGAAAAACTAGTTTTGTGGTGACCTTCATACTACTTTTTCCCTCTATTATGAGGAAGTTGTATAAACCCTTTTTATGATGTCATTTATCAACCCAAGTATTTTAAAATGTCAAACCATTAATTACTAATCATAATTTCTTACTTTGTGAATATAATTTATAAAATGGGGGATAATGTGACACGATTATTTTTAAATTAAAATTATGTTTTATAACATATACAACATGCAACATTGATCTTAAACAAACACCAATATATTATTATTTAAAAATAGTCATCATAACAAAGATATTAAATTGGTTTGTATGAATAGTATTATAAAAGTTATGAAATATATATATATATATATAATAACTACTAAATAAAATTTCATTGATTAATTTATAAAAAATAAGTATTAATTGTTTAGTAACATTTTTTTATGCTTTATTTATTCGTTTCCTTCAAAAATGATTTTTATTAACTTTTGAAGTTAATATTATAATTAGTTTCTAGAATGTATAGATTTTTAATTACATAAATAAATACCATTTTGAAATTAATCATATCATAATTATCATAGGTTTAATTTTAGATATTTTTTAAAAAGATTGAATTTCTATTGAATAGCGAAGACAAAGCCATTTTATTAAACACAATATTTTTGTTTCGAACATTTACATGGTACCATATTATTTTTAAATGGTTTCAATGAATAATTATCTTATTAATATAATTAATAGTTCAATTATGTTCATTGGGATCATTTATTTATTTATTTTTTTAAATAATGTTTTTATAACTAAAAAGGCATTTTTAAGGAAAATGACTTTTCATTGTATTTTTCATTTTATAATAAAATTATATTTGAACAATTATATGTAATGAATTTTTAAAATTATTTAATATTTGAAATCATGATTTTCAAATTTAAGAAAAAGGATCCATTTTTGTTTGTCAAAATGAATAATAACCTTCTTACTTTTTTTGACCATGGTAAATGGTAAATCAGGTAATTAATGGTTAAAATAAAATGATAGATACTATAAAATGTCCCTAAAACTTTAAATAATATATTTGGATGAGTCAATTTCATCCATAGTTTTCAAAATTTGGGTTATATGGAATTTTATGTCCATTTTAATGAGATTAAGACTTTTGTAGTATTTTATTTCAAGAAAAGTCAATCATGTCACACTTTTTTTTTGTTTCTATAATACTTCTAAAATTGGGTTATCTAGATGACATGTTCAGTTATAAATATTAATCCCAAATGTGTAATATTTGTCTTCATAATCAAAATTTCAGTTCTATAAAATGGCCATATACCGACAGTTCTGGGATAAACAATGGGTACAAGGATTTGTTCATAACCTATACCCACGATTTTTGAGAAGACATGGGTTTTTCCCACCTTTACCCATAGAATTTGTAAACCATGGGTATAGGTCAAAACAATCCCCACATTTTCTTCCAAAACCATGGAGATATGAATGGGATATAAACCTATACCCACAACTCTAACAAACCATCGGTTGAGCTTTCCTGGGTTAGCAGACAATTTTTTTTGTGGGAATGATTTTTTAGTTAGGAACACATATACCCACAGTTTTTCTCTCTATATACATGGTTTATATAATTATAATTAAGTATATATATTTATATACACACACCTAAGTGATGTAAGGGAAATGTTTAGGTGTGGAGTTTTTGATAAAATGGTCATGAGATCAAAACCCACGATAGAATATTTTTTAAAAACTATACCCATAGTTTAAAACTATGGGTATAGGGTCATGATACGGTTTCAAATACCAATACCCATAGTTTTTGAACTATGGGTATAGAATTTTCAAATCATGGGTATAGATTAGAGCTATACTAATGTATTAGTTTCCCATGGTTCCCCAAACCATGGGAATATGGCCATCATCCAATAGTTTTATTTTCAATTTTTAGTTAACAAATTATTACCTTAAAGTCTTACACAACATTGATGTGATAATTATTCATTTAATGGAAATGTAAAATAAATGCTATTTATAATATTAAAAGTAATATAAATTGAGAAAAACCACATAAGAAATGAATTTTAAAGATGAAAATGAAATGTTAGTGTTATAATAAAATATTTTTTTCGTCTAATTCTATCTTTTTTCATGATATTAATAAATAAATGTTCTGAATAGATCTAAAAAAATATTATCGATATTTTATAATAAATAATATTTTACTAAAGGAAATAAAATTCAAACGAATCTTATATTTTGATAATAGATTACTATATGGTTCATAATTTAAATTGTGGTATATTTATAGGTTTTTTCTTTTTATAATAAATTTATTGACCCTAGATTAGTAAAAAAATCTTTAATTACATGTTATGTTTAGTAAAGATTAATATGGGGTAAAAATAATATGATAAAGACAATCAAAAAGATAAAAAGTGTATCATTTTTATTATATGAGATTATTATTACCCATAATCATCATATATTAAAAATAAATGAGTTCTGGATCATTTGGAATTAAATATTAATTTATAGTAATTTAACATTTTATGAAATTTGAAAACCTCCCATCACCTCAATTATAAAAGGGGGCATATTTTTTTAAATATTAACATAACATTGAGGCACATAGCTAGACCCAACCATAACCATTTCTATGGTTTACATAATTGACCATATTTTCTAGGTTCTTCCCCATCCAAAATTGGAACCCTGGGTCCCTTAATAATAGTTATAATAGAATTCCACAGACGAAGGGGTAATCATCTTAAGTGTCTCATTCAAGTTTATTTCTTCTTATAATTCTTATTAATATGTTTTAAACATCATAAAATAATAAATATACTATGATAAATATAATAATATTTTTTTAAGATTATGGTACACCCATATTCCATACCATTTCCTTAATAAAAAATAAAAAACATTATATGTGTGTACATACGACATATCATATCGACATAAAAGTTTAATTAATTATTCATCCCTATTATACAGGTATTATTTTAAATATAGAAATAACTAGTATATATTATATTAATTACTTAACTATTATTCTTAAAGGATTAATTAATTTCCATTATTACTTTCTTCTATTTACTGAAACGTGAAAAAAACATTCATTGTATGTACAATCAGCATATCCATGAACAATGTCATTCATTTTTTATATCTACCATTATGGTGGAATATAAATATATGTATATATATAATTTTTATATATGATATTTTTACCATAAATAATTTTCTATATATGATGGAACAATGATAAAATTATAATGACTGAGACTACCAAATCAAATTATATATGAAAAACAATGTAGTTACCACCCAAAATAAAAATTTTGACAATGAATTGATAATAAAGTGGTGGTAAAATACTATAAATAAATATTATATGTAATGAAATATATGAATACAGTTCTATATTATATTTATAATAAACCATTGTTTATTATATATGTCGTTCTAACACATACAAAAGAAATCAGTCGTATGTTAATGGTTTCACATCTCACATTTACATATGTGAGACATATATCATATCCCTTATTTGTTTTTTGTTTATATATATTACCCATTTAATGTGGTATAACATGATTCTCCTTATATTAATTATATTTAATATCTCATTTTTTGTTATTTTTTCCTGGGGATTATGATTAAAATGTTTCAAAAGTGGTAACTATTTGTTTCACAATGTCATTGATATTTTTTATTGTTTATTTTAAAGTATCCACTATGAAATATTTTTTTTAATATCACTTTTCATAAAATTTTATTAAACAATTTATTTAATATTATCATAATGTTTTTAAAATTAATATTCAATAATTAATGAATTTTAAAAAATGTTTTAAAAATAACTTTCTAGTAATTTTGTGAATAATTTAGTTCTTATACCTTTATACAATAGTGTGAATGGAATGTTTTTTATCTCATATGGATGAAATAGAATTTAATTCCATCATAAAACCTAAATTATTTGATTATTTTTATAAATTTTTCTAGATTATTTTAATGGAAAATAATTTATTTTTTACATGGACTATTTCCTATTTTAATTATTATTTCAAAATTAAAAGGGTGTTTTCCTCGTGAAATATTCTAGTAATCTCACTAATGTAGTTTAATCTATATCAACATCCATTTTTTAATATTATAATAAAGATTTACTATATCGATACCATCCATACTATTTCTTTTCTTGGTTTAATGATTATTTTTATTGTGGAATGTATATATATTATGTATGACTAGTTATTCTAATACATGTGGTCATTGATTTTTTAAGGCATATTGAGTCAGTTGTATTATTTATTCATATAATGATTGTATTTGACATTGTAACAGATGGGAGGGGACCAATATAACCCCTTTATTCATCATTATTCCTTATGAGACAAACAATAACGAAGTTTGTTAAGGGATTTACCCATTTATTTAGTTTTCATTGCACCGAGAATTTATGGTTTTTTCTGGGGTCTTGGTTGATTCCTCAATAATAATTTTTAGGTGTATGAAATTAATGGTTTTTTAGTAATTTATATGTTATTATTCTATTAATTTGAGAATCCATTGATATGTTTCAACCTCATGTAATTTTTTATAGATTATTCAACCATCCACTAATCTAGTTAAATTATGACCATCTTATTGTTTAAATGGAATGTGTTTTAGTTATTTATCTTTCTATATTAATTATTATTATATATTCATGATATCTTCCATCATATCCTTACACATACTAAGAATATGAGGTCACCCTTTTCTTATGTATTTTTTTTACCAAGGATAATAGTATTTTTTTTATGAATGATATAAAGGGATATTCTAAGGAGAGTAATATAATTATAAAAGATACTAGTTTTTATTTTTTAAAAAATAATTAAAATTTCAAATATGTATCTAGTTTTATAAGGCTACTAAAGTATTCTATAATTTGTTATGTGATTTTTTATATCTTGTGACAATGTAAAAAAGTGACCACCGGCTCTGGGCTACTGGGGTTGGGGTCATTACACCTCCAGTTATTCATGTAATGTTTCAATCAATTTTACCATTTCCCTTATTTTTGTACTTAAAATTATTGAAAAATTATTTTTAAGAGTGTATCACTTTATATCTCTCTTTAGTCAAACATCCTTTTATATTCAAATACATGAATCCTTAATATTTTTTCAAAAAACTTTTTAACATTCCTAAAATGATTTATTATATAAATATTACACATGTTTAAATTTGTAAAAAAATGTTTTGGAAGGAATATCTAGTCTTTTTACAATCAATCACTATTTTGGTTTTACCAAAAACATGAAATTATAATTTCATTTAAGACATACTACATGTATGTAATTTCCCTCTGTCAAGACCAATAAATATTTAAATATTTTTTTAAACTTTGACAATGTTGTTTTCAAATAACTATATTTTTAAATATGTTTGTGACCTTTAAGTCTTAAAACATTAATTTTTAAATGAAAAATTTATTTTTCACATGATTTAATTTAATGAATTTTAATGGTATTTCTATTTATAAAAAAGATAAATTCTTTATTGTACTTATGATTCAATAGGGATATGTATTATTTATGTACTCATTATTATTTCAATGGATGTTATATAATCAGTTTGAATGAGGATCTAATATTTTATTTCAATTCACCGAATTATTCTAGATGGTTTATGATTAGTTTTATTGATTGGGTTAAGTATTAATAACTTATATTTTAGTTTTTCAATTCGAGTTATTATTTTTATTAAGTTTCACCAATTTCATATAACGAATGAAGTGGACTTATTATATTATGGTTGGGGGCCAGAGTTAAATAAACCCTTGATGAATCGGTAGATCATATGAAAAAAATCAATAGTCCAAATAAAATGTATTTTCACCCATAATTTTAAAATATCTCTAGAAATGGTCTGAGAATATGTCTTAGTTATATAGAATTATTCATTCCCCAATTATGGGATATGTTATTAAATTTCATGTAATTATTTCATTTGTTAGAGTATTCTTGAATTTGTTTCAAGATCATGTGATTATATATATATATATATCATTTGTTACTACTATAATATGATCATGTTATTGGTTTAATATCATATGTTTTATTTATTTATAATTCTATTTTAATTATTCTAATTCATTCTTCATATAATGAAATGTACGCATACCCTTACAGAGCATCTGAGCTCATCCCTTTCTTAGGATTTATTTCACCCTAGGATAGAATGATGTCTTTTATGATTGATATGTTGGGTTATTCTTGAGGGAAAAAATGATTCAATAAAAAAAATACTATATTTTCTTTTTTCAATTTTTATGTGATATTCATGTATATATCTATTTTACCTGTACTACTAAACTATTCACTCCATTAGGATGAAATTCATTTTATCACATTCTAATGTAATATATAAACCAATAACTTTGTTCTATTAGGGTTGAGGACATTAATGTTGGTATCATTTAAGGCTGAGTATAAAAAATGGGAAATGGATTTAAGAAAACATAGAATAGGTGATATATCCCTCTAACATACATTTAGGATATTCATATCTATAGGATACCATACTAATGAATTTTTTAGGGTATAGATTTTGTTATTTTTTACGGAAATGCATCATATTCTGGATACTCTATGTGTACTAGGTTCTAGAACAGTAGTATATAAGGTTAATAACTTTGAAAAAGAAATATTATCCTTGAGTCAAGCATTACTAGGTACATAAAAACATGCCTTACAGTACACCTAATTTGACACTCCCTGTGGATAGGATTTAGATAATAAAATTTTTAATAATGAACCATCTTGAAAGATTTGAATAGATGTTTCCCGTGAATGACCTATGCTAAAACTATTGAATTATATATAAAAAATATGTTTTCATAACTTAGTCATCCTATAGAAGGATTATTCAAGACTATGTTATTTTCTATCATTATTAGTGTTTCTCACAATATGATTCATAGTTTTAGTCAATGCATAGAACTAGAATGAACTAGTTTAACATTAAATGTGATAGAAAATGTTTTTATGAGAAACTATATAGTATAATGATTAGAGTAATGGATATTTTTATTATACCAAATCAGTTTTGACAATATATGATTAACAATATAAACCTTAACCAAATCTCATAGTCACCAAAGAAGAATAGTATGTAATCCACTAAGATCTTGAATAATGTACATCATGGCGGAAAATGGATTGGTTTCCTTCATGTTAGATATAATGAAATTGACACCCAGTTGTGTGTCTAAAAAGGAAAATAAAATATATTTTTGTTAAATGATGGGAATAGATTGTAAAAGTACAATGTAAATGTGAGGAGTTAAATGGAGAGACAAATAATTATTCTAAAAAAATGGAATATGAAAATGTTCATAAGTATAAATAATACCATACAAGGATTGAAAGGAATTGTAAGAACTATATAGGTAATCCAATGAGAAATATTTTCCATCTATTTTATTGCATTAAGCCTATTATATGAAGGGACGAGTCTCCAAAACATTCTCATTATACAAGGAAAAAGATTTCTATATTTTAAAGATAGAGAAATAATTATCTATGTATTAATTCTTGGATGGTAAGTAAGTGTAGAAAATGTTGACATATAAAAATGAAGATAAAGGGAATAAATGAAAGAATGATGTTCCCCAAGTGCTAATTAACACCCAAAAGATTTCTTAAAGGATATGTGATTTTGATAAAATTATAGGGAATAATTTTATAGGGTAAACAATTACTGTGTGATAATGAATGTTAATTTAATTAAATGGATGTGAATATTGGAATCCCAAAAAGTATTAGTAGATGATTAATATTTTAATGGTTTAAATTATAGGAATTATGATAATTTATGTAATAGGGTAAGTCTCATGAATGGTTTCATAGGGTTTTATGAGTGATGATTTTTTAATGATGAATAGGCTACTAATAACATATCAACGAAAATAAATATTTGAAGACTAAGATAATGAAACCTGATTAATGGTGTACAAATTATGTGTAATTATTAATGGTATCACGTAATGGTATTTATATAATTATGGTGATGATGTATTTTAAAAATGAAAGTCTCAATATAAGAATAATGAAATGTATAACTATTGTACTAAAGTAGTATTTCATTATATATTTGAAAGCATATGATGAATGGTTCCATGAAAAGTGACTCAATAAAAATTTTATATCTTTGGAAAAAACATGACTGAGGGAAGATAACTCGTAATATGTGATCAATGATAAGATAATATTGACAATGGTATATTTATTGTATTATTGTGGTAACCTTCAAATTGGTCATTGATTTAATAGTTTATGTTGTCTTTGCTAGAATTTAAATCATTTTTTGAATTTATGGAATATATTGAATAATACATGTTTTTATTTTTGGAAGAATGTAATATTTTATTATGGTTTTATAGTGATAATGGTATTAAAATATTTGGTATGTTACATTAGTATCTACTTTGTTTATGGAATCTAATGTTAAGATGATTTGTGAAATTTAATGACCTTCATTCTAATGTTTTTTATTTTTAATTTGGAAAGGCAATTTTTTGATGATTCAAAATGTTAAATATTTATAAAATATATTAAGTTTAACGTTGGGGTTATTTATGATTTTTTACAAGTTAATGTATTTTTGGAAAACTCATTCAATCCATTATGGTCATAGAAAATATCTGGAGACAGTAGGAATGAATTATCATTATTTTATAGGTCTAATGATTTGTGAAGAGTAATATGTAGTGATTAGGGAATAAAAAATTCTTTTTGGATATTCATTTATTGGAGTTATATATTATGTAGCAATTTATCAATTAACATCTAAAGGATGAAAAATTTCATATGAAATAAAAATATGTCAAGTAAGTATATTTTTGTATGTTTTTGGTATTGATGGTAATGAAATTCCTCAAATTAAGAAAAATTATAATGAAAAGATTATATTTTACTATTACCTTGATTTTATTCATATATTTATGGGTTTTTGTTTAATAAAAACCTATATATAACCCACACTCCTTGGATCAATGTTTTCCATCACTCCCCAAAATTATTTACACTTTTTTTTAAGTTTTTATTTTTAGTTCCAATTAATGTCTTACTACATGGAAACCTAGTTATGTATTATTATATATGATTTTAATAATTTTAATTTCCTTATTATCAAGAGGAAAATTTATTAACACTTTTTATGAGGTTTTTTTTCAAAAAATGTTTGAATTATGATGAACAAAATAGAATTGGTAGGGTGAAATTTCTTTAACGGTTGTAGAATGTAATGCCCTGAGATTTTAGTAGATAAACATAATGTTTGAAAGTGTATATAAAATTACAAATCAATATTATAGGATAATGTAACAACCTATGACTTTATGATATATTTATTTTAAATAAAATTCAACCACTTTGATAGCTTGTGTTTTTCACAGTGCTGAGTTTAAACGAAACACTATAGTCTATTAAAATATTGTTATTTAAACATGACCATTATAACCTAACCATTAAATTTAACTATATTAATTGGACTAACTAAATTAAGAAAAGTATATTATTTAAAAATTAATAAAAAATTCAATGTATATCTATTTATTATAAATAAAATAAAAAACATTCTAAATAAAAAGAAACGTGTTCTTAAACAGATTATTTTTTCTAAAAGGTGATTTCATCACTTTTTACAAATATAAAATTAAAATTATTATTAAACACTTATATAATATTTATTTGAAAAAATAAAATAAATTTCTGAAATCTTCATGACCCAATTATTTTTGGGTTAATTTTTTATTATTTTCTAAAAAGATTAATTTTTTGATGAATAGTTAAAAATACAGAATTTTATTGAAATCTTCATTTTAATTAAAATAATTTTCAAGGATTGGTTATATTTTAAATGAGATTAAAAGTAAAATTATTTTTAATATCATATAAAAACTATTACATATTGAATTATGATATAAAAACTTTTTAATCTATTTCATATTGAATTGTGATATAAAAACTTTTTTATCTTATGAATGTTTTTATTTGGAAAACCTGTTTTTTGAAATAATCTATGGGATTTATTTTACATTTTATTCTTCCAAATTTTAAAATTTAAAGTGGATAAATAGATTAAATATTCATAATATTAATAATTTATGTTATATAATATTTTAAAACTAAGTATTCACCATTATGAATACTAAAATAAGTAAAATATAATTTCCATGGTTAAGATAATAATGTTTTTATTAGGGAATTAAACTAAGAATATAAAGGTTACAAATGACCAATAATTTTTCCAAAACAAATTTTATGGATATATTTATACCATATAACCTAAAAGGTCTGCTAATTTTCCATTTTTTAGGCTTTTATCATAAAAAAATGTGTCTATCAATTTATCATTTCAAAAATTTCGTGTGTGTCTTCCCCCACCATAAAAGGTCACACACTAGACTCTTTGCTTCAACCTTCCAATAACCTATGGTCTAAAATATCCCTAACTATATATATTAGTTAAATCCATTTTGACATCCTAGAGGCATTTTGGTGATTACAAATCCCTCTGAGGAGGTCTTCAGGTATTAACCTAAAGAGCATGTCTGGAGAAGAGGTAATGTTCTTAAATGTGTGGGTCTATATTATTCCATCATCCACCTCAATAAAAGCATCTTAAAACATGTTAATATAGTAAAAAATATTATCCCATATATACTGATATGTTATCATGTTATTATAATAACAGATATACATCCCCACATCCATCAAATGGTAAACAAACCCATCAATATTGATTACAATGTTCTACCTCCTCAAGAATCAATGTAATTAGTTTTTCATCGCCACCATTTATATATGGATATTATGAAATATTAAATATATTTACATGATATTTCTGAAATTATTATAATTATATAATTATTATTTAAAATATACCTTCTTATTTACCATTTCATGGGTAGATACAATAATATCGATTATGTATATAGTCGACTACCGCCCCACAAAGTGATCCGCATAAAATTTTCATAGGATGATTTAAGAAAAAAATTTATTAATAGAAGTTTTATATATTAAAAAAACATAATTCTAGAAATAAAATATCACATCTAACTTCTTACCTTCAAAACCATTGGAAAATAATAACATTTCTCATGCATATGTTTGGATTACCACCTCCACAAAGTGATGTGAAATGTTTTTCATTTTAATTTTACATGAATATTAATTAATATGTATTTAACTAATATAAATGATTTACATAACATAATAATAATTATTTAGTTGTGAACTAACAATTATTTTTATTTCATTCCATTAATCAAGAAAAATGAAAATATCTTTCATGCGCACGTACAACATATCATATCCATGAACAATGTAATAAATTTTCTATCTATAACATTAATATATTACTATAATTACATATATAATTAATATATTTATTAAATTTAAATAATATTTAACATTATAGATATTATGGAATAACAATCAATTTACATGGACCTAAATTATGTACGAAAACAAGCATGGAAAAGGAAGAAATTATCTCAAGAAAGAGTGATTTTGGAAAATAATTATTGATTGAAGAGTCATAAAATACTATAGGATAATCATATATGGAATGATAAATAAGATAATTGTTATATTATAAATGTATAATAAACCTATATTTATTATAAACTTCTTCCAAGAAATACTACATATGTCTAAACTAAGGTATGCATTTTTCATCTCACTTTTACATTCCATGAGACATATGTCATATTTATCACTTAATTATTTGGGTTTTTTTTATATAATACCCCTTGGATATGTTATATATTTATTTTATAAATCATAATTTTATTTAATGTTTCATTTCATTTTTTATTTTATGGGGTTTATTATTCAAAAGTTACCAATTTTTTAAGGGTTTATTTGAGAATGTCATCATTATTCGGGATTTTTTATATTTAAGTATTTAATTGGAGAATTATTTGATATATAGACCACACAAATAATATATTTTATTCTCATTTTCTAATTCACAGAAATATTTCATCTATTTGTTCCATTTTCATTACATTAACACATAAAATGATCGACAAAATGTTTTTATGAAAATTCGACTTTATTTATCACATCAGTCAAAAATCATTTTTCTTCCAAATCCATGTTTTATGA
The DNA here is from genome assembly GCA_963277665.1 of Viscum album. Lineage (NCBI taxonomy): Eukaryota > Viridiplantae > Streptophyta > Magnoliopsida > Santalales > Viscaceae > Viscum > Viscum album. The sequence continues at coordinate 285,514,037 of OY728151.1, read as the reverse complement.
TAATGATTTATTTTAATACCATTATCAAAATGATGTATGAAAGAACTTTATACCCATTTTTTATATTTTAAAATATTTTTTTAATTGAATGGTAATTTTATATTGAAAACAAGTCCTTTTCCTCTTGTGCTAAAATTGTGAAAGGTGTATTTATTTAAACTTATATAAAAGGTACAAAATTTTCCTCCATAATTATTACTAATTATTTTATATATTATTTTAAAATATTCTCATTTTAATTTAAAAGAAAATTATTTTCCAATTGTTTAGGGAATTTTTATTTTAAAATATTATTTTGAAAATATAATGTATATTTTCATCAACAATGTTTTTAATGAAAATATTACAGTATTTCTATTCATAAAATAAATAAAAACTTTATTTTATGTAAGATACATTAGAGATATGTGGTATTGATATAATTCTTATTTTTATTTTGATGTTTTATGATTCATTTGAGTGAGGATGTACTATTTTGTTACCATTCACCATATTATTATAGATGGTTTATAATTATGTTTAATGATTGGGATAAGTAGTAACACTACCTATGTTAGTTTTTTAAAAAATCATTATGTTTGATTTTGTTTCACCCATTTTATATAAGGAACAAAATGAAATTATTATGTTATGGGTGTAGCCGGAATTATCATATCCCCTCTATGCATTGGTAGGTCTGATGAGTATAATTGGTCGGAAAAATTAAATTGGGTTTCAACTATAGTTTTAAACAATCTTGTGAATGGTCTTAAAATATTTTAAAAATTTCCAAAATTATGAATTACATGACTATGTTATAAGTTATTAATATCTATCTGATTATTGAATTAGTTAGAATATCCATGGATACATTTCAGTATCACATGATTATATATATGACATTTTTGATCATTTATTCTTATCATATTATGACCAATTTGTAACAGCTTGGCCTTAATCAGGTACATTCCATTTTTAATTTTTTTTCTAAATATTTAAGGCGACCCAGGGCTTATGTCTGCACACCCCACTGTGGGTCCCATGCAGTTTTTTAAAATTAATTAAATAACTACTGTGTTTAATAAAAAATGTTATATCACACATTAGCGCGATGTTCAGGATTAAAATAGTTAATTAATAATTAAAAATAAATAAGAAGATATTTAATGAAATTTAAAATAAAGAAACAAGGTATAAAAATAAATTTAGAAATAAAATTGAAATGGGGGTACGAAAAAAGTAAAAATAATTAAAAAAGGAGAGTTTAATTTTTATTTATTTTGATCCTTTTTCATTTCCATCCTTTTTATTCTATTTTATTTTTTATTTATTTTTCATTTTTCCTTTTCATTTAATTTTCTATTATTTTTCTTTTCCTTTTCTTTATTTTCTTCCTTTCTTTTTTTACCTTTATATCCTCCTCTTCTTCATGTTGCGCCCCTCGCTTCCCCTAGATGGCGCACCACCCTAAAGCTCCTTCGGAAGACTATTTCACCACCATTCTTCATCAGTTTTCTTTTCATTTAGGTGCACTATAAACCTTAGGGAAAGGCTAACCTTGCACATTTTGAATCTTAGGATTTTGTTGAGGATCTTGTGCACTGCTCATCACGGAAGGATATTACCCTATTATAGGGTTTCTCTAAATTATTCAGTTTTCTTTGGGTTGAGGTCAAATCAAAGCCTACCGCGAATTATATAATCATCTACGACCATAAGTTAGGGTGTCTACTCGCTTTCCCTCGATTTCATTGTGATTTATAAAAATACACTATTGTGTCATTAGTCTGTGCTTACAGACTTTGTGAGAATTCAACCAATGTCTCTATTTTAATTCTTTCATCTAATTATTACATCCCTATTTATCATAATTTAAATTATTTAATTTGTGGTAATGTGGTCAGACCCCCCTTTGGTCAAACCAACATGGATGGTATAAATACTGCAAACCCAGACATTTAATTTAATTAACAACTTGTTTTGCAAAGCGTATTTTTGTTTTTTTGAATTTAAAAAATTAATTTAGATTAATTATGAACATTGAATTATTGGATCTTTGGTAGTTGTTTGTGATAAATTATTCATTTATTAAAAAGTGAATTTATCTTCTTATGTTGATGTGTTATCTTTCTTTGTTAAGATTTTTATGCAGAAATATTTAATTTATTCCTTGTGATGCACGAGTGTATATGTTTAGTTTTCAAGTTACAATTTCATATGCTTATTATGTCATATTTGCTGCAGTGATAACTTAAATTAAATTAAGGGTGGGGAAATAAGGTGGGTCCCATATTAAGGGTAATGATTAGACCCTCCATTCCAGACTGGTTACCACTACGCACCAGGGGCAGTTTCTTTTCCTTTTCTAGACCAAGGCTTCCATAGGATTTCCAATACTTATGAGTGATACTAGTTCCAAAAGTTCCCTTATAGGACAGATCCTTTGGAAATGTGGATAATCCATCCTCGGATGTTGCACAACCCCTTTTTGCAAGATTGGTACTGACTCATTGTAAAGACATTCCTCGAGCGATACTTGGTCTTTTAAAAGATTTCCTTGGACGGGATCAGTGGTATTGGATAATTTGAAGGATGTTATGTAGCAATACCTGCATGATGGGATCAAACTCCAACTCTCAACTTGAACATTAATAATGATGTACTGAAGGTTTATATTAATTCCGCATTGAGTCTCTTGAGATTGGTGATATTTTTATGGTAGGTTGAATCACACCTAGTTAACACTTGACTTAGAATCCAAGTTAAAGCACAAGCTTAGGGTATGACTCTTTCTTGGTTTAACTTTCTCTTCCAGGATTTATATACATGCTTGTGTGTAATATTCTTACAAGTAATCCATTAAGACTTCCTGTTAAGGTTGAAGCAAGTGATTAGGGATGGGTGCCATTAGGAACCCGCGCCGAGTTATTTATTTCATTGCACTCAATTATTTATCTGCAATTTTTATATAATAGATCATTGAATTTTATTATTTCATGAAATGGAAAGGTTTAGAAACTATGGGTGTCAGAAAATTGGGATTTTATCTCACACCCTTCTCGGGCGTCGTTGACACCTAAGTAGATTACATGTTTGTAGGTATTGACAAACTGAAGTGTGCTGCTTTTGATGATTGATTGTTTATGTCTGCATAGGATGGAGAATGGGGAAGATGATAGAGCATTTCTCATGATGCAATTGTTTCTTTGTGTATTTTATTTTATTTGACAATAAGATTCAGTTTCTATTTTCCATACATAAAATTTCGACATCCATCATGGAATGACATTGTATTTAGAGCTTCAACACTGGATTATTATTTGGTTGGATTATTCATATTTCTTCTGCTATATTTTATTCATTTATATGCTTCTGCTATTTTTTATTAATTGTTGTTTAATTTCGCTATGATAGCAACTATTACCTATGATGGAATAGTACCCCCCTTAGAAACAAAAAGGTGCTCGCTGCTAGTCAGGAAGCTCTGGCGTTCAGAGAGATGCACTTAGGGTTATGAGGCCAACCCGCCTCGGGGAACCCTTTAGGTGGCTTCCGGGATGGGGACACTAAAAAGTGGTATCAGAGCCAGTTTTTCCTTTTGTCTTACTATTTTGGTTAGATAATAGAATAATATATACAGATTTGGAACGTACCCTGTGCATTGACGTAGCTAACCAATGTATAAGGGAAACCCAAATTCTTAGGTTGGGATTGCAGTTATTATTTATGCTGGTTATTATTGATATGATTTCATAGTTGGGTGACACACTTGTTTTATGTTGTTATTTGAGTTTTTATTGTTGAGATAATGGGGTTTTACCTTTTCAACCCGATGACATGAGGTCAATACATAGCATGCATCATATTAGGCACCATAGGATTAAAATGAAATTCATATTGCCATGCCATATCTACTTTCACCATGCATTCTCTTGTATTCATGTGAGTTTCATTGTGGCTAGTGGATTTTTTTTGGAATGTTAGTTTGTTAAATATAAATTTATGATTGTATGTTAGATACTAACCTGAATTAACCTAGGAATGTACTGTAGACCTTGTTTAGTGATCCTTTTATGTTGTCTCTTCCATATCAAAACCCGGCTCTTGAAGTGGTTATCTATTTTGTAGTGCTCAAAGGTAGGAAATGTACCAGACACATTTTTTTGCCCTACGTGTTTTCCTCATTTTCATTACTCTTGTATAAAGGTGTGTGTTTGGTTGTTTTAGACCAATGCTACCGTGACGTCTTCATGTTGTACATTAGGAGAGTGGAAATGAGTACATTCCAGAGATGGTGGGTCCTAAACCACTAGTGGTACCTCTTGTCGTGCCTCTTGTGGCACTACCTCCTGTCAATCTTCTAAGGGACCCTGACGCTCAGTTCATGGATATTCTCGTCAGGTTTATACAGTCAGTTTAGAATATCCCTAGACCTAGCCTATCTATGGCAGACCTCACGTGGGAATTTCTACAGCAACACCCTCCCACCTTCTTAGGGAGTGGTATACCTCATGCTATAGAGTCATGGATTGAATCCATAAGGTTTATATTCGATAACCTCAAGACGCTTCTTGAGTGATGGGTCAAACATGCAGTCTACATGCTTCATTACTCCACCAAGCGCTGGTGGGACGTTGTTTCTTAGGCTGAGCAGACAAGTGACATGGTTTGTGCAGACTTGAAGAATCTTTATATAGCCACTTTTTCCCACAAACTCTAAGTGATAATAGTGCACTTGAGTTCCAACATCTTCAGTAGGTCTCTATGATTGTGTTAGAGTGTTCTACTCATTTCACATAACATCAGTGTTTTTTCCATCTCTGACTAGCAACACACAGACTACTGCGAGACATGTTGATGATGGAATTGAGTATACTATCCCCTCATTGGTGAACATATTCCTTTTGACCACTATAAAAAATATCGTAAATTAGGCTCTAATCTCAAAGAAAAATGTTGAGGAAGCTAAACTGGTGAGCTAGGGCGGTTCAGTTCCAAGACAGGGTGATGGTTATTCTGGAAGTAGGAAACGCTGTTTTGAAAGTGCATGTGGGGGAAATCCTATGCAGACATCACATTTTGATAGCTCTGTCACATGTTATCAGTGGAGAAAAGGTGGTCACTAGAAGCCATAGTGCACGAGAGACCCAAAGGAGTGCCGAGATTGCAGCAAGATGGGCCACCTTCTGGGTTTTTTCTGTTCCTTCTCTTCAGAATCCAGTGGAAGAGGATCTACACCGGATCCTCCATCAGGTATGGGATCTATGATTCCACAGTAGGCTGGAAGTTCTTTTTCCACCACCTGATAAGGCCAAGGTAATAGTGGAAGTCATGTTTAGGGAAATAATGGTCCAGATTATCAGTGATAGTAGAGTGGGCCTGCTCAGGACAATCAGGCAGCGTCTTAGGAACACGGTTCAGGTCTCATGTACATAGAGAAATTAGCACCAGAGGAGTAGAGTGCAGGACCATATATAATTATAGGTACTATTATGGTATCCTCTACTTTAGTTTATTCTCTTTTGGATACTGGTGCATTTCACTCTTTTATATCTGTTGCTGTTGTTGAAAGTCATGGTTTTACAATTTAATACCTTTGCAACATCATGTCTCTCGACACTTTTCTCAGATTCAGGACATAGGGAATACACCAGTTCCAAGAGTGCCCTCTTGAGATAGGCGGGTAACATTTCATTTGGAATTTCTATATCCTCAACATGTCTAGAATCAAGGTCATTCTTTTTATGTACTAGATTTGTCTTTATCATGCTCAAGTGGATTGTTATCATTATCAAGTGTCATTTACATCCCCTCATAGATAAACTTATCTAAACAAAGGAGAATGTGATATGCAGGTAGACCAAGCAAAACCTAAATATAAAGGGTTGGGTAGAGTGACAACTCATTTGGAAAGTCTCTTTATAAGAGATCAAGGGATGCAACTAGTTGATTTTTCTCCAATGGTGGATATTTTCAAGGACATATTCTCTAATGATTTCTCTAGATTTCCTTTTATAAGGTATGTGGAATTTATTATTGAGCTCATTCTAGGTGAAACACTATTGTCTATTCCTCCATATAAGATGGCACCAACAAAGCTATAAGAACTCAAAAGGCAGCTTGAATACCTCGAGGAAAAGTGTTTCATCAGACCTAGCACATCTCTGTGGGGTTCACCTGTCATTTATTCCAAGAAGGAAGATGGTACATTTAGTTTATGCATGAATTATCATCAAATCAACCATGTCCTGGTAATTAATCGATATCCATTACCTCGTATAGATGATCACTTCGACTAGATCTAGGGAGTAACTATTTTCTCCCAGATTGATCTGAGGTTGGGATACAACCAGGTGCGTGTGAGACCTTATGACATACCACGTACGACATTCCAAATCAGGTATGACTTTTATAAGTATTTAGTTATGCATTCGAACTCATGAATGCACCTTTAGTCTTCATGGCTCTGATGAACTGGGTTTTCCACCCGTATCTTGATTCCTTTGTGGTAGTCTTAATGGATGAAGTCTTAGTTTATTCGCGTTCTAGACACGAACATGAAAAATAGATTGAAAACATGATGAGTACACTGAGATAGCACCAGATATATGCTAAGATTATCAAATTCTACTTCTACATTGATTAGGTACACTTCTTGGGTCATATTATATCTCAAGTAGGTGTATCAGTTGACACCGAAAAGGTGAGTGACATAGTTTCATGGGAGTAACCCAAGAGTGTCTGGAATATCCGTAGTTTCATGGGTTTTTATGGTTGTTACAGGCCATTAATCCAGGATTTCTTCAGCTTAGCAACACCTCTTACGACCTTGACTAAGAAAGAGGTATAGTTCATCTAGTCCAAAACTTGTGATAAGTCCTTTTAGAAATTGAAAATAAAACAAACCTCATCCCCAATCCTAATTCTGCCTAAACAAGGTAAAAGTTATATTGTTTATTGTGATTCTTTAGAAATCATACTAGGTGTTGTTTTGATGCAGGGTGATCGAGTCATGGCTAATGGATCTCACCATCAGAGACCTCACGAGTAGAATTATCCTACAATCGACCTTGAGTTGGCAGTTGTGGTTCATGCTCTATACTGTTAGAGACACTACTAATTGGGTGAAAGATTCATTGTTTATACGTATCATAAAAGCTTAAAATATATATCCACTCAACAAGACTTGAACATAAGGTAGCGCAGGTAGGTTGAATACTGGTAGTCGTTTGATTTTGAGCTTGCTTATACCCCTTGTAAGGGTAATATCTTGTAATATGATTTAAGCCTCAAGACACAGACCAAAGCCATGCATGTATCCAGTAGTGAGTGGTAGATGATGGATCTATTTTCAGATATGCATCTGGAGGTTCAGGAGTATAGTGGGAAACTAGTTCTAACAGATCTTACAGTGACATCCTCTCTCCCGGAGAAAGTTTTCATGAAACAACTGACTGATCCTGAGGGGATCGTTTTGATGGAATGTGTTACAAGATAGAACCCACCTCTTGGATTGGTTGTTGATGGAACTGAAACTCTCCTTTACCATGGCAGTGTATGGGTACCTTCGGGTATACAGAAATAGTTGATGAAGGAATATCATACAGTCTTTTATCGATCATCGTTATAGACCTATGATGTTTGAGGTGGGACATTGAGTATTTATGTGTGTTTATATACGGTTGGGTCATAGGTGGATCAGGAGGTAGGGAAAGTTATCACTGATATACGTTGGGTCATTCAAGATAGTGGAGAGTGTTAGGATAGTATCCTATCAGTTACTACTACCTTAGAGGTTCTATGATATGCATGACATTTTCCATGTATCTCAGTTCTAACAATATCATTTGGACCCATCTCATTATTTTGGCCCCGATGACATCGAGCTTAAGGAAGATGATTCCTTTGCAGAGCAACAGATCTGTATCATCGACTGTAGCATGAAAGTCCTCTGATGCAAGTCATTCCCTCTGGTTCTGGTGTTATGGAAATACAGACTCATTTAGGACGAGACCTGGGTGTGAGAGAATTATGTAGGTGCACAGTGGTCAAAACTTTCTCTGATGATGTTCCACTATCCTATGAAGGGAAACTTGGGGACGATTTGTCTTAATAAGGGGAGTTTGTAACATCCTGGACTTAAACAGTTATGGACCATTCATAATTATTATTGTCTAAATCATTAAAGAGACACAGGGCGCACAACTGTGCACCCCACTAAGGGTCCTACGCAGTTTTTTTAAATTCATTAAATTACTACTGAGTTTTATAAAAATATATTATGTCGCACTTTAGCATGATTTTTAGGATTAAAATAATTAATTAAGGATTAAAAAAAAGAATATATTTTATGAAATTTAATATAAATTAATAAGGGATAAAAATAAATTTAGAAATAAAATTTAAAGGGGGTTACAATAATTGTAAAAATAATTAAAAAGGGATATTTCTATTTTTATTTATTCTTATCCTTTTTCCTTTCCATTATTTTTATTCTAATTTATTTTTCGTTGGTTTTTTTTCATTTTCATTTTTTCCTATTATTTTTCTTTTCCTCTTCTTTCTTTTCTTCTTTTCTAATTTTTCTCTCTCCCTCTCCAACTCTCCCTCACATTGCACCCCTTCCTCTCCCTAGGTGGCACACCACAATGTAGCCCCTTCAAAAGATCGATGCACTTTCATCTGTCATCTGTTTTCATCATTTTTAGGAGAGTTGTATACCTTAGGGAAAGGCTAACCTTGCATATTGTAATCTTTTAATTTTGCAAATTATCTTGTGCGCAGTTCGTCACGGAAGGATTTTACCCTATTTTGGGGTTTCTCTAAAATCTTTATTTTTATTCCATTTTAGGTCAAATAAAATCCTATCATGTATCATATAATCATATGTGACCATAAGGTTGGGTTCTTACATTCTTTCCATTTTATTTTTGTGATTTATAAAAATGCACTATTGTGCCGTTAGTCTGTGCCTACTTACTTTGTGAAAAATCACCCAATTTATCTAATTTAATTGTTTTTCCTAAATTTTGAAATGATATTTATCATAAATTAAATTTTTTATTTTGTTTCAATGTGGTTGGACACCCCTTTGGGTGTGCCGACATGGCCGGTATAAATTCCATTATCCAAGAGATTAAATTAAATTAACTGCATGTGCTGCGCAACCTATTTTTGATGTGTTTAATTTAGACAACTAATTTATTTTAATTATGATATTTGAATTGTTTGATATTTTGTAGTTGTTTGTGATGAATGATTTATTTATTAAAAAGTGCATTTATCTTCTTCTGTTGATGCAGTATCTTGCCTTAATATTTTTATGCTACAATATTTAATTTATACCTTATGATTCATGGGTGTATCTGTTTAGTTTTCAAGAAGTAATTTCATATTCTTATTATGTAATATCCGATTCAATAAAAACACAAATTAAATTTAGGGAGGTGAAAAAAGGTGGGTACCATATTAAAGGCCACACTTAGACCCTCTGTTCCTGACTGGTTACCACTACGTGTCAGGGGAAGTGTCTTTAGCTTTTCTAGACTGAGACATCCCCGAGCTTTCTAATAGTTATGAGTGATATCAGTTCCAAAAGAACACATATGAGACAGATCCATCAGAAATGTGGCCAAAAAAGCTTCATATGATGCTTAAACCCTTTTTGCGAGATCAAGACAGACTCAGGGTAAAGCCATGCCTCGAGAGATACTTGGTCTTTCGAAAGATTTCATTGGATGGGGTTGGTGGTATTCGATAATTTGATGGATGTTTTGTAGCAATACCTTCAGGATGGACTTGGAATCCAACTCACAAATTGAACCTTAATAATGATGCACTAAAGGTTTATATTAATTCCTCTTTATGTCTCTTGAGATTGGTGATATTTGTTTGGTATGTTGAAGCACACCTGGTTAACACATGACATAGACCCCAGGCTAAAGAACATGATTTGGATATGCCTCTTTATTTATTTACCTTTCACTTATATGATTTATGTACATGAATTTGTGTAATATTTTTAAAGGTACTCTCTTCAGACTTCCAGCTCAGGCTGAAGTAGGTGATTAGAGATGAGTGTCGTTGGGAACCCAAGCCGAGTTATTTATTTCATTACACCCAATTAATTATCAGAAATTGTTATACAATGGAACATTTTATTTTTTTATTGCATGAAATTTAATGGTTTGGACACTGTGAATTCTAGCGTACTGGGATTTTATCTCACACCACACTCAGGCAACGTTGATACCCATGTAGATTATATTCTTGCTTGTATTAAAAAAGGAAAGTGTGTTGCTTTCAATGCTTGACTATTTCGTGCTTCTTAGGATGAAGACTATGGTAGAGGACCAAGCCTTTATCATGATGTAGTTGTTTCCTTGTGTCTTTTCATTTAGTTTATAGTATTATTGTGTTTATATTTTATATACTTTTAGTTTAGATAGACATCATGGCGTGACATTGTATTGTGATCTTTCATACTTGATTATTATTCAGTTGGATTGTTCATAATGATTTTTTTGTAGTTTATTCATTTATATGAATCTGATATTTATTATTAATTGTTGTTTACTTACTCTATGATAATACCTATTACCTATGAGGGCATGGTCTCCCCCTTGGACACAAAAAGTCCCTCACTACTAGTCGGTAGCCTCTGGCGTTTGGGGTGATGTGCTTGAGGTTATGTGGCCAACCAGGCTCGGGGCACCCATCAAGTGGATTCCGGGATATGGAAGCTAGACAATTTATTTTATAAATATAATTTTATTCTGTTATTTACCTTAGAATATTGATTATCCTTATTTATTCATAATATCTTCCTCTCTACACATACCCTTATAGAGCATCTAATCTCACCCCTTTCTTAAGTTTTATTTCTCCTATGATAGTAAGGATTTTCTTACAATTGATATGTAGGGTTTTGCAAGAATAAATAATTATAAAATCAAAGAAATATTATGTTATATTTAATTTTTTCAATTGTAATTTTATATTAATGTATATATCTATTTATCCAAGAATAAAATACCATTCATTCATTTGAGATGTGATTCCTTGAATCATATGACAATTTCATAATGTAACAACTAAATATACGCTACTATAGTCATCATATTTATAGTATAATGATATATTTAATTAATATTTATTATTTAAATATTAATCACTAATTCTAAAATATTCCTTAATAATATTTTATTATTTTCATTATAAATTGAAAACAATGTACCTGTGTATGTGGGAACTACCATCTCCACGAATGGTGTATTTAAAGTATTTATATCTATAATTAATGTAAAGATATAAAAAGAATTAATGAAAATAAAATTACACTTATATCATGATTATGATTTGGGAAATGAAGAAACTATAACCATTTTTAAATAATAGAGACATCCAAATAGAAAGATACATGAAAATTAAAGAGTTAACTTATAGAATTATGATGTTAATGAAGATTTATTAATTAACTTATGATGATACAATATAAGTTAATAATATATGGTATTATAAGTGTTAATTATTTTCTTTTATTAGTTAATAAAAATTATAAAATCATTATATAGGGGGATCTGACATGTTTGACTAGAAGAATACATAAATTTATTGATTTATGTTACAATCACATTTTATTTCCATTATGTTTAAGTTCACATTTTCATTGGGAAAATTATATGATTTTAATATCTTTAATATAATATATTTTCTTACACTTTGTTAATTTTGTTTTATTGGTATATATTTCATTCTCTTTTGTTTTGATAACGAACCGTCATGTAAATGATATATAGTGCATACCAAATGTTTTTCTTTTTTTGGTCGAGAATCGTTTCCATATATATCTATATTTTTAGAAATGGTTTTTATAATTTATTAAAAAATTAAAATGATTGGTAATGTAAATTTCCAAAAACCTTTGAGTTTTTTAGAATGGGTTATGTTAAATTTTGGTAATTTTTTCTGACCAAGTAATTTTTTTTCTTTCTTGAAACGTATGAAATTAAAATTATTTTTGACAAATATAACATGAACAAATTTTCCCCACACCATAACCATTATTATATATTTATCTATATCTATGAGATTACGTGGATTTTAAAAAAAACTGCCTCATTATTCATTGAATTATTATTTTTTATATCAAAATAAAAAATTCATTATATATTAAATGGTTAAGATGAATTATAACATTTTATAAAGAAAATTAAAAAACATTTAAGGAATTTTTTCCAGTGCTTCAATTCCATTTTCCTCTATAATACTTAAAATAAATTCATTTAATTTAAAACCTCAATTTATGAATAATAAAGATTATTCTATCATCCTTTATAGATTAATTGATTATACCTTATTTTGAGATAATTCACTTGATTATAATCATACTCTCTATCATTAGTCATTATTTTTAAATTATATCCATATTATTTTTGTATCAAATATATATTTATCAAATAAATATTTTTTAAATATATTTCATTTTTACATACTATGTTACTTGATGGATTCTTATTAATATGATAGTTTGACTCACTTGGTAAATAATGATATTTTCCAATCTTGATTCAATTTGGTTAATTATTGATGGGTAAGGCATATTGATTATGAATTATATTGATCATTAAAAATAAGTGGAATTAATTTTAGGGAAAAATAATGGCTAATTATTATATATATAAACCCACTCGATGCATCAGAAAGTCTCTTGAGATAAAACAATCTAGCTTTACATATAAGTTTGTGTGCATAATCATGTCATAATAGTAAGCTATTTTATGAATTCCTTCTGATTATGGAATTTTTATTATCTATGTAATTAAATATAAAATTCATTCTGTCTTGGTTATGGAATTGATAGTAAGATCCTGAATGTTTGACATTAATATCCTCCTTCATTGATAATTCAATTATAAATATCAATGTGATTGATTAGTTAATAATATCCATGGATTCATTTGATACTCAAGTTATTGGATGATTGGAAATAAATTTGATTATCAACACTACCTTATTGACTAATCCTTATTTACTTATATTATCATCCATTGAACATAAAAATTATATGAATTTAACATCACCCATCATTTGTATTACACCATATAGAATAATAAATAAGGATCTTCAAATTAAATTTTAAGGATGCCAGAATTTTTTTTGATATCTTTTAAATGTACAATATTCTATGGTTAACATGGATATATATATATAATTTTTCAAAATAGCTAAAATGTTCAGTCCATGGTGATGTGAATCATATATATTGAACTAATATAGTATGCGTTCACCGACTCTAGTTTTTTAGATATGGGGATGCTTCAGTTGGTATTAGAGGAAGTTTAGTAAAAACCTTAGGGACTAGATTTCATAAGAACAAAGAAAAAATGAGTATTATGATAATACCATTTAATAGTTGAGATATTTTTATTTCATAGATATTTTTTACATGGAAAAATATTAATTATGATTTTGAGATAACATTGTCTGTTTAATTTGATTAGAAATTGTGTGAAGATGAAGGAAGGGAATTAATACTCTTCATCAATAATGGGATTACCCTAGTGATAAATAAAATATAATCAATGTTGCAACACAAAAATTCATGTACATATTGGGGAAACTGAGACTATGTTTTCTTAATATATATGAAAATATGAAGAAACTACACGTGGGAGAATATAGGTTAATGAGAATTATTATTATTCTTAAATATATATCAAAAAATTAAATAGAAATTCCTATCTTGGAATGGAAGCTAAATAATATTGTATCATTTATGTTGAGATGATAATGAACCTGGAAGGAAAAATATTAAACATCCCACATGTCATGAATATATAAAGAAACACATTCATATTTTTTTAAAGGGAATAGAATTTTGAGTATAGTTTTAAGAAATGTCCATTTTTCCCATGATTTAAAATGAACAAAGAAATTTTAAATTTTCTATTGATATAATTGTATGTATATGGGAATTATTCAAATAAAATCCCTAGTATCAAGGATTACCTAGACAATATTTTTTAGTATTTATTGATGATATATTGGAGAAATATATAATAACCCATGATAAATACAATATAAATAATAAATTAATATCATATTTTATATAATATAACTCATAAATAATTACTAATCCCATTTTAAAAAGGTTTAGTATCAAGAATATTTTTTACACAAACATCTTGTTATACTGCACACGTGAGCATTTTTCTAAAACTATATTCTAGTTGAGCATTTTCTACTATCTTAAATCATATATTCGTCTTTATAAGAATGGAAATATAAACATAAGGAAGGGTATAATTTATATGATCATTAATATAAAATCTTATCATTATGTCTCAAATCATAAATATGACGAAGAACATGGGGGGATAAATATCATACTAACTCATCTTGAAAAAAAGAATATAACAAAAAAATTAGAGGACGATAAGATAACAAAAATACAATTACTAAATTATGAAACCTATTACTTGGATAAAAATAATTCTCAATAATAATAATAAAATGAGATAATGGAAAAAACATGTGTAATATTTAAAAAATATGACATAATAATAAAATTAGGAATATTTTGAAAATGAAATAAATCAATAACATATGTCATAAATTTATAATAAAACATGGAAATGTGTAAACATATAATAATATGTAAATGATTATGTTCAAACATTGTATAACGAAAAAATTATGAATAATTTCATCATGTTCATGACTAAAAATTTGAGAAAACTCATTATGTCCACACTTTTCTGAAAAAATTAATTATGTCCATTCCTCTCGAAATCATCATATAAAAAGAAAAACTAATGAATTAGAGGAATATATTGGACCCCACCCATCATCACCATTACATATGTGTTCCACTATAACCAATCATTATCATATATTAAAAAACCCTTGGAAAATAATGGGTTTCAAAACATATTCAATAAAATAAAATAATATGATCACATGAAATAAAACGATATCAAAAATCTTTTTTTTAAAAACGGAATTAAATAATAATAAATTTTATTGGGTGATTCAAAACATCAATTCATTATATATAAACCTTGGAGGAAAAATAAAATTGAATATATAACAGTTTCACCAAACATAGGAAAAATATTATAAATGATGAAGTAAAAATTAATTTCAAAAACACTTTTGATAATTGAATTACAATAAATTAAAAAATATTATTATAAATTTCTATAAATAAATAATACTTTAAATGAAACAATATTATAAATATAATTGAACTATAGTGGAAAATAATAAATTAAATGCCATTATTGAGCATATTTCACTTTTAATGAAAATTTGAAATATGAGAAAATATTAAATAAATTCATTTAATAAAATAAATAAATAAAAATATGAGTAATATAGAATTAATTTTTTTTAAAAAGCATAATGAAAAAAATTTGATTTGAAAAACATGGGTATGGTAGAGAGGGTTAATTTTTATTAATGATATTTTTTTTAGAAATTTGTACATTTATTTCAGAAAATATTTTATCAATTAAGTGGTTATTGATGGAAATAAGTAATTTAAATAGAGAACAAGTAGAAATAAAATAAAAATTAGGATAGTTTAATGGTAGAATATATAATGAAATTTATATTCAAATAGAAAATATTATGACACAATGAAATCGAAATTGAGTCAACAAAACACTTACCATGAATTCCTTCTAAGTCTATTATACTGCAACATCATATGAAAAAAACAATACAATATTATTTAATTATTCAGGGACCTTATTTTAATATATATACTTTTATATAATTAAATTATAGCCATTACGGTCAAATATATTATTTAAAAATGTCTTGTACATACCATCATATGTTAGAAATAATTTTTTATTTTGTGCGTCTTTTATAATGTTGATACTGATACATTTTCATTGTTAGTATTATTATCATTCCTAGATCATCTTGATAAAGCTAATGATCATTCATATTAATTTATAAGGTTCTTATCTCATTTTATGATGGTCTGATTTACATTATTTGAAAAGGACATCGGTGAAAATAATGTTTTAATAATTCATAACAAATGATTGGTATTGTAAAAATAAAGTGATAAATATTCATATTGAAATTACAGAACATTAAATCATTATATATTTTAATATTATCTTTTCATATCAATAATATTTATGTTTCTATATTCACCAAAGATATAGTGGTGTAAGAATGATCTTACTTATCAAAGTGGTTTATTTTGGAATAATATCATTATTAAAGAAAAATAATTATATTATGATGTTTTTTAAGGTGATGAATTATATATTAATATATTATAATAAATATTAATTAAAATAGATGATAAATTAAATAAGTTTCATTATGGAAGAAGTACTCTGCACAACACAAGGTAAATGTTTTCATTTCCCAATGAATGAGAAGTAATGAAGGTGGATTTTAATTTATTATCATTGGAATCATAATTATATTATATATGTCACATTTATTTTTCAATTACAACCTTATAACCAATGAATATATCCGATGGTAAAAATTGGAATACATCACTTCTTAGATATGGGTGTCCGCACAATCACACGATCAACATTTTTTTATATAGTTGGGAATGAATAAATAATTGATTTTCCCATTAATATAATAAATAATTAATATAATAATTTTATTTAGTTAATTATATAAATATTATTAATATAGGTGTAAAATGGAATGAATAATAAGAAACAAATAAGGATTATGTAATACACACATTGGACATTAGAAATTCTCTTAAAAGCCATCTTAGAAATGAAGTAATTATGATATCTTCTAGTGACTAAGGGATTTAGTAACTAAAAGAAACATCTATTAGGGTGAAATTGGTATATATTTAAATGAAATTTCTTAGGGTATTTTTACAATTTTGATCTTGAAATTGATAACTTTTAATAAGTGATAAAAATGTATCATTTTTAAAAACCCTTTATTTTTAAACAATGGATTTACACTGTTGATGTTTCAATGGATTAACGAGTTGTAAATAATTGATTTTTTGGGTGAAATAAGTCATGAATACTTATACACTCATTTTTTATACTTGGTTAATACCATATTTCAATACTTTTAAAAAATTATTTTAACATTTTACCATTTTTTTACCTTGGTAAAGAGTTTTCAACAAAGTAATTTATGTCATATTTAAGGAAAAAAGATCAAACCTATTTCAAAATTTGGGTCTAAAAAATAAATATAACCCTAATATAATCTAATTGAGTTTATAAATAAGGGTAAAGTGACTTTTATATCAAATCATTATATATATATGTAATATTATAAAAATGAGTTGTTTTAATCCTTATATGTTTTTAAACTTGTTTGGAATTTATTACAAACTAAATGTGTGTTAATATAATAATATATGATTTTAAATATATTATTGAAGATATTATTTAATATATTACAATTTTTGTGACTATAAAAAAGATATACAGCATTAATAAAAAAATCTTTTAAAATAACAGTTTCACTATTATCACTATAATTAACTTTTATCATAGTAAATTTGTTTTTATTCCTAGAAATTTAATGGACCTATTTATATAATTTTTACATTTTTATTAAAAATATATAATCTATTTTACCTAATAAGATTTGTGCTGGTGATAAAATGTTAATTTTTAAATTATTAAACTTAATAGGTATTTTTTTTGTAAAGTTCACCACCATAAATAAAATAAGCTTCATTTTATAAAAAATATTATATTTTTTTTATAAATTGATTAAATATATTTATAACCAACAAAATGATGTCTATAATATATCATTCATATTTAAAAAATTTATTTAATTATGGTATCTTGATTTTATTTTTTAGTTTGGAGGTGTGTGAATAATAAGCTACTCATCATGATCTAAGGAAATGTATTTAATAAATTTTTTAATTGTTACTATATACTCCGTTGAATGAATTTATTCCAATAAAATTTAATACATGAAGGAAAGATTTTCATGGTTAATTTTTATTATCACATCGTTTTGTTTTCATATTCATTCTACAAACATATTATTTCACCACATAATATTGACTACATGGGTGGACCTGTTCTTTAGAATCTTTTCTCTTGAACCCATTATATCTATATATTATTGTTTATATGAAAGGTCACCTTATAATTTTCAGAATTCATGATTTGTATAAATTGTAAAGACCCAGAAATTCTGTGATTTTTTTCTTAAATACATGGAAATTTTACGAGTCCGTGAAAATTTACAGCGCTTGACTCTGAGGCCTGGTGTGCCCAGAATAAATTTCTGAAGTTTTGTACGGGTACGTTCAGTAAACGTATGAGTGGGATTTTATAAATTTTGAACCGGTGTTCAGAATCAAAATCTTAGGGCACCGTTGAACTCAAAGTGTTAGTATTTGATTAAGAAGACTTTCACCTCGATGGAAGTTGGTCGGGAATGGAAGTTAGTTTTTGGGGTTTTTTAATTAAATTGAATAAAAATAAAGTGTAAACTCTATTTATATTTTTGGCAGTTAAAAATAAAGTGTAAGATCATGTTTTTGTGAATGGTACATCACATAATCTAGTGTTTAAGGTATAAGGGTCACTTAAACTAGAAGTCCTCTACATAGTTCATACTCAATGAGGAAAACTTTCTATGACTATGGTTGACTATGATCAAGACATTAAAATCAAAAATTTACTGTCCTTCCTAGGCTCTATAGGCCCTTCATATTATGAGAACAATATTGGTTATATATAGGGAATATTCAACTAGGTAGATATCCAATGGGATAATAATGTAAAGATGGATTCATTTATGCATCAGGGACCCACCAGGATATGGTGGGGGTGCCATTAACTATGAAAGAATACATTAAGTGTTGTCTTATAAAACCATCAATGACCTCTTCTTCAAATAATTAATTCTGAGTAAGATCATAGTGGTACAAATATCAAGAGTTCATGGAACTTCAGCATGGCTCGATAATGGTGTTTTATTACTAGTAAATTTCATGGAAATACTTATCTTTTCCTCTCTCAAAGAAGGGAATGAGTCACAAAAGAGAAGGTAGTTAGAGAAAATCTATCGACTAGAATTGAGGTGTCTTGTAAGAAGATTATACTAGAAGATATATATACATAGGGGCATCTCATAGACCTAATGATCAAAAAGGTTATGAAGGATTACATATATGAAGGTCTTATTTTACCTTTTCTTCTCTTCCTAGTGACACTTCTATTAGTTGAGTGAGGAATAGAATGGGATTTTCCCATTGAAGTGGAAAATTATCAAATCAGAGAAGGAGTTCATCTACACCTTATATGGGAGAAAGAGGTTCTCAATGTATCAATTGTAGGGAGTGTTGGTATTATCTAATATTTCTTTAAAACCTACATATCAAGTGCAATCTATTAAAGAATATAGAATATATAAAATTATTTTTATTAATGGAATCACAGACAAGGTATCACAAGGGATTGTGTAAGAAGAAATCATCGATTCATGGTGCTTACAAGGGTCCTCATAAGTATGTTCTAACCCTTTATAATATTATGACTCAGATGATTCAGAAATATCAGGTTTATGACTATAGAGGTAAGGTAAGAATATTGTATATGAAATAATAGGTTCATTATGACTATAGATAGGGCTCGTCAACTGTTTGAGGTATGTTCTGGATCACCTCTACTCATTCTACAACAATTTTTATACCATTTATTCTTATTTAGTTATATCTACAAAAAATATTATTATTATTGACATACTGATCATGTAATCTTATGAAATATTTTCTCTTGATACACCCATGGATAATAAATTTTATCATATTCAATGATGAATAAGATTATATGTAGTAGTTAATAGCTATAGACCCCATTGAGAATTCAAAATCTATTATATTAGTAGCTTTGATTTGATATTCATCATGGACTGGTTGACTAGTTATTAGGTGTAAATATACTTCTGTATTTTATGAGTAGAAATTAGTATTTCCAAGGGGGGATGTTTGTAATAAACATTGAATAGGATGGTAGAACATGATTAATGGGACCAAACCAAGGAAAATTGGTGCAATTAAAGTAAAAATAATAGTCTTGGATCTTGTAGTAGAATTAGCAGTAGCTCTCTACTCTTTTCCTCTAATGGTGGAAATTTATCATTATGTTTTTCTGGACTACTTTTTAGGACTCCATCCTTAGAGTATAATTAATATAGAAACCCGATACCCACACACCTGAATCATGTGATACCACACAGTCTATATTTTTTTTCAATGATACCAATAAATATGAAAAACTTTTAACCAATAAAAATATATAACATAAAAATGAAATATTGGATAACTTTTATAACTAATGAATTTTTATTTATATATTTTTATATAATTTTAAAAAATTGTTTCAATGTAGACAATTCTAAATGCTATCCATTATTACCAAAAAAACATGTTCTTTATTAATTCCTTCATCATTTTTCAAGGTAAACTCCATAAATTGGAATCTAACATTATTAAAATTTATAATCACTCATAGGCCCTTTGAAAAACATTTAGTGACATGGGATGCACATAGAAAAATAATTTAAGATACATAAAAGTAATAAATAAAAGTTTCTAGTGAAAAAAATGAAAAAATGTTTTTATTAATATCAATATTCCATTAGAATAATTAATAAATTATTTACACATGAATAACAAATTATTTGGTAAAAGAAAACTTTTAAAAAATAGAAATAAAATAAAAACCTTTGTATGAGTCTTCAGGAATAATATTTATAACTTATGTTAAGTATAACTATTACCCAGTTGAATCCATAAGAGAAACCTCTTTGTGTAAATCCGTATATCATTTATTTGAAGGAAAATATCATTATGAAATGTATTATAATTATATATTGGGATAACACATTAGTATTATTTTTATTAGAAACACCGATTCATATAAGTTGTATCAATATCTCCCATTCATATAAAATATATCAATATCACATGTTGGTATTAGTTGTATCGGGATCACCCATTATCATATATAATACTCATGTAAAATATAATTTATAAAACATTTGATACTTCTACATATTAATCATAAAAAACATTAAAAATTTCATTGAAAACGTAATAAAAACTTTCAACTTCCTTTTAAAAATTGAGAGGAATATCTTTTTCTTTTGAACAATCATTAAAATAAAAAATTTCTTAAATATTGTTGAAATGATTTATTTTGAATATGTGCATGGAAAATTAAAATAGAAGACGTAAAGTAATTAAAATTCAAAATGAAAATAAATTCTTATCATACCATATGTTTTAAAAACATTCTTTTAAAATTTTTCATTAAAAGAGTCTATATTAACCCATACAGAATATGTCTGAAAGAATACTTTTGAAAGCATTGTAATGAAATTTAAATATGGTTGAAAATTACCTTTAAAAAATAATTTTGGTATAAATAAGATATTTTTTGAAACATTTAATGGAAAATGGACCTGGATGAAAAATTGTTCTAAGGGAAACTTAACAATAGTATTTTTAAAATAAATTATCTTACCTCAAGTCACAAATTATAATGAATTTCACTGAAAACTAATATAATAAAATTATATTAATTATTAAGTTGTTGAAGAACATCATTAAATTTTATTACAATATCATAAAACTATTTATTTAATTTATTTAAATGTAATATTTAATTAATTAGTCACTTATGTCCATTCCTTTTGTTCTGAGAATGATCAGTTCCTAGTTACAAAATGACATCAGTGTGTTGACCAGGGTAAAATTGGTAATTGTTATGTATTCTCCATAATAATGACATAATTATTATTTATACACGTTAATTATTATTTTAACCCCAACCAATAATTATGATTCTGAAAATTCAATTATGTTTCAATCAAGGAGAAGGTAGGTCATATGTATACTGGGTAACTTTTCAATTTCTCATGAAACAAGAGGGAAATCTGGTAATTATTATTAAATATTTATATAATGTTTATTATGTCATAAATTTTATATTATCTCATTAAATAAACTTTTATATTATATCTATGTGATGCAATGTTGAAAAATATCTCATCATTATATAGTGATGGTAATCCACATGTACACACAAACAACATTATAATTTTTAAATAAATAGACTGGTAAAAAGATATATTATATATTATATTTCCATATTGATACATATTTAATAAATATAATATATTTTAAATAAATATGTTATTATAAAAATCCATGAGAGTCTAAAATAGACATTAAAATACATCTCTTTATGGAGTTCGTCATCCACACATATGCAAAAACAACATTTTTATTCCTCATTTGATGGAAAATGAGATGAGAGAAGGTTGTAAAATAGAAATAATAAAGTATCAGAATAGTGGATATGGTGATTATATTATATTAGCATGGTTTTATAATATTTTAATGAGTATTAAAAATAACTAAAATAAAAACATACAATTAGGTTTTAAACATATAAATTGGAAAACAACCTTTGGTTTACACATTAAGCATTCTGGGATGGCCTTTCGATGATACCAGATCTTATAGGTCCTATAAATTATTGTTAGTGATAGGATTTTATAACTATTTTTAAAATATAGTGTTAACAGGTGTTGGGGATGAGAATAAAAAAGGTGGCCTTTTATAAGTTAGAGGATGGGTACTCTTGAAATATTTCAGAACATTTTAATATTATAAAGTCATATTAAAGGAAAAGTGGATCTAAATTGTATAAATTTAGAATATAAAATAAATATGAGTTTAAATTCTCTAATCCAATCAATTTTTTTCTATTTCATGCAATAATATCACCCTTAATCTTTGTTTTGACCCATGTTAACTCTTTTAATGGTTAGTGAGATGTCAATATTTTTAATTATTTAAGGGCCACATATTTTACTATAAAATGAAAACTTGAAAATAAAATGTCCACATATGATATTTCAAAGAATATTTAATTTACATGGATGAATATTATATTTTTTATTAATTTTTAATTATATAGTAACCATTATTAATTATAAAATATCATTAATGTAATTTCTTTGAAATAGTCAATTAATTTGGCATTAGTGTCATCAAGATTGAAATTAAATTAGAATATAATAATTTAAAAAATACCTAATATGCTATATTTATCATTAATTTTTTTCACACTATAAATCATGAAAATAATATTACTTTCATATTTTTATAAATGAATTATATGATTTTTATACTACGTTCACAAGTACAGTGTTGGTGCTACCTATTTATTTCAAGGAATTATTTCATTGGTAAAAGTTGTAAATAAATTTTCTTGATAAAAAATCGTTCATATAATAAATATCAATTTATAACTGACCATAACATCTTTTTTATTCATATGAAAACTATTTTGATATATTCAAACAATGAGAGTAACAGTTTTTTTGTTTATGTTAAATATAGTAATTTAATTACCAAAGTAAAGTATAAATAAGTTGATATATTTTAGAAAACAATATTTTCATACTCAAACTTGATTTTAAAATAAATAAATTCCAATTTTAGGTATATTTTTAGGCCTTTTCACATTAATTTTCACCTTAATTACATGATTTAACCTTACAGAGGTGATAAATAATTACTAGAGTTACAGTTCATAAAAAAAAAATAAAAGGGACCAATTTAAAAAAGTGTAAAATCATTATTCTAAATATGGAAACCATTTTTACGAAATAAATTTATATAATTGGTATAAATTAATTTAATATAAAATCCTAAAATTCAACAAAAAACTATTTCTAATATAAATGTGGATTTTAGCACAAAAAATAACTTATACAAAAATCAGGTATTATGATTACTAAAATGTAAATAATTTCATTATATCTAATTAAATAAATTTTAGTTAAATTGTAGATAAAATTCAATGAATAATGTTTCTTTTAGATAAATTTATTTTTACAAAAACCATCATTTTTCATTAATCACTAAAAATAATTATTTTCATAACAATACCAAAATAAAACCTTAAGATAATTTTGAAATGTTAATTTCAAAAAGTGAAATCATTTTTATCAATTAACATTACTAAAATTTCTAAAACAATTGTAATATTCACTCATAAAAAAATAGAAAACATTTTTGTAGAAAAAATTTCAATCATAAAATACCTTTACTAAAAATTACGTTTTAATCACTAAAACATTAATATATTTTTCTTGAGTAGAGGAAATATATATATATACTTCATAATTTGGTTACTCATATTCATATCCTCTAATTCAACTGATAGATTATATAGGTTAATTTTAAATAATAATAATTCATGGTTCTCTTAGGCTAGATGTTGTGTGTTGTAGACGACATAAAATATGGTGCTATTTTAAAATCTCAAGATGTTACCAGACCCCTCCCCCAACATTTAATAAATTTCATCTCTATAATTTAATCATGATATTGGTAACCAGTTTATTCACATTTTAAGATATATTTTTTGATAACCCACAAATTAAAACGTGTCAACAAAAATTCCTCTAGGATGAGGTAAATAGAAATGTGAACGTCATCTGAAATAACCCATTACTATGTTTCTAAAAAGGAGAACATCATTGGGATGTAAAAATATGGACATCTAGGAATAATTTAATTTCCAAATAATTATATAATGTGACAAATAATATAAATTTTATGAAAGTGAATGATCATGAGAATGTTAATGACCACAAAACCATACACCCAAGTGGTGTGAAAATGACCATCAATTCATTAAAAACCAACATAACAAGTAATCATTATTATTTCAAAAATACTTTTATTATATTTGAGAATTTAAATTAATATATTTATTAATAAAATAAGGAAATATACTTAGTTAAAATTTAGAAAATTATTATTTAATTAATTTCCACTATAACCTTATATTTTAATCAAAACTATGAGTATTAATGATGATTTTTTCATGTTGAAGTCACTATATGAAACATTTGATGGACCACTATTTATAAACTTGGATGAAAATATTTTATTCATATCTTTACTAAAATAGTATTTATAACAAATTTTGATAATATCCAAAAAGTATAAAACATCATATTAATAAATATTACATTAATATCCAAAATTCAATAATAACAGCAAATGTTAAATGTATAAAATTCCAAAAATAAATAACCTTATTTACCAAATTACCTCAATAATGTAAAAAAATAAAGAATGTTATATGTTAAAATGTTTTATATTAACATTAAAATTATATCCCTAAAAATATAAATATATTAATCATAATTAATACTTCACGTTAAACCTATGGATTATATATACATCACCTTAACAAGTCATCTCCAAAATAAGTAATAACCACAAAATCCAATCACATAAATCCTGAAATGGGGAATATACAACATTTAAATTTTGATCAATAGTAAACTTATATAACCTTGATAATATCTATAACTCTTAAGCTAAAAGCGCATGGAAAGGTGCCGATATACAAAAATTTTAAAACATACACTAGTACCATAATCTCATAACAACTATAAAAACCACGAAAATTCACTCCCATATTTTGTAAAAATTATTTTTTCTATAATTTATACCAATAAACATGGACAAATTTTAACCAATAAAAAAATATAACCTCAAAATGACAAATCATATCACTTACATGCCTATGAACTATTTTTGTTTTGGAGTATTATAAAATTTGGAAATTAATTTTCAATGTGTACATTTACAAACATTATCCATTTTCCCAAAAATAATTTAATTATAATGAAAATTGTATATTGGTTAAGATAATATTAATATCCAGATATCTAACATTAATAACCACTCTAAACAATATTAATCGACATGAAAAACATTTAAAAACATGGGATTATCCAAAAAATCACTTTAAGGGGAATAAATGTAAAAATAAATTTGTCTATTTACATAAATTAAAACACATAAAATGTTTTATTTTATTAAAATATAATTTAATAATATCAAATAAATATTATACACTTTAAATGAAGTTTTTTCTAAAATAAAACATTCAAAACACTAGTATGTAAATAAAACACATTGTTGGCCACATAGTGTGTCATATTCGTAACTCAAGTTAGAAATTACTTGATATAAATTAAATACATATTATAAAATTCAAATATTAAATCCCAAAATCTTAAATTTGATTAAATGGAACATTAATTAATGTATTGAAGATCTATACTAGGCTCACCAATCATATAAGCTATACCAGGCTCACGCTTTCACATAAGTTGTATTGGGATCACTTATTCAAATAAGTTGTTTTTTTCTTACCTGTATGTATAAGTTGTATTGGGCTCAAATAGAATCATATATAATGTTCATGTAAAATATCATGAACATTAAATTTTAATATTTCACCTTTTCATCATAATACCTTAGAATAAATAATTTTAACCCATAATCAAAATGCATTCCATTTTCACATAAAAATTGTGGAATATCTCCTTCTTTTGAAAGCCATTTAAAATTAGAATTTTAAAAAATTTATTCTAGATGATTAATTTAAAAAAACCATTGAAACGTGTAAAATAATATTCAGTATATATAAATATCATGACCATGGGAATTTTTTTTTCATTCCAATTAAATTGAAAACATTCATTTACACATTAGTAAGATGTGGAAAAATAAACCTATATGAAAATTAATAAAAAGAATATATTTGAAATAATTATGAAGGATATAAAATAAATTCAAAATATAACATTTTAAATAATTGAGGAATAAATAAAAAATTTCTCGAAACAATTAAAAACATTTTCTTGTAAGAAAAATTGTTGGAAAGGAACCCTTAAAGGAGGAGTTTTTAACATATTTCCTTTATATTGAGTACACACATTCCACATAATTATTTTAACAACTATATAATAAACTTTTATAAATTTTTTTACTTATTTTGATAAATTTTAATGTTGATTATATTTTAATTGAAAAAATTATTCCATTTAATTAATTAAATATTTATTTCAAAATCGGTTTATTCTATATCGTATGTTTTGATGATGTTCGATTCATAATTTCAAAATGACATATTTATGTTACCCTTGGTAAAATAATATGTTTTTACATTATATATATAATTATAAAATAATATAAAAAATTTCAAATTTTTTATTCTTTTATAACTAATAATTATTGATGTTTATTAAAAATTAATTATGTTATAATAAAGATGATGGCATGCCATCCGTTTGTATGAGTAATGTTTACATTTTTCCAAAATAATTATGGAAAGAAGGTAAGTATATTTTATATTTCTAGAATGCCAATCATATCATTAATATAATATTATCTATTTAAATACACATATATATTCATTCCATGGGATGCAGTGAATATAAAAAATAGCATCACTTCGTAGAGGTGCTAATAAAAAGGTACACATGAATGAATTTATTAATTTTCAATGAACGGATAGGTATGAATATAAATGATATACTATCTATAACAAATAATAATTATTTCATTGATATTATAGATATATATATATTATCCATCTTTATAACCTTCCATTATAGTCAGTGATGGAAAACAAAACATATCGTTTCGTATATGTGGTGGTCCACACATATGCATGTACAATGATTTTATTATCCTTATGATGGAAAAGATATGAGACCACAATCTAAAAAGTCATAATAACATCTTAATGAATATTAGATACTGATTAAATTATATAAATTGGTTTCAATGATATTGTATGGTGGATTAATAAGATATAAAATGAAAACTCATAATTAAGAGTTATACAACTTCATCAAAAAAACATCCTTTGGAATAACCATTAAGAATTTTTGGTTGGACCTTTGATGAGATCACATGACATAGTTTATCAAGAATAATTTTTTTGGAGAAATATTTGTAATCATTTGAAAAAATATATTTTTAAAAATATGTGATGAGGAGTGGAGAAAAGGTGCCCATTTATAAGTGAGGCGAGAGGCACTCTATTAATTTTTAAAAACATTAAAATATTATAATGTCACATTCAGGGAAATTTTATTAAAAATTATATAAAAATGTAACATATTATGATGATTAATCATAATCCTCTCATAAAATAAAATTTGGACATGTTAAGTTGTTTTTTCACTCTTATCTCTTTGTTTTAACACCCTCTTAACCCTTTAGATAAGTAACATGAAATCAATGTTTTTTAATATTTATGGTTTATGAAAGTTAATATAGTTTGCAAGGATAATAATAAATGGATCATCACTTATATTTTCAACCATATAGTATTCACGTGGACAAATATAAAACTTTTTAAAAATTTCAAATCATTTATTAAAATATATTTTATTATAAAATATCATTATTGTAAATTTCAATAATATAAAATTAATTTTTTATTAATGACATATATGTTGTAATGTAATTTAAATCCAAAACATTCAAGCATCCATAATATGTTATATGTTTATATAAATTATATGGTATATTATAACTCACCCAAAAATTAGTTCTTTTATTGTTTTTAAAATAATTTACATGATTTTTCAACTACCATAATAACCACTATGTCGGTGTCGCATATGAATTTATGGAAAATATTAAAATATTAAAATTAATAAATATATTAACATGGTATAAAATTATTTATATTTAAAATAGCCATTTATAAAAAAATAGATTATCTTTTTAACTATTTGACTAAAATTTAGAGACATTAAAACAATGTTAGTGGATTTTTGTTTTTATTCCTCATTTAAAATTAAATTAAGGTCATTGTAAGAGTAATGTGGAAGTAAATTACTAAAAATAATATCATTTTATGCGAATGGTCAGAAGAAACTTATCGAATAAAATAAATTCAAATGTTAGGGAGACTTTTAGTTCATATCAAATTATTTTTATTCTTAAATACCTAATTTATCCATACCTTGGTAACAAACATTTACTATGGTTACTATCTGTAATAAAAAAAATAAAAGCGTATTTAATGATAAATGTTTACATATCAATTCCAAATATGGAATCCTTTTTTGAATATATTGTTTCTATATTTTCCTGAAAATAATTTAAGATAAAAAAATACAATTAAAAAGTGTTTTCAAAAAAATGTTTTTAAAACAAAAATGATCTCATTGTAAAATAAGCTATAATTATAATTTAGTTATAATTAATTTTATTATATATAATTATTTAATAAATATATTAATTTTATTTTAGTTTCAATGAATAATTTTATTCCGTAAGGAAATATAATTTTACAAAAACTATTATTTTCACTATTTATAGAAAAATAATTATTTTTAGAAAAATACCATAAATTTACCATTATATAATTTTGATGTAATAATATAAAAATGGTATTTTTTTTATAAAATAATTTTTTTATTAGTTACTAAAATTAATTACACTATTCACTCACAAAAATAAATAGAAATCATTTGTGAAGAAATTATATTTTTGAAACTTAAAAATACATTACTGATAACTAAGTTCTTATTTACTAAGAATTAAAGATTTTTATTAAGTATAACTTTTATATATATTCAAAAACATTTTTACTCTAATTCATATAGGCTAATTAAATGGCTACATTAGTCATATTTTAATAGTAATTTTTCTCGGTTCATTTAAACTCATTGTTGCATACGTTATACCCTATCATAGTTATTGTTCATTTAAAATCTCAAGGTGTCACAATAAACATTTAGATTGGAATTGTTTCAAGGGTACAAACTATTTTTATTAAACCCTATTTTATGGTGCTTTCTATTTTTAAGGATCACAATGTATTTCTTAATGATTTTGAGGTGAAGGGTTTTATTAAACCACTCATATATCCATGGGTGCTTCGGTGTTGTTCGAAAAGAAGATCCATTGTATCCTTTTATGGTTTTTTTATTAAAATAATCCAAACCAAGTGACTATGACAAATTGACACATTTTACGAGGATTTAAGGCTTATTTTCAATGTTTCACATAGTTTAGTTTTCTACAAGATTGAATTATGGTTAGTATACCACTAGATATAGGTTATAAAGGATAATATTCCTAAAAAACATTTAAGTGAAGATATTTAATATATGAGTTTCTTTTCATTTCATTAGAGCTAAGAAACACACCAGTGGTGTTCATGGAGATCAAAAAAAATCATCCATCAGAATTTCAACTCCGAAATTGTGGTATCTATTGAAAATACCCATATATACTCACGATCCACAGAAATTAATGTTAGAAACTTTGTTATTCTATTGATTAAACTGCATGATCATAACCATTATTTGAAAATATTTATGTGGCATATTTTTATTCATGATATGTTCTTGATCAAGAATTTAATTTATGATATGAGAATTTATGTTGATTGAGAGATGGTTGAGGAGGTGATTCAATTAGAAAACACCAAGAATGTGTTAAAGATGATTAAATTCTATGGTTTAACTGGATATTATAAGTGGTTCATAATATATTTCTTGCATTTTAAATTACCTATTGTGTTGATTTTTAAGAAGGGAGTTATGTTTGAGTGGATGCATCATGGTAAATAGGCTTTCCACGATCGGAATAAAATATTGATTCTATCCCCACATACAACATTTCTAGATCATTTAATTAGTTACAATGATTATTATGATTCCTTTTTTGATGGTTTTGGAGATTTTATTCAATAGACAGACTATATAATATCTTATAGGCCATTTTAGCTATGACTAGAGAATAATAACTACCGAATACAGGACTTGTAGTTATAAACTGTGGTCTACTCTCTAAAATTAAAGAGACATTATCTCTTTGGTTAGAGTTTTTTTATTTAATAGGACCCCATGATCCCATGATATATCTTGGCTTAGTATGATATAAACATTAGTCCAAGTATTTTGGTGGATTATATATTCACATTTGAGTTTTTTATTGGCAATTAAATTGTTAATTGTTAGGCCATTTCAAATAATATTAGCACAAAATCGTCAGAGATATGGGAGCATGGGGTTTGGCCTTTACATGGGGAGTTGTTCCTGATTAATTTTATATCTTATTGGATTGTTGATGAATCATAAGACCTTGGTTTTATGACTTATTTTTATTTGGTTATCATTTCTACATTATTATGCATGCTTTGTAGAGGCCAAGAGTCAGAAATAGAGCGTGTGAAGAATTGAGAATTCATGGTAGTGGATGAATTAGTTCGAGGGTTTTCCATACATGATGACATTAAGATCTTTTCCCATGGAAGGGTAGCTATTCTAACTTAATTGGGATAATATCTGATAAAATACTATCCGGACTTGAAATAATAACTGAATCATGATTTTATGAAGATGTACAATGATAT
This sequence comes from Viscum album, assembly GCA_963277665.1. NCBI lineage: Eukaryota > Viridiplantae > Streptophyta > Magnoliopsida > Santalales > Viscaceae > Viscum > Viscum album. The sequence goes on along the minus strand of OY728151.1, from coordinate 285,482,796 downwards.
CCAATATCAATTTTTGTTCTAGGAATGTGGGTAAATGTAGATAATGATCATTCTGAATATATTATTTTTACAATTATTATTCTAATATGGAATGGGGTTATATAATTATGGAATTCATGTCAGGGTTACTTAGGATACCAACGGTTCATGAGGTTATTCAGGTGATAGTTTATCGGTTAATGAAATTGGAATAATTTTTTCCGATTTAAGAGACTTGTTTTTTAGATGACTTGTAAAAGTTGTATATTATATATTTTTTCAAAATAGAGTTACTTAATGTGTATTATTATATGTGGATGTGACTTTTACATCATGTTTTTAGAAATTCTCGTAGAATCATTTGGGGACTCAAATTAAGTTTAATACATCATATCACCCAATGACTGACGAACTGTTGGAGAAGACAATTTAGATCCTTGGGATATACTTTGGGAATGAATCATAGACTTTAGTGGATCATGGAATAGAAATATATAATTTTTTAAGTTTTTATTCAATAATAGTTTCTAGGATATAATTAAGATTGGACTTTTTTAGACCCTCTATGAATGGAAGTACCACTCACCGTTGTGTTGGAATAAAGTGGGTGCAGAAGTAGTTGGTGGGCCGAGTATAATGTATAAGACCACTGAGAAATTTTAGTTTATCAGAAATAATTTGGTTATAAAATAGAGTTATAAATTATTATATAATGACTAGAGGTTATGAACTTTGGTGTTCATTTTTGTCATATTGGTTTTCATGTGGTTGTTACCTCGGTTGGGTTATGTCATTGTCAAAAGTAAGGGAAACTAGCACTGGGATTTGTGGGAATATTAGATATCATTGAATATATTGATTTAGTTTATTAATGTCTATACCTTCTTTCATGTTATGAATTCATTCATTATATATTCCAATTTTCTAAGATTTAGAGGTACATTCTTATTTCGGATCATGTGATTGACTATGATGAAATTGGGTTTTGAACCACACGTATTTTTGGGGATTCCATGGTGTGGAATTTAGATTGAAGATAAAAGGTTTCTAAGAATAATATAGTTGAATTTATTTGAGCCTTATGTCATAATGGATCAATACATGAGGAAATATGGGTTCAGGATTATAGAATTCAAATAAAGTCACCTAATTTGTTCGAGAAGGACCATTAGATATACTTCTCAAGGATGTGAATCCATATTATTATTTTTACAAATATTTTAATCTATACTTCAATTTTATCAATTATTTTCTATTATTGAATCTTTATTTCCTATGGTCTGATGATATTTTGAGTATATTTTTATGTGTTTTGGAGCCTCTTTGAGTCAACACAAGCTACAACATAACCAACGTTTTCCTTGTAAATCACTTTGAAAAATTTTCTAGGGAAAGAGATCAGCCATGGAATGGCCATGTTCATGGTGTTTAGAGAAATATCTTGTGGTCCATGAACAAATTGACCTCTCCACACATGTATTGGTGTCCATGGTGTGAGGAAACATCCTATGTTTATGAAAAATTCAATATGGGTAGTCAATGTTTGGATACTGTGTTTTAAGACACCATGACATGGTACATTCTATGTTGGATATCAATGTGGTGGTCCCATGGGTTTTGAAATTTATGAAACGTCAAATGTTATTGAAAAATATCATGTATTTTGAAGGTAAAATGTCTAAAATCATTATGAGGGTTCTTAACTACATTATTAATCAGTTCATTCATCTATTGATCAATTCATCCTTAACCCCTACATTTTACTTTGATCAATGAATTATTTAGATAAACATAATCAATGTTTTCTCATATTTTCCTAGGATAAGGTTTCATCCTTGAATAGCCTCATTCATCTCGACACACATTTCTTGATATTAGTGGAAGAATACATCAATGTAAGATGAAGGTTATTCTTATCGAATCAAAATCATTGGATCCTCACCCAATATCCTTTGTTTTTTTCCATGAGTGAAGGATTTATCATTCTTTAACTAGACAAAAATTCTTTTGATGAAAGGGTTGGGAATTAGAAGTTACTAGTATGCAATATTAGTTTGGATTATGTAAAATCATTGTTTCAGTGATGATATAATTGAATAACATTGACATTTACATGAAAAAACTCGTGGTAGTAAGTTCTTTTCCATGTAAGAGATTTTTATATGATTATTATCCTTATACAATGTAGTGTATTTATATTCCTTTGGCCATGATTATTTTTGATCCCATGTTAGTGAATGTGTAGTCTGTAAATCTATGTTTGATGTTGTATCACATGTGTGTGAATGCATATCCCATGAGACCCATGTTTTTGTTTGATTATATTATTGTATTTTTGTGTGTGTTTGGATATTCATTCACACTCTTGATAAGCAATGTTGTTCCTCTGTATTATTTACTGTGTTTCCACATGATTTATTGTTTATATATTTTGTTATTTTTTTCATTTATTTTTATAAAAGTGACAGTTGGAACTTATATGGCTCAAAAAACCTAAAGACGGATGGTGTTTGGATGTTGTATATGACATGATGAAATGATTGGTCCAATAAATAGGGAATTTTTGTTTTATATTATACGATCTAAAAGGGTTTAATGGGGAATGATGGTCTCCAATGAACTAACTCGAGTCATTTTTTTGGGATATGACATCCTTATGACCATACCTAAGGTTGGATCAGAATATATTGTTCATGTGTCCTGAACTATGAGATAGATATAGCTTAAAGTAAATAATGACATACCCATGATTCAACAGTCTTGTGGACTCAATGGTATAAAAGTGGTATCCTTGTGGTCAACTCTAGATAATGTATTTTTTATTACTACATTTCTAGTATAGATCAGAACAAAGTATGGTCTAGGGTTCATGGAATTTTGTTTAACATGCAATATATTGGTTCATGACTGTATGTTATTTTAAATTTTTATCTATTATTTTGATATAGAATCTTATTAATGTGGATGCATGTTAAGGATGAATTTGTGGTGTCTCACTAGGCTTTTAGTCATGCTATTCATTTACATTTAAATACATTTTTATAAATCATGATTATAAATATTGGAAAGGAAATGACCTAACTAAAAGAGAGCTATGGAGCATAGTGATTGGACATAGAACCAGATAAGACTTTGGAGTAATGTCACAATGTTTTCTTACTTAACTTTATCACCACACGCTTGTTTGACCTACCACATTAGGGTCCTTAATTTATTATTTATATATGACCTGAGATATTTTCATTGATATTTTTTATATAATTTCTAATCTATTTCATTGTGATATTATGGGTTATTATTATTACTTTTATTTATTAATATAGGGGGTATAGTCATTCCATTGATGATATATTAATTGTCACTAGAATTTAGAAACATCCTAAATTTTGGGAGGCACTCATGAGCCCATGTGGAACTCCAACTTAGACCATGTAACTCATGTAAGGGAGTTATAAACCGATTGTTTAAAATTTATTATATTTTTATAAGTTAAATTAAATACATTAGTTTATGAGTTAAAATGCATGTTTTTATGATTTTATTCACGATATAGTGAAATGAAAGGTCCTTTTATTTTATTAATTTTATGGTACATGGTAAATATATATGTTTATGGTTGGGATCATGATAACCCCCCCATTCATTGGATAAGGATACATTCTCTTTAGAAAGTATTTTGGAAGTAATTGAATGAGTTATCTCATTGAAAGGGTGATTAAAAAAACAAATTCCCATGAAACCTTAATTATTTATCAAATTTTTATATTCTTATGATATTGATCTATGTAATTTATTGACTAAAATAAGATAATTTCATGACTGAATATAGGTTTATACAATCCAAATGTTTATTTTTTAAAGTGGAAACATTATCATGGGGTTTTTTCAATGGCATAATGGTTTTTCAATATTTTGACACCCCCTTATTGTTATTTTCTGCCTCATAACATAATTTGAGATAATTTTATAGGATATGTTCAAAAATGAAATAGAATTTATAGTTATGAAGATTAATCATGAAGGAATAAAGTGTATCATTTTCATAAATGTTAGGTTTTATTAAATGAACCCTTAATGGAATTGAATATTTATTAATGAAACACATTTCCTAATCCTCTAAAAAACATAAACATATGGGATTGGGGATGTTAAAAATAAAATATTGTTTTTCAAAATTTTATTTTGAATTACTTATGTTATTTGGATGATATAAATACATTTATGATTGGTCTTGTACAATAAGACCTCAAGTGGGGTGAAATTTTATTTTTTAAAATTATTTTTATTATTAATAAAAAATTGATCAATAATTTCATTCTCCTTTTATTCATCATCATTTAGTTGTATAATAAATGGTTGATTTACTGTAAATGAGTTAATAATGATAGTTTATGTTCATACTAGTAAGTGGCTTAATAAATAGTATCATTTTAGGGATATTGGTGTGTCATAAAAAATTTGCATTTCATGCATGAGAAACCCAAAAAAACTATACCAGAACTCATAAAGAAGTGGTGGAACACAAAATTTTACTAAATAACTGGACATCATTATCCATAGTAGAGTATAAAAGAATATTAAATGTGTTTTTAGATCAATTGGGAAGAAATGGGATTGGTTTGATAGAGAATCCTTGGGGCCATTGTGGAGTCTACATGATAAATCATCATTATGGTAGTAAATAGAGTTAATTTCGAGTTTTTGTATTAATTACTAAATAGGTGATGTGAATATAGTGATTGAAAATCACCTTTGTAGTTGATTTTTAGTTTAGTCATGTTGATACTACCTACCACCATTTATTATAAACAGAGATCCTTATTTTAATTTTTCTTATACAAAATAAAACATGATACCATAAGAGATCAACCTATCCCTCTGGTTAAACCAGGTTAATTATTTTATTATCCATTATAGAAAACATATAAACTTATAAGTGAATGTTTATATAGCACTAAACATTTATATCAAGTAAAATTGGATTATTTTTTTATGATAGGATTATCGGGTAACAAGAATTTTTGGGAAGAAAATCATGATTTTTTTGAAAAAATAGAAAATAAAAATAAAAATATAATATGGGAAAAAAAATTAATAATAAAAGCATTAATTATTTTAAAATTATACCCAATATGTTTCTAAAGTTATCATTGATACTATTTATTATATGTTATATTTTTGTATCCATGCATTATAAGAATTAGTTTATTTTACTCAGTTATATTTTGGTTTATAGAAATATATATTCTCATGTGAAGGGATAAAAATGAAAACATTTATATAATATATGGAAACATTTTAAAACCAGTTATGAATGTTTATAGAGAAAACATTAGGAACCCCATGCAAGTGAATTTTTTAAGGAGAAAATAGACGATGAGATGAAGAATCTCTAAAAAATTGACTTTTGTGAATAAAAAACAAAGAGGACACATGGCGGTTGATGCCACTACATTTTCACCACCTTATATCTTAATAAAAAAAAATAAAGGAGTAAGTGGATATACTTATATAATTCATAAGATATTGGGAACTACAATTGTATATTACCAGCCTTAAAAATATTTGATATTATTAATAGACCATGTATATAATATTAGATGTTTCTATACCAAGGTATAATAGAGAATACATTATATGGTGATTCCAATTATGATAGCCACATACCCCTATTGACTTTGGAAAAAAATTGGAGGAATGAATAGATGATGTAATTTTGTATTTACAAACATATTTAGAAATAAACTGTTTTTTTTGGAGATTTTTTCAAGAATCAACAAAGACTAACCCCGATTTGGGATCCCAATACTACCCAGGCCAAGGGAATTAAAGAGTAAATGTTGGGAATGATTTTACCTAGATATAAATAATAAATGAAAAGTAACATTCGACTAAAAATCATTCATGGTGAATCCAAATGTTTTATTTCTAGGTGATAAGAAATAAAAGGTTTCAAAATATGAACATGAAAAAAATGTAATATCATAAATAACATCGATAATATGAAAATAAAATGACAATAGGTCATAAACAAAATATAAAAATGAAAAAACTCTCTAATAAAAATGTGAGATAATATAAATCTAAAATACCTGAAAAATGTACATTTAAATCCAATCCAACATCTTATACACCCACCCTTAGAGAAGTCCAAAACAGAATAACAACCTAAAAGAGACACACTATCTACAAAAAATTGAGTCAGGTAAGTTTTGTCTAAGCATTACATCCCAATATGATTTTTCTAAAGAGTTCACAAATTTCATTTTTCAAAAACTTACTAAAATATAATTTTGAATTATAATACTTATAAATAGGCTTATAGACTCATATTAAATAAAAAACATGGGAATTATTTTTAAAAAACTCCTTGGAGGAAAAACATATGAATAAAATGGAATAGCCTTTAAAATAATTATTTTTGAAAATATACTTTTTAATAATAATCTATAAACCATATTTTAGAACACTATGGATTGAATCAAGCATGAACAATAAAGCATCTTCTACTAATATACAAAAAAAAATCTAGGATATAAAATAAATAGGTATTAAATCCTAAAAATACCAAAATTAAATAAAAACTAAGACATTTATGTATAAAAAACTAATAAATAATAAGTACATAAATTATAACCACTTAAGAGGACAATAATAATAATACAATATGTATTTAAAATCATAGTAATGACTAATAATAAATAAATCAGGATTGGCATCTCTATAAAAATTCAAAACTCCTAGAAGCATCAAAGACTATAAAATATAATACTGACATGAAATCCATCCATGGAGCATAAATAATATGAAATAAGAACCATAATACTCAATGTTACCCTATCTATCATAAAATAGGGTAAAATAAATTTTTTTGAGAGTATTACATAAAAATATAGACTATTTAAAGAATAATCCTAATCTAGTTTATCATGTTTCCCCAGATATCCCAAATAGGTACTCTGAGTTTACTATGACAAAAAAATATGTTGATTCATTATTTAAACATATTTTTAATTAATGGTAACCCATTGATTAAATAACACAAAGGAATATAAATAAAAACTAAAAAATAGAGAACATGTGATACATGGGTTAATGTCATATCAAAAACAGAAAGACTAAGTATCATAACTGGAAGCTTACTAAGAAAGAGAAAGCAATTATCTTATAAACCCTTTTTCATGGGAGTATCAACAATTTGATTAGCCTCTCAATACACTTGTGACATTAACCAATTATTATTACTAAGATAATGAATTATAAAGAAAACTATTGTCATATAGATCTCCCATCCATATGATTTAACCACATGAACATTAAAAAACAAAAAGGACACAATACAAGGTTGGTTTCAAGTGAAAACCATCAATTTATAGTTCCAATAGAGCCATAATGTTCAAAACTAATATTTCTATATCAAATACATATTTGGGGAAAATAATTTTAGAATTGTTTTTTACCCTAAAAATCCTTATCAAAGTGTGAAATGGAAAATAAAAACATTATTTTCAGATCATATATTAAAATCTACATGGAAACAATTTCGAAATAATGTGATATTTTAAAAATAGAAAATTATCAATATGAAACCCTATTTAAAAACATCAAAACTCATAAAATTCCAAAAACCATTTAACAAAACATCATAAAACTACTATAAAAGAACCAAAACATATAAAATTAATGAAATATATATAAAAAATTCAAATAACACACCCAATTCCAAAAATAATTAAACATTTAATAAAAAATCCCTATAAACAATATGAGATCTATTAGAATGTTTTAAAATAACTCCTATAACAGATCATTTCATTATTGATAAAATTTTATGTGAATAAATTAAATTATAAAATAAAAAATTTATATGAAGTGGGTTTTATAAAACACTTGAATAGCATGGATCATTTGGAACAAAATGAAAGTTAACACTTATTTAATATGATGAATGTGTGAGTGAGGGTGTTGATCTACCACTATAGTAATGTCAAACAATACCTCAATTAAAAGTAACTAAATATTCTTATATTAAAATGAAAACTTATGCAATAAATAAATGTGGATAAATAAAATTCCTTCATAAAAAAACAAACATTTTTTAAACTTTTACTCATCAAGTAGAGTCCAATACCATTGACAATGTGTCAATCTTATAAGTACAAATAGATATTTTTAGGAACGAAGTTTGAAGAAATATAACATGAAAGAGAGATATATATTGAGATCCAAGAGTGGGTGGTTTCCACTTTGTGTGTCTAAATTATGTGGGAGTCCTCACTATACATGGCTTTTCACTTTTTTCTTCTCTTCATTTTTCAATTTTTTTATTTAATTTAATTTATTATTTAACAAAATTTTGCATAGAAGATATGCAACACATACAAGAACCACTTTCTTTTTTCCACTATAGTTATGGTTCAATATTATTCTTTTTCATTCCCACCTTCATTTAATTTTTTACATGTAATTAAATTTTAAATAGTAATAATTTTATTGATAATGTAATCCGAATATAATTTTTTTATTATGTCATTAATATATCTTAAAATCTCATATACATAAATATATACACAAATTGGGTATTATTTTATTTTATTTATTTATTTTTAGAAGAAATAAAAATATTAAAAACATTATTTTTATTTTATACTTAAATATTATGGATCCCATATTATTTTTCAATTATCAATTTAAAAATTCTCAAAATATTATCTAAATTTTAATAGAATAATATTTCCATGATCATTCACAAACCTATAAGGAAATGGATTATTAATGTTTTTACATGATTTCTATTTTATTTATGTTAATTTTATAATTTATAAAAAATAATCCTCTATCTTTGAATCTTTTCATAATTTTATGGGACCCTTAAGTTTGATGGTTCGTTAAGTGACCATATTCCAAAACAAGTTCCTTGAGAAGAAGTTAATTTTTATCATGTGAGTATCATTATTTCACAAGTAATTTAAACTTAACCATAAATGATTTTAAATCTATTTATAAATATTTGGAAAACTCCACTTAGTTTAAATTATTAGATATATATTTTAAACTAACTGTGAGGGGAATCAGCCTTATCGGTATCTAGATGAACTATATTTTATTAATAGGCATATGATACCTGTTACATGCGATTAACATTAATGATTTGGTTTCAGTATCATATTAACTTTGAATCATAAAATTAAATAAAATAATACTAGTTAATAAATTATCATAGTAGATTAAAATATAAAATCATTACTTGAGTAGATTAATGAGTTCTCATATGCAAATAAATTTTACATTTTTAGCATAAAATTTAATTTATATTTTAATTTCTTGGTGTAGTTTATAAAATATAAAAAAATTGAATTATTAAAATATTATTTAGGATTTTTGTTGTATAAATGTTCTTGTAAAATGTTTCTACTATAATATAAAGCTAATATGATTGAGTTAAATCCCATATGCAATTTTTTATTCCATGTTTCATTCACACCATGACTTCCACAAATTATATTGGGGTGTATGTTAGTGGAATTTATAAGTTTCTAATTCTCTAATGTCATGAAACACACCCCCTCCATGGGTACCACTCCTATTCTAGGAATAATAAGAAATAGTGACCCCTAATTCCTACTATCTATGGGCTTGAGGATCGTGACTAGATATAAAGGTATAAAATATATAATTGGTGGAATGACCCCCACAATATAAACTAAGTATAATACATAATATGATAATTACTCATAAATAACACTTCATATATATATATATATTATATAATTCATCCAATAATGAATTTCATGTAATAAAAATAAATATAACTAAAATGAAAGATAAAAGACATCCAAATGAATCAAATCTATAAAAAATCCATAATCTAATATAATAATGTCCTATCAAATCATAAAAATACTCATTGAAAGTTGAAAAAAAAATTATATAGATGCTGGTTGTGAGTAACATATATAATTATAAGGATTATGTTGAAGGTCTGTCGAGAAAATGTGAAAATAGAATACCATTGAAAAAATGATTGGAAAACATAATTAATGGGTTTTTATATAGGTGAACTATCCTTTCCCAACCTCACTAAGGCTCACTCACCAAATAAATCATCCAATACAGTATTACAATGTCAAAATAATATAATTTCATGACTCCCTTAAACCTCTTATTGAGTGATTTTATAATCTCATTCCCCAACATCAAAAATATTTTTATTATGTACATTCCTTCCTAATGTTGTTCATTTCACTACCATATCCACCCCACCCTCTAATTTTCAACATCATTTGTTAGATTCATCTAAATAAATATATCCATATCAAAAATTTGTACCTCCTTACCTGATGTGGGTCATATCACAACCCAAACCATCTTGTCCTCATGAAGGGAATATGATATTGTGATAGCATTGGGGGTGTACACACATCAAACCAACATCATTATATACAAATCATATCAATATTCCACAGTATTAGTGTATAATGAATAAGGACATCAACCACATCCCCATGTACTACCATAAACAACCCACAATGTGTACCACATACTCTTCTCACTAGGAATATCACCCAATAGTTCTATAAAAAATATAACTATTGAATGGATAACATGGAAGAAAGGGTATCAAACCATCCACCATAACCAACATAGATTTGGGGAACCCACATAAAACCCAAAACAATTGGAACTAGTAAGAGTTTACAACTAAAATATAGTGTGTTTCTAAATCACATAAAATATAAGAATATATTTTTACAAAAAATAACATCCATGGAATCCACATAAAAAAATAGTAACGTAACCAATGATAATACCATCTCACCTCAAATAATCTATTATAATGAAAAATCACTTCTAAATGCAACTCGACACCCTAATCATCCCCATGAACAACCCATCAAAATGGTGGATGATGGAGGCTTTTCTGTGACTGTTGATCCAAATGTTATACAAAAATAGTTAGATCATTAAAAATTATACCTAATTGGACATATCATGTAATGAAAAGGTGAAAAACCCCATTACTTTTCTTATCTAAAATTAAATATCTCCCACCTCTGGGCTTTTATGAAATGGAAAATAATCACAGTTAGGATAGGTTATTTTCACATAATACATGGAAGCAAGGATGACTTAAGTGCTTCCTGGATATTTGTAAATTAACATTTGAAGCATGGAATCATAAGGATATCCGATAAGGATATTAATTTTAACCATTTTTATCAATGTAAATCTTTATCTCGTATTTGGATTAGACTCAATGGGTTGAATTGGGTATGCTGGAACCTAAAAATTTTATGTATATTGCCTCGTCCATTGGAATTATTTTAAAATTGGATAAGTGTACACTAAATGGTGAAATGGGTATTTATTCTAAGATTCAAGTTAAGGAAAATTTGGATTCCCTATTTCTAGAAGTCATTAATTTCTTCTCCATTGATCAGAAAATCGAGGTTAATTTTAGTATGAGTACAATCCCCCATTTTATGATGTCTATAAATTTTTTGGAAATTCCTTTTCCAACAACCGGGTTGTACAAAAGTAGATGAAACCAACTCACAATCCCTCTACCTATATATAATTTTATAAAAACAAGAAGGGTAAGGCTGAGGAGATTAGAAAAGTAGAACCCTCAAAAAATATTGAATAGCCTAAATGGGTGAAAAATATCTCCCTCCAACATATCATGGAAACTAGAACTCCTATGATACTCTAGTGGAAGAAGAAGAGTAATATGTTTAAGAGGACAATTTGGAATCCGAACATTCCCAAGAAATTATCAATCTAATAACCTATATTACACCCAATAACTCTGATAATATTCCATTTGTGGGAGGTAATGAATCCACTTTATATTTAAGATATTTTTCCTATAAAATAATCTTAAATACTACTGTACTTGTAGATACTTTTCACAAGAATCAAATTATGATTGCACCTATGGATTTAAATGAATTCAACATTGATAGGTACGTGAATTATAAAAAATATCCTGAGACATGGGATGATATTGGTGGTACTAAACTTCAATATCCAACTAAAGATCTCCCACATAACTGTGAAAATATCACAGTAACTCAACTTACCACCTATAATGAATCTACAACTATAGAATTATCCCCTAATGCCAATGATGTCTCTCCCGAAATACAATCAATGAATCTATATAATGAAGAGGCCTCTGACAATGTATAGGCCCCCTTTAGAGACTCTACTACTATTATTATTCTTAATTCCATGGAAGCCACTATAGAAAAACACATTGTGTCACTGGATGATTCACAATCTATTGGCAATACTTAGGCCACCTAATCTATTGAAGAAGAGAACTCCATTGAAATAGGTCAAATCAAAAAAGAACCTATTACTCATATGGTTCCTGGAGGACAGTCCAATGCTATTGGGAAAGACATTACTCAATATCCTTCAATCATAAAATCAAATTGAAAAAAGAAATCAGGTGGAAAAAAGAAAGGTGGTTCCCCCCAAATTGAAAATATAAATGAATATATTATTCTGGAAAAACCAAGGGGTATAAAATAATTATACTTCCAACTATCATCATAGATTTATTTATGTAAACTAACCCAAATTAATGTACAATTATGAACCTAAAAAATCTAATCTCTCGGTGCTGTTGGCCTTGAAATTTGAGGATACATTCTACTTGGCAGCAATAGAAATTTTGGTAATATAAATACCTTAGGGGTCCTTTATCAAAACTACATCTCTAAGAACATATTTTTTAATATAGATGATCAAATTATCACGTCTGAAGTTGTCCATAAAACCATTCACTATTACTTATATTTTGTTTATACTAAGAACAATTATGAGGAATGAAGAATCATTAGGAAAAGCATTGGAATTCAAAACCAAGGAATGAATGATTCTTGAATTATTCATGTTGATTTCAATGACATATTGTGTCAAATTGAATTATTGGGAGATGTTAATCCCATTCTATCCTCGAAGGAATTTATGGAATTCATGGAACAAATTAATCTTACTGAAATTGATATTTTTTGAGTGAAATACACTTGGTATATAAGGCACAATAGTCGAATGGTTTCTAGTAAACTTTACCATGATTTCTATAATGATCAATAACTTGAGATGGGATTATATTTAAATAATTACCCTCCCTAAAATCAACTTTGATCATCATTATATTTTGTTCATCCTTATTAATTGGATCTCCCAATCAAGGTTGTCTTTCCACTTCAATAATTCTTGGTCTTTGCACCCTGATTTTAAAAATCTAGTCACTAATTTCTAGATATCTAATCATCTTTAAAATGATCCCCATTTATGCATCACGTGGTTAATGAATTTAAAGTATAATATAAAGAGTTGGTGTATGTAAATTACAAAAAGTTGGGGAAAGATATCATTTCTATGGAAGCATAGCTCAACTAGATCCAAGTTGATTCCACCTTCTCTGATTTTGAGGTTAATTTATAGAATGAATTTTATCCCCTTAATAAGTTAAATTTTATGATCACCATAAAAGACAAACTTAAAAATAAGACCTTTAAATTTAAAAGGTTAAAAGATGGGGATAAAAACACCAAATTCTATAATGTCCTTACAAGAACCATGAAATCTTATAGACAACTCCATCTCTTGATATGTGGTGGTATAATTATTGATAATGAAGAGTCACTTTTTGATCATATCGTCTTTTATATTGAACATATTTTCAATGGTACTATTCAAAATAAGGGCCTTCAGGAAGGCATCGTCCCAAAAATGGTCAGGATGAAGACAACACCAGACTTACTAGTATTCTACTTGACTTTGAGATATGTGAGGTAATATTCAACCTCAAACCTAATAGTTCTCCAGGATTGGATGGTTTATCTAATGACTTTTTTCAAACTTACTGGGATGTCATTCACTTTGAACTTCACTGGTTGGTTAAATACTTTTCTCTATAGGAATCATAACCCATGTACTTAATAAAAAATTCCTCACCCTCATCCCCAGGTATGGAAATGATTCTAAGATTAATCTCTTCAGACCCATTTATCTCATCATTAATAGATATAAATTTATTACCAAACATATTTCCAAAGGGATCAGTACAATTTATAATAAATTTTTTTCTTAGAACCAATTTGGTTTTGTAAAAGGAATAGCCATCTAGGATTGTATCAACACAACTTCAAAATCTGTCAAACTACTTAACAAATCCATCTGAGGTGGATGTATTTCTCTAAAACTAGATATTATAAAAGACTTTAACACAATATATTAGGATTTTACCTTTAATTTGATCCACTATTTTGGATTCAATGAAATGTTTTTGAATAGGTTTAAAACTCTTTTTGATTCTTCTCACATATCCGTCTCATTAATGGATATCCAAAGTGACATTCCACTTGTTCAAAGGGTTTCAGACAAGGTGAACCCATATATGTAATACGTTCTTTCATAGTGAAATATTATTTGAGTAGACTTCTGACTCATATGATGGATCAGAGTTTACTCAACCCTATTAAGGTCATAAGGAACGTGGAAGCACCTACTCATCTACTACATGCTGATAACATGATCATTTTCATGAAATTTAATAAGTGAAACCTTCAAAATTTAAGAATAGAACTCACTCAGTATTAAGGGGTTTCTGGATAGGCTATTAATTGGAAGAAATATTAAATTTTCTTTGGAAAGAACTTCCCAACCTCTAGGATATCTCAAATCTTTTTAGACCTATGAATTAGAGAAAAAATTATTCATATACAATAACTAGGAGTTCCTCTCACTTTAGGGAGACCTAAGGATAGAAACTTTCCCAACATTGAGGAACAAATCAAGAAGAATATTTCTTCATAGAAAGGCAAGTCTCTAACCATAAATGGCTTAACTTATTTGGTTAAAACCACTATTATTTCCAAACTAGTTAATTCATTCATGATTTATAAATGGAATTCATCTTTCCTCACTCTTATCAATGTCTACATCAAGAATTTTTTTTTGATTATAAACATTATCGAGAAGAAATTAGTCATTGTTTCCTGGAGTAAATTTTGAAAACCCATTGATAAGGAAGGAATGGGAATAAAAACCATCAAATTATTCAATGAGTCTCTTCATGCCACGTTCACTTGGAACCTTCTAAATAGTGATTTTATGGCTCTCATCTTTCTCTGATACAAATTCATTAGCAATTTAAAAAGGGGTTTCACTCCTCATATGGGGTCTTCAATTTGGGTGGCCATAAAATACTCTTATGCTAATATTAATTATCATTCAAGATAGATTTCATGTGGGGATTCCTATTTGAAATTCTATCTTGACAATTTGATGGGATCCCCTCTAATATCTTTAATTTTTCTGTTGTATATTTCTATGGATACATATGTGTCTATTAAATAATTATCGGATTTTCCCAAAACGGTGATGCTTGGAAACCACTTTAACCTCCTCAACAACTGTAATTTATCCCCTACCAAGGATACATTAATATGTGAACATTTCTAAAATGGAATTATTGATACCAAATATTTTTACTATTCCAACTTTGAAAAAGTCAATGATTTTCCTGGATCAAATATTATGAAAGATCTTGAAACATGCCTTCTAGGAAGATCGTGATTTGTAGAATGTCCCACCACAAATCACCTAATGATGAAAGCTTACAATTTTGTTTAATTATATTATGTTTTAGATTAAGGTTATTTTAACAGCGTAGGGAGGACATCATGCATTTATTCCCATCGTGTTCTACTACTTCAACTCAAGGGAATTTACTAATGGGCATATTTTAAATTCATCTTCTAGATAGCCTGGATATAATTTCTCGCCTTTAGTTTTGTATATAAATTAAGGTCATTCCTCAACTCAAGAACCTTCTCCTGGATACTTCAGTAGAACTTGTCCATATCCTCTAGATAGCTCGTAATGAAATCATATATGGATAACATCATTTACTATAAAGACCCATGCTTTCCTTAATGGAAATTCCTATTGATCTAATTAAATTTTTATTATGGTTATATAAAATTTGAACATAATTGGTTTTATGTTTCTAGATTTTAAAATACCTTTATGAATTGTGACCATTGCTAATATAGCCATTGAATAGTGATCACATGATTTGTATAAATATAGGTCTTTAAGAAATCCAATTTACTTAGACAAATGAAGCGATGGCCTCATCCAGTAGAATTTCCTTATATGAAGCCCATTTTTCGGAGCTCAGAAAGGAGGTGGATTCATTGGGATTTTCTTTAACCAAGCTCAAGCCAAGCTTGAACATGTTAATCTTGACTAGAACCGACTACGGGAGAAGTGGAAGTTAATAGAGATTACCACCCGAGTGATGTTATCTGAGCCACCCCAAGAGTCTATCACCATTGCACACCTTACCCTTCGGTCTTATGCAGGTGTTATAAGGGGTTATGTAACAAGACCATAACACTAAGACTATGTACATTATTTTTGTATAAATAATGTGAATTTATTTTATTATTGTTACTTTCTAAATAATGTTTAAAGCACAAATAGTATTTTTAATTAATATTGAAGTAAAAAAATCTATTTTGATGAGTTAATGGATTTTTGAATTAAATAATATTTTAATAAAATATTATTATAATTTAATTACCTTTTATTAAATGTAAATGATCATATAATTTTATGAATGCAATTGTAACTTTTATTAAGGTTTGAAAGCTGTTTTTGTCAAAACCCATGATTTTTATGTAAATGCCAATTTTTATTTTAAAAGTAAAAATTAACTTATTTATAAAATTATTTAGCTAAAATGAATATTTTTTTTGTAATTAGGATTTTGAAATTATCCAACGGTGAATTTTTCCTAATTTTCTAAGACCGTCGAATTTTTAGGTAAAAATTAAATATTGTTCAAATATACAATGTGTTTTATGAGACCATAATGACCCAATAGTGATGTAATTAAATAATATAAAAATTATGTTCAGAAAATATATGTTTTGAAGTTGAAATAATGTGATTTTGGGTTTGTTTTATTTATTTTACAATGCTTTAGTGGACCCTTCAAGGATTATAAAACATTTTGTCATTTTAAATTGTTTTCCTTGAGAGTGTGACTCACCTGAAAATAAGAAACCCTATTATTTTAATAATTTCGGCCATTGGCCTTATAAAATACTGTTTTTCACTCCCCTTTTTCAAAAAACATGGGCTGGTTTGTGGTTTTGATTAGTTTAATGTGAGGTGTCCCAAACCTAAATAATAAAGAATTCCATCTCATTTCCTATAAAAACCCACCCAAGCTCCCACTTCCTCTTCACTCGAAGCCTTTGTATTTCGACCAAACCCTACTCTCCTATCTCTAGAATCCTCTCAAGGTTCCCCGAGCTCCCAATAAGCCTCTCTCAAGCATCTCTCAAGCCTTTAGGATCAAACTTCCAAGTAAGATATTTCTTCCTTTCTCATTTTGTCCAATTTTCATTAAGTTGTTATGACCTTTCGTTTGCAATTAAAAATGACTGGGTATGATTTATAACCTCCCCTATACTATCCCTTTTATGTTTGGATGATGGGATACCCATTTATCTCTCATTAATTCCTCCCATGTACACTTTTTACCATGCCGAAATTCCTCGAGGGATTTCTCTCTTCTCTTTTACATCTGAGTAATTCTTTTGTATTATACATATAAATTACTTTATGTTTGTTGTGACATGTATCTATATGACCCTATTATAGTCCATTTCATGTATATTTTATGAGATACCCTTTTATCTCTCATAAACCATTTTCATTAATCCTTATGTCATGACGTTATGCTGCCAAATTTACACCACGTTTTTCCAAGTTAAGATGATTGTGTGGTGAATACCATACCCATTCCTCTATCAAGGGCATTCAACTTTATATAAATATAAATATTGAATGTTAATTTCATGTATTTATTTCACATTACTTAATCGTGGAATAACTTTTTATGTTGATTGATTCTAGGATCCATGTGGCACACTTATGCATGAAATGCAATGTTTAAGAAGGGTGCACCCTAATAGCGCTTCAATGCATTGTGTAAAGTATAGTATCATGATACATCATGTGAAATGGGTGTTGAATCATGATAATTCAAGTGAAATGAGGTTTTACTTGCGCTTCATGTTCAATGAGGGTTTACTCGTGCTCCATGTTCAATGAGTCTTGGGTCATGATAATTCCATGTTAAGTGTTGTTGCCACATTTACATGTTATAATTATCATGATTTATCATGAATTTATGTTCATGTTTCTCTAGAGATCCATTGATATTCCTATTTTCTAAAATGAATTATATTCCTCATGTTATTCCATGTTTATTCCCATACTGGGCTTTATAGCTCACCCTTTTCTTATGCAAGTCCTCAGGTTATCCCATGCAACGCTATATATGAGGGAATGTAGTTGTCATGTAAAGGATGTTTTCAATAAATATGTTGTGTGTTTTTTGTTATAAGATATTATGTAATGTTCCTAATACCCAATGATACTAGACCACTCTATCTTCTATGTTGTATCAAGTGAAGATTTTATGTAACAAAACAGGTTTAATTGTGTAATAAAAAGCTGGGTTGTTATAGTTGGTATATGAGTATAGGTCTAGTTGTTTTTGGTATTAGGATTAGAAAAACATAGTGAATACCTAGAGAAAAGAATAAGTATAATAAAAACATCCCTAAGTATTGTTGAGTATTGATTAAGTGTTTTATCAAGCAAATACATCCCTGTCTGGATACGAGCAGGTAGAGGCAGCTCAAGCACAGATGTATCCTAGGGGTAAAACCCGAAAACACCACTTTTTGATATACTCGAATAGGAACTGGTGCACGACAACGAGTCTTGATTCGATCCCGGATACAACACTCCTGTGGGATATGCTTTGGTAAATTCACATGCTTAGTATGAACCCATATTAAGGGAATGAAAAAATTCCCCTAAGAATATATGTTAGAAAATAGATCATGAATAACATAGATTGAAGCCTATGGATTCATAATTTAAGGAAATAAAAGTTATTTATAAGTTATTAGTTTTGTCCTTGGATTACACTTTATGTGTTACTCACAACTTTCCTTTTATTCTAGCCAATGGTCGGTAATAGGAGAACTCGGGCTAACAACATATGTGAAGATCAATGTGATGATTTTGCTCATGATATGCCCAATATGATGGGAGCAGGAATCGCAAACTATGTCATGCTTCTCTCTGAGTTAAATCAAGATTTGAATATAAACATGGGTCAAGAGGAACATTCAACCCCCTAAAGAAAGATCAAGTCACTATTTAGAGCTTCAGGAGACAAAGGCCTCCTACTTTTAATGGATTATCTAATCCCTCAATCGTCGAACAATGAATCAACTCCATTGAAAAGATCTTCCCTATCCTTCAATGTTATGAACAAGAGAAGGTTCTCATGGCTGTTTATTGTGTGGAGGGTGAAGATGATCAATGGTGGATGTTGATCCAAAATACGAAGCCTGAGGAGGTGATTGAGGCGTTGTAATTAATGTATTTCTAGAAGATGTTTTTCGATAAAAATTTTCCACATACCCTCCGACTTAAGATGGAATGGGACTTCCTTTCCCTCAAGAAAAAATATGAATAATATATGAGATCATATGAGGTAAAATTCACAAGGCTTGCACGATATGCCTCCATATTTGTCGTTACCCCCAAATTCATGGTTGACCGCTTCTTTGGTGGGCTGAAACCTATCATACAGAAAGTGATGGCGATTTATGACTTCAAAAGCTATGAGTAAATTGTCCGATGTGCCCTCAAGGCTGAAATGGAGATCAGAGAATCTAAGGGGTATCATGGGGATAAGAAGCGTAAGGTGGAATTCAATGTTGGCTGTCCGATAAATAAATTCAATGGTGCTAAAAATATCCAGCACCCCACTTTCCAAAGGTAGGAAAGAAGCACCCTCTAAATTTCCTAAAGGGGATGAGGAAATGCTTTATCTATACAAGAGAAGGGAACCTAGCTATTAACTACTAATAAGAAAAACCCATGACTGCAATAGAGGAGAGGAACTCTCCATTCAAACCTCAATGAGTTTTTCATTTCTAAAACTACAAAGAACTAGAGCATCTTGAAAATCAGTTCCCTAAGCTAGGCTTTTTCGGAGGGAACCAAGAACTTTCAAGGAATAAAGGGAGGGATTTTTCCATCACTACTGTCAAAGTGAACCTTGACAACGAAGTGGTGATAGGTATGCTAGATATTCAATCAAGAATAGAGAACGTAATTTTTGATTCAGGTTCTACAAATTCTTTTATATCCCCAATGTTTAGTAGAACAATCCTAGTAAAACCACAAATCTGGGAAGTAAAGATGTCGATGAGTACGTTAAATAGAGAAATCATTGAATCCCATGAATATAACTCCTCCCCTGTCAAAATATGTGGATTGAATTTCTTGGTGAACCTTATAATACTCCCTCTACTGGAATTTGATGTAATTCTATGCATGTATTGGATTTACCTATATAAAGCCAATATAAATTTATGTGAGAGGAAAATCACTCTCCATTTGGAGAATCGAACCCTGATTCTATACAAGTGAAAGGAGGAAGATGAATCATCTTTAGCAAGATCATCTCACGCATGGATATTACTTCCCTATGAGCACGCATATCTGGCACAATTGATTGAGTTTAAGGAGGAAACCATCCTTAAAGACATGCCTATTGTGAGGGAATCCTCATAAGTGTTTCCTAAGAAATTTCCTAGTCTTCCTCTTAGAAGAGATGTTGAATTATTAATTGATCTTATTTCTTGATCGTTGCCAATATCCAAGACTCTATATAGAATTGCTGTTGTGGAGTTTAAGGAGCTAAAGAAACAACTACAGGAGAGTCTGGGTAAAGGGTTTATATTCCCATGTGCTTCACCATGGGGTGCACTAGTCCTCTTTTTCAAGAAGAAAGACGGGTCAATGTGCCTTTCCATCGATTATCGCGAGATTAACAAAATCGTGATAAAGAAAAAGTATCCTCGCTGATGAATCAATGACATGTTCAATCAGCTGCGTGGATCACAATACTTCTCCAAGGTGGATTTGCGGTCCTGATATTATGAAGTAAGGGTGAAGAAGGAATATATCCCCAAGACTGCTTTTCATACAAGATACAGGCACTATGAATTCATAGTAATGCCTTTCGTACTAACAAATTCTCCAGTATTATTCATGGACTTGATGAATAGAGTCTTTCAGGATTACCGTGAAAAATTTATGGTTGTCTTTATAGATGATATTATGATATACTTAAAACCCAAGTAGGATCATGAGGAGAATCTAAGAACTATACTTGGGACCTTGCAGAAGGATAATCTCTATGAAAAGTACATTAAGTGTGAGTTCTGGTTTAAGGAGGTCTCATTCTTGGTCCATATCATCACAAGTAATGGGATATCTATGGATACCTCCAAAATAGATGCAATTGAGGGATGGCTGAGGCCTACATTGATAACGGATATCCATAGCTTTTTGGGGTTAGCTGGATATTATCTATGATTTGTGATAACTTTCTCACAATTGTACAACCCTCTTATTAAGCTAACTTTGAAGGGAGTAATGTTTTCTTAGAGTGATGAATGCAATGAATGTTTCAAGAAGTTAAAAAGGAGGCTTATCACTGCGCCCGTGCCCACTTTACCCACAAGTGGAGAACGTTTTGTGGTATTTAATGATTCTTCGAAGAAGGGAATGGGATGTGTGTTGATGCCAAATAATAAATTCATTGTCTATGCTTCAAGGAAATTGAAAGTTCATGAGAAAAAGTATCCAACATATGATTTGGAGTTGGCTGCGGTGATCTTCACTTTAGAAATTTGGTGGAATTATCTCATTGATGAGAAGTGTGATATATATATAGACCACAAAAGACTCAAGTATATATTCACATAGAAATAGTTTAATATACACTAATGAAGATGGTTAGAAATGATCAAAGACTATGACTACTCAATCCATTACCACCCTGGGAAAGCGAACAAGGTGGCAGATTCTCTATATAGAAAGGACCCGACAATTATATCATTGATGAGAATTGAGAAGGATGAAATCTTCTTAGAATTGATGAAGATGGACATGAGAATCATAAAGAATGGAACATAATCAATCCTTTCACAAATGATTTCTCAACCGTCTCTTTTGAAAAGGTTAAAGGATGCTCAAAAGGATGATGTGAGAATTCAAAAGAAAGTGAAAGCTATCAGAAAATGGAAATTCCTAGAGTTCAATATTAATGAAGAAGGAATTGTGAGATTTTGGAAAAGACTATGTGTTCCATCAAGTCCATAGCTGATGAAGGGACTTTTGGATGATGAAAATATTTCAAATGTATCTATTCACTTAGAAAACACATAGATGAATCGAGATCTATGAGAACATTATTAGTTGGATAATATGAAGAAGGAGATCGATGAGTATAACTCAAAGTGCCTAGTGTGTTAGAAAGTGAAGGAAGAGAGGCAGAAGTCTAAGGGGATGATGCAACCATTGGCTTTACTAGCATAGAAATGAGAGAACATCACCATGGACTTTGCCACCTAACTTCCAAAGACATACAAAGGCAATAATTCAATTTGGGTTGTTTTGGATCGTCTTAAAAAGTCTTCACACTTTATTGAAATTTGGGAGGATTTCTCACTAGATCAACTTGCATGGATATATATCAGGGAAGTGGTAAGGATGCATGGAGTACCATTATCTATTATATCTGATCGAGATCCAAGATTCACCTCTATGTTTTGGAAGAGTCTTCAATATGCTCTGGATACTGAACTGAACTTCAGTACATCCTATCATCCTCAAACTGATGGCCAATCTAAGTGAACTATTCAGACACTGGAGGATATGTTAAGATCATGTTACATGGACTTGAAAGGAGGGTGGGACCAACATCTTCCACTTCTTCAGTTCTCTTACAATAACAGTTTCCAATCAAGCATCCAAATGGTACCTTATGAAGCCCTGTATGGTAATAGGTGCAGAACATCGGTATGTTGGGATGAAGATAGTGAACATAAGAACCTAGAACTAGAAATAGTTTAAGAAATGGTGTAGAAGGTGAAAACCATTCAACATCATATCAAAGTATACCAGAATGGATAAAAGAGTTATGCAAATAACCATCAATGATACCTTGAGTTTAAAGTTAGAGACATGGTATTTCTATGCATATCTCCATGGACGAAGATAATGAGGTTTGGAAAGAAAGGTAATTTAAGTCCAAGGTACATAGGCCCCTTCAAGATTCTTGATCATGTTAGGGTTGTGGCATATTGACTAGAACATCCACATACAATGGACAAAGTACAAAATGAATTTCATATATCCCTCTTAAAGAATTACATACCAGAACCTTCACATCTACTCTCTTCATAGGTAGTACATCTAAAGGATGATCTTTCTTACAAGGAGAAACTAGTGAAGATCATAGATTATAGAGAAAAGGTTCTACAAAATAAGACAATTCCCCTCGTCAAGGTGTTGTGGAGAATCCACACATTTGAAGAAGCGGCGTGGGAATCAGAGGAAGTGATGAAGTAGAGTTACCCGGATTTGTTTTAGAGAAGGAAAAGGAAATTTCGAGGGCGAAATTTCTTAATAGGAGAATATTGTAACAACCCAAACTTTCATTAATGTAAATTCCTATTTATCTAATTAAATGTTTATTATGGTTATATAAAATGTGATCTTCATTGGTTTTATGTTTCTGTATTTTATAATACCATTATAAATTGTGATCATTGCTAATATAGTCGTTGTACAGTGATCACATGATTAGTATAAATATATGGCTTTAACAAAACCAATTTACTCAGAAAAAGGAAGTGATAGCCTCATCCATTAAGCATTCCCTATATGAAACCCATTTGTCGGATTTTAGAAAGGAGGTGGCTTTATTGGGATTTTCTATTGACCAATCCCAAGCCAAGCTTGAACACTTTAATCTTGAGTGGAACCAACTATGGGAGAAGTGAAAGTTAATAGAGATTACCACCCGAGCGATGTTATCTGAGCTACCCCAAGAGTTTCTCTCCATTACACACATTACCCTTCGATCTTATGTAGGTTTTATAAGGGTTTATGTAACAATACCCTAGAACTATGACCGTGTAAATTATTTTTGTATTAAGAATGTGCATTCATTTTATTATTGTTACTTTGTAAATAGTTTTTAAAGCACAAATAGTATTTTTAGTTAATATTCTACTATGAAATATATTTTGATGAGTTAGTGGATATTTAAATTAAATAATATTTTAATAAAAAATTATTATAATTAAATTACTTTTTATTAAATATAAATGAACATATAATTTTATGAATGAAATTGTAATTTTTATTAAGGTATGAAAGCTGTTTTCGTCCAAACCTATGAATTTTCTGTAATTATAGGTTTTTATTTTAAATGTATAAATTCAAATATTTATAAAAAAATTATATAAAGGGAATATTATATTTGTAACCAGGACGTCGAAATTATCCAATGGTGAATTTTTCATAATTTTTTGAGACAGTTGAATTTTCGGGTTAAAATTTAATACCATTTAAATATATAATTTGTTTTATGTCATCATAATTACCCAATAGTGATGTAATAAAATAATATAAACATTATGTTCAGCCAATATATGTTTTACCATTAAAATAATTTGATTTTTGGTTTGTTTGATTTAGTGTACAAAGCTTTAGTGGACCCTTCAAGGCTTATAAAACATTTTGTCTTTTTAAATTGTTTTCCTTGAGAGTGTGACTCACCTTCACATAATAAACTCTATTATTTTAAGATTTTCGGACATTTTCCATAAAACATATTGTTTTATACTACAATTTTACAAAAACTATGGGAAAAACCATGGGATGGATTGTGGTTTTGATTAGTTTAATGTGAGGTGTCCCAAACCAAAATAATAAATAATTCCCTCTCCTTTCCTATACAAACACATCCAAGCTCCAACTTCCTCTCCACGCAAAGCCTTTGGAGTTCGACAACACCCTTCCCTCTTCCATCTATAATCCTCCAAAATTTTCCTAAGCTCCCAAGAATCATCTCTCAATCCTTTCCCAAGCCGTTGGGATCACACTTCCAAGCAAGGGATTTCTTCCTTTCTCATTTTTGTCTCATTTTCTTTAAGTTGTTATGAAATTTTGTCTTCAATTACAAATGTTGGGGTATTATTTCGCACCTCCCCCATACATTATTATTTATGTTTTTATTATGGGAGACCCTTTTCTCTCTCATTAATTCCTCCCATGTACACCTGTTACCATGCTGAAATTCCAAGAGGGATTTCTCTCTCCTCTTTTACATTCAAGTAATTCTTTTGTATTATGCATCTAAATTCATTTACATTTGTTGGGACATGTATCTATATGACCCCCTTACATTCCATTTCATGTATATATTATGAGACACCCTTTTCTCTCTCCTCAACCATTTTCATGAATCCCTTTGCCTCGTCGTTATGCTGCCAAAATGGCACCGCGTTTTTCCAAGCCCAGATCATTGTGTAGTGAATACCATACCCATGTCTCTATCAAGGGTATTAAACTTTATACACATATACATATTTAAAGGTAATTTAATTTATTTATTCCACATTACTTAATTGTGGAATAAATTATGATGTAGATAGATTCCATGATCCATGTGGCACACTTATGCATGAAATGAAATGTTTAAGAAGGGTGCGCCCTAATAGCGCCTAAATGCATTGGGTAAAGTATAGTATCATGATAGGTCATGTGAGATGGGTGTTGACTCATGATAATTCATGTGCAACGAGGCTTTACCCATGCATCATGTGTAATGAGGTTTTACTCATGCTCCAGGTGCAATGAGCCTTGGCGCATGCTAATTCTATGTTAATTGTTGTTTCCACATTTCCATGTTATGATTATTGTACTTTATCATGCCTTTATGTTCGCGTTTCTCTTGTGCTCCATTGAAATGCCTATTTTCTAACATGTATTGTATTACTCATGTTATTCCCTATTTATTCCCTTATTGGGCATTATAGCTCACCCTTTTCTTATGCATGTCCTCATGCTATCCCATGCAATGCTAAGTACGAGGGAATGTAGTGGTCATGTCAAGGATGTTTTCAATAAATATGTTGTGTGCCTTATGTTCTAAGTTGTTATGTAATGTTCCTAATCCCCAAGAAACTATACTATTCTATCATCTATGTTTTAGCAAGTAAAAATTTTATGTAATAAATCAGGTTTAAGTGTGTAATAAAAAAAGGGTTGTTATATATACACAAACAGTCAGCCCTCAATCACCTAATATATACTCCTTGGGAAGATAATAGTCTTAAACTAGTTCATTACTTCAATACAGTGTAGGAATTTATAATTCTATGGACAACTGGACTGCCTGGGAAATACAAACAGTTTCCAGAAATATTTGAAGTCTTTTAGCTGGTCCCTATGAAAGGTTGGATTAACATAAATGTCGATGGAGCGTCATAAGGTAACTCAAGACCGTATGGATGTGGTGATATTTATTGATACCACAATGGTAAATTCCACAATTGTTTCTTTGTCACCTGTGATATCTCTTCCTCTTTAGAAGCTAAATTGCTCAGAGTTATTCATGTCGTCCAATTTTCTCAGCTTAATGGAATGGATAACCTATGGTTTGAATGTGACTCCACCACTACAGAGAAAGATATTCAAAACGAAGTGATTCATCTATCTTGGAACCTCACGACTATATATATGGATTCTCTCACATCCCTCTTAAGTTCCAATTATATCATCACTCATGCCTACCAGGATGCCAACTCTATGGCGTATGGGCTCACTAAAAATGGTATCACCATGGATCTTACTTGGTTAAATGATATGAAATATGACCTAATTCATCTTATAGAGAAGTATTGTAATAAAATACCTTCTTTTGGACTTATGTAATCTGCCTTTGTTTTAATAAATTTATCTTGACCATTTGGCCAAGACACCCCTCTAAAAAATATTTAATATTTATAAAGCATGTATCATTTCTTTTTGTATTGCATCCCATGTTTAATAAGAACCCATTCACATACCCACCACATATTAAATTATATCTCTAAACAATTAACTTTTGAAATGGAATTATTAGCAACCATTCCCATAAATTTTCATCCCATTTTATTTAATAATTATTTTTACAGAAAATATTATTTAAGTAGTAAGAAACTATAAACTTAACCCAAAATACAAAATCCTAAATATTCATGATAATATAAATTTCATTTGATGTCAAATCCATCACCACATCTCAAGAATCATGTATTAACAACTATTTACTAACCCCCATAAACAATCCATAAAAATATATCATGAAAAAAACATATCCAAAATTCCCATACCAATATTTATCCAATTAGGTCACCTCTACCACAATTAAATTCCATCAGGTTAAGCACTCATAATACAAGGAACAACACTAATAACCACATAACACATAAAAATATATTTCAGGTTAAACGATTTCACAATTTCCATTTAAATAGATCTTATTTAATGTTTAACCCTTACTTACATGGGATTACAAATAAAATTTATAGATTTTCAAAAAATATGATCATATAACTTCATTTGATATTAACCATTAGTTAATGGTGAGTGTGATAATCATAAACCACTAATTTTAACAATTCTATAAATTAATTACATGCACCTCACAAAAAATTCCATGTGTATGTTTTTGAATATCCATATAAATAAAAACAAAAATGGTAAATAAATCATAATTCACTCTCCACCATCACTTAAATTATTTGTAGTTCATTTTCATCATCATTAGCTCCTAATATCAAGACAAAGGAAATCAAACGCATACTAATTTCATAGAAACAAAAAATAAAGATTGAAATTGGATTCCCAACCCTATCTATAAATTTTCGGAATTTTTATACAAGGAAATGGTAATGAATAAAAACCCACAATATGAAAATAAGAATGTAGCTATTTCATAAAACTAGAACGAAATGTTCAATATCATGAATCCAAGTCTATTTCACCAAATGATCTCCAATCCACTGATACAGTCCCTATGAAAAAATGATTTAAGGTAAATTAAGAGTAAAGTCTAATATAATAAGGGAATAAGACACTTTGGATCACTAATAGTTAAGCCCCCCAAGTTTGAGGATTAAATCCATATTAATAGGGTTGAAAGACCACCCAAAACTGATATTACGACATTCAAGAGTTGGTAGGAAGTAAGTGGGTTGAAAAAATGAATTTTAAAGGGGTATTTAAATTTAAACAAAAAAAATTATCCAAAAAAACATTAATCATAAATTCAGAATACACCATTTTTAAAAGGGGTTTCCCTTAAACTACAGTGAAAAAAAGTTGCAATGCAGTAGTGAGACCCTCGCCCAACTTGCCTTTGGACTCCACACCAAAAACCTCATATGGATCTTATATACAGGTTGTAATTTTATGAAGCATTTAACACACCATACCATAACTATCACCAAAACTCCAGATACATGAAAACCCATATAAAAGACAACCAAGCCACAATACAATGTACTACACCACATTTGGTATCTCTCCAAACCCACAACACAACAACCTAATGCTATGTAAAAAATCCAATTTGATAAATAGAACCACTAGAACCTAATTATATATTTCTCCATGATGCAACTGAACTCTATGCCACAACCATTTAAGAGTTTCAAGAGACTCCAAAAAAAATCATCTAAATCCTACTACAATAGATGAAAATTAATACATCTTAAGAGAATCTGTAATTTAGTAGAATATATCACTACATTTTTTGCCTCGTTTTATTTATAAAAACTCATTCAATGCCCCCTAGTTTCTACTTATGACTCATTTGAGTACCCAAAACCATATATTTTATAGCCTATGTTATAGGTTGTAGTATTAGGTGATCTAAAATGATTCTATTCCATGATAATCAATACCAAACCCAATATTGAAGTGAACATGGGAATGTTTGAATAAAAATACCATGAGATACCTCTCAAGAATCAAATTTTATTGAAATCATGAAAAATAAAATATAAAGGTGAAAATTTAATTCCATAAACCAATAAAAAATTATGAATTTCATCACCAATGGAGAAAAAATGAAACTAAAAAATGAAAAGCTAAAAACAACATATGTTACGAAGCCTGTATCTATGTCTCATGATCCCATATACATTATTCTAGACAGCTATTCCTCCAAAAAACAAAAAAAATGAAATGGAATTCTAATGTAACATTTTATCTTCATGATCTTGGATCTCAAATACTCTCTATAGGAATGTCATTTCAACCTGGAAAATTATCCCTCCCTATTCAATTAAATTTGGGTCATCAGGATGATACTAATAAAGTAGAGACATGTGGAAGATGTTGTGGATCCTTCTATCCATGATGGACGTGTTGAATAATACACCTCATCTCTAATGTTATATAACCCATTAAAAGTCCCAACTAACAAGGGAGTGATATTATTTCCCTGAACAAACCTTCGTTATACTCACTAAGAGGAAACCATCAAGAACATATTGTCTCTAACCTCAAGACCCAAGTGTCATCACCGATTATTTGGAAGTAAAATAGATAAAAAAAATGAAATTTTGGTATCCAAAAATTTATTTATGGAGGATATACCTCTCAATCAATGAAAACTCACTGAATGAAGCATCAAAATCACCCATGAAACTGGAAACACCCAACTATAAACACAATGAATACATCACTCAACCTTGGGAAATAGCCACTAGAAACATAATTATAATGAAAGAGATCATATAAATAATATTTTATTTATAATAGAGGATGATTTTTTATACCACAGGAAAGGGACAAAATTATTATAGAGAGTTATTAAATTTATACCCACCACTTCTTATAAGGAGATTATGTTGAATTACTATCCTAACAACATCAAGGAAGAACCCCAGAACTAATATCCAAGTGAGACTTCTCTAAAACATAGCATTTGTTGAGGAAACCTTGACCTATAAATTAATGATGGAGAAATAAAAGAATAATTTTTTCTTATCTCAGTCATCAGCCTTCTACATAGCATTAAAACACTTTTTTCAACATCAATACTTAACTATGAAACCAAATTTTAAATTAGTCCATTTTGGAATAATAAATACTAGTATTATAAAATGACACATTTCATGTTAAAAATAAGAACCACTATTCCACTTTTAAGATATTCACTTTAGTAAAAAACATACTAGATTTTAAAATTATATTGATAATTTATTGAAATAAGAATTAAAATTATGATATGAAAAAAATTTATACACAATATTTTAAATGATTATTACAGAAACCATTTACTAAAATAGATTAACATCAGAACCATTATCAAACTGATATAAAGAAACAAAATTATATCCAACAAGCCTAAATACTCATGAAGAATCGACTACCCTAGTGACCAGTCAACCACCTCAATGAGACTTAGATACCAAATAATTACAAGTCACTCAAATCATTATTCCCCTATCTCACCACTAGCAATGCATGTCTACATTCTCCCTATGAATTTATAGGTGCTAGGTAGACCCCAATCCAAATTTCATTCCAAATACGGAAGTGATCGTCTCAGACCCTACTTCCAAAGACTGTAAGATTCATTAAATAATTCCCCACATTCCCCCTTTTCCAAAAACTATAAGTAGAGTCATCTCAACTACCTTGAAACAATCCATCAATTCCACCCGGGATTGAAGCAAAAAATTTTACCCTTTCGTCAAAAATATAGCTACATAGAAGACCTAAAATTCCATGAATTCTTATCATCATCATTGTATAGGTATATAAACTATGAAAGTAATGTTTAGAAGTGGGATTCATGATTTTTTGTAATTAACTCTCCTTCGTAGATCTTTATGAGACTATCTCTATATGAATATTATAGTACATTAGGAACAAAATATTATTTAATGAAAATAATGGATTCCTATTAAGAAAACTATTCTGGTTGACAATGATTCATCTCCCACCACATCTGGGACACCATTTTTAGGGAACCTACTTTTAAGGAGACATGAAACTAATATAGTTTACTTTTCAACTTGATGTAAACCTCAATCTCTTAAAACCATTCCTCAACTTTGAGACCTGATGCTATGTAGAGGAACAACATAACATCCTCATACTAAAAGTGAAACAACACTTCATCCAATGAATCCAGCTGTCAAATTCCCAACACAATGTGCTAGTGATATTCAATTATCATATCTAACCTCTAATAATCAAATCAAATAGGGCTATTTCTATAAATAAATTCACACAACCATAATAGACATACATACAAACATATATCTAGACCCACAAGAACCATTAACTCCCAAATCATGAAACAAAATAATCCTCCATGAAATCACCTAACTCTCTTAATCGAGACCATCGTCCTATTCATCAATAAAATATCAATTGTACAATTAAAAATTCATTTAAAAATACTACCCATAAATATTATTAACAATGAATTAGTATGGACATAAAATCTTAAAATGTTTTCATTCAAAATATTTAAATTCATTTAAATAGTAAATACTTTTAAATAATTTTACAAATATTTTAAAAATTTAGAGTCCACTTAAATAAAAACTAGTTTTTGAAAGAGACACACATATCTAAAAATATTTTAAGAATTTATTCTACTCATCTCAAAACAAAAATCAAAACTTTGTTATGAAAATGAAATATTCAACTCCCACAACATTCAAAAATAAAATATGGTAGTAAATATGAAATATTTCCTAAAATAAATCTATGAAATAAGAAATGATCTTTAAATTTTTTAAGTTCCAATTTTATGGAAAAAAATTACTTGACCACTATAACCATTTTAATATTACCCCTCTTAGAGTCATTTCTATGTTTTTTAAAAAGGAAACGTTTTACTAGTTTTTTGAAAAATAATTCCCAATAATTGTATTTCAATTTCACAAATTCAAGAAAAAAAATCCCAAAATCAATTGATATACCACAAATAAAATTTTAATAAACATAAAATAGTTAACTCATATAAATTTAAATCATTTTCTTGAAACATATAATTTCCAGTTTTCACGAACTCATTTTCATTACATTACTTCCAATTAAACATACCATGATTAATACAATACTAATGGATTATACAAATCCATATTAAAATATTAACATGTTATACATTATACCAATATAAAACCCTATAAAAATTTAAGGTATGCTAAATAGGGTGACCAACTCACTATGTTAATCATTCCCTTAAAAAAATATTTGACTATAATTTAGAAAAGTTATATTCTTATATAATGTTATTTTAGTCAACTAATATGGCCCAATAATTCAATCATTTTTGATAATATAATCATATATAACGTTAATACTTGATAATCAAGGTTTTAATATAACATGATTCATAAAATATGAGGTTTAAATAAAAAATTTATCATATTACAAAATCATGTGGGTTTTTTGACATATCTATAAGTAATAATAGCACATCCCACATGACACTAAAAATATTTTAACATTAACATTTACCATTTATGGTAGATGTGTGTCATTACTTATTAGTGTTTTAATTCAACAGTACAATACCTTTATCAGAAAAATTAAATCTCCCTAAGCATCATAAAAAATGCTTCTATAAGAATATAAATGAAGGTAAACCATTCACCACACCATGATATTGTTTGATTTTGGTGGCACCGACTCACCCATATGGAATTAGAGTTCTTAAAAGAACAAAAATTTCTTAAAGGAAGGAGGAGTTTCCACTATTTATATGATTTTTGGAAAAAATGACATATATTTGAAAACCCCTAATCTTAATAACGTGTAATTAATTAAAATTCATTTAATTATGTTCATTTAATTTGAGAAATCGCCCCATTAAAACATAAGAACAATATATTATGATGAAGGAAATCTTGTAGGTCTCTAACATTCATGAATTAAAAATTCTTGTAGTAATTCATCAGGCTCAGAGTCCTTGCTTCATATCATGGGGGTTTAAAATCCAAATTTCTTATAAGTATCCCTAGCCTACGTAACACACTAAACTAAACTTGTAACTTTACCCTGCCAAACAATGAAATAAAAATAGTTCTTAATAGAATTATTCATCATATCTCCTAACTATATGCTCTGATACCACTATCATGACCTACCCCAAACCAACACATACCTATCATGGTCATCTAATTAAAATGATTAACCCATGAAACACAAATCCAATTGGTTGTGGTTCAGAAACTAGCATAAAAGGTATAAATAATATAATAAGTCATATTAACCTCATAATTTATGTATTGTAAAAGTTAAAATGGAGAAAACCCAATCAAAAGATCCTTATCAATATAAAATAGTTATCTTCTCATTATGAATATCAACATATACAAATGAAAGTCTCCAAAATGAAATCCAAATGAAGTACAAAGGTTGAAAATCCATAAAAAATATTATGACCATGATTTTGATATCAAGGTAAATCTAAAAAATCCACTAGGAAATATAAAAATAATGCACATATATGTATTGTTAGCATAACATTTATACTTAATTATATTAAATTAAAGGTCTCTTAGAGATTATATTAATACATATCTCAATAGACAGAAGTACTAACGAGTTCCTAAAAAGGATAATGATCTATTTCCATACATAACAAGGCTCATTAAATTAGTAACACATACAATATTCAAAATAATATCAATTTAATCTGATTTCAAGGTTTCTAAATAATTCTCCCCCCTGATTTTAAACTCGACCACCCAATTGTTCGACATTTTTTAATTCTATTAATTCATTGTCAATGTGGGTTAGGTTACAACCATGCATACCCCACCATTACAAGGTCCATCATCATATGTTTTAGTTAGGGAAATCAATATAACCATAGCACACAACAATATCTCATAGATTTAAATTTGTCAAATCATTACACAACCAACCCCAACAACCATAGTTCCCAACATCTTGTTCTAGAATCCATGGAAAACAAAACATCATAACCTCATCATCATCTATATATCACTTCATAATTACAAAAGTATTCATGTATCATAAACATGAAGGGAATCATCCTCATTTTCTCCTCATACCACATATGAACCCCATTGTATACCATGTACACTTACCACTAGGCATCACCACTGAAGAGGCATCATAATACATTATCACTAAAGGTAGAGAGGGGAAGATAATATTTTCATCCATCCACCCTCACAATACTATATATTGGTCAAAACACAAATAACCCAAAACTATTTATCATTGATAAGAATATCCAACTCAAATAGCGTTCATATAGAAATAACAAAAAAATACTGGATATATATAGTCTCACATAGGCTTAACCTAAGTGTCTACATTAAACAACAATAAAATATCTCTTGATACTGAAACATCATCCCATGACATAAACCACCACCTGATTCCAAAACTACATGTATCTCACCACACAAACCATCCATATACCCAATCATTAATAATCTTATTTAATCACATATTTAATAAATTAAAAATATTCTAGTTATCTATCATGTTTTGGTTATTTAGATACTTCATACCATTTTAAATAATAACCAATTTACAAGAACAATCCATATTAAATTTTAGTTACTACCCATTCATTTTGGAAAATACATTATTACCTATCGTTCCCTTAAAATTTCATAAATTTCCATTCAATGTTCATTATTACCAATTGAATTACATAACTATTGAAAAAATATAACTATAATACTTAACACAACTACCCAACCATCTCATAATAATAAAAACTACATCCCATGTCGAATAAATCACCATAATTTTCCACCATACATAAAAAACCATTTATTAGCCACAAAAAACTGGATGTCAACATATCTCATTCCAAAAAACTACATCCATTCTTCCCAACCCCATTCTATATCATAATATTTCATCACTATCACCTTGTGATTTCCCCTTCATATCCACACAGATAAAAGAATATTTAGGTTCATATTTTTCAAAATTTAAATTAAATGTTATTTTATAACAATTTATCATCCATTAAATAGGAATGTATATAGAATTAAAATATTTATAGCCAACTGGATCATATAAAAATATAATATATCAAAAACTGGTTAGTGTTTACATCAAAATAAAAAAATAGAAACTATTTATAATTTTTAGTAGCTATGACATGGATATGAATTTATCTTTTGAATAATTATTTATCAATATCAATTGAACATTTAAGGTGAAATTTTATCGTGGAGTAAATTATATATAAATTTGATAAATATATTTTAAAATTCAATTAATATGAAAATTTATTCTTGTTAGTCATAAAATTTCATGAAAAATTTTTATTTCCAATTTCAAAATTATATAAATCATGTTATGTAATGAATTTATTTATAATAGTTTTGATATTTATTTTGTGGGAATGAAATGATTTATGATTATGGGATCTGTTAATGAAAATATGAGAATATTTTTCCTATCATTTAAATGATTTTTATAGTTTTTATTCAAAAATAAAATATAATTATTTTCTAATATAATTTTTAGTTTAATATATATATTTATTGAAATATTAACATTATTTTTAATTCATGTAATTTTTTGACCTTAGTTGACTACTCAAATTAGAACAATATTTTCCATATATTAATATATTGAAATTACATTTTTATATTGGTTTAACATTTAAAACATATTTTGATTATTTATTTTATCAATAAACATTTATATTTAACAATTTATATAAATTATTTAATTTATTATTTACTCATTTTATCTTCATTTATCATGTACTAACTTAGTTTTTTTTATTAAAAATATGTCAATATAAAAATATGTTTAGTAAATCATATAGTTATAATATAATACTATATGTTGTAATCAATGAAAAACCTATATATTATCCTATTATACTCAAATGATAAATGGTTCATGAGATTTTAGGTAGTGATATTACTAGTCTGATGCATGCGTCACTTCCTATGATTATAATAAAGAAATATCATCTATTTTAACACATCTCACCACTTTTGGTATTTCTATAATGAATGTATAGTAATATAAATAAAAAACCTAGTAATTGAAATAAATCATTATTATAGGAATCATTTTGTGATCATATAGCACCCCCAATATTTTAACAGTATTTTCCTTTGAAATAAACTTGTATAATTCAATAGATTTATTTACACGCAACCCCAAGTATAAATGAATCATGATATAGTTTACCTTTATAACCTTTTTGTTAGATTGGTTGTATAAATATGGTTAAACAAAATATTAAATATATTTAAAATGTTATTAATCTATACATATTTATTCATTAATTCGTAGGAATTGTGACTTTGAATTCTTGTTAAAATATTATATGCTTCAAAAATATGTTTTTATTCAAATTGATTTTTAATGTTTTTATGATATAATATTATAATAATTTTTAAAAACATTTAGAAATTTTATTTTATATTTTTTTTAAAATTTATATTTTTTAATGTACTTGAAGGTGATGTTTTGTTATTTATTTTAAAAGATATTTTTAGTGAATTTGAAAAAATACAGATTTTATAGAATTCTGTCTTTTCCATTCATGTATTTAAATTTTAAATTTTTTTGAGTTGATTTCTAATTTTATTTTTTTCATTATGATTAAAAATAGTCTAATTAATTTCATTATATTTGATATTATTATTTTTTTTACTATAAAATTTTCTATAAAGAAAAATGCATTTTTTCTTAAAAACATAATCTCATTTTTTGTATAATATTATTTTAAAATATATTTATTCCAATTGTAGATAATGAATTTATTAAAATAGATTCCATATTTGGAATAATTGTAACTAATAAAATATATTATGTTCAACTTATTTTTTGGTCATTATGAATAGAAACTAAGGTAAAAATCCATTAGTACATTAAAGGATAAACAATGTTAATGTGGTCATAAATTAAATAGATAAGGGTTAAAATGACCTAAACATTTATATATAATTATTTATGAATAATTTTTAGTTCAATAAATTCTTATATTCTATCTTGATAGAATTTGGAATAATTTTTCTGGAGTAAGAAATTACAATATTTTAATCTTTTGAAAATTTGATGTGGGTCCTCTACCTCCCTTATAAAAGGAAACAACATGTACTCCCTTTATCAATCACCAATAGACTCTTAGATAAAAAAATAAGTTCAAAAATCCTTTCCTAAAATCCCCACGTATTCACTATAGTTATTTGTTTTTGATCATAATACCATGTTTTTAATCCATAATGTTTAATCTAAATGAGGTTTCACAATGAAGAGGTATAATCCCAATCAAAATACATTTAACTTTATTTATCCTTATACCTCCATAAAATAAATGGTATAAATTCTAAAATAATGTATTCAGTTTATTAAAATTACTAAAAAAATATTTTTAGGATGAAGAATCCATTTTTTCTCCCTTTTATTCAGATTATAAATTTAAGTGTAACATATTGGTATTTGTGGAATACCACCTCTACACGATGATATTATTCATTGTACATCACCATATTTCATGGTTTGATATTATTATGGATATTTTTTATATATTCTATTTATCAAATATTTATTATTAATTATTTATAATATCTTATAGAAATTCTAACATTTATTTAAATTGTGAAGTGATAATGTCAATCGTGTGTACATGTTGACTACCACCACCATGATATGATGTGATACATTTTTTTTACTTTCATCATTTTAGGGATTGCAATAGGAAATTATTTAATTAATATATTGTATATTTATGATATAATAATTATTCTTTAATTTTTTTATTATATATCTTTATATCATTTCATCTATCAAAATTTACAAACATCACTTGTGTGTATATACATATTACCATCTCCATTAAGTGATTTAATTCATTTATCATAAATAATTTATATAAATATTTATAATAGTGTAAATAATGATTATATATTATAATAAGAAAAGGAATATAATTTTTAATATGATGGAAACATGATAAATATAAATTATTGAAATTTTCGTGCATAAACATCCATGAAAAAAAATAAAACAATCACCATAAGGAATTGTGATTTTAAAAATGAATTACTAATAAAATGATGATATGATGATATATGTAAATTCTTTATGGTATTATATTTATTAATATGGTTCTACAATATATTTATAATATATTTATAATTATTATAATGGAGGTTTAAATACATATTATGTAAGACCATACATTAGGTAAGTGTTTTTGTAACAACCTCATTTATTTTCAGGATTGTCTATGCTAAAAATCAAGTAGGGTATTTTTGGTGAATATTATTCTTTAAACCCTAGAGATTTGTCCCCTATGGTTATTTCGGGAATTTTAAAGTAATATTTCTATTTTCATCTTCTTTTGACGTATGAGTATTGAGAAAATATTTTCCAGAAAATCCGACTCAATTTCATCTTTATTCGGGATTGTTTTTCTTCAGTGTCCACATTTTCTTTAATATGATTTCAAAATTTATTTTAAAAATATATAGTGGTTTTGTGGAAAAAAATTGGAAATTTTTTAATTAATATAAAATCATTTAAAATTAATTTAAATTTATTTTTCTAAATGAGTTACTTTTTACTAAAGGTGTGAATGAAATAATTCTTTATCCTTTACAATATAATAAAATTTTCCATCTAACATGACATAAAATTTATTTGATGATACCTTTAAAATATTTCATGGTTGTAATCAAAGAAAATTTTCATCTAAATATTTTCTTAAATTTTAGATTTCAAATATTTGGATTGAAATTGATGAGGGTATTTTACTAATAAAATAATTGAATCATATTTGAAAAGAATTTTTAATATATACTAACTTATATTGATATTAATTATATTTTAATGGGTATATGGTCTTGTGATTCCATCCACATATGTTCTCTAGATTATATATGATTGTGAAAATTAATGTATGATTCTATGAAAACCATTACTTATCAAAATGATAATTATATTAAGATGAAACATTACTGAAACCCATTTACTTTCTATGAGTGATGAAATTTTGAAATGATGAATATTATTGTAATATTGTAGAAAATTATGTTTTAATGTTATATGTCGATTTCATAAGTTATATCCCTCCAACTTAATGGATAAAAATGGAAAAATAATGCGATAACAATGTTATGAATAAAACTACTTTCAGATTTATAGGATTATGTGTAAACCAAGTTTCATATCAATAAGTTTATTCATAGACCTGGTTTCCAACCAATAAGGTTATGCCTGGACCTGGTTTCATGTCCATAAATTTATACAAGGTAATGGAATTAGTTCCTTATCTTATTGAGTGAACCTATTATTGTTCATATATGTTTAAATTTTATAATCTTATATTTTTTCCAAATTCCTATGTTTATAATTATATTACCATACCCTTATTCTCACATATGATCATCGAGTGATATCTATTTTTTTTACTTAATAAAAATTTGACATCATTCTTTTTATGGTTCATTCCCAATGTTTTTATGGAATGTTAAATGTATGATATGTCTATAAGGGTAAAAATATTAATAAAACTATAGGAGTCGTTGAAGATCCTTTGGGAAATAATATTTTGTGTTGGTGTAGTCTCTAAAGACACTATACCATTATGTTTTGGGGTAATATATAATTTTATTATTCAATAAATATTCCTCTAAAATGATTTAATATCCATATATGTTATTTTTGGGTCTCTTTAGTTTGAATTAAGAGAAGTTTTTTTTCTACAGATTATGATTAAAGAAAATTATTTAAAACATTGGGGATAAGTATATATAGATGATAACATTGTGATATTATAGTAATGTAAATATAGATTTTTTTTAATATATAAAACCTAAATATATTGATTTATGAAAGTTTATGTGACCATTCCACATATAAAATTTTGAAAAAGAACTATAAAAATGGTGGGTTGGTTATTAACTTGATCACCATTGGATCATGATGGGTGGTACAAATACTGTACACCAATCTAGAAACTGTAGAGGGATATGATATGGTTAATTAATAATTATCATACTAGAATGGTAATAATGAATAAAATATACAATGACCATATATGACCTAGGTTAATCCTAATATTTTAGGAGTTGATGAAAAGGTCTCATATTATTGGACATCTTAGGAATGTCATCCATGAATATAGTATTGTTCACTCTAATTGTTATCACTATACGCGTTAAATTAATTTTTTGGTTTTAGTTGTATTTTAGAATCCAATGGAATCACATGAGAAATAAATTTTCTGTCTAATGAAACTACCATACTCATATAAAGCCAATATAATTTGGAGATGGTATGTTATATCATGTGAATATGATCAATCAAATTTCTCAAGATGGGGGTTGTAATGTGGACCATGTTGATTTTCCTAATTCACTAATGAGTAGAAACATTCCCTTGATTATTTTATATAACTACGTCATCCCATTTTATATGGATCTTCTTATCCACTAGTTTCTAAATAATGGATCAATGATATGGAAAGTATATATCCAATTCAATAGTTCTATGACCATACGAATTTTTTCATTTTAGAATATCAATTTTAATTTTAAGGGAAAAGAATGTATATTTTTGTCATGAAAATAAGTAGTTCATAAGGAATAAAATCCTTATAAAAGGTGGATATTAAGATCATATTCTATAATAAGTACGTTCCATGAACTCTTTATACTAATATGGGGAGGGAATTTCTAGATTTTTTAAGAGGGATGATAAATCATTTGGTTCCA
The DNA here is from genome assembly GCA_963277665.1 of Viscum album. NCBI lineage: Eukaryota > Viridiplantae > Streptophyta > Magnoliopsida > Santalales > Viscaceae > Viscum > Viscum album. The sequence goes on along the minus strand of OY728151.1, from coordinate 285,442,075 downwards.
ATAAAGTAAAAAATGTAACACTTTTAAGCTATAATACTATTTTCATCATCATCCTAGGAAGAATGATTGATCAATTCTATCATGGTTTTAAACCAAGTCAATAAAGTAATTAACCATAACTACCTTTGTATGCTATAAAGAAATCAATAGATGTGCACTCAAAGTGGAAATGGATGCCGAAAAATCTAATGTTTTTGGTGATTAGAAAAGTATGATAGAGTTTTATGGAATATCTTGTTGTATTTTATATGGGGTAAGAAAAAGTATCAACCTTCGAAAAGCCAAAAATATGGGATTAAGAATTCAGGCAATTGGGTGAATATAATGAGAAAATGTTTCAATTGTGGGAGGATGACACATCATGAAAAATTATGTTGATGTGATATAAAGAGACCATTAATTGAAATAAATAGAGTGAAATCCCAACTAAAAACATGAAAAGAAATTTAGTGATTTTGATGATGGGAGGTTTTCAATTATATGATTTAGTTTATTATCTTAATGTATAATGTGGATGATAATTCTTATCAACCTTCAAACTCAATGTAAAAAAAATAATTATCATGTGATCATTACTACCAGTGTGGGGTATTTGAATGATGTATTGAAATGTACACATATCATACACTCCATAATAGATAACATCTTATTTGATTGCAGATCTTCCAACTATTTTATATCTAATGAATATGAGAAGGCTATCACACTGCCACCATAAAAAATTAGATATTGATTTAGCGATCAAAACCCTTAATAGTATGATGATCACATATCATGTATATGGATCTTATTTGGTTTAATAAAATGTGAATGTGCTTCATATAAGTCATTTTATTATCCCTCTAGTTGAATTTGACGTGTTTTTGGAAATGAATCAGCTATATCTATACATATCCCATGTTAATTTCAATGAATGGAAGGTCACATTAATATTCTAAATCAACATTTGATTATATTTTACCATGATGTTCAATATGAATATCTAATAGATGTCACTTCCACATTATGGGTATAACAACCTATTCATAAGTGATATTTTCATTAAATGTGTTTGGAGTAACCCAACATGAATGATATTCTTATTTTTGGAGTTTAAAATAATTCAATACCTAAAGACATGCCTATTGCACCCCACAATCATGATGATCAGTTTCCAATAGAACTCATACCAAGCACAAAAACCATTTGAAAGACTCCATATTTAATGGACATTATAGATGTATAGGAATTGAATAATAACCTCTAGGAGAATCATAGAAAAGTATTAATATGACCTGGTGAATCAAATTAGGATTCCCATATTCTTTTTGTTAAGATGAATGATGGGTTAATGATAATGATTACAGATTATTGACAACATAACAAGATCACAATAAAGAAAATGTGTCCTCTAATATGTATTGATTACTTTTTTATAAACTAAACAAAACTAAAGACATTTATAATATTTTACTTCATCTTGGATATCATCAATTGAGGTTCAAGAAGGTGGATATACTAAAGAAAACCTTCTGTATAAGGTAGGGTAATTACCAATGTATAATAATTACATTTTGATTTACTAATTTGTCTTTAATATTCATAGATTGAATGAATATATTATTTAGAGATTATTGTCGTTAGTTTTTGGTTGTATTTATAGATTATATTTTTAAATATTATATTATTAAGGAAGAGATATAAAAAAAATTATATTTTTTATGAAGACCCAAAGGATGGAGAATCTATATAAAAAATTTAAGATTATTAAATTTTGGAATCCTAAGGTCTCATTCCTAGGTCATAAAATTTCATGTAAGGTTATATTAGTGGATCCTTCACGGATTGAAGTAATTAAACAATATCTTGACCAACCATGATGATCGAGAGCAGAAATTTTCTAGTGTAAGAAGAACAATATTGACTCTTTTTGATAAATTTTTCACAAATACAAAATTCTCTAACCAATATGATGTTAAGGTAATTGAGTATCTTTATACAGGTCAATGTGAGTAAAATTTCAATCAATATAAAATATTGTTTTCAGTGAACATTTTCTCACATTACCCTATAGTGTAGAAGAGCCTATTGTCTACAGTGATGCACTGAATATGGAACTGGGATGAATCCTCATGAAGAACGACATGATGATAGATTATTCCTCTAGTTAATTGAAAATTCCTGATTATAATTATCTAATACAATTTTATTTGGATGTAATAATTTTTACATTGAAAATATTTCATTATTGTCTATATATTGAAAGGTTTGATACATATAATGACCATAAAATCATGAAGTATGTATTCAAATAAAAATATTTGAATATGCAATAGTTTCATGACCTATCCATGTGGGGACCATTTCATGACTCCCCTAGCCCATCTCCAATGGGTTAGGGGAGGGTGTGTAGCACCAAGTAGGCATATCACTAACACGGGAGGCATTGCCTTCGTAACTATTCACACACACACATATCCAAGACACAAATGTAAAAATGATAAAAGTACTATGAAAAAAATGCATGCATACCACTATCTCAACCAAAAGAGTATGATAGAAGTAAAAAATTGTAAAGTAAATCGGACCAGAATATAATCCCAACAAAAATATTCTACAAACCAAAAGGTCCAACATGTAAAAAAGTGTGATGAGATTTCTTTCTATAGCAGTATAAATACCTCAGTATTTCTAGTTTCACAAAGTACCTTCTGGTCTTGGTCCTTGTCCACCTAGGACTCCGTCAGAAGGTCAATGAACTACACAAGACATGACATGTGTGAGCAAATCCCATATATGGGTGATTATAAAAATATGTAGTAGGACACCCCAAAACCACAAATCAATACACAAAGGAATGATATAGTCCAGTCTACACAAGTATATTTCTACAAAATATGACAAGGATATCTAGATATACTCATACCAAGACATGTAGTCTGGAGGTACGTCACACCTATCGAATACCACCACATGGGATCCAGCTCGAAGAATCCATGAATCAATCATCCTAAAGAACGTACTCTTGGGTCAGATAACACAGATGACATCCATATGAGAAGTATTGTTCTTCGAGATCCATCCTGAGAGAGATATAATGAATAATCTGAAGGGAGATATGATACATCAGATTGATATCACATCCAAGGCCATGGGGTGATACAAATAACTCAATCTGGAAGAACCGTCTATATAGGGGATCGACGCATAGTGAATCTGGTAACGTCTATACCCAAAAATATACCTAGGGAATGAACAATGAATAGAGGATCCCTCATAGATCCTCATGGAGGATTCCAAAAAATACATCCTAGGAGTCCATATGATTGGATCATACTCTAATGTGTCGGAAAAAATACACACTAAACATCAAGGAAATGATCAAGGGCACAAAGCCTAATAAAACCTGTATAATATAAGGTGGAGAAAGATTCCTTGCCTCATAGAAAGGGATAAACGATGTGTAGTTTGGCCACACAATGTGTCCCTTGACCCCATGTACTTCCTGTGTACAACGGCCCGTGTCAGGAAAACATATCATGTAGAGAAGGGTGTACATGACATTTATAAAGGCTTACATGCTATGTCTGTCTATCCGAGGTCCACCCATGTACCCCGACCTTGTGCAGGTAGACAGTGGAAACCCGTGTCTGTCTGACTGTGTACTAGTACATGGGGTAGCCCATGTAACCAGTCTAGGTCTGGACATATGGTGGAGTACATGTTGTGTAATCCACCCCATTTTCATGTATCCTCCAAGATACACTCAGAGACATGTTTAAGGTCCCACATGCCATGTGATAGGTTTCACTTGTTGTGTTATAGTTTACTACTACTCAAAACCCTATACATTGCCCTTTTGGTCCCACACATCGTGTATTTCAAAATACATGCCCTGTTCATCATGATTTTCCAGAATCCCTCATCTTCACACAAATCGTCTTCTTCGTTAATACGGACACTGTTTGGGCCATGTGTTGTCAAGAAACTCCAGATCTGAAGTCATGTGGTAATTCCATCACCAATTTCGTAGTTTTAGGACTCCAATCTTCTCATAAATCCGATTCTGATCACCCACATGAAGAATGATTGAAGGAAGACATATTCCGAATTACATTGATTCATTCATCAATATCGTCGTCACACCTCTACTAGGTTACCTAAGCCTAGATCAACAATCTTTTATCATTGCACTATGAATATAAGGCACAATGATCATACCTTCATAACCCCCTGATATTTCAAGAACGCATGGGGGAATAGGGTGAAGATGTCACATGGAACAAACCTGAGGAATGAACCTTAGCCATTGTTTTTTTGGTCTCAATATGTTCTGTAAGAATGGTCATTAATCTAAACAGCATAAAAAATAATCATCCCCAAATCAATATCACAATCAACACATCCAAGAAGAATGATTGAAAAATGGGACAACCTATTCATGAGATGATCCAGGTTCATTATTGAATCTAAGAACTTGAATAAAGGAATTGAAATAAATATTCCCATTTTGGGATTTTGATCATTCATTTTCAAGGATTCATTGCTGATGTAAATCTGTCAAGAACGGTCATGACCCATCATCTCATCGTTGTATGTCAATAGGTTTATCCAAGGATTTCTCTAGAGCCATTAGGGATTTATCCAGGGTTATGAATTCGAACAATGGTACCCTTTGCAAGATGTTAATAATATATATATAAAATGTGTTGATTCATCACTATATAACGTTAAAAAAATTTATTTATTTTATTCTTTAAAATTCCCAAAAAAAAACTAACATTCAAACCAACCTATGTCGTCCGATGTAAGGAATCACCTAAGGTAAGTTTGGTGCTCTAAACACAGCGATGCCCTCATATTTTCTATTTGGGTATAAATTTATATGTTTTTTCACTTTTTTTGGATAACCGTTCATGCGTTCTATTTAATATGTTTAATATATTTCAAAAATTTATTCCAAACACACCAGGCCTTAGAAGCGCACATTGTCTTAGCACCTAGGCTGGAATTACATCCATATAATTTTTCAAAATAATACATAGAAAATACAAAACATTAAATTCTCTTGACCTTATCCCTTTACATCCATGAAAATTCAAAACACAAGGATACTCAAAAATATGTGGGTACTATGCACGAATATTAGCCTCCCTCAGCCACGTGCTCTCATGAATATTAATATTCTTCCACCAAACACACACCAAAGAAAATCACACACCCACATGGGATCCTCTCATACCAGTCCTCAATCTCCATGGGGTACCCTATAAAACTAACTCCATCCTCAATGACCAACTAACCCTAGTCGATAAAGTGTGATGGATAAATCACATACCTCTTCAGCTATAACACACAGAAGACGTTTTGTACCTTGTGAAATTCCGAGGTTAGATCGAGATGGTATGACACCTCACAAACTCTATACAGTATAGTAAAAGGGCCGATTAACCATTGATATAACTACTTTCACCTTCCAAATCACTATAACCCACGTCGAGTTGAGACCTAAAGGAACACATGGCCTCCTTGCTCGAACTCCAAAGGCCTATGTCTCCTACCATAGTACTACTTTTTCAAACATTGAGAAGTATTCATCTACTCATGGATGATCTACACATTCTCTGTAGTATCTCACACCAACTCTCATCCCATGAGTACTGACTCTCCTATGTCAGTCTAGTAAAGTGGTGACCAGTAGGGTTGCCCGTACAGAGCCACTAATGGTTTCATACCAATGGTGGAGTGGTAACTGTTTTTGTGGGAAATATCAACCTATGGAAGGTGATACTCCCAAATATGATTGAAATCCAACATGAAATCTCACAACATGTACTCCTGAACCTGAATGGCCCTCTCCGTCTATCCATCAGTCTAGGGAGGAAACAATTCCCTCAAACATAACTAAGGCCCAAATACATCCCATAATCACTTCCACAACCAGGATGTGAAATGATCATCATGATGTTAAACAATATTCAATGGAAATATTTGAATCCAAACTATATTCTAAACATAGAGGTCTCCCAAGATCACTCAGCTCCCAGATATTAAGGAAGTGCTTCCACTTGGTGAGTTGGTCAATGATCACCAGATGGCATTGTTCCCTATGGACATGTGTGGTAGACCCATCACAAAGTCCATCTATATCCCACCCCACTTATACATCCACACCTCAATGGGTAGATAAAATATCCATGGAACTTAGTGCCCAGCCTTCACTTGCTGACAAGTAAGGCATTGAGTGTAAAACTCTTCAACTCCCTTCTTCATTCTAGGAAATAAGAACTGATATTTAAGGCCAAGGTACATCTTCTCCATACATGGATGTACTACAAAATCAGTTGTATGAAGCTACCCTAGAACCAACTCCTACAATGCCACTGGTACAACTATACATCCTCTGAAAAGAAAAAAGTTCTCTCGACCTTTTGAATATCCATATGCAGCATGTCCTATAGATATCTAACCATGTAGAGTCTCATAGTCTGTATCATGAAGTTATGCCTCCATGACACACTGTATGAGTTTAGGGGTAATAACCATCGACTGGAGGTAAGATCCCCATATCCATCCACAAAGGATATCTACAACAAGGACATCTAATTTGATACCTCATCTAGAAACTGCAAACTCAATCCCCTACTGAGAGCACCTTCCACCATGATCCCCTTCCCAAGTGTATAGATGATCTCAAAGTCATAATCCTAGAATAACTCTAGACACATCATCTATATCATGTTCATATCATCCTGTGAGAAGACATACATATGAATTTGGTGGTCATATTAGATGATAAATCACTCACTCATTAGGTAGTGTCACCACATATCCAATGAAAAGACAAACACTGCTGAATCATGATCTTGGGTCGCATAGTTCTGTTCATTTTCTCTCAAATGGTTTGAACCATAGACAATAATTTCATGACTCTTCATCATAACACAACAAATTCTGGTCCCGGATGCATCGCAGAACACTACATACTCGACACCCTCCTCTGGTAATCTCAATATTGGGGCACTTGTCAAACTCTACCTCAAAAACTGAAAATCTGGATGAAATTTCTCCATCCACAAAAAGGGATTCCCATTTTAGTCAAAATATTTCATAGGTGTTGATATCTTGGATAAATTAGGGATGAATATCCAGTAATATCTTTCCAGCCCAAGGAAGCTCAGCACCTCCAGCATGATCCTAGGTGGATCCCATGCTAACACTTTCTCAATCTTGGTCAGGTCCACTACCACTCCATTAGCTGAGATAACATGTCCTTGAATATAGACCATTTGAATCTAGAACTGTAACTTCAAGATCTTCCCATAATTCTTGTGCTCAGAGAGTACGTCCAGAACTATCCTTAAGTATCTCGTGTGCTCCTCCTCAAAAACTGAGCACACAAGGATATCATCGATGAATACTACCACGAACCGTTCTATGTATGGATAGATGATCCATATCATGAGTCCCATGAACACTAGTAGGGTTTTCTTCATGCTAAAATGAATCACCAAGTACTCATAATGATCATAGAATCAATGGAAATCCATCTTCTCTATATCCTCGTCCTAAACTCACAGCGGGTGATTGAGTAATCTGAGGTAAACCTTCATGAACCATTGTGATCATATAAAATGATCAAATAGGTCATTGATACTCAGTATTGGATACTTTTTCTTCACCATTACCTATTTCAAGTGCTTGTAATTCACAACCAACATCATGATCCCATATTTATTTTTGGAAAACAAAATTGGGGTCGCGTCGGGTGAAACACTGGGTCTCATAATGCCCTTACTCTATAAATCCTCCAACTTCACCCTCATCTCGTGAAGCTCTATGGGAGACATCAGATATACTGGTGTAGATATAGGTGTCAACTCATGGAGAAGTCATGCATATGTCTATCTTTCTATGGGGAGTTAGTCATGGAAAATATTCATGAAAGAAATCCTTATACTCTGCCACTACATCATGGAACTAGAAAATCATAACATTCGTTTTCCTGAGGATCATATGAGACAAGTGATGAGTGATCAGATTCACCCTCTTATGCATGATTCCATATTGTGCATCAAGGGTTTACCATTCTACAACAAAGGAAAATGTCATTCCATCATTTCAGACACACCACACCATTCACCTAAAACTGTAAATCAAGGCATGGACTGAACATAACCATTCCGTACAATGAATGATGTCGTAAGGCCTCAATGCTACCACTAAGATCATCCAACTGAAACTCTCACATACTAGGGTAAGTTAAAACTATCAACAAAGATGTGTGATCATTAAGTGTCCTCCCATATGCGCCTCCAAGCATAAGGGTTGAGTTAGATATTCTAATGGAATCTTAAGGTTTCATACAAGATATGTGATGAGAAAGGAATGACTAGAACCTATGTCTTTTAGTACGACATATAGAGTATAAAACGAATAGATTATACCTTGAATAATACCTAGATCACCTAGGTCATATGACCCGACTATATGTAGTTGTCACCACCCCTATCCTATAGCTACCTAAGCCTAGCATGAACCTCCTGGGGGAAGTGCTGGTAACACGTCGAAACATCAACCACCTCCCGCTGCTCTCCCAACTCCTCTTCTAGGTCTTCCACCATGTGGATATACCTACTCTTGCATCTTCCTCTTCCTATATGGTCCATCAACTATATCCCTATTAGTAGAAAGATGTGTTGTACAATCCTGAGTGATATTTACCCTACTTTCACATGAGTAGAACCACCTCTCCCGAAACAGATTAGATCCACCATGTGAACCATGAAATACATCACCTCTATCCTGGGACCTCCTCCTGAAAAATATCCCATGTCTGGATCCTTGAGACCAGTGTCAGCTCCCTGTAGTCGAGGTCTATGAACCTGCCTATCCAAGGTTGAATACCACCGGTTGTCTCTGCTAATCCAAGAATCTCTCCACCACCAATGCTCACTCGAGAACCCCAAAATAAGTAGGAATGATTAAATGGAAAATACTAGCTTGGATGTCTCTGCGTAGACCTCACTCGATGGTTTGAAACTTTAATTACTGATCCCTGGCCATATCCATCGTGTACTTGGAAAGGTCAATGAACCTCAATGAATAATCAGCTATTGTCATACTACCCTGCGTGATATGATGAACATATTGTATGCATAAACCTCTTAGCATAATTGGTGGAAACTCCCCACTAAAGATAGAATAAAACTCTATCCATGAGATATCCACCTTGTCGTGAGTCTACATAACCAAAATCCTCCATCACCATATTGATTTATATATAAGGATCATTTTTAGGATCACCATTTGATCGGTTGGTGTCCTGATGAGATGGAAAAGTCAGGTCACCGCCTCAAGCCAGTACATAGTGGCCTGAGGGTCCGGCTCACCTCAGAACATGAGGGATATTTGTCCCTAAAACAAATGAATTGCACCCAGCATGCGCTCCTCATCTACTGGTATTCTAGTTACCACAAGTAGCTCCACCGATGGTGGAACAATTGGTGCACCACCAGAAGGTAACATCTGGGAAACTGGTCTATGTATTGAATCCTCGTCATTGAGGGGGTCATGATAATAATCGCGATGCTAGGTCCTAGATAGTATGCATCATAAATACATCCTTTATGAAAACAAGACGTACCACGGTTAATGAGTATATCTGGATGGCTGACTCAAGAAGGACACAAAAACCACAATCCATTCTTATATGATGCATGTACCATTGTTTTTTCTATAACCACTTTTCTCATGTATTGATCCCAAAATAAGGTTATTATTGTCTTGTGGTATGGATATGTCGGCCGCTACACCAACACTAGAATCCCTTACCTGAAAATACGAACTCAAAACACTTAACATTGTTTCCCAAAACCAATATCAAAGGCTATAAGTCCTAATGTAGAACTGACCCCTCTGATACCACTCTATCAAGACTCGTCCCAGTGGGTCTAGTTCCAAAACACCCCATTCCCTCATCCAATAGTCTAGGGGCTGATTACTATCTTCAAGTAGGTATATCACTAACATGGGAGGGATTTCCTTAGTACCTGTACACACACACAGACATCTCCAAGACATAAATGCTCAAATGAAAAAACCACTATGAAACAAAGGCATGCATACCAATATGTCAACCAATAGAGTACGATATAAGTAAACCATGTAAATTAAACTGGGCCAAAATACAATCTCACCAAAATTATTTCTTTAAACCACAAGGTTCAACCTATAAACAAAGGTTATTGGGACTTCTCTCTGTAGTTGTAGGAACACATCAACCTGTATGATCTCACAAAGTACCATTTGGTCTTGGTACTTTTTCGGTTCTACCTAGGACTCTGTTAAAAGGTCTCTAATCATCACATGACACAACACTTGCAAACAATAATCACACAGGGTTGAGTATCAAAATACTCATTAGAAAACCCCAAAACCACAAAGAAATACACAAAGGGAAGATATAGTAAGCTACAAAAATGTATATGTATACAACATATAATAGGGATATCTAGATATACTAAAACCAAGAAATGCAGTCTAGAGGTAAGTTATAACTACCATATACCAACACTAGAGATCCAACTCGAAGATTCCACGAAGCACTCTTCTTGGAGCACGCACTCCTGAGTCTGATAACACTGATGACATCCATCCAAGAAGTATTGTTTATTGGGAACCATCTTGAAGGAGATATGATGAATTTTTGAATGATAAATATGATACATGAAATTAGGATCACAATCAAGGTCATGGAGTGATGCCAATTATTTCATCTAGAAAAACCCTCTAAGTAAAGGATTGTTTCCCAGTGAAGTTGGTGAAATATATACCAAAAACTCTACCTAGGGTATGAAGAATGAATAGAGGGTCCCACACTGAGCCTCTCAAGGGATTTCAACAACTCTATCCTAGATAACCTACTAAAGGGATCATACTCCAATGTGTAGGAAAAGTTACACAACAACCTTTAGGGAAATGATGGAGGGCATGGACCCTAATGAATCTTATCAATGATATGGAGGAGAAAAATCTATTCCATGTCGAATGGGATACACAACATTTAGTAGGGTCACACATCCCTTGATCCCAGGTACTACCCATGAACAATGACTTGTGTCATAAAATCATTTCATGTAGAAAAGGGTATACATGGTGTGTAGAAAGGCTTACATACCATTTCCATCCATCCAGCATTTTCCTGTTTACCCAATCGTGTGCTAGTACATGGTGTCAACCAGTGTCCGCCTGCCCATGTACCTATACATGGGGTTTCCCTTGTAATCGGCCTGGGTCAAGTCATGTGGTGGAGTACATGGAGTGTACTCCACCTTATGTCCATGCATCCCTTGACATACACACTGAGTCTCAGGGAAAATCCCACACACAATTTGATAAGTGTCACATGTCATGTGAAACATTACACCTTCCCAAAACCGTAACCGCTACTCAGTGAGGCCCACACACTGTGTATTCTGAAATACACTAAATGTTCATTAGGTTTTTCTAGAATCCCTAGTTCGCATGCTGATTATGTTCATCATTGGTCCAACTATGCATTGTTGGGAAACTCTAGACCCAAAGTCGTCTGGTCATGACATCCCCAATTTGGAATGTTTCAGGCCTCCAATACGCTCAGAAGTCCAATTCTGATCACCCATAAGAAGAACACTTGAAAGGTGATATCTTATGAAATACATTGATCTGTCATTCTCTATCATCCCTGCACCACCTCTAGGTCATCCCAATGTCGAATCTATAATCTTGTATCATTGTGTTGTGAATTGAAGGTGTAATGATCAACCATTCATAACCCTGTGAAGAGAAAATAATGTATAGGGGAATGAGGGAACAAATCACATGGAAAAATTCTAAGGAACAAACCTTAACTGTTGTGCATTATGGTCATGATCTTATTTATAAGAATGATCATCAATCTAAAAATCATAAACAGTAATCATCAAAAAATTAATCATGCAATCCACCTATCCTATAAGAATGGTCATACCGTGGGTCAACCTGTTCATGGGTTGATTAGTGTTTTTCATTAAATATAAGAATGTAAAAGAAGGAATTGAAATAATAATTATATACTAGGGATTTGGATCATTCTCTCTCAGGGATTAGTTATCGATGGTGATTTGTCAAGAATGGTCATGATTCCCCATCTTTTCATTGTATGTTGATAGCTTTCCTCAAGGATTTATACATAGCTTCTATAGATTTATCTAGGGTTATGAATTCTAACCCTGGTCCCCTTCCCAATTATTTATTAAAAAATTTAAAAAGCATCCCTTCATCACTATGTAATGTTAAAAAATATAATAAATCTTTAATTTATTTTATTCTTTAAAACATCCAAAAACTAACTTTCGTAGCAGGCTCGTGTCGTCTGATGTTAGGCCTCACCTATTGTAAAGTCGCTACTCTGAATGCAAAGGTGACCTCATATTTTCTATTTGGACACACATTTATAATTTATTACATTTTTTTAGAAAAACCGACCACACATGTTATTTAATATATTTAATATATTTCAATCATTTATTTCAGGCTTACCCAGCCTTGGAATCCCATGCTTTCTTAGGACGTGGTCTCAAATTAATTCCATATTATATTTAAAAATAATACATGGAATATATTTGAAATACAACTAGGGAATATTGGTATAGAAGATAAAATATTATGACTATTCAATACATTACAACCATGATAATGTTAACAAGGTGATGATGCTTTGAGTTAGAAATACTATATTAGATTTTCCTTGAAAAATATTAAAAGGGATCAATTTTTTTTGTATTTATAGAAGAGTGATATGGGAATCATTATATAATGGGATACATATTATATTTCATAGAAGAATGGTCAAACATCCATCAATTAGGGGATTATAAAGGTTAAGAAGAATATGAGAAATGTTCTAAAGTTCAACCATGATTGATATGTAATGATATAGTTTGGGAACCATGTTGTGTATGTTAATACCATACATGAAAAATGATCTATTTTATGAAACTTATTGTTCATCATTATATATTCACCTCATATGTATAATAATTTATAGATATGTAAAATAGTAATTCAAGTGGGATAACATGAAAAATAGAAATTTTAGAGTATGTATCTCGATTAATTGTATGTCCTCATGTTAAGGATGAGGGATAAAATTCTAATGGTATGTTAAAAACATTACATATACCAAAATGTAAATTGGAATAAATCCCAATAGATTTTTTTAAAGGAATACCAAAGAAATAATAAGGGAATAATGTTTTTTGGAATGTTGTAGATTACCATTTAAATCCATCACATTTTATTCCTATTGGAGAATATTTCCAACATTATCAACATATATGGATATAAGACATTTAAGTGGTAGTATTTAACAGAGCAGAACTCTAAATTATATTCAATTGGGATCTAGGGTCTTTCTCAAAGTTCTGGATAATTATAGAGAAGGATATGGATATCCAGTTGTGTTTAATTATTATATGTCATCCTTATAAAGATAGTTATGTCAAGAGGAAAATTCATAGTCAAGAAGACATTTTTATATTTTTCTCTATCTATTTCAAATTTGGCTGGTATCAACAACATCCATTACTAGAATTTTATTAAAATCATAGATTTTAATCAATCATTCTGATGTATCCTTTTAAATACCTCTATGGGATGTTGTTCATGAGTCCAATGTGTTGGGATGAAGTTGGAGATAAAATTTTATCTGGTCTAATTCTTAATAATGAAATATAAAATAGGGTCTGAGCTATTCGGTAATACATCAATTTACATCAAAGTTGAAAGAATAATTTACTAAAAATAATTAGAGAGATTTGGAAATATAATTTGGTGAGAAGGTATTACCATGAATTTCTAAATGGAATATGTTTTTGAGATTCATAATGGATATTTTAATCCTATATATATCATCCCTTTCAAAATTCATAATCTGGTTAATATGGTTTCTTATCATTTGGTTCTTCTCCCAAGCCTCTCTCGTGTTCATGATGTATATCATGTATGTATCCTAAGAATTTAAATACCTAATCCTTAACATATTTTGAACTCAAACACTGTACATCTAGATAATTAAATTTCTTATGAAAAATAACATATATAAATCTTGGATCATTAATATAAAGTGATACATAACAAGACTACTCACTCATTAAAATTTAATTAGAGGAATTAGAAATTTGAGGAAGTTATACATGAACATGATGATTTGATGTTTGAGAGATATTTGGGTTTTTTAAACATAGTGATGGAATTTAAATGGGTAAATTCGTTTTAAGTGGAGTATAATGTAACAACCCATGACTATAAATATATTTTTCATTGTAATAAACATGATGTATTTAACATATTTCTTTAAACATGATAATGATTCTAAAAGAAATATAATATAACATACCATTGAAGCATATACTTTCAATTGGTGTGTATGAATTGTTATAAAAATAATTTAATATATGTATAATTATTTGGTTCAATAATTATTTTTAATGTTCATGAATTAAGAATTCAATTTATATCAAAGTCATTTTCTGTTTCAATATTTTTTCTTCAAAAAGGTTTGGTATTGTCATTTTCTAAATAACAATTAGATATAATTTCTATAAATTTTTGTAATTTTATGTTAAAAAGATTATTTCACTTTCTAAATCATCATATGAAAATCATCTTAAGTTAAAATTGTAATTTTTCTTGGAGAGGAATAAATTTTTAGTGAATAGTGATGAAATACTGATTTTATTGAAAAATACCATTTCCATTCTTGTTTTTATAAACTACCATTTTTCGAATTATTTTTAAAATTTCATTAGTTCATTTTGAGTAATATAATACAATTAATTTAATTTTAATCAACTTTATACTTTATTTTTGTTTAAAATAATTTAAATACCTAAAAATGATGTTTTCATGAAAAATTTATTCATTGTGTTTGGTGGGGTTTTTTTAAAATGAATTTATGACACTTATAATGATTGAATTTGATAAAATAAATTTCATATTGAATCAAAATTTATACTATATAATTTTCTTAACATAATTTTTGGTCATTTTGAATAGTATCTATGGTAAAAATTCATTTCTTTTGTGAAAGGTTAATGAGTGGTTAAACTAAAGGGATTGTGGTTAAAATGGACTAAAAATATTCCAAAATAATATTTTATGAATATATAATTGTTATATAAATATATATATTAAATAATGATCTAACTTGGATTGATTTATATTGAGTAATTCATTAATGTATTTTAATATTTTGAAACATTTTATATGTGTTCTGTCTCTCTCTTAAAAATGGAGACCACCTCTACTATCTTACTCACACATAAAGTGCCTCTTATCATATAAAATTTCGAAAACATTATTTCAAAATATTCCTTCCCATGTCTTAAAGGACATGGTTTGATCCTAATACCATCCCTTCATGGATTAAGGCATACTACAATGGATGTCTTCAAAAGAGGTGTAAATGTATTAAAAAAACGTTCAATATAATTTCTTCTTATACCTCTTAAAAATCCATGGTATACACTATTAAATAACGGATTAAATTTCTCAAACATACATAATTACTATAATAACCATGGAGATTCCTTTTTTCTCCTCCTTTTTATCAATTGGGAAATATAAGTATCGATGGTATACACTGAACGGGCTACACCTAGTGGGCCGGTCTGGACTGCGGCCCGCAGACCTGACATGAATCGGGTCTGGTCGACCCGAACAGGTCGGATCGGACCAGACTGGGGCCCATCTGGACCCAGATATGCCTTTTTGGACATAACTTGAGAACTGAGCATCCGTTTGATGACCCGTCTATGGAGATGTAATCGTTGGATCAAGAAAATCATTTTGGTATAATCCACATGTTTTTTGGATAAAGTTGGAGTATGGCCGGGTTGGATCGAACCCAATTCCAACTGGGCCCTCAGAACAAAAATGCTATTAACTTACAGACTGAGTGTCTGATTGACGCGCCGTTTGTCACGTTGGGTTTCTTATGATGCGAATGACCTTTGGGATACTTCATAACGAGACTTTGTGGCAGTTGAAGTATCGAATGATGGATTGAGGAGCAGACCCTCCTCGAATCAAGCTTGCTTAGTGCGGGATCCCTATGGCTGGCTATACTTGAAGAAACTTTAGATACTATGTCGGTCATCTTCAGATCATATGTGGGTTATCACTCTGTGATCCTATATGGGTCAGCGCATACTGATCATATGTGGGTCATCTCCATATCTTATGTGGGTCATCTTCGATCTTGTGTGGGTCATCTTCGATCTTGTGGGGGTCAATAACAGAGCGTCTCAAAGAAGTAAGATAATCTAGAAATATAGGTAATCATCTATACTTATGTACTTAAGTTATACCCGATGTGAGCTGATTCTTTACCTTTGTGGTACACTTTTATGTGGTGATACCTTTGTGGTATTCTTCTGTGTGGCATTACCTTTGTGGGACTTACCTTCTCGGTGATACCTTTGTGGTATTCTTCTGTGCGGCGTTACATTTGTGGTACTTAACTTTGTGGTGTTACCTTAGTGGTATTATTTCCTTCATGGAACAGTTGAGATTTTGGCTAAAGAGTTGGGACTTTTGTTTCCTCATGAATAATATGGGTATACTTGATAACTTAGGTATACGTGTGAGAATATACCTAATTAGGGTTGACTATTGTTTCCATGATTTGTGATTACGGTATTACTTTTTGGTTTAACCTTTGTGAATTTTGAGAGACCTTCGGGGGTATCGGGGTCCTTACTGAGTATTTTTATTCTCACCCCTGCATGGGCTACGCCTGCACCTTGTTGTGTCTTGTGTAGATGATGGACAATGCTGACTAATGACAAGGGTACCAGGACTGGAGGCTACTCAAAGGTGGACCTTAGATGAGGCATACCGTAGAGACGATCATTAGAGAGCAGTACCTACCCTTTAAGTTGGATCCTTGATGGGTTTCCATAGGATTTGTTTTTATTTTTAATTGTACTTTCCTGTTTAGCTTGTGTTTTGGCCCCTTTACTTACTGTACATACTCTTTTTACTATATAGTTTTCCTTGTGCGTGTATCTTTCTGTGTGCTTGGATTGCATGAGTTACAGGTTAAAAAGGCAATACCTTCCCGAATTTAGGGATATTATTTTTAGTGCAAGTTGCGAGCCCATGGCCTATGGAAGGCGGGCTTGGGGTAGTCATGGCACGAGCCCCGGGGGACTAGTCATGAAAAATTGGTATCTGATGAGCCGGTTCTACCAAAGAACTAGGAATCTGATCTTTTCTTTGTGGCAATAGTGTTATGTGTGATGAGTGTGGTTTCTAGTTTTCAGAATCCGGTGTTGGTACGGGGGCCGACATATCCATACACCAGGACCCTGATTTCTGATTTCCGACTCAGTTCACAGAAACACTAATTGTGTGTGTGTTTTTGAAAAAGTTTTATTTGTGATCTCTTTGAGTCATATCACCAGTTATAACTTATTGAACATTGTGCACATGTTACTTTTCAGGATGCCTCTAAGTAGATTTCCAGCCAGGGTTCCAGGTAGAGTATGCGATGACAGCCCACCGAGCAACGAGGCTTCGGTGCAGGGCCACCTTACGATAGTTGTACCATCAGGTGGTGTACCAGCAGCACCACTACCCATTGGGAAACCAATTCCACCAGACCCATTAGGAGAGGGTGCACACTACTTGGGCGCGTTGCACGAGTTCCATCGCCAGAGGTCACTAAGGTTCCTAGGTGAGACAAATCTACAAGCGGCTGAGGACTGGATGGAGGCCATGGTTAGAGTTTTTCGACTGGTTTGGACACCAGCTGATCTCATGGTGATCCTTGCTGCCAGTCTTCTTCAAGAAACAATGAGTAGATGGTGGATCTTGATGCTCCAGGTTCATGAAAGGGTGAAACTCTTCTGGACGGACTTCGAGAGCCTTTTTAGAGTAGAGTTTGTCCCAGTAACCTTATGCTCTGTGCGTATATAGGAGCTTCTCCACTTGCAGCAGGGTAGCATGACTGTGGCTCATTATTCAGCGAGGTTCACCGACCTCTCATGCTACTCCCCTGACATAGTGAATGACCCTTTCTACAGTGCCCGGACCATCGAGGAGAGGCTCAGATGGGAGATTATATCTTCGATGATTTCTCTTAACATCTCTATGTAGGTGGGGGTGTTAGAGAAAGCACTCTTAGTGTAGAGTTTTCTTGTTGATCAGTCACTGACAGCGAGACCCATCGTCGGATGTCACATAGTAGAGTCATCTGTAGCTGGCTATAGACAGATGATGTAGAGGTCAAAGAGGATGAGACCTATAGGTGGATGACCATAGGATATAGGGTCAATCGTGAAAGGTTCTCGAGATATAGTAGGACGATCGAGGAGCATAAAGTGTTACTCATGCGGCGAGCAGGGTCATATGGCTCACGACTACCCAACCCATCGTACCGAAAACCAGAAGACAGTCAATGAACCTCATGGGTAGAGGTGAAGATTTGATCGAGGAGGAATTCATGCTAGAGGCGGACGTGGAAGAGGAGCAGGCCGTGCAGCAGGCGGTGGGCATCGATTCGAGGTTCTGCCGCCACCACCTATAGGTGGTCCACCCCGACCACAAGGAATAGGTGGATAGGGACGAGATCATATCTTGTTAGCTTAGGCTTATGACCACAGTGCTCCAGAGATGATAAGAGGTATGATATGTTTCAACACCTCCTTTGCTATAGTACTTATAGACACAAGTTCCAGTCACTCTTTTATTTCAACAACCCTCGTTCAGAGCACTGAGATTCCGATGGAGCCATTGGAACAATCCTTACATCTAGAGACTTCTATGGGAGCAGATTCAATGATTACACAATGGTTCCAGTAGTGTGAGATTACTCTAGGATGAGAGAGCTTTTGTTGGGATCTTCTAGTAGCGGTGTTGTGGACTTACGACATCATCTTTGGTATGGAATGGTTATCTATAGTCCAAGATCAGATCGACTATATTAGGAGAAAATTGTGGTGTTTCTTTGAGGATGGGACAAGGTTTTCCTTCACCGACGACAAGGGAACCATTGTAGCACAGGATGGACTTACCCGGAGGAGGGTGCTGCCGATCACACATCATTTGTCTAGCCTTAACCTCAAGGAAGTTGATGTCGAGTGTCCGAGCTATCATGTAGTGGTGGACCAGTACGCTAATGTTTTTCCAGATGATGTTTCAGGTCTACCCCCTCATAGAGATGAGGAATTTTATATCAACTTGTACCCAAAGACGACACTGATATCTACACCAGAATATCTCATGCCTCCCGCAGAGCTTCGAGAGCTGCAAGTACACATGTAGGACTTCTAGATCAAGGGGTTCATTAGGCCTAGTGTTTCTCCTCAGGAATCCTTGATTTTGTTTTCTAAAAAAGAGGATGGGAGTTTGAGACTCTATGTGGACTATCAGTGCCTGAACTAGGTGACCGTGAAGAACAAGTACCCACTACTGAGGATTGAAGATCTCTTTGATCATATGAAGGGAGCATGGTGGTTTTTAAAGATAGACCTCAGATCAGGTGATCACCAGCTCAGGGTACGAGACGAGGATGTGCATAAGACGGACTTAATATGTCGGTATAGACATTATGAGTTCTTGGTTATGCCATTCGGCATGACCAACACCCCAGCAGTGTTCATGGGACTCATGAACAGGATCTTCCAAAAATACCTTGACTACTTTGTGGTAGTCTTCATTGATGACATCCTGATATACTCAGATACAGAGGAGGAGCATTCCTATCATCTAAAAATAGTTTTGGATACACTTTGAGAGCACCAGCTTTATGGTAAACTCTCGAAGTTCCAGTTCTGGATACTAGATGTCCACTTTCTGGGACACGTTATCTTGGAAGGTGCAGTTACGATGGATCCAACACAGATTGAGGCTGTTCTTTCTTGGGAGCCACCCAGAAGTGTGAGGGATGTGTGGAGTTTCCTGGGTTTGGCCGGTTACTACCATAGGTTTGGGAATGACTTTTCCATAGTTATGCCACCCTTATCAATGTTGATGAAGAAGGGAAAACCCTTCATGTGGTCGAAGAGATGCTAGTGGAGTTTCCAGGAGTTGAGGTAGATACTAGAGAGTGCCCCCATCTTGAGGCTAAAGGAGGAGGAAGTTGGGTACGTCGTCTACTATAACACATCAGGGACTAGAATTGGATGTGTCCAGATGTAGGAGAAAGCAGTGATCGCTTATGGATATGAAAATCTTAGATATCCTGGGCAGAACTACGCTACCCATGGCATGGAGTTAATAGAAGTGGTCTTCACCTTGAAGATGTAGCGACATTACTTGATGGGAAAATGTTTTACACCCTACTCTGATCACAAGATTCTCATGTATATCTTCCCTTAGAAGGAGTTGAACCTGAGATAGTGGCATTGAATTGAGTTCCTCTAATACCATGACTTTGAGATATTATATACTCCTGTTAAGGGGAATGTAGTAGAAGATGCTCTTAGCAGAAGATCTGGTATACAGTTGTCGAGTGAGGTGATGGAGCATCTAGCCACTTTGAGGATATTCTATGTGGATCATGATAGAGTAGCTTTTATTTAGTATTTGATAATCACTCCTACACTCCTTCAGCGAGTTAGGTAGGTTCAACTTGAGGACAATAACTGCGAGGCTCGACGTGCTCAGATATCCAATGAACATGAACATGATAGATTTTATGAAGGTGGGGATCAAGTCTTCCTCTTCAGAGGGTGTACTATGATACTAGTGGCTCTATGGTAGGAATTGTTGAGAGAGTTCCATATGTCCCCTCTAGAGGTACATAAAGGAGTGGAAAAGATTTATAAGGACCTTCAATGTCAGCACTGGTTGTCGGGAATGAAGAAAGAAGTGGTAGATCTTGTCACACAGAGCCTCACTTGTCAGCAATGGAAGGTAGAGCATCAGGTCCCAATAAGTTTAGTTCAGTCACTATAGGTTCCAGAGTTTTAGGGGGTGTAATTTCTATGGACACTGTGATAGGACTTCCACGAACATCCAGGGGACATGATTCTATCTGGGTGATCGTTGACCGACTCACCAAGTCAGCCCACTTATGACCTATTAGAGAGAAGGGTTTAGTAGAGGGATTGGGACGCCTCAACAAGGAGAAGATTGTACAGATTTATGGGGAGCCATCTAGGATTGTCTCTGATCGTGATGCACGTTTTACTTCCTGACTATGGAAGGGGTTGTAGGAGGCGTTCGAGACACAAATTTGGTTGAGCATCGCCTTCTATCACCAGATGGATGGTCAGACAAAGAGGACCATTCAGACCCTTGTGGACATGTTGCATTCTTTCATCATTGATTTCAGCCATAGCTTGTAGGATCAATTTCCCTTAGTGTAGTTCACATACAACAATAGTTATCACTCCACAATCGGTATGGTACAATTTGAGGCATTGTACGGTCGACCTTGAAGATCACCTCTATGCTGGACTGACCCAAGGGAGTCAGCACTAATGGGACCAGATGTGGTACAAACTACCATGGAGAAGGTTTATATCATCAAGGAGTAAATGAAAACTACCCAGAGCTGGCAGATATATTATGCTGATAGGAGATGGAGAACTCTGGAGTTCAAGGATGGTGACCATTTATTTCTACCTGTCTCACCTCGACAAGGATTGCAGAGATTTATATAGTGCGACAAGTTATCTCTAAGGTTCATCGGACCCTTTCATGTCCTCATCAGAGTTGGTGGCATACCACTTAGCTCTTCCCCCTCAGTTTCACTAGGTGCATGACATTTTCCATGTATCCCAATTGAGGAGATTCATACATGATCCTTCGTACATCATTGACTAGGGAAAACTGGACATCGATGATGGGGTGACGTTTTCAGAGGTTCCATAAGAGATTGAGGATCGACGTGAGAGAGTTATATACGGGAAATCGATACCTATAGTGTGTGTATGTAGGAATCAAGAGAACCTCTAAGAGATAACATGGGAGTGGGATGCTCATATTCATGCTCAATACCCCCACTTATTTCCCTAATTTTTGTTGTGGATTTCAGGGACGCAACACCTTGAGTTGGGGAGAATGTAAAGACTAATAATTCTCTGTGTAAATTTATTTTTAATTATATAGAAATATTATGAGTCCGTGAAAATTGATGGCGTGTGATTCCGAGGTCTGGTGTGCCCATAATTAATTTTAGAAATTTTTTAGGTATATTCAGTAGACGCATGTGCAGTTTTTTGTAACTTTTGAACCGATGCTCAAAATTGATATCCGAGGACATTGTTGAACTCACATCACCGATATTTTCTTAAAGAGACATTCACCTCGACCGCAGTAGGTCGAGGGTGGAAGTTAGTTTTTTAGTTTTTCGTGGGAGATATAAAAAAAACTTTTATTTTATTTATTTTGAAACATCTCATTTGTTTTTGGTGTGGGGTACCACCCAACCTTGAACTCCCTCTTTAATGTGAGAAAATACTGGGTTTCTTCCTTAATTAAATG
Source organism: Viscum album (assembly GCA_963277665.1). Lineage (NCBI taxonomy): Eukaryota > Viridiplantae > Streptophyta > Magnoliopsida > Santalales > Viscaceae > Viscum > Viscum album. Next base: position 285,419,578 of record OY728151.1, on the reverse strand, counting down.
AGCCAACATTAATTGATTTAATTAACATAACTTAATTAAAGTTGGCTCCTCACCTCTCATGGTGGGAGATGGTTGGAAAAGGATTTTGGGAGAGATTTGGATAACATGGAAGGAAATCCTCCAATGAAAGATATGTGTATACTTGATAACTTTGGTATACTTGATAACTTAGGTATTATTTCCTTCTTGGAACAATTGAGATTTTTTCTAAAGAGGTGGGCCTTGTTTTTCCTCAGGAATGAGATGGGTATACTTGATAACTTAGGTATATGTATGGGCATATACCTAACTAGGGTTGATTTTTGTTTCCATGATTTGTGATTATGGAATTTCTTTTTGGTTTATCCTTTTTGGATTTTGAGAGACATTCAGGGGTCTTGGGGTCCCTACTGAGTATTGTTATACTCACCCCTATAAGGGATATTCCCACACCTTGTTGTTTCTTTTGAGGATGATAGAAAACGTTGACTGAGGACGAGGGTACCAGGACTGGAGGCTGCTCAGAGGAGGGCCTTAGATGAGGTGTACTGTAGAGACAACCATTCAAGATTTTTACCTACCCTTCCGGTATGATCCTTTTTTGGTGTCCATATGAGTTTTTTGAAGTTTTACTTTTACTTTCCAATTTTTCTAGAATTCTTACCCCTTTAATTATAGTACACACTCTTTTTAATATATAGTTTACCTTGTTCTTGTATCTTTATGTGTGCTTGGATTGTGTGAGTAGCATGTTAAAAAGGCATTGCCTTCACGGTTTTTGGGACATTCCTTTTCGGTGCTAGTCGTGAGCCCCTGACCTATGGAATATGGGCTTGGGGTAGTCACAGTATGGGCCCCGGGGGACGGGTCGTGACAAATTAGTATTAGAGGAGTCGGTTTAACAGAAGAACTAGGACTCTAATATTTTTTGTGTGGAAATAGTGTTAAGTGTGATGAGTGTGGTTTTTAGTTTGTGGAATCCAGTGTTAGTGTGGTGGCTGACATATCTGTACACTAGGACCCTGATTTCTAATTTCCGACATAGTGTATGGAAACACTGATTGTGTGTGTGTTTTTGAAATTTTTTATTTGTGATCTTTTTGAGTTAGCTCACCAGGTATAACTTATTGACTGTGGCGCACTTGTTACTTTTCAGGATTCCTCGACGAGACAGCCAGCCGAGGATACAGGTAGAGTATACGATGATATCCCACCGAGCAACGAGGCTTCAGTGCATGTCCCCCTTACAATAGTTATACCATTGGGTGGTGTACCAGCAGCAATACAACCCATTGAGTAGCCGATGCCACCAGCCCTTGTAGTAGAGGGTGCACGCCACTTGAGCATGTTGCATGAGTTCTAGTTCCAGAGGCCACCAAGGTTATAGGGTGATATGGATCCACTGGTGGATGAGGACTGTCTGGAGGACAGGGTTAGAGTTTTTCAACTGGTAGGGACACCGACTGATCTCATGGTGATCTTTGCCGCCAGTCTTATTTGGGTAGTAGTAGGGAGATGGTGGAGTTTGATGATCCATGTTCTTGATGGGGTGACTCTGATCTGGGTGGACTTCCATATCCTTTTCAGGATAGAGTTAATCCCAGCGACCTTACACTCTATGCATATACATGATCTTCCCCACGTGCAGCAGGGCATCATGACCGTGGCTCAGTATTTACCGAGGTTCACTGACCTCTCGCGCTACTCCACAGACATGGTGTGGGACCCTTTATTCAGGGTCCAAACAATCAATAAGGGTCTCAAACGAGAGATTAGATCTTCGATGATTTATCTCATCATCCCGAAATAGGAGGGGGTGTTAGAGGGAGCACTCTTAGTGGATATTTTCCTTGCTGAGCAGTCTCCGGCAGTGAGACCCACCACTGGACGTCACTTAGAAAATTCTTCTCCATCTAGCAACATACAGATGATGCAGAGGTCCAAGAGCACCAGATCTATAGGTCTATGACCATAAGATATAGGGTCGGTCGTGCAGGGCTCTCGAGATAGAGAATGACGGGTAAGGAGTAGGAAATATTACTCATGCAGTGGGAAGGGTCATATGGATCACGACAGTCTGAACCACCATACAAAAAACTAGTAGACGGTCGAAGGACTGCCTTGGAAGAGGTAAATATTTGATTATGGAGGTCCATAGGCAGGAGGAGGTTGTGGAAGAGGAGTAGGCCATGTAGCAGGTGGTGGGCGACAATTCTAGGTTTTACCGCCACCACCTCCAGGTGGTCCACCCCGACCACAGGGAGTAGGTGGACAGGGACGAGCTCAGCTCCATGCAGGTGAGGCCTACGAAGACAACAGTCCACAGATTATAAAAGTTACGATCTGTGTCTACTAAACCTTAGCTTCAGTACTTATAGACCCATGTTCTAGTCAGTCTTTTATTTCTATGACCCTCGTTCAGAACACAGAGATTCTGGTGGATCTGTTGGCTCGATCCTTATATCTAGAGACTCCTATAGGAGCGAATTCAATGATTGCACACTGGTACTGGTAGTGTGAGCTTACTCTAGGAGGTGAGATATTCAGTTGGGATCATATAGTAGCAGCGTCGAGTCCTTATGACGTCATCTTTGGTATTAACTGGTTATCTACAGTCCAAGCTCAGATCGACTATATTAGGTGCAATGTGTGGTGTGTCTGTGAGGATGGGACAAGGTTTTCCTTTATTGGAAATATGGGATCCTTTGCAGCACAGGATGGACTTACCCATGGGAGGGTGCATCCGATCACACATTAGTTGGCTAGCCTTACCCTCAGAGCGGTTGATATTGAGAGTCCGAGCTATCCTGTAGTGGTGGACCATTACATTGATGTTTTTCCAGACAATGTTCCTGGTCTACCCCCTCACAGAGAAGAGTAATTTTATATCGACTTTTACCCTATGATGACACTGATATCTACACCAGCATATTTGATGGCTCCCATGGAGCTTCAAGAGCTACAAGTACAGCTGGAGGACTTGCAGAGCAAGGGGTTCATTAGGCCCATTGTTTCTCCATGGGAAACCTCTATTTTTTTCAGCAAGAAGGCGGATGGGAGTTTGAAACTCTGTGTGGAATATCAACACCTGGACGAGGTGACCTTGAATAACAAGTACCAACTACCGCGGATTGACAATCTATTTGATCAGATAAATGGAGCACGTTGTTTTTTGAAGATAGACCTCAGATCAGTCAATCACCAGCTCAGGGTAGGAGACGAGGATGTTCATAATATGTCCTTCAGATGTTGGTATAGCCATTATGAGTTCTTGGTTATTCCATTTGGCATGACCAACACCCTAGCAATGTTCATGGGAATAATGAACAGGATCTTCCAGCCATACCTCGATCGCTTTGTGGAAGTCTTCATCAACAACATCCTATTATAATCAGCTATAGAAGAGGAGCATGCCTATCATCTATAGATAGTTTTGGATACACTCTGAGAGAACCAAATTTATGGTAAACTCTAGAAGTGCCAATTCTCAATATGAGAGTTACACTTTTTGGGACACGTTATCTCAGAATCTAGAGTTGCGGTGGATCTAGTGAATATTGAGGCTGAGATTTCTTGGGAGCCACCCAAGAGTGTGACGGAGGTGCGGAGTTCTCAGGGTTTGGTAGCATACTACTGTAGGTTTGTGCCTGAATTTTCCAATGTTGTGGAACCCTTATTAGAATTGACGAAGAAGGGGTAATCCTTCATGTGGTCAGAGAGATGCCAGCGGAGTTTCCAGAAGCTGAGGTAGAGACTGACGAGTTCTCCCATCTTGAGGCTACCAGAGGAGGGTGTTGGGTACGTCGGCTACTATGATGCATCAAGTACCGGGAATCGATGTGTCCTGATGCAGGAGAGAGTAGTGATCGTTATGGTTCATGAAAGATGTGATAACATGAGCAGTACTATACTACCCATGACCTCGAGTTAGCAGTAGTTGTCTTCTCCATGAAGATTTGGAAACATTACTTGATGGGTGAACATATTACAGTCTACTCTAATCATAAGAGTCTTAGGTATATCTTCTCTCAAAAGGACCTAAACCTAAGACAATTGCATTGGGTTGAGTTCCTCCAGGACTATGACTTCGAGATAGTCTATACTTCTGGAAAGAGCAACGCAGTAGCAGATGTACTCAGAAGGAGATCTGGTATACAATTGATGAGTGAGGTGACCGAGTAGCTAGATACTTTGAGGATATCCTACACGGATTGAGATGGATCATCTTATCTTCCGTATATGATAGTCAACCCCCCACTCCTTCAGCAAGTCAGGGAGGCACAGCTTGGGGAAATTGACTGTGAGGCTCGACGTGCTCAGATATTCATAGGACAGGCACCTGATAGATTTTATAAAGGTGGGGTGCATGTCATCCTCTTCAAAGGGCGTACTATGGTACCAATGTCACTATGGGAGGAATTTTTGAGGAAGTTCTGTACTTCCCCTCTAGAGATATACTCAAAAGTAGAAAATATGTACTATGACCTTCAGCATCAGCACTGGTGGTTGGGAATGAAGAAATATGTGGTAGAGCTTTTCACATAGTGCCTCACTTTTCAGCAAGTGAAGCCAGAGCATCAGGTCCCAGTAGGATTAGTTCAGCTACTAGAGGTTCCAGAGTGGAAGTGAGATGGAATTTCCATGGACTCTGTGAGAGGACTTCCGTGCACATCTAGGAGAAAAGATTCTATCTGGGAGATCATTGACCGACTCAACATGTTGGCCCACCTCATACCTATCAGAGATCCAAGTTTAGTAGAGAGCTTGGTATGCCACTAGGTGAAAGAGATTGTATGGATTCATGGGGCTCTATCTATGATTGAATCCGATCGTGATGCATGTTTTACTTCCTGACTATGGAAGGGGTTGTAAAGAACATAAAATTCCATGGAATTTTTTTTCTTAAATACATGGGAATTTTACGAGTCCGTGAAAATTGACAGCATATGATTCTAAAGCCCAGTGTGCCCAGAATCAATTTCTGATGTTTTGTTCAGGTACGTTCAGTAAATGTACGAGTAGGTTTTTATAAATTTTGAACCATGCTCGGAAATGAAATTCGAGGACACCGTTGAACTCGCAGTGCCGATATTTGCTTAAGGATACTTTCACTTTGATGGTAGTGGGTCAAGAATAAAAGTTATTTTTTGGGTTTTCATGGAAAATAATAAAATAATGTGACATTCACTTTATTTTTATTTGAGCCGCCATGTGGGTGTTTGGAGGTGGGTCCCACTGAATCTATAACCTCCTTGTAGAGGTTGGAAGTGGGGACCACCAGGCCATATCCTCCCATGAGAGGTTATGGTGGTGGGGACCACCATGCCTCAACCTCCCATGTGCGGTTAATGTGGTGGGGACCACCCAAGACCACATAACCTCCCAATTTGAATAATAGGGGTGGGGACTACCCAACCCCTATTAATGAGAGGAGAGGAAAATCAATCCAATCCCCTCATTAATGAGGGGGAGCCCCTTGAACACCACTACCATTTATGGTGCCACCACCTCCCCTTTAATTATTTGATCCAATGCATAATTTATTATTCCAAATCCTACCCATTAATTAATTGAGCCATCTCTTTTAAATAAACTCTACAATTTGAATTTTTAACCCAACAATCTAAAATAATAGAAAATATATTATTTGGAGGGGATATCTATTCCCTTTTGGCATTTGGGTGGATTATTGGGGAGAGTAGAGCTTGGGAGAAATAGAATTCTCCCACGAAGAACCCTATCTCCCAACAAAGAATGAAGAATGCGTTCTTCCAATGAAGAATGCAGATAAAGAGCCTCTTCCACTTCTTCCTCGAAGGAAACTGATGTGGTATGTCTTGAAGACCGACAACCCTCCTCATCGTCATCAACGAACCGACGCATGAGCTCGGGATAGAAAGTGTGTGGTAGACGCAACGAACGACGATCTCCTCCATCTTCTTCCCCACGACACCGTTGACGACCAACGATCAAGGTAGGGGGAATTATTTAAGTTTATGTTATTTGAGGGATGATGTGGGGTGATTTGTTTGATCTTTATCCCCTTTTCTATTCTTGAGTAATTCATTGAAAACACAAGAATGTTTGAATGGATTTCTACTACCCTAAATGCAGAGGGTGTGGGCCAAACCAACATGGCCTGACCCCTCTGACGTTCTTATTTGTGTTGATATTCGGTATGGTGATGAGGTGACAAGAAGATGAAGGCAATGGTCGTGATACCCACGACCTCTGCGAAACCCACCACCAACGCGGTGCTCCGGCCGAACTGGGTCAGCCACCTCGGGCCAAACTGCACCGCTCGCATGCTTCCGAGCCGCGCCACCCGTTGGCCGAGCCACCTGCCGGCCCAAGCCGCGCTGGTCTCCCGACTGCTCGACCTGCCCACCGGCCCACCGACCGGCTCAGCTGTGCCCTGCCCAGCCGCCTGCGGGCCTGGCTGCACGCTGCCCAGCCACCTGCTGGCATGCCCGATAGCCTCTCAGCCTTTCTGGCCACATCCCAATTGCCCTGGCCGAACTGCACCATCCGCCGGCCCGACAACGTTGCACCCTGGCTGAACCTGTACCCGACATAACCAGCCTCGGCCCTGCCACCGCGGCCTCGGGGCCGATCCGCCCCTAACCACACCCTCGCGGTGCTCTCCAGGCCGAGCCTCCCCCCGCACAGAACCACGACCTGTCTGTGCCCTCGCAGCCGGTCCACACACTAGTGACCATCCACTGCCCCTCGCGGCCTACTGGGCTGGGCCCAGCAGGCAGGGCCGGACCCAACAAGTCATAACGGGTGGACCCGAACCGGGTCAGCCCAGATTATGTCTGGCCGGATCAGTCCGACCGGGTCGAACTAGACCCGGGCCCACTACCAACCCTTTACTTTATTTACCCATATCATTGGCATTGGATGACCAGTTGATAAACCATCAGCGGTGCTGGTATTCTTCGAGCGCGGTGGTCCCTTTGAGTATACCCTACTAGAGTTCGGGGTAAAGTTGAGATACGTACAGTTTGGATCATGCAAGAATCCAACCGGGACCCCTAGTAGCTGGTTGCGACCTGACGACTGTTGACCGATTCGACTCAGAGTGATTCGACTAGCCAAGTGGGAAGTGCATTGGTGTTGTGGCATACCCACAGTGGGGAGATCATTGGTGTTGTGACAGACCCATGATACTCGACAAGAGGAGTACCTCAACAGGCTACGAGGGGAGCACCATGGTGACGTGGCAGACCCACGGTGGGGAGAGCCTTGGTGATGCAGCAAACCCACGATACTATATAGGAGGAGTACCTCAGTAATCCAAGGTTAGTGGGAAGCGCCTTGGTGATGCGGCAGGCCCACTGTACTCAATAGAAGATGATATCTCCAGCATTCGGGGTTTCGACAGTGTGACAGGGGATGCTACTTGATACTACCCCTTGAATAAAATCCAGGTTTGAGCTGAGTCAGTAAATTTTGTGTTTACCTCATGATTGATATGGATTACTTGATAACATAGGTATATGAATGGGCATATACCTTAGTAGGGTTTTCTGTTGATTTCATATTTTGTGATTTATCCATGTTATATTTGTGAGACCTTGAGGGTTTTAGGGTCCCTAATGAGTATCATTATACTCACTCCTGCAAGGGCTATGCCAGCACCTCATTATTTTGGATGCAGACTACAGACAGCGCTGACCGAGGCTGAGTGTACCAGGACTGGACGGTACCCGAAGGTGGACCACACGGTGTAACGGTACATGGAGGAGACCGATGGACGTGGAGTGATATGGAGTCTATATGTACCTACCCTTCAGGTAGGATTTCCCAGTGGAGGATCCATGAGACGTTTTCCCTTTTTCCAGTAATTGTACATTCAGTTTCCTTGTACTTTACATTTGGGCTTGTATTTCCAGCCCCTTTTTACTTTTCAACACTCCTTTTGTTTACAGTTTTATTTAGTGTTTTGTTTCCCGCTCATACTCTATTGGGTGTGTTTTCAAGTTATAAAGAAAATTATTTCCAAGATTAGGGATTTATGCCATTGGTGCTAGTTTCCAGCCCCTGGTCTATGGAAGGCGGGCTTGGGGTAGTCACGACACAGGTCCCGGTCGATGGGTCATAACAAATTGGTATCATAGGAGTCAGTTCTACCTAATAACTTAGAACTCTGATCTTTTCTATGAAGCAATAGTGTTAAGGGTACTGAGTGTGGTTTTCACTTCAGGGAGTCTAGTGTTGGTGAAACGGCCGACGTATCCATACCCCAGGACCCTGACTATTGATTTCCAACTCAGTGCATGAAAACACTGATTACGTGTGTGTTTTAAAAAGTTATATTTATGTCAACTGAACCAGGTCATCTCACCAGGTATAATCCTTAACAGTGTCACATCTGTTTTTTTAGAATGCCTCCCCGCAGACGACCAGCTAGAGCCCCGAGAGTTGTATGAGTAGATAGCCCATCGAGCGACGAGGCATCAGTGCAGGGTCCTCTTCCAACAAAGGCACCAACGGTACCACTACCCGTTCGGCCACTGATGCCACCAGCCCCAGCAGTAGATGATGCACACCACTTGAGCGTGTTACATGAGTTCTAGTGCTAGAGGCCACCCAAGTTTAGGGGAGAGATGGACCCGCAGGTAGCTGAGGATTGGCTGGAGGCTGTGGTGAGAGTCTTCAGACTGGTAGAGACACTAGCCGACCTTATGGAGATCCTTTTCACGAGTCTCCTTTAGGAAGCATCAGACAGATGGTAGAGCCTGATGCTCCCGGTGCTTGACGAGGTGACACTACTCTGGACAGACTTCGAGAGCCTGTTTCGGGCGGATTTTTTCCCAGCCGCCCTACGTGCAGTGTAGATACAAGAGCTACTTAACCTGCAGTAGGGAAGCATGACAGTGGAATAGTACTCTGTAAGGTTCACTAACATCTCATGCTACTCCATAGATATGGTATGGTACCCATTAATCAGGGCCTAGACCTTCGAGTAGGGGCTCAGGCGAGAGATCAGGGCCTTGATGATCTCTCTCAGCATCCCGGCGTAGGTAGGGGTGTTGGAACAAGCCCTCTTAGTGGAGAGTTTCCTTATTGAGCAGTCTCCAGTAGCGTGACCTAACACTAGTCAACATGCAGCAGAGTCTTCTGCAGCTAGTAGTAGATAGATGTCGCAGAGGTCCAAGAGGACCAGACCCACAGGTGAATGACCACATGACTCAGGAACTGTTTTGCGGGGCACCCCAGGTAGATACATACATTCCAGAAATGGGAAGTGTTTCTCATGTAGCGGGCAGGGTCACATGGATCGTGACTATCCGACCCACCGATAAGATGATCACCAGACGGTCGAAGGACCTCCCAGGCAGAGATAAGGATTCGATCGAGGTTGTCCTCTAGAAGTAGGTGAACGTGGAAGAGGAGCTGGCCGTGAAGCTGGTGGTGGATGAAGTTTCAAGTTATTACCACCACCACCACCAGGAGGTCCACCCTGACTACATGGAGTGGGTGGATAAGAGAGATCTCATCTACAAGTAGATGAGTCTTACAATCATGGCGCTCTGGAGATGATTTCAGGTATGGTCTGTGCCTAATTCACCTTAACTGCAGTTCTTATAGACACACGTGCCAATAACTCTTTCATATCCACTTCCCTCGTTCGGAGATTGGAGATTCCAATGGATTCGTTGACTCGATCCTTATGGCTAGAGACTCTTATGGGAGTAGACTCGATGATTACGCACTGGTGCCGGTAGTCACTACTGGAAATTCGGGCTATATCCACGGTTCTAAACCGTGGCTATAGGCCCTTAAACCGTGTCTATAGGTAATAGCCACGGTTTGAGAAACCGTGGCTAAGTTTGGCGTGACTATAGGCCCAGCCCTATAGCCACGGTTCAAACCGTGGCTGTATACCTAATTCCACGGTTTTAACCATGGCTATACTAAAGGCCGGACATGCTTTATTGCCACGGTATAAAACCGTGGCATTAGGTCTATAGCCACGGTTTAAAACCGTGGCTATAGGGTCTCTAAATCCATACAAAAAAATACCCCCCCAACCCCCGCGACACCCCCCTGGACACCCCATGGACACCCCATGGACACCCCCTAGACACCCCCCTGGACACCCCCTAGACACCCCCTGGACACCCCCTGGACACCCCCTGGACACCCCCTGGACACCCCCTGGACACCCCCTGGACACCTCCTGCACCCCTCCCCTATGCCCTGCAGACCCCCCCTGCCCTCCTCCCAACTGCCTTGCAGACCCCCCTGCTGGATAGCCCTCCCCCCTGCTGGATAGCCCTCCCCCCTGCTGGACAGCCCTCCCCCCTGTTGGACAGCCCTCCCCCCCGCACCGCTTGGACAACCCCCTTGCACCCCCAAGCCCCCCTGGACAGCCCCCTTGCACCCCCTTGGACAACCCCCTTGAACACCCCCCCTGCACCTCACTAGACTGCCCCCCAGACAGCCCCCTTGCACCCCCACAGGACAACAGTAAGGCAAAGAGATGAATGATTCCAGTTTTGCACAGTCTGAAAAAGAAATTTCAGTGAAGGGTTGACGTGAAGGAACAATATGTCCCTGGGCTACAATTGATTCCACTTGATGATGAAGTGACAATTCAGAACATGCTTCCATGTACAATTGATTGTCACAGATTGGGGAAGTTTGTCTTACCTTCTTCTCTCGATGACCAAGCCGTACGAACTCTCTAGATGGGGTTGGAGCCTAGTAATAAGTCATCACTGGAGCCTAGACCATGTGTTGAAGATTCAGAAATTTGTGGTGCTAGAGTTCAAAGGAAAGGAGATGATTCAGAGGCTGAGTATGGAGACAGATGAAGAAAACCTTTTTTATTTGCAGTAAACATTCCAGAAGTGTGCCTTAGATGTTTCCAGACTGGTTCTTTTCCTTGGTTAGCAGTTGCATGGAAATTCTACAGAGCTGTTGTGCACTACTTGGTACCTGGCTGGGTGAATGCTCTTGTTCAGCCTTACACCGAACCACAACACCCCCTGCCCCTTCCCAGTCCCCTCCCCCCTAATACTTTCCCCCCCAGCCCCTGCTAGTTCCCCCCTCTCCCCTTCCAGTCCTGCCCCCCCCCCCCAAACCCCCCAGGACAGACCCCCCCCAGACCCTGGACACCCCCCCAACTACCATCCCCCCCACCCAGGATAGACCCCCCCAGACCCTGGACACCCCCACCCAACTTCACCCCCCCATGCACCCTTGCACACCAGCATGCCCCCCAACCTCAGCCTCCCCCTCCCCCCTGTTAGACACCCCTCCCCCCTGCTGGACACCCCTCCCCCCTGCTGGACAGCTCTCCCCCCTACTGGACAGCCCCCTGCTGGACAGCCCTCCCCCCTGCTGGACAGCCCTCCCCCCCTGCCGGACAGCCCCCCCTGCCGGACACCCCTCCCCCCACACCTCCCCCCTGCTGGATAGCCCTCCCCCCTGCTGGACATCCCCCCCTCCCCCCAGCACCCCCTGCCCCCTGCCCCCTACACCCCTGCCCCCCTGCACCCCTGCCCCCTGCCCCCTTCCCCCCTGCCCCCCTGCACCCCCAACACCTCCACCCCCCGCACCCCCCACACCCCCTGACCTTGGCCCCATCCCCCCTTCCCCCCTCCCCCCAGCACCCCCAGCACCTGCACCTTCTCCAGTACATATACATGACTGGGGATTTGGCTCCCTCTCACTTAATCCAGGTGCAGTACATATACATGACTGGGATCGGAAATTCAACCCATATGAAATTGGTAAGACCTCAGTTCAGGTATGGGTTAAAATCTATGGCTTAAACTGGGTTTTATGGAATCCTAGAATTCTATATGACATTGCATTAGCTATTGGAGTTCCAGTTAAGATGGATCGAGAAACTGAAATAGCTCGATTTGGCCATTATACTAGATGTCTAATTGAAATAGACCTTTGCTCCACATTAGTAGACAAAGTTTGTTTATCTACTGATGAAGAGGAGCTGGAACTTAGTGGAATTTGAGAACATACCAAAATTTTTCCCACATTGTAAGGTCATTGATCATGAGGTTAAAAATACAGATGATCTGTTATTTGCACCCTTTGTTCTCAACGAGGACATGATCATAAATCATGTTCCAACCTTGATTTGGAGAGGAAAACAATACAAAGCAATAAAGCTTGCACCTATGGTTCTGAAAACCCTGTTAATAGGCAGTTTTCTAAGCCTGTTAATCAAGGGATGGTTGTTTATGACTCCAAGAATGAAAATGAGAAGGTCTGTACGCCCAGCCATAAAACATGGGCTGAAATTGTGCAAGAAGTTGTGGATCCTGCACCTGTTCTCCCTGTTACTACTACTGTCCATCCCTATGCTCAAGTGGTTTCTCAAAGCAAGGAACCCAGACCCCCTTCACTGTGTCAATCTGATTCTGCTCAGATTGACACTAGTAAGGAGGTTTCCTCCTTGGCTGGTGTGGCCAATGAAAGTCTCATGGCACAAGATTTACTTTCTGCTGCCTCTAGTGATGCCTCTAGTTCATAGGTAAAAATAAATCTGAAGGAAGATGGACAAGACACAGTGAAGGAGGCGGATATTGTTAATAAACAAAACCAGCCTGCCTCTGTTTCTCATTTTTTTGAATCTGGGAAAGTGTAGTGTGGGATTCCTGCTTCTGCTGACCATTATGTTGATACAAAAGCTGCTACACCTAGTTCTAAAGAAGTATGTATACTTCTAGGGGAGCCTTCTCCTGATCAGACTACTTCTTCTAGTGTGCAGGTGGTGTAAAAATCAAAGACAACAAAACAGATTGTTGAACAGCCCCGCCCCCTGCCGGACACCCCTCCCCCCTGCCGGATAGCTCCCCCTTGCCTGACAGCCCGCCCCCCTGCTGGACACCCCGCCCCCTACTTGATAGCCCCGCCCCCTGCCTGGACACCCCTCCCCCCTGCTGGACAGCCCTCCCCCCTACTGGACAGCCCCGCCCCCTGCTGGACAGCCCGCCCCCCTACCAGACACCCCTCCCCCCTGCCGGACAACCCTCCCCCCTGCTGGACACCCCTCCCCCCTGCTGGACAGCCCTCCCCCTACTGGACAGCCCCTCCCCCTTCCTGCACAGCCCCTCCCCCCTGCACCCAGCCCTATATCCAGCCCTCCCCCTACTGGACAGCCCCCTCCCCCATGCCTGAAAGCCTGCCCCCCTGCCGGACAGCCCGCCCCCCTGCTGGACAGCCCCGCCCCCTGCCTGGACACTCCTCCCCCCTGCTGGACACCCCTCTCCCCTGCTGGACACCCCTCCCCCCTGCTGGACAGCCCTCCCCCCTGCTGGACAGCCCTCCCCCCCGCTGGACAGCCCCACACCCCTGCTGGACAGCCCGCCCCCCTACCAGACACCCCTCCCCCCTGCCGGACACCCCTCCCCCCCTGCTGGACACCCCTCCCCCTGCTGGACAGCCCTCCCCCCTGCTGGACAGCCTCTCCTCCTTCCTGCACAGCCCCTCCCCCCTGCACCCAGCCCTATATCCAGCCCCCCCACTGGACCCCCTAGACACCCCATGGACAGACCCCCCAGGACAGCCCCCCCAGACCCTGGACACCCCAGGATAGACCCCCCCCACTGGACCCCCTAGACAACGGATGGATGTCATGGGCTATTGCTAAAAGACCGAATCCGGCTGCTGAAATCAGCAGTATGTAAGAAGAGGTAAATGAAGAAAAATGAATAAATTTTTCCCAATATACTTGGGGGAAAGCATGAAGGAAACTAAGTTGGACTGGATTTTAAGTAGGCTGCTCTTGTTTTTCTGAAGTGACAGGGTTGATTGGGTCTAAAATAAGTGAGTTGGAACATGAATTTAGATGAGGGATTCAAATGTTAAGGGGTCTGGTTTAATTGGTTAGAATTGGGTGAGGTTTGGAATGGTTTTAAAGTTGGATGCCTGGTGGAAAATGTGGGGTTGGTGGCTTAGAAGTTGAGAGGTGGGTAGGCCTGATTGGTGGTCAAGATGTGGATGGGTTGCCTAGGTGGATTAAAAAATGGTGGGGGACTAGAAAGGAGTTCATAGTTTAGGAATGAGGAAATACGAAAAATTATAGAGCTAACTATTCAATGTTTCTCTAAGGAGGAGTAACCGCCGCATGGTGTCGTCCTGGAGCAGGGCCAAATCGCGGCGTGACCGCGGCATGACCGTGGCATGACCACGGCATGACCGCAGCGTGACCACAACGTGTTGGCCCGGTCCAGTGACATCCACCCGGTCTAGACACACCTCCCCCCTATCTGGACACCCCCTCCGCTGTCTGGACACCCCCCTACTATCCCAAATCTAGAATCCCACTTACCCTAAAAGACAAGAGAGACCCCAAAAAGAGATTTAAACTGAACTAAAAAATGAGAAAATTCAATCTAGTACATAACATCGATCATTCTATCTATTCAAATAATAATGTCAAATACCTCCAGATCATGCACTAAGAGATCCCACACCACTTCAAAGTTGGAAACCATCACATAACACACATGAAATTTAAAACATTACATGAACCTATTTACTAAAGGCATGTATGGATCCAATAAGAATTATATAGTATTTGGATTTAAGAACTACATTTCAACTAAAATTGATGATATAGAAGAATGAGTAACTTCAATACCAATTAACTCTAACAACATAGAGATAAAAAATAAACACCATACCTTTATAGTAGCTGGACATGGTATAGATTCTTTTAGTGCATACTCTACAATATAAAGAAATTTAGTATTAGCTCCCCCTCATCATTCTTGCACCAGCCCCCCCCCCCCCCCCCCGGCCCCCTACTACCCCAGCCCCCCTCCCCACCCCCCTGCTACCCCATCCCCCCTGCCACCCCCCAGCCCACCTCCACCCCCCCCCCCCCCCCGCAGCCCACCTGCACCAGCCCCTAACCCCAACCCCTAGCTGCACCAGCCCTCCCCCCAGCCCCCTACCACCCCCAGCCCACCAGCACCAGTCCCCCCCCCCCCCCCCGCAGCCCACCTGCACAAGCCCCCAACCCCATCCCCCAACTGCACCAGCCCCCCCCCCCCCCCCCCCCCCGCAGCCCCCTTCTACCCCAGCCCACCTGCACCTGTCCCCCCTCCCTAGCCCCCTGCTACCCCAGCCCACCTGCACCATCCCCCCACCCCTCGCATCCCACCTGCACCAGCCCCCTGCACCAGCCACCCCCCCAGCCACCTGCTACCCCCTGCCACCCCCCCCACCCCCAGCCCACCTCCAACCCCCCCCCCCCCCCCCCCCCCCGCAGCCTACCTGCACCAGGTGTGGTCATAAATCTGCTATGACTATAGATTTCATAGGCAATATCAGGTCCCATGGAAATCAGAGTACATAATGCTACCAAAAATATTATCATAATGGATTTTACACCTAAATTGAATATCATCATCAGCAATGGGTTTTTGTGTTTAAGAAAATTTAAAGTGTTTTACTAGGAGTACATTGGAAATTTTGAGAGATTCAAACATGTGTCTATTTTTAATATTTAATATTTAACCATTTTGAGATAAGTAAGAAAATTTATTTGGTCTATCTCTAACAATTTCAATGCCTAAGGTTTTATTATCTATGCCTAAGTCTTTCACTTCAAACTTACCATTATTTTGTGATTTTACAATAATTATGAGGCTCATGTTCTTACAAATTGTAATCATGTCATCAACATAAATCATCAGATTTCATGTAGTACTGCATTAAATAAAACATTGGAATTATGATTTGAAATAGAGTTACCAGATTTTATAGCACCATGCTCACTATCTATAGGTGGTGAAATAGTTATACCTGGTGCCTTCGAAGTATCTGTGGGATGTTTTATGATATTTTCCAGATCTGGACAGCACTGCATTTTCTCTATAGAGACATTCATAACCTGCATGGGCTTAGGTTCCTGGAAAGCCCTCTTGCACCCCCTTGCAACCCCCTAGACAGCCCCCTTGAACACCCCCCTGCACCCCCCATGCCCCCCTTAGTTCCCCATGCTCCCCCCTGCACCCCACTAGAAAACCCCCATGCCCCAACTGGACAACCCCACTGGACAGCCCCACTGGACACCCCCTGCACCCCCTGGACAGCCCTCCCCCCTACCGGACACCCCTCCCCCCTGCTTGGACAGCCCCTCCCCCTGCTGGACACCCCTCCCCCTACTAGACACCCCTTCCCCCTGCACCCTGCCCCCTGCACCCCACTGGACAGCCCCCATGCCCCAACTGGACAATCCCACTGGACACCCCCTGGACACCCCTCCCCCCCTGCTAGACACCCCCCCTGCCGGACACCCCTCCCCCTGGCCCTTTCTACACCCCCTGGAATGTGTTTCTATTGATATAAATGATCATCTTATTGTGGTATGTTTTGTATTAGAAAACATACCAAAGTACAATGAGCATTGCAGGATGATAGGCCATGCCACTGATAAGTGCAGAATTGTATAGAAATTCTGCAAGCCATCCTCTATTAATACTTCGTTGAAAGATTCTCTTAAAGGGAAAAATATTAATACCACGGCGTGACCGCGGTGTGACCGTAGCGTGACCGCGGCATGACCACAACGTGTTGACCCGATCCAGTGACATCCGCGGGGAATCATCTTCTGGCTAGGAGCGAAGGAAGCGGGAGGAGGCTGGAATGCTGGTGGAAGGGGGATGGTTGTAGGTTTTGGGGGGATGGTGTGGGCAGATTCGAAGGTGGAAGGGGGGCTGTTGCGGGATGGAATGCCGATGGTAGCGGGCTGAAATGAAGGTGGAAGGGGGCTGGTGTGGGATGGATGTGGCTGGAGCAGGGCCAAATCACGGCATGACTACGGCGTGACTGCGGCGTGACCGCGGCGTGACCGCGGCGTGACCGCGGCATGACCGCGGCGTGACCGCGGTGTGACCGCGACGTGACCGCGGCGTGACCGCGGCGTGATTGCGATGTGACCACATCGTGTTGGCCCGATCCAGCGACATCCGCGGGGCAGCATCTTCCGGGCTGATTGGGTCGTGACAGGACCCCCTTGATTGGGTCGTGACAGGGAGGAGGCTGGAATGTGGGTGGAAGGGGGCTGGTTGCAGGTGTTGGGGGGATGGTGAGGGATGATTCGAAGGTGGTGGGGGGGGGGGGCTGTTGTGGGCTGGAATGCTGGTGGCATTGGGCTGAAATGAAGGTGGAAGGGGGCTAGTGTGGGATGGATGTGGCTGGAGCAGGGCCAAATCACGGCGTGACCGCGACGTGACCGCGGCGTGACCGCGGCGTGATCGCGGCGTGACCGCGGCGTGACCGCGGCGTGACCGCGGCGTGACCGCGGCGTGACCGCGGCGTGACCACGGTGTGACCGCAGCGTGACCGCGGAGTGACCGCGGCATGACCGCAGCGTGTTGGCCCAATCCAGTGACATCCGCGGGGAAACATCTTCAGACCAGGAGCGAAGGGAGCGGGAGGAGGCTGGAATGCTAGTTGAAAGGGTCTGGTTGAAGGTGTTGGGGGGATGGTGCGGGCTGATTTGAAGGTGGAATGGTGGGTGTTTCGGGCAGGGGGGATGTTCAGACATAAATACACCGACCGAGATGCTCGGATAAACCAAGACTCCATTGCTCGGATAGAGGCGATCTAGCAATAATTCCGCATGCAGTAACTATCAGAAGGTTATAATCATAGATGAAATGGTTCAAGATAACCAGACACAGTATGAGAAATTTAATTTAAAACAACCAAATGAAGGGGTCGTGCAATGACACGAATGGGCAGAGTGAGAATATCGGATTGATCATCGGATGGAGTACACTGCAATCAGAGGAAAGAATATGCGCTGTGAGAATACAATATGCAATGAAGGATCATCGGATGGTCCAATAAAATTGTACGCTAAGTAGACACCCTATGATCAGACGATTCAGGTATAACATACCCGGTAGTAGAAAAGTTGAAAGACTATGATATGAATCTACATACACAAGAGTTGGAGCACCAAAAAAAAATGCAACTACTGATGATCATGTGATAATAATACAATCGAGCTGAGTAATAAATACAATAAAGCAGCTAATAATCATATAACTCCCTTGAAAGTATAGAGAATAGTTGATGTTCAATGTATAAAGAATGATATGTTAGATTTGGATGCATGGAGAAATTAAATTGCATAAGATAAAATTATATTTTTCATTAAGAGAATATTTTGAAAAGCACATTTACAATTTTGTAATTTGAATAAAGAATTCAGAGTACATAAAACAAAAAGCATGATGGAATAAGTTATTATATACCGTTATGTACAATGATGACATTGATATAGTACCTGAGTCAGTTGTTTGGGATCTTACACCAGAAGAAGCACCCTATAAGCAGATAAACGGTAATGTCAAATTGAATGAATACTCATATATTGAACATAGGTGGCTGAAAGAATAAAAATGGAATAAACCTTACCCAAATCTTTAACTCATTGTCTTCGATGGTGGTGGATAGAACTGGTCTTATCATAAGAAACCACCTATAAGAAAATAGTGGGAAAATAAATGAGATATAACAACTTCTTATATATATGTGATCAGTGTGTCAACTGTAGAGAGAAAAAAGGACACATTTTACACGATTTAGGTAATTATACAAATTTTCCAAAGATTAAATCATCTTAAAAAATGAAGAAAAATGGATTCTTGAAGCTACTAGATTGAACAACCTTCAATTACAGGACATACCTGACTATAGAGACTTTGAGAGAGCTTCCCAAGCAGGATTTTCAGCATGAAAAAATAATAGGGACCATCCTCAATCAGGATCATTCCTAAAACCGATGAAGAGTGTAGCCCTTAACTTATGCAATACCATAAACTACTTAATAACTAGACAATTCATAACTAAATATTAGAATAATACATGAATGATTGAAGAAAGGGACAGAAAAAAAGGCATAAACACTTAGTCCCCATTACTAAAAGACCACCTTGGAGAGGTGGGTTACATTCCTTCTATTTGTCCTTTGACATATTCATAGACCTAGTCCCCATTGGTAGAGAAAAATATGAGTAATCCCTTTTATCTTTCTAGTTGACCCTCCCTATCTTACTCTTCTCATACATGGATACATTTAATCCTGAACCTCATCCTCTAAATCACCTAAAAAGTGGAAATAACATTGGACACCCCTCCCCCCTGCAGCCCCCACCCCCTGTAAAGCCCCCCTAGACAGCCCCCCCTGCAGCCCCCCTTCCCCCTGGACACTGGACACCCCCCTGAACACTGGACTCCCCCCTAGACACCTCCCCCCCTTCCTAGACAGCCCCCCCTCCTGGACACCTCCCCCCTGCCTGGACACCCCTACCCCTGCCTGGATAGCCCCCCCCCCCACCTGGACAACACCCCCCTGCTGGACACCCCTCCCCCTACCTGGACAGCCCCCCCCCCCCCCCCCCCCCCGCCTGGACAACACCCCCCCTGCTGGACACCCCTCCCCCCTGCTGGACACCCCTCCCTCCTGCCTGGACATCACCCCCCCTGCAGGACATTGTTATCATACCACTAGTTTTATCTCATATGATCATTGATGAATTTATTTCACAATATCAAAGTCATGATGGTATGTTGAGTACACAGGATAATCTGAATATTTAGAGTTATGCTTTCATGGACTATGACATTATCATATGGAAGAAAAACCAGATTGGACAGTTTAATACCAGAGTTCACTACAGGATGGAATGAAACAACCCAAATAGACCACCAAAATAGCTTATAGACTTTAGATCACCATTCATACATTTATCCAGATTTTTTATTCTCTATAAAATATGAAAAAATCAAATTGAAACTCATGATTAGCTTAAAAAATCTGGGTCGCATATTGTTTCTGGTTGATCTTTTTACTTCCAAGATAGAGAAAATGATCAATACTTATTTTTGAGATATAACTTTGACCCGAAACTATAGGAATATGCTGGATTTCTATTTGGGATGTCATTTGACACTCACCTATAGGTACCCAAGTTGCTTGAGCAGGTCTCTAACACTAGATTCAGCGAGAAGGTATAGAATCTTCTTCTAGAAATAATGGAATCATTTTTTTTATTGTGTGTACTGCAAGGAATTCAAGGTTGTTCAATAATCAAGAACTAATTTTTCACCTCAGCATGACAGAGCTGCTTATGGATTGAGTCTGACTCAGAAATTGCTTCCAAGACTTTGTAATCAAGAACATGGAATGTCCCATAGAGGTTTATTACTCATTGGATCGAATATCTCAAGAATATAACTCGACTCAATCTAGTTATTTCACTTGAAGAGGTGAATTTCACAAGCATTCTCAACTTTAGGAATCAAAGTGATAAATTGGGCATTGAAACCATGGGGATGCACCCCTGAGGTGAAGAAAGAAGAGACCAGCTTACAAACATCCACTTTAATATCCTCCCAATACTTTAAATAAAAATAATTTCCAAATCCATCCAGACTAGGGGAACTACCAGCATTGAAATTGAAGACCGCATCCTTAATCTCAAATTCATGGGGGGTGCTTGTGAGAAAAAGATTATCCTCATCAGAAACCATCGAAGGAACAATACCATCCATTAAGGTCCCCTCCATTCCAGGTCCATTGAAAAGCTTAGTGAAATAGTCAACAACATGTTCAGCGATTGCTTCCTTGTTATGCAAGATGCATTATCCAGTTCTAAGAAAAGATAAAGGCCATTTGGCCCTTAGAATTCATTGAAGAGAGTTGAAGAATTTTGTGTTCCTTTCCCCATCCTGTATCCATTTGATTCTGAAAGTTTCCTTTTGAACAACTTCCCTCTTTGTAATAAGAGAGTTCAGCCTGGATATAACACCCAATTCTATTGAAATGTCCTGACTAAAATCAGAATTAGTAGCTTCATCTTGAATATGTTGCAGAGTCGACTCGAGAGTGAGGATCTCTTTATCCAACCCACTCTAATTGGCCTTGCTCCAAATTTTCAGTTGGGACTTTAGTAACCTCAACTTGTAAGAGAAGGCCGATTCACCCCAGCTACAATTCATGCTGAACCAGAAACTTTTAATAAGATTTTCACATTCAGTCTGAAAAGACCAAGCATTATTGAATCAAAAAGGAAGAGGCATTTGTTGCTCTTTACTCTTGAAACTAAACAGAATTGGATGGTGATCTGAAGCAAATTTAGGAAGAGAAATTCTGGAAATTGAATCACATACATTCAGGAGATAATATGCTCATCAATGGCAATAACTTCATACATTCCGAATGAATAATGAGAAAAAACCCATAAAAGATCCCCCTAACTAGTGGAACCACTAGCATCAACCAAAATAAAACCAAATTTATTAAGTCCAGCAAAGCCTAATGAAAAATAAGCTTTAGGTTCAGAAATTCCAAGAAGCTAGGGCTTGTGAACCTGAATGTGCCTGTGCAAAGCATTGACTGTCACAGAAATTCCTCACATTCAGATTTTTTATTTTATCTCTTCTTGTGCGAGTCCCCCCACCCTCCCCACCCCCATCCCACCTGCACCAGCCCCCCCCCCCCCTCGTAGCCCACCTGCACCAGCCCCCAACCCCAGCCCCCAGCCCCTAGCTGCCCTAGTCCACCCCCAACCCAGCTGCACCAGTCTCCCCCACCCTCCCCATGCCCCTGCACCAGCCCCCCCATCCACCTGCTACCCCCAGCCCCTACCACCCCCAGCCCACCTCCACCCCCCCCCCGCAGCCCACCTGCACTAGCCCCCAACCCCAACCCCTAGCTACACCAGCCCCCCCAGCCCCTGCCACCCCCCAGCCCACCAGCACCAGTCCCCCCCCCCCCCCCCCGCAGCCCACCTGCACCAGCCCCCAACCCCATCCCCCAGCTGCACCATCCCCCCCCCCCCCAGCCCCCTACTACCCCATCCCACCTGCACCTGTCCCCCCTCCCCATCCCCCCTGCACTGGCCCAAGGATCCTACATTGTTTCACCAAGGGGCTACATGGTTTAGACTTGGGTATGCGCAACTCATGCTAAAAAATTGTGTGCAATTCAAAATGAACTTAAAATTATCCTCACGAAGGGAGGTCATACTATTTTCCTCAAACCATGAACCTTAACCATGAAGAGTATGGAAACCTAAAAAATTTCCATGTTCTAACCTGGAACTCCATGGAGATAAAAACCAAAACTCTACTTAACCAAATAACAATAAAAGAACTATGCAGTGACATAGGGGCTATCATAAACTCCCCGCCATGCTACTTTTCCTCCTAGAATTTCCTTGTTCAAAACTAGAGACAAAGGAAAAGAGATGCAAAGGAAAATAGAACTAGCACACTGTGACCATAATTTTTCTAGTACATTGTATCTTTTACTGCCTCTCTCAATGTCTCCCAACATTGTTCAAGTCTTACCACTTCCGATCTACGTATTCACGTTACACATTAGGGGGTGAAATAAGATAAAACAGAACTAGCACAGTAAACTGCAAATAAGTGAAATCTTGGTGTGAAGTGATGTAAAAGTAAAAAATCTCACATTGTTGTGCCCTATGACACCCCCTAGAAAATGGTGCATGGGATTATAGAATCTTCTCCTCAATACAAAAACATGTCATCAGTTTGTATGATGGATATGTGGCATGGATGTCATTACCAATTAGAGGAGTTATTTTTGGAATTGTATACACTTTCTACTAATTTCTATGAAAGGGGAAAATAAAAGCCCCCTGGACATACCCTGGACACCCCCCACTGCCCTCCTGCACCAGTTGAGAATCACTGCATTGCACTTCATCTTGTTGAGACATAGTGCAAAAATGTTTAACAAACTCAAGTGAAACTGGAAATGCAAATTCTTGTAGAGAACTACAAATAATTCAACAAATATATGAGAAAACACCTGTTGCGAATCACTGCATTGCACTGCATCCTGCAAATTTCAACATTATAAGAAAGATCCCATATGATAACCTCCTCCCTCATCCCTAAATAGTTACAAATGATAAAACTAATTAATGGAACATAATAGAAAAATATATATTATATATGATATCAACGGACATAAAATAATGAGATGAATCCATCAATGCTTGATAAAATAAAAAACCTCATAAAACTAAAACAATGACCCTACATAAATTACATATGGTTCCCTAGATCTATATAAAAATATTAAACCACCCCTTTAGTGCCTTTAAATCCACCACATACTGACCTCCTAGATAATTTATATATCCCACTCTACTAGAAATCACTAACTGTGCTTACAATTCCTTTGTAAAAGTAAAATTATAACCACCACTCCAACCATAATGAAAAATCATTAGAAGATGGCCCATATCTACATGAGTGATACTTCCTAGGGTCAAAATAGAAAACCATCTGAGTGTGTATATTTATTCCACATATAAAAAATGAATCCTTTGACTCTAGAAGAAGGGAATGATAAAGTCTTTCCCTAACCAATTGATCATCATCCACAACTTGTAGAATAATCTCCTTTCCTATTCTTACTTCTACTAGATCATTATGATCCTGTTATCTCCTAATTATTCACCTCAAGTTCAATTTAAATAAAAAGATACATTTTATATCCTTTATAATTAGGAATAAAATGTGATAAACCTTTGAAAGTATGTCTAACATCAACCCATACTCAAATCGATGATACATAGAATGCTCATCACCTCCCAAGGTTAGAGAAAATTTCTGCAACTCTGTGAACTAGGAAGAATATTATATAATTCATATGATTACATACATAAAAAATTGCCTCGACGTCGAAAGAGAGGAGTCGGGGAGGAGGCGTCGGGGAGGAGGCGTCCGGGAGGAGGGTCGCGGTGAGGAGGAGGGTCGCTGCGAGGAGGCGTCGGGAGGGAGGGTCGCTTCGGGAAGGAGGGTCGCGGCGAGGAGCCGTCGGGGAGGAGGGCACGGCGAGGAGGTCATGGTGAGGAGGCATCGGGGAGAAGGAGGGCGCGAAGAGGAGTCATCGGGAAGGAGGAGGGCACGACGAGGATTCATCGGGGAGGAGGAGGGTGCGACGAGAGGGAAGAGGAGGCACCCGATGATAATTGGGAGAAAAAAAACAGGTTATGATTTAGCCACGGAGAGGGATATGA
The DNA here is from genome assembly GCA_963277665.1 of Viscum album. Taxonomy (NCBI): domain Eukaryota; kingdom Viridiplantae; phylum Streptophyta; class Magnoliopsida; order Santalales; family Viscaceae; genus Viscum; species Viscum album. The sequence continues at coordinate 285,395,537 of OY728151.1, read as the reverse complement.
ATCGTGGTGGTAGAAGAGATATAGCCACTGACCTATAAAACCGTGGCTATAGGTCTGTGGCTATAGCCCAGATTTGTAGTAGTGAGTGTCAGCTTACTCTAGCAGCCGAGAGCTTCGGTTGGAATCTCTTAGTAGCGGTGTCGAGGTCTTATGACGTCATCTTGTGTATGAACTGGTTATCTAAAGTCCATGCCCAGATCGACTATATTAGGCACAAGGTGTGGTGTGTCCGCACAAATGGGACCAGGTTCACCTTGACCAGTGAGAAGGGAGAATTTGCAGTGCGTGACAGACTTTCTTGGAGAAGGGTGCAACAAATCACTCATCAGTTAGCCATCCTTACCCTCAAAGTAGTTAATGTAGAGAGTCCGAGCTATCCTATAGTAGTGGATAAGTACTCAGATGTTTTCCCTGATGATGTTCTAGGAATACATCCTCATATAGAGGTGGACTTCTACATTGACATATACCCCGGGATGACACTGATATCTACACCAGCGTATCAGATGGCTTTTGTGGATCTTTGCAAGATGCGGGTACAGTTAGAGTACTTTCAGGGGAAGGGATTCATCCGTCCTAGTGTTTCTACCTGGGTAGCCCTGATTCTGTTCACTAAGAAGGAGGGTGGGAGTTTGAGGATTTTTGTCGACTACCATCGCCTGATCCAGGTGACCGTGAAGAACAAGTACCCGCTCCCGTGGATTGACGACCTCTTTGATCAGTTGAAGGGAGCATGGTGGTTCTCGAAGATAGATCTCATATCAGGATATCACCAGCTTAGAGTTCGAGATGAGGATGTGCAGAAGATGGATTTCCGATGTCGGTATGGCCACTATGAGTTCATGGTTATGCCTTTCGGCATAACCAATGCTCCAGCAGTTTTCATGGGACTCATGAACATGATTTTCCAGCCTTACCTCGATCAGATTGTGGTAGTCTTCATCGACAACATTTTGATAAACTCGACTACTGAGGAGGATCTTGCTTAGCATTTGCAGGTAATACTCGACACACTTTGAGATAACCACCTTTATGGTTTGCTCTTGAAGTGCCAGTTCTGGATCCGAGAGGTTCACTTCTTGTGACATGTCATCTCAGAGGCTAGAGTTATAGTGTATCCAGTGAAGATTGAGGAGTTAATTTCTTGGGAGCCACCCAAGAGTGTGACGGAGGTACGAAGTTTCTGGGGTTTGGCTATTTACTACTGGATAAGGGGAAACCCTTCGTGTGGTCATAGAGATGATAGAAGAGCTTTAAAGAGCTGAGGCAGAGGCTGACTAGTTTCCCCATCTTGAGGATTCTAGAGGAAGGCGTAGGATACGTAGTCTACTACGACACATCAGGGACCGAAATTGGGTGTGTCCTGATGCAGGAGCGAGTATTGATCGCGTATGGTTCTCGGCAGCTGAGGCAATGGCGATGGCTTGAGTTCCTCTAGGACTATGACTTCAAGATAGTCTATACTCTTGGATATGGGAATGTTGTAGCATGTTCACTATGAAAGATATCTGGTATAAAACTTCATGGTGAGGTGAAGAACCAACTGTCCACTTTGCAAATATCCTTTGTGGATTGTGATGGAGCAGATTTCCTTCAGTCCCTTACAGTCACTCCCCCACTTCTTCAGCGATTCAAGGAGGCACAGCGTGGGGTCACTAACTGCGAGACACGACGTGCTCAGATATCTACAGGTTAGACACCTGATGGATTTCTTGAAGGTAAGGAGCATGTCATTTTCTTCATAGGACATACTATGGTACCAGTGTCACTTGAAGAGGATGCGTTAAGGGAGTTCCACACATCACCTTTAGAGGTATATATAGGAGTGGAAAAGATGTACCAGGACCTTCGATGACCACACTGGTGGCTAGGTATAAAGAAGGCAATAGCAAATTTTGTCTCTTGATGCCTCACTTGTCAGTAAGTGAAGGCAGAGCACCAGGTAACAACATGCTTGGTTCAACCTTTAGTGGTCCCCTAGTGGAAGTGGGATGGGATATCCATGTACTTCATGATAAGACTTCCACATGCATCCAGGGGTCACGACTCAGTTTGTGTGATCATTAATAGACTCACCATGTCAGCCCACTTCCTACCGATCAGAGAGTAGGGTTCAGTAGAGAGTTTGGGATACCTCTATGTATAGGAGATTTTGAGGATACATGGAGTACCTTCATTTATTGTCACCGATCATGATGTACGGTTTACTTCCTGGCTATAGAAGGGGTTGTATGAGGCTTTTAGGACACAAAATCATCTGAGCACCACCTTCCATCCTCATACAGATGGTCTGACTGAGTGGACCATTCAGACCCACAAGGACATGCAGCGTGCTTGTGTCCTTTACTTTGGTCGCAGCTAAGAGGATCACTTACCTTTGGTGGAGTTTTCATACAAAAATAGATATCACTCCACCATAGCGATGACACATTTTGAGGTGTTATACGGATAGCCTTTCATATCACCGTTGTGATGGACTGACCCTGGGGAGTCAGCACTAGTGGGACCAAAGATGGTATGGGCTACCGAAGAGAAGGTGCAGATCATCCCGGAGTAGATGTAGACTGCACAGAGCATACATAATCCATATGTTGACAAGAGACGGAGACCTCTGGAATTTGAGGATGGCGACCATGCCTTTCTATGGGTCTTACCTCGACGAAGACTATAGAGATTTGGCTGAGGAAAAAACTTATCTCTGGGATTCATTGGACATTTTCAAGTCCCTAGAAGAGTTGACGATGTGTCTTAACACTTAAATCTTCTACCTCAGTTGCACTGGGTGCATGATTTCTTCATCATATCTTTGTTGAGGAGATATGTGCACAAACCTTCCCACATCATCGACCATGGAGAGTTATACGTCGATGATGGGGTGACATTCATGGAGGATCTAGTGGAGATTGAGGATCAGTAAGAGTGAGTTCTATGTAGATTTTCGATATCTCTAGTGCGCGTTCACTGGCAGTATGAGAACCTCCATGAGAGAAAATGGGAGAGGGAGGCGCAGATGCATTCTCAGTACCCCCACTTGTTCCCTTAGTTTGAGTTGTAGATTATGGGGATGTAAAGCCCTATGTTGGGGTGAATGTAAAGACCTGGAAATTCCATGGAAATTTGTTTATTAAATTCATGGGAATTTTATGAGTCCGCGAAAATTGACAGCCCATGATTCCGAGGCCTAGTGTGCCCGAAATCAATTTCTTATGTTTTGTTCAGGTATGTTCAGAAAACATACATCCGAGTTTTTATAACTTTCGAACCGATGCTCGAAATTGAAATCCAAGGACACCTTTGAACTCACAGTGCCAATATTCACTTAAGGATACTTTCACTTTGACGGTAGTGGGTTTAGAATAAAAGTTAGTTTTTGAATTTTTGTGTAAAATAATAAAATAACGTGAGCTTCACTTTATTTTTATTTGAGCCGCAATGTGGGTATTTGGAGGTGGGTCCCACTGGATCTATAACCTCCTTGTAGAGGTTGGAAGTGGGGACCACCAGGCCATAACCTCCCATGAGAGGTTATGGTGGTGGGTACCACCACGCCTCAACCTCCCATGTGGGGTTAATGTGGTGGGGACCACCCGAGACCACATAACCTCCCAATTTGAATAATATGGGTGGGGACCACCCATCCTCTATTAATGAGAGTAGAGGAAAATCTCTCAACTCCCATCATTAATGATGGGGATCCCCTTGACCTCCTATACCATTTATGGTGCCACAACCTCCCCTTTAATTATTTATGCCAATACATAATTTGTTATGCCAAATCCTACCCAGTAATTAATTGATCCATCTTTTTTAATTAAAAACTAAAATATGAATTTTAAACCCAAAAATATAAAATAATAGACAATCTATTATTTTGAGGGGATATCTATTCAATTTTGGCATTTGGGTGGATTATTGGGGAGAGGAGAGCATGAGAGAATTAGAATTCTCCAATGAAGAACCCCATCTCCCAACAAAGATCAAAGAACACATTCTTCCAAAGAAGAACACTGGAAAGGAGCGTCTTTGACTTCTTCCTCAGAGGCAACCAACATGGGTTGTCTTTGATGACTGACTTCCCTCCTCATCATCATCAACGCACTGACACACGAGCTTAGGATTGAAAGTGTGCGGCTAACGCGACGACCAGCGATCTCTTCCGTCTTCTTCCCCATGACTCCGTCGACGACCAACGATAAAGGTAGGAGGAATTTTTTGAGTTTGTTTTATTTTCGGGATGATTTGGGGTGATTTGTTTGATATTTATGCCCTTTTCTATTCTTGATTAATTCATTGAAAACTCATGAATGTTTGAACCGCTTTCTACCACCCTAAACATGGAGGGCGTAGGCCAAACCAACATGTCCCGACCACTCCGCTATTCTTATTTGTGATGATCATCGGCATGGAAATGAAGCTATGAGACGAAGAAGGCAACGACCGAGCTACCCACGACCTCTGCGAACTGTGCCGCACTCATGGTGCTCTGGCCGAACCGGCTCTGCTACCTCGGGCCAAACCGCGCCGCCTACCGGCTTTGATGACACGCCGGCCACGCCGGCCACGCCGGCCACGCCGCCCGTCAGCCGCGCCCCCCCGCCAGCCCGAGCGGAACCAGTCTACCAACTGCCCGACCTGCTCGCCGGCCCGCCTGCCGGCTTGGAGGTGCCCAGCCTAGCCGCCTTCCGGCCTGGCCGCACCCTACCCGGCGGCCTGCCGCCCTGGCCGCGCCCTGCCCGGCAACCAGCCAGCCAGCCTACCAGCCTTCCTGGCCACCTGACGGCCTGACCGGCCGCCTCCCAGCCTGGACGCACCCTGCCAGCCTACCTGGCCACCTCTCGGCCTGCCCGGCTGCCTCCGCCCTGGCCGAACCACGCCACCAGCTGACCCGAACCCGCTGTGCCCTGGCCGAACTGGCCTTGGCCGGGCCACCGCGGCCTCCAGGCTGAGCCGCCCCGAACCGCACCCTCTCGGTGCTCTCTGGGTTGAGCCTCCCCCACACTAAATCATGGTCAGTCCATGCCCTCGCGGCCGGTCCGTTCCCTATCATCCCTCTGCAGCCCCTCGCGGCCTGCTGGGCTGGGCCCAGAAGGCAGGGCCGAACGAAACGGGCTGGCCCGCCCGACGGCCCAGGCTGGACCCAATGGGTTTGGATGGGTCATCCCGAACTGGGTCTGCCAAGACTAAGTTGGGTCGGGTCAGTCTGACTGGGTCAGACTGGACCCAGGCCCACTACCGACCCTTTACTTTCTTTCACCATATCTTTGGCACCGGACGACCGTTTGACAAACCTTCAGTGGCACTGGTATTTTTCGAGTGCAATGGTCCCTTTGAGTATACCCCGTAGGAGTTCGGGGTAAAGTTGAGATATAATCAGGTTGGATCATGTGAGAGTCCAACTGACCCCCTGGGACTAAAATGCTAATAACTCATAGATTGGGTGTCCGATTGACGCGACATATGTTGCGTTGAGACCCCTATGTCATGGAGTACCTTAGAGATTCTTCAACGTTGTACTTCGTAACAGTTTGAGTATCGAACTGTTGCTCGTGGAGCGGATCCTCCCTTAGACGAGTGAGCGTAGTGTAGAGACCTAGTAGCTGGATGAGACATAATGACTATTGACCGATTTGACTTGGAGTGATTCGACTAGCCTAGTGGGAAGTGTCTTGGTGTCGCAGTAGACCCACAGTGGGGAGTGCCTTGGTGTCGCGACAGACCCACTGTACTCGACAGGGAGAGTACCTCACCAGGCTACGAGGGGGAGCACCTGGGTGATGTGGTAGAACCATAGTGGGGAGCACCATAGTGATGCAGAAGACCCTCGATACTCGATGGGAGGAGTACCTCACCAGTACAAGGATAGTGGGAAGAACCTTGGTGACGCGACATGCCCACTATACTCGATAGAGGAGGAGTTCTCTACCAGCCGAGGTTTCGACAGTGTGATTGGGGTTGTTACTTGATAATACCCCTAGAATAAAATCATGGTTTGAGCTGATTCAGTAACTTTTTTGTTTATCTGATGATTGAGATTGATTACTTGATAACATAGGTATATGTATGGGAATATAACTAAGTAGGTTTATCTATTGATTTCATTCTTTGTGGTTTATTGTTGTTTTATTTGTGAGACATTCTGGGTCTTGTGGACCCTAATGAGTATCATTATACTCACCCCTCCACGGGCTATGGCCGCACCTCATTGTGTTGGATGCAGACGACAGACAAAACTGACCGAGGCTGAGGGTACCAGGACTGGACGGTACCTAGAGGTGGACCACACTGTGTGACGGTACACAGAGGAGACAGACGAACGTGGAGTACTGTGGAGCGTATCTATATCTAACCATCAGGTAGGATTTCCTGATGGACGATCCAAGAGCTCTTTTCCCTTTTTCTAGTACTTGTACATTCAGTTTCCTTGTACTTTACAGTTGGGATTGTATTTCCTGCCCCTTTTTACTTTTCATCGCTCCTTTTGAATAAAATTTTATTTAGTGTTTTGTTTCCAGATCGAAACCTGTTGGGTGCATTTTCAAGTTATAAAGGCAATGCATTCCTAGTTTAGGAATTTAGGCCTTTGGTAATAGTCACCAGCCCCTGTCCTATGGAAGGTCAGCTTGGAGTAGTCACCGCACTGGCCCCGGGGGACTGGTCGTGACAGGGGTTATAGGAGGTGTTCGGGACATAACATCAGTTGACCACCTCCATCCATCCTCAGATGGAAGGTCAGATAAAGCAGACCATTAAGACCCTTGAGGACATGTTTTGTGCTTGCTTCATTGATTTCGGCCCCATCTAGGAGGATCACTTTCCCTTAGTGGAGTTCTCATACAACAACAGTTATCACTCCACTATTAGTATGACACCATTCAAGGTGTTGTACGATCGACCTTGAAGATCATCTTTATTCTAGACTGACCCAGGGGAGTCAGAACTCGTGTGACCAGAGATGGTACAGGCTACCATTGACAAGGTATAGATCATCTAGGAGTGGATGAAGACTACATAGAGAAGGAAAAAATCTTATGCTGATAGGAGACGAGACCTCTGGAGTTCGAGGATGGGGACCATGTCTTTCTATGGGTCTCACCTTGACGAGGTTTGAAGAGATTTGGCCTGGGCGGAATGTTATATCTGAGGTTCATTTGACCTTTTCTGGTCCTCAAGAGAGTTGGTGGGGTGGCATACCACTTAGATCTTCCCCCTCAGTTTCACCAGGTGCATAACGTTTTCTATGTATCCTAGCTGAGGAGATACGTACATGATCCTTCGCACACCGTTGACTAGGGTGAAGTAGACATTGACGATGGGGAAATATTTTCTGAAGCTCCAGTAGAGATTGAGGATCAAAAATAGAGTGTCATACATGGGAGATCGACACCTCTAGTTCATGTACGTTGGAATCACAAGAATATCTAAGAGGGAACATGGGAGCGGGAGGCTTAGATTCATGCTGAGTACCCCCACTTGTTTCCCTAATTTGTGTTATGGCTTTTGGGGTCACAAAGACCTGAGGTGTGGGGAATGTAAAGACTCATAATTTTCAGTGTAATTTTTTTTTAATTATATGGAAATATTAAGAGTCTGTGAAAATTGACGGCGTGTGATTCCGAGTCCCAATGTGCTCGGAATGAATTTCAGAACTTTTTTTAGATATGTTCAGTAAATGCGTGAGCAGCATTATATAAATTTTGAACCAGTGCTCGGAATTGAAATATGAGGACACTGTTGAACTCTTAGTTCCGATATTCACTTAAGGATTCCTTCACCTTGACCGCAATAGGTCGAGCATGGAAGTTAGTTTTTTGGTTTTTTTGTGGAAGAGTTAGAATAAAAATAATAAAATAAAACAATACCTTTTATTTTATTTATTTTGAAACCTATCATTAGTTATTGGTGGTGGGGACCATCTGAACATGAACACCCCATTTAATTTGAGAAATCACTTGGTTTCTTCCGAAAATTAATGAGACAACATTAATTGATTTAATTAAATTAACATAATTAAAGTAGGATCCTTATCTCTAGTGGGTGGAGATGGATAGAAAAGTATTTTGGGAGAGCCTTAGATAACTTGGAAGGACATCCTCCAACAAAGAACATTCTTCAGATCAAGAATGAGGAATCAACATTTGAACTCAGGCCAGAAGTGTGTTGCGTGAGCGATAAATGTTGGCACCTTTATGGTCATAATTCTCTTCCTCACGCCATCTACAACGAACAAACGTGGTAGGTATTTTTTTCAATTTTTTCTTCATTGATTTACGTTGAATCATTATCCTCGAGCTGTATGCTATCAGTCTTATGTGGAGGGTATGAACCAAATGAACACGACCTGATCCCTCCGCATCTTTATTGTTGATGCGTTCTTCGCGGTAGATCGACAGGTTGAGAGGAACCTGACAACGTCACTGGTGATAGATGATGGAAAGGAAAAAGGCTGCGGTCGGCCCTCCATCTAGACACGATGGAAGCGTCGGTGAAACCGCTCTACCGGAGGAGGCCGCAACTCGTTGGTAGTGGTGGAGGAGGATGGTGGCCGGCACGCCGGTCAGCCGCATGAAGAAAGGGCGGTGCGCATCCGCACCACCGGTAGAGGAGGAGGACGTGGCTGCATATCCACAGCGGTGCACCTGGAGAGCGACCGACACCTGGTTGGCCGTAGGAGGAGAGCGGCATTATCCCATCGCTGGAGGAGGGAGCCGGCAGAAAGCCCAACCTGCCACGTCATGCCAAGCGGGACCGCTCCGGCAGGTCCCACGCGCCAACAGGCAGCACCATGTGGTGCCACCGGGTTGGCCAAGTGGAAGGGTCCATTGGACCATTTGGGATACTAGGGTCACCTCCCCCCAGGTAGCAGCTAGGGCAGGCCCTACCAGGGCAGACTGCTCCTAGCCGAGTGGGCAGCGCCCCATTGGGCAGTGCCCAGTGGACTGGTCCAAACCACTACCCAGCAGGCTGGGCCCACCACATTCCAACACATTCGGGCTGATCCTGGACCGGGTTGGGTTGACCCAAACCGGGTCGGGTCGGCCCAGACCGGGTTGGTCTAACTGGGTCGGACTGGACCGGGGCCCATCAGGACCCAGATATGCCTTTTTGTCCATAACATGTGAGCTAGGCGTCTATTTGAAGAACAATCTACAGTGCTGAAATCCTTTGATTGAGACGGTCCTTTTGGTATACTCCACTCGTGTTTTGGATAATGTTAGAGTATGGATGGGTTGGATGATACCAAAATCCAACTAGGGCCTCGGAATAAAAACACTAATAACTTAGAGACCGTGTGTCCGATTGATGAACCGTCAGTCTTGTTGGGTTCCTTATGACGTGACAGACCTTTGGGATACATTTTTGTGGGACTTAGTGGCATTTAATGTATCAAACAATTGTTTGTGGAGTGTAACCTCCCAGAATCAAGCTTGGTTAGTGCGAGAACCCTGTGGCTTGCTGTTCTTGAATAATCTTCAGATCCACTGTGGGTCATCTTCAAATCCTGTATGGGTCAATGCTCAGCGATCTTATGTGGGTCAACACATACCTATCCTGTGTAGGTCATCTCCAGATCCTGTGTGGGTCATCTTCGATCCTGTGTGGGTCATCTTCGATTTGGTGTGGGTCAACAACAAAACTTCTCGACGAAGTAAGATGATCTTGAAATACAACTAATCATGTATACTTCCCCACTTAAGTTATACCTGGTGTGATATGAGTCTTTACCTTTGTAGTAAAATTCTATGTGGTGATACCTTTGTGGTATTCTTCTTTATGGCATTATCTTTTTGGTACTTACCTTCATGGTGATACCTTTTTCGAATTTTTCTATGTGGAGTTACCTCTATTGTACTTACCTTTGTGGTGTTGCCTTTGTGGTATTCTATCCTTCGTTGAATAGTTGAGCTTTTGGATAAAGAGTTGGTCTTTATATTTCCTCATAAATGAGATGGGTATACTTGATAAATTAGAAATATGTATGGGCATAGACCCAAGAAGGTTTGACTATTGTTTCCATGCTTTGTGATTATGGTATTTCATTGTGATTTATCCTTTGTGTATTTTGAGAGACATTTGGGGGTCTTGGGGTCAATACTGAGTATTGTTATACTCACCCATACATGGGTTAAGGCCGCACCTTGTTGTGTCTTGTACATACGACAGATAGTGCTGACTGAAGACGAGGGTACGAGGACTGGAGGCTACTCGGAGGTGGACCTTAGATGTGGCATACTGTAGAGACGATCGTTCGAGAGCTTTACCTACCCTTCATGTAGGATCCTTGGTAGGTGTTCACAGGAGCTGTATTTTGTTTTACTTGTACTTTCTAGTTTGGATTGTATTCTGACACCTTTACTTATGCCACACACTCTTTTTTACTATATATTTTACTTTGTTCTTGTATCTTGCTGTGTTCTTGGACTGTGTGAGTTGTTAGTTAAAAAGGAAATGCCTTCCTGATTTTAGGGATATGCCTTTCTGGTGCTAGTTTCCAGCCTCGGGCCTTTGGAAGGTGGGCTTGGGGTAGTCACGACACAGGCCCCAGGTGATGGGTCGTGACAGAAACAAAAAATTTCATTCACCTATGTCATATAAAAAACTTGTGTCTAAAATTGGGTAATATATAATTCCTCAAAAGGCCCCCCTATATAATCCAAAATTTTTTTTTATTAAAAGAAGATTTGAAAAGTGAAAAAATTTGATCCCAACTTCCCTGGTAATCCATTGAACAAAAATTAATCATGTATTTCATATTATAAATTGTTTTCTTCATCATCCCATCATATCAAGGATGAAATGTTTAACTAAACCTTAATTCGGAACCCAAAGACCTCTGAATTCCTTTAAAAAATTAGAAGATAACTTGGGATCATGGTCATACACAATAGAAATATGAACTCTATGTAACATAACTATCACCTTGAGGTACCATAGAGAAAGTTAATCTAAATACATAGTCTCTCAAATAGGTAGGAAATGTGTAGACATTGTTAGACAATAAACAATAAACCGAATCACCTTTTTATTGTTGTTTTTCCCTTGGAAATACCACCATTAAATCCATGGTTATATTTTTCCATTACCACTCTAGAACTAGAAAAGTTTGATGCATCCACTTATGTAATTTTTTTTCCTTATTTAAAATTTTTATAATTTCAATATTTCATTAAAATGTTAGAAATATCTCTTTTCATTTTATCCGACCATTAATACTTCATAATGTCTTTGTGAATCTTAATAATACCTGGATGAATGAAAATGGGGAACTATAATCTTCACTAAAAAATTTACCTATTCAACTAAAAATAAAAATCACAAATAATATATCTCTAAATCTGATAACACCACATTTTTCAACATTAAATTCCAAAACATACCCTTCTAAACATATTAAATATTTTTGTAAAACATGATCCCACCTTTAAGCATGATTAATTCCTTCTAATAGAGATGATTGTATTGACACCTGAAACAAAATAATAGAAGTTCATATAACCACAAATTGTAGGAAAAAATATATAATATCATTAAACCAAGGTTCATGTTCCAAACATAATGGGGTTAATGTAGAATTATTTTTCTTACTCAAATAATCAGCTACATTGTTTTCTTTTCTAACATAATAATGAAAAATACAGTCACAATACATTATCAATTCCATAAATATCCTCTATCTCATGTTCAACCCTATCTTTTTGAATATATAATTCAAAATTTTATGATTATTTTATATTTTACACTTCAATCCATATAAATTGTGTCTCTAAATTTTTAAATCAAACACCATAGATGATATTTTTTGGGAATGTGTAAATTAATTTTTTTGATGTGATTTTTATTGATATTAAACATAATTAATTACCTAAAAATTATACTTGTAAACACTACCTAGACCTATCAACAAATAATTATTTCAAATGATAAAGTCACCATTTCTAGATAGTAGGGTGAAAATTGGATAATTAATTAATCTTATTTTTACTTTCCAGAAACATTTTTCACATTCTGTTTGCTAGTTGAACATAACTCCTTTTCATGTTAACAAAGTTATTGGTCTAGATAACCATGATATTTTTTCAAAAAACCACTAATAATATCATAATAATCCAAGAAACATATGAATTTTAGTATCATTTGTATGTCTTTTCCATTCATGAATAACTTTAGTTTTAGTTGGATCCACTTTTATTCTATCTTTATTTATGATGTGTCTATGGAATGGAATCTGTTTAAAAAAAATCACTTTTAAAATTTTTTAAATAAATTTATTTAATTAATGTATAGTCAAAAAATCCATATATGTTTCTCATGATCCTTATAAATTTTTTAATAAATCAGGATATCATCAATTAAAACAACAAAAAACATATCTTAATATTCATAGATGTCACTATTAATAATATATGCACATATTTATGGGGATTTATCAACCCAAAGTTCTTAACCATATAATCATAATTATAATATATAGTTAAACATTTTATTTTTTGAATTTCCACCTCCTTAATAATTAACTGATGGTACCGAAACATTAGTTAAACATTCAAAAGATATAGTGTCCCTTGTGAAAATCAATGAAGTCATCGATATGAGGAAATAAATACTTATTATTAATGGTGTTTTTATTCAAATAACTATAATCAAAGAAAACAATAGTGGATCCATATTTATTTAAAGAAACAAGATCACCCCATTATAAATTTCTAGGATGAATTAGTCTTTCATCAGGAACTAAGGTAACTAATTTTTCAATTAATGATATTCAACTTCAGTAATTTGATAAGGGGTCATTGAAATTAGTTTAGAATCTAAAACTAATTAAACAGTAAAATGATGTTCCCAATCATGTGTAGCTTTGGGAATCCCAAATGGAAAAATATAATGGTGTACTTTTACTTCTAGAACATCATTAATCATTATATTTCCCTAATTTTAAACAACTTATGCATCAAAGATTTAATTTCCATAAATTAACTATTTATAAAATTCTTGACATGTTATCAATGTTTTGGATTATTTATTGCATACAAACTGAAACTATTTTTGAAAAATTACTTCTTTATCTCTACAATATATATTAACAGGTTAAATAGAGATCCAATCCATATTAATAATAACATAAAACACTACTAGGGTAAAGACAACAATGTTTATTGGTAATGTATTTACACACACACTAATAAAAATATTCATATAATTTCATTTGTCATTAATACTTCCACAATGTGTTTTTTAATATGTTTTGGACTCATCTCAAGAGTTAAAATTTCCCATTTAACATAAAAGTTTTCCTAAATGAATGAATGTGTATACCTAGAATCAAACATTAAATTATCATAATCCAAATAAAAAACCAATTTATACCAAACCACTTTGTTTGAATGCCTAAAACATGCTAAATTATTTACAAAAGAGTTCACCACAACCTTCTGATTATATTTTGTATACTTCCAATAATTCATGTTCTTCTCTTAACACTCAATAAAATAGTGACCCCTCCCACAAAATTTAAAAAACATTACAGCATGATTATAAAAATAGGACTCACAAGATCCAAGATCACTTTTATTTCACTTACTATATATATTACCACACATAAAATATCATGTGCACTTCTCATATTTCTCAATTCATTTCCATGGTATCTTTATACAATACATATCACAAACTAGAAACCTTTTTTTTTCCTTATATTTCATTGATGGATTTATTCCCATTTCATTTCAACTGAAACGTTTCTTATTGATGTTTTTAAGAACACATTATCATTATCAAAATCAATTTCCACATTATTGGTACATCAATGAAGTTTTTGTTAATGTTTAACTTGTCTAGAGTTTAATTCCCTTATATATATTAGATTAAACGCTAATTAAACTCGATTACTTTTACTATCAAGATCCCATAAAAAATTATTTCATTCCATGTAAGTATAGTTATGTCATATTCATACATGGCCAAAAAATATTAACCATAGCAAAATTACATGAATTGTTTTTCTATTATATGTTTAATAGTCTTAGGAAAATATTTATCAAAAAATATGTCATTAAATTAATCTCATTCAAAGAATCATTCTCTTATATTTATTTATTTTTATTAACCATTTTCCACAATTAATTGGTTTCTCCTTCAAAGTGTTAAATATAAAGAGTTATATTATGAAGATCCATAAACCCAATGAAATTAAATATAATTTCTAGAGCTATAATCCACTTCTCAACTACCACTGGGCTAGAAGATGCGCAAGAAGTAGGATGTTATTGCCACTTAAAATTATCTACTATCAACATATTCCTCAGGGGAAGTTAGTGTTTCTATCCATCAAGGATACCACCACCATTTATATCTTGCATCAAATAATCCATCCTAAAAACAGACTACACCGTTGAAATTCATACCCTTCCGGGTAGTTGATTTGGATGGATATTTTCACCTTGGTGGTTTCTTACCAAAACATCCCAATTTTATCAATGAAAATTAATTCCAAAAAAACATAGTTTATATGAATAAAATCAGTAACTTTTAAATGGTATATCATGTTGACAATAAATTTGAAAAAAAAATATTTACTTACATTATCATAACCTCTAGAATTATCTATGACTTTTCTTTGATACCACCTATAAGTACCCAGCCTTAAAAAATGCATTATATTTAGTTCTTAGTCATGAATTGATTTTTTACAATACTAATAATATTTATTTTTTTAGATTTAGATAATTTGGTTATAAATCATATATAGAAAAAAAATTATAATGTCGACACTTCTTATATGTATCCTCTTTTTCCAAAATATATTTTTTAAATGAAAAATGTTTTATTCTACTGAAAATTCTATCTAACATTCAACATAACATCATCAATATTTTTAACAATCCTTAAAACCTATGAAATCATCCTAAAAAATTTAGATAAGAAAGAAAATTTTAGTAAGGTATGTTAAAAATAAATATAGGAATCCTTATTCTATGAATACATGAAAAATTCTATTAAAAAATAATTATTTTTATACTTAATAAATCAACTTCAATGCCCACTGATTTTTATAAAACATTCCATAAAAAATTAATAAAAATTAAAAGAATAATTTGTTATTTAAAATAAATAATAACACATTTTTTTTGAAAAGCTATACTTTTCACAATTACAATATACATTACTTTAAACATAATCTCATTATATTACCATTAAAAATCATAATATTTCAATTGAATCAATAGTAAAAATTAATTAATAAGGTAGGTTACTTGATTAAATATTTTCACATTACTTTTACAAATGTAATAACATTCATTGTTATAAATGGAATAATATTCAAGGTTACCAATGAAATAAACCTCATAGTTACAAATAGAATAACCTTCACGATGAACTTCCCACATAAATCTCATCCAATTCAATGGAGGGTTATCATGGAACCACCATTACTTTATTTAAAATAGAACCACCCATCCATGGTGTAACACTAAAAAAATTTATGGTGTGTGTCTTTTTATGTTCAATCTCTTCGATAACTTTTGTTACATAGAACATTGAGCTTAAACACACTATTAGAATAATATTATTTAATTTTGATAGTTATCATCAAACTATTAGAATAGATAGAATGAATGAGTTTAACATAATTATGAAAATATTTTTTATACAGGTTTATAAAATGGATTCATTGATTACCATTTATATAAAAATGAAAATAAAATCTAATTTAACCTAATGGATGTGTTTAAAAAAATGATTTTTATACTCACAGGGAAATTTTATATTAATAGATTTAATTAATCACTATTAGTGATATATATTAATGAAATTTATATGATATATATTTATAAAATTTATTTTTTAATTCATTTAATATTTTTTATAGGCTTGAGATAAGAATAAATTAATTTTTAAGCATAAAAAGGTATGTTTTCCTAAAAGGTTATTCTTACGCCTTTTAATGATGAACCTATATTAAAATTAAAATTTCAATGTTTTATAAAATTTTGTTGAAAAAATAAAATTTATTTTTTAATAAACATATAAAAATTATTCTAGGGCATTTTTTCTATATTTTTCAGATAATTTTAATTTTATGATGAATAGTAAAAAATATTGAATTTTAATTGAAAACTATATCTTATTCAAATTTATTTATATAATTAAATTATATTTTAATTTGTTTTAATTTATAATTAGTTTAAATTTACGCAAATAAAAAAAATTTAGGTTATTTTAATCAATTTAACATTAAAATTGAATATAATAAAATTTAAAACTTTTGGACATTTCATATTAAAAATGAAATTTTTTATTTTACCAGTGAGATTAATTTTAAATACATTTTTTCCATAATGTGAACTGAATTAGGAAAAATATATTAATTTTTTTTGAATATGATATTCCAAATTATTTTTTAATGTTAATATATAATTTATCATTAAAATATTTACCTTGGAATGAAAAATGATTAATGTGGTATAGTTAAAATAATGAAAGAGGTTAATGGAATAAAAGGTAAAGGTATAAAATACATATAAATAAAACATTTAATGATTGGTTGTGGTATTTTTTTGATCATGAAATGACCCTAAAATATTAATTTTCAACCAAATTTCTAGAAATTAATTCCACCTTAATATTTTTTTATTTAAATATAATAAAATCATTATTTTAATCACATAAACACACCTCTCCTTAAGTAGAAATTCAAACCCTCACTGCACCATTTCATCTCAAAAGCCTTTATGATCCTAAAATAACTTTCCAAACCTCTTCCAATTACTCTCCCAATATAAATGTTTTATTGGACTCACCAAAACACCAAATCCGTGGTCTTCAAGGGGTTCTCCAAGGAGGTGATAACCATGAGGTAATTTTCTCATAACACCTCCCTTAATTTCTTTTCGACTTTCTCCTAAACTAGTTTATCCATCATGGAATGAAAATTCCAAATTCATTTATATGTTATATATTTATTATCAAATGTAATATCTAATATCCAGCCTTTTTATTACCACATATTATTTAAAGAATCAAAACTATTACCTGTGTTATATAGGTTAACCGCTTATGTGAATAATGTTTTTGTTCTTTTTTCCATTCCAACCTTCTTGGATGGGCATGAAACTATTATTCTAGTTAAATATGATTTTAATATGTATATTAAATCTTATTTTATTTTTTGGAACTAATATATACTTATAAAAGTAAATGAAACGAATCTATTATGTGGTGTTCAGAAAAATAGAAAAAATTAACTAAACTATTACCACTAACATTTTATATAATAAATCAACCTCATAAGAGTAAACAATGATATATGGGACCATTTAAAATAAATTAATTCCATTAACACTATTTCATTAAAGTTCTTACCTTTTTATCCCATTTTAGAAGAACATCCATAAATTTACCTAAATGAACCTATCATGAAACTATAAATGGAATGCACCCAAAACCATAAAAATAATGAAATATTATTAACTAATGGGTCATAAGATGTTATAAAATAATAACCTATGTAATTATATATATTAATATAGTTTTGGAATTAGTTAAAAACCATATATAAACCATTATATATGAGGATAAATAATTATATAGTAAAAGGAAGTCCAAGTTAAGGGTTTTCTCATATCAATTTTATTTATGTGAGATATAAGCCTTATTTGTAAGGAACCAACCCCAGTTGTGGGAGATGGTGCCTTACATTATTACCTTTTTATACAAACCAGGAATATTCATCCCAAATGATTGATTAGGTTAGTATATTTGGAAACAAGAAAGATATATAAGTTTAACATTAAAACATGAAATGAAATACAACATATATGTTTTGTTGGGATCATACACAAATAAAATTTTATCCCTGTAGTTAAATCATAAAAATCATATTCATGGCTTGAGAAACTGGAACATAAGAAAGGGGTGATCTCAAATGCTTAGTAATGGTAAGAAATTCAGTGGAATATTTCATAAACATAAACATTAGGTATGGTGAATAACTAAAAACACATGCCTTTAAAAATAAACTTGAACACATTATGGCAGGAATAAAAGATGATTAAAAATGATATAATAAAACATAATAATAGGTATAATACTAGTATAATTACCACATGAACTATCAATAATAATTTCACAATGAGGGAAGGAATAATGTGGTATATCATAACCATACCATCAATGGATCGTGCCAAGACCATAAATATCCATTTTGTCAAGGCCTCGTGCCAATACCATAGTTTGTCTCATAAGTCCTACCGATCCACCGATGGGAAATAGAGGGTCGTAATCGAAACTCAATAAGTCCAATTCCTTCCTAATATGAATGGATATAAATATAAAAAACATATAAATTCATATTGAAACTAATATATGAAATGTAAATAACATTCCCCAAACATTAAACATAAACACTAACCATTTAGAGTAAATTGGTGAATGGTTTTAAGATATCACATCCATAGTAAAAATAATAATGAACCAGTAAACTAAATATGGTGGATGATATCATAAAGTATTAATCCCAATAGTATATAAGAACCAATAATAGTGTTGATATAGATGAAGCTACTCATATAAAATCATCGAGTAATTCATGAGATAAGTACTCTTTTACTTTGAAAAGAAGAGTTGTTTTGGAAAAATATTTGTATAAAACAAGAAGTGAAGTAAAATAGTATTTTCATAATAAAATGAGATATTTTATAAAGATAATGGTTTCCAAAAACATATTAAAATGTTCCCTGATAAATAGGTAAGAATTTGATAAATTCTCTTGAATCTTGCTGGCATTTCAGGAAGAATTCTTGAAAGATCCTTTTAAAACATCTAACTACCCATACATGAAGGTAGAAATCTGGTTGGTAAAAATATATAGAAAATAAACCCTGATTTTTTGAGGAGTAAATGTGAATAAATTTTAATTTAATTGAGGTAAATAAAAAATAAGAGTAACTCGAATGATAATGGAGGATTGGGTGGAAAACCCTTACCTTAAGTTTATTGGTGTTCCTCGCTTGATATTAATGACATGAATAATAACATTTTAGTTCATAAATTAATTATTTCATAACCTAATATTCATATAATTTTTTAACATAACCTTATGAGGTTCATTCATGGCCTTTTGATTGGTTTAGAGATCCAATTTCATTGTTTGGGAGTCTTTTCTTCCTCGGTTTTCATGACTTGTTTACTTATATTAATGTATGGATAAAAATATAGAATGAGATTGGTTGTGAAGAATAGAATTTGTATGTTATTTGTGAACAAATATATGATTACATGGTTATAAAAATAATTTTATTATTGGGAGATAAAAGGAATCATTATATAAAACTTTAATGACAATTGTTTGGGTTAATTGGCAGTTCTTGATCACAACAAACTCTTTTGATTTATTAAATAATATCATGTGTACAAAAAGATTAAAAAACCTTAAAGAAGATATAATACATATATTATTGTCTGGTTCAACCATAAAAATGGTTTCATGTCCTGAATTGAAGATGGTAATAGAAATTGAAAACCTATCGTCCTTGAATGTAATAAATTAACACATCTCAGATAGTGTTTTTATTTCTATTATAAAATAAGGGGAAATGAGAGATCATAAGGAATTATATAATTATCATAAAAAAATTATAGTACATTTTAGTTACTAGATTCATCACAACATTTGGATGAATGTAGATGAGGACAGAAAATGAAAAGGAACCTAAAATAAATGAAATGAAAAGAGGATTTTACCACTTAAAGTAATCTTCATTGAGAGCCTCTTTTGGGGAGAGGTTTTTGTCTTTTCATGAGACCAAGAGATTCGGGATGTAGGGGAGGATCATGGGTGAATATTTGGACTGAATTTAGATAAGTCACAATACTTTACATTATTTATATGAAGAGGGAGTGGGGGGGGGGGTATAGTGGGGGAGATAAGGGTTTTCCCATTATTTAACTCTTTATTTTATTATTTGTCTCAGGACAACCAATATTGTTGATTTATGTGACCTGTAATACTAATATGTGCATGTGAGTTCTAACCTAGTGGGCTTATATTAAACTTACATCACTTATGACCTAATAAATCACGTATTTAGCCTTTATCATAAATTATCATATTTTACTAATCACCCAAAATTCAAGTAATTTAAAAAAATCCCAAAAAACATTTTCCAACCATTTTTGATGTATAGAATTAAAAAATAAAATCCATTTTTTGGAAAAAAATTCCTAAGTATTTTTAATTTAAGATATAACTAAAATAATAATTTATTCCAAAAAACATCTTATAAACTATAACTCATTTTATAACACCCTGAGAAATTAATTAAGGTCCCATAAAATTATATCATAATAATAATAAAATAAAGTTATAATTTATTATTATATTTAATGAAATTAAATTCACATTTTAAAATTTTAAATTAATTTGAAATTCATAATTAAAATATTTATGAGCTACAAAAATACTAATACTTATACTATGATCATTTTTTCACATATAAGATGTCTAATTTTTATTTATAAACTCATTGGTGAAGTTCTTATTTTTTTTTTCTGATTTAATATTCAAAACTATTCATATGAGTACCATTACTATTCATAATGGTTTGTTTCTATTCATTAGGTTACGTTTATATTCATAAAAAATTATGTTTGTCTTATCAGACTCTAAATATCTTACTGAATGAAACTGTATATGTAATTTTTTCAAAATTCAAATCCCAAAGGTGGAAAAATATATTTTTTGGATAGGTTATAACAAATTGGTATTTTGTAGAGATTTAGTTTTTCATGAATTCAGTATTAAATTAATTTTCAAAATCTTGGGGTGTTTCATTTTCCCCTCCTTACAAAAATTTAGTCCTAGAAATTAATAGAATGTTACCTCACAATGAGATTTGGGTAGTTTTTTATCATAAGATCCTCTCGCTCCCATATTTCCTCTTCAATTTTATGATTTTTCCAAAGTATCATTTCCAATCAATTCATCTGATTCCTAAACACTTGTTCTTTGCTTTCTAGAATACGAATAGTCTCTTCATAGTAGGATAGGCCAAGTTCCAATTCTATACCTTTAGAAGTGAAGAAATGCATTGGGTCTGGAAAGTACTTTCTCAACAATTAGAGATTAAACACATTGAGAACTTTAGACAGGCTAGGTGGCATAGCCAAAGGACATGAAATATCTCCAATTTTATCCATAATTTCAAATGTGCATATGTACATAGGGCTTAGTTTCCCTTTATTCCCAAATCTTATAAAACCCTTCCATGGCGATAATTTTATGAAAACATTATTTCTGACTTGAAAATACAAATCCTTCATTCGATTATCAACAAATCTTTTTTGTATTCTTTGAGTTTCTTTGATATGGCCTTGAATAGTCTTTACATTTCTTATTGTTTCCTCCACATGATCTGAGCCCACTAGCATACTTTCACCAACTTTGTCCCAACATGTTGGTGTACAACATCTCTTTCCATATAATGCTTTATATGGTTCCATTTGAATAATGAAATGGAAACTATTATTGTAGAAAACTCCACTAAAGGTAAATATTGATACCACATTCCATGAAATCAAGTGAGCATGATCTCAACATGTTTTCTAAAGTTTGGATCATCCTTTCTAATTGGACATCACTTTGAGGATGATAAGAAGTAATCAAACAAAGCTCAGTATCCAAAGCATTATGAATACTTTTCCATAATTTCAATGTAAATTAAGGATCACAATCAAACACTATTGAAATAGGTTATCCTTGAAGTCTTACAACTTCATTAATATAGAGTTGTGCAGGAACATCTAGTGGAAAATCCTCCCTTATAGCAAGAAAATGGACATATTTTATAAGCCGATCAACAATTACCCATATTGCATCATTCTTTCTCATATTTTTAGGTAATATAGTGACAAAATACAAGGTTCTATCATCCCATTCCCATGTACGTATAGGTATACATTGCATGAAACCTCCAGGATGTTCAAATTTGGCCTTCACTTGTGGACATACTAAATATCTTGATACATAATCAGAAATTTCCCTCTTTACATTGTCCCACAAAAAATGTTCACTCAAATATATATGAATTTTAGTGCTACTAGTGTGTATAGGGAAATTTTAGCTATGAGAATCATTCAATAACTCCCTTTTAATTTTGGGTGTAGAGGTAATATATTGCCTATTCCCAAATTTCATATTTCCATATTTACATAAGAAGTCATCCAACTTCCCCTCTTTATTAACATTAATTTTCTTTTGTAGGTTCTTATCATGAGGCTGAGAGATTTTAATCTTTTCTAATAAACATGTTTGGGAATCCAAATGAAAAATAAGTGATGTTTCACATTCTTTGATAATTCTCATATCCATCCTTACTAGATCCATGTACGAAGGATCCTTGTAAATACACATTTTATTGAGAACTATGTGATCCTTTACGCTCAAAGCCCGAGCTGCCTTATTTGACATTCTAGGGTGTTGGTGAATGGTACAATCATAATCCTTGAGTAGTTCAAGCCATATCCTTTGCCTCTTTTTGAGTTCTTTATGTGAGAAGATATACGTTAGTCTCTTGTGATCCATGTATATCTCATATCTTTAACCATGAAAATACTATTTCCATATTTTTAGATCAAAGATCCTAGAAGCTAACTAAATATCATGAGTAATATAGTTTAGTTAATGAACTTTTAACTTCCTTGATTCATAGGCAATAACTCTATCATTATTCAGAAGGGAACAAACAATTCATTTCATTGATGCATCACTATATATCACAAACCCCTCATTCCCCAATGGTAGGGATAGGATTAGAGAATTCACTAATATCCTCTTAAATTCCACGAAACAGTCCTCACATTATTTTTTCTCATATGAACTTAAACCCTTTATGAGTAATATTGGTCATTGGGTTGGCTAAATGGGAAATGTTCTGAACAAAATTTAGGTTATAACATGCTAAACCAGTAAAACTATTTACCTCCGTTTTGATCGTTGGAGTAGGACATTTTTTAAAATTCTTTATCTGGGATAGATCTACAGGTATTCCATCCATAGAGACTTTTTGGAAAAGAAAGGGACCTTATTGAATCCAAAACCCACACTTACTAAACATCCCATATAATTCATTTCATCTAAGAGTATGCAGAATAAAGCGCAAGTGATTTTCATGATCTTCATAGATTTTGGATTATACCATGATATCATAAATAAATACCACCAAAAAGTCATAAAGATGTTCCTTGAAAACTCTATTCATTAGATCAATGAAAAAAGAGGGTGCATTAGTCAGTCCAAAAGGCATTATTGTAAACTTTTAATGCCCATACCAGGTTCGAAATACTGTTTTGGAATGTCTTCCTTCCTTACAAGAATCTGTTGATATATATATTAAAGCTCAATCTTTAAAAAATATTGATCTTCATGAAGTTTTTTAAATAAATTATCAATGTGTGGTAGGGGATACTTGTTCTTTATTATTGTAGCATTTATCTCTTTATAGTCAATGCACAACCTCATAGATCCATTTTTCTTCATAATGAAAAGAACATGGTCTCCCCATAGAGAAACACTAGGGAGAAAAAATCCTTTATCACTAATTTCCTCTATTTCTTTGTTTAGTTCCACTAATTACATATTGTCTATTCTATAAGGGGCCATTGATATGGGCCTTGAATCATTAATTAAGTCAATGTAAAACTCAGTTTCCCACTCTGGAGGATGTCCAGGTAGATCATCTCGAAAGAAATCTACATATTCTTGCACAATAGGTACGTCCTCTATTTGAAAATTCTTTTCCTCACCCATAGTTATTACATTACCTTCCTCCCCAATAATTGAATTCAGTAGAGATACTGGGGTGTATCTAGATGAGAATCTGATTGTGATGTTTCTAACATAAAGATAAGGGATTCCCCATCCTCCTAAAAAATTGTAAACTCCTTCATCGTGCAATAAATTTTCAAATTATGATTTGAAATCCAATCCATAACAAGGATTGTATCAAAGTTAATCAAGGGTATGGAAATAAAATCAGCTGATAAAGCATGTTTATAGGTCATAATGGGGACTTCCGAACACAAATTTGTGCCAATGATACTTCCCTTAAGATCCTTGAATGACAACTCCCTTATTAAATAAAACTAGAAATATCTTATTTTCATGGATAACTAGAAATATATAAATGTATAAGATGATATATAATCAAATAAATACTTGTGTAAGTTTTAGGAAAGGATTAATGTACCTTCAACCACATCATTAGGAACATAAACTTTCGTAGTTTTGACCGCATAAGCTTTTCCTTTCTCTCTTGGCCTTATTTGGGGGAATGATTCCCTGACGCTTAGGACATTCATGTGTATAATTTCCCATATCCATACAATTGTTTCATTGAACATTGGAATCCTCTTTATTCCCCCTAAAATCCCAAGATAGGTGTCCTATTTCTCCGCACTTGTAACAGACTCACATTCCCTTCAAGAAAGTACCAGGTTGTTTCTTCCCACAATTACTGTTGGATGTAAGGTCCACTCTTCCCTTCATCCCCATTTTTTATTTCCTTTTCCAGAGTTTTTGACAACCATATTTTTCTATTTTTTTCCTTTAATTTCATAAAACTTATAAAATCCCTTTTTCTTTTTGATAGCACTTGAGACTATATCTTTATATGAAGTGAAAATTTGGGAGACTAGTGCCCTTCAGAAGAATTGTTTTAAACCATAAAAGAATCAATCAATATTTCTCCATAGATTATGTCTGTATTCTATTACATTTATTTCTAACATTGTGAATTTTGATTTATACCTTGAAACATTTTCATCCTTCTTCTACCATCGATTTAGAAATTACCTTTCCATATACACTCATTGTTTGTGGGAAAAGATTTTTCTTGGAATATATGATTAAAATCCTTCTAATACATATCTTCTATTCCTTCCTCCTCTTTTATGTTTTAGACTGATGACCACCATTTATCTGCATCTCCCGATAAATGATTAATTTCCATGGCAACCTTCATTCATTTGTTACATCCCAAAGTGAGAGATATTTTCTTTAGGGAACTTATCTGCTGCTTACCTATAAATGGTTTTGTATCCCCAATGAATGATGGAGGATATTGTCACATAAAGTGATCCAATATAGCTTTTCCACATTGTGGACCAAGATACACTATATGGGGAAGCATTTTGTTTATAAACTGATTCAGTTTTCCTAGTATAGTTATAAGTTTCTTAGAACTAGTCATAGCTCCAGATCCAACATCATTATCTTGCATCAGAGGGAAATCCCTATATGGGATACGCATGTTCATGCAGTTTTAATTCTATCCACTAGGATCTATTTCTAAATATTGGGATAAACTAGATTAGGTTATGAATTATAATGTACAATCTCAACGTATAAAAAATAATTAGTATAAATTGAAATTCTATATAGCTAATCTCATAATCATTAACATGATATCTTTAAGGAAAAATTTTCATTTAAATCCTTCATAAAGGCTTGTAATGAAAATTTAAATTATCCTAAGAATGTACCCATGGAGTTTCAAACCAGGTGCGCAGTAAGGTCCATTTTCGTGTACCATGATACCCTGGGTGAAGACCAAAACTAATTGTTGGAGTTTTCACTCCTAGGTACATATGTTCCAGAACCACGTCTAACTGTATTATCCAGACATGGATGTATTTTCCTGAAAAATACACATAATATATTACTTAACAAAAATTACAGGATTTTCATGTATGCTTTATCCTCATAGACTATCTTAGGGGTGGGGGGTTTCCCAAATCTTCGCTCTCTAAATCTAGTTTCCATGTTTTCTGCTGAACTTCCTTTGATACAAACTGTAATTACCCGACCCTTTTTTCTTGGATCCAATGCCTTATTTTATTACATTGGAATAAAAATAATGATTACGAATCCTGAAGGAAAGAGTAGTTTATTAGATTTGGAAAATAGATAAATTTTTTCAACATTTCTACTTGAAATGAAATTTAACAAGTAATTTTTGTTGGAAACATCCAAAAATATAATTTTATCCTTATAGATCAATCATAAAACACTTCTTCATGCACTGAGTAAATGAAACATACCAAATGGGTGAGCTCAAACATTTAATAAGGGTCGGAAATATAGTGGAATATTTCATAAATTTAAACTTTAGGCATGGTGAATAACTAAAAACATGTGCCTTTAAAAACAACCTCAAACACATTAGGGAATAATAAGAGCTGAATAAGTAATGAAATAATAAAACATAATCATGGGTGTTCTACTAGTTGAATAACCACATGAACTATCATTACTATTTTTTTTATTGAGGGAATGCATAATGCAAGACATCATAACTATACCGCCAATGCCTCATTCCATGACCATAAATATATATTTTGTCAAGGCATCACGCCAAGACTATAGATTGTCTCATGAGACTTACTGATGCACCGAGAGGCTATAATGGGGCACTCATGACATTTAATTAGTCCACTAAATTCCTCATATGAATGGGTATAATCATAAGAAAAATATACATTCATATGAATACTAATATATGAAATGTAAATAATATTCCCCAAACATTAAGAATAAACACTAACCATTTAGAGTAAATATGTGAATTGTTTTAAGATAGAACATCCACAGTAAAAAAATTATAAAAACTTAAATTAAACATGGTATATGATATCATAAAATATTAATCCCAATAATACATAATAATCAAGAAGAGTCTTGAATTAAATGAAGATACTCTTATAAAATCATCGAGTAACTATTGAAATAAATACTCTTCTACTATTAAAAGAAGCGTTATTTTGGAAAAATATTTGTATAAAACAAGATGTGAAGTAAGATAGTATTTTAATTATAAAATGAGATATTTTATAGAGATAATGGTTTCCAAAAACAGAATTTATAGTTCCCTTGTAAATAGGTAAGATTTTTAGAAATTTCCTTGAATCTAGCTCACAATTTAGAATTTTTGAAAGATCCTTTTAAAATGTATAACTCCCCCAAAATGATGGAAGGAATATGGTTAGTACAAATATATATAACATTAAACAAGAATTTATGAAGAGTTTATGTGAATAAATAATAATTTAATAGAGGTAAGTAGATAATAAGAGTAACCCGAATGAAAATGGAGGTTCGGGTAGAAAACCCTTACCATAGTTCGATTGGTGTTCCTCACTTGATCATAATAACCTGAATAATAAAATTTTGGTTCAGAAATTAATGATTAAAGAACCTCATTTTCATTTAATTTAATTATCATAACCATATTAGGTTCATTCCAGGCCTTTTTATGGGTTAAGATATCCAATTTCATTGTTTGGGAGTGTTTTCTTCCATGTTTTCATGATTAATTTAATTATATTCATGTATGGATAAACATATACCAGGAGAATGGTTATCCAAAATAGAATTTGAATTTCATTAGTGAATAAAAATAATATTACATGGTTATAAAATTATTTTGGTTATTATGAGTGAAGATAAATCATTATATAACACTTTAATGACAAATATATGGGTTAATTGGTGATTCTTGATCACAATGAAGTCTTTTGATTTATTAATTAAAATCATGCGTTCAAAAGGATTCTAGAACCTAAAAACTTTAGAATATATATATTTTAGTCTATTTCAACCATAAAAATGGTATCATGACCAGAATTGAAGACGTTAATATAAATTGAAAGCCCATCATCCTTGAATGTGATAAATTAACACATCTCTAACAGTGTTTTCATTTCTAGTATAAAAGAAGGGGAAAGGGGAAATAATGAATAATTCATACTTTATCATAAAAAATTTCCATTACATGTAAGGTACTGGACTCATCACAACATTTGGATGAATGTATTTGAAGAAATAAAAAGAAAATAAAGGAACTTGAAATAAAATAAATGAAAAGAGGAATTTACCTCTGAAAGTAATCTTCATTGAGATCCTCTTTTGGGGAGTGGTTTTGGTGTTTTTATGACACCAAGAGATTTTTGGCGAGGGGGAGGAGCTTGGGGGGAGGTTTGGGTAGAATTTAGACAAGGAAAAAGGCTTGAGATGATTGAAGAGAAGAGAGAGTGACAAGGGGTTATAGTGGAGGAGAGGAGTGTTTTCCCACTATTTTACTCTTTATTTTATCATTTCTCTCAAGACAACCAATAGTGTTGATTCATGTGACCCATAATAGTAAAAATTGCATATGAGTTATAAAATAGTAGGCTAACATCATCCTAACATCACTTATGACCAAATAAATCATGTATTTTTCATTTATCATAAATTATCCTATTTTACTATTGACCCAAAATTTAATTGTTTTAGAAAAATCCCAAAAATTTACCCCAACAATTTTTTGATGTATATAATTCAAAAATGAAATTAATTTTTTGAAAATATTTTTCTACATATGATTAATTTAATTTTTAAATAAAATCACAATTTATACCAAATAAATAACTTAGAAATTATAACTCATTTTATAACTTCATAAGAAATTAACCAAGGTCCTATAAAATTATCTTATAACTATATAAAAATAAAATAACAATTTATTATTTCATTTTATGAAATTAAATTCCCATTTTAAATTATTAAATTAATTAAAAAATTGTAATTACAATTTTTATGACATAAAAAATATCAATACATATACTATGATCTTTTTTTCACTTATAAGTTGTCTTAATTTTATTTATTCACTCACAAGTGTAGTTTATATTGTTTTCTGATTTAATATTCATCACTATTTAGAAGAGTAAAATTATTATTCATAAGGGTATGTTACTATTCATAAAGATATGTTACTATTCATAAAAATTTAATTTTTCCTTGCTAGACTATAAATATCAAAATAAATGCAACTATGTATGTAATTTTTTAAAAATTAAAATCATAGAGGTGAAAAAATTATGTGTACTGGGTATGTTATAACAAAGTGGTGTTTTGTAGAGACTTGATGTTTCATGCATTCAATATTATATATTTTTTAAAATATATTAGGGTGTTATATTATTCCCCACTTATTTCTCGTGTGTGGCGTATGTATACCTCATTTTTATATTTCATATAATTAATCTTATTATCCTCATGGTATTTACGGTTTCATTATATAATTATTAATTTTGTGGTGAATATGATTCAACTGATTACAAGTGGTGATGGATTCTGTCTCAAATTACATTCCATTGAGAAGTATTTGTTATTATGCACTAATTCATAATTATGTGGTGTATATTCTATCTATTTGACATGTAACATCCATATTTATTTATTACTCATTATATTTTATGTATCATTTTTAATTATTTTTCCCCAAGGGATTTAAATAGGACACTACCGAGTGACAAAATTTGTTGCATAATATCCCTTTCTTTAGTGAAAATT
This sequence comes from Viscum album, assembly GCA_963277665.1. NCBI lineage: Eukaryota > Viridiplantae > Streptophyta > Magnoliopsida > Santalales > Viscaceae > Viscum > Viscum album. The sequence goes on along the minus strand of OY728151.1, from coordinate 285,366,151 downwards.
ATATTTATACCGTTAAATTATTGTAAAAAAATTCATGGAATATTTCATTAATCTTAAATATTCATATTATTTTATGATGAATATGATTTTTTTCTTATACCATATTAAAATTTAATATACGGTGTTTACTTTCAATTTTATTTGATTAGTATTGATAAATCATTATATTTTATTAAATATTGATATTTTATGATAAGACACAATGTTTATTAATTTAATTATTTATTTGATAGAAGAGGAATGTTTGGGAATTGGAGATATGGGTGCAGCCTGGTTATAGATATCCCATCGGTACATCGATAGTCTCATGTGTTGAATCATTTAAGATAGTAGAAAACTGATTATTACATACAGATTAAAATATCTTGTGAATTTTCTTAATAGTAGTGGTTCATGTTCCAGATACCTTATATTTAGTAATTAATTATTGTCTACATTTATAAGTCATTCATTATTCTACATAGTATTTGACTATGAAAAAATCTATTAATTCATTTAATTCTAAGTTCATTGTTTGAACAGAATTTTTCCTGAGTTATTTACCTTTCCATATTTATAATTATTATTGATTCATTATTTATTTCATTGTATTTAGCCGTTACTGATCATTTGAGATCACCATTATTTTTTCCCCATTCATCCTGTTATAAAGTTTAGATCATTGAAGTAGTTTACAAGTATTTTGTTAATTATATTTTGTTATTTTTTAAATTTTATTATTTATATAAAATTGGTATCATGCATGTATCTTGATTACTATGAATAAAAAAATATTTCATCCTCTCAGTTTTGTTTAATTATAATCATGCCAACATAATATATTAAGTCATCGCCTTCAGGGTACAAGGGTATAGGTCTTTATAGTTGGTATTAGAGGATACACAGTAGAATACATGAAAACTAGATTTAGGAAAACATGGATTATAGAATATGACCCTGTGATATACATTGAGGATATATATGAAAGAACATTCCAATGAAAACATTATTATGATTATCATATTATATTTTCATAACATTTTCAATTTTTGTTATGTATTTCACTAATTATGAGATTATACATTATGTTTTATAATGATATGATCTAATATTATGAATGTTGTCATTTATAAATAGTTTCTATTGGATGGAATATGAATATAACCAAATTAATGTGATTAGAGGAGTATAAATGATTTCATTTTTATAATCTTAAGATAATCCTTTGAAGAGAAATTTTATCCTAAAAATTTTCATCGTAACAGTACATTGTATCATGTAGTAAAATGATGGATAAAGAGCTCTCTAAGTATTATAAATTTGGGGGGAAGCAAGAGAATAAAAGGAAAACTAAGAAAATGATGAATAAAGGAAATAAGATAAAGAAGGATTTTCTAAAATGGGAAAAATATGGACAGAATCATGCTAGTAAGGGATTTAAAGGATTGTATGTTTTTTCTAAATGAGGAAAAAAGTGTCACAATGAAAAATAATGCAAAGGGAATAATGAAAAAAATATTATTCAGTGTTTAAAAAATAGTGAAATTAGACATTAAATGAAGTAGGGATAGATCAAATATACACTAATGGATGAAATTATACATATGGCATGTAAATAAATCATGTTTGTTAAATTTATCATGTTTTTATCTTGAGATTAAAATAATCTATCAACTCTAGGAAAATGATTTTGGAATAAAAACATTATTTTTTTAATTTTTTCTGATAAATCAATGGATTATTTAACCCATCATTGATTTATAGTTTTGGGATGGTAGTCTTTCAAAATACCATACTCTCTATCAGCATCCATTAGAAAAATACAGCTTTATTTCTACTATATGTCCCTTTTTAAAAATTCCTCTACTGTTAAACTATTTTGAAGGCCTAATTTTGTGGTCACCTTCACATTTCCCTTCCCCTCTTATTAAGTGGTTATTTTATTAACCCTATTTACATTATAGTATTCCCACAAATAGATTTTAACTTGTAAACCATTGATTAGATAAGTAAAATGTTAAATTATGAGGATGCCAATTATTAATGGAGGAAGTAATATTATACCCCATGTTTTTAGAGTATGCCTCATTTTAAATTTAATTTATTCTATAGCTTATGTGACATAGAACATCAATCTTAAAAAAACTATTAAAATATTATTATTAAATTGTAATAGTTATCTCATAACCATTGGTATAATGGGAAGATCTTAAATTAACTAAATTATGATAATATAGATTACACATGTTTATAAAAAGAATTCATTGATTACCAAAAGTAATTGGAAATAAAATTAAAATACAATTGAACATAATGGAAGTGTTTTTATAATGAAAATAATTTTATTCCCATAATGGAATTTTATATTATTAAATTAAATTAATCACTAATAGTGTGAGATATTAATGAAATTATTATGTTATATATTCAGAATTTTTTTTAAAATTCATTCGATATGTTTGATGGGCCAAAGATAAGAATAAATTTTGTTTTAATCAAAAAAGGTTTATATTTTACAAATAATTTTTCCCACATTTTAATGGAAAACCGATTTTAAAATTAAATTTTGAAACATTTATAAGTTTTACTTTAGAAATTAAACTTAATTTATTAAATAATTATTTAAATATTATGTCATGTTGAATTGTTGTAATTTTTTTATAACATTCATTTTCTGACGAATAGGGAAAAATATTATATTTTATTTTAAAACTAGATTTTATTGTAATTTATTTATATGTGAAAATTATATTTGAATTTTTTTTAAACTATAATTAGAATAATTATAAAAAAATAATAACATGTCAGGTCATTGGAATGAATTTCACATTAAAAATGGATAAAATACATTTTTATCTTTTCACTATAAGAACCAACTTTTTCTTTTTATCTCTAGGATTAATTTTAAATCTAATTTTATAAATTCTATGTATTGAATTATGAAAAATTAATTCCATAGTTTGAATAATATGGTAAAAAATTAGTTTTTATGTGTATTATCACTTTTATTTATAAATTATTTCTATGTTCAAAAAATTATTTACCATGGTATAGGAAAAAAATAAAACGGGTTAAGGTTAAAAAGGTAAGGGTTTAGAATACCTACTAACTAAAAATTATAATGGTTGGATGAGTAATTAATCTACCATAACCAAACTATTCAATATTTATTATCATTAAAATTCATGTAAATTAATTCAAACTCAATGTGGTTGGATTTAAATATGAAATAATCATTATTTTAATCGCTTAAACCAACCTCTACTCAATTATAAATTCAACACCTCACCAGATCATTTCAACTCATTGGCCTTTAAGATCCTAAAATATAATCCCAAAACCCTACTAATTACTGTCCCAAAATCTACGTGATGATGGACTCATAAAATGACTAGATCCAAGGTCCTTAAGGGGTCCTCTAAGTAGATGATATTGAAGAGGTAACTTTCTCAAAACACCTCTCTTAATTACTTTTCTATTTTTTTTACTTTCTCATAACCTTCTTCATAAATAAAGGCATGATAACTCCAAATTCATTTTTTAAATTCTTTTAATGTAATATAATATATCAAACCTTTTTATTACTTCATATTATTCAATTAAGATAAACTATTGTCCAAGTTATGCGAGTTAATCTCCTCAATGAGCAATGTTTTTGTTCAATTTCCATTACCACATTCATGGAAGATCATAAAACTATTAATGCAGTAAATTAATAATGTTAAAGATATATTATATACTCTTTCATGTTATGGTACTAATATATACTCATTAATGTTTTTAATGTGAAATTAGTTCTTAGTGTTCGGATAAACTTCCAAAAGTAACTAAATAATTATCATTAACATATTATCTAATTAATCAACCCTATATAATAATGAAAAATGATATATGGTACCATTAAAAACTTAATGAAGTGAATTAATAATATTTAATTCCATGTCTCGAGTTATTATCTCATTTTTAAGAACATTTATAATTTTATATAAATAAACCTCTCATAAAGCCATGAATCGAACACACTAAAAACCATGAAAATAATGAAGTCTTATTAATGAATTGGTCGTAAGATGTTATAAAATAATCACATAAGGCATTAAAAAAATTAATATAGTTTTTTAAGGATTTAATAATATTCATTATATAATTTTATATGAGGTTAGAGAATTCTACACTAATGGGATGCATGAAGTAAAGGTTTTATCATCTCACTTTTATTATTATGAGATATAGGATTTATACACAATATATTTCTTAGGTGTATTGTATGTATACATAAAAATATTATAAAATATAATTAATATCATTATATTCATGGTATTATATTTTTAATTCAAAAATTATTAATTTTATGATGCAAACAATTAGACTAATTACAAGTGGTAAGGGATTCCATCTCAATATACATTCCAGTGAGACTTATATGATATTATACACCAATTAACCACTATTTGGTTTATATACTATCCATTTTCCATGTAATATCATGATATATTCATCCCTCATCATATCATAAGTTATATTTTGAATTATTTCATCCAATGGGATTTGAATAGAAGATTACGATGTGATAAAACTAATTGCACAACATAACATTATTTTGTGATTTTTTACTCTCTCTTAAAACAACCACTCCATGATAATAATTTTTATTGGATATTTAATTTATATTAAAGATCCATATTCTTGTATTATTAATTTGATAATTTCTAAAACTACATTATAGTTTGTCAAATGGTGATTACTTTGAAATTTATTTGATTAATACTGATAAATCAATATGTTTAATTGTATGATGACATTTGATGATAAGGAACATTGTATGTTAATTCAATCAATTATATAAAACATGAAGATTTTTTTTGGTTTGGAAGACATGGAGGGACCAAGTTATAAATACCCCTATGATACATCGATATTCTCATGGGAATAATTGGTTATGTTTGTAGTAAATGGGTTATTACCTATAGATTCAAATTTCTTCAAAAAGGTCTTGATGATAGTAGTTTATGTTCTAGAAACATGATTCCCAATAATTAAGTATTGACTACAATCATTTTTGAGTAAGTATTATATAGATTATTTTCACTATAAAAAAAATATATTTATGAATTTAAATAAATATTATTGATAAAAAATGAATGTGTTCTATGTTTTTTCCTTTTCATATAGAGTATACTTACTGATTCATTATTGCTTCTAATGTATTGAACCCTTAATGAGCATTTGAGACCCCACTTATTTTGTTTCCTTTTTGATGGTGAGGAATAATATACCTTTGAATTAGTTTTCAAGGATTTCATTTATAAAATATTTTAATTTATTGTGTTTTATATCCTAGGTAAAATGGGTATCATGTATGCATCTAATTTGCCAATACCACAAAACTATTTAGTTTTTAGGGATGTGATTCCTTCTAATCATGCAAATATAATAATGTAAGGCATCATATCCATGCTACTGGGGTCTAGGTATTTACACATAATCTATATCAAAACAACCCATCATCATAAATAATTATAAATAACCATATAATCATAACACATAAAGGCTTTAAATTTTAAAAATATTTGTTGCACCCATAAAGAAACATTTCCATGTATTGATATACCCCTTTCAATTAAAACATAATTCATAAAACTAAAATTACTAGAACAAAGGGAGATAATTTTATTCATTAATAAAAAATTAAAAGCTATAATTAATGTCAAAAATAATATAATGGTTATGATAGAGGGAAATGTCATGGTTTGTATTTTCATTAAAATAGAACATTCCGTTCTTTATTTGGTATGGAAAGTCTAAACATTCTGCATAAAATATGTAAACATATAACTTTTGAAAACTATTGACATAACTTAAAAAGGGAGAATAAATATATATTATAATTAATTTATATCAATATAAATACATTGGTAAAATAATTTTAAAAAAATATTGTCATGGAAGAAACAAATAGTTGGATGGGAAACATTAAAAGACGTATTTTACAATAAATCCATCTTACCTAAGTCCGAGTAACCACAAATATTAATTATATTTAAGAATAATTAATTAATTTATTTTATTTAATTGATTAATAACCATTTTAATGATAATTATGGTTATAATAATATTTAATACTATTTTATATACAATTACTTGTTTGATTAATAACATGTTGGATGTTTTGGAAGATATTCAGCTCATATGTTAAAAATGAATTTAGTAGGTTGACTATTTTCAAAGTGATAATTTTTAATAGCATATATAAGAATAAAAATTTCATTATTATAATTTTTATATTTCAATTATACCTTTCAAACTAATCATGGATGATGTTTAAGAAAAATAGTCTACATGACAATAATGAAGATGGTAGGTCGTACGTACGCATGAGTAACATTTCCATTTTTCAATGATCTTTATTGAAAATTTTTAGGTGATATTTTATATTTTCATAATTATAATCATATCATAAATACAATATTATTTCATTGATTTTTCTACTATATTTCATCCATGTGATGTGGTGATTAAAAATGAATCACATCTCTTCCTGAATACAATAGTCCATACATACACATAAACCACATTCTCATTTATCATTTAATGTAATGGTATGAAGATAAACTATATATTATCTTTAAATAATGGTAAATATTTCACAAATATCATATATATACATTAAATCCATTATTCTAACCATCCATGGAAGGTAGTGATAGAAAATTAATTACATATGTTCGTGAGGAGGTAGTTCGATGTACACATGAATGATGGTTTTGTTTCCCATTGAATGAAAGAGGAAGAAAATATTGGTTATTATATAAACATTAAATAATAATAATATATCTAATATACTATTTTGGAAATTTTTTAATGTTTTATGGAAGATTGAATAATTTATGAGAAGAAATAAATCAAAATATCTAACTAAGAAATATATCTCTTCTTCGGAGAACCACTAAAGGTTTACACTAAGAGAATTACTAGGATTATTTTATGATCTATAAGAAGTTAAAATATACGGTAGTGATTTATGGGATGTATTTTTTTTGTATTTTACAAACCAAAAGGTTTTTGAGGTTTAGAAATCAATAAAGAGGAGGTTCACCTTTATAAGTGACAGGAGAGATGCTCTTGGAATCTGTTAAAGTATTAAATTATTATAAATTTAGTTTCATACTAAAATGGATAAAAATTGATATTATTTAAATATAATATAACTATTAGTTTAAATACCCTCATTTAATAAAAATTGGATATGTTTAGGTGGTTTTTTGACCTTATGTTTTTTTACCGGTGTTAACCCTTATTCACAATTATTGTGGTAATGGTGTTTTTACACATTAGGGTTATACATACTAAAAACTAAATGAATTATGGATAATTAATGGAAAATAGATTATATTTTTAATCATATACCATTCACATGGCCCATAACAGTATTTTATATGAATTATGAATCATTTAATAAAATATTATTTATTATAAAATATCATTATTACAAATTTTGACACTATTCAATAAATTTTTCATTAATGATATCATGGAAAAGATATATTTAGAATATATTACATAAAAAATTCTCTAAAAATATTATATTTATCTATATAAATTATGATGTATAGTAAATAATTTATTTTTTATTACTTTAAATATGTTTAATATCATTAATATCATTTTTATATTAGTTGAATTAACATTGTGTTAGTGTTGCAAAAACATTTATGATAATTATATAATTACAAAAAATTATAAATAAACTACCATCATAAAATTAATTACACTATGATTAAAATAAAAACAAATATTCATCCACCACCTACATTTTCCGCATGTGAAAATAGAATTGAAACATTAAAGAAAGAGGGTGGCATTTTGTATTCTTTTATAAGGAAATTATTATATAGGTCCATTTCATTGAAAAGTGTCCTATAAATAAATTAATACCAATAATATGGTAATAATGGTTAAAAATCATCAAATAAGATTTATTATTAATAATTTTGGCCTTTTCAAATAGTTTTAACCTAAGTTACCAAATTTACCATTTTACCATGGACATAATTTTTTTCATTTTTTACTATTAACAATGAATAAAAATAAATATGAAATAATTAAAAAATTATAATTTTTATGAATAACAATATTGAATTAAATTTTCCAAATTCATGCTGTATAATTTCATGAAATTGTATTAATAAATATCCCACAATGCCTGATGAAAGTATGTTTTTTGGGAAAAAAACTTATTTAGGTTGGAAATTATTTTTACACTAAGATCACATATAATATTGATTATTATATAATTAATTCTTTAATTTATAACTAAATGATAATTATGTTAATTTAAGATCAATCTCAAATTAATATGGGGATTTTATGAAAAGATATTTTCAGAAATATTGGTATTTTTACCTTTTCAACGAGAAATCAATATTATAAGAAAATTAAAATAACATAATTTCATAATAAATTATGACATAGTGATTTAATAAATGAAATTAAATTTTTCAAATTAAAAATAAATAATTTTAAAATTTAATTTATGGATAAAACCTTATAAGAAAATATTTAAAAAATATTTCCCTTTAAAAAATTACATAATATGTTATACTGAATATAAATATTTAATTAATGAATACAGATAAATATTTAAATCAATTATTTAATCATTTCATGTGTTTTTACATGTAAAATTTATATATCTAGTGATTATATTTTATTTTTGTGATATAATAATGATTCTATAAAGGTTAATAATTATTTACACCTCTTTTGTTCTATCTAACGAAAAAGGAAACATCAACCGTGTGTGTATATGGACTACCGTATCCATGAATTTATGTAATTCATTTCTCATATCAAATTCAGATAAATATTTATAAATATTTATTTAATAACATGTAAAATTTTATATAAATAAACCAATCATGAAACCAGGAATCAAATGCGCTCAAAACCATGAAAATAATGAAGTCTTATTAATGATAGGGTCATAAGTTGTTATAAAATAATCACATAAGTAATTATAAATATTAATATAGTCCATTAATGAGTTAATAATATTCATTAAATTATTTTATAGGAGGTTAGATAATTCTATACTAAAGAGAATCATGAAGTAAGGGTTTTCTCATTTCACTTTTATTTCTAAGAGATATAGGATTTATACACCAAATATTTCTTATATATGTTTTATGTATAAATCCATTTATTATAAAATATCATTAATATCATAATATATTCAAGGTATTATATTTTTTATTTAACAATTATTAATTTTATGATGTATACTATTAGGGTAATTACAAGTGGTAATGGATTCTATCTCAATATACATTCCAGTGAGACTTATATGTTATTGTGCACCAATTTACAACTTTTTGGTTTATAAACTATCCCTTTTACATTTAATATCATGATATATTTATTAATTATATTATCTTAAGTTATATTTTGAATTATTTTATCAATTGGTATTTGAATTGAAAACTACAATGTAATAAAAGTAATTTCACAATATCACTTTATTTTGTGATTTTTTACTCTCTTTTAAAACAATCAGTCTATTATAATATTTTTTTTGGATATTTAATTTATATATAAAATCCATATTCTTGTATGATTAATATGATAATTTTCTAAACTATAATATAGTTTAACAAATGGAATTTATTTTGATATTTTTTTGATTAATATTGATAAATCAATATCTTTTTTTGAAGGTTGAAATTTGATGATAAGGAAAATTGTATATTAATTCAATCGATTATTCGATACATGAGGAATGTTTTTGGATTTTAAGAAACTGTAGGACCAAGTTATAGATACCCCTATGATACATTAATTGTCTCATGGGAATAATCGGTTATGCTGGCAGTAAATGGGTTATTACCTGTTGATTAAAATGTCTTAAAAAAGGTCTTGATGGTAGTAGTTCATGTTCCAAAAACATTAATACCAATAATTAAGAATTGACTACATTCATTTTTAAATGATTATTCTATAGATTATTTTTACTACAAAAAAATATTGATGAATTTAAATAACATATAATTGTTTAAATGTAAGTTATTCTCTGTTTTTTCCTTTCCACATATATTATACTTACAGATTCATTATCACTTCCACTATATTGAAACTGTTCTGAGCATTTGAGACCCCACTTTTTTTGTTTTTTTTGCAGGTTTGGAAGAATATATGAATGAATTATTTTTCAAGGATGTCATTTGTAAACATTTTTTATTTGTTGAATTTTATTTCCTTGGTAAAATGAGTATTAGGTACGTATGTAATTTTCCAATACAACCAAACTATTTAGTCCTTTAGGATGTCATTCCTTGTAATCATGCTAATATAATAAAGTAAGGCTTCATATCCAGGCTACAGGGGTCTAGGTCTTTACAAATCATCTATTTCAAAACCACCCATTATCATAAATAATTATAAAGAACCATATCATAATCTTAACACATAAAGGCTTGAAATTTAAAAAATATTTGCTGCACCCATATGAAAAAATTTCTAGATGTTGATATGTCCCTTTTAATTAAAACCTAATTAATTAAACTAATATTACTAGAAAAAAGGGAAATAGGTTTATTAATTAATAAATAATGAAATCATATATTGGATGTCAAAAATTATATAATGGTTATGATAGAGGGAAATGTCATTTTTTCTATTTTCATTAAAATTGAATGATCCTTTTTTTCTTAAATATGGAAAGTATAAACATTATCTATAAAATATGTAAAAATATTACAATTTAAAAATACCTAAATAATTTACAAAAATTACATTAAAATTACATTATAATTAATTTAGTTCAATATAAATACATTGGTAATATAATTTTAAAAAATATGTACATAGAAGAAAAAAGTGTTGGATGGGAATCATTAAAAGATTTATTTTACAATAAATATCATTTCCCTAAGTCAGAGTCAGTAAAAATATTAATTACATTTATGATTAATTAATTAATTTAAATAATTTAATTGATTAATAACCATTTTTAAGTTAATTATTTTTATAATAATATTTAATACCATTTTATATAGAATTACTTGTTCAGTTAAGCACTTGTTGGATATTTTGCAAGATATTCTACTTATATGTCAAAATGACTTTAGTAGGTTGACTATTTTCAAAGAGGTAATTGTTTGATCACATCTACAATAATAAAAATTTAATTATTATAATGTTTATATATTAATTATACTTTTAAAAATAATCATGGATGTTGTTTAAAAAAAATATACTACGTGACCATTATAGAGATGGTAGGTCATACGTACGAATGCGAAACATTTCCATTTTTCAACAATCCTTATTGAAATTTGGTAAGTGATATTTTGTATTTTTATAATGATAATCATATAATAATTAATATATTATTTCATTAAATTTACTCATATATTTCATCCATGTGATGTGGTGATTAAAAATGAATCACATTTTTCATGAATGCAACAGTCAACATGTACACATGAACCACATTATCATTTATCAGTTAATGTAATGGTAAGAAACTAAATGATATATTATCTTTAAATAATAATAAATATTTCACAAATATCATTTATATACATTAAATCCACTATGCTAACCATCCATGAGAGGTGATTATAGAAAAATAATTGCATATGTTCGTGAGGCGGTAATTCGATGTACACATGAATAATGGTTTTTTCCCATTGAATAAAAGAGGAAATATATATTAGTTATGATATAATCATTAAAAAATACCAATATATTTAATATAATATTTTTTTATTTTTTAATGTTTTAGGAGTTATTGACAGATTTAGAAGAAGAAATAAATCAAAAACACCAAATTATGAACTATATATCTTCTTCGGAGTATCACTAAATTATTACACTAAAAGCATTACTAGGACGTTTTTATGATCAATATAGGTTAAAATAGGTGGGAGGGATATATTCTATGGATTAGGTTATGGATTTTAAATACCAAAAGGTTTTTTATGTTTGAATAATAATAAAGAGGTGGTGCCCTTTTATAAGTGACGGGAGAGACACTTTTGGAATTTGTTAAATTATTGAATTATTATAAATTAATTTTCATACTAAAATGGCTCAAAATTTATATTATTCAAATATAATATATATATTGATTTAAATAACCTCATATAATAAAAAATGGACATGTCTAGGTGGTTTCTTTGACCTTATGTTTTTTTACTAGTGTTAACTATTTTTCACAATTATTATGGTAATGGTGTTTTTACACATTACAGATCTATATACTAAAAACAAGAGGAATGATTGATAATTAATGGAAAATAGATTATATTTTTAATTATATACCATTCACATGGACCATGACAGTATTTTTTTTTGAATTATAAATCATTTAATAAAATATTGTTTATTATAATATATCATTATTGCAAATTGTCACACTATTCATTAAATTTTACTTTAATGGCATCATGAAATGGATGTAATTAGAATATATTACATAAATAAGTCTCTAAAAATATTATATTTGTCTATTAAAATTATGAAATATAGTAAATAATTAATTTTTTTTACTTTAAATATGTTTAAAATCATTAATATTGTTTTTCTATTAGTTGAATAAATATTGTGTTAGTGTTGCATAAGAATTTATGATAATTATATAATTAGAAAAAATTATAAATAAAATATCATTATGAAATTAATTACACTATGATAAAAATAAAAATAAATATTCATCCACAACCTACTTTTTCTATAAGTAAAAACATAAATGAAACATTAAATAAAGAGGGTAAAATTTGGTCATTTTCTGTAAGGAAATTATTATATAGGCCCATTTATATGAAAAGTTTCCCATAAATCAATAAATACTTAGAATATAGTAAAATGGTTTAAAAAATCCTCAAATATGATTTATTTTTTTTATAATTTTGGCCTTTTCATATTTTTTTAAACAAAGTTAACCAAATTTTCCCTTCAACCGTGGTTATAAAATTTTTCCTTTTTTAATATTCACTATGACTGAAAATAAACATGAAGGAAATAAAAATTTCTAATTTTGATGACTAAAAATATTGAATAAAATTTTCCAAATTCACCCTCTATAATTTTAGAAAATTAAATTAATAAACATACCATAATGATTGATAAAATTCGGGTTTTCAAAAAAAAAACTTATTTATGTATAAATGTATTTTTATACCAAGATCACATATAATATCAATTTTTATGTAATTAAATATATAATTTATAACTAAATTAGAATTATGTTAATTTAAGACCAATCTCAAAATAATATGGGGATTTTAATAAAAGATCCTTTTAGAAATATTGGTATTTTTATCTTTTTAATGAAAATTCCATATTGTAAGAAAATTCCCAAAACATAATCACATGATAAATTATGACATGGTGATTTAGGAAATGAAATTATCATTTTTAATTTAAAACCAAATTACTTGTAAATTTAATTTGTGTATAAAATCTTATGATAAAATATTTTAAAACAATTTCCTTTTAAAAATTTACTTGATATGTTATACTGAATATAACTATTTAATTCATGAATACTAATAAATACGTAAATGAATTATTCCATCATTTAATTGGTTTTAATAGGTAAAAGGGATATATTAAATTATTATATTTTATTTTTTATATAATAATTATTCCTTAAGGGTTAATAATTATTTATGTCTATTTTGTTCTATCTATCGAAAAATGGAAACATCACCCATGTGTATATATAGATTACCATATCCATGAAGTTATGAAATTAATTAATCATATCCAATTTATATGAATAGTTACAATTTTTTTAATTATTAGATATTAAAATGATGACATTTTTATGGTTTTATATATTATAGAACCAATATCAAATTCCAAGGGCTAGAAGTCCCAAATCAAAACATGCTTGAATAATGAAACAGTTATCAACCCGATTAATGATTTAAATAAATATTTTCTAACGAATGGATGAAAATATATTATAATTAAATCATATATGTTATTATATGCATGATTATAGTTCTATGATATATGTATAATATATAAATATATGTTATAAATGAGGTTGGATTTCATATGAAATAGGATAAGACCGTAGGTAAGGTTTCATGTTACAATCTCATTTCTTTTCAGGATTATCTATAATAAACTTGAGTTCAAGGATTTTTTTTGAATATTGAACTATATACCCCATATATTTTATTATTTTATATTTATTAAAAAAATTATTGTAATCTTTCTATTTTACTCTCATTGATACATAAAAGGAGTGATAAAATGTTTTTGTGAAAGATCAGTTTTATTTCTTCACCAGTAAGGATTATTTTTATTCCATGTCTATATATTTATTAAAATGATTTTAGGAATGTTTTTAATATTATTTAATTATTTATAAAATTAATTTTAACCCAATTTTTTATTTTTATAAAAAAATTTCAAAATAATATTCTTGTGATTTTTTGAACAAGATACTTTAAACCATATATATGAAGGGATTAATTGTTTTAACAAATACAATGTCAATGAATTTACCCTCCATCATATCATTTAAATTATTTTATGCTTCCTTCACAAGATTCTAGGTATCCCTTTAAATAAAAAAATTTCCATAATATTTTAAATTATTTTGATTTTAAATATGTGATTTAAAAATTAGAAGCATATTTTACCTTAGAAATATTCCAGTAATGTTTCAATGAAATTTCCACTTATAAAATCTTCATTATATGTTACATATGTTTCAATAGGTATGTGATATAATGATACCATCAAATTATTTTCAATGGATGGTTTATTAGAAAGAAATTTTATTGATGATTATATTAAACCCATTACTTATCAATTGGTAAATTAATTTAATATAAAATATTTCTAAACCCTAATTTGTTCTAATGCATTATATGACGATAAAATGATGATTTTTTATCTTTTAGAACATTAAAATATTAAATATAAGTTAATGTATGTTTGTTTATATACCTCCAATTCATTTGGTAAATATGGATATCTTGTGAGTTAAATATGTTATGCATCAACCTGCTTTCATGACCACAATATTTTTCCTAGACTCGGTTAAATGTCAATAAGATTCTATATGGAGTTGGATTCATGTCAATAAGTTTTTCTATAGAAATGGTTCTTTATTTATATTTTTATGTGATTTACCAATTTCATGTAATAAACATAACATGTGAACTTGTTAATATTTATAAATGTTCAAAATGCTATAAGATTAATTGTTTCTTGATTTATATATATTTTATATTATCTCATAGATCATGATTGATTATTTAAGATTCTACATGATTAAAATTAGAGTCTTTTGTTATGAATATCTACACTCCATGTATAACTATTAAACATATTTAATTTATTAATTATTTTTTCCTTATGTTATGATTTGGTTCTATTACCTGTATTCTCATGTTTAATTGTTGATTAATATCTTTAATGTTTATCCTTAATGAGAATTAGATCTCACCATTTCTCATGATTTCCTTCCCTTGTATTTGATGGAAGGATATATGTATGATAATTCTCTTAGTCTAATAATAAGAGAAACAATGTTATAAATTCTCATTATTTATAACAAAATAATATATTTTTTATTTCTAGTGTTGAAATATTCTAAACCATTATGGTTGTGAGGAATGTATAGATGTGTTTTGAAATAAATTTTACTCTATAGTTATTTAATATATATGCATATTTTTTTTTTATATTTAGATATTTATTGAATAATCCCATATGATATAACCATATCATCATGGATCTACAGGGAATAGTTTTGGTGCTTAAACTATAATTACAAAAAAATAATTATTTTCCCTTAAAAAAGAATACTTACAATATGATACAAAGTTTATAGCTATGGAAAAATTGTTTTCACTATCTATTATATCCTAAAATAATAAAATATTACACTAAAATAGTTTTTTATAGTAACCATCACTGCAAAAAATACCATTTAAGGTTATGAAAGATGTCACTAATTAGGAATCTCCTCAATGTTAAGTCATTACAAAATTAATAATTAATTATTTTTTAAATAAACATCAAAGACTTTGTATTAACTAAGGATTTATTCAATTATTTTTTTTAAAATAGGAATAAAATGTAAATCAATATAATAAATCATCTATTATCACATCCATGTTTATTATTCATCATGTAATAATGGTTGAGAAGATGGAAAAAGAATCATGGAGTTCATCTGAGAACCATTTGTATGATATCCACAATTTATATATTCACCATAAAATATTTTTCTTGATTTGTAATGGGGAAAAAGGAATCTTGATGTGAAAATATATCATAAATAATATCCTAATAATCAATAAAAATTATTTTTAAAATTTTATAGAAGAAGATATGATCATAAAAGACATACTAACCAAATAGAAAAATAATGTTTATCTAATATACACATTGATGGATTAGAGAATAAAAATTGTAATGATTGAATATTAATAATATTTTTTAAATAATGAAAGAAAAATAATGGATGGTTTCACTCGAATGATGAATAAAATGAAACAGGTTTCAGTTTAGTGGTACTAAACTGAGATAATAAATTACAAGAGAGGTAATGTAGTTTATGGAACATAGTTAAGGATAAGTTATTGCACATGGGACCTCATGAAATTAAAATTGAAATTCTTCTATATTTTAATTTTTTATATATGACTCTTATCATGTTGATTCTTGTAATATAATGAACTTATGAACTATAATATCTTATTTTTTATTGGATTATGTTGATAACATAAAATTTAGTGTATCAATTCATCCTCTTTATTATTAATTCCTATAATGATGGTTACTTTATAGATGGTTTTTGTTCTATGAGTGATTTAAAAGAGTTAAAGTTCACACTAGGCCTTGGTATAATGAACACTTATAATTAAAGGAATTTTAAATGTCTTGAAATTTTATACTTATATTCTAGGAAAACCTATTAATTCCACACATGAATGATTAATTTGAATACAGCACACACAACACCACTAAATCATTATTCATCATTGATTAATGTAATTCATGGAAATAAACCTTAGTGGTCCTATTCATATATTAAAAATACATGGTTTTATCTTGACGGAGCATCCTTAGGATCATTATGGTGGCTACTTGATAAATTAAACATAAGATATTTAGTAAAGTTAGTTGGTATTTAAGGTATTAAATATATAAAATATTAATACACTCAAGTGAAATAAGATCCCTTTATATGCTTATGATTATGTTACACACAGTTACACTAAATTACCTCATATTTCTTACAAACACTTCACACATCTATTTACTATTTCTCAGGTAAAATCAACCGGGAGAACTTTTGATCCCAACATATCCTTGTCGCTTGACTTTGTTACTCAAAAGATTATTTATTATAATGAACATGTAAAGTTTTAAGGGATTGTGTTAGTAACACTACATATTTTTCATCATTGTAGATTAATGATTTTATTATAATTATTAATCATAGTAAATTCATAATATAATTTTATATTGATAATGATATAAATGAATTTCAAAAATATTATAATGGTTAGTAGGGTAAAAATTTATTTTTTATAAAAATTATAAAAATAAACAAGAATAATATAATTATTAAAATTGTTTAGAATTCTCGGTTTAAGAATAAACCATGTTCACAATACATATAAAATAAGTATATTTTAATTACACGAAAATCTAAAATAGGAATATAATATTCGATAGAATGTATAAAATATAACAAAAAATTTGTAAGGGAATATAATATCCCCTAATTTTATAATATATTTACAATTTTAAATTAATTAAATATATTTTATATCTTTCAAATCACAAGCCATTGAGTTTTTGTTTGTTGCATAGAATAATGAATTTATTCAATGGCTTGCGTTAAATGAAAGACAATGTTTTACCGAACAATAATATATTATTATTTTATTATTATATAATATAATAATATATAAACTAGCCATAATTAATAGTATTAAATAATTTATAAAAATACAAGGTTTACAAAAATATGAAATTAATTCATTTTTTTACTTTTTAAATAGAAGTGGATAAAATAACCAATTTAATATGAAGGGAATGTTTTTATAGAAAACTATTTTTATGCTCACAAGGATGTTTGATCCTAATAAATTAAACTAATTATAATTAGTAAGTGATATTAATTCCATTTATTTATTATATATTATATTAAATAATTTTTATATTCATCAAATAAATTCAATTGAAAGAAGATTAGAACAAACCCAATTTTACGTATAAAAAACTATATTTTTATTAAGGAAATCTCTCCGCCTTTGAGTGAAGAACCTATTTTAAATCCAGTTTTTAACACTTTTATAAATATATATTGTCAAAATATAGTTAATTATAGAAATAGAAATTAAAATATTAGGTTAGTATGAATTTGTTTATTTTTCTATGAAGTTTCATTTTTTAATAAATAGTGAAAAATACTCAATTTTAATTCAAAAATACTTATTCATATAATTTATTTATATAGTTATAAAATAGTATACATTTGTTTTAAAGCCTAATAAGATAAATTTTTAACAATTTAATAAACTTTAGTTCATTATAATCAATTTCACTTTGAAATTGAATATAAAAACCATGAAAACATTTAATTTTTTTATATTAAAACCCACAATTGTCATACCGTTTGTATGATCAAATTTAAAATAATTTATTCAGATAATATGATTACAATTCAGAAAAAATAATTAAATATTTGGAATGAAAATAATTAATACTGTATAATATTTAAAAATTTGTTTTTGAACAACATTATTTGTAAAATTAATTAAAACTAATTATAATGATTAAGGTAAAATTAAGCTTACAATGAAAATAAACCATAATCTTAAGGGCCCAAATTGCCTAGAAAATTTTAAAAGATCCATAGGATGGCCATATATTCAATAATATCCTCCCTTTTTTCTAAATTGGAACATTATGGGATCTATTTTCAATAGGAAAATCATGGTTCAAATTCCCTTTCCTAAAATTTACAAGTGTGCCACTCCTCCTCCACTAAAAATGGTCTCCTCTCATCACACTTTATCACACCTCTAGATCCACATTATATTGTAAAATATATGACCATATATCTTTTAAAATTACCTCCCCAAATCATATTTTCTACTTCATGGCCAGAATGAAAACTAAGGAATCCATTTGGTGTAAACCAAAAGGTTTTACCCGAATGAGAGGTAACGTCATTCCTTATGATCATTAGTTTTATTTCCATTATTCAAACAATCATATATTATTATACCATTCTTATATAAAAAAAATATATTATAAATATACTAATATTTTTTTATTTTAAGTTTTATACCTTCACTTATGAATAGTTCCATCTAATGGGTAACATACTTACCTTTTATGTGTACAACAAACAACCACCTTACAAAATAAAGTTGTTTATTTTTCCTTTAACACCTATTAGTTTTGGGAATTATGACATAGATTCTATTTAAATATGATATATATGTTACTTTTTATGTCTTTATAATTCGTTAATTTTTTTATAATGCATACCTTTATACTTTTTATATTGTTTAAATACAATAACATCGTTTATGGAAGTGTGGACTACTACCTTCTAAAATAAATGTGATTCTATCACACGATACATAGAATATAGAAAATATGGTTTCAATTAAAGATATGATACATAAAAAAATTTATATGATATTAATGAAATAATTACCATTATTTAAATATCATATATATATATATATATCATTTTCTTTATTAACATTTTACACATTAAAAAGTGATAATGTAGGTTGTGGACATGTGGGCTACCACCTCCTCAACACTATGTGATTAATTTTACATCAAAATAATTATATATATAAATATTCAATATTATATTAAATTTTATTTATGTTAAAATTATAATTTGTGTAAGGATACAACGTTACTTACCTTATTTGCATAACAATCATTATAAAAAAAGAATGTTACTCATGCATACATAAGACCTACCCTCTACATGATTGAATCATAGGTTCATATATCATAACCATATTTATTTATTGGTTCTAAAATTACAATTTATTTATAAATATAATAATTATTCCATTATTATTTTTATGTATAAGTTATATAATGACCACTTTGATAAAAATATGACCTACAAAAGTCTTTTTCGACACACACACCAAATTTGGTAAAAAAAAATTAAAATTAAAATTAATAATTATTTTTATATAACAAGTTATTAAGTGAAATAAATATTATTTTAAACATTAAAAAAGTTCTCAATAATGTAAATAATTAACTTATGTTTTTTATTCATGAATATGAAGACACACGAGTCAAGTCAGATGAAAGGTAAGGTATTTTAATTTCACTTTTTACATATATGAGATAAGTTTAGTATTCACCACTTTCTTATTTTGTGTGGTTTATAAAGTATAATTTTATTATATTATATCATTAATCCATCTATCTTCATTTTATTTAAAATTTTCATTTAATTTTATTCCTCTAAGAGGATTATAATTTAAAATGTTTCAAGGTGGTATGAGACACTTTGGAATGTCTAAATATTATTTTCCTTGAGAATAATACTAATGATATTTAATTGGTATTTTAATTCCTAGAAAATATATAATAATTCTAAAATATAACCTTTCATTTTATTTTTCTATTTTAATTCATTACCATATTCATGTATTAGTACAATTTTTTCACTCTTTGGTTCTCAAAATGTTTTAGAATTTTTTTAGCAAAACCCAAAATCAATTATCTCTTAATTTGGAGAACCATTTTTCTTCTAAAAAACATGTTTCATTAAAAAAATTCAATTTTTTTTGATATTTTTAAAATGATTTGATAAAAAAATGTAACCATTTTGTTGTTTACTACTTTTTTCAAATGAATTATCTTTTCGTCTTTGAAATACGTCATTTTTCTAACATTTTATCATGAAAAATGAATTTTCATGTATCTTTAATGAAATTTATAGATTTACCAACCATTATTTCATTGAATCTTACATCTCATATATAAAAGGATAATATTTAAAGAAAATATGTTCACATGTTATTTTCAAATAAAATGTTTTTTTCAAAGGATTTTCAATAGAAAATGATATTTTCCTCAATAATGTTTCTAATAGATATCTTAATTCATCAATTACAACAAACATTTATTATAATACACTTATTTTATTTTGTATAGTTACCATCCATTATATTCCTCTAGATAGATTTTGATTGACTTTGTTCTGGATTGTGTTTGAATTCACATCCTTGATTCCTTTTAGTCACCTTGAAATATTCAATTTCCTATGATCATTTGAAATTAAATTCCCCCTATGTATACATATCATATTTTCTGGATATATTTATTTCCCAAACAATATACCATTTTTAATACATTGTTTAATATCAATTTTATTTTATTATTTGGGGAAATATTGATAAATCGATATCCATTATTCAATATGGATATTTGATAAGGAATAATATTTATTAGGTATAAGGAATGTATAGGTCATGAAAGACATTGGTTGGAGAGTGATTAAGGTGAGCCCTACGGGTTGTGGATCCATTAATGAAAGCCCTCGATGCATCAGTAGTCTCATGGGACAAAATTTGGTTTTTGAAAACCATTCATGTTTGTAACAAGTATGATACAAAATTCCCTCTGAAAGATATTGACAATACATATAAGGTTTCACAAACCAAATATATTTGTACCAATTATGTTATAAATCGTCTGGTGATGGGTCTTGAAAGTACTGGTTCCATGCACCTAGGTAACATGGCATTCAATAATTAACCATTTCACTGAATTATATTATGTTATTATTCATCACTGAAATATTTCATCGACATATGTATGTAAACATATCATTTTATTTTCATGGATTAAAAGGTTTGTGTTTTTTTTCTTACCTTTCCAGAATTATTTTTCCTTATATTGTTATTTGAATGGAAACTGTTTCAATTTATTTACCTTTTCACTTGATTATTATAATTGATTCATTATTTTTCCCCTATAATTTACCCATAAATATAATTTTTGCTCACTCTTATTATGTTTTATTTCCACAATAATTAATGAATCATACTATGAAATTTATGAAGGGATATACTAGATGGAATAAAGTTATCCATGATTTAAAGGAAAAAACATATTGTAATTAGTGTATTAATTTGTAATACAATACTCATGTATGTATCTGGTTTACCAAGACTATTAAATTGTCAGTATTTCTAGATCAGATTCCTTTTAATCATTCCAATGTAATGGAAGTTAGCACTCTCTCCATTCTCTATAGGGTCGGGTCACCACAACTAGTATAAAATGATCTTTAGTAGCAACCTTAAGGACTAGATTAAGGGAAAAATATTCGAGAACATAACCATGAGGTAGAAATTGAGGATATGTATAGAATAAAATAAATTAATTTTAGTAAAATAGAGATTATATGGGTATTCCTAGCCAAAAAACCATGTCTAAATACTACATTTGGATGTGGTTCTGGCATAAACATACTAAGCTGTAACAACTCTGACATGCTGGTTAAGGCCTAACTCAGGGTAACGTTGTACATGGAAATGAGATTTAATTCAAACCTGGTTTGACACTCCCATGGGATATGCTTGGGGTAATTCAAATTTTTATTTCAAACCATTTAGTTGTAATTGAATAGATAATTAAATTGAATAACCTGGGTAAAACCTAAGGTCTCTTTGATTGAATATAATGTTTCAAGATTTTTAAATACTAAAAATGATTATATTTTTTTTCTACAGGATAATTGATTCTCACAGTATGGTTTTTTGTTTTAGGAAATAACCTCCTCTATTTGGTACACTCTAGAACAATGAATAACCTATAGGGAAATACATGGATTATGTATTTATGTATTATAGTTGTATTGAAATCCTTCGATAAAATGTTATTTAGTGATTATCCTTTTTAAGGATTCCCATCATATGTATTTTTGAAATTATGTTAATACGGTTTTTGAAAAGGAAAACATATATATTTGGTGACAACCCATCAAATCTAGTAAGGTCATGGGTCATGAACACCTATTAAAGAATGATAAGGGTCTCACGCCAAAAACTAACCTATGAAATGTTCTTGTTAATATGTCAGTTTTTAGTTAAACAATTTAATGAATATATATTAATGTTGAACCCGTAGAGTATATTTTTAGTTTTATAAATTAATGTATTAACCATATTGTGTTTTGAAAATATTTAGAGACAAATATTTATAATTTTCACTGTTTTATGAACCTTAATATCCATTTACTATTTATTTTAGTGATTCGCGTATGTATTGGATGAATTAGAATTTGATATAACCAAAACCAAAAGATAAAATTGATCAAATTAAATCAAAATGTACCATATAATAAAATTTTGTTATATTCATAGGTTTTTAAATAATTTCTCAACCTGGGGAAAAGGATTTCAAAAATAAAATTAAACACATACCGTAATTTTTGTTGAAATGATTATCTTCGAAATCATCGTAGATTTATGGATTTTAGGCCCTCAACATTCTATTGATCATTCACATATTTTTTATGAACTCAATCACACATTATAAATATTTTTGTTTTTTATCCAAGTATATATCTCTATTTCCACTATTGTTATCCTACTTAGAGATGTAGTTATATGTTTTTCCATATAACCTTTGTACTTATCATAATATCTTTAATAGAGGATTTTTTTATGAAACCTCATCACGATGTAGGATTTCATCATAAGTTAAATCGAACAGTATATCACCAAGATATATTTTAAATTGTGAGGAAGAAATGTAATTAAGGCGAGGAGAATGTAACTTCCCAAAAATCAAAAATAAGATATTATATTTGATAGTTTTTCTAACACACAAGACCAAGTGCATAAGAGATTACAATATCCTAAAAATTTATAATATATTTACTACTTTAAATAAATTCAATATATTTTATACCTTACAGTCCACATGAGACTGAGTAACCATTTGTCACACACAACAATAAGTTTCTTCGATGGTTTTCATTACACGTAAAACTAAGTTTTACAAAAAAAATAACATATCATTATTTAATATAATAACATATAAACTAGATGTAATGAAAAAAACTAAATAACGTATGAAAGTAAATTTTTTACAAAAATATTAAATTAAATCAATGGTTACTAATTATTTAGAAATTAATATATGAACCAATTAAATATAAAGGGACTATTTTTATAGAAAAATATTTTTATGTTTACAATGTTGTTTTATCTGAACAAGTTAAATTAATTACAATTATTGAGTGATATTAATGAAATATATATATATATATATATATTATATATTCAATAAAATATTTTTGATATTCAAATAATAGATTTTATAGACATATGATAACAATAAAATTAATTTTACGCACAGAATACTATATTTTTATTAAATCATTTTTACTAACTTTTAATGGATAACCTACGTTAAACCCAATTTTTTTAACTATTATAAATATTATATATAAAAATAATCTTTATATATGAAATATAAACACAATATTTAGCTTAGGTTTATTTTTTGTCATTTTTATGTGATGATTCATTTTTTAATTAATAGTGAAAATACTAAATTTTAATTCAACTTTTCTTATTCATATAAATTATTTATAAAGTAAAATCATATTTTAAATTGGATTTAAAGTTTAATTAGATAAATTTTTTTTATCAATTAAACCAATTTAGGTCATTGGAATCAATTCCAATTTGAAATTGAATATAAAAACTTAGTAATCTTTTGATCATTTTTACTTTAAAAACATCCATTTTCATCATGTATGTGGGATTAAATTTAACGTATTTTATTACACTTAAGTGATTTTAATTTTGAAAACAGATTAAATATTTGGAATTATTGTAATTCATAATGTCTCAAAATTTCAACATATTTTTTGACAAAAAATATTACTGAAAGTAAATAAAATTAATCACAGTGATTAAGGTAAAGTTAGAATTAATAAGGGAGAAAACCTTAATTATAAGGGCCGAAATGACCTTGAAACTTTTTGAAAATACATTTCATTTTTATATTTAGATCCTATACTACATTTTATTGAAATTTAACAATTATGGGATCCACTTTACCTTGAAAAAATGTGTGTGGAATTCCCTCTCCCAAAATCTACAAGAGTTCCACTCATCCACTATAAAATAGCCTCATATCCTCCCACTTCCTCAAATATCTAAACAAACTTTTTATCTTCCAATTTATTCCAAAATAGATCATAAAAATCCTTCCCCCATCCTATAATTGTATTATTTGGAAAAAATAATACCATGGAATGTAACATCCCATGTAAATAAAGAATAATACATTTTCATATTTATTAATATTTGTGAATTAAATATTAATTTCACTTTAAATGGGTTTCTATGTTCGATGGCGTACCCGATACGCAATAATGGGTTTCTTTGAAATATTATTTTGCATAATAATAATATAATATTATTATTTTAAATGGTAGTTAACGCCTAACCATTGTATTATCGAGAATGAACAAAACTAACTAAAATATTATTATACAAGTTTGTTAAATGTTTTTACATTTTTCCAATAAAATTTAAGGGCCTAAAATGTGAATGAATCTAATTTTAAGCATAATTTACTTTAAAAGGTTGATTTTACATCTTTTGATGGTGAAACCTATTTAAATATAGTTTTGGTCGCTGTTATATTTTCTATTTGACCAAATAAAATTCTTATTTAGAATCAGGAAATCAAAATTCACTTTGGGTAAAATCTTGGTATTTTTCTAATAAAATATAATTTTTGATGAATAGTGGAAAAATTGTATTTTAATGAAAAAATCATTTTAATATAATTTATTTGTATTGATATATTATCTTTTTAATTGTTTTTAATGTTTAATTAGATTATATTTTTACCATTTAATCTAATTTTGGTCATCAAAAGTAATTTTACATTGAAATTGGACATAAACAAGTGTCAATCTTTTGATAGTTATTTCACAAAAACACACTTTTTGTTTTGATAGCATGAAATAATTTTAAATTAATTTATTCCATTTATGTGTTTTAAATTTAGAAAAATGGATTTAATATTTCAAATCATGAGGTAAAAATAGTGTAAATATGTAACTTTTAGTTTTATACATTATGATTTTTTACTTCAGAAAATATTTTTTTTACCACAGTTAAAAGTTAAATCTGGTAATTAAGGGTAAAACAATAATATTATAATAATATAAAATTACCCTAAAATGTGTCTTAATCCTATTGGTTGATATATATTAGACCATGGGCATCCTTGGGTTAATTTTTGCAGCACGTGGGGCCACTTGGGATTGATAATGACACATTATTTCAATTTACTTAAAGGCAAAAATGACATAAACAAATATCTTTTAGTAAATTAATTTTTACATAGGGTTATATAAGTTATCTATTCAGATATAAATATAAATTTGAACTCTAAAAACATTTCCTAAATCATGGTAATTTTTTTATAATTTTTAGATATCAAATAAATTAAATTATTTAGGACAAAATATTGATGTAGTTTTTACCTCATTAATAAATGATTTAAATAAATAAGATTATAAAGATTAAAATAATATCCAAAACCTATCCAATTCTTATTGGATGATTTTATTTTGACCATGAGTCGTCTTATATTCAACTTTAATAAGTTTTTTACATTTAGAAACCAAAAATCATTATATAATAAAATAATATTTTCACACTTTCCTAAAGAGACCCTCCTCCCCCTTATTAAAATACCTCACCTCTAACCCATTACACACACCTCTAAAGACTCTTGTCACATACAACCTCTGCCCAATTAATCTCTATACATCCATTTCTTCCTCCTAGAAGCCTTCCACTAGGTAGAAGACAATTCAAGTAAACCTTTTAGGTCAAACCAAAATGAGATACCAGATTTAAAGGTAATGTCTTATCCTAAGTTCTTTTGATTTATTTTCCTTCTCCAACCCCCTAAAATATTTTTTTAATTTCATTTATAACACCACCAATATCCTCAATATACTTGGTTTTCTTTGTGATAAGGATTCAACTGACACTTACATACACCTCCTTCTAATGGATAAAGAACATATTGTTTCTGTGGGTGGTGAACTAACGCCTCACGAAATGATGATTGTTCAATTATCTCCTACTACCTCATATGTTAAACATTAATATGGAAATATATTTATATGTGATATGTATTATATTTATATTATTTCTATGATTCTGTATTTTTCATTTATTGAATACCTTTATGGTTTCCATAGTTGGTAAATACGATAATCTCATTTGAGTAAGTGTGGACTACCACCCCCTCAAAGTGATATAAATCGTTAATTCCATATGTGGGATGTATAAAGGATGGATTTAATGATATTATATATTATATTATACTGGAATTATAATATTAGTATGTATCATTATGTTTCAATTCTATTAAAATTAGAAATATAAATGAAAGTAGCGTTCATGCGTACGAACGAATTACCATCTCCAGGAAAGATGCATTTTATTTCTTACTTCCAAATGTTATGTACTATTATAAATACATATATATACTGGATATATAAGATATAAATGATATCTAAATCATTAATATCATTCTGGATATAATGGAATTTTGACCGCATAGACAACTTTTAAATATAAGAAGTTCATTTTTGACTCAAGTACCAAATATCAACAAAATGACCATTATTAACTTAAATGATTACATAATGTTTTTAACATGGTAATAAGTGATATAAATGGAATAGTAAACTTGAAAAATGTTATTAATCAAGTAGAAACTAATTTTTTTTTATTATTCGTGAGATTAAAGAATGAACGGGTCAAGTCGAATACAAGGTAATACACTTCGTCTCAATCTCCTTTCATTGAAGGATATTTTGTATTATATATGTTGTATAAAACCCTTTGACTTTTAATTTTACTCAAAAGGAATCTTTTCTCTCCTAAGCGTTTTAGAAAATGATAAAAAAATAATTTTTCATTTAATGTACGAGGTGACAACGACCTTTCCTCTACTATGAGAATTATTTTCTCTTTGGATTCCTTAAAACTGTAATGTTTTTAAAAGGAAAATAAATACCATATACTCTTTTACATATTTTTTTATTGAAAATGGTTTTGATAATGGGTTTGTTATGTCAATATTTTCAAATGATATATTGTGATTGAAATGTGGAAATGTTATCTTTCATTTATATTTGTTTTATGTGTTATGAATTTGTTATGGTTCTTGGGAACAGTTACATATATGAGTGGTTCTGAGATAATCCTAGTACCGGTGAGCCCAATATAGCTCTCCAATGCATTGGGTAACGTGACAGAGGTAAACATGAATATTTATCCTAAGAGATTTATATAATATACTGTTATGGGTATTCCAATGTTACTCTTGATGTAGCTGTGATAGCTACAATGCAAGTATGATATAGATTCCACAAGTTACTGTTTATATTTATGAATTCTATGTGTTATTCATAATACTTATTATTTCATGAGGTATGATAAAGTGATTATTTTATGTATGTATAGATGAAATAATTTATTCTTTCTTTGTTTTATTACCCATACTATGATTTTTATGCTCATCCCAATTTTCTAAATGTTTTTTCATAGGACTTAAAGATGAATAGGGTCAAGGATAGCATCAAGGGAAAGTAATGTTGTCTAAAACACGGAAATGGAAATGACTCTCTTTTTTCAAGAGTTTTTATTCTATGAAAAAAATGGAAACTGAGAATAAGTGAATAATTTGTAATTTTTGAGAAGTAATGTAATAGTTATGGCCTAAATATATAAAACTCTAAACCAGAAAAGATACATAATGTGAATTATTCATTTAATTCAAGATTATAAAATTTTTTAAGGTCATGTCCTTATAGTTTCTATCATAGTTCGGTTTAGATAATTTAGAAGTCAGGGTATTGTTAAATTAATATCTATACAATAATTTATTTTAATATTGAAATAATATAGCTTTACAGATTACCATGTTGCTTCTCCTAAGATATATCTGTGTTTAGAATTTTTTTGTAGAGGAAACATGGAATCTATGTTGGGAAGACATTAGGAAGAACACAACCTTCCAAATCAGCAACCTGAGATAGTTGGAATCATAACTGAACAGTTTTTTTTGTGATGGAATAGTTGACTCAGGCTATAAATGGTGGTGGTATCCAAACACAAGATCAGCTAGAACAACCACAGAGGAACATGTTAGTAGATGAGAATTTCATGAGTCAACATCCCCCATCATTCAGAGGATCATATGACCATGTGCTAGCAGAAGGGTGGATTAAAGTACTGGAGACGATTTTTGATGTCATGGGGTGTTCAGAACATCAAAAGGTTAGTCTCATTACTTACCATTTTTAAGTTGAATCTAATCAATGGTGGTCAATGGTGAAAAAATATCAGTGATATTTTGGAGATTGATTCTCTTGATTGGGAGGAATTAAAAGTTATGTTTCATGAGAAATATTTTCTTAAGCCAGTTCTTCTTAGGATGGAAAAAGAATTCCTGCAATTGAGACAGGAGGATGACTCAGTGGCTGATTATGAAGAAAAATTCACTTGATTGGCAAGGTATGTTCCAAATTTCATAAGATATCTTGATAGTAAAATCAACCATTTTTACTCAAGATTTAAAAAAAATTATGGAAGGGCTTTAGCTTCATGTGATTTAAAAAGTTATGAAAAAATTGTTCGATGTGTGGAGAAGGTGGAAATGGAGTTTGAAGATGACCAGGTGTTCTCTAACAAACAACATAATAAGAGGTCATGGTGTCAGGAGAAAGGAAATAAATATTTAAAAAAGTCTGATGGTAATAAACTTAAGTTTAGAATTTTTGAAAATTATTGTAAAGAGCATGCGGGGGATGACTTTTAAAATCTGGTAAGTTCTACTGATGTGGTAAAATGGGACATAAATATCATAATTGCACTGAAAAATATTAGGGTAATGGAAAGACAAAATCTAATTTATAGTCAGTAAAAAGTTGTCAGTGTAATGAAATGGGTCATTATGCAAATGCGTGTCCAACAAAGAACTCAATTGAGGTAAAGAAGCTAGAATACAAGAAAAAATGGGTGGTGAACTCCTTTGAAACTACTTCAGCAAATGTTGGTCCATAAAATGAATTAGTATCAGGTATGCTGTTTTGTATGTTTAGATTATGCCAATGTGTTGTTTGATTTGGGGTCTACATATTCATTTATTTCGGAGATGTTTTCTAATAAATTGGGAATTCCATATCAAGATATGAATTCTGAACTTATGGTAAAAACACTAGGGGGAAATTTTGAGACAAAAAGAAATTGTAAGAACATTCATATCATTGTGTGTTGAAATAATCTTCCTGTAAACCATATTGTTTTGAATTTAGTAGAGTTGGGTGTTTTTTTGGGGATGGGTTGGCTTTGTGTTAAACATGCTTACATTTTTTGAAGATCTAAAGAGGTTTCTTTTAATAAATATTTTCAATTTGTGTAAAAAAAAGAAAACCTTACTTTTGATAACATATCAAGAAGAAAAGAAACTAGTAAAAGATGGAAGTGAATGTTATCTTGTACATATTGTGGAAAACAAAGGAACTGTTCAGATTAATGATGTAACAATTGTAAATGATTACCTAGATGTTTTTCTGGACGAGTTTTCTGGTATTATACTTGATCGAGAAGGTGAATTTACTGTTGACTTAGTTCCTTATGCTAAGGAAATTTCAAAACCCCCTTATCGGATGGCTAAAATTGAACTTTTATAGTTAAAGAATCAATTGAAGAAGTTATTAGATAATGGTTTCATTCGACCTAGCACATCACCATGGGGTGATTCTAGCTTCTTTGTTAAAAAGAAAGATGGTTCGATGATACTTTTCATTGATTTTTGAGCTTTGAATAACATCACTGTTAAGAACAATTATCCTTTGCCTCATATTGATGATTTGTTTGATCAGCTCTAGGGAGATCAGTACTTTTTGATGATTGACATGAGGTCGGGGTACCATCAGTTGAAAGTAAAGTAATAAGACATTCCAAAGACTGTGTTTCGTACTAGATATGGCCATTATGAATTTGTAGTTATGCCTTTTGGGTTAATCAATGCACCTGCGATATTCATGGATCTTATGAATAGAATTTTCTGTGAATATTTTGATAAGTTTGGGGTTGTGTTAATTGATGATATTTTGGTTTATTCTAAAAGTAAAAAAGAATCATTAATGTCATTTAAGGGTTGTTTTTAAAACATTAAAAGAAAAGAAACTATTTGGGAAATTCCAAAAGTGTGAGTTTGGTTACAAAAAATTTCTTTCCTTGGTCACATTGTTTCAAAAAATGGCATAACTATTGATCCTGCTGAAACAAAAGTATTGAAGAATGGCCAAGAACCACAAATATAACTGAGATTCGTAGTTTTCCTGGGTTTTCAGGTTATTACAGGAGGTTTGTTGAGAATTTTTCACAGTTATCTAGTCCACTGACTAAGTTAACTCGAAAAGGTATTAGTTCATTTGGATAAAAGAATGTAATGATTGTTTTCCGAAATTGATAAGAAGATTGGTGAATGATCCAGTTATAGAACTACCTTCCATAAATGGTGAGTTTGTTATTTATAGTGATTCTTTATTGAAAGTAATTGGAATTTTCCATATGCAGAATGATTAGGTAATTGATTATGCATCACGTCATTTGAAACCTCATGAGTTAAATTACACTACACATGATTTAGAATTAGTTGCTATGGTTTTTTCTTTGAAAATTTGGAGGCATCATTTGTATGAAGTAAAATGTGAAATATATACTGGCCACAAAAGTTTAAAGTATATATTCACATATAAAGAATTGAACACGAGACAAAAGATATGGTTGGAATTAATCAAGGATTGTGATTGCATGATTCATTATCATACGGGAAAATAAAACAAAGTGGTTGATGCTTTGAGTTGAAAAAGTAATGCTTTATTAACTATGCTACTTTTGGAACGTGATCCTTTGGTTTTTTATTTGATGAAATTTGAAATAGAAGTTGTTGGTACATGAAATTCTTCTATTTTTTTCAGGTGTAAGTGAGATCATCTATATTAGTCAGAATTAAGCAAGCACAAAAGGAAGACATTGTGTTGTAGAAAAAGGTAGAGTTGGTTCAGAATAGTAAGTTTCCTGAATTTAACATTGATAATGATTTTGTTTTGGGATTTGGAAAGAGATTATGTATGCCTTGTGATTCATAGTTTAATAATGAGTTGTTATGTGAAGCTCATATTTCCCCATTTTCAGTTTATCCTAGCAGTACTCAGATGTGAAGAGATCTTCAGGAGTATTACTGGTGGGATGGAATGAAAATATATATTTCTTATTTAACTGTGAAGTGTTTATCTTGTCAGTAGGTTAAATTAGAGCGGTTGTTACCGAAAGAGATGCTTTATTCTTTACTGGTTCCAATGTTGAAATGAGAAAATATATCCATGGACTTTGTTGTGGGATTACCGAAGACATCTCGATGTAATAATGCAATTTGAGTTATTATTGATCGATTGAAAAAATCAACTCATTTCCTTCCTATTTGAGATACTTTGTCTCTAGATAAACTTTCTCGGTTCTATGTTAAAGAGATAGTCAGGTTGTATGGAGTTTCCCTCTCCATTGTATCTGATCGCGATCCGGGTTTACATCCAACTTTTGGAAAGGCTTTCAGAAGTTGTTGGGTACTGAAATAAATTTTACCATAGCGTTTCATCCTCAATCAGTTGGGTAGTTAGAACAAAAAATTCAGACCTCAGAGGATATGTTATGTGCTTTTTCACTGGATTACAAGGGAATTTTGTACCAACATCTATCTTTGGTTGAATTTTCTTATAATAATAGTTATCATTCTAGTCTACAGATGGCACTATTTGAGGCCTTATATGGGAAGTGGTGTCGAAATATAGCTATTTGGGATGAAGTAGGGGAAAGGAAGTTGGTGGAACCAGAATTGGTAGAAGAGATGGCCAAAAAAGTTCAGTTGATTTAGAAGCACATAAGAACAACTCAGATTAGGAAGAAACGTTATGTGGATAACCGAAGGAAGGATATTTCTTTTGAGGTAGGTGATCATGTCATTATCAAAGTTTCTCTATGGAAAACTGTAATTCATTTTTGTAATAAAGGAATGTTGAGTCTGAGGTTCATTCGACCTTATGAAATCTATGAGGAAGTTGGATTAGTTGCATACAGAGTGCCTTTACCTCCATGTTTATCCCATGTACAGAATGTTTTTTAGGTTTCAATTTTGAGAAAGTATATGCCGGATCCATATCATGCTTTGAGCCTAGAGGTATTTCAGTTTGAAGAGAATCTCTCTTATGAGGAATATCCGGTCTATATTCTTGACCGAAGAGAGAAAGTTTTGTGGAATAGGTTAATTCACTAGGTAAAGGTTTTATTGAAAACCTATATGGTTCAAGAGGCAATGTGAGAATCTGAAAATGCTATGAGGGATAAATACCCCCACTTATTTGATAAGTGAATAAAAATTGCGAGGACACAATATTCAAAAAGGGGAAGGATATAACATCCCACGTAAATAAAGAATAATACATTTTCATAATTATTAATATATGTGAATTAAATATTAATTTAACTTTAAAGGGACTGCTATGTTTGATGGCATACCCAATACACAACAACGAGTTTCTTTGAAATCTTATGTTGCACAATAATAATATAATATTATTATTTTAAATGGTAATTAACACCAAATCGTTGTATTGGAAGTAATGAACAGAACTAACTAATATATGATTGTACATGTTTGTTAAATGTTTTTACATTTATCTAATAAAAGTCAGTGGCCTAAAATGTAAATGAATCTAATTTTAATCATAATTTACTTTAAAAGGTTGATTTACCGCCTTTTGATGGAGAACCAACATTAAATATAGTTTTGGTCGCTCTTCTATGTTCTATTTGACCAAATAAAATTCTTCTTTAGAATCAGAACATCAATATTTACTTTGGGTAAAATTTTGGTATTTTTCTAATAAAATTTAATTTTTGATGAATAGTGGAAAATACTGTATTTTAGTTCAAAACTGCCTTTTAATATAATTTGTTAATATAATTATATTGTCTTATTAATTGGTTTTAATGTTTAATTAGATTATATTTTTACCATTTAATTAAATTTTGGTCATTGGAAGTAATTTCACATTGAAATTAGACATAAACAATTGTCAATCTTTTGATAGTTATTTCTTAAAAACATGCTTTTTTGTTTTAATAGCGGGAATTAATTTTAAATTAATTTATGCAACTTCTGTGTATTGAATTTTGAAAAATGGATTTCATATTTTGAATCAAGAGGTCAAATTTCTGAAAATAGGTAACTTTTATTTTTAGACATTATGAATATTTACTTGAGTAAATATTTTATTTACCATGGTGATAAGTTAAATCTGGAAATTTAGGTTAAAAATAATATCATAATAATAGTAAATTACTCTAACATGTGTCCTAATCCTATTGTTTGATATATATTCGACCATGGGCATCCTTGGGTCAATTTTGGGAGCTCGTGGGGCCACATGGGAGTGATAATGAAACTTTATTTTAATTAACTGAAAGTAAAGGCAAAATGACATAAACTAATATCTTGTAGTAAATCAATTTTTACATGGGGTAATATAAGTTATCTCTTTGACTATAAATTTGAACTTGAAATATAAAAATATTTCCTACATAAATGATTTTTTAAAATTTTTAGACATGAAATAAATAAAATTATATATGACACAATAATGATGTAGTTTTTACCTCATTGATAAATGATTTAAATAAATATGATTAGGAAGATTAAAATAATAATCAAAACCTATAAAATTCTTATTGAATGATTTTTTTCGACCATGAATCATCTTATATTATACTTTAATATGTTTTGGAGATTTAGAAACCGAAAATCATTATATAATAAAATAATATTTTCACACTTTCCTAAAGAGCCCCTCCCCCCCTTATAAAAAGCCATCACTTCTAACCCTTTACTCACACCTCTCACGCACTTTGGATCATCCAAACTCTACCCAATTAAGTACCCTACATCCCTCTCATACTTTTATATGCCTTCCCCTAGGCATAATTAAATTAAAATAAACATTTTGGTTCAAACCAAAAGGAGATACCCGATTTAAAGGTAATGTCTTATCCTAAGTTCTTTTGTTTTATTTTCCTTCTCCAACCCCCTAAACTCTTTTTATTAATTTCTTTTATAAGATCAAAATTATCCTTAATATACTAATTTTTTGTTATGATATGGATTCAAACTACACTTTCACACACCTTCGTCTAATGGGTAAAGAACATACTCTTTCTATGGACGGCGAACTAACGCCTCACGAAACGATGATTGTTCAATTATCTCCTACCATCTCTTATGGTATCCATTAAGATGGAACTGTATTTATATGTGATATATATTATATTTCTATTATTTCTATTCTTCTGTATTTTTCATTTATAGAATACCTTTATGGTTCCCATAGTGGGTAAATACGGATGTCTCATTTGAGGAAGTGGGAACTACTACCCCCTCAAAGTGATATGACTCGTTAATGACATATGCGGGATGTATAAAGGATGAAGCTAATTTTTATTACATATATGATATTATACTGAAATTATAATATTACTTTGTATCATTATGTTTTAATTCCATTAAAATAATAAATATAAATGAAAGTAGCGTTCATGCATACGTACAACTTACCATCTCCATTAACGGTGCATTTCATTTATTACCTCCAAATTTTATATACTAATATAAATAAATATATATACTAGATATATAAGATATATATGATATATAAATCATTAATATCATTCTGAATATAATGTACTTTTGACCACATAGACAACTTTTAAATATAAGAAGTTCATTTTTGACTTAAATACCAAATATCGACAAAATGACCATTATTAACATAAATGATTATATAATGTTTATAACATGGTAATAAGTTATATAAAAGGAATAATAATCTTGAAAAAGGTTCTTATGAAATTAGAAATTATCTTTAGTTTATTATTCTGAAGATTAAAGAACGAACGAGTCAGGTCGGATGCAAGGTAAGGGACTTCGTCTCAATCTCTTTTCATTGAGACATATTTTCGTCTCAATCTCCCCATATTTTGTTTTAATACATGAAATTCTTTTATATGTTGTATAAAAAACTTTGACTTTGACTTTTATTCAAAAGGAATCCATTCTCTACTAAGCATTTTACTAAACAACAAAAAATAATATTTCTTTTACGTATGAGGTAACAACGTCCTTTCCTCCACCGTGAGTATTATTTGATATTTGGCTTCCTTAAAAAGTTGTAATATTTTTAAATGGAAAATAAATATCATATACTCTTTTACATATTTTGGTTTTGAAAATGGATTTGATAATGGATTCGTTATGTCAATATTTTTAAATGATATATTGTGATTTAAATATGGAAATGTTATCTTTCCTTAATATTTGTTTTATGTGTAATGAATATGTTATGGTTCTTGGGAATTGTTATGTATACGGGTTGTTCTGTGATAAACCTAGGGCGGGTGAGCCTGAGATAGCTCTCCAATGCATTGGGTAACGTGATGGAGGTTAACGTGAATGTTTTCCATAAGTGATTTAGGGAATATACTATGATGGGTATTCCAATGCAACTCCCTATGTAGCTATGATAACTACAATGTAAGTATGATGTGGATGCCACAATTTACCTTCATGATTTAAGAATTTAATGTGTTATTCATAAATCTTATTATTTCTTGAGCAATGATAAAGAGCTTATGATATGTATGTATTGATGAACTAATGTTTTCTTTATTTGTATTATAACCCTTACTGAGCTTTTTATGCTCATCCCAAGTTTCGAAATATTTTTCACAAGACATAAAGATGAATAGGGTCAAGGATGTTATCATGGGAATGTCATGTTGTCTAAAACATGGAAATATACATGAATCTTCTTTTTCAAGAGTTTTTATTTTATGTAAAAATGGAAACTGAGTAGAAGTATATACTTTGTAATTGTTGAGATGTAATGCAATAGTTATGGCCTAACTCTCAAAAATTATAACCCTAAAAAGATCCTAAATGTGAATTATTTACTTAATTCAAGATTATGTAATGTTTTTGTTGACCTCACCTATCTTGATAATCCCAATTATGATTTCATATACTTTGATAATCTCAATATACTTATTTTCTATATATTAATTATTTCAATCTGTGATCAAGATGATAATAATATTAAAATAATCCCAGAGATATTTTAATCCATGTTTATATATGTTCGGAAATAATTCCAACCCAATCGGATGTGCTTTGCATAAAAATAGATAAGTGTAAGCTACTAATCTGCACATAGCTACTGATATAGAGATACCGGTACTCAATCTACTGATAGACTTAGTCTACCGATAGACAGAGTCACCGATACACTAAGGTCACTGATATAAACAGAGCTACTGACTGACAGACAGACCAAAGTCTACCGACAGAATAGACGAGCTACCGATGTGCATGTCTACCAGTAGTTTCCAATAGAGTAATCCTACTGATACGAGTACTGACAATCACAAACTTGAGCTACCGATAAGAGGAAGTCTACCGATAGAACCAGTCTACCGAGATACTGACTGACAGACAGACTAGTGCTACTGACAGAAAAGAGATACCGATAGACAAAAGTCTACCGATAGTGCCAGTTCACACATAGTTACTGATACATCGAGCTACCGATAACTCAAGATCTACCGATGGAGCAAGAGCTACCGATGGAGCAAGATCTACTGATGCAAGAGCAAGAGCTGTCGATTTAAGATCCTACGACACTGTACACTTTTAACAACATGAGATACTAATGATTGACCAACTAGTCAAACTCTATAATCTATACTCTCAATACTATTTGGCTATATACTCTCAATACTATTTGTTTATTAAGCTAACGGTTACATTTGATGTTTTTAATGAAGTTAATGATATTTCATGATCTCTGTTTCCATGTCAGGGAACTGTACCTAGTACCCATGTAAAAAGTAATTATTCTTTTCTGCCGAAGTTGAAAGCTATAAAGGGACAAAAAAAGATCATGCAAAAAACACTTTTTGAAAGAGAAAAAATCAAGTCACTAAGAAGACACACAAAGGGTGAAAGATACAAGAGCTGAAAAAGATTCAAATGTGGAGCATTCTTCACTAGTCAACATCCATACTCTAAGAATTCAGGACATACATGAAGAAACCTATTCTAGAGGAGAACACAAGCTGCATCTTGAGTGAAGAACTACAACAAGAATTTCATGCACTTAGGCTGCTAAACTGGACCAATAATCAAGGAAGAAAATGACACTATATTTTCTGAGTAGAAACTAGAGAAGGACTCAGAATATTATTAGACAAATCAAATGAGTCCAGAGCTGCACTGCAAATCACTAAAGATTTTCTAAACCCTTTCTCACATTCTTTAGTGATTCTATCTTTATATTTCGAGTAGTGTGTGTACCCTGTTTATTTTAAACACACACTGTCTCCTTAGGAAAACTGGAGGATTCTTAAATCCTCACTCAAACTTTATAACTCTTTGTTTACCACTATGGATAGTGGTAGAGTTCGAGTAAGACCTGAATAGCCTATGTGCTGATGTTTATTTTTCCCACGAAGAACTGTGGTAGAGGTCTTTGGACATGTACAATAGTGTACTATTATTTACCCCCGATCCAGGGTGTGGATCAATTTATATAAATTGTTGAGAGGTCTAAGTCTCAGCTTGAGACTGAACCTCTTGGTTATTTTTGCTTTTCATTTTAATTTAACTCTATAAGTATACTATATATTTATTTCATATTCTGCTACTATTACTTTGTAATAAAAAACTATTTTAAAGATACTTTGATAGTTAAATTAGAAAGTGTTTATACGTATTTTAAACCAGAAAGTTAGTTTCAAAAGTTAATTTAATCTTCAAATTAATTCAACTGAGACCTAATCAATCTTTGAGAAACTGATTGAACATTTACACTCTGTATAGATTCACTATAGTTTAACTTTGTTTTTAAATTGGGGGATTTTAAGAGAAATAATTTTAACAGAAATTTTTTGGAACTCAATTCACCCCCTCTTGAGTATCCACTCCAACCAACGTTTGGTATCATAGGGTGTTTTTGTTAAAGGGTTTTTGAAATACTCTGTTTTTCAACTGTGATTTTAGTTGCATATTTAAAGATATTAAATTTATGTTAGTTCTAAATTTTATCTCTTTAAACTTTTCTTTTCTAAAATCTACCTACGGATAATAAACTAGAGGGTGCTGCTACTAACATGTCACCTTTCTTCAATGGCACAAACTATGCCCAGTGGAAACGGAAAATGAAAATTCATTTAGAAAGTATGGGTTTTGATATTTGGACTGCTATAGAGTCTCAATATAAAATTCTAGAAACTGAAAGAATGACTTGGGATGAACCTACTAAGACTGCTTACAATAATAATTGTAAAGATATGAATGCCCTATACTGTGATTTAAGAGATGAAGAGTTTAACAGAATATATTCTTGCAAAACTGCTTATGAAATATGGGATACTTTGGTTGTTTCTCATGAAGGAACAACTAATTTCAAAGAAATGCGATTGAATACTTAAACTATTAAATATTACAATTTTAAAATGAAAACTGGTGAACCTATTTCTGATTTGTATCTTAGGTTCAATGAGATAGTAAATATAATGAGTTTACTTGGAAAAGCTGTTCCAGCTAAGGAACAAATTATCAGGATATTGAGATGTCTACCAGAACGATAGAGAGGCACTTCTGTTTCAATCAGAGAGTCATGTGACATTGGAGCACTACCTATAAAAGAGATTATTGGTAAATTGATGATGTATGAGGAAGATCTCAAGGTGAATAAAGGGGAAGATGATGAACCAAAAAGGAAATCCGTAGCTTTCAAGTCTACTGCTTCTAAGAAAAAGGGCAAGGAGACAATGCAAGTACCTACTAAAAGATCAACCAGTGAAGAATATGACTCTGGAAGTGATGCTGAAATGGCTCAAATAGCCAGGAGATTCAAGAAGTTTTATAGGAAGAAGAAATTCTTCAGGAAATCTAACTACAAAGGAAAGTATGATAACAAGGGACAATGGAAGATGGATTGGAAGAAAGATAACAAGAATGATGAAATATTCTTCTATGAGTGTAAAAGGAAATGACACATCAAGGATGATTTTCCAAAATTAAAATTCAAAAAGAAATATGATTATAAGGACAAGAAGTACAAGAAAGCTATGAAAGCAACTTGGAGTGCTTTAGAGGACAGTACAAGTGAATCTGAAGTGTCTGATTCTGAGAAGAATCATGCCAACATGTTCTTAATGACCAACACATCTGAGGTAACTTTAGATACTCATGTTTTAAATTCCTATTATTCTGGAGATGATGAAGACTCTGATTTTGATTCTGAAAACATTAATAGTGAAGAATTATTTGAATACTGTAATATGCTGGAAGTGATATGCAATGAACTTAAGGATAAATACAAATCATTGAAGAAACAACATGCTCTCACTACTACAGTTAAAACCGAACATAATATTGAAAAAGAGAAGAATTATCAACTGTTAAAGGAAAATATAGAACTAAAAATGTAAAATGAGAAACTTATAACAGACTTAGAGAAGTTTACAAATTGAAATTATACACTAAGTAAAATTCTAGGAAAGAAAGTGGCACCAAAACACACTACTGGTTTGGGATACCAACCTGAAAAAATACAGTTCACTAAAACTTGATTTATTCCTAAATATGGACAGAATACTGATAGTTCAAGTTCGGGAAATTTGTATGCCTCAACCAGTTATTCATATGGTTATAGATCAACTAAAGTTTATCTTTCAAAATATATTGATTCTGTAAATTATATGAGACCCATAAGACAAATATGGGTACCTAAAACATTGATTTTTAACCTATCTAGACCCAAGAAGATTTGGGTACCAAAATCATTTTCTATCTAAATCTGTTTTGTAGGAAAAATGCTTAATGAGTTCTCACAAGAAGGTATGGTACTTGGACAATGGATGTTCAAGACACATGTTTGGAGATTATTCATGCTTCAAAAGTTTAATAAAGGTTGATGGAGGCCAGGTCACCTTTGGTGATAATTCCAAAGGAAAAATCATCGGCCGAGGCCAAATTGGTAACACTGATTCTGTTTTAATTTCTAAAGTTTTATTTTTTGATGGACTTAATTATAACTTGTTAAGTATTTCTCAATTTTGTAATGATGGATTTAATGTGAAATTTGAAAATGATTCCTGTAGTGTTTTTAATTCTCAAAATGTTTTAGTCTTTTCTTCTTTAAGAAATGATAATGTTTATGCTGTTGATTTAAATTCTTTAGCTAAGAAAAATGTTACTTGTTTAAATGCTTTTCATAAAGAATCTTGGATTTGGCACAGAAGATTAGGACATTGCAACATCTATTTACTTAGAAAATTAACTACAATGAACTTAGTTAGAGACCTACCTAAGCTTGAATTCCCAAATGAAAAAGTTTGTAATCCCTATCAAAAGGGAAAGCAACATAAAGTTTCTTTTAAATCAAAGAAAGAAGTTTCAACTTCTCAACCTCTCAAGATGGTTCACATGGACTTGTTTGGACCTTCAAGAGTTTCTAGTTTAAATGAGAAGCACTGTGTCTATGTTCTAGTAGATGACTTTTCTAGATATACTTGGGTATACTTCTGATCTCACAAAAGCGAAGCTTGTACTTACTTTGTTAAATACTCCAAATCTGTAGAAAATATTAGTGGACTTACAAATAAAAACTTGAGAAGTGATCATGGCTGTGAGTTTGAAAATCAAGAGTTTTAATCTTATTGCTCACACAAAGGATATAGTCACAAACTTTCTGCTCCTAGGACACCTCAACAGAATGGTGTGGTAGAAAGTATAAATAGAACCCTTCAAGAAATTGCTAGAACCATGCTTAATGAATATGACCTGCCTATTTACTTTTGGGATGAAGCTGTGAATACAGCTTGTTATATTATTAATAGAGTCTTAATTAGACCAGTTCTTAAGAAGAATCCTTATGAACAGTGGAATAATAGAAATCCTAAAGATAGTTACTTTAGAGTCTTTGGATGCAAAGTTTTTATTCTTAATAAAAAGGTTAATTTGGACAAGTTTGATTCTAAGAGTGATGAATGGATTTTTCTTGGTTATTCTCTATCTAGCAAAGCCTATAGAGTCTTTAATAAGAGAACCAAATGTGTGGAAGAATCTTTTCACATCAATTTTGATGAAACTGATCCACATGAGCATAAAACCTCTCTTGAAAATATTGAAGAATATTTGAGTGTTATGGACCTTAATGATAAATCTAAAGAACCGGCTGTAAAACATCCAGTTCTGGACATATTCCAGAATCTACTGGTATAGAACCCGAACTTGGAGATGAACCTGAAATTTCTAGTCCTACCTTTACTAGATCAACAAGGATTCTAAAGAATCATTCTTTGGATGCTGTTGTAGGTAATCTTGATAGTGGGACACAGACTAGAGCTTCTCTAAGAAATCAGGTTGAACATGAAGCCTTTAGTTTACATCTTGAACCTAAAAATGTCAATGATGCTATAAATGATGAATTTTTGGTAGTGTCTATGCAAGAAGAGTTAAATCAATTTGAAAGTAACAAAGTTTGGGAATTAGTTGACAGACCTAAGGACACTTTAACAATAGGCACTAAATGGGTTTTTAGAAACAAATTGATGAATCTGGAAACATATTTAGAAACAAAACTAGGATAGTTGCACAAGTATATAGTCAAGAGGAAGGTATAGACTATGTAGAAACCTTTTCACCTGTATCCAGATTAGAAGCCATTAGGATCTTACTTGCCTATGTTTCTCATCTGAATTCCAAGTTATATCAAATGGATGTCAAAAGTGCTTTTCTAAATGGTTTTATAATTAAAGATGTTTTTGTTGAACAACCACCTAGATTTACTAATCCTCATTTTCCAAATAATGTTTTTAAACTTTCTAAAGCTTTATATGGTCTGAAACAAGCTCCAAGAGCTTGGAATGACGGACTTAGTAATTTTATTATTTCAAAATGTTTTACTAAAGGGATTGCTGATCCTACTCTTTTTATTAAAAGAATTTCTAAAGATGTTTTAATAATACAAATCTATGTTGATGATATTATTTTTGTATCTTCCAAACACTCTTTATGTACTGATTTTTCCAAATGTATGAAAAATGAGTTTGAAATGAGTTTAATGGGAGAACTTAAATATTTTCTTGGATTTCAAGTGTTTCAAAATAAAGATTGTATTATTTTGAATCAAAGTAAATATACAATGGAACTCTTAAAACATTTTGGTTTGGATAGTATTAAGGAAAGTGAAACTCCTATGAGTGCAGTTTGTAAATTGGATGCAGATGAAACTGGGAAACCAGTGGATCAAACCAATTACAGAGGTACAATTGGAAGCTTACTTTACCTTACTGCTAGTCGACCATATATTATGTTTAGTGTGTGTATGTGTGCAAGATTTCAAGATACTCCAAAAGAATATCATTTACATGCTGTTAAATGAATTATTAAGTATCTTAAACATATTGTAAACTTAGGTTTATTTTACCCAAAATGACAACCCTTTAAGTTAATGAGTTATTCAGATGCTGATTTTTCTGGTTGAAAGTTGGATAGAAAAAGAACTTCAGGAACATGTCACTTATTGGGAA
The DNA here is from genome assembly GCA_963277665.1 of Viscum album. Classification (NCBI taxonomy): domain Eukaryota; kingdom Viridiplantae; phylum Streptophyta; class Magnoliopsida; order Santalales; family Viscaceae; genus Viscum; species Viscum album. The sequence continues at coordinate 285,322,358 of OY728151.1, read as the reverse complement.
AATCCATAGTATCTTGGTGTAGTAAAAAACAGAATTCTATAGCATTATCCACTGCCGAAGTAGAGTACATAGCTGATGGTAGTTGCTGTGCACAAATTCTGTGGATGAAACACACTCTTTTGGACTATGGATATGACTTTAAGCACGTTTCAATCAACTGTGACAACACTAGTGCAATAAATATCTCGAAGAACCATATGTCTCACTCTATGACCAAACACATTGATGTAAGGCACCCTTTATTGAGATATCATTACCAAAAGGGTGATATAATTCTTGAGTTTATTGGTACTGAACATCAATTAGCTGATATTTTCACTAAACCTTTGAGTTCGGATAGGTTAAGTTACATTAGACATGAGTTAGGTATGTTTAACCTCAATCGGTAGCAATTCTCACCGATGTATAATTCTCACCGATGTGATATTCTCACCGATGTAAAATTATCACCGATGTGATATTCTCACCGATGTAAAATTCTCGCCGATGTGATATTCTCACTGATGTAAAATTCTCACCGATGTAACCTCACTGATAGAAATTCTCACCGATGCATGCGCTGTTTTAAAACATCTGTCTGGTGCCAGAATCTGAATCGGTTTTTCGTTATTTCATTTTATTTATTTATTTTATGATTCCTAAATGATAAAACTAAAGTCCTAGCTACTTATAAATCCACCGAGCCTCAAACCTTAACCCTCGAACCTTAGCTCCTGAATCCTTATAAACCCTAAATACTTCAAACCAGCGATGGAAAAAACCAAAATTACTACCGTCAGAGATGACTCTGTTGAGATGAAAAAAAAGAAGCAGAGGACCGAGAAAGAAGAAAGTGGTAGTGGTAGTGTTTCTAGAACTAGGTCGGGGAGACAACCAGTGAATCCTCATCTGAAAAATCAAGTTATTGTGATTGAAAAGGAGCTGTGTGTAGAATGGATTCTGCTTAGAAAATTCCTAGTGCTCGAAGTTATTGAAGATAAAAAATGGGTAGAGTGTTTTTCGAACAACAATGTTCCCTACTTTCCAAAATTAGTGAAACAATTTTACGATTTTGTAACCTTTGAGAAATCGGAGAATGAAAATAGAGAAACCTCTTTTGTGAATGGAAAGGAGATGTCATTTTCATCTGTTGAATGGGATAAGTGCTTGAAAGTTCCACAAGAAGGAGTATCTAGATATGTATCGAGATCCATGCCACCTACCAGTGATATTTTCGACTATGAGACTGCTTTGGAAGAGGTGACTGGTGATGGAAGTCAAAGACAAGTAGTTGCTGCAGAAATGGATGGAGAGAACAGATTTTTGTTCTAATTCGTTCAACATGTCTTGATACCAAGGAGAGGAGACTTTTCCAATTTGAGATATTAGGATATCTAGCTCCTGCACCTCTTAATACATTGTGTAAAGGTGAATTTGTGCAGATTGTTGATGATCCAAATGGAAGATATGAAAAGGTTGAAATCAAAGACAAATGCCCTATTCTTTGCTAAATTGATCTCTGTGATGATTAAAGTAAAAGGAGTAGCTGAGTCTCAAGATGAGACAGTAGTAGTGAAGAATAACTTTTGTATCACCTCTACTGTGTGCAAATACATGAGGATCAATTGGAACCCTTGGAGAGGAGAATGGGTCAATGATAACCAGAAGGTATATGACAAATTCAATCCTGTGGATCATCCTTCAAGACCAAAGGATGTGAGGGATCCAGGTCTGGGACCTGATGAAGAGGAGCCAAAATACAGTGATGATTTAGAAGAGGAAGAGTCCTCTACTGATGAAGGAGGAGACCCTGACTTACCTCCTAGCCCAACTCCTAAAAATCTTGATCAACAGAAATCAGATAAGGAAGAAGTTTCTTTAAAGGCTGTTGAAGAGGATGCTGTAGAGAATGAAGAAGATTCTCATGAAAGTGAAGCATCTCTATCAGCTGAGTTGAGTCTTAGTCCAGTTATTGGACAATCTTTAGTCTCTACTGAGGATGTTGTAGAAGTAGAAGAAGTTGTACCTAATTCAAAGGACCCTCTAGCTTTTGCAGAAGAAGAATTAATAGTGGAAGATTCTTCTCAGGATGAAAGACCTGCTGAGAATGCTGCTGAGAATGTTGTTGAGACTGCTATTATCCTAATTGAGGATGCACCCGTTGAGGGGGAGCAACAAACCAATGTTGGAAGTGTTAAAGTGGATACCAGAATTGAATATTGGGCAGAAGACCCAGGTTTTATAGTCTGTGGTTTAGACTATCATGATTTAGATAATGAAGCATCTCACAATAGACCAAAGATTACTTATGATGTCGATTCTGAGTTATTTCCTAAAGATGTGGTCAGAATGCATGACCTGGATACTTTAAAGAAAAAAGTTAAGGACAGTTTTGTGGAATAGGTAAAGAAGATGGAAGTTTCTCTGGTATCTTCAGTTCAATCTATTATGAATGAATTAATGGTTAGTTTAGCATCTGAAAGAACATCTGCTACAGTTTCACCTGCTGATTTAGTTACCAAGGCTGATCTAGAATCCTTAAAGGATGAGTTGAAAGAATCTTTTAATGCCTAGGTTGCTGAGATAAAGCACAGTTTTGCTGAAGAGATGAGTATGTTGGAAAGATCTTTTGAACTCTCTCTAGGTTATAATTTTTCAACCTTTATGGGCGAAATAGTTGAAGAATTTAAAGAATTCCAGGCTCAAGTTTATAGACTTAAAGCAGATCTTGAAGCTATAAAGGAATCTGTTGTTTCTTTAGACTCTTACATGAGCTCAAAATCCCAAGAGGATAAGGACTTAGCTTATGTCAAGAGTGTGGTAAGCTAGATGGTTTCAATGTTTGAAGGTTTCAAAACTTCTATAAAAGATCATATTAAAACCCAGGATTCCCAAGTTCAAAATCTTATCAGTGGGTTGACCAAAAGCTTCGAAGAGACTATATCTTTCCCTGTTGTTTCTCTTGCATCCAAACCTTCTATAGATCTGAATCAAATTAGAGCTGTGATGAAGGAGGAGATCGGTCAAGCTTCAACCAGTGGCTCTATGGATTCATCCAAGCTGAGTAGAGTTGTGCTCTCTACCAGAGATTTATCCAGAGAGATAATTAAGATAGTCCAAGACTATTTGAGAGAAGAATCTACCTCTCAGAAAGAAGTGAAAGATAATGTGGACTCCTATTTCTCTAATATTTTCACCAAAAATCAACTCAACAATCACTTCAAACTTCTATTGGAAAATATGAAGCTACCTCCTGTCAATCAAGCTTTCAGAGAACAAGTTAGCAAGATAAGGGAATTTACTACAACGTTGGACAAGTTTATGGGGAACAAGGATGAATTCATATCCACTATGGAGAGAGGATGAGGAATAATTATGGATTTTAGAAATTTATTGCTGCCTTTTCTGCATGTTGATGCTAGGCTAGTAATTTTCCCTCCTACTTTTCATGCCTTCACCTCTACTGCTTCTCCGGTTCAGATGACTCTTACCCAAGAAATTCAAAGCCTCACTCCTATGATCACACAAAGGACTCCTTAGTACAGACCAGGATCAGTTTCTGTGGCTCAGCCTCCTATGATCATTTGTGGAATTCCTAAGCCCTCACCTGCAGCCACTTCACCTGAATCCTCTTCTGCTCCCAAGGGAAAATCTCACATTGATGATGTGGATTGAAAACTGGCTAGACTATTTGATAGGAATTCACTGTACTTTGTTTTATGTCTATGTACCTTTTTACAATATCTAATACATTTGGATTTCCTTTCTTTCTCATTTTGTTATTTTCTTTCTCTTTGGTTCCCCACTTTTTGATTATCACAAAGGGGGAGAAATTTTCTAAAGGGATATAAAGGGGGAGATATATTTTACCAGGCTTTTAAAAAGGGGGTGAGAGTATAAAAGGGGGATAAATTTTCCCTGTCATGCTTTTCCCTTCTAATACCAGTGCTTTTCCTTTCATTATTTGATACCATTACATTTAGTTCTCTGATACCATTTCATTTAACTCTTTGATACCACTAAAATTTACTTTTGATATCATTACATTTAATTTTATCTCTGATACTATCACTTTTTCTTCCACCTATGATCCTTTATGTTCTATAAAATACTGTTTCTATGAGATAATTTCATTTAATGATATATCCTCTGATACAACTGCTCACTATTTTAAAACTACAATTTTATTAGTTGTGATTATCAAAAAGGGGGAGATTGTTGACCTCACCTGTTTGGATAATCCCAATTATTCTTTCATATACATTGATAATCTAAATCTAATGATTTTATATATATTAATTATTTCAATATGTGATGAAGATGATAATAATATTAAAATAATCCCTGAGATATGTTAATCCATGTTTATCCATGTTTATGTAAGTTCTGAAAAAATTCTAACCCAATCGGACGTGCTTTGCATAAAAACAGATAAGTGTAAGCTAATGATCTCCACATAGCTACTGATATAGAGCTACCGGTACTCAGTCTACCGATAGACTTAGTCTACCGATAGAAAGAGTCACCGATACACTAAGGTCACTGATATAAACAGAGCTATCGACGGACAAACATACCGAAGTCTACCGACAGAACAGATGAGCTACCGATGTGCATGTCTACCAGTAGTTGCCAATAGAGTAAGCCTACTGATATGAGTACTGACAATTACAAACTTGAGCTACCAATAAGAGGAAGTCTACCAATAGAACCAGTCTACCGAGCTACCGACTGACAGACAGACCAGAGCTACCAACAGATAAGAGCTACCGATAGACAGAAGTCTACCGATAGATCCAGTTCACACATAGTTACCGATACATCGAGCTACCGATAGCTCAAGAGATACTGATGGAGCAAGATCTACTAATGGAGTAAGAGCTACCGATGCAAGAGCAAGAGCTACCGATTGAAGATCCTACGACACCGTACACTTTTACCAACATGAGCTACTAATGATTGACCAACCAGTCAAACTCTATACTCTATACTCTCAATACTATTTGTTTATATACTCTCAATACTATTTTTTTATTAATCTAATGGTTACATTTGATGTTTTTAATGCAGTTAATGATATTTAATGATCTCTGTTTCCATGTTAGGGAACCGTTCCTAGTACCCATGCAAAAAGTAATTATTCTTTTCTGCCGAAGCTGAAAGCTATAAAGGGACAGAAAAAGATCGTGCAAAAAACACTTTTTGAAATAGAACAAATCAAGGAACTAAGAATACAGACTAAGGGTGAATGAACCAAGAGCTAAACAGCATTCAAATGTGGAGCATTTTTCACTAGTCAACATCCATACTCCAAGAATCCTGGACATACATAAAGAAACTTATTCTAGAGGAGAACACAAGATACATCTTGAGTGAAGAACTACAAAAAGCATTTCATGAACTCATGCTACTAAACTGGACCAAGAATCAAGGAAGAAAATGACACTCTGTTTTCTAAGTAGAAACCAAAGAAGGACTCATAAGCTTATTTGAAAAATCAAATGAGTCCAGAGCTGCACTGAAATCACTAAATCTTTTCTAAACTCTTTCTCACCTTCTTTAGTGATTCTATCTTTACATTTCGAGTAGTGTGTGTACCCTATTTATTTTACACACACACTGTCTCCTAATCAAAACTGGAGGATTCTTAAATCCTCACTCAAACTTCATAACCCTTTTTCCCACTGTGGATAGTGGTAGAGGCCGAGTAAGACCTGAACACCCTGTGTGCAATTTTTTGTTTTTCCCACGAAGAATTGTGGTAGAGGTCTTTGGGCCTGGAAAATAGTGTACTGTTGTTTACCCCCGATCCAGGGTGTGGATCAATTTATATAAATTGTTTAGAGGACTAAGTCTTAGCTTGAGACAGAACCTCTTGGTTATTTTTTCTGTGCATTTTAATTTAAGTATATAAGTATACTATATATTTATTTCATATTCCGCTGCTATTACATTGAAATACAAAACTATTTTAAAGCTACTTTGATAGTTAAATTAGTAAGTGTTTATACTTATTATAAAACAGAAAGTTAGTTTCAAAAGGTAATTTAATCTTCAGATTAAGTCAACTAAGACCTAATCAATATTTGAGAAACTGATTGAACATTTACACTCTGAATAGATTCACTACAGTTTAACTTTGTTTTTAAATTGGGGGATTTTAAGAGAAATAATTTTAACAGAAATTTTTTGGAACTCAATTTACCCCCCACTTGAGTATCCATTCCGACAATTAGTTTTAAGGCCAGTTCCTTATATAGAACGCCTTTTGTGCAAACAAAAAAGGAGTTACCTGAATAAGAGGTAACATCATTACTCAATCTCTTTAGTTTTATTTCCATTATTCACCCCTTAATATCTTCTTATTCTATGATTATATAAAATAAAAATTATTCAAAATATACTAGTATGTTTTTATTTAAATGGTTTGACCTACATTTATACACAATTCCATCTAATGGGTAAAAAACATAATGTTTATGTGTACGACGAACTACCGCCTCACAAAAAAAGTTGTTCATTTTTCCTTTACCACCTATAATGGGTGGGAATTATGATGGAAACATTGTTTATATATGATATATATGATACTTATTATTTATTTTTTATTATTTAATTCTTTTATAACCAATACCATTATACATTCGACTTTTTTAAATCTGATAACATCATTTGTGGAAGCGTTGACTACCACCTCCTAAAAGCGATGTGATTCAATCAAACAATAAATGGAATATATAAACAATTGTTTTAATTAAACACATACGACATAAAATATATATATTATATTATGGAAATAATAAAATAAATGGAAATAATATATATATATATATCATTTTTTTATTACCCTTTCACATAATAAATAGTGATAATGTCGGTCATGGGTGTGTGGACTACCGCCTCATCAACATGATGTAATTAATTTTACATCTAAATAATTGTATATATAATTATATATGAATAATAACATGATATTTTTAATATAATGATAATTTCAAAAGGATATAAAGTTACATACTATCTTTCCATAATGATCATTGAAAAAATGGATTGTTACTCATGAGTTCGTACATCCTTTCTTCTCCATGATTGTAACACTGGTTCATTTTTTCTTAACCATATTTAATGATTTGTTTTAAAATTTTAATTGATGTATTAATTTAATAATTATGTACTTATTATTCTTATGTAGATTTTATATAAGTACCCTTTTGACCATAAGTCGGCCTACAAAAGTTGTTTTTTGACTCATAAACTAAATTTGGTCAAAACACCTGACATAAATTTAATTGATTAAGTAGTTGTAATTAACATCGTAATAAATAAAATAAAAATTATTAATATCATGAAGATGGTTTTAAAAAATTTAAATAATTAACATATGTTTTTTTATTCAGTTATATAAAGACACATAATACTAGTCAGATGCAGGGTAAGAGAATTTCATCTCAAATTTTACATCTGTGAGATAAATTTAATATTCACAACATACTTCTTTTGTGTGGGGTATCTACTACAATTTTGATATATTATATCATTAATCCTTCTATATTCATGGTATTTAAGACATTAATTTAATTTTATTTCTTCATGAGGTGAAACACCCCTAAATTTTATGAGATAGATTCTCTTTAATATCATTGATGTCTTGTGTTGTATGCTGCCCCAAGATTATATAGCTCTATACATAACACCAGATTATTTTTTCGTATATGCAACACTATACATGGCTTGTGTTACACAAAATTTCATGTTCTATTTATAGAATGAATTTCATGAAACATTGAGTATATTTTTTTCATTGTATAAAAGAATTGTGTTTGGATTATGTTATATGAATCACCAAAGGAAGGTTTCACTAAATGAAATAGTAACATGGGTTTTATTACATACAAGATCTACTTTCTACAATAGCTTATGTTGTATGCTATACTGAGTTTCATTAATCAACGATATAAGATTAAAATATTGTTATTATGGGATATAAACTAGCCATTATTAATTGTATCAACTGAATTTAGAAAATATGGTTTATATATGTTTAAATATTGATTCATTGGTTACATAATTAATTAGAAATGGAAATAAAAACAAATTGAAGATAAAGGATGTTTTTTATGAGAACTTATTTAAAAAGAGAATAATTGTGTTTATAAGATCACGTCACTCATTATTTATTTTTAATAAAAAAATATATGTTATATATTCAATGTAAGGATTTAAATTCATCTTTTATGATTTCTAGATATGATATAAGAATAAATTAATTTTTTTTTGGATAAAAGAAGCATTTTTCTACAAATTTAGATTTACCACCTTTTGATGAAAAACCATTTCTAAATTTAGTTTTTTGACACTTTCATATGTTATATTTGAAACAATATACTTATTTTTTAGAATTGGGACATCAAAATTTATTTGGGATTAATATTTCAAATTTTTTGGTAATTATCATGTTTTGATAAATAGTAAAAATATGCTAAATTTTAATTAAAAAAAAATTTCAATCAAAATAATTTATATTGTTAAATAATATCATTTAATTTTTTTGAAATATAAATGTAATATATTTTTATAATTTAATACAATTTTTTTCATTGCAAGTAATTTCACATTTAAACTGCACCTAAACACATGCCAATCTTTTGATTGTTTATATTTCTTTAAAACATGCTTTCTGGTTTTGACAATGGAAATCAATTTTAAATTTATTTCTTAAAATTATATGTTTTAAATTATGAAATATGGATTCCATATTTGGAAATAGTGGGTCAAAATTGTGTTAAAAGGTTACTTTTATGTTATAGATATTATGAATAGTATCTACGGTACTTTTTATTTAACGTGGTTAAAGGTAAATCGGGTAAATTAGTGTAACAAATAATATTAGGAGAATAAAGTGATCCTAAAATCTACCAAAATCATATTTGATGAATAAAATTCTACACTTAACATCTTAGGTTTGAAACTCAGTTATTTAACAGCCACTTGGAAATAAAAATGAAACATATATTAATAAAACCCATGAAAGTGAAAAAAATGTCAAACTCACATTTTTTATAAGTTTAATAATTTTAATAGAGAGACTAGCAAGTGATACCTTCAAAAATAAATAGTTTATAGAAAAATAAAAAAGTTACCTACATAATGGTAATTTATTTTTATTTTTTATAAAATTGATAATTACATTAATGTTTTATACTTTGATGAAGTTAAAATTAATTAATTGATCCATAAAATAATTTTTATTAAAATACTAATAACCACGAAAAGGACTAAACACATAACCAAATAAAATTGGTCAAGTATATATCAACCATATGAATCCAAGTGATGAGAAAGTGACCATTTGGATATTTATAAGAGATTTTGATATTTTTTATTTTATTTAGAGTGCATCCAAGAGACCCGAAATCAAATCCAGGTGGAGACATAGTTTTGGTACTATAGCAGGATTGTAGCAGGCACTGTTGTAGTAGGACTTATTCAAACATATGGGTCTCTAGGCCACCGGTTTGGTCCTTGAGTCCTGTAAGGATTTCGTACCACCCAAGGCCTTCAGGATAGTTGTTTCTCAAGGCCTTCGGGCCACCTTAAGGCCTTAGGCCCACCCCAAGGCCTTCGATCCACATAATGCAGATGTACCAGTCAGACTACAAGGGACAAGGCTTCATATGAGGATTTATGGTAGGCACATTCACTATAGCAGAGTTAACCAAACGTGGAAGAATGATAGGGTATGACATTGCCATAGGTACTGTTCCTATGCATCTTTGCATAGGATATCTAGCCGACCAACCATGCAAAGGTGGAGTACTGATATCATGACACGTGCTGGGGAGGAGCAGTTCCAAGTTTTCTTGTATAGGTTATTCTCTCTATGACCTACATGTCAGGTAATTATCTTTAAGCCTTCAAGACTTATAAGGGTTCCACCTCACCCCCTGAAAGGTGTATTATCAAAATAATAAATAAAATCAAGGCCTCTAGGACATTTTGACCAATTCTTTAATAAGTATAACATTATTAATTTTGTCTTTTTCAGAAGATAAATTCAACTAAATATATTATTATGAAATATAATTAATTTATGTTCATCACAGTATTTTATTTCAAATTTTTATTCTCCATATATTTATATTAAATAATCACACAATATTGATGTAGTGATTATTTTAATAATGGAGATATCAAATAAAGAGTATCAAAAATATTAAAATAAATATAATTTGGGATATTTAATTTTTTCAGTAAAATTTATAGACGACCATGACCCATTTGGGAAATAATAAAATATTTTATTTTAGGATAAAACCTTATATTGATATTTTTAAAATTCCATGATGTGAAAAGTGTAAAAATTTACCCAATTGATGTTTTGTTAAAATAATGTTTTATAAAAATATTTAGAAATTGTAAAACAACCTTAAAAATATAGAATAATTATTTTACGGTCAAAATTGTTATAAATTATTCATTTATTGTATAATTATAAACAAAAAAATAAATATTTCACCCTTTTAAAATCGGTATATTTTTTTTCTTAATTAAAATTAAACAGAATAACTAATAGTTAATTAAAATTATAATGTTTAAATTGACATAAAAACTTGTATAAATTATATTTGTTGATGATATTTCAATATTAACGTATATTAAATTATAATACATCTCATTTTTAGGTATTTGGATTGATTTTCAAATTATCATAAATTAATTGTTTTAGAAATTCCAAAAGTGTCCCTCACCCAAATTATAAAAGAACACCTCCTCCCTCTTTTCTCCATAACTAATTAAGCCATCAAGTTAGTATATACCCTTAATATTTATCTTCTCAAAATTACTTGACACATTATATCGGTCCTTTTACTCTGCAAAGATCATCTCTAGTTATCTAAGAGGATATTTAGAGGAGGCATGTCGAATAAGAGGTAATATCATTTACCAATTCTTTCAAACCTCTTTCTGCTTCTACATCCACCTCATGAGTTGTTTCATTATAAAATAATCACTAAAGTAGTGTATATACAATGAGAGGTTATTATTATTATGAAAAATCCATTGTACACCTTATAACCATCCTATGAAATATGTAAGCACCACGCGTGCGTACGTACAACTTATTGTCTCCACGCCGTGGTGCAATCTATTTTTTGCCACCACCTTACTTGGATGGGTATAGTGATGAAAGTTATAAATATATATGATTATTATAACATGATATTTATTCAAAAAATTTGTACACCACACACTTAAAAACCATTCAACAACTATTCGAATGATGTCACCGCTCGTGCGTACGTATGGCATACCATCTCCATGATGTGATGTGATTCATTCTACATGATATTCCTTAAAACATGATTATATAAATTTCATGAATGTATAAAAATTGTATCTATTATTTTAATATCATTTTAATATTATATAGAAATGAACTAATAAGAACCCAAACTTATTCCACAAAACATGCATAAGAACATAAAGCAGTTAACACTCGAATAACGAGTAACAATGAAATGTTACTCACAAATGATGACAATATGATCATATATGATAAAATAAAAAATAATATGCTTCTATGATAAGTAAATAACTATAATTAAATCATTATAATAGAGATTAATATACATACGAAGCATATCTAACCCAAGGTAAGGGATTATTTTGTTTCACTTTTATTTCTGTGGGACATATGCCATATACACCATCTAATTATTTTTTGTGATGTTTTTATTAACCATGAATGTTTTTATTCTTATTATTATAAAGGTTACTATATTTAAAAATTCATAAAATTTTCCTTATTTTATGAGTCATACGATTCAACTGATTATAAATTGGTAAGGGATAATTTTACAATCTCATTTTTATCTGAGATTGTTTGTATGTCGGTATTAACTTGAGTATATTTATCATCCACATTTATGTTTCTTAATTATGTAATATTATTTCTATTATTATACAATTTTTTGAACTTAATTGTAACCTTTGGTGATTTTTTATTAAAATATATGAATGGTATCTTTTTTCATTATTCAATTTTTGGTAATTTTTTACTTTTCCAGATAAAAGTACATAGAGAATGTTTTTTTTACTTACATGGAATGAATGAATTTTTACTATTTTGTGATACCTTTTTTCCATGAATCATCCTTAACATGATTTAAATATTAATTTCAACTAAATTATTTTCTTTTAAAATTTCAGGGAATTTTTATTAAGGAAAACGTTTTTGAAAAAGAAATGATATTTTCCATAGGAATTAAGTTCAAGAGTTTTATCAAAATTATTTTATATTTAATATGGCATAGGGTTATGTTTATATCCATATTATTAAATTGATTTGATTGGGTTTATTATGGAATTATTTTTATGAAATCCATTTTTTATATGGATTATGATGGAATGATGTTTAAGAAACCCATTTTATTTAATAGGTTATGATATGATAAATGATTGATGTTTTTGTAGCACTCGTAAGAATGGTTTAATTATGAGATGATTGGGACTTATATCATCCTCAAATGAATGGGGTTAATATTTATATCTCATGAGATATGCATAAATGGAAGAGAAATTAAATCTAGTTCAGTAATACATGGCTGGAACGATAAATAAATCCAGTTCAGTATTACAGGTCTCGAACGACTAGTAAATCCAGTTCAGTAATACCTGGCTAGTTTGACAAGTAAACCCAGTTCAATAATGAAATTTTTCCACTATGATGGTCTTAGTGTGAATTTCTTGTCTACTATGGAAATCATATTATGTGATTAATTGTTGGCAATAATTCCATGTTTTCGTCCAATACTATATTATCATGATTAATGTTTCTTTATGATATATGTTGTATGTACTACCCAGATTTATTTCATAACTCATGATTTTGATATTAAAACATTATGTTCATGATTTTTACATTCTTATGTTTATGGTTTGTTTTATATTCTCAATGTTTACCCTTAATGAGCATTTGATCTCCACCTTTTTCGGTTTTCTTTTCCCAAGGATATAAAGAAAGGTTTTAGGTAGGAAAACAAAAGGGGAAGATCTTTATAGGAGATGTTGAATATATTTCACCAAGTTAGAAGATTATTTTACAATTTTCCAAAGGCACTAAGATAATACTATCTTTGAGAATCTATTTGTATAATGTATATGTATTTAGGAAAAGTTTGTTAATGTCTATGTAAGTCATGATTGTGATGTTAGAGTTGGTATCAGAGAAATGGTTTAGTCAAACTTTGGAAACTCGAATATGAAAACATTATGGTGATTCCTAAATATATTTCTAATATATGTCTAGCGATTTCCTAAGGATAAGTCAAGTATTGGTTACAATCCTATAGTTTTTGTGATAATCAAGAATAACCTAGGATTAAACATAATATATCATAGATTGAAATATTATAAGTATTTTCCCTTACTTATGTGTTTTAATCTATGATATATATTTATAAAACTTTAAATTATGGTCTTTGTCAATAACCAAAAATACGTAGAACAAACTTAACCATTGAATGTTTCAAATGTGGAAATTATGGGAATAATGAAGATCGATTTATTATGTGAAAATATCATGAAGATAATCATTAATATGGTATGTGTATTAGTCATACTGTTGAAGATGAAGAGATTTTAAGAGCCATGTGAAAGTCAAGTGATGTTCTTCAAGTATTGTTTACATTAACCCTAAGAAGCTTTAGTTTGAGAAACCTTAATACCTAATTCATATTTTAGGAAATACGAAGATGATTGATATTTAGTAATGATTTAAGAATAATGTTGGATGATTGAGGTGTATATGTTTCAGATTTCATAGATTATTTTATATAAATCATGAGATATATAACTGTTTTTAGTATAATTATTTAATTATGGATTGGAAAGGATATGTTGAATAAGTTATATAGAGAAAGAAAAGATATTTAAGGGTAAGGTGATATATTTGGAGAAAACATGATTAAGGTAAAGATAACACTTTATATGTACCTTATGTTTAGATAATGATGTTTGGATAAAGATATGTTTGATTTAAATAAGTAAATTATATTATTCTAGTTTCTTGGTAACTAATTATTGAGTTTGGGACTTGTCGATTATGCTATTATAGATGAAGTATAAAACCTTTTGGGACTTAAGGAATATATCCAATAGATTTTGGAATAAAGAAACATGCATGTTTTCAACAAGGATATATGGTAATTTAGGTTATTACCATGATTCAATAAAATGTATGATGAAATCATTCAAATGTATAAAATGTGACCAACATGATATATATTATGATTTATGGGGGATAAATGGTGGAATTCACATTCTTGTTATATGAACTTTATTGTAATAGTTTTTTTGTAATGTGAGTTTGGAAAAAAGTATTTTGGATAAGCATAATGGTTGGAATGGATTTAGTTTGACATCATATAGTATTGTTTAAGACTAAAACATTTTTCTAATATTATTTTTGAAATTTTATAATAGTATATTTTATGAAAAAAGACAACCCACAAGACGGGTGACAACCTGTCATGTCAGACCAGGCCATGGGAATTGAACCCACAACCAAAGTGTGATAGGCCTTTATCGCGTTCCACTAGCCTATGGGAAGTCTTTAGTTAGTATGAATTAGTTTTATTTTATTAAAACGTTATGATAGATGAAGTGTAAGTCCATTTTTGGAACCATAGATGATTAATCTCACTATTGGTGGACTTATGCATATTTGATTACTTGTGACCGATAGAATGACCTATCATTCTATCACATGATCTACTAACACGTCATGAATGAAAAACTCAACTTAATTTCATAAAATAATATTTGAAGTGAAAATTGTTCAAGGTACGAACAATGGTGAGATTGTACCAAAATAAAGTAAGTATTTATTTTGATGCAAAATTATTTAACGTTATGGAAAGGATCTTGAAAATAAAAAATGTTATATTATTTCATTTTTATCTAATGAATCAGATGGTCCCTTAAATCATCACAAATTTATTTTTTTATGGAAGTTAACTTTCTCCAAACCTTATTCTCTATCACTATCCATCAGAACATGATGGTTAGATTTCCCTTCTATATCCATGTTTTCACTTTCCACCTATGTTCTCTTTTGTGGAAACCCATGGATGAGTTAATTTAGGTAACCTTTATGTTTTTAACTTTCAATTTTAAAATGAAGTTTTATTACTCCATTTTACGATGTGGGATTCTATGAAAGAAAATTTCAAGCAGTAAACCAATTATAACCCTGATGAATTTCAAGGAGGAAATTCATTTTATGGGAGGTAAAATGTAACACCCTGAGATTTTATGAGACAAATTCTCTTTAATTTCATTGATTTATTTTTTTTATGCTTCACTAAGATTATTTTTCTCTGTAAACAACACTTTATTAGTTTTTCATATAGGCAACACTATACTTGGCTAGTGTTACACAAAATTTCAAGTTCTTTTGATAGAATTTATTTCACACAACACTAAGTGTAGATTTTATTCAATGAATAAAAGAATAAAGTTTGGATTATGTTATATACAACACCAAAATAAAAGTTCGCTAAAAAATACCAACTTGGCTTGTGTTACACATTAGAGTGGCCTTCCTTGATAGATTGCGTTTTACGCAATACCGAGTTTCACTAAACAATGATATATTATTAAAATTATAATATTATGGGATATAACTTGTTATTGTGAATAGTATCAATTGAATTACGAAAATATGGTTTAAAAATGTTTAAATAATGATTCATTGTTTACCAAATGTTTTATAAATGGAAATAAAAACCAATTGAATATAAAAGATATGTTTTTATGAAAACATAGTTAAAATTAGAATAATTGTGTTTATAAAATCATATAACACTTTATTGATTTTTATTGAAAAATATATGTTATATATTCAATACTTTTTTTAATTAATCTTATAATTTTTCTAGATATTATATAAGAACAAATTAAATTTTTTGGACAAAAAAAATATTTTTCTAAAAATGTAGTTTTACCATATTTTGATAGAGAACCACTTTTAAATTTAGTTTTGACACCTTAAAATGTTATATTTGATGAAATAAACTTAGTTTTTAGAAGTTGGACATCAAAATTTACTTTGGGTGAGTTTTTTATATTTTTCTCATAATTATCAAGTTTTGATGAATAGTAAAAATATGCTAAATTTTAATTGAAAAAAACTTTATCCATCAAAATAATTTGTATAGTAAAATACTATTATTTAATAGTTTTAATGTATAAGTGGAATATATTGTTATCAGTTTACCCAATATTGGTCATTAGAAGTAATTTCACTTTCAAATTGGACAAAAACACATGTCAATCTTTTGATATTTTTTTCTTCATAAAAACCCAGTTTCTAGTTTTGACAATGCAAATTAATTTTTAATTAATTTCTAAATATTATGTGTTTTTAATTGTGAAAAATGGATTCCATATTTAGATAAAAAATATCCTAATTATTTTAATAGGTAACTTTTATTTTTTTTTGAAATTATAAATAGTAACTACGATAATTTTTCTTTAAGGCATTTAAAGGTAAATCATGTAAATTAGTGCATCTAATAATATAAAGAGAATAAAATGATCCTAAAACGTACAAAAATACTATTTTATGAATAAAATTCTACCATGAACATATTCGGTTCGAAACCAAGTTATTTAAGGGCCAATTGACAATGAAAAAGACATAAACATTAATAAAACCAATGATAGTGACAGAATGCTGATCTCAAATTTCTTATAAGTATAATGATTTTAATATAAGGATAACCAGGTGATATATTTGAACAAAAATAGTTAATGGAAATATTAAATAATTACCTACATCATGTTAATTTATTTTTATTTTTTAGTAAATTAATAATTACATTAAGGTCTTATACATTGATGATGTAAAAATTAATTAATTGATCCATAAAAATATATTATTAAAATAAAAATAACCATAAAAAGTCCTACACACAATAAGTAAAATATTGGTTGATTATATATTGACCAAAATCATTCAAGTGATGAGTAAGTGACCATTTGGTGCTTTATAAATGAAATTATGAAATTTATTTTATTTTATTTAAAGAGATGTTAGAGTTGTCACAATCATACTTTAATAAGTGTAACATTTTTAATGTTTAATTTTCTAGAAGATAAAATAGACTACATATATTATTATGAAATCTAGTAAATTTATGATCATAATATAATTTTATTTCCAATTTTTATTCTACAAATATTTATATTAAATAATTACACAGTATTGATGTAGTGATTTTTTTAATAATTGAGATATCAAATAAATGCTATTAAAAATATAAAAATAAATATAATTTGGGCTAATTAATTTTTCTAATGAGTTTAATAGATTACCTTGACCCATTAGGGATATAATAAATTTTTTTCTTCGAGGATAAAACATTATCTTGATATTTCTAAAAATCCATTAATTGAATAGTGTCAAAATTAACACAATTGATATTTTGTTAAAATAATGTTTCACTAAAATATTTAAAACCATAAAACAATTTTAAAATATATAATAATTATGATGTATTATAAAATGTAATATATTATTTATTTATGGTATAATTTAAATAAAATAAGTAAATATTTTACCCTTTTAATATTGAAATATTCTTTTTCTCAATTAAAATTAAATAGAATAACTAATTTTTAATTAAAATGATAATGTTTAAATTGACATAAAAACTTGTATAAATTATATTGGGTGATGATATTCCAATCTTATGATATCTTAGCTTCTAATATATTACATTTTTGAGGTATTTGGATTGATTTTCATGTTATTATAAATTAATAGTTTCAGAAATTCCGAGAGTTCCCCTCACCCCAATTATAAAAAGACACATCCTACCTCTTTTCTCCACAACTCATTAAGAATTAAAGTTAGTCTATACACTTCCTTTTATATTATAAACTTCCCTAGAAAAATTTTATTGGTCTTGGTATTCTTCAAAGACCAACTCTAGTGATCTAAGAGGATATTTAGAGGAGGCACGTCGAAGAAGAGGTAATATCAATTACCTATTTTTTTAAACTTATTTCTTATTATAATTCCACCTCATTAGTTGTTTCATTATAAAGTAAAAATTCCATTATTAAATATATACATAGAGGTTATTATTATTGTAAGAACCCAGATCTTTTTTAGGTATGTTTTTATTTTCTTCTGGTTTTTGAGAAAAAAGAAGAGTTTCTGGAAATTTTAGGAACACACGTCGTGTACTCGGTTGTCACGGGTGAACATGTACTAGACATTTAATGGCCGAGTACATTTCTGTGTGTGATAACCTAGAGACTTCCTAAAGCAGAGCCCGGAAAAAGAAAAGTACACGTTGTGTACTTTTAAAATACACACTGTGTACTTTATTTTTTTCATTAAATGGATCGGGGTCACGTATAATTGACAGAACCCTTTTTCTCTTCATCCATCTCATCTAGGAGAAACCATATAGCTGCGGATCTTTTCTAAGCCTCCTACTCACTGTCTGTTCTATAAATCTACAACCATCGATTGCGTCGGAATCACCACAATGAGTTCTTCCTTGTTCTTGAACTTCATCTATTGTTTCTCCTCTCCCACAAGTTATCCTCAATCGAACGTTTTAAGAGTTTTTGTAGATATATGGCGTTCTAGGGTGATTCAAGGCCTGTGGATCACATATATTGATCTCACAATGCCTAGGTAGGTGGTTTGTGACTTTCTGTAGATATTCTTTGAGTTATATGTTCAAAAGTTCCCAATACCCTTGTTTGGGGTATTGCGTGTTTATGTTTTTTCCCATTTATTACCTCTTATTACTTGTTTGTTTTGAAAGAGGTTAATTGTTTGTAAATTGGGTTACCTTTGCTAAACTATGGATGTATTTCCCATGTTTGCTTGTTTTTAACAGATTGGTCTACCTTTTCCAGTTAGGCAGCTGCTTTTCATTCCATGCCAAGTATTTTTTGGATGGAGTGATTATTATTTGACATGATATGATATGTTGTAGTTTTTTAGTCAAGTAGTTCTTGAGGTTTAGTTTGGCTGATAATTATCATTTGTGCATGATTTCTTTACATGGGGCTGCAGGAACCTAGTGTAGTGAGACCATAGGGGAAATTGACGTTGAGGGATTTATCAGAGTGTCTTTTATAATTATTACACTACGAGACCATATGGGCGATTGACATTGAGTTCCCTCTCAGAGTGTCTATAATTACGTTACAAGGCCACAAGAGGAATTGATATTGATTGCTTCCACATAGTGTCTATAGATTACCATTAAAAGATTATAGGGGGAATTGATGGTGAGTGTTTCCTCAGAGAGTCTTTGATCACACATGACTGTAGGATGAATTGATGGTGAGTGATTCCTCAAAGAGTCTTTCATATATCTTCTCTTGTAATGTGAGATAGAGGGGTTAGGCTATTAGAACTACCCAGAGGGTTTCTTGTATTTGTTTATGGTTGATTAAATACCTGAAAGTAAATGTTTTTAAATGAAACTATAGGGCTATTTAATTTTTAGTACTTCCTTGTTTACTACATATTTTTGCTTATTACTTGCCATATATATTCACTGATTGTTAAGAACATATATTTGGGTGGTTTCCTAGTAAGATTAGTCTCATACCCTATTTGGGTCATGCTTTTGGGCCCAAACAGATTATATTGTTGTAGGTAGAGATAAGGGAAAGTGCCCTTCCACTTCAGGTACTTGATTGCTATGGATCTTGAGAGCATGGGACCAAGCTGAGCCTTGTGATGCTGCTGGATTTTATATGTTTTATTTTTTACTTTGGTTTACTACTGTTTTCCAGGATTGTGACTTTTTGGATGATTTCCTAGTCATATGTATCATGCATCATTATATATATGTGCTCCAGTTGATTATTTATTTTGTCTTGTGGTGTTTACTTGTTGCATGTTTTTACTGCTTCTGCTATTGTATATCTGTTATTTTCACTATGTTTCTCTTCCAAAGAGAGAACAGTTTCCCCACTATCACACCCATGGCCCTCACTGCTAGTCAGTAGCCTCTAGCATTTGGGGAAATGCGCTTGAGTCCATGTGACCAACTGGGCACGGGGCCCCTCTGGGCTTCTTTAGAACCGGGATGTTACAAGTAGTATTAGAGGGTTATTTTCTTCTTCAATTAATGTCTGGAGCTGATATCCATGTATAGAAAGGAAATAGGTACTTGGAAAGAAGTTGTGCCCAAGAGTAGCTAACCTGTGTACATGTAAATGCCAATTTACCTCGTTATTTCAATTTTTCTGATTTTTCAATTTTTACAGCTGATTTGATTTGACAATTTGGTGATTCACAAGTTTTGTGATGTTATTGTTGATATTATTGATATTCTATTTCTATTACAACCCGATGAGATGAGGGTACGCAATCTCATGCATCATATAGTCACTTGTTAGAGATCACATTTCATTCATTATTTCCAGGCCATTTAGGGTCAATTAGAAATTTCAAGTTGTTGTTATAGAATTTGTGTTAGATATGCATGCTGTTGCGATAGATTCCTTGATTTAATATCTTCTATTTGATAAGGTATTGTATTTTTTATGTTTTTTTGAATGGATTCCAATCATTGGTTCTTGAGGTGTTATGGGCCCTCAGGGATCTGAAATTGGTGGATCATTGTATTGTTATTCCTTATGTATGACATGTATAAGATTCCATGTCTGGATTCACGGGGATTATGGGCCCTCAAGGATAGAAATTTGGCACTTTAATTTTCACTTCAGTGTTTTTCTGTGTTCCAAAGTATTTTTTGAGGCTTACTGTATGGAAAAACCCAGAATACATGCCGTGTAATGATAAATACAGGACATGTGTAGTTCTTTTTAGGAAGGAACTATTTGTCTTAAGTACATGTAGTGTACTGTATGTACACACTATGTATTCTCTAACCGTGTCACTGGCTATGTGGGCAGAGACATGGGGTTGGGAAATATTTGGTGGAACACACCGTATTCCTGATGCACATGCCGTGTAATGAAGACCTTGTGTCCACCCATGTGACTAACGACACAGATGGATAAAAACATAATTTATACACGTCGTTTCAATCTTGAACATGTCGTGTAGTGTAACCCATGTATTTGGTTGTGTAGAAAACATCACAAGTAGGTGAAATATTATAGTGCACGCCATGTCTGGAACAAACTTGCCGTGTAGAGACAGCTGTGTAACTGACAGTGTAACTGACAACACAGTTCAGTGAAGTTCATATTGTACACATCGTGCCTAGCACTAACACGCTGTGTAGTCCAGTTATAGGAGAACCACGTGGCTTAGCTGTGTAGAAGAACTCTGGTAGGGGAAGAGGATTCAAGTACACTCCGTGTGTTAGGACAACACATCATGTGTTTGGGGTTTAACACGATCTGGGATGGCAGAAGTACACACCGATGTTAAGGATTAAGGTTAGACATCATGTAGGAATTATACACACTGTGTATCCATGCTTTAAAAAACATAAATTCTTTCTTTCTCTTATTACTTTCTTACACTTCCAAGTTTCAGACCCTGTTAATCTTGATCTAAGGTGTGCGCTTGACCTTGCAAAGTCATGCCACCGATATGTCCTCTGGTTGTCTACTAGTTATAGGGAAGTGATCAGTCATCAGATATAGCTGATCAGGGTCTACCAGTTGACCCTCTAGTTGTGACAATCTAGGCACCAACCGTCATCTTGTATATAGGTTCCAAGGCAAAGTTCTGAGAGGGAATTTTTGGTTAATGCAGACCTTCTAGAGAGTACCACATCCTGCCCCATCGATGGTAGAATTTACATAGGCCTTTCAGTTGGAACATCCTCCCACTTTCATAGGGGATAGAGGACCCCAGGCTATAGATTCATGTCTAGAAACCATGCTGATAATTTCGAGCATCAGGAGATGCCTCCGGAGAGGAGGGTCAAGCTCGCAACTTATATCCTTTGGGACTCAACCATGAGATGGTGGGATGTGATCTCACTGGCAGGATTCCAGCAGGATATGGCATGGGATGAGTTTCAGCATACCTTCAACAACTTTTTCTACCTGGAGACTTTGAGGGTCGATTGATCCTGAGAGTTCATGAGTTTGGAGAATGGTAACCTCTCAGTTATGGATTATTCTTCTCGATTCACAGAGCTGTAGCGCTTTACTGAAAATTACTTTTTTATTTTCCAAACACTTTTAATGGGAAGTGATATTCCATGACATCAAGACTTAACCACAAAACAACAGTCTCCAACAGACCAAAACTCAAGATCAAAAACAATGATCACTGTAAAAGAGAATCTCCTCCCATCAACAAACTACCATAAAATCCACCTTCCAAAGTCTCATCCCAGCATGGTAAGAAAACCCAGGACAAAGTACAAGCATGTACCCGATGGCCAAATCCATACCCTCTCAATCATCCGATTCTTCAATGCCATGAAACAGTGGAACCTATTTTCCTCAACCTCATCTGAAGCATATTTTTTTAAGTAAAACATTGTATAATCCCTTGAGCAGAGGCCTTACAAGAAGAAACCAATATAACTTCCAGAAAACCACAATTATCGAGACATCAAAGCCAAATGAGAACAATTAAATGAGAACAATGTAATGGGTAGAGCCAAAGAAACTCTCCCAAAGAAATCACCCTGAAGCCATCACCGCTGGAACCGATGCCACAAGAACCCCACCGCGACCATGAAGCACCCTTCGAACACATCCACTACAACCTGAAACAGACGAGCCGCAGGAGGAAGAAGGAACCAGTGGATAAAAAGGGACCCTATGGCGACAACAACGCCAAAAAAACACCAACCGTGCAACACAAAAAAAAATCCATAACAAAACCAAAGCTCCCCCTCTGAATCGCATTGTAGTAGTCAAGTGACCACACTTTAACACACCTGAGGATGAGAACCATCTAAAAACAGATCCCGAGCCCAAAAGTCATCGCCAATCCATGTAGATGCGCACCAGATCCAAGCCTAGATCTCGAAGCGGAAGCTTCGCCACGCTAACACCAAGCTGAGATCCAGCCGCTAGAAGCTGATGCCGAGATCCAGACCATCGAAGCCTGTTGAGCCGTGATCCAAACCACTACAACACCAAATCGCAAACCTGAAACTTTAGCAGACCACGCCAATGCTGAGAGATATTACAGAGCACAAACTGAGTGATTCTAGAGCTATGACCGAGGAAAGTTTTTCATCCAGAGTTAGGGATTATTCGGATGATAGCAAGAACCACTACAGGGAGTCTACACATGGAGATCTGAGTAGGTGGATGCACCTACAGGTAGCCAGGTGGTATGCTACAAGTGTGGAAGAGTTGGGAATACTAGGCCACTTTTCCCGAGAGTCCTAGTGGAGTGCCGATCTACGACATGATGGGAAATATTCAGTTCTTCTATTAGATCTTCTCACCAGCAGCTAGATAGAGGGGTTCTTCTATGACTCCTAATTAATGAGAAGCACCACCAGTTTCACACTAGTTTGGGAATAAGAGTTCTTTCAGCTATTCAGGCCAAGGTGGAGATAATGGTTGTGGTAGCCAGTCACCAGAAATTCAGTGACAACTGGGTGGATCAGCTCAGAGTGGTCAGGCAGGGTCACAGGGCTGCAGTGCTGGTCAGACTTTTGCAGTGGAGCATACCTAGCAAGAAAATGTTCTCGAACCCCCTACAGTTCTTGGAATGATCCTAGTTTCCTCAGTGTTAGCTTATTCTCTTTTCGATACAGGGTATTCCCATATCTTTATATCTACAATGATTGTGGAGAGCCTTCTGCTCCGTATCTTTTCTTCTGCTGATGTCTTGACATTAGACACTTTTTTGGGGACAATAATAGCTAGTGAATGATAGTGAAAGGAGTCCCATCTAGAGGTTTGTGAGTGTCACTTTTTTAGGACCTCTATGTCTTAGAGATGACGGGTTACAATGTCATTCTTGGAATGGACTGGTTAGTTTCCTTCTAGGATATTTTTGACTACTATCATCATAGGTTGAGTTTCACATCACCAGAGGGAGAATAATTTATTTATAAGGGAGAATGGGATGTCCAAGCGAGTAGAGAAGGATCTGATCATCTTGGGTTGGGAGGAGTTACAACTCAGATTGCTATTCTATATCTGGATGACCAATGGACTTCACAGATGGACTTTCCTTCAATGGTGGATCATTTTAGGGATGTATTTCTAGAAGAATTTTCTTGTTTTCCTCTAGAGCAAGAGATTGAATTTTTTATTGAGCTTGTTCCAAGAGTGGCACTGGTTTCTATCCCTCCTTATATGATGTCTACACCAGAGTTTTTGGTGATCAAGAAGCAGTTTTAGGAGTTGTAGGCAAAGGGTTTCATCCAACATAGTACATCTCCTTGGGGTTCACCTATTCTGTTTGTGAATAAGGAAGAAATACCCTCAGACTTTGTGAGTATTATCAGAAGTTGAACCAGTTTACGGTCAAGAACTGATATCCCTTACCAAGGATTGATGATCTTTTTGATCAGATTATAGGAGCCCGTGTTTTCTTGAAGATTGACTTGTGGTCTAGATACCATCAGTTGCACGTTAGACCATATAATAATCCTCTTATAGAATTTCATAGAATATATGGTCTATACGAGTATGTGGTTATGCCGTTCGGTCTCAAGAACGTGCCTGAAGTATTAATGGCACTGATTAACCGAGTGTTCCATCCATACTTGGATTCCTTTGTGATAGTCTTCATGGATGATATCTTGGTGTACTCTCACCCTTGGCACGACCATGCTACACATCTTGATATCTTTTTGAGTACACTGAGAGAGCATCAGTTATATGCTAAGCTCTCAAAATTCTAATTTTGGGTGGACCAAATTCACTTCTTGTGTCATTTCATCTCAGTGACAGGTGTATCAGTAGACCTAGAGAAAGTGGGAGAAGTTGTTTCCTAGGAGCAGTCGAATAATTTATTTGAGGTACATAGTTTTATAGGGATGTATGATTACTACAAGAGTTTTATTCATGACTTTTCACATGTAGCAGCACCACTAAGCAGTCTGACTAAGGAGGGTGTGAAGTACTTGTGGTCAGATTCTTGCAAATCATATTTTCAAAAGTTGAAAATGAGGTTGACTTCAGCGGCGATACTAGTATTTATAGAGGTGGGAAAGAGAAATATTTTATACTGTGATGCATCAGGTATCGGTATGGTAGTAGTTCTTATGCATGGAGAAGGAGTCGTTGCGTACGAGTCTTGGTAGTTGAGGCCACAAGAGAGGAACTACCCGACGCACGATCTCAAGCTGGTGGTAGTCGTTCATGCTTTACACTGTTGGAGACATTATCTTTTGGAAGATCATTTTGTGGTATTCACTAACCACAAGTGACTCAAGTATATCTTCACTTAATGTGATATGAATTAGAGATAGCGAAGGTGGGTTGTGTACCTTCAGTCCTTTGACATTGATCTTGCCTACATGGCTGTGAAAGGAAATTTTGTGGTTGATTCATTGAGTAGGAGGACTCACATACAGGCAATTCAGGATGCCAGCGGTGAGTGGAAGCTTATAGATTTGTTCTCTAAAATGAATTTGGAGGTGCATGACAGACAAGGGTAGATATTTTTGTCTTCTGTAGTGGTTTCCTCTACTCTTCTTGATCGAGTGCGAATGAGGTAGCTATTAGATTCAGAAGGCATAGTCCTCTAGAAGAGTGTGTTAGGAGATGACCCTATTCTTGAATGGATAGTAGGAGAGAATGAGATCTTGTGCTTTACTGGATGCATGTGGGTGCCATCAGACATACGCGAGGTGCTGATGCTAGACTTTTATTCCACTTTTTGGGTAGTTCATCCTGGTGACACGAAGATGTATCGTGATCTACACCATCAGTATTGGTGGGCTGGTATGAATAGAGATGTTTCTGGGTTTGTCAAGAGATGTTCCACCTGTTAGCAGGTGAAGGTGGAGCATTAGCAACTTGTAGGGAATTTCTAGCAATTACCCTATCCTGAGTGGAAATAGAAAAATGTCACGATGGACTTCATGATGGGTTTATTAAGGTCACCTCAATGGAATCATGTAGTTTGGGTTTTCATTGACATACTCAAAAAGGTTTCTCACTTCCTTTTGATCAAGAGACCTTCACTGTTGAGAAGTTGGGATGGTTGTACATCCAATAGATTGTACATTTACATGGAGTGACGCACTCCATTGTTTCAGATAGGGATGAAGGTTTTACTTTTTGGGTTTGGCTGGGACTTTAGAGGGCTTTGAGAACATAAGTAATTCTGAGTAAAACTTACCATCCCTAGACAGATGGCCAGTCCGAGCGTACGATTCAGGTACATGAGGACATTCTTTGAGCATGAATACTGTATTTTGGAGGTTTGTGCGAGAAGCACATACCTCTGGTAAAGTTTTCCTACAATAATAGTTTTCAACCAACTATTCAGATGGAACCTTTTGAGGCTTTGTATGGTAGGCCATGCCGATAACCTTTATGTTGGCTGGAGTCAGGAGAGATAGCTATGATGGGACCTCATCTTGTCTAGGAGACCACTGACCAGAGAGAGTTGATTCAGAAGAGGATGAATACTACAAGTTACGATAGAAGTCTTATACCAATCGACAAAGATGACCTCTGGAGTTCGAAGTTGGAGATCATGTTTTCCTGCGTGTCACACCGAGGTTGGGACATAAGAGGATTAGGAGGCAGGGTATGCTTTCACAGAGGTACATCAGATTATTTGAGGTGTTGGAAAGAGTCAGGAAGGTTTCATATTAGTTGTAGTTACCTCAGATGTACTGGGATATGCATGATATCTTCCATGTTTCTCAGATTCAACATTACTTCTCAGACCCATCTCATTTTTCCAACCTGGGGAGGTTGAGTTAGAGGTGAAAGTTTCATTCGGGGAGAATCTTATCCAGATTTTCGATCGAAGTGTGAAGGTTCTCTGTGGTCAATCTATTCCTCTAGTATGAGTGCTATGGCAGCACAGGTGAGTGCTAGATGAGACTTGGGAGATAGAGGCTGATGTATGAACACAGTGGCTAGAGTTGTTCGAGGTTTCTTATTCTATACCGCCTTGCTAAGGAAATTCATGGTTGAATTTCCATAAAGGGGGAAGTTTGTAAGAACCCAGATCTTTTTTCAGGTACATTTTTCTTTTCTGGTTGTTTTTTAGAAGAAAAGGAGTTTCTGGAAATTTTAGGAGTACACGCCATGTACCCGGTTCCCATGGGTTTCCATGTACTATCTGTGTAATGGCCGAGTACATGGCCATGTCTGGTGACCTGGAGACTACCTAAAGCGAAGGCCAGAAAAGGCAAGTACACGCTGTGTAATTTTAAAATACACGTTGTGTACTTTTTTTCAATAAACAGACTAAGGTAAGTTTAATCAACAAAACACTTTTTCTATTCGATCATCTCATCCAGGAGAAACCGTAAGAACGTCGATCTTTGATAATCCCCCAAATCATCGTCCGTTCTCCGAATCGACTGTCGTTGATTGCGTTGGAATTACCACGGTGAGTTCTTCCTTTTTACAGAACATCATCTCTTGATTTCTACTCTCCCACGAGTTATCCTTTGTCAAACTTTTAAGCGTTTTTGTAGATCTACTGTGTTCTAGGGTGATTTAAGTCCTGAGGTTCACATATATTGATCTGATGACACTGAGGTAGGTGGATTGTGACTTTATGTAGATAGTCTTTGAGTTATATGTTCTAAAGTACCCAATACCCTTGTTATGGGTATTGCGTGTTTATGGTTTTAAGCCTTTTTATTTCCTACTATGCCTTTTTTGTTGGGATAAGGGTTAATTTTTTGTGAATAATGTTATCTTTTCCAAGCTATGGATTTTTTTCTGATTTTTGCTTGTTTTTGACTTTTCATCCTAGCTTTGCTTGTTAGGCTATTGCTTTTCTTTCCAAGACTGGCATTGTTTGGATGGAGCGATTATTATTTTACATGGTATGATATTATGTAGTTGTTTATCCAAGTAGTTCTTATGGTTTAATATTTCTTCTGATTGTCATTTGTGCACGATTACTTTACATGGGGCACCAAGAACATGGTTTAGTGAGACCATAGGGGAAATTGACGTTGATGGATTTCCCAGAGTGTCGGTTATAATTATTATATTTTTAGACCATAGGAGGGATTGAAGTTGATTTCTCCCTCAGAGTGTCTATAATTATGTTATGAGGACATAAGAGGAATTGGCATTGAGTGCTTCCTCGGAGTGTCTATAGATTACCGTTAAAATACTATTGGGGGAATTGATGGTGAGTGCTTCCTCAGAGAGTCTTTGATCTCACATCACTATAGGGGGAATTGGCAGTGAGTGTTTCCTTAGAGAGCCTTTGTCATATCCTCTATTGTAATGTGATCCAGAGGGGTTAGGCTGTGAGAACTACTGAGAGGATTGATTGTATTTGTTTTTGGTTGATTAAATACTTGAATGTAAATGTTTGTAAATAAAATAGTAGGACTGTTTACTTTTGGGTACATCCTTGTTTACTCCTTTATTTTTCTTATTTTCCTTCATATATATTAACTAATTATTAGGAATAGATCTTAGGGTTGTTGCCTAATGGTATTAGTCTCACACCCAATTTGGGTCATGATTTTGGGCTTAAACAGATTATATTGTTGCAGGTATAGTTAAGGGAAAGCGCCCTTCCACTTTAGGTACTTGATTTCTATGGAGCTGGAGAGAATTGGACCAAGCTAAGCTTTGTAGTTTACCTATTTTATTTTATACTTGGGTTTACTACTGTATTCCAGCATTGTGACTTATCAGCTAATTTCTTAGACATATGTATCATGCATCATTATATATATGTTCTTTAGTTTTTTATTTCATCAGTCTTCCGCTATTTACTTATTTCAGTCTTTTACTGCTTCCATTATTGTATATCTATTCTTTTCACTATGCTACTATGCTAATAAGGGCACAATTTCCCCACTATCACACCCAAAGCCTTAGCAGCTAGTCAGCAGTATCTGGAATTTCGGGAAATGCACTTGAGGCCATGTGACCAACTGGGTACAGGGCACCTCTAGGTGGCTTCCAAAACCGGGGCATTACAATTATTATGAAATGATAATATTCCACCTTTTACCAATCCTATGGAAAATTAAATCACAATGCTTGCATACCTACGACTTACCGTCTCCACGTCGTGGTGTACTCTATTTTTCACCACCACTTTACCTGTATGGGTATAATGATGGAAGTAATGACTATATATTATTATTATAACATTATATTTATTCTGAAATTTTATATACCATCCACATCAAAACCATTTAATAACTATTCAAATTATATCGCCGCTCATGCGTACGTACGACCTACTCTCTCCATGATGTGATGTGATTCATTATACATGACCTTATTTAAAGCGTGATTATATAAATTTAATGAATGAATAAACATGGTATATATTAATTTAATATCATTTTATAATTTTATAACTATGACCTAATAAGGAGAACCATAACTTATTTGACAAAACATGCATAAGAACATACAGGTGTTTGCACCTGAATAACGAGTAACAATGAAATTTTACTCAAAAATGATGATAATATGATCATATATGATATCATAAAAATGAATATTATTATGTAATAAGTCATTGAAATTATATAAATCATTATATTGTAGGTTCAGATACAAATGAACCATATTAGACCAAAGGTATGAGATTATTTTGTCTCAGTTTTATTTCTGTGGGACATATACACTATACAACATCTAATTATTTTGTGTGATGTTTATGCTACCAATGAATGTTTTATTATTCTTATTATGAATGAAATGATATTTACATATTCATATAATTTTGTTTGTTTTATGATTCATATGATTCAACTGATTATAAATTGGTAAGGGATAATTTTATAATCTCATTTTTATCAGATAATGTTTATACGTAAGTATTTATAAGAGTAAATTTATTATCCACAACCATGTTTCCCAAATATTTAATAATATATATATGTTATTATAAAATTATTTAAAGTTATTATTACCCTTTGGTGAATTTTTATTAAATCGTATGAATGAAATTTTTTTCGTTATTCAATTTGAGGTACTTTTTTGACTTTTCTGGAAAAAGTATGAGGAGAATGTTTTTATCTTACACAACTTGAATCGATTTTTATGGTTTCACGACACCTTATTTCAATGAATATTTCAATAAGTGATTTCATGATTTTTTTCAACTAAATTATTTTCCTTTAAAATTTCTTGTCATTTTCAAAAAAGAAAACATTTTTGAAAAAGGAATGATATTTTCCTCAGTAATAAAGTTTATCTATTCAATAAAAATTATTTTCTATCTAAGATGATATAAGGTTATTTTTATATCTCTATTATTAAATTTATTTCATTGTGTTTATGATAGAATTATTTTTATGAAATCATGCTATTTTATGTGGATTGTGATGGAATGATGTTTAAGAAACCTGTTTTATTTCATGGGATGTGAAATGATAAATGATTTTTATTTTTGGTGGCACACGTAAGAATGGTTTCATTATATGATTGTTGGTACCTATATATCCCTCCAATGAATTGGGTAAAGATTTATATCTTTTCAGATAGACATGACTACAATGGAATGTAAATCAGGTTTAGTAAAACAGGGCTAAACGACAAGTACATCTAGTTCAGTAACACAAAGCTGGAGAAACAATTAAATCTGGTTTAGTAATACATGGTTGTAAGGACATGTAATCTTGGTTTAGTAATTTAATTTGTCAACTATAATGGTATTGTTAGAAATTTCTTGGCTACTATGGAAATCATATTATGTTCTTAATTGTTTTCCATAATTCCATGTTTTACGAAAATTATATTTTATCATTGTTAATGTTACTTTGTGATCTATGCCTTATGTACAACTAAGATTTGTTTCATGACTGATGATTTTGATATTAAAACATTATGTTCATGTTTTTTACATTCATTTGTATATGGTTTGTTTTATGTTCTCAATATTTACCCTTATTGACCATTTGAGCTCACCCATTTTATGTTTTTTCCCCAGGTTATAAAGAAATGTTTTATGCAGTAAACCAAAAGGGTAAGATCATTATGGGAGATTTTGAAAATCTTTCACCAAGTTTGAATATTATGTTCCATGATTACAAATTCACTAATATAATACAGTCTTTGGTCATCTATTTATTTCATGTATAACATTATACAAAAGTAATGTAATATCCATGTACACTATGATTGTGTCATTACATGAGGAATATAATTTTAAATTTGTTAAGGAGGTAAGGGACACTTTGGAATGTTTAATGATTATTTTTCTCTAGAATAATACTAATTAATTGTCAATGGATTTTCTATCTTAGTACATTATATAGACACTTTCATTTTCTTATCCTATGGTTATTCATGACCATTTTCATGTATTAGTATATATTCCTCGCTATTTGGTAGTCGAAATGTTTCAGAATTTTTTTAAGAAATCCCAAATTAATTTCTCTATTTAATAAGAGAAAACATTTTCTTCAAAAATCCATGTTTTATTAAAATATTTTCGTTTTTTTATCTTTTCAAAATGATTTAGTGAAGACAATTTTACTGTTCTTTTCTTTTACCAACATTTCAAAGTAGTTTTCTTTCCACATTCCAAAAATAAAGGTTTATAACTTTTTATATAGAAAAATGAATGTTCATTTACCTCATACAGTATGTGAGGGTTTACCCAAACTTATTTATTTGAAGCTTCATTTTCATTTTCAAAAGGATAATTTTTAAAGAAACTATTTTCAAAATTTATTTTCAAAGAAAATGTTTTTCAAAATGTTTTTCAAAAAAGTATATTTTTTTCAAGAATGTTTTTAAGAGTTCTCATAATTCATTAATGAAAGAAACCCTTTATTTTACTCTACTTGGGGTATGATGTATTTACACCATCCTTAATCTTACTTTGGATGGATTTTGATTGATTTTTTCAAGGATATTATTCACATTCTCATCAATTATTCCTTTTATTCCCCTCGAAATTTTAAATTTCATATAATCACTTCATAAAGAATTTTCCCTATGTATCCATGTAATTTTTTTGGATATGAATATTTCTAGATCCATATTCCATTTTTCATATGGTATTTACTTTGAAAGTAAAATGATTATTTTTGGAAATATTGATAAATAAGTATCCTTTATTCAATAAGGTTATTTGATAATAAATATTGTTTTTTTGATATGAAGAATGCTATGGACTTGAAAGATATGGATTCGGGATAATTTAAGGTACTCTATATGGGTTGGGGACTAGTTAAGGAAAGACCCTTGATGCATTAGTAGACTCATTGGATGATATTATGTTAGAAAACCCATTTGTGTTTATAACTAGTATGTTATAATCTATCTTGTGAAATGTCTTGACAATTGAGATATGGTTGTCCAAACAAAATCAGTTTATACCCAGTGCGTTATAAACAATATTGTGACAGTTCTTGATGATACTAGTTCTATATAACTTGGAAACATGGAATCTAATAATTAATAATTTCACTCATTTAGTTTCAATTATTTTTCATCCATGAGATCTTTTTCCAACATATCTATTTATTTATATCATTTTAAATTCATTTATTAAATGATATACTTTTCAGTTTATTACCCTTCCATATTTATTTTTCCTCAAATAGTTATTTTAATTACATGCATTTCCATTTATTTACCTTTCCACATCATTATTTTAATTGATTCATTTTTACTTCCATTGTACATTAACCTTATAAAGAATATTACTGCACCCTTATTCTATTTCTGTTCCACTATAATCCTAAAATCATACTACGAATGATATGTAGGTATATATTAGATGGAGTAATGTTATTGTCAATGTTTTTTAGAAAAAAATTATGTTGTGATTAATTTATAAATTTATAACACAAGATTCATGTATGTATATGTTTTACCAAGACTATTGGACTATTGGTCCTTTATGGTTTGATTCCTTATAATAATAACATCATAGAGGAAGCATATGCAGGCTCTAGACTCACCTGGTCGTGTCACTACATATATTCTGAATACAAATTTACAAACTATAATAAGAGTGCTTAAACATGAAAAAATTTAATAAATTTCGATCATATAGGCCTTTCATTTAAATTTATTCTAAAATTTGTTAAAATTTATTTATAAAATGTTTATTTAAGTGAATAAATAAAAAAATTGACAAATAATATTAATAATAAAATCACTTCTGAGTTTTTTTTAAGACTCATTGAAAATAATGTAATTAAAAAACAATGTAATTTTAGGAATAAGCATACTAAAAAGTGAGAATTAAAATATAAAAAATCTCATCTAAGGAGAAAGTAAGTAATAAAATAAAAAATATGAAATTTTATTATAATTTTTCTTTAGTTATAAACCATAAATGGATTTCTACTTTTCATTTGTTGAATGCCCAATTAAATTTAAAAGTATTCTAAATGGATGTAAATTATATTATATTAAATGAATATTTGAAAGAGAATATTTTCATTTAATAATGATATGGTTTCATATATAATGATGTTTGTATTTGAGTTTATAATATAAATATGGAATTATATGGTTTTAATCAATAATCCTAAGCATGGTATTCCAGGAAGTATAATATCATTAAGATAATGAATTCTTAAATTGGGATTGTGGAAAAAATATTTTTATCAAGGGAGATAATGCAAATTACCATATTATTATTATGTATATTTATATTATTATTTTTCAATAAAGGAATAGAATACTTTTGGGTGATTTAATACCAACAAGAATTTTACTTTTGATAATTTTATAAATGGAGAGATGAAATTATTGTTGGGTTTTTAGGTCATGAACTTAGGATGTACTTTCTTCATCTCATAAGAAATATATGGTTTTGAGCTGTTATATTAGTCTTGAATAGATAATTATATAGAGTTTTAAACCCATATAAGACACCAGGATATGTTATTATTTGATAAAAAATGAAAATTTATAAATCAAAAGTAGTTTGGAGCCATATAAAAACATACTCTACTTGAAAGAAGAATTATCAGATATTGGGTTTTTTATTTCTCATTGTGTGTGAATCCAATGCAATATGAAATCATCAGAAATTACATAAGGTAAATGGATATTATAATACATTGAAATAAATTTTTATTTTTTTCATGAGGTATGATAAAAACATTTCATTATATATTTATCAATTTTCAAATTTTTATTAGTAATTTTATTATAGAGATTATAAATCCAATTCAGATGGTGAGTTTTTAATTTGAGGAAGATTCATTCCATGAAAACCCAATAAATAAAATTAAAAAGTATTTTATAAAAGGAAAAATGAATATATTTTTACATAAATAAACACAATTCAATGGATGTTGATGCGACATGACTTGTTGACATGAGGGTAGCCGTTTTATACTCATAGATTATTTTAAGTGAAAAAATATATCTAATAAATATTCAAAATAATTTTGCTAAACATTCAATGATAAACCTCATTGACATCGAGTAAAACCTATTCGTGGACATTGTGAGATATAGAGAGCTTAAGTTGAATATGTTTTAATGAAGGAGAAATTAGAAGATATCTCAATGAATCCCCTCATGAATGATGCAATCCAACACTTGATAAGGCTATTGGGAGTATACCATCTCCCCAAATCTCATTGAGTTCATTAATTATCACCCAAAATTACATTCCTTTAATCTAATTTGAAATGGTCAAAACAAAATTGGGATCTCTTTTAGTAGTGTTTGTCGACCCTAATAGTTTCATTAAAGGACAAAAAATGAAAATATTTTCTTACAAGTGGAAATGAGGTGTTGGTAGATGGGGTTTAAAAAAGTTATCATAATTTCATTATAATAATTTTAAAAAATAATATGTGGGTGATTTATAATCACATTGGATGATTAATGAACCCTCATTATTTGAATAGAGAATATTGGATATGAGACGGTCTTATATGAAATTTAAATATTGTATTAATAATTTCATGGAGTGTTAGAGAACACTCAGTAACATCATTTTATAATGGTATGGTGTTTAGATAACTCAATAATTATGATAATACTATAAATGAATTATTTATAATATCATTTATGATTCTTTTACATTTTTAGTGTATTTTTTAAAACATTATCACATAATGTTATCCCACACGTTAGAGATGATAGATAGTTCAATGGAATGGAGATATTCATAAGAAACACGTACCACATCTCGGTACTCATAAAAATATATAATGGCTAGTGTATAAAAATATTCAATGAAGTTTTAAAGGATAATATAAATTTTCCTAGTTTTGGTTCCTTATATTATTGGGGGATTTACATATGAATTTAATTTATATCATGGTTTTTTGCAGTACATCTTAGAATGTATTCGGGATTACCATGGTTTTTCAGGTCATTATTTTGGATATTGGTAGGTGATATTGAAACTATCCATGAGGATGTTGAAAATATTTTGTGGATTATACATATATCAATTTTTATATGTTTCGATGATTGAAAAAAATACAAAATTTAATTGTAACAATGTTATCTTTTGTGTTATAGAAAATAGTTTTGAGAATTTTATCTGATGTTGCATGAAGTATTCAATTTATGAAAAATTTTCATATCTTATGTAAATCAAAGAATATATACCAAATATTAAAAAATAGAAAAAATAATAGTTGGAAGATTCTATAAAATATTATAATTTATCTTATGAAGATAATGGTTGATTTGTTGAATGGTTTAGTCAGATTCATTTTTCTGAATGAAAACTGGGGAAGACATTATCATTTTAAATTGATATTCATAAATGATTACCTCACTAGAGTAAGAGAAGTTATGAAAGGAAAGTATCAAACCTACATAAAAAAGTCATATTATTATGAAAAATTATCCTACAGAGTTTTGATGTTAGTTTATCAAAAAAAAGACCAATTTTATTTTCTGATGTATCTCATGAAGTTATCTCATAATGACCTGTACTATAAGTTGAATATATTATAAAGATATATATTTTTTAAGAATGTTATGATTACTTTTATAATTTATTAATACCTCATTTAATACTATTTGAATATATCATAGAAAGGATTAATCATTTAATGAAATATCAATCTGTACAATATTTCTCTTAATGGAACGATCTAAAGTATGAGAATATCTCTCACATCGCCGCCCCAAAAGTAATTTCAATATATAAAATAAACAAACACATTAATATTATATCCTATATTACTAATATTTTAATGCACAACTTTCTTTACCATTTTTATTATCACGTGATTATGTTGAAAATTATATATAGAATGAAAATTCAGTTGCTTCATGAAATGATATGATGAATATGAGATAAATTAATGTGAAAAACTATTAGAACTCTCATTCCATGACTGGCTGTATATTGAAAAGATAAATCATAAAATATATTGATATGTATACTAGTTATATAAATTCCATTGATGATTTTCCTAAGATAAACATTGAATATAATCATTATCTTTGGATGAATATTTGACTACATTTTGTTGAATCCTACAACTGTGTGCAACAACCATTAAATTTAAAGTCTATTCATTATATTTTTTAAACTCTGTGTAAGAGTGTGTATTGAAACCATGGATAGGTATTTTAAATTTAGAGTATGTTTGAATGTTCTTTGACCATTTTATTATGTTAAATCTACTTTCACTTAGTTTGGAACCCCTGGTAGAAGAGATGTTATAGTGATAATCACAAAACATGTGGAGTAGATTGTTGGCTAAGTGGAATAAGGGATTTATATTCATCAAAACCCTATAAATGTACTATTGTTGATCGATTTAGTTTATGTTTTTTTTATTTCAATGAATATATTAATTTTGGAAAATATTAGTACTCAACTTTCATGAGGAGGGTGGATTTCGTAAAAATAATTTTTGTAACTCAATTCACCCCCCTTTTTAGTGTTCAACTAGCCATTATTTTGGACAAAAATTGGCATGAGATCTTGGGACTCTTAAGTTCACCACTATAAAATTTTGAAATACAATGATGGATTTTCCAATGGATTCCATGGATAATAACCAAGAAGGTATGTTAATGTTTAGAGATCCACACATTGATGGTAATACATATGGTTGCTATAAATATCCCATGACCATCTATCTGAATAATTATGGCTTAAATGTTTTTCAAAATGTAGTAAATCCCTAAGAAATTTCAAAGATAGAACCTAAAAATGGTATTATATAGTTGAAGCAAATTTTTATCTAAAATTAAAATCTATGAATGAAATAATCTATTCATTATGACCAAATTAGTTAAATAGAGTTTCTCAATGTCAAACAACACATTAAATTTATAACACTATTGAGGTTGCATAATTATGTACTGATAATATGTAGGATATTCAATATGAACAACCAAGTTTATACTTTACACATTCAAAATGAAAAAATGGGATTGTTTCACTCAACTAATTAGAAGGCTAACTGATATTGTTAATAACACATCTCCTTTAAGAGAACCTATAACTAAACCCAAACAAGCATTGAAGGATATTAGAGCATTTCTATCATAGTTGAGTGGAATCTCATCTACCATCAGACAATATACATAGTTTAAAAGTATCAAGACAAAATATCACTTTGTAACCCTTATGATTTGTTAATATGAAATAGAATCTGAATCTGGGTAGATTAAAAGATAAAAAAGAAGAATCTATCCCTAAAAGATTTTAATTCTAAAGATGTCGATAAGTAAACAACATAAAAATCGATGAAACATTTCAAGAATAAGAAGACATCACATGAAATTATGGATATAATGATGAGACTACACATATTTTTCAAAAATTGAATAAGTTATACTATAACATAATTGGGTTCATGAGACCTTTCAAAAAGTACAAAAGGCATGGTGGTAATTCTAATGAGTTAAGATTCTATGAGGGTAAGAAACAAAAACATATGAACCCCAATTATCAAAAAATTATTTATTATAAGAAGATAGAAAATTAATACTTCATGAAGTATGGTTTCACAAAATATAATAATGATATGAAGGACATATAGAGTGCTTCAAAATATTATTTCAAATTCACAACCTCATATTGAAATAATGAATCTATAAATCAAAAGGAAAATATATTATTTTGGGAATATTCACATGAGGTACATTATTACTATTCTTTTGAACATGAATGTGAATGAAAAAATGAAAACTGATAATAAGAATAATTAATTGAATATTTTATCATATGGGAATCTAATTATTAATGTATAAATAATAAAAATAAGGCTCTTACAAACTCCTAAAATAAATTTGTGAAGAGGAAAACTTGAATAAATGGATTGCAAACATGAAAAATCAATTATAAAATTCTACTATCTCAAATATTTAATAATAAAAATCAATATAGAACCTAAATAAAGAGTTTCAAAACATTAAATATGTTTCAAGAAACATTACTAAAGGAGAATATTATCTCAATAAAATTATCAGTCAAAATAAACTTATTAAAGAATGGTTTGGTATAGGAAGTTGCGGTGAAATCCCAAATTCTAAAATAATTATTTTTTACCTAGTTCTAAAAAAGTATCTTTGAAATAATAACTAATTTAATTTTGGATAAATAAGAAGTTATTAAAACATTTTTAATTGAAAAAATCATAAATTTAGAGGATTCAAAAATGATTTTTTTGAAAACATATTCCTAAAAACTAGTTTCTATGTTTTGTGGGAAAAAAACTTTGGATACCCTAGTCTCTTATAAATGGAATTTTTGGACTCAAAATATTTTGGTTTATATTTTTTTCATTATGTAGATGAAACAAAATGAGAAAAAGTAAAAATAATTTATGGATAGTGGTTTTTTATGAAATATGAATTGTGATTTATATATCTTTTTATCACTATCCCAGATTTATGGAGACTATATCACATTTAATGACAATGAAAAAGGAAAAATTTTTAGTATTTGATGAGTTAGAAATAATCAGTCCATTATTATCAATAAAATTACTTATATGGAAGGCTTTAAATATTACATTATAATTATCACTCTACATTGTGATGGTGGATATGCTATGGATTTTTCTAAAAAGTCCCATTTATTTTTCAATGACATGATTTTAATTTTTAAATTAACTAGAATAGATAATGTTTAACCATTAGATCATAATTATGGTGTAGAAAAAAATGTATTTTGTTTGAATTCTGAAATTGATTAATCATGGATTTAGAATAGAATACATGGAATTCAAATTGTTAAGTATCTAAAAAAATTTCTAAAAACATTTGATTTATTACATTACAAACCATAAATTAGGTAAAAAAATTGTCTCATGCATGTAAAATGGTAAACCAACACAATTAATATTTTAAACCAATTAAAGAGGTTACTACATCTATGTCTCTAGATCTAGTCCATATGGATATGTTCATACCCACTAATATTACAAGTATTTTTATAAAATCATTTGTTTTGTATTAATTGATTTATTTTAGATTAACATGTGTTTAATTTTAATGAAATTATATTTGAACATGTTTTATTTTTATTAAATTTAGTAATCTTTTGAAAAATAAATGGATGCTAAAAATTTTCCTTTGATATGCGATCTAGAGGTGAATTTTATAATCATGCATTTAGAACATATTTCTCAAAGATGGAATTAATCATAAATTCTCTTTATCCCGGACACCTAAACAAAATGGTGTTATTAAATGGAGGAGTTGGATATTGTATGAAATCACTAGGACTCTGTTATGTGAATATTAGATACCCATTATTGAATGGGTTGAAGCTATCAACATAGAATATTATGTCATTACTAGAGTTCAAATAAGACATATCATAATGAAATCATTGTCATGACCCATCCTCGAGGCTTGTGTCATGACTACCCCAAGCCCACCTTCCATAGGCCAGGGGCTGGCGACTAGCACCAAGGCGTAATTCTCGGTAAAAAGGGAAGGCATTTCCTTTGTAAAGAAAACAAACACCACAGAGCAAGCAAGCATAAGTAAATACTAAGTAAAAACTGGGTACAACAGTAAGTGCGGAAAAGTAAGTGGGCCAAAATACAAACCCAAACTGAAAGAAAAGTACAACTGAAAAGAGAGTGCAACAACTGAAATGTAAATCCACAGCGTCGAGTCGTCCACTGGAAGTCCCAACTGAAGGGTGGGTACAGATAGCCTCCACAGCTCCTCGAGTCCAACCGTCTGCTCCGAGTACGTCCCGCCCAGGGGTCCACCTCCGGGTACTGATCTGCTCCTCGTGCCTCAACCACGATCAGCGCTGTCCGTCGTCTACAACCAACACAACGTAGTGCGGGAATAGCCCGTGCAGGGGTGAGTATAAGATACTCAGTAGGGACCCCGAGACCCCCGAAGGTTTCCTAGAATCCACAAAGGATAATACACAAAGGAAAGATACAATCATGAAGTAACATCCAACACTACTTAGGTATATTCCCATACATATACCTAAGTCATCAATTCTCGTTCGACTCCAACATCTGATCCCAAGTACAACCCAGTCCACACAGAAAAACACAACCAAATCCACAAAAGAAAGCATAACATAATCTACACAAGATATAAATTCAATCTTATCGAAGATAAGGATTAAAAATCAAGACTCAACTCACACAGGTATACTTCTTCTTAAGACGATAGAGTTGATCAGGTGTAGCCACTGATTCATCTAAGTCGTCGGACCCACACATGATTTATAGGTACTAACCCCCGCAATGACCCACAAAGGATCGATAGGAAACTAACCCATACAATGACCCACAAAGGATCTGACCCACACAGGATCGATAGGTAACTAACCCCCGCAATGACCTGATTAGCCACTAAATGAGGCTAATATTCATTGGTAATATATATAATATTCATGTTTTTTATTATTCATAAACACCATTTTAGTGCATTTTACACTTTGAACATCATTTAACATTATGATTGTAATACCTTCTTAAAATGCACTATTATGTGGTACATTTTTGAACATCATTTAAAGTACCAAATAATTCATCTGATTATACATATTTTAATTTGATAATTTATCTACACTCCAATATGAACATGTTTCATTCAGGGATCAATGGAGAATTCATGGAGGATGATGGAGATATTTGGCAATGAAAGGAAGCAATTCTGGAGAAGGCAGATTGGACATCAGCCCACTGATGAGGCTGTGGGGCCCAACATACAGGCCCAATTAATCCCAAATTTATTGGGATGCTATAAGACATGTATAGGAACAAATCACTCTTCATGAGTTAATGATGATTCTGCCTACATGGTGGTCATTTAGGCGGCCCAAGTTAGAGATACAATTCTGGGCCAGATTCTGCGGCCCAGAAAAATATCCCACTAATTTGATCATATCTAGGCATAAAAAACTCCAAATGGGCCCATATTTTACAGACGGTTATAAGACATCCGGAGCTCCATTTTCTTCTTCTATGGCCCACTCTGATTCGGCCTTATAGAAGGTCTTACAGACGCGTCTGTTCGGTGGATGAAAACTCGCTGCCACCTCGGGTCAAACGTGGAAAAGTCCAAATTCCATAAGATTTCCACCACCTATAGCCTACCAAAATTAATTAAGATTATTTTTACTGTTGGTGGCTCGACCCAAGGCTCCAAAAATGCCTATTTAAGGCAGTGGTGGTGAATGATTTTAGAATCTTGGATGCTTTGTTCAATTGTAATGTTATGCTGCATTTTTGTTGCCTCAATTTTGTCTTTCACATGTAAGTTGTTCAATTCACTTTAGTTTCTTAATAAAAGTTCTTCTTCTACTCTTATTCTATTGTTCTTAATATCAATTTGATACGGTTGGATCAAGGTGTGAATTTATTCACACCAACCCTTGTGAAATTATTCACACAACGGTGGAGTTATCATTTTATTTTTGTTGTTTTCTTTACTTATCTATTTCCTCCCTCATGAGTCTACTTTCCGCTTCCATTGAAACCATGGGATCAATGGAGGGATAACCC
Source organism: Viscum album (assembly GCA_963277665.1). Taxonomy (NCBI): domain Eukaryota; kingdom Viridiplantae; phylum Streptophyta; class Magnoliopsida; order Santalales; family Viscaceae; genus Viscum; species Viscum album. The sequence goes on along the minus strand of OY728151.1, from coordinate 285,280,359 downwards.
ACTTATGGGTTGATCCAAGGGAGTAGAAAAGGGCTGGATTGGATGTTATTTATCACCTAATTAATGTATAATCACTTCTTTAAATGGGATTTTTATTTGATGATTTTTAAACTCCATCGTCCTTGTTGAATTTAAGGCCACACACTTCAAGTACTAATACGATCCTTTACCTTGAAGTGCTTGAAACATTGAACCTTCAAGTGTATAGGTGATTAGTATTAAAGGGTGTAGGCATTAAACCAGTAAGTGATGATTTTGTTTTATCTCCTTAAATGAACCCATCTCAAATTGAAGAATTTGAAATCATTAAAAAGAAAATATGTCCAATCCACCCTGAGTGATAACCTAGGATCAACTCATTCTTTTAATTTGAATTCACTTAAGTATCTTAGAGTTCACTTAAAACCATCTAAAATCAACCCAATGTTGGCCAATTCATAGCCAAAAATCCATCCCTTAGGTTGTGTATCTTAGGTATCTTCTTAGGTCTCTGTGGAATCGACAACCCAAGCTACACTACAAGGACCGTTCTACCCTTCTTCTCTTGGGTAAATTTGGGCGTGAACCAAATTTTGGCGCCGTTGCCGGGGACCAAGTAAGTACCTTATATCCAAAAAAAACCTTCTTTCCTCACCTCCATTCTTCTACTCTCACCCAAGATCTCTTATCTTTTCCCTTTCTCGCTTTTTTTTGTTGCATGTCCGCCTACACCCGCGATTTCTCAAACAGACTAGTTAGGGTGGAAAGTCCTAGGATAGGGGAGTCAAGTGCACCTAAGGGGTTGTTTAAATCAGATTCAAATATTCTTGAAACCCCAAAGTCAGAACTTGAAACAAGTCCAATGGAGGATCATCCACAAAATCAAATTGTGAACCCTGGGGGGAATCAAATGGGAAACCAAAACCAAGAAGCTCAAAACATAGGGAATGTAGTTGATCAAACCATGAATGACTACCTCACTCCAGCTTGGACCAATGCCCCCTCATGCATTAGACACAATTCCATAGGAGAAACCAACTACATATTCAAACCCCATGTCCTAAACCACCTTCCAACCTTTCATGGGATGGAGTCAGAAATGCCATACCTTCATGTCAAAGAGTTCAACGACATTGTTGAAACCATGCGTCCCCCACATCAACTAGAATCCGCTAAGATGAGGCTATTTCCTTTTTCATTAAAGGATCGAGCTAAAAATTGGCTAAACAACTTGAGACCTGCATCAATCCACTCTTGGGACCAACTACAAAGATAATTCTACAAAAAATACTTCCCTCATCACAAAACAATTGCACTTAAAAAGAGCATCCAAATTTTTTTTTGAAAAAGAGGGAGAGTCATTTTATGAAACATGGGAGAGGTTCAAAGAAACCCTAAACATGGTTCCACACCATGGGTTTTCCATACCTGAACAAGTGAGAATTTTCTATGAAGGGTTGGGTTCGGATAATAAACAATTCATTGACATTATGTGTAATGGAACTTTTAAAAACAAGGCCCCAAATGATGCTTACGAGTATCTGGAAAGTCTGGCTCAACAAAACCAAACTTGGGGAACTTCACCTTATTCTGAAAAGCCACAAAGAACCACTGGAATTCATACACTTAGAGAAGAGGAAAGCCTTAGGGATAAACTCGCAGCACTCTCTAGGAAGGTTGAAGAGATAGACCTTAGGAAAGTACATGAAATCCAAAATGTAGACCTTGTTTGCACAATTTGTGACAAACATGACCATAAAACAGACAAATGCCCAACCATTCCATCCATAAAGGATGTTCTTCTAGGAGGACCCCCAGCGGAAGTCAATGCCCTAAACTTTCAAAAGCCCCAATACCAAAACACCTTCAATCCAAGGTACAATGACCACCCAGGCTTCCGATGAAAGGATAACCAACAACATAGACAACCACAAGGACAAAATCCTTACCCCCATCAGAACTACCAAACCCATAACCAATTCCAAACCCAACCTATCCAATACCAACAGCCACCGGTCCATTTTCAACAAACCATCCCACCTCCAAAATATCCCCTTGGGATAAACCAAGCTACTCAAGCACCAACCCAAACTATTCCACAAAGCCTACTAGAACAATTGTGCAAACAAATGGAGAGGATGAACTCAGAAGTCTCTTCCCTAAAACAAGAACTTCAAACCATCAAAACAGGAAAGGCACCCATGCCTACTCAGGCGGTGCCATCCTCAACTTCAAGGGGAGAGTCAAGTTGTGCTCAAACAACTCATGAAAAACTAAAGGCTGTGACTGTTTTAAGAAGTGGGAAATCAATTGAGAAACCTGAACAACTAATTCAGAACCCACCTGAAGATTCAAACTTGGATGAAAATTCAAATGAACCACAAGATCAAACTGAGGAAACTGATAACAATGTGAAAGAAACAACTCTTCAACAAACAACCCCACAACCTGCACCATTTCCCCAATGCATGAGGGGGAAATCCAAGCCTGAATTGAGTGAAACATTTAGGGAAATATTTTCACAAGTCAAGTTGAACATACCCCTTCTCGATGCCATCCAAACTATACCTGCCTACTCAAAGTACCTTAAGGACTTGTGCACTTTTAAAAGAAAATTTTCACATAAAAACCAAGTCCTTTTGGCTGCTAATGTGAGTACCACCATTCAAGGGACCATTCCTCCTAAGTTGAAAGACCCAGGTTGCCCTTACATCAATGTTGAACTAGGAGAAAGCAAAGTTGTCAAGGCCTTGTGTGACCTAGGTTCTAGTGTCAATATCATCCCATATGCTGTGTACTGCCAGATAGGCCTAGAAGAGCTCCAACCCACATCTGTCACACTTCAGCTTGCTGATCGTAGCATTAGGGTTCCAAAGGGGATTTTAAAGGACGTTCTGGTAAAGGTTGAAAACTTCATCTACCCTGCTGATTTCATTGTCCTTGACAACCATCCAAATTTAGGAAATAAGGAACAAACCCCAATCATCCTTGGTCGTCCTTTCCTTGCAACAATCAACTCTGTTATCCGAGTCCGAAATGGGAACATGACCATCACCTTTGGGAACATGAGTCTAGACTTGAACATCTATAATGCAAGCTCACAAATAGGGGATGATGAGGACATTCATGAAGTAAACATGATAGGAAGCATTGATAATGAATCCATGGAACATCAAGGAATATTTGATGAATGTTTAAGTCAGAATGATATTGATTTCCTTTGTTCATATGAAGGAAGTTTATCTCATTGGCTTGGATCATTTTCAAATTGCTCTTATGATGAAGTCTTAGGTCCAACAATCAGTGAAACCTTTCAAGAAACCAATTTCATAGAGACCCCTCTAAATTCCTTCCCTAAATCTGATCAAGCCAATCTAGTAGCTGAAACTGATACATGTGAGGAATCAATCCTATCTGAACCTCTAAAAAAAGAAATTTATCTTGATCCAATGTCCCAAACTTCTGCTGAAATTCTGAACCAACCTGATCTTGAATTGAAGGAACTTCCTGCTGCACTAAAGTATGCCTTCCTAGGGTAAAATCAAACACATCCTATTGTCATTTCTTCTTCTCTTGAAGCCAATCATGAGAGGATGCTTCTAGATGTCCTTAGGAAGCATAAGAAATCCATTGGTTGGACCCTTTCTGATATTCCTGGGATTAGCCCACTTATCGGGACTCATAGGATTGTTCTCGAATCTGATTCAAATCCATGTCGTCAACCTCAACGGAGACTCAATCCTAATCTCATGGAGGTAGTAAGGAAAGAACTTCTGAAATTGTTGAAAGCTGGTATCCTATATCCCATAGTTGAGAGTGAATGGGTGAGCCCAATCCAAGTGGTTCCAAAAAAGGATGGAATCACAGTGATAACCAATGAGGATGGAGAGATTCTTCCAACAAGGGTGAGTAGTGGATGGAGGGTCTGCATTGACTATAGGAAACTAAAATCATTCACCAAGAAGGACCATTTCCCCTTACCATTCATTGACCAAGTCCTTGAGAGAGTGGCAGGTCATGCCTTCTACTGTTTCTTAGATGGGTGCTCGGGGTACAATCAAATTGAGGTCTCCCTAGAGGATCAAGGGAAGACTACATTCACATGTCCTTTCGGTACCTTTGCCTTAAAACGCATGCCCTTCGGGTTATGCAATGCCCCTGGAACCTTCCAGCGGTGCATGATGGGAATCTTCTCAGACATGGTAGGGGATTTTCTTGAGGTCTTCATGGATGACTTCTCTGTGTTTGGGGATACTTTTGAGGGATGTTTGCAGAATGTGGAGAGAGTCTTGTCAAGATGTGAAGAAAAAAATCTGGTCCTAAACTGGGAAAAATGCCATTTCATGGTTAAAGAGGGACTTGTTCTAGGCCATCTGGTCTCGAGTAGGGGGATTTAAGTTGATAAAGCAAAGGTTGACATCATTCTTCACCTTCCATCAACCAAAACTGTCAAGGAAGTGAGGTCTTTCTTAGGAAATGCTGGTTTATATAGAAGATTCATCAAGGACTTTAGTTCAATATCCCGTCCCCTTTGTGCTCTCTTAGTAAAGGATGCTCCATTTGTTTGGACAGAAAGCTGTGAGGGTTCATTCTCAACCATCAAATCCTCTCTCACCATTCCTCCCATTATGAAATCTCCAAATTGGAACCTTCATTTTGAACTTATGTGTGATGCCAGTGACTTTGCTGTTGGAGCTGTGTTAGGACAACGTTGTGATAAAACTCCTTATGTCATTGCTTATGCAAGCAAATCCTTAAATGATGCCCAAATCAACTACACAACCACTAAAAAGGAGTTACTTGCTAATTTGTTTTCCTTAGAGAAGTTTAGGTCCTACCTCTTAGGATCACCCATCACTGTGTTCACTGACCATTCTGCACTAAAATACCTCTTCCAAAAACAAGATGCTAAGGCTAGACTGATTAGATGGGTCCTTCTCTTACAAGAATTTGACCTCACAATCAAGGATAAAAAGGGAGTTGAAAATGTTGTAGCTGATCACCTCTCTAGGATGGAATTCAAAGACAACTCAAATCACCTTTCTGTGTCTGATTCGTTTCCTGATGAACACCTATACTCTGTGAGTGACTGCCCTTGGTATGCTGACATAGCAAATTTCTTAGTGACAAGAGTCATTACAAAATTATTAGGGACTCAAGCTCGAAGGAAATTCCTTTCTGATGTTAGACACTATGTGTTTGATGATCCATACCTCTATAAGTTCTGCCCTGACCAAGTCATTAGGAGGTGTGTTCCAGAATCTGAACAAGAGTCTATCCTTAAATTCTGTCATAGTGAGGCATGTGGAGGTCACTTTTCCTCTAAGAAAACATCTTCTAAGATTCTTCAATGTGGTCTTTTCTGGACCACCCTCTCAAGGGACTCCTACACATTTTGTCAAAGCTGTCCTAGGTGTCAACAAGTAGGGTCCATCACAAAAAGGAATCAAATGCCACTCACTCCCATCTTAGTGGTTGAAATATTTAACTGTTGGGGAATTGATTTCATGGGTCCCTTCCCAAACTCTCGGGGATACCTCTACATACTCTTAGCTATTGATTATGTCTCAAAATGGGTTGAGTCCATTACCACTAAGTCCAATGATCATCAAGTTGTGATTCGATTTCTAAAAGAGAACATATTTTCAAGATTTGGAATTCCTAGGGCTATAATCAGTGATCGAGGAACCCATTTCTGCAACCGCCCATTCGCTTCACTCATGTCTAAGTATGGTATTTCTCATAAAGTTTCCACTGCATACCATCCTCAAACCAATGGTCAAGCTGAGTTAGTGAATAAGGAGATTAACCAATTCTTGAAAAAACTGTCAACCCCTCTAGGAAAGATTGGTCTGAGAAATTCTTAGATGCTCTTTGGGCCTATAGAACTGCATATAAAACCATTTTAGGAATGTCCCCATATAGGTTGGTTTATGGTAAATCATGCCATTTTCCAGTGGAGATTGAACATAAGGCCTTTTGGGAAATTAAGAAAATGGATTATGATCTCTCATTGGCCGGAACAAAAAGGAAATTAGATCTCAATGAACTGGAGGAACTAAGGATGGAGGCTTATGAAAATTCAAGGATCAATAAAGATAGAGTTCAAGCCTACCAATCTAGGAATATCAAGGTCAAACATTTTGAACCGGGAAAACTTGTGCTCTTGTATAGTTCAAAACTTCATTTACATCCGGGAAAGTTAAGGTCTAGATGATCAGGACCTTTCATAGTGCATCATGTATTCTCCCATGGGGTAGTAGAGATTCAAGATCCCACAAGTGGTCACATTTTCAAGGTCAATGGTCAAAGGTTAAAAACATTCGTTGAATCATTCAATAAACAGGAAATAGATGTTGAGTTAATTGATCCAATCTATGAACCAGGAAAAAATTGATAAATTTGGGATTTATGTCGGGCTAACGACGTTAAACAAAGCGCTGCACGGGAGGCAACCCATGGTTTTTATGTTTCTAATCTTTCTGAATCATCTTTATTTTTCAAATAAGATTACTTAATCATTTTTATATTTAAAAATAACAAAATAGACTTTTGACCTGTTCTTCTATTATGAGTATGGATGGGTATGAAAGAGGAGCACCATATTCATCCATGTCACGTGGTGTGATCCTTGAGTAATACCTTACCCAGAAATTTAAAAAAGAAGACAATGTATCATCCGTTTATTTTGTTTTTATTATTAAATAGGTTAAGAAAAAAAATAAAAATATAATAATACAAAAAAAAAATTTCACGCCATAGGCTGTGGGGAAAACCCTGTCACAACCGGCGAAGCCGCGGGGACTCGAACCCGGGACCAAAGGGAGACAGGGGCGCGCGCTTACCACTGACCTGCGACTTCTTGTGCTACCTTATTTTATAATTTTTATATATATTTTTATATTTTACTTCCTTTATTATATAAATATATATATATATTGTTTTTTTTGTTTGTTTTGTTTGTTTTGTTTGTTTTGTTTTTCCATTAGGGAACTTTGCAAGCGACATGGATATCAAAGGAATAAATTCGAGCGGCAAGAAATTAAAACTTCAACCACCAGGTGACTTCATTCCATAATCCTCATTTTCAATTTCCTTTTTAAATTTTTATTCCCTGTCTCTACTCCTAATTTTTCATTTCTTCAAACACTGGGGACAGTGTTGTTTTAAGTTGGGGGGGAGATAAAATAAAAAAAAAATGCTTTTGTTTCAAAAACAAAAATTGAATGATTTGAAAAAAAAGTAAATGGAAGGAAAAATTACTTTAACTTTGAACATGGTAATACACATTGCACACTTTGAAACTTAATATCAAATAATTTAGCATGCCCTGATTCTGATTTTAATCCTTGTATAATTTCATGAGCATAGATTTTGGAAAGTGTGGTTGTCCAATGTGATATTTCATCGTTTATATTTTCATCCAAATAAAAAAAATAACACAATGCACATCCTCTAGACTGTGGGGTACTAATTTGAATTTTTGGGGTCCCATAATAAATAGCATAGGATGATTTTATTTTCATGAATAATATGAGTATTCAAAAAAAAATTAAAAATTAAAAAAAAAAAATTGCGTGTAGAGCAATGGATTGATAAAATGCGAGGCTTTCGGCACTTGGGGATCGTGACTTCAGAGTTGTCTAGCCCTGAGTTTTTCAATCTATCTCTATTTATGGTAATATGACTTTGTTTTTGATTAAGTTAACTCGAGACGATGCCCGAGTATGTGGGTTTCACTTGGTGCCCTAAGGCCTTTGAGTCTGGGAGTCATCGGCAAAGTCTTGCTACATGGGTTAATTTGATTAATTGCAATCTCAATTACTATAGAAATATTGCAAAAAAAAAATCAAAAAAAAAGAGAGGGATGAAGAATACTCATATTAGGATTAAATGTGATTCCACCTAGCGCTTCCATGATTTTCCCCTTGAATGAAAATGAACCCTCATATCTATTGTGATTCACAACACATCATTACACCTAATTGAGTTGGATGAAGAATGATGATGGATTTGATCAAAGGAATGGGATTGGGATTGGGATCTTCTTATGAAACTATCTCGTATTAAAATATTTTGATGGGTTTCATGATTGTTTGGTATAAGGTTTTTTGGTGATCATTGTGTATTAAAATGTTTTTGGAAAAGGGAATTCGAATTTCATTTTTGATGAGATATATTTTGCTCGGGACTAGAAAAACTCAAGTTGGGGGGTGTGATTAGCCACTAAATGAGGCTAATATTCATTGGTAATATATATAATATTCATGTTCTTTATTATTCATAAACACCATTTTAGTGCATTTTACACTTTGAACATCATTTAACATTATGATTGTAATACCTTCTTAAAATGCACTATTATGTGGTACATTTTTGAACATCATTTAAAGTACCAAATGATTCATCTGATTATACATATTTTAATTTGATAATTGATCTACACACCAATATGAACATGTTTCATTCAGGGATCAATGGAGAATTCATGGAGGATGATGGAGATATTTGGCAATGAAAGGAAGCAATTCTGGAGAAGGCAGATTGGAAATCAGCCCACTAATGAGACTATGGGGACCAACATACAGGCCCAATTAATCCCCAATTTCGTGGGATTCTAGAAAACATGTATAGGAAAAAATCACTCTTCAGGAGTTAATGCTGATTCGGCCTCCATGGTGGTCATTTAGGCGGCCCAAGTTAGAGATACAATTCTGGGCCAGATTCTGCGGCCCAGAAAAACAGCCCACTAATTTAATCATATATCGGAATAAAAAACTCCAAATGGGCCAATATTTTACAGGCTGTTAGAAGTCATCCTGATATCCATTTTCTTCTTCTATGGCCTACTATGATTCGGCTTTCTAGAAGGTCTTCCAGACGCGTCTGTTCGGTGGATGAAAACTGGCTGCCACCTCGGGTCAAACGTGGAAAAGTCCAAATTCCACAAGATTTCCACCACCTATAGCCTACCAAAATTAATTAAGATGCTTTTTACTGTTGGTGTCTCTATCCAAGGCTCCCAAAATTCCTATTTAAGGCAGTGGTGGTGAATGATTTTAGAATCTTGGATGCTTTGTTCAATTGTAATGTTATGCTGCATTTTTGTTGCCTCAATTTTGTCTTTCACATGTAAGTTGTTCAATTCACTTTAGTTTCTTAATAAAAGTTCTTCTTCTACTCTTATTCTGTTGTTCTTAATATCACTTTGATACCGTTGAATCAAGGTGTGAATTTATTCACACCAACCCTTGTGAAATTATTCACACAACGGTGGAGTGATCATTTTATTTTTGTTGTTTTCTTTACTTCTCCATTTCCTCCCTCATGAGTCTACTTTCCGCTTCCATTGAAACCATGGGATCAATGGAGGGATAACCCACTTATGGGTTGATCCAAGGGAGTAGAAAGGGGCTGGATTGGATGTTATTTATCACCTAATTAATGTATAATCACTTCTTTAATTGGGATTTTTATTTGATGATTTTTAAACTCCATCGTCCTTGTTGAATTTAAGGCCACACACTTCAAGTACTAATACGATCCTTTACCTTGAAGTGCTTGAAACATTGAACCTTCAAGTGTATAGGTGATTAGTATTAAAGGGTGTAGGCATTAAACCAGTAAGTGATGATGTTGTTTTATCTCCTTAAATGAACCCATCTCAAATTGAAGAATTTGAAATCATTAAAAAGAAAATATGTCCAATCCACCCCGAGTGATAACCTAGGATCAACTCATTATTTTAATTTGAATTCACTTAAGTATCTTAGAGTTCACTTAAACCCATCTAAAATAAACCCAAAGTTGGCCCCCTCATAGCCAAAAATCCATCCCTTAGGTTGTGTATCTTAGGTATCTTCTTAGGTCTCTGTGGAATCGACAACCCAAGCTACACTACAAGGACCGTTCTACCCTTCTTCTCTTGGGTAAATTTTGGCATGAACCATGACCCACAAAGGATCTGACCCACACCGGATCGATAGGTAACTAACCCCCGCAATGACCCACACAGGATCAGACCCACATAGGATCTATAGGCGCTGGCCCACACAGGACCGCTGAGCGCTGACCCACACAGGATCTGACCCACACAGGATCGGTATCACTGATCCACGTAGGATCGCTGAGTGCTGTAGTCATCGCCGTCGAATCCACGGAGGATTTCTGCACAGTCGTCATCATCGTCGCAGTCGCAGCCAGCTCTAGGGTTCCCGCACACAGCAAGCTCGTTCGGGAGGGTCTACTCCACGAGCCGAGGGGCTGATACATCAACTGACACGTGGTCCGGAGTTGATGTATCCAAAAGTTCTGTATCGTCAACAGGAACTCAACGTCACAGACGGCGCGTCAATCGGACGCCCGGTCTGAGAGTTATTGGCTTTTTCGTCCCAGGGGCCCGGTTGATTTTTTAGTCAAAACCAACCCGACCATACTCCAACTACGTCCAAACCTTGAGTGGAGTAATCCAAAAGGCCTATCTCACTAAGAGGAATCCAACAAAGTCGACGGCACGTTAATCGGACGTCCGGAGATCAAGTTATAAGCGTTTCCGCTCCGAGGGCCCGGTTGGTTTCGTGTACGAAACAACCCGGCCGAACCCAAAGCACTCCAAAACCTTGAGTGTAATATACCGAAACGACCATCTCGATCCAAGGAACGTTATGCAACTGACTGTGCATCGATCGGAGGTCCGTAGCCCATGTTATGGGTAACAGACCGAAAAAGTCCAGTATTTGGGGGTTCGGGCCCGGTCCGACCTGGCCCGGTACCCCCTGGGTCGGCCCGGCTAGCGCGGCCCAACCCCGCCTGAGCGCGGCCCGGCCTGCCAGTCTGGTCGGGCGGCTCGTTCGTTTCGGCCGAGCGGTGCGGGGTGGCACGCTGCCCCCTGCCAGCACGTAACCGCGGCCCCATGGGGTGCCGCTCCTTGTAAACGGACGCGGCCGAGCGGAGGTTGGACGTGGCGCTCGGCCGAGCGGAGGTTGGACGCGACCTGCCACCACGGCTTTATCCGCCACCTCTGGCCACCGGTGCCACTGTGCCGGTGAGGCGCGCCGGCGGAACGTTCCGCAGACCACCGGACGGGCTCCGGTGGTCGGATTTTCCTGCCATCTTAGCTAATGGCCCTCCCAGGACCGGTTCTTCACTGCGAAGACCTCACAACGCCCGTGCAGCCTGCTTCATCATCGCTCGCCGATCCACACACCAAGAACGAAGAGACGGTGGGTTCGTACTTGTTCGTTGGTCCTCACCCACCGCGTTAGCGGTTTAAAAAGGCTTCCGACAAATTTTAAACATATTCCGAGGGTATAAATCACAATGATTTAATCGAATCAAAACCCCTACCTCGTCGAATTTGTTGATCGAGGGTTCGTCACAGAAAAGAACGTTGCAGAAGAAGGCATCGCAGAAGGGGGATCGTCGGATCGTGGAGAAGGAACGTCATAGAAGAAGCATCGCGGATGAAGCGTCATTGGCGTCGCGGTACACGGCTTCGCGTAGTCGATCTTCGAGGATTTGGTGTTCTTCATCGGAGATCAGTGCGTTCTTCGCGTTCTTCGCGTTCTTTGTCGAAGAAGAAGGATTTTCCCCAAATCCTCTCCACACAACAAGTTCCCACCCAAATAAAATAAGTGTTTCATTATTTTATTAACACTCAAACCAACTCTTTGAAATTCAAAAAGAAAAGAAACAATCAATTAATTGAGGAGTTTAAATCCACCCAATTAATGAGACGTTTAATATCCAGATTAAACGCAAGAGTTGACTTCATTAAAAAGGGGGTTGCGGGTGCGTTACTTAAGAAGAAAAGAAACGGTGGTGCTCGTGTGGGCCCCACCTCACAAATATCCTACCAAGTGGGTAGGTTATTGTGGGTCCCACATCATCCACTTAACATAGGTTAAGTGACTTAAAATAAAATAAATTTGTCGCACCATTTTATTTTATTTATTTACTTAACCCGCAAAATTTAAAAACCACATCCGAGCAAACGCAACTCCGAAAAATATGTTTCTAATCAAATATCGGTGCTGTGATTCCATCGGTGCCCTCAGAATTCGAGTCCGAGCACTGGTTCAAAAGTTAGAAAAACCCGCTCGTTCGTTCACTGAACGTACCCGAGCTAAACTTCGGAAAAAGATTCCAGGCACACCGGGCCTCGGAATTAGGTGCCATCAAAAACTGCGTTCTTTTAAAATTCCAAAGAAAATTAAGAAAAAAATTCCCTTGAATTTTACAGGTCTTTACATCACTCCCACCTCAGGAATTTACGTCCCTGTAAAGATACATCAAAAACTAGGGAAACAAATGTGGGTACTGAGCACGCATCTGAGCCTCTCACTCCCAAGTTCTCTCCTGGAGGTTCCTGTGCTGCCATCTGATTCACACTAGAGGAATCGACCGTCCACGTAGGTCCCACTCCCGTCGATCCTCAATCTCCACTGGAACCTCCGCAAAAGTGGCCCCATCCTCAACGTCCAGCTCCCCATGGTCAATGATATGCGTCGGGTCGTGCACGTACCTCCTCAGCTGTGATACGTGGAAGTTGTCATGCACCCGGTGCAACTGAGGTGGTAGAGCCAGGCGATAATCCACCTCACCAACCCTGCTGAGGACTTGGAAAGGTCTGATGAAGCACGGAGATAACTTGCCGCATCGGCCAAATATTCGTAATCCACGTCGAGGTGAGACCCGCAAGAAGACGTGGTCGCTATCCTCGAACTCAAGTGTCCTCTACCTCCTGTCAGCATAAGACTTCTGTCGGCTCTGAGCTGTCCTCATCCACTCCTGGATGACCTGGACCTTCTCTGTCATGACCTGGACCATCTCCGGTCCCACAAGTGCAGACTCCCTAGGGTCTGTCCAGCACAGCGGTGATCTGCAAGGTCGGTCATACAACGCCTCGTATGGCACCATCCCGATGGTGGAGTGGTAGCTATTGTTGTACGCAAAATCCACCAAGGGTAGGTGGTCCTCCTAGCTGCGACGAAAGTTGAGGACACATGTGCGGAGCATTTCCTCGAGAGTCTGAATAGTCCTCTCCGTCGGACCATCTGTCTGAGGGTGAAAGGCGGTGCTCAGACGTAGCTGCATCCTGAACCCCTCCTGCAACCCCTTCCAAAGACAGGAAGTAAAGCGATCATCTCAATCGGAGATGATAGATGATGGCACACCATGAAGCCGTACAATATCCTGAACGTAGAGACATCACAAGCTCTCCACTTATCCCTGCTCTCTGATGGGTAAGAAGTGAGCCGACATGGTGAGTCGGTCGACAATCACCCAAATGGAGTCGTGACCTTTGGAAGTGTGTGGAAGTCTAGTCACAAAGTCCATATATTTCCCATCCCACTTCCACTCCAGGACCTCCAAGGGCTGTACCAAGCCTGCTGGTACCTGGTGCTCTGCCTTCACCTGCTGGCAGGTGAGGCATCGAGAAACGAACTCTGCCGTGGCCTTCTTCATCCCCGACCACCAGTGCTATCATCTGAGATCTTGGTACATCTTCTCCACTCCAGGATATACCGCCAAAGGAGAAGTGTGAAACTCTCTCAGCACCTCCTCTCGTAAAGCAACTGGTACCAAGGTACGTCCTCTGAAAAGGAAGTCATGCTCTCCTTCTAAGGAGAAACCATCAAGTGCCTGTCCTAAGGATATCTGTGCACGCAACATCTCACAGTCGGCGTCCCCACGCTATGCCTCTCTTACCCACTGTAGTAGTGGAGGAGTGACTGTGAGTGACTGAAGGAAGGATGCTCCATCTCTATCCATGAAGGATATCTGCAAAGCGGCTAGCTGCTCTGTCGCCTCCCCAAGTAGCTGAATGCCTGTCCTCCTGCTGAGTGCATCAGATACTACGTTCCCCTTTCCATGAGTATAGACTATCTCGAAGTCATAGTCCTGGAGGAACTCGAGCCATCAACGTTGTCTTAGGTTCAGGTCCTTCTGCGAGACGATGTACCTAAGACTCTGGTGGTCAGAATAGACTGTAAAGCGCTCGCCCATCAGATAGTGTCGCCACATCTTCAGAGCGAAGAACACTACTACTAACTCCAGTTCATGGGTAGCGTAGTTCTGCTCATGCTACCTCAAATGATGTGATACATAGGTGATCACAACCCACTCCTGCATCAGAAAACATCTGAGTCCGGTCCCTGATGCATCACAGTAAACTACGTACCCAACTCCCTCCTCCGGCAACCTCAAGATAGGCGCGCTGGTCAATCTCTGTCTCAGCTTATGGAAGCTCTACTAACATCTATCTGACCACACAAAGGGTTTCCCCTTCTTCGTCAAGGCTAAGAGTGGTGCCGCAACTCTGGAGAAGTCTGGCACAAATCTCCGGTAGTACCCAGCTAGTCCCAAGAAACTCCGCATCTCAGACACGCTCCTGGGTGGATCCCAAGCTTGCACTGCCTCGATCTTTGCAGGATCCACCACAACTCCCACCTCAGAGATGACGTGTCCCAAGAAGTGGACCTCACGTATCCAGAATTGACACTTCGAGAGCTTCCCATAATGCTGGTTCTCTCGGAGTGTGTCAAGTATAAGCCGCAAGTGGTAGGCATGCTCCTCCTCAGTGGTCGAGTATAATAAAATGTCGTCGATGAAGACCATGACAAATCGATCGAGGTATGGATGAAATATCCGGTTCATGAGGCCCATGAACATTGCTGGAGCATTGGTTACGCCGAATGGCATAAACAAGAACTCATAGTGGCCATACCGACATCTAAAGGTTGTCTTCTACACATCCTCATCTCGAACTCTGAGCTGATGATAGCCTTATCTAAGGTCTATCTTTGAGAACCACCGTGCTCCCTTGAGCTGATCGAAGATGTAATCAATCCTCGGTATCGAATACTTGTTCCTCACTATCACCTAGTTCAGGCGATGATAGTCGACACAAAGACGCAAGCTCCCGTCCGCCTTCTTGGTGAACAAAATCGGGGAAACCCAGGGTGAAACACTAGATCAGAAGAATCCCTGGCCCTTCAAGTCCTCCTACTGTACCTGTAGCTCTCGAAGCTTGGAGGGAGCCATCCGATATGCTGTAGTGGATATCGAGGCTGTACCAGGGTATAGATCAATATAAAAGTCTACCTCTCTACGAGGAGGTAGTCCTGGAACGTCGTCGGGGAAAACGTCCGCATACTGATCCACCACTGAAAAAAAACTAGGAATCCGCACGTCAAATGCTCCTAGGATGAGGCTAGCCAACTGATGAGTGATGAGCTATCCTCTCCTCTGCAAGAGTCCATACTTTGCTGTGAAGGCTCCCTTCTTACCGGTGAAGGTGAACCTACTCTCGTCGGTGCATACACACCACACCTTGCGCCTAATACAGTCAATCTGAGCATGGAATGTAGATAACCAATCCATGCCCAAGATGACGTCGTAAGGCCTCGACGCCGCTACAAGAAGATCCCAGCTGAAGCTCTCATCTCCTAGAGTAAGCTCACACTGCCGGCACCAGTGCGTAATCGTCGAGTCTGCTCCCGTAGGAGTCTCTAGTCGTAAGGATCGAGCCAAAATCTCTATCGGAATCTCTGAGATCCGAACAAGGGCAGTAACTATGAAATAATGACTCGATCCTATGTCGATAAGAACTACAGAAAGGGTGGAATAGACATAGATAGTACCTCGAATCATCTCAGGCGTGCCGTGGTCTTAGGCCTCCGCTACCTGAAGCTGTGCTTGTCTCTGCCCGCCAGCTCTCTGTGGTCGGCCACGATCGACCCTCTGCCTCTACCTGGGTGGTCCCTCAACCGTCTGCTGCTCCTAGGCACGGCGGGTCGGGTAGTCACGAGCCATGTAGCCATGCCCACCCCATGCGTAGCACTGTCTGCCTCTTGAAAGACTGGCTCCGCGTTGTGTGCCCCGCACCACTGAGCCAGTGTCCTAAGGTTGTCTGCCTGAGGGTCTGGTCTGCCTGGACCCATGAGTCATCCATCGACTGCCTGCTGCATAAGACTCTGCTACATGCTGCCCTGCGGTAGGTCTCGTTGGAGAAGTAGGCTCAATAAGGAAGCTCTCGATGAGAAGTGATCTCTCCAGTACCCTTTCCTGTTTCAGAATGCTGAGGGAGATCAGCGATGCCCTGATCTCATGGCACAATCCCTGCTTAAAGGTCCGGGTCTGGAAGAATGGGTCCCATACCATGTCTGTCAAGTAGTGCGAGAGATTGGTAAATCTCGCTGAGTACTGTCCGACCGTCAAGCTGCCCTGCCACAACTGAAGAAGCTCCTAGATGAGCACCGCACTGAGGGTGGTTGGGACGAACTCCGAGTGGAAGAGGCTCTCAAAGTCCGTCCAGAGAAGAGATGCCTCGTCGTGAACCTGAAGCATCAAGCTCCACCATATGCCTACTGCCGCGTGTAGGAGGCTCACTTCGAGGATCACCTTGTGGTCTGCTCGTGTCCTCACTAACCTGAAAACCCAAACAACTGCCTCCAGCCAATCCTTGACTGCCTGGGGGTCCGTCTCCCCATGGAACCCGGGCGGTCGCTGGCGCTGAAACTCGTGCAGTGCACTAAGGCGACGTGCATCATCAGCGTCTGGGGCTGGTAGCATCAGTGGCTCGACAGGTAGTAGTACCGCCGGTGCCTCTGCTGTCAAAGGGCCCTGTACCGAGGCCTCGTCGCTCGGTGGGCTGTCGTCACGTACAACGCTCGGAACCCTAGATGGCTGCCATCGTGGGGCCGTCCTGAAAAGAAACAGGTGCGCCACGGTCAACCAATATACCTGGTGAGCTGACACAAAGATATCACAAAGAAAACTTGAAACACACATGCAATCAATGTTTTTGTGCATTAAGTTGGAAATCAGAAGTCAGGGTCCTGGTGTACAGATACGCCAGCCACTGCGCCAACATTGGACTCCCCGGACTGATAACCACACTCAATACTCTTAACACTATTACTTCACATAGAAAAATATCAGAGTCCTGAGTTCTATGGTAGAACCGAACTCCTCTGATACCAATTTGTCACGACCCATCCTCGGGGCCCGTGCTGTGACTACCCCAAGCCCGCCTTCCATAGGCTTGGGACTGGAGACTAGCACCAAGGCGTAATTCCCGGTAAAAAGGGAAGGCATTTCATTTGTAAAAAAAATAAACACCATAAATCAAGCAAGCATAAGTAAATACTAAGTAAAAACTGGTTACAATAGTAAGTGCGGAAAAGTAAGTGGGCCAGAATACAAACCCAAACTGAATGTAAAGTACAACTGAAAAAAGAGTACAAAAACTGAAAAGTATTTCCACAACATCGATCTATCCACTGGAAGTTACACCTAAAGGGTGGGTACAAATAGCCTCCACAGCTCCTCAGGTCCAGTCGTCCTCTCCGAGTACGTCACGCCTAGTGGTCCACCTCCGGGTACCGATCTGCTCCTCGTTCCTCAACCACGATCAGCGTTGTCTGTCGTCTGCAACCAACACAACGTAGTGAGGGCATATCCCGTGTATGGGTGAGTATCAGCTACTCAGTAGGGACCCCGAGACCCCCAAAGCTCTCCCAGAATCCAAAAAGGATAATCTAAAAAGGAAAGATACAATCACGAAGTAACATCCAACACTACTTAGGTATATTCCCATACATATAGCTAAGTCATAAATTCTCGTTCTGCTCCAACATCCAAGCCCAAGTAAAACCCAGTCCACACATGAAAACACAACCAAATCCACACAGGAAAGCATAACGTAATCCACACAGGATATCAAGTCAATCTTATCGAAGACAATGATTGAAAATCAAGACTCATCTCACACAGGTATACTTCTTCGTAAGATGATAGAGATGATCAGGTGTAGCCACTGATTCATCTAAGTCGTCGGACCCATAGAGGATCGATGGGTACTAACCCCTGCAATGACCCACAAATGATTGATAGGTAACTAACCCCCGCAATGAACCACAAAGTATCTGACCCACACATGATCGATAGGTAACTAACCCCCGCAATGAACCACAAAGGATCGATAGGTAACTAACCCCTGAAATGACCCACAAAGGTTCTGACCCACACAAGATCGATAGATAACTAACCCCCGCAATGACCCACACAGGATCGGACCCACACAGGATCTGTAGGCGCTGACCCACACATGACCGCTGAGCACTAACCCACACAGGATCTGACCCACACCAGATTGTAGCACTGATCCATTTAGGATCTCTAAGTGCTGTAGTCGTCGCCGTTGAATCCACGGAGGATTTCTGCACAGTCGTCATCGTCATTGCAGTCGCAGCCAGCTCTAGGGTTCCCGCACACAACAAGCTCGTTCGAGAGGGTCCGTTCCACGAGCCGAGGGGATGATACATCAACTGAACCAAAGTTCGTATTTGACGTATCCAAACATTTCGTATCGTCAACAGGAATTCAACATCACAGACGGCGCGTCAATCGGACGCCCGGTCTGAGAGTTATTGGCTTTTTCGTCCCAGGTGCCCAGTTGGTTTTTAAGTCAAAACCAACCTGACCATACTCCAACTGCGTCCAAAACTTGAGTGGAGTAATCCAAACAGTCTATCTCACTACGAGGAATCCAAAAAAGTCGACGGCACGTCAATCGGACGTCCGGAGCTCAAGTTATAAGTGTTTCCGCTCCGAGGGCCCGATTGGTTTCGTGTACGAACCAACCCGGCTGAACTCAAAGCACTCTAAAACTTTTAGTGTAATATACCGAAACGACCGTCTCAATCCAAGGATCGCTACAGAGCTGACGGTGCGTCGATCAGAGGTCCGTAGCCTATGTTATGGGTAACAGACCGAAAAAGTCTGGTATTAGGGGGTTCGGGCCCGGTCCGACCCGGCCCGGTACCCCATGGGTCGGCCCGAACCGAGTCGACCCGACCCGATTCCGGGTCCAACCCACTTGGGCGCGGCCCGGCTTGGCTGGTGCCGGCCGACCCGGCCTGGGCGCGGCCCGGCCCAGCTGGCGCGGCCCGGCTCGGCCTGGGCACGGCCCGGCCTGGCGGTCCGGTCGGGCGGCTCGACCGTTTCGGCCGAGCGGTGTGGGGTGGCATGCTGCCCCCCTCCAGCACGTAACCACGGCCCCATGGGGGGCCACTCCTTGTCAAAGGACGTGACCGAGTGCCGCGTCCCACCTCCCTCGGTCCCGCGCAGTCGCGACACCAGCGGCCCTTCCCGGCGGCGCGCCGGGTGCCGGCGGAACGTTCCGCGGACCACCGGACGGGCTCTGGTGGTCAGATTTGCTTGTCGTCTTCGCCAACGGCCCTCCCGGGACTGGTTCTTCACTGCAAAAACCTCACAACGCCCGTGCGGCCTGCTTCATCATCGCCCGCCGATCCGCACACCAAGAACGAAGAGAGGGTGGGTTCAGACTTGTTTGTTGGTCCGCACCCACCGCGTTAGCGGTTTAAAAAAGGCTTCCGAAAAATTTTACACATATGCTGAGGGTATAAATCACAAAGATTTAATTGAATCAAATCCCCTACCTTGTCGAATTCGTTGAGAGAGGGTTCATCGCGGAAAAGCACATCGCGGAAGAAGGCACCGCAGAAGGGGGATCGTCGCATCGCGGAG
This sequence comes from Viscum album, assembly GCA_963277665.1. Lineage (NCBI taxonomy): Eukaryota > Viridiplantae > Streptophyta > Magnoliopsida > Santalales > Viscaceae > Viscum > Viscum album. Next base: position 285,260,826 of record OY728151.1, on the reverse strand, counting down.
AAGGAACGTCACGAAAGAAGCGTCACGAAAGAAGCGTTGTTGGCATCGTGGTACACATCGTCACGTAGTCGATCTCTGAGGATTTGGCGTTCTTCGTTAGAGATCAGTGCATTCTTCGCGTTCTTCGCATTCTTCGTCGAAGAAGAAAGCTTTTCCCCAAATCCTCTCCACGCAACAAGTTCCCACCCAAATAAAATAAGTGTTGTCTTATTTTATTAACACTCAAACCAACTATTTGAAATTCAAAAAGAAAAGAAACGATCAATTAATTGAGGAGTTTAAAACCGCCCGATTAATGAGACGTTTAATATCCAGATTAAACGCAAGAGTTGACTTCATTAAAAAGGGGGGTGCGGGTGCGTTACTTAAGAAGAAAAGAAATGGTGGGGCGCATGTGGGACCCACCTCACAAATATCCTACCAAGTGGTTAGGATATTGTGGTTCCCACATCATCCACTTAACATAGGTTAAGCAACTTAAAATAAAATAAATTGGTCGCACCATTTTATTTTATTCATTTACTTAACCCGTAAAATTTAAAAACCACACCCGAGCAAACACAACTCCGGAAAAGGTGTTTCTAAGAAAATACCGGCACTGCGATTCCATCGGTGCCCTCGGAATTTGATTCCAAGCACCAGTTCAAAAGTTAGAAAAACCCGCTCGTTCGTTCACTGAACGTACCCAAGCTAAACTTTGGAAAAAGATTCCAGGCACATCGGGCCTCAGAATTAGGTGCCGTGAGAAACTGCGTTCTTGTAAAATTTCAAAGAAAATTTAGAAAAAAAAATTCCTTGAATTTTACGGGTCTTTACATTCACCATATTAGTTTTGGAACTATTCAAAACCTAAAGTAGGTTACTTCAAGGTATTTGGATGAATTGTTTACATCTTGAAGACAAATTATAATCTTGGAATGCTCAATCCAAAGGCTGATGAAGTTATCTGCCTGGTTACTCTACTCATTTCAAATACTATGGAGTTTTTGACAAAAGTTTCCATATTGTTGAAAAATAAACTTGTAGCGACTCGGGTTTTTGGCGCTGTCAGACTTTGGAATATTTCTACGAATAATTCCAGAGCTAGGCGCGAAGACGGCGTGCGATTCCGAGGCCCGGTGTGCCCGGAATTAATTTTATAAAAATATTAAGTATTTTTATACTATGCACGTGGCGGGGGGTGTGATATATCCTAAAAGGTAGCTCAGAACGGGAATCTGAGGGCACGGTTGCGTCCGGAACGTGCCGTTTACCCTAGGCGGGGTGTAATCTTTGCGGGCGCGGGCCTGCGGTGAGAAACGCCACCAGGGGCGTTTCCGTAAATAAGTGGCAAGTTAGTGTGCGAGCGTCAGCTCGAATAACTTCTGAACGGAGTCTCGGATGGAAAATCTGAGACCGCCGTTGCGTTCGGAATGGCGCTTTTACCCTAGGGGTAACCTTACTTTTGTTCGCATCGAGCGTCGGGTCTGAGGCGGGTTTGGCACTGGCGGGCCGCTGATATAAATACCAGCGCCCCCCCCCCCCCCCCTTTAACCGTTCTTCGCCGTCACTCTGCCGAATCGAGCCAACGGAGCGCCCACGAGCTCAGAATTTGACGGCGGACGTTCCAGGAGCGCGCAGCGGAAGCTCGGGAGCGCGGATCTGAGGCAGAACGTCGGCGTTTCGCCCGCGAGGTAGGCGGTTTGAGTTTTAACCCCCGATCCCGTTTTTACTGCATTTTTCTGTAAATTGAAGCCGTTGCAGTATAGATCGGGTCCCGAAGGTCACGTAGACGCCTCCGGATCGCAGAACGGACCACCGGGGTGCCCCCGGCGGTCCGCGGAAGTTCCGCCGGCGCGGCACCGGTGCGGCGGCGCCGGCGCCGGCGGAGCCGCGGCTGCCGGCAACCCAGCGCGGCGGCGCGCGGCGGAGCCGCGGCGGCCGGCCGCCCAGTGCAGCGGAGCGCCGCCGGCCGGTCGGGGCCGGTCCGGCCTTTTTTTCGCATACGGGGGTCTTTAAACCCCCGTATCTTGCACTCCGGGAGTCGGATTCGCGCGCCGTTTGCGGAGACGTGACCCTGACGACGAGGCGAACCCTCCGGTGTGGGTTCGAGGGTTTAAAGGTTCGGGATCATGGCCCGGGAGCTAGAAACGTCGTAAAAAAATAATATTATTTTATTATTTTACGACTTCGGGCCTTTGTAACTTCTACCCGGAGCGTCCGATTGACGTGCCGTCAGTGGCGTTGAGACCCTGATGGTACGACGGACTTTTTGAGATAATTTCCGGGTGTTGGGTCTGCGAATGGGGTGCGGGCCCCACGAGGCCGGGTTTTGGCGTTTGCGGAGAAACGCAGCTTTTGCACCAGGAGTCCGATGTTGGCGGATGAATAGTCGATCCTGTGTGTTTTTCCGAGAGGATCGCAATGGTGCGTTCCGTTCGATGAGTTTCGGAATCCAGGCGTGGGCCCCACTCGAGCTGGCCTTCGGTGAATAGTACCTTTTTCACCGGGTGTCCGTTTTGGACGAGCGAGTAGTCGATTCCGCTTGTTTTTCCAAGGGGATCGCCGTGGTGTGATCCGCTCGATGGGTTTTGGGATCGTTGTGTGGGCCCCGCACGAGCTAGCTACGGTGAATAGTGCCTTTTTCACCGGTGCTCCGTTTCGGGCGTGTAAACAGCCTATCCTGCGTGTTTTTCTGCGTGGAACGCGATGGTGGCCTCGGTTTTGGCCTAGGAGGTGCGCAGTGTGGCGGGTCGCTCGGGTTAGCGACGTTTGGACCAGCAGTGGTTGGGGGTTCTCCCTTGGTTCGTTCCCACGAGGGTTCGTGTGGCATCACAACCTTCGTATGGGTTTGTGATCCTCTCGATGGGATGTTTAAACTGTTAGAGTTGTGGTATCCCTCCGGTGGGCCCGGAGTGGATCCTCTAGCATCTTTACCCTAGATCGGGTTCTTGGTATCGCTGTGACCGTTTATTTACGGGCGGCGATCCCCTATCTAGCAGGTTAACCCCGTAGGGTTTGTGGCGTCATCGAACATATGATCCCCTACGCGGTGGGTCGTGCACAGTAGGGTTGTGGCATCATCAGGTTTACGATCCCCTACTCAGCATGACGTTTATGGTAGGGTTGCGGTATCGTTGGTTATAAGATCACCTACTCAGCGCGTGGTTTCGGTAGGGTTGCGGCATCGTCGGTTCGATCCCCTACATCGCGAGTTATACCAGATAGGGTTCCGGTATCGTCGTGACCATATTCATATGGACGATGATCCTCTATCTGAGTGTGGAGCTTCTATCGAGCGTCAGATCGGGTTGTGGAATCCCCCAGCGGATCCTGGGTGTGATCCCCTATCTGTGAAAACCACGTATGCCAGATCGGGTTGTGGTATCCCCCGGCGGACCCTGGGAGTGATCCCCTATCTGTGAGCTACGTATACCGGAGTGGGTCTTGGTATCCCCCTAGCGGACCCTAGCGGCGATCCCCTCTCCGAGGAGTTTGGTGGTTATGTTGCTATAGTGGGGTTTCCTCAGTGATGCTATCCGATGAGCGTGGTCTCTCGGGTGAGCGTCTGAGATGTTTGCGAGTATCCCGATGGAGTGTATCTCTCGGATGAGTGTCATCTGGTATGACAGTGTTCGTGGTGTACTCTCCTGGTTGGGACGGTTGCTGGTGATGAGGTCGGTACCTCTTGTGGCATTGTGGCGTGAGCTGTGTATATCTGGATTGTTCAAGGTGTATGTATGGGCATACACCCGAGCTGAGCTGAGCTGACTAGTTGTGTTTAGCCGAGGATGGTCACGAGATGGAGTTTCTCTCTCGTCTGGGTTCCCTCTGGCTGGGTTGAGCGGAATGTTGCCTTCAGTTGCTCCCTTGGGTTTTGGGTTTTTGGGGTGCCTACTGAGTATGTTTATACTCACCCCTGCACGGGCTTTGCCCGCACATGTTTGTGTCTTGTGCAGACCACAGGCCTTTTGACGGAGTCCCAGGAGGACCCGGAGCAGGCGGAGCTTAGTGAGCGAGTTGACCGGGGTGTTTACCGGAGCTGTGCCGAGGGAGCTTTCCGGCGGGTGTTTGTGGCAGCGTTCCCCTTCTTCAGAGCAGGTTGGATGCGCTTTGTAGTTTTCTTTTGGTGGGCCCTGTTTTGCCCTTGTACTTTTGCTGTTGCACTCTGGTTTGGGATAGATTGTATGCATGCTTTTACTTTTCAGTTGTTTTATCTCTGCACTGTTGCATGGAGGTGTTTGTGGGTGCGTGTGTACAGGTACCTTAGGCTAATGCCTCCCATGTGTGTGATATCCTACTCGGCGCTGGTCGCCAGCCCTTGGCCTATTGGAGGCGGGCTTGGGGAGTCTCGGCTCGAGCCCCATGGGGTCGGGTCGTGACAGAGTGGTATCAAAGGAGGTTCCACCTTTGGGATCTCAGAGCGTAGCTGGTCTAGCTGTGAGTTTGGTTTGGGTTGCATAGCGGCAGTGTTAGGGTGTTTCGAGTTCGGCTTTCAGGCCAGGGACTCCAGTGTTGGTGCGGCGGCCGACGTATCCATACACCAGGACTCTGATAACCTGCCTTTCGACTCGGGACATTCGTACACTGGTCGTGGGGACATCATGGTACATGCATCATATAGGACTTGGTTTTTGGTTTTTCCTTGTCCTTCTTGAGTCAGCTCTCCAGATATACTCTTTGACTGTGGTGTGTCTTGAATGTATTTCAGGATGCCTCCACGACGACATCCAGCGAGGGTTCCGCAGCAGGGTTGTGCTGACGACCCGCCTCGTGTAGTGGCTGTGGAGCAGGGCGCAGGTTCTGAGGTTGCACCTCCAGGTGGTCTGCCAGTTGAGCCACCACCTGTCGAGCAGCTGGTTGTGCCGGCGATGCAGGACGAGGTTGCACGCAGGTTGAGTGCGCTACACGAGTTCCAGAGGCAGCGACCTCTGAGGTTTCGGGGTGATCTAGACCCCCAGGCAGCTGACGACTGGCTCAAGGCAGTTACTCGAGTTTTCCGCCTAGTGAGGACACCTCCAGATCAGATGGTGGTCCTAGCGGCGAGCCTTCTGCATGGTTCTGCCGGGCGATGGTGGAGTTTGGTGACGCAGTCCCATGACGAGGAGACGCTCACGTGGGCAGAGTTTGAGCGGCTCTTCAGGGAGGAGTTCTATCCGGTGACGGTGAGGTCAGTGCGGATCCAGGAGCTTCTGCAGCTTCGTCAGGAGAGCATGACTGTGTCGGAGTACTCAGCGAGGTTTAAAAACCTGTCGCGCTACTCCCTGGATATGGTTCGAGACCCGTTCTTTAGGGCTCGGACCTTTGAGCAGGGCTTACGCAGGGATATCCGAGCAGGTGTGGTTTCCTTGTGCCTGCCCACCTATGCTGGAGTGCTGGAGCGAGCGCTGGTGGTGGAGAGCTTTCTGGCCGAGCAGATCTCTCCTGTTAGTGCTGGGCACGCGAGAGCTGAGACTTCATCGGTCGGATCGGCATCTGGTAGCCGATGACAGACTCAGGGGTCTGGACGTGGCCGACGTTTCAGGAGGCGACCCCAGGATGGAGGATCTGAGCCTCAGGGCTCACAGGGCTCGCAGGCCAGTTTTGGTCAGCCGCAGGAGAGGCGGTGTTACGCTTGCGATGGTCGGGGACATCTTGCTAGGGATTGTCCGACCCGACGTGCTGCTGAGAGGGAGCCGGTCGACGGACCACCTTGGCAGAGGCATCGTCTCGAGCAAGGAGGTCCGCAGGGCGGCGAACGTGGCGGCGGAGCTGGTGCAGTGGGAGGCGGTGGTAGGCAGTACCAGTTGCCACCACCCCCACCCCCAGGTGGTCCACGCCAAGCCCAGGGAGCTGGTGGTCGAGGGCGAGGACAGCTGCATTCCCTGGAGGCTGTTGACCCAGAGGCACCGCGGATGGATAGAGGTACACCTTGTGTCCTTTCTACTTACTGCAGTAGTTTGTGAGACACTGTTTAGCGGTACTCTTTCCTTTTGTTGCTTGCTCGAGTTTTTTCTCAGGGCGTTGGTAAGACCCTGTGTGGGTGTTTGTTGGTGAGCTCGCTGGTGTGTGAGACCCAGTTGAGAGTCCAGTCGCTTTCCTTGTGCTTAGGGCTTTTCGGGGACGAAAAGTTCTAAGGGGGGGAGGATGTAACGACTCAGGTTTTTGGTGCTGTCAGACTTTGGAATATTTCTACGAATAATTCCAGAGTTAGGCGCGAAGACGGCGTGCGATTCCGAGGCCCGGTGTGCCCGGAATTAATTTTATAAAAATATTAAGTATTTTTATACTATGCACGTGGCGGGGGGTGTGATATCTCCTAAACGGTAGCTCAGAACGGGAATCTAAGGGCACGGCTGCGTCTGGAACGTGCCATTTACCCTAGGCGGGGTGTAATCTTTGCGGGCGCGGGCCTGCGGTGAGAAACGCCACCAGGGGCGTTTCCGTAAATAAGTGGCAAGTTAGTGTGCGAGCGTCAGCTCGAATAACTTCTGAACGGAGTCTCGGATGGAAAATCTGAGACCGCCGTTGCGTTCGGAATGGCGCGTTTACCCTAGGGGTAACCTTACTTTTGTTCGCATCGGGCGTCGGGTCTGAGGCGGGTTTGGCGTCGGCGGGCCGCTGATATAAATATCAGCGCCCCCCCCCCTTTAACCGTTCTTTGCCGTTCTTCGCCGTTCTTCGCCGCCACTCTGCCGAATCGAGCCAACGGAGCGCCCACGAGCTCAGAATTCGACGGCGGAAGTTCCAGGAGCGCGCAGCGGAAGCTCGGGAGCGCGGATCTGAGGCAGAACGTCGGCGTTTCGCCCGCGAGGTAGGCGGTTTGAGTTTTAACCCCCGATCCCATTTTTACTGCATTTTTCTGTAAATTGAAGCCGTTGCAGTATAGATCGGGTCCCGAGGGTCGCGTAGACGCCTCCGGATCGCAAAACGGACCACCGGGGTGCCCCCGGCGGTCCGCGGAAGTTCCGCCGGCGCGGCACCGGCGCGGCGGCGCCGGCGCCGGCGGATTCCGGCGGCCCGCGGCGGAGCGCCGCCGGCCAGGGCGGGCCGGCGGTGGCGGCCGGTCCAGGCCGGCCGGACCGGCCGGGCGGGGCCGGTCCGACCTTTTTTCGCATACGAGGGGTCTTTAAACCCCCGTATCTTGCACTCCGGGAGTCGGATTCGCACGCCGTTTGCGGCGACGTGACCCTGACGACGAGGCGAACCCTCCGGTGTGGGTTCGAGGGTTTAAAGGTTCGGGATCGTGGCCCGGGAGCTAGAAACGTCGTAAAAAATAATATTATTTTATTATTTTACGACTTCTGGCCTTTGTAACCCGGAGCGTCCGATTGACGTGCCGTCAGTGGCGTTGAGACCCTGATGGTACGACGGACTTTTGAGATGATTTCCGGGTGTTGGGTCTGCGAATGGGGTGCGGGCCCCACGAGGCCGGGTTTTGGCGTTTGCGGAGAAACACAGCTTTTGCACCAGGAGTCAGATGTTGGCGGATGAATAGTCGATCCTGTGTGTTTTTCCGAGAGGATCGCAATGGTGCATTCCGTTCGATGAGTTTCGGAATCCAGGCGTGGGCCCCACTCGAGCTGGCATTCGGTGAATAGTACCTTTTTCACCGGGTGTCCGTTTTGGACGAGCGAGTAGTCGATTCCGCTTGTTTTTCCGAGGGGATCGCCGTGGTGTGATCCGCTCAATGGGTTTCGGGATCGTTGTGTGGGCCCCGCACGAGCTAGCTATGGTGAATAGTGCCTTTTTCACCGGTGCTCCGTTTCGGGCGTGTAAACAGCCTATCCTGCGTGTTTTTCCGCGTGGAACGCGATGGTGGCCTCGGTTTTGGCCTAGGAGGTGCGCAGTGTGGCGGGTCGCTCGAGTTAGCGACGTTTGGACCAGCAGTGGTTGGGGGTTCTCCCTTGGTTCGTTCCCACGAGGGTTCGTGTGGCATCACAACCTTCGTATGGGTTTGTGATCCTCTCGATGTGATGTTTAAACTGTTAGAGTTGTGGTATCCCTCTGGTGGGCCCAGAGTGGATCCTCTAGCACCTTTACCCTAGATTGGGTTCTTGGTATCGCTGTGACCGTTTATTTACGGGCGGCGATCCCCTATCTAGCAGGTTAACCCCGTAGGGTTTGTGGCATCATCGAACATATGCTCCCCTACGCGGTGTGTCATGCACAGTAGGGTTGTGGCATCGTCGAGTTTACGATCCCCTACTCAGCATGACGTTTATGGTAGGGTTGCGGTATCGTTGGTTATACGATCCCCTACTCAGCGCGTGGTTTCGGTAGGGTTGCGGCATCATCGGTTCGATCCCCTACATCGCGAGTTATACCAGATAGGGTTCCGGTATCGTCGTGACCATATTTATATGGACGATGATCCTCTATCTGAGTGTGGAGCTTCTGTCGAGTGTCAGATCGGGTTGTGGAATCCCCCAGCGGATCCTGGGTGTGATCCCCTATCTGTGAAAACCACATATGCCAGATCGGGTTGTGGTATCCCCCGACGGACCCTGGGAGTGATCCCCTATCTGTGAGCTACGTATACCGGAGTGGGTCTTGGTATCCCCCTAGCGGACCCTAGCGGCGATCCCCTCTCCGAGGAGTTTGGTGGTTATGTTGCTATAGTGGGGTTTCCTTAGTGATGCTATCTGACGAGCGTGGTCTCTCGGGTGAGCGTCTGAGATGTTTGCGAGTATCCCGATGGAGTGTATCTCTCGGATGAGTGTCATCTGGTATGACAGTGTTCGTGGTGTACTCTCCTGGTTGGGACGGTTGCTGGTGATGAGGTTGGTACCTCTTGTGGCATTGTGGCGTGAGCTGTGTATATCTGGATTGTTCAAGGTGTATGTATGGGAATACACCCGAGCTGAGCTGAGCTGACTAGTTGTGTTTAGCCGAGGATGGTCACGAGATGGAGTTTCTCTCTCGTCTGGGTTCCCTCTGGCTGGGTTGAGCGGACTGTTGCCTTCAGTTTCTCCCTTGGGTTTTGGGTTTTTGGGGTGCCTACTGAGTATGTTTATACTCACCCCTGCACGGGCTTTGCCCGCACATGTTTGTATCTTGTGCAGACCACAAGCCTTTTGACGGAGTCCCAAGAGGACCCGGAGCAGGCGGAGCTTAGTGAGCGAGTTGACCGGGGTGTTTAACGGAGCTGTGCCGAGGGAGCTTTCCGGCGGGTGTTTGTGGCAGCGTTCCCCTTCTTCAGAGCAGGTTGGACGCGCTTTGTAGTTTTCTTTTGGTGGGCCCTGTTTTGCCCTTGTACTTTTGCTGTTGCACTCTGGTTTGGGATAGATTGTATGCATGCTTTTACTTTTCAGTTGTTTTATCTCTGCACTGTTGCATGGAGGTGTTTGTGGGTGCGTGTGTACAGGTACCTTAGGCTAATGCCTCCCATGTGTGTGATATCCTACTCGGCGCTGGTCGCCAGCCCCTGGCCTATTGGAGGCGGGCTTGGGGAGTCTCGGCTCGAGCCCCGTGGGGTCGGGTCGTGACAGAGTGGTATCAAAGGAGGTTTCACCTTTGGGATCTCAGAGCGTAGCTGGTCTAGCTATGAGTTTGGTTTGGGTTTCATAACGGCAGTGTTAGGGTGTTTCGAGTTCGGCTTTCAGGCCAGGGACTCCAGTGTTGGTGCGGCGGCCGACGTATCCATACACCAGGACTCTGATAACCTGCCTTTCGACTCGGGACATTCGTACACTGGTCGTGGGGACATCATGGTACATGCATCATATAGGACTGGGTTTTTGGTTTTTCCTTGTCCTTCTTGAGTCAGCTCTCCAGATATACTCTTTGACTGTGGTGTGTCTTTAATGTATTTCAGGATGCCTCCACGACGACATCCAGTGAGGGTTCCGCAGCAGGGTTGTGCTGACGACCCGCCTCGTGTAGTGGCTGTGGAGCAGGGCGCAGGTTCTGAGGTTGCACCTCCAGGTGGTCTGCCAGTTGAGCCACCACCTGTCGAGCAGCTGGTTGTGCCGGCGATGCAGGACGAGGTTGCACGCAGGTTGAGTGCGCTACACGAGTTCCAGAGGCAGCGACCTCTGAGGTTTCGGGGTGATCCAGACCCCCAGGCAGCTGACGACTGGATCGAGGCAGTTACTCGAGTTTTCCGCCTAGTGAGGACACCTCCAGATCAGATGGTGGTCCTAGCGGCGAGCCTTCTGCATGGTTCTGCCGGGCGATGGTGGAGTTTGGTGACGCAGTCCCATGACGAGGAGACGCTCACGTGGGCAGAGTTTGAGCGGCTCTTCAGGGAGGAGTTCTATCCGGTGACGGTGAGGTCAGTGCGGATCCAGGAGCTTCTGCAGCTTCTTCAGGAGAGCATGACTGTGTCGGAGTACTCAGCGAGGTTTACAGACCTGTCGCGCTACTCCCTGGATATGGTTCGAGACCCGTTCTTTAGGGCTCGGACCTTCGAGCAGGGCTTACGCAGGGATATCCGAGCAGGTGTGGTTTCCTTGTGCCTGCCCACCTATGCTGGAGTGATGGAGCGAGCGCTGGTGGTGGAGAGCTTTCTGGCCGAGCAGATCTCTCCTGTTAGTGCTGGGCACGCGAGAGCTGAGACTTCATCGGTCGGATCGACATCTGGTAGCCGACGACAGACTCAGGGGTCTGGACGTGGCCGACGTTTCAGGAGGCGACCCCAGGATGGAGGATCTGAGCCTCAGGGCTCACAGGGCTCGCAGGCCAGTTTTGGTCAGCCGCAGGAGAGGCGGTGTTACGCTTGTGATGGTCGGGGACATCTTGCTAGGGATTGTCCGACCCGACGTGCTGCTGAGAGGGAGCCGGTCGACGGACCACCTTGGCAGAGGCATCGTCTCGAGCAAGGAGGTCCGCAGGGCGGCGGACGTGGCGGCGGAGCTGGTGCAGTGGGAGGCGGTGGTAGGCAGTACCAGTTGCCACCACCCCCACCCCCAGGTGGTCCACGCCAAGCCCAGGGAGCTGGTGGTCGAGGGCGAGGACAGCTGCATTCCCTGGAGGCTGTTGACCCAGAGGCACCGCGGATGGATAGAGGTACACCTTGTGTCCTTTCTACTTACTGCAGTAGTTTGTCAGACACTGTTTAGCGGTACTCTTTCCTTTTGTTGCTTGCTCAAGTTTTTTCTCAGGGCGTTGGTAAGACCCTGTGTGGGTGTTTGTTGGTGAGCTCGCTGGTGTGTGAGACCCAGTTGAGAGTCCAGTCGCTTTCCTTGTGCTTAGGGCTTTTCGGGGACAAAAAGTTCCAAGGGGGGGAGGATGTAGCGACTCAGGTTTTTGGCGCTGTCAGACTTTGGAATATTTCTACGAATAATTCCAGAGTTAGGCGCGAAGACGGCGTGCGATTCCGAGGCCCGGTGTGCCCGGAATTAATTTTATAAAAATATTAAGTATTTTTATACTATGCACGTGGCGGGGGGTGTGATATCTCCTGAACGGTAGCTCAGAACGGGAATCTAAGGGCACGGTTGCGTCTGGAACGTGCCGTTTACCCTAGGCGGGGTGTAATCTTTGCGGGCGCGGGCCTGCGGTGAGAAACGCCACCAGGGGCGTTTCCGTAAATAAGTGGCAAGTTAGTGTGCAAGCGTCAGCTCGAATAACTTCTGAACGGAGTCTCGGATGGAAAATCTGAGACCGCCGTTGCGTTCGGAATGGCGCGTTTACCCTAGGGGTAACCTTACTTTTGTTCGCATCGGGCGTCGGGTCTGAGGCGGGTTTGGCGCCGGCGGGCCGCTGATATAAATATCGGCGCCCCCCCCTTTAACCGTTCTTCACCGTTCTTCGCCGTTCTTCGCCGCCACTCTGCCGAATCGAGCCAACGGAGCGCCCACGAGCTCAGAATTCGATGGCGGACGTTCCAGGAGCGCGCAGCGGAAGCTCGGGAGCGCGGATCTGAGGCAGAACGTCGGCGTTTCGCCCGCGAGGTAGGCGGTTTGAGTTTTAACCCCCGATCCCGTTTTTACTGCATTTTTCTGTAAATTGAAGCCGTTGCAGTATAGATCGGGTCCCGAGGGTCGCGTAGACGCCTCCGGATCGCAAAACGGACCACCGGGGTGCCCCCGGCGGTCCGCGGAAGTTCCGCCGGCGCGGCACCGGCGCGGCGGTGCCGGCGCCGGCGGATTCCGGCGGCCCGCGGCGGAGCGCCGCCGGCCAGGGCGGGCCGGCGGCGGCGGCCGGTCCAGGCCGGCCGGACCGGCCGGTCGGGGCCGGTCCGACCTTTTTTCGCATACGGGGGGTCTTTAAACCCCCGTATCTTGCACTCCGGGAGTCGGATTCGCACGCCGTTTGCGGCGACGTGACCCTGACGACGAGGTGAACCCTCCGGTGTCGGTTCGAGGGTTTAAAGGTTCGGGATCGTGGCCCGGGAGCTAGAAACGTCGTAAAAAATAATATTATTTTATTATTTTACGACTTCGGGCCTTTGTAACTTCTACCCGGAGCGTCCGATTGACGTGCCGTCAGTGGCGTTGAGACCCTGATGGTACGACGGACTTTTGAGATGATTTCCGGGTGTTGGGTCTGCGAATGGGGTGCGGGCCCCACGAGGCCGGGTTTTGGCGTTTGCGGAGAAACACAGCTTTTGCACCAGGGGTCCGATGTTGGCGGATGAATAGTCGATCCTGTGTGTTTTTCCGAGAGGATCGCAATGGTGCGTTCCGTTCGATGAGTTTCGGAATCCAGGCGTGGGCCCCACTCGAGCTGGCCTTCGGTGAATAGTACCTTTTTCACCGGGTGTCCGTTTTGGACGAGCGAGTAGTCGATTCCGCTTGTTTTTCCGAGGGGATCGCCGTGGTGTGATCCGCTCGATGGGTTTCGGGATCGTTGTGAGGGCCCCGCACGAGCTAGCTACGGTGAATAGTGCCTTTTTCACCGGTGCTCCGTTTCGGGCGTGTAAACAGCCTATCCTGCGTGTTTTTCCGCGTGGAACGCGATGGTGGCCTCGGTTTTGGCCTAGGAGGTGCGCAGTGTGGCGGGTCGCTCGGGTTAGCGACGTTTGGACCAGCAGTGGTTGGGGGTTCTCCCTTGGTTCGTTCCCACGAGGGTTCGTGTGGCATCACAACCTTCGTATGGGTTTGTGATCCTCTCGATGAGATGTTTAAACTGTTAAAGTTGTGGTATCCCTCTGGTGGGCCCAGAGTGGATCCTCTAGCATCTTTACCCTAGATTGGGTTCTTGGTATCACTGTGACCGTTTATTTACGGGCGGCGATCCCCTATCTAGCAGGTTAACCCCGTAGGGTTTGTGGCATCATCGAACATATGATCCCCTACGCGGTGGGTCGTGCACAGTAGGGTTGTGGCATCGTCGGTTTTACGATCCCCTACTCAGCATGACGTTTATGGTAGGGTTGCGGTATCGTTGGTTATACGATCCCCTACTCAGCGCGTGGTTTCGGTAGGGTTGCGGCATCGTCGGTTCGATCCCCTACATCGCGAGTTATACCAGATAGGGTTCCGGTATCGTCGTGACCATATTTATATGGACGATGATCCTCTATCTGAGTGTGGAGCTTCTGTCGAGCATTAGATCGGGTTGTGGAATCCCCCAGCGGATCCTGGGTGTGATCCCCTATCTGTGAAAACCACGTATGCCAGATCGGGTTGTGGTATCCCCAGGCGGACCCTGGGAGTGATCCCCTATCTGTGAGCTACGTATACCGGAGTGGGTCTTGGTATCCCCCTAGCGGACCCTAGCGGCGATCCCCTCTCCGAGGAGTTTGGTGGTTATGTTGCTATAGTGGGGTTTCCTCAGTGATGCTATCCGACGAGCGTGGTCTCTCGGGTGAGCGTCTGAGATGTTTGCGAGTATCCCGATGGAGTGTATCTCTCGGATGAGTGTCATCTGGTATGACAGTGTTCGTGGTGTACTCTCCTGGTTGGGACGGTTGCCGGTGATGAGGTCGGTACCTCTTGTGGCATTGTGGCGTGAGCTGTGTATATCTGGATTGTTCAAGGTGTATGTATGGGCATACACCCGAGCTGAGCTGAGCTGACTAGTTTTGTTTAGCCGAGGATGGTCACGAGATGGAGTTTCTCTCTCGTCTGGGTTCCCTCTGGCTGGGTTGAGCGGACTGTTGCCTTCAGTTTCTCCCTTGGGTTTTGGGTTTTTGGGGTGCCTACTGAGTATGTTTATACTCACCCCTGCACGGGCTTTGCCCGCACATGTTTGTGTCTTGTGCAGAACACAGGCCTTTTGACGGAGTCCCAGGAGGACCCGGAGCAGGCGGAGCTTAGTGAGCGAGTTGACCGGGGTGTTTACCGAAGCTGTGCCGAGGGAGCTTTCTGGCATGTGTTTGTGGAAGCGTTCCCCTTCTTCAGAGCAGGTTGGACGCGCTTTGTAGTTTTCTTTTGGTGGGCCCTGTTTTGCCCTTGTACTTTTGCTGTTGCACTCTGGTTTGGGATAGATTGTATGCATGCTTTTACTTTTCAGTTGTTTTATATATGCACTATTGCATGGAGGTGTTTGTGGGTGCGTGTGTACAGGTACCTTAGGCTAATGCCTCCCATGTGTGTGATAGCCTACTCGGCGCTGGTCGCCAGCCCCTGGCCTATTGGAGGCAGGCTTGGGGAGTCGCGGCTCGAGCCCCGTGGGGTCGGGTCGTGACAAAACTCATGACATGTTTGATGAAAGTGATTATTTTTATTAAATAATGATTCAAAATAATGAACAATGTGTTTAAATAAAGGATATTAGACTTGAAACCCTCTAACAAAAATAAGGATAATGATTTGGAACATGATTACTTTAATCAAAATCTAGTAAGTGTTAATATAGGTGAAACATAAAATGTTTACCTAGAATACCAGGAAATCATAAATACTATCTTATATAAATTGCTAAAGGAATCGTAGATGAAGGTATATGAACTAGAATAAATATAGGAAACCTTGTATAATTCACTTATTTTATGGTCCAAAAACAACCTAAATCTAGATAAGAATCTTTACTAGATAAAATTTGATTATTGGCAATGAAAAAAAGAGTTAAACCAACTTGAAAGAAAAGTGTATTTTTAATTAGTTGAAATACCAACTTACTATCCTATAATTGGAAAAAACGGGTTTAAAAAATAAATATTACCATATTGTAAAAACTAGAAATAATGATAGATTATTTTCCAGAGGATACAATCTAAAAGAAGGGATAGATTATAAAGAATCCTTTTCTCCAGTACATAGGTTAGAAGATATTACAATACTTCTAGCATATACATATTATATAAATTTTATACAATATAATATTAATGTTAAATATTATTTTCTAAATGTATTTTTAATGGTTGAATTTTATATGGAAAAACCTCCTATTTTGGAGACCTTCACTATCAGAATTCAGATTTTAAACATACAAATGCTCCGCATGGACTTAAATGAGAACCAAGTCCGTGGTATTAATTATTAATCCCTTTTCATTTATCAAATGGTTTAGAGTTGTAGTGGTAAACCCAACATAATTTTTTAAAACATCATCCCTATATATTTTATGAGTACAAATATATGTTGATGATGTTTTTTGGATAAACAAATAAAAAATTAGGCAATTATTTTTCAAATAATCTGAAAATGGTGTTTGAAATCAGTATAAAGGGTGAGTAAACCTATTTTTTAGGATTTTAAATTTAAGAAAAATATTTTGGAAATGTTTTAAACTAAATAAAAAACATAATTTTTTTTCTTAATATGTTTGTAATTGAAAATCGTAATAATTAATCAAATCCAATGAGCTTCAATTTTATATATGATATGAATAAAAATGGAAGTATTTTTGACATCATGTTGTATAGAATAATCATTGGAAGTTTGGTATGTAATAATTCAGGAAGAAAAAATATTATGGTTTTAGTATTCTTTGTGAAATATTTCAATAAAATAAAAAAGTGCCTCATTTAAATTTTGAAAAAGCATTTTTAAGATATATAAAAGGAAAAATGTCTCTTTCTCTTATTTTTCCAAAAACATTAGAATTTATTTTCACTTCATATTTAGATGCTGATATTTATGGATATAGATAAGATAGGAAGAGAACCTTGGGTACCTTTCATTTTCTTGGGAAATCACTAGTATCTTGGAAATGTATTAAATAACGGTCTTTAATGTTATCAACAACTAAAGGTTAATAAATTAAAACTATAGTTTTTTATGAAAAAAGTTCTATGGATAAAAGAAACCTTTATGTATTTTGGATTTAATTTTAATTTTATACCGATCAAATGTGATAACAAAAGTTCTTTCAACGTTTTAAATAATATGATATAACATTCACGAACAAAGAAAATTTATTTAAGGTATAATTTTTTAAGAGATCATGCACAAAATAATAATATTTATTAATATTTGGTTTTTACAGAAATTAAATCAGAAAATATTTTTACTAAACCTTTTCCTATTTATAGATTTAATTTCATTAAATTATAATAGGATTTTTTTTTATTTTACTTAATTTTATAATTAAATATATTATAATATAATATTACATTTAAATATGTTATTTACCTTAGTTTATTTAATTTTGTGTGGCCTCCATTTTGAATATTATTCATATCAAATAGGTCATGTAACCTAGTCTTATTAATAATTACTCTGCGCATCACTACATGACCCCTCGATTACTAAAAATAAAAGAATTTTATAATCTCTACATGTGAAATGAATTTCAAACCATTAAAACCTCTTTCCATATACTACCCAAAACCATGTTTCCCTAACAATCCAATCTTTAGAATCCTATTATCAACATAAAAAGGCGGAACTAATAGTGATTCGTAGAGTAAAATCATGCATCAACGTATTTCCATAAGAGTACTATGTGGATGCGAGATAAATTATGACCCACATGATAGAACATATATTATTCACAACAAAGTTATAAACATTCAAGGATGGGAATATGTATTCATTGAAAGATGAACCATGTTTATGTTTTATGTTGTTTTTATCAATTATATGAGGACACATTGTTTTATTTTGATACAATGATGATTTAGTCATGATAATGATAAATCCGAAGAGTTTTTTTAACTTCATTGGAAATGGATGAAGCTTTCAAATTCCCCCATGAAGGCTATGATAATTTTAATACCTTGTTACCTTCCATATATGAAGTTTTTAATCTATAGATTTTGATATCTCTACTGGGATATTATTTTAACGACAATAATCCTATAAAGAATCTATAACATGTAATAGATTTCCTTTTCATGTTCATAAAATCCTATATGGATTAGTGTAATGATGATTGAGAAAATATTTTGATTCAACAAGTTACTATGTTATATTTTTTTATGATTGAAAATTTTGTAAATGCAACATAATATGCTATGAAGTATTGTGGAGTGTGCGAAAATAGTTTATAAATTTTATTCCATTGAATAGAATGTTAACCCTAGTCTTTCGAAAACATAGTGCTTGTTTGGATGAGAATACAACTACCCATTTTGATGGATAGACAATGATAAGTGCATGTGTTTTCAAGAAATGCTGTTTTTATTGGAATTCATCTTTGAAAAAAACAGTGCCCATAATGTTAGATGATGAATTTTATCCCACATCAACTCAAGAGGAGTCATTCCTCATGAAAGAAATATCTATCTTAGTATAATGACAAGCTCAGAGTGCGGATATAAGAGAAAATCCTGATGACAAAGTGACTCTTTTCCAAAGGATAAAAAGATACAATGTTGTTTTGGAATGTGGAGAACAAACTGATCATCAGGAGAGTTCACTTATGGATCTTATTTTTATTCCAGTTAATAGGGAATGAATGGACTCTCCTATAACCTATTTATTTTTTTTTGATGAATAAATGAACTTCTCTATGAGATCTAGAACTTACTTATCATTATTGATTCTCATTTAAAAGAATTTGGAAAATGAGATGTAACAAAAATCACATATTATTCTAAAAAATCTCATCATGATAAAGAGTTACCTCATGTTGGATAAAGTCAACTAGATAGTGTTGAAATTATTGAATTTAAACAATATAGATTCCCTCATTCTGGGAACAATGTATAAATTTAGTATTGCCTAATGTTACTTGAAATACTATTAAGAGAACTCAAGGGATCTATTACAAAATTATTATAGAAGTGGAATCTATAAATCAGAAGTTATTAGAATACAATAATGAAGTAAGGATTCTTCATGATCATAATGTTTCAAGATATAATGTATATTATGTAATGTTATTAGTCCAATTAGTGGACGAAAAACATCCAAACGAACCCTCCTATAAAGATAAAAATCAAAAGGTTGTTTCTTCAATGTTAGATTAAGTGTCTATGGATATAAACATAATGAATTCAATATTTTTTTTCAATACACTGTGTAGTTTTACTAAAAGGGAGAAGAAAATGAGAATATAAAAATTTAATTGAATTGTTTAAATTGTTTATTATTTATGGGAGAATAAAATTATTTTCAAAGGAAGAGTTACTTTAATGTTTTAAAATAAAATGATGCATCCATAATTCTGAAATATTTATCTTACTAGAAATCTTTTGTAATATAAGAGGTTATTTTATGATTTATTTTATTTTTATTTCATGTGTTCTATAATTTTCAAAAATGGGGATATTTTTAATTATATTTTTTTGTTCAAAAATTTATCAGGTTTTATGAGTTTTTATTATTAAAATATTCTATGGTTTTATTATATCAAGGTTGACATAAGTGTTTCAAACAATAGTTTTGAGACATTTATCTTATGTTGAGTGAAGTATTCGATCTACACATAATTTGCTTATATTAGTATAATCTAATATTATTTACTATCTACTCAGAATCATAAAACTCTATAACTTAATTTTATCTAACTATGTAAGTCTTTATCTTATAAATAGATTGGTTGAGTTGTTGAAGGCTCAATCCATATTCTTTAGTCAGAATGAAAATATGAGAACATGTTATCTTCTAAAAAGGATATTCATAAGTGATTATCTAAAAAGGTTCAGAGATTTTATGAAATATAAGTACCACATCTATGTAACACAGTCATATTATGTTGAAAATGTATCTTATATATTATTGAATTTAGTTTATCATATATAAAGATTAAGTTCTTTTTTATCCTACAAAGTCTCTTTGGATGTTATCTTATGATTAATAGTAATATTAATTTAATATATTATGATTATTTAGATATTATTAAAAATGTCATAATTATATTTCTAATATAATTATAGGTCATTTTATTCATTATAGTGTAAAATAAATGGGATTATCCAAGTAAGGAATGATCAAACTATACAATATTTTACCTGAATGGAATGATCCATTGTATGAGATTATTTATAACATTGATGTCGCAAAATTAATTTATATTTTTGGATGAAATGAATGTATATACATTGTAGCTTGTATTATCAAGATAAAAATGCATGTATCACTTGATCGTTAGAACTATTTCATTATTAAGTTCAAAATGATATATAAAAGGAACAGTTAGCCACTACATGAAAATAGATGACGAATAAGAGATATTGGAATGTGAATAATTTCTAGAACACTCATTCCTTGAATTCTTATACATTGAAAATATCATACATAAAAACTCATGTTGTGATTACATGTTATTCCCTTAGATTCTCTTGCCCCTATTAATCGAAACTCCCTACTCGGTGTTACTTATTTGGCTTTCAATCCCTGCTTCCAAATTCTTCATGTTTATCTTAGGGTTTTAGCCATGAATTCTCTGTTTTGGTTCAAGGATGATGTTCATTATTTAAGGGTTTACCCCCAGGTATCTCTATCTTTCTTGATGGTGTTTTTATTATGGGTTTATCCCCAGGTCTCCCATTTATCTATCCATGGTGGTTCATGTTTTTTGTATTTTTAAATTTTCTTCCATCGGATTGTTCTGTCCCTTTTCATTATCATTCCTCACTGTATTGGCTTCCTAGTTATATTCTCCCTCCGAGGTGGGATGGGTGTGACGATTACCAAGGATGTTTTGGGATGTATGTGTGGAGCGACACAAGGTTCCAGTTGGTGCGACCTGTGGTAGTTCTTTCATGTTATTTTGGCTCTTCTGGTGATGGTGCAGGTGGTGTTAGTCAGAATCTTCTTTGCAGAAGACAATATATTTTGGTTCTGATGATCCGTGTTGATGGTGTTTCTTGATAGTGATGATGTTTAGTTTGGTTTTTTGTTCATTTTAACGCTTTTTTTTCAAATGGATTTTATGTGGATAGTTTTTGGAATGGATTTGGTTTTGCAGGGCTGGTTCATGGTCGTTCTGATGAAGACTCTCTAGATTGTCGTTTCGACGGTGATGATTTTTGTCAATGTTTATTCTGGTTAAGGATGTTTTCTTATGAATACAACAATGGTGGATTGTGGTGATAGTGATTATGGTGGGTCTCGCTGCTGTGGTGATGATGGGGTGGTGAAAGGTGACATTGGATGGGATAGGTGTGCGACTCGAGGTAGGCATGTGACTCGAGATTCATGGAAACCGAGATGGGTGATGATGTTTTTTTTAAAACTTGTAATTTGAAATTTAATTTTTTGGACTTTAGCATAGTTTTTGGTTGAAATGTAAGATTTCTCGCTAATCCTAAAGAGGATTTTTGAAAATGGAAAAAAAATTATTTGGAGGAGTGTAAGAGTGTGTATTGAGATTGCAGATATGTATTGTAAAGGTAGATCTTTGTTTTATGCTCATAAAAATTTTTATTAAGTGAAAGATGCTTTAAATTAGCATGGATCCCCTAATAAAAGGGTTTTTATAGTGAAAATCCAAAAACATGTAGAGCAGAGTGTAGGTCGAGTAGAATAGGGGATTTATATTCCTCAAACGACTATAAATATGATTTTTTCAATATTTTTTCTTTTTTTTATTTCTTCTTCCAATATTCATTACAAAAAAGATAAAAAATTATATATCTATAATATGTATCTTTTCATGAAAGAATCATTTTGGAACTCAGTACACCCCCCTCATCATTGTTCAAATAGCAGTTATCTAGGACTATAGAGGATCTGGAGATGATCATGTTTTAATCAACATTATAGGGATTAAAAATCATAGTGGATGTATTGTTTCATTATAAGATTACTGTAATAAATGTTAATGAGAGAAAAAACAATGGTTATATTCATTTATTTATATATATAGGTATATCACATCATGGTAATATATTTTAAATAATATTTTATATAAGAATCATGAATAGTTAAAAAATAACCACTAATATATAAGATGTGTTAAAGATAACTAGGATAGGGATTTGGGATTTATCTTGGACTAGCTGAATTACATCATAGCTATCCCAAAACACAATTTTGTTTAATTACAATTTTATATTATTCAGGTTTCTTTCTATAAATTGTGATAAAATATTGAGATATCTAAACATGAATTCATAAGAATTTTGTTTAGATATTTCATTTAGGTTTTAATACGAGAATAATAGTTCAAACATGATTCAAACTTTGAGGAACACGAGGAGGACTAGATAATATTGATTATATTTTTTACTATTATTTTAACATTTATCATTCTAGATTTTTATATCCATCTTCCAACTCATTTTCTCTAAATAAAAATTTCAGATAAGGACATGGGCGACATGATCAAAAAATTGAAACATCATGTATTAAACACTGGATAAAAAGATTTTATGAACCCTATAATATATATTTTTTCCAAATGTATTCCTTCTCACTCTATATCTATCATCATTATTGATTTATTTTATTTCATAGATTATACAGTTAAACAACATGGGAATTATTATTTTGAAATGTGGTTTTTTTAGTTACCATTAATTTACATCCACTCTCTCAATGTCTTTTATCTTTTATATTGGTCCTATCAAATATATATATACATTCTATGATTTTTTATGGAATGATTATTTTTTGTTGCGGGGTTTCCCTAGTGGGAATATATCTTACCATTAGATGGTAAATTTATGTATTTTTATATCTTATTCTCATAAATGCATTAAAATTTCTATCTAGAATAATATTTTGAAGTTTTTTGAGAAGGAAAATACTAACAATTATAATTCTCAATCCAAATATTTATAACTTTAAACATTTATTGTAATATATTATTAGAGGTTTAATTTGGAACTATGTTGGATATATTGTTTTCAAGAGTCAGTGAATGACCGTTGTATACTACAACCCAAGGTATAACTAGGTGTATTTGTTATTTTTATTTTGTTATGTCAATGTCTGGTAGATTTATTTTAAGTAGGAATTAATTTCACATTTATGTGGGTCCAAATATTGATGTATAATTTATATATTATGATTATGCATGTTTAATGATGTTTTTATTTTTATATTTTTTATATTATATGGGAAAAACATGATTTAATGGGAAATTTCTCCCATGTTTGGGTTATTTTACCCTTGAAATTTTTCACCAACCCAATGATTACAAGAGTTCAAATTAGAGTATCAACCTATGAATTTTCATTGTTCAATGGAGGGGCATCAATAATAATTGGTTATGAAATAAGTCCTTAATATATTAATTATTATAGGGGATTATAAATAATTATGTCAAATTTCAAATTTAAGACATTTCTAAAAATAAATCAAAATTTTAAAGTCACATGATTGGAATTAAACATATATAAATTCATGCCTAGATAAAAAATTTAGAAAATATATTTTAATTGCTTTTAAAATTTCCAATAATTTAAATGATTCCAAAAATATGTGACACTCTCACTTTTATAATTGAAATGAAAAAATTACTCCACCAATTTTAAATCCATATTTTTGAACAAAACAATTTATTGTTTACTAATTAAAGATACATATGTAATACTAAAAAATACTATAAACATAATAAATAAAAATGGGAGATATCACAATGAAAATAAGAATTTATTGGATATTAACTAATAATGTGTACTATAGAAATAAACATGATTTAAATAAATATATTTATCATACAAACTAGATAAATAAATATATAAGATATAAAAAATACTATAATTAGTGAAATAATTGACTAGGTTTTTTGAATTATTCATTGATTATTAAAAAATAATTAATTTAATTTGAAAATTGTGCTTCAAGTTATAAAGGGAAACCTTATTTAGGTTTTGTGGTATATAAATTTGAGAAATTATTTTGGAAATTAGGTATGGTTTTTTAAAATATGAAATTTTTAAATGAATTAGATTGAATAGAATTGGTAGGAAATAAAATCCCCCACCATAAGTCATGTGGAGATACCTCAGGAGATTTTGTTATAAAACACTAGATATCTACTGAAACTACTCGACTTTTCCACTAAAGTAAATTAGCACTTTTATTTGTTTTACTGGGAGATTTTTTATAGTTTGTATGTTTATTCTTCATCTTTTGGGATGGAATAAGGCCAATGTTATCAATTTGTTCAACCATAATCCCCTATCTTATTGATCCAAACTTTTCCTCTACCTTCCCCTTGTTTAGAGGATGGTACAATATAGTTTTTTAAATCATATTGAGGTTCCAGAATATATCTTCTCATCTCCATATTTTACCTTTACTCATCGTTTTGTGAGAAATAATGACCCATGTACTAGAGATTAAAGATACTGGTTTCATAAAATTTTAACTAAAACCTATCAAATGAAGGTGGTCCTTCTTATAGAGATTCCAAGATATCTATGTGAGTCATACACATTCCATTGGAGGAAGTGATTGTGTTCAACCACATTTGTGGTGAGTTATTTTAAATTTAATTGGTTTATGAATTTTTCAACATTGAACTATGTGAGGCATGGGGTGAGGTTTTGGTGAAATATTTGATATGAAAAGCTTTCATATGATATTTTTTAAATAATGATAAAATATAATGATTCTTAATAATAAATTATGTTATGTTTTCTAACACCATTCCAAATTTTTATAACAATGTTTCATTTGAATTAATTAAATTAAATTAAATTTTTCTTAATATTAATGTTTCTAAATAGTCAATAGTTATAGTTCCAATTAATATTTATCATGTAAGAATTGATGTTGAGTTTAATTATTTATTATTTAAAGTTATTCAGTCATGTTTTTAATTATATTATTAAGGGTTGGTTTAACCTTTAGATAATTTCATTTTTAATTAATATATTGTTTTATAATGTTCCTATTGAGTATAGTGGTCATTGATTATAAATTTGATTTCAAAGTGAAACATATTGTGGTATGATTTAGTAATTTTATACTAATAAATTTCTATTTGTATTTATATACATAATTTATGATTATATGTATAAAAATTTAAATAATTAATAGAAACATATTGATTAATGATGGGTAATACATAAGGTAACGATCTTGAAAAAAAAACAAAATAATTAATGGGGTGATAGAAACATGTGAAGTGAATAAATATTAACATGTTGATATAATGGTATATGTGATCATTAAAATGCTAATTGAGGTTGGTAAGGAGAAATTGATTTTAAAACATAATGAATGTGTGAAATTTCATAAATATTATTAATGAGTTAAATGACGACCTTTTAAACTATGTTTTGATAGACATGGGAGGAACATAATGTATATAAAAATGGTTTAAAAGGAACAAATAGAATTAATTAATGTAGAGTTTTTTAGAGATATATCATAGATCAAAGTAGTAATATGTGTGAAAAATGGTAATATGGATTTTTATATGATCTAGAATGAAATAATGGAATTGGTGAGAATTATTTAGTGATTTTATATGGTGTGAGGGATAAAAAGATAAAAATTATATGATTAAATTTCAAATGTTTAATGATTTTTTGGGGATAATAAAAGTAAAAGTGTCTTAAAAAATAACCAATATAACAATTCTTCCCAAATATCTAACCATTTACTTCAATTAAATAAAATATAAATGAAGAACAAACCATTTTTTTGTTACGATAATAAATTAAATGTCTCTTAGACTAGAATGATGAAGATTTATCTGGGGATATTAAAATAATAAAATATCAAATGTTATCCATTATTTTTATGAATCTACGAACTCAGAGATAGTATTATCTCTTCTTAATGGTCATTCATGACATAATATTGAGGTGAAAGTGTGAATGTAGCAGGATATAACTTGGAGTTCTCCTAGAAGTGTCGAAAAACACATTCATAATACATTTTTCAAGTATCAAAAATCTATATATATCCACCAAGTATATTTAATGATATTTCAAACAATTAATTTTTTTTATATTAATTAAAAATGTTTCTTGATAATTTATACTGGTAAAAATGTCATTGAAACATTAAATTAAATTATACAGTTAATTTATTAACATTTAAAATATAAATATTGATTTTCAAACTCCTTAAACCATCATATAATTATGTTATATAAAACACATGATATATTATATGTAATAAAAAATGGTCAACTTGTTATAACATATAATTAATGCACTTCCATGTGAATTAAGATGATGTAGTTACCCTCTTTGTGATGTGGTTTACTTTTTGAAAAATCATGGTGTGGATAATACACCCATGGCATGCATTTTATTTAATAAATATTTCTATGCATGTAGAATTTTATATAAATATATAGTGGAAAAATATGTTTTATTTTTCAAATTATATCATATATAACAATATGTGAGACCTTATATAAAAAATCTTCTAGATGTCTTCTGAAACTCATTTTTGGAAAATCCATAATTTTACTTTCAATGTTTTTTGTGAACACGTGTTATCGATGATTATCTTAAATTGAATAAATCACTTATTGTGACACCATTAACCATTATTTAACTGAATAAATCATTGAATTATCTAAATAATAATTTTAATTAAATACCTGACTTTATTAATATATCAATACCACTTTTTTTATAGTGGGATCTAGAGCGTTCCCCATTAAACACATGTATCACCATACCTGTATCCACAAAATTTTATTGTATAATTTTTTTGATATTATAATCTACTGTAATTAGAAAAAAAGTTACCATTATATAAAGTGTATTTATATATCAATTATTCTATTCATATTTTCTCAATTCTCCAAGTATTAACTGAAAAGACTAATGAACACATAACATGTAATTACCCATAATGGATTGTCACCAAACATATCCCTTTTACAAATAGATATGTGAATCCCATAACACTTATCAAGATATGGGAATACACATATTTAGTCAATCCTAATCAGGGGCCAATATAACATACTCATTATATTGGGTGAAAATACCATCTTGGTTAAACTACAGCTAATGATAAGATCATTAACATTACCAAATGCCCCTTGATTAGATTATCCTCAGGGTTGATTTTTGAATTATATAAATGTTTGAAGGTTCTCAAGTTAGGTATTTTGTAAATTGTTGGTAATAGTGATTAAATATGAAATAAGGGTCTATAGTATTGCATGTATATAGTATAAGATACACATTTTTATATTACCAGGGGTCATACACCACAACAGACTAGTTTAACATCTCCTCGATGAATTTTATAAAACAATATGAAACTCAATCCAAAATAATAGTTACATGATTTAAAGTCTTATAATACATTATGATGACCATTTATTAGGGATAAATATTTGTTATACTTTGAGAGGACAATTGTAATTTTAATTCATGTAATATGTATAGAAAACACTAATAAACAAATTAAAGTAAGTTATTTTTTTAATAATATTATGCATTTATTTATTATTAAAATACATTTTGAATATAATAATAATGAAATAACTAGGAATCACACTATAGTAAATTTTGAAAATAGTAGTTGTAATTTTTTGGATTCATAGTGGTTTTATTCCAATAAATCATTTCATGGTATTTTTTAATAACCACCATGAAATGTGATGTCATGGCCATTTTAACAGCGATTAGTATTTGTCAAGATGATTTTAATGAAATGTAATGAATAATTATTTTGAGAATATTGTAAATACCACTTCTCATTAAGTTATATATCATAGAAATATTAATATACACTCAAAATGGAATGTAAATATTTTATATTAATAATTTTGTGATAGTTTTAAAAACCACTTCTAAATATTATGAACTTTTTCCCATATATTTGAGTGTCTAAAATTACCCCTATTATTATTAAAATTATTTTAACCAAGGGTAATATTTCAATGACAAAAATAACATCATATTTCCATCTATACCCAGTAATCCAAAACCAATATATACCAATTTTATCTATCCAATATAGTATAAAAACTATAATGACTTCCATACATGAACATAGAATTCTTATTTCTCTCTGATATTGTGTCATGTTTTTACTATCACCAATTTCATCACTTCAGACCAATGGTTCATGAATTTAAATTATCTAATCACACAATAGTACTAGATATATTTAATAATAAATTGAACATGTAAAAATGAGTGGAAGATATATACAAATATAGTTTTACTAAATATAATCAATACAAATATTTTATGTTAGATACAACATTTTGATGTAATGTTTTAGAATCTAAATAACCAAGATCATCTTGAATTTGATTACTTATTAATTTATTTTGATGAATAATTATAAAAAATTTATTTTAAAATTCATAAAGAATCATAAAAAATATTCATTTTATAGTTAATTTGTATTATTCTCACTAGTAACTACCAAAAAAAATCCCCCCCACATAAGACTCAAAATTAAGTATAAATCAGTTATAAACTAAATGAAATGACATATATGGATCAAATATTATAATTAGACCAGAATCATTTTAAAAAACATATCATGGTATTGGTTTAATATTGTTTCAATTAAAATAATCTTCCACAAAAACACATATGAAAACCTTCTCTTAACTAATTTTATCCCAATTACTTGTCGAATGATATACAACTTGATCTAAACTCTGATTACTGAATTGTACAATAATAAATTATATGTTTCCACACATCTCAATTCAGCACCCCAAATGTGTATTACACTTTAATCGTACACTATTCTTTCCCATATATGGGATTTCAAAACTAAAAACTAACCATACCATGACAACGACCATCATTACAAAGAGTTCATCACAAGGAGATAAATGTTATGGTGCTACTTTAACTCATTTTATGATCATGCCTTCCTCTCTAATGTGGATAAGTTTTTAATCATATAGTAAATATTCATATCTTTATTAATTAATAGAATAATATATATTTATATATGAGAATATATTTTATGAAATTAAATTTATGTATTTTTATTTTCATCTCAAATCTAAATTTTAAATAGTAAACAATAAATTATTTCAATAAAATTTTATGAACATACTGTTTTGAAAATTTGTTTTTTTTAATTTTATTCCATATTTAATATTTATATGTTGACTATTAAAATAAATAACGTAAGTGAAAACTAATAAAATTTTCCAATGATTAATCCCCTGTGAGGGTTGTACTTTTTATTGGAATACTATCTGCCATCCACTAAAACACAGTTTCCAAATCACTCTACACTGCTGAGACTCAACTATTATGTGTTTGAATAAGGGTTTCTTAGTCATTTACTATATTTTTAATGGAATGAATTTCAATTTCTTAAATAGAATCATAAAAACCAACAAACCACCAATTTGTGACATCTTCAATTCTTTTTATGACCTGCTGGATAACAGAGATGAATGTTGTTCACATATCATCCCTCCCACATAACCATAATAAAATTTTCCATGAAGTTAATATGTAACATACTCTGAGGATATAATCACTACATGGATAGGTTTTTATCTAACACTTTATTTAGTTTAATATATGAATCAAATAGTCTTTAATAATAAATTAATTTAGTGAAAAAAATAACTCTATTTTTAACCATAAAATTTTCTATGGTTATGGAAAAATTTCCATAATTTTATTTTGTGAACATCGAACCAGTATATTTTACATTAAATATAATTATATACATCCTTCACCTAATAGGTAAAATAATATAACTAAAATTTTGAAATCCTAAATTACCTGATGTGTTGTATATTTATATTTTAATAAAAAAATTGAGCATTCCCCCTTATTATGAGACTTTTGTTAATATATTAGCATTAAATAAAACACATGACGTGAATTGACATGATAATTATCAAAAAATGGATTCATGTGTCCATTTGGTATTCCCTCAAGGAACACTTCATACATTTTTGAAACTTATAAATATATTCCATTGAATTCATGGAACATTATCAACTTGAAATATTTACATTTTTTGAAATTAATTTTCAATGTCCATGGACATAGAATTGAATTGGTCTTTTAAAAATTGAAAAACATCTACAAATAAAATACAAAAATTGTATTTGATTAGTAAAAAAATAAATATCGATGTTAAATTTAAAAATACATGAATATATAGTTATGATAATTACTTTATTAGAGTGTAAAACAACTTATTTTTCCTTTCCAATGGAAGGATCCTTGAATATAAATATTGAATAAGTATGGATACCAAATAATATGTTAAATTTATTAAGAGCATAAGACAACCCATAAATTAAATAATCCTTAATTAATGATTTATTATATTAGGGGACAAATAATGGAATTTCATAATATTGAAAGGTATAGTTTATTGAAAAATAATATACAAAACCTAATAAAATGAAATTGGGATACAATTACATTTTTAAAAACTCCACAACATGACCTTAATGTCTATTGATCTGTAGAAACTTCACGTGATAACTTGGGGCATACATAATATAGTGGTGATCTATAAATCATAGTAAAGAAATAATCATTGCATAACGAGAAGAAATTAAAAAAATTAGTAAATTGGTATACCAAGGTGATACAAAAAAGGGTGAGAATCATAAAAATGAACATTGAACATGATATATGATATAATGACATGGAAATATTGGAATTTGGAAACCCCATAAAATATGACATCATAAGAATAATTCAAGGATAACATCAAAGATAATATCCTTTAGTGTGAATAATATTACCTAACATGTACCATACAAGTAATATCATTAGATAAAAACATTTTCCATTATATTAGTGAGATATATAATTTCGATCCCACTCATGATGTTCATATCATTTACATGAATTTGTGTGGCGCATATATCAAACAACATAGGAACATATTTCATCAATTTTGTTCCCATAATTAATTTTCATGGGTTTTACAAATTTAAGATCCAAATAAATGAATTATTGGTCCATCCTTATGAATACCCTTGAGTGTAAATGGGGATAGTGTGAAAAAATTAAGTTGTTCATATAAAATCACAGGATAACTTTAGAAACACAATGGGTGTACCTAGAGGTTCATGGAATATGTTTATTTGGGTGAAATGTGATCAATAATTAAATGTTAATAATAATGGAAGTAAAATGGTTCTGTTAAAATACATTAAATGATGAAAATTTGAAAAAAAAGTCATATTGCAAAGATAGTACTCGAAAAAAGGGAGAGGTTAGGTTTACTTTCCATTAGAGGGAGCTACTAAAAGTTTGGGAGGACATTATTCTGAGCTTTGGAACACCATGGTAGGTCTTTATATTGGGATATGAAGAGTAAACTTTCACTCAATGGAATTTTAGTAATGTTTAGTTTTAGAATGGTTGGTTATTTGTAGTGAAATAGGGGGGAGTCATTATTAATTTTGAATCATGTGTATTGAACAATATAAAATAAAACAATAAAAACCACAAAGCAACTAGTGGATTTTATCAATGGTTTCTTCTATATGGGCATGATTTCTAGTATTTAAAATGGATAAAATCCAAATGCCTTAATAATATATTTGTGGGGATGTATAGTTGAGTCTTTTTCAAGATGAATTTATTTTAAAACTCTCAAATATAATAAAGGATTTGGAGAATGCATTAAGGGTTTATAAAATTAATCAAATAACATATGAATTAAAATATTTTAGTGTTGTAAAATATTTTTGGTCTTAGATACAATTTATACTATTAATTACATCCCTTTTGGTCTATTATTATATAATAATATTTACTGTATATTTATAACATATTTAATTTTTAACCAACAATTTTACAAACTAATATAATTATGAAAAAATCGACATTAGATAATTTTGATGTTATGATTTCAAAAATAATATTTATTTTCCTAAATAATACTTTAAATAAAAAAATTTAAAGTTTTAATTCAAAAAAAATCTTTTGAAAACTATAGGTTTTTAAGAAAATATAAGTTTTTTGGACCTTATAAATATTATATTGGACCTAAATAATTTATATTTTCATTTTAATATAAATATTAAAAGATAAGAGTATTATATAAAAATATAATTTATTTCAATGTTCTACGATTTATGATAATGTTTTTTTTCAATTAAAATCATATATTTTCATCAAAAATTGGTTTCTTCATTTCAAAATCAAATATTCAATAACACATATAAAATTGTAATAATAAAATTTCATAAATATGATTATTATTTTATTAAAAGGGAAAATTTAATAATTCATACTACTAGAGTATGGACAAAGGGTAAGGTTAGAAATGGTGGGGGTTTCTTGGGGAGTTTCATCAAATATGGTTTGAGTCGTGATCTCTGTAGGCTATAAATTATCCCATAAACAGTTTAGTTGATGATTAAGTTGTTAAATTTCAATATGGTCTTGGTCAAGGGAAAATACATATGATTCTATATCACTCATAATATCTGATAAATGATATTCAAATAGTATGAACCTAAGGGATGATTTTATCACTCCTTACTTCTACAAAAAATTGACTTTACCATAAACCTTAATATATACTAATCTTATCAGTTACTTTCTAATGACTATATTACCAAAGATTAAGATGATTAGTGGAATTTCAAATCAGATACTACATATTTTATAACTTTTCTAGAATACCCAATGTAGTGAATTTATTTCCTATAACTATAATTCTTATTAAATCATTTATTCATTAAAAGGGAATTAATTAATAAAAGAAATTCGATTTAATTCTTCCCCATTTTGAAAACTGTCCCATAATATTTCATTTAATAAAATAAAATTGATGATGGTACAAATATTTCATCACCACTTTCAAGTCCCATTTTGCTTCCTCAAACATGCAGTTCTTCAATAGTACATTTAACATAGTAGGTTGTCTTATTTCAAATAACAATGCCTCTATAAACTAGGATCTTCACTAGAATCTCCTTGAATGAAATATCATTCTATTAGTATACCACCTCTATATTTAATACAAGTGAGGGGTCCATTATTTTCTACCTCTAGAGGTAAACATTGACCACATCATGAAATGCGATATGTTTGGTGTGAGTACTAGTCTGTAGTCTATTGATCTGATGTGATCTTGGATCTCAAAGGGAATGACTTATCTTGGAATAGTTATTCATTTATCTGTAATCCTCATAACTATCTTCTAGGTATATAGATATAGGGACACATTCTATCTAACATTGAACACCAAGTCTCATGTATGATATAATTGAACATTTTATTATATGAGAACATCAATAGGGGAATGTTTTTATCCTAATAGCCTCAGAAATCCATTGAACATGATCTCAACATATCTTATAGAGTTTGAATGGTTTTATTAGAATGAAAATCCATCTATGGTTGATAATAATTTCATAAACGTATCTCTATATCCAATGACTACTGAAGGCATATTCAGTACCTCAAGTTTAACATCATATCTTTACTAAATACAATGGAGAGTGTTATTCTATATAGTCTTGAAATATTACTAATTTAAATTGTATTGTGGTGCTCAAAAGATTTATATTACTTAATTGAAATTAAATGTGTTGAATTTTGTGGTTTTTCACCTATAACCAGGATGGTGTTATTTTTTTTAGATATCACAGGAGTCCTATAATAAAATATAGGGTTATGTTTTCACCTTTTTATACTAGTATGGAAAATGGTTTCATCTTACCCAGAGACTTATGTCATTCATCCTTGACTCATTGACACACAAATCCTTGAGATTCATATTTTGTAATCTTCCTCTTCAGGTTTTCCCACTAGAAGTTCTTCTTCAGAACATTAGACATCATAGAGATTCCAAGATTAATAGATAAGGATGACCAATGCACAAAAGAAATTTATTCCCCCTTTAACTATAGTTTTCATGGGACAAATATCTAGATTCAAAACTTTATAGATATACATTTTCATAGATGATCTATATCATATTAGATACCATTTTCCATAAAACCTCATTGTCTCTCTTATACTTTTTGATCCTCCCAATAATATATGGTTGATTAGTTATTTTATAATGTTTGGACAAATGTCTTTTTATTATTCACATGTTCATCAACTGAACGTCTTAGAAGAATAAATCCCATTTAATCCTCATCATACCTTGGGTTACAGGATCATTAATACTCAAAACATCTTCCACTTTTTTCCTTTACCAAGATAGTAATGTTTTGAAGAATTATAATACTTTATTAGCTCTAACAACCTTTTTGGATGCCTATTGAGTCCATTTTTTTGTGAATATATACATTATGTATTTATGATCCATATATATCTCAAAATTTTCCACATAGATATAATTTCACAAAATCATAATTTTCAAGGTCATTTCATAAAATTATATATTATAAAATGGGTAGTTATGGAAATGGATATTTAATTATTAGGAGGTACGTGCTATAAATATTCCATCTTATATGAGAAAAAAAACCCAATTTTGTTTCCACATCACTGTAAATATAAATTCCTTTCTTACTTTGGGGTAATATGATTACAAGTGAATTAATTGGACTCTTATATTACTCTAGAATTCTTTCATAATATTAATCAGTCCATAAAAACATCACCCCCATAATGAGTTATTTTGGTTAGGGAGATAGATAATCATGAAAAGTTTCTCACAAATAGATGATAGTACACAAATAATCCAATAAAATGATGAATCTCCATCACATGTATTAGTCTTGACCGTCCTTCCATTGCATCTATTTTGTAAGGATCCACATATATGTTTTTTCAAGTGATATCATTCCCAATGAAAGATACTTTCTCTATGTGATACATGAATTTACTATACATCACATACAAAATTTCCCTTTTCTAGGTCTTTAGTAAAACATTCAAATGCAGATCACATTCCTATCTTTTAGTGTAGATAAGAATATTGTGAAAATTTACTACCATAGATTCTTCAATGTAATACAGAAATACATGATTCATTTATTTCATAAAGATAACTAGAGTATTATTAAGTCCAAATGAAACCACTATGAACTTGTACTACTATTAAAATGTATGGAATATAGTCTTGTGGAGATCCCCATTCTTCAATTTACTTAATAATATCACAATTGATGATCTAAATAAAATAATATCTTGGCTCCACATTGCTAATAAAACATGTTATGAATCCATGGTAGAGGATAATTGTTCATCATTGTGATCTTATTATGCTCATGGTAATAAATTTAGAAGTGCATTGTCCCATATATCTTATTGATGTAGAGGACCAGTACAACCCATGCTGATGTGGTTAGGTATTCGAGCCCATTATTCAGATTCTCAGGTAGTTGCTTCTTCGATTATTTAATTTTCACAGTGGACAATCTATATAGATTCTTAGATATTGTATTATCTCTAGGTATCAAATAAATTGAGAACCCAACCTCACATATTGAATGAATACAAGGAAATTATTTGGGAAACACGTCATCATATTACCTTAAAATGGGCATGTCATCAAGGATGATATTTTACATAGCCTATAATATTAGAGTTACATAAACTTGATCATAATTAAATAATTTACATTCTTGAGATGATGATACCAAATAAGAGATTCATTAACATACTTTACATTTATAGTATCTGAGGATGGTTTATCATGTAGAGGGTAATTCCCTTCTTTATGGAATTTATTATTTTTTTATATAAATAATTCCAATCCATTACTATAATTAAATATAATTACACTAAATGTTGAATAAAATTGTTCTCTTAGAAGTTTTTTATAAAATATGGATAGGGGAGACATTATAGACACGGAAAATAAAAATTTCCCATTTTTCAATTTTCATAGATAGCTCAACCGTCATGTTTTGATGTGGTGTTTGAATAAATATACAAAACTTCAGCGACATGAATGAATTCATAAAACCATAATTAAATAGTGTGTTCTTTTTTTGTTGATGAAAAAATATCATACCTATTACCACATAATTTTTTGCATCCACCTCATTCATTTTGATTTCATAATCTTTTTCTTTAAATGTCGGCCTTAGAAGTTGTTTGAATCTATTGTCATTGAAAACCCTTAGATTAGTGAATTTATTTTCATATTTTCCTTATTTCATATAGATTAAAATATTGAAAAAGAATGAGGGTTGATCAGATCATTCCTTTATCCTATCAAATTGGTCTGTTTCCCATTTTTGAATTCTCTTGTTTTGTTCCCTTCCGTCTGTGAGTCAAATCTTTTCCATGTCACCTTTAATAAATTTCCTAGATTTGTTTCTTACATTTTTTAGAAGTGGGGAGTTTTTCATTATTTCTCCCAAGAGATTTCTCCATCACACTTCAGTAATTAAAATAAATTATCAACACCATATCTCCAAACCAATGAGATAATAGAAATGCATGACATTCATTTTGATAATGATTGAAAAAAACTTCTCTTAGGTATCAAAGTATCTAATTTTCAATGATTTTCATAGACTCGGTTACATCGCACCAATGTATTGTTAAAAATTAATATTTTGGGAGATTAAAAATAATAACCCATATCATGAATGTATTTTCATGATTTACTCATACACCTCGATGGATTCGTTGTCCTATTTATTGATGAAAAGGAAATATATATCCAATTTAATTAAAATATTTAGAAGAAAATATTTTTTAAAAAATTGGAATTCTTTGTACTCCATAACTTAAATCTCTTCCTCAAGGATTATATTTCTTATTGGCATCCAAAATTGGTAAAATTATCATTTTATATAATAAAACTATAACATGATATTCCCATTATCATAGAAATGATGAATGGGGGATGAATTTTCAATATAGTTGATCCATTATTCCACAATTATTGGATTGAATGATTCACTAAGAGTTATAGACACTTTTTAAATAAAGTTCCCAACTGAATATTGCTAATTCTTAGGGGTGTGTGTCTTTCCCCTATAATTCAAGATTCTATTTAGAAAAGGAGTTTATAGAGAAAGTATTATCCTTATTTTTTCAACCCTTATCTCAATAGTTTGGGCATCTCATTTTCCAAGACATTACATTTCTCATAACTTCAGTTATTGATTCCATATTGCCTATTATCAGAAATTGACTAATATAAATGGAAACATATGGATGTGAATTTTGAAACAAGTAAAAGGTAATAGTTCAAAATAGAAGGGGAAAAAAATTAAATGACATTTATTCTTTAAACATTGAAATTATAGGTTTCATTCTATGTTATCTGGTATAAATTTCCTAACATTAAATCATATGTTCATTTTTGATTCATTTATAATGGTTCAAAAGTATGATGATAATTTACAAAATCGTATCACCTATGAGTGTCAAACTAAGAATATTGAATTTCATTTTTTATTCACCATTTGATGATGTATTCGAAGACCTATATACCCTTTTGGGGTAATTATCCCTTGCTATAATTATGATAGATCCACATCCACTTGTAATGTCAATAAAGGAATTTGGTTTATTTATAGACACATATTCTATACATTACATAAACATAGGAATATTTTTCTATGTTTAGTCTTAATATTAAGGCTTTCACTATGGTTTTCTATTCCAAATTCATAAAAATAACTAGACCTTTCTCTGACACCCACTTTCAAAACCGATATATTTATTAAAACTTAACTCATGATTTATTACGTAAAGACATGCATAATTAATTACAAAAATATTAAATAGCCTATTATCTTTGTGAAGTAAAATATATAACATAATAACATGAAATATGGATATGAAGAAATATTTTAAATACTCCATAACATGAATTCAATACACATTGATCTTTTAAAACATAATGTGATAACATGGGGATGTATATAAGAAAGTGGAGACATATAAATCCCAATAAGGTAATAATCACTATATAAAATGATAAAATTAATAAATATTAGTTAACTAGAAAATAAAGGTGACATAAAAGGGGTTATAATCATAAACATGAACATTTAATCTTTATATATGATGATAACATCAAGGCACAATAGAATGTGGAAACAACATAAAACATTACATCATAATCTTACTATTAGGATAACCATATAGACATCATTACATAGTTTGATAAATGTAACCTAAAATTATGAAATAATGGCATATCATGAGTTAATAACATTGCATAATTCATTGGAGGGAGGTATAATTATTATCCCACTTGTTATGTTCATATCATTTACATGAATTTATATTCCATGTAACACCCTGAGCTTCCATGATACGCTTTTCATTCAATAATGAAATAGCTTGCATTGTACGCAACTTCGAGTTCTAAAACACCGGAACTAATCAAAGTAGCCGTTATGAATAGTAATAACCACTTTTTAAAATTATAGAAATTTTATATTTCAAAATGGACTTCATTTTTGTATTCGGAATATCGAAATTAGCCTATGTTGAATTTTGGGTATTTTTCTGAGAACTTCTAATTTTTATGAATAGTGAAAAATACTTAAAAACAAATTTTTTAATCAAAATAATTTATAGTGATAAATTATACTATTTAGTGGTTTTAAAGTATAATTATAATATATTTTTACCATTTTATCCAATGGTAGTCATTAGAATTAATTTAACATTGAAATTGGACATAAACAATTGCCAATCTTTTGATATAAATTGTTTCTTAAAAACACGCTATCTGTCGTGACAGCGGGAATTAATCATAAAATTAATTAATGCAACTTATATGTTTGGAATTTTGTAAAATAGACATCATTTTTGAATTCGGAATATCAATTATAGCTTAGGGAGAAATTTTGGCATTGTTCTGAAAAACTTCAATTTTTGATGAATAGTGAAACCACTAAGTGGTAGTTAAATAACTGATTTTTCGTTTAAATGAAATATTAACACTTCTGTGTTTTGATTTTCAAAAATCCGACATAAATGGTTGTCATTAAGAAGTAAAATGTGGTTCAATGAGATTAAAATAATTTTTGGGGAATAGTAACTTTTAAGTTCTTAATCGCGATTAGAGGTAATTAGTGTAGTTTAAGGTAAAAATAATGTTTTAATAATATGAGATGATCTTGACACATGTCCTACCCTCATTGGATGTTCCATGGCCAACCAAGAAAATCCATGGGTCAACTTGGGGACCCCATGGATCCACTTTAGTTGGAAAATGACATAAATACCTTTTATTTAATGTTAAAGTAAAAAATGACACAAACATGAAATGTTTTACTAAAAAAATTTTTACATTGGGTTATACAAGTAATATTTTTGACTATAAATAGTCATTGGAAATCTAAAAAGATTTCCTACATCATAGTATTTTTTATATAATTTTTAGACATTAAATAAATTAAATTATTTATGACATCATTATGATGCAGCGATGACCTCATTATTTAACGATTTTAATAAAATGAAAAGATAATGTACAATCCAAGGCTTACACTTGTCCAAAGACTATTGGATGGGTATATTTAGAACCCTTATCACCTTATCCTTGAATTATATAATTGTGGGACCTCTAAAATCCGAAACTCATTTTATAATAAAGTGACTTTTCTTTACTTTCCAAGAGTGCCCCTGCTCTCCACTTATAAAAGGCCCCCACCTCTACCACCTCATTCAAACTTTCAAGCCATTTGGCTCGGCCAACCTCTGCCCAAATACTCTCCCAACTTCCCCCTATTACTCCTAGAAGCCTCACATTGGGCAGAACCTTTCCCAAGGAAGCCTTTGGCTCAAATCAAAAAGAGTTACCCGATTTTGAGGTAATGTCTTCTCTAATGTTGTTTTGTTTTATTTTTCTTCTCCAAACCCCTAAACACTTTTTATTAATTTATTTTGTAACAACACAAGTATCATAAATATACTAGGATGTTGTTATAAGAAGGATTCGAGCTACACTTACACACACCTACATCTAATGGTTAAAGAACATACGGTTTCTATGGATGGCGAATTTCTGCCTCACGAAACGATGATTGTTCAACACTCATATAACACCTTCAAAGGTGGCCATTAAGATGTAACTATATTTATATATGATATATAATATGTTTATGTTTTACTTATGCTTCTGTATTTCTCATTTATGGCATACTTTATGATTTCCATTATGGGTAAACGTGATAATTTCATTTTAGGAAGTGCGGACTACCGCCCCCTCAAAGTGATTTGAATCGTTAATGCCATATGTGGGATGTATAAAGGATGGAGTAAATGGTATTATACACTATATTATACTGTAATTATATTATACATTTATATCATTATGATTTTATTCCATTAAATACGAAATAGAAATGAAAGTAGCGTTCATGCGTACGTACGGCTTACCGTCTCCATGAACGGTGCATTTCATTTCTTACCTCTAAATGTTACGTAATATTATAAATGAATGTATATACTGGATATATATGATATATATGACATCTAAATCATGAATATAATTTTGGAGATAATGGATATTCTACCTCATAAACAACTTGTGATTATAAGAAGTTTATTGTTGACTCAAGTACCAAAGATCGACAAAACGACCGTTATTAACATAAATAATTACATAATGTTCATATCATTGTAATAAGGGATATAAAAAGGATAATGAAATTGAAAATGGTTCTTAATAAGTTATATATTAACTCTAGTTTATTATTCAGGAGTTTAAATAACGGTTGAGTCAAGTCAGACACGAGGTAAGGGAATTTCATAACCCAACTTCCATTCTTTGGGTTAATCTCCTACTTTCAAATTATGTCATGATATTATTATGTCGTATATTGTATTTATAATTTCTTTATGTGTACATATAGTGAATACACATAATAGATATATTTTATTTAAAAATGATCTTTTTAAGGGACTTCATCTCAATCTCCATTCTTTGAGGAATATTTTGTTTTATACACAAATTTCTTTTATACAGTGTATAAACCCCTTTGACTTTTACATTTATTCAAAAGGAATCTTTTTATACGAAGCGTTTTACTAAACAACAAAAAGGGAATGTTTTTCTTTCCGTACATATGCGGCGACAACGACTTCTCCGCCGCCGTGACCATTATATCAATGTGTTGTATTGATATCTTGTGATTGAAATGTGGAAATGTTATGTTTCTTTTATGCATGTTTTATGTGATACGATTATGTTATGGTTTATGATATGTTTAAACCTATTCATATGAGGAATGTATTGGAATTAATATGTGACGGGTGGAGCCCGCTATAGCTCCTCGATGCATCGGTAGGTCTCATGAGACAACTAGACGTGGAATTGGCCAAGGCCCTTTCCCAGTTTGATTTATGGTTTTGGCCGAGGCCTTAATCATTTTAGACGTCTTGGCCGAGGCCTTGACAAAATGTTTTAGAATGTATGGCATTATACATTCCCTCATTATGAAAGTGGTTATTGATTTTTCATGAGATTATTCGACCAGTAGAATATCCATGTGAAGAAGTAAATGGCATTATTTCATTTTACTTTTGCCATATTATGCTAAAGTTCATGTTTAAAAGGATTTTGTTTTAGTTATACATTGCCTTAAATGTTTATGTTTATTGATGAAATCTTCCGCTATATTGTTATCCTTACCGAGAATCTGAGCTCACCCCTTTCAATGTTTTAATATTTTTCCAGGATGTGAAGAAGTATTTTATGAATGACCTGCAGGGATAGTCAAAAGAGGATATGAGTGTGGACTATGAAGACTTTGTTATTAGTTTTTCACTTTATGATGTAATGTAACATTTATGAATGTATCTAGTGTTTCCAAGGCTACTAAACTAATCGGTCTTTCGAGACTTGATCTTTTGTGATCATGCCAATGTTACAAAGTAATGCACTGACTCTGGGTAGCTGGGGTCGGGGCGTTATAGTTGGTATCAGAGGTAGTTTAGTACTAACCTTGGAAACTAGATATAGATAAACTCTGATTAGAGCACATATCCCAAAGATAGACTTTGAGGATT
The DNA here is from genome assembly GCA_963277665.1 of Viscum album. Lineage (NCBI taxonomy): Eukaryota > Viridiplantae > Streptophyta > Magnoliopsida > Santalales > Viscaceae > Viscum > Viscum album. The sequence continues at coordinate 285,219,851 of OY728151.1, read as the reverse complement.
AGTATAGAAGAACTTCCTAGAATTTTGTTATTGTAGAGATTTTGTGAGTTTTCTGAGAAATACATCCCTGTCTGGACACGAGCAGGTAGAGGCGGCTCTGGCACAGATGTACCTAGGGGTAAAACCCGAAAACACCACTTTGAGCTAGACTCGAACGGGAACTGGTGCACGACAATGGGACTTGCTGCACTCTTGGTTACGACACTCCCGGGGGATATGCTTAGGATAATTCTCATTTTCTTTACAAACCACTATGAAGGGTTATGAGTATATACTTCCTCAAAGGAAACATTTCTTTTTATGATTATGGATTATATCAATAAATAGTTCAATTTATGTTACGTATTTTATAAGTATGGAATTATGTATTTTGATTCATAAACTAATCTAGTTTATGCCATTGTATAGAAATGGCGCCTAGTGGAAGGAATGGAAACCGTATCAATGCACGAACTCCGTGTAGGGATTGACCTCATGCTCAAGATAATTATTGTGGATCTGGAGATACAAATGGTGCTGATCAACTTATTACCATACTGGGACAACTCACTCAGGTTATGAATAATAACCTTACTCGTATGGAGCACCCTGATCCGCAACGTGGAGGATCAATGTTAGACCGCTTCATGAGGCAACAACCACCAACATTTAATGGGGGTACAAATCCATTAGTAGCTGAGCAATGGATAAACTCCTTAGAGAAAATATTCCATGCCTTGGGGAGTAATGAAAGGGAAAAGGTTATCATGGCAGTTTACCACCTCACTGGGGATGCTGATCAATGGTGGTCATTGATTCAAAACACAAAGGAAGATGATGACATATCGAATATGGAATGGAAGGAGTTCAACGATCTTTTCTTAGAAAAATACTTTCCTCATGACCATAGAGCAGATATGGAAAGGCAATTTCTGAGTCTGAAACAAAAGGAGGATGAGAATGTCGCAAAGTACGAGGCCAACTTTACAAGGTTAGCGAGGTATGCTGCAGATTATATACGTAACCCAAGAGGTAAGATTGATCGTTTCTTTGATGGGTTAAAACCATTTCTCCGTCGAGCTTTAGTATCACAATCGTTCTCAACATACGAAGATATTGTCTCATGTGCTATCAAGACATAAAAGGAATTCTTTAAGTCTTATGAGAACAAAGTAAAGTAAGAGAATAAGAGAACGGCGGAACAAGAGACAGATAAAGGGAAAAAGGGAAAGAAGGATTTTCCATTATGTGATAATTGTGGGAAAAATCACCCTGATACTTGCCTAAAAGGAATGGGAGTTTGTTATAAATGTGGAGAAAAAGGTCACCAGGCGCGTGATTGCAAGGGAAAGAAAGAGGCTATAAATGTTGAATGCTACAATTGTAGGGAAATGGGGCATTATGCAAATGAATGTACTTAGCGTCAGGGAAACTTAACTCAGAAAAGGCCAAGGGATCAAGGAAAATCTTATGCTGTTACTAAAGTTGAAGCAGGATAATTAATGTATTGGTGCTTTTGGACTCATGGATTATATTCTGGTTATTAGAATAATGTGATATATATATATATAAGGATTGTACTGTAGTACTTGTTGATTTCAGTAAGGTTTTAATATGATGAAGGTAATCATATTTTTATTATGTGACAAAAAGAGAAACTTTAATTTGTTTGGGGAATCTGATAAATTGATTTTGGAATTAAGAGACCTTTTAGAGGAAGTCTGGACAGAGGTATTTTGTATAATTATAAAGGTTGGAGTGGATTAAGTTGATCTTTGGATAGTATTGTTTAAGGTTAAAAAATTTATGAAGATTATTTTTGGAATATTATAGTTTTAGGAAAAGGACAACTTGCAGGGTGGGGCACAACCCGTCGCGTTGGACAAAGCTGTAGGAATCGAACCCACAACCATAGTACGAAAAGCCTTTATTTCCTACCACTAGCCTACAGGAAGTCCGTGGTTATTACAATATAATTTTACTAATCTAAATGGCAATTTTTAACATTTGGAACCTTATAAAATTAGGATAAGTATAATATTTTTGAGTTCTATTATCTTTTTGAGTGAAAGATGAGTTGAAGGTTGAAACTCTAATTGTCAAGCATAAATATATATATACCTATATCTCATTCAATGAATAAATTAATTCTTAAACTTTAGTAAAGGGATATTAAAACAAAAAAATGTGTTATCCTAATACCTTATGTCTTGTTGAACTGATGATATTTTAAATCAACATAGATTGAAGGCTTTGAGGCCCTCAATTTGACAGTTGATTGTGATTGATGACCACAATCACTCCCTACATATATTTACGTTTTCCCCCCAATTATACATCTCTAATTTCCACTAATGTTCTCCTTATCGAGATCATAATTTTGTGGTGACTTTCTTATTTCAATTTCCCTCTTATTAAGGCTAAATTTTAATAACCTTATTTCCGATGTGGGTTTTCTACAAAGGTATTTTCTATTTTCAACCTTTTATTTTCAAAGAAAAATATCAAATTGTGAGGACACAATTTATTGAAGGAGGGGAGAATGTAACACCCCGAGCTTCCATGATACGCTTTTCATTCAATAATGCAATAGCTTGCATTGTACGCAACTTCGAGTTCTAAAACACCGCAACTAATCAAAGTAGCCGTTATGAATAGTAATAACCACTTTTTAAAATTATAGAAATTTTATATTTCAAAATGGACTTCATTTTTGGATTCGGAATATCGAAATTAGCCTATGTTGAATTTTGGGTATTTTTCTGAGAACTTCTAATTTTTATGAATAGTGAAAAATACTTAAAAACAACTTTTTTAATCAAAATAATTTATAGTGATAAATTATACTATTTAGTGGTTTTAAAGTATAATTAGAATATATTTTTACCATTTTATCCAATGGTAGTCATTAGAATTAATTTAACATTGAAATTGGACATAAACAATTGCCAATCTTTTGATACAAATTGTTTCTTAAAAACACGCTATCTGTCGTGACAGCGGGAATTAATTATAAAATTAATTAATGCAACTTATATGTTTGGAATTTTGTAAAATAGACATCATTTTTGAATTCGGAATATCAATTATAGCTTAGGGAGAAATTTTGGCATTGTTCTGAAAAACTTCAATTTTTGATGAATAGTGAAACCACTAAGTGGTAGTTAAATAACTAATTTTTCGTTTAAATGAAATATTACCACTTCTGTGTTTTGATTTTAAAAAATCCTACATACATGGTTGTCATTAAGAATTAAAATGTTGTTCAATGAGATTAAAATAATTTTTGGTGAATAGTAACTTTTAAGTTCTTAATCGCGATTAGAGGTAATTAGTGTAGTTTAAGGTAAAAATAATGTTTTAATAATATGAGATGAGCTTGACACATGTCCTACCCTCATTGGATGTGACATGGACGACCAAGACAATCCATGGGTCAACTTGGGGACCCCATGGAGCCACTTTAGTTGGAAAATGACATAAATACCTTTTATTTAATGTTAAAGTAAAAAATGACACAAACATGAAATGTTTTACTAAAATTTTTTTTACATTGGGTTATAGAAGTCATATTTTTTACTATAAATAGTAATTGGAAAGCTAAAAAGATTTCCTACATAATAGTATTTTTTTTATAATTTTTAGACATTAAATAAATTAAATTATTTATGACATCATTATGATGCAGCGATGACCTCATTATTTAACGATTTTAATAAAATGAAATGATAATGTACAATACAAGGCTTAAACTTGTCCAAAGACTATTGGATGGGTATATTTAGAACCCTTATCACCTTATCCTCTAATTATATAAGTGTGGGACCTCTAAAATCCGAAACTCATTTTATAATAAAGTGACTTTTCTTTACTTTCCAAGAGTGCCCCTCCTCTCCACTTATAAAAGGGCCCCTACTCTACCACCTCATTCACACTTTCAAGGCATTTGGCTTGGCCAAACTCTACCCAAATACTCTCCCAACTTCCCCCTATTACTCCTAGAAGACTCACTTTGGGCAGAACTCTTCCCAAGGAAGCCTTTGGCTCAAATCAAAAAGAGTTACCTGATTTTGAGGTAATGTCTTCTCTAATGTTGTTTTGTTTTATTTTTCTTCTCCAACCCCCTAAACACTTTTTATTCATTTATTTTGTAACAAAACCAGTATCCTCAATATACTAGGATGTTGTTATAATAAGTATTCGAGCTACACTTACACACACCTACATCTAATGGTTAAAGAACATACGGTTTCTATGGATGGCGAATTTCTGCCTCACGAAACGATGATTGTTCAACACTCATATAACACCTTAAAAGGTGGACATTAAGATGTCACTATATTTATATATGATATATAATATGTTTATGTTTTACTTATGCTTCTGTATTTCTCATTTATGGCATACTTTATGATTTCCATTATGGGTAAACGTGATAATTTCATTTTAGGAAGTGCGGACTACCGCCCCCTCAAAGTGATTTGAATCGTTAATGCCATATGTGGGATGTATAAAGGATGGAGTAAATGGTATTATACACTATATTATACAGGAATTATATTATACATTTATATCATTATGATTTCATTCCATTAAATACGAAATAGAAATGAAAGTAGCGTTCATGCGTACGTACGGCTTACCGTCTCCATGAACGGTGCATTTCATTTCTTACCTCTAAATGTTACTTAATATTATAAATGAATGTATATACTGGATATATATGATATATATGACATCTAAATCATGAATATAATTTTGGAGATAATGGATATTCTACCACATAAACAACTTGTGATTATAAGAAGTTTATTGTTGACTCAAGTACCAAAGATCGACAAAACGACCGTTATTAACATAAATAATTACATAATGTTCATATCATTGTAATAAGTGATATAAAAAGGATAATGAAATTGAAAATGGTTCTTAATAAGGTATATATTAACTCTAGTTTATTATTCAGGAGGTTAAAGAACGGTTGAGTCAAGTCAGACACGAGGTAAGGTAATTTCATAACCCAACTTCCATTCATTGAGGCATATTTTGTTTTATACAAAAATTTCTTTTATAAAGTGTATAAACCCCTTTGAATTTTACGTTTATTCAAAAGGAATCTTTTTATACAAAGCGTTTTACTAAATGAAAAAAAGGGAATGTTTTTATTTCTGTACATATGCGGCGACAACGACTTCTCCGCCACCGTGACCATTATTTGAGTTTCGGCTTCCTCTACAAGCCATCATTTTTTTTGATGAAAAATAAATACAAAGTTTTAACTTTCTTTTATTTTGGTATTGAAAATGGTTTTGAAAGCGTTTTTATTATATCAATGTGTTGTATTGATATCTTGTGATTGAAATGTGGAAATGTTATGTTTCCTTTATGCATGTTTTATGTGATACGATTATGTTATGGTTTATGATATGTTTAAACCTATTAATATGAGGAATGTATTGGACTTAATAAGTGACGGGTGGAGCCCGCTATAGCTCCTCGATGCATCGGTAGGTCTCATGAGAAAACTAGACGTGGAATTGGCCAAGGCCCTTTCCCAATTTGATTTATGGTTTTGGCTGAGGCCTTAATCATTTTAGACGTCTTGGCCGAGGCCTTGACAAAATGTTTCAGAATGTCTGGCATTATACATTCCCTCATTATGAAAGTGGTTATTGATATTGCATGTGATTATTCGACCAGTAGAATATCCATGTGAAGAAGTAAATGACATTATTTCATTTTACTTTTTCCATATTATGCTAAAGTTCATGTTTAAAAGGCTTTTGTTTTAGTTATACATTGCCTTAAATGTTTATGTTTATTGATGAAAGCTTCCGCTATATTGTTATCCTTAATGAGCATCTGAGCTCACTCCTTTCAATGTTTTAATATTTTTCCAGGATGTGAAGAAGTATTTTATGAATGACCTGCAGGGATAGTGAAAAGAGGATATGAGTGTGGACTATGAAGACTTTGTTATTAGTTTTTCACTTTATGATGTAATGTAACATTTATGAATGTATCTAGTGTTTCCAAGGCTACTAAACTAATCAGTATTTCGAGACTTGATCTTTTGTGATCATGCCAATGTTACAAAGTAATGCACCGACTCTGGGTAGCTGGGGTCGGGGCGTTACATTCCACATTGATCATAAAACATAAGAATGCATTTCATCCCTTTTAATAAAATGATTAAAAAGTGTGGGTTATATACATGTATATCCTAATTAATTGCTGGATTGTTCCATCCAGGTGAATACCCTTGATTCAAAATGGGTATGGTATTCACTGTGAAAATGTTCAGCATAGAAAATCACAATATAATTTCTACAGTATAATGGGTGTACATAAAGGTTCATGGAATGAAATAATGTGATTGAAATGTTTTCTATAATTACATTTTAATCATAAGTATAGTAAAATTTATTTTTAATATACACATTAAAACATAGAAAATTGGAAATAAAAAGGCATTCTATAAAGAGAGTACTTGAAATAAAAATGGAGTGGAGGGGACTACTTAACTTTTTAGGGATCTTCTAAAAGTATGGGAGGAACTTCTAAAAAGATTTCAAAGGCCTTGGGAAGGATTTACTTTCACGACCCTTCCCACGGGGCCCATGTTGTGACTACCCCATGCATGCCTTCTATAGGCCAGGGGCTAGTGACTAGAACTAGAATGGTGTATCCTTATAATGGGAAGGCATTGACTTTAAACATGTACTAACACAAAAACCATGAACACAACACGAAGAAACCATGAAGTAAACTGCTATAGTAAAAAAGTGTTCTGAATGAAAAGGGTCTAGAATACGAGCCCAAATGAAAAGTACAAGTACAACTGAAAAGAGAAAACAACTCCTGGATCATCCAACGAGGAACCTACATGAAGGGTATGTATAGCTCATGATCAATAGTCACTATGACACGTCATGACAAATGGTACACCTTTGAGAATCATCTAGTCTTGGCCCCCTCAGCCTTGATCAATGTTGTTTGTCATCTGTACAAGACACAACAAGGTGTGGGCATAGCCTATGTAGGGTTGAGTATAACTGTAATGACCCAAAATTCTAAATAAATATTGTTTCTAAATTTTATGTGTTATTTTATTTTATTTTTATACTCAACAAAAATGTTTCATTTGATAACATGAGTATGATTAAAATGAGACTGTTGGGTTTTGACTGTTATTTGACCATTGGTCAATATGACCGCTGGAAACTAAACGTTTTGACTATTGTCTCTAAATACAAGCAATCTTGGTTAATTAATATAGAAAGAAGATTCGATGGCCTCACCCAGTAGTCTTGGACCGATCGAAGCCCATCTAACAGAACTTGGGAAGGAGGTAGCACCACTGGGCTTTTCTCTGGACCAAACCCAAGCTGAACTTCATCGTATAAAGCTAGAATGGGATCACCTTCGCGAGAAGTTCAAACTGATAGAAATTACTACTCGTGCGATGTTGGCCGAGCCTCCCTCGGATTATCTCACCTTAGCACACCTTACACTTAGGTCCTATGCTGGTGTGATAAGGGGCTATGTAAGGAGACCGTAACTTTCTTGTGTAATACTTTGTTTTAAATAAAAATTTCTATTTCTTTTATGAATTTTCAAATGACCGGATAAATATAGTATGCATATTTTTGATGAATTTTAGAAAAAGGATATTTTAAATATGTTTATGTAAACCCAAAATAACTAAAAATATGTAATGATTTTCAAAAAATGGTCTTCTACAATTATGTTCAGTACGAAATTTAGAGTCTAATAAGATCAACTTGATTTTTGATGAATAGTAAATTATGAATAGTGATTTTATGATTAGGATTAATAATGTGTCCAAATGGATTAGTAATCTCACTTAATGAAAGTATTAAAATAAGCTAGGCACTTTGATTAAGTAATGTGATTCAATAAAATGGTTAAATAACGGTTTCATAAATTATTATTCAAGAATTAGTTTTTTCGTATGAATAGTGTTTTTTAATTAAAATTTTAATTAATAATATTTAGAAAATTATTTTTATAAAATGGACTTCATTTTTTAACTCAGAGCATCGATATTATGTTAAGGAAATTTTTGGGGATTTTTCTGAAAAAAATAAATTTTCGATGAATAGTGTTTTTAATTAAAAATTTAATTAAAAATATTTAGAAAATTATTTTTATAAAATGGATTTCATTTTTGAAATCAGAGCATTGATATTTGGTTAAGGTGAAATTTTGGGATTATTCTGAGAAAGTTGAATTTTCGATGAATAGTGAAAATACAGTTTTTAAGTTACGGGTGTTTAATGACATCATTAAATGATGTATTAAGTATGTAATCAATATGGTCGACTTATGAATAGTAATATAAGGTATGAGGTGTCCCAAGTGGCCAATACCATGGGCAAATACCATGGGCAAGCCCATGGTTTTTCCAAAACCACTAATGAGGTGTCCCTTGGCCATTAATGCTTTGTCCCCTCACTTTCCCTATAAATACCAAGCCATCCTCTCATCCATTCGACTCCCCACTCCCCCCCAACGAAGTTCTGGTCTCCTTACCTCCCAAGGAGTCCTCCCAAGGTGCCCCCAAGCCCTCAAGGTCCAAAACTTTGAATTTTAAGAGTTACGTTTTAAGGTAAGGGATCTGACCTCTCTCTTTAATTTCAAGTAATCTCTTTTATGTCATTCCTTTTATGCTCCATGTTCTTATGTTGGAGGATGTTATTTTATACTCCTCTTACTACGCTTTTCATGTTTATATAATGAGAGATACCCTCTTACTCTCATTATTTCGTTTTATGAAGTTTTAAGTGGCGCCGTTAGGCTGCCGAAATTTTTGTAACGGATTCTTTCTCCCTTCTCATTTTTCAAGATCTATTTTCATGTAAAGTATTTCAAGTTCCTTTTTATTTTGTTGGGGTATGATCTCTAAATTTATCATACTGATCTTTTATGTTCATATGATGAGAGACCCCATTTGATCTCTTCAATTCAGTATTTTGAAGTTTTAAGTGGCGCCGTTAGGCTGCCGAATTTTTAAGTGGTTCTTCACCATTCTCGTTTTGAAGTTCTACTTTCATGTCAATTATTTCAAGTTCCTTTTTGTTATGTTTGGGTATGATATCTATATCTATAATACTGGACTCTTATGTTCATATGATGAGAGACCCCATTTGATCTCTTCAATTTAGTATTTTGAAGTTTTAAGTGGCGCCGTTAGGCTGCCGAATTTTTAAGTGGTTCTTCACCCTTCTCGTTTTGAAGTTCTACTTTCATGTCAATTATTTCAAGTTCCTTTTTGTAATGTTGGGGTATTATCTCTATATCTATCATACTGGACTCTTATGTTCATATGATGAGAGACCCCATTTTATCTCTTCAATTCAGTATTTTGAAGTTTTACGTGGCGCCGTTAGGCTGCCGAATTTTTAAGTGGTTCTTCACCCTTCTCGTTTTGAAGTTCTACTTTCATGTCAATTATTTCAAGTTCCTTTTTGTTATGTTGGGTTATGATCTCTATATATATCATAATGGACTCTTATGTTCATATGACGAGACACCCCATTTGATCTCTTCAATTCAGTATTTTGATGTTTTAAGTGGCGCCGTTAGGCTGCCAAATTTTTAAGTGGTTCTTCACCCTTCTCGTTTTGAAGTTCTACTTTCATGTCAAGTCTTTCAAGTTCCTTTTTAATTATCTTGGGGAATTATTTCTATATATATAATACTGGAATCTTATGTTCACATTATGAGAGACCCTATTTGATCTTTTCAAATCATTTTGTTTGAAGTTTAGGTAACGCCGTTAGGCTGCCGAACTTTCATAAGAGAAATCTAATTTTTGTCTTCCTTCCATGTTTTTCATTTCAAATGGTATGTCCTTGAAATTTCATTACCATGATCATGTATCCATCTTATTATATACATCTACTATTTTATGGGTCATTTATGAATGTTTGACCCATTTTCCCTCTCTTTTTAATGTCTTCTAAAACCTCGTAACATAGCCGTTATGCTGCAGAATTTCCGTCTCAAAATGTCTCTCTCTTTTTCTAAAGTTCTTTTATATTATTAAGTGAATACTAAAAGCTATTTCTTATAAAGGGGTATTCACATATATACCAAAATGTTCTATTTTAAATTATGGGATTTACATACATGAGACCCACCTTCCTTTTCTGTGGGTTTTAAAGTGACGTAAAGATCATGTCTTTAAAGCAGTTTTTAAAATGTTATGATTACGAAATGAAACCCATTTATTTTGTGCTATATGAGTTCTTTATGAAATGTTTGATGATGATATATGTGGCTCACATGATAATAAAGGCAAATTTAAGGGTGCGCCCTGATAGCGCTCCAATGCATTGGGTAAAGACTTAATCTCTAGAGATGACCATTTTTAACGACGCCTTGGTGAATAACCTTGGTAATTTTTAACGACGCCTTGGTGAATAACCTTGGTAATTTTTAACAACACCTTGGGTATGGACCTTGGTGAAACGAAATGATTGTCAATATTAAATGTTGCAGCCACATCTTCAAGTTATGAAAAAGTTTTATTTTTATTATGATATGCCTCATGATTTCATTTTCATGCCTTAAAGTTCTTTTCATGAATTTATTGATGTATCTCAAGTTCATATGTAAAATGTTTCAATTATTTCCCTTGATGGGCCTTATGCTCACCCTTTCTTTTGATGTATGTCCCCAGGTTATGAGATGCAGTAATGAGCCTAGGGTGAACATGAGGAGAAGCCTTTCAAGTGTTTAAGAAGAATGTTATTTTTTGTTTCATGTTTTATGTTACTTGTTTCCAAGACACTAAACCTTAAAGATCCTCAGTTCCATGTAATGGAATGAAAGTTATGTTATAAAAAGATGGGATGCTATAGTTGGTATCAAAGGATGGTTTAGTTATTTGTGGAAATTAGGATATGAAAACTCTAGGAAGAACCCTATAGAAAAGTTTAAATATAGGAAATCTTCCTAGTATTTTGGTGAGTATTGAGTAAGGGGTTGCCAAGCAAATACATCCCTGTCTGGATACGAGCAGGTAGAGGTGGCTCTGGCATAGATTTACATAGGGGTAAAACCCGCAAACACCGCTTTGAGCTAGACTCAAACGGAAACTGGTACACGACAACGGGCCTTGCTGCACTCTTGGTTACGACACTCCCGGGGGATATGCTTTGGTAAATTCATAAGCTTGGTATGAACCATTATTAAAGGAACAAAGATAAAATAAAATAAAGATTCACATAAGAATATATGATCATGGATAACCTAGATGGGAAACTAGGGGATCACAAGTTAGGGTATACTTTTCTTCTACAAGTTATCCTTATATGCTTTAAGTTCCTTTTCATGATTATTGGTTAAGTATTTAAGCCTCTAATTATACTTTCTCTTCTTAGTTAATGGTGGGAAATGGAATAACGTATCCCAACAACCAATGTGATAGGAAATGCGATAATTTACATATTAATATGACAGAGATGATTAGGGGATTAAAAGATGATTATTATTTTGGAAGACGTTCACTATTTTGGGGACCCTATATGATCGAGGTAAATAGATTACTATAGTATTTTCATTGAGGAGTAAGGTTGACTTATATTTTGAAGAATTGATGAATTTAAGGTGGACTTATAGTAATTTAGGTTACTTATGGGAATGATTAACCTATCTTGGGTAAAATATGTTTAGGTTAGATACTTTTGTTATAAGATGTTAGGAGTGGTTGATGTTGTCTGGAGATGAACAATGAAGTTGTTTTGGAGGACTATGTTATCAAATCCTTCTTGTATTTGGGTTTCAATCTTAGTTTGGTTTATTTTGAGGAATTTTAAGGACTGTTATTTATGGAATGGTCTATGATGAACTTTGGGTAGTACCATGGAACTTTGAAGACTTAAAAGTAGTTTCCATTCCTATGGGATTCTTTCTTTTTGTAGAGTTGTTTTACCTTAACCTTTTTGTTTTTGGGATAATGTTTAAAGATAGAAGAAATAGATAGTTAATCTTTTGTAGATTATGTGATTCTCTAGAAGATGATTCTTTTGCTTTTATGAGACCAAGTGTTTTTGAATTATCATCATTTGGAGAAAAGATTAGTGTTGGTAGGGACTTATTAAAGGATGAAACTCTACTTGAAGGTAGGTATATTTTCTTATGTTTTTTTTCTATGTAGTAAATGAATTCCTCAAAATTATGAAAAGAAACATAAAACAAAAATGTTGTTGGTTTACGTTTCCTACTAGGTAATCAAAGACCGTTTACACACATCATAAGTTTGGGATTTTCTTATGGTTAAATTTCTCTTAAACATGTTCTCTATCACTCTCCCTCAGAACTTGGCCCTTTGTTTCCTCCCCCATGTCCATGTTTTCCTACATGGAATCCTAGTGTGGATTAACTCGGGTGACCTTTGTACTTCCCTTTCTTTCTTTTAAAGTAATAGTTTTACTGAATCCTTTTCCGATGTGGTACTTTCAATGAAATTTCAAAACCCAATTTTAAAAATTGCAAGGACGCAATTTTTTAAGGGGGGAAGATTGTAACAACCCGAAATTTTAAATAAATATTGTTTCCTAATTTTATGTGTTATTTTATTTTATTTTTATACTCAATAAAAATGTTTCATTTGATAACATGAGTATAGTTAAAATGAGACTGTTGGGTTTTGACTGTTATTTGACCATTGGTCAATATGACCGCTGGAAACTAAAAATTTTGAATATTGTCTCTATATACAAGCAATCTTGGTTAATTAATATAGAAAGAAGATTCGATGGCCTCACCCAGTAGTCTTGGACCGATCAAAGCCCATCTAACAGAACTTGGGAAGGAGGTAGCACCACTGGGATTTTCTCTAGACCAAACCCAAACTGAACTTCATCGTATAAAGCTAGAACGGGATCGCCTTCGCAAGAAGTTCAAACTGATAGAAATTACTACTCGTGCGATGTTGGCCAAGACTCCCTCGGATTCTCTCACCTTAGCACACCTTACACTTAGGTCCTATGCTGGTGTGATAAGGGGCTATGTAAGGAGACCGTAACTGTCTTGTGTAATCCTTTGTTTTAAATAAAAATTTTGATTTCTTTTATGAATTTTCAAATGACCGGATAAATATAGTATGCATATTTTTGATGAATTTTAGACAAAGGATATTTTAAATATGTTTATGTAAACCCTAAATAATTAAAAATGTGTAATGATTTTCAAAAAAATGATCTTCTACAATTATGTTCAGTACGAAATTTAGAGTCTAATAAGATCAACTTGATTTTTGATGAATAGTAAACTATGAATAGTGATTTTATGATTAGGATTAATAATGTGTCCAAATGGATTAGTAATCTCACTTAAAGAAAGTATTAAAATAAGCTAGGCACTTTGATTAAGTAATGTGATTCAATAAAATGGTTTAATAACGGTTTCATAAATTATTATTCAAGTATTAGTTTTTTCGGATGAATAGTGTTTTTAAATAAAATTTTAATTAAAAATATATAGAAAATTATTTTTATAAAATGGACTTCATTTTTGAACTCAGAGCATCGATATTATGTTAAGGTAATTTTTGGGGATTTTTCTGAAAAAAATAAATTTTCGATGAATAGTGTTTTTAATTAAAAATTTAATTAAAAATATTTAGAAAATTATTTTTATAAAATGGATTTAATTTTTGAAATCAGAGCATTGATATTTGGTTAAGGTGAAATTTTGGGATTATTCTGAGAAAGTTGAATTTTCGATGAATAGTGAAAATACAGTTTTTAAGTTACGGGTGTTTAATGACATCATTAAATGATGTATTAAGTATGTAATAAATATGGTCGACTTATGAATAGTAATATAAGGAATGAGGTGTCCCAAGTGGACAATACCATGGGCAAATACCATGAGCAAGCCCATGGTTTTTCCAAACCCACTAATGAGGTGTCCCTTGGCCATTAATGCCTTGTCCCTTCACTTTCCCTATAAATACCAAGCCATCCTCTCATCCATTCGACTCCCCACTCTCCCCCAACGAAGTTCTGGTCTCCTTACCTCCCAAGGAGTCCTCCCAAGGTGCCCCCAAGCCCTCAAGGTCCAAACCATTGAGTTTTAAGAGTTACGTTTTAAGGTAAGGGATCCGACCTCTCTCTTTAATTTCAAGTAATCTCTTTTATGTCATTCCTTTTATGATCCATGTTCTTATGTTGGAGGATGTTATTTTATACTCCTCTTACTTCCCTTTTCATGTTAATATAATGAGAGATCCACTCTTACTCTCATTATTTCGTTTTATGAAGTTTTAAGTGGCGCCGTTAGGCTGCCGAAATTTTTGTAACAGATTCTTTCTCCCTTCTCATTTTTCAAGATCTATTTTCATGTAAAGTATTTCAAGTTCCTTTTAATTATGTTGGGGTATGATCTCTAAATTTATCATACTGATCTTTTATGTTCATATGATGAGAGACCCAATTTGATCTCTTCAATTCAGTATTTTGAAGTTTTAAGTGGCAGCGTTAGGCTGCTGAATTTTTAAGTGGTTCTTCACCCTTCTCGTTTTGAAGTTCTACTTTCATGTCAATTATTTCAAGTTAATTTTTGTTATGTTGGGGTATGATCTCTATATCTATCATACTGGACTCTTATGTTCATATTATGAGAGACCCCATTTGATCTCTTCAATTCAGTATTTTGATGTTTTAAGTGGTGCCGTTAGGCTGCCGAATTTTTAAGTGGTTCTTCACCCTTCTCGTTTTGAAGTTCTACTTTCATGTCAATTATTTCAAGTTCCTTTTTGTTATGTTGGGGTATGATATCTATATCAATCATACTAAACTCTTATGTTAATATTATGAGAGACCCCATTTGATCTCTTCAATTCAGTATTTTACAGTTTTAAGTGGCGCCGTTAGGCTGCCGAATTTTTAAGTGGTTCTTCACCCTTCTCGTTTTGAAGTTCTACTTTCATGTCAATTATTTCAAGTTCCTTTTTGTTATGTTGGGGTATGATCTCTATATCTATAAAACTGGACTCTTATGTTCATATTATGAGATACCCCATTTGATCATTTCAATTCAGTATTTTGAAGTTTTAAGTGGCGCCGTTAGGCTGCCGAATTTTTAAGTGGTTCTTCACCCTTCTCGTTTTGAAGTTCTACTTTCATGTCAAGTCTTTCAAGTTACTTTTTAATTATGTTGGGGAATTATCTCTATATCTATCATACTGGACTCTTATGTTCACATGATTAGAGACCCTATTTGACCTTTTCAAATCATTTTGTTTGAAGTTTAGGTAACGCCGTTAGGCTGCCGAACTTTCATAAGAGAAATCTAATTTTTGTCTTCCTTACATGTTTTTTATTTCCAATGGTATGTCCTTGAAATTTCATTACCATGATCATGTATCCTTCTTATTCTATCCATATACTGTTTTATGGGTCATTTATGAATGTTTGACCCATTTTCCCTCTCTTTTTAATGTCTTCTAAAACCTCGTAACATAGCCGTTATGCTGCAGAATTTCCGTCTCAAAATGTCTCTCTCTTTTTCTAAAGTTCTTTTATATTATTAAGTGAATACACAAAGATCTTTATTATAAAGGGGTATTCACATATATACCAAAATGTTATATTTTAAATTATGGGATTTACATACATGAGACCCACCTTCATTTTCTGTGGGTTTTAAAGTGACGTAAAGATCATGTCTTTAAAGCAGTTTTTAAAACGTTATGATTACGAAATGAAACCCATTTATTTTGTGCTATATGGGTTCTTTATGAAATGTTTGATGATGATATATGTGGATCACATGATAATAAAGGCAAATTTAAGGGTGCGCCCTGATAGCGCTCCAATGCATTGGGTAAAGACTTAATCTCTAGAGATGACCATTTTTAACGACGCCTTCGTGAATAACCTTGGTAATTTTTAACGACGCCTTGGTGAATAACCTTGGTAATTTTTAACGACACCTTGGGGATGGAACTTGGTGAAACGAAATGATTGTCAATATTAAATGTTTCAGCCACAACTTCAAGTTATGAAATAGTTTTATTTTTATTATGATATGCCTCATGATTTCATTTTCATGCCTTAAAGTTCTTTTCATGTCTTTATTGATGTATCTCAAGTTCATATGTAAAATGTTTCACTTGTTTCCCTTGCTGGGCCTTCTGCTCACCCTTTATTTTGATGTATGTCCCCAGGTTATGAGATGTAGTAATGAGCCTAGGGTGAACATGAGGAGAAGCCTTTCAAGTGTTTAAGAAGAACGTTTTTTTGTTTCATGTTTTATGTTCCTTGTTTCCAAGACGCTAAACCTTAAATATCCTCAGTTTCGTGTAATGGAATGAAAGTTATGTTATAAAAAGATGTGATTCTATAATAACAATACTCAGTAGGGACCCCGAGACCCTCGAAAGTCTCCCAGAGTTTCAAAAAAGAATAACCACAAAGCGAGACCCTAATTACAAAGCATGAAGCAGTCAACGACTCTAGTTAGGTATATGCCCATACATATAGCTAAGTTATTAATATATACTTGTCTCTTACATGAGGGAAGAATACCACAAAGGTAACAAGACGAAGTTAACACCATGCAGGTAAAGTACCACACATGTAACACCACAATGATGACATCATGAAGGTAAATGTACCACATAGGTATCACCGCGATGATTGCACCATGAAAGCAAAGGTTCCACAATAGTAACACCACGAAGGTTAAAGACTCAACTCACACTAGGTATATAAGTAATGCACAGAAGTACATATTATTATTTGAGAAGCTAGATCATTTTATTCTGTCGAGAGGAACTACTGATGAACATACAAATTCTTACCCACACAGGATCGATATGTACTAACACCCGCTGACCCACACAGGATATGTCCCACACAAGATCAGTGTGAACTGACCCACACAGGATCACTGAGTGCTGAACCACACTGGATCTAACCCACATAGGATCAGTATATGATGACCCACACATGATCATTGAGTGTTGACCAACACAAGATCTGACCCACATAGGATCGATGTTGACCCCCACAGGATCACTCGGAACAAACCTCCGTACGATCTGTCTCACACCTCCAACTCACTACCAACCATTGTATTCCTGCTCATAGTACGCTTGATTCTGGGAGAACTTATCCTCAATCCATCAGTCATATTTAAACTTCTAAAAAATTTCACGCTGAAATATCACAAAGGACTTCCATGTCGTAGGGGTTTCAACGCAATAGACAACGCGTCAATCTGACATCCAGTCTATGACTTATAAGTATTTTCTTTCTAAGGGTGTGGTTGGACTCAGGTTTTATCCAACCCAGCCACACACCAACTTTATCCAAAACTCATGTGAAGTATACCAAAAGGACCACATCGTGTTCAATGTTCTAGAGCTAGAAACGATTCTTCCAACAGACACCAGATTTGTTAGTTTCACCCCCTTCTGTGAAACGGGGATGATTGCACCTTTGTCCAGCCCAACTCGGTCAGGATCGCCAGACTATTCCAAAGGGAGTGCTTCCCAAAATGGATTCCAATGCGATTTATGGCGAGTCAAATGGACACCCGTATTTCCAGTTATGAATGTTTCTTTATTTGGGGACTGGTTGGGTCCAGGCCCAATCCGACTCGGTTAGGTCGGCCCGACGCAACGTGTCTCGGGGTCTACCTTACCCCGCTTGGGTCCAGCCTACTAAGGGTTGACCTTGTTTTGGTTCACGGGCTTGGGTTACAGTTGGATCGACCCATCTGCTGGGGCTCGTCCCACTTGCATTGAACCACTGGTCCGTAGGTTCGGCCCGACCCACTAAGCCGTGGGTCCATCCCAACCAGCTGGGCGGGACTGGTTTGCTGGGCCATGGGTCCACCCTGGCCCGTTGGGTAGCTCTGGCCCGCTCTACCGACTCGCGTCCAACCTGGTCCACCAGAAGGGGGACTGGTCTACCTTGCTGGCCCCATGGGTGCCGGGCCATTTCATCCAATTAGTAGGGCATTTCCCCACCACATAACGGTCAGTCGTTTCATCTAACCGAGGGTCCACAAACCCAGTACGGCATGGGGCCATGCTGTTCTCCACCAACCATGACCCGTTGGCCGCGACTATTGCTACTGGCAGCACCTACGGGCGTCATCCCTTTTCCTCCGTGGATGGCTCAGGTCGGATGCCTCCAACCTCTGCGGTGCGCCATCATGCACGACCCTCCACCACCCGTGGGCAGTTGTTGTGGGTCTCCTATGGCCACTGCCATCCTCCAATGACATGGTGCACTGATAGTTTGGCGGTTTCTTCTACATTGTCTCCATCTTTTCATTGTCGTCACCCAGAGGAAAACGTCCCTGAAAAATGAAACTTAAAATGAGCGGAATGGGGATAGGGCCTTGTTATTTCGGCCCGAACCCTCCGCATTAATATGGAAATGAAATGAAGTAATGAAAAGATCAAATATGAACATTAAACAGACCCCTACCTCAAGATTGTTGGAGAATGACCGCGATTGAGGAACATTCAGTGTTCATCGTCCCTGCAACAAAACGCCAATATTTCCGCTCAAATATTGTCCTTCGGTTCGTGATTCGGTGTCCCTCATCACCAACCACTGGAACCGGCTCCATCCTCCAATTTATTATCATCGCAAAACTTTATCAGAACTTCATCTCTTTGTGAAGTTGTGTAAATAACTCTCCTAATCTCCATATAAATAGAAGAGGGGGAGGGTGAGTAACACCCGTGGAATTAAAAAGGGGTTCATTTAATAGGAACATTCATAATCCCAACAGTGTTTTACAAAGTATTTTAGGATTCAAGACATTTAATGGCTTGTCACATTGTTGGTCCTTCCCCTGACGCTTGTCCGTTGGAGGAAAAGAAATAAATAAATAAAATAACAACATTATTTTATTATTATTTTTAAAAGTCCAAAATCTAAATTTTTCTCCAGACTTACTACAGCCGAAGTAATTCCTCCCTTAAGTGAATCTCAGTGCTATAGTTTCAACAGTGCCCTTAGATTTTTAATCTGAGCACTTGTTTAAAAGATAGAATATTCCACCCAGACGTTTACTGAATGTAACTTAAAAAAAGTTCAGAAATTCATTTCGAGCACACTGGGCCTCAGAATCAAACGCTGTAAATTTTCACAGACTAGTTATAATTCCATATATTTAAAAAAAACCTGGAAAAATTCAGGTCATTACATTTACAGAGGAGGACCGGGAGTAAATTTGTGCTCTGTGGGTTTTGAGTAAGAAGGATTGGGGTTGGGTATTATAGTGAGAGAGGGGAATTGTTTATTTATTTCTAAACATAGTTTTTGGACTCTATGTGATAAAATAATAAAAACCACAAACCATCCCATGCATTAGAACATTGTTTTTTTATGTATTAGTGATTTTTAATATTTTATAAGGCCTAGAAATGAATCCCAAAAAATTATTTTGTAGGTAATGAAGAAGTGAGTTGTTTTCATAAAGAATTGATTTTTTAAAATTATAAATGGAAATATAAATTTTGGAGGATTCATTATGGTTTTAACAAAAAAATGAAATAATTTCAAAAACATAATTTTGAAGATGAAATATATTTATGGCCTTTTATTCCTTTAATAATACTTATTAAATCACTTTGGGGATACTATCATGCTAAAATACATACCATATATTTATACTATATTAAATGTTTACTAAAAAAATGGATTCCTTAGAAAATTATGAACAATTCACCATTGAATTACATTGATTTGGTGATTTAAAAAATATTTTATCTAATTAATTATTTAAATATTAGAATTTAAATAATCAAATCAAAATTATCATTTATTGAAAAAATACCAATTTTTATAATAGTAATAGATTTTTGAACCATATAAATATTATATTAGACATCCCAAAATTATATTATCATTTTTATATAAATTGTATTTAATAAGAATATTATTTGAAAAAAATTATTAAAAAATTATTTAATATATCCAAAATGATTGTTTCAATTAAAACATTATATTTTCCAAAACATACAATTATGTATAATTCGTACCACATTCTTATTTTCATCAACTCATATAAAATACTAATAATAATAATGGATGATTATTGATGTTTCATCATTGAAACTAAAAATATATACATTCTTAATATGATGTTATATATATATAACCCTTTAATACACCATCAAATGCCCTAATGGTATCTTTTCCAATATTTTGGCGTTCTTGGGGTGGTATGTTGAACATGGTTTGGGTATTGATTTGGATAATCTTGAAATTTTCAAGTAAATAATTTTTTTCATGGTTTTGTTGTTGAATTTCATGTTATTATTTTTCAAGGGAAAATTTAAGTGATTTAATCTCCCTTATAACCTCTAATAAATGAGATTCATATGGTAGTATCCTCTAAGTTTAGGCCATCATCCATTCCATTTTTTAAAATTAGAGATTATCATAGCCCTTAATATATACTCATATTATTACTCAGTGTACAACGACTATATTATTAGTTGTTAGGATTATTTAGATTATTAGATATATGAAAGTATATATATTATAATTGGTCCTATATAACCGAATTAGTGCATGTTTTTTATATGAAAAAAATATTTAAAAAGGAATTTATACATTCATTGGAGAACTTAACTTATAAATGTTTGGGTCATTAGAGAACTACAAAGAGATGTTGATTTCATCTGAATTGGTATTTAATGTTTATAAAAAAAACATGAACTCATACATGATTAAAATTAAAAAATTCATGATTATTGATGTTTTTTTCATTTTATTATTTTTTATATCATTTTAGAATATTAATTATTAATTTTTTATATATTTTTGAATGTAATGTGGACACATTAAATTATATACTGATGACTTGGACTCACTTATAAACTCTCAATAATAGCTTTATATCAACTAAAATACTATATAAATCCTTTATAAGTATTATTTATGATCCCTCAATACCATCAGTATAAGTTGTATCCTTAGAAGAAAGTGTATCCAGATATGATGAAATGATACCCAAAACAATTATACAAGGTATTTGATGTAGTTTACTTAGTTTAATAGTGGTTGATTGTGAATCCTATGATGTAGATTGTGTCTAATCCATAAACCTCTACTAGTGTATCCAAGATTGAAATAATATATAAAAGAAACCTCCTCAATTAAACATTTAATTCAATTACTAATCATTATATTTAAATTTATTTAATTAAAATAAAAAAATAATAGATAATTTTTAATATATAAAATTATATATAAATCATATTCTTAGTTGTTATTATTATTATGATGTTCAATTTTTAAAATTACTACATGATCTAATGATTCTTCTTCTTCATTACTCTCCCTCATGAGCGTAAAATTTTAAATATAAACAATTATAACAAATTTAGTCTATTATTGTTGATGTATTCGCCATCAAAAATTACTTCACCTTCATCACATATATCATAAAGGACTATTTTTTTCTTATGTAAAAACACCTTCCACCCATCCTCCAATATATTAAAAGTATTATACTATATTTTTTCATCGAAAGGAAAAATATATGTTTTTTTTCATATTCACCAGTATAAATGTTCTATAATAAATTCATATAATTAAATTTTAATGAATCATTCATTATACCCCCATTTATATTAGCCTAGTTTCATTTACATTAAGAAGTGGGAAATTTACCATGCTATATTCACTTGATAATGTTGTCTAAAATTCCATATTAACCTTGATCTTCAACTCTAAATATGCCAATGTTTTTTTTTCATTCTCTCCTATTGGTAAACAATACAAAACATGAACCCACCATCATCATAAATGTAAAATATTGGAAAATGAGTCAAAGGAATTCAAGATTAACACATCAAATATTCAAATATATCAACTTGACTAAAAAATTAATTACCTATAAAATGTGGTATTAAATTTTTTTACATAATCAAAATAATTATAGAAAAATAAAAACTTTTCTATTGACTAAGAACCTATGAAAAATAAAAAATATTCAACAATTTTTTTCTTATGAACTTTTTCTATCTCTGTATCATTCAAAGTTAGAAAAATAAGGTTTCATTTTGTTTTTATCATTAAATATTTGATATACATGTCAATAATATTAGTATTGAGGATGATATATATGGTTCTTATATGTAATACAAATATATAGGTGAAAATGAAGACACTTTTCCAAATCGTGGACCAAGAGTTAGAATCATAAAAGATTAATCATTCAACCAAAAATGACATGGAAAATTTTAAACACGTCCCACATGATTTAATGTTTTATTTATCTAATACATGTACCATAAACATTAGTTAATGAATTCATTAATAAGAAAACCTTCGAAAATATAACCATTCGGTTGAGAATTATTTTTCATGTAAGACTTAAAATGGCAAAGATACATAATGATAAAATTTAGAAAATAAGTAAATTAAATATATAAGTATTCAATATGAAATATAAAATTCTTTTATTAATCCAAATTTAAAATAATCCACCACTCTAGGAGAATCATACATCTATAATGTACAGGGGCTCCAACATTATCTTCTCCAAAAAATTAAATTGTCAAATGAATCCTCATAGTGATAAATGATGGGGGATAGAAAATCTCCATGTGAAATAGATTCCAAAAAAAATTCATATTGTTTGTAATATTATTTGGGATTTAATGTATCCTAATAATGTTGTCTGAAGAATTTTCATAAGTATATTAGAAGGAAGATTATTTTAAGGTAATATTTTTTAAATTCCAACAGTCTAAACTACACACTAAAAATATGTACGTTATTAATTTTCAATCCAAGTATTTTACAATAATTCAAATCAACACATCAGGAAATTTTACTTAAATATCCATCAACCACTTTCATATTTTTAATAATATAAGGAATACATCTTTTTTCCAATTATTCATTAAGAAAGTAGTTTTTGAATAATTACTATTATATTTTTCAAAATATATAATGATTTATTTTCGTTCTTCTATATCACTATGTATATTATAATGATCAATTGATTTTCCAAGATCATTTAGAAATGTAAATATATCATTATCATGTACATTATTCTCAATGTGCATAATTTCATTCTTATTATATAGAGAATTAAATTCCATATGTAAAATTCTATAAAATATAATATTTTAATCCATTATTTTGAAACAATTATTTTTGATGTTATTTTAAATTTTTTCCTACTTAATTTAGCTAAATATATCATTCAATCTATGTACTAGAATTTGATAATAATGTAATATTTTTATCCTAATAATAATTTTGGTGGAAACCTGAATTTTTTTCCATTAAAATATTAATTACCATACAAAAATTTATGACATGTATCAATGATATGATGATAAAACATGATAAACCACATTATTCTAGATGGTAGTCATAAATGTTAAGAATAAAATTTATAAAATGGAAAAGAGAAAATTGGTTGTGTGTTCAAAAAAAAATTCATAGTTCAATAATTGTCACTTATAGTGTAACATCACAACCTGGGTGCCACACACCGGTGTCCCAATCCAATCTGCTATGTGACATCAAGAGCACCCCACCGTATGCCAAAGGATGTTGACTATCAGTTAAGGTCTAATATCATCCATGGGGAGACTATACCGTCTTTGTTACAGTAAAAAACCTACACAAATAAATAAACAATAACTGGTGAATAACCAAAAGATATCATAACCAAATAAATACAATTATAACAAGATAACTGAAACTATAAATACAATATCAAAACTAAAATTTATATATGTCATTATAAAATATGTGTCCAATTTCAAGATCAAAACTCAATATAAAAATCTAATTACTCCCAAGTGGTTCCTAAACTATGTTTGGTTCCCATATCTAGGAAACGTCTCGAATAAACCACATAACACAATACCTTTTCCCTTATCTTAACCTATAACAATTAAATATATTCGAGTACCGATCAAGCTGCCCAAGTAGGGAATGGGTGCAACTCCGTTGGCCAACAACAATGGTGTCTAAAACTTTATCAATTAAATAAAAATATTTATAAAGTTGTGTAAATAAATAAGTAAAATGTATAAATAAATAGTTAACATAATATCAAATTATTCTTGATATAAACACATACATTCTTTTATTTTCTAAGGAAACCCAAACCACAACACTTGCTTTGGTCCATGTCGAAGTCTAGACTATCGCCAAGGGACATCATGTCATAGAATGCCACTATTACAATTCTTTATCACATCTCATATCTAAAAATTCCTTTTAACCATTCTATATCTCAATTCTCATAATAATTACATTAGTACCATTCATCATTTAATTACTTAATTAATCAATTAATTAATCATTACAATGTCATTAATTAAATCAACCATTAATTAATTTACTCAATATCATTAATTAACTCAACAATTAATTAATATTATAAATCTAATTTGTCAACACAAAAATTAATTAATCATCACAATTCTATTATTTAACTCAAAAATTAATTAATCAGCTCATTCCTATTAATTAATTAAATAATTAATTAACCATAACAATCATATTAATTAACTCAACAATTAATTAATTTTCTCAATCATATTAATTAACTGAACAATTAAGTAATAATCTCACAATACCATTATACAACAAGTAATTACAGAATTCAAAAACCTTAATATATAATTATTAATTCCATAATTAATTACTCAATTCAAAAAGATTAATATCCCTTAATTAATTCCACAATTAATTACTCAAGATATACAATTCCAATATCCACATTTTCTTATTTTATAATAATTAATTAATTCACTCAAGAACTCAATTTTTAATCATTTAATAAAAATTCTAAAATTACTTGCACACAATTTTAATCAATGCATTAGGATTTATATTATACACCACTACCTCAATTCATTGATGAAAAATCCTCTAACAAAAATCTCTAGAATTTGAGAATCACATTGATGTAGAAATAGATCTTAATCTACAACCCTAACTCAAGATAAAAAAATCAAGATCCATAAATTATTGATCTAGATATATTATCCTTTATCTAGATAAAATCAAATAAGAAGAACAAACATTTCTAGAATAGGAGAAGAAATAAATAGGAATGTAAAACCAAGTAGGGTAGGTTTCTCTTATTGGGAGGGGTGAAAATAATTGATCTAGGATTCAAATTGTGAAGAAGGAATGTCACAAATTCTTAGAATCCAATTTGGAGGCTCTAAAATCATTAGGAGATGAGTTGGATTGAGTTAGGGTCAAATAGGTTTAGTTTCAGGGGTTTGGGTGATTTAAAATCTAATTTTATAGTGAATTATATTACCACACTTGATTTTCTGGTTAGGGCACAATGTTTTCCCTAATCGTTTGCCGAAACCATAATGATAATCTATTTTGTGCGCAGATACTCCTAAAAGGGTGAAATATTTGAAAAATCATTCATCAACCATGAAAATACTCACTGTCCATGGTTTTCAAGTTTGTTGTGTTAGGGCAGACACTTTTCCTTAATTGTGTGACAACCATGTACTACCCTCTTTCTTTCATTTTCTCAAATATTCTCCCAAACACACCCCAATGTAAATCATAGAACAAGGGTACTCAACACATGTAAAAAGGGTATATGAAATCATGCCCGAGTCATCTCTAGAAATGTTTGGGGTCTTATAATCTCCCCATATTATAAGAGCTCATCATTGACCTATACTCCCAAGAATCTCTATGATTCT
Organism: Viscum album; assembly: GCA_963277665.1. Lineage (NCBI taxonomy): Eukaryota > Viridiplantae > Streptophyta > Magnoliopsida > Santalales > Viscaceae > Viscum > Viscum album. Next base: position 285,194,152 of record OY728151.1, on the reverse strand, counting down.
AAGACAAAAACATAAGTCTACTAAGCATGCATATATGGTTTTCTTTTCCATTTTACATCTCGAACACGACCATGTTTCCACAATACATTATTATTATAATGATATTTCCCATCAACAATTTCTCATAGTGATTCAACACGCATATCAAATTCTCCTCAAAGGATGAAATTATATCATGTTCAACATCATCTATATTGATCATAATATAAGGTTCAGGTTTATACCATCAAAGTTGTGAGAAATGTAAACCATCATGCATATCACTATATTTCTTTTGAATATTAAAATGGTATGAAACATGCGTGATTCTCTCAATACCTTAAATATCCCAACAAAACTAGGATTGAGTTTACCCTGTCTCTATATCTAGTGGTGACCCAACCTTGGAGATGCCTAAAGGAATAGACAATAAACCTATGTAAACTCTTAGTGTCTCCAACATATGTCAGCATACAAATTCTACCTACTTCGAGCCATATCCATACATTTTTGAATAATTTGTATTTTTTCCGACATATCTGGCATGAGACTCAGTCCCAACAACTCTGACATACCTGCCTCCATATATAATCTATGTTATCAGTATGTCCTACTATAAAGAACCTTTTATGGTTCCATTTTGATAGTTTCATGATAATTTTTAATAGGAAAACTCCACCAAATCTAGGATCGTCAACAAAGACCCACCGAATTCTAGGAAACATGATTGAAGGATATCCTCATGCACCTGTATAGTCTACTTTTAATACCCATATGTAAGTGGGTGGAATTTAATACTTAGTAAAACATGTGGAATAAGTGATTTTTATAATCCCTATTAGAAGAACAATGAAAAAAGAAGGCCATAAATAGAATCTATAGTCAGTGAAACTCCATGAATATGGATTATCTCCCAAATGTACAAGTCTCCCTTCTAATAAAATGATAATGTACCCTATATAAAGAATAAATTCTGTACCTTTTTCAACTGGTCTACAGTCACCCAAATTGAAGCATTCTTACATGGTTTCCTCAGGATACTCACCACATAGTCCATGGTATTGTTTTAAAACAACCATTCCAAATTGGGAAATGGTTGAAACAAACCTCTAGGTCATTGATTCTCTTAATTCACCTACGGATAGGCGTAGCATCATTTCACAAGCCCTACTATCTCCTTTTTCATTCCTAGAAACCCAAAATGGCATCATATGTCATTATACATTTTGGTCACATCTTAATACACCACTGACTTCAGCGCATGAAATTATCATATCAAATATTCTCACATGATCATAGAAAGAACAAACCAATTATTGATATAGATGATGTTGTTGTCATATATCAACTAGTCTGATGGTTTCTCCCCATATTTAGGGCTCTCTCTCAAAGATAAAAATTTGAGATCCTCAAACTCCCGACCCATATCAAATTTGTTGACTCTAGTGAAATGTATACCAATGTAATATGCTCTTGATTCTCCTAAACCACCATATGAATCTCTACTAGTGGATTCATCATATTACACTCATCACTACAGTCATAAACATCATTTTTTTTAGTTTTTATTCTTAAAGAATCATAAAAACTACTCAATTTATTAGTTATATAATCTAGTTCAAAATCAAATTAATATATATACTCAACCCATATTTTCTTTATAAAAATAAAATATCACATTATGAAGATATAATTTAAGATATTTTGATTGGTAAGAACTATAAAATTATCTCAGCATAGTTAATTCCAACAACACTTCAAAGCATAAACCACCATGGCCAACTCAAGGTCATTATTAGGTTAATTCTATTTATGGGGCCTCAACTACCAAGACCCATACACCACAAAAAATATCCCTAAATCAATAATGGTCTAATAAATATCCAAAAATCTTCACAAAACACAGTGAACTCCTCATGTGGCTCGAGTAGGATCAATATTATTGTCTATGTCAAGCACTTTTTCCACACCTGGAATGAACTGAAACATGGTCCTGACCATTCAAACATTATCCCATTCTTTTTCATGATCTAAAAACAAACTTGAAGTCACAAAAATTCATGGTTGAACCTATAAACACATAATTATAACATAGTAAAATTATGTATATTAATAATATTATTGGAATAATCCCAATAAACTACTTACTAAACTTTATCAAGGTCCACAGACACACCTTCCTCTGATATAATGTACCCTGAGAAGTGTTCCTGGTCTATATGAACATCACACTTACATATCTTGGCATATATATGATTATCTCTTAGTGTACTCATGATGATGTCAAGATGTTGGGAATGATCATCATGAGTCATCGAGTACACCAATATGTCATTCACAAACACTACCACAAAATAATCAAGGCACAGATGAAAGATTCTATCCATAAAGTCCGTAATCATTTCTTGTGTGTTCATCAAGTCAAATGGTATTATGAAGATATAATATAAGCTATACCTACTTCAGAATGTATCCCACAGTATGTCATAAGTTGGAAATCTCAACTGATGATATCTTAATCTCAAGTTGATTGTTGAAAATCAAAATCTTTTATCAATTGGTCAAAAAATGTTGATTAAAGGAAGAGAATATCGATTCTTCATGTTCATTTGGTTAAAATTAAAGTAATCTAAACAAAATAAAGAACTAATATCATCCTTCTTTTCAAACCACACTGGTGATCCCCAAGGAAATATACTCTGATAGATCAACCCCTTATCTATAAAATTCTCTAACTAGGTCTTTATCTATTGATTCACTATCGTCACCTTTATTTATGGTGGAATAAGAATAGGTTCATCTCTTAGCATGATCCCAATAGTAAATACCACATCTCTCTCAAGTGTAATCCTTATGAATTATTTAGGAAAAAAATCCCAAAACTGGTCCAATATAGGTGGAAAAACATATTGTTTTAAAACATCCTAATTTATCAATTGACTAGCTACTAGGAATGTCAAATCTTCTAGTTTATGAGTAATTTTCCCAACTTAAACTTTTAGGATATCCCACTCCCCACGGTGAACATCGTTCTCACCCTTAAGAGATTTAAATTTCAATCTCCTATGATAATAATAAATACGAACACATTATTATAGTAACCAGTTCATACACAAAATCAAGTCGAATCCTAAAATATATGGGATGTAGATATACAATTCAAAATGATACTCCCTAACATTGAGATAATATCCCATTCGTAAGAAGTTTTCCTCAGAACACACTCTCAATTTTGTATCTATCATCAACACCCCACTCATGAACTCCACCTCCAGTTTCAAACCGTTCAAATGTTGTGAAAAAATATTGGAATGAGAGGTACTAGTATCAAATAAAGAACTAATGACTCCCAAACAGTTCATGAACCACATCTGGTTCCCTCATCCATGCTCCATCCAAACTCAGCCACATAACACATAAACATTTCCATTATACTGTCTTACAACCATGAAATCTATTTGGATACCAATCTAGAAACCCAAGTAGTGTCTTAGTATAAATTACTAGACCTCCCAATGATGTCTAAAACAATATGCAGTCAATAACAAGAATATTCATTTGTATAATGAAATATGAATAAAGAATAAATAAATAGTAATCACATTATTAAATTATTTTTTATTTAAATGTATAAACTTCCCATGTTTCCAAGGAGTCCCAAACCTCAGTACATGGTTCAACCAATGCGAGAGTCTAGACTATCCACAAGGGATATCATGTCCTAGAATGCCACTATTACAATTACATATCTCACCTCATATCTCAAAACTCCATTGTTACCATTCTATATCCCAATTATCATATGAATTCCATTATTACCATTCATCATTTAATTATTTTATTCAAAAATTAATTAATCATCACAATCTCATTAATTATATCAATAGTTAATTAATATTTTTAATCTCATTAATTAACTCAAAAGTAATTAATCTTCCCTATATTATTAATTAACTCAAAAATAATTAATTATATCAATCCTATTAATTAACTCAATAATTAATTAATCATCTAAATTTTTGTAAATTAACTCAATAATTAATTAATTTTCTTATCCCTATTAATTAACTCATTAATTAATTAATAATATAAATCATATTAATTTACTCAAAAATTTGTTAATCATATGAAAAAATAATTATCCAAAAATTAATTAATCAATTTAATCACTCAATTAAAAAATATCAATATCATATAAATAATCCCACTATTAATTACTCATTTAATCAAGAAAAATGTACCCTAATTAATTCCACAATTAATTATTCGATCTATAAACTTCCAATATCCCCAATTTTCTAATTTTAATTAATTAATTAATTCACCAATTTTATTTATTCAATCATGAACTCAAATGATAAAAATATACTATCAATTATAAATTTACATACCAATAGTTTCAATCAATAATTTAGGATTTTTATTTTAGAAAACATGCCTCAATTCGTTGATGAACAATCTCCCAGTGGAAATCCATGAAATTTGAGTTGCATAACGATGTATAATGACATATGGATCTAAATCCCTAAATCAAGATAGATAAAATAATGATATTTAAATTATATATAATTGTGTAAATAATATATCTATATGTAATAAAAACTGGAAGAACCCTTTCTAGGATGGGAGAATAAATGAAGAAAAACTGGAAACTAAGAGGGATAGGATTCTCTTATAAGGAGGATTGTGGATCTTCTATCTGGGATTTAAATATCGAATAATGGAAGCCAGGAAGGATTGGAATTCATTTTCATGGCTCTAAAATCACGATTACATGAGTTGGTACTATGTAGGGTTCAATATTCTGAGTTTCATGGGTTTAGATGATTAGAAATTTAATTTTCAAGTGAATTAAATTGGCCTGCATGGAGTGTTGGGCAGGGACACATGATTTTCCTTTACCATGAACTTATACCATGAAACCCTTATATATGGGTTCACAATTACTCTTAAAATGGTGAATAGTTTGAAAACCCATACACCAACCAAGAAAATCACCATTATCTTGGGTTGAACAGTTTTCTAGGTTAGGGTGCACAATTTTCCATAACCGTGCAGCAACCATGCCCAACACTCTTTCTTCCATTTTTCTCAAATTTTCACCCAAAACACCACAAAGTAAATCCAAAACAAGGATTACTCAAAATAATGAAAAATTACACCTAAAATAATGATTTACACATCTCTAAAAAAGTTTTAGATCTTATAGATAGTCTATATATAAGATCCATATAATTTAAACATTTTTATTATAGATTAATCATATTTGTCTAAACCATAGTTCTAGGAATCTTATAATTCTTGAATAAGATTATAAAGTTAAATATCAGTTTAATTTGGATGATTTTATTTTCTAATAATGTGAATTTATATGATGACTATATTCTACATTATACATACCTTTGTATGTAACATATAAGAGAATAATAAAATCATCGTTAAGATATAATTACTAAAAAAATCCCAAAATGATATTATCAAAAAAAATTATTCCCAATATCACATTTTTATTATTAGATGATAAATACAAAAGTAATGAATGAATAGTATTCAGTGATTTCAAATCTGTTGGATGTCACATGTACTCAACATTATTATTATACAAAGCACTACATTTCTTTTAGTTAGAAGTTTTATATGTGACAAAAAATCTTTTGATTTTGGTATATAAGTGAAATTAACATAAAACCTTCATATTAGTTTTCAATTACTATATAATAGTATGTTTATTTATAGTAATATAGTCATTTTTAACTTATATATATAGTTACTATATCTATTTAAATTTTTTATTCATAAATATTCATTCAAATTATGTATGAAATCATTGGAACATGTGTGTGTCTTAGTTTAATTGAGTCCAATATTTTTAATAACCTTCACCATATTATAAAATGATTTTTTAATCTTATCATCAATAGATAAATCATATTTTATTACAATATCATGAATATTTATTTAAATATAATTCCCCATTATAACTTGACATTGTTTAACATCAGTAGGAAAACATGATTTAATATTGAACACATCATTTATACAATTACTAATTTCTTTCTTCGACTAACATAGAAATGTATAATGTATTATCCACTATATTTTCCCTTATATTAGTATTGTCAACCTCTTATAAAATCTTTTATCATTATATTAGGATATCCTGATATTTTGAATGAATTTTTAAAGTCTAAAAAAATTACATATGGATCAAACATTGTGATATATATTGATTGTGTCTTCCCACTGTATCAATTGAGTAATTTTTCAATTTTTCAATTTATTTATCCACTGCTAGGGTATTAAAAAGTTCATTCTAACTATGTAAAAAATTATTCGTTCTTTATATAATGTTTAATTCTCCATAAAAAATGTAACAAAACTGATGAGGATGAAATTGTTTCAATATAAAGTGAATAAATATATTTTCACTCTTCATCAATATTATGAATTTACATTAGTTCATGGAAATTTTATTCTTAAATAAAAAAATTGATTTTAAAATGAAAAATCGTACAACATGTTCAATTATGTAACATAGTTATACATTCTCTATGGTAGGTAATCAAAATTTAATCCATATGTATTTGGTTTATAATACTTCTAAATAAATAAATATATTTATATATGTATAAATAAAAATAATATAGAATAAATATCAAAAAGTAGGTGAACCAAAAATTCTAAATTATGTTGAATACATATGTATTATTTATACTGGTTCATGGTGATAATTGTTTAGTAAAAATATATATTTATGAAGGTTGTCGATCAAACATGATTTTAAAATCTTGAGAATAGTTATTTTACATTTTTACCTTAGATGATGGAGTCAATTTTTTATTTTAAAACATTTCATTGAAATGAAAAAAACACCATTTTTGTTGTCATTTTAACTATTAGACTATATTTTTTGTGTATTTTATCTTTTATGTTCCAAAATTTATTGTATATAGAACTAATTTGATAACCACTCCTATAATTAATGTTATTTTTGTTATATAAAAAAAAAATTAAGAATGCAAAATTAATTGGGTTTTATGTATAGACACATAATTAATAAATTTCTATGGAATTTTGTTGTTAAAATTTTATTCCATAAACTGTAATATTGATAGTAAATTTTGACCCTTATAACTTTCCATTTTATAGTATTTATTCCAAATTTCCAAAAAAATAATACCAAAGTCAAACCATGTAGTATAAGATTCAAATAAAATGTAAGAAAATGATATCTAAATCAAAATATGATAGAATTATAAAAAAATTAAACTAGTGATGTGATTTAATTCCCATACATTACATATTCAATTCCAAGCCAGAATTTTTAAATTGGTTTCGGTTATGCATTATTTTTATTTTTTAAATGTTTCATTTTAAATATAATGTGAATGAAATAAAATAATATTAATTGATTTTAACATTATAATTATCAATATTTATTAAAAAATAAATAATTTAGAGTTATTATAAATATATTTTTCAATAAATAAATCATTAATCATTATCATTACCGACATTAACTATTAAATAATTCATTTTAACATTATTATTTAATAATTTTTATAGTTACAAAGTAATTTATCATTATAGTTTATCATATTCACCAATAAAAAAGTTATTAAAATTATAATGTTCATCATTTAATAATATTTCATTAAACATTATAAATAGTTATTATGTAGAGTATGGACATCCTTCCATGTGTCACTCCCATAATTCCAATTTCCCTCTTCTTTCTACACTATTCACTATATGCCCATTTTAATCATTTTCATTATTTAATTTAATACCTCTCTACCCATACATTCTCCAATTGCTCCCTTCTATTATTTTTATAGTACCCCTAATCCCTATTCTCATCTTTGTTCCTCCTCCCATAGTCTCTTCTTCATGCATCCATCTTCTTTTGGTTGTACAAGATTCCTTTTATGGTCATGGACTCCCCTTCAATGAGAGGGTCTTCCTCATCCACATAGTTTTGTTACTCCGTGGTTGGGAATTATATAATCCATTAATTTCATTAAATGATTTATTTTAATCCTGGGTTAGTTTTTCATCATCTAGGATTTTTTTGTGAAACCTAAGTCAGCATCTATATTTTTCGACATTCAATCATTTTATTAGTAGAATACCATTAAAATTTTTATATAAATTTTATTTCACAACCAATACCACATATGATATGAACATACATGAAAATAACTTATCATATTATCATGAACAGTAAAAAAAATTAATTTTTTTATAGAATATTTAATAAAACATTATTTATTTTCAAACTAGATTTATTATATTCCAAATTGAATCATATTTCAGTAAAATCAATTTAATTTTAGGATAATTTTTCTCAAAAAAATTATTGTATTTTAATTATTCATTACATGAAAATTTACATGTTTATGATAATATCTTTTGATATGAATCTTCTTTAAACAATCATTTTCTAGTGAATCTATTATACTCACATATGTGACCTTAAAGAGGAGTAGATTTGAAGAATTTACCAATATCAAAATTTCATATTATATTTAATATATTTATTTTTAAAATAATATAAAATATATCCTTTTTCTTATAAATATTTATTACATTTATAGAATTTTTAAATGGGGGTCTCCTTCTATAAATAGGCTATTATTGGACTTTTAAATATGTATCATTTTTTAGAAACATATTGATAAATAGATGTTACTATTAGATATAATTTTATACTGATAATAAATTTCAATTTAATATCTTTTAGTACATTATATATTGATTCATCATATTCATTCTCTTAAATTTTTACTAAACATCAATTGGATACATAGATCCTTAAATGTTGGTTGTGGTTGATGAGGATGGTACCAATTTCTGTATAGTGACCTACAACTTGTAAAATACTATACCCTTTTTACTATTACATATATGAACCTAAATATAAACTCTTTTTATATATCACTTTAAAAATTAATTGGAAATTTATTTTTCAACAATAATGGTTTTGGTTTTCTTAAATATTAAAACATATTTCATTTTTCATGTAGAATATTTCAGGGTAATAATATGAATTCTCTATATTTACACCGATGGTTCCATTATTTTTAACTAATTAATAGTTCTCTTTAAGATTTTAATTAATGAATCCATATCTTTATTTTTAATATAATATTATGATTTTCATTATATTTTTTTTATCTATTTGAGATATTGTTTACAGTAAGTAACATAACAATATTTCTATATTATATATTCATTTATTATGTTTGTAGTATGAATATGCTAAATATGTCTCATATATATAATAAATATGTAATATTCATTCAATATATTAGTAAATGAATAATTTTTAAAAACATATTCTTTAGTAATATGGACATATTCTAAGATATTATACTTCTTTGTTGTATGTAAATAATTTATTTTTCATTACAGGTAAAAAATAAGTCAACTACCTCAGTTGTGGTGGGAAAGGTTATTCTATATATGATTTTGGATTCTTAGACCACATTATTAATATATGAAATCCTATGATATTGGGTTTCATGAAATCTACAATTCTATTATGATATCCAATGTCTTTCACTTCATCATTACACCAAGTAAATCTTTATTTATAATATTAAATATTTTAATGACATAATTATAAAATATTTTCACATTCAATTTTTAGGTAATCAAAGAAATGTATCCTAACCAATATTTACATATTTTCATTATAATAAATAGATTAATATTAATCATTTTTATTCATAATTATCTTGTTTTCTTCATTCATGATAATTAGTGGGATATTTTTTCCATTTTCAGTACTACTTAAAGTACTATATTTACATATCTTTTTTCATAGTAATTGTTTTAATTTGATTCATATATGCTCCAAAATACTTATTAATATTTGTAAGAATACATTTTATGTAATTTCATATCTATTATATATGTATTCCTTTTATTGAATTCATTTGATAATATTTTTTTACATGTATGTTCACCAGACATATTTTCTTATATTATTATTTATAGAATTTTTGTTTATGTATTGACACTCTTAATAATGAATGGATGTGATCGATCCTTTTAACACGTTCAATTTAGGATATCATAATATCAACTCTAATTTTTTTAGAATATTACTTAATCGGTAATTTCACATATATTCTATATGTATTCCTTTTAAAGAAATAATTGTACTATAATGATTTTTCTCATATAAAAATTATTTTTCCTATACTATTAATCAATTAGTTTCATTATGATTATGATTATTTTTTTATTTTAGGGATAACATGTATTTGACAATTTTTCATTTTATTTTATTTGATGTAGGTGTCTATCTGTTTCATAAATTACAGATTACTTTTTGAAATCATTCATATAGACCCCTCTTTGAGAGGATATTAATTTAGGATTTTATTTTTCAAAAAAATGATATTGAAATAATTTCTTATTAATTCAAAAATTTATTATCTATACAAATTATTATTATATATAAATACCTTCCCTGGATTGTATATTTTTTAAGTAGAGTAGTTTTTAATTTTCTCTGTTCTATTTGTTAATTTATGAATACTTTATATTCCAACATATTCAATCTTTACAATAGTATTTTTCTCAACTAATCAATTTTATATAATATTTTTAATTTAATGATTAAATATTTTATAATAACTTTTTAAAAATTATTAATTAAATTTTTTTTATCTCGTGATTCTCTAAATGATAACTATGTGTGATCTCTCCTTTTTATAGGTTAAATGTGAAATTATAATATTGGCACTAAAGTTTTTAGAAGAGTAATTAATAGATTGTTTGAAAGTTTATATATTATATTCTTTTTCTTAAAACATTCATTTTATTATAAAATATTTTTCAACATATCACTATTATATTTATTTTTTAATTAATTTTTTTATTTGAATTAAAAATAATTTATTTCAATTTTTATTTTACTTATCTATTTTTTTACGATGATTACTAATATAATTTTCTAAAACCTAATGATTTCCACCCTCTCCTATAATGATTTATGTTAAGGATTAATCATTTATTCAACTTGTGGTTTTCATTTCTTTCTCAAAAAACAATAGAATGGTTGATCAGTAAGCCACATAACAAATATCATGTTCTATTGAATAATTATACAAAATAAGAAATCTTGTTTTAATTATTTGTTTAATTTTTAGCATTCCAGGAAAGATTCTTTGTAAAAAGAACTCCGCTTTTCATTGGTACAACTCTAAAATATATGTTTTATAATTTTATCTCAATCCTCTATATTTATTTTTGGAAAATATTATAATTTAATTTACTAATAAAAGCCATAAAAAAATACTCTAGAACTAGTAATAAACCATCCATTATATTATAAATTTCCAAATAATATTCCACATGCAAACCAATTAATTTATTATTAGCTAAATTTTTTAATTATAAATATTTTATTTCCAATTATAATATCTTAATTTTATATATCCTTAGTTATTCTAATGGTAAAATACATATGTATTTATTTTCATAATTATCATGTTATGTTATGTTGAGCTAACACTTTCAGTGAATATTTCCTCCCATAATTTGCTATCTATTGTACTAAAAAAGGTCCTATTTTTCTAACCTTAGATATTGGACCCTATTTCAAGTATCTAATAATGATCAACTCTGCTTTTATTTCATATAATGATCATAGTTATTACACTATTGAACTTTAGAAATCCCCTTATCGTTAAACCCCTACATAACATTTAAAAATGGAATTGTGTTATATTTATCTATATTGATGTTATATTAGTTATTTAAATATCATTTGAGTATTGTTATTTATTTATATGTTACTTATTTAAATTTCATTTATACTATTAATTAATTTTTCCTTTTTGGGATATTATATTGTCTTTAATTTTCTTTATTATAATTTATTTTTTATTCTTTTATATTTTATTTTACTATAACCCATGTTGAAAATATGATGTAGAGAAGACAATCATGTGATGAGTTATAGGAATATAACAGATTTTTTTTACTTTTCATTCTTTCAAATTCTAATTTTCATTCCCTTAATGATTTTTTTCTCATGATTTAAGAATTTTTTTTATTTACTCCTATAAACATCAGAAACCCTAATGTTAGGGAACATATATAAAACAATTTAATAGAGATGTATGTAAAAATTATTCACATTGGTGTTCTGTTATTTATTTGTGTGTCCTTTTTGTGTTACTTATTTTTAGGTAGATATTAAATATTATATGTTTATTAATTATTTTCCATCAATATGTATTCTGAATTTTTTTTATGTATTTATCTTGGGGGATCCCAGATGAAAAATATAATACTTGGAATAGATTCATGTAATAACTGAGTTATATGAATAGAACACCACTTTTAATTTTTTTACATTCTATTCTTTAAAATTCATCTTTTTTTTTCATATAATTATTTTATTATCATATATTAATTCATTGTTCAATAGAACATATTATAAGATACATCACTTTCAATAAGTGATTCTATAAAACTTCATCCATATTGGGTGTTGGAAAACTGTTTTTCCTCTAATAATTTATATTCAATTCCATGAAAATTAATTTTTTTAAACCTAATGTCTATGAGTCATCATCAAACATAGGTAAGTTTTTATGAAAATATTTTTTTTATTTTGGATTCATATATTTTATTCATAATATATTCCATTAAAAACACTTCTCACTATTACTTAAACTAACGAGTTTAACCTAATATACAAATAAAATATATTCTAAAATGAAAAATGTAATATTATATTTTATATTATGAAATTTTATTTTTTATTTTGATTTTTTAGTAAATTTATTTATATAATTGGGTAGATGTATTACTTTAAAGACTAATATATATGAAATAATATTTCATTAATTACTAAAAATATATTCCCCTAGATTAGACTTTTTATTTTAAATAATTATTTTCATATTTAATGTTTATCAACATTTTTTTCATATAGTTGGGATGATTTATAATTTTGAAGACTAATAAATATGAAATGGTTATTTATATGCAATCATTTATTATAGTCAAGCTTTGCATTTAGATTTTTTTTTTATTTTTTTTATTTTTATTTATAAATAAGTGATTGTATAAGAAATAAATGATGTGATTTTTTTGTTATTTTCTAGTTCAAAATGTCATTAAGGAATGTTCATGATAATGAATTTATTTTTTAAATATGTTGTATTTTTTCACACAATTTCATAATTAGTTTAGTCACTATTATCATTTTTCCAACAAACTTGATGACTGCTAGATGTTGAAATGGATTTCATTCATGTTAATGTTTGATGTTATATTTTTCATTAAAACTTGGGTATTTAAACTATTTTAGATGTATCTGTATATTCAAATACAAGATAACATTCCCATATAACAGAGATTCTGATCAATTCAAGTTATCACAGTACATATTATTTAAACCTTTTTTATTATTTTATTTGAAAATATTATAATTAATATATTATTTTATTATAATAGTTTAGAGATAATTATTTTAAAACATTATTGTTAAATTATTTTTCAATAAAATTTAATGGTGGTGTTATTTGTTTATTTTATATTAATTCACCAACTTAATGTTCATTTTACTTTTATGTGAACATGATTTTATTCATATGTAATGTTAAAAATTTCTATTATGTAGACTTAAAATTTTACCAATTACCCATAAATATAACTATAATATTGTTACCCTTACATAAAAATTTATCTACCTTTATAGGAAATTTAATTTTATTGATTTTACATTATAAAATGGTAATTCATTCTTTATATAACTTATTTATTACCCTTACATATGTACTTTATACCCTCTTATGAGTTATATTTTGGACTATATACCTATAATATTCAAACCATTCTAGATATTCCTCATACCCATTTTGAGGTTAATTTTTACCCTATGATTGATTATACCATGGTTGGGCTTTGATTGGAATTTTTTCAAGTGAAATTTTTTAAATTTTCATGTCCATGGGGATGTTCATGTTTGGTGTATGATTATTAAAAATTATGCAGTTTTCTCCCAAAAAAAAATGATCCCCTTTCTTGGAGCAACTGGAGGTGATGCCTGGTTTGACCAAACCATGAGACACCCTCCGATTATTATACATCCTAATATAGTGGGGGTTTCATGGTTGGGGAAATGATTTTTGAATATTTCAACGGATAGTAGAAACAATGTAACCCATTAGTATAGGTGAACGGTTATGGTGTAAAGTTTGGAAAACCATACACCTTCACCCATGAAACTATGCTACGAAATTTTAAATCCCAAAAATATATTTTCAAATTCTTGAACCCCAAAATCATAACCCAAAACACCATTTTTTATCATAAAAAAATTTATATTATTTGTAAAGGATTAAAGGAAAATTCCAAGGATCATCAAACCCCTTTCTTGATGATTCAATGATCTTGTTGATGGATAGGCTCCCCCTTGGTAAGTGATTTCTTCCTTGATCAAGATTCATCTCTCAACTTGCTTCTTTCCCTCTGAAGAGGTATGGGATTTAAAGTATTTTTTTCTTAACCCTAGAGGGTTAATGAGTAGTTAAATATATGATGTGGATGGTTGAAAATGAGTTATAAATGTCGAACCTTGATATGTGATATTTTGGAATGATTTATCAATGAGATGTAGGATAGGGACTACAAATCCAAATATCCAAATGGTTCCAAACTACTACTCTAGGCCCCCAAGATATATATGTATATAATTATTTTTTATCACTGAGTTATGGGATAGGGATTGCTTCTCCAAAAACATACAGGGTTCCAAAATACATATCTAGGCCCCCAATGTATAAATATGAAATTTTAATTAAATGAATAATGAAATACCATGAAATAATGATTTTTGAAGTCCCTAGAGTGTACGTTTTAGACTCTAGAATGATCAAAAGTTGTTATGATTGGTTCGGGTGTCACCGCGAACCCAATGTCCTTTTTGGTTACTTAAAGAATAATTTAATGTGAATATTTTTACTTTTATTATATTATTTATTGTTCATACAACTGAATACCCTACAATAGACTTGATATTTATTTAGACATAATTTTTGGTGGCCTACTGAGTTATACTCACAACCTAATCTGGCTGCCTAATTGGTACATGAATAGTCTTCATGTTTTCATGACCAGATAAGAGAAAGTGACCTATTTTAGATGATTGAGTTGGGATTTGGGATGGAGCATAGATTAGGGAATCATACATGACACCAGTACCTATTTGGGATCTTTCCATATGTCTTTTTTTATTGTTTTGATTTGACACATGACACTTATTTGTCATGAAAAATCAACTGATAAAATTTATATTCATTTTCAATGTTTTGGGTTTATTCATGTGATGTTGGTTGCTTAATGATTTTTGATTACTATGACATTGATATTGTTAATTTTTTTATTATATGTTTTTACTTTTTTAAAGAGGTTATACTCTCCGCACATGTTATATTAGGACCTCACTACTAGTCGGTAGGCTTTGGTGTACGGGGAGGCACACCCTAGGTCACATGACGAACAGGATTGGGGCACCATTATGATGCACCAGAGATAGAATATTGGAAAGTGGTATCAAATAAGTTTTCTACTATTTTATTTTGCTGTAATTTTTGGGTAATGGTATATATGATATTAATATTATTTTAAATTTTTTCATGATCTCATGCATGGGAGATGCTAACCAATGTGTAGGGAGAAATCTATATACCCAAGAAGGGATTGATGTTCTTGACTTTCATTTATATAGGAAAGATATTTCACATTGGGTGATACAATTTCAGTTTGATGTGATTGTTTTTCTTATATTTTTCTCATCGACCAATATGGAATTCTTTATGAGTATATATACATCTCTCTAGGCACTCGATATTTTATGTGACAAGCATACCTTTATAAATTCATGGAAATGGAACATTTCGGTAACTGATGGTAATCAAAATTATTTTCTTTATTTGAGTATTTTTTTAATAAATACTTCATAATAAGAAATATGTTGTTAAAAATGATGAAAAAATTTCTTTATTGAAATGGATTAATGGGTGTATAAAGGGAAACCTTGAAATATGAAATTGTTTTACACTATATTATCCATGAATTTGGTGAGAGATCATTGAGGGTAGTGATAGTCATTCTATTTTGACCATGTGGTGGGTATAAGTGATAAATTATAGTATCCTTATGAGAATTCATCTTATATGAACTTATTGATGATGTGTTATGTGTCCTAAAAGGTTTATTTGGAATTTTAGATTCATTTCTCTAGGATGATGTTTTTTGATAGGATGACTAGTCAACATGGATAGACATGTGCCCCCAATAGTCAAACTATAGGATTCGATAGATATGGAAAAACCATCTATAGAGAACTATTGTGAGATGCTTGGACCCTTTATTATGTTCATGGATAGAGACCCAAGGCAGGATATGCATAATATGTCTGACATGGAATGGGAGTTCTAGTTACAACACCTTCTGAACTTCACTAGAGAGGGTAGACCTAGGGAAGATGAGTTCTGGATTAATTTAATCAAGATTATATTTGACCATTTAGATACTCATATTGATAAGATAGTCAAATTTTATACTTTTATGTTTTTTGGATCAGCAAAATGTTGGTTGGATGTTCAGATTCAAGATGAACAGCTGGGTAATGTGTTGTGGAAAGGCATTCACGAGAAGTTCCCAGAACACTATTACCCTAAGTTTTTCAAGAAGGATAGATAAGTTGAGTTTATGTGGTTGCCTAAATGGATTGTGTTTGTGATAGGCTATTCTGTTCGCTTCACCAGTTTGCATTGATTTTTTTCCAGCATTGTTAGTATATGAGGAAACTTTGGTGAGGTTCTTTTAGGAAAAAATTAAATGTGATATTAAGCCCTAGGAGAATATCATTAGGTTAAAGATGTTTTCTAATGTTGTGTATCAGGCTCTCCTTTTTAAGGTATTCTAAATAAGGATTCCAGATTAATATTGGTTATTTATGTTCGATGAACAAGATGAATGTATTTTGATATTAGGTAGTATCATTCCTGGAATTGAAACCAAGGAAATGAAAAAATGTGTAGCCAATGTGAAGGATCAGTTACATAATAATGTATTCGAGTACACTTTCACTGGTGTGGTAGGTCTGGTCACATTAATAAGTATCCTTCACAACCTCTAGTGGATTTCCAAGACAATGGAATATTGGGTTACATACATAGGTATTGAAAAAAACCACAACCAATGGGTAGTGAAAGAGAGGATTGGTGGAATTTGGGTACTGGAATGGGGTATTCGAACCCATATGAGTTATTTTAGCCAAGATGATCAAGAAAGTTGATTTGGTACATTTGGGAATGAGAAACTGTAGCAGTAGAATGGTGAAACTGAGGGAACATACGATACAAAACATGGAATAGGGGCTTCACAATTATTGGACACCAGCCTACACTTATATATAGCGAGTCTGGTCCATTAACAGACATAAAAACTATTCTTATAGATTCTATGCTTGATAATGATTTTTTATATAAGATCATGTCATTCTATTATATCTTATCAACTTTTGAATGTTTTGATTTTGATGGTGGAGTACGTGAGTGGGGTTATGATAGTTGACACACCATTGGGAGTATAATCGAGGGACATATTCTTATAAAATTTATTTTATCTCAAGGTTGGGGAATATCTTTTTATTTTATAATTTTTATACATTTAATTTCATGTTTTGACATGATTTTTGGGTATGCATTATACAGTATCATACCAAACCCATATCAATTGTTACAATATGAGAGTATCCATTTCATATCCTCAAGGTAACAATTATGTTCATTAAAGATAGTGGGATATCCAGGAAGGCCATGAATATCCATTTCATCATCAACTGGGGGAGATCACCACCCATGTTGTATTTATTTTTTTAGATGATGAGTGTGCGAAACCTTGTACCGTTCCCCACATAGTGGTATATTATTTGGATGTATTGCCTAAGGTCATATTTTGTATTCCACATAAGAGAGGTGCACATTTTACAATTGATCTCATTTTTGGATATGGGCTAGTTTCCATTCCACCCTATAGAATAGCTCATAAATACATTCAAGAGATCAGGAGTTATCTGAAAGAGTAAATAATTAATGGATTTTTCATTTATATTACATCTTCTTAGGGTTTTCCCATATTTTTTTAAGAAGGATAATATGACGTTTTGTTTACATTTTTATTATTTTAAGTTGAAGAAGATGATAGTGAAGAACTAATATCCTCATTTAAGTATCAAATATTACTTTGACCAGTTGAAGGGATCCTGTGTTTTCTCCATTATTAACTACAAATTTGGGTATAATAAATTGAGATGTAGAAATTTTAAATAGCACAAACTACCATTATAAGTAAAACAAGTCTATATGATTTTATCATGATTTCATTAAAATTGAAGAATGATCCATCTATTTTTATGGATTTGATGAAATGACTATTTCACATGTACCTTGATTGGTTTTGGGGTTTTTTGGATTTAATCCTGGTTTACTCCAAAACTCATGATTATCTGGTCCAGTATCTTATAGTCAACATGAGTTCACTAAGAGAGAATTAGATATATTCCAAGATATCTATAATCTAATTCTATAATGTGAGGGTAAATTTCATGGGTCACATAATCTATGAGGAAAGTGTGTCAGTGGACCTATAGAACATTCAGGCAGTGGTTTCTTGGGATCATCCTCATAATGTTTTTGAAATCTATAACTTTTTGGGATAAGCATTATATTATTGAAGTCTTATCCAAGAGTGTTCTTATTTGGAATCAACCATTTTAGGATATACTAATAATTATTTCATGTTTTAATTCAATGGATAATGTCAAAATTATTTTTTGGAGTTGAAAAAGTGTTTGGATACTAGGCTAATTTCGATCCTACCTGAGTTGGGTGACGATTATAGAATTTTTTTTATTCACATAAAGTCACACATGGACTAGTTTTAATGCAGTTTTATTGAGATGTGGTACATGGGTCATAGAATCAATGGCCACATGAACAATATTACTCTACACATTATCTCAAGTTAGCCTTGGTTGTTTACGATTTTAACTATTTTCAACATTACTTCCAGGGTGAATAGTTCAATATGTATATAGATCAAAATCTCATAAAGTATATCTTTTCACTATGAGAAATGAATATTTTGAAGTGGAGGTGGGATTATTATATCTAGTATCTTTACATAGATCATTAATATACTCCCCAGAAGGAGAAAAGTGTTGCTAATTATTTGAATAAGAAGACACAAACTCAAAAACTCTAGGACACATGATCTTAGTCGAATTTGATGACCTTGATTGTTTAAATTTTAATTGATGGTCCAGAGGTCCAGGAGCATATGGAACTTGTATTATTATAAGATGAGTCTAACCCTATGAACAATATTAAAGAGTGGAATTATGAGGATCTGTATTGTTTATCCTTGAGGGGAATCCTTGAAGGTGGGGGTTCACCTTCTGATTTGACTATATATTAGGATGAGATCACCTCTACCCAAAACCATTTTTTACCTATGTGTATTCATGTGAAGCTAATTTGTATGTTTTATTCCTTAATGTAGGTGGTGAATCATTGTTTGAAAAAAAATACCATGAACTATGTTGAAAATATTGGTGGTTGATCCTGAAAAAGGAAATTGTAGGTTTTGTGACATAATGACACACCTATTGGCATATAACAGTCATGCATTAATGATATGGTGGTTTGTTACATCTATAGATATTCTCGAATGGTAGTGGGAAGAAATTACCATTTAATTTTTTATGTTTCTTCAAAGGATCAATCAAAATATTTCTATGATTTGGGTGATTGTGGACAAGTGGACAATGTTATTCCATTTCATTCCTATTCGAGATAGTTGTACCATCAACCAGTTGGGTGAGATGTATGTTCGAGAGATAGTTTTTTTACAAAGGGTGAAATTAATCATTTTTTACACCATTACCCATGTTTTAATTCATGCATATTTCATTTCTATTAGATGTTGTTGGGTACCCAGTTGTTTTTTAGTACGGATTTCCACTGATAGATTGAAGAGAATATAGTGCGTAAAATACAGGTGCTAGAAGACATACAAGGAATGTATCCTTGATTTTGGTGGGTCATGGGATGAGAACATTGAACTTATTGAGTTCACCTATAACAATTGTTATGTGGTGACTTTTCAGATATTACCACATGATTCACTTTATGATAAGCCATAGAGATCACCTCTATGTTTAATAGAGGCTGGTGAATCATAGTTCATGGAACTAAGTCTTGTGCGGGATACATCATATCAGGTCAAGATGATGTTGAAATGTATAGTTATATCTATAAGTAAGAATAATTCATATGACGAATGATGCCATATTCCCCTTGAGTTTTCAATGGGTGGTCCTGTATTCATTTGGGTTCCATTGAGATTGGAACACAATATGATTCGAAGGTAGGGAATGCTAGAACCTAGGTTTATTAGAACATAGTAGACTATGGAGAGGATCAGAATTGTGGAATATTAATTGTCTCTTCCATAGAGGTATAGTGCTATGCAAGATTTTTTTATTCCTCAAAGCTTCAGTAGTATCACCTCGACATTTATCCTGTGATTCATGCTATTAATGTTGAGCTTAGTGCAGATGCGACTTTTGAGGAGAATCTCAGTAATTTTATAGATCATAGTGAGAATGTGTTGTAGGTAAATATCATTATGATAGTCTGAGTGTTATGGTAACATAGAAATGATCATGATAAAACATGGTTGGGGGAGGCGGATATGTAGGCCCAATGTCCTAACCTTTTACATTAGATGTTTAGTGGTTCTTAGGAGAAAATTTATGGGACTAGTTGTTATAATTCCAAAAGATTTTAAGATCCCAATATTTTTGGAGATTCTTAATTATCATTATCAGGTACTCTTTTACCTTAGTTTTGATTATAACTTGATGGGCTTGGATTGGTGTAGTTTCAGGTGAAATTGGAGAAATTTTAAATCATATGGGGTTGTGCATTGTTTGCTCATGTTTAGGAAAAAACATAATGTTTTCCCCAAGAAATAGTGTGCCTTTTCATGGAGCCACAAGGGGTGGAACACAATTTAAACAAACCATACAACCACCCTCCCAAAATAGATACACCCAAATATAGTTGGGTTTTTCATGGTATGAATTTGGTTTGTCAAAATGTATTCCATTTAGGAAAAACATTTCTCCTCGTGAGTATATGATTATATTTAAGTGACATGGTTTCCCATACCATGAGCCTCCACCTACGAAACTGTGCACATGAAAAATTAAATCACCAACAAATTATTTCAAAATTACCAAACCCACATAATATAGCCCTAAACCCCCTGTATCACCTACAATGATTGTTTTCATTTTTTGAGGCTCTTGAGAGGATTAAAAGGGTCCTCATACACCTTTCATGATGAATTGATGATCAGATTGAAAGATTGAATCTTCATTAGTATGAGATGTATTCCACTTTTATTATTCCTCTCTCTCCCAGTTTCTATCCATATAAAGAGGTATGCATTTCACTCAATTTTAAATTGGTTTAGACCTATGTTTTTATTAATATAGGTTAATTGGATCTTGGTCATAGGTTTTGGTCCTATATATTCTCCACTATTTTGAATTGTACCTCTCTACATCAAATAGAGGGTTACGAGTTAAGAAATATTCATCGACGATCTTATGGTATGTGGACTTATTTTATAATTTATATAGTATTAATTATTATTTTTTATATATAATTATGCAATTTAAATTTCCATGTTTGGAAATTTCATTTATTAAAATTGATTTAAATTAATTGTTCTTTTTATGGATTGTGGAACCTTCCACGTATCCCATCAGACCCATTAATGATAATGAGACCAGACATGAATTAAAAATCATAGGGTGTTCCAATACCAATAAAACGGGTTTTTATGAATTTTAAAAATACGAATAATTGGTTAATGGAATTTGAACTAAATCCCTGATGCATTTTTTAAATTTGGATGGAAAGGATTGTTTGGATTAACTTTGGATGGTTAATGAGTTGTGAAATAAATAATGTGGATGGTTGATAAATGACATATGAAGGTAAAACATTGATATAAAATATTTTTGAAGGAATGATCAATGTGTTGTGGGAGAGAGAGTGTAGTGTCCCATTTCAAGGTGCCACCCAAAGGTCCCCCGTACCCGGTTGGTCACATTGACTCAAGCGCGTTACCCGGAAATCCATAGGATGCCGACTAGCGATGAGGGCCTTTGGTGTGATAGTGGGGAAACTATTCTATAATTGGTGGATAATGCATAGTTGAATAACAAATAATAAATAGTAGTGATTGAAAAATACCATACAATAAGAAAATAGTAAAATATTGAATGTAAATAACAACTAGAACACATATATAAATGATTCATGTCACATCTGTCTAGGAAAGCAGCCAAACAAGACAATATGTTAGAAATACAACTAAACAAAAGTATTAAGAAAATAGGAAAACTTGAGTAGCATCGCCAGCCTAAGCTTGGTCCTATGATCTCCATATCCAACCAGAAAATCATGTAATTGAAGAAGAAGGGCTCTTTCCCTTATCTGCACCTGCAACAATATAATCTGTTTGGGTCAAAAAACATGACCCAAATATGGTGCGAGATGAATCCTAGTAGGCTACCACCACGAAATCTATGCCTAAATGTCAGTGAGTATATATAGAAGGTAAAAATGGAAATGCAGAAAAGAACTAGGAGTACACAAAAGTAAACAATCCTACAATTTCCATTTACATTAATTAGCATTTAATGTCATTTATTTAATCACATAAGTATCACAACAGGAATCTAAAAATACTACCTAAAAGGACCAAATCATCACTTGTGATTTGGCCTGATAGATGCATCACAGACATCCAATATTTATGTTAACCCTCTAGCTAGCTCACATAGACTAACCCCTCTTGCCAATTAATAAAATAAAAATGGAAAAGACACTCTGAAGAAGAACTCACTATCAATTCCCCCTATGGTCTTTTCACAAAAACTACAAAATCTCTAAGGAAGCACTCAATTTCAATTCCAAAGTGGTCTCGTGAAATAAATTAGAGACACTCTGGGGGATCACAAACTATCAACCCCTCATATGGTCTCATAGAATGATATATAAAAGGCAATCTAGGGAAGCACTCAATGCCAATTCCCCTTGTGGTCTAAATACAACAGGTTCTCATAGCCCTGTTCAATTCAATCATGTATATATGATATCAAGAAGCAGAAGGTAATCTCAACTACTACATGGGTAAACTAATCGAATGCATAACATAAGAATTTAACAAGAAGAAAAAAAGGAAATTGGTTCCATCTTATCAAGCAAGGCAAGGAAGTAGGGTCTGCCTCATAGGAAACCTGGACCAAATGGTCCTAAACATTCAAAAAAGGAAAAACACTCGTGGGGTGTTCCTTAAACATGAAATTTCACATAAAAATACAAAAATAACCCTTAAACCAAAAATGTACCTAAAGAAGATAAAACATGGTTTAATATCCTCCTCTTGAAATACTAGAAACATGGGTAATATTTAATTTAGTATATAAATTGAAAGTCCAAAAATGAAAGGAAAAAAACCACCTACCCCGACAATGCACAATCCATATACTTCAGCTTCTACCCTTGAATTGGACTTGAATGATGTAGATCTAAAAAAAGGTCAAAAGTGTCCAACCTTGAATAAATCACGAAAGAATAGGAATCAGGAGGAGAGGCTCTAGAAAAGTGAAGGACTCTCTATTGGGATTCCAATGCACATTATTGAGATTGAATTGGACCCCGGTTGGAGAAAAGGTGTATTGGAGATGAATCGGTGATTCCGGATGCTCCCTCGCATGGTACGACAAGAGGAACATGTTTCTGGAGATTAGACGTGACCCCGATCTAATTAGTGTATTAAAAGAAAAAGTACACATACTATACTATTAATGAACATGTCGTGTATTTGCCTCAACTATCCCCCGACATTAGTGGTTTGCCACATCACCCCACATAGCTATGTCTTGGAAATTAAATGCAAAATATACGGTTGTACACAGTAACTGGGTATATGGCATGTACTCCTAAGTACACAGCGTGTTCTTATAAATTTTCAAATCCTTCCATTTTTCTCAAAAACACCCAAAATCAAGATCCATACCTGAAATGATGATCTGGGTTATTACAGATAATGCTCCTCCAAATAACCATAGGTCCCCATAAATATGATCTATCCCTCAAATATATATATATATATATAAGTGATCACGAAGTTGTGTTATAGGGACTGATACTCCAAATACCCACAGGGTGCCAGACTACTACTATATTTTCCCAACGTTTGAATGAGATATTGTAATCAAATGAATAATGAAATCCCACGACATAATGAATTTTTAAATCCCAATAGTGTATGGTTCTAATTCTATCATGTTCTGAAGTAGGTATGATTGGTTTTGGTGTCACCATGATCCTTACAACTATTATGGTAAATTAAAGAACAATTAAATGTAAATCTAGTATTTTTTATTCATTATAAAACTTCATACACTAGTATACATTGGATATTTATTTAGACAACATTGGTGGTTTATGGTTGAGTGTTACTTGCACAATACATTGGTTGTATGATTGGTACCTGAATAGACAATCAGTTTTCAAAATAGAATAAGAGAAACAACTCTATGTTTGATGAATGATTTTAGACTCAGGACAGATCATATATTAGAAAACTAGACATGTTGTCGAGACCCATTTGGGGCTTTTCACTATGTATTTTTTTTGGATGAAATTGTCACTTGACACTTATATGGGATGGAATATCTACTTCTTTGATTTATAGATATATTCTAGGTTTTGGTTTTATTAAGGGGGTGTTGGTTTATTATTGGTTAGTTATTATTAGAAATTGAATATTTTTTATTTTTTCTACTTTTTTGATGATTTGATAATGAGGTTATAGTCTCCTCAAGTTTTATATTAATCCCTCATTACTTGTTGATAGCATCCAATGTATGGTGAGGCACACATGATGTAAGGTGAAGAATCTGCTCGGGACACTGGTATGTGGAACCTAGGTTAAAATGTTATGTTACCTTTAGGAATCATCTACTTTATACCATTTTTTCAGATATTTTTATTCCCTTATATAGGATAGAGTTTTTCTTTACGCTTACTAAAGAAATGAGATACCTTACCAACACTTTTGAATTCATATTTACCATTATGTATCTCATGCAAAGAGAATTTTACTTTTAGCTAAAATTTTGTGGTTACCCTTATATATTCATTTATGTTCACCATTATGTAACTAATTTATTACCCATAGGTAGTTACATTATACCTCTACATAGGTTAGTTTTAAAAAAGTTTACTAGTTCATGAAATCTACCTTATATGCGTATATAGGTTAGTTTTATACCCTTTTGTAGGTTAGACTTCAACCTTACCCTTACACAAGAAATGAGTTACCTTCATTAAACCATTTAATTAATAACTACCTTCACATATCTCTTACTAATATAATATGACAATTACATAGAAATTTATGGCCAACGAGCTCGTACCCAAGTGGTAAGGGCTCCTCCTTAGAATCCAAGATACACAGGTTCAAAACCGAGTGGAGGTGAATTTCCGAGTACTGTAGCAGTACTGTAGGAGGCACTGTAGAATCACTATAGTAGGAAATATATCAGCGACGGTTTGGTACTGTTGCAGCCGAACTATTCACCTGGTTTGGGCTTTTGGGCAACTGTTTTTGGCCTACGGGTCTTAGGGACTTTGGGCCATCAAAGGCCTTCGGGCCATAGGTCCTTCGGGCCATTGAAGACCATGAAGTAGACCAGTTCACACAGAGAAGGCCCCATATGAGGATAAGAGCTCCAGTAGCAGTCACTAGAAGCAGAGCTTACCAGATTGAATGAATGAGAGGGAATGGAAACCGCCATCGGGACCAGGCACTGTGCATCTTTGTATGGGGCAATGCTAGCTGATCAGAAATGTAGGTGGTGAGATAAAGGCAATAAATGATGTAGAAGCTGGGGAGGGGTAGTTCTAGTGGGCTGTGCCTAAGGGTCATGTATTGGGCATGGTATGCCTCTGGGCCTTCAGGTCATGTATTACGGGTCATGTCGAGCCTTATGTCTTGGGCCTACGGGTCATGTACGGGTTCCCCTTCAACCCTTAAAAGGGGTATTATCTATAAAAAAATAAAAAAATAAGGTCTTCGGGCCATTCAGGCTACATAGAAATTTATGGTTATCATTACATTGAAATTTAAGGATACCCTTATGTAACTAATTCCTTACCCTTATGTCGATACTTTATATCCATATGAAGTTTATTATTTAAACTACATTCCATTACAAATAATATAATTTATAAACTTATATAGGTTAGTTTATACCCATAAATAGGTTAGAGTTTGACCTTCCCATTATTCCTAAAATAATTAACCTTTGCATAACATTTGAATTAATAGTCAACTTTATGAATCCCCAATATGGAAAATCATACATTTATGAAGAAATTTAATGTTCACATATAGAGAAATTTGTGGTCACCCATAAATAACTAATTGTTTTTCCTAAAATTGGTACTTTATACCTTTATCGTGGTTAGTTTTTGAACTGTATACCTTTATGTGACATATAATTTATACTATTATGTAGGACATTTTTATTCCATTATGTTGGTTAGAGTTCAACCATACTATTGTTAAATAAATGTCTTACCTTTATGAAAAATTAGAATTCATTGTTATGTTTACATATCCATTAAATGTTAATACTACCTTTAAACAATCTAACTTTTTACCATAACATAAAAATTCGTATTAACCCTTATGTTGATAATTAGAATAACTTTTACATATTTATTTTTTCTGATTATTTTTTGGTTTCAATCCAATATTTAGTGAAATGGATCCTTCATCACTACCTCCTAAATTATGTATAGAAAATTTTTTCAATATTTTCTAGAAAAGAAATTATTACAATGTTTTCATTAAAATAAATTAACCCTTTACATTGATATATAAACAACATATGTAAATTTTATTGATTTTTATTATTATGAAGAAATATTTACTTATAGATTTTAATTTAGAAGATGATTATCATTATAAAAAATAGTTTGAGTTTCCATCAAGACCCATAAAATATACTTTTTGTTTCTCATATAACTTTTTCATCTTCTATTGGGAAGATAATAAATATAGATATATTGAATTAATCATATGGAACCACCATCATTCCAATATTCTTGATAATCTACGTTTTGAACATTTTTTTTAACCATATAGTTTTAATATCATTCACTTTAAATTATCCTATATAAGAATAATTTTTATATATTTTCTTCTATTTCATTTATTTAAATACTATATAATAAAATTTAGTGGGTTTTTAGAGTTCTCTATTTCAATAATTTCCAATATTATTCCATTTGGATTATGTGTGTCCAATTTTATTACATGGTTCATATTTTTGTTATGGTGTATTTGATTGATGTTTTTTTTATAATTCTTCATTGGAATTCCAAAACTAATACATGTGAATGTATGTTTGCACGAGTGGAATAATTGTGTGTAAAATTATTATAAAATGAAACACACTAGCATTAAATGAATTAATAGTCAAATTTCATATGAACTCCGAACCAACAATAAAAAAATTACATTCCTTATAATTTTTTTTTCAATTTATAAAATGGACTAAAATATTAAATTAAAACAATACAAAATATAAATAAATACATGAAAATTATAAATTAAAAATAATAATAATAAATTGACATCTTTAGTAAGAATATATCATAGGAAATAGATGTAATGTGAGGTAGGTGATGACATGATGTTCGTGGAGTCAAAGTAAGGTTGGTTACATTAGATATGTTGATGATATTTCTAGCGATTAGGGAATGGTGGTCAGGTATCACTGATTAGAACAAATCATGTCAGGGATAGGGGGTCACATATCATGTACAAGATCAATGGAAATCATTGAGATGGTAGGAAGATGAGGTTGATAAGCTATTGTTGACGTCTTAAATTGAGGATGAGAGGAAAATGATAAGGTTTCAAAATCAGGGATGAGATGATTGAATAATTTGAGAATGATAGTAGAAAAAATGTTTTGGGATCAATACTAAGAGGTCATTTATTTAATATTCTTTACAAATTTTCATTAAAAATCATCAAAAATTTATTATTTAGATGATGGATAAGTTAAAACCACATATGAAAATCAAATTTAGGGATGATTTCCAAAACCATCGCAAAAAAGGACGTAGAAATAATATTTTAGGGGTTGGTGGTAGTTTTTGAAATGCATTCAATCAAACTACCACTATTTACTATAAATCTATTAATGTCTTTCTAATAAATAAAATATGATAGAAAACAAGAAAGATTTAGGTTTACTATATTTATAATATATTTTTGATCTCATTGCAACCCTATTTATATCATTTCATATCACTTTTTGACTATATGATAAATCCTTTCAATAAACTAATTTAATATGTGGACATCTTTGAAGGTATATTGTTTGTATAATGGTTAGATTATGATTAAAAATCCTCATGGTTGGATAATTGAACATAATATTCCCACATTTTTACTTTACAACATATAATATTGCAATATTAATAAATTTATTTAGTAAATAGTATGAACTAATTTTAAGATTTATAATTTTACCTGTAACACCCCAAGATTCCACGGTACGCTTCTCTTTGAATAATACAGTAGCGTGTGTTGTACGCAACATCGAGTTCTAACACACACCACAACCAATCAAACTAGCCGTTATGAATAGTAATACCCACTTTTTAAAATTTTATAAATTTTATCTTTCCAAATGGACTTTTTTTTTCGATTCGGAATATCAAAATTAGCTTAGGGTGAATTTATGGTATTTTTCTGAAAACATTCAATTTTTGATGAATAGTGAAAAAACACTAAGTTATTATTTAAAACCGAATTTTTATTTAAATAATTATTTATTTTATTTAAATTTAATTAAGGTCATAATAGATACATAATATCTATATAAGTTCAATGTAATTCATTGGCGTTAGTTTAGAATAATTTTAGATATATACAAATTTTATGGAACTTTTCACTGCCTTTTACCCACCTCCTAGTAGAATTTGGAAATTCACATAAAACTTAATTTTACTACTTCTGTGAGTGGAATTTAGAAAATCCGAGAGTCATGGTTAATATCAAGGAGTAAAATGTGATTCAATATGATAAATATATTTTTTTTGTGAATAGTAACTTTTTACTTTTATTTACCACGGTTAAAAGTAAATAGGGTAATTAAGGGTAAAAATGATATTAATATTACCCTATCATATGTTCTAATTATATTAGAAAAGTTTATCTCGACCAAAAATAACCATTGGAATAAAATATTATCATTTTGGTCCACTTGGATTAGATTAGGAAATTTAATCTTATTTAATTCAAAGAAGAGTTAAAAGAGTTAAAATCAAAGTTTAATAACTAAAACATTTTTAATATAGAGTTATACATAAGATAAATTCGATTATAAATATTCATTAGAAATATAAATAGATTCCATACATAATTGTATTTTATTTATAATTTTATACATTAAGTAATTTAATTTATTTATGACACAATCATGATGCAGTAATTACGGAATTAATGAAGGATTTAGATAATTGATATTATAAATACCAAAATAAATGTAATTTCAGAATTTTTATAAATTCTAATAATTTTATAGGTTAATATGACATATTGTGATTGTTTATATAAATTGTGTTCAAAGTAATAATGCAGTTTTGAATTTATCAAAAACAAAATACCTAATAGTGTCAAAATTGACCTAAAAAGTTTATAAAACAAATATTATATTATTAGTTGATATTATATTTCTAAAAATCTATGGTTCTGCCATAGAACTTATATAATGATAGGTGTATCATTAATGGACCACTTGGGGTTTACTTGGAGGAATATAGTAAGTTAATTAAGTATATAATATAAAAATACAAAGAGACATGGTAAACGTCAAACTATTTAACTATGAGTTAAATATAAATGATAAGGTTAATATAGTGACCCAAACCTGTCTAAAATATATTGGTGGAAAGTATTTAGACCCATAACTACCTTAAAATTTAAATAATACACTTTTGTTTCATTAGAAACCGAATATAAATTTATTATAAATTAATATTTCTAGCTTTTCCAAAGGTGCCCCTCATCCCTCTTATAAAAGTGCACTTCCTCTTCTCTATAATTCACACATTCATAGCCTTCTGGATCGGTCAAACCCTGCCCAAATAATCTCTCAACTTAACTCAATAAAACCTATAGGCCTTAGTTTGATCAAAATGGCAACCTATGGAGCCCTTTTGATCAAATCAAAAGGAAGAACCCGAAGAAGAGGTAATGTTTTCACCACCCTCTTTCAAGTTCCCTTCTTCTTCAACTTCTTATTTATTTATTATTCCCATTATAAAATAATAACTCCAGTATCTTCTATATACAGTGATATTATTATAAATATGGTACAACCATGTTTAGTATTCTATCCATCCTTTGAATGACATGTCACCATACGTGCGTACGTACGGCTTATCGTCTCCAGGTTGTGGTGTAATTGTTATTCAAAACATTATTATTTGGATGTGTAAAATAATGATGTGTAATTAATGTTAATAATAAATATAACATGATAATTATTCTGTATATATGATATACTACCCAATTATATATTATTTTAATATCAAAAGAATGATATTGTCACTCGTGCGTACGTACGGACTACCGTCTCCACGAACGTGATGCGATTCATTCCCCATCGTATCCATTCAAGTATAATTCTCATTTTATGATTAAAAATAATGTTTAAAGACTTGATATCATTCAGGATATGAATAATATACAACCTATCCATAAGAAACATGACTTATGTAACAAAAAATATAAAATAAAATGAGTAAGTTAACACCTGAAATGACGATAATACTAAAATATTATTAAAAAATCATTATTAGAAGATCATATATGATATCATAACTATGTATATGGTTCTTTTATAATTTAATAACAATTATTTAACTATTATATAGGAGGTTAACATACCATCGACTAAGAAAATGTACAAGGTAAGGGTTTATTTCACAATCTCCTCACTATCGGAGGTTGTCTATACGTAATTATCTACTGGGACCTCTTTATCACCCAGATCCATGTTTCTTAAAAATGTATTTCAAATAATTATTACTATTTTACATACTGTGGGTTAAAGTAATTTATACACTTTTTACTTTTTATAATAATTTTATAATGGAATCTTTTGGTCGTTTTCCAAACAAGGTGCTTTTTAACCTTTTTGACAGAATTAAGTTAAGAATGACTTTTTTAAACTTATACGGCGGGTGCAACTATTTTCTGCTGTTATAAAATCATAAAAGATTCCCTTAATATATTATAAGAATATTTTCAATGTAAATGTTTTATTTTATAATTATGTGACTTTTAAATGATTAAAAAAAAGAGATATTTCTCTCAAATAGTTTTGATTTCATCTATGTCAACATCCGTTGATGGATTTTAAGCTTTTTTGAATGTGATTTATTATGATACAAAACTTCCATATTGTATTGAAGGTTTTGGGATATGTTTGACTGTGGATGTTCTATTTTTATACCATTCATGATTTATGGATAAAGTATTGACATGTCGTATGCAAGTTTTAATACGAATTTTTATGTTATGTTTAAACCTGTTCATATGAGGAATGAATTGGACTTAATAAGTGACGGGTGGAGCCCGCTATAGATCCTCGATGCATCGGTAGGTCTCATGAGACAAATTAGTGTCTTGGCATAAGGCATTGAAAAAATATTATTTGTTAGTCTTGGCACAAGGCCTTGACTATGTGGTTATGATAGTATGGAATTATGTATTCCATCATTATGAAAGTGGTTATTGATATTGAATGTGATTATTAAACTATTAGAATTTCCCTGTAAATAAGTAAATGACATTATTTCATTTTACATTTTCCATATTATGTTGAAGTACAAGTTCAAAAGGATTTTTTTAGTTATACATTACCTTAAATGATTATGCTTATTTATGAAAGTTTCCGCTATATTGTTATCCTTACTGAGCATCTGAGCTCACCCCTTTCAATATTTTATTTTTCCCAGGATGTGAAGAAGAATTTTATGAATGAAATGCAGGGATAGTATAAGGGGATATGAATGTGGAGACAAGATTTAGTTGTAGTTTTCACTTTATGATGTAATGTAAACTTTATGAATGTATCTAGTGATTCCAAGGATACTAAACTAATCGGTCTTTCAAGACTTGATCTTTTGTGATCATGAAAATGTTATGTAATAATGCACCGACTCTGGGTAACTAGGGTCGGGGTGTTATAGTTGGTATCAGAGGAAGTTTGGTAAAAAACTAGGAAGCTATATTTAGATAAACTCTGATTAGAGCACATAGCCCTAAGATAGACTTTGGGGATTTATATAGAAGAACTTCCTAGAATTTCGGTATTGTAGAGATTTTGTGAGTTTTCTGAGCAATACATATCTTTCTGGATACGAGCAGGTAGAGGAGGCTCTGGCACAAATGTACCTAGGGGTAAAACCCAAAAACACTGCTTTGATATAGACTCGAACGGGAAGTGGTGCACGACAACAGGCCTTGATGCACTCTGGGTTACGACACTCCCAGGGGATATGCTTAGGATAATTCTCATTTTTTTACAAACCATTATGAAGGGTTTATGAGTATATACTTCCTCAATTTTTTTTTTATGATTATGTATTATATCTATAATTAGTTCAATTTATGTTAAGTGTTTTACAAGTATGGAATCATGTATTTTGATTCATAAACTGATCTAGTTTATGCCATTGTTTTGAAATGGTTCCTAGTGGAAGAAATGGAAACTGTATAAATGCATGCACTCCATGTAGGGATTTCCCTCCTGATTAAGATAATTATAGTGGATCAGGTGATGCAACTGGTGCTGATCAGTTAATCACCATACCGGGAAAACTCACTCAGGTTATGAATAATAACCTTACCCGTATAGAGCACCCTGATCCGTAGTGTGCAAGATCAATGTTAGATCACTTCCTGAGGCAACAACAACCGACATTAAATGGGAGTACAAATCCATTGGTAGCTGACCAATGGATAAGTTCCCTAGAGAAAATATTTCAGGCTTTAGGGAGTAGTGAAAGGGAAAAGGTTATCATGGCAGTTTACCACCTCACTAGAGATGCTGATCAATGGTGGTCATTGATTCAAAACACAAAAGAAGATGATGGAGTATAAAATATAGAATGGAGGGAGTTAAAAGATCTGTTTTTAGAAAAATAATTTCCTCATGACCATCAAGAAGATAGGGAAGGGAAATTTCTAAGTCTGAGACAAAAGGAGGATGAGAATATCACAAATTATGAGGCTAAATTTACAAGGTTAGAAAGGTATGTTGCAGATTATATACGTAACCAAAGAAGTAATATTGATCGATTCTTTGATGGGTTAAAACCATTTCTCAGTCAAGCATTAGTCTCACAAGCCTTCTCGTTGTATGAAGATATTATCTCTTGTGCTATCAAGACAGAAAAATAATTCTCCAAGTCTTATGACTATAAAGAAAATCAAGATAAGAAGAGATCTGCTGATCAATTTGGGAATGGAAATAAGGGGGAGATGGGAAAATTTGAATATCCATCCAATAGTAAATGTGGGAAGAAACACCCTGGTACTTGCATGAAGGGAATGGGAGTCTGTTACTAGTGTGGTGAAAAAGACCACCAAGCTCGTGATTTCAAGGGGAAGAAAGAATCTACCGATGTTCAATGCTACAACTATAGGTAGATGGGACATTATGAAAATTAATGTCCTAATCATTAGGGGAACTTTCCTCAGGAAAGGCCAAGGGATCAAGTCCAAGCTTATGCTATCACTACTGCTCAGGTAGATGCTCTAAAAGACGTGGTGGTAGGTAATTTAATGGTTTCCTCAAGTTTAGAAAATTCATTATTTGGTTCTGGATCATCGTATTGTTTCATATCTTCCCAGTTTGCTAAGAAAAATTGATATTTTTAATTTGATTTTACAATGGAGTAGTCAGTTAAAACTCCTAAGGGAAGTATCATTTCTATAATGTTCTGTGGATCTGTTCCCATTAGGGCATATAAATGTTCTTTATCTGCTTATCTCATCGCCATACCTATGATTGAGTTTGATATAATCCTTAGTATGGATTGGAATTCGGACGATGATGTGAAGATTTATTGTAAGAATAAGGAGGTTACAATTTTTGATGATGATGATAAATAACACCTTATCTTTAGAGAAGAATTGTCACCACCTGACTCTTACCTAGATCCACCCCTAGTAGCTCAACTATATTCAATTATTGGAGAGGAAGAGAATGAAATAACTGTGGTTTAGGAAAGGAATGTTCTAATAGAGGATGTACTTATTGTGAGAGAATATGTTGATGTGTTTCCAGAAGATTTACATGCACATCCTCCAGAATGAGAACTTGAGTTTTCCATTGATTTAATCCCTAGATCAAGTCCCATATCGAATACCCCTTATAGAATGGCCACTGTGGAATTATTTGAACTAAAGAAACAACTAGATGAATTTAGTAATAAGGGATTTATTCTCCCTTCTGTTTCTCCAATGGGATCCCCTGTCCTTTTTTAAGAATAAATATGTATCTATGAGGTTATGTATCAACTATAGTTAAATCAATGCTATAACAATAAAGAACATGTACCCCTAACTCACATTGATTATTGATTTGACCAACTTCATGTAGATCAATACTTTTCAAAGATTGACCTTCGATCTGGATACCATCAGTTGTGTATGAAGAAGGAAGACATTCTGAAGATAGAATTTTGAACCAAGTATGAGAATTACGAGTTTATAGTAATACCTTTTGGGATGACTATTGCACCCTCTGTATTCATGGATCTAATGAATAGAGTTTTCAAGAAATATCTCGATGATTTTGTGGTGGTATTTATTGATGATATCTTGGTATACTCCAAAAGCTACGAAGATCATGAAAATCACTTGCGCATTATCCTGAAGACTCTGAGAATACATGAATTATATAGGGAAGTTTAGCAAGTATTAATTCTGGATTCATGAGATTTCTTTTCTTGGCCATATTGTCTCTAAAGATGTAATCTCTGTTGATCCTTCTAAGACCAAGGCAATCCAAGAATGGCTTGCACAGACGTGTATAACTGAGGTATGCAGTTTTATTGGCTTACCTGGTTATTATCGGCGTTTCATTCAGAACTTTTCTCGATTGGCTAACCCATTAACCAAGATCACACGTAAAGGGGTTAAATTTGTTTGGAAAAAAGTGTGTGAAGAATGTTTTAAAGAACTTAAGAGAATATTAGGCAATGATCCTATATTGACTCTACCATCGGGGAATGATGGGTTTGTTATTTATAGTGATTCTTCAAAGGAAGGACTTGGTTATGTCTTTATGCATAATGATAGGGTTATTGCCTATGCATCACGACAACTTAAAATTAATGACCAAAACTATCCTACTCATGATCTTGAGTTATATGCTGTAATTTTTTTCTTTGAAGATATAGAGACATTATGTCTGTGGTGAAAAATGTTAGATTTATACTGATCCCAAGAGTTTGAAGTACATTTTCTCACAGAAATATCTCAACATGAGGCAATAGCGATGGATTGAACTAATCAAGGATTATGATTTCATGGTACACTACCACCCGGTGAAGGAAAATAAGGTGGTAGATTTTTTGAGAAGAAAATATCATGGAGTTTTGAACATGATGAGAGTTGAAAGGGATCCAATTTTCATGGATCTAGTAAATTTGGATATGGGGATCACCATGGAAGGTGAAACATCAATTCTTTTTCAAATGGTTGCCAAACCATCTTTACTAGAAAGGATTATGAGTTCTCATAATGATGATGAATAATTTCAAAAAAAAAAGATTAAAGCTATGAATGATGGGAGATTGAGAGACTTTGTGCAAGAAGAAGGAATTTTGAAATTTGGGAAGAGACTTTGTGTTTCTGATATACCTGATCTGAAAAGGTAATTGTTAAATGATGCACATAGCTCCAATTTCTCTATACACCTTGGGAGCACCAAAATGTATAGATATTTGAAGGAACATTTTTGGTGGGACAACATGAAGAGGGAGATTTCTGATTTTGTGTCATGATGTATGGTTTTTCAACAAGTGAAAGCAAGAAGGAAACAGCCTGGAGGAGTCATGCAAACTCTTCCCATACCAGAGTGGAAATGGGACAATATTATGATGGACTTTGTCATGGGTCTACCAAAGACTCCTAGAAGGAACGATGCAATATGGGTTATTATTGATCGTCTTACCAAGTCAGCACGTTTTCTTGGTATAATAGAAGATATACCACTGGAAAGTCTAGAAAGACTATATATTAATGAATTTGTGAGACCTCATGGAGTACCCCTATCGATTGTTTCTGATCGTGCTCGTCATTTTTATTCAAGATTCTAGAAGATTCTTCAGAAGGCCTTTGATACTGAATATCGTTTAAGAAATGACTACCACCCTCAAACAGGTGGACAATCAGAACGGACTATTCAAATCTTAGAAGAGATGTTGAGATCATGCTCACTTGACTTTCATGGTATGTGGGATCAATATTTACATAAGGTGGAATTTTCCTATAACAATAGCTTCCATTCAAGTATTCGGATGGCGCCATATGAAGCATTGTACGAAAAGAGATGTTTCAAACCAACCAGTTGGGAAAATGTTGGTGAAAGAAAACTTGTAGGCAAAGAACAAGTAGAGGAAATGATGTAAAAGGTGAAGGTAATCCAAAACCACATCAAAGCAGCTCAAAGTAGGCAGAAGAGCTATGCTGATAATCAAAGGAAGGATTTGGAATTTCAGGTAGAAGATCATGTTTTCTTGAAGGTATCTCCATTGAAGGGAGTTATTCATTTCGATAAGCAAGGTAAATTGAGTCCTAGGTATATCAGACCTTTTGAAATTCTAGAAAAAATTGGTGTTGTAGCTTACTGTTTGGAAATCCCACCAAATCTCTCCAAAGTTCAGAATGTGTTCCACATATCACTGTTGAGAAAATACATGCCTGACCCAACGCATGTACTCACCAATGAGGAATTAGAAATGGAACCTGATATGTCTTTTTGTGAAGATCCCATCAAGATTCTTGATACCAGAGAACAAGTGCTGAGAAACTAGAAGACTCATCAGGTAAAAGTTCTATGGAGAAACCATAAGATGGAAGAGGCAACATGGGAACCCGAGGAACTTACGATGAAGAATCACCCGAGTCATTTCATGCGGTAGTATTCTAGAAATTTCGAGGATGAAATTATTTGAAGGAAGGGAGAATGTAACACCCCAAGCTTCCATGCTACGCTTCACTTTGAATAATATAGTAGCATGTGTTGTACGCAACTTTGAGTTATAACACACACCACATCCAATAAAACTAGCTGTTATGAGTAGTAATACCCACTTTATGAAATATTATAAATGTTATCTTTCAAAATGGACTCCATTTTTGGATTTGGTATATCGAAATTATCTTAGGGTGAATTTTTGGTATTTTTCAAGAAACATTCATTTTTTGATGAATAGTGAAAAAACACTGAGTTATAGTTTAAAATCGATTTTTATTTAAATAATTATTTATTTTATTTAAATTTAATTAAGGTCAAAATATATACATAATACCTATATAAGTTCAATTTAATTCATTGGAGTTAGTTTAGAATAATTTTAGATATATAAAAATTCTATGGAACTTTTCACCGTCTTTTACCTACCTCCTAGGAGAATTTGGAAATTCACATAAAACATAATTTTACCGCTTTTGTGAGTGGAATTTCTAAAATCTGAGACACACGGTTAATATCAAGGATTAAAATGTTGTTCAATAAGATAAAAATAATTTTTGGTGAATAGTAACTTTTTACTTTTATTTACCACGGTTCAAAGTAAATAGGGTAATTGAGGGTAAAAATGAAATTAATATTACCCTAACACTTGTCCTAATTCTATTGGACAAGTTTATCTCAACCAAAAACAACCTTAGGAATAAAATATTATCATCTAGGTCCACTTGTATTAGATTAGGACATTTATTATTATTTAATTCAACGAAGAGTTAAAAGAGTTAAAATGAAAGTTTAATAACTAAAACATTTTTAATATAGGGTTATATATAAGATAAATTAGATTATAAATAATAATTAGAAAGATAAAAATATTCCCTACATAATTGTATTTTATTTATCATTTTTAGACATTAAATAATTTAATTTATTTATGACACAATGATGATGTAGTAATTATCTTATTAATGAATGATTAAGATAATTGATATTATAAATACCAAAATAAATGTAATTTGAGACTTTTTATAAATTAAAATAATTTTCTATGTTAATATGACATATTAGGATTGTTTATATCATTTTTTTGAATTAATAATTCTATTATGAACTTCCACTTCTCTCTAATTCACACCTTCAAAGCATTTTGGCTCAGCCAACCCCGGCCCAAATATTCTCTCAACTTCCCTCACTTAAACCTAGAGGCCTTAGTTTGATCAGAATCCCAACCTAAGGAGCCATTTTGATCAAATCAAAAGGAAGAACCCGAAGAAGAGGTAATGTTTTCACCACCCTCTTTCAAGTTCCTTTCTTCCTAAACTTCTTATTTACTTGTTATTCCCATTCTAAAATAATAAATCCAGTATCTTCTATATACTATGATGTTATTATTAATATGTTACAACCATATTAAATATTATATCCATCCTTTGAATGTCATGTCACCATACATGCGTATGTACGACTTACTGTCTCCACGTCGTGGTGTAATTGTTATTCAAAACATTATTATTTGGATTGGTATGATAATGATGTGTAATTCATGAAAATAATAAATATAACATGATAATTATTCTTTATATATGATATAATATCCAATTATATATAATTTTAATATCAAAAGAATGATATTTTCGCTCGTGCGTACGTACAGACTACCGTCTCCATGAACGAGATGGGATTCATTCCCCATCGTATCCATTAAAGTATAATTCTCATATGATGTTTAAAAATAATTTTTAAAGACATGATATCATTCTGGATATGAATAAGATACAACCAATCCAGAAAAAAACACAGCTTATGTAACAGAACATAAAAAAGAAAACGAGTAAGTTCACACCCGAAATGACGATAATACTAAAATATTATTAACAAATTATTATTAGAAGATCATATATGATATCATAATAATGTATATGGTTCTTGTATAATTTAATAACAATATTTTAACTATAATACAAGAGTTTAACATACCATCGACTAAGTAAAAGTACAAGGTAAGGGTTTATTTCACAATCTCTTCATTATCCGAGGTTCTTTATACGTAATTATCTACTAGTATCTCTTTATCATCCACATCCATGTTTCTTTAAAATGTATTTCAAATCATTCTTACTATTTTAAAGACTATGGGTTAAAGTCATTTATACCCTTGTTGACTTTTTATACGATGTTTATAAAGAAATATTTCTTTCATTTTCCAAACAAGGTCCTTTTTAACCTTTTCTACAGAATTTAGGTAAGAATGTATTTTTTAAACTTATACGGAAGGTGCGGCTATTTTCCGCCATTATAAAATCATTGAAGCTTCCCTTACAAGCTTATAATAATATTTTCAAATTAAATGTTTTATTTTATAATTATTTGACTTTTAAATTATTTAAAAAAAAGAGATATTTCTCTCAAACAGTTTTGATTTCATCTATGTCAACATCCTTTGATGGATTAAAAGCTTATTTGATTGTGATTTATTATGATACAAAACATCCATATTTTATTGAAGGTTTTGTGATATTTTTTACTGTGGATGTTCTATTTTTATACCATTCATAGTTTATTGATAAAGTATTGACATTTCGTATGCTAGTTTTAATACGAATGTTTATGTTATGTTTAAACCAGTTCATATGAGGAATGTATTGGACTTAATAAGTGACGTGTGGGGCCCGCTATAGCTCCTCGATGCATTAGTAGGTCTCATGAAAAAAATTAGTGTCTTGGAATAAGGCCTTGACAAAATCATATTTGTAGTCTTGACACAAGGCCATGACTATGTGGTTATGATAGTCTGGAATTATTCATTCAATCATTATCAAAGTGGTTATTGATATTGCATGTGATTATTCGACTAATAGAATATCCATGTGAATAATTAAATGGAATTATTTAATTTTATCATTTCCATATTATGCTGAAGTTCAAATTTAAAAGGCTTTTGTTTAGTTATACATTTCCTTAAATGATAATGCTTATTTATGAATGTTTCCGCTATATTGTTATCCTTACTAAGCATCTGAGCTCACCCCTTTCAATGTTTTATTTTTCACTAGATGTGAAGAAGTATTTTATGAATGACCTGCATGGATAGTATAAGGGGATATGACTATGGAGACAAGATGTAGTTGTAGTTTTCACTTTATGATTTAATATATTCTTTATGAATGTATCTAGTGATTCCAAGGCTACTAAACTAATTGACCTTTCGAGAAATGATCTTTTGTGATCAAACCAATGTTATGTAATAATTATCCGACTCTCGGTAACTGGGGTCGGGTCATTAAATTACCATCATAGATCCTTTACATTAAAAATTTTAATTCATATTATTCATTAAATTTAAAAGAAAATATTTAAATTAATATCTTTATTTACCTATAATTATTAAACATATTTAATTATATAAAATGAAATTATATTTATATTGGATTGGTATTTAAATTTATTTTTTACATATTGACCTTTTCTAATTTTTAATATACCCCTACTATACTTAGAGAAATTATATTTTATCTAAAATATTTTCTAAAATTAAAAATTATTTTCATTAGGAAATAATAGATATTTATTTAATGTGAATGTTTAATAAATAAATTTCATGAAAATATTACATATATCTTTCTATTTTTTTAGTAAAATATTGAAAAAATAATATTTTATTTATTAAATTATGTCACTATTGGGGGGTTTAAACTTTTTCGTCATATATTAAAAAAATTAGATAAAATATTTATCTTGGATAAAAAATATCCTTATCATCTGTTTAAACATGTGATATTGTTTCATAAATCATAAAAAAATTCATAAAAAATAGACCACATTTTTTTCAAAACAT
This sequence comes from Viscum album, assembly GCA_963277665.1. Lineage (NCBI taxonomy): Eukaryota > Viridiplantae > Streptophyta > Magnoliopsida > Santalales > Viscaceae > Viscum > Viscum album. The sequence goes on along the minus strand of OY728151.1, from coordinate 285,152,855 downwards.
ATCTTTGCATATAATGAATATCTTTTATTAAAATCAAAGTTAATTGAGATAAAATATAGTTTATCTTTTCAAAATAAAACAATTTTAAAACTATTATATACAAATATTTTTTACCACCCCTTTCTATAATATTTTAAAGGACATCATCGAGCTCAATCCCCCACTACATATTTAGTTTTGAACAAGTATATATTTATAATAATTAAAAAATACAGAGTTCATATCATATATCATTAACAAATGAAGAATGTATTTCAATATCATTAATATCTAAAGTATACTATGTATATAGTTTCATTAACTACTTATAGTACTTGGGACAATTTTATCTCTAATGCTTATGTTCTGGATAATGGAATTTTTTTTCTTCTTTCTATGATATCCCCTTTAGGTTTCAATGACATTGGTTAAATATTGGACCCAATTTTTAATCTTATAGACTATTTTTTTACCTTATTATTCTTTTACCATCATCATGGATCTTTATCATATACCATCATGTCTTACTCAACAATATTATATATATTGAGGTAATTAAGTTTTTTCTTAAACATGTATACTGTATTTTACAATAATATTTTAGAATAATTCTTTAAATGAATATAAAATGAATTTCATAATGAAATTAATTATTAAAATAGATGAACCCACCCTAATATATTGATGTACCAAATAATATTTGGTGATTTAGTTAAGACATCACTTCCTTTAACCATCTCATACCAAAATATAGATTCAAAAATATTATATCTCCTAAGTTATGATAATTTTTAATGAATCCTCTCCATGTTTTCTCTTTCAAATTAAAAATTATATTCGATGAATTTTAAAACATTGAGATTAAAAATATAATATGTGGTCCAAAATTATTGATTCTGAGATTATATTCTCAAAATAAAATTTTAATATGGTACTAGGAGTGAGCCTAGTCTAGTAGAAATAAGGGTTCCTTCCAATAGAGAGCACTTGATCCAAGGGATCCATCACTACATTCCCCTCCCTCTATGTTTTTTGAATGATATAATTGTTTTCAATCGAATATTCTAACATATATTGGTAATTAATGAATTAAAATTTTCTAGAAGGAATTTTAAATAGAAATCTAATTACTAAATACAAATATATCACAATATACAAGAGATAAATTCCTCTATTCAATTTGATTGAGATTTTATAAATTAAAGCATTCACCTCCATAATTAATGACGTGTCTAATCCATGGGACTCACTAAAAACAATAATAACAAAAAATTGGGAGTCATGAACAAGTCTAATACATGTTTAAACATAACCCATATTAGAATATTTACTGTTTAAATTTACATTTCCCTTTGGGTAACTTATCAAAATCTATATACTATTGGATGAGAATTTTTTGTAAAAGGGACATAAAGTACTTACAACCTTATTTTTTTAAAGAATTATAAGGATCCATACCCTTTATGTGTGGAAGTAAATTCATAGATAAATTATAAATACAGGAAATATATTGAGTGAAGATCGGTTCATATCACCCCATGTCTATTTTCAATATTTTTTATCCATATAGAAAAACATCCTACTAAAATAATCATATATCTATTATACGCCTCAAAGTAATTAATATTTAAATATACTAAACATGAATCTAGATTATCATAATAGATTGTGAATTTTCAGTGGATATTTAGAAATCTATAGAGAATTTTCAATTGGTAAACTATTGGGTATCCAAACAAAAATATTTATTAACTATCTTTCTTATAGTGTATTATAGAATTGTAATCCTGATATAAAATACATTACTAAAATTTAGTTGACATTATCAATGGGAAAAACTCTAATAAGAATAAACTAGAGTAATAAATACATTTTCATTAGTATTTTATAATTCTATATTTCATTACCACATTAATAAGTCTAATATAAATCCTCTATTAGTAGATGGAAATCACTATAATAAAAGTTCATATATTCCATTATGATAAAATTAATATCATTTTTTTCCTATAAAAAATAATATTTTTTTAATTTCTATATCCCTGATACATCAAGGAGAGTGTTTTCGAAAGTCCTTTGTTTGTATTCCATATTGAAGTTACTATTATGGATGGTGGAACAATGTAAATAAATATTTTTTCTTAACTAATCATCTCTCTCATAAATTATCTCAGTAATTCCTATCACGAAATGTGAATAGTTTAAGATAATGGAAATAATAACAACCCAATTCTTTTATGTGGGAGGTATTAAATCCTCTATTGATTGATATGTTCATTACTTATCCACATGTCGTAATAAAAAATTGTGCCAATAAATAATGAGTTAGAAATAGAATTTCTATACAATTTCACTATAAAATTCAATCTGGTCTATATTCATATTTTCTCTAACTTTGAGTCATATAAATTTATTTTATAAAACTTATTTATTTCATTGATCATTGTTTAAGGAACTCAAATCATATATAATATACGTATAGGAATTAAATATAACATATTACTTATCATAACCAATGCACTTCCAAAGGATAGATGGTTGTTTTACTTATTATGTATGAGAGTTGGGTTCTTTCCCATCATCATATTTATGTAATTAATTTGGAAAGGTTATTATGTTATAGGTTCTGCCAATTAATTCAACATGAACTATGTATTTGATAATATCCATATCTATTTGATATGTTTAGTTGAAAAATAAAAATTTCCTCTGGACACATTATCCTTGTTCCTAATAATACACTAATATTATTGAATGAGATTACTGAATTCCTTAAATAATATTTTTCCCAATGAAGAAAACTATCATGAAATTTTACAAGAGTATATAAGATTATATCGAAGTCCTATTACCCAATTTGAAATACACACCTCCCCATTCTTGAAAAGATACATATAGATTTTTTTTGATTGAATATTGGGGGAAAATGAATAATCTTAGTGATAAGGGTACTCTTACTTTATCCATATTATGGATTTCTGGAAATCAATGTATTTAACCATTAAATATTAATAAAACCAATCCAGTTGGATTATGTAAATAAAATTTCACAAGGAATGTCATTAAATTCATACCCCTAAAAATGTCCACTCAATCATAAATAAATTTTATTTATTATAATTGAATCATAAAATAAGAGTAAGACTAATATCATTACAAATATTCAAAATTATTTTATATAATTTGTTATACTATATAATTATAATAAACATTTTGAATTAGAAGGCGTGCTTGATTTTTATAATGGGAAATAATATAATTACACAAGTTGGTATGGTGAGAGATTCTAATTTAAAAAACCCATGGATAAACAAAATCAAAATACAGTATCTTGTTCCCTAGAATTCACTATAAAAAGAACATGATAAACCATGATTTCATATGGAAAAATCAAGATTCAACCCCTCTATTATTTAATAAATAAAAATGTAATTATTAAAATAACTATGATTATCATTATGAATTGATGAGACAATTGTATGAATACAGTTGATAACGAAATATAGACCATTTTCATTAATATATTTGAATCATACCATACATCCTTATTCTATAAGAATATATGAGATGTGACCAATATAAAATATTTTCAATATTTCAATATCGTTATTTATGGACACCGATTCTTGATGAAGGTTATGGTTACACAATAATTACCATTATTTTTTACTAGAATGAAAATAAGTTATATTTTTTAACATTTGTTAAGACACAATGAGCATGATTTATCATAATACAAACTTTCCTCTATTACTAATAACTTATTCAACCTATTATGATTCAAAAATTAAGAAGAAAATATGTTTTAATCCAATATAATTTATAAGTCCATATAATTGTGTTATATTTCCTTTACAATATCATTATTAATTGAAGGTATTTATAATTAATACATATACTATTTGGATATGTAATAATTTAGTTATTTGAGTTTCTTTGAAAAATTCTCCATGGTGTACACTCTATAGGGGATTTCCATAGATTATGATCCTCTATTACAAAACAATGTTTTATAGACTATTGTATGAAGAAATGAAAACCTTTATACATGGATTAAGATCCATTTTTCTTAAATAAATTAAAATAATTTTTATATAAAATCAATAATATATGGTTATCCATGATAACAGAGAAGTGGTTAATTCTATTTGGGTTAGATGGACTCTAATAAAATCTAACTCATGTTCTTATAAATAGGTATTTATTGATACACTAGATAAACCATTGTTCTAACTATTCGAAATCAAGAAACCAAAATTTTATATTTATTTACTTCATAAGAGGACTCCTCATTTTCTTAAGTATATATGATGGTGTTAAACACCCCAATATTTATATAAAACCCTATATTTATAACACATTTTGTTTCTTGATTTCTAATATAGTGATCCATATAACAAATTCCAAGATGATAGATAGGACCAGTGTATTTTAGAAATTTGTTACAAAAACCATTAACATAAAATAAAATAAAATAAAACCTTTTTTATAACTCTATAAAGTTATCCTAGTGCTCTTTAAACTCATAATACTACAAACAATAATATGAGGACATAAAAAAGAAAGGGGTGATCTATAAAGCATCACAAGGGAACAATCAAGGAATAAAATGATGATAAATAAAGATACCAATTAAGATTAATATCTTGATATCTTAATATGAAATTAATCATACATAATCACTTATAGTAATGGCATTAAAAATTTACCACAAAAAATCATGGTATAATAGGAATGTTCCAAAAAAATTAAAATGTGGCATAAAAGGCATAATTCAAGGAGAAACACCAAGACATAATAAAATATTTATCTTTTGGAAATCATTTAAACAACATAAATAATTTCTTATGACATGTAATAATTTCCCAATGTATTAGTGTGTTATCCAAGAATAACATTCATATATATAACGTCATGTGTTCCATATATAGAATATAACATAAGATCATATTTTATCATATAAATTCCTTGATTAATGAATGTGTGATTCATACATGATAGTCTACCATAAATTAATTAATGTTAAACCAAGGTGAGTATCTATGATTGAAAATAATATTGGGTAAAAAAACGTATTGCATGGAAAATCAAGAGACAATTACATAAGAAGAATGGATGTATAATAAAGGTAAAGGAAATGATTAATGAAAAATAAATGCAATCAATCATTATTCTGGAATCACATGTTTATTAATGTAATTTGTACTAAAACTACCCCTACATTTCATACATTGTTATGAATTCATAATTGAAGCATACTTATTACAACATATCACAAAACCACAATAGGACCGTATAGGTATAGTGTCTTTAGAAACTTGGAAAAAAAAACTGGTTCATAAAGCATCTACATTGTCTCCCATTTATTTCATCATATCTAGAATAACTTTTTGGCATACCCTACTTAATACACTTCTTCCTGACCTGGGGAAAAGAAAACATACAAAAGGGTGAGCTCAAATGCTTAGTAAGGGCAAACAAAAGAAATATCAACCACATCATATTCATAAGAACACAACATTTTGGAAATCGTAACCTGCAAAAGAGATCATAATATCATAACATGGGATAAATCATTGTAGTGAAATGTAATCCCAATAATCATAACTTAAAAATGAAACTTTCTGGCATACACACGTAATAATAGAGAATAATTTCTTAGTAGTCAAGACTCATTTCCCAGACTATCCTAGTGGACAAAGTCCATTTCTGAACCGAGTTCACTCTTCGTTTCAATCATGTATCACTGAACCTGATTAACCTGTCATTCCAGCCATGTCTATCTCATGAGAAAGAAATATTTACCCAATTCATTGGAGGGAGATATAGGTCCCACCCATATCATAATTAAACTATTCTTATGTGTTCCACAAGATCATAAATCATACATCATAGCATAACTCATGTAATAAAAATGGGATTCTTAAATATCATGCCATCATAACATAATTCATATAAGATAAAAGGACATCATAAAAATAATTCCATCATAATATAATCAAATCAATGTAAAAATAGGGATAGAAATAGAACCCTATATTATCTTAGATGGAAAATCATTTTGATAAAACACTTGAACATCATTCTTGAGGAAAATATCCTTTCTACTTCAAAAACATTTTTCCTTTCATAACATGTCATACAATTGTAAACTAAAAGAATTTGGTTAAAAATAAACATGAAAACTTTTAAAGTAAGATTCATGGAAATAATGTTCAAAAAATCCATTTATGCCGTATAGGTTAAATAAAAACATTCTTCTCGTACTTTGGCTGGAAAAGTCAAAAAAGTACCTCGTACTAAAAACGACAAAAGGTTCCTTTCATATCTTTTACTAAAAACTCCCAGAAGGGTAAAATTGGATTTAAAATTTTTTAGGACTATAGAATTAATATTACATATTGAGGAAACATGGATGTGTATGATAAATATTCCCCAGTAAATTCTGATGTATAAACAATCTCGGATAAAAATAAGATTGCGAGATTTTCCCTTACCTTAGGTCTGCTTTTCTTCGTACCTGTCCGAACCTCCTGTAGGATGATTTAAATAATGTTATTGACTTATTCAATAATTTTAATCATTGTTATGATATCATATATGGTCATATTATTAGCTTCTTATGCAATGAAGATCATGTAGAACGAGTCACATCACATTGTGGAGACGGTAGGCCGTACATACGCACGAGCGATGATATCATTCCCATGATCATGGAATTTTATTTAAGTGTATGTATACTATTTAAGACTCAATATAACTTTATAATAATCATATATAGTTATTATTTACACCATTATACCCATCCAAGTAAGGTGGTGGTGGAAAACAGATTACACCACAGCGTGGAGACGGTATTCCGTACATATGCACACGCGGTGATTTCGTTTTCCGTAGGATGGATAGAAGGTGAAATAGGGTTGTTTCATATTTATAATAACATATCATTATATTAGTGATAATGATTTTATTACTTTATAATGAAAAAACTAAAAAAGAATAAGTAGAATAAGAAATAAAGTTGAAAGAATCGGTAACAGACATTACCTCTTCCTTGAAGCTTCTCTTCTTAACCTTCTCTTAGGGAACTAATGATGGTCTTTGAAGAAGACCAGAACCTATAGGATGTTTCTAGTGAAGTGGAGAAGATAAATTTTCAGGGTTTGGACGAGCATGACGGTTCAATGTGATGTGAGGAGGAGAGGGAGGAGGAGCTCTTTTATAAGGGAGGAGAGGGGCACCTTAGAAAAAACTTAAAATATTATTTTATAATAAAGTCATATTAGGTTTTTAATAGCTCCAAATTGATTTATTTTGAATATATGGCGGGGATGGGTCTAAATAATCTCAACCAATAGGTTTTAGACAAGTTTAGGTTACTATTTTAACCTTATAATTTAGATTTAACTTTAAGTTCAATACTTTTACTTTTACTGTGTCTTCTTGTTTTCTTACACTATGTGGTTAATAAACATACTATAACAAGACAAACGAACCCCAAGTGGTTAATTATTAATATATATAACCTCATATAATTCATTTTGTTGAACCATATATTTTTAGGAATAAAATAATAATTAATAATATAATATTTGTTTTAAAAACTATTTTATGTCTATTTTGACACTATTTGGTACTTGATTTTTTTGAAAATCATAACAGAATGATTAGTTCAAAAAAAGTTAATTAAATCAATACTAACATGTCATATTAACCTATAAAATTAGTTTAATTCATAAAAAGTCTTAAATTACATTTATTTGGGTATTTATAATATCAATTATGTTAATATTTCATTAATAAGGTAATTACTGCATCATCATTGTGTCAAAAATAAATTAACATATTTAATGCCTAAAAATTATAAATAAAATACCATTATTTAGTAAATATTTTTATCTTTTTAATGATTATTTATAGTCGAATTTATATTATTTATAACCCGATATTAAAAATGTTTTAGTTATTAAACTATGATTTTAACTATTTTAACTATTCTTTAAATAAAATAATATTAAATGTCCTAATCTAACCCAAGTGGACCTAAATGGTAATAGTTTATTTCTAAGGTTTTATTTTGGTCGAATTAAACCTATCCAATTTAATTAGTACATGTGTTAGGGTAATAATAATACCATTTTTTCCATTAATTACCCTATTTAATTTTAAACGTGGTAAATAAAAGTAAAAAGTTACTATTCACCAAAAATTATTTTTATCTTATTGAACCAAATTTTACTCCTTGATATGAACCATGTCTCTCAGAGTTTCTAAATTCCACTCATAGAAGTGGTAAAATTAAGTTATATGTAAATTTTTAAACTCTTCTAGAAGGTGGGTAAAAGACGGTGAAAAGTTCAATAAAATTTTTAAATATCTAAAATTATTATAAAATGACTCCAATGAATTACTTTAAACTTATATAGATATTATGTATCAATTTTGACCTAAAATAAATTTAAATAAATAAATAAATATTTAAAAAAAAGTCGGTTTCTAAATAGTAACCTAGTGTTTTCTCTATTCATAAAAAATTGACAGTTTTCATAAAAATACCAAAAATTACCCCTAGGATAATTTCTATATTCAGAATCCAAAAATGAAGTCCATTTTGAAAGTTAAAATTTATAAAATTTCAAAAATCTGGTATTACTATTCATAACAGCTTATTTTAATAATATTTTAATAGCATATCGTTGTTTGGTGAAACTCGGTATTGCGTACAACGCAAGCTATCGAGGAACGTTCTGATTGCATGTAAAGCAATCCAAGCTAGTGTTGTGTGCAGTGAAATATTCCTTCGATGATGTATAAAACATAAAAACAAAATATTTCTCATAAAAATCTCGGTTGTTACATTCTACCCCTCTTAAAATGAATTTCGCCCTCCAAATTCGTCACATTGAAACAAATGGATGAGGATACCTCTCCCTTATCATATCCTCATGTTCCCATGCAGCTTCTTCAAATTGGTGGTTCTTCCATAAAACATTCACCAAGTGAGTGGTCTAGTTCCATAGGACTTTTTCGCTATGATCTAGAATCTCTTTCGGTTGTTCTTCATAAGAAAGATCTTTCTCCAGCGGTATAACTTCTAAGCTTAGTACATGTGAAGGATCGGGTATGTACTTTCTCAGAAGAGATACATGGAACACATCATGAACTTGAGAGAGATTCGGTGGAAGCACCAATCGGTAAGCTACCTTCCCAACACGATCTAGTATTTCAAAAGGACCAATATACCTTGGGCGCAACTTTCCCTTCTTTCCAAATCTCATTACTCTCTTCCAAGGAGATATCCGTAAGAACACTTTATCAACCACTTCAAACTCTAGGTCTTTTATTCGGTTATCGGTATAACTCTTTTGTCGATTATGAGCTACTCTTATGTGTTGTTGAATAGATCTGTCCTTTTTTGCCATCTCATCAACAAGATCTGGTCCTAATAGCTTTCTTTCCCCAACTTCATCCCAGCAAGTTGGAGTCTTTAATTTTTTTTCCATAGAGAGAATCATAAGGAGCCATCTGAATACTGGAGTGAAAGCTATTATTATAAGAAAATTCCACCAGAGGTATTTGTTGATCCCAACTACCTTTGAAATCCATAGAGAAAGCTCTTAACATATCTTCTAGAGTTTGAATTGTTCTCTCAGACTGACCGTCTGTCTGAGGATGATAAGCAGTGATTAAACTCAACTCTATATCGAGAGTATCATGAAGACTTCGCCAAAACATTGTGGTAAACCTTAGATCCCGATCAGATATAATGGAAGGTGGTACTCCATGAAATCTTACCAATTCATTTACATATATTCTGGAAAGATGACCCAGAGGGACTCTAATAGCAATGAAGCGTGCCGACTTTGTAAGACGATCAACTGTGACCCAAATAACATTATTGCCTTTAGATGTTTTAAGATGTCTGGTGACAAAGTCCATAGTGATATTTTCCCATTTCCATTCTGGTATGGGTATTGGTTGTAACATCCCCTTAGTCTTTTGTCACTCAAATTTAACTTGCTGACAAACCAAGCATCGAGAGACATATTCAGCAACATCTCTTTTCATGTCATCCCACCAGAAGTACTCCTTTAGGTCCCTATACATCTTCGTGCTTCCAGGGTGAATAGAGAATGAAGAACTATGAGTCTCATCCAGTAGTTCCTTATTTAATTCTTGGATGGGAGGAACACAAACCCGATTTCTAAACCTTATTATCCCATCATAATCAAGGTTGAATTCAGGAACATTTCTCACCTTCTTTTGTAACTCTACACCTTCTTTCTGTGCCTCTTTAATCTTCACATGTATAGATGGTAGAACATTCATTTGAGAAAGAAAAGATTTTTACCCTTCCATTATAATTCCAAGATCCATCTTTGTAAATCCATAAATATTGGATCTTTTGTGATCCTCATCATGGATAAGCTACCATGGTCTTTTAGACTTAATGGGTCTGCCACCTTGTTTGCTTTCCAAGGGTGGTAATGAATTGAGAATTCGTAATCCTTAATCAGCTCCAACCATCTTCTTTGATGCACATTCATCCCCTTTTGTGAGAAAATATACTTTAAACATTTATGACCAGTATAAATATCACACCTTTCACCATAAAGATAATGCCTCCAAATCATTAACACAAAGATTACCACAGCTAACTCCAAATCATGAGTTGGGTAATTTTTCTCATGGATTTTCAACTATCATGATGCATAAGCTATCACCATATCGTTTTGCATGAGAACACACCCCAATACCTTCTTGGATGAATCACTGTAGATCAAAAACCTTTCTCCACTACAAGGCAGTGTGAGCACAGGTGCACTGGATAACCTTCTTTTCAACTCCTTGAAATTATCTTCACACTCCTGCAACCACATGAACTAAACTCCTTTTTGAGTCAACCTTGTGAGTGGATTAGATAATCGTGAAAAATATTTCACCAAACGTCGGTAATATCCAGCCAAACCAAGAAAACTTCGGATCTTAGTTACTGTTGTTGGTCTCCACCATCATTCGATAACCTCTATTTTTGCTGGATCCATTGATATCCCCTCTTTTGAGATTATGTGACCTAAAAATGAAACTTTTTGAAGCCAAAATTCACACTTGGTAAATATTTCATAAAGCTTATCCTTTCTCAGGGTCTTTAATACAATTCTGAAGTGATATTCATGTTCTTCCTTTCTCTTTTAATAGACAATAATATCGTCCATAAAGACTACCACAAACTGATCAAGATAGTCTCTAACGACTCTATTCATCAGATCCATGAAGATAATAGGGGAATTAGTAAGACCAAATGGCATCACTTTAAATTCATAGTGTCCATACCTTGTACGGAAATCCATCTTTGGTATATCCTCCCTTTTGACCCTTAATTGATGATACCCTGAATGAAGATCATTCTGGGAAAATTATTGAGCTCCGCGTAGTTGGTCGAATAATTCATCAATGCATTGGAGAGGATATTTGTTCTTGATAGTGATCTTGTTAAGTTCTCGATAATCAATGCAGAGTCACATTGATCCATCTTTCTTCTTAATAAACAGAACAGGTGCTCCTCAAGGTGATGCACTAGGTCGTATGAATCCCTTATCAAGATTCTCTTGGAGTTGCTTCTTTAATTCATGCAACTCTATTGGGGACATTCTATAATGTGTCTTTCAAATGGGCATAGAACCCGGTTTGAGTTCAATTGAAAACTCAACTTCATGATTTGGTGGAAGAACTATAAATTCCTCTGAAAATACATCATCAAACTCCCGTATAATGGGTATATTCTTAATCGTGAGTTTCTCTCCAACTATTTGAGATAAATAACCTTCATTTTGTGGAATCAAGACCCATAAGATGGAATAAATTTCCATGGGAAGGTTCATCCTTGCATCGATAGACTTTTGGAACCACTTTGTGTATAAGGTTGTATTTATTGTCAATAGTTGTCAATGAAGATCAAAATGAAGGAGATCAAGAAGTACTCCAATGAAATAGAGGAATGGAAATTCAGACGGTTTTTTACTAATCATAAGTTCAAAGAACATGTGTCAAAGGTGACACATTGTTTACAAAAATGAAGAATGTGAGGTATAATCCATCTAAGGATTATTAACGAAGAATGGGGTTTTGATGAAGACCATGAAATTCCTCATGATTTCATGAGAACCATGAAAGAGACTTCTTGAAGAATTGAATCATATGTTTTTCATGAAGTAGATAATGATGGTTGAAGAAGAAGACAGTGTGTAAGAGATTGGAATTCTGAGATGGCTATGCACATCACATTGACTTAGAGGATGATGATGCTAAAACTGAAGGATAAATATCATGATAGTGGAGTTTGTGATGAAATAAGAAGAGTTGCTGAAGGATTCAAATCACCGAGAAGAAGTGTTTTTGAGGTGATTTTTCTTGTTTACAAAGTAAACAAACGACATACAAATTTTTTGAAAAAGGGGATTCCATGGTGGCATGTTGAGTTAAAGGTTTGTGGTTAATGATCCAAGTCTTATTCAAGAACTACGACAATGGAATGGATGATCTAGAGCTGGTACATAAATTGCAGATACATGGTCGCACCATTTCCCAGTGTTTTCCAAATTTTTGGGCCTGGAAATCTACAAAGGGAGAAAAGTGTTTTTAGAAAAGAGACTTGCGTGCCGTGTACTTGATGGAGATGAAACTTGCACACCATATGAAATTCAAGATCATAACATGGAAAAATGGCAAAGGGAAGAGGGCCGTGCAAGTGTTCAGTTGGTCGCACAAGTGACATACGCGCCATGAAGAGACTTGCACGCCAGTTCCCAGAAGGATCGAAAACTTGTGTGCCTATCATTTTTCAAGAACACAACTTCAAAATATGGAAAAGAAAAGAAGGTCACACAATTATTGGTTGGGTCGCGCAAGTCAGTTGCGCGACATAGGCTAGGGGTGATGAGCTGCGCACCGAGACTTGCGCACTGCCACGCAGGTTGACCAGTTTGCCTATAAATAGAGGACCACCCCTCCTCATTTCCCAAGAGCTCAACCCTTCGAGAAAATCAGAGCTCTCATCATGCAGTTGTAGGAGTCGCGCGTGTGGTGAGTGGTCGTGCAAGTGGTTTGGAGAGACTTGCGCGCCAGCTCTTAGAAGTTGCGTGCCGGTTGATGGTTGAACGCCCAAGGTGATTTGGGTGAGAAAGGAAGTGAGTCGTGTAGGTTTGAAGTTCCAGAAGGCAGTGTCGCGTAGGTGCTTTAGTGACACTTGCATGCCAGTTTGGACTATCACATTGAATAATTACGCACCGTATTGAGACTTGCGTGCTGGGATTTAAATGGAGCGCTAGGTGTTGTTGGAGAGTGCCCGCCTTTCTAGATCTGCACAAAAACTGAGAGATTTCTTGATACTTTCGGTGCAAAGTGAGATTAAATAGTAAATATAAATGATAAATTCATGATCTAAAACATACATGGAGAACTAATTCGGACAATGCCAAGTAAACTGATCTTCACTTATTGAGTAATCACATCAGTGGTTGTGATTTAGGAAAATGAAGAAAAGAGGATTTAGTGTATTAGTCATTTCACTAAAGAAGAAGGTTTGAACAAACAAGAGCATCAACTCTAAACCCTGATGCAAGCAAAGTCTCATGCTGAACAGGAGACAATACTTCAATGAAAATCTATTTTTAGAGACCTTCATGTCTATAAACTGAGTGTGACTTCACCAAGGGCAGTGAGCCAGGGGGAGTCAACGGGAGTGACCCGAGGGACGCTGTGAGCTATCTGTGAACCTGTGTAAAGGCAGTGAGCCTGGGACAAAGTGACTGTGCCTGAACCATTGTAATCCAAAACTAGTTAAGATTAGTGGAATTTGGTACGACTGAAAACTTGTCGGTGTATGCTCCTTGGACGTAACCCTTACTGGTGAACCAAGTAAAATTGATGTGTTATCTCTTTGCATGTGAATGCTTTATTGCTGGTCATATCCATCATACATGTTTAAGTAGTTCCTACCAATTTGGGAAAAATACCCACAACTTTAAGAAGAAAAAGATGACACCCTAATTCACCCCACCCCTCTCAGGGTGTCTTGGGGTCCTACAAGTGGTTTCAGAGGCAGGTTAACGTGTGTTGGATATTCTCCAGTAATTCTATTGAGAAGAGGATTTGAGTTACTTTCATAAAGTCAACCATGAAGAGTAGTTTTGATGAAGATTCAGAGGAGAAATATATATCCACCAAGACTTTGAAAAATAGGAAAAAGAAAGAGAAGAAGCTGATGAAGAAGTCCCTCATGACCAAAGAAGATATTGTGTCTTGTTCTCCATGCCATTCCAATAATGAAGAAACATTAGGCTTGGAAAGTATCGAGCAGGTGGCTCAGAATTCTTCCAGAGGAAAGGTTGACACCCCTAATTCAGGCTTTCAAGAAAAACTCAAAACATATCTGCATGATATTCATGAAGAAAGGGTTGCTATTATTTGTAGCCTATTCCAATCTATGCAGGTTGAGATCACTCGATTAGAAAGGGAAGCTGACAATATGGAAAAGGGGTTGGAAAGAAAAGTTTTGGAAAGTATGAAGCTCACCAAACAGGTTAATTTCTTTGAAGAAAAAGAGGAATTCAATATGACTCTAAAATAAAATATCCATGCACTTAAAGCTAAGTTGAAAAAGAGAAAATAAGTCAAGAGTTTGTGTTTGGAAGAAACTTCCATGAAATTCAGGGAACATGACTCATTGTTACAAAACATAGTTATGACGCATGAAGATGATACACATATTGAGACTTCAAAAATTGGAAGCCCAATTCACCAAGATTGATAATAGACATATTGAGACTTCACAAAATAATGAAACGAGTGATGCATGTACTCAATGTTTGTTGGAGGAATCTAAAGCTGAAATACCTCCAACATGTGACAAGAAGATTATGAAAACTCTTGATTATCCAGATCAAGAATCAGTTGCTGCTGGTACTCATTGCTCACTAGAGGATTCTATTGTCAAAATACCTCCAACATGTGATAAGAAGATCATGAATTCACTCATTGATCTGTCACAAGCAACAAAGGAAGTGGAGGTACCATCCAAACCATCTTGTACTCAGGTTTCTTAATGCGTTCCCAAAATCAATGCGGGCTGGAGAAAATTTATAAACTAGTATGGATGAGGAATGATGAGAAGAAGAAACCTACCACCATGGATAGGGTGGATGGGAAGAGAAAGGAGGAAGTTGGTTCCTCAAATAGTGCACAAAATATTAAGAAGATGGCCCAACAACCTCATACATAAGATACAAATAAGAAAAGATTTGTGGGTCAATGTTGGTGCTCCAACAAATTTGGGCATTGTGCACTGGATTGTTGGTACAATCCATTTAATGAAAAAGCACAAAGAAAGCATGTATTAAAGGGAAGAAATCCAGAGAAGATGAATCAACATCTACAGGTCTAGAAGAATCTATTTATAGCAAACAGATTTGGAATGCATGATAACTTCTATGATGTATGCAGCGACAGTGGTCACAAGAATTGTGCATGCCTATGTCAACAGATATCCAGAGCTGACATGAACAGATTACCTCCTATGTCGTCTAAGTATGAAGCGAGTACCTTGGGAAGAAATCAGAAGAGTAGTGCGAACACAAATTTCCCCATGAGGATCTCAAGAACCAAAGCTGAGAAGACCCAGGATTTTAGATCCATGAAATTGAAGGGCCATTCATCCAAAAGAAAAACTAAGTGGGATGAAACTCAGATGAACCCATGTGGAAGATCCAAACCTGCTGCAATAGTTCTAAATGAAATATTGGTCATCTGTCCAGAATATTTGAAAATAATGAGGAAACTTGAAGATGAAAAGGCCAAGGATAGTGCAAAAGGAAAAGAAAAACTTTCATGTGTTGAAGACAAAGTGTAGGAGAGATTCCAAACCAAGATAAACACACGTGTCAAAAAAGTTCTGTGTGAGAGATGCAAGAAATATTCTCACATTACAAAAGATTGCCTAACCTTAATACTAGATCAAGAAGTAGTCCTTAAAAGGAGTAAGAATTTATCATTAATGATGGCTGTTAAGAAGAACGATTCCCCACACAAAGTAGAAGACAATGTGAAGAAAGTCATGCCGTATCAACAGATGTTAGAACATATTTTCAAATGTACAGGCATGAATTCTAGGGTGAACAGAGGAACTTGGTTGAGAAAATAACCTAAACCATGCAGATCATTTTGATGAAGCAAGGAGGAACCACATTATTACCTTAATCAATTGTGTTTTGTATTTGTGCTAATAATGTAGATAATTGAAGGTGAAGAATGCTCTCAGGGGGAGAACCTGAGAAGTAGCGAATGCAGCCAATTCTTGATAGCTAAGCTAAAGATTTTTCAATCCTTTGAAGATTATTCAATTGATATTCAATGATTAAGATGGTGAAGGATCACTCTTGATGAAGATAATGAGGAGTGTTTCCCTTGAGGGGGAGAAAAATTAAGAAGCTTCCAAAATCACTGTTTCAATCAATATCAACTCCAGCTAGACTCAAATGTAGTTACTTTTTGAATTTCTTGAAGAACATGTCAATGGAGAAGGTATGAAATTTCTCAATCTCTACCCCTTGGTTACTCATATAAAAGATCATTCTACAAAGGGGGAGTAACTAAATTGATCAGTGACATAAGAAGAATGGATGTGCCCCAAGGTCACTTATCCTGCCGATAACACTTGAATGTTATTGATCTGTTTGCTGATGTGAGTGCCGGAGTTTCAGGTTGATTATTCCCTATCACATTTGATTTTCTTATACCTAAAATAGAAGTGGTAAACCCTTGAAGACAATTTACATTTGTTCTCATAACATGTGGTGTCATGATCTGTGAATTATGGACAGCCTTGTAGCCTAAATCAAATCCTCTTGTTTTCTACATCGATCATTGCTCAAGTAGACTTAGTGTGAAATGATTAATGAAACATTGCTTAAGTATGGATTGATACCCTCCCTACCATGAGCTTTGTATTTCTTGTCAATAAGGGGGAGAGAATGTGAAATGAATGTTTGAAAAGAAAAGTTGATTGAAGAGAAGATTATCATTTTGACATTGATGAATTCATTTCAGAAGATGTATAAGGTATTGAAAACAAAATACAAAGGGGGAGATTGTTGGAACCAATTTGTGTATAAGGTTTTATTTGTTGTCAATATTTGTCAATGAAGATCAAAATGAAGGAGATCAAGAAGTACTCCAATGAAATGGAGGAATAGAAATCCAGACGATTGTTGTACTTATCATAAGTTAAAAGAACATGCGTCAAAGGTGAAACATTGTTTACAACAATGAGGAATGTGAGGTATAATCCAGCTGAGGATGATTAAAGAATAATGGGGTTTTGATGAATACCATTCAATTCTTCATGATTGCATGAGAACCATGCAAGAGACTTCTTGAAGAATTGAATCATATGTTTTGCATAAAGTAGATAATGACGGTTGAAGAAGAAGACAGTGTGCAAGAGAATGGAATTATGAGATGGCCATGCACATCACATTGACTTAGAAGATGATGATGCTAAAGCTAAAGGATACATATCATGATAGTGGAGTTTGTGATGAAAGAAGAAGAGTTGATGAAGGATTAAAATCACCGAGAAGAAGTGTTTTTGAGGTGATTGTTCTTGTTGACAAAGAAAACAAACGACGTAAATTTTTTTTGACAAAGGAGATTCCATGGTGGCATGTAGAGTTAAAGGGATATGTTTAATGATCCATGTTTTATTCAAGAACGTTGACAAAGGAATGGATGATCAAGAGGTGGTACAAAAATTACAGATACAAGGTCGCACCGTTTCCCAGTGTTTGCCAAATTTTTGGGCCTGGAAATTGACAGAGAGAGAAAAGTGTTTTTGGCAAAGAGACTTGCGCGCTGTGTACTTGATGGAGAGGAAACATTCCCTCCATATGAAATTCAAGATCAGAACATGGAAAAATGGCAAAGGGAAGAGGGTCGCGCAAGTGTTGGGTTGGTCGCGCAAGTGACATGCGCGCCATGAAGAGACTTGCGCGCCAGTGCATTGAAGGATCAGAAACTTGCGCGCCTATCAATTTTCAAGAACACAACTTCCAAATATGGAAAAGGAAATAAGGTCACACAATTATTGGTTGGGTAGTCCAAGTGAGTTGCGTGATAAAGGCTAGGGTGATGAGCTGTGCGCTGAGACTTGCGCACCGAGGGGTGATTTGCGTGCTGCCACACAGGTTGACCAGTTTGCCTATAAATAGTGGACAACCCCTCCTCATTTCCCACGAGGTCAACCCTTAGAGAAAATTAGAGCTCTCGTCATTCAGGTGTAGGAGTCACGCAAGTGGTGAGTGGTCACGCAAGTGGATTGGAGAGACTTGCATGCCAACTCTTAGAAGTTGCGCGACGGTTGATGGTTGTGCGCCCAAGGTGATTTGGGCGAGAAAGGAAGTGAGTCATGCAAGTTTGAAGTTCAAGAAGGTAGTTTCGCACATGTTCTTTGGTGACACTTGCACGCCAGTTTGGACTTGCGTGTTGAAGACTTGTGCGCCGTATTGAGACTTGCGCGCCAGGCTTGAAAAGGAGCGCCACGTGTTGTTGGAGAGAGCCCGCATTTCTGGATCTGCACGAAAAATGAAAGATTTCCTGATACTTTTAGTGAAAAGTGAGATTAAAGAGGAAATATAAATGATAAATGCATGATCTCATGCATACATGGAGAACTGATTATGATAATGCCATGTAAGCTGAGCTTCACTTATTGAGTAATCACATCAGTTGTTGTGATTCAGGCAAACGAAGAAAAGAGGATCTAGTGTAGTAGTCATTTCACTAAAGAAGAAGGTTTGGACTAACAAGAGCATCAACTCTGAACCTTGATTCATGCAAAGTCTCATGATGAACATGAGACAAATATTTCAATGCAAATCTATTGAAGAGACCTTCACGTCTATAAATTGAGTGTGACTTCACCAATGGCAGTGAGCCAGGGGGAGTCAACGGGAGTGACCCGAGGGACGTAGTGATCTATCCCTAAACCTGTGTAAAGGCAGTGAGCCTGGGACATAGTGACTATGCCCGAACCATTGTAATCCACAACTAGTGAAGATTAGTGGAATTTGGTACGACCGGAAACCTGTCGGCGTATGCTCCTTGGACGTAGTCTTTAGTGGTGAACCAAGTAAAATTGTTGTGTTATCTCTTTGCATATGAATGTTTCATTGATGATCATATCCATCATACAAGTTTAAGTAGTTCCTACTAACGTGGAAACAAGATCCACAACTTTAAGAAGAAAAATATGACACCCTAATTCACCCCTCCCCTCTCAGGGTGTCCCGGGGTCCTACATAGATGATCATATATTGATCTAGAATATGAAATGTGACTTCCCTTCTTTGAAAATTGGTATGAGATCCATATAAAAGAAGTCAATCCATGCCAAGAATCACATAAAATTCCACTATAGGAAGGATCACAAGATTTCCAGGAAGCGCTTTCCCACAAACTTCAATCGGAGAAGAATTATAAAACTTTTGATGCGACTGTTGTGCCATTAGGGGTTGTCACAGCTAACTCAACATCTAATTGTTGAGGTAATACAATGATACCCTTATAAAATTATTTATAAATAAAAGAGTGGGTGGATCCAAAATCAAATAAAACATTTTCTACTTTAGAGTGGATGGTAAGTGTACCTTTTACCATTACGTTATCATACTCCACATCGCTGATAGAAATTGCATGTGAATTTCCTTTGTGTTTGGCCTTAAGAGTTTTTTGATGTCAATCATCATAAAAAACCCTTGAATTAGGGCATTTATTGCCATAATTCCCCATTTCATTACACTTGTAACATTGAAGTGTATGAGGTTCACTCTATGTAGCCTTTTCTTTGTTCACATCACTAGACATATTTTTCCCATCATCGCGGAATTCAAATGCATGATGACCTTCCTTTCCTCATTTGAAACATTTACTTGTCCCTTTAAGACAACTCCCTCCATGTTTCTTTCCACACTTTGAGAATAAGGTAAAACGCATCTTCTTTTCAGTGTGGTCTTTAGATTTCCCTTTGAATTCTATTTTCCTCTTCTTATCAAACGCATATTATTGATGGGTTACTGTAATCTCCATCTCAACCTTGAGAGCACATTGAACAATTTCCTCGTAGTTATTTAAGTCCCTTATGGATAACGCCCTTCGAAGACATGGTTTTAAGCCACTAAAGAATCAATCGATCTTACACTCAGGTTGGATAATAATCCCAGAAGCGTACCTTGCAAGACTTGTAAAATTTTCTTCATAGGTACCAATAGATTCCTCATAATTTTGCTTTAGTTCAAGAAACTCATTCTCCATCTTTGTTCGAAGAATACGAGGGAAGTACTTATTGAAAAATAAGTTCTTAAACTCATCCCATTCCATGGACTCAATTTCATCTCTTGGCCTCATATTGTTGATAAGATTCCACCATTGATCAGCTTCACCTTCCAAACGATAAACTGCTAAGATGACTTTATCATGTTCAGAACATTGAAGAACTGAAAATATATTTTCAGTGGCACCGATCCATTGTTCATCCACTAATGGATTAGTAGACCCGCTGAATGAGGGTGGATGCTGCCTAATGAAGGATTAAACAGAATGTTGATCCTTCATTTTCTAGTTTGGAAGTCATGCATGATTCATAGCTTGAGAAATTTGTGTGGGCATGGCTATAATATTTTTCATTCCAGCTCCCATAACATTTGGTTGCTCAGGGGGACAATCATTTCATTTCCCGTCACATTCAGCATTAACACGGTTCCTTTGGGTCCCAACCATTGAAAAAAACCAATAAGCATAGTGTGAGAAACACTAATCATAATAGTAAAACCACATAATGAAGAATAAAATTTCACGCTTTAGGTCTTATCATAGGTTATTCTTTCCCATTTCTAAAACACTACGATTTTGTCCTATGCTTATACATATCCTTAGGGTTATAACTAAGGATTTCACATCCTAGTTTCCAAAGGTTGACTATACCCTTCCTCTGATACCAACTATAATGACCCCTACTTTACATACCTTGTTATTACTTCATAATTGAAGCATACTTATTACAACATATCACAAAACCACAATAGAACCATATAGGTATAATGTTTTTAGAAACTGGGAATACATAAACAACTGGTTCATAAAGCATATACATTGTCTCCCATTTATTTCATCATATCTAGAATCCATTTTTGGCATATCCTACTTAATAATATTCTTCCTGACCTGGGGAAAAGAAAACATAAAAAAGGGAGAGCTCAAATGCTCAGTAACGGTAAACAAAATAAATATCAATCACATCATATTCATAAGAACACAACATTTTGGAAATCTTAACCTGCAAAAGAGATCAAAATATCATAACATCGGATAAATCATAGTAGTGGAATGTAATCCCAATAATCATAACTTAAAACATGAAACTTTGTGGAATACACACATAATCATAGAGAATCATTTCTTAGTAGTCAAGACTCATTTCCTAGACTATCCTAGTGGGAAAAGTCCATTTCTGAACTGATTTCACTCTTCGTTTCAATCCCTTATCACTGAACCAGATTAACCTTTCGTTCCAGCCAAGTCTATCTCATGAGATATAAATCCTTACTCAATGCATTGGTGGGAGATATAGGTCCCACCCATCTCATAATGAAACCATTCTTATGTGTTCCACAAGATCATAAATCATACATCATAGAAAAACCCATGTAATAAAAATGGGAATCTCTAACATCATTCCATCATAACATAATTCATATAAGATAAAAGGACATCATAAAAATAATTCCATCATAAAAAAATCAAATCAATGTAAAAATTGGGATAGAAAAAAAACCCTATATTATCTTAGATGGAAAATAATTTTGATAAAACACTTGAAATTCATTCTTGTGGAAAATATCCTTTATACTTAAAAAACATTTTTCCTTTATTAACATGTCATACAATTTTAAACTAAAATAAGTCGATAAAAAATAAACATGAAAACATGTAAAGGATGATTCATGGAAGTAATGTTCTAAAAATCCATTCATACCGTATAAGTTAAAGAAAAACATTCTTGTAAAGACCCATAAATTTCAGGGTATTTTTTTTTAATTTTATTTGGGATTTTACGAGTACACAGTTTCTGACGGCACCTGATTCCGAGGCCCGGTGTGCCCGGAATCAATTTTCGAAGTTTAGCTCTAGTAAGTTCAGTGAACGAACGAGCGGGTTTTCCTAACTTTTGAATCGGTGTTCGGAATCAAAATCTGAGGGCACCGATGAAACCGCAATGCCGATATTTGCTTAGGAAGACCTTTTTTGGAGTTGTGATTGCTCAGGTGAGGTTGATAAATAATTCGGTTAATTGAAGAGTGAAATAAAAATTTGTGCTACAATTTTTAATTATATTATAAGTAGTTATAACCTATACAGGGGTGTTGGACTGGGACCCACTACATCCTAACTCCACTAGGTATGATATTAGTGAAGTTGGGCCCACACAAGCCCCCACCTCCTTCAACTTCACCAACACCCCATTAAAACCCCCCTCTAGCAATTAATTTTTTAACGATACAACATTAAAATACATGCCAATAAAATGCCTAATTAATTGGACATGGCATGTAAATTAATTTGGTGGTTTCATTTGGAATTTTGAAAAAGGTTGGAATGAGTAATAAAATAAGGCAAGGCCTTATTTTATTTTTTGTTGAATTGTTGTGTGGAGATTTTTGGAGAGGAGGGATCTAGTCCTGAAGAGCGACGTCTTCCACGTTGAAGAGCATGAAGAACATCAAGACCCTGACGAAGAACGCCGTCACCACAAGGAGTGATTGTCATGCCTTTCTTCTCCTCTCAACAGCCAGTGTGAGACGCCACTCCACCTCGGACGTTCTCCGTCAAGTACGTACGGAGCTTTACCTCGCGATGCCGTTTTCCGCGACAATCATCTTTCAACAACTACTTCATGGTAGGGGTTTTATGTTCAAATTTAATAGATTAAATTTTTTGATTTGGTATGTCGAAGATGTTTTATGGTAATTGGTCTGCCTGTTATAATTTTAACGGGAGGAGGTCGGACCGCACAAACACGACTGATCCTCCTCCCCCCTTTGTTGATGTTCACTATTGCGGTTTGGGACGAAGGCGGCGCGGTGCAACGACACCGCACGAGAATGAGGAATTTCACCGTGGCGAAGGATCACAGAACCGTCGCGCCGCGCCATTGAGGCCGGAAGAGGCCGCGGAAGGGGTGGGGCCACAGAGGAGGGGCGCGAAGCTGTCGCGCCGCGCCGGTCGGACAAAGGCCGCGGCCTTTGGCCACGGTAGAGTAGGGGAGGGGCGGCCGGAACCGCCGGTCGTCGGCGCATTGAAGGTGGGACCCACGAGGGGTTCTGAAGTGGCTCACCGGCCAGCCAATTCGGCCGGCCATTTCGGAAAATCCTGGGGTCGTAACCCCAGGATGGCAAAGAGACGGGCCCCCCATGAGGGGGCTGTTTCTCAAACAAGGGGGCGACGCCCCCTTTCCGTGTCCGCTCGGTCGGCGCCGAGCGGCCCCGCTCGGACGGCGCCGGACCATCCGCAACGAGGTGGACCACCCGCACCGGGCCGGACCCAGACTTGGGTCGGGTCGACCCGGTTTGGGCCGACCCAGGGGGGGTTGGGCCGGGCCGGGCCCAGACCCCCCTCTGCAGAATGTTTTCAGTCATTTGCCCAATTCTTGGGCTACAGACCTCCGATTGATGCACCGTCAATTGTGATGTGATACGTGGATCGAGATGGTCGTTTAGGTATATTACACTCATGGTTTCAGAGAACGTTGTGTATGGTCAGGCTCGTTCGAATATGAAACTAACCGGGCCCTTGGAGCGGAAACCCCTATAACTTGAGATCCAGATGTCTGATTGACGTGTCGTCGAATTTGTTGGATTCATATTAGAAAGACATACCTTTTGGCTCACTACACTTGATGTTTGGATGCATTTTTAGTACGGTCGGCTAGGTTTTAGCTTAAAAACCAACCGGTCCCCTGGGAGGAAAAAGCCAATAACTCTCAGACCGGGCGTCCGATTGACGCGCTGTCTGTCGCGTTGAGTTCCTTTTGACGAGATGGAACTCTGGGATACATAAACTCAGGACTACGTGTCAGTTGATATATCGACCCCCTTGTATCGTGGAGCGGACCCTCCCGAAAACGAGCATGCTGTGTGCGGGAACCCTAGAGCTGGTTGCGACTGTGACGACAATGACTACTGTACTGAAATCCTCCGTGTGTTCGGCAGCGACGACCACTGTACTGGAATCCTCCGTGGGTTTGACAGTGATGACTATTGTTCTTGTATCCTTTGGGGGTCTGACCGCTTAGCTGGTCTTGTATCCTATGTGGGTCTGACAGCTTAGATGAATCAGTAGCTACATCGGATCATCACTATCGTCTTACGAAGAAGTATACCTGTGTGAGCTGAGTCTTGACTTTAAATAATTATCTTAGATGTGATTTATTTGATATCCTGTGTGGATTACGTTGTGCTTTCCTGTGTGGACTGGGTTGTACTTGATCTCGTGGGTTGGAGCAGAACTGAATTGACGACTTAGGTATATGTATGGGCATATACCTAAGTAGAGTTGGTTGATAATTTGTGATTGTATCTTTCATTTGTGGATTATCCTTTGTAGATTCTGGGAGACCTTAGGGGGTCTCAGGGTCCCTACTGGGTAGTATATACTCACCCTTGCATGGGATATGCCCGTACTACGTTGTGTAGGATGCAGACGACGGACAACGCTGATCGTGGTTGAGGCTTGTGGAGAAATTCGGTACCTGGACGTGGACCACTGGGTGGGACGTACACACAGCGGACGACTGGTCTCGAGGAGCTGAGGATACTATCTTTACCCACCCTTCAGGTGTGATTTCCAGTGGATGGATCGACATTGCTGCTTTACTTTTCAGTTTCAGTACTTTCCTTTCAGTTGTACTTTACTTTCAGTTTGGGTTTGTATTCTGGCCCACTTACTTTTACGCACTTACTATTATACTCAGTTTACTTAGTGTTTACTTATGCTTGATTACTCTATTGTTTTTGTTTTCTTTTATAAATTAAATGCCTTCCCTTATGATGGGAATTATGCCTTTGGTGCTAGTCACCATCCCCTGACCTATGGAAGGTGGGATTGGGGTAGTCATGGCACGGGTCCTGAGGACGGGTCGTGACAAATTGGTATCAGAAGAGTTCGGTTCTACCGCAGAACTCAGGAATTTGATCTTTCTTCTATGTGAAGCAGTAATGTTAAGGGTATTGAGTGTGGTTATCAGTCCTGGGAGTCCAGTGTTGGTGCGGCGACCGACATATCCATACACCAGGACCCTGACTTATGATTTTCGACTCAATGCATGAAGAAATTGATTGCATGTGTGTATCAAAAGTTTTCTTTGTGATTACATTGTGTCAGCTCACCATGTATATTATATTGACCGTGGCACACCTGTTTCTTTTCGGGATGTCCCCACTATGGTAGCCAACTAGGGTTCCGGGCATTGTGCGAGATGACAACCCACCGAGCGACGAGGCCTCGGTGTAGGGCCCTATTACAGCGGAGGAACCGGTGGTACCTCTTCCCGTCGAGCCACCGCTGCCACCAGCTCCAGCTGCTGAGAGTGCACGTCACCTTAGTGAACTGCACGAGTTTTAGTGTCAGAGGCCACCCAGGTTCCACAGGGAGATGGACCCTCAGGAAGCCGAGGATTGGCTGGATGCTGTAGTTCGAGTTTTCAGGTTAGTGGGGACACCAGCTGACCTCATGGTGATCCTTGCAGTGAGTCTCCTGCACGGAGAAGTAGGCAGATGGTGGAGCCTGATGCTCCAGGTGCATGATGAGGCATCTCTCCTTTGGACGAACATTGAGAGCCTCTTCCGCTCAGAGTTCATCCCAGCCACCCTACATGTGGTTTACATTCAGAAGATACTACAGCTGCGGCATGGAAACATGACGGTAGCCCAGTACTCGGTGAGATTTACCGATCTCTCGCGTTATTCGACAGACATGGTACATGACCCATTCTTCCAGGCTCGGACCTTTGAGCAGGGACTGAGGCATGAGATCAGGGCATCGATGATCTCCCTCAGCATTCCGACACAGGCAGGAGTACTGGAGCGAGCCCTTCTCGTAGAGATCTTTCTTGTTGAGCCTACACCAGCATCGAGACCTACCGCAGGGCGGCACGTAGAAGAGTCTTCTGCAGCTTGCAGTCGACAGATGTCACAGGGGTCCAGGCATACCAGACCAT
This sequence comes from Viscum album, assembly GCA_963277665.1. NCBI lineage: Eukaryota > Viridiplantae > Streptophyta > Magnoliopsida > Santalales > Viscaceae > Viscum > Viscum album. The sequence goes on along the minus strand of OY728151.1, from coordinate 285,126,553 downwards.
CAGGAGGAAGACCTCAAGACACTGGCTCAGAGGTGCGGAGCACACAGTGCATAGCCATCCTTACGAGGAGCAGACAGTGCTACGCATGCGGCGGGCAGGGCCACATGGCTCGTGACTGCCCGACCCGTCGTGCGGAGGAGCAACAGACGGTTGAGGGACCACCCAGGAAGAGGCAGAGGGTCGACCATGGCGGTCCACAGGGAGCAGGTGGACAAGGCAGAAGAGCTTGCCGAGCAACAGGTGGTGGGCGATGCTTTGAGGCTTTACCACCACCACCACCAAGAGGTGCACCCCCGACCACAGGGAGATGGCGGACAGAGGAAGGATCAGCTTTAGGAAGCGGAGGCCTATGACCACGGCGCACCAAATATGATTCGAGGTACTATCTGTGTCTACTCCACCCTTTCTATAGTTTTTATAGACACATGATCATGTCACCCTTTTATTGCCACTACCCTTGTTCGGAGCTCAGAGATTCCGACAGAGCCATTGGATTGATCCTTACGGCTAAAGACTCCGACGGGAGCAGACTCGACGATTACACACTGGTGCCGGTAGTGTGAGCTTACTCTAGGAGGCGAGAGCTTCGGCTGGGATCTTCTTGTAGCGACGTCGAGTCCTTATGACATCATCTTGGGCATGTATTGTTTATCTACAGTCCATGCTCAGATCGATTGTATTAGGCACAAGGTGCGGTGTGTTTGCACCGATGGGAGCAGGTTCAACTTCACCGGCGAGAAGGAAGCCTTTGCAGCACAGGATGGACTCACACAGAGGAGAGGACAGTCGATCACTCATGAGTTGGCTAGCCTCATCCTAGGAGAAATTGAGGTGTAGATTCCGAGTTTTCCTGTAGTGGTGGATCAGTATGCGGACATCTTTCCTGACGATGTTCCAGGACTACCTCCTTGCAAAGCAGTAGAATTTTATATTGACATGTACCCCGGGACAACCCCGATATCCACTCTATCATATCGGATGGCTCCCACCAAGCTTTGAGAGCTACGAGTACAGCTGGAGGACTTGCAGGGCAAGGGATTCATCCGACCCAGTGTTTCACCCTAGGCTTCCCCGATTTGGTTCGCCAAGAAGGAGGACGAGAGCTTGCGACTGTGTGTCGACTATTGTCACTTGAACCAGGTGACCGTGAGGAACAAGTATCCACTTCTGAGGATTGACGAACTCTTCGATCAGCTCAAGGGAGCACGGTGGTTCTTAAAGATTAACCTTAGGTCAGGATATCATTAGCTCATAGTTCGGGATGAGGACGTGCAAAAGACGGTCTTCAGATGTCGGTATGGCCACTATGAGTTCTTGGTTATGCCGTTCGGCATAACCAATGCTCTAGTAGTGTTCATGAGTCTCATGAATAGGATCTTTTAGCCTTACCTTGATTGATTTGTCATAGTCTTCATCGATGACATATTTATTTACTCGACCACTGAGGAGGAGCATGCCTACCACTTTTGGGTTGTACTGGACACACTCCGAGAGAACCAACTTTATGGTAAGCTCTCAAAGTGTCAGTTCTAGATATGTGAGGTCCACTTCTTGGGACACGTCATCTCTGAGGTGGGAGTTTCGGTGGATCCGGAGAATATCGAGGTAGTGCTAGCTTAGGAGCCGCCCAGGAGTGTGACGGAGGTGAGGAGTTTCTTAGGTCTAGGTGGGTACTACCAGAGATTTTTGCCTGACATCTCCAGAGTTGCAGCACCACTTTCAACTTTGACGATGAAAGGGAAACCCATCGTGTGGTCAGATATATGTCAGTAGAGATTCCAGGAGATGAGACAAAGATTGTCTAGCACACCCATTTTGAGGCTACTGGAGGAGGGAGTAGGGTACGTAGTCTACTGCGATGCATCAGTGACGAGACTCGAATATGTCCTAATGCAGGAGCGGGCAGTGATCGCCTATGGATCACGACAGTTGAGGTAGCATGAGTAGAACTATGCTACCCATGACCTAGAGTTAGCAGCAGTGGTCTTCGCTCTGAAGATGTGGCGACACTATCTGATGGGTGATCACTTTTCAGTCTACTTTGACCACCGGTGTCTCAGGTACATCTTATCGTAGAAGGACCAGAACCTGAGACAGTGGCGATGGATTGAGTTCCTCCAGGACTATGAATTTGAGATAGTATATACTCCTAGAAAGGGTAACGTAGTATCCAATGCTCTCAGCAGGAGGACGGGCATTCAGCTACTTGGAGAGGTGACAGAGCAGCTAGCCACTTTGCAGATATCCTTCGTGGATAGAGATGGGGCAGGCTTCCTTCAATCGCTCACAGTCACACCTCCAATTCTTCAGCCGGTCAGAGGGGCACAGCATGGGGACATTGACTGGGAGACACAACATGCAAAAATTTCCAGAGGACAGGAACCTGATGGATTCTCTATGGGAGGAGATCACGTCGTCCTTTTTAGAGGACATACCACGGTACCATTTCTTTAGAGGAGGAGGTGCTGAGAGAGTTTCACACTTCCCCTTTAGTGGTACATCTAGGAGTGGTGAAGTTGTACCAGGATCTCAGACGGCAGCACTGGTGGTAGGGGATGAAGAAGGCTATAGCAGAGTTCGTTTCTCGATGCCTCACCTGCCAGCAGGTGAAGGCGGAGCACCAGGTACCAGCGGGCTTAGTACAACCCTTGGAGGTCCTAGAGTGGAAGTGGAATGAGATATCTATGGATTTCGTGATTGGACTACCATGTACTTCCAGAGGTCACGACTCCATTTGGGTGATTGTCGACTGACTCACCAAGTCGGCCCACTTCTTACCCATTAGAGAGCAGGGCTTAGTGGAGAGCTTGGGATGCCTCTACGTTCTGGAGATTGTACGGCTTCATGGTGTTACATCATCTATCGTCTCCGATCGAGATGCTCGCTTTACTTCCCGACTTTGGAAGGGGTTGTAGGAGGCATTCGGGTCACAACTACATCTGAGCACCGACTTTCACCCTCAGACGGATTGTCAGATGGAGAGGACCATTCAGACTCTCTAGGATATGCTCCGAGCATGTGTACTCGAGTTTGGTCGCATCTGGGAGGACCACCTACCGTTGGTGGAGTTTGCGTACAACGACAGCTACCACTCCACCATCGGGATGGCACCATACGAGGCATTGTATGACCGACCTTTCAGATCACCCCTATGCTGGACAGACCCTGGGGAGTCAGCACTTTTGGTATCAGAGATGGTCTATGCCACAATAGAGAAGGTCCATGTCATCCAGGAGCGGATTAGGACAGCTCAGAGCTGACAGAAGTCTTATGCTGACAGGAGGCGGAGACTACTAGAGTTCGAGGATGGCGACCATGTTTTTTTGTGGGTCTTACCTCGACGTGGATTACAAAGATTTGGCCGAGGCGACAAGTTATCTCCGCGGTTCATCGGGCCATTCCAGGTTCTCAGCAGGATAGGCAAGGTGGCTTATCGCCTGGCTCTACTACCTCAGTTGCACTGGGTGCACGACGTCTTCCACGTATCTCAGCTGAGGAGATACGTGAACGACCCGACACCTATCATCGACCATGGGGAGCTAGACATTGACGATGGGGAGACTTTTGCGGAGGTCCCGGTGGAGATCATGGATCGACAGGAGCGGGTCCTATGTGGGTGGTCGATTCCTCTAGTGCGCATCAGATGGCAGCATGGGAACCTCCAGGAGAGCACTTGGGAGCAGGAGGCTCAGATGCGTACTCAGTACCCTCATTTGTTCCCCTAGTTTGTGATGTATCTTTATGGGGACGTAAAGACCTGAGGTGGGAGTAATGTAAAGACCTGTAAATTTCAAGGGAATGTTTATTTCTTAATTTTCTTTGGGATTTTACGAGTACGTAGTTTCTGAAGGCACCTGATTCTGAGGCCTGGTGGGCTTAGAACCAATTTCCGAAGTTTAGCTCGGGTACGTTCAGTGAACGAACGAGCAGGTTTTCCTAACTTTTGAACCGATGCTCGGAATCAAAATATGAGGGAATCAATGAAACCGCAATGCCGGTATTTTCTTAGGAAGACCTTTTCTAGAGTTGTGTTTTCTCAGGTGAGGTTGATAAATAAATGGGTTAACTGAAGAGTGAAATAAAATTTTTTGCAACAATTGTTTTTCTATTCAATGTACTTATAACCTATGCAGGGGAGTTGGACTGGGACCCACTACATCCTAACTCCACTAGGTAGGATATTAGTGAAGTGGGGCCCACACAAGATCCCACCTCCTTCAACTTCCCCAACACCCCATTAAAAACCCCCTCTATCAATTAATTTTGTAACTCTACAACATTAAAATACATTCCAATAAAACGCCTAATTAATTGGACAACCCATGTGAATTAATTTGGTGGTTTCATTTGTAATTTTGAAAAAGATTGGAATGAGTAATAAAATAAGGCAAGGCCTTATTTTATTTTTTGTTGAATCGTTGTGTGGAGATTTTTGGAGAGGAGGGCTCTATTCTTGAAGAACGATGTCTTCCACATTGAAGAACGCAAAGAACGTCAAGAGCCTAACGAAGAACGCTGTCACCGCAAGGAGTGATCGTCGTACCTTTCTTCTCAACTCCCCAGTCGGTGTGAGACGCCGCTCCACCTCGGACATTCTCCGTCAAGTACGTACGGAGCTTTACCTCGCGATGCCGTTTTCTGCAAAAATCATCTTTCAACAACTACTTCAAGGTAGTGGGTTTAAGTTCAAATTTAATGGATTAAATTTGTGAATTGCTTTGTCGATGTTGTTTTATGTTAATTGACCCACCTGTTATCATTTTAACGGGAGGAGGTCGGACTACACGAACATAGCCAATCCTCCTCCCCCCTTTGTTGATGTTCACCATTGCGGTTTGGGATGAAGGCGGCGCGGTGCAACGACACCGTGCGAGAACGAGGAATTTCTCTGTGGCGAAGGGGCGCAGCGCTGTTGCGCCGCACCGTTGAGGCCGAAAGAGGCCACAACCAGAGTTGGGCCATGGCGGATGGGCGCGACGCCGTCACGCTGCGCCGGTTGGACTAAGGCCGCGGCGGAGCGGGGGAGGGGTGACCGGAACCTGCGGCCACCGGCACATGGAAGGAGGGACCCACTGGGGTCCCGCAGTGGCTCACCGGCCGACCAATTCGGCCGGCTGCTTCAGAAAATCCGGGGGTCGTATCCCCCGGCTGGAAAAGAGGAGGGCCCCCCATGCGGGGGCCATTTCATAATCAAGGGGGTGGCACCCCCTTTCTGCGTCCACTCGGTCAGCGCCGAGCCGCCCCGCTCGGCCAACACCGAACCGGCCGCGTTGGGCTGAACCAGCCGCGCCAGGCCGGACCACCCGCGCCGGGCCGGGCCGCGCCCAATTGGACCGGACCCAGACCCGGGTCGGGTCGACCCTGTGCAGGCCGACCCAGGGGGGGTTGGGCCGGGTCGGGCCGGGCCCAGACCCACCTCTTTGGACTATTTTCATTCATTTGCCCATTTATTGGGCTACAGACCTCCGATTGACACACCGTCAGTTGTGATGAAATCCTTGGATCGAGACAGTCGTTTTGGTATATTACACTCAAGGTTTTGGAGAACTTTGGGTACGGTCAGGTTGGATTGAATACGAAACCAACTAGGCCTTCGGAGTAGAAACACCTATAACTTGAGCTCCAGACGTCTTATTGACGTGTCATTGACTTTTTTGGATTCCTCTTAGTGAGATTGACCTTTTGGATTACTCCAATTGAGGTTTGGAAACAGTTGGAGTATGTTCAGCTAGGTTTTAGCTTAAAAACCAACTGGGCCCCTAGGACGAAAAAGCCAATAACTCTCAGAACGAGCGTCCGATTGACGCGTCATCTATCGTGTTGAGTTCCTTTTGACGAGATAGAACATTGGGATACATCAACTCCGGACTATGTGTCAGTTGATGTATCGAACCCCTTGGATCAAGGATCAGACCCTCCGAGAAACCAGCGTGCTGTGTGAAGGAACCTTAGAGCTGGCTGCAACTACGATGACGATGACGACTGTACTGAAATCCTCTGTGGGTTTGACATCGACGAAGACCATACTGGAATCTTCCATGGGTTCGACGATGATGACCACTATTCTTGTATCCTTTGTGGGCCTGGTAGTATGTGACTATTGTTCTTGTATCCTACGTGGGTCCGACAGTATTTGACTCTGTACTTGTATCCTATGTGGGTCCGGCAGAGTGGTCGGTCTTGTATCATTTGTGGGTCCGATAGCTTAGCTGGTCTTATATCCTACGTGGGTCCAACATCTTAAAGGAATCAGTAGCTACATCTGATCATCACTATCATCTTACGAAGAAGTATACCTGTGTGAGCTGAGTCTTGACTTTCAATCATTATCTTCGATGTGATTGACTTGATATCTTGTGTGGATTACGTTGTGCTTTTCTGTGTGGACTGGGTCGTACATGAGCTCGTTGGTTGGAGCAGAACTGAATTGATGACTGAGGTATATGTATGGGAATATACCTAAGTAGTGTTGGTTGTTACTTCGTGATTTTTTCATTCCTTTGTGGATTATCCTTCGTGGATTCTGGGAGACCTTCGGGGGTCTCGGGGTCCCTACTGAGTAGAGTATACTCACCCCTGTAGGGGCTATGCCCACACTACATTGTGTTGGATGCAGACGACAGACAACACTGATCATGGTTGAGGCTTGTGGATCAAGTCGGTACCTAGAGTTGGACCACTGGGTAGGATGTACACGGAGCGGACGGCTGGACCCAAGGAGCTGAGGAGACTATCTGTACCCACCCTTCAGGTGGGATTTCCAGTGGATAGCTCGGCGTTGTTGCTTTACTTTTTAGTTGTTGTACTTTACTTTCAGTTGTACTTTACTTTCAATTGGGGTTTGTATTCTGGCCCACTTACTTTTATGCACGTACTATTGTACTCAGTTTACTTAGTGTTTACTTCTGCTTGCTTACTCTATGGTGTTTGTTTTCTTTTATAAAGGAAATTCCTTCCCTTATATCGGGAATTATGCCTTTGGTGCTAGTCGCTAGCCCCTGGCCTATGGAAGACGGGCTTCAGGTATTCACAACATGGGTCCTTAGGACGGTTCTTGACAATTCTTCTCGTACTTTGGCCAGAAAAGTCAAAAAAGTACCTCGTACTAAAAACGACAAAATATTCCTTTCATATATTTTACTAAAAACTCACCGAAGGGTCAAATTGGATTTAAACAATTGTAGGAGGATATAAATAATATTACATATTGATGAAACATGGATGTGGGTGATAAATATTCCCCAGTAAATTCTGAATTATAAACAATCTCGGATAAAAATGAGATTGCGAGATTTTCCATTACCTTAGGTCCGATTTTCTTTGTACGTGTTCAAACCTCCTGTATAATGATTTAAATAATGTTGTTGACTTATTTCAGAATCTTACTCATTGTTATGATATCATATATGGACATATTCTTAGCTTCTTATTAGTAATATTTCATTGCAACTTGTTATTCGGGAGTTTATTACCTTTTGTTCTTATGCCTGTTTTGTCAAATAAATTATTATTCTTCTTTTTAGGTTATAGATACCTAATTTCCAGAATGGAATTAGTGTAATATATATCATATTTATTCATTTAACTCATTTATACATTCAATATTCAATGAATATCATGTAGAACGAGTCGCATCACATCGTGGAGATGGTAGGCCATACGTACGCACGAGCATTGATATCATTCCCATAATCATGGAATTGTATTGAAGTGTACGTATACTATTTCAGAATAAATATAACTTTACAATAATCATATATAGTTATTATTTACACCATTATACCCATCCAAGTAAGGTAGTGGTGGAAAATATATTACACCACGACATGGAGACAGTATTCTATACGTACGCACGCGCGGTGATTTCGTTTTCCATTAGATGGATAGAAGGTGAAATAGGGTTGTTTCATATTTATAATAACATACCAGTATATGAGTGATACTGATGTTATTACTTCATAATGTAACAACTAAATAAGAAGAAGTAGAAGAATAAATAAAGTTGAAAGAATCGGTAACGAAAATTACCTCTTCTTTGAAGTGCCTCTTGTTAACCTTTTCTTAGGGAACTAAAGATGGTCTTTGAAGAAGACCAGGACATCTAGGATGTTTCTAGGGAAGTGGAGAAGAGAAATTGGTAGGGTTTGGCCGATATTGAAGGCTCAAAGTGGTGTGAGGAGGAGAGGGAGGAGGTTCCCTTTTATAAGGAAGGAGAGGGCCACCATAGGAAAAACATAAAATATTATTTTATAATAAAGTCATATTCAGTTTTTAAATGATCCAAATTGATTTATTTAGAAGCTAAGGTGGGGATGGGTTGAAATAATCTCAACAAATATATTTTAGACAAGTTTAGGTTACTATTTTAACCTTATCATTTATATTTAACATTAAGTTGAATTATTTTACTTTTACCGTGTCTTCTTGTTTTCTTACACTACATGGTTAATAAACATAATATAACAAGCCAAACGAACCCCATGTGGTTAATTATTAATATATAAAACCTTATCTAAGTTATTTGGCCGATCCATAGATTTTTAGGAATAAAATAACAATTAATAATATAATATTTGATTTAAAAACAATTTTATGTCAATTTTGGCACTATTTGGTACTTGATTTTTGTGAAAATCATAATAGCCTTATTAGTTCAAAAACTTTTAATTAAATCAATACTAACATGTCATATTAACCTATAAAATTAGTTTAATTCATAAAAAGTCTCAAATTACATTTATTTGGGTATTTATAATATCAATTACGTTAATATTTCATTAATAAGGTAATTACTGCATCATCATTGTGTTATAAATAAATTAAATTATTTAATGTCTAAAAATTATAAATAAAATACCTATATTTATTAAATCTTTTTATATTTATAATTAATATTTATAGTCTAATTGATCTAATTTATAACCCTATATTAAAATTTTTTAGTTATTAAACTTTGATTTTAACTATTTTTACTCTTCTTTAAATAAAATAATATTAAATGTCCTAATCTAATCCAAGTGGACCTAAATGATCATATTTTATTCCTAAGGTTGTTTTTGTTCGAATTAAACTTATCCAATAGAATTAGGACATGTTTTAGGATAATAATAATACCATTTTTACCGTTAATTACCCTATATAACTTTTACCGAGGTAAATAAAAGTAAAAATATACTATTCACCAAAAAGTATTTTTGTCTTATTGAACCACATTTCACTCCTTGATATGAACCATGTCTCTCAGATTTTCGAAATTCCACTCACAGAAGCGGTAAAATTAAGTTTTATGTAAATTTTCAAACTCCCATAGGAGGTGGGTAAAAGTCGGTGAAAAGTTGAATAAAATTTTTATATATCTAAAATTATTATAAAATGACTCCAATGAATTAATTTTAACTTATATAGGTATTATGTATCAATTTTTACCTAAAATAAAATTAAATAAAATAAATAATTATTTAAAGAAAAAGACGGGTTTTAAATAGTAACCAAGTGTTTTCATTATTCATCAAAAATTGAATGTTTTCATTAAATTACCAAAAATTCACCCTAGGCTAATTTCGATATTATGAATCCAAAAATGAAGTCCATTTTGAAAGATAAAATTTATAAAATTTAAAAAAGTTGGTATTACTATTCATAATGGCCAGTTTTAATAATATTTTTATAGCATATCGTTGTTTAGTGAAACTCGGTATTGCGTACAACACAAGCTATCGAGGAAAGTCGTGATTTCGTGTAAAGCAAGCCAAGCTAGTGTTGTGTGTAGTGAAATACTCGTTTGATGATGTATAAAAAATCAAAACAAAATATTTCTCATAAAAATATTGGGTGTTACATGTACGATATCATGAAAATATAACTAATATATAATCAAAAGGCCAAATACAAAATAGATGTATGAATGGAAAATTGGGGAGAGGGAACTCTTTCATTTGAAGGATTATTTTTTATACTTTTTAATGATTCTTTAGGACCATATAAACACCTTGGTGAAATATATAGAGTCATAGGGGGAGAAAAATTGTTATCAGTGGTTTGGTGTGGAGATGAATGTGAGAATAAGTTGGTATTTTTAGAAAAAGTGTTTGAGATTCTGTATGAATTTCTAAATATTGTTTTTGGTCCCTATGTTATAAAAAAAATCAAAATTATTGGCTCTCCATGGTTCACACCCAACTTTTTTATAAATGGAATTTCTTTTAAATATATTAATAGATCTTGTGGAGATATAATTTTTATAATATCATTGACTTAGTGGAAGAGATTAATGTTTATAATTTTTTTAAAATCACAAAATATACTTTAGGATTTTGAAGGTTCATTATTGTTTTGGAAAAGTAATACCATAACATTAAAATACAATAATTTTATGAAAAAAATATTCTTGGTTGATCTAATTCTTTTTATAATTTATTAAAACATTTTTTATTCATTATGATGTTATAATACGTAATGTATATTTATATTTTATTTAATTATTTATCAGAAAATTCAACTATCTGAGAAAATTTTGAAAAATTATATATTGTAAAATTTTAAATTGATGAATTAAGAAATGGAATTTATTTTATAAAAAATAAATTTATAAATATGAGAATTTTTATTTTTAAAATAATAATATTATTTATTATATGGTAATGATTTTTTATAAGATAGAATTTCTAGTCTTATGAAAACCCACTTATGATTTAGTAACATCATTTTATTATTTTAAATGTGTAAATAATTTTTTTATAACACATTAGTTAAAATAAATATTTCCTTCAAATTATATTATTTTTTATAAATAAATTTCAATAAAACTAAAAATATATATTTTTTCTAAAAATGAAATTTTAGTTTCTCTTTAAAAAAATCAATTCTTTCATTTACATCTTCTATTCAGCTATATTTCATTATATATGTATATATATTTATGTTTTATAAGAAGGAAAGAATATTTTTGATGAAATTAACTCATTTAATTAATAATTTTATATTATTTTATGGGATAGATACATAAATCCATATTGCACCGTCATTAACCCAAATGGCAAGGTGTGTGAATGGTTATATATTCATGGGGTGGTTGGGTGAACATAGTATGTATGGTGATCAGTATATGCTTGATGTTCTTCCATTAAAGGTTCAACCTTATTTTTAGTTTACAAACATCAAATTTTTATTGGTCAAGGGTGATTCCCAGTTATGTAATCTCCGTCAATATCCTTAATAAGTGAAAGTCATATGTTAGAATCCAAATATTTGAGGCAATCTCATCTCCCTATTATGTCAATTATATTTTTATAACCCCTTAATATATATTATTGTAATAATCACTGTACAAATGAAATATTAGCAATGGTTATGGTTATTAATTTTATTTATTCAGAACAACAATACAATTAATCTATTCTCTAATGGTTTAAAATAATAATGAAATATAAATAATGTGTATTACATAACTACATTACTTTATAAAGCATATATTTACTCATAAGTAAATTTCATTTGAAAAATATAGGTCATTAAATTTTTTCACCTTATAAAATTTCAACCTCAACATTTCATTTCATACACTAAAATGGTTTATGGTACTTCTATTTCATCACTTCCTCTAGTTCACATATTGCATCCTCTACCATGTAATTTATTAACAATACAATAACTAGGTGAGCTATCATTTTCCTAGAGTGTTGTAAATGTGATCTAATATCTTTATTGAATACTTATTGTAAAAAATATCATTCATCTATAGAACAGCCTGTAGATTTAGAACATCTAAGGGGTATGATATATAATTCATTATGAAGTACATGTGGAATGCACCTTGTGCAAGAAAAGGTATTGTTGGGAGAACTATCTAATAATAAAAAATATCTAATGAATTCAAACATTAGCAAGGGTTTGATGTATGTAGTGCATATCTTTCCATTCTTTAAAAATTCCATGAAATTATTCCAATTTGATATGAAAAGAAACAAAATATATCAGACCTTAAACTCCAAGTCACGACATTGATTTCTAGTGTAGCTTTTCTGCTGACATTGCATAGATTTTTTATGATTCTGATTGTTTTGAAACTATTTTTATCATATATTGGACAATATTAGGTCCTATAAACATCCTCTCTATTTCTTTATCTTGGTATGTTGGATTCTAACACCTCTTCCCTTAAAGAGCATAAAAACGTTATAGGTGATTGCTAGAAGGGAAACTTTTACTATATGTGAACTTTAACAGGGGAAGATGTGGACCTAATATCCTTGGAAATCATCTGAACATGATCTAATCTTATCCTCTAGATTTATAATGGTTATATCAAAATAAAATTATATCTTAGTGTGATAAATAGTTTGGAAAATCATTCTTTTATCCAATGTCAGCTGAAGTATTCTCTAGTACATTGATGTATTTCTTATATATATACATGACATAATAGAATGTGGGAGTCAGTATAATATTAAAACCTCTACTATGTATATCTAAGTGGTATGGTCAAGAGAAAAAATTTATTCTATTTGAATGAAATACACTAACATAGTATGGTGATTAACTATCTCCCAAATGTAATTACGTACATTAGATGTCTTTGGGAGACTGAAAACAAAATTCATGGCCATCATTTCCCATTTTAATACTAGTTAGGTAAATTGTTGCATCATACCATTAAAATTATATATTTTATCCTTTACATATTATAAAACAAATTATCACAAATAAAATTCTACACTATCCTCCATTTTGGTAACCCTCTAAATTTTTTTCATCATATCTCTTTACATTTTATATCTCCCTATATGAATATGGATGAGGAGTTATGAACATCATCTAGAAGTTCCATTTTTATTTATGGCCTTTATGGAAAATATAAATGGGTTCCAAACAATAGTACTATGTCTTTATCATATATAAACTCTAAAATACTCAGAGCCTTTCACTTTAGATCCATATCATCTTTCTGTTCCTTTGGGATCTTATCAAGAATGGAAAGTTGAGCCGTTATTTTATTATGGTCGGATTGAATTCCTTTAATGAATACCATATCTATCTATCACATGTATAATAAAATTATATCCCTATATATCTATATCATTGAAAGGGTTATATGATTATATATATATATATGATTCTCTACATTATTCAGGTTATTATGATTATATTATATTTAATACTCATAACTGTTGATCACATGTTACCTCCATCATTACATAATATTTTGAACTTTTTTAAATATCTAAATAAGTTCTTTATTATCTTTAAATATCTAAATAAGTTCCTTAACACGGTGACATGGTATATCTTCAAGGTTAAAATTATTATAATCTATTATAATGATCATGAAATCAAAAAAGATCATTTCCTTTAACTCAATCATTTGATCTTTATAAGATATATCTATGGGTAAAAATACCCATAATTTGAGATGAGGCCCTCAAATTAGGATCATCCTCATTCTTATACATGTATAATATTTTTATTTTATTTGGGAGATGGATAGTAGTTTCCTTATACTATAAATTTTTGATGTCTCTATATTATAAAATTTTATCCATGCACAAAATATCATTGAATTCAACTAAAGGTAGTATCACAACATTCATTGGGAGATTTTTCCAACAAATATTTATATGGTTAAGTTATATCCTTAGGCTGAAATAATTTCCCCACATTTATCTTTCACTGAATAATAAACATCCCTGATTTGATATAGTGTGTGATAAGATCATCTAAACCTTTTTGATATGAATGAATGTGTAGAACTATAATGTTGGAAGAAATTTTATGATTTTGAATACATAATTATCACACCATTCACTATTATATTCCAGTTATAGTAATTTAATAGATTTAAAATAAACATAGGGATGATATTTTTCAAATTATTTGGCCTATAAATCTTCAATTTTAAAATTGAAAGGAAACATATAAATGGAATAACAAATATTTCTCCTGAATTTCTATGATTTAATATAGGTTACGCATAATGATTTTTATTAGGTTTTCAATCAAAATAGTATCTTCTTTTCCTTAAAAATGGTTCACTAATATCTTATGAAATTTCAAAATAATTTTACCTAGTAGTGTAAAATTATATTTATACTAAGAACACTTTATTTTTTTTCTATGAAACTGGTGGAGTCAATACCTCAAGATCTATTTTTAGGTTATTACTCCAACGTACATTTTTTTCTCATAAAAAATTATAGTATATTATCTAGACTATGATATAATTGTTTTTAAACCACAACCTCTATACATCATCAAAATATAGGATGTTTTCCTAAAATGAGATATATCAATAAGGGTTTTTATGAATTTATTATTTCCTAATCCCAAAAAATTATTAGACCATCCTCTAATACCAGCTATAACAACCCATATTTATAATACTTTGTTACCTAAATGATTTACAACTTAATGTTACATATAATAAATTCCTATAATACCACAATTCCTAGTATCTATGATAAATTAGGTACATAAACCATAAAAAAAGACAATATATTTATTTAGAAATCTATAAAGTTCTACTTGTATCTAGTGAACCCTTAATATAGTATAGGATAACTTAGGGTTATAAAAAAGAAACTTATTGTCCATATATAATATTAAGGTATTAATAAATTATATTATTAATATTAATAATATATGTGTTTCATGGGGAATATCATGATAACATAATGAAATAAAATTAATTTATAATCACCTAAAGGAATGGAATAAGAAAATAAAATCAAAAAATTGTGACCTGATGTGAATGTGGAAGAAAAATAAGTCATGAAATCCAATGCATAAGTCAATGGTAACTACGAATAAATAATAACAATGTGTTCTTTTTTTAACCATCCATTAACCATACATGGTATCTCATGTCCTGACATAATTACCCTATGTATTGGAGTTCATTCAAGTTGCACCCTGAATATGCCTAACTATGTATGTCCTCACATCAATCATATAATTTAATAACATAAGCCATCATTTAAATCACATGATTATGGATTGTGGGTATCATAAATTAAAATAAAAAATCAATGATGTATTCATCAACCTAATTGAAAACCCTTGAATTAAAATAGGACCGGGGATTTACAAAACAATGGGTTTGTAGGGAAAATTAAAGGAGTGGTTTGGTAGAGTAACTAGTCTACCTAAAAGTTCATGGAAATGATTAATAATAGATAAATATTATATCCCTTTATTTGGAAATCATATGGTAATTAAATGGGTTTTTTCTAATTAAATGAAACATGACCAATAGATAATAAAAATGCTTAATACATAGAAAGTACTTCAATGGAAATGAGGTGAGAGTGAACTCTTTTCATCAGGGGATTCCTCATACATCATGGGACGGGATCACTAGCTGAAAAAAACAATATGAGGTATTTAGAGAGGCATAATGAGAGAAAAATCATGACCAATGGGTTTATAGTGGATCATAATGGTAGAATGAGGATGTATTTATGAAAAAATAGAGTGAGGTTCTTTATTAATTTGTAAACATAGGTTTTTTTCATTATATTATAAATCAATCAAAACCATAGACTTCACAGTGGTTTTAACTCATGGTTTTTACTAATGGGACGTTTTTTAACGTATTCTAATAGTCCATAGGTGATTCTCAAAAAATAATACCATTTATGATGTGTAAGTGAGTCATAATCACAGAGTTATTTTTACAACCATAAAATATAGTTTATGTTTTGAAAGTTTCTTTATAGATTTTAGAAAAAAATATTATCCCAATAAACTATATTATTTTAGTGAATATTTTTTTTGTCCAAACCCTTTATGAAATTTATTTTATCATTTTTGGGACATTATGTTGATTTAATTCATAACCCAAATTTATACTATATATGAATATTTATTTAAAAATTAAACTATCTCAAAAAATTATAAAAAAATAATAATTGGATAATTTTATGATTTTGAATTCAAAAAATATAATTATTTTTAAAAAAATTAAAATTTTTAATTTTAATAATCTAAAAAATATCTTATTTATTTAAATGATCTAATTTTATTACTTGACCAAATTGTTTGTCATTATTAAAACCAAAAATAATTCCATAAAATCAGTTCATTATTTTAAAATGATTAAATATAAAGTTTTATAACATTTATGTGAAATTAAAAAATAATTTTGAATTCAAACATTTATAATAAAAATCCGTTTCATTAAAATTGAAGATAAATATTTTCTAAAAACACAATTTCAATTTATGTGTTTCAAAAATATGTTCTATCATTTCAATCACATATTCAACTATATTTTATTTTACAAATATGGTTGATGAGAAGAAAAATATATTAGTGAAATCACAATTTTATTTAAATATTAATTTTATATACTATTATGGTATATATACATAACCCCTTATTACAAAATAAAACAATTTAAGGGTAAGTTGTGTAATGTTATCACATTCATTAAGTTGTTTGATGGGCATGGTTTGGGTTGTGATCTCTACAAGAACTAACATATCTCATAAATGGTTCTGAATAAGTTTCACTTTTTGAATCTTGGATATGGATATATCAACTGTGAATCCATGTTATTCCATCTCCCTCATAATATCTGATAAAAGAGCTCATAAGAAAAAAATTCATACAAGTTAAGGCCATCTCTTTTTATTTTTGTATCAATTAGATTTTGTTATAAGTCCCAATGTATCTTCATCAAAATGATAATTGTATATAGGCTATATTATTATCGGCCATCATGATTAACGGTCTTTATTCAAAATATTAATAATATGTATATGTTTCTTAATGGTCCAAAATAATAATGAAATATAATGCATGAAATTTATATAGATACATTTCATAATGCATCATATATTCATTATGAATTAAATTTCATTTTAATAAATTTATGGGTAGTGCTATTCTTCCACCTTTTAAAATATTTTCCCCTAAAATTTTATTCCATACACTAAAATATATGATGTTGTCTCTATTTTATCACTTATTTCATTCCATGTGTTACCTCCTCAAATATATTTTTCCACCAAAATAATTTTACCAAGGGAGTTTTCTTTTTTCATTGAAAATTTTTCCTATCATATTATATTTTCATCTACTAATTCTCATTAGAATGATCCATTTATAATAGCATAACTTCTATATTTAGAACATATGGGTGGTTTGGTATATACTTCCTTAAGAGGGTAACATATAAGACATCATGCACTTGAGAAATTATAGATGGGAGAACTAGTCAATAGGCCATAGCTATGATGAAATCAAGATTATCAAAAGGAGAAATGTATATTGGAAAATGATTTATTTTCTTCCAAAACCAATATTTATTCTTCCACGGCGATATTTAATGAGAAAACATATCTCCAACCTCAAACTATATGTCATATAGACAATTGTACATGTTTCACTTCTATTGACTTTCTATATATTTCATATGAAACTAAATGGTTTGAACATTTTTTCCTCTTATAATGGATATGATTTGGCCCTACTATCTTCCTCTCACTAGATATATCCATGTATGTTATACTCCAATACGAATTCCCATACATAACCTAAAAATATTCTATTTGAATGATTATATGGAAAGTATTGTTATATAAAAACTCTACCATGGAAGGGTGGTGATTCCAACATCCTTATAAATTCATTGAACACAATATCAACATATCCTACATAATTTGAATGGTTCCATCACATCAATAATATATATAAGGGTGATTAAAAGTGATTAAACTTAACTCTATATGTTATTCCTATTGAACACTTATCCGAAACGATGATGTATAACTCAAGATTGTATAAGATATAGTATAGAATAATACTCCATGTATTCTTACCACTACTTATTTGTATATATTTTTCATTAATTAAAGATATAAATCTTCTTTAGTTGAAATGAAACCCACAAACTTAGTATGGTGATTGACTATCCCCCTAATGGTGTTACGACCTTCAAATATGAAGGGGAGTCCTGCGACCAAATACAAGGTTATGTTTTCCCATTTCTATACTAATATAGAAAATAATTTCATTATAAACATTAATATATTCCATTTACCATTGAAAAATTTTCAAACCAAGAATCAAGATACAAATTTGGAACTCTCCCTCTTCATGTATCCCACCATGTTTTTCTTTAGATCTCTATAAAACTCCATTTTCCCAAAATAAATAAATAAATTAATATCTATTCATCACCAAAATTAGCCTCTTCAATTATAGTTTTTTGGGGACATATATCTGGATTCCAAGATCTATCACTTATTCATTTGAAAACATGAACTCTGTAATATTTTATACCTTTATTTGTTGCTCCCCATAATTTCTATAGGTCTTCTTGATCATCTCAAGAATGGATAGTTTAGTAGTTATTTTAACATGGTTGGATTACATTGATTTTATAGTTCTCATTTACATCCTTTAATTGTATCATAATATTGAATCCTCCTCATTAATTAAAATCGATATGGTTTTATGGTACCTTTAACTAAGAGAATTAAAAATTTTATTCACCTTCATAAAATGGAAATGGATTGAAAATCATATTCCATGATCATCTATAACCACCTTTATCAGAGAATATTGGGAATTTTTTTTAAAAAAATATATTATTGAGGGCCTTACAATCTTTATATATGTTACACATACTCTCAAAGAGATAATGTTTCAAATTCACCAACATGAATATTATTATATCCCAATCCAGATATTTTGTTGGATAGTTATTCTCAGGGATACTCAATTGTTTGGTGGAATAGGTAGTCACATTATATTTTTTCTTGAGTAAAAAACCTAGGAATTTTTTTAGTGACTCACTATTTATAACTAATTCACACCCTATGGGTCTTGTAGTATTGGTGCTGTGTTTCTCTTCTTAACATAAAAGTTATCTAAAAAGAAATCATTCAATTAAAACATTACTTCCTTATGAGTTGTCAGAGTGAGAAAATTTTATAATCATTATATTTTCCAAAAAATCATCTATTTTATCCACCTAATCTGAGTAAAAAATGTATATAGTCTAAATTTTTTGGTTTTGTCCATTACTTAGAAAACTTTTTCACCAAAGGATCCACAAATATCCACTTTATAGTGATAAAATTACCAAGGAAAGTTATTTTCCAAATCCAAAACACACATTTACTATATTTCACATATAACATATCCTTTATAAAATTCATTACCACTATATTCAAATGATCCTATTGTTCTTCCATTATTTTTTAGTATATAATAATTTTGATAATCAATAAATCCAAAAAAATCAATGTAATCTATAAAGACTCTATTCACTAAAACCATAATTTTTTGAGAATTAGTGAGTACAAATGGAATTTATATTTACACAAAATTTCCATAACTATTATTAAAAGTTGTCTTGGGAATATCCTCATCCATAAACTTTATGTGATTATATCACATATAAAGATCCACCATAAGGAATTACTGGGTTCCTCATAGTTGATTGAACAAGTCATAAATCTATGGTAGGGGAAACTATTAAATTTCATGACCATATTTTGTTAACAGTAGTGGTTGGGGAGACACATTAATCTAACATTTTTTATAAAAAATTCATGTCTCACCCCATGGAAATGAAATTCAACATATAAATACATTTTCCTAATTCTCTGATAGTTTCTTCTTCTGATCTTCTAGTTCAATATTTTCTATTATATATATATTATTTAATATTTCTATGGATCTATGTATAAGTTTTATTGATATCTCAACTAATTTTTTAAGAAAATGAATATGAAACTTTTTAGGGAACTAATCCATATACTTACATATATTAGACATTTCATCAAGGATGATATTTTTCCTTGGTTTTAATCATTTTAGTTAGATAGACTTTCTCATAAAGAAATAATATCCATGATAGAGGTGGGATTTTCAAATAAGATTCATCCTCATCTATATAATTTTATTGAATTGTTGTTTGATTTGGGATATGATGAGTGATTTACATATCACATTAATTTAGATTGAGTATATATAAGGACAACCGATAAATTTCTAGAATATAATTGCATCCCAATAAATATAGTATCACAAAATTGTTTAGGAGATTCTCTCATACATAATGACTAGGGAGGATTCATGTTCCTAGGATGAAATAATATCCTAATTTGTTGAATTCATCTATATCACAACATCCATGTATTGTGGTGATGTTTGAATAGTTCTAAAAATCATCCATGATATAAATGAATTTGTAGAATATTACTCATATAATTCATTCTAAATTCAACAATAGATAATTTTCACACCATTGAATATTTGATTCAAGTTATAATAATTTACTATATCAAAAATAAATATAAGGATGAGAAATTTAAAAAAATGAGACATATAAAATAGAATCTATGGTTGTCTTGGGGATAAAATATAAATGGAATACCCCTAATTTCTCATGAATCTTTAAAATTTAATCTATGTTATTTTTGATAATTTTCCGATTAGGTTTTATATCATAAAAAAGTATGAATGTTCATCATATTTTTTTTATGAACCTAAGAATTTACCAAAGAATATACACTATGATTATCAAAACAGGTGTAAAAATAACTCTTTATAATGCATGAGGTATAGGTCATATAAATAAAAAATGATACCTTTTAGAGTTATTATAAATGTGTATATTTGTTCTAGAGAAAAATCCACTTTTAGTATCCATACAGGGATTTAATTTCATGGAACCCTCTTTCTCTATACATTACCAAAATTTTATGATTTTTTCTAATATATAGAAAAATGCATAGAGTTTTTAATAATGTATTATTTTGGTATTACCAAAAATTAAATAGGCCCAAATATTATAGAATCTATGTTAACCCATAATTCTAACAAATTGTATTTCATGATTATTAGAACAATGAAATACATTCCAAAAATATCAATATTTTTATTATATTCTGGTATTTATATACATAAACTATTAACTTAAAATAAAATGCAACGTTATTATTTAAAACTTTATAATTAATTCCTTTTTTTCTTTTCACTGTTAATACAACATAGGAAAACATAGAGATATAAAAAAGCGATGATTTATTAATCCATTTTAAGGTAATAATCAAAGAAAAGATTAATGATAAATAATATGTCTGAGTTAAGATGGATATCAAGAAAACGTAAAGAGGTAATAATTGTACATACTCAATGGAATACGTGGAATGATAAATGTAATCACAAAATAATAATATCATAAAAAATGAACAAAACATAATAGTTTACATCTTATTTATATGTTGATGTTGACCACCCAGATATCATAACATATTTTTCTTAGCTTAAATTCCCATACACCATAAATCAATCCCATGAGATGAAAACATTACCCAATGAATTATAGATTTATAAATGTACACCCGTAAAATCTCTAACTTTACATGTTCCACATTGTACATATAATTTAGGCACTTATTAAATCAATTAAATCCCATTATTTGAAAATTTTGGTTTTTAACATTGAATTCCAAATCCAATGATTTATATTTAAAACTTCTTAATATATTTGATTGAAAATATGTCTGGGTGTTTAAAACATAAATGTATGCCTTGGAAAATCATGTGATAATTTCCAAACCAAAATGCATGTAATGAAATGTTCATAGGAAAAACTATTGTATGTCAAAATTGGTGTCTCATTATTTTCGAATAGTATTGATAGTAAAGTAATTTTTATAATCACACAATAACAACAAAAATATATAATCAACAGGATTTATTCAAATATTGTTCTTGATTGTAAAAGTGGATAGGGATAACCCTTACCCAGATCTAATACTTCTTAATTTATGCTATGGACTACATGGTACCATAAAAACTATTTGGGACTGAGTTAGAGAGTATTAGGGATATTAAATTACTGATCAATAGGTTTTGTTATAAGAGGAATGAGATAGTGTCTTCCTATTTATAGAAAAAATGAGGTGGAGTTCTTTTTGAATTTCTAAACATTAGATTTGGACTCGAAGTCATAAAATATTCAAAACCATTATCTATACCGTTGATTTAACCCATGTTTTTTCTAATGGGGTTTTCTATTACGTGTTATATTCTCCTTTATAAAACATAATTAAATAATCCTGTTGATTATGTGGAAGTGAGTTGTGTTCATAAAAAGTTTCTTTTAAATTCTTAAAACATTATTTATTTTTAAGAAGGTTAATTGTTGGTCTAAAAAATATTTTTGTCACATAAAATACATTATTTTAATAAAAACCACTATGTTTTGTTAAAAAACAATTATATAATTTATTAAAACATTTTTTCAATATAATATCACAAAATATACCATATATTATTACTCTATTAAAATTGTTACCTAAAAATTTGGCTATCTCAAAAATTTATGGGAAATTAAATATGGACTAATTTATGATTGATAAATTCATAAATGAAAATTATTTTAGAAAATTAATTTTATAATTATTATAATTTTAATTTTTATAAAAACAATTCATTTTTATTAAAAATTACTTATTTTATTACAGGTTCAAGTTTATTGTCTTTAACAAAACTACTTATGATCGCATTAATCATATAATTAATTATAAATAAGAAAATATTACAATAATTATGTTTAAAAAAATATTTTATATTCCTGAATATTAGATAAAATTAAATTTCAATAAAATTAAACATATATATTTTTCAAAAAATAACCATTTCGGTTTCTTTGCATAAAAATTTGTTCAATCATTTCCAATATATATTTATATGTATTTTATTTTATATTTAAGTTTTTTAAGAATGATACATGATTGTGGAAACACAATTCCATTTAGAGATTAATTATATATATTATCATGGTCTATATACATAACTTCATATTACACCATCATACTCCTTAATAGAATGGTGTGTGATGGTATTACAAATTTTAGGTGTTTTGGTGAACATAATTTTTGTGGTGGTATCTATAATCTTGATCTTCTCCCATACATGGTTCTGATTGAGTTTTAATTGTTGAATCTCAGAATGGGATTGTTCAATGGTGAAGCCTAGAAATTCCATATCCCTAGGGAGATTCGATTAGAAATCCACAAAATGTGGGATCTTACTAGTTGGAGACATATCTTCTACCAAAAATATCATATAGTATTTATTATAACCATGAATATATACTAAACATAATGATCATTATATAATTGATATATTATAAAAAAACATTATTCTTATCATTCTTTATTCCCAACAGTCATATTATGGCTTTATTTATTAATGTTCTAAACTAATAATAAAATATAGATCATGGGTCTTATTGAACTATATAGAATAATAAGTAATATATTAATTAAAAATGAAATTTCATTTAAAATTTCACGATCATTGTAATTAATCCATGAAGATAATTATGGGTTAAATATTTAGAGAGCTTTCTACATGTACCCTCAATCTATTATATCACATTTATCATAGACAATAATAATAAATTTAATCATAGAACTAAATTTCACCTTGATAGGCATGTTCTATGAAGATAATGTTCCCATAATTATCTGAGTACATCATTACAATATGATACATATTTTTAAGATTTATAGAGAATCATACAATAATTATTTCATATGAATTTTCCCCTAGAAATATTTAGTGTATTATTGATACTTCTTAATGAATATCACTAGATAAATGTGTGATTTGATGGCCAGTTTAGAATTAAATTATCACATTTCTAAGAGGAATAATCCTTGTATACTATGTATTATATTTTTCACCACATAGACTATTTGTTGGAACCGTTAGCAACTCATTCTTAACTTATTTGGGTGAAGAACAAATTATCTCTATATTACCTCTAGAAATTTAATGTGTATTCATTCTAAAAGAATATTCCATAATAGAAACACTAATAGTCATATTTTAATTAGGAAATAAACTAGAAGGGGGGACATTTAACATCAATATTAACCAATACATCTATGGGATCAAAGGGATTATCTAAGATACCTAGATATGGTTTATTTTACTCTATCAACATAATATTAACCATTTCATTTACTACCTAACTATCATTATGATAAATTATAATACCATCTAGATATAGTCCCCATTACCTGATACCACCATACCATTTCTGTGGAATCAGCTGCAAACATATTAGTAGAGTTGTTTTGTTTGTTTAAATTTCCCCTATTTCCTGAGAAGTTATTGTTATAAAGGATAACTCCACTTAAGGAATATATTATTTATAGTATAAGGATACTTTTATATTTATTATTTAGGGTGTAACTATATCTTTTATTATAAAACAATAACTTATATCATCAGATATAAGTGATTTGTAAGTATCATTAAGTGACCACTTGGATAATAAAGAAATACCATTTTAATTTTATTACTTCTTAGTGAATAACACTAGAGAACTATAATTGTTTATTCAAACCCCTTTCCATTTTACCTTCAGTAGAAATAATTAATTTGAAAACAAATATGATATGTAAAAATGAGAGAAATATTTCATTCCTATTGTATCATTATACCGAATAGATTATTATTCCCCACTCAGGATAGAATATGATAAGGGAATTGATTAGAAAGGTCTATTTCAACATATAAATAAATTCAAATAATTTTATTTACACATAAGGTTTTCTCATCTTAAAAAATGACGTTTCATTATAATACACAAAATCCATTTATTATTATAGGATTTTTGACTGAATGTGGTCATCCCAAAATACAAATCCATATTACTAATTTTTTTTAATAAATATAGTTTTAGAATTAAATGTTCAACTAAAATAATAGGAATTCCTAATATTTTTAAATATAAGACTCTACTGAGTATTACTTTTCAAATTAATGATGAGGGAATAGGTGTATGTTGATGTTCCCATAGTCTAAAAGGGATAGCATAACAAGAGAAGTTAATCTAAAAGATGAGTTAACAAAACATTCATAGATATATTTTGATGGTTGGTTTATACTAAAAATGATGGTGATCATTATATGTTGATATCATTCCTCCTGGTAAAATTAATTTTGTGAAAAGGTATAGGTTGGAGCACACTCAATGATTATTATAAATTTATGATTAATTTGTATCATTGGTGTGTATGGAAGAGTAAACATTAGAATAATAGGATAATATTATAGTTTTACAGATAATATGAAAGGGTTATTATGATAAGTAAAAATCATTAAATAAGAATTCATCCCCTACTTGTGGTGGTGGAAACAAATATTTCTCATCTTAGGGAAGTAACACAAGATATACGGGGTTTGAAAATAAGATATTCATGGACAAGATTTCACAAAACTCATTAGATTTTCAATTATCCCAATCATATATTTTTAATTGTTTAAATCCATTTAAATAATATTTATTGAACTATTATTATGATAATATTTTCTATACTTACAATAAACGTCATTATTTTCTCAAAATTATTTATTAGAATGTTATTTCACAGGAAAATTATTCTTTAACACATATAATATAATTTCACAATAGATTATTATTCTCAAGTTCCTACAAAAATTCAAGATATATCATTCAGTTAGAATTTATTTTTTACGATTATATTTTAATTTAAATGTTTAATATGATACCTTATTCATAAATAATAGATTTGTTTAGCATGTATCATGTTTTATAATTATTTAATAAGGACATTAACTAATTTTTTTTTAATAAAATAATGATCCCATTATTTATTCATCATATCTATCAATGGGATAAGAACTATATTTTACTATAACTTAACCCAGATAATATTTTAATTTTTAAATGACTATATCTAATAAAAAAATATCATATACGACTCTATGATAATTATGTGAATATATAAATTTACAAATACTTTATATGAATTATTTCAATTATATTCCTCTAGCATCCTTACATATAGGGTTTCCTAGCAAAGTGTATCCCAAATATGACAAGAGATATAGGACATGGGTTTTTAGTGTCTGTGATATTTTAACTACCTTAGACAATAAAATCATGGGAACCATATAGTTAGGGATTCCCATGCCAAACAATAAAAGTCATGAAAGTTATTTCTTTGGATGTAATCTAAAAAAATAGTATTCTGAAGGGTTTTATAAAATATCACAATCTTATCTCATATATTCCCTCTATGTATACATTCATCTAATTATATGGTTTTTTATCATCTAAAATTAATCCATTTAATTTTTTCCAAAAAATTGTAACATAAGACATCTTATACAACTCATGATTAGAGAAAATTAATTAAAAATTATATAATTAATATACTGATATAAAAATAATCAAATCCATAAGGTACATGAATCCATTTAATGTAATGTTTTATAACCATGAAAAACAAAAATACCCCCACAGTATAAAACATGGTGTGATAGGAATCCAACACCCACTTTTTTAGAAAGCTTCCAAGCCCCTAGTATAATGATAATTTTGACCCATATTCCAACAATCCATAGATAAATACATAAGGGTATCTATAATTCAAATACAATAATAACACCTAATATGTACAGATCATAACCAATTGTTACTATAATGTTCATAACCCAAAAATAAATCATATTATTAGTTTAATGGAAAAATTTCTTATGTCATTGTTATCATGAAAAATGATATATGAATAGTATATAATTTACAATATGTAGTTTTAATGATATAATATAAATCAAACATTCATTCAAAATATTAATAATTTATATTTTCAATAAAAATTAATATAGAACAAATTAAATAAATTATCATTTAATTGGATGTGGAAAAAATATCTAGGAAAATATCATATAAAATTATAAATTTTTTATAATTATAAATGATTTTTTGGACATTCCAATAATAAATTAAAATGATTTTTTTTCATTTTGAAAATTATTATTTTATAAATTTATTTGATATTCAATATAAACATCATTATATTTATAATATATAATATTAAGTAAAATAAAAGGCTTTAATATTACTTATAAACATTTCATATTTTATATAAACATTTTACATGGCCCAAATTTCGCATATTTAATTTCATGGAAACATTGATCGAATATACCAAATGTCCCTTTGGCATGGTTAATTTTTTTTAAAAAAAATAGACATTTATGTTGAAAATTTAATAATTTCATTTAGGAACATTTAAAAAAAATAATATTTTATATTTTATATTTACACTTATTTAATAATATTTAAATATTATTTAAAATAATAATCCTCTTATATCCACATTAAATCTAGATCATATAAATAAAAATAGTGTTCGAATAATTCCAAAGCTAGTGAAGATTTTTGATATTATTTTTAGAAAAAATATATTTTATAAATCATAAAACCGTGTAGTTTTTTTGGAAATATTGTTGGTTATATTCCCAAATGAAAACAATTACCAAATGAACCATGTAAATTTTTTATTTTTTATTATTTTCAACAAAATTGATACATTTCAAACCATATTTTGTGTTTTTATGTTACTTAAATAACATTAAAATATTAATATAATTACTCCAAAAAATGAATATTTTTATCACAAACTTGTAGTAAATTTTTTAATTTTATGAAGAATTATTTTTAGGGAATATTTTCTAATGATGTGATTTATATATCATGGCTTGGTATAATAAATCTTCATATACTCTGATCATATTTATGTATACTACATCAGTGTTTTGGAAAAATATTTGTCCATATTATTCATGAATTTAATCATCCATCTATGAATTATGATATTAATTAGAATAATTGTCTAAGGTTTCAAAAAGAAATCATTTTTCCAAACATAATGGAAACTAACCATTGAAATTGTTTTTTCACAATATCTATAAATTAAATTACATTAAAGTAAACATAAATGATGGCTAAAACATTTTTTATGATGTTAATTCATTCAATATACTCTACATGATCTTGATGAAGATCCCTTAAATGAAATAAAAAACCTATTACATCCAAAGGTAATCATGATTGTTATGAATATCCTAATATATATGTAATATTCTATCTTCCTTGATGTCTGTTAAAATATTTGATGACCCAAACATAGTATGAAATATCTTGAGTCTAAAATGAGATTATGATTGGTCCTTGATGATCACCTCAAATAGACTACTTATTACTAAATAACATTTTGGGTATGAGTGCGCAATGTGGGAGGTGTTACCCACCTTAAAACAAAAGAAGAAAGGAGAATATATTAATTAACACAAAACCATATTAATAAATAAAACCCAGAATTCCCAACAATTCTTCCTCATATATATTAAATGTCGATGAACTTAATAAATTATAAAATCCAAGTTCAATACCAATAATTATATAAATAAAAAATATTATATAAACTCCTATAATCATCACTTAATTTTATAGTAAGGTCTACCCAATTCTCCAACATTATATCATATGTATGATAAATAATATTTAATTACTGAAATTAGTATAACTCATGAGTTGTATATTACTTTATGGGAACTATTATTATAATGTGGAATGAGTATACAATTGAATTTAAAATTACCTAGAGCATCAGGTGTCCACATGGGTTAGAACCAGGCCAAGTGAGTCATGCCATGCCTACCTCAAATAGACCATGGGTTGGATATAGGCATCAATATATCATAACATTGATTTTATGCATTATAATATATCCACATTTAATGAATTGAATGTCAATGTAAAATATATATCCATAAACCACAAAAAACATATATTTTATATATAACTGATCTAAGTTATAAAATCAATTTAAAATTCAATAACTATGTAAGAAAATTTTACATGGGATTACACAGTAGGAATAAAAATACGTATGAATAGTATATCACTGGATTTCATAAACTCCATGAAAGTGAGTATACAACCATATTTTAGGAACACCCATAATGATCTCATATAGTAACTTTCATTGTTAAAATACCTGATGCATCCTAAGATATAATATTAAAATTAAAAAAACAATCATACAATTCACTAATGTTACTTATAAATTGTGTATGATCATTATATAGAAAAACAAATGTTATAATGGGGCCTATAAAGAGGTGAGTATAAATAGACCTAATACCATGACTTAAAAATATAATGTAAATATAAAAAAATAAATAAATATCAATATGATTGTAAGAAACTGGAATGTTTAAAATATTCTCTATGATCAAGATGACTATGACTGAGGAGAAAAATTCAATTTTGATTTCCCAATATTAAATGTATCACTATAGAAACCCAAATTTAATTTTCAGTAGTATGAATCAAAATATCCAAATTCCCATTATCGTAAGTACCTATGTTTGATAACCACTATATTAACCATTTTTTACTATAGAAGTAGTTGTCATTCCATGCTAAAGTGTATGTGTCAACCTATGGCATACATACCTCTCTCAGGGACCATATATTCTTCACACGAAACTAATATTTATTAATGTGTAATATACTCCAATAATTAATTAATTTGAAATATATCTCACTATAAAAACCAACCTCTATAAAGGGAGGACCCACAACCCATCATATAGGGGTAACCAACCCTACCTAATTTATTCCCCCCTCGAACCACATCGGGACTAAGGGTGTACTGATATACACCCCAAATATGGGAATATTAAAACCCATGTTTATGAAAGAGTACCTACATAAATATTATTTACATGGGAACCACACCCTTTCAAAATATCCCTTAGGGGTTAACCTACCCATGTTTTCAATAAAATGCCTTAGCTATACAAATGTCATGCCTATGATGATATGGTGTATATTAATTCCTAGACATGTTCAAAGAAGGACCAATTTTTGAAGATACCAGAACCATCATTCTCTATAAGAAAAATTGATCATAAGAAACTAGTCTTCTGTCCTATTCTGAAATCCATGTGAAAATATATGAAAAATAATAAATTCAATTTAGTATATGGATTGTAATTCATGATTAAAATAAATATATTTCCCTTTTGGAGTTTGGAATAATTGTATTTGACCTCTATGAAATTTATAATGATGTAAATGGTGTATGAGGATATATAGTTAGTTATTATATATATTTTCATCACATTACAAAACATATGAATCGGTATATGGAATATACTTAATAGTACATATCATATGGATCTCCCTTTGAGAAATTAATTATATCGTCCAAATAAATGTATTGTCCAACATTATCTGGATTTAAAGAGAAACATGACGCATCTAATGTTTTCTCAGGGTACACATTGAAGATTATCCTATCATTAGACATTATGTGTACCCTAGTCTAAATAGTGTGTGACGACAGCTAGTGTAATGTCATGCACCAATATTTGATTATTGTAATATAGGAAAGCAAGGTTTTGATGGAATTTAACACATATCTAAATTCATTTTTTGTATTTTTACAAATAATTGAAATTTTTATAGATACTAACATTTTTTAAGGGATGTTTTTTAGATAGTTATTTGTGAGTATGGGTCCTAAGGTGATATTTTCAAGTGTTGGGTAAATTGGGTTAAGTTTCTAGTTAATAAAAAATGACACTATAACCCCAAAAGGGGCCCCCAAAATTTTTATATTCAAGGAAGGGGTCTTGAGATTCTTATAAACCCATAATAAGGATGGTGGGTATCCTAGTGAAGCCCATTGGGAACTAAATTCTGGTGGATCCATTGTTGTTTTGGTTGAATTTCAATATCCCCACATTAATAGGGGATTCATTAATGTTTTGTGGGTGGGTTTTACTTTAAAACCCCCCATAGTTCATTGATACGTGGTATGACTGAGCAAAATGGGAGGCAACCACCTTTTCTTTCCGTCCCACTATTCCATTACTATATGGAACTAAGATTGTTGGAGTTATTTCCTTTTATTATTAAGGAATTTTTATCCACTTTAAGATTTTCTCTCATCTTCTCTTCCTCTCCTATTATTTCAAGAAACTAGCTGCATAGTTTTTTGATGATTTCACAAGATCATGGTAAAATCAGGGTAATACAATGGGTCTTTGGTTCTATATAGCATAAGTAAGTTCCAAAAGTTTGAATAATTGTTATTTTGTGTTATTTTAGTTGATTAAATCCATTATCCTATTATGTTTCTGGTTTTTCAACGAATTATAATTCAATAGATGGACATATAAATTTATAGTGTTGGGTATTTTTTATATTGTAAGATTGGGGAGTTTATATAGTGATCCAAACCTCCTTTATCAAAATTTTAAAATCAATAAACCACCAATTAAGTTATCTATAATTCATCACCACCCTAGAGTAGTTATTAGTTCCCAAATAGGGGGTCTGTACTTGATCTCAGACGTCCCTTCCTATATGAAAAATGCTCCCAACTATTATTGAGGTTCTCAATAATTACCATAGTGATCCTATAAACTAAAATTAAAGTGATTAATATCTTTTTAAATAATCCCAAAATATCAATAATAAAAAAAATTACCGCACATAATTAGTAAAAAATAATTCTATAAAAAATGAAAAGGATAAAGATTATCTTGGGGAAACATGGACATACCAAAATATATCAATGGACCACACATAAAACCTCATTATTTTATAATATATTTCTATTTAATAACATTTTAGTGTTTCATAGGTTGATTTACATCCAACATCATGTCTAATGAAACTATGATATAAAATTGAAATATCATTATTAAATGTGATAGTTATCTACTAACCATTGGGTAGTTGGAATGGATTAGACTAAATAAATTATGAAACATTATTTTTTACACATGTATATAGTCATTATTCAATAATATATTCATTATCAATTATTTTTAAATAAATTTAAAATATTTTTACTGTAATAATGATATTTTTCGTAACACTTTTTTTATGTGTGAAAATTATTTTAATCACAACATATAAAATTATTAACTATTGATTAATGTTTATAAAGAAATAAGTCCCTTAAAATAACCAAATTAGTGAGTTAAAATTATTCTACTTATGGTTATTAATAATGAAATAATAATAATATCATTTTATTCTTCCAAAATGCATTTTTTTATAATTGGTTTTATTGCATTTTGTTTAAATATATTATAAATAATTTTTACATATTTTTAAAATTTTATCTTAAATAATTTATATCATGTTTTATATAATGATTTTATAATAATATTCTTTCAAATTTTTAATTTTTCTGAAAGGATCCATTTTTTTGCGAATAGTGAAAAATGTCAATTTTTGGAAAAGTATAATATCTTTTATCAAAATAATTCATTTAAAGAGTCTCAATATTTTTTTGGATTTGTTATTAAATTATCTAATGTCTCGTTTAATTTCAAATAAACTATATAATTATATACAAATATGAATTATTCTTTTTTTGTATATGTTTATATTTGGACTTGAAAGACAATTTTTTTAAAATCTTTTTTTCATTTCATTATTTATATTTTTATTAAAATAAATTTCTTCCACTTATCTAAATTTAATATCAAAAAATTTATTCTATATTTTGAATTATGATATTCAAGTTTTGTAAACAGATCAATTTTTTCAGTATGAATATTAACCTGGGAAAATAATTGTATCCATGGTAAGGGTGAAGCATGTAAAATCATTTAAAAAATACAGGGTAAGTCTTTTATGTCTCTCCAACACTTGATTTTTTCATATTCTATGAGTGTTGATTGGAAAATGTATTTCTATGGAGTTAAATAGAATATCTTAAAACATTTTTGGAATTTTTGATCATTGTATTAACTTTTATGAATGTAAATTATATTTTATTCATTTAAAAATTTAATTGGGTCTTTTAATTTTATGGTATGGTTGGAAGATGAATTAATTTTTTGCTTTATCCAAAAGTATTTAGACATTCCATTTTATTATTTAACCAAAAAAATTGAGAATCAGCTTCCTAGATTATTTTGTGGTGAAATTTGTTTTAATCTTAAGTCCAGAAATTTCTTAAAAAAGTTAAATTTATTTTATATTATTATATTAAATGTAATTTGTGTAGGTTCCTGGTGAAGTGGAAGAGTAGGAGGGTTGTTTCCCAACATTAAATTTTTGAATATTTAAGAAACAATCTGAGATCAATATGAAGATAATTTCCACTATCCATAGAATTGAAACATGGATTAATAAAAAGGAATAAAACCCAAAAAAAAGAGAGAGAGGATCTATATATTTGGTTTATAATTTATTTAATTACATTAAATAATTACCTCCAATGTGTTTATTTCTTCGTTGATGCATTCAACCATATATTTTCAGTGTTCTTTCATTGCGTTGAAGAGATTAGGGGTTGAACTCCTCTAGTGGTGTTCCACATGTTCTCTCTGAATCTCTGGATGTCACTGAATTATTATTCGAGTGTTATCATGGATGATCCTTGCTCTGGCTTTGTCTACCATAGATCACCTTGACAACTGCTTCTAAATTGTTCTCCTCGATCTAAAGGACTACTCTTATTCTTGATAATTTTTTAGATAATAATGAACTCTCTAAGCTCAAGATAAATTTTCCAATTTTTTTTGCACAACCAATTCGCTACCTTAGTGGGTTTCCCCTTTTCAAATTAGATAAATAATAACCCAACCAGGAATTTAATTCACTAGGTAATAATAAATAATTATCACAAGTGTCATTACTTATTTTTTTATTCCATGTGAAACACCCATGTCAAATAAAAATAGTAGTACCATTATTTCAATGACATGTGTTTAACATTCAAGTTATATTTAAATATTATTTTAATCAAATAATATATAATATTATTTCTCACAAGACCTAAAACATGGTCCACCAATCCTCTTAAATATTTACATATCCTTGATTAATGACTATTTATTTATTAAATAAATATTGCAAAATTATTTTTTGATAAATAAATAAATATTATATTTATTAAATAGAAAATATATATTTATTAAATATTCCATCCACAATATATTCTCTCAAATAACTAGATACAAAATAAATATGATCATACATACATGAATAATTATTAAACCACAACCAGGACTAATATTTATTCAACTTGTTAAATAATAAATTATTTAACTATGATTCCATATACACTTAGTGTGTGACCCTCTATGCCTCTTTCTCAGTGGAATTAGGCAAATAGGCCTAAAGTCCAAGGTTAGTATCTAGAAATACACCAAGACACCCATAGAGAATGAAGCTAATGATGTAATAACATGTGACCTCATATTAATTCTTACCAATTAATGTAATCCTTTTATCATGACATCTTTAATCAAGAGGGTTTCATGTAATTACCATCAACCCATGTGCTCGATTTCTCATTCTTTGACTCTTGGAAATTTAATTTTTTTATAGAAAACCATATCCATAGATTTATTTAGGCTATATACTTTCCATCAATGTTCCTGAGATATCAACTTTAATTATAAAAAGGATGGGAAAAATCATTTCTCCAGTTATTTATTAATGCAGTATTACTCATGAAACAAAAAATATATTGTACCTCTTCATTAACATATTTCATCACGAATCTCACTAATTCATCACTATGTATGATTTAAAAAACCTATTAATAATAATATTAATTCCTCAGGACCAATACACACTTCTATAGATAGGAACATCCAATGAAACATATAAATGTGGATTTCCTACTATCGGGTCTCATTCTCATTATATCTTACTAGACATTTCCATGGGAATACACCATGACAAGGTGACTCAAAGTCCTATAAGTCTCTACCCCTGATAGCATGTATCATTTTTGTCCCTAAAATGATATCATCTAGATATAAAACATATATCTAAGAATAATTTCATGGAACTTTCAAGTTTTCGTCATAGCAGGGAACTGCTATGACCTTTTATTGAAATACCTACTCTTAGGACTTTATCACAAATAATGTTACACAGAATAAAAATCATGACATGATAATGAGTTTATTGATATCCATCCAAAGACTATATTTTTATTATAGAGTACAAAAGAAGTTGGTTCTGGGGAACACAATCAAATACAATCCCACTTTCACTAGATCCAACTGTTAACGACCTTCAATCTACTAGCTCTCACATGATACTTATGGTTCTGTTGAGATAAGACTTTAGTCAAGGGTTCTTCCATGTTCTCTTCTATAGATACCCTTCTCACTGCAACTTTACCTCTTTGATAAAAATACCTCAATAGGTGATACTTCCTGATTGTGTTCTTTGCCCGTTGATGTAACCTTGTCTCTTTTTCAAGAGACACCACTATAATATTATCACAATATAATGTGACAAGGTCTTCATTCCTAGGTACCAAATCATGCTCATGAGAATATATTTGAATCTAGACAGCTTCTTTAGCTGCATCAGAAGCCACTATGTACACATAATCTGCTATATAATCGGCTACAAACGTCTTCTTTGAACTCTTCCAGCTCATATCTCCTCCATTGAGACTAAAAAACATATTCTAGTTGTGAATTAGGATAATTATGATCTATCTAAAAACCAACATCAAAATAATCTCTGATGAAAATCTCCTCGTCTCCTCCATACAGCAGAAACAACTCCATAGTTCTTCTCAGATACTTAAGTGTTGTCTTAACAATAATCAAATGTTGTTATCCTGGATCTTCTTGATATCTCATTTCCATGATCAGTGCATTAGAAACATCAATTCTAGTACATAACATGGAATACATGATAGATCCAATCATTGTAGAGTATGAGATCTTACTCATTATATCTTTCTCTTATTGTGTATGGGGACACATTTTCATTGAAATATGTAATCCATTTTACATTGAAACCAATCCCCTCTTGGATTGTTACATATTAAATCACATTACTATCTGTTTAATACATGTACATTGAATTAGTTCAACCAGCCTCTGCGATCTATCACAAATGATATTGATCCCTAGAATGTAGGCTGCTTCGCCTAAGTCCTTCATGGATAAGCACTTATTCAACCAGTCTTTAATAGATTTCAAGACTGGTATGTCATCTCCAATAAGTAATATGTCATTAGAATATACTACTAGGATGATGAACAAAATCCCATTTATCCTTTTTGAAACACATTGATCACATTCATTATTAATGAAACCGAATTCCCTTATGGATTCAACAAATCAAATATTCCTTGACTTAGATTCTTTCTTCAATACATAAATGGACCTCTACCACTTGAAAACCCTTTTGGCATCGCCCAGTGTCAGAAACCCTTCTGGTTGTCTAATATAGACATATTATTAAAGGTTCCAATTAATGAATGTAGTTTTGAAATCCATCTACCAAATCTCATAGTCATTGTAGGATGTTATGGAAAATATGATTCTAATCAATTTGACCATTGAAATGGGAGAAAAGGAATCATCGTTGTCAATTCCTTGATGATGTTTGAACCCTTTAGACACTATAATCTCTTCATAAGTACTTACTTTACATTAGTTTTATAGTTTATTCTTCAATACCTATTTAAATCCAATAGGCTTTACATCAAGTGGTGGATTAAGAAAAACCCAAACATGGTTCTGATACATGGAGTCCATCTCATAATTCATATATTCTAGCCATCATGTAGCTTTTGAGATCTCTACTGCCACCATGTTGGATATAGGTTCATAATCTTCCAAAAATATTTTGCCACCATCCTGGGCGACAAGAAAACTATATCTCTTTGGTTCCCTTACCTCTCTTATACTTCTACAAAGTACTTGGGATTCAGAAACTACTTCTTCCATGAGGACCTATGGAAATTGTTCTTGTACCAAATCATGTGTATCTTGAGCATCAACTTTATCAAAGTCAATCTTACTCTATCTATCATTTTTAGGGATTTGATCCCTCTCAATAAATACAGCTTTTCTAGAAACCATCACGTTTTTTCTTGATGGGTGGTATTGGTAGTATCCCTTTGTTTCCATGGGATACTCTATAAAGATACGCCTCGTTCCTTGAGTTGAGAGTTTGTTTCCTTAGAAATACATAGTACATACCTTACATCCCCATACATGTGAATGTGATAAAATAGGTTTCTTTACACACCATTGATCAAAGGTAATTCCATTTTTCACTTTAGCTGGTACTTTGTTTAATGTGTATGTTGTAGTTGTAATTCCTATACCTAAAAGGTTAATGGAAGAACTACATGAAACATCATCGACCATACCACATACTATATGGTACAGTTACTCCCTTCACTAAATTCATTTCTCTATGGTGTATAAGGTGGAGTGAGTTGAAATATAATCCCAAACTCCCTTAGAAATTCAACAAACTCTTGTTTAAGATATTCTCCACCTCGATCTATTTTTTAGCTTCTTTATCTTTATTCCAATCTAATTATGTACTTAATTCTTGAATTACTTGAATTTATCAAAGGAATCATACTTATAACCCATCAAGTATATATATCCATATATACTCAAGTCATCAGTAATAGTTATGAATTAAAAATATCCACCTCTATCATATACTGAAAATGGTCCACACACATCAGTGTGTACCAATCCTAGAAGCACTTTGACCCTTTTACCCTATCCACCAAATAATGGTTTGGTCATTTTCCCTTGTATAAAATCAAGGTATATATCATTTTTTGTTATCTCCCATGATTCTAAATAAACATCATGAAAAATAATTGTCAGGTGATTCTTATTTATATAACCAAGGTGGTGATTCCATAACTGGTTGTTATATGAGTCATGTGAACATGATTAGTTATCAATTTATAACACATGGTTTTCATAATTTAATATATAAAAAACCATTATTTAAATGTGCCATAGTATAAAATATGTTTTCATTATAAAATAAAGAACTTTTATATTAGAATTTGAAAATGAACCTCTATGTATCTAAACATGATACATAGATTATGTTTTTCGTAACACTTGGTACATAATAACAGTCATGTAAAACCTAAAACATCTTGGTCGGCAATGAAAGGTGGTATTCACTAATGGAAAGAGAAACCATCCTCAAATCATTGGTATCTCAGAGGTCCACCTCTTCTCTAGAAATGTTCCAAAATATATTTGGTTCCTGAATTTGAATATAATGTGAGTACCATAAAGTATTTCTAGTACCAAATGTGTAGAAATTGAAAAAATTCACTCGATAAAGAATGTACCATTGGCTTCCCCATTCCTCTTGGTGTAGTTCCTCTTCTAGTGTCCTGACTTGTAACATGAAAAAAACTGTTCCTCCTACTAATTTCCCTGTCTCTTGATCTTATTCTTCTTGGTAAAACGGTGCTCGAGGGATTTATACTATTTATAAATCATAGGTCTCTTTTCCTTTTCCCTCCTCTTCATATTCACCATAAGGATTGTGGGTTTTTCATTCCCCATGTACTTATCCACTTGGAGAATTAGGGTGAGAAGTTATGAAAGAAACTTCTCATTATTTCACATAATATAATTCACAATATAACTAGAAACGGACTTTTTCAGTGATGAAATTATGAGATCTATACTCAACTTATCTGGGAATTTGATCCATAAGATGTATAGATGCTCAATGTAGCTAATAATCTGGACTACATGAGACCCAACCAGGGGATACTCTCCATGTTTAGTGGTTAACAAAGTGTTGGAGATCTCATACCTCTCTTTTCTCACCTTCTCTTGATAGAGATCCTGATTGTGAGACATCGTTCTATAATAATTCATTTCTATATGTTGCTTCAAGAGAACATTGGTCATGGATGATAGCATGAGAAACTAAACATCTGTAGTGTCATTCAAATGTTTTTCATACACGGAGAGCTCCTCATCACTCAACTCATTTCCAAGTGAAACTATTAAAGGTTCTTCCATCACATATAGTTTCCTTTCTTGGTGAAGGATTACAAAAATGTGACTTTTCCACTCATGTAAATTAAAGATGGTGAGAAGGTTTTCCTTCAAATTTATGGATCACAATGATGGGTTTGATTTAAATTTTAATATTCTTTCTATAAATAAGATGTGAAAACCTTTAGTATATTATATTGATTGAATTCAAAAAATAAATAAATAAATATTAATTAGTATCCTATTATTTTATCAATACCCAATAGCATTCACCAATGGCTTCATAATATATTATTGCATGGAAATTCTAGTGGGTCACACAGTGTGTACTCCGGCTGATCGTTCACAAGTTTGTCCTGGTCAGTACGTGGTGTATGAATTAACTACACCACATGTCATTAATGGACATGGCATGAGTAATTTACGAATTACTCTGATATGATGATCAAAACTACATGGTGTGTGATTCATATTACACATCATGAATGGAAGATTATATAGCATGTAACTCCAAATGAACTCTGTGTACTGTCATGTTACCTGAATAGAATCTTCAGAACCTCTTGATGAGATCCTCAATTTAATTTTAATCGTAAAATTATTCCTTTCTGTTTGATTGGTGATAAATGATAAAGGAGGAACACTATTCAAAATTCAGATTACCATTAAAATTAATCTTGAATTGAAAAACAATATTTTTAAAGTTTAATCCATCAATGAAAATATTTAAATAATTATAAATGAACATATGCCCACTCTGATACCACTTGTAGTTTCCAGGCATAGCAGAAACATGGGAGGGCCATTCCGAACTCTAATTTTTTCGATATTCAATGAAAAATTATCGATAAATACAATGATAAATGATTGTATCTATTTAATTTTATCCATCATTTATAATATTGAATAATACCCAGAACCAAGTGAATACGGATTAACATATTTTTTTTATAATTAATTTAATTAGTTTTAATAATTTTTTACAATGTGATACTTTATTCGTTGATGCGTTCAACCACATATCTGTAGTGCGCCTTTTTTGCATTGTAGATATCAAGGTTAGATCTCTTCTATTGGTGATCCACACAAGCTTTGTGAATCTCTAGACATCTCCAAAGGAGTCTCCAGGTGAAAACACAGAATATACTTGCATGCTTGCATCATACTCCACTGATCACCTTGATAATCTCTTCTAAAGTATTCTCCATGATCTGCTGGACAAGGACCACTATCTTTTTGGGGAACATTTTTGATAAGAATGAACTCTTTAGGATCGAGAGAAATTCTCTAAATTGTTGTGTAAAACCAATTGGCTATCACTGTGGGTTTCCCCCTTGGCTAATTAGAGAATAATAACAAAACCAGGAATTTAATTCACTAGGTAATAATAAATACTTAGCACATGTTTCATTACTTATTTCATTATTCCATGTGAAATACCATATTAAATAATAATAGTAATACAATTATTTCCTGTACATGGGGTTAACATGCAAGTTATATTTAAATGTTATTTTAATCAAATAATATTTAATATTATTTCTCACTGGACCAAAAACGTGGTCTGATAATCCCCCTCAATAATTACTGGGCCTCAAATAATAACTACATATTTATTAAATAAATATAACGACATTATTCTGATAAAAAAATAAATATTATATTTACTAAAATAAAAAAAGATTTATTAAATATTTATCCCCAATATATTCTCTCTAATAGCTAGAGATGAAATAAATGCGATCAGACATACATAGATAATTATTAAACCAAAACTGGGAATAATATTTCTTCAAAATTTTGATTAATAAATAATTTAACTAAGATTCTAGATACACTTAGGGTGTGACCCTCTAGGCCTCTTGTAATGTCACAAAATTTTCATATAATATTTTTAATTATATGGAATTTTTTTGAGACTGCAAAACCTGACAGCGTGTGATTCCGTGGCACAGAGTGCCCGGAATGATCCCTTGATGTTTTGTTAATCTTTAATTAGCATGCATAAGATGTTTTACTGAAAAAATGGAATAACTCTTAAACTATTTCCCAGATCCAAATTTCGAGGACACCGTTGTGTTCAGGCTAGAGGATTTACCCTAAGAGCGACTTAAGATTAGTCGGCGCAGGCCACCTGTGAGAAAACCCAAAAATAGAATAACCATAAAAAAGTAATTAAATAAAGTTATTTTATTTTTCAAATGATTTAACTCACTAACGGTGACTCAAATTAAAAATATGAGACCATCGCTGAGCTCGTGAGAGTTTTCTTTCTTTAGGCAGATACTAACCTTGGCTGGCGCATGCCACCAGTGAAAGTTAATTTTTGGTCATTAATTAAATAATTAAGTGACAATTATTTTGTTGTAAAATCCACAACTTCTAAACGATAACTCAGATTGAAAATTCGAGAGTAATATTGATCTCATGACATCATTCTCTCCATAGGCGGAGCCTAACCTCGACAGGTGCAAGTCGAGGGTGACTGTTAATAATTTTCTGAAATTTATTTCGTGTACATTTAGTAAACGCGCAAGAGGAGTTTTATAATTTTGGAACCGGTGCTCAGATTAAAAATATGAGGGCACCATTGAATCCATAGAACAATGATTCTCTTTTGGGATGCATTACATTGACCGTGGTAGGTCTGGAGAAAAAGTTAGGTTTTGTGACTTCTTATAAGAAATAAAATAGAATAATTTTATTATTTTATATTCATTATTATCCTCCAATGGACAAGAAGAATATGGGGCCAACAATGTGTCAAGCCATTAAATGGGTTGACCCTTCAATCTATGCAACAACAACGTTGGATAATTAAGAAGTATTCTAATTAATGAGCCACCATTAACCCCCAACGTCATTACTTACCCCCCCCCCCCCTCTTATTTATATGGAGAATGGTAAGGGGTATCGACACAGATTCACCAAGCAACAAAGTGATAACCAAGTTCTGAGATTCCAAACCCTTCGAGGACAGAGTCAGTTCCGATGAGCAGAGACAAGTGACACCGAACCATGAATTGAATATTGTCGTATGAGTGGCGCCATAGGAAGCTCATTGTGGAGGAAAACAAACACCGAACCACTTCCACAAACACGCGTTCACCATCATTCTCGAGGTAGGGGTTTGATTCATGTTTAAATTCAATTGAATTTTTTGAACCCATTAATCCCCCTTCTTGATTATGAGTGGACGTGGAGGGAATGGGCCTATTGAACCCGACTCAAACCCTCAACATCTTTGCTACCCTTGCGCCCTCTATAGAGACCATCGGTGTGGTGGAACCGACTGGATACAAAGGAGACGATGCACCGACGCATGCCATAAGAGGAAGTTGCGACACAATTTCATGAAAGTCATCAGAGCCTCCGGCACCGGTTGACCGCAGAGGAGGTGCGGAATGCCATCGCGCACTACCTATGAGCAAGGGGTCGTGGCCAAAGATGCGGAAGAGGTAGATCCCGTGCCTCCGGAAGTTTCCACGGTGACCGGTCGGTGCCTACGTGGCACCACCATTTCGGAAAACTGAATGGACTTCATATTGTTTGGGATTCTAGGGGGAGACACCCCCGATTGCCAGCTCAGGCAGACCACGGTCGGACCGCCTGCCCAGCGGGCCACACCCCATTGTGGTTTGGGATACCCTTTATGGGCCGCCCAACTTCCATGTTGGGACAGACCACGGCCCAGCAGGATGATCCCACTACGGACCAACCCAGCCGAGTCGGACCCAGACTAGGTCGGGTTGGGTTGGTTTGACCGGGTCGGACTGGACCCGGGCCCAAATGAACCCATAAATACTTTAAAGGGACATAAAATGAAATCTAGGTTCCCGTTTGATGAATCGTCTATGGAAATGGGACCCTTGGAGCGAGACAGTCCTTTTGGGTATACTTCACTTGTGTTTTTTAGATAGTTGGAGTATGACCGGGTTTGATCGAACCTGAATCCAACTGGACCCCCAAGAACTAAAAAACTTATAACTCACAGATTGGGCATCTAATTGACACACATTCTATCCCGTTAGAACCCTTACGACATAGTGGACCCTTGGGATACTACTTTTTGGAGTTTAGTGGCGAATGAGGTATGACCGATATCTCAGGGGAGGATTCTATGGAACTCGAGCACTACGGGTGTGAGGAATCCTATGGCTGGCTATAACGTGAAGAAAGCAGATCGATCTTGAGTGGGACAACATCTATCTGATTTTGTGTGGGTCATCACTTGGTGATCCTGTGAGGGTCATCGAATAGCGATCATGTGTGGGTCAGATCTTGTGCGGGTCAGTGCTCAGCGATCCTGTGTGGGTCATCCCATAATGATCATGTGTGGGTCAGATCCTATGTGGGTTAGCGGGCGTTAGTTACCTATCGATCATGTGTGGGTCATAAGTAGTCCTACTTAAAATAATAAGATTCTCTAGCTTATGCCAAATCATATATAATTTTGTACTTATGTTATACATGGTGTGAGTTGAGAATTTTACTTTGTGGTGTTATCTTCGTGATGATACTTGTGTGGTAATTCAAGCTTCATGTGGTTACCTGTGTGGTACTTCTATCTTCATGCTAATACCTATATGGTACTTCTATCTTTGTCGTGTTACCTATGTGGTACATCTATCTTCGTGGTGTTACATGTGTGGTTCTTATATCTTCGTGGTGTTACCTGTGTGGTACCTCTATCTTTGTGGTGTTACCTGTGTGATACTTCTATCTTCATGGGGTTACATGTGTGGTACTTCTATTTTAGTGGTGTAACATGTGTGGTACAAGTATATTCGTGCTGTTAACTTTGTGGTACTTTTAGCTTCGTGATGATACCTTTGTGGTACTTTTACCTTGGTGGTGTTACCTGTGTGGTACTTCTTCCTTCATGGTGTAATCTGTGTGGTACTTATATCTTCGTGTTGTTACCTGTGTGGTAATTTTATCTTAATGGTGTTACCTGTGTGGTAATTCAGTCTTCATGGTGTTACATGTGCGGTACTTATATCTTTGCAGTGTTACCTGAGAGGCACTTCTATCTTTGTGGTGTTACCTATGCGTTACTTCTATATTCGTGGTGTTATATGTGTGATACTTCTATCTTCCTAGTGTTACCTGTAGGGTACTTTTATCTCCGTTTTTTTACCTATGTGGTACTTCAACCTTCGCGGTGTTACCATTTTCGTACTCATCCCTGATGTATGAGATGAGTATATCTTCATAACTTAAGTATATGTATGGGAATATAGTTATGTATTGTTGATGTCTATCGCTTCCTTCTTTGAGTTTGAGTTATGGATTTGTGGATTTTCCTTTTTAGAACTCTTGAAGACCTAGAGGGGTGTCAGTGTACCTAATGAGTATTGTTATACTCACCCCTACACGGGATATGCCCGCACGTTGTTGTGTCTTGTGCAGATGATGTGTAGTGTTGATTAAGGATGAGGAAGCCAGGACTGGACGTTCTTAGAGGTGGACTATTTGGTGTGATGTGACACTGTGAATGCTGATGGTGAGTGGTAACTACCCTTCCGATAGGATCCCAGGAGGACGATCTAGGAGTTGTCCCGTACTTTTCAGTTGTATTTGTAATTTTTAGTTGTACTTTTACATTACATTTAGGCTTGTATTTTTGACCCTTTTACTTTCCGCACACTTTTATGACAGCATTTTACCCCATGGTTTCT
The DNA here is from genome assembly GCA_963277665.1 of Viscum album. Classification (NCBI taxonomy): domain Eukaryota; kingdom Viridiplantae; phylum Streptophyta; class Magnoliopsida; order Santalales; family Viscaceae; genus Viscum; species Viscum album. The sequence continues at coordinate 285,082,226 of OY728151.1, read as the reverse complement.
TCTTTTTGTGTTCTTGGATTTTGTGTCTATATAGGTTAAAAAGGAAATGCCATCCCTTTTTAGGTAAATACCTTTCCGGTGCTGGTTTCTAGCCCCTGGCCTATGGAAGGCAGGATTGGGGTAGTCACGGAACATGCCCCAATGGATGGGTCATGACAAAGTGGTATCTGAGGAGTGAGTCCTACCGTAGAACTAGGAATCTGATCTTTTCTATGTGGAAATAGTGTTGAGTGTTATGAGTGTGGTTTTCAGTTTGGGGAATCCAGTATTGGTGTGGCGACCGATGTATCCATACACTAGGACCCTGAATTATGATTTCAGACTCAGTGCACCAAAACACTGATTTCGTGTGTTTTTGGAAATATTTTCCTACTAATTTCATTGAATTGACTCAATAGGTATAACTTATTGACAATGGAACACCTATTTCTTTCAGGATTCCACCACATAGATAGCCATTTAGGATTCCTAAGAGAGTACACGATGATAACCAATCAAGTGATGAGGCTTTAGTGTAGGTCCCTCTTACGGTGGTAGCACCTTTGGGTGGTGCACCAGTAGCACCACCACCTGTTGGGTATAAGATTCCACTAGACCCACCAGTAAAAGGTGAACACCGACTAAGCGCATTGCACGAGTTTCAATGGCAGAGAGCTCCGAGGTTTTGAGGCGAGACAGATCCCCAGGCAGCTAAGAACTGGCTGGAGGTTGTGGGTAGTGTTTTCCACCTAGTTGGGACACCAGAAGATCAAATTGCGATCATAAATTCTAGTATTTATCAATATGTGACCATGAGGATGGTCCGCAAAGTGAAGAGGCTTTGGTATGTGGACTGTTTCCCAAGATGGTGCCTTCAGATAGTGTGCCAACTATATCACTACCCATTGGTTAGTAGTTATAACTGGTGGTACCAGTAGAGGAAACATGTTGGATTAGTTCCTTACATGTGTTTCAACATTAGATACCCCTCAGGTTTCGAGGCTAGACTAACTCACAAGAAGCAAAGGACTAGCTTGAGGAGGTGTCTGAGTTTCCATCGAGTCAGGGAACCATTCGATTAGATGGAAATCCTAGTAGAAATCCTTTTTTTGGCTTAGCAAGATGATGACATGGTTTAGATTATCCTAATCTTATGAAGAGGTCACTCTTCAGTGGACAATATTGAGAATATTTCCTAGATAAGGGGGTCTCTTTCTATAAAAAGAAAAAGGGTGAGGGTTCCTAAGAGCTTCTACATCTTCGGCAGGATGACATGTCGGTAGATGAGTATTTATTGAGGCATACCAACCATCCCGGGTACTCGATGAATACATTACGATCAGTGCTTCCGGGATTGGACCTCCGAGAAAGGTGTGTTTAGGGACATCCGAGCCAACAATATTCCTATATGCATTCCTATTTATGTTAGGGTTCCAGAGAGAACCATTGTGGTTGAATTTTCATTGGATGAGCGGATACAACCAGTGAATGTTAGTAGTGGGAAAGTAGGAAACTGACTCCAGTCTAAGAGACATAGGCATTTAAAATGTTTCAGGAAGAGGAAGTGTTAAAGATAGATGAATCTGTAGGGAAGAAGATGAGCAAGTAGATCTTGGGAGAGCAGCATGGGGTTGTATAAATTTTGAAAAGTTGAAACCACCATCCCAATGTGGTCCACACCAGGCTCAGGGAGCTGGAGGATAGGGGAAGTGAGTCACTTCATGCAGTCAAGGAGTGTGACCCAAGGGATCCAAGAATTATTATAGGTATGGATTATGTCTACTACTATTTGTCATATTAATTGACATAGGAACCAATCATTCCTTCTTTCCACGAATCCAGTTCAAGACCTAGAGTTTCTAGTAAAACCGTTGACTTAACCCCTTCGTCTAGAGAAACCTTCAGGAGGAGACTCGAAAATCACATTTATGATGACGGTGTGATCCACCCCTTTAGGTGAGAGTTTCGATTTGAAATTCTTTGTGGCATCATCGAGGCCTTACAGTGTTAGTTTGGGTATGGACTAGACATCCACAGTTCATAATTATATTGAATGTATTAGGAAACAACTTTGTGGTTTATCTATAACATTGGAGTGGGGATTCCTTGGTCAGTGAAAAAGGAAACCCATGCATCATAGAATAAACTCAAGCATAGGAGGGTGCAATTAATCCCTCTTGAGTCGGACAGCCTGACCCTTGTGGAAGCTGTAGTTTTGAGTTCTCAATTCAAAACAAGAGTGGCAGAGTGTGGGACATCTTTTCAAAAGATGTTTCCAAGATTACCTCCCTAAAGGGAGAGGGACTTCTACAATGGATGGGTACTATCAGAGTTTTCAACCGGACTTATTTAGGGTAGAGACACCCTTTTCATCTTTGAAGAAAAATGGGAGCCTTTCCTATGGATTGAGAAGTGTCAACTGATATTTCATGAGCTTAGACAGAGACTAAAAAGCAGAAATACACTACCCATGACCTAGAGTTAGCAGCGGTGGTCTTTGCGATGAAGATGTGGTGGCACTACTTGATGGGTGAATGGTTTACTATTTACTCTGATCACAAGATTCTCATGTATATATTCTCACAGAAGGACCTGAACTTGAGACATCAACGATGTCTAGAGTTCCTCCAAGACTGTGACTTTGAGATTTTATATACTCATGGGAAGTGGAACGTGGTAGTAGACACACTCAGCAGGAGGTCTAGTCTACAACTACTGAGTGAGGCATCAGTGTAGCTAGTCGCACTATGGATATCCTTCATGGATAAATACGGAGTAGATTTCCTCCAGTCTATGACTATCACTCCCCCAATTCTTCAAAGAGTTCAGGAGACACAACTTGGGATGTTGATTGTGAGGCCCGACGTGCTCAGATATCCTCAGGATGGTCTCCTGAATAATTTTCTAAAGGTGGGGAGTATGTCATTCTCTTTAGAGGATTCACCAAGATACCAGTGATGCTTCAGGAGGAGGTGTTGAGGGAGACCATGTCTTCTTACGGGCCTCACCTCAAAGAGGTTTGTGGATATTTGTTCGGGGTGACAAGTTATCTCTAAGGTTCATCAGACATTTCTAGATTCTCAGCAGAGTGGGCGAGGTGGAGTACTGCTTATCTTTTACCCCACAGATGCACTGGGTGCATAATGTTTTCCACGTGTCACTGCAGAGGAGATGTGATCATGATCCATCACATGTTATCGACTAGGGATAATTTAACTTTGATGATGGGGTAACTTTTACCGAGTTCCCAGTGAAGATACAAAATCGATAGGAGTGAGTCCTTTTGGATGTTCGATCACTCTGGTGCGAGTTCGGTTGAAGCATGGGGACCTCCGGGAGAGCACATGGGAGCGGGAGGCTTAGATTCGTGCTCAATACCTCATTTTTTTGGTTTTCCTATGTCTTGGATTTCATGGTCGTAAATCCATAAAGTAGGGAGAATATAATGTCCCAAAATTTTTGACTAATTTTTTTAATTACATGGAATTCATTCGAGACCGCAAGATCTGATGGCGTGTGATTCTGAGGTCCGGAGTGCCCAGAATGATCCGTCGAAGTTTTGTTATGCTTTAATTAGCATGCATAAGAAGTTTTCCTAATAAAGTTGAATAACTCTTAAACAGTTTCTCATATCCAAATTTCAAGGGAACCATTGCATTAAAAATGGCGGGCTTACCCGAGGTGCGACTAAAGTTTAGACGGAACATGCCTCATGTGAGAAATCCCAAAAATGGCATAATCGCAAATAAAAATAATTAAATAATTTCATTTTTTTATTAAAATGATTATAACTCATGCACGTTGACTCAGATTAAAAATATGAGACCACCGTTGTGCTTGTGAGTGTATTCTCTATTTACGAAGATATTAACATTGGCTAGCATGGACCACTAATGATAGTCAATTTTTAGTCGTAAATAAAATAATTTAGTGGCATTCATTTTGTTTCAAAATCCATAACTTCTAAACAGTAACTTAGATTGAAAATTCGAGAGTACCGTTGAGCTCGTGAGGGAGTTTTCTCCCTAGGAGGAGCATAACCTCAACTGGTGTGAGTCAAGGGTGACTGTTAATAATTTTTTTATCTTTTTGTCAGGTACATTCAGTAAACACGCGAGCGATGTTTCCTGACTTTTGAACTGGTGATCGAATTGAAAATCAGAGAGTACTATTGAATCCACAGTGCCAGTGTTGTTTTAAGGGAGAATTTACTTTGACCGTAGTAGTTCTGAAGAAAAATTTATGTTTTTTGACTTTTTAAAATAAATAAAATGAAATAATTTTATTATTTTATTTTCATTCTTATATTCCAACAGACAAGTGGAGTGTGGGGCCAGTGATGTGTCAAGCCATTAAATGTTTTGACCCTTCAATATAAGTAACCACAATGTTGGGGAATTTGGAAGCTTTCAAATTAATGAGCCACCATTAATTCCCAATGTTGTTACTTACCCTCCCCCTTCTCTATTTATATGGAGCTTGGTGAGGGGTATTGAAAATGATTCACCAAGCAATGAAGTGCAGACCAAGTGCCGAGATGCTAAACCCTTGTAGGACGGAGCTGGTTCCGGCAGGTGGTGACGAGTGACACCGAACCACAAACCGAAGATCATCATATGAGGAGAGCCATTGGATTCTAGTTGTGGAAGATGGTGAACACCGAACCACGTCCAAAAACGCGCTCTCCCCATCGTTCTTGAGGTAAGGGTTTGATTCTTGTTTAAATTCAAGTGAATTTCTTGAACCCTTTAATCCTCCCTCTTGATTACAATGTGATGTGGAGGGCGTGGGCCTAACAAACCCAGCCCAAACCCTCTGCTAATTTCTACCCTTGCGCCCTCCTTGGTAGACTGATGGTGTGACGACACCGACCGACTATGAAAGAGATGGCGCACCGATGCGTGCCGCAAGAGGAGGTCGCGATACAAAGCCACCATAGTCATCTGAGTGGACAAAACTTGCTGGTCGCGGAGGAGGTGCGGCACATTGGCGTGCGCTGACAATGAGCAAGGTTCTGTGGTTCTTCAGCTGCTGTGGTCGAAAAAGGTAGCCGACGCATCTGCCAGCCGTGAGAGGGGAGGCGGCGTGACCAGCGCGCCGACGACGTGCTGGGAGGCGGTGCAGCGAGCATGTCGCTGGTGAGATGAGGGTCATAGCCAACGCCGTGGAAGAGGCAGAACCTGCACCTCTTGCGGGTTCTGTGGTGACCGGGCGACACCTATGTGGTGCCATAGAATCACAAAACCGAATGGCGTCCAGGTAATTCTGTATTTTCAGGGAAATATCCCCCCTTTCCATCTCGGGTGAGCCTCGCCCGGACCACCTACCCAGCGGGCTACACCCCCTTGCAGGTAGGCCCACCCTTTGCGGGCCACCCCACTTGAGGGTCAGTCCAAACCGCAGCCAAGCAGGCCGATCCCGCCGTATCACGACCCAGTCGGGTCAGACCCGGACCGGGTCGGTTGGGGTCTGTCTGACCAGGTCGGACCTGACCTGGGACCAAACGAACCCAGAAATACTTAAAGGCCCATAACTTCAAATATTGGCATCAACATCATGAACCATCTATGGGTCTATGATCCTTGGAGCGAGATGGTCCTTTTGGTATACTCCACTTGTGTTTTTTAAATAGTTGGAGTACGACCGGGTTGGATAGAACCCAAATCCAAATGGGCCCCCAGAACTAAAACACTTATAACTCATAGACCGGGAGTCTGATTTACGCACCGTCAATCACGTTAGAACCCTTACGACATGGAGGACCATTGGGATACTCATGGTGGTACCTTTGTGGCACTTATACCTTTGTGGTGTTACCTTTGTGGTATTCATTTCTCATGTTTGAGATGAGTATATCTTGATAACTTAGGTATATTTATGGGCATATAACTAAGTAGTGTGGATGTCTATCACTTCATGCTTTGAGTTTGAGGTCTTTCTTTGTGGATTTTTCTTTGTTGAAATATTGGAGACCTAGAGGGGTCTCGGTGTCCCTACTGAGTATCTTTATACTCACCCCTTCTTGGGTTATGCCCTCACCTTTTTGTGTCTTGTGCAGATGATGTACAACGTTGATCGAGGCTGAGGGAGAGAGGACTAGACGTGCTCAATGGTGGAAGATTTGTCATGACGTAGTGTAGGGACTAATGATCATGAGTTGTACCTAAAATTCATGTAGGATCCCCGGAGGATGATCCAGAAGTTGTCCTATACTTTTCATTTGTATTTTTTCTTTTTAGTTGTACTTTTACATTACAGTTGGGCTTGTATTCCATCCCTTTTTAATTTCAGCACACTTTTACTATAGCAGTTTACCTCATGGTTGCTTCTTATTGTGTTCTTGGACTATGTGTTTGTACATGTTAAAAGTAAATTCCTTCCTATTTTTTGGTTACGCCTTTCTAGTGCTAGTTTCCAGCCCCTAGCCTATGGAAGGTGGGATTGGGGTAGTCATGGCACGAGCCCTAAGGGATGGGTCATGACACATCATTTTGAGCATAATTAGGTAAACCTGCCTAAAGTCCATGTGTAGTGTCTAACAACATGCCAAGGAACACATAGTTAAATAAGTTAATGCTGAAATGACATGTCCCATAATATAAATTCTTACTATGTAATATAATAATTTTTTCATGATATCTCCAATCAAGCAGGTTTCATGCTAGTTTCATCAACCCAGGTGCTTGATTTATCATTCTTTGACTTCCTTGAAATTGAACATGCCTATAGAACAACAGACCATGGATTTTTTTAGGCTATATAGTTTCCATCAAAGGACCTAAGATATCAAAATCTGTTATGGAATTGAAGGGACAATTGTTTTCTCACATTATTCATTAATGTAGTATTACTCATGACGTACCCAACATATCCAACCTCACAGTAAACATTTTTCATTATGGTTTTCACCAATATATCTAAGTGAGTGAGTCATAATACCCATAAATAATAATATTAATGTCTAAGGACCAATACAGAAGTCTGAATATGGGAAAATCCAATGAATCTTATGAATGTTTATTTCCTACAGTCACATATCATTCTCATAATATCTTACAAGATATTACCAATGGCGTACACCATGAAAAGCTTCCTCAAAGTCCAATGAGTATCCACCCTCGGTAGAATATATCATTTGTGTCGCTCAAATTATATCATCCAGCTATATAACATATATATAAGAATAACATCATGGAACTTTTAGGTTCTCATCATAGTGGGGAACTGCTTTGACCTTTTAGTGTGACAAGTACTCTTGGGATATTATGACATGGAATGTTATGCCAAAGAACAATCATGATGTGATAAGTAGTTTATTGATATAAATCCATGAATATATTTTTATCATAAAGTAAAAAAAGAATATGGTTATCGGGCACCAAATCCATCAATTTTTTTCCCATTAACAGATTTGGAATTTGATACAATATATTTACTATTTTTAACCAGAAAGTAAAAATTTGGATATAGGGCCTCTTTTATTTTTGGGTTATAATTTACAACATGTGATCCACATTGCTCAACCAAGGCACGAAATGTACATTACTATATTTCCTCCCCATATCCTAGAGATTCTTGTGTTCTAGTAAGACCATCCTAAGATGGAATAACATGTATTCCTAAGGAGGTCTCTCATAAAATACATAATCATATTACTTGACCATTTTAGATTTTATGTCTTCCTCAAACACCTAGAAATTTTTTATATCCATCCTAATATAATTAATTCAGTATCATTAACATTTTGAGATGTTATTATGATTTTGGGATAACCTTTTATCTATCTTTATTCTAAAAAAATATAAATGAATTTTAATCTCTTGAATTCGTGTAGACTACCACATCCATTTAGTGATATTATTCATATTCCATCATCATCGTTAATGGTTAGTTCTTATGATATAATAATGATTCATGTTGGGTTGACTATTATTTACCTTAATTTCATTCCATCAATCAAGAAATTGGAAACATCACCCATGAATACAGAAAAAATATCATCTCTTTGAATTGATGTAATTGAATTTTCATCGATTAATTATTTTAATGGATATAAAATTCAATTTAATTAAAAAATATAAAAATTATGACACAATTAAGATACTAGATATTATGAAACCATGATCATTTTTCTGGACCATAACATCAACATGAAAAATGAAGCAGATAACACCCAAAATGATATTGATAATGAATGATTGTTAATGAATGGGTGATAAGATATTATAAGTACAAGATGTATTGTTTTATATGTAGGAATAATGTTTTGTAATATATATTTATAATAGATATATATTTATTATGCATGAGGATTTTTTCTTATGAATAATAACGAGACTTGAGGTAAGTGATTTATTTTACAATCTCATTTAATTTTAGGATTTTTTATGTTAAATTCCCATTAAAGGAAATTATATGATCTTTATCATTTATACTGTATCTATATTCTTATCCTATATTTTTGGGTTTTTCATGTTCCCTTTAATTTATCTCTCTTTGTAAGATTAAATGAATGATAAAACATTTTTTATGAAAATTTTACATTATTTTGTATTTAGTTAGGAATCATTTTATTCTATGTCCAAATTTTCATTCAAATGCATAAAATATAGATTTTACTAGCCCTTAATAATTTATTGAAGTTTTTTTAGAAAAATTTGATCCTCTATAAAAAAATAAATTGATTTTATTTTTATTTTTATAAATGATTACATTTTGACCATGTTTTAAATAAAATAATTATTAAAAAAAATATAGCATGAATATATTTTCCCATTATAATGGAAAATGATTAAATAATATATTCCAGTACATGCTTCCATTGTATTTTGAAAATATTGTTTACTACTATTCATAAGTTCTTAAATTATTTATATGTGATTTAAAAAATAAATGGGTTTATTCCCCTTAAACCATTATACTGATCTTTTATTAGTGTTTTCATTTATAAAAAAACCACCAATTATCTTAATTTTTACTTAGGATATGATCTGATGATGAAATCATTATTCATTCCTTATATTGTGATTTATTATAATTTTTAAATTCTGATGAAACCTAATTTTCTCTTCTATTGGTTAATATTTTGAAAAATGATAAATGATTTCATGATTTTTTATAATAGATATGAATTGATTATTATTATGTGATAGTTGGATCTAGTACATCCCTCCAATGAATTGGTTAATGTTATAATTATATCTTATGAGATGATTATGATTATAATAGTGTAAATTACTGAAATTATAAATGTTCAATTTTTTATGGATGAGAATGAAGTGTTTTTTACACTCTTATATGATTATGAATAGACATGATTTTGAATAGATATATTAAAATTATGCTAAGTGAGTAATATTTATTATATATATTCTAATATGAAAAATTATGGAAGTGATTTTGAATAGATATGTTAAGAGGATTGTGATTATTTATTCTTATGATGCCACATTCCTATGTTATGACTTTTAAATATTTATTTATTCCTTGTCACACATATTAATCAACCATCTAGATATGATTTTTTTAGATATTATGAACACTGATATTTTGGGTAAGAATTAATTATATTGATAAAAATATATTTATTATGTTATCATACCCTTATGATCATCAAATTACCACTTATAATTCATATCTCCCATGTTTCCCTACATTGAGCGTCTAAGATCCCCCTTTCTTATGTTTCTTCCCCCTATTTTCAATGAATTTTCTAAGTACAATATGTCTTTAAGGGTAATAATATGATGAAATTTATGAAAAATTTAATGATATTTTTAGAAATAAATTTGTTTTGTGACTAGTATCTATAAACAGGAAACCATTAAATTCATTAGAAATGTATAATTTTGATATGTACTAAATATTTATCTAAAATGATGTAATATTTATCTGTTTAATGCTCATATTTCAATAGCTATAATGAGGGTAGGGTTTAGTCATTTTTTCAAATTACGATTAGAGAAATTTTCTAAAAACCCTTGGGATAATATTATGTATATGGTAAAATCCTAATTACTAGGTAAATTAGATATTGTGTGTTTTTAATAAAAAATAGATCCATGTTTGGATAATGGAATGTGGATGTTTATGTAGTACAAGTGCATTTTATAGTAAAAAAATTAAAGGGTCATGTTAGGTATTAACTTGACCATAAATGGATCATAATTAGTTGGATGAAGAATTAAAACCTGAAAAGATAGTCTGAAGGGATATACATGGATTAATAAATATTTACATTACAAACCATATAGAAGATTTAAATAGATAATGATCATGGACGAACAAGGTTAAACTTGAGGTTTCATAGATTGAAAGGATGTCTTCATTATTATGACATCTTATAAATGATTTTTCATGATTATATGTTTACTAAATATGATTATTGTTACTCAAAAAATTATTTTTGTGTTTATTAAATAGATACAACTTGGATAAATAATTCTAAACATTAATGTGAAATGAAATGAGATAATCATGCTCATGAGAAACAAAAGGGATTTTGTGTTTTTATGAAATATCTACTTAGTTTTTTTACTCAACTCTCTCAATCTATGAGTTATAATGAAAACCATTTTTTTCCTAATACACTACTGGGGGAGAATGATGAAATTAAAACTTTTATATTTAAACTTACAGCCTCTATATATGGGTTTTAGGTCCACTAGATGTTGAGAAATGGATCTAGTCAATTGAAAATATGTTTTCCATTCTTTACTGCTTAGACCATGATAATGTCATCTTAGCAGTCCATCCCTTGGAAGGACAAGGTAATGAATGTCATAATCTTATTAACAACGTGATGCAAGATGAAGAAATAAAATACATGGGATGGGAGAAAATTATTTATGTATTTATCTATAATTACTTTCCTCAAACTCTTTATACTAATATGGAAAGGGACTTTATATAACTTAAATAGAAGGAAAATCAATCCAGTGGTATATATGAAGAAAAAATTACAAGAAACAAAATGTATACTTCATGATTTATAATTGAACCTATGAGAAATATTTATTTACTCTTTATTTTCCTAAAACTATGACTTCAAATGGTGTTATAAATAAGATACATTTGTAACTATGAAGAAATAATTCAATGCCCCTAAAGTTAGAAATAGAGTGTGGGAACTCCAATTATTCATCAATTTTGATTGAAAAGAATAAAAAAATAGATCTTATTGCAAGCATTGTGGAAAAATCCCATCAAGGACAAAAATTAAAATGACCAATATAACAACAATGTGGGAGTAAGAACTCAACAAATTGTCTAAAAGAATTGGGAAATACTTCATGTGTAGAATGGTTTTCCATCAAGACTGTGATTATCAATGATGGATAGAAAGGTTTTAAAATTCAATAAAGTAGAAGATATATTTTAATATTAATGTACAATTATTCAGAGAGAATAAATTAAAAATTATGTTATACAATACCCCAATCCAAGATATATTGAGTATGATAGTCCTCAATAACTCCCTATGAAAAAGGATAATGGTTATGAATTTTCTATCACAACTGAATTGGGGTTGTATAATTATGTGGGGAAAGGTAAACCTAACATCCACTTTATAACTAAAAAAATTATAATTTTATTTTATCTCTGAAAAATATATTATATTCGATCAATTTTATATTAGAAAAATAGTTCAAATTCAATGATTAGATGTTGAACTTGTAGTAAAAACACATAATGGAATAATGATAACATATCATGTTTAAAGATCTACTCTGACAGAAGTTAATGGTACTACTCTTATGAATCCATATATCACATGTTTAGAGGCTAACACTAGATCAATTTAATCACTTAGAGGGTGAGAGGATGAATTAGTGATGTTTTATTTTTTATTTTATCTTTCTTATGAAACAACATTCACCTCCTATTTATGATTTACAACTTTTGTGAAAGATAAAAATTCAAACAAAACAAGATGAACTATAGTATTTATAGGGTTAACTAATCAATAAGAGTAGATAGTACTTATCATGGTTTGGAAGTAATATAATTCCACATAATACACTATAAAAAAAGTTTTTTTGATTATATCAATTATGAAATAGCCTTTCACTAGTATAGAAATTTGATAAATACAACATGGAATGCACTTATTCATTAATGATAGATCTAAATATGATTTTTATGACATGTTTTGGGACAATTAAAAATAGTTTCAGAACATTGTCACTATGCTACATCAATAAAATAATTTTTTTTATTCCTCAAGAGATTTTATTCACATTCATACCTAGAAGAAGTTAAGAAATTTTCTCTGAAATTCATAAAAAAATATAGTCTGATCACTATGTTAGATGCATCTTTTCAATTGATATATCGATAAATGTGTCAGACTTATTTCTCTATAGTAAACCATACCCCTTATCATTTACTCTAGTTTCATTCTCTAGAATCATTTAGTTTGACTTTACATTCTGATCATGGTAATCCAATAAGATCATCCAATACATTCATCTAGAATATCTGTCTGGTGAACCTTAACCACCACTTCTCTAACTGTTTATTATATTAATAACCTCTTATAAGGATGTTCTATCCAAAAACATTATAAAATAAATTCCTTCCGAAATAAATTTTGAAACGATAAAAAAACATGGTCTACTTTTTTCCATGTAAAACATACCTCTATATGTTGTAACTTCCCCCATTCAGATATGTTTCCTCCAAACTCCCTCTCAAATTTAGACCACTGAAAATATATCAAACCATATAGAATCTTCAAAAACCATAATTGAAACATCATAACAACTAACTTATTCAATATTATTTTCAATAGAAAACATTTTCTAAAAAATATCTTTCAAAAAAACATCATAAGATTTATTATTTTAGATTATATGTTTTGTCAACTATGTCTGGTGAGGTTATTCTAGAAAATAGAGTTTGATAACAATCTTAAGACCTTATATCTATAATGAGCTTATTCAGTGATACAAATTTATGTCCACTTGTTCAAACATCATCATAATCACTGTGTATATAAATATTATTTGAAAACTATGATTCTCTCAATTTATAATTGTAAAAAAAGGGAATCTATCCTCCAAAATTCTCACTAAAAACTTTTACGATTTTAACTTAATGAAAAACCCAAAAACCTTACCAAACATGGAATTTATACAAATATTTTTCCAAAGACTTTGTAAAAATGAAAAATTATCAAATTCATTATTTAGTAAGTTCTATTCTTCATAATAATTATTTAAATTTTCTAAAATTATATCTTTTCAACTTCACATACTTATTAAACTCTATAAACAACATCACCCTACCAATTTTCTATCTAGTCATGAGTCTGGTGATCTTTAACACAAATTTTAATTGAAAAAATTATATATCCAACATGTTTATCCTCTTCAAAAAAAAGTGGAACATGAGTTTTTAGAATAATAATTATGTTGAAAAATTAGTTACAGAAAATAATCACAAAATTTATATAAAAATCATTATCTGAAACCTCTCATCTGTGATTCCATTTCATTAATTATATTTCTAGAACTCTATTTCGCAGAATCTATGTTCAGAACAATATGTCCAAACCACATCAGCTACCATTTAACAATGAAACATTTCATAAGGTTTTACATCATGTTAATAATATTATGATCTCAAAATAATTTTCTTATTTTTTATGTCAAACATCATTTTTGAGGATTTGTGTTGGATAATCCCCCGTGACCCATCTGAAAATCCCCATTTTTGAAAGATATTTTTTTAAATATGGACACTCATAAAACAATATTTTGAACTGAAAACATCAATTGATGGACTTTATTAAGAAATATGTGTTTGATATTTTTTATCTAAACACATTTCTATGATAACCAAAAAATAGATTGTGAGCTTATTTTTCATAAAGAAAACAAAAAAACTTTTAGTAAACATTAAACATCTTCCAATCTAAAAAACACTGTTAATCTAACATAACCCAAAAATCCCCACCTTTATATTTTTTCAATCATGATTAATAAATAACTAATTTTTTTTAACACAATATAGGGATAAATTATCAACAATTATAATCCCATGTGTGTAAACTCAATATAAGAAATAAGAATCCATGAACACCAAAACCCGGTTTTTTAATAAGAAGTTCCTCAGAAAACATATTCATGAACAAAGAACTTTACTTGTCCTATTCACAAATTGTCAACATATCATCACATAAAAACATTACAAATTTCTTGTATGATAATTGTTTCTTACATGGAATTCAAAAAAAATTGTTTGAATAGTTCACATAGTAACAAGCAAAAATCATTGCTTAACCATTTTAAAAGAACCACCAAAATACAAGATTTAATTAAAATGATTAGCACATAAAAATGGATATATTAATAAAATAATGTTTTATCCAACTAAAAAAACTATCCATATATAATATGAGAGTGGGGGATATAACCACATACCGCAACCTCAGACTGATGGAGGATAGAATCCCATGATAAACCGTAGATTTAAAAATCATCATTCTGTAATGGTTTTGTGAAATTTTTTCTAGAAAAAATTATATCCTCATTGGACAACAATAATAGGAATTATTCTAAATATATATAACCCTAATAAAATATAAAAAGTATTATCAAGATCAATTCCTTCAATTTCTGAGTAACCATTAAAAGTTAATTTTTCATTTTTTTATAAATTCACATCTTCATTTGACTTTTTTATGAACAAAAATTTTGTCCAAATAATATTTTTATTATTTTTATTGGGTATATGTTCCCAAATATAATAATTATAAAATAGTTCTAATTCTTCATTCATATAATTAATGTAATCCTAATTCCAAAAAGCATCATTAATATATTTTTCCTCACCCTTTGAATATAAGTATGGATGTGAAACAATTTTTGATATTATCCTCATTTGAAACTTGTTTTCAGTCACCAGGGGTGTTTTGTACATAAAAAAATTTTCATAGCCTAAGATTAGATGTAAAATGTTATTCCTCATAAATGGAAATAGAGGAGTATGAACCTTCTATTTGTGTGGAATCACTATTATTAGAAATTTTTTCATGCTACCTAGAAATAACTATTTCCTTTTAACATTTTGTTTATCTGTATGTGTTTGTTAATATTATTCTTAAACATTATCAAGAACATTGACATTAACAAAATTAACTATATTCCCTATTTCATTGTAGAAACATATATATTCTGTAACATTGTGTTCATATCCATGAAAAATTCCATCAACACCTCATTGATCAATCCTTCTATTACTTACACTTTCTTTTTATGATTCATGGACACAAAAAAACCCTTAACTATTTCAAAATTGAAGTTTCATTATAGTACATTTCATAATGAGTCATGTCAGAACATGGTCATTAAAAACACATATTCTCTATATAAACTATTATACTCATCACATGCCTCCATAAATAGTGGGAAATACCATGTTTTATGAATATTTTATGTACAATATCCACCAAAATTATATTATTTCTTTTTGAAATATAATTTTATTGTTTTGTGTATGATGCACTGAACTCATGATTAATATTATGTTTTTATGATAATTTATGAATTATTTATTTTTGGATTCACCACCATTATCAGTTAACCGCAACATTACAAAATATTCAAATTCCTTTTTTTGCTCTTATCTAAAAAAACATAATCATTTTTAGATCCTATGATTTATGTTTCATATACATATTAGATGTTATGTGAGTAAAATCATCAATGAAAAAATAAATAAATTATCTCTAAAATTTATTTTTTCTATTTTACTAAAAAATATGTGAATTAATCAGCTCTAGGGGTTGTGTTAAATGAGTTTAATTTTTATTATGAACAATTTTTGTAATTTTTATTATCTGGAAAATGGAAAAACCAAAATATTTTCTTTTTGGCCTATAAATATTATCATGGAGATGGTCCCTCATTTTTACTTTCTCATATTACACTGACACAGATGTCCAAACCTTTAATACGATAATTTATTTTATTCCATCATTATTAGATAACCTGAATTTTATACATCACCAACTTGAAATAAATTCCCCTTTTTTATTGGCCTCTTGTAACAGCATTTCTATAATCTACTTTTTAAAAATAATATATTTTCTAAAAATAACATTATTATCCTCATCACATAGTTGTAAAACACATAACATGTTGGGTTTCATCCCATAAAAAAACAAGAAATTTTTAGTTTTTATTTATTATTCCCCAATAATATTATATCTAATACATTCAATTCAATGGGATACATCATTTCAAAAATCCATTGTTCCTTCTTTAAAATATTTCCCATTATTCTAAAGTATGAAATACACTACCATTTTTAAAGCTCACCAACTATCCATAATTTGAGGTTGTTCTCCTATAATATCATTGGGATATGTCTTTTCAAAAAGGTTTTTTCATTATGGTTATCTTTTTCACATTCATATTTTATTAATTGTTATAAAAATATTATTATGCTAGTAACAAAAAAGAAAATCCTTTTACAATATTCCTAGGTTGTTCACATCTTTCGCAAATAGTTTCTAATGGTTAGAATATATTTTCAATATTTATAACAAATTTTACAATTTTAATTCATTAAGGGTTTTCACTACCCATCCAAATATTCTTCCAGTTACTCATTGTATTATTATATTGTTGTTAATTAAACCAAAAAATATATTTTATATTACCAAATCCATTAAAATTCTAGTAGTATCCATTGAAATATTATTTTCCCTTATAATATCCACATGGAATAGAGTTGTAAAAATTATTTTTTACAACATTATTAATATAAAAATTATTAATTTCAAGAGAACCCATATTTTTTCTATATTTCTAAATTTTCACTTTTAACATGGATTTCTTCCGATCATCAACATAATCAACAAAAGTAGCAACATTTTATTCATACATTTAAATTTAGTAAACCACTAAATATTTAATTTTTTTCTCTCTTGGTAATGTACATTATTATATCATTATTATTAATATTATAATCATTTTATGTTTTTTACTTTCAACATCTAAAGAGATATTTTGTTTATCTTTCTTAGGTTCAAACTTCTTATATTTTCTTCTCATTTCATAGACATATTTTTTGAAACTTCTAATCCTTAATCTATTTTAGAGATATTTCTTTGAAAAAGTTATAAATATTACTCCTACTAATTTATCTTTAATTTAAGCTTTTCATTTCAATTATTTTCATTTTAAATATATTTCATTAAATCAATACTATTTTCCAGACAATTAGATTTGTTTTCATGAAAATATTATAGATTTTTTTCTATAAAACATTCCCTTTTCAACTTCTTGATTTCTATTACAATAACAAAATTATTTTTATGAAATTCATTCAAATATTTTTTAGAGAATATTATAACATAGTATCTTCTTATGAATCACTTATTTTCTAATTTAAAATATCTTCATCGTTATCTTTTGTATGAAATATTTTTTCTACAAACATAAGATAATTTTTCAGTTTCAATATAAATATCATCATAATATTCATCCATAGACAAAAAAACCCTCTTTTAAGAATTGGATAACCATTTTTCCATTCTCTTGTAACATGATTTAGAATTTTCAATATGGATCTTTAAGGATCTTCCTAATTTTTGGTAATTTTCATCACATTTTTATCATACTTTCATTGAGGTAAATTTGAGTCTAAAACAAGAAACAAATAATTTTATTGGTAATATCCCATTATACCTTCTGATGCATATTTTATGATTTTTATAAAATAGGGTAAAAAATTATCAAGATTGTTACTATCCTCATATTTGGTATTTGAGTAATAAACTTATATATCCTTAATATTTTTCTTTTTAGGATCGAAATAATGATGTATTTGCTAAAAATACAAGAGGGGGGTGGATTGTATACTTTAAAAATTCCTTTGGAACCTTTAAAGTTAGTTATGATTAACTATGTTTTCCTTAAGAAAAGTAAAGGGCTAAGTTTAACAAAGTTAAACTTAAGAAAATTCACAACACCTCTAACACCAAATGAAAACTTAGAAAGAGATTCCGAAAGTAGGTTCCGGAAATATGGTTCCGG
Source organism: Viscum album (assembly GCA_963277665.1). Taxonomy (NCBI): domain Eukaryota; kingdom Viridiplantae; phylum Streptophyta; class Magnoliopsida; order Santalales; family Viscaceae; genus Viscum; species Viscum album. The sequence goes on along the minus strand of OY728151.1, from coordinate 285,064,200 downwards.
AAATTGAAACTTGACAAAATATTACAATATGAGATTCTACCTTAAAGCGTATAGAATCTAAATGAAATAGAGTACAAGTAAGGAAGTATAAGAAATTTATAATTTCCTTATAATAGAAGATGAAGCAGAAATAAATAAGTAGTAAAATTACAAGTAACAAGATATAAGTCTTTTAAACCAAAGAGAAGGGTATCCAACAACCTTGGATAAAGGTCCCTTGATTTATAATTTCAAGCAAGTCTGTCTTACCCACACCAGGGTAAACCCTCGACACAAAGATCGGAGTCTCTGTCTTGCTATCCCCGCAAGCCCTCAACTTCAAGGTAGTTGGAAACCTCTGTCTTCCTCACCAAGGAAGCCCTCAACTTCAAGGTGTTGGAAACCTCTGTCTTCCTATCCCCAGAAGTCCTTGAATGTAATCACCAACATTTGGAGTCGCACGAAGAAAAAACTGAACGATCGGTTCAGTACGCACAAGGCATGAAAAGCTTTCTCTCTCTAGAAATCACCTTAGCACCGTGTGGTTTCTAGATTGATCAATTTCATTGTGTATGGAGCTCTTTCAAATGAGCTCCTATTTATAGGAAAATTTCCAACGGTCTGCTCCCTCCTCCAACGGTCATATTTTCCATAAAACTCGGAGGGACCTGTACACGTGTAACTCAACCAACGGTTAATTAGAAACAGAAAAGACGACATCGTTTTATAACAAACTATGTATGACATCGTTTTGAAACAAAGCATTTCTGAGTAAAATCTAATCAATAGTTCATAGTGTAAGCAAGTCAAAAGTTTGGAGTCTAACCAAAAATGAAGTTTGGAGTCTATGTTAAGAAATTTTCGGATTCGTTTTTATAGGAATTTGGAGTCTGGTTTCACCAGGGATCAGATTCTGAACCTGTAGAGTTCGGAGTCGAACTTCTTAAGAGTTCGGAGTCGATCTTCTTAAAAGTTTGGAGTCGAACTACTTAAGAGTTTGGAGTTGAACTTCTTAATAATTCAGAGTCGAACTATTAAAAAGTTCGGAGTCGAAATACTTAAAAGTTCAGTGTCAAACTTCTTAAGAGTTCGAAGTCGAACTATTAAAAATTTCGGAGTCGAACTACTTAAGAGTTCGGAATCCAGAATTCGGATTAGAACTACATTACAGATCACTTCCAGAATTCAGATCCTAAAAACAGAATGCTCCAAATCTTTTCATTATATGGCTCCGGAAATTTGGTTCTGAATCCGGTTTTTGAAATTAAGAAAAAATATTGCTATGTATAAGAAAATCTAGGTTAAGGTATATTTCCTTAAAGAAGTAAATTTTCCTTATGGGGGTAAAAATAATATTTTCTTAAGTATAAGGTGTTTGTGATTTTCAAAACAAGAAGGAATGGAAAAGTCATAAGGAAAACCTTATTGACTCAACAATCTCCCCCTTTTTGGAAAGCACAAACATCCTTTCGAGAAAGCATATAAGGATCTTGAAAATTTCTATTAGACTTTGAAAGTAAAACTTATCTCCCTTTGTTTATGGATTGAAACGAATACAACTAAGTCCCCCTTAGGCATTGAAACTCTAAGGATTGTATTCTGAGTTTCTGGAGTGAAGTTTTCAATAATATAAGAGTGAAAAACTTCGTAGTGGGAAACTCCCCCTTTCATTAAGGATATTTCTCTTAGAAAATTTTCCCTTAATCCTCCTTAGGAGTAGTTCTTTTTCCTTCTCCCCCTTTGTGATTTTCAAAAAAAATTGAAGGGAATGGAAAAAAAAAGTATGCTACCTGAAACATTAGTATATAACATGATACAAACCAACCAGATAACCATTTCATTAGATTTAGGAAAAAAATACAATGAAAGACAACTACAAAAAAAAGATTAGAGTGGGTTCATTTGTCTTCCTTTTCCTTCAGAATGAGCTGCTTCAACAAGGCTTTGAGTTTATTCAAGTCTCTTTGATCTTCCTCTCTTTGCCTCTCCAAGGATTTTACCTTCTCTTCTTGAGCTTTTAAAGCCTCTACCTGAGCCTCCAAGGCTTCTTTCTGCAACTTCAACAACTCATCTTGCTTTTCCATCTTTTGCTGAAACTCAATCTAGAAACCTCTTTCAGTTTTCCAATTTTGAGATACTGAGTTAAGCTTCCCATTCAGATCCCTGAACTGTTGATTCCAAAGATTTTTCTCCTGGGTCAACTTCTCATAAATCTCATTAACCTTTTTATCCTCTATTTCAAAAGCATTTTGAACTTTAGCCTGAAAATTATCAAATTGAACTAAATCTTCATCAACTATCTTAGACCACTTGGTTACTTTACTACAGGACTTCCTATGCATGTCATAGTCGATCAAAAAACTTTTCTGTTCAGCTTACAACTTCACAAACTTATCCATAACCATGGATAAATAATCTGATTTTTGATTCATAGATTGTTGCAGCAACTGGCATCTAGAATCTATTGTTGGAAGAATCCGAATTTTGTCCACCAACTTTCTCAGATATTGAACCACAAAATCATGCCCGTGGGATGATGATTCCGAATCAGAAACTTCTTTTTGAGATTCTCTTCTTCAACTGGCATCAGCTTCCTTCTAGAGGTACCACCAACCTCTTTCCTTCTGATGACATCTTTAATGGGTGTCTCCATTAGAGTTTGCTTCCCTTTATCAGATTTCAGAATGGATTTCACATTTGGAGATACTTCCTCAGATTCAGAAACATGAACAATCTGATCCTCATCTGGTTTCTGTCTTACTTATCATTCCTCAAGAAAGTTCCTCTCATAGGATTCTTCTTCATCAAACAACTCATTCGCTTCTTCTTCTTCTTCTGGATGTTGCTTGCTGGCTTCATCATCTCCCTTCCCTGAGGTAACTATCTTTGTGGATTCAGCCTTATCTTTGTAGTCCTGTACTTTCTTGATCAAGGTATCCAGATCTTCACTCTCCTCTTCTTCTTCTTCTTCTTCCTCTGCTACTTCAGCAACTTCCTTCTCAGCTTCTAGAACTATTCCTCTACCCTTGTCCTTTTCCGGAGTTACATAGTTTTTTGCTGGAGTTTCTGGTAAAGAAGGTTCAACACCGAAGGTTTTCGGAACTGGAAGCCTTTAGGAAGCTAACTCTGTATATTTTAGCAAAGATTGCACTAGTTCAACTTTAGACATCTTCTTTCTCAACTTCTTTTCCTTCGCTTGCCTTTCTAGCTCCTCAGCAGCTTTTTCTTTTAATGCCTCAGCCTTAGCAGGGTCCAGTCTGAATTGAGGATCCCCTTCCTTCCTCATTTCTTTATCTTTCCTCCACTTTTCTGCTACTTCATTTGTATATATTATCTACTTCTTCGGCTTGGGAGGTGCGGATTCAGTTTCCTTAGGCTGAGGAACTTCTTCATCAGTAACTATTTCCTTAGCCTTTCTCTTCTTCCTTTGCTTTTTTGAAGGTTCCGGAGATTCTTTTTTAGCTGTTTCAAATTCCTCCATGGATAGGGGTAAAATTCTCCGGATTCACTAGAAAATCCCATCTTCATTCTTTTAAGCATATCATCACTGACAAGCTTGATCTTGCAATTCTGGATCTTTGATTTGCAGGCAACTTTGAAAGATTCTAAGCAACGAACAATCATCTTAGACAATAAGGAAGGAAACATCATAATCTGAGCTCTCAGATTTCCTTCTTTGATATTCTTGATCGTAACCAAGACATGCCTTATCATATTTATCTTTCTTAGATTTAACAAAAAATCTATGACATAGATATCACTCTTCTTCAGATTGTCTTTATCTCCTATTCTCGGAACTAGAAAAACTTTCACCCATAGTTAAAGTATTCTATTATTCAGAGTGAGCCAAGCAATATTAGTTGTTGAATCATCCTTAAGCCCAAGACACTTCAATGCCTTCTCCTTATTGAAACTTCCTTGCACATCGGGAAGTTTGTGAGAACAGAATTCAGCTTCTCCCTCATATGCTATACCAACCAGGCTTGCTGCCTTAGTGTAAGAAAGTTTATAAGTCTTCCCATAATACTTAAAAGAAAACCTTTCTATTCTATCTTCCACCATGAAGGAAACAGACTCATAAAAATCTATCAACAAGTAAGTATAAACCGGATCCTGTTTATCTGACTTAGCTATGCATACATCTTCCCATCCATTGAGTCTAGTATTCTTTGAAATAAGAGAATCAAGCTTATAAAAATCCGGATGAACTAACCTTTCTCTATAAACTAACCACTTTGAAATTTGTTTGATAGTTGACATATCTTGAGAGGTTTCTTCAACAGACATTCGAAATGAAATAAACTGTAAGATTTGGATTGGCTTCACAAGATTCGGAACCATCCTTAAGAGGAGAAGTAGAGATTCAAGACGCAAAAGCTTGAAAAATCGATGTGGGACGAGTCTCGGGGTCCCCTTTTTATAGGCAAAGAATTTGACCGTTATTCTTCCAAAAGTCATCCAATGGTTAAAAATACTTTGATCTGATCTGACGGTTGATAATAATTCCGCAAGAAATAAAATTTGACTCTGATCTTTTGAGGTTTTTTTAAAGAAAACATTCGGATTTGAGGAAAAAATAGAATCTGAACTAAACAAGGAAGATACCAGTAAGAAAAATTTGATTACAAAACTATAAGTAAGAAAATCATAACTTACGGATTGACAAGAAATATTATTCGAATTTGGTAATATTCTTCTTGGAAAAAAAACTTCATTACGAAAGTTGCAGTATGAAAACCTCGTTACGAAAACCCCAGTCCAAAAATCTCCATTCCGGAAATCTCGTTACGAAATTATTATTACGAAAATTCCACTCTGGAAGTCTTTAGTACGAATACTTTCATTACGGAAGTTTTCATTCCGAGAATTTCCGTCCTGAAAATTTATGTTCCTGAAATTCTCATTCTGGAAATTTTAGTTTTAGAAAATTCCATTCTGGAAATCTTAGTTCCGAAAAGTTCAATTTTTTTTTTAAAATGTACTCCCCCTATGAAAAGGAGTTTATTACTGTTAGGAGAATTTTTTTAACAAGAAGTTAATGAAGAATGATTACCTTACAGTTATCATTCCTAACTTTTGTTTAATGTATTCAAATCTATCGGAGGGTAATGATTTTGTGAAAATATCAGCAAGTTGATCTTGCGTTCCGATAAACTGAAGAATGATATCTCCTTTTTGTGTGTGATCCCTAAGAAAGTGATGCCTAATATCTATGTGTTTTGAACGAGAGTGATGTGCAGTGTTCTTACTTAAAGCAATGACACTTGTGTTATCACACAAAATTTGAGTTTTAGTAAAACTCAAGCCATAGTCTGTGAGTGTGTGTTTCATCCACAATACTTGAGCACAACAACTTCCAGCTGCTACATATTCAGCTTCAGCAGTGGAAAGTGCTACAGAATGTTGATTCTTGCACGACCAAGAAACTAACGAATCTTATAAGAAATTCCAAGTTCCGGATGTACTCTTTCTATCCATTCTACATCCACCAAATTCAGCATCAGAAAAGATTTTTAGAACAAAATCATTTCCAGAAGTGTAAAATAATCCTAGATCCATGGTTCCCTTAAGGTAGCAAAAAATTCTTTTTACTACCTTTAAGTGGGATTCCTTAGGATTGGATTGATATCTTGCACATAAGCATACTGAAAACATTAAGTCTGGTCGACTAGCTGTTAAGTAAAGTAAACTTCCTATCATACCTCTAAAAGATGTTTGATCTACTGGTTTCCCAGCTTCATCAAGATCTAAAGAGTTTGAGGTACCAATAGAAGTACTTATACTCTTACTGTTGTCATAACCATACTTTTTGAGAAGATATTTTATATACTTATGTTGAGATATGTAGGTTTCTTCTGGTTTTTGAGAAATTTGAAAACCATGGAAAAAAGTTAACTCACCCATCATACTCATTTCAAACTCAGATTTCATTAGACTTGAAAAAGAGTCGGTCAAAGATTGCTGAGTTGAACTAAATATGATGTCATCAACATAAATTTGAACAATCAAAACATTTTTCTTATATTTCTTTATAAAAAGGGTTGGATCTGCATTTCCCTTAACATAGTTATTTTGAAGAAAAAATCCAGTTAGTCTATCATACCATGCTCGTGGGGCTTGTTTAAGGCCATACAAAGATTTGGTAAGTCTAAAAACATAATCAGGATGTTTTGTATTTTCAAAGCCAGGAGGTTGTTCAACAAAAACTTCCTCTTGAACATAACCGTTAAGAAAATCACATTTCACATCCATTTGAAAAAGTTTAAAATTAAAGAATGCTGCAAAGGAAAGTAGAATACGGATAGATTCAAGTGTAGCTACTAGAGCATAGGTTTCTTCATAGTCTATTCCCTCTTGCTGATTATAACCTTTAGCAACAAGTCTAGCTTTATTTATTACTATGACTCCATTTTCATCACATTTATTTCTAAAACCCATTTTACTCCAATAACAGAAGTTTCCTTAGGTATTTCAACCAAGGTCCAGACTTTATTCCTTTCGAATTCATTTAGTTCATCTTGCATGACTTTGATCCAATCATCATCACCTAAAGCTTCATCCGTGCTTTTAGGTTCTAATTGGGAAAGAAATGCTTGATGTTCTACTTAATTTCTTAAGGAACTTCTAGTCCTTACAGGCTGATTTACATCACCAATGATACTATCACTGGGATGATTCTTAAGAAACACCTGATTTGGGTTTTGAAAATCCTGTTCATCAACATAGGGTAGAAAGTCTTCTGGGGTAAATGTTTCAGAATTATCTTCTTGAACATTATCCTTATCTAAAGGTTCTTCTATCAAAGGTTGACAATCAGTTTTTGAAAACACATCCGAGGATGTAGGCTGGGATTGTTTAAAAACAAAAGGATCAGACTCATCAAATTTTACATGTACTATTTCTTCAACAGTATAGGTATTTTTATTAAAAACTCTATAAGCCTTAGAAGTTGTGGAATAACCTATGAAAATTCCTTCATCATATTTTGGTGCTAATTTATGTAAGTTATCTTTAGTATTCAGAATGAATACTTTGCAACCAAAAACCTTTAAGTAGGATAGTCTTGGTTTTCTACCATTCCATAACTCATAAGGAGTTTTATTAAGAAAAGGTCTAATCAAAACTTGATTTATAGTATATCAAGCAGTACATATAGCTTCAGCCCAGAAATTTATAGCTATATAATATTCACTCAACATGGTTCTAGTTATCTCTTGAAGAATTCTATTTCTTCTCTCAACTACACCATTTTGTTGAGCAGTTCTAGGTGTTGAAAAATTGTGAGTAATACCTTTTTTACTACAAAAAGTTTCAAAATCAGAATTTTGAAATTCTCCTCCATGATCACTATGAATAGTTTTCAATGGAAGATTTTTCTCATTTTTAACTTGAGCTCTAAAACTTTTGAAATAAGAAAAATCTTCAGACTTATTTACTAGAAAATAAACCCAAGTAAATCTAGTGTACTCATCAACTAGAACAAACACATAGTATTTGCCTCCAATACTTCCAGTTTGTGTTGGACCAAAAAGATCCATGTGCACTAACTGTAATGCATCAGTTGTTGAGACTTCACCGATTGATTTAAAACTAGATTTATGTTTCTTTCCATATTGACAAATATCACAAACTTTAGAAGAATCAAATCTAAGCTCTGGTAAATCCTTAACTAGTTTCTTCTTAGAGAGTTTTCATAAGTTCCTAAGGTTACAATGACCTAGTATTCTATGCCATAAACAGGAATGATCTTCCATTGCACTTAGACAAGGTAAATCTTGACTCCTGAGGTCTTCTAAGTTTAAGGTGTAAACATTCTCATGCCTATTGGATGAGAGAATAAATTCTTCCTTGGAATTGTGAACTAAGCACTTATCATTCCTAAAATTCACAAGGTAACCTTCATCACATAACTGACTTATGCTAATGAGGTTGTGCTTAAGACCCTTAACAAATAGATCATTTTAAATCAAAGTTTTTCCTAGAAGAACAATATTACCAATACCAACAATCTCACCCTTAGCATTATCTCTGAAAGTTACCTCTCCTCCTTTCATTTTGATATCCTTTTCAAAATAGATTTTGTTACCAGTCATGTGATGGGAACATCCCCTATCCATGTACCATGTATTTTTGCCGGTACTCTCTTTATTTTCCTGAAATCAATAAGAGAATTAGACATTCGGAATCCAAACTTGTTTGGATCTGAGATTACCAGATATCAAAATTTTAGGAACCCACATCTTCTTAGAAAAGTAAGCTTTGTAAAATCCTAGAGATTGAGTTTTTTTTAAGGAACAATTCTTTGCCCAGTGACCACCACATTGACACTTAGTACAAAATGGGTCACTTTGAGGAACAAAATAATTGTTACTAAAAATTGGTTTTGCATGGGTATAACCAAATCCAGATTTATTTCTTAAAGGTCATATTTGGGAATACATTTTATCAAAATGTTCCTTACCATGGGTAAAGTTTGATAAACATTTCTTTCAGGAAAAAATTTCGGACTTGAGTTTTATAACCATGTTTTTATCCTCAAAATAATTAGTTTTAGAACTAGAGCTAGACTCAAAAATATTTTTCTTAGAAAATACTTTTTCTAACTCTTTAGCAAGTTTGTTCTTCTCAGAACTTACTTCCTCAAGATTTTTTGAAATACTTTCAAAATCAACATTTTTCCTATCAAGATTTTTAGAAAGATATGATATATCTTTTGTAAGAATAGAATTCCTAGAGTTTTCCTTATCATGTTTTTTATTGAGTTTGGAATTCTCAATTTCAAGAAGTTCAGCAAACCTAGAAACTTCTTCATAAGTAGGTAAAGTATTTTCTTCATCATAAAAATATTCTTCATTAGAAGAGTTATAATACATACTATGATTAGAATTTAAAGAAACATTGGTCAATGATTCAACATTTTGTACCTTATCCATAAAACAATGATTATCAATAGGTAATCTGGCTATAAGACCAAGATTCTTCTGTCCTGAAGATTCGCAATCAGAAGATTCATCTGAAGAGTCACCACCACTGGCACTACAGGTGTCATTAGCTTTCAAAACGTTCTTAGCTTTGGATTTATAATTCTTCTTTCTATTCCTGTCTGAATGCCTTTCCTTCCTTTCTTTCTTTTTGAGCAAAGGGCAATCTGGTCTAATATGTCCAGCTCTCTTGCATTCATAACAAGTGACTTCTCCATCTTTTATATCTTTCCTTTCATTTTTCTTATACTTGGATTGGAAACTTCTTTGGCCATCTATCTTGTTCATCCTTCGAGCATGATTTGCTAACTCATTCTCAGATATTTCACTCTCACTAGATTCGGATTGGAAAATAACTTTCTTAGACTTGGATCTTGTTACTCTCTCTGGAGTCTTAGCTTTCATCTAATTTGATGTTGCTGTAAAAGCAACAATACCATTCCCATTCTTGTTTTTGATGTTGTCAGCATCTCTCTTCATTCTGGTCTCATGTTGTAGAAGAGTTCCAAATAACTCATCAAGAGAAATTTGAGTAACCTTCCTGTTCTCATCTATAGCTGTTCTTTTGGATTCCCACTCATTGGGCATAATATCAATTATCTTTTTCACAAGTTCTTCATCATCTAACCCTTTTTCTCCCATAGATTGTAAGCTATTGAATATAGTCATAAATCTCTGTTGAACTTTACAAATTGGTTCTACATAAGGAAAATTGAAGCCATGATATTCAGCTCTAAGCATAGCTCTCTTAGTCTCAATCACCTTAGAAGTTCCAAAGTGTGTAACCTCTAACTTCTTCCAGATACAATTAGCTGCTTCACAAGAAGAAATTTGGATATATATAATTCTAGTCATTGAACAAAGTAGAGTATTTCATACCTTATAATTGAGTTGATACTCTTTGGTTTCCTGGTTAGTAAAAGTTCTGACTTCCTTATCAAGAATTTTATAATCTCCAGTAAGCATAACAAAGTTGTACACTCCAGTATTGATAACAAAAGTCTTCATTCGATCTCTCCAGTACTCATAGTCATTACCGTCAGAGATTGGTGGTCTTGTAGGATTTATATTATCAATAGAACCAACATTAATTCCCACCATACTAGAACAACCTTTGGTACACAAACTTGTTAGTAGAAAAAGTTCGTAATGAGAAAGTTCGGAATGTGAAAATTCGGAATGAGAAAGTTCGGAATGTCAAAGGGAGCAAGAAAAACTTATATGTGAGTACAAGTATTTCAGAAACCTCCTCTGATACCAATTGTAGGATGGAAATAATGATGTAGATGCTCAAAATACAAGAGGGGGGTGAATTGTATACTTTAAAAATTCCTTTGGAACCTTTAAAGTTAGTTACGATTAACTATGTTTTCCTCAAGCAAAGGAAATGGCTAAGTTTAACAAAGTTAAACTTAAGAAAATTCACAAAACCTCTAACACCAAATGAAAAATTGGAAAGAGATTCCGAAAGTAGGTTCCGGAAATATAGTTCCGGAAATTGAAACTTGACAAAAGATTACAATATGAGATTCTACCTTAAAGCGTATAGAATCTAAATGAAACAGAGTACAAGTAAGGAAGTATAAGAAATTTATACTTTCCTTATAATAAAAAATTCAGAAAAAATAAACAAGTAGTAAAATTAAAAGTAACAAGATATAAGTCTTTTAACCCAAAGATAAGGGTATCCAACAACCTTGGATAAAGGTCCCTTGATTTATACTTTCAAGAAAATCTGTCTTATCCACACTAGGGTAAACCCTCAATACGAAGATCGGAGTCTCTGTCTTGCTATCCCCGCAAGCCCTCAACTTCAAGGTAGTTGGAAACCTCTGTCCTCCTCAGCAAGAAAGCCCTCAACTTCAAGGTGTTGGAAACCTCTGACTTCCTATCCCCGGAAGTCCTTGAATGTAATCACTAACATTCGGAGTCGCACGAAGCAAAAACTGAACGAGCGGTTCAGTACGTACAAGGCATGAAAAGATTTATCTCTCTAGAAATCACCTTAGCAGCGTTTGGTTTCTAGATTGATCAATTTCATTGTGTATGGAGCTCTTTCAAATGAGATCCTATTTATAGGCAAATTTACAACAGTCTGCTCCCTCCTCCAATGGTCATATTTTCCATGAAACTCGGAGGGACCTGTACACGTGTAACTCAACCAACGGTTAATTAGAAATAGAAAATACAACATCGTTTTATAACAAACTATGTACGACATCGTTTTGAAACAAAGAATTTTTGAGTAAAAGCTAATCAATAGTTCAGAGTGTAAGCAATTCAAAAGTTTGGAGTCTAACCAAAATGAATTTTGGAGTCTATGTTAAGAAATGTTCAGATTCTATTTTATAGGAATTCGGAGTCTGGTTTCACCAGGGATCGGATTATGAACCTGTAGAGTTCGGAGTCGAACTTCTTAAGAGTTCGGAGTCGATCTTCTTAAAAGTTCGGAGTCAAACTACTTAAGAGTTCGGAGTTTAACTTCTTAAGAATTCGGAGTCGAACTATTAAAAAGTTTGGAGTCGAACTACTTAAGATTTCGGAGTCGAACTACTTAAAAGTTTGGAGTCGAAATTCTTAAGAGTTCGGAGTCGAACTATTAAAAAGTTCAGAGTTGAAGTACTTAAGAGTTCAAATTCGAACTACTTAAGAGTTCAGAATCCAAAATTCGGATTAGAACGACATTACAGATCACATCCAGAATTCGGATCCTAAAAACAGAATGCTCTAAATCTTTTCATTTTATGGCTCTGGAAATTTGGTTATGAATCCGGTTTTTGAAATTAAGAAAAAATATTGCTATGTATAAGAAAATCTAGGTTAAGGTATATTTCCTTAAAGAAGTAAATTTTCCTTATGGGGGTAAAAATTATATTTTCTTAAGTATAAGGTGTTTGTGATTTTCAAAACAAGAAGGAATGGAAAATTCATAAGGAAAACCTTATTGACTCAACATTCTTTTCTTGGAATCTTTGAAATAAATTTCTCCCTCATAGTTATATTTATTTTCATAATGTTCCCTATTCTTATTTTATATATAATTAGAGTTATATGTAAGTCATCCAGTGACATATTTTCAAGATCTATATCATCCAAAGGTGATACTTTGGCCTCAAACATGTCTAGTATACTATTTAAGAACTTTACAACAATAATTGAATCATAAATATTTTCACCCAGGCATATTATGGTGCTTATAATGTCATTCAACCTTGTAAATAAGTCTCCAACATGTTCATGGTCATCCAATTTGTGGTCTTCATACATAAAAATCATGATTTCTAAATTTTAATTATTTAAAATTTTATTGCCTTTATAGATATTTTACAACATTTAACTAATACCTTAGGACGTTCCAAATCTCTTTACTCTAGGAAACTCACTTTTAGAAAGTAATGGAAGTAAATCGTTTTTTGTTATTTTATCATCCTATTTCACTTTTATCATCATCAATAAGAAGAACATTCACAACCCAAGGTTGAAACAAATTTTTAGTAGCCTACAGAACATCTAAATAATGGGGAATAAGATATGAAAACATCCTATATTTCTAGATAAGATATTTCTTTCCATCATAGACCAGAATCCCCTTATGGTCCACACAATAAAAATTATCCATATAAAATTCACTTCAATCATCATAAAAGTAGAAAATAAATGTATCTATCCCTAAAATACCAATTGAAGTGTGTCATATGGGATAAATGTAATTATTGTGAAGGGGAGGTGGTGAATTTGTGATATCATTTCATAGTATGTTGTCTTTCTTTTAAAATAACCTTCAAATCTTATTAATGATTTATCACTTGTCAAGAAACTAAATATTCAGACCAAACCCCATGAACATAATTATTTATAATGTTCACTAATAAATAATATTAATCTTTCCTTGGAATGTTTTGGACGTAATCTAATACCACACAATCCACTAAAACCCCATTTTTTGTTGCATTATGTAGGAAATACCCTTAAAATTTCATAGGATTATGATCAGTACAACAATTCTTGTGATTCTGCTAGCTTTAAATATGTAAAATGGAATCATAATCATGTTTAGATATCTTAACTAATAGGAATATATTTTTATCACTATATTTCTTCCACATAGTTTCCCTTTTTTATTATTCAATAAATGTTCTTCAATTTTATACCAAACAGAAAGTATGAACTTCTTCTATGAATGTCATAATTTTTTTTCCAATCACTCTTTAATGTTCCTCTATTAGATTCATATATATCGAAATGTGTAAGTCCAAATTTTCTAAAGTAAACTTGAACCTTGTTTTTTCAATCTTTATTCATTCTATAAAATCTATCTATATGGTTATTTTGTGAAATAAATTTTGTATGATGAGATCTTCAAAAATATTCAGCATAATTTTTTTATGTGAAACCTTACCAATACTTCTTATCTTATTCTTATATTTGTAAAATTTTCTCTTGAGTATCTTTATAAAAATCTTTCATCATAAATTTTATCTAAAAACTAGTTTAAAACTAATACTCTATCACTCCATTTTTTGAACAAATGAACAATACCTATGTTCATTTACTTTAACCCCTTTATTTAGGTTACCTCAAAACCTAAATGAAAGGAACTTGAATTTATTTTCCCAAATAATGATTATTTTAAGTCGAAAACATCCCCTGATTTTAGAAGTCCAAAAACATATCAATCCTTGTAGACTATCCTAAAATAATCACAAAAACATTAGAATTTTTTTTTGAAATTATTTTCATTTGAAAATTTTTTCTTGAAAAAAAATAATTCAGTAATCCACTATATGATTTCTTTTACTATATTCTCTATCCTCTCAAATATATATGATAATGTTATTCTAGAAAATAGATCTTGATAATATTCATGATAACTTCTAAATATTTTAAAATTTTAATTAATACAACCTTCTATCTTAAATATAAAACTTAATGGTAAAAAACTGTCCGATAAATCTATGTATGGAACTTTGATTATCTCACTTTTAAGATTACATAGAATGTGAATCTCTACCCCAATATCCTGACTAAGAACTAGTAAAATTGTTACGTAATAAAAAATCCAAAAGTCTTTTCCAATATAAACATTATAAAAAATCATTTTTTGAAGACATTTTCAAATATTAACAATATTAAATTCATTCATCTGCAAGTTCCATGAATTAGAATATTTATTCAGCTTTTCTAAATTCACAACATCCTAAATTCACAAAAATTGTAAAATCTGTAAATAGAATTATTATACCAATGTTATATCCATTATTAAGTTCATATATATTTTAAAAAACTTCATATAGAAGAAATTTTATTCTGGGAAAAGTTTATCCTCTTCTTAAGAAACATTTTTTCATGAGGTTTTAGATGAATTGTGATGTTTAGAACTTAATAAAAGTAACAAATCTACAGATTTTGTTAGATAACCTCTATAAAGAACCCCACATCCCAAATTTGGTGTCCATAATTTTATGTTTTCACCACATAGTAAATACATTTTATATATAACTCTATATCTGGAACTCTATTTTTGAACTACTTCAATTACTAATTTAAAAACCAGATTGTCATGATATTTTTTGTGATTTTATGAACATTATGATCTATTAAGCATCATTTAATTTATTACGATGATCATGTATTATAAAATAATAATTTTAGTTTCTTTCCTATTCTTCAAAAAAATACACATTATAGAATGACAAGTACAATAATAAGAACACCAAGAAAATAACATTTTGAATAGAAAAATTCAATTATTAGACTCTATCAAGAAATCTATGTCCAAAATCCTTAATCTAATCACTATAAATTATAAATTGAGGTTATTTTACATAAATACAAGAAAAAATAGCTCTATATAGAAATAACAACCATCTAGAAATACAAAAAAAAAACTCTTGATTGAAATCAGTCCCACCAATAAAACGTTTATAATTAAAATGTTCTAGTGTGATATTTGGAGAAGAAGTCTGTTTTAAATTGAGCTAGATATGAAAATTCCAAATAAGTTTATAGGTATTCTAAAACATATCACAGCATCTCAATGTGGAAAAAAAATTATGTTGGAAATCATTGATGAGATATGGTGGTCAGAATTTGTAATAAGGTAATCAAATAGATATCTCCATGGAAGAAGTTTATGTTATTTTGAAAGAATAGGAATTCAGGTCATATATTTATAAAACCTTTCTGAAAAATTAATTGGGCCAGGACGGTTGCATATCACTTTGTTCTTCCATTGAACCTTTTTAATGTTCATGATGTATTTCATGATTTACTCAAAAAAAGTACATACCTAATAATTGTCATGTAATGAAATCAAAGGTTGTACCACTAAATCATTATATCTCTTATGAGGAATAACTTTTAGAGATTATGGATTTTGGAGAGAAGGTATTGTAGAACAAAGCTACTCACCTAGTCAAATTTTTGTCGTTTAACTATAAATATGAGGAATATATATGGAAACATAGGGATGTGATGATGAAGAGGTCTAATAAAGTTTTTGTATCAGTATAATGGAATTTTGAGGTTGAACATATTATAATAGGGGTAAAATGTAACACCATAATATATGAATATATTTTTCTATTTAATACATTTTAAGTCTTCAATATCATTCTTTTCAACCAAAATCTTATTTATATGAATTATGATATACTATTGAAATATCATTATAAATGTGATAGTTACTTCTTAGATTTTGTATTAGGGGGTATTAATAGGTCCAACTGAATTATAAAAATTATTTTTAAACATTTATAAAATTAATAATCAATTATACATTGATTTTATGTTGGTTTAAAATGAAGATAAAATCTCTTCAATTTAGAAGGAATATTTTTCCCAAATATTTTTTTATGTGTGAAATATATTTTTTAATTATAATGATCCAACTCCAGTCAGCCTAACATATCAGATGAGCTAGCTCATCACAAGGCTTAAAGAATGTTATTGATCCCCATTGGCTAGTGACAAGGTCTTGGGTCTCATCATAAAATATAATTCGAATTATATTACCCTGTAAACACAATATATCCCAAATGGAAACAGAATAATATATATAAATATAAATAAAAAATATAGAATAAAGTGGAATTAAAAAACATTTGACATAATAAGGAAAAAATCTTAATGGTTATAAACTTAGTGAAAATAAAACCAAAATCATATCTTTATTTTATTATATATCAACTCCATCACAATCCACCATAAACGAAATGTGAATGGAGATAAACTTTCACATAACATGGCATCATTCCATACACTTGTATCGTTCAAAACCATGAATACAAACACCCAATAGAAAAAAATAGAATGAGATAACTAAATGAAAATAGGATTCGACCAAATAATAAATAAAATGTCAACCCACATGCATTTATTGTCACTTGCATAAAACATATTTCACGAAATTTCAAACGAAATAATTTTTCCAGTGAAAAATCATCATATTGATTATTTTTTTAAAAAAGTATATATTATAATAAACAATGAAATATGACATAATTTATATACATTAAGAATTATCATATGATTAAAATAGGATTCAACCATCAATATCAATATAATGTTGGAAAATGAGTATATAAAATAAACATGATTGTAATGTATCCACAAAGAACCAAAGGGAAATCTATGACATAAGGGTACACACAACTAAGACACATAAAGGATCAGTAGTAGATATAAGTGAATCATAATGTTAAAGAACCCCAGTCCCCAGTTAAGGATGACCACTATATAGAATGGCATCAAATGCAACATCCACAGTGATAGATTACTCCAATAAGGTCTCTTTGTGTCTAGTTTTCTTTGATATCCCATGATATTCTGATATGATATATATTATCATTATGTTTCTGGATGATCATTACCCCATTTCATATATTATTTTCAATAATGATTCAAAAATTATTCAATTATTGAAAAAACAATTTCCAATTGAAAATAATATTTGTGGTATTATATCTAAGACACCATCTATATTTAATCATGTTTCAAAAGAAACACTGTTTTCAAATTACTATGCATTGAAAAATATTATACATTAAATTAAATAGATACCCTAGTAATTTCAAAAATATTCCAAGCGATAAACCATAGTTTAGATACATATACCTCACAAATGATGTAAACTTTTATTAATTCGAATTCAGTGAAGAGAGAAAATATCTCTAGCCCTCACAAGATTGGATCTATAGGAAACATAATCAGTTATCTATTCAAACCATAGATTCTATCATTATAACTTCTATTGGTTTTACTAACAATGTTAATATGAGATATTTGTGGAAAATCTATATATTTTAGAATAAAACATCCCAAAAACTCAAAAAACTCAAATATATCTATTTAGAACGATTGAGATTCACTACAGAACTAAAGGGATAACCTCCTAGTGAATCATGAAGAGGATGGTTAATTCTATTGAGAAATTAAGTCGGGATAGATTTGAAATATAGTTATGGATTGAAGGTAATTTAAAATTTTAATATGTTCAAATTGGGAATCAAATTTCAGGAACATGTTTATAAAACCCTTTTACTAACTCTTCAATATACATTGTCCAATAAAAAATATGTCTCACAGTTTATTGGCTATAGTTAAATGATTTGAAAAACTATTCACAAGACATGAGATAGCTTCTAGACCAAAACCAAAAAAATTATAGTTTTATATACACTCCCATGTTTATAAAAAGCAATTCTGTAACACACCAAGCTTCCATAGTACGTTTCTCTTTAAATATTGTAATAGCTTGCATTGTACGCAACTTCGAGATTCTAACACATCGCGACCAATCAAACTAGCCTTTATGAATAGTAATACACACTTTTTGAAATTTTATCAATTTTATATTTCAAAATGGACTTTATTTTTGGGTTCGTAATATAAAAATTAGCTTAGGGTGAATTTTTGGTATTTTCCTAAAAACATTCTATTTTTGATGAATATTTAAAGACACTGAGTTATAGTTTAAAACCGATTTTTTATATAATTATTTATTTTATTTAAATTTATTTTAGGCCAAAATAGATACATAATACGTATATATGTTCAATGTAATTCACTGGAGTTAGTTTATAATAATTTTAGATATATAAAATTTTTATTGAACTTTTTAACTATCATTTACCCATCTCCTATGAGCTTTTAAAAATTTGAATAAAACACAATTTTACCACTTCAGTGACTTGAATTTCAAAAATTTGAGAGACACAGTTGATATCAGTAAGTAAAATGTGGTTCAATAAGATAAAAATAATTTTTTTTGTGAATAGTAACTATTGACTTTTATTTACCATGGTTAAAAGTAAATATGGTAATTAAGGGTAAAAATGATATTATTATTATTACCATAAAACATGTCATAACTCTATTGGATAAGTATTATTCGACCCAAAACCCCCTTTGGAATAAAATATGAAACACTTTGGTCCATTTGGATTAGATTAAGACATTTATTATTATTTAATTGAAAGAAGAGTTAAAAGAGTTAAAATCAAAGTTTAACAACCAAACCATTTTTAATATATGTGTACACATCATATAAATTCTACTATAAATATTCATTAGAAAGATTAAAATGTTTAATAAAAAATGGTATTTTATTTATATTTTTTAGACATTAAATAATTAAATTTTTTCATGACACAATGATGATGTAGTAATTACCTATTTAATGAAATTTTAAAATAATTGATATTATAAATATCCAAATAAATGTAATTTGAAACTTTTTATGAATAAAATTTATTTTATAGGTTAATATGACATATTAGGGCTGGTTAGATATATTTTTTTCGAAGTAATAATGCTTTTATGAGTTTAGAAAAAACAAAATACCAAATAGTGTCAAAATTGGCATAAATGAATTTTTAAAAACAAATATTATATTATTAATTGATATTCTTATCTTAAAAATCTATGGTTTGGAAAAAATACTTATATAATGATAGGTGTATCATTAATGAACCACTTGGGGTTCTCTTGGTATTATATATTATGTTTATTAACCATATAATATTAAAATATAAAGAGACATGGTAAATGTCAAACTATTTAACAAAGAGTTAAATCAAAATGATAAGGCTAATATAGTGACCCAAACCTGTCTAAAACCTATTGGTTGAGTGGTTTTATAATAATCTCAAACTTATGATTTAAGTAATAGATTTTGGAGCGATTGGAAACCGAAAATTATTTTATTATAAAATAATATTTATCGCTTTTCCTAAGGTGCACCTCACCCCTCTTATAAAAGGGATATCCCCCTTCTCCGAAATTCACACTTTCGAATCCTTTTTTTCTCAGCCAAAATATGTCCAAATACCCTCTCCACTATCCTCCATTTATCCCAGAGTTCTTCATTTAGTCATAAAGCCAACTTAAGGAGCCCTTTTGATCAAATCAAAAGGAAGATCCTGAAGAAAAGGTAAATATTTCATAATCTCTTTCAATTGTCTTTCTTCTTCCACTTCCTCTTTCTTTGTTGTTTCCATTCTAAAATAATAAATCCAGACTTTTCTATATACTGTGATGTTATTATAAATATGGAACAACCATATTCATTATTCTATCCATCCTTTGAATGAAATGTCACTATATGTGTGTACGTACGACTTAACGTCTCCATGTCATGGTGTAATTGTTATTCAATACATTATTATTTGGATGGGTATAATAATGATGTGTAATTGATGTAAATAATAAATATAACATGATAATGATTCTTTATATATGATATACCATCCAATTATATATTATTTTTATAATCAAATAATGATATTGTCGCTCGTGCATACGTACGGATTACCATCTCTACGAACACGATGAGATTCATTCCCCATCGTAATCCATTCAAGACTAATTTTCATTAGATGATTAAAAATAATTTTTAAAGACTTAATATAATTCTTAATATAAATTAGATACATCATATTCATAACAATCACTACTTATGTGTAACACCCCGACCCCAGTTACCCAGATTCGGTGCATTATTTTAATACATTGGCGTGATTACGAGGAATCAAGTCTTGAAGGACCGATCAGTTTAGCAGTCTTGGAAAAATAGATCACATACATGAATGTTACATTTTCACTTTAATAAATAAAAAACAACTTAAATAATATTTATGAATTCCATTATTCCCTTGGCTTAACCCTGCATATCAATAACATTACACTTCTTGGAATCCAGGGAAAAATAAAACATAGAAAGGGGTGAGCTCAAATGCTCAGTAAGGGTAAGCAATACAACAGAAATATTCAAAATTAAGCATAATCATTTAATGAAATGCATAAAACTAAAACAAAAGCCTTTTAAAATTGAACTTCAGTATAATATGACAGAAATAAAATGAAATAATTCAATTTACATATTCACATGGATATTATTCTAATCTAATAATCACATGAAATATCACTAACCACTTTCATAATAATGGAATGCATAATGCCAGACTATCATAACCACATAGCCAAGGCCTGGTGCCAAGACTACAAATAAGAGTTTTTCAAGGCCTTGTTCCAAGACACTAGTTTATCTCATGAGACCTACCGATGCATCGAGGAGCTATAACGGGCTCTACCCGTCACTTACTAAGTCCAATGCATTCCCATATGAAAAGGTTTAAACATAACATAAACATTCGTATTAAAACTAACATACGAAATGTCAATACTTTCTCCATAAACCATGAATGGTATAAATATAACACATACACAGTTAAACATATCACAAAACCTTCAATACAATAAAAAATTTGTGTATCATAATAAATCAAAAATAAGCTTAAAATCCATCAAAGGATGTTGACATAGATGAAATCAAAACTATTTGAGAGAAATATCTCTTTTCTTGAAATCATTGAAAAGTCACACATTTATAAAGGAAGTAATTTAAAATATATTTTTGAATCAAAGTGTTCCATACCACATTGAAACTTTTGAAAAGAAATATCATTTAAAAACATTCATGTCCATATAAATAAATCCTTATAATTATTTTGAAAACATGGACATTAATTGAAAAGATTTAGAAATATAAATCTTTAAAACATTTGAAATTTTGATCTTGATAAAGGGTAACTTTCAAAATCCTTAAAATATTCATTTTGAAATTATTTTTATGAAAAATGGACATGGATGATTAAAATGTCCCAGTAAATACTTACACATAAACAATCTCGGATAATGACGATATTGAGGAATTAACCCTTACCAATTTGGTAACTTACAAAACGTGCAACCCATGAAAGAGGTATCATACAATGAATATGTAAATACACATAAATTAAAGTGTATTACACAAAGAATACAATTATGGGCAGTACATACACCACACAAAAGGTAATAGTGGAAATATGGCATGAATCTCATGGGAATAAGGAGTGAGATGAAAACCCCTTACCTTGCACTTTCCTTTAGTCGAGGGTACGTTTAACCTCCTGTACGAAGATAGTAGTATGTTATTAAATTATACCAGAACCATATTAATATTTATGATATCATATCTGATTCATTTATGACTTTATATTACCCATTTAATAATAATTTCCATGTTAAGTTAACATTTTGGGTATTAATCACATTCTTTATCGTACGTGTTTTAACTTGTCACTCTTGGTTGTATCACCTAGATAATGATTTAAATACTTCAAGAATATAAAACATGATAAATATATCATATATATTTAGAATATAAATATTTATAATAGGCATATATATGAAATGGAAAACATCGTTTATGGAGACAGTAGTCCGTACGTACGCATAAATGCTGTTTCTGTTTTCATATAGTATTGAACGGAACTAAATGAATAAGATATATGTAAGTACATAAATACTTATATATATATATATATATATATATATCTCCAGTATAATTATTATGTCATATATTACATACTTGTTAGTAATATATATTTTTATAATCATCGATGAATGGTGAACTTGGAAATGAATCTCACCGCGTGGTGGAGACGGTAATCCGTACGTACGAATGAGCGAAAATATCATTCATTTGATATTAAAATAATATATAATTGGATGGTATATCATATATATATATATAGAATCATTATCATGTTATATTTATTATTTACATGAATTACAAATCATTATTATACCCATCCAAATAATAATATATTGAATAACAATTACACCACGACGTGGAGAAGGTAAGCCGTACGTACGCACGTATGGTGACATGTCATTAAAAGTATGGATAGAATACTGAATATTGTTGTACCATATTTATAATAATATTACAGTATATAGGAGATACTGGATTCATTATTTTATAATGGTAATAACAAAGAAATAATAAGTGGAAGAAGAAAGGAACTTGATAAAGGGTGGTGAAATCATTACCTCTTCTTCGGGTTCTTACTTTTGATTTGATCAAAAGGGATCCTTAAGTTGGCTTTCTGACTAAAGGAAGGCCTCTGGGATGATGTGAGGGAAGTTAAGAGAGTATTTGGGTAGAGTTTGGCCAAACCAAAAGGCTTTGAAGGTGTGAGTTAATGAGAAGGGATAGTGCCCTTTTATAAGAGGGGTGAGGGGAACCTTTGGAAAAGCTAGAAATATTATTTTATAATAAATTCATATTCAGTTTCTAAAGTCTCCAAAGTGGATTATTTAAAGATTAAGTTGGTTATGGGTCTAAAACAACTCAACCAATAGAATTTAGACAGGATTGGGTCATTATATTAACCTTATCTTTAAGTATTAACTCTTAGTTAATTAGTTTCACTTTTACAATGTCTCTTTGTATTTTTATATAATATGGTTAATAAACTTACTACATACATCCAAGCGACCCCCAAGTGGTCCATTAATGATGAACCTATCATGATATAAGTATCTTGGCCGAACCATAGATTTTTATGAATTTAATATCAATTAATAATATAATATTTGTTTTAAGAACTCTTTTATGTCAATTTTGACACTATTCAATAGTTGATTTTTGTGAAACTCATAACAGATTGATTACTTCGAAAAAAGTCAATTAAATAAATACTAATATATCATATTATCCTATAAAATTAGTTTAATTCATTAAAAGTTTCATATTATATTTATTTGGGTATTTATAATATGAATTATTTTAATTTTTCACTACTATAGTAATTACTGCATCATCATTGTGTCATAAATAAAATAAATTATTTAATGTCTAAAAATTATAAATAAAATATCATTATGTAGGAAATCTTTTTATCTTTCTAATGAATATTTATAATCTAATTTATCTTATGTATAACCCTATATTAAAAATGTTTTAGTAAATAAACTTTGATTTTAACACTTTTAACTCTTCTTTGAATTAAATAATAATAAATGTCCTAATCTAATCTAAGTGGACCTAATTGATAATATTTTATTCCTAAGGTTGTTTTGGGTCGAGATACACTTGTCCAATAGAATTAGGACATGTGTTAGGGTAATATTAATATCATTTTTACCCTCAATTACACTATTTACTTTTAACCGTGGTAAATAAAAGTAAAAAGTTACTATTCATCAAAAATTATTTTCATCTCATTGAACCACATTTTACTCCTTGATATTAACTGTGTCTCTCGGATTTTCGAAATTCCAACAACAGAAGCGGTAAAATTAAGTTTTATGAAAAATTCAGTTTTTTAACTACCACTTAGTAGTTTCACTATTCATCAAAAATTGATGTTTTTCAGAACAATGTCAAAATTTTACTCTAAGCTATAATTGATATTCCGAATTCAAAAATGATTTCTATTTTACAAAATTTCAAACATATATGTTTCATTAATTAATTTTATAATTAATTCCTGCTGTCACAACAAATAGCATGTTTTTAAGAAACAATATATATCAAAAGATTGACAATTGTTTAAGTCCAATTTCAAAGTGAAATTAATTATAATGAACACCATTGGATAAAATGGTAAAAATATATTCTAATTATACTTTAAAACCACTCAAATTAATAATTTATCACTATTAATTATTTTGATTAAAAAAGTTGTTTTTAATTAAAATTTAGTAATTTTCACTATTCATCAAAATATTAAAGTTATCCAAAAATGACCAAAATTTCACCTTAGGCTAAATTCGATACTCCGAATCCAAAAATGAAGTCCATTTTGAGAGATAGAATTTCTAAAATTTTAAAAAGTAGGTATTACTATTCATAACAGCTACTTTGATTTGTCGTGGTGTGTGTTAGAACTCGAAGTTGCGTACAACACATGCTACTGTATTATTCAAAGAGAAGCGTACCATGGAAGCTCAGGGTGTTACATTCTCCCCTCCTTCAATAAACTGAATCCTCACAATTTTATATTGTTCTTTGAAAATAATGGTTCAAAATAGAAAATATATTTGTGGAAAAACCCACATCAGAAATTTGGTTCTTAAAATTTATTCTTAACAAGATGAAAAAAGAAATGAAAGGGTCACCACAAAATTATGATCTCGATTAGGAGGATATTGGTGGAAATTATAGACATATAATTGGAGGAAAAATGTAAATATATAATGGTAGGGATTGAGGTCATTAATCACAAATATGTTTAAAATTAAGGTCCTTAAATTCATCAATCTATGATGACTTAAAATACCATCGGTTCAACTAAACATAAAGTATTAGGATAACACATTATTGACGTTTCAAAATATATTAGTTGAAATCCCACATCGAAAAACGAATTAATGAGGCCTCTATTTAAAATAAAGTGTGGAAAGTATGAAGATTACCGAAAATAACACATACTAGGGTTCCATGTAGCAAAATATGGATATGGAAGAGAAATCTAACCATCAATTATCTGATGGAGAGTGGTAGAGAACATGGCTATGAAAAGGCCAAAAATCCCAAAGCCATAAATTAGTGATGATCTAAGGTACCATCTAGGACAAATTTTTTGTTCTACGTTCCTTTTCTTAATGTTGAGGAATTTATTTATGAGATTGGATAAGATCATAAAGAGATATACTTAATTTATAATTAGAGTTTTATCCATCAATAAATTTCTACCACAAACTCATCATTCACCCCAAAACATAATATAACTCAAAAATACTCTATTTATCCTAATCGTATAGGGTTCCAAATATAATGAATTTATAATTCACATATCAGACCCTTTATGTAAAGAAATTACATTATACCATCCAGGAACTTCATGTAGCACAATGGTATGCGATAAATCCCAATTTCACTATGGTTGTGGGTTCGATTCCCACATCTTTGTCCGACACGAAGGGTCGTCACACGGTCTGCGTGTTGTCCTTTTATAAAAATCCAAAAAAATAACCTTTCAAACTTAATCCATTCCAACCATTAGACTTATCCAAAATAATATTATCCAAACTCACAGTTCGAAATTTACAAGGAAGTTAAACATAATGAGGATCCTTTTTCCAGGTAATAACATGTGAACGCCTTCCTCATATATTCTTTTACAACACCGCAACATCCTGAATTACCAAAATCAACCATCTCTTATTCCAAAATCACTATCTCAATATTAGGACCATATTAAGGTTTATATTTCCTTCAACCATGTAATTTCCAAAAAAATATAACTCACTGTAGAGTCACTTTTCTTAGTACCATAAAATCTCAAATCCTTAATTTAATAGTACTGCAGTTCAATCTTTATTTATTTCCAGAACATCATTGATATAACACTTAAATGAAATAATTCTAAAATAACAACATAGAAACACTAGTCATTCCTCTTCATCTATGGTAGTATCATAACTTGATTATTATCCAATAGCATCATTTGAGGCATATTCTGATGAATGGGACATTGGTTCGCGTAGTGTCCAAACTCCTTGCAAATGAAGCATTGTACATTTGAAACCATTTTCTTACCCTTGCAGTCACGTACTTTGTGCCCTTTTCCTCCACACTTATAACAAACTCTCATTCCTTTCAGGCAAGTTCCTGGGTGTTTCTTCCCACAATTATCACATATGGGAAAATTATTCTTTTTGATCTTCCCTTTATCCATCTTTCTCTCTTCCATCTTTTTCTTCTATTGCTTCCCATCAAATCCATAGGACTCAGTAAACTCTTTACTTATCTTATCAACACATGATATTATTTCTTCATATGATGATAATATGTGGGAGACTATTTAATTTATAAATTCTGTCTTAAGACCATGAAAGATATGATCCTTCTTTCTCTTTGGATCATGTACATTGCCGGAGTTCTCATTCATTCTACTAGGCGCCATTTCTAAATAATGGCATACACTAGATTAGTTTATGAATAACAATACCTAATCCGAAACTTGTAAAACACATAACATAAATTAAATAGTTTATGGATATAATCCATAATCATAAAAATGTTTTCTTTGAGTAAGTATATACTCATGAGCCCTTCATAATGGTTTGTAAAGAAAATGAGAATTATCCTAAGCATATCCCCTGGGAGTGTCGTAACCAAGAGTGCAGCAAGGCCCGTTGTCATGCACCAGTTCCCGTTCGAGTCTAGCTTAAAGAGGTGTTTTTGGGTTTTACCCCTAGGTACATCTGTGCTAGAGCCGCCTCTACCTGATCGTATCCAGATAGGGATGTATTGCTCAGAAAACTCACAAAATCTCTACAATACCAAAATTCTAGGAAGTTCTTCTATACTAATCCTAAAAGTCTATCTTAGGGCTATGTGCTCTAATCAATGTTTATCTAAATCTAGTTTCCAAGGTTATTGTTAAACTTCCTCTGATACCAACTGTAACGCCCCGACCCCAGTTACCCAGAGTCAGTGCATTATTTTAATACATTGACATGATTACAAGGAATCAAGCCCCAAAGGACTGATCAGTTTAGCAGTCTTGAAAAAATAGATCACATACATGAATGTAACATTTGCACTTTAAAACGTAAAAAAACAACATAAATAATCCTTACGAACGCCATTATTACCTTGGTTTAACCCTACATATCAATCACATTAGACTTCTTAGAATCCTGGGAAAAATAAAACATAGAAAGGGGTGAGCTCAAATGCTCAGTAAGGGTAAGCAATACAGCGGAAACTTTCAAAAATAAGAATAAACATTTAAGGAAATGTATAACACTAAATCAAAAGCCTTTTAAACTTGAACTTCAGAATAATATGGCAGAAATAAAATGAAATAATTCCATTTACTTATTCACATGGATATTCTCCTAATCTAATAATCACATGCAATTTCACTAACCACTTTGATAATGATGGAATTAATAATGTCATACTATCATAACCACATAGCCAAGGCCTCATGCCAAGACTACAAATAAGATTTTGTCAAGGCCTTATGCCAAGACACTAGTCTGTCTCATGAGACCTACCGATGCATCGAGGAGCTATAGCGGACTCCACCCGTCACTTACTAAGTCCAATGAATTCTCATATGAAAAGGTTTAAACATAACATAAACATTCGTATTAAAACTAGTATACGAAATTTCAATACTTTCTCCATAAACCATGAATGGTATAAATATAACTCATCCACAATTAAACATATCACAATACCTTCAATACAATACAAAAGTTTTGTATCATAATAAATCAACTTCAAATAAACTTAAAATCCATCAAAGGATGTTGACATAGATGAAATCAAAACTATTTGAGAGAAATATCTATTTTCTCAAAATCATTGAAAAGTCACAGATTTATAATGAAAGTAATTTAAAAGATATTTTTGAATCAAAGTGTCCCATACCACTTTGAAACTTTTGAAAAGAAATATCATTTCAAAACATTCATGTCCATATAAATAAATCCTTAAAATCATTTTGAAAACATGGACATTAATTGAAAAGATTTAGAAAGATAAATATTTAAAACATTTGAAATTTTGATCTTGAAAAATGGTACCATTCAAAATCCTTAAAATATTAATTTTGAAATCATTTTTATGAAAAATGGACATGGATGATAAAAATTTCCCAGTGAATACTTTCACATAAACAATCTCGGAAAATGATGAGATTGAGGAATTAACCCTTACCAATTTGGTAACTTACGAAACATAAAACCCATGAAAGAAGTATCATACAATGAATATGTAAATACAAATAAATTAAATTGAATTACACAAAGAATATAATTATGGGTAGTACATACACCACACAAAAGGTAATAGTGGCAATATGGCATGAATCTCATGGGAATAAGAAGTGAGATGAAAACCCCTTACCTTGCACTTTCCTTTAGTCAAGGGTATGTTTAACCTTCTGTACGAAGATCGTAGTTTGTTATTAAACTATACCAGAACCATATTAATATTTATGATATCATACCTGATTCATTTATGACTTTATATTACCCATTTACTAATAATATCCATGTTAAGTTAACATTTTGGGTAATAATCAATTTCTTTATCGTACGTGTTTTAACTTGTAACTCTTGGTTGTATCACTTAGATCATGATTTAAATACTTACAGAATATAAAAAATGATAAATATATCATATATATTTAGAATATAAATATATATAATAGACATATATATGAAATGGGAAACACCGTTTATGAAGACGGTAGTCCGTACGTATGCATAAACGCTGTTTCTGTTTTCATATAGTATTGAACGGAAGTAAATGAATAAGATATATGTAAGTACATGAATCATTATATATATATATATATATATATATATATCTCCAGTATCATTATTATGTAATATATTACATACTTATTAGTAATATATATTTTTATAATCGTCGATGAATGGTGAACTTGGAAATGAATCTCATCGCGTCGTGGAGACGGTAATCCGTATGTACGCATGAGCGAAAATATCATTCTTTTGATATTAAAATAATATATAATTGGATGGTATATCATATATACAGAATCATTATCATGTTATATTTATTATTTACATGAATTAAAAATCATTATTATACCCATCCAAATAATAATATATTGAATAACAATTACACCACGACGTGGAGACGGTAAGCCGTACGTACGCACGTATGGTGACATGTCATTCAAAGGATGAATAGAATACTGAATATGGTTGTACCATATTTATATTAATATTACAGTATATAGGAGATACTGGATTCATTATTTTAGAATGGTAATAACAAAGAAAGAATAAGTGGAAGGAGAAATGAACTTGAAAAAAGGTGGTGAAATCATTACCTCTTCTTCGGGTTCTTCCTTTTGATTTGATCAAAAGGGATCCTTAAGTTGGATTTATGACTAAAGGAAGGCCTCTAGGATTAAGTGAGGTAAGTTTATAGAGTATTGTGTAGTGTTTGGCCGAACCAAAAGGCTTATAAGGTGTGAGTTAATAAGAAGGGAGAGTGCCCTTTTATAAGAGGGGTGAAGGGAACCTTTGGAAAAGCTTGAAATATTATTTTATAATAAATTCATATTAGGTTTCTAATGGCTCAAAAGTGGATTATTTAGAGGTTAAGTTTGGGATGGGTCTAAAAACACTCAAACAATATAATTTAGACAGGTTTGGGTTATTATATTAACCTTATCTTTAAGTATTAACTCTTAGTTAATTAGTTTCACTTTTACAATGTCTCTTTGTATTTTTATATAATATGGTTAATAAACTTACTAAATACATCCAAGAGACCCCCAAGTGGTCCATTAATGATACACCTATCATGATATAAGTCTCTTGGCTGAACCATAGATTTTTAAGAATTTAATATCAATTAATAATATAATATTTGTTTTAAAAACTCTTTTATGTCAATTTTGACACTATTCAATAATTGATTTTTGTAAAAATCATAACAGAATGATTACTTCAAAAAACGTTTATTAAGTCAATACTAACATGTCATATTAACCTAGAAATTTTTTTTAATTCATAAAAGTGTAAAATTATATTTATTTGGGTATTTAGAATATCAATTGTTTTAATTGTTTTACTATTATGGTAATTACTGCATCATCATTGTGTCATAAATAAATTAAATTATATAATTTCTAAAAATTATAAATAAAATATCATTATGTAGTAAATAATTTTATCTCTCTAATGAATATTTACAATCGAATTTATCTTATTCATAACCCTATATTAAAAATGTTTTAGTAAATAAACATTGATTTTAACTCTTCTAACTCTTCTTTAAATTAAATAATAATAAATGTCCTAATCTAATCCAAGGGGACCTAAATGATAATATTTTATTCCTAAGGTTGTTTTTGGTCGAAATACACTTGTCCAATAGAAATATGACATGTGTTAGGGTAATATTAATATCATTTTTACCCTTAATTACCGTATTTAGTTTTAACCGTGGTAAATAAAAGTAAAAAGTTATTATTAACCAAAAATTATTTTCATCTCATTGAACCACATTTTACTCCTTGATATTAACCATGTCTCTCGGATTTTCTGAATTCCAATCACAGAACCGGTAAAATTATGTTTTATGAAAAATTCAGTTTTTTAACTACCACCTAGTAGTTTTACTATTCATCAAAAATTGATGTTTTCCAGAATAATGCCAAAATTTCCCCTTAGCTATAATTGATATTCTGAATTCAAAAATGATGTCTATTTTAAAAACTTCCAAACATATAAGTTGCATTAATTAATATTATAATTAATTCCCACTGTCACAACAAATAGCATGTTTTTAAGAAACAATATATATCAAAAGATTGACAATTGTTTAGGTCCAATTTCAAAGTAAAATTAATTACAATGAACACCATTGGATAAAATGGTAAAAATATATTCTAATTATACTTTAAAACCACTCAAATTAATAATTTATCACTGTTAATGATTTTGATTAAAAAAAGTTGTTTTTAATTATAATTTAGTAATTTTCACTATTCATCAAAATATTAAAGTTATCCGAAAAGTACCAAAATTTCACCTTAGGCTAAATTCGATACTCCAAATCCAAAAATGAAGTCCATTTTGAGAGATAAAATTTCTAAAATTTTAAAAAGTAGGTATTACTATTCATAATGGCTACTTTGATTGGTCGTGGTGTGTGTTAGAACTCGAAGTTGCGTACAACACACACTACTGTATTATTCAAAGAGAAGCGTACCGTGGAAGCTCGGGGTGTTACATTATGAAACAGAGAATATAAAGGAAAATGACTCAGTTAACACCCAAAATGATGATAATACTAAAATATTATTAAAAAAGAAATATTAAAAGATCATATATGATATCATATTAATGTATATTATTATTTTATAATTTATTAACAATTATTTCACCATTATATAAGAGGTTAAACTCCCCCAACCATGGAAAAGTAAAAAGTAAGGGGTTTCTTATCTCACTTTTAATTCTGTGAGATTTCCATTTTTCGCCACTTATTTATTGGATGTGGTGTATTGTGTACTTTTATTTGATATATATTATCATGATTCTTTTTATATTCATGGTATTCTATGATTAATTTTGTGGTTATTAACTTTTGGTCATACGACTCAATTGATTACAATGAAGTAAGGGTTTTTCATCTCACTTTTTATTCCCGTGAGATTCATGCTATATTGGCCACTATTGTTTTTGTGGCTTATGTAATATAAATGATTTTACTCTTGGGTTAATATAATTTAATTTATGATTATTTACATCTTTATTTTATGATCCTTCTTTCATGGGTTGTATGTTTCATAAGTTAATAAATCGGTAATGGAATTTGAAATTCCAATTTCCACTCAGTGGGTTTTACACATACTTCATTGATTATTTTTCTCCCAGATTATGTGTGGAATCAATATTTATTATTTATGTAGTTATTTCCACTCGCCTTTGTGTGGATATAATTTTGATACACATAATCACACCCTGGATAATTTCTTAAGTCATTGATATAAACTTGATATTAACTCAATTTCCATTCATTGAGTTAAACATCCAAGTCATTGGTGTGTTTTTACAAGAATATGTGTGAATTTCCTCTGAGTGATTTACACTAAATATCCAATAATATTGAGTGTATTTATATTTTTCACACATAATTATGTCATTGATTTATCTTTTACTTAATGATATTGTCTTTATAAGGGATTTTATCTCAATTTACATTCCTTTGAGATATCATTGTTGTTATGCACCAATTCACTTTTATATGGTGTATATACTTCCATTTGACATAGTATATAATGAAATATTTTATTCTCATGGTATTATAATGTTTTTATTACCTCAATTATTTTTATTCAAGAGTCCCTAATTTGGATAGTAACTCTAACTAAAATTCTATTTTAAATGTTTTAAAAATTTATTCTTTTAAATCTTTCTCATTAATTTCCATGTTTTAAAAATGTTTTTAAGGTTTTATTTAAATGGAAATTAATGCTTTAAATTAATTTTAAAAGTTTCAATGTGTTATGGGAAACTTTGATTAAAAAATCTATTTTTAAACAGTTTCTTGACAAATAGTGTGACTTTTAAACGTTTTCATGAAAATGGGTGATATTTATCTCAAATAGTTTTAATGATTATTTTCATCTATGTTAATATCTTTCATTAATCTTGATTGTGGTTAATATGTTACAATAAAATCTTCCATATTGTATTTAATGAGTTATGTATGAATGTGGATGTGCCATTTTTATACAGTTCATGGTTTGTGGATAATGTATTGACATTTGGTATGCTAGTTTTAATATGAATGTTTATATTATGTTTCATTCTTCTCATATGAGGAATGAATTGGACTTAGTAAGTGATGGGTGGATCCCGCTATAGCTCCTCAATGCATCGGTAGGTCTCATGAGACAAACTAGTGTCTTGGAACAGGGCCTTGACAAAATCTTATTTGTAGCCTTGGAAGAAGGCCTTGACTACGTGGTTATGAAAGTATGGCATTATGCATTCCATCATTATGAAAGTGTCTATTGATATTGCATGTGATTATTCAACTAGTAGAATATCCATGTGATAAGTAAATGGAATTATTTGATTTTATATTTTCCATATTATACTGAAGTTCATGTTTAAAAGG
Source organism: Viscum album (assembly GCA_963277665.1). Lineage (NCBI taxonomy): Eukaryota > Viridiplantae > Streptophyta > Magnoliopsida > Santalales > Viscaceae > Viscum > Viscum album. Next base: position 285,031,278 of record OY728151.1, on the reverse strand, counting down.
CTTTTGTTTTAGTCTTATACATTTCCTTAAATGTTTATGCTTATTTATGAAAGTTTCCTCTATATTGTTATCGTTACTGAGCATCTGAGCTCACCCTTTTCTATGTTTTATTTTTCCCAGGATGTGAAGAAGTATATTATGACTGACCTGACAGAATAGTCTATGTGATCTCAGTGTTTTCTATGGAAACAATGTCATTGTAGTTTTCCATTTTATTATTTAATGTAAACCTTATGAATGTATCTAGTACTTTTAAGACTACTAAACTAATCGGTATTTTGAGACTTGATCTTTTGTGATCATGCCAATAATATATAATAATTCACTGACTCTAGGCTTCTGGGGTCGGGGCATTACAGATGGTATCAATGGAAGTTTAGTACAAACTTGGAAACTATATTTAGATAAACTCTTATTAGAGAACATTTCCCTAAGATATACTTTTAGGAATATTATAAAGAACATTCTAAAATTTTGTTATTGTAGATATTTTTTGAGTTTTCCACGCAATACATACCTGTTTGGATACAAGCAGGTAGAGGCAGCTCTGGAACAGACGTACGTAGGGGTAAAACCTGAAAACACCAATTTGAGCTAGACTCGAACGGGAACTGGTGCAAAAAAATGGGCCTTGCTGCACTCTTGGTTACGACACTCTTGAAGGATATGCTTAGGATAATTTACATTTTCATTATAAACAGATTTGAATGATTTTAATATAAGATGAGAATAAATGACCTTGGTTAATCCAAAGGTGTTTCAAATTAAAAATATGGTGTCATGATATTCTCTAAATGATTTTATAACCACTGTTACTCACACAATGCTTCCTAGTTTTAGTCAATGTATGGATTCCAAGTAAGTCATAGTTACATTGATAATGATGTACAAGGTGGGAATGGTTGTGGAAATGAGAAAAAAATGGAATGTTGATAGGCGTAAAAGATATCATGTTCATTCCAAATCAGTTTTCCAAAAATATGATCAACAATATATATATTAACCAACTCCCAAACTCAACAACGAAGAGAAATGTGATGAATGATAAGAGCTGTAGTAGTGGATACCATGGAGAAAAGAATCCTCAATTTCCATCATGTAGGAAATGTGGAAGGAGACACCCAGTAAAGCGTCTCAACGAAACAAAGAAATGATTTATGTGTGGTAAAGAAGGATATAAAGTAATGAATTTCTGAGGAAAAATGAAGAGTAATATGGAAGAAAAAAAATGGTCCCAATAATCCACTTACAATCATTTTTTTAAATGTATGGGACCTATCCAGTACCTGAGTGAATGAACTATTCTATAGGATATTTTCTTGGTCAAAGAATAAGCTATGTGGAAATAAATGGTTGGAGAAATGTTTAAAAGTATTATTTCACCTTGTTGATGGGATTACTTCGGAATAAATTTCTTTTTTATTTGTAACCCTACAGTTTGTCATGTAAAAATGATATTTGAGGAATAATTATCTTTTCTCTTGTGGATATATTTATAAATAACCATTGGGTTTTATATGATCATTGGGTTTGAGGCAATTAAAAGTTATTATATTTTGGGATGAAAATGCAAGGTATGAGATATGATTTGTGGTTAAATTATATTATGGTTATTTTGAGGAATTTATCTCATTTTGGTAATGTTATAAAATATATTTTTTGAAGAAGGACAACATGCAGACCATGTGACAACCCGTCGTGTCAAACAAAGATGTGGGAATCGAACCCACAACTAGTGTGATTGGGATTTATCGCCTACCACTAGACTATGTGAAGTCCATTTTCAGTGTGATTAATTATTTTTAGTTAACTAATTTTATTGATCAATAATAAGTTGATTTTGGATCTTATGTCTTATCAAATAAATACCCTTAGTATTGGAAAATGATTTTTTGATTAAGTGATAAATGTTATTTGGGAAGATGTTCTCTATGTTGGGAACACTATATGCCTATGAAAAATATAATACTATAGGATTTCATTGGGGAGTAATGTTGGATTTTTATCTATGTTTTTTTGGATTTATAGTGATTTGGGTTATTTATGGAAATTATTAACCTATAATAGAGAATATGTGATTAGTTTAATTAATTTAAAGTATTTGACTTTAATACTAGTCGATGTAATTTGAAGATACAATTTAATGTGGAAGACTACATAAACAAATTCTTCTTAGTGTTGGGTTTCAATATTATTTTGTATTATACTAAAGGATTTTAAGGAAAATTGTTTATTGAATGGTATTTATTTAACTTTAGAGTATTGATGGTTTAATTTTAGAAATTAATATTAGCGTTACTTTCTATAAAGGAATATCCTTTTGGGGGATCATTTGATCTTGTACTAACCATTTTTGTTTTGATTAATCTCTAAAGACAAGGTAAATATATAGTTTATCCTTTTTGGATCATGTGATTATCTAGAGGTTGATTCTACCTCTTCTGGTGTGACCAAGTCATCTTGAATACTCATCCTTTGAAAAAAAATGAGTTATCGGTAGAAATTTATTAAATAATGAAACTCTACTTAAAAAGTAAGTATATAAATTTATGTTATTTTTCAATCTCATAAATAAATTCCTCATCTTTATGAAATGTAACTTAAAAAGACAAAAAAAAAACATCGTCCGTTTAATTTTCCTACTGGGAAACTAGTGACCTTTAATCCCATCGCAAGTTTGTGGTTTTATTTTTGTTAACTTTCTCCTGATCATGTTTTATATCTCTCTCCATTAGAACATGAAACATAGTTTATCTTCCATATCCATGTTTTCCTATATGAAATCTTAGTATGGGTTATCTCGGGTGACCTTTGTACTTCTCTTTCTTTCTTTTAAAGTGATAGTTTTATTGACTCTTTTTCCAATGTTGGACATTGAATTATGTTCCCAAGCCCAATTTTGAAAATTGTGAGGATGCCATTTCCAAAAGTAGGAAGAATGTAACACCCCAAGCTTCCACAATACATTTCCATTTGAATAATGTAACAACTTGCGTTGTACGCAACTTCAAGATTCTAACCAGCGCGACCAATCAAACTAGCCATTATGAATAGTAATACCCACTTTTTGGAATTTTATAAATTTTATATTTCAATATTGACTTCATTTTTGGGTTCGTAATATCAAAATTAGCTTAGGGTGAATTTTTGGTATTTTTCTGAAAACATTCAGTTTTTTATAAATAGTGTAAAACACTAAGTTATAGTTTAAAACAAAATTTTTATTTAAATAATTATTTATTTTATTTAAATTTATTATAGTTCAATATAGATACATAATACCTATATATGTTCAATTTAGTTCATTGGAGTCATTTTATAATAATTTTAGATATATTAAAATTTTATGGAACTTTTTAACCATCTTTTACCCACCTCCTTGGAGCATTTGAAAATTTCAATAAAACATAGATTTACAATTTCTGTTAATTGAATTTCAAAAATCAGAGAGACATTATTGACATTAGTAAGTAAATTGTTTTTCAATAAGGTAAAAATAATTTTTTGTGAATAGTAACTTTTGACGTCTATTTACCATGGTTAAAAGTAAATAGGGTAATTAAGGGTAAAAATGATATTATTATTACCCTAACACATGTAATAATTATATTGTATAAGTATAATTCGACCAAAAAAACCATAGGAATAAAATATGAACCTATTTGGTCCACTTTTATTAGATTAGGACATTTATTATTATTTAATTCAAAGAAGAGTTAAAAGAGTTAAAATCAAACTTTAAAAAAGAAAACATTTTTAATATAGGGTTACACATAAGATAAATTAGACTATAAATATTCATTAGAAATATAAAAATATTTCCTACATAATGGTATTTTATTTATATTTTTTAGACATTAAATAATGTAATTTATTTATGACACAATGATGATGCACTAATTACCTATTTAATGAAATATTAAAATAATTTATATTATAAATATCCAAATAAATATAATTTGAGACTTATTTGGAATTAAACTAATTTTATAGGTTAATATGACATATTAGGGTTGGTTATATGAGTTGTTTTTGAAGTAATAATGTTTTTATGAATTTATAAAAAACAAAATACCAAATAGTGTCAAAATTGCCACAAAAGTGTCTTTAAAACAAATATTATATTATTAATTGATATTCTATACCTAAAAATATAAGGTTCGAAAAAATGACTTATATAATGATAGGTGTATCATTAATTAACCAGTTGGGGTTATCTTGGAATTATATAGTAAGTTTATTGACCATATAATATAAAAATACAAAAAGATATGGTAAATGTCAAACTATTTAACTAAGAGTTTAATAAAAATGATAAGGATAATATATTGACCCAAACCTGTCTAAAACCTATTGGTTGAGTGTTTTGAGAACCCTACACACCTTATCCTTCAAATATTCCTTTTTTGAGCCATTGGAAACTGAAAATGATTTTATTATAAAGTAATATTTCTAGCATTTCCTAAGGTGCCCTCACCCCCCTTATAAAAGGACACTCCCCATTCCCTCAAATTCACACCTTCAAAGCCTCTTGTCTTGGCCAACCTCTTCCCAAATACCCTTTGAACTATCCTAACTTCATCCTAGAGGCCTCTATTTAGTCATAAATCCAACCTGAAGATAACGTTTGATCAAATCAAAATGAAGAACCCAAAGAAGAGGTAAATATCTCATAACCTCTTTCTAGTTACTTTCATCTTCCACTTCGTCATTCTCTATTTTTTTTGATTCTAAAATAATAACTCTGTTATCTTCTACATAATTTGATTTTATTATAAATATGGTACAACCATATTAATTATTCTATCTATCATTTGAATGAAATGTCACTATATGTGCATATGTACGACTTACCATCTCTACGTCATGGTGTAATTGATATTCAATACATTATTATTTGGATGGGTATAATAATGATGTGTAATTGTTGTAAATAATAAATATAACATTATAATGATTATGTATATGTTATATAACATCCCATTATATATTATTTTAATATCAAAAGAATGATATTGTTGCTCGTGCGTACGTACATATTACCGTCTCCATGAACGCGATGAGATTTAATTCCCCATCATAATCCATTCAAGACTAATTTTCATTAGATGATTAAAAATAATTTTTAAAGACTTAATATCTATCTTAATAGGAATAAGATACATCATATTCATAAAAAATACTACTGACGAAGCAAAACATATAAAGGAAAACGAATCAGTTAACACCCGAAACGACGATAATACTAAGATATTATTAACAAATCAATATTAAAAGATCATATATTATATAATATTAATGTATATGATTCTTTTATAATTTAATAACAATTATTTCACCTTTATACCAGATGTTAACCTATCCTAGACCAAGGAAAATTAAAAAGTAAGGGTATTCTTAACTCAATTTTAATTCTGTGAGATTTCCATTGTTCACCGCTTATTTATTGGATGTGCTGTATTGTGTACTGCCATTTGATATATATTATCATGATTCTTTTTATATTCAAGGTATTATGTGATTTATTTTGTGGTTATTAACTTTTTTTCACATGACTCGATTGATTACAATGAAGTTAGGGTTTTTCATCTCACTTTTTATTCCCGTGAGATTCATGCTATATTGGCCACTATTTCCTTTTGTGTGGTGTATGTACTATCCATGACTGTATTCTTGGTGTAATATAGATTAATTTATGAGTATTTAAATCTTCATTTTATGATCCTTCTTTCATGGGTTGTATGTTTCATAATTACCAAATCGGTAAGGGAATTTCAAATTTCAATTTCCACTCAGTGGGCTTTACGCACACTTCATTGATTATTTTACTCCAAGATTGTGTGTGGATCACTATTTATTATTTATGTAGTAATTTCCATGACCCTTTTTGTGGATGTAATTTTTATTCATATAATAACTCCATTGAAAATTTCTAGTGTCATTGATATAAACTTGATCTTAACTAAATTTCCATTCATTGAGTTAAACATCCAAGTCATTAGTGTGTTTTTACAAGAATATGTGTGAATGTACTCCAATTGGTTTACACTAAATATCTAATAATAATGACTGTATTTATATTTTTCACAGATAATTATCTCATTGATTTATCCTTTACCTAAGAATACTATCTTTATACGGGATTTCATCTAAATTTACATTTTTTTGATACTTCTTGTTGTTATGCACCAATTATATTTTATATCGTGTATATGTTGTCCTTTGACAAAATATATAATGAAATAATTTATTCTCATGGTATTATAACGTTTTTATTACCTCAATAATTCGAATTCTAGTGTCTCTATTTTGGATAGTAACTCTAACTAAAATATCATTTTAAATTTTTTATAAATTTATTCTTCTAAATATTTCTCATTAATGTCCATGTTTTAAAAATGATTTTAATGATTTATTTATATGGACATTAATGTTTTAAATTTCTCTTAAAAGTTTCAAAGTGGTATGGGACAGTTTGATTCCAAAATATATTTTTAAAAGACTTCTTGGAAAATAGTGTGACCTTTAAATGTTTTCAAGAAAAAGGGGGATATTTCTCTCAATTAGTTTTGATGATTATTTTCATTATTGTAAATATCCTTCATTATTCTCGATTAAGGATAATCAGTTACAATACAATCTTCCATATTTTATTTAATGAGTTATGTTTGAATGTCGATGTGCTATTTTTATCCCAATCATGGTTTGTGGATAAAGTATTGACATTTCGTATTCTAGTTTTAATACGAATGTTTATGTTATGATTCAAACTTTTCATATGGGGAATGCATTGGACATAGTAAGTGAATGGTGGAGCCAGATATAGCTCCTCGATGCATCAGTAGGTCTCATGAGAGAAACTAGTTTCTTGGTACAAGTCCTTGACAAAATCTTTTTTGTAGTATTGGCACAAGTCCTTGACTATGTGGTTATGAATGCCTTGCATTATTTATTCCATCATTATGAAAGTGGCTATTGATATTTCATGTGAATATTCGACTAGTAGAATATCCATGTGAATAAGTAAATGGAATTATTTTATTTTGCCTTTTCCATATTATGCTGAAGATCAAGTTTAAAAGGCTTTTGTTTTAGTCTTATACATTTCCCTAAATGTTAATGATTATTTATGAAAGTTTCTACTATATTGTTATCCGTACTGAGCATATGTGGTCACCCATTTCTATGTTTTATTTTTCCCATGATGCGATGAAGTATATTATGACTGATCTGTAGGGATAGTCTATGGGTTCTCAGTGTTGCATATGAAAACAAAGTCATTGTAGTTTTCCATTGTTTGATGTAATGTAGACCTTATGAATGTATCTAGTACTTAAAAGTCTACTAAACTAATTGTTATTTCAATACATGATCTTTTATGTTCATTCCAATGATACGTAATAATGCACCGACTCTAGGCTTTTGGGGTCGGGGCATTACAAATTCTTAGACCGTGAAAATATCATTTAGAACCAACACTTCTATATTACATGGTTACCACACAATTATCCGTAACCATGCTCCTAAATCGTAAACTTATATTTTCTTACTAAAATTTCTAAATATTCATTCCTAATATCTATAAATTCCTTTGAACCTCAAAATATATTACCCAAGACCAAGATATATACACATTTCACTCATATGGGTTCACAATTATTACAACTATTGAATATTTGATCCCAAGAAAGGCTCATTTTCATGACACAAAAAAGTGATAAAGTCATTGTTGTCTCATCAAGGATTCATTATACCATGTTTCATAGTTAAACCTTAAAAAATTATATATAAATCAAACCAATGGGATATTATTTCAATTTACCACCTTATCTTGTAATCCTCTATCATAAGAGGACCTTCAATCACTGATTTATTCGGTTCGATTTTAGCATCCTCCACCTCAATCATGTGGGATGGGTCTTATTGGTACTTCTTCAATTGAGAAACATGGAACACATTATCGATGGGAGTCAAATAAATAGGAAAATCAAATCAATAATTAACCATCCAAAGTCACACTAAAATCCCAAAAATATTAATATAAGGAGGTTATTACTTACCCAGACTCCCCAAATTTCTAAGTCACAATTGAGGTGAAGATCTGAGGAAATCTTAATTTCTTACCTCAATTTATAACAAAGAATGATAGTGGACTAAATTTAATTTAATTTATATTGTGAATATTTATAATATCATTCGATGTAATGACACAATCCATAACATATTGGGAAAATACTCAGTCCAAAAATATTCTTCTCACATCCCTCAACCTAACAATATAAGGGTCTACAATTTTTTCCATACAATGATTAAAAGGTTTCATCTGATCCAAGAATAATAGAAATCATTATAAGAGACCTCAAAAATAGTAGATACCATTGTTGGGAATGAAAAATGTTCAAAAAAACATCTAGAAAATAACATCAAGAAATATATAAGTATTTATAATATGATAATCTACTTGAAGATAATACATCATGCTCAATAATAATTATGAACATATCGAAGTCAATAATTTGTTACTTAATTGAGATGCATGGAATGGATATCCAATAGAATATATAATAGAAAAGATAAAATAGAGCTACATGACCTAGAAATTTTCAAGATCATCGTCCAAACCAATCTCTTTAGAAGGATTATATGTGTAAAACCATGAGATTTTGTGAATTATTTTGTTATGAATTAATTTAATCAGTCTATATTTTTCATTTCACGCAATGTTGAATATATATTTTGTTGTAAGGAATCATAAATTGTGTCTTGGGTTATATTCAAGAGAAATTCATGGTTATGGTACAACAAATACTTAGATTAGCTTGGGCCACAAAAAATGATTTCTTACGTTTATTAGACACAATACAAAGTCCCTTCAATATCTTGTGTTACATGCAAAGTTGAGTTTTACTAAACTACAAGATACTATTAATATTATTATTAAAATATTATTATATTTACCACCTAGGCATGGGAAGATAAACTTCAAATAATATTAACTAAATTTTGAAAATATGGTAATACATATTTGTAAAATTAATCTATTTGTTATAAAACACAATAATTGAATGTAATAACTATAGGAAAATAAAGAAATTAAATTTATAATAAAACCATTTTTTATTGTACAAACGCAGTTTTATCTCAATAATTTAAAAAAACGTTTTTGGATTAATTTTTTTGTAAAATTTATCAATTATATAATTAATAAATATATTTGATACTCATCCAATATATTTTATAAGTATAGTATAACAACAAATACAATTTTTTGAATAAAAATTCGTATTCTTCTAAAAGTCAATCCCCCCCCTTGAATGGAAAACCCAATTTAAATATTATTTTTTATATTATTAAAATATTTATTTGAAAAAATAAACATTATTTTTGAAATAAGAAATTAATCATTAGATTAAGGTGAATTTATGTTATTTTTCTATGAATATTTTTTATGTATAGTGAATAATACTAAATTTTAATTCCAATTTTTTTTTGGGTAATTTATTAATAAGGTTAAATTATATATTTTTTGGTTTTAAAGTTTTATTTGAAAAATTATACATAAATTAATCTATTTTAGGTCATCAAAATTAATTTAACATTGAAAATATATTAAAAAACATACAAAACTGTAAACATTTTTTCTTAAAAGTCTACTTTGTTGTCCCTTACATGGGATTAAATTTGAAATAATTTATACCAATTATGTGATTGGAATTTAGAAAAATGGATTCCACATTTTGAATCAGAATAATATATAATTTCAAATAATTTTAACTCAGTTTTTGACAAAAAAAATCCTTACTAAAAGTAATTAAAATTTATTATAATGATTAAGAGAAAAATTTGAATAACAAGGGACTAATCCTTACACATAAGGGCCAAATGTCCTAGAAACTTAAGGAAAATCAATTATATTTATCTATTTAGACTCTAACCTCCATTTTATTTAATTTTTTTCATTATTGGAACCACTTTTCTTAGAAATAACATGGGTGGAATTCCCTTTCAAAAACATACAAAAATTACCCTCCACCTTCACTATAAAATGACACTCTTCCCTACCAATTTTTCACACCTATGAAGATTTTTATATGACCAGAACTCTAATAAAATAATATCCCAATATTCCTATTTCATCCTATAATACTCTTATCTTGGGAGAAATCCATCCAAGGAATCCCTTTGGTGAAAACTAAAAGGAGTTACCCAAAGAAAAGGTTGCATCCGTCCCCAGTCTCTTTTGTTTTATTTTCATTATCCACCCCCTAAATTATTCCTATTAAATCATAATTATTAAAATATTTATCCTAAATATAAGGATTTTTTTAAATTATATGGTCTCTATATACACATAAATACTAATCCATTGGATGGGAAATGAACTAACCATTCTTGTGTACGACGAACTACCACCTCACGGAATGTTGTAGTTCATTTTTCCTTTAAAACTTCTCATGGATTTAAATTAGGATGTAAAAACTATTTTTTATTTTATTTATCATATATTTATTCTTATAGAATAATTATATAACACATGACTTCATGATTTCTATTTTTTGTAAAAACAATAATTTCATTTAGGGATGTGTGAACTAACACCTCCTCAAAGGGATGTGATTCATTCCCACTCTACATGGAATGTATTAAGGATAGGTTTAGTGAAATTATATTAAATATATGAAATAATAATTGAAATAAAATTATATATATATATATATATCATTTTCATTCTTTATTTCAATATGAAAATAAAATGCCAACAACGTTCATGTGTACATATAGTCTACTGTCTTCATGAACGATGTATTCTATTTCATATTTCTATATTAAATATATTAATATAAATACATATATAATAAATATATATTATATTTATCTCAAAATTTAAATTATATAAATAATTAAATAGTTATCTAAGTAAGAGGATTGAGAATAACAAGCCAAACCATATATAATGAACAAAACATATATTACCTCAAATGTAACACTAACATGAACTCATTAATAAATGGGTAATATAAAGTCATATAAAAATAATATATGTTATTATATATAATAAAATATATATTTTTTATATTTATAATAAACTTATTTTTATTATAAATGTTTTTTTAAAATGTATAATGAAAATCATTACTTATGGTAATAGAATTTCATCTCAATTTTTATTTTATAGAAATACATACCATATTCACCACTTTTTTATATTGTGTGATGTATATACTAACCTTTGAAATAATATATGATTAATTTACATAGTTTAATTATATTATAATTTTCAATATACTTTATTATTTTTTGGGGATCATGATTGAAAATTTACTCAAGTTGTAAGGGTTTTCTCATCTCACATTTGTTTTTTGTGAGACAAATGCCATGTTGACGTACTATTTATTATATATATTTTTTATAATATACATGAATTTAATTTAATATTCTTAGTTATATAATTATCAGTATCTAAATATCCATTTTATGACCTTTATTTCATGGTTTTTATGTTTCAAATGTTTCTATATCGGTAAAGTAATTTTGTATCAATTTTCCTTCTTAGTTATATAATTATCAATATCTACATATCCATTTAATGAGGTGTTTATATTGAAATTTAAATATTATATCATTAATATACTTATTTTAATGATATTCTAATATTCATGCAATTATATTCTTTCCACTTTATTATGATTCAATGTTACCAAAGTGGTAACATTTTATTGCTACAATCTCATTGTTTATCGAGATTGTTTATGATTATACTTACCTTGGTTAAATATTATGATACATATATTAGTCACTCCCATTAAATATAATATCCTGTGGTTATAACTATTATATTCAAGAAATTGTACTCATTTCTACTCCGTGGTACTTAAGAAAGTTAAAAAAATTATGAAAATATGAATTTATTTCAAATTTTAGTTGGAAATATGTATAATTTTAAAACCGTGCTTTATAAAAATTCTTTAATATTTTTTACTATTATCCTATGATGATTAATGGAAAATTTTAGCCATGTTTTACTATTATAGAAAATGGTTTTAAAATTATTCTTCTTGTCATTTTCCAATCAGGTCACTTTTATAAACATTTAAGGTATAAATGGAATGTTCAAAATGTATGGACTTACCCTCCATCATGACCATCATTTTATGATAGATAACATCATAATTTTAGAAGATTATTATTTAAAAAGAATGTTTTTCTAATATTAAAGAAATTTTTTGTGTTTCATGTTGTTTTAAAAGAAATTTTTTTAATACAATTTTATGCTCAAATAATATTTTAAGTGTATTTTCAAATCATCCATTAATTTTTTTCAAATTTTTGTTTTCAAAGAAAATAATTTTAAAAATTTAAATGTTTCATTATATTTTTTCATATATATTTTCGCAAAAAGAGTATTTAAAATGGGTTCAAGGATTCATTTTTAGGTTTTTAAATTATTTTAAAACAAAAATGTTTACAAAATATTTTCATGCATGCTCTATAAGATATTAAAAGGAATTTTAAAAGAAAAAGGTTTTAAAAATGATTTATGTTCTAAAAAATTGTATTTAATGGTGGAAAAGATATATTCATAAAGAAATGTTTTATATTTAATTTCATAAAATTATTTTTAAAAAAATATTTTGAAATATTTTATAAAAATTACTTCAAGGAATGACTATTTTCCTTAAGAAATATTTCATGATATCTTTAAAATCACTATTCATATAAGATGAAAATCATTCGTGTTAGTCATTAAATTATATGGAAATGATCCAAATTTTCTATTCATATTCTATCTCTAAATGGTATATGTATTAATGGAATGACGTTTGTGATACCCTTTTCTCTTTATGAGATTATATGTTTAGGAAACCCATTTTACTTTCATGGGTTATATTCTTATGAAACCCATTTATTTTCACAAGTTATTCTTTGATAAAATGGTTATAAAACCTGTAACACCCCAAGCTTCTACGGTACGCTTCTCTTTGAATAATGCGATAACGTGTGTTGTACGCAACACCGAGTTCTAACAACCAATAAAACTAGCCGTTATGAATAGTAATACCTACTTTTTAAAATTATATATATTTTATATTTCAAAATAGACTTCATTTTTGGATTTGGAATATCTAATTTAGCCTAAGGTGAAATTTTAGTACTTTTCGGATAACTTTCATATTTTGATGAATAGTGAAAATTACTAAATTTTAATTAAAAACAACTTTTTTAATCAAAATGATTAATAGTGATAAATTATGAATTTGAGTGGTTTTAAAGTATATTTAGAATATATTTTTACAATTTAACATAATTTTGGTCATTGGACATAATTTTACAATTAAACTGAACATAAACAAGTGTCAATCTTTTGATAGTTATTATCTCTTAAAAACACGCTTTTTGTTTTGACAGCGGGAATTAATTTTAAATTAATTTCTGCCACTTCTGTGTTTTGAATTTAGGAAAATGGATTCCATATTTGGAATCAGGATGTTCAAATTGTGTAAATAGGTAACTTTTATTTTTAGACATTTTGAATAATTACTGCGGTAAATATTTTATTTACCATGGTTAAGGGTAAATCCGGTAAATAAGGGTTAAAAAATAATATTATAATAATACTAAATTACCCTAAAACGTGTCTTAACCCTATTGGTTGATACATGGTCGACCATGGTCATCTTTGGGTCGATTTTGGGACCCCATGGATCCACTTGTAAGTGATAATGACACTTTATTTTAATTAAGTTACAATGAATACAAAAATGGCACAAGCATATATCTTTTAGCAAAACAATTGTTACATAGGGTTATATATGTTAGATTTTATATTATAAATATTCATTAGAAAGATAAAAATATTTCCTACATAATTATATTTTATTTATAATTTTTAGACATTAAATAATTTATTTTATTTATGACACAATGATGATGCAGTAATTACTATAATAGTGAAAAAATAAAATAATTGATATTATAAATACCCAAATAAATATAATATGAAACTTTTAATGAATTAAACTAATTTTATAGGATAATATGATATATTAGTATTGATTTAATTGACTTTTTTCGAAGTAATCAATCTGTTATGAGTTTCACAAAAATCAACTATTGAATAGTGTCAAAATTGACATAAAAGAGTTCTTAAAACAAATATTATATTATTAATTGATATTAAATTCCTAAAAATCTAAGGTTCGGCCAAGAGACTTATATCATGATAGGTTCTTCATTAATGGACCACTTGGGGGTCTCTTGGATGTATTTAGTAAGTTTATTAACCATATTATATAAAAATACAAAGAGACATTGTAAAAGTGAAACTAATTAACTTAGAGTTAATACTTAAAGATAAGGTTAATATAAGTACCAAAACCTGTATAAATTCTATTGGTTGAGTTGTTTTCGACCCATACCCACCTTAACATTTGAATAATCAACTTTGGAGCCATTAGAAACCGAATATGAATTTATTATAAATTAATATTTCTAGCTTTTCCAAAGGTGCCCCTCACCCCTCTTATAAAAGGGCACTCCTCCTTCTCATTTCTTCACACCTTCAAAGCCTGTTGGTTCGGCCAAAATCTGCCCAAATACTCTCCCAACATCCCTAAATACAACCTAGAGGCCTTATTTTGATCAGAAAGCCAACCTAAGGAGCCCTTTTGATCAAATCAAAAGGAAGAACCCGAAGAAGAGGTAATGTTTTCACCACCCCTTTTAAAGTTCCTTTCTTCTTCCACTTCTTCTTTATTTGTTCTTACCATTCTAAAATAATAACTCCAGTATCTCACATATACTGTGATGTTATTATAAATATGGTACAACCATATTCAGTATTCTATCCACCCTTTTAATAACATGTCACCATACGTGCGTACGTACGGCTTACCGTCTCCACATCGTGGTGTAATTGTTATTCAATATAATATTATTTGGATGGGTATAATAATGATGTTTAACTCAGGTAAATAATAAATATAACATGTTAATGATTCTGTATATATGATATACCATCCATTTATATATTATTTTAATATCAAAAGAATGATATTGTCGCTCGTGCGTACATACGGACTACCGTCTCCACGAACGTGATGAGATTCATTCTCCATCGTATCCATTCAAGTATAATTATCATTTGATGATTTAAAAATGACGTTTTAGGACTTGATATCATTCTAGATATGAATAAGATACAACAAACATGGCTTATGTAACAAAACATATAAAAGAAAATGAGTAAGTTAACACCCGAAACGACGATAATTCTAAGATATTATTAACAAATCAATGTTAAAAGATCATATATGATATCATATTAATATATATGATTATTGTATAATTTAATAACAATTATTTCACCATTATACAGGAGGTTAACCTACCCCAACCAAGGAAAAGTACAAGGTAAGGGTTATTTCACAATCTCTTCATTATCCGAGGTTGTTTATACGTAATAATCTACTGGGATCTCTTTATCATCCACATCCATATTTCTTCGAAATGTATTTCAAAACATATTTATTATTTACAAGAATATGGGTTAAAGTCATTTATACCCTTGTTTGACTTTTTATAAGAGGTTTATAAAGGAATCTTTCCGTCGTTTTCAAAACAAGGTCCTTTTTAACCTTTTCGACAGAATTATGGTAAGAATGTTTTTTTAACTTATACAGCGGGTGCGGCTATTTTCCGCCGTTATAAAATCTTCAAAGCTTCCATTACAAGCTTATAAGAATATTTTCAAAGAAAATGTTTTATTTTATATGGATCTTAAATGATTTCAAAATAAAAGGAGGTATTTCTTTTAAAAGAATTTTGATTTCATCTATGTCAACATCCTTTGATGGATTTTAAGATTATTTGAAGTTGATTTATTATGATACAAAACTTCTATATAGTATTGAAGGTTTTGTGATATGTTTGAATGTGGATGTGCTATTTTTATACCATTCATAGTTTATGGTGAAAGTATTGACATTTCTTATGCTAGTTTTAATACGAATGTTTATGTTATGTTTAAACCTTTTTATATGGGAATGCATTGGACTTAATATGTGACGGGTGGAGCCCGCTATAGCTCCTCGATGCATCGGTAGGTCTCATGAGACAAACTAGTGTCTTGGCACAAGGCCTTGACAAAATCTTATTTGTAGTCTTGGCACGAGGCCTTGACTATGTGGTTATGATAGTCTGGCATTATGCATTCCAACATTATGAAAGTGGTTATTGATTTTTGCATGTGATTATTCGATTAGTAGAATATCCATGTGAATAAGTAAATGGAATTATTTCATTTTATTTATGCCGTACCATGTTGAAAGTTCATGTTTGAAAGGCTTTTGTTTTAGTTATACATTGCCTTAAATGTTTATTCTTATTTATGAAAGTTTCCGCTATATTGTTATCCTTACTGGGAATTTGAGCTCACCCCTTTTCTATGTTTTATTTTTCCCAGGAAGTGAAGAAGTAAATTATGAATGACCTGCAGGGATATTATGTGGGGATATGAGTGCGGATTATGGAGACATTATGTTGTTGTAGTAGTTTTTCATTTTATGATGTAATGTAAACTTATGAACATATCTACTGTTTCCAAGGCTACTAAACCAATCGGTCTTTCGAGATTTGATCTTTCTTGTGATCATGCCAATGTTATGTAATAATGCACCGACTCTGGGTAACTAGGGTCGGGGCATTATAGTTGGTATCAGATGAAGTTTAGTACAAACCTTGGAAGCTAGATTTAGATAAAATCTGATTAGAGCACGTAGACCTAAGATGAACTTTGAGGATTAGTATAGAAGAACTTCCTAGAATTTTGGTATTGTAGAGATTTTGTGAGTTTTCCGAGCAATACATCCCTGTCTGGATATGAGCAGGTAGAGGCTGCTCTGGCACAGATGTACCTAGGGGTAAAACCCGAAAACACCGCTTTGAGCTAGACTCGAACGGGAACTGGTGCACGACAACGGGCCTTGCTGCACTCTTGGTTACGACACTCCCGGGGGATATGCTTAGGATAACTCTCATTTTCTTTACAAATCATTATGAAGGGTTTATGAGTATATACTTCCTCAAAGAATTTTTTTTTATGATTATGGATTATATCCATAAATAGTTCAATTTATGTTAAGTGTTTTATAAGTATGGGATTATGTATTTTGATTCATAAACTGATCTAGTTTATGCCATTGTTTAGAAATGGCGCCTAGTGGAAGAAATTGAAACCGTATCAATGCACGCACTCCATGTAGGGATTTCCCTCCTGCTCAAGATAATTATAGTGGAGCTGGTGATGGAACTGGAGCCGATCAGCTAATCACCATACTGGGACAACTTACTCAGGTTATGAATAATAACCTTACCCGTATGGAGCACCCTGATCCGCAACATGGAGGATCAATGTTAGATCTATTCATGAGGAAACAACCACCAACGTTCAATGGGAATACAAATCCCTTAGTAGCCGAGCAGTGGATAAATTCCCTAGAGAAAATATTTCAGGCTTTGGGGAGAAGTGAAAGGGAAAAGGTTATCATGGCAGTTTACCGCCTCACTGGAGATGCTGATCAATGGTGGTCATTGATTCAAAACATGAAGGAAGATGATGAAGTATCAAATATGGAATGGAGGGAGTTCAAAGATCTGTTTTTAGAAAAATACTTTCCTCGCGACCATCGAGAAGATATGGAAAGACAATTTCTGAGTCTGAGACAAAAGGAGGATGAGAATGTCACAAAGTATGAGGCTAACTTTACAAGGTTAGCGAGGTATGTTGGAGATTATATTCGCAACCCAAGAAGTAATATTGATCGTTTATTTGATGGGTTAAAACCATTTCTCCGTCGAGCGTTAGTCTCACAATCCTTTTCATCGTACGAAGACATTGTCTCATGTGCTATCAAGACCGAAAAGGAATTCTCTAAGTCTTATGACTTTAAAGCAAAGCAAGAGAAGAAGAGGCCTGCTGATCAATTTGGGAATGGAAATAAGGGGAAGAAATGAAAGGTTGAATATCCATCATGTGGTAAATGTGGGAAGAAACACCCCGGTGCTTGCTTGAAGGGAATGGGAGTCTGTTACAAGTGTGGTGAAAAAGGCCACCAAGCTCGTGATTGCAAAGGGAAGAAGGAAGCCACCAACGTTCAGTGCTACAATTGCAGGGAGATGGGACATTATGCGAATGAATGTCCTAAGCGTCAGGAGAACTTACCTCAGAAAAGGCCAAGGGATCAAGGCCAAGCTTATGCTATCACTACTGCAGAGGTAGAAGCTCCAAAAGACGTGGTGGCAGGTAATTTAATGGTTTCCTCAAGTTTAGCAAATGCATTATTTGACTCTGGATCGTCGCATTGTTTCATATCTTCCCAGTTTGCTAATAAAATTAGATATTTCCAATTTGATTTAATAAGGGAGTTGTCAGTTAAAACTCCTAAGGGAAGTATCATTGCAGCAAAGTTTTGTGAATCAGTCCCCATTAGAGCACATAAATTTTCTTTATCTGCTGATCTCATCATCATACCTATGATTGAGTTTGATATAATCCTCGGTATGGACTGGATTTTGGACTATGATGCGAAGATTTATTGTAAGAAGAAAGAGGTTATGATTCTTGATGATAATGATAAGGAACACCTTATCTTTAGAGCAGAATCGTCACCACCTAATTCTTATTTAGATCCACCCCCAGTAGCTCAACTTAATTCAATTATTGGGGAGGAAGAGAATGAAATAACTGTCGGTGAGGAAAGGAATGTTCAAATAGAGGATGTACCTATTGTGAAAGAATTTATAGATGTATTTCCAGAAGATTTTCCTGGACATCCTCCAGAACGAGAAGTTGAGTTTTCCATTGATTTGATTCCTGGATCAAGGCCTATATCAAAGACACCTTATAGAATGGCCACTGTAGAGTTAGTCGAACTAAAGAAACAACTAGAGGAATTGAGTAATAAGGGATTTATTCGCCCTAGTGTTTCTCCATGGGGAGCCCCTGTTCTTTTTGTTAAAAAGAAATATGGATCTATGAGGTTATGTATCGACTACAGGGAGATCAATGCTATAACGATAAAGAACAAGTATCCCCTACCTCGTATTGATGATTTATTTGACCAACTGCATGGAGCTCAATACTTTTCAAAGATTGACCTTCGATCTGGATACCATCAGTTGTGTGTGAAGAAGGAAGACATTCCAAAGACAGCATTTCGAACCAGGTACGGGCATTACGAGTTTACTGTAATGCCGTTTGGATTGACTAATGCACCCTCTGTATTCATGGATCTGATGAATAGAGTTTTCAAGGAGTATCTCGATGAATTTGTGGTGGTATTTATTGATGATATCTTGGTATACTCCAAAACCTATGAAGATCATGAAAATCACTTGCGCATTATCTTGAAGACTCTGAGGAGGCTTGAATTATATGGGAAGTTTAGCAAGTGTGAATTCTGGCTTCATGAGATTTCTTTTCTTGGCCATATTTTCTCTAAAGATGGAATCTCTGTTGATACTTCTAAGACCAAGGCAATCCAAGAATGGCCAGCACCTACGAGTATAACTGAGCTACGTAGTTTTATTGGTTTGGCAGGTTATTATCGACGTTTCGTCCAGAATTTTGCCCGATTGGCTAACCTATTAACGAAGCTCACATGTAAAGGGGTTAAATTTGTTTGGACAAAAGAGTGTAAAGAATGTTTCGAAGAACTGAAGAGAAGATTAGTCAATGCTCCTATAGTGACTCTACCATCGGGGAATGATGGGTTCGTTATTTATAGTGATGCATCAAAGAAAGGACTTGGTTGTGTCCTTATGCAGAATGATAGAGTTATTGCCTATGCATCATGACAGTTGAAAATTCATGAACAAAACTATCCTACTCATGATCTCGAGTTAGAAGCTGTGATATTTTCTTTGAATATATGGAGGCACTACCTCTATGGTGAAAAATGTGAGATTTATACTGATCACAAGAGTTTGAAGTATATTTTCTCACAAAAAGAACTCAACATGAGGCAAAGGAGATGGCTTGAATTACTCAAGGATTATGATTGCACGATACACTACCACCTGGGGAAGGCAAACAAGGTGGCAGATGCTTTGAGTAGAAAAGACCATGGAGTTTTGAACAATATGAGAATTGAAAGGGATCCAATTTTCATGGATCTAGTGAAGATGGACATGGGAATAACCAGGGAAGGTGAAACATCAATGCTTTTTCAAATGGTTGCCAAACCATATTTAATAGAAAGGATTAAGAGTACTCAGACCGATGATGAAGAATTTCAAAAGAAGATTAAAGCTGTGAATGATGGGAGATTGAGAGACTTTGTGTATGAAGATGGAATTTTGAAATTCGGGAAGAGACTTTGTGTTCCCGATTTACCTGATCTAAAAAGGGAATTGCTGGATGATGCTCATAGTTCCAATTTCTCTATACACCCTGGGAGCACAAAAATGTATAGAGATTTGAAGGAACATTTTTGGTGGGACAACATGAAGAGGGAGACTGCTGATTTTGTGTCAAGATGTATGGTTTGTCAACAAGTGAAAGCTGGAAGGCAACAGCCTAGAGGAGTCATGAAACCTCTTCCCATACCAGAGTGGAAATGGGAAAATATTACGATGGACTTTGTCATGGGGCTACCAAAGACTCCTAGAAGGAATGATGCAATATGGGTTATTGTTGATCGCCTTACCAAGTCAGCACATTTTCTTGCTATACGAGAAGATCTACCCCTGGAACGTCTAGAAAGACTATATATTAATGAAGTTGTGAGACTTCATGGAGTACCCTTATCAATTGTTTCTGGTCGTGATCCCCGTTTTACTTCAAGATTTTGGAAAAGTCTTCAGAAATCCCTGGATACTGAACTTCATTTGAGCACTGCTTACCACCCTCAGACAGATGGACAATCAGAACGGACTATTCAGACCTTAGAAGACATGTTGAGATCTTGCTCACTTGACTTTCTGGGTATGTGGGATCAATATTTACCACTGGTAGAATTTTCCTATAACAATAGCTTCCATTCGAGTATTTAGATGGCACCATATGAAGCGTTATACGGAAAGAGATGTCGTACACCAACCTGTTGGGATGACGTTGGTGAAAGAAAACTTGTAGGCCCAGAACTGGTGGAGGAAATGGTGGAAAAGGTGAAAGTAATCAAAAATCACATCAAAGCAGCTCAAAGTAGGCAGAAGAGATATGCCGATAATCGAAGGAAAGATTTGGAATTTCAAGTCGGTGATCATGTTTTCCTGAAGGTATCTCTGTGGAAGGGAGTCATACGTTTTGGTAAGAAAGGTAAATTGAGTCCTAGGTACATCGGACCTTTCGAAATTCTAGAACGAATTGGGGTTGTAGCTTACCGATTGGCAATGCCGCCAAGTATCTCCAAAGTTCACGATGTGTTCCACGTATCTCTGTTGAGGAAATACATGCCTGATCCAACGCATGTACTCACCTATGAGGAATTAGAACTGGAACCCGATCTTTCCTATTGTGAAGAGCCCGTCAGGATTCTTGATACGAGAGAACAAGTACTGAGAAACCGGATGACACGTCTGGTAAAAGTTTTGTGGAGAAACCATAAGATGGAAGAGGCAACGTGGGAAACCGAGGAACTTATGATAAAGAACCACCCGAGTCTTTTCATGCGATAGTATTCTAGAAATTTTGAGGATGAAATTATTTGAAGGAGGGGAGAATGTAACACCCCAAGCTTCTACGGTACGCTTCTCTTTGAATAATGCGATAGCGTGTGTTGTACGCAACACCGAGTTCTAACAACCAATCAAACTAGCCGTTATGAATAGTAATACCTACTTTTTAAAATTATATATATTTTATATTTCAAAATAGACTTCATTTTTGGATTCGGAATATCTAATTTAGCCTAAGGTGAAATTTTGGTACTTTTCGGATAACTTTCATATTTTGATGAATAGTGAAAATTACTAAATTTTAATTAAAAACAACTTTTTTAATCAAAATAATTAATAGTGATAAATTATGAATTTGAGTGGTTTTAAAGTATATTTATAATATATTTTTACCATTTAATATAATTTTGGTCATTGGACAGAATTTTACAATTAAACCGAACATAAACAAGTGTCAATCTTTTGATAGTTATTATCTCTTAAAAACACGCTTTTTGTTTTGACAGCGGGAATTAATTTTAAATTAATTTCTGCCACTTCTATGTTTTGAATTTATGAAAATTTATTCCATATTTGGAATCAGGATGCTCAAATTGTGTAAATAGGTAACTTTTATTTTTAGACATTTTGAATAATTACTGCGGTAAATATTTTATTTACCATGGTTAAGGGTAAATCCGGTAAATAAGGGTTAACAAATAATATTATAATAATACTAAATTACCCTAAAACGTGTCTTAACCCTATTGGATGATACATGGTCGACCATGGGCATCTTTGGGACGATTTTGGGACCCCATGGATCCACTTGTAAGTGATAATGACACTTTATTTTAATTAAGTTAAAATGAATACAAAAATGACACAAGCATATATCTTTTAGAAAAAAAATTATTACATAGGGTTATATATGTTGGATTTTATATTATAAATATTCATTAGAATGATAAAACGATTTCCTACATAATGATATTTTATTTATAATTTTTAGACATTAAATAATTTATTTTATTTATGACACAATGATGATGCAGTAATTACTATAGTAGTGAAAAATTAAAATAATTAATATTATAAATACCCAAATAAATAAAATATGAAACTTTTAATGAATTAAACTAATTTTATAGGATAATATGATATATTAGTATTGATTTAATTGACTTTTTTCGAAGTAATCAATCTGTTATGAGTTTCACAAAAATCAACTATTGAATAGTGTCAAAATTGACATAAAAGAGTTCTTAAAACAAATATTATATTATTAATTGATATTAAATTCCTAAAAATCTATGGTTCGGCCAAGATACTTATATCATGATAGGTTCATCATTAATGGACCACTTGGGGGTCTCTTGGATGTATGTAGTAAGTTTATTATCCATATTATATAAAAATACAAAGAGACACTGTAAAAGTGAAACTAATTAACTTAGAGTTAATACTTAAAGATAAGGTTAATATAGGTACCCAAACCTGTATAAATTCTATTGGTTGAGTTGTTTTCGACCCATACCCACCTTAACCTTTTAATAATCAACTTTGGAGCCATTAGAAACAGAATAGGAATTTATTATAAATTAATATTTCTAGCTTTTCCAAAGGTGCCCCTCACCCCTCTTATAAAAGGGAACTCTTCCTTCTCATTTCTTCACACCTTAAAAGCCTTTTTGTTCGGCCAAACTCTACCCAAATACTCTCCCAACATCCCTCACTACAACCTAGAGGCCTTATTTTGATCATAAAGCCAACCTAAGGATCCCTTTTGATCAAATCAAAAGGAAGAACCCGAAGAAGATGTAATGTTTTCACCACCCCTTTTAAAGTTCCTTTCTTCTTCCACTTCTTCTTTCTTTGTTCTTACCATTCTAAAATAATAACTCCAGTATCTCACATATACTGTGATGTTATTATAAATATGGTACAACCATATTCAGTATTCTATCCACCCTTTGAATAACATGTCACCATACGTGCGTACGTACGGCTTACCGTCTCCACGTCGTGGTGTAATTGTTATTCAATATAATATTATTTGGATGGGTATAATAATGATGTTTAACTCAGGTAAATAATGAATATAACATGTTAATGATTCTTTATATATGATATACCATCCATTTATATATTATTTTAATATCAAAAGAATGATGTTGTCGCTCGTGCGTACGTACGGACTACCGTCTCCACGAACGCGATGAGATTCATTCTCCATCGTATCCATTCAAGTATAATTATCATTTGATGATTTAAAAATGATGTTTAAGGACTTGATATCATTCTGGATATGAATAAGATACAACAAACATGGCTTATGTAACAAAACATATAAAAGAAAATGAGTAAGTTAACACCCGAAACGACGACAATTCTAAGATATTATTAACAAATCAATGTTAAAAGATCATATATGATATCATATTAATATATATGATTCTTGTATAATTTAATAACAATTATTTCACCATTATACAGGAGGTTAACCTACCCCAACCAAGGAAAAGTACAACGTAAGGGTTATTTCACAATCTCTTCATTATCCGAGGTTGTTTATATGTAATAATCTACTGGGATCTCTTTATCATCCACATCCATGTTTCTTCGAAATGTATTTCAAAAAATATTTATTATTTACATGAATATGGGTTAAATTCATTTATACCCTTGTTTGACTTTTTATAAGAGGTTTATAAAGGAATCTTTCCGTCGTTTTCAAAACAAGGTCCTTTTTAACCTTTTCGACAGAATTATGGTAAGAATGTTTTTTTTAACTTATACGGCGGGTGCGGCTATTTTCCGCCGTTATAAAATCTTCAAAGCTTCCCTTACAAGCTTATAAGAATATTTTCAAAGAAAATGTTTTATTTTATATGGATCTTAAATGATTTCAAAATAAAAGGAGATATTTCTTTTAAAAGAATTTTGATTTCATCTATGTCAACATCCTTTGATGGATTTTAAAATTATTTGAAGTTGATTTATTATGATACAAAACTTCTATATTGTATTGAAGTTTTTGTGATATGTTTGAATGTGGATGTGCTATTTTTATACCATTCATAGTTTATGGTGAAAGTATTGACATTTCGTATGCTAGTTTTAATACGAATTTTTATGTTATGTTTAAACCTTTTCATATGGGAATGCATTGGACTTAATATGTGACGGGTGGAGCCCGCTATAGCTCCTCGATGCATCGGTAGGTCTCATGAGACAAACTAGTGTCTTGGCACAAGGCCTTGACAAAATCTTATTTGTAGTCTTGGCACGAGGCCTTGACTATGTGGTTATGATAGTCTGGCATTATGCATTCCAACATTATGAAAGTGGTTATTGATTTTTTCATGTGATTATTAGATTAGTAGAATATCCATGTGAATAAGTAAATGGAATTATTTCATTTTATTTATGCCGTACCATGTTGAAAGTTCATGTTTGAAAGGATTTTGTTTTAGTTATACATTGCCTTAAATGTTTATTCTTATTTATGAAAGTTTCCGCTATATTGTTATCCTTACTGGGCATTTGAGCTCACCCATTTTCTATGTTTTATTCTTCCCAAGAAGTGAAGAAGTAAATTATGAATGACCTGCAGGGATATTATGTGGGGATATGAGTGTGGATTATGGAGACCTTATGTTGTTGTAGTAGTTTTTCATTTTATGATGTAATGTAAACTTATGAACATATCTAGTGTTTCCAAGGATACTAAACCAATCGGTCTTTCGAGATTTGATCGTTCTTGTGATCATGCCAATGTTATGTAATAATGCACCGACTCTGGGTAACTAGGGTCGGGGCGTTACAAAACCTATCTATTTTTCATAGGTTATGATATGATTAATATTTTAAGATACTGATTTCATTTTATGGGTTTTGATATGATTTTTTTTGATCTTGTCACATATGTTTGTGTTATTTGACTATGTGATGGGTGGTAAAAATATATATCTCAAATGATTGGGTGAAGATTTATATAAAATGAGATAACAATGGGATTTATGTCGATAGACTTGATCCAAAATGGAATATGGGGGAACCAAATCCGCTATGGGAAGATTGTGAAACCTGATCTATTATGGGATGATGGGGAACCCTAGTCTCTTATAAGGATAGGACTGTGAATGGGTATGGTGTTGTGTCCCACCCAATAGGGGTAGTTCCCATGAAGATCCATGATTATTTTTTGGAAATGATCCTTGACTTATAAGGATTGATGTTTCATGTTTATATATATGCCACAAATTTAATGTCTTATACCATTGATAATATCACATGGTTCATTTCCTATATAATATTATGGTTCATGTTTTACGAGCACACAATATTTATTCCATGTCTCATGATTACGATATTTTTTATGTAGGGTATGATCTTAAAATTTTATGACCATGTTCTCATGCCCCTATGCTCATTTTATCAATAGGTATTTATTTTATTTATGCTCACTGAGCATTTAATCTCAACAATTTATTGTGTTTAATTTCCCCAGGTTGTGTAGAAGGTTTTTAAGTATGAGTGATTAAAGGAAAGATATTTAAGGAAGATATTGATGATATTTCACCAAACAAGAATAATGTGTTCCAAGTTTCCAAAGACACTAAACTATTCGGTCCTTGGGTATGTATTTTTGTAATGTGTTGAATTGTCATGAACCGAATATAGCCGCTCCAAAAAATGGCCCCAAACCTAGCCCGTCACATGGCCTAAAGGACGTTCCCTATCCTCATGGTCTGGAACAAGTTCCCAGGTATCATTTATCTTGGTTTGGGAACAATTTACCAGAATATGTATACATAAAACACCAAAAATATTTGATAAAATTAATCTAAATAATTAATACCAACAAGGTTTATAAAAACATCCAGAACAGAATACATAAGTTCAAATTCTATACAAAAGGTCCAAAGACACAATTAAACAGTAAAAAAACATCTCCATGGACTCCACATGATAAGGGGTCATCACCCCCAAGCTGTCTCTACAACTCCACCCCATGGATGGGGACTAACACCATGAACTGCCACCACCCGTAGCCTTTCCTTTACCTGAGTCAAACATAACCAAGTCTACTTACACCGAAGGGGTGTAAGTAGGGTTTGAGCCTTATCCCAATAGGATACCACCAACCGATTCCAAAGAGCATGCAATACAATGTGATAAAGTAAGCAGTTTTAATACGCAAAGAAAAGTAGTGATAAAATCCATGAAATACAACTTTCAATTGAAAAATATTTTCAAGATAAAGTTTTCAAAATGTTAACACATTTAAATAAATAGGTTAGATACTGTAATGTACTTCCAAAAATACCCCAATACATGGAAAAATACCACAAACACAATGAGCAACACAATCTGGAACACCCTTAGGCACTAGATAGTCTCGGGCCCCATTTACCTCATACCTCGGTGTAATGTAACCATACTAAAATACATTCTCATGCAAGATCCACTAGTAAGAACCATAAACATAACCTAGTGGTCCTAAATCATCATCTACATAGTTTAGTTACAATTTTACTTATCCAAATTCTAGGTGAAATAGGGACAAAACCCATCTGGTCCACTAGCCGTACTAGTACACATCCGCCCCACCTTGGTACCCGGGCTTCCCCCTCGGTGCTCAAACAAATTAATAATGATACATAAATCCATTTTCATATAAAACACCACTAAGAGTCACATAAAATCATTACAGTATCTACACACATTTTATACCATTTAAAACACACAACAAAATACTTTGAGTTTCAATAAAACAACTTTTCCAAATCTTTCTTTGCTTTGCACCCAAAACTCATTGAAAATCCCACTTGAAAACCATATTCATACTAAAATTTATCAAAAAATAATCCAACACACCCTAAAAATATATTTAGACTCATTACATGATTTATAAAACAATCTCAACAAGAATCACATAGAATACTCATGTAAGACACCCAATTCAACACCAAATTGGTACTCAAAACCCATTTTCTTAACAAACGTCAGCCAAAACCAATTTCGCAGCAACAAACAAAGAATAGTAACATTTAAACATTATTTTAAGCCCTAATACAGTTCAATAAGGTCAACTAAATAATTAAAAGTCATCCCTTAATCGACCAATAAAATATTTATATTAAAAAAAGCACAAATTTCACATGAATTTGGCCCTCAAAATTCACTTGCATTACAAACACTACTAAAACAATTTTTTGGAGCACCAAATAAATTGGTCAAAAATGAAAATACAATAAACACAGTAGCTATTTCACAAGTATTTCATACAAAGTGGGATCACATACCAAAGTAATGAAAACTCTTGAATCAACGTGCAAAAATCAAGTCGCACCACCAACGCAACAAGAAGGACTTATAACAAACCTAAAACCACAAAATTGGACCAATAAAACCCAAGGTTAAACCCTAGGTTTGAAACCCTAACTCCTGGTCATTTTTTACTTCAAGGAAAAGGGAAGAAGCCCCATGTAAATATAATGACACCCTAAGCAATTTGAAAGAGGAATGGAAGAGACTCATTTACTTGAGGTATCTTGACAAATCGCCCTTACTACACAAGTACCTGAAATTTAAAACAGTAAATACTTAAATTTAGGTTAGAATAAGGATGAGTAGGTAATTTAGGAACTGTAATGGAGGAAAAAGAGAAAGCATTGAGAGAGTTATGATGGAAAGAACTTACCTCCTCAAATCTGCCCTATTTTCGAAACCCTAAGAAGGTCAGCTCTCAATCACGATGAAGAAGAGCTCCAAAGAGAAGAGAGAGAGGTTGGGTGCGTGTATGGGTTAAATGGGCGTGTGTGAGGCATGGAATCACCAAAAAATCCTAAAAATTGAATATTTTATTAACTAATCAAATTTAATTTTTAAAACTGGAATTTCGCTTTCGGGCAGACCCACTCCCTTAAATAAATACCCATATACACCATGGTTATGGATTTATAAAGGCCCAAAAATACAATGGCGGTGTTAATATGTCAGGGGAGACCATTTAGGAATTAAAATGAGTAAAAAATATTAAAAAATTAAAAAGTTATAAAAAAAAATTACTTTTAAATCTGGAATTGGGCTCACGGTTTGGCACAATTCATGAAAACTCACCAATTCCACCATAAAATCATGAGAAGCCCCAAAAAAAGAATAAATGGGAATTAAATGAAATTTAACTTTAAAAATAATTCATTTATGTGACAATTCTCCCCACTATGAAAACTTTTCGTCCCCAGAAAGCTATAGGAAGGCCAGATACGAAAACCAAATCCAACCGATAAACCAAGATGTACTTCTTTTCCATGCTTCACCCCAAGGGCCAAAACACCTTTAGTGATCAATTAAATAATTATTAATCTCACAACCCAAAAATACACCACTTTCCTGAAATGATCAATAACATTCATACTTTATCTCAAAATAAAACTCCTCCAACACTATCGGAACAAGACTCAAGCAATTCACCCAAACGAACAACAACTTCGAACAGGGTTACAGTTACCTTACATTAACTAAACCATTGGGAGCTCTCCAATACCAACGTTTACTCAAAAAAGATGTTGGTATCTAGAAAGTTCCGAATGAGACTACCTACCACAAGACAGGAACATGGATAAATCTAAGCTATTGGTATGAGGGACACAAATAGGCACCCCACCATATGAGGCAACCTATATTATTTTCTAAGACAGAATCAAGACACTAATTGAGGGAGGCCAGAATGAAGTCCCTAGTACATCAGGTAGAATTCCATTTACAGTTTATGAAGGAATGTACATGAGAATTATAGTGGGTCTCCCCACCATAAGAACCAACCATCTTAATCGACCAGCATGGTATAACACAGAAAGACTCAATTTTTTTTTAAAGATTTGGGTAGGGCGTAGGGTCAGTCCGCACAGTTTGGGAAATTCTGCACTAACTGTACCGATCATTCTTTTCGCCTGTATTTCTAGAACATGGTCACTAATAATCATACACAAACTGGTTCCTCAGCGCGTCTATCAAAATTTCCAACCATTCTCTAATGACTAGATGGAAACCAAAGGGGAAGGGAATGACATTAGGTGATGATCTGGGTACAAGGACCCCAACCTATTTCCACCGAATGGGAACAACAGAAGAAGGATGATGACTTTAGAGGTTTAAACTCTTACTATATTTTATTCTGTGGATAAAACATTTTAAATGGGTTTAAAAAACCCTCATATTTCTCCTGACTATGATTCATCTTCTCTCTAAGACCTATGGATGGAGCTCAAATGATTGAAGCATCTTTGACCTCGCAGTTAGGCTTTGGAAACCCCCCTGAATGAGAATTCTTCTTTCGGTGCCACCAACAACTATATTGAAATCCTCGATATGATTCCCAATACATAACACATTCCAAACTAACTTTACCCTAACTCGATATTTCACTAGAAAAAAGGGCATAGAAAATGAACACACATCACACCTTGTTTCTTCGAGTGAGAAACTATACAAGTAAATAACACCTATAATCACCTTCCTCTAAAATAGAAGATTTTGATGTTTTTACAAGGGATAAATTCTCTCAACATAAAGAGACTATCAAAGGATTTCACGACATTCACCTTTAAAGTCAATCGAGGGCACGAAATCAGAAGGCTTCACCGAACATGACCATTGCGACTGATATAAATAATGCAAGGAGTGGAAACTTATACAACATCCCCAAACAACACACAATTCTAGAAAGTGGCCACAATATCTTCTCATGACCAAATTTACCACACTGGTAGTTTATTGTAAACTCATTCTTCAAAGAGTCTACAAAGGACCAAGATGACCTCTTAGACACCATCCAGATACTCATCCATGCTAACAACCCCAGACCACTTACACCTTCTGAAAATGGGGAAATATAAGAGGATAAGGTCTCTTTCAACCTTCCATGATCACTCTCCCACTACAAGAGGATACACAAAACCAAGAAAGGAAATGGTGTAGACTCAATCTAAAAATCTCAAGAAAAATATTCCTTATATTGAACAACTTGAGGGTCTTTGAATAGAGAAACAATCCAGGTTGCACTTCAGTTGTGAACTAACCCTTAATGGGGAGTACCTTATACAATGATTAAACCTAAGGACCCAACCAAGATTGTCCATTGGTCATGATATACCACAAAACATATCCTAACACATGAAAGGAAATGCCATAAAATCATCCGGAAATATTTCTCATAAGAGATCACTATTCGTCCCTTCTACACAGCTTACCGACCAAAAAA
This sequence comes from Viscum album, assembly GCA_963277665.1. Lineage (NCBI taxonomy): Eukaryota > Viridiplantae > Streptophyta > Magnoliopsida > Santalales > Viscaceae > Viscum > Viscum album. The sequence continues at coordinate 285,000,353 of OY728151.1, read as the reverse complement.
ACCCAAAACATAATACAAACAGGAGGGGATCTTGGACTCAAAACATCCCAAAAAAGCAACATTTAAAGAAAAAACATAATACACAGCATCCGAAACAAGTATTAAATACATCAAGTTTGTCATTTAAAATCATATTTTCGAAAAGAAACGATTCAGCAGTTAGCGTATCCACCAATGGTACCCCATGGGACTTACACATACATGTTTCTATGCCATAATGGGAACCCTCTTCATATCCATCCCAGAACTCATCCATCCATTCCATTAACCGTCCATAATCTCATATAACCCCATTCATGTGTCCACTCATGGAAATACCAAAGGTTAAAAAATTAAATAAAAATTCTTTCCACTTTTCAAAACCAAAATAGTAAACCAATACCCCTTTTTCTCAAAACCTCTAACCACAAAATCAAAACCAAATTACATCTTAACAATATTTTAAGAAAGGAACAATCATTTAAATGGAAACTCACTTTCAATTTATACACATTAGTTTCAAAACATCTCATCCCATTAAAACACCTTTAAATAGTTTAGAAAACTCTATCGGAAACACTTTTTTAAAACCAACATTGACATAGTTCATGCATTCAAATGATGTGAAAACTCACTATTTTCCATTCCAATACAATTCTGAAAATTCATTTCTCCATTATAAAAAATCTAACCATTCCCTCTTTATTATATAATCATTTCACAAAAACTTTACGCTTCCTAAAACCATGTCACTTTAAAACCAAAGATCCAAGATTTCAAAACTATAGAATACAATACAATGTGAGAGGATACTAGTTTCAGTGGGTGAGTTAGACATATGGTTGGAAGCCATATTCCAATCACTTCACCATCATAGAAAGTGTTCTAGGTAAATATACCCAGCTCCACAAGGCTTGATAGACCCTGCGAGCTCACTGAGACCAGTAACCCAACTCCCTTGTCATTTCCCCTAATCATCATCAATCCAAAAAATACAAAGGACTCAATAAATCCAGACATCCCCTGGCAACGTGAATACCACAATGAGTTGTGTTGATCAGTCACATTACGCATTAAAATAATTCCATGTCCCAACAATCCTAACTCCAGACTACCCCGACTGTTCCCCAAATAATGTGACCCAAAGAGAGCAAAACTCCTCTGATACCATTTTTTCACGAACCGAATCTGGTTGCCGCCAAAAATGGCACCAAACCCAGCTCGTGACAAGGACCGAAAAGAGTTACCTATCCAAACGAGCTGGCATAATATCCCAGGTATCATTTATCTTGGTTTGGGAATGATTTACCCGAATATGTATACATAAAACACCAAAATTATTTGATAAAATGAATCTGAAAAATTCATACCAACAAGGTTTATACAAAAATCCAGAACTGAATACATAAGTTCAAATGAAATAAAAAAGGCCCAAAGACACAATTAAATAGCAATAAAACATCTCAATGGACTCCACATGACAAGGGGTCATCACCCCCAGGTCGTCTCCACAACTCCACCCCAAGGATGTGGACTACCACCTTGAACCGCCATCACCCTTAGTCTTTCCTTTACCTGAGTAAAACATAACCAAGTATACTTACACCCAAGGGGTTTAAGTATGGTGTGATACAAACCCAAATCAGATACCTACCAGTGATTCCAAATAGAATTCAATACAATGTGAAAAATCAAGCAGTTTTAATACATAAAGAAAAACAGTGATAAAATCCAAGAAATGCAACTTTCAATTGAAAATATTTTTCAAGCTAAAGTTTTCAGAATGTTCACACATTTAAATAAACATGTTATCTACTATAAATTACTTCCCAAATAACCCCAATACATGGGAAAATACCACAAACACAATGAGCAAAAAAATGGGGAACACCCCTAGGCACTAGATAGTCTCGGGCCCCATGTACCTCATACCTCGGTGTATTGTAACCATAGTAAAATCAATTCTCGTGCATGATCCACTAGTAGGGAACATACCCATAACCTATTGGTCCCCAATAATCATTTACATAGTTTAGTTAGAGTTTTCATTATACAAATTCTAGGGGAAACAGGGACAAAACCCATCTGGTCCACTTACCGTACTAGTACACATCCACACCACCTAGGTACCCGGGTCTCCCCCTTTGTGCTCAAACAAATTAATAATGATACATATATCAATTTTCATATAAAACACCACAAATTTCCACATAAATTCAGTACAGTAGATACACACATTTTATACCATTTAAAATACACAACAAAACATTTTGAGTTTTAATAAAACAACTTCTCCAAATCTTTCTTTGTTTTGCACCCAAAACTCTTTGAAAACCCCGCATGAACACCATATTCATACTAAAATTTATCAAAACAGAATCCAACACAACCTAAAAATTTATTTAACCTCATTACATGATTTATAAAACAATTCCATTAAGAATCACAAATAATACCCATGTAAAACACCCAATTCAACCCCAAATTGGTACTCAAAAACCATTTTCTTAACAAACGTCACCCAAAACCAATTTCACAGGAAAAACCAAAGAATAATAACATTTAAAACATTATTTCCAGACCAAATAAAGTTCAATATGGTTAACTAAATAATTAAAAGGCATCCCTTAATCGACCAATAAAATATTTATATAAAAAAAGCACAAATATCACATGAAATTGGCCCTAAAAATTCACTTGCATTACAAACACCACTAAACCCAATTTTTGTAGCACCAAATCAATGGGTTAAATATGAAAATATAATAAACACGGTATCTATGTCACAAGGATTTCATACAAAGTGGAATCACCTACCAATTTAATGAAAACCCTTGAATCAATGTGCAAAAATCAAGTCGCACCACCACCGCACCAAGAGGGACTTAGAACAGACATAAAACCAAAAAATTGGACCAATAAAACCCAACGTTAAACCCTAGGTTCGAAAATGTACCTTATGGTCATTTTTTACTTCATGGAGAAGGGATAAAACCCAAAGAAAATAGAATGAAACCCTAAGAAATTTGAAAGAGGAATGAAAGAGACTCATTTACTTGAGATATCTTAAAAAATCGCCTCAAATACACCAGTTTCTGAAATTTAGAATAGTAAAAACATCATAGGAGGTTCAAGGAAGTATGAAGAGGTAATTTAGGAACTATAATGGGTGAGAAATAGTAAAAATTGTTAGATTTACGATGGAAATAACTTACCTCCTCAAATCTTCCCAATTTTCAAAACCCTAAGATGTTCAGCACTCAATCGTGATGAAGAAGAGCTCCAAAAAAGGGGAAAGAGAGGTTGGGAGCACGAATGGGTTCTATGGTCTTGTGTGAGGATTTAAATCACCGAAATATCCCTAAAATTGAATATGTTATTAATTAATAAAATTTAATTTTTAAAACTGGAATTGGGTTTTTGGGTAGGCCCAATCCATTAAATAAATACCCATATATAGCTTGGTTATGGATTTCTAAAGGCTCCAAACTACAATGGTGGTGTTAATACATCCGGGGAGACCATTTTGGAATTGAAATGGGTGCAAAATATTCAAAAATGGAAATGTTATGAAATAAACAAAATTTATTTTTAAATCTAGAATTGGGCTCATGGTTTGGCCCAATTCACGAAAACTCACCCATTCCACCATAAAAGCTTGAGAAACCCCAAAAACAAAGCATAAATGGAAATTTAATGAAATTTAATTTTAAAAATAATTCATGTATGTGAAAATTCTCCCCACCATGAAAGCATTCCGTCCCCGTAAAGCTATAGTAAGGCCAGATATGAAAACCAAACCCAACCGATAAACCAAGATGTACTTCTTTGCCATGCTTCGCCCCCAAGGGCCAAAACCCCTCTAGTGATAAATTAATGAATGATTAATATCCCAACCCAAACATACACCACTTTCCCGAAATGATCAATCACATTAATAATTTATCCCAAAATAAAACTCCTTAAACAATATCTGAACAAGACTCAAGCAATTCACCCAAACGAACAACAACTTCGAACAAGGTTACACTTACCTTAAATTAACAAAACCATTGGTAGCTCTCCAATACCAACGTTTACTCAAGGAAGATGTTTGAATCTAGAATTTTCCGAATGATACTACCTATATCCAAGCCAAGACCATGGATAAATTTGAGATATTAGTATGGAGGGACACAAATAGGAACCCCACCATAAAAGGCAACCTATATTACTTTCTGAGATAGAATCAAGACACTAATAGAGGAAGGCCTGAACGAAATCCCTAGTAAAATGGGTAGAATTCCATTTAAAGTTTATGAAGAAATGTACATGAGAATCACAGTGGGTATCCCCACCATAAGAACCAACCATCTTAACCGACCAGCCTGGGCTGACATAGAAAGACCCAATTTTTTTTAAAGATTTGGGAAGGGCGTAGGGTCAGTTCGCACGGTTTGGGAAATTCTTCACTAACTGTGCATATCATTTTTTTTCATGTCTTCTTGGAACATGTTCACTACTAATCATACACAAATTATTTCATCAGCACGTCTATCCAAATTTCCAATCAGTCTCTAATGACTAGATTTAAACCGAAGGGGGAGGGAATGACATTAGGTGATGACATGGGTACAAGGCCCTCAACCTATTTCCACTGAATGGGAACAAGGGAAGAAATATGATGAAACTAGAGGTTTAAACTCTTACTATATTTTATATTGAGGATAAGACATTTTACATGGGTTTAAACAACCCTCATATTTCCCCTGACTATGAGTCAGCTTCTCTCCAAGACCTATGGCTGGAGCTCAAATGATTGAAGCATCTTCAACCTCACAGTTTGGCTTTAGAAACCCCCCTGAATGAGAATTATTCTTTTGGTGCCACCAAATACTATACTTAAATCTCTAATAATTTTCCCAAGACATAACACATTCCCAACTCACATTACCATAACTCTATATTTCACTAAAACAAGGGCTTAGAAAATGAACACACATCACACCTTGTTTCTTCGAGTGAGAAACTATAAAAGTAAATAACACCTATAATCACATTCCTCTAAAATGGAAGATTTTTAAGTTTTTACAAGGGATACATTATCCCAACCTAAAGATACTCTCATAGGATTGCATGACTTTCACCTTTAAAGTAAATCGAGTGCACGAAATCACAAGGCTTCACCGAACCTAACCATTGCGACTGATATTAACAATGCATGGAGTGGGTCTTTATACAACACCCCCAAACAACACACAATTATAGAAAGTGCTACAACATCCTCTAATGGCCATATTTCCCACACTGGTAGTTTATTGTGAACTCCTTCTTCGAATAGTCTATAAAGGACCGAGATGACCTCTTAGACACCATCCAGATACTCATCCATGCTAACAACCTCAGACCACTTCCACATTTGGAAAATCATGAAACATAAGAAGCTAAGGTCTCTCTAATCCTTCCATGATCACTCTTCCACTACAAGAGGATAAAAAAAATCATGAATAGAAATGGTGTTGAATCAATCAAAAAATATCAAGAAAAATATTCCTTATATTGAACAACTGGAGGGTCTTCGAATAGAGAAACAATACGGGTTGCACTTCAGTTGTGAACTAACCCTTAATGAGGAATACCTTATCAAATGATTAAACCTAAGGACCTAACCAATATAGTCCATTGGTCATGATATAACACAAACCAGATCCCAACACATGAAAGGAAACACCTTAAAAGCATCCAAAAACATTTCTCAGAAGAGACCACTAATCGGCCCTTTAACACAGCTTACTGACAAAACACAAACCCAAAACACAATACTGACAGGAGGGGTTCATGGAATGAAAACAACCCACAAGATAAAAATTTAAAAAAAAATAAGACACACCATCCCAAACAAGTCATAAATACATCAGGTTTCTTAGTTAAAATAATCCATTTGAAAATAAATGATTCAACAGTTAGCCTATCCACCAATGATACCCCATGTGCCTTACACATGCATGTTTCTGTGCCATAATGGGCACCCTCCTCACATCCATCCCAGAACTCATCCATCCATTCCATTAACTATCCATCATCCCATATAACCCCATGCATTTCTTCACTCATGGAAATACCAATGGTTAAAAAAAATTCTTTCCACTTTTCAAAACCCAAACAGTCAACCAATACCTCTTTTTTCACAAAACCTCTAACCAAAAAATCAAACCCAAATTACATCTTAACAAGATTTTTAGAAAGGAACAATCATTTAAATGAAAACTAACTTTCAATTTATACATATTATTTTCAAGACATCTCATCCCATTAAAACACCTTTCAATAGTTTAGACAACTTTATTGGAAACACTTTTTAAAAACAAACATTGACATAGTTCATGCTTTCAAAAGATGTGCAAACTCAATATTTTCCATTCCAATACAATTCTGAAAATTCAGTTCTCAATTATATAAAATTTAACCATTCCCTCTTTATTAGATAAAAATTTCACAAAAACTTTATGCTTCTTAAAACCAAGTCACTTTAAAACCAAATATCCAAGATTTCAAAACTATAGAATACAAGACAATGCGAGAGGAAACTAGTATCAGTGGGTGACTTGGACATATGTTTGGAAGACATATTCCAATCACTTCACCATCACAAATAGTTTTCTAGGTAAATATCCTCGGCTCCACATGGCTTTCCAGACCCTGCGAGCTCACTGAGACCAGTAACCCAACTCTCTTTTCATTTCCCCTAATCATCAACAATCCAAGAAATCCAAAAGACTCATATAAATCTTAACATCCCCTAGAGACTAGAATACCATCAAGAGTTTTGGTGATCAACCACATTACTCATAACTACAATTCCAAGTCTCAACAATCCTTAATCCAGACTATCCCGACTGTTCCCCAAATAACGTGACCCAAAGATAGCGAACCTCCTCTGAAATAATTTTTTCATGAACCGAATCTGGTCACCGAAAATAACGGAACCAAACCCAGATCGATTCAAGGCCCGAAGGGAATTTTATATCCCCACGGGATGGCACAAGTTCTCGGGTATCATTTATTTTGGTTTGGGAACAATTTACCCGAATATGTATACATAAAACACAAAAAATATTTGATAAAATGAATCTGAAATATTCATACCAACAAGGTTTATACAAAAATCCATAACTAAATACATAAGTTCAAATGAAATATAAAAGGTCCAAAGACACAATGAAATAGAAACAAAAAATCTCCATGGACTCCACATGATAAGGGGTCATCACCCCCAAGTCGTCTCCACAACTCCGCCCCAAGGATGAGGACAGACACCCTGAACCACCATCACCCTTAGCATTTCCTTTACCTGAGTCAAACATAACCAAATATACTTACACCCAAGGGGTGTAAGTAGGGTGTGAGACTAAGTCCAATAGTATACAACCCAATTATTCCTATAATCATGCAATACAATGTGAAAAAGAAATTAGTTTTAATATTCAAAGAAAAAAAGTGATAAAATCCAAGAAATGATACTTTGAATTGATAAAATTCTCAAGCTAAAGTTTTCATAATGTTCACACATTTAAATAAAAATGTTACCTACTATAAATTTCTTCCAAAAAAACCCCAACACATGGGAAAATACCACAAACAGAATGGGAAACAAAATCAGGAACACCCCTAGGCACTAGATAGTCTCGGGCCTCACGTACCTCATACCACGGTGTAATGTAACCACAGTAAAATAAATTCTCTTGAACGAGACACTTGTAGGTAACAAACCAATAACATAGTGGTCCCCAATAATCATCCACATAGTTTAGTTAGAGTTTTCTTTATCCAAATGCTAGGTGAAACCATGACAAAACTCATCCAGTCCACTAGCCGTACTAGTACACATCTGCCCCACCTAGGTACCCGGGCTTCCCCCTTTGTGCTCAAACAAATTCATAATGATACATATATCAATTTTCATATAAAACACCACTAAGGGTCACATAAAGTATTTAATGTATCTACACATATTTTATACCATTTAAAACACACAACAAAACACTTTGAGTTTCAAGAAAACAACTTCTCCCAATCGTTCATTGTTTTGCACCCAAAACTCATTGACAACCCCACTTGAACATCATATTCATAATCATATTTATCAAAACAGAATCCAAAAAACCCTAAAAATTTATTTAAACTCATTAGATGATTTATAAAACAATCCCAATAAGCATTTCATAGAATACCCATGTAATACACCTAATTCAACACCAAATTGGTACTCAAAAACCATTTTCTTAACAAACATCACCCAAAACCAATTTTTCAGAAACAAAAAAAGAATAATAACATTTAAAACAATATTTTCCACCCTATTAAGTTTCAATAAGGGCAAATAAATAATTAAAAGGCATCCCTTAATCAACCAATAAAATATTTATATATAAAAAGCACAAATTTCACATTAAATTGGACCTTAAAATCCACTTGCATTACAAACACCACTAAGACCAATTTTTGCAGCACCAATTCCATGGATCAAACATTAAAATATAATAAAAACACTATCTATGTCACAAGAATTTAATACAAAGTGGAATCACCTAGAAAAATAATGAAACCCCTTGAATCAACATGCGAAAATCAAGTCGCACCACCACCACTTCAAGAGGGACTTAGAACAAACCTAAAACCAAAAAATTGGACCAATAAAACACAAGGTTAAACCCAAGGTTCTAAACCCTACTTCCTGGTCATTTTTTACTTCAAGGAAAAGGGAAGAAACCCCAAGCAAATAGAATGAAACCTTATGAAATTTGGAAGAGGAATGGAAGAGACTCATTTACTTGAGGTATCTTGAAATATCTCCCCTAATACACAAGTATCGGAAATTTGAAATAGTAAAAACATATAGGGAGGTTCAAATAAAGATGAGGAGGCGATTTAATAACTGTAATGGAGTAAAAAGAGTAAAAATTGAGAGAGTTATAATGGAATAACTTACCTCCTCAAATCTACCCTATTTTCTAAACCCTAATAAGTTCAGCACTCAATTATGATTAAGAAGAGCTCCAAAGAGGGTAGATATAGGTTGGGCTCGTTTTTGGGTTCAATGGGCGTGTGTGAGGCTTGGAATCACTGAAAAATTCTTAAAATTGAATATGATATTAGTTAATCAAATTTAATTTTTAAAACTGAAATTGGCCTTTCGGGGAGGCCCAATCTCTTAAATAAATACCCATATACACATTGTTTATGGATTTAAAAAGTCTCCAACCTACACTTGTGGTGTTAATATGTCATGGGAGACAATTTAGGAATTGGAATTGGTGAAAAATATAAAAAAATGAAAATGTTATAAATGAAACAAAATTTATTTTTAAATTTGGAATTGGGCTCACAGTTTGGGCCAATTCACGAAAACTTACCCATTCCATCATAAAAGCATGAGAAACCCCAAAAACAAAATATAAATAGAAATTAAATGAAATTTATCTTTAAAAAAAATCATGAATGTGACATGAATATTAGTCTAAAATGATTTAATATCCATGAATATTAATATTGGGTCTTTATAGTTGGTATCAAAGGAAAAGATTAGTCAACATTTCGAAAGTATAATGATAATAATGTAGTGATATACATAGAAATATTTCTATGTATATGTCTAGGAATGTCTCTAAAGATAATTTTAAGGATAGGATAAGGTATAAAAAAAATTTCATAGTATTTTGGTATGGGATATAGTAAGTGGTTTCCTAGTAATACATCATTTTCTAGATACTTCAAGTGGATGTGGCTCTAGAATATATTTACATAAGGGTAATAACCCTGAAAACACTGTATTGAGATAGACTCAATCGGGAATTGGTGCCTGAAAAAAGGCCTTATTACACACCTAGTTTGACATCCCTGGGGATATTCTATTGGAATCCACAAACTATTAATGAACTATCATGAAGGATTTAAATAGATTATTATGATGAGTGACCTATTTTATAACTATAGTGTTATATATTTATGAAGTAGATTTAATTATTTATACTTACCGTAAGTAATATTTTTTCATAATTATATTGTTTTCAGCTATTTTAAGTGTTTCTGAAAATATTATGTTGGGTGTTATTCCATATCAGAAACTAGAATGAACCAGGTTAAAAATGAATTTTTTAAATATGGTAACTAAAGGAATTATACAAATCAATTTCCAAAGTGGATATCCCATGAATAGAATCAAGAAGGTATTATGAGTGTTTTTATACTTTTTAAGATAAACGGACGAAAAAAGGACATGTTACTGGTATGGGATGTTCAAATTGTAATGATTACATTAAATGTAAGAAGAACGACAAGATTGATATTGAGTAACATTAAGACATTCTTTATTTTTCATATTATATGACAAGGGGTATTAATGAATAAGATGATGAGGCCCGAGTAACGGTTTTAGAATAATTTTAGATGATGAATGTTTATTTGTTTTTAAATTCATAGATTATGTTATATGAATAATGAAATATAAATGTATTTTAAGTATAAATGATTCATTATGGATTGAAAATGAAATCGTGAATAGTGATGAATAATTAGAAAATTTATTTAATATAAAGGTAATATTTTTAAATAAGGGAAAGGAAACCTTAATGGGTTTAATATTTGAGACAATTAAGTTTAGTGTGGATCAAGAGATGATTGATTTAGACTGGATAATATTTATAACCATATAATTGATAAAGGGTTTATTTAAAAAATGTCTTATGTTATAATGTATGAAGTTTAAAACTTCTGCGATTTATGGAATACATCCAGTAATCATCAGAATAAGGTAGCTTGCATGCTTTGCAAAAGGATTTATGTAAATTCATGTTATTAACATGTTTCAATAAATTATACATAGAGGGTATTCACATTTTTGGAATGTGGAAACCAAAAGATACTTTGTAATATGTGGGGATATATTTTAATATAAGTTATTAATGTTTTTTAAAATGTTTTGGATTTTTAAATTTTGGATGGGTTATATGGAAAACCATTTATGGAAAGTATACATTAAAATTTAGATGATGATTGTGAGATTAAGGTATTATCTTACAAATTTTGGAATAATGCATGTCCAATAACATTTTTTAATCATTTTGGTTGGTATTATATCTAATGATATATGGAATGATTTATCACTCTAAGTCATGATCTATTAGCACTTCAGGAATGAAAAATTCACCTTCATTTCTTATAGTAAGAGATTAAGGGGAAATAAAGAAAACCGCAACCAAAGGTTCAGATTTTTCATTTGAAATGGAATAAAAAAAGTAAATATATTTCCTTATGTTCTTAGATAGGAAAATATTTCTTGAACTCTAGAAAAAGGAATGTTGAAAATGATTTACCCTAAAAAATATTTTTTTTTAAAATCACGGTCTTATATATTATCATACATCCATGGTTATGAGGCCATTAACTTTAAATTGACCATTTAATTACTATTAATCAATGATATTTATCAATATCAATAATTTTTTATGCTTTTTATAAATATTCAATCATCCATTACCACCTATTTTCTCCCATTTCCAATCTTAGTTATGTGATACCTTATGTAACCATTATGTTTCCAACAGTCCCTTTTTAAAGGAAGTTTATTAATTCATTTTCATGATATCATTTTCTATGAAAGGAACATTGAAGTATTAAAATTTTAAAAATCCATACAAATTTATATGGAGAAATGTATTTTAACAGGTATAGATTGTAACACCCATATATTTTGTGAATTATTTTTTTGAATTAATTTAATCTTTATATATTTTTTTCATTTCACGCAACATTAAATATCACTTTTTTTCAAATAAATTACTAAGTGTGGGTTGCATTATACGTAACACCAAGTCAATATTTTACTACAATAAACACTTATATTATCTTGAAACAAACACAAAATTATGTTCGGATTCTATTATGAACAATACCAAGTCCCTTCGATAACTTATGTTACATGCATGATCAAGTTTTACTGAACTACAAGATACAACTAAAATTATTATAAAGTATTATTATAGATTCCTTATCACTGTGGGATTGTAAGTTTAAAATAATAATAACTATATTTTAAAAATATAATTTAAAAATTTATATAAAATAAATCCTTTGTTCATAAATTACTATAAGGGAATGTAATAACTATTTGAAAATAAAGATATTACTTTTCTATGAAAACTATTTGTCTATGCACAAAAATAATTTTATCTCAATAAAATAAAAAACTTTGTTTATTAATGTTTTCTATAATAGTAATATTTCATATATTAATTTAAGAATTTTTATTTTCATCCAATAAATTTTATAAGTATATGAAAAGAATAAATCAAATTTTATGAATAAAAAGTTGTATTCTTCTTAAAGGTTATTTTACATTCCATTGTTGGTGAAACCATTTTAAATCTAATTTTTGAAATATTTATAATTTTTATTCAAAAAAATAAGATTCATTTTTTAAATAGAAACATGAATATTAGATTATGGTGATGTTTTGGTATTTTTCTGTGAACTTTCATTTTTTAATTAATAGTAAATAATACTGAATTTTAATTCCAATCCTCTTTTTCTTCTAATTTATTTATAAGGATAAATAATGTTTTTGATTGATTTTAAAGTTTAATTCTATAAATTAGACATATATTAATCCAATTTGGTTCCTTTTTATCAATTCCAATTTGAAATTGGATATTAAAACTTACCAAACATTCAAACATTTTTACAGTAAAACCCCACTTTATCATCCTATCTTCATGATTGAATTTGAAATATATTCTACCAATTCATTGATTGTAATTTCAAAATAATTTTTCAATATTTATAATCAGATTAATATTTAATGTAAAATAATTTTAACTTCTTTTATTACAAAAAATATTATTGAATGTAATTAAAAGTAAATACATCGATTATGGGGAAAATTAACCTTACAAAAGACTAAATCGTATGCATAAGGGCCAAAATAACATAGAAAATTATCCAAAATCAATTTTATGGACATATTTAGACCATATAATCACTTTTATAGAATTTTGTTCATTATTGGAGCCACATATAATAGGATAAATGCTGATGTAATTCCCTTTTGAAAAATTTACATGAATTCCCCTCCTCCTCCACTATAAAAAGTTACTCACCCGCCTATGCTTATCAAAACCTATAAAAAAATTTCGAATGCACAAAATATAAAAAATAATTTCCAAAAATACATCTATATATATAATAATCCTATATTTGGGAAAATATCCATCCATGGAATCCCTTTTGTGCAAAGGAAAAGGATTTTCCAAAAGATGAGGTTACATCCTTCTTCAAGCAATTCAGTTTTATCTTCATTTTACACCCCCTAAAATATTAATATTCCATGATTATATAATATCTTTTTTTAAATATAATAATATCTTATTATTATAATGGTTATACATTAAAATAAATACACATCCATCTAATGTGTAACTAAATTACCGTTCCTGTGTACGGTGAACTGATGCATCCTGAAACGATGATGCCTTTTTTCATTTACCAGCTATCATGGTTGAGAATTATGATGGAAAATGTTTTTATATGATATTTATGATATTTTTATTTTTATTTTATTTTTATATAACACATACCTTTATTCTTATAATGTTGTGTAAATATGATAGTTTTGTTTTGAGTAGTGTTGACTACCGCCTCCACAAAGAGATGTAATTCGTTCACACTCTACATGAAATGTATTAAAGATTTGTTTAGTAAAATTATATGAAATATGTGAAATAATAATTCTAATATAATATTATATATATATATATATTCCATTTACTTACATTATTTCAATGTAAAAATAAAATAGAAACAACAATCATTCCTACAAACGGCCTGCCGTCGGTGTTTTCAATTTCATATTTATATTTCCTTTAGATTATTATAAATAATAAACATAATGAATATATATGATATTTATGTAATTATTCACAGTATTTAAATATTTAAATCATGATCTATTTAATATGATCACGAATAACAATACCAAACATATGATAAAAAGAAATCATATATTAACTGAAACGTAACATTAGCGTGCAGTTGTTAATAAATGGGTAATATAAATTCTTAAAAATAATATATTTGATTATATATAATAATATATTTATGTGTTATATTTATAATAAAGTTATATTTATTATATTTTAGTTTTTATCATGTACAAATAATGTTACGACTTAAGGTAAGAAAATTTCATCTTAGTTTTTTATTCTTGTTAAATACATGCCATATTTAACACTCGCTTCTATTGTGTGGTGTATATACTATTGTATGACAAGTTATATCATTATGTTAATTTATTTAATGATATTATAAGTTTCAGTGGATGTTATTATTTTATGGTTATAATTATTCTATTGTTTCCCAAATAGTATGTGTTTTATTATCTGGATTTAATTTTTTTAAGACACAGTCCATGTTCACTTTCTATTTCTTATATGTGGTGTGTATAATTACTGTGGATGTATTTTAAGATTATTATATATAAATTTATGGCTATTTACATATCCATTTTTACCTCTCTCTCATGGGTTTTATATTTTAAAAGATACCAAATAAATAATGTAATTATTCTCTAATATGCCTTCTTTGGGAAACATTCCATGTTATGCACTTATATTTTTATATGGGGTGTATTTAATGACTTTTACAAGTTGTAACATTAATAAAATTATTTTGATGATATTTTAATATTAATTTAATTCTATTATTTGATATTAATTATGATTCAATGTTACCAAATATTTAATATTTTATTGCTACAATCTCATCATTTATCAAGATTATTTATGTTTATTTCTCCAATGATGATATCATATGATACATCTCTCAAGATCTCTCATAAAATTTATTATAATATAGAAATTAATGTTATATCCAAGAAATGGAACCCATTTTACACTCCTTGTTACTTATGACAATTATGAAATTGTTTTTATGAAGATTTTAAATTATTTCTCATTTCATTCAGAAATATGTCTTCTTTCAAAACTATGTTATCTTAAAAAATAAAAACATGTTCTACTATTATCCTATGATGTTTAATAGGAATTTTTACCCATGTTTTTATTGTTTTTAAACTGTTTTAAAAGGAATATTTTTTTCTTTTTTTGTCAAGACACTTTTATAAACATTTAAAATTCAAAAGGAATGTGTGTCATGTACGGACATACACACTAGAATGATTGTCTTTTCCTTGGATATTACTATGTATGTTTAAAATTATATTTTTTAAAATAAATTTTTTCCTAATACTTTTTAAATTTTATTAGTTTAAATTGGTTTTTATTGAAAAATATTTTAAAAATACTTTATACTTAAAAAGTTTTAAAATTATTTATCAAATATTCAATTATATATTGTAAAAAATATATTTTAAAAGAAAATGATTTCAATTATTTCAAAATTTATTTATAAGTTATCAAACAATTTTTCTAGAAAAGGGTTTCAAAAAAACATATATGCCTTATTTTTATTTTTTCATTGTATTTTCAATGAAAAAGTTTTTCAAAATATTTTCAACCTTCCTTTATAGATTTTTTCGATGGTATTTTCAATGAAAAATGTTTCATAAATGATTTCTATTTTAAAAAGAGTTTTTATAGAATAAAATATATCTTCCTCAAGAACTATTTAAAATTATATTGAAAGAAATATTTATAGGAAAATGATTTTAAAATGGTTTTGTAAAATTGGTTTATAATTAAATGATATTTTCTTTAATAAATTTTTCATGTGATTTTCAATATCCTTCTTTATCTAAGATGACATCTATAGGTGATACTCATTCCATTCTAGGGAAACGATCCAAATTTTCCATTAAAATTCATTCATTAAATGTTTAATGTATTGATTGAAGGATGCTTATGAAACTCATTTCTCATTCAGCAGTTATGTTTTTATGAAACCCATTTTACTTAAATCGGTTATATGTTTATGAAACTAGATTCTTTTTAGGGTTTATGATTGGATGAAATCATTATCAAAATTTTCTCTTTTTCATGGTTTTTGATATGATTACATGTTTATGATACCCATTTCATTTCATGGATTATGATACTATTGTTTATGATCTTGTGGAACATGTTTGTATAATATCATTATGATATGGGTGTGACCTATATCTCACTCCAATGCATTGGATAAATATATATATATCATCAGATAATAAGGTGATTAATGTTGATGATCTTGACCCCTATAGAATAGGGGGAAACACAATACACTATAAGAATATGGGGAAACCTAATCAACTATTTGATGATTTGGAAACCTGATCAACTATACAAATATGGGGAAACTTGATCCCTTACAAGGAAAATTCCTCTAGTTGGGATTATGGTGAGTCCCACCTAGTAGGGGTTTCCCCCATGATGTTCCCTAATAATTTTTTTATTATTAAAACCCTAGATTTATAGGAAATAATTTCATATGTTTATATATAAGAAAAACTTCTAGGTCTTCTGTAAATTATTTTCTCACATGGTTCATGTTATTCATAATCTTTTGATTCATGTGTTATGAACTGTCAATCTTTAGGCCATGTCTCAAGATTATGACATTTTAATGTAGGATGTGATCTTAAAATTTTATCCTCATGTTCTCAAACACTTATAGTCATGTTATTATTATGTATTTCCTTTATTTACCAAAATTGAAAATCCATCATCACCCCTTATTATGTTTCATTTACCAATGTTATGAAGAAAGATTTTATCTATGATTAGTATAGGGTAAATCATTAAGGAATATGTCTAAGATATTTCACTAAACTAGAATAATGTGTTCCCGATTTCCAAATACAATGAACTATTATTGTCCTTAAGAATTTATTTTTTTAAATACATGAATATTCACCTAAAATGTTATAATATCTATTTATTTTATTCCTATATCTCTATAATATAGGTTTATTTGTTAAATTATTTAATGATCACTTAAATCA
Organism: Viscum album; assembly: GCA_963277665.1. Lineage (NCBI taxonomy): Eukaryota > Viridiplantae > Streptophyta > Magnoliopsida > Santalales > Viscaceae > Viscum > Viscum album. The sequence goes on along the minus strand of OY728151.1, from coordinate 284,983,405 downwards.
TATCTTCTCTCCCACATGTATTATGTGGTATTCCATTTATGAAGTCCATGGATATTTCATCCAATATAAATAATAGAATTGATAAGCCTAAACCAGACCATTTGTTCAGTGGTGGCCTACATCACTATTATAGCTGGTCGATAATAATGAAAAAAATGACACAATCAATCATCCCATTCTACGCAACAAACATTTATGCCTCTTTCATTAAACATAATAGAAATATTCAAGTGAATGAAAGTGCTAGAAAAATTTCCATGATCTATCAACTAATGACTCAGATCAATTCTAATGACAGAATACCTTCAATGATGAAAAGTACCATTAACAGACTGAAAAAAACCTGAGGTCTAGACAATAGTAATGGTTTCATTAAAATACTACCAACAAGAACTTGTTTCCTACTAATACAAAATCTACCTACATAAGGAAAAACCATCCATCTCACATGCTGAAAACTCAAGAAAAAAGCACTCATATATAACCAATAACATTTCTTCAAATGGTGTCACCAAATATATCGATACAATTTATTCCTTCAAAGCCTGCATTGGTAATACCCTATTCAAAGGGTTTATGACAACACCTTTTTTAAAATGTTTACATCACATTTAAATCAAGGAATTGAAATGATTTTTTTTGTAATTCCATTATATGAATATATTCATCTTTGTAATGTTAAAATTAATAATTTTATGATCATAATATTTCATAAAATTATCTATAAGGTGGGTGTGTCACTATTTTTTAAATCAATTTTAACTATTATCAACTCCGGGAAAGGATGAGATATATTATATCAATGTAGGAATAATTATCGAGATCCTTAATCCATCACCCAATTGATAATTAACGTTATGTCTAACCTCTTTGTATATGAATTTTAAGAAACATTTCCAAACACCAATATTCCATAAAATGAATCAACACTAGAGATAAATTTAACCTCGCATCCACCCTATCAATAGATTCCAATGTTCCATATTATCCATCATGGGTATATAAAAGAACAAAAACCTATCATTTATGTCCCCATAATTTATATTCAATCTGATATGGCATAACATCTATAAACTGAATCATTATAAGAAAGAATAAACATGTAATCTAGGGTATCACATATCATCTAAATTAATCCCCCAATGATTCCAATCGTAACAAAAGGAAATAAAAAATGATGGCCCTCGATGTAACTAACCAATAGGGGACTACATCATGTCAATGAAGAAGGAATGAATGCCTGAATGATCCAAGGAACATCATGTCAAATCACCTTAATAATAAAAAATTATTTTGTAATAAAAAGTTCAGATAAAACACATCTCACATAACCAGGAAACAAATGAAATGATATCTACACTCAAAAAGGAAAGGCATGGCACTGGTCATGGTTTATGAAACTAAATATTTTGTAATATGGGTTTATATATCTCAACCTTGTTGTATCCACCTTATGACTAGTAATAAAAAATCTATAATTAATATCTTACCTAACCTAACTATGAAACTAAACCTTGTAACCAATGCACACAACCATGATTCATCATGTGTATAATACTATAAAAAAGCCCATAAGATAGATTTTTCCATAATGTTAGCCTTGTCAATGAGGATCAAAGAGTGAAATTAAATAATGATTCTTAAAGAACAAAAGATATAAAATTATTGAAATGAATAACATCAATGAAGATATCAAAGATCACTCCTAAATGAATCTATCAAAAAAACCAAGACAACTATGAATCTATAGGGATAAACCCCGAAGGGTTCAGTACTAAAATCATAGAATGCACTCAATATTATTATTTAATAAATATAGTATTTTTATGAAGTTATTTTCCTTTTAAATTTATAGTTATTCCATTTGGACTTACTAATGCCCTGATTATCATAATTGATCAAATGAATAGATCCTTTATAGAATCCTTTGATCTATTTTTGGTCATCATTATATATGATATCTTAATAAAAAAAGATAATGGATGAGAATGGAGATCATTTGTTGATATTTTTTAAGAAGATAAAGAAGAATATATTACATTAAAAATTCAGAATGTGTGAATTCATGTTATAGAAATGGTTATTCTTGGTTCCGATAATCTCATGTTAGGATATATTGGTGGATCCCTTAGTGATGGGTGTTATTGAAAAAATGGAACAAACAATCAATAATAATCATGATGCATTGATTTATTAGGTTGGGGAGAAAATATTGATGCCTAGTTGGTGAATTATAATAGCTATCTAATCCATTATCCATGATTACATGAATGTCGTGCAAGTTCGTATGGATAGATGAATGTGAGGATAATTTCATAGAGACAAAAAGGTTTTCAATCACTTCTATGCTCACACTACCCTAAAGTGGTGATGTATTTTACCAATAATGATTCATAAACAAATTTAATTATAATTATCCTCATGAAGAATAACATGTTGATAGTGTCTGCCTTACACCAATAGAAAATTCATGAAAATAAATTACATGAACCATGATTTGGAGCTAACAAACGTAATAATTTTCTTTGAAAATATTAAGGCATTATAAATCATGGCCCATCCCAATGGGGCCCTTATCATTACTACCCTAATCCATACTCTAATAGGATAGGGGCTGGAAACTAACTCTATGTAGAAATATCACACACATGGGAGGCCTTAGGCTAAGGTACTTATACACAAGCACACAAATCCAAACCCATAAAATGCTGATATGTAAAAATAAAATATTAAACATGCATGAAAACTTCAACATCCAACTATTAAAGTATAACTAAAAGTATTTTAAAGAAACAATTCCCAGATAAAATCCCAACAAAGAGTCCAAAAAATTAAAACATGAATGTATAAAATGATATTGTTGTCAAGGTAACAATCAGAACACCCCTTGGTTAGTCCATCTCACTAATCTCCACCTGGTCCTTATCCCTCTTGGACTCTATAAAAATTATGATCATAATCATAATAATTGATAAGTTAAATAATAGACCTTGAAGGTTTGATTACAAAAATACCTAATAGGACACCCTAAAGTCACTAAGTATATAACATCAAGCATAATGGTCATCTCACCATAGGTATATTTCTATAACACATATAATAAGAATTTCCATATATACTCAACAAATATGAATAGTATCAATGCAAAGTCCCAAATATGATACAATCATAGGAATCCTTCTTAAAGGTTTCATATAACCCTCATCTATGAGAACATGTTCTATGAGTCAGATAACACTAATGGTGTTCGTGTGAGATGTATTTCTCGTTATATCTCACTATGAATAGGATAGCCTATAATTTTAAAGGGAAAGATTAATAGATGAGGATCACACCCAAGGACATGGGGTATTCCAAGAACTAAATCTCAACTGACCCACTAATTTGACGATCTGTGCCAACATAGTATCGGTCAAGACAACCCTACGAACTCCACATAGGTAAGGATGATGATAGTGGAACTCACTACGATCTTGAGAGAGGGTTTCCAATAACTCAATAAATAATTTCCCACTAAAGGGATCACCATGCAATTATTAGGATGAGATTCCACACTATACCACAGGGAACAGATCAAGGAGACACTCCCTAATGAAACTTATTCATGTTGAAGAGTAAAAGGGCTCTAATCATTCTTTTAAGGGGCACACTAAATATTCTAGTAGAAAATGATGGTTTCCTTCAATATCAGTTCCTTCCCATGTATCACATCCCATGCCTATGTTCTTTTATATGTTAGAGTACATGTAATTTCTGAGCCCATGTACACTTGGCCATGTCCTTGTACACAGCTCTACCCATATACACCTAGTAAGGTCGTTCTCATGTTATATTAATTGGTGTGTCTGAGCCCTTGTACTCTTGGATATTTCCATGTACACTCACAGGTACACATCATGCTTCTAGGTCAAGTACCATGTCGTGTGATAGGGGTCAAATCATATGTGATGCATAACACTCCCACAGAATCCCTATTTCCATATTATGGGCCCCACACACCATGTAATGTTGGATTACACATCGTGTTCATCATGATTTTCTAGAACACATTGATTAATCCTCCATGTAATCTCACACCATCATCATTTCTAATTATACGTTAAATCTAATCAGGAAGCATAGAAATACTCTTTTCGAACCTTACTATCATAGATTGTTGGAATTTGGCCTCCAAACACATAGGATAATGACATGTTTTTTCACTATTGATGTCACATGGCCAGATCAAACCAGTGTTCTCAAATCCATCCCCAATATTACTTCATTTTTATTGCAACTCAGTCATGTCATCAATCCAAAACTGAATATGCAATATCAATCCATTTTTTCATGAATTAGGTGTTCAATGATTTATTTCACATTTTTTTTCAAAACACCGGTCAAAATAAATAATGGCAATGAATGAATCAAGAATGGTGAGAGAATACCAAGATTCATGAAAAGAGGAATAAACCCTCACCATATTCTGTTGGACTCCATAAATTTCCATTAGAATTATGAATGAATAAAAAAATAAAGTTAAATAATTCATTTAGTAATCCCCATAGATAAACTAAATGCCTATAATATAACTAATCTACAAATCAATATTATGGTAGAAAGATGCATTTTCATTATAGAAATAAAAAATTGGGAATAAATTCTTGTAAAACATCATCCTATCACAATTTGGATCAATCACTGGAGAATAATATTTTCATTCCTATTTCCATGATGATATCTTCAAGCTCTACTGCACATTGGTTGATGATTGAAGAATTGATCATCACTCACCAATGGAAGCTCCTCCGATACTTTCCAAGGGATCATTTAAATTTGAAGGTTTATGTGGATAACCCTTTAAATCTTATATAAAACATTTTTATAGATATTTTATTATGTTGGTAAATTATTAAATGAAATAAAATAATTCAATTTATTTATTGAAACTTCGTCCCATAACCATTATCAACATGAACAACCAACACATTCAACGTTTATTAAACAACTAGAGTTAAATTCTTAATTTGAACTCAATAGAGGGATTAGATTTCTGATTTGACTCTCCATTTATATGGTATTCCACTTTTTCAAGAAAACTATGTAAACAAAAATTTGATATATTTAATATATTTCAATAAATAATTCATGATAAACCGAGAATTTGAATCTCATGTCCTATATATGCCTATCGGAAAAAATAATCCTTATAATATTCCAAAAAAATACATTGAAAAATAGGAGTTCTTAAATTCTCCCAACTTTGGGGATTTGCTTCTAAGAAATCCATAACAATGGTCTACATAAATTGATTTGGGAATTGGTTATGCATCTGAGTCTCCAAATCCAAGGCACTCTCCAAAATATTATCATACTTCCGTAGGACACACATTAGTGGAATCAATCACACATGAAAGATATTCTCTTATCATTTCTCGATCCATACTGGGTATTCTGAAAAGTTAAATCCTTCCTTGATTTCCAACTCACCATAGTTGGTAAAATGTGACAGATCATGCATGTACCTTATTATCTACAACATGTGGAAGACATTGTGTACCCAGTCTAAATACATTGGTACTACAAAGTGGCATGTCGCCTCTCCAACTCTATATAGTATATGTAAAGCTATAATGAATAATTGATATATCTTGTAGCCCATTCCAAATATTTGCAATAAATTTCAAGGAGAAATACATAAAAACACATAAACACCCTATGTGAACTCAAAATGCCTCAATGGTTTGTCTTCATATGACATCTAATAGATCTGTATGTCTTCATCCACTATTGTATGACTTCCACCTTCTAAAATGTGGCTCCCACCAACTCTGGAACCATATGTTTGGACTATATTGGGTTAGTCCATCATAGGGGCGACCTATAGGGTTGTCTTTACAAGTAGATGAATTGTTCCATACCAATTCTAGAGTGGTAAAAAATTTTGTCTACAAAATACATCAACAGTATGTGATCCTCCCAATGATATAAGAAGTCTATCATGTAATCCTGGAACATGTACTCCAAGAACTGAATTTCTTGCTCTATCTATCCATTAGTCTCATGGTAAAAAGTTGTTCTCAAATGAAACTGAGTCTCAAAATCCGCTTCTAATCCCTTCTATAACTAATATTTGAAGCAAGGATTATGGTCCAAAATGATCCTCTTAAGAACTCCATGGATTTGGACTATCTCCCTCACATAGATGTGTCCCAAGATAACTACAATAATATGTTCTAAAATATATAGGTAGTGGGCTAACATGGTGAGTTGGTCTATAATCATCCAGATGGAATCATGTCCCCTGGAGGTATGTGGTAACCAAATCATGAATTCCATAGATATTTCATCTAAAATACACTCTGATTACTCAAAGGGTTGAGATAAACCTACTGCAACCTGGTGGTTATCTTTCACATACTAACATATAAGGCATTGAGAGACAAAATTTGTAACTACCTTCATCATCTTTGGAAATGAAAACTAATATCAAAGGTCCTGGTACATTATTTCAACATCTGGATGCACCACCAACAATGATTTATGAAATTATATTTGAACATTCTCCCATAACTTATTTGGTACCATTGTGCATCCTTTGAAAATAACAAAATTCACCCTACTATCAAAAAAATCTAAGAAGATCTTGTATAGTGGATATCTAAATATTTAGGGTCTCACAATCGGTATCCCAATGTTATACCTCACTGAATTGATGTATAAGAAGAGGGGTAACAAACATTTACTTGATGTAATATTTTTTGTCCCCAATCACAAAAGTTATCTACAATGAGGCTAATATCTCTGATGCCTTGCTCAGAAAATTTGAACAAGATCTCAAGATGAGATCATCTACTACAATGTTCCCCTTCAAATGAGTATATACAATCTTGATGTTATAATAATTGAAGAGATCTATCCATCACATCCATATCACCATAGTATCCTTATAAGATAAGATATACCAGAGACTCTTGTGGTCTTTATAGATGATAAACAACTCACTAATAAGGTAGTTTCACCACATCTACAATGTGAAAAATACTGCTACTACCTCAATGACATGAATTCCATAGTTCTTCTCATGTGGTATAAACTAATGTAAACTATAGGAAATCATTTCCTTCATATGTATCATTATTCATCTAATAATAGTACTTATGTGATTCCAATACACTACATACACTACACCATCTTATAGATATATTTAGATGAAAGTCATATTTAATATCTACCTCAACACCTGAAAATATAGTTGGAATATCTATTTCTACATGAAGGTCATCCCTTTTTGGGTCAAATATGTTAAGGGAGATGATGTACAGGTTAAATTTCTGATATTATCTTGCTAAACCAAGGAATCTATGCACCTTTTTCACACACACTGGTGGATACCAAGCTAACAAAATCTTGACCTTCACTGGGTCCACCACTACACAGTCTCCTGAGATAAAGTTTATAAGAATGTTGACCTTCTAAATCCATAGACAACACTTTGAGAGGTTCTCGTAATGATATTGCTCTCATAATATGTCTAGAACCATCCTCAATTGTATCACGTGCCCCTCCTCATATTCTAATTATACTAGAATATTATCAATGATGTCTACCAAGAACTCGTATAAGAAAGGCCGGAAGATCTTGATCATGAGTCCAAAGAACACTTCCAATATGTTTTTCATTCGAAAGAAAATCCCCAAGTAGTCATAGTGACTATAACAACAAATTAATTTCATCTTCAGTATATCTTCATAATTTACATGAAACTGGTGATAGATTGATCTAAGGTCAATTTTTGAGAAACATCATACCACTCTCAACTGATCAAAGAGGCAATAGATCCTTAGTAGTGGATACCTATTTTTTATGGTCACCGATTTTGTGAGATGTTAGTGAAAACATAACCTCAATATGCCATCCAAATTCTTGGTAAAAAAATTAGGGATGCCTAGGGTGAAACATTGGATTTAAGAAATCCCTTCTTCTACATCACCCCTAACTTCACCCTCATCTCATGAAGCTCTATGAATACCATATGATATTCTGACATAGATATTATGGTCATCCTAGTGTGTAGATCAACCAAGAAGTCTATCTCCTGGTAGAGTGATAATAATGGAACATACTCAAGAAACAATTCCTCATACTCCTCCATATCTACATGGAACTAAAAACTCATGGAATCTACCACCCCAAGGACCATTCTTGATAATTGATGAGTAATCAGCTACAGCCCCAAATCCATTAGTACAACTTACCCTTCTAGGATTTCTTTTTCACCCATAAAAGAAAACCTAATGCCTTTATCGTAGGCACACCACATACTCCACCTAAAATAGTATATATAGGAATTAACTATAGTTAACCAATACACAATTATGGTAATTTCAAAAGTCCTCATCGCAACTTTAAAGATATAAAAAACCTAAAATTTTCATCCAATATTTTGGTCACATGGTAAGAAAAAGTGTGTGATTGCTGATTAACATCATGTATTAGTCTCTAAGTGTATGAGTTGAGCCAATGGTTAATATATAACTCCTATGTATCCGAAAAAATAAGAAAAAATATAGTAATAACTCTCAACTATGTATATTAGTACTAAATAATGGTGGAAAATACATATATCATAAATCATATCATCTTTGTAGACTATGGGTTATAATCCCCCACTTCCGGTAGTTGCCCTCACATACGCCCCCCTGCTCACTAAGCCTGGAATGGACAACATGGGGGTGGTGGGGGAAAAAATAAAAAATTACTACCACCACTTTGTTCTCTCTCTACTACTATTCAATGTATTCTACTCTTAAAAAATTTATTTTCCTCTATCTCCATCTACATTGGAATCCCATCCACTGTCTCCCTATCAACCACATGTATGGTCGTACAATATCAAGCATGGTTTCCACTTATTTCACAAGAGTATAACCATCTCTTAGTGGTTTTAATAGCCCTATCTTTATGATACATAAACTCTATACCCTTAATTCTAGGATCACCTTCTAAAATTCCACCCACATCCAAGTCCCAGAGACAAACATCAACTCCCTGATACTAAAGTATATACTCCTATGTTCCCACTACCAGAAACAACTTCCTATGTCTTCTCATCTAATGATTTGTCGACCACAAAATCACACTTTTGAACCCCAAAATGGGTAAGAATTTATAATTGTCTAATTCTAGATAAGATATACCTATTTAGTCCTTTTTAGAAAGTATTTCACATGAGAAACTACTAAAAACCCATTTGAATCAAGTACCTAAAGAGGTTGGTGAACCATGAAGAATACTCATCCACTATCATATTTTCCTCTTAAAGCTCTAGAATCTAATGGATGTGAACATACCTCAACGTATCTATAGATAATTCATCCCTAAAAACACACTCAAACTTTGACCATGCTAGAGTCACCCTATTGAATTAATGGGTACTAATCCCCACCATCATACTCCAAGTTGAAGGTAAAGGGTCACTTCAAGGATAACTAGACAATTTTCTAGTTTCATGAATTGATAAAAACAAATTCAACACCCCATGATATTCCCCATTCTCTTATAGGCTGGGCCCACCTCAAAACCTCTAGGGTAATATTAAATGATACTCATAAAGCTTGCTCATCCTGCAAACCTCATCTGTTGGTACTTCGGGAACGATCTGATACATGGTACGTGGTGGAATAAATGGTGCACCACATATAGATAAAACCTCTAGAATAGGTCCCTATATAAAATCCACATCAATGAAGGTATCACAGTCATGATCCTGATGTTGAATCCTAACTTGCATATGTTGTGGATGTATCATGAAATATACAAGATGTTCCATTATCAAAGAGTATATCTGGATATCTATCACAAGAAGGATATGGAAACCAAAACCCCTTCATATATAATGAATTTAGCAATATTTTTTCTCTAAAAAAGTGTCTATGTGTACAAAGTTGAAACATAGGTGATCAAATCCCTACATTATGGATCTGTCATATTTCACACCAACAGTGGAGTCTCTGGCCTGGAATATGAACTCAAAACACATAACATTATTTCTCCAAACCAATATGAAAGTCTTTTTTCAAATAATATAACTGAATACCATGATACTAATCTATCATGACAAATCCCAATAGTGTCTTTGTTATGACTACCCCAAGACATCCTCTAATAGGTTAGGGGACAGAAACTAGTGCCATGTAGGCATATCACTAATGTGTGATACCTTATCCTAGAGTATGTATGCACATGCACAAATCTCCAAGCACATACAATGATGAAATGTAAAACAATATATAAATAATGATATCATACATCTAAATCACATTATTATTGTATGTCAACATGTAATAGAATGCAAAAAAGGGTAAAATAATTTCCCCCCAAAAGAAGTATGAAAACAAGTCTAGCATCAATTTATTGAGGGGGTATGTTGTCTAGGTAACTGATAGAACACATCTTGATCTGTCCAGCTAACTAATCTTTACCTGGTAATAGTCACTATAGGAATCCTTATATTAGTTGATCATCTACATAAGATATGATACATGGGGGGAAATCCCTTGTATGAGTGAGTATAACAATACCCAATAGGATGTTGTAAAATCACTAAGACTATAACATCAATAATAAAATTCAACTCACCATAAGTATATGTTTATAGTAAATATAGTAAGAAGATCTAAATGTAATAAAAAGGGGCCCATAGTCTCTAGGTAATGTGACAACCATAATTCTATCCCAAGAATCATACTCAGAGGTTCTACATACCACTCAATTGAGAGAACACACTCCATGAGTTAGATAGCACCGATGGAGTCTATCCGAGATGTACTAATAATTAGTACTCACCATAATAATAATATGATAGAAGTATGATGAGAATGATACAGAGGTTAGGATAACACAAAATCCCTTGGGGTATACCAAAAACTCAATCTGGAATAACCCACTATGTGTAGAATGTGATTCCATACAAACCTTGAGGGAATGAATAAATGGAATTATTCATAATGAAACATGTCAAAGATGAAGAGGAAACGTGATACAACCATTCATTGAAGTAGTAATTGGTGTATACTAGTATTACATGGCGTATACCTTCAAAAGCATGTCCTATCCTTGTATCATGGGTTGTTCCTATTTCAGTTTCTATGTTATAGTATATGGGTTTGGATGAAGAAGGATTTCCGACCAAATAGAGAAATGTATTTGGATTATATTAGAAACATTTTCCCATTTATTTCATATAAAAAATAAATGGAAAATGGTACTATTTATTGATAATACAATGAATTAATAGTTTAAATAATATGAAATGGGTTTATTAGAAAATGAACAAAAATTATTCAATGGAAATTCAAGAATAATAAATATTGATTAGAATGATATTTGTGGAATAAACACTTTAAGGGATCATAATGTTCAAGTGTGGAATAATTGATGAATAAATTATTTGTATACAATGTAAATCCGCATAATTTTTTTTAAAAAATAAAATATATTCAAATGTATTTACAAATGTAATATTAGAATGTTAGTTATAATGGTTATGTAATATGACCCAATGAAAATAAATTGAGTTATGGAATTCTATAAAATTTGGTAACTTTTATGTAAACTACCCATAGTTGAAATAAATATAATTTAATTCTAAAATACTATGAATTATTATATAATCACGAAATTACATTTCGAATGGAAATTTATACAATATAAAAAAACTAGGTGCACACTAATAAAATATGCCCCAATGAATGGAAATTTAGACAAAGTCTATTATAATGATCATATCCTTTAAATATATATTAATAAATGAATTTATTTTCAATATAAAATTTTAATCAACATGAAACAAGTGTATATAAAACATAAAATAATCAAATATCATTACACACATAATCTTATCTAGAAATAATCAATGAAGTAGAAGTTTAACCTAATGAATGGAAACTTAGATGAGAAATAACTCACCTCATACTTCCATTTAGTTGAACATTATTTAACCCCATTTACAGTGGGTTTAAACATATTATAAAATTATTAAAGAACCAAATTAGTATTTATAATGTTCTATATTAACTTTTTAAATGTTTTATCACCCATTCATTAATAATCCTCTATTATTTTCATTGTTTTGGGTGTTAATTATCTTATTTTATCGTGAATGTTTTGTCATGAAAGATTTGATTCATTCACATAATATATAGTTAAATAATAAATAACAATAATAATAATGAAATAATAATAATGAAATAATTATCATGTATATATATCAATTATAATTTTAATACATATCATGGAAGATAGTTTTGTGTAATGAAGTGTGTTACAATTATAGAGATGGCAGGTCGCACATACTCTTGAATAACATTTCCACTTTTCAAAGATCATTTTGAAAATGAGGTATATAATATATTATAATCACATAATTATAATAAAATAATAAATAAAATATTATTTCATTAAATATACTTATATATATATAATACATGTGGTGTGGTTATGATAATAGTGCAACATAACATTGAAAAGGTGGTAGTCCACATGTACACGAACGATGTTATTATCTTTCAATGAGTGAAAAGGGGAGAAATAAAATGATATATTATATTTTAAGAATGATGAATTTATAATTAATATCACAATTATTTCATTTATATCAGATACATTCCTTAAATAAATTCTTATTACCTTCCATGTAATGCATCAATGAAAAATGAATCACATAGCTTCGTGAGGTGAGAGTTCGTCATACACACGAGGTACATTATCGTATATCATATGAATAGAAATTTGACGATATATATATGTGATATAATGACTATAGAGGTATATATTTATTTTAAATATCATATATATATTTTACATCCAATATCATACCAAAATACGAGGTATGGTACTGGAAAAATTAAAGTCATCAGTTTGTAAGGTGATAGTCCTCAATACACATGAATACTGATTTCATAACTCATTTAATGGAATTTGGGATGTTTAAAGGTCATTAAAAGATAATAAAAACATATATCTATATTTAATGTAATTATTTTATTATATAATCAATGTTTAACATTAATTGATGGAGGTAAAGGAAGAAATAAAATGAAGAAGCTCATTGAACAGCATTGCATCTTCTTTGGGTAACCTCTTTAGGATTCCCCCAAAATCCGTCCTAGGATGTTTTTATACCAAAAAGAAGGATTATTGGATGATAGGATTATATTTTGGAAGTTATTTTGGAATTTCATATCTAAACCATTATGGTGATAATGTGTGGAGGGGATATGAAAGTGGGTGGCCTTTTATAGGTGAGGTGAATGCCACACGTGAAATGTTTGAATAGAAAAAGGTGCACACTCAATTTTCACATTCTAAAAGGGTCCAAAATAAGTAGTATCTAAAAATTGAAATAATAGTGTTGAAATAAGTTCATAAATAATAATTTAGAGAAGTATTTAGTTAATTTCAACACTTATATTTTCATCTTAACCCCCTAGTAAATCCATTTTTTCCATAACCTGGTAAATAATTTTTTCTTTTTGAACTATTCATTATTGTAAAAAAGTATGTTGAAAATATTACATTATATAAATTATAATGATTCCAAATGTTTTTTCAGTTTTTCCAAATTCTACTGACATAATTGGAAAAATACAATTTATAAATAATACTACATACATGGCAAAAAATGGGTTTTTAAAGAGAAAATGTTCTAACGTTTACAAGGTTTTAATACGAAAATAATATGGAAATGATTCCAATGACCTATATTACATAAATTATATTAAAATTTATCTTATTTTTATTATAAAATAATTAAAATATAATTGAACGGTATAAATTATTTTAAAGAAAATGAATTTTTTAATTATAATTTTGAATTTTTCACTAGCCATCAAAAAAAGAAACATTTTAGAAAAATCTAAAAAATCCGCCCTAAACTAATTTTGACCTGATTATTTAAAAATTAATATTTATTTTTTTATAAAAAATATAAAATGGGGGTAGAAATTAATTTTAAATTATGTGTGTAAAATGCATCTAAATAGTCTTTGAGAAAAAACACAGTTTTTAGAAAACATTTCATTTTCATTCAAGTGATCATTATTTTATTTATAATAAATAGATAACAAAGGAATTTGTGTTTACTTGTGTAAACCATATATTTTTTATAATTTATTTATTACTATTCATACCAACCAATTTAACATCTAAGATATAAAAGTATACTCTATTACTACTAATTTTGACTTGGGGTTGCATGTTTCACAAGCTGTCAAAGAAATTAAATTTAAGAAAATAAATTTTATGGGTTTTTAATATTTTTTTCATGTAACATATGAAATATAAAACTATTTTAATATTTTTATTTTTTGTCATGTTATAAAAAATAAGGATTATGAACTGAGTATATATATCATCAATAACAGACATAAAGAATGAGTAATTTTGAGGGAGAACATAATTCATCATTTCTTATTCATCCTATATGATTGAATATGTATGGGAATATCGATGATTATTTTATGTGAGATAACATGATAATAGATATTTCAAAGTATTTATATCAATTTCTGGTATGTTATAATGTTATTATAGAGTGGATTAATTCTAATGATATGTTTCAACCATTACCCATACTAGAATGGATATGGGAAATACTTACTATGGATTTCATCATCAGACTCCCTAAAATAACAAAATGAATCGGTTCTACCTAGTTTTTGGTTTATAACCTTATAATTTCATCAAATTTTAATTAAATAAGTGATGATTTATCACTTTATAATCTTTCCTTGATATAAAATAGAGAAGTGGTGAGTTTTAATTTAGTATCAGATTTCATTGTATGTGATTGAGATTTGTGGTATACATTGAAGTTTTATAGAATCATTGACTAGTGATAACTCCATCCAAGTTGTGGTTTTCGGTTTATTGTAATTTTTGACAAGGTTTCAGGTTGATGAAGAGGGCTGGTTGTTAACGGATGAGGGAATAGAAATCATGAATGGATATTCTCATGGGGAGCCATTATCTAATCTCACAGAGTGTGAATATATGGTCTCATAGAGCATGTAATATATGATCCCATATAGTTTGTTTGAATAATATATAAGAGTTATAATATTAAAAAATAATCATGTGGAGTGATAAAGTGAAGAATATATGTATTAATGGATCATGTGGATTTTGACATGACATAGTGGCAATGTCCCTCTTATGACCGCATGAGTTGATAGGGATGAAGTGATCACATCATGTGATCCATTTGAGTATAAGATGATCACTTACAGAGATCATGAGAGGAACCTAAATATATCACATTATTTTTAATGGATCTCAAGGAGATTCCATGTGAATCACCTGAATACATCACATTATTTCTATGGTATCTCACAGAGAAATCATGTGAAGCACCTGAAGATGGTGCACTATTGTCATAGGATCTTATAGAGATACATCAAGAAGTGCATGGTTGTTATTGGATATCATGGTGAGGTCACATGATGAAAATAATTAAAAATAATTTAGAAATGATGGATATATCATAGGGGAATTCAGAATCATGCGACCACATGATTTTCATTGGATCACATGATTGGATATTGTGAAGGGATGAATGTCAATTTCACTGACTGAATGACTTTCAACGTACCTTGTGATATAACCACATGAATAACTTGACGTTTTATTTGGATCTTTTGGTGGGATCACATAAAGAACTGGATGAAATTGAATCTGACCACAGCATGAATGTATCTAGATCTTGAGATGGGATCATGTGAAGTGTGTGAGGGTTATTATAATTGTGTTAGAATGGACAGATGACAATGATTTATAGAGTTATTACAGTGTAATTTTACTTATAAATATCCAATAACCTATCCTTAATAGAAGACGATGTTTCATTAAAATATTTATATAAATATATGTTCAAAAAATGGGTTTCACACGAAACATATGAGTATACATGATTGAAATCTTGATTATTTTTTCCATGAGCATAATAAATGATACCAATTGAATCTTGGGATTTTAACAATCTATTAAAGGTCTTATGAAAGTATCTCACAAATGTGTAATGGCCCGAACCTCTTCGGACCATTCCTTTTTCAAAAAGAAGGTCAACAAGTGTTCTAGAGGGTAAGATGGACCTTTCCCACACTTTCCAGAATTTTGAAACTACACGCCGTGTAGTTTGAGTACATACCGTGTACTCCCATTTTGGGTATACCCTGTGTTGCAAGCCATGTCCTTGCTGTATGGAATAATGAGTACACGTCATGTGTCCAAACTACACGTCGTTTAGTCCTTCCCCGCGTATATGTTACCCTCAAACCGTGTGTTGACCAGTCAATGGCCACAGAGCCGTGTTGGAAGCCGCGTGGAGACCGTGTGAAAGAACCGAGTACACACCGTGTACCATAAAGTACACACCGTGTACTTTTTCTTTTCACGCCTATAAAAGGAGGGTTCCCATCCTCCTTTTCAACATACACCTCTCCTCCCCTCTCCTCTGAGCAGAGCTCTCTTAAGAGACTCGAAGGCTCTTCCTTCCACAACTTCTTCATCCGAGCTCCGATTTGCGATCCGTCAGCGTCCACAGGATCGTAACGATGAGGCAGAGCTTCTGAGCTTGGATCTGTTGTCTTTCCTTCGGCCTTTCCTTTCCGACCTCCACCCGAGGAGGTTTTTCTGGGATGGACAGAAGTGACGGACGCTGACAGACGTCTTCTAAGGTTGATCCGGGGGACCGTTGCGATCATGAACCTGTTGAAGTAGGGATCTTACCTTCGTCTCTTTAATTTGTTCATCATGCGGGGTGGGTGTTCTATTGTTTACGTGAAACACTTTTGAACCAGTTTAAAAAAGATAATAACTGGCTTATATAACGGGGATGGGAAGTTGTGACTTCTCTTACTTTATATCCTATGATATTATGTTTTGAATTGAATGAGCTTCTGCCTACAAAAAATCATGGTCGTTGGGGGCCTTTTCATACGCAATTAAATGTTTCCCTCTCCTTCTCGATTTTATTTTGGGAGGAAACCTTGTCGAATGTGGAAATTGGTTACTCACGTAAAGTTGGATGTTAAAATCTGTAACCCTTGTGTGATCACCCTGGTTAAAAAAAATGGAATAATGAACATGTGGATGTTGCCTTGGTTACGAGGCATGTGATGGGGGTGTTTTGTGGGTTGTTGTGGATAGCGTGAGCAGCGGGGCTGCGGTTGGCTTGGTTGTGGGTTGGTGTGAATGCTATGTTGGTGAGGGGCAGTGGGGCTGCAATAAATGGTATTAATGAGGTGATGATGTACGGTACGGTTGTGGTTATGGTGGTTGGCAGTGGGGCTGCAGGGATGGGTTTGAATGTGAACGGGCTATGGGTTGTGATAATAACTTAAAAGTGGAAGAGTAAATAAATTGTGGGGCATGGTAATGAAACGGAAATAATAATAAATGGGGTTGGTTGGTTGATAAGAGGGACTTTGTTCTGCTGCTTATGTTTTTCCTAACTTGTTTTGTGGATGGCAGGGATATGTTTTACGAATGATTAGTGTGGTTAGTTGTGGATAGTATCCCAGTAGTTAAGGAACTAAATAACTATTTCTACTGAAATGTGAAAACCTAAAAGGGGTTGGGTTTGTTTGTTGTATGCATGCTTCGTAGTAGCAGTGTCGAGCCACATGCTCAGTTTCTCTATTTAGAAGCCATAGGTTGGGTTGTGTGGTTGGTAAATATATATATCTCTATCTTTTGTGTTTTATCGCACCCCACCCATGTTGAGAACATAGTGCCGAACACTCTGATTTCATGGGAGAGGGTGTTTTTCCCTTAGTTACTAGCTCCTTCCTGCTCCTTCTCCCCTAGGCTGTGATGGCTTGAGGCGACCTTACACCTAAGACTCTTCAGGTAGGTTTCGATTGGGGTGGTTTTAGCCCAAGACTCTTCGTTCAGGTTCTACGGTTTCCCAAGATACTTCGAGATGAGGCCCAGGTGTGTGGGGGTGGGATACGTGGTTGTGAGGACCAGGTGTGTGCGGGCGGGATACGTGGTAGTGAGCCCCAGGTGTGTGCGGGCGGGATACGCGGTTGTGAGGCCTAGGTGTGTGCGGGCGGGATACGTGGTTGTGAGGCCCAGGTGTGTGCGGGTGGGATACGTTGTAGTGAGGCCCAGGTGTGTGCGAGCGGGATACGTGGTAGTGAGGCCAAGGTGTGTGCGGGCGGGGAGAGTGTGGCAGCGTCAGGAAGTTCGCCGTTAGGAAGAGCATCTTACAAAAAGTGAAATGGTGCGGGGTACCCAATACTCTTGTTTCTTATATACTACTACCTATTGTGCTTTTGTTTTTGGTGAGTGTGGATGGTGAGGTTGGGTGGATATAATTCCTTGCTAGGTTTCTTCTGTGGTTCTCACGGGACATTAGGATGTCTCCCCAATTGTGCACGAGAGCTTTAGGTTTCCCTACTGAGTATACTTGTTTGCTCACCCTACGTTTACTTTCAGGTTTCCAGGAGGACTACCAGGGCCGTGTGGGACCCTACTAGTCGGACAGTTGGAGTTGTTGCTGTTGTTGTACCTTTTTTTCTTTTGTTATTATACTTTGAGCTTTCTTGTACTTGTACCTTGTTATAAAATTATTTAAACATGCATGTGGGATTTTTTTGGGTTTATTTATATACACTGGTTCTTTTCCTTTTTGGTGGTTGACTTGTCCTATTTCCTGATCCTAAATAATAAAAAAAGGGTAATTCCTCCCATATTTGTGAAAATTCATACCCTTGGTGCTAGTCTCCACCCCGAGCCCTACTGGAGGCGGGACTCGGGGGTCATTATCTACCTTTCACCATTGTTAGCTCAAGAGGGACATCTTTGGTGGGAGGGGGTTGTGACAGAACGGTATCAGAGGTGATGGTTGAGAGATAGGATGGAGACTAGAGGTAGGCACAGTTAGGATTGCATGGGATGGTAGGGCAACAGTGTTAGTTAATCTTGGTGCGTGACATAGGCCAGGGAAGACCAGTTAGGACACGGGATTTTAGGGCCCCCCGTGATCCGATGCAAGGACTCTGAGCCTACTAAACGACCAAGTGAGACTACATTTATTTCAGGGTAGTGACCCTAGTGAAGGTACATGCATCATCATGATTGTGTTTTACTTGATTTGGGTGTTCTAGGAAAGAAATTGAAATAAAATGATGAAACGAAACCTTGAGTTTTGCCTTACTACTTGGGATTAGGCGATCCTTGTTTACCATACAACTATGGCACCTGAACGTCATCCCCGGGTGGCTCAGACAGCCGAGGCCCAGCAGATTTAGGCGGTCGATCAGTTGAGGATTGACCGAGAGGAGGAAGATAGCCAGTGGAAAAAGACTCTCCGTTCTTTCTAGCGGAAACCCCTCAAGAAGTATGAGGGTAGTACATTGGATACGAAGACAAAGGGGTGTCTTGAGGAGCTAGGGATCTCTTTTACCTTGATCCGTGCTCCGAGGGAGTACTGGGTTCCCCTAGCAGTAAGTCAGCTGAGAGGTGCGGCATGATAGTGGTGGATGCTCTACCTCGGAGAGAGGATAGAGGCAGATGTTCCTTGGGCTGACTTTGAGAAGGAATTCTGAGAGGAATTCCTTTCTTCCATGATCAAGGCGGAGAAGCGGCAGGAGGTACTCTCCCTTCAGCAGGGGAGTATGTCGGTACGAGAGGTGGGGATCAAGTTCAAGGATCTCCTGTGCTTCGCTCCAGATCTCTTTCTAGATGAGGAGTCTCGGGTGAGTCGTTTGGAGGAGGAACTTCGTCCTTCGCTCCAGTATGCTGTCACCCCCTTCACCCTTCCGACGTACTTGGTTGTACAGAAGAAGGCAGAGGTTTTAGAGAGGATGCACTCGCTAGGAGGTTATCCTCGAGAGGGGATCCAGCCAGGTTCATCGAAGGGGAAGGCAGTCAGCAGCAAGTCTCCTATGACGGGACCTTCCAGGTTCAGGCCAGTGGGGAGCAGGCCCCATCAGTTCCAGTTTAGATCTTTGGGTCCTTGTCCTTTTTTTCACGAGCCCAGGATCGAAGTGTTTTTCTTATGGAGGTTTCAGGAACGTTCAGAGTCGGTGCCTGACCCAATATCAATACGGTGGAGGTGGGCCGGTTCAACGCCCACCTCAGCAGCACCAGTTGCCAGCAAGGCCCTTCCAGCAATAGCAGGGCCATGCTCCTCCGAGGGCAGACTTTGTAGGAGGAGGCCGACCTCAGGGTGCTCCTCAGGGACCTCGACCAGGGCGCGGTTGGGGAGGTGGACGACATCAGAGGGGCAGAGGAGCTGGGTGTGGACAGTTGCACGCAGCAGAGTTGATAGCTCCAGTAGGACCAGAGGTTGTGCGAGGTACGATTTGTTTGTTCAGCACTCTTGTTTCTTCTTTGTTCGATTTAAGAGCCTCACACTCCTTTATTATACCTGGTCTAGCCCATGCTTTGGGACTAGACGTAGATAGACTTTCTATATCACTGGTGCTGATTAAACCAGTTAGAGTCTAGACCAGCGTATCTTGTGTTTTCCAGGGATGTGGGCTGATGTTGGGACCACATCGATCTAGTGGGGACCTTCTTCTGTTACAGATGCATCCATACGATGTCATCCTGGGCATCAACTGGTTGTTTTCTGTTAGTGCCATTATCAACTTCTTCTGGAGAAGAGTCATGTTCTCCGATGTGGATGGGCAGCGCGTATCATTTGATGGCAAGAGGAGCTATCAGGCGGGAAGCCGACATGTGGAGCCTCTCCTTTCCTTGTTAGGCGGGTTATCAGTGGTTCCAGCTGATACAGAGATGATGGATGTACCGGATGTTGTTGGGGAGTTCCTCGATGTTTTTCCTGAGGAGGTTGTGACTCTGCCCCCCCCCCCCCCCCCGAAGTGACGTTGAGTTCAGGATAGACTTACAGCCCGGTGTCCGTCCGATTTCGATGGCCCCTTATCGGATGGAACCTTCGGAGTTGCGGGAGTTGCGAATTCAGATTGACGATCTGATGGAGAAGGGTTTTGTTCGACCCAGCATGTCGCCATGGGGTGCTCTAGTTTTGTTCGTGAAGAAGGAAGATGGTGGTCTCAGGCTATGCATAGACTACCGAAGGTTGAACCAGGTAATAGTCAAGAACCGCTACCCCCTTCTAAGGATAGATGATCTCTTCGACCAACTGAGGGGAGCAGGTTGGTTCTTTAAGATTGATCTGCGATCGGGATATCATCTACTGAGGGTAAAGGATAGTGACATCTCAAAGATGGCTTTCAGGTGCAGGTATGAGAACTTCATGTTTGTAGTGATGTCGTTTGGAGTTACGAATGCACCAGATGTGTTCATGGGACTTATGGACTTTGTCTTCCGACAGTTTCTGAACTGGTTCATCATTGTGTTTATCGATGACATCCTGATCTACTCATGGTCAGAGGAGGAGCAGATTGAGCATCTCAGGGCAGTCTTGGAAGTACTTCAACACCACTAGATTTACGGGAAATTGTCGAAGTGTAAGTTCTAGACGCAATAAGTACTCTTCCTTGGGCACGTGGTGTCTCAACATGTTGTATCGGTGGACCCGTCAAAGGTGGAGGCAGTTGTTTCTTGGGAGGCACCCAAGAGCATGGTAGAAGTTCGTAGTTTCTTGGGGTTAGCAGGTTACTATCGGAGGTTACTTTCAGACTTCTCTCGAGTTGCTGCTCCTTTGACAGCTTTGACGAGGAAGAACCAGGTCTTCCTATGGAGTGAGCAGTTCCAGAAATCTTTTGACTACGTGAAGGAGAATTTGGTCAGTGCTCCCGTACTCAGGTTGTCAGAGGAAGGGTTGTTGTATGAGGTGTTTTGTGATTCTTCTGGCCTTGGTCTAGGGTGCGTGCTGATGTGGAAGAAGGTAGTGATTTGTTATGGGTCTAGGCAGTTGCGCCCTCACGAGCGTAATTATGCCACCCATGACCTGGAGCTTGCAGCAGTAGTGTTGGCATTGAAGTTGTGGCGACATTACCTATTTGGGGAGCGCTTTGTGGTCTTCTTAGATCACAAGAGCCTGTATTATATCTTCTCCCAGCTTGAGCTGAACTTACGGCAGTGGAGATGGGTCAAATTTCCCCAAGACTATGACTTTGAGTTCTCTTACACAGAAGGTAAGGTCAACGTTGTGGCTGATGCCCTAAGCAGGAAGTCACATCAGGAAGTAGTTCGGGAATCCGCTAATGCTTGGAAGGCGACGGGAGAGTTGGCTGCCTTACACTTGAATGCAAGGGTAGAAGGTGTTAGAGGCTGTTTGTTTCAGATGACGGTGCAGTCCTCCTTGTTGCAGCAGGTGGAAGAGTCTTAGTGGGGGGACTCTGAGGCGGAAGTGATGCAGGATCGTGTCGATCAGGGGAACGCTCCAGAAGGATGGTCAAAGGACAGCCGACATCAGATGCTTCTCCATGGAAGGTTGTTTGTTCCGGAGGTGATGTGTGAGGGAGTTCTCCGTGAGTTCCATAGATCAGCCTTGGCAGTACATCTAGGAGTTTCAAAAATGTACCAAGGCCTGAGGGATCAGTTTTAGTGGCCCAGGGTGAAACAGGCAGTGGCAGAGTTTGTGGCTAAATTCCTAGTGTGTCAGCAAGTGAAGGTTGAACACCGTGTTCCCGGTGGTTTGTTGCATCCTTTATATGTCCCCGAGTGGAAGTGGGATGACATCTCAATGGACTTCATCATAGGACTACCCAGAGCTCAGGGTGGTTATGATGCTATCTGGGTGGTGGTGGATCAACTGACGAAATCAGCTCACTTCTTAGCAATTAGGGAGTCAGGCTCGGTGAGTACCTTAGCATAGAGGTACGTAGATGAGGTGGTGCGTTTTCATGGAGTCCCAATGACTATCATCTCATATCGGGATACTCGGTTTACCTCAGGAGTCTGGAAGGGGTTACAACATGCTTTTGGAACCCAGCTACCCCTTAGCACTGCTTTCCACCCCCAGACTGATGGGCAGACAGAGCGGACTATCCAGACATTGGAGGACATGCTGCGAGCATGCATTCTGTATTTCAGAGGATCATGGGTACGACACTTGCCTTTAGTAGAGTTTTCCTACAACAACAACTTCCACTCTACTATTGGAATGGCACCGTTTGTGGCTTTGTATGGAATGCCATGTCGTTCACCCATTTGCTGGGTAGAGGATGGTGAGACAGGTTCTCTTGGGCCAGAGGTAGTGTAGAGCACCACAAAGACAGTTCATCTTGTACGTGAGAGGATGAAAGCGGCTCAGATCCGACAGAAGTCTTATGCTGATCGTCGGAGGAGGCCCTTGGAGTTCGAGGTGGGAGGCCATGTGTTCTTGAATGTTTCCCCTCGACAGGGGAAATAGAGGTTTGGGAAAGGGAGCAAGCTCTCACCTAGGTTCATCAGACCTTTTGAGGTGCTGAGGCGAGTCGGCAAGGTGGCATATCAGCTGGCCCTGCCACCTCAGTTGGAGAAGGTTCATGACGTGTTCGACGTCTCCCAGCTTCGTCAGTACTTACACGACGACTACCACTTTATTGGCTGGGGAGAGTTAGATATGGGAGACAACCCGACCTTCAAGGAACGACCAGTCAGAATCGAAGATCGTAAATAGAAGGTGCTCCGTGGATGAACCATTCCCTTGGTTCGTGTGTTGTGGAGGCATAACGGCCTCGAGGAGAGCACTTGGGAGCGGGAGACCCAGATGCACGCTCAGTACCCGGAGTTGTTTTGACTTGTGTTTTTCCTTGTTCTTCTGAGCTTTGTGTTGATGTTGTACTCTGTAACTTTGATATATGGAATGCTTGCATTGTCAGTTGTGAGTCCTTTTATTTCTTTGTTCCCTAGTAATGTGTAACATGTACGATTGTGTGGGAAAGGGAAAAACCTGACCCTTAATTGAGACGCATTAATGCGGATGCGATTGAACCCGTGCGGGTGAGTCAGTTCTGCCTAAAGTGGATAATATCTCGACATAGGTGAAGGAATTTACCATACCCACGTGTTCGGGAAGTGTGTTGGTTGTGTGGTGTTGGGGTTAGTGCGAGTTGAAAAATCCTAATATATGAAAGTGGGAAGATCAAACTCTTAATCAAGACACATTAATAAGGATGCGATTAAACCCATGCAGGCGAGTCAGTGCCGCCTAAAGTGGATAATTTCTCGATATAAGAGAAGGAATTCCTAACACATATGATAAGGGTTGTTGGTCGGGTTCCTGTTATAACAAGAACCCTAAGAGGTATCTTGTTGGGTTCCTCTAGGTTGGTTTTTGAATTCTCAGGGACGATAATGTTTTAAGAGGTATCTGATGAAATGGCCCGGACCTCTCCGGCCCATTCCTTTGTCAAAAAGAAGGTCAAGAAGTGTTATAGAGGGTAAGATGGTCCTTTCCCAAAATTCCAGAATTTTGAAACTACACGCCGTGTAGTTTCAGTACACGCCGTGTACTCCCTTCTCAGGTATACCCCATGTTGCAAACCATGTCCTTGCTATGTGGAATAATTAGTACACGCCGTGTGTCCAAACTACATGTCGTGTAGTCCTTCCCCGCGTATGCGTTACCCTCAAACAGTGTGTTGACCAGTCAAAGGCCACAAAGCCGTGTTGGAAGCCGCGTGGAGACCATGTGAAAGAACCGAGTACATGCCATGTACCATAAAGTACACGCCGTGTACTTTTGATTTTCACGCCTATAAAATGAGGGGACCCCTCCTCCTTTTCAACACACACCTCTCCTCCCCTCTCCTATGAGCAGAGCTCTCTTTAGAGACTCGAAGGATCTTCCTTCCATAACATCTTCGTCTGAGCTCCGATTTACGATCCGTCAGCGGCCATAGGATTGTAATGATGAGGTGGAGCTTCTGAGCTTTGATCTGTTGTCTTTCCATTTTCATTTCCTTTCCGACCTCCACCCGAGGAGGTTTTGTCGGGACCGACAGAAGTGATGGACGCCGACAGACATCTTCTAAGGTTGATCCGGGGGAGCATTGTGATCAGGAACCTGTTGAAGTATGGATCTTACCTTTGTCTCTTTAATTTTTGCATCATGCGGGGTGGGTGTTCTATTGTTTACGTGAAACAATTTTGAACCGGTTTAATAAAGATAATAACTGGCTTATATAACCGGGATGGGAAGTTGTGACTGCTGTTACTTTATATCCTGTGATATTATGTTGTGAATTGAATGAGATTCTGCCTAAGGAAAATCACGGTCGTTGGGGGCCTTTGCTTACGCAATTAAATGTTTCCCTCTCCTTCTGGATTTTCTTTTGGGTGGAAACCTTGTGGAATGTGGAAATTGGTTAATCACGTAAAGTTGGTTGTTAAAATATGGAACCCTTGTGTGATCACCCTGGTTAAACAAAATGGAATAATGAACATGTGGGTGTTGGCTTGGTTATGAGGCACATGATGGGGGTGTTTTGTGGGTTGTTGTGGATTGTGTGAGCAGCGGGGCTGCAGTTGGATTGGTTGTGGGTTGGTGTTAATTCTATGTTGGTGATGGGTAGTGGGGATGAAATAAATGGTATTAAAGAGGTGATGATGTACGGTACGGTTGTGGTTATAGTGGTTGGCAGCGGGGCTGCAGGGATGGGTTTGAATGTGAATGGGCTATGGGTTGTGATAATAACATAAAAGTGGAAGAGTTAATAAATGGTGGGGTGTGGTAATGAAACAGAAATAATAATCAATGGGGTTGGTTGGTTGATAAGAGGGACTTTGTTGTGCTGCTTATGTTTTTCCTAACTTGTTTTTTGGATGGCAGGGATATGTTTTACGAATGATTAGTGTGGTTAGTTGTGGATAGTTGCCCAGTAGTTAAGGAACTAAATAACTATTTCTACTGAAATGTGAAAACTTAAATGGGGTTGGGTTTGTTTGTTGTATACATGCTTCGTAGTAGCAGTGCCGAGGCACATGATCAGTTTCTCTGTTTAGAAGCCATAGGTTGGGTTGTGTGGTTGGTAAATATATATATCTGTATCTTTTGTGTTTTATCGCACCCCACCCATGTTAGGAACCTAGTGCCGAACACTCCGATTTCATGGGAGATGGTGTTTTACCCTTAGTTACTAGCTCTTTCATTCTCTTTCTCCCCTAGGATGTGATGGCTTGATGCGACCTTACACCTAAAAATCTTCAGGTAGGTTTCGATTGGGGTGGTTTTAGCCCAAGACTCTTCGGGCATGTTCTACTATTTCATAAGAATCTTCGGGATGCGGCCCAGGTGTGTGTGGGAGGGATACGTGGTTGTGAGGCCCAGGTGTGTGCGGGCGGGATACGTGGTAGTGAGGCCCAGGTGTGTGTGGGCGGGATACGTGGTAGTGAGGCCCAGGTGTGTGTGGGAGGGAGACATGGTTGTGAGGCCCAGGTGTGTGCGGGTGGGATACGTGGTAGTGAGGCCCAGGTGTGTGCGGGTGGGATACCTGGTAGTGAGGCCCAGGTGTGTGCGGGCGGGAAGAGTGTGGCAGCATCAGGACGTTCGCCGTTAGGAAGAGAAGCTAACAAAAAGGGAAATGGTGTGGGGTACCCAATACTCTTGTTTCTTATATACTACTAACTGTTGTGCTTGTGTTTTTGGTGAGTGTGGCTGGTGAGGTTTGGTGGATAGAATTCCTTGCTAGGTTTTTTCTGTTGTTATCACGGGACATTAGGATGTCTTTCCACTTGTGCACGAGAGAATTAGGTTTCACTACTAATTATACTTGTATGCTCACCCTACGTTTACTTTAAGGTTTCCAGGAGGACTACCACGGCCGTGCGGGACCCTACTAGTCGGACAGTTGGAGTTGTTTCTGTTGCTGTACCTTGTTTTCTTTTGGTATTGTACTTTGAGCTTTCTTGTACTTGTACCTTGTTATAAAATTATTTAAACATGCATGTGGGCTTGGTTTGGGTTTATTTTTATACATGGGTTCTTTTCCCTTTTGGTGGTTGACTTGTCCTATTTCCTGATCCTAAATTATAAAAAAGGGTAATGCCTCCCATATTTGTGAAAACTCATACACTTGGTGCTAGTCACCACCCCGTGGCCTATTGGAGGTGGGACTCGGGGGTCATTATCTCCCTTTCACCATTGTCATCTCAGGAAGGGCATATTTGGTGGGAGGGGGTCGTGACAAAAGGAGTCTTATGAAGTAAATTATGAACTGGGTTGTAAAAAACAAAGTCAAACACATCGAGGTATCACAATCCAAAACAATTAAACAATATATCGTGATCCATACGAATAGAACATTGTCTCATTATCAACTTGATCTAATCATGGTCTCATGATTTGCATGAACTAAACAATATTTTGTTATTTTCATGATAAGAAAAAGTTATTTTAGACTATTCTCTGAGGTAATTCTCACGAATAAGTCTCATGGTGGAGTAACTCGGTTTTCATTATCTGAAGGGTGAATCACATAGGGATCTCACAGATAGGTCTAATGCCCGGATATTTCCCAAGGGTTACAAGCCATGTTTTCACCAAAGGGGATACATATCAATGAATTTCATAGGGGTTCTAGACTAGGTTCTTTTGAAAATGATACATGCACTTGAACTTCCTTATTGGAAATAAAATTTTTATATATGAAATCAAATGATGTAGAAGATAAAGGTTTTGCATAATTCATCAATACTTGCATAAGGAGTTTATTCACTATTATATCCAATGCATTGGATGTAAGGCTTGTAACCTAATGATGGTATTTCCAAAGTGTGGAGTATTTTTCATGATAACTCATGTTAAGATAACAATTTAGGTGATGTTAACCTCTTGTATGTTAATGATCACTTGAATTTATGAGTCACTTAGCATACATTCGGTGAAACTCTTGACAATATAAGATATTTTTATTTGGCCTATGTGACAATTATTTTTCTATAAAAATAAGTAATCATAATATGTAAGTGTAAGGTATGTGAAAATGGGGATATTTTTCATCTACTCAAAAACATTACGGTAAGTGATCCCAAAAAGGAGTCCCCTTGCCTAAACCAACAACATTTCACTTTAGTGAATTTGGAACATTGGCACATTATATTTTTATGCTCTGTGGACGTAGTTCCATGGGGGTGAACCAAGTAAAAATATATGTTTTCTTATTATTTATATATTTATGTACTTTATATGCATCACCTTCTTATAAATATGGAAATTATAATATCAATATAAAACCTAAATTAAAAAATAAGTAACCCTCATAATAATAAGGTTAAGATCTAGTGGGGTAGGAAAATGATAGAAAAGAATATATACTCCCTATTTCACTGCTTAATGTATCTAAGCCCCTTTTTTCCAAACATAATCATTTCTTAAATATGGAATTTAATGTTATCATTTCATATCATCCTCAGAGAGTTGTATAATATAAGAAGAAAATTACGAACTTATATGATATGTTGAAATCATCATATATGGATCTCAAAGGTGTATGGTATTAAAAAATTCCATTGGTGTATATTTCATATGATAATAGGTTCCACTCAAAAATTTAGACAGCTCCTAATGAAGCACTATATGGTAGGAAGTACATAAATCAAATGTGTTATTATTAATTTTGAGAATGAAACCTATTTTTACCTAATCTATATAAGGAAATCGAATAGAGGGATAGATTCATTAAATAGTACATCAGAATAGCTTAGAGTCAACATAAAAGTTATGCTAACAATCATTAGTGGGATCTAGTGTTTAATGTTAGTGATAAGTCATTCCTACATATATCAATATGGAAGGAAGTTATGATATTTTTAAAATAAGGGTAATATGAACTCTTGATATATTGTCCTTTTCAAAAATCATGATCAAGTTGGAAAGGTTTATTATTATTTGTAACTTCCAAAGAATCATTCTCAACCTAATAATGTGTTTCATGTAACTCTCATTAGGAGGTATAAAAATGATCCATCATATGTAATAAACTTAGAATTCATACCACTCAATAATGATCAGTCAAATAAGAAATAATTGGTAGATATTATTGAACAAAGAGAGAATGGGTCTTGGTAAAATACTACACACATGATTAGTGTTTTTTGGGGAAATAATAATTTTTTGGAAGCTATGTGAGAACCTAAAGAAGTGATGATGCTGAAGTATACCCAATTGTTTACATCAGATTGAAATAATTTCAATGGTGAAATTCTTATAAGGGGGTAGAATAAACCCACCCATGATTTTATTATATATTTCTTTTTATTAAATTTTATTTGGACGATACTTTTCATTACATGAAATATTTATTTTAAATGAAAAATGATTTAATATTGAAATATCATCCATAAATGTGATAGTTTCCACCTAGAAATTCAATTAGATGTTATGAATATGATTAATTAAATTATGAAAAATTATTATTTATAAATGTATAAAACAAATATTCAATCATACATTGATTATAAATTATATGGAAATGAAGATAAATCCATTTAGAGGCCAAGATAATTTTTTCCATAAAACTATTTATATGTGTGCAGTGTATTTTTATCATAAAAGATTAAATTAATCATTATTAATAAATAATTATAATGAAATATTTAGATTCCTATAAAAATATTAATGAATTAAATTTTAATGAATTTTTTATGGAATGAATAAGAATAAAGTTATTTTCTCCTTAAAAATGAATTTTCTACCAAAAAAAGTTCATTGCGTTTTGTGGGAAGGTATTATAATTAATTATAGAAAATATTAGAAATTTTATTTGAAAAAATGATATTATATTGGAAATGATCATTTCATAATATTATTATGATAAATTTCTAGTAATTTTTATAAAATGATTGATTTCTATGTGAATAGTGAAAATATTGATTTTTACAACACTATAATTTATTTTCAATAAATAAATTAATTTAAAGTAATAATATATTTTCGTCTCTTTTTATAGTTATAAATGTATTCATTAATTATAAATTATCTAATTAACTACAAAGTAATAAAAATATATACATTATTTTGGAATAAGATTATTTTTGGAAATTAAATGGATTTTTTCTAAAATAATTTTCATTACATTTTTTACATATATATATATATATATTAAAATTGATTTCTAATAATTCTATAAAATTATTCATGAAAAAATAATTCCATATTTGGAATTAGGTGGTTCTGAATTGGTAAATATTTGACTTTTAATTTGGTTCATTATATATAGTAGCCTTGGTAAAGGATTTTCACCATAAGAATGGTAAAATAGGTAAAACCATTTTTAAAATAAGGTATAAGGCATTAAAATTATTCAAAAACAATTATTTATACTTTTTTATTGGTTTTTTCAATCAAAATAATATTTTAAGGAGTTAAAAAATGTATTTTAAAACATTATTTCACTATTGGAAAACTACTATATACCAAAGGTTTCGAAATATTGGTATAGGATACAGAAAATATTTTATAACATAAACCACACTAATGTAAACTATAGGGTACATTTCCATCTGTATAGGGAGATACCAATAGTATTATTTGAGACTCTTGGTATAGCCCATGGAATATTTAAATTCCCACATTTTTCTATAAACTGTTGATATATATTTATACCAAAGGTTCATGAAACTATGGGTATATAATGCTTCCCAACAGTAATGTATACCACCCATACACAAAAACTTTGGTATATATTCCTCTCCCATGAATGCCAAATTTTATTATCGAAAACCTCTACCAAAACCTATAAAAAATACAAATCCACAATACATATTTAATATAGTACAAATATTATATATTCATAATTTAATCGTTATCTTATAAATAGTATTTAAACAATTTACCATAAAATAACATAATTATAAAATCCACACAATCCATAATTTTTAGTCATTATACACTTCCGAAAATATGTATCGTTATTTTCAATTCAAAAATTGATGTGATCAATATCACTACCATAACCTCTAGTTCCATTATAATCCTCATCAACATTCGTATCGGCATCGTTGTCTGGAGAACCAACATCATCACATTAAGAATCATCATTATCATCATTAAAATCATCACCTATGTTGTCAGTAGTACCCCCATTGAAATCACATGGGGCATCACATAACGTTATAATTGATTTCATACATGAATCCAAAACATTAGGATCCTATGTTGGAAGAAATGGATATAAAACTTTTATAGTTTTTATGATGTATTTGGTGCATAGTTTACCCCTTTCACACTCCTCTATTTCCATTTTTTGGCCTCATTTACTTCTTCATGAGTATTTTGATTCATGGTGGTGTGAGATATCTAAGAGACACTCAAATAGGGACAATACCTAGTGGGAATGATTTTTATCCCTGTCGACATTAGACTCTCCCATATTGCTCGTCACCTAATACTAATCTCAAATTATAATTTGGACTAAAGTTGTATTCTTATTTCTAATTGAGGGCCTCTAGGTCATAATGTGGAAAATATAAATAAAATATTTAATTATTAGTTATGTATCAAAAATTGAAATATCCATAAAATTACGAATAATCATTTATTTCTTTTGTTCATTTACATCACTTCCATCCTTTTACCTCCAACTCATTAAAAATATTTTTTCTTGATGTAGAAGACCATATATTAACAATTTTTCATTCAAAAAATCAATTTGATTACTACAATATTACATAACTTAATAATATGAAATTAATAAAAAAACCAATCACATTTGATTACGAAGACTTGTGAGATTAGACATGTTCTCACCTAGAGATAAAACATTCCAATATTATATTAAATTATACTGGTGAGTCACTGTTTATTATTAACATAAATTATCATATTATATTATGCATAAAGGGAATGAATTTACAAGTAATTAACTGAAATTCAGTCTTAATAGGGTATCATGTCTAATGGGAAAGCTATGTTAGATTAATAATATAGTGATCAACTCATTTAGAAGTAACCAATTTAAGATACATAATTGCTTAACCCAAACATGAATGAATTAAAATATTATATTTTGATGATATTCGTGAAATTATGAAGCATCTTGATGAATATAATATGATTAATTCACTTGATATTAACTGAAATTGATGGAGTTCAGTTCAGTCCCAAAATAATGAAATAATATTTTCAAGGTTGTTATATTAGTATGTTATATCCAAAAAGGTCACATATTTTATCTAAAATGATTACCACTGTTTAGGGAGATGATAAAATATTGAATGCAAATATATAAGATTCAGTTATTGGGGTATAAAGTGAAAAATTGAGAGAGTTGTATCTATAAGAGGCTCAGAAATACTATGAGAGGTCGCACATGAGGATCATTTTAGGCTGATATTTCCTAGAAATATACGATAAAGGAAAAAACTTTTTAATACTATTGTTATATAATTATTTAACCTGAAATAGAGAATAAAAATAATATCATGTTAAATAATATTGAAGTAATCAAGAAAATTTTTTCATGGGTTTTGATTATCAAAATGGAATGAGATAGAATCCTTAAAAGTAAAAATAATATAACCTGAAATAGTAAATCCAAAATGATCTTCCAACATTAATAATATTAATAAAATTAGTTTTTAAATACATAGAATAAAAAATAAATAGAAAATTTACTGTTTTATATAATTTTATGATACATTATGATGGAAAAAAGAATCACTTAGAAATAACTTATTGAAAATCCCAGATTTATTCCAACAATTACACATATTATGAAAATGTATACAATTAAATCATGATATCTGGTGTACTGTTCATCTCATTTTGAGAAAAAATCCCCACGAAATCATATTGTGGAATATCTTTTTACATATTTGTGATGGCTATTGTATTCCTTGTTTCTCCTATATGATGTACGTTTCTTCTACATGTAGTATGAAATCACTCACAAAAATTAAATCTATGTCATTCATTTTATAATAAAATTATCAATATGCTAATTTTATTCTTATATTTAGTGAAAATAGTCTTCTATGACAATGTATATAGTGAAGTTGATGTAGGTAGTGTTGTAAAACTCAACACTTCCACATGAGTTATCGCTTACATCATTGATTTTTTTTTCAATATTTCTATATCAAACTCAAAAAAATCACAATTTTTATATATCCTTTTTCAATGAATTACAATTTTAAATGATAATGATTTCTTGATTGAAAATAAAAATAATTTTGATTATATTATGCCTATAGAGGTTCTAATTTGGAATATTAGCCTTCTTGATATTGAAAAACAAAAAAAAATCTCTAATATATATGTATTTCATATAATATTTCAATATAATTTATACAACATCACATTTACGTCATTCAAATATTTATATTCATATTTTCAAATATAGATGCATCAAGGGGTGTATAAAATATATCCTCATATTCAACATTCGTTAAAACATATTTTTATTTAATGTTACCTTTTAATATGTGATTATAAATGAAATTCATATGGAATTGATGTTATTGGTTCTCTTATGATGAATTGGATTATTATAATAATATATAGAATAAGAATTATCAAGTATAATTATAATATTATAAAAGTAAATAAAATATTATTATATGGTTCGACTTATATAATTTTATTTCACAACTAAAACTTCTATAAAAAACTCTGCATTTAACGTTAATAATTTTATTAAGTGATTCTTTGTTGATTTCAATAAAAAAAGTAATTTTTCAATGAATATGGCACATAAAATTTGTAATTTTTTTCTATCATTCATAAAAAAAAATCAAAACAACTCTCAAATTGAAAGAATTATTCTTAGAGTACTGAACCATGAGATTAAGTGTGTTATTCAAATAAATAATAATCCTTGAAATTATTGTTATATGGAATTATTTTTTACCTTCCAAAAATCATACACACATTCACAAATTTTGCAAAAAAATATTTTTTTAGTTTTAGAGGTGTTTTATAGATAATATAATTTATCTTTTTTCCCAATAAATGATGATATTTTATGTTTTTTGGCTAATTAAAACTCAATTGGTCATAAAAGTTACAAGCTCCTCTCCGGTTCATACATTGCAGTATACCAAAAAAAATTCATATACTTCATATAATCCTTGTTATTTTTACCTAATGTGTCTTGGAAAAAATAAATAAACATGACAAGAATTAAATATTATATACAAACCATTACAAATTAAAGATACCATTAACTCGTTACTCTTCCATTATACTATCATTACATGGAATTCAGTTTTTTATAGTCATAGAACATGGTGACACCCAATAACATAATGTCAACTCTAATCTAACCAAAAACATATAACCCATGGTTATATGATCTTCATAACTCCACAAGTTCTATCAACCATGTGAAATTAGTGTCTTAACACTTGGGAATGTTAAGCTGATGTTATAATGAACATGTTAACTAATATTTATAAAATATTAATATAGATATAAATTTAACAAAATTTCATACTCATATATCCTCTCATGCATTCTACTTTTTTTATTATTGTTATTCCTCCATGATATTGGATTCATGGAATCATACCATTGCACTTGGATAAAGATTCCCTCAAAACATCTACATTGTTTATAATATTTTCCTATAATTTTATTTTCTTTATTTTAATATACCATTATTTATGTTTGAAAATTATATGAATCACACATATGAGTGAACACATGTTTCCTAATAGAGGATCCCACTAAATATGATACAAGAAAAAATGTTTAATTAATTCACATTAAAATTAGAAAAAATGATGAGATATAATTGGACACACTTTTAATAAAACATGATCCATGACTATCATTAGGATATGATGGATTTTTTGGATATTCTATATTGTTATTCAGTGAAGGATATACCATTTAGAATACATTCACTAGGTAGTAAACACATAATGGAGTGGAATCTGATGGAGAGAAATCATTGGATCGTGAGACAATAGTAGGAAATAGTTGTGGCACCGACATGGTAGGATTAGGATAGAGAGGATGGGAATACATCAATAGATACAAAAATGGAATATGTGGGAAGATCCATATTGGAACCATAGAAATTGTATGACATGTATAGCCTAAATATGATGATAATATAGGAATGGGGGGGACATAACAAGAGGCTCTAGTGGAGGCGGAAAAAGAATAGTTGATGGGATGTCTACTAGAATGCCTTTTATGAATGGGTATGTTGCATCCTACATGTTACTATTTGAGTACACCCACTCAAATCCCTATTAATAGGCTTAGTATAGGTCAACTCTGGTTCATTTAAATTTCCCAAAAAATTGATTACGAATAATAACATGACATTAAATTTAATGTAGAAGAAAAATATTATAGTTACTAAACTCACTAACAGAACCGAAGGGGGAATACATAGTTTATGGATTCATTCATCATTATCAAAAAAGTATCCCTCTCAAATTCCTTATACATCATTCATTGCCTGCGTAAGAATGAAATATAATATTTTTAGACATTTTTTTAAAAATTATTCAAACAACATAGAATTCATAGAAGATATAAACAATATCACTACATGTTTTCAGAACTATATTTTAAAACCAAGTTATACATGTTTTAAAACCTGGTAATAAAAACAAGTTTTATACTCAGTTTTATGAAATGAAATAAATATTATTAAATTCAATCAAAAAACTAACTAAATAAAACATATCAATCCAAAAATAAATCCAAATTTAAGTAAATACTGTATTACTAACTTGAGAGACCCACATCAAGATAAACTTAATTAATAGTGAATATATATGGTTGATTCTATATATCACTAACCACAACTAAATGTTCAAAATTAAATTTCCAAATTGGAAGAAATAGTCCATTAAATATTTTATTTTTTTAATAATGATTAGTGAACAAATGGTTTCAATTTAATCCAGACCATCATGAAAAATATGTGTTGGAATTACTTTAATAATTACACAATAATAAGGTTTAATATATCCTTTCACCTTAAACACCTTTTTCAACTAATTCCAAAATAATTGGCTACTCAATTTCTATGAAGTGGGTTATGTCAATAACTCTGAATCCAAAATCATCAATTAATTCACCATTTAAAATCATTGAATCAGAGCGTTTATATTTCATTATTATGACTTGACTGTGAGAGTAGTAATACAAAAATAATATTTTTTCAAAAAGTATATAATATTACAAATTTTCATATCAAGGCCTACTATATGGTGAATAGGAATAAATGTGAATTTTACCAGATAAAATAACCCCACCATGCTTTGATCTCTTATTTACCAGTCAATCTATTCCATAAATTTTATACCTATTAATTATTAAATATTTTCATTAATGTACAAAAGAATTGGGATGAAATTACAACACTTTTAGTACTGCAGAGACATAGTCAACATGTAAACTCAAAACCAAAATTATATATTAACAATATAGTAAATAAATATCTTTATTTTTTGTTAAATAATATAATGGTCATTCATTTTTTTCCAAAAAAATAAGGAAAACCATTGCTATAAAAATCCTCCCACATTATAAAAGAAAAATATCGATGAAATATACTTATAATATTTTAGGTTATATATATTAAATGATAATAAAAAATTTACCATTTATTTTAAATGATATAGTATGAGAAAACCTATATATATTAAAATTATATACTTGATATGGTAATTGAACAAACTACCATTAAACAAGACTATGTTTTGTTCTGTATCCTTCTCTTCCAAGATCAATGTATCTAATATATATTACCAAGAAATAATATATATTGGGGAATATATGGGAGTGATATATCAATTTCCTCATAATAATCATCTTCATTTCTCATTGTCTAGTTTCATCTTCTTGTCACATCAGACAAAAATGTTGAACAAGAATATTTACATTTTTTATCCAGATAACCTCTCACAATGGATCCTTCAAGATGATTATTATTTTCAACATAATATTTAATTTTTTTTTTATTTTTTTCAGTAGGATAAATCCATTTAAAATTAATAGATTCCCTAGTAGGGTTTTTAGTTTTAAGATGAACTGTTAAATGTAGAATGTGAGTGAAAAAATATAGAAGAAAATTTTCCCAACTCACACAAAATTAATAGTTCCACATAATTAATTTTTTTCAAGAGACACTTGGGTAAACATTAAAACACAGGCTTCTATAAAAAGGTATTTTTTTAATCACTATTACCCCTAAATTATTTGATAGTAAATGCTATATTTATGTTAAAATAAATTCATGATGAAGTAAGTGATAATCATGGTTTTAATGGATTTTAGTTTCAAATCCCTTTCATTGAATCATTTATAAATGTTTCAAGAATATCCATCATGAACCTTGATATTCCCCAAAATATCAAGAAATTGACTTTTTCATAATGTTTTTTCACATGAGAAGCACATGGAACTATCCATTTGATTTCCCTGATATATACAGGATTTAGTTTTTGTCAAATACCCCAATCCAAAAAATTATTCCTCGATTATAAGTCATATTTTTTATCCCCCTTAAAATTCAGAACAATTGAAACCCAAATTTTTTATATTTTTTTTATCAATGTGAATTATGTATAAACAATAACTTAAGAAATTGGTTTACCAGTATGAAAAATATAAAAATATACACCTATTTTTTAAATTGTATTTGGAT
Organism: Viscum album; assembly: GCA_963277665.1. Lineage (NCBI taxonomy): Eukaryota > Viridiplantae > Streptophyta > Magnoliopsida > Santalales > Viscaceae > Viscum > Viscum album. Next base: position 284,945,891 of record OY728151.1, on the reverse strand, counting down.
TCAATGTCAATAATCTTCTGATTTTTATATTTCATATGAAATTTATCTAATTAAAAACTAATATATTTCAATTCATTTTGGAAATTAATTATTGCACTATTTTAAGGTGGTTATTTAGTGTCAATGGTATTATCAGTCGTCTGACGATTCTTTCTATAATGATGATTCATTGGAAGGAATCATTGATGTCCCATGAAACTAAAAGTGTGATGATATTTAAGTCTTCAAGTTCCTTTATTCATTATACAAATAGGACATGGTAGTTTTCCCATCATGTTCCAAGAATAAATCATTACATAAGTAGGAAAATATTTAATATTCAACATAAGGGTAAAAACCATCTGAAATATTTTTTTGAAGAGGCAACAAATGTTCACACACCCATATCTCAAAGCTACTTCAAATCATTTAGAAAGGGATAAAAAAGATTTCTATATCACATCCAAGATCAAAGGTCTTAATATTAGTATATTCATGAAAATGTATTGTTTTTTCATAGGAATAAATAGAGGAAGATTATAAATTTGAATTAAAATTATTCGCATGTTGTGAGAAGTAATCATCTGACCAAATTGATTAAAACCATCATAGGATATACCCACAATAACATTACACACTTTATATGAAAAATTAGGACATTGAACATAAAATTTCTTCCCTGATAATCCATCAACAATAAAAACCAACTCATCATCATCACTAATTATCTTATCATCATTACATTAAATATTGGTTGACTTTTCAAAAGATATAAATTGATATTGAAGCCTATGAATAAATGGAAAGAGACACATGAATTTCTATAGAACATGAAATAGTGTTCCTTATATTTTTATCCTTCATTGAGATATTACAGATTCTTTATAGACATTAAGGACTTCTCCTCCCCCCTTAAATAACCTTTAATCTTTCTGAAAAGCATGAATTACACATGTATAAAATCAAAGACGGTTATTTAACTTTATGAAATATAATGATTTGATGGAATATTTTCATCATTAGGAATAATTTACATAAAAAATGGGAATATAATCAATGATGGTATTATAAATTTTAAACAATATTTTCCCATGATATAACTATATTAGTAATTCTTACATTTTCATTTTAGTATATTCCTGATATACAGGAGTTCAAAAATCATAAATTAATTTTTTACTCTCTCAACATCATCATTCTAATTTAAATACTCTTGTGTATTGAAATAATTATCTACTTACAGTGGAATATTATATTTCTATTATTTTTAAATAAATATATTTTGATCAAATATCAAATTCTTTATACCACATCTTTCATTACATTCATGAACAATAGGAGATCATATCACCCCTCTATTTTGATACAAAACATAATAGTTTTTTTTGAAATCTTTATTTGTTTATATGGTCTCTTATATATTCTTAACATAACCAACGTCTTATAACATTATTATAACCTGGAAAATTTAAAAGGCCTCCATCTGAACCATTGTTAAATCAAAAAAATTAAAAAAATATATCCATATTATTTTTATACTTCATTGAAATTATATCAGTATTATATATCATTGTTATATCCATTATAATATAGTAAAAATGATATATTCCAATAAATAATATAAAAAATTATAAAATTATAGGCAACCAAAATTAACACGAATTTAATCAATGACTACTAGTATCGATCCAAATAATTAATTATAGAAATAACATATTCTATAATCAATGTCTATAAATAATGAACCAAAAAAAGTATAAGACATGGGATAAGAAATAACTATCACATAATCCGATTAAAAACAAATGCATTCACAAAGAAAATTAATAAATATTTTTTTCAATACTATATTAATCCAATTTAATATACTTATCTTTGTGATGAAAAAAATAACTCATGAATAAAAACAGTGTGTCACCACACATAAAGACCAATTAATATAGTATAATAATATAATTGAAATTATACCAGAATCAATATGAACAAAAATAATCATCCAGTCCTAATATAATAGAAACTAATATTTATACAATAACAAATATATAGGTAAAAAATTTAATAAAGGATATGGATGCACAAGGTTGTATGATATATAAAATTCAATAAAAAAATTGTTAGAAAATTAGACACATATTTATGTGGAAGAAAAAATGTTTAAATTTTATCCTCTTAAAAAACAGAATAATATCAAATGGACATCGAATAACTCAAAAAATTAATATCAACTACTAACATTAAAGTATATTGGTTCTAAATAGAAATGGAGTGTTTATAAATTGTTAAAAAGATAACTTCTACTAGAATTACACTAAATTACTAATTCTAAACCTGATGAATATAATATATGCTTTGAAATTATGAAATATAACCACTAAACAAATAGTTTAGTTTTCAATGAAAAATTGAATCACAAAAGAAGTTATTTTTTCATATCGTTGAATAAATTAATGTTATCTACTTTTAAAACATATATCCCAAAATATTTATAGATATTTAATGAAAGATAGACATATAAAATAAGTATCTTTAATTTATGAGGTGGAAAAGTTCCTTATAATGAAAATGAAAATGGTGATTAAGGAACATCAACATAAAATGATAAAATGTTCATTAATATGGAGAAAACATTGGGATAAATAGAAATAATAATATAAAATAAAACATCCCCGTATAGACAATCAACATGATTATAAAAATCAAAAATATCTTTTAAATTCCATTTCATGTAAATACATAGTGAATTTAAAATCATGGTGAATTGATAATCTACAATACCATTATGCATAACCTAAGTAACCAAAAATAATAATAATAAATTACATTATGCAAGATGCATTAAATTAAATAAAGTGGTTTTAAAAGAATATCAGATAATAAAGTTTCATAATATAGATCATGGATAAGCACCAAAAGAGACATTATAGGGAAAGGGTAAATATATTTTATAGAATCATGTATATGTGCTATATTTCCATGGGAGAACCATGTATGAATATATCATTTTTTTCGATATCTATATTATTGTGGTGTATTTTCATGGGATCACCTTGTCTATATTTCTTAATTCGGATAAGAGAACCATATCCCCAAATTATTTACTCCATGAGAGTAAAATATCCTCATTAATATTTATATAAAATTTAAATAATATCAAAACCAATTTTACATATAGGAACAACTATATATCTATCTTATAGTCCCAAAAATCTATCCAATTTCTCTCTAATAAATTAATCTATATAATAATAGAACATATAACAACCAATATTACATTACTAAAACAAAAAATTACTAAATTAATTAATTGAAAAATTAGTTAATATATATTACAAAAATCATTATATTGGGTTTATGTAAAATTAGTGAATAAATAAATTTTCACAGCTTATATATCTATTATATTCACATTTATTATGAAATAATTTAACAAAAACAATATCAAATAACCTTTTATTAAAAAACTAGGTGGAATCATTACATAATTGTATATTGTTTAGGTATTAATACAATGGATAAAAATTAAAACAATACTCAACCGAATATAAGAATCAATTAAAACTCAATAATCATATTTTAAAGAGTATTGGACTAAAAAATCCCTGAATAAGGGGTTAAAGCTTGATTAGAAGAGATAATAATACACCTCCCTCGGTTGAGGGGATATTATGGAGAATGGGTGAGTAGGAGAGAATGTGTGTCCTAGGGATACGAGAAGGGTCTATAACAACAGTTTTTAAAAACTATATGTATATGATTGGATATAACAATTGTTTTTTAAAACCATTGGTATATCATTATATATACGAAATATTTATAAATTCCATTGGTATAAAATAATTCCAGGAACTCAATACTAACTATTTTTTAAAAATGTTGTATAGATGTGTGTTCATAGCACAATTTTCTAGTAATATTTTGAATTTGAGAATCCATGTATTACTTGTACGAACATAAATTTTATTTTATTCAATTCAAACTATTTTTTTCTTTTTATTTAATGGTGTGGTTATACGATTTAATTTGGTTTAACCATTATCAAAAAGTCTTAAAGAATTCCATTTTTTATTATTTTTATAAAAAAAATCATTGAAATAATATTCCTAGTTGATATCATGTTGAATTTGTTTTTCATTGAAGTTTAGTCTTCAAAAACACTTTTTCAAGTTCTTCAAGAACTTATATAAAATTTAATTTTAGAAATATATTGATTTTGAATATGGTAAAATTGATACAATTTTTTTAATTATCATGAATAAATTTTGGTAGAATCCCCCATTAATTTAATCAAATATTTGTTTTATCATTCTAAAAATGATAAGTTATCACAGTTAGAGTTTTATTGAGGTTAAATGAATTATAACTAAGATATAAGGATATAAATGTATAAAAAACATGTATAATTGTTATTGGTTGAGTTTATTTCAACCCTATCACATTTATATACTAATATGGGTGACATTGTACTACTTTAAGATAATTAATAAATTATATTTATTTTAATCATTGAATAATTACAAAAGTGATACTCCACTCACTTATAATTGGTCACCACTTCTCCTCTCTTCTTCACACCTATTAAGCCACTTTTGTTAAATAATCCCTACCCAAATCCCTTCTTATCTTCATTCCCCATGCCTTATACCTTAATAAATTATTCTGAGACCATCTTATTAAGTCTAAAGGTGTATGTGAAGGGATGTATATTTAAGAAGTGTTAATCATGTTACCTAACTAGTTCCACATTTATTTCTTATTCTACTTCTTAAAAATATGTTTTATCCATCATAACATAATGTATTGAGTATCATCAATATATAGAAATATTTTTATGAATATGGGACAACCATTTTTTTGAACACCATTATATTTTTTTATTTCTTCTCTATCAATAAATTTTATTTATTTGGTAGCTTTCATTACATGCCATAGTAACTTTAAAAGAACTGTGATATACTATTGAAAAGTAATTAGTTAATTTTATAGTTATCGCATACCCATTGAATTGAAATTTATGAGTAGGACTGACTAAATTATAAAGAATATATCATTTAAAAATGTTTAAAATGAATTAATTTGAAATTGATTGATTAGAAATGAAGATAAAAAATCATTTAAATATAAATGATATTTTTTCAAAAAAAATCCTAATTGTGAAATTTATTTTTATCCTAATAAATTATATTAATAAATAAGGATGAATTATTTTTATTATATTTAAAATTTATATAATCAATTTAATGTCTTAACATTCATCTACCATTTTTTCTAGGAATCAGATATGAATAAATATAGTTTTATGCTTAAAAATGTATTTTTCTAAATAATGGGTTTCAACATATTTCTGTAATTATATTAATATTAATTTTTATACTTAAAGAAATTGTATCATAAAAAATGCATCCCTTATTTACAATATAGGGATTAAAATTCAGTAAATTTGTTTCATTAATTTCTTTTCATTATGAATAGTAAACATTGAATTTTTTATCTCCTTTGAAAGTGTAAAACTGGAAAAATAAGGGTAAAATATTTTGTTGTGTTTTTGAAAGTTCTATAACACTTCCCTTTATCCTATTGAATGAGTTTATTTCATCAATGTCCATATATGTCCTGAATATATAGCCACTTACTATAATTTTTCACTAAGTATGACCATTATATTAATCGAAGAAAAGATCAATTACAAAATGTCACAATATAGACAAAAATATCTATAAAATTTTTACATTATGATAAAAAGATGATAATTTTTAATATAACTATTTATTGGAATGATAAAGTTATTTATTTTAGTGTATTAATGTATCTGTAATTTTTTGTTATTTAATAATTATATTATATTCTTAAACAACTGCGATATAGTATTTATTGAATTAATTTTAAAACAAAATAAGTTATTTTAAAAATGAAAAAATTATTAACATTGGGTTGAATTATATGGTTTCACAAATTTAATAGATAAAAACTATTAAAAACTAGAATTTAGGGTTGATTTTTTCTTTGTTTTTGAAAAAAATATCATGGCTAATTTTCGTATGGTTTTGAAAACTTTTTAAAAGGTGGATATTTTTAAATATAGCCACATTTTTAAGAAAAAATCACTAATTAATCCATGTTATTGAAAAAATGGATAATTTATGTACTTTTTGAATTATAATGCTATTTTAGCAAAGAATTTTAGCCACATCTAAAAACATTACTTATTTTATCTTTTTCCACATTTTTCATAAAAACTTGGAAAATTAATCAATATTTTATTATCAATGTTTAAATACATTTCTAAATTTAAAAATACATATGCTTTCAAGAAATATTTTCAAATTTGGATTCATTTTTAAGAAAACATGCCCATTATAGTGAAATTTCATTACCATTGTTTTAAAACATTTCAACATTTGTATAAGATTAACTATATTAATTTAAATATATATAGATATATATTTATATAATTTTATAATATATATATATATATTTATATAAATATATATTAATATATATATATATATATTTAAATATCATAATGTATATATAAGAACAAATATATGTATAATATTTATATATTTACAAATACACACACAGAGTTATATATATATATATATAGAAATTAAGGCATAGCTTAGTGGTAGCTTCCCCTCTGGGTCTCAGTGCTATCTCAAGTTCAACCCTCACTATGTTTTTCCTTGAATTTGTGTGTTGCATGATATTTTTATTAATTTATATCCATTCCCTACATCGATGTAAATATATATCTTGATGTATATACACATATATATTAACACAAACCCAAATAAAAATATAAAATATTTATATACATGTATATGAATACATAAATACATATACATAAAAATATATGTATTATAGTTACCTGTTTCTTCCCTTATAAGATTTTGAAATATTTCTTCATATATTTCCTGAGTCAGTCACTGAGACGGGGTGCGATTCTGAGGCCCAATGTTCTCATAATTTTTTTTAAAAAATATTAAATATATTTTATATTGTGTGAGCACAATTTATTAAATAAAATGGGATAAATCTTAAACAGAATCTCAGATCAGAAATCTAGGACAACAGTTGAGTCTGGAGCGTAGTGTCTACCCTATGTGTGACCAAATATAGGTCGGTGCGGGGTGTTCAGATATCTCACCCGTTGGTGATACATTGAGATGATAAATCAATTAATTAAAATTTATAATTAATTAATTTAACCTAAATGAAATTATTTTAAGAATATATCCATGTAGAATTGTTTAGGTTTTTTAGAATAAACCTTGCGAGGAATCCACAACTTCTTTCCCTCCTTCTATTATAGATTCATCTCAGACAATGATGGATCTCTTTATTAGAGAAAATAAAGAGGCAACGAATAAAAATACTTCTTTCACTCATTAGAAGGTATGTTATTCAATTATGAATGATCAATTATCTAGTTGGAACTCATCAATTTTAATTTTACACCTATTTTTATCAAATTTATGGGGATGACCAATCTCCTTCATTGATCTGCATGAATTGTGGCATGATAATGCGCCTGCGTATTATAATTTTAATTGGTCATTATTGTTTTATAACTAGGACATCCCCATTTTTATCTCTGACCATGAACACTTCGAAAAATATGGTTACACATATTTTCTTATGCATTTATACCTCAATTGTTTCTCGTTCTTCACATGTAGGACCCTGCATTCATAGTTAAACTTTGTCGGGTGGTATTGAGCCCAATCATACCCCTGGAAACATGACATATCAATGTGAATGGAATAGATCAGTTAATAAATGATAGAACATTGATATTTTTGGTTCATGGATGATGATTTTAAAGATTAGAGATCAAATAATCATAGTCAGAAGGATCTGAAATGAGTGATGTGTACGTTGAAAACCCATGGATCCTAGGGAACTAATTTCTTGCCACCTTATGGATAAAAATAAAAAGTGGTGGCTAGATACACTATTTTCAATCCGAATTGAGAATAGAACTGAAGTGAAATGGACATATTTTATGTGTGGGATAATGATATCGAAAATGATGAAAACCCTGAATACTGGTTTTGTACCATGATGAATAGATGACTTATATCCCCTTGGGTGAATCGACTAGGGTTTTGTGAATTCATAAATATGAAATGCTGTGTAGCCTCCCAACATGTCATGTACCCCCTTTCCCAGGTGAATGAGCCCTATGATAGATCACACGATGAGGAAAATTCCATGTGCTTGAGTATATAGACATGGTTAAAGCATAAGGGAGGAAGCCTGTGTGAAGAAGCACTTTGTGTACTAATGTACATGGACACGGGGTAAAGTACATGGACATATCTTGGATACATTGAAATAGAAAATCACACAGGAAATACTATGAGTGTCATGGGAACACTATGTATATACACCACACAACATATACTGTTATATGCTTGATGAGACATGTAACACAAGGAACATGACCCGATGATGGAGAGGGACCACTTGCAGTGTGGTTCAAATCACACATTGTGTACCCCTTGGCATTATTTGAAAAAAACATTAAGATTCTGTACCTCCTTCATTTTTGACACAGATTTCATCCTATGATTATACTATCCTATTTTTTCAATATAGAAAATGATGGTGCATAAGATTATGGATATTTGGATATAATTTAGAATTTTATAGTCATGATGATTGGTTAAGTGATGCTAAACAATGGTAGTGGTCAAGAAGGAACACCATAAGAACCCAAAGTAGAACCCTCCAGCTATGTCGGGAATGGGTCCTCGATAAATTTTGAGTGTAACCCTCCAGCTGGGCTGGGTGTGGGTCCTCTACCAAGAGAGTGGAACCCTCTTACTAGGTAGGTCATGAGTTCTATATTGAATTCCAAGTGAAACCCTCCAGATGGGATAGGCATGGGTCATTAATTACTAGGTTGGAACCCTCCTGTTGGTGTAGGGCATGAGTCCTCTATAGACATCCTGAGTGGAACCTTCATGATGGGCTAGGCCTGGGTCCTCGAAGGAAAGGGTGAAACCCTCATAGTGGCATAGGGAATGAGTCCTCTACAGACCTCTTGAGGGGTACCCTCTAGCTATGTAAGGCATGGGTCACTAAAGACTTCTAGAGTGTAACCATCCAACTAGGATGAGTAGGGGTCCTCTATTGACTTCAAGAGTGGAGAACTCCTGCTGATTTGGTCATGGGTCGTCTACCACTTCGTGGAAACCTCATGTTGTACCAGGTCATTGGTAATCTACCTAGATATTGGGGCCCCTCGATAGGATGACACCATGAAAAGGTGTGTCCTGATTTGAACAGTTACTTCTTAGAAGGTGTGTGAGATACGAGGCATCATTGAGGGAATTTTGGAACTACTAGAGACTCTTCATTTTGTATGATCTATGAAATAAAGATCCCCTATATCTTTCATTCATACTTATTTTGATTGATAATATATATATATATACATAACTTTTTATTTGGTTACTCGTGTTCCATGGCTTGAGAAGACACATGGGGAATTCCATGTGATTTACCTGTTTATATTGTCATGGTTTGATTAGTTTACTATCCTTTTATGGGTGGAAAATAATAAATGTGTAGTTCATCTACTAACTATGTCGATCCCCCTTTGTTTGGGTGATTTTTATCTTTGTCTTGCATTGGTTTTCATTTTATCCTTTTTACTATATACACTCTTTATATTAATATTTTATCTCTTAAAAATCCCCCTTTAGCTTTCGAGTTATATAACTTGTATTTTATATTCTCACCCCTTCAAATTTTTTCCCACACGTTTCGTGTCTTATGAAGTTGATGGATAGGTTGGCATTGACTTTAGAGGAGCTTAGGGATACCTTGTACTTTAGACTGCAAATGGTTGTCACATATTGAAGATTAAGAGATGGGATCTTTCATTTTTTTACTATCTAGTTTTGTGGTCTTGGTACTTATTTGTGGTTGGGAATTTATTTTTCCCCCTTACCTTTCTATTTACACTATTGCACTCTTAAACTATATAGAGGTTTTACAGTTATGGTTTTCCCCTATTAATTTTCATCTTTTAATATTATTCCACCTCCGTTTTGTAACAATATGGTTTTGTGTGTATCAATATAGGTACTTAGGAAAAGGCCTCACCATGTTAGTTAGTCCTTCGGTTATAGTAGTTAGCTACTGGCCTATGGAGGTAGGCTAGAGGTAGTTTCAGCTCGAGCCCTGGCTTGGGTTAGGTCGTGATAAATATTTATTATACCATCATTTGATCCATGTGATAATGGTTGGAGTAGTACCATTAAGAGGATTTTTTTCATTATGGAAAGAGTTACAATGTATCTTGAATTTGGATATCAATCCAATAAGTCCAATGATGGTTTAGGTGACCCATGTATCCATTCACCATGAACTTGACTACCTTCTTGTCGACTCAGCATAACATGACATTGGTTGAGGGTATCAATGGTACATGCATCATACATGATTAATTCTTTTATTTTTCTTGTTTATTTAGATATTCATTGTTATATACTTATATATAAATATTCCCATATGATCATGTTACATATGAATTAAAATTTTAGGATGCCTTCATGATTAAATCTAGCCAAGATACTGATTCTGGATAATGATGATGATCCAATGAGTGATGAGTCCTTAGTTCATGGTCCATCCTATGATATTATTCCCCTTTGTTGATATGTATCCACACCTATACCTATCATGTACTAGATCATTCCAGAATAGTATTCTTAGGATCCTTACTAGATTAGACTACTTCACATATCCCAGTGCCACAGGCCATTGAGTTTATGTGGTGAGCCAAATCCCTAGGAAGTAGAGTATTGGCAAGAGTCGGTGGTACATTTCATCATGATCATACAAAACACAATGGATATGGATATTTGACTAGTAACTAGACATTTCTACATATAATCTAGGCATTGGTGGAGTCTTCTTACCCTGATGGATGATGATTCAACCCTCTCATGGACCGCCTTTTAGTAGTTGTTCCATGAGAAGTACTACCCCTTTTTCTTAAGATCGGTTTGGATTTAGGAGCTTCTCAAGTTACATCATATAGGGTTGATAGTGTATGATTACACTTCTAGGTTCATAGACCTTATTTGGTACTCCCTTGACATGATCCATGATGGAAAATTCTATGAAAGGAAGTATGAATAGGGAGTCTATAAAGATATTTGTATATGCGTAGTTCCACTGTGTATCCCCACACAAGTCAGAGTGCTTGAGTGGGGACTAGTGATAGAGTGATTTATATCAGTGGGATTATAGATAGATGAAGGTTGAAGTAGAAGTCATATGGATGAGTCATCTTAATCATCTAGTAGGCACCAGTTGTCATGATCTCGACATAGGAGATCCTTTCATGATTAGGGTTAGGAACATATTTGTTTGACACATGGAAAACACAGAGCACCCGAGAATCTGGGAGAGGTTTGATTCTATGATTTTGATGGGATGGGTCCAATATCTCATGAATTCTTAGCTATACATGATGAGGAACACATATAGGTAGAAGGAAGACTTCCATGGTAGAGGTTGTGATGTGGCAAGGTATCTATGAAGCCATAGAAGGGTGGTCCCCATGGAGGTGGAGCTATAAGAGGGGATGGAGGAACTGTGTGTGGTGTATGAATCTATGATATCCTTCTACCACCACACCCATGAATCCCACATTAGGCCCAAGGGGTTTTTGGTAGGGTCTTCGGACATCTGAAGTCATCAGAGGCGTATAACCCTATGGTGCATGAGTTTATTAGAGGTACATTATATGTTTATTCTAATATTTCTTAAGTGTTAATAGACAGGTTAATTTCAAATCATCATCTATATAATTCTGTTGCAGGAGATGGAGCTCCCATTTGATGATCTATCTCAGAAACTTTATCCTAAGGTTCTTATATGGGATGCTTCTTTGATATCTTTCAACTTCCTGCAAATCGAGATATCTCTTGGTGGATAGAGGTTAGTGTGGGACATTTGGGTTATCATAATGGAACCCTATAAAATCATATTGGTTATCAATTGGTAGTCCAGGTTCTGATCCTATATTGATTGTCACCATAGAATAGTTATATAACCACACACCGATTGGATGATATTCACCATTATAGGTGAGAGAGATCTCATAGCAATACTAGTGGATTTTGTAAGAAGGAGGCTACAACCGATCACCCATTAGTAGGAATGTATAACACTTAGTGATGTGGGATATTAATTTATCTATATTCTTTTAGTTATGTCTGATTATGTGTATGTCTTCCCTAATGATGTTTTTGGACTACCTAAATTGTGGGAGATGGAGTTTTCAATAGACTAACCTAAATTAAAATATTTTATATCTTTTTCAAAATATAGAGTTCTCCCTATTGAGCTCAAGAAGCTACAGTTAAAATTGTTGGACCTTCTAGATATGGTTTTTCTAAATCCCAACGGTCCCCCTAGGCTACTACAGAGTTTTTCATGAATAAGGTGGGAGGGATTTTTCAGCTTTAGTGGATTATCATTGCCTGAACCAGACCATGATAACAAACCAATACACCTTCCCAATGATTGACGACCTATTAGACTAGTTGTGAGGTGCGATATAGTTCTCAAACTTGATATCCTATCCTACTACCCCAAGTTGAGTATTTTCGAGTCTAATGTTCCAAAGTTGGAATTTTGATGACACTATGGACATTATGAGTTCTGGGTTATGCCTTTTGGGATGACGAATTCCCTTGCTATATTTATGGTTTTGATGAACTAGTTATTCCTGCCATATATGGACCGGTTTTTGGTTTTCTGAAATGAATACATTCTCCTCTACTTTTCATAGGAGGAGGAACATACATATCACTTGAGTATGGTTCTAGATTTGATTCAAGAGCACCATATTTATGGAAAAATCTCAAAGTGGTAGTTCTAGAATCATTAGGTTCACATTATGGGGTTTTCCATTTCTAAGCATGGGTTTTCCATTCACCCAATGAAGATTGATTTAGTTATTCCTTGGGATGTAACCAAGAGATTGTTAGAGGTGAGGATATTTTTTGTCTTGGTGGGGTACTATGTGATGTATGTGGTAGACTAATCTAGAATTACTACTTCTTTTACAACAATAACATGGAAAGGTAATCCCTTTAACTAGACCGAGTTGTGTCGAAGGTCGTTTTAGGAGTTGAGGTTAAGGATGAAGCATTCTCTTTTGTTGAGACAGCATGAGGGGGTTTGGAGTTTTTTGGGTATTGTGATTCCTCCGGAGTTGAGCATGATTATCTATTGATGCATCGATAGAAAATTATAACATAGGGGTTAAAAAAATTGATACCCCATGAGAAAAACTACATCACTCATGTATTAGATATGATATCTTTTATTTACTAATGTGGAGTTACATCCTTATGGAGGAGTGATTTTTGTTTTACTCATACCATTATAGTCAAAGGTATTTCTTCACACATAGGGAAATAAACCTGAGATATTGGCCGTGGTTTGAGTTCCTACAGGACAATGACATGAGATATTCTCTACTATAAAGAAGGGTGACATAGTAGTATATTCCCTAAATAGTAATTCATTAGCTATCTTGGTTTCAATGGTTTCTATGTAGTTGTCTTCCTTGCAGCTGACCGTGGTGGAGCATGAGGGTATAATTTTCTTCTGTCAAAGTTGTTGAATCCTCCACTTATCAAACATGTGAGAGAGTCCCATATAGAAGACATTGACTACAAGTTATTATGTGACAATATATACAAATGCGATTCACAAGATGAATATTCTAAAGGAGTGAATCATGTCATCTTTTTTCAAGGGTGGATGTCGGTCCCAGTCACGATGCAAGATGAGGTGATGCAGGATTTTTTTTCATCTCACCCTGCTGTACATCTCAATGTGGGGAAGATGTATCAGACCTTTTGTGGAAGCTTCGATGATCTAGTATGATATGTGTTATAGATGAGTTTATCTCTCGATGCCTCAAAGGTCGGTAAGTGAAGACTGGACAATATTTTTTTGCAGCTTTATTGCACCCCCATCAGATCCTTGAGTTGAAATGGGATGACATATCCATGAACATTGGGACAAGGAATATTCACATTATGATAAGGACATAATTCCATATATGTGATAGTTGACTGAGTCACGAATTCAACACACTTTTTTGATATCAGGGATCATATTTAAGTAGAGAGTTTTGTGAAATTTTACATATGGGAGATGGCCACCCTCTATTGGGTTCCTATGATGATTGTCACTAATAATGATGTGTGGTTTACATCATGACTGTGGATATACCTATAGGATCCATTTAAGAGACAAATGATGATGAGTATAGTCTTTTACCCCTAGAAAAATGTGTAAAACAAGGGAACTGCCATGGTGTATGAGGATATGTTAGGGGCTTTCATATTATATTTTGGTCAATGTTATGAGGATCATTTCCCATTGTAGATTTTTTATAAAACAACAACAACAACTCTATTATTGGGATGAAACCATCTAAGGCCATTTATGGGATACCATGTTTGTCACCCATGTGATGGAAAAATATTTTTCAGACATATTTTCACACCCCGTGATTTTATGAAATATATTTATTCTTATTACATTTAATCATTTTGATATTTTTCATTTCTCAAAATAATGAATTTATCTTGTGTTATATGAAAGGAAAAAGTTATTATTTATTTATATAAAACACCATATCGATATTGAACTACATATAAAAAAAATTATCTTGTGGTATATTAAAAACTATTCTTTTCATGTGTTACACACAATAATGAGTCCCTTCGATAGCTTGAGTTACATGAAAGACCATGTTTTACCGAACTAAAATATACTATTAATATTATTATTAAAATATTATTAAAATTATCACCTAGAAGTAATAATAGAAGATATTAATGAGAATGAATAAATTATAAAAATTGGTTTTACACATTTATATAAAATGAATCATTTGGTTATCAATTAGTTGGAAATGAAAGTATAAACTACTTATGAATAAATAAATACCATTTCTAAGAAAACTACTTTTCTACATAAAAACACCATTTCATTTCAATTTTTTAATAAAAAACTTTTGATTAATATGTTTAACAACATTTATATCTTACATATTCAATAAATTTTTTTGTCACTCATCCAATTTATTTGTTATGTATATTATATAAAATCCAATTTGAGGAATAGAAAGATGTATTTCTCAAAAGGGTAATTTTACTACCTTTTAATGGTGAACCCATTTGAAATATAATTTTTTCACAAATAATTTTAATATGAAAAAATAAACTTCATTTTTGAAATAATAATATAAAAATATACTTTGGGTAAATATTTGGTATTTTTTAAGAAGTTTAATATTTTGATAACTTGTTAAAAATGAAAACTTTTAATTAAAATAATGCATTTTCATCTAATTTATTTATATAGTTAAATTATATTTTAATTTGGGATTAAATTATAACTATGTTAATTATGAATAAATTGTTCCAATTAGGTGATTGTATCCAACATCACCTGGAAATTGGGATTAAAATCAATTCAAAATTTTCCATTTGTTTATATTAAACACCTGTAGTCTCATCCTATATATAGGATTAATTATAAATTAATTTCTACCACATATATGATAAAAATTTATAAAAATAGATTCCATATATAGAATCAGAATTATTTATAGTATCTAATAAGTTTAAATTAGTTTTTTACCAAAAATATTACTGAATATAATTATAATTAATTATAGTGATTATGGATTAAAATGTGTTTAATTAATGACTAAATAAAGAAGATAAGATGTAAAAGTGACCCTAAAATTTTTAAACAACTATTATCCATCTATAGATAAACTATTAAACCTGTAAGGATCCATAATAATTATTTTTTAACCATTGGGTTCTTATAAAACGTGGGGATCAATCAATTTTATTTCAGGAATACCAAATGTGTCCTTCTCACCACTTATAAAAGGCCTTCTCTTCCCCCTCACCTTACAGCTCTCATTACCTTTTGGATTGGACAAAACCCTCCCAAATATTCTCCAAAATCCCCTCCCTTAATCATATAAACCTCCATTTTTGATAAAAACCAACAAAGGAATTCCTTTTTTGAAAACCAAAAGGAGTTACCTATAGAAGACGTAACACCATTCAACAATATCTTTGATTTTATTTCTCTCATATCCATCTCAAATATTATTATTCAATTCTTATATAATAAAATAAAAATAATAAAATAATAATATTTATTTATGATAAGTTTTTTAGGTGAACTTACACACCATTCCATCAAAAGTTTAACAAACTTACTATTTGTTTGTATAGTGGACTACCTAATCACAAAAAAATGTTGTTCATTTTTCCTTTACTACCACTCATGGTTGTGAATTATGAGGAACATAATGTTTTAATAAGATATATATGATATGAATTCTTTATTTATTATTTTTTAATTCTTATATAACACATACCTTAATTCTTTCCATTTTTTGTTAATACGAAAACCTCATTTCTGGATGTGTAGACTATTTCCTCCTCAAACCGATGTGATTTGTTCAAAATTTACATCGAATCAGTTTTGGATGGATTTAGTGAAATTATAGGATATATATAAATAATTATGAAGTATTAATAATATAATATTTACCTGTATAAATATATATCATTTTCTTTATTTTTTTAAATATGATAAGAAAATAGAAACAACGTTCATGCAAACGTACTGTCTTCCATCTCAATGAACATTATATTCCATTAAATATTTGTATATTTTAGTGATTATCAGAAATATTTATACACTAAATATATATTATATTCTTATAGTTATTTAAATTATTTAAATTACTTAATCATGATCTATTTATGTTTCCTATGAATAACAAGTCAAAACATATTAGGAAAAAACTGATATTACATGATACATAAACTAAACATGGAATTGTTAATAAATATATAATTTAAAGTCAATATATTTTAATATATGATATTATATATATAATAATATGATTTTATAGTAGATTTATAATAAACTTATACTTATTATATAGGTGGTTTGAACGTGTACGAGAAAACTCAAGACTTAAGGTATGAGTTTTCTCATATCACTTTTATTTTTGTGAGATATATTCTATATTCACCACTTATTCATGTTGTGTGGTGTATATTCCTACCATGAATGTATTATATGATTATTATCAATAATTTTATGATTATTTTCATATCTATTTTATGATATCTCTTTCATGGGGTTTATAGTTCAGAAGTTAACAAATCAGAAATTATTTTTGTCTCAATTTGTTTTTCTCTGAGACACACGTATCAATATGAACCTATATTATTTTATGAGGGGAATATATTATCACTTTTACATGTTATAACATTTATTTTATTAATTTCATGATATTATAAGTTTCATGTAATGTAATTATATAATGGGTATTATGATTCAAAGTTATCATAGTTGTAAAATTTTATTTCTATGTCTCATAATTTATTTGGATTGTTTACAATTTTGTTTCCATTAATGAAATATTATGATCCATATCTCCAAATCCCTCATGAAATTTATTTTCCTCTTTTTATTCAATATATATTCATGTATTTGTACTATTTTTAACGCTTTGGTACTTAATATAAATAAAAGTTTTTCTTCAAAAAAAATGACTTTATTTCCCACTTTAGTTGGATATATGTTTTAATCACACTAAATTATTTCATAAAAAGGTTTCAAAAATATTTTTATATGATTTTTAGAAGACATTTTCACCCATTTTTTAATTTTTTTAATAGAAATGGGTTGAAAAGTAATCTCATTGATGTTTTCTAATCAATGGCTTTTCTAAAATTTTTATGATTCAAATGGAATGTTAGACATGTATGGATTTACCCACCATCATGAACATCATTTCCATTAATTTTTCATAAAATGTTCACAAGGTAATTTTTTTACATAAAATATTTTTTACAAATATTATAGAAATTGGTTATTTTACTGTGGTTTTCATGGAAAAAAGCTTCTCATAATTTATTTATATTTAAAAGTGTTTTATAATGGTTTTAAAAGTTTACTTTACATATTTTAAAAGGTAATTTATAATAAAATGGGTTTCAAAATGTTTTTAAGATTCATTTATAATATTTACAAGGAAAATTATTTTCATATTTTTTTTCATGCTTCTATTATATGTATTTGAGGAAAATCGTTTTCGGTTTTTTAAGGATCCTTCATATGTTTTAAGGGGGAATGGTTTTCAATTTTTTTTAGAATACATTATAAGATTTCACAGAAATTGTTTTTCAAAATGATTTCATTTTATATTATATGATTTCATGCAAAAATGTACTGAAATTCTTTCCATGTTTTTTTTAATTTTTTTTATATTTATTTTGAAATAAAACAGTTCTAAAAATGTTTTACATTTCAAAAATCAATTTTCTTATAAAGATGAATATTTTTTCCAAAATTTTTTTGCGTGAATTTTCAAGATAATTTTATTTAATTCAAAGGTGGTTTTTAAATAAAATGATTTTCAAGATTTTTTATTCCTGAAAGTGTTATTTTCAAAGAATGGTTATTTTATTTATGAATTGATCCATGTTATTATTCAAAATACTTCCCTATTTAGGATGAAATCATTTGATATAGTTTATTATTTACTAGGGATATGATCTAATGAAACCATCCTCATTATTTTTATGAATTATTTATGTTTAAGATGCCAATTTATTTATGAAAAATATTTATCTTCCATGGGTTATACTACAATAAAATTCTTATAAAACCCATTTTTTATCATGGGTTATGGATTTATAATGATAGAATGATACATATATATTTTCAACAGGTTATGATATGATATAATGTTTTTGATACCAATTTCATCTCATTGGTTATGATATGATGATTATGAAACCCCTTACTTTTTATGGGTCATGATATTATGAATGTTGTATTATCTTATGGAACATGTATATATGATTTTTTTTGTGATCGGTGGTACCTGTTTCTCCCTACAATGAAGTAGGTAAGTATTTATATCTCATGAGATAATGTTGGGAAGCTTGTCGACAAGCTTGATCTACAATGGGAAATAGGTGTGTCCTAATCCAAAATGGGAAACAAATGTCTGTTGATCCACTATAAGACTATAAGGATACCTGATCCACTATGGGATTGTGTGAAAACCCAACCCACTATGGGATTATTTGAAAACAATATCCACAATAGGATGATGGGGAAACCCTATCCTCTTTGGGATGAAGAGGAAACCATATCACTTTTAACGAAAGGACTACAACTATGGAAGGTGGTGTCTCCCACCAAGAAGGTGTAGTCCTCATTAAGTTCCCTAATATGTTTATCTAATGAGACATTACTTATAGGGAACTATTTTTATTCATGAACCTGATTACATGTTCTCAATGTTTGTGGACCTGATTTATTGTCCATAAGTTTATGTGAGGGTCTGATCATACGTCCTTAACTTAGTGAGTGATACTTATTTCTATTTAATCATGTGAAAAATGTTATAATAGTATGTGTATGACACAGTTTTATGTTTTATTCCTATTAAATGATATAATGGATTATGCCATTGATTATGTTATAACTCATGTCTTATGAATTTCCAATATTTTTTCCATGAATCGTAATTATAATATTTGATATATAGGGTTTGATATTATAATGTTAAGGTAATGTTATCATACCCTTATTCACCAGTTACACTTACACGTCTCCCTTGATTAACCTTAATGATAATATGATCTCCCCCTTTCTAATGTTTCATTTCCCCGGTTTTGAAGAAATTTTTTAGGTAGGAGTACTAAAAGGTGATTATCGTTATGAGAGATGTTTAAGATCATTCCCCAAATTTGAAGAAGGTGTTACTGGTTTCCAAATACAATAACCTATTATGGGACTTGGGGATGTTATTTTTAAATGCGATGAATATACATAAAAAATGATGAAATACCCATGTATGCTAATCTTGGTTCGCTACAGTTGATATCCACACAAAGGTTTAGTCAACCTTTGGAATCTAGGATGAGAAAAATTTAGTGATATCTGTATGAATATTTCTAATAATAGTTCTACAAATTTATATAAGGATAAGAATAAGTTGAAAAATATTTAAAAACTATGTCTCATTATTTCAGCATCCGTATGTAATTTTTCATGACTATGTGGTTTTTACTATGATAAGTGTTTCTCACCCTTTGCCATCTAGATTTATTCAATGGAAGGCACTAGAAGGAACATCATTAACATTTAATGTTTCATACATGGAAAGTGTGGGATTTAGGAATATTGACTTCCTAGGTGGAAATATCATGATTATAATTACTGTGATCTTACGAGTATTGGTTATACTTTGAATTATAAAAATGCTACGAACGACATGTGAAAGGTATGGGATGTTCTAACATTATTTTTACATTAAATGTTATAAGAATGATTAGATTGATGTTGATGAACCGTAAGACATGATTCATATTTCATATTTGGGAAGAGGGGAATAAATGAATAATATGATGATGGATAATTAAATGTTTTTGAAGGAATTGTTATGAATGAAGTGTTTTTTTTGAAATAAATGATTATTTTATATGAATCCAAAAACTTATAAGTATTTATAGTGTATGTTTTTCATTAATAATTGTACAAGATATGTTAAATGGTGATAAAAAAATTGAAAATGGATTTAGTGTAAATGTGCTATTTTGAATTAAGGTAAGGTAACACTTATTGTGTTCAAGAAATTGGGAAAATTGTATTTTTCTTGGATAAATAGATGATTGATTTTGATAATGTAAATTGGATAGTATCGAATACCTCTGAACTGATAAAGGATTTTTGAAAAATTGTTTTTCACTATCACAAATAGAGATTAAGTAATTTAATGAATATATACAATGATCAGTAGAATAATAAATAAGGATTTTTTTCAATATGGATGTATGGTAATTTTGGTTAATACCATATTTCAATTGAATACTTGAAAAAGGAATTAACATGTTTGGAATGTGACATCCAAAAGCTACTTTATGAAATATGTGGGATTAATGATAATATTTCTTTGAGAAATTTCATGAACTTCTTTGTAATGTTTTTTATTTCATCATTAGGAAGGGTTACAAGTTTAACCATTTATAGAATTGAGTTATTTATAATTTGTATGTGTTTTTAGAGATTAATGGATTATATCGACATATCAGGATTTATGTATATTAGATAACCTATTTTGAACAATTTTCTATAATGAAAACTAAAGATATATTGAATGAATTATTGTTATACTTATGGATCTTATGATCCGTTAGTGCTTCAAGAATGAAAAATTCCCCTTCATTTCGTAAAGTAAGAGATAAAGTGGAAATCTAGCGAGGCACAACCAAATGGTGACATTGTACATGTGTAAAGGAATGAAATCAAGTATATTTCTTTATATTCTTAGATAGTAAAATAATTCCTCAATTCTAGTAAATGATTAATGAAAAATATTTTTTTAACAACTTTTTCCATTGAATTGATAGTTGTATAAATCCTCATATATTTAAGGTTTTTAGGCTCTCAACATTTCTTTGATCATTAACTTTTTAGTTATCAATGATCAATATCAATCTATATAATTATTTATGATTTTCCTCTATGTATAATCATCAATGCCAACCTATGTTCTCTTTTGTAGAAACCTATTTATGAGTTACTTTGGGTAATCGATATGGTTTTAACTTCCCCCTTTTAATAGAAGTTTTAGTATCTATTTTTATGATTCTTCTTTCTAAGAAAGGAACACTTAGGTATTAACCATTTTATAAACCAAAATAATTTGAAGGGAGAAATTAGTTGCAAGGGGATAGAATGTAACCCACCATGTTTTTTTGAAATATATTTTTGTATATTAATTTACTTTTTGATATTTTTCACTTAACACAATAATGAATATATCTTATGTTATATGAAAGAATTTATTTCTTTTTTTTTATTTCTATGCAACACAATGTCAATATTTATCTACAAAAAAAACATAGTGTATATTTTTGTGCATCAAACACTATTCCATTCTTTTATTACTCACAATACTGAGTCCCTTTGATAACATTCATTACATGCATGTTTGAGATTTATCGAACTACAATATACTAATAATATTATTTTTACAATATTACTATAATTATCACTTAGCTATTAAAATAGAAGATATGAATGAGAATAAAAAACTATGAATATATGGTTTACACTTTTATATAAAATTAATCATTTGGTAGTCAATTATTTATAAATTAATGTAATAACGATTTCAGAATAAAGAAATTGCATTTCTATGAAAAATGTTGTTATACGTAAAAACACCATTTAATCTAAAAAATCTTAAAAACCACTTTTGATTAATGTTTTTAAATAAATTTATAAATGAAATATTTAATAAATTTTTTACACTCATCCAGTATAATTTCTAGGAATAATATAGGAATAAATAAACTTTTATTAATAAAAAGATGGATTTTTCAAAAGGGTAATTTTACCACCTTTCAAAGGAGAATCCATTTTAAATATACCTTTTCTACACTTATATTTTTATATTAAAAAAGAAAATCAATTTTTAAAATCCTAATATAAAAATTTAAATGGGGTAAATTTTTGGAATTTTTATGAGACATTTCATGTTTTGATAAATACTGAAAAATAATTGATTTTAATTCAAAAATATTTTTTCATTTAATTTATTTATATAGGTAAATAATATTATAATTTTGTTTTAAATTTTAATTAGATCAATTATACCTTAATTAATCAAATTTAGATCATTATAACCAATTTCACTTTAATATTGGAAATGAAAAAATTTTATGATTTTAGAATTTTTCACATTAAAATCCCTTCGTCTCATCCAGTCTAAGGGATTAAATTTAAATTAATTTATACCACTTGTGTTATTATAATATGTAAAATGGAATAAAATATTTGGAATTTAATAATTTATAACATATAACAATGTTAAATGTGTTTTTTACCTAAAATATTAGTTAAATTAATTAAAATTAATTATAGAGATTAAGGTAAAAGGAGATTAATTAATGATTAAACATATAAAATAAGATTTAAAAATGACCCTAAAATTGTAAAAAATTATTTTACATCCATATTTCAACCATTAATTTTATATGGATCTATAATTATCCATTTAAAATTCATAGGTGAAAAGTGAAACGTGGAGAGCATTATAATATTTTCAAGAATACCCAATGTGTCGTTTCCCTACTTATAAAAGGTATCATCTCTTCCCTCTCTATTTACACTTATTAATAAATTTTGGATCAAACAAACCCTACTCAAATAACCTCAAAACTCTCCTCCCTTCATCGTATAATATCCCATTTGTGAATAAATTGAACCAAGGAATCTCATTGGTGAAAACCAAAAGGAGTTACCAAAAGAAGAGGTAACACCCTTCAACAAGAACTTTAATTTTATTTATTTCTTCACCCTCTCAAATATTATTATTCCATACTTATATAATAACGTAAGTATCTAAATTATATAGATATTTTCTTAAGATAATTTTTACATTGAAACTTTCAAACACTTAATCAAATGTGTAACAAATTTACCATTCGTGCTTACGGTGGGCTGCCACCTCACAGAATGACGTTGTTAATTTTTTTACTTTTGCACCTCTCTTTGTTGGAAATTATAAAGAAAATGTATATTGTATAGGATATATATGATATTTATGATGTATTTAAGATTCATTAATTAATATTTAACACATATTTTCAGGATTTCTAATTTTTGTTAATAAGATATTTTTTGTTTTTGGTGGTGTGGACAACTGTCTCCTAAAAGTGATGTGATTGGTACACATATTACATATAATATATTAAGGATTTGTTTAATGAATGTATATTATATATATATAAAATAATTATTATAATGGAATGATAATATATATATATACATAAATTTCATTTTCTGTATTTATTTCAATTTTACAAGAAAACAGAAACAACCCTCATGCATGTATACGACCTACCGTCTCCATGAAAGTTGTATTCCATTTAATATTTCTATATTGTATATATTATTATAAATATTTATATAGTTAATTTATATGATATCTATATCATTTTATATATTATTGAAATAATTTAATCACATTTCATGGAAGTGGATCATCAATAAAAATTCAAAACATATATGAAAAAACGGATATTAACTGAAACATTACATTAACTTGGAAATTATATTAAATTGATAGTATAAAGTCATAATAAAATCATACATGATTTGGAATATATAATATTACTATTATATGGGGGATTTATAATAAATTTATATATAATATAAATGAATTTTAAATGTGTCCAAATAAATTCAATCATTAAGGTAAGGTTTTTTATCATCTTACTTTTATTTTTGTGAGATATGTGTTATATTCACCAATTATTCATGATGTGTGATGTATATACTTCCCCTTAATGTATTATATTATTTTTATGTGTAATTTTATGTTTATTTTCATATCCATTTGATGATATCTCTTTCATGGATCTTATGGTTCACAATTTACAAAATCATTAAAGTTGTTTAGTCTTAATTTTCCTTCATTGTGAAAAATGTTTTTCTATGAACCAATATTATTTTAAAATGTGTATATAATATTCCATTGTAATTTTATAAAATTAATGGTATTATTTTTATGATATAATATTCTCTATGTATTGTTATTCTCTTATGTGGATTATGATTTAATGTTACCAAAGTACTAAGTGTTTATTGAGACAATATTATAGTTTATTAGGATTATTTACAATTATGTTTCCATTGATTAAATTTTTTGATACTCCTCTTAATAAATATCACAACTTTTATTTTCCTCTAAATATACATGATATCTTTATGTATTGGTACCATTTTTTTACTATTTGGTAACTAATATAATTAAGAATGTTTTTTAAGAAAATCGGACTTTATTTCTCTTTTCAGTTATGGATTTGTTTTATTCAAAAAATATTTTCTTCATAAAATTTTTTAATTTTGTTACTGGATTGTTAAAGTAATTTTTGAAACATTTTTACCTTTTTTATTGAAAAGGATTTAAAATATATCCCCTATTCTTCTTCCAATCAAGTCTCATTTTAGAATTTTTTACTATGGAAAAGGAATGTTCAAAATGTACAAATTTATATGGCAGCATGACCATGATTTCCATAAAGATTCCCTTAAACATTTATGATGTTATTTTCTAAAATATATTTTTTTCTAATATTATGGACACTAATTATTTTATATTGGATTTCTCCAAATTATAATTTTAAAAAATATTTCTAAAAGTGTATTAATTTTTTTTGAAAGGAATCCATTACATGTTTTTAAAGATATTTTAAATGATAAAGAGGTTTTAAATTATTTTGAGCATCCTTTATAAGAATTCAATGAAAATGTTTTTGAAAATGTTTTTATGATTTCTTTATAATTTTTCATGAAATTTTTTTTCAACATGTTTTATGCTTCTTTTATAAATTTTCTTGTAAATTTTATTTCAAAATGTTTTTATCTTTACTTTATAATTTTTCAAGGAAAATGTTTTTAAAAAAAATTAGTTCTGTTTATTATTGTTAAAAGAAATAGTTTTTGAATTTTTTTTAAGTTTCCTTCACAAGTTTTCATGTTTACTTTAAATTAAAATATTTTCAAAAGTATTTTTGTTTCAAAAATAATTTTCCAAAAAAATAAATGATATTTTACTCAAGAAATATTTTTTTGTGATTTTTAAATCAATTTTGAATGTCTCTAACTTGGTTTTAAATGAAATATATTTTGAAGATATTTTACTCCTTAAAATGTGATATTAAAATAATGGTTATTTTCCTTATGAAATACTCCATGCTATCTTTTAAAATCCTTCTCTAACAAAGATAAATTTATTTATCAAAGTTTATTATTTATTGAGGATATGATATAAAGAAACCATTATCATTGTTTCTCTGAATGGTTTATGTTTAATATGTCATGTTGTTTATGAAACTGATTTCTCTTCCATGGGTTATACAATGATAAAATGATTATGAAACCCAATTATTTTCATGGTTTACGGATTAAAAAAATATTTATAAAACTTCTATGATTTACAGAGTATATGATATAATGGAATGTTTATGATTCCTATTTCATTTCATGGGTTATGATAAGATGTTTATGAAATCCATCTCTATTTATGGGTCATAATATGATGAACGTTGCATTATCTTGTGAAACATGTAAGTATATTTTTATTATGTGATTGATGGGACCAATATCTACCTCCAATTGATTGGGTAAATATTTATATTTAATGATATAATAATAGGAAACAAGGTGACATGTTGGAGCCACAATGGGATGTAGGTTTTTCCTAATCCAAAATTGCAAATAGGTGTGTCCTAGTCCACTATAAGAAGATTTAGAAACTTTATCCACTGTGGAAAAATTGGGAACCCCAATATATTATAAAAATATGGGGAAACCTGATCCACTATGGGTAGATGGGGAAAACTGATCCACTGGGGGATGAAAAGGAAATATGACCCCTTATAAGGAAAACACTATGATCGGGGATGGTGGTGTGTCCTACCCAGTAGATGTAGTCCCCATTAAGTTCCCTAATATGTTTTTTCAATGATCCTTGACTTGTAGGGAATGGATATTTTATTTTAACCTGATTACATGTTCAAAATGATATTCATGGAAATGATTGCATAGCAATATGTTGATGTGAGGGCTTAATCTCATGTACTTAACTTAATGAGTGAACCATTTTTCTATTTACACTTGTTTACAATGTTATATGGTGATGTGTATTCAATGAGTCTATGATTTATTCCAATGTTATGAACTCATGTATTTTTCTCCTGATTCCTTTATAGTAATGTCTTATGAATTACAATTATTTATTCCATGACCCTTGATTATGATTTTCGATATTCATGGTATGGTAATCTAATGTTAAGATCATTCTCTTATACACTTATGATCATGTTATGCGTACAAATGTAGATTAATTACCCTTACTAAGCATATGAGATAACCCCTTTAATATATATCTATTCCCTAGGTTTTGATGAATTTTTTTAAGTAGGATTACAAAAGGGGAAGATCATTATGGGAGATGTTGAGGATATATCACCAAATTAGAAGCATGTGTTCCCAGTTTCAAAATGAAATAAACTATTATGGTCCCCTGAAATTTATTTTTTAATGTGATTAATATGAATAAAAATTATGAAACATACATGTATGTTAATCCCAGGTAGTTATACATATCTTGTGTGTCCATTTATAGAGAATGCAATGATAGAGATGGTCCAGATCATCTATGCGTGGAAGTGGACAGATCATAGCTGCCATAAATCTTATACATATCACCATCGTATTCCCTTGGAGTTTGAGTAGGGAGACCACATTATCCCAAGAGTATCCCATTTATAGGGATTAGAAGGTTTAGATATTGAGGAATGTTATCCCTAATGTTCATTAGGCCATTCGAGACTATCCAAAGTGTTTTCAAGGTTTCTTGCCGCCTCCCCATACATTGAAAACTAGAGTGGATTCCTGATGTCTTCCATGTTTCACAGCCAAGCAGATACGTGCAAGACCCCACACACATCATAGATTGAG
The DNA here is from genome assembly GCA_963277665.1 of Viscum album. Taxonomy (NCBI): domain Eukaryota; kingdom Viridiplantae; phylum Streptophyta; class Magnoliopsida; order Santalales; family Viscaceae; genus Viscum; species Viscum album. The sequence continues at coordinate 284,918,273 of OY728151.1, read as the reverse complement.
TAACCATGACATAAAGGATGGATCCACCTTTGTGGAGTAGTAAATATCGAGCATTGATAGGGGAGGACTCGTCATTGATAGACCACCCCTTTGGTTCACATATTGTGCTAGCATGAGAACATGTAAGAGAGTTCATGAGAGTGGTAGATCTAGAAGCAGGCTATGTATCATAAGATGTTTTCATAGTATTTCTTTTTGGGGATGAAATTATTAATATGTGGAATGATTTAGAAACCAATTTTTTCCTTTATAAGACATTGAAACATTGAAACATTTATTTTTAGAGCAAGAAGTGGAGATGGAGTGCGATTCCAAGGCTCGATGTGTCCAGAATTAATTTTATGATAATACTAAATATAATCTATATTTTTTTCACATAATTTATTAATGAAAATGTTATGTTTCATAAAGGGGATCTAGGATTGGAAATCTAAGACCTCGGTTGTGTCTGAAAAATAGTGTTTACCCGAGGTGCAATATAAAATTGGTTGGTGCATGGCGTTCATATACCACCCCTTAGTGGTATGTTCAATGGATAAATTAGTTAATTAAATTAATTAATTTATTTATTTTAAATAAAATAAATGTATATATGAATAACTCCATGGATAATTGTAATGCCATGAACCTAGTTACCGAGAGTCGGTGTATAATTACATAATATTGGCATGGTCACAAGGTTTCAAATCCCAAAAGGCCAATCAGTTTAACAGCCATGGAAGTACTAGATACATACTTAAGTTTTACATTACATTATAAAATGAAAAACAACAAAAAAAATTGGCTCTTTCAAACACATTCATATTCCTTAGACTATCCCTGTAGGTCAGTCATAATATACTTCTTCCCTTCCTATGAAAAATAAAACATTGAATGAGGCGAGCTCAGATTCTCAGTAAGGATAACAATATAGAAGAAACATTCATTAATAATCATATTCATTTAATGGAATGTATAAGACTAAAAAACAATTCTTTTAAACATAAAAATCATCATAATATAGAAAATATAAACCAAATAATTACATTTACTTATTTACAAGGATATTCTACTAGTCGAATGATCACATGTAATATCAATATCCGATTTCATAATGATGAAATGCATAATTCCAGACAAAATATCCAAATAGTTAAGGCCTCATGCCAAGAAAAAAATAAGATTTTGTCCAGAAATTGTTCCAAGACACTATTTTTTCTCATGAGACCTACCGATGCATCAAGAAGCTATAGCGGGATCCACCCATCACTTTCTATGTCCAATGCATTCCTCCTATGAAAAGGTTGAAACATAAAAAAAATCTTATTAAAACTAGCATACAAAATGTTAATACTTTAACTATAAACCATGAAAGGAATAAAAATATCAAATCCATAGACAAACATATCACATAACCTTCAATACAATATTAATGATCGTATTATAATAAATCAACTTCAAACATGTGTAAAATATATCAAAGTATGTTGACATAGATGGAATCAAAACTATTTGAGAAAAATATCTCTTTCTATTTTGAAATCATTTAAAAGTAACGTAATTATAAAATAAAAAACATATAATTTGAAAATATTCTTAAAAAATTGTAAGGGGAGCATTGAAGATGTTATAATGGCGGAAAATAACTGCACCCGCCATATATGTTAAAAAACATTCTTACCTTAATTTGGTGAAAAGGGTCATAAAGTTCCTTATTTTGAAAACGACAGAAAGGTTTCTTTAAAATATTTTATAAAAATTCAGACAAGGGTATAACTAACATTTAAACCATAGTCTATGAAATAGTGAAAATGTTTTGAAATATTTTTTTAAGAAACACGAATGTGGATGATAAAGAGGTCCTAGTAGATACTCACGTATAAACACCCTTAGAAAATGAAATGATTTTAAAATTAACACTTACCTTGTACTTTTCCTTGATCGAGGTTACATTAACCTCTTGTATAATAGTTAAATAATTTTTATTAAATTATTCAAGAGCCGCATGCATAAATATGATGTCATATATGATCTCTTAATATTGCATTGTTAATAATATTTTAGTAGTATTGTCGTTTTGGGTGTTAACTGATTCATTTTCCTCTACATGTTTTGTTACGTAAGTCATGTTTTTTATGGATGGGATGTATTTTATTCATACTATGAATGATATTAAGTTCTTAAACATCATTTTTATTCATGAAATGAAAATTATTCTTTCAGGGTCACAATGGGGAATGAATTTCATCACATTCATGGAGACGGTAATCCGTACATACACATGAGCGAAAATATCATTCGATTGATGGTGATATAGTATGTAATTGGATGGTATGTCATATGTAAATAATAATTAATATGTTATATTTATTATTTACATCAGTTATAATAATTATTATACCCATCCAAATAATGAAGTGTTTCAATAACAAAATACACAACGATGTGGAGATGGTAAGTTGTACGTACACACGTATGGTGACTTGACATTCATAGGATGGATAGAATAATGAATATGGTTTCACCATATTTATTGTAACATCACAGTATGTATAAGGTGATAGAGTTATTATTTTTGTATGAAAACAAAAAAATAAAGATGAAGTGGAAGAAGAAAAGAACTTTTAAACGGGTGGTGAAATTATTACCTCTTCTTCAGGTGTTTCCTTTCGAGTTGATCAAAAGGGCTCATTAGGATGGCTTTTTGATCAAAGTAATTAATCTAGGTATAAGTGATGGTAGTTGGGAGGATATTTTAGTAGGGTTTTTCCAAGACAAATGGATTTGGAGGTGTGATTTTGAGGGAAGGGGATATACCGTTTTATAAGAGAGGTGAGGGTCAATTTAGGAAAATATTGAAATATATTTTATTATTCAATCATGTTCGGTTTATAATGGAAAAAAAATTATTTCTAGGGTATGGTGGGTATGGGTCGAAAAACTCTCAACCAATAGGTTTTATATAGGCTTAGTTCACCTTATTAACCATATCTTTTAGATTTAACTCATAGTTAAAAGCTTAACTTTTACTATGTATTCTTGTATTATTATAATAAATGGTTAATAAACATATTATAAAAAACCAATAGAACCCCAAGTGGTTCATTATTGATATATATATTTTTATTTATGTCCTTTGGCCAAACCTTAGATTTTTAGAAATATTAATTCAATTTATAATATAGTATTTGTTTTAAAAATTCATTTATGTCAATTTTGACACTCTTTGGTATTTTGTTTTTGTTAAAGACATAACAACAAGATTAATTTGAAAAAAATTCATTTAATCAACTCTAAAATGACATATTAACCTATAAAATTTGATTAATTCTTAAAAATTCTAAATTTAAATTTATTTGGATATTTATAATATTGATTATTTTAATCTTTTATTAATAAGTTAATTACTGCATCTTCATTGTGTCATAACTAAATTTAATTATTTAAGGTCTAAAAATTATAAATAAAATAAAATTGTGTAGGAAATATTTGTATCATTTTAATGAATGTTTATAGTCTATTTTTTTTATCTGTAACCCTATATTAAAAAAATGTTGTTATGAAAATTTCAATTTAACTGTTTTAACTATTCTTTAAATAAAATAATAATAAATGTCTTAATCTAATATAAGTGGAAAAAAAGGATCATATTTTATTTTTACGTATGATTTTGGTCTAAATAAACTTATACAATAGAATTATGACATGTGTTAGGGTAATAATAATATCATTTTTACCTTTTATATCCCTATTTATTTTTAACCATGGTAACTAAAAGTCAAAAGTTGTTATTCACTAAAAAATATTTTCATCTTATTGAAAAAAATTTACTTATTAATATCAACTGTGTTGTTCAGATTTTTTAAATTCAATTCACAGAAGCGGAAAAATTACGTTTTATGCAAATTTGTTAATGTGGCTAAAAGGTGGTTAAAAGACGTTGAAACATTCAATAAAATATTTTTCATATATGATTATTATAATATGACTCCAATTAATTTCATTTAACTAATATATATATTATATATCTATTTTTACATAGAATAAATATAAATAAAAATTTGGTTTTAAACAATAACGCAGCATTTTTCACTATTCATCAAAAATTGAAATTTTTCAGAAATATACCAAAAATTCACCCGAAGTTAATTTTGATATTCCATATCTAATAATGAAGTCCATTTTGAAAAATAAAAGTTATAAAATTTCAAAAATTGGGTATCATTATTCATAACTCATAATTTTATTGGTCGTGCTGTGTTAAAACTCCAAGTTGTGTACAACGCAATCTACTGCATTATTCAAATAGAAACATATCATGGAAGCTTGGGGTATTACATTGTTCTCTCCTTTAAATAATTTCATCCTCGGAATATCTATAATATTACTACATAAAAAGATTTGGGTGGTTCTTCATCATAAATTCCTCAGGTTCCCACGTTTCTTCCTCTATCTTCTTGTTTCTCTATAGAACATTCACTAGACAAGTTGTCTGGTTTCTCCGCACTTGTTCTCTTATAACATAAATCTTAACAGGATCGTCACAATAAGATATATAGGGTTCCAGTTCTATTTCTTCATAGGTGAGTACATGCGTTGGGTCAGGCATGTATTTTATTAATAGTGATACATGGAACACATCGTGAACTTTTGACAGACTTTGTGGCATTTCCAAATGATAAGCTACAACTTCAATTTGTTCTAGAATTTTGAAAGGTCTGATATAACTGGGACTTAATTTTCCCTTCATACAGAATCGTATAACACCCTTGCATGGTGATACCTTTAAGAAAACATGATCTCTTACTTGACATTCCTAATCTTTCCTTCAGTTATTGGAATAGATTTATTTCCTACATGGAGATGCTTTGATGTGGGTTTGGGTAACCCTCACATTCTCCATTGTTTCCTCAATATATTCTGGGCCTATGAGTTTTTTTGACCAACATCATCCCAAAAATATGGTGTAAGAAATATTTTTCTATGTAACTCTTCATATGGTGTCATCTGAATACTTGAATGGAAGCTATTGTTATAGGAAAATTCAACCAGATGTAAATAAAGATCTCACATACCTTGAAAATCAAGTGAGTATGATCTCAACATGTCTTCAATGGTTTTAATAGTCTGTTCTGATTGTCCATCAGTTTGAGGGTTGTATGCAGTGCTCAAACGAAGTTCAATATCCAAGGCCTTTTGAAGACTTTTCCATAATCTTGATGTAAAATGGGGATCACAGTTAGAAAAAATTGATAGGGTTACACCATGATGTCTTAAAACATCATTAATACATATTCTTGTTAAACATTCAAGTGGTAAATCTTCTCTTATAGCAAGAAAATGTGCTTACTTGGTAAAAAAATCAACAATGACCCATATTGCATCATTCCGTCTATGAGTATTTGGTATCCCAATGACAATTTCCATCGTAATATCATCCCATTTCCACTCAGGTATGGAAATAGGTTGCATGACTCCTCTAGGATGTTATCTTCTAGCCTTCACCTATTGAAAAACCATACATCTTGACACATAATCAGCAATCTCTCTCTTCACGTTGTCCCACCAAAATTTTTCTTTCAAATCTATATATATCTTAGTGATACTATGGTGTATAGAGAAATTGGAACTATGAGAATCATCCAACAATTCCCTTTTTAGATTAGGTATGTCAGGAACACAAATTATCTTTCAAATTTCAAAATTCCATGTTCATATATGAATTCAATTAATCTCCCATCATTCACATCTTTAATTTTCTTTTGAAAATCCTCATCATTAGTCTGATAACTTGTTATCCTTTCCTATAGAGATAGTTTGAAAATAATTTGAAAAGGTATTGATGTTTCACCTTTCATGGTTATTCTAATATCTATCTTTAAAAGATCCAATAAAATATGATCCCTTTCAACTATCATATTTTTCAAAACTCCATGATCCTTTCTGCTCAAAGCATCTGCCACTTTATTTTCCTTCCCTGGGTGGTCGTGTATAGTGAAATCATAATCCTTGAGTAGCTTGAGTCATAAACATTTCAATCTCTTGTGATCGGTATATATATCTCTCATTTTTTACCAAAGAGATAATGTCTCCAAACCCTCAATGAAAATATTACTGCTGCTAACTCATGATCATGAGTGGGATAGTTTTTTTCATGAATTTCTATTTGTCGTGATTCATAGTAAATAACTCTATCATTCTGCATAAGGACCCAACCAAGTCCTTTCTTTGAAATATCACTATAAATAACAAACCAATCAATGAGTTGATCAATCTAACTACTTGGGTTATGTATATAATTTGATGCATTCCTTGATAACCTGGTAAAGTTATCCTCATACTTTGTGACATTCTCATCCTCCTTTTTCCTTAGACTCAAAAATTGTCTTTCCATATCCACTCGATGGTCACGAGGTAATTATTTTTCAATAAAAGGCTCTTTAAACTCCTTCCATTCCAAATTTGATACTTCATCATCTTCCTTTGTGTTTTTAATTAATGACCACCATTGATCTACATCTCACATGAGTTGATAAATTGTAATGACAACTTTTTCCATTTCGCTGCTCCCCAAAGCATGAAATATTTTCTCTAAGGAACTTATACATTGCTCATCTACCAATGGATTCGTATTACCATTGAATGTTTGTGGTTTTTTTCCAATTCAGCGGTCTAACATTGATCATCCATGTTGTGGATCAGGGTTCTCCATACGGGTAAGTTTATTATTCATAACCTGAGTGAGTTGTGCTAGTATGGTGATAAAATGATCAGCTCCAGTTGCATCTCCAACTCCACTATCATTATCTTGAGTAGAATGGAAATCCATACGTGGATTACGTGTGTTGATATGGTTTCTATTTCTTTCACTAAACATCGTTTCTAAACAATGTCATATACTATATTAGTTTATGAATCACAATACATAATTCCAAACATGTAAAACACTAAACATAAATTGAATAGTTTATGGATATAATCCATAATCATAAATAAAATTTCTTTGAGGAGGTATATACTCATATTTCCATCATAATGGTTTGTAAAGAAAATGTGAATTATCCTTAGCATATCCCATGAAAGTGTCATAACCAAGAGTGCATCATGGCCAAATGTTGTGCCCTAGGATACCCCAGGTCAAGACCAAAACTCTGTGTCAAAATCTTCACTCTTATGAACATCTGTGCTAGATCATCCTCTACCTGCACCTATCCAAAAAGGGATGTATTGCTTAGAAAATTCAAAAAATCTCTACATTACCAAAATTCTAGGATGTTCTTCTATACTAATACTCAAAGTCTATCATAGGGTAATTTTCTCTAATTAGAGTTTTTCTAAATCTAGTTTCCATGGTTTGTAGTAAAATTTTTCTGATACCAACTGTAACACTCCAACTCTAGTTACCCACAGTCAGTGCATATTTACATAACAATGACATGATCAAAAAGGATCAAATCCCAAAATACCGATCAGTTTAGTATCCTCGGAAGTAGTAGATACATGCATAAGTTTTACATTACATTAGAAAACAAAAAACAACAACCACATTGTCTCCTTTAAACACATTCATATTCTTTATAATATCCTTATTGGTCAGTCATAATATAATTCTTCATATCCTGGGAAAAATAAAACATACAAAGGGGTGATATCAGATGCTCGGTAAGGATAACAATTTATCATAAACTTTCATAAATAAGCATAAACTTTCAAAGAAATGTTTAAGACTAAAACACATGCCTTTAAAACTTAAAATTCAGCATAATTTGGAAAATATAAATAAAATAATTTTATTTACATATTCACATGGGTATTTTACTTGTCAAATAATCACATGTAATATCAATATCCAATTTCATAATGATGGAATGCATAATTATAGACTTCATAACCACATATTCAAGGCCTCATGAAAATAATAGAAATAAGATTTTGTCAAGGCCTTGTGCCAAGATAAGAGTTTGTATCATGAGATCTACTGATGCAACGAGAAGCTATAGTGGGTTCCACCCATCACATACTAATTCCAATGCATTCCTCATATGAAAAGGTTGAAACATAACATAAACATTCATGTTAAAACTAGCATATGAAATGTTAATACTTTAACCATAAACCATGAATATTATAAAAATAACACATCCATTTTCAAACATATCAGAAAACCTTCAATACAATATGGATGATTGTATCATAACAAATCAACTTCAAACAAGTTTAAAATCTATCAATGGATATTGACATAGATAAATCAAAACTATTTGAGAAAAATATCTATTTCTATTTTGAAATCATGTAAAAGTAACGTAATTATAAAATAAAAAATTTATTTTGAAAATATTCTTATTAAGATTGTAAGGGAAGCATCGAAGATGTTATAACAGTGGAAAATAACCACACCCTCTTTATATGTTAAAAAACATTATTACCTTAATTTGTCGAAAAGGTCATAAAGTACCATGTTTGGAAAATGACAGAAATATTTATTTATAAAAAGTTTATAAAAAGTAAAAAAAGTTTATAAATGAAGTTTAACCCATAGAATATGAAATAGTAAAAAAATTTGAAATAAATTTCTATGAAACACGGAAGTGGAAGACAAAGAGGTCCCAGTAGATACTCACGTATAAACAACATCGGATAATGAAGAGATTGTTGAAATAACCCTTAAAATGTAATTTTCCTTATCAGTGGTAATTTAACCTCATTTATAATAGTTAAACCATTTTAATTAAATTATACAAGAACTATATACATTAATATGATCCTCTAATATTGCATTGTTAATAATATTTCAGTAGTATCATCATTTCAGGAGTTAAATGATTCGTTTTCATTTACATGTTTTTTTATGTAAGTCATGTTTGTTATGGATATGATGTATTTGAATCATATCCAGAATTACATTAAGCTTCTAAACATTATTTTTAATCATAAAATGAAAATTATTATTGAATGGTTATGATGGGGAATGAATTTCATCATGTTCATGGAGACGGTAATCCGTACATATGCACGAGAGAAAATATCATTCTATTGATAGTGAAATTGTATGTAATTGGATAGTATATCATATATATAGAATCATTAACATATTATATTTTTTATTTACATCAGTTATTCTCATTATTATACCTATCCAAATAATGAAGTGTTTGAATTTAAAACTACACCACGACGTGGAGACGGTAATCCGTACGTACACACGTATGGTGACTTGGCATTTATAGGATGGATAGATTTATGAATATGGTTGTACCATATTTATAATAACATCATAGTTTTTAAAAGGTACTGGAGTTATTAGTTTTTTATGGAAACAACAAAGATAGAGTAAGTGTTATAAGAAAAGAACTTTGAAATAGGTGGTGAAATTATTACATCTTCTTCAGGTGTTTCCTTATGAGTTGATCAAAATGGATCTATAAAATGAAATTATGATCAAATTAAGGCCTCTAAGTCTATGTGTTGTTAGTTGGGAGGATATTTGAGCATGGTTTGGCTAAGAAAAATGGATTTGGGGGTGTGATTTTGAGAGTAGGAGAAGTACCTTTTTATAAGAGAGGTGAGGGTCACTATAAGAAAATCTTGAAATATTATTTTCTTATTCAATTATATTAGGTTTATAAGTTCTACAAAATTATTTATTTAGATGATACAGTGAGGATGTGTCTAAAACCTCTCTATTAATAGGTTTAGACAGGTTTAGGTCACCTTATTAAACTTATATTTTAGATTTAAATCTTAGTTAAATAGTTTATCTTTTACCATGTATTCGTGTATTATTATAATAAATGGTTAATAAACATACTATAAAAAGCCAAGAGAACCCCAAGTGGTTCTTTACTGATAGATCAAACCTTATATATGTCCTTTTTCCAAAACATAGATATTTAGGAAAATTATATCATTTAATAATATAGTATTTGTTTTAAAAACACATTTAAGTCAATTTTGACACAATTTGGTATTTTGTTTATGTGAAAGTCATAAAAACGTTATTACTTCGAATAAAATTCATTCAATCAACCATAACATGTCATATTAACTTATATAATTTATTCAATTCATCAAAATAATCAATTTACATTTATTTTGATATTTATAATATTAATTATTTAAATATTTCATTAAAAAGGTAATCACTACATCATCATTGTATCATAAATGAATATAATTATTTAATGTATAAAAATTATAAATAAGAGACAAATATTTAAGAAATCATTCTATCTTTATAATGAATATTTATAGTCAAATTTATCTAATTTGTAAAACATTTTTAAAAATGTTTTAGTTATGAAAATTTCAATTTTACACTTTTAACTCTTCTTTAAATAAAAAAACAATAAATGTCTTAATCTAATCCATATAGACCAAAAGGATCATGTTTAATTCTTAAGGTTTTATTTGGTCGAAATAAATTTATCCAATAGAATTAGGACATGTGTTATGGTAATAATAATATCATTTTTACCTTTAATTACACTATTTACTTTTAACCATGGTAAATAAAAGTGAAAGGTTACTATTCACCAAAAATAATTTTCATCTTATTGTACCACATTTTACTTACTTATATCAACCGTGTCTATCAGATTTTTGAGATTCAATTCATAAAAGTGGCAAAATTACGTTTTATGAAAATTTTCTAATGTGGTTAGAAGGTGGGTAAATGACGTTAAAAATTCAATAAAATTCTATACATATAATTTTATAATAAAATGACTCCAATGAATTTAATTTAACTAATACACATATTATGTATCTATTTTTAGTTAGAATAAATGTATATAAAACAAATAATTACTTAAATGAAAATTTTATTTTAAACAATAATGTAGTGTTTTTCACTGTTCATCAAAAATTGAATGTTTTCAGAAAAAATACAAAAAATGCACCCTAAGGTAATATTGATATTAACAATCAAAAAATGAAGTCCATTTTTAAAAATAAAATTTATGAAATCTCAAAAATTGAGTATTACTGTTCATAATGGCTTGTTTGATTGGTCGTGGTGTGTTAAAACTCTAAGTTGCGTACAGTGCAAGCTATAGCATTATTCAAAGGGAAATGTACTATGGATGCTTGGGATGTTACAATAATCCTTTATATTTATACCGAAAAACCTAGAGATGATACTAGAGCTTCTTTCCCTACATCTACTATTGAATCACCTTAGAAGACGAAGTAACTCTAGACCAGAGAAAACCTGGATGTAAGGAACATAAAAAATTCATTCAATCATTGGTGAGTGTGTTATTTGATGAAAAATGATAAAATATCCATGTTGGAATCATAAATTTTTCGTTTACACACAATTTTTTAAATTAATTGAGTAGATTATTCTCCCTTTATTGATATGGAAAAATTTTATAAGTAATGGGCCCACAATAGAAGTAGATGGGTCAAGTATTTTAAAAAAAATAATCATCAGGATGATGGAACTTGTCGTCGCCAGTGATTTGTGCCCTGGTTTGGTCTGAATATCTCTCATAAATTAAATGAGAACATAAAATAAAACTAAATACATACCTATTCAGATCTGAATCTATTCTCGTCTGCAACTTGTCTATAGCAACCATTATTTGAAGGATCAATATTAGAAATCATTTAGATCATCCACCCAAACTTTAAAAAAACTATTGGAACATCGGACATCAAATTCCAAGTGCTAGTACAGAGATCCAATAATGACATCGACATCCTGATGATTAACATATCTAGATTCCATCAATTCTTGAGGATGAACTCTATTAGAACACTTAAATTGATCGATTCTCTCTCTATGAAGTCGGAGGAGAGAGGGACTATGGATAAAATCTAACTAATAGTACTAAGCTTGAGCCTCTCTCCACTTATTTATGGTGGATGATCAACAACACCCAGTAGCATTCCCCCACACCCGGAAATCTAACATCCACTAAATAATAATTATGACGAACTAAACTATGCCACAAATATTATTAATAATTTATCGCATACTAGTAATATGTCTAAAATATATTACATGATAAAACATAGCCATTTAACTTGACTATCCATTCTCTCTTAATATTAAACAAGCCTTAAATATTAAAATAATATGCATTCGAATAATATCTCATATTTACTAATCTTATAAATACTTTAAATAAATTAAATCTAAATTATTCATAACTTGAATAATAATGAATTTATTTATTTATTTGGTGATCGATACCCTAGAAAATACTCAGACCTTGTGGTGGGCCCCACCATTTCCATTATACATATTCAACTGAATAGGGTAGATTCTTGAAAATGCTATTATGTGTGACCCTCTAGGCCCTTATCTCGATTGCAGTGAATTAAATTCAGAGTCCAAAAGTAGAGTCTTGCAACCCATCAAGGCCCCTAAATAGAAAAGGATTGTTTTAGCAAAAACCCAAACTACAAACATTGATTGTGTAAAATAATATCTTTTTCTTTAAGTATCTAATAAAGAATGACACACAATTGTGTCATCATCCTTTTCATTCTTTATTATTTTTTGATCTAACTGGACGGATTTATCTTTTGACTACTTTGTCCAAAGACTTATGAATCCCACACCATCCTGATCAACCAGGCCTGAGATGTATAACTTCCTTACACCCATAAGTGAAAAATAATTTCTTGACTATACAACCAATGTCATACCACTAACAACGCACCCAACACAAGATTCCTTACCACGATTTCAATATCATGGTTTTATCCATGCATTAATGTACACGATCAAATGGTACACACTGGTATTGATATCAAGTCTAAGGACCAATAAACAGGTCCATTGGTAGGAATGAACAATGACACCTAAAACATGTAGTGTTCTTATTAGTGGGTATGTTATCATTATCTCAGTACTAAATATCACAAAGTGAGAAATTTATGAGAAGATTTATCAATGATTATGAGCCCAAAACACCTGATTATCAAACATCTATTATGTCATGTCAGTAAGATGTAACAAGACCATAAGACCATAATTTGTGATTAATGTCATAGTATCTCAAGGTTCTCAATATATCATGAGATCTACTATAACATTTTGATATGACAATTAAACTATGGAAAACACCATTTTATTAGTGGATGCAGAAATGCATACACTATAATAGTATATAGAAATAATGTATATCTAACTATATACACAATATGGTAATCAAAATTACTATATTTTTGGGTTTAGGAATCCCACTATTTCAACAATACCACTTGCACAGGAGCCAACATGGTCATCATAATTATTAGATACTCACATGATAAACATCATGTTTCTACAGTGTGATGAATTTAACTGCGGGGTTCGACACATTTCTGATTCATGGATATTCTACTATATGCAACCTCATCTCATTGAGTTAAACATATCAAGAGATTGTATCCCCTGGTATTTCACTTTTTTTCCACTATCATAACATGACATATTGTCTAATAAGAATATGATCATTTACATTAGGAAAATACTTCATAGATGTGATTCCAAGAACTGGAAAAAATCATTTCATTTGATAACTGCATCTTAGCTGCCTTAGAAGCTACAACGTACTCGGTATTTGTAGGCATAGATACTAGTGGCTCATAAGAGATTGTCTCACTCAACACATTTATCCTAATTTTGATATTATATCATGTTAATATAAGGAAGACTACTTTGTGTCCTATTATGAATATTATCATTCATCTCTACATACCAGGTACATATCATTTGTGCTTGTTGAAGTACAAGATGATAATTACGACTAATTCACATGTAGTGCTCATGGATATAAGTGATATTTTCCTTATATAATGTACAACCAGGTAATATCAATTCCTATAAAAATCATGGAAAATAATATTTATCTATCGCTAAAGCATATGGAACTCAACTAAATTTTAATCTCCTCTCATGTTCCAAACATATCAACCAGGGGAGATTAACCCATTTAGCATTAGTAATAATTCTTATATTTTATTTTTACAACATGTATTTTTCAATACCATGTCACTATATATATGATTGACATGGTCTATGAATCATTTAGATCTACCTTGATAGATCATATTCCATAGAACTTTTATTTCTACATGAAGTCAATCAATATAGAATTACTTTTATCCTAGTTTAAACTTATTATAAGACCAATATCTGTTTTCCATATGTTTCCCAACATATTTCAATTGGAGAAAAATGGAACTCCCACTAAAATTTGGTAGACACATGGGAAAGATTCATTCCAAATGAATTCTCTATGATATTGTTTATTACTTTAATCCTAAAATAGATTTAAGTAAATTGCAATCCTTATTAGCATTAAATGATGTCATCATCCCATTCTAGTTCCATCATATATACACCTTTAATGAAAGATGATCTTGACATCCAATGGATAATAAAAGGATATTATAAGTTAGCTGTGACATGTAAAATTCTAATGGATTTAGGAGTACCAACATGACATTACCAATAGATCCTTATTGGTACCACACTTGTACCATCCATGTATCATCACAATTGAATACCCACAACAATATTCAACTTATAATCCCGTTTTTCACTTTGATACATGGAATCCATTATCGAATTTTAATTGGTCTTTTCAATCTTAGATTATTGTCATATACTACTTACTTGTAGGAGTTATTATTCTCACTGAATAATATATCACTGGTTCTAGTGAACTCAAAACTGTCACAATGGTTTTTAACCATCCTAAACAATATGTGTCTATAGAACATTCCTATTCAACATGCACTTCTGGATCTTTTTCCTATGCCAACCATTTATTCATATCAAGAATTGTCTAAATCCAAGTCAATCCATCTCCAATAATCTCAAATAGAGATGTGCACCCTTTTATAGAAAGGAAATAGACCACTTCACTACCACTTTTCTATCATAGGGATTTATATAATATCCTAAGAAATCATTATGATAATTATTTGAATGCACAATGTGTGTAAATTGATGCATGTTTTTTCATATCCTAACAAACACATTTCATCTTTAACACATATCCTATGACATAATGTATTCCCATTGTATTATGGCTTGTATGATATCCATTTTTCAATTTTAGTTGGCATATCGGTTATGGTAATTCAACTTTATTTGTAAATAATGTCTTGAAACATGACAAAAGTATCTACCGGTAGTGACGAGGATACTACTTACATGATAAAATTGATGTATAAAATGTTCATATAGAAATTTCTCCATGCTACATTTTTGTCGAACAATGTAAACATGTAAGACTCATCATCAATCCTCCTTATGAACATCAATGTCGTTATATAGAGAGGGAAATGTGCATATAATAACTACTACAGGCTACATTCTCATGATTGATGAATGCTTGGTCAAGATATTCTTTGGCATGCCGATCTGAAAAAAAATCACAACATTTTACCATGCTTATAGTTCATTATCATATTCCTTAATAAATTAATGGAATCTTATGAAGTATCTTTACCACTAGTTTTCCCTTGGAACAGTTCATGATCACCTGTTGAACTAATTCCCCAAGCTTTGTAACATACATTTATTTCAAAATGATTCTTTTTCCAAACTAAATACATCATTTATACCAATGGTGTTTAGTTATGCCAAGAATAAATACCAAAATGGGAATATCCTTGACATTCTTTTTCTTTTTCATGAAAATAATTATCTATCCTCAACTATGTAAAAAGTATTAAATTATTATATTAATCACTTATTGATTATGTTTCAAGTACCACTGAACTATTTGATGAGTATGAGACACCAATAACTACATTCATTCCTAAAAATTGAATAATGTCTCATTATGTCCATAGGATGCATGAGATAAATGTTTTTTGGTTATGATCAACAACTTTTTCAACTATAATCATTCACACAGTAATAATAAGTTATGTGTTTCTCTCCACTAACATAGGAATCACCCTTTCTCAGCTTATTGGAAAAGTGACTTTACTTATAGTAATGTTTCTAAACTTACTTGATCACTATATTGTTGCAAAATTGTTGGGAGACACAACGATAGAAACAAGAAAATGAAAGAAATAAAGCAATAAGGAATAAGTAATTTACATGGTTCGGGAATAATCCCTACATCCACGGGAGAGGTAGAAACTTCACTATATCGGGAGCACAGAATTACAGAGGATTTTCAATAGAAACCGTAGCCCGAAAATGGGCTATAAAACAATGGAGAAGACGATCACTGTTCGAAAAGTGAGTCTGCGTCATTACAGTGAACAACGGATGGCTTTGTCAAAAGCGCTAAAGTAAATTTGACCCCGAAGCCTTCACTTCTATAGTTCCTGTTGGTTTCGGTTGGTCAGCTCTGGTACTATAGTCAGAGATGCTACAGTGCCGAAACAATTGTGCCACAAGCATTCAGCCATCGACAATTGCGGCCCACAAGCATTCGGCCCAATCGGACTGGGCAACACCAATCCAATATATATTTCAATAAAATTCTATGAAATTATATTGTATTCAATAACTAAGAAGTATGTTAAAAACAATACTTTTATTTGATGAATATATACTAAATAAGAAGCGGGTTCTTTCTTATTCGATTCAGTCCATTGCATTTTAAACATTCATAGTTTCTTTTCATAATATGCAAGGAAAATAAACTCTTATTGAATAAACAACCACTATGAATAGAAATAAAATTATGAATATTACATTGGAGTTTCTTTCCATTGGATTATTCACTTTGTCTTCCAATTTATTCGCAAAAATAAGTAAATAATGTAGTTTATTAAATATTTTTTTACTTATCAAAAATTACACATTACCTAAAAGTTAATGAAGTGATAACTTCATACTGTTAATTTATACCCTTAAATGAAACTATATTAATTGTGTGAAAATGGTATAAGAATGGTATTCCCTGAAAGATCATAGTCAATCTTTCATGTTTACACAAAGAAAGTGTAATCATCACATTAAAATCTTCCTTCACTTTAACTTCGCAGACTTCTGGGAGATGAGACTACATGTTGCGTCATCATTGACCTGATGATGTATCCATAACAAACATTTATGTCTGATGATAGTAATATGCCATAACCATAATATACTAGATTAATGATACTAATGTAAGAATTTTAACACCCATGCTTCCTGATGTGTCTTAATAGGTAGGGACAACAACACCTTCAATTTTTAATATAGTAGCATTATGTGGAATCGTCTGTACTACACTTGGAAATTCATGCAAGTTTGAAAATTTAACTTTTCCCAATATTTATCACAGTTTTTATTGTGGTATTACATTCCATTTTCTTCAAAAATAAATCTTTATAATATTATTACTATTATGTTCATTACTAAATTAGACATTATTGGTTAACTTATTCATTAAATTTCTCCACCTATTTTTATCGAATTTTAGGATCCTTCTATAATAGAATTGAAATACTCTATTTCTTGAGTATTCTAGTAGAAAGGATCCTTTAACCTCCCCTCATAGTATATAATCTATTTCTACTCCACTACTCAAAGCATTCAAGTAAAGAGTTTGAATGATCAACTACATTAACCCGTGTTTCCTTAATTTGCTGGGTGAAATCCCACCTTCAAAAATCATAACCTTAATTACTAAAAAAATGCCTCTAAAATGATTTCAAGTAAGCTATTACTAATTATCAATATCTTTGTAGTTATGTTGACCCACCACTCTTATAACAACTCTCTGGTAGTAAGTGGAATCTCCAGTTGTGGCATGGCTGACACCCGAAACACTCGGTTTTGTTCAAACTTAAATGACAAAAGGTTGTAATGAATTAATATTACTTTGTGGGGTTTTGTGTTTTTATCTCAAAAAATGTAATCCTTTATTATTAACCTTCTTCACATATGTTTTCACGCTCACAACTGAACATTTATAGAAAAACCCACATCGCTTCTTTGTGCATTTTATTATTTATTATTTTATGTATATTCCTGTTGTTATAAATGCATAAAAAAATAAATACATAATGGTAAACTACTACCTGGATGGTCTTGAGCATCTAAATGACCAAGGGGCCTCATATCTTAGTTGAAGATTGACACTTGATGTAGCTCACCCCCATCATATATGTACGCTGCTCTTGTGAAGTATTTTGATATATTGGCCGTAACAACCTGATATTTTATGATAAGTATTATTTTTAATTTATTTTATGTCATGTGTTTTATGCTACAAAAAGATTATCTTGTTCTATACGCAACACCGTATTAGCTTGCAGTAAACGCAACACTATTCTTAGATTGCGTTACACACAATTTCAAGTTCGTTTGATAATAGTCATTCTACGCAACATTGAGTGTATATATATATATATATATTCAATGTATAAATGAAATATGGTTGGATTCTATTATATGAAACAAGAAAGGAGTTTTGCACAACACGCAACCCTAACTTGGCTTTCATTACACGCAATCGCGATCTTCCTCGATAGAATGTGTTGTACGCAATACCGGGTTTTACTAAACAATGGTATAGTATTATAATATTATTATGAACTAGAAGTTATGAATAGTATTAACCAAATTTTGAATTTTATAACATTATTAGTCATCTTACACATTTTCTATAACATGGTATAAGAACAAAATAATTCTTTTGGGTAAAATAAGTATTTTTAAAAAAATGTGGTTTTGCCGCCTTTTGATGGCGCACCCACTTTAAATCTAGTTTTTGACATGTTTATAAGTTCAATTTTACAAAAATAAATTATTATTTGGAATCCGGATATAAAATTTTACCTTGGATAAACTTTTCATATTATTCTGATAACTTTCATATTTTAATGAATAGTAAAAACACGCTATATTTTAATTAAAAACAACTTTTTTCATCGTAATAACTTATGTGGTTAAATAATAATATTGAATTGTTTTAAAGTATAAATAGAATATATTTTTACCATTTAATATAATGTATGTAATTAGCCTTGATTTTACATTGAAATCATAGGTTAAATAAATTCAATATTTTGCAATGTTTTAAACAAAACCCCGTTTTCTTTCAACAACGGGATTAATTTTAATTTAATTTCTGCAACTTCTGTGTATGGAATTTGGAAAAATGGATTCCATATTTGGAATCAGTGGATCCAAATTATATTAATAGACTACTTTTTATTTTTGGGCTTTATGAATAGTAACAACGGTAAATTTTATTTACCATAGTAAAAGGTAAATTGGGTAATTAAGGGTAAATAAAATATTATAAAATTATCCTAATACTTGTATTAATACAACTGTATGATTATAATTTTTCCTAATTCATATTTGGGTCGACAAGGAATCCATTAGAACCCACTTAGAGGGGATTAAGACCTTTAGTTTATTTTATTTAAAGGAAAGTGAAATATGTCTCACTCAACTATAATAATTAAAGTATTTTTAATATAAGTTTATACAGAATATAAATTCGGTTATAAATACTCATTTTAAATATAAAATGTTTTTATTTGTCATCGTAATTTATTTGTAATTTTTAAGAGTTATTTAATTACCTTATTATGTTATACATTAATGATGCAGAAATTGTTTATTTAGTGAAAAATCAATAATATAGTAATTATTGAAATATTAATACATATCAAAAGGCCCAAAAATCTGCACAAAACACATTATTAGAGTATATATAAATCATAATAATCCACTGGCCGAATGTTTTACCATTTGGATCCTTATTAAGGTGATTATGACACTTATATTATTTTATTTTAAATGATTCCAAAGTTGTCACCTTCATAATTTAATAAATATAACAATTTAACTATTGTGATTTTAAGATGATAAATTCTAGTAAAAGTATTATTGTGAAATTTAATATATTTATCTTCATCATAGGATTTTATTTTTAATTTTTATGAAACAAATAATTATATTAAATAATTATACAAAAATGTTGTAGTAATTATTTTTTAAAGAGATAAACCAAATAAATGGTTTTAAAAATAATAAAATAAATATTATATGAACTATTTAATGTGATCCACTAATTTTATTGATACATATGACTTTTTATGAATCTATTAAATCATTTATTTCGAAAATATATTCTGTATATAATTTATTTAAATTCAAATAAATGAATAGTGTTAAAATTGACACTATTGTTATTTTATAAAAATAACATATTATAAAATTGTTTAAAAATCAAAAAAAATTTAAAAAATTATAAATTTAAATTCATACGGTCTAACATTTTATAAAGTACCAAATTATGGACAATTCAAAACAAATAAGTAATTATTTGTTATAATTTTAAATTTAGAATGTTATTACTACAAATAAAATTAAATTGATTGAATAAGGATAAATCAAGTTGATAATGTTTAAAATAAATTCCTAACATGTATAAATTTTATTGGTTGATGATATTACAACCCTATATCATCTAATATTTTGATATGAGTCATTTTTGGAGGTTTTTAAGTGGGGTTAGATTTATTATAAATTAATATTTTTAAGATTTCCAAAGGTGCCCCTCCTCTCCCTTATAAAAGGGAACCTCCTCTATCTCTTCCTCACACCAATTTGAGCTTTCATGCTCAGAAAACCCCTGAAAAATTCTCTTCTACACTTCTTTATAAACATCCTAGAGGTCCTGGTATTCTTCAAAGACCAATTGTAGTGCCCTAAGAGGAGGTCTCAAAGAGGCGCTTCAAAGAAGATGTAATGTCCGTTACCGATTTCTTCATCTTTATTTCTTCTTCCACTTCTTCTTCTTTAGTTGTTTAATTATGAAGTAATAACTTCAGTATAACTCATATAATGATATGTTATTATATGAATAAAACAACCCTATTTCACCATCTATCCATCCTACGGAAAACTAAATCACCACGCGTGTGTACGTACGGAATACTGTCTCCACGCCATGGTGAAATCTGTTTTTCCACCAACACATTACATGGATGGGTATAATGGTGTAACGAATAACTATATATGGTTATTAGAACATCATAATGATTCTGATATATTATACCATCCACTCCAATTATATTCAATAATTATGGGAACTATGTCATCGCTCGTGCGTACGTCCGGACTACCGTCTCCCCGACGCGATGAGATTCATTCTCCATGTTAACCATACATGAATGATCATAAAGTTTATATAATGAATAATAATTAAATATATTAATTCTACTGGATTTATGTATATATATATTTTTGTCACTTATTTAGTTTCATTCAATTCAATAAGGAAATGAAAACAGCGTTCATGCGTTTGTACGGCCTACCGTCTCCATGAACGGTGTATTTCATTCCTTTTATCGATCTATAATATATATATGTATGTGATGAATATATATTATATATAAATCATGTTTTACATTCTGTAATTATGTAAATCAGGATATAATTATTAATATCAAGAATGACAAGACGAAACACATACGATAAATGAAATGAGTTTACCCAAAACACTCCTTTAACATAGAATTTACAAAAGAACGGGTAATATAAAGTCATAAGTGAACCATATATGATATCATAACAATGAATATGATTCTGTAATAAGTCAATGACATTATTTAAATCATTATACAAGAGGTTCGGATCCATATGAAGCATATAGGACCTAAGGTAAGGGATAATTATTCCAAACTCATTCTTATCCGAGATTGTTTACTCGTAAGTATTTACTGGGGGTTATGTTTATTATCCATGTCCATATGCTCTCAAAATGTTTTCATAAAATTTTTACTTTAATTCCATGTATTTTTAAGATATTTTTACCCTTTTCTTACTTTTATCACATCATATGGAAGGAATCTTTCTTTTGTTTACCATACGAGGTACTTTTTGACTTTTCCGACAAAAGTACGAGGAAATTGTTATTTTTTTTACTTATACGGCGTGAACGGATTTTTACGGTTTCATAATGCCTCATTTTCATGAAGCTTCCTCTACAATATTTTATGATTATTTTCAACAAAATCCTTTCCTTTTAAAATTTAATGGAATTTTTTGAAAAGAAAATGATTTTGAAGAAGAAAGGATATTTTCCTCAAGAATTCATTTCATGTGTTTTATCAAAACAATTTTCCATCTAAGATGAAATTATTTCATATGTGTATGTTTCAAGTATAATGTATCTATGATTTACATGATTTCACTTTTCTTATGATGAAATATCCATTTTTTTTATATGGATTATGTGATGATGATATGATGTTTATGCAACCCATTTTATTCTTTGTGTTATGATGAATGTTTTAAGTTTATGTTGTGGCACAAGTAAGAATTATTTCATTATGAGATGGGTGGGACCTATATCCCCCTCCAATTCATTGGGTAAATATTTATATCTCATGAGATAGACATGGCCAGAATGGTAAGTTAATCCAGTTTAGTGTTACAGGACTGAAACGAGGAGCGAACTCCATTCAAAAAGGGACTTTTCCACTAAGATGGTCATGGAAGTAATGCCTTGGCTACTATGTAAATCATTACATGTGCTTAATGGATTCCACAATTACATTATTTATTCCTATTCTATTTAATCATTATTGGTGATCCATTATGATCTATGCCTTACGTACTGCTATGTTTTATGTCATTGTTCAATATTTTGATGTTTAAATAATATGTTCATGTTTTTAAGTTCAAATGTATAAGGTTTGTTTTATTTTCTCCATACATACCCTTACTGAGCATTTGATCTCACCCTTTTTATGTTTTCTTTTCCCCCAAGATTAAATGAATGGTTTTAGGTAAGGAAACAAAAAGGGGAGGATCGTTATGGGAGATGTTGAAAATCTCTCAACATGATTAGAATTTTATATTCCAAGTTTCCAAAGACAGTAAACTATTACGGTCCTTGTGTGTCTATTTTTGTTATGTATTAGATATTCTGAAAAATTAATGTAATGTACATGAACATCAAGCTTCGGGTCTCTACAGTTGGTATCAGAGGAAAAGGAGGTAGGAATGTATCCGATCCTTGGGAACTCTCACATGTGAGCGTTGGACGAAGCATGGCTCTCCGCCCAAGGGATTCATGAGGAAATGGCTGCCACTGGGGATGGTGGTGTGTCCGCCCATGGGGTGTAGCCGACCATGGAGTGCCCTGATAGGTATCAATTATAGTCCACTGGAAGTAATTCTAGACAGTTACATTTGTTATCAGAGGAATGGTTTAGTCAACCTTTGGAAACTAGGATGCGAAAACTTTAGTGAGATCCCTAGAGATATTTCTAAGGTATCTCTAGGTATGTCCCTAAGGTTAAGTATAAGTATAGGTTATAGTCCTAGAATTATGGTAACGATATTATATTAAACCTAAGATGTTAGATATTGATGTTAATCCCCCTTTATTATGATTTTTTCCTCTCACACTATTCTTTTTTGGGTTTTAGAAAATGGATGGAAACAAGATGATTCACGATAATGGTGGATATGATGGACAATGGAATGATATTCTTCATGAGAAACCAAATGAAATGGGATTTGTACGTACAAACATCATTATTATGCCAAATCAGCAATCTCATAATATGATCAATAATTTCAACTTTGGTATGTTTCCCGACTCAGATAATAAGAGAAAGATGGAGTTTCATGATGATAATAGAGGAAATAAAGTTCAATTTCCCTCATGTAAATCATGTGGGAATAGGCATTAGGGAGATTGTTTCAAAGGAACTGGAAGATGCTTTGGGTGTGGAAAAGAAGGACACAAAGCCAGTAAGTGCAAATGAAAAGGTTCAGTTAACACCATGGACAAGGATAATGGTATTGCTACGACATCAACAATGATTAGATGTTTTAAATGTGGAATTTATGGGCATTATACAAACCAATGCCCTAAGGGAAAATCTCATGAAGAGAATCAGCATGGTCATACAGGTAGTATTTATGTGGATGATGATGAAGAGACTACAAATGAAATATGAGATGAAATAAATGATGAAGCTCAGATAGTGGTTTTAGAAGTTAGTGGAATGATTGTATGTTTATAAAGAATAATGTATGGTACTATGGAATAAATAATCATCTAAGGATTGTTACACGATTATTTTTCTAAAATTATATGAAATTATATGTTGAATGGTACTGGTAACCATGGATGGTTATTCAGATATTTTTGGAAAGTAGATGATATGCGCATAATGAAGGTATAAGAAGATAATGAGATGTTTTATTGTATTCATGAGCTCATGACTGATATAAGGACTAAGTGATATTATGGTTTGATTATATAGATTTTTTGGGATTTTGGTATGTGTAAAGAGTTACCTTTTTACAGTATTCATGTTTTCACTAAGGTTCTATGGTAATTTATATTTCAAGAGAATATATGACTAAGGTATTCTTGTGTTTGGAATGCAACCAATAAGATATATCTTATAATATATGTGGGACAAATGCTTGTATTCACATTCTTGGTAGATAACATTTATAGTAATTTTTTTCTTTATACTATGAGCTTGGACCAAAGTATTTTAGATAAGCCTAATGATTGGAATGGATTATGTTGGAAATAAGATAGTATTGTTTAAGGATAGAACTTTTTTGATATTATTGATGGTATATTATAGTAATGTAGTTTTAGAAAAAAGAAAACTTGCAGGACGAGCGACATCCCATCACGTAAGACAAGGCTGTGGGAATCGAATCCACAAATGAAGTGTGACTGGTCTTTATCGCATTCCACTGGCCTACATGAAGTCCCTAGTTAGTAGAAATTAGTTTTATTTTATTAAGCAGTATGGTATATGAAGTATAAGTTCATTTTTGGAATCGTATATGATTAACCTCACCATAGATGGACTTATGTATATTTGATAAATTTTTCTAACATTTTGTTTGAAACAGATGGAATGACCCATCATTCTATCGCATGATCTGTTAACACTTCACAAATAACAAATTCATCTTAATTTCATTAAGAGATGAAGTGGAAATTTTTCAAAGCACGAACAATAGTGAGATTGTACCAAAATCAAGAAAGTATTTCTTCTAATTAAAAATTTTTATCTTTAGGGAAATGATCTTGAAAACCAAAAATGTTGTCCTAGTGCTCTTATATCCTATGAATCAGATGGTACCTTAGATCATCACAAATTTATAGCTTTGTGATTGTTGGTTTTTTCATATCCATGTCCTCTACCACTCTCCATCAGAACTTGATGGTTAGATTTTTCTTCCATATCCATATTTTCACCTATGTTCTCCTATATGGAAACCCAATGATGAGTTACTTTGGGTAATCGTTGCATTTCATAATTTTGTTTTTAAAAGTAAGTTATAGTATTCCTTTTTACGATGTGGGTTTCTATGAGTAGTAAACGATTTATAACCCCAACGAATTTCAAGGGCGAAATTCATTTTAAGGGGGGTAGAATGTAACAACCCAATATTTTATGATAAGTATTCCTTTTAATTTATTTTATGTCATGTGTTTTATGCTACAACAATATTATCTTGTTCTATACGCAACACCGTATTATCTTGCAGTATAGGGAACACTATTCTTAGATTGTGTTACACATAATTTCAAGTTCGTTTGATAATAGTCATTCTATGAAACATTGAGTATATATATATATATATATTCAATGTATAAATGAAATATGGTTGGATTCTGTTATATGAAACAATAAATGAGTCTTTCACAACACGCAACCCTATCTTGGCTTTCATTACACGCAATCGCGACCTTCCTCGATAGCGTGTGTTGTACGCAATATCGGGTTTTACTAAACAATGGTATATTATTATAATATTATTATGAACTAGCCGTTATGAATAGTATTAACTAAATTTTGAATTTTATAACATTATTATTCATCTTACGCATTTTCTAGAACATGGTATAAGAACAAAATAAAATTTTCGGGTAAAATAACTATTTTTTAAAAAATGCAGTCTTGCCGCCTTTTGATGGTGCACCCACTTTATATCTAGTTTTGACATGTTTATTAGTTCAATTTTAAAAAATAAAATTATTATTTAGAATCAAGATATAAAATATTACCTTGGATAATTTTTTCATATTATTCTGATAACTTTCATATTTTAATGAATAGTAAAAAGACGCTATATTTTAATTAAAAACAACTTTTTTCATCATAATAACTTATGTGGTTAAATAATAATATTGAATGGTTTTAAAGTATAAATAGAATATATTTGTACCATTTAAATAATGTATGTCATTAGCTTTGATTTTACATTGAATTCGTAGGTTAAATAAATTCAATCTTTTGCAATGTTTTAAACAAAAATCCGTTTTCTTTCGACAACAGAATTAATTTTAATTTAATTTCTGCAACTTCTGTGTATGGAATTTCGAAAAATGGATTCCATATTTGGAATCAGTGGGTCCATATTATATTAATAGACTACTTTTTATTTTTGGGCTTTATGAATAGTAACAACGGTAAATTTTATTTACCATAGTAAAAGGTAAATTGGGTAATTAATGGTAAATATAGTATTATAAAACAATCCTAATACTTGTCTTAATAAAATTGGATGTTTATAATTTGTCCTAAGTCATATTTGGGTCGAAAAGGAATCCATTAAAACCCACATGGAGGTGATTAAGACCTTTAGTTTATTTTATTTAAAGGAAAGTGAAATATGTCTCACTCAACTTTAATAATTAAAGTATTTTTAATATAAGTTTATACAGAATATAAATTCCGTTATAAATAATCATTTGAAAGATAAAATGTTTTTTCTTTGTCATGGTAATTTATTTGTAATTTTTAAGAGTTATTTAATTACCTTATATTCTTATACACTAATGATGCAGAAATTATTTATTTAGTGAAAAAATCAATAATATAGTTTTTATTGAAATAGTAATACATATCAAAAGGCCCAAAAATCTGCACAAAACTTCTTATTAGTGTATATATAAACCCTAATCATCCATGGGCCGAATTTTTGACCATTTGGATCCTAATTAAGGTGATTATGACACTTATATTATTTTATTTTAAATGATTCCAAAGTTGTCACCTTCATAATTTAATAAATATAACAATTTAACTATTGTGATTTTAAGAAGATAAATTCGAGTAAATGTTTTATTGTGAAAGGTAATAGGTTTATCTTTATCATAGGATTTTATTTTTAATTTTTATGCAACAAATAAGTATATTTAATAATTATTCAAAAATGTTACAGTAATTATTATATTAAGAGATAAACCAAATAAATGGTTTTAAAAATAATAAAATAAATATTTTATGAACTATTTAATGTGATCCACTAATTTTATAGATACATATGACCTTTTATGAATATATTAAAACTTTTAGTTCGAACATATCTTCTGTATATAATTTATTTAAATTAAAATAAGTGAATAGGGTCAAAATTGACACTATTGTTATTGTATAAAAATAACATATTATAAAATTGTTTAAAAATCACAAAAAAAATTATAAATTATAAATTTAAATTTATATGGTCTAAAATGTTATAAAGTACCCAATTATGGTCAATTAACAACAAATAAGTAATTATTTGTTATAATTTAAAATTTAGAATGTTATTACCACTAATAAAATGAACTTTATTAAATAAGGATAAATCAAGTTGATAATGTTTAAAATAAATTCCTAACATGTATAAATTTTATTGGTTGATGATATTAAAACCCTATATCATATAATATTTGGATATGAGTCATTTTTAGATGTTTTTAAGTGGGGTTATATTTATTATAAATTAATATTTTTTAGATTTCCAAAGGTGCCCCTCCCCTCCCTTATAAAAGGGAACCTACTCCCTCTCTTCCTCACACCAATTTGAGCCTTAAATCTTGGCATAAACCTGCCAAATTCTCTTCTAAACATCCCTAGAAACATACTAGAGGTCTTGTTCTTCTTCAAAGACCAATTTTAGTGCCCTAAGAGGAGGTCTCAAAGAGGTGCTTCAAAGAAGAGGTAATGTCTGTTACTGATTCTTTCAACTTTATTTCTTCTTCCACTTCTTCTTCTTTAGTTGTTTCATTATGAATTAATTACTTCAGTATAACTCATATAATGATATGTTATTATAAGTATTAAACAACCCTATTTCACCATATATCCATCCCACGGAAAACGAAATCACCACGCGTGCGTACGTATGGAATACCGTCTCCACGCCGTGGTGAAATCTGTTTTTCCACCAACACCTTACATGGATGGTTATAATGGTCTAAAGAATAACTATATATGATTATTATAACATCATACTGATTCTGATATATTATACCATCCACTCCAATTCTATTCAATAATTATGGGAACGATATCATCGCTCGTGCATACGTACGGACTACCGTCTCCACGATGCGATGAGATTCATTCTCCATGTTAACCATACATGAATGATCATAAAGTTTATATAATGAATAATAATGTAATATATGAATGATACTGGATTTATGTATATATATATGTATGTCATCTATTTAGTTTCATTCAATTCAATAAGGAAACGAAAACAGTGTTCATACGTACGTACGGCCTACCGTCTCCATGAACAGTGTATTTCATTCCTTTTATCGATCTATAATATATATTTGTATATGATGAATATATATTCTATATAAATCATGTTTTAAATTCTGGAATTATGTAAATCAGGATATAATTATTAATATCATGAATGACAAGTCGAAACACATACGATAAATGAAATGATTTTACCCAAAACGTTGCTTTAACATAGAATTTACAAAAGAACGGGTAATATAAAGTCATAAGTGAACCATATATGATATCATAACAATGAATATGATTCTGTAATAAGTAAATGAAATTATTTAAATCATTATACATGAGGTTTCGATCCATACGAAGAATATCGTACCTAAGGTAAGGGATAATTATTCCAATCTCATTCTTATCCGAGATTGTTTACTCGTAAGTATTTACTGGGGGTTATGTTTATTATCCATGTCCACATGCTCTCAAAATGTTTTCATAAATTTTTTACTTTACATCCATTTATTTTTAATACATTTTTACCCTTTTCTTACCTTTACCACATCGTATGGAAGGAATCTTTCTTTTGTTTACCATACGAGGTACTTTTTGACTTTTCTGATAAAAGTACGAGGAAATTGTTAATTTTTTTACTTATACGGCGTGAATGTATTTTTACAGTTTCATAACGGCTCATTTTCATGAATCTTCCTCTACAATATTTTATTATTATTTTCAAAAAAATCCTTTCCTTTTAAAATTGAATGGAATTTTGTGAAAAGAAAATGATTTTGAAGAAGAAAGGATATTTTCAACCAGAATTCATTTGAAGTGTTTTATCAAAACAATTTTCCTTCTAAGATGAAATTATTTCATATGTGTATGTTTCAATTATAATGTCTCTATGATTTAAATTCTTTCAATTTTCTTATCATGAAATATCCATTTGTTATATATGGATTATGTGATGATGATATGATGTTTATGAAACCCATTTTATTCTTTGGGTTATGATGAATGTTTTAAGTTTATATTGTGGCACAAGTAAGAATGATTTAATTATGAGATGGGTGGGACCAATATCTCCCTCCAATGCATTGGGTAAAGATTTATATCTCCTGAGATAGACATGGCTGGAACGGTAAGTTAATCTGGTTCAGTGTTACAGGACTGAAACGAGGTGTGAACTCGATTCAGAAAGGGACTTTGTCCACTAAGATGGTCATGGAAGTAATGCCTTGGCTACTATGGAAATAATTACATGTGCTTAATGGATGCCACAATTACATGCTTTATTCCTATTCTATTTTATCATGATTGATGATCCATTATGATCTATGCCTTACGTACTGCCATGTTTTATGTCATTGCTCAAGATTTTGATGTTTCAATATTATGTTCATGTTTTTAAGTTCAAATGTATATGGTTTGTTTTCTTTTCTCCATGCTTACCCTTATTGAGCATTTGAGCTCACCCTTTTTATATTTTCTTTTCCCCCAGGATTAAAAGAAATATTTTAGGTAAGGAAACAAAAAGCGGAGGATCGTTATGGGAGATGTTGAAGATCTTTCAACATGATTAGAAGTTTATATTCCAAGTTTCCAAAGACACTAAACTATTACGGTCCTTGTGTTTCGTTTTTGTTATGTATTAGATATTCCGAAAAATTAATGTAATGTCCATGAACGTCAAGCTTCGGGTCTCTACAGTTGGTATCAGAGGGAAAGGAGGTAGGAATGTATCCGATCCTTGGGAACTCTCACATGTGAGCGTTAGAAGAAGCATGGATCTCCGCCCAAGGGCTTCATGAGGAAATGGCTTCCACTGGGGATGGTGGTGTGTCCGCCCAGGGGGTGTTACCGCCTATGGATTGTCCTGATAAGTATCAATTATAGTCCACTAGAATTAATTCCAGACCGTTACATTGGTAGGGTGCACATTCCATTTTGGAGTTCCACCTCATCATGGAGGGGTCCATGTCACATCTTGCATCATCTTGATCAATGTAAAATGCCCAATATTGGTCAGGTTAACGTCACACGCCATCTCAATCCCAAAAAAATACTTACATTCATGTGAGGGAAACTATGGGTATAAATTTACATCATGTGAAATTGAGAACGCATGCCCTTATACATTTTGACTAAAAAATAAAGACGATTCATATACCGTTATTTAATTAATTACAAAAATCACACATAGTTAAATAATTAATTAATTAATTAATTAAATATATACATACATGAGTTGGTTCTTAAGACTAGAAACCATGTAGAATAATAAGAAATAAAATTTAAAAGCATTAAATAAGTATAATAGTTATTTGAATAAATTAAATTAATTAAAAAATTCAAATAATTTAACTATTTATTGGTCCCAATAATTATTTAATTTTATGTTGAAATAAAATTTATTAATTACTTAATTTAATAAACTAATTAAATTAATTTCCCACTCGGTATTAAAATATTTTATTAACCAAAAATTAATATTTTAATCAATTTAATTTCATAATAATATTAAATTAATTAAAAATATGGATTTGGTTAGATCAGACCCCAAAAAAATGATTCAGGGCATGTGCGACGTTTTTCTAAGACTAAACTGGGTCAGGTTGGTCTACTCAAAACCATTTTGGGTTGGTCTGATCCTCCCAGGACACAAATAGGGTTTTTAGGTCTTGCTGATCAAAGGGGTACCTCACTCCCAGGGATGAGAATCACCTGACCCGTAACGGTCCCCGTCGATGTGGGGTGGCGGTTAAAGTAGGAGGAGGATAGCCGCAGTGCACGCAAAGCACGAGATTCTAGCAGTACTTCCATATCTGAGGGTGACATCCCATGGTGGATAGAGGTGAGGCTTATGGTGGGTGATCCACTTCCAGGGGTAGAAGATCTTGAGACCGGTGGTTCGGGTTGCTTGAAGAAACAACGTCAGTGGATAGAGGAGGCGCGTGAGCAGGCTGGCTAGGATGTTGGCTCAGGAAAGCCAATAGGGAGGCATGATGCGACCAGGGTGAGCCGACATGGAGGGTGGCCTCTCCATGGCACTGGCTGGCAGTTTCTATAGCAGAGGTGCTGCGGTGGCTGGACGGTTATAATACAATTCTAGACCTACCACAAATAGAATTGGATCACTGGAGTTTTGCGCAAATGACCAACCAATCAAGAAGTAATGAAGCATTGTGGAAAATAATAAAAGAACACAAGGATTTACATGCTTCGTACCCCTTTGGGACCTACTGCATGACAAGAACATAACCCTACACACACTTTATTATTAATACTGAAAAGAAAATGAACCAGATTACAAGACTCAACAAACACAACTTCACAAGAAGCAGACAATAAAAATGGGTCTAAGAAATATAAGTATTACCGTTCAAGATCGAGATCTAGGGTAAGGAAGGAACTCATAATGTTGGAAAAAGGTTCGGCCATCCTGACCACTTGAAACCCCTATGGATGCTAACATTAGTGCATGCTGTATAGACTCGTGGAAGAAGGATCTCACTAGATCCAAAGTTGAGGTCTTCAGGTTTGAAGGAGAAGCCAGATGTCTTCGGCGTAGAAGAATGATGAGGAAGTCCACCAGGAACCGCGCACCAGCAGTGTGCAGGGAGATCGGCAGGCCACCAAACCTATCCTCCAACGAGGATGAAACCACCAGATTCAGAGATCAACGAGATAAAATTGGAGGGACTAAAAAAATCTAGACAATCCGCATTTGAGACAGCCCAATGCAGGGGTGATGAAACCCCTTTCGAACAGAGTGTTGTGTAACTACTTTCCAAATCCTACGTTGGCACGACAAGAACTGGTGAAACCGAAATCCGAAAAAACCCGAAATGCAAGGAAACAGATGGATAGTCTAGGATTTTCAATTGGTTCAAAAGATCGACGACCTCAACATAGCCTTGGAAAAACACAAGGATTTACCGCATGTACAAATGAGTAAAATAATTAAATGATACAGCGTCAATAGAAAGATAAAAAATGGGATAAAAAATATGAAATTTTAATATGAAAATAAATGAAATTTTCATAACCAATTTTCACAAATCTCCCCCATTTTCAGTAAAAATTAGTGATATTCTTGCACCTATGATTATGAAATAGGATCCAAGTTCATTCTATCTAAATGAAACTTCAACTTAGATAAATCCACAGCTTTAGTCAAACTATCAGTTGGGTTTTTATTAGTGTGTATCTTATTGACACATATGGTTTCTTGTTTTATAAAATCTCTAATAAAATATAATCTAATATATATGTGATTTGATTTTCCAAGAAAAAATAAATTCCTAGATAAATGATGTGCATATTCACTATCTGAAAAATAATGACTGAATTATAAATTTTGAGTTCAGAAGACAAGCATTTAATCCACAAGGATTCCATTACCGCCTCGGTTAGCGCAATTTACTCAGACTCTGTAGTCGAATGGGCAACTACAGACTTCATGTTTCACTTCCAAGAGACAGGGCCACCGCAGGTAGTGAACACTTATCCAGTCAATGATTTTCTAGTATCAATGTTACCTTCAAAATCAGCATCTACAAAACCTTACAAAATATCAGAAGCATCAATATTTTTACCTTCGAACAAAGATAAATTAGATGTACAAGAGAGATATCTAAGAATCCACTTAAGGGCATGCCAATGAGGCTTCCTAGGTGCGGCCATAAATTTTCACAAGGTGCATATTGCAAAGGGAATGTCTATCCTGGTGTAAATCATAGTGCACATTATACTACCAACAATGTTAGCATATGGAATTTTGGATATAAATTACACGTCATCATCAGCAGTGGGTGCCTGTGTTAAAGAAAATATAAAGTGTTTTGAAAGAGGTACATTAACTGGTTTGAGAGATTCAAACATGTATCTCTTTAAGATCTTTAAAATTTAAGCATGTTGAGATAAATATAAAAATTTATTGGGTATATCTCTAATGATTTCAACAACTTAAATCTACATAGCTGCACCTAGGTCTTTCATCTCCAAATTTCCTTTTAATTGGGATTTAATAGAAGTTATAAAACTCAAATTTTTACATTTGATAATAATGTCATCTACATAGATCAGATGGTAAATCATACAACCATGGATTGATTTGAAATAAACACATGAAACATATTGGCTCTGGGTAAATTGATTATTTATAATAAAGGAATCAAAGTTTTTATACCATTTCCTAGACGCTTTCTTTAAACCATACAAGGAATTATTTAATAGGAAAACCTAGTTTGGTTAGAATTCCATAGAATAGCCATCAAGAGGCTTTATATAGATTTTTTCATTCTGATCCCCATGTGAGAAGGTAGTTTTAACATCTGTTTAATTGATATTAAGATCGAGATAGGAAGAAAAATCTTGCAAGAGCATAATGGAAGAGTGTTTGACAACATCGGAAAAAATTTCAGCATATTCAATTCCCTCTCATTGAAGGAATCCTTTGGTGACTAGACTTGCTTTAAACTTGAATTTATTTCGCATGATTTTGTCTTCTTTTATCTTATAGATCCACTTGGACCCAATCACCTTAGCATTAAGTGGCTTGTTGAAAATGGTCCATGTGTTTTTTTAAGAGATTAAAACTCTTCATTCATGGTAAAGATCCATTGTTTTGAATCTTTTTCTTTTAAAGCTTGCCTATACGATTGAGGATCATCATCGATGAGATATTAGTCCACATGAAAGGAATATAAATCCATATGATATTGGATGAACCAATCAGGAGGTCTTGGTACTCTCATTTGTCTATCTTGGGTTAATTGATAATCCTCATTAGTGGTAGATGGTCCAAAATCAGAATAAAAACCTGAACTGGACTCAGAATCAGCCGCAATAGTGGGTTGAGGAGGAGGTGGAGTATGTTGTAAATCAGTCACAACATGAGCTGGAAGCTCATGCTCATCAGACTTATGAATGTCTGGTTCACTACTTCCAGGTTTGGAAATCCTAGTCTTAGGGGCAGATGATTCATGAAAGACTGCATCTCTACTAATAATGTACTTTTGGTATATCGGTTTATCCACCCAGAATTTATATCATTTAACTCCATCGGGATAACCAAAAAATATACACTTGAGGGATCTAGTTTCAAGCTTATCATTTTTGATATCAACATAGGCTTTAGACCCAAAAAACCTTAAGTAGGAATACGAAGGGGTATTTCTGGTCTATAGTTCATCATGAGTTTTGAATTGATTCATAGAATAGGGAAACCTATTGATCAGGTACACAACATTGTTGGTGTCCTCGGTCCAAAAGGATTTGTAGAGGCTCGAGTATGAAAGCATACAACAGACTCTTTCAAGGATTTTCAGATTCATCCTCTCTGTAAGGCCATTATGTTGGGGTGTTTATCTAACTTCTCTATGCCTCTTAGTTTCTCCAGACTCAGAATATTGAATGAACATAGTGGACAGGTACTCAAGCCCATTTTCAATCCTCATGGTCTTAAATTTCTTTCTAGTTTTATTCTCAACTGAAGCTTTATAGGTTTTGAATGTTTGGAAAACATCGAATTTATTCTTAAATATGTATACAGAAACCTTCCTGGAGTAATCATCAATAATGGAGATGAAATAGAAACCTCCAACCTGAGAGGTAGTCCTAGATAGCCCCCACAAATATGAATGGATATATTCATGTGCAGCAGCAGCCTTGAAGGAGGATCTATTGAAGGTCACTCTTTTACCCTTAACCATCATA
Source organism: Viscum album (assembly GCA_963277665.1). NCBI lineage: Eukaryota > Viridiplantae > Streptophyta > Magnoliopsida > Santalales > Viscaceae > Viscum > Viscum album. The sequence continues at coordinate 284,883,146 of OY728151.1, read as the reverse complement.
CTATCTTCACAAAATTAGAGATTTGAAGGTGTGATGTCACTCAACAGTCCCTTCTTGTTGAGTTCTTCAATCCATTTGGGGCTAACATGTCCCAACCATCGATGCCAAATCATTGTGTTGTAAGTGTTTGTATTGTAAACACTACCCAAATTTCAGGAATGGGTCCTGCTATTCAAGACATACAACCCATTTACAAGAGACCCTCTAATGATGGTTATAGATTCTTTGTAAACTTTGATATAACCAGATTCAGATCTAAACGTATATCCCATTTGATCTAGGACTACTAAGGAGATAAAGTTTCATTTTAGGTTGGGGACCCACCTTAAATCATGTTTGGTGATGATTGAATGGTCATCCAATTCTATCAGGACATATCCTCTGCCCTCAACCTTGCACTTATTGTTATTTTCTAATAGAACATCCCCTTCCACTTTCTCGACCAACTCTATGAAAGACTCTCTATGAAGAAACATATGGAAGGAGAAGCCTGAGTCGAGGACCCACTCATGATCGAGTGTATGTCCAGAAACATTTAATACTTTTGCAATGTCATAGCCAGAGTCTACTAGGAGAGACTAGTCAGTGGGTTGTGCAACATTCTAGCTCACGCTTAAGCTTTCTGCATTCATGATTAATATGCCCAGGCTTGCCGCAATGGAAGCAAGTAACATTTATATCTTTATTATAATTAATCATTTTTTTCATTCTTGTCTAGGTTCTTTGCTGCTACTACTTTTATCTCTATTAGATTGTTTTTTCTTGCTTTTACCTTGAGGTCTTCCCCTTGTGAACAAGCTCTCAACCTCACCTTTAACATTAGGATTCAAATAAAGTTTTTGGATAAAAGTAAATACTTGACTTCTTATAAATTCAATGAGTCTCGACCATACATCATAGTCTCGACCAATGTACTAAAAATATGGTCAAGGGAAACCGAGAGAATAATGGCATGATCCTCATCGTCTACAGAAACTTCAATGTTGTCCAAGTCCAACATGACTTTGTTGAATTCATCTAGATGAGATTTTATTGAAGTACTAGGTTTCATCCTAAAGGTAATCATACGGTTCTTCTTATAAATTCTACATACTAGGGAGGCAGTCAAATATAACTTTTCACATTTTATCCAAATTCCTATAGTGGTAGACTCAAAATCCACTTCCCTAAGAACCTTATCTCTTAAGGACATTAAGAGTGAACTATAGGATTTAAATAGAGTGTCATGGAGGACAGGTTGGTGTTCGTTTATTTCTTGAACAGTTTCATTAATAGTTGTAGTGGGTTTAGTTGGCCCAGATAGGGCATCAATAATACCTTGTTGGACTAATAATTCCCTCATTTTGATTCACCATAAATTGAAGTTGTTGTCTCAATTGAAATTTTCGATTTCATATCACATTGTAGACATGTTTATCCAAATGTGTAGATACCAAATGATTGGGGACAAGGATAAGCATACTCCCCCAAAAATTGACCAATCTCCCTAGGTAAATGTGTACCATGAGATATGAGTGCGAAAAAATTCAATCAATCGATTGATTTCACCCAAAAAGAAAGGAAAGCATAGCAATGTATAAGAATAATTTAAACAAGTATTAATTGGGGAAAAAACCCAAAATTAATAAACTGGGTACAAAGAGAATACAAGAACCAGATTAAACAAAGGATATACACAGTGAAAAAGGGTGACCAATAAAAAATTTGTAGTGAAACTATAAAGTGGTATAAAAAGACTGTATATAAAGTAATAGATTAAGACAAATCTGGTGGAATCAAGAAACAAATTAACAAATGGATAAAACAGACAGTAGAAAACAATATAAACAATATAAGTTACTTTTCAAATAGGGGCAGCAAGACAGGATGTGTAAACATGAAGAACTTAAAAGCAGATAACGCTCAAAACTAAAACAGAAGGCACAATAGCCAAATTTGGATCTGATGCCATATGTTGCGGTGGATGGATAGTAATAGTACAATTTCAGAACAACCACAAATAGAACCAGATCATTGGAGTTTTGTAAAAATGATCAAAAAACCATGAAGTAATGATGCAGTGCAGAAAAGAATAAAAGAATACAAGGATTTACGTGCTTCGGACCCTTTTGGGGCTTACTGCATGGTAGGAACACCACACTAAGAATGATTTATTATTAATGCTCAAAAGAAAATGAACCAGATAACAAGACTCAACAAGAACCACTTCACAGGAAGTAGAAAATACTATTGGGTCTAGGAAACAGAAGCATAACCATTCAAGATCGAGATCTAGGGTATGGAAGGAACTCACAAAACCAGACAAAGGTCCAGCCATCCTAATCACTTGAAACCCCTATGGGGGATAACGTCGGTGTTGATGTGTAGACTTGCGGAAGAAGGATCTCACTAGATCTGTAGTTGTGGTCTTCAGGATTGAAGGAGCGTCCACACATCTTCACCGAAGAAGGGTGCTGAGGAACTCTACCAGGAACCACACACCAGCGGTGTGTAGGGAGATCAGTAGGCCAACGAACCTATCCTCTGTCAAGGATGAATCCACTAATATTTGAGAGCAATGAGCAAGAACCGAAGGGACTAAAAAAAACTAGAGAATCCGCATTCAAGATAGCCTAAAGAAGGGGTGACAAAACCCCATACGAATGGAGTGTTGTGTAACAGCTTGCCCAATCATGAGCTACCATGAAAAGAACCGGTGAAACTGAATGCCGAACAAACCCAAACAACAAGGAAGCAGATGGATTGTCCTCGATTTTCAGTCGATTCATAAGATTGACGACTAAAACTTAGCCTTGAAAAAACATGGGGATTTTCATCATATACAAATGTGAAAAATAAGTAAATGATATAGCGTGAATAGAAAGAAAAAAATGGATTAAAAATATGAAATTTTAATATGAAAATAAATGAAATTTTCAATTCCAAATTTCACAAGAAGAGACTGCTACTTGTGGAGGTGCAACCAGGGGTGGCATGAAGGTGTCCAGGCAGGGGAGGGAGCAGGGCTACCGACTGCCAATTATGGTGTGCGCCCAGCTCAGGGCATGCCTGGGGAGTTTTGTGATGGACACGGGAGCCAACAAGGATGGTTTGTTGGGAAGCTGAGACAGAAAAGTGTGTGGGGCCTTGAGTCATCCTCGGATGTAGACCCAATTTTTTTAGGTCTTTTCCTTATTATTTTTTTGTGCTGGACACAAAAATGGGTGCCCCACCCTTTACACTTATTATTATTATTATTATTATTTTTTGATTGCATACTTTTTGAGTCAAGTCTCATCTTTAATTTTTTAATATTTTTATTACTTTTTCTATAACCCCTTTTTAGTTTTAAAAAAGGCTAATTTTAGGAATTGATTATAATAATAGTAAAATATTATTTTAATATAATAATTATATTATTATTATATTTATATTATTATAATTATATTATTATAAATATTTTATTAATTATAATAATAATTACAATATATTTTTCTTAAAATGGTATTAATTATGATGAACTGAAAATGGATGAAACTAGACCGGATCAATATCGGAAATAATGCATTAAAATTTAAAACATTAGATCAGTCCATAAGTTCTATCTAATCTAAAAATTTTAAATGGTCATAATGTGTACATTGGAAATCATATTGACACATGGTTTGAATATTTGGGAACAATATCAAACCCTCTATTTAATTTAATGAAAATTAATTTTAATTTGTCTTGGGAAAATTGATGTGCTCCCTCGAATACCAGTTGTAGGTACTAGGTCCTATAGAGGAAGCATATGAGCCCGAGATTTTAAAATATTTCATCATTAGGATGACAAAACTTGTCATCTTCAGCGATCCAAAACCCAGTTTTTCCAAAGATCACATGTAAATTAAAAGAGAACGTAAAATTAAACTACAAACATACCTGTTCATAACTAAAGACATGCTCAAATATAAATTTTTAATGGAAATCGTTTCATGAAATATCCATATTAGGAACCGTCTAGATTATCCACACATTCTTCAAAAAAAAATTGTTGGAATGTCGGTCATCGAATTATGTGTGCTATCACAGAGACCCGATGATGTATTCGACGTCTAGGTGATCACAACAACGAGATTACTTCAGTTATTGAGGGAGAACTTGATCTAAACACATGGATTGATTGATTCTCTCTCTGGGAAGTGGTTTGAGAGAGAGAATTTGGAAAAAATTCCATGAATATTACTAAATTTGAGCCTCTCTCTACTTATTTATAGGGGATGTTCAATTACATTTGGTAGTGGATGATGAATTGATTTATTATTTGTTAATCTAACCCGATGGATTTACCTTTGAACTACTTTGGCCAAAGACTAATGAATGTAATACTATCTTGATCAACTTGATCTAAGATATATAGCTTTCTTAAACTCGGATGAGACAAATCATTTTGTGACCATTCAACCAATGTCATACCACCAACAACGCACCCAACATAATCCATCTCTCTATGATTTTAATATCATGGATGGTTTATTGCATCAAAGTATGCAATAAAATGGTACACAATGGTAATGATCTCATATCAGGATACCAATACACATGTTTGTATATAGGAAGAACCAATGACACCCAAAACATGTGGTGTTCCTAATATTCGGTATAGCCACATGATCTGATTACTAGAGATCACCAAGCGAGATCTTCATGAGAAGAAGTCTCAATGATTATGAGCCCCAGTACTTGATAGTCAAACATCTACTATTTCCTATCAGTGATATGTAAGTAGACCATAATACCTTAGTTAGAGATTAATTTCATAGTATCTCGAGGTTCACATTATAGTCTAGGATCTACTATAACCTTTTGATACAACCATTAAACTATAAAAATTATCCTTTCACTAGTGGATATACAAAAGTTTACACTATAATGGTACGTAGACATCATGTATAGCTAACATTATACACAATATGGTAATCAAATGTACTGCAGAGTTGGGTCCAGGGAACGCCCTGTTTTAAAAATTATTCCTTGAGAGTATTAAAATGTATTGGGATTTTAATTGGTTATTCCAGTTTTCTATCGCAGATACCATCGTTCTAGAACATTTGATATGAACTCTTGGAAAAAGATTGTTGAACATTTTTTTCTTATTAATTTCTCCTTAAATATTTTTTTTATTACCAGTTGGACCCCATAGTCCTAGTTTAACATTGTCAGGTGGTACTGAGCCTGATGAAACCCTAGAGTTGTGACCAATTGACATTGGAGGGACATATTGATGAATAAATGGAAGGTTTAGGATGCTTGTGTGTTCTGGATGATAGTATTAAATCCCAAAGATTAAATAATTGGATGTGTAAGGACTTGGGGTGGGTGGTGGGTACCAGGGAACCACATAGATCTATGGAATTATATTTTCGGTCACCAGAAGGCTGAAAATGACAAGGAGGTGCTAATTATACTAGTTTTTTGCGGAATTGAGGTCAGAACCACTGAAAAACAATTGTATTTGAAGTGTTGGGCAGGGATCTGGAAAATTGTGAAAAACATGACTACATGTTGTGTACCAGGATGAATACATTGTGCGTAGATCCATGGATGTGGTAGCTAGGTTTTTGGGAATTCATAAGAATGACATGTTGTGTAGGTTCCCTACACACTATGAACCCCCTTTTGTTTTTTGATGAGCAATGTGATATAGAACACGACCAAGAACATGTCATGTGCCTGAGTACACAGGCATAGAAAAATCACATGAGTGAAAACCCATGCGAAGAGTCACACCATGTACTAAATTACACACAAATGAGGTAAAGTATACAAACAAGGCTTGGATACATAGACGCAACTAACCACATGGGAGGGAACCATAGTGGCATGGGCTTGACATGTATATCCCTCATATGTCGTGTAAACCTAAATTGATAGTGATCCATGTGCCACTAGGTAAATGGATATCATATGGAATTGGACCACATGTCATGTGGGTCACTTCACATGCTATATACCCCATTGCTGCTTTTGAAGAAAATTTAATATTTCACATTTCCTTCATTTTGACATAGATTTCAGACCATGCGTACCATATAATATGTGTTTTTACTTGTAGAATGTGATGGTTCCCATTGTTATAGATCTTGGGGTACGATGTGGAATTATTCTAGCATGATTCTTGGTTAAGAAATTCATGATGATAGTAGTGGTCACACAAGATCATGGGAGGCATCCCGAGTACAACCCTTACGCTAGGCTAGGAAGGGGTCATCGATGATTTTTAGAGTGGAACCCTCTAGGTGGTGTAGTCATGGGTCCTCTACCACAAGAGTGGAACCCTCATTCATGGAATGGTATGAGTCATCTACCAATACCCATGTGGCTCCATCTAGCTAGTTACCGAATGGGTCCTCAATGATTAGAGTGAAACCCCCTTATTGGAACAAGGCATGTTTTATCTACATAACTATCTATTAGAACCCTCCATCTGGATGTTAATTGGTCCTCTATGACAAGAGTGGAACCCCCTATTGGCACAGGGAATGAGTCATCTACCAACACCTTTAGTGGAACCCTATGGTTGGGCTGGGCATGAGTCCTTGACGACTTCTACTATGGAACCCTTGAACTGGGATGGGTATGGGTCATCTACTGAATTCTAGAGTGGAAGACTCAAAATGGGATGAGGATGGGTACTCCACCACTAAGTGGAACCCTCATTTTCAACCAGGTAATGGGACCTCCACCCAATGATTATGGACCTCAACTGTATAGAAAAATTATTAGGTATGGATTTAACTAGATGGTTACTTATAGGTAGATGTGTGACATGTTGGGAATTGTTGGTAAATGACTGGAACTGTTGGAGAATCTTATTCTGGGATGATTTGTGAGATTAAGCTCCCATTTCTCTTCCGTTTGGGATTTCATTGACTGAGAGTATTTATATATACTTCTATATTCAACATTGGATTTGGTAACTCTTGAACCATAGGATGTGAAGACAGGGGGGGCATGACATGTGATATCCATGTTTACATTCTCATGCATATATGAGTTTACTGTCCTACTATGGGTGGAAAATATATGAAATGTAGTTTATATATTCACCATGTCAACCTCCTTATGATTCTATTAGGTTACTGTTACTCTTTATTTGGTTTCAGATGCATATTTTTCAGCCTCTACTATCTTTCTTTTATCACTTTTTCTCTTACTACTCCCCTTCAGTTTTTGGTGTCCTGTTATGTATGTAAATACTCATCTATGCATGTTTTTTTCTCACACATGTCATATATTATGTAGATGATGGAGTGGATGGTTGGGACATCAGATAAGCTTAGGGATACCTGGTTTATTAGACCATGTATGGTCGCCACATCATGTAGATCAGGATCTGGGCTCGCTCAACATTTTACTTTCTTATTTTGATCGGTTGGGACATCTTTTATGTTGGTCATGTATTTTTCCCTTTCTTCTAATTTTATACTATCTTACTCTTGCACTATTTAGAGGTTTTACATGCAAGTTTTTCCCCTAGAATTTTGCAGAAGTTAGTATTATTCCATTGAACTTATGCATAGAGATGGAAGTGTGTATGCACATAGGTACTTAGGAAATGGCCTCACCATGTTATTTACGCCTTTAATTCTTGTCTCCAGTCCCTGGCCTGTGAAGGCAGGATTTATAAAGTTACGGCTCGATTCATAGATTAGGTTTAGTTGTGACATATATAAATGCATACATATTGAATTTAGACAGTTCTTTAAGAAAATGTGGCAATTTTAGTGAAAATTTGACAAGTGTTTTAAAATTTGAATCATTCTATATATAATTATAATTCAATTAATTTACATATTTATAAAAATAAAAATTTATAATAATTCTTTTTTTATATATTTATAAATTTATATTGATATACAAATACATTAGCATTTATTTAATTAGGATAATATATATATGACCATATGTATATAAACATACATACACACAGATATATATACATAGACCCACATATAAAAAAAATACACACACACATATATACATCTTTGTGTGTGTCAGAAGACACACACATTCACACATATATATAAACACTGACACAAACATACACACAATTATATAAAAACACACACATATGTATATATAATATAAAATTATATATATAAATATAAACATAAAAACACATAGGAAAATATATATATAAAAATATTATTTATTTTTTAACACGAGTTGAAGAAACTCCATGATAAGAAAACCAATGTGGCTGAGCTATCACCAATCCTAATGGGGTATACCATTTCATAATGGGATCTACTATAAATAAATAGTATATATATATATATATATATAATATTTTTAATACTTAAATCCATTAATACTTATATAAATACATGGTAGTAAATTTTTATAATCAAAAAACATTTAGCTCAATTTCATTGGTTTTTCTATGCAATTCGGTTAGTCTTGTCTTTGAATTCCATGGGCTTCTCGATCAAGTGACTGCTGTGGGAGGGGGGACCTCGTGTGGGTGAGACTGGTGATGTGAGGTTCATGGGGAAATACCTATGTGAGAACGAGGAGGGGTAGTGATCAGTACTATTAAAAAGAATTTTTTTTTAAAAAACCATATTTTACCTTAATTAAAAAAACATTCCACTTGTATAGAAAATGATTCTAATTAATAGAAATTTTATTGCCATTTCTAATGAAAATGGGAGACTGAATTATTAATTATACATGTTTATAATCATCACCAATTTGAGATTTTTAAAATGGTATCCTATCAAATTCATTTAAAATCATTTCCAAATAGAGACCATAATAAATATTCCCAATTTTAATTTCTTATAAATATTGCAAATTATTGACATGTTGTTTCCCAATATTTTTTAAAAACAGTTACAAAGTCATTAGCAATTTTGGTGGAAATTTAGAAATTCTATTTTTTAGTGAAATATATTATATTATTAATGTATTAACAGTTTATATTCTATTTCATTTACTATCATTTTATCTTTAATTTCCAATTAATAAATTATTTAAATAACTACTTTAAAGATATTTTATGTTAAATAATAGTTTATTAAATTAAAAAAATCATAAAAAACATGTCAGGGGACAATTAAGATTGAAATTGTCTGAAATTTTATAACCTAACCCTTTATTAGACTGTTATTACCTTTTATGGAAAACATTAACCCTTTAATATTAAAAAATTCACTACCATCGTTATGAATAAATTTTTTTTACCGTGTGGTTAAAGAAAGATATATGTTTTAAAATGACACAAAAACATCTCTAAATTTTCATTGGATGGTTATATTTCCATGTAATAATGTTTTTTATAAAATATTTATTCATATGGAATAATTTTGACTAATAATGACTTAATTATATTTTAATATTTTTGGTAATTCCAAATATTTACTTTCCTTTTTTATAGACTTGTGCCCATTTTCCCTTTTCCATATAGAAATTTGATCCATATCTCTCAACCAACACATATAAAATTTTTATTTAAAATTACATAGATAGAAAATAGAGGGTTTTTTCTTGTTAATAGACTATTATAATTATCCTTATAAAATGATCTAAATGTGGTCTTCCAAAGAAGTGGTAATGAATACCCAACCAATTTCAATTTCTTTATTCTTATACCTCCTCTAAAACAGTTGAATTAAACATAAAATAAATAAATAAAATTAGAAAATTTATTAAAATTTTATTATAATCATGAACTCACCATTATCCGTCATCTTTTCCATCAAAAGTGTGGTGAATGTGTTGTTCATTTGTATGTATTACCTACCACCACCATGTAGGGATACAATTATTTTTCATTATCATATTTAAGTAATGGGTATTATAATTTGTTTATAAGAATAAATTATATTTATAAAATTATTATGAATCTATAATGATAATATCATATATATCGTCTTACCTTACAATCCATTGGAAATCGATAACATCACTCGTACATACATGGGGACTACCACCTCCACGATGCTTTGTGATTATTTTTTCATTTATGATTTACATTAATAGTAATAGGGTTTGATTTAATTAATATATATGATAGATATAGTAATAATTATATAAATGTTAATTATTTTTTATCATTCCTTCATTCCATTAATTGAAAAGTGAAACTAGTGTTAATGTGTACGCACAACCTAATGTCTCCATGAATGGTGTAATTATTTTTTCTATCACTACATTTTATGGATGAATCTAAATATGTATAATTAATATATATGATATTTATTTGATATAATTATTTATATTAAAGAATAAAGATAAATTCATAGGGACCATAAGAACCAAATAAAAATTCTCATGAAAATTGAAATAGATATCTCCCAAAAAAATGATTTTAATAAATAAAATTATTAATATATTATTGTTGAAATGTTATATATAGATTATATGTGATATTATAATTATTTAAATTACTATATTATATGAGTAAAAAAAATTAAATTTAATACAAAGGGGGTTACAACACCATAGAAAAAAAGTCAAACTTGAGTTAAGGTATTTATGTAATTCATTCAATGTTTATCGAGAATGTTTAAAATTTTGTTTTTCATTATCAAAATTCATGATCTCTATATAAAGATGATAATGGATTTTATTATCCTATAGTAATTTTTTATTAAAAAATATGTTCATTTCATTTCCCAAAATTTATGTACTTCAGAGAACGAAGGATCATTTTTATTGAAAAAAACATTATTTCTCGCATTGGTCAAAGATCATTTTTCTTAGATAAACATGTTTTAAAAAAATGTTTTAGAATATGGATTAATATTATTATATGTTTTTATAAATTCATTTTTATCCCTAATTTAATTTTTCCAAAAGGGTTTCAAAATAATCTTCTTATCATTTTCCAAATGATGTGTTTTTGACTTTTTACCAAAAATGTGGAACGAATCATTATTTTAACATATATAGATTGAATTGAACATAAAATAATGGTAAATGATCAGTTAATTGAAGACTCCCTTAAATTTTTATGAGATTAATTTAAATTAATATTTTTTTCTTTAATATATTTATATTTTTCAAAATTAATAATTTTATTTTAAAAATAAAATGGTATTTTCCTCAAAAAATATTATAGAGATCATTTAAAGGAAATTGTAATCATTAAAAACATCATTTTATTTTACTAATGATTTACAAAAGATATACTCGTATGATAACATATTTATTATCTATCTAGGTGTTTTATGATTTTGGTGATGAAATATCATGGAAACCGGTTTTCTTTTCCATGGGATAAGTTAGGATGATTATTTATTATCTTATTGTATACATATTAATGGATTTATTAATATGTAATGCGTGAGAATGAAATTTTAGATCCATAAAATTCATTGGGTAAATATTATTTTATAATAATATCAAAGGGTATATAATATGTTATCTGAATAAAGAAAAAATGGGGCACACAAGATGTTATCCCTAGAATGAAAAAGGTTACATGAGAGGTTAATACAAGACCATAATAGGGTACACAAGAGACTATGATAAACTTGAAGTTGGTAAATGGGTGGTTAACCCAATATGTACATGTTATGAATGTAATTTGTGATAAACATGACATAATATTTATATGATTATGATTATGAATCTATTTTAAAACATTGGATTATTCCAATTTTTTTTATGGATCATGTTATCTGATTCCTTTTTGAAGAAAGTCTTATATGAAAGAAAGATTTATAACATTACTCATTTTTACGATAAAACAATACTGGGTGTGAGTTTAAAAGGTTAATATCATGCTCTCAGGCCTTTTATGCTCGTGATATGTTTAAAAGATCATTCAAATCCCACATTATTACCCTTACTAATCATATGATGTGAACATTTATTAGGTATTCATTTCCATGTGATATAAAAAAATGTTTTAAGAATGACGTATCTATGAAGGGTGAATGATAGGAAAAACTAAGTGTGATACCATGAATATCCATTATGAATTAGTCATTTATGCATCTACTTTTTCAGATAAACTAAACTTATATGGTTACAAAATGTATATTAATTTCATGTAATGAACTTTCATCTAATAAAATGTAATATGTTTATATGAAAACTATGGGTTCCTTAATTGGATATCAGAGAAAGGTTTTGTTTCCCTTGGAAACTAGGAAGGGAAAATATTACTAAGAAACCATAGGATACTCCAATGTATATGAGAACATCCTATGTTATGATAAGTAATAGAGAGTGGTTTTCTTAGAAAAACATCCTCGTTTGGAAATAATGGGTGGATATAACATTAGAAAATATTTATCTATTGAAAACAACCCTAAAAATAGTTGGTTATGTATATTTCAACCTCTATTCAAGTGTATGGAGAGTAAAATTGTGATACACATAGTTTTTCTCACTCAATGGATATTATTGGATAAATTACCATTTTTATTATGACCCATCATGAATAATCTGAATATATGATCATCATGGGTAGCCTTGGTCGATACTATGGTGTCGTTGATTAAAAAGAAAGTTCCATGATTTAGAAATCAAAAAAAATATTTCTCATAATTTTATGGTCTTCAACTATGATTACTGTTTCTCGCACTACGCTTATTGGTTTAATTAAATGTTTTAAACCCAACAGAATCATGTTAATGATGAATGCTATGGACAATGAAATTTTTTTCCTCTTGAAAAACAAAATTTTGTGTGATCTATAATAAAAAAAGAATTTATATACCTTCACAATATTATAAATCAATGAATCAAACCAACCATCTATATGATAAAAGGAGGCAACAACATTCTATTGATTCCTTGATGAGGTGAAATCCTCATTATTTTAATATATTTTATGATTAAATTGTTTCTAAGAAATGAATAGTACAACTTAAAAGATGTTTTTCATTTTATAGTGATCAGAGAATGAAAAACTCATTTTCGATTTCTATCATTTGGAAGTCAAATAAGATCAAACATGGAATCACATCATGAATTATAAAATAATAAAAATAACAAATATCAAATATAATGGTCTTGATATATAAATAAGGATTTAATTAATATAAAATCAAATAATAATAATAATACTGGGAGAAAGATAAGCCTTCCATTATGCTCGATGTGAGAAATGATACATTATGTATATTGTCATATGGGGACTAATTAATACTTTATGTGTGTAAATTATTTTCATCGTGAAATAAAATTAAAAATTGATTGGAATAATTTGTCCAATGATGGAGGAGAATCACCACACAATGCACCATCCACACTCTAATGTTTCAAATGAAATAATTATGGGCATTATGATAACTAGTTTGAAAACACATTGTTTAATGATGATGATCGATTTTAGAAACCACTTAAGCTGGGTGATAAATTGATATATCATGTGATCACTATGTATTATGAGGGTTATGATAATTATGTAGTGAAAGGTACACAAATCATCCACTCTAGAACCTCCAGTATATTATATGATTCTGTATCTACCCACCCTTTAATATTTAAATAATTTTCTATGGATATCAAAATATAACCTCAATGATTAGATGTATAATTGTTAGTTAATACAACCAATGGTTCAGTGATCTCATATTAAATATATTATTCTTCTCTAGTTTAAGGTTGTGGGAATGTGCTTCCTAAGAATCTCATTATTCTCCATCTAACTTAATTTTATAGTACTATAGTAATATATTTTTATTTTTTAAATAAATCCCATATCAGTTTTCAGGGAAAGGAATTCATGTTTCATATCATTAACTAAACTATCGTCATATAATAGTGTGATGATAAATATAAAATTCCAATGGATATCAAATAAATTACATGAGTGTTGATTCTTTTTAAAATGGGGTTTTATCATCGATGGTTGATGAGATACTCAACATTGAAGATATTCTGATTTTGAAATCATTATTTGATACCTTTCTGGATGAGTTTCCTAGTATTCCTATGAATCATGATGTTGGGTTTTCAATAGAACTCATACATGGTGATACACCTATATAAAAGACTTCATATCGAATAGAACCGATTAAGTTTCATGAATTTATGAGGCAACCCCAAGGTAATATTTAGACTGGATTTATCTGGACAAGAGAATCACTTTGGGGTGATCCAATTATTTTTGTTAAGAATATTTATGGATCATCAAAACTGTGTATTTTTTATCAATAACATCACAAGATCAAAATTAAGAAAACATAACCTAGACCTAGAATTGATTACTTTTTTGATTAATTGTTGCATTCTCAATAATTTTCAATGATTTAAATTAATTTTGTATATCATTATTGGAGGTAAGTGAATGATGATACACCCAATAAATCATTTAATACTTGTTATGTACACTATGATTTTTTATTAATTCTATTTGGTAATACGAATTCCTCCTCTATCATCATAGATTTAATTAATACATTCTGGATATATTAACTTGATCTATTTGTGGTAGTAATTATTGATTGTCTTCTATAATATCAAAAGAAAATGTAAGATGATGAAGATAAAATGGAAATTGTACTGATGACCCTATAGAATGAGATTTTGTACAAACAAATTACAGTGGTTAAATGTTTCCTATAAAAACATTCATTTTTTGGTTATATAATCTCAAGGGAGGGTATATCGATTTATCCATCAAAGAAAAAAGTTTCTGAATGTAAGACTAGGCCATCCTTTGGGACTTATATTAGTATTTTTCATGGTTTTTTTGGATATTATAAATGAGTTATGGATAACTGTTCATGGTTATTTAGTCAAATCACCACATTAACTTAGAAGGGTTCCAAGATATTTTGGATAGGTGAATGTGATGAAAATTTCAAATAACTAAATAGAAGGTTAGTAAGTGGACTAGTACATAAATTAAATTATAGTATATGAGGATTTTTTATACATAGTTATGAATCTATGAATCAATTGATATGTTTTCCCAATTATAACTAAATGGTGATTGATTATGCCACACCTAATAGATCATTCATGATAAAAAGTTCCAACTTCATGATTTGGAGTTAGCTATTGTAAATTTTACATTATAAATAATATGGAATTATATAATTGTAGAAAGGTGTTGTATATATTGATAAAAATATTTAATGTATATATTTACTTAAAAAGAGTTTAATATGCACAAATGAAGATGGTTGTAGATGATTAATGTTATGACTTCTCAATACATTACCACAATGGGAAAGTGAACAAGGTGGAAGATGCTTTGAGTCAAAAGGATTTTGTTAGCTAGTCTATGATGAGGATAAAAAAACAATCTAATATTTTTTATATTTTAAATTTATGGATATATAATCCATGAATGTCATAAATAATATTTTTCTTATATGATTGTTCAACCTTCTATCCATCTGGCGAGAAAAGATGCATTGAAGGAAGATGTGTAACTATATAAGAAGGTTATAAATTTTCTTGATATTAATCTTTTTTTTGTGATAGAATAATATGTTGTAGGAACAATTCAGATTTTTATTACATACTAGATTTGGAAAATGAGCTATTATATGTTTCTTATAGTTCAACATTCAATATTCATCCTAGAATTACAAAGATTTACAAATTTATAAAAGAGTATTTCTGGACAGACAATGGGTAGATAGATATTGATGAATTTGTGCCTCATTTCTTGGTATATCAGCTAGATAAGGATAATAGATAGACGAATAATGGGATGTTATGTTCTCTCTACATAAAATACTGAAAATAGGAAAACATAACCATGTATTTTTTTCATCAAACTCTCTAAGAAGTCAAAAGGATATAATGATATTTGAATTGTATTCGATAACATTAAGAATTCAGTACACTTCATTACTATCAAAGAAGATTTATAAATTGACCATAATTACATAATAAACATAACGGATGTGGTATTGTTTCCTAGAATACAACATTCTATTCTATTTGATCAGGATCGAAGGTTTACCTTGACATTCTTATAAAGTATTGTGCAAGATTTAGATAAAGAGTTGAGATATTTTACTATATATCTTCCCAAGATATATGGTAAGTATGAGGAAACTATTCAAGACCTAGAGTATATTATATGATCTTGATATATAGATTTCAATGCGGGTTGGGAACAACACCTTCCTCTAGCCTAATTTTCGTACTAAAATGGATTTCACTCAAACATTCAAATAGATCCATATAAATCCCTATATGGAAAGAAGTGTAGAACACTAATTTTATAAGATGAAGTTAGACAAAGGATGGTATTGGGACCATAACATTTTGAGTAAATTGTAGTGAAATTCAAATCTATTCAGTAACATATCAAGGTAGCTTATAGAGGACATAAAATTTATACTAAAAACCATCATTGAAATTTCTAATTTTAATATAGTGAAATGGTATTCCTCATATTTTCTCTATATAATAAGGTTAAGAGAATTAAAAATAATGTAAAGGGGGTACCTCGATATATTAGAGCCATTATGATTATTGGAAATGTAGTGCTGATATATTATATCATGGATCATCTATTAAACAAACCTCACATTGCCAATTTGTTCTTTGTATTTCTCTTGAGGATATGTATACCTAATCCATTATATATACTAAAATTATATGACATACCAATGGAGCATGATATTTCCTATAAATAAAAACTAGTAGAATTCATGGATCATAGAGATAAAGTGCAACATAACAAGACTAATCACCTAGTTAATTTTATTAGGAGGAATCATAAATATGAAAATGATACCTTTGAACATGAGGATGAAATGAAAAAAAGATATCCTCATTTATTTATATTTGATTTATTAAATTTAATGTGGGAAATTAATTTATGGGGGTATAATATAACACCTATATAATTTATGATATAATTCTATGTAAGTTAAATTGATTTACCAGAAATAATTCTTCACACACAACGCCATATTTAAATGAACTGTGAAATAATATTGAAACATTATTATTTAATGTGATAGTTATGTCTTACCAGTTGGATTGGTGGGATTTTTTTGGACTATCTAAATTATGAATAATATATACGTTAAATTTTTTTAAAATGATATCACTGGATATCAATTCATTTTAATATGAAGGAAAATCATTTGAAAGTAAAAGAATATTTTTTTGGAAATGGTTTTTCTCCAAGAAATGTATTATTACACAATAAATTAAATTAATCACTATTAGTCAATTATTTTAATGAAATAAATTTATTATATATCAAATCATATGATTTAACATTAATTCAATTATTTTTCTAGGAATTGGATAATAATTACCATTTTTAAAATTTATTATTATAAAGAACAATTTTTTCATGTTTCATGAACATATATTGACATTAATTTCAGAAACAAATGTAAATTTAATGTAAAAAATTAGTATAAAGAATTGGAAATAAATAATAAATAATATTCAATTTTTATTCATGAAATAATTAAATTTCATTTGATGATCTTCTCATGTTTATATTTTCTAAGAATTTGGCCATAACTCAATACATAATAAGACCAAAAAAATACAATTTGGAAACTTCCAATTAGTAATCATTTTCCTAATAATATATGTTATTTAAAATTAATAATGATCTGTTTTCATGGAAAATCTCTACAAATTTCCATTTGACTTATTCCATTCCTATACCCATCATTTAACCTAGTGATTTTTTTTAAATGTGGGATGAGCACAAAAATACCAATTAGGGATATAAAAATAAATAAAACCATTAGTCTAGTGAAACATATGAATACTTATATAATGCTCTCTTTTAAGATCATTATTTATTTAATGTTTGAATTAAAACATATTCATATAAAAACACACATGTGTTTTGCTCAAACAAATAAATTAAACCCCATAGAAAGTAAATTGAACCCTTTTTAGTGAGATAGAGTATTATACTAATAAAATCATTTCCACACCCTTTTAATTGAATAACAATATAGACTAATTCCAATACAATCATTACCTAATCATCAGGGAGATATAATGTGGATCACCATTCATGTAATCTATATTGGTTACACTTGTGTGCTATAATAAAGATCGATTCCCTACATTACATGTACTCGATCCCCCATTTCATAAAATTATCAAGTACCAGATCATGTATAAAATACTATCATCATAAAAACCCATTGAAAAAATATTATAAACCCATATGAAATACTCTTTTTGATCATAAATCTCTTTTCATTTAACGACTCATTTTCAATACTGAAATAAAAAACATTCAGTGGTTTTTTATTGAAGAAAACATATAATATTTTAATGTAATCCATAAATAAAATAATTCTCATTGTAGTGGAAAAAATAATGTTTTCTTTTTTTGTTAATAATATAGTGTTCCTTTTTCCATTTTTCAAAAGGTTTTGTATAAAACATATAAAAATATTCCTTTTAAAACCATTTGAAAATAAATTAAAATGATAAATATAATTTAATTTATAAATCTTTTATTTCCATATAAAAATATAAATAAAATAAATTTAAAAATTTTGTACAAGGAAGATAAATGGTTGTATGGGAATCATTAAAAGATCGATTTTTGAAAGAAAAGTCCCTTATCACAATAGAAACACATTAATCCTAAGCCCCATTAAAGAATAACATTATGAAAAAAATATATATAAAGAGAATACATATATAAATCATATAAATTTTCAAAGTGGAATTATATAATTATTATGAATTAATAAAAGAGTATAACATTAACATATGCCTCAATGAATGAAAATCGAGATGAATTACCTTACCATGAGTTTGACTTTTCATGTATCTCTTTATCTTCTTGAATAATAAAATCATATTAATTATTTAATTTTTTCTGAACTTGTTGAAATTTCATTATCACTTTTATTAACTTTTTTAAAATATTTTACACAATTACTAAGTTAATAAAATTTATGATGAATTATTTGACTGTATTCAACTTATATGTCGAAAATGAATTCGGTAGGTTGACTATTGTCAAATAGGTAATTTTATTAACATATCTACAATAATTATCATAAAATATTTTTTATAATTAAATATAAATTATACTTTTAAAACCAATCATGAAATATCGTTATGAAAATTGAAAAAAAATACTATGATTATGGAGATGGTAGGTCTTACATACACATCTGCAACATTTCTATTTTTCAGTGATCATTATTGATAGAAGGTAAGTAATATTTTTTTAATTACAAAATTATAATTATATAATAAATAAAAAAATATTTAATTATATATAATTATGTATATATCATTATTATCATCTAGTGATCAACAAATAAATAACATCGCATTGAGGAGGCAATAGTCCACACGTTCACAAATGACATTATTAAATTTTACGTTAGTGAAAGGGTAATAAATTAAATGATATATTATATTTGAAGAATGATAAATATTTTATTAATAACATAATTATGTTTTCTATATCACATGTATTCATTATCATTACCATAATATCGTCTATTTAACGTGTTAGTGAAAAATGAATCGCATCACTTCATCAGGAGGTAACCTATAATATACATGAGCGACATTATCGTATCCCCTATAGAAACAAATGTAAATGGGTGTATCTTATATAACTATTATATATGAATAATAATGTTATAAATATCATATATATACTTTAGATCCATCATCATACCTATTTATAATGATTTCATCGGGGCACACATCGTCTGTGGGGACGCACGTATTGTTTCCCCACATTCCATAATTCCAAAGGGGGGAAATATTCATCTCTTCTTTAGAGATTTTTCTCCTTGTTCAAAATGGGATGATGGGATTTTATTCTCTCCGTATATGGAATCCTCCTTGGAATTCTTCAACTAGTTCGGGTTTCCCTTAAAGATTTAGACGTTTTTAATTATACTCTCCCCAATGCCATATCTCTGTGGATGACGGTTAATTATACTTCTTCTGTCAGGACATTCCAAAGGGGGTCAAGTTAGGGAAGCAACGATTGGTCAATAGTTTATTCATGTTGACGCATCGCTGGAATTTCTAGACATTGAAACACTCATAGACCTGGATTTTCCCTTATGAGAGGGCTTCTTGAGGGAACCAACGCCTGAGGCATCCCACATAGAATGTGTGGAATTTTATTTTGGAGGCATGTCTTTATGGTTTTCCAAAAATTACCATGTTTAACACGGGGTATTTGACGTTTTTAACATCTTGCAAAGATAGATCAGACTAATCAGAACATTGATTGGAGTGGATAATATGGGTACATCCCAAGGAGGGAGTACCTAGATTGGTTATCAGATGGATGGGTATGAACGACCAATAAGGATATACCCATGATGGCGTGTCCCACAAAAGTGAAGGTTTCACACCGTAAATTCTTATTTGTAAACTACAAAGGAGAATCGGAGAGGGGGATGGGTCCACGCAAAGGTAACACGATGGTTTACCATTGGATGTGATTGAACCTTGATGAGGCTTATTAAGTACCATGTGTAGAATATAGGGATCAGAACCCACATAGTTCAAATGGTTGAAACTTTGAATCAGGGTGTACACAAAGTAAAACAAACTGGAATCATTTTGGGACTTACACATGGTTAGTAGCCTATATGGATGGCATGTTTTCATCGAGATGTACTGGCATGAGTAAAATTAGGATGGAAATGGATGAAGTATTGCAAGATGGAATAAATGAAGATGGAACCAAAGACTGAATTAAAGGTGACTGTATTGGGCATGAACCTCAAATAGGTTTCCTATATATCCCTATGGTTGGGAATCGAAGTCTACAAATTTTTGGGATGGGGTGATAAGTCACCTGAAGAGGTGGATTATGAGAATTGGATGCATGGAAGGGGTCGCGAAGGAAATGGAACCAATGGGTTAAGGCATGATCTTTTAAATGCACAAAGGCTTGTGGTAGATACCAGGATAGGATAGGGGAGATGGGATTGAACCTTAGGGAGTAAACCTACATACCTTTCTAGAAAAGGGAAAAGATCGAAGTCCACATAGTTCAGACATATGGGTATAATATTAGGGTGTACAAAGAGGAAACTAAATCTGAATACATGATAGGGATAGTGCGTTGTTAGTAACCTATCCCAATAGGGTAACTCTTTTTTGATGTGTATGGATTGATAATGGGGCTTACACTTGGTTAGCTACTCAGGAATTGTACTAACACCACAAAGGGATGGACCAATGATATGGGTCCCAATAAAGGGGACACCAACATTAACCTATGTTTTGTGTTGAACCTCAGGGAGGCTTCCTACTTACTCTATCTAGGAAATGGGGATCAAACCCATGTATTTAGAAATCCTATAGTTAAAATTCAGGGAATATGAAAGGGGAATACAATTTAACATCATGTGGGGTGAGGTTGAACCGATGTGAAGTGGTCAGGACCGATGGGTGATGGGATTAAACCTCAAGGAGGCTTCCTATCAACCTTTATTAGAAAGGGAAAGGATAAATTCCACTTATTTAGGTAGAGAGGGGAATGTGGCTTATGGGTGGTTAGAGGCCCATATATATGTCATGGTTGATTCTTACTCTAATCCCATGTGTGGCATGCTTGGTGTGAGAAAGAAGAGGTTGCATCAGGCGTGACATTCGTTTTGTGAGAGGTGTGGACACGAGGAATAGTGAAGAGTATACGCATGGTTAAAATACCAAATAGGAAACATGGTATTACTCAGAGAGGGAAGCCTAAAAAGGATTTCCTCATGTATGATGAGGATATAGTCATCGTTCAAGTGGAACCCAATCATGATGGGTTGGGACTTACATAGAGACTGACTAAGGTGCACATGGAGATAAAGTGAAGAGGGAGAGGGGGAGTGAAAGGGAGTTGGTTCCCTTCCCCATCATGGTTTTCTCGGGTCTTGTCACTTGTGTGGTCATCATTGTTTAAATTCATGTGTTGAGGATTTCGGTGATGGTAAGTTTAACGTACTATAGCTCAGACAATGGGGATTCACTACTCACCACTAGGACTTACATAACATGTACCAACCTGCACATGGGAAGTGGAAGTCACAAGAAACACCAATATTGGGGGGGGGGGTGGAGTGATCCATTGAGGGGTCCACATTAGCGTGGCTAAGAGAAGAAACAATAGACATTAGTGTGCATATTTTAAAAAGAATAAGGTAAGAAAACGTAACCATAATCACCACTTAGGGGACCCTAAAAGCACTACGTACTAGCCTAGACATCTACACGGAGAGGGGTTCATGAATCAAAAGGCCTCATAGAGAGGGGTTTCGCGAAGCTCTAGTAATTTGCGAAGTGAAGGAGCTTCAAGAAAATAGGGTACTTCATAAAGCATAGTGATACAACCTAGTCATGGAGTCTACATGTTCTTAGAGGGTACTCCGTGGAGCTGAGTGCTGCACAAATTTCCAAGTACCCAAAGTGGTCTCCATCCTTTGCGATGGCTAAAAGGTTTTGTAAAGGACATACCTCCTTGAATCAAGGGTAAATATGAGAAATGGGAAAGGGGTTTCATAATTCTCAATTACATTGGATGATTCATTTCCATGATGGTTTGCAGAGAAAAGTGTGATTCGTGAATTGAGAGCATGGAAGGTGAATGGTCAGGGCGTCGATCCTTTGAAGTGGTGGTGGTCCAAGTATTTATAGGCACTATGAATCACAATGCTCTGTGGGTGTACTAAAAATAAAATAACACTTCTCAATCGGTGGTAGGTTTTTCAAGTTTCTCAAACTTGTAGAGGCTCCGTAACTACCGTTGTGGTGTTCTCAGAGGCTTTGGTCAAGTCCCTCAGAGTCGCGGGGCTTTTGTCACTACCTTTGAAGTGATCATGGAGGATTCCATTACAACATTCATGTAGAATAATTCCAGGTGGTTTTAGGGTGGTATCGATGTAGGTTAACTTTTTCAAAGGTTCTTTGCGATGCAAACCCCTTTACTTTTCATTCCCTTTCCCAATTTATTCCAAGGCACAGAGTTTGTGTGCCAAACCCCCCCCCCCCCCTGCAAAATGGGAGCCACAGTGAAAGTTTCTGTTAGATTATGAGGATGAGTCCCTAAAATTTAGGTAGATTGTGAAGCTAAATATCAGAGGGGTAGGAGGAATGTGGTTCCATAATTTCATGAAGCTTTCCAGATCTAGGTGCATCATGAAGCTCAAGAGGTTTTACCCTATAAGTAGGATTCAAGGAAACTTCTTTTTTCCACATCTATCCCTGCAATACTGTGCTTGAGATCTCAAATCAAGAATCTATACACTCATTAGATCCACATTATGAACTGAGGTTTATGGATCAGTGATCCATGAATGCTTCTTAAAAAACTGGTGCACCGCGATCCATTGTTGGTCAGACCTACGGAGCAAGTCCTTAGGCTCTATGATTGCATGATCTTTGAATGCTCTTTGTGATTGAGATATGTTATTAATGTCTATAAATAGAAAATAAAAACACAAAAATATCCCAAAAATACCCAACCAAGATGCTTCTTGGGAGGTCCTTGAGAATTCTAATCCAAGGGAAGAGATGACGGACAATATGGGGATCAAAGAATATGTGTGAAGCCACTCTGATTATGAGTCTCTAGTGTGAATGCTAACAGAATGGAAAAATAAATATCCAATTTGAAATATATTTCCAATGTATGGATTTGTTCTGAGGGAAAAGGTCGTTATTCTAGGAGAAATTTGGGAAGAACTAACTTAGTAGTGCTGGATCACGCTATCTCAATGCCAATGGTTCAAAACTGCCAATGGCCCTGCATGAGAGGACTGCAAGCCTGTTGACACCAAATTTTTAAAAACCCATGTCAATAATTTTGATGGCGAATCATTTTAGAAACATTAATCTCATTCTCAATATCATACCATTCTGAAGACGACTTTAGGGAACCTAGAGAAGGGATGGACTGACAATTGGGACTAGTGCTAGGGCGACAACTTCATGGATGACTAGGCCTCGGCTTACTGCGCATGTGCATCCAATGATGAATATGGTGTGGAGATGAAGTGGTTAGGCCTCTATGACGCTTCATGGGCTTCATGATTCCATATCTACCATTTTAAAAATATAATTCCATAGTTTCTGAGAAGGTGGTTATCGAGGACTAAAACATTCAATCTTCATCATGGGGAGGTCAGCATCAATGTATAGGACCTCCATCAGATCTTAGGAATTCCAATTCCGGGGGTGGTGTATATCGTGTTCCTTTCTACAGAAAGCATAAGGTAGGATTTGAATTAGATCGTGTAGTTGGCAAAGGTTCTGATGGAATTGTGGTCAGGTGATGAAAAAAAGTCAGTGAGGGACATCCATTACAAGTTTCAGTTTAGGAATTTCCTGAATTTCCTGCAAGAGCATGCCACCGAAGTGGGGTAGGTGATTAAAAATATACCAATAAGGCCACCCATTTTTCCAATGTGATCCCATCACAGCTAAGAATTTTTTTACTAGAAAGTACTTGAGGGAAATTATTGGAATCTATAGAGGTACAATGTCAACAGTGAGAATAAACTAGTGGTTTGGTTGGATGGGTTTATCTCTAAACTTATATGTGGTAGGATGTTTCAAGTCTATGACACAACAATGGGTATGTGACCAATAATGTTTATTATGGATTTCATTATAGCGATGGCGGAGTGTGTTAACCTTGGTATCTCGGTGCTGATGAAATTGTAAATGGTGTTGTTGAAAATTAGCGAGGGGAAGAAACCACAACGGGTATGCAGACCGCTCCACTTTTTGTATGGTTGGATAGTGACACATATGAATTTCTAGGAATATATGAACCTTATATGTCCTCCAAGGTCAGACTACTGACCTAGAATCCTGATTAATGTGGGGAGCTTTATGTCCAAGATGACTACACTTCTTGCACTGAACAAGGTCTGGAAGGAATATGAATCCAACATCTATCTATTTCCTCTACCATGAGGGTTATTCACTAATGACAGTCAGGGAACTGATGAGTTTTGGTCCTACCTAATGGCCTTTCAGTGTGTAGTTCTAGTGGAATAGATGAACTTGACCAAATATAAAGTCAATATATGTTACACCTCTTTGAGAGAAAGTTATGATTCATGTATATATTGAACCCAAAATTCTACCTTGGAGTTGTCCATGAGGATCATTCGTGCATCATGGGGCATATGTGACTTATGTTTATTCCATTGGATGGGAAAATTCAGAATGAACTGACAATTCTTTCTACTATTTATGGGCCGATAATGAAATATGCTAAGAGATAGGAAGCAGCCTACCCTGGGGAGATTCTCAAGCAACAAACTGTCCGTGTTGAGAATGGGGTGCCTCCTTACCCTTGAGGATAGGGTCAGAAAATGGAAATAACACATCATGGTTTTGTGGTTGTGGAAGTGAGAAGGAAAATAATTCCAGGGCTTGTACCTAGTGGGAGACAAGCCATAGTAGTGGACCTAAAAATCCCAGATGTGCTGAGTTGGCAATAAGGGAGGTCACTAAGGGGGTTCCAAAGGAAATATACACATGCTCCTAGGAAGTGGTTGCACAACATAGAATTTCCTAAGGATATTTTTTTCCAAAGGCTTGAGACACATGGGATGTCAACAAACAATTTCTAAATTGTTTCTAGATTTGGGACTGCCTCAACCATCTTGGGATGGATATGACAGTGATCAAACATGCTAAGGTTGATATTCTGATGTCGCAGGCAGAAGGGGAGCAATACATCACGAAGTTTGAGGATATCATGATTTCTTGGGGTACTCTGTGTCCAATGACAGATCATGAAAAAGTACTTCTTGATCAAAAAGTCCCACCCCAACCATCTTCTGTAGAGATAAGAGAGTTTTTCCCCTTACCAAAAAAATTCATGGGGTGATAGGAGGCTAGTAGGGGGATCCAGATGGAGGAAGGTGAGATTACTACTTTAGAGCTAAAAGAGTTTTTTGAGACTCTCAAGGTAAAATATGAACCATTATGGTGTGGAACTTTATCAGGTAATCTATAATTTCTCAACATAAATTTTTCATATACCAGAAAATATTATATGAAAAACCCATTCCCACACGACAGTGGTTGTAGCTTCGGGATCTGTGATCTGAATGTTTATGAGCACAGAATAAAGTAGAGTTGTGATAACTAGGGTATACCTTTTAGAATCATCAGTGCATAAAACCATATATGAGGGGCCATATCATGGGGTTATGATGGAACAAATCGAGTGAGAGACAAATTATTTGATCTCTATAATCCCTCTCCCCCACAGAATCCATAACTCTTGTCCATCAAACTAGCACAATTGACATTTGCATATTTCTATAAGAATGGATCTTAAAATGGAATGGTCCACACTTGGGAGGATGACTAGGCCTCCTGAAGCTCCTCTCCCAGGGGGGATGTTGATTTTCATGGAACTGGATTCCCATGCTTAACAAATCACGATATATACATCTATGGGTAGGGTGACAGTTTGGATGGAACCAGAGATTAACAAGGTGGAATCCAATGACGATGACCAACTGCATGATATGGAACCCATCCTATTTGATGAAACACTATAGGTAGAACCTATTAATGATCATCTGGAGGTGTTCCTAGAATATAATCCTACTAACCTAGAATAGCTGGATGAGGCTTCTTCTGATGAAGAGGATATCAAGGATGTCTGCCACTTGTCCTGGAATTTCATCAAGTGCTTCATAAAATACATCCCACAAGTATAATGGGTAAACCAGATGGGAATACATAGTTCCCATATATGTGAACTATGTGCTAGAGGAGTAGATGTCTTACACCCTCATATGATTATTCGAGATTACATAGTTGAGAAAAAATGGGAATATGACTATAGAATTAGTATCAGCTAATAGTGTAAGAAGTCAATCAACACTAAGAAACTTATGGATGATTAACCAGATATCCAACACTTTATGTCATTGGTGAATGAAAACTATGATTTCATTGATAAAAAATCATAACACATATCATGATTGGTGGTACAACTGGTAGAGGCTGAGAAGCAGATGATGCGAGCATCTTGAGAGATGGTTAACATTTAAGATGATGAGGATCAGGAACGAATCAAGGCTGGTGAACAATTACCCTTAGTCATCGAAGAAGAGTTGGATCTTAGTAGGAAACAACAAATCCTGGAGGCTATAATCTAGATAGTGGTGGAGTTGAGATGCTCTATTGAAGAGTTCAACCCATCTATCAGAGGGGTTAATCGATGGGGGATGTAATTTACATGAACTGACAAACAAACATACATTATTACTTTCTTATTTAGGTTGCATTCGTGAGTCTTTTTATCTACATTTATTATATAATCTCAATCATATCTGTGAAATAACCATCTATCAATCCCTAATATCATCAGGGTTGTGCTCAGTGTGAGAAACAATAGATAACTATGTAATTATTCACCTCGAATATGAGACCACCAACCAATTACCAGACATCTGGGGTCTAAATGACCACTCTGAGTTTCGAGTTGGAATGATGGGGGTGTTAGAGAATTAATTTTTCAACAATCCAAGATTATCTTTCCCAACATGATCTAGTGCACAGGCGGAATAATTCCATGGGAGTTGGAATAAACCTGAATGAAGGGGAATGAAAAGTTTGAATCGTGATTCCCAAAATTTGGAATATCATGAGGGTGGGATATTGATGGAGGATAACTATTGACCAAATTAGAGACACATGATTCACATTGTCTTATCCAAAAATGGGAATAAGAAAATGATAAAAACCCATTGATATTATTTGAAAACACTACAAAAAATTCAATGATTCTATCGATGTCTTATAGAAGGTTTCCCCAAGATAGTACACAAGCCATACGATCAATCATCCTAATCGATAAGTGGTTCTAGTAAATGTGAAAGGGCATGATAATTCTAAATAAAGGGCACACAAATCATGGTGACAGAATGATGGGTTGTTCAAATAATGTCCAACACTCTTGAAATTATTCCATCATGATGAATGTACATTGGTTGAGTGTATCGTTCAGAGAAACGATCAAACCTATTCCAAATAGGACCTCTCTTGTGAGGTCTAAGAAGACCTTGTAGTTTTACATCATGAAAATGAGGATGATAGATGCATAGTTTAGTGTCATATGATGAGGATGATATACGAAATAATTTATCATCATATGACCAGGACGTTGTATAAAGATTATGGTCATACTTCTGGGACCGTGGTTAATAGTTAAAACTTGTGTTATATATACTAAGGATTCCTAATTTAGGGTCATATAATTTGGAATGTAATTAGGGAAGAAGAGATGAAATGGTTAATGAACTTGTGTCTCGGCCTGAGGTGAAGTGCCTAGATGTCCCTACATTTTTTATGAGGTTAGTAATCACGCTAAATGTAGTTCATGAATTATAGTGTGGTTAAAAACCAACACTAATGGGGTTATTCATTTCTGGTGAGGAAACTGAAGTGTTCCATTATTTTTATGGGGGATCATGAACTTATCTAGGTTGGGGGAATAGTTTAAGGCCATTCATTAAAGGAAATGGGAACCCTAATGGAGAGATAGGTGGTGCAATACATAAACATGGTGTGAATGATAACAAAATAAGTCCACACCACACCACACGTTCTTGAAAGGGGGTACGTCCAGGAAACCAGAAACATAAAAGGGGTTGCGGATTATCCTTAGGTGAAGAGTCTAGGTGTCACTATGTATCTCATTAGAATTATAATCAATCCAAACATAGTTCATGAGGATGCTATGACATATAGACAATACCAAAAAGAATGAAATCCTCTTAGGAGAGTAAAATCATAGCTATTATGCAGTTTAATGACACGTAGACTAGGACACTAGAAATCATAGATTAAAGGTCATAGAGTTCAGAAAACAATGGGTAGAGAGGTGCAGTATAAAATCATGAGGTAACCCCATATGAATGAGGACAAGAGAATTCTACATCATAATTAACCTTTCCATAGAGAAAAACCTAGAATGATAAGTTGTAGGAAACATTATTGACACTACAACTAGACTCGGAGGTAAAGTACTCAGAAATCACCATGTATCTCACCGAGTTGAGACTCAAGCCACACATAGTTCTAAAAATATATCCTGGAAGAAGTTCGATTCCAAAGGAGAAATGTATTCTCAAATGAAGATATTATATGTCTTGTAATTTTATCATCAAACAACATAGATAAAGGAGACAATGTTTACCATCATACGATTAAAATTAAATATATATTAGATTATGGTTATAGATATCGGACCAATAAGAAGTTTGATTCTTCCCTGTTGTCTCAAATATTACCCATATCTCTAATCCCACTTGAGCCATGCTCGGTGTGGGAAAAAGGAGGATAAGATCTTTACAACGCATGGGATCACACAAAAAGGAACGAAGGTGTGCAGTTGAGGATGTCCCCACAATTCTAGTTCATCATCTCAATACACAAAGGTACATGGAGGGATAACAATAAAGGTGCCAAAGATTCATTTGAACATGATGAAATATAATTTAATTTGAATCCTAAAACTAATATTTAGGGAACAATGGGGTTGGAATAATTATGGAGGATAAATTTTGACTGTATTTGAAACACATTATCCATATCGTGTGATGTGGGATGGAAACAAACATGTGAGGGGTCACTATTGACTATATTTGCAATACGAGACCTATCTCAAATGTCATTCAAGACCTTCTGGAACATTCTCCCAATATTGTAGGTGAGCCATATGGCTGAGTGTCCATACTGCTCGGGGGGGTCCTTTTGGATGTGGTAGATGATGGATACCCAAAAAAAGGGACGCGTGAAGCATGGAAATGGAATGAGATCATGTACATACAGAATTCAACACTCTAATTCCTAAAACAATGTGTATGTTATTACATTAGTGAGGCATAATTGAGGTTGGATGTTCTATTTAATAGTGGATGACTTGAGTAGATGAGTAGAAGAAAGGGATAAAAATTCATTTAGGCAACATGGGGAAAGACCGGAGGAGAAATGTTGGCGCGTTCCTACGTATCATGTGAGGGAAGGAATCAAGACATACTTAGTTCTTGACATTTCATGTATTTTAACATCATAAGGAACAGATGTAAGGGGTAGAGGTTTCTCAAGAGAGAAATTTGTATGGAAGGGAGGAATAGCCCGACCTGAATGAGGATTAAATAAGTCCACATGCTACACCATTCACTATCCTTTGAGAGAACCCAAGCCAAGGGGCTGGGATAAATAATTTATTAACACAAGGATGGACCCAAAGACAACATGTTTGGGAATTCCTACGTAACCTGTGAGAAAAGGAATCAAGCCAATTGTAGTTCTGAGGATGGCCTAGAGTTTAATGTTATGCAGAAAGGATGAAAGATAAAAGGGGAAATCCCATAGGAGGGTACATGGTTCCACTATTATCGACCCGATGGGAATGGGAAAAAATTCCACATTCACACCATGTAAGCCCATTAGTAAAATGGATGAGGATATGACTAGAAGAGAAAATTTGTGGACCCTAGACTAGGCCCAGTGAATAAATGCTCGAGTGTTCCAATGTATCATATGAGGGAAAGAATCAATCCAAACATAATTCAATAATTCTATGCAGCTTAACATCATATAGTAAAGATGTAGAGGAAGGACCAGTATGTGACTGATTTAAACATTACATGGATGAGGAAAAAGTCTAAACCACACCACCTGCTTATAAAATGAATCGCAGGCTGTAAGGATGAAAATGAGAATCATGTGGTTGGACCTGAAGACAAAATATTTCGGTGTTCTTACGTATCCCCTAATGATGGGAATAAATACATATATACTTCTAGAATGTCATGTAGTTTAACATCATATGGTAATGATATAAGGAAAAAGGATACATTTTGGATGCAGGGTCACATAGTGTAGCTATTTCAAACCCGACGTGAATGAGGACAGAAGGGGTCCACATCACACCATATAAATCCCTCAAAGAAAACTAAACCCATAGGAGGAAAACAAAGAGATGGGGAGACTCTTGAAGGGGGAAATGTGACACAATATTTTTAATCCATATGTGAATAGGTATAAATTTCCATAACATGCCACATGTTCCTAGGATATTAGATTGATAGGCTACAAGGAATGAAAAATGTGAATTACCTAGAGGTGGACCTGAAGAAAAAATGTTTGGGAAATCCTACGTATCCTATAAGTGTGGGAATAAAGACACACAATGTTCTAAAATGTCATGTGGTATGGATGAAAGAGATATTGGTTTATGTTCATAGATCTTGGACCACAGATCCCCAGTTTAATGTCGTGTGTGTGGGAAAAAGGGAAGAAAAAGGTGAATCATCGCACCTGATATTTGGGAGACCTTTGGGATTGTGATAATGATAGAGGATAACTGTTGAACTTTATTTTAACAAAGTATCCATAAAATGTGACCTATAATGGGAATATACAATTGAGAATCAACCACTGACCATATTTTCATCAGAGGGCTTGTATCAAATTGTCATTCGAGATCCTCTAGAATGTTGGCCCAAAATAGTAGGTGAGCTAAGGTGGCATGAGATGAGCCACCAAGGGGGTCATTTTGGATGTGAAAGAAGTTGAAGACCTAAATGTAAAGACTCGTGAAGTGTGGCATTACCCATGCAGTTTAACATCTTGTGGCAAGCATGAAAGAGATCTTAGTATAAAGTCATAGAGCTCGGACTATGATTTATGTCTACCACTTGTAGTTTATCACCATGTGGGATGAAAGGGATCTTAGTTTAAAGTTTTAGAGCTCAGACCATTGGAATTTTATCATCATGAATGATGAAAGGGATATTAGTTTAAGTTTGTAGAAATCAGAACATTTGATGTTTATCATCATGAAGGATGAGAAAAATGGGGCTACTCAAAGAAGGTATTGCTTGAGGAATTTGGCATTGGTGTGAGGGCTGATACACTCACCATCCATGGTGACTAAGAAGTATACACCACTGGGGTAATGCACTATGAATGATATAGGGTCCCTAACATTTGGGTTCCAACATTGGGGGTTTACTACCAGGTATCCCTGGCATCCTCAAAGCCAATACCATGTCACCTTGAAAGAAGAAAAAGTGGAAAACATTCTTATTGAACGATCTAACTACCTTGTTCTAATGCCTATCTAGATAGTGCAAGTCATTAATCCTATTCTTATCGAGGGATTACAGTTCATCCAGATGGACATATTCTACCTTTCATGACATTTTCTAATCGTAAATGGCTATGAAGAGTGATGAGAACTGAATCTCAATGGTCAAGACTGGCTATGTTTAATACACATGGGAATATGGGGTCACCCGGGTGGAATTATAAGTCTTCATCTGGCAATCCCATAGACCATCATGATATTTTTGGGATAGATATTATGGTTATTTCCAATAATTATTTACAAGGTGTTAGAGAGGGTTTTTTTAATTCCTTGATATTTTCATTTATTTGTGTGTGATGGTGAGAGGTATTATTAGAAAGGATATTGTACTCAGTGTAAAATTTCTTTAGTTCAGCATTCCAGAATTTGGTGTCGTTATCATTGAGGACAACGTGAGGGACACCAAATCGGTTGATGATATTGGATCTCAAGAAATCAATGATATTGAGGGCCTTAACTTCCTTGAGTGGAATTGCCTCTTCCCACTTGGAAAATATATCCATATCAATTAGGATGAATCTAAACTGGAAAGATGTTGCTAGTGGATATGGTCCCAC
The DNA here is from genome assembly GCA_963277665.1 of Viscum album. Lineage (NCBI taxonomy): Eukaryota > Viridiplantae > Streptophyta > Magnoliopsida > Santalales > Viscaceae > Viscum > Viscum album. Next base: position 284,850,530 of record OY728151.1, on the reverse strand, counting down.
AACATCGAGTACGTAGACCATAATGGGCCAAGATTACTTCATAGTATGGAGAGGCTTTGGTGGAAGATGCAAAAAATTATCCTGGATCATGAATTCATGGAATCTTTTGGTAAAATAGATACATTCATGGACCACGGTGGGCCAAAAATTGCTCGACCTTTATATTTGGTTGGAGAGCTTCATCATTGCATGAGCAGCTCTAAATTAACTAGCATGAACTTCCTATATAACCTATGGAATCTCATCTTATGAAATGCAGTGGAGGATAATACCATTGAACTCAATTTTTTAGAGGATCTGATAAATACTATGAAAACTCTATAGGGTGAAGTAAATCATGCACCGATGGACTCACTCATGTTCAACTTGATTTATTGGGAAATTACCATGTTGGAGATACTCAATGAAAGGAGTTGTCCAATGAGGGGTCTCTTTTAGTACTATGGAAGGTGGAGTCGGGTGTCCCGATGTGGATGCACCAGTAGTGAGATGATTTACCTATTGGGTATCATCATCATCTATAGTAACTATATAAATGAATATTCGATGTTCCACATGGATAATCAAATCATCCTGGTTAGGCTTTGCAAGAGATGCAACATGGTTGGACAAGGCATTGGCTTTATGGTTTTGTGATTGAGGGACATGAGTAACTTCTGGAGAAGAAGGGAACTTGTCAATTATCTTGTGAGTTCACCCTAAGAAGGATATGATATTTGGTTTCCTTATGAAATAGTTTCAATTGATCTACTTGAGGACCAATTAAAAGTCCCCTTTCACTTGATGGTAAGGAATATCAATCTCAAGGTCTATCTCAAGACTAGTGATGAGGGATTGATACTCAGCCTCATTATTGGTGAGACCTTTTGAAAATAAGATCAAATAGGTAAGGACAGATTCCATAGACATGAGGAATATGATACTAAGGCCTAACCTGTTGAGTTTGAAAACATTGAGTCTCCTTCCAGTAGGGATTTGTAATGCACCATCAAAATTAATCTTCCAACATAGAATGAAATGATCTTCTTAGATTATTTCCTCCTCTGGGAAATCATATTCAAGAAACTGCTTTGCAGAGGATGAATGGGCATCAATAAAGTAGTCTATTTTCTGACCATTGACAGCTTTCTGCAGAATAAACAAGAAGTCAAACTACTGAAGGATCTCTACCTATCAATCTAGATGACCTTTCAACAAGGGGAGGTTCAAAAAATAATTTATTGGATCCACACATGACACAAGTTGTATCTCATAGTGCTATAAGTTATGTCACAACTTCCTGAAAGAAAATACCACCATAAGGAATCTTCTCTCAATAGGGGGAATTTTTTCTCCATATCGAGGAGTATGTGATTAAGATAGTAAAAAATTTTCCCCATCACCTATTTGTTATTCTGAGTGAGAAGGGAATTGAAGGATCATTCTAGGGCGGTCACATAAAGAACTACTGACTTTTCAGAGATGGGTGGAATTAGGACTAGAGAATGTAGTAGGTACTGCTTGATCTCCTCAAATGTGGCCTTACATTATTCATACCATTGGTTGTTAATAACTATCTTCATCAGTAGTGAAAATGGACTATACCTTCCATCCATGAATGAAATTAATCAGCGTATGTAGGATAATTTTCCTTGAAAGCCTTGGAGATCCTAAATGTTTCTCAGAGGAGGAATTTGAATGATAGACTAGATCTTCTCTGTATTGATCTTGATGCATCTATATTTGAAAATAAAGCTAAGAAACATTCCAAAAATTACCCTGAATACACACTTCAAGGGTTTCATCTATAGGTTATAGGAGTAGAAGAAGCCAAAATCTTTCTCAAGATCTCTGAGATGTTCCAAACACCATTATTATTTGACCACCAAATCATCCATATAGCATTACACAAATGTCCTAATAATAAGCTTTAATATGCGGTGCATGGTAAGATAATAAGTGGAACCTTCATTATCTAGACTAAAACTAATTACATGGAAATAGATAGTACCTTGTGGTGCTATAAAGGTGGTAGAATCTTCATCCTCATGATCCATTCAAATTTAATTATATCCAGAATACCCATCCAAGAATGAGAGATCTTGGAATCTAGTGGTAGCATTGATCACTATCATTGTCGTAGGAAGGGTAAACTCATCCTTTGGATAATGACAGTAGAGATCCCAGAAGTCGATGCATACTCGGATTTGTCCATTTTTTAGAAGGGAAGAGTGTTGGCTAGCCATTTAGGGGTATTGGAGTTCCTTGAAAAACTAGCTATAATGATCTCATCAACCTCAGCCTCAAACATGTCACCATGAAAATGGAGTATCTTTCTGGGAGGTTGTTTGAACCCGTGTTGGTTTTTCGGGAGACCAAGGAAGTGGATGGAGCCCTAAGGATCCAGTCTCGGCATCTCTCCATATCTCCTAGAAAATAAATCTCGATGCTACTTCAAGAAATCCACATACTATTGTTTCTCTTCTGTAGGAATAACTACACTGATCATTGTTGGTCTTAGATATGTATTTGTACCGAAGTTCACATGTACCGAATCATCAATAATGGGGGAGGAAACTTCTTCAAATGTGGGAGGAGAAATTTCAAAAATCTATCCATAATCTATAACATGAGGATCATCGACACCTGGAAATTCTTCTAAGTTGTATGACCCTGGAAGAATGCTAGAGTTAGCCTGAGCGGTGTTGGAATCCTCATTGGGGGACCTATGTGCTACTGAAACCTTGGATACAAAAGAGGTTTATTTATTCCATATGGACTTCGACCCAATAGGTTTCACATGATAATATCAAATTAGTAGTGGCACATTGGCTTGAGACAGTTCAAACTAGCCTATAAATACAAGAAAATATGACATATTACTGTTTCTGTTGGGCGAACATCCTGATACCTTACATGTGTAAGGGGCTCTGGGTTCACTCAAGCCTGTTTCATGTAGGAGTATGAAGAAATGATCTTCTGTTCCTTGCACTTGGGAATTAGCCTTCCCCTTATCCCAGAGTTGACAATGCATTGTCCCATGTCTAGGTTTGTATCCTCTAACCATTTAATAGGAAAAATTTAACCATCATCCATATCTACACATGGGTCAAACACAACGGTAGTATGCTCGACATCATTTCATTGAAAATTATTTTCCATGTGCCTATAGTAATCAGTATCCAGGTAGCAAGCTTCAAAAAAATAAAAGGGAGACATATCACCATGGATCACACCCACTTGACCATTAAGGGATTTCTTGAGGCATTGCTGATATGAGGAGGGGACCACAACAAGCATATAGAGCTATGTTCTACCCATCTGTGCATTATAGGTGGTGTCCTGTGAGATAACCATGAACTATGTGCTAGAAATAAGGCCATCGGATTGGGTCTTCAAGAATATTTTTCCAATAGGCGTATCCTCTATATTATCATTGAAGGACCCTGAAACACCATGAGAGGGGGTGAGAGAATCATGGTGTTAACATTTTCTTTTAAACATATGATCTTGTCCCACATCGGTAGGAACCTATTAAACTTGTCTGGAGTGGATGTTAGTAGAATAAAAAATCACATGCAATGTAATGACATATGAATTTTACATGGTTCACCACTAAGGTCTACGTCCAAGGATCATACGCCAACAATTTGTTGGGCATACCAAAAACCAGTAATATCAACAAGTTTTGGATTAAATTTTTTTAGAATAGTCACTTTGTACCAGGCGCACTGCCTTTACATGTGTTTAGGGATAGCATGCTACATCCCTCGAATCACTTCCACTGACTTCCCCTTGCTCACTGTGTTGGAAGAATCATCACTAAATTTATCAACTTGATGGTCACTTCAATGGTTTAGCATTAAATCAAGAATACGCAAATATAAATTTATGCTATGTTGAGGTCCATTAATCACCAAAATATGTAATTTATTTTCCCATACACTGATATTTTATGGAAATTAATATCACAAACAAATTTGTTCACTTTTCAGGAATCCTTGGGTGTTCTGCGTATTGTGTTCCAGGTATGGTGTGTGGAACACCTCATATATGTACCACTACCATTTCCACGTACTGTCTAGGTCCTCAGTGAACTTCCCTTCTCTAAAATACCTTACTCCACGTACTGCTCAGCTTCTCCAAGTACCGTACTACTCTGTGTACTGCCTTAATCTTCCATGTACTGTGAGAGATTCCTGTATGAACTGCACTCTCTTCCGCATACTGTTATCCATACATGGATGATTCTCTCTGTGTAACGTCTTCTCCTTCATGAAACAATTTTGGAATCACCATATTTATTCGAAAAATTTGAATCTTCAATCTCATCCCTTAACAAAGGGGATTACTACTCCAAAAATAGTCACATAACTCTGCAAATTTCGCTAATCCGATTTACCCAAATATTCAATGTGGGACAGTCTTCACTGTATATTGAACTCCATCTATGTATTGTTAGCCACCACCACGTACCGTTACTATTTCTCAGACTATATAAATCCCATGAACCATCAACATTCCACGTACCACATGACTTCAGTTTGTACCATCGATTTGAATCATCTTCGGTTTTGCACACCGCTCTACGTACCCTTCCTGCGGCAAGGTATGCGACTGCAAACCATTCCCGAAACATGGTACGCGGACCATGTTATAAGGTATTCAGTTCTCTAAATTTGAAAATTTTCTTTTCCATTTCACATAACATTCACTCCTATGTGATAAACCATTGTTTTCCAACATCAAACACCGGATTTTGAGGCAAAAAAATTTGGCTAAAACTGGAGCACTGCACCACCTCCAACAATGCTTTCAGCCTCAAATATAGGATCTCATTAATTGTGAACTCCCAAGTCATCCAAGAGAATATTTGACAAAAATAAACCAAAATCCATTATTATCATTGAAAAAACTTGGTTCCAACAATCTCCACCTTTGTTTTTTTTAGTAATCTCTAGATAAATTCACTGATGTGCCGACTATGATAAAAATCTAAAACATCAAGAAACAATCGAGACATCACAATAAGTCTACACGAGCAGTGATAGGTGTAGAGAAAAAGATATAGGACATTAATTGAGTTCCCATTCTTTTCATTTCTCCCCCGTAGTTTTTTTTAAATTGCCCATATTTCTTGTATCCAGAAAAACAAATATCACTCTCCATTGAATTTATGCATTCTCCCACATTGAAAATAAACACAATGGACCAAATCTTGACTTAAAGAGTAAAAGAAATTATCAACCAAGATCGTATCTCCTCCATAAACCTTCATCATTTCCATAACTAGATTAAAACAGTTAAAAACGTGGGTGAGGGGAATTTTTTAACCTCTTTATTCATTGGGAGGTGGCTTAAGACCGAGGTTCAACCGATGTTTCTCAAATATAAATGTTGATAGTGGATTGGTCATAATGTCAACAAATTGCTCATCGGTTCCCACATGGTCCATTTTAATCATTAATTTTTTAATTTTCCCTTGATGATGTGATGTCTAATTTCAATATGTCTCGTACAAGAATGATGAACATGATTCTTTAAAAGATCAACTTCACTCTTCTTATCGCAATAAATAACCATTTTTTGTTTCACTTTATCACCTATTTTAGTCAATCGCTACTTTATCCAAAGTAACTGAGTATATTCCTTGGAACCGGATATATATTCAGCTTCGACAGTACTAAGAGAATTACTTTCCAGTTTCATTCTTAACTAGCCCACACATTTCTTCCCAATATATAATGATCCACCACTGGTAAAATTTCCATCCCCTACATCTCCATCCCAGTCAGCATCAGAAAAAAAATATTGTTTAATATCTCTTCCTACAGAAAAGTATAGCCCATAATTATTCATACCATGAATGTATATCATGATTATTTTCACTGCCACCATATATTCATCCTTTGAATTACACTGAATACGGGCCACATGATAATTTGCAATGACAATATCTGGTTGTGTTTTTGTCAGGTATAGTAGCCTTCCACTGATTATTTTGTACATGGTGGGATACACATAAGTCCCTTCCTCATGCATTACAATCATTGATCCAACTATAAATGGATTAGATTGGTTTGGAATCATCCATATTGAATTTCTTCAGAATATCTATTGCATAATTTTCCAGATAAATGAAATTTTAATCCTTATTTTAAAGTACCTACAACCTAAAAATGTATTTGAGTTCACCAATCATGGGTATTTCAAATTATGATTTCATATGATTAGCCAAATTCATCCACTGAACCTAATCTGCTTCCACCAAAAATAATATCATCAACGTATACCAATAACATGAACTGATCCTTTTGAGAATTATTCATAGATATTTTGATCCACTACCCTTATTTTAAACTCAATATTTCCTAGATAAGAGTCCAATCAAGAGTACCATACCCATGGTTCATGTTTCTGGACATAAAGAGCTTTCTTTAATTTTGAAACCTTCAATTCATCATTGCCAAGAAAGAACCCCATAGGTTGTTCAATGTATACTTCTTCTTCAAATAATCCATTTAAGAATGTTTTCTATACATCCATTTGATACACTTTATAACCTCTTCATATATCTATGGCAATAAACATCTTGATTAACTCCAATCTCGCTACTGGAGAAAATGTGTCCTCAACTTGAATGCCTTCGATTTGTGAGTATCCTTTACAGACCAAGCATGCATTATTTTTAATCACATTTCCATCTTCATAAAATTTGTTCTTCAAAATACAATCCATAAAAATCACATTATTAACTTATGGTCTTTCAACAATATTCCATGTTTGATTTTTGTCAATCTGATGCAACACTTCATTCATTTCATTCACCGATGTGTCATCCTTTTCAGCCTCTTCAAATAAAAATGGTTACACAATTGATATAAATGTAGACTGTTCATTATTACTATTTCTATTTTTCTATTTTGGTGCATTCTAGTCCCCGAAAATGTTGGAATGATCAATCTATACTCTTCTATTTCCCCATTGGGGTTCGGTCAAATTCCCTCCAGCTATGGGTTCCTCTTATGACTCTTATTTAGAGTGAACGTCATGATGTGACTCCTGATAGTTTTTCAAACTGTCTTCTAACTCTGTATTATAAATTTCTCCATGTTCACATTATTCCTCATTTTATATCACATCATTATAATAATTCCTTATAGAATTCATGTTTTTATCCTCAATATCCTTAACATCACTGCTTTCCAAAATTCTTCCCAGTAGCTTATTGAAACAATTGTAGGCATTGTTGTTCATTGAGTATCCAAGATGTATTCCTTCTTCTGAATTGTCTCCATACATCCCTTTATTTCCTTCATTGTTTGTGATGATTCATTTTCTTCCTAATACCATAAAATATTTCAAAGAGAGATTCATTTCATGCCATAATTCATATTGTGTCTTTTTCTCAGCCATATATATCCCTATTCGATTTTGAATATAGCCTGAATATTTTACTACCACATTCCAGTAATGTCAAGGAATATGAATCTCAATAAGCATAGTTCTGGCCATATTGTTAACCTGTTGATTTCTATGATGAATAACTCCATTTTTCTGTTGAGTTCTCATAGATTCCGCCTCATGTTGTATCCCATGTTTCTATATGTAATTTTCAAATTCAATCGATATGTACTCCCATCCATTGTCAGACCACAAGACTTTTATCTTATGTCCAGTATCATTTCTAGTGATTCAATGATAGGTTTTCATGAAGTCAATAACTTTTCATTTCTTGTGTATAACATTTACACATGCCATTGTACTATAATAATCTTTGAAAATAACAATGTACCTTTCTCTACGTGTTCCATAAAAATTTATCGGTCAACATACATCAATATAGATGAGGTCAAAGAGATTTGATGCCCTTTTTTTCTTTGGATGGTAGGAAATGCAGACCAGTTTCCCTTACATGATATCATCATAGGTCTTTTCTCATTCATGCTTCAGATCAGGAATATCCAAGAATTTATTATGCTTAGATATATTTTCCATGTCTTTCTGATTCAAGATCCCAAATATCCAATGCCATAACTTGTTTTCCTCCTCAACTATTTGGCATAAAATTTTCTCTTTGCTTTCAAATTGATATAAGTTTTTATCTGTTCTTCCACCTTTCATGAGAGAATTCCCAAACATTCTTCTTATAGTACAACAATTCTTATTGTATGTCACAATAAGACCTAAGTAACAGAGTATAATAGAACTAAAAATATTGTGACACAGACCATCCACATAAAGGACTTAAAATTTCATCATCTCTCCATTAGCTAGCTCCTTACTTACACTGCCTTTTATCTTCAATGCACCATCGTTACCATACCTCATAGTTCCATCGACCATTTTCTTAAAATTTGTTAACATATCTTCATTACCCATAATATGGGATGGACATCCAATTTTAAGAATCCAAGTGATGTTGTTCTTTGTAGCTTTATGGTATACATCTACAAAATTGTATTTTTCAATTTTCCACTTTTCATTCAATGAGATATTGGACTAATTGTAGGACACAAATGGATTTTAAATTCCCCCTTCTATGTACATGTGTTTTTCATATTTAAATTCTTGTTCTATTGGAGAAAACATATTTAAAATAGAAACACTATCTGGTTGACGAGTATTGACTCGTCTCTAAGCATTGAAAGAATTCATTCTGTCATACCTCTTTCTACAATAAATATATTTATACCAAAATTTAGAATAGTGAAAAAAATACACATAGAAATTATTTCTTCTATAAAAAGTAGGATATGAATATGTTCTTCTTTGTTTAACTCCTAACTCTTCCCCATTCATATATCTCCATTCCTCTTCATAGTATGACTTGGTATGGTCCGGATACACACAAAATTGAAACTTCCTTAAAGGAAATGACTTCTCACATCAATTTTTTCCCATGTATTCTTCCTTGAGAATATAGGTTAACTCCATTTGATTTTTGGAAACTCGAGGATAATCTTAATTTCTCCTTTAATTTTGATTTAAGGGTTCCTTTTTCAGCACTTCTGGTGGATTTTATAAATGATCAAGTTTCATCTTCATTTATTCTAGTTCACTTAATTTAAAACGTTTGATATTTCAGAATCACAACCGATTCCACTATTTCCCATGCATGCAGGTCTTTGATCACTCAATATCTTTTCAACTCCACTAGATCCACATTTTTCTATCTCTTGAAGATCAGCATCTGAGAACCTTTGAAATTTAATTTTCTTCTTTGCTTCTTTTGATTTTGATTCACTTTAGAAGTTACTTCTCAGAGTAACAACTTATTCTTTGAGTCCCTCAACAGTCTTGGACTTCTACTCCAGTCTTAAGGTCTGGGGATTGATAGCCTTTTCTTGTTCATTAATTATGAGTTTTAGTTCCACAACATAATCAGTGATTTCATGGATCGATGATTGTACTTTCAAAATTTCTTATAGTCATTCAATTACTACTTCCAGCTGATCAATATATTATGATGATTACCTCACCATTGCTTTCCACTTATTACATATCTTACATTTATTCTCAAGATTTTAAAATCATCTTTAATTTAAAACATTGGATCGACATTAGCTGTCATCTGATTATCTTTAACTTTTTATATCAATGGTTCTGACTATTCAATGGTATCCATCATGGAAGCACGGTTCCTAGATTTTAATTCAACTTCATCTTCCTCAAAGAGTTCATTGACATCGTCTTATTCTTCAAAAACAAAACTCTTCCATATAAATTTATTTCCAAATTTTAAGTCTCTTTTTTCAAAAAACATTTTTTGAGGCTTTTGAGTTTATCTATCATCACTTTCTTTATCATTGAAATTTCTTGTGAATCAAGAGGCAATGTTCCAAACTCTACCATAGTGAAAACACACCAGAGGTAGCTTTCCTTACAATTTCCTTGTTCCCTTATTGAGTTTCCTAACAATGATAGAAAGAACTTAGTTTTCATCATCATCTTCATCAACAAAATATCTCGAAATTTCCAGTTTGTCTACAACATTGAATCCCATTTATTTTATTACATGATTCATTGCATATTCTAAGTTGAATATCATCTCATATGACACCAGGATTATTAGAAGATCATCAAGAGAATATTTTGAAATATCCATCCCTTAAGGAGGTAAAACCATTTCATTATAATGGGGCAGAAGCCTTCTCAAGATTTCCTTTACAATATCAATGTCATTGATCTCTTAAGAAAGACCTAGAATTGATACTATAACATTGAAAATTAAATTGAAGAATGCATATAATTTTTCATTAGGGTGAATATTCAGATCATCAATCCTATTGTGTAAAACTTTTAGTTTCACCTCCTTCACTTTGTTGTCACCTAAAAAAATATTCTCCAATTTGTCCCACATATAAATTACTAACATAATGTTAAAAAAACATCAGATATATATGATCATAAATAGAATTAGTTAAGTAATTCTATGCTTTGAATCATTATTTATCATTTTATGGTTTGTATCTGTTACATATAGACCGTTTGGATCAGTGAGCTGTATTCCTTATGCAGTAGCCAAAAGTATATCAATTTCAAGAGATCATAGATGATATTTCATCCTATTGTTCTCTATTTGAATCTAACTTCCATAAAAAAGTAACTCCCTTAAAATTAACTGCATTATATATGTCATAAAAATAGGAAAGATTTAACACCATCAACTATTACCCTCTAATGCAACTTGATGGACCATGGAACACCCTCATATGGGAGGGGTGAATCAGTGTGTAAACTTTTTTCTTTTAAACTGAAAGATCTTGTTCCCTTATTAGTAGGAACCTATTAAACCTGTCTGAAGAGTATGTGCAGAATATAAAGAATCACATGCAAAGAATTGACAAAATAATTTTACTTGGTTCACCACTAAGGGACACATCCATGGAGCATATGTCGACAATGTTTCAGTTATACCAAAAACCACTAATCATCACAAGTTGTGGATTAAAATAATTTGGCATAGTCACTATTTTATAGGAACACTACCTTTACAATGTTTTAGGGATATCACACTACGTCTCTCAGATCACTTACACTGACTCACCCTTGCTCACTACGTTGGAAGGATCTTTACTCAGTTTATTGACAGTAAGGTCACTTCAATGGTTTAGCATTAAATCATGCATCCTAAACTATAAATGGATTCTCAGTTGAAGTATTTTAATCACCCATAGCTATAACTTATTTTATCATACACTTAACTTTAATGGAAATTAATTTCCCAAACTGATTTGGTCAATTTTCAGGCTTTCGTGTGTATTCCGCGTACTGTGTTCAGTGTATGGTGTGCAGACCACCACCTCCGTGTACCACTTCTGTTTCCACGTACCATCCTGGTACTTGGTGTACTACCCTAGTCCGAATACTATTTTACTCAGCGTACTAGTCAGCTTCTCCACATACCATCATACTCCGCGTACTGCCTTACTCCGCTGCATACTGTGATAGCTTCCTGCGCAAACCACACTCTTTTGTGGACTGTTTTTGGTACGTAGATGATTATCTCCACATATTGTCATCTCCTTCGCAAACCACTTCAGACTTCACCATATTTCTTCCCAAAATATTTATCCTTAATATCACCACATAACAAAGGGGATTACTTCTCCTTAAATAGGTACATAACTCCTCAAATTTCGCAAATATGATTTACCCAAATTTTCATTGTGGGACAATATTCACTATATACTAAAATCTATCTGCATTCTATCATCCTCCACCACATACCACTCTTATTTTGTGAACCGTATTAATCCAACAAACCTTTAGAATTCCCCATACCACATTTCTTCACCATGTACCATTTCTGTGAACAGTTTTCAGTTTTTCTCACCGCTCCGTGTACTGTTCCCACTATCAGGTACGCAGTGACGAACCATTCTCGGAACATTGTAAACATTCCATGTTTCAAGGTACGTGGTTACCTTATTTAACCAATTTTCTTTGTCATTTCTCATACCGTTCCCTCCTTCATGAAAAACCATTGTTTTCCATCATCAATATCTTGATTTTGGGGCCCAGAAATTCGGAAAACACTGGGAAACTTCACCACCTTCAACACTGACTTCATCTTCAATTATATGAACTCATTCTATTTTGTGAACCGTAGTAATCCAACAAACCTTTAGAATTTCCCATACCAAATTTCTTCACCATGTACTATTTCTGTGAACTGTTTTCAGTTTTTCGCACTGCTCCGTGTACTGTTCCCACTACCAGGCACGCAGTGACGAACCATTCTCGGAACATTGTAAACATTCCATGTTTCAAGGTACGTGGTTACCTTATTTAACCAATTTTATTTGTCGTTTCTCATACCATTCCCTCCTTCATGAAAACCATTGTTTTCCATCATCAATATCTTGATTTTGGGCCCCAGAAATTTGGAAAACACTGGGAAACTTCACCACCTTCAACACTTCCTTCATCTTCAATTGTATGACCTCATTCTTTCAGAACTCTCTAGTCACCCATCTTTATATTGACAAATAAAAAAAACCAAACTCCATTATTATCAACAAACAGACTTGGTTCAAATATTTATAACCTTGAATCCTCATGTTAGAGGGATCTAGATCCACTTTGGACAACCCCATCTTATGGAGAATCCAGATTAGGCTGAGATTGATCCAGAAACTCATGTCAATGAGAGAGTGGAGGATTTAAACACCATTGAATAGAAAAGTGATATAAAGTGGTCATATGTGGCCATTTATGGTAGAACCTTAATCTTCTCTTGGTAAAGAAATGATTTAATCACTTTCTACATGCTCTACATCCTCAGCATGGAAGGATTATACAGCCGCTGCCACTGTTTCAAATTATAGGGGGATTCTTAAAGCCTATATGAGGGCTTCACGCATGTCTGAAGATATGCATAGAGCCTCAATGATCTAGAGACTTTGAAGTAATGATGGAAATGTGCATAAGTACATCATACTTCCATGCAATTCACACACTTCTACTGATAATAGGATGCTTCAAATCATGATGTATAACGGATAGTACAGGTCAAAACGGTAGATTTTTTTTTGTATTGGGGATATCCCACTACTCATCTATTGGTTTGTGCCGAGTGACCAATAGTTGATGATAAGATGATCGAGGCTTGTCCATAATTGAATACAACTAATCATTATGTGGTCGTGGAAGCTTTTCCTGATCAAGCAACATGAACGGTGGTGGGGGTGAATCTAACAAAATATGGTGACAAGTATTTGCATGATGAGATATGTGATGTGCCATCTTTCTTGTCTTTGTGGAATGTTTAGCTTAGCTAGGACCACTATACTGAACATTCTTGCACTTCACATACCCATGGATTTATTGACACAGGCATCAGCTAGGGATAATATGAGGGTCTATCTAGAATTTTTTGTCTTCAGAAACCATGTAAGGATCCACTAGTTCGAAAATATTCATTGAGGTATAACATTGATCATCAATATTAAAGTCTTCTATTTCCCAGAGTATTTTTTGGACAATACCCATCTTAGGGGGCATGAAGTTAGTGAGAGTATGGGAAAAATTTGGTACAAGCATAGGGTTTTTCGTTTCCTAGTACTTTCGATGCTTGATCTCCTAAGAGGTAATAGGATGAGATGTCAATGCAGAACTAATAGATGATGGTATCATTGCGACCACATAAGGCTCATGATGATTTAAACATGAACAGATAATACCGTGGTCATGGGAAACTTCCCTAAGATCTATCCAGTTGTCATACATTTGAGAGCCACGGTGAGAGACCTTCTACCATTAACCCTTACTATTTCTATTATGCATTTCAATGATACATGACACATGTTTTGGGGTAAGACCGAATCTAACTATATTGTTATCTACTTGGTCTTGGATCAAGTATTTGAATAAACAACATTACTTGCAAGCGTTTCCAAGAAAGATTTGATAGGGTGAGCAGTTTAAAAAATCAGTGAGATATACCTCTTTGGTACTTTTGTATTCTAGAAATCGTAGGATTCCCTAATCAAAGGCACACTAGGAGTAGCTAGGGACCTAGTACTCATTGATTGAGTAGGTTTGGATTCATTGATCTAGGAAAGGGGATTTGGGAACCTGACCCTGATGAGGGGCTGGAGCCTAGTGAAGGGGTGGAACCTGGTTGTCTCCCTTAAGTAGTGGTGGTGCATTATGTTGTTGCACCTATGGATTCTATGGTAGGTGATTATAACCTGGTGGTTGAGCATGAGGTGGTGGCCCTCGACAAGGATATGGAAGTGGATTTTTCAGTAACAATTCTATTTTTCTAGGGGCCTATATCTGTGAAACAACACCAGCCTTCTCCAGGGAAACTCTTACTATAGAAACTATGATAGGAAACAAACATACATGTTGGGATTTCTGTAAGCCCTCCTCTAGGCATTGAGACTTGTTAGAAAATTCCCAAAATCCACTCAAGATGTTCTAAGTGATGATATAATGAATTGGTTCATTCTCAACATTCATTATGCACATTGTTAATAGTTTTTCCTGAGTCAGTTGCATATCGAGTTAATAAATGAGACCCTTCCACCTAGTGAAAATGTCTGCCACACAATCATGTGGCATTTTCATTAACTTGAAGAGGTCATCAATACTAGTCTTCTGAGTGGTGGAAATGAACAAGTTGAGAAACATCCAAAAAAGTTACCCCCATCCAACTATAGACCCAATGGGTAACAAGTAGTACTAGACAAACATGGGCCCTTCCTATGTCTGTATGAAACACTAGATCATAGCAAATTTCTAGTGCGATGGAGTTCCCATCGTGGGTCCACACCATGAAATGAAGTGGTCTAGATGATGTAAAAGATCTCTTATACCTTTTAAATGGGATAATGAAGTATTTATATAACCTAGGGGTGCTAGAATATCATCAACCCATTCCGAATATAGATTATCATCAGGAGAGATTGCCACCTATCAAGTTTTAAGATCCTCAAGTTGAAAAATAAGAGTGTCCATCAGATCATCCTGATGAGGATTCATATCTTGAAAAGGGTCCTTGACTAACAGAGCATCATAAGGTTCCTCAACATGGTAAACAATCCTAAAGTATTGTGGAGCGTTTGGTGGGATGACATGAGGGGCTGTTGGAGAAACCTACGGAGTGGTTG
Source organism: Viscum album (assembly GCA_963277665.1). Taxonomy (NCBI): domain Eukaryota; kingdom Viridiplantae; phylum Streptophyta; class Magnoliopsida; order Santalales; family Viscaceae; genus Viscum; species Viscum album. Next base: position 284,835,429 of record OY728151.1, on the reverse strand, counting down.
ATATAAAACTAAGGGAGGACGATATAACCAGATCCAGGTCTTGAGTAGGATTCTCATATGGATTGGGTGGATTTGGTGATCTATACCTTTCTTTCTTTGCATAAACTATGGATTCTACCTAGTCTATATGGGTAGGGTTATTGAGATCACTAGGAGGAACCTCGCTAATGGGAAACTTTACCTTACCATGCTGCCACGATCATAGATTGTCATAATTTGGTCATCACTCTTCCATGATTTTATCAAGGAGTTCATCAACAATTTTCATCTATTTAGTGAGATGTTGATGCAATGAAAACGTTTTAGGATCATCCTATGTCTTATGAACTAATCCAAATGGGTTAGGGTGCATGATTCTACCAACATGCTCTTTACCCATACTAGGGTCTTGACCAAGTGGCAATGAATCAGAAGGTGCATGAAAGCCAAGAAAGGTTCTTTGATAGTGATTTTCGACACATGCAGGGTCCTCCTTGTGTTGTGCATCCCCAAAGGGCGTTTCATCTTCTCCAGAACCTCTGTCAATTCTCTTTTCTTGGTATATCTATTGAAAACCCATTTTCACTCAGATGAAACCCGAATGTATATCCTCGATATCACCGAGTGAACCAAGTTGGTGTAGGATAGGACTGAAATGCAGGGAAGCATAAATCCCCCAGTCACAGATCATGACATGTGGTGAAGCATCCTTAATAGCTCCTTGAAGCACTGTAAAGCTCTGAATGAATAGTTGATGGAGGGTCTGATGATAATTGGGTGAAGTAGGGTTCTGAGAAATAAAGAGTATGTCCAAATAAACTCGGTGGAACTACTTACCAATATCATTGAAGTGTTACCATATTTTAGGGTAAGGTAGCCATTGATGATGGAGATAGAAATGAATCATCCCTAAGGTTATATGAAAGAGAAAAACCATATCCTTGGTGAGGGACTCAAGAATATTATAAATCATAGTTTAAAATAGCCAGAACATCTTAGGGATATGTTCTCTTATGAGAGTTTCCAACAAATTTCTAGGCTCAGAATCAAGATCCAGCCCTTGGTTTCCCCATTCATTGATTGTGGGTGGTCAAGGAACCAGTAACAGCACTGATGTATACATTTTTAGTGGTAAGATGGTTGGGGAAGAGTATGATGTGTGAGCTGAAAAGCCCCTGCATATTTGGATATCTTCATTAGAATGCTCTAGCTAAATCACCACAACCCTATATGACCAGGTTCTGACCCCCACTTACTATACAGAAGGGGAAATTATTGGTGGTGGATCACACTGGTTCTCATTTTTGATTCGCCCCCAGAACAATTCTTCATGATCTCTTATTAAGGTAGATAATGATCCATGTAATGACAGAGCTGATTTCATAGCAAGACCCTAAAAGGGATCCAATTATTCCTCCTTATGTATGTATCTACTGAGGGGTTCTGTGATCCAGTGCATCTCACATTCTTGGAGAACAAAGCTGATACTCTTAGTTCTTTCCCTAGGCCCTGATATAGGGGATCAGGGTGAGGGTTCCATCATTGAGTCACACTTCACTTCAATTTCTGAAAGAGGACTGGTTTGATCATGATCCATGGTTTCTCAAATCTCTTCCTATGGGAGTAGCAACATTCCCTCCTACCCCAGAACATTTCTTCATGGTAGGGTATATTTTTTACATAGGTAGAACCACTGTGCGATCAGATGGTGGAGCACAGAAGACTCCCACTTGGATAAGATGAGGTTTAGGGGGAACCCAGTCAAATGTTGAATGGAACAAGGGGAGTACCTTTATGATGATGGGTGACAGGGCATGGAGGACCTTCTCCATGGTTGATGCCATCATGGGGAGTGCCTCCTCTTGAGATGGAGATGATATGAGGAGGTCCTTCATGCTGATGACCTGAAATATTAGGAAAACATCCATACATGGGATCATGAACATAGGGAGGACCTCTGTTGTGGTAGGTAATAGTGGCATGGGGAGGAGCTCCATACTGAATGTGGGAATGGGGAGTACGTCCACTCTGGCTAATGATGGTACTGAGAGGACCTTCGTAATGAATCTTATCATCGTTGGTTGTCCCGCGATGGATGTTACTTGCATTAGAATCTCAAGGAGTCAACCCAAACTATCCACGGGGTGGTTGAGGTATCAATCCCGATCTGGCGTAGAGAAGCCTATGTTCTTTAGTAATAGAGAGTTGATATAACTTGCTAATGGTGGATCAAGTCACTGAAGCCATGAATTATGATTCCCCTAAGGGGAATCCTCTTGAGATTCCACCAGACGTTGGTGTCAGGTCAGCCAAAATGGGGCTGGGTGTATAGAGGTATGGACCAATTACTCCTCAGCCTATAGGACAGGCTTATAGTGCCGACATGGCCTAGTGGGAGCCCTTCATGGAGGCTCCCTACCTGATGTCATAGCCGAGAGGACTCGAACATCCCTTAATTCATCAGTATAAGGGAGTGAGTTAAAATTTCATTCTAGGGAGAGGATATTGAAATTATTAAAGTTCATAGTGGGGAGAATTGGCTCCCTATGTGGCCCTTGGGGTGGTGGAGTTAGTGGGGCACAGAAGCCTCCAATTCTTGATGGGCCATATCCCTCTTCAAGATGACCCCCTCAAATTTTTACAATTGAATAAGAGTATCAATCACTATCTTTTGAATAAATTCATAGGGTGAGATGGGTTTTGGTCACCTAGTAGTTGTAGTCATGGGAGTGAATGAAAAAAAGGTGAAGTTGTGCGGGATTTCCATATTTGTATTTCCCCTTCCCATTTGTCTGTGGGTGGGAGGTGATCAGTTTCCTACAGCTATAGCATGGGTCCTGCAATGTAAGATGATTCAACCCCCAGTACAGATTGTGGGAAAGAAATGACCAGTTCCCCAACATTGTTTAGACTTACATGGATAGATTGAAAGATTCCCACTGAAAATATCACTGATCGGGATTCCCAATGATTAGCTACCCAAATTCCTGGGGATTTTCATGTCGGGCCCACTATTTTCTTGTTGGGACCTAGCACCGAAAAGTAGCAACCAGTTACATGCTAATCTGTTGATTCCCCAAATTCTACTAATCCCCACATTAATGAGATTAATTTCCTGTTAGGTTCTCCATTTTTTTCTAATTCTTTCGCAGGGCATGAATTGTTTATGGGGACACACTAATTTTTGCCCCACATTCCCATGTTCTTATGTGGGGAAACATTTTTTACTTTTTCAGATATTTTTCCCCTTTATTGAAACAAGATGATGGGATGTGGGTATCTCATTCTGTGGATTCTTCCTCGGATTTTGTCGCCTTGTTCGGGTCTCCCTTAATGATTAAGACTTTGTCTGTGAAACTCTACCCAATTCCATATATTTGTGGACACTATTTAATTACACTATGTTTTATAGGACATTCCCAAGGGGGTCATGTCAGTGCCACAACCATAGGTCCGGAGAGTAGTCCCTTTGAGTAATCTCTGGAATTTCTGGACACTGAGACACTAGTACACCTAGATTTTTCCAAATCATATGGCTTCATTAGAGAGTTGATGCTCGAGGAATACCAAATAAAATGCATGGAATTATATGTATGAGGCATGTCTCTGGGATTTTTCTTATCTTCCCATGTTTAAAACGGGTTATGTAATGATTTTAACATCTAGAGAAGACATATTGGACTGATCAGAACACTGATTTGAGTTGATCAGATGGGTACATACCATGAAGAGAGTACCTAGATAGTTTACCAGATGGATGGGTCAGAATTCACAATAAGGATGGTCATAGGATGGGGTGTACCACAAAGGAGAGGGTTTCACATTGTAAAAGCTGATTTGGACACCACAAAGGGGAATCAAAGAGGGGGATGGGTCCATGCAATGGGGACACCAATGTCCACTATTGGCAGGGATTGAACCTCAAAGGGGATTCCTATGTACCCTTTATAGAAGATAAGAATCAAAACCCATGTTGTTCAAGTGGGTGAAGCATGGAATCAGGGTGAACAAAAAAAGACAACTAACCAGAAGCATGTTGGTCCATATGCTTGGTTAGCAGCCCATATGTATGGCCTGATTTCTTTAAGATGTGGTGGCTCGGGTAAAATTAGGATCGACATGGATGAAGTGTCAAAAGATAGAATTAATGAGGATTGAACCAAAAATTGGTGTGAAGGTGGATGTTTAGGTCTTGAACCATAAAGAGGATTCCTACATATCCCCATATAAGGGAATAGAAGTCCACTCAGTTTTGGGATGGTGCGATAAGTCACTTGAGGAGGCATCTCATGAGAATTGGATGCATCGATGGGGACCCGATGGAAATGGAACCAAAAGATTAAGGCATGATCTTCATGAGGCACAAAGGCTCGAGGGATAGAGTAGGATGTGTAATAGGAGATGCGATTGAACCATATGGAGGATTCCTACATACCTTACTCAATAAGGGACAATAACAAAGTCCACAGAGTTCAGATATGGGGGAATAGTATCGGGGTGTACACATAATACAAAAAATAGAAATACATACTAGAGATTACATGTGGTTAGTATCCTATCACAGGAAGGGAAATCTTGGTTGGAAGAGTATGGATTTAATGCGGGGCTTACACATAGTTAGCTTCCATAGAACTGTTTTGACACCAAAATGGTCAGAAAAAGGATGTGAGACTCAAAAAAGGGGACACAAAAGTTAACCAGTGTTTGTGGTTGAACCTCAGAGTGGATTCTTAGATACCCTATCTTGGAAATAGGGATCAAAACCCTTGTAGTTTGAAATATTATAGATTAACTATAAGGCCCCAGCCTTAAACCTTACTTAATATTGAGTTATTACAAGATTACACATTGAGGATCTTTTCAGGTTTAGAGTTTTAGAGAATTAGATCATGAAACTAGCATTACATTCCACATTTAAAAAAAAGTGGTTACATAAAATATAGTATTCATTCTTCCCATCAACGGAAACATATTTAAAATAAAACATGGATTCTTTCGTGACACTCCCTTAACACTATCATCACATCATGAACCTTTCCCTTGACCTGTGAAAAACATTTCAAAAAAAAACATGGGATGAGCATAAAAAGCCCAGTAAAGGATACACAAAGAAGGAAAACTGTTAGTTTTTCAAAAACAACAAGTAAACCATGAGTACTTTACCAAAGTAATATTTTTCACCTTTATGAAGTAGTAAAAACTCTTCACTGAATAAAAGATCATTACTTACCCTTTTGTAACCAAAATATTACCATAAAACCCATATAAAGAACACATAACATATATAGGTAACTTGGGACATAAACATACTTAAATGGAATAACCATACGGTCGACTTCCACACACACTTAATGGAATAGCCATACGGCCGACTTCCATACCCAATGCATTGGAGGTTATAACGTAACCACATGTCCTGGTATTCACGACACCACCCGTCATATGGTTTATCACATAACCACCCGTAAAATGTCCAAGTACCATCATTACACATAAAATATTGAAAATATAAACATTTCAATAACAACATTTCATTTTCAATCACAATAAGTAATTCCCAGATATTGAATTAATCAATCCATTTTCAAAAACCATTTAAAAGAGATTTTTGAATCAATGTGTCCCATACCACTTTGAAGCTTTTAATGGAATTATAATTTTAGAACATTAATTTCCATATAAATAAATACTGAAAACCATTTTGAAAACATGGACATTAAATATAAATATTTAGAATAATAAATCTTTAAAACATTTAAAACGATATTTTTTTTAAATAGTTTTTAACAAAATGAGAGAATCTTGAATACAAAAAATAGCGGAATAACATTTAATAAGAACTTTATTATATCATGAGAATAAAGGGATTTATGATATAATATGTCAAAGGACAGTATACACACCATATAAGAGTGAATTGGGGCATAACAACAATGAAGTCTTAAAAGAAATGTAAAATGAGATGAAATCCATTATAAAGAAGGTATCCTTAAATTAAGGATAAATCAATCTCATAATTATGTGTGACAAATATAAATACACCCAATATAAGTGGATATTAATTGTAAAACAATCAAAGGTTATTCACACATATTCAAAGGATTACATATTCAATAACTACATGTTGAACCCAAAGAAATCGAAATTGGGTTAAGAAGTTCCCTTTGTAAAATTCGAAAGCCTAATGGCGTCACATAAAATTTTACAAAAAGGGTTGATGAGAGAGATAAAGGGGATATAATCACTTGGACATAAAATTTACATAAATAAGGATAAATAATAACATATCCCAACATAATAGTTTGTGAATTAAAAGACATAACAAAAGAAGTCTTTTAAAAAAAGGAGGGTGAAAGGTCCCCTTACCGAGTTGGGTAACTTTCGAAAAGTACACCCCATGGAAGAAGGTTCATACAATGAAGATGTAAATACCCATAAATAAAATTATAGTACACAAAGTGTATAATAATGGGCATTACATACACCACTAAAAGGAAATAGTGGCAAACGTAGCATAAATGTCATGGGAATAAAAGTGAGATGAAAAATCCCTTACCAAAACTTGGCAGCCTAACGACGCCACTTAAAACTTCCAAAAATGGATTTATGAGATCAAATACGGTATCCCATAATATTAAAATAAAAAGTAAAGTATGAGGAATATAAAAGAACATCCCCAAACATATGAAATATGGGCTTAAAATAAATGACATAAATGAGAGTACTTAAAAAGAAATAGAGAGGTTGGATCCCTTACCTCGGGTCCGACCTGACTCGATCGTTCTTTAACATCCTGAATAATAAACTTGAGTTAATTTCTACTTGCTTAAGAACCTTTTTCATGTTCATTATTGCTTTTATATAACTTATTACCATGTTATAAACATTATTTAATCATTTAAGTTAATAATGTTTGTTTTGTCGACATTTGGTTCTTAAGTCGAAAGTGGACTTCTTACAATTACACGTTGTTCATGTGGTAACAGGTTCATTATATCCATAATGATATTAATGATTTGGGTAACATATATATCATATATATCCAGAATATACACGTATTTATAATATTACATAATCATTTATGGGTATGAAATGAAATGCACCGTTCATGGAGACGGTAAGCCGTACGTACGCATGAATGCTACTTTCATTTCTATTTCATATTTTATAGAATGGAATCATAATGATATAAAGGTATATTATAATTCCAGTATAATATCATATATAATACCATTAATTACATCCTTTATACCTCCCACGTATGGCATTAACGAATCAAATCACTTTGAGGGGGCGATAGTCCGCACTTCCTAAAATGAAGATATCGCGTTTACTCATAATGGTAACCATAAATGATATGCCATAAATTAAAAATACAGAAGATTAAGTAAAAAATAAATATATTATATATAATATATAAATATATTGACATCTTAATGACCACCTTTTAAGGTGTTAAAATTATATGGAACAATCATCGTTTCGTGAGGCAGAAAATATCCAATCACACATACAGTATGTTCTTTAACCATTAGATGAAGGTGTGTGTAAGTGTAGATCTAATAATTCTTATAAAAACATCCTAGTATATTTAAGATACTGTAGTTGTTACAAAAGAAATTAATAAAAAGAGTTTAGGGGGTTGGAGAAGCAAAATAAAACAAAAGGACTCAAGTGAAGACATTACCTTAAAATCGGGTAACACCCTTTGGTTTGAGCTCAAAGGCTTCATTGGGAAGACTTATGCCCAAAGTGAGGCTTCAAGGAGTTATAGAGTGATGTGGAGAGACAATATGGGCAGGGGTAGGTAGTGCCAAAGGATTTGGAAGTGTGGGTAAGAAGGCAGAGGTGGGGGCCTTTTATAAGAGGAGAGGAGGGGCACTCTTGGAAAGTAAATAAGTGTTACTTTATTTTAGAATGATTTTCAGATTTTAATGTTCCCACATTGATGTTTTTGGAGGATAAGGTGATAAGGGTTCTAAATCCACCCATCCAATAGGTTTTGGACATGTTTAGGTCTTAGATTTTACATTATCATTCCATTTTATTTAAATTGTTAAATAATGAGGTCATCGCTGCATCATCATGATGTCATAAATAATTTAATTTATTTAATGTCTAAAAATTATAAAAGAAATAATATGATGTATGAAATCTTTTTATCTTTCCAATGAATATTTATATTCAAAAATCAGACTTGTATAACCCCATGTAAAAATTGTTTTAGTAAAACATCTCATGTTTGTGTCATTTTTACTTTAACATTAAATAAAAAGTTATATATGTCATTTTCCAACCAAAGTGGCTCCATGGGGTCCCCAAGTTGACCCATGGATTTTCTTGGTCGGAAATGACACATCCAATGAGGGTAGAACATGTGTCTAGGGCATTTCATTTTATTAAAACATTATTCTTACCTTAAACTACACTAATTACCTCTAATCGCGATTAAAAACTTAATAAGTTACTATTCACCAAAAAATTATTTTAATCTCATTGAACCACATTTTACATCATAATGACAACCATGTATGTCGGATTTTTGAAATTAAAAACACCAAGATGGCAAAATTTCATTTAAACGGAAAATCAGTTTTTATAAGTACCACTTAGTGGTTTCACTATTCAAAAAAAATTGACGTTTTCGAGAAAATTACCAAAAAATCACCCTAACATATATTTGATATTAAGAATTCAAAAATTATTTCTATTTTAAAAAATTCAAAACATATAAGTTTCATTAATTAATTTAATAATTAATTCCCGTTGTCAAAACAAATAGTGTGTTTTTATGAAACAAAATTTATCAAAAGATTGACACTAGTTTAAGTCCGATTTCAAAGTTAAATTAATTCCAACGACCACTATTGGATTAAATGGTAAAAATATATTCTAATTTCACTTTAAAACCAATTCAAAAGATAATCTAATCATATAAATAAATTAGATTAAAAATAGGTTTTGAATTAAAATACAACATTTTTCACTATTCATTAAAAATTGAACTTTTTTGGAAAAATACCAAAAATTTACACAAAGTAAATTTTGATTCTCAATTCTAAAGAAGAATTTTATTTTGTCAAATATAACACATAAAATTGTCACAAAGTGCATTTAAAAGAGGTTCTCCATCAAAAGGCGGTTAATCGACCTTTTAAAGATTATTATAATTTTTACGCTTAAAATTGGATTCATTCGCATTTTTAATCCTCTAACATTTATTGTAAAAAGTAAAAGTATTTGACAAACATATATAATCATTTTTAGTTAGTTCTATTCATTCCCGCCATCACAACAACTAGGCGTTAACTACCATTTAAAATATTATTATTTTATTATTAGAGTGCAACGTAAGATTCCCAGGAAACTCGTTGTTGCGTGTTGGGTACGCCATCGAGCATAGCGTCCCCTTTAAAGTTATATTAATATTTTATTCACAAATATGGATAAATGTGAAAATGACATACTCTTTATTTACCTGGGGTGTTACATCCTTCCCCCCTTTTAAGAATTGCGTCCTCGCAATTTTAAAATTGGGCTTGGAAACTTCATTGGAAATCCCACATCGGAACAAGAGTTAGTAAAAAAATCAATTTAAGAAAAAATAAAGAAAGATAAGTACAAAGGTCACCCGAGTTAACCCATACTAGGATTCCAAGTATGAAAATATGGACATGGAAGAAAAAAACAGAGGGTCATGTTCTGATGGAGTGTGATAGTAAACATGTCTGGGAGAAAGTTAACCATAAGAAAATCACAAACTTGTGATGGGTTAAACGGTATTCGATTCCCCTGTAGGAAAAGTTAATAGGCAACATGTTTGTTTTAAGTTACTTTTTATTGAGGAATTTATTTATAAGGAAACATAATCACTTATCATGTTGACTTTCAACTTTTACTAGATTCCTTAATCAAACTCATATTTTCTCCAAAAGACGAGTATTTAGGAAGACTTGTTCGCATTAAGAGTACTATAATAAATTTCTAGAGAATCACCTAATCCACAATAGATAACTATATACTTCCCATGTCTTTAGACTCTAACCAAAACCAAAACCAAAAATGTTAGTACAAGATCAGATAATCCAGAAAAGGATAACCCTTTATAAAATCTATTCTTAATCTCCAAAATTTGTCCAACAAAACCCAAAGTTCAAGGAGGACCATTCGATAAACAATTTTTCCATAAAAACACTTCAAAGTAAACCAAACTAAGATCGAAACCCAAATATTTGAAGGATTTAGTCACATAGTCTTCCAAGATAAATCGTAACATTTATCTCTAAACAACATCAGTTGCTCTTAATGTCTCGTATTGAAAATTAATTAACCTAATGACATATCCTCCATGATAGGTTAATAAATTTCCATAGATAAACCAAAATCAACTTACTCTTAATTCATAAAATCATCAAACTAAAAAGAATCAGTCAAACTAACCAGGGAATTCACGTAGTCCAGTGGTAGGCGATAAATACCAGTCGCACTTTGGTTGTGGGTTCGATTCCCGCAGCTTTGTCTGACGTGACAGGTTGTCACACGGTCTGCATTTTGTCCTTTTTAGAAAACTATATAATTCTCAAATCATTCCCAAAAAGAGATAAAATCATCAAAAATAACCATAACATAATTTAACCTCAATTTAATCTCATGCCTTTCACATCCATCATAACATATAGTAACCCATAATTACCTCAACAGTAAGGATCATATAAACCCAAATGGTTCTTTATAACTATGTCCACAAAAGAACATATAACTATTCCTTGAATAAAATTTTCATATATTAAACATCAGGGTTACACATACTATAAAAAGTATTCTAATGTAACCCCATCATCAAAAGAGACTTAATACTTTTAAGAATTTCACCATAACTCTTGAAGCCCTTATATGTTGACTTCTTACTCATTCAACATTCTACATGATCCATTATCCATTCCTTTCTAACTTATTCTGAAACACTTCTTTCCTACAAACAAAATCATGAATCATATCCTAAGATTCCAAAATAAGAATACAAAAGTTATGAAATAATCCATACCATTGATTGGTCATTGTCAGTTTCTTCATCCTCAATCGGAATGGCATTAGGTATTTGTAAATGAGTATTTGTACAATCTTGGTGATCCCATTCACAAAACTTCTTCATAGGACATGTGTTTGCATAATGACCATCCACACCACATTTAAAACATTCAATTGATCCCTCAGAAAGAACTTCTCTCCCTTTCCTCGAGTCAACTGGATGCTTCCTTTTTCCATGGAAGGTTATTGCTTTATGACCTTCATTTCCACATCTACAGCATATTTATATCTCTTTGAAACATTTTCCTAGGTGTTTCTTTCCACATCTTTGACACACAGGTTTTTGAACATACTTCCCTTTATGATTATTACCCGTAGTTCCGTAGGGATTTGTTTCTCGCATATTTGATGCCTTATAGAAATCACCAAGGTTTAGGTGGTCAATCATGACTCCAGATAGTTGGTTGAGGATAAACACAAGAGTTCTCATTGCAGCTCCCATATCATTCAGTTTCTTGATCAAAAAACTGTCACAGTTCCCTTCACATCCACTGTTACTTTGGTGCCTGCTAGATCAAGCCATTTAGTAAAACCAAAAAGGTCAATGTGAGTATATCAACAAAACCATCATGTACTAATGAGGAAGATAAACACTAAGATATACTTACTCATTCAATTTATCTAAAACTAGGACTCTTTATAAATTCCTAACCATTGTGGTAATGTCACTTATGCTTAAAGAATACACTAACCTCTAAAGTTATCTAAACCAACCTCTGATACCAACTATAAGGAACCAACCTTAAAACTTACTTAATCTTGAGTTATTACAAGATTACACATTGAGGATCTTTTCAGGATTAGAGTTTTAGAGAATTAGATCATGAAACTGGCATTACATTACACATTTTAAAAAAAGTGGTTACATAAAAGACATTATTCATTCTTCCCATAAACAGAAACATATTTAAAATAAAACATGGATTCCCTCTTGACACTTCCTTAACACTATCATCACATCATGAAACTTTCCCTTGACCTGGGAAAAACATTTCAAAAAAGAAAACTTTGTATGAGCATAAAAAGCCCAGTAAAGGATACACAAAGAAGGAAAACTGTCAGTTTTTCAAGAACAACAAGTAAACCATGAGTACTTTACCAAATTAATATTTTCCACCTTTATGAAGTAGTAAAAACTCTTCACTGAATAAAAGATCATTACATACCCTTTTGTAACCAAAATATTACCATAAAACCCATATAAAGAACACATAACATATAACGGTAACTTGGGACATAAAAATACTTAAATGGAATAACCATATGGTCGACTTCCACACATACTTAATGGAATAGCCATACGGCCGACTTCCATACCCAATGCATTGGAGGTTATAACGTAACCACCCGTCCTGGTATTCACAGACCACCCGTCATATGGTTTATCCCGTAACCACCCATAAAATGTCCAAGTAACATCATTACACATAAAATATTGAAAATATAATCATTTCAATAACAACATTTCATTTGCAATCACAATAAGTAATTCCCAGATATTGAATTAATCAATCCAGTTTCAAAAACCATTTAAAAGAGATTTTTAAATAAAAGTGTCTCATACCACTTATAAGATTTTAATGGAATTATAATTTTAAAACATTAATGTCCATATAAATAAATACTGAAAACCATTTTGAAAACATGGACATTAAATATAGATATTTAGAATAATAAATCTTTAAAACATTTAAAACGATATTTTTGTTAAATAGTTTTTAACAAAATGAGAGACTCTTGAATACAAATAATAGCGGAATAACATTTAATCTGAACTTTATTATATCATGAGAATAAAGGGATTCATGATATAATATGTCAAAGGATAGTATACACACCATATAAGAGTGAATTGGTGCATAACAACAATGAAGTCTCAAAAGAAATGTAAAATGAGATGAAATCCATTATAAAGAAGGTATCCTTAAATTAAGGATAAATCAATCTCATAATTATGTGTGACAAATATAAGTACACCCAATATAAGTGGATATTATGTGTAAAACAATCAAAGGTTATTAACACATATTCAAAAGATGACATAATCAATAACTACATGTTGAACCCAAAGAAATCGAAATTGGGTTAAGAAGTTCCCTTGGTAAAATTCGACAGCCTAATGGCGTCACATAAAATTTCAGAAAAAGTGTTGATGAGAGAGATAAAGTGGATCTCATCAATTGTACATAAAATTTATATAAATAAGGATATATAAGAACATATCCCAACATAATAATATGTGAATTAAAAGACATAACAAAAGTAGTCTTTTAAAAAAAAGGAGGGTGAAAGGTCCCCTTACCGAGTTGGGTAACTTTTGAAAAGTACACCCCATGGAAGAAGGGTCACACAATGAAGATGTAAATACCCATAAATGAAATTATACTACAAAAAGTGTATAATAATTGGAAGTACATACACCACTCAATGGAAATAGTGGCAAACTTAGCATAAATGTCACGGGAATAAAAGTGAGATGAAAAATCCCTTACGAAAACTCGGCAGCCTAACGACGCCACTTAAAACTTCCAAAAATGGATTTATGAGATCAAATAGGGTCTCCCATAATATTAACATAAAAATTAAAGTATGCGTAATATAAAATAACATCCCCAAACATAAGAAATATGGGCTTAAAAGAAATGACATAAGTGAGAGTACTTAAAAATAAATAGAGAGGTTGGATCCCTTACCTCGGGTCCGACATGACTCGATCGTTCTTTAACGTCCTGAATAATAAACTTGAGTTAATTTCTACTTCATTAAGAACCTTTTTAAATTTAATTATTACTTTTATATCACTTATTACCATGTTATAAACATTATGTAACCATTTAAGTTAATAATGTTTGTTTTGTCGACATTTGGTTCTTAAGTCGAAAGTGGACTTCTTACAATTACATGTTGTTCATGTGGTCAAAGGTTCATTATATCCAAAATTATATTCATGATTTGGGTATCATATATATCATATATATCCAGAATATACACGTATTTATAAAATTACATAATCATTTAGGGGTAAGAAATGAAATGCACCGTTCATGGAGACGGTAAACCGTACGTACGCATGAACGCTACTTTCATTTCTATTTCGTATTTTATAGAATGGAATCATAATTATATAAAGGTATATTATAATTCCAGTATAATATAATATATAATACCATTAATTACATCCTTTATACGTCCCACATATGGAATTAACGAATCAAATCACTTTGAGAGGGCGGTAGTCCGCACTCCCTAAAATGAAGATATCACGTTTACTCATAATGGTAACCATAAAGGATATTCCATAAATGAAAAATACATAAGCATAATTAAAACATAAACATATTATATATAATATATAAATATAGTGTCATATTAATTGCCACCTTTTAAGGTGTTAAAAGAATATGGAACAATCATCGTTTCGTGAGGCAGAAAATCGCCAATCACAGAAACAGTATGTTCTTTAACCATTAGATGAAGGTGTGTGTTATTGTAGCTCGAATACATATTATAAAAACATCCTAGTATATTTAAAATACTGGAGTTGTTACAAAATAAATGAATAAAAAGAGTTTAGGGGGTTGGAGAAGGAAAATAAAACAAAAGGACTCAAGTGAAGACATTACCTTAAAATCGGGTAACACCCTTTGGTTTGAGCTCAAAGGCTTACTTGGGAAGACTTATGCCCAAATTGAGGCTTCAAAGAGTTATAGAGGGATGTGGAGAGGCAAAATGGGCAGGTTTTGGCTGAGACAAAGGCATTGGAAGTGTGGGTAAGAAGGTAGAGTTGGGGGCCTTTTATAAGAGGAGAGGAGGGGCACTCTTGGAAAGTAAATAAATGTTACATTATTTTAGATTGAGTTTCGGATTTTAATGGTCCCACATTGATGTGTTTGGAGGATAAGGTGATAATGGTTCTAAATAAACCCATACAATACGTTTTTGACATGTGTAGGTTTTAGATTTTACATTATCATTCCATTTTATTTAAATCCTTAAATAATGAGGTCATCGTTGCATCATCATGATGTCATAAATAATTTAATTTATTTAATGTCTAAAAATTATAAAAAATACGATGATGTAGGAAATCTCTTTATAGTTCCAATGAATATTTATAGTCAAAAATCGGACTTGTATAACCTTATGTAATTGTTTTTTTAGTAAAACATCTCATGTTTGTGTCATTTTTACTTTAACATTAAATAAAATGTTATTTATTTCATTTTCCAACCAAAGTGGCTCCATGGGGTCCCCAAGTTGACCCATGGATTGTCTTGGTCGGCCATGAAACATCTAATTAGGGTAGGACATGTGTCTAGGTCATTTAATTTTATTAAAACTTTATTCTTACCTTAAACTACACTAATTACCTCTAATCGCGATTAAAAACTTAATAAGTTACTATTCACCAAAAAATTATTTTAATCTCATTGAACCACATTTTACTTATTAATGAAAACCATTTATGTATGATTTTTGAAATTCAAAACAAAAAGATGGAAAAATTTCATTTAAACGGAAAATCAGTTTTTATAATTACCACTTAGTGGTTTCACTATTCATCAAAAATTGAAGTTTTCCAGAAAATTACCAAAAATTCACCCTAAGCTATATTTGATATTCCGAATTCAAAAATTATTTATATTTTAAGAAATTCAAAACATATAAGTTTCATTAATTAATTTAATAATTAATTCCCACTGTCAAAACAAATAGCGTGTTTTTATGAAACAAAATGTATCAAAAGATTGACACTAGTTTAAGTCCGATTTCAAAGTGAAATTAATTCCAACGACAACTATTGGATTAAATGGTAAAAAACTATTATAATTTCACTTTAAAAACAATTCAAAAGATAATATAATCATATAAATAAATTATATTAAAAATAGGTTTTGAATTAAAATACAACACTTTTCACTATTCATTAAAAATTGAACTTTTTCAGAAAAATACCAAAAATTTACACAAAGTAAATTTTGATGTCCCGATTCTAAAGAAGAATTTTATTTTGTCAAATATAACACATAAAATTGTCACAAAGTGGATTTAAAATAGGTTCGCCATCAAAAGGTGGTTAATCGACCTTTTAAAGAATATTAGAATGTTTACGCTTAAAATTGGATTCATTCGCATTTTTAATCCTCTAACATTTATTGTAAAAAGTAATTTTTTTTGACAAACATATATAATAATTTTTTAGTTAGTTCTATTCATTCCCGTCATCACAACAACTAGGCGTTAACTACCATTTAAAATAATATTATTTTATTATTAGAGTGCAACGTAAGATTCCCAAGAAACTCATTGTTGCGTGTTGGGTACGCCATTGAGCATAGTGTCCCCTTTAATGTTATATTAATATTTTATTCACAAATATCGATAAATGTGAAAATGTCATAATCTTTATTTACCTAGGGGGTTACATTAATATCAGGTGGCACAATATGGGTATACCGTTTAACATCATGAGGGACAAGGTTGAACTAACATGAAGTGGCCAGGACCGATGGGTGATGGGATTTAACCTCGGGGAGGCTTCCTATATATCTTTCTTAGAAATGGTGAGAATCAACATCCACATTGTTTTTTGGAGAGGGGCATGGGACATATTCATGGTTAGTGGACCATATGGATGTCATTGTCGCTACTTACTTTAAGCCCATGTGAGTCAGGCTCAGTGTGAGGAAAAAGAGGTAGCATCAGGCTTGATGATCATGTCACAAAAGGTGTGGCCACAAGTAATGGTGTAGGGCTTACACATGGTTAGTATCTCAAAGATGAAATAGGGGCTTACTCTGAGTGGGATTCCTGAGGAGGATGTCCAAATGTAAGAGGAATATTTGGTTGTCATACAAGGGGATCCTTTTCATGTTGGGTTGGGACATAGGCATCGAGTACTCAAGCTGTTCCTGGTGACAAAGCATAGAGGGAGAGGGGGAGTGAGAGGGTGCTGGTGCCTATCCTCTTCACAGTTCACTCAAGGCTAGTGACTTATGTAGTGTTCATAGTTTAACGTTATGTGTTGAGGATCTGGGTACTTGGAATATTCATTCCCATCAACTCAAATGTTGAAGATTCACTCCTCGCCCCTAGTACTTACATAACTTGTTCCATCCCACAATTCAGAAAGGAAAGGCGCATGCCACACCATATTGGGGGTTGTGGATTGATCCATTAAGGGGTCAACGATAGCGTAGCTATGCGAAGAAGCAATATATATTAGCATTCCTATGAGAAAAAGAATGAGGGAGGGAAACATAACGTGAAGAACCTATTGGGGGACCATAAAATCACTACATAAGTTTTTGGAGGGCCACACAAAAGAGGTATTTTTGAAGCAAAATTCCTCGTAGAGAGGGTCTTTACGAAGCTCTTGTGATTCTTTAAGTGAACTATCTTCATGATGTATGGTACATTGGGAAGCACAATGACCCAGCCTAGGCATGGAGTCTGTATGTTCTTGGAGGGTACTTCATGAATACTCAGTTCTTCACAAAGTTCCATGCACACAAATGGGTCTCCTTTCTTTTCGATGAAAAAAAAACATATCCAAGGGCGTCCCTGCATGAAGCAGGGGTAAATTTTAGAAAAGAGAAAGGGGTTTCACAATGCTTAAGTACCTTATATGATTAATTTCCTTGAAGGTTCATAGAGGAAATGTTGCATCATGAATTAAGAGCATGAAGGTGAATGGTCAGGGTATTGATCTATCATAGTGCTGGGGGGATGAGTATTTATAGGCACTAGGAATCAAAATTCAATATCGATGTGCTGTGAAGAAAATTGAATTTCATAATCGTAGACTAGTCCTTCAAGTTTCTAAGACTCATGGAGGATTATGTCACTACATTGGTGGAATTCGTAGATGCTATGATCAATTTCCTCAGAGTTGAGGAGGCTTCCATCACTGACTTTGTGACATTCGTTGAGGCTCCAATTAAGTTCCATGGAGTTATGAAACCTTCTACCACAGTAGTTGTAGTGTTCACCTAGTAATCCTTTAAGGATTTTGTGGATAATAATTTTCGGAGGCTTTGTAGTGGTTATGATGGAGGACGTCCTTGTGATGGTGATTCACGATGTAGACCCTTTTAATTATCATGCCATTTTTGGATTTATTCTAAGGATTTTAAATTTGGGGCCAACAATACCAAACCATGAGAGGTATTAATGGAAAGAAAAAATGACAGCGGTTCTCTAGGTGGTAGTCCACCACACACATGAATGCTGATTTCATATACCATTTAATGTAATAGGTAAATGATTTCGAATATTCATTTAACATAATAAAAAATCAGTGTATGTAAGATACTTAGATTATTATATAATCATGTTTTTCGAAAAAAAAATGGAGGTAGAGAAACAAGTAAAATAACGATATTTGATGAAGAATGAAACCTATTATTAAGGTATCAACCTAAGTATACCACTAAAGGACTTCGTAGGATGACATTATTCTCAAAATAAGGATTATAGAATGAGTGTAAGGAAGTTATAACGTTATTTTGGTGGGTATTCATTGATTAAATTTTTATATTGTGTGAATAATGGAGGATAGGGGGTGGCATTTTATAAGTTGTTTGTAACACCCCAAGATTTCATAGTATGTTATCTCTTCAAAGTATTTCAAAAACTTGTGCTACAAGCAACACCGTGTTCAATAACACCATGACTTACCAATATAGCCGTTCAAAAGAGGTTATGAATAGTATTAACTGCATTTTTAATTTTATATACTCCATATAATTTTAACATCCATATTATGTGTTTATTAGATATAATATAATAACAAATTCAATTTTTTAGATAAAGGAAGTATTTTTTAGAAAAGGCATTTTTACCGCCTTTTGAGGGAGAACCCTTTTTAAATCCAATATTTTACACTTTTATGTATTAAATTTGACAAAATAATCTTTTTCTTTAGAATCGAGAGATAAAAATTGAGTTTTGATAAATTTTTTGTATTTTTCTGATAACTTTCATATTTTGGTAAATAGTGAAAAATACTAAAATTTAATTAAAAACAACTATTTTTAATCGAAATAATTTATAGTGTTAAATTATTTACATGATTGGTTTTTAAGTATAATTATATTATATTTTTATCATTTAATACAATTTAGGTCATTATAATTAATTTCACTTTGAAATTGTACATAAACAAGTGTCAATATTTTGATAGGTATTGTTACTTAAAAACACGCTATTTATTTAGACAATGGGAATCAATTTTAAATTAATTAATGAAAATTATATATTTTCAATATGGTAAAATAGAAATAATTTTGAATTCAAAATATCAAATATATCTTAGGCTGAATTTTTTTTTATTTTTCTAAGAAACATCAATTTGTGATGAATAGTGAAAAACACTGAGTTATTGGTTAAAACCGACTTTTTATTTAAATAATTATTTATTTTATTTAAATTTAGTTTAGGTCAAAATAGATACATAATACCTATATATGTTCAAAATAATTCATTGGATTCCTTTTATAATAAGTTTAGATATATAAAAATTTCATTGAACTTTTTACCATCTTTTACCCACCTCCAAGGAGTATTTGCAAATTTTTATAAAACATAATTTTACCACTTCCGTGAGTTGAATTTCAAAAATATGAGAGACATAGTTAACCTCAGTATGTAAAATTTGACTCAATATGATGAAAATAATTTTCAGTGAATAGTAACTTTTGACTTTTATTTATCGCGGTTAAAGGTAAATAGGGTAATTCAAAGTAAAAAAAATATTTTCATAATTCAAAATTATCTTAACATACGTCCTAACCTTATTTTATGAGTAATGGCCAACCATGGTCATACTGGGGTCTATTTTTGGACCCCATTGAGCCACTTATGAATGATAATGACACTTTAGATTAATTAATTTAAAGTAAATGCAAAATTGACATAAAGAAAAATATTTTAATAATTAATTTTTATATGGTGTTATATAAGTAATATTTTTTACTATAAATATTCCTTGGAAAGATAAAATGATTTCCTACATCATGGTATTTGTTTTATAATTTTTATACATCGAATAAATTAAATTATTGCTGACACAATAATGATGCAGTATTTACCTCATTAATAAATGATTTAAATAAATTTGATTATAAATATTAATATAATATCCAAAACATGTCCAATTTTTATTGGATGATCTTATTTTGACCATGAGTCATATTATCTTCAACCCTAATTATTTTTGGACCTTTAGAAACCGAATATCATTATATAATAAAATAATATTTTCACACTTTCCAAAAGAGCCCCCCTCTAAAAGGAGACCACTTATAACCAATTCCTCACACCTCTCAAGCCTTTAGGCTCGTCCCAACTCTCCCAAATTAATATCCATATATCCCTATAGTACTCTTAGAAGACTTACCTTTGGCAGAAGTCACTTCAGTAAGTTCTTTTTGGTTCAAACCAAAGGAAGTTACCCAAATTAAAGGTAACCGTTTATCTTAACTTATTTTATTTTATTTTACTTCTCCAACCCATAAACTCTTTTTATTCCTTTATTTTTAACAACAACAGTATCCTAAATATACTAGTATGTTGTTATGAGACAGTTTCAAACTAAACTTACACACACCACTATCTAATTGTTGAAGAACATAATGTTTCTGTGAATGGAAAACTAACACCTCATTAAACGATGATTGTTCAATTACCCCCTACCACCTCACATGGTTGACATTATGATGGAACTATATTTATATATGATATATATTATGTTTATGTTTTCTACATTCTTTCATATTTCTATTTTATATCATACCTTAATAGTTTCCATTATGGGTAAACATGATAATTTCATTTGAGAAAGTGCGGACTACCGCCCCCTCAAAGTGATGTGACTCGTTAATACCATATGTGGGAAATATAAATGATGGAGTTAATGATATTATATATGATATTATAGTGTAATTATAGTATAATTATGTATCATTATGATTTAATTCTATTAAAATAAGAAATAGAAATGAAATTAGTGTTCATGCGTACGTACGACTTACCGTCTCCATGAACGTTGCAATTCATTTCATACCCCAAACTGATATGTACTATTATAAATACATGTATATAGCGGATATATATGATATATATGATATCTAAATCATGAATATCATTATTTATATAATTAAAATTTGACCATGTGAACAAATTGTATCTATAGGGTGTTCATTTTTTGACTCAAGTGCCATATATCGACAAACAGAACGTTATTAACATAAATGATTACATATGGTTATAAAAAGGTAATAAGTGATATAAAATGAATAATAAACATGAAAAAGGTTATTAAGAAATTATAAATTAACTTTAATTTATTATTCATGATATTAAAGAATTAACGGGTCAAGTCGGATACGAGGTAAGGGGTTTCTTATCTCTCTTTTAATTCTGTGAGATTTCCATTGTTCACCACTTATTTATTGCATGTGGTGTATTTTGTGCTGCGATTTGATATATATTATCATGATTCTATTTATATTCATGATATTCTATGATTCATTTGGTGGTTATTGACTATTTTTCATATGACTCAATTGATTACAATGAGGTAAGGGTTATTTCCTCAATCTCATTATTTTCTGAGATTGTTCATGTGTATGTTTTTTCTGGGACATACTTATCACAGATGACCATATTTTATAAAAATGATTTCAAAATAAATATTTTAAGGTTTTATTATAGGGTCTATTTAACTATATCATCATTTTAAATGTTTTAAAGATTTATCTTTCTAAACCCTTTAAATTATTGACCATGTTTTCAAAATGAATTTTAGGATTTATTTATATGGACATGAATGTTTTTAAATAATAATTATTTTAAAAAGATTAAAAGTGGTGTGGGACACTTTGATAAAAAAATACCTTTTTAATGACTACCTGTATAAATTGTGATAATTTTAAATGATTTCATGAAAAAGGGTATTTCTCTCAAAGCATTTTACTGATCATTTTAATCTATTTCATCATCTTTTAATGGATTTTAATCCTATTTGAAGTTGATTTATTATGTTATAAATATTCCATATTGTATTGAATGTTTTGTGATATGTTTGACTATGGATGTGTTATTTTTATACCACTCTATGTTTATAAATAGAGTATTGACATTTCATATACTAGTTTTAATATGAATGTTTATGTTATATTTAAACTTTTTCTTATGATAAATGTATTGGACAAGTATGTTTCAGTTTTGAGATGGGAAAAAGTAACCCCTCTGGGTTGGGGTCTCGTTACAGCAGACCCTATGGGTTGGAGTCTGGTTATAGAGGCTCTACGGGTTGGAGTCTGGTTACAGAGGCTCTCTATGATTGAGTCAGGTTATAGAGGCTCTCCGGGATAGAGTCCAGTTATAGAGGCTCTCCGGGTTGGGGTCTGGTTACCGTTAGCCCCTAGGTCCTGACATGAGGCCTTGACACAGAAATTATAAGTCTGGTACTGTACATTCTCTCATTATGAAATTAGTTATTACGTGTGATTATTTGACTAGTATAATATCTGTGTTCATGTTTATATGGTAATGTTTGATTTATTTTTGCAATATTATGTTCAAGTTTATGTTTATAAGGCTATTCTTTTTATTACACATCTTTCCTTAAAATTATATAGCTTCCTCTAAATTATTTACCCATACTGAGCATCTGAAATCACCCATTTTCTTATGTTTTATTTTCCTAGGATCCCAATAAGTGTTTTATGTTTGAGATGCAGGGTTAAGCTAAGGGAACGATGGCATTCTAAAAAGATTTTTTTGAGTTGTATGTTAGAATGTTTAATGTAACATTCATGTTTGTAATATATTTTCCAAGACATCTAAACTAATCGGTCCTTCGGGACTTGATTCCTTGTAATAATGAAAATTTATTAAAATAATGCACCGACTCTGGGTAACTGGGGTCTGGGCGTTACAGTTGGTATCAGAATAAGTATAGAAATAACCTTAGAAACTAAATTTAGATAATCTCTGATTAGAACACATAGCCCTAAGATAAACTTTGAGGATTAGTATAGAAGAACTTCCTATACTTTTGGTAATGTAGAGATTTTGTGAGTTTTCCATGAAAATACATCCCTATCTAGATACGAGAAAGTAGAGGCAACTCTAGCACATATGTACCTAGGGGTAAAACCCGAAAACACCGCTTTGAGCTAGACTCGAACAGGTACCGGTGCACGAAAACGGGCCTCGCTGCACTCTTGGTTACGACAATCCTGGGGGATATGCTTAGGATAATTCTCATTTCTATACAAATAATTATGAAGGATTTATGAGTATATACCTTCTGAAATAAAATATTTCTATGATTATGGATTATATTCATAAACTGTTCAATTTATGTTAGGTATTTTAAAAGTTTGGAATTACTCATTGCAATTCATAAAATTATCTAGTGTATGCCAATGTATAGAAATGGCGCTTAGTAGAAGAAATGTGAACTCCCGCAATATGTATGATACCAAGTGTAAGAAGTATCATATATTTCATGGTATTAAGCCAACATTTATATGGGAAATAGTCTCCCATGTATTCTCAAAATATGAAAAAAATAGTCTCATGTGTTAATAAGATAAGTAAAAAGTTCTCTAAATCCTAGGTATTTGAAGGGAAGAAATAGAAAAAAAGGATTGAAGAGAGAAAGATAGATAATGGGAAGAGGGAAAAGAAGGATTGTCCCATATTTGATAAATGTGGAAAGAATTACCTTTGTAAATGCTTGAAGAGAATGAGAGTTTGTTATATGTATGGAGAAAAAGGACACCATGTACGTGATTCCCAGGGTAAGAAAAATGTTTCAAATGTAAAATGCTTCATCTACAAGGCTTTGGGACACTACGTGAATCAATTCCCCAGCCATCAGAGTATACTGAAAATGACGATATTGTATAATAATCATGTTATGATAATACCTCAGATGAAGAGGAATGACTAGTGTTCTTATTATAAAATTTTTTCATTTATGGGTTGTATCAATAATATACTGGTTATATGAATTATAGAGATAAATAAGGATTGCACTACAATACAATTTTATTGAGGATTTGAGATTATATGGTTCTAAGAATAGTGACATAATAGTAAGCTAATTTTTTTGGTAAATACATGGTTGAAGGAAAGGTAATCTTTAATATGGTCCTGATAATGAGGTAGTGATTTTGGAATAAGAGATGGTTGATTTGGATAAATTATATTAGATATTCTTGACTTCCTTGTAATTGATTAATAGTTTTTTTATTTCATCATTGTTGGAATATTAATTTTTTTTGGATATAAGAAATATATCCAGTATTTTATAAATAATAAGGGAGCATGTATGTAATCAATAAGGTTTTATGGTAATTCATGGTGTTACCAAGTTTTAAAATAATACATTATGAAGGTGTTCACATGTTATTACGTGGAAATAAATGATCTTCATTGTGTTTATCTTTCTAATAAATTTTAGACTATGAATTTGGATAGATTTATTTTGGATAAGTATATAGGTTAGAATGGATTAAGATACTATTATTAAGGTTGTTTTTGGATTTTTATAAAAATTACAACACACAGACCATTTGACAACCCTTCATGTCGGACAAAGCTACGGGAATCGAACCCACAACCATAGTGCGATTGGGATTTATCGCCTTCAACTGGAATACATGAAGTCCTTGGATTGTATGGTGTAGTTTCTTTTTTAAAGGGTCTAATATATGAATTATAAATTCATATTTTTTGAACCCTATAAGAATAGGATAAATAGAATATTTTTTATGTTCTATTATCTTTTAGAGTGAAATATTATTTTGTGGTATACATTAGTTAATGGATGGAACTCTTCTTGTCAAGTATGTATTTTTTTCCATTATTCTATGATGAAATTAATTCTTAAACTCTAGGTAAGGGATCTTAAAACTAAAAATGTGTTATCTTAATACCTTATGTTTTGTTGAACCGATGATATTTTAAATCATCATAGATTGATAGCTTTGAGGACCACAATTATAAAATTGTTTGTGACTGATTACCTCAATCGCTCCCTTTAAATATTTTTGTTTTTCTTCCAATTATGTGTCTTTAATTTCCACCAGTTTTCTCCTAATTGAGATCATAATTTTGTGGTGACTTTTTCATTCCCCTTTTCCTCTTATTAAGACTAAAATTTATTATCCCAATTTCTGATGTGGGTTTTTCACAAAGGTATTTCTCTATTTTTAACCTTTTATTTTCAAAAAACAATTCCAAATTGTGAGGATTCAATTTAATGAAGGAGGGTTGAATGTAACACCCCAATATTTCATAGTATGTTATCTCTTCAAAGTATTTCAAAAATTTGCACTACATGCAACACCAGGTTCAAGTGTACCACGACTTACCAATATAGCCGTTCAAAAGAGGTTATAAATATTATTAACTTCATTTTGAATTTTATATACCCTATATAATTTTGACATCCATATTATGTATTTCTTATACATAATATAAGAACAAATTCAATTTTTAGATAAAGGAAGTATTTTTCAGAAAATGAAATTTTATCGCCTTTTATAGGGGAACCCTTTTTAAATCCAAAATTTGAAACTTTTATGTATTCAATTTTAAAAAATATAATTATTCTTTATAATATGGAGATAAAAATTTATTTTTGATAAATTTTTGGTATTTTTCTTATAACTTTCATATTTTGATAAATAGTGAAAAATACAAAATTTTAATTAGAAACAACTTCTTTAATAAAAATAATTTATAGTGTTAAATTATGCATTTTATTGGTTATTAAGTATAATTAGATTATATTTTTATCATTTAATTCAATTTAGGTCATTATAATATATTTCACTTTGAAATTTGACATAAACAAGTGTCAATCTTTTGATAGATATTGTTGCTTAAAAACACGCTATTTATTTTGACAATGGGAATTAATTTTAAATTAATTTATGCAACTTATATGTTTTGAATTTGGTAAAATAGACATCATTTTTGAATTTGGAATATCAAATATAGCTTAGGCTGAATTTTTGGTATTTTTTTTGAGAAACATCGATTTTTGATGAATAGGGAAAACACTAAGTTATTTGTTAAAACTAAGTTTTTATTTAAATAATTAATTATTTATTTAAATTTATTTTAGGTGAAAATATATACATAATACCTATATTTGTTCAAAATTATTCATTGGAGTCATTTTATAATAAGTTTATATATATAAAAATTTTATTGAACTTTTTACCGTCTTTTACCCACCTCCTAGGAGTATTTGCAAATTTCCATAAAACTTAATTTTATCACTTCTTTGAGTTGAATATAAAAAATATGGGAGACATAGTTAACCTCAGTAAGTAAAATTTGGTTCAATAAGATGAAAATAATTTTTTTTGAATAGTAACTTTTGAGTTTTATTTACAGCGTTTAAAGGTAAATAGGGTAATTTAAAGAAAAAGAATATTGTAATAATTCAAAATTACATTAACACATGTCTTAACCTTATTTTTTGAGTAATTTCCAACCATGGGAATCCTTGGGTCGATTTTGGGACCCCATGGAGCCACTTATGAATGATAATGAAACTTTAGAATAATTAATTTGAAGTAAAGGAAAAAGTGACATAAACAAAAATATTTTAGTAATTTATTTTTATATGGTTATATATAAGTAATAATTTTGACTATAAATATTCATTGGAAATACCATAATATTTCCTAAATCATGGAATTTTTTTATAATTTTTAGACATCGAATAAATTAAATTATTTTTGACACAATAATGATGTAGTATTTACTTCATTAATAAATGATTTAAATAAAATAGATTATAAATATGAAAATAATATCCAAAACATGTCCAATTATTATTGGCTGACTTTATTTCGACCATGAGTCATCTTATATTCAACCCTAATGATTTTTGGACCTTTTGAAACTGAATATCATTATATAATAAAATAATATTTTCACACTTTCATAAAGTGCCCCTCCCCCCACCCTTATAAAAGGAGACCACTTCTAACCAATTCCTCACACCTCTCAAGCTTTTAGGATCATAAAAAATCTAAAAAATTAATCTCCCTACATACATATACTCCTTCTAAAAGCATTATGTTAGGAAGAAGGCACTTTAAGAAGTCCTTTTTGTCCAAACCAAAAGAAGTTACCCAAATTAAAGGAAGTAGTTTCTATTAACTTCTTTTATTTTATTTTACTTCTCCAACCCATAAAATATTTTTATTCCATTATTTTATAACAACACCAGTATCCTTAATATACTAGGATGTTTTTATGATAATTATTCAAACTACACTTACAGACACTTCCATCTAATGGGTGAAGAACATAATGTTTCTGTGAATGGAAAACTAACGCCTCAAGAAACGATGATTGTTCAACTACCTCCTACCGCCTCTCTTGGTGGCCATTATGATGGAACTGTATTTATGTATGATATATATTATGTTTATGTATTCTTCATTCTTCTTTATTTTTTTTATATCATACTTTAATGGTTTCCATTATGGGTAAACACGATAATTACATTTGAGGAAGTGCGGACTACTGCCCCCTAAAAGTGATTTGACTCGTTAATACCATATGTGGGACGTATAAATATAGAGTTAATGATATTATATATGATATTATAATATAATTATAATATACCTATGTATCATTTTGTTTTAATTCCATTAAAATGAGAAATAGAAATGAAAATAGCATTCAAGCATACGTACGGCTTACCATCTCCATGAATGGTGCATTTAATTTCTTTCCCCAAAATGATATATACTATTATAAATACATGTATATACTGGATATATAAGATATATATGATACCTAAATCATGAATATCATTACGGATATAATGTAATTTTGACCATGTGAACAACTTGTAACTATTAAGTGTTCATTTTTTGACACAAGTGCCAAATATCGACAAAACGAACGTTATTTACGTAAATGATTACATAATGTTTATAACATGGTATTAAGTAATATAAAAGGAATAATAAACATGAAATTTTTTTTTAAGTAAGTATAAATTAACTTTAGTTTATTATTCAGGATATGAAATAATGAATGGGTCAAGTCGGACACGAGGTAAGGGGTTTCTTATCTCACTTTTAATTCCATGAGATTTCCATTGTTCTCCACTTATTTGTTGCATGTAGTTTATTTTTTACTTCTATTTGATATATATTATCATGATTATCATTATATTCATAATACTCTATGATTCATTTGGTGGTTATTTACTATTTTTCATACGAATCGATTGATTACAACGTGGTAAGGGTTATTTCCTCAGTCTCATTATTATCCGAGATTGTTCATGTGTAAGTATTTTCTGGGACATACTTATCATAAATAACCACATTTTATAAAAATGATTTCAAAAGGTATATTTTAAGGTTATTTGGGAGGTTATATTTAACTAGATCATCATTTGAAATGTTTTAAATATTTATCTTTATAAACCCTTTTAATCACTGTCCATGTTTTCAAAATGACTTTAAGGATTTATTTATATGGACATGAATGTTTGGAAATGATAATTATTTTAAAAATTTTAAAAGTAGAATGGGACACATTGATTCAAAAATCCATTTTAAATGACTACCTTTATAAATTGTGATAATTTTAACTAATTTCATTAAAAATGGGTATTTCTCTCAAAGCATTTTACTGATCATTTTCATCTATGTCAACATCCTTTAATGGATTTCAAACCTATTTGAAGTTGTTTATGTATGATACAAATATTCCATATTATATTGAAAGTTATATGATATGTTTGACCATGGATGTGTTATTTTTATACCATTCATGGTTTATGGATAAAGTATTGACATTTTGTATTTTAATATGAATGTTTATGTTATATTTAAACATTTTGTTATGATGAATGTATTGGACTTTTATGTTCCAGGTTAGGGACTGGAAAAAGTAATCCCTCTAGTTTGGGGTCCAGTTGCAGCAGACCCTCCGGTTTAGAGTCCGGTTACAGAGGCTCCTCGGGTTGGATTCCGGTTACAAAGTATCTTTGGGATGGAGTCCGGTTACAGAGGCTTTCCAGGATGGAGTCCAGTTACAGAGGCTCTCTGGGTTGGGGTCCTGGTACAGTTTTCCCCTAGGTCCTGGCACGAGCCCTTGACATAGAAATTAAAGTCTGGTATTGTACATTCCCTCATTATGAAATTAGTTATTACATGTGATTATTAGAATAGTAGAATATACATGTGCTTCTTTGTATGGTAATGTTTGATTTATTTTTGCAATATTATGTTCAAGTTTATGTTTAAAATGCTATTGTTTTTACTAAACATCTTACTTTAAAAGTTTATAGCTTTCGCTAAATTATTTACCCTTACTAAGCATATGATCTCACCTCTTTCTTATGTTTTATTTTCCTAGGATCCCAAGAAGTGTTTTATGTTTCAGATGTAGGGTTAAGCTAAGGAAACAGTGGCATTCTCAAAGGATTTTTTGAGTTATATGTTATAAAGTTTAATGTAACTTTCATTTATGTATTCTATTTTTCAATATTGGTAAACTGATCTATCCTTAGTGACTTGATTCCTTGTAATCATGCCAATGTATTAAAATAATGCACCAAATTTGGGTAACTAGGGTCGGGGCGTTACATTGGGGATAAGACACACTTAGTTTTTTTAATGAATTGAGTGATCCTATGTTTTTCATACATCCCATGTGTCCAAAATGGACCATCATAGAACCCTAAAGGCGGAATGGTCAAAATTTGGCTAGAATTAGTTTTTAGAAATGTTTATAGGTCATTTTTACCCTTACATTATTATTTTAACCCTATGTAAACCCATTTTACCATAACCATGGTATTTTTTAAAAATTCACTCTTCTTTTTTTGACAAAAATTAACTAATCTATAATAAATTGTTTTATTATGTTTATTTCAAATATCGTAAAAAATTAAATTCCATTAACATAAATGCGAAATATTAATTTCTTATTATTTATGCGGTCATGATGAGAAAAGGGATTTTTATAGTGAAGATGTTTAAAAGTTTTCAATACTTTTATATAACCATTAAATTTGAAAAGGAATAAAATGACCTAAATTGGATCAATAAATATATATTTGAACTAATTTTAATTTAAAACAAATTCAATACATAACTAATAATAAAAATCTATTGAAATTATAATAAACATTTCAATAAAAATATTTATTTTTACCTATCCATAAAAATAAAAAAAATCACTATAAGATAATTTTAGTATTTAAATTTCAAAAAATAAATCTATTCATTCAAATAAATTTTCATAAATTTGTAAAAATTGGCTTTAATTAATTTTTTCAATGTGTGACTGGTTTGTATTTTAGAAAAAATATTGTTTTTTAGAAAACATTGTTTTCTTAAAATTGATTATTATAATATTACCAATAAATATAAAAAAATATTGTCTAAATTTATTTGGTACTATTCATACCTACCAATTTAACATCTCGGATAAAACTATTATATTAAATAAAAATATTTTTTTAATATTCCACATTTTGTTTAAATACGGTGTTGTGAGTAATGAAAAATTAACTGAGTGTTATGTGTAATGAAAGTTTAACTCAGTGTTGCATGTAACACAAGCTAAACTACGAGTTTTATGTAATTAAATCTGAAAATACTATTTCATGCAATGCAATGTATTGAAGAGAATCAATTTATTTAAGTGAAATAAATCATAATGCCTCAATGTATTATATTTTTTATTATTCTTGGATTTTTATGTGACATACGCTATCGAACATAATCTTGTGTCTTTTAAAATATCATGGTGTTACATCATCCAACCATGATAAAAAAACGTCCTCCCAATTTTAAATTGATATATATAATAAAGGTTTCGACATAAGGAAATGATTATTTTGAAAAAACCCACATTGTAAAAAAGGACAGTAAAACATCAACTAAATAAGACTGAAAGGGAAGTATATAAGTCATTTAGAATAACACAGAAATAAGTATTTAAATATTGGAAAATAGGTGCACTAATGGAAATATAACTTATACCCATGGTTTATAAATATGTGTATATCCCATAAAACTATGGGTATAGAATCTACCCACTATTTTAGGAACCATGGAATTAGGAGGTGTCAGTACAGAGCTATATCAATGGGTTTTTTTAGAAATCATGAGTATAGGCTAAGATAATTTCCTCATATATGATGTTTAACCCAAATAGTGGGTATATATGAATACACACTATTTTAAGAACCATGGGTATATCTTTTCCCCGAACTCTATCTATACACACAGTTCTACAAACTGTGTCTATAGGTAGTTATCCCTATTTGGTAGTATAAAATTCTCTTATAGCCCACTAAACATGTAAATAAAATAAGTAACATAGTATACATTTAATTAAATAATTTTTTTATATTTATCATTCAACCAGCTATATTTTAAACCATTTAAAATACTATAAGATTCATATAATCTATAAAACCAAAAAAATTTAGTCATTAAAAGAGGTCCACATGTATATTTAGTTTGATTTAAAAAATAGAGGGTATCAATATCTCCCCCATCAACATGATGCCTAACCTCATCATTATCAACAACATCCTCATAAATAACAACATAATTTGGAGAAGTAGTATTATAATCATCATCAGTGCCACCACAATAAGCTCAACCTCCTTTAGAAACCACATTAGCATCCCTTGGTCCATCATTTAAAGACCACATGTATTCCACATATGAATCAAAATTAGTATAAGGATATTATGGAAGTGATTTACGTAACTAACATAGATTTCAATAAGTTTTCAACGATCACTTTACTAATTTCATACTCATGTAAAGATAATTTTTAGCCTCCTCTTATTTTGAAGAAGCGCATTACATCCATGTGTTTTGATAAGTATGATATGAGCCTGATGAAGAAAAATACCAAGTTTCGGTGACGTTTTTCCTAGGTTGACATCAAAATCTCCCGTAGTTCTCATCATCTAATAACTAACTGATATGATCATTTGACCCATTTTTTTCATCTTTATTATCATGGAGCCTTCCATGGTAGGTTATTGTAAATATAAACAAGATATTTATTTTTAAAATTCATATAAATACTTGAAATATAAATAAAAAACACAAAACATTTCCTTGTTTTTTTGTGCATTTACTGCACTTCCATCTGTTCACTTTCTACCTGTAAAGAGTTATTTTTCTCAAGGTACTTTAACATTGATACCCAATACAACTTTCTAGAAATGAAATTGATTAGTATTAACATATTCACAATATAAACATTTTATGTTTTTGATTTCAAATAAAAGGGAATAACTTTTAAATGAATGAAAAATTCATAAATATAAACATGTTACGAATATTGATGAAAAATTCATATATAAAAGAAAATCAAAATCAAATTATAATTTTAGTTTCTCATTATGAGCTTTCAGATAATCTGGAATATGAATGATTTGTATGCATTTCATAATTTTGAAATATAGAATTTTGTAGAGACCTGTTTTTCTTTATAGGACATTCAAATATTTTTAAATTGATTTCCAGATCCAAGACCGGATACGACATGCGATTCTATGGATCGTTATGCCAAGAATTAATTTTATAATAATATCAAATTTATTATATATTTCATGCGTGAAATTTCTTAAGGAAAATGTTATAAATCATAAAGGGAATCTCAAATCATAAATCTATGACCCTGGTTGAGTCCGAAACATTATTCTTACCCTATATTCAATGAAAAATAGGTTGGTGTAGGGCATTCAGATATTACTCGTTCATTTTATATTAAATTGATAAATTACTTAATTAAATTAATTAAATTATATATTTGAAAAAAATCAAATGTCTATAAGAATAATTCCATGGAAAATCCTCCAGATTTATCCCCATAAACCCTGGGATGATACTAGAGCTTCTCTCTCTAGTTCTATTGTTGATTCATCTCAGATGATGAAGAAACTCTGAACCAGAGATGATCAGGATGAAACAAACATAAAAAAATTCATTGAATAATTTCTGAGTGTTTTCATTGATGATAAATGATCCAATATCTATGTAGGAATCATAAATGGTTGTTTTACACACATTTTTATTAAACTAATTGAGACAATGAATCCAATTTATATATATATATATTCTAATTGTTCCCTAAGCATGTTACCAGGTATTGGAATTTTAGTCGGTTATTCTTGTTTTATAACATAGATATCCCTATCCTTGAATGTTGGCCAAGAACTCTTGGACAAATATTGTTGAAGATTTTATATTATTAATTTCTTCCACAATATGTTTTCATTAATCACATATAGGACTCCACAGTCTCATTTTGACATTGTTAGGTGGTACTGAGCCGGATCAAACCCCCAAAGCCACTACATAGTAACATGAGAGGGATAAATTGATGAATAAAGGGAATATCTAAGATGATTTCAGGTCGTTGATTATTGTCTTAAATATAAAAGTTCAAATAATTGGATGTATAAGGATATGGGGAGAGTGGTGTGTACCAAGAAAACCCACGGATCGATGGAATAGGATTTCCGGCCACTAGATGGTTGAAGATGACAAGGAGGTTCTGGATCCACAGTTTTATGGGGGAATTGAGGTCAGAATCAAAGAAGAACAACCATTATTGAAGTGTGGGACATGGACCTGGATTTTTTTTAAAAACATTAATATATGTAATGTACCATTATGAATACACATTGTGTAGAACCATGGATGCGACCGCTGGGTTTTTGGTAATCCATAAGAATGACATTCCATGAAGGCGCCCAATATACTGCGTACCCTCTTTCATTTTTGGATGAGTTGTGTGATATAGCACAGGACTAGGAACTTTCCATGTTCCAAATTATGTGGGCATAAAATGATCACATAAATGATAACCTGTGGGAAGGGTCACACCAGGTAATAAATCACATAGACATGAGGTGATGTATACAAACATGACTTGAATACATGGACATGACCATGCACATGGGAGGGACCGAGACAAGCATGGGAATGACATGCATATCCCCCACATGTTGTGTACTCTTACATGCTTGGTGATCCAAATGCCACCAGAGAAATGGTTATGTTATGGAAACGGAAGACACATCTTGTGGGTCACTTAACATGGTATGTACCTCTTGGATTATTTTTAGGAAAATTCATGATTTTGTATCTCTATTATTTGGACTCATATTTTGGCCTGCAAGTATCCTATCTTGAGTGTTTTTCCTCGTAGAATGTGATAATTCCCATGGTTATGGAACTTTCATTATGATGTGGAATTTTTATAACTCGATTCATGGTTAAAATACTCTCGACAATGTTATTAGTGACATAGTATCACTAGAGGAATCCCGATAAAAACTATTCAACTGGGCTAGGTAGGGGTCCTTGATGAGTTTTAGAGTGGAACCCTCCAGCTGGGCTAGGCACAGGTCCTCTCCCAAAAGATCTGAACCCTAATGCTTGGAAGGGAATGATTCTTCTGCTGACATTCATGTGGATCCATCTATATGGGTTGGTAATGGGTCTTTAATGACTATAATGGAACCATTATATTGGCACAACCCATGTGTCATGTACATACCTTTCATGTGGAACCCTCCAGCTGGCTAGGAATTGGTCCTTATAGCGGAACCCTAATATTGGAACATGGATTTATTCCTCTACTAACTTCTTTAGTGGAACCCTATAGTTGCGAAGGGCATGAGTCCTCACTAACTTCTATAATGGAACCCTTGAACTGGGTTGGGCATGGATCCTATACTAAATTCTAGAGTGGAAGCCTCTAACTGAGAAGAGCATGAGTCTTATACCACTAAGTAGAAGCCTACTCTTAAACTAGGGAATGATACACCCACCTAGAGATTATGGCCCTCAACTGTATGGAATAATGAAAAGGCATGGATTGTCTTGGATGTTTACTTCTATATAGGTCAGTGAGATGTTGTGAATTGTTCATTGACTATTAGAAATATCGGAGAATCTTCTACAAGGATGATTTGTGAGTTGAAGATCCAATTTCTACCTCATTCGGGATTTCATTGAATAAGAGTATTTATATTTAATACTTTAACCATAACATTGGATTTGGTTACTCTCCTATAATGGGATGTGAAGATGCGGGGTGTATGCCATGTGATATCCATCTTTATCTTCTCAAGATTGGATGAGTTTAATCTCCTACTATGCATGTAAAAGTTTCAAAGTGTAGTTCATATATTCACAATGTCAGTCCCCTTTTGATTAAACGAGGTTACAATTTCTCTTTATTTGGGTTCAACTGCATCATACTTACTAAATAATATCTTTAAATTCTCACTGTATCTCTTACTATTCCCCCTTCATTTTTTTTGGAGTCCCACTGGGTATGTAAATACTCAACCATGCATGGAGTTTTCTTGCATGTGTCATGTTTTATGCAGATAATGGATAGGTCAATGGGGACTTCAAAGAATCTTAGGGATACATGGAACTTTAGACCATGTACGGTGGTCATAACATGGAGATGAAGAGATGGGCTTGCTCAAATTTTTTACTTTCTAGTTTTGTTCGGTTGGGACATCTTTAATGTAGGGAATTTAGTATCCCCCCTCTTTTCATTTTATTCTACTGTACTCTAGCAATGTCAAGAGGTTTGATATGCATGTTTGTTCCCCTAAAATTATTCATCATTTACTATTATTCCACATCACTTTTGTATCGAGATGTTTGTGCGTGTGACTACAGGAACTTAGGAAAATTCCTCCCCATGTTATTTACGCCTTCGATGCTAGTAACCTATACCTAGCCAATAGAGGTGGGGTTTAGGAAGTTACAGCTAGAGCCCAAGATTGAGTCTAGTCATGACATGTATGAACAAATACACATTAAATTTAGAAACTTTTTAATGAAAATGTGGCTATTTTATTGATATTTTTACCAGTTTTTTAAAAACAAGACACAATATATATATATATATATATAATTATAATTCCATTAATTTACATATATATAAAAATAAAAATTCGTAATTATAATTTTTTATATTTATATTTATAATATTATATTAATATAAAAATAAATTAACATTTATTTAAGTATCATAATATATATATATTTATATATATGTCATATGTACATAAACATACATACACACAAATACATATACAAATGCCCAAATATTAAAACATAAATATATATATATACATCTTTATCTGTTTTTGTAAATAGACACACATGCACACATATATATAAAACACACAAACATATGCACAATTATATATAAACACACACACACATATGTATATATAATATAAATAAAAAAATATATACATACATATAAAAATACAGACACATAGAAAAATATAAATATAAATATATTCTTTATTTTGTTAATATGACTTGAAGGAAATCCTACATCAAAAAAATAAAGTGGGTGTGGTATCACCAATCGTAATAGGCGCCTATGTTTAGTAATACCATCTATTAGAAATATATAGTATATAAATATGTATATATATATATATGAATATTTTTAACACATAAATGTATTAATATTTTTATAATTATTGTACAATTCATTTTCATAATCAAAAAACATTTAGCTCAGTTTCTTTAGTTCTGTTATGCAAGTCATCCTGTCCTGTCTTCAAATTCCTTAGGGTGCTTGATCGGGTGACTACTATGGGAGAGGGGGGACTTCTTGTGGGCGAGACTTGTGATGTTAGGTTCATTGGGAAAGACCCATGTGGGAACATTGAGGGGTGGTGATTGGTACTATGAAAAGGTTTTTTTAAAACACATTTTTTATCATGATTTTTAAAAAAAAACATGACACATTTATAGAAAATGTGGCTAATTAATAGAAAAACTATTGAAATTTCTAAATAAAACATGGAAAACTATGCATTTCAAATTAGACATGTCTATAAACATCACCAATTATAGATATTTAAAATGGCCTCCCATAAGCCACATTTATAAACCACTCCAAATAGTAACCATATCAAATATTCCTAATGGGCATTATTTATAAACATCGCTAATTAGTGACATGTTGTTTCCACACATTTTTTAGAAACATATTTGAATTTGTTATCATTGTTGACAAACATTGCAAAATTATTTTTTATTTTTGTAAAAATATATTATATTATGAAGGTTTTAAAGGTTTATATTCTTTTTCGTTAACACTAATTTTTTATTTAAGGTCAAATTAAATAAATAATTTCCATAACGACTTTAATAAATTTTTTTGTCAAATTATATTTTATTAAAAAATATAAAAATAATAAAAAAACATGAATGAAGAAAATTAAGAGTTAAATACTCTAAAATTTATTCCGTTAACCTTTTATGAGACCATTATTAACTTTTATGTAAAACATTAACCCTCTAATATTAAAAAATTTATTACGACAGTTAAGATTAAAAAATTTTAACCAAGGGGTTAACCTAAAAGATAAGTTTTAAAATGACACAATAACCTCTATAATTTTTCATTGGATGGTAATATTTTCATCTAATAATATTTTTATAAATTTTCTTATTTATATGGAATTATTTTGAATGGTAATGACTTAATTATATTTTAATATTTTTGTTAATTGAAACTATGTCATTTCCATCTATTATAAAAGTGTTCCCCTTATCCCATTTCTTTATAATAATTTGAGCCATATCTCTCAACCGACACATAAAAAATAATTTTTTAAAATTACCAAGAGACAAAATAGAGGTTTTCTTATGCTTAGTAGATCATTCCAATAGTCCATAGGAAATGATCAAAATGAGGTTTTGAAAATAATTTATAATCATCTTAACCAAAAAAAATCAATATATTTATTCCTATACCTCTTATAAATCAGTGGTATTAAATATAAATTTAAAATAAAAACTTATAATATATACATTAAATTTATTATAATCATAAAATAACCATTATCCACCATCTTTTCCATAGAATGTGAGGTGAAATTGTCACTCATATATTTGTGTGAACTACCACCACCGAGGAGGGGTTCCATTCATTTTTCCTCAACTTATATAAAGAATGGGTATTATGTTGGGTTTAGAAGTAAAAAATATATTTAGGAAATTATTATGAATATATAATTATAATATCATATATGCCATCTTACCCTCCAATCCATTAGAAATTGAAAACATCACACGTACATACAGGTGGACAACCACTTCTCTGAAGCTTTGTATTTCATTTTTCATTTATGATTTACATTAATGGAAATAGGGATAGATTTAATTAATATATATGATAGATATAGTAATAATTAAATAAATGGAAATTATTTTTTACCTTTCTTTCATTCCATATTTAAGAAAGTGAAACTATTGTTCATGTTCATGCACGACCTACCGTCTCCATGAATGGTGTAATTTATTTTTCTATATTTACCTTTTACAGGTGATTATAAATATGTATATAATTAATATCTTTGATATTTATTTGATAAAATAATCTTTATGATGGAATAATTATCAATGTATAAGGCCTAAAAAAATAAATAGAAATTATAATGAAAATTGAAATAGTTCACACCTAGAAACAATGATTTTAATAAGGAATTATTAATCAATTATTATTGAAATGTTATATGTGGATTATATATGATATTATAAGTATGTACATCACTATATAATAGGATTATGAAAAATATAAATTTAATAAAACAATGGTTAGAGAACCATCAAAATAAGTCAAACTTGAGTTAAAGTATTTTTGTAGTTATATCAATATTTATCAGGATTCTTTATGATTAAATTTATGAAGAGAAAATTTTGTGATCTATATCTAAAGAAGCTAATGGGTTTTATTATCCTATACTAATTTCTTATGAAAACATATTTTCATTTTATCTTCAAAAATTTATGTACTCTAGATACGGAAGGATCATTTTTATCGAATAACCCGTTATTTCTCTCTTTCATCAAAACTCATTTTTCTTACAAAAACATTTTTTATAAAAATGTTTTAGAAAATTTATTAATATTATTATAGGATTTTTTAAATTCATTTTTATCCCCTATTTAATTTTTAAAAAAGGGTTTTAAAATAGTTTTCTCATCATTTTCCAAATAAGGTACTTTTTTTCTTTTTTACTTAAAATGAGAAAGGAATCATTGTTTTAACATACATGGAATCAAATGAACAAAATGTAATGATGACTACTAAATTAATTGATATTTCCATTACATTTTTAATAGATTCATTTGAAATAATATTTTTTGTTTAAAATTGGGTAAATTGTTTTGATATTAAACACTTTATTTTAAAATGAAAATGGTATTTTCCTCAAAAAATATTCATGTACTAATTTAGTTGAAATTTTCATCTTTGAAAACATCATTTTAGTTTACTAATGATTTATGGAGGACATACTCCTATGATACCATATTTTTTATCTTTCTAGGTGTTTTATGACTGTGGTGATGAAATATCTCTAAAAACTGTTTTATTTTCTATGGGAAAAGTTATAATGATTTTTTATGCTCTTATTACATACTTATGAATAGATTTATTATTATATTATGGGTTGAAATGTAATGACAGATTCATAAAATTCATCAGGAAAACATTATTTTAAAATAAGGTAAAAGAGTATATAAGGTGTTCTCTAAATCTAGAAAAAAGAGGCTACACAGGAGGTTATCCCAAGAATGAAATATGGTATATAAAAGGTCAAAAAAAGATGAAAATAGGTTACCCTAGAAGATATAATAGTCCTCAAGTATGTACATGGTTGTTTAACCTAATCCTAATATGTTAGGAATGTCTTTTGGGACAAACATGGCATAATATTTCTATGATTATGATAATGAAACTATTTTAAAACAGAATCTTTTGCCAATTAATTTTTTAGGGATCATGTAATCTAATTAATTTTTGACCCATTTCTTATATATTAAAATTATTCATAAAATTAATCATTTTCTTGATAATGAAATACTGAGTATGATTTTAAAAGGTTAATATCATGTTCTCATACCCTTTATGGTCTTGTTATATTTAAACAACCACTCTTATCTCACATTCTTACCCTTATTGAGCATATGAGGTCACCATTTATTAGGTATTCATTTCAATGAGATATAAAGAAAAGGTTTAAGTATGTGGTATTTAATAAGGGTGAATGTTTTGAAGAACTATGTGTGCGATGATCTATATCCCTTCTGAATAAGTCATTTATGTTTCTATGATTCCAAATAAACTAAAACTATAAAGTTATATCAAGGATATTAATGTAATGTAATGAATTTTCATCTAGTAAAATGTAAATTTTTTTTATCAAAATTATGGGTTCCTTATGTTGATAACATTGAATTTTTTTTACCTTCAAAAAATAGGAAGAGAAAACGTTAGTGAAAATCCTTTGGATAATCTTATGTACAAGATAACATCCTATGTTATGGTAAATAATAGAGAGTGGTTTCCCTAGAAGAACATCCATGTCTGGATATTATGAGAGGAAATTGGTTGGGAAAAGATTCATCTATGGGTAATAACCCAAATTTTTTTTGGTCTAGTATATCTCAACCATTATTGAAGTGCATAGAGAATGTGAAATTATGACACATCTATTTTTCACTATCAAGGGACATTCATGGTTTAATTCACATTTTCATTTTGATCTATCATGTATGATTTGAATATATGGCCATCATGGGTATCCTTGGTTGATCCTATGGTGTCATTTATTAAAAATAAAGTGACATGATTTAAAATTCAAAAAAATTATTTTTCATGGTTATATTTTCTTACACTATAATTATTATTTCTCAAACTATTCCATTTTCTTTCATTATATGTTTGGAACCTAAAAGAAACATGTTAATGATAAATTTTATAGACAATGATTTTTTGTCTTCTTCAAAAATGTAATGTTATATGAGCTAGAATAAAAAATTAATTTCAATGCCTGCACAGTATTCTGAAGCCATGAATCATACCAACCATAAAAATGATAAAAAAGGGAACAACATTCTATTTATTACTTGATGAGTCAAAATACAACTTATTTTAGTGGATTGGTTGATTAAATAGTCATTGTTAAATGGATCAGTACCAATGAAAATAATTTTTTCATTCTACAGATATCAGGGAATAAAAAATTCATTTTTGATTTTTATCATTTAGGAGTCGAAGTAGATCAGGGGTGGAATCACATCTTGAAAATTATTATAAATAAAAATAATATAATGAGATGTTGCATGAAATAAATTATAATGGTTAAATATTTACAATAAAAAATTATTTTTTTTCATATAATCTCAAGAGAGGGTATATCAGTTGATCCATCATCGGAAAAAGTTTTGAACATTAGACTAGACCAACCTTGGTGAGTTATATAAGTAGTTTTCATGGGTTTTTCAGATATTACCAGTGCGTTATGGATAAATAATCATGGTTATCTAGTCAACACACCACATTAACTCATAAGGGTGAGAAAATCCATTGGATAGGTGAATGTGATGAAGATTTCATGGGACTAAAGAGAAGGTTAGTCAGTAGACTAGAACATACATTACTTTATAGTGGAGGAGGAATTTTGATATATAGTTTTTAATCCATGAAGGGATTGGGATTTTTTACAAAATAAGTATGAAATGGTTATAGATTATGCCACATAATAATTGATAATTATTGATAAAAATTACCGACCTCATGATTTGGAGTTAGCTACATGAAATTTTCCATTATATATAAGAAAGAATTATTTTTTAGAAAGTTTATATATATATATATATATATATATATATTGATCACAAATATTTAATGTATATATTCACTAAAAAAGAGTTAAATATTCAAAAATTAAGATGGCTGGAGATGATTAATGGTTATGATTCCTCAATACATTACCACCTTGGGAAAGAGAATAAGGTGGAAGATGCTTTGAGTCAAAATGATCTGGTCAGATTGTCTATGATGAGGATAAAAAACCAATATTTCTAGATTTTATATTTATAGATATATAAATATTGAAGGTTATAAATATTATCTTTATTAAATGAGTGTTTAACCTTCTATTCACGTGAGGAGAATATAGTCATTGAAGGAAGATGTGTACTTGTATAAGATGATTAGAAATTTTCAATATTTCAATCTTATTTGTGATATAATCATATGGTGTTGGAATGATTTATGTTTTTATTACATACAATATTTGGGTAATGAGCTATTAGACATAGCACACAGTTCAACATTGTGTATTCATCCTTGAATTACAAATATGTCAAGATATTTAAAAGATTATTTTTGAAAAAACAAGATAGATATTGAGGATTATGTGTCTCATTTATTATTATATCAGCAAGCTCGGGATGAGAAATATAAGTACAATGACATTATATTTCCTTCGTACATAACAAAATGGAATTAGGAAAACATTACCCTATATGTTTTCATTAAAATATCATAAAATTATAAATGATATTATGATATTTGTTATTTATTTGACCACCTTAAAATTTTAGTACAATTAATTTATATCATAGAATATTTCTACCCTAATCATCTATCCATAATATACATTATTAATGTGGTATTGTTTCTTAGAGTAACACATTCTGTTATATTTGGTTGGTATCCAAGGTTTACCTTGATGTTCTTATAAAGTCTTGTTCAAGATGTAAATAACGTGTTGAGTTTATGTACTACATATCTTCCGTTGATAGATTGTTAGTCTGAGAAAACTATTCAAGCCCTATAGTATATAATAAAATCTTGATATATGGATTTCAATGGTGGTTGGATCAACACCACCCTCTATTCAAATTCTCATACAATAACAGATTTCAATTGATCATTAAAATGGATCCCTATAAATACATATATAGAAAGAAGTTTAGAACTGAAATGTTCATAGATGAAGTTGGAGAAAGAAATATATTGGGATATTAAAATTTTGGGGAAATTATAGGGAAAGTCAAATGAATTTAGAAAAATATCAAGGAATCTCAGAGAGTATATAAAATTTATGTTGGGATCCATCACTGAAATTATGAATTAGAATATAGTGAAAAGTTATTCATTAAACTTTCTCT
Organism: Viscum album; assembly: GCA_963277665.1. Taxonomy (NCBI): domain Eukaryota; kingdom Viridiplantae; phylum Streptophyta; class Magnoliopsida; order Santalales; family Viscaceae; genus Viscum; species Viscum album. The sequence continues at coordinate 284,792,296 of OY728151.1, read as the reverse complement.
ATGTAAGAAGGTTAAGAGAATTAAAAATAATGGATGGTCGATCCCTTCATATATTGGAGCCTTTGATATTATTGACCATGCAATGATGATATATTATATCTTGGTTCACTTATTTATCCTCTCTCACATTGAATATTTATTCTGTGTATATCTCTTGAAGAAGTGTATACTTAATCCATCCCATATACTAAACATAGATGATAGACCATAGGAGAAAGATATTTCCTATTATGAAAAAATTGGTATAAATCATGGATAATATATATAATGTTCTACAGAAAAGGACTAATCAACTAGTTAATGTTATTTAGAGGAATTATAAATCTGATAAATCTACTTGGGAACTCGAGGATGTGATGAAAAAGATATATTCATAATTATTAATATTTTAGTTATTAAATTTCACGATGGAAATTCATTTTAGGGGGTGGAATATAACACCTATAGAATTTATGATATGTTTTATTGCAAGTTAATATGATTTACTAAAATTCATTCTTCACACACAATACCATATTTAAATGAACTATGATATAATATTGAAATGTTATTATTTAAGGAGATATTTATTTATTAGTAGTTGAATTTATGGGATTGACAATGAATAACTAAATTATGAATAATTTATACTTTACTATTTTTTTAAAATGATATCATTAGTTATTAATTCATTTTAATTTGAATGAAAATCATTTAAAACTAAAATATTTTTTTGAGAAATGGGGGTTTTCCATCCATTGTATTATTACATAAAAAATTAATCTAATCATTATTTGTTAATGATTTTAATAAAATATATTTATTATATATTAAATAATATGCATTTAAATTCATTAAATATTTTTTTATAGGAACCGGATAATAATAAACATTTTATGTTCAAAATATATTTTTATAAACAAAAAAGTTGTCGTTTTTTTGAACTTATTCAATAATAAATTTTAAACACTTATATAAATTGAATTTAAAAAATTAGTGTAAGGACCGGGAAATAAAAATTAAATGATATTCATTTTCAATTCAATATTTAAATTCAATTTAATTTTAGGATTTCTTGTGTTTATATTTTTTAAATTTTCTCATAATTTATAAATTGTAAAATTAATCATGGTTTTTTTCATGGAAAATATCTATGACATTCAATTTGACTTCTTCCATTCCCTTACCCATAATTAATCCCAGTGAAAAACATTTTATAATGTGTATGAGAACAAAAATCTCAATAAGAGATAAAAATAAATTAACCCATTAGTCTAGTGAAAATAAGAATTATCTTACAATGTTTTCCATTAAGATAATAGTTGTTTTGTGTATGAAGTGAATCATTTTCACATAAAAACACACACATGTTTTGATCAAACATTACTTTGAACCCCATAACAAGTAATTAGAACAATTTTTAGTGACATAGAGTATCATAATAATAAAATATTTTAAAAACCATTTTAATTGAATAACTATATGAATTAATTCCCATATTACCATTACCCACAGAATTGAAATGATATAATGGGTTAACCTTCATATAAGCCATATTGGCCTCACCCATGTGCTATAATGGGGATCAATTCCATGTATTACATATATTGTGCTCTCCCATTTCAAAAAAATAAAATGTACCATATCATCAATAAAACACTCTCATCATAAAACTATTTGAAATCACTATTTAACCCATATGAAATACCATTTTCGATATTAAAACTCTTTTCATTTAATGAACCATTTTCAATACTAAAATACACAAAAAATAGAAAGAGTTTTTTATTTTATAAAACATTTAATATTTTAAAGTAATCCATGAATAAAATAATTCCCATTTTGGTGGAAAAATCATTGATTCAATTAATGTTATGAATATAGTGTTCATTTTTTTGTCTGTTAAAACGTTCTGTATAAAAAATATAAAAAGATCCCTTTTGAAACCATTTGAAAATAAATTTAAAATTAAATTAAAAAGTGAAGTAAAATTTTATTTATAAATATTTTATTTCCATATATATAAATAAATATAAAACTTAAAAATCATGTACATGGAAGATAAAGGGTTGTAACAGAAACATTAAAATATTATTTTTTAAAAGGAAAAGTCCCTTATTAGTTTGGAAACACTTGAATCCTAAGCTCCATGAAAGAGTAAAATTATTAAATAACTAAATATAAATAAAATAGAAATATAAATGATATAACATTTTTATAGGGGAGTTATATAATTCTTATAAAAGAACAAAGGTGTATAAGATTAAATTACTCCTCAACAAAAGAAAATTGAGATTATATACCTTACCTTGGGTATGAATTTTCATGTGTTTCATTATCATCATGAATAATAAAATTATTTTAATTATTTAATCTATTGTAATTTTTTTAAACTTTATTATCACTTTTTTCCCTTTTTAAAATTTTTTATACAATTACTAATTCAATTAAATTTTCAACAGATGTTTTGACCATATTCAGCATATGTGTCAAAAATGAATTTGGTATGTTGACTATGGTCAAGTATGTAATTATTTAAACATATCTAGAATAATTATCATGAAATATTTATTATAATTAAAAATAAATTAAAATTTTAAAACAAATCATGAAATGAGGTTATTAGAAATGAAAAAAATACTCTGATCATAGTGATGGTAGGTCATAAGTACGCATCATTAACATTTCAATTTTTCAATGATCATTATGGAAAGAAAGTAAGTAATATTTTTTTATTTACCAAAATTATAATTATATCATAAATACCATAATATTTAATATAATATACTTATATATATATATATATATCATTTTTTTGATATCATGATGAACAAAAAAATCACATCGCATTAAGGAGGCAATAGTCTACACATTCACAAACGACATTATTACATTTTATTTTAGTGAAAAAGGTAAGAAATAAAATGAAATATTATATTTTGAGAATGATAAATATTTTCATAATATCATAATTATGTCATGTATATCACATGAATTTATTATTTTTACCCTTATTACCATAAATTTAACGCGTTAGTGAAAAATGAATCACATCGCTTCATCATGAGGTAATCTTCCATACATATGAGTGACATTATCATATACCTAACAGAATGGAATTTGAGTGGGTATATATTATATAGTTATTATATAGGTATAATAATTTTATATATATCATATATATATTTTGGATACATCATCATACCCAACCGTGGGAGGTGGGGATGGAAAAAACGAATGACATCGGTTGGAGAGGCGGTTGTCCGCCGCACTCACGAATGAATATTTCATATCCCATTTGAAGGAATATGCAAATTATTTAGGCTATTACATTAACATAATGTAATATCAGTTATTTTATGATACTTAGGTTGTAGTATATTAATCATTTATGAAAAATTTAATGAGGTGGATAAAGAAATAAAATAAAGACTGTTTATGAAGAATTTCACCTCTTATTTTGGTATCCTTCTAAGGCTCCTTCCATAGGTCTTCCGAGGTTGACATTATTCCAAAAATAATGAATATATAATGAGTGTAAGGAAGATATAATGTCATTTATGTAGGTATTGGTTGATCAAAACTTGTTTTATGGTGTGAATAATGTAGGAGAGAGGGTGGCATTTTATAAGTTGGGGAGATGACACAGATGGTTTTTTAATGAATTGAGTGTTCCCATGTTTTTCATACAACAAATGTGTCCAAAATGCACCATTATAGAATCCTAGAGGTATAATAGTCCTACTATGGCTGGAATTATTTTTTTGAAATGTTTATAGGTAATATGTACCCTTATCTTTTTAGTTTAATCCAAGGTAAGCCCATTTTTCCCTTAACCATGATAATTTTTTTTTTCAGCATTCAATATTTTTTTTTTCAAAAAGTAACAAAACCTTTTAAATAATGAAAAATATTATTCCAAATATGGAAACAATTTTTTTATCTTCTATTTACATAAATGGAAAAGAATAATTTAATATTATTTATGCAATTGTGATGAGAAAGGGGATTTTTTTAGTGAAGATATTAAAAAGTTTTCAAGGATTTTATATTATAATTAAATATGAAAAAGATTATAATGACATAAATTAGATCATTTAATATATATTTGAACTAATTTTACTTTAAAACCAATTCAATATATAATTAAAAATTAAAATCCATTTAAATGAAAATATTGTTTTCAATTAAAATTATGTTTTTCTATATTCCTCAAAAAATAGAACTATTCATAAAAATCTAAAAAATTCATTATAAGATAATTTTAGTATTCCAATTTCAAAAAATAAATCTATTTTTTAAAATAAATTTTTATAAATTGGTAAAATAAAATTAATTTATTTTTTCAATGTTCGTCTAATCCGTATTTTAGAAAAAATAATGTTTTTCAAAGAACATTAATTTATCATATAATTGATTTATATAATATTACTAATAAATATATAACCATATTTTCAAAATTTAGTTGTTAATATTCATACCTTCCAACTTAACATATAGGTTATAACTATCATATTAAATAATAATATTTTTAATAATATTTCACATTTTTCTTAAATATGGATTTGAGTGTAATGAAAACTAAAATGAGTGTTAGGAGTAATGAAAGTTAAAATCTGTGTTACGTGTAAGGCAAGCTAAACTATTCATATTCTGTAATGAAATGTAAAAAAACTATTTCATAGAATAAAATATACTTAATAGAATTAATTTATATAGAAGAAAATAAATCATAATATCTCAAGGTGTTATATTTTAATTTATTCTTAGATTTTCATGTCACATACGCTATCGAATATAGTTTTCTTCTTTTAAAAGACTATAGTATTACATCATCCACCCTTTGATAATCTAAATCCTAAAAATTTTAACCTGATGTGGATAATCAAGGGTTTTACATATAGAAATACTTAATTTGGAAAACCTAAATCATAAAAATTATTACTAAAACATCCACTCAATAAGAGAGAATGGGAAGTATATAGGTCATTTGGAATAACATAGAACTAGATTTCAAAATATGAGAAAATAGGTGAACTACTTTAAATATAACCTATACCTGTGGTTTTGAAATGTTGGAATACCCTATAAACCTATGGTTATAGCATCCCCACGATTTTAAGAACCGTGGAATTAGGAGGCGTTAGTACAGAGATATACCCAACGTTTTTGTAGAAATTGTGAGTATAGGATGAGAGAATTTCATCATACCTGTTGTTTAAACCAAAAAGTTGGTATATATGAATACCCACTATTTTGAGAACCATGGGTATATCTTTTCCTAGAAATATATATATAGCCACAGTTCTCTAAACCATGGATATGGGTAGTTGTCCCCATTTGGCCGATGTAGCTACTCTTCCAACCCCTTGATCCTGCAAATAAAATAAAGAACACTATACATTAAAATTAATTTTTTTATATTTATCATTCAAGCCACTGTATTTAAAACACATTAAAATACTAAAAGATTCAAATAATCCATAAAATCAAACAATTTTAGTCACAAAACAATGTAAAAATTTATCTTTAGTGCTATTTTAAAATTGTTGGGGATCAATATCTTCCCCATCATCGGGATCCTCAACCTCATCACCATCAACAATATCATCATCACCAACAACATCATCTAGAGAATTAGTAAAATCATCATCATCAATTACACCACCATGAGCTCGACATCCATTAGGAACGTCATTGGAATCACTTGGTTCATCATATAAAGAGTGCATGGATTCTATATATGAATCAACATTAGCATAAGCCTATGATGGAAGTGATTGACTTATAACTGACATAGATATCAAGATGTGTTTGATGACCAGTGTTCTAATTTCACACTAATGTAAAGCTATTTTTTCATCTTTATCAGCTTCTACCTTTGTTCTTTTCATCTTTGTGTTTTGAGAGGTTAGAGATGGGCCTGATGAGGAAAAATATCAAGTGGGGGCGATGTTTTTCCAAGGCTGACATCAGACTCACACCTAGTCCTCATCACCCATCACCTAACTAAAATATTCATTTGGTTTGATTTTTTCAGCTTCTTTATTATAAAGGTCCTTCAATGCATATAGTTGATAATATAATAAGTATATTTAATATTTAATTTCATATAAATCTCACAAATATAAATAAAAAAATACAATATGTTATTGTGTTCTATTAATTTACTTCACTTCCATCCTTTTACTTCCTATTTGATCAAAATAATTTTTATTGAGGTACATGACCATTGAATCCCAATACAACTTTATACAAATGAAAATAATTAGTATCCATATATTCAGAATATAAACATTTATATTCTTGAATTATATTAAAAGGTAATAACTTTTAAATGAATGAAAAAATCAGAAATCTAAAAGTGTGATAAAAATTGATCAAAAATTCAAATATAAAATCTAATAATAAACAAATTATAATTTTTGTTACTCATTAAGAACATTAAATAATCATGAATTTGAACTCTTTTTATTCATTTCATAGTATGAAATCTATATTATTCACTATATTCCCAATTGGCCTATAAGCCTAAAGGCCAATTGGCCATGATCCCTGTAGACGAAATGACGAAAAGGCCATTAAAATAATTATCCATTAGTCCTATAGGATAACTTTCCATTAGATCATTTTACCATTTAAAAGGTGTATTTTCATCATTATATTGAAATTATTAAAAAAACATAAAATTCACCAAGAAATGCTAACTAGGTAGTAATATAAATGAAGATATAATTTCAATTTAGATTAAAGTAAATTTAATTTCTCATGCTTTGGGATTGTTTTGTTCCCCATTGTGTATTGCTATGTCATTTAATTTTTGTTCTTTTTTCATAACATTTTATAACATCAAAAATTAAATACAATTAATAAGAATTAAATTGTATTTGTAAACTATAAATGGTTGGAAATACCATAATCTCATCAAACATCCAATATTCAATCATTTTTTAAAATTCTAACATTGGATATTCATAAAATATGGGTGCAATCACTAAATTAGAACCAAATATAATCCCCCAACTAACTTATAACTTATGGTCATATGATCTCTATAACACCATAAGATCCATCAGCTTTGTGACCTTAGCAGCTTCACCGTTGAGAAATTCAAACCAACATTGCAAATAAGATATGAATTCATATAAATAAAAAAATAATATTGATATTACTTTACCAAATTTTCTTACCCATATAACTTTCCATGATTTCTATTTCATTTCATTATTGATATGTCTCCATGACACTAGTTTGACTGGAATTATATCTTGGTACTTGGCTAAAGCAGTCATGAAACTTAAACTCTTCTAGGTATATTTACTTATCATCTAATATTCTAAATTTTATTCCACCATTATTATTTTTCAAAAATTATAGGATTCCCACATAATTTTTCTACCATGTCACTTACAATAATATCCCATTGAATAAGAAAAAAGGATTAAATGAAGAATTAATTCATGGTATGACAGGAAAAAATGAAGTGATATTATTTGAAACACTTAACATAAAAAACTCAATGCATGCTTATCAATAGGATTTGATAGATTTGTGGAATATCCCGGAATAGTCATCTCAAAAGATATATCTATTATAATGCATGATCTACATGATTTTTAAATATTAGGGTGGCAGTTGAAGGAATAGAATCATAATATCATTGATGGATAGTATGAAATTGGGTTAGCATACACCTGGAACGATATAGGTAGTATGTTTTAGGATACATTAAAGTATATGGATATCATAAATGTGGAAACAAACTCAATGATAGAATAGTCATGGTGTGATAAGAATAGGAAAAAATTAAACGATGATGGTGGAATGAGTAGGAACATCCCTAGATGCTGAAGAGGATGATGAAAAGGTGTAGTAGATGGGTTATCTTCTGGGTGCTAGGTTATATGGGGTGCTCCCAAGTTGTCAGGGTGAGAACATTTATGACGAGTGATTCATCTAGGTCTAGGATCATGCCTAATCAGACCCATGATATTAGGATGAGGATAAGTCAACTATGGGGTAGTATAATGACCCTAAATTTTTTGATAATTAATATTAACATGGTATCATTTTCAATGAAGAAAAAAATATTACAATTGTTATATTCACTAATTGATCCATAAGTGTCAACCCACACTAGAAAATCTTTTTATAAACATCATATAATCACTTCCTTCAATGTTCTTTAGTATTTTTCATAATCTTCATAATAATGAAATTTACATTTTTTAGAAATAATTTCTAAAAACCATGCATTCAAAATAGAATTCAAATAAGTAATAAAAAATTTCATAGAATGTTTTAGTAACAATAATTTGAAACCAAGTTATAAATTTTTGAGAAACCCATTTTAAATTGTGTTTTCTGTATTGATATAAATCTAATTAAATGAAACCAAACCAAATAGTAAAAAAACCACCGTTTGATTTAAAACTAAATCTAAATTAATGTAATTATGGTAATACCAACCTAAGAAACCCAAGTCAATGTAAAATAAATGAAATGTGAACATATATGGGTTATTTTATATATTACCCACCACTATATTAGGTTCGACATCAACCCTCAAAATAGAAAAATTGTGTCATAAAATTCAACATTTTGGTTAACAATAATTGGGGTGTCAATGTTTTCAATTTCATCCCCAGCATCACAAAAACTATATATTGGAGTTACTTCATTAGTGACACTGTAATCATGTATGAGATGATCTTTCACATAAAACACATTTTTCCATTGATAACAAAATATATGGTTCACTGATGGATAGAAATTTAATCATGTAAATAAATCATAACTCACAATCATCAATAAATGTACTATATCACATAATTAAATCAAACCATTTACATTTCACACAGTGAATCGACCATGACAGTAGTAATCCAATTACAATATTTTCCCTCCATGCCCACAATAAGACACATTTTCTTATCAGGGATGAGTATATGATTTACTAGAATAATAGATTGTTGATGTAGTTAACATAATTTTATCACGCTATGTTCTCATGAATATTGGTTGATAAATTTTTTAAAAAATTATACACATTGATTATTAATTATTTTCATTCAAGAAATAATGAATATGGATCAAAAGCCAACACTATTAATTATTGGGAAATGGAGTCAATAAACAAATTCTATAATTGAAATATATATGTATAATTCAATTAAATTAATATTTATATTTTATGTTAATTAAAGTAATAGTCGTACCACTGATTTCAATAAAGTAGGAAGAACTAGGCTATGAAAAGCCTATCTCCTTCCCAAAAGAAAAGTTTAATAAACTCTACTTTAAATTTTTTTTGTTTCATATATACAATTATAATAAAATTCTATGTTATATGTTAATTGACATTGTTTTAGAAAGAATACAAACAACTAAATTACATAATTGATATAGTCATCAAACAAACCATAGTTAAACAAGACTGTGTTATGTGACATACCCCACTCATTAACGATCAATATAGCCATTTTATATGACACATTAATTCATTTTGTTTAGGGATATAATGGAAATAAGGGATGAATTACCCATACTAATCATATTCCGTTCTCATTTGATGGTTAAGTCTTCTGCTCACATTAAAAAAATACATTGAACAAAAATACATACATTTTTGATCCTGATGACCTCTCATAATGGAACCTTTAGAATATTTATTGTTTTAGACATAATATTTCATTATGGAAATATTTAATTTACTATAATAGATACACCAAAAATTAACAGGTCCCAAAATATGTGTTTCAGCCGGAAGACAAACTGTTAAATGAAACATTTAGGTGATAAATGATGGAGGATAATTATTTTCCAAATCACACAAAATTAATTGTGCCACTTGATGAATTTTTATCAATAATGACTGAGAAAAATTTTTATCACAAAGGCCTCTAAAAATTGAACAAGTGAATCATTTTCACCCTTACATTATTGGATAGAAAATTTAGGATTGCTATTGTAATGAAATTATGAATGAATATTTGACAATAATATGGTTTTTGAGATTTTTGTTTTAAATACCTTCTATTGAATCTTTTATAGTTGTTGTTGGAATTTCCATAAAGAACACTAATATTATCCAATACATAAATAAATTTATTTTTCTATAATGTTTCTATAATATAAAAATCCAATGGATATTTTAATTTTATTTTAGCGATACACATTGAATGTAGTTCTAGTTGAATACCCCTATCTAACATGTCTCAGTGAGATTTAGAAGAATTGAAATCAACATTTCACATATATATTTTATCCAATGTTCAATATTTTTAAAAAATGATGTATCAAATTGGTAGACCAATATGGAAATGAAAATATGATACTTTCCTTTTTCCTAATGTAAGTTGTTTCAGTGTTAATATATCTACTCTTTTTAGATTTCATCTCACCTCTCCCTAATTAAAAACGGAAAGCTTATAGTTCATTAATCAAATCTATTCCTAAAATAAATTGTTGTTGTTGTTCTGTGTGAACAGTATTATAGAACCTCTGATGATTCCTTCAATACTAATGATCTATTTATAAGAATCATTTATTCCACATGAAACTATAAATGTAAAAATATTTAAGAATGATCGATTTGGTATTATTCATAAAAATACTATATGATATTTTTACCTTTGGGATCCAACCAGAAATCATTCAATAAGTAGGGAAATCATTTATAGGATATATAAGGGCATCATTCATGTGAAATATATTTTTTGAAGAAGCATCAAATGTTCACACACCCATATCCCAAAGTTGATTCGACATTATTATTAAAGGATACAAGTAGAAGTATATATCATTTCCATGATCAAAAGTTAAATATATTAGTATACTCAATAAACTAAAATGTTTTTCCATACAATGAAATGTAGGAATATTATAAATGTGAATAAAAACATACCATGTGTTGTGAGCAGTATGCATCAGACCAAAAACATTAAACCCATCACAAAATAGACCCAACCTGACATTACACACCTCATCTACAAAATCAGGATCTTGTGCATCAAATGCCCACAATGCTAATAAAACTACTGGATAAACCAAATCATAATTACATTTATTTATTTGACCATCATTACATCAAATATTTTTTGACATTTCATCACACAAGAATAGATTTTTTTTCCTTGGAATCAATGAAATTTATAGATGAATTTCTATAGCACACTAGATAGCGTGCAATCTATATTTTCATTCAATAAAGATGTATCATTTTCTTTACAGTCATTGAGGTATATTGTTTCTACCCAAAATAAACTAAAATATTTTGAACATGAAATAATTTTATTAGTATAAGATCTAAGATGCATAATTAACCTACATACCTTGTAATTATTTGAGGTAATATCTTCACAATGAGGAATAAAGTCCTTAAAAAAGGTTAGAATATAATAAATTAATGTATTTGATATTTCATACTTGTTTTTTCCATGATATAATCACCTTAAAAATTCAAACTTGGATGTTTTATTACATTCCCAACACAGAAGAGTTTTTTCATCAACCATTAAAATTTTATCTCTCTCAACGTAATCATAATTTGTCTTTTTCTCATGTGTATTGATATAATTGTATAAATGCAGATGTATACAATCTCTATTACAATGATTCATAAATAGAAACCTATCAAATATCAAATTTTACAAGCCACTTCTTCATTTTCATTATTTAATAGTAGAAGACTATATCGTCGCTGCATTTTGATACAAAATATAATAGTTTGATTTAAATACAACTTCATTATATGGTATAAAATATCTTCCCTGAATAACCATGTTCTTCCAAAACAATTATAATATATGTACTAGATACGACAACCATCTGATTGATTGTTAAATGAAATAATATTTTTTTTCAAATTCTCTTTAAATTCTGTTCAAATATGATTTATATGATACATCCAGCATCTATCAATTCTATTACAGGGGAAAAGGTTATGTTCCAATCAAATATGTAATCAATAATTACAAGGACATCCAAAATCAAATACAAATTAAATGTACAGTATAGAGGAAATTATGGAACACTAATTAAGGGTAAACTAAATAAATTTAATGGTAAATAAATGTTATGTATGTGTAAAAAAAGTAAAACAGGGGTAAATTAATAACAATTAAGTGTAATCTAATGTTAAGAAAGGCTGAAATAATTTTATATAAGTGTGAGCTAAAGATAACTAAGGGTAAACTAAGGTTTGTAAGGGTATATTGAAGGTATGTAAGGGGTGAAACAATGTTAATTATGGGTAAAACATATTTAAGTGTAAAATATAGTTTTTAAGGGAAACCTACTATTTTGTAATGGTATCATAAATTTAGTTATGGGGAAAACAAAGATATGTAAGGGTAGACTAAAGTTAAATAAAGATAAAAATAAATCTATGTAAGGGTAAGTTTAAGCCAAGTATAGGAAAACTATAGTTAAGTATGGATAATATAAATGTGAGTAAGGGTAAAACAAAGTTATCTAAGGGTAAAAAAAGATAATTAGTGGTCAAAATAATGCTATGTATGGGTAAAATAATGACTATATTTAATTAATATTTATATTTAATTATTCAAATATTAACTTTTTTCAAAAATAGTAGTAATGTTATTTTTATTATATGAAAAATATTTTTATTATTCATCTTATTTTTTAGTGATATTTTATGAAATAAAGAAATTATTAATTCCTAATTATAATATTTAATTGTTTATTGATATATATATATATAATTAAATTTATGTAATTTTAATCATATAAAGAGAGGAAGATGGGGAGTAAAATAAAAATGTAAAAGATGATATAATGTGAATTTGTGAAAGTGAACAACCATATAACCCCTTGAATACAAGGGTTCAAAAGGATATAGGATATTTTCAAAATATAAGCTTACGCCACTTTTTATAATGACCAATAGAAATAAGGGATGAAGGAAACCAATATTTTTGGTAGAATAAATGAAAAAACAGGAAACAATGTGCCTTTAATAAAGAATTATATAGAGGATACATGGTACCTCGTGGAAATCCATCCACTATGTAGTTATAATCAACGGAATTCCCCATTCCTAAAGACAAATCCTCAGGTACCTATTACACTTATTCAAGGTATTTAGTTTATTTTTTTTACATTTTTAAGTTTTTTTTATTCTATAACTAGGTACTTAGTATATAATCTTTAAAAAATATAGTAATGAAGTAAATCATAGTGAAAATGTACAAAAGAACTAAATTTTAACTAAATAAGGATTATATTTATACAATCCTAATAATTTTACAAAACCATTATATTTTTATAACTACATTTAATTATGTGAGATCAATGAAATAATGATTCCAGAAACATGATATCAGTAACTATATTTTCCGATTGTTAATGTTTTTAGCAGTTTTTATCTACATTAACTATAAATATAAAAGACGAATCAGAAGACTCTGACAACTAATCCAGTGATTATCCCTCAAATGAAAATTAAAATATATTACCCCATAGAAATAGATATCCATCATTATTTATAGATTTTATTATCAATGATCATTTTATAAAAAAATTCACATTCTTATTTTTGAGTCAATTCTACATTAAATGTATCTACTTCTACGCAAGAAAATTATCTAATATTTAACATTAGGGAAAATATTATTGAATGTTAAAACCATTATAAATGAACTAATAATATGAAAAACAGTTATAGTTATAATAACGAATAAAGTAAACTAATTTATCATCCAAGTTATTTTATTGAAAAAAATTATTAATTAAATTAATTAAATGATTTTATTTTGTTTTTATTTTTAGAAACAAAACATATAACATAGATGGAATGGAATAAATGTAGAGATAAAGGTATATTTTTATGTAAATTCAACATAGTAACCTTCAATATATGTGTTTCATTTGATCTATCAATTTAAAAATCTCCATTATTAGGTACATTGATAATCTAAAATGGTCTAGACTATAATAAATGATTTTTGGGACCATTTCTCTTGACATAAACTAGGTTATAATATATGCTATGAAAAAATAATCTAATCCTTTGGTGTTGAAAAAATGGGGTTGAGTAATCAAAAAAACCCTTGTGAAACATTTTTCCCAAAAAATACATAATCTAAAATGAAAAATCATGCCGCTATAATGTAAAATACATAATAAATGTTAAACAACTATAGTAAAAACAAATTAATTTTTACAATATCTAGAAAAATGTACAGAGACACATGTTTAATCAATATAGATTTATAAATGTGAGTTACGCCCATGAAATTGGATAAAGACAATAGAATAAATAAAAGTCAAGTTAATCTTACCTCTCAGAGACCGTAACAAAAAATTCCACAAATAGAGAAAGAAGACATGAAAATGAGTATGATGTCATCTGGGGGAAACCAAATTCACCTAAAGAGGGTAGGGGGAGGCCAAAATTATTTGGTTAGGGGAGGGGGAGGTAAAAGGTAAAAATACCCTAAGGGGAGGGGGATACGATGAAAAATGGAAGGAATTAGGGTTTTAATGGGGAGGAGGGGAGGAGGATCTCGAGTGAACCACCCAATCTAAAGGAATTTACCCATGGTTTTTAAAAATTCATTAGTATAAATAAAACTATATCAATGTTTTTTTTAATTTTGGGTGTATCCTTGGGATGAAAATCTATATTTAGGGGTTCTCTAAATATTGGGTGTTGATATGTTGGGATAGAGGTGCTTTCTTATAGTGGTGGTATGTGAAAAATTATACATGAAATAAAAAAGTAAAAAATTATAGAAAGTGAATATGTTCCATAATAAATATCAAGAAAATGATCAATTTAATGTTGTGGTCCTTAATACCATAAATCTTTCGATACATAAAAGGCCATCTGATTTATTAGATATGAATGTAATGGGATAATTTTTTGTTTAAAGATACTTTTTCTAAAGATGAGGATTTATTTTACTCTATGAGAATATAAGGAAATATACTTACATGATCCTTTTATTTTTTTTAAGAATAATTTAATCCTTTGGCTGTGATAAGGTTAATTTATGATCCATCACTTACTCAAAAAAATCAATGTCCAAAAATGATTTTTTATGCCTGAAGCACTAACATTCACTTTTATCATATCATAAAATAAAAAAAAAGAGTGATGATCCTTTCATTATATCTAAAACTATTTTCCCAAACCAATATGATTAGAAAATTTTGTCCAATATAATAAATTAATCACCAAACCTCAAAATGAAACCATTGGTTCATCATTAATATTTATTTTTCAAAAACATTAACTAAAAACAATTTAATATTAACCAGGACATGAATATGAATTTGGAAGGCACTAAACCATTATCATTTTTAAGTGATGGGTTAAATCCCTATGGACTTTCCAGATGAGAAAGATTGTCACCCATAATGTGGGTTATCCATTTAATAATCAATGTTAACATTATTCCTATGATTTTCTAAAGGAAAATTACAGACACACTAGAAATAAAAGTTATCATTTGTTATCATTTTAAATAATGAATTCAATTAAACATTTTTAATAGTGTCTAATAATATTATTTTTCTATTATTAAAATTTCATTAATGATTATATTATCCATAAATGTTATCAATACCTTAAACTTATGTCTATAAAATTTAAATTCATTATTTGTAAAATAAATTTCCACTCAAACACATAATGTAGATATCTATAAAAAATAAATAAATGTCTCGCAATGTACATACATTATATAAAAAACCAAATAAGGGTGCCTAGGTCATTGATCTTATGAAAAAACATTAAAATATATGAACCTCTATGGATCTGTAACCACCTCACTAGACAACACATCATCAATTGATGAAGTATAAAATGATTTCTGTACCCCGTTTTTTCTTCTAATCACAATGATTCCCACCCTTTGTAAGTAACTTTGGAAACATATTAGTATAATTTTCCATCAGATTGTATCTAAAACATATCACAATAAACGGGTTATGTATTATCTCAGTATTGGTTTGCTCTAGATTCGTTTTATTATATTCATTAACCATGGGACCAAATTTATCACATTGATATCACTTTTCATATCCTGACATATATTCCATAAAATTAATTTTACCTCACTTATAACATTTTTTGGGTATTACTTATATTTTTCTTCATTTTTTCTTCTCTATTACTAGAAACTTTAATTGTTTTATCCCTTTTTATCTTGTGGAACATAAGTATTAGGAAACTCCATCTCAATATTCTCATCTGAACAAAAAACATTCTCAATAATTTTAAATTTCTAAATGTAAAATGAACATTACAGGAAATGTTAAAATCTAGAGTAAAATATATTAATTTTAGTATCAATATTTAAAAAAATATATTATGTACTTGGTCAACCATCTTAAATTTTCTTCACATGATGACCCAGTATACTCACCCTTTTTCCACAATTCAATGAATTGTTTCTCAATCAAAAGTTGAAAAAAATTAGGGAAACACTTTTTAATAAAAATACTCATAAACATGACCCATTAAATTTTATGAGAATCATATTTCTATATATTATTATTAACCAAATACCACAATCAATTATCTACACCGTCAAAATTATCAATAGTAATTGTTACGTTATACTATTCTGAACATCCCATGCCTTCAAATATATTCAATAGGGCATTGATTCATCCTTTGACTAAAATAGGGTCAAATGATCTATTGAATGATGAGGGTTATTTTCTAATGAAATGATCCTATTTATACATGTTCCTTACTGGTAGATTGGTTTCTTATCTAGAATGGATACCACCATCATTTATAACATGTTTCAAGTATAAAATTATTAAAGTAAACTACATTTTACCAATTCAAACATTTTGTGGGATGCATATTTGGAAGGATATTTTTTATCTTAGTGCATTCCCACTACATTTTTATTTTTTCATCTATGGTAAACCAATCTGAACAGACGTAGTTTCGATTAAGAGTCATGGTAATCATAAAATGATATATCAATTAAACTTAACTAAAATGTAAAATTTTCCAAGGTAATGCTATTAACATTATCCTTGATACCAACTATTCAAACTCATCCATAAGCATTAAATAATCGTTAGATTTAAGTCAATAATTAATTCTCTTTCATTTTAGGTTCTTTTTAGGTTTATAGTTTTAGAGAATTTGGCCATAACCCGTACACAACAAAACAAAAAACATTATTAAGTGGACTCTTTTGATTTGTATCCAATTTTTCCAATAATATAAAACATTTAAAATAAATCCTTATTTATTTTCATGGAATGGCTCCATGAATTTCAACATGACATATTCCATTCGATTATAAATACTTATACCCTATGAAAAATATTTTAAAAAATAGAATGAGCACAAATATCTCAATAAGGGACATACAAAGAAATTAAACCACTATTACATTGAAATGTATGAATACCTATATAATTTATACCTTTAACATAAAATTTAATTTAATTTATGAAGTAAATAATTTTCACAAAACCAAAAAATAGACAGGTTTTTATATTAAAATCCTTTAAACCATATAAAAAGTAATTAAGACCCTTTTTAGGGAATTAGAGAAACATATTAATAAAACAATTTTAATTGGTATAACCATACGTCTAACATCCAATATAACAATTTCTCAATTAATTGGAGGGATATATTGGGCCTCACCATTAGTATTATATATATCAGGATCCCCCTTTTTATGACCTATAATTGGGTTCAATCCTTATTATAAGATTCTTAGACATCAATTGGGAGCTATAATAGGGCTTAGACCATCATATAAGAAGTATCTGAATCAACTGTTTTATATAATACTCATGTACCATATCATTAAAAACTAAATTTCATCATAAAGGCCATTGAAAAACTCATTTAAACCCATATGAAAAAAACTTTTAGATAAAAATACCATTTTATTTTAAAGACACAATTTTTATAAGAAAATTCGCAACAATATAAAAAGAGGGATTTTCTTTGAAAAAAATGAAAAATTACAATGGAATTTAGAAATAAAATAAAGGACACAGTAGATGATTTTTTTTTCACCATGTACATAAAAAATAGAACATTTATTTTATCGTTTGTGAAAAATTTCTATATAAAACATATAAAAAGATTCATTTTGAAAAAAAATAAAACAAATTAAAAATTGAATCAAAATTTGTTTTATAAATGTTTTATGACCATATAAAAACAATAATAAAATAATTTGAAAAAACATTTACATGTAAGAGTAATAGTTGGGAAGAATATTATAGATGATGATATTTTAAAAGTCCCTTATCGTTTGGGAAACACATGAATTGTAAACCAAAGAAAGAATTAAATTAAAAAAACATTAAAAATCATTAAAATAAATAAATTCTTGATATAACATGTGAAATGGGTTTTATATTATCCTTGTAAAAGAATAATGTTTTATAATATAATAATACGCCTCAATAAAATGAAATTGAGACAATGTCTCTTATGTTGCGTCTAACTTGTCATTTTACTTATTATCTTATGGAATTAAAAGTTAAATTCCTTATAACCTTATTAAATTTTAATATTAATTTTATTTATCTTGTTATGCATTTTTATAAAATTACAAAATCATTTATGTTTATGTTGGATGTTTTAACTATATTCTACTTTTGTGTAACAAAATGTATTTTTAAGGTTGACAATGGTAAAATATATCATAATTTAAACACATAATGAATAAAACAAGATATAATTATTATATTTATACATAAAATACAATTCAAAACCCAATCATGAAGGATGGTTATAAAAAATGAACTGACCTTACAATTATGAAGATGATAGGTCATATGTTAGTATGAGCAAAATTTCCATTTTTCAATGATCGTTATAGAAAGAAGGTAAGTAATATTTTATATTTAATAATTATAATTATATCATAAATACAATAATATTTATTATATATACTTATATATATATATATCAATTTTGTGATGTAGTGATGAAAACATTGTTTTGATAGCTTCATGGTGGAAGATGTTGACATGTTCACGGATGACTTTATAACCTTTCTAGTGAGTGAAAATGTTAGAATGAAAATGATATATTATATCTAAATAATGATAATTATATCATGAATAGAAAAATTATATCATTTATATCAAATTTAATAATTATTTTTACCCTTTTTAACATTCCTGTAACAATTAAGTGAAAAATGAATCACATCATTTTGTGAGGAGGTGGTCTATCATACACACAAGTAAGGATTTCGTAACTAATTTTATAGAAGTTGTAAATTACATAGTTTTTAAAATTAAAAATTTTAAATCTAATTATATGAATGATTATGTTATTATTATATAATAATGGTTTAATAATAGCTGAATGAGGTGGATAAATAAATATCATTAAGATGTCTATTGAAGAAAATTAACTCTTCTTGGGGTATCTTCCTTGGGTTTCCACTAATGGCATTCATTCGTTGAATTTATGGCCAAAATAATGCTTATATTATTAGAGTTTGGAAAGTTGGGATTTAATTTTGGTAGGTATTGTCTAAACCAATCCTGTTTTAAGGTTTGAATAAAGGAGTAGAAGCTGTATGCTTTTATAAGTGGGGGATATGACACAATTTGTAGTTTTGAAATGAATTGAGTGATCCGATGATTTTCTGATGTTCAAGGGGTCCGAAAAGGACCATTATCTAACCAAATAGTATTAATAGTATAAATATGGATTCAAAATAGTTTTTATACATGTTTATTGGCCATTTGTTCACTTATAATATTACTTTAACCCTTGGTAATCATATTTTTACCTTAACCACAGTAATTAATTTTCACAGCATTCATAATAAATTTAGTTAAATAATTATTTTTTACGCATTAAATAAATTAAAAAGTTATTATTTCAAATATTAAATCTATTTTTTCAAATTATTTTCACATAAGGTTAAAATTACAATTTAAAATTAATTTCACAAACATGACGATAAAGAGGGGTTTTAAAGTTAAAAAGTTCAACATTTTATAATGTTTTAATATAGAAATTAAAATATAATAAAAATTACCTAAATTATATTAATTATATAATAATTAAAATAATTTTAGTTTAAAATCAATTAATATATAATTTAACATTATAAATTTTTTAAACTACATGGTTGTTTTTTATTAATAATAAATATTTTCACTATTTATCAAGACAAGAAAATTTTCTGAAAAAATCTAAAAAATTATCCCCAATATTATTTTGGTATTCTTATTTCAAAAATTAAATTTATTTTTTCAAATTAAATTTCTTTATGTGGTAAAAAACTAAATAATTTTTGCAAAGTGCATATATTCTGTCTTTTAGAAAGAATACGCTTTTTTAGAAAACATTTATTTTCTATCTAATATATTCATATTTTGTATATAGTAAATAGATAACCATATTTTTCTTAATTTAAATACATCTATTAATAAACAACTCTTTAAGATGTATTTTATGATTATTATATTATAAAAAATACTATTTTAATAATATTTTACATTTCTTTTAAACTTAGTAATGCATTTAACAGAAGAGAAACCAAGTATTACAAGTAACACAAGGTAAAATATGTGTTTCATGTAACTGATGATAAACAAATAGTTTCATGTAACACAAGATAAACATAGTTTTGTGTGTAATTAATTTTACTAAAGTTATTTAATTTTTTTTAAATATATATATCATAAAGACTCATTGTTTTAGATTTTATTCTATATTTTATGTTGCTTGTTGCATACACTATCGAACATAATTTTCATATTTTAATATATCATCACGTTAAAAATTATTTTCATATTTTTAATAAGTAGTATAATATTTGGTAAATTTTATAATTTATTTTTTTCACAAAAAATAGTAATCATTGTAAATTTTTATCAAATTGATAAGTGTAAAATGGGAAAACAGGGTTAAAACATTAGAATAATGGATTAAATTTATCCTATTTGATTATTTTGTATCGTTTATTTCCATTAAATTTTAAATTATATAGACACTTAGTACCATTATTATTATATTATTATGAATATATTAATTTATACAATTAATTAATACAAAATTCCATTATCTTTACTAAAGTATACCAATAAATTTCATAGAAATAAAAAAAGGAAAAAATTTTAGATATAAATGTTTATGTGGTGAATAATTTAAAATCATATTCATTTCAATTTTTCATTAATTATTACTGAACAAAAAACTACCTTAATTCCTTACACAACTGTTGAAACTCTCATTTTCACATAAATATGGAGAGATTTAATTAAACAAATCTCATTTATTTGGAGGGTGAAAATGAAAGAAAAGTAAAAACACCACTTGGGTCCCATTTTTTCATTTGATTTGACCTCATACAGGTCCCACCTATGTTTCCAAACTCTCGTTGGTCCTACGTACCTGACCAAACTCATGTAGGTACCATATTCATAAGAAACCCATGTAAGAGACGTAGTAAAGGCACCTATGTAACCAAATTATTATCACAGGGTCCTAATAATTTCTATAAATAGGTCCCTTATGTTCTAAATTTGATATAACTAGAAGACTAAAAGAATCCTCGATGTTTTTCTTGACTAGTTCAGTTTCCTATGTCCGAAAACATTTCTAGTTATCTATCCAAGCCTCAAAATAAGATTTAATTAATTATATTATTGGGATTTGGGTTCATCTGTATTTTTAACCATGAAGGACCCATGTGAGTAGCCACTTCACCATAGTAAATATTTACTATGTTAAATTATGCCTCGTAATCTAGGGACCTTAGTGAGACCATTACTTGATCACCTATGGTAACCCTTGGAGATCCGAGGATAGACTTGGCCTTGTGTAGTTTACAATGTTTTCTATCACCAAATACATCATCTATGTCTTTCCTTGGTATCACCTGGGAAAGACCTCTTAACATGCCCAAGTATCACCAGGGTGAGATCATGCTAGCCCGTCCTAGCATCATATGTATGAATTAATATCACCTAAAATTTACATGGACATGGTCATGAAAAAATATTCTAGGAATAACCTGAAGAAGTTCAATGAAATTTCACCTATGTATCACCTAGATTATTTCCTCATAATATTACAAATAAAACCTAGGAGATGATAAAGAAACCTCACCCAAGTATCACATGGGTGAATCATTTACTAATATTCAAAGGTATAATCCTAGAGAATTACCATATAAAAATTCTCTTATATCATTTATGATAGAGAATCCCTTTCATTAGAACCCCCATTCAAGGGGGGACAAATAAAATCCTCCAAATAGGCCCTAATATTTTCATTATTATTGAAGAGGATACATAAACATGTCTACCATTTGACTACGTATTCACTTGGTAAATTATTTACTACACTTATCCCACCTAATAGATATGGTCCTTTTGGTGTTTAGGATTGTAAATTCTTTATATAATGAGAAAAAAACCATAATAGTAGTGATTTAGACCTCCCCGTTTCAGAAAGCGAGGGGAACCAATTAATTTTCCATTTGATAAGTGCTTGTTCCATTTACTTCTTTCCTCCTCATTAGGAATCATTAATTAAATTACTCCCTAGCCTTTATTGTTTGACATCTCCTACCCACTATACCCTCACACTCATCCACTAGTAGATGAAGGATATTGTATAAATTTTATAATCTTCCACTTCATCTTTTTTCACACACTAATAATGACTCACATTGGCTAATATAATAGTGTCGATCATGTCACATTCATGATCATATTTTACTATATGGTCCTACAACAAGGTGTAATCCCAAAAATACATGATATAATCATCTAAAACGTACATTTTCTCTATGAGTCAATATTTTACAGGTATATATTCTGAATGAATAACCCAATTGGTCTTCCTCTCTATGTGTTATCCATGATCCATTAAAACAACATGGGATTTGATTCATGTTAAAAATTAACATGTATGAAGTCTTCTTGAGGTTCCAAACTGACTCCCCAAACTCACCATAATATTATATAGGTCATATTACTTATAGGTTCAAATCCAATCTGTAGGTCCATATTCCTTATGGGTCCCCCACCCCCATCAATATCTATATTGGTCCATATTCTCAGTAAGGTCAAACCCCCACATGGTATGCTTTATTCCTTCAAAGTCCTTGTCACCTCATCCTCATTGTCCTAAATTCCAAAAATATGTAATCCCATAATTGGGCTATATTTCCTTTTAAATTAACTATAAATTTTTGTTTTGGTTTAAGTTTGACCTAAAAATTTGTGAGGCAGACATTTCACATAGGCGTCCAGGACACATGACATTAAACATTTTGATTTGGTCCTTATCACATTACCCTAAATGGAATGATGTGTCCCATTATGTGGAACTAAAATACATGTGTTTTGAATCTTATCAATAGAATACATAGGAATCTCTTATAACGAGCCTAATCCCAAGATTAAAACAACTCATGTCTCCCTCGATTTACAATAAATTCTAGAGAACGTAACAGTATGGATTGAAACCAGCATCATAAAAAAAGAACCTAACCAAGATGGTTCCAACAATGGAGATTCAATAATACATAAGGATTTTCCATCAAATGGGAACCTTAGATATATATAGACATTTTCTCATCAGTTCATGTCTATAATTGGATGATAATACATAGAGGTGATTGGTTCTATATTTATAATTTAAGATGGATTCATGAGTATATCAAAAATCTATAAGAGTTCCCCATAGTAGGAGATAATTCCCCCTAAAAGAGAATTATGAGATTGAACTCTCATACTCTTGACCAATGTGAGTTATTAAGCATCATTGGTTATGTTACATAACCACCTACTACCTTTTCAAATAATTCTCATGATCCATTATTGATATGAGAGTGATTGGGTGTTTCTCATTCCACAGACAAACCCCAATGGAAATTGGCCATCTTCGAACATGTGAGAAAAAAATGGTGAACTAAACATTAATATTTTAATTAGAAAAATTAACTTTGATTACCAGCTATCATAACCCATTCTACCCTATATAATGTGAAATTAGGATGAACATAGATCTATTAAGACATTCAATAGCATGTGTGTTTGTCTATTTTCATTCCTCTTTGATGAGTTATCTTATTTGTGTTTTTCATTTAAAACAATATGAAATTTCATCATAGATCCATTAAATCCAATTTAATCCTACCGAAAAACACAAACATACATGTCAGTGACTTCACTTGTTGGGTCCTCATCAAACCAGAGGACATTTTCCCTATCCCAATGTCTTCACCACCAGGCTTTGAATTCATGAGCTTAATAATAGAACATTAATGGAATTTTACCAACCATGGAGACTTCATATATATCCCTCGAATATATGAAGACTCGTTAGTTTTCCACTTGATGATAGATATTGAAAAATAAATTTTCTACACCTATTCCCATATCATACAATTTTGAGATCCATTCCCTTTAACGAAAAAATAACTTCCTCCCTTACCAAAGGGAGGTGGACAAGGTGGAAAATGAAGGCCTCATCTATACTAAATAAGGTTCATTACATAGGGAACATTCCATTAATTATCACATATATCTCCTCACAATGATAATTCATCTTTATGATGAAGATGTCACCATACAAGGATCAACTCAGTTTACCCAAACATGAGCAATCAAAGGGAGATGATCGATCAACCGGGAAAATTCATACTTTTCTGTTCCTTCCAGATAAGTCAAACAACAAGACATGATGAAAACATATGTGTTGGACCATATACATTATCAAAAAAATAAATCCTATGAATAAAATTCCCCAATGACCAGATAAACATACTGACATTCCCTAATAGCACACAGGGGAAAAACCATGCCTCTACACTCAGACATGATTATTGTTGGTATATACCGGAAATAAAGAAATGAAATGAAAAGGGTTATATCCATTCTATAACGATGGAATTTGAACATACATACATTATAGGTTAATAGGTCACTTATTACATCTTGGAGATACTAGAAGGATATGTAACATTATCTTCCCACATTCTATAAACATTTTGGAATATAATGACTATAGCATTTTTGAGTGGGAGTTAGGAATACAACACTGCCACTAAAATCAGATTTTCCTATCAATAGAATATAATGGAAAATTAAGAGGGGAAACACATCTATTCTACCATCCAGGTGGGTCATAGGATAAATCATGTGATAAACTTACAAAAATATTAGGAATATATCTATTATCAATCTGGAATTCACCATTTTACTTCAGTGCCTAGTCCATAGATAGAATACATCCCTTTCATAACTCAAGAATCTTGTCAAAAAATCCAATAAGAAACACTATAGTCTCTTAGAAATGATATTATGTATGAAATTAATTATGCTTAGTATGCGATTCTGGAAGCCTATAAGAGAGTACCCAAAATGAAGTCTCACTAAAAGAAAATTGAAAATCAAGATCAGGTCAAAAATAATAATGTACATATGGTTGGTTTTCCTCATCCCATAAAATATATATAAATGATTTTCTGTGATTATAATTCTTTAATACTAATTTTTTTAAGTAGTATAATCAATAATAATAGTCCCTCTTACAACATTGATACCAAGAAATATATAGGTATTTCCCATAATACATACTATGAAGGACATAATAATGTTCATCAACTGATCAATCAAAAGAATACTTCTCTGGGTTAGTATCACAGAATATGTCATTGTGGATAGAGGATCGAAAGGAAATATGGTCTTCCACTTTTCATATTCCACCCTAATGGTCCTCCCCAGTGTATACACTTTAGAACATCTTGTTATAGTAAAACATCAAACCAAGTTTATACTCCTCCACAATATAGAATTTTCAATGATGTTACTCCCCAAATAAATATTCGATTTCATCAAGAATATCCTACCCTTATTTAGTATTTTATAAGAAAACCCTCAAATCATGATGTTATTGAGAAGAAGAGTCTATTTATGCTTGATGGGGTGTCATTGACATGTGATATCATTTATCAATCAGAAGATAGTTCTATGTAATAGATAATATATGAACAACCATGGATTTCCTAACCTCTATCATAATAACAAAGATTTTTATAACCCTATCAGTTATAGTAATGCACCTAGGAAACAATCACCTAGGTCAAACCAAGTGGATGAATCTTCTGTAGAATATGACATGGAATCCTTTATTATATAAAAACCATTAGTTGAAAAAAATATACAGGTCATGTTGTGGGCCTTATCCAATCCTCAATATGGCATTCCAGAAACATTTTCATAAAAATGATTTATTTTAATTATCTTAAATATATAATGTCTTCCCTTATAAAAAAAATATAATGATTATGTGAAGATAACCAAAAAAACTCCACCATCAAATTGACTCTAATAACTTTCTAGTAATGTGATGTTTAAAATTTTGAAAAAAAATAAAATCTTCAATGAATGATTATTAAAGTGATAATAAGGTTACAAAAGTAAATTGAAAACCCCCTACTAGGTTCTAAATCAAGGCATAGTGTGATTACAAAGAATTTTATTTTACTACACACCCAGATTATCAAGGTCCACTAGAAGTGATGTCATGAAATTTCATTGAATCTATATTTCTATCATAAGAAAACTATTATTTAAAAATATGGCATTCATGGATGGAATCATCACTGAACAAATCTCAGAAGAATCTTTCTTATTGAGAATGATCCATTGAAATAATCTTGCACAAGTTATCTAAGCATGTTGATATTTATTCTCACTTTTAGAAGACAAATCACCAAACAAAATCAATGTTTTTAAAATAAATTAGCTTCTGAGAAGAATATATGATACAATCATATCATTCTCAGAAAATGATCCATAATATCAAGAGACTGTCATTGGTAGTTGCATATGTATTGATATAGGATCAATTCTATCCCATAGGGTTAGTGATAGTTTTGCCACTTCCTACCACTACAAAGATTAAAATTCTTGTACAAAAATATGTAGTAGTGGTGCGCGAATAATCCCCGACGTTTATGATGGGGGACTTTTTTCCACATCCTACAACCCAATAGAGTTTAGTTTTCTTATGACAAGGAGAAATGTTGAATGATGAACCATATTAATTTGTCCAATTTTGTGAAAAAAATACTCAATCAAAACAAGAACAGTGAAATTTTTAAGAGATTCACATCATGTTACCCTTCATCATCTATCTATAAGGGTGACATTATAGATGAAGGTGAGCCCCATAGGGGAAAAACAATAACTATCTATCAGGGTTACAACCTCCATGGAATATTATAATCATTTTATTAGATATAAATTAGAAAACCATACATACAGTCATTCCAACACTAATTTTAATCAAGAAATTAATTATTCATTGGTTATGGTTATTAGTACCACGGGTATGGATGATATAGAATAAGAAATAAATATAGAGGAAAATGAGGATATGATCCAAATATAAAATATAAACCATGTTGAAATGAATCATGAAGTAGTTCATACCTAGAACTAGAGGCATTTTATGAATTTTAAGAACCCCATCAATTCTCCCATACAACTCATTTATGGATAATATACCAAATAAAAGTGTAAAGGTGTGTTTATATCTCTCATACTACATGAAGATATTGAATCTCTCACAATTGTGGAATGAATTTCCTAGTATAAGGATGAGAAATAGGATTTTAGTCATATAAATTTGGAACTACTATAGGGAAACATCATTGTATTATATGTTCTTCGAGAAGGGTATCATCTGACATTACTAGCTGATGTATCTCAATAAATATGAATCGTTAGAATAAAAAAAGTTGATTCTAAACATCCGTTCAATATGGGATAGTAAAAACCAAATTAATTTTACCCCAAGGTGTGGAGACATAAAGAGTTACACCATTGGGAACACTACAAGAGCTAGGTTAGAAACATACTAATAGGCCATCTTGTAATGGTTACACAAAGTGAGTATAGCTAGAACAACCAATGATGAATTAACCTATTGTTCCACATTTTTTTGACTCCTTCCAAATTGGACATTATTGCACAACTCAAATAAACTATTGGATCACTAGAAGATTGATTAGAATCTATGGAAGGAAAACACAAATCATTTATGTATGAAACGATTCAATACTATAATAGGGTGGATATAACTCTCTCTGCCTCAATAAACATTGAAATACCTATATTCCTAGGATTGAATGGATTAGTGGATCAAGAACTATATCAGATACATATCATGTATCAGTGGGATCCCATGATAGAATCCTCAAATTTTAATAGGTAGAGAAAATTAGGTTTTTCATGAAGACCATAGAGGTACCATGATTCAACTGGTATAACAGTCAACCAAAATGATTAATTGAAGTGTGGGAAGATATTTAATGAAAATTACACTATCAATTCCTCTCTATGATGAATAAGATTATGGGTTATGATATCTCAATGTGAAGTAATTGAAAAAATTGGGTCATGCCATGCATTATTTTTTATAAAGACTTCTTATAGAAGATGTTAGACTCTATGAAAATAAAGTTGGGTAAAACACCAAAAAATTGGCATGTTCTTATACTACCACTCCATAAAAATGGATAATTAGACGACACTACTAGAAAGAGTGAACAAAAGTTCAACGGTTGGATAACCAGACAAAAAATATCAATCAAACTCATGTTATCGTCAGGGAACAATTAAACCAATCCACTACAAACCTTTTCTAATCTATTGGAGCTCAATAATTTTTTATATCATTGATGTTTTCCTATAACCAATTTTCCATAAAATATTTTAGTCATAAGAGTAAAAAATAATCATAGTAATATGAACCTATATAAATTTGGAAAGATGTTTTAACCCCATTGGACTTAATGAATCATGTATTACCATGGGTTTCATCCCACCAAATGGTACTATAAGAATTTTCTCACAATGAGGAATCAATATTGAAAGAATATATGATATTCGGTTCAATTAATTTCATTCATTTAATTGATACCATATCCACCGAATAATATGATTACATATCAATTTTTCTTATTCTAGATCAATGAATTTAATATTAGGTGCAAGATGATATGGAAGGGGATCTCATTAAATTATTGTCTTTTATCCTCATAGGAGTTTTTAAATAAAGGAAATTCATCCCACTTTGTATTTGATGAAAATCAGACTAACCATCGCATTCAAGGAATTATACTCACAATTCATCAAAAGATCGACCGTATAGATGAAAAATATGAGGAATAATATTGCAGAAAGAAAAGGGTCATCAAACTCACCTAGAGCTCGGTATGAATTGATTGATTGTAACATTAGTGAATTGGAGTCTACATGACTGTGACAATAAATTTGACGATTATTTTATGATCATTGTGTTCTCATAATCCACATCTATTTTGTATAATTTTAATGCAGGTTTGATGGAATAAAGGGGGATGAAAATTATTTCTAATTGTACTCAGATTAATCATATCTAGTCGGGAAAATAGATAAATAGATATAAATCATATTTAGTATGATCGTAATAATTCCAATCATATTCATGCTAAGTTGGAAATAATGATGGTTACTAGAGAAATGGTAAGTCATTATAATTTACATTAAAAGGAAGATAATTCTAGAGATGATCCTCAACAAATCAAAGTCATGAACTATGTTAAGATAGAAGCCAAATTTTGTGAATGAAGTATGTTGGTAAAGTGTAAGTTTTCCATTCTAAATTTTATCATAATGGGTTCATTGGTTTTATATTTTCTCAATGGCTAAGTTGGTTTTTGGAAATTTTGAGAAACCAAAGGTACTAGTTTTTAGTTATACCAAAATCCAAAATAAATAAATATTCAGATAATGAGGATAATTGGTATTATACATAGAATTTATATAAAAATTATGATTTTATTTCAAATTATCTTATCAATTAGGTCAAATGGATCAGTAGAAGAGATTTATTAGAAGAGGTTGAATGTATTTCAAGAGGGGGAGATAGAAATTTGAAGAAGTGGGTTTGATTCCTCATCTAGTAAAGCAAAATATAGTGAAGAAAATGTATCATGCATTAGAATGGATTTTTTCTAATAATTTGAAATATTTCTATATCATCATTAATTCAAAATGGTACGAAGTATCATAATGAAGATATCTAATTGAGAAAATCATAACTGAAATTTAAATTGGACAAGTTTTTTTTATGAATTTTTGAATAAGAGACAATGTTATTAGAATATTTGACAACGATCAAGAATAATTAATATGTGTTAATGAATTTAATATGCAACCAAAATAAAATGAAACTTTCAAATTAGTGTACATTGGTTGAGTGGGAAATGATTTCAAATTCCTTATAAAATCATTTTTGGGTCACCTATAAAAGGTGAGAAGTAAATTGTACTTTTTTTACTAATGTTCTATTTAGAGAAAATGATAGTGAAAATATTAATATTCAGTGAGAATAAGATTTCATATTAAGCTTTGTTGAAGAAGTTTTTTCATAAATAAATGAAAGGAGAAGATAGATGATTGAAACATATTCATTTAATCCTTATATTCAGATGATTTTCATATTCTGTTTGTCATAATATTCATTAAGTCATCATATCCGGATAGATAATTAGAATAGGATTACCGTATTGGGTTTTCTAGAATGAGAAAGAATGTATTTAAGGTTTACTCAATTGTATTCACATAGTGTAATAATTTTCATATTGATAAAATTCATAGGAAAATCATAATGGGAGAATCAGATTGAAGAAATAGACTAAGTTTCATATCAATGTCCTTGAAGTTATTTATAGCTTCTGTGTAATAAAGTGAAGATTTTTTTTAAACTAATACATTTTTGTAAGTTGATAAATAATCACAGGTGACATGTTTTGTTTCAAAAAATTTGTATCACATCATTTTTTATAGAGTGATCAAACTTACTATTGGATTGTTCACATAGTGTTACATGAGTGAAAGGGAATATCTTACTCATTGTATTCCACACAGAAGGATTTTTTTGTACTGAATTATGTAGTATTTTATTATTTCTAAACCATACAAGGAAACTGGATATTCTTATTGAATAGTGAATCTTATAAATTCTTATTTTCTTATGGATGTGGGTTTGAATTGTTTTCAGTATGGAATGAAATCATTAATCAGATTTTAAGGATAATTCCTTTTCAAGGGAACATAAGAAGAAAATAAATCAGTAATTCACCCCTCCCCTCTCAGTGATTTAATTATCATGACTATGCACTTCCAATTGGAACCAATGATGAAGGTTCCCTTCGCTTATTATTTTATAAAGTTTTTGAAAATAGGTTGAGATGATGATTAAAAAATGTGTGAACAATAATGTTATAATATATTTATATGATAATAATTATCATATATTGAAATATAGAATGTTACATTATCTTATGTCTCTTATATATGATGTTATTAAAGCCACAAAATATAGATTTCCTCATATTGATAATAATTTTCCTCTTATATATGTCAATATAAAGAATCCTGAGAATGATGGAATGGTTATGAATTCCTTACTATCATCACTTTATGAAAATGAATTCTCAAGAGTGAAAGGTGTTTCCAAAACCAACGTTATATGTGAAAATTTGAAAAACATATACAAAGGAAATACAAACGTACAGACGGAAAAATTAAAAATATGGTGATTGAAGTATGTAGATTTGAAAATGGATCAGTTTTAATATATTGGGGAATTATTTCCAAGGTCAATGTCATTTTTATCACAATTATAAGATATAATAAAATTTTAGAAGGTTATATAGTTGTTGATTTTTTTTGAGAATTATTCCGAATAATCTTGATGCAAAAGTCTCTATATTGGAAGATATAGAACCTAAAAATTTTTCTAGATAATATTATTATCACTCTCATCACTTATAGAATTATAAGGGATAAATATATGAAAATAAAAACACAATTTTATAAATAAATTACAATCAAGTATGATAAGAAAGAAATGTAAAATAAGATTCTGATTGAAGAAGAAGCTGGTGATTTTGACTTAAAATTGATATTTTTAAAAGTGTTGATGATATTTTATTTTTTGTTTTCTAAAAATATAAAATGTGGTATGAGGAAATATAAAGGTAAACATGCCTTGGAATGTTTTGAATATATATTCATTGGGAACATTGTGGAAAATTTTTCACGATGAAAGAAATAATAAGATAGTGATGAAGAATAAAGGAGGCCAAGAAGGTCATAGATGAAATAGGGAGGTGAAGGAAAATAATATTCCAAGAGGAAAGATAGAAAATTATTCAAATTTAAAATGATAATTTTCTTATCTAAAGATTAATAATAATAATGTAGTGATGTAGAATCAAAAAAATATATTGAGTGTGGTATTGAGAATAATTTTTTTAAAATAGTGAAAAATGAAGTGTTTAGAAGAAGTAGTTCTGAAGAAAAAGAATGTAAACATTAATTTAATTTAAAATAAGAGTTTAAATAATTACAAAGGATGGTTGGAAAGTAATATAAATAAATCAGGAAGTTAAAGAATGAATGTTCCAAAAAACAATGAGGAAATTTTTCTTTATGAGAAAGTGAAGATATTGAATGAAATATAACATTTCAAGAATTATCATGATGAGTGAAATAATTTTAATGAACATATAGAAGTTAGGATGAAGTTAGAGGAGTTGGAACATGTACAAAAATAACAATCCAATGACGAATATAGAAATACATGTTTGTTAAAAACACTATTTCTAATGTTGGTGAATGTTATGGAAAGGAGAAACTTGAGAAGGTTCAACAAAATTTACCTCCAAATGTTGAAAAGAATGATGGAATTGGTTCTAAAATAAACAATGATGGGAATGTTATGTATGGGTCCATGATTAACAAAGTGGAGAATTCATAAGTTTCAAAATGACCTATGTCTGGAAATGTTTCTAAACATTATAAATATAGAATTTTTTATTTGGGTTCTAGTAAGGGTGAAAAGAAAATGAATTTTCTGGTTGATAATATAATGTAAAATGACTCAAATATAGAAGAAAATAAGTTTTCAAAGAAACATTTTTATAACTCTAGTAAGTATGGACGTTTCAAAGGAAAATACAATTTCTATAGCTACTATTATTATTATGGTGGATTCAGACATATGATAAATATTCATTAGTTCAACCAATAATATTAATATTATTCCATAGGTTATGAAATGAAAAGTTTGAGGGGGATTAAATTCTCTCAATGAAATATGTATAAGAAGGTAGGATTGTGTAAAAATTTAAAATAGATATCAAACCTTGAAAACTAATCAATAAAAATGCAAACAAATGTATCTTAACAATTCTCAAAATTCAGAGATGGAGAAAGAAAAGGGAGAATAAAAATCACTTATTATTGCAACCACTCTGAATGATTTAAAAGGAGAATGGATTTGGATACTTAATGTTGCGTGTTGTTATTATATGATAGGATATTTTAGATTGTTAAAGACTATAAAATATCTCATAGAAGGAAATGTGATATTTTGCAATGATGAATCACTATAAATCAAAGGTGTTGGATCCACCATCACGGGTAACGAAAAATTGAAATACATGCAATCAATATATGTTTATTGGATAAAACATAACTTTCTGAGTGTTTAACAATTTTTTTATGAAGTTTATAAAGATACTTCTTGGAAAGATTTTTTTTGTGAAAATTGATAAGGATGTAAAGAATGTTATGAGTAGCCAACATACAAAAGGGAACATATTTAAAGTTATTGAAGAACAAAACTATTGTTACTTGAGAATGTTGGAAAAGAATCAATTATGGCATAAAACGATTGGACCGATGTGTTAATGTAACATGAGAAATTTATCAAAGAGATACATTTTATAACAAATTTCTATGTTTTTATGAAGAATTTATTGGTGTTGAACTATTTTTCTAAAAGGAAAGATTATAAACTCAGTGCATAAAAAGTTGTTATTTTCTCAAAACAACCCCTGGATATTATTCATTTCAATATTTATAAACCAATGATAAAAAAATAAACTAATGGATAAAAGTATTTCATCAATTTCATTGATTATTTTACTCACATTAGTTGTGTTATGTATATGAATCATAAATTAGATGCTTTGAAAATGTTTAAAATATTCATAAGGAAAGATAAGAAAGAATATGAGTATTCATTGAAGAAGTTGTGCACCAAAAATGATGGTGAATAAAACAATGGATAATTTTAAATTTATCATGAGAAGAAAATTTTTTTTCCTTTTTATAGTTCTGTATACTCTCCAAAAAATGGAGTTTTTAAAAGAATCAATTTTTTTAAAAATACGAATAACTGTGTTACTTGAACATAGTATTTCTCATTAATGTTGTAGTAAATTAATGAGTACATCTATTTGAATTCAAAATAGATGTTTCTAGAGACCAAATTCAGATATAACTCCA
Organism: Viscum album; assembly: GCA_963277665.1. Taxonomy (NCBI): domain Eukaryota; kingdom Viridiplantae; phylum Streptophyta; class Magnoliopsida; order Santalales; family Viscaceae; genus Viscum; species Viscum album. The sequence goes on along the minus strand of OY728151.1, from coordinate 284,757,961 downwards.
TATTTATTTTTTTTTAGAAAAACTCCAAGTTTGAATCACTTAAGTGTTTTCAAAAGTCTATATATTATAAAGTAGAATTGTGGAAACTATGGAATGATTTAGAATAAATGTGAAGATTGGATCTCCATTTTTCTTTGATCTAGATGATGTATGATAAAAATGTTTCAACAAAGAATAATGATTAATTTTTTATTCCATTGATGTGAATGTTGTTGAGTCATCTAAGGAAGAAAAACATACTCAGGATGATGAGGATGTTGAGAAGGATAAGGAATGTTTTGTTTACAATTATTATAAGGATATAGACCATTTTAATACTACTCAAGAAGAAGAATTGGACTTAAATATTACTAGTGATGTGGAAGATAATCAAAAAAATTTATCCTAGTCCAAGGAAGAATGCGGAATCTCACAATTTCATTGGTGACCAATATTAGAAGGTTCAAACAAGAAGTACAAAAAATTCTATTACACATACTTCTTTGTACTAAAATGTTGAGCTGAATGTTGTAAAAAAAGATTTTGAGTATAGGGAATGGGTTAAGTCCATGAATTAAGAGATGGATCATATAGAAAATAATGATACTTGTGAACTCATACCCAAAAAAGACAATAAAAATATTATATTTAGAATGTGGGTTATCCAGAATAAGATGATTGAAACAGGGGAAGTGATAAGGAAAAGTAAATACATGTTTGAAAAGGTTATTCAGAAATTAAAGGTGTTTATATTTATGAAACTTTTCTCAAGTGGAAAGATTGGAAAAAATCATAATTTTTATTGTAATTTCTACACAATGAAGTTACAAATTCAGCCAAATGGTTGTAAAGTTCATATTTCCAAAAAGAGATCTTTATGATGAAGTTTATATTGAACAAAACATTTGGATTTATTGTTGGTAATTATGAAAGTCAGCTATAAAAATCGAAGAAGGCCTTCTATGGGATAAAATAATCTATGAGGTCAAGGTATTCCAAATTGGATACTTTCTTGAGTAAAATGAATTTCATGAAAGGAAGAGTTGGAAGAAATATTTACATCAAAGTAAGTCAATATTTTTCCCTCGTTTTAATTGACTATATTGATTAATTTATATTTTCTAGGAATGATGAAGGATATTGTGAATGATTTTTTGAAGAAATGAAATTGTTTTCTGATATTTCCATGATGGGGAAAATTAAATAATTTATTTGTTTAAATTTTTTACAAAATAATAAATAATTTCTTCATTCCCATGAAATGTATGATAAGAAACATCTTAAGTGGTTTTGAATGGAAAACTAAAAACCAATTTCCATACAAATTTTGGTGGGAAAAAATTTTCTAATGATTGAAAAGGAAATGAAGTTGATATGAAATAATTTCAAAAGCTGTTTGAATGGTTTGTGTAGTTGACTACCTCAAGACCCAAAATTATTTATGTTGACACCTTTTATGAATTATTTCATTGTTTTCCTAAAAATCACAATAAATTTATGGAAAAATAATTCTCAGATACATTAAATGAACAATTTTTTTTGAATTTATTTGTGATATATTAGAATTTATTGATTTGTTTGGGTAATCATATACATATTGGGAAGGAAATTTTGATAATAAGATATCAAAATTTGGTGGAGTATTATTTCTTGTAAATAATTGTGTTAGTTAACATAAAAAGAAACAAAATTAAGTAACTCTAATTAATGATGAAGATGAGTATGTTTATTCCACTCAAGATGCTACTTAACATATGAAATTGAAGACTAAATTAGAAGACTTACTAGTTGAAGTAAAGTTACCCTTTCTCCTGAGTTGTGATAATAAAAGAACAATCAATCTCAGTAGAAATACAGTTCAAAATTCTCATTCAAAAAACATTGATATCAAATATAATTTAATCAATGATACTATAGAGAATAATGAATTGAATTTTAAGTATGTTCCTACATCGGAACAAGTTATTTCTTTTTTTACAAAACCATTACCGAATGAATAATTTTATAAATTGAGGTTTACCATGTGTTTCCAAACACTTTTTCCTCAAGCTTGGGTTATTTGTTTTTTTCCCATGTCTCATATTATCTTTGGATTGTGTTTTAAAGAGGGATAATTTTTTCATAAATCCATCCTTTTGAAAGTATGTAAAATGGGAGTTATGTGTAATCTGTGAATTTATTATTGTGAGGGAGCTATTATAAATATTTGTACAAGTGGTTGTAGGAATATGATTTATTTTATTCCATGAAAGGAATGCATATAAGGATTAAAGATGCGTATTTTTTCATCATCACTACTATTAGAAACCTTGTATTTTTGTTAATAATTCTATATTCCTACATTGAGTTAGCTCACATAGGATTAAAAGTATTAATAAGTAATGCCTAGATTGAGGATACACTATTCAGTGATTTATGAATCTGGGTTGAAGAAAATCTAAAGGGGTATATTTTAGGACCAATATGATATGAAAGGTGATTGGATTCAGTTATTTTGTTTTTTTATCAAGGATGTTTAAAAATAAATGGAAATTTCCTCACATTTCATCTGATGAAAATCATACTAATCATTGTATTCATGGAATTAGAATAACTATGCTTAAATAGGTCAATCATATTATGGAAGAATATGAGGGAGAATATTGTTGGATGTAAAGGCTCATCCAAACCACCCTGAGTTCAGTATGGATTTTATGATTGTAATGGTGGAGAATCAGAGTCTTCTTGACTATGACATTAAATGTAAAGATTTTTTCGGATCATGGATTTATTATAAATCACAATATTTTTTTAAATATGTGATGAATGATTTATGAAATAAAGGGGAGAATTTTTGTTTCCAATTGTTCTCATATTAATTGTATATTAGTGGAAGAAGCGAGAATGTGATTTCAATCATATTCAGTCTGATCATAATTTGGCAAATCATATTAAGGCTGAGTTGGAAAGAATGATGGTTTCTTGAGAAATGATAAGTCGCAATAAATTCCATTTTAAGTCATCAGATATTGAATTCGATCATTAAAAATTTCATAGTCTTTAAGTAATTCATGTTACGATATGAAGTTTCTTAATGAAGTATGTTGGTGATGTTGAAGATTCCCAGTCTGAAGTTTATAATAATGGGTTCATAAAATTTCTATTTATTTAAAGGATATGGTTTTTGGAAAATGTGAGGAACTAAAGGTAGTAGTTATTAGTTAGGCCATAATCCAAAAAGTATAACTATTCTGAGAATTTATCTGATGGGTATTATATTTAGAAGAGAAATACATACCCTGATTTGATTAAAAATTATTTTATCAATTAGGTCAAGTGGATCAAGAGAATATATAAAGTATAAGTGGTTGAATATATTTCCATAGGGGGATTTAAATTTGAAGAATATATTTAGTTCTTAATATCGTATAGAGAAATAAAATTAATAATATATTTCGATCATCAAAGATGATTTTTTTCATAAAACATGAAATATTTCCATTTCTTTATAAATTCAAGATGGTATAGAGCATCATAATATTGAAATCGGACTCAGAAAATCAAAAAGTAAATCAAACTCAGAATAGGGTTTATATTGAATGTATGAAGAGGATTTTATATTTTTAGAATATTTGAGAAGGAATAAGATAAATTATTAAGTGTATAATAAGTCAAGATAACCCAAAAATTCAAGGAAACACTCAAACTCAGGTAATCTAGTTGAATAAGAAATAATTTCAGATTCTAGCCCAAACCATTTTTGGGTTACCTATAAAAGGTGAGAAGTACATTGTACTTTTTTGATTAAATTTTTTTAGAGAAAAAGAGATTGAATCTCTACATTTAGAGGGAGAATATATTTATGTATTGAGATATATTGAATAAGTTTCTTTATAAAGAACTGAAAGGAGAAGAGACAAGATGACAACCTATTTATCTATTTATCATATTCAGATGATTGTCATATCTTTATTGTCATCATGTTCTCATGGTCACCATATCAGGCTGGATAATTAGAACGAGATTATTGTAATGTGTTTTCAAGACAAAGGAAGAAATTATTCAGAGTTATATCAATTGTATTTAGACAGAGTCATGTTTTTTTTCTATTGAACAGTTGGATGGGGAAATTAGATTGGGAGAATCAGATTGAACAATCAGACTGAGTTTCATATCAAGGTCCATAATGTTCTTACTATCTTCTAGGTACAAAAGTGATTATTTTTTAAAATAATACATTTTTGGAAGTTGATAAAGAATCATAGGTAACATGTTTTTAAAAAAATTTGTATTACGTCATTTGTACTAGAGGGATCAAATGCACGACTAGATTGTTTACATAATGATTCATGCCTAAAAGGGAATATCCTACTCATTGTATTCCACATAAAATGTTTTCTTTCTATTGGATTTTGTGGTATTGGATTATTTCTAAACCATAACAAGGATGTAGATATTCATATTCATTAGTTAATTTTTTAAATTCTTATGTTTCTGTGTATTTGTGTTTGAATTATTTTCAATAGGTAATGAAATATTTAATCAGAGTTGATGGTTGTTTCATTTTCAAGGAAACATAAAAATGAAAATATATCACTAATTCACCTCTCCCCCTCTTAGTGATACAATTATTTGGACTTGGAACTTTCACTAAAAGTATATGCAGAAGTTTTCAAGGACATAGGGGAAGGGATAGTATTGGTTCAGCTCAATATTCTTTCAATATCCCCACTAAATATTCTTACACTACTGAGACTCATGTAAGATCCCTTTGGTGATCATATCCAAAATGATAAAATTAACCAACATTTAAAAAATGCTTTCCAAACCTAATTATTTAGGATGATCAAGTGGTAGGGGTGCAAGAATCTTATCATCCAAATCCCATAGGTAGTCCAAGTCAACATAATCCAATATAATAAATAGTGAGCCCAATATCTTCTCAACTGCACAATTCTCCTACCCCATGCATTTCAACATCTAATGTGCTTTATAGGGAATACCACCTTATAGTAAGAAGCATTATAATTACTCAAAAGTGTTAAAACATAATGTAGTTGGTTTTTGTTCCATTGAAACTATCTATTCATAATTATATAATCCAATCAATGGATCTCTAAAAATAACATGTAGATGTTCTAATAAGAAATCAAGAATTCAAAGTCGATGCCGTTACAACTGAGGTATACTAGTTGATATTAAACCTATGGAATTTCATGTACTCATATATTTTATATAACATGATGTGGATTTTGTGATACTAGGACACAACATGGCCTGGTATGTTCTGTTAAAAATAGTTGATATTGACATCAAATGGTATTTCATTGATAGAGGATCAGGGGTCAATCCCATTCCTATCAAAATGATTCATCAGGTGGGTTATAATAAATATAAAATATATCCTTATCACATGACACTATAGAGATATAGTATGAGTGAAAAAAATCCCCATCACTAGATCAAGATCATAAATCAATTTGAAAACCCAATATCAAATTCTAATTTTTTGTTCATACAACAAGATACAACACTCAATCTCTTTCTTGGAAGGCATTGTATGCACCAAAATATTTCCATACCTTCATCATATCACTAATGTTGGAAGTATTAAATCAACGTGAAGAGTGGGATATAATATTATTATAAATAATCTTTTGACTTTTATAAGTATCAATTCATTGATGTAGGATATAATCAGATAAAAGGGATTAAAAAAATGATTGATGATGTTTCTCAGGTTAACAACAATAATTGTTAGGAAGCATCCATGGAAAACCAATTAAGTGAGATTGGGAATGAATATGTGTTACCAATAAGCTAGATAAAGAATTTTAGTTATGAATTGGAAATATAATCATTAACCCTCATAATATAAATCAAGTAAACCTAACCTGAATGATTTAACCAAGTCTCAGACTCTCCTACTAAAGTTGATGTTTCATGTGAAGATTGAATTTCTTTTATCCCCATGAACTTTTCATACACTAACGTAATGGCCAGAATTTGAAGGAATTATAGAATCACCATTGGGGAATGCAGATATCATTACCTATAAATATCAGAATACCAATATTTCTGCTAACACTATGAATTCAACTTCATCACTCATTTGTCCCAATGTAGGAATGTAAGAAGATGATTAGGAAATGGACGAGGATGTGGAAGAGGTAGAGGAAAATTATGATAACCTCAATTTCACTCCACTATCATTTGGGGAATTTGTCTTAACCACTATTGATTAAATGAAAATGGTTACTCTGGGCACAGAAGAAGATCATCACCTATGTTGATTGGTGTAGCTAATCCAATTGATGAAAAATATGTATATACCCTTTTTTTAATGTACCATTAGGATGTATTATCATATAATTACATAGAAATGTAATTCCTTGATCTCAATGTGGCCACCCATCATAAGGGATTTCAAAAAGATGCTCATGGGTACAATAAGGTGTCTAGAAGAACATATCTGACCCATGATTCCATAGTTGGTCCCAAAAATGGTATCAAAGTTGGAAAGATCATCAGATCCCACATAATTTAGTAATTTAAATAACCAAAATGGATTTAAAAAATAGTCTTAATCATGAATAAGAATGGTCAAATTAAAGTGTTCATCAATTTCATAGATCTCATCCATTACTACTTGAAAGTAAACTTCTCAGTAATAGTTATGTATCATTAGATTAATGTGATGGCCAGCTACCAAGAACTCTCATTCATGGAATTCTATTCATTATATAACATAATGCGTATTTCCATTTAAGAGGAAGATGTCAGTACCTTTAGGAAATCTGAAAAAGTATATTGTTATTGGGTGATGCCTTTCGGCCATAATATTTTAGTAATACATACTAACGTTCCATGAACCACATCTTCAAGACTTTTTTTGTAATGTCATTTGAGTTCAATATTGATGATATAGTATGAAAATATCAACAATTTTATAACCATATTGGGACCTTGATAAGGTTTTCCACAAATTTTAACAACATATCTTAAAAATGAACCCACTAAAATGCACTTTTTCTGTATCCACAAGAAATTTTATAAAATTTATTATACTCTATCACATAATCATGGTACCTGGTGATAATAAAAAGTATATCCCTAACATGATTATTTCTCTATATCTCAATATTTTTACAAGACTATATGGATTCATTCCTAAATTCAATGCTTCATAGAAAGTATTTCCGGTATGATCTTTAACATCAACAACTTGATTTAAGAAGGGTTCACATATATGTTTTTTTATGATTGTCAATAAGTATTTGATAGTATCAAGATATTATTTTCTTAGTCCATGACTGATGATTCAACCTATCAAGGAAATTATCTCAACTTATAAGTGATATCCTTATAGTTATTACTAGGTGCTTTGCTTGCTCAAATGAATGATGTCAGATATGAAAATTCCTTCTATTATCTCACTCAGACCAAGCTCAATACTTCGAATAATTTATTGATATTGAAAATAACTATATATCATTAATCATTTTTATGCTGAATATGTATTTGAAATATCTTAAGGTTCATTTGGTCTCTTGAACTAACCCTCTAAACTAAATGATCAATAGGCCTATGTTCAATAGACTTTAGGCATTATGGGCGGTCATCGTGTAACAATTTGACAGCATGTTCATACCACGAAGGTAAATAATGTTTCAAGATATGTGATATTTTTTCACTGATAAAACTTCTTTTTATGAAATTCAAATGAATTCTGAAATTCTATATGAAAAAAATATTCTCTATCCTTGACACCCCCAAGACATGGGAAATTTATTTCGATGGCACATTCAAGATCCAAATAGGATAGAGATTGAATACCCCAAGCTCAATAAAGGAGGGATACAAGTTATTTATATCTCTCCATAACATCCCATATTATCTTATTTTTACTATTGTTAGAAGGATAAACCAATAATGAGTTAGAGTACCGAACACTCATTGTTGTATTAGAACTTGCACTAAAAATTCTAGTAACCCATGTAAACCTCAAAGGTAACTTAGAGCATGTAATCAAGAAATTAAACGGTGATTATACTATCAATGAATAAGTTTTGATCCACCTATATGATAATGTACAAGGATTTATAGATTAATTACCCTTGGAGAACGAAATTGTTCATATATAGAACTCATATAATTCTCTAGAGGATTTATTGGAAAATGGAGCTACAACATTGGAATATTAAGAATGGGATGAAGTAGTCATCGACATCGCACATCACAGAATTGTATCTCTATTTTTTCATAGTAACATAGAATAGATCAAAGAAGTCAATTATACAACTAAATAATATTGGTTAATGAATGGTTTGATGAACCACATCCAAACAAATCTCCAAAGTGGGAATCTTTCATCAGAAAGATCTAGAAATTCGAATATCCAATAGTGAGTAGTTAATTATACCAGGTATTATAAGTTATGTAATTAGAAGATCCTATAAAATCAATGGTTTAATAGGATCCTCATCAGGATCATTAATGTAGAGGAATCCATTTCCATTATGCAACATGTATATTCTATTCCATGTGGTGACCATTAGATAGGATCCATGATATCTTAAAAAAATAGAAGGATCATATATTTATATACTTTGATGATGAAATATTGTACATGATTTACCAAGTAGTGTAATCCTTTTCAAGTGAATTCCAATTTCATCCATTAACCCTTAGAGTTATTTCACACGACCAAATAATCTAGGCCAGTTTCCATATAGTGAATGGGTGTTGTGGGACCATACCCACCCAATATAACCAAGCAATTTGAATGTTTCCTCACTAATAAAAAATTCATCTCCAAATGCATTGAAATAATAAACCTCACTAAATTCACGATAAAGGCATCATCAATATCATAATGTCGAACATTATTACTTTGTTTGGTGTCACTCATAATGTATTATCAAGAACAGACAAAACATTCTGTTCTTCCAAATTGAAAAGTATGTACAAAGATTATAACATTGAGTCCAACTATTAATCCCACTATTATGTAGTAGAAAAATGGATGTTGTAGGCTTTAAAAAAAACTCCATCACACATACTCTACAAATTGGAGGAAAAAGGAAAGAAATCCTCACCAGATAATCTTCTACATGCCAGATGGTACATTCATAACACAACCCTTACTATTTTGATGGACACCCCATATTTACTAGAATATGTGAAAAAATATGTTTTTATCATTATTTTATAATTACCTTCACTAATCCTTTCAATTTTAGATCATTTTTTCACATATGAATAGTACCAGAAGTGTTTAGAAGAATTGGAATAGGGATATGAGATGAGACTACACACCTAGAATTATTTATAAGTTCACAAAAACTGAATAGTTTGAGCATTAAAAAAATTCCTCAAATGTTCATTCCTACAGGGGTGATGGTATTGGTCCTCATGACCCAAATGATACATAGGGGAAACCTCGAAAGATTGAACCAAAATTGGATAGAGCTTTTTTCTACCCATAAGGTCTATTACAATGGTTCATATTCATTAATCACCATGGATGGTGAGTGTACTATGACCCAAACATTGTAATATTTCTAAAGTGAAGTTTCATGTGATTAAAGATGAATGGTCCTGGTATTATTCCCCAAAACTACATGGAATATTTCATCTTTATCACATTATTTTAAACAGCAATGAGCGGTCTCCTTCAAACAACTCTAAAATTAATGAACCATATCATCAAAGTTAGAAGAAAATATATTATATGAAAACATATTTTTCACATGATATTATAATATAGTCTTACATGGTGTACCAATTATAGGATTCCCTATATGAAAATCCTAAGAGTCCTCGTACAATGAGCATAGGATTCCTCTTCATATGAGATTATTTCCCAAACTCATGGGTAACTATTTTTATTATATAACCTCCTGAATTCCTAGGAATATTCAAATGTGCAAGACTAATGTCCATTGTATTCACTCCTTCCATGGAACATAAACCATTAATTCATCACATTAAAATGCATGAAATGATGAGAACTATAATTTTTAAGGACCCATTTTTTCACTAATTTTAAATTAATGATGAAATTTTATTTTTCATCTTTCAGATTTTTATAAAGGGTAAGTTGGTCATTTTACCAAAGAAAATGATAGTGAAAAATTTTCCTGACCACCCTATTGGTCCCTGAATAGGGTGCATACCCTAGGGCTATATTTTGGTATATTTTTTAACCATTCAAAATTTTATTATATTATTCATATATAATTTTTTATTTATTTATTTATTTACTTTCACACACTAATTTTCCTATAATTTTTTAATGGAGCATCATTTTAAAATTTTGTCTCTATGATTGAGTTTAGAATAAGGAATTTTTCCTAGGAGAGACATAACAATTTTTTTGAGCATTGTGCCAGTCCTAGAAAACATTTTCATTTTCTTTTTATTCATTTATTTTTATTTTTATTTTTTTCATTATCTTCCTTAAGTGTATTCTCACATATACACCACTTGGTATTACTTTGTTTTGGGCCCGAGATAGAAAATTAAGAGTTAGATATATATAGTGGGATTTATAATATGGTAGGTGTTATCATGGATCTCCTAAGGAGCCAAATCATCATTCAATATCTATAGAGCCCGAATACAGGTTAAGAGATAGAGGATTCATCCAGTAGGATGACCAATTTTCATCTAATACCACATATCCCTATAGATTTAACACATAATAGTTTTGAGTACCTATTATTACTTTTTATTACCCATTAAGGGTTGATCTATATCCAACTAGAGGATGGGGAAGGTGTATTTAGCTGATTTGAGGGGTTCCCCATTCAGAAATCCTGATCATACGTCTTGTAGTTCAGGAACACACATTGTGTGATCTTTTCATTCATAGAAGATAATCTTTTAGAAGTATATGTTATGTATAGTGCATAAACATCGTGTAATGGTACTCATATATATAGTTAAGTACCCATCTAGTTAACTAATTTAGGGGTACTTTTCCTTATAAAAGTACACAACCAGACCCCATATTGGCTACACACCATGTAGAAGTACACAGATTAGACGAATACATGGTCAGTCCGTGTAAGGTATATGATAAAGTACATCATGTTTTTTACATGGAATGTTTATGGTATACACACTATTTACATGGTATTTACACACCATGTTTAGATGAAAGTAAACTTCTTGATCATTATTTTAGGATACACATTGTGTAATTGACTATATACTCATTATATTCTTCCCTTGATACCCTTTTTATGTGCTTTCTATTTTATTCCCCATAGTTATAATTAGACACATTATTAGTAAATTTTTCTAATATTTACACACAAATAATTATGTTGATACCAATAATGTAAATGGAGGATAATGTTTTTGGGGCATTTGAGAAGTATATAGGGTTTTCCTCCGGTAATCGAATTCAGTAATCTCATGAGAGTGGGATAGATTGGTTGGATTTTTGGAATAAACTATAGTGATAATCTTGATTTGGGATAGGATATGGGAAATCAATCTAGTATGGTGTTCAATGAAATTTCCATTTAGGCTGATATGTTGTCTTCTATTTTGACCTAGAGGATCCCATATAGGATTCATCTACCATATTATTATAACTGTGGATCCTTTTTCAGATGTATTTTCTTAAACACTGACCTAGGAAATCTATTTTAGGGTACATCTGCATATTTACTCATCATAAGGATCCTATTAATGATGTATATTACTATGTATACCATTTTTAGGGTCCTTTTTAGGATGAATTAGCTTATGTTTCAACCTAAATGCTTCTTTATATGATTCCTTCTCTTACCATCTTATTTATGAGGATCACAGGTGGTTGAATTTACTAAAAAACTAGTTCAGATGATCCTAAGAGGGATTCCATAACTAATGTAGGGAAATTTTGGATCCTTTGTAGTATTCATACTCTTACTAATATTCTTTCATGAATCCCAATAATGATTCTTTTTCTAAGATACATTTTTCGAGTGTTCTGTGTATGATGCCTCCGCTTATGTTTAGACCAAGAGGATATCATGTAGAATCTCTCTATATATTATTTATTATTAGGATCCTATGGTGATTGTTCTCTCATTATTGTCGTTTCTAAGGATCCAAAGATGTATTCCTCTCTAGTTCTTTGACAAAATGGACCTAGTGGGTGCCATGGTGTTTGAATGACCCTTGGACAGTACATTGTTTTTGTGTACAGATAGTAACAGGTGTCACCATAGAACCCATTCCAATCTTTTAATCCTAAGAGTCTCAGGATGTAGTGGTCTGTTTAGTCATATTGACGCCCTAAATATTTTATTTATACATTTGCATGGTTTCTATTGATATATTTAAGGTTTAAAATGGAAAAAATGGTATATGAATTATTAGTCTGATGAGATGTTATGTATTATGGGACTACCGGAGGTACTTATTCGTAAATTGTTGATGAGATACCTGTGATATGATGTTGTGGTGTGGACTAGTAGATGTACTTCTTCGGTCCACCAAACATGATTTATTTTTTACTTCTACCATTTAAATAATTACAATTCTTCAATGGGTTTCCTCTCTATTTATGGATTCTTATAGTTGGATGGAAATTTTATCAAAGAAACCCCCTACTAAGTGTAACCTTGTGGATGCCTACCTACCAGGATCAATGGGATTACGAAAGGTTTCCATGTCGATGAACGTACCCTATGCTGTGGATGTTTTATAAATCCTTGAGGAATGATGTTGATCTCCTACAGAGATACATGGGATGTTGATTAGTGTTTGGTCTACATGAATATTCTATATTTCCCAAATCCATCGTGGAATGGTGTTGTACAGTAGTTAATTGATGCGATTTCGAGTGTTATATTGGATCTAGAGAGTATTACTATCACCTAAGGTTTATCCCTTTTAGGTATCATATATGTTGAAATGTCATGATTTTTTAAAGGCCATGACCCAATATTCTAACATTATACTAGATTAAATTCATATTTAGTGTTTTGCATCAAGCTTATTACCCGATTTACATGACATACATATATTTCTGGTAAAAAAAATTTATGGTGATTGGAGGTGTGTATGGATGAACATAGTGATAAAAAAATTATATCCCTTTTGTGACATATCATTCTTTGAAAATGATTTGGTGTTGTCCAAAGCAGGTATAGTTAGTTTTGATAATAGACAAAGAGATAAACTTTAAAGTACATTTCCAATCGATTAGGGTTACATGCCAAAGAATCATCTATAGTTTATTCATGTCTTGTATCCCTAAACACACACACACACATATATATGGGAATATATATATATATATATATACATGAGGGGGAATTTCATAGATAAATTTAATGAATGGGGAAAAGAATCTATGGTCAATTGGGATCACAATCATATAGTTGATCTATGGATTGTTTATTTATCATTTGTCCTTATTAGTTATGTTATATCTTGGGAGTGGTAATAATGCTTCATGAGAATGAAATTATAAAAGAATATTTATATGTTGATCATTGTTGTGGCCTACTTGTATTTATTTCCACCCCTTTACAAGCACCTCAACGTGCATACAAACTTTATGTCTACTTTCCAGGTTAAAAAAAATTTATTATGGGTTGGGATGATTCCAAGGGTTGCATAATATAATAGACCCACTCATGTAGATTATTTTTATTTGTAAGGAGCAGCTCAGTAGTTTCTTAGAGACCGGATATGTGGTTTGTCTTGAGTTAGTAATTGAGCCTTAATATTTTATTTCATGTCCTTTATATACTCCTAGATGTATGGAAGACCCAATGGGTGAACATTTTTTCATGCATGACATGGTTGTTCAAGATTTTATAGAATTTAATTTAATTGTAGAGTAAGATTCAATTTAGTTTATCACTACTTATGCACTCTTTTTATTTACTTCTATAGATTACTATTGATTATTTCCATTGTTTTCTTGGTTTGATTGGAGGGAATAGTCTCACCAATGTCGCACCCTAATATTTCTCTAATAGTCAGTAGAATCTTTCATATGATAAAGCTCTCTTGAGTCCCTATAGTGAACTGGGTCAGAGAACTGTTGCAGTGGCATCCTGGTCGAGAAATTACTGATGTGTCTTGATTCGTACATTGAAATGATAAGTATCGATGCTTGAATCCTACACCCTAGTTTGGCTGTAATATGATAAATTCTTTTCCATTCACTACATATGAGTCAAATTAGTACAAGGATCCCTTACCCAGAACTATATAGGACTTGATTCCTACTACCACCATGTACATAAAAATTCCTAAACAACCTACTCGGAAGTATCCCAAAATTCTAAACTCAGGTAAAATTTTCATATATAGTTTTTGAATCCAATTAATTAATTCTTGTCAGATTCATCATTACCCATTAAACAATGAAATATTTAACCCCAGGTGTAAATTAGTAACTTTCCAACATACATTGTGTTCCCCCCATGTAAAAAGGGAAACCTTTATCATCCCTTATTTCTCACATCAATCGTAGATCATGTTGTATTTGGAATATTGGTAGGGTCCTCCCCACCTAGTCATACAACTTCATTGTCCATGCACCATTACATTAAATTGTGAGTACTTTATTACAATGGATTTTTTCTAATGAAACACTTCATACCTCCTATTCAAATTTGGTAACCAATATCATTATCTCATTTCTCTAAACAACATGGTTGACATCCCTTTTATAAGATGATTAATTTTCAATTGTTGAAGCCCTCACTTGATAGAACCATCGTTACTGGGTTTACTCCCTTACCAAACATATATCATAGAAATACATGTTGAATTATTCTTAGTCTAATAATGTTCCATGTGATTCCCATATTTGACATCTTAACCCAGCCACAATATGATAAATCGCCCACCCCCCTCCACATGAGAACTCATTTAGTTTGGGGAATATATCCTTGGACTACATGTGACATGATTATATTATCAATGAGATACATAGTGACTCCAAGATTCTACAACCCTAGACCAAAAAAAATATAAGGAATGACTCCCAAAATATCATGTATATGACTATAATCATCTTGATAGATCTCTGGGTGTGTTCTCATTTCATTTGAGAACCCATGTTTGAAAAAAATCCCTTCCCTACATATGGACCAGACTTGTGTAGAGATTTTTCTATAGAATTATGTATTGTTTGATTTATATTACTATAGGATGCAATGTGATTTTAAAATAACAAATCTTGGATCTAGTAAAAAATATCCACTTTATTAAATATGATTCAGGCCTTTTAGGGAACATTCTATCAGTTACTGGTCAATTCAGGCCTAAATTTTCTCTTCATACACAGAAATGTTCCTTTCATAATTAACACATTGTGTCTTAGATGAATTAGATCCCCATAAAATTACATTAGTTTTTAGTAAATAGGGAATGAAAATTTTAATGACACAATAATTTTTACTATGCATAATATGCCTCAAACACAACTTTTCATAACAAGTCTCCACATGTGGCATATAAATCAAGGCATTTTCATCCCCTAAAAATATTATTATCATAGTATTAATTGATTACATGTTAATATAAATCATTTTTCAGACTTGTTTCATGTCCATCCTTTGCATTCATTCCCCATTTCACTCCATCAAATATGATTACCCCATGTGCACAGCTTACAACCTTCCCCCTTCATGCCCAATGAATGGTAGAACATTTTTGGATGGATCACTCTAAAATGACTGGTCCTAGATGAATTAAATTAAAAGGTTAACTAGAAGTTCTTATCAAATGAATCTAAACATAATAGAAACCACATTTCTATATGAATATAAACTTCAAGGTTCATGTCCCTATTATATGGTGTAAAACTATGTATTATTGTGGACCATTCCTTTGAGAACCACCATTCCAGGTGTCATTATCCTATATTTCATTTATATTAGAACTAATTATTGATTGATTCTTAGTCTGATGGGATAAGTAGTGATGATTGGATCTTTCAATCTAGGCCTATCCTCTATTGAAAATATGTATACCCCCACTATCACACATATGATCGTAATATTTGTTGAGAATTCTAAAATGATTTCTGTCATTGGTGAAATCATTATTAGGGTAAAATTATATTCCATAATCCGTGGAAAATTACAATATAAATGTTTCTTTCACCCCAAGATTTATTCTTTTTTTAAGAAAAAAATCTTGATTTTGAGAAACTCAATTTACCACGAACCTTATATGGCCAACTATAATAGGTATTTCCAAATCCAAGGGGAACCATTTTTTTGACTATACATAATTTTCCTCAAACATGGGTTTGGATAATCAGACTCAAATATGTCCTATCAATAAGAAATTAAGAAACTCAATTTACCACGAACATTATATTCCTCTTATTTCTAAATTACCTAACCAACATTGTAATGGGATTATTTTTTCATACTTTTTCCATCATCATTATTTTCATACATGTCCCATGTTATCACTTTGGGTCTAAATATTTCTTAATTATGACATTCGGATATCACTCTTAATGTCTCAATGGTTTTGAAACATTTTTCCACTACATGTTCTACATGAGTTAGTATCCCCATAAGTTATTTTCAAATATCATTGGCTGTAACATCAATTGCATTGGTCTAACATGTTAGACCTTAAACATCTAATCAAAGAGACAATACTCTCTATGATGAAAACCCACAAAGGGAACCCTAGGTAAGATTCATGATTCCTCTCATTATAAATTCACCTATCATGATTTATGAAAGTGATAAATTGAAGTAAAAAATATGTTATTTTCCACTCAAGATAATTGTTTCACTAAGATAGTTGGGGGTGAATTAGTGATATCATTTTATTTTAAATTTAATTCTTAATAAACCACAGTTGCCTCCATTTAATGATTCCTTTTCTTGCTAAATAAATAAACACACGTCCACAACAACACAAAACATTTCAAGGTTCACTACTCAAAAAAAGTATCTACATGCCTATTATGGTTTGTAAAAAATAAAATACAACACAATTCACTTGAAAATAGTCATTTATTGTTAAATAAAATTAGTAGGATATACCCTTACACCCATATAGCTCTTTGATAAATACAACAGTGCATGTGCATCAAGTAGAAAAAACATTAATACAATGTTTTTATAATAAACACGTTATAATGATTCTTGTAAAAATTTCACAAATATAATCATTTAAAAAAATTATTCACTATCTTCAACAGAAGCTAATATGATCTTTTCTAGACTTTTTAAGGAAACATAGTTCAATTTCCCAGTCCATTTCATGAAATATGATTCTCTCATTCTGATTTCTAAATATAGAAAAAATATAACTCTTTCAGAATACAGTTGAGACGATTCTGTAAAAACTTTAATCTGTTTTTGAAAATCCCATTTTGATTATCCAACTTAATATGATGACTAGATGAATATGATAATCTGTAAAATATGATGATCAAAAGAATACATTGAAATATTATATCTTCTCCTTTCTATTATTTTTAGAATGACTTTTTCAAGAATGAAAATCTATAAAATTATTCTCTCTATAAAATTATTATGTGTTCCTCTTTCACTCTATCACTCATGAATAATACTTATGTTAGATGAAATTATAATGTACTATCCCTTTTAAAGGTAACCGAAATTTGGTTTAGGTGGGATTCTAAAATTGTTTCCCACTCAATTAAATTTTTCAAAATTCTATGTTCCCTTAAATTTAGAATACATTTAAGACAATTTCAACACTTATAAATTCATCTTGAAACTTCTTGAATAATCTATCCACATCATCCCACCTATGAATTTCTTCACAAACATCAGCATGATTGCAATTTTCCCATGATTATTTCATCATTATGATGCTTTGTACCAATTTCATGTATAAATAGATAGATGGAAATAATCTTCTTAGAAAACCCCAGTCTAATTCCAATTCTCCATTGTGATTTTCATTATGATCATTCTCTATATTATGATGAAAAATTTAAAACAACAGATTCTTCTTATTTTTTATCTTTACCCATATGAATGATAAACAATTTATTTAAAAATATTTTAAATGGTTGAATAAATTGTTGATAAATCTCTGAATTTAATTTCGTATTGTCCATAAAAAAAATTAACTTCTTTTCATTATCATTGGACACAAAAACTCCAAACGAAAAAATATAGAATTTATGCCTTTGATGGTATACCAAGCTATATAGATCTGTATTATCATTATTAAATTCAATAAATTATTTATATTATGAATAATATACCAATGAATCCTCTACTCAATTTTTTTCCTATGCTAAATATGAATACATACATAATCATATGGACTGGTATCCGTGGAATATTTATTTTTTTGAATACAAAGCTCATAAAATTCTTTCTCTGAGGATTTAAATAATTATTCTTTTGGTGTGACTGAAATACATTACCGTTATCACAATCATCATCATCAACCATTAAACCAAATTATATATGGTAATATCATTACAATGATCTTGAGACTAGAAATCTTCTGCTTCATTAACATTCATTATTGATTTTTTTCTTTTATCGTGAATTGATTCATAATTTTGATTATGATGAAGACATGATTCATCATCCTCATTTTACTTACCATGGAAAGTAAAATGATTTTTTTATCCTCCATCAATCTATTTCTTCCCTTCCTGAATACTGTTTCCATTATTCTGATTGGTAGCACCTCTTCTACCCCTTTATTTTATGTGGCTTGAATCACAAGTTTTTTAGAATACATATTATTTATGAGGAATCCAATATCAATAAATAATATCAAATTATATTATTGTATTAATCATGAGTCTAATTATCTTCTTCATTATGATCAGAACCTCATTCTAGAACCAAGGTGAGCCCGATGATCCTTTTCTTATAGAAAACTTCTTCTCAATATTAGGGATTTCTTAAAAAATAGTTATTATGATATATGGAATAAAATGGTTAGCCCATTTTCCCAAACTTTTAAAAAGATAATTGATTTATCCTTTTGGATTAAAAAATTCAATAAACATACAAAAAAACCTCTTTGAATACTTCCAAAACGTTATCCAACAAACATTGTCCCAATAATACCCCCATTGGATTTTGTTGTTAACCAAGATTCATCAATCCATGATCATTGTAAACTAAATATATGTATTACCTAAGAAAAATTCAAATACAATGTGAGCTAACTCATTATAGGAAACAAGTATCATTATTAGAAAAACCATGTTGTCCAGAAGTAGTGACTATGAAGACTCGATATCTTTTCTTCCTCACCTTGTCTACTTCATCTTTTGTTGCATAGTATTACTTCCTCAAAATTTCTTCCAAATATTTTCATCCTCATATTTTTTTCTTAGCTTTTCAAATTTCAATGAATATAATTTATTTTTACCTACAGCCACTCCAAAAAAATAGATAGAATAGTTCACTTACTTACATGATGGATTCATAGCTTACCCAAAACCCCCCCTTTATACATAAATCAATAAGGATAGATTTATGAAAAAATTATCCCCCTTTATAGTATTATCCAAAGGTAAGGTAATATAGGGGAAAAAAACATAAATGAAACTTGGTGAGGATTAGACTGGATGCCCATGCTCAACCTCAATTTAGAGAAATCTTCCTTCAGTAAATGTTTTGTGAAAATGTCAGCAAATTTTTCCAATGTAAGAACTCAATAAAGCTAAAATTAATTTTTTCCACATGCTCATTGATTAAATTATATTTGATATCAATATGATTTGAATGATAATGTTGTATTTTATTCTTGGTATGGTTGATTTCACTTTGATTATCACAACCTAAGAGCAAGGGTAACATCACTTCAATAAGTAAGCATTCTAACTGATTTTTCATCCACATAAGTTGAGTAGAAACTTGAGTGGAATAAAAATACTAAAACTCATATATGTTAAGTGTTTCTGAATTCTATTTATTTTTATACCAAATAACACAATGTTTCCCCAGAAATAATACTCCACAAGGTGTGGATTGTTAATCATCAATATTTCATACCCAATCAGAATCTGAATACCCAAATAGTTAAATAATTTATAATATATCATACATGATTATTCATATTTTCTTATTTTTATATATCTACTAATTTTTCTAACCACAAAATATTATTAATTTTGATAACTCTAAAAAAATTTACATAAGGAAACAAAAACAAAAAATGTACTTGAGGTATTCAAATTAGAAAAAATTACAACTAGCTTTTGAAACACTTTTTGATAGACTTTATTAAATTTTCCTTATTTAATTAACATATCTCCCACTGATATTGGGGTTGATTATGGTTTCTAATATTCCATTCCAATGTATTTAATACATTACTTAACATAATTTTCTTCAGAAAGAAAAATTTGTTTCTTATTTTGTAAAATTTTCAACAAAAACAATTATTTCATTTCACCCAATATAAACATTTCAAAAAAATATTATCTCTACTGTAAATATTTCATATGTTTTTTCATCGTTACCAATAAAGATAATATCATCAACATAAATAATTACGAGGAGGTAAAAACCCTAAATTTCCTTAATGAAATGATTGTTTTCAACTCCACCTTTATTGAAATTCACATTCCTTAAGAAAGTATTTAATTTTAATACCATGATCTTGGATCTTGTTTTAACCCATAAAATTATTTTTCACCTTACACACATAACATTAATCTTTAACAACATCAAATCCCTAATGTTTTTCAACTAAAAAATCATCATCAAGACCCCCAATCAAAAATGCTGATTTAACATCTATTTGAAATATTTTTTTATTATTTGTGAAATAATAACAAGGGGAACCTAATAGGTTATAATATTTCCACTAGAGTAAATGTTTTATCAAAATAAATTCCTTAAATTTTTTAATTCCAATTAAAAAAAGTCTTACCTTTATCCTTATCACTTCACCTTCTTTATTCAACTGGTTCCAGAAAACCCACTTTGTACCAATAACATGTTTTTAATCAGTATTAGGTACTATTATTCATATATAATTATTTTATATCTAATATATCTCTTAATTGATGTCATAAAATCATTCCATACACTCAAAAGATTCATCAACATATTCCAGTTCTTGATTTTAATATAATTAATTGTGTGTAATGAAATTCTACGTTCTTAATGTTTGAACATTCTAATATTGATCACCATTAATGTTATAATCATACACATTATTCCTCATCCTAGGATGTGATTTTAGATTATCATCCACAATAATAAAAATAGATGTGTCAGATTCTTTTTCTTAGTAGGATTACGATTGTCCATATCCTTATTGGAATTGGTAAGAAAAGTTTCCATATCCTACTCAACATCATTATCTTCATGATTCTATTTATCTTCTTAAACATTTTCAATAACTTTCACAACAAAAGAATAAAAAAATCATCATGTTTATTTGATGAAAAAACCATATCTTTTTTCTCTAGATCATAACCAAAAAAAATTCCATCATTACCATTCTACTCAATAATTACCAAATTTCCACCATTATTTTTTATAATAAATTAAATCCCAAATACTCTTAAGTGTTTCAAACATAGATTGTTTTACATATTCATATCAGAACATGGCCAATAGAAATATCAGTTTTAAATGTAAAAATAAGCGATCTAGGATCTCTTCCAAAAATAATGAGAAATACAATGTTCAAGTAACACAGTTCTTCCCATTTTTACCAGACTTATATTATTGCTTTCAGAAACCGAATTTTTTTAGGTGTATATGGTGAACTATACTCATAATGAATTCCAAGATTATCTATATTACATTCATATTATTCAATTCAGTATTCACCACCATTTATATTTCTCATCTTCTTCACAAAATACTCACATTCTTTCTCGTTATTCCTCCTAAATCTTTTAAACATTTTCAGAGCATCTAATTCATGATTCATATACATGAAAAATGTAATGCGAGTAAAGTCACAAATTAATGTGATGAAATAATTATGTCCATTTTGATATTTTTTTCTCATTTTCTGAAAAATATTAGAATGGATAAGATATAGGAGAAATTTTGAACAAATATCAACTTCAATATGTATAGAACATACAATATTTCCAATCTAACAAATATTGCCACACCAATATCTTCTTCTTGAAATAATAGGAATTTTTCAGACACTCTTTCATTTAAATACCATTCTTATGTTTCTCTGACACAGGTGTCCCATCCTTTTATTCCACAACTTATTTTCTTCTATGATTCTCAAGTAACATGGGTTTTGTACATCACCAACATGAAATAAGTTTACAATTGTAAACTGGACTCTTGTAAATATCATTTCATCCTACACACTTTTTTAATCAAATCCAACCTTATTGAATGTATCTTTTTACCTTCATCCCAAAATTGAAAAAAACTCAGTAGGTTATGTCTCAAACCACTAACAAACAAAGCATTCTTGGATTTCAATTTTCCTTTTCTAATAACACCCACTATCAAGAACCCATGTTCCTTATTCTTTTATAGATTTAAAAGAAGTTTCAAAAGTAATAGATATTTCATCTCCCTTTTCTTTCGTCAGGTTTTTTGAATTTTTAGGAAAATTTTTCTATTATAGTAACAAAACAAGATAACCATTAGAAAAATATCATTGTTTTTCACATATTTCCCAAATATTTTCTAGGGTTTGGAATATGTAATTAATTTTAAGACCCCCATTCTCATATTTCTTTAGAACAACCTTTTCATTCTTATTCATTCACGATGATTGAATCCCCTTAATCTTTTTCTTTTCATAATGTTTGGAAAAGCAGTATGTTGTGGATTGAATGAAAAAATATTTTCTCTAGGAATAAATCCAACACAATACCAGCATTATCGATTAAAATAATATTTACCTCTATTGCTTTTATACCGACAATGATTATGAGTATGTTTCCCAGTAACCTTCTTATCTTAACATTATTTACCACCAAAAATTCTTATTCTGAATAGAGTATTCTTTCTTAGATCAGTTTATTTTTACCCATATAGGGACTAGATGTTATAAGATATTTTATATATTCATAATGTTTAGAAACAAATTTAGACACATTTTTTATTAACATCCTATTTTTTATCTGTGTTAACTTTGGGCACATACATAACCTTTCAAAATTTTCCTTTTTCAAAAAAAAAAATCCATCTTTCTTCTCAACCACTAATGGTTTATTTTGTTTATCCTTTATTGTTTTATCCTTATCTTAACTGTCACCATGTTCTATGATAGAGTTTTTTAAAATTTTATTTCTCAGTTCAACTTTAGATAGTTTTTTTCAAAAAAGTTCCATTTATTCTTCTTTTTACATCAACTTTATATCTAGATGTTCGTTACGATTCTAATCTTTCTCATGATATTTATTTAAATCATCATTCTATACCATCATGTTCTTCTTCTGTTCAAAAAAAATTTATTGATTATTTTTTGAGTAACCATCATCTAAAATGTTATTTTTTTTCTTTTCATTCCTTCTAACATTTCTCATACATTCTTTCAACTCTTCTTTAAAATGAAATTCATGTTGAGTTTCTTCCTCCTAAAAACTGATGCTTCCAAATTAATTATCATTCACTGTTTCAATAAATTTTTCCTCAATAACATGATTATTATACTTTTTATATTTATCTTCACTATCTTTTTCTTCTTCATATTTAGATAAAAAAAACCTCCATTTATATTTGGATAATTTTCTATATTTCCTTGTGGAATATTATTTTATTTTATCATCTTTTTTCTTACATGACCTTATTGGACTTCATTATTCTAAATGCCAATGATATATTTTCTTTCTTCGAGGACAATAATTCCCAATGTTTCCAATAGATCCACATTCAGATAAAATCAATTGAAGTTTCCCTTTTTATTTACCTATAACTCTTCTCAAAATTTTAGAAATAAGGTTATAATTCATTAAATATTTTTTCATTCCTTTCTTTTAGAGACATCATGATATCCACATGATTGAATATCTCAATCATAGATTAAAACATACCATAAACATTACATGAAAATTTTTAAAGTGCCTCTTGGACCTCATAAATATTTTGTTAAATCCTAGATAGTTGGGTAGTGTATGCCTCCACAGAAAGGCATTGATCCTCCAACTCAGACAAAATGGATTTATTTCTCCGGGTCTTATCATATACCATGGAATGGTGATGATATAAAAGATCCCCTATAATGGTATGAAGAAATTTCATGAGATTTATTATTTATAAGAACTTCTCATCAACACGTTTCTTTCACTCCTCCAACCTTTAACCATGAATAAGATCCAGTTAGGGTACTAAAGCATGGAGAACATCAGTTTTTGTAAGAAGAATTTTTTTATATAAGAGCTATTGTGACCCATGTTATCACTACATTTGGAAAATAATTTCATTCACAATATCATTGATCACATGATAATGGAATCCAATATACCCAAACATGTTGAATGTACACAAGAGCCAATTATGTGGTGAAGGTAGATCCTCTATAGGTTTCCTTGACACTAACTCCCATATATCATTCCATTTGAACCTATGACATACCTAAAGAGCATCATGATCCTCTTATTTTCCCACATATATTGTCTCAATATGAGATTTGTACTCCAGGCTTAATTCGCTCGTAGAATCAACTTATGTTTCCCATCCAAGAGTAATGTTTTCAACACCTTGAAGAATCAATTGAGTAGGTGAAGAGGATTACCCTTCATTTTTAACCATTAGGGATAATGGAACTGAATGAATAATTAAGTTAGTCACCCAAATTTTATAACAATATAGATATATGAAAATGGGAATAAAATTGGTGGGTGAGACCCACAATCTAAATGATTAGTTAATTGGATGGATTATTCACTAGTTTCACTATCCTCAACAGTTTGAGATGAGATTTCATAATGAGGATTATCTTACTATGATTTCTTGGGATTCTCCATAGAAATATCATGATAATTCCCTAATTCGGAAATTTCATCTATTGGTCATTCCATGATGGGAGGATGTACGTGTGTTCTCTTTTCATTATTCATATAGAAAATGTTTTCAGTATATAAAGAAGAACTAATAAATGAATTTAGTTTAATTTATTAGACATATAGAGGTCATTCATGTGAGAAAAGAATTATAGGGGAAACTCACATCCCTCAAATTCCATATTAATGTTATCAAATTCCTCTAAGGAGTAGGGAATATCATTATCATGAAAAATTTATTCCATTATTTCATTATATAATGATTCATTTCAACCATAATATTTAATATTAGGGTTATCCTAAACACTTGTCTCAAGAAATAAATTGGATCTGACATTGGTATCATTTCTTATAATTTTAGTAGGTATAACCTTTTCAAGGCCTAAGAAATAAGTATCATCACATCTATCTTCATAGAAAAATCCTAGAAACATATCAAACACTTTAGGGATAGTGAATGGGTTTGTGGTGTTTATTGTAAGTCCCCAAAAGTGTTTGGTGGATAAGAAATATCATGAGGGAAAAAATTCATTGATTTATACATATTTACTTATGATGAAAATTTTATATTATCAATATTCCCCTCTCCCTCCATGTTAGTTGAAACAAAAATCATCTCTCCTTATGGAACTTCTCTTATGAAGGCAATGGGCTCTCTAATAAGAATATAATTCTTGTTTGATGTATCCTCTTAAGTTCCCAAGGGGATGGGATCATCTATTTTCCCATTGGGAAATGATATAGGATTGGATTTTTAAATCCATAGCTATGACCATATACATACTATAGACATGTTGATTGAAAATTGTGTTATGAAAACTCACCATTAAAAAAGATGTTCTTTGATAAGTTTTTTCACATAATATCTTCCTCTTGTGATGCAGGGAGGAAAAAACTCTTTTCATTGAATATTTGTACTTAGAGATGATTTTTAATACCTCATATAGACAATTTATTCCTCCATGTAGCTTTTTTCCTTTAGATAATTCCACTAATTTATAAGTGGTCCTCTTAGACCCAAAAGTGTTGTCGGTCAGACCACATCACAGTGACTCCATATTTTATTCCCCTTCCTGCTCCCTCTATGAAAAAATGTTAATTACTTATTTATAAACAACAAAATATGATGGTATAGGAATGTAAACTGATGTAATGTAGGGAAACATACATCACCAACATTGATGAATTTATCCCATTAATCGGTATACTAATCAACCACCCCTTAGCATCAGCACAGTCTATCATATCAATTATATATTTTATGGACATTATTAAATAATAAATGGAATATATAATCATATATATCTCCTAAAAATACTCCCTGAGTTCATTCGGATGAGTTTTATAGTAGATTTCTGGGTGTGCAAAACTTTCCCCAATATGTGGGATCTGTAAGAGGAAATAGAAAAATTACCATAAGACCTCAGTTTAGGCAGTCTTGTCTTACAAAAACTGCACTACATTAGGATAAAAACATTCATAGGTCACTTAGGATGACTATTAATTAGAACCCAAATCCCACTATTTAATGGTTTTTGAGCCTCTCAACTTTGGAGTGGGTTTGGGAATCAAGATCTCGACTCATCTTCTGATGGTGAAGACTAGACCGCCTTTCTTTATCTTTAATTAGGGTAGCAGTATTTTTAGTTTTTTACCATCCTATGGCTCAAGATTAAGTTCATAGATTATTTCCATCACTATCACACTCAGAATGATCCCAATTTCCCATGTGAACAAATTTGAAAATAGTGTCTTGAACTTGAGGTATGTCCTTCTCCAACACCCATTTTGGAATGTGATGAAATACAAGAGTTGGAATACTATTGGGTAAACCCAATGAGGTTTTTAGATGAGTAAAATCAACCACTTACACTATTATTTCAAAGGCCATTAGAATATAGTTTTTCTTGATAACCATTAGATTCTTCTTCGATCAAACATAAGTAAGTGGGTAGACGGTCGGTTGATGCAGAAATTTTAATTGGGATAAAAATAATTACAAAACATAGGCTTTGTAGATAAATTTTCCACAATAATTATCACAAAAAATGGTCTCTAAAAGTATTCATGGATAATATGATCCCTTAACATTTCCTTCCATCATTAATGATCATTCAAGAATATATATAACCATACAGGACAAATTTAATTTCATTAGATGCTATTAAAATCTTTGAGGATTCCCTAATTTTAATATTTTGAGGCCTAACGAAGGGACAAATTAGAAAACATGAGAAAAATGACATCCCAGGATGTTGATTCCTCTGAAAAAATATCATTTTATGAAATGTGATATGCCTCATCCCTATAACATAGGGAGTGACCCTAAAATCATGAAGGGGGTATTCTATACGTATATATATATATATATAGAAAACACCAATTGATCTTAACTAGAGTATTAGAAATATATCATATAGTCTCTAATTATACTATCATTTACTCTATCAAAAATGATCATATACTTACCCCATGGATGTAATCTCACACCGGTAGTATATAAATACTTTTCCACATTTCTAAAATCCCAGTGGGGCGGGTCATGAATTAAATTTTGGGTTTGATGGATTTCCCCCATGTGGTGAACTAGTCCTTCTTCATCATGGACAAATAATTTCTCAATATTCCTCATTTCTCAACACTTGGACATCCCATTGGGAGATTTCATGCGGGACTATCCACTTGGTCTCTAATAAAATGTTCATATACTCCTCATGATTAACATCACCCATAAAGAGGGAATCTTCAATTCTGACCTCCCAATCCAATTAAAATAATTCGGGGTCTAGTGAGGGTGTTCTTTTGGGGTAAACCCATATAACCTTTGGTTTGATGAATTCAACACAAAACACCCCTAGAATAGTTGATCATAATATCTTTTATACATCCCAAAAACGGACTCCATCCCATCCATGATTTAGGTGGAACAGATTAGTCTCCAGGATCCAAAAAATTATCCACAATAATATGATATCAGTTGGTTTCTATATATACATTTGTGTCACCCAATCAACTACATAAATACATAAATCCTTCTTCTTGGCTGAAAATTTGGCACAAATCATGGGCACCTAGTAGTTCCACATCCATTCAGGCTTAATCACTCCTTTTGCAATGATGTCCCAGTAGTCCTTCCAAACCATTTATTTATCTTTCATCGATTGATAGAAAATAGACATATTTTAGTGGGGATTAGGTTTTAAAATACAGGATTTGAAATTTTCAGTGCTATATGTATGTTTCATCAGAAACACTGCGGTTTGGTTTGTTCATTAATATACACATCTCTTGAATAAGTGTTTGTAGCTATGATGTTTTTATATACCATGAACCATCAATTCAGAATGAAATTTATTGGTATCTGGATGAGAATGCCCCCTAGAAGTCCATATTCATAAAATGGTAGTAGTTCATAATTAGAATTATCAAAATGATGTTTCTTCATATATTTTATATGATTCTAAATCATAGGATCAGATGATCACTGGTATGTTGACCAAAAATTATCCATTATATCCTCAACTTGTGAAGGAACATGTGAATTGGAAATGTGAACTATTTGAGTATCCATTAAAATATGGGAGGAAACACGTGAATTTTCAAAATATCTAGGTTTTTAGTTTGAAATATTTTAAGGTGTACCCTTTTCATAAAGAAATGTACTCATATAGGTCGCGTCAACCTAGTGAACTTTTGTAGGTCCTCACACCCATTTGACCTCACACATTTCATATCGCCCAAGGAACCTCACATTGTTCACATCACCTAGGTGACATTATACAGCACACCTGACCTTAGGGACCTTGAGTATGTCACCTTTCATTAATTATTGGGCTAAGGGTCATCGCAAAAAAACTACACCACATACAAGAATCACATAGGTTAATGCCTACAATAAATATAGGAAGAAAATATTAATAGAAGATGTTCATGAATGACTAGAGGAAATTACTAGTGAAACTTTTTATATAAGTGAGAGTGTATGGTCAACCATACATTGTGAAGGAGACAGAACACTGGTTAGTAAAATATATCTATAGAATCATGGGTACTATGACTATTAACTTGGGAAAGGACCTATGTGATCGACCTACATGGAAGACATGCGTGATATGCCTCCCTAACTGACCTGTGGAACCCATCAATTAACTTATCCCATATTAGATATAAAAGTTGCAATTTTCATCATTCTTGAGCATAAATTCACTTAAACACATGAATACTAATGAAAAATGTATTTTTAAATGTCCATATTTAATTATCTTTACCGTAGGATCACATTTGATTCATCTCATCAAAACTAATCCAATGGGGGGTGAAAATCCTCTGATCCTATAAAAATATGTACTTAAAATAAAACATCTCAAGTATTTGGAGATAGAGAAGGCATTAAAGGTGAACAAGTACCCTTATGTCCAAAGTGTTATCCTGAGTGGACCTTGCATAGGTCTAACAGGTTTAGCCATAAATGTTATAGTACAAACTTCAAATCTAAACTGACAAATGTCTAACCTATATGACTAGACTCATGTAGGTTCCATCTGTAGGTTTTGGTCATAGTAGAAGTATGCATTAAGAGGTTCTCAAATTTTATTTTTTCCATAATTGATCTTAAATCTGAGATCTAAGCGGTGATGAACATTGTGATCAATGGATTTGAATCAATTAAATATAAAGGTTATATAATTATGGTACTAGGATAGGGGAACTCAAAACATATTGTTTTTAAATAATTTAATTAGATAAATAATTACCTCTAATGAATCCATTCTTTAGTGATGAATTCAACGATAGATCTGCAATGCACTATCGTTTCATTATAGAATCCATGGGTAGATTTCCACTAGTGGTGATCCACATGTGTTCCACAAGTCCACTGATGTCACCAAAGAAGTATTCAGGTGTGAGTGTAGAATATCCTTTCCCTTGTGTCAGCTTCTTTGGATCACCTTGAGAATTGCTTCCAAATTGTTCTCCTTGATCTAGTGGACGATGGGTTCTAATTATTCATGGGAGTGGTCTTTGAGAAGATAGATCACTAGGCTAGATAGGATTCTCTAAAATTCATTGTTCATAGTAGAATTAGATCTCTTGAGAAAATAACATAATTGGGTATTTATATTTCTAGGGTTAGAATAAAATAATTGCACAAGGGACCTTAATTATTTATTTAATTCTAGAAAACCCCCATTTCAAATAACAAAAAAATATTATTTTTTGACACACATTTTACTTTCAAATTAAAATTTAATATTATTTCATTAGAAAATATTCATTTTTTATTATTTCTCATCAAAACATTAAACTCAGTCTGCCATTCTTTCACAATATTTATTAGGAAATGAATACTGTTTATTTCTTTATTAAATAAATATCATTGTATAATTCACTAATAAATAACTATATATTATATTCATTTAATATAAAAATATATGTTAATTAAATATTTCGCTCACAACACATTCTCTGAAATAACTAGTGACAGAATAAATATGAATAAGAATACATGAATAATAATAAAACCACATTTGGGAATAATATTTATTCAATATATTATATAATAAATTAAAATATATTACTTATCAGAGATTCTGGATACAGATAGTGTGTGGCCCCCCAGACCTCTTTAACAGTGGCGTTAGGAGAACCGGCCTAAAGTCCAAGGTTAGCATCTTGCAACATGACTAGGTACACATAGAGAAGTAATTTAATGTCACAAATACAAGTTACCTTCTAAGGACCCTTACCATATAATATAATCCCTTTATCATTATATATCTAATCAAACAGGTTGTATTCTTGTGCCTTCAACCTATATGTTTAATATCTCATTCGTTGACTTTCCAGAAATAGAACATTCTCATAGAACACCATAGATATGGATTTATTTATTCTATATCATTTCCATTAAAGGTACTAAGATATTAAATTATTCTAAATAACATAACAGATAAACTCTTTCTGAAATTATTCATTATTTTAAGATTACTAGTGATGTACCCACCATATCCTACCTAACCGGGATCATATATCATACAATTAATCATCAATACATAAAATTACACAAATCATAATATTCATTAATAATAATCATAATGTCTTAGGGACAATACACACATCTACAAATAGGAACATTCAATGACACATATAATGGTGGATTTATAACTAGTGGGTCTTGTTCTTGTTAAATAATACTAGGTATTATGAGGGGAATACACCTTGAGTAGGTGAATCAATGTACTATGAGTCCCTAACTCTGCTAGAAAATAGTATTTTTTTCCCAAAAATGATCTCATGCTACTATATATCATATATATTCAAGAATAGTGTAATAGCACTTCTAGGTTCTCATCATAATGGAGTTTTTTCAAGACCTTTTAGTGTAGAATCTACTCTTAGGACATTATCACATACTATGTCAAGAAAAAGAATAATCATGTTGTGATAAATAGTTTATTAATATTTAAAAAATGAATACATTTTTATCATAAATTATATAAATGTTTGTTATGGGAATAAACTCTAACGGACTCCCACTTTCACTAAATACAACCGTTAACAACCTCTATTCCATTTGATATCAAATGAAACTCATGCTTCTACTATGATTTTCCTTTAGTCTGAGGGTTATTCTTATTCTATTCCATGGGTACTCTTCTAAATAAAATTTTACCCCTCTGATAAAAATCCATCAAAAGGTGATACTTCTAGAGTATATTCTTTTTTCATTGGTGTGAGCTTGGTTATTTTTCAAGAGCCACTGATATATTATTATCACTATATAATGTGATGGGGTTTTTACTAATAGGTACCACATCATGTTCCTGGAAAAAGTTTCAATTAAATTTGGATTCCTTGGCTACAATAGAATCCACTATATACATGGAATCCATTGTATAACCACTGATAATTTTTCTCACTAATCTCTTCCATCTCACAGAAACTCCATTGAGATAGAAAACATATCCCAACTACGACTTTCAGTCAGTTTGACTTGTTTGAAAACTAGCATCAGTATAACCTGTAATGGCTAGTTCCTTATCTCCTACATACACAATGAACATATACTTAGTTCTTCTCAGATACTTAAGGGAAGCATTAATATTATTCGAATACTATTCACATGGATCTTCGTGATATCTTTTTACCATGATCAATGCATAGGCAACATAAATTCTAGTACATATCATGACATACATGATTGATCCTATCATTGAATCACATGACCTCTTAATCATTATCTCTTTCTATTTTTTTTGTATGGGGAAACATTTTCTTAAAAAAATGTAGAAAATGTGACACTGGAACAATTACCCTCTTGGATTTTTTCGATAATAAAGCTTATTTTTTATTTGGTCAATATATGTACTTTGAATTAGTCATACAAGTCTCTTGGATCTATCATGAATGATCTTGATCCCTTGAATACTAGATTCTTCACATAATTCCCTAATAGAGAAGCACCTGTTTAACCAGTCCTTAACTGACTATAATACTGGTAATTTACTTCTAATATGTAATATTTTTTCATAATATACTAATAGGAAAATGACCACCTTCCCACTAATCATTTTATAAACACATGGAACACATCATTATTAATGAAACCAAATTATTTTATCGATTCCTTGAATCAAAATATTGATGGCCTAGATACTTTCTTTAATCCATAAATGGATCTATGTAAATTGAAAACCCTTTTTCATCACATGGAGTCACAAACCCTTCTGGTTGTTTCATATAGACAACTTCCTAAGGGTTCCCATTAAGGAATTCAATATTGATATATATCATTTAAATATAATAGTTATTATAAGATGCTATCAAAGTATAATTATAATGGATTTAAACATGGAAAATAGTGAAAAAGATTCATAGTATTGAAGTCCTTGATTTTATTTAAATATATTAGCCACTATCCTTTCTTTATAGTTACTTACTATACATTCCATGTTCTAATTACTCTTTAAATTCCATTTTCATTCAATAGGTATTACATGAATTGGTGTATAGAACAAAACCCAAACATGGTTTTGATTCATGGAATCCATTTTAAAATTCATGGATCCATTCTATTTTATAGCTTTTGATCTCTATATCACCTCCTTGTTAGATAGAGGTTCATCATTGTCAACAAAAATGAGTCACCATCATCAGTGAATAGAAAATCATATGTTTCTATTTTTCATTCCTCACTTACGATCCTACACAGTACATGTGTTTCGGGAAATACTTATTCAATTGGTACCTATGGAATATATTCTTCTTCCAACTCATGTGTATCCTGAGAATAAAATTCATCGAGGAAAATCCTTCTCACACTATACGTTTTGTGTATGTTCTTCCTCTCAAGAAAAAATTCTTCTATGGAGAGAGTCACTTTCTTTGAAGATGGTTTTTATAGGTATAATCCCTTTGTTTCCTTAGTATACTTAGTAATGATACTCTTCATTCCCTTGGGTGATATTTTTTCTTTATAATTCCCTAAAAAACACCTCACATCCCCATACATGTGTAAGTGAAAAAATTGGTTACTTTCTTTTCCATATCTCAATGTGAATTCCTTTTTCCAGTTTATTTAGCACTTTATTTAATAGGTATGATATATTTTGAAATGAATATAACAAAATGGATAATGGAAGATCTTCATGACTCATCATTGAACTTTCCATGTCCATAAAGGTATGGTTACTCCTTTCACTGACAGATTTCAACTATCCAGTGTAATGCAGAGTGAGTTAAGATAGAATCCCAAAATCCTGTTGAATGTCAATGAACTCTTGGTTAAGATATTCACAACATTGATCTGATCAAATATTCTTTATCTTCGTACCAAGATTATTCTCTATATTATTATTTAATTCCTTGAATTTCTAAAGGTACTCATACTTATACCTCATCAATTATAAATATCCACATTTTATCAAATCATTAGTATAAGTAATGAAGTAAGAATATCCACCTCTATATTCTACAAGAAATTCTCCAAAAACCTTAGTACGTACCAATATTAGAAGATATTTTTCCCTTTTATCCTATCCACTGAACGATGGTTCAGTCATTTTTGTGTGTAAAAATGTGTCACATATTTCAAGTGACATTAGCTCAGATGTTTCTAAATATCCATCTTGACAGAGTTTTTTCAAGCACTTCTTGTTTACATGACCAAGATGGTGATTCGACAACTGGTTGTTATATGAGTCATGTGAACATTATTCTTTATCGATTTCCAACACATGGTTTTTGTAATTTAATAAATAAATACCATTATTTAAATGTTCTATAACAGAACATAATTAGTCCTTAGAAAATAAACAACTTTTTTTCAAATGTAATAATAATCCCATCTATTTTGAGGCATGATATAAAAATTATGTTCTTGGTAACTGTAGGTACATTATAAATAATGTTTAAAAAAATTCATCCCCATTAGAAATGATAGGTTTTAGTCCGCATTGATTAAGGCAGCCAACCTTGCTCTATTGGAAGCTCTCAGATTTACCTATCCTCTGGTAATCATTTGAAATGTACTTGGTTCCTATATTTGTATACAAATGTGAGCCCCACAAGCTATATCTAATATCTAATATGTAGATATTTAAACATTACACAATGATAATGAACACACATTTAGATTCCCTTACTTAGGGGTGCAATTCCTCTTCCAGTTACTTAAATTTCTAAATGAAAAACATTCTTCATCCTTTAACTTTACCTACATCTAGATCTTATTATTATTCATAGTACAGTTATCAAAAGCTTTAGACTTCTTATAATCATTAATCCAATTTTCCTTATATTTCCTTGCCTTATTTATGATATGGACTACAGTTTTATCATGCCCGTGTTCTTATCCACTTTGAGAATTAATGTATGAATCTTTGAAATATTCTTGTCATTATTGATCATATTATAATTAACAATAAAACTAGAGAATGACTTAGTTAGTGATGAATGTTTGATATATGTACACAACTCATCTTAGAAATATTACCGTATGACTTATAGGTGTTTAATTTAGCTGATAATATTGACTACATGATGCCTAGCTGATGTAGTCTCTCCAAGATTAATTGTGAAAAACGAATTGGGGATCTCAAACATCCCTTGTCTCATCATCTCTTGACAGAGATCTTGAAGGTGAGACATCATTTTATAGGAATCATATCTTCATATTGATTCAAAATATCGTTGAA
This sequence comes from Viscum album, assembly GCA_963277665.1. NCBI lineage: Eukaryota > Viridiplantae > Streptophyta > Magnoliopsida > Santalales > Viscaceae > Viscum > Viscum album. Next base: position 284,722,864 of record OY728151.1, on the reverse strand, counting down.
CATGGATGATAGCATGAATAATTGAACATATTTTTCATAATTTATTTTTTCATCATAGAGAGATTCTTATTCATCACTTGAATCATTGCCAGGAACAATTGGTAATGGTTCTAACAGCACATATAATTTCCTTTTATTGAGAAGGATGAAATGTTGCCACATTTTTCACTCTAGGAAATTTATTCCAGTGAGACGATTCTCCTTCTAAATTAAGAATCATAATGATATTTTTTATTTTATTTTGTTTATTTTTCTGTAAATAAGATATGTATCATTTTAGTACATTATATGATAAAATTTATAAAAATAAATAAATATTATATCTATTATTCTCCCACTATTTTATGGTAGCACAATATCCCTCACCATTACCATCATAATATCCTATTGCATGGAAATTTTAATTGAAAGGATCCATAATCTCTTTATCCATACCCCAAATTTGTTTGTCCAAACAAAATGAATGTTTTATGTAGGCATTCCAAATGCCAACTATATTAAATCCCAGTTCCTTGATCTATGAGAAGACTCCCCATTCCTAAAATAATTAATTTCAATTTCCTCAAACCTCTCCTCCAAGCTACACCACATACTTCTTTGGAAGTCAACCCTTGTTTTGAACCTAGTAATGTAAACCCAAAACCTCATTTCATAATTCACCAATAATTGAAAGCACCCCAACTTTTTATATTCATGTACATTGAAACGAGGTTCGATTTTAGCTGCAGTAATAGAAAGATATGCCGACTTAATATTTTAATAATGGATTTTATCCTTTTATACATAAAATTACAATTATTATCCTTACCACATTATTGTTAATTTTAAGTGGGATTTTATAAGTGATTAACCATTTCATGGATAGTATTTACACATTATATATTCTAGTTTATTTCTATATTTCATGATTTTTAATTTCATTAATTTATGTAATCGTGATAAAACATCTATAACAAAATAATCTTGCAACTAACAGAAATAAAATAATAATGGTGCATGATCATGATATTATACTAATGGTTAGTTTATATAATGGTTGATAAACTAACCACTGACTTAGGGGAGAAACACCTTGGACCAATTCCGGTTCATGTTGAATCATTCCACCTATCCACCTATATATCCCCTTAGATTGGTTTCACCTCAACTCTAAACTTGAATTCCCTCCAATAGCTTAGGAGGTCCATCCATTACATATGAATTCTACTCACAATCAGGTATGGGAAAAATGGTTTTATATTAAAGAAACCATGGGAACAAATTCCCTACATAATAATGAGGAGAGAAGCCACACATTCAAAAAATTTAACTTAATAATAAATTAAAATAAAAAAATTCACATACAAAAGGTTTAGTCTATCTCATGATCATCCATTAGTATGAAATGAATTGAAAATTTGAAAAAACTATCATTTAATTCTTAATCTTTCTTATTCAATATAAATAACACTCAAATAGATTAATTTTTATTTTTTATTAATAAATCCTTTTATCTTGATCCTTATCTAACTTTACTTTAGATTATAATCTTTTATAATTTTAAACAAATTAAATTAATTCATTTAAAATTAAACTTCTACATAAATGACCCACATAGGGAACATGGTGAATACCCATACAAGTTTACCCAACATGTATTATACTCATATACAGTTTATTCTCTCTGATATTTAGCACATATGACTTGTCACATACTTTTATGATATATAGTATCAAATTAATTATTACATGAATTAGATAACTTTTCTTTAATGTGTCATTCTTTGATGAACATAGAAAAAACTATAATACAACACATATAGGATATTCAGATCTTGAAAATTATAAAGATACTAATTTAAAAAAATTATATATAAATATCAAAACCCATCACATGGCATGTTTTACAACTTAATAACTACACACAAGAACATGTATCATTGTTTACAAAATATAATAAATAATTTCTTATTCTATGTATTTTGGAAAAGTAAACAGTATATAGTTCTGATCTACACAGCATGAACATTTCTCACCATTTATCTCAGACACATGCCAAGGTACTCAACATGTAGTTTATTCCAAAAAAAAATTCATGTACATGATGTGTCTTATGGGCCACACACTGTGTTGAATCTGCATTGCATGGTCACCAATCAGGGAGGTCATGTATTGAATACAAGACCCATCTGTGAATCAAGGGGACTATAAAATTTGTGCTTGTCCTACATGGTGTGTATTCCTAATGATCATTAACCATTTAATTCTGGTAAAAATGTTGTGAATTAAGCATCTAATTAATCCAATAATGATTTCATAATCTTGAATTTATTTATGAATCAATTTTTATGTGTTGAACATTACTAAACAACATGTAACTCCAATCACACAATGTGTACTCTGGTGTTGTCTATCCAGAATATATGGAACCTCTATATGAGTTCCCTGATTTTATTTTAATCATAAAATTAAAAATCATAATTAATTATATAAGAAAAGATAAATGAAGAAACAGATCTCAGAATTCAAATTAAAATAACTATCAAACATGAATTGGAAAACTAAATTAAAAAAGCGTAAATCACAAAAAATAATAATAATTTAAAACTATATTTTTAGTCTTTGATACCACTTGTAGGTTCCAGGTGCATCAGAAGCAAGCGTTAGGCAGTGCCCAATTTTTCTTTTTTTTCATAATCAACACTAAATATGAGATCTTTGTGATAATGAATGTTTTTATCAATTGAATTGAATCAAATTAATAGATAAGGTATATAAATCTAGAACCGAGGGAGAGGAGATAAACACATTTTTTTTGTGATTTTTCATTAGATAAAATATTACTTTTTTGGAATCCATTGTTCATTGAAGAATATGGTGATAGATATGTGGTGAACCTTAATTGTGTAATCAAACGATCAATGAATCTGCAAACATTTATGAAGGAGTCACCAAGTGCTATCATGGAATATCCTTGCACTTGTGTCGTCCAACTTTCATCTCCTTGAGAATTGCATCCAAAGTGTTTCCCCTCATCTTGTGGAAGAGGATTGTTCTCCTTTCATGGGAGAGTTCAAGGGAAGGATTCTCTCCAAGCATGATAAAATTACCTAAAATTCATAATACAAAACATAATTCGATCTCTTGAGAAAATAACATAATTTTGAATTTATATTAATAGGGATAAAACAAAATAATTACACAAGGGCCCTAATTTATTTATATAATCCTAGAAAATCCTCATATGAAATAATAATAATAATAATAATAATTCTCGACAATTCCCTTCACTTTTGAATAAAAATTAAATATTATTCAATTAAATAATATTAAATATTTATCATTTATAAAAAAACCATTAAACTCGGTCTGTCATTCCTCCATGATATTTATCAGGACTTTAATAATCATTATTTATTTATTAAATTAATATCACTTACTTATTCAATAAAAAATAAATAAATATTAAATTTACAAAATTTAAAATATGTATTTATTAAGTATTAATCTCACTATATACTACCTCTAATAACTAGTGGAAGAATAACTTTTATGAATAATACATGAATAATTATTAAACCACATGAGGGAATAAAATTAATTCAACTCATTAAATAATTAATAATAATATATTATTTTATATATATTCTAGATACACATAGTGCATGATTATCTAGGCCTCTCTCTCAGTGGCATTCATCGAACCAACCTAAATTCAAAGGTTAGTGTCTCGAAACATGCCAAGGAACCCATTGAAAATAAAGTTAATTCCACAATGACATGTTACCTCATATGGACACTTACTGTGTAATATAATCTTTTTATCACAATATCTCTAATTGAGCGGGTTTCATGTCAGTGCCCTCAACCTATATACTTGATCTCTCTCTCTATGAATTTCCAAAAATATAAATTTATTATAGAACACCATGTCCATGGATTTATTTAGGCTATATCTGTTCTATAAAAGGGAATGAGATATTAACTTTAATTAAAGAACAAAATGGAGAAATCTTTTTTTTCATTAATCATTAATGTAAGATTACTCGTGATGCACCAAACGTATCCTACCTCACCGCAAACAAAAATCTACATAGTTTTCATCAATAAATAATTATAAATGATTCGTAATATTAATTAAGAATAATCTTAAAGTATGAGGACCAATACACACGTCTATATATAGAAATATCCAGTGACATGTATAAATTATAATTTCCTACAGTCGGGTCCCATTCTCATAATATCCTATTAGATATTTCGGAGGGAGTACACCATAAAGTGGTTCCTTAATGTCCTATGATTCACCACACCTAATATTCTATATCATTTTTGTCTCTCAAATGATATCATCGGTCTATCAAACATATATATTCTAGAATAGTGTTGTAGTGTATCTGGGTTCTCGTCATAGCGTGGAACTACTATGATCTTTTAGTGTGAAAACTACTCTTAGAACATTATCATATACTATGTCATGCATAGGAACAGTCAAGATGTGATAATTTGTTTATTAATATTCAAAACAATGAATTAACTTTTATCATAAAGTACATAGAATTTGGATTTAGGGCACCAAATCAACACCATCTATATAAGAAACATATGCAATAAACCATGTGTAAACCAGCTCTTTCACCCAAGGTCAATAGATTTCATATAAATTAGACCCTTAGGATCCCAATTTGATATAAGTATAAGACCATAAGAATCTTCAATGATCTAATTTTACTAGTCCTTATCGCAAGTCTCTAAAACCATCCTTGTATCTCTTGAAGCATGAAAAAGAGGAAAATAATGAGAGTATATTTATTAGGGTTTCTACATGATTTGAAACAATAAATACCAACATGAGAACCACATTCCCTAGTCTAAAGGTACTATGGTGATGTTCCCCTATCCAACTGAAGACCTACATGAGAGCCTTCCAATAGAATCTAAGGATACCCTTGGATATCAAAGGGTATAATCACCCAACTTCAGTTTTCTAGATGGATTTTCTCCCAATAAATTACTCTAGATTACCAATGTATCACTAGGGAGAGATACCATTAGACTCACCCATATATATCCTAGGTAACATAAAACCTTAATCTCTTAAGTATTACTTAGGCAAGTTCCAAACTCACTCACTAAGTTATCGCCTAAGAGATATTCTCCTTTAAAGCCTAAGCATCATCTTGGATAATTCATCTTTCCTATGAATCAACTAGGCGAGGTCATGTTCAAATAATCTTGGAATCACCTTGATAGGGTCTTGGTATTATATTCTAGTTATCACCTGGTTGATTTCCTCTTAATCCACCCCATGAATCTCTTAGGAAAATTCAAAGCAACTACTCCCAGGTATCACATAATAAATGAATCTTATAACTTTCCCAAGTTTCACTTGGGATAAGTGGCTTCAAATCCCTTTATCATACCATTAATGATAAGTCTTTTCCTTCCAAAAGACCCCCATCAAAAGGGGACTAAATTTAATCCTCCATCGAGGACCATATAATTTTAACTTCAAAATACATGGCACATCATTATGTCTGTCATTATATTTTTAATTCCCTTGAAAAACGATATCCCAAAATTATCCTACTTAATAGTTATGGTCCTCAGGGTGTTTATAATTGTGAATTCCATTGGTAATGATGACCCCAACCATGGAAGTCGTTACATGGAAGTCCTCATTTCATAATGTGTGTGGATTCACATTCATTTCCCATTAATGAGGGTTATTATTGTAACCTTCTATCCACATCTCTAAAATTTGGAATATAAAATCACTCTTGGAGTAAGCCCCTGGACTTTCATAAAGGGAATATATTTTTCTTCCATATTATCACCCTCATACTCCATGAAATTGAGGAGATCGTGAGGACTGAATTATATTTAACTTCCTTATGTTTCTCACATCGAGAAAGACTTGTGTTGGCTTATATGTGATTGGTGATCATGTCAGTAGCAAGATAAAATATCACTATATGAGCATCTTGCTTGGTGTAAGACCAAAAATCATATAACCATCTTCTCAAAAGTACATATTCCCCTTGATAAAAAACCTCAGAGGTTCATATTTTTACGGAGGAACCTAATTTGGAATCCACTATAGGTGTAATCCCAAACCTTTATAAGATACATGTGATTTGATTCTATTCAAATCTGATATCTAGGAATCCACCTGGAGGTTAAGTATCAACACCCAAAATTCAACCTATTATTCTCTAGTCCATATTACTAGAAGGTTAACATCCATCCAAGAGGTCCATATTCCTTATGGGTCCCTATACCTCCATTAACATCCTTAATAGATTGAATTCACATTAATTATAGACCCTCACATGAGAGACTATATTATTTATAGGTCATTGTCACCTCATCCTTATCATTCTAAATCCCTAGTGCAGGTTATCCAATTATAGTTCCATATTAATGATAAATAAACCTAAAAGGGTCTTTAAAACGTAATTTCTAGACCAAATTTTTCTAGGACCCCTTTTCTATAGTCTTCCTTTCCACATCACATGAAATTTAATTGTTTTTTGCTGATCACAAGACTCTAAAAGGTACGGTGTGTCCCATTAGGTGTAACCCAACAATGTAAGTTTTGATTCCTCTCAGGAGGATATGTATGAAGCCCTTATAATATTCCTAATACCTACATAAAAAACTCTCTTATCACAGGATTATAATAAATTAAATAGTTCTTAACTATATGGATGAAATCCATAATCATAAAACTGTGAATATAAGAAACATGCGCCCATTGATGGGGAACCTCATATATATATATATATATATACATACATAGTTCGATAGATGAAAAACCTTAGATACATATTTCTTTTATTCCATGAAACCATGTATATAACTTATAGTTAATATAAATGAGTGATTGGTTCCTTATTTGGAATTAAAAATTAATTAAAAAATATTTCATCAATCAAAAATAGATTCTCAAATTAGAAAATAATTCCCTACAAAAAGGTGTGATGAGACCCACCTTCCATCATCTCATATAATAAGAGTTTTTAAGCATCTTTGGATATGTTCCCTAAATGACCACCAACTGTTGGAAAGAGGACCCATGATACATCATTGATTGTAATTTCATTGGGTGTTTCTATATCCACAGAAAAACCAATTTCTAACCAACAAACTATGAATGTATATGAAATTGAATCACATATATAGAATTAATTCAATTACTAGTAAAAATAAATGATATTTAAAATATTATAAGAATAAATTTTTTGTGAATTAATATATTTCATTCTTCTTATTGACTAATATGACATATAATTAATTGTTGAATAGCTTAGATTTTATTTCCATTAATTTCGCGATGTCATTAAAATAAAATTAATGAATTATTTTCAAAATTATATTATGGTTATTTTATGAGAGATAATAATACATTAAATTATTAAAAAATAACAAAAATATTCAAAGAGGATAATTAGTATGATAAATTGTCTAAAATTTCACCCATTTTTCATTTTTAGATCATTTTTACCTTATATATAAAATTGTATCCCATTAAAATTAGAAAAATTATTTCCACACTTAAGATTAATATTGGATAAAAAATTTTAAACCAAAAGATAAGATCCAAAATAACACCAAAACCTATCCAAATCTCATTTTATTATTATATATATTCCATAGGATTTTTTGTAATCTATAAAAATTTGGGATAATTTTTTAACTAAATTTATTTTTATACAAATTCAACGTGTGTTAATTTCCCCCTTATAAAAGCACAACATTGTCTCTTTTCATTACACATAATTGAGCCTACAAGATTAAACAAACCATTTAAAATTATCTACATAAATTCCCTAGACACAAATAAGAGGTTATGGTAATATTTTATGACCAATACAAAGATCATTAATAGGGGATCTAAAGGATGTTCCATGAAAAAGAGGAAATTTTCTTGCCCGACCAATGTCAATTTATTTATTCTTCTACCCTATTAAAATATTTTTTATTATTTAACATATAAAAATTTCAGTATCATAAATATAAAAAATAGTATTATGATCATTAAACGATAAGTATCCATAATTTTCCCATCAAATGGTATGCGGAAGCATTGATCATTTATATGCATGGACTACCACCTCCACCTAGAAGTAAGATTCATTTTTCAAAACTATATTTCATGGATAGGTATTATGATGTTTAGTGTTTAAAAATGATATTTATGAATCTATTATGGTTTTGGATTTATAATTTCATATAATCCTTTCCATTCCAATCTTATGGAAAATGATAAAATCGTTCATGCATACGTGTTGAATACCACCTCAACGAAGCAATGCAATTATTTTTGGTTTCTAATTTACAAGGATGGTAATAATGAGTATATTAATGAAATATAGGATTTATATGATATAATATTGATTCTATAATTATGAATTAATATTAAAATATATTTCATTCTATCTATCAAAAACTGAAAATAGAGTTTATGCATATATACGACCTATCGTCTCTTTGAACAACGTCATTAATTTTTCAATATCTCTATTTCATGGATGAATCTCAATAACATCCAGAATATTTAAAATACTCTACATGAAATCTTCTCCTACATGCAACAAGGTGTTTTAGGCTAACTGTGATATACTGTTATAATATTATTATTTAAAGTAATAGTCATCAGCAAGCTGATGGATTGGTGATTATGAAAAAAATTATGGTAATTTTGAAAAATATGTGCAAATAAATTTTTTAACATAATGATAAAGAATTTATAAGTAATTAGTTTTGAGTAAAATAATTTTAAAATTCAAAAATGTGTTTTATTCAACGTTATTTTTATTTAATTTTGTGTTTTGAAATTATAATAAATTTATTCCACTTTTAGAATTTTTTTCCCAAAATTAGCACATTTTTTTAAATCATAATACAAAAAAAAATTAGGAATGTATTTTTTGATTTTTCTAAAATGATTTGGTTTTTAGTGAATAGTTAAAATGTATATTTTAAAAATAATGTTGTCCATTATCAATAAATCAATAAATTTAAAAGTATCATTTTATTTTGGATTTGTTATTAATAACAGATATTATCCATTTGATTTATAATAACATATGTAATTCCATTGGAATCATCAATATCCAAAAATTTGAGTTTTAATTTTTTTAGCATAAATATGATCTTTTAAAAAACTTTTTTCATTGTGTTTTTTTTAATTTATATTAAAATTAATTTCTTCTACTTCTATATAATGAATATTGAAAAATGGATACCATATTTGGAATTATGATGTTAAAATTTGTAAAATAATTCCATTTTATTTTTTATCATTTTAAAGAGTAACCTCAACAAATATTTCTCAACTTAGTAAGGGTAAAATGGGTAATATATAGTTAAAACCATGAGATAAGGTTTAAAAATCAACCCAAACAGTTTAAATTTTTTTCTAATGGTTTTAGATTGATAATTTATATCTAATTATAGAATATATGGACACCTGGTTCCATTTTACTTTGATTATGACCTTTAGATTAAGTTAAAAAAAGAATTAATACAAATTGTCACTCTTTTGACATTAATAACTCTAAATTGTTTTATAAGAATAAAAAGTGGATAAGTTAAATTATAATATTTTAAAATAGAAAATGATTTTTTATCATGTTTATCTACTTATAGTTTTTATGCATTAGATATTTTCTTCAAATGTTTACACAATTATAACATTACATTTATTCAATCGATCCAAAAATAAAATAAATCATTTTAAAAATATTATGAGTAGTATAATATAGGTAAATAATTGTGATCCATGACCTTTTTTTTATAAATATAACATATTTGGGTGTTTTAATGGTTTTACTCCAAATTTCATATTTGTCTTATTGTCATTAAACTCAAATTAAATGAATAGTGTCTAAATTTAAATTAATGATATATTATGAAAATAATATATAATTAAATTTATTAAAATTTCTAAAAATATTGAAAAAATATTAGGGGAAAAATTAATTTTGAGAATATATCATTCTTTAGAAATTTTTGATCCAAATCCACCCTTTTACGTAGACTCTATCTATTTATGATTGTAATTGTTCACTACCGCAGTTAATGATCAAATTCATTCACCATGGGATTAATAAAAAAATAATGTTTAAAATTACACCAAAAACAATATAGGATTATTATATATTTATATTTATACCTTATCTTATTTTTATTCAAATCTATGTCTTTTTGGATGTATTTTTCTTTATAATGATTTAATTATTTCGTTTTAGTAATTTCAAGTATTTAATTTCCCAATATTATAAAATAAAACCCATTACCCATCTTATTTTAAAATAAATTTGAAAATTATATCACCAAATACCTACACATTAGTAATATAAACATTACGATCCATGTTTTTTAGGTTTTTCATTCCCAAAAAACAATCCATATGTACATTTAAAAATAATCTTATGGAGGTCTCCTAAAGAATAGGAAATCATCTGGGCTTCCCATATTAAATATATTTATTATTGTAACTCAACTAAATTATTTGTATTTTTCATAAAATAATAGTATAACAATCCTCATTATAATTAAATTTTATTATTTTTATGAATCATTCATTATCCATTATCCTTAAGTCCATCAAGGCTTTCGAGACACTCAAGGCCTTCAGGCCAGTTGTTTCTCATGGCCTTCAGGCCACCTTAAGGACTCTGGGTCACCCCAAGGCCTTTGGGCCACATGAATGTAGTTGTACCAGTCAGAATACAAGGGACAAGGCTTCAAATGAGTATTTAGTAATAAGTTAATTCAATAGAGAAGAGCTAAACGGAATTGGATGAATGAAAGGGTATGACATTAACATCGGTACCAGGCATGTGAAAAATTGCAGTGGATAGCTAGCCGACCAGCCTTGCAAAGGTGGAGTGCTGATATCATGACATAAGTTGGAGAGAATCAGTTCCATGTTGTGTTGTCTGGGTGATTCCCTCTAATACCTACATTTCATGTAATTGTCTCTAAGCCTTTGGGCCTTTTAAGGGTTCCAATTCTCCCCTTGAAAGGTGAATTATCAAAATTAATAAAAAATGAAGGCCTTCGGGCCATTATGACCTTATTAATATTTTATAATAAATAAATATGATCTTTATTTAATGATTAATATTCTTTATATTATGGAACCATGATCAAAATTCAAGGACCAAAACTACCGAAAAAAACATACATGAAAAATGAAATAGTTAACAAATCCCAAGTGATGATTTTAATAAATAATTATTGATAAATGGGTATTGAATGTTATAAGTGGATATTGTATGATGTTATAAGTATTTATATTGTTAGGTTATATATTTATAATAAATTTATATTTAATATACAAGAGCATAATATCTCATTCAATGAATTTTAGACCATATGTAAGGGTTTATTTCATAATATAATCATTATTTTAGTTTTTTTGTTTAAGTATCCCCTAGGGGTAATTATTTGATATTTATTTAATAAATACAATATATTTTATACTCTTATGGTTATTTATGGAAATTAAAATCTTTCCTTTAGCTTACCACTCTTCAAATACTAAAGATAGCAAAATATTTTTTTTAATTGAATGTATCTTTTTTCTTACATAGGTTGGAATATTTTTAATCAATGCCAATATTTTCAATACAATTTCTTTAAAAAATTAATGTTATCCAATGATTTATTAAATTTATTTTCCCCTTGTTTTACTTTTAATAAAATTCCATAGAAGTAATCTTTATTTAATTATCTTCATGAGGTACAATTTATGTTTTTATACCAAATGGTGAAAGGGATGTTTTTAAAATTATATAGAATAAAATTAATTTCCCAATATCATGGTAGATATATTAATTTATTACTTATTCACAATATTAAATGGATATTCTGAATGAAAATTGATTCCATTATATTTAAAAATCTTGAGAAATGTATTTCTTTCAAGAAAATTTCAAGCGATCATTTTAACATATTTTAATATATGTTAACATCCTTTATTGAATATTATTATTGGTGAGGATATAATCAAAAAATAAAATCAATCATATTATAATTTAAGGGTTATGATTATTATTACATGTGAAATTATTTTCATTACATATGTTATTTCTTCCAATATAGATAGTTATTTATTATTTAAGTAGTTTTTAATAAGGTTATTTTTTATTCATAAGATGAATGAATTATACTTATTAATTGATGGTTGGTACCAAGAATCACATAACCCCTCAATGAATTAGTTGGTCTCATTAGGAAAAATCTATTTGTTATTTTTTTAATATGTTACCTATTTATATATAAGTATTAAGATGAGGCCTTGTTGGTATCTTTAGAAGTCTTGGAATGAGACCATGCGAGAAAGTTTCAAATTCCCAAAATTTTGCATTACATCAGTATAAAATCGGTTATTGATGAACATATCAGTATTTTAATAGTTTTGATATCCATTTATTGTTGAGTCAAAAAGGTTATCTTATGAATTATCCATTTTTTATTGTATTATGTTTTGAAAATCACAAACACTTTTTGATTAAGTTCTAATTTTTTATGAACTATTTTTTTCATAAGATCTGAACAGATCATTCCATTATACTTATAGATATATCATTACATTTTTCCATTCTGTTTTATTATACAGAATCCGGTGCAAAATCCATTCTATTTTATGATACCAATTTCGGTGCTAAAGTTATTACGATTTAATGATACTGAATCCAATGAAAAATCCATTATCTTTTATGATACCAAATACAGTGAAAAAGCCATTCTGTTTTATGATACCAATTCTGGTGCAAAAGTGGTACCGATTTTGGGATACTAAATCCGGTGAAAAATTGATACCGATTTCGTGATACCAATTCTGGTGCGAAAGTGATACCAATATTATGATTCTGATTTCGGTACCAATGTGATACTTTTTCTCAATCCGATTTAATTTTTTTTAAGAATCTGTTTTCTTGATAATGTTAGAATTGTTAATGTATCATTCCAATATTATTGGATTCCATGTTTTCTTATGCATAACATTCATCTTTAACTTAACAACGTTTCTTATACATGAAATTATGTCATACAATCTGATACAAACTAACTGTTTTATGTCTAACACATGTCTAGGTCTCTCTGAAATTTAAGGAAAATATGACTGTTGGAGTGGTACCAACCATTGGGATGTATTTCCTATAAATACAAGTCTATTTGAACATAAAAAATAATGAATGCAGAGAATAGATGAACTTGATGAATGTGAAAAAGATGTGAATTTATTTCTAGAGAGGGAGGCTCTAAAAAATCTCAGTTCTTCATGAGAATGTCGTGAAAAACTTGTTCAGGTGTTAACAACTTGTTCAGACATTATTCTTGTAGAATCCAGTCGTGCTAACTGTGGGATTCCGGGTTTGGAAGATAAAGGTTTTGATTTCCTTCTAATCGAGGGCTTTTGGGGATAGAAAGACAGATACCGATCTTCAGATTGAGGGCATACCTATGCTGGGGTAAGACAAAATTTCTTGAATGTATAAATCCTGGAACCTTTATCCATGGTTGTTGGATTCCCTTCTCTTTGGGTTAAAAGGATCTTATTTGTACATGTTTACCATTTTAAGTTGTTTTAATTCTTCTATAGTTTTTAACTTTGTTAAAAGTTAGAAAGTATAAATTTCTTATACTTTCTAATTCTGTTACTCTGATTATGTTACATATTTTATACTCTTTAAGGAATAATTATTTCATTAAGAGGTTTTGTGAATTCTTGTTTAACATTGTTAAACTAAGTTTTCTTAAAGTTAAAATCTAACCTTAAGAAATAGTTTTCCTAAAGGTAAAGAAACTTTCTTTATAAAAGTTTTATATCAACTTTAAAGGTTCCAAAGGAATTTTCTAAAGAATGCAATTCACCCACTATTGTATTTCGAGCATCTGTTTACATATTCAATCCTACAATTGCTATCGGAGGAGGTCTTTGAAATACTTATATTCACATATAAGTTTTCTTGCTCAAGTTTTGTTTTATTATTTGTTTATAAACATTTACTTCTTACATGTTTTGTGGAAAGAAATAATATTTTAATATGGAAGGCATTTATGTTGGAACTCCAGATAATCTCAATCCTACTAGAACACCATCCTTCAATTGAAATGACTATGAGTTATGGAGAGACATAATGAAGACCTTTGTGATAAACAAAAATGTAGACAACTACATTATGTTAACTGGAGATTATAAGATTCCTAAAATGAAACTTAGAACCTTTACTAATCTAGAAAAGGTGGAATACCAGCTGAACATTAATGTACTTACTACTTTTCTTTGTTCCCAGACTAGAAATATATAAAGCCATATTTTATCTTGTGAAGCTGCGAATAGTATTTGGAAGAATCTTGAAGTAACTTACTTTGGAACTTCCAAAGTCATTGAAACTATAAGAGCTTTGATTAGAGATGAGTATGATGTTTTTTTGCATTCCTTATGGAGAACCCATATGTAAGGTACAACAAATATTTATGACTATCATCAACAGTTTACAATCCATGGGTGAGAAGGTCTAGATGATAAGATTCTTGTTGAAAATATTATATACATCCTGCCTAAGGAATAAGATTCCAAGAGGACTGTTATAGATGAGAATAGGAAAGTCAGACATATTTATCTTGATGAATTTTTTATAACTCTTCTTCAACATGAAACTATAAATAAGAGAGATGCTGATAATATTGAGAAGAAGAATAGAAATGGCAGTGTTGCTTTTACAACTACTTCAGATCGAATGAAATCCAAGACTCCTGAGAGAATTACAAGGTCAAAATCTAAGAAGGTTGTTGTTCAATATGACTTCAGTGAAAGTGAAGCTTCAGAAAATGAGTTACCCATAGATGAACAATATTTTTTGGTATAAGAACTATCAATATATATACAAAAAGAAAGATGTAATGAATAATAAAGATGGGGAAGTAACATGCTATGAATGTAGAATAACTGGTCATATTAGACCATATTGTCCCTTATTTATGAAAGAGATAAGAAGGACAAGACTTCTAAAAGAAACAAGAAGAATTTCTACAGATCAAAGCATAAGAATGTCTTGAAATCCAATGACGCATAAAGTGGAAGTGGTGGAGATTCTTCTGATGACTCTTTAGAATATGAATCTTATGAGCATAATAATATAGGTCTAATTTCTCAATCTTCAATTCAAAATCATTATCATATAGCTAAGGTATGACCTGCTGAATCCTTAACCAATATGTCTTTGAGTGAAAATTTTCATAATAAATTTTTTTCTTTAAATGAAGAATCTACTTCATCATTTAGAAATAATAATTTTCCTTCTATAAGTATCTTTCTAGATTTTCTAAGTTGCTTGAAAAAATAAATTGTAATGTTTTTAAGAAACATGACAACGAAAACTCTAGAGAATTTATTTTAACAAAATATATTTTAGATCTTACCAAATATATTGATCAGAAAAATGGTGTTTTAGAAAATATTTCTACGAAACTTGAGGAAGTTAATTCTGAGAAGGATGAACTTTCTTTGTATATTAAAAATCAATTTTTAGAAAAAGTTGTTTTAGGGAAAAAACATAACTCTAAATCTATTATTCATGAGGAAAATAATTTATTCTTAAAACTAATGTCTGAAATATTTTCCTTGAAGAAAATTCATGAAAATTTTACTTCTGGTATAGAAAATTTTGACAAGATGTATTCTCAAATCCGACCTCATGGTAAACCTATTTTCAGAAACAATTATTTTGTTCCCCCAAGATCTCTTTTTTGCACTAAATGTCAATGTGGTGGGCATTGGAAGAAGAAATATTCTTTAAATAATATTCAATCCATTGGGTTTCATAAATCCTACTTTTCTAAACAAATGCGGAAACCCAAAATTTTATTGTCTAATAATTCCGGATCCAAACAAGTTTGGATTCTGAAAACATTACATTTATTTTTTTAGGTTAATGACAGAAGTACCAAAAATATATGGTACATGGATAGTGGATGTTCCCGACACATGATTGGTAAAAAAGACTATTTCAAAAATATTTTAAGGTCTGAAGGTGGAAAAGTATCCTTTGGGGATAACTCTCAAAGAGAAATTATCAGTATAGGTAACATTATTCTTCATGGAAAATCTTTGATTTAAAATGTTTTATTTTTTAAAGGTATTAAGCACAATCTCATCAACATAATTAAAATATGTGATGAAGGATACCTTGTGAATTTTAGGAATGACAGGTGTTTAGTACACAATTCCATGGATGAGTTTATTCTCTCAGCCCATAGGCAAGAGAATGAATACCCACTAAATCTAGAAGACCTTAGATGTCAAGATCTTCCTTGCCTAAGTGCAATTGAAGATCAATCGTGTCTTTGGTATAGAATTCTAGGACACTGTAACCCAAAGAATCTTAGAAAACTTTTTATGAAATAACTTGTTCAAGATTTATCAAAACATAAGATCATTTCTCCAAGAGTTTTTTATCCTTTTCAATGTGGAATGAAACAGAAATCCAGATTTAAATTAATAAGTGAAGTTACAACTTATAATTCTTTACAGTTAGTGCACATGGACATATTTTAACTAACACAAACTTGAAGTATTTGAGGAAAATACTATATGTTTTTATTAGTTTATGACTACACTAGATATACTTGGGCCTATTTTCTCACAAATAAATATCAAGCCTTTTCTTATTTCAAAATATTCAAAGCCCAAGTTAAAAATGAGAAAAAACTTTCTTTGATAACTATTCATAGTGATCATGGAGCGGAATTTCAAAATTCTATTTTTCAATGTTTTTATAGTAGAAAAGGAATTACTCAAAACATTTCAGCCCCAATAAATCCTCAACAGAATGGTGTTGTGGAAAGACGAAATTGTATTCTTCAAGAGACGTCTAGAACCTTGTGGAGTGAATATTATATAGATAAAAAATTTTAACCTAAAGATGTATGTACTGCCTATTGTACTATAAATCGAGTTTTGAATTGACCCTTTCTTAATAAAACACCTTATGAGTTATGGACTAGCCGAAAACCAAAAGTTTCTTACTTAAATGTTTTTGGTTGCGAAGTATTTATCTTGAATACCCAGGATAACTTACATAAATTTGCACCCAAATACGATGAAGGAATCTTCTTAGGCTACTCCACTAACTTTAAGGCATACAGAGTTTTAAATAAAAACACTTTCACTATAGAAGAAAAAGTACATGTTAATTTTGATGAAAATGTTCCTTTTGTTTTCAAACCACCTGAATCATTTCCTAATATATTTTCTAAAAGCGATCACCAACCTTTGATAGATGATATTTCAGTCAAAGATAATGTTCAGGAAATTATTTCTAAAACATTTACACTAGAATATTTTCTACCCTATGCTGATGAACAAGTTTTTCACAATCCATGTTAGTTGTTACTTAAGAATCATCCCAATGATAATATCATTGTAAATGTTAATCAACCAGCAGGAACTAAAAGTTATTTATGGAATGAAGTTGAACATGTTGTATTTCTCTCCCAATTTGAACCAAAGACTCCTTAAGAAGCCTTGGGTAATTAATATTGGATTAAGGATATGCAAGATTAACTCGGTGAATTCGTAAAAAATAATGTTTGGACCTTGGTTGAAAAACATAAGAAAACATCATTTATTAGAGTAAAATGGGTTTTTAGATACAAATAAAATAAAAATGGAGTTATTGTTATAAATAAAGCATGATTTGTTTCCAAAGGCTATAACCAACAAGAAGGTGTAGACTGTGAAGAAACTTATGCTTCTGTAGCAAGTCTTGAATCTAATTATATTCTTCTATCCTTTGCAGCATTGTTTAATTTTAAACTTTATGAAATGGATGTAAAGTGTGTTTTCTTTAATGGTTAGGTACCGGAGGAGGTATATGTAGATCAACCCCATAGTTTTGAATACAAAAAATACCATAATAATGTTTATAAACGTACCAAAGCTCTGTATAGACTTAAAAATATCCTACAGCTTGGTATGATAGACTTTCAGGATTTTTGAATCAAAATAAATATGTTAAGGGAACTACTAATCCAACCCTTTTTATTAAGAAAAATATTAAAGATGTTCAGATTGTCCATATTTATGTTGATGAGTTCATCTTCAGATCAACTCAGCAATCCTTAACTGATTTCTTTGAGAATCTTATGAAATCTGAGTTTGAGATGAGTATGATGGGTGAGTTAACTTTTTTTCATGGTTTTGAAATTTCTCAAAAACCAGAGGGAACTTACATATCTTAGAATATTTATATTAAATATCTTCTTAAAAAGTTTTGGTATGACAACAGTAAGAGTATAAGTACTCCTATCGGAACCTCTAATACTCTTCATGTTGATGAGGCAGGGAAACCTGTGGATCAAACATATTATAGAGGAATGATAGGAAGTAACTTCACTTTACAGTTAGTCGACCGTAAAGGTTGTAAAAAGAATTTTTCAGTATTTAAAGGGAAATTTAGCTTTGGGACTATTTTATTCCTCTGGAAATTATTTTTTACTTAATGGTTTTTTAGATGCTGACATTGGTGATTGTAAAATGTATAGAAAAAGTACATCTGAAACATGTCATTTCTTAGGAGATTCCTTAATTTCTTGGTCTTGTAAGAAACACCATTCTTTATCACTTTCCACTGTTTAAGATGAATATGTAGTAGCTGGAAGTTATTGTGCTCATGTTTTGTGGATGCAACACACACTCACAGACTATGGTATGAGTTTCTCCCAAACTCAAATAATGTGTGATAACACAATCGCCATTTCTCTATGTAAAAACAATACACATCACTCATGTGAAAATCACATAGATAGTAGACATCACTTTCTTAGTGACCACACACTTAAATGAGATGTTATTCTTCAATTCATCGGAATGCAAGAACAACTTGCTAATATTTTTACAAAGACATTATCTTCCGAAAGATTTTAATATATTAAACACAAGCTAGGGATGATCTTTGTGAGTTAATCATTCATATCTACTTCTTGTTTAAACCATATACTAACATTAAAATACTCTTTATTTCAAGGGGAGTACACATTTTTCCCCTTTCCTAAAATTTTATCTTTCCTTAAGATTTTTTTCTTCTTAAAATTTTATATTTCTCTAAGAAAGTCCATTTTTTTTGAAAATTTTGGTATTGAAAATTTTGGTATTGAAAGTTTTGGTATTGAAAATTTTGGTATCGAAAATTTCGGTATTCAAAATTTCGGCACTGAAAATTTCGGTATTGAAAATTTCTGTATTGAAAATTTCGGTATTGAAACTTACGGTATTGACAATTTCGGTATTGACAATTTTGGTATTGACAATTTTGGTATTGAAATCCTGGATATTAAAACATTCTAGATAATTCTTATAATACTGATAAATTCCTCATAGTATTTCAAAAGGTACATTTTCTTACTCTATATTTTATTAAATTAAGTTTTAGTTGTTGATATTTTAAATTTTTAAATCCCGGTTTACCATACTAAAAATGATCAAAATTTTCATTTTCTATAATAATCCTCATCTGTCATATCAGATCAGATATTTTTCAGCTGTTTGATTATCTTATGGAAGTTGAAAGGTCATAAACCTAGTCTATATAAGGGGTCCCTCAATTATAAGCATCGCACCATCCTTACTTATCTCCATACTAAAGTTCTATGGCCATCATAGTCTTCATCTTGAATCCTTTGTATCTTTCACCTAGAATGACTTTTGAATCCTCAGTTGATCAGATGCCGACAATCAAGGAAATAATGGATTGGTCAATCTTTAGGGAAAGGTTGGTATTCCCTATATTCATTGCAAAATACGACTCTCTTACCTCCAAGGTGATAAGAACTAACAGATGGGAAAGTGTTTGTGTGGCTAAGGAGAAATGTTAGGATCTAGTTTTTCCTGATCTCGTTGTCCAGTTCTATGAATTTCTTACATTATTTAAAAAGGGTGGAAATGATTTGTTTAAGTGAAAATATTATGATAATACCTAAATAGTTCCCTATAAGAAGGCATCAAAGGTTCTTAACATACCGTATGAAGGGGAAGTTATTCTATGCTCTCAAAGACTTCATAAGAAGGAAGGTTCTTTTGAGAAATTTAAGGCTTTGGATTATCATGGTATTAAGTATGTTAAAAATATGAAGATTATAAATATTAAAACGAATCACAAAATGGTAGCTCTCTGGATGCAAGGTTTTCTTATTCCATGAAATGGGGATAAGGACTCTCTAAATATATGTGATATCATTATTTTAGACTTTCTTTTTTATCTTAATAAAGATCAACTTATTTAAGTACATCTTTCTCACCATCCAAGCAATAAAAGGCGGAACCCTATGATCTCAGATTCTTATGTATCCAGCAACTATATCCAAGATAATTTTTATATGCCTTCTTGAGATGAATGTCCCATACAGATCAATTTCAAATCCTTTAAAGATTTTGTTGCTAAGTGATGAGACTCTAAGGAGGATGAAGGTATAGTTCATAATGGAATTCAAATGTTTTGAAGAAATAGTTTTCCTAAACAAGGGTGATGTTCCGGAGTCTTCAAAATTGATACCCAAGAAAAGGAAACATGAACAACCAAGCTTTCCAATACGAGTTCGTGATGTACTGAAATCAACACATCCTCCTACAAAGAAACTAAAAGCCTATTCTGATGCAACAATTTCAATTTGGAGAGAAATGGAAACTACCAAAAATTAAGGAGATCCTTCCTTTGGTTTGAATCTTGTTGAGGCTAAGGCCTTAAAAATCAAGCAATCTTAAAATCATGAGAAAGAAAAGTAGGATAAGATCCTGAAGGAGAAATCCTTGGATGCTCAATTGTGTCAGTCCCTTCTAAAGGATATAGAATGAAAATATTAAGAAGTACTCGAACATCAAGTTGTTCATAAGAAGCCGACTTTCACTCTGAAAATATATAATGCCAAGAAAGTTATATCATTATCAAAACCTGTTCAAGAAATAGAATATCAGATTAATAAAAACAATTATGATGATGTTTTAAGGGAAGTGAAAGATTGCATTGGAAATCCTTTGAGTTTAGTTTCATAATCTGTTTTTGAAGAACAAGTTGAATTTGAGCTGAAGAACAAATTGAGGAAGAAGTTAAAGAAGTAGTTGAGGAAGAATTAGAAGTTGAAGATGAAGAAAAAGTTGTAATTAAATTGGAAGAAGAAGAGAAAGAAGATTTTGATCGACAAGGTGGTGAAGAGATAATAATTCAAGAAGAATAAAGTCAAGATGGATCTCAACATCATGAGTTTTAAGGGGAAGAAGATGAATAGGAATATATTAATGTTATCCAAGTATCCGATGAACAATCTCTAGTTCAGAACCCTGTTAAAGGAAATAGTTTGTTGATTTCCACATCTAAAAATGAAATACCTCAGAATGCTTCTATGAGAATTAAAAAATCAGCTTTCTTATCTCCAAGAGGATCTGACAAAGGTAAAGATGTTTTACGTTCTGAATCCTCGTCATCTGTTTATCATGACTTTGTCAAGCTATCTTAAAGAATGTTGGTCAGCACCATTCTAGTTCATGAAAATATAGATTCCCAGAGTCAAATGTTGCAGAAAACCATGAATCAAAATATGTAATCAACCAATATGCTTATGCACATGGTGTTCAAGCAAGAAGCAGACTTCAATAATCTTTTGATTGATTACAAAGCTCAGAAGGCGACTTGTAAGAATCTCTTTAACTCCACCAAAAACATTAATCAAGAGCATAGGTAGTTTAGTGACTTCATGGATTCAATAAAGGGAGCATTTGATACTTGTGAAACCATGTTCAACAAATCCAAGAAATCAATCTCTGAGAAGGCTAGTTAACAGAATTATGTTCCCTGATCTGTAAGCAGTGAGAAGGAAGTCAGAGCGGATTTAGAGAAAAAGGTGACTGCTCAAGAATAAAGGATCATGTTTTTAGAAAATGAGAATCAGGATCATGAGAACTTGTTAAAAAGGTTTGAAGAATATCATAAGGATGTCAAGAAACTTAAATCCTTTATAAAGAACGTGTTGTCTGAGTAGAAAAAGGATGGATGATTTTCATTCCATTCCGATGTTTTGTTTTAATCTAAATCTTATTTCCAAAATTTCCTTAATAATCTTCTTGCATATATTTCTTCTGTTTTTAAATGTATTCTTACTTAACCTTAAAATTACATCTTATAGTTTTCCATTCCTTTCCCTATTTTTGAAAATCACAAAGGTGGATAATTTATTTAAAGAAAGAATTTAATGATGATCTCAAAGGAGGAGAATATATTAAGGGAGAGTATGGTATGAAATGATAATTTCCATGTAAGGTGGAATTTTTCTTTAATAAGAAATGATTATCTAAGGGGGATATATATTCTTAAGAAATAAAATAAGATACAAAAGATTAAGAATATGATCCATGGGAAACATATCCTAAGGGGGAGTTAGTCGTATTCATGTTAAATCTCAATCAAAGTGGGAGATACGTTTTTTCATAATTGTTTATCTAAGTCAATATAAACTTCCTTAGAATTTTTTTTGTGCTTTCCAAAAAGGGTGAGATTTTTTATTCAATAAGTTTATCTTATGACTTCTACACTTTTTATTGTATTATGTTTTTAATATCACAATTTTTTTTTATAAAGTTCTAATTTTTTTAAGAAGCGTTTTTTTTTCTTAAGATCAGAACTTGTCATTCTGTTATACTTACAGATCTATCATTTTTTTTCGTTTTGTTTTATGATATAAAATCTGGTGCAATATCCATTCTATTTTATGATACCGATTCTGGTGAAAAATTCATTACGATTTCATGATATTGAATCTGGTGAAAAATCCATTATGTTTTATGATACTAAATCTAGTGGAAAATCCATTCTGTTTTATGATACAGAATTAGGTGCAAAATCCATTCTATTTTATGATACCGATTCCAGTGTAAAATTGATAAAGATTTTGTGATAATGATTCCAGTTTAAAAGTGATACCGATTTTGTTATACCAATTCTGGTGCAAAAGTGATACCAATTTTATGATTCCAATTCCGGTACCAATGTGATATCGTTTTTTCAATCCGATTTACTTTTTCATAAAAATCTGTATTCTGGATAATATTAGAATTGATTAATGTACCATTAAAATATTATTGAAATCCAAGTTTTCTTATGAATAACACTCATCTTTAACTTAACATCATTTCAAATACTTAAAGCGATGTCGTACAATCTAGTTCAAACTAACCGTTGAATGTTTAACACATGTCTAGGTCCCTCTGAAATTAAAAAAAATATTACTGTTGGAGTGGAGCTGACCGTTAGGAAGTTTTTCCTAATAAATACAATTCCATTTGAAGAAGAAAAATAATTAAAGTTGAGGGTGGATGAACTTGATGCATGGGAAAAATATGTGAAGTGATTTCTAGAGATAGACGCTCTTACAAACGTCAGTGCTTTGTGTGAATGTCATGAACAACTTGTTTAGACTTTCTTTTTGTAGACTCTGATCGTGCTGATCGTGGGCTTTTGGGTTTGGAAGATAAGGGTTCATATTTCCTTTTAATCAAGTGCTTGTAGGGATAGCAAGATAGAATCTGATCGTCAAATTGAGGGCTTACCTAGGTTTTGGTAAGATAGACTTTCATGAATGTATAAATCAAGGAACCTTTATCCAAGGTTGATGGATACCCTTCTCATTGGGTTAAAAGAATCTTATGGTTACTTATTTACTATTTTAAGTTGTTTTAATTCTATTGTATTCTTAAATTTGTTAAAATTTAGAAAGTATAAGTTTCTTATACTTTTTAATTATGTTACTCTAATTATATTACATATTCTATACACTTTAAGGTAGAATATTTTTTATTAGATGATTTTTGAATGTTTTTTTAACTTTGTTAAAATATGATTTCATAACGTTAAAATCTAACCTTAAGAAAAAGTTTTTCATAAGGTTAAGAAAAATTCTTCATGAATGATTTATATCAACTTTAAAGGTTCTATAGGAATTTTTTAAAGAATACAATTTACCCCCTCTTGTATTTTGAGCATCTCTTCACATATTCGATCCTATATTTATATAATTAAATATCATACCATTATTTATATTACTTTTGTTAATAATTGATTTTCCTTCAAATATTTTTAATATGCTCCAATTATTGATTTAATGGATGGTGTTACAAATTAT
Organism: Viscum album; assembly: GCA_963277665.1. Classification (NCBI taxonomy): domain Eukaryota; kingdom Viridiplantae; phylum Streptophyta; class Magnoliopsida; order Santalales; family Viscaceae; genus Viscum; species Viscum album. The sequence continues at coordinate 284,698,696 of OY728151.1, read as the reverse complement.
TTAAATTCACATATTTATTATGTATTATTTTTTCTCTTATATCTTATTGTATATTAATTCCCTTTCTGCGCATTTGATCCATAACTTTTTTATGTATCATTTCCCCATGATTTGTTTGAAGTGTATTATAATTAATATATAGGTATATTAAAGAAGAAAAAATAGTTTCCTAAAATAAAACACCCTGATGTATTTTATATTTTCATATCTAATATGAAATTCTTATATGTATCTAGTTTTACAAGTCAACTAAACTATTCAGTCCTCTGGGATGTGATCTGTTATTCTACTTCCAATATAATAAAGTAACAAATATCAATAGACTAATAGGGTCAAGGTCATTATGTTTTAAATATATATGTAATTAATATATTTGATATTTATATTATATAATTATAGAGATGTTGGGACCATGTTCAAAGTTAAAGGGCCAAAACTGTAAAACATAAATTCACATTTAAAATGAAATAGGTAACACCAGGAAATAATTATTTAATAAGTAATTATAAATAAATTGGTGATAAAATGTTTTATTTCAATAATATATGATATAATAAGTATGTATATATATTTTTTTTATAAAATTATAATAAAATTAAATTTATTGTATAGGTTTTTAAATCTCATTCGAATAGAGTCAAAATAGTTGTATGGGATTTATGTTACCAAATAATTTTTAATGGGATTTTTTATGATTAAGTTTCTGATAATGAATTATCATGATATATCTACCAATAATCTTATTTTTTTTATTTTACTATGATTTTTTTGAAAAATACATGATTTCCTTATATTTTCCTCACTTTTAGAACACATTATAACATAAGAAACTTTTTGGGGAAGATTAATTTTCTGCTCTTCGATTGAAAATCATTTTTCTTCTATTTAAATTATTTTTAAAAAAAATTAATTTTTTTTATATTATTTATTTTTATAATGTCTTTGTTCCAATGAATTACTTTTTACCAATTGTTTTAAAAGTAATATTCTTGTCATTTTCCAAAAGAGGTAATTTTAACTTTTTACAAAAAATATGAAATGAATTATTACATTAACATGTGCAACATGAACAAAATTTCCTTCCCTCATGACATCTCAATTCATTGAATATTATATTAGATGTTTCAATGGTTATTTTCAATGAAAATTTTTTTCCATAAATTTTGGGAAATTATAGATATTAAATAAGTGAATTAAAAATGAAAATGGAATTTTTTTCATTATATTTTTAGGGATCTTTTAGGGGAAATTTTCATCTTAATTAACCTCCTTTAAAGTGACATATGATTTAATGGGAATATGATACAATAATGCTATCTTTATTCTCTATCTTGATGGTTAATGATTATGATGATGATATATCTAGTAAACTTGTTTTCATTTCCTTGTGTTAAGTTATAATGGTTGTTTTTAATATCTTATGTTATATATAAGAATGTATTTATGATTATTGTATTGGTGTACTTATAATTATCTAGATCAAATATGTAGTGGAAAAATATTAATTTTAAATGAGATAAAAGGGTACATGGGAGGTATCTGAAGCCCAAATATAATGTACAAGGGTGGTTATCACAATTATTAAAGAGGGTACACGAGTGGTTATCAAAAGCCTAAAAGAGGGTACATGGGAGTTTATCCCAAGACCAAAGCATGTACATGGGTAGTTACCCTAATAATAACATGTTATAAATTTCTTGGTGTGTATCATTGACATAATATTTCTATAAATATTATTATTCAACACTTTATACCACTATTTTGTGACATCATGTTTTTCCAATTTTATTTTCTCATAGATCATATATTCAAAATAGTTTACGATTAAAGTCTCATGAACTTCCAATAAATATGTCATGAATCTTTTTAATGATCTAAGAATTTTTAGGCATGACATTAAATTGTAAATCTCATGTTCTCATGCCATTTATAATCATGTTAGGATTAAATTATCATTGATATTTCACAAGTTTAACCTTAATAACAATATGAGCTCACCCTTTATTATGTTTTATTTTTATTAGGATATTAAGAAATGATTTATTTATGATGCTCTTAATAAGGGTTATAACATGGATCATAAGTTTATGTAATGAATATTCATATAATAATACTTAGTATTTATTTATGAAAAGTATGGGTTGCTATATTTTTCACCTCCTTTCAATCTAATGGTAAATGAAAGTGTCTCTCGGGCATAGGTGTGGAATAACACCTCCACAAAGTGATATGATTAAATTTCCATATCCATCATTCATGGTTAGTTATTATGATAAATTTAATTAAAATATATTATATTAATTATATCATAATGATTCTAAAAGGTTAATTATTATTTACCTTTATTTTCATCCATATTTTGAAAATTTGAAACATTACTCATGTTTATATATAGACAACCATCAATATGAAGTTATGTAATTCATTTTTCATCACTGGTTTATATAAATGGTAGTAAAAATGTATATAATGAACTAATATGAAGCATATGAAATATTAGTTGTTTTAGAAATTATGGAATCATGATCAATGTGCACGGAGCATAACAGATGAATAAAAAACACATAAGAAAAATAATGTATTTTAACACCCAAAATGATAATAATATTGAAATATAGTCAATGAATAAGTGATAAGATATTATAATTAAAAACTTTTAAATATTATAAATGTGAGTATTGTTATATTATATATTTATGTTAAATAACTTTTCTTTATAACAGTTTTTTGAATGCATACGAAATAGATGTGTCTTGATGTAAGGGATTTATGTTATAATCTAATTTCTTTTCAAGATTATTTATATTAAACTTTCCTAGATTAAAATTATATGATATATATCCAATAAAACATGTCTATTTTAAAATAATATGTTCATTTTTTAGTTTTTAATATATTTTTTCAATCACTTCTATTAGCTATATAAAACTACTAAGAAAATATTTTTTTTTATAAATGTCGAATTTTATTCATTAATTATGAATCATTTTCATCCATGACCATATTTTCATTTAAATGACTTCATTAATAATTAAATTATTCTATAATTATTGTTTAAATTTATTTTCAACCAGATTTTAAATTATATTTAATGATATAAAAGTAATTTTATTGGAACTTTTTAAACATGGTACTTTTTACCTAATGTGTGAGTAAAATATTTTTTAAATTGTACTACATGAATAGATTTTACCACTATAATAAATACTAATTTCATTAGATATTCTATTAAATTATTATGTGGTTATTTTGAATGAAATTTTTTTCCTTCATATTATGGCAATTTTATATTTTACATATATGATTTCATAATAAAAATCTTTTATTCCTATAAAAACATTCCATTGATCATTAAATGGTATGTTCATCTAGGAAAATAACTATAGATATTACTATACATCACTAGGATTATGATTTAATGATCCCATCCTTATTCTTTACCAAGATTTATATTTATTACGTTGATGAAATGTTAATGTAAAATGTTATCTTTTTCATTGGTTAATTTATAATGAAATAACAAATGTTTTCATGATCTTATGTCATATATATAAATGCATTATTATTATTATGGGTTGAGTGAGTCTGCTATATCCCTCCAATGTTTTTGGTGATGCGATATTGATAACTAATTTGATTATTATAATATTCATTAACATTAACATGAATAAATATTTTCACATTTTGATCCATGATAATAATTTCTTAATGTTATTCTCACATTATTATATGCATAAATGATTGAAAATTTTAGTGTTCACATTTTGATATGTGAGTATGATTAATTCTATCTATTCTCACATGATTATGAATGAAAATTGTGTGAAATATCTATGGAAAAAATATTATAGTTTTTTATGTCTTTAATTACACAAGACTATGTCATGACTATTAAAAAATTATTTTTACTTTGAAACCATTATTAATTAAACTCTTAAATATTAATTAAATTTTTAGATTATAATATAATAGTTTCTAGTTATAAATAATTTACATTGATAACATTCACTTGATCATATTATAATACCCTTATAATCATCTTATACTCATTTATGATTCATATCTCCATTGTTCACCCTTAATTAGAATATGATCTCCCTCTTTCTTATGTTTTCCTCCCCATGTTTTTGGTAGATGATTTTAAGAATGATTTTTCTACAAGGGAACTAATATGAATCACTTTATATAAGATATTTAATATCATTTAAAAAAAGATGATTATGGTTTTATTCTCTAATGAAACTAAACCATTAATGTGCTTGGGAATGTATAATTTTAATTTGTATTGAATATTAATCTAAAATGATACAATGTTTATGTACATTTTACTTAGGTCACCTCATAACCCACATTGTTGATCAAATACACAAGGTAAATAAATAATTTTAAAATTGAAAGGAGACTCAACAACATTCTCTACAAGTCATTACATCATTGACACTAATTCCACATGATTTATCTTACATGATCATGAATCATTGGTCATCTTACCTACTTAAACATGTGATTAAAAAAGTATGAATTGGTACCAGAGTATCATGGTTTCTCTATAATGGTGTGAGTACAACTCAGTAAATAATTACCAATGGTATCCCATGAATAATCAGTAAAGAAATTTATGAACATGTGATATGATCCAAAAAATAAGATATTATATAAGGATAAATAAATAATAATAATTGATCATTAGGTTGTGTGTTGATTTCATGAATTCAATATTTCTACATCCGGAAGTTCTAGGGTGTCACCTTTCACATGTCATACCATGACATATGATATCATGTGTAACTCTATATCCTAGGGAACATCCTAGTTATCCCAAATAAGATTAAAATTTGAATCCTAGGTGATGACCTTGTAATTATACATAGGAATACTAAATGAACCACATATAATAATATAGTAATTATATAGAGTCATACTAATTGAATCCTAATTAATAATTAAGTCATTTTATGTCATCAGTCTCATCACTAAATCCAATGGTTAAACTATTCGTCCATCAAATTAGTTGTACACACTGGATCCTACTGAGTATGTTTGGAAACTCATATAGGTAATCATTGAATCCTAGTATATATCATAAGAATCCCTTGGGTCCTTATCTTAGATATTGTAGGCTTACTAGGAATCTAAATTCATTATTAATATTATCATAAAACTTGTTCACATCTTGGGAATTTCATATATGTATAATAGGGAATCCAAAGTAAAATCCTAGGCATTCCATATTGGCATGAATTTCTAATCCTTTGTAAAAACCAAGGAATTATATATAGGTATATCCACCAAATACAAGGTAACAACAACATCATTCCATATATTCAATGAAGTTTAATCATAGGAGATCATATAGAAATTTATAATTGCACATTTGGGTCAAACATCCACCCTATAGCATCACACTTTATATTAAAGTGATTTTGTTTCCCAATAGTATAAATCATCATAGTCACTATAGAAACATAGATCTCACTCCTTCAATATTATAGTTCTAAGTTGAAACCCATAATTGAAACCACCTACCTCCTAACACTACATCTCTCTAGGGTCAGTTAATTATTGGTGTACCCTACCAGAGTCCCTAAGTTAATATCATAGCAGATTCACCATACATGGACTCCCTTATCTTAAACAAATCTCTCAGTTCAAACTTATCAGGCAAAGGGCATAACAATACTCAACATAATCCTGGTCACATTACACACTCATTGGACTCATAGAAAAATACCTACTAGAAATACTCTTTAGAGATATCATAATAACCATCTCATATCCCAAGTCATTTAAGGTTTTCCCCGTAACCAAATGTAACCCGAATTTTCATATGGCATAAATACTAATGATCCCACATAATTTTGGGGAAGGGGGGAACTAATCAGACTCCCTAATCTTATATCCAATTTATATAAGACATGTCCAGCCCATCATGACCAAACACAGGTTTAAATATGACTCTTGATGTTGTCAATGAATGGCCCATCACTACATTACACTATAAAAATCTAAGGGAAACCATGTCAAGGTCTATTACATATTGTTTATTTAATTTAACTTATATCCATAAGGGCCTATATATTATATGTCCTATAATCTATAATCAAGAACCGAGAGACAATTTATTGTGGAATCAATCTAGTGATTTGGGATCTATCATGTCCCTTGACACTTATATCCATCCATAAGAATTTTATTTTTAGAAGAAGGTCCTTTAAACATATGTTTTATCTCACACAGTAGTGATACCTCATACCAAATTTTATTTTTTATAAATTAATTTAACAATGTAAATTGTTCAACAACTAGATGCCTCATTAATAGAGCCAACATCTTTATCAATGATCAACCATCACTCATGGTCATTAGATATTAGTCAACCAACTAACATCAATATGGTTCCCTAAATCATTAAATCCTTATCAATTATTCATATATTTTTTTAATTATTAATTATATTTAATCAAAATTAATTTCAAAATTAATATTCTATTTAATTTTGAGGGAATAATAAATATATTTCTCACAAATTGTTTTACAACATAATTATTTAATCAAAGGGGTGTTCACTTCCCCTTATACACATAAGGAACATTAGAACATAATAACCCAATTTATTATAACATTTAATCTCTTAATATCATCACAAACATAAAAACCATAAATAAAATCATGGTAGTGACATACATATAAAAATCCACATAAAATGTAGTTGGATAATCCTACAAATATCTATTTAGTGAAGCATTGAAGAAGCCCCGTCATATAGGGATGATTCCACCCTGATCTACTAGAAACATCACCAATGTCCAAGTGAGGTTTTCATAACATAGTAGCAGTAAATAGGGTAAAACCGAAAAAAAATTAATACAGATTGTCATATATATATATATTTATATATCAATATTTCATATTTATCGAATGAAACAATATTTTATAAGAATTGTGGTATGTAATAAAATTGTATTGGAGAGAGAGAAAAAATACCCTTCAAGCATATTAACTTCTTTTAGAGGTAAAAATCTCCCATATATCTTTGTTAATATTATAAAAAAAATATTGTAGAACCTGTTCATTTATTCCATATATGTTTCATCCATACAGGGTTTCTTTAATGTAAGGGTTATCATACATAAGTGTGATCTACAAAAGGGTCACCCTATATAAGGTTCTCATTCATGTGTGGCCATGTATAAGTTGATCCTTGTACTAGTGTCTATGTATAGGGAATCTATGTAGAAATGACCCATGCATTTGTCCTCCATATATGGGTAACCCACATACGGGTTATCCATAGATGAGATACTTCCAAAAGGACATTTTTCATTATTATTTTGATAATAAACATGTTTTTTCATAACAATAAATAATTTGCCATACTATTATTTTTCTATTTTTCTGTTTTATGTAAAGGAATAGTAATTTAATTAAAATTAGCATAAAGGTTGTGAATTCACCAATAAAAATATTTCCCATGATGAATGACAAGTGATGGAAAAATGTTTAAGGTTCAAAACTGAAGGATCAAACTAAAATAGAGTCAAAACAGCCAGATAACACCAATTCAAAACATGAATATTATTCAAAACATTAAACATGAAGGAATATAGGGAATAAAGCTATGATGTGATGAAAAATAATCTTTCTAGGGCATGATGTCATTTTTTCTGACATGACACTTATGGGGATGTCGTGACACCCTCAAAAATTACCATGAGGGGGTCTCACAACATGAAATATGCTTTGAAAATCAGTCCCTAAAAACTCACAATATGAAATCACTAATATGAAATGAAATTTAAAAACATGATAAAAAAATTAATGTTCAATTGAATTAATGGAAAAACACATTTTTTTACCAAGGAACCACTAAAAAACCCCTTTTTTGTTACAAAAAAAATTATTATTGTATTTATGGAATCTTTTTTTGAACTATCAATTTAAATTAATATATTATAGGGATTAAAATAGGATTGATCAATGATGAGAATCCATGGAAGATTAAATTATATTGTTATCATCCTATTTTTGTTTCCTTAATTTATTTATCTTCTTTTTAGTGATCCATTTTTATCTTGCATTAAATAGAGTTCCCAATACATGGAGGAATATTTTGTCTGAGTGACTAGGAATGGTAATTCTAGACTATTTTAGAATGATTTCATTTTTCTTCTTTAATGAATCAAATATTTTATTTCCCCTTCTATTTGGATTTAATTTATAATTATAAATTTAATTATAAATATATCTCTATTGGTACTAGATTATTATAATATGAATTTCCCTGGTCTATGATAAATATCTCACTCTAACCAATATATATATGTTTACCATAGAAAAATTTGGGTTTGCTGGTGAGTGTTCATTGATTTCAATCACGTATTAAGGATTTTGATAGAATCATTTTTTAATTAGGGATTAAAATTTCTTAATTGGGTATTTCCTTAATTTATCTAAAGGGAACACTACAGTGCAATGAAAAAAATAGGGATATTACCTTCATTTGATACATATATTTAGGATATCCTCACCATCACCATCTTTCCATAAGAGAGAGATTAATCCATAGGGGATCTCACTCAAACTAGTAATCAAAATAATAATCTGTAAAAACAAAAACATTTGATTTAATAACACTATTTCTATATAACCTTGAATCAATCACTATATCCCATCATTTATTTTAAATAAATAAATTTAATAATCTTTTTAAATCAATTAATTTCTCAAATCCAAAAAATTTAAATTCAATTTTCCTACAAATAACTAAATGTGACAAGCCATCTTTGAATGCAATCCTATTATAAAGATAATCCAAGGATAACCCAAAATATTTATCAAGGTAATAAATACATGATTTTACACACCTCATGATATATGTCCATCAAACTTGAAACTGTGTTTTGGGAGGCGGTGCCTCAAAATAGAAAAAAATTTAAAAAATATATTAACTATCAATATCTAAAATATCAGCAGACCAATTAATTTATTTTGACCCTACAATTCTATAAACACTAAGAAAAATAAGAAATATTAATTTATAAGATGTCTACAGAGAAAAAAAATTGATGTAATACTTTATGTTTTATCTCACGTCTTGAGGATATGGCCAACAATCCTAACCTCATCCATTGTGATATTTGTGCACCCCAATTTTAAAATCACCCAAAACAACTTGTAATGAATGATAAAAATATTATTTTTAATTGTGAGTTAATACAATTTTTTGTGATTTTATAATTTTATTATTTTCTTATAGAAGATACAAATAGACATTGTCTAGAATTCAGCTTTGTTAGCTTGGGATTTAGTCTGAGGGGGGGATATGAGGACCAATTCCAATGGAGGGAAATTATCTTCTCATTTGAAGGAAATGATATAGAATGGTTTTATGGTATATAAACAGGAGTGTTTAGTGACTAGGAACAACTCAAATGATGTATCATGTAGTGATTATTTCCCACCTCACTTTGTACAATAGTTAGAAATGAAATCTACCTCATATTTGAGTCTACAAGAGAGATCGTATTCATGTAATGGTAAAAATTCAAGAAACATTATACAAGTTACCCACACCTTAAAAAAGAAGAGAACCATATCCGTGTGTTATTATATTAATGAATTCTTGAAAATGACTGACAAATTTTCAAACCACGTCTAGAGGATCCTTCACTGAAAAATATCCCATAGAATCAATAGGTATGATTTAACAGATTGTGTAGAACCTAGAAAAATATGTAATTATAGGCATATGATTAAAGGTAATACAAAATTTATAAACATATGATTCATTAACAATAACAATAACCATGTCTGGAGAATGGAATATGTTAGAATGAAAAATGTTTGTGATGCAAGATAGTGTACGAAATGATTCATCTAAGGTTTGTGTCTTGTGTTCATTTCCTTCACATTTTATTAACCAATTTCCCAATGTTATGGAGAAAAACAATGTGATGAATCCATTCAACCATGGTAATTCTAGCAGAATCTGTCATTTTATCCCTATTCCCAACCCAAATAAAGAATCCAACCAAACTAAGAGATAACTTTCTATCCAAATGAGTATCCTAATCCACCTACATTCCATAAAAATCAATATCATAACCTAATTCCATTGAAACATCCCTAAAATTCATCCTACCAATATAAATCCTTTCAAGTATCACCATTAAAACTGAAAAATTATGAGAAGCCTTCCATAATTGCACTACCATTTGAAAATAAGTGGTTGTGGGATAAAATATTTACAATATCACCAATTAGTGCAAAAGATTTATGTATTTTCTAACTAAAAAATCATTAAATATTCCATCAATGATAGTAACGAATCCCAAGGAGAATGTTACCAAGATTAATAAATATAGTTAAAAAGAGATAAAACCACAAGAAGAAAGTAAAGAGAATTTTTTTGGTGAATTCAGGTGAATAAACCAGCCATATAAGTGAAGTGTATGGAATAAAGGAAGAAGTTATAACCAAGTATAAGAATGAAAGACAACAAATTACCATTAAAAACAATAAAGAGAAAATAAGGATATAGAGGAACTACTTCATTCAGGATTAATTGATTTTAATAACAGATAACTGGATAAAAATCAATGGGAATGTCATAAAATATTTTATAAGCTCAATATCATTTTTTCACTATTGTAAGAAATCATAAAAAGCTCTAATAATTAAAAATTTCTCATGTAATTGTACACAAAGGTAATGAAATAGGATGGAAATGAGTGAATCATCTTGGAGATAAGACACTTAGAACTTCATCACTCCATAGATATGAAAAAAATGCAAAGATCAAGGGACATTGTCTATTCCCTTCATTATTGGTTAATTAAAGTTTAATAATACTTCATGTTATCTTTTTTCTACAATAAATGTTTCTTTTCACTTTATGTTTTTTTATTTACATATTTTATAATTAAATAAAACATGAACGGTGGTCTAATTTGTGAGTAGATCCTCCATATTCCTAGTAGGATTTGTTAATGATGTACTCATTTGAGTAATATAATATATTTTTTTATCAGACATCAATGTCCTTATTATAGAACATTATAGGGCACTAGGACACTCGTTCATCATTTAGGGGAAACAAATCAGGGAGAGAGGATAAACCATAATTAATGTACATGAAGGTACAATTATAAAAAAACTTTGACAGATTATAATAAACTAAAAAATAAATGATGTAATAAAGTATATATTAGGAAATCATTCACTCAATGTAATATTATATGAATAAGATGCATAAATAAATAACAATTTAGGTATACATAGAGAATTAATAAAATTAGGTGATCATTTTTTTATTGGAAATAAAATTACCCAAAAACCACAAAACCAAAATTTAAATTTATAATAATTGACTAATAATGATATTTGAAATTATTTATTAAAATTAACATGCATGATACAAGATTTAAAATCCTTAATCGTATGAATCCTCGTATCTATCTCGTACCTAGAACAACCCCCATGTCAATAGTTAAAACAACTATAATTTTATTTAATGTTTGTGTGCCATATGGAGGGAGATAAAATATAAAGGTTCATTGATAATAATCAAGATAATAAACTCTAATTGAATCTATCTATACTAGTTAAAATTAATGTTAAAGGAATTAGATGTAGTTTATGATATATCATAAGGATAAAACCCATGGTTGGTCTTATAAAATCTTCAAAGAAGGTTCTTCTCAACCAATGAGATAACCACAGAGAAGGCTTAATCCTACCGTCTTAGAAGTTGTTTGAAAAAAGATATTAAATTACTTATAGTTGATATTATTTATAAAATATATTTTTCATAGTTAGTTATCCCAATCCTTGTTTTTCCGTAGAAAAAATTCATGAAAACTATAAAAATTTTGGAAAAATAAATGATCCCAATCTGAGTGAAAAATAGTTAGAGTTTGTGAATAGATTATAGGAAGAAAAATATTTTAACAATAAAAGACCATTTTCCCATAAAATTTATTGATCAAATGATTTAACTGTTAGTTGGTAAAACTAATTATTTCTTTTATATGGGTTTTAATGATATATCCAAGTACCAATTCTACCATATGACTAGGAGAATATGACATTCACCTACAATTTTGGAACTTTTCTCTACAAGACGATGATATTTAGGCTATGAAACACTCCATGTATATTTCAACTGTGCGCGGTGATAACTTTATCATATTATATTTAATAATACATTGAGTTAGTTCTTGATGAATATACTATTTTTTATAATTATTTTTATGAATTTTTAAGGATTTTTTAAAATGTTCTAAAAACATTCATTGAGAAAAAATTGTTTTACAATTTTAAAAATTTCATTTTTTTTGAAAATATAATAGTAGTAAGACAAATAATGTCATAAAATTAATTTTAGGTAGATAATTAAATGTTTCAATTAATAAATTCGTTTTCATATCAATCTTTTTTGAAACTTGTTTGATCCTTTTAATTACATTCAGGATTTTATAGGTGACCTATAAAATATTTCAATGATATTTCCCTCCATCTTTAAATATTACATTTAAAAAAAGTTTGAATATAATGTTTATAAATTATGTAGGATATATATTTATTAATTTAAGACTTGTTTCATCAAAAAAGTCATAAATATACCACCCAACATGGACTATCATTTCATGAAACTCTATGATGATTCAAACAAAACTGTAAGAGAATCCCTCTCCCATAGAATTGATTTAAAACTACAAGTCTACACCTATAATACTATAAAATTTAATTCCACGTAGTTCAACTAATAGAATACCATAAATGAGTTCCTTTTTTCATGTTTACTGGAGATAAATATAGATATTATTTTCTTTGAACTAAATATTTCATTTTTATGATCATGCATCTATTGGTGATCTAGTGAAGTAGGTTGATTCTAATTCATGACTGGTGAAATGTATATTTGTTTTACAAGATTTCTATTTTAATATTATTGATAAATAGATGATGGAAAATTAGGTGGTTGAACATATGATATCGCCACATCACACCACCAATGAAAAGAAATTCAAAATCAGGAACCTCACAATGATCAACTTTCTAGAAAACAACATTACACCCTGGAATGATATGTATTGTGGTACACCAAAATTTTCAACTGTTTAGTAGTATCATTGGTATTATCAAAAAGAAACTCTCATCAATAGAACAAACTTAAATAAAAATTTATATTTTATTTTTTCGGACACCCATTCCTATGGAATATATGAATGTATCATGTAATTATATTATGTTTATCTAAAAAAAATACATTATATTTTTTAAATTTTTTCATACATGAGATTATTGAAGTCTTTTGGGAATGAAAAAACATCCAAGAAATTATTATAATATAAAATATATTGGAACAAATTATCTATATATAAAAATGAATTTTGAATGAAATTTGAAAAATGGTAGTTTTCTAGAAATATCACTAAAATAGAAGAAATTACATAAAAAACAATTAAATTATAAGAATTTTTTTTAGTTTGGAGAATAGACATTATTGTAACATTAATAATGAAAATTTGAATCTATTATTTTTTCATATATGTTGATTATTTTTCAATATGGGTGGGAAAAAATCCACTATGACTAATTATGTTAATGTTGTCTTTGATTTTTTATAGACTAACATATTTTTTAGGTTTTAAGTAACATGATAAATGATTACTGATCAAGGGACCCACTTATAAAATAGTAAAATGGAATCATTTAAAATGGGTATTTTGAGCATATAAAACATCAACCATGTAGCGTCTAAAATGAAATGGCCTAGAAGAATATTCCAACAGGTAAATCAAATTAATTTTGAAAAAGGTAGTCAAACACAATAGGTAGGACTAGATCCAAAAGTTAAAAGAAACCATATAATATTATAGTACCAACTGTAATACACCCAGTGGAATGCTCCCTTATTTACCAATTTATGTGACGATATTTCACCTCCATTTTAAATTAGAAAAATATCCTAGAAGGATTTGAGATATATGAAAATATAGATTCATAGATATAGGAAAGAGAGGAGTCATCAATTTTAAGTGTTAGAGTAATTATGGATAAAATAATTTGAATATTACATAATGTATAAAAAACAGAAAGGATATCCCATTATAATATCATTAAACAAAGAACCTTCATGTTTTTAGATCATTTTCTTTTATAAAACTCCAAACGAAAACTTTTACATGTTACGCTTCATTCTATTTTAAAAGTACATTTTATTTTTATTCGTGTTCCCCATTTTGGGGCTATGTAATTTATAGTGGAAGGAGGAGTAACCCCAGTAAATATAAATTAGAAGTTGATAAATAACTACCATGGGAATAATCATCAAGAACAAGTGTACAATATTTCCCTTCTTTTCCCTAATTACCAACAAAGACCCACCAGGTTTACCCCTTTACATTTGACTAAATGAAATAATTCAATTATAAATTTACTTAAAATAATAATCAATTTGAATGAATTAAGGAAACTACATAAATTAGGTGTGTGGGTGGAAATCTTATTTTCTAGGATATAGTTAAAAAAATTAATTTTCTATTTGATCTAATGACATTAAAAAAATTACTTCTCGGATGAAACCTGTGTTTTTTGGTTTAGTCGGATCTTTTTCTAATACCTATTTAAATTTAAATGAACAGGTTTACACCATTATATGGTTTAATTATTATTTTCAATTTTATAATGAAGATGAAAAATTATTTATAAAAATTACAGTGTTCACTTCATGAAATATGACTTCATGTAATGAAAATAAATCTCGTGATATATAAATGAGAATTCATGTTGTGGAAGTACTATAGAACAATAGCTGAATGAATAAAACCTACACAACCTGATAAAGTGCCAAATTTTGGGTTTTTTCTTTTATATTCATTATCTTTATAATTTCATATATTTTATTTTGATATTTTATTTTTTATCATTAAAATAAATTTCCATTCCCATAGTTAGATTTTATACTTTACATGAATGGTCTATGAGATATGCCTTTATTAGGAATCCACGGATTACATGTTTCATATTTTTAAGTTAATGAGATTGAATGTGTAAAATGGAGAATTTAATTATTATACTAGAGCATTGATATTTTATTGATGACTCATTATTGGTGGAATTAGATGATTAGTGTAAATAAAATTTCCCTACCATTTCTATATATCAAATATCTGAAATTGAAAAGGTCTAATTTGTTATTAATATAAAATTATATGATCGATTTTCCCAAATTATATTTTTCTATTCCTGATTGTATTTATAGATGATATACTTTTGTTTTTATCTTGAGTTTATTTCATGAAGTATTTTGGGGCATACCACATAGTAAATCATTCATTTAAACTTATCAAATCCATGAGTATGAAAAAAATCATTTATTATTTTTATCGCATTTTTCTTATTATTTATATAACCTTCGACCCTCCATGAAATAAATATTTTTTATCGCGTATAATCCATGAATGAAATTACCCATAATAAGACAAATTACAATATTTTTATATGAATTTCTGCACTTCTCTATTTATATTGGATGGAATTTAATTGTTTAAGTGTTTCGGTGTGAGAAAACTTGGAAGAAAAGATATATTACATTATATGTGAAAAGTGTGGTGTATTGTTTTAGGTTTCTAGATAATATCATTTTACATCCATTATATATATTTTTTTCATATGGATTGAAAAAAAATTATTTATAAAATTTGAAAATTTTTGTTGTGTTTAAGGAAAATCAAAAGGCCCAATTTCCACACAAATAAAAAATTGATCAAATGTGGTTAAGTGGTTTTCGTGAGATTTGTTTACATCTAAATCACAAAAAAATAGAGGAATGTTCAAGAAGGCTAAATTATTTCATTACACTTACATTGATCATGAACTGACTTTTATTTCTAGGGAGAGGGAATTTTCATTTCATAGAGGGTGTTTTCATTGTGATTTTGATTAGATATCATGATGTATTCTTTATAGGTAACCATCATTTTTATCCTTAATATTCTTAAAATAAATTATTGAATTATTTGAATAATATATTCATCATAACTATATTTGTAATGTGCTTATGATTTTTGTGATTTTTTTTATTTTCCTATTGGATAATATAGATATTTTACAAGACTATAAAAAAGAATAATATACTCATGATAAGAAAATAAATCCACATGAATTTTAGAATGAGTGATGATATAAAGGAATACATTGTGATGTGAATCATGAATTTTTATGTTTGATATTAATTAATTCTGATATATGATTGAATGACAGGGAAAACCCTACCACGTCTCAAAGGGAAAAAATAATACTTAGGTTAATTAGTGTATTTAAAAAGTGTAAAGTTAATCAATGTGTTATGTGAAACTAAAATGATTTATCCCACATTTATAATAATTTGATTTAGTTTTTTTAATAATAATAGTGGTTACATGTTGATCCTATTTTATATATGTTGTCATTACGTCCTTTAGGACATGAATGTTCTAAGTGTGGTGGAATTTATAAAACCATATTTTTCTTGATAATTTTTATATGAAACGTATTTTTTAGGAACATTAAATGATTAAAAGTTTCCTTATTTAACTATTGTGTGTTTTATTGAAGGATAAACTTATTTTCTAACAATGAGTTGAAATTTACTGATATCATCAAACAAAATATTTCTTATGATTAGTGAAAATTATAGAACCAAGTCAATGGTTTAAAATTTAAGGACCAAATTGAAAAAAAGTAAAATAATATAGAAAAAGACACTTCACATTATGAATTTCATTAATAATGTGAATCATTATGGAATATAGGTCATGAATTCAGGATGTGATGAAAAATATTCTTTCTAGAAAATGAAATCATGTGTGAAGGTGTGATATATATAGTTACTCTATGACACATCAAAAAACCTCCCAAATAGGTTTTCAAACATTGAAACATGTTATGAAAAGTCTATCCCCAAAAAAATCACATCAAAAAATCACTATTTAGGATGTCCAATACATGTATGGGACCAAAAAATACAGGATGAATTAGAATAGTGATTAAATACTTTATGTTTTACCTAAGAACCATCGAGAAACCTAGATTTTGACCGAGATGAAATTAATTGGAGAATTTATAGAATCCAAATATTTATATGTATTTATAAAAATATGTAATATGGGATTTAAATAGGATCTATTTATAAGGATAATATTGGGATAATGGAATGATATTGTGTTGCTTACCTTGTTTTATTTTCCTTCATTTATTTACAATATTTTCTGTTATTCCTTATTCCTTTGGAATTAAATCAATTATGACATATGTGGAGGGGTAGTTCATCTCAGTGATCATGGAAGGGAGTTATGGAATATTTTTTGATTCTGGAGTTTATTTATCATAAATTAATGTTTTATCTTCATTCTTATACTTTGTAGTTTCAATTATTAATTTATTTTTTATTTTTGAATGCTTCTATGTTAGGAACATATTTTTTTAAACAATATTTCCTTGTTCAATGATCCATATCTCCCTCTACCCATTTACAATATGTTTACTATGGAGTTTTTTAGTTTTGGGTGGTAATTGTTCGGAGATAACCTACCCGTGTAATGGATTATGATAAGAACATTTTTTAATTAAGGGAAAATACACAATTGGGGATTTCCTTAATTTATCAATGGGACCTACAACAATACCATGAATATTGGATGGATGATAGGTCTTTTTGATACAATGATTTTAGATATACAATCTATCACCATTTATCCAAGTTAAAGATGAATCAATATAGAAATACCTCTATTACCATTTATCAGAAGGATAATAAAAAAACTGAAATCGTGATAGCATAATCCAACCATAAATTTATAACCATCTCTCATCAGTTTTTCAAAAACATTTAATTTTACATTACTTCTCAAATCAAACTAATTTAAATTCGATTTTCTTAAAAAAAATAAATGTGAGAACATGATTTGTGGGCACTCCTCTCATGGATACTACCCTACTTTTAACATATATAATATATATAAGTAATAATAATATAATGTCACATTCCCCATGATAGGCATTTATTAGTGAACCATATATAGGTCATCCATAAATGGGTCACCATGTACAATGAATATATAATGGTTACCACGTAGGGGTATTGAAAACCCTCTTATTAGGAACTAATGTTTGCTTCCCAATTTTGTAATATATATTAACAAGTAATTTTATTATGAATGGTAATCTAATTTTAGGCTTACCATGGTATGGGTGGCTGATGTATAGGTGACTCCATTAAAGGGTATCCATTTACATTAGTTCATACCCTATTTTATCCTAAATTACTAATGACAAGAACATGAGTCATCACTTGATAATTGAATATATATCCAAAAAACACCATGGGCCATCTTGGAACTGGAATTATCAATATTGATCCTTTCTCTGAAAATGATCCATGATCTGGAGTGAAAAAATAAATTTTACAAAATAATTTATAATTTTTATGAATGAAAGTATTTAAAACCTCCGCACTATATCACGTATCATCATAATGAAGTCTTTTTGGTATTTAAATAATTAATCCCAACCAATCTAGGTCATTATTTCATGATTGAATCTCGTCATTCAACTTCGGAATGCTAAATGAGTTTCCACTAGGAAACTACAAACACAAGAAATCATTTTTCTCCAAAATTGAAGCTATCGATCACTATTAACATTGAATTATTAACACAATTATTACACATTACCATATATCATAATAAATGAAAATGTCAATCACCAATTCATTCTCAGGATTATGGTGCTTCACACTAGAATTATCTTCCAATAAAGTCCAATTTTATGTTATGGTGATCCATAGAATTATAATCTACTACTGAAAACAGATATTCAATACTCAAACCACATGATTGGTGTAGTTTCAATATCACAGTACCCATTTTCATGAAAAACACCAAACATTACTCCTTTTATTGACCATAACAAGATTGTTCAACTTCACCCATCAGTTCCTCATCACAGTACTTGGTTCTGATTCTTTAATTCTTAAAGGAATTATGAGGCATCATAACACTCCAAAAAAACTATGTACTAGATAGTAGATGTAATTTAATGCATATAACTTAAACCAAAAATAATTTACATCATGATCTAACTCATATCATGAGAAAACACCTCCTCAATACATGAAATCACAAAACAATGTTTGATTTCAAATAAATACGTTAAAATTATGATTCTGAATTTCATCTATAAACAATATGTAGAATCTTTATATTTTCCACAGCTTGTTTGAAATTGTATATTTTATAAAAAACACAATTGAGAATGAGGCCCAAACAAGGGTGATTATAAACATACTCTGAAGGAATCCATGAAAACACAATGTAAATATGAAACAATTATTTATTTCAAAAAAAAAGACATCAAGAATAAATGAATAAAATATAATTTACAAGGATTTCGATATGATTATTAAATAATATGCATTGACAAACATATATATTTGGAAACCATGATATAATATGCATCCCCAATGAAGTAAATAGATGAAATTGACTCATAGGATTTATAGAATTGGAATATCCATCATAATAACATTAATTATCACATAACCACCATTTTACAGTCATAAATCATAGATGGTGCTTACATGATCCCATATTGGTTTATCATCAACCAAGGCGGAAATGTTGTATAGTGAGTTTTCGTTCTATGTTTTTGAATAGTGATTCATCTGATAGGTCAACCTATAATAAGTAATAATAATCCATAAACTATGTTACCATAATAACACTATGGGGGTGGGGGGACTCTTACCCATCATGTTGGGGGTTAATGATTTATAGTATTATGGGGAATCATAACTCATTAATGATAAGGGAGTAGTGACCCCATACCAAAATGTAAGACCCTCCCCACAAAGTTGGAAATTCAATTGCCCTGGTTAGTGGGGAAGTACCCAAATCTATGTTATATATAGGGGTATTATTTATGTCATAACATCCCTATGAGGGGTTACCTACCTTGTGTCCACACGTTAATTATTACCCTTTTTAATGTTATGTTCATGATGTTAAAAAATAGAATCCATACTATATAATCAATAATCAGGTCTAACTATTTATAAAATCAAAAGGCATTATTATATATGAAAAAATTGATCATAATGAACATGTGTCTATATTTCACACCAATTCCTGCAACTCGATACATAGAATTTACAAAATGAAACATAATATTCCACTCTATCTTGAAAAGAAATTATCTCGGTTACACGTACAAGGAATGTATACTATGGAACATGCCATGTTAAACCACAAGGGTTGTCCAATGTGTAATTTTTGTTCATGTTGTGGCTTATCTTGTTATTATACATGGAATGAACTTCATTCCACATAGTTCATGGGGCCAGTGAACTTAATGTTGTTTACATCTCAAACATTGTCTCTCTAAGTGGCCAAAATACACGATGTTTGACCCAAAGTCACGCCTTTTGATATATTTATAGCTTATTTTAAACCATAGTGTTGTACAACATGTATTACATGATGTTTTATCCTAAAATTAAGACCCAGACTGGTTTTCACTCATATTTCCCCTGAGGCTAATATCACATCATTTGTAGTCTCATGTTTCTCTATTTATGGTGATCAAACACCACCATAATTTATCATTTCCCTCTCTAGGTAATCCTTAATCATCCACCACTGATCCGTTCATCAACACTCAACCTCTATCAATGTTTTTATTTATCTTTATTAAATAAATTTCATGGAACCACCTCCATACACCCATAAAACTATATTTTTTTCTCCCCTTACTGATTTAATGTGATCCAATGGACGGACCAATGTATAAATATGGGAATAAAAAGAATAAAAACTACTGGTTGAAACAGAATTTTACCATATAAAAGTGGATTTTCATTCCAAAACATCTAATAATAAAAGTAAATATGAAATTATATGTCATATTTAAAAAATATTGTATTCAAGAGAGTATAATGATATGAAAAATTTGGGGAACATACATATATGATATGAATAATATTAATACCAAAAAAATTAAAAAATATATTCATCTCTAGAATAGAAATTGAAAAATTCACATCATCCATGATTTATAAAATAAAATTTCATGACATTGATTCATGTTAATATAATATAAAAATTTAAAATTGAATATTTAAATTTATATTATTGAAAATAATTTTATCAAATTATTAAATTTATATTATTTAACTTTTATAATGTGTGACTAATCATGAACTAATATCCCAAAATTATTTATTTTTGATTTATCCAAAACCTTTTCAATATGACAAGGATACAAAAATTCTTGAGTTGATTATTCAATAGGGGTCTTATTTTATGAAATTGGAAATAAAAGTGGTAAAAATAAAAAAAACTTATTACTTGGGTGGAAATATTTTAATTACTCGATCACACCTTAATGATTGATGGAAATTATGGCCTACATGATGAATCAATCTTCCAAATATAAAATAAGGGAGTAACTTATTATACGGATTAATTTTACATAAATTGATGACCATATATATATTTTATAATAATAAATCTCTTGAATTTTTTATCATTGACATTGATCACCGATAATCCAATTATGCACCTGAAAAAACATGATCGAAGGTTTGAAGACCCAAAACAACGTTATAACTCACCCAAGAGAAAACCATATTCCATACACATCCATAGAGTTTTAATTTCTTGATAAAATTTATTTTAACATATAATAACATTCCTAATAATGGAATAAATATTTTTTTATTTATAAAATATTAAATATTCTAAAAAATCCAACTACTCCAAAAATTACAATAAATCATATTTAGGATAATATTATTGTTTTAAACTCAATAAAACCCTTCCAAAAACCATGGTTTTTCACTAGGTAGAATTTAAAATTTTACCCTTTTTAGGGTACACCATACTTCTTAACCCCAAATTTATAAGAGTTAAATCCATGAAAAATATGGTTCTTTATAGATTTAGTGGATAAATGGTGAAATTAAAATTTTATCTCCATTCATGTCATATATTTGTATATCAAAACACTAGAACACTGTACAATTTTTGATTATGTAATATAATTATAATTAAATAAATAAAATATTTCAATAAAGTACCCTACACACACTACACCATCAAACATGACACCCTCATATCCCAACAAAATTATTCCTTAAGCAACCACCCCGTCCATTATCAACATTTCATAACATGCCACAACTATAACCACATCATACAATACCATATTCAAAACTACCACACACCATATCCACAGTCAATACAACACCCACAACTATGACCATACCATTGAAGAGAAGGGATTTGTCTATAGGAGGTGTAATCAACCATCAGTAACCACTATATCTATGATTTTATCGGTTCACTCGATGCTGAAATCCACATTAGAATAAAATAGGTTATCTAATAAGGGTTAATTTATATAAATTATAAAAAAAATATTCACATAATTAAAATTTAACATTCCAGGTTCCACATATTTTTAATGGAACACTATACCAATCTAATATCACCACCTCTAAGATTAACCAACAAATTGAAATTCAGAATATAAACTACACAATTTAATCAAAATAACCACATTATTATAATATAATAATTATCATATCATTCTCCCCACTTTATAACCATTTATTATTTTTCCACATTAGTTATTAAAAAAAATATTATATTTCAATATATAACATCCATTTTATACCACAAAACCCATTTAATTCATCTAATTTATTTTGATAATTTATTTTCACATTCATTCAATATCTTGGTTAAAATTTACCACACCAATATTTTCTATGTAATTCCATTACACTTCCATTCCTACATGAAAATTCCTTATATTCCACATGATAATACTTCAATCATAAATTCATAAATTATTGAAATAATAAACGTGTAACAAAATTATATAACACATATCATATCATTCTAAGTTCCCTTGTTGATTCAATTTTAATTCATAAAATTATATTAATCATATCTTCTTAAAAAAATAAATACAAATATCATTAATTTCACAATAATATTAATAACTGGATGAGTCCCTTAAACACTGACCATAATATGATCCTTGAATCATCATGCCATTGTAGATATGAAGTGAGTGTCTAAATCCCCACATCCTCACAAAGGTCTCATAAGGAACCTAAAATACACTAATCGCATGTCTATCCAACATTAAACCTATTCATAGACATTCAATGAACCATTAAAATTATAGAGAGAGGATAGTGAATAAAGTATTACATAAACAACACAAATATATCTATATAAATAGAGAAAATAAAAATCCCTAAAAGGAGTATTCATGGGATTCTTGGGAACTTGTATCATTAGTAAAACTCACCCAAAGAAAGGAGAAATTGAATATAAGGAGGTAAATTTATCTAATTTCAAAAATAAATTGGACATAAAATCAATGGTTTATTTTAATAATCAATGGTTTAATATAAGTCTGTAAAATGGGGATCCTCTAATCATTTCCATAGAATCCTTAAATACCACAGAAAATCATAGTTTACCTCTTTTTAATTTGAGAACCCATAATAATACTATTTTCTAAAAAACATTGTTACACAAAAATTTCATTAATTAAATGTTCACTCAAAAAATCATGTGACAACCATTTTAATTCCATGTTTCATGACCATATCCTAATTAAGCTTCCCACTTAGCTAAAATACATCACATTAAAAAATATAAGTGTGAATTTTATAAAATATACTATAAATTACGTCTTAAAACTTTGTTTTAAATACATAACACATAATACCTAGTATGTTCACTAAAATCATGTACACATCAATTTATTGAATAATTTAAAACACTATGTCATAGTGAATAGAATAATAGTTCAAATCCATATCCAAAATAGACAATTTTTTCATTGTTCAATAACATCAATACACAAAGAAAACTAAATATGGTAGTAATAAAAAAGAACATAATGAAAATTATTAATATATAATTTTAATTTCATATTCAAATGTACCACATTCTCAATGGTTCGTCTTCCCATATATTTTTCCACTTCCACAAAATAGAATTAATTTTACAAAAATTGAATAATATTATCCTTCACATTATATACTCAAAAATTATTCTTTTCCCAAGGAATCAAACAAATATTGATGCAAATAAAACATACCCCGTGATTCTAACATTCATGTCACATAATACCCAAATTATTCATTCACCATCAAATAGATTCAACTATAGAATGTTATCTGAAAATAATAAATAACACATCCTACTTCAAACTCATAAATAAATCCTCACATTACATCAAGGATAGTGTTTCAAAAAAAATATGTGTGATGAAATTTAATTCTTAACTCCCACACCCATTTTCATTTCACTAAGTCTCTATGTCATTATAAAATCGGTGAAAATTGAATTACTCACTCTTGGAAATCAATCTCTTGAATTTATTTGATTTCCATATTTTTCTCCATAAATATTATATACCTCTGCATATCTATGTATCACAAGTCAATCACATAATAATCTTCATAAATATACCATTTAAAATGTAATATGTTTGACATGGACCTTATTCAAGCCATATGAGGTGTAAATTCTAACTTTTATTCCACATAATAATCTTTTCTATCAATATAAAAGGTTGAAAAAATATTAAACAAAGTTATTTACCTCTAAAAACCTCTGATGTCAAAAACAGGGAGAAAAATTAGGAATACAAGGTAAAAAATAGAATAATTTAGGGTTTTGCAAATCCATTAAGTATAATAAACCTTACAAAACTACGTATCTTTCATCTAATCTATAAAAACCTTTATTTTTTCCAACATGATCAATAATCCATTTTGTAAAATGAACCCCATATCTTTGATTAGAGTACCTCATAATGATATCCTCTACCATAACTTATAAATCACTATTAATGTTTCCATTCAAATAGATGAGAAAATTTTATTAATATAATATAAATAATTGAAGGAAAAATATGAACTCATGATCAAAGAAATGAATAAAATTCTTGTAAGATATCTAATATCATCTAGATCATCCCATTTGTAATCTCAAATATCTAAGGTTTGAATATGGTGTTAATTCATTAATATTTTCCAAAGGAATGTTACAACTCCTTTGAAACATGTGATGCTTTGAAAGGATCTTGGTATGATTTGATTTTCATATACCCACATTATGTTTCACTACCACTTCTGTATAAATCCATACCAATGTTTCTACTATAATTTATCCCTTAATCACTTTTAAAGTTGACCACATTGTTAGTTAATTAGTAATAAACTAGATTACATCAATACCTCTAAACACTCGAGTTAAACATATTATAATGACAATGAATATATATTCTAATTTTTACTATTTAATATAAAGGCAGTACAATAATCCAACTAGAAGATGATACTCTACTTTAACCAATTAACAAAAAATTCATCAAAATATAACCTTTCAAAATGAAATAATCATATCATTCCACTAATGCAGCTCTATTAGAGTATGATACATTTCAAAAATTCAATGATATATTACATGGGATGATCTATGAAACTGGTGAAGAACAAACTCTCATATAACCCATCAAAAAAATAGATACCCATGAATAAGAACATCGTATTCCACCCATCTATCTTGAAAACCACTTAATATAAGTGGATTCTCCTCACTTTCACTGTAGGATATCCTGACTATGACTTCACTATATTCTAAACTAAAAATAGATTTCATTATTATTTGTAATAGTAATCCTTTAATACTAATATCATATATATATATATACAAAACACCATAACCTCCTTCAACATCCTCCACTCATCACTAGCTTCAAAGTAGTATCTTTATACATATTCATACTTAGAGAATCAACTAGCACATTACCTTTCCTTTCTATAATGTTTATGGGATCTCAAAGACTTAATTTTATAATAAATATACCCATATAAACTTATACAGAGTAAAACCCATCTATAAAAATATATGTTATAGGATTTTTGGTCAGCGTAGACCATGAATTTTGATTTGATGTGGTAATGTCTCCACAACAAAAAAGAAAATAATTCCCCAACATGCTCAAGATCTGGAGTGACATGTTTTTTTTTCTTACAAATGTGTAATCATATAAATCCTTATTAGATCATAGACATCTCATTCAAAACATGAATCCCAATACATGATAAGTAACATTATAATAAGGAAGAAACATGAGTATCTTTATTAGTGAATTATTAATAGGATTATTGATCATTTACTATTTAAAATTCAAATGTTATTCTATATTGTGAGGCATATACTAAAAAATAATGGTCCTTATAATACTATATAGTTAAATGGATTTTGATATGGGATAAATTGATTACAAAACTGTGTTAGTATCCCCCAAAAATGTAATAAATATTTGTAACTTTACAGTATTATTTGGTTCTACATAGTAAATTACCACCTAAATCTTTAATATATTAATTAAATTTCATCAATGATATATAATGTTCTAAATAAAATGGTCCATAAGAGTACATAAATTTTATATAGACAATATTTTATATAAGTCGCATTTCCAAATGATCTCTAATGAAATCATACAATAATTTTCTTACTCTGTTTTTTTTACTTCATGTAAACTAGGTTGTCACAAATAAATACAACCTTAAAACTATTGTAAGGTATCAATGAACTCCAAGTACATAAATATCATTAATATATTTTTTATATCCTTAATTCTAAAAGGTATTTATTTATATTTAAATCCAAATTGATGAATTTTATATTTTTATCACAATTCCATCCCTATTTATAATTAATATGATGATACTCTAATAATAGATAAATATTTAAGAATCAAATATCTCCATTTAATTGATTAATTAGGTCATGGATACTCAAATGTGGGTCCTAGTATTTCACTGTCATATAATTTAGACATCAGTAATCAATACAAATCCACAATTCATCATTCAAATTCTTCTTAATGAAAAACCGATCTCTTTATGGAAACATATTTGGTTAGATAAATTGGTTATACAAGGGATCATTAATATTTTTTCACAATTATCAACAATCCAATAGTATCATCCAATAACGGGATACATAAATAAAAGAAAAAATATTTTTCAAAATTATCCCAAACAATAATTCTCATAAAAGTTGTAAGAAACCTAACCAAAATTCCCAAACAATACTAGTACATACTATCATAAAACCACTGGTGTACCTCCTGATCACCGTAGGCTAGTGTAAGCACCATGGATTGAGCAATAATATATTAAATATGGGTTTACCCATTGAAATTAATAAATTGATAGAACTAATATCCTTCCAAAATTTTGTAATGGCCCTTGAGGTCATTTTTACACACACACCCTAAATGCATTTAATCACAATTACAATAAATTTTAAAAAATCCATACAAATAATAAATAATACAATATATTTAAAAATTGAATACTTATCAACTACGATAAGAAATTATAGTGTAATGTGAAAAATTAAGAGAAATATACCATACCCTACTATGCACATATATAGAAACATAAATAATTATTAATGTTCTAATATATTTCAGTCCGTGTGTTGAAACCTCATTAAAATTATAGTGGACAACCATTGTAGTTAGTCGATTTTACAATTAATTTTAAATAATTGTTTATTAATATTTTTTTTTTGTTTTTGTAATGTAAAGACCAGAAAATCCTGTGGAATTTTTTTAATACCTGGGATTTTTTAGGAGTCTGTAAAAATTGATGGTGCTTGATTCTGAGGCCCGGTGTTCCAGGAATCAATTTTTGAAGTTTTGTTTGGGAACGTTTAGTAAACGTATGAGCGCGTTTTTATAACTTTTGAACTATTTTTCGGAATTTAAATCCAAGAGAACCGTTGAACTCGGAGTGCCGATATACCCTTAAGAATAATTTCACTTCGACGAATGTGAGTCGAGGATAAAAATTAGTTTTTGAGTTTTCGTGTGAAGTAATAAAATAAA
Organism: Viscum album; assembly: GCA_963277665.1. Lineage (NCBI taxonomy): Eukaryota > Viridiplantae > Streptophyta > Magnoliopsida > Santalales > Viscaceae > Viscum > Viscum album. The sequence goes on along the minus strand of OY728151.1, from coordinate 284,670,715 downwards.
GTAAGCTCACTTTATTTTATATTTAACTGCCATGTGGAGGTTGGGTGGTTAAAAAATCCTCATGGGAGTTGGAGGTGGGACCACCACACCTTATCCTCCCTTGGGACGTTATGGTTGTGGGGCCCACCCGAGCATAACCTCCCGTGGGAGGTTATGACATGGGGACCACACGAGGCTAAACCCCATATAAATGGAGGAGGGTAAAACCTCCTCAAATACACATTAAATGTGAAGAAACCCCTTGACCTTCTCCAGCTTAATAGTGACAATTCCCCTTTAATTTAAATATGTTCAACCTCTTAAGCATTAATTAGGTGGATCCACTTAATTTAAATCCCCAATTTAAATTTTCATTCCAACTCCACCCCGTTAATTAAATGAGTCAAATCATTTAATTAAATCACTCAATTTGAATTTATGACAATGAACATAATAGATCCTAATCTATTATTTGGTTACGATTTCTTTTTTGGGTGGAGGGGAGAGAAAAGAGAAACTTGGGAGAAATTTTGGGAGAAGGCCCTCAATGAAGAATGCTTCCAACGAAGAACACCTTCGAAAAAGAAGAACGGTATTCCTTGACTTTCTTCCTCGGAACCCCCTTCGATGTGGGACGTCTTTGACAGATCTTCCCTCCTCATTATTGTCAACGAACTGACGCATGAGCTTGGATTGGAAGTGCGTGGTAGACGTGATGAAGGACGACAACATCATCCTCTTCCCACGACTACATCGTCGAGCAACGATCAAAGGTAGGGGGTTTAACTTGAGTATTATTCCTTTCCTTCTTCTCATCTTTGTTTAAAAGGAATTGATGAAATGTATTGTAAACAATTTTTGTTCAACATACTTCCTCTTTATTGAACCAATTGTTATCATCCCTAAACGTGGAGGGTACGGGCCAAACTAACGTGGCCCAACTCCCTCCGCCGATCTTTTAGTGATGTTTTTTTTCGGCATGGTGACAAAGCAGCAATGAGGCGATGAAGGCGCCAATGACAGAGGTCACGCTACCCGAGGCCTCTGTGGACCGCACCACCCCCTTGGTGCACCAGTGTTCCCGGGAGAACATTGATGGCCTGCGCCAGCCCAAGCGGCACCGAACCGTCATGCCCGGCCGCCCCCGGCCGCCTGCCTGCTTGCCCGCAACCTCCCCGCGCGCTGCTTGTGTGCCCCGCGGCCTCCCCACACACTGCATGTGCACCCCGCGGCCTGCCCGCGCGCTTCTCTATGCCCCGTCGTCCTGGCCGCATGCTCCCGCACCCCGCGTGGCCTCCCCACGCCCTTCCCAGTGCCCTGCCGGATTAGCCGTGCCCCATACAGCCTGCCCACATCCTGATCGGTGCCCCGCACGGCTTACCTGCACCCTGGCTCCCAGCAGAACTGGCCGAGCCGCGCCGACCACCTGAGCTGGCCCGCGGTGTCCTTTGTGGCATCTGTGGACGAATTGTCTCAGCTTTCAAGCCGAGCCACCCGAGCCATGCCCCACGTGGTGCTGGTCGAACCAACCTCGGCCTCCGGGCCAAGCCACCTACATGGTGACCTTCGGGCCGAACCGACCCTGCAGTCCGCTGTGTTGGGCCCAGTGGACTGGGCCGAACCGAGTAGGCTAACCCGCCCAGCAGGCCGGGTCAGACCCAGTGGGTCTGCCCGGGTCGGCCCAGTCTGGGTTGGGCCGAGTCGGTCCGACCAGGTCGGACCAGGCCCATGCCCATTATAGACCTTGTTAATTCCTTTGGCCGTATCTTCAGCACTAGACGACTGCTTGACGAACAGTCAGTGACACTGGTTTTCTTGGACCATGACAGTTCCTTTGAGTATACCCCACTGGAGGTCGGGGTAATGTTGAGATTCGGTCAGGTTGGATCGTACACGAATCCAACTGGACCCCTAGGACTAAAAAGCTAATAACTCACAGACTGGGTGTCCAATTGACATGACTCCTATTCCGTTGAGACTCATATGATGAGGCAGACCATTGAGGTACTTCTTCATGGGACTTGGTGGCAGTTAACATACTGACACTAGTTTTGAGAAGCGGACTCTCCCGGAATCAAGCGTGCTTTGTGGAAACCCTCTGGCTGGATGTGCACTAACGAATGTTCCTGGATCATTTGTTGGTCCGACAGAATAGCTGCTCCTAGATCATGTGTTGTTCTAACAGCTCTGATGAGTGTTCCTGGATCATGTGTTGGTCTGACAGTTCTAACTTCCGTTCAGGGATCATGTGTTGGTCTGACAGAATAAATGAACCTGGATCATGTGTTGGTTTGACAGCTCTGACGATTGTTCCTGGATCATGTGTTGGTCCGACAGTTTTGACTTCTATTCCTGGATCATGTGTTGGTCCGACAGAACAACTGGTCTTGGATCATGTGTTCATCTGACCGGTCTGACAACTGTTCCTGGATCTTGTGTTGGTCCGACAGTTCTGACTTCTGTTCCTCGATCATGTGTTTTTCCGATAGAATAGTTGGTCCTAGATCATGTGTTGTTCTATCACTTCTGATGATTCAGTGGCTATATCTGATCATCTCTATCTCTCTAAATAATTTGTATACCTATGTGAGCTGAGTCAGTAACTTTTGTGTTTACCTCATGATTGAGATAGATTACTTGATAACATAGGTATATGTGTGGGCATATACCTATGTAGGGTTATATATTGATTTCATACATTGTGATTTATCCATGTTGGATTTGAGAGACCTTGAGGGTATTGGGGTCCCTACTGAATATCATTATACTCACCCTTGCATGGGCTATGCCCGCATCTCGTTGTGTTGGTTACAGATGAAATACAACACTGACTGAGGATCCGAGTAGCAGGGTTGGATGGTACCCGGAGGTGGACCTTACGACGAGTCGGTACATGGAGGATACTGACAGACGTGGAGTGTTATGGAGTCCATTTGTACCTACCCTTCAGATATGAACCCTGTAGGATGACCTAGTAGCTGCTTTATTTATCTTTAGTTGTACATGCTTTTCAGTAGTACCCGTACTTTCTTGTTGGTCTTGTATTTCCGGCTCGTTTTTACTTTCTATCAATTCTTTTGTATATAGGTTTACTTATTGTTTACTTCCAACTCGTACTCTATTGTGTGTTATTTCAGTATATAAAGGAAATTCCTTCGTAGTTTTAGGGATTCACGCCTTTGGTACATGTCGCCAGCCCCTGGCCTATGGAAGGCAGGATTTGGGTAGTCACGGCATGGGCCCTGGGGGACTGGTAATGACAAATTGGTATCAGAGGAGTCAGTTCTATTTCATAACATAGGACCCTGATCATTATTTTCTGTGAAAAAATAATGTTAAGGGTATGGAGTGTGGTTTTCAGTTCAGGGAGTCTATTGTTAGTGCGGTGGCCAACATATCCATACATCAGGACACTGAATTCTGATTTCCGACATAGTGAACGAAACCACTGATTGAAGGTATGTTTTAAAAAATTTTCTTTACGTTATCTTAACCAGGTTATCTCACCATGTATAATATTTTGACCGTGTAGCATCTGTTAAGGATGCCTCTACACAGACAGCCAGTTAGTGTTCCAAGAGAGTACATGATGATGACCCACCAAGAGAAGAGGCTCTGGTTCTAGGCCCTCTTACTATGTTGGCACCTTCGAGTGGTGTACCAGAAGTAGCACAACCCGTTGTGTAGCAGATTCCACCATCTGCACTGGAGGAAGGTGCACGCTGACTGAGTGCATTGCATGAGATCCAGCGGTAGAGGCCTCTGAGGATATGAGGCTTGGCAGATTTCCAAGTAGTAGAGTACTATTTAGAGGTGATTTATAGAGTTCTCTACCTAGTTGAGACACTCGTATATTAGATAATGATCTTAGCTACTAGTGTGTTCCAGTCAGTGACCATGAGGTTGGTCCGCATAGTAATGAGGCTTCGGTACGTGGACCGTTTCCCGATATTGTACTTTAAGGTAGTTTGTTAGCTATATCACTACCTATTTTTCATTAGTTACAACCAACTATACTGGTAGATGACACATGTAGGCTTAGTTTCTTACACATGTTTCGGCATCATATACCCCTCAGGTTTTGAGGCGAGGCCGACTCACAGGCGACTAAGGAATGGCCTGAGGAAGTGGCTGAGAGTTCTTTATAGCTTATACAGCTTCGTCAGGATGACATGCCGGAATATATGTATTCAATTGAGGCATACCAATCATTCCCAGTACTTGCTAAATACGATACGATCTGTACTTTGGGGCTCAGACTACTGAGCAAGGTGTGTTTTAGGAAATCCAAGCCAACACCTTTTCTCTATATGCTAGAGAGAACCATTGCGGTTAAATTCTCTTTGGATGAGTGGATATAGCCAGTGAATGATAGTAGTGGGAAAGAAGAAAACTAGATCCAGTCCCAATGACTTGGGTTTGCAAGTAGTTTCGGGAAGAGGATGTGACAGGGGAAGATGAATCCGTAGGGTAGTAGAAGTGGAAGTCGAGATAAGAGAGCATCATGAGGTGGGGTACATTTTGACATGTTACAACCACTCGCCTTTGTAGTCCCCACCAGGCTCAGGGAGCTAGATAGCAGGGGAAGAGAGTAGCTGCATGCAGTCAAGGAGTGTGGCCCAAGGGCTCTAAGAATGATTCTTGGTACGGTCTATGTCTACTACTTGCTGTCGTATAAATAGACATAGGTAGAAATCATTCCTTCCTTCCACGAATGTTGTCCGAGACCTAGAGATTCCGGTTAAACCGTTGACTTAACCCTCACGTCTAGAGATACCATTGGGAGGACACTCGATAATCACACTTACGCCGATGGTGTGATCTGACCTGTGAGGTGAGAGTTTCAGTTGGAGCCTCTTGGTGGCAGCGTCAAGGTCTTACGACATTGGTTTGGGTATAGATTGGGCAATAACAATTCATACACAGATTGACTGTATTAGGGAAAAAGGTTGTGGTTTATCTACAATGTTGTGATGAGGTTTTCTTAGTATGTGAAAAAGGAAACCCAGGCATCACAGGTTAAACTCATGCATAGGAGGGTGCATCTGATCACTCATGAGTCGGCTAGCATTATCCTCGTGGCAGCAGGAGTTTTCAGTTTTCAGTTCCAAACAAGAGTGACAGAACATTGGGATATCTTTAAAAAAAATGTTTCTAGGATTACCCCCCCACCTCCCTAAGGGATAGGCATGTCTACTTTGGTTGGATACTACCAGAGGTTTGTTCCAGACTTCTCCACAGTTGCAGAACCACTATCAGCCTTGAAAAAGAAGGGGAATCATTTCATGTGGTCGAAGAGATGCCAGCAGAGATTTCATAAATAGATGTAGAGGATGACTAGTGCCCCCATCATGTGGCTTCGAGAAGAAGGCGTAGGGTACATAGTTTACTGCGATGCATCAAGGACCAGACTCGGGTGTGTCCTAATGTAGGATCGAGTAGTGATTTTGTATGGTTCTCAGCAGCTGAGATAGCATAAGAAGAGCTATACTACCCATGACCTGGAGTTAGAAGCAGTGGTCTTCTCCTAGAATATGTGGTGACACTATCTGATGGGTGAGCGTTTTATCACGTACTATGATCACAAGAGTCTTAGGTATATCTTCTCTTAGAAGGCCCTCACCCTCAGATTGTGGCAATGGATTGAGTTCCTCCAGGACTATGACTTCGAGATAGTATATACTCCTGGAAAGGGGAAGGTTTTACCAGATGAACTCAACAAAAGGTCTAGTATACAGTTGCTTGGAGAGGCATCAGAGCAGCTTGATGCCCTACAGATATACTTTGTGGATAGAGACAGAGCATCTTTTCTACAGTCTCTTACAATCACTCCCGCACTTCTTCAGCGAGTCAGGGAGGCACAACATGGGGATGTTGACTGTGAGACATGACGTGCTCAAATATCCACAGGGAAGGAACATGATGGATTTTCTGATGGTTGGGAGTATGTCATCCTCTTCATATGACATACTATGGTACCATTATCACTTCAGTAGGAAGTGTTGAGAGAGTTCCACACATACCCTTTAGCAGTACATCCAGGAGTGGTGAAGATATACCAGGACTTTCGACGACAGAACTGGTGGCCATGTATGAATAAGGCAGTAGCAGAGTTTTTCTCTCGATGCCTCACTTGTCAGTAAGTGATGGTGGAACACTAGGTACCAGTAGGCTTGTTTCATCCTTTAGAGGTCCCAGTGTGGATGTGGGATGGGATACCCATGGACTTCATGACGGGTCTTCCACATACATCCAGGGCACACAACTCGATTTGGGAGATCGTGGACCGACTCACCAAGTTGGCTCACTTCCTACTTAGAAAAGAGAAGGGCTCAGTAGAGAGCTTGGGATGCCTATATGTGAAAGAGATTTTGCAGCTACATGGTGTACCTTCTTCTATTTTCTCTGATCGCAATGCACAATTTACTTCCCGACTATGGAATGGGTTGTAGTAGGATTTTGGAAAACAACTTCATTTGAGCACTGCCTTCCATCCTCAAACGGATGACCAGACTAAGAGGACCATTTGGACTCTCGAGGAGATGCTTCATTCTTGTGTCCTCGACTTCAGTCATAGTTGGGAGGATCACTTATATTTGGTGGAGTTTGCATACAAAAACAATTATCACTCCACCATAGGGATGGCCCCTTTTGAGGAATTGTACGATAGTCCTTGCTGATCACCCTTGTGCTCGACAGACCCATGGGAGTCAGCACTAGTAGGACTAGAGATGGTTCGAGCTACCACAGAGAAGGTGAAGATCATTTATTAAAGGATGAAGACTGCACAGAGAAGGCATTAGTCATATGCCGATAGGAGACGGAGACCTCTGGAGTTCGAGGATGGAGACCACGTCTTTCTACGGGTCTCACCTCGAGGTGGTCTAGGGAGGTTTTGCTGAGGTGGAAAGTTATCTCTGAGATACATCAGACCTTTCCTGGTCCTCAGTAGAGTTGGCGAGGTGTCTTACCGCTTGTCTCTTCCGCCTTAGTTGCATTGGGTGCACGACGTCTTCCACGTATCTCTGCTGAGGGGATACGTGTACAACTCTTCGCACATCATCGACCATAGATAGTTGGACATCGATGATGGGGTGACAGTCATGAAGGATCTAGTGGAGATTGAGGATCGACAGGAGCGGGTCCTACATGAATGGTCAATACCTCTGGTGCACGTTCACTGGCAGCACGGGAACCTCCAAGAGAGCACATGGGAGCAGGAGGTTCAGATGCGTGGTCAGTACCTCCATTTAATCCCTTAGTTTGAGTTGTAGCTTATGGGGAAGTAAAGCCTTGAGGTGGGGAGAATATAAAGACCTGGAAATCCTATTGATTTTTTTAATACATGGGATTTTTTATGAGTCCACGGAAACTAACGGCGCTGGATTCTGTGGCCTGGTGTGCTAGTAATCAATTTCTGAAGTTTTGTTCTGGTACCTTCAGTAAACGTAATAGTGGATTTTTATAAATTTTGAATAGGTGCTCGGAATTAAAATCCAAGAGAACCTTTGAACTCGGAGTGCTGATATTCTCTTCAGAATACTTTTACATTGACGGTAGTGATTCGAGGATAAAAGTTAGTTTTTGGGTTTTCGTGTGAAGTAATAAAATAAAATAAGCTAACATTATTTTATTTTTAACCACCATGTGGTGGTTGGGTGGTCAAAACCTCCTCATGGGAGATGGAGGTGGGAACACCACACCTTAACTTCCATTGGGAGGTAATGGTGGTAGGGCCCACCTGAGCATATCCTCCCATGAGAGGTTATGACACGGGGACCACAGGAGGCTTAACCCCCTACTAATGGAGGAGGGTAAAACCTCCTCAACTCCCCATTTAATGGAGAGAAACCCCTTGACCTTCTCCACATTAATGGAGCCAAATCCTCTTTAATTTAATTTGTGCCACCTCTCACGCATTAATTAGGTGGAGCCACTTAATTTAAATCCACTATTTGAATTTTTATGCCAACTCCACCCCATTAATTAAATGAGTCAACTCATTTAATTAAATCACTCAATTTGAATTTAGGCCAATGAACACAATAGATCCTAATCTATTATTAGGCTATGATTTCATTTTTGGGTGGAGAGGATATAAATGAGGAACTTGGGAGAAATATTGGGAGAAGGCTCCCAATGATGAACGCTTCCAACGAAGACCACCTTCGAAAATGAAGAACCGTCTTCCTCGACATTCTTCCTCAAAACCCCCTTCAATGCGGGAGTTATTCGACCGATCTTCACTCCTCATTGTCATCAATGAACCAACACACAAGATTTTATTGGAAGTGCATGGAAGACGTGAAGAACAATGACAACATCGTCTTCTTCTCGCGACTTGATCATCAAGCAACGATCAATGGAAGGGGGATTACCTTGGGTATTATTCCTTTCCTTCCTCTCATATTCATTTAAAAGGAATAGATGTGATGTATTGTAAACAATTGTTGTTCAACGTCCTTCCTCTTTGTTGAACCAATTGTTATCATCCCTAAACACTGAGGGTGCGGGCCAAACTAACATGACCTGACTCCCTCAACAGATTGTTTTGTGAAGTTTCTTTCAGCTTGGTGACAAAGTGGAAACAAGGCGATGAATGCACCAACGAAAAAGGCCGCACTACCCACGCCCTCTATGAACCGTGCCACCCCCGCGGTGCACCGGTGTTCCTGGCCAAACACCGCCGGCCTACGCCGGCCCGAGCCGCGCCGAACCGGCCTACCTGGTCACTGGCCCGCCTGCCCGCGGCCTGCCTGCTGCCTACCCGCACGCTGTCTGCTTTCCGCATCGGCCTGCCTGCGAGCTGCCCGTGCACCCTGCGGCCTGCCCACACATTGCCCACACACCCCTCCGGCCTGCCCGCGCCCTGCGCTACCTGGTTGGGCTGTACCCGGTGCCCTGCGCGGCCTACCCCTGCCTCGTCTCTTGGCCGAATGGGCCGAGCCACGCCGGTCACCCGAGCCATCCTGTGACACCCTTCGTGGAGTCGTTGGCCGAACCGGCTTGTCTTTCCGGGCCGAGCTACCCGATTCGCGCCCCGAGTGGTGCTGGCCGAACCAACCCCGACCTCTGGGCCAAGCTGCCTAAGCGGAGACCTTCGTGTCGAACCGCCCCTGCATTCCATTGGTCCGGGCCCAGAAGATTGGTCCAAACCTAGCGGGCTAACCGGATTGTCCCAGACCGAGTCAACCTAGTCTGGGTTGGGCCGAGTTGGTCTGACCATGCCTAGGCCCATAACCGACCCTGTTACATCCTTTGTCCATATTTTTGGCACCAGAAGACCATTTGGAGAACCATAAATGGCACTAGTTTTCATGGATCAAGACAGTACCTTTGAGTATACCCCACTGGTGTTCGGAGTAATGTTGACATACAGTTAGGTTGGATCATACACGAATCCAATCGGGCCCCGAGACAAAAAAGAAAATAACTCACAGACCGGACGTCTGATTGAAGCATTTTCTGTAGCGTTGAGACTCATATGACGAGATAGGCCTTTAAGATACTTCTTCGTGGGACTTGGTTGAAGTTATCTTTTCAACACTTAGATTGAGGATAGGACTCTCCCGGAATCAAATGAGTTTTTTGGAAACCCTGTGGATGGCTGTGAACTGACGACTATTCCTGGATCATGTGTTGGTCTGATGGTTTTGACTTCTGTTCCTGGATCATGTGTTGGTATGAATGAATAGATGATCCGGGTTCATGTGTTGGTCTCACAGCTCTGAAGACTGTTCCTGGATCATGTGTTGGTCAGACAGTTCTGAATTCTGTTCCTAGATCATGTGTTGGTCCGACAGAATAGCTGGTTATAGATCATGTGTTGGTCCTACATCTCTGAAAACTGTTCCTGGATCATGTGTTGGTCCGACAGAATAGATTTTCCTAGATAATGTGGTGGTCTGACATCTCTGACTATTGTTTCGGGATCATGTGTTGGTCCGACAGAATAGATGGTCCTGGATCATGTGTTGGTTTGACAGCACTAATTATTCAGTGGCTATATCTGATCGTCTCTATCTCTCTACTTATGTTGTATACCTTTGTGAGCTGAGCCATAAAATTTTTTGTTTACCACATGACTGATATGGATTACTTTTAAATTAGGTATATTTATGGGAATATACATAATTAGGGTTATCTGTTGATTTCATACTCTTTTATTTATCCTTGTAGGATTTGAGAGACCTTTAGGGTCTCGGGGTCCCTACTGAGTATCTTTATACTCACCCTTGCATAGGATATTCCCATACCTCATTGTGTTGGTTATAGATGACAGACAGCGCTGATTGAGGATCAGATTAGCAGGACTGGAAGGTTCCCGGAGCTGGACCTTACGAAGAGTCAGTACACGGAGGAGACTGACGGACGTGGCGTACTTTGGAGGCCATCTGTACCTCCCCTTCAGGTAGGAACCCTGGAGGACGACCCAGTAGCTGGTATACTTTTCTTAAGTTGTACATTTTTTTTCAGTTGTACTTGTACTTTCCTATTGGTCTTGTATTTCCGGACCCTTTTTACTTCCCAACACTTATTTTGTATACATCTTTACTTAGTGTTTACTTCCAACTCATACTCTGTTGTGTGTTATTTCAATCTATAAAGGAAATCCCTTCACAGTTTTAGGGATTCACGCCTTTGGGGCTAGTCGCCAGCCCCTGGCCTATGGAAGGTGGGTTTTGGTAGTCATGACACGGGCCCTGGGGGATGGGTGATGACAAGTAATTATTTTCCTAAATATATAATACTTTATATGTTATTTGTATATTTTTGAATATGTTTTTTGTCTTAAAATTTTATTCCAATGAATATAGGAAACTTTCCTAATTTTTGAAAAATTATTTTTTATATTCGAGGAACTAAATGATTGATTTTAACTAATTATAAGTTAAATTAAATAATGAATGGAAAATATAGGAATAAATGGTGAATCTATTTAATATTAATATCATCGAGTAAGTAGACATGTGATATTAAATTAATTAAATATTATATATGTTTATGAAACTTCTGAAATTGGAATGAGATGTGTTTGAAATTCTTAGTTAAACTAATGTATAATAGTAATTCAATAAATAACTATGCTTCGCTAATGTACCCATCATTTATGAATAAATAATAATATTTTATTCTATATTATAGTATACAATCTCCGTGATAATATACTATAGTTACTTCAATTCTACATTTCATGAACCAAACCATGTTCTGAAATGGTTACCAAAGCCACCCCTAAAAAGACACGAGAGGAATTCCCAATCCTCCGGGTATGGAAACTAGTGTCAAGCATCAAGTATTTTTCAATTAGTAATTATTATACCATTAAAAAATATATAAAACATGAAAATATAGTATATAATAACATTAGCATAAAAAATAAATAAAACCATAATTTCCTTCGCATGACCCCTTTGTCACAAAAATCTACAAAAACGGCCCAAACAACGGAGAATCTGATCAAAAATATTTATTCTAGAACCTAAGAATTAAAAGAACTATAGTCTACTGATGACCAGATGAACATTTATATTGTAACCATAAAAAAATCAGTAGGTATGAAGCACAAAATTCATACATGAACTTTCATGAAAAACTCCATAAACACATTTTTGAATGTACATATAAAAAATAGGGTTTTCATAATTTAAAAAATCCAATGAAAACATCCCAAAACCCGTTTAAAAAAATGAATTTAATTTCCTTAACTTATTTTCATTCCAAACCCCAGTTTGAAAATTAATTTCATGTATTATACCCAAACCATTTCAATTAATAATAAAAATAGAAATATGTACTAAGTTCAAGAAGAAGGCTAAAGGTAAGAAGATCAGAGATAAAACTAAAATAGAATAATATATGAATATATTGATGTGAAATCATGGAATTGTTCTAAAAATCCTGAGAGGTGACCCTGTACATACTCTGTTCTGACCTGAAATCCAATATATGATGTAATCCATAGTCAATAACCATCCGGGATTCTTTAACTATCCCCACCAGTGGCATATCCTACATTACTTATATCACTCTTGATAGGGATTTAGTCCAACTAACCAGGAAATTGATATAAACCATCACTCTACCCCTTAGATGAAGTATAGGAATCACATCATTATAGTAAAAAAGGAAAATTTATGAGTTCATCATATGGATTTCCTTAAAAATAACTCGTATATTCTACATTTCATGCCTTTACAACTCTGTACCACCTTCAATTTTAAGACCTTCCACAAAGGAGGACAACCATAGGGATTATCCTTAAACAAAAAACCTTTCACAACATCCAAATGGGCCTACACATCATGTGAGTTAAAATAAAATTTCAAAAACATCACAATGTACCAACTGAGACTAAATATTTATAAACATAAACCCATTTCCAATGAAAACAAATTTCATTCAAAAATAATTTCCAAATCCTATTTGATTTTCAAACCAATCCTTTGAGGTTACAATCTAGAAAAAGATTTAATAAAATAAACTTCAAAACCATGGACTATGTCATTTGGAAACGAAAAACCATTTGAAAAAATATTTATTTTCTTGGAAGAAAACATTTGAAATAATGAAGGAAAATATGAGAAGATGACATGATACTATTTTGAGAACCAAATCTATCATAAAATAAATATTATAAAAAATTCATTTATATTCATGATCAAATCTATATTTTCACCCCATGCATATATGGATATTAGCATACCCACAACCATATATATAGAGAACCAAAAACATTTCTAGGTGTGAAGTTAAAAAAGAACAAGGATATTCACATAAGAATCAAACCGTAAGAAGGAACCAAAATTCTATTACAACCATAATTTCACACACATTAGTCATTTATACATAACAAAAATCAAGATGAAACACAATTTTAAGATACCAAAATCTATTTTTAAAACCACTTGTAACTTTATCAAACATGTAGAATACATGTATATTCCATACATATAGGCATTATGATTGAAATCATTTGAAATCCCATTTTTAATACAAATTAATAACATAGAAAAACATAATAAATAATTTCTACACAAAACATGCATGAACAGAAAAAATTGAAAATTAATTGAGAAGGTTCAATCCTCTAATAAAATGATTTGGAATGGAAATGTATAAAAATTTATACCTTATCAATCTGTGAATGTGACAAAAATCTAGGAGAAGGAAGAAAAATCCCCAAGAGACAAATAACACAGACTAATCCCTATGAAAATAAATAAATAAAAATCTTCAAATCCATTCGTTTCATCCAAGAAAACAAATATCAAATTAAGAACCAACAAACAAGAGTATAAAAATAGAGGGAGAGAAAATAATGCTAAAATCCAAAGAAACATATATATGATTTAAGAAGAAGACATATAAATCTATGTGGTGGAAAGAAGGAATCCAACCATGGCCCCCAAGAGGCCACACAAAAGCATGGGAGACGAGATTCATCAAATGGGGGTTCAAAATTAGGGTAAAATAGAATATCATTTTTGGTGCTACTTGGACAAGTTACATAGTTTTTCCACATAGTGTATCAAACTATGGGCCAAATGTTCACATTGTACTAGAAAAGTGACCACCCTTTCTTGGGATAACTATATAGTTTAAGAAATTGTATTCCAAACATAAAATCCATCTCTTTTAAAATGAAATATCCATTTATACAATTACCACAATGTTTCATTTAACTGTGTAGAAGCCATGTTCCATGTCTCAAACAGCCTAATAAGGCTGCAAAATTACTTATTTTCCATTTATTATTTAGAAAAAACCATGTTTTAACCATATAGTAAAACCCATAAAATAAAACAATTGACTAGGAACACCCTTTGGATCCACTAGCCGCATGGTTTCTCCACAAACCATGTACAACAATTAGGAATAATAACCATGCATAGGGCCAAAAATACTAAAACACCCAAAACACAAAAACCATTTCACTAGGAACACAACCCAATCATCATCTAAAGGATCATGAATTAAAAAAATAATGAAATAACATAAAAAAATGTAGATGTAGGAAAATTACCCCAACACAATAAGTTTCTACCCTTGTAAATTCACCCAGTTCATCCTTGTTACAAAAACAATAACTCTTATCCCAAAAGTTGAATCTTTGAAAGGAAACATCCTAATAAACATTGAAACAAAATAAATCCAAAAAATCATGAACAATGGTGGGGACCTTCAACATAAAAATTAAAACCCAACCAGCTCATGATAAAGCCACAAAAATATCAATGGTGGGTATCCCAACACATTAAGATACCCACAAGCACAACAGAACTAAAATTGAATCCATGTCATGAGGGGGAATATAGTGAATGAAGTTAAACCCAAACATCAAACCAAAACATGATTTATAATTTCCATAAGACAAAAAAAATCTCTATAATGTTCACCACCCAAAACCAAATCAATCTTTATAAAGGTTAAACATATGATTTTTCACATCCTTAAAGAGTGATATAGTGGTTATAAGAAACAGGCCTACCAATCTCTTAATAAGAAGAAAAATTTCTAAAAAAAATAATTAAAATAATGAAAACATATAGATTACCTAATAAATCATCAGATAAAAAAGATGGACCAACAAACCCCACACATAACAATTTCAAACTACATGAAAAGTTTCACTATAGGGATTATGGCTGGAGCATGTGTTCCATAAAAAATTTAATTTCTCATAGTCAGTACCTAAAAAATATTATTAAGACTTGCTCTTCCAAAGAAACAACTTATAAAACATATCTAGAAGATCCAAACTACCACACCATAAAAAATACTTAAAATAAATATGAGGATATGGCTTCAAAGGCCCAAACTGACAACACTGGATGAATACAAGCTAGTGGTATGATGAGTGAGAGAAACAAATTGATTCAAGAGACTCCTAAATAATGGATTCCTCTAGTTCACACTTCTCGTCAAAAGGGGAACCTTCATGAGAACCAAGGGAATCCAGGTTTTCACCTATTCAGGACATCTATTTGGGAACCAGCTCAGCTAAAAATGCCTCATCCACTAGCATCTTGAACAAAACATCATCAGATAAGAGAACATGTTCCCAATTCCATTTATGAATTCCCCAAACAATGAGAGGGGATTTTGGTGGATTATTTTATTTTATTACGTGATAAAAGGAATATATCTCTTTGAAATGATCAATTCAATAATTCACCTTCCATTGACCTTACTCAACACCCAAGAGATCATATAGTTTTGATCACCCTAACCTATGTGTGTATAAATCATTGGATGAATGTTGTCTTAAAAACATCCTAAATAATCACAAATTTTAATGATGATGGGATGATCACATTCATTTTATCAAAACCCAGTACCTCAAATAAACATATAATAGCTCACACCCATATGGCCTAAGGTTTTCCCAAAGTCCTAAAAACACTTTTGAAATTCTAAATCCATTACATACCCTCTAAATAATATTGATCATCACTGAAAATAATAAAACACATAGAATATATTGACTCTTCTCCAGTATTAGAATATTAGATATAGATATCTAGTAGATGAGACTCACTGGGAACCCCTAGGAACGTTTTAGACAATATACACTATATAATACAAAAATAAAAAACTAAATCAACATTAAATCAAAATTTAACTAAAAGGACATCCTGTACCAAAACACAAAAATCATAAACAAGTAATCAAAAAACAAAAACTGAAGACCTCTTTTTAGAAACCACCATATCTATTCCAAATTAGAAACCATTTTAACCCAAATCCACTTTCAAAATACCAAAAATGTATTTAAAAACCAAATTCAAACACCAAATCACTCTTTTAAAAACAAATCATGTCTTTAAATAATTGTTTTTTTTCAAAAACACTTTTACCACATGCAAAATCATGAGAAAAAACCATTATTATTCAAAATCAACTATCAGTGGCCAAAATCAATCCAAACAACCCCTCATTCAAAAATATATGAACTAGGGGACTAGTGGTCATGCATAACTAGTCTATATGGTAAGGTTTATCATTACCTCATCATCAACTAACCACTAAAATCATTTGAACCTTGCAATCTAGATATATATGGTTTGTGTCATCATGTAATCTCACTTTGTGACACCTTATCACATTCATTGATCTCCCTCAACGTTCCCACACTCATAGAAGCAAAAACAACCAACAACATATACCCATGATAAAATTTTATGACTCAATCCCAAACTATCCTTGGGAAATTGAATTTAAGTATGATTTATTGTTCTTGAAACTCATTTTGTACCTACA
The DNA here is from genome assembly GCA_963277665.1 of Viscum album. Classification (NCBI taxonomy): domain Eukaryota; kingdom Viridiplantae; phylum Streptophyta; class Magnoliopsida; order Santalales; family Viscaceae; genus Viscum; species Viscum album. The sequence goes on along the minus strand of OY728151.1, from coordinate 284,654,473 downwards.
TAATAGGTTCCCAAATTCATATCTCTAGTGTACTAGACACATAAAATAAAAAATACTCATTAGATAATGTTTTTTCATGGACCACCAAATGTCACCCCCCCCCCCCCAAATCAGGAACCCAAGGTAGGTAGTGACAAGGCCCAATAGGCATTCCCAATCCACTAGGGTTGGTAACTAGTGTCTAAAATCAGTCATAATTCAATTAGGAATAATTTCACCTTGGAAATAGCAGATAAATAAAAATTAATATAAATAATAAAATATCACTTTTAGTGGAAGTAATGAAAACCATAAATAACTCCATCTAAACCATTGAATGCCACCATCCACAAAACAATCCCTCAATAGGGTGAATCCAAATGAAAAAAACGAAATCAAGAACTTAGGCCTATAAAACAGCATGATTCCACTAACACTAAGTAGAACACATAAGGAGTGAGCATAAAACATCTCATTAGGTAATAATAATAGAATCTATACATTTAATTTCATGAAATAGACCCTAAAAACTTGTTCTAAAATACATATAAAAAAAGGGTTTTCAAAATTTTAAAAAACAAACCACATTTTTCCTAAAATCCATTTTGAACGAAAACAAGGTTTTCCATTCCCAAAAAGATTTCAATTTCAAGCCCAATTTTTAAAACCTATTCCATGGAAGATACACAATTTAGATAAATTCATGAGAAGAAGGGAAATTTAAACTATGTATAAGCATTAGGGTATATAAAAGTTGAATAGAAAAAATACAGCAGTTCGATCTTGGAACATATAGATATGTAAACATAGGAATATCCTAAAAATATCATTATCTAACCCTAGATGTACTTGTTTTGGACCCATATATCATCATGTGATGAAATCCATGTTAAACAAAAACTTGGATTCCATAAATAGAATCACTATTGGAATATCCCATAAGTATTATATCACTCACCAGGGGGGATCTAGTCTATATAGTTTGAAAATAGATAGAAACTATCACATGAACCACACTATATTATCATGGAATACCAAGATAGTAGAAAAAAAGGAATGTGATGAGCTTATCAAACACTTGTAACTAAGAAACTATAGATTCTATTACGCTTGTCTTTCCTACTCCATAAAACCATCTATATGAATACCCACCCCAACGAAGGATCACCCGATGAGTCCCAAAACCCAGAAAACATTTTTTAAGAGAAAATGGGGCCTTCAAAACATGTGTTTTCAAATTAAATTTCTAAAACATCATAATCTATGAACCAGGTCATAACATTTAAAAATATAAAATGATTTACAATTAAAACACATTTCATCCAAGAACCATTTCCAAAACCAAAGAGATTATCAAACCAAATATCCAAGCATCAAAACAAGACAATATTTTTTGAAACATTCTTTAAAACATCACTTTAAGTCATTCGGAACCCAAAATAAATTTTGAGAAAAATTTGGTGTTTTTGAAGAATTATATTAAATAAAGAAGGAAAAGTAGAGAAGAATAATGAGAGTGTTCGATAACAAAATCTGTCATAGAATATATTTATGGAAAATCCTCTTATATTAATGATAGCTCCCATATATACACCCAGTTCATAGATGTATATTCCCATACACATCAAAATATATGTGAATAAACATCAAAATTTCCATGGTTCTAATTAAAAAGGAACAATGAGTCTAACAGAAGCATTTAACCAGAAGAAGGATCCCAAAACTCATTCGAACCATACATTCCTACAGATCACCCATTTATACTAGTTTTCAATCAAGGTCAAATGAAATTTTAATATAACCAAATCCATTTTTTAAAACCACTTTTCAATTTATCGAACACATATCATACACATACAATAGATACATATATACAAAACTATGGAAATACTTTAAAAACCCACCTTTAAATAATTTACATATAATTAAAGGCATAATAAATCCTTCTAACATATCATAAACATGAATAAAAATTTTTTTAATTAATTTTAAAACATCAGGATTGTAAAACATGATTTGTGATGGAAATGAATATAAATACCTACTAAACATTTTGGGAATGAAATGAGTATCTAAGAGAGGGTAAAACAATCTTATATAGAAAATCTCAAAACCCTAATACAAAATAAAACACAATCCAACATCATCCCCCAACACCTATGGTTTGTTCACAATATCTATATGAAAAGAATAACTAAGAAAAAAATTAAAAGAATATAGGAAGTGAAAAGAGGGTAAAAATCTAATGAATATTACCAAATAATGAATAAGAACACTCCCGAATCCTTGAATTGGAGAGGAGGAATCCACCCAAGGATCCCAAGATGCCTCATGAAAGGGAATGAGTAGAGGGTGGTTGATTTAGTGATAAAATATTAGATGATAAAAAAATTGAATTTCTAATTATTATTGAACATGGTAAAGTTTCATGGTTTGGCCACAAGGATTACCAAACCGTGCATTAAATATGTTCTCCCTACTAGAAAAGTAAACAAACTAACATGGGATGGATATATGTTTTGAGAAATACTAGAGGACTAATTTTTTCCTTGTAAGACTTTGAAAAATTCATATAAATATTTTTAGAACCAGACGCTAAGACATCAAATGATTCTGAGGCCATGTGTGCTCAGAATTAATTTTATAAAAATATGAAATATATTTTATATTGTGCACACACATAATCCTAAAGAAAACATGATAACCCTAAAAAAATTTATCTGATAAAAAATATGAGACCACGATTGACTCAAGAATATTGTTTTTACACTAAGAGTGACATAAAATGAGTCGGCGAGGGATGGTAGGACCCCTCTCTTGTTAGTGGAATGTTAAATGAATATATATAACTATTTAATTAGTTAAGTTAATTCATTAAACCTATTTATGAATGATTATCAATATATAATTATAACAATTCATCCAGGGTTGGCCTCACAATCATTTGATCATCGATGAAGCTCTCACCCTCCTTTGTTGATGAATTATTTGCTGAATGATGAAAAAATTTCAGATCACATGAGATAAAGATGCAATTAATGCATCATCATACATAGAATCATTTACGGGTGAATTATTCAACAAAATTCAATCCAAAACTTAGGTTTCACTAATTATATGTGGTTTTCCGCCCTAAAAAATAAATGAATTATTATAACATTATTCATTCTTTGACCAGCTCCCAGTTATGGGATTTACATGAGCCTATGCACTGGATTACGATTTGTTTAATAAATCATATAACCTCGGTATTTTTGTTCTTGACCATTGTAAAAAAACCTAGACATCGATGTATAAAACATGGTTTTTGGTGTATTTCTCCATTTTTTCTTTGCGTTCATCACATATTGGACCCCCGTGGTCCCTATTTGACATTGTCAGGCAGCATCAAGATTGATCGGGCCCTCGAATTCAATGTGGATAAAAAAATATTGGAATTAATAAAAAATATAATTATATATACGTGAATGTTTTAAGGTGTGGGTAATCCTTTTGGTGATTGAGTTCTTGGAATCGAAGATGGACAAATCTGGGTGTGTGTGGTGAGAGATGTGAGTACGACACATCACATATTTTTTATCAGATGATGTTTCTAGTTGGAATCCATCAACTGATATTATATCATATATTTTTTTCCTTGATATAGGACTGAAATATAATTCATGGAACAATTTTTAGAAAATAAATTGGATCTGGAGTTTCTGTAAAAATACCAACTCCACACTTTGTAATATGAATAACACACAGCATGCAACTCCCTTAGTAGTGATGCTAGGGTTTGGAAAAATATAGGGGTAACCCATCATGTAGTCTATATTACATGCCTTTCATCATTACCCAGTTTCACAACACATGTGATGGGTCACATGGATAAGAATACATGTCAAGGTACATGACCTAGAGCACACTTTGTGCTAATGTACATAGACATGGGGTATGAGTACACAATCTTGACCAGACTACACGAGGCCCTGGTCCTGGTTAGATCAGGCATACCATGTAGTACACCAATATGATGTGAATTTATTCATGAAATGGAACCCATGTGCTGACCAGAGACATGGCTAGGATGTGAAGTGGGAAGACACATCGTGTGGGTCCCTACACACACCATGTACTATATTAGCTCTTCTGTAAAAAATTTGATCATTTTTTTCTTTGTCATTTGAACTCATATTTTTTCCTATGAGTAGAATATCCTAATTTATTTCTAACATAGACCAAAATAGTTCCCATTGTGGTGTCTTTTGATATATTATGTGAAATTGTTTGGTCTAGGAAGGAATTGAGGTGACATCCGATGAATGTAGTGATCGTGTAGGATCACTGGTGTTTTTTGGGTTTTAACATCCATTTGGGATAGGCAATGTAGTTCACCAATGACCCCATTTCAGGCACTAACCACTAGCAGGTCAGGGTAGTGGAGTTACAAATTGAAACTATTATAAGAATTTATCCCTTGTAGGGATAAAGAATCGAATTAATTGATGACCCCCTTCTGAGAATTACCCTCTTGATGAAATGGACAGTGGAGTTCCCCAATGAATCTTTAATGGGTGTTACCCTCTACTAAGGCTTGGAAATGCAGATCTCTAATGACCCTATTCTAGGAATTACCCTCTAGAATAAATGGTCATTGTATTTCTATGATGATCTTATTCTAAGAAATATCCTTCAGTATGTTTGGGAAAATGAGTTCTTTAGTGACTATTAGAGTGGTACCCTCATGTCGTTCCATGGAATGGGTCCTCTTCTTAGAAAATTTGAACCCTAAATTTTGTGGTACATTGATGAGATGTGTTTTTAAGTGGTATTGGACTCATGAGGTTGTGGGGATATTTCCCCACCAAGATGCAATTTGGGACATGACATAAAACTATTTTTTCGCTCCACTGCTACCAAATTAAGATAGTTTTATCGTATGTATATTGAGTTTCATAGAGTTTGGTGCCCTGGGAAGATGTGTGGGATGCTGAGCATCAATAATGGAATTTTTCAGTTGGTGGATACTCTTCTACTTTGCTTGAGTTGTGAGATGGAGATCCCTATACTCAATCATTTTGGAATTATTTTGTTCGGAATATATCCATCTCTTTATTCCATACCCAGTCATTGTATTTGGTTACAATAATTCTAGTAGAGATTAAAACACAATTGGTATTCAATATAATTTCCATTCCTAGATTCTCATTGATGGATGAGTCTAATATATTGCGATAAGTAGTGAATCCTCACTGGGTAGTTCATCTACTTTCTATGTTTATCCCCTTATGATTGGATAAACTTACATTCACTCTTTGTTGGGATGAGTTATACTCTTTCACTGAACCTTGTGCATCTAATTTATTTTTATTGTATTGTATCTCTTATTTTCCTGCCTTCAGATTTTAGGGTGTCTTGCTGGGTATATTTATACTCATCCATTCATGGGATTTTTAGGAATGTTACATTTCTTATGAAGACAATGTATAGGTTAATCGTCACTACATATGAGCTTAGGGATAATGGGTTCTTGGACTGCATACAATGGTTATTGCTTAGGATTTAGGATATGGTATCTCTCAGTGATTTATTTTTAGTGTTTTCTATCACTTTGGGACACATTACTGGTTGGGAATGTATTTTATCCCTTTACATTTTAGTTAACACTACCATACTTTTGTACTATTTATAGTTCTATGAATGTGTGGATTTTTTATATTAGTTTTGACTAATTTACTTATTTTCTTCTACATGTTTCATTGAGTTGGTTGTGTGTGTAAAGGTAATTTGAAAAATTCCTACTTGAGTTAGTCTTTCCTTCCCTCATTGTCGTCACCCCTTACCTATGGAGGCAGGCTTCGATGAGTTTTAGATCGAGCCCCAGCATGGGTCGATACATGAAAGATTGGTATCTAAGAATGTTCATTCCATGGGATACTGTTCCAATGATTCCCCTTAAGAGTATTTGGTTGGGTTTTTGGAAAGTGTCAGAGTGTCTCGAGTGCGTCTCTCATGCTAGGGAGTCTATTGATTGCATGGGCAGTCGACATATCCATTTACTAGGATCATGACTACCAGCTTATTGAATCGTCATGCTGAGACATTTATTGTAGGGTAAAATGGTTCATGAATAATATATGATTGAGTGTTTGACAATCCTTATTGAGTCATATCCCCATTTATTTTGTTATATATATATATATATATTTTTTCTCATCTAACTATGGTACAAATTCATAGCTTTTAGGATACCTCTGTGATGAAATCCATCCCAGATACAATTTTGGTTCGTGATGATCTTCCTATGATAAATGAGGCCTCCGTTCAGGGTCTATCCGTTGAACCCCTTCATCTTGGTGGGAAGGTCTCATCACCTCCATATGTCAAGAATTAGATCATCCTAGTAGATAAAGATAAGGAAGTTCACTGGCTTAGCGCACTCCATGAGTTCTAGCATCAGAGACTGTTGAGATTTCATGGTGAGATAGATCTATAGGCAAGAAAGGATAGGCTAGAGTCTATGGTCTATATCTATAGTATTGTTTACTCCCCATTGGATCAATTTGTGGAATTGTAATATATCCTTTTATGCAGAGTAGTTCGGAATTGGTGGAGCCTTGTTACATAGATAGACGATGAGTCGACAATCTCATGAGACATTTTCCAGCATCCATTTCATAAGAAGTACTAACACAAACATTAATGATCAGTGTAGATATATGAGCATATAAAGCCTCAATAGATAATAATGACAATGTCTAAGAACATTTAGATGTACACAAACCTAACATGATACTCCCATTACATGATCATGGATGAATACCTTTGATCATGGGGGTTTGAGCATAGACTCCAAGGAGAGATTCGAGTCAACATTGTTCCCTTGTGAATTCCCATAGATTATGGGGTGTTGGAGTGGGAATAGGTGATAAATATATTTCTATTAGAGGGATTCTAGGTAGTTGGATCTAGTAGTGGGTGTCCAAGAGGTGGTTCTTTTACACCAGTAGGAAGGCGCTAGTTGACGGGATCTTGAAGAAGGAGAAACATTCACGAGTGGACTCAGGTACGTAGTCATTTGGGGTTGAGGAAGCATAGATCATCAGGGAATCCTAGATAGGGTATTTTTTTACATGTGACAGGTGAGGTCACAGTGGATGAGACTTCTCGACCAGACATGTGGATCATACTAGGTAGATATTTAAAGGACCACTATGGTATAGGCAACGCCAGGATCAAGGTTCTCTCAGGTGGGAACTGGGAAGTCCCCATGGTGATGGAGTAGGTAGAGAAGTGGGTGGAGATATGGGTGTTGGAAACTTCTATGAGTTCCTTCCATCACTACCACCATGCTTCCTGAGTCAGGATTAGGTATATGGTGGTCGAGGCCTGAGAAGCTGTATGCTTTGAATGCTTACATTCCCACAGTACTGAAGATGATTTGAGGTAAGATTTTTGTTCTTATTATATTTCTTTAATATTAGTATACATAGATATCATTAATTATTTTATTTCTTGACTCTTGGTGCAATATATTGATCTCCCAGTTGAGACAATATCACAACAGCTTCATATTTAGTCATCTGGATGGAATTATTATTCTATATCATTCATCTACTGGTAGTAAAATATATTTCATTGAGGAGAGTGGTTTATGTGGGACATTTTAGACATCATGATGGAACCCTCTGATGTCATCATGGGTATGGATTGGATTTCCATAGTCCGAACCCAGATTGATTGTCACCATAGACACTTCATAATCCTTTGCACTGATGGGATGCGATTATTATTTTCTGGTGACATAGATCTCTTGGTAAGAAATATTTATGCTACAAGACAGATATTTCTACCAATCACCCATCTATTTTCTATTGTATCCCTTTATAAAGTAGGCTCTTTAGGAATGTTGGTTCCTTTTGATATAGGTGATTATATGTACATATTAAAATAATATGTTCCTCGACTACCTTTTTGGCATGATATGAAGTTTTTCATTGACATGCTTCCAAGTAATGCCTCTATATATTCATTGACATATCGGATTGAACCTACCATTCTCTAGGAGTTGTGGATAAATTTGGAGTATCTTTGAGAGAATAGTTTCACCAGATCTAGGGTGTCCCCCCTGGGTAGCTCCTGTGCTTTCTGTGAAAATGGTTGAAAGGACCTTGCAAATTTTCATGGATTATCATCACCTGAACTAGGACACCATAATGAATAAGTACCCATTTTATGAGGATTTATGTACTATTTGACTAGTTGCAATGTGAAATATGGTTATTTAGGTTAGATCTCAGGTCTGGATATCACATGTTTAGGGTTCATGATGTTAATATTCCAAAGTTAACATTTTTTATATTTATATGCACACTATGAGATCCTAGTGATTCCCTTTTTTATGATGAATTCCCCCAATATTTTAATGGATTTGATAAACTAGGTCTTCCAGCCATACATGTACTAATTATTTGTTGTCTTCTTTAATGACATACTCTTATATGTTGTATCCTAAGAGGTTCATTCAATGCACTTGGTGAAGGTTCATTATTTTCTCTGAGAGAAACGACATTAGAAAAATCCCTAGAATTTATAGTTCTGGACACATGATGTTCAATTTATAGGGTATTTCATTTATTAACAAGGATTGGATGTGGATCCAATGAATATATTTGTATTTATTTCTTTGAAACAACCAAAAAACATGTCAGAGGTGTAGAGATTCCTTGGTTTGGTGGGGTTCTAAATGATGGTTATTGAAGACTTCTCTAGAATCATAACCCCTTTGACTTCCCTAAAAGGGAAAGGGATATATTTTATCTAGTCTAACTAGTCCCAGAGGTCCTTTTAGAATTTCAGTATAGGGATGATAAGTAATATAGCGTTGAGACTACCAGAGGAAGGCATTTAGTTCTTAGTGTATTGTGATTCCTTAGGAGCTGGTCTCAGTTTTGTGTTGATGCAACAGTAGGTAGTTTTCACATATGGGTCAAGGAACGTGAGACCCTATGAGAATAACTCTTCAACTCATGAACTAGAAATAGTATTTTTAGTCTTTACCTTCATTATGTGGGGGAAATAAATTCTAGGAGAGTTCTTAATTATTTACATAGAGCACTACAGTCTCAGGTATGTCTTAATGCAGAGAGACCTAAACCTAAGGGAGGGACACTGGTTGAAGTTATTATTGGAATAAAACATTAAGATAGTCTATACTACAGGGAAGGGAAATGTTTTTGAATGTTCCATTACAGTGAAATATTAGGATCTCTAACTACAAGAATATTTATAAGTGTTATCCTCTTTTTGGCTGACCCTAATGGAGTTGGAGGGTACAATTTTTCGTCCATCGAATGCTTTGACTCCTCTCCATGAGCATGTGAGATATTTCCAGGTGAGATACATCTAATGGCAGGTATTATGTGATCAAGAATACATAAGAGACTCTATCGATGCATAATATTAAATAGGTAATCACATTATCTTGTTTCCAAGGGAAAATAAAGGTTTCAGTCACATTATTGGAGGAGGTGATGAAGAAGTTTCACAATTCTCCCATATATGTTCATCTTGGCATGGGGAAGATGTACACAGTCCTTTGAAAATAGTCTTGGTGGATCTAAATGAAATAGAGTGTATCTGATTTTATCTATTGGTTCATACTCTATCATCAGGTAAAAGGTTATCACCTATTTCCAGTATGCTTTTTGTAGCCACTACAGATCTCGTATTTGAAATGAGACAGGATATCCATGGACTTTATCATAGGTCTTATTCACACAGTGAAAGGCCATGACACCATCTGGGTGATAGTATACTGACTGATGAAGTCGAAACACTTAAATTATATCAGGTAATACTATTTAGAGGAGTGTATGGGGATGTTATACATATTGGAGATCATTCTCCATCATATGGTACCCTCAAAGATTTTATCCGATCGCGACATGTTGTCTACATCATGATTGTAGAGAAGAATATATAATGAATTCAATACCCAATTGATTATGAGTAAAACCTTTCACCTCCATAATGATATGTAGATATAGGGCACTTTATAGTTGTGTGGGGATATGTGGATGGCTTTCATATTGGAATTCATCTAGAGCTAGAAGGATCAACATCCCTTAGTAGTGTTTGTGTACAAAAACAGATACCACTCTAACATCATCAAGAAACCTTTTGAGGCTCTATTCGAGAGACCCTACATGTGACTTTTGTGATAGAAATATATCTGGAGAAATATATAGTGGGCCCAAGGATGGTGTATGGGGAAACAGATAAACACTAGACCATCTGGGAATAGATGAGGCTGTCCTAGAGAAGAAAAAATTCATACGAAAATCATCATCATAGGACCTTAATGATTTAGTAGGTAAACCATGATTTCCTAATAGTCTCCCCATGATTTAGAATATGGAGGTTCACCTAGAGGGGAAAGATATCCCTATGTTTTATTGGTATTTTTGAAATCATGCACAGGGTTGGTGAGGTTTCTTACTGCCCCACTCAACAACCACAACTACAGTGGGTTCATAACATCTTCCATGTTTCGTAGTTGAGTAGATATGTGCACGAACCTACACACATCATCAACTGGGTTGAGATATAAAGCTATGATGGATTCACCCTTTCAAAGCACCATATTGGATTTAGAATCAGCAAAATTCGCCCATGCATGGATGGATCATACCTTTGGTTTGCATTTTTTGGAAACACCAAAATATGTAGGAGAGTTCTTAGGAGGGGGAGAGCCAAGCTTCAACTCAGTATCCCAAGATGGTTTCCTAGTTTTTTCTTCTATGGAATGAAAATATGGATGGAGGGAATGATGTATTGAGACATTTTTTTACTTATAATACTTTGAAATATTTCTATTTCTATTTCCAGAGCTAGCCTCTCTGAAGTCGTAAGATTTTGAGGCCTGTTTTTCCAAGAATTAATTTTATAAAAATATTATATATATTTTATATTTCTCAAATTCAGCTTCTTAAATAAAATGGGGTAACTCTTCAAAAGTTGATATGATCTGAAATATGAGACCACTATTGAGTTCAGAACATGGTCATTACTAACGGAATGACATAAAATGTCTTTTTGTGGGATGTTCGGACCCCTCACCCATTGGATGAAAAATTATTTTTTTAATTATTTAACTAATTACATCAATTTCATTATCCTAAGGCTAAATGATTATAAATATATCATTATAGAGATTCATCAAGGGATGGTCACACAATCATATGATTGTTGGTGAGGCTCTCTCCCTCCCCCTTTGATGAATCCTTTAGAGAATTATGATGAAATTTTACATCTAATCATATCGATAGAAACAGACTCATTAGATAATATTTAATTTTTTATGAATGAATTATTCACCAATGATTGATCCCAAACTGAGGTTGGACATTTTATATGTGGTTTTATGAACTTATAATTTCATGAATGAGTATATCATTATTCATTCTTTGATATGTGCCCAATTATGTCTTTTTCATGGTCCTACGTTTCGGATTTCAATTTATTTTATTCAATTTTATAACCCTGGTACTCCTCTTATTTATTATTTGACAAGAACACTTGGAAAACATGGTTTAATACTTGGTTTTGGTGCTTCTCAACCTTGTTGCTTCACATTCTTCAATGGTTGGACCCCTACAATCCCAATTTGACATTTATGGGAGGCTCGAAGCTCAATTAGGCCTTCATATTCATAGAGGATGAAAAAAAAAACTGTATTGAGGATCTATGTGTAGATAGGTTAAGGTTTCTAGGTGTGGGTGATATTTTAAGAATTTTATGTTATGGAATCAAATGTGGAATAATCTGAGCTAGATTAGTGTGAGAGGTATGTATGACTTCACATGGATTTTCAATTACATCATGTTTCTTGTCACCAGAGGGCCAAAATCTATCCACTGACATTTGGTGGACTAATTTTAACCAAATATAGGGCCAAAATTGAATCTGTGGACCAGATTTCATAGCAAAAATAGGTTTTTTAGTTTCTATAAAAAACATGAAAACACGATGTGTATTATAAAGAATTCATGGAATGTAGATACCATAGTGAGGATGCTAGGGTTTGGGAAAATTTAACATTAACAATAAAATTTAGTTCCTTTTACATTCCATGTACCCTTCCCTAGTTGGATAACCCGTGAGAAAATTCACACAGATAGGAAGACGTGTGGATGTACATAGCCTAAAGCATGTTTTGTACTATAGTACATGTAAATGGGTTACGAGTACATGAACATGGATAGACTACACATGGCCCTGGTCCAGGTTTGATAGGAAAGGTCATGTTGTCTACCTCCAATGTGTGTACTACTACATGTATGGGAACCCATGTGATGACCAAAGACATGGATAGGATATGATGTGGGGACACACATCATGTGGGTCCTCTCAAACATCGTGTACTCCTTGATTTATTTTTATAAATATTAGATCCTTTTTATCTCTTTAATCTGAACTCTGGTTTTGGACCCCAAGTTTCCTATCCTATGTTTTTTACCATGTACAATGTGATGTTGCCCTTGGTGGTAAATTCTATGATACAAGATAAAGTGTTTTGGGATTGGCATAAATTTAAAAAATACCCAATGATGGATGCTATAGTGCAGGATCTCTAGAGTTTTCTAGGTGTTAACCTCTAGCAGGGATGGGTAGTGTAATTCCTTGACAACCCTCTTTTAGGCCTTATCGTATAGTAGGACTTGGTAGTGGACTTCCCTGATGAACCACTTCTCATCATTACCCTCCACTAGTGATGGAAAGTAGTGTTCCTCAACGACCCTCTTATGGAAATTACCCTTTAACAGGTCTAGGAAGCGATGTTCTTTAAAAGCCATCTATTCGGCATTACCCTCCATCAGGGTTCAGTAGTGGAGTTCCCTAAATACCCTCTTCCAGGAGTTACCCTCGAGTAGTTATGGGTAGTGGAGTCCCTCAAGGATCTTATTATAAGAATTACCCTCTAGTAGGGTTGGGTGGTGGGGTTCCTAAGGGAATTATCCAAGAGTTACCCTCCAGCAGGGTTTGGCAGTGGAGTTCCCTAATAACATTCTGTAGTGCTACCTTCCAACTGGGTGAGGCAATTGAGTTCATCAGTGACTACCATAGTGGAAAATTCCATTCATTCCAAGAAATTTGTTCTATATCTAGAGATTGTGACCCCTTAACTATGCGTATTTGTGATGAGATGTTGTTTGACATGGATTTGAACTCACGAGGAATAGGGGAAATTTCCCCACATAGACGTGTTTAAGGATTAAAACCACAAAAATGAGTTAGTTCATCCCAAAGTTGATAGTATCAATCTATGGTGATTTAATTCCTTAGACTTGTGTGTTCATGGTAAATTCATGGGATGCTGAAAATTATTATACGGACTATTGGAACTGTTTTCTACTCTTAATCTTGAGAAAATCTGTTAGATGGAGATCCCCTTACCCTCTAATTTGGGGTTCTTTAACTAAGTATATATCTATATCCTTCTTATGTACCCACTATGTGGGTTTTGATACTATCCTTCTAGGAGAGGTGAATAAACATAGGGTATTCCACCTTTTTTATATACTTATCTTCTCATGGTAGGATGAGTCTACTCTCCTTCTATAGGTGGTGAAGGCTCAATGGGTAGTTCATCTACATGATGTGTTTATCCCCTTGTTCTTCGATGAGATAAAATTCACTCTTTTTTGTGTTAATTTGAACTTCTTCAATGTACCATGTTCATCTGGTGCCTTTATATTCAATATTATCTATTATTACTCCCCTTCACCTTCAGAGGAATCCTACTAGGTATGATTATTCTCATTCTTACTTGTTCATTACCCGCACATGTTGTGCCTTATGAAGACGATTCATAGGTTGATGGTGAATACAAAAGATCTTAGGGATACTAGTTTCTTAGGTTGTGTATGGTGGTTATAACATGGGATTCTCAATTTTTCCCTCTCGTCTATTTACTTTTCCACATTTCAATGAAGTTGGTAAATACTTCTTATTCAATGTATATTTTCCCCTACACTTATTACTTTACACTACCATAATAGTTTACTATTATGAGGTCTAGGTATGTTTGGTTTATTTATAATAGTGTTTCAAATTTTATTTCTTTACCTATACACTTTTCATTGAGTTGGATGTGTGCTTGTGTATATGTACTTTGGGATACCCCCCTGAGTTAGTCATTATTTCAGTGCTTGTCACCAGTCCCTGAACTATGAGGGTGGGCTTGCGGTAGTTGCGAGTTGAAGCCCATCATGGGTTGGGTCACGAATTTTTTTTTCTGTAAACATTAAAATTAATAACTTTTAAAATGAAAGATCCCTACTCACTCTTGAAACATGGTTTCATCTAACGGTTCATAATCCATGTGACATGTATTATACATCTCAACAAGTTTATAGAGTTACTCTATTTCCATGCATGGTTTGGGATAAACCATATGTAGACAACGAAATAAAAACCTTGCAAGAAAGATATGTACTAGAACACCCTTCTCATCCACCATCCGGATAGTTTCTCCCTAATCTATTCACACTAACCATGTAATGACATAAAAATAGATTAAAAACTAAAAATCCCACAATAATAACCACTGTGAAATAAACCCAAACAACAACCAAAATATCATTAAACAAGATGAGAATGAAAAAAAAGGTTAGAGTGTGAAACAACCATATATTGTTCCAATTCCATCATAAGGTATAATTAATTAATTAATATTCATTAATGATCTCTCACAATCCAATAGGTCCTTAGGCTTTCTCATGGTGGATGACCTACGTAACATTCATATATATTTTTTATTTTTATTATATTCATTGAATTTAGAATGAATAAATGAGAAGTCATGTGGGGGATAATAGGGTTATGAGGGAATTTTTTGTTGAATGGATTGTAAAACCCATATTAATGTTTCTTCATGAATTGACACAAAATTATTTAATCTTTTTATGAATACTCAGTTGATGAAAGGGGGAAATCGGGAAATAAGAATTCAAAACAGAATTTTTTTCACTAAATCATTGATCAATACATTCTATAGAATTAGATTTAATATGGTGTAGTGGAAACCCATTCAAAGAAAATAAAGTTTACCATTATAGATATAATGTTGGATAAAAATCATGAGAACTCTTGGTTCTAGTAGTAAGCCCCTTTTCAATCACGACAGAGGATTTTGGGGTGTATGTGATGTTAATTATTTTTTAAATGCAATTAATTTAGAATGCTTCAAAATGTTAATCACTACCCTAACATACCTACAGATCACATATTTCATATTGCCATGTTGTTTGTTGATTTTTATTCCCACTACCTATTCCATTCAAATGATAACTTTAATTATAAAATATTATTAATTAATATAAATTAATGAATATATATAATAATAACCTTTTGTTAGAATATTTGTATTCTATATATATAAATTTAATTATTGTGAAAAAAATCACATCCCAATGATTGACTTATTTACGGTGTAAATATTAATTGTTCACAAAATATATCAATTCATTAATTTTCATAATTTAAAGGAATATAATCGTCCAATCATATAAATCTCATTTAGTAAGAAATAATTATGAAAACAGAAATCTATAATTTACTACCTATATTAAATTTCAAACAGATTTATAATTGTGAATACTCATGGTAGAAAATATGTTTTTAGGTACAATTAATTAACTAATTAAATAACATTCATCTAAATTAAATAATAGATCTGAGTAATTTAAAGAATATATCAATGGAGAATTTATTGCACAATTAATATACATGGATAGAGAACAAAATTAATATATTGAGAATACATAACATCGTGGGAAACACCACTAAAATACTCATATATATAATATTAATCATATGATGATTATAATGAAGAACATATAAATTCCCTAACTATAGGGGACATAAAAAACGTTGGTCTAAAACCATGAGTAAGAGAGTATGATCTCATGAACTATTAATTATGGATCCGACCAATTTTCAATGGTTCACCACAATAATATGGATACATATTCCCAAAATAATTCTTCCATATTTTGATCACATTACTTTTTAAGGTACTTATATAATAATATCTATTTTGGATATAGTTCCCATATTTATAGAAGTATGGGAAAGAAGATTATTAATCAATCAAAATGTAGACTCATTTTTTACATGGGAATCCATATAATGATCATTTCTTAAGAGATATTGTCAAAATCAAAATACCGTTAAATTGAGGATATATATTATAATATTCACTCAAGGGGATTGAGATAAATTCTATATATTTTGGAAATAATCCAAAGATAATAACATTAATGAATACCTCATCAATTCCAACTCTCCCTATTCATACAGTAATTTTATTAATTTTTAGTAGTAATTTATATTTTTTAGTTAATACAACTACTACATGATGATTTAGAAATAAATTTTCCATTAATGTAACATAATTCATCAAAAAAATTTCTATAAACTCAAAATAGAAATAAACATGAAAAATTACTATGATGATGACATATTATATGAGAAAATATATTCAATTCTAAATTCACCATCTCCAAGAAAATTAAATGATTTCAGTTCTAGGAGACAAGGGGATTATATTGAGTGTTTCTCCTATGAACATCATCAATATAACTCATTGTAGTGTACAAATTGTGAGATTTTGGAACTTAAATCACTATTTCATGAATGAAAATATATGGTATGATAAAGATATCAACCATTGAGGGACCATGATAGCATTTTATATTATAAAAATTATTTCCTAATTTTTAATTAAACCCCAATATCTAATAAAATAATTTTTAAACAAACACATAAACTGAGATAAACAATGTGATGGATATGATCATGGAGAACCTACAAATAATTTTACACTCATGTAGAATTCTTAAGGATGGATAAAGTAATTCAAAACTATCCAAAAATACAAAATATTTTTTTAATCATGTTGAGGTTCAGATAGAGCATATCTAAAGGTAAAATAGTATATAAAGTTATTAACTATATCAATTTATGAAAAAAAAAATGTATCATTCTAAGCATTTAATTATCATATCTTCTATGTAAGAGAAACAAGTGAAAGATAGTATCACACTAGAAGATGTGTAGGATATATTTTTCAAAGAACACATAAAATTTACATATTAATTGAAATAATATACTGAAAATATTAATGAGAATTATGCATATATAATTCCATAAACAGATAAAACTAGTTAATTTAATGTTAATAAAAAAATATAGGTGAAGATTTAATATAAAATAACCTGTAAAAATATGAATTTTTTAGACTGAGTTGGAATACATAGGGAACATGTTTCAATAACCATAATATAATTGATTGTATATCATATTGTGGATGAATAAATTAAAGACACATTTGAATCACTAAAATAATTTTTAATAATGTTAAACTATAGGGAACAAAAACCACAATAGGATGAGGTTAAATAGGAAAAAAATTCACTTAAGAAAAGTAACGAAAAAAAGAATAAAAAGTAAATATTAAAAAAAACATTTATATAAAGTATATAATTTTTAAAATGACAACTAACCATTGAATAAGTCAAATTGTAGTTTGGTTATAATTAATAAGTTAAAAATATCATTTTCATGAATCTATAAGAAAATAAATTCTATAAGAATATGGAGAATCTATAAACACATAAAATCAAGGATTAATCATTTAAAGAGGATCCACCTAGGATACCACTTATGCAAAAAGCATACATTGAATCGTATAAGAGAAAGAAAAATAATAAGTCATTGTGATTTTATAGACCCTACC
Organism: Viscum album; assembly: GCA_963277665.1. NCBI lineage: Eukaryota > Viridiplantae > Streptophyta > Magnoliopsida > Santalales > Viscaceae > Viscum > Viscum album. The sequence goes on along the minus strand of OY728151.1, from coordinate 284,636,709 downwards.
CTAGATATCCCATAGCCATAATCTTCGTCTAAATACATTAGCATGATTACAAGGAATCAAATAGCGAATGACTGAGAGCTTAGTAGTGTCGGTAAACAAGATACATTTATGAGACATTATTTAAAAATAATAAACTAGTTAAAATAAAAAAAATTCAACCTTATAAATAAATAAATTTAATGGAATCTCTAATACATATATTAAATCTATGTGTATCAATCATTGTACACTTCTTTGATTCCTTGGGAAAAAACATAATGATGGTGAGCTCAAATGCTCAGTAAGGAAAAAATATAGCCGAAGCAATAATGAATCAACGATAATAGTCAGTTTGAAAAGGTAAATAAATGAACAAACATTTAACAAAATAAACAAACATAAATAATTTCATAAACTATATAGAAAGGTAATAATTGGAAATTCATTCCATTCATATAACAGGATATGAAAAAATAATTATAGAAATTTAAGAAACTGAAACACATGAATTCTAGATAAATAAAAATGATAGTTATCCATAAGTATGTCGATGAAAAATCACATGGATTAATAAAAATTAATCAAAATGAAACGAATTAATAATTATTTCACATCATGACTCATGAACATGAAAACCTCTATTGTCAATATCCATTATCCGAACAAATTAAAATTGTAGATAGAAACTTGTTTAATTTGTGAAATATATTTGTGTTTTTAGAACCTATCGATGTATCCAAGATCTATATATTTTTTGGGATCCACCCATATTTTAATTTCCAAATCATTAATCATATTGAATAATCAATTTTATCAATATAAAATATTCCTTATCAAATATCCATATTTAATAAAAGATATAGATTTATCAATAATTCCCCACTAAATTAAATAACTGTCAAAGTAAACACCAGATATAAAATGGTATATGGTTTGTCAAATAATAATATCCATCACATAAAAATATTAGTATTAAAAGAAATTTTTAATGAAAAATTATTACAAATTGAAGTGAGATTTAAAATATTATCATTAAGAACATTCTTGAGTATAATAATCTTGAAACAATCCAAAGTGTCCCATACCACTTTGAAACATTTGAATCCTAATCTCTAAAATTCATGACATTAATCAAAAATTTTAATATCATTATAATAATTGTATTCATGATATAACATGAAACTTTAATTTTTACACCAAATTAATGTGAATAGTCACATACTAACAAATAAGTCTTAATGGAATTTAATTTGAGATGAAATTACCTTAATTTGAGTTTCCTTTTTGTTGAACATCCATTAATGTTTTTTATAATAAAATTATGTTAATTCTATACTTTCTAGAATTTTTTATTTATTTTTATCACTATTTTTGTTTCACTTTTTACTAGGTTGTAAACAACTACTTAAACAATTATTTTAACATTGGGCGTTTAGGCCAAATTCGGTTTCTGTGTAGAAAAAAACATTGGTAGGTCAACTATTGTCAAATGGTTCATTATATAAAATATAAAAAATAATAATATTGATATAATTATAATATTTATACATAAATTACAAGTTTTAATAAAATAATTATATAAAATTATTAAAAATTAGTCAACATTACAATCATGGAGATGGTAGGTCGTACGTAAGCATGAGTAACGTTATTCTTTTTCAATGATCATTATGGAAAGAATATAACTAACACAATATCCTTATAGAATGATAATTATATCATAATTACCATATTATTTAATCATATATACTTATTTATGTAATTATTTTGGTAAAAATTAATCACATATTGTCGAGTAGGTGGTTTTCCACACGTCCACGAATAACATTATCACTTCATGACTATGAGAAAGGGTAGTAAAGAAAATGATATATATATATATATATATATATATATATATTTCCAAAAAGTTATTTATTTCATTAGTATAATATTTATGTTTTTAATGTCTCATATGTTTAATTATAGTCATCATTTATACATTCCATTTATCACGTGAATGAATCACATTGGTTTGACGGGGTTGTAGTACACAATTCCTCAAACGATGTTATCATATTAACACAAAATAGAATGTATGAAAATTATGTGTTATAAATTAATTAAAGAAGTATATAACCATAATAAATAATATATATATCATTTATATATATAGTTTCCATTATAGTGGTCACTATTAGAGTGTTAAAGTAAAAATGGACAATCATTATTTCGTGAGTCGGTAGTTCTCCGTACACCGAAACAGTATATTCATTACCAATTAGGTGATAGTGTGTGTAATTGTAGGTTAAAACCTTAGAATAAAAAAATAATAGTATATTTTCAATAATTTGATTGTCATAAAATAATGGAATAATAATATTTTCGGGGTTGGATATTTAAAGTAAAAGTAAAGAGCTTAATAAAATATGTTACCTCTTAATCGGGTAACTCCTTTTGGTTTGTACCAAAAGGCTTACTTAGGGGTATTTCATCCCAAAGATAGGATTCTCAGTAGATATTAGGGATTTTTATACTATTTGGGTATAGTTTTGATGATCCAATGATGATTTATAGGTGTAAGGAAGTGGGAGAAGTGGTGGTGTTTTATAAGGAATGAAAAGAACTTACTTGGTATTTTAGAAAACAATTTATTAATACCTAAGTTTTTACCTAAATAATGCCATAAAAACCTACCAAAATAAATAATGTAAGTTTAATGTCTAATTTATTGAAAGAAAATGGGTTTTGGAAATGTTTATAATTCTTTGGGGCATTAAATTAAAGGTTTGGTCCTTTATTAAACATAATTTTAACTTAATAATTGTAATTAATTTTAATTACTTCCACTATTATTTTTGGTAAAAACAAATTTTGTATTATTATAGATTATAAATTATTCTAATTACAAATATGGAATCCATTTTTCTAAATTCTAATTATATATGTGGTAGAAATTAATTTAAAATTCATCCTGCAGGTGGGAAGACAATGTGAATTTTTAGAGTAAAAATGCTTGATAGTATGCAATGCTTTTATAATTAATTTCAATGTGAAAATGATTCATGTTAAATAAATTTTATTATATTGTAAAAAAAATTTATAATTAAACATTAATATAAATTATAATTATAATTTGTCCTTATAACTAAAAAAGAGGGAAAACTAGTTTTGAACTAAAATTCAGTATTATTAAATTTTTGTTAAAAATGATATGTTTCCAAAAATATCAAAAATTCATCATAACCAAAATTTTACGTTTTTTTAATTTATATTTTATTTTGACATATTAAAATAATTGAATTGTCAAAATTCATATTTAGATTGGGTTCTTAATTAAATGGATGTGAAATTGACATTATAAAAATAAGGGTATTTATTTGTGAAGTTGGTTAGGTTCTTCTCCTATACCTATCAAACATAGTGAATGAATATCCGAAATATTTTATTGAATATTTAAATATATATTTCATTAAAATCATTCACTAATTGAAATTAATTATGTTTTTTAATTCCAAACATCTTTGGAAGAAGAAAAATAATAATATTTCCTTTTTATATAGAAATGGTTCTTATCTTTGTTTTTTCCTTAATTGGTAACCAATGAATTCATTTTATATTTATATAAACCATAAATTTTCATAAGTTTGTTAATAATATTCATAATCTGTAATAGAATGGATAGGTTATTTTATATTAAATTAAATAATAATACTTGAATAATACATTGTTATTTTGTGAGAATCGGTATTGCTTGTAACCCAAGCTTTCAAGGAAGCTCTCTCTTGAGTGTGATGTAAGATAAATCAGTTTCGCATGAATAAAAATATATATCTTATATTAAACTTATTTAAAATATTAAATATCTAGAAGAGTCTTGGGATATTATATTTCCTTATGCGCTTAGTGTCGTGTGTCACACATGCTATTGAATACATGGTTCATAATTTAGAAATTCATGGCATTAAAATTTCTCCACCTTAATTAACTTGTGTCCCCACAATTTTAACTAAGTCTTGGAAAAATACTTTTTTATATTCACTCTTTTGAAATCCCATATCCTTAGAAGGATTCATAAAATATCCTTTATCATAGATAAAATGAGAAGTAAAAAAGGTCGCTCGAACTACCATGTGGAGAGGTTTCTACGTATGAGATAGTTAGTGGATAATAGAGATACATACTTGGAGGATAAGTGTAACTAATTTTAGGGAGTTATTAAGGGATTCAATAAAAAACAATTGAATGATCAATAAAAATTTTAGGGCCTCAAATCCATAAATCTATGATAATTTAGAAGACTACTAATTCGATATAAATTAAGGTATCAAAAGAAAATTTTATTTCAAATTAATTTTCCAAATGTTGGGTGATTATTTTACTAAATTAAAATATAATGAACTATTCTTACATGATAGATTTCAATTTCATATTAACAATCCTGTTATTGGGTTTTGTTTTTTTATTCTAATTTATCCATTCACTCAAACAAGTTAATTATAAATAATTATTTTTTTATTTCTTGATTCATTAAAATATGTGTTTAAAGGATAGTAAGGCATATAAAAGAGACATGATACTAACTATTTGTCTTTAACTATCTTCTAAAAAAAATATGGTTAATAGGGTAATCTTTAATCCTGAAAAGTGATATTATTAGTTCATCATTAACATTTATTTGTCAAATTATGTAACTAAAAATAATGAAAAATTAATCAATACATTCCATAGGTCAGTGGTTGGAATGAACCCCGTATTATGATTCAGTTATGGGTTCAAGACCCATGTAAATTCTGGATATGATTGGTTATCACCTGGTTTATAAGTTTTTATTTTCTAAAGAGAAATAAATATAATTTCAAAAATAAATATAATGGACATCCTTGATATTGACTTTAAACAATGGTTTTCAACAGAACATCAACACATAAATTCTTCACCCTCTTATTTTCACATAGAACATTCCTTGGTCTCGAGTTTGTCCATAATATCATTTATAAGATTTCTAAAAAATGGAGGCTTATCTAGAATTTAAATCTCCATAGGTAAAACAATGATTATTATTTTACATTATCCATTCAAATTATTCATAACGGTTTGTAATGAAAAAGAGGATTATTCAAAGCGTATCCCCTGGTAGTGTCAAACTAGGTGTGTGGTAAGGCCAATTGTAATGGACTAGGTTACCCTGAGTCAGGCATAGATCACCTTGTCAATGTTATTACACCTAGGTACATCTTTTCTTGAACCATGCCCACTTATAGTTTCATGAAATTGATTTATTTCTAGGAATACCCACATAATATATACTTTACTAAAATTATATTGTGCTCTTCTACCCTTATAAAAAATTATCTTATGGTTATATTCACTAGCCTAATTTACCCTAAATAAAATTTGCAAGGTTTATAATAAAATTATTTTGATACCAACTATAGCAAACCATACCCCAGATATCCTGACATCAGTGGCTTCTACTAAATACATTTGTATGATTACATGGAATAAAATCCAGAGGGACTGTGAGTTTGTAGTCCTGGTAAACTAGATACACACATGAAACTTTTATAAGAAAAGAAAATAATAATTAAAACATTTTCTTTTTTCCTTATAAATAAATAACATTTAAGATAGTTCTAATATATCTAGTAAATACCTGCATATATTTCATAGTACACTTCTTGGATTTTTGTGGAAAGAAACATACTAAGGGTGAACTCAAATTCTTAGTAAGAGAAAAATATAGCGAATGAAATAATGAATCAATGAGAATAGATAACTTTGAAAGGTAAAAAACTAAACACACATGACATTTAATCAATAAACCGAATGAAAGTGGATAAACCACATGGGAAGTTAATTACTAGAAACACATTCTATTAAAATAACTAGATAAAGAAAAATAAAAAAGGAAAGGTAATAAATTGAATCACATTCCATATAAATATCTAAAAATGAAATTTTTCCATATATATATCGACAAAAAATTTCATAAATGAATAAAAATGAATAGAAATGATGGTAACTTTTAATTATTAGAAGTTATGTCTCAGGCCCATGAAAACCTATACTATCAAAATACATCCTCTGTATAGTTTAAATATATTAATAGAAACCCATTTGATTTGAGAAACTTATTTGTCTCATGAAAACATATTGATGCATCAAGGAGAAAAATAATTTTCCAGATCCAAACACGATTTCATGTAAAAATCCTTCATCAAATCAAATAATTAATTTTATCTATAGACTGTTTTTCTTTATCAACTATTTATATTGAATAAAAGACATGGAATTATAAATAATTCTATAGTTAATCAAATAACTGTCAAATTAAACATCGTATCAAAAATGATATAAAGTTAAGGAAATAATAATATACATCATATAAAATTATGGATATTCAAGGAAATTTACAATGAAAACTAGTTGCCAAAGTAAGTGGGATTGAAAATATTATCATTAATAACATTAATGAAGATAATAATCATTAAACAATCCAAAATGTCTCAAACCACTTTAAAAAATTTGAATTGTAATATCTAGAATGTATGAAATTAAGTGGAAAAAAGAATATGATGAGAATAAGTTTATTCATGATATAACATTAAAAGGGTAGTTTATACACCATATAAAAGTGAATTGGTGTATAATAACAAATAAGTCTCAATAGAATGTAATTGTAGATGAAATTACCTTACCTTCAGTTTCTTTTCGGGTGAAAAACCCTTAACATCCCATATAATTAACTTGTGTTAATTTTATACTTTATTGAGAACCAATTTCAGGTTAATATTTTATTTTTTTCAATTATTTCAATTTTGTTTACAACTACTTAAACAATTCGGTTTGTGTCATGTGTTTAGACCAAATTTAGTTTATGTGCCGAAAAAAACATTGGTAGGACAACTATTATCAAATGGGTCATTATATAACATCATCAAAATAATAATAGGGAAAAAATTATCATATTTATACCTAAATTATACTTTCAATGACTATCATTAAATATAGTTATGAATAATGAATCAATGTTAAAATCACGAAGATGATAGGTCATAGTAGACATGAGTAAAATTATCATTTTTCAAAGATCGTTATGGAAAGAAGGTAAGTATCACCATAGTTTTATATAATTATAATTATATCATAAATAGCATATTATTTAATCATATATTTTTATATATATAATTATTGTGGTGAAAAAGGAATCACATCATGTTTAGGAAAAGATATTCCACACATCCATGAATAACGTTATCACTTTTTAAGTATGTGAAAGGGTAATAAAGAAAATGATATATGTTGGACTCCTCATGTATAAATCTTGTTTTAATGATCACAAATCTCATTAATGATCATGAATCTTATTCAACCTAGTTAACTCCTATAAATTATATCCTATTAGGTGTATTTATGTTTCAAGTTCTCTCTTGCTTTATAATGGTTAAGATCAATCCATTTCATGAATATTACTGTTTAAGTCTGAATACTATTATTTTCCTAAGTACAAGACACCGTGAAGCCAGACACAGTATGAAAGACATCGTGAAGCCTGACACAGTAAGCAAGACATCGTGAAGACAGACATAGTAAGCAAGACACCGTGAAGTCTGACAAAGTAAGCAAGACACCGTGAAGCCTGACACAGTAATCCAGACACTGTGAATCCAGACATAGTAAGCAAGACACCGTGAAGCCTGACACAATAAGAAAGACACTGTGGAGCCTAACACCGTAAGCCAGAAACCATGAAGCAAGACACAGTAATGTCATACATAGTAAGCAAGACACTGCGAGAAAGACACCGCGAGCAACACACTGTAAAAAAGACACCGTGACAGATAGACACCGTGACACTCAGACACCATGTGAAGGAGACATCATTTTCATAACATACTGTGACACCGTTTCTTAAACTATTTTTTCGTCTTTAAATTTAATTTCTAACGGTCATATTTTATTCCTTTAATGCACTGACATAATTAATGTTTCTTTTTAGTCGTAGTACGAGGTATGAGGTACGAAACACATGGAACCCTTCGGCTAAAACATATGCATTCAAAGTTAAAGATTATAGAGTTCCCAAAAACCACAACGTGTGATACTGAACGAAAAATAAGCCTGAGCACGACCGTGAAGAACAAATTGCAAGATTTTTCAAGAAATCATTGTCCCATGCATGCAATCTGACTCTATTTAAGAACATACGAAGTACACTTAAATCTAGATAAAACATTCAAATTATCAAATCTCGTGAAGAACTCAAGATGTATCACGACACTCTGTTTTCAAGACAAAAACTAAGGAAGGACTCTGAAGCAATTCTATTTAATCAAAAGAGTCCAGAGCTCCACTTCAAATCACTAGAGCATTTTAAACTCATATCAACTCTCTCTCAGTGATTCATTTACTTACTTTTTGAGTATTGTGTGTACTCTGTATATTATATACAGACACTGAATCTTGTGCTAAACTGAAGGATTTCTAAATCCTTACACCAAAGTCTTTATACTTTTTTTTACCCACGACAACTGTGGAAGAGGTCCCTATGTTGCCTGGTTATTATTATTTTTTACCATCAAAACTGTGGAAGAGGTCCCTGTGTGACCTGGACAGTCTGTGTACTATTGTAAACCCCGATATAGGGTGTGGATCAGTGTTTATCTATATAAAATGCTTGGTGTTAGGTGATCACGTAGTGGAGTGGATTTGGTCTCGGCTTGAGACTGAACAAATTGTTTCATATTCGTTGTGCTATTTAAAATTAGTCTTCTATGTTTTTCTGCTTTATTGAATAATATAGAAAACACTAATTTCACTTTGATAGTTAGTCTTGGAAAGAAGTTATAACTGATTTTTCTTAGAAATATAACTTCAAAAGTAATATTAATAATACATATTAATATTACTGAGAATTAATCAATCTTCTTAGAATTTGTTTAAACTTTCAAACTCTTATAACAGTATAACCTGGATTAACTGGGCTATATTTATTTTTGGGGAAAACCGTTTCTTATATAATAATAGTTTTGTAACAGAAATTTCTGTAGTTACTTGATTCACCCCTCCCCTGCTGAGTGAACTACATGACCAACATTTGGTATCAGAGGTTTCTTTCTTAGGACTCTGTGTAGTCTTACTCAACTGTGATTGTAGTTATACTTTAAAGATCTGTAAATTGCTGTTATTTCTAAATTTCTAGCTCTTTTAAAGTAATTCATTAGTATGGACAATAGATTGGAAGGTGCTACGACCAAAAGACCACCATTATTTAATGGAACCAATTATGCTCAATGGAAAATTAAAATGAAAATGATTCCAGAGAGTATGAGCTTTGAAATTTGGTCATCCATTATAGATGAATACAAACATCCTTTGACTGATAGAATTATAGGAGATGAACCTACAAAACATGCTTACAATAATAATTACAAATCCATTAATGATCTGTATTTTTCCTTAGGAGATGAATAATTTAAAAGGATTTCTTCTTGTAAAACTGCCCATGAAATTTGGGATACCTTGTTTGTCTGACATGAAGGAACATATAGTGTAAAAAAACGAGACTTAATACAGATACTATGAAATATGATAATTTTAAAATGAAACTTTATGATCCTATTTCTGACATGTATCTCAGGTTCAATGATATTGTCAACACAATTATTTCTCTAGGAAGAGACGTTGCGGCCAAAGAATAGATCATGAGAATCCTTAGATGTCTACCTGACAGATGGAGGGGAACCTCTGTCTCAATTAGAGAATCGTGCGACATGATTAAGATACCTGTAAAAGAACTCATTAGGAAGCTTATGATGTATGAGGAAGAGCTTAAAGTCAACAAAGAAGAGGAGGATGAACCAAAGAGGAAATCTATAGCATTCAATACCACCTTCAGGAAGCACAAATACAATGGGAAACTGGAAGCTTGTGTAGAAAGTTCCACCACTGAACAATCATCACCTGACAATGATGAGGAGATGGCTCAACTAGCCAGAAGATTCGAACGATTTTACAAAATGAGGAACTTTTTCAGAAAGCCTAACTTTATGGGCTGGTATGATCTAAAAGAAAGCTATAAAAAGGACTGGAAAAGAAGTGACAAAACTGATGAAATTTTATTGCTATGAATGTTAGCGCAACAGACATATAAAGAATGACTGTACAAAGAACAAGTATAAGAAGAAATATGAGGAAAAGGATAAGAAGAACAAAAAGTCTATGAAGGCAACTTGGGGTGCCTCTGAGGATAGTTCAATCGACTCAGAGACATCACATGATGAACAGTCTACCAAAGCCAACATGTGTTTGATGAAAAACACATCTGAGGTAACACTGAACTCTTATATACATAATTCATACTATTTTGAAGAGGAAAGTGACTATAAAAATATGACTAATGAAGAAATGTTTGAATACTATAATATGCTTTAATAGACATGCAATGAATTAAAAGATAAAAATAAACCATTGAAGAAAACAAAATGCTCTCTCTGTAAATGTTAAATCTGAACATACTACTAAAAAGGAGAAAAATTATCAACTGGTCAAAGAAAACAATGATTTAAAAATGTTTAATGAACAAGTAAAAAGTGACTTAAAAAAGATAACTAATGGGAAAAATAACCTTACCCAAATTCAAGGTAAAAATTACCCTTAAATACAATACTGGCATTGGTTATCAACCTGGTAAAAGAAACCTTGGTAGAAAAAAATTTGTTTCAAAATCTAGTACATATGATTTTGTTCCCAGTTCTGAGCCCAACTCAACTAGCTCAAGTCATGATGCATATTATACTATTTCAAATTCTTGTGGACCAAATATTGTTTATTTTTAAAATACTTTACATAATTATTATAGGAAAACTATGAGACAAATATGGATTCTTAATGTACTTTTTACTAATGTTACTGGACCCAAAAAGTATGGGTACCAAAATATGTCTTTGCTTGATCATGTTGTAGGAAAGCTGCTTAAAGATCTCCTACAAAAATATATGGTACTTGAACAGTGGATGTTCAAGGAACATGACATGAGACTACTCATGTTTCAAGAACCTAATAAAAGCATATGGAGGACATGTCACATTTGGTGACAATTCAAAAGGCAAGATCATTGGTTTAGGCCAGATTGGTAACACTGATTTAGTTTTAATTTCTAAAGTACTATTTGTTAATGGATTAAAATATAACCTACTTAGTATCTCACAATTATGTGATGATGGATATCATGTTAGATTTTAAAAGGATTCATGTAATGTCTTCAATTATAAAGATGAATTAATATTTTTGGCATTGAGGAATGAGAAAGTTTATTCTATTAATTTTGATTCTTTAGCTTCTCAAAATGTTCCATGCTTATGTGTATTTCATAAAGAATCTTGGCTCTAGCATAAGAGACTAGAACACTGTAATTTTCACTCCCTTAGAAAGCTGACTAGAAAATTCCAAGTTAAATACTTACCAAACTTGAGTTTCTACATGGAAAAGTGTGTAATCCTTGTCAAAAGGTAAAAAAACACAAAATCTTTTTCAAAACAAAGAAAAAGTTTTCTACTTCTCAACCTCTTGAATTGGTTCACATGGATTTGTTTGGACCATCTAAAGTTTCTAGTTTAAATGGGAAGAACTATTTTTATGTTCTTATAGATGATTTTTGTAGATATACCTGGTCCATCTTAATGGCTCACAAAAGTAAAGCCTTCTATTATTTTACTTAGTATGCCAAGTTTGTAGAAAATCATAGTGGCCTTAAAATTAAATCATTAAGAAGTGATCATGGCCGTGAGTTTGAAAATCAAGAGTTCGAATCCTTTTGCTCACAAAATGGTTATAATCACAATTTCTCTACCCCTAGAACACCTCAGTATAATGGTGTTATAGAAAGAAGAAATAGAACCTTTTAAGAAATTGCTAGAACAATGCTAAGTGAATATGAATTTCCTATTTACTTTTGGGATGAAACTGTTAATACAGTATTCTACCCAATCAATAGAGTCTTGATTATTACAATTCTCAAAAAGACCCCGTATGAACTCTAGAACAATAGGAATCCTAAGGATAATTACATTAGAGTTTTTGGTTGCAAAGTCTTCATTTTCAACACTAAGGATAATCTTGACAAATTTGCATCTAAAAGTGATGAAGGAATTTTCCTAGGTTACTCAATATTAAGTAAAGATTATAGATTCTTCAATAAGAGAACTAAATGTGTGGAAGAATCAGTTCATATCAAGTTTGATGAAACAGATCCACATGAGCCCAGAACCATACTAGAAAATCTGTCGGATGATGTATCAAATTTGATCATCAACAGAAAATCCTCAAATTCTTCTGTGAAAGAATCTGTGAAAACATCTAATTCTGGAAATTCCCTTCAATTGAGTCATAAAGAACCTGAATTTGATGATGATTCTGAAATCACAAGTCCCTCTTTTTCTAGAAATGTTATAACCCTTAAAAAACATTCCTTAGATGCTGTTGTAGGAGACTTAGAGAAAAGAACACAATCTAGAGCTTCTCTTAGAAATCAGGTTGAACATCAAGCCTTCTTGTCAGAAATCGAACCTAAAAACATTGAATATTCCATAAATGATGAATTTTGGGTAATGGATATGCAAGAAGAACTTAATCCTTTTGAAATAAACAATTTTTGGAAACTTATTTAAAGCCCCAAGGACACATTCATCAAATGCACCAAATGGGTGTTTAGAAATAAGGTAGATGAATCTGGAAATATAGTTAGGGAAAATGCAATATTAGTTTCACAAGGCTATAGTCAATAAGAAGGAATTTATGATGAGGATACCTTTTCTCCAGTATCCATACATGAAGCCATTACAATCTTACTTTCCTAAGGTACACATCTGAAGTGAAAACTATATCAAATGGATGTTAAGAGTGCATTATTAAATGGGTATGTAGCTGAGGATGTCTTCATTAAACAACCCCCTGGATTTACAAATCCTCATTTTCCCAATCATATTTTCAAACTATCAAAATCTTTATATGATTTAAAGTATGATCTAAGAGCTTGGTATGACATATTGAGTACTTTTCTCATTTCCAAAGGTTTTACCATAGGAATATCTGATCCTACCCTCTTTATAAAACGAATTTTTAATGATGTTTTAGATGTTCAAATCTATTAAGATGATATTATTTTTGGATCTTCAAAAAATTCATTATGTATTTATTTTTATAAAATGATCCAAACTAATTTGAAATGAGTTTAATGTGTAAATTAAAATTCTTCCTTGAATTTCAAATCTATCAAAATAATCATGGAATTGTTTTAAATCAATGAAAATACACTAGAGATCTTATAAAACATTCTGTATTGGACATCACTAAAAGTAGTGACACTCCCATGAGTACCACATATAAGTTGGATCTTGATGAAAATGGAAAATATTTTGATCAAACTACTTATAAAGGAATGATTGGAAGTTTAATCTACTTGACTGAAAGCCATCCTGACTTTATGTTTAGTGTATGTATGTGTGCTCTTTTTCAAGAAAATCCTAATGAATCTCATTTAAATGATGTAAATAGAATTTTTAAATACCTCAAGCATACACCCAATATCAGACTTTTATATTATAAAGGACAATCATTTAAACTAGTTAGTTATTCTGATGTGGACTTCGGTGGTTGTAAGTTAGATAGAATGAGCACCTCTAGAACATGTCACCTTTTAGGCAAGTCACCAGTATCATGGTGTAGTAAGAAACAAAATTTTGTTGCATTATCTACTGCAGAAGCTGAATACATAGCTTCTGGAAGTTTTTGTGCACAAATTTTGTGGATAAAACCCACATTACTAGATTATGGATATCAATTCATACATGTACCAATAAATTGTTACAACACAAGTGCTATTAACATCTCAAAAAATCCAGTTTCACATTCTTGTACAAAACATATTGATGTAAGACATCACTTTTTGAGAGACAATTATAAAAAAGGTGACATCACTTTGGAATTCATTGGTATTGAATATCAACATGATGATATATTCACAAAACCATTAAATTATGAGAGAATAAAATACAGCATACATGATCTTGGCATGATAAATCTCAAATAGATATCTTACTTTTCATACTTTTCAATATTTTACTATGTTTTACTTTAATTTTTCATGATTACAGTTTCTCAGTTACTATCTGTCATGTTTACGGTCTCACCGTTAGCACTTTGTACTCACGGACCGACATTTACTATCTCACTGTAAGGATCACTGACATTCACTTACTTTCTCATCATGACTACCACTTACTGTCGCACCGTGACTACTGATCATTATCTCACCATAATGACCATTCACGGTCTCACCGTGGAAATTATTTATGATTTTCTTTTAACCCGTATTTGCTGTAATTTTTATTTCACCTCTTTTACTTTCCCAAGTTTTTATTTTGGGGATGATTGACATTCCCAAATGATAAAACAAAAAGTTTCACTCGACTCTTCACTCGTACTTTCTCTCATTTTGAACCCTTTCAACCTTCCAAACCCTTCTCTCTCTCTCTCTCTCTCTCTCTCTCTCTCGAACCCTTAGTGGATGCCAAGAATGTAATGTCTGCCATCATCCACACCTGAGAATCTCTACTTGAAGAAGAAGAATATTCCTCCTATGCTGACACCCAAAAGACCGTTCAATCTGAATCTGGTAAATCACAGTGTTGTACTGGAGAAATAAATATGCCCCGAATGTAATTTTCTAGCAAATCTCTGGTCTTGAAAGTGTTAAAATAACAAGGGCGGTTAGAGTGGTCCTCAAGGGAGAATAGACTGATCTCTCTTGGGCTAGTAGCGTAGTTCTACCAGTACATGCAGTTCTTGTTTGACTCTGGTGAACGTTATGTTGTGGGGATCTGGATTAATGGCCAAAGATTCTCTTTCTCATCGAGGTTTTGGGATGAATTCCTTAGAATACCTCATGAATGAATATGTGATGATTATTAGAGAGATCCTCCACCTACAACTGATTTATTTGATCTTGAAGATGCTCTAAAAACCCTAATAATAAATGGAACCAAGAGAAGGTCTATCACTGCAGAACTTGATGGAGAAACAAGGTTGTTGTTTAAGTTTGTTCAAAATCTGGTTAGTCCCTGAAAAGGTTACTTTTATGTGTTAAAGTATCAATTTGTGTTCTTGATTCATCTTATGAATAATGGACACAAGATTAACCTGTGAAAGTACATCATTCACCATATGTTTGAGTTGATTAAGGTTACATCCATGTCCGCATTTTTGTTTTACTCTCGGCTGATATCAGAGATGCTTGTTGCAAAAGGAATAGTTGGACCTAAAGAAGAAGTTCATATGGACTGTGAGTACTTTCTCTCTAAATACACTATCATGATAATGAAGATAAACTGGAACCATTGAAAAAAGGAGTGTGTGGAAGACAATGATAAGGTTTATGAGAAGTTTAATCCTGTGGATTATCCATCAAGACGGAAAGAAATTTCTGATCCTAGTTTGGGACTAGATGAGCATGGTGAGTATTCAGAAGGAGAGAAAGAATAAGCTGAAGTACCTCATAGGGAATAAGTTATTGTTGAGGAAGAAAGTACTGTTATTCCTCCTGTTGTTCTTGAAGAAGAAACTCATGCCCCTAGAGACGATGTTAATCTAGAAATCTAGCCTGAGGCTAAAAAATAATTAGTGGTCCCAGAATCTGAATAGCTAGCCATGGAATATCCTATAGTAGAAAAACTCCCAGGTGTCTAAGAATCAAATTTATAAGATCTCCATATTATGAAAGATGAAAATCATGATGAACTCCTTGTTATGAAAGAAGAAAATCTAGAAGAACTCCCTATTATGCAAGATAAAAATCTATAAGAACTCCCTGTGGAAAAATATTTTCCTAAAATAATACCCTCTGCTGAAGAGAGGATGGAGATAACCTATTAGCTGAATAGACAAGAGATGAATGAGGAACTTAGAGATGAACTGTAGATTTAGACCAAGCTCCTAAGCCTCTCAATTTAGAAAATGAAGCACCTGTTTAGGGGGTGGAAACCCAAAATCTTGAGTCTGATGAAGCCTCACAACCAATTGAGTCATTTCCTATGGATGCTCAGTTCAAATTTCATCATTTTTAGGATGTGATTGAGTCTCGGTAGGTTACTACAACTGATCTTGAGCTCTCTTCCCTATTTCAGTTGAAGTCAGTTTCTAACTTTGCACTTGAGAAGGAACCTGAACCTCTCCCTGTACCACTTCCTACACCTGAACCTCTACCTGAACAGCTTAAATTTTTCAGTAAGGATGATTTGAATGATTTTGGAGATACTATGTTATCTAGAGTTGAGAATCTTATGAACTCTCAACCTCATCCTGTGCAAAATTTTATTTAGAGATATGCCTCACTAATTTTGGAAAAGATCATTTGGCAGATCCAACCTAAGATGCTCCATGTAATTTAAGAAGTATGAGTTGAAAATAATTTTCTTAGTAATGATGTCAAAACCCAGAGAAGCATGGTTGAAAACATGCAGAAAGTGTTGCACTCAAGATCAGAGCCTACTACTGCTTCTCAAGAACCCACTATTTCTCAAATCTCTCGAGATGTTATCTCTTAGATTTACCGTTATCTATCATCCATAGATGAGAAGACTATGGAATGGAACAAATAGATGTTGAAGGAAATGAGAGAGATTTTGGTGAACCTTAATAAACTCATTGATGATTACACTGGTTGTTTTCAAAAGGTACTAAATTAGCTGAAATCTCTGACAATATCCGTCAAAGCTTCTAATACATCTGGTCAATCCTCTACCCCTTCCTTGGATAGTACTTTGCTCAGATCTATAGTTAAAGAAGAGATTCAGACAAATTTCAGTGGTTTTAATGTGAATTATTTATCTAAATTTTTCAAGAACTATGATAGAGTTCTTGACCTTGTGCAAATTCACTCCAAGATTGCAAATGATTCCCAGCAGGAGATTTCTAAGAAAGTGGATTTTTACTTCAACTGAATATTCTCCAAGGCTGATATTACCAACCACTTCAAATACCCTGTAGATAATATGTGAATTCCTCATGTGACCCAAGCCTTCAAAACCCATGACTAGAAGCTAACCGAGTTTACCTGATTGTTGGAAAAGTTCATGGAAAACAAAGATGACTTTGAAAAAGCCATGAAATATGGTGGGGAGATTATTGCTGACTTCATCACACTCTTGAGACATTATCTGCATGTCCAGAGTACAACGATTGTTTCTCCAACTGCTGCACCTCTCAGACCTAGGATGCATACATTCACCTCTGCCTTAGCCTCAACTACCATGTCTGTTAGCCACGATCTCAGTCAAATCAGGACTATGATTCTTGATCACCAACTGCCTAGATCTTCTACTGCTCATACCTTGGCTCCCTCAGTCTTTGAAGGTCTCCCTTTACCCACTCTATCTACCACCTCCCTACCTTCTTATACATCAACCACTGCCCCTATGGCTTCCTCTTCTGCTGCTACTAAAGGAAAATAGAATTCCAATCCTCGAAGAAGACCAGTGCATACTCCTGTTTGATGGGGAGGTCATTTTCTTTGTATCTCTCTTTATTTTATACTGCACCGTTTACTCTTAATGGAATACGCACTGTTTACCCTCTCTAACATCAACCTTTTGATAATCCCAAAAGGGGGAGAAGTTTCTGCATAAAGATTCTATCTGTTATTTTCTCTATAGTTGCATCTAATTTACACTTTCACTATGAATTATTTGTGATCATAAAAAAGGGGGATATTATTGGACTCCTCATGTATCAATCATGTTTTAATGATAAAAAATATCAAAAATGATCACAAATCTCCTTAATGGTAATGAATCTTATTCAACCTAGTTAACTCTTATAAATTATGTCATATCATGTGTATTTATGTTTCAAGTTCCCTCATGCTTTATAATGGTTATGCTCAATCCATTTCATGCATATTAATGTTAAAGTATGAATACAGGTTTTTTCCTAAGTACAAGACACCGTGAAGCCAAGAACAGTAAGCAAGACATCGTGAAGCCTAACACAGTAATCAAGACATCGTGAATCCTGACACAGTAATCAAGACACCCTGAAGCCTGACATAGTAATCCAGACATCACGAATCTAGACACAGTAAGCAAGACCCCGTGAAGCCTGACACAGTAAGCAAGACACTGTGAAGCCTGACACCGTAAGCAAGACACCGTGAATCAAGACATCATGAAGTCTAACACAGTAATCAAGACACCGTGAGAAAGACACCGTAAGGAAGACACCGTGACACTTAGACACTATGACACTCAGACTGTGATACTCAGACTCCGTGTGAAGGAGACACCATTTTCATAACATACTGTGACACTGTATCTTATACTATTTTGTTGTCTTTCAATTTAATTTCTAACAGTCATATTTAATGCTTTTAATGAAGATACATAATTAATGTTTTTTTGTAGACATAGTATGAGGAACGAGGTACGAAACACATGGAACATGTCAGCTAAAACACATGCATTCGAAGATAAAGAGTAGAGAGTGCCCAACAACCACAACGTGTGATACTGAATGAAAAAAAAGACTGAGCACGACCGCAAAGAACACATTGCAATATTTTCAAAGAAATAATTGTCTCATGCATGAAATCTGACTCTAATGAAGAACATACAAAGTACACTCTAATCCAGAGAACACCTTCAAATTATCAAAGATCGTGAAGAACTCAAGTTGAATCGCGACATTCTGTTTTTAAGAGAAAAACTAGAGAAGGACTCAGAAGTAATTCAGTTTAATCAAAGGAGTCCAGAGCTGCACTTCAAATAACTAGAGCATTATAAAGTCATATCTACTCTCTCTCAGTGATTCTTTTACTTAAATTTTGAGTAGTTTGTATACTCTGTATATTCCACACACACACTGACTCATGTACTAAACTAAAGGATTTATAAATCCTTACACCAAACTCTTTATAATTTTTTTACCCACAATAACTATGGAAGAGGTCCATGTGTGGCCTGGTTATTATCTTGTTTACCCATGAAAACTATAGAAGAGGTCCATGTGTGACCTGGATAGTCTGTGTATTGTTGTTAACCCCGATCCAGGGTGTGGATCAATGTTATTGATATAAACTTCTTTGTGGCTGGTGATCACCAAGTGTAATGGATTAGGTCTCAGCTTGAGATTGAACCACTTGTTTCATATCCGCTATGCTATTGAAATTTACTCTTCTCTGTTTTTTTGATTTATTGAATAATCTAGAAAACAATAATTTCACTTTGATAGTTAGTCTTGGAAAGAAGTTATAACTGATTTGTCTTAGTAAGATTACTTGAAAATTAATATTAATAATACATATTATTATTAATGGGAATTAATCAATCTTATAAGAAGTTTTTTAAAATGTCAATCTCTTATAACAGTATAACTTTGATTAACTGGGATGTATCTATTTTTGGGAAAACCATTTCTTTTATAATAATAGTTTTGTAACAGAAATTTTTATAGTTACTCAATTCACCATTCCCCTCTTGAGTGAACTAATTCGACCAACAATATATATTTTTCTAAAAGGTGATTATTTCATAAATATAATATAGATGTTTTCGATGAATTACAAGTTCAATTATAGTCTCCTTTTATGAATTCCCTATATTGTGTGAATGAATCACGTCGCATTGAGGGGTGGTAGTCCACAATTCCCCAAATGATGTTATCATATTAATTCACAATGGAATGTATTAAGGGTTTGTGATATTAAATGATTAAATAAATATAAATAAATATTTAATATCATATATATCATATATTAAAAGAGCTTCTATCATAATGGAGACCATGAGTGGTGGTAAAGGAAAAATGGACAGTCATCGTTTTATGAAATAGTAGTTCGTCGTACACAGAAACAATTTGTTCGTTAACCATTAGTTGGAGGTTTGTGTAAGTGGAGGATAAAAACATATCATAAAAACATCATATTATATTCAGGATACTAAATTTTTATAAAATAAAGGAATAATAATATTTGAGGGTTTTTCAAATGGGAAAAAAATCTATGGAACTTAATAAATGATGTTACCTCTGAATCGGGTAACTTCTTTTGGTTTGTAACAAAATGGTTTCTTAGGTGGATTTCTGACAAAAGTAAGACTTCTGGGTCTATGGTAGGGATTATTTAAAACTTTTTTGAAAGATATTGGATGATTAAATGTGTCTTGAGATATGTGATAATGAGGGATAGGTTGTGGTATTTTATAAGAGAGGAAAATGACTCACTTGGTATTTTTGAAAAGAAGTTAGGTGTAACCACGTTTTTACCTACTATAAGTAATAAAAATCCAACCAAAATCAATAATGTAATATTAGTAGAATAATTATTGACATAAAATGGGTTTTTATAAGTATCTAAGTAATTTTTAACCTTAAATAAAAGGTTTTGTCTTTTATTAAGCTTAATTTTTCCTCGATAATTGTTATTAATTTTAATTACATTCACTAATATTTTTGATAAAAAAAGATGTTATTATTATAAATTATAAATTATTCTGATTCCAAATATGAAATCATTTTTCCAAAATCCCTATCATAGAAGTGTCATAAATTAATTTAAAATTCATCCTATAGGCGGGACGACAATGAGGGTTTTTAATGTAAAAACATCTGAAAATTTTCTATGTTTTTATTATTAATTTCAATGTGAAAATGATTCCAATGACATAAATTTTATTAATGGATAAAAATAATATCTAATTAAATAGTAAAACTATTTATAATTATTATTTACTCTTATATAAAAAATAGATGAAAATCAGTTTTAAACTAAAATTCATTTTTTTAACAATTCATTAAAAATGATATGTTTCCAAAAAATATCAAAAATTCACCCAAACCTAATTTTTATGACTATAATTAAAATATTAAGTTTATTTTTACATATTAAATAATTTAAACTATAAATAATCATATTTAAACGGGGTTATCTATTATATGGTGGTGATATTGACTTTCAAAAAATATAGGTTTTTATGTGTGAAGTTGGGTTTGTTCTTATCTTATTCATATCAAAACAAATGGATGATTATCAAAAATATTTGATTGAATATGTAAAATATATATTTAATCAAAATAATTCTCTAATTGTAATTATTTATGTTTATTAATACAAAAATATTTTGGAAGCATAAAATTAATAATATTTCGTTTTATATCCAATTGGTTCGTATTTTCGTTTTTCATTAATTGGTAACCAATAAATTAATTATATTTTTATATAAATCCATTTTTTTAATTTTTTAATACTTCTCATATCTAATAAAAAATAACAAGGTCATGTTATATTATATTATACAATAATATTTTAATAATACATTGTTATTTTTTGAAACTCAGCATTTCGTGAAACACATGCTATTGAGGATGGTTGCTCTTGCATGTGAGGTATGATAACTCATATTTGTGTGAGTTACGAACTATATAATGTATTTAATTTATATAAAATATGAAATATATAGTATAGTCTTTGAATATTATATTCCATTACATTATTGTTGGCACTTTTCATAAACGCTATTGAATACAAGGTTCATACTTTAGAATTTAGGGGTGATATTAAGATACTATAAAAAGAATGTTTCTTGGGTGGAAAATTATATTTGGATTATCATTTAATTTTTTTATTCTAAGTTTATTATTTTAAATAAAATATACTACAATTAGTTTTTTCTTTACATTTTATTGTTATTTCCTTTAAAACAATGTTATATGCATTTTGAGTAAAAAGGACCCAAATTACGTGGAAGAGAATTTTTAGTGTGTTGGGGAGATCTTTATTGACCATTAATATTATTTACCTAATGATGAAATTATTATAAAATTTTAAAATTAATCATCCATGATTGTTCATTCATTAATTATATATTCTATATATATAATGGTGGAGAAAATAGTGTAGTATTATGTTTTATAAAAAATAAAATATTTCAGAAAAAAACTATCCATCAAAGATCAAAGATATAAATTCATTTTAAAAATATTGAACTTATTATTTGAATATATTAGCCATTGAGGGTTGATAATATAGAAAATAATTGAATCAATCTTGGATATATTTCTTTGGTATTATGGAAGATGGTTTAAGTGATTTGTTTGTATGAATAATGTTTACTAATTCCATGGTTCTCCATAAACCACTACAACAGAATAACATTTAATTATAATTCTAATTCCCTGACCCTAGAATCCCAGAGCTAGTGCCTTACTTTTTTACATTATCTTGATTACAAGGAAGAAAATCTTAAAGGACCGATGAGTTTCAATGTTTTGAAACAATATATTATATAATGAAACCTATATTACATTGGGAAGTAGAAAATAAAAAATGGTACATAATATCCTGAAATGAAATATATCCTTGAAATCTCATTAAATGATTTCTTCTCCATATCCTATATAATGGAATAAAAAAAGTGTGATCTCAAATTCCTATTAAGGTGAAGTACGACAGAAGTGGTAATGAATCGATGAGAATAATCATCCTAGAAAGGTAAATAACTAATTATACATTCCAATTATATAACTGGATACATAATAAAAAATATTCCAAGGTAAGTAATTTAAATACATTCCATTTAATAAATAAATAGATAATGAAATACATATATAGATAATTTTAAAGTGAATTTATCATAGATAAATAATAACGGAATCTAAATGAATGAAAAACTAAATTATTTGATTCCATGTTTCCTAGGTACATAGTACATGTACCATCAATACCATTCACAAGATGGTCCATGACATATCTGGTGAAGACCCCATTAAGGGTGCACAACTGACTCATCCCATGAGACTACAGATATAATATGGGGGTGTCTATAACCAGACCCCACTGATGTAGTATATCTTCAATAAATTATTTTTATATCAAATAAATGATTCATTTATTGAATAATTTTACTTATCAAATATCGGTATTGGGTAAAATATACAGGTTTATCAATATTTTCCTAGTTAATCAAATAACATTCATGTAAACACCATATATAAAAATGGTATACAGTTTATGAAATAATAATACCAATCACATAATATTTTTGATATCTAAAATAAATTTTATTTCCACTGTAAAATGGTAATTAGGAAGTGATTTCTTTGATATAATGTTAATAATCACAAAATAATTTGATATTGTAAAGATAACATTTACCACTTTTTAATATTCATGTCAACACCCAATTTATGAGATAATTCAAAGTAAAACCTTAAATACTATTATGAAAAATGGAATGATGATATAATATTTAACATGGGTAAGTAGATACACAACACATAAGAAATTAGTGTTGAATAAGACTTTTATCTCACAGATGTGAAATGTGGGATGAAAATCCCTTACCTTATGACCCCTTTATATTGAAGAAATTTTAAACATTAGTATATTGAAATTAGTCAGGTTGTTAACTTATTACATAAACATAATCATAGTTATAATATTACATACGATATTCTTATATTGTCTTATCAAATGTTTGTCAACAATGTATTATTATTTTCATCATCTCAGGTGTTAATTGTCTTGTTTTTTCTGGGTATGTTTTGGCCTAATATTTTTATTCTTCTTAAAAAAACCTAATTTCATAATATCAAAAATTTAAAACATGATTTAAATATCATAATTTTTCAGTATATATTTATTTATAACAATACATAAAATTTCAAGATATGAAATGGAATGCACCATTCATTGAGACAGTAGGTCGTACGTACGCATGAACACTACATCGATATCCATGTCTTGTATAATAAGTAAGTGATATATATATATATATTCATTTCATAATAATAATTATGTTTTATATATCACATTTTTTAATTAAACCCATCTTTAATAAATTCCGTGTAATCTGTTAATGAATCACACTGCTCTGAGGATGTGGTAGTCCACATGTCAAAAAAATTATTATCAAATTCCCAAAAAATAAAAATCATGAAGGTACTTTTTGTAAAAGAATACGAAAGAATAAATAAATTATAAATATCATATATATAATATATAAATTATAAATCCAATATTATTACCAAACATGAAAGGTTGTAATTGAAAAATGAACGACAAAGGTTCATGATGTCGTAGTATATGATGCACATGAATTATGAATTAGTATACCATTTGATAGATGTCTGTGAAATTTTAGGACATAAAATTATAATAAAAATATATATGAATACTTAATATAATTATTTTATTATGAAATAATTTTATAATAATAATGGATTCAGTGGAAAAATCCATAAGACAAAAGAGCTCAATGAATAACGTTACCTCTTCTTTGGGTAATGGCATTTGTTTTATACCAACAAAATCCTTTTTTTCTTTCATAAAAAAGTAACACTTCTAGGTTAATGGGTGGGATGTTGTGGTATTATTTGTTCTGGATATTTATGATCCAATGGGCTCAAGTTGTGTGACTAAGTGGACCTTGTTATAGTAGAGGATGAGTGGAATTCTTGTAAATATAGAAGGTAAACATAGTTGGGAGGTCTCTCTTGCATCATGTTCATCCAATAATGAACCAAATAATAGAAAAGGGATTATATGGTCTATATATATCCTTCCAATGGAATTTTTACTAATTTCTATGACACTTTTTCAATTAGATTAATTTTAGTCCCTTTTTATGCTAGTTTTTCTCTTAATCGATGTAATTACTTTTAATTACATTCACTACTATTTTTTGTAAACAACTATTTTTACCTTAATATTAATTATAAATTATTATGATTCAATATTTTGACTCTGTTTTTCAAAATTATAATCATAGAAGTGCGTGTAATTATTTTTATATTAATCTCATATATGTGTTAAAAAAATGAGTTTTTAAAGCAGAAATGTTCAAAACTTCAAAAAGTATTTATATCTAAATTTAATGTCAAAATTATTTAAATTAAATTAATTTTATTAATAGATGTAAAATTGAATCATTCGACATTTTAATCAATTTAAAATATAATTTATCACTATATATTATATTTATTAAAAAATAGTTGTTAGTTAAAATTAAATTTTTTTCTATTCATCACAAAGTGAAACTTCTCATGAAAATACAAAACAAAGTCCTTATATCATAGATAAAACATTAATAATTCAATAATGACATTTATTTTTTCATATAATGTTTATAAAATTTCAAAAATTTATTTTTAAAATAGTTTCACCATTAAAAGGTGACAAAACATCCATTAGAATAAATTGGATTTTTATGTATAAAATTGGATTACTGTTATCTTATTCTTATAAACTGTATTTAATGAATATAAAAACATTTTATTTAATATATAACATAAAAATTTCTTTATTATCATTCACTAATATTTATTAATTTAATTTATTATTATAAAACACCTCGGTGGACATAAAAATAGGTTTTTATAAAAACATTTTCTTTATATTAAATTGGTTTGTATATCATTTCTAATTAATTGGTAAAAATTGAATTAAAAAATATATATTTATAAGTTAGTAAATCATATTCATATCATTTATTTTAATGGATATTTTTTAACTTATTATATTAAGTAATATTATTTTATAATATATTATTGTTCTGTACAACTTGGTACTATGTGTGACACCAACCAAATGAATGTTTCATGTGCCAAGAGCTAATATCAGTTTTGTATAATGTGTAAAATAATATTGTAATTGAATATATATAAATTAATTAACAATATTAATTTTATTCTAAATGTAAAATATTGTAACAAATAGGGGTATTACATTTTTCAACCCTAAATAAATTACATTCTCACAATTCAAACACGATCTCAGTAATCATGGGTTTGATACTTGAAAATACTATTGTTGAATAACTAACATTTAAATATGATTAATGTCACATATTATTAATAATATGGAAATGGAAATGTGAATTTTTTGACAAAAATATCTTTTGAATAAGATAATATTTGTGAAAATGTAAACGTAGATGAGAAATCTAATTATCAAGTTCTTATGGAGAGTGATAGTGAACGTGTTCATAAAAAATATGTAGACAAAAAATCCATAAACTAGAGGTATTAACTATTAAGGTAATAAAACAACTTTTTTTTCAATACCATTTTATGTAGAGTTTAGGAATTCATTTACCCTATAAGAATATAAGTAAATTTATTTTTCTATATTACTAACACTATATTATCATTTGGTCATGCATAGAACAATTTTTACTTAACTTATTAGAACAATTAGAAGAATATAGGGAAGTAATACACTAATTTCTTGAATGTCATCCAATGATCAACATAATCTATTTCAGAAATGGTTAAATTTTCCAAATGAGTGTGAACCAAAACATTAAAATAAAATTAATTGAATTTACAAAATTAACTTATAATTATCCATATATTAATATAAAGAAGCTCCTAATTTTCACCTTCCAAACATGTTGGGGAATTCAACATTTATTTTCTTGAGAAATGTTAATAAATTGAATTAAAAAAATGGTACAAGATTTTTTTTTATTTTTTAAATAAAAAATAGGTTAATATATATATTCATTATATATGAAAAATTCATTAAACTCCGTCAATGATATTATAAAAAAACATTTTCAACAAATCATTAATCATTTTCAGGGTACTCAGTACCATCCATTTTACAATATCAAATTCTATTATCTATTTATCCAAAAATAATTATCTCAACATTAGGAACACATTAAGGATTTTCATTCAACCAATCAATTTTTTTACAATAAGTTCAACTTTTCACTAAATAATTTTTCATTGTCATCGATACCGAATAAACATTATTTTTAATAATTTATGAAAATGTATTGTATTATAATCCTTATATATTACATAATACATATTTCCAGTATATAATTTATAAAATAATTTTATAAAAATTATTCAAATATCCAAATAAAAAATATAATTATTCATTTCACTTCTTCTCTATCAATATCATAATATTATCCTTGATCCCATAGGTTCTTCAGAGATATAAAATCTTGATGATCAGGGAATTTGTTTGCACATTTCCCCATCTTCATGAAATTATAACTCAGAATATAAGAATTTTCCTTATCCCCTTATCATTATTTTACTAGGGACCCCTTTCTACACACTTATAAAAACCACCCAATCCCATCAATAATTTCCTAGGAAGATATTTTACACAATTCTCAAATGGTTAGAATTTATTTATTCCATTATACTTATTTAATATATCGCCATTTTCTTGGTTTTTAAAATACACATCATTCTCTTGTTTTTCTATGAAAATGTATGATTGTGGGAATCCCTTCTCTATTTTTAGGGAATATATAACTATTTCATCATGCAAAGAAAATGTTTGAGAAAATTTAGTCCTTCAAATATATGTCTTAATCCCTTCAAAAAAAGTGATTAATCTTATACTCCCTATTGTGTGTATAATTTTTAGCATAACATGCTCACCATGTAAATGTAGCTTCATACTCTTCAACCCTTTATTCATCTTTTTTTAACTAATAAATTGCACATCATCTAAGTTTTTTTCTCATGAGGAAAATATTTTTCAAAAAAATATGTCCTTAAATTCATTACAATCCAAGAGTCTTATATACACATACTCCCTAGTATTCTGGATCTAGGACCAATGTTGATCAACATCACCATTGATACAATAGACTATACTTTTAGCCTTTTTACTTTTCACCACTTCCCAATGCATTTAATATCTTCTCTAAACATGTAATACATTACTCATCTACCATTGCTTCTATAATAACAATAAATGATGGGGGAATCTATATTATAAAATCATCCAACAATAAAGAAACTCATTATGGAATAGGTTTCTCTATCAGGGAATGGTCACGGGTCATAACATGATTAATATGTCCTAATCTATCCATAACTTGCTCAGTACCAACACCATCAATATTAGAATTCTTAGTAGGGGGACTATAAATTTTCCATGTGTATTAATAACATTATTTCTTCCATGTTCTATTTCTAAACCATGGAATATACTATATTATATTAGAATTTTATAAACATTATATAATTATAAATATTTTTTAATAATTAACAGAATTTTAAAAATTTATTCACAACTAATCTCAAAATAATTAACATTTTTTAGGGATTTAATTACTTTTAAATCCTTCATAATGATTTCAAAAGAAAATGTGAATTGTCCTAAGAATATCCAATATAATTGTCAAACCAAGTCTACTGTAAGGCCCATTTTCATGTACAAGGTTATACTTGAGTAAATCTCGAAGAACCTTTTTGTAATTGTTACTCCTAGTAACATATGTTCCATAACAACATCCACCTATATTATCTATATAGGGATATATTTCTAGGTAGTTGCACATAATATCTAACTTTCAAAAATTTAAGGACATTCTTTGATACTTATCCTAAAATTCTATGATAGGGCCATCTTCCACAATCTATGTTTTCAAAAAACTATTTTCCATTATTTCTTCTAAACTTTCATTGATATCAATTGTAATTTCTGGACCCCATAAACCCATAGTTGGCTATTTAAAATAATACTTTATAAAAGTTACATAGAATCAAATCCCAAAGAACTTATTAGTATAGTAGTTTTGGAAAACAAGATTACATACATGATACTCATATTACATTATTATGTAGAAAAAAACATGATACATAATAAATTGAGTTGAACAAAATCCACAAAAACTCATTCACATATTAACTCTTCATATCATGATGAATTGAAAAAAATGAGGGTGATATCATATGCTTAATAATGGTATGTACAATAGAATAAGTAATGAATCAATGAGAATAATTAACATGTAAAGGTAAATAACTGAGAACACATTCCATTTATATAACTATAAAATAAAAAATCAATATGGAAAGGTTATTAACTAAAATACATGCCATTGAATTAATTAACTAAGAATAATCTACATCTATAGATAACATCAAATTTAAACTCACATGGATAAATAATAACTGAATATTAACAAAGGAAATATGCAATTATTGGACACAGTGTTTCCTTGGTACATAGTACCTTTAACATTAATACATTCCACAATATGGTTTATAAAATATCTGATGAAAACCCACTATAAGGCTAGAAAACTAACTCATCTCACGAGACTACCAATGCAACAAGAGGCTCTCAATAATAAGAAACTACCCATGTTGTACCTATCCAAATAAATAGTCATATATCAAACAATCTATTTAATTGGTGAAAAAAATTTCATTTTCAAATATTTTTATAGAGAAAAATGGATAGATTTATCAATATTTCCCCAGTTAATAAAATAATTTTCAAGTACACACCTTTTATAAAAAGGGAATATGGCTTTGAAAATAATTATAGACATCAAATAACATTTTGTATATATAAAATAAATATGATCTTAAATGGGAAATGGTCATAAAAAAGTAATTGTTTCAAGGTAATGTTTTCAATCACAAAAGAAAGTGAGATTACAAAGAAAACTTTTACCACTCCGTATTTTTCAATTCAAGACCCCTTGGAAGAGATAATTCAAAGTATAATAATAAATTCCATGATTATAATTGTATTTATGATAAAATAAATTGAAATGGGTAGTATATACTTTCAAGACCCATCCCCTAGGGCCCATGTCATGACTACCCCAAGGCCACCTTCTAAGGATAGGGGCTGACAACTAGTACTGAGAAGGAATATCCCAAACGAGAAGGCATTGGATTTAAACCTTTACACATGCACACAACAAAAACTAGAGAAAACTGTGTATCTGTCTCATCCATTACACTGAGGGTTATGCTAGCCAACTGTTGAGTGATCAGATACACCCTATTACATGTGAGTCTATCCTATGATTCATTTTCTTACTTTTCACTGATAAAGGAAAACTTGGTCCCATATTTGTGGGCACACCGCACTGTGTTCCTAAAATAGACGATCATGGCTTGGACGGATAATATCCAGTCTATACCAGAATGACATCACAATGACACAACGCCACTACTAGGATATCCTTGCCAAATCTCATGCCTCCAAGAGTAATCTCACACTGCTAACACAGTTTCTAATTGTCGAATCCCTTCCTGTAGAAGTCTATAATCATAAGGATTGATCCAATGCCTCAATCAGAATCTACAATCTCCGAACAAGTTTTGTGGAAAGGAAAGAGTGACTTGAACCTATGTCTATAATAACTTCTAATAAAGTGGATAATACATGGATCATACCTTGTATCATCTCTGTGATGTCTGGACTATAGGTGTTGAATTTCGGATTCTAACCACGCCCTTGCCCACCTACTTCTAGATCCTGTGGTGGACCAACTGGGGGTGGTGGTGGTAGTACTTCATACATACTCTCACCTCATATCTCTTGTCCTTATCCTCTTTTACATCCACTATTGGCATACCACCGTTTTCCTATCTATGCCTCTGTCTTGGCGGTCCCTCAACAATCTGTTGGTCTATTGCATGGCGATTCAGGCAATCCCAGGCAATGTTCCCTTTCTCACCACATGTATAGAATACTCACCTCCCATGATGACTCCCTCTAAACCTAGAGCCTCTTACAACTGACCCTGAGTCCTAGGGATATCCTCTGAATGGTCTGGCACATTTGGGCCTCTACCCCATCTTTCGGTGACACCACCATAGATGACTTGGCCACCCATCGCCTGGTGGTATCTCCCACTGTCCGTTCCTGCTCAGTGAGGAAGCTCCATACTAGTAGATATCGCTTGAGCAACCCATCTAACATAGTGATGTTGAGGGAAGTCATTATTTCCATGATCTCCTATCGAATTTCGTTTTTAAAGGTTTGGTCCCTAGAAAAAGGGTCTCAAACCATATCTATAGAGTAATGGGAGAGGGCCATGAACCTCACAAATTTCTCATCCATTTCTAGGCTTCCCTACTATAAGTGAAGCAGCTCATGTATGCACAGAGAGTGCAATGTAGTGGGAAAGAACTCTTCCCTGAAAACTGACTCAAAGTAAGACATGGTGAGGGTCTACTCCCCATGAGTATGGATCATCAAACTCCACCATCTCCCTACCAAGCCTAGCAGAAGGATTACAGCTAGAATGACGATCAGGTCAAGTGGAATTCTCACTAGGAAGAAGACTAACATGACAGCCTGCAGCCAAAACTCTACGACCTGGGGATTTGTCATCCCCAAAAACCTAGGAGGTCTCTTTATATGAAACTCATGTAAGGAATTGGTCCTACGTGTGTCCTATATAGTTAGAGACTATAGAAATTGTGGATCAACCTCCAGTGGTATCAGTAGGACACCACCTGGAGGAACCATATCAGGAAACAGTCCTTGTACCGAAGCCTCATCACTCTATATACCATCCTTGTGGTCATACAATAGAATACTAGCTGGTTGTCTATGCGGAGGAATCCTGGAAGAGATCTAGATAAATATATATTTGTAGATTATACCTAGTGAGATGAATATGACTCAAAAAGATCATGAGAAAACATCCAATGATGCATGCAACCAGTGTTTTCTTGTACCGAGTCAAAAATTATAATTCAGGGTCCTGGTGTATAGATACATCTACTGCCACACAAACACTGGACTTTATGGAATGAATGCCGAACTTGAGACACTTGACACTATTTTACCATAAAAATAGTCAGATTATTAGTTTTTTTTGGTATAAACAACCTCATATGATATTACTTTGTCATTAACCATCCCCCAGGTCCCATGTCGCGACTTCCCCAAGACCTCCTTCCATAGTCCAGGGGTGGTGACTAGCATCGAGAAGGTATATTCCAAAAAGGTAAGGAATTGACTTTAAACATGTACACATGAGCACAAAAAAAAATACGAAAAGGTAAACACTAATTAAACCAAAACTTTTACTGAGAAAACTAATAAAAGTATAGTACAAGCTGAAAAGTAAAAAATGGTCCATAATACAAGCACAAAACCACAAAGGAAAATACATCTGACAAGGTCCATATGCTCAAACCCTACCTGAATTGTAGGTGGAGGGTACCTTTCTATAGCTGTAGAAGTACATCCTGTTTTTCACATCTCACTGGGCATCACCTGGTCTCGGACAACCAAGGTCTTCATCAAATCATCGATCACATGAATGAGACACAACACATGCATGAAAAGCCTGTGTAAGGGTGATTAAAAAAATACTCAATAGGGACCCCAAAGACATAATGTAAATACTAAAAGGAAATACTTCACAATAATATCACACAACAAGATGAAAAATAAAATACTTCTCACACCAGGTATAACTCAAAGTATAGAATGTATGTTTTTCAGTCATATAGCGGAATCATCTTGTAATATTTAAAGACTCATTCTTAATGATCCACTAAGGTCCACTCGGCTGATGGACCACTGAGGCCCGCTCGGCTATTGGACAACTTAGGTCTTCTAGGATTCTGGACTATTGAGGTTTTCTTGGATGCAAGACCACTGAGGTTTGGTCATCCGTTGGACCAATGAGGTTCACTCGTCTGCTAGACCATTGATATCCGCTAGTCTACTAGACCATGGTGGTCCACTCATCTGGTGGACCACTGAGGTCTGCTCTTATGTTAGACCACTGATTTCCACCTGTCTACTTGACCACAGAGGCCCACTCATCATATCCTTCGCTTCATAGCCAACTGTAGGATGCCCGCTCTCCAGTGCACTTGATTTCGGGATAATCTACTCCTCAAGCCATTGGTCATATCTCGACTACCATGAAAACTCACTTATATTTTATGCAGTATACCTATTATTTTCAAGGTACACAACATCGCATAAGGTGCGTCTATCAGACGCCCAGTCTGAATGATGTTGGAAATTTTGTAAATAGGGCCTGGTTGTGTCTAGGCCCGGTCTGACTTGGTTGGACCGACCCAACCAACCCAGCCAGCGTGTCCTGTATGACCCAATGCTATTCATATGACCTGAACCAGTTGGGTTTTGGTGGATCTGATCTGTCTTGGTCTAGTGTCCAGGACTATTATTCCATGTAGGACCCAACCTGGTTTGGTCGTTGGTCCAATCTGCTAGGTCACCAAGCGACCTAGTTCTCATCTGGTATGGTCTGACATAGTCAGGTTGGTTTTTACAAGCCACGCTTCCTAGGGTCCTGGTGTTTCAATTGGCCCAACCCGCATTGGCAGGTCAATTATCCTCTAGCCCAGGCCACCTAGCAGCATGTTTTATTTCTTTGGCCCACCCCTCATCATCAAGATGATTTGGATCCATCATGGATGCCACACTGGCATCATGTTTATGTGGCAATGTGGACAACCTCTACACCCAGTCTATTCTAGACTGCGTGCCATCAACACCGTAACCCTCCCAGTGGGCCTCTTTTCTGGATGTTGTGCCCGATCGGCTCCGCCATCATCCACTATAGTTGCACCCACTGGCCACGTCCTACGATACCTCGGCACACCACGGGGCATGCCGCCTCCCACCTCATACCGCATCCTAGTTGTTGTGGCCTTGTGACATTGTCTCTCGCCAATGCTGCAGCTTTCCAGGTCGTGGCCCTTCTCGCTTGGTGCTGTGTGAAAATGCACCACTGACTGTTGTGCCACGATGAATGGGAAGAACACATCAACAAAATTGGGGAAGGATTTGAATAAATTAACACGCAAAGAATGATTTAAGAATTTTTTTCATGTTGGCCTATATGATTTCTTGTTGGTAGGATCACGAGGAACCAAAATAAAGTGGAATAATCACTAAGACAGATATCCCCTTTTTAGATTGCAGTATTAACCCCCCTCTATGAACGATCGATCCAAAGGTCAAATTTTTTGTGAGTTTACCCGCATTCAGCGTTCAAAATAATTTATAGGGAGAATCAATTCACACGAAAAAGAATAAAACCATGACCTATAAAAGAATATTGCTCAAGGATGATCATTCATCATCATATATTGATATTTGGTCTTGAATCCACTCACCAAGGTTGTGGTATTCATCTTTGGATTTGCAGACATTCGTCATTGGAGAGGTTCCCTTTTTCGTTCATCAAAGGAATTTCAGGTTTTTTCTTCAACACTAAATTCCCAGTTTAAGTAATGAAGGAAGACATGTGTACATTTCAGGTTTAACAAACTGGTTTTTTTATTGAAGTTCATTATTGTGATTTAGCGTCACCTCGTCGTTGTACCGCAATGCTGATGAGTTGATTCATAATGAAGAAGAAAATCTAATAAAATAACTTTTAAATTTATTTTTTTATTCTGAAATGTCTAAAAATTAACTTTCTACCTTAACTCACATTGTTTGAGGTTAAGATCTTCCTAAGGGAAGAACACTCTCATGAGATCAATAGTACTATCATATTTCCAATCCAAGTAACCAATTAGGTGTTATAAGGTCTGTAAAGTAAAATAATTTTCACTCAATTATTTTATTTACAGCTAAAATCTACTTTCCACTATTGGTCCATGCCTGCTAATGTTAGGAACATTATAGGTTAATCCCGAAACTATGAATTCAATGGTTCCCTCATATTTTTGATCTGGGCCTTAGTTTCAAATTTAGAGAAACTGACACTCATGATTATTTAGTGAACTTTTAAAATAGTCAAAAATATGTTCCAACCACTCCGGGCCTCAAAATTACATGCCGTCTCAGATCCTGTTCTTGAATTAATCTCATTTAATTTTCAAAATATTTAAATGGAATTCCAGGGTATTACATATGCACCATATAAAAGAGTTAAGTGCTTAATATTAAATTTATCTCACATATGTAAGAAGATAGATGAAAATTCATTAACTTATACTTCATTTTCTTAAAACACCTTTTGAAATATAGTTTAATGGTTTTTAAAATGTATTTAACTTATAAAAGATTCATAATCATATGTATAAAATCATACATGATCTTTTTATATTATCTTAGTAACCTTTTGTTAACGATATTCATTATTTTTATCATTTTAGGTGTCAATTGTCAGGTTTTTCAAGTATGTTTTAACTATTATTATTTTTATTCATACGTAGATCATGACATCATTATATACAAGATTTAAACCATTATTAAAATATCATATATTTATAGAATATATTTATTTGTAATAATACATGAAATTTTGAGATAGGAAATGAAATTCACCAATCATGGAGACAGTAGGTCGTACGTATGCATGAACACTACTTCAATTTCATTGTTATATTTATAAAGATATTGATATATGTATAAATATGTTATCATTAAATTATACTATTTATGTTATATATATATATATCACCCATTTCAATTAAAACTATATTTAATACATTTCATGCAATGTTTGAATGAATCACATCACTTAATGGAGGAAGTAGTCCACACATCCACATATGATGTTATCGTATTCCCAAAAAAATAAAAATCAAGAAGTTATCTGTTATAAAATCACTCTAGTAGCATAAATTAATTAAAAATATCATATATATATCTTATAATCTATAAATATATCATTCTTTTCTTCCTTAAAAGGTGGTAATGGAAGAATGAATGACATTAGTTCGTGAGGCGGTAGTTCTTCGTACACTTGAACAATGATTGTGTGTCCCATTTGATTGAGGTGTGTGAATGTTTACATCATAACCATAAGATAAAAATAAATTAGTATATTTTGGATACTTATGTTTTTATATAATAAAAATATAATAATAATTAAAGTGGTGGATAATGAAAAAAGAAATGAAATAGCTCATTAGAGAACGTTACCTCTTCTTTGGGTAACTCCTTTTGGTTTACTACGAAAGTAATCCTTGTTTTACTTAATAATCAATTTGATTATTCTAGTATTACGTGATTTCCTTTTTTGTATTATTATATCCATTTTTCGATTATCTAAATGGATTTAGTGTTGGGAATAAGATGTAGGGGTGAGTGCTTTTTTATAGTGGAGAAGGAGTGGGATTCTTGTAAATATAAAAGATAAACACTATTGGGAGGTCTCCTTTGAAATAATCTGAATCAAATAATGAAAAAACTTTATAAATGGAGGGTAAATATCTAAATATATCCATAATATGGCATTTTTACATGTTTCTAGATAAATATTTTCATTAATATTAAGGTTTTTCCCTTGTTAAGATGGGTTTTCTCTTCATCGATATAATTAATTTTAATTAATTTCACAAATTCTTTTGGTAAAATGATGTATTGAAGAAAATATAAATTATAAAATATTATTATTTAAAATATTCAATAATTTTTTACAAATCCCAATAATATAAATTCCATAAATTAATTTAAAATCAATCTCACAGTCGAGACGAGAAATAGGGTTTTTAATGTGAACATGTTGAAAAGGTCTCTATGTTTTTATATCTAAATTCAATATAGAAATGATTTCAATAACCTAAATTATACTAATATATATATAATTGATCTAATTTAACGTTAAATGCAACTTAAAAAATAATATTACATTGATAAGTGCATTTTATCCATACATTTTACAGTATTTTAATGTATTTATTTGTGTATGTAATGGATAATCATGCCAATTTTGGAATGGAT
The DNA here is from genome assembly GCA_963277665.1 of Viscum album. Lineage (NCBI taxonomy): Eukaryota > Viridiplantae > Streptophyta > Magnoliopsida > Santalales > Viscaceae > Viscum > Viscum album. Next base: position 284,600,246 of record OY728151.1, on the reverse strand, counting down.
TAATTAATTTTTATGTTCTATGGTTGGAAAAATGATTTATGAAAATTCAATGAAAATAGGATATTTATGGAGATGTTTTACACTTCACACCATGAGTGATGTGAAGTAGCATAATAGTAGATTTTTGAAGATGGAGAAAGCTGGAAATTCTCGAGCAGAGTCATTACATGTCATGTATTCTCTTTACACAATGTGAATTTTCAAAAGTTTTTGCCTCATAATAAAATACATGGATAGTTAAATTCTATGAAATTAAATTACACTTATTCCATTCTCATTGCATGATGTAATATATTTTTGGAAATTTGATTGGAGAAGTAACGCAGAGATTTACATTACTTGAGAATTAATCGATTACACATCGTGTAACAAAATAAAACGTCATGAATTTTTTGACAGACACAAAAAAATTAAATGATATAAAACTAATAGATTTTGGGTTTGGATATAAATTAACCCCTCGGCCACACTTCTATCATCATCTGGGAGTAGCGAGAGTTTGAGAGTCATCAACCGAGCACTTCTTGCATAGAGTGACACCACAAAGACCGAATTCTCTGCCATTTTTCTTTGAGTACCCATGATACTAATTCTAATCATGATTATAATATGCAATTAATTTTATTTCATATAGGATGATATAAATTTTGGGGAAGTGCTATTTGGGTTTGATTCTATTTATTATTTATGTTTTGGATTGGTGAAAACTATTTATTCAATCCAATCCATCATATCTTTATATTGTATGATAATTGTTGCATTGTAAGGAGTATTATTTAATGGAATCAATTGATTTACCAATGTTGTGTATGTTCATTATGAAATATACATTAGTTATGTTTAAATTTGGGTTTGGTTCACCTATTTTTGTGTATTCACCATGTAGATGACCATTCCAAAGGTGCATTCACATGATTTGTGCAGGGTACACAGACCAAGTATCCATGATGACCTAATTTCAATACCAAATCTCAATAAATCAATTTCTAATTAAATCTATAGAACATGGACCTAAAAATCACTAAACTTGTGATTCCTAATTTATTTATTTCAAACCCCACTCCCTTTTTCCATTTCATTTTCATCCAAAAAAATCTAACAATTTTAATTTTAGTTTATTTAATTTTGAACATATGATCTCTACATATGGGTTAGACACTCAAACATAGGAAGTAATACATTTTTATTTAGATATTATATTCTTTTTGAAATTAAAAAAATATTGTATCCCTATTGGATTTAATGATGTCCTATAGGCTGCCAAATTATTGCCATCGTTATGGAGGATGGTTGCTGATATGTTTAAACTAAATAGATATCTTGATAACTAGTTTGAGTTTAATTCCTTATTTTATACTTTCTCTTGTCATGTCATTGTTTGAGGTAATATTCTATTAAATTACTACTCAACTCATGGAAATGAAAAACTAAATATCTTGATTTGAACTTAGAGCTAGAGAATTCCTGACACCAGTTGAGAATGGAAAAGGAATATTCTGAGAATGAATAGAACATTATGGATAGAAGATGAAAATTTGATTTAATTGTTCATGAGTTGGGCCAACTAGAAGGACCAAATGTCAAAGGAACAAATAAAGGGGGAAAGTGTTGATCAACTATGAAATACTATAAAACATGGAGGTATATAAAAACATTTGTATACCCCCATCACTGCTCAACAATTTTATATCAATAAATAGGTCATCCAAATGATTACACATTCACTGCAATTCACAGGGCTACACCATGAAGACCCAAACACACAAATAAAACGATTCATGTAAATTTGTGATGGTTTCCTTTTACAAATCATCATAAATGACAATGAAAGTCTATGCCTGTTTATATACTCATTGAAGGAAAAAAGCATGGTAGTGGATCTGAAGTCTTCCCCCCACATTCAATCACAACATGGGATGATTTGTTAATAATGATTATAACAAGGATTTACCTACCCTCAACATAAATGGATATATGAGTATGTATTTTAAATTATGAGTAATATAATGAATAATTTTTATACAGTTCATGGTATACATTTAAAATTTTAATAAGAAGACGTTATCATCAAGGAATTGAAATGTGGTTATTAATTAAAACTTTTTATAAATGATTATCATAGTGAAATCCATCAATACTATATTCTGTTGAAAGAGGTTTTCTAATGAGAAAGTCAACAGAGGAGAGAAATGAGTTGTTGAATGAGATTTCTAGAAACATATTTTAGTTGCAGTTGGAATAAGGGAGAACCCATGGAGGGAACATAGTGGACAATAAATAGGTTTCCACCAAAATTAATGACATTCCAAAGAAACATGATGAGGTGATGGAAAACAAAAATCTCCAAGGTATGTATTATAAACATGTAAATTATTTAGGTTATTATCATCAAAATTAGTTTAATGAGTGGAGACTAAAAAGATAAAAAAATCAAATATGAATCGGGGCTAATGATTTTTGCTGAGACAACAAGGTTTACATCCTCAAAACCAAGGGATAACACTAAATAGTAAAGTCCATTCACTCAAGTATACTCTTACAACTTTTATGACCTCAATAAGATCCTCAATTAATGATTTTACAGCATACTCAAAGAACCAAGGAACTGAAATTAAAGAATTAATAAATGACTCGTAGAAACAACAAATTATAATGAAGAACATAGAATGTAAAGTTGGTTAGATTTCCAAGAAACTCAGGGAAAGGAACATGCAAGAGTTTAAAAAAATATTAGAAAATAATCCTCACATAGATGTGAAATACAAATTTCCTAGCAGCGGGAATAATATATGGGGGGATGAGTATTGAATTTTTAGAAAGTAATGTACCACAACTAGATGATGTAATTAAAGAAAAAATCAGAGAATTTTAAGAAAATAGTGATGAATAAGAACTACCTCTATTACAACCCCCACTACCTTTTTAACATCGGGTCAAGAAGGATAAGATTGATGAGAGAAAAAAGAAGTTATTATATATGTTCAAGAAGTACACATCGACATCCCATTCATAGAGTCAATCACAGAAATTCCTATATAGGAATATTTCTTGAAGTAGTTGGTGAAAAAAACTATTCTTGAAGAATTATCCACCATACCACTGACTTGAGAATGCTCAGAAGTAGTTTCAATCATCCTAATAAAGAAGCAGAGTGATTTAGGTAGTTTTTCAGTTCCGAACACTCTTGGTACTAATGAGTCTGGTAGTGTTTTAAGTTATTTTTGTGCCATTATAAAAATAATTTCATATTAAACATTCAATATTGTAGGATTGGGAGAGAATAAACCAAATACAGTTACGATTCAACTAGACAACACAATAGTGTGTCATACACAAGGACTACTTGAAGATGTCTTCTTTAAATTAGAAAATTTCTATTTTCTATAAGACTTTCTGGTGATGTCCATGGATGAAGAAAAGAATACAATAATCATGGGAAGACCATAGCTATCTAAAGGATGTCCACTTGATGATGTTCACAATGGAGGGATAATTTTAATAGTTTGATGATCATAAGTGAAGTTCAATTTTTACTACACAATGTATAAATCAGATGAAACATTTAATTACTTTTCAAGAGATAATTTAATTTAACTACAAGACTCTATAGGCCATGGAAGAAGAGATGAAGTAGCTTATGTGAAAATTAAAGGAGAAAGTGTGAACCAGATAAATAAAGGTAAGAAAGTAATGAAAAAATCTGAAGTTAGTATAGTAACTTTCTTTCAAGAAGAATGCAATGAAGGAGAGTAGATTTGGACAGTCAGTGAACTGCCATTAAACTTTTCAATAAGGGACATGAATAACTATATTGGGACCATGGAATTGAGAATGTATTCCCAAATAGAATAGTAAAATAAGTTTTAGAAAATGGGAGAGGACTTATCAACACATAGGAATCAATGCTTCAATGTTTTGTAGATCTAGATCAGGTAATAGATTTCCTACCATCAACCACATGGTGATAAATTAGGTCAGGTCAAGCCAATTATGGTAATCAAAATCATTTTATGGAGGAAACTTGATTTTTTAGTATTTTTTTATTTAATTTTTTTAGAGTAATCACTCATCCCAATATATTTTTATGTTTTATTCTTATAGCCTATTATTTCACTTGTGTATGTGTTTTTTTATAGGGCCATAAATGAAGGTTATTGATAAAATAAAGGAGTAGAATAAGATATAAATACATTCCATGTCGTCAATGGAATTCAAACCTCATTAAAAGATGCATGCAGTATCTATTTATCCCAAGTTTGAAGTATCAATTTAAAGCGGGGTAATCTTTTCATTTTTTTGAATTTCTTATTGTACTCACTACATTTTAATAATTATGATATTTAATTTCAAATTTCATGCCCCATACATGATTCTTACTTTACTCGACTAAACTCAGAGACATAAACTACCTTGGATAATTACCATACCATTTATTTAGATTTTCATTCTATTAAATTTGAATGAGAAAAATAAGAAAAAGAATTATTAGAGATAATCTTGTTGATTATGATTTGATAAATAATGACTTATGGAATCATGTTGTTTATAGTACATGAAATTTGTCTATGATTTTTCCATGAATTGAATTTATGATATTTTTGTTAAATGATTTAATAGTTTGTTTTCATTTCCATGATTGATTGACCCAACCATTCATCTCATTCTTGAGATATCTACGGATCCAATATTTCCGAATTTTTTCTATAGTATATTTCTTGAGAAAATGAGGCAATATTTCTTATATAACATGATTCTCATATTATTGAAGATGTTTTTTCAACGATTATCTTTTAAAAGGATTGATTAATTATTTTTGACTAGCCCTTATCCTGAGAACCACCTTTCATTAACCCATTTTCAATCCTATAGAGGATGTGAAAAACATGTTTAGTAAATAATCCATTCTATAAGACTATATTTTCCATTCATACCTTCCTTAATTTTTTTTTCATGATTTTTAAAATAAAAAGTGCGGGGGGGGGGGATTTTTTAGTGTGTACCTGGTTATACATCATTTGGATTTTTTGCTGGGGGATTTTTTATGATATGGGGAGAGGCCTTGAAATATTTAATTGTATTTTATAATTCACCTATCTTGCTAAAAATAAAAAAAAATGAAGAAATTAATAAAAATTGGGTTGTGTTTTGGGATAATCAAAAATCTACATTTCTTGGCTGAAAATATTTTGATCATACGTGGCAAGGTTATGGATGTGAAACTTTTTTATGCATAGCTTTTGAAAAAGAAATAAATTAGAAAAGGAAAAAATAGAAATAGAGTTTGTTTCATTCATTGAAATTGCAGTTATCATAGGCCCACATTGTGCTCTTTGGGGGAGAAGAAGATATTTTCATTGATCTATTATTGATACCACACATTAAATTTTATAGTCAAACCACCTTTTTGAGCTCTAATTTTTATATCATTTATCTACCTCCACAAAGAATCGGAGTCCTTTGATCCTTTATAGTGAAACTTTCATGATTAATTTAAATCTTTTTCTTTACATGGTGAAGATGTTATATGACTTACAAGCATATTGTAAGTTACACGTTTTTGTGGTATGTGTGTAATTATATTCATTTTTACCTGATAATGAGTATACAAATTATCATTAGGTAAATTGAATGTGGAATACATACTTATAATTAATTGAAAAATGAAAATGGGTTATTCGGAAGGAATGGTAATTTCAAAGAGGAAAAGTAAAATATGTCGATATATTATTCTTTGAAAAGTGTGGTGTTGAATAATATTACCACGTGACACTAAAACATTTAATTTCCCATTTTATCAATTTATTTTATTTAATTTGAATTTAAATCATGGTAAAGTTAACATCTTGTGTAGTATGTTGAGACTGCATCCTTGAGATCAAGTCTAAATTTATGTGTGGGGGTTTTTAAAGGTGTATTTCATGCATATATTGTTTTAGTTTTTAATGTATTTATTTGTATATTTAGTAAATAATCTTACCTATTTTGAAACAGATTGAATTTTTTGTGTTAGATAGATGGAAAAATTGATTTATTAAAAATGAATAAAAATATGATATTTATGGATCTAAAATACACTTGACACTATGACAGAAGAGAAGTAGTGTGACACCACATTTTTGAATATGGTGAAAGCTTGAAATTCCAAAGCAGAGTCATTACATGTTGTGTATTCTCTATACATGATGTGAATTTTCAAAAGTACTTGCATCACATGACAATCTATGAATAATACACGATGTGAACGAACATTACCAATCATTTATTCTCATTACACTACATAAAAAAATTTGATACATGATTTTGGAGAAGTTACACCGAGATTAAAATTGCCAAAGAATAAATTTATTACACATCTAGTAACACAAGTATATATCGTGACTTTTGAGAAGGACAAAAAAATAAATTTTATGCAGATGAGGTTTTGAACAGTGTGGATATAAATCAACCCCTCATAAGAACTTCCACCATTGTGTGGGACCAGATAAGGTTAGAGCAATGTCGGTGTACCATCGCACACACATAATGACACTATAAAGCCTTATTTTGATTATGTTCTTCATTTCCATTATTCTTCAGGTACCAATACAGATCATTATCATCATGATTAGAATGAGAGAGTAATTTTCGTTTATTTTGGGAGATTTGATTATAGGTGAAGGGCTATTATGGATTGAATCATTCTATTATTCGTGTTTTGGATTTCTGTAAACTGTTTATTGAATTCCAATTCATCTTCTTTTCATATTTCATGACCATTACTACATTCTTAGTAGTATAATAATATTTCATCAATTGATTAACCTATTATCGGTATAATCAATATGGAACATAGGTAATTTATTTTTAAATAGGGTTTTGGGTCACCTATTTTTTGGTTTTCACCATATAGATTACCATTCCAATGGTGAAATCCCATGGTTAGTGAAGGTTACCCACACCAATGTTTATTGTTGAACCAATTCCAAAAAAGAATATGAATAAATTAATTAATAATTATTAATTAAATCCTTAACACATGAACCTGAAAATCACTGAACCTGGAATGCCTCATCACCTGATTTTAAAACCCAACCCTTTTTATCATTTCTTTGTATTCCAAAAAATAATCAAATTATTTCAATTTAAATTTCATTAATTTATTTTGAACATATGATCTATTCATGTGCGTTCGACATTTACACTTTCTGATTACTAAATTTCTAGTTAGGTTTTCTATATTTCTTTAAACTACTATATTTTTAAAGCCCATTAGGATTTAATGATGCCATGCGGGATGTCACATGCTATAAAATATATATACAAAAAATTAGTTCCACATTAAAAATTCAGTATTTTTCACTTTTCATAAAAAATGAAACTTCTCAAAAAACATAAAAAAATTTACAAAAAGGTAATTATGATGTTCTAGTTTAAAAAATGATTTTTATTTTGTTTTAAAATGTTAATAAAATTTACATAATTTTTTAATATATATGCTCCATTAAAATGTGAAAAAAACTACCTCTAGAACAATATAGAATTGATTCTTAAAATTGGTTTTATTATTTTCTTATTCTTATCAAACCTATTGGATGAATGTAAAAAATTTATTTAATATATAATATATAAATATCATTAATTTTATTTACACAAAGAGATTAATTTAACTTATTATGATTAAACACGTTGTTGGGAAAAAAATGTTTTCCATAAAACCATTTTCACTATATTTAATTGGTTTTTATCATTTCTAATTAATTGGTAACCATTGAATTAAAACATATATTGTCATTTGTTAGTTAATACTATTCATAAATTCCAATTTTAGGGCTAGGTTTTGGCTTATTGTCTTAAATAATAATGTTTTAATTATAAATTATTGTTTGGTAAAACTTGGTCTTGTGTGCAATACAAGGCAAATTAGTGATTATTGTGACATGAGATAATCTCAATGTTTTTTATATCATATTATTAACTTGGGGTTTCATATAAATATATCTATAGGAAATATAAATTTAATCTAAATTTTTTATATTTTAATATCTTGGGGTGTTACAAGAATAGTGTGACTAACTAGGATACAAACAGTATTTTCATAAAAGGGATTGGAATATGTTATTTTCATTGAAAATAAAAACCCATAGAATAATATTAAATGACTATATGAAAGTTAAATACCCCATCCCTACATATATTCCTTGAATATCATAATTTTTCTAGGTGATTTCAGGGGTGTTATATGGTTTTAGTATAGGAGTTTCCTAATAAATTAATAAGTGAATTTCATGTATCATTGATTTATAATTTTTAAAATTTACCAATTTATAGGGATGAATAATGGGGGATGTGATAGTTTAAATCTTGTATAACTGAGGAATATGAGTTAATATGTTTTTTTATTGGTGATAAATCATTGATCAGCTGAAATTTGGAATTTTGATAATGAACATGGGTGAGTGGCAATTAAAATCGTTATTTTAATTCACATTTAGAAGAAAAAAAATAATCCCTTCGAAAGTTAAATTAATTGAATTTGGGTAGGAAATTATATGCATTTTAATATATGGTGAGATACCTATTGGGATAAAATACGTAAGGGTAGATAAATATCATGTTTGGGGGAATGTAGATATTTTATTTTTTTAATTAATTTTTACTAATAAATTTTTATCTATTTTTTGTTTTAGTATTAATTTTCTTAAATATATGATATTTTTGTATTTTGGTTTAGTTTATAATAATAATTAATTTTTTAAATTTTAAACCTTAAATCCATTAAACAATCAATTTTCAAAAAAATTTATATTTCGAATTAGAGGATCTAAATGTATAAATTTTATTGATTTATGTTTAGATAAAAGAATGAATGTACTACATGAGTGTAAAGAGTAAATCTGTGTAAGTTGTATAAATGGGTGTAAAGTGTAAATATTTGTAAGTAATGAACTATATGGTTGTAAAGAGTAAATCAATGGGAATATCTCTATATTCCATGTTAGGGTATAAGAAACATCATTTGGAATGTGAAGGTAAATATAAGAGTTTGAATAGTCTATATTCCTATTATTTGGGATAGGGAAAGTGTATAATCTATCACGGCTCAATAAACATACCCAGAATATTTATCTACTTGTTAAATTACTAATAAGAAAAAATTCATCATAGAAACTAGCCACTTGTATCAATATTTTTATTATTTAAAAATATTTAAATTCTTTAATTTTCGTCATTAATATCACATCAATAAAATATATTTTTTAACTATACATAAACATGTCATAAAACAAGAGTAATTTAAGATGTATATAGTTGAGAATCTAAACAAGTAAAAAATATAAAATATTAAGATCGAAAATTTTCATGAATGTAATTCCCCTCAAACTCTTCTAGTAATTACCAAGGCCTAACATTAGTTTTGGAGTATAAACCTCTTATTTTTCATTTTTTTCTTTCTATACCGTGTATTATATGATTTCAAGGTTTTTACTAATAAGAATTATCGATAATCCCATTATATGATTAATCATTTTAATGGAATCATTTTCCATATGAAATACATATTCATAGTAACTCAAATAAAATTTAACGTATGATACATAAATTTAATAAAAACTTTTATTTTAATCATTAAGTTCCTTCTAAAATTTATTTTCTATACTTAAAACATGATTTAGATTTTTTGGAAATAATTTATTGTTTCTATAATCCATATAATTTACACATTTGTGGTATAAAAGAAATCATACATAATTTTTATTAAAAAAATTACTTTCATTGAAATAAGAATTATCTTCTTAAAGGAAATGGGTAGTTTTATAAAACCTACCACCATATTAAAATATTTTATAAAATTAATACAAAACATAATAATTTATAAATAAGATACATTTATTTTCAAATTTGATTCATTTAGTTCTCATTTTTGAAATACAAATAGTTTTAATAATCTAATGTGTATAATGAATATATCGTATAATACCACATAGATATCCAAGTTTTCAACTAACCTCTAATGAATCTAAAAAATGGGGTTAACTTATCAAGGATAAATTATTACCTATTAAGACCATAACTATAATAAATGATCTCTTTTGAAAACATGTCATGAACAAAAACTAATAAGGATAGGTATATAAAGTAAAATCTCCTCAAGATAAAATTTTTAGAAATGTCCTTCTTCTATAATAGGGGAATGTTTGTTAACATAGTTGGACTGCAACTATTTCCATATTTATCATGTTTATCATGTTATACTATTAATATTATTTTATCTCATAGAGGAAGGTATTATATTTTCTAATAATGATATTAAATAATTCCATGTTTATATAATCATAGAAGTGGAGAAATAAGTCATAATTAACAATTTAATATAATAAACCAAACATAGAACTAAATAGAGTATTGTTTGACTTATATAACTATGGGTTTACCATTTCCAACACAATGTATGATTGAAATAAATATTTCAAAACTAAAAGAATATTTGTCATAACATTCAATAATTTTACACCTATACTCATTGGAAAAATAGTGAAATGTAATATCTAAACTAAATTTTAAAACCCATTACTCCAAACATTTTATATAATGTTCATGAATAAAAATTGTTTTTAAGAAAAAACATGAAAATAATTTCCTTCCCATATCCTAGAAATAAAATAAATATTTTAGAAAAAAACATTATTAAATTGAAGAAGTTATCCTCTAACAGTTTTCACTTTATGATAGAAAAATTTCCACTATATTGAAAAAATAAAATTTCATAAACTATTGAAATGAAATAAAAAATTATCATAACTAAATTACACTTTTCCTTGGAGAAGTCTTTGGGGAATCACTCCTAAAATTTAATAAATACCCCAATAACTCAAATAATCATATAAAACAAACAATTACCATTCAAATTTGAAACATGAATTTTAAATACTTAAAAATATCACCACCATTGTCATTTAATATCCAAATTATAACAAATTTGTGAAAAAATCCATTAGAAAATCCATAGGTAAAGGGATATGGAAGACCTAGGGAAAGGGATGATTTTACCATGACTTGGGGAAATCACTATAGATAATCCCTTAATAACATGAAAAAAAATTTCATATAAATAAGGGAATAAGGGGATAGATCCTACAATAATCTTGTGGGAGAATATTAAATGGACAACTCATGATCAAGGTTAAAGAATAGAATAAAAAATATATATAAGGATATCCCCCAAATGTGTGAATTCGGGATGCATAAAATGTGATTTGAGGATACCTATGTTGTTATTAAGGAAGGGGGGTCAGGATTATAATTTTTTTTTATATTTTAAAATTTTTTTTGGAACACAATAATAATATAGGGTAGTCTAGTTTTCTATAGTATGGGTTCATTCAGAATGTGGTGGACTCTTACTTCAACCCACTTTGAGGGTGTATGTATCAAACAAACAAAATCCTTGACAAATGCATTCGGTATCCACAAGGAGCCTCAAAAAATATTAAAAAACTATCTAAAATCCATCAAAAAACATAAAATTAAATTACTAAAACTAAAAATATAAATTGACCACTTCCCCAAAATTTTAAAATTCAAACATTCCCATTATTCATAAAAAATATTTCCAAATTAAAACCAAATTCAAAAAACAAATCGTCCAGGATACAAACTGTTAAAACCACCGTAGTATACAAATTTTTATCCTTGAATGTTTGAAAAATCTATTCAGTCAAAGCATCATGATTTATATAAATCCTCAATACATTCAAAATTTACCAATACATATTCCAAATAATCCACAAATAATTTGATGAATCACTCCAAAATTCAACTCAATGAATTTAAACGAAAAAAATCATAATACTCACATGATTAAAGAATCACATACACATCAATTAAATCCAAAATTTTTAGAAAATCTCAAATATATTAACCTGTAATCTAAAAATATCCTTTAAATTCCATGTAATCTAAATAATCAATGATATTATTATAGTAAAATGTAAATACATATGGTTTTCAACCACTGAGAATACAAATGAAGATTCTTCAAAATCAATATAATTTGATATATAACATAAATTATGATAATAAAGATCTTTCTCAAACTACTAAAATCCCCATAAATCACTAAAAAACATTCTCTTACACTAATATAACTCCCCACAATAAGAACAATCTATGTTTAACTTATAAATATCATATAACATGATCCGATTTATCTATAAAATACTCTTATTTTAAGGGCACTAAAAAAATAAAAATTATATTAAAAAGATAAACATAAAATTCATTTTCAAAACACATATTTATTTCTAAGGCCTATTGTTTTATAAATCCACATTATATAACATGTATCAAGTACTGCATTTTTTAATTTTTATCATATACAAACGTCTTTTTTTCTATAAAACAAAATATTATGGACAGTTTTGTTCACTAAAAACACTAATAGGTATAATTAAATAACTCACATTTCATAATTCTGGGGAGACAAAATTATTCCATGAAAACTGAGACTAAAATGTTCGAGAAACATATTCAATAAAACCTAATAATACATACGACTAATGAAAAAAAGTACACTATTATTTATATTATAGATACAATATTATACATAATATATAAATAAAGAGATAATAAACACCAAGAAAAATTATTGAATGTAAATAAGAAACAACAATATTCTCACCATAGATCAATAACATGCTCAAAAAATAATAATATATTTCCTTGAACAAGGAATACATATAGAGGAATTTTACTTGAAATATTATCAAATAAAAAATATTATATCATTACAACCAAAGGAATGAGATTTTAGATTATATTAACTAACCCATCACCAATATATACATATATATAAGAAATAAACTTATATATATTGTTAATTTTTCAGTTAATACATATAATTGATTTATTCCAACTATAGGATAAATAAACAGAGGCATGTGTGCAATATAACTTGACATCCTACACGTGTCTACCTATAGATATTGAACAAGATGGATGAAAAAAAGATAATTATTGTTCTCATAATATCTATATATGTTTTTCAAAAATATATTCATATTTACCTCAAAATACCCATGTCAAAATCTTACTCAGAAATATAATTCCCATAATAAATCTCATAAATCCTTAGCAATATAGGTTTCCACATTAGCTTTGTTGGTCAAAAACTCATAAAGTATAGTCCTCTAAATATTTAAATACCATATATTTAATAAGAATCAAAATATAAAATTAAATTTTATCCTTAAAACATGATTATAATAGTATTTTGTAACATCCATTTACTAGATACCCAAATAATACTAGGCAAGATTGTCACAAAACCTCAAAGGACCACTTTATCCCTAGTAGCTATCATAACCACTCGAGGTTGAGTGTTCATAGGTTGGATATGGTTTTCCATATTATAACAAAAGGTGATAGGTCACCTAATGGGAAAGTATCCTTTATTATTATAAATATTAACTATAGTACTGTAATATATGGTATTTCAAAATAACCCCTTAAAAAGAGGGGCATGAGCTCCTTATGTAAATAATCATAAAATACAAAAGAATCACTATCGACCCAATTGTTTTTATGGCCATCGGTAAAATGAATGGTTTCAAAGAAAACATGTGTGATAAAGAAACATGTATTTGAGTGGATTTATAAACATCCAATACATTTTGTAGTTAGTTCACATGAAATATGAATTTCACCATTTAATAATAATTGTACAAGAATTTTGGAATCACATTCAAACCAAACCTTATTCCGACCTATTTTTTTCCATATCCACTTCATTAGTAAGACCATACATTTTAGCCTTCAAAAATGTTCTAATACCACAAGATCCACAATGATACCCCAAAATGTCAAAATTAGGATCTCTTCACACGTCCCTAAATCCAAAATATCATGGATTAACTCTAGATTCCCAATCTGAGTTTCATTAAATCCATCTCGTAAATGGAGTGATCCATAAAATTTAAACAGTACTTTATGTTTAGGGAAATAATTATGCTATATGCATATGTTTCTGTACCATGATATCCTTACCCAAATTACCATATATTACATGATGCATGGAGTTATTTCCTTTCACATCCAAGATAATCTAGAGGTATGTAGCATGAATGATGAAAGAGTCGCATTCATGAATAATATCATTCCAAACCCTCTAAACGATGTGTGTGAGTTCAATAGAAGAAACCTGAAACAAATTTAAGAGCTATGTTGAATTGGGAGTTTAAGTGTATTCCAAAAGATGTACCTTAATAGAATCCACCTAAGGTATTCACATATAAAACATGTTAAGTGTGAGGTTCCATATGGTCAAAATAGTGGCACAACTCAAAAATAGGCGGGTAATATCATTCTAATAATGATGACATAAAGTACATATAGAATAAAGAGAGATTCCCACTACTTTCTAGATATCTTCAAACAAGTGCTCGGAGTGTGAAAGCATCTATAGAAACAATAACATTGAAAGATAATTATATAACCACGGTATTGTTACCCTTTTGATTTAGGATGGAATTTATTTAGGGGAGGAAAACCATTAGCTATTGTTTCCCAAATAAGAAGAGAATCGTGATTATAAAAAATGTTGTTTCTAATAACATCTTTAATTTCATGATGTACATTTTTCAAATTTTTATGTTTATCTATGTACATATCCTTGAAATTGATTATTTTATTATCAGAACTAATAAAATTTAAAATAGGGACACCTCTCTAGTTGTCAAACCAATATTTAAGAGATGATTTTTTGTTTAATATCCAGTTTTCTTGTGACATAATGATGGCGAAGGAAGTATTAAGTGATGGACCGATAGCAGAATCAATATATTTAAGATTTACAGTCTTGATATAATTCAAAAATCTGGACCTAAAAATTCTGATGCAATCTGATTTATTTGTAATAATACTCCATATAAAATGTGATTGGAGGACCTGATTAATATTTTCAAGATTCATTATACCAATTCCACTAATGTCAATAGGTGTAAAAAATTTCTTATATGGAACTATAATTAATTCCCTATACATTATAGTCCCAATAACGATAATGTTTTTATAGATGTTTCAGTATTCATCAAAAAAGTAACAATCGATTTATAAACCAAAAATTAATAAACTAATTTTGAGACTATAATGTTCTTGACAAGATAGTCCCTCCCATAAATTGAAACTGATTTACCTTTCTATGAAGCTATTTGGATTTTAAATTATCCCATGAGATAATTAAAATGATATTCTTGAGGTCTACCGTAAAAAATTGGAAAACATAGGTATGTGAAAGAAAACACCATGTATGAGTCCCAACTCACAGAAGATAACATTTTTCTTGTCAAAAAATATATTTTTTCTAAATTAAAAAATATTTATTTTTCTTAGACAAAACCCATTTAATAATGAAAGCATGTCGCTTTAATAATATTTAAATTTTTCTTCTCCCCATAAATGAAAATAATAATATTATCAACCTAAAATTTATAAGAATGAGAAATGATACCTCTATTAGAAGTAATGAGATTAAGAATCCCATTCTTCACCAAATTCTATCAAGTCCAACTTAAGGAAATATTCTACCATTATAAAAAAAATGAGAAGGGATCGCCTTACCTCACCCATCATGAGAAATAAAAATAACCATATAGAGAGCTATTAATTAGAATTGAAATATAACCTAAGGCAAAAGCATTCTAATCCCATTAAAGAAATTACTATTGAATCCAAGGTTGACAAGAACATTACTAATTTAAATTAAAACCATAGCGTGAAAGGAAATTTTAATATCATGTTTCAAGGAATTATAACCACCTCAAGTGTATTTCCTCATACGATTCACACATTCAAAGGCTTTCATAAGATAATATTGAATAATCCACTATTTAATGAAAAAAATATTTGAAGAGATAATTTTATTTGAGGTTTCTGAATGTCTAATGGTAATGATTTTGAATAATTTGGTATATGGTATTTATCAAAGAAAAAGGCCTGAATTCATGAATTTCATTAGAATTTTTTTTAAAAAAATCAAAAAAAATTAATTTTTATTAAAACCCTTTGATAATGAACCTCATTTAAAAAAAATATGAACCATCCTACAAACATCCTAAGGAATGAAATTCCTCAAATATTAAGAAAAATAATTAGTAAAAAAGTATCATAGAAAATATTACTAAATAAAATTAGTGGCCTTTCCAATGTTTTCCAAAACCATTGGAGTAATTTTTCATATAAATAAAAAATATTTATAATTTCTATTGAAATAATTTTTCATTAGGAAAATAAATAATAAATTATTTAAATTATATAAAAAACATGAAAGAATATAAAACAAGACCAATAAGACTTGTCTAATGTTAGTAAGGTCTGTAAAAAAATTGTAACCTACTACAAAAATATATGTCAAAAAACATTTCATGCTAGACAAAAAGAGGTGGTTCCATGTGTCTAAACACCAAGACAATTATTTAAAAAAACTATATGTGTTATCTCTATATATACACCAGAAACTCTATAGGACTCAGTGACTTGGGATCATTGAGGATCAGAATATTATGATTCTCAGTAATAGAAGAGACATAAACATACTACTTATAATAATTATCGTTAAATACAATATACGAAACTAAATGTATACTAATGAGTCCATAAATAGTGTTGGTATATATATATTTAGTAGGACACTAACAATGTTCCTCAACACTACAATAAATCACTATATGAAGTCATGAACAATTCCACTCATTTATATAAATATAAAAAATATATTTTTATATACAAACATCTATCCTAACATGTAAATAATTTTATATAGGTTAATATTATAAAATATACTCTCTATAATGAGAGTTTTCAAAACATCACTACCGTTTTCAAATAAAAACATAAAATATGATATAAAGAAAAAATTTCATCCATCATAGTAGATAATATGAATTTTCAAACATACAAATTCAGAGCCCAAGACCTACCCTATAAAAATGTGAAGGTGTATAAAAGATTCAAAAAATTCATTCTTTCCATCTCGTGTGAAGGGTACGGTTTATATATATATCATTTTAAAAAGATTGTCCAATGAGATATACCTTCTTAATCCATTAATAATAAGGATAAATGTGTAATAAAAACTATCACTATAAATCAAAATTATTGATAAAGAAAATGATAGACACAATTCAATATATTATATTACTATTAATCTAATGAAACTTAATTAGAATCTAATAATAAATAACTTTGTAAGTGAAAGGTTATTTAATAAGACTGCACTAGGGAATATGAATTACTAAAAATAAACACTCCATTAATATAACAAGTTGTAGAATGAAATTCCCCTTAAGGTATTTCAGTAACAAGTTAGACCATGAATTTGTTAAGGATCATTTACCTTTTATGTTTCACTATTTTGATAACAAACACAGTACTTAGAGTTTATATTAATTTTATAAGTTAATAATTTTAATAAAAAAATTAATTGATATAAGTTAGTATATGGAAGAAACGTTATATTTTATATAAATATAACATTAAATTTTCACTAAAATAATTTTATTCTTTTAAAATAGAAAGAATTAATAATTTTAAAGGGGTGGTCTTTTAAATCAAACTATAAAATTCAATAATAAGTGAAAATTAATAGAAATAAAAATACATTAATTAATATAAAAAATACTTATTAACAAAAAAAATATGTTTTAATTTTGTAAGAAATATGTTTAGGAAACCTTTATTGTGTATGGATTATATAATTCCCACCCATCTCGACTGCCCAACCATTACATAATAAATAATAAAATATCTAACAATGGTTTAGTTTATATGGTTGAATTATAAATGCTTCAGAAATTGATAGGAATTGATGGTCATTTTAATAACCATGTCAAGAACCTATAATGGTAAGGCTAGTTAGAAAAAGTTTAATCTCATCAAGATGTAATATTATTTTTTATACTTATTACATAAGATAGAAAAGTAAATTAATATAGTAATAATGACATAATTTATGTGTCTCCACCTTTTAAAATCTTAAAAAATTTATAGGATTGGTATCGTATAAGAATGTTTCATATTAGCTCATAAATAAAAAAATTCAATGTTTATTAAAACAACTAAATAAAGTAATAAAACATTATTACTATTTCGTATGAGAATTAAAATATACCTAATTATAGAAAATTCATGCATATATAACTAAGGAATTACTACAAACTGCCCAATATAAGATTGAAAATGGGATTTGTAGAAAAAATATGCATAGAGTGAAAAAAATATTTTAATACCACTTTAGTTTTCAAATCATTTAACATGAAACATCATAATACAACATTAAAATCCTTTATTCATGAATAAAATATTTTTTTATGATTTATAATTTTATTTAGAAAACAAGATTCATGCATGTCCTAGGTGTACATTGGAAATTCTTCATAGAGTTAGAAAAATATTTAATTAATTGAAAGAGGGATTTAAAATACAATAATCTACAATAAAAACATCACAAATACTAAATATGTTTTAACAAAAATTAGATAAAATTATAAAAACCAAATAAACAAATTATATAATCACCATAATTAAATTACTCTAAATGTAATTGTTAATATTATATGAATAACTCCCAAAAATCTATTATATAAAATAAAACACCTAAATTCATTAATAAAACCACTAATTTCAAATGAAATTTTATTCGAAAATTCATAAATATCTTGGAGGAAACACACCATAGTTACTTTATACAAAAATAATGATTAATGGGTTGGAAAACTATGGGAACATCCTTGGCCCAAGAGAAGTGGAAGATGAAGGGTAAGGGTAATTTCACCTTGAAATAATGGAATCACACCAATAAGTTCACTAAATATTTAAGGAAAATTAGAGGATAAAGAATAAAGGAATTGAAAAGAACCAATTTCAATATTTTTGAAGATACCTAATTTCTTTACCCATGATCCTTGGTCTAGAGGATAATGATTGAGAGGGAGATATAGATTCCCCTTATGCATCTATAGTGGAAGAGGGTAATATAGTTATATTTTCCTTTAGGGTTTTCAAATAATGAGAGGTGAAATTTTTTTATTTATACAATTTTTAAAAAGTGTTTCTAGATCCCACCAAAACTCTAGTTGGATCATCTAGAACTATGGGGATGTCTAGTTTTATACTAGATTGGTGAACTAGACTTCCAAAAATGGCAAAAAAAACTCTACTGAAATATTTCTACAATATACTATAGTATTTACTCCACCAAACACACATGACAATCAACCCGAACTCCCTAAAAACTATTGTGACTTCTGAGACTCTTATTATACATTTTACCATATCAAAGAAATTGGAAAATCTCTCATCAAACATTAAATACAATTACAAAATCCCTAAAATAAAAATGGAAACTTGTACAAATTTTTAAAATTAAAATTTTTCAATGATCCTTCACATAAATTCTCAAAATTAACCCTAAATTTCATATTATATAACTCTACTATGATACTAGTTTATACAAAAATGGTAGTGTCACTACCTCATTAAAGAATAAATATATTATCCCCTATGAAATAATTTAAAACTCCCCCATTTTCACCTCCACCAAACTAAACATCAACCCCATTGAATATTATGAAATTATTTCAAAAATGAAACAATCAGATTGATTATCCCACAAAACAACAAATTCTAGGTTTTCACATTAAATAGAATTGATGATCACACATAATTTTTAGAAATCAATGATGATTTTCACAAACTAAAATGAATAATTGATACTAATGAAATTTTGTGGTTGTATTTTTAATGAGAATAACTCATTAATTGATGGAAATCACCCTACTAGTATATCACACTCCCACTATACATCTATCAAACTTGATTGACACCCAACAAGGTTAAATAACACTGGGTTTCTTAAAATCCATTCTATATTAAGTTAAAACTAAATTATAAAATTGGATATTAAAAGTATTGTAAAGATCCTATATTTATTTCTTGAAAAGAAAATTAAATAAATAAATATATGATACATTATACAATCTTATGTCCTAATTTCTATTCTTTATACCACCATATTAGTAACCATAATGTTATTCCTCAACTAATCCACTGACATACTAATGAACATGAGGGTGTGGAATATCTCTCAATTGTATTCTACTTACTCTATATTGCATAAAATTTCTTAGATATTGATGAACTAAATTTATTAAATGAGGCATTGTATGTATCTTATGTTGTAGCGGTATCTAAAACTATCTAGGTTCATATACTATCTTCTTTCCAACTTATATTATATTTTATGAGTAACATCAAACCAATATATTAATTAAGTCATCATCTACTACAAAATAAAACCCATTTCTTCAGTTATAAGTTTATGTTTGAAAATTAATTACACTTGAAAAATGATACATGGGTGGTTAGAGGATACTTCTAGTCAGTCAAAACCATGAATTTCTAGATAAATGTGAACACCGTTACGAAATGTAGCTACATAAAAATAATTTATGATTTGACATTAAATAAAGACTAAAATTTTATGGATATTTCTTAATCATTTTTACATTTATCAGTACAATAGTGTATTTCTTATAGGTGAAGGGACTGACCTAGAATTGAAATTTACCAATATTATACCCTCAACTGAAAATAGGTATAAATCAATGTATAGGAGATTTATTATTATCAACATTATATATTGCCCAATTTAATTTCCATAACAAATAGACTAAAATTAATATCACCCCCAGGACATAAGAATTGATGACATGATATTACTTTATATCTAACACTTAAACCTATACCATGTTCCCTATGGATTTTTTATCCCCAAGGCATATAATCCATAAATTCTAAGAAAAACTTATTTATAAACTAACTATAAATGGAATTCAATGATACACTCTTTCTAGAATCAAGAAAAAATAAAACTCTACCTTATCCATCCATCACTCTATATGTTAATTGAAAATATATCCTTTGTTCCTTAGTAAAATATATAATTGAATATGATTCATGGTCTTACTCCATAAATCATCTTATTTAAGATCAATACAACTAATAATATCCTAATAATTTTACTGAATCACTATCATATGAACTATGTGAGCCTATAAAAAATAATCCATGTATATAAATGTAAAAAAAGATTCATAATACTAAGATGTTGTATTAAATTATTGTTTTTAAATTCATTCATTTTAACATCTCATTAAAACCATTAAAAAAATTCATCTATAAAAAAGGATGAACTATACACTACACCAAAGATTATACATTTTAATTAGTGTAATAATTATTGAGTATTTTTAGTCAGATATTAAGGTTATTGCATTGGGTAATAATGACCTAATCCAAGATAAACATAACATGAATAATATACTAATTTCATGATTTCTATCATACATCTCACAAATAGTCACACAATCTAAGGAATGAATGTTTAATTTCTTTGATATTAGATACATAAACATCTTTCTATAACATCATTTCTCAATAATATTACTTCTATGAATTCCCTTACACACTTTACAAAGGTTATACTAATATTTATTACATAATTAGTGGAAAACATGAGAAATTTTCATGATAAAACACTCTATGATGAATAATTTTCCAACATGTTATCAAGGGTTAGATCATAATCATATTAAAAAATAGGTGTATGTGACAAATTTAAAATTAAAAAGAACATGGAAATATAATTATTGTCCATAGTTCATGATAAAAGTATATATAATCTCAAATGAACAAACATATACTATAGAAAATGTGTATAGAATCATGAGATAGTAAAAATGATTCCTGAAGTATAATTATAGGCACAACTGTATGATGTAATATTATTTCCTAAAAAAATGAATAAAAATATGTCAAGTCTATCCAAAAAGACTTTGATCACATTGTAGGCCAGAGTATGAAACAAATGTACATTCATCATATTGGGATATTCTACCCATGTTTGCTAGGTATTGGAAAAAAAATATTTTTATCCCTTTCCCTTAGGATAAATCCTCCCTTGTATCCTTATATTGTGAAAATTCCTCTCAAGTACCCTTTTGGATGGGGATAAATCCACTTCTGAACCCCACTAATCTTATGATATTTTAAAACCTAACCATTGAAACAAATTCATGTATAAGACCTCACATGTCAATAATATATTCATATATGCTCCACTAAAAAATCTTGTACACAGTATAAAGAACTAATAGAATGAGAAATGTGTTTCATGACATTTCATGGTGGTATTAATAAAATTGAGCTCAATAATTTAAATGGTTTGGACAAACATTTTAATTACCCTAAAATAGAATATCATAAGGGAATTTAGAGATTGGTTCGTGAAATATATCTTTTTATGAAATTGAACCTTTTAAAATAGTAGTAATGTTTAATATTTTTTGTATAAAATGATTTTAACATTTTATTAATTGTTGAAGTTATAAGTAAAATAGATAAGTCACTTCTATAATTTTATGTTTTGAGAAATTGAAATAAAGTAATTTTCAAAATAAAGAGTTTGAAAATAATCTCAATAAAGAATTCTTGGAAAATAAAAATGGATTTAAAAATGATAAGAAAAAAGTGTATGAAACCATTTACATTTAAAAATAATATTCATTAATATATCCTTGAAAAATACGTAATGGTTTCTAAAAAGTTAAGTGCAGTCACTGGAAAATAAATAATTTGGGAAAATTTACATTAATAATAGATCCTTTAAATGAGAAAAAATTATTGAAATGAATATTAAGTGAAAGATAAATGATTTTATTTTAAAAGGATTTAGACAATGTAAAAAAAATTTAAATAACTTTATTGAAAACCCACGTCGCAAAAATAATAACATATTTTAATTTTTACCAGTGGAGATTATAAATATGATGGTCACATGATTTATCAAATAATAGGGTTTCTAAATATATATGATATAATTAGAGGTATAGGAACATATGTAAAAGGAAGAAAAAACATCATTAAAGAGAATGAGAGTTATTCTTAACAACATCATATTATTATGTGGATAAAATTAATTCAGGATGAATATTTGAATAAAAATTTGAATTTCTACAATATAAAAAGGTAAATTATAAAATTTTAGGATGGAATAAATAAATTTTAGAGAAAATAAGTTCACTTAGTAGTATTATAATAATATGGTGGGAGGGAGATAACAAAAAACACTTACAACAATGGTATCTTTTGAATTGGTGGTCCTTTTTTAAAATAGCATCATATAGATATTAAAAAGCAGTTAATTTCATGAATATAGAAGAATAAATTCATTAAATACTATTCAAACCATTTAAATAAATCAACGCATATAATCTCCAACATGTCTCATGAATTTGAAAATGAGAAAAAGAAGACATTATAATATTAGAAAAAGTTGAATAAATCCCTTTTAAGGATATGATTTCAAATGAAACATTAAATATCATGAAAAATGAGTGGATCATGATAAAAAATATTTAAGGTGTATTAGAAACAACATTCAAAATAATACATGGTGTACAATAAGAGATACATCTCATGGGGGGATAATTTTTGAAAGAAAGCCCTTACCCTGAATTCCAACTTAGTTTACCACTCTATCCTCTTGTATAACAAAAATAAATATCTAAATCACCTATTTAAGAACCTTATTCATTTTTATATGATTTTATAATATTTTTTTTACAATTAGTCATTACATGTATATTATTTAGTTTTTAATTTTTTTTAATATCTGGTGTGAGTAATCTTGGGTGTTTTTAAGTAGTTTTGTAAAAAGGGAGTTGTAATTAATCAGTATACCAATGTCCATCATTCTAAGATAAATAGTTGCACTATAATTGATTCTTTAGAACTATTTTTAATGTTATAATTTAATAATTTTGGAGTTTTACTTTATATCCTTAACGATGAAATTGAAAATGAGTGTATTTCATTTTTTTAATGGACGACTAGTGGTGTCCAATTTAAAGAGTGTGATATTAATTTCACCATTATCAAACAAAAATAAAATCCTTATTTGATTATTTTTTTTATATATAATTGTTAATTAATTCATCATTATCATCCATGATATTATTTTATACAATTGTTCAAGTAGGTGGTTATAATGAGCCAAACATTTAAACACCCTAATTAGGGGATGATTATGATTATGAAAATGGTTTCATTTTATATGGAATTATTATTATAGAATAATAATTATATTAATTAGATATATTTATTTTATTGAATCATATTTTATGATTTTTTAGTAAATAATAAAAAAAAATTTAAAAATGATAATTTAATTCTTGGAGGTGGTAGGCTACAAAGCGTTGAGCTAAAATTTTCTTTTCATAAGGAATTATAGGTAACAAAAAATAGATTAAAATTTATGTACTCATAATATTAATTATATTACATAGTTAAAATTTATTCTTTAATTTTTCCATTATAAATATAGAATATAGGTGGTGGAGAAAATTAAAAGTTAACACTTTGTTGAGGTAGTAATCCACACAAAACAGAAATGATGGTATAATTATTATTAATTGAAAAGGGTAAATGTGGTTAACAGTAATTCCATTAAATTATTAATATTAAATATAAAAAATATGATTATTAAATATATAGTAATTATATATTTATATTTGGAAGGTAATAATGAAAATAAATGTTGCTGAGGAAAAAAAGTATTGTGGTTGAGAAATTATGCTTTCCCGTAGAATAATCCTTGAGAATAGACTTGTTAAGATAATATATTTTGACCAGAAATCCAATTAAATGGTATAGGATTAAAGTTTAATAAAAAATCCTTTTTTAAGAAATTTTTTTTGGGGTTATCAAAATGAAATGGAAAGACTTCCCTTTTATAAATTGTGAGAAAGACATTTTAAACATTTCTACTTTATATTAACAGAGGACATGTTTCACAGGTAAAAAAGAATCCCAAATATAAAATAATGTAGTATAGGATGATATATGTTTAATAATATCATTATAAATTAATTAGTAATACGTTTTTAAAACATTTCAATCCATTTACCCATGGAATAATTACTTTTAATATTTTATATTTTTTTTCGGTAACTACTTTTTA
Source organism: Viscum album (assembly GCA_963277665.1). Taxonomy (NCBI): domain Eukaryota; kingdom Viridiplantae; phylum Streptophyta; class Magnoliopsida; order Santalales; family Viscaceae; genus Viscum; species Viscum album. Next base: position 284,575,195 of record OY728151.1, on the reverse strand, counting down.
CCAATGTAAATTATATTTAATTAAAATTCATTAATTTTCCCCATATAAATATTATTTAACTAATGATTCCAAATTCAATGTAATGTTTATCATATAAAATTTATATGTGTAAGAAAAATTAATTTTTTCCTTACTATATGTAACACATAAAAATCAATTTTTTTGAAAAATGGCATTTTTAAGAGATATTTTTATATAAGAAACAATTATTTGTTTATTTTATTTTAATTATATAACATTTTTATTTTTTAAATAAAATAAATTATATGTGACATTGAAAGTAATAGAAAAAAAAAATAAAGAAAAATAAGTTATATAAAAGAAAAAAATTGTTTTTATTAAAAAATTGTACTTATGTTGTTTATTTTTCTCTAAGTTCATAATATTATTTTTTAAAATTTCAAGTTTTAATTCGTAAATACATATATGATTATAAAATAATAATATTATTTTAAGGTAATGTATCAACCTGGGATACAGTAAACATGTTCCCCGAGCAGGTGTGTCATAAGGAGTCATGTTCACCTCACTATACATTATAAGATACCTACATGTATTGAGGGTCTATGGTGGTATAGTGGGGTGACTATGGCCTCATATTAGAGAGGAAAAACATTGATAATAAATAAAAAAGTAATTTCATAAATGTAATGAACCGCCAATTCTCATTGGCTTGAGAGTACCACGAGTCATTACTAGGCCTTAAGCGACATCCCCAAGACGCCAATGGCTAGCAATAAATGTCTAAGGGTTTCAAATACAAGTGGAGGACGATTTAACCTTTAAAAAATAACCCAATGAACCTTCCAACCATAACCAAACATTTACTATATGATTCATGAACAATTTAAAGACAGCTAAGCAACTTCATTTAAGTCAAACACGCCAAAGTACACAACAGAGGTTAAACAACTCAAGACTCTCAAAAGATACTAAGACACCCTTCATGGCTCCACACCAAACTTCATGCTCTAAGAACCACCACATAACCCATGAATCACCATGAACCAATAGAAATGAGATGCCTTACCTTTACCTGTGTCTCAGAATATGACATCTGGAAAATCACCAAAGTGACAAAGAAGGGGTGAGTTTAAAACTCAGTAGTTTTTCTTCAATGACTTCCCTACTCACGCCACTAGGATAGAATAGTTATCAATAATTATATAAAACAATATATATAAAACAATTTCTCAAAAGCAGTTTATAAATAAATATAAAAAAGTTTCCAAAACCATTCATTACCAAAACTATACAAGTGCAATTAAATCCAACTGTCTAGCAATATATTTTTCCAAACAAATAACCAAACAATATTTACAACCATTTTCCAATATCCCTATATCAGAATACCCAACCATTTCTCAAACCCATGTAACTAACCAAGCATGCTATGTTATGACAGTTCCATACTCATAAGCGGTTTGTCGTCGATCTACCAAGTCATCACAAGGTAATTTTTTCTAATGTGCCATCAATCCTTTGGCACCAAGCACTCGGGCATATTTCAACCAAGCCATGTATATATAGTTACTATTGCCATTAAACCTTTGGCACCAAGAAAAAGGTCATTTTTCAACCAAGATCTGTATATGTAATATGAACACACAACACATATTTCCAACGATCAAGCCAAAAATAAACCTTTCAATAAAATCACCTTTTTATTGAAAACGATTTCTGTCAAAACCATTTCGATGAAAAATCATTTAAACCAAAAACCATTTAAATAAAACTCCATTTTTATTTAAAACCATTTCTATTAAAAACGACTTTTTCATCAAACATTTAGCAATTCCAAAATGTCTATAATTTAAATTCATCATTTTAAATTAAACCCCCTTTTGCACAACTATTCACTAAGATCACACAATTTCACAAAAACCATAAATCATCACAAATGAATATTTTTCCATGAATTTCACAATAATTAAACCAATTTTAATCTAAGAAAATAAATTCTATCAATAGGAGTAGAGATAGAAGCCTCCTTCCTCGAAGGTCTTGAAAAAACATTAACAACAGACGAAGAACACAAAAGAAAGCGGGTCGATTCTCCAATAGCGGCCTTAGATATCTTATCCTAGAAATATCACGACTCAAAATTGAAATATTTGGAATCCAAAAACGTAGATCTACACACTATAGGTTCATATATGAGAAGGAATTAAGATCGGAGAAGTAGATCTAAGAAGATCTAAGAAATCATGACAAATCCGTAAAGAATGGTGACATACCTCAAGAATCAGACTCGAAATCACCAAGGGAAGGCTATAGAATGGATTAAAAACATGTGGTAAGGGTTATCCAGAATTATAGGGAGGGTAAAATCTAATTATGGGCGTTTTGAAGCCAAAAATAAATAAATAGAGTAAAAACAAGCAAGCTTCTAGAAAATAGGATCTAGATTTGACCACTGCGCAAGATTTGACCACACGGTTTGGGCCAACCGTGTATGGATCGTGTGGCCTTAGTTATTGTCCCAACAATACTTATTAAACCCTCAAACTCTCCAATCCTTCACATTTAACCTTTTTATGGAAACACATTTTTTATGGAAACATCACACTTTATGGAAACACCCCAATTTATGGAAACAACCAACATTATGGAAATATACAAATTTATGGAAACAACCTACATTATAAAAATATACAAATTTATGGAAAAAACCAACATTATGGATAACATCCAAATTAATGGGAAAACATTATATTATTGAAACTCATTAATTTATGGAAACACTTTATTTTATTGAAACTCCCTATTTTATGAAAAATCTTTATTTTAATACACACCAAATTAAAAAAATGTGAGGAAAGGGGTTATGTACCTGAAACCAAGGGTACAAAAATAAATTTAATATAACATATAGTATAATGAAAACTAATATAATAATCATTTTTGAACGTGTAAATAACTAAATAACTTAAATGGTAATCAAACTCCCAAATGATATGTCATATATATTAAGGTCATTTCAAGATGATATAAAGAAAGTGAAAATACGTGAGAAACCTATACAAAATGATTTACAAAAATAAAAAAAAGTACAAAAATGACTTATACACAAGCTTCACAAGAGTATTCTCATTCCTTAGCTCCCTTTCTTTGAACTATAAGTAAGGAGGATCAAAAATTTATTTTAGGGCGCTTTCCCTTATATATACCTATAAATATGAATTTTACTTGGTTATAAAATATTTCTCTAGTAGGGTGTGAGATAAATAAAGTAGTCCACAACCAACGGTGTCTAGAAATAATAAAACCCGTGTAAATATAATAGATGTTACTAGGTAAATATATAATAAAAAAATATGAACAAATAAATACTTGTTAGTTCAGGTTCCAATAAGACACCTTACAGACTCTATATGCTTTAGAATATGCTCGAATATGTATGATATTAATACCATATATATACATGTTAGTAATAATATATATTTATATACAGATATATACTATATACATGTATATGCAGTAAGTACGTGAGGACATAATTAGGCATGTACATGGTTATAAGGTGATAAATGGACATGGGGAATAACTCAGCCATCTATAACTAGTCTAACAAGATCAAGTCTCAAAAAAAGGTATAAGGCAAGAATATCATAATTAATGAGTGTATTCATGCATGTCATTTGTGATAGGTGGAGTGATTCATCTTGCCCAACACCTCATATAGTGGAACATGGAACGTCGTGTCCATCACCCAAAGAAAAGAAGTATTGTGAGGGTAATCGTGAACAACACCTGATGTAAGGGAGAATGAAACATCATTTCTAACAAGTCCCTTACCCATTTTATTACAATAAATCTCGATTGTGAAATAACAATCATAATAAGAAAGAGGGATCACATATGATGCATTTTTATCCACATTTCACAAATACCCTAGGATCACAACTTACATAATTCAAATTATTAATAATAAAACATGAGCCATGGACTTTCCATCCATTTACATTCATTATGTCAATCCATATAATTTATGAATCAATTCCAATTCAATCCTCAAATTAATACACACACTTATAAGGTGATTTTGTTGAGAAGGTATGTACATTAAATAGGGAAATTCCATTTACAATTCATGCTCCACACATAAATGGTGTATTATACCTAAAACAATTTCACAAGAGAGGGTAATTTATTTATCACATCCAAAGGGGTGTATAAGTTCATGTTCTTAAAAAATAAATCACTTAGCACGGATCAATGAGAGTATAACAACATTCATATATTTATTTTGAAAGAAAGAACACATTTACTGGAAACATGTGACAATGGATGCAGTGCAGCATAATGAAGTAGCTATCAAAACACATATTATTTTATGGAATCATCTATTCCACATACCTTAGGGTTGTAGATGACTCATCATACAATATCAAGTTAAGGTTTCAAGTAGGTCAGATGAAAAATGAATAAACGATTGATTCCTTGATAATAGGGTTAATGAACTCACACGAAAATAGTATATGATATAGGAACATAAACTAAGAACATAATATGTTAGATTAAGCATCCTACCTCTATCTATTCAATTATTTTAATGGGGATACTAATGGAGTTCGAATAAGATATTTTCATGATCCCTATGTTTAGATCTTGAGGAGGAGATCTCAATGTGAAAGGACTACATTCTTCCCAATGGATAATAAGGAAGAATAAGGGGTGAGTTTTAAAGGGAAAATTTTCCATTTAAAAAAAATCCTTTGGTCTCATGATTTGGACACTTTTTTGGACAATGCATAGACCAATCTTGTTTCAAGCACTTCCTATAGAGGGACCCTGTATAGGATATTTTCATGGTTTGGATAACCGTGTGCAATTCATGCACATAGACTCGATAAACTATGTCAGAATTCTTGGATAGGTGTGGGCATCATATCACATTGATATAAAAAATAATGTGTCCCCCTAATCCACTATGAAACTCACCACACATTTAGGATAAAACGTGTGGGATATATAGTATGGTTTATACTAACCATGTGGCCCTATCTATTTCCCTAATTTTTAGGGCTTTGAGATTCGAACAGGCCTCGAATACCATCATGTACTCTATGAATCCATTATATAACATTACAAGGAATAAAATAAGGAATGAAATATGAAAAAATTATTTTTACCTTCATGAAAATTTGGTTCTTTACAACCTCTCATCCTTAAAGAAAATCATCCCTAAGTTGGGCTTCTGAGTGTAAAGAGAGATATTTTGAAAAATTATCCAACCACCTATCTTGGAAATCAACATGCTAGTCCCAGTTATCGTATTGTACTCCTTGGTGATACCATATCGCCTGTAAAAAAGGAACTAGCCTACATAAGAGTGTGTAAATGCTCTAATCCACTATACACACAAGACGATCGGTAAAAAAGAATCCATATCTAACTCAAACTCATCTGGTTAGAAGATACGCATCAAGTTAATAAAATATCATCCTGACTATGATAATTGAAAGACATCATGAATAAACCGGTATCTTGGAGGACGTACAATCTAGTAAGTAACTTGTCTAATTATTTTCAAAACATAAAAATGTACCATGAGTTGAAGAGAAATATTACCCAACCTCTAAATTATTCTATGGACCAACCTTGGTAAAACTCGCATGAAAACACAATCTATGAACTCAAACTCAAGAGTTAATCAACAATGTTTTGTATGTGTCTTCTATATGAAGTGATCTATCACTATTTTCATTATGATCAAATGGACTTACTCTAATGTCTCCTTAATAACGCATCGCCCAAAAAAGTTACCCCCTTCTTCTATCCAACACATAGATGAACTAAAGGGCCTATTATATAAGGTTTCATATGTATCCATCATGATGGTAGGATATAAAATATTGTTATTAGTGCACTCAAATATGGGTATTTGTATCTACAAAGAAAACCCAATGTCTATGAAAAATGTATAAATAATGTAATCTAATAAACAAATTGTCTCCATTATCTTTTTATTGGTCTGTGGGTGATATTACAAGATCAGAAGAACTTTTAAATATCATCCCTTCTACAATACATTTAATAATTGGGATTTGAAGTGATAATCCCTATTATATATGATAGATTGTGGAGCTCCAAGAAGGTGTAAGAACTCCCTAACTTATAGACTCCTTAGATCATCCACCAAAAGGTCACTAAAACTATTCATAATGTTGGGCCCTTTGTCAACTGATCAATGAATACCCATATTGTATCATTTCAATGAGGCGATCTAGGAAACCAAATCATGAAGTCCATCAAAACGTCATTACATTTATTCTCAGGATTGGAAAACGACTATAAAATTCTTACTGGTCAGTGATGTTCTACCTTCACCTAATAATAAATGGAACTCCGTGTGATAATGATGACTATCTACCATTTCATATTTTCACACTAATATTGGTCATGTGGCTCATAATAAATATTGGTAATAGCAGGATGTATTGTAAAAACTATGGTATGAAATTCCCACCATATATAATATCTGATGTTATTTAGAACCCATAAATGACTATGAAATTTATTGCTCTCATACTCATACATGGCCCAACCAGAATAATGATTTTCATCTGAGATACATTCCCTTTTGTCTTATCCTTATAGATCTGAGATTTACCTCATTCTCACCCATTAAAAAATCATATAGGTCATAAATAAATATGAGATTATATTCTTCCCGTAATACTCTTAAACCTCAACATTCATTTCTAAATAAAGTCCATTAGATTCCACTAACTACTATCCTCATGAATCACTTATGTGTGAGTCTTCCAGCTCCGAGCATGGATTGCATAATTTTTTTTACAGGTATGTAGAGAAGCATAAAATTGAATGATTGTAGGTATTCAACCCATATGCACTTCCAATGATTCAAATCACACTGTGAAAATATGTACTTGAGGAATGTTTTGATTAGTTAATATCATAAAATGATTGTAAAGTATATAATTTCATGAGAAATGTAAAAATGAACAATAAATGATAGCTATAGGTAACATGTTAGGTAATTTTTATTTTGAGGCATCAACAAATGAGACCCATATGCCACAACATGCTCTTCCTGTATTAGAACTTCTCCCAAACTGATAACTGATGCTTTGTAGAAAAAAAAATTAGATCCTTCCTAGATATGATAGAATTATGATTAGTGTTAAAGTTATAATTCTTTTGAAATCATGAAAGGATTATTCATAAGCTTTAGACCAATTAAATTGCACACCCTTTTTATTCCAACCCATAGGATGCAATTCACGGGATTTGAAATACTATATGAACCATATGTAAAATTTAGTTATCCCCAAGAAACACCATATATCAGTGATGTTCTTTGGATATTACTTTGTAACTATTTATCTTACCATATCTAAGGTCTATATATAATCCTTAATCAGAGATGATATGATCCATGACGTGGAATTTGTTTCTATAGAAGTGGAATTTTATATGCTAAACATAAATTTGGTTCTCTCTCTTTGTATTATAGATGATATAAATATGTTTATCATGGTCTTGATGAGGAAAATAATACCCTAAGATGTTACCCATAAATATTACCTCTAATTACTCCATGTACAAGTGGAAAACCCATTTCATCAAGTGTATGAAAACATCTGGAATGTTTGTAAGATTGAACTACATTACTATGTACTGATAGATACCATATCTTCTCTAGAATGTAGTATGAGGTATTCAGGAAAACCTAACTTGCACCTGATGATAGAGAAACCTCATATAAATCATTTAAAACACCCTATCCCCTTAAATCTCATCAAAGAGGTATTCTATTGGAGGCATTGGATACATGATACTTACCATATGATGGTTCAATCGCCTATAGTCTACAGAAATCTTGAGGGTAATGTCCACCTTTTGGAAAAAAGGACCAAAAATATACTTTTTTAGGTGTTATGTTTTATAAAGACTATAGCCTCATGGTTTTCAAATTATTTCATGATATCAAGAAGCTCCATAGGTGTTAACCTATATGGAGTAATTAAAACTAGTGTTGCTCCTATAACTCGATTAATCATGAATTATACCTATCTCATTGAAGGTTAACATGAAATGTCATTAAGGAATACTTCCCAAAAATGAATGACTCTAGAAGGGAAAATATTGGTTTGTAACCCCTGATCATCTAAGAAGACAATAGCTATCTGGTTTTTCACTCCACCATAACCTCTAATGCTTTTGTCCAACTCGAGATGCATGATTATCCAATTTTTTTATTATGGATATGTCTACTGACCTCAAGTGATGTAAACATCACCCTCTAATGATAAATGTCAATATGAGACCTATAAGTAACTAACTTCTTTACCCAGATCATTTCATCAAAACCAATCATGTTGAGGATAAAAATATTCCATACAAAGAGATATACACCTATCTCAATGGGACAAGCGTTACATCGGTGAATTATCAGTGATCAGATACTAAACAGTCTATCGAGCATCATTGTTCCACATAGGTGATCTATCTTGTGAACTGGACTCTCTATGATTTCCATAGATATAAAGGAGTGTAACAAGACTATGTCAAATAAATCAGGCCCTAATTTAGATACTAATATAATAGTACCATGAATAGTAGATAGTATGGTTCTTCACAACACCATCATAGGATTAACTAAATGGATGTGGCACATACTGTGGCACTGATACTTAACCTGAATTTCTTGAGAACACTTTATCTACTCAGACTGCAATTCTAGAGTCTATCCACCTCATCCTAGACCACCACCTTTTCTTGAGTGGCCAATGGCATTCCAACTGCCTGCCTAAAAAGATAATACTACCTCAATCTAGAAAGTGGGGTAAGTGATGATCCCCAATCATTATAAAATAATGTAGAAGTCCTAAAAAATAATTGGATATGCCCCATCCTACCACAACCTATGCATCCAACCTATTCATGCATGCATGGATGTTTTTTCCCTAGTTTTCTGCACTTGTGTAATATCAACAAGCTATCTGTATGAACTGTCTGATTGATAGTAACCCTATGAAGAACATCAAAGTGATTCTTTCTCCCACTAAAAGTAATACATCCATGTCTATGTGTTAAACCACCCTAGTTCCCACCATCAACATACCTATAATTCCTCTCATAAATGAGGTCCTAGTTTACATTCTTAGAAATACTTTTCAATAAAAAAACATTTACCTATAATCAGATGGAAGAAACAGGCCTATCATCAAATATACTCAATTTCAAAATATCACCATCCACTAGAGTTGGTGATATTATTTATATGTTAGTAAAATGATAAGAATAACACATGAAATATATGGTGCCCAAATACAGTTTCAAAAACTCTCTTACAAGGTTATCTCTTAGAGTCTTTGGATAAAAGTATCCATAAAATATAATATGGAATTATATCTAGATCACACACACACATATATATATATATTAGTATCCCAATGTAATAATGTACCACTATTACTTTTTAGAACAACAAAACATATATGAAGTGAGAATAACCATATACTCTAGAGGTGTCTCCATATTCATAAAAAAAAACAGACTCAATAGATGACAATGAATCAAGTGGTTCACCATCACCCAAAAATCATAGATTATGTTGCTACTAAATATACTGAGTCACCGCTACCATTTTTGGGGAGGTTCTAGAAACACCTTTCATAGAATAAATTATATGAAAAAATCCCTCTTGAAATGGGTTGTTGGTTCTTATATCTGGAATAAATTGTGGTTCCATAGGTGGCACTAAATGAGGTATCACTAGAATGTCATGGTCCACCACCTCTAGTTCATGGTCATCACTGCATTGATAGTGTACAAATAGAGGCTTTCATGGTTTCATGATTCTATATTACCAGAAAACACTTGAGAAAAGAATTTAATAGTTTAGAAATATCACTGATAGATAAAAGTACATATATGTGGACTTCCAATAAAAATGGTATCACCTCTCCTCTATCTCAAAAATCATAGTATAGGTGGTTATGAAATACCTTATCAGTTAATAAGAACATAAGAGACCTTAAAAAACATACTACTAAGATCGTGTTCAATTCAAGGTCTCATATCACATAGTAGGAGTTTCAGTATGCAGTCTGTAAATTACATGGTATACAGGTAAACATACTTTACTTTATAATTGACATCTCATTTAGCAGTTACCATTCCACTTATAAACTCTAATTTAATCTGATTTTTTACTCTTTAATATATATAATATTCATATCATAGTCTATAAAAAGTATGTATCAAACCCAAAACATGGTATAGTTGGATAGTTAAGGTTTCATTGGGAATATATGCATGAAACCAATATTTAGATTGATGTATTATATTTAATTAATCCAATTATAAATTCATTGAAATAAATTTGAGCACATTTAAATATATGATAATGTAGTAACTCTCTATATGCAGAAGAAAATGCATGCAGAAAGTAGATGTGTTATGAAAAAATGCATGAAATATTAGTCATTATGTGCCTATAATTATGCATGAAATGACAGACCCTCATTCCATCAAACAAAGTTAAAATAAATATCATTGCAATAATACCAATGATAATTGTAACACCCCGAGATTTTATGAAAAAATATTATTTTTAATGTCTTGTGTTGTACACTACACCAAAAGAAGCTTGCACAACACACATCCTTGACTTGCCTTGCATTACACGCAATCACAACCTTCCTCGATAGCGTGTGTAGTACGAAACAATGATATGCTATTAAAATATTATTAAAACTAGCCGTTATGAATAGTAATAACCACTTTTTAAATTTTATAAATTTTAGCTCTCAAAATGGACTTCATTTTTGGATTCGGAGTATCGAATTTAGCCTAAGGTGAAATTTTGGTACTTTTCGGATAACTTTCATATTCTGATGAATAGTGAAAATTATTAAATTATAATTAAAAACAACTTTTTTAATCGAAATAATTAATAGTGATAAATCATTAATTTGAGTGGTTTTAAAGTATATTTAGAATATATTTTTACAATTTAATACAATGTTGGTCATTGGATGTAATTTCACATTTAAACCAGACATAATCAAGTGTCAATCTTTTGATAGATATTGTTTCTTAAAAACACGCTATTTGTTTTAACAGCGGGATTTAATTATAAAATTAATTAATGCAACTTTTATGTTATGAATTTGGTAAAATAGACTTCATTTTTGAATTCGGAATATGAAATATAGCTTAGGATGAAATTTTGGCATTGTTCTGAAAAACATCAATTTTTGATGAATAGTGAAACTACTAAGTGGTAGGTTAAAAACTGAATTTTGCATAAAACTTAATTTTACCGCTTCTGTGAATGGAATTTCGAAAATCCAACAGACACGGTTGATATCAGTAAGTAAAATGTGGTTCAATGAGATGAAAATAATTTTTGGTGAATAGTAACTTTTTACTTTTATTTACCACGGTTAAAAGTAAATAGGGTAATTAAGGGTAAGAATGATATTAATGTTACCCTAACACATGTCCTAATTCTATTGGACAAGTGTATCTCGACCAAAAAAAACCTTAAGTGTAAAATATTATCATTTAGGCCCACTTGGATTAGATTAGGACATTTATTATTATTTAATTCAAAGAAGAGTTAAAAGAGTTAAAATCAAAGTTTATTCACTAAAACATTTTTAATATGGGGTTATACATAAGATAAATTCAACTATAAATATTCATTAGAAATCTAAAAAGAATTACTACATAATTATATTTTATTTATAATTTTTAGACTTTAAATAAATTAATTTATTTATGACACAACGATGATGCAGTAATTACCCTTTTAAGGAAATATTAACATAATTGATGTTATAAATACTCAAATGAATGTAATTTGAGACTTTTTATGAATTCCACTAATTTTCTAGGTTACTATGATATATTAGTGTTGATTTAATCAACTTGGTTCGAACATATAATTCTTTTATGACTTTCACAAAAATCATATATCAAATATTGTCAAAATTGACACAAAATAGTTTTTTAAATCAAATAGTATATTATTAATTGTTATTTTATTTCTAAAAATCTATGGTTCGGCCAAATGACTTATATAATGATATATATATTAATAATAAACAATTTGGGGTTCGTTTGGCATGTTATAGTAAGTTTATTAACCATATAGTGAAAGAAAACAAAAAGACACGGTAAAAGTTAAATTATTTAACTTAGAGTTAAATCTAATTGATAAGGTTAACATAAGAACCTAAAATTGTCTAAATCCTATTGGTTGATAGGATTTTGACCCATCCCCACTTTAGCTTCGAAATAAGACCCTTTGGAACCATTATAAACCGATTTTGACTTTAATATAAAATAATATTTTGAGATATTCCTAAGGTGCCCCTCTCCTCCCTTATAAAAGGACACTTCCTCCCCCTCCTCCTCACACCAATTTGAGCACTCAAGCTCGGCCAAACCCTGCCAAAATCTCTTATCCACTTCCCTAGAAACATCCTAGAGGTTCTAGTCTTCCTCAAAGACCAATTTTAGTTCCCTAAGAGGAGGTCTCCAAAAGGCGCTTCAAAGAAGAGGTAATTACCGTTACCAATTCTTTCATCTTTATTTCTTCTTCCATTTCTTCTTATTAGGTTGTTTCATTATGAAGTAATAACATCATTATCACTCATATACTGATATGTTATTATAAGTATGAAACAACCCTATTTCACCATCTATCCATCCTAAGGAAAAAGAAATCACCGCGCGTGCGTACGTACGGAAAACCGTCTCCACGCCGTGGTGTAATCTATTTTCCACCACCACCTTACATGGATGGGTATAATGGTGTAAAGAATAACTATACATAGTTATTAAAACATCATATTGATTCTGACATATTTTATAATCCACTACAATTCAATTCAATATTTATAGAAATGATATCATCGCTCGTGCGTACGTACGGACTACCGTCTCCACGACGCGATGAGATTCATTCTCCATGTTAACCATTTAAGAATGATTATAAAGTATATATAAGAAATAATAATGAAATATATGACATTATAAAGCTACTGGATTTATGTATATATATAAATATTTATGTCATCTACTTACTTCCATTTCAAGACAATAAGGAAAGGAAAACAGCGTTCATGCGTACGTACGGACTACCGTCTCCATGAACGGTGTTTTTCATTTTATTTATCTACCTATTATATATATATATACTGAATATATATGATATATAAATCATATTTTATATTCTGGAAGTGAGTAAATCGTGATATAAGTAATAATGATGTCAAGAACAACAAGTCAAAACACCTACGATAAATGAAACGATTTTACCCAAAACGCTTCTTTAACATGGAATTTACAAAAGAACGGGTAATATAATGTCATAAGTGAACCATATATGATATCATAACAATGAATATGATTCTGTAATAAGTCAATAACATGATTTAAATCATTATACAGGAGGTTCGGACACTTACAAAGCAAGTCGGACCTAAGGTAAGGGAAATATCACCACCTCATTTTTATCCGAGATTGTTTATTCGTAAGTATTTACTGGGGTGTATTTTATCATCCACATCCATGTTTACTCAATATGTAATATTATTTCCATCCACCTAAAATTGTTTAAATCCATTTTTACTCTTCAGTGAGTTTTTAGTAATACGTATGAAAGGAATCTTTTGTCGTTTTTCGTACGAGGTACTTTTTGACTTTTCCGACAAAAGTACGAAGAATGTTTTTTTTAACTTATACGGCACGAACGGATTTTTACGGTTTTATAAAGCCTTACTTTCATGAACCTTCCTCAAAAATATTTCATAAATATTTTCAATAAAATCTTTTTCTTTTAAAATTTCATGATGTTTTGTGAAAAGAAATTGATTTTAAAGAAGAAAGGATATTTTCCTCAAGAATTCATTTCAAGTGTTTTTTTTAAAACTATTTTTCCATCTAAGATGACGTTATTTGATATGTATGTTTCAAGTAAAATGTCTCTATGATTTAAATGGTTTCAGTTTTCTTATGATGAAATGATATAAATTGTTTATGGATTATGATGGCATGATGTTTAAGAATCCCATTTTATTACATGGGTTATGAAATGATGTATGATTTATGATTTTGTGGCACACATAAGAATGGTATCATTATGAGATGGGTGGGACCTATATCTCCCTCCAATGAATTGGGTAAAGATTTTATATCTCATGAGATAGACATGGCTGGAATGGTAGGTTATACCGGTTCAGTGAAACAGGACTGAAACGAGGGTTACTCGATTCAGAAAGGGACTTTGTCCACTAAGATAGTCTTGGCAATGAGTCTTGACTAACAAGAAATGATTCTCTATGATTATGTGTGAATGCCACAAAGTTTCATGTTTTAAGTTATGATTATTGTGATTACATTTCACTACCATGATTTATCCCATGTTATGAAATTATGCTCTCTTTTGTAGGTTATGATTTTCAAAATGTTATGTTCTTATGAATATGATGTGATTGATATTTCTTTTGTTTACCCTTACTGAGCATTTGAGCTCACCCTTTTATGTTTTCTTTTCCCCAGGATATAAAGAATGGTTTTAGGTAAATAAAAAAAAGAAAAAGATCTTTATGGGAGATGTTGAAGATCTTTCACCACGATTAGAAGATTATAGTCCGAGTTTCCAAAGACACTAAACTATTACGGTCCTTGTGTGTGTGTTTTTGTAATGTACTAAGTATTCCACAAAAGTAATGTAATGTCAATGTACGTCAGGCTTCGGGTCTCTACAGTTGGTATCAGAGGAAAGGTTTAGTCAACCTTTGGAAACTAGGATGCGAAAACGTTAGTGAGATCCCTAGAGATATTTCTAAGGTATATCTAGGGATGTCCCTAAGGTTAAGTATACGTAAAGGTTATAGTACTAGAATTACACTAACGATCATAGAATTAAACCTAAGATGTTAGATATCAAGGGTACTCCCCCTTTTACTATGTTGTTTTCCCTAGCATGATTTTTTCCTCTCACAAGATTCTTTTTGTGTTTTAGTTAATGGAGGAAACCAGAAGGAATTCGATTAACATTGAATCCAATGGACAAATTGGTGACTATGGGCAAAAAAAATTGTTTAATTCCTAGAGAGAAAGATCTTGTGATTATGCCAAATCAGTCATCGCGATATATGATTAACAAGGTGAAATTTAGTGGTATGCCTAATTCATCAAAGAAGAGGAAGATAAACTATTATGCATGTTCGCATGTTGAGGAGCATAAAGAAAGGAAGATTGAGATTTCTAAATAAGGGAAGAAGAACCTTGAGGAATACCTCAAATGGAGGGACCGATGTTATCTATGTGGAGAAAAGGGTCATAGAGTGACAGACTGTTATGGAGTTCAATGTCTTATTTGTGGAGAACATGGGCATTACCCAACTCAATGCCCTGACCTAAAAAGTTTCTTCTAAATCAAGGAAGGATTTCTTCCAGGACAATCATTGAAGTGGATGGACTGAAGTGTTTATGTATTCGTATTCAGGGATAATGTTGTTGAGGTACTTTTATGGTGTATTGAAATATTTATGTGTTGGTCTAATGTGGTATTCAAAGTGATTGAGATATTTTTTGGAAATAAGATGATATGCGCATAATGAAGACGAGAAAATGAAATGTTTAATAGTATTCATGAGCTCATGATTGATATAAGGACTAAGTGATATCATGGTGTTAGTATATAGAATTTTTAGGATTTTGGTATGTGGAAAGAGTTAACTTTTAATAGAATTCGTGTTTTCAATAAGGTTCAATGGGTATTCAAGAGAGTACAAGATTAAGGCCTTTGAATGTTTGGAATGTGACCAACAAGATATATCTTATGATATATGGGGATCAACGATGGTATTAAATCTCTAGTAATCGTTTTCACTATGTTATGAGAATGGACTGCAGTATTATGGATAAGCCTAAAGATTGGAATGGATTATGTTGGACATAATTTAGTATTGTTTAAGGATAGAAGTTTTTTCGATATTATTGATGGGATGTTATAGTAATATAGTTTTAGAAAAAGGACAACCTGCAGGACGGGCGACAACCCATCGCTTCGGACAAGGCTGTTGGAATTGAACCCACAACCGAAGTGCGACTGGCCTTTATCGCCTACCACTGGCCTATAGGAAGTCCCTGTTTAGTAGAAACTAGTTTTATTATATTAAGCAGTATGATATATGAAGTATAAGTCCATTTTAGGAACCATATATGATTAATCTCACTATAGAATGACTTATGTATATTTAATAACTTTTGCTAACCTTTTGTTTGAGACAGATGGAATGAACAGTCATTCTATCACATGATCTGCTAACACTTCACGAATAACAAATTCAACCTCATTTATTTAAGAGATGAAGTGGAAATTGTTCAAGGCACGAACAACAGTGAGATTGTACCAAAATAAAGTAAGTATTTATTCTAATTCAAATTTTCAACTTTAGGGAAATGATCTTGAAAACCAAAAATGTTGTCCTAGTGATCTTATACCTGATGAATCAGATGGTACCTTATATCATCACAAATCTATGGATTTGTGATTACTGGCTTTTCCATAGCCATGTTCTCTACCACTCTCCATCAAAACATGATGGTTAGATTTTCTTTCATATCCATATTTTCACCTATGTGGAAACCCAGTGATTAGTTTATTTGGGTAATCGTTACATTTCATACTTTAGTTTTTAAAGCCAAGTTTTGGTATTCCTTTTTACGATGTGGGTTTCTATTAAAGAAACTTTCGAATAGTAAACCATTTATAACCCCGACGAATTTCGAGGGCGAAATTCATTTTAAGGGGGGTAGAATGTAACACCCCGAGATTTTATGAAAAAATATTATTTTTAATGTCTTGTGTTGTACGCTACACCAAAAGAAGCTTGCACAACACACATCCTTGACTTGCCTTGCATTACACGCAATCGCAACCTTCCTCGATAGCGTGTGTAGTACGAAACAATGATATGCTATTAAAATATTATTAAAACTAGCCGTTATGAATAGTAATAACCAATTTTTAAATTCTAGAAATTTTAGCTCTCAAAATGGACTTCATTTTTGGATTCGGAGTATCGAATTTAGCCTAAGGTGAAATTTTGGTACTTTTCGGATAACTTTCATATTCTGATGAATAGTGAAAATTACTAAATTATAATTAAAAACAACTTTTTTAATCGAAATAATTAATAGTGATAAATCATTAATTTGAGTGGTTTTAAAGTATATTTAGAATATATTTTTACAATTTATTACAATGTTGGTCATTGGATGTAATTTCACATTTAAACCAGACATAATCAAGTGTCAATCTTTTGATAGATATTGTTTCTTAAAAACAGGCTATTTGTTTTAACAGCGGGATTTAATTATAAAATTAATTAATGAAACTTTTATGTTATGAATTTGGTAAAATAGACTTCATTTTTGAATTCGTAATATGAAATATAGCTTAGGATGAAATTTTGGCATTGTTCTGAAAAACATCAATATTTGATGAATAGTGAAACTACTAAGTGGTAGGTTAAAAACTGAATTTTGCATAAAACTTAATTTTACCGCTTCTGTGAATGGAATTTCGAAAATCCAACAGACACGGTTGATATCAGTAAGTAAAATGTGGTTCAATGAGATGAAAATAATTTTTGGTGAATAGTAACTTTTTACTTTTATTTACCACGGTTAAAAGTAAATAGGGTAATTAAGGGTAATAATGATATTAATATTACCCTAAAACATGTCCTAATTCTATTGGAAAAGTGTATCTCGACCAAAAACAACCTTAAGTGTAAAATATTATCATTTAGGCCCACTTGGATTAGATTAGGACATATATTATTATTTAATTCAAAGAAGAGTTAAAAGAGTTAAAATCAAAGTTTATTCACTAAAACATTTTTAATATGGGGTTATACATAAGATAAATTCTACTATAAATATTCATTAGAAAGATAAAAAGATTTCCTACATAATTATATTTTATTTATAATTTTTAGACTTTAAATAAATTAATTTATTTATGACACAACGATGATGCAGTAATTACCCTTTTAAGGAAATATTAACATAATTGATGTTATAAATACTCAAATGAATGTAATTTGAGACTTTTTATGAATTCCACTAATTTTCTAGGTTACTATGATATATTATTGTTGATTTAATCAACTTGGTTCGAACATATAATTCTTTTATGACTTTCACAAAAATCATATATCAAATAGTGTCAAAATTGACACAAAATAGTTTTTATATCAAATATTATATTATTAATTTTTATTTTATTTCTAAAAATCTAAGGTTCGGCCAAATGACTTAGATAAGGATATATATATTAATAATAAACAATTTAGGGTTCTTTTGGCATGTTATAGTAAGTGTATTAACCATATAGTGAAAGAAAACAAAAAGACACGGTAAAAGTTAAATTATTTAACTTAGAGTTAAATCTAATTGATAAGGTTAAAATAAGAACCTAAACTTGTCTAAATCCTATTGGTTGATAGGATTTTTACCCATCCCCACTTTAGCTTCGAAATAAGACCCTTTGGAACAATTATAAACCGATTTTGACTTTAATATAAAATAATATTTTGAGATATTCCTAAGGTGCCCCTCTCCTCCCTTATAAAAGGACACCTCCTCCCCCTCCTCCTCACACCAATTTTAGCACTCAAGCTCGGCCAACCCCTGCCAAAATCTCTTCTCCACTTACCTAGAAACATCCTAGAGGTTCTGGTCTTCCTCAAAGACCAATTTTAGTTCCCTAAGAGGAGGTCTCCAAAAGGCGCTTCAAAGAAGAGGTAATTACCGTTACCAATTCTTTCATCTTTATTTCTTCTTCCATTTCTTCTTCTTATGTTGTTTCATTATGAAGTAATAACATCAGTATCACTCATATACTGATATGTTATTATAAGTATGAAAAAACCCTATTTCACCATCTATCCATCCTAAGGAAGAAGAAATCACCGCGCGTGCGTACGTACGGAATACCGTCTCCACGCCGTGGTGTAATCTATTTTCCACCACCACCTTACATGGATGGGTATAATGGTGTAAAGAATAACTATACATAGTTATTAAAACATCATATTGATTCTGATATATTTTATAATCCACTCCAATTCAATTAAATTTTTATAGAAATGATATCAACGCTCGTGCGTACGTACGGACTACCGTCTCCACGACGCGATGAGATTCATTCTCCATGTTAACCATTTAAGAATGATTATAAAGTATATATAAGAAATAATAATGAAATATATGACATTATAAAGATACTGGATTTATGTATATATATACATATTTATGTCATCTACTTACTTCCATTTCAAGACAATAAGGAAAGGAAAACAGCGTTCATGCGTACGTACGGACTACCGTCTCCATGAACGGTGTTTTTCATTTTCTTTATCTACCTATTATATATATATATATACTGAATATATATGATATATAAATAATATTTTATATTCTGGAAGTGAGTAAATCGTGATATAAGTAATAATGATGTCAAGAACAACAAGTCAAAACACCTACGATAAATGAAACGATTTTACCCAAAACGCTTCTTTAACAAGGAATTTACAAAAGAACGGGTAATATAATGTCATAAGTGAACCATATATGATATCATAACAATGAATATGATTCTGTAATAAGTCAATAACATGATTTAAATCATTATACAGGAGGTTCGGACACTTACAAAGCAAGTCGGACCTAAGGTAAGGGAAATATCACCATCTCATTTTTATCCGAGATTGTTTATTCGTAAGTATTTACTGGGGTGTATTTTATCATCCACATCCATGTTTACTCAATATGTAATATTATTTCCATACACCTAAAATTGTTTAAATCCATTTTTACCCTTCGGTGAGTTTTTAGTAATACGTATGAAAGGAATCTTTTGTCGTTTTTCGTACGAGGTAGTTTTTGACTTTTCCGACAAAAGTACGAAGAATGTTTTTTTTAACTTATACGGCACGAACGGATTTTTACGGTTTTATAAAGCCTAACTTTCATGAACCTTCCTCCAAAATATTTCATGAATATTTTCAATAAAATCTTTTTCTTTTAAAATTTCATGATGTTTTGTGAAAAGAAATTGATTTTAAAGAAGAAAGGATATTTTCCTCAAGAATTCATTTCAAGTGTTTTTTTTTTAAACTATTTTTCCATCTAAGATGACGTTATTTGATATGTATGTTTCAAGTAAAATGTCTCTATGATTTAAATGGTTTCAGTTTTCTTATGATGAAATGATATAAATTGTTTATGGATTATGATGGCATGATGTTTAAGAATCCCATTTTATTACATGGGTTATGAAATGATGTTTGATTTATGATTTTGTGGCACACATAAGAATGGTATCATTATGAGATGGGTGGGACCTATATCTCCCTCCAATGCATTGGGTAATGATTTTATATCTCATGAGATAGACATGGCTGGAATGGTAGGTTATACCGGTTCAGTGAAACAGGACTGAAACGAGGGTTACTCGATTCAGAAAGGGACTTTGTCCACTAAGATAGTCTTGGCAATGAGTCTTGACTAACAAGAAATGATTCTCTATGATTATGTGTGAATGCCACAAAGTTTCATGTTTTAAGTTATGATTATTGTGATTACATTTCACTACCATGATTTATCCCATGTTATGAAATTATGCTCTCTTTTGCAGGTTATGATTTCCAAAATGTTATGTTCTTATGAATATGATGTGATTGATATTTCTTTTGTTTACCCTTACTGAGAATTTGAGCTCACCCTTTTATGTTTTCTTTTCCCCAGGATATAAATAAAGGTTTTAGGTAAATAAAAAAAAGAAGAAGATCTTTATGGGATATGTTGAAGATCTTTCACCACGATTAGAAGATTATAGTCCGAGTTTCCAAAGACACTAAACTATTACGGTCCTTGTGTGTGTGTTTTTGTAATGTACTAAGTATTCCGCAAAAGTAATGTAATGTCAATGTACGTCAGGCTTCGGGTCTCTACAATAATAATATTATAAGACATTTGAGTCTCACAATAGTGAAGTAATATCATTATTAACAGGTTTAACAATAATCAAAATTACCCACCCAAGGAAATTTTGGTTTCCCATGTATGTGGATCAACTACACCCAGACACAGGCTCATCACCAAATTCCATTATATCAAAATATATTTTCAATTATTCTATTCTTAAGAAAAAAGTAAATAGAACCTCTGATATCATATTACAATGTTCATACCTAAGATACACTTACTATTTGCGCCAACTTGGTGGGTCACATAGCCTCAAGTGCACCTCCCCATAATCCAGAGGCTACTGACAATTAGTGATGGTCTAAGGTGGTATAGTGGGGGGACTATGCCCTCATATCAATGGGATGCATTATAGATAATAAATAGTAAAACAATAGAAGAAGAAGAATATAATAGATGAATGAATTGAAACATATATAATGAACAATTTTGGAGGCGTAAATAACCAAAAAACTGAAATGATAATCAAAATCCCAATGTCAAATTCGGCTATAATGACGTTATGTCATTCTACTATACAAAGTGGGAAAAATCACTAGAATATAAAACATGTTGTAAAAAAAATAAAAAAAAATTTGATTGACTATCATCACACTTATATTCTCATTTCTATTCTCCCATACTCTATGCAATAAGGGAATAAGATCAAGAATCAATAGCTACGTGCATTCCCTTATCTATACCTACAAACATGATGTCTACTAAGGTACCAAAGGTAGCCTGAGTGGGTTATGATATAAACATAATAGGACTCCAGTAATGGTGTCTTGAAATATTCTAGCCAGTAAACATAACATAGATATGCATAGGTAAAATAATAATAAACAAAGCTGAATAAATAAATACCAGTCAGCTTGAGTTCCATCTAGACATATAGAAGACTCTACTTGCTTCATCAGAGCTAAAAAGATGTATGATATGAACACCATATATATACATATAAGTAATAATATATATATAGTTATATACTATATACATGAATATGAACTATGTACGTGAGGACATAAGTAGGCATATAAATGGATACAATATGATAGCTCGACACTGACATAACTCAGGTGTCCATAACTTGTCTAACAAGTTATAAGTTCAAGAAAAGATGCAAGGACTAAATCTTACAATGAATGTGAGACATCATTACCATCATTATATATAGGTGGGTTGAGTCTTCATGATACAATGTAACATGGAACATCATGAACATCCCCAAAATTAATATTATAACCGTACGAGTTCTCATGATCAACACACGAAGCAAGGGAGAGTGAAACTTCATGCTCAAAAAATAATTTTTCCATCATCCAAATAAAAATCTCTATGGTCTAATAATAATCAAAATACACATAATTGATCAAATCTGATACATTTTCATCCATATAGCACAAATACCCAATGTCAAAATTTAAAAAATTATGTTCTTAATTATAAAAAATGTGGAATGTCTTTTCATCCACTGAATTTCATTTATGTCAAAATATTTAATTGATTAAAGTAATTAAGTTAAATTCTATATGTAAACCTAACACATAGAAGCATATTTGGTCAACTAGATAAATATGAAAAAGATGCAAACTCCATTTACAACTGAAAAGGAACATATAGAGGGTGTTTGGTTTATTAAAAATTTACACAAGAGATGGTATTTAATTTATCTATTACAAAGAGGTGTAAATGTAAAATGTCATCATCATTAAATCACCTATATAGGGTCAATGGGATTATAAAAAATGTGTATATTTCTTTACAAATTAATAACACATTAAAGATTAATGTACGAAAATATCTGGCATTCCACATAATGGGGAAGATATGGAAACACCATGTTTCATGAAAAAACGTGGTTTAACCCTAAATCGGTCATCTGAGTTAGCCCATGATGAGGCCCAAGAGGTTTTCTTAATCTTCCTAGGTTGGAAACTAGTTTCATGCATCAAAATAAAGAAATTGGGAATGACATGGCCCTTAAATAAAAGACAAAGAAAAAAATTGAACAGTAAAAATGAAAACTAGTAGTGGAAAGAGAATAAAGCAACATATACCTACATGTGACCCTATGGGTCACCACTGAACTCTAACCAAAATTTCCATATGTGAACTAAATCTATGAAAGAAGGATAACTCAAGGCTAAAAACAAATGATAAAACTCTTGGTGTGAGTATTAAAACTCAATCGGGATGCCCAAAAAATCTATTCTCATTTTCATTTCCATTAAATCAAATATCAATAAATTTCATGTTTGAAATATAATGTATAAAGTTGTGTATTCACACATTTTACTCTTTAAAGCAACACATTGTCTATTTCCATTATTCCATTTAAAAAATGCTTCTTCTTCAAGAAAGATACATTATCATTTTAGAGAGAAATAATGTTTTATTTCACTTAAAAAGGAAAAAAGAAAGATAAAAAAATTAAATCATTTTCTATTAAAATTTTAAAACCAACCCATAACTCAAAGAGGTTACACCTCATAAGGAAACATGAACAACTAACACACAAAAATGGTAATGTAAAATAGAGAAAATGAGTGACTAACCCAAAAAGGATACTCAATCATCTGTTATAGAGAACTATGTGCCAAAATACATTAGAGAATCTAGGATCTCATGAATAATATTGAACATACTATACATGTGACTCAACCCAATGTCATGCCTTACCATATGACATAATAATTCCCAAATTCTCGAACACACCAACCAAGACCTGATCGAG
Organism: Viscum album; assembly: GCA_963277665.1. Taxonomy (NCBI): domain Eukaryota; kingdom Viridiplantae; phylum Streptophyta; class Magnoliopsida; order Santalales; family Viscaceae; genus Viscum; species Viscum album. The sequence continues at coordinate 284,551,425 of OY728151.1, read as the reverse complement.
GGGTACAATCCAAAAGTTGATAGTCTATACTAAGATCCACTAGCCAGTGTGTAATATAAACTTCTTCAGAAATCAGTCATGGAAAATTCACTCACTATACCACATTCCCATGTTCATACTAAAAAGTGGGTGAGCCAAAAATGTCAAAAAATAAATCCATCACATATACATTCTTCACACATAAGAAGCACACACAACTATCTCCCCAAAATCACTGCATGATATTTCCCCCCCTTTTTCCCTCAACCACCAACACATGAGGTAAGTCTGATATGAGGACCACCCATTCTCATCAATTTCCAAAAAAGAAATTGGTGCATCCCAATTATAGTTTTCAATGTAATTTATTTTATAAAAGTACCAAACTAGCATAAACCAACCATTTGACACCGACCCATTTTCCAAATAATCAACACATTTCACATTCAAAAAACACCATACATATAGACACCCATTTAGGAATCTTTAGACATCCTTTTTAATCCAAAAAAAATTATAAAGTCCAAAGGGACATTTCATAAAGCACATGGTATGCACATTTAATAAAAAATTTCATGAAATTCACATACAAAGATGAAATAACTATATTTAACAATACACATTTATTATAAAAACAATATATTAATAACTAGAATTAAATAATGGTTTTAGAAGAAAGAAGTCAATAATTAATTAATTTAGTGGACAATTCAAAGGGATCATACCTCGAGGAGAAGAAGACCAAGCCGAAACATCTCAAAAGTTATTGATTTTGTCAATTCCAACTCAAACAGACCCATTTCACTTACACGGACATGCATTTATTCAGACACATGCACACAAACGCAAATATATATATATATATATACCCCTATATCAATTTTACATATTCACCTCTATAGGAGGGAATATTTATTAAGTGGGAATATATATATATACACCCTACCCTTTCACATGTGTGTTAATCATCTACGTGAATGAAAGTTAAAAATCCACCAAAAAGATCACCAGGAACTTAGAAATCGCAAACTCTATAAATTAAAATTGAGAAAAAAGGTAATAACCAACTAAAAATTTCTTAAAACTCATATAAAATCAACTTCCTTTAATGCGTGAGACCCAATCTTTCTTTAAACGAGCCCATAGAAGCACGTAAGAAAAAATAAAACCTAAGCACCTGGAATACCCAAAACAATAAGACCATTATAAACACTTAGGGTACTCCCAAGGTGTTTTCACCACGCCAAATCGATGAAAACCACCAAATAGAGGAAGAATTTGGGAGAGGAGACTCATCAGATATATTTTTACCCAAAATCGAGAGAAGCGTTCACCAGAGGGAGGGAGCGGCACGTCATAGCTCTCTCGGTAGGCTGGGTTGCACAAGAAAGAGGGTAAAGAAGGAAGTTTAGCTGCATGATAGTGTATAAGGGGAGGGAGGTGGAAAGAAAGTGGTCTCCCAATTAGATGGTTTGGGTGAGAAGAATGGATAGGGGTGTGTCGGAGGGCCTAAGATGATGGGGGTCGCGCGAGAGGAAGAGGGAAGGGGTAGAATTCCTTTAGGGTAAAAGAAAAAAGTAAAAAAATAACATAATAAAAGTTACAATAAAAAACTTAATAATAATAATAATATCAATAATAATAATATTTTTATTACTATAGTTAAAATATTCTATTTATTTTATTCTAATTGTACCCCATTTTTTCATTTAATTTTAATTTAATTTATTAATTTTTAATACTTAGAAAGCAGCATGGTTTGCACACAGCTTACCAAACCGCACGGACACTCTGTGCTAGCCACCAGTAAGGCCAAGAACCCCCTCACATGGTTACCTATAAGAAGACACATGATATATAAAACCATGATAAAAACGTTTCACTCTGCACTTCCCACATACAGAGCAAAACCACATGCTTGTCAAATAGTTTAATAAACTATGTGCAAGTCATCCTCCAAAACTCAGACCCACCTGAGTTCCTACAATGGAACCACAAGGTTACTTCTAACCATGTAGGTTAACTGTGAAATAGTAAAAGGGATTCAAAAAACGTGAAATTGAACCACCGACCACCGAAACTCAAAATAAATACTAAAAATCATTAAAATGATTAAAATACTCAATATTCATGGTATGGGTGTAATAATTCACCTCACCACAAAACATTTATGACACTATAAATTCACCCATAAAAATGTTGAATCAAACTAAATTTTGAAGCTAATTTAGGCCAATAAAATCATAAACTTGGTGTGGAATTTCACTATACATATCACACTTGAAAAAGTAAAAGGTAAATGAAATCAGAATAACCAAGGTGAAAATAGGAGGGTTCTCCCCACCATAAGAAACCAACTAGAACCAACCACACTAGAATTAACCACAACAAGAACTATAGTGGGTCTCCCCAACATTTAGAAACTAACCCTGTTATACCACACAATAAGGACCGATACAAGAAACCCAACACAGTATGACCTCAGAACTCCCCACATATACCAAACCCCCACCACATGGAGTCCCTGATGAAAAACCCCAAACCAAGTGGTGAACAAAACCACTATTCATTTTTTCCCAAGACACATGCATCTCTATGTGAGAACAAACTAAAAACCAAAACCAGCCCAAAAATTCTAACCATGTATGGTTAATATTTCAATGAATCGCATTTGAGAAGGCACAATCACAATAATTACAAGAAAAATAGACTATCAAGAATTCTTACAACCAAATAGAAACATTAAACAAACAAATACAACAAAGAGGAGAAAAGTAATCTACTATTTTTACAAAAACAAAACAAAACATTCAAGTTGAATAAGCCACAATAGAGAAACATAGACTGTCTCTATCCCAGTACTTGATACAAAAAGAGGGACAATGTCCTACACACCCAATGATTTCTGATTACATGAAAAACTTCACTTAGAAACCAATTGGAGGAGTTCAAATATCTTGAAGCATCTTATAACACACATGTTACCCCATAGTCAGGACCAAGAAATTAACAAATGGAGTTTCCTCATTTAGTAGTGTAACTTACTGACCCCCTTCAAATAAACCAAGAAACTGTACTGAAGAAAAAATCTCTTCATAAGTCGCTATAAATGTGAAATATTTCTATCCCTAAGCTAACAGTGTTGGGGGACAAACAAATGAGACTCAAGTGTGGTCCAAATTCAAGAAGGTCCCCAACTCCACCACTCAATTTAGAGTCTTGGTATAGATTCTAATTGGAATACTCAAATAAAAACTTATTTAGAGTTTCCACAAAATATCAATCAACCTATGTTTTGACATGTTCAAACCACTATATTATGACCATATCTAATTCCCAAAACCAACCTTCATAGAAACATGGAGAACGACATCCTATAGTCTGACTGTTCACTCATTACTATGATTTTTTGGGGTATAATCAAATTAAGAGGCACAAAGCTTAATCAATATAAATTATAAAAAAAATTATACACTTCAATAATAAACCAAAATATAAAACTCAAATCATCATTCTGACATCACTATTAGCATATGAAAACTAAGAACCCATGAAGAAGATTCTAAACACCGAAAGTAAACACTGAAAAACTTCTCACTCACTTGTTAAAACTTAGAAATCACCAATTTTTTTGGAAACTAATATTGAGAATGAAAAGAAAATAAAAAACAACCATTAGTATTCCATGAAGTCTCACATATATTCTTTTTTGTTCTATCTTGAGGACCCATCTACATGAAACACTAATTTTACACTTTTTACATACATACATAGATATATGTGATCATTCACTGAAATACCAAGGTTTAATTGAAAACATTTATCATTTCAAAAATAGGTTATTCAACCAAAATCCAAAATCCATAACCAAATTGGAGATGCCACTTATCATTAATGTAACACATTTTCAAAATTCACATGAAAATTTCATTGCACATTATGAAATGTGTTTCCAAAATACTTAAAGAATTTTCAAAACAAGTTCCATTTTTCCATTGAAACCACATATACCATTAGAATAAAACCATTTGGATAAATCTGTTCCATTTCCAAACTCATTTTCAATTATAAAGAGTATTTTGATTTTTTAAAACCTTTTTCAAAAAAACTATTTTATTTTTTTTGAAATTCACTCATGCCAACCAAAACAAATCTGAAACATAACTCACATCAAAACTCCAAGAATAAGGAACTAGTGACCATGCCTAACCGAAATACAAGTATTAGTAGACCATACCTTGAGCAATCATCAATAGCATGAAGTATCTTGAAATGTGAACTCAGGCAATTCTTATGTTGCTACTGCATGCAAGAACATCATGTAACACTGACTCATTCCCATTGTCATCCCTTATACACACAAACCAAAAAAAGAAACACTCAAATCCAAAACATCCCCTGGTAACTCGAGTCTCGGGATGGGAAAGGGTTCATGATGTCCCTACATCACCTACCTATTGAGTCCTAATAGTCCTAATCTTCAATCTACATGGAACTCCAAATAAAAAGGACCTTCTCTGATACAATTTTTTCATTAACCAACCTAGTTTGACCTTGAACCAGTCATCTGAGTATACCCTCAATAAGGAATTTGTGGCGTTCCAAATCATCAGGGGCTAGAAATTTGCGGAACACATCAAAATAAAGAATTTCGGAATGATTTTGATAGTAAAAAAAAGACAAACAAATAAATATATTGTAAAAAATAAAAATAAAAACTTTCATCATAAGGAAAATAAAACTACACATACTCTATGAGACCCTATATGTCACCACTGAACTAAAACCAAATTTTTTCTACCAAGACTAAATCCAAGGAAGAAAAAACAACCATAACTAAATACAAATATTAAACTATGCACTTATGTATTATAACTTTGTAGGCATGCCCAAAAAATCTATTCCCATTTTCATTTCCTTTAAATCAAAGATCCATTATGTTCATGTTTGAAATAAAATGTATAAAACAAGTTTTCATACATTTTTTTCTTTAAAACATAACACATCCCATTTCATTTATCTAATTTAAAACCACGTTCTTCTTTAAGCAAGAGTAATTAACATTTTTGAGAGAAATAATTTTTTCTATCACATGAAAATGGACAAAGGAATAAAAAAATGTTTTAATATATATTTTTTATAAACATTTTCAAACAAACCCTTCACTTTTTAAGGATGTTTCACCAAACAATAAATTAGTTACAACAACCACACAATAAGAGAAATGGAAAATAGGGAACATTACTAAATAACTAAATGTGGAACATCAATCATCTGACATAGACAATTAAGTAAAAAAAATATGATAGAACATAGGAAATTGTGAATAATCTATGAAAAACTATACATGTTACTCATCATGGAGGAATTCCTTACATGATCACATCATAAGGCCCAAAATCTTGATCTCACCCTACCTAGCCTGACTAAGTGGAATAATCTCTAAACAAATAGTCCCTACTAAGTGACACTAACCAATTCTTAATCTAAACTAGTAAAAAATCATTCACCTAAAATTCAGTCGAAATTCCAGGTTCCCCTATTCAAAATAAACTGCGGGTGATCCAACAATGTCCAAAAAATAATCCATCACATATACATGCATCACACAAAATAAACACAAACAACAGTAACCCCCCAAATAACTCAAAGTGATTTCCCCCCTGTTGCCTTTAACTTTCAACACACAAGGGAATTCTCATACAAGGACCACCCATTCCCATTTATATATAACAAGGAAATAGGTGCATCCCAAAGAGCTTTTTCAAAGTACCTTATTTTATAAAAGTTAAAAATGGGCCTCAACCAGCCATTTGTCACCAACCTATTTTTAAAGGAACCTACACACGCCACATTCAAAAAAAAATATACACTTAGAAACCCATTTAAGAAACTCCATCCATCATTTCAAATCCAAAACAAATTTATAAATAGAGAATGGGAATTTGACCAAGTACTTGGTATGAACATTTAACAAATAGTTTCATGAAATTCACATACAAAGATGAAATCACTATAATTCACAATAATAATTTAATATAAAAATAATACATTATTAACTAACATTTAATAAAGGTGAAAATTTTAATGAATTAATAATTCATTAATTTAGACAACAATTAAATGGAATAATACCTCACAGAGAAGAAGACCAACCCAAAATATCATGTCACTCACTGATCTTTTCAATGAAAACTGAAACCAACCCTATGTGTTTACACACACATGAATTTATACATATATATATACCCCTAGCTACACTATACATATTCCCCACTCCATGATGGAATATGTACCCAGAGGGCTCATATATAAATATATACCACTTACCCCTAGACATGTGCATACTTCATCCTTGCGAAAAATAAATCAAAACACACTCATGAAGATTACCAGGAACTCAGAAATCAAAGAAATTACTAAATTAAAATTGAAAAAATATTAAAAGAGCCAAAGTACACTACTTAAAAATACTGGAAAAACACTAACATTTATGCACAAGACCCAATCTCACTTCAAACTTTCCAAGAAATCCTTCTATAACAAATGAACCCTAAACTCATAGAAAAACCAACAAAAATAATACCATTATATATCAATAGGATCTGTACAAGGTGTGTGAACCACATTAAATAGTGGTAAACCACGAAATAGAGGATGAATATGGGAGATGAGACTCACTATGGATATTTCCAACCCAAATGAAAAGGAGCGGTCACCGGAGGGAGGGAGTGGTGTGTCAGATCTCTCTTGGTCGGTCGAGTCGTGCGATTGGGAGTGGGAAGGGGGAAACCCCTTTAGGGTAAAAAAAGAAAAAAAGAAAAAAACTAAACTTAACAATAATAATAAATATAATAATAATATTATTATTATCTAAAACCAAAATATTAATATTATGGTTAAAAAAAATTATTTATTTTATTTTAATTTTATATCATTTAATTTATATTATTTTTCTGATATTATTTTTATCTAATTTATTTATTTTGAATACTGGATAGGTTGCATGGTTTGCACACAGTTTACCAATCTGTATGCTCACCATGTGATGGCCACTATAAATGATAAACACCCCTCACATGACTACCTGTAGCCAAATGTAAGGTCCAACAAACTATTCTCAAACCATTCTACTCAACACTACCCACTTACAAATCCAAATTGTGAATTTTTGGCATAGTTTAATAAAATTCATGAAAACTATGAAACAGAATTCGTACCCACCAGGGAACCTGCATTGGCAATGCATGCTTTCTCCTAACCATGTGGGCTAATTGTGAAACAATAAATAGGCTTCCAAAAATTTAAAATTTTACCTTTTGACCACAAAAACTAAAATTAATGATTAAAAATAATTAACATGATTAAAATAATATATATTCATGGACTGAGTTTGACCCCATGAATTTTAGGGAACCATCTATACCACTGAATATTTGATCATAGATGACTCCTCATCCAATAAAATATTTTTTTTAAGTAGTTCAGAAGAAAAAATAAGAATGAATAAACACCATAATATTAAAGAGAATGATCTTTCACCATAATAGCATGAGATAATGGATGAGAAAATATGAACAGATGTAATAAGAATAATGAATCTACCACTAGCTCTCCAATAATCCTAAAGGATAACCATTTAGATTCTGGATGATGGAGTTTCCTTATTCCCTATGATGATATCCTAAGTATATGGGAAGATAAACTATTAATGGATGTTTGGAGATTAAGGAAAATACCTCTAGCTATCCAATGATTTGGTAATCGATTTGTATGGAGAAAATATGAGGGAGTTTTCTTGATCTCTATGGGGAGAGCCTGATGAGGACCTCTCATAGTGAAAGGAAGGTGTTGTTCTTAAGGGAGAAGAAGGAATTAGGATTGGTGAGGTTGAATGATAATCAAGGGAAATTTTCATTTAACTAAAACCCCATGGGTTTCATAGTTTGGATACACATTTGGCCAAACCATGCAACGAATTTGTGATAGGATCTTCCAAATATGGGACCCCGCACAGGCTAGGTTTGTGGTTTTGATTACCATGTGATATTCCACTTTCTCCAAAATTTAAAATCTCTCATTGGCATGTGCCAAATCTCAATAATATTCTAAAAAATGTGTAGCCCCCTACTCCCCTATGAAAAGAACCATGTGGATTTGACAAATTGTGTGGGATTGATGGCGTAGTTTCTACTGACCATGCAGCCTAGTATTTTTCTATATATCATGGGGCTCTAGGCTCCAAATAAACCCTGCAAACCCTCTTGACACCTGTGAATCCATTAGGAAACATTACAGTGGGAAAATAAAATAATTAAACCCAAAAATAAAAATTTTTACAGTCATGAAAATATGGGTTGTTAAATTTAATTTATACTTACTTCTTGATGTAGAAAAAAAACCCTGGTTTTAGTAGAAACTATATTTTTAACTATTCACCTAATAATCAATTATTATTGAAAATTCATAAAAATTTTCCATATGATAATTCTGAAATGTGGAATTAAAATAAAAATTTCATTTTTTTAAATTCAAATTCTAACATTTATAAAATTTATCCATTCAATTAAAATACATAGAAATTTGTTTTTAGTGACCTTTTTAAAACTATTAGATTTCATTGTACTATCTCATAAAAATTATTAACATAATGATGGTATTATATAAGTTAATATATAAGAATATGAAAATAATATTTTATAATTTATTGATTAAAATTTATTAATACATGAAATTTTTACTCGAGAAAATATCATCATATTAATTATATATCCTCAAAATTCAAGAATTTTTCATTAAAAAATAACTTTTTATACACTAAAGAATTTATTATTAATTGATTTTGATTATAATTGAAATTAAAATTCTCGTTTTTATTTTTCGTTTCATGTTGAGAATTCAATTTAAAAAATTAATTATTTATTGAATTATTCTATAAATTTTAGGGTGTTACACCCCCAGAAAATTTCATACTTGCGACTATAAGTATCACTTATTATTAAAAATAACTAAGGGTATCCAAGAGATTGATTCTATTATTGCTAAAATTACTAATTGTTTATCATTTACATAAGAAATATATAATTTTCCCTTAGAATATTTCATTACTACTGCTGAGTTTTTCTACAATATTTTTGGTTTAACAACCCTGGTGATTAGGTATAATAACTCATATAATAGAATTTTTTTCCATGAGTTCTCATAGTCATAATTCCCCTGATAAATTATCATAGGTTGTTTTGATATATGAAATGTGATTTCCATATTTTTTTATTTTTTGTTCTATGTGGACATTGAAAATAAATTTCGAAATATCATTGAAGGAACTCCTTATGCAACTAATAATATCTCCAACTAACATTATTTAAAAGCATACATCACTCCCTCGGGTATCATGTAACCAAGTATCTGACCCTGAGGTGATATATACCCAATCATATATCCCTCACATGTTATATACAATGAATCTATCCCTTGGTTTGTGTATAACCATTCATCAAGCTTGAAAGTAGTAAATTACCATGCTTCTAGACCTCATTCATTTTAACTATAAACCAAGTCCTTTGGTATTAAACATAATAAAAGATTAATTCATGGAAAATTAAACGAATTATTTATATATATAATACCAAACAAAAAACATGCCAAATAGGTTTTTATAATTCATATCAAACCATTCCTCATATTATGAATTAAAAATCCATTCATTCGATTATCTTATGTTACATATTATCAAAATATTTGTGAGAGATTTATTTAATGTTGTAAATAATCCCAATTACCTCAAAAATTAATTATATTCATATTCCATCAAGAAATTATGTAAAACCTAGAAAATTAATTCCATTGGACCATTTAAAATCTGTTGAATTGTTTATAAAACCAATTACCCAAATTTATATGTTATTATAATTCAAAAAATCATCATATCCCAATAAAATTTCCTATTCATTATAAGGATCTATGTTCAATTAATAAATTTTATAACCCAGTGTCAAGGGTTTTCACCCTCTATGGGTAGCTGCATGTATCATCACAATACTAACTTATCCAATGGGGATTGATGGAGTTCAGTGCATAAGAATTTATCAATTTTGAGAGTTTAAAACTATGAATATTTCACATGTCGGAATTAATTGTGTGATCATTTATTTTTAGTATATTATAAAAACCAAAAATACCATAGGGAGTTATTTTATAACCCCCATCACAAAAGTAGATTATAAGAAGAAAACCATCAACAAACCATCCTATGAACTAGTTCCTCCTTCCTATACATTATCAAATTTATAAAAAAAAAATTCATAACATGTTAATCATCCTATATAGTTTAATTTTAGTCCAGATCTAGTGTTCTATCTAAATGGAAAAATATAAAGTATGAAGGAGAATAAGAACTTGGAGTATTACCTTAAATCTCATGGTATGATAACCCAAATCCATCAAGATATACATTTGGATAAATGGGAAAACCCAAAAGCCCATAATAGAGTGTTGGAATCTAATATAAATGTGATGGTGGGTTCTAGATAAATTCTATCCTTGAGAAATATATAAAACAACAGGACACTACTTCATTCCCAACCTGAATTAGGGTTTCAAATCGTGAATCGGTGAATTTCCACACACACATAAAAATATTAACATCAAATTCAAATATATAAACCATTTTATAATGTGAAAATATTTTAATTCCATGATTCAATTCATTATATAAAAATAATTCACCCCTAGAATGAATTTCATGATATCTTCCCTGAACCATTCATGTCGTCATGAATTTGTTCATGTAGCCAAAAATAATCTTCCTTTTTATTTTTTCATATAAAAACATATGAAACACTAACCCATATGATTATAAAGGGATAATTTATGAATCCAAAGAAATATTATATAGAATATAAATAGACTTGACCTAAATACTAAGGGCATACGTACTTGGTAAAAGACTATATATTACATTGATCATCGTATGGTTGACTAAGTAGATCTCATAATCTTATGTTTTAAACATACATTAGTGCCATTTTTATCTCACATATATTGTATTGTAAACCTAAATTTTATGAGAATTGATCAATTTCATCTTTTCATTAATTTTTCCATGACTTTCAATGATTTAATCCCCGATATTTTAAAATTTTCAAATGAAATACATCATTTTTGGTATTTAGAATATTGGGGGAATTATTTTGATAACAGATAATATATTGTTTTTATATTTTTTCAATCAATATTCATATTATTTGAATAAGAAATGTTTCCATTTGATTTTATAGGGAAATTCTATTTTTTAAACTTTTTATGATAAAAAAATATGGTTTAGTTTGGTTTTCTATGAATTCTCCTTTGATTATTTATGAATTAATTTGATCCCATAACACTTTTTGGGTTCTCAAAAGACATTTCCTATATGTATTAATTTCATTATATTTCATGAAATTAAATTTTATTTATTTAGTAATTTTTTTGATAATTTCATAAGACTTCACTGAATGTCGTACGTATTTTATAATCGTGTAGTTTTTTCCAATTAATATAACTTTTTACCCCCTTCAAATGACTTTTATCTAATAAAAAAGTTTAAAAACATTACCATAGGACTTTTAACATATTATTTAAATAATTTAAAAACAAAAGACTAGGATAAAAAACACTTTTAGGGGATCTTATATGACTTTTGTGAACTAGGAAAGTATTGGGATACATTATGACTTTGAATGGTGTACGAAATTGAAAAATGGTCCTATTTGTTTTTCATTACATCTAAATTCTAAATTCCTATAAAAAATATTTATTATATAATGTAGATTGAATATATTGATGGGTTTCTCACCAGGGCTTTATACATTTTTAAATTTATACAGAATCATAGTGAAGAGACTTTGAGCTACTACATCTCATCCAACCCACTATCTCAGCCACACAAAATCAATAAAAGTGAGATGAAGAAGATATGTATGAAATATATTTAATGTATAAATTTATTTATTTCCTACATGTTAACAACTTGTTCATAAGAGATAAAAAAACCCACATTTATTGCAAAGCTCAAGAAAATCATATGAAAATATAACTGTATGTGTAGAGATTCCCCATAACTATTTAAATTATATCAATATTTCATATATTTTTTCTGGAAATATGGTTTTATAAAAAGAATAAAACTATAAGAAATAGTTTAGTTTGGATAAAAAATTTAGAAGAGATACATATATAAAAATATTGGAATTTTGGCCCATCATGAGAGAGATATATATATATTGAGTAATAGAGTGTGATAGAAGAAGAATCGAATATGATTTTACAATTATTGTATAAAATTATAATGAACTATAGTAGTGGAGGTATAATGAAATTCCATTCAATATTTTTTATCTTCATTTTAATATTTGTGAATTTTTTGGAAACTAGATTTTTCAATAAAGGATTTCATTTTATATCATAGATATTATTTATCACAAATACTTTTGAAAGGTTTTTCAATATATCAAGGGGAAAAATATTTTTAAAAAAATTAAATTTCTTAAGTGACACATTTAATATGGGAATAGTGATTATAATTATGTTTGGATTCTTAGAGATATTCTAATTGTTAAATTACATATATTTAAGGAACTAAAAATGTACTACACAGATTTAATGGTATTAAATTTTAATTAAAAATTCATTAATAAATAACTTTATCTATAATTAAAAATGAATTAAGGTGATATTTTATGATAGGTAAGAAGGTTGAGTATAAAGAGTTTAATATTACCCACTATTTGCACTTTTAAAATATTGGGTTATAGTATAATTTTATTTAGTTATCCTATCATTTCTAGAAATTCAATGAAAATTCTGTTTTACTTTTTCTTACAATTAAAATTATCATAAAACATTAAATAACTACATTTACATTAATTATAAACATAAATAAAAAAGGGGATACTTTTTAAAATTATATTGAACCTCATTATTAAACTACCATAGGGGCTCTATGATGAAATATTTATGGGATTCCATTTTGATAAGAAGTATGTGATTGATTCTACCCAATAACCTACCTCATATTCCATAAATATATAATTCATTTCCCTAAATAAATGGTTACTTACCCAAAATATTTAAAATCATTCCATTTTCAACCCTTAATATAAAAAGAAAAATACCCTAAAAACCTTCCTCGCATTTTCGATCCATTGGTTATAAGAATAAGTCTCATGACTTTAAAAAAAAAGAACACCAATTAGGGATTTGATATCATTAAAAAATAAAACATATTATAAATTAGTGATTTATTTTATCATTTTTATATTTATTGTAAGAATTATTTAATTTTTTTATTTTGGAAGCACGTAAAGCTAATTATTATAAATATACACTTGATTAGTCTAGATTAAGACAACTAACCATTAAACTAGAGTTAAGGATCATTCTAGTAAAATACGTTCACTTGATCATAAAATTCTTGAAGTTTCTAATTTGATCCAATAAATGATTTAGATGAGTGGATTTAGTGGATTTATCTTCGAAGATATAGTCTAACAACAACGAAACATTATTGACTGAGTGCTATAATAAAAATAATTAAATTTTTAATTACATTATCCCATTCAAAAGCGATTCATATGAAAGTGATATATTTAAAAAGAATATTTAGATATGGATGTTTGATTAAATTTATAATTCACTAGTTAAACTAGTATAGGTGGTGTTTTCCTTGTATGGTGTGGAAGCTCATCTCTGTTGATGGGAGTGTAGTGAAAATTTATCTGGAAGGATCGTTAGGTGAGTAGTGACTAGATGAATAGAATTTATTTCATATATATTAATATCTTGGATTGTTATTATAGAAAATTTGAATGAATTTAAAGTAATCATTGGTATTATGGTATCCAAATATCTTGTTTTGAGGCACGACGGATGAATATGAATAGTAATATCTTGGTAAAAGGAGAAATAATTGAAAGAGTAGCAAAAGAAAGATCTTAAACCATAGAGATTACATAATGTCACTCCTCATGTTCAAAGATAGAGATCTAGTGGTATGAATTTAACTAAGAAGGAATTGTTATGATAATTTCTATAAATCTTTATATTATATGATATTATCCATTTAAATCAAATGAATATTGTTTTAATGAAATAAATTATGATACATATTATAACATAGACACATGAAACACTATCTAAACCATGTTATCACTTTTATTTCATGATTTCATGTTCTATTTTTTTACTTTTATTCTTGTTCTTGATTGTTCATTATTAAAATGATTTTATTTTTGTGTTTCTAGTGGGGAAGAAAAACCCATAGAAAGAATACATGATGAGATGACTTAGGATGATACATTACTTTAAAGGTTTTGGTGTTCAAAGTCATGGGTGATCTTCTAGTCACAGGAGGTTCAAAAGCTATGTTCTTTAAGTTGTGTCTCCTGATAAGTAACTTTTAATGAATTGAAGTTATGTAAAAATTCATTAAAAGTTAACATCTTAGATGTTAAACATAATAAATCCAAATAGAGACACTTCCCCTTCAACATAGAGTTTATTCTTTTTTAGGAAAAATAAGTTTACTAACTGTTTTCTCAATAGAATCTATTGAGTTGATCTAGATGAAAATTTATCTAAAAGGATTCGGTGGACGAATTATATAAAAAGTGAAATAATGGATCTTGATTAATGGATTATAGGGAAGGAACATTCGATTCATGTTCTGGGATAAAAAATTTATTTTTCAAAAGAAGATTTGATGTGAATGTCAAGAGAATCTTTTGTAAGAATAACTAATGTATATAGGTAATGAATGAATTGTAGGAAATTACAAAATTCATAGGATCATTCATTTGATCTAGTGTTTTCCATTAACTTTGTGTTTGTTCACCCAAGAAGATCTGATTGAAGTGAAAGTTTCTTTATAAGGAGAGACAGGTGAGTGGTGGCTAGATGATAGAAAGGACTTACGTACCTATCATTCTGTTATAATAATATTTCTATAAATATTTAAATCCATGTAAAGGACTTAATTTATACAATGTGGAGGGTTGAAGTTCTTAAAGATAATTGTGGGCTATCATGGACTGAGTAAGGATGGATATCCACATCAAACAGTCGAATATGGAGGTTTAACTGAAGGGATTAGATACCCACACTCAGGGATTACATGGTTAGAGAACAAGAAACTAGATTTTTCTTGGAAACATATTGAAATAAAAATTACTATGAATTATATTAGGGAATGATAATGTGATTATAACTCAAATGAATGTTTTTATATGAAATGAATGTTCTTTAACACTCTCTAATGGATGTAGAAAACATTTTCTAAAACAAATTTCCAATTGTGTTTCATTCATGTACGTTTCATTTATCATCTAACACTTTGGTTCTTGTATTTTTTTTATAAGTAACATCTTATCGTGTATGAAGTAGGTTATCTGAACTAATATATGAAAACACAAAGTAGTGACATAGGGAGTGGTTCATGCTCATAAGTTTGGGTTTTTCAATGTTTTGGTGGATATTCTATTTGTAATATGCCTAAGAGGTATGTTACGTAAGTTGTAGCTTTCGACGGGTGACTTTCGGTGGTCATGGAATCTAATTCCAAATAGCCTTATTATTATAAAACATTCTAATTACGATTTATCACATTAATAAGATAAAATTTACTTCAATATAATTTTGTAAAAAATAGTATACTAATTTTATATTTATTGATTAAAAATCCTTCATCTATTTTTTTCACATGTATGTTTTGATTAGTTCTATCACAGACATGAACAGTGCTACTATATTTTCATAATTTTAATTATATTGGGTTGAAAAATTATATATTCTTATTATTTATAGTATTAAATATGAAATTTTTTATTTTACTATTATTTAAAGGTACAATGGAATGGATAATGTTTATTAATTAACTTTTTGTTGTTGGTAAAGTTATCTAAAATGAAAATGTTATGGAATTATTCACTGTAAATAATTACTATAACATTCAAAAAAACATTTATATTTAAAAATCATTAGGATATTATGATTTTAGTTCCTTTATTATTCTAGATTTTTGAAACATGTAAATAAATAGTAAGGACTGAGAAAGTTGGATGTTTAGGTAAGGTGTTTCTCTTTATGTTATCTATCATTTGAGGTTAAATCATTTCTTCTTAAAAAAAATTTAACAGTAAATTATATTCTACCATATTTATATCTTTTAATATATTTATAATATCTTTTTTGAGTGATATTTCGTTTAATTTTACTTTATGTTTATTATAATCATTATAAGGGGATTCATTTCTCAATCTCACCAAAACATATTTCACTCCTCTTAATGTATATTCTTCAATATTATGTTTATAAATTCATATCAAAATATATTATTTTATTTTTCATATAATTCTAATTATTTACCTTCTTTACTATTATCTCTCTTTAATTTATCCATAACAAAATACAAATTGTGACGGTTGTGATTGATTTCAATCGATCTCCCTTCATATTTGTGATTCTATATGTGTAGAAATCCTCTATAGAATTTATATAGAATTTATATTTGAATACATAAATTCCAACTATTATTAAAATATTTTGGATTTAAAATTCAATAATGTATCCACTCTAATTGATTCATACTCCTACCATTATTATTTTTTAAAAAAGGTAATTTCCAGATCTCTATTTTGGAGTTCATCTCTCTACCCCATATCCATGATTATTTTCTATTATTTACATATTTTTTAATATTTTTCAATAAATGTGTCTAGATTGATTTTAATTCAATCTCCCATTTCTTAATGTTACTTCACTTCTTGATATTTCACATACTATGGAAATTCTATAGGTATTTCATGTATGTATTATTATAATTTCGTCATATTCCTCTAAACATTTCATTTCAATAACGTTATTTATATGAAATATTCCATTATTAAATGACCCTTAAAATATTTTCAAATCATGAAAATATTCTTAATTTTTTTCTTTTCATAAAAGATATATTTGTCTTCTTTTTTATTATGTCAACACTGGGTAAAAAAGATACCTTCTTAAAGATTCTACAATATTTTATAATCCTATGGAGGATTTCTTATCAATATAAATAATATTTTATATTAAACCCTTTAAATATTATTTATACTATATTCCTTATCACTATACTCTCTTTATAATTTATGGCTATGCTTGAATAATAATTTTATTTTTTTATCAAAATTCTTATTTATCAGTGATGTTGTGGAAATGAAATCTAAAAGAGAGGACTGATTTATAACTAATTGTATAAAAATAATTATTTTATACCAAAAATTTTACATATAGTCCATATTGTGGATACCATATTCTTAATTGGTCTAGCTGATTGGTATTCACTGAAATAGGAATACTATTCAATTGACTAGGGAGAACTGTTGATATGACAATATATCCATTGATTCTATATAGAAAAACATTGTCAACCCAATCATTTATTATTAAAATGGTTTTTTAATTTTTTTATATTATTTTACATTATGTTATAATTAAATGTTTTGAATGATAGTTGGTCTTCAAATTATTAAGAACTTCAATGCATTTGGTAATAATCTTTGTCTTATAATATTACTGTATTATGGGACTTGGGTGGTTAACCTTATCCACTATGTTATGATAAATATTTGTTTTAAAAAATTAACAATATTACTAGACATTGATTCCTTACCCAATTGTCTATGTTATGGGAAAAGGGTAGTCAATAAAATATAATATGTTTGTGATGTGCATGGTTGACCCAATTCACTATGTTATAAGTGTTTATTTGTTTATATATTCCCTTATATATATAACATCATAGGTTAACCCAATATATTATGATATACAATATGGATTGTCAGTATAGTCCACTGTATTATGTTTCATGGGTGGTTAACCCAATCTATTATGTTTTAATGGTATTTGGTGATTATTTTTGACTTTTGATATCTAAGGAATTTTTTTATTAATTTCTATTAAAATATCCTTCATGTTTATATATTTTTCAAAATCAATAATATATTATTTATTAATTATTATTTTCAGTAATTTTATTATGTTCTTAAACCTACATTTTCATTTTAAACTCACTCCTTTAGAGTGTTATTCATGATCACCAGAATTTATTCAATTTAGGTCGTAGATTTTTTCTTCTTACATAGCTATTATATCACCCTTTTATTATATGAAAATATACTAGGGTATCTTTGTTATTATAAAGGATATAATGTATAAGGATCACTTTAAAGTGTTATTGTGAAATTTTCAATGACATATATATGAAGGGTGAAAATATTATGAATGTTTTATCAAAGAAAAAATAGATATTGTATCATGTGATGAAATGTAACATGTGTTAAATATTCCAAGAAACTTAACCATTGTGTACTATGAGGGTGTTTTAATTTCTAATATATTATGTATATTCATATAAAATGATGAATAAACATGCATATGGATTTTCAGTTCTCTCATTTGGTATCAAAGAACCAGAAGTGTGAAACATATGTTTTTGAAACATTGGATCAAGAAGTGTGGGATTAGTTTTTTTGTTATATTTTTTCTATTTTGTTTATTTAGAACTTATGGATCAAAAATTTAAAATTTATTGATATAAATAAAGTATTCACTCTGAGATACGATAAATTATATAAAATGATTCCATAATTATTTTTTTACCCTCAATAATATGTGTCTTCCTTTGTTGATCGGGTAATATCCTAGAGGTTAGTTAGGATCTCGTTTAATGGCATATTACTTTTTAATGGTTTATTTCAAGAGAATTTTCATAACAATTATATATTTATTAATTAAAATGGTTATAAAAAAAGAAACTATGGTGAATCTCATAGAATAAAACATAGTACTTTATGAATGATTTTTTTTTTATAAACTCCCCAAAATCCTTATACTTATCTACATAGGTAATTTGTATTCAATAAAATATAATGCCTTAGAATTAATTGAACATAATTATTCTAGAATATTAATTTTTTTATTAATTATTTTAATTAATAATTTATCCCTGATTAAATAATCTTTCTTTTTCAAATATATAATAATTTGTTGTGAAAATAAATCTAGATTGTTCAAACTAATGTATGTGTCCTTTTAGACACTTTATATTACTTTTTTTACATATTAAATCGATTTATATATTTTAAAAGTATAATAAATATTTTTTTTGATCCATTCACCAATGGGTATGCCTAATCATTGTCCCTTTGTCTATGAAATTGAGTATAACCAGGAGACATGGATCATGTCAACCTATTATATTATTCTCATGTATTTTTGATTATCATAGTAGAATTATGTTATATATATAATTCATTAGACATTTCCATGAACTTTTTTTCAAATAATTTTAATTTTTTTATGCCTACATATTTTCCGAATTGAAAATATTCCATGAAGGTTCCATATGATGTTTTTTCTATGTTTAGTAACATATATAATGACCATTTAATATTCTAAAACACAGTAACAACATATCATTGAATCTAAATTAATGAATTTCTCATGGAAGGAATTCCAAGAGCCTTTTAGTCAAATGAAACATAAAGAAAACTGCACTATAGAAAACACCATGTCCTTACTTAGGCTATACATGAAATTTATTGCAAATCAAATCATATATATATCAAAATATCAAACAAATAACATTAATAATCATTGTAGATAGTTATTGTTATAAAATTAATTGATACATCATCCTTAAATCATTTCACATAATTTATTCGTTATTATCAACTATGTATAAAACATGTTATCATTAGATACTGGGAGGATTATTATCACAATACAATATGAAAAAATAATATTATAAAGATTCATGAGAATCAAAGGGAACATCTTTATAAAATAATTAAGGTAGTTAATATCTTTCTAAAATTTTATCATATGATTAGTTTCTACAAAAAATATTCCATAATATCTCCCATTCACTATAATTGAACTCTTAAAAATATTATAAATAATTCAAGTCCCTTTCACTTCTTATGTATAATTGGTTTAGTAAGAAGATCTACTGTAATTACAATTTTTTATGTTTTTATAAAACCAAATTTCATTATATCATGAATTAGATGATATCAATAAAGGTTTTGATTATATTTTTTATGAGATTTATGTTGAACATTTTTAATATAACCTTAAAATATTTATAAAATAGAATAAAATAATCTACAATTCACAGTGACACTTAATTTTGATGATTAATATATTATTTTAAACAACCTATTTCATTGAATTAAATTTTATGATGTATTCAGCATTAATTATAAAACATATATAATTATTTATTAAGATGTTTTCAATAATAATACCTTATATTTTATTATAACTAAAACATTAATGAAATTTCATAATAATCACTATATTTATTGATGTTTTTATTATTCTATTCCTTTATAATTATTTGTCTTTTGTACAATATTCTAAGAACATATAGTTATTACATTGTAATTAAAAAAATATTATCATTTAAAAAGTACAATATCAATCAACTGAATTGGATAGGAATATATTTTCATGATCACATACTATGATATATAAATATTTTGTCTATAACATTGAATATTTCTTGATTCCTATATCAAAATCATTAAGTATAACAAATATAAAATACATTTTTTAATATAATTATGATATTTTGTCTTTTTTAGACTCTTTCCATGCAATATATTTTTATTTTAATTTTAAATTTCTCCCTCATGGAAAAGTTGAATATTTTATCAACATAAATTCCAAGAACTTCCTAATAAGTTTCATTCATTGACCTCTTTATATCTTTAAATTTAATTGTTGTTATTTTTATCCTATTTTATTTATGAGTTTGATTTCCTCAATTCAATTTTTCTCAACATTTAAACTCAAAACATAATTTAAAATGAGTAATATACAATAATTATTCCACATTGGAAATTAAATTAAACTCCAAATAATATATTTATATATAGAGTGATCATCATCATTCTTCATTAACCAAGTCACATTATTCTCATCAGCAAAATGAAAATTCTAGAAATGATAACAATTTTTAAGGACAATACTAGTTTTTATATCTTATAAACCATTGTATAATTTTATGGATCAATAATGCACCAAGAGAAACCCAACACACATCCTTTAGTAATTTATTATTAAATTAATTTTTTTTAAATCTATTTAATATATTTAATATACATAAAATGTTTTAATAACAAGGATAATATTAATATATTTACGAATTTTATTGGTAAAAAGTGGTTCTTTATAGATAATACCCAAAATATTGTTAAATAAAATTTATACCAAATAATATTTATAGGTAGAAAATATACCATACCAGTTCATATATCTTTAAATTTCCCTTTTTATCTTGCAGGACTTATCCGACTTGGAAAATAAAATAAATTATAAATTTTATATATGTATATCGATTATATCTCATCATTCATTGAACTAAGTTATTCGACCAAATTTATATAAATAATTGATCCGCTATATGGTTTTCTGCTTTATATAATTCTATACAATCATTACCATATTTAATTAAACGAACACACATCTTGGTTTCTTAATGAATAATACATGTCATTCTTTGTTCATATATATATTGAGTCTATTATTTCTTGTAATGTAAACTCATCTACCACAAAAATTAAGTAAATTTTTTCTATAGAAACTCATTGAGATCAATTAAAAATATATTATTTATCTATTTTTTAAAACCATCAACTTTAATAAAATATCTTTTCAATATAAAAAATATATTTTTCTATATTTTACAATATAAATAATATCTAATTGTTTCACGATGATTGGCATCAAATATATATTTCTCATATTTTTAGTCATTTTTTTGAAATGTGAAGATATTTATGATTTAAATAGGTATTTATATAATCTAAGACATATTATAAAACAAATTCAAAAAAAATTAAGGGCAACATGTATCTATATATTTGGAAAGAATAAAATAAAATAAAAATGTTTACCTTTCACCATGATGATTTGAAATGTTTATGATTTAATCAATAATTTGATTGAGATCACTGAGGAGAAACTTAATGGTTCATAATTATTAGATAATCCAAAACATTAATTTATATCCCAATTCAGGGTAAGAATATAACCTTTGATAAATTTACTAAAGAATCCATGTTAATGGATGAGAGAGAGAGAGAATGCGACCTTTAGCTAATGAGTTTCTATGTATGAGATTAACACACATAACTATGTATTGATACTATTTTTATATTCATCCAAATAATCACTTTGGAAGTCAAATATTAAGCTATATCAGAGAGATTTTTTCCAAATTATCAAACATTATAAATATTTGTAAAAATTATGTCAATTATGAAAATAATTTTTCAATTTTTAAATGAATATTTTTTATTGACACCACACTAATCAATATGTAAGGATTAATCAATTTAGTACAATAACTATAGTGGAATATTGAGGTTAAACTATGATTTATCATATAATTTTATAATTTTCATGCAAATGAATACATCAATTTGATGGTCACAATATCTTGGTGTATCTCATGGCATATCACAACATGGTCTAAAAAACCATGGCTTGGTGGCTCCTTTAGTGCATAGTTCTATTAATCTCTCATTTAAACTAAATCCTTATAGACACAGTTCACTTTAAACTTACATCAAATCAAATTATGAAACATGTGAAACCATTCACATTACTTTTTTTAGATTTCATCAAAAATGGATTTTGGAAAACATTGTCAAATATTTTCCTCACATGCTAAAACAAATTTCATAACTTGTAAAAATAAATCCAAAACATCACCTATATATCCATAAATACACATTTGGGGTAGCTCTAAACGTTTTATAAACATGATTAATATTTTTTAAAACCAAAAATTGAGACCCCACATGCATTTTTAACATTGAAAACAATTATGAATTCATAAATATGTAAATTTTATCCAACATAGTCATATAAAAAGGCATCTATTATACTCATGTTACAAAGGGATCTGATATGATCTCTATCAAACACATATATGTCCATAAATTCATCCATCTATTATTTTATATATAAGTATAAATATCCATTTAATACATTTATCCAAGAAATTTAGGGATCAGGGGACCTGAAGTATGTCAATATTTTTTTAATAACTAATTTTTTCTCAATTATCTGAGTATAGACTTACCAGTTTAGTGAATTAATCACATATCATTAATCTATGTGGATATGCATATCATAAGACCCTAAAATGAATAGATTAGAACATCGCACGTACTATATGTAATTATGGACATACACTCTTTAATTCAATATCAATTGTGATCCCCGATGTCATACTCATCACAAGAGGGGAAAATACCTTCTAGGATAAACCTCATCTAATGACATGATCAATAACATAGTGAACCACCCCCAAATTATCTAATCCTCAATCCGTTTTTAAGAATGGGATCAATGTATGAAGGTTATCATATAAAGTATCATTACAACATTAGTTTAGTGAATTCAATATGAAACATGTATCTATTGTATAGAAAATAAATAATGTATGAAATAATAATTGGTATACATAGTCGTCTATCTATAGAAAAAACATTTTTTTCCTCAAGAGCGTATTCTATATCTCTAAAATAAATCTATCTCACTCTAAACCAAATATTCCATCACAACCTATAATAGTCAATGAAAATTTTGATTTATTGAAATATATACACTGTTATCTAGTGATAAAAACATATTTTTTTATAAACGTTCCTTTATTACAACTAAAGCATCCCAATTTTAGCAATTTACTAAAACAACATCAATAACCATTATTGAGTCATGTATATTCCCAAGACATTTTAGGTTTTTAATTTTACTTAATTAGTAAAAAATAAATTTCGTAATAAAAACCATTTATTTCTCATCAATTGGAAATTTTCTCATTATATCCATATTTTTATTATACATTAATAATACTTAAATATATCTTTCAAAATTTTATATATATTACACACTTTTAGAAATATCTTTATAATATCATTATGTTTACCCGGGGAAATGGAAACATCAGAATAGGTGAGACCATATAATAAATAGTGGAAATTGTCAGAGATATCAATCAATGATTATATAAAATAATATGATAAGAAAAATGGTATGGTAACATGAGCATAACATAAAAAAATCATACCCAAACAGTATAGATCATAAATCATGATTAATGCAATAATTATACTTGCCTAATATATGAAATGTGTATAATCATGAAGCCAAAATAAAAATCCATGGAGTATAAAACTAGAATATAACATGTGGATGTAGAATAATAATAGAAAAATAAAATCATATCCTTTTAATATGTATAAACAACAATTGGTGTAATCATTATGATAAACATATAAAATCAGGTCTCTGGATAAAATTATGGACATAAAACCAGGTGCATACATAAAATTTTTAGCAACTAATAATATGATAAGGTCCACACAAAATATTGTGGACATGAAACATGGTTCATTAATAACTTATTTATCAAATTATATATTATGAATTACCCAATTCATTGGTGGTATATATAATTTGTTTCCAGTTTTCACATAATGAAACTTTACATAAGTGTGAAAAAATAAATGAATTCATCACGGCATAATAAGTGGAATAGAAATTGGTTTCTTAAATATTTCATCATATCATAATCAATCCATTGGAAATAAATTTATTTCATATAATCATCCTAAAAACATGACCATCATATATCTATACATAGAATGAAATTGATTTTTTAATAATATCTAATCCCCAGTGAAGCATAACAATCCTTCAAATGATGCTAATGTAGATTAAAAATGTCTTTTATAAATGAATTAAAATAATTCTATTAAAACATGATATAAAATCCTATTTTAATTTTATAACAAAAAATAAAATTATATAAAGAGAATATTCTTAAAAACCCATGTAAACTTGTAAAATAAGATTCATGATAATGAAATACATGAAGGTGGGAAAATTCATACATGAAACATTCATAAAAAGACCAAATTGAATCATATAAAAAACATTTGAAAATATTATTTTTAATCATATGAAAAGAAAGAAAAATATGGTAAAAATAAATTTTATAAAACATATAATTTTTGATAATAATCTCATTAAATCATTTTGAGAAACATGGACATATAAGATAATTATTCCCAAGAAAAATAGATCAAATATGTTCAACACTTCAGAAGAACATTTTGTAGATAATTTTAATTTCCAAATAGAGGTAAATGTAATGAATATTAGAAAATATAATAAATGGGTATATTAGAATAAGATAAATGTTGTTTAAAATCAATGGATTATATAATTCCCTTCAAAGGAAATTATATTTAGAAAGTCCTTAAAATAAATGATATTGTAACAGATACCCTAACTGCATTGAGAAATTTTAAATCATAATCCATTTGAAATAAATAAAATAAAATTAGAATTTAAATACAATTAATATTAAAATATTAATTATATAATATATCTAATGATATTTATATACACTATATATACACAAATATGTAGATATCATGAAACATGTATCGATGAAACAATATTGAGATGAATAACTCTTACAGTTTTAGTAATTTCTGAATCAAAACCTCATAAAAAAGAGATCCATAGATTGATTTTTAAATCACCAAATTTTCTTAAAAATAACCATATAATGAATTAATGGGTTATAAATTTATAGAAAAAAATGAAAAATTGGTGAATATTTCATATATCTCATGGAGTGAAAATTGAAACCTGAAACACTTACCTCAGGTCCTAAATTTATTCATAAATTCTCATTGTCGCATATATAATAAATTTTGATTTATTATAAATTTATTATAGAACCATTTTCATACTTATCTAACAAGATATTATTTTGTTATAATTTTCAGTTACTCTTTTATTATTAATTCCACCTTTAAAATAATCCATTTGGATGTTTTTTATTCAAATTTTCATAGATTTTTTCATTTAACAGTTTCGATTCAAGACCCTTTGTCTTGATTTCATAATATATAGACTATTATTAATATTATAAGTAACTTATATATTCCCTGTATAAATTATTATAACTATTAATAATTAGTGGTAAAGAAAAATTAATTTCATCACTCTATATAGACAGTAGTATTTAAATATACATATGTTCCTTTTTCATTTTCAAAAATTAGAAAATAAAAAAAAGGAAAATAATAATACATATTTATAGAATCATGATAATATCATAAATATCATATATATTCATTTAATCACACCTTATTAAAATTAATTCGAATATGAAATGAAAAAAATCACATCACTTCTTGGAGGTGGTAGCGCACACATATGCATGAGTGGCATTATCATATTAAAAATGATTATAAATTCAATAAGTATAAAATATTTTATCTTTAAATAATCATAATAATTATCTATAAATAATATATAAAAATTAAATCTATCTATATAAGAATCCATGATAGGCACTGATGAGAAGTAAAATACATCATTTGTGGAGATGGTAGTATGTACATATGTATAACAGTGTTTTAATATTACATTGGGATGGATGATAAATAGTTATTGTTTATTCTGTTAACATAATTACATTTAATTAAGATAATATTTTTTTGGTTCAATGTTTTAATATGGTTAAACAATATTTATAGGTGGTTGATATGAAAATAATTTAACAAAATTTGGTGAAGAAGATTACCTCTTCTTTCAGAAACATCATTTATATTTAATCATATAATCATTGGGGTTTAATTTTAAGACTAAAAGAAACTCTAAAAGTGTATATATAATTTTAGAAAATATTTTTTAGATTATATTTTAGCTAAGTGTCTCATGAATGTGTGAAAAAAGATAGAATATAATTTCACATTTTTTAAGTTAGGGGAGTTTCACAAGTGTAATTACTCTAAAAATTTAAAAAATATAATTTCACTCTCATTAAAAAGTGGCTCCAAATTTGAAACTTATAGATAGTGGGTTGAGATATGGTCATAATAAAATTAAATAATATGATATATAGAAGATTTAAATTTATTTTAATCCTTATCTCATTTGTAGAACCCCTCGTTAACCATTTTATCCTTTACTATGGTAATGAATTTTTAACTCGAGGACTACTCATTATAACCAAAAATGAAATTGGAAAAATTCAAAAAATATGAAAATTATTTATTCTAAATATTATATAAAATTTATAGTATTCTATTTTTTTAATTTTTAAAAATTAAAATTGATATATGTATTAAAATGCGATGAAAACGGTTTATTTAAAATTTCCTTTCATAAGAAAAAAAAATATTTTATTAAAAAATAAATTATACTTTAGATTTAAATGGAATTAATTATATTAGGTTAAGTAAAATTATACTTATTAATCTTTCAAATTAATCCAAAACAAAAAATTAAACATGATAAATCTTTATTAAAAGAGAAGCACCAAAAATATGTATTATTTTAATAAAAATTATATATATATTTTTAAAATGCCAAACATAGATTTATTGGTTAAATATTCTGTTTTTAAGTGAATTATATTAAATTATGAATTTATATTTTATATATAAATAAGTTTTTATATAATTTAATTTCATTTTTATATCATGATAATTTCATCAAAGTGACATTATTTTTCAAATCAACATTTTTCACTATTCACCCAAAACTCTGCCATTTTAGAAAAATAAAAAAAATAATAATCTTATGAAAATAATTATTTTCTAAATTCAAAAATTTCGTTCATTAAATAAAATTCAAATTAAAAATCAATAAATTTGAAATTTTCAATAAATTATACAAAATAATAGGAAAATAATCTTTTATAAATAAATTAAACTTCAACTGTTCTAAATTTTATATTATTTCATTCTTATTATTCAAAATTCAGTACTTATTTACAATAAACTAATCAATAAATTTCAATAAAAGAAATATTTAAAAACATTTATCCTGATGTTGTTGACTCAAAATCAATTTTTTCCATTTTCAGAAAAATTGATTTATGGATTATTGGGAAATCGTGTATTTCAAACAAAATGATGCATTAGAGTCCACAAAATTCAAATTCAAATTAAAAGTCTCAAAAAACATCATCACCCATATTAGTTCCAGTGAATCTCGAGTAACATTCCTAACTTGAGTCACACACCTATCACATCGAACATCATATCATTTCACCTCCTTATCATCACCAAGCTGGTGAGACCCACTGAAATCCACTTCACTATCATAATCATCTTCACCACTATCTCACAGAGTACCATGTTATAACCATCACTGTCATTGAAACTGATCCTATTCTACGATCATCATCGTATTCCAAACACTACACTTGTCCACTGTAAAATGTCACAGTTCATCGAGTCATCATGAAACATAGAGAATTTCATGCATACATCATCACTGAAGCACATAAAGCACTAGTGTGACACCGTAGTTAATAGCACCACTTGTCACCAAAGAGAACCAACGTCATACATGACACAGAAAACTGAAATAACATACTAACTAGAGAAGTCTACCTCATTTCTCATCACCCGGGATATTGCACAACTCCTCAATAATATCCCAAAACTCCCTTGGTATCCAATGAAACTGACTAGACTTGAAGGGATCAAGGGACCATGGAGAAAAAGTCAGGGGGAGCAGAAGATAAGGGTAAAGGAAAAACATAAACCTTCAAGTTATAAGAGATATAAACACCGGCATTGAAGCCCTAATGGAAAAAATAAATTGATACACATACCCGGATGAAACAGGATCGAAGAAGAGTGAACTGGGATTGAAACCCTAAAAAGAAATTGGGACTAAAACCCTAATGAGGAACCAAAAACAGATCAAGAAAAACTAAGGGAAGAATCCAACAATATGGAGAATACCTTGTTGCCCTTACTTCCACTCCCACAATCCGAAAACAATATAAAAAACCAACACACCCAACCAACAATGGGTTGTGTGTGCTTTCACATGCCAGTAAAGTAGGGATAGAAGAGAGGAAAATAGGAAATCTCTATGGAACCTAACGAGAATGAATCTGAGAAGAGGAAGCTCGAAGAATCTAGATAAAGTGAAACGACCTAATGTCACTCAGGAGACAGCCACAAGATAAATAAGCAGATGGAGGAGGAGAGGTCCATCGCCGTAGGGAGAACCATAACCCTAGATTGATGAGAATTATGCTGAGAGATGAAGCCAGATCCGAGAGAAGAGCCAAGAGATTGAGGATCCATTAGAAGTTTTTATGAATTTTTTACTCATATTCACACTAATCAGAGAAAAATCTAGGTTATAACAATCTTATATTACCATTTATAAAGTTTATCCAAGATTGTTTTAGGTCTTTTTTTAGCATAAAAAGATGTAGAATGTGTATATTTTATTAAGAAGAAATATATTCTAAAATATCAAGGTGTAACAACAAACATTGGTTAGGTATAACTTCAATTCATAGCATTAATGTTTATTTTACTTAAAAATAACACAATATAATTAGTAAAATTAAAAATATAATAATTTAGAGACATGCCTTTTATATTATTATAATGTTTTTGGATTAATGACAGTACATTATAAAAGAACTTTTCTTAGATTATCAAATATGACAGACTTACAATGATTTCCTATGTTTGTTTTACTTATTGGTTTTTAAGTCAATAGATATATTTGTAATACCTTCAATGTAATTCATTAATTAAAATCAATTGATATTATCCCGACCTGAGTGGTACAAGAACTAAGGAATACCTCTTGATATGATATAGGCTTCTAATAATTATTGAGAGCCTAAGTCATATGATGGGGAGACTATTAAATTGATATCATAACCATAAATAAAATCTAATTAACTAAACATCACCTACAATGGATTATACATGCGTGCATAAAATAACAAAATAACCCTATTGTTACAAAATTAATGTAGTCATACAAGCATATATCAAAACCAGTCACCAATTGGAAAACTTGAAAATACAAAATAAATAATAATAATAATCAAATTGGCCCTTCTACCATCCTTGAGCCTCACTTCCACCCATATCTGACTCCATGTAGAGATTTTATTCCTTGATCATATAAACAACCAATTCATAGACCTGTATAAGAGACATAAGATCAATGCACACACATGTAGTTTCTTGCGAATGTTGTTACAAATACATCTCAATTAGATCTCACTACGTATGCATAATATGTTCCATCATATATTTTTTTACACATGAGGAAATATATGAAATAATAAATTCTTTCAATCACTATGGGAAAAATCATTATTTGCGATGGGATATTAGTGACGGGAATAAATCATGTCGCAAATAGTCTGTCGAAGAGGTTATTTGGGGCGGGCTGACTTACCCGTCGTAAATAACTAATTATTTGAGACTAGAAAAGGCTCTACATCGCAAAAAGTTACATGAGGATTGGCGCGGTTTCCGCACCAAACCGTGTGAAAGAGTATTTGCGACGGGTTGGCACTGCCCGTCGCAAATGTTGAGAGGTGGTAAGAGCTAGTTGCGACGGGGGATCCCCCGTCCCAACTAGTTCGACCCCCGAAGGGTATTTGCGACATGTCCCGTCGCAAATAATCGACATTGGTAGAAACATATTTGCGATGGGATGTTGTCCCATCGCAAAATGTGTGTCAGCATGTCACTTTATGCGATTGGCCCCGTCCCAAATAACCTTTTAACCACCGACGGTAATTAATGCGGTCGAAGGTATTCGCGAGAGGGCCCATCCCAAATAGAACATTTTGCCACTGTATTCTCGTCACTAATAGTCTTGTTGCAACTAATTTTACCTATATATACCCCCTTCTTTTTTTTCTTCTCTCTCCCCGAATTTCTTGTTCCTCTACTTCTGAAAACTCTATTTTTAGAGCGAAATATTTTGAGAGTTTGCTATTTTTTACGAAGAAGTTGTGAAGCCGCCTACAATTATAAGAGATCAAGTTTAAAGATATTTATGTTTTATTTAATTTAGTATTTATTTCCTTTCTTTATATTATTTTTAATTATTGTTGATTAGTTGTAATTAAGTTAGATTTAAATTTTTTTCTTATCAATATTTATTTTAATAATAAAATTAAATCATTTGTATTAATTCTTAATAATTAGTAATAATTAATAATTATTAATGATAATTAGTAATGTATATAAATAATTAGCGGTAATTAGTAATTAGTAACTATATTTTGCAGTAATTAATAGTAATTAATACTAATTAGTAATAATTGGAAAAAATTAGAAATAAATATTAACAATTAGTAATAAATTGTATTAATTAGTAATAAATAATAATAAATATTAATCAATACAAATAAATACTAATAAATATCAATAAATAGTAATAAATAGTAATAAATTCTAATAATTAGTAATAAAAATACAAATTAATTATAATGAATAGTAATAAATAGCAGTAAATACTAATAAATAGTAATAAAAACTAATAAATAGTAGTAAATTCTGTTAAATATTTATAATTAGTAATAAATAGTAATAATTTCTAATAATTAACCATAAATATTAATAAATATCAATAAATAGTAATAAATTCTTATAAATACTAATAAATAGTAATAAATAATAATAAATAATAAATAGTAATAAATAGTAATAAATAGAAATAAATCGAAATAAATCCAAATAAATAATAATAAAGAGAAATAAATAGTAATAAATAGTAATAAATAGTAATAAAAACTAATAAATTGTAATAAATACTAAGAAGTAATAATAAATATTAATAGATACTAATAAATAGTAATAAATACTAAAAAATAGTAATAAATAGTAATAAATAGCAATAAATACTAATAAATTGAAATAAATACTAATAAATAGTAATAAATACTATTAAATGGAAACAAATACTAATAAATAGTAATAAATACTAATAATTACTAATAAATAATAATAAATACTAAAAAATACTAAAAAATATTAATAAATACTATTAAATACTAATAAATACTAATAAATAGAAACAAATAGTAATAAATAGTAATAATTAATAATAATTAATAATAATTAGTAATAATTAGTAATAAATAGTAATAAGTAGTAAAAAGTATAAATAAATAGTACTAAATAGTGATAAATAGTAATAAGTAGTAATAAATTGTATAAATAGTAATACAAATTAATAATTAGTAATAATTAGTAATAATTAGTAACAAATAGTAATAAATAGTAATAAATAGAAATAATTAGTAATAATTAGTAATAAATAGTAATAAATAGTAATAAATATTAATAAATTGTAATAAATTGTAATAAATAGTAATAAATAGTAATAAATAGAAATAAATAGAAGTAATTGGTAATAATTAGTAATAATTAGTAATAATTTGTAATAATTTGTTATAAATAGTAATAATTACTAATAAATACAAGTAAATACTAATAAATAATAATATTTAGTAATAATTAGAAATAAATACTAATAAATATTAATAAATAATAATAAATACTACTAATTTGTAATAATTAGTAATCAATAGTAATAAATAGTAATAAGTAGTAATAAATAGTAATAAATACTAATATTTAGCAATAAATACTAATAAATACTAATAAATAACATTAAATAGAAAAAAATAGCAATAAATAGCAATAAATAGCAATAAATAGCAATTAGTGGATATAAATTGCAATAAATAGCAATAAATAACAATAATTTGCAATAAGTAGCAATAAATAGCAATAATTATTAATAATTAACAATAATTAGCTTTAAAAAGAAATAATTAGAAATTAATTGTAATATTAAGCAAATAATTGCAATAATTAGCAATAATGAAAAATTAATTAGGATAGATTGCAATAATTAGAAATAATTAGTAATAATTAGAAATAATTAGCAATAAATTGCAATAAATTGCAATAATTAGCAATTGTTATCAATTAATAGCAATAAATAGAAACTAATTGCAATTATTAGAAATAATTATCAATTAATTGCAATTATTAGCAATATTTAGCAATAATTGGAAATAATTAGTAATAATTAGAAATAATTAGAAATAATTAGAAATAATAAGAATTAAATAGTAATAAATAGCAACAATTAAGAATAATTAGCAATAATTAGAAATAATTTTCACTAAAATCCAATAATTAGCAATAATTAGCAGTAATTAGCCATAAATAACAATAAATAGAAATGAATCGCAATAATTAGTAATAATTAGAAATAATTAGCAATATTTAGAAATATTTAACAATAATTAGAAATATTTAGAAATAATTAATAATAAATAGCAATAAATTTCACTAAATAACAATAATTAGTAATAATTAGCAATTATTAGCAATAAATAGCAATAATTAGCAATAAATAGCAATAACTAATAATAATTACGAATAAAATTGCAATAACTAATAATAATTAGAAATAATTAGCACTAATTACCATATATTAGCAACAGATTGCAATAATTAGGAATAATTAGCAATAATTAAAAATAAAATCAATTAGAATAAATTTTAATAAATTGAAATAACTTGGTACAATTTTCAGTGGATTGGGGGAACTCTTGCTCGATGAGTCTTCTCCTTTCAATTCTCACTGACTAAAAAAATTATGAAATGCTTTCTTCTACAGATGCATATCTAATCTCATAAGCATGAGTTTGAATATGCATTCATAGGACCACATTTTCTTAAAATGTTTTCAGGTTGTGACAGTTGTAAGGAAAAGATTCATCGATGAAAAGGGGGCTCTTTTGTCTGATGAATCATTTAATTACATATTTTTAACACTGAAATCAGAAAGTAGAATCTGCTCTGTTGTACGCTTTTGCATTCTCATATGCCCGAGAATGAAGCAGCATACATCTAAGAAGAATTTTCTATGTGATTTTAGTGTGAGAAAGTTTCATTAAAATGACCCGTCAGACAAAAGAGTAGCCATTAATCCACTGGAAATTGTGTTGCTCATAATTAATGGTAATTATTACGAAGTAGTTGTAATTATTTATCTTCTTTTTTTATAGTTTTTTTCTAATTTCATATTATTCAAAAATAGTAATGATTTTATATTTTGTAGAAAAATATAGAACAAGGATATAGACAATAGTCATTATTAGGTGATCACGCTTGGTTAAATCATCACAGAAATCTAAATGGTTCTAGTTTAAATCTTATACATATTGAGGGTGTTGAAGCTTTCTTATCATTTTCATCTTCAAAACTAGAATATGTTTCAGAAGTCACAATTAAGTGTCCTGGTAAAAAATGTGCTATGAGAATGTTTAACAAATTTGAAAAGGTTGGGGGACATCTATTGCATATTGGTTTTCAACCAGATTATGTTTTTTAGTATCAACACAGTGAATGAAGTTCCAGATTAGATACTAATAACATGATTCCAGATCCATCCTGGCTTCAGAATTTAGTACATGATGTTGTAGGTCCATCTGTTAAACAAATTAAAACTCATGATGTTATTTATTTAACACCTGATTTGGCACCATCTGAATTTTATGTGTTTTTTAGGTCTGATGAGGATGAATTATATCCTAGTTGCAAGATAAGTAAATTAGAAGTGGCTAAAAAATTTATGGCTTCTAAATCCTATAATGCAATGTCAAACAATTATTTTGATCAGATACATTCTTTGGTTAAAACGCTATTACCTTATAGAAATGTGTTGCCTACAAATTAATATAAGAGAAAGAGGCTGGTCCGTAATCAGGGCCTTAGTTATCGGAAGATTCATGTATGTTCAAATGATTGCATCTTATATTCTGTTGAAAATGAGTCGTTGGATAGTTCTCCCACACGTGGACAATCGATGTATAAAGAATCTCAACTAGGGAAGTCTGGATCGATTCCTATGAAACAGTTGAGATAATTCCCCCTTACACATAGGTTGTAATGTTTTTTTATGTCTCAGAACATAGTGTCAATGATTTCATGACACAAAAACAAGATTTCATCTAATAAAATCATTAATCATCCATATGATGGTGATTCATGGAACCATTTTGACCGACTGCATCCGTCTTTGGCTTTAGAAGCCCGAAACGTGTGATTTGGTATTTCTAATGACGGTTTCTGTCTGTTTGGTTTCTATGGTAGTCAGTATTCATGTTTATATGTCGTTATTACTCTTTAAAATGTACCTCCATGGATGTTGATAAAGTATCCCTATATCGTTTCGACCTTATTCATTCCAGGACATCTGAAAAAGAATATTGATGTTTACTTGAAACCATTTATTGATGTCTTAATTTTATTATGGAGTAATGGTGTTAGTACGTATTATCTTGCTGCGAAACAAAATTTCATATTATAAGATGCATTGATGTGGATGATTAGTGACTTCCCATCATATGGCATGTTATCTGGCTAGTGTAAACATGTCCCAGAATCATGTCATTAGTGTATGGAAGACAAAAAAAGCATTTATGATCGTTAATGAAAAAAAAACCTTTCTATTTTGACTGATATCATAGATTTATTCCAACCGATCTTCCTTTTTGGAGGAACAAATATCATTTTAGAAAAGGAACATTTGAAAGCGATGAACCTCCAAAAATGATCTCAAGTAGTGAGTTAATGTCAGTTGTATTTTCATTACATCCCATCACATTTAGGCCATCAGTAATCCAACATAAAATTCATGGCTTTAGGAAAGATCATAATCGGATAAAAGGGTGAATTTTTTTGGGATCATCTATATTGGTCTGATTTGTTGGTCAACCAAATGTTGGATTCCATTCATATTGAGAAGAAATATTTTGATAATTTATTTCAAACAATTTTGGATACACCAGGTAAGACCAAAGATAATGTAAAGGCATGATTAGATCTTGGCCAAATTTTTAGAAGAATAAAACTTGAACTACATCAAAATGTCAGATCACATAGATTAATGAATCCATATGTAGCTTATACAAAGTCTAAATAGATTCGATTATTATTTTTACAGTGTATTGCAGATTTGAGACTTCCAGATGGCTATTCTTCTAATTTGGGAAGATGTGTTAAGAGTGGTTATATTGCCGGATTAAAAAGTCATGATTTTCATGTTATAATGGAAATACTTATGTCTATTTCATTCGGAGGTTTATTGAATTCTATTATCTGGGATTCTATAATAGGCATATCATATTTTTTTTGACACATTTGTGTGGAAAAAATAGACTATGAAACACTAAGTAAACTAGAAGAAAATGTTTTTGTAATTACATGTTAAGTGGAAAAAATATTTTCACTTGCACTCTTTGACTCAATGGAACATTAGATATTACATTTTCCACATGAAGCTAAATTTGAAGGTCTGGTACATTTTTGATAGATGTACCCATTAGAGTGACGAATACAGAAATTGAAGAAAAAAGTACGTAACAAAGCATCAGTTGAAGGCTCAGTTGCTGAAGATTATTTGCAAGAGGAAATTTCTTTTTTCTACACTCTTTATTTTGAATATTAATATCCCTCAAAACAAAACTAAATGGGACAGAATTAGGGGAATTCAGATGATGAAATGGAAAATCAATTATCAATTTTTAATCAGCTAGAGCATAGCTTCAGCGGAGTTTATGAACGATGTCTTTCAGATGATGAACATCACAAACTCATAAATATGTTCTATTAAACTGTGAAGAAATTCCATCATTTGTACTGTGAGTTCTTAAATCACTTATTATATAATTTATGTAACTTTATGTAATCTTATTTTATTTTTAGGTTTTATGATAACCATATCAAGAAACAGCTTTCACAAATTACAGTAGTTGCCCTTGAAGAATGTTGACAGAAATATTTTTCTCAACGGTTTCAAAAACTGTTAACATAAATTATTAATGGTTTAACATATCAATTTAGTTTATAATTTATTATATTCATAATTGTTATAAAAAAAAATTAGGTGTCTCAATATGCTGATAAAATTGATAAGTAACTATGTATATTGAGTAAGCCACCATCCAAAATAGATAAAACATACAATGAATATGGGGTGAATGATTTTCGATTTCATACATGTGCATATGGGGAATAAAAAAATAATGAACAATGTTGTTTTCCTAAGAGGATTGCATCATAGAGTAACCAGAGTTAAATTTTATTGCATGCTGGATGAAATTATTGAACTGTGTTATCTAGGGAAAAATTACATATCAATGTTTAAATGTCGAAGGTTAGATATTGAGAGAGGATTGTGTGTTAATATGATTCATGGAATCGTCGATATTAAATATAAAATTCTTCATGTAGTAAATAACCATTTTTACTGGCTCGACATGAACATTAAATATATTATGTAAAGTACTATGCTACATCAAGAGACTTGTGTGATTGGTGGAGAATAATAAAAATGAAATCATATGAAAATTACTTTACACAAACTGAATGTTGTTCTGATTAAGTATAAGGAATTGAAAATTTCTAGAGACTACTCAAAATCCATCATTTTCACAAAGTGATGAATATCGATGATGAAACCCCACAATTAAGTGTCTATGGTGACGAAGATGTTAATGATGTTAAAAATGAATTTGAAATGGAAAGAGATTATGAAACCAAAACTCATATAAATATTGATGATGTCGATGATGAATATGAAGACATTGACATTGTCAAATATGAAGATGATGATGAAGGTGAATATTGACATAGTAAAATGCTGTTTATAATCATAACTAATATATATCTCTATTTAATATTTGTTTTCAAATATCTGCTAACAATAACCATTTTTTGTTTCTGATGGACCCTGATCTAATTCGGGTGTTGGAGGAGGCTGAGCTACAATTGGATGAGGATGATTTAGGATCATCTAACCCTCAGGATTTTGGTGGTTCATGGTGTACGTGGAGGGGACGTAGTCTTGAGCGACTTATGATTCCTAACCCTATCCCCGAGCAGCATCCACATCTTGGTTTCAATCCATTCACACAGAGGTATGATAAACTGGGTATTTTACATTACTTTTATTAATTTATTTATATACTAATTGTTTGATTATTTTTTTCATAGTTTTGAACATGTACAAGTTGTACAGGGGGGGTCTATCTTGCGGAATTATTTTTCTCACCCATTGATCACATGGGAATAGATTCACGTTGATTTGTGGCATGGATTGTTCAATCATTGGTTGGTATGTAAATAAATAATATTTATTTAGAAATTTATTTCATTAATAACTTGATTTAATAAATTATTTGTAGGGTTTATGGTATCTCATCGATGATAGAATGTGTGGCGCTATCAACAAGAAATGGGAGATGTCAATGCATTATCATTTTCATCAGGTTTTTCCCAATATGAGAAGCAGAACCATTAAGAAAGCATGAGAGATAATATTTGATGAGTCTTGTAGAGCCCGCTATCCAGAGTATATTTCATCTCATGTGTGGGATAGATTATTATCACACTGGTTGAGTAGAGGATTTTAGAGGAGATCTATATTGGGCCGGCAGAACCGGGGGAGACAGGAGGTGACACCTCAAACTGGTAGCCGTATATTCAGTATGCATAGAGAGCATATAGTAAGTATCATTTTTAAATATTTTATATAACATTATATATAAAAATTTTATTTTATATTCATACAGCTAGTCGAGCATCCCGATATAATGGAGTGCGATTTTTATCAGAGGATGTACAGTGATCTAGACACTGGGGATATTAGAGGTGATCACCAACGTCAGATTGTGGTCAGTATTATTTTTTTTCAGTTTAAAAATTTACTGCATATAATATTTTCACTACATAAATTTTAAATTTAATCTGGATGAGTCAAATGAGGCTGCGACCTAACAGACATGGGCTAAGATTCACGCTGAGACGTCTGATCAGACTAGTTACCACTATTTCGATGAGGATCCATGGATGTAAGAAACCCAATATTCCTTTAAAAAGGGCCGAGTAGTTGGTATCGGCTCTTATTTGAAGCATGGGACTTATTATGGTACTACTATGATGTCAGCATCCAACTAAAGAGGTGCTCATGGAGAGGGATCATCTTCGGGCTCATAGTATCAGGAGCAGTAGCGAGCTCAAATTGAGCTTATAGAGAGTTTGAAGAAGTAGTAGGAAAAGATTCATCAGTAACAGTAGCAACACAAGGAGGACATGCATCAATGGCAGCAGCAACATCACGGTCAGATGGAGTACATGCGTCGTCTGACTGGTAGTTTAGGGATGAAGTTTTCTCCACTATATCCTCTTTCTCCTCCAGCTCCTCCAGAAGACTATCTCCCTCCAGTGATTTGTTTGTTTTGTTAAAAACATTTGAATTGAATATTTTTGCAATATAAACTATTTACAGTTTTTTTCTTTTATATTGGTTCAAATATTGCAAAATTTTTCTAGTATTTTTAGTATTTTGGTATTTTAATATTTATTATTTGTATTATATTTTATAAAAAATTTTATTTTAATAATAATAATAATAATAAAAATAATATTTTATAATTATTTTATATATATGTTTGGAATATTTATAATTTTAATGTTTTTATTTTAATAATATTGATGTTACATTTTTCATTAATCATATATTTTTTATTTTATTAAGTATTAGAAAATATTAATAATATTAATAATTTTTACTTTTATTATTATTTTAATAATATTAATATTTTTTTATTAAGTATATGCAAAGGGGACTTTTATGACGGGGGGCCCATCACAAATTGATTATATATTTTTTTAAAAGTTTTTTGCGACCGTTTTCTTTACCGTCGCAATAACTTTTTTGCGATGGGCCCGTCACAAAAGGTTTACAACATAAAATCTATTTGTGACAGGATGATTTTTCATCGCAAATACTTTTTTCAATGGGAATGTAGCTAAAGGTTATTCTATATATAATGTATTTAATTAGACATCTATTTGCAACTGGCCCACTTCCCATCATAAGTATTATTTTTTTCGATGGGCCCGTTGCAAAAAAATACTTGTTGCGGCGCCATTTTTTACAAAAAGATATTTGCGACGGCCCCACATGGAAAAAGGGTTTTTGCGATGAGATCCTGTCGCAAATTTCCCGTCGCAAATAGTCAAATTTTCCATAGTGAATCATGTATATTATGTTAACCTATATTAACCATGACACCATTAAACCCAATTATACCCACATAATCTCGTATTGGAGAATAGTCATGTCATTCTATAAATAATGACCCATAATCTATGATACAAGGTTTGGTTTCATACCGTAGTAAGACTATAACCCTCTTACTCATTGTAGGGCTCATACAGAACCCTAAATGTTTCCTTCCAAATCTCTACCTCTTTCCTCTTACCTAGGTTAGGGTCACACATCCATATTTTATACCAATACTCTCTCACGTTGGGAATTCCTTGCCAACACACCCTTACTCATGGGGGATCCTTATACCTAGCCTCATACCACATCACGTAGACTAGTCACATATCTCAGAGTGGGCCTCACATCATATCCTGAACTAGTTCCTTCTTACCTGAGGTTGTCTATGATAATAACCTATCACTCATGGTGAGGGTATAAATATAATAATGTCACACTCAGATCACACTAAATGTTCCCCTCATTGAATGCATTTCCCTTTTGAACAATACATTCTCACCCATTTCAAGACCTTTCATGTACCATCTCACTCAAGGTGAGGCTATACATTGGATCACATTCCATCATGAATACACATAGTTATCCACACAAACATAACAAAAAATATGGAACCACAACCTGACTGAAATGATCACCATAGATCCCATCGATAGGGCCTAGCTCTCATCTAGATTTCCATACCATCAGTATGTCACATACCCTACCATCCCCATATGAAAACTTCCTCAATCTAATCCTAGATCCCATAAGTACAATATAACAAACCATTATGCATACCCACATCACCCATGATAGAATTCACTTAGTTACATAGACCTAGCCCAGTCTATACTCTCTAATAATAACCCACACTACTCACCCCATGATAACCCCAAGGATTATAGGACCAATCAAACATTGTCCTCAATATTTAGGTTATGTTTTCCATTCGATTTCTACATCCCTCATTTGGGATGAAAATCACATCACCCTTAGGGGATATATCAGTTCCATCACCAAGATAAAACATGTAGAGTCAGACTTTGTTAATCATTGAGGACTAATACCACTCAGGACACTCATAGAGACTCTCATACTCTCCTAATAGGGCGTTTCTAACTAATAATGAGGTGTAAAACTATCTCACATATCTAACCTAGTTCTATGCCCTTAATACCCATAATAAAATTCCTATGAGATCCAACCTTGGATACCTATAACGCATATTGAATATTAATACCTACCATGGGTATTTCTAATATTAACTATCATATTCACCCCACTTTACTTATATATTCTATGGGTGATCCAAAAATAATCAAAGTGATAAGGGTACCTTCTTCCATCTCGAGGATGTTCAATGCCTCCTAATTTCTTTTACTTAAGGAACTCTCAGTCCCTATACCTCTTAATTAAGAATATGTATTCATGTAGGAATGAAAATTTTTACATAACAATGAATATTTTTTACAAGATAGGGACCATCAACCTCAATATTTTGTTACCCATGTACTAGTCTCAACTCAACCTTGACCAATCCCAATTATGCACTACTACAAAACGGCCTATATAAGCACTCAAAACGGTCTTTAACAGCACTAACAAAGAACTCTAATGCTCTGTGCTAATATAGGGGGGGGGGGGTCCCTTTTATCAGCTCTAAAAAGGAGCTGATAAAAGACCCCTTTATCTGCTCTTTTTTAGCACTGATAAAAGGGGCCTCTATCAGCACTTTTAAAAAGAACTGATAAAGGTCAAAAAAATTTTAAAAAATAAAAATAATTAAAAATAATGCAAGGAGTGCTTTTACCAGTGCTTCACACCCCCTTTATCAGTGCTTTGAGGTCACCCGCACATTTCCCTTACCACACATCCTCATACGCACGCACCCCCTTCGCTTCCACCCAAACTCAAACTCGGGACCTCCCCTATTTCGCAGCTGCACCTTTACCACTAAGCCATTTTGTTTTGTTCCCTATTTAATGATATATCTTTATATATATAGTTTTATTTATACATATATTGATAAAGATTCATATTAATATAAATATATTTATTCATATATTAGTATATATATATTAATTTCATATATTAATATATTTATATATAAATTTTTAGTTATAATTTTATACGTATATTTATTTGTATATTAACATATACTTATAAGACTAGTTTTAAATACATTTATGAAAAAATATGTTTTTGATGTGTGTTTATAAATAACTAAATACATACATACATACATAGATATATACAACACACAGACACACATACAGAGACACAGACACACAAACACATATATATTTATGAATAAATACATATATATATATGTGTGTGTGTGTATTTGAAAATCCATAGACTGTACTTATAAGTTTCGTTTTAAATAAATTTATGAAAAAAATATGTATTTGATGTGTGTTTAAAAGTAAATAAATAAACACATACATATATACAAATATAGAACACACATACACACACATAGATACCCTCCCACACACCGACACATATATATTTATGAATAAATATATATATAGGTGTATCTGAAAATCCATAGAATGTTAAAATGACCATAACTTATAATCTAGAATTCCGTTTCAATGCCACAACCTATAAAATCCAAGAAAATGAAACAATATTTATATGATATGTGGTACAAGCCTAATAGACACCCCTCCGGATTAGAAGTTATACCTGTTTGAATGTTAAAATATCGGGGTATCCCGAATAAAAACTCAGTTTTGGAGGCCTTTTGGGACTTTTTCAGGCTCAAAAAATGTGACAGAGGAT
The DNA here is from genome assembly GCA_963277665.1 of Viscum album. NCBI lineage: Eukaryota > Viridiplantae > Streptophyta > Magnoliopsida > Santalales > Viscaceae > Viscum > Viscum album. The sequence goes on along the minus strand of OY728151.1, from coordinate 284,508,624 downwards.
TTTCCTAGATTTTTAGCCGTAGAGATCATCGCAGGATTCAGTTTTATATGCTGTAGAGCGCAAACGGACACCCAGATCAAAAGTTATGACTGTTTGATGTTTGAGTTACATTTTCAACATATTTTAGATCTTTTATTAATTTTTTTACATTTTGATTCCTCAAATTGTTATTAAATGATTTTTAGTCGATAGTAATTAAAAATTTATTAATTAAAATATTTTTTCAAAATATTTTGAAGCCACATTCAATAAATTTCTTATATATTAAATATAATATTCTATTTATATGTATCAATAACATAATTAAAAAATATATATTGTATTTATATCAATATAAATATACTTATATAAAAAAATATTATTTTTCATGTTTTTTTCTTGAAACTTAACATTTATCAGCGCTCGGGAAAAGTGCTGATAAATCCCCCATTTATCAGCGCTACTAAAAGAAGCGCTGATAAAGGGGTCCCCTTTATTAGCGCTTTTTTAGAGCTGATAAAAGTGTACCGCATCCCCTGCCCGTTTTTGTAGTAGTGATGCCTCATCAAGGAATACATCAATCCATGTAAACACTAGAGTATCTATATCAACCAACCATAAAAAAAATAGATTTAATTATAAAAATTTTTATTTAGTTATTCAAATTAAAAAAACAAAATAATAATGGATAGAAACATCCTTTTCGGTCACACGTAGTTGAAACGTTAAGAAATGGTTTGCCAAATACTTATGGCATGCAACCGATGTCCAGGTTAACAAAATACATTCCATAAGATGAATAATTAGGAAACAATTATTTTATAAAAAGATTAAAACCCCATAGTATTTTCCACGAAATACACATCAACTAAAATTATGTTAATTAGGTAGAATGTCCCCTCCTTTGACATATACAAGTAACAACAACATGATGTTCTTTAATATCATGACGGTCCAATTTGATGTAGTATAGTTTTAATTAAAACCCCTACCCAAAATCCTTGAAGGTTTGTCCTACTATATTCATTTTTTTATTTCATATTTAATGGTTTATCCTTTCCACCCAACGTTATAAAAGCTTTCAATGAAATACCCTTTCTAAAACCCTTTGTTTTTATGGATATTTTTTTCAAATAAAGTAAATTTTCATTTATTTAGGGCAATTATCTATGTCAAAAATTATTCTAACACAACATGGAGTTGGAATAAAAAGAAAGAAACATGAAATTTTCCTAAATTTCATAAAACATTGACTTGGAATATGGTACATGGAACATTGACTTGGTGTACATTGAATTCAACACTGATGTTTCTATGAAACATCATTTTATAGTTTTAATTATTTAAATGATATAATTATAAAATATCCATTAAACATATTAATATGAATAGTAATTTATAAATTTATAATAAATTTATAAATTTTTAATATACATAAAAAATATTCATAATTAAAGATATGATTTTTTCAAAAGTAATTTTATGTATAAAAATAATGATTTCTGGATTGAACTGCTTTTAGTGTAATTATATGAAAACTAATAACACTAATTTTATACAAATTTAGAAATTTAATTTGAAAATATAAACATAATTTTTTAATTTTTAATGTCAAAATTATGTTAGGGTGATTTTAAGATTTTTCTCAGAAACTCTATTTTTAGATGAATAGTGAAAAATAACAGATTTTAATTCAAAACTGCATTTCCATATAATTTATTTATAATTTAAAATTATATTTTAGTTTTCTTAAATGTATAATTAGATTATATTTTTCTAAATTAATAAAAGTTTGATAATTAGAACTAATTTAACAATTAAATATGAAAAAATAGCAATCTTTTGATATTTTTTACTTTAAAAACTAGCATTGTCAACCCGACTATGGGATTAATTTTAAATTAATTTCTTGAACATCAATGACTATAATTTTTAAAAATATTATCCATATTTTTAATAATAATAAATTATAATTTATAATAAGTAAAACTGGTTTTTTTATGAAAAATATTAATGAAAGTAAGTAAAATAAATTACATCAATTAAAGTAAAATTATGCTCAAATAAGAACTAAACATTAAATTTAAGACCCAAAACGACATATAATATTTTAAAACACCCATTTTATGTATATTATTCTTTAATAATCAATACATTATTTATTTAGGTAGTTTTGGTATGACTTTTTCTCGATAAATACAGTCGTACACCAAACTTGTTTTCTAAATTTCCAAATGAGTCATTTTCCTTCCCTATAAAGGCCACCACCTATCCCACTTATTCACAAATCTCAAGACACTTAAGATAATATAGGATATACCCAATATAATTAAAAAAATCCATAAATTCATCCTATAATATTTCCATTGGGTATAAGGAAATACAAGGAATTCTTTTGGCACAAACCAAAAAGAGTTACCTCATTAAGAGGTAACATATTCTCTCAAGTCCATTCATTTTTTTGTCATTATCCACCCACTAAAATATATTTATCCCTTTATTTAATTTAAAAAATATTATCCTCAATATACTATGATTTAAATATTCTATTTTTTCTACATACACTTACACACACCTCCATTTAATGGGAAACGAACACACTATTTTCTTTTACGGTGAAATACCGTCTCACTAAATGATGATTATTCAATTTTCCTTACCTCATCTCATGGTGGAAATTATAATGTTCACACTATTTATATATGTCACATATTATATTTATTATGTATTTATTATTATTTATTATTTTTACAACATGTATCATTTAATGTTATATTTGGTGTTAATATGATAATTTGTATTGGTGATGTGTGGAATACCGCTCTCTCAATGCGATGTGATTCATTAACAACCTAAATTGAATGTATTAAGGATGGTTTTAGTGAAATTAAATGATATATATGATATAATAATTATACTTTAATAATTATAATTATATATATACATATTCCATTTACCTTCTCTCTTTCAATACAATAATAAAAACAGAAACAACCTTCATGTGTACAACCGACTTACCGTGTCCATGAATGGTGTATTACAGTTCAGAATTATATATTATTTACATAATTATATTAAAAATATACTGTTTATAAATTATATTTATATCATTTTCTTTATTCTAGATTCATTATATAAGTATAAATACCAACAATATAAAAAATTAAGACACACGCGAAGAAGACAGTCAATATTATCCAAAGTGATACCTTAACATATGATATATAACAAGTGGGTAATATAACATTGTAATAAAACAATATATGTTATTATATATAATAATATGGTTCAGTAAAATAGTTATAATTATTATACATGTTGTTTGAATGAGTATGATGAGATTCAAGGAACAAGGTATGGGGATTTCATCTCACTTTTTATTTCCGTGAGATACAAGATTTATTTATAACCCATTCCTTTTGTGTGGTGTGTATATTTATCAAGGATGTATTAAATTATTCTTATACATAGATTTATGGGTATTCAAATATCAATTTTATGATCATTCATTCATGGGTTTTATGTTTCAAATGCTACCAAATCGGTAAAATATTTTTGTGTCAAACTGCCTTCTTTGATACTTATGTTTTGTTATACACCTATATTATTTTTAGAGGTGTATATAATTATATATTACATATTATTTCATGAATATATATATTTTTATGTTATTTTATGATTCAATTATTTTCATTTTCTAAATTAATAGTATGATTCCATGTTACCAAGTTATAATAGTTTATTGATACAATATTATCACTTTTCAAGATTGTTTATGATTATGCTTCAATTAATGAAATAACATGATCTATATCTAAAGAAAACTTATGAATTTTCTTCTACTCAATTTATTCAAGATAATATCATGTATTATTACCAATTTTACCCTCATTGGTACTTATGAATAAATTTTTAAGTGAATTAAGACCATTTAACTCTTCCATAAGAAATAACTTTTATTCAAAAAACCATGTTTTCAATGATATTTTCAATGAAAAAGGTGGTCGAAAGTTTTTATGTTTTAAAAATCATTTTTCAATGTATAAAGGATATTTTATTCATGAAATGTTTTTAAAAGATCCTTATAAATCATTTTTTCATATAGGATAACAAAAATTGGTGTTAATCATGAGTTTATAGGGAAATTATTCAATGATTCAACACATATTTTTTCTCTGAATAGATTATGTTTTTATAGAATGATGTTTATGAAACCCTTTTTTCTTTCACGGGTTATATTCTTTTGAAAAATGCTTCTTTCATGAGTTATATTTATGATGAAATGATTATGAAAAATCTCTATTTATATAGGTTATTATATTATTATATTTTTATAAAACCCATTTATTTTCATGGGTTATGATAGGATTGTTTATGATCATGTAGAAAATGTATGTATGATTTCATTACTAGATGGTTTGGACCAATTTCTCTATCCAATGAAATGAATAATTATTTATATCAAATTTGATAGACATGGATGGAACAAGAACTAAACTCGGGTTAGTATTAAATAGATGGAATGGGAAATGAACTCGGTTCAGTATTATATGGATATAATGGGGAGTGAACTTAGTTCATTAATAAAAGACTAGAAAGGGGTGTGAACTCAATTAAAAATGGCCAATGTGGTCTTAGAAGAAATTCCTTGACTTCTATGGAAGTTATAATATATACTTTTCCATATTCCACAATTCCCTGTTTTATTCTTGTGTTATCCTTTTATGGATTTTTTTCTTTATTTCCTTATGAATATTATCTTTTGAAATGCAATGATTTATTCCATTATTCATGTATATAATCTTATATATATTGGGTATGATATTCTATTTTCATGACCATTTTCTCATACCTTTATGCTCATGACTATTCTTAAATATATCCATTTTAACCTTACCGAAAATTTGAGATGACCCATTTATATGATTCCGTCCCCATGTTAGGAAGATATGTATTACGTTTGATGTGTCATATAAGGGATCTAGTCAAGAAGAACCTAGTCGGAGATAATGTTTTTTAACTTATGCATCAGTGTTTATGTTTCCATGTTTCTAATTGCACTAGACTAGTACAATATTTGGACGTTTGTTTGAATAATGTTTTAAGTATTCCGTAAATGATATGTAATGTTAACGTATGAAAAGTGAGGGTTTCTATAGATGGTATTATTGAAAGGGATTTTTTAAACTTTGGAGTCTAGGATGAGGAAACATTAGTGAAAACCCTAATGACTTGTCTAAGGATGAGACTTTGGATTAGGAAAAGAATAGGAAAATGTCTTGGGATTTTGGAAATGTACATAGTGAGTGGTTTTATAGAAATACATCCCAATATGAATACTACACGTGGATGTGGCTTTGGAACAAATGTATCTAGGTGTAATAACTTCATCAAGATATTCCGGGCCAAATGCGGGGTAATCTGGTATATGAAAACCTATATTGTTGCACACCTGGTTTGACAATCCTAGGGGATATGCTTTAGAAATTCATGATTTTTTCATAAACCATAGTGAAGAATTTAAATAGAGTTTAGATATAAATAAACTAAGTTAAACCTAAGGTTTACTTGATATAGGAAGGTGTCATAATTTAGAAATCCTATAAGTAGATTTTCATGATTATGTGGTTCCTCACTATGATAACATTTCCTTACTCGATGATTTTTTGTTTTAGTCAATGTTTGGTACCCAAAGGAACAATGTTAATTTAGATTGGAATGGTCAATGAAATGATTTTCCTCCTAGGAAACTGAATGTTATGGGAGTTTTAAGAAAAAACCTCATTTTTATTCTTACACATATTTCTCAGGATATAAATCACGGTGGACATCCAAATGATCAATGGAGGAAACAACATTCAATTGAATCTTTCATGAGTCAATGTCCGCCTTATTTCATAGGGTCTTCCTATCCACATATTTTTGAACATTATATTATCACTACTAAAAAGATATTCCACATTCTCTAGTTTTTGAAGAATTAGAAATTCATTTTGGCTGCCTATCAGTTAGATGGAGAAGAGGACCAGTGGAAGAATCTAATCATGAATATAAGGCAGAAATATGAGATTTAATCTATGGATGGGGAAAAATTTTAGAAATTATTTTTCAATAAGTAATTTCATTGGATTCATCATACAAAGATGGATAATGAGTTCCATAATTTTAATAAAAGGGATTATAAATCTATTTGTATTGACTAGGCTAATTTCATGAGTCGTTCTAGGTAAACTTCAATAATTATAATCCAATAAAAAATTGAAGTTGATAGGTTCTTCAGTGGCTAAAATATATGTCTTAGAAGTGCATTGGAAAAAACATAATTTATTTTCTCTGAAGATATTGTATATTGAGTAATCAAGGTTGAAAAGGATGTTGGATTCATATATCAATATCAAGGTATTGACAATAATATGAAGATAGAGTTTAAAAAGAAAATCTAAAAACCATAAAAAGATGAATATGAGCTTCCCATTATTCTCTATGTGTAGGATGAAACATGGAGTAAATTTCCTTAAGGGGTCTAATAAATGTTTTAAGTGTTTAATGGAATGACATTGAAGTGATGGGAAGAAGTTAGTTAACATTGTAAATGGGGGAAAAGTGGCACCAACTGCACCTCCCACGATTCAGTGATACAAGTGTGAGGATAACGAGAATCATGATAACCACTACCCAAACCCAAGGTCCATTGATGATGATTTACATAAAAACCCTCTAAAAGCTAGGGGAAAGGGTAAATATCATCCAATGGATATTTCTGATGAGGTGTGTGATAACGACATGATGAAATATACACTTACCATCCAATATAGAGTTTATAATGTCATATTTTATTTTGGATCTACCCACTCATTCATATCTAAATAATTTTATTAAGGTGGAAAGATACCACAAAAAAAAATTAGATATGAGATTAGTTGTGAAACAGCCTAATGGTGAAATGATTTCATGTCAAATTTATGAGTCCTATCTGGTTATAGTTTTTTGGAATGTGCTTCTTTAAAATATTTTCATTCTTCCTTTGGTAGAATTAGATGTCATATTTTTCATGGACTGGATTTCAATGCATAAACCCCCCATCAATTTTCAAGGAAAAATGTTAATTGTGGTATTTAAAATGCTCATATAATCATCCATCCATTTGATGATAATTATGAACTTCTTATGGATATTAAATCCAATGTATGTTTCATAATTCCCATTCAATAGGGTTGTTTATCTCAAATGGTTGGGGAGAGAATTGACATTGATGATATTCCTGTTTTTAGAGATGTTTTTGGAGTATTTCCAGAAGAGTTTCATTGTCTTCCACCAAAACACGAAGTTGAGTTCTCAATAGAACTCACACCTGGATCCAAACCAATTTCAAAGACTCTTTATATAATGGATCATATTGAGTATTAGGAATTGAAGAATCAACTCCAAGAAAACCTTTATAAGTGATTCATTAGGCTATGTGTGTCACAGTGGGGTGTATGAGTAATTTTTGTGAAAAAAGAAAGATGGATCAATGTGTGTATTTATTGATTATTGGGAGTTGAACAAGATAATGATAAAGAATAAGTATCCTCCCCATAAAATTGATGACTTTTTCAATCAACTGCGCAGATCTCAATTCATTTCCCAGATTAACCGTTATTGTTGATATCGAAAATTGTGGGTTGACAAAGATGATATACCTTAGAGGACATTATGTATAGGGTATGGATAATATGAATATAATGTTATGGTATTTGTTATTACTAATTACCATGTTATATTCATGGATTTAATGAATAATGTCTTTAAAGAATACCTCAATCCGTTTGGTGTATTCTTTATAGATGACATTCTTATATATTCAATGTCTATGGAGGGCATGGAGATTACTTGAGAATTATACTAAAGACCCTTATGAAGGATACTCAATATAAAAAATATAAGAAAGTGTGAATTTTGGATACACAAGTTAATATATTAGGTCACATAATATCAAGGGATGTTATAATAGTAGATCCGTCTAAGATGGAGGATATTGAATGTTCATCCTAGACCAACCCTGGTGAATGAGATACCTAGCATTCCTAGTTTAACTGGATATTATCGATAGTTTGGGTATAATTTCTCATGACTATATAATCCTCTTACCAAGTTAACTCAGAATAGTTTTAAGTTCGTATGGATAGATGAATGTGAGAAAAATTTCAAGGAACTGAATAGATTGTATGTTTGTGAACCTATGCTTACATTACCCTTTAGTAGAGAATATTTTTTAACCTATAGCATTGAATCCACGAAGGGGTTGGGATGTGTTCTTATAGAGAATACCATGGTTATCTCTTATTCCTTGTGGTAGTAGAAGATTCATGGTCAAAATTATAGAACTCAGGATTTGGAGTTTGAAGTGGTAATTTATGCATGAATTGTATAGAGGCACTATCATTGTGGATAAAAGTGTGATATATATACTGATCATAAAAGTCTAAAATATATATTACAAAAAAAGGAGTTGAACATGTGCTAGAGAATATGGTTAGAGTTGATAATGTATTATGAATCCTCAATACATTATCGTCCAAGGAAGGTGAACAAGGTGGTTGATTCTTTGAATCAGAAGGATCATGATATCTTATACATGATAAGGATCACAAAAGACCCAATATTTCTGGATTTATAATGGATGGATAGATAAATCCGGAATGAAGGGGGGAAATCCTATATTTCTCGATTTAATGTTTAACCATATATCCCAGTGAAGATTAAGGAGGAATATATGGAATATGAATAGATGAAAAGAAATTATAAATTCTCCGGAGATTAACCTTGATCTGGATGGAATGATAAGGTTTAGGAACCATGTATGTGTTCCTTCCATACCACCTTTTAAGAATGAGATGTTAGAGGTAGCTCATAGTTCTTCATTATCTATTCATCTTGAGTGTATAAATAATTATCTGGACTAGAATGACTACTTCTATTGCAATGTAATGAAGGTAGATATTGTAGAGTTTGTATCAGGACGCTAGGTATTCCAACAAGTTAAAGATGAAAGGGGAAATGTCAATGGGGATGTTGCATCCATTACCCATACTAGAACGAAAATGGGAGAAAATCACCATGGATTTTATCTTCAGACTAACCAAATACACTAAGAGGATTAATGCTATATGGGTAGTATTCAATCGCCTTACTAAGTCTACACACTTTATCACTATTAGAGAAGACTTCTATCTAGATCATCTTTTCAGGATATTCATTAAGAAAGTTGCATGTTTTAATGGAGTACCACATTATATTGTATCACATCAGGATCCATGGTTTATAATAATGTTATGGAAAAATATTAAGAAAGCACTAGATACAAAAATGAGTTTCATCCCTTCTTATCATCCTCATAAAGATTTTGAGTCTGAAATAAAAATTAAAATCCTTGAGGATTTGTTTAGATCTTTTTCTTATGAAATCAAATTTGGTTGAAATAAACACCTTTATCTAGTTTAGTTTTCATAAAATTATGTCTTTAAGTAATGCATTTGGATGGAACCTTATAAAGACCTTTATGGGAAGAAATGTATATCTACAACACATTGGGATGATGTTGGGGAATTAAAACTATTGGGAACTTAGATTGCTAAAGAAATGATAAAGAAATATAGAACCATTCAGTAACATATTAGGGAATCTCAATATTGGTAGAAAAGTATCAATAATAACTATTAGTGGGATTTTGAATTTAATGTTGGTGAAAAGATGTTTCTACAAATATCACCGTAGAAGAATATTATGAGATTCAGGAATAAAGGTAAACTAAGACCAAGGAATATCAATCCCTTTTAGATTATTGATTGTATCAGGATGATAGCCTACCTCTTTCCACTTCCAAATAATCTCTCTCAAGTACATGATGTGTTCCATGTATCTCTCATGCGGATGTAAATACCTGACCCATAACATGTACTAAACTGATAGTTCATACCACTAATTAATGATCTTTTTTATAAGGACAATCTTATTGAAATTCTGGATCATACAGAGAACATTCAACAAAACAAGTACACCCACCAAGTTAAAGTGTTGTGGAGAAATCACAAATTATAGGAAGCTATGTGGGAACTTATAGATATGATGAATCATAAGTGCCATCAATTTTTTAAAATGAGTTATGATTTTTAGGGGAAAAATTATTTTTTGTGGGGTTGATTGTAACACCCCTAGTTTTGATGGATTTTTTTTTAAAAAGTAAAATTTCATTTATTTCCTACAATGCACTATGTCAAAAACTCATTTCACATGGAATAGAGATTGTGTACGTATCATAGAACATGAACTTGATGTATATAACACAGAACATAAACTTGGTGTACGTTACGCAGAACATCGACTCGACATACATCACAAGAACAGTAGGTGTTTCTATGAAAAATAATTTTTTTTAAATTATTTTGACATGATAATTATAACCTAGATGTAAAATTTTTTAATATCAATAATAATAAATAAATTTCAAATAATTTTTATTATTTTTCATATAAATAAAACATATTGATAATGTATAATATGATTTTTTTAAAGTCCTTTTATGTTTAAAAATACAGTTTTCTCGAATGGAATACTTTTAATGTCCAATTGTGAAAAATAAAAAAATTAATTTTAGACATATTTAGAAATTTAATTTCATAAAATAAAATTCATATTTGAATTTATAAATTTGATATTATCATAAGGTAAATTTTTGGGATTCGTTTGTGAGAAACACCATTTTTGAATGAATAGTGAAATATACCAGATTTTATTTCAAAACATCTTTTTTGTATAATTTTTTTGTTAGTATAGATTTTATTATAATTTTATTTAAAATATTATTTAGATTATATTTTTATCAATTAACCCAATTTGGTTAATTATAAACAATTTCAAATTGAAATTTGATATAAAAACTTAGCAAACTTTTTATCTTTTTTACATTAAATACACACATTATTGAACCGGCTACGAGATTAATTTCAAATTTATTTATTACAATTTAATTATTATAATTTGGAAAAATTTATTCCATATTTGGAATCATAATAATTTATAATTTATTATAAGGTCATTTTATTTTTTGACCAAAATTATTAGTGAAAGTAATTAAAATTCATTACATCGATTAAGGTAAAATTAAGGTTAACTATGGATGAAACATTAAATTTATGAACCAAAACAACATATAAACCTATCGAAAACCCATTTTATGGCCATTATTCGGACATAAACCGTCAATTATTTATTTATTTTTAGTTTTTTATAAATATTATTAGGTAAGAACAAGTGTACACTTAACTTGTTTTAAAACATTTCAATTGAGTCCTGTTCCTTCCCAATAAAAGTTCACCACATATCCCACTTATTCACACTAGTAAAACCCCTTATGTTCTGAAAATATCTACAAAATATACTTCCACACATATATACCTTAATACTATAAGCCTCACCATTTGAATAATTAAATACAAGGAATCCTTTTGGTAGAAAACAAATGGAGTTGCCTGATAAAGAGGTAACATCTTCTCTCAAGCCCTTTATTTTATTTTCTTTCTCCCCCAACTAAACACCCTTTATTATATTATTGTATAACAACACCATTATCATAAATATAGTTGTATTTTGTTATGATAATGGTTAAAAGTACACTTAAAAATACCTCTATCTAATTAGTAGTGAACATACTATTTACATGTACGACAAACTACCACCTCACTAAAGAATGATTCTCAAATTTTACTTATTGTCTCTCATGTTATAAATTATGATGATAATTAGGTTTATATTTTTCATATATTAAATTTATTACTTATTTAAGAACTTTTATTACCTTTACAACACATATATTTTTTTACTTTCTATTTGGTGTTAGTATGATAATTTAATTTGAGGAAGTGTGGACTACTTCCCCATTAAAGCGATGTGATTTGTTCACACACTAAATGGAATGTATTAAGGATGGGTCTAGTGAACTTATATGATGTATATTATATATTAATTATAATATAATACTGATATATATATACACACACATACATATACATATATTTTATTTACATTATTTCCTTCAAAACGATAATAAAAACAAAAACAACATTCTTAGGTACGTATAGCTTACCGTCTCTATGATTGATGTATTCCATTACATAAAAATTATAAAAATTATAATAATTAAAATATAATGGATATAAATGATATTTATATCATGGTTTAAATTCTATAATCATTATATATGTATAAGGACCAACAATATAATAAATTAAGACACACATAAAGAACAAAGTGAATATTATCCAAAGTTAAACCTTAACATAGGATTGTTAAAAAAGCGGTAATATAAGGTCATAATAAAACCATATATGGTATTAGAAACAAGAATATGTTTCTTAAAAATATTTATAATAAATTTATATTTATTATACATTTTTTTTGGATGAGTACAATGAGAGTCAACACATAAGTTAAGGGGATTTCATCTCACTTTTTATTTCTGTGAGATAAATTCTTTATTCACCACCCATTCCATTTATGTGGGGTTTATAATTCTCATGTATGTATTCAGTTATTATTATACATAAATATAAAAATATTCACATATCCTTTTTAAAATCTCTCTTTCATTTGTTTTATGTTTCGAAAGTTACCTAATAAGTAAAATAGTTTTGACTCAATTTTCCTTCTTTGAGACTCATGTTTTGTAATGCATCTAAATTATTTCACGAGGAGTATATAATTAAATTTTACATGTTATACCATTAATATCCTTATTTTCAGGATATTTTATGATTCATGAAATTTACTACTTTTAATGGTGAGTATGATCCCATGTTTCCAAGCGATTAGAGTTTATTGAAATAATCTCATCCCTTTTCGAGATTTTTTGTGATTATGTTAAAATTAATGAAATATCATGAGACATATCTAAATAAAACTCCTTAATTTTTACCCCATTAGGTTATTAAACATATCCTAATGTATTAGTATCATCTTACAGTATTTGGTACTTAAGAAAATGTTTTTAAGTAAAATATGACTATCTCTTTCTTCATTTAGAGATCTATTGTATTCAAAAACAATGTTTTAAAAAAACGTGTTCAACAGATCATTAAAGAACATTTTAAAGGAAGAATGTTTTTAAAACGTTTTATGGGTTTCAATGATTATATTATATATTTTCAAAGTTTGTTTCAAGGAAAAATGTTTTCCAATGTTTTTGTGTTTTAAGAAATATTTTTTAATGCAGTAGAGAAATTTTCATGAAGAAAATTTTTTAAATGAACATTAAAAATTATTTCCCATATATGATAAGATCCATTGGTGTTTTTTATTCCTTTATTGGGAAATTATTAAATGTTTCCATTCCTATTATTTCTATTAATGTTTTATGTTTTGATTTCAGGATGTTTAAAAATCTTGTTTCTCTTTCACGGGTTATATTCTTTTGAAACCCACTTCTTTTCACGGGTTATGTGTATAATGAAAAGATTATAAAAACTATCTATTTCCATGGGTTGTGATATTTTAACATGTTTATAATGTCTATTTATTTTCATGGGTTATGATATTATTATTTATGATCTTCTGGAACATGTATTCATGATTTCATTATGAGATGGGTGGAACCAATATCTCCCTCCAATAAATTGGGTAACGAGTTATATCTAATGAGATAGACATGGATAGAATGATAAATGAACTCAGTTTTGTATTGCATGGCTAGAATGGTAAATGAACATGGTTCAGTATTATTGGGCTAGAACGAGGAGGTGAACTTAGTTCGGTAATACTAGGCTAGAATTGGGTGTGAACCCGGTTTAGTAATGGACATTGCCCACTAAGATAGTCCTATAAGAAATGTGTTATCAAATATGAAAATCATTATATATTATTATATATATTACACAATTCTATGTTTTATTTTAATTTTATTCTTTCATGGATTATGTTCTTTATTTAAATATGATTCATATCTTATGAACATCCATGATTTATTCCATGATTCATTTATATGATATTTGATATGTAGTGTATGAAATTCTATTTTTATGATAATGTTATCATACCTTTAGGTTCATGATTATTCTTATATACCTCCCTTTTGTACCCATAATGATCATTTGATCTCACCCCTTTTATGTTTCCATACCTAGGTTATGATGATATATATTGTGTGTGATGTGTCTAAAAAATGTTCTAGTCAAGAAGAACCTTGTGGGAGATAATATAGATCACTTATGTGTTCGTGTTTATGAATTTATGTTTTCAAATGCACTAGAAAAGTATTGTATTTTGGAATCTATTAGTATAATGTTTTAAGTATTTGAAAAATGTTAAAAAAAGATAATGTATAAAAATTGAGGGTCACTATACCAATTATGACATGGACCACATGTGTGAGTGTGACTATCATTCTCATTGAATTTCACAAAGTCAAATGTAAAATTCATCAAATGATACATATGGATCAAGGTCTTAGTATGACGTCCTCCAATATGATATGACCTACATGTATAAAATTATTTTATTTGTGAAATTTCAAAAAAAAAACACACAATGAAACCCAGTAGTGTTAGAATAACACAATTCCATTTAATAATTCATTCCATGGTGGCACATATTGGATATTTTTTAATCTAAATCAAACCCATATCCCTGAACGACCCTCTCCTATCATGGTCTCAATAGACACTCATAGTAAAAACCCATATAAATACCACCTAGAACATTCACTAGCACTAAAATAAGAACTTGATAAAGCTTATAGGCTGCTTTAGAGATCACTAATTTTTTCTTAGATATTTTATAATCTCGATAATTTTAATCAAAGTTCCAATTCTCCAAACATCACACACTATATTATCAAAAATTATAATTTCCCTAGAAAAGAATTCTTTGTAATTTCCAAAGTCCTTAAAAAATCTCCTCTATAACCCCAATACTCTATAAAATTACCCAATAACATATAACTACTTCCAATCCATCAATAAAAATTATATAATTCTCAAAATTCCCAATTCTATACATAATGGGATGTTTTCCCACTATCTATGAACTAAGCCTAAATATTACTGATTTTCATGAAAATTCCATTTCTCTTTCTAGATACATATATGTGAAACTCAATATGATGCACCTAATGTTGTATCAACCTCACTATATTAAATCATACACATTAACACAATATGATCATATTCTGGAAGAATTTTCTTTAAAAACGTAACATGGCCCACTAAAATACAATCACACCACCCAACCACGATAAAATAATTCTCATAGGCATCATGAAATCCTCTAAATATTCAGAATAAATTTTGAACCTAGAACATGTGGTATTTCAATAGTTATACCATCAAATATCCTAATCCCATATCGTACTGCAACCAAAAGCATTGATGTTTTTTAAATCCGACTCACACTTTGGTCATATGAAACTCTATCGTATACTCGAAACTAATGCACTAATACTATAAATTACCACAATTGAATCCCAAACCATGTATTTACCAAGAAACTGAATAAAATTAGATCTACCAAATCATTTATGTCTCAGTGTAACTAAAACTATTAATCAACTAGTGTAATTATATTTATGATCCTTCCAAAGTAAGCGCCATACACCGACCACTGATTCAATTATACTCGCTATTTTTTTTTGCTAATATTCATTAAATTCAATGATAATTCAAAATCAATACCACCCAGGATCCATTATTTACCAAATGTATTGACTTGAGGTTAAAAAAATACTCATATCTATGCACCAATATAATGAACCAATTTCTATATATTACAAGCTAATCTAGAATTGTATCCTAACTGTTAATCAAGTTTCACTGAAAACTATATTGACTCCCTCAAATAGCCATTATTATATTATCCCTCCTCCAAATTCCCTTATACTGCATCTTGAGAATATTACCCAAAATTTACCATCATTAAACACATGTTTCTTTTCATAGGAAATTATCATTCCATACTAATAACCATTTCATGGAATAATATAAAATCAATTATGTCATTGTAATTTGATCCATCATTAAGGTACCTTCAAATCACAGTGGAATCAACTCACATTCTCATCAAAATCTCAAATATCTATACCCGATGTGACTCAAATGTCACCATGGTAAACTTATTTCTCGGGTGAAAACCATAACAAAGACCCACTAACGTTCCATGATCCTCCATTAGGATGTTAGGAAATATGGATCCCACCATCACACCATTATCACCCAATACCATGAACTCCCTAAGTGCCCATAATTTTTTTTCATTCCATACACATTACACCCACCAATTATAAAATCCAAAAGTCCATTAAAATTAACCATTATTCACATTCTCTTATACAATATTAATTTTTCTTAAAAATCCCCAACCATCCCCACTATACTTATCCCAAGGCATACTAAACCTCCAAGTACCCTGTCACAAATTCGTACCCACATTCCAACTGAAACTCATCTATACCAAACAAGTGTACCATTATATATTATCCATTTTTCACAACCAGGCTTACACTTCCACAAATTAAAAATCATTAAACATTGGATAACCCACATAAAAATTTATCCATGATTCCATATCATGTTAATATCATCAATCCAATAGAACCATCCATGTCTCATTCTGAAAAATTTAATGGAATATCTCTTGTGTCGGGAATAACTACATGACCACTTCTGATTTTACAATTATAACAAACTAACGAGTATCTACCAATGAAGTAAACATCCTTTTAATAACTATATAAGATCAATTTATACTAACCCATCATAAACCACACCCAAAACCAATAAGAAATTGGATCTAAATGATCACCCATTTCAAACCCAACCTCAATACAAGGAGCACTATAAATTACACACATCCAAAAGCCAAATGCAACTCACATGAATTTAATCTAACCAATTGAGGTTATCCACTTCACCATGTGTAAGAACCCTGTTCTTATTCTTAAGGTATGAGTTTTTTATTTTCCTCTTTCCTTAAGTGTTTTTGAGAAAATTAGGAAAATGGGAAAATTTTCCAATTTTTTGGGGTACACACCTGGTAATTTTCCACACGCATTGTACTTTGGCTGTGTGGGAAGAGTACATAGGGCATGTAGGACTGCCAGGGATGAATGGATTAAAAACTGACTAAACGTCGTGTACTTAGTATTTACACGTTGTATAATTAGTCGGCAGTTGAATAGTACGGTGTTGGAAGTAACCGCCGACTGAGCAACAGTACACGTCGTGTATTCAAGAATATAGGCCGTGTACTCATGTCAATAGATGAACAATGTGGCGGTGAAAAGTAGCCACTAGAGGAATAGTTAAAAATGAAATGTACATGACGTGTACTTTGAAGTACATGCTGGGTAGTTTGTTTGTTTTTCTTAAAACGGGTAGTAGCCTCCTCTTTCGGCAGAGGAGGCAGAAACAACATTTGGAGCTCGGGAGAGAGGCCAGATCTTGGAAGATCTCTTGACCGTACACCAGGAATCAGATTCTTTCATCGTCGATCATGTTGGAACCGTGCAGGTGAGTTCTGTAAGAACCCAGTACTTGTTTTTGAGCTATGGGTTTCTTCTTTTCCTTTTTCCTTAATTGTTTATGAGAAAATAAGGAAAATGGGAAAAAAATCCAAGATTTTGTGGGTGCCCATTGTGTACTTTTCCACACGATGTATACTTTGGCCGTGTGGGATGAGTACACAGGATGTGTAGCCCTGTCGGCGATGAAATGTGTAAAAACAGACTACATGCCATGTATTGGGTATTTACACTCCGTCTAGTCAGTTAGAAGGTGAATAGTAAGGCATTGGGAGTAGCATCCAGATGAGAAACAGTACACGCCGTGTATTTTGAAATACACGCTGTGTACTCATGTTGACAGATGAATTGTTTCGAGGTGGAAAAAGTATCCACCAGAGGAATATTAAATGAGAAATTTACACATCGTGTACTTGAAAGTACACACAGTGTCATTTGATTTTTTCTCTTAAAATGGACGGTAGCCTCCTCTTTTCATAGAGGAATCTTAGAACATCGTTGAAGCTTGGGAGGATGGCCGTAGCTTTGAGGATCAGCTGACCACGCACCGGGAATTTGTTTCCGCTTCTACCAATCATGTAGGAACTGCATGAGTGAGTTCTCCACTATCATTGCTCTGTTGTTTCCAATTATTCTTCTAAGGGGATTTATTTAAGTTTGAACATGAAATATTTTATCCCAGATCTAAGTCATTCTTGGACGATTTGGAAGGCGTTGTTCATGTATACTGATAAGAGATGATCGAGGTAGGCGGTCTAGTGTTTAAATTCTAGCTGTTGTGTGTTTTTGTGTACTGTTGTACTACAAACCCATATTGGGGTGTTTTGTGGCTAAGACCTTGGCTGTTTTAAATACCTATATTTGTATAGGTAATTCAATGTAACTATAAACTGCTGTTTGGGATCCCTACTAGGATCCAAGATCACCCTGGGGGTGCGTTCCTTTATTTATCCATTTTTCCTGGATACCTGAGGGTATGCCATGATTATAATGTGTATTTAGTTTTCTTGATAGAAAGTGTATATAAATTTCATGTTTATGATTTGGGCTCATCCTAGTTACTTTCTTAGCATGTGGGAAGTGTTTCCTTTAGCCTGAGGGCTCCGTTTCTTTTAGCCTGAGGGAAATATTTGTTGTGCCTATGGGCAGTAGATTCTGTTCCTGAGGGAGACACTTCGTATGCCTGAGGGAAACATCTATTATTCCGATGGGCAATTACCTGAGGTTTGTGACTCTGATTACCTGAGGGTAAGGTTTTTGTGTCTAAGGATAGTGTTATAATGAATTTTCACAATGGTGATTTTCATATATTATACCTACCAAGATAAACCATAGGCTTGGCATTGTTAAATGAATATTAAAATGGCAATATAACTGGTAGAGTTTGTTACTTTTGAGTACTGCTTAGTTTATTTCATTTACTACTGCACACTGTTATTGCACATTTTCACTGACAGTTGGGCACGGGCCTTCGGTGGTTGCCTACTCGGATTTATTTCTCACACCCTATTTGGGTCATGCCTTCGGCCCAAATAGACTATATTTCTATAGGTTTTGATAGGGGAAAGGGTCTCTATACATGTACATGATTATTGTAGAGGAGTAGGAGAGTATGGGATCGAGCTTAGGCTTGTGTAGCTGCTGAGCTCCTGTTGCACTTTTTTGTTCCGTTTTTTCTATACCATGTTCTTGAGCTGTATTTTATTGTATTGCAGTGTATCCTGTTCTGGATTTCTTCATAGAATAGTGAAATGGTTCATATTGATATATATATATATATATATATATGACTGCTAGTTTCCTTTTACTTTAGTAGTCCATTTCAGTTGTATATTGTTTACTGCTTCCGCTGTTGTATGCTTATATATTTTATTCTGCTTCACTACACTTTGAAAAATGAGTGCATAGTTTCCCCATTATCATTCCATGGCCCTCACTTCTAGTTGGCATCCTCTGGATTTTGGGGAAATGCACTTGATGTCATGTGACCAACCGGGTTCGGGGCGCTCGTTGAGTGGAAACTGGATCCAGGACGTTACAAAGTGGTATCAGAGAGATTCTTTTATTGGACTTACTATTTGGAGCCTTAGTCCGGGATATGATGGACATGGTAGTTGGTAATAAGTTGTGACTGGGAGTAGGTAACCCATGTACAAGGAAAAGCCATTCTACCTCGTTTTTGCAATTATTACTTGTTTTGCAATTTTACAGTTGATTTGATTTTCACCGTTGGGTGACGCACTTGTGGTCTGATATTTATATGTTATACATGGGTTATATTTATTTTTAACCCGTTGATATGTGGGTATGCCATCGCATGCATCATTTAGGCACAAGCTAGAAATCACATGTTCATGCATTCTTCCATGCCATGTAGGTTCATTAGAAATTGTATCTTGATGTGATAGTTGTTGTGCTAGAAAATCATGTTATTGCGATAGCTTCTTTGATAAATACTTGCTAATTGATAGGGCCTTTTGTGTGAGGTTGATGAAATGAATTCCAAACTTTGGGTCTTGAGGAGTATGGGAACTCATTGACCAGAATTTGGTGGATCATTTACTGTTTATCTTGTTATAACACGCATAAGATGCCAAACATTGATTCGCGGGGAGTATGAGCCCTCACGAATCAGAATTTGGAACTTAGGTGTTTTTTTCAGTGTTTTTATGGGTTCCGGAGTAGTTTCTATGGCTTGATGTCAGAAAAAAACAGAATACACACAGTGTAGTTTTGAATACACGCCATGTATTCTTCTATTCGGGAAGAAGATAAAAAGTTGAGAGTACGCGCCGTGTACCCTAGGTACATGTCGTGTAGTAGCTAATTGTTTCCTAGGCCATGTGGGCAGAGACATGGTTTTGGGGAAGTTCTAGAAGGAACACGCCATGTAGTTATTTCACACACCGTGTTGTATGGAACCTGTGTCCGCCCATTTAACTAACAACACAGACAGAGGAATTCCTTTCTTGTACACATTGTGTCAATGATGCACACGCCGTGTAGTTTAACCTGGGGACCCGGGCGTGTAGATAACAAACACATGTCAATGTTACCTCTTCTTGAACACATCGTGTACCTATGGGACACACCGTGTAGTCTTGACTGGGGAAAGACCGTGTGGACCTGGTTGTGTGCCTGGGAAGATGGAGTGGTGTACACACCGTGGGTAGGTGTAACACGCCATGTAGTGTCATCTGAGTGTTCATCCATGTCACTAACAACACGGGCAGTTGGAAATTAATCCATACACGCCGTGTCTATCTGGGACAGGCCATGTAGTTTTGTTTAATGGAGATCCTATGGCTAAGCCATGTGGAAGGACTCGGGCAGTAAAATAGGATTCATGTACACGCCGTGTGTGTGGATAACACGCCGTGTAGTTATTATACATGTCGTGTAGTCTTGTTTTATAAATCATGAATGTTTTCTTTTCCATGTTCCCTTCTTGGTTGCCTTGTTTTCTGTCTTTCTTAATCTTGATCTAAGGAATGCATTTGTACTTGTAGTTTCATGCCTCTAAGATTACCACCAGTTGTTCACTAAGAGAGTGGCAACGATTATACTCTTGAGATGGTAGGACATGGGCTACTAGTTGATCCGCCAGCAGTGCCAGGTGTGGCGGCAGCCGCGACACCGGACGCAGGCGCGGAGGCACAGTTCTGCGAAGGTTTCATGCAATTCATGAAGACCATCCATAGAGAACCGTAGGCCGCCACATCTATGGAAGAGCTAACGCATATATTCCAGAAGCAGCATCTGCCTATGTTTTCAAGGTATGGAGGACCACATGCTATGGAGTCATGGATGGATTTAGTGTATTCTATTTTCAAGATTCTTGAGACGCCTTCATGGCGGAGGGTCATGCTCACTACGTATACGCTGCGTGATTCCTCCAAGAGGTGGTGGGATGTTACCACCCAGTCCGAGCTTCAACGAGACATGATGTGGCACGATTTTCAGGCAGTCTTCTTTGAATTCTTCCTTCTTGAGATGCTACGGGAAGATCGAGCTCGACAGTTCATGAATCTGTTGTAGGGTGATATGTTAGTGATGGATTATTCTGCTCGCCTTACCGAGCTTCAGCGTTTTGCAACCGTTCTAGTGGGTTATAAGACGTTGAGGGCCAGACGCTTTGAGGATGGTCTTCGATATGACATCCGGGAACTGGTGAATGTTTTCAGGTTTCCGACAGTGGATGATATTGTGAACCAGGCATTGATTATTGAGAATAATTTATGGGAAGCTAGTGGTGTGGTCCAGGGCGGTTCGACACTAGTTTTTGGTACAATTTCTACTGGATAGAGGGAGTGGAAGATGGATTTAGCTCATGGCGGTAGTACTATTCAGAAGAATACTTCAGGTGGCTATGTTATTTGAAACCAGTGAGGTAGATAGGGGCACAAGAGACCTCAGTGTCCTCAAGACCCAATGGAGTGCCGAGCTTGTGGAAATATGGGTCATCTACAATGCTTTTGCAGGGCGTTCCCACTAGTGGCTAGTGAGAGGGATTATGTGCAGACACCGCATGCGGGAGCAGGTCCAGCAACTTCATATCAGTCGGGAAACTAGGATATGTCAGGGCTTATAGGCAGAGGTGGTGGTCGTGGCTGTGGTATCCAAACACCAGGATCTCAGAGGCAGCAGGGCGGGACTGCTCAGGGTAGCTAGGCTGTGTCAAAAGGTCGTAGCACTGGGAAGGCATATGTAGTGTAATATCCCTAACAGAAGTAGGATCTCGGACCTTATACCTTCAAAGGTACAATTGTAGTAGCTTCTATTGTATCTTTTTCACTTTTCGATACTGGTGTTACAAATAGATTTATATCTATTCCCATTGTGGAGAGTCATGGGCTCTGTGTTTCTTCTTCTTCTAATGTTATGATGCTAGACACTCCGTTAGGAACTAGAACAGCTGGTTTGCGTCAGTGTAGGTAGTTCACCCTAGAGGTTGGTGGGTGTCAATTTTTATGGAACCTCTATGTCTTAGAGATGACATCTTATGATGTGATTCACAGGATGGACTGGTTGGTACCCTTTTAGGGTGAGTTTCACATCACCATAGGGCGGAGAGTTTCTATACAAAGGTGAATGGGATGTCCAGATGAGCAGAGCCAGACCTGAGAATTGTGGGCGAGGTGGTGTGACAACCCAAATTGCGAGTTTATATCTATATTATAAGGAAACATTTCAGAAGGATTTCCCTCTAGTGGTTGATCATTTCAGGAATGTCTTCCCTGATGACTTTTCAAGTCTACCTCTGAAACGAGAGGTGTATTTCACTATTGATCTTGTGCTAGGAGCAGCACCGGTGTCCATTCGTCCTTATAGGATGGCTACACCAGAGTTTGAAGAGCTCAATAGGTAGTTAGAGGAGTTAGAGGAAACAGGTTTCATCCGACCTAGTACTTCTCCATGGGGTTCACCAGTCCTTTTTGCGAAGAAGGTGGATGGTACCCTCCAACTCTTTGTGGATTATCAGAAGCTGAACCAGTTGACGGTTAAGAACCGATATCCCTTGAAGAGTATTGATGATCTTTGTGATCAACTTCGAGGAGCACGAGTGTTCTTGGATATTGAATTGAGATCCGGATATCATCAGTTATGCGTTGGAGCATCAGATATACCGCTTATAGATTTTCTGAGTAGATATGGCTTATACGAGTACTTGGTTATACCGTTTGGACTAACGAACGTGCCAACAGTTTTCATGGCTCTGATGAATCATGTGTTCCACCCATATTTGGATTCTTTTGTGGTAGTCTTCATGGACTACATCTTAGTGTACTCTCACACTCAGCACGACCATGGTACCCATATTGAGATCATATTAAGTACACTAAGAGAGCATCTGCTATATGCTAAGATCTCAAAGTGCAACTTTTGGATGGACTAGATACAGTTCCTGGGTCATATCAACTTAGAGGAAGGAGTTTTCATGGACCCAGCGAAAGTGAGAGTAGTAGTTTCCTAGGATCACCCTAAGAACGTGTTTGATATACAGAGTTTCTTGGGGCTTCCTGGTTACTACATGCGCTTTATACAGGACTTCTCCCACTTAGCATCACCATTGATGGGGTTAACTAAGAAAGGTGCGAAGTTTGTTTGGTTAGAATCTAGTGAGACAACCTTTCTGAAACTAAAGGGAAGGTTGACATCAGCAACAGTACTGATACTTCCAGAGAAAGGGAAGAGCTATATAGATTACTGTGATGCATTGGGTATTGGGCTGGGAGAAGTTTTGATGCAAAGTGATCGAGTAGTTGCGTACGAGTCTCGGCAGTTGAGGCCACATGAGAGGAATTACCCGATGCATGATCTCGAATTGACTGTAGTTGTTCATGCATTGCGCTATTGGAGACATTATCTTTTGGGAGATAATTTTGTGGTTTTCAAATACCACAAAAGTCTCAAATATATCTTTACCTAGTGTGACTTGAACTTGAGACAATGAAGGTGGGTTTAATACATTCAGTCCTTCGATTTTGAGCATGCCTATACACTGGGTAAGGGAAATTCAGTTTCTGATGCACTGAGCAGGAAGACTCAGACATAGGCATTTCATGAGGCCAGTGGTGAGTGACAACTTATTGATCTGTTCTTTGAGATGTACTTGCAGGTTCACAACAGTCAGTGGTAGACCTATCTTTCTTCGTTAGTTGTGAGATCTACCCTCCTGTATAGAGTGAGGATGAGATAGTTATCTAATTCTGAAGGCCTTGTCCTATGGGAGTCGGTGGAAAGTGAGGACCCTCCGCTTGGATGGACGATAGGAGATAAGGATGACATCGTTTCAATGGATGAGTATGGGTTCCAGGGGATATACACGAGGAACTGCTATGGAATTTTCATGCATTATCTTGGGCAGTGCATCCCAAAGTTACCAAAATGTACCGCGACATGAGACATTAGTATCGGTGTCCAGGTTGGAAGAGAGAGGTAGATGGTTTTTTTATTAGATGTTCCACCTATCAGCAGGTGAAGGCAGAGAATCAGAGGCTAGCCGGACTGTTACAGCAGTTACCCATCCCAGAGTGGAAATGGGATGATGTCGTGATGGACATCATGACAGGGTTGTCGAGGTCAACTCGAAGAAATGATGCTATGTGGGTTGTTGTAGATAGACTCACAAAGGTAGCTCACTTTTTACCAAACAAGGAGACCTTCGGTGTTGATGATCTCAAGAAGTTGTATATCCGAGAGATAGTGCATCTTTATGGGGTTCCTTGTTCTATCATTTCAGATTGGGAAGCCTATTTTATGTCTCGTTTCTAGCAGAGTTTTTAGAGAGCACTAGGTACACAGGTGCTTCTGATCATATCTTACCACCCTCAGATCGATGGCCAGTCAGATCGTATGATACGACTTCTTGAGAACATGTTGTGTGCATGCATCCTATATTTTGGGGGATCTTGGGAGAAAAATATACCACTGGTTGAGTTTTCCTATTATAATAGTTTTCAGGAAACTATTCTGATGGCACCGTATGAGGATTTATATGGCAGGCCATGTCGATCACCCTTGTGCTAGTTAGAGGCAGGTGAGGCAGCTTTGTTGGGACCATGCCTTGGGTAGAAGATATCTGAGCAGGTCCAGTTGATATAGAAGTGGATGGCTATTGCGCAGTCTCATTAGAAATCTTATTCTATTTTCTGTAAACCACCCTTAGAGTTTGTGGTCGAGGATCAGGTTTTCTTTCTTGTTTCACCGAGGTTGGGACATAGGTGAATCAGGAGACATGGTAAACTTCTACCGAGGTATGTGCGGTCGATTTAGATTTTGGAGAGAGTCGGGATGGTTGCCTATCGGTTGCAGTTACCACAGAGGTAGCGGGTCATGCACGTTCTCTTCCATGTATCTCAGCTGTACCGTTATCATTCAGACCCGTATCATTCCTTTCATCCCAAGGAGGTTGAGCTTCAGGTCAATGCATCCTTGAAGGAGAATCCGATTCGTATCGTTGATAGGAGCATGATGGTTTTCCGAGGTCGGTCAGTTCCACTCGTACAGGTGCTATGGTAGAATGGCCGAGTGCAGGATGAAACTTGGGAGTGGGAGACCGATGTATGTGCTCAGTGGACAGAGTTGTTCTGAGGTTTGTCTTCAACACCCTTGGGAGGGTAATTCAGGGATGAATTTCTTTAAGGGGGAATTTTGTAAGAACCAGGTTCTTGTTTTTGAGGTATGTGTTTCTTATTTTCCTTTTTCCTTAAGTGTTTTTGAGAAAATAAGGAAAATGGGTAAAATCCAAAATTTTGTGGGTACACGCCATGTACTTTTCCACACACCGTGTACTTTGGCCTTGTGGGATGAGTAAACAGGGCGTGTAGCCTTGTCGGCGAGGAAAGGTGTAAAAACTGACTACACGCTATGTAGTGGGTATTTACACACTGTTTAGTCAGTCGGCAGGTGAATAGTAAGGTAGTGGGAGTAGCCACCTGTTGATGGAAAGTACACACAATGTATTTTGAAATACACGCCGTGTACTCATGTCGACAGATGAACAGTTCGGCGGTGGAAAAACTAGCAGCTAGAGGAACGGTTAAATGAGAAAAGTACATTCCATGTACTTGAGAGTACATGCCATGTAGTATGTTTTTTTCTCAAAATGGGTAGTAACTTCATCTGTTCACAGAGGAATCTTAGAACATTGTTGGAGCTCGAGAGGACAGCTGGAGCTTTAGAGATCAGTTGACCGCACACCGGGAATCTGTATCAGCTTATGTCGATCACGTTGGAACCGCACGGGTGAGTTCTCCATTCTCCATGTTCTATAATTACCAATTCCTCCTAAAAGGAAAGTTATTTATGTTTGAACAAGAATTCTTTTATCCCAGATCTATGTCATTCATGGACGATTCAGGAGGCTTCATTCACGTATACCGATAAGAGATGATCGAGGTAGGTGGTCTGGTGTTTAAATTACAAATGATCTGTGTTTTTGTGTACCGTTGTTCTACGAACCCATGTTGGGGTTTAATGTGGCTGATTCCATGACTGTTTTAAATACCTAGAATTGTATAGGTAATTAAAGGTAATTATAAACAGCTGTTTGGGATCACTGCATGGATCCAGGACCACCCAGGGGGTGCGTTCATCTATTTATCCATTTGACCTGGATACTCAAGGGAATGTCATGATTATAATGTGTATTTAGTTTTCTTGAGAGAAAGTGTATATAAATTTCATGCCAATGATTTGGGCTTGTCCTGGTTACTTTCTTAGAATGCGAGCAGTGTTTCCTTTAGCCTGAGGGCAGTGTTTATTTTAGCATGGAGGCAATATTTGTTGTGCTTGTGGGCTGTAGATTCTGTTCCTGAGGGTGACACATCATACGCCTGAGGGCAATATCTTTTATGCCTATGGGAAATTACCTGTGGGTTGTGACTCTGATTATCCGAGGGTAAGGTTTGTATGTCTAAGGATAGTGTTATCATGAATGTTCACCATGGTTATTTTCATATGTTATACCTCCCAATTTAAAGCACAGACTTGGCATTGTTAAATGAATATTAAAATGGAAATATAGCTGGTAGAGTTAGTTACTTTTGAGTACTGCTTAGTTTATTTCATTTACTACTGCACACTGTTGTTGCACATTTTCACAGGCAGTTGGGCACGGGCCTTCGGTGGTTGCCAACTGGGATTTATTTCTCACACCCTGTTTGGGTCAGGTCATTGGCCCAAATAGACTATATTGCTTCAAGTGTCGATAGGGGCAAGGGTACCTATATAGGTACATGATTGTTGCAGAGGAGATGGAGAGCACACGACCGAGCTTAGGCTTGCGATGCGGCTAAGCTCATGTTGCACTGTTTTGTTCCATTTTTGATGTACCTTGTACTTGAGTTGTATTTTATTGTATTGCAATGTATCCTATTCAAGATGTTTTTATAGAATAGTGACATTCTGCATCTTGATATATATATATATTTGACTGCTGGTTTCCTTCTACTTCAGTTTTCCATTTCAGTTGTATATTGTTTACTGATTCCACTGTTGTATGCTTATATATTTTATTCCACCGCACTACACTTTGACAAATGAGGGCATAGTTTCCCCACTATCAGTCCTTGTCCCTAACTGCTAGTTGGAAGCCTCTGGCATTTGGGGAAATGTACATGAGTTCATGTGACCAACCGGGTTCGAGGAACCCGATGAGTGGCAACCGGATCTAGGACGTTACAATTTCTTACTTCTCTTGGAGTCTTTCCAACCAATTATTTCTCAAGGGAATTTTATTTACGTTTGAACGGGAAATCATTTATCCCAAATATACACCGTTCTCAGGTGTTTTGGAAGGCACGGTTCATGTATATTGATCAGAGGAGATAAAGGTAGGTGGTCTGATGTTTGATTCAAACTGTCATGTGGCTTTTGTGTACCATTGTGCTACAAACCCATATTTGGGGTGTCGTATGGATGAGGAATTGAAAAATTAAATACCTATAATTTCTTAGGTAATTTAATAAATATGTAAAATGCTGTTTGGGATCACTTCTTGGATCTATGTCCACCCGGTGGGTGTGTTCACTTATTTAGCTGTTCGGCTAGGTTACCCGAGGGTATGCCGTGATTTAGCATGCTTTGAGTTTTCACGAGAGAAAATGTATATAATTGCTTGCTATGTTTTGGGCTCGGCCTAGTTCAATGTTTAGCTTGAGTGTAAGTGTTTGTTTGGAATGAGGGAAAGTGTTCGATTAGCCTGAGGGAAAGTGTTTCATTTAGCCTGAGGGCAATGTTTCATATGCCTCAGGGTAGTTTAATCCGTGCCTGAGGGCATTATCTCATACACCCGAGGGAACTATTCATTATTCCTGAGGGAAGATACCTAAGGGTTTCATTTCAATTTGTCCTGAGGGAAAGGTTCAGATTTTCCTGAGGGCGCGGTACTGTTTAGCCTAAGGGCACCATACATTTGAATAATCACTATGGTGGTTGTCATACCCACCAAGCTAAAGCACAAGCTTGGAATTGTTTAAATAAATAATTAAATGGAATTGGAACTAATAGGAGTAGTTTCTTTTGAGTACTGCCTAGTTTACTGTATTTTCATTACTGCACACTATTGTGGCATAGATTCACTGATAGTAGGGTAGGGGATTTTGGTGGTTGCCTACTGGGATTTGTTTCTCACTCCTTGTTTGAATCTTGTCTTAGGCCCAAACAGATTATATTTCCGCAGGTTTTGATAAGGGAAATATTCCCAATATAGGTACTTGATTGTTGTAGAGGAGTAGGAGAGAATGGGACCAAGCTTAGGCTTACTATGCTACCGAGTTCTTAATGCACTATTTTGTTTTTTCTTTACTGTATTTGTCCCTTGTATTGTATCTGATTGCAGTGTATCCTGTTTTGGATGCTTTATTAGACTTAGGGACATATTGTATCATTATATATGACTTTTGGTATTTTATTACTTCAGTACTATGTACATTTCCGCATTGGTATTATTTACTGCTTTTGTACATTTGTATGTTTTATTTCTTTCCGTTGTGCTACACTTTGACAAATGATGGCATAGTTTCCCCACTATTAGACCTGGGCCCTCGCTTCTAGTCGGAAGCCTCTAGCGTTTGGGGAAATGTGATTTAGGTCATGTGACCAACCAGGTTTGGGGAACCCGTTGAGTGGCACTAGGATCCGGGATGTTATAAAGTGGTATCAGAGGGTTTTATTTTATTATTACTATTTGACACCTATAGTCATGGATAGGACAGAATAGGTACCAGGTAATAAGCTATGCCCGGGAGTAGCTAACCTGTGTATAGGGAAAATCCAATCCACCTCGTGTTTCAATTCTTCTAATTTTTCACTTTTATAGTTGATTTGATTTTCACCATTGGGTGACACACTTGTGGTGTACTGTTATGTTTTTATACATGGGTTCTATTTCGTTGCAACCTGATGAGATGAGGTTATGCCATCTCATGCATCATTTAGGCACTTGTTAGAGTCACATTCCATTCATAGTTTCCATGCCATGTAGGTTCATTAGAATTTCATGTTGTTGTGTCATATGTTGTTCTAGTAAATGCATGCTGTTGTGATAGAGGCCTTGATATTATATTTGCTATTTGATAGGGTATTGTTATGTGGGGTTTCACAGAATGAACACCATACTTTGGTTTTTGAGGAGTATGGGCACTCATTGACCAGAATTTGGTGGCTCATAGACTGCTTACTTTGATATAACATGCTGTGAGTATGGGCCCTCACGAATCAAAAATTGGAACTTTGGTGTTGGTTTCAGTGTTTATTATGGGCATCAGAGTAGTTTCTAAGGCTTAATGTCTGGAAAAACCCAGAATACATGTCATGTAATTTTGATTACAATTTTTTTAATCTTCTGTTCTCGAAGAGGTGTAAATAAATTAAGTGTCCGCTATGTACCCTAAGTACACGATGTGTGGTTGCAACTCGTGTCTTAGGCCGTGTCGGCAGAAACACGGTGTAGTGAAACATTGAGGTCACATGCCATGTACGGATTGTACATTCCGTGTCATGTTAACCCTGTGTCTGCCATGTAACTAACAACACAGGTGGAGAAATCTGAACTTAAAACACGTCGTTTCAATGATGAACATGTCGTGTAGTTTAACATGGGGATCCGACCATGTAACTAATGACACGGTTTGGTGTTACCTTCTCTTGAACATGTTGTGTGCATGTGGGACATGCTGTGTAGTCTTGACCAGTGAGAGACCGTGTGGAATTGGGCATGTGGTTGATGAAACAGGGTGGTGTACACATCGTGTGCAGGTGTAACATGTCATGTAGTGTCAGCCGAGTAGCCGGCCGTGTCACTAACAACACTAAAATTTGGAATCTAACCAGTACACACTTTGTAGACTTTATACATGCCTTGTAGTCTCATTCCAAAAAGAGCCATGTGGCTAAGCCATGTGGAAGGACTCGGGCTGGGGAAGAGAATTAAAGTACACATCTTGTGTGTAGACAACACGCTGTGTGTTTGGGGTGTTACATGAAAAGTTCTGGCAGAGTACACACCCATGTGAAAGACTTATATGAACACACCGTGTTTTTATTATACACGTCGTGTAGTCTTGTTTTGTAAAAAATGCATGTTTTCTATTCCTTGTTCCCTTCTTATGTTTTCCATTCATGGTCCTTGATGATCATAATCTAAGGTGTGCGATTGACTTTCTAGAGTCATGCCTCCGAGACGACCATGAGTTGTTCGCCAGGAGAGCGGAAACAATTATAATACAGAGACGATAGTCCATGGGCTATTGATGGATCCTACAGCAGAGCCAGATGTGGCGCTTGCCATTATACCAGACCTAGAGGCTAATTCGCAGTTCCATGAGGACTTCATTTGGTTTGTGCAAACCTTCCAGGGAGCACCAATGGCTGCCACATTGATGGAAGAGCTGACATGTATATTCCAACAACAACATTTTCCTACATTTTCAGGGAATAGAGGACCATAGGCTGCAAAGTCTGGGATGGGTTCTATGCAGACTATTTTCGAGCATTTGGAGACGCCTCTAGGGAAGAGGGTCAAGCTCACTACATATATGTTGTGTGATTCTTCCAAGAGGTGTTGGGATGTTACCACACAGACCGAGCATCACCAGGACATGGCGTGGGAAGACATCCAGGCAGTATTCAATGAATTTTTCTTCCTAGAGATGCTGAGGGCTGATCGAGCTCGAGAGTTCATGAATCTGAAGTAGGGTGCCATTTTAGTGATGGATTATTCTTCCCACTTCACCGAGCTACATCAATTCATACTTGTTCTGGTGGGAGATGAGATGTTGAGGGATAAGCGCTTTGAAGATGGTCTTCGATATTACATCAGAGCACTGGTGAACATTTTCAGGTTGCCTATAGTGCATGCTTTTGTGATCCAGGAAATGATTACTGAGCGGAACCTACAAGAAGCTAGTGGTTCTATCCAGGGTAGTCAGGCACAAGTTTATGGTACTATTTCTACTAGTAAGAGGAAGGGGAAGATGGATTTATTTCATGGTGGCATTACTAGCTTGATGATTTCTTTAGGAGGCTCAGTTATGCACTACCAGTATGGTAAATAGGGGAACAAGAGGCCGTAGTGTCCACGTAACCCAGTGGAGTGCCGAGATTGTGGGATGATTGGTCATCTGCAATGCTTTTGCAAGGAGTTACCACCAGTGGTTAGTGAGAGGGGTTCTGTGCAGACTCCGTGTATAGGAGCAAGACCAGAAGCTTCTTACCAGTCAGGAAATTGGGATACGTTAAGATTTTCAGGCCAAGGCGGTGGTCATGGCCATGGTAGCCAGATACCAGGATCTCAGAGACAGTAGGGAGGGTAAGCTAAGGTTATCTAGGATGTGTTGTAGGGTCGTGACAGTCGGTAGACATATGCAGTGCAACAGACCCAACATGAGAAGGATCCCGGACCTTCCACTATCAGAGGTACTATTCTAATTGCTTCTATTTTTTCTTATGTACATTTCGATATGGGTGTTACACATAGCTTTATATCTGTACATGTTTTGGAGAGCCTTGGTCTCTGTGATTCTACTTCTTCTGATGTTATGATGCTAGAAACTCCATTGGGGACTATAACGGTTGGTGTGCGTCAGTGCAGGGAGTGCCCTCTAGAGTTTTGTGGGTGTCACTTTCCATGGGACCTCTATGTCTTAGAGATGACGAGTTATGAAGTCATTATCGATATGGACTGTTTGGTAACCTTTCGAGAAGGATTTCCCTCCAATGGTTTATTGTTTCAGGGATGTCTTCGCGGATGAATTTTCATGTCTACCTCCAGAGCAAGAGGTGGATTTCTTGATTGATCTTGTGCCAGGAGCAGAATAGGTTTCCATTCATCCTTATAGGATATCTAAACTAGAGTTTCAAGATCTCAAGAAGAAGTTGGAGGAGTTACAGGAAAAGGGTTTCATCCGACCGAGTACTTCTTCTTGTGGTTTGCCTGCCCTGTTTGCTAAGAAGGTGGACGGTACCCTCATATTTTGTGTGGATTATTGGAAGATGGACCAGTTGATGGTTAATAACTGATATCCTTTTCCAAGGATTGATGATATTTTTGATCAACTTCAAGGAGAACGAGTGATCTCGAAGATTGACATGAGATCTGGATATCATCAGTTACACGTTAGACCATCAAACATACCATTTATAGCTTTTCAAAGAAGTTATGGTCTATACGAGTACTTGGTCATGCTGTTTGGACTCACGAACGCGCCAACAGTTTTCATGGATCTGATGAATCGTGTGTTCCAACCTTATCTGGATTCTTTTGTGGTAGTCTTCTTGGACAATATATTTTTATACTCACACAATCGACAAAACCATTCCATACATCTTGAGATCATATTGAGTACCCTGAGAGAGCATCAGCTATATGCTAAGCTCTGAAAGTGCCACTTTGGAAAGGACCAGATACAATTCCTGGGTTATATCATCTCAGAGGCAGGAGTTGTAGTGGATCTAGAGAAAGTGAGAGCGGTAGTTTCCTTGGATCACCCTAAGAACGTGTTTGAGATACAATGTTTCTTATGACTGGATGGTTACTACAAGAGATTTATACAGTACTTCTCCCACTTAGCAGTTCTATTGATGGGGTTGACTAAGAAGGCTGTGAAGTTCGATTTGTCAGAATCCTGTGAGATAGCATTTCGAAAGCTGAAAGGAAGGTTGACATCAGCACCAGTCCTGATACATCCAAAGTAAGGGAAAATATATACAGTATACTATGATGCACCAGGTATTGGGTTGGGAGAAGTGTTGATTCAAGGAGATCTATTAGTTCCATACGGGTCTTGGTAGTTGAGGCCACATGAGAGGAAATACCTGACGCATGATCTCTAATTGGATACAGTTCTTCATGGGTTACATTGTTGGAGACATTATATCTTGGTAGAACACTTTGTGATGTTTAAAGAACACAAAAGTCTTAAATACATCTTTTCTCCATGTGACTTCAACTTGAGGCACCGAAGGTGGGTTGAATACCTACTGTCCTTCGACTTTGAGCTTGCTTATGCACCTAGTAAGGGTAACGTAGTTGCAGATGCAATGAGTATGAGGAATCATATACAGGTAGTGTAGGAGGCCAGTGGTGGGTGGATACTTATGGATTTATTCATTGAGATGCATTTGGAGGTGTACAATAGTCATGGGTGAGCCTATCTTTCATCTTTAGCAGTGACTTCTACACTCCTGGATAAAGTGAGGATGAGACAACCATCAGATTCAGAAGAACTAGTTCTACGGGAGTTAATGGCAAGTGAGGATCCTCCTCCTAGTTGTATGATAGGAAATGATGAGGTATTTCATATCCATGGACGAGTGTGGGTTCCAGGGGATATACGTGAGGAGATGATGTGGGAGTTTCAAGCTTCATCTTGGGAAGTGCATCCCAGAGTTACCCAGATGTACTGCGACTTGAGACGTTAGTACTGGTGGCCAGGTATGAAACGAGAAGTATCTGGTTTTGTTGCGAGATGTTCCACCTTTCAGCAGGTAAAGGTGGATCATCAGAGGCCAGCCAGATTGTTACAGCAGTTACCCATTCCGGAGTTGAAATGGGATGATGTCGCGGTGGACTTTGTGACCGGGTTGTCGAGGTCACTTCAAGGCAATGATGTCGTGTGGGTTTTTTGGATAGACTCATGAAGGTAACTCACTTTTTGTCGATCGAGGAGACCTTTGGTGTTGAAAATCGTAGAAATATGTATATCTAAGAGGTAGTATGTCTTCATGGGTTCCCTCATTCTATCGTTTCAGATAGGGATGCCTGCTCTACATCTCATTTCAGAAAGAGTTCTCAGAGGTCACTGGGTACACAGGTGGTTCTGAGCACAGTTTACCACCCTCAGACAGATGGCCAGTTAGAGAGTACGATACAGGTGCTAGAGGACATGTTGCGTGCATGCGTCCTAGACTTTGGGGGATCTCGGAAGAGGCATATACCCCTAGTAGAGTTTTACTATAATAACAGATTTTAGGAAACTATTGATATGGAACCTTATGAGGCTTTATATGGAAGTAAATGCCAATAAAATTTGTGCTTGTTAGATGAAGGTGATGCAGATTTTCTGGAACCACGTCTTGTGCAAGAGACTTTGGAGCAGATCCAGTTGATCTAGAAGCAGATGGCTATCGCTCAGTCTAATCAGAAATCTTATGTTGATCACCGTAGATGACCATTGGAGTTCATGGTTGGGGATTAGGTTTTATTATGTGTTTCATTGAGATTGGGACACAGACAGATTAGGAGACAAAGTAAACTTTTAATGAGTTATGTGGGGCCGTTTGAGATTCTGGAGAGAGTTAGCCCAGTTGACTACCGGTTTCAGTTACCACAGAGGTACCAGGCCATGCATGACATCTTCCCGGAATCTCAGCTATGCAGTTATCACTCATACCCGTCTCACATTTTTCAGCCTGAGGAGGTTGAGATTCAGGTCGATGCATCTTTTGAGGAGAATCTGATTTGTGTTGTTGATAGGAGGATGATGGTTCTATGAGGTCGTTAAGTTCCTCTCGTATGGGTGTTATGGCAGTATGGCTGAGTGCAGGAAGAAACTAGGGAGTGGGAGACCGACATACTTGCTCAGGGATAGAGTTGTTCGGAGCTTTATCTTTGCCACCCTTGGAAGGGAAATTCGGGGATAAATTTAATTAAGGGGGGAAGTTTTTAAGAATCTAGTTATTATTCTTGAGGTACAGGTTTCTTCTTTTCTTCTTTCCTTGAGTTTTTTTGATAGAATAAGTAAAATGGGGGAAAATCCAAATTTTTTGGGGTACACACCATGTACTTTTCCACATGTTGTGTACTTTGGCCGTGTGGGAAGAGTACACAGGGCGTGTAGGACTACCGGCAATGAAGGGTTTAAAAACTGACTACACATCATGTACTTAGTATTTACACGCCATGTAATTAGATGAAAGGTGAAAAGTAAGGCGATGTAAGTAGCTGCCAACTGAGCGACAGAACACGCCGTGTATTCCGAAATACACTCTGTGTACTAATATCGACAGATGAACAATGTGGTAGTAAAAAGTAGCCACCAGAGGAATAGTTAAAAAATGAAAAGTACAATCTATGAACTTGGAAGTACACGCCATGTAGTTTGTTTTCTTCACTTAAAACGGTTAGTAGCATCCTCTTTCGGTAGAGGATATAGAAACTTCGTTTGGAGATCAGGAGAGAAATTAGATATTGCAAGATCTCCTGATCGCACACCGAGAATCTGATTCTTCCCCCGTCGATCATGTTGGAACTGTGTGGGTGAGTTATTCCTTCTCCATGAGTCTTTACGTACAATTATTTCCTAAGGGAAAGTTAATTATGTTTGGATGTGAAATATTTTATCCCAAATCTACGCCGTTATGGGGTGTTTTGGAAGGAACATTTAACATATATTGATCATAGGACATCATGGTAGGTGGTCTGATGTTTAATTCCAACTGTCTTGTGGATTTTGTGTACCATTATGCTGCACGCCCATGTTTGGGGTGTCTTATGGCTGAGGCCTCGACAAATTAAATACCTAAAATTGCATAGGTAATTTAATGAAAATGTAAAACGCTATTTGGGATCGCTGCTTGGATCCAGGGCCACCCCATGGGTGTGTTTCCTTGTTTAGCTGTTTGGCCATGTTACCCAAGGGTATGCCATGATTTATCATGCTTTGAGTTTTCTCTAGAGGAAATCTATATAATTTCTTGCTATGTTTTTGGCTCGGCCTAGTTATCTTTTTAGTCTGAGGCCAAGTGTTTGTTTAGCCTGAGGGAAAGTGTTTGATTAGCCTGAGGGAAAGTGTTTCATTTAGCATGAGGGAAGTGTTTCATATGTCTAAGGGAAATTTATTCCATGCCTGAGGGAATTATCTCATACGCCTGTGGGTACTATTAGTTATTCCTGAGGGAAGATACCTAAGGGTTTTGTTTCAGTTTATCCTGGGGGCAAGGTTCTGATTAGCCAGAGGGTGAGGTATTGTTTAGCCTGAGGGAACCATACATTTGAATATTCACTGTGGTGGTTGTTATACCTACCAAGCTAAAGCACAAGCTTGGAATTGTTTAAATAAATAATTAAATGGCATTGGAACTGATTAGAGTAGCTGCTTTTGAGCACTGCCTAGTTTACTGCATTTTCATTACTGGACACTACTATTGCACAAATTCACTGATAGTAGGGCACAAGCCATTGGTGGTTTCCTACAAAGATTTATTTCTCACACCTTGTTTGGGTCACGTCTTAGGGACAAACAGATTATATTTCTACAGGTGTTGATATCATAAAGATTCCCTATACGGGTACTTGATTATTATAGAGGAGTAGGAGAGCATGGGACCAAGCTTAGGCTTGCAATGCTATTGAGTTCCTGCTACGTTGTTTTCTTTTTTCTATGCTGTATTTGTCCCTTGTATTGTATCAGATTCCAGTGTAACCGATTTTTTCTGCTTTCTTAGACTTAGGGACATATTGCATCATTATTTATGGTTGTTTTTATTTTATTACTTTAGTACTATGTCAATTTTAGCATTGGTATTATTTACTTCTTCTTCTCATTTGTATATTGTATTTCATTCCACTATGCTACACTCTGACAAATGAGGGCATAGTTTTCCCACTATCAGACCTGGGCCCTTGCTGCTAGTCGGAAGCCTCTGACATTTGGGGAAATATGCTTGAGGTCATGTGACCAACCGGGTTCGGGGCACTCGTTGAGTGGAACTCGGATCTGGGACGTTACACCATGGAAACCCAAGAACATTATAAATCATATCTTAGGGATACCTCACCTACACTAAACCATAAACATGACATCCAATTCCTGATCCAACCCAACAAGTGTTAATATACATCCCTTTCTCCTATATATTTTATTTTCATTGTTTTAGGATATATTTAGATTAGTTATAAAAAAATATCATTATAAATACAACAACAACTTTAAAAAACAATATAAATCAGTATAATTCAACTAAATGTATTAAAATGGAAGGAATTATATATGTTATTATTGAAACATTAAATAATTGAACCCTCTATCATTATCAAAATCAACTACACAAGTATAAAATATTTCATGGGAATAATATATGCTATGAATGATACATGATCTCACACCTATATACCTATGAACTATGAGAAGAACCATAAATAAATAAATACTAGAAGATTCTATTTGTTAAAAAATGAAAACTCAAATTTACATTTGAAAACCAAGTACAAAATTATCACAACCCTAGTAAATAGGATTTTTAAATAGAAATGTTTTCATAACTCCCTCATTTGATGTCGATTAAAATCATGGAAATGCTACTATCTTTATCTACCATTCCTAAAATTGTAATTAAAATCAAGAAAAATTATCAGATTCCACTTTTAACACCCCAAACATAATCATTCCACAATATCCCAACTAAATAAATATATTTCCTTAAGTATACCTCCATCTATACCTATGTCGATACACCATTATATGATGACGTAAATTATATTTTGGGAAGATTATGAAATTTATTTTATAACCATATAAAAAATTTAAATAACCCAACATCAACTATAACAAATAGTAATAGTATCCAAAAAATATTTACACTTCCATGATGTAAAAACTAGAATGTAGTCATACAGACGCACAATCAATCTGATCGCCCACTGAGATAATTACATATAAAAAATATACAATTAATAAAATAAAAAATATGAATTATTACAATTTTCAAGCATCTCCTATATATATATCTAATCTACTATTATCTCTATCATTCACAAACCACTAAAAACATGTTTTTAGACATGTATAATAAACATGAGGATAAAAAATCAATGAGGAGGCCATGTAGGGTGTGGAATTACATCCCATTATGGTCTCAAAATGTTTCCATAATATACATATTCATACATTTTTTTATTCAAGAGTAAATAATTAACAAAAATATCAACACACAATAATGTGTGTCGATTACTCACATTGTGACTAGACCACTTTAACATCCATAAATAACTACATCAGCCTTTTCTAGAGAACATTCACCTAAAATCATAAATTCTGACTCATAACTGAAGATTAAAACTATGGTTTCATACTATACTATGACTACTAATCTCATAATAAGGGTGGTCACACATAGAACCTCATCTGTATAACTCCCCTTTTAAATATATACCCTCTTACACATTGTAGAATCCCACTACCATATGCAAGACTAGTATCCTCTCACTCGGTTTTGTCCTTATTAAGACCCTCTCACTCAAGGAATGAACATATATATTCTCTCATAGAATATCATAATTATCGGTCCCCTATCGCATGGTGGTTCTTAGATCGCATTCTAGAATAGTTCCCTATCACTCAAGGTGATGTATGACAATTCCCTATCATATTCTATATAGGAGAGGCTATATATCAATTATAGTCACACCAAAATAACCCTAACCACTCCTTTCTAAAAATATTGTTCCCAAAACCACAACTTGAGCACTATCATATCACTATAAGTAAGACCATTAATCCAATATTTTACTCTAGATGAGGCCATACATACATTCTTGTGGAAATAATCATACACATAGGTGGTAAAAAGTCATAAAATTAATCATTGAATCATAACCCATCCCACAAATTTACCAAGGATCCAATGAACAAACCCGATCTCTCAATTATCCTCACATACCATTGTACTGTGACATACCCAACTAGGATGCCAAATACTCCCCAAGAGGCCCCTCGTGGAAAAAAACATTGGAAAATCTTGTAAATATCCATTGGAATGATATCAGTTTCAATACAAAAAACCATATTATAGAATGCCCATTCGATTAGAAATTCCATTCTAAAATCTAAGAAACGCTATAAAATTTACCTATTGATGTATGTTTATAAAAACTTTTAGAAAAATGTAATGCCTACCCTCCTTAAATGAATATATGAAACCATAACATTGATCCACTTCTTATCAAGATTCCTCCAACTTGACATGGTGGAATCCATATTAAAACCCTATCTCAAATTGAAAAAAATACTATGGAAATGAAGGGTTCTTCTTGAAAATTTTGACTCTGCCCGTATTTAAAAAGATTGGGAATGGGAAAATCAAAAACATATCCATGAGTTTCAATATGTGACACACTCTCATAGTAAACACTCATATTGTGGACCCAAGGGTCACAACATGACACACTACCCCATGATGAAAAAAACCCAAAGATCAATCCTTTATAATGTGGCCTTCTCCTTTCATGGCATGGAATTATCCTTCATGGTGTGTTATTTTCACTCAATTATACAACATATTGTCATGGGAAATCCATTATAGTTCATACTATGGATCATGATGTGAAAATAATTTCTCATAAAATTTCATATAGGAACTTGTAATATTATCATATTATACATAATGTTTTATGACCTAGTGTGAAACCCACCATCATGTTGTGTCCAAAAAAATGTTAGGGTCATTTACATTATAAAATATCCAAAAAATTATATTCCATATCATGATACTCACTCGAAATATGATGAAATGATTCTATATGGGCCTTTTCACCATTTTCTACATATGGGATAATGTATGACCTTGATCTACCCCTTATCATGGAATGACTATCACCTGTCATGGTATCATGATCCACCTACTATAAAAATACACTTTATGTCAATCTATACCCTACCCAAGTACTCACCAATGAATTAAAGAAAGA
The DNA here is from genome assembly GCA_963277665.1 of Viscum album. Lineage (NCBI taxonomy): Eukaryota > Viridiplantae > Streptophyta > Magnoliopsida > Santalales > Viscaceae > Viscum > Viscum album. The sequence continues at coordinate 284,468,410 of OY728151.1, read as the reverse complement.
TTTATATCCTCTAGACACTTCTATAAACATCTCTCAGTGATGTTTCAACCATCATATTTCTAAACCAATTACTAATTCTAAAAATTTCTATTTCATTGCGACTAAAAAAATGAAAAATTAATACAAAACAATACTGTGTAAATTTTTAATTTGTTACATGCCAAATTTCTATTTTAAAATATTATAAAACAATTCAACTAAACCCCCTTATTGATTAATATCTATGAAATATGTTTATCTTAATATTGGTGAGAATTATAGATCATACTACTAATGCTTATCTACACAAACATGGTATTAAAACTTCATTACATCATAAAATAAAATTGTAAAATGTATATATTATCTATATATAACCCTTCCTAAGTTAACCATCATCATCATAATGATAAAATTTCCATAAAAACATATTTTTTATCTTTTAATAGATAATATAAGTCTTTATATTTTCTTTAGAAACCATCCTAAACTAATTTTAGAATAAAATGTAAAATTTTATTTTCATTTTTCTAGGTTAGATAATTATTATTTATAATTTTGACATTCCCTAAGTTAAACAAAGATCCCATATCCCCCTCAAAAATTATATTCAGTCTTCGAATATCATGCTAAGAAACACAAACACCTTTGTGTAAAGAGATAAAACTTATATTATTTTAGTGGAAATATTTGACCAAATAAACTATTGTATCCATATCATATATAAGATTTTATTTTTTTCCAAAAGTTTTATGAAATAATATTTTGTCATTAAAATATTAATCTATTGGGTAGTGAAGACACTTTCCATTATATTTCCAAATAATAACTTGAATAAACTCTTTTATTGTGGATACAAATCACTTTTAATTTTTCTTATTCTCAAACATGATATAAATTTTAATGTATCATGAATTATATTTATTAAAATGGTCACCTATTTTTATTTATGATAAATATTTTTTTACAACCAACTTCTTTTATCACATAAAAAAATATTCCAAAATACACATCCTTTATTTGAATTCATCTGGACATGAATATTCCCTTACTTTGAATTATGTAATTTTGAAACCCATTGCTTCATTAATTGAATGCGAACTACAGGTTTCATTAATTATTAACTCAATTTTTTAATATTTTTTAATTTTATCATCTATAATATGTGCATTTATTATCATATATCGTTAAAATTAAAAGTCATATTTCTATAAAACTAATCCATAGCATGAAATCTATGTTGAATTTATTTACCCTTTTAGGTATCCTGAAAAATTCTATCATAATATTTTTTCTATCAAAAACTATAATTTAGTTATCAACGACTTTTAATAGATACCTATAAAAACATTTTTGGAATTTCCAACTAATGTTTCTTCTTCTGATTTGAACAATTACTCACCTGTATCAACAATAAATAACTTAATCTAAACATCACATGTCATAACTAATTTTCATAAAATATTATATAATATTTTGGATAAATTTATTTAAATCCCTTATATTTACAAAAAAAATTCCATTTGTATTCCCAGAATGAATTAAAAATCAACAAATAAATCATTAATGAAGTGATCCAGTCTCACCAAGCCATTAGTGTAACCAATGGCACCAAGTAAATGATTTGAAAATAAATTTTGTTACGTCATTTTAAATTTAATTACTTTAAAACCGTAATCAAATTCAATTTTTTAACACATAATCTTCAATATCCTATTGTTGAATAATTTTAGTAGGTGGTTATGTAGGAATATGTTTCACTAAAACATCAAAATTACTTTTATATTTTTATAAATCATTCTTTAGGGTCCATAAGGAATTGTACACACCATATTATAAAAAAATATTAAAAACATCACATACCATATATGGGTAACCCAATTAAAATCTAGGAACCTTGAGTAAAAAAAATCCCAGGAAATTCAAAATTCAAATGCATTTTAAGCTAGATAGAACAACTTATAATATAGGTTAACAATCTAAGAATCCACCTTAAGATTATTTATAAATGATATACAAGGTTGTGCCACCCACCACCACTAATCTCTAATAACTCTTTTACACAAAAACCTCTAATAACAAACCTAATATAATCTTGATGGACCAATATAGATCAATTAGTCTCACTTGGCCAATAATTTATTAAAAAAATTCACTTCCACTCATTTTCAATGACACAAACCCACCAAAAATCACAAACCCATAAAAAGAAGAACTCTATAAAGAATAGTAAATAAAAAAGTTAACATTATCATCATGGATTTTTAATGAATAAATAACATAAATCTATTTGATGGTCATTAATATAGAAGAACATAAAATAAAAAACCACTAACAATAACCAAAAAATCTAAAAAAATCATGAGACAGACACTTGATATAAAATTCCTTCCTACCAATTTTTTTTATACATGATGAAAAATGATACCAATAAACCCAATTCATCACTCCATTACACTATACCAATGTAATTAATAGTTCCCCCATGACTTTGATACATTTTATGGTAGACATAATTGATTGGAATGAAAAATTAGCTAACATAAGAGTACATTAAGACTACATAATTAAGAAATATTACAAGTAAAATGTGATATACAATAGAAAAACAACACCACAAGATGGGAATAACCAGGGAAAATTTACAGATTATGAAAATATAGAAGAATCACCATGAATGAGATACCAAAAATGTATGACCCTAAGAGATTCCATCAAAGTGCATGTGTTGATAAATTTCACAAAACAAGACACAAAAGACTATAAATTCTAATTTAAAAGACCAAATATGGGTTCTAATACACTAGATTATGTATAAAGATATAACTAGGGCGAGTGTAGATAATGAAGATAACATACAACATAAAATGCAATGACAAACCTGAAATAATTCATACTCACCCAAACCCAAATAACTAAGGAATCCCATCATATTATCCAAGATTAGATTGAGTTTGCTTCTTTATGTGGTAAGATTGTTGGAGCATTCAAACCAGAACATTGATGGTGAGGGGTGGAAGGAAAATATTTATATAAATGGAAACAAACCAGATAATAATATATCAGTGTATGGAAGGAAGGGAAGAAAAAGAGATATTTTATGGAAGTGGAAGGAAATAATATTGAGGAGGTAAAGAGGTAGAAGATAGTGTTGTCACTTTGTACTCCATATATGATTCAATGAACGGTTTTAGATGGAAACCCTAGAAGATTTCGAGACTATTGAATGATAGTGGTCAAGGAAAATAATGCTCCACCACCCCACCTACTAAAATACACACATACACACACAAACACATTAAAAATGTTTTCCCATTATTATGAAATATGTTTTATCTTTCATTGAATATGGTAAAAAATTGGGTGTCCCGTAATAAATTTTAAACAAATCCACTAATAAGAGGACTCAAACTCAGTACCTCACTTAATATATGGAACATTGTTATCCCTACTCTATCGAATCTTGCTATATCACTATAACATTATTTTTTTCTATAATAACTCTTAAAATATTTTTAAACTATTTTTTACATTTCAAATATTGATATAAATTTCATATTTGATTTTGAATGTTTTGTATTTTGGAAATACTAGATTTAATAAAATGGGTCGAAATCTTTATATACATTTAATAAGAAAATTTAATAAAAATTATCCAACTAAAATAATGTCCCCTTTTATTCTAAATCACATATAGTAGTGGTGAAACATCCAAATTTTACTATTTTATGAGTCCATGATAGAGTTCATCCCCCCAATAGTCTATTTTGGTAGGAAATAATTAAAATCCTAATACATGAGACACATACTTAACTGAGAGGATAACTCTGTATCAAAATCCATCACATGGATTCATCTAAAATTATTCCCCTCATATCCAATAAAAGGGTTTCTTAACTATCTTCAACCTAATGAAAATGTCAAAAAATATGAACTAAATCCTAATAGGATCACCCATTACAATATATCCTTAAACAAGTTAATTCAATACCTCCGATTTTGGGAGAGAAACAACTATGTTGGAAATTTTGGTATTGATAAGTTTTTTCGTTGATAGGAATCATACACTTAGTATTTAAAAAGATATTAAATATGACCACTATATGTCATGTATTCCTTTTACACATATTCTTGATTCTAAAGATTTGGTCATGAGTCTATATTCTTACCAAAAGATAAATATATTAAAATGATATTTGTTTGTTACAATTTTAATGACTTATGAATAAGAAAAAATTAAGGTAAAAGGAAACTAAAACAATTATCATACATATTATATAATCCATTAAATGATTATAACAAACATTAAATATTTATCTTAGCATCAAATAAAAAATAATTCATTTAGTCCTAATAAAAAAATTATATATTTTTAAATAAAAAACTACTAAAAAAAAATTAATTAAAAAAATTATATATTCAAACATGTGATATTTTTTTGAATAATTTATAAATAAATTATAAACACTTTATTACACAAGAACAAAAAAACATGAACAATGAATATTTTAATAATATAAAAATTTATTATCATGATTTATATGTGTGTAATATGGACTCATTTATATTAAATTTATGAGATATCTTTTAAAAACAATATTTAAAAAATTTATATTTCATATAATATGTAAACAAATTACATGATTAAATATAATAATGTTTTTAACCAATGATTCTATCATAATTTAAAATTATATTTGAAATAGAATAAATGATTAAAAATAATTCTTTAATATAAATATTATATATATATATAATAATAAAATAATACTAAATTAAGATATATATAAATATACTTTTTCTTATTTAATATTTATAAAAAAATTATAAAGTATCCAACTAATTGAGTCAACGTTAAACATATATAAAATTTAGTAAAAAAATTAACTTGTTTAAAACCATCTTTAGAAGGACCATAATGAAAATGTTGATTTTTGTTTATTTTAATACTTCTTTTACACTTCATTTATAAGAGTATTTTTTCCATTTATTTCAAAAAATATGCCTTAAATTTTAAATAATTGATTTTTTCTCAAATTAATGTAAAATGGAATTCTTAAAAATTTTATGTAAAAAAATTATTATTATTCTGCTAAAAAATAAATTGTTATTTAGTTTTATTGAAAAATTAATTATGAAAAAATATATTTATTTTTTTTTTGGTATAATTCAATTGATTACTATTTTTGAAATAGGTAAATGTCTAATTTTTTATAATTACTATTTTCAATGTTGTATATTATTATTTTAAATATTATTAGTTGGAACAATCTCTAATTTTTTGAGAATGTTATTCAATCAACATAAATAATTTTTTAACCCACTAAATTAGTTATTAATTTAAATTATTGAAGTTTCATAGATATAAATATTCATGATCATCATTATTTCTTTATACACTCTTATCTGGATGATATTTTTAACCGGGGAGATGTGACAACATCATTACTCAAAATTATCAATTAGATACTCTTCTAACCTTAATATTTTTATCGTGTTCATTAATTTCCCTAAAAAGTGTATCTTAGTTGTGGTTATTATATTTATATTATATAATTAAGAAAACATATACCAAGAATACATTCTAATGGGAGTTTAAGTGATCTAGTTTTACAATTGATAGACTGGGGTAACTCAATAAGTAGTAAATGATATTTCATTCCTGAGTATTCACTATTTTGGGTGACATATGTGTTTGATTCTAGAATTTAATCATTCACTAATTTAGGTTGAGAATTTATGATTTAAAACAGTTAGCATATCTATGATTGGTTGTTAAAAATAATATCACCATAGGATTCACCATTTTTCTTACTAACAGACTTTTTTTTCTCTTATTCATATTTTCCTTGATTTTTCCATCATTTTTATTGATTTATTTATTATTATTTTATTTCTATTAAAATTTCAAAAATAATAAAAAACAAAAAATATATTTTATTAATTTATTTAATAAACATAGTAATTTCTTGAGATAATCTAGTGGTTAGCCACGATGAAGTATTTGTTGAGTTTGTAAATGAATTTTTGAATGACCCCAAGAGAATCCCATGTCAAAATTGGTTCCCTTATTGGGGATAAAAACTCGGTCACCCTTATTAGAGATAGGAACAAAATACACTATAATCACCACTATATTCATCCATTTGATAAATGGGATTACTATCTCATGATACTATCACAGTGTTTGTTAAAAATTCATTTACAAACTCTCTAGATAATGAAATATGGCTAACCCTAGGGAATTTTAAAGAATTTATTATGTTTGTCATATTAATTATTCTAAAATAATTATGGGTTTTTATTATAAATAGTAATATCATAAAACAATAGTAAAGAAAGAAACAACAAATAAATAATGATAAATAAAATTTAAGCAACAAAAAGTAAACAAGAGTTTTATCCTAAAACAAAACAAAGTGATTGGTTAATTAACCTTTCTATTAAATATATCATATTTTAAATAAATGATTTAAATCATCATCACTAAACTAAACTTACTTAATGATCAATGTATTTAATCAAAAACATATCCAATCCCAAATAATTAACACCCATACAAAGAAGGACTTCTATTTCCCAAAGGATTCTCATAATTTATGAAAATAAAAACATGACCAGACCACCTCCACATGAATATCTTCCAAGAAGTTGTGATCTTCATGAGATTATTCAAATAAAAAAACCTCCATTAAGATACTCTTTCATGGGAAAAAATATAGAAGAGGAAAATATTAACTGAATAAGAGTATGAATTAGATCACATGGTTTATCATGCCATTATATCTTCCCATTTCACTATCACTTCCACCTAATATTGTGGAAGGGAGTGATTATCATATTTAAAATTGATTATTTATATAGATTTTGGATTCACCTCCAACATCTTATTTAGTAGGTTATCCCTTATTTTATTATGGTAGAATAACTTATAAAAAATATAAAATAAAACATTTATTTAAAACATTAATTCCAATGGATAAAAAAGATACAAACCTTAATATTGGGATCAATAATGAATAATTTGTAATACTCTTCCCTTATCTATAGAAAATATAAAAATACATTCACAAACTAAATAACATATTGCCTCATCCCCATTTAATGGTTCCTAAACAAACTTTAGCTTTAGAAAATCTTAGTCCTATGATCCCTGGTGATTAGTATACTATAGAATCTTCCTTGAGATAAAAATAACACCTAGTGTGTTTCATCACATTTAGTTCTCACAAGATCAAATACAAAGTGTCCTTCTATGTCTCAATATAGAACAAATTATTATTCAGCTTCGTCTTCATTGTAATATGAGATGAAGTTACACTATGATTATTATAACTTCCATGTTCTCTAAGATTCAACTCCAAGAACTCATTACATTAATGGAACAACAGTTGGGTTCCCTCACCCCTTATTCCTTAACAAGGGTTTTAATAATCAATGATCCATCAACCTTGGTTTGATTAATTTGATCATTTAATATTGAGGATACCATTATGTTAGTTGACTCTTTAAGGAGACCTTGTTATGGGTTTTACTTTGTGTGGTAATGACCTATATATAGATTCATAACCCTAGTGGTACCATTATATAGTTGTGATGTATAGTGTATACATTAAATAATACATAAAGTGGTTGAACATCAGTGATACCCTTACTCAACTGACCCATCTAACCCTTTTATGGATCCATATATATGACTTTTATACCTCTCTATCCAATTTTACCATTATATAGACCATAAAAATGAAACTTAAATACTGTAAGATTCAATAAATGATGTTTACATAGATCCAAAATCTAAAAAAACTAATGTAATTCCCTAAAAAATATTTCCAAGTGATCGAAAATCACTTCTAAAAAAAGTAAAGATTATTAAAACTAATAATATTTAAAATGAGTTTGTGGAACTTTGAAAATATTAATTCTAAAAATTAAACATTTCAATATTTCAAAGACATTATGAAATTGAATTCCACAAAAAAATAGTCTAAAGGCTTTTGGTTAAATCATCGAGAAATAAGGGCCCATAAAAATTGATTTTTTTTTCAAACAAATGAGATAGTTCAACAAAAAATTTAAATGGATTTCACGTTATACTAAAAATGATCAAAAATTAATTATATTCAATTTAAATCACATTTTGGATAAAAAATCATTATAATTCCATAAAAAAATATAGCAAACAATGATTAAATTAAATTCACATAAAATTTTCCAAGAATCAATGCATTTATTTTCCTTATACAATAAATTAATAATATTACGTGGAATCTATTTTATCCCAAAAAATGAATGATTTTCAATTCCATCTCCAACGTGATTTATATAATATAATTTTTTATATTTATAGATGATTTCAATTATAATAAATTATTTCTATACTCAATAAAAAAAAATTTGTCCTAAATATCGTTTTTAGTTTTAAAAAGATAAGTCAATTTGGAAATAGTTAATAGAATTAAAAAAACAACACCTTTTATTCAATTTTTCTTTATGTTTTTATTATTCTACTTGGTAAATAGACTCAAATATTTCACCAGATAGAATAATATGACACAATAAAATGAGTGAGTGACTTTAGTAAATAAAAATAATTATAATGAACCCATCCAATATTTTTTTATAAAAAATAAAAAATTCAACACGAATTATGACATTATTCTCAAACCATTTGAATATAGACCTTATTAATTTACCTATATACTATAAGATAAAATTGAATAAAAATTATAAAAATTACTCTTGATGTTTAACTAAAAAAAATCAAGAGAGAATTCAAAATTATTTTACCCAATTGATTTTATAGAGAATTAAAAAAGTTTATCTATCTCAAAGTGGTAGACTAGCTTATAAAATTAATAAAAAATTCAACCACTAAAAATAATAAATGAATCTTGGAAATAGTTAATTTTTTAAAAAATAATATTTTATTCTAACAAAAACTTTTTGAATAAGAGTATAAAATATAATGAAGACACCTCACCCAAACCTATTCCCAAAATATTAATTAATATTAAATTTAAGGTTGAGGGAAAAATTTAAAATAGATTCAACTCAGTCAGACTTTTAAATCAATATTATAAAGAATCTATAAAGATCATAATTATGAACAATAATTATATTTTCAATAAAACCCAGAAATTTTAAAATTTAAAATCAATAAAAAAAATTCTAACAAGTTTCTACCCAAAAAGATTAGTACACTAAATATATTTTTTGAAAATTCTCATTATAAAACATGAAGAAAAATATTATTTCCATCAAACCTTGAAGCAAAATATTATTTCCAGCAAAATATTCTTTATGTGTGTCGATTACTCACATTTTTTATGTTGATTGAATAACATGGAGAAACATCATTGCATCATGTTCACTTTATGATTCATGAACTATTTACAGGTGGAACTGAGGTTTGCGGGATATTAAGAGGTCATTACCACAATAAAGAATACCTATGTTGAGGACACCTTATTTTGTCAACTAACATAAGGGTGTCCTTAAAATTTAATGAGAAACCATCTTTAAAAAATGATTACAATGCTAATAATATTATGAAACACTATAAGGAATATGATATGAGGGAAATGAGTTGGAGTTGTGTTTATGTGATGAATGCTTAGAGATGAATCCAATAACATGTAGAAGATTAAATATTTAGAATGGAAAATGTACCCAAATTACCATGATGAAGTAGATAAATAGTAATTAATTCCATAGGGAAACCATGTATTCATGTTTATTTTTCACTGGCTATGAAGAAACACACCATAAGCTCTTTTAAAATCATGTAAGATGCATATGTTTGGGATTCAGTAGGGATTATATGAGTTGGATTGGGAAAAAATGAATATCATATAGGGATCATGATAGGGGGAGGATGTTTTATATTAATAATTTTATGAATATATCCTACTATCATCCATAAAAATGGGTTTAAGATTTTAAATTTTGGAATATTAATTATATTCCTTAGGTTTCTCTCATTTATACTCTATTATAATTCATTTTCGTAGTTATTAAATTGATATTTCTCCATGTTATTCAATCAACATAAATAATATTTTAACCCACTAAATTAGTTATTAATTTAAATTATTGAAGTTTCATAGATGTAAATCTTCATGATCATCATTATTTCTTTATACACTCTTATCTGGATGATATTTTTAACCGGGGAGATGTGACAACATCATTACTCAAAATTATCAATTAGATACTCTTCTAACATTAATATTTTTTATCATGTTCATTAATTTCCCTAAAAAGTGTATCTTAGTTGTGGTTATTATATTTATATTATATAATTAAGAAAACATATACCAATAATACATTCTAATGGGAGTTTATGTGATCTAGTTTTACAATTGATAGACTGGGGGAACTCTTTAAGTAGTAAATGATATTTCATTCCTGAGTATTCACTATTTTGGATGACATAGGTGTTTGATTCTAGAATTTAATAATTCACTAATTTAGGTTGAGAATTTATGATTTAAAACATTTAGCATATCTATGATTGGTTGTTAAAAATAATATCACCATAGGATTCACCATTTTTCTTACTAACAGACTTTCTTTTCTCTTATTCATATTTTCCTTGATTTTTCTATCATTTTTATTGATTTATTTATTATTATTTTATTTCTATTAAAATTTTGAAAATAATAAAAACCAAAAGATATATTTTATTAATTTATTTAATAAACATAGTAATTTCTTGAGATAATCTAGTGGTTAGCCACGATGAAGTATTTGTCAAGATTGTAAATGAATTTTTGAATGACCCCAAGAGAATCCCATGTCAAAATTGGTTCCCTTATTGGGGATAAAAACCCGGTCACCCTTATTACAGATAGGAACAAAATACACTATAATCACAACTATGTTCATCAATTTGATAAATGAGATTACTAACTCATGAGACTATCACAGTGTTTGTTAAAAATTCATTTACAAACTCTCTAGATAATGAAATATGGCTAACACTAGGGCATTCTAAATAATTTAGTATGTTTTTCATATTAATTATTCTAAAATAATTATGGGTTTTTAATTATAAATAGTAATATCATTAAAACAATAGTGAAGAAAGAAACAACAAATAAATAATGATAAATAAAATTGAAGCAACAAAAATTAAACGAGAGTTTTATCCTAAAACAAAACAAAGTGATTGGTTAATTAACCATTCTATTAAATATATCATATATCAAATAAATGATTTAAATCATCATCACTAAACTAAACTTACTTAATGATCAATGAATTTAATCAGAAACATATCCAATCACAAATAATTAACACCCATGCAAAGAAGGACTTCTATTTCCCAAAGGATTCTCCTAATTTAGGAAAATAAAAACATGACCAGACCACCTCCACATGAATATCTTCCAAGAATTTGTGATCTTCATGAGATTATTCAAATAAAAAACCTACATTAATATAATCTTTCATGGGAAAAAATATATAAGAGTAAAATATTAACTGAATAAGAGTATTAATTAGATCACATGATTTATCATGCCATTATATCTTCCCATTTCACTATCACTTCCACCTAATATTGTTGAAGGGAGTGATAATCATATTTAAAATTGATTCTTTATATATATTTTGGATTCACCTCTAATATCTTATTTAGTAAGTTATCCCTTATTTTATTATGGTAGAACAACATATAAAAAATATAAAATAAAAATTTTATTTAAAATTTTAATTCCAATGGATAAAAAAGATACAAACCTTAATATAGGGATCAATAATGAATAATTTGTAATACTCTTCCCTTATCTATAGAAAATATAAAAATACATTCACAAACTAAATAACATATAGCCTCATCCCCATTGAATGATTCCTAAACAAACTTTAGCTTTAGCCAATCTTAGTCCTATGATCCCTGGTGATTCGTATACTATAGAATCTTTCTTGAGATAAAAATAACACCGAGTGTGTTTCATCACATTTAGTTCTCATAAGATCAAATCCAAAGTGTCCTTCTATGTCTCCATATGGAACAAATTATTATTCATCTTCGTCGTCATTGTAATATGAGATGAAGTTACCCTATGATTATTATCACTTCCATGTTATCTAAGATTCAACTCCAAGAACTCATTACATTAATGGAACTACAGTTGGGTTCCCTCATCCCTTATTCCTTAACAACGTTTTTAATAATCAACGATCCATCAACCTTGTGATGAGTAATTAGATCATTTAATATTGAGGATACCATTATGTTAGTTGACTCTATAAGGAGACCTTGTTATGGGTTTTACTTTGTGTGGTAATGACCTATATATAGATTCATAACCCTAGTGGTACCGTTATATAGTTGTGATGTATAGAGTATACATTAAATAACACATAAAGTGGTTGAACATCAGTGATACCCTTACTCAACTGACCCATCTAACCCTTTTATGGATCCATATATATGACTTTTATACCTCTCTATCCAATTTAACCATTATATAGACCATAAAAATGAAACTTAAATACTGTAATATTCAATAAATGATGTTTACATAGATCCAAAATCTAAAAAAACTAATGTAATTCCCTAAAAAAATATTTCCAAGTGATCGAAAATCACTTCTCAAAAAATTAAAGATTATTAAAACTAATAATATTTAAAATGAGTTTGTGGAACTTTGAAAATATTAATTCTAAAAATTAAACATTTCAATATTTCAAAGACATTATGAAATTTAATTCCACAAAAAAATAGTCCAAAGGTTTTTTGTTAAATCATCGAGAAATAAGGGCCCATAAAAATTGATTTTTTTGTCAATCAAATCAGATAGTTCAACATAAAATTTAAATGGATTTCGCGTTATACTAAAAATGATCAAAAATTAATTATATTCAATTTAAATCACATTTTGGATAAAAAATTACTATAATTCCATAAAAAATAGCAAACAATGATTAAATTAAATCCACATACAATTTTCCAAGAATCAATGCATTTCTTTTCCTTATACAATCAATTAATAATATTACGTGGAATCTATTTTATCCCAAAAAATGAATGATTTTTAATTCCATCTCCAAATTGATTTATATAATATAATTATTTATATTTATAGATGATTTCAATTATAATAAATTATTTCTATACTCAATAAAAAAATTTTGTCCTAAATATCGTTTTTAGTTTTAAAAAGATAATTCAATTTGGAAATAGTTAATAGAATTAAAAAACAACACCTTTTATTCAATTTTTATTTATGTTTTTATTATTCTACTTGTTAAATAGACTCAAATATTTCACTAGATAGAATAATATGACACAATAAAATGAGTGAGTGACTTTAATAAATAAAAAGAATTATAATGAACCCATCCAATATTTTTTTATAAAAAATAAAAAATTCAACACGAATTATGAGGTTATTCTCAAACCATTTGAATATAGGCCATATTAATTTACCTATATAATATAAGATAAAATTGAATAAAAATTATAAAAATTACTCTCGATGTTTAACTAAAAAAATAAAGAGAGAAATCAAAATTATTTTACCCAATTGATTTGATAGAGAATTAAAAAAGGTTATCTATCTCAAAGTGGTAGACTAGCCTATAAACTTAATAAAAAATTCAACCACTAAAAATAAAAAATGACTCTTGGAAATAGTTAATTTTTTTAAAAATAATATTTTATTCTAACAAAAACTTGTTGAATAAGAGTATAAAATATAATGAAGACACCTCCCCCAAACTTATTCCCAAAATATTCATTAATATTAAATTTAAGGTTGAGGGAAACATTTAAAATAGATTCAACTCAGTCAGACTTTTAAATCAATATTATAAAGAATATATAAAGATCATAATTATGAAGAATAATTATATTTTCAATAAAACCCATAAATTTTAAAATTTAAAATCAATAAATAAAATTCTAACAAGTTTCTACCCAAAAAGATTAGTACAGTAAATATATTTTTTGAAAATTTTCATTATAAAACATGAAGAAAAATATTATTTCCATCAAATATTGAATAAATACAATGAAAAAAAAATATTTCATCATATATAGTGCCCAAGATCAATATTATCAGATAGTGAAAATCTTTTAAAATTTCTATCATATAAACAAACACTTAAAAATAATTACCAAACTTTAATTTTAAAAAATAGAACCCTATATAAAGTAACAGTTTGTAATAACTAAAGAAACATAAATAGATATAAAACTAAAATGAAACTACGTTTAAAATGTTAGATTTCTAAATTGATGTCTAGAATTAAAAAATAACCTTATTTTACCTTTTATAAATTAATATAATTTTCAGATTCAAGCTACAAAAATTTCAAAATGATTAACATTATATTCCATAAACTAATATTTTAATAAAATAAAACAAAACTAGAATTTATGAAATTTTATTAAATGTTTCTCTAGGATATAACTTTTTTTTCTTAATAAAAAATTGGAGATCTAATTTATATGTTTTGTGATCTTCTATATACAACACAACCATGAAAGATATTAGAATATAAATTCTATTCTAATTGTTTTTATTATAAATGAATTACATATACAACCCATCAACATACCTTATTTAAACAATAATTTTTGAAGTTAGCATAATTTTCAATCTAAATATATTTTACTATTCTAAAAAAGTGTCATATTTTATTTCAAAATGGTTGTAGACATAAATATTTTAAAAGTATTTACTCCATAGTATCTTTAATCCATAATATTAACTCAATAAACAAACAAATACTAAATTACACCTAAATACTATCAGTTGATAATTAGAATATTATTCATTTATAAATAGAAATAATTATCTATCTAAAATATTTCAAAATGAATAGGTGTAAGTAATAAAATAAGATACCTTTAACCATACCCTTTTTTTAACATGCAATGAGAGTTCAAACGTAGAGAGTATCATGGGTGGTGGGAAATAACTTGGGTTAATATAACATAAAGTAGAAAATATATGAAAATTTTCCTTTATATTATAAAATACACAAACTTTTTATTTTTGTATAAATTCAAATAAACAAAAAAAAATTAAATGACTGAAAAAAAAAATTAGTTATTCATATTGAACAATAATTATTTTAGTCATATATGAAGTAAAAAAGTTGCATCCACTTTATTTTTTGCAACAAAGACCTCCAATATTTTTAAAAAAATAAACTATTTAATTGAAAAACGAAAAACAAAATGTTAAAAATAAATTATTAGAATACTCACCCAATGGGCTATATATTTATAATGGTCGTATATTTATTTTTTATTTTTCTACAACTATTAAATGGTTCTTGTGGTTATCTGATTATATAATATAAATATTTTTCCTAACAATGGCCTGATTTACTAAATAATTAAGGCCACATGGAATCTCAAAAATTTTAAAAACATTAAGCTAACAATTTACAATAAAAATATATTCAACTATTTCCATATAGTATTCATTATCATATTTTATGTTCATGGAACTGATGAAGATAAACAAATAGGTTTACCCACATCCACTTTTATTTTCTCTACCTTAGTTGCAAAATTGACTCCATAATATTCAATAGCTCTCAAACATCAGTTTTCAAGAAAAAATAGAGTTAAATAAGTTCCTCCATATGTGTAGTGTCAAAAAGTCACTATAAATAAATATATATTGATTAATTAGATTCTATAAATAAAAATAGTAATCCTGATCGATCATATTATATTCATAATGAAGTCAAAAAAATATCCTCTTGTATACAACAATCATCTACCCATAATTTATTATCATCTGATTCTTTAATAAAACTACATATCTTGGGAATATTTGAAAGGATTTATTAAGGTATTCAAACTTTTCTAGCCTTTCCTCAAAGTTCAATACCTTAGATTCGGTGTTTTCCATGAAATTTTTTGGGTTTTTTATTCTAATTAAATTTTTTCAATCATGAAAAAATTAATTATTCATTTTAGTAAAAAAAATAAAAATGTTGCAAAAGGATAAATTCTCTACCATGAAATATTTAGTTTATTATAATTATATTTTATCATTCTCTTACTATCCCTGAAATTATAAATTCCAATCCTTTCAATCCAATTTTTTTTAAAATAGTGATCAATAAACAAAAAATATAGATATGTATATTTTTAAAATTATTCATCAAACACGTATTAAAATATTTATTAAACATTTTACCCTCTTCTTTTATCTTCTTGAATAGAGTTGGATGACTGTGGGAACAATTTTTTCAATCGATCATCAGAGACTATGTTATATTTTTTTGGTTATCTAATAATTATTACATATAAATATAATTGAAAACCCTCAAACTATTTCTTATGTTCCATTACCAGATAATAATTAAATTTTTAAACTAATCTAAAATAATTAGAGTCCATAAATATTTTTATTTATAATTAAAAGAAGATAAAAGATTCACCAATACAATCTTGACTCCCTGGAAATAGAACCAATTTTTTTAGGGATATTTTTGGATGTGTTTAAATAATATTCATAAAATCCCTCAATAAATTATAGTTATTAACCAAAAGGTTATTTCTAAGAGGTAGTGTTTTCATCTATATACTTCTTCTAAAATAATTTTTTACTTTGGAAATAGTAAAAAAATGAGAAAAATAATGAAGATGTAAGAAATAATGAATAAAAGACTAATCATATAGAAGAAGGAAAATTTAAAAGGAATTTTGAGGAATAAATGACAATTATCCTTGGATGACTCACTATCCACTCCATATCACAAACCTACTTATTGTTTTAAATCATCAACACTCAACTAAACTCAGTGAATGATTGATGTATCAATAAGAAAACCATTATCGCTAAAAACAATGACTAATCATTCTGATAATATTTTCTAGTGCATAAATAATTTTTCACATATATGAAATGAATTACTAGTCTAACCACCACCCATAAGAATGAAACCTTGGAAGAAGTAGTCCATAAGAGATTATTCAAATAAAAAAACCTCACAAAAGACACTCTTCTAAGTGAAACAAATGTAGAATATGAAAATGTTTAATGTAAGAAGAGTATTAAATAGATTATGTGACTGAATGTTCCAAATAATATTTCAACTTCAATATTGCTAAATTAAAATAACACTATTCTATTTTAAAATGAATATTATTTTTGATTATGTGTTCCACATGAAATAGAGATCTTAAAACATAATATAATATACTATTAAAATATTATTGTTATACCCTAACTAATTAATATGTGGATATGAACTGGAGTAACCACATTATGAAATTTAATAATAATATATTTCCAAAATTAACATGTATTTATTAATTAATAGAAAATAAAAATACAATTTTAAATAAGATCATATAATATTAAAGGGGAAATTTTTTAGATAATTGATTTATATATGCAAATTATTTATATCATAATTAATTAATCATTATAGATTAATCATTTTAAAAATATTTATGGAAAATTTATCTAATTAAATAAATTAATATTATTATAATGTTTTTACTAGATAAGGAATGTGTATAAACTCGTTTTTTCTGTTTTTATGAGAAGGTTGATTTTTTAGTGAATTGTGAAAAATATATATTTTAAAAAATCTATCATTTTATTAATTATAAGCAATTAAATTTAATTTTTTTGTTGTTTTGTTTTTAGTGGTCCAAAACATAAAAATTATTAAAAATAACTTAATTAGTTCCATAATTATCAACAATATTCTCCAATTTTTATAAAATCAGTTTTTATGCTTTAAAAACCATTTTTTCTAAAAAAAATAGTTTTTTTCTTCCATTTTGTGAACTTATAAAAATTAATTTTCATAAAAATTTGGTGTTGAATCATAGAAAATGGATTAAATATTTTAAATTATCATGTTATTATTTATTTATGTTTCTAATTTTGTTTTTTTCATAATTAAAAGTAACCATGTGAAGAACTTATCCCCACAACAAAGGATAGAATATAGGAAAAGTGTTAAATCAAAGGTTAAAAAATGAAAATATGAAAAAAAATATTTATTAAAATAGTTGGATGTGGTTATTCTATACCTCCCTTTATATTACCATTATTGAGGTCAAATTTTGAGCCACTTTCCCCGAATATAAATTGCCTTTTTTACTAATAAAACTCTATTTCCAAAATTGTCAGTCTTTATCATTTATTATGTTTTCATGATAATAATATAGATATATATACGAGATGAATGAATATATATTATAAAATTAAAATTAAAAAAATATATACTTATGATATAAATTTATTTTCAGTTTTTAGAGATAGAGTAATCCCCTTAAATGCATACGCAATTCAAACACAACATTTGTGCCAGAAATAATACAATCTTGAAAATTAATTTAAAAAAATTAAATTCTATAATATCTAGATAAAATTTTGTTTCCTAATAATTTCATGGATGTCAAGATCTATATGTTATGGTGATAGTTTTTATATTTTAATTCTATTTTTAATAGCATGCCAAAAATATAAAGACATGTGAACAATCATGAAAATGAAATAAAATGGAATTAAATGTTTAAAAATTATTATTAAATAATTATGAAATTAAATAAAACTAACATAAATAAATTTTATGGGATATATTTTATTATTTAATTAATTTTCCATTTACATTCCTCTTGGTATTTTAATATTACTTTCATGACTATTAGATATTGAAAATTTTTACACATGTTAAGGTTTAATGTTTTTACAAGGGAGTTAAAAAAAATAGAACGTTTAAATTGAAACATAAAATTGTATAAATTTTTTTAGATGAATTTATATGAATCATATCCTACTTATATTCAAATATATTGAAATTTGAATCCATTTTACATTAGTTTAAAATATATTATATATTAATATTTCATGTATTTACAAGATTTCCACCAACCACAATTATAAAATGGAACATAATATAACTTCTTATTAAAAAATTAGGATACATTTACCTTTACCAATACATACAAAAATATCTTCCCAATATTCCTAATCATTTTATATCAGTTCTGGTCTTATAAAATGTCCCTCCATAATGGATTACTGCATATGCCACTCTATGTTTTCTAAAGAAAGGGTATAACTCTTAACATAGTTTTTTAATGTTAATTTCTTCTAGAAAATGATTTAAATAATATATAAAACTGACTATATGATAAAATATAAAACTCACACAAACATAAATTTTATTATGTTTATGGACAACATCTTTTTAAACTCTTTTTTTATCCAATGGGAAATAAAAACATCCCTCACACATACGAGCAGAGTACCATCTCCACGAAGTAATGTGTTTTATTTTTTCATCACTTCCTCATATGTCTGGTTATGATGATGTATTTAATGAATATGTAATAAATTTATTAAATAGTTATGATACTATAAAAATAATAAATTTCTTACCTTTTTACCCATTTATCAGTTGGAAAATAATAACATCATTCATGTATAAGAGATGACAACCACATCCATGAAGCCAAGTAATTCATTTTTCATATACACCAGTCATAGATTATTATAAAATAGTATTTAATGTTAAATAATAATAATAATTTCATGAATTATATTTTTAAGATATTTAAACCATAAACCCCTTTACAATTGTTTACCTACCGAACATTCATTGCTATTATGAACTGAAAACCCTCAAAATGCCCGATGTAAAATTTACTTATTTAGTAAGTACATAATTCATGGTTATAAATCAAATAAAAAGAATAATTAAAATTTTAATAAAATTTAAATTGTTTTGAATACAATATAATACTATTATAATTGTATTATTCAAGAATTATAAAAGAACAAAACTACTCCGGACATGAGGTAATAGATTATCCTATAAAAATATTTTTTAATGTTTTATATTGAAAATATTTATTATACATGTTCATGTACCTCAAATGTTTCAAAAATTATCTCAATTATGATTCAGATAATTTTGAGGTTTAATTTTAACAACTTTTTACTTTTTTATAAATTATTAATTAGAATGTTTTCAATTTTTTTAATTTCAGATCACTTTTGAATTTTTAATAAATGTTAAAATGATGTTTAGTTTTAACATATAAGGCCTAAAATAATTTTTCCATCACCATGATCATTATTTACATATATTCATCCTATAAAATCTACCCTCTTTATTTTCAATGAAATTAATTTCTCAATAGTGTAAATTTTTTTATTTAAAATAAAATCATAAGAAATTGACTTTTTTTCATGTTTTCAAAGAAAAGTTTGAATATTATCTTCATTGTAATTAAATATATGATGATATAATTAAATTTTTATTATTAATTATTGGGGATACAATATATAGATAATTTCAACCATATTTTTCTTCATGTATAATGATTATATTGGTATATTTTTTACTGAAAAAAAATATTCAAATTTTAAATTCTATTTTTTTCAATAAGAATGATTATGTTTATTTTCTATTGTGTTATTTCATATAATAAATACATTCTACTATGTGATAATTTTAAGGGGACCATGATATACACTAAATTCATTGGTAGGTCTCACGACATTATCTAGCATAGATATTTTTTGTTTTCCTTGCCAATTTAGGTATTATGCCCTACATTGAAGTATATATAGTAAGATTATGATGTCAAGTATTATGAATTCCATAATTATTAAATCAATAATTTTTATCCATGTGATTAATTACATTTATTGTAGATATCATTCATTTTTATGTTATTTATTTTTTATAAAAATATTTTGATTTTGAAAGAAAACACGAGCCTATGTTTTAAACTAATGTTCAAGATCTTTTATTGGTAATAATTTTTTTCAGGGAAACCATTTAATTTTTTTAAAGCCACAAAATATTTTTTATATTTTTAATAATAGTTTGGAAAAATGTTATATTGAAAATTTTTGGGTGAAGAATTTAATTTCATGAATAATTTTTTAGTTACATTAAGCTCAAAAAAAATTATCCGAAAATGAGAAAGTTCATATTGTTTTTTATTCAATGGAATATAATTTTTACATTATTTTCATGACCCATTATAAGATTTTTTATTATCATCATCAACCTCCAAATGTATTCCATAGGGATTATGAATGTGTATGTATAATATCATGCACTATCTTTCTATTGCGCGGCTTCATTTTAATAGAAGTGAAAACGTTTTGAATGAAAAAGTAGTTAAAATATAATAATACTATTTTAATGAAATGAAATTGAATTTGGATAAAATATTCCACTATTTATTACATAGGTTTTATATGTGAGAGGTTTTTCTATTTATATAAACCAATAAACTAAAAAGTTGTTGAAAATATTAGAATTTGAAATTGTTAATAAAGATAATGTAATTATTGGTTTTTTTTGTATTTTGGGGGGTTCTTATAGGTATCATAAGAAAGGTCTAGATAACATTATTTGAATGGATATTAATTTACCATAAGATTGAATTATTTTATATCCTTAAAAAAATACAACATCCTATATTTTAAGAATTTTGGAGAAGAACCTAGAGAAATTTTTAAAATGAATAGTAATATGTTTTAAATGTGAAGACTATATGAATTAATAGAATAAATATAATAATAGGAAAGCTTTTAAATTAGACAATAAATTATATATAAAAAACAGTTTCATAGGTTTATACCACAAATATTAAAAAATTTCCGAAAAGCAAATAATAGGTATTAATTATTTTAATAGTTTTGTTTATGTTTATAGCACCAAACATGATTATATTGAGATTGATGAATCATGAGAATCAAATAATTTTTATATTATTATAAGTAATTTATAATTAATAATACAGTAATTTATAGTTAAATAATTATTATTAATGTTTATTGATTAAATTATATATATATATATATAGTATTTCAATAGTTGTGATGTAGTGATATTTATTTTAGGGATTATAAAATTTAGATGATAATAAGATTTGACGAATTAATTATCTTTATATTTTTTCTTTTAGAGGAGTAAATTTTTATACATTTATTGAGTTTTAATAGATGTTTGAGATATATATGACCCATAATATTTGTTGGTGTTTTAGTGAGACTTTTATTTAAGGAAGAACGCTTCTATAATTTACTTCCCTAAGTAGAAATATATTATGAAAATTTATATAAAATATGATATTTGTTATTAGGATAATTATAGATAACTGGGACAAAAGAATTATTAAATTATAAGAAAATATCTTTTATTATATAGATTATGATAGGAATGAAAATTTATTTGGTGACTATGCATTTAAATATTTATTTTGAGGAAAATCACTATATTAGGAACACTATATGATTAAAGTTAATATAATTTTTTATACGATGGGATTTAATTGAAGAAAAGAATTTGCTTATCTTTTGGAAGAATATATTATTTTATTATTACATAGTGGAGATTTTGGTTATATTATGTGAAATAACTTTTCATTATTTTGTGGATATTGTGATCTGTTAAAAGAATAATTTATTACTTCAAGAATAGAAACTTCATATTGAATATTGATTTCTTGGAGTAAGGGATGATACAGAAATAAAAACTAATCAAATCATAAAAAATCATTAAATTCTACTTATTTATTGGAAATAAATCAATTACGAATATTTTCATAAAACATCTATCTCAATGATAAAATAATTTCTTAAATCTAGGAATTTTTATATATAATGGAACAATGAAATATAGAGGCCTGACTTTAAAAACTCATATACAAGTATGACTATTATAGTGTTACACTCTTTGATAACATAATAGGTTTCCATTTTGACCTATAAATTAATATTAGTGATAAAAAATATATTTGATTTTATTACTATAATTTCACTTCGAGGGAATACAATTTAAATTCTGAGAACAAAATTTATTTAAAGGGGTAAAATTAAATATCTGGAGATTTAATTTTAAAAAGATTACTACATTTACTTATATGTACCAATGCAATACAAAGCCTAAAATGAAGTGTTATATGTTAATAAAACATTAATATTAAAAATAACTATTATACCATATTTGTTTAATCTGAATATATAAACAAGAGTAACAAAATTATGAAATAAATCTAAAATTGATCACTTTAATACAAATTTATTAATTTATTCAACGGAAATAAGAATTCAATATTAAAAAATACTATATAATATTAACGGAGATATTTTTTACAAAACTAATTTATAAGTGAAAAGTATTCAAATAAAAATAAATTATGTTAATCAATATAGATGATTGATTTTAGTGAAATTTATTGATCATTTATTTAATAATATATATTAACTATCATCTAATATTGGTAACTATATAAAGAAATAGCATAAATTCATTATATACTTCAAAAAACATTTTCTTCATAAATTGTTTTATTTATTTTTATGATTGAATTTTATGATTAACTTATCCCAATTTTATGAAATTTTTTTAATAAAATGAAAATAATTTCGGGAATCATTATATCAAAAATATATGAGAGTATTTTTTTGGTATTTTTCAAAAGAGGTTTTTTTAATAGTGAAAAATATATTTTTTGGAAAATATATAATTATTTAAAATAAAAAATTAATTTAATTGTTCCATTAGGTTTTGGGATTTTTTAACGTGAAATAAGTTTATTTTTATAAAAATAGTGTAATTATTTCGATTTTAATAAATATGATAATTGAATTTTTTATTAAATAATTTTGATGCAGTAAGAAAACATTTTTCTAACAATGGGTTTGCATTGAGATTTAAGAAAATATATTAAAATTTATTTTTAATAATTCATTAAATTTAATATTATAAAAATAATTTCATTTTATTTATAATAATTTTTTGACTTTGTAATGCTTGCAATTTTATTTTTTTTCATATTTAATAGTAACTATAAGTTTAAATTTATCACCACATCAATGTTTAAAATAGGGTAATGGTGTTAAATCATTGGTTAATAGAATATAATATCATAAGTAATCTACTTAAAATAGTTTTATGATGTTATTAAATACCTAACTTGACATTATAATACATAATGGTCAAATCTTTATCCACATTCCATGAATATGACTTCCCTTTATATATTAATAAAATTATTTTTCTCAAATTATCACTCGCACTCCATTATTATATTATCATGGTAATGATGTAAATAATAATACTGTGTAAATGAATATCAAAAAAAATTAAGATAAATAATATATATATACTATATTAATTTACAATTTATTTTTATTGATGGCATAATTACATTGAAATCTTATGAAACGCCAATCCATCACTTTTACAAGAAATAAATAAACCTAGTAAATTAGTTTACAAAGATGAATGTAATATATCTTGGATAAATAATGGAGCTCAAAAAATATCATGTAAAATTAAAAATAATATGTGATTATGAAAATTATTATATTTGAATTACATTTTTATCATCATGCCTCTATAGTCAAGATATGTGAACATTCAGGATAATGAAATTTAATGGTATTTAATTTGTAAGAATTATTTTTAAATAACTACAATAACATAAAAATCATATCTAACTCAATGAGATATGAAAATTTCAAGGATATAATTAATGTTCCATGTTTTTTCCAGATAAAATTTTTCTATTTACTTTCATGAAACTTAGAGAATGAAATATTTATTACCACGGTTAGGGTTTAAAGGTTTAATGAGGGGGTTATACCAAAAGATAAGGTCTAAAATTAATCATAAACTTATATAAATATTATTTATTTATTAAATACATCACTAACCTATATTTAAATATATATCACATTTAATCCATTTTAAATGAGTTCAATACATATAATATATTAATATTTCATGTATATATAAGATTTCCACCCACCACCCTAATAAAATGTCAACCCTTATTCACTATTCATCTCACCTCATGAGCTGTTTATATAGACCAATATCAATCCAAATCTATTACAAAAATTAAAAAATGTTATAGAGGTTTTATCTTAGCAAAATAAAATTCAAAAATTCTTTGGGTGTAAGCCAAATGAGGATTTACAAAGTAGATGTATAACTCCTAACTAATTGTTTTTATGCTTATTTATTATTCTAACTCATTCAAATATTATATAAAAATTATAATACGATAAAATAAGTATATTCCATATACTAAAATTATATTAGGGTGATGGAAAAACCCCGTTATCCACTAATTTTAAATATAATGAGATATGAAAACATCAATCGTGCATACGCATGGACTATCACCTCCACAAATCGATGTGTTTTGTTTTTTTGTCATAACATTAAAACAATGGTAATTGAGATGGATTTGGTGAATATAAATCTTATTTATGACATAATTATGATCTTATAAGGAAAATAAATCACATACCTTCTTAATTTTCCATTTTTTAGAAAATGATTACATCGTTTGGAAGTATGTGTGGACTACCACTTCCATGAAGAGATATAATTCATTATTCATTTACTAATTCCATGGATAGATATAACATTTAATTTAATGTATAATAACTATAATTATTTGATCATTACTATTTTCAAGATGATGGAGCTATAACCTCATTAACAATGGTCAACCTACAAAAAATGTTTTTTGGATTCTAAATTGAACATCCTCAAAACATCCAATGTAAAATAATGGATTTATTATTTAAATAATTCATGGTAATAAATGATGTAAATGAAATAACTATAACATATTTATCCATAAATAAATTTCTTATGAAAATAAAAAAATATTATATTTTAATTATTCATGACTTAGATAAGGTTTGAACGACTCAAGACTAAAGGTAATGGATTTTCCTATAAAACTACGTTTTACTATTTTCCTTTGAAACTATTTATCCTCCTTTTCCATGTACTTAAAATGTTAAAAAAAATTTATTTATGCTTCTAATACTATTAAAGTTCATTTTAAATTACTTTTGACTTTATTTATTAATTATTAAATAGAATCTTTTCAATTGTCTTATGTATGAAATTTTTTTAACTTTTTATAAATGTGTAAAAGAACGTCATCTTTTAATTTATATGACATGGAATGAATTTCACACTATCATTACACTTATTTATAATAAATATTTCCTTAAATAATTTCATTGTAATTTTCATATTACGTTATTTAATACATGTAATTAAAATGTCCATATAAATTGTTACCAATATGAAATCATATTTGTCTCATGTTTTAAAATAATGGTTTGAATCTAAATTTAATGTTATTTTCATCTATATATATTTTCATTAATGATTCTTATGCATTACGAGTGATATAATATAATTATACCACCCACATTGTTTCCCTATATAATTATCATTAGGTTATTCTACTTATTAATTAGGTATATATTAAAAAATTTATGCTATTTTTTAAATATAAATGTTCATGTTGATTATATATTTTATTATTTAATATGATGAATGAATTGTACATATTAAGTAATAAAATGATTCCATTATATCCTCTTGATGCATCCATATATCTCATGAGATAAACTACCTTTATTATTTGGCATATCCTTTACCAATTAATGTATTATTCCATGGAATGATGCCTTAATTGTAAGATTATGATGTCTGATGTTATGTATTACATCATTAATAAATCAGTCATTATTATCCATGTTATTCTATAGATTTTACATTGATATATTTAATATTTTTGTTTGTAATTCCCCAACATGGCTCACTCTAAATTTTAATTGAAGCAGACTACCACACAACCTCATGCACAAATCCTTGTATGAAAGAGGCGGCCAACTAGTAGAGGGGGTATACAGGGATACCATGGAGATACTATACCCCCAATATCAATGTTTTCAACTGTAAATAAAATAAATAAAAACCATTTATCAATATAAACATATATCATAGTATAGATAAATAAAAAATATATTGAACATGCAATAAAAATGAATGATATACATATAAGCATACAAGGCTAATCACACACTGGTCTTATCTGATATAAAAAAGAGGTCATAAATAACATACTAGGTCTCCACTACCATTATTATTCATACATCATCTATATCTCTAAATAAATCTAATATATTCATGATTAGTGAAATAATTATGGTCCTTATTATTGACATGAACATGAAAAAAGTGATAGTTTCTCCTGAACCCAAGTTCCATGGATGAATGATTTGGTTGTCTTTGTATTACATTAGAAACCACCAAGATAGTACCATACTATCATAGAAATTAAATAATATGTGCATGTGACATTCTCTAAATATATAAAGAGTTGATGTGATTAAATAAATAAAACAAAAATTATTACCAATGTTAACCTGATACATAAATCCCTCTGATCACATCCCACTAACTTTTCAAATAGGCATCCCAATTTCCCCAATGAAATATACATATAACCATGGATAATCCAAATAAAAATTTTCAATCCATGAGTTTTAGACCCCAATCAATAGTATCTTCTTCATCCCGTGACAGACTATATCTAAGATATAGAACTACCTTATGAGATCCTTTTTCACTCACTAAGAATCCCACACACACACACCCCTATCATGATTAGTAGTATAATTTTAGTGTGTCTACAAGAATCCATCTATAAAATATATCTATTCTATCAACATAGGTCTAACACATCATCAAGTTCCACATGTGGGGTATAAGGTCCGTCTATATCAGGTTCATCACACCACACTCATGGAAGTTTCCACGTATCTTAGTATCCTCTTCATACATACCTCTTCCACAATTGTTGAGGTGTCAACATATTGCATGTGGTCCATACTGGACAAAAACCTTTTCTATTTAAACTATTTTTCCCATATCAGTAAAAAAATTAATTTAAATAGAATTATTTATATTAAATTAAACAATTCCACAGGAACATGGGTAATCAACCAAATAGAGAATCCAAACACCCACATGCATACAAAATTAATGCTTAACTATATCAGGACACTACCTAGACCACCTAACTCAATTTAAGTTTTTCTATTTTTATTTTCCAATGATAGATAAATACTATTAAGGAATATGAAGGCCTCTATAAGCCTATATAAGGAAGAAGAATAACCCAAACACATCTCTCAACCATAAAAGTCATTAAATTGTATAATAATGTAATTAAAAACTCATTCCAAAAATTGAATAAAAGAAACTAAACTCACTGGGTATTATAATAGTACTGGAAACCTGATATACTATGATTCTTCTACTCATGATGCACCATAATGCTATGAAATACCAAATCCCAAAATTATTAACATTGATCTGAGGCCTATATCTATGAAATAAAAAATCCAAAAATTATAAACAGGTATTAGAATACAATATCTTTGAAAAATAGATAAGTAACCAAAATAAATTCACCAAAAAACATACCTTTCATCAAACAATGATTGATGACGAGTTTAATAACTCTTGGTATTCCCTCTATGATCCTTGTATGGATGTCCCTTCATGAACAATGATATAACCATAATACATTGAAATTGGTCACCCAAATCCATACAAATTCGAACCAAAACCATGGTGGATTGAAGAAAAATGATGTGAAAGGTAATCATATGACAAACTACCCATAAAAATCATCAAATCACTACCATAAAAAATAAAAATAAATGAGAAAAGTGGGAGGGTATGGTTTTGTGAAGACCATCCTTATGTTCTTGGTTTTCCAGAATAAGAAGGTGGATTTATCCTCCCTTTTTATAATTAAAAAAACACATTTGGTACGTGTCAAAACACGACACAAATGGTCATTTTGTGATATTTTGGGTTATTCCCAACAGGCCTCTTCCTAAACTCTTTCGAATCCCAAAAATCCTTGTTAAAAATGATAAAACATATTCTTGGTATAAATTACCAATTCATATCATGAATCCCTAAGAGGTAAACTTTTCAGCAGAATGTTCCTACAAAAACTCCCCTAGGATAGACCAAAACACTCAATAAATTATCCCAACCATAAACAACATCAAATGACACCATTTATGGACTTAAAACCCTTGAAGCATCATTATTATTCCTAGTGCTCAAAAAGAACCATCCACCAAATCCAAATATTCAAATTCTCACTAAAAATTTCATACCCATACGAATATGGGGTATTTTAAAATTCACACCATTATACTTCTCATCCCTATGAAGTCTCAATAGTCACCCATATGCATCCTTCAGCGTATATTAATTATCAATTCATGTTTAGAAGATAGTTACCCACCCTAAAAACATGAAAGGATCTTCTGTTCTAAAAAACCAAATTGGAGGTGCGTAATTTATCAAAAACCATGATGTCTTCCAAATACATCCCTAAATCCTCTATAAGGATCTTCATGGTACCCATTTTCCCAAAATAGTTCTTTATTATCAACCAATTTATCTATATCTAAGTTACTACCTTTAGAGTTGTCCACAGACCAACAAACTACATCTTGCATGATGATCTTGAAATGGATCCCCTCTCACTATGAATAACCTCTATCATAATTCTAGTTAAAACTCGTCCAAATTACTATAAAAAAATGCTCGTTCACACCCATCAATGAATCCTAGAAATTTATTATAACATCCAAAATATTATTTCCAATAGATAACCTCACACATTGGGTAATTATCCTTCCCCAAACCACATCACCCACTTCACACTCTCCCAAGAATTTAAATACAAAATGAATAAATTGTTAATTTCTTCACATTATTCAGCCCCCAAGACCACAAATAGAAGTAGTTTCACCCAATTAAACATGTCATGAAACTAGTTCACCCTTGGACCATGTTATAAAACCAGGCTTCACCCACTGAAATATGATAAGAAACTAGTTCACCCTCTGAGACATATCACGAGTCATGGATAACCCAAAAATTCACCCATGAAATATTTCAATATCACCCAGATCCAAAAAAATACACCATATTCATCTAAAAATACATCATAATCTAAAATATGGATTTTACATGTGTCTAAATAAATTATATTTACCTATCACTATTAACCAAACACTACCTCAATCGTCTAACAACCATTCCTATCACAATAATGGACCTACCCTCCCTGGGTCACTCCACCATATATCATTACCTAGCCATTACCAAACATAATAATGAGACATAAATATCATTATCATAATTGAGAAACAATAAGATACCTAAAATAGCACTTTTTTCTTGACCTATTAGAACATCATCCTTTGGTAGTTCTATAATTCCATTTATAGAGAGGGTCATGATCTGAAATGTATTATGGTTCAGTACTCACAATATTTAATACCTTATACTGATCCTCAACCACCACCTCAATAGGCTATATCCCTGAACACCCAAAGTTCCACTATATCCTTTCTTATCCACCACCAACACCTAACACCACATCTCCCTGGTAAACAATTCCATGGCCTATCTTAAGATTGAATATTCCAAAACAACTAATCAATTTCCAGTGTCTCCTATACGATAGAGAGACATATATCATTTCATCAAAACTACCAATAATCATTCTTATATGTAACCCAACAATTCATCATTCCCCAAATTGTAAATGTATACTCAACGATTCAAAAATTAATAGTGTCACACATATATATTGTGTGTTACCTTGACTATAAGAAAAGATGATGAGTTTATTCTCTTGTACTACCCAATTAAATAAACCAGACTCATATCTTGGGTATTATCTCATCATAAATAGGTTCATGTACCTATATAACTAACCATGACCCAGGTCATGTTAGTATCATCCATCATGAGAACCCTCCCTACTCATATTCAAAACCAAACACATAACTTATACAAATTCATACTAAAACCAAAATATTATACCCATGCCTTGACCCTAATTCTAATGTGAATTCATAATTATTAGATCCAAGAACTAAAATGGTCCCACCCTTCAAAACAATCCCCAATAACAAGTCACTCAATGTGACTCAAATTCCAATGCACTAAAAATCAAGGTTCATATCACATAAAGGTTACTAAGGAATCCCCATGACTATACCATATATTCAATAACACCTTGTGATAACCAATACTAATCCAAATTTTCTAATAATACTTCCTTCTCTAAAGGAATCTCAACCCCATGTTAACCCATCCCATAATTTTCCAACACACATAACTAGGCAATAACTCACTCAAAATCCAGAGTCACATATTTAGGGTAACTATGTCCTCCAATATATCCCAAAGGTCAAGTATATTATTAGTTCATGGCTCATGCGATGTTTTCCATGATCTCATATCTAAATATCCCATGGAATTCATCATTCCAAAACACCGACTCTAGGTTCCCATAAAAATATTTATTAGGAACCTCATTCCTAGTCATCCTCCAACTAGGGAACTTATTATGACTAAGAATATGCATATGAGACTAATCCCTCAATAATCACAACACACCTATTATCATTCATATAACCCAGAAAATTATTCTGGATGATTTGTACCGAATAATATAATAGAAACTTTAATGGATATATATAATTCCATTAAAAAATATATGGGAAAAAATACATAGGTTATTGTTGGAAAATTAATTAACTAAACCCATAGCTATAAATTTCACCAAATTGATATAAAACCCCACTAATAGGGAACCCACCCCCTCTAAGAATCATCACAACAGACATCTACCTAGAAAATTTACCTATATCATATATTCATACGAATTCAACTTATGTCTCCTGATAATATTTTTTATCTCAAAACCCCCATCAAATGGTTTGATTACATCGAGTATCATTATAAGGAATATAGAAAAACACCATATTTTTTGTTACTAAAACATTAAATAATTGAACCTAAATAATAAAACCCCTATGTATTTTCCTGCTATGGAATAAAGTTTCTACATTTTCATACTATAGTCAACACATATCCCCCACTAGATGGAATGTACCAGCATCATCATCATCATCTATAATCTCATTATAGAAGCAAAATAACATTCCAATGTATGAAAATACATATACATCTCAGTAAAAATGAGTATAATGTAACCAAGTAATTATTCAAGAAAACAACATTTGAGTAGTTTCTGACACATTAAATAGCTTATCCTCTCTTTAGTAAAAAAATCACACACTTTCAGACCTATATTTCATCTAATTCCATTTTTGCTGAGTCATGATGAATGTACTCACTTATTTCCACAATGGGTAATGAATCAAATGAACAATAAATATCCTACTGATAGTCTATGATCTTAAAATAAATAACACATCATAAATCCAATTATAATATGTTTTAGTTAAGGTAATATTAGTCTACTATAACATCTAAATCCAAAACATCAATCCACTCTATGGTAATCTAGACATCCTACATGAAAAATGTGTACATGAGACACTATCTCGGTATCCATCTCATGCTTCGACACATTCAAATACCAATAGACTACCAAGTCCAAATAGTAAGGAAAATCAAAATTAACACTCTCATAAAAAAAAATTTGTTCCCTATCGTAGATCACCTCAAACAGTTACTAGACTGGAACATCACAAAACATCATGTACACCTCGTCATATTCTAGAGGCTTATGACCTATTGTGGGTACCTATAAAGATACCACTAAGAGACTATAACCCCATATTAGAGTGTTAAATGATTAAATAAATTATTAAAACTCATCCATCAAGAAAAAAATACATCATAGTATGACGAAGGAATAAAAATGAAAAACATGAAAAACAATCAATGTAATACAAACAAGTGTACATGATTGATTAAAAACTATGCCAATCTCGTATATAGAAAAGAAACAGTATATAAAATACAAGGGATACCCGAACACTTTGAACTAACTTCATCCAAATAATCGAATCATTTTTTATACTCTAGCTCAGCCAAATAATAATTGGTCTCATCCCCAACACAAATTGTGAACATGTGAAGCCTACTTGGGTACCCATGTATGATGTTCACCTGAGAGTGATGTGAGTACAAAACGTAGTTAGGACCTAACAACATGGTCACATACAATATTGTGATATAATTTTTTGTCATTACATAATAAAATAAATGAATAATGTAAATAAATAAATAAATACACCTTCAATACCTACTCTGAACCAATGCCGGAATGTCTCTAAGCATGTTATGATGAAAATTCCAACTAGTATCCTAAAATTATTATGGTGCTATACATATAAATAAGTATAATCACAAAAAACATCACAAATACTTAGGTATGAGACCCTGATTGACTATACCTTTCCCATATAGTGAATGAATTATTTCTGGCTTGAGAATCACATCCTGGGAACCAATATCCACTGGCAATGGATCCTACACTCACACCACAATCATGATTATTAGCAGGCCCCAGGGTTTCTCTATGAATCCCTCATTTTCAATCCATTATTTGTAACCACTCTATAGTTACATGGAGTTCTCAGGGTCAGGTTGACATATATTCTAATAGGGGAGGCCCTAGGAAATAGTATTCATTGAAGAGCGACTGATTTCGGGGTGACCCTTGAAATCGAATGGAATACCCTCTTGGATTCCATGATCAATAACATGGGCATCCAAACTATGGACTCTTGACCCTGTAAATAATTGGTCAATCCACTCATTATTAGAGGGTATCATAGGCATTGATTGAGATTATTAGACAGTCTACCTCAGGATATCCAACATCCATTCATGGGGATATATGCCCACTAGTGACTTCATACTTCCTATTGAATCATGCGATTCCTAGGAAATATAAATTGAATAATGGTATTTCGAATTGAATCCAATATCCAAGGATATAAAAATTGTCCCACTATGACTTATAAATCCCTGGTATATCATGCATTATTGTATGAATCCTATCATTTACTCTTATGTTTGATCCTATCAACCACCAATAGGCATCCACTGTTATCTCAACCATAATGGATGGTATTCAACCTAGGAATCCACCACTAAAATACTTTGGGATCATATCCTAGACATCGTGGTCACACTAGGGTATCATCCATATCAACTGTTAATTCTATAGCTTCATGGGACATACAAATAGATTTAGGACCAACGTCGGATTCCCATGCATCATACGAAATCACATATCATATACAAAAATATAAAACACAATATGTAAAGGAAGACCTCAAAATCCCATCTTAAATGTCACATACTTCGTCAGGAATACAAGTTTGTTTCAGTCATATAAGACACTTACAACCATCAATACCCAAGGCCACACCCTCTCCATGTCCACATTGTCAAATTGTATCCCATCAGAGTCGCCTTGGTCAAAATATTGTTGACGCACCCAACACTGTGTCCCCAGGATACAGATTAACTCATTGGATAAATACAACTATTGGTGTTCATATTATCCCTCAGCATTATTAAGGTTATCTCAAAACTTCATTGGGCTTAGGGGTATTCCACACTAGTAACAATATCAATAGCTGTCTAAAAGAAAATATTTATGTTTATGGTCACTACACATCATCCAAATTTTCCATCACATCACTAATATGCCTCATGTTGTTCTACCAAGAACAAACACATCTAAAGGTTCCTAACATGGCCTTCCAAGGTCTTCTAATTTATTTCTCATTGAACACCCCCTCTTTGAGGTGTCCCTATATTTGGGTATCCTATTAGTCTAGTTCTAAACCAATATTAGAGGAGGATCTAAGCCATTGTACTATGTTCACGGTGTTTAGGAACCCTATATCATTAATATTAGGTGGTAATAGAATTTTAGGAATTTAATTTAAATTTATCTATTAAAATTAAATTAAACAACTAAATAATAATAGGGTACAACGTCCAACTGATGAGGCCCCAAACACTCATGAATATAAACATATTCAGTTAATCCAAAAGGATTTTACCAAAACAACCAACCATAATTATATATTTACCCTTTTTCTACATAGGCGGATAGCCACTTCTATATACTGTCTATGCCTCTCCAAGCCTGTACAATCATGATTCATTACATGAGAATCTATGTCAATCATGAACAAATTTTAATTAAATAATTAAATTATTAATTAAATAATGAATAATATCCCATAAATGTATAACCATTGATAAACTCCTTAATTAGTAAAATTGTATTAGAATCATGAGTATCTGGGTGAATTATACTCTTGACAGACACCAAATTCTAGGAAATTAAAAACAACCAAATTCTAAACCTAGATTGATGAAATTTTTTACCCAAAATTGTTTGAAAATAAAAATAAATTCCCAATGAAACATGCCTTGGAAAAAATATGAATTAAATACTATTTATATCAACTCAAAAATGTACTCGATTATCCATATATATAATCCCCTATATGCAATTTTTTTTCTGATCTGATTAAATTGTTAGTCTAAATCCCTACACAGTAAGTGAACATTTATTTTGGATCATAAAAAATGGAATATGAGTGGAGAGGGGGAAGAACCTAAAAATCAACCAAATCAAATCACACCTAGAAAAGTCCAAAATTGAGAATAAATGAGGGAGGGGAGAGGGTGTATGATGGTAAAACTCCCCACATTAATGGTTCATCCGAATGGAAAGTGGGTCAAAAAAACATTTAAAATAAAAACAACATGTTGGTAATACATCTTCTCAATACATAAATGGTCACTCCATGGTATTGTTTTCCCAAAAAAACTATCTATCCCTTTTTCACATTCTAAAACTCTCTGACTCACCCTATTAATCATATTCACAACATAAATGACCTATACATTGAAAAAATCACATTGAGATTCACTACTTATTAACCCGACCCCCTACTACTCCCTTGGAACTCACCCAAACCCTTTGTACATTCTTGAAACATTAAACCATGTATAATAAAACCCTTTATTCACATAAAAACCCTTAGAATATATATTAATTCATATTTTCAAAACAACCCATCATGTAACTTATAAATTTCAATTTCCCTCTAAATATTTCATTCTTGTATATATATAGAGAATTAAAATGTTATAGATTTTTTATTGAAATTATTAAATTTAGTAAGGTAAACATATGAGATTATAATTAAAAAGAAAGTACATGATACCCTATTGTTGAAAAGAATTTTTCATGGGAGTGTTTTCATATTTTTTTAAAAAGTTCCTCATTAATTATCATATTTCCTTTATTATTCTATATGAATAATTTTTTGAAGAAAATTGGGGACATAACTGTAATTAAAGAAAAATCATGTGACTATTTGGAGTCTAAATCTTATTATGGGAAAATTAAAAAAAATATCGATATTCATTTTTATAAGGACTAATAGGATATCTATATATATATTTTTATATCCCATACAGAGGTGTTTTTTATCTCATCCCATGTTTTCAAATATAGTTTATAGTGATTAAGATTGAGTTGGAACTATATAAAAGAGTTTAATTTTGTTATATGGTTTCATCATAAAAAATGTGAACCTATTTTGAAAGAAACAAGAGTTTAAATTTAACAATCCTTCTTTTGTTGAAAGAAATAAAATTTTAGTTGATGTTTCAACATTTTATTGTTAACTAGGGATATGTAAGAGTTTCCCCTAATTATCATAAACCCTAATCCAAATGGATCCTAAAAATATAATAAATTGGAACCATTTATATATATAATGTAATTATGGGTTGTTTATGTTATGGTTAATTATAAATACCAAAAAAGAGTGTGGAAGGGAGTGATGATTATCATAAAAAAATAATATCAATGTAGAATTAAGCTTCAAATCAAAGAACTGATTTTTTGGGTTATCCCTTTATTTTAGAAGGTATAATATCATGAAGGAATAATACTAGAATAATCTTATTTTCAAAGTATGTAACAATAAAAATAAAAATGATAGAAACCTTGAGAGTGGAATCAATAATAAATAATTTAGAATCATCATTCTATATTTATAGATAAAAATATGAAATTAATAAATTAAAAGGAAGAATCATCCATGTATCACGATCCCAATATTATCTTCATCTTCTCATTATCTAACTTGTGTGATCCCAATTTAATTCCAAACTGTATAGTTTCCATGATTTAAAATGATATCCTTTTTTGTTTCCTCATTGTCAATACTCAATAACTCAAATCACATGTCTCCTTCTAGGTCTATAAATTGATTTAGTTACTATTAATTTTCTCCTTCATGGTACTCGAGCATAAATTCCCTCAAGAATATTATAATTTCATCATAAAATAGTATTTAGATCTATAAATTTTGTACTTTGACATAACTCTGACTGGGTTCTAACCTCTCAACATCATCTTACAGCTTTAAAATATTCTTAGATTTGTCTGACTTGGTGGATTTGGTAGATCATTTTGTACTGGGGATACACATACATGTGTTTAAAAAATTGGGTGGTCATGAAGAACATATTATTTATTATAATAATGACCTTTATATTTCCCAATAACTATAGAGGTACAATTTTGTAGGTTATGAATCTTGTAGCGAACATGATGTAGCATAGTTGAAATCTTTTAGTAACATTAAACACTTATTCCATTTAACCCTTATGTGGATTAGTATAGATGACCCTTAAATGGGGAACCTCTAGATAATAGTTACCTAGATCATCATAATGACCCTTACATTGTAGATACTTCATGAAATGACCGTTATGCAACATAAAATTCTATAAAAAATACTAATGAAATCCTTTATGATTTTTTTAAAATTTATCAACAATGAATTATAAATAAATTATAGATTTTTACAACTAATAATATTTTGAATAAGAGTAATAATCATTAAAAATGTTAATTATAAAAACAAAACATTGCAATATTCAAATAACAATATTCAATTTATTTTCACTAAAAACTATCAAGATATTTATTCTTAAATAAGATGGAAATAAAAGTAATGAATAATTGATCTATTAAAAATAAAACTCATATTATTTTGAATTAAAATAAAAATAATTATGTTTTACACATAAATTGATTCAAATTAAATTTATAATAAATTAAATCACATTTTGGAAAAAAATCATTAAAATTACATGAAATAGATTTTTAATACAAATATTAAAATAATAAAACATAAAATTATTCCACACATAACATATTAAGTTTCAATAGGAAATCAATTCATAAAATATAGTGCAATCCAGGTTAACTCAAAATTTAAAGACATATAGTGCCAAAAATCCAGTGAATTTGAAAAGTTTTTCCTTGTGCATTATTTCGAGTGAAATTAAGGATTCCCTTCTCAAAATAA
This sequence comes from Viscum album, assembly GCA_963277665.1. NCBI lineage: Eukaryota > Viridiplantae > Streptophyta > Magnoliopsida > Santalales > Viscaceae > Viscum > Viscum album. The sequence continues at coordinate 284,430,359 of OY728151.1, read as the reverse complement.
ACTGGGCATGGAAAAAATATTTTTTAAATTTTACCAGGATAATTTAATTCCTAAATGGTCATAGAAATTAATAAAACATAACATTACACCAAATATTTATTCATGGTTTATTTTTTCTAATTTTAAAAAAAACTCAAATATTTTGTCACATAGAATAATTGGAAATGTTAGAATGGTTGGAAAAGTTTAATTAATAACAAGGATCATAATAAACACATTCATTAGTTTTAGCATAAAATTTAATATCTCAGTGGGGATTAGAATTTCATTATCACTCCATTTAAAGGATAATCAATTTATTTTAACTCCAAACAAGATGTTAAAATTTAATAAAAAATTTAAATCTTACTCCAAATTTTTACATAAATTAATTGTTTTTATGAGGTCAATAGAAATTATGTTAAAAAATTGACTCCATATAGAAACTGAAAATTTTAACACCCTCAAAGTGGAATAAAAAAATAATATTTTTAAAAACACTAAACAACTAAAAATCATTAATAAAACATGGAAATATCAATTTTTAGAAACATTTTAAAGGATTTTGTGATTTTTTAGAAAAAAAATTCATTAAGAAATATAAAAACATCATAATGAATTTTTTTTGGACTTATGGAAACTCCATAAGACATGAATATTTTGGTAGTCACTTTTAGTTAACTAATAAATTTATATGTGGATACATCCTTATATAATTACTTAATATTATGTTTTAGTCAAGAGTTCACATTTTTTAAATTTCAATGTTCTTTACAGTTTATAATTTTAAATAATTATGATTTAATTGTTTCCTAACAAACCCATTTTTAAAAAGTCGAAAATTTTACTCAGTATCTATATTCCCACAATATTAGTTTTTTAAAATTAACACCCTTTATTTTCATTAAAATTGTTATTGAATTTCTACATGACATATTCATTGTACTAAATCATCCTTAAACCCTATGATAAAATTTTAAAAACTTGGTTTGATAAAAAAATCATGAAAGGGCATAAATGAATGAAATACATTATATTGGTGAAAAAAATTATAACCCATAAAATTCATACCATTTTAAAAAAATTATTTGATTTTTTGAAATGAATCATAACCACATTAAAGACACACTTTTTTCTCAATGAAAAAAATTTAAACATGTAGAAATAAAAAAATACTTGTAAGAAAAATATAGAATTATATTTATAACCCATGTGTGAATAACTATAGAATTTGTTAAATAAAAATGATTAACCATGCTATTTTACTCCTTAATTCATGAAATTGAAGAGAATGAACATTAACCCATTCATTGAGAGCTATATCCAGCTCACCTATCATATAAGGTGTATTGGGATAAAAAATTTTATAAATTGTGTTAGGATAACCCATTTTATAATATTTATTAAGAAAAACCAAAATAATCTATAAATGTATTGTGTGACATTATGAATAATGTTTTTCAATCAGACACCATATTATCAAAAATCACATAATTTTTTTGGAACCCATGTGAACAACATTTTTGGATATCAAAACACCCTTCCCATTTAAAATCCCATTTTCATAGCTAAATAAATAAAACAATAGTAAATAGAGTTATTAATTGAACAAAAAATAGAATATTATAATGTAGTTTATATATAAAATAATATTAATAGTGGTGATAAAATCTATTGATTATGTATATATTAAAATAAAATATTCATTTTTTACTTTTATGAAAAAAGTCAAAACATTCTTTATAAAATACCTAAAAATATTCCTTTTGAAAATCAATAAAAAAATTTCAAAATAGGTGTAATATTTTCTTTATAATTCATTTATTTTCATGTAAATAAATCCAAATAATAATTTTAATAATATTTACATGGAATAAAATGATTTAGTAAATAAATCATTAAAACGTTTAATTTGAGGTTTAATGTTTGAGTACCCTTTACCTTAAATCAGAATTTTCATGTGCATTCCTTATATTCCTAGGTAATAAACTTATGTTATTTAATTAATTTCTTAAGAACCAATTTAATTTTTATTATTCCTTTTATTTCATTTATTACCAAGCTATATATAATTACTTAATCAGTTAGTTTCACACTGGATTTTTGGATGATATTCATGTCATATATCGAAAATGACCGTGGTAAGATAAATATAGACAAAGTGGTCATTATTCAATAACAAGTAGAATACTATTACTCAAATAAGTATAATTTTTGGACATAAATTATACTTTTACAATAAACTATGAAATATGGATACACAAAATGAACTATGTTACAATCGTAGACACTATATGTTTTACATAAGCTTCAGTAACGTTTCAATTTTGCAGTGAATATGATTGTAGGAATATAAGTATTTTTCTTCCTTTAAATAATAATAATTATATAAATAATAACATATTCACTCATTAAATAAACTTATATATTGTACCTGTTGATTTGGTCATTAAAAACGAATCACATCACTTTGTCGATGTGGTAATTCATCACGTACAAACGAATGATGTTGTAATTTTTTAATGGATAAAAAGTTAAAAAATTATTTGAAATTTTATATTTAAAAATTAATAGATATCTCATTAATAATGTATATATATATAATTCATAATTTTAAACTGGTGTGATATGAATTGACGGAAAATGAATTAATTCGATTTGTGAGGTGGTCATCTATAGTATAGAGATGATGGTTTCATTTCCCATTTGATAGAATAAGGGGATATATATAGGTTTTTACATTAACATAAAAACAACATAGTATATAGAAGAGAATATTTTTAATATTTTTAAAATATTTTAAGGAACTAAAATAATAAACAAAACGAACATGCTTGGTTAAGATTGTTACCTCTTCTTCAGACAATATATTTAGGTTTATACCTAGATCCCTCCTAGTATGGTTTTATAATCAAAATATAGAATATATTTAATGGGTAGTAATTTTAGGGAGTGAATTGGGTAGGTATTTTTAGAACTATTATTTTAAAAGTAGGATAGGAGAGGAGGTTCACTTTTATAAGTGAGGGGACGTGCAGATCTGGACATAAATAAATTATTATATTAATATAAATAAATTTTCATTGAAAATAAGGAAAAAATTATATATTATAAATATATTATTATTATTTTAAATACCATCAATTTTTTTTGAACATTTCAGGTGATTGTTCACTATTTTCTCTTAGTTTTAACCCATGTTAAACCTTTTGATGATTACTACATCAGTAATGTGTGTTAGAATATTATAGTCTTTAAGTTTATTATAAATAGATAAGTGTAAAATAAATATAAAATGGTTTATACTCTCAACCCTAATCAACTAACATGGCTGAATATAATATTTTTTGGTGTTTTAAGTATTTCAATAAAATATTTATTATTAAAAAATATTATTAATTTCATCATTGGAACTATTCACTTAATACGACTTTCATAAAATAAATATAGTAATATACTTATTTATATAAACATTCAAATCCTCCATAAAATATTATATTGGTATATAAAATTACTAGGAAACTACAACCCATACAAATGGTATTACTTTTAGAGATTTTAAAATAATTTTCTTTATTTTTCTATTGCTTGAAAAGGCACGGTGTAGGCATCACATAAGAATTTAAGATAATTATTTCATCACTAAAATTTTAAAAAAAATTACCATGATAAAATAATCCATATAAATTGACAATTTATAACCAAACAAAACTAGTTTTCATATTGATGATAAAATTTCAGAGATTTCAAAAAAAGAGTGACATTTTGTTTTTATTTCCTAACTAAATTAATATTAAGGTCATTATCAAATTAAAGTGGCATTATATTTACACTTTTTAGAGTCTTTTATTAGAATATTTCAGAAAAACCATATAAAATAATCAAAATTCAAGTGTTATCAAGATTTGAAGGCCTTATCGCATTAAATTTAAGCTTAATCACCTGATTACCCACACTAGGGTGACATATAATTACTATTATAACAATTCATAATAACCAAAAATTAAAGGGAAATATGTAAGAAATTTATTCCTCTTGATTCTAAATATGGAATCAAATTTTCATGAATATCATTCAAGAAGTTTCAGAAATTAATTTATTATAAAAATGAAGGAAATATTGGAAAATATTTTTTAGAAAAAAATGACTTTTTATTCCCAAAAATGAACATACAGTAAACGAAGGTATAATGATGATTCATATTTATTTAATTAGATTATTATTTATTAAAGGAGAATTATTTTACTTTAAGATAAATTTTTTAATTTAATTTTTTTATAAACAATTGATAGATTTACAAAAATCGATATGATTCACTATTCACTGAAAAATAAATTGTTAAAGAAAAATTCAAAAATACTACCCTAAAATAATTATGATATACTAATTTCAAATATCATGTACACTTTTTTTGAAATAATATTATAAAATTTAAAAATTATTCTTTTAATTAAAACATAACAATAAATGAAAATTAATTTAATAATTATAAAACTATTTACTTTTCTACTGAAAAATTACTTAATAATAATATATTGAATATAAGTATATAAAATATTATTCATGAATATTAATAAAGAATGAAATTTTTTATTAAATTTACCTTAGTTTTTTAATTTATCCCCCATTTTAAAAATTTATCATGACAAATTTATTCATAATTATACAAGTCGGGATATTTTTTCTTCATTACATTTTCTATTTCCAATTTTTCTTCTTCAGCAACATCGGTTTTCCACAAAACATTATCATGTTGAATTTTTCATATTATGGAAAACATTATTTTTATGTTAATGAATATATAATGTTTATTCCTCATAATAATTTTCTTTCTAACTAAACTACATCATGGATTAAAACTTGAGATTAATCCAAAAAATATTTTCATAACAATGAAACATGAAATGTGTCATGTACCTGAGATAAACTCTAAAGCAAGTCCACTTATTTTTAAAATTATCTATCATTCTTCATGATTTCATAAGGTATAATTGACCATGAACTAAGTATCCCTTCGTTACCCAAACATGGAATACATTTCCAAGGAGGGACTTTTAGGAAAATATGATCACCTACTTTGAGAGAAGGATCTCTCCTCTGGTTGTCCACATAAATTTTCAACCTGATATGAGTATTCCACATAAGTTGTTAAATCATATTCAAATTTTTACAATATATTATATATGATCTAGTCCCAAAAAATCATTTTTCACAGTTTATCCCACAAATCTAGAGTCTGACCAAACATTCTATATAATGTTTCAAAAGGTTCTTTATGTATACTAGAATGAAAACTAGTGTTACAAAAAATTTATCAATGAAAATATATTTCCCCTATATTCCATGGTAATAAATTAAATTACATCAAAATATGTATTCCATGGTATGAGTCATTCACTCACATTTTCCATCATAATTATGATCAAATGTTGCATTGAAATTTTATTCAATTCCCAATGAATTTTAAAGGATTTTTCCATAATTAGATGTACAACCGAGATCATGATTACATACAGTGGAGATAGGAACATCATGTAACCAAACTATATCCTTAAGAAACAATCAGTTAATTTTATCTAAAGACACAATATCATTAATAGTTAAAATTATTATATTTAGTTAATTGATCAATAATAAACCGGTTTTCATTATTACTATGAAATTTATTTCATAATCCCATGACTAAATCCATCGATATATTTTCCCTTTTCAACTCTATAATAGGTAAAGTCTAGAGTATTCATTTTTAATTACCATTTGACATAAACTTTTTAAATATTGAAACAATCTATTTCAAACTATAAATTTTCATTCTTTATTCCATCCAAACAAAAATACATTCAATGGTCACTTTACATATTAATACTACCAAGAAGAATAGAAAAATGATATCTATGATATTCTTATAAAAATTCAATTTTTAATAGGGAGATAGATAATACACACAACCTTTTCCAAATCTAAAAACACCTTCCTTTTCAATGATAGATTCAATTAACATACCAGTTTATAATAGTTACAACATTCCATGTAATTAATGGTCATCCTTCAGATCTTTCATAGTTTAGCCATAAAATTTCAACTACACTAAAAGCTGAAAAAAATATAGGAAGTTCCTTCTTGTACATTTTCTAGATTATCATTACATAAATCATTTACCAAAGGATCATGTCTTAAAATACCATGGTTAATGAAGAATTTTATTTTGAACTCAAAGCATTGGATACATTATTTTATTATCACAATTGGTAATTAATCATGAATTCACAATCTGTAATCAATTCTATCCATCTACTCTTGGTCATGTTAAAATATTTCTGAGTGAATATATTCATCAAACATTTGTGATCATTATATAGTTCACATTTTACACTGTATAAATTATTCTGGTAAATTTTTAATTCAAAAAACATAGAGACTAATTCTATATCCTGTATAAGATGATTTTACTCATGAGGATTCAGTTTATCTAAATCATAAGAAATAAATTGATCATTTTTCAACAAAAAACTGTGTCCCTTTAATAAAGAGTCATTATAGATTAAAAATTCAATCCATCTATTTGGAAATAGAAAATATATATTAATCACCAAAATTATTTTTAGTTATGGGAAATAATCATTACATAGTTTTTTTGATAAGAATTTGACTACTTTTTGAGTTATCTTAGCCAGTGGGATAGATTATGGAGCAATGTTATCGATAAATCAACGATTGTAATGTTCTAATTAAAGTAAAAAATGAATCTATGTGATATTTTAATTTCATTCCCATTAATCAACATTAATAGTTTTTATGGGTCAATAGTTATTCTATTCTTAGAAACAATATTTCTAAGGAAATAAATCTATTGCAACTAAAATTAAAAATTACTTAATTTTGCACATAATTTATTTTCATCTGGGTTTTTCAAAAAAATCTTAGCTGTTTCAAATTATCCTAATGAATTTTGTAATATACCAATATATCATCAACAATGACAACAAAAAAATTTCTATGTAGTCAAGTAAGACCATATTCAGAAGATCCATAAATAAAACAGAAGCACCAGACAACCCAATGAGACTAGCTACAAACTCATAATGCTTGTACCTAGTCTAAAATATTTTATTTGAAATATCTTCCTATTTCAACTTCAACTGATAGTACCCTGATGTGATATCAATATTTATAATATAATAATCTTCCAATAGTGGATCACATAAAAATTAAATATGAGGAAAATGATACTTATTCTTAACAGTGATGTTATTTAAGTCTCTATTATCAATGATATGTCATATTGAACTATATTTATTATTTATAAATAATTTTGGATCAACCCATGGTGAAGTGATAGGATTAATGAAACCTTTACCTTTAAATATTTTAAATTATTTTTCAATTACAAATTTTATATTTGATCTATTAGACAAGGGGGGTTTTAAATAGGATTATCACCAGTCACTAATTCAACAATAAACTCCCCCAATAGATCAGGAATAAAACCAATAAATTCTCCAATAAATAAATCCATATATTCACTCACTATGATAACATCATTAAAATAAAAGATTTTATTTCCTTTTAATAACATCAACAAGGTAACTTTCACTTCCATCTCTAATCAATCTATTAGCTTATTGATATGGTATTTATTTTCTGAAATCATGGAATATAACTTTATTATCTCTACAATATCTATTATCATGATAAATAGAATTCCACTCTGCACCCAATATTATACCAATCTATTAAATGGGTGATTAAAATAGATTTTTAGGAAATAGAAACCCACATAATACAATATGAATATCCCTATAAATCTTGGTTGCATTAATATTTTCACCAAGAGTTTTCAAAAAAAGGAATATAATTATATTGAGGTGATACTCTAATATGACATACAATTTACAATAATTAAAGGAATTTTAAGATCCATATAAAAAAATTTATCAACAAACTCGGAATAAAAATGTCACATACCATTAACCTCTTCATTAAAAGGCTTAATGTCAATCATAGAAGTGGGAAATGAGTTTTTAGAACTTTTTTTCCAATCGATCATGATGATTTCCACCCTAAGTAACTATCTTCAGAAAGAAATTATTACAAAAACCCAAATCATTGAAATTAAAACATCTCACTATTGTTTGACTATTTTTTACTCCATTCATATAATTTTCCGGAATATTTTTATTGTCTTCATGATAATTATAACAAAACATAACACACTGATAACAATTTCTAGATCCAATCAAACATTACCTAAAATGTTTTTTATACCATTTTTATTCCCAAAAAAATAATAATCATTAATTTTTTGAGATAATTAATTTCACAAGAATAAATATTATTCTTAATTCAAAAAAAATGAAGGAGTACCATGGCTATGGGGATATCCGGAAACTCAATCACACAAATCGCATAACCCCCAAGATGATACATGATCACATGGTCCAAGGTAGGTTAAATAGAATGATTATGTGTATCAGATGATTTTATAATGATCACTCCAATCCCATTTTGTGAATAATTCTAATCATATAAATAAAAATAAAATAATATACTTTGTTAAATGAAGCCCTTCAGAAAATTCTTCCTAATTATAAAAACCTCCAGCAATTGAGTTCCTCCAATCATGAAACATGTCAACTAAAAGAATAACTAAAATCGCCAAAATCCCCTAAAAATCATGAACAATTATGAATATTCATGTTATGGATGCTACATTTATTTTCACTTGAGGATCATATATAGCTCGCATGATCCTTTTGACATTCATTTGATTTCCATGGCCGAATATCATCCTTTCCAAGAAAAATAATTTATTTATGTCTCCTTCATCAAGCGGAGGATCTCAACCACCTCTATTTGATTATGTGATACTCTGATTAATAACCAATAAGAAAATAAAAAAATTATTTTAAAACAAATAATTAATTATGAAAAAGGAGGAAGCTTAATGATAAATTGAGTTATAAAAATTTTCATGTTAAAGGTAGATGTTTTACGAATGATCATTCAGTTGACCATAAAAAACCTAGTTGATTGAATGAGATTGTCAAAATAATTCTATTGGACATGTCACCTATTTTATGTAATGGATCTCTGACATTTCTATTTGATCAGACGATTCACTATAGAAAAAAATATTGATGTTCAGTGACAAAAATTGTGTGTCATATTGAGATCTTCCATTATTCACTTCATGCACCATATAATGGAAGAGAGACCGTCCATGAAAATAGTCACACGATGACAAAAGATCTATAATTGATCATGTTCCACCATAATGGAAGATAAATGGGAAAACATAAAATGGTTAGGGAAATAGTATATAAAAAGTTAGAAATATGGGATTCTTCATACATAATGGAATTACAATATATATCATGGAAAGGGTATAATAATTCTGTATGATAAGTATATTAATAATGAAATAGCCTTCCAGACATTCCAACCACAAAGGGCCACTAGACATGTCACCTCCATCCTGAGAAAGATTGAAATCATTTCTTTTTGATCACATGGATCCCTAATAAAAATATATTAGAAGGATACATGATCATAATAAAATAAAAAATAAAAAAGGTTTTATGCTTATTAAAAACAGATATACAGTATTTTTTCCAGAAAGTAAACCCCATCGATCAAAAATGATCTCATGGAGGGCCCTAGAAAAGGCTTCAGCGACTAATTGAAAAGATCTTATAGAGACATCTTGACCATTTGAAGACTCCCTCATTTGTTAGCATGATATTTGATATACCCTTTAACATGTTGATTTCATTATGTGAAATCACATTGAAATACATTGGGAAAATAAATATGGTGATGAAAGAGTGATCTTGTGGTCACTATTTATCATGCGACACCAAGATGATTTCATGGATAACCCAATGAATTTTCCAGAGAAATGTGTGATCCTCCATCAAATCAAGACTATATTTGTGATATATGCACCACATGTAGTATCATATATCAATGATGGAAAGTCTTGTAAATTCCACCATCTTAGTACAAAACACACACAATAAAGTGTATAGGTGAGGGAAAACATCTCAAGAATAAATCTAAGAAACCAAAAAGATCATTAACCATTTAAACATGGGGAATGACATAAGGGATTACATAGAAAGTATATATGATCCATCTGATCACCTGATTCATCATTAAAAGGGCTTTTGGTGCACTGGGATGATTATAAAAAATATTTTCATTATATCAAATTAGTCACGTGAGGTATCAGTTGGCCAATGAATAAAGAACATTGAGAAAATTATGATAAAATTGTTGGAAAAGAAAGAGCCCTTATGTAATGATAAATATATTGATCTTTATACAAAGGGTTTATAATCTTCACATGGCCTATTAATTAGTTATGTCATATCACTTGGACCTATCATCCAGATCATGTGATACACCTGATCATGTCATACAAGTAATGTGAAGTCCTCTTGACATATCATCCTTGATCGCACAACACCCTTGGATGTGTCTCTGTTGATCATTTGAAAAATACCTAGACAATTCTAGTGAATTATGTTTAATCCTCCTAACATTTCTGCAACATTCATGTCAAGAACCTTGGACATGTAAAATTTGATCATGTGAAGTACCCTATGATATGTCATCCATGTTAAGAATATAGTCATAGAATGTGGGGAAGACACCCCAGATATATTGGCTATACATAGAGGAAACATCATGCAAAAAAATCAGGACATGTCCTCAAGATACACTAGACATGTGAAGTAGACCCTGCTTGTCATGTCAGCACTGTCAATTATGAGTACATGGGTATGTGACCTCAAACCCTATGAAACCCAAACCATTAGTCTTTGGTTAGGAATTTCCCTTTCATAAGGGATTTTTTCTTAATGGGTTGGGGTTATGCACTCATACGACCCTATTTCTGACATGCTCTTGGACGATCCATCATTTAGTAAAAAACATATTCAACAGTCCTCCCAAGGAAATCATCTCTCTATATCTATTAAAAGATAAATAATTAATAAGTTACATTTTAATCCATCATGATATAAATCCCTAAAATTCCCAAACCATTGGAATAACAATAAGTTATCTAAGTGTAATAACCCCTTCCAACCTATCAGTGGGTTAGGATTGAATTGATCTATGATAATCTAATTATTGTCTAAATAGTATATGTATGAAACCTTTCTAATGATTGATCTCCAATGGGAATCATATTTAATGTAATTCCCTCTATTTCATAGAAACTCTAACACATGGGATCCAAACTCTCCTATCAATTTTTCATTTAACCCCATTAGTAAATGGATTAAGAAGAAAATTGAACTATGACGACTCATATTCTTACTATATGCATGATACATAGGATTATTTTTTTACAAATGGGATCCATATTAAATACCCTATAAGGGTTTCGCCATCTTATAAGCACGATCTATATATTTGATGACTATAATGAAAATTTATCTTTTTTTCTCACACTGAGAATTATATGGATGACCTTATTGATTTGAAACAACCATAACACTAGCATCATGAATTTCCTCTAAATTTGGAAACCTCATTGTGTAATCCCAATTAAATTACATGATATGATGACCTCCACACAAGGGAATACACCTTCGCATATTTTAAGAAAGCATTTCCATATTGATAAAATCAATGGATATAACCATCATAGACTTTAGTTAGAAGTTATTACAAATCTATGGGTTGAAGGAAGATTGAATTATAGTGAATTTGATTCATCTATAAACAGGATGTGAAGTATTCCTTACTAAGGGTTGAGATCCATACATGGTTCCTAAGTGCCCTCATATATCCCAATTAGGTATGATGTCAAATTGAATGTCTTGTAATAATATGAGCTATGATAGTTTTGATTCATCTTATAAAAAAATACATAGGATTTCTAATGGAAGATCAAACCTATAATTTATACACCAATCACCTCCCAAGAACGAATGTAAACTCCAGAGCTCCACATTATATAGCCACAAAATATAAGAATATACCCATTCCTTTGAAACATGTGGAGAACCATAGATACATACAGATAGTCTCATTAATATAACCCCATTTCCACTAAGAATGATTCAACACTCTATCATTTTATTAGGGTAACCAGTCATGTATTCGAATCTTGAAGATATTTATGAACATATAATAAATCGAAATGACCATCCTGAAATAGGAAATAATACCCCCCAAAAGGTTCAAGTGATCATAACCTCTCATCCTCTCATACAATCTGAGTTTCTAAGTGTCATGAGGCTGTAAAACCCAAATGTCCACCTACCATTATAAATAATTCATGTACCTTGCTTTGATTGGGGATATGATAAGAGTTGTAATGATAGATTAAAATGGTGATCCCGATATGATTGATTTTCAACCATACTTGACCCCCCCCCCCCACAATCAATAATTATCCCCAAATTACCCAATACTGAAAGAAAACGGTGAAATTAGCATAAATCACATAACAATATATTACAATATCATTATATGGATCCTGAATCTAGTTTCCTAAACCTAGGGAACCATACCAATCTAATGAAAACAAAATGGTTGAACCCTATTTGATCCTTATAGATACAAAAAAATAGTTTTATGTACATCATCATATTTTCATCCCACACACCTCACTATTGATGGAAAAAATAGTGAACATGACATGAATCTCACAACTAAAAAAATGATTAGTCAAAAAAAATCGGTCTATTTTTTCTATCACTAATGAAGACAGAAATGATACACCCAATGCGAAGTCCTTCTGTAACAAAATGTATGTTGGGTTCCCATGAAATAGGCCACTCTCACCGTGAAAATTATATGAGAACAAAATTTTCAAACCAAGGACTTAAAAAGACAAATTTTTTTATCATGAATAGTTGATTGAGAATATTTCACACTTTTGACGATACGCAGATTATTGAAATTGTTCCTTGTTTTCTCTAGGACTATAGAAACTACTCCCACAAAAATACTAACCTAAAATCATGTCCCTATCTGTAAAATATTCTGGAGCCTCAACTATTATAGAAACAATTAAAGGTCACAAAAAAACTCACCCATTCAATACCTATAGATTGAGGTGGTGAACATGATGGTTCAGAAAGACCAATAACAATTTATGATCCCTACCCTTGAGGCTTCGTATATAGGTATCAGGTTTCTAAATATGATAGTCCCATATCATTCCAGGAATTTTGTAATGAAACTAGTGGAACCTATTTCCACCACCATGAGAATAATATGAATATCCCTAGAGCATGGAAAAAAACCCATCTATATCATAAGAAGGTTGATCATGGAGTAAACTATAACACCTTCCTGATTCAGGATAATATTATGAGGGATCATGTCAACCACTATCACCATCATTGTCCCACTAGTTCCCATCGGTCTCCTTCTGAGAGAACTATATGAAACATTTCCACCCCAGAAACACATGCACATGTACGAAGGGGGTCTTTTAGGGAATTGAATGATATGGAAAATGGGTGTGGGACAATTTACCTAATTACACATTGGAATCCCTTTATAATTTTATAACAATATCTAGTGGTAAGTCTCATAATACTTCTTACTTTGATCATGTATGGACATATATTTCTATAATATGATTGGGGGAGGAACATATCCCATCCCTGACACATGAATCTCATCTAAACTTTTTAATATCACAAAAAGGATATTAGTTGATCTATATAACTACTTAAATCATGGACATCCCCCAGTATATCATATAGACTGAGAGTGTAAAGAAAAATATTCTTGCACATTCTTTGCCGAAGTGTCACTACGTAATTGAAATAGTAGAAGAGATATGTTGGAATATTCCAGTACTTGTAAATATATAGTTATAGTAACATATTTTTTACCCTAAAAGTTATAGTGGCATATCACGTTGATATGTATGAACAAATGGATTATTCAATGCTAGGGAACATTCTTTCTACCATCCAGGAGGATTATAGAATTATTTTTATAAAGGATTTCGAAAATTACTAGGCTTATATACCCATTCTAACTAGGGCTCAACATATCAGTTTGGAACATTCCTTAGGATAGGTGTCCTTTCGTATCAAAAAAGACCAGTGAAACAATATAACTGCATATGTCGATGCTTATATCCCTAATACACCTTGGATTTTACAGTAAAACAAATAAACCAACATATATATTGTTCATATATATGTTGATGAATGTATTAAACATATCCCAAGAACATACAGAAGCCAAGATTGTACCCCAACTTCAACTGATGAACAACTAAACTAGCATCCATTAGAGGCCATACAAGAGGAGACTCATATCCCTTATCCCATTCTAGATTTCTATCATCATATTACAATGGGGATTACATAATTTACCTAGGCACATTTCCCCTATTTATCTTTGATTGATTGGTATATTTTGGAAACCCCCAACATACAGACTCATATTCCTTCAAATAATATTGAAGATCACTAGAAAACTCTAGAAACTACTCAGAAGTGGTTACATATCCCCACAAAACCATCCTATTATAAACACATTCTTGAAACCATTATGTAAAAGAATCATATCCATACTCATCCAAAAAATGAAAGTTCGAATATTCCATCTGCAAAGAAGAATGAGGATAATTTCCTTTTTCTTCTCAAATTTATTGTCCTTAAGGTTGTATGACGCATATGTACAACACCTCAAGGGTCCATAAAAATTCAAATAAAGAAGAATGATATCAATACAAGAATATTTATCCATAGGTTATTTTATAGATGGATCATAGGGAATCTACTCCTACTTTCTTTCATGGAATACCTCTCTATTGTAATTTCTCTCATGAAAAAGGAAATAATTTCATTTCACAAACACATTATTATAGAGATGTGATAAAAACAGAAGGGTAAAATGTATATAGTGTTTCATTAAATATTAAAATCGGTTCACTATAAGAATAAATAAACCCAAAGAAAAAACATATGTGTTATGATCAGGTGAGAGTATATAATTCTGATGAATCAAAGGACAACAAGGATACATGTAGAGATTTAGAAATAAAAAAAATCTCAACCATGTTATGGCCCATCGGCAGATTAGAATATGAGATTACAGAAGATATATAGGATGAGTGAAATACTTAACTACACCAAACATGTGGGAGATTCATCAATGGTTGAAGTCTAAACATCTCCCCCATCAATGATATGAGGGTAATCTCTTGATCATAAATTCACTCTATTGCCAACTAGATATGGCCTCATTATTCATAGTATAGGACCTAGTGATTGAAGATCATGAAAGAAACCTTCAATGTGTTTGTATTCATAACATAAGAAATCATTGTTGACTGATTCCCTAAGCCACATGAATTGTACAAATTTGAGGGTGGGGAAAATATGGATAATTTCTCTTCAATATTTCCCCAAATCAACAAATCTCTCCAGATACGACATCCTATAATGTTATAGCTACTTGTGAAATTAGGTTATAGGGTAAGGCATGGTACAATTATTTAATATAGTGAAATTACCCTCTTTTAAGGTCAAATACATCACTAATGGAGGGAAAGTTCTGCCAAAAAATCTGAATTTCTGACTCTATAGAAAATGGGAATGCAATTCAGACATGGAAGTTGATGTTAGGTAATACCCAAAATCTTCTTATAGAAAATAAATAGCATCATTGGAAACCATTGTAATTGACTAATACATGAGTACAATTTCACCGAATAAAATGGACTGTAATAGCATCCCCCATCATATCCATCCAAGAGTGAACCCATCCCAAAGGGCTGTGAGAATTATTTCTGATAACTCCACCCCTCGAGTCATACAACATTAATAGGATCTATGAAATATAAATTGTAGACTCATACCAAATATATCCCATATTAATGGGGCATTTTTATCTCAATTTTCACCACCAGGTTCAACACACACCAAGGGGGTCCTAGGGAAATTAGAAGTGGTTCAATATCAACACTAGCCTAAAGGGACTAGGGAATTTTTACCTAAATTTGACTCTTATGAGCCATAAAATCTTTGAATAAAATCATCAAATCATCAATAGTAGGTTTATAATGTTCCATTAGATTCCATGAATCATTCCCGGTCTTTAAAGATAGGGTTATTTTTATCATTATCATCACAACTAAAAGAATCATTCTTTTCCATGTTGGGAGGTAAATATCAACGTCTGACATCCCATTTGTTAACCGATCATAATACATAACATTATTATTTGGGGATTATTCAGAATAAAAGTCCTAAAAATCAATTATGTTCATTATTAATAGATCGCAATACAAGAAACATAGGGAAATGTAAATCATGCCATGTAATTCTCATAAACCAAAATGGCCTAATATGGAAAGGGGTTATATGAATGACAATTGATGAAACCCATGAAGGAGGATAATGCAGTGAAAAATCACCCTATTATGTGGAGAATAATGGGATAACTACCATTAATAGATATACATCAGTTAAAATCATCGCCATCATTATAAAAATGTTGTAGAAGAAGACATAAACATCGAGGGACATAATAGATAAATGTTACCTTTGGTGGAAGGTTATATGAAAGTATGAATTGAGGCTACACGTATATGGAATTAGAAAAAGAGCTACCACCTGTCACATATGAATGATGAATTTCCACTTCCATGGTAGAACATCTCCAAGGATAGTGATAATGGTATGGACACATCCCACTAACCACCCAGAGGATCCAAAATCCCCTCAATATATGGACATATGGAACAATATGATATTGAGATACAGAATCGTAAGAAAAAAATCGACGAGTAACTAATCATGAGAAAAATTCCTTCTTGGTATCATATTTTGATAGAGATAAACATAACAGATAAAAACTATCAAAATATGGACAATCCACATGTATGTGATCCATGTAAGCATGAGGCCAATTCTAGATCCAAGTAACTTGTCTACATAAATGAGAAATTTAAGGATCTTCATTTCATTCCTCCACTATGGTGACCACCTATCCTCCATTTGGCTAATGATTGAGTCCTATCATAGATAAATAATTCATCAGATGTGAAAATGGGGCTACCATATCAAGCCTCTCTCATTCCCTATAGATGAGAGGTTTTCTAGAAAGAGTTACACCTATAAATCCATAATTAAATTGAATCCATTTATGTTATAATGTAATACATTGAAATGATGAGTACACACATGCATCCAGATAAGAATTCATACCAACAATATGTAGAAGTTACTATTCCCCCACCAAATTTTTGAAAACCTATCTTCTCAACCATTGAATGCATAGAAGATCCAGAATAGTATATCACACACTTCATGTCCTGATGGGGCCTAATGATGATCCCTAAAAATAAATAGAAGGCGACCAAATTGATATTTATTTATAAAAAATCGAATAGGGATAGACTTTATTTGGTGTCCCATCCTTCTGGTAGGATATATTTCATGATGGGAATCCATCCATCATCATTTCATTTATCAGTTCAAATCGAAATTATGGAAAATTACAATTTTCAATATCATACAAAAAAACATATGAAAATGAGACATATTCTAACTTCATCACCATATAGAATGGTTAAAAATATTTACTCAGTATCCCACCCTCAAATGAAAAATTCTAGAACTCTATGATGAAAATCATCCAGATTATTTACAAACACCTTTTATCCTAGTGATTTATCAATAAATATTTCATTTGTTTTATAAAATGGAACAATTACTATAATATTCCATCCAGTAGACCCTATAAAAATCATAGTGCATTCCCTCAGTAGAGGGACCAATTATTGTTAAGTTAGATACTACTATTTTTACTGTCAAACCATTATAAATTTCTATTCAATCATTGAAGTAGCCTTGGAATTTTCCAACACATCTCATTAAGCACTAGTAGTAGCAATATTTCCCTTAACCAAAATTAAAAAGTGATTAGGGACACACGCGATTTATGGAATGGATGAATAAATTTTATTCCTTTCAAAATGAGAATTTCCCTTATTATTTATTTATATCCATGTAAAATAACCTAACCATGAAATGGATCCCAATAATCCCATTGAGGTCAACCTCAAAAATCCTCCTAAAAACATCCATTTCCATAGGATCCTAGGTCACAACATCTAAGACTTATTTAACTTCAAATAAATCCTCAATAGAATAAGTGATTCCAGAATGGTGACATTATAAAAGATCTTATAATATGTTACATGTGTAACTTTTACTTTTCCCGAAGAAGAGGGTGACTGCAAAGAATTTTCAATCATTCATGGAAGTAAGTTCAATAACTAGATGATTGAATGCCCAGTTTACCAATTTCATTCCACCCTAATGGTAAATCTTCACAAACCATCAATCATCCTGGTACCAAGGGTGGGGTCATTGAATAAACCTCTAGAAGGAATACATAATCATATAAATTTGGAAAATAAAAAATTGAATGAGTTATACACATATCACATAATATATTTCAATCTCATTAACTTATTTAATTCAACATTCCAAGAACGAGAACCATCCCACAAATTGGAACCCACATCAGATGAATAGATCCTTTTTTCGGTTAAAATATTTTACAGAATATATTCCTTCTATGAAGATGAATATGCCCATGATTATGAGTTCCCCATATATAAATGGAGATCTATAGGTTAAAGATACAAATGGTAGTGTGGTGGTGGTCGAACCTAATACTTCTATCATATCCTTAAAGATTCAATATATTTATCCATGTTTCTTGGGAAATAACTCTATAATTCCCAACATTGTCATGTAGATGCCTCATATACCTCCATTGATTATTGAATCCCAGTCATTTTACATTGCCAAATACTGGGGGTGAGATAGTTTGATCATCCTAGAAAAAGGGGAATGCAGGTGTGACCTACACCACTTACATCATATGATCTGAAATCTATAAAATCTCAAGTCACATCCACCAAAAACACCTCGACTCATAATCCACAAAATAGTGAGAAAACTCACAATAATAAGATAAGACCTCTGTAAAATTAAAATGATATTCTAAAATATTTATTGGTTGTTCTATAGAAACTCCAAATCTTATAATCACTATATCTTTCAAAATAATTCATAGAGGCGCCGATTAAGGACTTAAAGAGACCATATAAATTCGATATAGAAGTGATTGTATTTTATGATTACCAAGTGGAGAATATTTCATAATAATTTCATATAAACATATTGTTCACAGAGAAATATCAAGAAGAAGTTATCTAAAGAAATATCATACCCCTTCATGTTATTTTTAAACTCAATAATGTCTTCATTTAATGTGATCTATTCTAAAATTCTATTGGGTAAATTTCATCCCAATCTAGACCCTCTAAAATTTAAGATATAGCGAGGGAGACTTTACTTTGAAAAATAAATCCATTAAGGGGTATGATAAGTATGAGATATAGCCTCTCAAGAAGATCATGATCCATGGAACATTTTAGGGTTATCACGTATAATGTTGAATTAAGTGTTATTTAGCAGTACATAACATATAATTTCATACAAGGAAGACCCTGTCTTTATAAAATTTTAGTGGTACCTTTAACATTTCATCACTGCTTAAAATTCCCTATTGATGGGATGGTCAGTATAATACATAGTTATAGTGGCCCTTAGATTCACGTGAATCCATATATACTAGGGCTAATTTCGAAAGGAAGTGAGGGAAAAAACAATTTCGGATTATAATATGAATGTTTCAACCCCCAAACATTTGGGGACAACACCTACACATCTGTGAATCTAGCTCGATAGTGATTATAAACTACCCATAAACTTTATTGAGGTAGTGGAACTAATCATAATAAGATATTATGAACTAGAAAATTCATTTGATAGTGTCTATGTTATCATTGTCACATCAACTAATGTAGAATTATCAAAAGGGGATCAAGCTAATGCTCTTCTAGGATCTGATAATTCACTCATGCCAGGATAAAAGAATGATGATTCCCAATACATTCTATTCAACATGGGATATCTTGGCCTCTCCTTCCCCAAGTAGAAATATAAAAGGAAATAAGCATCAGTAGAATCTATCTATGAGGGCTCTAACAGTTTAGCATGAAGATTTCAGATCTCATGGATCTTTCTCTGGAACCAACTCGGGTCAACCCTAAACTGGTCACTTGTGCCAGCCCGTGATAAGGACTAAGAGTTGTTATCGATACTCCATGGCAATAAACTACTGACGAACATCAAATATTTTCTATTAGGAATGATTTATCCCATAGAATACAAATATATAAACAATAACAAAATAAAACCCTTGTGATGAAATAAGAAATAAAACAAAATTACTAAACATACCTTCAAGTGATTTCATAGGTCACCACAAAAATCTATATTTTATCCATGACTGACCCAAAACTGAGAGAACATGAAACTAAAATATAATAAATAAAGTAGGAAAGATTACTTAGATGATATGTTGGGATGTTAAGGATAAAAAAGCCATATTCATCTTCTTTAATATGAAATACATTCTAGGTAGTGTGAAAATTTGATTTTTAAAATTATGATTTTCCATTTTTTGAAAGAAAAATAGGAATCCATTTTAGGGGAAAACCCATTTCCATTATATTCTGAAACATATTTTCCAAGGAATGAAATTCCATTTCAATAAATTATTTTCAAATAAAAATAGTGATAGAACATGAATTTTAATATCAAATTCTATGAAAGTGTGTCACTTAAAAAAATACTAGAAAATATAGGAACCCAGCATATAAGGAAAACAAAAATCATGGGATCATGTACCAAAGGTGCCACAAAATGAAGTAAGAACATAGAAATACACAATCATGGGAATTTACTAAACATTTATAGAAAAAATCCTCAGATTTACTTGGTTCAGTCTCACATGATTTCGTATGGTGCATCAATATTGTGTATAACCAACTGGATTCTCTAAACCAAAATCACCAATGGCACATTCGACTTGGTCTATCAACAAATCAAAAGGTACCAACTCATCTAATCAGGGTTGATAAGAAACTATAACTCAATCCTCTATATGACACCCATGAATACCATGATAATAAAATATGGTGAATTTGGAGGTCCTCACACATATGGCTTGAATTGAATCCATCACACCCCATGTGTTCCCAGCCAAAACACTAACACCACATACGCAATGAACCTAACCTCATAGAGGTCACCATATTGGTTCCAATATCACAACATGTTATACACAAGTGAAAATGAGGAATATACATTAAATTACATTGAAAACAATTTCTAAAAATTACATTACGTTCTATTAGGGCCTTTAAATTTCAAAATTCAAAATCCATTTCGAATGTCATTCCAAAAAATAAGGAAAAAACCTAAATCAAGTACGAAAGGTGCCAAACAGGACATTATGTAATATATAAATTCAATAACTTATGAATGTGTCAAATCGGGAAGTCATTAGATAACACATTTAATCAAAGATTTATGTTCTAAAAAACACTTCACATGTTGGGAATAATTTAGTAATCTATTTTAAACATTTGAGATACTTAAAAATTAAAATAAATTTTTTATACATGTTTAGACAAGTTATGTAAATAAATAAGAACCAAATTCTAATATGTGTAATCAATTTTTAATAACATATATATATACAACATGAATATAAAAAATAATTTGAAAATGAAAAATAAAGCAAGGAATTTAATTAAATGATCAGGCATTAGGAGACTAACTCAAACTCAAGGCACACTACTTTAGAAAATGGTAACTTGAATATCCCCTTTACCACTTGCACTCATTTGAAACTTATCTTATATCCAAGGACACCTAGGCCCAATATACATATTTTTATGGCCAAATATATACTAGGTAATCCTTACACATATACTTATATTTTCATATACCCCATTACACATAAACACGAATGAATCTTCATATATATATATGTGTGTGTGTGTGTGTGTGTAAGCACCCTTAGAGATATTTTATATATTCATTATTCTATGAGTGAATACATAAAAAAGGGTAACATTATATATATGTATATATATACATTCATACCTATGCATAATCTTTTATGTATTCAAAAATAGTCACATGAATAAACTAAAACAATATACAAGACACATTACAATAAAATTAAGGGACAAAAATTAAAAAACCCTAATTAAAATTTATAAAAAAATTGGATAATAATACCTACCTCAAAATGGTGGTAGTGGACTGAAACGGTTCTAAACTCATTGCCTTCCATGATTAATACTTAAATATACCTGGAGTTAGCCTGAGAGTCCCACTGCTAACACTAAGGATAGAGGAAAATCAAAAAAAATTGTTAACCATTGACATAGGGTTTAGAAGAAATGATATGGGTGATGATATGAAGAAAAACTCAAAATCAAGGGAGGATGAGGGAGCTAGAGACCATACCTCAAAGAGTTGACTATATTAATGGATGAGATCCTGAAGATTCATCTCAAAGGATGAGGTTGTGAAGGAGGGGAGTTCACACACCATGGGAAGATATAGGGGGAAACTAAGTGATTCACATGGGATAAGGGATGAAAAAGTAGAAGGAAAGTAAAAATAAAGAGAGAAACAAAAAACCGAATTTTTAAAAAATTTGGAAACTAGTACGGTATGCATGTTATTTACCAAACTGTGCACCAACTGTGCTATCCAAACTGGACAAGAACTAGGCACCACATAGTTTCATTAATGAGATTCAAGAGGTTATAAAAACCATGATCCAACCCTTCCAAACAATAGTATCTCAATGTCATCACATCATGTATAGTCACCACATAGTTACACTTAATTATGTGAAACCCATGCACACATCCAATTATCCCCTAATATTTTTCAAATTTAGACCCAAACAAGACCGAAATAAAAATAAAAGATAAAATTTGTTAAATTAATTTAAATAATTATTTTTTTCAAGGTCATGGTGTGGCGATTTTCCCCACAAAAAACAAATTCTCCCCCTAAAAAGTCACCAAGATTCATAAAGAACCAATCTCAAACTTGAAAAGTAACACAACAGAATGAAACAACCAACCATGAAGTGAGTCCTTTAAATTTCCAAGACTCACCATAAAATTTCAATGGAAAACCAAAATCAAGGAGATCCATTTACAATCTCCCCACTATAAGAAACTATCTAACACTAACCAACAATGCAACTAATAACTCCAAACCAAACCTAGAAAACCATAACAAAAGGGAAGCATGGAGAAATAATCTGAAACCAAGAATTATACAAAACAAAAAATAATCATTTTCACAAGATATGGTCATCTAAAAAGTTTTAAAAATATAAAACCAAAACTATTATGCAAAATTCCAATATCACAAGAAAGAACCACCAATAAAAGACACGCATCCACAAATGCACGATCACTGTAATTTTATGAGGATAATACCAAAAAGTGTTTTCTAATAAGTAGAAACATAAACCGATAAGGAAAACTGAAAAAAAAACATTTCAGATTTTTACAATCAAATGTTGTAGATAAGAGATAAACCATGGCCCCCATACCCAAAAATTCCAAACATCATTAAAATATTCACTCCAAGACCTTTGGATAGATCCTTGCTGTATTGAAGCATCTGTTTCACTAGATTCAAGAGACAATAACCTCAGACTAAGACTTCATCTTCTTGAAATGATTTTTTAATGAAAAATGATATCCATGAATTGGAATGAATACATTCTTAGAAAAGTTTACTCTGGTTGACACTCCCCATCAGATGGCGAACCTCCACGAGCAGTAAAAAGGAATTGATTCTTGAACAATTGATGGATACTACACATGAATGGAAGGGATTATTAGTGATCTGTCAACACTATCACTTGATAAAAGGAAACCAATTAATTGAAATGGTCAAACTTTCCCATCACCATCAGTTATACGTTTCAAGCATCCATGAGCTCTACATCATTCTTATCCTCCACTTCCTCAAGAATCTACCAATAGATGAAAGTGGTCTTGAAATTTTATGAATACATTACAACTCAAAATGAGGATGGATAGATAATATTCTACTGGTCCATTCATATTCCTTCAAACACACTCAAGACAACTCACATTCTCACATCATCTCGAGTTCCCAAAAAAATAGAATGAAACCCTCAACTTCCTCAATACACTCCACAACCCATAATAATCCTCAATAATTATATCAAATTACCACGTTCTTAGATTAGATTGGATCCACCACTTGACTAAGAGTTTGTACATAGGAAATGACTAGAAGAGACACCCTATAAACATTTTAGGTCATTCTGGGTAGCAAAATCTCAATAAATTGAGGCAAAAAACCTTATCTGCATCGAACTAGAACATGAAAATTTAACATTTTAAATCAAAAAATAAGTTCATAAAACAAAATTCCATAACAAAATGAAGTAAAAATAAAATATCAACTGTAAAAAAACAAAAAAAAAATAACAATATAAGAATGAACCCCTATTTTAAAAATTATCATTTCCATGTTCATCCATTTTCAAATTCAGTACCCCATTTTAAAATCAAAATCATTTCCCATTTCAAAAATCATTTTGGAACATCCTCTTTAAAATTCAAAATACAACCTCATTATCCACTATAAAACCAAAAAACTCATTAAAAGAATCCCTTTTAAATAGATACCATTTTCCATTTGAAATAAAACATTGGAAAAACATGTCAAATAATTAATTTTAAATAATCACTCATTGTATCCTATGAACGGTCACATATTCTCTCATCCCCACTTCAACTGATATCACCCAAAAAGGATATACCAACATGAACCTTCCATACTCACTCACATACGGGATCATCAATAAGAAATGAAAATGGTTATACATACCATTTTATCATCAAAAATAATAATTTAACTAATTTCCAATACATTTTTCCTCCATATTTCGCCAATCATTACAAATTGATGAATCAATATATTTTGGATACCGATTATGTATACCTAAAAAATATCTTCAAAAATCATTTTTCCTTTATATTCCACTAACACCAACCCAAAATGAGACCAAATATTCACCAAGATCAAAATATCTAGAAACGAAATATAGTGGTCATGTATACCCCAACCGCATGGTTTAGCATACCATGAATTGGGTATGAACCAACCACTAGAAACATATTGAAATGTGAATGTGTGCTCCACATGGTTCACTATGTCATGTAAGCATGTCGTATTTCACCATCTTACCTCCAATGTCATCCTCTAACATACACAATCTCATAGAACTCAACAATCTCCAACAACTTAAACCCAAATATAAAAAAAATCACATGAAACCCAAAATACCTATGGTAACTTAGGTATCCTCATGGGTGGTGGTGATCAAGAACTAACCCATTACCTACCAGTTATGCCCCAATAATCCTATAAATGATCTACCTAAAATCCCATATAACAAAGGGACTCATTTGATACCATTTTTTCATAATCCAACCTAGGTAAACCCCAAACTAGTCACCTGAGCTGGCCCATGATAAGGACCAAGAGGCATTCCTAATCCTTCCAGGGTAGAAACAAGTTTTTAGAATCAAATATACACAAATGGATATGATTTTCCCATAAAAGATATAGATAAACAACAATAACATAAAAAATTAAGAGGAAAAACAAAAAAAACTAAATGGCTATTCATACCTAAGTGACCTCATGGGTACCACCAACGAACCACAATCACTCCATGAGAGACCCATAACTGAAAAAAACTATAACTGAAAAATGATAATGAAGGTAGGATTAAGCACTTAGATTATCAGTAGTGATTCCAATAATTCATTCCTATTTGAGGTTGTTATATAAAATTAAGGTTTTCCAATCTTTCTAAAAAATAATTAAAGGATTCCATCTTAGAGAAAAGCCCCTTCAATTATATTTCCCAAAAAAATTCCCAATCCTGAAATATAATTTAAATAAATTCATTTGATATATAAATAATGAAGGAATATTTATTTTAATTTGAAATTAAATGAAATTTTGTAACATATAAAAATACAATAAAACAGAAGAACATTGCATATTGAAAAAATATTTGTCATGGAATCAAGTACCAAAAGAGAATAAAATGAAATAGGAACATAAAAATATGAGATCATTTGAATTTCCTATACATCTCTAGAATAAATCCCATCATGTAATCGGTTCAAACTCACCTGTCAGAATATAGTGGAACTTTATAGCCTATAACAAACTGGCTACTCTAAACTTGCCTCGCTAAAGGACTATCCTACCGGGTCTCTAAAAACTCCAAGGGGTACCAACCTATCTAATCAAGATCAATTATCAACTATAACTCAAATCTCAAGATGAATCCAAGGAATCCCATGATAATATTATGCGGTGAATTGGGAGTTCTTCACACACATGGCTATAATTGAAGCCAATAGCTACTGTGCTTCCATGTCCAAACACAGACACCACCAATGCGATGAACCTCTCCTCATAGAGTCCACCATAGAGGTTCCCATCCCACAAAAGTTCATACACAAGTGACAACCTGGACTACCCATCACATCACATGGAATGTTTTTTTAAAAATTCTACAATATACCAACTAGTCCATTAATTTTTATAGTTCCAAATATGATTCCAAATTCATTCTCAACACCAAAGAGAAAACACAATTCATGTATGAAAGGTTCTAG
This sequence comes from Viscum album, assembly GCA_963277665.1. Classification (NCBI taxonomy): domain Eukaryota; kingdom Viridiplantae; phylum Streptophyta; class Magnoliopsida; order Santalales; family Viscaceae; genus Viscum; species Viscum album. The sequence goes on along the minus strand of OY728151.1, from coordinate 284,403,748 downwards.
ACTGGTCTTTAGTTAATTTATAAATCAAAACACATCTCAAAGTTCCAAATGACCCTAGAGTTAGATAGAAAATTTATTCAAATCGAACAAGTTCTAAGAAACACACTTCACAAGTTAGGAATATTTTACAGAAATATCAGAAATATTTAGTATAATTCACATTTAAAGGAAAAAATGTAAATAGGAATAGAAAATAAACATATATAAATAAGAAACCAATTATTAGAGTTGCAATAAATTTTTCATAACATTTAAATATACCACATGAATATAAAACCGCTTTTTTAAAAATTATAAAGCATTCAAGTAGATAAATTAAAGGCGCATGCATACAAAACCTACCTCAAACTCAAGGAATGATACTTTAGATGATAGAAAATTGAATCTTCCCTTTACTAGATGAATTAATATTCACCTTCACTTATATTAAAGGACACCTAGACCACATGTACATATTTTCATGGTCAAATTTTTATAAGGGGATACTTACGCATATGCTTATATGCACATTTACCCCTCTACACATACAAATTTATGAATTTTAATATATAAATATATAATAATAAAAATCCCCAATATATATGTTCACCCTTAAAATGGTGAAAATATATAAAGTTGTAACTTATCCATATACATGACTACATATGCATACACTTGTATGTGTTCAATAATGACAGATTTAATCTACCCAAACAATGCCCAACACACATGATAATAAAATTGGTGACCCAAAAATAATAAAACCCCTAATCATAATTGGGAAAAAATAAAGAATAATTACAATATAAAAATAGTACTGGTTTGACTAAAATGTTCCAAAATTCTTCACCTTTGGGGATTGATGCTAAATTACAAACAAATATGACCCGAGAGACCCATTGTGCATCCTAATGATGTAAGAAAAATTATAAAATTGGTTAACACTTGACCTAGGGTTCATACAAAATCTCATGGGGGAGGAGGATAAGAAAAATGCAAAATCATGAGAGTGGGAGGGAGTTGGATACCATACCTAAAAGGTTCGATCACAAAACGAGAAGGAATCCGTCATATTCACTACATCGGAGGAGGCCCTGAGGGAGGGGATGTCATGAATTATCAGAGAAATGAAAGGGATTCTCATGATACACTAGGGAGATGAGTGGTAAATGAAATATGGGGTATGAAAAAAAGAAATAAAGAAAATAAAAATACAAATAAAACCCAAATGTTTAAAAAATTTGGAAACCCATACATTTTTTACATGTTTTAAAAAACTGTGCACCAAATATGTTGTATGTATAAGACAATCATGATGAATAACACAGTTACACCTAGGTGAGTAACGTGGTTATATAAACCATGCCCCTATAGTTCCAAACAACACTCTTCTAATTACAACCCATCATGCATGATCACAACACTATTACTTCTAAATTTGCGCAACCCATGCTCATGACCAATTTTGCATTCAAAATATTAAAATTTAGACCTAGTGTGGGCATAAATGAAAATTGAAACTAAAAATAATCAAAATAATTAATGTAATTATTTTTTCTTCGTCAGGGTGTGACAATTGTCCTATCATAAAATTGAAAAAGATGTTGGGCATATATTGTCTCAACAATACAATTTAATTTATGATGATTTTAATGCTCACAAATACCATTATTTGTTTTACTAAAGATTTTACTGTATGTGTATTTTAGGGAATTAATATTATTTTTATTTATTCTAAAATTATTTCCATGCATTCAATTCATAATAAATATTTATTAAAGGTGTTTGGGATATGTTTTTGAGAATTATAGAAACATTTTCTGTATCCTATGGGGTTATTACAACATATGGTATCAAACCTATGCATTGTATAGTTCATATAGATCTTGATCCCTATGTTTTTATACAACCTTACGCTGGATAAAGAATGTTTGGTTTCTCAACCCAACATTTATATCATCACATATGAGTAATCATCCTTACATTATCATAAAATTATGCTAAACGAATCATATGTTTGAAATGAACCTTACGTTATTCAAGAGAAAAATTTATGGTTAAAAAACCATACATAAGTAATGATCCTTACATTTTAAAGAGAAATGTATGGATCATAGGAATTACTTTTATGATCAAACCTATTTTTTCAACATTATGTTTAGAAGAGAGATGCTATGTAGTTGAACCCTACATTCAAAATTTTTTCGCTTGGTGAAGGAACCATATATTTGACTTTTCAATGTCAGGGACTTATTTTAATGATATTTTTCATGGTTTCTAAAATATACTTGACAATGTTACAGGCTTCTTTAAAAGCTATTTTTCAAACATTTTGAAGATCATTTTATATTATTCAAAGAATCATATTAAATTAAGATATTTACGCCTATTATTTATGGAATTTTCTAACTCCCCTAGTAAATTTGATTTTGGATTTCTACTGTTTATCAGGAATCTTTTCTAGAACTATATTTTTAAATGTAAGACACATGTTATATATTTTCATTGAGTATTATTTTATTAATTTGATTGATAGTGAGGAATTTTTCATTATTATTAAATTTTTCTAGATATCATATAATAAGTTCTTCTGTGAACGAACAACATAGGAAGAGGAATAAAATTTGGTGACACACATGTTCAATTTAGTTAGTGTGATGTTACTCTGTTTTTATTATTGTTCATAAAATCAAAGATCTCTTGTGCAGTTGAATCTCTTCAGGATAATTTCATCTTGAAGACAATCTTTTTGAAGAAGAAGACCCATTTATTGTCAGTTGCAAGATGCTGTAACTTTAAAGATCAATCTGTTTCAAAAAATGATATCTCTTTTTGATTTATTTGAGTTTTTATTTCTTGTACGCTATTCATGTGGACTTTCAGCTTCTCAATCTAAGCTATGGATAATAGGTTCTATATTTAGAACCAGAAGACATTGTTTTAGTCTTAATTATAATAGTGTCAACTTCTTTCACTCCATTTTTTGAATTTTAGTCTTGTGTTAAGATAACCAGAAGGGTTCACACTCATCCCTAAAAATATTTTTATAATAAAACAATTATGGTTTGAAACAGGTCTAGACTAGTGAAATTCACCAAGATCACTGAGTATGCTTCTCAGGGAGTGGACTATGGGATGTTTGTGCCCCAAACCACTATAAAAATCCATTTCTTTTATTTCAGTTTTTCTACTTCTTATTCATGGATCAGAAGTAAAAACACTTCTTATCTACAATAATTTAAAAAGGTGTTTAAATTAAAAATTGTGGAATATTTTTTGAAAATACACAATTTACCTCCTCTTGTGGTTTTTTTATATTCCTAGCTAACAATTGGTATGAGAGGAACGATTTTCGATAATGATATAGAAATCTAGAAGTTTAAATGTCTATAAAATGATGGGAATGGATGATCCTAGATATGTTATGTCCATGGTTCATGATCCATAATTCAATGATGAAAATTAAGGGTTCTGGAAATCATGGAAGATTATTTATTTAAAAAATATTAGACTTATAGTTTATTATAAGATTATTACTTCTTATAAGATTACAGAAAAACTATAAACATGATATGCTGCAAATGAAGCTAAATATGATTTGAACTCCAAATCTATAAATGAAATTATTTGTAGTCTTGGACCAGATGTATTCAATTGTGTCTCTCTATGTCCGGATGCTTATTAAATTTGGAAAACTATTTCAATCTCTTATAAAGGAATATATTATGTATGACTGATGAGGTATGAAACAAGAAAGATGAAATTTGACATATTCATAATGTTTGATGGAGAAATAATCACACAGATGAATGGAAAACATACATAAATTATCAATAATATTACAACTTTAGGTGAACCTATCAATCAATCTGATCAAGAGTTTAAAGTACTGAGAGTATTACCTTTTAAATATAATGGAATATCTATTTATATTTGAAAATCATCACCTGTAAAAGAACAGACCATGAAATAACAATTTGAGACATTGATGATGTAAGAATATGAAATATAAGACAAAGCCGATGATCAGAAAATTATTGTAAAAAAGATAATACTTCTCTAAAAGTAACACCTCAGAAGAAAAGTATAAGAATAAACCGATAAGTTAGAAAAGACAATAATTTAAATTCACATGATTCTGAAATGGAATTGGACCAATTTTCCAGAAATTTTAGTATGTTTTAAAAGAAGAAATGAGGATTCACAAATTCCTTCAATGTGGATGAGAAAGACTCAAGAAAATTAAGATTCTTTTAATGCCAAAAATTGGGTCATATTAGAACTGATTTTCCTCAGCTAAAAGATAAAAAGATAAGGCCTGATAAATGATATCAAAAAAATGCAGATTATGAACATAAAATCAAAAGGGAAATTAATGTTACATGGAGTATTTATAAAGTCCCCAGAAGCTCATCAAAAATTTATTGGGAAAATGAAAAATAAAATGTGAAAGCGAATATGTGCTTCATAGATGAAGAACATAAGGTATAAACCTACTATTAATCTAATTATTATTCTGATTAAAATTTATCAAATGATAAATTGGATGCCTGTTACACAATTCTATAAGAGAATAATGAATCTTTATTAAAAAACACAAATAAGTAAATAATATCTGTAATGTTGTTTTAGAAGAATTAGATGTCATGCTGAAAAAACAATAGGAGTTAGTTGATAAAAGTAACTCATATATTAAAAAAATACATATCATAAGAATATGATTAAAGCATTACAAGATGAAGTTTCAATATATAAAAGTATTTCCCTTTTTATTAAAAAAGGTGAAAATATTCAAAATTAAATTAATGGTAAGAATGTCTTTAAAAATGATACATTCGATATAGTATGTAAGGGTTAATAATCTAAACTATATAAGAAGTATTTTGTTCCAAACTCAAAATGTGTTACTTGTCATTTTTTTGGAAAAAAAAGTACATATACAAAATAAATGTAATTTGAAAATCTGAATAAAATAATATTAGTTAGGAAAGAACAATGTAGATCTTGATCCACAGATCTCAGATAGCTAAAACTACTAGTCCCAATAAGATATGGGTACCAAAACAAAGATTTATTTAAATACTTTTTCATTTTAAAGGCCCCAAGAATATAAATTCCATTTGTTATATTTCCAGTGGCTTCTCAAGGCATATGAGTTGAATTTCATCAAATTTTCACACATTGAATTCAATAAATGGAGGTTTATTTCACTTATTGTGATAATCCCAAAGGGAAAATAATTGGAATTGGAACTACATGAGATCTAAAAATCAAATCCCTCAAAAAATAACTTTATGTCCAAGGACTTATTAACAATATGATAATTATTTATTAGCTTTGTGCTGTCAATTTTTATATTCATTTCTCAAACAATACTTTCTTAGTCTTTAAAAATCACATAAATAAATTCAGAGAACATAGGACAGATAATTTTTATACTATGTACATACATTCCATGTGTAAACAAAAAGTGAACAGTTTATATACTAAGAAAAGTGGGTCAGTAATATGGAATAGAAGTCTTGGTCATTTTAATATTTATTTTTTTTTACAAAAATTGACTTAGAAAAAGATAATTTCGGATTTACCTAGACCTAAATTTGTTGATGATAGATTCTGCGATTCATAGCAAATTAGAAAGAGACCCAAATCTTCCTTCAAATCTATTAACAAAATTTCTACACCAAAACCTCTAGAACATATCTACATGGATCTATTTGGAACATCTAGAGTTTCATGTTTTAATGGTAAATTATATGTTTTTTAGTTGATGCTTAAAATATATTTACCTAGGATTATTTTCTAAATCTTTAGAGAAAAGTTTTCTCAATTTTTGATTTTTTTGTATAATTTTTCAAAACGATAATGGTTTTAAAATAATTTCATTATGAAGTGATCATGGTGGTGAATTTTTGTATCGAGAACATATTTCTTTTTTCACAAATATGGGTATTTGAAAAACCTTATTTGCACAAAGAAAACCTCAACAAAATGTAATTGTTGAAAGAAGATGTAACACTATTCAAGAAATTGCTAAGACTGTGATGAATGAATACAATATACCTACCTATTTTAGGGATACAGTTGTAAGCACACCCGACTATAACATGAAATAGGTTTTTAATTTGGCCTATTTTCAAAAATACAAATTATGAACTGTCGAACAATATAAATCCTAAATTAATGCACTTTAATGTTTTTGGATACACGAAGTATATCTTGAACACCAAGGATAATGTGGATATGTTCGATTAAAAATCAGATGAATGATTTTTTTGGATATTTTTCTACTTCTAATGGTCGAAGAGTGTTTAAATAAATGTCAAGGATTATTGAAGAATTAGTTAATGTGATGTTTGATGAAACCGATCACTTTATTAATGAAATTGATCAAATTGATAAAGTCACTAAATCTTTGATAACCTATAAATTGAAACCCTTAAAATGAATTTAATTATAATTTTAAAAAAGTTATGACTAGTTATGAAGAACTTGAAACTAAAGAACCTAAAAGTTTACTACATAGAAAACCTATATCTATAATGAACCATCCCTTAGAAACAGTTATTGGAAACCTAGAAACTAGTATTAAAACAAGAAGATGTATAGGAAACCTAGTTGAATTATCTTCCTTTATATCCTAGATAAAACACAATAATATTGATGAATACAAAAAAATTTAGAGTTGGAAGATAGGTATGCATGATGTGTAATGCCCCAACCATAGTTATCCAGAGTCAGTACAATGTTACATAAAATTGGCCTGATCACGAGGGATCAAATCCCGAAAGACCGATCCTTTTAGTATCCTTGTAAGTACTAGATACATACATAAGTTTCCCATTATAGTATGAAATGAAAAACAACAACATTGTGTCTCCTTTGAACACATTCATCTCCTTTAGACTATCCATGCAGGTCAGTCATAATATACATCTTCAAATCCTAGGAAAAATAAAACACAGAAAGGGGTGGCCTCAGATGCTTAGTAAGGATAACTACATAGAAGAAACTTTCATAAATTACCATAAACATTTAAAACAACTTATAAGACAAAAACATAACACTTTTAAAATTAAAATTCAGTATAATATAGAAAATATAAAACAAATAATTCCATTTACTTATTCACATGGATATTCTACTAGTCAAATAATCACATGCAATATCAATAGAGAATTCCATATTGATAGAATGCATAATACCGGACATCATAACCACATAGCAAAGGCCTCTTTCTAAGACTAAAAATAATATTTTTTCAAGGCCTTCAGTCATGATATAAGGTTGTATCAAGAGAACTACCGATGCATCGTGGAGCTATAGTGGTCTCTACCAATCTCTTATTAATTCCAATGCATTCGTCATATGAAAAGGTTGAAATATAACATATACATTTGTATTAGAACTAACATATGAAATGATAATAAATTAACCATAAACCATGAATGGTATAAAAATCCACATTCAAACCTATAAAAAAACATCAATACAATATCGAAGATTGTATCATAATAAATCAACTTCAAACAAGTGTAAAATCCCTCAAATGATGTTGAGATAGATGAAATCAAAACCATTTGAGAGAAATATCCCTTTTTATTTTTTAAATCATTTAAAAGTAAAATAGTTATAAAAGAAAACATTTATTCTAAAAACATTCTTATAATCTTTCAAGGGATAATTCAAAGGTGTTATAATGGCGTAAAATAGCCGCACTCGCAATATAAGTTTAAAAACATTCTTTCCTTAATTTTTCTCAAATGTCGTAATATACCTTGTTTGGAAAATGACGGAAGGATTCCTTTATAGAAATCTTATAAAAATTCAAACAAGGTAATAAATGGCTTTAACAAATAGTCTAAAAAATAGAAAAAATGTTTTCAAGTACATTTTTAAGATACACAGATCTGGATGATAAAGTGGTCCTAGTTGATACTCACGTTTAAACAACCTCGGATAATAAAGAGATTGTAGAATTAACCTTTTCCATGTAATTTTTATTTGATTGATGGTATGATAAACTCATTTATAATAGTTAAATAATTTTTATTAAATTATAAAATAATAATATATATAAATATGATATCATATATGATCCTCTAATATTGATTTGTTATTTATATTTCTGTAGTATCATCGTTTTGGGTGTTAACTGATTCGATTTCCTTTATATTCTTGGTTACAAAATCCATGTTTGTTATGTATAGGATTTATTTTATTCATATCAGAAATGATATTAAGTTATTAAATGTTATTTTTTATCATAAAATGAAAATTAATCTTGAATGGTTATGATGGGGAAATTATATTATCGCGTTCCTGGAGAAGGTAATATGTACATACGAACGAGCGACAATATCATTATATTGATGGAAAAATATTATGTAATTGGATGATATATAATATATAAAGAATCAATAACATGTTATATTTATTATTTACCTTAGTTATACTCATTATTATACCTATCGAAATAATGAAGTGTTTGAATAACAAACAACACAACTACTTGGATACGGTAAGCCGTACGTATGCACGTATGGTGACTTATCATTCATAGGATGGATAGAAAAATGAATATGGTTGTACCATATTTATAATAACATCATTTTATGTATAAGGTACTGTAGTTATTATTGTGGTATGGAAACAAAAAAGAAATAGGATGTGGATGAAGAAAAGAACTTTGAAATAGGTGGTGAAATTATTATCTCCTTTTTAGGTGTTTCCTTTTGAGATGATCAAAAGTGATCCTTAGGTAGTATTTCTAATCAAATTAAGGCCTCTAAGTCAAAGTGAGGGTATTTGAGCAGTTTTTGGGTGATCCAAATTGCATTGGTGGTGTGATTTTGAGAGAAGGGGAAGTACCCTTTTATAAGAGAGGGGAGGGTCACTTTAGGTAAAGTTTGAAATATTATATTATTATATAAACATATTAAGTTTATAATGGATATAAAATTAATTATTTCGAGTCTAAGGTGGGGATGGGTTGAAAACCTTTCCACCAATAGGTATTAGATCACTTTAGGTCACCATATTAACATTATCTTTTAGATTTAACTCTTAGTTAAATAGTTTATCTTTTACCATGTATTCTTGTATTATTATAATAAATGGTTTATAAACATAGTATAAAAATACAATAGAACCCCAAGTGGTTCATTATTAATATATCTAATCTTATCTAAATCCTTTGGCTGAACCTTAAATTTTTAGTAATTTTATATTAATTAATAATATAGTATTTTTTTTAAACCCGCCAATATTTTGTATTTTGTTTCTGTGAATGTAATAAATACTTTATCACTTTGAAAAAATTTATTTATCCAACCCTAACATGTCATATTAACCTATTAAATTAGTTGAATTCATGAAAAGTCTCAATTTACATATATTTTGATATTTATAATATCATTTATTTTAATCATTCATTGATAAGGTAATTATTGCATCATCATTGTGTCATAAATGAACTTCATTATTTAATGTATAAAAATTAAAAATAAAATACCATTATGTTGGAAATATTTTTATCTTTTTAATTAATATTTATATTTGAATTTATCTTATGTATATCTTTATAATAAAAATTGTTCAGTTATTCAACTTTGAATTTATCACTTTTAACTCTACTTTAAATAAAATAATAATAAATGTCCTAATCTAATCCAAGTAGAACAAAATGATCATATATTATTCCTAAGCTTTATTTTTGTAGAAATAAACTTATAAAATATAATTAGGAAATGTGTTAGGGTAATTATAATATGTTTTGTTACCTTTAATTACCCTATTTACTTTTAACAGTGGTAAATAAAAGAAAAAAATTTCTATTCACCAAAAATTATTTTCAACTTGTTGAACTACATTTTACTTAATGATTTCAACCATGTCTCTCAGATTTTTGAAATTCAATTCACAGAAGCAGTAAAATTATGTTTTAAGCAAATTTTCAAATGCATCTAGAAGTTGGGTAAAAGACTGTAAAAAGTTCAATAAAATTTTATATATCTAATATTATTATAAAATGACTCAATAAATTAAATTGAAATATACAGGTACTATGTACATATTATTACCTAATATAAATTTAAATACAATATAGAATTATTTAAATAAAAAGTTGGTTTTAAACAATAACATAGTGTATTTCACAATTCATCAAAAATTGAATGTTTTCAAAAAATAAAAAAAATTCACCCTATGCTAATTTTGTTATTCCGAATCCCAAAATAAAGTCCATTTTGAAAAATGAAATTTATAAAATTTCAAAAAGTTGGTATTACAATTTGTAATGGTTTATTTGATTGGTCGTGGTGTATAAAAACTCCATGTTGCGTACAACGTAATCTATTGCATTATTCAAAGGGAAACGTACAGTGGAAGCTTGGGGTGTTACATTCTCCCCTCCTACAAATAATTGTGTCCTCAAAATTTCATGAATATAACTGCATAAAAAGATTCGGGTGGTTATTAATTATAAGTTCCTCAGGTTTCCATGTTGCTGCTTCCATCTTAAGATTTCTCCTTAGATCTTTTATCAGACGAGTTATCTGGTTTCTCAACACTTGTTCTCTCTTATCATGAATCTTGACAGGCTCTTCACAATTACACAGACCTAGTTCCAGTTCAATTTCCTCATAGGTGAGTACATCTGTTGGGTCTAGCATGTATTTTCTCAATATTGATATGTGGAACACATCATAAAATTTGGTGATACTTGGCGGCATTACCGAACGATAAGCTATAACTCCAATTTTTTCTAAAATTTCAAGAGGTCCAATGAACCTGGGGCTAAATTTTCCCTTTTTACTGAATCATAAAACACCCTTCCATCGAAATAACTCTACAAAAACATGATCTTCTACATGAAATTCCAAATCCTTTCTTTGGTTATGGGCATAGCTCTTTTTCCTACTTTGAACTGCTTTGATGTGGGCATGGATAAAATTAACCTTTTCCATTATTTCCTCAAAACGTTTAGGGCCTATAATTTTATTTCACCAATATCATTCCAACAAGTTGGTGTGAAAAATATCTTTCCATATAACGCTTCATATGGTTCCATCTGAAAACTTGAATGGAAGTTTTTATTATAGGAAAATTTTACCAGAGGTAAATATTTATCCCACATACCTTGAAAGTCATGTGCTCAAGATCTCAACATGTCTTATTATGTTTGAATAGTCCATTTTGATTATCCAACAGCTTCTGGGTGGTATGTTGTGATCAAAAGAATATCAGTATACAATGTCTTCTAAATAATTTTCCATAATCTTGAAATAAAATAAGGATAACGATCAGAAACAATCGACATGGGTAATCCATGAAGTCTTATAACTTCATTAATATATATTCTTGCTAGAAGTTCAAGTAGTAAATCTTATCTTAATGCAAGAAAATGTGATGACTTGTTATGATTGTAAAAAATGACCCATATAGAATTATTATTTTGAGGCATCTTTAGTATCCCCATGACAAAGTCCATCATAATATCATCTCATTTCCACTCAGGTATGGGAAGAGGTTTCATGACTCTTATAGGATGTTTTCTTCCAATCATCACCAGTTGACAAACCTTACATATTGACACATAATCATCTATCTCCCTCTTCATTTTATCCCACCAAATTTTTTTTTCAAATCCTAATACATCTTAGTGCTAGAATGGTGCATAGAGAAATTAGATCTATGAGCATTATCTAACAATTCCCTTTTTAGATCGGGTATGTCAAGAACACAAAGTCTCTTCCGAAATTTCAAAATTCAAAATTCATATACAAATTCCATCAATATCACATCATTCACAGCTTTAATTTTCTTTTGAAACCTCTCATCATCAGTGTGATAACTTTTAATCCTTTCTAGTAAAGTTAGATCTGAAACCATTTGAAAATGTATTGATGTTTCACCTTCCATGATTATTCCCATATCAATATTTACTAGATCCATGAATAGAGGATCCCTTTAAACTCTCATCTTGTTCAAAACTCCATGATCCTTTCTACTAAAAGCATCTAGAACCTTATTTTCCATCCCCTGGTTGTAGTTTATAGTGGAATCATATTCTTTAAGAATTTCAATCCATCGTCTTTGCCTCATGTTGAGTTTTTTCTGTGAGAAAATATACATCAAACTCTTCTGATGATTATATATATCACATTTTATACCATAGAAAGTGTGTCTCCATATCATCAAAGAAGATATTATATTTTCTAACTCAATATCATGAGTAGTATAGTTCTGTACATGAATTTTTAGTTTTTGTGATGTACAAGGAATAACTCTATCATTCGGTATAAGGACACAACCAAGTCCTTTCCTTGAAGCATCACTATAAATAACAAACTCATCATTCCTCGAATATAGAGTCAGGGTATGAACACTAACTAATCCTCTCTTTATTTATTCAAAAATTTATTCACACTCTTTTTTCCAAACAAATGTTACCCCTTAACGTATGATCTGGGTTAATGGGTTTGCCAATTGGGAAAAATTATGAATGAAACACCAATAATAGCCTACTAAACCAATAAAATTTCATACATCTGTTATACACGTCGGTGCTGACAGTTATTGTATTTCTCTTGTCTTATAAGGATCAATAGAGATTCTATCCTTAGATATAATATGGGCAAGAAAAGAATTTTTTTAAGCCATAATCCACACTTTCTAAACTTCCCATATAATTCATTTCATCTGAGGGTTTTGAGAATAGTGCTCAAGTGATTTCCATGATCTTCATAGCCTTTTATTATACCAAGATTTCATCAATAAATAACCCTACAAATTCATCAAGATATTCCTTGAAAACTCTATTTATTATATCCCTGAAAACAGAGGGTGCATTAGTCAGTCCAAAAGGTATTACTATAAACTCGTAATACCCATACATGGTACGAAATGTTGTCTTTGGAATTTATTCCTTCTTCACACACAACTAATGATATCTATATTAAAGGTCAATCCTTGAAAAATATTTAGCTCCATTAAGTTCTTTGAATAAATCATCAATGCAAGGTAGGGGATATTTGTTCTTTATTTTTATAGAAATGATCTCCCTTTAGTCAATGTACAAAATCATAGATCCATCTTTCTTCTTAAAAAAAAGAACAAGGGCTCCCCATGGAGAAACAAAAGGGTGAATAAATCCTTTACTAATCAATTAGAATAGTTGTTTCTTTAGTTCCACTAATTCAACAGTAGACATTCTGTAAGGGGTCTTTGATATGGGCCTTGAACTATGAATTAAATCAATAGAAAACTCAATTTATCATTCTAGAGGATTTCCAGGTACATCTTCTAGAAACAGATCAACATATTCTTGTACAATAGGTACGTCCTTTTTTCAAAAATTCATTTCCTAACCAATAGTTATTTCATTCTATTCCTCTATAATAACTGAATTTACTAGAGCTAATGGGGGTGAATCTAAATAAGAATCAGGGGTGACGTATCTGCTCTATATATAAGGTACTATTTATCATCATAGAAAATTTTAACCTCCAACTTTTTACTATAAAATTTCACATCATGGCCCAAAATCCAATTCATACTAATTATTACATCAAATTCAATCATGGGTATGACGATCTGATCATCAGATAAAGAACATTTTTATGCCCTAATGGCGACTAATTAACAAATATTTATTGTAAGGATACTTCCCTTTGGAGTTTTGACTAAAAAAATCCTCATTAAATCAAATTGGAAATATCTAATTTTCTTAGAAGACAAGGAAGATATGAAACAATGTTGTGATCCATAATCAAATAAACCATTGGATAAATTTTAGGATACCATTAAATTACCTGCCACCATGTCATTCATAGCCTCAACCTCAGTAGTAGTGATCGCATAATCTTGGCCTTTCTCCCTTGGACTTTTCTGAGGTAAGATTCCTTGGTTCTTAAGAAATTCATTTTAATAATGACCCATTTATCTATAATTGTATAATTCAACATTCAAAACCTATTTCATTCCCTTGCAATCACAATTTTGGGGGACTTTTTCACCACACTTGTAACAGACTCTCATTACCTTCATGCAAGTATCGAGGTGTTTATTCCCACATTTACTGTAGGATGGAAATTCAACATTTCCCTTCTTCCCCTAATTTCTACATTAGAGTGTTTAGAAGATATCTTCTTCTCTTGATTAGCTTTAAATTCGTAAGACATATCTTGATAGGACATGAGACAATATCTTCTCATGATGAGAAGGATTTTGAGACTAATGATCGATAGAGAAACGGATTTAACCCATCAAAAGAATCAATGAATCTTACTCCTTGGGTTACATATATAATATACTTCATGCCATGCTAACCTTTTACGGTTTTCCTCATACTTTGTGACATTCTCATCCTCCTTTTGCCTCAGACATAGATATTTTATTTCTATTTCTTCTCAATGTTTATGGGGAAAGTATTTTTCTAAGAAAAGTTCTTTAGAATCCCTCCATTCCATATTTGATACTTTATCATCTTCTTTTGTGTTTTGAATCAATTTCCACCATTGATCTGCATCTCATGTGAGGTGATAAACTGCCATAACAACTTTTCCCGTTTCACTACTCCCCAAATAATAGAATATTTTCTCCAAGAAACTTATCAATTGATCAGCTTAAAAGGTGTTTGTAGTCCCATTAAATGTTGGTCGTTGTTGCCTTCTTAATCCATATAACATTGATCCTCTTTGTTGTGGATCAGGGTGCTCCATACGGGTAAGGTTATTATTCATAACCTAATTGAGTTGTCCCAGTATGGTGATTAGATGATCAGCACCAGATTCATCACTGACTCCACTATAATTATCTTGAGTATGATGGAAAAACCTACATGGATTATTTGCATTGATACAATTTTCATTCCTTCCATTAGGCTCCATTTATAATCAATGGCATACACAAGATTAGTTTATGAATCATAATACATAATTCCAAACCTGTTAAACACTTAACATAAATTGAATAGTTTATGGATATAATCCATAATCATAAAAATGATTTTTTTGTGGAGGTATATTCTCATGAATCCTTCATAATGGTTTATACAGAAAATGTGAATTATTATAATCATATCCACTATGAGTGTCTTAATCAAGAGAGTAGCATGGCCCATTGTCATTTACCAGGATACCTTAGGTCAATCCCAAAACTCATTATCAGATTTTTCTCTCCTAGGTACATTTGTGTCAGATCTGCCTCTACATACTTGTATCCAGTCATGGATGTATTTCTTGGAAAAATAATAAAAATTAATACATTAACAAAATTCTATAAAGTTCATCTATACTAATCTTCAAAGTCTATCTTAGGGTAATGTTCTCTAATCAGAGTTTTTCTATATCTTGCTTCCATGGGTTTTACTAATATTCCTCTAATACCAACTATAACACCCCGACCCAAGTTACCCAGTGTCAGTACAATATTACATAACATTGGCATTATCACAAGGGATCAAATCCCGAAAGACCAATCAGTTTAGTATCCTTGGAATTAATAGATACATACATAAGTTCTACATTACATTCTGAAATGAAAAATAACAACATTGTGTCTCCTTTGAACACATTCATCTCCCTTATACTATCCCTACAGGTCAGTCATAATATACTTCTTCAAATCCTGGTAAAAATAATACATAGAAAGTGGTGAGCTCAGAGGCTCGGTAAGGATAACAATATAGCAGAAACTTTCATAAATAAGCATAAACATTTAAGGAAATGTATAAGAATATAAAATAAGAATTTTAAACTTAAACATTATCATAATATGGAAAATATAAATCAAATAATTCCATTTACTTATTCACATAGATATTCTACTAGTTTAATAATCACATGAAATATCAATAGCCAATTAATATTGATGAAATGCATAATGCCGGACATCATAACCATGTTATCCAGGCCTCATGATGAGAATGAAATTAATATTTTGTCAAGGCCTTGTCCCAAGACACTATTTTCCCTCATGAGACCTACCGAATCATCGAGGATCTGTAGAGGGCTCCACCCGTCACTTTCAATTTCCAATACATTTCTCATATGAAAAGGATAAAACATAATATTGAAATTCATATTAAAACTAGCATAAGAAATGTTAATACTTTATCTATAAACCATGAATGGTAAAAAAAATAACACTTCCACAGTCGAACATATCACAAAACCTTCAATACAATGTGGAAGAGTGTATCATAATAAATAAAATTCTATCTAGTGTAAAATTCATCAAAGGTTGTTGACATATATGAAATCAAAACCATTTGAGAGAAATATATCTTTCTATTTTGAAATCATATAAAAGTCACATAATTTTATTATAAAACATTTATTTTGAAAAATTCTTATAATGTTTTATGGGGATCATAAAAGGTATTATAATGGCGGAAAATATCTACACTCTCCATATAAGTTAAAAAACATTCTTTCCTTAATTTTATCGAAAGGTCGTAAAGGGCCTTGTTTATAATACGAAGGAAAGATTACTCTGTAAAAATATTATAAAAATTAAAACAAGGGTATAAATGACATTAAACCATGGTCTAGAAAATAGTAAAAATGTTTTGAAATACATTTTTAAGGAACATGCATGAGGATGATAAAGAGGTCCCAGTAGATACTCACGTATAAACAACCTCAAATAATAAATAGATTGTAGAATTAACCCTTACATTGTACTTTTCCTTGATCGAGGGTATGTTAAACTTCTATATAATAGTAAAATCATTTTTATTAAATTATAAAATAACCTTCTACATAAATATTATATCATATATGATCCTCTAATATTTCTTTGTTCATAATATTTTAGTAGTATCATTGTTTCAGGTGTTAACTGATTTTTTTTCCTTTATATGCTTGGTTATGTAATCCATGATTGTTATGAATAGTATTTATTTGATTCAGATACAGAATTATATTATGTTGTTAAAAAATGTTTTTAATCCTATAATGAAAATTATTCTTGAATGGTTATGATGGGGAATGAATTTCGTCACGTTCGCATAGACGGTAATTTGTACGTACGCACGAGTTACAATATCATTTCATTGATGGTGAAATAGTATTTAATAGGATGGTATATCATATATATAAATAATCAATAACATTTTATATTTATTATTTACATAATTTAAACACATTATTTTACCCATCTAACTAATGAAGTGTTTTAATAACAAACTACACGACGACATAGAGATGGTAAGTCATACGTACACACGTATGGGGACTTATCATTAATAGAATGGATATAATAATGAAAAAGGTTGTACCATATTTATAATTTTATCATAGTATGTATAATTTTTTGGAGTCACAGATGTCATCGAAGTTATTCTGGTGGTATGGATGTTGTGGCCAATGACAACAAGATGGACTAGCAGGATAGAGGTGGGCATGGCCTCTCTTCCTTTCTTTAGAACGAATTGATTACATCAAATACAGAAGTCTGTGAGGTTGAAGGTCATGGTGATTCGGGTTTCATTAAGATTGTTCAGGACCAACACCCATCTAAGGCTGTTGAAGGGTCTAGATATGGTTGTGTCAGTTCTGGAAAGGGGACTGGAAAGGCTAAAGATATCGAGTGTTCAAAAGGAGAAATAAAAAAGAAACCAGTTAAGAGCTTACCTCCTGAACCCAGGGTATCAGAGATCTTCAAAAGGATACAGAGTGATCTGGTGAGTCCTCCTAATATCAAATCGTCTAATCAGGGTGCACAGACCTATGTGGTGGTCGAGGCTTCTTCAGACAATGCACAGTCTCAGGACCCAGGGCACTCTGGAGCTGCTGGTCTAAATTCCAAAGGTGTGGAGAGTATTAATCCTTGTACCTATGCGGAGGTAGTGAGTGTTGGTGATTGCAACAACTATGACATGGTGTTGCTTTCTATTGGTAATGGTAAACTCAAGGATGGAAAAGAGTGGGAAAAGCCTGCACATGTTATAGGAAAGAAGTTGATATCTAGTCAGGGAATCAAGCCCAAGAGAACGTTGTCTTGCCTCAACTTAAAAAACCAATTTGAGAGTTTAAGTTGTCAGGGAGAACTTGAAGAAAACTCCAACTATCCCTATGAGTCCGAGCCTGATAGAGAAGGATAGTCTGGAGATGACACTGATTTGGGAGAAGTTAGTAAAGGTCTTCACAACCAAAGGATAAAGAAGGGGAATAAGTAAAATAGGGACCCGGGGAGCTATATAGTTTCCATGAAGTTGAAACCTACTGGTAGTAAGGATTACTCATATCTTCCTAAACCAATGGGGATAAGGTCAGAGAAAAAAAGAGGGTAAACTCATGGGGCATGAGATCCAGTTAGAGTCTAGAGAGGAGGCTCAACCAGTTGATGTTGTAAAGCCTCAATTTCAGGTGAAAAGAGCCTCAAAGGAAGATGACTAGTAAGTGAAGGCACATCAACATTTTGAGGATACGAGGCTAGTAAAGGGGGATTTTATTTCCACTTGACAACAATATGAGGTAGGTTCTCCAAACGGATTTCAATTCCTAAAGGACGAGGATACAGAAACTCATATGATACTACTCATGCATTATGGAGAAGAAGTGAAGGAGGATGTCCTGGTGATCAACATGGAGAGGGAAGAAATCGACCAAATTATGGAAATATTGATTCATGTGGAAGTTTCCAAGGAGCAAGTAGAATGGATTGACAAGCAAGATCGAATATTGATTAGAGGCTTCAATATGGAGAAGATCACTAAAGAAGAATATATTAATGCTTGGGAATACCTTTCAAGGCACTATGAAGGCAACATAAAGAAAGACATAGACTGTTAGGTAAGTTCCCTCCCTTGGAAACTGTTGAGGGAAGGAGATTCTAATCGCCTTAAGCTTTGGTTTAATAAGTCAGTAGTTTCCCTTGTTGTTTGAAATTTTTGAGAGTGTTATCACTATCCCATTAAATGTTTTTGAAAATAAAAAAGTAAACTTGGATGGATATAAGTTACTGGAGTTTTTTTTGTATGGAAATAAAAAATAAATATAAAGTGGAAGAAGATAAGAACTTTCAAAGAGGTGGTTAAATTATATCCTCTTCTTTGGGTGTTTCCTTTTGAGTTGATCAAAATAGATCCTTAGGTTGTATTTTTGATCAATGTAATGCCTCTAGGTCGAAGAGAGGGTATTTGGGAGGATATTTTAATAGGGTTTTGCAGAGCCAAATGGATATGGTGGTGTGATAGTTAGGGAAGGGGAAGTACCCTTTTATAAGAGAGGTGAGTGTCACTTTAGGTAAAGCTTGAAATATTATTTTATTATACAATCATATTCAGTTAATAATGGATCCAAAATGATTTATTTCAAAGATAAGGTGGGGATGGGTCGACAAACTCTCAACTAATAGGTTTCATACAGGTTTAGGTCACCATATTAACCTTATCATTTATATTTGACTCCGAGTTAAATAGTTTATATATTACAATGTATTATTGTATAATTATAATAAATGGTTAATAAACATTCAATAAAAAGCCAAGAGAACCCAAAGTGGTTCATTATTAGTATATCTATCCTTATTTAAGTACATTGGACAATACATATATTTTTAGGAATGTTATATCAATTAATAATATAGTATTTTTTTTAAAAATCATTTGTGTAAATTTTGACACAATTTGGTATTTTTTTGTGTAAATCCATAACAACTTTATCACTTCAAAAAAATTTATTTATCCAACCCTAATATTTCATAATAACATTGAAAATTAGTTTAATTCATCAGAAGTCTCAATTTACATTTATTTAGATATTTATAATATCAATTATTTTAATCTATTATTAATAAGGTAATTACTCCATCATTATTGTGTCATAATTAAATTTAACTATTTAATGTATAAAAATTACAAATAAAATACAATTATATATGAAATTTTTTTATATTTCTAATGAATATTTATATTTTAATTTATATTATGTATAACTCTATTTTAAAAATGGTTTAGTTATTGAACTTCGAATTTAACACTTTTTACTCTTCAATAAATAAAATAATAATAAATGTACCAATCTAATCCATGTGGACCAAAAGGATAATATTTTATTTCTAAGGTTTACTTTGGTCTAAATAAACTCATCCAATAGAATTAGTACACATGTTAGCATAATTATAAAATCATTTTTTACCTTTAATTACCCTATTTACTTTTAACTGGGGTCAAAAAAAGATAAAAGTTCATATTCAACAAAAATTACTTTCATCATACTGAACAAAATTTTACTTACTGATGTCAAGAATGGGTCATAGTGTTTTGAAATTCAATTCACAAAATCCGTAAAATTACATTTTATCCAATTTTAAAAATGCGCCTAGAAGGTGGGTAGAAGACGGTAAAAATTTAAATAAAATTTTAAATATCTAATATTATTATAAAATGACTCCAATGAATTACAATAAATATATATAGGTATTATGTATCTATTTTTATCTAGTAAAAATTTAAATAAAATAATTACTTATTTAAATAAAAAGTCAGATTAAAATAATAACACAGTGTTTTTCACTATTCATCAAAAATTGAATGTTTTCAAAAAAATACAAAAAATTAACCCTATGTTTATTTTGATATTCCAAATCCAAAAATAAAATACATTTTGAAATATAAAATTTTTAAAATTTAAAAAAGTGGGTCTATTATTCATAACGGCTAGTTTGATTGGTCATGGTGTATTAAAACTCCATGTTGCATACTATGCAAGTTATTGCATTATTCAAAGGGAAACGTACTATGGAAGCATGGGGTGTTACATGAAGAGTTATAATAGTTCAAGAGAAATAATGTTTGGGAACTAATAGATAGACCAACCGAATATCCATTCATAGGAACCAAGTGGGTTTTTAGAAAATAACAAGATGATCAAGGAATCGTCACTAGGAATAAAGAAATATTAGTAGCAATAGTTATTATCATGATGAAGATATAGATTATGTTGAGGCTTTTCCCTAGTAGCTTGATTAGAATCAATTATAATCCTTCTAACTTATGTATCTCATATAAATTTTGAATTATATCATATGGATGTTAAGCCTTCCATTTTAAATGGTTATTTAATGGATTAATTTTATGTTAAAAAACCATCGAGTTTTGAAAATTCTCAAAAACCCAACTCTTTTTTTATAAATAATAAAGTTATCTATGGCCTTAATTAGACACGTAGGTCTTGGTATGAAATATTATGGTATTTTATTTTGAAAAATTATTTTAATGTTGTTTTGGACTATACGAAACATTTTAATAAAATAATTTCTTCAAATGTCTTATTAGTTCAGATTTATGTTGGTGGTGTTATATTTGGATCATAAACTAAAAATCTTTGTCATGACCTTTTAAATCTAATGTAAAAAATAATTTGAAATGAGTATGATGGGAGAAAATAATCTCTTTTCAGGATTTCAAATTTATCAAAAATATTATAGAAATATTTTAAATAAAAGTAGGTATATTATAGATTTATTAAAAAAAGATTAGTCTTGAAAATAACAAGACATATTCCACTCCCATGTGTACTAATATAATACATGATTTGGATGAAGCTTGTAAACCACTTAACTAAAAGCTCTATAAAGGTGTGATTGGTAGTTTTTTATATGTTGCTTTTAGGATTCCAAAAATTGTGTATTTAGTAGGTATTTAGGAAAGGTTTATATAAAATAAAAAATAATCCCATCTTACAATTTTTAAAATAATTTTATGATTTTTAAAAGAAACTATTTTTCAATCCCTTCTTTACCCCCAAGACATCTGATTTTAATTTAATTTCATATTCAGATTCTGACATTGGAGTTTGTAGATTAGACATAAAAAGTGCCTCATGAACCTTTCACTTCATAGGAAAGTATTTAGTTTCATGGTATACTAAGAAACAAAACTTTATTTCTCTGTCAACCACTAAGGAAAAATATATATCTGTTGGAAGTTTATGTTCACAAGTATTGTGGATGAAAAAGACTCTACTGGTCATTAAAATAAATTATAATAATATTCCTATTTTATGAGATTTTACTAGTGCTATCAATATTTCTAATAATCTATTATGTTATTCTATAACTAAGCACATTGATATAAAACATCATTTTCTAAGAGATCATGTCCTTAAAAAGGAAATATATTTTGAATTTGTTAATTCTGAATATAAAATCAGCTGATATTTTTACCAATAAACTTACCTTTGTTACATTTTATTTTATTAAGGGGGGTTAGATTTATTTACTTTTAACTATGGGAAAGAAGGTTATGACATAAATATTTCACATGTCGAATACTTTCGAATTCCCTTACCTTTTTTTATCAACCCATTTCATCTACTGAATCCCTCTTCTTACTTAGAAACTGTAGAAATTAAGAACCTTAGATATTTAAAACAGTAATGTAGTGGATTCTAGTACTCTTATATATGTTTTTTATTGGATCACATTAAAAGGAAAACTTATGCCAGTTGGTGCAGATAAACAATAATAGTCAGAATCAGTTGCTCAGGGGGGAGATATGTGTTGTTGGAAATTTAGGGATTGTATAATCTAGAGTTGAAGAAATTTATAAATCTATAAAAGGTAACATTATTTTCCAATGGTGAAAAAAAATTAGAGGAAGAAGAATATGCACTAGAATAGTTTGTTATGAAACCAATGAAGAGATTATAACCATTGGTTGAAGAACCTAGGTTGGGATTAGGTGAAGCTACTAGATCATTTCGTTTGGAAGAATCTATTCTTGAAGAAGACCAATATGATGAGAGTGAAGTTTGAGATTTATAGGATGCTGCTACTATACTTGTTTAGAAAAAAGATATGGTTGTTCAAGAAGATTTTTTTTCTATAATTCGATGTTTTGGTAGAGAAAAAATTGATCAGATTAGAAAATGTGGCTACAGAATTTATTGAAAATCAATATTTATCAGTTTTTGAACAATTATAGAGAGACCAGAATCTATTTCTAGAGTAAAGACAGAGGTTCTTGACAATTTATATTTTTCTAGTGACAAATAAGTTGCAAAATTAGTGGAGAAGACTGGTTCAAATCCATTATCAATTGTGACTATTGATCAGTCATAGAATTCCGATAAAGGGAAATATTATTCCCTAAAAAATCCTGTTTATGATATTATGATTGTATTTAATACTTTTCAGGAATGAAATTATGTTTTTAGGAAGGATCAAGAGGCCTCAAAGGAATCATTGAATGATTTGAAAAATTCATCAACTACATGGTTATAGTTTGAGTCTCTTCATACTCAAATTTAAGAATCTAATATAAATTTACTCTGAATGAATGATTTTGATGCTTTAAAGAGAGAGATGTTAGATGAAGCTGGAAAAATTAGATATGAATATATTTCCAAAATAGATTTTTTTAGATTTAAGGAAGTATTTAGGAAGTCAATTTGAGACTATTAAAATAATGTTTCTCAAGCCAATGCTTCTGCTTCTACTCATTCTACCTCTCTATATCTGATTCATAGATTTCAACCCATTACTTCAGTTATGGTGGATATGTTTGACCGTCTCCAAAACCATCAGTTCAATAGTGCTTCATTATCATTTTTAATGGATAATCGAAGATATCGGATTAAAAAATTAACTGGAGGTGAACCTAGTATCAAGATTCTGCTCAATAAATTTACAGAATTGTAAGACCATTTTATTCAAAAGGAGGAATGTTTTCATTACTTTTTGAATTTCAATATTGTAGAAAAAATGAATGTTAGTCAAGATTCCATGATTTTTATTTTGAAGTTGCGGTATAATCATATGAAGATGTTTTGGGTACAGATGGTAGAGTTCAAATAAGTGTTTCAAGCTAATCTAATTCCTATAGAACTAGAAACCAAGCCAAAACCTAACCAAACTATTTTAACCTAACTAAATCCGCTAGCTAACATGTTTCCTAGTCAAACTGAATATTGTATTTATACATATTTTGTTTAATGAAATATCTTTATTATTATTTTTTTGCTTTATTTTATATCATTTTATGTTTATTTCTACAAACAAAAATATAATCTTATTTATTTAAAAAATATATTATAACCATATATTATGGTTCTGTGCAAAATTAAATGTTTTTTAATCCTTTTTTATATACATTTTTATTTATATCACAAAAGGGGGAGAAATTTGGATAAAGAAAACATTTTTTTGTGTAATAATTCTTCTAAATAAAATTATTTTCTTTAAAATGCGTGTAAAATTCGAAATTATGTTAATAATTTTAAGGGTTTTGTGATCATAAATAGGGGGAGATTATTGGGATTGCATTGTCACAACAATATTCTTTAATTTTTGATGATTTGATACTCGCAAATACCCATATTTTTTTCTAACAATTTTAATTTTAGTGTATTTCAAGGAATTAACAGTCTTTTTATTTATTCTGAAATTATTTTCAAGCTTTCAATTCCCAAGAAATATTTATTAAATTTATTTTGGATACATTTTTGTGTATTTTGGAAAAAAATTCCACACCATATGGGGTTTATCATAATGTGTGGTATCAACCCTACACTATGTAAAGCATGTATGGTTCGTGACCCCTACATTTGTCTTCAACCATACACTAGAAGAATAAAGTATGATCTCTCAACCCTATGTTTAGATGAATATGTATTGTTAATAAACCTTAATTTATCAGAAATGTATGGTAAAATAAATTTATGTTTGAAAGGAACCTTATATTTGGAATGAGAATAAACTATGGTTAAAGAACCCTAAGTAAGTAATAAACCATACTTTTTAAAGGGAAATGTATGGATAATAAAATTACTTTTATGATCTACCCTATATAGCCAACATTACATTTGGAAGACGGACGCTACATAGGTGAACCATACATTCAGTATTTGGTATCATTGTAAAGGAAACATACGTTTGACTTTTCAATGTCAAAGATTTATTTTTTTGATATTTTCTATGATTTATAAAATAGAATTTACAGAGTTATAGGCTGTCATAATGTTCATGTTTCACCATTTTGAAAATAAATTTTTTTATAAAAATAATCATATTCAATAAATAAAGTTACTTCAATTCTTAAGGGATGTTACGACTCCCCTAGTAAATTCAGTTTTAAATTTCTATGTTTTATCATGAATCTTTTGAGGATCTGTAATTTTTGAACCAGGAGGCTCATTATATATTTCCCTGGGTATTATTTTATTCATATGGTGGAGAGTGAATAATTGTTTCATTTTTATTCAATATTTTTTGTGATCATATACATAGTGCTATAGTGAACGAATGACTTCAAAAGAAGACTACACATGGGTGACATACGTGTCCAATCATGTAAGTACGCCGATACTATGTTTTAGTTGATTTATTAAAATCAATGATATTTTTTGAAACCAGATCTCTTTAGACTTATTTCTTCTTGAAGATTTTATTTCTAAAGGCTAATATATATCAATTTTTAGTTGTGTTAAACTTCAATTGTGAATGTCAATTTATTTCAATAAATCAAATAACTTTTTTATTTTATTTAGTTTTCACTACTCTTACTCTGTTGAAGTGGAGTGTCAGCTTCTTAATATACATTATTGATAATTGGTTCTCTATTTAGAACAAGAATTAATTGTTTTTATTATTAATTGTAATGGTGTCAAATGATTTCACTCAGTTGTTTAAATTTTATTCTTGTGATAATAGGACCAAACTAGTTGAATTCAAAAATCTCATAGAGTGAGCTTCTGGTGGTGTGGACAATGAGATATTTGTTCCCCAAACCACAATAAATGTTCATGTATTTTTTTTTCAATTTTTTCACTTCTTATTATTTGATAAGAAGTAAAAACATTTCTTATCCACACTAATTAAATGAGGGTGTTTAAAATGAGTATGGATGAAGAGTTTTTGAAAAGACACAATTCACCCCCTCTTGTGTGTTTTTTATATTACAACCTAACAGAATATTCCCCTAGATTACATATAGTGTCTAAAATTTCCTCTGTGGAAACATATATGGAATAACAATAGTATTACTTTAAGAACACCCCTCTGATATTTGAGGAAGTTGTCTCCACCACCATCAATGATCTCAGACAGGTGAATTAGGAAATAGATTTAGAATTATGACCTATATTGATCAATCCCCCTTGACTCCCATGGATCATGATATGTATATTTAGTTATAAAGTAGAAAAAATACATATTCATTTGGAATTATATAGAAATTTCTATGTTGAACCCATTTTTGGATTTGCATCACCTAAGCCTACCTAAAAACCATTTGGTTTCAAGTAAGAAAATAGGTGGATACACCCCAGTCATGCTACTAATATAGAATGTGATGATTAAAAATATATCAAATTAAACATTTACCTCAAAGAAAATAACACAAAAAAGATCTCCAAAATCATCCCTATGAGGAAGGAAAATTGTCAGATCATGGTAACCATTAATTTCAAACACCTTAATAAACGCTTCCTAAAAAAAATTCCCATTTCCAACAATAGAACTTTTGATCAATGTGACTGTTGGATTCTAATCCCTTTACATCATGGATGGGTATTTAGAGTATAATCAAATAAAGGTGGCCCTTATATACAAAGATTCCACCACCATCAAATCACCTTAGAGGATTAATTTATATCAGTTTATTCCCTTTCAATTAGAGAATGTGGTCACTAGATACAAATATTCCCTCCATCATATATTTAATCCCTTTTTTGGATGTATACGAGATATTTTTTTACTGACATGGTGGTCAAATATCAACAGTGATGTGATCACTCACAAATCCACAAAAAATATTCCAAAAAATTTGTAATTTCAGTTTTTATATGCATCCTATTAATTTTTATTTTAGAGTTATTTTAAGAAAATTTTGTTGATTTTTTGTACACCACTATGGCCTCAAGATCGATATGGAAAATACTAGTGAAATCCTTATATTGTCACCCAATCAAAATATTAATGAACCGAGGGGGTCTAAGGGAACCTGAATTACATTAGTTGTTTTATAGATAAGGTAGATGAAAAATCTCCCTCATTCCCTAAGTTAATAAAAAACTATTTTACCTACTTTTGTGATAAAGACTTCCATGATGCCTTTGATAATATCAATATGTACGTACTTCACCCACTAGTAGTGATTATTCTAATAAAACTAAATTATATTATCTTATATGTGGCCACTATAGAACGTTATATTGGTTCTATCCTTTCATATAAAAATTATTTCGGAATGAAAATAGCCTATACTATCTTTGTAGAACAATTATAAGTATGGCTACCCTATATTATTATTTTGATATTAACTTACTTAATCTCATACTTTCAGTGGAAAAATATAATAGACTACTTTTATCATCATGAATTCCACATAGACTCTAATATTTACCTAATCATGTACTTCCTTGACCGCCTTATGCTAACTATGAGTTTGGCCCGATTGAAGGTTATTCTGAAAACATATGACATCTAGTTCATGTCATAGAAGGAAGTTAAAGGGATGTCCCTAGGTAATTTCCATGTGACCCATCCACCCCAAGAAATCACACCTATAGACATAGAACATCTAGAAAAAGTGGTTTTCTATGACCATGACACTCCCTGAATGTGGAAGATTTATTTTTATGGTGCCTCTAGAATTCCAATTGTAATAACTATGGAAAACATATGAATTAGCTAGGTTATTTTAAGTATTATATTTGTTTTCCCAAACAATGAAATTATTCCCTAATCATTCTCAATATATCTAGGATTCACTAATAATGAGGTAATATAACAAGACCTCATTATCATATTTAGACTATCCCTATTGTAGCAGATATAATACCAAGGCATCAAAGGGGTTTCAGAGCTTGTGATTAAAATATCAGTGACAAGAATTCCATAAAGAAGGATGAATTGTACCCTCTCATCAGTTATGATATAGTATTAATGGACAAATTCAATTTTAAACCAATATTTCAACACATACTTCAATAAAAAAAATATCATATCAACACACTGAATAATAATACCATAGTCTTGGCTAACCCAAATCATGACAATGTGATTTTCATCCACGTGCACTAATGAGTGGTCTCATCATTCATCATTTGGGACATGGAGGAAATCAGTCCAGTCAATAATTTCCCAGATCATGATAAACCAATAACCACCCCAAGAGAGATGGATCAATTAGTCGATTACCTCTAATATGTGACCCTCTTTTTATATCAATCCAAAAAGGAATACACTCAATGTTGAGCAATGAAAATTTCCCTTCAGGATGGTCCAAATGAGAAAAAAATCCCCCTAAAATTATACTTGGAGGGAATTATCCTCAGATGCATTGCAGAAGGATAGATTTCTTCCATCATGGAAGATGTCTGTGTAGGATCCTATGATTCTCATCAGTTCAGGACCAGACTCCCTCATCAAATTGAGAGGGTTGGTTACTACTGATAAAAATAATAATGAACTTTATGTAATTCACCAAAATATTTCATTCATTTTGGATTCATGAAAACTTCATCCATCAAATCCCAGAGTTTCAACATATAGCTAAATATTTATGGTTTTTTTATGTGGAATTGAAATTGTGGGGCCATATATACACTGGCTAAAACAAATCTATTTAATTAAATCTTTACTAATATTTATTTTTTTCAAATAGGATGAGGAAGTAACTCTCAAAGAATATAGGATGTAGAATATCATAAACATCATGATGTTCAATTTTGTCACTATATTTGGTGTTCCTAACAATATATTTATGGAAAGTGGACCCAACATCTATTATACTGAATTAAAGAAATTTTACCTAGAGTAAAACATCATATCCAACCATTAGTTCCTCTATCTTTTAGTGGAAATTGGATAAATTTAAGAATTAATTACAACTTTATCAAATATAACAAATAAAATTGTGAAAAATTTCATGAATTCGTAGTCATAAAATATCCATCATGCTTTCTGGGTCTAACATACCACCGAATATAATCCCCCACAAGAGATTCCATATTAATTGGTGTATGGAACCAAAGTAATGTTTTCCATTGAAGAGTAGTTTCCCTCACTCTGAATAGATATATGTAGAAAATTATCAAATTATGATAAATCACCAAAATGGATGGATGTGTTGGAATAAGTCAATGAGAAAATGTGGAATACACTGCACACACTCGAAGTGCATCATTTTATGATCTTGAAAAACATTAATAAAAAGGATTACCTCCAACAATTCCTTAAAGGATAATTGGATTTGGCTCTGATAACCCCAATGATACTAGGAATGAGAACTCCAATGCTAGAACCCAAGTTGGAAGGTCCTTGAATCACACATAAGTTTTATTTCAATGGACCCTACTCATTGATCAGAGAAGATGGTGAATGCATTACACCTCCCACAAATTCAATAATTTCTAATAAGTCCTAATTTTATATGTAATTCAACATCCCAATTCCAATATACCTGACTCTAAACTACATATCATCCTATTTCCAAGTAGAAATAAATTAAAAAGAAAAACATCCCATGTTCCCTATAGAAAGACTCGAAACTACAAAACATCCCAAAACCTATATTAAATACATTAAATTGAATAACATATTTCCTCCTAATACCAAGATATTAAACTGAATGGAATATATCCATACGAGAAGATGTTAAACTTCATAAAAAAATTCCTTACAACATGATGTTAAAATGTAAGTAGAATGTTAATTCACTGAAGGTTCAATGCACATCCGCTGGATCTATGGGAATAAAAATTGAATTATTCTTGTCCCTATATGTGAGTAAAATCTACATATAGAATTTTTCCATTCAATAACTACATGTGGATTGATTCCAATTATCACAATATACATTGTGACACATGGATCTCAAATCCTATGTACCGGTATTATTTAAATAGAAATAATTCTCTCCTCTACATATGGGTCAGACCTGCGTGAAGAGTTTTCCATTCAATAACTATGTGTAGATTTATTCCTATTATTATAGGATATGTAGTGACACACAAATCTGCAATCTAAGGTCAAACCAAAATATCAATGGGAAAAACATCCCCATTAACATATGATTCATACCTACATAGAGATTATTTTATTCAACGGAAACATGTGGCATGATTCTTATAGATATAGGATGCATAGTGATACCCAAATCACTAATAATGAGTTAGCTATAATATAAATATTAAAATATGTCCCCCAACATATGGGTGTAACCTATGTAAATAGTTTTTTGTTCAAGAACTATGTGTGGCTTGATTTATATTACAACATGACACATAGTGGGACCAATATCCTAAATCATGGGTCCATCCACAATATCAATGGATGAAATTACCCTCTCTGCATATGGGTTAGAACTATATGGAGATTTTCTCATTTAATAACTACATATGGTTTGATTACAATTCTAATATGACACCTAGTGTCACCTAGATCCCAAATCCTTGGTCTATCCATAATATAAACCAAAAAGTCCCCTCTTTTATATTGGTCAAAAATACATAGAGTTTTCCAATCAAGAACTATGTGTGGTATGATTAATATTACTATGAGATGTGTAGTGACCACCAAATCCATAATCTTGGGACCATCTAATATTTTAATGGAAAAAATTATCCACTCTATGTATGGGTCAGGATGGCATGGAGAGTTTTAAATTCAAGAAATATGTGTGTATTTATTCATATTACTATAGGGTACGTAGTGGCACCCAGATCAAAAATATGGGATGCCTCTCCAATATAAAAATAATAAATTACCCCTCTTTATATGGATTTAACCTAGATGAAGTGTTTTCAATTACATAACTGTATGTAGCTTTATTTTTTTACTATAGGATGAAAAGTGACACCCCAATCCCAAATACACGTTCTATCCATAATATCAATAGAAAACATTCCCCCTTGTATATGGTTAAGAATTTTTTAGAGATTTTAAATTCAGTAATTTCTTGTGGCTTGATTCCTAATATTGGGATATATAGTGACACCCATAACTAAATCATGTTTCTATCAGTAATATAAAAATTTCCGCATCCCTACGTATGGTTCAAGACTTCATAGTAAATTTTCATTCAAGAAATATGTGTGGAATACCTCCTATTACAAAAGGATATATAAAAATTCTCAGAAAACCAATCCTAGGTCCATCTGCAATATATAAAATGAAAAAATGCACTCATCCCTACATATGTGAAGACCTATGATGAGAAATATCTAATAACTATGTGTTTCCTAATTATTTCTATCATAGGATATGTTTTGATGCATATATCCTCAATTTGAGGCATATCCTTGAGTTATCATCACTCTTAATAATGTCCTTCCATGAGAGTTAGATCCATGAAGTGTTTATATTTCACAATAAATTATGTACACCACTACATATTACTTGTAATGTAATATCTTGTGTTATAATCAACTACCCATTTATCACATGTTTCTCACACTAAGCATGGGTCATGTGATCTTAGGGAACCTAGTAAGTAACTGTGGATTGTGAAACTAAGATGTGTCATGGATAGGGAACTGTATCCTAGTTGAATGATGTTAAACATCATCATCATGTCCTATTAGCATGACATTAAACTGCATGACAATTCCTTAGTCACATGATGTCAAACAATAATATAACATCCTAGTCATGTGACATTAAACCACATGACAGTAGGTCATCATTCCAAACAAATCACCCCTGATAAATGTGTATTGAAGAATTGCATGTACTATTCCATCACTGTAATGTTTTTTTCAATACATGTTGGAATACCCATTAGATATCTCAGTCCCTTATGTAATATTACAGTATCCACAAACCAAAATCATATGCTCTGTATCTGAGTTTATACCAACAAATTGCTAATATTGATATCCTTATCTTATAACTTGATGTACCTTGGGATCCCTTGCTCATGGTTCTCCCCTATTGAAATTGTGTAATAGGAAATAGTTTATCCAAAGGTACCCCAAAATGATTTAATGGAGAATGAAACAATTCTATGGATCTTGTTCCTATAGTATATTTAATCCCATATGAGAGGTCACCCTAAAACTTAGGAATTATTGTCCTGACTGTGTGGAATATGGGATTTTACCATTATCAATGGTTGACCTACACCAACTGGTTTCTAGCCTTAGTTAACTAAGATATTTTTGTTTTATGATTTATAGTCCCCATAAACCAACTATTCATGTGTATTTTGATACCATCTATGTTACTCATTTGTGCGTTGTACCCACTATCAAAAAAGATTATGAAATTTCATTCTTATACCCATTTGTTTTAGGTTATGTGTCCTCCATGAAAAACTAACTTCCATAATATTTGAAATTAATTTTGGAGATCCCCTTATAAAACATCATTCCCAAAATATATATCACCTATTTCCCCACATCCAAGAGGAATCTTGAATAAAATCTGTGGTTTATGCCTTCATTTCCCATGTTTGGGTGGCACGATACTAAACCGCGTGATATTTATAAATGAACTATATATAGTTTGATTCTAGTAATATATTATACATATTCATGTTTGGATCGTCTATTTTTGGAACATCCATTAAATTTACTTGTCACATGTTGTTAAACTTCACAACAACATCCTAGTCACTTGATGCTAAACTGCATGAAAAAGGTCTTCAGGTGGAACCGATCAACCCCACTAATGATTGTTGTAACGACCTAGAATTATATGAAAGAGAATTCAATTCTTCTTATTATTTCACATAGTATAAATCCTATAAAATCACTTCGAAAAAAATTAAAACCTTTATAAATAAAGAATAAATTAAATGAGATGTATTCTTGGAGGTTAAGGAACCTATACTGATGAAATAGAAACATGACCATAAGAAGAGTATATTACCCTTATCAATAGAAAATTGGTAAAATAAATAGTAATCTCACCCATTAAATTATAAATAAAATTTATGCATATTATAAATTAAATAATTACATAATTATATCATAGTATAATTAAATAAATAAATTCAAAATTATTAATTAAGTGTTGGTATTTTTTTGAGTGCTAAATATTTTATTACAATTTTATAAATAATAAAATTATTGTAAAGGAAATTAATTTTGATAAATTGTATTCATAAATATTTAATATTTTTTATTATTAATTTACGATAATTTAATGAGGCATTAGTTAATTATTCAAAATATTATAAAATAATTTATACTATTAAAAACTTTATTTTTTTAATAAATGATAATTTAAGAAAAATTAATATCAAGAAAATTGTTTTCCTAAAATAAAATTCATTTTTATTCTACATGTTTAAAAATGGCTGTGATTTTTTTTCATTTTTCTGAAATACATGAATTTTTGTTGAATAATAAAATATGGTAATTTACAGTTTAAATAAATTTTAGGTTAAATAATCTATTTTTTAAGACAAGGATTATTTAAGAATCATAATATCAAACTTACGTTCATTTTTTGTAATATATTTTATGATAATTCTCAATCTATACATATTCTTGAGAAAAAATAATTATCAAATGATTTTTTTTATAAAAACACCTCTCTCGTGAACTATAAATACCACAACTTATTGTCAAACCTTCCATGAATTGTGCCTTGTCGAATTTATGGAAAATCCTATTCCCAAGCTCTTGGAACATGTCTAGGAGCTCTTTGTCTCATCAAAATACCAAATACTTCTCCTTAAAGAAGTTATTAAAGAGGAAAATATAAATAGGTAAATACCATTTTCTTTTTATTTTAATTTCTTTTCATGTTCTATTATTTTTTATTCTCTCCTCACCTTCCCTAATCAAAATGGAATGAATGATCTGTTACCTTATAGATACAGAAATTTTATTATACTAATGGAATAATTCACCATCAATCCCCTTCTCGCATCCCTTTTATTCTCAAAAAGGAAATGTTGTCCCTTAGGTGTTGTATAATTTCCTTCAATAATGAAATTTTTTCATTTTCCTTAACTGTCTTCAAGGATGTTCATAAAAAAATTATGATTGAAAAATATTTTTAAATTTATATTAAAACAATTTTTAATTTCTGGTAGTAACATATTTACATAATACATAACGATAAACCAAAATGGGTTTATTCTGATCAAAAATATCTTAAATTAATCTAAACAAATATCATTAACATTTTATCTAATGATTCATCCTCATATCTATGTAAAAAACATAAATAAAACCAATATCACTTCTTTATATTCATTAATAACATATATTAAAAATTCTATAGAATTATTCACATTTGACATTTTAGAGTCCCAAAGCATGACGTACATGGACATTTCATTACTTTTTCGGAATACTTAATACATAAAAAAAATATACACACATGGACCGTAATAGTTTAGTGTCTTTGGAAACTCGGAAAAATATTCTTTTAATCATGGTGAAATATTTTCAACATCTCCCATAAAGAACTTCCCCTTTTGTTTTCTTACCTAAAACCTTTCTTTATATCATGGGGAAAATAAAACATAAAAAGGGTGAGCTCAAATGCTCAGTAAGGGTAAACATAGAGAACATAAAACAATCCATAAACATTTGAATGCAAAAAGATGAACATAAAATCTAAACATCAAAATATTGAGCGAAGACATAAATCTTGGAAGTACGTAAGGCATATATCATAAAGAACATCAATCATGATAAAATATCATGGGAATAAAACATGTAATTTTTGAAAACCCTTAATCAAATGATATGATTTACATAGTAGCCAAGGCATTGCTTCCAATACCATCTTAGTGGACAAAGTCCTTTTCTGGATCGAGTTCACTCCTTGTTCCAGTCTTGTATCACTGAACCAGATTAACTTACAATTCCATCCATGTCTATCTCATGAGATATAAATCTTTACCCAATGCATTTTAAGGAGATATAGGTCCCACCCATCTCATAATGGAACCATTCTTACTTGTACCGCAACATGAACATAAATCATTCATCATTACCCAAAGTATAAAATCAGTTTCATAAACATCATCCCATCATAACATAATCCATACAAAAAAATGGATATCAATTCATCATAAAAAAAGTGAAACCATGTAGAGACATTATACTTGAAACATACACATGTGAAATAATGTCATATTACATGGAAAATAGTTTTGATAAAACACATGAAGTGAATTCTTCAGGAAAATATCCTTTCTTCTTCAAAATCATTTTCTTTTCACAAAATGCCATTAAATTTTTAAAGAAAAGTATTTTGTTGAAAATAGTCATAAATTTTTGTAGATTAAGCTTCATGAAAATGAGGAGTTTTGAAACAAGAAAAATCTGTTCACGTGGTATAAGTTAAAAATAACAGTCTTCTTGTACTTTTGTCGGAAAAGTCAAAAAGTTACTCGTGTGGAAAACAAAAGTAAGTTTCCTTTCATAACATGTGGTAAAATTCAAAAATGGGTAAAATGGAGTTTAAAATTACATGAATTTTTTTAGAAAACATGGTCATGGATGGTAACAATAACCCCAGTAAATACTTACGAATAACAATCATGGATAAGAATGAGATTGGAATAGTTATCCCTTACAAAGATCTTATTCTAAATAAAACAGATAACTTATTTGTATTCAATATAAGGTCACATAAAGAAATTATAACTACATGATAAGATATAAAAATTCATTTCTCACATAATCAAAGAATGACATAAATAAGAAAGAGAATATCAACCCAAAGAACGCGAATTGGGTTAAGAAGTTCCCTTACCTCATGTCCGACTCGACTTGATCGTTCTTTAATCTCTTGAATAATAAACCAAAGTTAATTTATACTTTCTTAAGAACCTTTTTAAATTTTATTATTCCTTTTATATCACCTATTACCATGTTATAAACATTATGTAACCATTTATGTTAATAATGTTCGTTTTGTCGATATTTGGTACTTGGCCAAAAATGGACTTCTTATAATTACAAGTTATTCATGTGGTCAAAGGTTCATTATATCCAGAATTATATTCATGATTTATATTTCATATATATCATATATATCCATCATATAAATTTATTTATAATAGAACATAACATATCGAGGTAAGAAATGAAACACACCGTTCATGGAGACGGTAAGTCATACGTACACATGAACGCTACATTCATTTCTATTTCTTATTTTAATGGAATTAAAATATAATGATACATTGGTATATAATAATTCCAGTATAATATTTTATATAATATCATCAACTCCATTCTTTATACATCCCACATAAGGCATTAACGAATCACATCACTTTGAGGGGGTGGTAGTCCGCACTTCCTCAAATGAGATTATCGTATTTACCCACTTTGGAAACAATAATGGATTGATATAATTGGGAAGTAAATAATAATAAGGAAATAATAAATATCATATATATCATATATAAATACAGTGCAATCATAATGGCCACCATGAGAGGCTGTAGGAGAGAATCGAGCAATCATCGTTTCACGAGGCGTTAGTTTTCCATCCACAGAAACTTTATGTTCTTCATCCATTAGATGGAGTTGTGTGCAATTGTAGTTATAATCCATATAATAACAATATCCTAGTATATTTAGAATACTGGTGTTGTTACAAGATAAATTATTAAAAATATTTTAGGGGTGGAGAAGTAGAATTAAAGGAAACAGTTTAAGAGAACCTGTTACCTTTAATATGGGTAACTTATTTTGGTTTGAACCAAAAGGACTTCTTGAAGTGCCTTGTGCCTATGGTAAGGCTTCTAGGGGGAGGATAGGGATATAAGGATATTAATTGGCCGAGTTTGGACGAGAAAAATGGCATGAAAGGTGTGAGGAATTGGATAGAAATAGTCTTATTTTATAAGGGGGGGGGCTCTTTTGGAATGTGTGAAAATATTATTTTATTATAAACTTATCTTCAGTTTAAAAAGATCCAAAATCATTAAATATGACTATAATATGACTCATGGTCTAAATAAAATCATCCAATCATAATTGGACATGTTTTGGATAATATTTTAATCAATACAATCTTATTTATTTAAATAATTTATTAATGAGGTAAATATTGCATCATTATTGTGTCATAAATAATTTAATTTATTTGAGTTCTAAGAATTATAAAACAAATACCATCATGTAGGAAATATTTTTATCTTTCCAATGAATATTTATATACGAAAATATAATTTATATAACCCCTTTATAAAAATTAATTACTAAAAGATTTTTGTTAATGTCAATTTTGTCTTTACATTAAATTAATTAATCCAAATTGTCATTATCAATTCCAAGTGTCTCAATGGGGTCCCAAAATCGGCCCAAGGATGCCCATGGTCGGTCAATACTCATCCAATAAGGTTAGGATAAGTGTTGAGGTAATTTTGAATTATTATAATATTCTTTTAACCTTGAATTACCCTATTTACCTTTAACCATAATAAATAAAAGTCCAAAGTTACTATTCACCAAAAATTATTTTCATCTTATTGAACCAAATTTTACTTCTTGATAACAACCATGTATGTAAGAATTTTGAAATTCAATTTACAGAAGTGGTAAAATTTCATTTAAATGAAAGAGTCAGTTTTTTAATTACCACTAAGTGGTTTCACTATTCATCAAAAATTGATGTTTTTCAGAAAAATACCAAAAATTCAGCCGAAGATATATTTGATATTACAAATTCAAAAAGGATGTATATTTTCTAAATTCCAAAAAAAGAAGTGGAATTAATTAATTTTAAAATTAATTCTCGTTATCAAAACAATTAGCGTGTTTTTAAGAAACAATAACTATCTAAAGATCAACACTTGTTTATGTCCAAATTCAAAGTGAAATTAATTCCAATTACCAAAATTGGATTAAATGGTAAAAATATATTCTAATTACACTTTAAAACAATTAAAAAGATAATCTAACCATATAAATTATTGCAATGAAAAAATTTGTTTTTAATTAAAATATAGTGTGGTTTTACTATTCATTAAAATATAAAAGTTATCCGAATAATATGAAAAAATTATCCAAATTAAAATTTTATATCCTGATTCCAAATAAGAATTTTATTTTGTCAAATTGAACTTATAAAAATGTCAAAAATTAGATTTAAATTGGGTTTGTCATCAAAAGGCAGCAAAACATCATTTTTTGAAAAATACTAATTTTACACGAAAAAATTATATTGTTCTCATACCATGTTATAGAATATATGTAATATTAATAATAATGTTATAAAATTAAAAATTAAGTTAATACTATTCATAACGTTTAGTTCATAGTAAATTATAATCATATATCATTGTTTAGTCAAACTTGGTATTGCATACAACACACGCTATCGGGGAAGGTTGTGATTGCATGTAATGCAAGCCAAGTTAGGGTTGTGTGTGGTGTAAGACTCCTTCTTCGTTGCATATAACAAAATAAAACCATATTTAATTTATACATTGAATATATATATATATATACACTCAATGTTGTCTAGAATAAATACTATCAAACGAACATGAAATTGTGTGAAACACGATCCAAAAATAGTATTGTGTATACTGCAAGATAATACAGTATTGTGTATGGTGCAAGATAATCTTGGTGTAGTGTACAACAGAAGATATGAAAGAAATTAAAAAGAATATATCTCATAAAATCTCGGGGTGTTACATTCTACCCCCCTTAAAATGAATTTCTCCTTCAAAATTCGTCGGGGGTAATAATTGGTTTATTACTTGAGAGTTTCTTTCATAGAAACCCACATCGTAAAAAGGAATACTAAAATTTCATTTTAAAAAAATTATGTATGAAACATAATGGATACCCAAATTCAATCATCACCGTGTTTCCACATAGGAGATCATAGGTGAAAATATGGATATGGAGGAGAAATCTAACCATCATGATCCGATGGAGAGTGGTAGAGAACATGGCTATGAAAAATCCAACAATCAAAAAGCCATAAATTTGTGAATATCTAAGGTACTATCTGATTCATTGGATATGAGGACACTAGGAAAAAAAATTTGTTTTTCAAGAACATTTCCCTAAAGTTGAAGAATAATTAAAAGAAATACATACTTGATTTTTGTACAATTTCACAGTTCTTTGTGCCTTGAACATTTTTCACATCATCTCTTAAATAAATAAAGTTTAATTTGTCATTCATTAAGTGTTAACAGATCATGTGATAGAATGATGGGTCATTCCATCTGTCTCAAAAAAAGGTTATAAAAAGTTATCAAATATACATAAGTCCACCTATGGTGAGGTTAATCGTATATGATTCCAAAGATGAACATATACTTGATCTATCATATCGCTTAAAATAAAACTAGTTTCTACTAACCAGGGACTTCCTGTAGGCCAGTGGTAGGTGATAAAGGCCTGTCATACTTCGGTTGTGGGATCGATTCCTAAAACCTTGTCCGACGCGATGGGTTGTTGCTCGTCTTTTAGGA
The DNA here is from genome assembly GCA_963277665.1 of Viscum album. Classification (NCBI taxonomy): domain Eukaryota; kingdom Viridiplantae; phylum Streptophyta; class Magnoliopsida; order Santalales; family Viscaceae; genus Viscum; species Viscum album. The sequence goes on along the minus strand of OY728151.1, from coordinate 284,364,399 downwards.
TTTACTTTTTCTAAAACTATATTATTATAACATCCCATCAATAATATTGATAAAAAAGTTCTAACCTTAATCAATGCTATCTAATTTCTGACATAATCCATTCCAATCGTTAGACATTTCCAAAATACATCTGTCCAATCTCATAGTATAAAGAAAATGATTACTGGAAAGGTCACATAATAAGCACGTGAATACAATCATTTATCCCTCATATATCACAAAATATATCTTGTTGGTAACATTCCAAACAAGTGAATACCTTAATCATGTATTCTTTTGAAACATGAATTACCATTAATCCTTTGTGAAAACATGAATGCTGTCAAAACATAACTCTTTCAACATACCAAAATCCCAAAATTTCTATATACTCAAACCATGATATCACTTTGTCCTTTTATCAGTCATGAGCTCATGAATACTATCATACATATTATTTTCTCCTTATACCTTCATTATGTGCATATCATCTAATTCCAAAAAATATTTCAATCACTTTTCTTGGTTACTGGTACCGTAAAATTATTGAAAATCATAATGGACCAATACATAGATATTCCAATATACCATAAAAGCAACTCAACAACATTATTCTGGAATACCAATACATAAACACTTCAATCCATCATTTTCAATGATTTTCATGGAATAAGTCCTTACTTGATTTATAAGTAACCTCTTAGGTCAGGGCATTGAGTTGGGTAATTCCCATGTTCTCCACAGATAAGACATTGAACACTATAATAGTCAATCACTCTATGACCCTTCTCTCCACACAGATAACATCTTCTCCTTCATTGGATGTATTCATCAAGGTTCTTCTTCCCTTCTTTAGAAATATCAATATTCCTTTCTCTATGAACCTCACCATGAGAATATGCATAAAATTCCATATTACTCTTATTTGATGAATTAGAAATACCACTATAGTTCACCATGTTACTAATATATCGTGATGAATCAATTAGCATAATCACAAAATCATTGTTTCTAGGAATTACGCAATTTCGTTTCTCATAGCCACCAATTTTTCTATTGGATTCAATGTTGACCCAATTCCCTCTAGTTCCCTCCCTTGACTAAAATGAAAAACCATGGTGTCAGGAACCGTTAAAATAACAAGGAACCACATAATCATAAAAAGTAAATTATGGGATGTATAAATTATTGCACATTCTTTATTCCACGACACCCTAGGTTCACCTTAGGTTATTCATGATCGTCAAAATAATTCTAGTACTGTAACCTATAGTTATACTAAACCTTAGGGACATCCCTAAAAATCCCTTAGAAATATCACTAGGGATCTCACCGAAGTTTTATCATCCTAGTTTCCAAATGTTAATTAAACATTTACTCTTATACCAACTGTAGAGACCCAAAGCATGACATACGTGGACATTTCATTACTTTTTCGGAATACTTAATATATAACAAAAATAGTCACACAAGGACCGTAAGAGTTTAGTGTCTTTGGAAACTTGGAAAAATATTCTTCTAATCATGGTGAAAGATCTTAAACAACTCCCATAAAGATCTTTCCATTTTGTTTTCTTACCTATAACCTTTATTTGTATCCTGTGGAAATGAAAACATAAAAAGGCTGAGCTCAAATTCTCAGTAAGGGTAGACATAGAGAACATAAAATAATCCATAAACATTTGAATGAAAAAACATGAACATAAAATCTAAACATCAAAATCTTGAGCAAAGACATAAATCTTGGAAGTACGTAAGGAATATATCATAAAGGAAATTCAATCATGACACAAATTTATGGGAATAAAACATGTAATTGTGGATAACCATTAAGACCATGATATGATTTCCATAGTATCCAAGGCATTGCTGCCAAGACCATTTTAGTGGAAAAAGTCCCTTTCTGAATCGAGTTCACTCCTTGTTCCAGTCCTGTATCACGGAACCGGATTAACTTACCATTCCGGCCATGTCTATATCATGAGATATAAATCTTTACCCAATGCATTAGAGGGAGATATAGGTCCCACCCATCTCATAATGAAATCATTCTTACTTGTTCCACATCGTGAAGATAAATCATTCATCATTACCCAAAGTATAAAATGATTTTCATTAACATCATACCATCATAACATAATCCATAAAAAAATGGATATCATTTCAACATAAGAAAAGTGAAACCATGTAAATCATAGAGACATTATACTTGAAATATACACATATGAAATAAAGTCATCTTAGATGGAAAATAGTTTTGATAAAACACTTGAAATGAATTCTTGAGGAAAATATCCTTTCATCTTCAAAATCATTTGATTTACATAAAATTCCATGAAATTTTAAAAGAAAAGTAATTTGTTGAAAATAGTCATAAAATCTTGTAGAGTAAGCTTCATGAAAATGAGGCGTTTTGAAACTGTAAAAATTTGTTCACGATGTATAAGTTAAAAACAACATTCTTTTCATAATTTTGTTGGAAAAGTCAAAATTTTCCTCATGTGGTAAAAAAAGTAAGATTCCTTTCATAACATGTGGTAAATTTCAAAAATTGGTAAAAAGGACTTCAAAATACATGATGTTTTTTTGAAAACATCGGCATGGATGATAACAATAACCCCCGTAAATACTTACGAATAACAATCTCTAATAAGAATGAGATTGGAATAGTTATCCCTTAAAAAGATATTTTTGTAAATAAAACAGATCACTTAATTGTATTCACTATAAGGTCACATAAAGAAATTATAAATACATGATAAGATATAAAAATTAATTTCTCACATAATCAAAGAATGACATAAACAAGAAAGAGAAGATCAAACCAAAGAATATAAATTGGGTTAAGAAGTTCGCTTACCTCGTGTACGACTTGACTCGATCGTTCCTTAATCTCCTAAATAATAAAACAAAGTTAATTTCTACTTTCTTAAGAACCGTTTTAAAGTTTATTATTCTTTTTATATCACTTATTACCATGTTATAATCATTATGTAACCATTTAAGTTAATAACGTTCGTTTTGTCTATATTTGGTACTTGAGTTAAAATGGAATTCTTATAATTACATGTTATTCATGTGGTCAAAGGTTCATTATATCACTACTAGAAATGTGTCCTTTCCCAACACTTCTATACCCCCCTTCCCAACGGTTTGGCCAAACCGTTGGGAAAACCCACTTTGTGGCCACTTTTCCCAATGGTTTTCCAAAACCGTTGGGAAAGGTCCAATTTGTGGCCACTTTTCCCAACGGGTTGGCCAAACCGTTGTGAAAAGGGACCTATACCAATGGTTGTCAAAACCCTTGGTATAGGTCCTTTGATTTTTTATCGGATCCTCTTAACCAGAACATTCTACAAATCAAAATTGAATATAATAATGATAATATATATATAAATATATATATATATTTATGAAATTATGTTCACAAAAGTCATGTTAGGTTAGTGGTTAGGTCGTTCAATGATAAATTGGAGGTCCTGGGATCAAATCCCAACGAATGATTTTTTTGTAAATACATATACCAAAGGTTTTATGGAACTGTTGGTATAGATTTTCATATTAATTATACAAACAGTTTTCAAAACAATTGTTATAGGTCTATACCAACGGTTTTCCAAAAACCATTGGTATAGACCTATCCCAACGGCTTACTTGCCTACGGTTATCCAAACCGTTGGTATAGGTTAGTTTTCCAGTAGTGTATCCATAATTATATTCATGATTTATATGTCATATATATCATAAATATCCAGCATATACATGTATTTATAAAGTACATAACATATGGAGGAAAGAAATGAAATGCACCGTTCATGGAGACGGTAAGCCGTACGTACACATGAGCGCTACTTTCATTTCTATTTCTTATTTTAATGGAATTAAAATATAATGATACATAGGTATATTATAATTATAGTATAATATCATATATAATATTATTAACTCCATCCTTTATACATCCCACATAAGGCATTAAAGAATCACATCACTTTGAGGGGGCGGTAGTCCGCACTTCCTCAAATGAGATTATCGTATTTACCCACTATGGAAACCATAAAAGGTTGATATAATTTGTAAGTAAAGAAGAATAAGGAAATAATAAACATAATATATATCATATAAAAATACAGTTCCATCATAATGGCCACTATGAGAGGCGGTAGGAGAAAATCGAACAATCATCGTTTCGTGAGGCCTTAGTTTGTCATCCACAGAAACATAATGTTATTCACCCATTAGATGGAGGTGTGTGTCAGTTTAGTTCGAATAATTCTCATAATAACATCCTAGTATATTGAGTATACTGGTTTTGTTACAAAATAAAGTATTTAAAAGAGTTTAGGGGTTGGATAAGTAGAATAAAAGAAAACAATTAAAGAGAAACTGTTACATTTAATATGGGGAACTTCCGTTGGTTTGAACCAAAAGGACTTCTTGAAGTGCCTTATGCCTATAATAAGGCTTCTAGGGGGAGGATAGGGATGTAGTTAGATTAATTGGGAAGAGGTTGGACTAGAAAAATGTCATGAGAGATGTGAGGAATTGGATAGAAATGGTCTCTTTTTATAAGGGGGAGGAGGGGCTCTTTTGGAAAGTGTGAAAATATTATTTTATTATAAAATTATCTTCGGTTTCAAAAGGACCAAAAATCATTAAATTAGAATATAAGATGACTCATGGTCTAAATAAAATCATCCAATCATAATTGGACGTGTTTTGGATAATATTTTAATCATTATAATCTTATTTATTTAAATCATTTATTAATGAGGTAAATACTGCATCATTATTGAGTCATGCATAATTTAATTTATTTGATGTCTAAAAATTATAAAAAAATAGAATCATGTAGGAAATATTTTTATATTTCCAACGAATATTTATAGTCGAAAAGATAATTTATATAAACCCTTATAAAAATTAATTAATTAATGATTTTTGTTAATGTCAATTTTGTCTTTACATTAAATTAATTAATCCAAATTCTCATTATCACTACGAAGTGGCTCAATGGGGTCCCAAAATCGACCCAAGGATGCCCAGTTTCGGCCACTACTAATCCAATAATGTTAGGACAAGTGTTAAAAGAATTTTGAATAATTATAATATTCTTTTAACCTTGAATTACCCTATTTACTTTTAACCGCAGTAAATAAAAGTAAAAAGTTACTATTCATAAAAAATTATTTTCATCTTATTAAACCACATTTTACTTCTTTATAACAATCATGTATGTCATATTTTTCAAATTCAATTCACATAAGTGGAAAATTTTCATTTAAATGAAAGAGTCAGTTTTTTAACTACCACTAAGTGGTTTCACTATTAATCAAAAATTGATGTTTTTTTAGAAAAATACCAAAAATTCAGCCGAAGCTATATTTTATATTCCAAATTCAAAAATGATGTATATTTTTCCAAATTCATAACATATAAGTGAAATTAATTAATTTTAAAATTAATTCCCCTTATCAAAACAAATAGTGTGTTTTTAAGAAACAATAACTACCAAAAGATCGACACTTGTTTATGTCCAAATTCAATGTGAAATTAATTACAATTACCAACATTGTATTAAATGGTAAAAATATGTTCTAATTAAAATTTAAAACCAATTAAAAAGATATTCTAACCATATAAATTATTGCGATGAAAAAAGTTGTTTTTAATAAAAATATAGCGTGTTTTACTATTCATTAAAATATGAAAGTTATCCGAATAATTTGAAAAAAGTATACAAATTAAATTTTTATATCCTATTTCCAAAGTAGAATTTTTTGTTGTAAAATTTAACTTATAAACATGTAAAAAAACTAGATTTAAATTGGGTGCACCATCAAAATGCGGTAAAACTGCATTTTAAAAAAATACTTATTTTACCCGATAAATTTATTTTGTTCTCATACGATGTTCTAGAAAATATGTATGATGAATAATAATGTTATAAAATTAAAAATGTAGTTAGTACAAATAAAAATGTCTAGTTCATAATAAATTATAACCATATATCATATTTTAGTGAAACATTGTATTACGTACAACACACGCTATCGAGGAAGGTCGCGATTGCGTGTAATGCAATCCAAGTCATGGTTGCGTATTGTGCAAGACTCCTTCATCTTTGCGTATAAAAGAATCCAACCATATTTCATTTATACAATTAATATATATATATATACACTCAATGTTTCATAGAATAACTAATATCAAACAAACATGAAATTGTGGGTAACACGATCCAAGAATAGTATTGTGTATACTGCAAGCTAATACGGTGTTGCGTATAGAGCAAGATAGTCGTGGTGCAGTGTACAACAAAATATATGAATGAAATTAAAAAGAATATATCTCATAAAATCTCTGGGTGTTACAGAGATGGACTCATTTACATATAAACAAGTGAACCGATCAAGAAAACCATGAAAAAGAATTCTCCTGAATGATGAAATTAAACTCTATAACTCATAAATAATTCAATAAATTAACATATTAAAACTATAATGAATCAAATATAGATAAATTTGGTTTTGAGTTCATTAATTGAGGTATTTAATTTGATTATCCATAACATTATGGTCAAGTGCATAACACAATCGCACATAAGGTAAGAGAATCTACCCAAACCATAATTTTTTCCTCAAGTTATTCATTCACCATCTTTACCCTAATTTAATGCTTCACTATTTTGGTTTAGTTATTATATAATATGTTTATATTTTTCAAATTCATATATCTATATCATTTCATCTTTCATTTATGGTAAATACATGTTTTTCAAGATTCCCTTCTCAATTCTTCCCGTTAAGCAATCCCGATTAAAGGGAACCCCCCGTTTTCATACCCAGTATCACTTTCCACCAATAATCTATTTTATTAATCGATTATTTTTTATAATTAAATAATTTTATCATTAAAAACTATATTTTTTTAATCTTGATTTTATTAAAAAAATTATAAAAAATAAAAATGATTTTTCCAAAAGAACTCTTCTTTGTAAAGTAAAAGTGGTATTCCTCTCATGAATTTCTAGATGATTTAATAAGAGTATTTTAATTTATTTCAACACCTATGTTAAATTTTATGTTTTATTGAGATTGATATCATATTTATAACATCTAAAGTATTTTATAAAATGGGTTCTGATATGTTTGACAGTGGATGTTCTATCTTGATACCATTCACCATACTACTAAAAATAGTTAATGATAATGTTTACAGATTGGGGAAATTTATTTACATTAAATATATTTATTATTTTTATATTTAAAAATATTCATATAAGGAATGAATTGGAATTATTTTGTAACTTTTAGGTTATTCTATAAACTCTCATTGAATTATTATGTCTCTTGAGACAAACTGGACTGGGTTTTTACCCATTACAAATGATGTCTTGGTCGAGGCTTTGATATTATGTTTATAATGTCCTATATTATGTATTACCTCAATATGAAACTATTAATTATTATTCCATGTTATTATTATACTAGTATAATATCCCTAGTTATGTTTTCTATGACATTATTTAATCAACTTTTATTCCTTCCATTTTATGCTCAAGGTTATATTGTAATGATATGTGTTATTTGTTATTCACTGTACCTTTTTGTTTGTGCTTATGATAGCTTCTGTTGTATTACTCACCCTAATTTAACATCTGATATCACCCCTTTATTATGTCTTATTTTTCTCCATGATGTGAAGATGGATATTATGAATGACATTCATGGATAATCTTGGAGTGTTTTAGTGTTTTCATTGGATTTTTGATGTTTTTTTTCATTTCATGAAGTAATGTAAAATTCATTTAGGTATTATGGATTCCAAAACTACAAAAATGATTATAAAATTATGATTTGAGTCATATATCTATGTAATTGTATTAATTTAATACACCAACAATGGGCTACTAGTGTTGGGGTTTTTATAGTTGGTATTTGAGAATTTTTAGTAGAAACCTTGGAAACTGGATTTGGAAAACATAGAGTATGGAACCAAAAACTAAGATAGACATTGAAGTTAATAATAGAAGAAAACCCACGAATTTTTATTAGGAAGATATTATGTGGATATTCATAGAAATAAATCTCTATCTTGATACTATAGTGGATTTGATTCTCGCGTAGATGTACCTTGGGGTAATAACTCTTACCAAGTTTCATGGGCCAGACTCACGGTAACCTCGTACTCAAAAATAGGCCTTACTATGAGCCTAGTTTGAAACTCGTAGAGAATATTCTTAGGATAAATCACATTTTATTTTCATAACATTATGATGGATTTAAAAGTAAATATTACCCCAAAAATTCCATTTTTAGGATTATGAGATTAGCTATGCATAAAATTAAAACTTCTGTTATGTTTGTTTCTAGTTTGAGATTATAAATTATGATTCATAACTTAATCTAGTGTATAATATTATTTATAAATGGAGATTATTGGAAGTAATAGAATCCATATCAATGCACACATCCCATGTAGGGATTTTTCTATTATAGAGGATAATGATGTAGGTTTTGGAGGTTCGACTGGTGTTGAGCAACTTATAACAATACTGGGACATCTAACTTAGGATATAAAAAATAACCATATTGATATGTAGTATCTTCATCAACAATATGGAAAAGAAATTATAGACTGATTCATGAGACAACTGCCTCCATAGTTCAATGGAACTACAAATACATTTTATGTAGAGTAGTGTATAAGTTCCATAAATAAGATATTTCCCTATTTTTGAAGTAATGAAAGGGAGAAGGTCAGTATGATAGTTTATAGTCTCTTGGGAGATACAGATCCGTGGTGGTCATTAATTCAAAACACTAAATAGTGGTAAAAAATATCAAATATGGAATGGAATGATTTTAAGGAAATTCTCTAGGAGAAATATTTCCCTCACAAATATAGACCGGATATGGAGAAAAAATTATTGATTCTTGAACAAAAAGTGGATGAAAATTTTAAAAAGTATAAAGAAAACATTAAATGGTTATCAAGGCATCCTATGGACAACATAAGTAATTCTAGGATGAATATTGATTTATTATTTTATGTTTTAAAACCATTCCTATGAATGGAATTATTCTCCTAATATTTCTAATCATACGAAGATGTCTTCTCATGTGCTATTAAGACAGAAAAAGAGTTCTCTATGTCTAATGACATTATAGGATTCCAAGTGAAGGAGAAGGATACTGACCACTCTAGTAATGGAAATAAGGAAAATGGGAATAATTGAAGAGTTAAAATTCTACCGTGTGATTATTGTGGGAAGAAACACCCATGTACTTTCATAAAGGGTATGGGTGTTTTCTACAAGTGTGAAGAAAAAGTACACCAAGACCAGATTATAAGAGAATGAAATATTCTATAAATGTTAAATGCTATAATTCTAAAGGTATGTGACATTCTGAAAATGATTTTCCTAAGAGTTAAGGAAAAATCTCCAAAAGAAATCTAAGGGATCAAGTCCTAGCTTATGCGCTCACAACTGCTAAGTTTGATGTTCCTAATGATATAGTGGGATGTAATTTAATCGTTTCCTAAATCATAGAAAATGCTTTATTTGATTTTGGATCATCTTAATATTTTATATGTTCCTTATTTTCCATGAAAATAGAATATTTAAAATTTGATTTAATAAAGTATTTTTCAGTCAAAACTCCTAAGGGATGTATTATTGAAGGAATGATGTGTTGGTTAGTCCACTTTAAAAAAATAAAAATTCATTGGGTTCTAACCTTAACATCATACTTATTATTTAATTTGATATAATCTTTATTAAGTACTATCTTTCAATATATGATGTGAATGTCAACTGAAAGAGGATGGAAATTACGATTTCTGAGGAATATATGGAATCCCCTACTATTTGATAAGAAACCACAACATCTAAATCATATCATGATCCACCCCCATTAGCTCTTCTAAAAGAAATTCTTATGGAGGAATTGAAAATATCATCTATGGATGATGAAAGAAATATCCAAATTGAATATGTACCTATTAAGAAATAATATATTGATGTATTTATAGAGTATTTACCTGGACTTCCTCTAGAGAAGTATGTTGACTTATCCATTGATTTAATTTCCTATGTAAGACCTAATACAAATACTCTTTATAAAATGGCCACTATGGAATTAGTAGAACTGAAGAAAAAACTAAGGGAATTGAGTGATAACGGATTTATTCACACTAGTGTATGTCAATGGGTTATGGATAAAGATAGCTCTATGAGGTTGTGTATTTATTATTGAGAAATAAATGTTATAATAATAAAGAAAAAATATCTCATGCATCACATAAATGATTTATTTGATCCAATTCATTGAGTGAAATACTTTTCAATGGTTGAAATACGATCTAGAAATCAACAGTTGTGTGTGCGTAAGAAGGATATTTCAAAGAAAAAATTTCAAACCAGGTATGGACATCGTTATTTTTCAAAAATTCAATTTTGGATGATTAATGCACCATTTATATTCCAGGATATAATGAATAGAGTTTTCAAGGAATTTCTTGATGACTTTTTTTATAGTATTTATTGATGATATCTTGGTATAATCTAAAATCTATAAATACTATGACATTTAATTTTATATTGTTATGATGTAACACCCCAATCTTTTATAGTACGTTTTCCTTTGAATAATACAATAGCTTTCATTTTACACAAGTTGATGTTTTAACACACCATGACCAACCAAACTATCCGTTATGAATAGTAATACCCTATTTTTGAAATTTTATTTTTCAAAATGGACTTCATTTTTGAATTCAGAATATCAAAATTGGCTTAGGGTGAATTTTTTGTATTTTTCTAAAAACATTCTATTTTTGATGAATAGTGGAAACTCTGAGTTATTGTTTAAAACTAGATTTTTATTTAAATATTTAGAAATTTTATTTAAATTTATATTAGGTAAAAATATATACATAATACCTATATATTTTTAGTGTAATTCATTGGAGTTATTTTATAATAATCTTATATATATATATATATAATTTTATTGAAATTTTTACCGTCTTTTACCCACCTTCTAAGAGAATTTGCAAATTTTCATAAAACGTAATTTTGCCACTTCTATGAATTGAATTTCCAAAATCCAAGATATACATTTGACATCAGTATGTAGTATGTGGTTCAATAAGATGAAAATATTTTTTTTGTGAATAGTAACTATTGACTTTATTTACAACGGTTAAAAGTAAATACGGTAATTAAAGGTACAAATAATATTATAATAACCCTAACACATTTCCTAATTTTATTGAATAACTATATTTCAGCCAAAATCAACCTTACAAATAAAATATGATCCTTCAGGTCTACTTGGATTAGATTAGGACATGTATTATTATATTATTTAAAGAAGGGTAAAAAATCTTAAATTCAATTTTTCATAACTAAAATATTTTTAATATAGAGTTATACATAAGATAAATTCAACTATAAATATTCATTATAAATATAAAAACATTTCTTACCTAATGCAATTTTATTTATAATTTTTATTCATTAAATAATTAAATTTATTTGTCACACAATGATGATGTGGTAATTACCTTTTTAATGAAAGGTTAAAATAAATAATGTTATAAATATCCATATAAAGGTAAATTTAGAATTTTTATGCATTTCACTAATTTCTAGATTAATATGAAATTTCATGGTTGATTCAATAAATTTCTTTCAAAGTAATAATGATGTTATGACTTCCTCCAAAATTAATTACTAAATAGTATCAAAATCGACATAAATGAGTATTTAAAACAGATACTATATTATTAAATGATATAATATTCCCAAAAATATAAGCTTCAACTAAAGGACATAATATATATATATATATATATATATATTATTGAACCACTTGGGGTTCTCTTGGATTTTTTTAATAATATTATTAACCATATAATATAATAATATAAGAATATTTGGTAAAAGATAAACTATTTAACTAAGAGTTAAATCTAAAAGGTAAGGTTAATATGGTGACCTAATCCTATTTAAAACATATTGGTTGAGAGGTATTTGACCCGTCCTCACCTTTTTCTCTAAAAAAATAATTTTGGAGCCATTATAAACTGAATATGATTGTATAATAAAATTATATTTCATGCGTTTCCTAAAGTGACCCTCAGCTCACTTATAAAAAGGTACTTACCCTTCTCTTAAAATCACACCTCCAAAGCCATTTGGCTCAGCCAACCCTACCCAAATATCATTACAACTACCCTCCCTTCTATCTAGAGACCGTACTTTAATCAGATAGAAAAACTAAGGATCCCTTTTGATCAAATCAACATGACACACTTGAAAAAGAGGTAATAATTTCACCACCTCTTTCAATGTTCTTTTAATCTTCCACTTCCTCTTCCCTTATTATTTATATACAAAAATAATAAATCTAGTACCATATACATATTGTGATATTATTACAAATATATTAAAACTATATTTTATTGGACTCACCTGTTTTGATAATCCCAAATCATGTAAAGCATCTTGTTTCTCCTATTGGATAATCGTTTATGTGAAAATCATGCTAATATCAAAATAATACATATGAATTGATTAATATATCTACTCCCATTTTATGATTAATGTTCAGAATTTATCTAAGTACAAGGCCACTGATACAAGGTCACCGTTATAAGGTCATCGTTACAAGGTCACCAATACAAGGTCACCGTTACAGGGTCACCGTTACAAGGTCACCCTTACAAGGTCACCGTTACAAGGTCACCGTTACAAGGTCACCGTTACAAGGTCACCGATACAAGGTCACCATTACAAGGTCACCATAAAAAGGTCACTGATACTAGGTCACCGATACAAGTCTACTGTTTAAGGTTACCAGTGAAGGTTATTGATGAAAGGTTACAGTTGGAGGTTGTCGATGTGAACCTACTATTGAAGCCTACCGATGTGAAGGCTACCGTTACCAGTCTACGGATACCCTTACTTTTTCAAAATCTTATATTTTTATAATGGTCGTATTTTGATAACTTTAATACCTCTAACTAAATTAGTGCTTATTGTAGACATATCAGGATACCAAATATTGACAGTACGAGAATGAGAAATATTACACATGAGGTACTTACTTCTATTTACGGACCTCAAATATGAAAGAAAATGACTGAGAAAAAAAGATATAAAGAGGAATAGAGAAAAAAAAATTGTATAGCCCCTGAATTTAAATGCATGAGAAATAAATTACTGAAGAACAAGGAAGAACCAATTGAGCACCTCCACTATGAACCACAAGAACTTTAACATGAGGCTACCTTTTGTGTTTAATTAACATTAAATCAACTCAAGAAGTATAACACTCAATTCTAGAATGCTAGTACCTAGATTTGCAACACTCTGTTTTGAAGAAAACTTCCAGAGCTAGACTCAAACTTCAAATTATTCACCATTAAGGAGTCAAGAGCTGAATTGTAATCACATATAGCCTTCTAAACTCTTTCTCTTCATAATTAATATATTGTGTTTCTTTATTTTTACATTTTTGATAAGTGTGCGTGTCTTTCTATCTTACACACTTTCTCCTATGCTTAAACTAGAGGATACTGAATATCCTCACATAAAACATCATCTACATTTGTTTCCCATGAATAACTGTGGAAGAGGGTGTAAACACTGGACAACTTTTCAAAAATTTTGTAAATCCCAATACAGGTCATGTATCACGTTTATTGCTAATATAAACTTCTTTGTGGTATAGGCTCACCAACTAGAGAGGATTAAGTCTCAGCTTGAGACCGAACCTCCTGTTTTACTTCATTGTGCACAATATTTTGATATAATTTGTTTTATCTATTTTCCACTGATTATATTTTATAAATCAAAAAACTATTTTTCTTTCACTTTGATAGTTAGTTTTAGTTAGTGTGTATATTTGTTCAATTTAGTCATCTTGTTTTAAAAGTTGAAAAAGTGTTTGTCACTAATTCAACTAAGGACTAATCACCCTTTGAGAATCCTGTTGACCAATTAGACATTTATATCTCTACTTCCTTAATTAACTGGGCCATTTTCAAAATATGGGGGATATTTATAATAAAATTTTTAACAGAAATTTTAAGTAGGAATTCAATTCACCCCATCTTAAGATTCAACTCTGACCAAAATTTGGTATCAAAGGGTTTTATTTTCAAGTGTTCAAATTATTTTCAACTGTAATTTTATTTGTATATTAAATATCATAAAATTTATGTCATATCTAGATTTTCAGTTCTTTAAATTCTAAGTGACAATGGAAACTAGAGTTGAGGGTGTTTTCACTAACATTCCACCTTTCATTAATAGTAATAAATATGATCAGTCAAAATTAAAAATGAAAATGTATCTAGAGAGAATGGGACCTGAAATCTAGGATACAACTGAAGAACAACATATATTATCTACTACTACTAGAGATGCATGGTTTTAGTTGACTGAATCCACATATATTGATAACTATAAAGAAATGAATGCCTTTTATTGTTCTCTAAGTGATGATGAATTAAATAGAATATATTCTTGTAAAACTACATATGAAATTTGGGATACTTTAACTATTTTACATGAGGTAACAACCAATGTTAAAGAAATGAGATTAAATACATATACTATGAAAAATGATAATTTTAAAATGAAGCCTCAAGAACTCATTTCTGAAATATATCTAAGGTTTTATGAAATAGTTAATAACATGAGTCTTCTTGGAAGACAAGTGTGTAGCAAGGAACGAATTATTAGGTTTCTTTGATGCATACTTGGAAGATGGAGAGGAACTTCAGTTTCTATTCGAGAATATCGTGACATATGAAAACTACTAGTTAAGGAACTAATTTTAAATATTATGATGTATGAAGAAGATCTAAAGGTTAATCAAGAAGTAGATGAAGAACCAAGGAAAAAATCTATAGCTTTCAAGACTACTACCTCAACGAACAAAGATAAATAAAAAGCTCAAACTCTTGTAGATACTTCCATAAGTGAAGACTCATACTCTAACAGAGATGATGAGATGTCTCATCATGCAAGGAGATTCAATAAGTTTTAATGAAATAAAAAGTTCTTTAGACAATCAAACAATAAAAGAAGGTATGATAATAAAAGACAATGGAAAAGAAGGACATAAAATGGAATGACAACTCAACCGATATAGTCTGTTATGAGTGTAAACACAAAGATCATGTGAAGGATGATTTCCCCATGCTTAAATCTAAGAATAAGTATGAATAAAAGGGAAAATGATATAAAATGGCTATGAAAGCCACATGGAGTGCTTCAAGGGATAGCTTAAGTGGATCTGACACTTCTAATAGTGAAAAGAATAAACGTGAAAATTTTGTTTCATGACAGAAACATCGAAGGTAACACCCAATTCTCCTGTACATAATGTCTATTATTTTTGAGAATTAAAGTGAATCAAAAAATGATGAAAATATGACTTAGGATAAACTATTTTAATACTATGGAATGCTTGAGGATACATTTAATGAAATCAGGGATAAATATAGATTATTGAAATGGAAACATTCTCTAAATGAAAATTATAATTCTGATCTACATATTGGGAATTAAAAACGTGCTCAGCTGTTAAAAGAAAGCACTAAAATTATATAATCAAATGAGAAATTAAAAAGGAATTTTGAAAAGTTTACTATTGGTAGAGATACCTTGAATCTGTAGCTAGGGAAACAAATTGCTCCAAAATATACAACTGGTCTAGGGTATCAACTAGGATAGAGAAGGATCATTAAAACTAAATTTCTTCCAAAATCTAGAAAATTCACAGCTAGTTCAAGTTTGGGACCATTTTTTGAAAAAAAAATCTCTAAAGGATCAAATAAAGTGTTTATGTCTCAATATATATCTGATGGTTATAGGAAATCTATGAGACAAGTATGGGTTTCAAATGATTTACTTCCTAACATCTCTGGACCCAAAAAGATCTGGGTACCAAAGTTACACTACACTTAATCTATTTTGTAGGAAAATTGTCTGAAGAGTTCCTATAAAACTATGTGGTACTTGGATAGTGGATGCTCAAGAAATATGATAGGAGACTACTCGTGCTTCAAAAGCATAATTAAATTTGATGGATGATATGTTAAATTTCATGATAATTCAAAAGGAAAGATCGTTAGATTAGGCCATATTGGTAATCCTAATGCTGTATTAATTTCTAAAGTACTTTTTTATGGGTTAAAATACAATATGCTATGTATTTATCAGTAGTGGGATGATTGATTCAATGTTAAATTTGAATATGTTGCATGAAATGTTTTTAATTAAAAAAATTATTTAATATTTATTGATCTTAGAAATGAGAATCTATATGCTGTTGATATAGATTCTTTAGTTAAGAAAATTGTTTCTTGTTTAAATGTGTTTCATAAGGAATCCTGGTTGTGGTACTGAAGATTAGGACACTGTAATGTGCACTCACTTAGAAAATTGACATGGAAAGGTTTAGTTAGAGACTTACCTAAATTAGAATACCCTCTTAAAAAATTTTGTAATCCTTTTCAAAAGAGAAAACAACACAATGTTTCTTTAAAATCAAAGAAATAAGTTTCTACTTCTCAACTGCTTGAGTTGGTTCACATGGATTTTTTTGGACCATCATGAGTTTCATGTTAAAATGGGAAGCACTCTATTTGTGTTCTTGTATATTATTTCTCTAGGTACACTTGGGTATACTTTCTGGCTCACAAAAGTGAAGCTTATTCTTATTTTATCAAATACTCCAAGTCTGTAGAAAATATTAGTGGACATAGAATTAAGACCTTGAGAAGTGATCATGGTTATGAGTTTAAAAATCAAGAATTTGAATCCTTTTGCTCACATAATGGCTATACTCACAATTTCTATACACTTAGAACATGTCATCAAAATGGAGTTGTATAAAGATGAAATAGGCCACTTCAAGAGATTTTCCGAACTATGATTAATGAATATAATCTACCTATTTATTTTTGGGGGGAAGATGTTTACAAAGATTGTTATATTATCAATGGAGTCTTGATTAGAAATGTTCTTAAGAAGACCCATTATGAGATCTGGAATAATAGGTATCCTAAGGTTAATTACTTTAGAGTTTTTGGTTGCAAAGTCTTCATTCATAACAAAAAGGAAAATCTTGACATGTTTTCCTCCAAAAGTGATGAAGGAATTTTTCTAGGTTACCCAATATCTACTAAATCTTATAGAGTATTTAATAAGAGAACCAAATGTGTGGAAGAATCTGTTCATGTCAAATTTGGTGAGACTGATCCACATGAACCCAAAACATCTCTTTAACATCCAGAGGAAGATATTTCAATTATGGACCTTAATGATAATAGTAGTGAACCTCCTCTAAAAGTAACCGATTCTGAGAATCTTCTAGAATCAAAACATGTTGAGTCTGAACCTATAGACAAACATGAAGAGTCTAGTTCAATTCTTTAAAGAGGTATTAGAACTCTCAAGAATCATCCTGTAGATGTTGTGGTAGGTGATTTAAATATAAATACCCAAACTAGAGCTTCTCTGAGAAATCTGGTTGAACATCAAGCTTTTCATTCATGGCTTAAACCTAAAAATATTAATGATGCAATCTGTGATGAATTTTGGGTGATAGTTATGCATGAAAAATTGAATCATTTTGAATGAAACAAAGTTTGGGAATTAGATGATAGACCTAAAGACACCTTGACCATAGTCACTAAATGGGTCTTTAGATATAAAATTGATCATTCTGGAAACATGGTTTGAAACAAGGATAGATTAGTTTCACAATGATGTAGTCATGAAGAAGGGATATTCTATGAAGAAAACTTTGCTCTTGTAGCTAAACTAGAATCCATTCGGATACTACTTGCTTATTCAACTCATTTTAATTTCAAAAATTATCAAATGGATGTCAAAAGTGAATTTTTAAATGGGTATATAGTTGAAGATTTATTTGTTGAACAACCCCTTGGTTTTAAAAATCCCCATTTTCCAAATCGTGTTTTTAAACTGTCAAAAGCCTTATATGGTCTGAAACAAGCTCCAAGGTCTTGGCATGACAAAATTAGTTCTTTTCTTATTTCAAAACGTTTTACTAAACAAATAGCTGATCAAAACTTTTTTATTAAAATGATTTCCAAAGATTTTTTAATAGTATAAATTTATGTAGATGATATAATTTTTGGATCCTCTAAAAACTCTTTTTGTACATATTTTTGAAAAATGATGCAAGATAAATTTGAAATGAGTTTAATGGGGGAACTTAAATTTTTTCTTGGATTTCAAATTTTCCAAAATAAAAATGGTATTACTCTAAATCATAGTAAATACACTAAGTATCTTTTGAAACATTTTGGTTTGGATAGTAATAAAGGTAGTGATAAACATATGAGTACCAGTTGTATGTTGGATGTTGATGAAACTGGTAAACTAGTGAATCAAACCAATTACCGAAGTATGATAGGGAGTTTCCTATACCTTACTACTAGCAGACCTGACATTATGTTCAATGTATGCATGTGTGATGGTTTTCAAGCTAATCCCAAAAAATATCATTTAAATGATGTTAAAAGGATTTTTAAATACCTTAGTTTACCATAAATCTAGGATAGTTTTATCCAAGAGGACAACCGTTTGATTTATTAAGTTATTTAGATGCTGACTTTGATGGTTGTAAGTTAGATAGAAAAAGAATATCTGGAACAAGACACATTTTAGGAAAGTCACTAGTATCATGGTGTAGTAATAAAAAAATTGTTTCATTATCTACTACCGAAGAAGAATATATAACTACCGGTAGCTACTATGCTCAAATTTTGTGGATGAAACACACTTTACTAGACTATGTATATCAATTCAATCTTGTCTCTATAAGATGTGACAACACAAGTTCTATCAACATCTCTAAAAATCCAGTATCTCATGCTAGGAAAAAGCATATTGATGTAAGACATCACTTCTTGAGATATCATCATCAAAGAGGTGATATCACTCTTGAATTCATTGGCACTGAACACCAATTAGCGGATATATTCACAAAGACTTTGAATTCTGAGAGGTTAAATTGCATCAAACATGAGTTAGGCATGATAAAATGTTGATTTAAGAACCTCACTATTAGAGACCTCGCCATTGTACCTCATATTTAGAGACCTCCCTGTTCAACCTCACTGTTAGAGAACTCACTGTTCAACCTCACCGTTAGAGACCTCACTGTTAGAAACCTCACCGTTAGACCTTACCGTTAGAGACCTCACTATTAGACCTTACCATTAGATAAATCAACATTACACCTTACCGATAGAACTTCACAGTTAGACCTTACAGATAAAACCTCATCGTCAGAACATACCAATAGGACCTCACCTTTAGAAATTACAGATAGAACCTCACTGTTAGACCTTAGTGATATCTCTTACTGATAGACGACTTGAGTATGGGACACTGCATTTTTTTTGTTCTCAGTTGGAATCTATAACGTTTTATGCATATTAGTTATTTATTTTATCTGTTTCATATTAAGATACTTAAATGATAAAAATAAAACACAAATCACATTTCGATACACATCAAACCCACTCCAGAAACTTTTTCTCCCCAATCTGAGAACCAAAACCACTACTGAAACCTTGAACCACTCCAGATCGATGAAAAGAGTCAAAAGTCTGTCGGTTGCTGATGAAGGTGTTGTGGCCAATCCTGAAAGACCTAGATCTGAGTCGATTAGTGGAATCCAGATAGTGGATGAAGTTCTTAACACACATTTATCGAAGAGGGAAAGAGTGGTTGAGAAAGAGTTGTGTTCAGTGTGGATACTATCGAGCTGGTCTTTAGTACTGAAGGCTCTTGAAGCTCAGGGCTGGTTTTATTGTGTTGAAAACAATAATGGACCCCATTACTTAAATATAGTGAAGGAATTTTATGAGGATCTCAAGATTTAGGAGTATGTGGATGGTTACTGGATGACTTCAAGAGTAAATGGAGTAAATGTGAGTTTCTCCTCTACAGAGTGGGCAGACTTCTTGAGGGTTCCACATGAAGGAATATGTGATTATTACTCAAAAGTGGTGCCTCCCACTAGTGATTTCTTCTACTATGAAGATTCATTATCTAAATTAATAGGGAATGGAATTCCTAGGAATGTCATTGCTACTGAGATGGAAGGAGAAGACAAGCTACAGATTAAGTTTTTCCAGCATGTTTTGAGTCCCAAGATAGGGTTCTTTGTAACTTTAAAGTACTGGGAGGCTTTTTTCTTTAATCTGTTATAGCATGAATAGAAGATCAACATATATTGGATGTTTATGAATCAACTAAAATACATGACCAAGCCCAGTTCCAAATCCAATTCCCAACTTCATGCTAAGTCAATATCCCTTTAGTTGAAAGTGAAAGGAGTTTCTGGAGCTATAGAAGAGACTATTGGTGTGTAAGATAACCATTGCATCACCCAAGTGATCTACAAGTTGATGAAGATCAACTGGAATTCATGGCTGAGAGGATGGGTGAATGATGAGGCTAAGGTATATGAAGAGTCTAACCTTGTGAATCATCCCACTAGGCCTAAGAATAAGAGTGACCCAGGTCTAATGCCTAATGATGTTGAGCCCATCTATTCAGATGAAGAAGAAGTTTCTACTCTGGAAGAAAGAGAGGATTTGTTTATAGATGACATGAGTTATCCTGACATTCCCTCAAATTCTCATGTTAATACTATATCTTTTGGTGAGCCTAGACCACCAAAGAGATTTCCTTGAAGAGAGACTATCCTAAGGGACAATAATGAGGAAACCAGTGAAGAAGAAAGAGCTGAAAATGCCTTAAGAGGTGTTAGAGATACCTCAAATGAAGATGAGGACTTTGAATCAATTCATGCTAACTTTGAGAAAGTTTCTACTAAAAATGAAGAGGAATATCTATGTCTTAGTCATTTAATAGGACCTACATAAAGGGTATAAATCATAGACGAATAAGTCGATAATTTAATATAAATCTGGACTTTTTTTGGAAGTTGTTGAAGATTCCGTGGAGGAAGTGGTAGTAGACCTTTATATTGATGAAGTCGATCAAGGAGGTCAGATGAAGATAGATGTGGCTATAAGAGAATGCTCCATGTGAGGAGGAGGAACCTGTTGCTATAGGATCAGTTTTTTTCTCATGAGATAGAGGACTAGACAGAAGCTCCTGGCTATCTGGTTTTAGGCCTAGATTATGGAGATTCTAAAGATAACTAGCCTATCAAAAGACCTCCAATTACTACTATCCCAGAAACTACCATTGTGCAGCCAGTGGTTCTATTACCTCAAGAATATATAAAGAAGGAATAATTGGATTCTTTAAAATCAAAACTGAAGTGGCATATTAATGAGAAAACCACTGAGATAGTGAGAACAATAGCTCTTACTCAAGAACTCTTGACATCTACAGTGGAAAGGATAGTCTCTACCTCTCACTCGGTTGTGTTTCATGAGGTCAACGAATGTCAGAATCATGTAAGAACATTTGAAGAGTCTATGGAATCATTGAAATAGTATTTTTCCCATCTTAGTCTCATATATGGATTCAAGATATCAGGTGTACAGAGACTTTAGATATGTAAAAAGTGTGGTTCAGCAAATGGTCACAGTGGTTGAGGATTTCAAGAAGTCTATGGAAACAAATGTTAAAGGCCAATATGATGATGTAAAAAAGGCTAATAAGTGGGTTAACCAAGTCATTTAAAGAGACTATGGATTTCTGTCTAGAACCACTAGGTGCATCTGCTTCCACTACAGTGTCTCCTCCAGTTGTTATAGAGGCTTTCAGGACCATTGTTAGAGAATAAGTGGAAAATTTATATGGTGCTATTACCTCAGACTCTCGGGTCATTTCCGTTACTAGGGAAATTCATAACCTTGTGAGAAATTTTTTAAGGGATGTTGCTCAAGATCAGAAGGCCATCAAGGAACAAGTTGAATTTTATTACAAAAGGGTATACACTAAGCATCAGATGGATGGACACTTCAAGTTTCTATTGGAGAATTTGATGTTTCCACCTATCACTCGGGCATTTAAGGATCATGTGAGAAATATTCGAGAGCTGAATTCTAATATGGAGAAATTTATGGGAAATAATGATGATTTCATTTCGGTTATGGAAGGAGGAGGCAGTATCATTATGGACTTTAGGAATCTTCTATTGCATTTCTTCCATGTGGAATACACTCCCATCATTGTTCCTCTAGCCTTGCCCTCAACCTCAGGTGCCTTAGGATCGGCCAGTGCTGCACCTATTATGAATCCTTCCGAGGCACTTAGAAGTTTGACCCCCACCCTTATTCAGATATCTACTCACTACAAGTCTACTGATGTTTCTGTTGCTGCTCCTTATATACTACCAACTACCATCCCTCGACCTATCCCTCCACCTTCAGAACCTGCATCCTCAACTTCCAAGGGGATATCTTCAATGGACATTTTTATGTGGATTGAGTGTGGACTATCATAGATGATAGGTATTTATGTACTTATTTTTGTATATTTTAATGATGTTTTATTAATACAAACCATCTCTTGTCACTATTTTTTTCATGTACGCTTTTTGTTAATGAAAAATGGGGAGACAGTGTTTATATGTGTTTATATATTCTATATATGTTCTGGCCTAAATGTAGTGTTCACCATAAAATATGTGTATGCTCACATAAATGATGAAATTGGCATATGTGTTTAACCTTGATTCAAATTTCTTAAGCCTAAATATTCAATGACACAATTTGTGATTATAAAAAAGGGGGAGATTATTGGACTCACTTGTTTTGATAATCCCAAATCAAGTTTTGATAATCCCAAATCATGTAAAGATTATTGTTTCTAATATAGGATATCTGTTTATTTTAAAATCACACTTATCTCAAAAAAATACCTATGTGATCATTAATATCTCTACTCTCATTTTAAGCTTACAGTTAAGAATTTATCTTAGTACATGGTCACTAATACAAGGTCACCAATACAAGGTCACCGTTACAAGGTCACCGATACAGGGTCGCCGTTACAGGGTCACTGTTACACGGTCACCATTACAAGTTCACCGTTACAAGGTTCCCATTTCAAAGTCACTTATACAAGGTCACTGTTACGAGTTCACGGTTACGAGGTCACTGATACAAGGTCACCGATACAAGCCTACTGCTGAAGGTTACCATTGAAGGTTACCGATGAAAGGTTACAGTTGGAGGTTGTCGATGTGCACCTGTTGTTGAAGCCTACCAATGTGAAGGCTACCATTACTAGTCTACTAATACCATTACTTTTTCAAATTCATATATTTTTCTAACGGTCATATTTTTTTAACTTTAATGATTCTAACTTAATTAATGCTTATTGTAGACATATCCGGAGACCATATCTTGACAGTATGAGGTTTGTAAAAGATAACACATTATGTACATACTCCTATTGTCATACCTCTAATATGAAAGAAAAATACCAAGAAAAAAAGTTATAAAGAGAAATAGAGAGAAAGAAATTGTAGAGCCCCTGGGGATAAATGCATGAGAAAGTAATTACTAAAGAACAAGGAAGAACCATTCGAGCATCTCCTCTACAAACCCCATGAAATTCTGGTATATCATTTCTGGAAAACAACTTGAGGCTGACTTCTGTGTCTCATAAATTTTCCATCAACTCAAGAAGTAGAAAACTCAATTCCGAAAAGCTAGTACCTAGAGTTTTGACACTATGTTTTAAAGACAACTTCTAGATATAGACTCAAACTTCAAATTATTCACCATCAAGGAGTCAAGAGCTAAACTGAAAATACATAGAGCCTTCTAAACTCTGTCTCATCATAATTTCTCTATTTTGTTTCTTTCTTTTTACATTTCTGAGAAGTGTGTGTGTCTATCTGGATCACACACTGTCTCATGTGCTTAAACTCGAGGATACTGAATATCCTCGCATCAAACCTCATCTATATTTGTTTCCCATGAAGAACTGTGGAAGTTGGTGTGAACCCTAGATAGTTTGTGAAAACTGTTGTAAAGCCCGATACAGGCTGTGTATCAAGTGTATTTCTAATATAAACTGCTTGGTGGTAGGTGATCCCCATGTGGAGAGGATTAAGTCTCATCTTGAGACTGAACCTCTTTTTTTACTTCACTGTGCACTACATATTTTTATACTCTATTTTATCTATTTTCCGCTCCATATATTTGATAAAACATAAAACTGTTTTGATTTCACTTTGACAGTTAGTTTTGGTTAGTGTGTATATTTGTTCAATTAAATAAACTTGTTTCAAAAGATGAAGAAGTGTCTCTAACTAATTCAGCTGAGGAATAATCACCCTTTGAGAAACCTGTTGACCAATTAGACATCTATATCTCTACAACCGTAATTAACTGGGTTGTTTTCAAAATTTGGGGGATTATTATAATAAAATTTTTAACAGAAATTTTAAGTAGGAACTCAATTCACCCCCATCTAGATATTCCACTCCAACCAACATATTAGTTATTCTATCCATCCTATGAATGAAAAATCACCATACGTGCATACGTATGACTTACCGTCTCCACGTTGTGGTGTAGTTTCTTATTCAAACACTTCATTGTTTGGATGGGTATAATAATGATTATAAATGATGTAAATAATAAATATAACATGTTATGGATTTTGTATAAATGATATACTATCCAATTACATACCATTTCACTATTTATATAATGGTCTTATCTCTCATTTGTATGTACGGATTACCATATCCACGAACGCGATGAGATTCATTCCCCATCATAAACATTCAAGAATAAATTTCATTTTATGATTAAAAATAATATTTAAGAACTTAATATCATTATAGATATGAATCAAATACATTTTACCCATAACAAACAAGACATACATGACAAAACATATAAAAAAAGAATTAGTTAACACCTAAAACAATGATACTACTGAAATATTATTAACAAAGCAATATTAGAAGATCATATATGATATCATATTTTTTATGTGGTACTTGTATAGTTTCATAATAGTTATATTACTATTATACAAGAGGTTAAAGTACCCTAGACCAATAAAAAGTATAAGGTAAGGGTTAATTCTACAATCTCTTCATTATCTGAGGTTGTTTATGCATGAGTATCTTCTAGGACCTATTCATCATCCACATTCGTGTTTATTAAAAATTAATTTCAAAACATTTTTACCATTTCCAAAACTATGTGTTAAATTCATTTATACCCATGTTTAACTTTTATAAAATGTTTATAAAGGAACATTTTTGTCATTTAACAAACAAGGTACTTTATGTCCTTTTCGAAAAAATTAATGGAAGAATTGTTTTTTAACTTAAATGATGGGTGTGAAGATTTCCCGGCCTTATAACACCTTCGAACCTTCCCTAACAATATTATAAGAATATTTCCAAAATAAATTTTTTCTTTAATAATTATGTGACTTTAATTTTTTTCAAAATAGAAAGAGGTATTTCTTTCAAATAATTTTCATTTCATCTATATCAACATCTTTTGATGGATTTTCAACCTGTTTGAAGTTGACTTTTAATGATACAAATATTCCAAATTGTATTGGAGGTTTTGTGATATGTTTGACTATGGATGTGTTATTTTCATATCCTTCATGGTTTATGGATAAAGTATTGACCTTTCGTATGCTAGTTTTATTATTAATGTTTATGTTATGTTAAAGCATTTACATATGAGGAATGCATTGGACTTAATTCGTGGCAGGTGGAGCAAGATATAGCTCCTCAATGCATCAGTAGGTCTCAAGAGACAAACTAGTGTCTTAACACATGGTCTTGAAAAAATCTTATTTGTAGTCTTTGTACGAGGCCTTGACTATGTGGTTATGATGTCTGACATTATGAATCCCCTCATTATGAAATTGGTTGTTGATATTTCATGGGATAATTCGACTAGTAGAATATCCATGTGAATAAGTAAATAGAATTAATTGATTTATATTTTCCATATTAAGATGAAGTTATAAATTTAAAAGGCTAATGTTTAGTTATTATACATTGCCTTAAATATTTATGCTTATTTTTGAATGTTTCTGATATATTGTTATACTTACTGAGCATCTGAGTTCACCTCTTTATATGTTTTATTTTTCCAGGATGTGAAAAATTATTTTATGGTCAACCAATAGGGATAGACTAAGGGATATAAGTGAGTTAAGAAGGGAAAAAATATTGTATTTTTTTAATCTCATGATATAATGTAAAACTTATGTATGTATCTAGTACTTCCACGGCTACTAAATTTATCGGTATTTCAGGAATTGATTCCTTGTATCATGCCAATGTTATGTAATAATGCACCGACTTTGGTTAACTGGGGTCAAAGTGTTTTAGTTTGTACTATAGGATTTTTAGTACAAACCTTGGAATCTAGGTTTAGAAACATTAATTAGAAACACTACCCTAACATAAACATTGAGGATTTGTATAGAAGAACTTCCAGAATTTTTTTAATGTAACGATTTTGTGAGTTTTTCAAGAAACAAATCCCTGTCTAGATATGAACAGGTTGAGGAAGCTCTAGTAGAGATGTACCTATGAGTGAAAAATGTGATAGGGAGTTTCAGGCATCACCCTGGGTTTCCTGGTACATGACAATGGGCTTTGCTGCACTTTGTATTATGACACTCCCAATGGATATGCTTAGGATAATTCACATTTTCATTAAAAACCATTATAAATGATTTATGAGTATATAACACCTCAAAGAAAACCATTATATGATTATGGATTATATCCATAAACTGTTCAATTTATGTTAAGTGTTTTACAAGTTTGGAATTATGTTTTGTGATTCATAAACTAATCTAGAGTATGCCATTATTTAGAAATGGATCCTAGTTTAAGGAATGGAAACTGTATCAATGCATGTAATCCATGTAGGTATATCCTTCCTACTCAAGATAATTATAGTGGAGTTGGTGATGAAACTGGTGCTGATCATATTATCACCATACTGGGAAAACTAACTCAGGTTATTATTAATAACCTTACCCATATAGAGATCCCTGATCCACAACACGTAGGATCAATGTTAGAACATTTCATGAGGAAACAACAACCCTCGTTAAATGGGAATACAAATCCATTTGTAGCTGAGAAATGGATCAGTTCTTTAAGGAAAATATTTATTTCTTTGGGGAGTAGTGAAATAGAAAAAGTCATCATGAAAATTTATCACCTCATGGGAGATGTAGATCAATGGTGGTCATTTATTCACAATAGAAATGATGATGAATAAGTTACAAATGTGTAATGGAAATAGCTTAAAGAGATTTTCAAAGAAAAATACATTCCTTATGACCATCAAGCGGATATGGAAAACAATTTTTGAGTTTGAGGTAGAAGGAGGATGAGAATGTCCCAATGTATGAGGATAACTTTACATAGTTTGAAAGGCATGAAGAAGATTATATATGTATCCTAAGGAGTAATATTGATCGATTCATTAATGGGTTAAAACCATTTTCCTATCGATCATTACTCTCACAATCATTCTCATCATACAAATATATTATATCATGATCAATCAAGATAGAAAATTAATTCTCTATGTCTTACGACTTTATTGTAAGGAAAGAGAAGAAAAGATCTAATAAACAATCTGAAAATAGAAATAAGGGGAAGAAGGAAAAATTTGAATATCCATCCTGCGGTAAATGTGGGAAGAAACACCTCGGTACTTTCCTGAAGAAAATGGGATTCTGTTACAAGTATGGTGAAAAAATACACGAAGCTCGTGATTATAAGGGAAATAAAGATACTATCAATGTTGAATGATAAAATTTTAGAGAAAAAGTGGAATTATGCCAATGAATGTCCTAAGTGCCGAGGAAACATACCATAGAAAATGACAAGGGATAAAGGTAAAGCTTATGCGATCATTACTGCAGAGGTTGAAGCTCTAAAAGATGCGGTGGTAGGTAATTTAATGGTTTCCTCAAGTTTTGCCAAAGATTTATTTGATTCTGGATCATCGCATTATTTCAAATATTCCCAGTTTTCTAAGAAAATTATATATTTTAAATTTTATTTAATAATGGATTTGTCAGTAAAATCTCCTAAGGGAAGTATCATTGCAACAAATTTTTGAGAATCGGTTACCATTATGGAATATAAATGTTCTTTATCTACTGATCTCATCATCATTGTCATGATTTAATTTAATATAATCTTCAGAATGGATTGTCTTTCAGACTATGATGCAAAAAATTATTATAATAATAAGGGGGTTACAATTTTTGATGATGATAAAGAGTACCTTATCTATAGAGAAGAAACGTTACCACCTGATTCTTATCTATATCCACCTACATTAGCTCTACTAAACTCAATTATTAGGGATGAAGTGAATTAAATAAATATGGGTGAGGAAAAGAATGTTTAAATAGAATATGTACCTATTTTTCAATAATATGTTGATGATTTTCTAGATAATTTACCTAGAAATCCTCCAAAATGAGAAAATGAGTTTTCCATTGATTTAATTCCTGGTTCAAGTCCCATATTGAAGACCCCTTATAGAATGGACACTGTGTAATTAATGGAACTAAAGAAAAAACTAGAGGAATTTAGTAATAAAGTATTTATTTTCATTAGTGTTTCTACATGGGGAGCCCCTATTATTTTTGTTAAGAAGAAATATGGATCTATGAGGTTGTGCATTGACTACTGGGAGATCAATGCTATGACAATAATGAAAAAGTATCCCATACCTCCCAATGGTGATTTGTTTGATCAACTTCATAGAGCTAAATATTTTTCAATGATTGATCATCGATCTGGATACCATCAATTGTGTGTGAAGAAGGAAGACATTCTGAAAATATCATTTTGAACCAGGTATGGGAATTAGCAGTTTTCACTAATGCCTTTTAGACTGACTAATTCACCCTCAGTTTTCATGGATCTAATGAATATAGTTTTTAAGGAATATCTTAATGACATTGTAGAAGTATTTATTGATGATATCTTTTTATACTCAAAAATCTATGAGGATCATGAAAATCACTTGCGCAATATTCTGAAAACCCTCCAATGAAATGAATTATATGGGATGTTTATCAAGTGTTAATTCTGGATTCAAGAAATATCTTTTCTTGGACATATTGTCTCTATGGATGGAAACTCTATTGATTATTCAAATACAAGAGAAATACAATAATTTCCAGCACCGATGAATATAACTGAGGTATCCAGTTTCATTGGTTTATTTGGTTATTATCGGCATTTCATCCAGAATTTTTCCTGATTGGCAAACCCATTAACTAATATCACACGTAAAGGGGTTAAATTTTTTTTGGAAAAAAGAGTGTGAAGAATGTTTTGATGAATTGAATAAAAGGTTAGTCAATTCTCCTATCTTGACTCTACCATTGGGGAATGATGGGTTTGTTATTTGTATTGATGGTTCAATGAAAGTACATGGTTTCTTCCTTATACAGAATTATAAAGTTATTGCCTATACATCACAGTAGCTAAAAATTCATGAACATAACTATACAACTCTTGATCATGAGTTATCAGTTGTAATCATTACTTTAAATATATGGAGACACTATATATATGGTAAAAAATGTGACATATAAACATATCATAAGAGTTTGAAGTATATTTTCTCACAAAAGGAACTCAACATGAGGAAAAGGAGATGACTCTAACTACTCAAGGATTATGATTGCACCATACACTACCACCCGAAGAAAGAAAAATAAGGTTGAAGATGCTTTGAATAGAAAGGATTAGGTTGTTTTGAATAAGATGAGAGTTTAAAGGGATCCTATTTTCTTGAATCATTTAAAGATGGATGTGGGAATAACCGTGGAAGGTGAAACATCAATACTTTTTAAAATTGTTTACTAACCATCTTTACTAGAAAGGATAAAGAGTTATTAGACTGATGATGAGGATTTCAAAAAGAAAATTAAAGTAATGAATGATGAGAGATTTATCGACTTCGTATAAGAAGATGGTATTTTGAAAATTGGGAAAATAATTTGTGTTCCTAACAAACCTGATATAAAAATTTAATTTTTGGATGATGCTCATAGCTCCAATTTCTCTATAACCCGGGTATCACTATTTTCTACTGGGATTTAAAGGATCATTTTTTAGAACAACATGAAGAGAGATATTGCTGATTATGTGTCAAGATGTATTGTTTGTCCTCGAGTGAATGCTGTAAGACAACATCCCAGAGGATTCATGCAACCTCTTCCCATACCTGAGTGGAAATGAGATCATATACCTATTGACTTTGTCATGGGACTCACAAAGACTCTATGAAGGAATGATGCAATATGGGTCATTGTTGGTCATCTTACTAATTCGGCACATTTTATTACTATAAGAGTAGATTTACCACTTGAATGTTTATCAAGACTACATATTAATGAAGTTGAAATACATCATGGAGTACCCCTAGCGATTTTTTCTAATCGTGATCCCTATTTTAGGTCATGATTCTAGAAAAGTCTATAGAAGGCCTTGGATACAGAACTTCGTTTGAGCACTACCAACCACCCTCAAACTGATGGAAAATCATAATGGACTATTCAACCATTAGAAGACATGTTGAGATCTTTCTCACTTGATATTCAAGCTTTGTGTGATCAGTAATTACCCCTGGTAGAATTTTCTAATAACAATAGCTTTCATTAAAGTATTCAGATGACACCATATAAAGCGTTATATGGAAAGAGATGACGCACTCCAACATTTTGGATTGATGTTGGTGAATGAAAACTTGTAGGCCTGGAATTTGTTGAAGAAACAATGTAAATGGTGATAGTTACCCAAACCCACATCAAAGCACCTCAAAGTAGGAATAAGATCTCTTCTGATAACTGAAGGAAGGATTTGAAATTTCAAGTAGGAGAACATGTTTTCTTGAAGGTATCTCTATTTAAGGGTGTTATACGTTTCCATAAGAATGGTACATTGAGTCATAGACACATAGGAACTTTCGAAATTCTTGAAAGAATTAGAGTTGCATTTATCATTTGGAAATTCTACAAAGTCTCTCTAAAGTTCATGATGTGTTCCACGTATCATTGTTAAGAAAATATATGCCTAACCCAACAAATGTACTCACTTATGAATTAATAGAACTGGAACCTTATCATTCTTATTGTGAAGTTCATGTCAAGATTCTTGATACCATAGAACAAGTGCTAGGAAACTAGATGACTTGTCCGGGGAAGGTTCTATGGAGAAACCATAAGATGGAAGAGGCAATGCGAGAACTGAAGGAACATATAATAAAGAACCACCCAATTTTTTTTATTCCACAGAATTATATAAATTTAGCAGATGAAGTTATTTTAACCAAGAAAGAATGTAACACCCCAAGCTTTTATGGTATATTTCCCTTTGAATAATATAGTAGCTTGTGTTGTCCGCTACGTAGAGTTATAACACACCACGACCATTAAAAGTTGCCTTTATTAACAGTAATACCCACTTTTTGAAATTTTATAAATTTTATTTTTCAAAATTGACTTCATTTTTGAATTTGGAATATCGAAATTATCTTAGGGTGAATTTTTTATATTTTTCTGAAAACTTTCAATTTTTTGTGAATAGTGAAAAACACTACGTTATTGTTTAAAAATGAATTTTTATTTAAATAATTAGTTGTTTTATTTAAATTTATATCAGGTAAAAATATATACATAATACCTATATATCTTCAATGCAAATCAATGGAGTCATTTTATAATAATATTAAATAAATAAAATTTTATTGAACTTTTTACTGCCTTTTACCCACCTTCTAGGCGCATTTCCAAATTTGCATAAAAAATAATTTTACCACTTCTGTGAATTGAATTTACAAAATCTGAGAGACACGGTTGATGTCAGTAAGTAAAATGTGCTTTAATAAGATGAAAATAATTTTTGGTAAATAGTAACTTTTAACTTTTATTTATCACGATTAAAAGTAAATCATGTAAATAATGGTAAAAATGATATTATAATTACCCTAACACATGTACTAATTATATTGGATAAGTGTATTTAAGATTAAATTGACCTTAGGAATAAAATATAATCATTTTGGTCTAATTTGATTAGATTAGGACATTTATTGTTATTTTATTTAAGGAAGGTTTAAAAGTGTTAAATTCACATTTTGATAACTAAAACAGTTTCAATATATGGTTATAAATAAGATAAATTCAACTATAAATATAAATTAGAAAGATAAAACTATTTCCTACAGAATGGTATTTTATTTATAATTTATAGACATTAAATATTCAAATTTATTTTTGACACAATGATGATGAAATAATTACTTTTTTAATGGAAGGTTAAAATAATTGATGTTATAAATAGCCAAATAAATGTAAATTGAGACTTTTAACGCATTAAAATAATTTTATAGATTAATATGAAATGTTAGGGTTGATTCAATGAATTTATTTCAAAGTAATTATGTTGTCATGACTTCCAAAAAAATCAATTACTAAATAGTGTCAAAATTGACATAAATGTGTTTTCAAAACAAATACTATATTATTAAATGATATAAAAGTCTTAAAACTCAAAGGTTCGGCCAAAGGACTAATATAATAAAATATATATCATTTATGAACCCCTTTAGGATATATTCTCATTTTATATCTAGATTATTAACTATATAATATAATAATACTAGAATACTTGGTAAAGGCTAAACAATTTAACTAAGAGTTAAATCTAAATGATAAGGATAATATGGTGGATTAAACCTATCTTAAACCTATTTGTTGAGATTTTTTCAACCCATAAACACCTTATCCTTGAAATAAATCATTTTTGATCCATCATAAATAGATTAGGATTTTTTAATAAAATAATATTTAATTTTTTCCTAAAGTGACACTCTCCTCTATTATAAAAAGGTACTTCCCCTTCTCTCAAATCCACACACCACCAAAGTCATTTGAATCAGCCAAAAGCTACCCAAATATCCTCCCAACTACCCTCCCTTCTACTTAAAGACCTTACTTTGATCATAAATCCAACATAAGGAGCCCTTTTGATCCAATCAAAAGGAAACCCTCGAAGAAGGGGTAATAATTTCACCACCTCTTTCAAAGTTCATTTCTTCTTCCACTTCCTATTTATTTTTTGTTTCCATATCA
Source organism: Viscum album (assembly GCA_963277665.1). NCBI lineage: Eukaryota > Viridiplantae > Streptophyta > Magnoliopsida > Santalales > Viscaceae > Viscum > Viscum album. The sequence goes on along the minus strand of OY728151.1, from coordinate 284,331,248 downwards.
AAAATAAAAACTCTTGTATGTCATACATACTATGATTTTATTATTTATATTTTATAACCATATTCATTATTATATCCATCCTATGAATGAAAAATCACCATATTTTCATACGTACGACTTACCATCTCCACATCGTGGTGTTGTTTTTTATTCAAAAACTTCATTATTTGAATGGGTGTAATAATGATTATAACTGATGTAAATAATAAATATAACATTTCAATTATTATTTATATATGATATAAGATCCAATTACATATGATTTCACCATCAATAGAATGGTAATGTGGGTCATGCGAACGTGTGAATTACAGTCTCCATGAATGCGATGAGATTCATTCCCCATCATAACCATTCAAGAATAAATTTCATTTTATAATTAAAAAATAATGTTTAAGAAATTAATATCATCATGTATATGAATCAAATAAATTATATCCATAACAAACATTACTAATGTAACAAAACATATAAAGGAAAACAAATGAGTTAACACCCGAAATGATGATACTACTGAAATATTATTAACAAATTAATGTTAGAAAATAATATATGATATGATATTTATGTATGTGGTTATTGTATAATTTAATAACAATTATTTTACTATTATATAGGAGGTTAATTTACCCACTTCCATGGGAAATTATAAGGTAAGGGTTAATTCTACAATCTTTTCGTTATCCAAGGTTGTTTATACGTGAGAATCTTCTAGGAACTCATTATCATCCACATCCATGTTTCTTAAAAATGAATTTAAATTTTTATTACTATTTCATAAACTATTATTTACTATCATTTATACCCGTTTTTTATTTTTATAAAATGTTTATAAATAAATATTTCCGTTATTTTCCAAAAAAGGTAATTTACGTCCTTTTTGACTAAATTAAGGATATAATGTTTTTTACCATATACGGCAGGTGAGATTATTTTTTCCGCTATTATAACACCTTCAAAGCTTCCCATACAAGATTATAAGAATATTTCCAAAATAAATTTTTTCTTTTATAATTATGTTACTTGAAATGGTTTCCAAATAGAAAGAGGTATTTCTTTCAAATAGTTTTCATTTCATCTATGTCAACATCCTTTGATGGATTTTAAAGATGTTTGAATTTGACTTATTATGATACAAATATTCCAAGGTTTTGTGATATTTTTTAGTATGGATGTGTTATTTTTATACCATTCATGTTTTATGGAAAAAGTATTGACATTTTGTATGCCAGTTCTAATATAAATGTTTATGTTATGTATGAACCTTTTTATATGAGGAATGAATTGAACTTAGTTACTAATGGGTGGAGCCCACTATAGCTCCTTGATGACTCAGTAGGTCTCATGAGACAAACTAGTATCTTGGGAAAAGGCCTTGAAAAAATATTTTTTGTAGTCTTGTCCTGAGTCCTTGACTATGTGGTTATAATGTCTGGAATAATGCATTCCATCAATAAGAAATTGGTTATTGATATTTCATGTGATTATTAGACTAGTATAATATACATGTGAATAAGTAAATTCAATTAATTGATTTATATTTTCAATATTATGCTGATGTTTTAAATTTAAAAGGATTATGTTTTGGTCTTATAGATTGACTTAAATTTTTGTGCTTATGAAAGTTTCTGATATATTGTTATCCTTACTGAAAATTTGTTCTCACCCCTTTCTATGATTAATTTTTTCCAACATGGGAAGAAGTATTTTATGGTTGACCTACAGGGATAGGATAAGGGATATAAGCATGTTCAATTGGGACAAAATGTTTTTGTTGTTTTAATCTCATGATATAATGTAAAACTTATGTATGTATCCAGTACTTTCAAGGCTACTAAACTGATCAGTCTTTCGGGACATAATTCCTTATATCATGCCAAAGTTATGTAATAATACACCCACTCTGGGTAACTGGGGTCAAGGAATTATATATGAACTCTTAGATGAAATTATTTATGTGTCATATTTAGTAAGTGTGAATTTTGGCTTTAATAAGTATGTTTTCCTGGAAATATTTTCTCCACTTACAGAATCTCAGTTGATCCTATGATAAACAAAATGATAGTTCAGGAATGACCTACACCAATGAACATAACCAAGGTACATATTTTTATTGTTTTATCATGTTATTATCATTATTTTATTCATAACATCACTCGATTATCATACATGTTAACCATGCTTACTCATATATAGTTTATGTTTTTTATGGACAAAATTTTATTACAAATGTTTAAATAATTGAAGAGGAGATTAATGAATGATCTGATTCTGACTTTACCATAATGAAATGGTGGGTTTTTGATTTATAGTGATTCATCAAGGAAAGGACGTGGTTTCCTCCATATGCAGTATGATAGAGATATTTATTATTCATCATGGTAGTTAAAAACTCCTGAAAAGAACAATAGAACTCAGGATATTGAGTTAGTAACTGTAATATTTTGTCTCAAATTATGGAGACCCTATCCCAATGCAGAAATATGTGAGATATATAAAGATTAAAAGATCTTGAAATATATATTCTCACAAAAATAACTCAACCAAATGCAAAGGTGCCAACTCAATCTACTTTAGTGTTAGGATTGATTAATACACTATCACCTATGAAAAGTAATTAAGGAAGCTGATTAATTGAGTAAGAAGGATCATGGAGTTCTAAGCAAAATAACGATTGAAAGGGATCATGTCTTCATGGATCTAATAAATTTGGATATGGTAATTATCAAAGAATGTGAGACATAATTACCTTTTCAATACATTTCCCAACCATATTTATTAGAAGGAATTAAAATTTCTCATTATGAGGATGGTATTATTTAAAATTAAATTAAATATGTGAATGATGGGAAGAATTTGGACTTCATGTGTGTGGATGAAATTCAGAAATTTGGGAGTATTTTTTGTTTTCCCTACATACCTAATCCAGGGAGCGGTTTTTTGGATAGTTCACATACCTCAAGTTTCACTACACACCCTAGTAGTGCTAATAGGTATAGATATTTAAAGGATTATTTCTTCAAGGCTAACATGAAGTTTCAAATTTATGATTATGTATCAAGATGTTCAGTATGTAAACTACTAAAGGCTGAAATAAAACATCCTAGAGGATTCATGAAACCTCTACCTATTCCTAAATAGAAATGGGATGAAATCACCATTGATTTTTTCATAGTATTACCAAAAAATATAAAAAATAATGATGAAATATGGATAATTTTAGATTAAAAAAATGCTCATATACTCGCTACAATAGAGTATTTTATAGTAGATCACATAGAAAAACTCTATAGTAATGAAGTTTTAATACATGATGTATCACCCCACTCAATTTTTCATGATTGTGATCCACAATTTACAATAAAACTATGGAAATGTCTCTAGAGAGCATCAGATTTAGAGATTTATTTGAGAAATGTTTATCACCCTCAAACAGATGAGTAGTGAGAAAATAAAATCGAAACATTAGAATACATGTTTAGATCATGCTCATTTTACATTAATGTTATGTGGGATTAGTATTTACCTTTGCTGGAGTTTTCCTACAATAATTGTTTCTATTATAGTATTCAAATGGAACCATATGAATCATTGTACAGAAATAGATGTTGTGCACCAACATGTCAGGATGAAGTTGGTGAAACGAAGCTTGTAGGCCTAGAGATTATAGAGGAAACAATGAAAAATATATAGACTATTCAAACCCATATCAAAGAAGATCAAAGTAGAAAAAAGATATATGATGACCATATAAGGATTGACTTGGAATATCATTTGGGAGTTCATGTTTTCTTTAAAGTATCTTCCTGGAAGGGTGTTATAATATTATAGAAGAAAGGTAAAATGAAACCTTGGTACATTGGTCCTTTTGAAATCCTAGAGAGGATTGGAATTGTGTCTTGTTATTTGAAAATGACTTCAAGACATTATAATGTACATAATGTCTTCGACATCTCTTTGTTAAGAAATTACATGCCATTCCCAATGCATGTCCTCACTTTTAAAGGAATAGATTTGGAACATTATTTATCTAACTGTGATGAGCCTATTCAGAATCTATATTATAAAGAATAATTTTTTAAAAATCAGTTGGCTCGACTAGTAAAAGTACATTGTAAAATGATAAGATTGAAGAGGTGATGTGGGAGCATGCGAGACATATGATGATGAACATACCAAAATTTCTTATGGGGTGACATTCTTTAAATTTTGAGGATGAAAGTTTTGTTGGATGTTGGAATGTTACAACCCAGAATTATATAAAAAATGTTTCCCGTATTATGTTTATTTCATATTGTATAAATCACGTAAAAATAACTTATAGAATACAATAAATACATTATAAATGAAAAATTAATGAAATAAGAGGTATTTCTAGAAGTTAAAGAACCTATACCAATGAAATAGTAATAAGAACTTAGGAATATTAGATTACCCATATGAATAGTATATTTTCCAAATGAATAGTAAACTGACCCATTAAAGTGTACATAAAATCCATTAATCTTATAAATGAATGTATAATATAATTATATAATAGTTATAGAAACCCAATAATTTTAGATAAAGCTTTACATGATTTTAAGCATAATCATAATTAAGAGTAAAAGACAAGGATTGATAAGTCTGGTGTCTTGGAAGAATAGGTACATAAAATATAAAACATGGGGATAAAAAAAATTCTTTATTTAATATCCATATATATCTCCTAACTTTCTTTGAGCCCTAACATCTCCATAGGGTACCCTGGGGAACACATGAACAAAGGGATAAGCTAAAAAGCCCTGTAAGGGGATAAACATAAGGATAAATATTAAGACCATGAGTTAGGTGGCATGACATAATGATAACAAAGCATCAAATACATGAAATCATATCATATAATAATATGATCATATAAACATGGAATCATATAAATGTTGCAGAATCATGATACTTTTCTTTAGGATGGGTCAACGTTAACTCCCAATCCCATTTCCCATCGTATCTCATGAGACTTAAATTTACCCAATTCATTGGAGCGCTATCCAGGCCCACCCATCTCAAGATATTCGTGAATATTCATTCCACATAAATAATAATTCCACACCAATAATCATACATAATCAAACATACATAAACAAAAGGGTACCCATGGAAACAATTAAGTACAACAACCATGACATAAATCATAACCAATGGGTGTATCCTGAAAGTGTCCATGAAATAGAGGAATTACACATGGAAATTCAATAAAAATATATCATGGGACGTGATTTAAAAAAGGAGTGACCCTTTTAGGAAATTTATTTGAGAAATTTTAGCATTAAAACATTTTGTGCAGTTTCAAGGAAAATACTATAGAGATATTAAAATAGAAAAGATAAAAATGTTTTATATAAAACCAGAAGTTAACGAAGAATGTATTCATAATAAAAATAAAGATTTTATAAAGAAAATGGTGTCTTAGAAATGATGATATATTGCACTTCAAATCGGGTATGAATTCAGGAAGTTCCCTTAAAACATGATTACTTATCAAGGGGTATTGTGGTGGGAATCAAAAAAAAAACATGTATATGACAAAAAGAAAATGAGGTATGGATTTTGGACCATTATTTTTGAGCAAATAAACAGTATTTATAGGTTGTACATAAAAAGAAAAGACAGCTTCATTTGCGTAAAAATAATGAAAGAGAAACCCGAATGAGTAAAGGAGGTTCAGGTAGAATTCATTACGGATAATTAGCATAGTATCAGGTGTACCTAAAAGGGATTTTTTGAGATAAAATTGGGTTTCTAATAACTTATAAATCAAGATGTAAGTATGGGGAAGTTGAAAAATAATACCCCGTCATTAGGGATCACACATAAAATGGAATAACATAGATGAAAAGCTTGAAATAAAAGTGAAATGGGGAGGATCCCTTACCTTAACTCGGTTGGTGTTATCCACTTATTATTAAATAATTGAATAAACAAATTAGGTTTATTAATTAAAAATTCAAAAACCCCTTCTATATGTAATTGTTTTAGTATAATCATTTTAAGTTCATTCATAACCGTTTTGATTGGTTATGAGGTTCAATTTCATTTTTCGGGGTGGTATGCTTACTTGATTTTAATGACTGGTTCACTTATATTTAAGTTTGGATAAACATGTAAGATGAAATTGGTTGTCCATAATTGAAGTTATATTATATTAGTTAACATCCATTATATTACATGGTTTTAAATTTAGTTTGGTTACTTAGAGTGAAGTCGAACTATTATATCAAACCAAAGTGACAACTGTTTTTGTCAATTGGTAGGTTTGATTACAAAGAACAGCTTTTGATTTATTAATTCATACCATATTTAAGAAAATATTACATAATAAAATCAGATATATAACATATATATAATCTGGTTCAGCCATAAAAATGGTTTTATGAACATATTTAACGATAATAATAGATATTGATAAATTGTTGTCCTTGAATGTGCTAAATTTTCTCATCTCAAATGTTGCTCTCATTCCATTCAAATAAAAGGTGGGTCGAGGACAGGAGATAATGAAATATCCCATTAGCATAAATACATTTTATTACATGTATGTTACTGGAGTTATCATACTATTTGGGTGAAGGGAGGGGAGGAAAGAAAAAAAAAGAACATAAAATAAAAGAAGGAATTGAAAAGAGGAATTTACCTCTTGAAACATCCTCCTTTGAGAACCTCTTAAGGGGAGAGGTTTTGTTATTTTGATGATTCCAGGGGATTTTGGACATGGGATAAGACCTCGGGAAGATATTTGGTCCGAATATTGTCAAGGCACAAGGCTTGAGAGGGGTGAAGAGAAGAGGTAAGAATGGGTGGTATTTATAGTGGAGGGGAGGAGGGTTTTCATAATTTTTTAATCATTAGGTTATTATTTCTTAATAGGAAAAGGAATAGTCAGTATTCAATGACCAGGAAAAGTAATAAATGCTTTTTAATTCGAACCAATTGGGATTACAACATCATATCATCATCAATGACTCAATTAATCCATTATTTTGCATTTTTTTGTGAATTATTGGATTTTAATACTGATTAAAGATTCCTGTATTTCAGATAATTACCAAATATTAACCCTAACGAATTTTCAATGCATAGAACACAAAATTGATGTCAATTTTTCAAAAATAATATTCTAAATATTATTAATTTAATATTTAATTAAAAGAACAATTTATTATTAAAACCCGGTTTTATAACATTCATTTACTTATTCTAAAATTCAGGTAGATCATAATTTCAATTGAATGTTATTTTAATACTATCATCGATAAGGTTACTATTCATTTGGTTATATCACTATTCAAAAGGGTGTGTTACTCTTCATAAGGGTAGGTTACTATTCAACAAAAATTATGTTTTTCTATTGGTCTCCAAATAACTTACTGGTCAAAACCGTGTATGTCAGATTTTTTAAAATACAAACACATAAGTGCAAAACCTATGTTTAATGGTCACTTAGCACTGAGTAGTTCATTATGTCTTGTTTTCATCAGATTTTATGGCATACTTATGGGAAATGAATTTCCATTGAAAAACATTAGGTCATTGTATTCTTCCCCATTATGAAATTGCACCCTCAAAATTTTGTTTTACATTCTTAGTTGTAAACAAAGAGGGCACAACGTATCTCAGGCTTAGCTTCCCATTCTTTCCAAACCGCATGGCTCTCTTCCATGGTGATATTTGAAGGAAGACTTTATCTCCATCTTTGAACTCCTAGTCCCTTCAATAGTTGTCAGCATAGATATTTTTCCAACTCTGAGTAGCTTTGATGTTTTTATGGATGACTTGAATCTTATATGAAATCTCTTGCACAAGATCGGGTCCAAGTAACTTTCGTTCTCCAAATTCATCCCAATAGGTTGGAGTTCTACAATGCTTTCCATATAGAGCTTCATATAGATCCATATGAATACTTGAGTGGAAGCTATTGTTGTATAAGAACTCAACCAATGGAAGATGCTGATCTCATCCACCTTTGAATTATTGAGAGATGGCTCTTAAAATATCTTCCAGCATCTAGATATCCCTTTCAGATTGGCCATCAGTTCGGGGATGATAGGTCGTGCTGAAATTTAATTCAATACTCAAACCATGTTGAAGACTCCTCCAGAATTTAGATGTGAACTTTGGATCTGGATTATAGACAATTGAGAGTGGAACACAATGCAGTCTCAACCAATGGGAGATGCTGATCTCATCCTTTATTAGATATATCCTTCTCTTTTGATGCATGTTGAGATCCTTTTGTCTGAATATATACATTAGGCTCTTGTGGTCGGAGTATATGTCACACTTCTAACCATAAAGGTAGTGTCACCAGATCGTCACAAAAAAAATACTGATTCTAGATCTAGATCATGCATCAGGTAGTTCTGCTCATGGATCGTCAAATTCCATGAGGCATAGGCTATCACATTATCATTTTTCATGAGTAAATACCCAATAATTTATTTTAAGCATCGCTGTATATCACAAAACTTTCTCCATGTTTTGGTAATATGAGTACAGTGTAGTGATTTTCCTTCTTTTTTTCTCCTTGAAGCTTACCTCGTATTCTTCTATCCAGACAAACTTTACCCCCTTCCTTGTCAGATTGGTCATTGGGTTTGAAAATTATGAAATGTTCTCCACAGATCATCGATAATACCGATCTAGACCCAAAAAGATACGGATCTCTCTTATAGAAGTTAGTTTGGTCCACTCTTCTATTGACTTCATCTTGGAAGGTTCCAAAAATATCCCTTTATTGGTGATAACATTCCCCAAGAATGATACCTCCCCCATCCAGAACCCACATTTATTGTAGTTGGCATATAACTTCTCCCTTCACAAAGTATTTAACACAATATCCAAATGATCCTCATGTTCCTCCTTGCTCATGGAGTATACCAGAATATCATCAATAAATACTACCACAAATTTTTCAAGGTAATCTCTAAAGACTCTATTCATTAAATCCATGAAAATTGCTGGAGAATTAGTGAGTCTAAAGGGATCACTATAAACTCATTGTGTCCATAACTCATTCGAAAGGCATTCTATTGATTATATTCTTTCCTCATATTTAGTTGATGATATCTCTACTGAAGGTCCACCTTAGAGAAATAACTATCCCCATGAAGCTGATCGAACAATTCATCTATCTATGGAAGGGGATACTTGTTCTTTATCATGATTTTATTGAGCTCACAATAATCAATGAAGAGGCACATTGATCCATCCTTATTCTTGATGAAGAGGACTGGCACACCCCAAGGTGAGGCACTATGGCATATAAAACCCTTCTCCATATTCTCGTGTAACTTCTTTTTTTGTTCTTTTAGCCCTATGGTTTCCATTCTGTAAGGTTTCTTTGATATAGGAAAATATCTATGAATATGCTCAATTGAGAACTCAACCTCTCAGTCAGGAGGAAGACCAGACAACTCTTCTGAGAATACGTAAGTGTAATCCCTCACAATGTAAATGTCTTCAAGCATGATTATCTCTTTTTTCTCAATCATTTGATCTCAGAATTCTTGCTCATAAGGCAATAATATCCACACATGAGATGAAGATTGTAACAGGGTCTCATTTTCCTCCTTGCATTAGTAATGAATCAGAGGATTCTTAGAGATGTGAAGAGTTATATACCTTTCCCAATAGTTGATGTTGGAATTGTACAATGATAGCCAATCCATGCCCAAGATAGTGTCGAACTCCACTAGAGGAAGTATGACAAGATTTGTTGGGAGGTTCCGTCCACAAACATTAACCAGGGAGAGGTTATAAACCATGGATGCAATTATTGCCCCATTCACTATTCTCATAGATAACTTTTCCTCCAAATTGTGAGGTGGTTTTTGAATATTTTTACTAAACATGCAAGATATTAAATAATGAGTAGAATAAGAATGAAATAGTACAATCACTATTCATGAATGAATAACTAGTGTATCTATCACCACATAATTTTCCAGATCTACCACAGTAGCAGTGATAGCATAAGCCCTTCCATGTAGCCTTGGAGGATGTTGTTGATTGCATTTGACAACCATTGTCTTAGGGAAATTGTTCGCATAATTCCCATGATCTTTAAAGTTGTAACATTGCACTGCTAGCTGAGTGTTGATCTGAACCTTCCTTTATTCTTCAAAATTAGCGGGATTTTTCACATCCCTTCGATAATTCTTGGATAGACGACGAAACTTTCTTCATTTGAAGAAAATTATGGTTCCCTTCAGATAGTTACCACGATGCTTCTTCCCACAATTTTTTCAAGGGGAAAAGGCAGGCATCTTTCTATCAAGGGATTTTTTTGATGAACCACCCATGTTGTTATCCATTTTCTCTTCTTGTCACTGGGCCCAAGAGACCACTGAGAGTCTCCAATCTATATTTCAACCTTGAGGGCACAATAGAAAATATCCTCATAACTGTCAATGACTTGAATCACCAACACTTTTTGTATACTCGACTTTATTCTGCTAAAGAATCAATCAATATTTATTTCAGTGTTCATGACAAAGCCAGAGGTGTACCTTGAAAGCCTTGTAATGTTTTCATCACACACCCTGATCGACTCTTCTTCCTTCTGCTCGATTCCAAGGAACTCTCTTTCCAACTAGAGACGAAGGGTTCGAGAAATATATTTGTTGAAAAATCCCCTTGAATTCCTCCGAATCCAAGGAATCAATTTCTTCTTGGGATATTGTATTCATGATCAGTGTCCACCACTGATCAGCTTCCCCATCAAAATGATAGACTGCCAGTAAAACCTTCTCTTCTTCTGAGCATTAGAGGATAGATAATATCTTTTCAATAGATTTAATCCATTGTTCCGTGAGGAGGGGATCAAAAGATCCTCTAAACATGGGAGTCCTTTTCCGTATGATGGATTATATGATAACTTGCTATTTCTTTGGAGGAGGAGGGTATTCTGCACAATTCAAGTTATTATTCATAACTCGAGCCAGCTAATAATGTGTTGTCAAGAAGTTCCGATTATCCACTCTCATCATATCAGGCATATCATGAGGGAAATCTTCACATTACTTATCACATTGGTTGTTAGAGCATGTTCTTCTATTTTTTACCATTAATGAAGAAAAACTAACATATATTTATAGGTCTTGAATACTTAGCTATTGAGCATAACAAAAAGTTTGATCATAGAGGGATGAACTTATAAATAAGAAGTACATCTTAACTTGTGATTCCTTATGGTTAAATAGAGGTTATCCTTGACATATTTATTGTCTTATATTCTTATGGAATTTTTTGTCCCTTGATAATGGTTTTTACTAAGCTCAAGAGTCTACAAAAGCCTATCCCCCAGGAATTTTGTAACCAAGAGCATAGCAAGGCCCATTTTCATAGACCACAATACCCCAGGTTAAGCTCGAAAATCCTTGTCGGAGTTTTCACTCATAGGTACATATGTTCCAGATCCACGTCTACCTGCTCGTATCCAGACGATGATGTATTTTCTTGATAAACAACTTACTATATTCTTACCAAAATTTAAGGATGTTTTATTATACTTTGTCTCATACTTAAGGTTATCACTAAGGTTATCTATTCTTAATCTCCAAAAATAACTAATCCTTCCTCTAATACCAACTATAGAGACCCAATCCTTTTACATATAACATTACATGATTTTATGTATAATTATAAATCATATTACAAGCGAAGGATCATTAAGTCTAGTGTCTTGGAAGACTAGGTACATAAAACACAAAACATGGGGCTAAAAAAATTCTTTGTTTAATCTACATAAAGAGCTCATAACTTCCTTTGAGCCCTTACATATGCATAGGGTACCCTGGGGAACACATGAAGAAAGGGATGAGCTAAAAATCCCAGTAAGGGAATGAACATAAGCATACATCTTACGAAAATGAGTTAGGGGTCATGACATAATGATAACAAATCAAGGAACACATAAAATCAGATCATATAATCATGAGATCATGTAAACCTAGAATCATATAAATACTGCATAATCATAAGACATTTCATTAGTACGGGTCATGGCTAACTGCCAATCCCGTTTCCCATTTTATTATGGGACAAGGATTACCGCCAATCCCCTTTCACATCACATCTCATGGGACATAACTTTACCCAAAGCATTGAAGCACTATTTGGGCGCACCCATCTCAAAATTTTCATGAATATTCTTTCCACATAAATAATCTTACCACACTAATAATCATATTTAATCAACCATACATAAACATAAAGGTACCCGTGGAATGAATTAGGTACCACTTCCATGATATAAATCATAACCAATGGGAGTATAATGAAAGTTTCCATGAAAGAAAGGAATTATACATGGACAATCAAAAGGAATATATCACGGTATGTGATGCCAAAAATAGAGCGACAAATTGTAAGAAATGTATTTGAGAAATTTTAGAATTAAAACATTTTGTGCAGTTTTAAGGAAAATATTATAGAGAATCTAAAATAGAAAAGGGATTAATATTTTATATTAAACCAGAAGTGAACCAAGAAGGATTTCATAATAAAAATACTGATTTTATTAAGATAATGGTGGCTTAAAATAGAATATAGAGTTCACTTGAAATCGGGTAAGAATTAGGGATGTTCTTTTAAAAAGTGATTTATTATCGGGGGTATCGAGGTGGGAATCACTAAAAAACATGTATATACCCAAAAGATAATGAGGGGTGGATCATGGAACATGATTTTGGAAAATATAAACATTATTTATAAGTTTAAAATAAAAAATAAAAGAAAACTTTATTTGGGTAAAAATAATTATAGAGAAACCCGAAGGGGTAAAGGAGGTTCGGGTTGAATTCATTACGGATTATTGGCATGGTATCAGGTGTACCTAAAAGGGATTTGTTGATAGATAATGGGGTTTTTAATAACTTATAAATCACGAGGGAAGTATGGGGAAGGTGCAAAATAATACCCCATCATTAGGGATCACACATAAAATGAAATGACATAGATGACAATCTTAAAATAAAAGTGAATTGGGGAGGATCCATTACCTTAAATCTATTGGTGTTATCCACTTGTTATTAAAGAGCTGAGTTAATAAATTACATTTATTAATTAATAATAACATAACCCATTATATATTTAATTGGTTTAGTATAATCATTTTATGTTCATTCATAACCGTTTTGATTGGTTATGAGGTTCAATTTGATTGTTCGGGCTCATTTGTTTAATTGATTTTAATGACTGGTTCACTTATATTTATGTTTGGATAAATAGGTAAGATGAAAGTGGTTGTCTAGAATTGAAGTTATACTATATTAGTGAACATTCTGAAGAATAGATTGTTTTAAATATAATTTGGTTACTTAGAGTAAAGTCAAACTACTATATAAAACCAATGTGACATCTGTTTTTGTTAATTGGTTGGTATGATTACAAAGAACATGTTTTGATTTTAAATGAAGACCATTCGTACAAAAATATTACAGAATCATAAAAGGATATATAACATATATATAATCTGGTTCAACCATAACAAAAATGGTTTCCAGACTATATTTAATGATGATAATAGAAATTTATAAACAGTTGTCCTTGAATGTGCTTAATTAGCACTTCTCAAATGATACATTCATTCCTTTAAAATAAAATGTGGGGAAAGGAGAGAACATAATGAAATATCCCATTAGCATAAAAAACTACAGTACATGTATGTTACTGGAGTTATCATACTATTTGTGTGATGGGAGGTGATGAAAGAAACAAAAAAAGAACTTAAAAGAAAAGACAGAATTGGAAATAGGAATTTACCTCTTGAAACTTCCACTTTTGATAACCTCTTAAGGGGAGAGGTTTTGGTATTTTGAAGAGGATAGTGGATTTTGGAAGTGGGGAGGAGATTGGTGAGAGATTTTGGCATAATATTATAAATAAACAATGCTTGAGAGGAGTGAAGAGAAGAGCTAATACTGGGTTGTATTTATAGTGGAGGGGAGGAGGGTTTTCATAATTTTTTAATCATTAGTTTATTATTTCTTCAAAAGACAAAGAGTAGTGAGTATTACATGAGCAAGAACAGTAATAGATTCATGTTAATTTTAAACGATTGGGATTACATCATCAGGTCATCATCAATGACTCAGTTAATCAATTATTTAGCAATTATTGTGAATTATCAAATTTTAATATTCATAAAAAATTCCAGTATTTCAAAAAAATCCCAAAAATCAACCCAAACTATTTTTCCATGTGTAGAATCTAAAAACGAAGTCCATCTTTTAAAAATAATTTTCTAAATATGATTAATTTAATATTTAATTAAAATCATAAATTATTTTTAAAACCCATTTTTAAAACATTCGTTTACTTATTCTAAAATACAGGTACATAATAATTTCTGTCACGACCCGTCCTCGGGGCCCGTGCCGTGACTACCCCAAGCCCGCCTTCCATAGGCCAGGGGCTGGCGACTAGCACCAAGGCGTAAATTCCCGGTAAACAGGGAAGGCATTGCCTTTATAAGTAACAACCACACAGAGTCAGCAAGCGGAAAGAAAAGTGCAGAAAAGTAAAGGGGGCCGGAAATACAAGCCCAACTGTAAGTAAAGTACAACTCGAAAAGGGAAAAACAGCAACTGAAAAGTAAAGCCGCTACTCCGAGCTGTCCACTGGAAATCCCACCTGAAGGGTGAGTACAGATAGCTCCTCTGCTCCACGGGTCCCGCCGTCCGCTCCGTACACGTCCCGCCCAGTGGTCCCCCTCCGGGTGCCGTTCCGCTCTGCAAGCCTCAGCTAAGGTCAACGCTGTCCGTCGTCTGCAACCAACACAACGTAGTGCGGCCAAAGCCCGTGCAGGGGTGAGTATAAGCTACTCAGTAGGGACCCCAAGACCCCTGAAGGTCTCTCAAATCCACAAAGGATAAACCACGAAGAAAAGTAACAATCACGGAGTAACAACTGACACTGCTTAGGTATATGCCCATACATATACCTAAGTCATCAATTTCCGCTCGGCTCCAACACCGAGCCCAAGAACAACCCAAACCACAAAGAAGAGTAAACAAGTTTATGAAATCAACGGATAACCATTACCCAGGTATATGCCCATACATATACCTAAGTTATGAAGTGACCCATCTCAATCATGAGGAAACACAAGATCATTGACTCAGCTCAAACCAGGATTTTCATTATCGAAACCGTAGCTACTGAAGAGCCCCGTCTCTGAAGTGTGCAGTAGTCCTGCCATGACTCCGAGGTACTGCTCACTAACCTATGACTGCTGAGGTACTCCTCCTGTCGAGTACTGCGGGTTTGCGGCCAACTACCGGGCGCTCCGTCCGCTGAGGGTCTGTCGCCAAATACCGGGCGCTCACCCAAATAGCCTACTGAGGTACTCCTCCTGTCGAGTACCGCGGGTTTGCTGCCAACTACCAGGCGCTCCGTCCGCCGTGGGTCTGCTGCCAACTACTGGGCGCTCCGTCCACTGGGCTAGTCGACTCACTCCAAGTCGAGTCGGTCAAGCAGTCGTCAGGTCTCAGTCATCTACACGGTCTCCGTGCTCCGCACGCACGTCTCCACCGTCGCGGGTCTGTCGCTACAACCAAGCGCACACGCTCCGTAGAGTATCGCGGGTCCGCCGCTACAACCAAGCGCTCCACCGCCAAGGGTCTGCTGCTGCATCCAAGCGCACCACCACTGTCAAGTACCACGGGTCCGCCGCTACACCCAAGCGCTCCATCGCCCAAGGTAAACAGAAGATTCAGCTCACACAGGTTCGGTAGCACTGCTCGCGTAGGATCGCTGAGTGCTGTAGTCGTCGTCGTCGAATCCACACAGGATCTCTGTACTGTCGTCGTCGAAGTCACAGTAGCAGTCGTAGCAGTAGAACAGTCGCAGCCAGCACCAGGGTTCCCGCACAAAGCAAGCTCGTTCGGAGGGTCCGCTCCACGAGCCCAGAGGCTGATACATCAACTATCACGAAGACCGAAGTTGATGTATCCAAAAGTTCCGTATCGTCAAAAGGAACTCAACGCAACAGACGGCGCGTCGATCGGACGCCCGGTCTGAGAGTTATTGGCATTTTCGTCTCCGGGGCCCGGTTGGTTTTTAAGGCAAAACCAACCCGACCGTACTCCACCTGCGTCCAAACCTCGGGCGGAGTATGCCAAAAGATCCGTCTCACTAAGAGGAACACTACGCGACTGACGGCACGTCAATCGGACGTCCGTAGCTCAAGATATGAGCGTTTCCGCTCCGAAGGCCCGGTTGGTTTCGTGAACGAACCAACCCGGCCGAACTCAAAGTAACCCGAAACTTTCAGTGCGATATACCGAAACGACCGTCTCGATCCAAGGATCGCGTTGCCGCTGACGGTTCGTCGATCGGAGGTCCGAGGCTCATGTTATGAGCCAAAAACCAAAACTGGTTCGAAACGGGGGGGTCCGGGTCCGGGCCGACCCGGCCCGACCCCCCCCCCCCCCCCCGGGCGGCGCGGTGGCCGGCGGCGGCGGCCGGCGGAAACGGACGGCGGCGGCGCGGCGGCCGGCGGCGGCGCGGCGGCCTGGCGGCGCGGCAGCGCGGGGGCGGCGGCGGCGGCGGGCCGCGGTGGCGGCGGCGGCGGGCCGCAGTGGCGGCGGCGGCGCTTGGCGCCGCACGTGGGTGGCACGCGGGGCTAAGCCCCGCGTTTTCTTGAGGGGCGGCGCGGCACAAAGGGGCCGCGCCCCAACTTTTTTAAAGAAGCCCCCCCTCACGTGGGGGGGCCGGTTGGTGCGGAACCGAGGGGGCAGCCGGCCCCCTCCCTTTAAAATAAAACCGCCCCCCTCTTTAAGAGGGGGGTTTTGCCAGCTGGCCGGGGAATTAATTCCCCGGTTTAACGGCATCCGGCCGGCCAGCCGGCCGGCCGGTTTTCTCCAACGGGACCGGAATTTCCGGTCCCCTCTTCGGCTTCCGACGCCGGCGGCCCGGCCGCCGGTCTTCTCTTCCGCCGCGGCCCGGAACCGGCCGCGGTCTCCTCGCCCCGCCGCGGCCCGGAACCGGCCGCGGTCTTCGTCGTCCGGCGCGGTGCGACGGCACCGCGCCCCTTCGCCGTACCATGATTCCTTCCAACGCGGCGCGACGGCGTCGCGTTCTTGAAGATTCTCCTCGGCGTAGCGTGACGGCGTTGCGTAAATTATAAGCACGATCATCCGCGTGGTGCGACGGCACCACGCCACTTGCTTCCACCCGCATGAATAAAACAAGAACGATGGAGGGGGGTTTGGCCGTGTTCGTGCGGTCCGGTCCCCCTCGCGTTAACTATAACACTTAAATAAAATATTTAAATGCCTCACGTAGACATGCGATCCACGAGCAAGAAAAGGAATAAGGAAATCAAAATGAAATCAACAACCCCTACCTCGGGTTTAAGATTTGAAGATTCGGCTACGCTCCGCGGAAGACGGCGTCACGGAGGTCGGGTGTCGCGGTCGTCGTTCGTCAATCCGTTGACGAAGAGTTATGCCCGAAGAGACACATCGCTGGCGGATCTTCGTTTGCCGACGAAGAAGGTCCCAGGAGGGTGCGGCGTTCCCTCTTGTTGACACCGAGGACGAAGAAGAGAGGCGTCGTTCTTCGTCGGAGTTTGGGCGTTCTTCGTTCTTCGTCAGAGCTTGAAGATGAAGAAACAAGATCCTCTCAAATCCTTTCAAAGGATTTTTAGGTTGGTCTTATTTTATAAGCATGCCAACACACGAAACCGGTTAAGAAAGGATCCATCAATTCGAAAGAAACGACCCATTTAATTCACGAAAGAAACAGTCCATTTAATTCACGAAATAAACCGCCCAATTAAATGGTCTGTTAAGAATTAAAGAAAACGCGTCGGTTGACTTTTCAGTTACTTTGACGGGTTTTCGCGGGTGCGTTACTTAGCGAAAGAAACGGCGGGGCTCGTGCGGGCCCCACCGCACAAATATCCTACCAAGGGGTAGGATATTTATGGATAGCATCCTATCCAGTTCAACTCAGCTCAAGCCGCCTTTAAGTGACTTCAAGTGGCTTCCAAGCAGCTTAAGTGAAAAATAAAATAAAGTTGTCGCACAAACTTTATTTTATTTCTGACTTAAAGACGCAAAATTTAAAAAGCACGTCTGAGCAAACGCAACTCCGGAAGAGGCGTTTCTAAGCAAATACCGGCGCTGCGATTTCATCGGTGCCCTCAGAATTTGATTCCGGGCACCGGTTCAAAAGATAGAAAAACCCGCTCGTCCGTTCACTGAACGTACCCGAGCCAAACTTCGGAAATTGATTCCGGGCACACCGGGCCTCGGAATCAGGTGCCGTCTGAAGCTGCGCTCTTGTAAAATTCCAAAGAAAATTAAGAAAAAAATTTCCTTGAAATTTGCGGGTCTTTACATTACTCCCACCTCAGGGCTTTACGTCCCCGTAAAGATACATCAAAAACTAGGGGAACAAATGGGGGTACTGAGCACGCATCTGAGCCTCCCGCTCCCAAGTGCTCTCCTGGAGGTTCCCGTGCTGCCATCTGACGCACACAAGAGGAATCGACCGCCCACGTAGGACCCGCTCATGTCGATCCTCGATCTCCACTGGGACCTCCGCAAAAGTCGCCCCATCGCCCACGTCCAGCTCCCCAAAGTTGATGATGTGCGTCGGGTCGTGCATGTATCTCCTCAGCTGAGACACGTGGAAGACGTCGTGCACCCGGTGCAACTGAGGTGGTAGAGCCAGGCGATAAGCCACCTCTCCTATCCTGCTGAGGACCTGGAAAGGCCTGATGAAGCGTGGAGACAACTTGCCGCCTCGGCCAAATCTCCGTAAACCACGTCGAGGTGAGACACGCAAAAAGACGTGGTCGCCATCCTCGAACTCTAGTGGCCTCCGCCTCCTGTCATCATATGACTTCTGCCGGCTCTGAGCTATCCTCATCCTCTCCTGGATGACCTGGACCTTCTCTGCCGTGGACTGGACCATCTCCGGTCCCACCAGAGCTGCAAGATTTCTTCTTTGCCGAAAAGAGAAATCTGGTCTCATCCCCTAGATGAACCACATTCTTTGCCTAAAACAGTCAATCCCAACATGGATTGATACTAACCCATACCAAGGATGACGTCGTAAGGCCTCGACGCTACTACTAAGAGATTCAACCGTTACTCTCGCCTCCAAGGGTTGAGTCACACTGTCGGCATCAGTGTGTGGTAACTGGGTCTCCTCCAGTAGATGTCTCACAAGTGAGGGTCAAGTCAACAGCAAAAACTGGAACCTCTTAGTAACATCACGAAAGAGAACAGGAACGAAAAAAATCACAAAGGTATGCGTCTTTATTATTGCAGCTCATAATACAAGACGCTACACAAATGCAACAAGGAACTAGAAGTACAAAGGATGTATCCACTAGTTCAGCTCCTGTCCATCGGCTCCCAGAGCTCCATGATCGAAGGCCTCGGCTGCCTGAAGTTGAGCTCTCGCATGTTCACCTACTCCCTGTGGTCGGGGTGGACCTCCTGGTGGTGGTGGTGGAAGAGCCTCAAAGCGTCGCCCACCACCGGCTGCTCGTCCAGCTCCTCTGCCTCGTCCGCCTCCTCCCTGCGGACCGCCACGGTCGAACCTCTGCCTCTGCCTGGGAGGTTCTTCACTTAACTGCTGATCATCAGCATGGCGGGTCGGACAGTCACGAGCCATGTGACCAATCCCGCCATAGGAGTAACACTGCCCACTCTCGGCACGCCTGGCTCTGACTCCACCCCGGCTTCCCCGTACAACTGAGCCTGAGTCGTGCAGTCGGCCACCGGTAGGTCTAGTCTGCCTGGAACCCTGAGTCATCCGTCGGCTACCTGCTGCAGATGACTCTGCCACGTGCCGCCCTGCGGTGAGTTTCTGTGCTGGTGTAGACTCAGCAAGGAAACTCTCGATCAGAAGTGCCCGCTCCAGTACTCCTGTCTGAGTCGGTATGCTGAGGGAGATCAGCGATGCCCTGATCTCGTGTCTCAAACCCTGCTCGAAGGTCCGGGCCCGGAAGAAGGGGTCCCGTACCATGTCTGTCGAGTACCGAGAAAGGTCGGTGAACCTCGCCGCGTACTGAGCGACTGTCATGCTGCCCTGCCGCAGCTGTAGAAGCTCCTGGATACGCACCGCACGAAGGGTGGCTGGGACGAACTCCGAGCGGAAGATGCTCTCAAAGTCCGTCCAAAGTAGAGATGCCTCATCGTGCACCTGGAGCATCAAGCTCCACCATCGTCCTGCTGCTGCGTGTAGTAGGCTCGCAGCGAGGATCACCATGAGGTCTGCTGGTGTCCCCACTAGCCTAAACACTCGAACCACTGCCTCCAGCCAATCCTCTGCTGCCTGGGGATCCGTCTCCCCGCGAAACCTGGGCGGTCGCTGGCGCTGAAACTCATGCAGTGCGCTGAGGCGACGTGCATCGTCAGCGGCTGCTGCTGGAAGCATCGGGGGCTCGGCGGGTAGAGCTACCGCCGGTGCCACTGCTGACAAAGGGCCCTGCACCGAGGCCTCGTCGCTCGGTGGGCTGTCGTCTCGCTCGACTCTCGGAACCCTAGCTGGCTGCCGTCGTGGAGCCATCCTGAAAGGAGACAGGTGCGCCACGGTCAAACAGTATACCTGGTGAGCTGACACAAAGAAATCACAAAGAAAACTTTGAAACACACACGCAATCAATGTTTTCGTGCATTAAGTCGGAAATCAGAAGTCAGGGCCCTGGTGTACGGATACGTCGGCCGCCGCACCAACACTGGACTCCCTGGACTGATATCCACACTCAATACGCTAAACATTATTGCTTCACATAGAAAAGATCAGAGTTCGCGGTTGAACCGAACCCTCTGATACCAATTTGTCACGACCCGTCCTCGGGGCCCGTGCCGTGACTACCCCAAGCCCGCCTTCCATAGGCCAGGGGCTGGCGACTAGCACCAAGGCGTAAATTCCCGGTAAACAGGGAAGGCATTGCCTTTATAAGTAACAACCACACAGAGTCAGCAAGCGGAAAGAAAAGTGCAGAAAAGTAAAGGGGGCCGGAAATACAAGCCCAACTGTAAGTAAAGTACAACTCGAAAAGGGAAAAACAGCAACTGAAATGTAAATCCGCTACTCCGAGCTGTCCACTGGAAATCCCACCTGAAGGGTGAGTACAGATAGCTCCTCTGCTCCACGGGTCCCGCCGTCCGCTCCGTACACGTCCCGCCCAGTGGTCCCCCTCCGGGTGTCGTTCCGCTCTGCAAGCCTCAGCTAAGGTCAACGCTGTCCGTCGTCTGCAACCAACACAACGTAGTGCGGGCAAAGCCCGTGCAGGGGTGAGTATAAGCTACTGAGTAGGGACCCCGAGACCCCTGAAGGTCTCTCAAATCCACAAAGGATAAACCACGAAGAAAAGTAACAATCACGGAGTAACAACTGACACTGCTTAGGTATATGCCCATACATATACCTAAGTCATCAATTTCCGCTCGGCTCCAACACCGAGCCCAAGAACAACCCAAACCACAAAGAAGAGTAAACAAGTTTATGAAATCAACGGATAACCATTACCCAGGTATATGCCCATACATATACCTAAGTTATGAAGTGACCCATCTCAATCATGAGGAAACACAAGATCATTGACTCAGCTCAAACCAGGATTTTCATTATCGAAACCGTAGCTACTGAAGAGCCCCGTCTCTGAAGTGTGCAGTAGTCCTGCCACGACTCCGAGGTACTGCTCACTAACCTATGACTGCTGAGGTACTCCTCCTGTCGAGTACTGCGGGGTTGCGGCCAACTACCGGGCGCTCCGTCCGCTGAGGGTCTGTCGCCAAATACCGGGCGCTCACCCAAATAGCCTACTGAGGTACTCCTCCTGTCGAGTACTGCGGGTTTGCTGCCAACTACCAGGCGCTCCGTCCGCCGTGGGTCTGCTGCCAACTACTGGGCGCTCCGTCCACTGGGCTAGTCGACTCACTCCAAGTCGAGTCGGTCAAGCAGTCGTCAGGTCTCAGTCATCTACACGGTCTCCGTGCTCCGCACGCACGTCTCCACCGTCGCGGGTCTGTCGCTACAACCAAGCGCACACGCTCCGTAGAGTATCGCGGGTCCGCCGCTACAACCAAGCGCTCCACCGCCAAGGGTCTGCTGCTGCATCCAAGCGCACCACCACTGTCAAGTACCACGGGTCCGCCGCTACACCCAAGCGCTCCATCGCCCAAGGTAAACAGAAGATTCAGCTCACACAGGTTCGGTAGCACTGCTCGCGTAGGATCGCTGAGTGCTGTAGTCGTCGTCGTCGAATCCACACAGGATCTCTGTACTGTCGTCGTCGAAGTCACAGTAGCAGTCGTAGCAGTAGAACAGTCGCAGCCAGCACCAGGGTTCCCGCACAAAGCAAGCTCGTTCGGAGGGTCCGCTCCACGAGCCGAGAGGCTAATACATCAACTATCACGAAGACCGAAGTTGATGTATCCAAAAGTTCTGTATCGTCAAAAGGAACTCAACGCAACAGACGGCGCGTCGATCGGACGCCCGGTCTGAGAGTTATTGGCATTTTCGTCTCCGGGGCCCGGTTGGTTTTTAAGGCAAAACCAACCCGACCGTACTCCACCTGCGTCCAAACCTCGGGCGGAGTATGCCAAAAGATCCGTCTCACTAAGAGGAACACTACGCGACTGACGGCACGTCAATCGGACGTCCGTAGCTCAAGATATGAGTGTTTCCGCTCCGAAGGCCCGGTTGGTTTCGTGAACGAACCAACCCGGCCGAACTCAAAGTAACCCGAAACTTTGAGTGCGATATACCGAAACGACCGTCTCGATCCAAGGATCGCGTTGCCGCTGACGGTTCGTCGATCGGAGGTCCGAGGCTCAAGTTATGAGCCAAAAACCAAAACTGGTTCGAAACGGGGGGGTCCGGGTCCGGGCCGACCCGGCCCGACCCCCCCCGGGCGGCGCGGTGGCCGGCGGCGGCGGCCGGCGGCAACGGACGGCGGCGGCGCGGCGGCCGGCGGCGGCGCGGCGGCCTGGCGGCGCGACAGCGCGGGGGCGGCGGCGGCGGCGGGCCGCGGTGGCGGCGGCGGCGGGCCGCGGCGGCGGCGCTTGGCGCCGCACGTGGGTGGCACGCGGGGCTAAGCCCCGTGTTTTCTTGAGGGGCGGCGCGGCACAAAGGGGCCGCGCCCCAACTTTTTTAAAGAAGCCCCCCCTCACGTGGGGGGGCCTGTTGGTGCGGAACCGAGGGGGCAGCCGGCCCCCTCCCTTTAAAATAAAACCGCCCCCCTCTTTAAGAGGGGGGTTTTGCCAGCTAGCCGGGGAATTAATTCCCCGGTTTAACGGCATCCGGCCGGCCAGCCGGCCGGCCGGTTTTCTCCAACGGGACCGGAATTTCCGGTCCCCTCTTCGGCTTCCGACGCCGGCGGCCCGGCCGCCGGTCTTCTCTTCCGCCGCGGCCCGGAACCGGCCGCGGTCTCCTCGCCCCGCCCCGCCGCGGCCCGGAACCGGCCGCGGTCTTCGTCGTCCGGCGCGGTGCGACGGCACCGCGCCCCTTCGCCGTACCATGATTCCTTCCAACGCGGCGCGACGGCGTCGCGTTCTTGAAGATTCTCCTCGGCGTAGCGTGACGGCGTTGCGTAAATTATAAGCACGATCATCCGCGTGGTGCGACGGCACCACGCCACTTGCTTCCACCCGCATGAATAAAACAAGAACGATGGAGGGGGGTTCGGCCGTGTTCGTGCGGTCCGGTCCCCCTCGCGTTAACTATAACACTTAAATAAAATATTTAAATGCCTCACGTAGACATGCGATCCACGAGCAAGAAAAGGAATAAGGAAATCAAAATGAAATCAACAACCCCTACCTCGGGTTTAAGATTTGAAGATTCGGCTACGCTCCGCGGAAGACGGCGTCGCGGAGGTCGGGTGTCGCGGTCGTCGTTCGTCAATCCGTTGACGAAGAGTTATGCCCGAAGAGACACGTCGCTGGCGGATCTTCGTTTGCCGACGAAGAAGGTCCCAGGAGGGTGCGGCGTTCCCTCTTGTTGACACCGAGGACGAAGAAGAGAGGCGTCGTTCTTCGTCGGAGTTTGGGCGTTCTTCGTTCTTCGTCAGAGCTTGAAGATGAAGAAACAAGATCCTCTCAAATCCTTTCAAAGGATTTTTAGGTTGGTCTTATTTTATAAGCATGCCAACACACGAAACCGGTTAAGAAACGATCCATCAATTCGAAAGAAACGACCCATTTAATTCACGAAAGAAACAGTCCATTTAATTCACGAAATAAACCGCCCAATTAAATGGTCTGTTAAGAATTAAAGAAAACGCGTCGGTTGACTTTTCAGTTACTTTGACGGGTTTTCGCGGGTGCGTTACTTAGCGAAAGAAACGGCGGGGCTCGTGCGGGCCCCACCGCACAAATATCCTACCAAGGGGTAGGATATTTCTGGATAGCATCCTATCCAGTTCAACTCAGCTCAAGCCGCCTTTAAGTGACTTCAAGTGGCTTCCAAGCAGCTTAAGTGAAAAATAAAATAAAGTTGTCGCACAAACTTTATTTTATTTCTGACTTAAAGCCGCAAAATTTAAAAACCACGTCTGAGCAAACGCAACTCCGGAAGAGGCGTTTCTAAGCAAATACCGGCGCTGCGATTTCATCGGTGCCCTCAGAATTTGTTTCCGGGCACCGGTTCAAAAGATAGAAAAACCCGCTCGTCCGTTCACTGAACGTACCCGAGCCAAACTTCGGAAATTGATTCCGGGCACACCGGGCCTCGGAATCAGGTGCCGTCTGAAGCTGTGCTCTTGTAAAATTCCAAAGAAAATTAAGAAAAAAATTTCCTTGAAATTTGCGGGTCTTTACAATTTCACTTGAATATTATTTTAATACTACCATAGGCAAGGTTACTATTCATTATGGGATATAACTATTCATAAAGGTATGTTAATATTCCTAAGGGTAGGTTACTATTCACCAAAAATTATGTTTTTATTATCGGTCTCCAAATAACTTACTGGTCACAACCATGTATGTTAGATTTTTGAAAATCGAAACACAAAAGCGAGAAATCTATGTTTAAAGGTTACTTGGAACATAGTATTTCATTTTTTGTGTTTCCATTGGATTTTATGACATACTTATGAGAAGGTAATTTCCATTGAAAAACATTAGGTCAGTACATTAGTATTAGTAATTAAATATTTTAGAAATTATTAGTTAAGTGTTGGTATTTTTGTGAGTCAAAAATATTTAACAAAAATTTCATAATTAATAAATATATTTAAAATAAAATAAATCATAGAATTTATTCATAAATAAATATTTTTTTCATTTTTATTTTACTTTAGTTTAATTTTACCTTAGTTAATTTTTCAAAGTGTAATAGCATCTGTTATAATTTTAAAAGCTAAATTTTTTTGAGTAAATGTATATTTTATTTAAAAATTAAATTTTTTATATTTATAAAAAAAATCATAAAATTGAGTTAAATTTTGAATTATACCTAATTAAAAATGGATTGTGTGATATTTTGGTATTTTATTAAACCACTTGAATTTTTAGTGAATAGTAAAATACTGTAATTTATGGTATAATTACATTATAAGATAAATACACTATTAATTGAGTCATCAATGATTTAAGTACCATAATCTCAAAATTCACATCATTTTTTAATATATTCTAGGACAATTATCAAACTATTCGTTCTGTTCATCCAAAATAATAAAAAAATGAATAAAATATTCAAAAAACACTACTCTTTTCTACTATAAATACCACCCCTTACCCTAACACCTTCCAAGATTTTATATATATATAATTTATTCCAAATGCACTTCCCAAGCCCCTAAACATTTTCCATGATCTATTGGTATCATCATTAGACCAAAACCATTTCCTAACGATATTCTCAAGGAGTATAAAATCATTGGTAAAAATATATTTCTCTTTCTTTTACTTTATTTTCTTTTATTATTTCCTTCCTCCCTTTCCTTTGATCCCGCTGTACCCTAAGGTTCAGAACCTCCATCGTGGCTCGACCCACCTTGAGCTCTCTCAAAAAGAGTTCAACGAGGCCTCTGAGCTTTATTAGTTGATGATCATAGTCTGATTCAGGGGTCGACATCCATCTGTTTACGCCTTTGATCGTTTCGCATTTGACACATGGGATCTCCAAGAATACTCGGTGGTGGGTCTCTTTGATCGGCGCCACCTGATGGTTCATTTCTCCTCAGAGGATTATTTTATTTTCATTTGGTCTAGAGGCCCTTGTGGTTTTAAATGTTTCATCTATTTTCTTATTCACCGGTCTTTTAAGGTTCACATGAATAACAACTCGCCTTCATCTGTAGTTTGGGTTAGTTTTCCCGATCTCCCTCTAACTTTCAAAAACCCTTCAATAATACGAATGTTAGGCAATATGGTCAGTAGATTTTTTTGTTCTGATAGCCGGACTTCGTTCATATGTCACCCAATCTCCCCTCATGTTTGCGTCGAAACTGATGCTTCAATGGCTCCCTTGGAATGGTTATGGATTTAGGTTGGTGAATAAATCCTCTGGAAACAGCGTTTTATCTTTGAATCGTGGCCATAGTTTTTCCTAGGGTGTCACAGGTTCGGACATCTGGTCTCAGCCTGCCGTCGTGGGCACAAGGTTATGCATGCTGTGCTCAGGGATGCCGAGAGGAATGTGGTGCAGTTGGAGCCTATTGCGAATTAGTCTCTGCGGGTTTCTGGTGGATTGAGGGAGAAAATGGAGGGGTGCATGGTGGTTCCAGAGGTGGTGGTCCATGCCAGTCTAGTTGCGGTAGACAGCACACGAAAGGAACTCTAGCAGTGGCCTCCCGTGGCTCCTTCAGAGGCAAGTGTGGCTTCTGAGGGTACATATGTTAGGAGCATACCGTGTGGATCACTGGAGGCAAATTACTTGCTGGCCGAGTAAGCTGTGTCTGAGCAGAAGCTAGTGGGTGAGGCTTCTGAAGGTACCTATGCAAGGGGCATGCTGAGTGGATCGTGGGAGGTGAACCCCTTGGTTTCAGATGTTTTTAATCGATTACAAACTGATTTGAGTTCACCTCAGCTACATATTCATGTTGTTTTGGGGATTGAGGGATCTGGTGGGGCAGAGGAATGGCCTAGAAGTGTCATCAACCTGGTGGATCCTCAAATGGTGAATGAGGGAGATTCCACATTACATGGTAGGGCTTCTTATGAAGATGTGATGAGTTTAGGTGGAGGTAAGAGTGAAGAAGGTGCTAAGACCCTGGAATAGGCTAGTAAGCGTACAGTTGCCGTCAGGGAAATCCCTATAGAGGTTGAAGGTATTGAGCTAGTTAACCAGTTTGATGCCCTCATAGATGAGGATTATATCCTATCTGTTGGAAACAACTTGGTCAGAACCTCCGGGAATGAGGAGACGGCCTCCGAGATAGAGTCTAGTGACGAATGATTTATCTTCTTTGATGTAGATATAGGGGACGAGGACCAGGGGAGCAGGTACCCTAGTCCAAGACGGAGCAAGAATAAAAGGGGAAAACCGAAAGAAAAAAAGGAAAATTCATATTTACCCTTTTTGATGGATAATAGATCGCAAAAGAATTCAAAGGGAATGTTGAAGGATTGCGGTCCACATCCCCCAACGGTGGCCTGTCAGCATCGGGAGGTGGCTGATAATTCTTTAGATATTCTCTTATTCTCGGATTAGGTTATGCTGGAAATAGTACTGACAATCAAATCATCCAATGAGGAGGCATAATTAATGATGAATAATAATCTTAAGGTGGACCCCAATGATGAGCAGAGTTCATGGATTGATAAGTAGGACTTGATTCTGGTTCGGGGGTTCAATAATGGAAAGATCAATGATGAGGAGTTTATCTAGTCTTGGGGAAATCTGGCATGCAGATTTGAATACCTTCTGATGGAGAAACTGGACATCCAGGTAAATACTTTATCATATATACTATTTCTAGAGATCAAAATGGGTAAGATGTAATTTCTCTTTAATGACTTTTTCCTCTCTTTTAGGGTTTTACTTGGTTTCTCACTTTTTTCCTCAAAAGTGCTTGATAATAAAAAATTTAATTTTGAAGTGAAATATCATTAACATGTTATATAATTATTTATCATCATATATAGGAAAATATATAAAACCAATTAAACTTTTTTATGTTCATTAATAACATATAATTCCAATTATGTACAATTATACCCATTTTACATGTTCTCTATTACAAATAAATGAGAAAATTGATCATGAAAACCAAGAAAATAAATGCACCTGAATGGTAAAATTTAACTCTATAACTCATCAATAATTCCACAAATGAACTTCATAAAAATATAATGAATAAAATACATGAAGGTAAGGTTTTTAATTAATTAATTAGTGTATTTAACTTGATTATCAAGCACATTAAGGTCAACTGTAGAACAGATTCAGACATAAGGTAGGGGATTCTACCCTAACCTTATTTTTTCATTTGGGTTATTCTTTCACTATATTTACCCCAATTTAATGATTATTTCTTTTTTTAATTCTTATATATTCTATGTAAATGTTAAAAATTCATATATCCCAATCATTTCATCTAGTTTATCATAAATACATGTTTTACATGATTCTATTCTCAATTTTTCTCAGTAAGCAAACCCCATTAAAGGGAACTTCATGATTTCTTACCCATTTTTATATTCCATCCAAAATATATTTTAAAAATACATTATTTTCATAATTCAATAATTTTTTAATGAATTTTGTTTTTCATTTCTGGTTTTATATTAAAAATTAGGAAAAATACAAATGATTTTTGTAAAAGAACTATTCATTACAATTTTAAACGGGCATTTCTCTCAAAACATTTCAATTATTGTTAGAGTATTATCATTTATTTAAACACCTCTATTGAATTATAAACTGTATTTACATTGAAATATTATTTTTATCATCTACCATATTTTATTAAATTGATTATTATTATTTTTATTTTGGATGTTCTATATTGATTCCATTATCTGTACTACATAAAATGGTTAAGTATTATGTTTACAGATTGGGGACAGTAATTTACATTTCATATGTATATGATGTTTATATTTATACTTTTTCATATAAGGAATTAATTTTACTTATTATGTGATGGTTGGGACTCGCTATATCCCCTTGATTCATCACTATGTCTTATGAGACAAACTAGACTGTGTTTTTACCCATGATGTATGGTGTCTTGGTCAATGCCATGGCAGTATGTTTATGATGTACAACATTCAGAATTTAATCATTATGAAACTAGTAATTGATATTCCATGTGGTTATTATACTTTTAGAATATCAATAGTTATGTTTTATTATAGAATTAATTTACCATTTTTATTACTGGAATTTTATGTTCAAGATTATGTTTTAATGAAACATGTTTTTAGATATTCATCATGCCTTATTGTTTATTCTCATGATAGATTAAATTGTATTTCATAACTTTATTTATCATATGATATCACCCCTTTAATAAGTTTTATTTACCCCTGGGATGCGGTGGTGTGTTTTATGAATGAATTATAGGGATAATCTAGAAGTTTATGGGTGCTTCTAATGGATTCTCTATGTTTTTTCTTTCAAGATGTAATGTAAATTTAATTTATGTGTTATGTATTCCAAAAATAATAAACTAATCTATCCATTTGGATTCGAGTCTTTTATCTATTCCAATTTATTAATTTAAGTCACCGACTCAGGGCTTCTGCGTTCAGGGTTTTTACAATTGTGTACTGAAGAAACACATGTTTTATCCCTTTTCCTCAAAATTTGATTAATACATGATCGATTATTCGTCAGAGGGATAAGATCCTTCTGGAATATTATGTTCTCCACATACCAACATCATGTCATTAATATATAATTTTATTCCAATCAATTCCATAGGTTGATATCCTTTAGTTAGGATCGATGGAACTTGGGATACTTTAGGCAGGTTCTACCCTACAGAAAACTTTTAATTGGGATTAACAAGTCCAATGTGACCCCACCAGAATTCACTAGTGAATTAAAAAATGAAATTATTTTTTTCTATAGGGTGTTTTATCCCATAGGATAGGTCCCACTTAATCCCAAGATTTATTGTCTTGAATTCATGGAATATGGGCTTCCACCATTATCAATGGTTGAAATTTATCCACACATTTCTACCTGCAGCTAACTCAGATATTCTTGGGTATTCCCTTCATACGAGTTAAGTCTACATTGCGGTATATCCTTAAAGGATTTCATAATGGAATTATTCATTCTCGTAAAATATTCATACTTAAACCCATGGATACCTAGTCATGAAAATTGAAAAAATATTATTTCAAAGTGGTTCAATTCATACAGTCTCACTCTTCCTATATACTAGTTAGGTATATATAATTCTAGATTGTGCAACAGAAGAATCTAACTAATAAGGGATCTTGTATATGGATACCCATCAATAATATTTTTCATTAATAAATGGGTTTTACAACATCTAAATTCCTAATAATCGTGAGAAGTATCCCAGATGATATATTGTATAATTTCACATTAGTTCATATGTCTTTACTGTATGGAATTAAACTACATAGAAAATATCCTTGTCCACTAAAATTAAACTACAATGGAATATATTTCCCCACTACATGATGTTAAAATATGAATACCATCGCCAATCATCATTCCATATTCATGGAATACAAGAGCCTAACACTGGTCATCCAATGTATGGGGTGTTTCCACCATATTTTAGGAACCCCAATCCATATATGACACTTCATGTCATGAGAATCTCATATGTATTACAACCTTTAATTTACATTGTTTATGATAAAGGTTCCATCTAATCTTCCATGTTAGTGGTTAATCTATATAAGTTCATTAGATACATCAAATAGAGGCATATGGTCCCTAAATGATGGGTTTTTTGATATTTTTGAGCACTGACATCATCGCAGTGGAACTAGTAACTTAGAGTGATTCACATTCATTTTTAGTATGACTCTCTCATACCATTAC
The DNA here is from genome assembly GCA_963277665.1 of Viscum album. Taxonomy (NCBI): domain Eukaryota; kingdom Viridiplantae; phylum Streptophyta; class Magnoliopsida; order Santalales; family Viscaceae; genus Viscum; species Viscum album. The sequence continues at coordinate 284,300,258 of OY728151.1, read as the reverse complement.
CCACGACATATGAACTGTGATCCATGATTTACTACACTATAATATTAAAATAAAATGTATTAGGATTACTCTTAACCTAGGGAGTCTTAATTAGGCTGTTTTGTAACACTCCCCTCATGTTAGGTCTATGTTCATCATGATCCTAAACATAATTCACTTTGGTAAAAGTTGTACAACCTTAAACATTAGGATTTTATGGTCCAAATCAATATACCATAAAAATCTATTAAAATAGGCATAAATATTTTAGGACTAAAAACCCTCAGTGGTATGGATCAGAAAAATTCAAGTCTCAACTCACTAAAATCATCATATTTATATCTTATAAAAATGATAGAGAATAAATAAAAATTAACAATTATAGTGGGTCCCATCTTTGGGCCTTTACAACTATCAACACAAGCTCGATGGACCCCCCCCAGTATATGAAATATATAGTGAGATGATTTATCACATACATAACCAAGATAATAACTTTAATATGTGGTGGAATAACATTGATATTTTATCAACAGTTATTTAATATTGTGTTTTCTATAAACCACCTTCAGTTCATTGAAGTATATATTTACACAACCTATTCCATTAAATGATACCCTTATCCTAAAACTCAATATCCTTTATTTATGTATCCCTGTATTCCCCTCTAGAGAGTTTTTAAAAAAGAATATTTGATCAAAAGGGACCCCTCTAGGATTCACTGGTGGATGAAACATTTCATAAGAGCTTATGCCTTTAGGATACTTTATCCAGTTGGAGAGCCCCCCTTAAACCCATATATAGTTGTCCTTGCTATGTAGAATATGGTCTTACTCAATTTTCAATAGATGACCTATTCTCATTGGTTTAAAAAACCTTTATTTGACTTTATTATGCCTAGATAATGATTTAAAATCCCTATAAACAAACAATTCAGGGGGTTCAACATCCTTTACATTATTTCACAATGTATTTTACCATTTTTTAATGAATTCATGTGATATTTTATTCCTAAACATTTTGATGGCCCACACTGCATGACTTGAAACCACATAACATATAGCCTAATCATACTAGTCAGAAACTAAAATATTCTGGGGTTCCAGAACCCATCTTTGGTAGCTCTTTTCTCTATATTCCACTTCAACATCAAAAAGCATGAAATTTCTTGAACCATTAACACCCCATGAAGTGAAACAAGTACACGTCCTCTTCACCATGCATGTAATACCTATGGAGAAATGAACAATGTACTATATCCCATAAACTAGAGGTGTATCCTTCTTCAAGAAAGGACCTATAATATGGTCAAGACCCATTAACACTATAGTAGAACTAATCTAATTAGTAAATTTTTTATTCATCCCCGACATGTCTTCCCCATTCCAAATTAAATGGTTCCATCCCATATACATGGGATTTACATCATCCATATTCCAAATATAGATAAGGACTTAGAATTGATAATATTTCACCATAAAACAAACTAACCCACATTTAGGATTCAAGGTGCCACAACCACTTAGGGATATTAATCCTTCATTATTTCTAAACAAACACTGGATTCCAAGACTCTGTGAAAATTCATTCATCATAATATAAATTACGAATGAATGGTTTCATAACCCTTTATGGACACTTGTTCACCCTAATACCATCAAGGATCTAGGTTTCTTGAACCCTTTATTTATACTAATCCTTCTCTACTAGAACTAGAAGATTCAATCTAGAAGAAATTAAAATTCATTAATAGATTGTCTAAGGTAGAAGAAATTAAACTGGAGTAATAGATGGTCCAATCTAGTAGACCATGAACTAAATAAATAGATGGTCCAAAATATAAGACCATAAACTATAGAAATATATAGTTCAAGCTATGAAACCTTACATTTCAATAATATATGGTCCAAACTAGAAAAATTTAAACTACAACAATAAATGGTCTGATCTAGAAGACCCTAAACTACATCAATATAATATCTGAGCCAAAAGACTGTAATCTGTGACAATATAAGTTTTAAGATTAAATAACTTAAACAAAAACAATATATGTGCCGAGTTAGATGAACAAAAACTAAATAAACATAAGGTAAGAGCAAAAAAAACCTAAACTATAAATATAGAGTGTCTTAGTTAAAATACCGTAAACTATAGTAACAAATATTTCAATCTAAAATACCATAAACTATAGATGAATATGGTGTGAGAAAAAAAGGCCATAAAATAAATATACTTTCCAGCGTAAAAGACCTTAAACAACCAATTGAAAAAGACAATGTTCTATACATGTTGAAAACCAGAAAAGGGAACCCTAGTAAAAAAGGCGAGTCTCTTTTTAGTGGACATGAACTGTATGTTATTTAGGTAATATTGACCCCTCATGAGATAGGAAAATCATAAAACCTTTCATGATTAAAAATCGTAAATGGAGGCCTATGAGAAATATATTCCCATGATTAATATGCTCTTCCAATATTAATATTACGATAAATATTGTGAAATATATAAAACAAATGCAAAACTAGTAGAGATCATTATTTTTCCAGGAAAAAAATACAAGCTCTCTAGGACCACTGACTTAGGAAAAAATTAGAGCACTTTCCATATGGAATATTTTTTTACCTAGTCACCCTTTTAAACCAGGTGATCATATAATAGGTATAGTATAAATAGCAATGAAAAATGTATTGTTCATATTTATTTATGTGACATTCTCAGAAGAATTCAGGTATGATTCAAGTGTTCAAAACCAAATATTTAGTTTTATATAGTATTTTATAGACGATAGGTATATTTGATGATCCATATTATATCAATAAAATAATATTACACACACATCATAAATGAAATAAATCATGTTACAAACATGAAAAATTCAAAAAAATCATTGATAATGTACCAAAAGGTGGAGGAAATTCTATAGGAAAAATTCTCACATGTGAATATTAAAAAAATGAGGTTCATAAAACTAATAGTCACTAATAGAATATTCTAATGTGATTACTTGAGATCCACCATCTTATACTCTAAGGAGTCCACAGATTGGTTAAATTGATCAATGGATTCAGTTTCCATCTCTACGATCTGCTGCAATGCTTCCTCCCAAGGAACAACATCATGTTTATACTTAACTATTATGTTAAATATTACCTATTTATTCAACATATTTTTCTTTAATTTTTTAATAGCATGCTAATATTTAGACAAATATTCCAAAATACTACTGATTTTATTTTAAAATTGGAAAAACCCAACCTTCCCAACATTGATGAAATTTCACCGAGTCATTTCCTCCACTCTGCATTGGTATGTATCATGTAAGGCCCCATCCCAACTTCAGCTGATCGATGATAAATCTTGTGCATGTATTGTCTTTAATTAAAGGGACCTCCTATACTATCTTAGGGAAATAACTTCCTTAAACCTGTCGGGGAGGGTTGTATAGTCAAATATCTAAAATTTTAAGGTGATAAACATATACCTAAGATAACCTAGAAGGTTCGTTAGCTAATCAAATGGGACATAAAATATTAGGGTAAAAAGATCCATCAAAACTTTCTTCCTCATTAGTTGATTGGGTGACATAAACCTCGAGCCTCGACTCATGCCAAATTTTGAAAAAGTAATCTCTTTCAGTGCTAAGTCACTGATCATGGGACTTATACCATTGTCCTTCAGCGAGTTGGGTATATAGCTAGCCTCTATGTTAGTCTCTCGGTTTGGGGAAATAAAAAATAATGGATCTGAACTTCTGAGCTCTATAGTGATGTTACCATAATAAGAGGAATAAAATATTACCCATTAGTAGGTGAATAATAATATACCATTGGATAGATAATAGTCATGATCAATTTTGGAAACAAAATGTACTCAAGTGTATCACTAGAAACATCCTTCACCCTAACCTTATATTTATGGGTGGAGGTGATTCCCTCTTATGATGATCAGATTTGTGGAACTACTAATGTTTTTTTCACTGGAATAATTTTCATACAACCTTTTATGGTGGTAAGAGTTAATAAATTTGAGGTGAAATAATACAAAGTAGAAAAAAAAATTTGGTCTCTCGATAAGTTCTCACTTTTTCCTATAGACACCTTCATAAAGGATTAAATAGTATTGAAATAACAACCAGTGTCATCCTATTCTAGAATCTTTGTTTCCTTTTTCAGGTCAATTGGAAGGACCACTAGAATGTGAGTATAATGTGCAATGTCTAACACTGTTAGGACCTCAAACATTCACACATCATTACAGAATAGTTCTAATATTAATGATTTACTATACTAACAGAAATCACACTCATATCCTTTGGAACAGATGTATGTTCCTCCGGGAAGGCTTAGAGGGGACATGATCATTTTTGAAATACCAAAATTAGATACTGAAATGGTATAGAATTAGAAAATAAGTAATGTGTAATTATTATTTTGAGTATTATGAGTGAGAGGACTCTCACACTTTAGAGTGATTCCTTTTTTTTCTTTCATCATTGAGGAAGGGCCCTTGGAAGGGGACATTGCTGATGTTGTTGAGTATAGAACTAATGGAAGTTGATATTTTGACACCTTAGGAATAAATATTCCACCCTCATCATATCCATTTTAATTGGGGAGACATTATAATTATTTACCAAGTCATCCCCCATGTTCACTCCTCTAGTTGTACCCCCAAGAGAAAACAATGGGGATGGTGGGAGTGACTATCCTCCTTCATCTTCCTTCCATTACCACAGAAATGTAAAAGGCATAAATATGAATTCAATGGAATCCTAGATATTAAAATATGGTGGAAAGGATATTATTACCACTTACTAGGTAATAGATTTTTCATTTTCTTCCAGAAAAATCACAATCCTTCTAGGAACCACCAATTCATGTACTAAGGGTGAGTAAGGAAATTGAACTATTATGCTTCTCATTGCTGATGGAGATCTCATTTGAAAGGTTCAAGCATAGATGGCTAAATTTTTAGAGAGAATCATAAGAGACAAATAAGGAATATAAATATCTCTATGAGTATATCCACCATGTGTGGTATCCCCAACAGTTCAACATCCGAGTTCACATCCATCCAATTACTCCAATTTAGAAATGTGATAAGAAATTCCACTATAGCATGGCTTCGAATATAGGAAACATGCTCACTATAACCATTCCAGTTGGAAATTCTCTTGGTAATGAAGCTCATATTAGATATCACACTTCTTTATGAAGCTTATCTATGGTTTTCAATTTAATTCAAATATGTTTCATACCATGCCTTGGATTGGATCCGACTATAGGTGGCCACATTATTGCCTTCGTTAATGATATGGATAATTTATTATTTGGATATAAGTGAATCTAAATATTATCATAGTTTTGAGATAAAATAATATCATCATCAATTGGGGTAATGTATATGTATATTTGAGACTCCACTCTTGTAAAAATTAACTAAAACTGAGGATCCAACATATGATGATTTTTGGTTTGACCGTGTAGATGGTGGGAAATTTTATCTTAATGCATCAAAATAGAAAACTAAATAGAAAATGTGTGTACCACTCACAAATAATGATACTATTAATTTAAGTATAACAGATTCCCTTATAGCCTGACGTAACATAAACTTAATCCTTTGAGATTCCCCTATCATTTTCATTTATACTACCAATGGGTATCTCGTAGTTTTTGAAATAGATGTTTTCATAATAGCTCAAGTAGGCCCAAATTTACTAGTCCATTAATATGATGAACCTAACCCCCCTAATGCACTGAAAAATTCTTAAATTGGATATTAGGGATGTTCATGATTCTCATGTATTCATAGCTACCTAAGTGATACCCCATTCAACCCTATTATAACTGGATGGGGCCATATATTTTGTGTGAATCCCTTTCATGTAAATATAGTGCAGGATGTGGTATAGATTGGCCCAAAAAATATCCAACTCTTGGTCTGGGAGTAGGTACCCACTAAGGTACATAGTAATAAAGCCAACTATCTGATAGGATCAGTCGATCTTGAAAACAAACTCCCACCACTATTTTCTTAATAAACCCTCTTCAATTGTGGGATAGTGGACATCCTCAGTATTGTGGCAATATTTTTCAATAAAATACATTATTTTCTTGGATTTAAATTCATAATGGAACATCTTGATAAAATATATTTCCCATTTCATTTATTTAATTTCTTACCCCTTATGTAGGGCATTCCTAAGGGTTTTTATTTCTAGTCATCTCAACATAATAGAAATGGGAGGGTTCCTTTATATGTCATCCAAAATAGTACATTAAGGTAGAAAATTTTACTATATATCTTATAATATTTTCACACCACATATTTTTTTTACATCCCAGATACGACCTCCAAATTCTCTATGAATAATATTAAATTTTATCATAACTATACTCGACTTACTAATTATTTCCTCCATCAAAACATTATTACAATAAGTGATGGTTTTTGAGATCTATACGGTATTAAAAAACACAATTTTTTTTAGATCCAAGGAAAATTCTAGAGTAAACTATTATACCTAGAAGGGCAAGCTCCTGTCCATCCTGAATTTCCCTCTAGATCAAGAGTACTAACTAGGAAACAATCCAAACCACTAGTTTGTGGTAGATTTACACATTATTTATCAGTACATATGGATGTATGGAATATATTTATGATATGTCCCAACAAATTATTTTGGAATAATCTTAAACATATACACATATATGAATTTTTCCTCTGCTATAATGTTGACCATATGGGAGATATTTTCATTAAATGTATTATGGGTCATTAGTACTCATGATGAAGGCACAATTAATGAATTTGTTGGATAGATATGAGTATAAATATTTATAACAAACCAATAAATAGGTAAGACATCTAAAATGGGACATTTTATTACAATTATCTCTATTATATCCATCAAATTCATCTAGGATCACTTGATGATAAAATTATAGTCGGCATCCATAGCTGTAAAAATGGAATTCTGATGTGCCATGTCTCACATGACCTTTTATTTTGAAACCATTCATGAATTATAAGTGGTATATATGGGTAAAGAAGAACTTTTAGATAATAAAGGAAACATTACATGAATATTAAAATAAGATCATAGCTTCCATGTCATCTCATTAATCATGTAATTCATATAAGGGATCATGATTTCATGATCCATTATAAGCTATGAAAATTGTATAAACCATGAAGAATCTCACAAACACATGACCCATTATAAGTCTTGTCAAAATGTGAACATATGGAATTCACGTGAACTATGTAACAATCTTGAAATCACATGATAGAACCATCAGTTCATGTGAAGATCATAGAACATCTTTGTGACCCATAAAATGCACCAAGGATTAGATTAATTACCGTGAATTGGTTCATTAATTGTTTGAACAAGTTATGAGATAATTATATAATAAAAAGATAACAATTTAATGGATATAATTAATAGTTCTCATGATGGTGTTACATGAAGTGGTTTTTCACAAAAATCACATGAGAAGTGAGTTCACATGATCTTTGGACGTCGAAGTCATTGGTGGAATAAAATTTCCCTTGATCCCATATTTATTGTGTGCCCTGCAAAATACCAATGGAAACCTAGAAGACTAAAATCTACTCAGAACACATAACAAGAAAAGCCAAAATGACTTACAAAAATGGTTACATTCCTCATAATTGAGTCATCATACCTTGTGAACTCGTATATGAGGGTGGGAATTTTTAATACCCTCCAAATGAGAATCGACAATTTATGGTTTGAATTAATAACCGAACTATAGGTATTATTTTCTCTAAAAAGAAAGGTAAGATAATATGGATACATGGTGATTAGGAATTTCGATCATGTTAATACCATGACCCTCAGGAGAAAACATTATTTCATTATCTTAGGAATTTCATTCATCCAGATTATACATTCTGTGTGATCTAATAAAAATCATGAAAATCTCGTTCATTGAAACCGTTTGATTATGAAATTCCCCATGAAATCATCGAATCTATCACATGAAGCTCGTATGAAAAGTCATCTATAATATTTAAACCTATGTTATATGACTTCCTCCAGTCACATGACATGTCAACCAATATATTTATGACTATAACCAAAATCCCTTATTAAATAAAAGATAAAAAAGTAATAATATTGATATGATTTAATTCATTTTAATTTCTAGGTGTAGGTTTTATACAACTCATGTGATCAATTAAATGACCACACAAGATCCCAAGCATCATGGCATCCATAGCATGGAAAATTCTTTGGGTATACCACCTTAATTATCCAAAGGATCATGGACATTTCCATACAATCACATGATAACCTAACATATAACCAATGATAAAATGTCCAAATTCATTTCAAATAAATAATTAATTCTAAGAATGACATAATCTTTATAAAAAAATTATTTATGATGTTTTTCATGAAAAGGGTACATGTGGTCTGCACGATAATTCCATTGATCACATGAAATCCCAATTAACATGCTGACCTCTTCATCTAAGGGATATTTTACATGTTTTCTCTATCATGTGATGTATCTTAGAACTTTCTATTTGATCACCCAAAACACAAAAGAAATGTGGAGTGACTGTCTATGACAATTCTTACGTGCCACCATGGGATCCATAATTTATTATGCAATATACCATATATAAGTAGACATATTTTCCATGATAATTCTCACACAATGTTATGTGACCTAGTAATGATCATGTGATTTCATAACATTAAAATAATGGGAAAAGTAGAAATTATTTGAAAATAGTAGAAAAAAATATACAAAGGATTAATGTTGTTTTTATTGAAAAAGGTAGATGTGTTATACAAGATCAGTTCATTGATAATGCAATATCCTAGTTGACATGTAGCCCTTATAAAGAAAAGGCCACTATAAATGTCACCTCAAACATGTGAAGGACCTCATACATTCTCATCTAATCACATGACACCCTAATGGACAATCTATAATGGAGTTCCACATACGACATAACATAAAATTTGAATAAGGTGGTACCCCTGTGCGATGGTTAGTTACACTTTTATTTCAATTGAATGCTTCCTAACCTCCTGACCTGATCTCCCAAAGGGCCCCTAAAAAATCTCTATCGATCACATGGAAGCCACTTCGATAGGCATTCTAATCACAAAAATTCTCTCTAACATTTCATCTTGATGTTTTGAATAACCTTTGACTTGTCAATTTGATTATTCCAAATCCCTATAATAATATATTGGTCCAACAAATATGGCTATGACAGAGTGATCATGTTGTAACTCTTTATCACTTGATACAAATATGGAACTGTGGAGGATCCACACCATGTCCATGTAAAATGTGTGATGATAATTAAATCTATCTCATATATACAATATGTATTCCATGAAAATAGATATATAGATTGGATGGAGTGGCCTTTAAATTCATCCATATCTAAATAAAAAACACATGAGGGATCAGAGAGGCAAGAGAGGTCTTATTTGAGTTGAAATCCATGCAATCGAAAGGGTCTTTCACATGGTAGAACCAGGGAATGACATAAGGGATTATGTAGAATGTATATATTATTTGTGTGATCAAACGTTTTATCACACAAAGGACATCAATTATGTCATCTAGATAAGAAAAATAGTTGTAGTGTATCGACTTATTCATGTGAGGTATCAATAGGGTAATTCTTAATGATCATGAATTCACTTGTGAAACAAAAGGATAGAAGACACAGAATCATTACATGGATATGGATACATAGGTTTTCATATCAAATGGTCATGATCTTCTTATTACCATTAATTTAGTTATGTGGTGTCACTCAGACCTATAAACTAGATCATGCGACAACACCAAAGAATCTCATCCAAGTCATGTGATGTACCTTTCATATATTAACCTGGGCCTGAAAATTTCTCCAGACATATCATCCTTGATTATATGATTCCCTTAGATGTTTCTTCATCGATCATGAAAAGACTCCATGAACAAGTTTTCTAAATTAGGTTGTATCCCTCTGATAATTCTATTTTAGTCCTGAAAATAACCTTTGACTATATTAATTTGATCATGCAATGAACCCTTGGACATCTTATTTTTGTCAGGAAAACACTAAAACATGTTCGGTAGACATTATAGATAAACCATCTAAACAATCATGACATATTAGTTAGACAATGATCACATGTGTATTAGACACTCTAGACATGTCAATCAAACTCCCCCTAACATGTCATCCATGTCAAGAAAGAGTACTCAATCATGTCCCATTGAACCATGTGAACCCCAAACTAGGATTCATTATTGGTAATTTTCTCATAATAAAAGAAGTTTTTTTAATTGGTTAGGGTGACATACTCATGTGGCCTTTTTTTTAAATGCTCTTATATTGGCCTCATGTCGTACCAAACATATTCAGATGACCTTTTTCAGTCATCATCTCTCATTATATGTCAGACTATATAGAAGGAATAAGTAACATGGGAGTCCAACATGGTATAACACCCTAACATTCTTCAACCTATGGGATAATAACAGTTTCTCTGAGCGTAATAACCCATTGCAAACCATTAGTGGGTTGGAGATGAATTTAAATATGAGAACATCGATTTCTATAAAAACAGGATATTTAGGAGATATTCCTAAAGTACGATCTCTAATGGGAATCCACCTTAGTGTAAGTCCCCCCATATCTTAGATACTATAACCCATGGTACCCAAAATCTCTTATATATTTATATATTCATCATATTCTATCGATGGATTGAGAATCTAATTGAACTATGGGGAATATGATTCTTGTTTTAAGAAAAAACATAGGATTCCTTTCTAAGGACTGATATCTATATTACACACCTAATAATGTATACCCTAGTTTATATGTCTCGTATCATTATGTGCTAAGTCTAATCACTTACTATAGCTTGTTTCTCAAACCGAAAATGAATCATATGGCTTAGGTATTTTCAAGGATCGTATCACTAGAATCATAAATATACTCATTCTTAGGAAACCTCGATGTGTATAATACATTTTGTGAAATGATATGATTTCCCCCATACAAGGTCATACACATCTATGTATGTCCTAATGGAATTCATAAATTGGTAAAACTTGGGCAAATAACCTTCATAGTAATAAATTTTCAGTTACATACCAATGGTGGGTCATGGGGAGATCAAATTATGATGTATATAATTCCTAATATAAGAAATATATGTTGGCCACCTTCCTATAGATTAACCTACAAACCTAGTGCCTACATTCCATATTAGATATCTGTTCATAATTATATTAATCTCACCAAATTAAACATAAACTAACTATGTGAGTTTTTGTTCCTATTGTTAATTGGATATGTATGATGCCTCATGAAGGTTAAATCTCTTCCCTCATGCACCAATCGCATCTATGTAAATGATGTAAACAACATAGTTATTTGTTATATGACGTCAAAATATAATAATACACCCATTTATAAGAAATAATAGTAAATATATGGAGATCCTTGAATTCAAATAGATGGTCTCATTATTATAACCCACTTTCAATATAGAAGTATTGAACACTCTGTCATTTTATTAAGGTTACCAATCTAATATTCAGATCTATAATATATTCAGAAACATATCTTAAATCTATAATAGAGTCCCAAAATAAGAAATAATTCCACCAAAAAGGGTGATATGACCCTAAACACCCATCCTATAGACCAATGTGAGATACTAAGTGTTGTCGGTCTTGAAACCCCAAATGACATCACACCTTAGAAAATCATGCATGTACCTTGTTATGGAAGTGAATGGTTCTGAGAGTTTCCAAGATAGAAGGAAATTTTGTAATAGATGTGAATAATTGTTCAAAAATAATTGAAACCCTCCCCCAATCAATCGTCAGCCACTACTCTTCAAAAGGGAAAAAAATGTTGAACACAACATTGAATTATGTAAATATGTATAACTGTATCATTATAGGCATCAAAAATCATATTTTGTAAACATGGAGAACTATAACAATCTAAAGGAAATAGAAACAATGAACCTAACATGATCTTCATAGTTACAAAAGAGAACACGTTTATGAATATCGAGACATTTTGTCCCCATAATCCTACCTTTTGTTGGTAACTATCGCACTTTGAACTTGTTGGGGGATTAGTCTAGATTTCATATCTGGTTTCATCTCCAATTTTATCTACCATGACCGCTTCTTACTCATGTCATCTCAAGGAAAAATAGTGTCAGTAAAATCCATCACAAATTTATCAGTACAATGAAAACGTTTCCATTAACTTTTAAATTATCTTATGATAAACCCTCCTCATAAACATGGTTTCAAGACTGAGTAAACTCTCTTACTTTTACAACCAATAGAATTATTTAAATTTTGGGTGTAACTAAAAAATATATTAAAACAAATTCATTCTTGGATACTAAATCCTTATGTTTTTCCTCAATTAGAGATGAATATTTTTCTATTATAATTTTTTTAACATTTGGTAAATATTTATATGGAAAAATATTTTTAAATGTGTCATTATTGAATGAAATCTATAGTTATCCATGATTATCATGCATATATATTATATTATTTTTTATGAACATTTATTACATTACAAAAATACACAGCTAATGACCATAATAGATTTATGTCTCTGGTAACATGGAAACATAAAGAACTAGTACATATGTAAACTATACCATATCGCACATTGATCTTCATAACTAATACCCTTATTAGAAATATCATATGTAATAAATTTCTTTATAACATGGGGTAGGAAAACATAAGAAAGGGTGAGATCATATGTTCAATAAATATAAAAAATAGATATACATAAGCATAACATGAATATTAGGGTATGAGAACAAGAGTATAAAATTTTAAACCATACCATTCATATCAAAGATCATAAACTTGTATTGTGGAATAAATATTGGTAGTTCAGGAATCATAATGGAATCAATAAACATGATCCATGAGACCATAAAACAGTAAAAAAATGATTTTTTCTATATAAATGAGGATATAAAATCATTTTCATAGTATTGAATGCTCTCTAGCAAAGATATCATTGTGGAATTGGTTCACTCCCCAAACTATCATTGTAGTCATGGTTCACTCCCAATACCAACATAGAAGACAGATTACCTAACTGAACAGGGTTCACTCCCCATTCAAAAACGTTATATCTCATGAGATATAAATATTTACCCAAGGCATTGGATGTATATGTAGGCTATACCTATGACATAATAAAAATCAAACATATTTGTTCTATAAGATCACAAAACACTGATCATATCATAAACCATGAAATGGAATGGGTTTCATAAATATTTTAATATATCCTAACATATGGAAAAGGGATAGGTTTTATAACAGTTTCATCATTTCATCTTAGCATAACCCATGAAAAAAGTAGGTTTCATACTATTATTTTCATGGCAGAGCCCATGGAATAGAAGTAGGTTTCATAAACATCTTTTCAACATAAAACATTTAGAGTATAAATAAGAATGATTTACTTGGCTCATATCCCATATAAATAATAAGATACATCATAGTATATCATCTTAGATGGAAATTATTATGAAAGATCGCAACAAACATTTATTTAAGAAAATAAATTTTAATAAAAAATCACTTTTTAAAAATAAAAATTCAGAAAATATTCAATAAATAATTTTCAATGAAAATAAAAATGAAAATTTCGAAGGGAAGAATTTAAAAAACATTTAAAACATTTCTTGAGTAAAATAAGATTCCTATTTAATTTTTTTTAAATAAAACATTTTGAAAATTCATTTTCATTCAAAATAACCTTTTGAACCTTATAAGATTCTTTAAAATCATTTAAAACATTTATCTAGGAAAATATCCTTTCCTTGTTGATTTATTTTATAAATAAAATATTTTAATAATCCATTTTATTAAAAATATACATAAAAATATATAATCTAATATTTAAATAATTATGTTGTTATGATGGTGGAAAATGGCATACATTTTATTCCAATTAAAACAACAATTATTTTCCAATATTTAGTAAATGATAAATGAGAATTGTTTTGATAACAACACAAATATTCCATTAATTTTTTAAAAAAATTCCACAATTGTGAAAAATTTCATTAATATATCATTTTAAAAAATTTTAAATGGAATTTTAAGACATATTTATAAAACATGGTTTTGGTAGGAATAGTGTTTTTGACTGAAGTGATATATAATGTCAGATTTTTATAAAATCATTTTTTATTTATTTTAAGTACTAAAGTGTGGGAAAATTTTAATATTTTCATATATATCATTAATAACGATAGGAGAAAAAAATTAATCATAATTAATGATTGCTATATAATAAAATTTCATCATTGGAGACTTAATCGTGAACAATTCCAAAAAATGATGTGATTGTGACATAAAACCATTACCACTTTGGTAAAAATTGAAACATAATAGCCATGAATTATAGAACCTCAAATGGATATGTAGTACAAATAAATTTTAGGGTATGAATCATAAATCACATTTATGGTTATTATATACACCATATCCAATAAATACATGGTGAATATGGATTTTGTATCAAAGAAAATAATGGTGAGATGGAAATCCCCTACAACATGAATATCAATATCCTTTGTTCACTTTAAAAAATTATTTATAAAAATATAAGTTTTTAAACTTCTATTACAAAATAATTATCATAATTATAATATAATATATTATTCCCTTATAACATTTTAACACCTATTAATTAATAATTCCTTTATAAATCTCTCTTTCGTGGTGTTAACAGTTTCATTTTTTATGAGAGTTTTGGTTTATTAGTTCTAATTATGATTCCTTGATCAGCATTAAATCATCTATAAAATGTTAAATGTGACATTAATATCATATACTCTAATATTAAACATATTTATATTCATTCAAAACATCTAGATACAGAACGATGAAATGCACCGTTCATGAAGATGGTAGGCAGTACATATGCATCATAGTTGTTTCCATCTTTCGAATAATGGAATGAACGTAGGTTAAATAATTATTAACAATTAAATAACAATATTTATTTAATATATATTAAATATTTCAATTAACCTAAAATGTACTACCTTACATGTTATTCATTAGTGAGAACAAATCATATTACATCACAAAGTAGTAGAGCACAGTACACACGAGCGACATTAGCATATCCCCCATGGAATGAAAATTGAAAATGGTTAAATTTGAAAATATATTATTAGAAATTAAATTATATATACATATCATAATCATATTTTAAATTAATCATTATATCCAACAGAGAAATGTTTTGATGGAAAAACAATTATGTTGGTTCTTAAGGCGATAGTCTATCATACATATAATGAACAGAATCGTTTTCCAATAGGTGGAAATTGGGGTGGATATAAGTTATTAAATTAAAATAGTAGCATATAATTATATTTTATATAATGGGGTTATTATATTAGAGGTTTTAATTCATATTTAAAATTGAAAAAAATTAATTTAAAAAGCAGGAGCTTAGTAAATGAAATTACATTTTCTTAGAAGAACATCCTTGGGGTATATTATTAATAACCCTAGTGTTTTTTGGAGGTACATAAGATCTATTACAAGGATAAGTATTATCAAGAGTTATTTTTGATTTTTTTATAATATATATTTTTTGATAGATGATAATTATTAAAGGGAGGAAGTGTCCTTTTATAAATGGGGAAAAAACCCACTTGAAATCTACATGCAAATTTTCAAAAATCAACCAAAATAAAATGGAAATTACCAAGATAAAAACATAAAAATGACCATATATTCAAACATGGGATTGAAAAAATTGATATATATAAATAAAATTTTAATTTTAAAAGTTTCATATTCATTTTTACCCTTATATTTTTTATATAACTCCTCAGTAAAGACATTTTTAACTTAAACATGGTCATTATCTTTTACTATTGTCACTATTAAATTTGTTAAGAAATTAATTCAAACATGTTATACAATATAAATAATTATTTTTAAAAATATTTAATCCATTTTCCAAATTTATTTCAAATTATTGGAAAATTTTAATTTATAATTAATACCACAAATGCAATGATAAAACATGTTTTCAAATACAAAATGTTCACAAGTTTACAAGTTTTTATATAAAAAATCAATATAAAAATGAGTAAACTGTACTTAATTGGATAAAGAGATATATAATTTATCTATGTTTTTTAATAATTAAAATAAAAAATTACATTAGAAATACTTTAAAAAAAATATAGTTTTGAATTAAGATTCTGTATTTTTTACCGTTCATCAAAAAATTAATTTGTTCGGGAAATTATTAATAAATTATCGATAGATAATTTTGACGTGTTTATTTAAAAATTTAAATTTATTTTTTCAAATTAATTTCTTAAAATTTTCAATAATTCATTTTATCATTTTAAAAAAAATTAACATAATACCTTTTTTGATAATGCTGTTTATTTAAAACATATTAAGACTTTATTGAAAAATTAATTAATTTTTTATCAATTTGTTTTATTTATATAAAATAAGTATAATTAATATTTAAAAATTATTTATTACTATTTATATCTCTATTTATAATATCTATGTTATAATGGTCAAATTCGAATAATATTAATCATATTTTACGAGTTTTTTAAAACTCAATGTCATGGGTAAAACATGATAACACAGTGTTTCATGAAATGGAATATCAAAGTGGAGTTTCATAAAATGAATGCTATCAAAGAAATTTAAATAATTTTAGAAAATACATAATATCTTAGGGTGTTATATTCTACCCCCATAATATTAATTTCTCCCTCAAAATTCATCACTTTGATTAAAACAAATGAGGATAAATATTCCTCCTAATTTCCTTAGGTTCACATCTATATTACTAAAATTTTAGGTTTCACAAAAAAAAATCATGACCAGGTGAGTATTGATGTTTTTTAGAACATTATCTATATGATTTAAAATCTATAATTGTTATTCCTCATCATAAAGATCTTACTCCAGTTCTTTTCCCATTGAGTTCATCATTTTTTTAATGTTCATGTATCTTCTTCCCCTTGAGTGATAAATGGAACATACCATGGACATGGGAGAGGTTTGGTGAAAGTACCAACTATTAGGATACCATCACGATATGAAAATATATTTAAAAGGGTCAAAAATACCTAGGGGTTGGTTTCCCTTTATTCCTTAATCTTATACCCTTCTTTAATAAAGTAATTCTTTGAAAAACATTGTCATAAACATAAAATTATAGGTCATGATGGTGATTGTCAACATAACTTTTTTAATCACATTGAGATACCTTGATGTGTTATTGAATAAATTTAACCTTGTTTTCCATTTTTTCTATCTCGGGTCCTAATAGATTTCATTTCCTAACTTCATAAAAGAACCTTATAGCTCAAAAATTATTTCCACCGTGGGATTCAAAAGGATCCATCATAATTATTGAGTGAAACCTATAGTTGAATAAAAAATAAAATTGATTAAGGTGTTACTCCCAATCGCATTTCAATCCCAACGAACATGATCTCATCATATCATATAGTATTTTATTTTTTCTATTAGACATACCATATTTCTAAAAATGATTTGCAATGATAAAACTGAACTCTATAACAATACAATGAGAAATAATTCTCAATAAAATTTAGGTAAACATGTGATCCTGATCAAACAAAATGAAATGTGGTACTCCATGAAGCATTGTAACTTTAGTAATGTAATCCTAGAAAATTGAATTATAGATAAGTATTCTCTGATAGAGATAAAGTGTGTTGACTTTTTAAGGTGATCAACTACAACCCATAAATAATTGTCCCCTTTAGATGTTTTAGGGAGTCCAATGAAAACAAAATACACAGTGATATATTCCCATTTTCATTATGGTGTGGGTAATTCATGTGAAATCCCTTAGAATTTTGTCTTTTAACCTTAAATTGCTGACAAACCAAGCACTAAGATACAAGCTATACAATATCTCTATTAATTTCATCCCACAAAAAGTACCCTTTCAAATATTTTTATATCTTTTTTACTTCATAAATAATTAATTAATGATGAAATATGAGACTCCAAAAATAAATACATCATAAAATATGGTATAGAAAGAACACATACATGATTGTATAACTATATCATTCCATTATGATCATGGTTAAACTTGAGAAAATTTTTAACTCTATTTTTCTTCTCTACATCACCCTTATACACCACTTTAATCATTAATTTGATAGATTTTTTAACATTAATTGAGTAAGATATGAGTTTTTCCCTTATTTATTGATTCCCATTTCTTTCTATTTACCATCCAAAAATATGTGTCCTTATTTAATCATCATCATGTATAATCTTGCATGATCCTTTCAACTCAAAGCATTAGCCACCATGTTAATTTTCCTAGGGTGGAAATGTATTGAGAGTTATAATCGTTAAATACTTTTAACAATATTATATGGTGATAATTTAACTCTTTCCCTGTGAATATATAATTCAAAATTTTATGAGTGGTATATATATCAATATTTTCTTTATAATGATAATTCCTCTATATCTTTAATGAAACATTGCCACATTTAACTCCAAGTCATTATTTTGGTAGTTTTACTGATTAATCTTTTGTTTTCATAAAGAATAAAAATATAACCATATTATTATTCATATGACCACGTCAAAATACCATATTGGATACATCACTATAGATTACAAACATTTATACCCTATTGGGTAATGTAATTATAGGTTCTCTAACTATTCTTCTCTCAAGTTCCTTGAAATTTTCAACAAAAACATATGTCTAGAGGAAAATTCCTCCGTTTCGAGTTAACTTGGGAATATGATTAAATATTCATAATAAATTTTCTACAATACACCTATAATATTTATCTAATCCATGAAAACTACAGGTTTCAATCATTGTGGATGATCTAGCCCAAAATTCATACTTTATAAAATTTTCATATAGTTTCTACTTCTATAGGTTAATTTGTATTATTATCAACTGATTTACATTATTTTACTTACTCTTTTTATATGTTCAAATATCATCTATAAACTCTAATAGAAACTGATCTAGGTAATATCTAATGATTGTATTAATTAAATCCATGAATGTAGTCTGAGAATTAGTAAGATTGAATGAAATCATTATATTTCCATAGTTTTTATATCATATATGGATGGATTACTTGGGTATATTATCCTTCTTTACCCTCAATAGATGATATATAGAACATATAATTTTTTTGAAAAGTATTCTTGTTTTGCATAGTTGATCCAAAAACTCTTCAAAATGGGGAAGAAGACACTTGTTCTTAATTGTGATCTTATTTAGATCCCAATAATCAGTGAAGATTCCCATAGATCTAAATTTCTTTTTAACAAAAAGAATAGGTTCACCCTAAGGTGACACACTTGGTTTAATTAATCCCTTGTTAAGGTTTTATAATAGTTTCTTCTTTAATTCACACAACTCAATCGAGTCCATTCTATATGGATTATTTGAAATTATTTTGGAACTTATTATGATTTCTATAGAGAACATAACCTGAAATTTTGGGGTTAGGATATGAAACTCATTCAAAAATGAATAAAATAATTCACACATAAGAGGAATATAATTGATTTTAATTTTCTCCCCCACAATCTGAGATAAACACCCCTTCTAAATGGGAATTAAAACCTATAAAACAATTGTGATCTCTATCAGAAGATCATACTTATCATCACATTGATATATGGTCGATTGTTTTCATAGAAAATTGTATATGACTTACCTTAATCAACAATAGATTTGTAATGTATGTAGGTAAACCAAATCCATTCCTATTATAACATCAAATAAAACCAATAGAAGAATGAAAATATTTGTAGGAATAACATTTCCACCAATTAGAATAGGAGAGGAATCATAGACTTGAGATGTGAGCATCGTACCAATAAGGGTTTTCAACAATGATTCTAAATATATTATTTTGGTTGGAATCTTGATACCCTTATAAAATTATTAAGATATAAAATAAAGGGTATATCCAATGTTAAATAAGATATTTATAGTTCAATAGTTTATTGTAAATAAACCTTTCACCACGTCGTTATCACGCCCCTTGTTATAAATAGTTTTCATAAGAGATTTACCTATGTATCTTGAATGAAGATATAACTGATGTCGATCATCATAACTAAGCTTAATATTAATAAATTACATATAATAACACTACTACTCCATGAAATTAAAACACTAGAGTGTGGGTGGTTCATTCAGTGCAGCTTTCTCTCAAATCTCGCCATTATCTAACTTATTACCATCACTTATGGAATAAATAGCTGGATTAAATTCTCATCCACACTTAAAAGACTTTATAGTCTCATTAAGACAATTTCCTATATTATTCTTCCCACAAATTTAACATAAAGTAAACCACATCATCTTCTCACTATGTTTCTTCGATTTTCCTTTCAGTTTCATTATTCTATTTTTCTCAAATCCTTGTGATTTATATGTAACTCTAACCCCCATTTTATCCTTGATAGAATATTAAACAATCTCATCATAGACACTAAAGTCTTTTATGGATAATACCCTTTGGATAATTGGATCTAATCAACTAAATAATTGGTCAATTGTACTTTTTGATTGAATGATAATAAAATAATCGTACGTTGTATGTATTTTAAAATTTTCCTTATAGGTTCCAACAGACTTGTCATACTTTTAATTTTTCCCAAGGAAAGCCTTATCTATTTTTATATAGAGAATAAAAATAATGTAATTATTATAAATAATTTCTTTAATTAAACATAATTAATGGATTAAAATTCAACATTGTGCCTCATATTCTGGATAATATTCCACCACTGATCTATTTCACCTTTCAAATAGTTGACATCAAAATTTAATTTTTCATGTTTCAAACACTAGAGAATGAAAAATATCTTTTTTGAGATGATGATCAATTATAAAACATGTTTTCATTCCTAACAATATTTAAAAGAAGGCTTGTGTTACCTTATAAATGACTCAATAGAATGGTGTTCCATCCTTTGTTTTGGAGTCCAACATGATTCATATCTTGAGAAATTCATGTGTCGATAACAATGAGATTTTTCATTCCATCTCCCATAACATTTTCATTCTTACGAGTAAATAATGTCATTTTCTATCACGATTATAATTAACATAGTTCATTCAGTTTCTAGTCATTGACTAAAACAAAAATGAATAGTGTAAGAGAAAATAATCATATTTGGTAACATGATAATCATAAAAAATCTCTTATTCGATGTCTCAATCCTTACATATTTTATTCATTATATGAAACCTTTGGTTTATAATATTACCTTCATATTCATCTTCTATTTAAATCCTTTCTAATGGTTCATAAAGGGGTTTTGAATTTCCAAAGCATATCCCTTAGAAGTGTCAAACAAGGTGTGTAGAAAGGCCCACTATCATGCACCATGTGATGATAAAGTCCAGATCAATGTGTCGTTTTTAGGGTTATTAAAACTAATTACCTATTTTGTAGAGAAACATAAAATTTTAGTATCTAGAAATGTATTTAAATTTTTTAAACCACTCTTTCCATCCTTTTCCAAAATCCTATGACATTTTCCAATTAACTAACTCATATATAGACATATCTATTTATGTACCCATATAAATATCTTCAAAAATATCCCTAAATATATCACTATTATTTTTTCATCCTTGTTTTCTAAGGATATCTAAACTGATCATATGATACCAAATATAGTAACACATGATTGTCAAGCATTGATATTACATCATTTTTTATGAATATTCATTATATTACATTAAAACATGGCTGAGTAATGTAATATTTTAGTGTCTTAGGAAACATGGAAAATATCAATTGGTCTATAGGAAAACTCCATCATCTCCTACTATGGTCTACATAAGAGTCACCCTTCTCAGTCATATCATACACCATACATTTCTTCATAACATGGGGAAAGGAAACATAAGAAAGGGTTGTCACAAATTCTTATCAAGGGTAAAAAATGAGATATATATGCATAAAATGTAGATATTGTTATGAGAACACTATAATAACATTTTAAAACCATTCCCTCAATATAAAATATCCTAATTATGAGTCATGTTATAATTATTTGATGTTCATTAATCATAATAGAATGAAATAAAAAAATTTCATGAGAGAATAACATTATAATAAGACATAGATTTTTTATGTACATATAATGATAGAAAATAATTTCCAAAGTATTCCGGGCTCTCTAACAATGCTATGATAGTAGAATATGTCCACTCCCTATAAATCATATTAGTTAATTTTCACTCCCAAGGCCATCATAGCAGACAATATCCCTTACCAAACCGGGTTGACTCCACATTTCAATCTTGTCTATCTAATGAGATATAAATTTATAGTCAATTAATTTGAGGGTTATATAGGTCCCACCCATAATATAATAAAAATAAAACATATTTTATTTCAAAATATCATAAAACATATTCCATATCATAAGCCAGGAAAATAAATGGGTTTTATATATATTTAATCATATCATTACCTATGAAAAATATACTAGTTTCATAATCATTTAACTATTTCATCATATCATAACCCATGGTAAATTAAGAGTTTTTTCATTATAATTTTAATAATGTAAAACCCGTGATAGAGATGTGAGATTCATTAAAATCGGGTCATCATAAACCATTAATAGAAAGAATAAAAATGGCATCCCTATTTTATATTCCTAATAGAGAATAAGTTATATAAGGCCCCATCCTTAAACTTTACTTAATATTGAGTTATTACAAGATTACACATTGGGGATCTTATCAGGTTTAGAGTTTTAGAGAATGAGATCATGAAACTGGCATTACATTCCACATTTTAAAAAAATTGGTTACATAAAAGACAGTATTCATTCTTCCCATCAATGAAAACATATTTAAAATAAAACATGGATTCTTTCTTCACACTTCCTTAACACTATCATCACATCATGAACCATTCTCTTGACCTGTGAAAAACATTTCAAAAAAAACTTGGGATGAGCATAAAAAGCCTAGTAAAGGATACACAAAGAAGGAAAACTGTTAGTTTTTCAAAAACAACAAGTAAACCATGAGTACTTTACAAAAGTAATACTTTTCACCTTTATGAAGTAGTAAAAACTCTTCACTGAATAAAGGATCATTACTTACCCTTTTGTAACCAAAATATTAACATAAAACCCATATAAAGAACACATAACATATAAAGGTAACTTGAGACATAAACATACTTAAATGGAATAACCATACGGTCGACTTCTACACATACTTAATGGAATAGCCATATGGCTGACTTCAATACCCAATGCATTGGAGGTTATAATGTAACCACCCATCCTGGTATTCACGGCACCACCCGTCATATGGTTTATCACGTAACCACCCGTAAAATGTCCAAGTACCATCATTACACATAAAATATTGAAAATATAAACATTTCAACAACAACATTTCATTTGCAATCACAATAAGTAACTCCCAGATATTGAATTAATCAATCCATTTTCAAAAACCATTTAAAAGAGATTTTTGAATCAAAGTGTCCCATACCACTTTGAAGATTTTAATGGAATTATAATTTTAAAACATTAATGTCTATATAAATAAATACTGAAAACCATTTTGAAAACATGGACATTAAAGATAAAGATTTAGAATAATAAATCTTTAAAAAATTTAAAACGATATTTTTGTTAAATAGTTTTTAACAAAATGAGAGACTCTTGAATACAAATAATAGCGGAATAACATTTAATATGAACTTTATTATATCATGAGAATAAAGGTATTCATGATATAATATGTCAAAGGACAGTATACAAACCATATAAGAGTGAATTGGTGCATAACAACAATGTTGTCTCAAAAGAAATGTAAAATGAGATGAAATCCATTATAAAGAAGGTATCCTTAAATTAAGGATAAATCAATCTCATAATTATGTGTGACAAATATAAATACACCCAATATAGGTGGATATTATGTGTAAAACAATCAAATGTTATTCACACATATTCAAAGGATGACATATTCAATAACTACATGTTGAACCCAAAGAAATCGAAATTGGGTTAAGAAGTTCCCTTGGTAAAATTCGACAGCCTAATGGCGTCACATAAAATTTTACAAAAAGGGTTGATGAGAGAGATAAAGTGGATCTCATCACTTGGACATAAAATTTAAATAAATAAGGATATAGAAGAACATATCCCAACATAATAGTATGTGAATTAAAAGACATAACAAAAGAAGTCTTTTAAAAAAAAGGAGGGTGAAAGGTCCCCTTACCGAGTTGGGTAACATTCGAAAAGTACAACTCATGGAATAAGGGTCATACAATGAATATGTAAATACCCATAAATGAAATTATACTACACAAAGTGTATAATAATTGTCAGTACATACACCACTCAAAGGAAATAGTGGCAAACGTAGCATAAATGTCACGAGAATAAAAGTGAGATGAAAAATCCCTTACGAAAACTCGGCAGCCTAACAGCGCCACTTAAAACTTCCAAAAATGGATTTATGAGATCAAATAGGGTCTCCCATAATATGAACATAAAAATTAAAGTATTAGGAATATAAAATAACATCCCCAAACATAATAAAGATGGGATTAAAAGAAATGACTTAAATGAGAGTACTTAAAAAGAAATAGAGGTTGGATCCCTTACCTCGGGTCCGACTTGACTCGATCGTTCTTTAACGACATGAATAATAAACATGAGTTAATTTATAATTATTTAATAACCTTTTTCAAGTTCATTATTACTTTTATATCACTTATTACCATGTTATAAACATTATGTAACCATTTAAGTTAATAATGTTTCTTTTGTCGACATTTGGTTCTTAAGTTGAAAGTGGACTTCTTACAATTACATGTTGTTCATGTGGTCAAAGTTTCATTATATCCAGAATGATATACATGATTTGGGTATAATATATATCATATATATCCATAATATACACATATTTATAATATTACATAATCATTTAGGGGTAGGAAATTAAATGCACCGTTCACAGAGACGGTAAGCCGTACGTACGCATGAACGCTACTTTCATTTCTATTTCGTATTTTATAGAGTTAAATCATAATGATATAATGGTATATTATAATTCCAGTATAATATCATATACAATACAATTAGTTACATCTTTTATAAGTCCCACATATGTCATTAACGAATCAAATCACTTTGAGGGGGCGGTAGTCCGCAGTTCCTAAAATGAAGATATCGCGTTTACTCATAATGGTAACCATAAAGGATATGACATAAATGAAAAATACAGAAGCTTGAGTAAAACATAAATATATAATATATAATATATAAATATAGTGACATCTTAATGGCCACCTTTGAAGGTGTTAAAAGAATATGGAACAATCATCGTTTCGTGAGGCAGAAAATCGCCAATCACAGAAATTGTATGTTCTTTAACCATTAGACGAAGGTGTGTGTAAGTGTAGATCGAATACTTCTTATAACAACATCCTAGTATATTGAATATACTGGAGTTGTTAAAAAAGAAATTAATAAAAATAGTTTAGGGGGTTGTAGAAGAAAAATAAAACAAAAGGACTCAAGTGAAGACATTACCTTAAAATCGGGTAACACTCTTTGGTTTGAGCTCAAAGGCTTCCTTGGGAAGACATATGCCTTAAGTGAGTCTTCAAGGAGTTATAGAGGGATGTGGAGAGAAACAATATGCAGGGTTTTTCCGAGCCAAAGTCTTTTGATGTGTGGGTAAGAAGGTAGAGGTGGGGGCCTTTTATAAGAGGAGAGGAGGGGCACTCTTGGAAAGTAAATAAATGTTACTTTATTTTAGAATTAGTTTCGGATTTTAATGGTCCAAAATTGATGTTTTTGGACGATAAAGTGATAAGGGTTCGAAATCCACCCATCCAATAGGTTTTGGACATGTTTAGGTTTAGATTTTACATTATCATTCCATTTTATTTAAATCATTAAATAATGAGGTCATCGCTGCATCATCATGATGTCATAAATAATTTAAATTATATAATGTCTAAAAATTATAAAAAAAATACTATGATGTAGGATATCTTTTTATCTTTCCAATTAATATTTATAGGAAAATATCTTACTTGTATAACCCCATGTAAAAATTATTTTAGTAAAACATCTAATGTTTGTGTCATTTTTACTTTAACATTAAATAAAAAGTTATTTATGTCATTTTCCAACCAAAGTGGCTCCATGGGGTCCCCAAGTTGTCCAATGGATTTTCTTGGACAGACATGACACATACAATGAGGGTAGTACATGTTTCTAGGTCATTTCATTTTATTAAAACATTATTCTTACCTTAAACTACACTAATTACCTCTAATCGCGATTAAAAACTTAATACGTTACTATTCACCAAAAAATTATTTTAATCTCATTGAACCACATTTTACTTCTTAATGACAACCATGTATGTTGGATTTTTGAAATTCAAAACACAAAGATGGAAAATTTTCATTTAAAGGGAAAATCAGTTTTTATAAGTACCACTTAGTGGTTTCACTATTCATCAAAAATTGAAGTTTCCCAGAAAATTACCAAAAAATCACCCTAAGCTATATTTGATATTCCGAATTCAAAAATGATGTCTATTTTACAAAATTCAAAACATATAAGTTTCATTAATTAATTTAATAATTAATTCCCGCTGTCAAAACAAATAGCGTGTTTTTATGAAACAAAATGTATCAAAAGATTGACACTAGTTTAAGTCCGATTTCAAAGTGAAATTAATTCCAACAACCACTATTGGATTAAATGGTAAAAATATATTATAATTTCACTTTAAAACCAATTCAAAAGATAATCTAATCATATAAATAAATTTTATTAATAATAGCTTTTGAATTAAAATACAACATTTTTCACTATTCATTAAAAATTGAACTTTTTCGGAAAAATAACAAAAATTCACACAAAGTAAATTTCGATGTCCCGATTCTAAAGAAGAATTTTATTTTGTCAAATATGACACATAAAATTGTCACAAAGTGGATTTAAAAGAGGTTCTCCATCAAAAGGCGGTTAATCGACCTTTTAAATAATATTAGAATGTTTACGCTTAAAATTGGATTCAATCGCATTTTTAATCCTCTAACATTTATTGTAAAAAGTAAAAATATTTGACAATCATATATAATCATTTTTTAGTTAGTTCTATTCATTCCTACCATCACAACAGCAAGGCGTTAACTACCATTTAAAATAATATTATTTTATTATTAGAGTGCAACGTAAGATTCCCAAGAAACTCGTTGTTCTGTGATGGGTACGCCATCGAGTATAGTGTCCCCTTTAAAGTTACATTAATATTTTATTCACAAATATGGATAAATGTAAAAATGTCATACTATTTATTTACCTGGGGTGTTACATCCTTCCCCCCTTTTGGGAATTGCGTCCTCGCAATTTAAAAATTGGGCTTCGAAACTTCATTGGAAATCCCACATCGGAACAAGAGTCAGTAAAACAATCAATTTAAAAAAAATAAAGAAAGATAAGTACAAAGGTCACCCGAGTTAACCCATACTAGGATTCCAAGTATGAAAATATGGACATGGAAGAAAAAAACAAAGGGTCATGTTTTGATGGAGAGTGATAGTAAACATGTTTAGGAGAAAGTTAACCATAAGAAAATCACAAACTTGTGATGGGTTAAATGGTATTTGATTCCCCAGTAGGAAAAGTTAATAGACAACATTTTTGTTTTAAGTTACTTTTTATTGAGGAATTTATTCATAAGGAAACATAATCACTTATCATGTTGACTTTCAACTTTTACTAGATTCCTTAATCGAACTCATATTTTCTCCAAAAGACGAGTATTTAGGAAGACTTGTTCGCATTAAGAGTACTATAATCAATTTCTAGAGAATCACCTAATCCACAATAGCGAACTATATACTTCCCATTTCATTATACTCTAACCAAAACCAACACCAAAAAGGTTAGTACAAGATCAGATAATCTAGAAAAGGATAACCCTTTATAAAATCTATTCTTAATCTCCAAAATTTGTCCAACAAAACCCAAAGTTCAATGAGGACCATTCGATAAACAATTTGTCCATAAAAATTCTTCAAAGTAAACCAAACTAAGATTGAAACCCAAATATTTGAAGGATTTAGTCACCTAGTCTTCCAAGTTAAATCGTAACATTTATCTCTAAACAACATCAGTTTCTCTTAATGTCTCATATTGAAAAGTAATTAACCTAATCACATATCCTCCATGATAGGTTAATAAATTTCCATAGATAACCCAAAATCAACTTACTCTTAATTCATAAAATCATCTAACTAAAATGAATCAGTCAAACTAACCATGGAATTCACGTAGTCCAATGGTAGACGAGAAATACCTGTCGCACTTTGGTTATGGGTTCGATTCCCGCAGCTTTGTCTGACGTGACGGGTTGTCACACAGTATGCGTGTTGTCCTTTTTCCAAAACTATATAATTCTCAAATAATTCCCAAAAAGAGATAAAATCATCAAAAATAACCATAACATAATTTAACCTAAATTTAATCTCATGCCTTTCACTTCCATCAAAACATATAGTAACCCATAATTACCTCAAAAGTAAGGATCATATAAACCCAAATGGTTATTTATAACTATGTACACAAAAGAACAGATAACTATTCATTGAATAAAATTTTCATATATTAAACATCAGGGTTACACATACTATAAAAAGTCATCTAATGTAACCCCATCATCAAAAGAGACTTAATACTCTCAAGAATTTCACCATAACTCTTGAAGCCCTTATATGTTGACTTCTTACTCATTCAACATTCTGCATGATCCATTAACCATTCCTTTCGAAATTATTTTGAAATACTTCTTTCCTACAAACAAAATCATGAATCATATCCTAAGATTCCAAAATAGGAAAACAAATGTTATGAAATAATCCATACCTTTGAATGGTCATTGTCAGTTTCTTCATCCTCAATCGGAATGTAATTAGGTATTGGTAAATGAATACTTGTACGATCTTGGGGATCCCATTCATGAAACTTCTTCATAGGACATGTGTTTGCATAATGACCATGCACACCACATTTAAAACATTCAATTAATCCCTCAGAATGAACTTCTTTCCATTTCCTCGAGTCAACTGGATGCTTCCTTTTTCTATGGCAGGTTATTGCTTTATGAACTTGATTTCCACATCTAGATAATATTTCTATCCCATTGAAACATTTTCCTAGGTGTTTCTTTCCACATCTTTGACACACAGTTTTTTGAATATACTTACCTTTATGATTATTTTCCGTAGTTCTGTAGGGATTTTTTTCTCGCATATATGATGCCTTATAGAAATCACGAAGGTTTAGGTAGTCAATAATGACTCCATATAGTTGGTTGAGGATAAACACAAGAGTTCTCATTTCATCTCCCATATCATTTAGTTGCTTGCTCAAAAAACTGTCACAGTTTCCTTCACATCCACTGTTACTTTGGTGCCTGCTAGATCCAGCCATTTACTAAAACCAAAAAGGTCAATGTGAGTATATCAACAAAAACATCATGTACTAATGAGAAAGATATACACTACGATATTCTTACTCATTCACTTTATCTAAAACTAGGACTATATCTGAATTCCTAACCATTATGGTAATGTCACTTATTCTTAAAGAGTACCCTAACCTCTACAGTTATCTAAACCGACCTCTAATACCAACTATAAGGCCCCATCCTTAAACCTTACTTAATATTGAGTAATTACAAGATTACACATTGAGGAACTTTTCAGGTTTAGAGTTTTAGAGAATTAGATCATGAAACTGGCATTACATTCCACATTTTAAAAAATGTGGTTAAATAAAAGACAGTATTCATTCTTCCCATCAATGGAAACATATTTAAAATAAAACATGGATTCTTTCTAGAAACTTCCTTAACACTATCATCACATCATGAATATTTCCCTTGACCTGTGAAAAATATTTCAAAAAAAACTTGGGATGAGCATAAAAAGCCCAGTAAAGGATACACAAAGAAGGAAAACTGTTAGTTTTTCAAAAACAACAAGTAAACCATGAGTACTTTACCAAAGTAATACTTTTCACCTTTATGAAGTATTAAAAACTCTTCACTGAATAAAAGATCATTACTTACCCTTTTGTAACCAAAATATTACCATAAAACCCATATAAAGAACACATAACATATAAAGGTAACTTGGGACATAAACATACTTAAATGGAATAACCATATGGTTGGCTTCCACACATACTTAATGGAATATCCATACGACCGACTTCCATACCCAATGCATTGGAGGTTATAACGTAACCACCCGTCCTGATATTCACGGTACCACCCATCATATGGTTTATCACTTAACCACCCGTAAAATTTCCAAGTACCATCATTACACATAAATATTGAAAATATAAACATTTCAATAACAACATTTCATTTGAAATCACAATAAGTAATTCCCAGATATTGAATTAATCAATCCATTTTCAAAAACCATTTAAAAGATATTTTTGAATCAAAGTTTCCCATAACACTTTGAAGCTTTTAATGGAATTATAATTTTAAAACATTAATGTTCATATAAATAAATACTGAAAACCATTTTGAAAACATGGACATTAAAGATAAATATTTAGAATAATAAATCATTAAAACATTTAAAATGATATTTTTGATAAATAGTTTTTAACATAATGAGAGACTCTTGAATACAAATAATAGCGTAATAACATTTAATCCGAAATTTATTATATCATGAGAATAAAGGGATTCATGATATAATATGTCAAAGGACAGTATACACACCATATAAGAGTGAATTGGTGTATAACAACAATGAAGTCTCAAAAGAAATGTAAAATGAGATGAAATCCATTATAAAGAAGGTATCCTTAAATTAAGGATAAATGAATCTCATAATTATGTGTGACAAATATAAATACACCCAATATAAGTGGATATTAAGAGTAAAACAATCAAAGGTTATTCACATATATTCAAAGGATGACATATTCAATAACTACATGTTGAACCCAAAGAAATCGAAATTGGGTTAAGAAGTTCCCTTGAAAATTCGACAGCCTAATGGCGTCACATAAAATTTTACAAAAAGGGTTGATGAGAGAGATAAAGGGGATCTCATCACTTGGACATAAAATTTAAATAAATAATGATATATAAGAACATATCCCAACATAATAGTATGTGAATTAAAAGGCATAACAAAATAAGTCTTTTAAAAAAGGAGGGTGAAAGGTCCCCTTACCGAGTTGGGTAACTTTCGAAAATTACACCCCATGGAAGAAGGGTCATACAATGAAGATGTAAATACCCATAAATAAAATTATACTACACAAAGTGTATAATAATGGGAAGTACATACACCACTAAAAGGAAATAGTGGAAAACGTAGCATAAATGTCACGGGAATAAAAGTGAGATGAAAAATCCCTTACGAAAACTCTGCAGCCTAACGGCGCCACATAAAACTTCCAAAAATGGATTTATGAGATCATATAGGGTCTCCCATAATATGAACATAAAAATTAAAGTATGAGGTATATAAAATAACATCCCCAAACATAAGAAAGATGGTCTTAAAAGAAATGAAATAAATGAGAGTACTTAAAAAGAAATAGAGAGGTTGGATCCCTTACCTCGGGTCCAACTTGACTCGATCGTTATTTAAAGTCCTAAATAATAAACTTGATTTTATTTCTACTTTATTAAGAACCTTTTTCAAGTTCATTATTACTTTTATATCACTTATTACCATGTTATAAACATTATGTAACCATTTAAGTTAATAATGTTTGTTTTGTCGACATTTGGTTCTTAAGTCAAAAGTGGAATTCTTACAATTACATGTTGTTCATGTGGTAAATGGTTCATTATATCAAGAATTATAGTCATGATTTGGGTATCATATATATCATATATATCCATAATATAAACGTATTTATAATATTACATAATCATTTAGGGGTAAGAAATGAAATGCACCGTTCACGGAGACGGTAAGCCGTACGTACGCATGAACGCTACTTTCATTTATATTTTGTATTTTATAGAATAGAATCAAAATTATATAAAGGTATATTATAATTCCAGTATAATATAATATATAATAACATTAATTAAATCCTTTATATGTCCCACATATGGCATTAATGAATCAAATCACTTTGAGGGGGCGGTAGTCCGCACTTCCTAAAATGAAGATATCGCGTTTACTCATAATGGTAACCATAAAGGATATGCCATAAATGAAAAATACATAAGCCTAAGAAAAACATAAACTTATTATATATATTATATAAATATAGTGACATCTTAATGGCCACCTTTTAAGGTGTTAAAATAATATGGAACAATCATCGTTTTGTGAGGCAGAAAATCGCCAATCACAGAAATAGTATGTTCTTTAACCATTAGACGAAGGTGTGTGTAAGTGTAGCTCGAATAATTCTTATAAAACATCCTAGTATATTTAAGATACTGTAGTTGTTACAAAATAAAATAATAAAAAGATTTTAGGGTGTTGGAGAAGCAAAATAAAACAAAAGGACTCAAGTGAAGACATTACCTTAAAATCGGGTAACACCCTTTGGTTTGAGCTCAAAGGCTTCCTTGGGAAGACTTATGCCCAAAGTGAGGCTTCAAGGAGTTAGATAGGGATCTGGAGAGACAAAATGGGTAGGGGTTGGCCGATCCAAAGGCTTTAGATGTGTAGGTAAGAAGGTATAGGTGGGGGCCTTTTATAAGAGGAGAGGAGGGGAACTCTTGGAAAGTAAATAAATGTTACTTTATTTTAGAATGAGTTTCGGATTTTAATGTTCCCACATTGATGTGTTTGGAGGATAAGGTGATAAGGGTTCGAAATCCACCCATCCAATAGGTTTTGTACATGTGTAGGTCTTAGATTTTACATTATCATTCCATTTTATTTAAATCGTTAAATAATGAGGTCATCATTGCATCATCATGATGTCACAAATAATTTAATTTATTTAATGTATAAAAATTATAAAACAAATACTATGATGTAGGAAATATTTTTATATTTCCAATTAATATTTATAGTAAAAAATCTGACTTTTATAACCCCATGTAAAAATTGTTTTAGTAAAACATTTCATGTTTGTGTCATTTTTACATTAACATTAAATAAAAAGTTATTTATGTCATTTTCCAACCAAAGTGGCTCCATGGAATCCCCAAGTTGACCCATGGATTTTCTTGGTCGGCCATGACACATCAAATGAGGGTAGGACATGTGTCTAGGACATTTCATTATTTAAAACATTATTCTTACCTTAAACTACACTAATTACCTCTAATCGCGATTAAAAACATAATAAGTTACTATTCACCAAAAAATTATTTTAATCTCATTGAACCACATTTTACTTCTTAATGACAACCATGTATGTCGGATTTTTGAAATTCAAAACACAAAGATGGAAAAATTTCATTTAAAAAGAAAATCAGTTTTTATAAGTACCACTTAGTGGTTTCACTATTAATCAAAAATTGAAGTTTTCCAGAAAATTACCAAAAAATCACCCTAAGATATATTTGATATTCCGAATTCAAAAATGATGTCTATTTTACAAAATTAAAAACATATAATTTTCATTAATTAATTTAATAAATAATTCCCATTGTCAAAACCAATAGCGTGTTTTTATGAAACAAAATGTATCAAAAGATTGACACTAGTTTAAGTCCGATTTCAAAGTGAAATTAATTCCAACAACCACTATTAGATTAAATGGTAAAAATATATTCTAATTTCACTTTAAAACCAATTCAAAAGATAATCTATTCATATAAATAAATTAGATTAAAAATATGTTTTTAATTAAAATACAACATTTTTCACTATTCATTAAAAATTGAACTTTTTCGGAAAAATATCAAAAATTTACACAAAGTAAATTTTGATGTCCCGATTCTAAATAAGAATTTTATTTTGTCAAATAAAACACATAAAATTGTCACAAAGTGTATTTAAAAGAGGTTCTCCATCAAAAGGCGGTTAATCGACCTTTTAAAGAATATTAGAATGTTTACGCTTAAAATTGGATTCATTCGCATTTTTAATCATCTAAAATTTATTGTAAAAAGAAAAAATATTTGACAAACATATATAATCATATTTTAGTTAGTTCTAATCATTCCCTCCATCACAACAGCTAGGTGTTAACTACCATTTAAAATAATATTATTTTATTATTAGAGTACAATGTAAGATTCAATGAAACTCGTTGTTGCATGCTGGGTAAACCATCGAGCATAGCGTCCCCTTTAAAGTTATATTAATATTTTATTCACAAATATGGATAACTGTGAAAATGTCATAATCTTTATTTACCTGGGGTGTTACAAGTTACATCAAATCATGTCTTCTTAGATGGAGAATTATTTATCAAGATCAGTTACAACATTCCATTATGAAAATAAATTCTCTTGGAATATAAAATTTTAAAAATAAAAAATCATTAAAAATTCAAGATATCATTTTGTTTAAAAATAACTACGAAAAATTTAAAATTTACTATTTTAATAAACATTTAAAACATTCCTTGAGTAAAATATCGTTTCTATTTCTAAAAACTATTTTTAAAACATAAAAACATTTTTAGAAATACCTTTATTTGAAAATAATCATGAAAACATACAATGATTATTTAAAAAAAATTAAATTATTTCATGAAGAAAATACTATTTCCACATTGAATTTTTTTTAAGACAAAAAATGTATCAATAAAAATTTTTATTGAAAATTTTATAAAAAAATATTTATAAATCTTTAAAAATTTGGAGGTTATCATTGGGTAATATTTCGTACATGTTGTACACAATAAAACAATGATTATTTTTACATTTTGAGAAAAATCCAAATGGGTTTTGTTTGGAAAATAAAATAAACATTCCTTTATTTTTTTTTCCAAAATTCACATGTGGGTAAAAATGGATTTAAAAAATCATTTTAATAATGGGAAATATTTTTTTGAAGAAAAATTTAGAAAATAATATTTTGGATTAAAATTTTTTTCAACCAAAGTGACAAAAATCTCACATTTCATTAAAATTATTTTCTCAATTATTTTAATTAACAGAGAGTGAGAAAATAACATTATATAGAATATAATTAATTACTATTGTCTAAGAAAATTTAATATAATCAGTTAGAGTTAGAAAGTATGATTTCCATAGTGGAGACTTTATAATAAACCATCCTGTTAGACAATGAGATTATAACATAAAACCAATACCACCTTGGTAACATTTAAATCATAATAATTATTAAAGAGATATACAAAAATGGATATAAAATCCATTTAATTTTTAAAGGAATAATAATAAATGAAATTCATAGTATGTATATAAACAACATAAATGAAATATTACATGATTATGGATTTTGTCTCATAGAAAATAAATGTGAGATGGAAATCCCATAACAAATGAATCTTGACATCATATTTACACATTTAAAACTCATATATTATAAATATAGGGTTTTTATAAATATATCCAAAAAGAATACACATATATATAATGTAATATATTATCCCCTTATAATGTTTCAACACCTATTTATTAATAACTCATTTATAAAATCTTTATTTTGGGGTTTTAACGGTTTGATTTTTTCATAAGAGTTTCAATTTAGTAGTTCTAGTTCATATACATTGATCAGCATTAAATCATACATATAATATTAAATTTTATATTAATACCATATATTATATTTATATAAATATTTATATTTATTCACAATAGTTTTATATAGAATGATGAAATACACCATTAATAGAGATTGTAGGTCCAACGCATGCATGAATTTTCTTCCCATATTTTAATGAAAAAACAAAATAAGTGTAACTAATTATTAACCATTAGAACATTTATTAGTAAATATATATCACATATGTGCAATAACATAATCTTTATTACCTTTCATGTAAATCATTAGAGATAAAAAATCACATCGCTTCGTGGGGTAGTAGTCCACTGAACACAAGAGACACATTAGCATATCCACAAATGAATGGATATTAAAAAAAGGTAAATATGAAATTTTATTTCTAATATAAATATACTAAATCAATAATTATAACCAAATTTTATATGTGGTTTTGGAAAAAAAAAATATGCCGGTTTATGAGGCAGTACTCTGTCGAATGCACGATTAGTAGTTTCGTTTACCATTTGACGAAAGTGGAATTGGATATAGGATAATAAATTAATATAATAACATAAAAATATAGAGGATATACTAATGTTACTATATTATAACTTTTAATACATAACTAATGGTGGAAAAATAATACTGAAAAACAAGGATCTTAGTGAATACAATTAATTTCTCTTAGAAGCACCTCCATTGGATCTCCTATTAAGGACAATAATTTTGGAATTATGGGAGGACCAGAAGATCAAGAACATGGATTAGGATTTTGGGGAGGTATTTTACAATGTTTTTTAAGAACAATATTGGTTGATAGGTTTTAATTATTACATGGTCGTAGTTTCCTTTTATAAGTGTGGGAAAGTAACACACATGGAAACAACTTTGAAATTTATAAAAAGTATTCAAAATTAAAAGAACATTACCAAGAAAAATCTTCCAAATGACAATATGTCCAAAATTTTAATGGAAAAGTGTAAAATATGGTAATAAAATATAAATTTTACAAGTGTTTTAATAATTTTAAACCTTATCTTTATAGTCCAACCCTTAGTTAACACAACTTTTCCATAATTGAGGTAATTAATTTTTATTATAGTGGCAATTCGTTTTTGTCAAAATTTATGTCAAACTTGTTATATTATAAAAATTACCCTGATTAAAAATATGTAACCAATTTTACAAATTCAATTCAAATAATTGTAGATTATTAATTTAAAATTAATCTTGCAAACGCGGTGAGAAAATGGGTTTTTAAAGGTAAAACATTTAAACATTAACATAGTTTTTATATCAAATGTCAGCATAAAAATGATTCCAATAAACTAAATTAGATTAATAGATATATATATGGAAAAAGATTATATTAAAAAAAATAAAAAAAAAATTAACATTATAATGAATTTAAATTAAAACGATGTTCCCAATTACAATATACTGTTTTCACTATTCTTTAAAAAATATAAATTTTCACGAAATTCTTGCAAAATAAACCCAATATAATTTTTCTGTGTTCATTTCAAAAAAAAATTATTTTACAAAACAAATTTTATAAATTTTTAAATTTTCTTTCACAAAGTGATTTTTTTTCAGAAATTAGAATTTTTTAATCATATAACAACATTATAGAATAACAATTTCTTATCATTATGTTTTCATTATATAAATTCATTATACAAAATATTTAAAAAATAATTATTACTATTTATATATATAAGTTTAAAATCACTGTTATAATGGACACATTTGAAAAATATTAACCACATATCATAGTTTTGTTAAAACTGAATATCGTGTGTAACACAAGCTAAAGAAATATTTCATGTAATTCAAGATTAAATTGGTGTTTTGTGTCACACAACATATCAAAAAGAATTAATTTATTAGAAATTAAATCTTAAAAAATCATGGTGTTAAAGAATGAATATCTTTTATCTCTCTCTGAATCATAAATAATGAACAATATCGATTAGCTACATCATCAAAATTAAAAATGGAAAGAGTTTAATTTTGATGTTATGAATATCTTGTTACCTAGAATATATTTTCAAGAAATTTGATCTAACCTTTGGATACAACTAGATCTCAGGATCCAAAAAATATATATATATGGTTTATTTCATGAAATCCTTTATAATCGACATGATCTACTATAGTAAAACTAGTTTCTCACTAAAATATCCCCCATTACAATTAAGAGATTGAATTAACTAAATAATCACTCTATGAAACTACACAAGGCCAATTATATCAATTCCATGCTACTAATTTGGATAAATATTGTCTTATTCATACATTCTCACTTCAGATTCCCTTTTCCTCAATATTAACCCATTCTTAATAGAAATATATTAGATGAATCAACAAGTTAATATTTAAATTCTATATCATTTAAAATAAACCATGATGTATAATCTATCATAAGTAATCCATTAACAGTATCATATCCTCTAAAATTGTTTAGTCGCATTCTATGGTAATATATTTTAAAACTTTTCCCTATAATATTACATATTCGGGGGTCTTTTCAGGAATTAAATTTCTTAAATTTCTAATATATTTACATTTTATATCCTTAAACAATAAGGTTATTACAATTATATAAAAAATCAAAATCTGTAGGGTACACATAAAATTAGTATTAATTTATCCTATAATGTAAAACTTTTAAAATGAAATATTATTTATTTTAATTATTAATCATCATTACATTCAAATTTTCTTTTTCTTGGTTCTAAATAATCCTTACACCTAATAAACAATATTTAAAAAATTGGGTTGAGTACAAAAATGTAAGTAAGGAACATTAAATTAAAAAAATATTAGTGGAATGAAAAAAATAAAAATGCATAATTTGTTAAGATTTATCACAATAT
The DNA here is from genome assembly GCA_963277665.1 of Viscum album. Lineage (NCBI taxonomy): Eukaryota > Viridiplantae > Streptophyta > Magnoliopsida > Santalales > Viscaceae > Viscum > Viscum album. The sequence goes on along the minus strand of OY728151.1, from coordinate 284,261,585 downwards.
TCTTTGAGAATTTGAAATAAATCATAACCACCTGAAAAAACCTTTTTCTCAACGAAATCCTCTTAAACCCATTTCAAATAAAAAACCATTGTACGTAACTTTGAGGATTATATTCCAAATTTGTGTCATAAAAACTGGATCCTAGTTAAATATATTAGAGAAACCTACTCAGTTAATACCCTCTATTTTTCCTTTGAATATAAAGAACCTTATCCAATTTACTAGAGAGTTATATTGGTCAAACACATCCAATAAAATGTATTAGACTCGCCCATTATATAAGTTGTGTGGGGGTTACCCATCGTATAATCATTATCTAGATCATAAACCATAATCTATAAAGATAAAGTAACATATCATGAATCAAAAAAATTATGATTTCACCTTTTTATCATAAATACATTGAATAAATCTTTTTACCCCATATAAAAAACATTTTTAGATATTGGATCATCGATTCATTTTAAAACCCCATATTCAATAATAAAATACATAGAAAAAATGGAAATATGGGTTTTTTAAAGAAAAGAATTGATTTCTATAATGTGATCCATATTTCAAATCATGGGTGTGGTGGAGAGAAAATAATTTCACATTGTATACGTTAAAATAGAATTGTACTTTTCAATTTTAAAAATAATTTCAGAAAATTTCATAAAACATATATAGAAATACTCATTTTGAATACATTTGAAAAAAAAATCAAAGATATGTAAAGTGTCCCTTTCAATTAAAATATATCCCTGTAAATATATCCATATTATAAATTTAAGAATATATTAATGCTAGAAAAATATATTTAAAATAAATCATTAAAACACTAAAAATGAGGTTTTATGTTAATGTATTCCTTACATCGGTTTTGAATTGTCACATATGTTTTTATCTCCCAAAATAAAAAACATAGGATAATTATTTACATTATAAAGATCCATTTTCATGATTATGATTATTTTTATTTCATTCATTACCATGTTATATATAATTACTTAATCAATTATGGTCATTTTGGATGTTTGATGATATTCATCTCATATGTCCAAAATGACATTAGTATGATGAATAATGTAATACCACGAGAATTTTTGAAAAAAACTGAAATCAATTTATTCTTTACAATATTTTTTATTACATGTAACACTGAGTATAGCTTTTGTTAGACACCACACTATTTTTAACTTATGTTAAATTCCAAACTAAATTTTTCTTGTGTTACACACAATACCGATTTTTTCATTCATTGCATGCAACACCAAGTTTAATCAAAACATCACATACTATTAAAATTTTATTATTTAATATGATAGTTACCACCTAGACATTAGAATAGAGGGTATGAATAAGATAAAAAATATTATGAACATATATGGTTTTCAAATGTGTATAAATTTTTTTCTTGGATAACTAGTTAATTCATCGTGAAAATGAAAAAGATTTGAAGATAATAAAATATATATCTGAAAAAAAATAAACGAACAAACATGATTTCCCTTAATAAATTAAAAAATCTATTTTTGGAGAATTATTTTTATTAAATTTATATATTATATATTTGATCATCTATTTAACATTTATATTTTGTGTTTTCAATGCAATAGATAAGAATAAATCCAATTTTATGCTTCAAACATTACTTTCTAAAAATAGATTTAATCTCATTTTGAACACTTATTTTTAAAAAAAATTATCAATTTTAAAAAAATTATTTTCAAAAATAAACATAAAAGTTTAAATCTTAATTTCAAAATTATATTAGGGTAAATTATTTAGATTTTTCTGAAATGAATAATTTTTTGATGAGTAGTGAAACTACTAAATTTTAATTTAAAACTGTCATTTAGTTAAAATTAATTATATTGTTACATTATATTTTAAATTGGTTTTAAAGTAAAATTAGATTAATAATATATAGTTTTATCTAATTTTGGTAATCATTATCAATTCTTTATTGAAATTGGATATAAAAACGTTTTTAATATTTTATCATTTTATCTTTCAAAACATTCTTTGTCATCGCGTCTTCATGATTAATTTCTGATTAAATTTTGACACAAATGGGGACTTAATTTTCAAAATTGATTCAATATTTGGAATAAATATTATTTATATTATCTAATAACATAAAATAAATTTTTACCAATATAAATAGTGAGAAAATTAGCAATTAATTTTAATGGTTAAGGTAAAAATGAGTTTATTAGGTGTTAAACCAAAAGAATATGGTTTAAAAATGACCCAACACATGTACAAATAATAATTTTGGGAAATATTATCATGTTATAATTACAAATTTATAATATTTTTTCATTTTGAAGCTTTTTCATTGAAATTTCCTTTTTCTTTTGTAAATTTTTATGAAATTTTCAAGTATATTCAAAGTGGGTTCATTTCCCACACTTATAAAAGGTGACCACCACCCTTTACATCGTCAAAATAATCAAGAATACTAGTTTATCAAACTAATTATAAAATATCTCCCCAATACCACTTTATATGTTCTGAAGATACTGATAGTCCCAAAATACAAACACTAGGTACTATAATAACCCTCGGAGCGACAATGTCCCCCTCTCCTCTCATCTGAGGGTTTTCTCACCAGCAGTTTAGTGGGGAAAGAATTTCTAGTGCCTTACCCCTATTTCCTTCTATATTTAAATATTTTTTCTCCCATATTTATTCATTAACTCAGATTATTTCTCTATTCCAAATCCTTTACAATTCTCTATCTCATTCTTTGCGGTGTGATGATGATTGGCGATGATTTACTCTTTTCATCAGCAATTTCAAGGTGATGTTCTTGATTAACTATTCTGCAGGAAAGTTTTGATGGTATAGGTATAGTTTTCCCATTAAGAAACCCTTGTCCGATCATACTCTACTCTAGCCTAATGTTCCTTTTATCCTCTCTATATCAGATATGGAGAATGTTGAAAAAATAGGTTTTGGGTTCGTGGTTCGTTGGTCGAATATTCTTCTTTCAGGTTTGGATATGGAGTTTACAACGGTGTTGATAGTGTTGGATTTATCATGGATTGATGTCGTGGCCCCAATACTTGTGTTATAATCTAGTATATATGTTCATTTCACTCTCCCATGTCAGTTGGGTGTGTTATCTTCCCGGTAGACTTTGGGATGTGTTTTTATGAGCAGATGGGCATCTATGAAGCCATGACTGGTAATTTTGGTGATGTCGACGAGGTCTTGTTTGGTGATCTGAGTTATTATAAAATGTTTTTCATATGTATTTTGAGTGTAAATCTTGTTTTGTGTTGTGAAATTTATTAATTGAACTTTTTTTTCATGCAATGTGGCTGGCGACAAAAATAATGGAATCTCCAATAATGATAATATCGACGATGACAATGATGGTTCTGAGAAGAGATGATGATTGAGGTGACATGATTTGGATATGTCGTCAACTCAAATTAAAGAAGGTGAGAGAATCAGTATTTACACATTTTATTTTGGCTCTTGGATCAAGTCAAAATGATTATGTTTTTCACATGGTTCTTAAATTGGTTTTATGTTTTTAAATTTGAATTTGATAACTCGTGGTGTGGCACTATGGTTCTGAAGAATTAGAGATGTGAGGATCTTCTATTGAAATTCGAATTTGATGTAGTATTTGTAATGTGGTTCCATTTTTGAATTTAGTGATATATTTTTACCTCTTACCCTTAACATGGATATTATAAAATATCAAAAAAAGGATTTGGAGGAGGGTCCATATTAAGAAATCCAAAGGGGGTGCTTCTAAGGGAAGGTAATTGTCTTCATTAAGCTCCATCATTTTCATTATTATTTTTCCACCATAAATTGTTTATTGATACATAAAACATAATAAAACAATTTTATATTATATACTTAGATGTTATTATTTTAATTTATTACTCTACAACTATCTATATTTCCATTAAATGGGTTACTAAATCATCATTCATGTTTACGGCGGACTGCCGCATCGCGAACAAATGTCACTCGTTTTTTCATTAACATCTCTCATGTATAGAAATAACGAACAATTTATTATTTATATTTTATATTTATTATATTATTATACTTATAGAATTATTATATCAAACATACCTTCATACTCTATTTTTTGTTAGAATACGATAATGTCACTTATGTGTACAGAAAACCGGCACCTCATGAAGCGATATGATTCATTAACGCTTTACATGGAAGGTAATAAAGATGATATTAATGAAAATATGTAATATATATGAAATTATTATTGTTTTTTAGTTTTAATATATCATTTATATTTCATTTTTTAAATCCTAAGATAAAATAGAAACAACGTTTGTGTGTTTTTACAACCTATCCCATTTAAGAATGGTGTATTTAATTTTCTATCACTAAAATTAATGGATTAATAGAAATAAATATATAATGAATATATATATATATATGATATTTATATCATGGTAAAAATTTATGAAATGGAAAAAATCAATATCAATTTATGAGGGAAAAAATAACAAATGAAAACATATATTAATGATAAAGTGGTTATTACCTGGAAGCAGAAATTAACATGGAATTATTAATAAATGGGTAATAAAATGTAGTAATAAAATAATATATTTCATGATGAATATAAATATTATTCTATTATATATTTATAATAAACTTATATTTCTTATATAATAGTTTTTAATGTGTATTATGGAATTCAAGACTTAAGATAAGGGATTTATTATCTCTCTTTTATTTATGGGAATCTTATGAAAATTCACCACTCGTTTCAATGGTGATGGGTATATAAGAAACCTTTTAAATGTTATATCATTAATATTATTATTATAAGGATTTTTTATTTTTAATTTCATGTTTTGATTTATTGGGGTTTATGGTTCAAAAGATACCCAATTGGTAAGGTGTTTTTTGTCTCAATTTTACTTCATTGTGACATATGTCTTGTTATCCAACTATTTTCATTTATTAATTGTATATAGAGTCCATTTGAAATGTAATATCATGAATTTATTTATAATAATTATATTTTATATTTCATTTAATTTTACTCTTTCATGCGGCTTAGGATTTAATGTTACATAAGTGACAATAATTTATGATATAATCTCATCATTCATCGAGACTGTTTATGACTATGTTTCCAATGATGAACTCTTATGACCCATATCTATAAGGACTATTGAATTTAATTTCAATATGGTTATTAATTATATATTAATGTAAAATAACCATTTTCAAATAATTTTTTACTTAAAATAATTTTGAAAATGTTTTTAAAGAAATATTACTTTATTTCTCTTTTAGGTCAAAAAACATTTTTCTTCAAAAACAATATTCTATAAAAGTTTTCTTATTTTTTTACATTCATTTAATTATTTAATAAATAATTTTTTTTCCATGTTTTATTTTACTAAAAAAATTAAATTTAAGCTTAATTATTTTTTCAAAAACATTACACGTTGATTTTTATCGATAATTTGAAGACTCGTTGTTTTTAACATGCACAATATGAAAAATCTTTATCACTATCAAGACTGGTATATGATTTCAATATTCCCATACATTTTTCAAAGTTGAATTCAAATAAAAAAAATTCCTAAACTATTTTTGAATTTTTTAGATTATAAATAAATGATATCAAAGTAAAAAAGGAATTTTGAAAATATTTCAATTATTTCCAAATATATATTTTATTTTGCTCAAAAAGTGATTAAATTAATTTTAAGGATCCATTTATAAGTTTCAATGTTTATTTTCAATAAAAATTATTTTCAAAATATTTTAAAAAATTTTCATTTTAAAATTATATTTTCAAACAAGTGTTATCTTCCTCAACAAACATTCCAATTGATTTATGATTAAAAATAATTCTCTATATAAGATGAATTTTTTTTTGTAACTCTTACATTAAAATATATGTGAACCAATGATACCATTAATATTTTTTCTCTAAATGGTTTATGTTAATGATGATTTTTTTAATAAAACATTTTTCTATTTCAAAGTTTATACTGTGATAGAATTTTTATAAAACCCAATTCCTTTAATTGTTTATGCTATGATGAAATGTTTAAATGATTATGAATCCTTTCTATTTTCAATATTTTATAGTATGAATAAATTTTTATGATACTCATATCATTTCATGACTTATTAGAGGGTGATTTTTGTATCGTATTATGGAATAAATATGTAATATTTTAATCATGGGATGGTGGTTACATTATATCCTATAATGGTGGTTATGTTATAACTAGAGACAATAGTTATATTATAAAAAATGATAGGTTGGTGCAATATCTACCTCCAATGTATTGGGTAATAATTTATATTTCATGATATGGAAAATACTAGAATATGGAGGGAACTCGGTTTAGTAAGGGACTTTTCAAAAAATGACGGTCTTTGATGTGAACCTTAACTACCATGATAGTTTGGAGAGTGAACCAATTTATCTTTGAGTAAAGGGATTCCACTAGGGATGTTGATATATCCTTACCAAGAAGTGTATAGGCACATATAATTCCCAAATATTTTTTGGATATGAGCCTTTACTAAAAAGTAAATAATATTTTATGCCTATTTGTATGCCATTTTTTTTAATTATGATAAATTCATGCTCTCATGGATAAAGTTTATTTATTATCTTATGATTCATGTCTTATAAACATCCAATATTTATTCCATGATGCAATATTTTTATTTTTTATATACATGGTGTTGTTTTCATATGTTATGCTAATGTTCTCATACCATTATATTAATATTTAAATTACATATATCCCTTTTTTACCCTTACAAAAAATAAAATCTTATTCTTTAAAATGTTTACATTCCCTTAGATATGATAAAAGGTTTGAGTGGGGTATTTTTTTGAAGAGTACTAATGGGAGAAGATCTTTTTATTAGACATTGAATATATTTCACCAAATTAAGAATATTTTTTCCCATGTTTCCAAATTTACTACAGTATTAGAGTCCTCAAAAGTTTGTTTGTGTAATGTATTGAAAATTGATCTATAATTATGTAATATCCATGTATGAAGTTCATAGATAAATATAGTTGGTATAAAAGGAATGTTTTTTAATCCTTGGGAACTATAATGAGAAATAATTACAGAAATCTATAGTGCTATTAATAACGATTTGGCTAATGATATATCAATGGATTAGTCTAAAAATGAGTCAAAGTATTAGAAAATGTTATAAAACATTGGAAAATGATCAATAATTTTATTTACAAGTTATTACATCCCTAAATGGATAGTACAAGTAGATATATATCTAGCACAGAGGTACCTAGGGGTTATAAATCTGAAAATGGAACATTGAGATAGACTCGATCATCACTTAGTTCATTAAAATGGGCCTTGATGCACACTTGGCCTCACAGTCTGTGGGGATATAATTTTGAAATTTAAAAACAATTTATGAACCACTATTAAGTATTTTAATATATCATGGCTATAAAGTATCTAAGATATACCTAAAGTGTCATAGATTAAAAATATTTTTGGTTAACTTAGTCACCTTAAATGTTTTTTCAATAATTATGTGGTTTTACACTATGATTATAATTTATCACACTACTCTTTTTGGTTTTATTTAATAGTGGGAAAGAAAATGAATTGGGTTGACATTGAATGTGATAGAAAATGTGATGCTGAGCAGAAAATTGGTAGGATCACGGGAGTAAATGATGTCATGATTATTCTTAATTAGTTATCAAAAAACATGATTAACAATATACACCATAACCAAAATTTGGACCCACCAAATAATAGAAGGATAGTTTTCACTTAGAATTTAGGTACTTGATACCATGTAGGAAATATTATTCACTTTTTGATATGTGGATAATATTGGATGAAGCACTCAATAGAATGTCTCAAAGGGATGAGATAATGTTTTTTTATGAAAAATAAGGAATTATGGAATGTAACTGAATAGGAATACATGGAATTATTTGTTAAAATCATGGATTAGAATAATGGTCACACAAAGGTATCATTGGTTGTTGAATGTTTAAAATGTTGAAAGTATGGGAATTAATAAATTCAATGTATTAAAGGGAAAGTTCATATAGAGAATCACCAAGGTTGTATAAGTAATGGTTATTATGTTGATGATGATGAGACTAAATATTATATTTTAATGGAACGAAGTATTATGTAATTATTTTATAAATCCTAGTTAATGTCTTAATGGCGAGGTGGAATAATTGAAGTGATTATGTAATGGAATTCTATATTTTTGTTATATGAATCATAATATATATATATAAGGTTTTTTTGTAGGTATTTTTTCATTTATAATATTCTATAATATTTTGGATGGAACTGATAACCTAGAAAAAAATTAATAGAATGGTGACACTATACATAAAAGACAGGTTTAGTAGAAGATAACCCTTAATGTGTTTTTTATATTGATATAATTGTAACAACCTGATATTTTAAAAGAATAAAATTATATATGAATGTATAAAGGAAATGAAATGATGAGATTATATGGAAATATAACACCCATATACTTTATGATATTTTATCTTTTTAAATATATTTATTCACTTAAATTTCTTATAGTATATATAACCCCATGATTTTTAAATATGATAGTGTATTTTACACGCGGCACTAAAGTTAAACATCCCATGATATATCTTACAATTATAAGTTAGCTGTTGAATTGGAGTGTATGAATAGTATAAAATTCTTTATGAAATAAATTAATATATATGTCTTACTCAATATATATTATTTTTAACTTTCTATTGTACAAATAAATTAATTATTAGTAATGTTTTTTCATTCTTCAAAAATATTATTTTATTTAATTTTCAAGAATAGAATATTATAATTAATTTTTGAAACATTTATAATATATATTTTATAAATATAAAAAAATTAGGAATAATAATATTAAAATTTACTTTGGGAGAAATTTTGGGACTTTTAAAAAAATATTTACTTTTTCAGTGAATTGTAAAAAATACTTATTTTAATTGGAATTATTTTATTTTAAATAAATAAAAAAATTTAAAATTACCAATATAGTTTGAATATTATTTAAAGTATAATATTTTTTATTTTAGTTATATTTTATCCACTTAAATACTCCTAATCAACATCATATAGATATTTAGTATAAGATTATTTTTGAATGGTTTTTTCTAAAAAACATTAAAATGAATAATGTTTCTCCATTTTAATTAGTTAAAATAATCTCTAATGGGGGATGTTTTTAATGAAATATATATATTATATATCATTAACTATTATTTTACTTTCATAAAAGTTTTATTAATAGTTATAGAGTTATTATATAATTATCTTTTTCTCAAAAAATACTTGTCTTAAAAACCTGATGTCTTTCCGCATCTACAAGATTATTTTTAAATTAAAAATTTTCCATTATCTGAGTTTATTTTAGGAAAATGGATTCCATATTTATAATTATATTAATTTATATTATTAAAAAAAAGTTATCATAATTTTTTACAATAATTATTAGTGAAAAGAGTTATAATTAATTAAAATGATTATGGTTAAAAAAATTTACATAGTGGTTAAACATAGAAAATGATGTATAAAATTACCGAAAAAATGTCCAAAATACATTTTATGGAAATAGTTAGTCCCTTATAGACTTAGGAAATTTTTTATTAGTTTTTGGGACACGTTTCAATAAAAGCGATCTATATAATAAGTTAAGTGAATAAAAAGACAAAAAAGAACATTTTTTTGTTTAATATCTATAATTATTTGGGATTGGGATGCAAACAATATAGTTTTGGTTATAAGTATTATTATTAAAGATAATTTTTTGGTTTCTATTGTAAAAATTAGTTTCAATTTTTTAGGGAAGATTTAATTAATTTTAATAATTATTAGACATCAACAGTAATTATCTAGATTATAATCAACTAAAATAAATGAGACTAAAAATATTAAAAGTTCTCTAAATTGAATAAATTATTCTATTACATTTATTTATTAAATTAGAATATCTTGTTATGTAGGTTAGATAATAATATATTCTAATTCCATCATGGTCATTATATTTTTAAATTCAAATTAAATCTATAATTTTAAAATTAATATTAATGTAATTTTAAAATAACTGTTATTTTATTAAATGATTTAAAATTACTAAAATACTATATTATAATAAGTGATTATTAAATTTTAATAAATCTCCAATATATTCTATTTATTGACCAATTATTATTTTATAATGACTATTTGAACACTTAATAGTAATAAACTTTGTTAGCCTGATTCAGGTAAAAAAAGGTGTTTTTGAACGATAGATGTGTCTGTGTTAATATTATTTTTCAACCCATATAGGATTTTTATTTGATAAATTTTATTTATTAATTATAATAACTATTTAAAAATTATATTCTAATACTCAATTTAATTTATTATTAATGGATAAAAAACTTAGGTTAGAAAACATTTTACCATAATGAAAAACCAAGAATGAAAAAAATAAATAAACTTAAGAGTTAAGGAACACAATGTTTAAAACATGTGTTTTATTATTTTTTTGAGGTGTGCCTAGAATGTATCACCCCTGTAACCTATAAATTATCAATATTTGTGGAATTTCAAGTAATATTTACCTCTTAGTAGTGAATACTTATGGGTATTTACAAAAAATAAACTCCTCCTCAACTATAAAATGGTACTCACCCCCTCACATAATCACACTTATGATGATATTTGGATAATAAAATCCTTAAAAAATAAATAACCTAGTATCATCATAGAAGACTTATTTTTGACATAAATCTAATCTAGGAATGCTTTTGGTGGAAACCTAAGGATGATACTTGAGGAAGTGGTAATGGTCTTCAACCAATGTCTTTATTTTTTTCTTTCTCCACCTCCTTAAATTATTTTTGTATCATGATGATATATTATCCTAGGTATCATAAATTAACTGAGATTTTATAATGTTATTTATCTGACCTAAAACTACACACAATTACACCAAATAGGTTCTGAAATAATCATTAAGGGGTATGGTAGACTACCACATCGCAAAATAATGTCTTTCATTTTCCATTACCACCTCTCAAATTTGGGTATGATTATAGATATAAAGTTATATATTATATTTATAACATAGTTATAAAAATTGAATGATTATATCCTATATAACTTTTTACCTTCCAATCCGTAAGGCATGAGACAACACCACTCGTGGGTATGGCGGACTCCCGCCTCACGAAGTGATGTGATTCATTTTTCCCTATCTCATTACATGTAAGGTAATATAGGTAAATATAATAAATATATGTGATATAAATTAAATATTTATTTTATAAATGAAATATTTATCATTTTATAAAAATAATATATCATTTTAATTTTACCTTGTCACTCTTATAAAAAAATAAAAATATCCTTCATGGGCGTGTGGAGTACCACCTCCTCGAAGCGATGTGATTCATTTTTTTCACCACTAAATCACAAGAATTATATATATATTTTTTAAAGAATTAAATAATATTTTATTTATTAAATTATGATAATTTTGGAAATATAAAAGATTACATACCTATTTTTCATAACTATCATTAAAAATGCAAATGTTACTCACACATACGTATGAACTACCGTCTACATGATCATAACGCACATAATTTTTCATTGCCATATTTTGTGATTTGTTTTAAAATTATAATTTTTGTATAAATATGATAATTAAATCATTATCACTATTTTTGAGATGATAGAACAATAACATAAACTTTTATAATAAAGTACAAATGAAAAAATAAGTCGATTATCACCCAGAACAATGAAAATAATGAAATATTATTAGTGAATGGGTGAAAAGATATTATAAAAGGGTCATATTTTACATAATAAATATTAATAAGGTTATATAATGTTTTTATAATATGTTTAAAACCAATCTCGATGAGTATAAATTATGATCAACAAAAAGGAAGACTGATGTAAGGGTTTCTCTCGTCTCAATTTTATTTCTATGAAATATTTACCATAGTCACCACTTTTTGTTGTGTATATATATCTCACGAAAATATTTCATGTTTATTATACATGATTTCATTTTTATTAATATATTAATTTTATTATCTCTTTAATGGGGTTTATATTTCAAAATTTTCCAAAGCGGTAGTGTAATTTTGTCACATTATTCATTCTTTGAGACTTCTATCATTTTATGCATCATATTCTTCAATGAGGTGTTTATACAGCCCCTATTACATGTAATATATAGAATTTTTTTATTATAAATTTATTTTATGATTTATTTAATGTAACCCTTTCAAGGTTCTTATGACTCAATTTGACCGGTGTGGTAAGAGTTTCATGTTACAATCTCAACGTTTATCGGGATTTTTTGTTATTAAGTCTCCAAATATGATATAATATGATATACATCTAAATATTTCTCATTAATATGCTTCTAATAGACTTATTTAATTAAAATACACCATTTATCTTATTTTTACTCTCCTTATGTGTTCAATATTAAAAATTAATATTTTTATAAAAATCAACTTTTTGTCAAAAAATATATTTCTTCTAAAACTATGTTTTCTAAAAAAACTGAAAAATGTTTCAAAAAGTTATTTTCAAACCTGGAAGGAAATTTATCTCAAGAAATGTTTTAAATTATTTTTAAAAGATTCATTTATAATCATTCAAGGTTATTTTCAAATAATATTATCATCCAGTTTTATCTATTTTAAAAAGATATTTTAAAAATAAAAAGAGTATTTTTCTAAAAATATCATTAATGAGATTTTAATAGTATTTCCATTCATCAATGTCAAAAAAATATTTTTTTCATTTATTTTAGAATATGGTTATTTTGATGTGAAACCATCCATATTCTTTCTTTTGATGTATTAAGATTATTTCAAATAGATTTTTTGTTGGGAAAGTGCAACTCTATAATGGTAGAAAACAATTTGTCCAATGAGAATTGGATAGTATTTTATTGTTATCCAATAAAGAAAATTTCATTGTCAAATGATTTCACCTATGGTTCACTAATTCTGTTTCATGGGAAAGAGAGTGTTTGTAGATTCTCATCGGTTAATTGTGAGGGGGTCGAATATTCTACACAATTCATCACTTTGTGTTTTCTGTGTTTTCCATTCATAGTAGTTCCCAAAGGTTCCCTTATCCATAAATGAGTACGGATCTCCATTCCAAAGGTAGTCGATCAATGGGGGTTTGAGATCCAATGATACTTATGGACGCACATTGGTTGAGAGTATGGGAGTTTGGGCTCATCAAACCATTATGTGGGGAAAATTTTCATACTCTATGACTCTCTTATTGATTTAGGATATGTTTAACAATATATTCCTAATCCTGATACAAGACCATTTACCCTAATAAAATGATAAATGGTGAATCATTCTATATGTAAAATAGGGTTTATTAATGATTCAATCTATATATATCTGAGTTTCTTAATCTGTTTCCCATTATTGGGTAGCTGGTTCTATATTGAATTCTTATAACCAGTAACTATAGAATTTTCTGTCATCCCAGGAGGTTATTAATATCTCATGGATGGGATTGTAACTTTATGATTAATCCTATATATCCTTTTTTACAATATGAATCAAAACCCACATAGTTCGTCGACCCTATGCAGTTTGTCATCATGAAAAAAAGGATTTATATAAAGGCAATTAGGTATTGTGTATTTAGATCAAACGTTAGGGAGGAAACCTATATATCCTAGTTATGGTAGGAATCATAGTCATCATTGTTCAATCACTCCTTTGAGAATTTTCATCGGTTATATGTTCTTATATGGTCGTAGTTATGGAATTCCACTAATTGGGGCTTACACACTGAGGTTTCCCTGTCTGATGTATATCCATGATGCGAATGATATGATCATTGAAAATCCATAATCCAACATGATCCATGCTTCATGAAAGAAACAATGAATATAATGTATTTAGTCTCACTGAAAATGGATGTAGGGCTTATGTGATTGAACATCCCTTTAATTGTTTTATATGGAGCATGTGATGTAGGAAGGTGTCCCATGTATCCTAATTATGGGATGAATCAAATTCATAAGAGTTAATTTTTATTGGGGATTACACACCAGTGTTTCCATATAAATATGCTAGTGGATGATAAATAATGAATAACCCATGAGAGATATTGGGTCCAAATGGTTAGAATTTTAGATTCATGGAGAGACTTACATCGAGGTGGATTCCCATTTGAGCTCAGGCCTTAGGATGACATCTTATGTATCCAAGTTCTGGTAGGAATTAGAGTTATCATATTTCAATTTTATTAGGGTTTATATTATGAACATACCCTTATATATCCAATATACAAGGTTATAACGTCCTAGGTCATCTAATTAACACATCGAAATTTTCATCTTGACGCATTTGGGGTGTTAGTAAGACATGATTAGGGGTGTTTGTACATGTCCTAGTTTCCAAGAGGATATGTCCAAATAATTTCACATGATCCATTTGACATGTATGAGGTACATTGCATAATCTGAGAGGAATATTTTTAAACTATCACATGATCAAGGCCGACATGTTTATAGGGTGTGGCATGATCTAGTTGAATCATCCATAGGACATCTTGATATTGAGGCTGACATGTCTGGAGGGTCTCACATAACCTGTAAATATTTCCAGAGATGTCTCATTATCTAAGTTGACATGTTGGTAGGGTGTCGCATGACCTGGATGAATTGTTCATAGGAAATTTCTTGATCTAGTCTAGCATGTATCAGTGACATAGCGAGAGCTAGATAACATGACTTGATGACGTCATGATACATATATGACATGTCCTTGTCCCACCACATACTTTAGGATACATGTCTGGAGGCAAGAAAAAGATTTGTTAGGCTATCCAATAGGACTTTCCATGACTTTGGTGGAATGCTCAGAAGGAATCATTTGACTTGATTTGAAATATCCAATGGGAATCTCTGGATCCAAATTTCATGTTGAGGGAATATCTTATTACATGAGAGACATGTTTCTAAGTTTTCTCATAATATAGGTGAGTCATGTGAAGTGCATGAGGCTCAGTGTATCTATTATCACATACGTCTACCATATTTATGGTCTTTATTCTAGTATTTATTACATATGTGCCTCATGTTTTTCCATTGATAGGTTATTTTAGGTTTTTTACCTCACCGGCCTGCGTAACCTCCGTAACATAATATGATTGGTATTCCATAAAGAATTTGTATGATCAATAGAGTGATCATAAGAAGAAAATATGAATGTCATGTAAATGTTTAGGTCATTCCACATATTTTAACTAGAGAAGGACCATTGTGAACACATAATTGTCCACTCTAAGATGTTTGATACTGAACACTAATGCATGATGGCTCTTACTTTCAAGATGGACTGAATTTTTTTTTATGTTGGGGAAATGGGATTTGCAGGAATCACCGACATAGTTATATTCCAACATGGGAGGTGCGTATCAAAATGTTTTGGGATAGATTCTGAGAAGAGTTTTGTTGTAGTTTACTTTTCAAGATTTTGTTGTGAGTAATCCATGGGAATGATTTATTATAGAGATAGCGATAATGTTCCACATATTCAATTTTTATTTGACTCCATCAAATCAAATGGATTTCTCCAAACCATGTGTACATGTCAATGAGATTCCAAAAGGTTAGGGTGGCATGTCTTGGGGTCTTAGTGAGATTAGTACAACTACAAAAAGGTTTTTTCATGATTAATGTTTACTTTTCTTGGGTATTTCCTGAGACAAAGGAAACTTTTAATGATAGATTCCACTATAAAATTCTTACATGTCGAGGGGTCTCACAATATCAAGATGTGTCATCGAGGGAGCCTTAACATGATCTAGACATATAGTATAAGGACCCTTGAGTGAACAAAATTTGTTTAGGTGAGGGCCTCGCATGATCAATAATGTTTTCTCAGGGTATATATCCACTATATTATGATGTCTAGTGTATCCATCTCCATAATAAACTTCTATAATTTTTATCTTCTTATTTATTTTATAAGGTTTAAGGATCACAGGATGTTGTGTGAGTGTTATAAAATAAAATCTCTCACTTTTCCGGTGATGTGTTTCATGATGTGATAATTGTCATGGAAAATACTTCTATTTGTCTATATATCTAAAGAGGTAGTGTATAATCAAATGGACATGTCTAAGAACCTTCACATAGTGAAGGTGATATGCCAGCAGGCTCTTCCATGACAAGGTAAAAATGTAACAATGGACTTCATGAGGTATTGCAGATTGTATGAGTACATCCTAAGAAGATCAATAACCACATAAGGTTTCTATATTTTATAGATTTCACCCTTTTTATAGGGGTTTTGGATTATTTTTTGGTGTCTACTAGTAAATAAGTATCATGGTGTGGAGGATCTCACAATGAATTCTCTGAATGATCAGTGGGTGTCTTAGATGCCTTTGTAAGAATAGGGTATTGTTCATAGGGGATCTTTATGATCTCCAATAAGAAAATTATTTAGCATTACTCATTCTTATAACCTTTTTAAGGTCATTCAATAGAATTTCCGTTTGATGGTAATGTGATCCATGTGTCTCATCCACCTTCTCTACCTTTAATTTGTGGAGAAAATCAAACCCCTATTCTAATATTTATTACCATATACATTTTTCAAAACTCATTTAGTTGGAGTCTAAAGAATTATCCCCCTCATAAGTGACTTAATTAGGGACCTGGGATCAGTTCGAGGAAAATTAAATTCCAGACTGAGTCTCTAGGATAGATGGCAACTTGTGTCATGGGATACTTTTGGACTTTTGAGAAACCATTTTAATTCAATAGATATAAATATAAATATTTTATATTTAAGTTCCCATTACACTAGGAACTTTTAGTATTCAGATCTATGGAAATATTATTTCTTCATTAAGACATTTTTCATGACCTCTTAACATGATCCTATTAACAAGACTCTCCATGAGAACTTATTAGTGATATCTATCGGTAAGACCAACATTCCCATTGAACTTTTTCGAATCAACCATGAAACCATTTTTAGTAATTTATTAAAATATTTTCATATGGCTATATTGTTGTTTTTTCATGAATTTTTTTCTCAATTTTTTGATAACTAGTATGTTATGCAGTTTGTGTGACTAGATCAGGGTCTTGTGATTGTGATCCTTATAAGGGTTGTGTGGACCAAATATTTCTTCGAGTCATGAGGCCCATGAGATCACCATGGGATATGGAGATTATGATACCTATATCAAACCATTTAGTCACAAATCCAAGTATATTTAATGTAATTTTATTGATGATTTCGGGATCATGCATCACTTTAGATGGGATCTTGTTTTTGTTTTAATGATAATTCTCAGATATGTTTGTTCGGATGGCTTTCAACTCATGTGAATCTTCCAATACAAAAATCGAAAGGGCCATGGTTGTGGGAATTATAACACTAACCCTATATATCATGTTCATTTTAAAAATGAGGTTTTTAATAGCTTTCTATTATTTCAACTCTAAAGCTACCATTTCATACACCATATTTGACTATATAGATTCAGTTTGTGGGATAGTGATTCAATTCCTTATATCGACAATAATCTTCTAACATGATGGTTGTAAAATTCCATTGATTCTATCCAGATTTTGATTTATGATGATATCCAGTTAGTTTTAGTATCGACCATTGTATTTTAATATATGTTATCCTACTCCTCTCTAGGGCCATGTGGATGATATTTCACCCACCATCCTAGTTATTAAAGTTATTAAAGCATATTCATCTCTTACTTGAACTATTCAGGCAGAGGGTGGAGCTCACAATGGGACATGAACTTAGGTGTAATTTTTTTTGATGGATGGGCTAGGAAATTCTGGGTTAGATAGTGTTGTTCAAAATTTTCTTGCCATCTACATGATATCTATCTTTATGAGGACATACGGGTTTCTTAGAATATCTTCTATCATTAGTCAAATATTCTAAGAGAACTAATTAGCTTCTGGTTCCCTTTTACCAATACATTATATCTCTCCCATGGTGAATCATGAACTAAACATTGGGATATCTACTAAATGGTAAGATCTCCACACCTCTTAGGTAAATGTATGCTGATTTCTTTTTAATCACATATGTCTAGGATGACCCTACACGAACTCCCATTTTTGAAAGGGACATGCTCAAAATTTTAATGTAAAAGTAAAGGAAGAAACCTAATATGTTCTTTCTCATCTCGTTTAATGATTTGATCATTATTTTTCTCTCTCATTAGAGTTCATATGACCACTGTATGCCCTCATTTTTTCCCCTCTCAATTGGATTGTGATAGTGCCAATATATATTAGGGAATACTATAATAAATAGAATATATTTTATGGGGATACCAGATGATTCTACATATATCCCTAATCCATAGGAAAGTTTGATTCATGGCCATGTTCTTGAATGGGTGGAATTTCCTGGTTGGGAATTTTTGCTCGAGAATATGAGTTAGCATGCTATTGATGTAAGCTCAGTTGGTATAGGGGAAGACTATTAATCTATTTGTACAAACTCTTTCACATTTTTTTCCATTTTTTGGTCCATATTCAATAGGGAAAAATCCCTTTTATATTTTTATTTCCATTAAATTTTTATTCCATTGAATAAGAATGAATTTATTTTAATACAATTATGAAAATACTCTGGGGATCAGTAGTTCCCTGTTTCTCCCCTGGATTCATAACATTTCAAAGATTGAGGAAACGTTGTTATGCCCTAATAAGATTGATAACATGCTTATCTTGTCTGATCACTTTTATCTCATGCCTTCCCCAAAAATGACAAGGTTAATTATCGATAACGGTATTGGATCTCTTCATGAACATTCATATAAGATCTTTCTTTAGGAAGGGGTCCTCATATTCATATTTGTTGAGTTGGTTATTTGTGAGTCATATACCCCTCACTGGTTCACTTACTAATTTAGCTAAATATAAAGGGTTTCTCTACTCCCCTCAACTAGTATGCATGGAGAAATACATCTTAGAGAAAAATTAGCGACTAGTCAAAAAATAGTTGACTAGCTATCTACCCTTATCAAAACTCTTCTCCCTCGTTTCGTAGTATAAGAAGTGGGAGATATGGCACTTCATACCTCAATTAACGATTCATTCCATAATAATACCAATTTGGCCATCTCATATCATCAAATATTTTTTCAATTTGATCACCTATTTTTTATACTAAATCATCATAGAGGCTTTGAAATATAGAGATACCTCCTTTTAGATGGTATCAATAAATAGATCCCGCATATATTTTATAAAGTTTAATGGTTGTCTTTTATTCCTAATGATCCTGATATTTAATCAATATGATGATGTGTAGATCATAAATAATACCACTCTGTCATATTATATCATGTACACATGAATCCTTTGATTTTTATTTTTAGACCATAATAGATTTTTCGTGAAAAATGTTCCTAAATTCCCCCCAACATGAGATTACTCATTGATTTATCTTCTACATTTTTCTTGATATTAATTGATTCAAAAAATGATTCTTTGGTAAAAATATATGTCCTAGATAGAGAATTTTATATCTTTGTATGATGTTAGTAGAGTTATCAATTGTAGATTGATTTTTTATAAGGTTATATGGTGGGCCCCACATGCTGTGTATTTGTATTCACATTTCCCTAGTTTTTTCTGAAGCTTCATATAGGGTACAGATTAACATACATAAACTCAGATTTTTTTCTATCCACCAACTTATGAGTTTTCATCCTGAAACGTTTTATGACTTATCCAGTTAATGAGTTCTCAATATTTCCTAGATCACACAAAGTTAATTTCTAGTGAGAAGAGACCAATCTTTTTTCAAGGATTCCCTTATTAGGTTTTGAACCTAGAAAGAATTATTTCACTTTTGGTCTTACATACTAAAAAATTGTTGTGATGTAATTTAGTCTATTCTTACATGTACCATCAATTGTTTTCTTTTATGTTATTTTAGCTCAAACCTTCTATTGTTGTAGTTTTAAGGATTTTTTAATTAGACCTTCTATTGCAATAGTTTATGGTATTTTACCTCAAACCTTTTGTTACTGGTAATATAATAGTTCCAAAGTATTTTTCTTCATGTTTTTTAATTTCATTTAGTAAATACATATTTCATACAGTCTAATGTCATACGCTAAGGACGTAAAATATTATATGAAATTTTATGTATTAATATTAGTAAATGATTATTAAATATGGAATACGGAATACATTCTAGGGATGACTGAGAACACACAAAGGTGTTAGGTTTCACTATAGTGTTTCTAGGGGTCGCAATGATTTAGAATTCCATTCCTATAAGTAGGAGATGGCACTGGTTGGTAGACAAAGTCCTTTAAACCTTGTTACCATGAAAACATAGTGGGGTCCCCACTCTTTTTAATTGTACATAAAATATTTTGGAAATAGTAATAGTGACTTGTAAAATATTAGGGAAGCTGAGTCCACCTGCATAATTGGAATATGGGTTGAGTAAGTCATAAATCAAAAAATTTAGTTAGTGAAGATGGAATGGGTTATATGTGATGATAATGACCCATAACACCAAGAAGTGTAAGATTATATCCCCATAATACTAGGGATCACAAGGATTGGAGTTCCTTTAATTCAAGGGGGAGAAACCTTTGGTTGGTTATTCAAAGCCCTTATGAGTAGTTCTCATGGTTAAACAGAGGTGTCCCTACTCTTTTTATGATGGTTTTGAAAGATTTTAAAAGACACAAAAATTGAAAAAAATAATACTGGGAATGGAGGAAGAGCAGTCTGAAAAGGGTTATGACACCCAAGTGTAGTTAAGCTCTCAATTGTGATGCTCAGAACCTACGCCCCATGGGTTGATGTCATGCGGTATGGGCCATACAAAGGTTTGGGGATAGAGTGCCTCATTCTTTAATTAGGAAAGGGTAAAAACATGGTGACATTCCATTCAAGGCTTATAATCTTCTTGAATATATTGGTTTGGTAAATTTTAAATCATTTTCCAAAGTGTCCCTCTAATGAGGATGATATTGGAAAATAATTTCAAGGATGTCCCAAAATATTCTATGGTTATTCATTCCACCATGATGATATCAAGGCTCAAAATCTTCAAAAAAAAACTTTTTTCAAGAGAATGATGCATTTTTTCGATTACCAAAGGGTTATATAAATGATCCATAGGCACACATTCATAGTAAAACAAAGGGTCTCGTGAGGTCATGTATCCTTTTCCAAGGGATGTGTAAGGTTTCTGGAAACCCAAGGTTCTCAAATCCTGAAATATGATTTTTGGATAATGTTATATTTTAGAAGTGTTCAATAACCTTAAAATTTGTGTCTATTCATAGTAAACACAATATTATTTTGTGAATATATGAAAAAACCTTACTCTATCTTTTTCTTGAACCAATGGTTGAATCATGTATCACTCGAATTTTACCAAAGCCACAAAGATGGCCTGCTGATCATTATTCCTAATATATTTATGATCTAAATTTTTCCTAAACTATAGATATTATGTGTTTAGTGACTGGATTCATGGATTTCCTCAGGCCACCATTTTTTAGTTTTTAACCTGTCATGTTTTTTGTATCTTTAACTAGAGGTTTAGTTTCCTCTGATTCAGAATATCAAAGGATAAATTTTATAGAATTATATATTTGAACAAAGTTCAGGGAGGTTAAGGTAATGAAACACATGGAACTAATTTGAGGGGAATGTTACACAAGATCCTAATTATGAAACTTATGTTCTAAAGTACTCCAACATCCTTCTGAGCAGAAGATGAAAATTTAAGAAATCACGAATTGGGGTTCTCAGATAATAAGTAATGATATCAAAAAATCAGACTAGTGATGACCCAAAACACCCTTTGGTTTCGGGATCCATCATGGTTATGTTAGGATCATAGTGAACATAAATCCCTTTGTGAAAGGCTTTGATGTCTCTTGTTGGTAGGTTGTAGACCTTATGCATTAATAGCATAGTAATACATATATATTAATTTTTATTTACCAGGGATATGAATATATTACTGAATCCTGAGTCACTCAAGACATGAAGAGTGATTTATTAGATATGGGAATTAAATTTGACCCAGGAACCCCATACACTGGTTAACCGGGGTTAGGATTTTATGTTCTATTGTAAGGAATTTTGATGGGTGATAGTCTACAAAATTTAACAGGAAGTATGTGGAATGTGTTTTCTATATTGTTTTAATGGCATGTTAACAAGTTATTTTACAAAATGTTTAACATTATTGGGTAAGGAAATTTTCCTTTTGTCTTAGTTTAATTTCATGTGGTAAGGACATGGGAACCGATGTGAAAATTGTGTAAGACGTCCTTGAGGGTCACTTTTCACTTGTCTGAGAAATTTATATTTTGGGAGCATATTATTCCCATGAATATGAATATTGGTGGATATTAAATTTTTGAGGACCTTAGAGTACATTTATCATGTTTGAAAATAATCCAAATTTATATATGACTTTTTTTTAGAAAAAAAATTATCTTGTATGACTCATACCTTTCTTAAAAATAGGTATATAATTAATTTTTCACGTTGTTTAATTTTAAGAATATAAGAAATTCCATTCATAGGTTTGAAAAATTCATTGTTAGGTGTGTATTTGTATTATTTATTATATTGTGGTAGATCCCAATATTATAGATTTTGGTTTCACTGCATATCATGTGATGACAATAATCAAGACCTATGTAGTTCTTATATGGAAGTCCTTGGTTCATTTCTAACTCATTGGTTGATATAGGGGTATATGTATTTTTATTTAATCTATACCCATTAATAGGTGATACAAGTGTAATTATAAATCCTATTATGACATGAATCATTCCACATGTAGTTATTGAACAAGAAACTCTTTACGCTGGTCTGACCCAAACCCATAAATTGGAATTGTTCCCATTGTTTTTTGTATTTGTACTCATGATTGGACAACCGAGAATCACTACATATCTTATGATGATGGGAACACAAACCCACATAGTTATTGAGAATACATATAGTTTAATATTACGCGTTAATGATGTAAGATCCATAAAGCGAAAAAGGAATATTGTGACTAGGCCATAGATAAAGGTATCAGTGCCACTACTTATCTAGAAATAGTAGGAATAAATCCACATGTAGTTCATGAGGGGTAAATTCTCTATGTAGGTATAACCCAAATGAAAAGGGGGAAATTTTTTTGATTATTGTTTTATCTGGGAAAAATTATTCAAGATTCGAGAATCACATTGTATTCTATGATTATAGGAAGAAATACACACGTTCTTTTTTAATAGAGGTGTGGTGGGAGTCTGGAACCAAGGTTAGTGTTCCGGTCTTGTGATGTCTATAGTAATGTATAGTTTTCTATAGTGTAAGAGATATCAACCATGTTGTTTAACAACATATCGCAAGGACTTATGGGGTTCTTTTTGATATCTTTCATCTAAAACCATATTAACCCTATCATTAAGAAATATGTATTCTTCATGAAGGGAAGAATTTATTGAAATTTCTAATCTCACTAGAGTTAGGATCAGTGTGTGAATGAATGAATAGAAAAGTTTCCTTTCAACACATGGTGGAAATATGATAAATAGTAGGGGGAATTTTGTATCATGGAGTGGATATGATAAGATATAGGATCTAGGAAGTTTTATGTATTTCAATAGAATAAGGATCATTCCCTACATATTTCTAAAAAACTGTGCATTTTAGTGTCATATGATGATGACATCAGTCATGCAGTTTAACGTCATGTGATAAAGAAGAAGTTGAGTTAGTTTGAAAAAAGTGAAATTTTATAGTTTTCATGAAAAATATGGTCATACAATCACTGAACATCGTGGGATGGATTGAGTCAAACCAAGCATGGGTCCATGATGATGAATTGCATATGTGGATCAGATTCACATAGAGGGAAAGGGGGAACTTCATTTCTCTTTTTAATATATCTAGCTCATATGTGAGTAATTTTTGTTGATATAATACTTCTTGTTCAGTATAATTTCATGATATGTGGAAATATTATATACAATTTTATGTTAGTTCATATAGATTTGTTCTGTATAGTTTAACATCATGTGGTTAGGATGATATTGTGCATTTTAATGTCATCTAACTAGGAAGATGGACACCATAATGTTTAAATTCATATTACATGGACTATTTACTTACCATTTAATTACATATGGTTATAACATCTTCCATACAGTTTAACATCACTTTTTCAGGATGTAAGTAAAGGCAGATGAAAGTTACACAAAGTATTTCTTAATAAACCATGCATTAGTGTGGGGTGTGACACATTCCTCATACATTATGTCTAGGGAGTAAGATCTATAGTGATAGACCTTATGTGTGACATAAGGACCTCCCCATTTGGGTTCCATATTTGGTGGATTTTTATCTAGAATCATTAATGGTCCAATAAATAATAGAAGTTCACCTTGAAGGAATTAACAGAGGAAAACCTTTTTATTCAAGTTCCGTTTTTAATGGAATTCAAGGTTGTTCAATGTATGCAACCATTTCTCAAAAAGATTCTCTAATTCATATAGACGTTTTTTGGTTTTTCATAATCTGAGAGTTTTCCTCATATATATATTTGAAGCAAGTGAAACTAGAATTACATGGGTAACAATACCTTGGTTTTGTACACCAATGAATATAGATTTTATTACATAGTAGTGCATATGGTAGTATGGTAGGCCCATAGAGCATGGAGTAGATTTTATTTCCAGAAATACATTTCCTTATTCACAATATTATTGAGATTATTTGATAGATTATTATTTAATGCCTCTATCTATCCATTTGTCACTACATGTTAGTGGGACGAATGATTTGACTCAATGTTGTACTCCTAGTATAATTTCCTCAACCCCATAGAATGGAAGTTGGAATCATTATCATTCTATATCATGTTAGGAACTCTAATAATTTGGTTGATATTTATTTTACTAGCCTTATTGAGGGGTATTGCCTCATCCCAATTGGATAATATGTCAGAATAAGTATGGATATAAATAAACCACATAGCCATTGGTGGGGGATATCTTCCAAAAACTTCTATTCCAAATACTACAAAAGGATAGGAATATTTAGTTGTATGTATAAATTACATCGGGTTATGGATGAAGTATTCATGATTTTTCATGCATTAAATTTCTTAGTGAATTACATACATTCCAAATCCAAATCCAAATCAATTTTTTGTATTTAAAAAAACCACTATATGGCTAAGTGGGAACCTCACATAAAACATCCAACTTGTTCAAACAAAACCTCCACCGAAACACAAAACTCAACAACCATGATACATCAAAACCACCAAAATCACCTTTCCCATGATATGAAACAATAGGAACACTAAACCGAGTTTAAAATTAAAATGTAGAAGATATGAATATCCCATACCTAGGTGTCATAATCTTGAGTTATAGACTTCTTAGATTCTCTCCCCTAGTTGTCACCATAACCCGAGCGATTATCCTGTTAGTGAACAACCCAACCCAACTTACATTAACATAAAATCTACATTGTGATCACATCACCTTCATCGACTATCGATGCAAATAACTATCACCACACTAGAAAAAAACACCAAATACAAAGTTTCTACAAGACTTCATCATCAAATGATTTTAAAATGGACCGCTCATAGGTAGAAAACCCAAAAAAACCTTCACTGATTCTTTTGAGGAAGAACACCTAATAGATATAACAAACCAGTTAACATTTTCATATGAGAGAACCGAATCAAGTATCTCTTAAAGCACCAACATCCATTGAATACCAAATCCCAAAACCCCAAGGTTACCTCTGCACCAAGTCTAACACGGAGACACACAAATTCATGTATCATTGTTTTCCAATAGTAACCTAGCCTCGTAAATTTGTGGGAGATCCTGGTCCCTGGATGATTAGTGTTGTAAGATCCTACATGTACTTCTTCCTTGATACTATAAACCACTAGTTTCATTATGCATCTAAGTAGGATTCAAATAGATCCTATCTTATAAATGGATTTATCTTCATTTAGACCATCCATAATTGTAACTTTTTCTACTCAACATCAAATATGACCTCTTACAAATTAGTCTATTAGGAAATTGATAGATTGAATATAGCTAATTGTTGTATCCCTCAATATAGGGGTGTATATCATTTCATTTTTCTCTAGGTTAGTATTGAATAGATCGATTTCTTCCATATCATAGATGGTTAATGATGAATCCATCCATCTATTAATGATGTAGAATATTACATTCTCACTATTAGGTTTGGACATGACTACATCTACATTATCAAATGCATCAGAATGAGAATTTTATGATTGGGGTGCATCATGAAATGTGGGTTCAAAAGTGAACTATTCCATTAGTACACTTACATAGCTAATGAGAGGGGTTAGTTCTTCATTTTTGATGTCATATTCGCCATTTTTTTTATTTTTCACTGGATCATTAGTCCCCTTTGATGTTTCAGTATGCTATTTGATGCTCTAAGGATAGTTCCAATCTAGTAATGATGGATTGATACTCTCCCCCATTATTAATGAATCCTTCAAATTGTGAGAAACAATAGAGAAAGTTTTCATTTTCTGGAGAAAAAAATACAATCCATATGCCAAACCGATTAAGATTAATGATTTCTATTATTATTATGACTAGACTTCAGGTGGTACTATAAAAATACATCCCTTATGTCTGGTCATAGTAATGGAAGTATAAAACATCATTATATGAAAGATCAATTTATACTAGAATTCTTTGTAAGGCGGGATATTCCATGACAAAATCCACCGAGGTATTCTTTTTCAATTAAATCTATGACATGAACTGGATTTCATACTATAGAAGAATAAAAACTCATCAATACAGACACCCAATAAGCCTAGGATGACCAAATATGATGTTTGATAGATCAATATGAGATACCAGATGGAATTCCAGGAGTTGAAAGTAATTAATCATCTTTTTAATTGTAAATATGAGTGTGAGGAAATTTTTCTCGACATCATAATGTCTAGTATCAATATGTATCATCATTTGGAATAGGTAATATAGACTATTCTAATTATCCATTTCATTTTTATGTTCTAATGTAGAACCAATTGATTTTTCCATGGCATCAACATATAAGATGAGTGGATTTCCATCCATTGGAGGCATCAGGATTAGTGGGTGTAACAAGACTAGAATTAGACTCTCGAATTCTTCTTAACAGTCCCCATAACATTGATAGGTTACTCCCTTCTTTATTTTATTGGTGAATAGGACTGATTTTGATGATATTTTTTCTATGATACTTAGAATGTACGTGAGGTGATGTTGGATCCCTCTATGTTCATTGATATTCTGAGTGGGTGACATATCCAGGATTGCACTTGTACTTTTTGGGTCACCCTTAATGCCATTGTGACATACCAAAAATCCAAGGAACTTATCTAATGTTACCCCAAAAGCACATTTTAGTAGATTTAACTTCAGACTATGATATAATTCTTTTTTAAGACTATTTGAAGATCTATTAAGTGATCACATCATTGTTTATATTTAACCACCATGTCATCCACATAACATTATTCAAATCATTTCATGAATGGATTAAATATATAATGCAAGGAATTTTTATAATAATAGTCTGTGTTCTTTCATAAAAAGGTCATGACCTAGTAGAAAAATATCCATTGGGATCTCTGAAGGTTGTGGTTTCTTCATCTTCTAGGGATATCTTTATTCGATTGTACCCTGAGTTCCCATCCATTATGGGAAGGACATGAAATCTAGTAGTTGAATCTATCAAGAGTTTTGTGACTAAAATGTAAGGGAATCATTTTGGAAGTGTTGATTAAGGTCTCTAAAATTGATATGAACTCGAATCTAACCATTCGTTTTCATAAAAGGGAATATTTTGGTGAGCCATCTTGTGTATTTCACATCCTGGAAAAAATGGCTTTGATCAATTTATAAAATTCTTCCATTACATTAGTAGCATGAGAGGGGTGTATCCTGTTAGTAGATTTATTGAAATATTGATGGTCATTACATAAGATGATATGTTTCATATCCACATCTATATTTAGTCTGTGAATTTCATTATATTTACTAGAAAAAGAATATCAATGTTTCATTATTAATACAGTGTACATATCGTTCTCTTCGAGAGGCATGGTGGAAGGGTGTTCCTCTATTCTTAGATTTATATACCCGAGATTGTTGATACTGGTGGAGACACCCTAGAAAAAGGCAAGACGGTCTTTCTTAAGGCCATCTGATTCTTTTTACACCTCTATTTCTTTGGAGGAATTTTCAAATAAAGTAGGAAATTTGATGGAATCATTGTCACTGTTTGTGCGAGAGAGTCTCTGAGAAATGATATTTTCATCCCGTACATCAAGATTAGTTTTAGGGATATTTTTGGATTTTATATTATTTTACACTATTTATAGGGATAAAAGGATCTCAGATAGCTAGGACTGATCATATTTCCTCAACTATAATTATGGGTATGACATAATCGTTGACAAGAATACTCCAAGGATCTACTAATGTAGTCCCCAAGCTATGTGGGGCTATTAACTATATGTTTGCATCCACCATTGGTTGTTTTCATTTCATTTTATAGATGCTTTCCTCAGTGTAGGTGTCTTCACATGACTCAAAGGGAGTGTTGTCACCATGTAGTATGATGATCTTCCCATTGATGGGGTATTTCAAGCATTGATGGAATTTTGAAGGTTCCACCACATGGTTGTGAATCCAAGGCCTTACATATAGGATATTATATGATTTTTTTATATGTAATTAGGAACTCAATATTATTTGTGGGATACCAAAACTGAGTTTTGATCTTGATCTTCCCAATATGTCTTTTATAACTCTTATCATACCCTTGAATGGTCATCTTTTTGGGAGATAAGTACCCCTATCAATAGCCCAAATGTAGGAGGGTCTTAATAGGGATGAGGTTGATCCTAGAACTATTCTATATAAAGGTCCATCATATTTCAAAATTATCAAGTCATCGTAAAACATATACGGGTACGATGTGTCCTTGGATACCTTGTTCATGATCCTACTATTTGAATGATATGGTGATATGGAAATATGATGGAATAGTCCCCACTTGTTAAACATCAACCGTAGAAACTTCTATTTTGAACTATTATGGGATCTAAATGGATTATATGAGTACCCCTAGGAATTATTTTAAAATTTGTATTTCTTCCAAGATTTAGTGTTTCACTAGGATAATTTCCAGCTGTTTTAGAATGTCGTATTTTTGTGCTAGAGGTTGACACATTCCAAGGTGGGTTTTTAAATAATTATATGTTTGAAGATATATGGAATTTTAGCTCTATGGTACTAGTGCATTTTTAAAGGTTGAGAGAGAATCTAGCCCATTTCATAGGTCACTCCAGCCTTCCTGCGGTCTGGGATGATTAGACAATCATAACCCCTCCAGTTAGTTGTGTAATTTGCATGGTCATGGATGACCGTTGGAGGATTCAAGGACACCTCCATGTATCTTTTGGTATTGCTGGTGTTCTTTCCAATAGGTCTCATATATATATATATATATATATATCTTCTATGGGAATGTGATAGAAATATTGGGTTTGATTATGCCTGTGATGTCCTTTGTATCATCATCTCCAATGCCTTCGACCTTTGGATTCTTGATTATGTAAGGGGAACTCATACTTAGAGTCATATTTATCATCATATACTGGTTATTTTAATTTTATTAAATTAATAGAACTAAATATTATATATTCATCTGAAAAGGGTTCTGTTTGGTGTGGTAATTCTCGTGTTTTAATTTTGAAGGGAAGAAATAAGCAAGATTCAGAGATTGCATCAGATATGAATATGCCTCTTCTTATTCTATCTCTTCATGTGTCTAATGAATGTGTTCAAATATTTGAGGCATATAGTTTTTCACATCCTTAGGAGATGAAACCATTATGGGCTAGTGTTGTTGTTCTCTTAAGGTGGCATGAGCTCAATCAACCATCTTTTGAGTCATCCAATTTCCAAATTTCAACTCAATTCAGATCAAATTTTTTTGTTAACAACCTTCTTCTTTTGACTGAACAACAGTTACATAGGTTATCATTTATAGGTATTTATCCAACATCACTTATTCCAAATGAACCATCCTTTGGTAGAAATCAATACAGACAAAGAAAAACAGGTTGTTGTGACCAAGATTCCTATAAAAATGGTGGTATTTAGGAATGATCAGGGAGGTTTACCTCAATGGGATTCATGGGTTTTGGAAGCTTGATAAAATTATCTTCCATGTATATATAGAAATAACAAGGGATCTGGTCATTTTGTAAGAAGAATACTTTATTCAACCATTCTAAAAATCCAAGGGAATATTAATCTTTTTTTGTTCTGGCTAAAGGATTTTTTTTTTCTGATAAGAGGTATTGGGTGGTTCAATACCATCTTGTGTACTTGAATGGGTAGTTCCACTGGTTTGATAGTGAAAAAAAATAAGTCTCTTCCTTACAGAGCCTCTTTTTAATGGTAAGGGAATAAGTTGGGACATATCTTATGTCCATAGAATGGAATCATTTAAATATTATGTAGTTTCTAGAAACTCCCAGAATCCACCTGGATGTTTCATTTGGATTAGAGGTGTCTGAATCTCATCCCATATATTTTCAACAGAGTTCCATCAATTTCTTCGGTGAGAGAGGGAATCTATGTGAATAGGTTAAGCATTTACATATTTCTATGAATTCATTAATCCTATCATTTTCACATTTCATTCAATTCTATTGGTAAAAAATTTTGGTTTTCCATATTTTGGAATAGAATAGGTAACAGAATTGAGGATTAAAGTCTTCCCATCCTACAACTAATCCTTTTGTGTTACTATTATTCCTGAAAAAAAAATTCCACCATATCATATCCTATAAAAAACACCTCAACTTGGTCTCATCCTATTGATCTCAAGGTACATTATTGGCACACATTAAGACATGATGGGTTTGAGATGTCGTTCAGGGTCACCCAAACTGTCAATGGTAGAGATGGTTTTATTGATGACATTGGATGGGGGAAATTTACATCTACCCATTCAAGATATGAATTTTCCTCAGGATGCATAGATACATGTCACAATTCCATTGCTTCCATTAGAGTAACCTATGACTCAATGTTATTGATTAGTTCTAGAGGTACTATTTTCTGAGCTACCACCAATCTACAAGAAGAATCATTATTTTAATGAGGTGGATCCATTTTCATTTCCATATAATTATTCATTCATGCTAAGACTGATTGATCACCATGGTGAGGGAGAGTCATTCACTATAATGGAGTTCATTTATGTTGACTAGATTCTTAGATCTGTACCTAGTATGACAATCAGATGATACAATTGTACGAAGATTGTCTTTTTCTTTATGTATGTGAGGAGGGATATACATATATTTCTAAAGAAGACACCTAGTGGGAATATTTCCCCTGAGTATCTTCTTGTTGTGTTTTATAAGAGTTTTTATCTCATTATCATGTTGTTATACTTTATCCTCCATGGAAGTAATTTTGTCTCTTCTTAGTGATGGGGATATGTCCACATCAATCCATTTATCATTGGGAGTGTTCTTCTATAGATAGGGAAACTCAAGATTTAGAGGTTCCATATTGGTTCATCCTATGTTGGGGCATCCAAATCACCATTTCATCAGGTTATATTTTCTATATTTTTTCTCTATACAATTTCATGCTGATACACATTATCTTTTGTGTTGATGGTTATGTAATTCATATATATATATCGGGGAATGGTGGTTGTACCATTACTCCCAATGCAATAGGTTGATTCTTCACTACCTACATCATGGTTATTTTCTGCACCCTTGTTAATGTTGGACTATTTTTTCGTATGACACCTACAGGTTTTGAAAGCCTTCTCCACACATTCCTCCCATCTTTGCCTATGAAGAGTGACCTTGGAAGAGTTTAGATTCTTGATTGTCAAATGAGTTCCAAATATCAGTGGTCTATCTTGTGGTGGTAGAAATATATGGGATATCAACCATTGATATTAACCCTTAAACATGATGAAGATTGATTCCATATGTGGTGATGAAGTTGATGATGAAAATTCCCCCAACCCTACAGATGGGGGATATTTGGGGCCACAATTGGAATTTGTTAATCATGTTGTTGAGAATATGATGATATTGGTCATGGAATTGATTATTGTTGAGATTTACATTGAGATATAAATAACCACATCCCAATAGGATGGGGTTAATCTAAAATTGTTATTGACATACCAAGACCTTCTAGGGGTGATGAACCTAGTGATGCTGATTGAGATAAAAATTCCCTCATACAAGTGGCATTGGATTAATTTAAAGCTTCTACAAATATATCCTAAATCATTTTAGGGGTTTATGATCTGATGGGTAGAGATGGTGCTATATATTCCCCCAACATAGGGGGTAGAGTTTTCTCCTAGAAAACTAATATGAAATTTTTTATTGTAACCTATTTCATGTGGCACAATTATGCTCATGTATGATATGGGTTCAATGGAATCCCATTATGAGGGTCATTTTTCTGGAGATATTGTTGGGTTTAATGGAACATTAACTTCTATTAATGATGTGTGTTTATATTTCTTCAAAGATCCATATTCAAAGATGTGTTAGATATCCTATCCTTCTATTCACGATGCCATGGAATCATTAATTTAGGGGAATTCCATAGTAGTGACTTACTGTTTTGTTAATTATCCAATTCCTTGATTTTTATCAAGGTTATAACATTACAGGACACCATGTTGGTGAGTTTTTCAATCTAATTGGCGTATTTATGTGAATGTATCCATACTTCCCTATACTCAAATACATATACATGAAATGGGTTTGGTGATAATATTTGTAAGTGTTGTGTTTCATTGGCAGAAATCATGTTTTCGATAGGCACAATAATTTTTTCATTTCAAATCCCGAGCCATGGAGGTAATAGCTAGGTTTGGATAACAATTTTATATCATAATGGTCTGGTGGTCACACTTGATTCCTAGTTAAATTATATTTCTATCATTCAATCACTGATGATTTTATCATATATTTTGACACAGATAAGGCATGTACGATTTCTCTAGATCAGTTGTGATCTCATTGCCATATGTGGTAAGGGTCTAGAACATGGCGGGGATGTTGTTTCCGGATAACTCTCTCGATATGTCAATTTAGGATTCTCCTTCATCATATTTACTCAACTTCAATTAGTCAAACCACATAAGATTCTTCTTGGGTTTTCTTAGTGTCCATAGAGAATGGTTTTGGGATGTTCATATTGAACTATATAAGTTTTACCCGAGTGTTTTGATAACCTCTTTATACGAAGGTGTCTATGTTTTGAAAACCTCTCTATATAAAGGTGTATGAAAAAGATAATGAATCCATTTTCCAATGGATATATCTTCATAGAGAGGGAATATGATATGATTAGAGTCCATGCGATCCATCTCCACACTACCACAAGGAGTAATATCATGGTAATGATCGCCATCATCTTCATTTGAAGAGTTGGAGGACCCTTGGGTTGTTGAGAATGTGTCTCGAACAACCGCAAGGAAAATGAAATTAATAAGATTGTGAATATGAGCCTTATTCTTTAATATGGAATGAATATTAAAACATTACTTTTGGGATTTTACATGGATAAGATCATTTTGTATGATGGCTATTGGAATATTTTGATAACCATCTAGTTCTATAAGAGTATGAGATAACTACTTAGAAGTTTCTAGAGTATTTTGATGAGCTTCTTCATTTTCAGAAATAATATGAGCCTTCCTATAGGTGGTTGTTGGAATATATTGATAATCTTTATCTAACACAAGGATATGATAATGGTTCAAATATGAATTCCCCACTAGAATATTTTGATGGAACTTTGAAATT
Source organism: Viscum album (assembly GCA_963277665.1). Taxonomy (NCBI): domain Eukaryota; kingdom Viridiplantae; phylum Streptophyta; class Magnoliopsida; order Santalales; family Viscaceae; genus Viscum; species Viscum album. The sequence continues at coordinate 284,227,606 of OY728151.1, read as the reverse complement.
TTGTAGGTGAAATGATCCTCCTCTTGTATATCCCCTAAAGGATGTTGGTATAGTCATTCATCAGTAAAATTAGGGATATGGTCCATGAATTCATGATCAACAAGAATATACCAAGTAGATTAACTTATATAAATATGAGCCTACCTTGAGGCATGTGTCACTCTCACATGGTGAACCTCAGTCAAAATGTGTATATGATCCCATTCCTAAGCCATTAGAGTATGTCTTCTATCATACTTGATAGAAATATGAGCATATCTTAATGCATGTTACACTATCACAGGGTGATCCCCAGTCATAATAGGGATATGAGAAAGATCATGAGCCTTTTTATTATGTCTTCACTCTGTTTCAATAGGAATGTATGCCTATCCCAATGCAAGTTCATCTGTTATATGGAGATTTTTGGTCAGAATGGGGATATGTGTCACGACTCGTCCTCGAGGCCCGTGACGTGACTACCCCAAGCCTGCCTTCCATAGGCCAGGGGCTGGTGACTAGAACTAAAGTTTAATTCCCAATAATTGTGAAGGCATTTCCTTTATAAAAGTAAACAAAACACCACAGAGTACAACTGGAAGTATTACACTAAGTAAAAAAGGAAGTGCTGAAAAGTAAATGGGCCAGAATACAGACCCAATCAAATGTACAGCTACAACTGAACAAATGTACAACTAAAAAAGACAAATAGCAGGAAGAATGGAAGCAGCTCCTAGGTTTTCCTCCTCAGATCCTACCTGAAGGGTAGGTTCAGATAGAGCTGCTCCTGGATCGTCCCCCACGGATCTTACCTGAAGGGTAGATACAGATAGCCTCCACAAAGCTCTATCCCATCAACCTTATCCGAGTGTCGTCTCGTCATGAGGTCCACCTTCGGATACTAACTCGTCTTGAGGTCCACCTCCAGGTACCGTCCAGTCCTTGAACACTCGGCCTCTTTCAGTGCTGCCCGACATCTGCAACCAACACAACGAAGTGAAGTCATATCCCGTGTAGGGGTGAGTATACGATACTCATTAGGGACCCCGAGACCCTCATGGAATCACTAAATCCAACAAGGATAACCACAAAGAAGGATCTCAATAGATAACCCTTACTTAGGAATAATCCCATATTTATACCTAAGTTATCAAGTAACCCATCTCAATCATGAGGAAACACAAAGGTTATGAAATCAACGGATAACCACTACTTAGGTATATGACTATACATATAACTAAGTGATCAAGTGACCCATCTCAATCATGAGGTAAACACAAAGGTCATAGACTCAGCTCAAACCAGGATATTCATTATCAAAACCGTACTACTGAAGAGCCCCGTATCTGGAGAGTACAGTGATCCTATCATGACTCCGAGGTACTTCTCACTAACCTGAGACTGCTGAGGTTCATCTCCTGTCGAGTACCGTAGGTCAGCCACCCAAACACAGTAGTTCTTCCCACCGGGGTCTGCCACCCAAACACAGTAGTGCATCCCCCCTAATAGCCTGTAGAGGTATTCTCCGGACGAGTACCACGGGTCTGAACCCAAACTCAGTAGTGCTCCATCCGCCATGGGCTGCACCCAAACAAAGTAGTGCTCCATCCACTAGGCTAGTCAACTCACTCCATGTCGAGTCGGTCAAGAAGTCATCAGGTCTCATCCAGCTACACGGTCTCCGTACTTCGTACGCTCGTCTCTGGGAGGGTCCACTCCACGAGCTACTGGTCGATACTCCATGTATCACAAGGTCCCACGAAGAAGTATCTCAAAGGACCGCCTCATCATAGGGGTCTCAACGCAACAAACTGCATGTCAATCGGATGCTCGGTCTGTGAGTTATTAGCCTTTTCGTCCCAGTGGCCTGGTTGCTTTCGTGTGCAAGCCAACCCGGCCGTATCTCAACTGTACCCCGAACTCTCATAGGGTATACTCATAGGGATCGTTTATCAACGTGATCACCAACGCCGCTGACAGTTCGTCAAACGGATGTCCGGTCTGAAAGTTATCAGCTTTTCCGTTCCAGGGGCCCGGTTGGATTTTGGGAACAATCTAACCCGGCCATACTCCAACTGTGTCCAAATCTCTGGAGAAATATGCCAAAAGTTCCGTCTCAACAAGAGGAATCCAACAAAGTTGACGGAACGTCTATCGGACGTTCGGCGCTCAAGTTATAAGCATTTCCGCTCCGAGGGCCCGGTTGGTTTTGTGTACGAACCAACCCAGCCGAACCCAAAGATCTCTAAAACCTTGAGTTTAATATACTGAAACAACTGTCTCGATCCAAGGATCCCATTTCAACTGATGGTGCATCGATCGGTGGTCTGTAGCCCAAGTTATGGGAAAACGACCAAAAGAGGTTCATGAATAGGGGTTCGGGCCCGGACCATCCCGGCTCGATACCCCCAGGGTCGGCACGAACCGGGTCAACCTGACCCAGGTCCGGGTCCAGCCCGCTTGGGTGCAGCCCCGCCCTGCTGGCACGGCGCGGCCCGGCCTGGGCGCGGCCCGGCCTGGCGGCTCGGCCTGGCAGCGTGGCCAGGCGGCTCGGACGTAACGGCAGAGCTGTAGAGGGGGGGGGGGGGTGCTATCCACCTTTGTGTAACCGCGGCCCCCATGTGGGGGGACGCTCCTGTCGGCCAGCTGGGGTTAGGACCCCCGGCTCTTCTCGGAAGCCGGTCGTCCCAGTCCGGCCGGCCGGTTGCTGCTGTCATGGGACCACCGGGGTCCCGCCCTCCTGCTCCGGCGTCGGTGGCCGAAAGTCGGCCACCGCTTCCTGCTACACCACGACGAAAGGTCGCGGCCTTGGTCCAACCGGCGCCGCTCGTCGGCGCCGCGCCCCTCTGCCGTGGCCCCGCTCTGGCAGCGGCCTCTTCGACGTTCTCCGGCACGGCGCGACGGCACCGCGCTTCCTCTCCCATTCTCTATTATTTTTTGTGCGGTGCATCGGCACCGCGCTGCCTTGTTCGGGTCGCAAACAAATCAAACAAACAAGAGGGGAGGAGGGTCGGTTGTGATCGTGCGGTCTGACCTCCTATCGTTATTGCGATAACAGGTCTCCCAAATTGCAATGAAGAAATGCGATGGAAATAATCACGAACAAACAAAAAAACAATCCCCTAGCTCGAAGAAAAAGTTGAACGATGGTTCATCGCGAAATTGCATGTCACGGAAGAAGGCATCACGGAAGGAGGATCGTCGCGTCATAGAGAAATGATTTGTTGGTGTCGCGTCGTCGATCTTCGAGGATCCGGAATTCTTGTTGACCTTCTTCAGAGGTCGGTGTTTTTCGCGTTCTTCGCGTTCTTCATTGAGGAAGGAGTGCTTCAAGGCTTTGAGTGATTTCTCCCCAGCACTCTCACACAACAAACCACTTTAATAAAATAAGACTTGTCTTATTTTATTAACACACAAGCCAAACATTTTGAAATTAAAAAAATTGAATCAATCAATTAATCGAATTAATTGAGAAGTTTAAACCACCCAAATTAATGAGGCGTATAAACATTAAGTTAAACGTAAGAGTGGACTCTCATTTAAAGGGGGGGTGCGGGTGCGTTACCTAATTAAAGGTGGGGGTTTGGAGGAAGTTGAAATGGTGGGGATCATGTTGTCCCCACCCCACAAATATCCTACCTAGTGGAGTAGGATATAGTGGGTCACACTTCAACCACTTAGCTTAGGTTAAACAACATTAAATAAAATAAAATTGGTTGCACCATTTTATTTTGTATTCATTTACTTAACCAAAAATTTAAAAACCACACCCGAGCAAACACAACTTCAGAAAAGGTGTTCCTAAGCAATTGTCGGTGTTGTGATTCCATCGGTGTCCTCGGATATCGATTCCAAACATCAGTTCAAAAGTTTGGAAAACCCGCCCATTCGTTCACTGAATGTACCCAAGCTAAACATCGGAAAATGATTTTAGGAACACCGGGCCTCGGAATCAGGTGTCGTCAGAGACTGCGTTCTTGTAAAATTCTAAATAAATTTAGAAAAAAATTTACTTGAAATTTCTGGGTCTTTACATTACTCCCACCTTAGGGCTTTATGTCCTCGTAAAGCATTAACACAAACTAGGGATACAAAAGCGTTACTGAGCACGCATCTGACCCTTCCGCTCCCATGTGTTCACATGGAGGTTCCCGTACTTCCAGTGAAAGCGCACCCGAGGAATCGACCGTCCCCGTAGGATCCGCTCCTATCGGTCCTCGATCCGCACTGGAACCTCCGTGAAATTCACCCCATCACCAATGTCTAGCTCCTCATGGTCGATGATATGCAAAGGGTCATTCTCGTATCTCCTCAGTTGAGATACATGGTAGTCGTCATGCACCTAGTGCAACTGAGGTGGATGGTTCAAACGGTAAACCACCTCACATACCCTACTGAGAACCTAGAAAGGTCTGTTGAGCCTCAGAGATAACTTGTCACCTCGGCCACATCTCCGTAAACCTCGTTGAGGTGAGAACTGTATAAGGAATTGATTGTCATCCTCAAACTCTAGAGGTCTCCAATTCCTATTTGGAACTGAAACTCAAAACTCCTGCTGCCGCGAGGGTAAGGTTGGTCGACTCAAGAGTGATCAGCCGCACCCACCTATGCATGAGTTTATCCTGTGCTGCCTGGGGTTTCATTTTTTCCGACCAAGGAAAGCCCATCCCGACATTGTAGTTAGACCACAACCTTTTTTCCTAATACCGTCAATTTTTGTATGAACTATGATTGCCCAGTCCATTCTCAAACCAACGTCGTAAGGCCTCGACGCTTCCACCAATAGATTCCAACTGAAACTCTCGCCTCGAGGGTCTGACCACACTATCGACGTAAGTGTGATTATCGAGTCTTCTCCCAAGGTATCTACAGACGTGAGTGTCATGTCTACGGCTTACCAGAAACTCTAGTTATGGGACAAGATTTCAAAAGGAAGGAATGATTCATATCGACGTCTGTTACTATGGCAGCTAGTATTGGACACATACATTCCCTTGAATCATTTTTAGAGCCATTGGGTCACACTATTTGACCGCATGCAGCCGTACTCTTCCCCTTCCCTCCAGCTCTCTAAGCCTGGTGGGGACAACTAAGGCGGGTGGTTGTAGCATGTTAAAATGTACACCACCTCATGATGCTCTCCTAGCTCTGCCTCCACGTCTGCTGCTTCGCAGACTCATCTCAACTTAAAACTTCCTCTTCTTGAAACATTTAACACGCCCAAGTCTCTAAGACTGGCGCCAGTTTCTTGTTTCTTACTACACTGTGCAGTCTTCATCTTCTCCTGGATGATCTGCACCTTTTTTGCCTACGATCTGTAAGAGCTGCTAAGATTTATCCCTTGCCGAAAAAAGAAACTCCATCTCCTCCCCCGGATGAACCATTCCCATGCCTAATATAGTCAATCCTGACATGAATGATGTATTCATTCCATGGATGACGTCGTAAGGCCTCGACGCAACTGCCAAGAGATCCAACTGTCACTCTTGCCTCCAAGGGTCGAGTCACACTGTCGGCATCAGTGTGAGGTCACTGGGTATCCTCCAGTATAAATCTCGAAGGTGAGGGTCAAGTCAACAGTTTTAACCGGAACCTCTCAGTATCAACTGAACAAAAGGACAGGAAAGCAAACATCACAAAGATAAGTGTATTTTTATTACTGATTCTCATAGTACAAAGACAGAAATACAACATAAACATGGAACTAGAAGTACCAAGAACAAAAGGGTATCCACTAGTTTCGCTCCTATCCACCTGCTTCCGGAGATCTACCTCCTTATCCACTGCTCAGCTATTGCCCAAGAACCCACCGTTGCTTCTGTTTTGGTGGCTCCTCTAAATCCTGTGGATCAACTGTGTAGGGGGTCGGACAGTCACATGCCAGGTGACCCTTCCTGCCACATTCATAACACTTATTGCTCCTCGTACGACTAGATCTGGTCCTCTTGGACCTCTACATCATCTGTCTACTGCCCACAGATGACTCAGCTGCTGATCAAAAAACCTACGGAAAAGGAAGCAGCTCCTGAACACGCTCGGGGTGTAAAGCTACTGGTACAAACTCCACCTTGAATAAGGTCTCAAAGTCTCCCCATGTGAAGTTCACCCCGTCGCAAAACTGGAACAAGTGGCTCCACCACTTGCCTGATGCTGCCTGAAGGCGGCTGGCTGCAAAGATCACCATGAATTCTGCTGGTGTCCCCACTAGCCTGAAGACTCTCACCACAGCCTCCAGCCAATCCTCAGCCGCCTGCGGGTCCGTCTCTCCCCGGAACCTAGGTGGCCTCTGGCGCTGGAACACGTGCAGTGTGCTCATGCGGCGTGCATCACCTACTGCTGGGGCTGGTGGCTTCGGTGGCCCAGCGTCTGGTAGTACCGCTGGTGCCTCCGCTGGTGCCTCAACTATAAGAGGGCCCTATACCGAAGCATCGTCACTCGACAAGCTATCAGTACACACATCCCTCTGGGTTCTAGCTGGTCGTTCGTGAAAAGGAATCCTTAAAGAAACAGACGTAACACGATCAAACGATTATACCTAGTGAGATGACCTGGTTTGAGCTGTTTTAAGGGAAACCTTTGAAAACACATACACATTCTATGTTTTCAAGCACAAAGTGAGAAATTAGTTGCCAGGGTCCTGGTGTATGGATACGTCGGCCGCCCGCAACAACACTGAACTCCCTGAACTAAAAACCAAACTCGGTACCCTAAAACCTATTGCTCCGCAGAAAGAAAATATCAGAGTTATATGTTCTTCGGTAGAACCGACTCCTCTGATACCAATTTGTCATGACCCGTCCTCGGGGACCATGCCGTGACTACTCCAAGCCCGCCTTCCATAGGCCAGGGGCTGGCGACTAGCACCCAAGGTGTAATTCCTGATAACTGGGAAGGAATTTCCTTTATAAAAGTAAACAAAACACCACAGAGTATAAGAGGAAGTAATACACAAAGTACAAAAGGAAGTACTGAAATGTAAATGGGCCAGAATACAAACCTAATCGAAAGTACAATTACAACTGACCAAAAGTACAATAGAAAAAGAAAAATAGCTGGAAGAATGGAAGCAGCTCTTGGGTCGTCCTCCTCGGATCCTACCTGAAAGGTAGGTACAGATAGCGGAGCTCCTGGATCGTTCACCCCGGATCCTACCTGAAGGGTAGGTACATATAGCCTCCACAATGCTCTCGCCCATCAACCTCCTCTGAGTGTCTTCTCGTCATGAAGTCCACCTCCAGATACTAACTCGGCATGAGGTCCACCTCCGGGTACCGTCCAGTCCTCGAACACTCGGCCTCTATCAGCGCTGCCTGACGTCTGCAACCAACACAACGAAGTGCGGGCATAACCCGTGCAGGGGTGAGTATATGATACTCAGTAGGGACCCAGAGACCCTCAAGGTCTCACTAAATCCAACAAGGATAACCACAAAGAAGGATCTCAACAGATAACCCTTACATAGGTATAATCCCATACTTATACCTAAGTTATCAAGTAACCCATCTCAATCATGAGAAAACACAAAGGTTATGAAATCAACGGATAACCACTACCTAGGTATATGCCCATACATATACCTAAGTGATCAAGTGACCCATCTCAATCATGAGGTAAACACAAAGTTCGTAGAATCAGCTCAATCAAATATTTTCATTATCGAAACCGTACTGCTGAAGATCCCCATCTATGGAGAGTACAGTGATCATGTCATGACTCCGAGGTACTGCTCACTAACCTAAGACTATTGAGGTACCCCTCTTGTCGAGTACCGCGGGTCAGCCACCCAAATACAGTAGTGCTTCCCGCCAGGGTCTGCCACCCAAACTCAGTAGTGCATCCCCCCTAATAGCCTACAAAGGTAATCTCCAGATGAGTTCCGTGGGTCTGCACCCAAACTTAGTAGTGCTCCGACCTCCGTGGTTCTGCACCCAAACAAAGTAGTGCTCCGTCCACTGGGCTAGTCGAATCACTCCAAGTCATGTCGTTCAAGCAGTCGTCAGGTCTCATCCGGCTACATGGTCTCTATACTCTGTACGCTCGTACCCGGGAGGGTCCGCTCCACGAGCTACTGGTCGATACTCCAAGTATCACAAGGTCCCATGAACAAGTATCTCAAAGGACCGCCTCGTCATAGGGGTCTCAACGAAAAATACGGTGCGTCAATCGGACGCCCGGTCTGTGAGTTATTAGCCTTTTCGTCCCAGGGGCCCGGTTGGTTTCGTGTGTGAGCCAACCCGGTCGTATCTCAATTGTACCCCGAACTCTCATAGGGTATACTCATAGGGACTGTTTCTCAATGTGATCACCAATGCTGCTGACGGTTGGTCAAACAGACGTCCGGTCTGAAAGTTATCAGCTTTTTCGTTCTAGGGGCCCGGTTGGATTTTGGGTACAATCCAACCTGGCCATACTCCAACTGCGTCCAAATCTCAGGCGAAATATTCCAAAAGTTCCGTCTCTACAAGGAGAATCCAACAAGTCGACGTAACTTCTATCGGACGTCCATAGCTCAAGTTATAAGTGTTTCCGCTCTGAGGGCCCGGTTGGATTCATGTACGAACCAACCCGACCGAACCCAAAGATCTCCAAAACCTTGAGTGTAGTATACCGAAATGACCATCTCGATCCAAGGATCCCATCGCAACTGATGGTGCATCGATCAGAGGTACTTAACCCAAGTTAAGGGAAAAAGACCGAAAGATGTCTGCGAATAGGGGGTTCGGGCCCTGTCCGACCCAGCCCGATACCCCCAGGGTTGGCCCGACCCGTGTCTGGGTCCAGCCTGCTTGGGTGCGGCCCAGCCTGGCTAGCGTGGCCCAGCCCGGCCTGCGCGGCCTGGCCCGGCCTGGGGGCGGCCCGGCCTGGTGGCTCGGCCTGGCCAGCGTGGCCAGGCAGCTCGGCCATAACGGTCGAGCGGTAGTGGGGGGCCCCCTGTGTGTAACCGCGACCCCCATGTGGGGGGCTGCTCCTATCAGCCAGCTGGGGGTTACAACCCCCGACCCATCTCGGAAGCCGGTCGGCCCGGTCCGGCCGACTGGTTGCTGCTGCCGTGGGACCGCCGAGGATCGCACCCTCCTGCTCCGGTGCCGATGACCGGAAGCCCGTCGCCGCTTCTTGATCCGCCGTGGTGCGATGGTGTCGCGCCCTTCCTCCGTGGGCTCACTCCGGCCATGGCCTCTTCGACGTTCTCTGGCGCGGCGTGACGACGCCGAAACTTGTTCGATTCCAACGGCGTGGTGCGATAGTGCCACTCTTCCTCACCCATTCTCTATTATTTTCCGTGCGGTGCATCGACACCGCACAACCTTGTTCGTGACACAAACAAATCAAACAAACAAGAGGGGAGGAGGTTCGGACGTGTTTGTGCGGTCCGACCTCCTCTCATTATTGCAATAACAGGCAGCCCAAATTGAAACGAAGAAGGGCGACAGAAATAGTCACGAACAAAAAAAAAATAATCCCCTACGTCGAAGAAAAAGTTGAATGAAGGTTTGTCACAGAATTGCACATCACAGATGAAGGAATCGCAGAAGGAGGATCTTCGTGTCGCGGAGAAAAGATTCACTGGCGTCGGGTCGTCAATCTCCGAGGATCCAACGTTCTTGTTGACCTTCGTCGGAGGTCGGCGTTCATCGCGTTTTTCACGTTCTTCGTCAAGGAAGGAGTGCGTCAAGGCTTTGAGCGATTCCTCCCCAGCCCTCTCACACAACGAACCCCTTTAATAAAATAAGACTTGTCTTATTTTATTAACACACAAGCCAAACGTTTTAAAATTCAAAAAACTGAATCAATCAATTAATTGAATTAATTGAGAAGTTTAAACTTCCCAAATTAATGAGGCGTTTAAACATTAAGTTAAATGTAAGAGTTGACTCTCATTTAAAGTGGGGGTGTGGACGTGTTACCGAATTAAATGTGGGGGTTTTGAGGGAGTTGAAAAGGTGGGGCTCGTGTGGGCCCCACCCCACAAATATCCTACATAGTGGAGTAGGATATAGTGGATCCCACTTCAACCACTTAGCCTAGGTTTAACAACTTTAAATAAAATAAAATTGGTTGCACCATTTTATTTTTTATTCATTTACTTAACCCAAAATTTAAAAACCACACCCGAGCAAACGCAACTTCAAAAAAGGTGTTCCTAAGAAATTACCGGCGCTGCGATTCCATTGGGGTCCTCGGATTTTGATTCCGAGCATCAGTTCAAAAGTTAGGAAAACCCGCTCATTCGTTCACTGAATGTACCTGAGCTAATCTTCAGAAAATTATTCCGGGCACACCGGGCCTCGGAATCCAGTGCTGTTAGAAACTGTGTTCTTGTAAAATTCCAATGAAATGAAGAAAAAAAATTTCCATGAAATTTTCGGGTCTTTACAATATGAACCTGATCATGAGCCTTTGGAGTATGTCACTAGTTATTTTTGACTGGAATTTTCAACTCCCCCGAGGCATGTTCCTCTCTCAATTGGTGATTCATGGTTTTAATAGGAACATGAGACTAGTCTGGTGCATCATCCATTACAGAAATTTGAAAATAATTATCATGTATTGGATAAAAAATTTCCACCTTCACCAGAGAAACTACTTGTTCTTGATAATAAATATTTTGTGCTTCACTATATGTAGGGATATAAATATTTGATTATCGCTATATCTATACAATTTACAAAATATACTAGAAAATTTCATCATCTATTTCTATGATGTAGAAAAATTTCATTAAAGTGTGTGCAGGAATGTAATAAATTTTTTCCCCCTATATACTACTAGATGTATTCAATTATGAAGGGATATGATCCTACTAATACCCCCTTGTTTCATCTAAATATGATGATGTGCTTCATTTATGATAGTAAGGATATGCACTTCCCCCATTCTTGTTATAGGAATACTCAAATAGACTTGTTCTGAGTCAGAAGGGATATGATAATTCCCACTGAATAACATTGAAATATACCAAAGGTACTTATCAGTATAAGTGAGGACACGATCCCACACCCGATTATTATGAGATTCACATACTTTATGTCTCTTATTGATGCCTATGAATGGTTGTATAATGTGGAAATGTGTCATGTTGTTCACTCATTAGGCGATTGAATGGAATTGGTGGGATGGAACTAACGAAACTGGTTGAGAGGGAAACTCCTCATTGGATGAAGGTCCAAAGGGGATACATAGTTGACTACTTAATCCACCTTAATCTGATATTGAATTTGGTGATTGTCGTGATCTATGGATATTCATACAGAGCAGTTGGTGGTGTTAAATTGAACTAATAGATTTACTACCTCTTTTTTTTGGACGATGTGGACATGTTGTTGGTATTATCATACTATGGAATTCTCTCCCCGACACTAAATATTTTAGGTTTTTGTGGACGTTATGTTACCTATTGGGGTTATAGCCAAATCTAATTTACCAAAAGGGTCACTAGATGAAGGAAATATCTCAGGTTGGGTGTTGTTTGTTAGAGAATTATAATCAATCATGAATATAACAAGAAATATGTTCTTTGATAATTTCATTATTTCATGTGTGATACATGCTCAATTAGATATTAACAATTAACATAATTTAAATTTCTTATTCCCAGTCCCCCCCATTCTACTCATGTGGAATTTTCATAATGAGGATTGAATTTTCTTGGATAACCCAATTAATAGAGGATTGGCTGATCATTTTTATTATGTGAAATATTCTGGTCATTTTCATTGTTTTTGTTTTTATAGAATATTCCAACAAAAAAGCCTAACTCATAGTAAATTGATCCTTTTGTTATTTGATAGAGTCATGTCAGGTTCATCATTTCTATTAATGGGAAGGTGTGCCTATTTCATAGTAAGAAAATATATTCTAAAGAGAAATGGATAGCATATTATATTAATCATGTAAAGATGATTTTTTTTGTTAAATTATTTCACATTTTCACCATTTTTTTGTGGGAATGTTCACATCTCGCATGGTAGGATAAAAATGTTCTGATGGGAATTGGATAGTTTATTTCTTTTATCCTCTAAATAATATCTTATTGTTGATGGATTTCATATTAGGTTCGCTATTTATATTCTATGAGAAAGTTCTTGTTTGGATATTCCATAAAATTGGTTATGGGGAAGGTGGAATGTACTATAAAATTCATCATGTCGGGTATACCGTGTTTTCAATTTACATAATCTCTCATTTTTTCACTCATCCTTAATTGAGTACTAACCTACTTTCTAAAGAAAGCTGGTCAATTGTGGTATTGTATCCAATGAAACTTAGTGGTTTACATTTTTTAAGAGGATGGGTGGTCGGGCTCATCACACCCTTTTTTGGGAAATTATATCTTACACTAGGTGTCAATTATAAATTTAAGATATGTTTTAGATTCTATTCAAAATCCTGAATATAGGACCTATTAACCTCAAAATGATCAAATTTTGAATCTTTTCATATGTAAATGTTGGTATATTAATGATTTCATTATTATGTATCCAAGATTTTTAATCTATTTACCATTAATGGGTAGCTTCTTGTATATTAAAGTCATAAAACTGAGAACTCCATAATTTACTATCATCCGGGGAGTCGATTAAAATCCTTAATATGAGATTGAACCTTTATAAATTATCCAATGTTTTCTATTTATAACAAGAATAAAAACCCATGTAGGTTATTAATACCATTTAATTTAACATAGTGTAGAAATAATATATAAGAGGGTACTTAGGAACTGAATATTGAGCTATAACCTTAGGGATTCATCCTATGTATATTGATTATGGGAGGAATCAGATTCATCGTAGTTTGATAACACCATTAGGACTTACCCCATAGTAGATTCCATCATAAGGGAGTATTTATATAATTTTAATGAATGGGGATTACACACTGATGTTTCCTTACCTAATGGAGATATATTATGTGAATGATATGATCAATAATAATAATAATCCCACATGATCCATGCTTAGTGTAATAAACAAGGTATATCAGTTAATTAGTCTCACTACATTTCTGCACAGGGATTTTGCACTAGGATATCCCTTTGGATATTTTATATAGATATCATGCCATCGAATGGAATCCTACATATTATGATTATAGTAGAAATTAGATTCTTCATAGTTCAATTTGATCATGTCTTACACACTGTTGTTTCCCCCTCAATCCACTAGCAGATGATGAATAATGACCCTCCCATGGGAGATATTAGGTCCTGATGGTTGGAATTTCATAGAAATGGTGGGACATAGACTGATGAGAATTACTATTTTTGATCTTGCAATAGGAAGGAATCCTACATATCCTATTTGTGGTAGGAATAATAGTTCACATAGTTCAATCAGATAGGTTCTTACAATCTGGGGTTACTCTTATAAATCCATTGGAAATGGTTATTAGGTATTGGGATGTCTTCTTACCATGATCAGACTGCCTTTATGACATACCTATGTTGTTGGTATGACATGACTGAGGATGTCTGGATGTATCTTGGATTCATAGAGAACATGGCCATCAAAAATTTATTAATCCAATTAAATTATCCAAGGTACATTCCATAATATAAATGACTTGTTTGGAGATTATATAATGATCAAGGAAGAATTTTCGTGTTGGGTTTCATATGATGTGGATAACTCATCCAGAATACATAATGAGATAGAGGCTGACATGTATGGTGGGTTCCACATAACCTGGATTAATTCTTTGGAGGATGTCATGTGATCTAGGCTAACATGTTTGGAGGGTTCTGAATTACTTGCTGGCTATTATATAAGGAATCACATGATCTGGGGTACCATGTCTTGGTCACATTTTTAGACATCGTTGGCATGTCTGGGTGAAATTTTATGACCTATATAAAATGTTCAAGTGCAACCGCATAATTTGGATGACATTATTGGTGTTCATTTAAATTTTTTTCAAGAAATCCCATAGAGATTTCCAAGAATTTACTGACACATCCAAAGGGCTTTGCATGCCTTGATTGATATGTCCAGGGTATATATCATGATTCGAATGGATTTTTGGGGGAATATTGTAATACTTGAGTGAAATGTCGCGGTGTTGTCACATGGTCTGGGTGAGTCATGTGATGTGTATTAGGCTTATCATATTTGTTATCAAAAAATTTACCTTTATTTTTTCCTTATTCTAGTATTTATTATATATGTGCTTAAAATTATATAGTTTTATATGGTTTTAGGTTTCACTTGACCCATTCGTCATGAAGGACCTCCTTCACATAATTTGGTAGGCACACCATAAGTCAATTTTGTGATCTATAGAGTGATCATGTGAAGTGATGATGCATTACCGATGATCCTATTAGTCATTCCCCAGGATTTTTTTAGTGAAATACATATATGATCAATAGACTAGATGCTCTGAGAAGTTTACTCCTGCACTAACATGCATGATGGCTCCTTGTTTTTTGATGTAATGAATTTTTTGTACTTGGGGTAAGGGATTTATAGGACTCGCTAGAATTATTAGACACCTCGTTTCACATTACATAGCTCACGAATTTGAGCCATATTTTGTGGAGGGTTTTGGTGTCTCATTCTTCACATTATATTTATTTGGATTATCCATGGTGCCACATTATGAGAGTGACCATGAGAATATTCCACCATTACCTTTTTTATTGTATCCAGACCGATCAAATGGAATTCACATATCCATGTGGATATCTTAATGAGCATCCACTTGGTGAAGATATCATGTCTTAGGGTCTTCGTGAGATATGGATGCCTTTGGAAAAGATTTTTTGAGACTAAATATGACTTTTTGGGTTCTTCTATGACACAAAGGCATTTCTTCAAGAGGGATTTCACAATATCATGCATATATTTCATGGGGACTCGCAATATCATGATGGCTTGTCAATGGTGCCTTCATGAGATTTGGTCATAATGTATAAGGGCCATTTAGATACCATGATGTCTTGTCTAGAGTTCATCAAATGATCAATGGGGATTCCCTAGGGTATATAACCCCTTCCACATGAATTCTATTTTATCCTCACACCACAAGAATCTTCAATATTTTCTCTTTTAATCTTCTTCTTTATTTTACAATGGCTTGGGATGGCATGATGTTGTGTCTGTGTTTTGAAATAAAATCAATCTACTTTCATGAGATATGTATCATGACCAATAATTGGTCTTGCACTAATGTGATAATATTTCCATGGACAATACTATTGTTTGTTTATTGATCTGAAGATGGAACATTAAATAAAATGGATATGTTCAAGATCATTCACAAGTTGAAGGTGGAATGATAGTAGGATCTTGGGTTATAAGGTGAACATGCCATCAGGGAATTCAAGGGTTCTTGTGGGATGTATTATAATTTCTAAAGAAGATCAATTTCCACATTAGGTATCCATATTTTGTATATATAGGATTGTCAAGTTAATTCATGTTTAAAAGTCTCATGGTGATTAGGGTCTTGCTTTGTAACTATTGCATGATAAATAAGTGTATTGGATTCCATTCCAAGAACATGAGGTTTGGTCTATATATATTTAAAAGATATGTATCTAGTCATGAAATATACAAGAAATTATCACATTTAATTCAGAAGGTCATGCAATTGCATGTCCTTTTTAAGGGTTCATGATCTACATGTCTTGGACACCTTATCTTCCTCTACTTTGTGTGGAAAATAATACCCATACTCCTGGTATTTCATCCCTTGTATATTTTTTGATGAAATTTGCTAAGATTGAATAAAAATGGTTATGTAACTTATTTATTTTCTATAGTTAAATAATGTTTAATAGATATTCACAAGAAACCAATTTCATTTCCATGTTTTAATAAAGTTATAAAATGTATTTCTATTTTTTCTATGATTTTTAAGAAGAAATGAAAACACTAGGTATTTTAGTTGGGGTTCTTAGAAATTACATATACAATGGGGTATCCTAGATAACATCAGGTGATCTAATTACATCTTATATAATGGGGAGTTCAAGATAGTTATGGGTGATCTTGTTACATCATATACGATATGGTGGCCCAGATAGAACCTAGTGAGCCCTGTATAGCTTAAATGATTGGTGTTCCCAGATAAGGCAACACTAAATTGAGTACTATTCTTGTCATTGAGAGGAATAAATGAGGGAGTTACCTAAGGGTTTCTTCTATGGATTTAAATGGCCTCCTATTATTTTTTATCGGGGTTTAACATGATTTATGATGAATAATTTTATAATATACTAACAAGTTTTAATTCTTTCTATTTATTTATTGTGTTTCTTATGTCCAATATTGATATCGCATGGATCATGATTATTGATTCTGATGAATCTTTCATTTTCCATGTTTTCATATTTTATGATCTAGGTATTGATGGGTATGATTTATTTTAATATTCTATCATGCTCTTTCTTTATGTCATCATAACCTAATTCACTTCTTATGATGATTAATGACATTCAAAAACTAATGGTTTTGTCTAAACTCAAATAGAATGTGTGCTCACCCTTCTTATGTTTCATTTTCCACATGTTATAATGAATGAAGTCTTATAAATAATTTATAGAATTATATAATGTTTATGATGATGATGACTTAATTTGAAATAAGAAAATCCAGGTTATGTGGGAGAAATGCTCATTTGAGGATATGCGTATTATTTATGTAGTATCTATTCCTAATTCTCCAAATCTCTAATCCATAAATTTCTATAAGAATATAACTACTCTAATTTTTCTGTTTAATGTTGTACTATTTTGATGAAAATAATAGATCATTGTTATTGTAATCGAATATAGAAATGTAAAGTTTATGATTTTAACACCAGATATAGGAGTCTGAGTCCTAGGCTGTTATATTTTATATCACAGATATGTTTATATAGCTATAAATTTTATTGATTTTTCATGTGTGTTTATGTTAAGAATTATGGATACATTCATTAGCCTATAATATTATGGTTGATCATCAGTTCAATGTCTTAGGGACCTCATTTGAGGTTTTAATTAGTAAAACATTTGAGGTTATTAATGATATTTTTAGGGCTGTTTTTTATGTTGGGTTATTTCTGACCCCTATGATCAACATGAAGTGTAATTTATAGAGGAATTAATTTTTCATGATTAAATAAAAAATAAAAATACAATTTCCATGTAACAAAATGTAACATATGTAATGGATGACGGGATTAAACCCCAACCGAAGGGCAACAAGGGTATAGTACCTACCACTAGCGTTCAAAATTTTCATGGTTAGTATGATATTTTTATAAGTAAATATTATGTTTATTCCAGAGTAATTGGAGATTTTATTTGATTAATGATGTTTGATTAATCTTGGAATAAGATATGATCAAATACATCTAATTTTTGGGTTTTGAACTTAGTTAGGAAATGTTTCATGAATTTTAAGTATTGTTATTTATGTAATTATTTTGTTTCAACATTGGGTGCTAGAGTTAAATTATTAATATTGTTGTATCATATAATGGTTTATTAATTTTTATAATTATCTTACCATGTGTTATCTATTTTTTATTTGGTTAATGTTTAATGACAATAGGAATAGATTATTATGGTAAATATGGTTCTGTGGTCTTTTAAATTTGATTTTAGTTCTTTAATAACGAAAAATCCAAGTTGAATGCACATATTTTGGGAAAAAATAAGAGGTTGTGGTAGAAATTGATTGATGGATGAAATTATACTCATAATGTTATTATATTTCCATATTATATTAGTCACATGGTATGAAAATTCCTTATTTCTATGAAAATGATCTTCAAACAAAATTTTGTATATTAGTACTTTTATTTATATTGAACTAGTGGTATTTATAATTAGGGTATGTTTATTGTATTGAGGCCATTAAATTTAGATTGATCGTTCACTTTGTTGTGATCAATAATCTCAATCGATCTTTATAATTTTTTATGATTTTCTTTCATTCCCTCATATGTTCTCCTATTTGGTAACATATTAATGTTTTATTCCATACAAAGTTTTTTACTTCCCTTTTTTCTCTTATTAATACGATGTTTCATTAATCCTGTTTATGACATGGGTTTACAAAAAAAAATTTAAATATTAGTCATTTGATTATTAAGATAATGTTCAAATTATGAGGATGTAATTTATTAAATGGGGAGGATGTAAAATCCAAATATTTTAAAAGAAGAAAATTATATTCGATAATGTCAAAGATGTGAAAGACTAATCTTATATGAGAATATAATAACATGATACATTAAGATATTTTTACTTATTAAATAAATTTATTCCATTAAATATATTTTAAAACACGAAACCCCATGATTTCTATGTTCAAAAATGTATTCAACATGAATCACTAAAATTAAATGACCCGTGATATATATTACCATTATAACCTAGCTGTTCAATTTTTGGGTATGAATAATATTGACTAATTTATGAAATGATATATATATATATATATCTTAATCAATATAAATTATTGATAATTTTTTTATAAATAATTAATAAATTTTTATTAAAGAAATTTCATTGTTCAAAAATATGTTTTCATCAAAACATTTATTGATTTTCATGAAAATAAGATTCTAAAAAAATTAGAACATTTAGGAAAATTATTTAATAAAATGAAATTAATTTTTGGGATCGTAATTTTAACATTAACTTTTGGTAAAATTTTGGGACTTTTTTGGAAAATATTGATTTTTTAGTGAATAGTAAAATATACAAAATTTTACAGAAAGTCTTTTCTTTTCAACAAAATTATGTAATTTAAAAGTAACCATATGTTTTTAATTTGTTTCAACATAAACTAAGTATTATTTTAGTTATATTTAATCCAATTACTTACTTTGAATCAAATTCATATTTGGTTCTAGTATAATATTGTTTTAGTGGTGATTTTTCTAAAAACTATTTTGAAATTTATAATGATTTACCATTTTAGTTAATTAAAATAGTTAATATTTAATATTTTTTTAAAATTAAATATATATGTTATATATGATTAAATTTTAATTTAGTTTCATAAAATTATAATTGTTCTTCATAGAGTTATTGTAGAATCATATTTTGTTCAATAAAATATGCTTACTAAAAACTCGTTGTCTCATCATGTATATGGTATTATTTTTAAAATTAAAATCTTCCAATTATGTGAGTTTAATTTTTCTAATTGAATTACATATTTAGAATTTTAATAATTTAAATTTTTTAATAATTTAGATATAATATTTTAACATAATGATTAGTGAAAACAGTTAAAATCAATTAAAACCTTTATGTAAAAAAACGAGTGTAGTTAGTGGTTAAACAAATAATATAAGGGGAAAAATGGCCCAAAAATTTTATAACCCCCATTTTAAAGTCATATTTAGAAAATTATAACCTATGTATATATTTTTAGATGTTTTTGGGAAACTTTCCCCATAAATTTTCTTATATAATAAGTAATGTAATGAAAAAGACAACAACTAAACTTTTTTCTTTTAAATTTATATAAATCTTTGTGATAGGGGAAAAAATATAGGTTCAGTTATAAATATTATTTTTAAATAAAAATTTTATTTTATATAATTTTAATTTCTTTTAATTTAATATATATTAATTAATTAAATTAAATACATAAGAAATAGCAACATAGTTATTATATGGTTAACAGTTAACTAAAATAAAGGACAGTAAAAATATTTAATATTATGTAAATTGAGTTAATTATTATCATAAATTAATTTTTTATATTATTGCATCATTTAAAATATATTTTATAGTAATATATTCTAATTACATAATTTTATTGATATTTGGTAATTCAAATTAAATGAATAATGCCAAAATTGAAGTTATTGTTGTTTTATAGTAAATGATATTTTATTAAATGTTTTAAAATTACTAAAAACCTAAATTTTTCCAAGTGATTATAAAATTTAAATAAATATGAAAAAATTTATATTAATAAAAAATTATTATTTTATAATGACTATATTGGCCGCTAAATAATTAAAAACTTTGTTAGCGTGGTTAATGTTGAAAGGGTGTTATTTCATGTTAGAGGTGCTTGTGTTGAAATTATATTTCCAAAAACATTAGAATTTTATTTTATAAATTTTATTTAATAAATATAATTAGTTGGTCAAAATTATCAAATTATTCACACTTTATTTTATTATTAATGCATATATTAGTTATGTTAGAAAACCACATACTATAATGAAAAACCAAAATGTAAAGACCATGAAACTTATGAATTATGGAAAAAGGGTTTTTATTATGTTTTGGATGTGATTCTAGACCCAATCGCCCTTATAGAGAATTAATTATCAACATTGGAGCCACATGTGGTAATATTGACCTCCCAGTAGTGATAACTTTTGGGTATTTACAAAAAAAATGTCACTCCTGCTCAACTATAAAAGGAAACTCACTCCCCTCACATCATCACACATGTCAAGCCATATGCCTCATCCAGTACCTATCTAGATCACTTCCAAACATACCTTCTCTCTTTATATAAGTCTTTTTTGGGCATAAATCCAACCTAGAATGGCATATTTGTGGAAACAAATAGAGGATACCCAAAGAAGAGGTAACACTCATTAATGAGCGTCTTTATTTTATTTCATTCTCAAAATCCTTATATAAATATTATATAATTATGAAATAGTTAAATAAATATATTAAATATTATAATATGGTGTTATTTTATGGTAATGACGTACAACCACACAAACTACCATTAAATGGGTTATTGAATTCTCATCCGTGTGTATGGAGGACTAATGCATCATGAAATAATATCATTGTTTTTTCAATTACCACCTCTCACAGTTTCGTTTGAGGATTTATATAGATTTATATATGATATTTTTAACATAATCATACTAATTTATTAGTTATATCAAATATTATTTGTTATGTTTCATTCTATAATGGATACAATAACATCGGTCCTATATACAGTGAAGTACCACATCGCGAAGCCATGTGATTCGTTTTTTACTAAAATGTTGCATGGAAGGTAATATGGGAAAATAAAATAAATATGTGTATAATAAATAAAATATTTATGATATTAATGAAATTTTTATCACTCTTTAAATATAATATATCACATTCTTTTAACTTTTCACTCACTAAAAAAATTATATCATCATTTGTGGGCATGTGGACTACCGCCTTCTCGAAGTCATGTGATTCCTTTTTTCACCACCACATCAAAAAAATGATTCATAAAAGTATGTATAATTAAAAAATATGGAATTTATTATGTTGTGATAATTATATAAATTTAAAATATTACTTACCTTCTTCCCATGATGATCATTGGAAAATGGAATCATTAATCAGTCACATGTACGACCTACTATCTCTGTGATTGTAACATACTTTATTTTCATAAAAATGTTTCATGATTGGTTTTGAAAGTATAATTGATGTATATGTATTATAATTACTTAAATATTATCATCTTATATATGATAAAACTATAACTGAAATGTTCATAATAAATCCTGGAATATAAAATAGGGCGATTAACAACCAAAATAATGAAAGCAATGAATGATTATTAGAGAAACACTAACAAGAATTTATAAATTCATAATATATTATATTATAAATAATAAGAAGTTTCATTAATAAGTTAATAACATGTTTAAATACCCTATACATGAGGATAAATAATTTTCAACCAAGTGGAAGCATGAGGTAAGTATTTTTCTCATCTCGCTTTTATTTCTATGACATATATTCTATATTCACCACTTATTTATGTTGTGTGGTGTATATATTATCCATGAATTTATTTAGTTATTAATATAATTAATATTTTTTTATTTAAATATTCATTTTAGGTGGTTTTTTGTTCAAAATTTACCAAATTGGTAATGTATTTTTGACGCAATTTGTCTTCTTTGAGACTTATGTCATTTTACGCACCTATATTCTTTTATGAGGTGTGTGTACATCTCTTTAGAAATGTGATATCATGAATTTATATATTATCATGGTTTTTAATGTTTAATTTATTATAATAATTTCATGAGGACTATGGTATAATCTCACCAAAGTGATAAGAGTTTTATGTTATAATCTCATAATTTACCTAGATTATTTATGATTAAGTATCTAATGTTGAAATAGTAAGTAGATAAACAACGAATTATTTGTATAAATAGTGATGGCCCAATTCACCCACGGAGTGCTCCCTCGAGCACTCCATGCTTCTACCTAGGTTTTCCTCATGACAGCATGGCTCTGCTAGCCCGTTCCTTTCATCTATGTTCCTTTAATATGTTTATATTTCTCACGTCTCCTTGCATTTGAGATCACGTTCTGGATCTTTCATCATTCATGGTGGTACTATCGAAGGTGGTTTTCTACAAAATCCTTAGGCTGCATTAGCCTTCTATAATATCATGTTCCACTGCACCTATCCTAGTCTGATTTGGAACAAAATTTTACCCTAGTTTTGGTATTTTTGGCTCAGCGGTCGATGATTTTCAGGTTCCCTCTGGAGTCGGTTCATTCTATTCTTTTTCTCTAGTTTATCATCGTTGGGATGTCCTTATTTGGATACCTCACCCATTCAAACATCTTCCCTAGCTTCATGCATCTTTTCTCTTATCCAAGTCGGATCTAGATTGGGGGATTCTTAGAGGTTTTGCGAGGTGAGTTTTGATGGATGACGGTGACCCTCGCATGATCTGCTCGGGTTTTTCTACTCTATCGATGTTCAAGTTTTAGAATCTTCAATTGTTTGTTTCGTTCCTTTCAGTTTTATTCCTCAATCCATTTTTGATTGTTTGGTACTTATTCAACAGCATTATTTTGGTTCGATGCTGAACTCATTTATAGTTTATGGTGTGGTTTTGTTCATGTTTGTTTTTGATGGTCAATAGAACTATGTAGAGCACTCCGAGGAATCTTTACTGGTGTTTGGGTAATTTTTCTAGTTTCATGGGGGATGATTCTACTATCTCTAGAATTATGGTAAGTATTTGGGTGGAATTGATGATGGACAGTGTTGTGTTAGGTTATGATGCTCTTCGGAGACAGGTGTGTGATAACGATGATGGTGTTGACAGGATGGCATGATACTCTTCGACATGGGTTTGGTAGTAGGATTAGGGTTCTCATGGCATAAGGTTTCATTTGATGTGCCTTTTTGAATTTTGAATTTCATGTTACATTGAATATGTATCTTGCATGAACTCTAGGATACCGCTTACCCATAAAGAGGGTTATTTGAAAATCAATAAAAAGAGAGAGTTGGAGTTGTCTCTAATGTTGAAAACATATGATATGCTAATAAATAATTCTCATAAATATTCTCCTCCTAATATTTTGACATGATAATAAATTTTTTCATTTTATTTTTTCTCTATATATATTCAAGAGTTCAAGATAATATTTTTAAGAAAAAACATATTTTTATTTTAAAACTCTTTTATTCCAAAACCAACAGTTCTACAAATGTTTTAAAAAATGTTTTAACAACCTATTTTCAAATGTGGAAGGATATATTAACCAATAAACATTATAAATGATTTTTAAAATACTTATTTATAATATTTAAATACTATTTTCAATGAATGTTATTTCAAATATATTTTATGTTTTAAAAATAGATTTTCAAAATGAGATGGGTATTTTCCTCAAAAAGGTGTTTAATGATATTTTAATGGTATTTTAATTCATCAACATCAACAAAACATGTTATTTCATATGATCTAATGGGGTTATTTTTTTAGTGATGCAAACCTCATTCTTTATCTACATGAATTATAAATATTTCAAATTGGTTTGTATGGAACTTTTTTCTTTTCCACAAGCCAATAATGATTAAAAGATATTGATATGAAACTCATTTCTTTAACATCGATTAAAAAATTTATAAAAGTAATAATGATTTTTTTATCAATTTTATTATGAAATAGATTCCCTAGTAACATTTTTGTGGTTCTTAGACATTAAATAGATGTTGGGGTGGACCAGATGGTGGTGGGTGAGCCTGTTATAGCTTATACAATGCGGCAACCTAGATAATTTCAGATGAGACCATTATACCTTAATTGATTGGTAAACCCAAATATCACTCAAATACATTATTTAATATACCTTTTCTTTAGAGTAAATGATGAGGGAGTTACCTAAGGTTTTCTCTTGTTGATTTAATTGGAATCTAGTTATTTATGGATTGGGTTTAACATAATTTCTGAAGAAAAATTCTCCAAGATACTAACACATTTTTTCTTGTAATGAGTTTATAATGTTTCTTATGATAAGAGTTTTTGTCACATGGATCATGATTATTTATTCTTATGAATCATTATATTTCCATGTTTTCATATTTAATTTTCTTGGTATTGGTGGAGAATAGTTTTTTATGATTCAATCATGTAACATTTCTCATGATAATCGATTTAGATGACTCCTGCCTTGTCCATGTTTTCAAATTTTATGATCTAGGTATTGATAAGTATGGGTCTTTTTTTTAAATTTTATCTTTCAATCTAATTATTACATTATAAACTTATGCACTTCTTATTCTCATTTATGACATTTAATTTCAAAT
The DNA here is from genome assembly GCA_963277665.1 of Viscum album. Taxonomy (NCBI): domain Eukaryota; kingdom Viridiplantae; phylum Streptophyta; class Magnoliopsida; order Santalales; family Viscaceae; genus Viscum; species Viscum album. The sequence goes on along the minus strand of OY728151.1, from coordinate 284,203,085 downwards.
AATTATGTTTACCCTTATTGAGGATTTGAGATTACACTTATTATTATTCCCTTTCCACATATTTTAATGAATTATATTGGAAAAATTATGCCTATGAGGAATTTCATAGGGATTAGGATTAGGAATTAATGTGAAAAAAATATAGTTTATGTGGAGAAATGATTATTTGTGGAAATTAGTGTGGTTTATGTAAGAGTTTTTCTGATTTCTATAAAACTCTAAACCAAAACGGTCCTCAATTATGTAAGTGATCCAATTTTTCCATTTGATGCTGTAAGGTTTGGATTGAAAAATATGTGTCATAATTTTAAGAATCAATGGAAAAAAATATAATCTTCACAATTTCATCACCAGATATGGGAGTTTAGTCCCAATGGTATTATAATAAAGTTTTTGGAATAAAGAGATTTTGGATATCAATAATTAACTTCGATAGTATTGATGAGATTGGAACTGATTAATGATTTGATGAACAAGTGGTTTATGCTATATTTGGTGAAGTTTACATCATTTTTGGATTTAAGGAATATATCCAATTATAAGTTTCTTATGTATATAATGTGGAAACAATTATGTTTTTAATAAAGTTTTAAGGACATTAATATCATTAGCGTGTTTCAAGATAATACATGATGAAGGTATTTACATATTATTATGTAGTAATTAAGAGAAACTTTTTTTATATGGGGGATAAATGTTTTGTTGATATTGATAAATTTAGTGACCTTCTTTATAAATTTTTTATTTTGGAAGTGTTATATGGTTAATCATTTATGGAATAGTTTTTTGTTTAACATCGGATGAGGTTTTAGAGATTAACATATTATTTCACCAGATGAATATTTGTCCTTATTGGAAATCCATTTATATCTATTTTTCACCTATATTTAGAAGAAATATCTTATCATTCTGTTATGGATAATTTTTAGTCCTTAAAAGATGGAAAATTAACCACTTTGAGTATTATATGAAGGGAAATTTTATCCATAAACAACCAAAGGATGAAACGTTCCCTATGAAATAAAAACATATAAAGTAAGTAAATTTTGAAATGTTCCATGTCTGGATAGAAACAAAATCCCCAACATTAATAAAAGGTTCATAAAAGAAAATATTTCCCCTCTATCATTATTTCTTGATGATATCAGAGAATTTTTTCACACCTATTTGTTTTATGGATATTTTTTCCTTAAATTTATCCTAATAGTGTTCTTTATAACCCTCCATCAGTATTTGAGTTTTTTTTATTCTATGTCCATGTTTTCACATCCCACCTAAGTTATCCTATATGTAAACCTAGTATGTGTTATTATAGATGAATTTCACACATCCCTTTTTATTATTCAATAGGAATATTTATTAACCCATTTCATGATGTGTGTTTCAATAAACTAAATTTAAAATTATAAAACATTGATAATGAAAAATAATTTTTAGGGTGAAATTCAATTTATGGGGGGTAGAATATTACACCTAGAGATTTTGTGAAATATTTTTTCAAATGAATTTAATAGTTTCAATTTTTTCATTACACACAAAACCAAGTTTGTCGTGAATTACACAAAAAAATGTGTTTTTAATTCATTACATTTAACTCTATCTTTGACATGTGTTAAAAACAATACAGATTTTAGATTATATTACACACAACATCGAGTTTAAATAAAACATGACATTATATTGAAATAATTATATTTGACAATATAGTTTTCATATTCAATTTGAATGGATATTATTAATGGGATTTACAAAATGATGAATATATATGGTTTACACATGTATGTTAAGTGAATAGTTTAGTGACTAACATATTCAGAAGGGAATTATAAACTATTGGACAATAAATAATTATTTTTATAGAAAACTATTTTTTTTAAAAAGACACGTTTTACCTCAAAAAATTTTAAAAAAAATCACTTTTTGTTATTTATTTTAATGAAATTTATATATTATATATTCATTCAAAAATTTAACATTCATCTTAGTTGTTTTATATAAAAGAGGTTTGAACAAATCTAATTTTACTCTTAAAATGTTTTTTTAAATGCAGTTTTGTCACCTTTGGAGAACTTATTTTAAAATAAATATATAATAAATTTACAAAAATTATTTGAAAAAATACACATCAGTTCTTAAATAGAATGAAAAAATTATATTAGTGTAAAATTTTTATAATTTTCAGAAAAGATTACTTTTTGATGAATAGTAAAAAATACTAAATTTTAATTGACTACTTTATTTTCATTTAAATTTTGTATAAATATAAAATATTTATTAAATTTTTTAAATTAAAAAAACATCAATAATTAATATTTTAATCCGATTTATTTTATTGGAATCGATTTCTTATTGATGTTGAATATAAACACATTGATGACGTTTAAACTTTTTCTCCTTAAAAACATACTCTCTCACTGTGTCTGTGAGATTATTTTTATAATAAATTTTTCATATTAAAAGAATTTAATTTGGAAAAATTGTTTCCATTTTTATAACAATAATAATTTATTATCTAATAAGTTACACATAATTTTTTAACAAATTTAATAATTAAAAAAGTAAAAATTAATTGTCACAATTAAGGTACAAATGTGTTTACCGGAGAGTAAATAGAAATCATAAGGGATAAAATGACACAAAACAAGTATAAATATTATTTTCTAGCCATATTACCATATTATAAATTAAATATTTTAATCTATGATCATTTTGATTCTATTATTTTGGGAATTCCTTAATATTCTGGATCCATTTTGAAATTTCCATGTAGTTTCCAAGTGGGTTCTTTTCCCCCATTTATAAAATTCCACCACTATCCTCTAATTATTTACACATATAAAGAAATATAGTTGGTCCAAAACCTACAATAATCCCTTCCTAACATCAGTATCTATGTTCTAGGTCTACTTTTCTTCCCAAAATAGTAACACTAGGGTTCTTAACAAGAGATCCCAAGGAGGTTCTTCTAAGAGAATGTACTTATATTCACTAAGATAATTATTTGTATTTAATAATAATCCACAAAACATTATAACCTAAAACCTAAAATATAATAAAACTAATATCTAATATATATTATATGCCATTATTTTACATTAATTACCAAAATCCATTTCCACTTTCTTGAAATGAGTTTTGAAATAATTATTCATGTGCACGAAGGACAATCACCTCTCTAATAGATGTCATTTTTTCCATTAAAACCTATAAATGCTGGAAGGAATCATGATTTATTATTTATATTTTATATTTATGATATTATTATACTTCTTTAATTATTATATCATATATACCATCATGTTATCCATTTTGTGAGAATTCTATATTGTCGCTTGTGTGTACAGAAGAATACCTCCCAGCGAAGAGATATAATTCATGCACGCATAGCGTGGAAAATAAAAAGAATGGTTTATAGAAATTTATGTGATATATTTGAAATAAATATGAATCTATACTGATATTGTGTCATTTAACTTTCTTTTTTTTAATACGATAAAAAAATGGAAACATTGTTTACGCATACGTACGTCCTACTATCTCCTGGAAAGATGTATTTTACTTTCAATAAATATATTTTATGGATTACTATAAATACATTTGTAATGAATGCGTATTATATTTATATCAGGTATAGAATTTTTGAGATTATGAAAAAATGATCAATATAAAAGCACCAAAAATTGAAAATGAAAACCTATATGAAAAACTAATCAGTTAATACCCAAAACATATCTTTAACATTTAATTGTTAATAAAATATCAATAAATTAACGAATTTTTATATCCCATAGTTATTCATGATATTTTAATGTAATAGTACTTTTTTTATACTTTTCTTACTCAGAGTTCATGAGAAATTTATTTTCATAAAATATGACTTTATTTTTCTTTTCGATCAAAGTCCATTTTTTCTTCCAAAACAATTTTTCCTAAAAATGAATTCAATTTTTTTTAATTTTTTTTAAATGATTTATTAATGACATTTTTTCTTATTTTTTACTTTTTTAAAAAATTAAAAGGGATATTCATGTCGATTTGAAAAATACTACCCCTTTAGATCTTACTAAAAATGTTAAATGTATATTAGTTTTTATATAAACATCATGAAAATCATATCTATTTGTCCTGACTACTCAATGATTTCAATATTCCATTGCATTTTTTAAAATATATTTTCAAAGAATATGTTTTCATTTATAGTGTTGGAATTTTTTAATCTTTTATAAAATTATTTAAATGTTAAAAAATGGATTTTTATTATTTCTTTAAAACTATTTTTCGAAATGAGAAATATTTTTTTCTTAACAAATTTCAAAATTATTTTTAAATATCCCTTTATAAGTTTAATATTATATATTTAAATAAATTTATTTTCAACTTGTTTTATGAATTTTTACTTCTCAAAAGTGATTTTGATTAAAAATTTATCTTTCTCAAGAAACATTCCATGTTATTCAACTTTCAAAATACATATCTATCTAAGATTACATACTTTTATTTAAATTATTCTGTTCTTAGGATATGAACCAATGATTCCATTATTATTATTTTTATAAATTATTTATTTGGATGATAAAAATATGGTTATGAAACCTATTTCTCTTTAATTGGTTATACCATGATAAAAAAATCATAAAACCCAAATTTTTATTGGATATGATATGATTAAATGTTTAAATGATTATGAATCCTACCTATTTCCCATAGGTCTTTACATGATAATTTTTTTATGAAACCCATTTCATTTCATGAGTTATGATATGATCAATGTTTTCTGATATTATGGCACACTTATGTATTATTTTCATTATGTTATGGTGGATAAATTATAACAAAGGAGGGTGGTTACCTTATAACCAAGGATAGTGGTTATGTTACAACCAAAGACATGGGTGACTTGTAACTAAATCCAATGGATTGGGTAATTTTTTATATCTCATGAGATAGACAAGACAAGAATGGGGAGTTAACATTTTTTAGTATGATAATTTTCCAAATATGTTGGTCCTTGGAGGGAACCTTAAAATCCATGATGGTTTGGGGAGTGAACCAATTCCACTATGAGGAATGGGATGCCTCTATAGTTGGTGTTGTTTCCCACCTAGGTGGTCACTATTTCTTATGATTCCATTATATTCATATTATGCTGATGTATCTCCCTTGTTTACCCTTAATTATCATATGCTCTCACTCTTTATTATGTTTCATTTTCTCAGGTTATAAAGAATGTTTTATGTAGGAAATGTTTGTGAAGAGTACTAAAGGGGGAATATCATTATGGTATAAATATGAGATTGTTCAAAAAATAATAAGATTGTGTTCAATGTTTCAAAATGTACTAAACTATTATTGTCCTTAGGATTGTTTTTGTGTAATATATGGAATATTCATCTTAAAATATGTAATACCAATATGTGAAAATCCAATTTTTCTATAAATATGGTCAAATTGGTCACTATTACATAACGTGTAGAATACGAATCAAGATATAATTATCATTTTTAAACATCAATTATAATTTTTAAACAAACCATGATTAATTTTTATGAAAAATGAATTATGTTGCAATCATAGATATTGTTGTCGTACATAAAAATGAGTAACATTTTAATTTTCCCATAAATGTGATGAATATAAGGTATGAATTATTAATTAATTAAAATTTATGATTATATAATAAATATAATATTATTAATTTTAATAAACTAATATATAGAATACATTTTATGTGTTTATGTGAAATCAATCACATTGCTCCATAGAGGTTGTAATCAACAAGTACAAATGAACGATATAATCATTTTTCAATGGGTGGAACAATAAGAAATTATAGATATATTATATTTAAAAAATGATAAATATGTCAATAATATAATATATATATACATTAAATTCATAATTATAATAATATTTTAGAGGTGGTAATGGAAAACAAATAACATCTATTCATGGAGTTGTAGTCCTCCATACACACGAATTATGGTTTCATTTAACTTTCGATGGAATAAAAAGATGGATATAGGTTATTTCATTAACATAATACAATATCAATATATGTAAGATATTGGTTTTATTTTTATAACATGTTTGAGTAATATTTGAACAAGGATGATGAAAAAATAAAAAGAAAACCTTAGTTTCATAATTATACCTTTTCTGGGACAACCTATTTCATTTTAGAAATAATACCTTCTTAGGAAGAATCTATGCTTAGATAAGGGCCTTTAGAACATGTTAAGTACATTTTTCATTGGACTTGGGTAGGTCGTGAAAAAACTGGAGTTCTCAAATGGCGTAAGGAAGAGAGGATATGATCTTCCCTTTTATATGTGAGGGGAGGGGGACTCATAGAATTGCATAAATAATTAAATTAATATAATGTAATTTTCAAAAAAAATTGAAAAAATTATATATTTATATTATAGGATTAATAATAATCTAAATCCACTCATCTAATATTATTATGTCATGTTTATGTGATATTTTCACCCTTTTCTCTTAGTTTTAACCCATGTTAACTTTTTTGATGATTACCACAACATTAATGTTTTTACAAAACAAGAGTAAATAAAGTTACTATAAAATGGAAAATGGCTCATAAATAATAGATTTTTCATATTCTCAACTATACCCCCTTCAGATGAAAAATGACTAAGAGTTTTAATTTTTCATCATTTAATATATTATTTTTATTATAAATGACTTTAATGTCATATTTGGAGTAATTAATAAAATTTTTCTTTAATGATTACATGATAGTAATGTAAATATAATACTAAATCTTCAATCATACCTAATATTTTACATTGGTCTCTAAAATTCATTGAACACTTAAAATCATCCAATAAATATTAATTTTAGTGTTTTTAAAATAATTCTCTCAATTTTTCAACATTTAGGAAAAGCACGGTGTAAGAGTTACATTAGAATTTAAGGTGATTATTTCATCATTAAAAAATAAAAACAATTAGACTAAAAAAGTAATGTATATTTAAAATAACAATTTATGATTAAATTCAACACTTTTTTATTCCTATCAGAAAAAATAATATATTTTTAAAGAGAGTGTGATATTTTATTTTTCATTATTTAAAATAATATTGGGGTCATTATCAAAGTAAAGTGGAAATAAATTTCTACATTTGGAGAATATGATGTTTATGGTTGAAACACACATTTGAAATAAAATAAATAAATGTTTCAGGAGGATTTTTTAACTTAACAAAAAAAATTCTTTAATTACTTGATTTACCCTTACTTAGGTGAAAAATATTTACTATAATTTCAATTCATAATGACAAAAAATAAAAGGATACTATTTAAAAAATTTGGAACAACTGATTCAAAATTTGGAATTCATCTTTCAAGACTAAATTTCTATAGTTGCAATATATTATTTTGTTTGAGGAGCAAAAAATACACTAAATAATAGTTTTTAGATAAAAAAGTGTTTCTAAGCCCAAATAAGAACTTATTGAAAAAATAAGTAAAATGATAACTAATAGTTAATTAATTTTATTATTTATAGTAAAAGGGTAACTATTTGAATTCATTATAAAATATATTGTTTATGTTACCTTAATTAATGAATGTAAATGGAAGGTTTACAAAAAATAGTCTTTATAACTATTCTCTAAATAATAACATTTTCAAAAAAATAAAAAAAATTAACCCTAACATTATTTTGATATGATAATTTTAAAAATAAATTTCATTTTTTCTAATTAAAATTATGAAATTATGAAATTTTGTTTTAAATAAAATCATAGAATACATGAAAAAATTAATAAGAATAATACTATTTCATCTTTGACATAAATATTAATTCATATTGTTATAAATAATATATGTAACAACTAGATCATACACTTCTGAATTGAATGCATAAAAATGTTGGGTATTTTTAAAAAGATAAAATAAAAACTAAAAAACACTTTTTATTTTCTTGGAAATTTTTCATTATGTGTTTTAGATATTTTGAATACATCTTACAAATTTTCAGAGTTATAATAAAAGAAAACAATTTTATTCATGTGGCCTAACTGCGTACACGATGATGTATGACATATAACTTCTATGATACTTATGAAAATAATTTTAAAATAATGGGATAGGAATTTAATTTCCCAGTAAGGGGTTTTAAAATAATTGAAATACCTTTCATGAAATTATAATTATAAAATAACATTGAAAAAATAATTTTTAAATATTTTGAAAATAGATTGGAAATATTACTGAAACCATTTTCATTTTTAAAAATACATAAATACATTGAAAATATTTCAACATTAAAATGGATTTAAAAATAAATCAGTGATTTTAAGAAAATATTATCCAAGATTTGGAAAACCAAAAAATGTGACCACATGAAACATTGAACATTCTCTTGGGCCCATCCAAAAAATGTATGGGTTCACTACCCACTTCTCTATCATATTTAAAATATTCAATTTTCTTATTTAATAAAAATATTACAAGATTTCCTTACATGTACATACATTATTCAATGGGGTTTTCTATATTTTTTTTAAAACATTATCAATATTTTCACATGTTATTATAAATAAATTTTAACTTCAAAAATAATTAGAAAATATTTTGATAAATTGGAGAAACTAAATTTCTCTACTTTTAGTCATGTCAATTACACGAAATGATAGTGAAATAATAAATAACATTATTGTACTTAAATTTCCATTCTATAAATACATTCAAAACCACTTTGAAAATAATTTTCTATAAAGGCATAAATTATTCTCTATATAAGTACATAAAAAAGACTCAATACAAATTAATATAGCACATTCATGAAATGTCACAAGTTATAGATAATTTCCATTTATTATATTTTAAATTACACTGATGAATATATAAATGATTTTGACATATAAAATGATAGTATTTCTTACTCAAGACGGACTATAATTTAAAAAATACACATGAAATGATATATTTCAAATATAAACATAATTATTTTGATAAAATAAATGGAAAACATGAATATTTTTGAAATTATAAATGAAATATAAATTTCTTATAAATGTAATTCCCTTATTAAAGTGTATTAAAAATATAGACGTTAATGAAATTAAAAACTAATATAGAACAAAATTTGAAATCAATATTTCTTATTAAACTAGAATAAATTGAAATATATATATATATTGGAAAAATAAATATAGTTCGCATGATAATAAAATATAAATTCTAACGAGAATGTATTATTTGGAAATATAATTTTAGAAAATGTCTCTTATAATTAGAATTGAAATAAATAATTCTTTTGAAATATTTAATTAAAAATAGATAACCTCGCTAACCTTAATTAATTAATAGAATAATAGGGACATGTGGGCCATTGGTTCACCAAACATGGGCGTCTTGTATATATCTGAACATTTATGAGATTTCTATCTTATTTATAGGAAATAAAATTACTATTGTATAATCTTAAATAATGGTTTAATAAATTATAAATGTATCTTATATCAACTGGTTAGGGGGATTTTAAATGCTGGTTTGGATTTCACTAGATTTGTTGTGAAAATCTAAATGACAATAGACTATAACTATCATTCAGTTCAAAAATTATATATATATATAAACATTGTGTGTTATACACTATCATGAAAACTAAAAATCAAATAAATCTAATGGATTGTACGATACTGAATAAAATATAACTTGGTATGTATATATTAATATTTAAAGAGGATATATTTTCCTTTTTTGGGTTGGTTCATCAGTAGGATGCATTTTATAGTTTAGATTTATCTATTTACGTCATTGCATATTATGATACTATTGCAACATGGGGATTGTTTAATAATATAAATCAAGATCTTGGTTCCATTATGGTTAGTTGTTTATTATGATAGAACATAAATTACAGGGAAAATGGTGGCATCGAAGGAGATGGACTTCATCAATGGTTCCACCTAGTTCTAATTCAAGGCTGAATTTGTCCGTAGAATAGAATGGGAGGTCCAAATTAGATCCATGTAGAGATCATGATCATGTCAATTTATTTTAGGGTTTAAATATCTCCAATGAGATTGATTGAATAGAATGAAGGTGAATGGATGAGATGCATTAAAATTTGATAGGATAACCAAGAATGTGTTCTGTGGGTTATGGATCTATCCCACATCGAAACTGATTTGATTCATTCACCACTGTATATGGCTGAAAAGAGTTTCCCTTTATTCAATGACACAAGTATACACACTAGGGGTCCTTACACATGGTCTCTATAGTGGGTTATTACCTACCTTCACTACTCGACACTAGGGACTTTATTCACATGTATTGCCTGACATCTGCATGAACTATGCTTCTTTCATGAGTTGCCTAGCCTCTTAGGATACTTGGGTTCTCTCATCTCACTAGTGTTGACCCTTTGTTTTTTCTACATCATGGTTGAGGTTTTCCCAACTCGCCCAAGGGTTGGCTGTTTTTTTAAATGAAATAAAAATTAAAAATGAAGTTTTATATTAAAAAAAATCTGTTATAAACATCACATTAGATTGAAAAATTAATGAACATTATATTTTTTAAAACATTTTCAACATTCTAAGAATAATTTATATTACATATTAATCACATAAAACAAGGTTTTAATATATAAATATTATCTATCAATTGAGGAATATTTTAGAACTATAATTGAAATTTATCATTAAATATATAGAAAAACTAATGGTTATTTACTAATAGTAATAAAAGAAACCATTATAAATACAACTTCCAAAAAAATTATTTCTCATCATAACATAAAGATTGTCTTATTTCTTATTTTCCTTTGTACTTCATCAATTCCAATCGTGATTTTTTTCTAATAATGACTAATCCTCACCTTTGTATTCTATTACATGTTGGTGTGTTACCTATTTAAATTTTATTAATATGTTCATGGAATAGATGTATTGTTTTTCAAATATGTATGTTTCATTCTCATGTTACTATTTTTTTTCATATAAAAATATTATTTTAATGTATTAAAGAAATATTTAAAAATAACCGAGGATTACTCAAGCTAAAAATTATTTCATATATTATTTACCAACATCTCTCACATTTAATCATTTATTTTAAAATAATTTTATAACATTTATATTTTACAAGATTCAAAATTAAATTAATATATATACCTATGTATGAGGGCATTCAAAACACACATAAAATAATCATTGAAGTTCATTTCTATCATGAAAAGAAATTATTTTATACATTACTCTTATTCTTAGAATTTTTTACATTTTACTAGCTATTAATTTTTAGATCATGGAAGATTTAGAGAAAGTTGGTTACTCAATCAGCCATCTTTTATTGCTCGGTGGAGCTCTAGTTTATTATTATATCATTAATAGTGGGTTTGATATCTAGATCTCACATAGTAATGAGGTATTTATTTCCTTGTATAAATAAAATTTTTATCATTCATTACTTTCTAACAAAAAACTCATTTAGCTATTATATTTATTTATAAGTCAAGATAATTAAAAACATGGGGTGTTACATTCCCTCCCCCAACTGAATTTTTTTCTTCAATGTTTGTTTATATATATTCATTTCAAGATTTATTATTGGTTTCAGTTTCAGTTTGATATTCCCTAATTTCTTCCTCGGTACTAATATCCCCAAGGTCTATAAGGTTGCCGACCATCATGAGGAGGAAGATGTCTTTCCAAGAGAGTGACGTTCCAAGATGCTTAAAAATATTCTATATATATTTCCTATGTGCAACTAGTGCAGATGGTTGTTTATATATATTCATTTCTAAATTTATTATTGGTTCTAATTTCAGTTATATATTTCCTAATGTCTTCCTCATTGCTAATATCCTCATAGTCTATAAGGATAGTGACCATCATGAGGATGATGATTTCTTCCCTAGAGAGTGACGTTCCGAGATGCATCAAAATATTATATATATATTTATTATATGCAACTTGTGTTGGTGGGGTTGTATTGATGTTGTAATAATTGGCCCCCAATGATAGCACAAAGACCCCACCTTTAACATGGTCATTGGGTCTTGGCCCGCCAGGTACCACTAATTTCCCCACAAACACATGGTCCCCACACTGGGGCCCAACCATGTGCCAGAACGGGTCATCTAACTAAAAACTATCCTTATGGGTGAACACATGCCCTTTCTAGTGTGCTCTGTCCTTACTCACACAGTCCCAAGGAAACATCCTAGAAGTTCACCCATCTTGATCATTACTCCAGGCCAAACATGTTTAACTATGGAGTTCTAATCAGGTAAACTTCTGAAAAGGAAGTTACATCTTGTTTATTTGAGTAGCATCATTTAGTCATTTAACCCTTTATCATTTTGGGTTATAAAATTCACCCCCCCCCCTTAGAGCACAATTTCCTCATTTTAGACCCTACATCTCATCCTAGGTTGTGCACCACACATAAGGTTGGGTTCCTCCTCTAATACCAAATGTAACAACTAATCACCATTGATAGAATATACACACTACCTTAACATAGTCGTTGGGTCCATGACCACCAGGTAGCACTGGTTTCCCTCAATACACATGGTACCCTCCTTGGGGCCCACCCACGTGCTCGAACGGGCATCCCAAGAGGTCAACCATCTTGATCATTACTGCAGGACAAACATGTTTAACTGTGGAGTTCTAATCTCTTAAACTCCTGAAAAAAAAGTTTCATCTTGTTGACATGAGTATTATCATTTATTCATTTAACCCTTTATCATTCTGGGGTGTTAAAGTAACCCCCCCCTTTAGAGCATAATGTACTCATTGTAGACCCTACATCTCATCCTAGGTAGTGAACCACACATAAGGTTGGGTTCCTCCTCTAATACCAAATGTAACAACTAAGCCCTATTGATAGAATAGACACACCACCTTGACATAGTCATTGGGTCCTGGACCACCAGGTACCACCGGTTTCCCTCAAGACATGTGGTCCCCCCCTTGGGGCCCACCCACATGCTCGAATAGGTCATTTGAATGAGGAATGTCCCCACATACCAACACATGTCCTTTCCTGTTTTCTTTTTCCACACTCTCTCACACATTGGAAAACTACCGATAAGGTCACCCATCTTGATCCTTACTGTAGGTCAAGCACGCTTAACTGTGAAGTTATAATCTAGAAGGCTCCCAAAAATGAAGGTGCACCTTATTGACATGATTTATATCATTTAGTTATTTTACCCTCTATAATTTTGAGGTGTTACAGATATAGACATCAGAATAAAATTCTAATAGATTTCGATTCAGAATAACGTTTTAACAGGTCATTTTGGACTTGGTTACTATAAGACAATCTCATTAACTCGTTTTTAGTGGATTAAAAATCATTATATATTCTTCCTTGAAAACCGAAACATAATATTTGATACATATATATTGCATAAAAGTTTTCCCCTTTCATGTAATTATAAAAATATTTGAGTGATTCATTTTATTCAAATAGGGTAAAATATCTAAAATTGTTCTTCATGATACATTCCTTAGAGTTTATTGTAGGAATAAGGTATCAGGGTGAGGTGAAAGTAAAGAAATTGGGGTCCTTGATGGTATATGCATATATCATATGCAAAGGATATGTTATAAACACGCTTCTAGGTAAGTCAAATGGAATAATAAGTGTAATTTTTTTCATAACATGACATTATGATGATCCTATATTGTAGCACATTTGGAAGGGATAATAGATTTGTTTGGTGTCTCCTTCCAACTAAAAATTATAGAAGAGAAGACTTTACTATGAATCGATACTTAATCTAATGTAGTGTTCTAATTTTTATAAATTTTCTAGACCATTTCCCTAACACCAATTATAATGCCCCAAACCCATGATTTTGGATTCAGTGTTTAAATATGATGTGTATTTTTTTTTGTAAAATATAACTGAAACAATACAGTAAACATTTTACATGCCTATAAGTTTTTAGGTCTAGGTTCTTGAGAATTAGACTACATCTTACAATTTAACATAGTTATAATAAACGAAACCAATTTTATTTTCATGTGCTAACTCCATATATGATGATGTTCGACTTATAACTTCTATGATACAAATGAAAATATTTTTAAAATAAAGGGATGAGCTTTTCATTTCTTAGTAGGGGATTTTAAAATTGTTGAAATTCCACTTATTAAATCATCATTAGAAAATATATTTTGAGAAATAAATTTGATTTTTTTAAAATATCATGGAAATAATATTGAAAAAAATTAAATTTTAAAAGTAAATTAATAATTTCAAAATATTTATGCATTAAAAATATTTTAAAAATAAGAGTGATTTTCAAAAAATATTATAAAATATTTTGAAAACATTAAAATGGGGCCACTTGATATATTGAAGGCTGTCTTTGGCCAACCCACTTAAGGGATGGGTTCACTCCCCACTTCCCTGTCATATTTACAAAGTTCAAGTTCCTAATTTTCAAAAAAGGTTTATGCTTTATTTACTTATATATACATTAATCACTGAGATTTTTATTTTAAAAAAAATATATTAACAACATATTCACATATTTTTATAAATAAATTTAAAATTATAACTAAATGAATAAATATTTTGATAAAATTATAGAAAATAAATTGATCTACTTTTAGACATATCAATTACATATAATGTTTTTGAAATAATATCTACCATTCTTGTATTAGAATTTTAATTCATTAAATTTATTAAAACCCAAATTCAAAAATTACATCCTATAAAGGGATAAATTATTCAATGTATAGGTACATGAAACAATGAATTAATAAAAATTAAACTGATACATGAATGAAATGTCACAAGTTATAGACAATAGCCTTATTATTTACTTTAAATGAAATTCATGAATGTATAAATAATTTTTACACAAAAATTGATAGTATTCATTAATCAAAAAATACTATAATTTAGAATATACACATGAAATTATATCATTAAAATATAAAAATAAATATTTTGATTAAATAAATGTAAAACATGAATATTATTGAAATGAAAAATGAAATATTAATTTAAAATAAAAGTAATTCCCTTCATAAAGGATCTAAAAAATATAAACATGAATTCAAGTAAAAGAACATATAAAACTAAATTTGAAAACAATATTCTTTTTTATATTTGAATAACTTGATATACATATATTTATTTGAAAAAATAAATATTTTACATATGATATTAAAAGGTAAATTTTATAAAAAAAATATTTTAAACCATAATTTCATAAAATGTTTGTTACAATTAGAATAACATAATAATAATTTTTAAATATTTAATTAAAAAAGATAATATCCTTTACCTTAATTGATTGAAAAATGAGGAAGAGGGACATAAGTTCCATTGGTTCACTAAGCATGGGGGAGATTCATATATATGAATTATAGGATATTTATATCCCATTTCTACTAAAAACTCTTCCCATTGTATAATGTTAAAAAATGGTTTGATAAAATATAAATGTGTCTTACATCAACTGGTTATGGGTGTTTAAAATATAGGTTTCTGTTCCAGTAGATTTGATGTGAAAATATGAATGACATGCAATAAAAACTATCCTTCTATTTTAAAAGGATATATATATATAAATTGATTATTATATATTATCACTAAAATAGGAAACCCAAATAATCAAGTGGATTGTGTGGTGAAGAAAAAATATAACTTTATAAGTATAAATTCATTTTTTATGAAAATTAATTTCCCATAATTTGTTTGATTCAGTATAGGATAGCATATCGTGGTTTAGATTCATCTATTTATGTTGTTGTGTGACAAGATATTGTCAAAACATTTGTATATTTTTATAACCTAATTGAAGATAATGGTTTAATTTTTATTAAACATTTATTATGAAGGGTCGTATATGGTGTAGAAATTGGTCACATCGAAGGATGTTGAATACGTCGATAGTTCCTCGTAGTTGGAATTCTTGGATAAATATGTCTATAAAACCAAATGGATGGTTTAGATCTGTTTCATAAAGATATCATGATCATGTTTTTCTATTTCAACATCTATAGATCGGTGAAGGGATTTATTAATGAGAAATAATTCTTATGGATGAGATGACTTCAAATGAAATTGAACGGTCAAGAATGTGTTTAGAAGGTTATGAATCCATACCACATTGAAACGAACTGGTTTCCTTTTCCACCTTATTATTATAAACTTGGTTTCCATTTGTTTGATGATGAAATCAAACACATTACGAGGCTTATACACCAAATCCTTTTATGGGTTGTGGCATACCCTTACTGGTCAATACTATAGACCTCATGCATGCATCCCACCCGACATCCCTTGGAAATATGCTTCTTTCAAGAGTTGCCTAGCCTATTTGGAAACATTAGTAGATGACTCCCACTAGGGCTTACCCCTTGTGGGTTCTCCAACTTATTTGAGGGGTTCCCCACTAGCCAATGGGTTGGAAATTTTTTATATTAAAACAAAATAAAAAATAAAAATCAAGTTTTATTTAAAAATATATATTCACTATCAACATATCATTAGATTAAAAAATTAAAAATTATAATATGTTTTAAAATATTTTCATCATCATAAAAAAATTAATATTAATCATTAATTACTTAAAGAAACATTTTAATAATTAAATTACAAATATCAATTGATAACAATTTTAAACCTATTATAGAAATTTATCTTTCATTACCTAGAAAAATTAATGGTTATTTTATAATTGTCAAAAAAGAAATCATTATATATTAAAGTTCTAATGAAGTTATTTCTCATCCTAGAATAATTATTATCCCTTATCCTTTTTTCCTCTATAATTTAGTTCTTGGTGTGATAATTTTTTTCTAATCATGACTAATCCTAACATTTTTATTCTTCTGTTTGTTGATATATTACCTTTTCTACTATTAATAATATGTTTCATGGATTAGATGTCATATTTTTCCAATACAATTTTTCATTCTCTGGTGACTATTTTAATTTCAAAATAATGATTACTAATAAAATTTTCTTATGTAAAAGTAATATTAAACAATAACAATGCCTTCATAAAAATAAAATATATTTTCACACATTATTTTGCAACAACTCTCATATGCCTTCATTTCTTTTAAAATTATATTTATACGGTTATATTTTTACAATAGTAAAAATAAAATCCACATATATATCTATATCTAAGGGAATACAAAACACACATTAAAACTCTTGTAAGTTCATTTCTTGGTTGAAAAAATGGTGTTATACATGCCTCTTAATCTTATTTTTATTTCTATTTCACTTTGTATTACATTTCTGATCATGAGATATTCTTAGGAAGTGGGATACTCAATCAGTTATCCTATGTCACTCAATGGATCTACAAGTGTTTTTTTGTCATTAAAATGTGTTTTATGGGATAGATATTTCTTATTAATGTTGTATTAGGGTAATTGTATAAATAAATTTCTTATCATTAATGTCATTCTAACCAAAATCTCATTTTACTATTGTATTTATTAAAAATACAAGATACATAAAAATTCGGGGTGTTGAAATATAAAAATATTAAATTTAATTCATAAATATTAATAATGTGTGAAATTTATTATCAAACTTACATGGATTATTATTATTTCTGTTATATCATTTTAAGGATTTTGTCTATTTTAAGTTAAGTCCCATTCAGTAGGAATTCAGATGCTCAAACTATCATGATATACTTCCCTATATCATATTTTTTCACAGTAGTTTCCTATAACAAGATGAAGTGACCTAGTGACCATTTCCTTGTGATTTGATTTTTAATGATATATTTTACATGAATTTTAGAATATATAATGATATTTATTTTGGTTCATTAGTAACTTGTTGTTTTATCATTTATAAGCACTCTAACTATTTTTCACAACACTATATCACGGTCTTGGAAATCATGCACCAAAATTCCAACGTAGAAGAGGAAATTTCATGGACCATGAAAAAAATTCAATTATTTTTATATCATTTAATGTTTAATAAAAACATTGAGAGAAACTTTTTTAAATACCCCTAATGGGTTTGATATGGATACATGAGTTCCAACATATAGTATAAGAACAACTTCAAAATTCCATTAAAACTAGAATATATAGACACATTTGGAAGGAAAAATAAAATGATGAAAAACATATACATTTAATATTAAAGATATATTATCTCAAGGCTTCGGACAAAAATTTAATTGATATCACTAATATGTAATGAATTTCTTCCCATATATTATGCTGTCCATGGGCTATAGAAATCTCACAATGATCAAGAAAGGTATTCCCTTATCTATAGTCTATCAAAAACATCATGTTAAAGGGTAAGATAGTGAGGGAGGAAGAGAGATATTAAGGTTACATTTTTTATATAATAAATTGATAATCACATTTGAGGAATCAACTTATTTTTATAACCATCCAGATACCATATTTGTAACTCAATTATTTTTCTATATTAAGGATATTTTCCACAAATTCTCAAACATTACCACTCCTTGTAATGTATAACACAATTATAAAATAATTTAAAATTTAATTAATTATTCAAGGAATTGAAAATCCCCTAATAATAATAATATATTGATTCAAATAAGAATGATAGTTGGATTTTAAGATGGATTATGAAAAATTCATTACCATATGATATGTTAATTTCTATATAGAGCTCTACACCCTAGTGAAACTCACCACATTGTGGTTTATATAAATGTTGAATGTGACATGGTCTAAACCACAATGAAATAGTAGTTCCTTTAGTGAATAATTTCAATGATATAACATGTTCCACCAAACCACAATTATTTTTAAAGTTAAATTAAGACATTTTCTTGTGCATGTCACATATTTTGTATTTTATAGAACCAAATATGAAACATAGATTAGTTTGAGAATCATTATTTTAGAATATAACACTAATATGATAAATTCTAGTTAGTTTGGTTCATAATTGATTGAAATATATTTAATAATGCTTAATTTTCCATCCCAGACACAACATTCAACTATAGAGTTCTAGGAGGATTGAGTTTTTAGTCAATAAGACATTTTTTGTGATTTTTAAAAACATATTGGATTAAATATCCTTATAGTATATCTAATTTAATTTGATTAGTAATTTTCCCTATTTGACATAAATTTTTTTATAGTATAGATATTGTTTTCAATATCTGATAAATATAGTCTATTCACAATGTCCCCACATACATAAAATATATTATTCCTAAAAAAAATTATATAAAATTTTCTTAAATAAATATAAAAACATTTTCTTTTAAAAATAATAAATATATATCAAATTTTGATTGCTAAAGGGTGTATTGTAATAATTCATTATCTTGATTTCTAATCCCAAAGTAAGATGTATGTAAAAAATAAAAAAAAATATAATTATACAACTTTTTCACAATTTTTAATCACGAGTATAATTATCCCTTTATAAAATCTATAACACAACTACCCTAGTTCATGAATCCTAAGACTTTATCAGGTATGTCATATGACCTTAAGAGAGATCGATGATCACCAAAGTGTGTTGACAAGTTGTAATAGATAATATAGTATTATTTGCTAATTAATATATATTAATATAGACACCAAATTATTCATATTATTTTAAAGTATATTTAATGAAAAATAATTGAAAAAAAACATCACGAAGAAACTATAATCATCTTATAAATCCTATGTCTAAATCAAATTATCAAGATAAAAAGCTACCAATAATGAAAAAAACTCAAATATTGAGTCACTTACTCTTCCACCATATCTCAATCATTAAACATTGTAGCACCACTAACAAAGAATTTAATATTACCCTGGGTTTTTTATAACCAATCATGTATACATGTCCTCTAATGTACACATGTTAGTGTAAGTATTTACACTGTAGTAGTTCTCCAAGTTAATTCAACATGATTATATTAATGAAAATAAAAATAATATAATTAAAATTTATATTTTATAAATTAAAAATATATTTATAAAAATAAATTAGTTTGTCTAAAACATTCCAAAATAATAAATTAAAGCTAAATATAAAATGTAATTTAAAAAAAATCAAATTTTTCGGAGAATTATAGTTGAAAATTTTATTTTTAAACTATTCAAAACCCATAAATTCTCCCTGAAAACAGTATTTTTTAAACTAAACAATATTTTGAACAATATATAAAATGACTAGGATTTCAATAAATTGATGGAAAATCCATATTTACTAATATCTAATGTAAAATATCAGCTTCCTCAAATTCAGTGGAAACTTCTTGATTTTAATAAAACTAATAGAAATTAATTATTTCCAAGAAAATTCATTATATTAAAGAATATTTGATCATATATAAAATAATTTAATGTTAATTATTATTTTTTAATAATAAATCTCATGTAAAGTTAGAATCAAATCAATATTCTCTTGGTATATATGTGTGAATTAATTCATTATCCATTGACACAACCCCAAAAATCAAACATATCATGATAAGAAGTGGGTATCATATTATAAACCTAGTCAACCAAAATATTTATTTCCTCAATTAAATATTTCTCAATCTATTATTTACCATGAAAATAAATCTTATTGTTTTCTAAAAATCTTATAAAAATTCATTTTCCCTCTAGAAACTCCCATGAACGAATTTAAAAATACACACATCAAAAAAAATTATCTAAAACCAAAACATTCTAAGGTGTTTATATGAAAAAAATTATTCCTTAAAAATTTTAAAAAACATTATTAACCAATGAAAAATAATTCTAATATCCTATTTTTAAAAATTCAAATCATTTTAACTACATAATTATAATTATTAATTTTAAAAATAAATGGATTTGAAAATCATTATTTATTGGTTGAAACAAATTACACTAAAATTATTTATATAAAACCCATTATTTCACAAAAATCATACATTTTAAATAAATAATAAATCATTATTAATAAAAAAACTTACAATACTAGTCAATCCCAAAAAAGGTATAAATTCTGATAACCTAGAGGTATCATTATGAATAATTCCAAAGTCTGTGATCCATATCACAGCAAAAAATAAATTCATCAATACCTATCATAATTAATCATATATAATAATATATACCAATAAATTCAATGATATGATATCCACTAGACTATAGGAGAGAGAGTTACTGAGATAAATCATGAGAGAGAAAATAGATCTATATCTTATCCAAGATCTTATGTAACAAATTTGATCCATGCTCATTATTCATTGAATAGATTATGAGAGACCTCTAAGATCATCCAAAATATAATAGAAAAAATTTGACAGCTGTGATGTAACTATTTATTTCATTAATTTTTATTAATTCATTCAATGATTTATTTTCTAATTCAGAGAAAAATAAATAAATTCATAAAAGATTTTCTAGTTAAACAATTTAATTTCTTAGTTACCTTAACATTAAAAATTACTTGTTTTGAATCTTATTTCTAATATCTTCTATATGGATGGTTAATATCTTTGAATACCATGTGGCCAAACTATGTATATTGCACATAATTTGAATTTTAAATTTATAAATTCTTTTTATTAGTGGACTCTCATATTCCACTATAATTTTCATTAGATAATATAGAGAGTATCATAGCTGATGTATACTTCTTTATCATTGTATTATAGACTTATGATATAGATATATTCATGATTCTATAAGGTAAACACTTTATTACTCTTCTATTCCTCTTATTTTCTCCCCCTGTTCTGTTCTCACCTTTTTTTCTCAAACCCTAGTGACCATGGTGGTTAAACATTTATATTAGGGTTTTAAAAATATGTTATTCATGGTTTATATGGATGGTGAAACTCCATTAATTATCAAATCTCCCATTACGTTGTAATGACACATTGATTTAACATTATTCAGTTTTTATTTGTTAAACCATTCCATTTAGTTGAGAAACCTTTAGGCACTATGTGTTCTAACTTTATTTCCAACATAGATAAATTTTATATATGTTATATATGGATTATTTATCAAATATATATCATTTTATTCTTTGTTTTATATGTTATATGAATGGAAAGTTTCCTAATTCTAATGTTTTTACTCTATTTCTATTTTTATGCACACCACATGTCTCATAAAAGGCATAAAAATGTTTCATTCAAAATTAATGAAACATAAATGCTATTTTGTTATTAAATTGGTTTTCTTGTATTATATAATTATTATTTTATTTATTATTATTTAAGATTATTTTTTGTTTATCACATAAAATTATGTTAGTGAATTTTTTATTTTCTTATTTTTGATATTATGTTAATGATAATTATTTTATATTTCTAATTAATTCATGTCAGATTCTATTGATATTTTAATTATATTTTATTATTTGATGAATGGTATAGAAAATTAATAAAATGTGGTCATTGTATAATGATACCTATGAGATGGCATTCCCCTTGGTTATGGTTTGGTTGGTTAAAAAATTATGTTTATGTGAATGTTTTACCTTTTAATGAAATTATTGAAAAGGAATATTTCTAAAAAGGGGGATAAAAGGTGAGATGTGGGTTTTATATTAAATTATGTTTATTTAATAATATTACATGATTATTTATTTCTCACCTATATTTATAAGCCTTATGGGAAGTCATGGATAGCTAAGTGGGAGAATTTAAATACGAGTGTTATTGTAAATATGATATCTTTTTAGATAGTATCCACTAGTTAGGATTTCTAATTTTACAGGGGAGTTCCACTCGAATATTATTGTTTAGATTTAGTTAGTAGGTTACATTATTAGGAATGAAACATAGGTTTTTCATTGGTCACACCGAAGAAAATATATTATTTTCTCATTCTTTCCTAATGTAGTTTACTGTGATGAATATTATGTGATGTTGTATATATAAAAATGTAAATGATATGTTAATTAATTTTTCCTCAATATATTTCTATTTGTCACATAATATATTTTTATGGATTAGTTTTAATGTTATTATTTATTACATGTGTAAATTATAATTATTTAATTTATGTTTGTTCATTAGATACCTTTTTAATGATATTTCTTATCCTCCGATTTTGTTATATTTTTATTAAAATATAAGGGTTTCCAAATTCCTGAAATGAAAAAGAAATATTATTTCAATATCTAGTTTTATCATTTAAATATTTATTTTGTAGAACATTACATGTATATATTACATTATGTATTTATAAATTCAATTAATTATAAAAAAATTATTTCTAAAGTTTGACTTTGGGAAAGTTCTGTTTTTACTAAAAGTAGTGTTTTTTGGAAAGGAAAGAGTATGTAAATATTGTTGTTTGTTTTCCTAGTGTTAAAACTGAAGTTTTAGGTTTATTTTTTAAAACTAATGTAAAGTATTATTGGTGGTATCATAAAAGGAATTAACTCACACCTTATGTGAGCACATCTGGAAGTGTATGCAGTCTTGCTCTTTTATATATGAATATGGGGAATGGATTCCATATTAGGTATTTTGCATCTTTATTCCAATACTTATCGACATTGTGAGATAATGATGACCTTAGGTCACATAGATATTTCTTTACGGTATTTTAGGGCTCATGAATTATTTTGGTTTGTGTCATAGATCATTCAAATTGGTCATTCCATAATTTTTTGACCCCTTTTTCTTATGAAATTATATTTTTCACATTATATATTTTCATAGTTATTCCACTATTAGATTTTTCAATTTCATTTATTATATTATCACTCATTTGGTTTGGATGTAATTTGGAAAAATATATATTTGATATAAATGAGCATTTATAAATTCATGTATAGTGTAACATCCCGACTCAGGATCCACGTAACCCATTCCCAAAGATGGTGGGTCACATTGCCTCAAGTTTGTATCCCCATACGCAAGATGAAACCGAATAGAAGAGAGAGTGTTAATGTGGTATGGTGGGTAGACTACACCCACATATCATAGTGGCGTAGTGGAAATAACAAATAAACACACATAGTAGCATAAGCATATAAAAATAAAAATAATCAATAAAATGGGGAAGCATAAATAGATAACTTAATAAATAAGAAGAAGGAGAAATAGATAACAAAAAATGATAATAAAAACAAAATTATCTAAGATGGAATCTAATACATGTATGGATAGCCTATTATAATACAAAAAAGAATTAGGAATAATTAAGCATGCTATACAATATTAAACAAGGCAAAAAAGAAAAAGCTACTCCATAATCATACCTAGCTAAAGCTCAGTTCTATACTCCTAAGATCGAACTAAACATATTTATATTTTCAACCTATAGTAGGGAACTTTACCTTCTCAATACCTATAGTCATAGAATATTCTTAGGTACCAAAGGTACTCAGGTAGGGTGTGAGATAAAATATCAATAGGCCATCAACAATAGTTTATATTTTAAATCAATGAAGTGATCATAACTAAACACTATGTAGGTATAAGAATAAAATTAAAACAATGATTAAATGAATAACCATGACATTCATGTTACTATTGGACACATGGTGGGTCTACCTTCTTCATATCATGGATGAAATAGAAGACTGAAAATCTCTATACATATAGTTGAAGTAGTAATATATATATATATTGTTGGTGCCAAAATTCAGGACAGAGAAGGAGAAAAAAAGAAGGCATTGTTGACTGCCACGCGAAGCTATTTCACAGAGTCCCCCCAGCACTGCGCCCACCACCAAGCAAGGAGGCGGGACGCTCCGCAAATGCACTTGACATTCGCGAGCCCACCATGAAGCTAGGAGGTGGGATGCTTCACAAATACAATTTACGTTCATGAGCCCACCACGAAGCAAGGAGGTGGGACACTTCGTCAACTCACTTGATGTTCGTGAGCCCGCCGCGAGGCAACCAAGTCCCTCTTTATGCTACGTAAGCTCTGCTTCACAGCGCCTCTTGCCTATAAATATCGTACTCCCCCTAAGCCAAAAGGACAGATGATCTGACATTTTTACTTCCAAGATCCCAAATCATGAAGCATTCTTCTGCTCAGTGAACCATGATCTGTGCAAGGTACTTCTACTCTGCGAAGTTCCTCCCCTTTGTCTCATTTTGATCCCCTCTTCTGATAGGTATGCCTTTCGTGAAGCCTAAGGGACTTCGCTAAGGAAGGGGATACCCAAGGGCACCCGGTCATCATAGTGAATTTATGCTTCACGAAACACCCTTCATGTACACATGATCCCCATGCTAAGGTAGGGTCACTGTACTTCACGAGGAAAATTTCTTCGCGACACCTTCCTTCACGAGGTACCTTTTCTCTGTGAGTCAGTGCTCCGCGAATGCATTTCCACTTCGCGAAGCACCTCCCATATGCACCTATGCCCTGTTCTTAGGCTAAGGCACCCCACTTCGTGAAGCACACCCATTCGCAAGTGCCCTCCATCACACGGAGCAACAGAGCTTCACAAATCCCCTTCCTGTGAACCCCTCTTCTTGGTAATACTTTTCCCGTGTCACCCTCCATGTTTTCACGATGTGACTTCAAATTCCCTTGGATGACACCGCCCGTTGCATTTCTTTTCCGTATGCTTCTTCTCATAGGCACACTAATGGCTATTTATTCTTCTCATAGCCACACTAATGTGGGTCCCTCGATGGTTAGATCCATGAAACCCCCTCACCACGGATTTGGTTGTCCCCTCTCTGCACTAAGGAGTAGAGGGTACTGGTTATTTAAGTCCTAGGGTGTGGAGAAAACCCACCTAGTCCGATCTGCAGGACGTTAAACTGCCAAGAACCTTCGTACTCAGCACATGGTGTTAAATGGGGACCTCACCATGTGGCTCGCACGCGGGGTACCACCACCTTGGACATTCTCCACACCCACTGTTCTCCACATGGGATGATATCCTCCTTATAGGAGTGGCATTTTTCCACGGGGGAAGGGCAACCATCTCAGTGTAAGCCCCTAGCTTTCCGATAAGAGGCAGCATCCCTTATCTTCCTTTCATCTTCAAGTGGGGGTGTGGGGATTACACTCTAGGCTGGCCAGGGTGAGGTAGAAGTCGGTTAACCGACGTGAATAAGGACATGGTGTCTAGGAGGATGGTGGGCTTGATCCTCAGGGAGTCTTCCTACGTACCCTCCCTCGGAAAGGGTCAATGTCCTCGTAGTTTGAGTGGGGGTGTGGGGAATACATTCTAGGATGCCCAGGGTGAGGCAAGAGTTGGTGATCCGACGTGAATAAAGACATGGGGTCCCAGTGGATGGTGGGCTTGAACCTCATGGTGGCTTCCTACCTACACTACCTTAGTAAGCTGTCATCAGATGAACTACGTGGACATTGATTCCCCGCCACTGGGATAAGTAGGAAGCCTTCTCAAGGGTCATTCCCAAAACCAGCGTCATCCTCATGACGGTGCCATACCATTCACCATCCCCTTCACAGAACCTTCCATCATCCATCCTGATTCTTTCCTAGGCCGCCACATCCCGATGGGATCATGCCACCCCATGCCCCGTTCCCACTAACAACATTCAAGTGGTGACCCATGCGATGGCCCCAGTATCGGTGTTACCACTAATGGGTTCCTCCACCTGATCCACTATAGTTAGTGTTCGGATCATCTTGATCTATCTCCGATGGACATTAAAACTACGGCATACCCTGTGTTAAACATGGGAATCTATGGAAAACCTCAGATACATTCCCATGGCATATGATTCCCCACGTTTGATGTGGGATCGCTCGGGCTTTCATGCCCTCAAGAATCCTTGTAATAATAGAGGGAAGATAGACACACCAATCCCCAGCATCCAAACATGACAGTGATGACCAGTGTGACTACTCCCCTAACCAAAGGTTGATGCCCTGACCGGACGCCTTGTAATGTCCTGACAGAAGCAGTGTAATTAACTGTCATCCATGAATATATGGTGCCAGAAGTATTTTCACGAACAACATCTTAAGTCTATGAGGGAGACCCAAACTAGGTGACGAGTTCTGAGGAGCAATCCATGGAAGGAAGAACCGACATCCCATCATCCCGTTTCGATCAAGGAGCAGACGTCCTTGAATAAGGAGAGGATGCCACCTGCCTTTGGATATCTGGAATGTGGGGAAAAAACCACGTCTCTCATACCCGATCGAGACGGATGTGCGAGCCCCAATGAAAGCATCAAAAATAGAAATGGTGAACCCGACATGAAATTCATCTCCTCTAATATGGAGATTACTAGTGCTCGAGGCATCAATGGATTGACGTGTCACAAAATCCAACTATCCGGTGTCGGGTCTCGCTATGAAAATAGCGGGCCTGGCCTGAAAGTCACTAGAATTTGGGGCAGTAGAACGTTGGACATACCATTCTATGACATTGTTAGCGTGGATCCCTCTTTCCGATCATGGAAGACGGGATGGAGTTTTGGCATTGGTCGTCGATTCTTTTTTCTTTCATCACTAATGAGTTCATCTCCTTACTTCTGAGGAATCAGGTTGTTTCCTCAAGAACACGATCACCGCTTGCCCGTCTACGTAGGGGAAGGGGAAATGCCAGCATAGTCGATCCATGTGTCTTAACGGCTTCTGTGACGGTCTCTGTGTCCACGATCATGGGGCACCCACACCCCATATCCCCATCGGAAGTTATCCAACAAAGGGAAATTAATGACCTCATTCATTGTTACGAGGAGGAGGGAATAATCCCAACCCAGGATATGGACCGTCTGGATCTGGAGGCGTCTGCGCCTCACCGTCAATGCCACCCCCTAGGGTTGCGCAGGGATCCATTGCTCCCCACCCTAACATACAACCACATCAGGAGCCTGTCCCCGGAGCGTCTCGATGACTCCCTGCCCTATGCTGATAAGGTAGGTGATGCCTGGCCCAACCCGGTCAGAGTCCCAATCCAGGGGCTCTCATAAAGGGCTCCCACCCAGCCGCGTCAGTGCCAATGCCTGGCCTTGATGGAGGAGGAGCAGGTAAGCTATACACCTGCACCACCAGCCCCGGTTCATCCAACCCGATGCCAGCATCAGGTGTAAGTGGAGGACACCCACCAAGGGGTGTCAATGTTGATGGCTACTGTGGCCCGAGCCACCACGGACGCATACCATCAGGACCCTGAATACACTTAGAAGGGGCGCTTACACGCCCGATCAGGGTCGAGGCCCCAACCGCCCCACGGGCAAGCTGGTTCGACTCTCCTAGTTGCAGGCATGAGTAGTGGTTACCGTGAACCAACCCGCAGCGATGCCACCCCCGAAGGAGGTCCTCCCCGTACCACTACCACATGGAGCTTGGGCCTTCCCCACTTCAAGGATTGTCATGGAGGTCCACCCTATGCCACCCCCAATCTGAATGAAGGTCTACCTCATGGCAGTGATACTCGGTACTGAAGCCTCTCCCGTGCCCATTACACTCGATATGGAGTTGCTCCTCCTACTCCCAACCGCTGATGTAGGGACATTCCCCATACAGTCTTTATCCAACATGGGGATCCTCCCTACGTCCTCTCCATAGCTGGTGAAGGTCCTCCATTCCCCATCAACCAAAGGGGTGAAGCCTAGCCTCGCTCCACCCGCACCAGGCATGGAGGTCCTTCCCATGATCCTGCTAGTCCCAGCGGAGGTTTTTCCCCCTCCAGAGTTATTCATAGAGGTCATACCATGTCCCATTATACATTTTTCCTAGTTCTCCTCGCACTTCGGCTTTCTCGGTTAGAAACCCCCTCCGCCCCAGCACCAGTGTAGCCAAAAGACCCCTTGTCAGAAATCATACCTGTCCCGAGGAGCCACCCAAGTGCAGAAAGGCAGATCATCGCCGCCAAAAGAAGAATCCTGGGAAGTTCTGGATTGAGATCAAACCGGTCCACTTCTCATACTCTGAAACGAAGTATGGCTTAGCTTGGGAACCCTCCCCTCACTCATCCGAGTCAAGGTTCAGGGCAGGGATAAGGCACATTACCCTGGTGCTCCCAGAATCTGAGGTCCACGGGATTACCACCTTCCTCTTCAGGTATATCTAGGAGTATGAAAATCTAGTGACCTTACAGGTTGCGGTCGTGCAATCACCACCATCATCGCCAGAAGTGCTTTCTACCTCCACAAGAGGTCACGTGGAGCTATTCTGGGGACCAATGGTAGGCGAGTAGCATTTCGACCTATCACCAAAACCCTATCCCCTTAACTAAGAACGGTGGCCGTCAGCCCCTATTATCGCAATGTAGTGGCCATGTTGCTACACTCTTCAGGGGATAGCCCGTGAATTGGCAGCCAGTCGGCCCACTCACCTTACTCTCCACTGGCCAGCCTGACATCCCAGTGGTCTGCCTTAGTACCGATGACAGTTCCTAAACCATCCCCAGTTGGCAAGTGGGTAAATCAAGGGATAGACCCTAAATTTGAGCTGATAAGCTCTTGGAGCATCCTTGCGGTAGACCACTTCCGTGAAAAGTTATGGCCCGTGGTAGCGTAGAATTTCTGCATACAAGAATCCCTCACCCCGGAGGAAGTTTCATTTTTCCACTACACCCTCTAGGCGACACACTTCATTCTTCAACATCAGTGAGTGGTTTATACAAGGATCTAAACACATTTCAAAGACATTAGTGAGCAGTTCCATCTAGTCCATCTGGCCACACTCCCTATGGCCCAGCACCCCGAATTACCAGGTCTTCATGAGGCCCTCCAGCAACAATTCGTTTAGAGTATTAAGGTACTCCGAAAAATTATCAAGGATGCTACCCCCCCCCCATGTGAAAATCTGTGGCTGGGGGTAGTATGTTTCCCTCCACTTCAGTTCTATCCAGAGATAGCCCGGTTCACTATGAGATATTGAGGAAATTCCCCAGAAAGGTTCACGGTCAACATGGCCGACATAGTGGAAGAGGATGACGAGCTTTAGCTTCTCTTTGGAGAATTACCCCTGAGGGTGTTCCACCACTAGTGTACCCATAAGGAAAGGTTATGCGGAAATATAGGAACCTACAAGGACTCCATAGGCCCACCAAGGCGTTGGTACTCAGCAGGAATGCCAGTAAGGGAAAAGCGCATGTTGGATATGTCAGGCACTCCAACCCATCTGCCTTAGTGAAGAGGATGGAGGAGGACCCCGAGAAGGCCACGTTGTGCCAACAACTTGCTATGAAAAATAGGTTCATCGATGAAATCCTGGATGAATGCTCTTCATAGAGAAAACCCTACTACAGTGATCCTAGGCCAGGGTAGCAAGGTTAGGAACAACTACTCCATGACGAGCTACCCCTAGGCTACCCTGATCATGCCACTCTTGTGGATAGGGAAAAAGCTAGAGCTCACGAAAATAGGGCATGTTATGTCTCTCCAAACCCTTCTGAATAGCGCGGAAATCCAAGGAACTCCACCCGGGCTCCCTCGGCATCCCCATGGGTCGCTCCACCAGCCAGTCCACGAGCCGTTGAGCCTATCTACCATGTTAAAGAGCCCGACAACATGTTCATGATTAGGGATCCCTGTCAAGATAGGGATGCCCACCCAGATGATCCTATGATGGCACTCATAGCTTGCCTTGACACGTTGGAAACGTGACAGGTGGAAATCCCACCTGATGGTAAGCCATATCCGGCATGGGTAGATGATATGTCGGCACCTCTGGGTTTTGGGAATCCCACCTTCTCCCAATTTAATGGGACAGGGGACCTGCTGCAGCATTTGGCCCCCTTCAACTCAAGTTTTGGGCCCTTGTTAGGCACTCCAACGAAGCAGAAGGCCACCAAGCTCCGCTGTTTTGTTCAGACACTGGAGGGGCCGGCAATCGTCTGGTAATGCTAGCTCCCCATCAGATTTGTGAACAGCTAGGAGGCCCTTCATAGGAAATTCCTTTACCAGTTCAGCTCTACCACTGGGAAAACGAGCATCACAGACCTCTTCAAGTGCAATCAAAGGCTGGATGAGTGATTCATGGACATTATCTCCCAGTGGAAGGGGCATACATACTCCCTTTACATGCCACTAAATTAGGAGCAATTACTGAAGATGTGCATAGGGAACATCAAGATAGAACTGGTTCCTTCTCTCATCACCCAGAACTACCCTGGAGGATTTCGTGACTTCTCCGATAAGTCCCCACGCCTGGAGGAAGCCCTACAATAGGCCAGCTAGGCACGTCCACTGCTCCCTGTAATCCCAGAAAAGAGAGCTTCCAGTGCCAAGCCCGTCGCGATGGCCCAAATAGAATCCCCTAGATAGCCGTTGTTACAAACAGTAGCACCATCCTCATAGCCTCGCAGAGGTCCTCCTCCTCAGGCGTAGTCTCCGGCTCAACAACATCCTTAGAATCGGAAACTGCCCATGTGGGACAATCAGGGTCCACCTCCTCGATAGGCCCCTCTAGATCCACATTAGGGCCAGGCTCCATGAGCCCCCTTTCCAGAAAGAAGAAATCGAACTTACTCGTTCAACGAGAACCAGGTCCTCAATTACATTCATAGCGCCCTATAGTAGGGGATTGTACGCTCGCCTGAGTGTAGAAGGTCGTAAGAGGTTAATATCACTTATCGCTCCAACTACTGCCCCTATCATCGGATTCTAGGGCACACCCTCAACCAGTGATATGTGTCCAAAGACTGGATTCAAGACCAGATTGGTAACAACATAGTCAGGCTGGGTCCGGCCCTGGCACAATTAGTGGTTTTCTTTGTAAGGCCATACAGTGGTAGCGATAGCGAAGGTGAGTTGAAGCAGGTCTCTAACCGTGGTTCCCTGAAGTATAATTACTGGATGGCTTGAAAGACAGTTTCTCATTCCCATGGAATCATTCAAGCATGCATGAATTATCCAGAGCCTTCAGAAGATGTGGCCACCACTTCTGCATCATCATCTTAGCCGACCTCTTTCCAGAAGAGCAAGAATCGGTGGCGCAAGAAAAACAGCGCACCCCGATAATGACATAGTCATCACAAACTATCGATTAATTCATGCCCTCTAATATGGGGATCCCTCCTAGAATCCACCCAGTGGTGGATGAATCTTCAAGTGATAGTCAAGGGTATGCTTTGGTTAATACCGTGGAGTTGGTAAATCCCTATATGACTTCCGACGATGGGGAGTGCCAGGAGAACCTCCCCAACGTCCCCCGTCAACACCAACATCGGTGGAGCCAGGACCATATGGTCCGTCGAGATGCATCAGTTGGCACCACCAGCCAGGCTATACATGCCACTGAGACCAGACAGTAAGCCCAGAGCAGATCCCAGCATGTGCAGCCTCTTCATCTTGTGTCATCAGGACCACCTCCACCACTGTTTGTGCTACTGGATCAGGCAGAGCTACCTTGTCTAGGCCGCGATGAGCCTATCCTGGCTACAAGACAATCTCATTCATATGGTCCTCATCCGGAAGCTACTCTTTAGGCTTTGACTAGTGAGAAGTGGGATATTCCCAGCACCAGCCTATCGTCGGTCCAGCCGATAGGTCCCTCCATGCCTCCAATCGCAGAGCGACCTCCTGTAAGCATATATTCGTTCATAGAGTGGGTGTACGATGTCCTCAAGAACCTCTCCGACATCCCAGTGAGGTTTTACATCCTCGAATCCCTTCTTCTGTCGTCGGATATGCATGAGGCCCTCACTGAGGCTTTAAGAAACCCCCTTGAGTTTAAGACGGAGGTAGCAGCTGTAGAAGCCTTTCATGTGGAAAAAATTGATAATGATGAATGCCAGGACATCATTTTGTTCTACAGAGATGATGAAGGCTCCCCCATACAGAGGCACATCCTCCCTTTGTACATCACCGGACAATTTAACGGTGTGGAGGTTCGCCGTTGTCTTGTTGACACCGGCTCCGGGATCAACCTTATCCCAACGCAGACATTTCAGAAGCTAGGGTTATCAAAAGATGACCTAACTACCTTTGATTAAATAATCTAGGTATATAATGGGACCGAATAGTCCCTTATTGGCATGATCTATTTGAAGACCCAGTTCGGTGGCCTAGTTGGCAGTACCAAGTTTATGGTAGTCTCCCACGACACTGCATACAATGCATTGATGGGAAGACCATGGATCCACATGCACGTGTCGTTCCCCTCATCGTATCACTAGTGCCTCAAGTACTCCCTAAATGGTCGAGTAGGCGTACTTCGAGGTGATTAATCTCCTTTTGACTCTTGTGAAACCCACTATCTGGACGCTAACTATTACAAGAGAAAGGATAAGCAGATTCTGGAAAATGAGGTTGAGCCCACCATGGTCACAACTGACCCTTAGGAAGGTCTTGATGATGCCTACGTCTTCCCAATCCATCGATGGGAGGCCACAACCCCCAACATGGGGAAATGATTTGTTTTCACTAGTACAAGAAGAAATCATATTACCAAGTCCAAGATATGGCAGAAAATCACATTTTACTCATACACAAACCAGGCTCTGGTGATCCCAGAGCCTCCTACCCCCACATGGTAATGGGATGTCCGCCCCATGGAAATGGAAGTACATCATACGTGTCTGTTTTTCTGGGCTAGGATAAACCGACTCAAGACAACGTGCCACTATTGCTTTCATATCATCAAGAGTGTCCCCTTGGGTCGAAAACCAGATGGTATTAGATCGACTGCATTCATTTCTATGGTCTTAGCAGCTCGTGAATCTTCTGATATGTTATCCACTGTTGTCCAGGCTGGTACTAGCCTCCTCTCTGGTTCTTCTGACCAAGAGGAAGCTTCACCCACTGGGAATCCCTCCTCTGCAAGTGAAGAAAAGGATCTGGAGGATCCTCCCTCTGCCTTTGAAGAAGGAATTTCCACCGCAGTCGATGAATTGGTATAGGTGAACCTTGGTAGTGAGGCATATCCAAGACCCACATTGATCAGTAATTCCACGACCCTCGAAGAGAATCAGTGATACGTGGAAATCCTTAAACAGCACCGTGATGTATTAGCATGGAGTTACGACAAGATTCCAGGACTAGATCCTCAGGTAACCGTCCACCATTTCGGTCTCCCGATAAATCATTGTGGGTTCAAGTAGCCTTCCAGAAAGATGCACCCTTCTCACAGTGCCATGGTCGAGGCCGAGGTTAAAAATCTCATCAAATTCAACTTCATCAAGGAGGTCCAATACCCTAAGCTGTTATCCAAAATTGTTCCTATCAAGATGAAGAATGGAAAGATCAGTGTCTGCATCGACTTCTAAGATCTCAATCATCACTTTCCAAATGATAATTTTCCCCTTCT
Organism: Viscum album; assembly: GCA_963277665.1. Taxonomy (NCBI): domain Eukaryota; kingdom Viridiplantae; phylum Streptophyta; class Magnoliopsida; order Santalales; family Viscaceae; genus Viscum; species Viscum album. The sequence continues at coordinate 284,168,958 of OY728151.1, read as the reverse complement.
GGTGACAAAATTTTTGATTGACGCTACGGCTGGGTTCCATGCCCTCTCCTTCATGTATGGTTACTCTGTATATAATAAGTTACAGATGGCCCCTGAGGATGAAGATTCCACCACTTTCAGGGCACCCCAAGGTACTTTCTGTTACCAGGTTATGCCCTTTGACCAAGAGAATGCCGGTGCCACCTATCAGAAGGCCATGCACTGTATATTCAAGCCGATCCTTAAGACAATGGTGGAATTATATGTAGAAGATCTGGTGGTCATGTTATAGCATCCCGTTTTTTTATAACATAACTTTTCATTCCATTACACAGAACTGAGGATCTTTAAGGTTTAGTGTCTTGGAAACAAGGAACATAGAAAAAAAAACATTAAAAACATTCTTCTTAAACACTTGAAAGGCTTCTCCTCATGTTCACCCTAGGCTCATTACTGCATCCCATATCCTGGGGACATACATCAAATGGAAGGGTGAGCAGAAGGCCCAGCAAGGGAAACAAGTGAAACATTTTACATATGAACTTGAGATACATCAATAAAGTCATGAAAAGAACTTTAAGGCATGAAAATGAAATCATGAGGCATATCATAATAAAAATAAAACTTTTTCATAACTTGAAGATGTGGCTACATCATTTAACATAGACAATCATGAACATATCACCAAGGTCCATCCCCAAGGTGTCATTTTAAAATTACCAAGGTTATTCACCAAGGTATCGTGAAAATTGTAATCTCTAGTGGTTACATCATTACCCAATGCATTGGAGCGCTATCAGGGCGCACCCTTAAATTTGCCTTTATTATCATGTGAGCCACATATATCATCATCAAACATTTCATAAATAACCCACATAACATAAAATAAATGGGTTTCATTTCATAATCATAACGTTTTAAAAACTGCTTTAAAGACATGATCTTTACGTCACTTTAAACCCACGGAAAGGGAAAGCGGGTCTCATGTATGTAAATCCCAGAATTTAAAATGGAACATTTTGATATATATGTGAATACCCTTGTAGAAATAAGAGCTTTGAGTATTCACTTTATAACATAAAATAATTTTTGAGAAAAGATAGAGGCATTTTGAGGGGAAAATTCTGCAGCATAACGGCTAAGTTTTGGGGTTTTAGAAAACATTGAAATGAGAGGGGACATGGGTCACCCTCTCATAAATGATCCATAAAACAGTAGGGTGAAAGAATAAGAAGGACATATGGACATGGTAATGAAATTTTAGGGACATACCATTTGAAATGAAAAACATGGAAGGAAAAAAAAAATTAGATTTCTCTTATGAAAATTCGGCAGCCTTACGGCGTCACTTAACTTCAAAAGAAAATGATTTGAAAAAATCAAATAGGGTCCCTCATCATATGATCATAAGAGACCAGTATGATAGATATATAGATAATTCCCCAACATAACAAAAAGGAACTTGAAAGAATTGACATGAAAGTAGAACTTCAAAACGAGAAGGGTGAAGAACCACTTAAAAATTCGGCAGCCTAACGGCGCCACTTAAAACATTCAAAATACTGAATTGAAGAGATCAAATGGGGTCTCTCATCATATGAAAATAAGAGTCCAGTATGATATATATAGATATCATACCCCAATATAGCAAAAAGGAACTTGAAATAATTGACATGAAAGTAGAACTTCAAAACGAGAAGGGTGAAGAACCACTTAAAAATTCGGCAGCCTAACGGCGCCACTTAAAACATCAAAATACTGAATTGAAGAGATCAAATGGGGTCTCTCATCATATGATCATAAAATATCAGTATGATAATTTAGAGATCATACCCCAACATAATAAAAAGGAACATGAAAGACTTGAATGAAAATAGAACTTGAAAACGAGGAAGGTGAAAGAATCCCTTAAAAATTCGGCAGCCTAACGGCGCCACTTAAACATTCTTAAAACGAATTGATGCGAGCAAGGGGGGGGGGTCTCTCATCATATGAAAATGAAATAGGCAGTAGGATTAATATAAAAGAACATCCTCCAACATAAGAACATGGAGTATAAAAGAAATGACATAAAAGAGATTACTTGAAAAGAAAGAGAGGGGTCGGATCCCTTACCTTAAAATGTAACTCTTAAACCTCAAAGGTTGGGACCTTGAGGGCTTGGGGGCACCTTGGGAGGACTCCTTGGGAGGTAATGAGACCATAAATTCGTTGGGAATGAGTGGGGAGTCGAATGGATGAGAGGAGGGCTTGGTATTTATAGGGAAAGTGGGGGGACAAGGCATTAATGGCCAAGGGACACCTCACATGTGCTTTTCTCAAACCCATGTGCTCTCCCTTGTCATTTATCATGGAGTTAGGCCACATGGGGCCCCCAAAACAATAATTCATCACCCTTGGCTAGCCAACCCTCAAAAGATCTCATGACATCATCATGACACCGTTATGATGTCATTAAACATACCGAAACCCTAAAACTGTATTTTTACTATTCACTGAAAATTCAACTTTCTCAGAAAAATCCCAAAATTTCACATTAACCAAATATCAATGCTCTGATTTCAAAAATGAAATCCATTTTATAAAAATAATTTTCTAAATATTTTTAATTTAATTTTTAATTAAAAACACTATTCATCGAAAATTCATTTTTTCAGAAAAAACCCCAAAAATTACCATAACATAATATCGATGCTCTGAGTTCAAAAATAAAGTCATTTTTATAAAAATAATTTTCTAATTATTTTTAATTAAATTTTTAATTAAAAAACACTATTCACCCGAAAAAACTAATACTTGAATAATAATTAATGAAACCGTTATTTAACTATTTTATTGAATCACATTACTTAATCAAGGTGCCTAGATTATTTTAAAACTTTCTTTAAGTGAGATTACTAATCCATTTAGTCATATTACTAATCCTAATCATAAAATCACTATTCATAATTTACTTTTCATCAAAAATCAAGTTGATCTTATTAGACTCTAAATTTAGTACTGAACATAATTGCAGAAGACCATTTTTTTAAAATCATTACACATTTTTAATTATTTAGGGTTTACATAAACATATTTAAAATATCCTTTTTCTAAAATTCATCAAAAATATGCATACTATATTTATCTGGTCATTTCAAAATTCATAAACTTCATCATAAGAAGAAATCACAATTTTTATTTAAAACAAGGATTACACAAGGTAGTTACGGTCTTGTTACATAACCCCTTATAATACCAGTATAAGACCTAAGAGTAAGGTGTGCTACGGTGATAGAAGCTTGGGGCGGCTCAGTCAACATTGCTCGAGTAGTAATTTCTATCAGTTTGAACTTCTCACGAAGGCGATTCCGTTCCAGCTTCACATGATGAAGTTCGGCTTGGATTTGATCCAGAGCAAAGCCTAGTGGTGCTACCTCCTTCCCAAGCTCTGTTAGATGGGATTCGATCGGTCCAAGACTACTAGGTGAGGCCATTGAATCTTCTTTCTATAATAATTAACCAAGATTACTTATATCAAAACATTTTGTTCACAGCGGTCATATTGACCGATGGTTATGTAATAGTCAAAACCCACTGATCTCATTTTAATTATAATCATGTTTATCAAATAAAACGTTTTTGTTGAGTATAACAATAACACATAAAATTGGGAAACAAAATTTATTTAAAAAAAATTTCGGGTCGTTACAATCTTCCCCCCTTAAGAAATTGCGTCCTCGCAATTTTAAAATTGGGTTTTGAAATTTCATTGAAAGTCCCACATCGGAAAAGGAGTCAGTAAAACTATTACTTTAAAATAAAGAAAGGGAAGTACAAAGGTCACCCGAGTTAACCCACACTAGGGTTCCATGTAGGGAAACATGGACATGGAGGAGAAAACAAAGGGTCAAGTTCTGAGGGAGAGTGATAGAGAACATGATTAGGAGAAAGTTAACCATGAGAAAATCCCAAACTTATGATGTGTGTAAACGGTCTTTGATTACCTAGTAGGAAACGTAAACCAACAACATTTTTGTTTTACGTTTCTTTTCATAATTTTGAGGATTTCATTTACTACATAGAACAAAAACATAAGAAAATATACCTACCTTCAAGTAGAGTTTCATCCTTTAACAAGTCCCTACCAACACTAATCTTTTCTCCAAATGATGAGAATTCAAAAACACTTGGTCTCATAAAATCACAAGAATCATCTTCTATAGAATCACATAATCTACAAAAGATTAACTATCTATTTCTTCTATCTTTAAACATTATCCCAAAAATATAAAGGTTAAGGTAAAACAACTCTTCAAAAAGAAAGAATCCCATAGGAATGGAAACTACTTTTAAATCATCAAAGTTCCATGGTACTACCCAAATTTCATCATAGACCATTCCCTAAATAACGGTCCTTAAAATTCCTCAAAACAAACCAAACTAAGATTGAAACCCAAATACAATAAGGATTTGATAACACAGTCTTCCAAAACAACTTCATTGTTCATCTCCAGACAACATCAACCACTCCTAACATCTTATAAAAAAAGTAGCTAACCTAAACATATTTTACCCAAGATAGGTTAGTCATTCCCATAAGTAACCTAAATTACTATAAGTTCACCTTAAATTCATCGATTCTTCAAAATATAAGTCAACCTTACTCCTCAATGAAAATACCGTAGTAATCTATTTACCTCGATCAAATATGGTTCCCAAAATAATGAACGTCTTCCAAAATAATAATCATATTTTAATCCCCTAATCATCCCTGTCATATTAATACGAAAATCGTCGCATTTCCTATCACATTGGTTGTCAGAACATGTTCTTCCATTTCCCACCATTAACTAAGAAGAGAAAGCATAATTAGGGGCTTAAGTACTTAGCTAATAATCATGAAAAGGAACTGAAAGCATATAAGGATAACTTGTATATGAAAGGTATACCCTAACTTGTGATCTCCTAGGTTCCCATCTAGGTTATGAATGATCATATATTCTTATGTGAACCTTTATTTTATTTTATCTTTGTTCCTTTAACAATGGTTCATACCAAGCTTATGAATTAACCAAAGCATATCCCCCGGGAGTGTCGTAACCAAGAGTGCAGCAAGGCCCGTTGTCGTGTACCAGTTCTCGTTCGAGTCTAGCTCAAAGCGGTGTTTTCGGGTTTTACCCCTATGTACATCTGTGCCAGAGCCACCTCTACCTGCTCGTATCCAGACAGGGATGTATTTGCTTGGCAACCCCTTACTCAATACTCACCAAAATACCAGGAAGATTTCCTATATTAAACTTTTCTATAGGGTTCCTCCAAGAGTTTTCATATCCTAATTTCCACAAATAACTAAACCATCCTTTGATACCAACTATAGCATCCCATCTTTTTATAACATAACTTTTCATTCCATTACACAGAACTGAGGATCTTTAAGGTTTAGTGTCTTGGAAACAAGGAACATACAAAAAAAACATTAAAAACATTCTTCTTAAATACTTGAAAGGCTTCTCCTCATGTTCACCCTAGGCTCATTACTGCATCCCATATCCTGGGGACATACATCAAATGGAAGGGTGAGCAGAAGGCCCAGCAAGGGAAACAAGTGAAACATTTTACATATGAACTTGAGATACATCAATAAAGTCATGAAAAGAACTTTAAGGCATGAAAATGAAATCATGAGGCATATCATAATAAAAATAAAACTTTTTCATAACTTGAAGATGTGGCTACATCATTTAACATAGACAATCATGAACATATCACCAAGGTCCATCCCCAAGGTGTCATTTTAAAATTACCAAGGTTATTCACCAAGGTATCGTGAAAATTGTAATCTCTAGTGGTTACATCATTACCCAATGCATTGGAGCGCTATCAGGGAGCACCCTTAAATTTGCCTTTATTATCATGTGAGCCACATATATCATCATCAAACATTTCATAAATAACCCACATAACATAAAATAAATGGGTTTCATTTCATAATCATAACGTTTTAAAAACTGCTTTAAAGACATGATCTTTACGTCACTTTAAACCCACGGAAAGGGAAAGAGGGTCTCATGTATGTAAATCCCAGAATTTAAAATGGAACATTTTGATATATATGTGAATACCCTTGTAGAAATAAGAGCTTTGAGTATTCACTTTATAACATAAAATAATTTTTGAGAAAAGAGAGAGGCATTTTGATGGGAAAATTCTGCAGCATAACGGCTAAGTTTTGGGGTTTTAGAAAACATTGAAATGAGAGGGGACATGGGTCACCCTCTCATAAATGATCCATAAAACAGTAGGGTGAAAGAATAAGAAGGACATATGTACATGGTAATGAAATTTTAGGGACATACCATTTGAAATGAAAAACATGGAAGGAAAAAAAAATTAGATTTCTCTTATGAAAATTCGGCAGCCTTACGGCGTCACTTAACTTCAAAAGAAAATGATTTGAAAAGATCAAATAGGGTCCCTCATCATATGATCATAAGAGACCAGTATGATAGATATATAGATAATTCCCCAACATAACAAAAAGGAACTTGAAAGAATTGACATGAAAGTAGAACTTCAAAACGAGAAGGGTGAAGAACCACTTAAAAATTCGGCAGCCTAACGGCGCCACTTAAAACATTCAAAATACTGAATTGAAGAGATCAAATGGGGTCTCTCATCATATGAAAATAAGAGTCCAGTATGATATATATAGAGATCATACCCCAATATAGCAAAAAGGAACTTGAAATAATTGACATGAAAGTAGAACTTCAAAACGAGAAGGGTGAAGAACCACTTAAAAATTCGGCAGCCTAACGGCGCCACTTAAAACATCAAAATACTGAATTGAAGAGATCAAATGGGGTCTCTCATCATATGATCATAAAAGATCAGTATGATAATTTAGAGATCATACCCCAACATAATAAAAAGGAACATGAAAGACTTGAATGAAAATAGAACTTGAAAACGAGGAAGGTGAAAGAATCCCTTAAAAATTCGGCAGCCTAACGGCGCCACTTAAACATTCTTAAAACGAATTGATGCGAGCAAGGGGGGGTCTCTCATCATATGAAAATGAAATAGGCAGTAGGATTAATATAAAAGAACATCCTCCAACATAAGAACATGGAGTATAAAAGAAATGACATAAAAGAGATTACTTGAAAAGAAAGAGAGGGGTCGGATCCCTTACCTTAAAATGTAACTCTTAAACCTCAAAAGTTGGGACCTTGAGGGATTGGGGGCACCTTGGGAGGACTCCTTGGGAGGTAATGAGACCATAAATTCGTTGGGAATGAGTGGGGAGTCGAATGGATGAGAGGAGGGCTTGGTATTTATAGGGAAAGTGAGGGGACAAGGCATTAATGGCCAAGGGACACCTCACATGTGCGTTTCTCAAACCCATGTGCTCTCCCTTGTCATTTATCATGGAGTTAGGCCACATGGGGCCCCCAAAACAATAATTCATCACCCTTGGCCATCCAACCCTCAAAAGATCTCATGACATCATCATGACACCGTTATGATGTCATTAAACATACCGAAACCCTAAAACTGTATTTTTACTATTCACTGAAAATTCAACTTTCTCAGAAAAATCCCAAAATTTCACATTAACCAAATATCAATGCTCTGATTTCAAAAATGAAATCCATTATATAAAAATAATTTTCTAAATATTTTTAATTTAATTTTTATTTAAAAACACTATTCATCGAAAATTCATTTTTTCAGAAAAAACCCCAAAAATTACCATAACATAATATCGATGCTCTGAGTTCAAAAATAAAGTCATTTTTATAAAAATAATTTTCTAATTATTTTTAATTAAATTTTTAATTAAAAAACACTATTCACCCGAAAAAACTAATACTTGAATAATAATTAATGAAACCGTTATTTAACTATTTTATTGAATCACATTACTTAATCAAGGTGCCTAGATTATTTTAAAACTTTCTTTAAGTGAGATTACTAATCCATTTAGTCATATTACTAATCCTAATCATAAAATCACTATTCATAAATTACTATTCATCAAAAATCAAGTTGATCTTATTAGACTCTAAATTTAGTACTGAACATAATTGCAGAAGACCATTTTTTGAAAATCATTACACATTTTTAGTTATTTAGGGTTTACATAAACATATTTAAAATATCCTTTTTCTAAAATTCATCAAAAATATGCATACTATATTTATCCGGTCATTTCAAAATTCATAAACTTCATCATAAGAAGAAATCACAATTTTTATTTAAAACAAGGATTACACAAGGTAGTTACGGTCTCGTTACATAACCCCTTATAATACCAGTATAGGACCTAAGAGTAAGGTGTGCTAGGGTGATAGAAGCTTGGGGCGGCTCAGTCAACATTGCCCGAGTAGTAATTTCTATCAGTTTGAACTTCTCACGAAGGCGATTCCGTTCCAGCTTCACATGATGAAGTTCGGCTTGGATTTGATCCAGAGCAAAGCCTAGTGGTGCTACCTCCTTCCCAAGCTCTGTTAGATGGGATTCGATCGGTCCAAGACTACTAGGTGAGGCCGTTGAATCTTCTTTCAATAATAATTAACCAAGATTACTTATATCAAAATATTTTGTTCACAGCGGTCATATTGACCGATGGTTATATAATAGTCAAAACCCACTGATCTCATTTTAATTATAATCATGTTTATCAAATAAAACGTTTTTGTTGAGTATAACAATAACACATAAAATTGGGAAACAAAATTTATTTAAAAAAAATTTCGGGTCGTTACACATGTCCTGCTAGTGTCAGGACCATCTCAAGGACCTTGAGAAAGTGTTCTACTTCCCCTTTTCCCACCACTTGAATATGAACTCGTTGAAGTGTGCCTTCGGGGTCACCTCCGGGAATTTTCTTAGCATTGTTGTCAGCTACAGGGGAATCGAGATCAACCCATATAAGATCTAGGAAATCAGACAGATGCCTCCCCTAGGCAATATTTGGGGGCTTCAGGGTTTCCAAGGCCACTTAGCCGACATATGCTGATTCATTGCGAATCTGGTCGGCAAGTGTAATCCCTTTTTCCATCTCATGATGGAAGGATCTGCCTATGAGTGGGATGAAGAGTTCCAGACTGCATTCGAGGAAATCAAGCAGTATCTACTCCAGCCTCTGGTCTTGATGCCTCCTGTCACTGTAAAACTGCTGATCCTATACGTGACTACCCGGGAATTATCTCTCGGCACCCTTTTCGCCCAGAAGATCAATAAGGGGACAGAAAACATCCTCTACTACCTTAACCGCATGCTCCTCGATGTGGAGACCAGATACCCCCCCCCCATCATGAAGAGATGACTTGAACTAGTATTCAAAGTACAGAAATTGCGACACTACTTGCAGAACCATGAGGAATAGTTGGTGTCTCGGGTGGACCTGCTGAATTACATTCTGAGCTACCCCATGTTGACAGGACGACTAGTACGATGGTATGTAATCCTCCAGCAGTTCGACATCAGGTTCGTCCCTCATATGGATATGAAAGTAAATGCATTGGTAGACTTCCTTGCTGCCCATCCAACCCCTGCAGACCAGTCCTTGGACCTAGATCTTCCCGATGAGTCAATCCTCTCGGTAGATCATGTCATCCCGGTTTGGAAAATGCACTTTTATGGTGCCTACCAAAGCCCCACTGACAAGAGGCTCAATGATTCTAGACTCAAGAGAGTAGTCTAGGGTATTGTCTTTATTACCCCAGTGCAAGACATTCTTCCATATTCATTCCTACGGTCAGAAGGCTGCACCAACAACAAGGCAGAGTATCAGGCTCTTGTCACTGGCCTCGAGCTGGCCCTCGAGATCGATGTACCCCATTTGCATGTGAAAGGGAATTTAGAACTAGCCATCAAGCAAGTCAACGGTTGCAATGTTGTCAGAAATCGAGAGCTCGTACCATTGTTGGAGTGCACCCTCCAGCTAATGGCCCAATTTCAATCTCGGCCCGAAGTTACTCACGTCCCTCGATCTCAGAATGGTGGAACTGATGCCCTAGCCGGCCTGGCTGCATCACTTGCAGAACCCAAGTAGGATGATCTGATTATACAAATTCCACACCAGAGATTCATTGCTCCTGTCACCCCAGAGGATGACGACGGCCTATGAGTAATCCATCTGACTGCCGGATCCTCCATGTCAGGACCCCTAGGTTCTTCAAATGTAGTTGTTGAAGCGACTCCTGACTAGAGAGCCCCTTTTGTTGAGTATCTCCAAAATGGTTATATCCTAGCTGATTGGGCCGAGAGAAAGTGAATCTGACATTGTGTGCTGCAGTTTAACCTCCACAGTGGTCCCTGCCTTGATAAGATCCTCTACAAGTTTGAGTTTGATGGTGTTCTCCTTCATTTCATCCTTGGAGTTGAGATTTCTCAGGTCATGTAGGAGTTTCATGCCAGTTCCTGCGATGCCCACCAAGCTGGGCCAAAGCTGTCCCATCAGATCCAGACACTGGGGTACTTCTGGCCCTCTATGATCCATGATTGCATCGAGTTCACCAAAAGATGTCACGCATGCCAAATTCATGCTAACTTCGTGCATCAGCCGCCAGAACCTCTCCAATCCACCAAATACTCTTGGTCGTTTGTGGTGTGGGGACTCGATGTCATGAAACCATACCCACCGGTGATAGATCACCAATACAGGTTCGTCCTTACCACCGTAGATTTATTTTCTAAATGGGAAGAAATAGTTCCTCTCAAGGAGGTCAAGGCCGGTTCTATCGTTGACTTCGTGGGCTCCAACATCATCCACCATTTTGGAGTCTCTCACGCAGTCCTCACCGATAACGACACCAAATCCTGAGTAGCCGAGCTGAAGAAATTGTATGCCAAGTACAAATTATGGTCGAACCATACCTCCCCCTATCACGCAAAAGAAAATGGGTAGATTGAGGCATCAAAAAAACCCTCTCTAACAAGTTTCATAAAATGGTTGGCCAGAACAAGAAGAGTTGGCCGGACAGGCTCCCCAACGTCCTCAGGGCCTATTGGACGACGAATCGTAATTACACCCAGGTGACCCCATATTCCCTGGTGTATAGAGCTATGGAAGTCCTACCCATCGAGATCCAGCTTCACTTGTTATGCACAACGGTCTATAACTAGCAGGCGCCAGATAAGGTAGCAAAAATTTGTCTGGCTGAATTGGAAGTACTTGACAAGAATAGGCTCTGTTCCCTACACAATCTAGAAAGGAATCATAATGAGATAGATAGAGCCTTCAACAAGAATGTTCGCCTCTGCTCTTTTCGGCAAGACGACTTGTTATTGCACCTCCGGGCGCCAATGATCCCCAGCAGGAAGCCACCCATGTTGGAGCACAAATGGGAAGGACCCTACATAGTCCAAAAGATTCACCCCAATAGATCATACTCCTTGGTTACCATGGATGGTGAGGGTACAACTCCTCCCACCAATGCCAATTTCCTAAATAAATACTTTTCCTGAGCCTAATGGTCCTGCACAACCTTAAACTAGGTGGTCTCTCTTGACCCTAAACTGCACGTCGGTCCCACATGACCTTAAACAGTCTGGTCCTACACGACATTAAATTGTGCAACGTCCTACATGATGTTAAGCTGCATTTTGAGAGCTATGTATGTCTTTATTCTCATCCTCGTGGGATACGTAGGAATACTCAGGTACCTCGTCTTGAGCCCAGCCCTGAAATCTTCTCTTTCACTATCCCCCCTTGGTATATTTCTCTCGGAGGATCTTTGTATGATGTGGTGTTGGCTTCCTTGGCTCCACTCATGCCAGGATTATAACGGTTTTACCATGTGCCTGCTCCCCATTCTTCTATTCTCCCACATCCTCACCGCACGACATTAAACTTCATGGCCTTCAAGAACTACGCATTGCTTGATTCATATCCCCATGGGATTCATAGGAACACCTAGACATTTCGTTTGTTCACCCAGAAAAAATGCCAGATCATCCCCTCGGGTCAAGACATATGGTAGGCGTGCAGACTTTTTCCACAATTCATGTTGATCTAACCTCAATCTGACCATACATCTCGCTCCCTGGAGATGCTCGCCTCATTCATAGATGGGTACATCTATGATTCACCCACTCCTTTGATTGGGAATCCATCATCCTTCCCATTAAGAAGGGATCCTGAATGTCATGGATGCTAGGACTAAGGGATCTCTTACCACTTCCTGCCAACGACCTCGTGGATGTTGAGAAACATGCTGATACAAGTCCCGCATTTCAAATATGGTCCGGAGTTGATGCTCATTTGGTGCTCCCATTTCAGGTCACTATAGTGACGATGTGTTTCAAAAATTGTCAACTTCTATCTTGCAATGTTGGAACCACCCCAAGATGTCCCAAACATTGAGTGTAGAGGTTCATTCTGCCCCATTATATCTCCAAGCGACGAACTCCCTTCATGAAATGCCTGCTATTAAGTCCCATGTGAAGGGGGGAGATGAGACTGTCTCCTTGTTTCCCATACTAAGCACTGCTCGCGTGGGATTAAGAGCTGTGCTGAGGCAGTAACCATACAAGAGGACATATGGACTTCCCATCTGAGGCCCAACTTCAGGCCTCTTGGACGTTTTGGCCCCTCGGCCTAGGTTATCTCTTATGGGATTGTACGGTGTGGTATGGGATTATTTCCTCATTCATGTCAGGTTACTCACCATGCCATACACATACCTAGATGAGATACCTTATCCCCTCTTAGTCCTCACTACAAGTCGTTAAACTGCACACTGGTCAGGCCTTCATGACCGAGGCCCAACCTATGGCCCCTTGGCCTTTTCAGGGCCACGACCCAAAGTTCCTATTTAGTGTTGTACGGTGTGGTATGAGATTATGTCCTCATTGATTTCGGGTTATTCACCGTTCCATACACCTCCCTTGTGTGGGACATCTTACTCCCCTCTTCATCCTCCCTATAGGATGTTAAACTACAAATTGGTCGAGCCCTTCCGACCAAGGCCCAGCCTTAGGGCCCTTGGCCTTTTCGATCCCCTGTCCCAAGTTCCTATTTAGGGTTGTATGATGTGGTATGATATTATTTTCTAATTCACGTCAGGTTACTCGCCACACTTTACACACCCCTCATTAGGGTATCTTACATCTTTGTGCGATTCTAGAACTACGTATTGCATGATTTTCATCCTTATGGGTTACATAGGACCGCCCGACCATCTCATCATCGGGTCCAGCCCCATCTTGGCCCCTCGGCCCACATTCTTCCATGAAAGGGATATATGGTGTGGTATGGGATTATATCCTCGTTCAAGTCAGGTTTGTGACAACCCTTTCCATGTAACTATTTCCCCTGAGATTTTTCCATCCTCTTGTGTTATCCTCATCTTTTCAAATCGGATGCTCTCAAGATGAGCCCCTAGGTCCTCTTCGGTGATTCACCAATGTGCCTAAGGGTACTCTTGTTTAATACCTAGAATGTCTGATTCTACTCAGACATTATTTCACCCGTTTCTTAGGCTTTTCATTCCCCTTCATTAGGGCTTCCATAACCTTTCACACCTAAAGGGACTCCCCAAGTGGCATGTATGCTAGGACTAAGGGCTCTCCTACCATTACAAGCCAATGTCCTTGAGGGTCGCTAACAAAAAATCGATACAAATCTCATATTTCGAATATGGTCAGCGGTCGACGCTCATTTGAATGTCCCAATTTCAGGCTAACACGATATGGATGCTGTGTTTCAAACACATTTAACAGTCATCCTCCATCGTCATGCCAACCCCATTAAGCCAAAAATGTTGGTCACATGATTCACATCCTTCTCCACCTCACCATGTCCTAATAAAATCACTACACTCTTGGCATTATCCCTCAGTGCGCATTTGCATGTTAGGAGGACAAGGCCACGGTAAGGGCGTCATTTGGGGCTCTGCACTAATTTCCCTTTGGTGTGCGTTCTAGGTATTGCAATAAACATCTACCTACCTTGTTTCCCACATCGAGTATGACTCACGTGGGCTTAGGGATCGGGTTGAGGTTTGCACTTACTTGAAATGTTTTCACTCATCCCTGATCCGAGCTCTAAGACCTTAAACTAAGATCTCGTTTAGAACAATGTGTGGCTTGATTCCCATTTTTATGGGATACATAAGGCCACCTAGACATCTCGTTTTCAGGTCCAGCTCAATTGGGAGACAGTTTCTCCTACCCCTTACTATCTTACCTCTATTTAGGCCCCTTGGCCTGAGGTTCCTATCTCAAAATTGCATACGGTGTGGTATGGGATTATGTCCTCATTCACATCGGGTATGTTTTATTTTACTATACACATTCCCCACTTAGCATCGTCCCTACTAAGTTTATGCCACATGATGATAAAATGCACGCCTGGTCCCATCACATGACCCAAAACTGTGACATTATCATCCTAGACGCACGACGAAAAACGAAACTGCATCTTAATGTCCTCACTCAAGGGGACACGATGTTTGGTATCGGTCACATGCCAAACCATTATTCAATTCCTGCATACGGATTGATTCTTGTGGCGATGGGCTTTCTATCCTTGGCATGTCACTTCCCAAAAAAAGAATAACCACTCACCTTAAAAGAAAAACAAGATATATCAAATACCACTTCTCTTGGTGTGAGGGCCACACCCACATGCCCCTTTGATCACTAGTACTGGAACCTTACCATTTTACCTCTTAGAACTATGTGAAACATGATATACATCCTCATGGGGTACATAGGAATGTCCATGAACCTTGCCTTGGGCCCATATTAACTCTCGTTTTCTTGTCTTTTGACCTAAAACCTCTCCAAGGAACACCTGGTGGTCAGAATCCCAGGTTCCCATTCACGTTGGGTTTAATAATTACCCCACCATTTGTCTCCCGCATTTCCTACCATCCATGGTCTAGATTCTAAGACCCTAAACTAAGATCTCCATATAGTAAGGGACTCGACTCCCTCTATCTAATATGTCTCGTTTTCGTATTGAGATGTGTTTTGACAAAGAGATTGAGGTGTGGAATTTTCATGGGTACATTCCTGTCATTCCATGTCCAAGATTCTTGAGCTCACTATTTGGATCCCCATCCTCTTCCCCATTCTATGGGACCCCTTCAAGACATGGTCTTATGCCGCCTCGGTTCACCTACTGTTTCGGGCCAACGTCCGTAAAGATCTCGGATGACATTTTTGACAGGTCCCGTGTTTCGAACATGGTCAGCGGTCGACCCTCATCTGTCTATACATATTCCAAGCTAACACGATATGGATACTGTGTTTCAAACATGGTAAAAAGCTATCCCCTATCGTCATTACACCATCATTGTGATCCAGATTTTGAGTATCATGATTCACACATTTCAACTTCCTCATGTTCGAGTGGAATTCTGACATGCTCGGCTGTACTTCTTCACGCATATAGGTGTGCTACATGGAAGTGTTAGCATCAATAGGATGACATTCACCGAGCGTCTCATCGCCCTTACATGTTCCATCATGTGTCCGGAAAGTCTCACCACTAATTCTTGCTTCCCACATCAAGCATGACTCATGTGGGCTTAGTAGTTTGGTATGATGTGCACCGGCGTAGCCAGGCTTTTCATCGTTCCGCATGACATTAAATTGTGCTTCCAAAATTACGTACGACATGATTCCCACCCACATGGGATACGTAGAGACACCCATGCATTTCACCTAGGGTCCAACCCCATGAATCATAAATCTTGTTCCTCCTAATTTCCAGCCCCTGGCCTGACCCCTTGTGGGGAACCATGAAACTAAAATTTTTCCATGAAAAATTTTGGGATGCCCCCAAGATGACATTGGGATGCGACAACTCCATCACCAGGGAGGTCCTCTCAAAAATAACGAATGATCCATGATCATACCGATGTGTCCATCTAACGTTCTTCCACCAGGGTGGCATAATTTCAACAGTGTTGGATTCTGTTCGAACTAACCATCACTCTACATTCCACACTTTGTGTGCCCACTATTTCGACCCTCTTCCTCTTTCATGTCTATGGAAACCCCCGAACAGTATGGATACTCAGCCTATGGACTGCCTATTGTCCTGGGAAAACATTTTGGAAGAGTAACGAATGACATTTCGAGTCAGTCCCTCTGTTTTGAACATGGTCAGTGGTCATCCCTCATTTGTTATCCCCAATCCAAGCTAATTCAATAAGAATATTATGTTTTGAATGCGGTCAAGAGTTATTCATTATTGTCACGCCACCCCCACAATATTCTGAATCTTGGGTGTCGTGATTCACACTTCCCATTCCCATCTGTTCGGGTTTATTTCAGTTCCCATGGCATTACAACATTCATGAACAAGAGAACACTAGTAAAATGGTATTTCGGATGTTCTCGGAGCTTCATTCTCCAGTCAGGTCTCTCCCATTTCCTCCCGGAAATCCAGACCGATTGTTCAAACCCGGATGCCTGAAGCTTGGTTTTCACTCCTACATTTGGATGGGGTGATAAGGTGGTCATCCCTTGTTTCTCACATCGGGCCTGACCCACATGAGCTTAGGGAATGATCGCTAGACACTCCGCGAACATCACTAGGATGCAATAAACCAATGTAAACAATGGAACTCATGTATGCTACAACATCAGAAAATTCAAGCAAGAAAGTACATTTAAGGGTTTGTAATCATTACAATACCTGAGGGTCGACTCCCCCCATGGATGGTTTGACCTCATCAAAAGAGCGTAGTAGCTCCATGACCCTCTGGATGGTGGCGCCCATGAGTTGCTACTACTTGTTCAGCCCCTGCTCCTCCTCGGCAGCGAGAGGGCACAATTCGTTGGCCGCAATCTGGGCCCACTCCGCATTGGCCCAAATTCCAGACATCTCCTCATAGGCTCGCTTCAGACCCTCTTCGGCTTCTGCTAGCTGGGCCTTCAATCGCAATATTAGCTCAGATTGTGCATTGAGGGAGGCTGAGTTCTCATCTGCCCGATTCTACAGCCGATGGACCTCATCTTCAGCCTCCTGGAGTCTCTTGATGTTTATCGCCTTCCTCCGCAGCCATCCCACACTGAGGTCATGGTCATACTCTCAAATCTTTTCTGCCATAAGATCATGGACAATCGTATGAGGATGCTATGCATCCACTCCCCCTGCACACAGTTCGCACAGTCGAGAGCGAAGTCTGCCCAACTCATCCAACCATAGTGTTTGGGGGTTGTCATCCAACCAACTTCCATGATCTTTGATTGACTATTTTGCTGTTATCCTCATCAGAGGCCATATCGTCCTAGTCGGCGCGTTTGGTAGGCTCGTATGCAGGGAATGCCCCCACGAACTCCTCAGTTGGGTCCACGTCTGGAATTGGATCAAGTGTGGCAGGGCATGAACTGTCTGTTTGATTCTCATCATCAGATCCTACCTCAATAACATCAATAGAAATCCCACTAGCATCCCCACCAGTGATCAGGAGCACTGTAGTTCGGTCAGGTTGGATGCTCACCGCTAGAACCATTGGCATGCCTCTGGGAAGGGTGATAACAGAAGTCCCGAACAACTTCGCCGCAATGTCCTAGTCCAATTGAAGAACTGTACATAAAAAAGGGGGATGTGAATGTCAGTTAACGTGGTCAGGGGATGACAGTCATAAATTCAGTAGAGGAGACTTACAGAGATCAAATCCTTGGTCTTTATCTTGGTTTGATGTCTTCAGGACCCCGATACATGGCCCCCCGTATATGGTTGGAAGGTTTGGAGACTCCGGGGGAGCCGCCTCAAGTGTCCTAGCCCCGCCAGGCATAGAAGTTGATACAACCATGGGTGTGGATCCTGAAGGTCCCACGTCGGCACCAACTGAGGGGCGAGAATGGGGTCCATGCACAAGGTCCTCCTACATAGTGCAGATATTGATAAGGAATCCAGAGTAACCTAAGAGAAGACCCTGAGGAATGAACTTGGTATTTTATGTGGAGGGCCTCCGAGAAATCTTTGAGATATGAGGAATGATCACCAACTTCACCCTCCTCCAACAGACTCCCTCTACCGGCCTCGTCTCCCCGGGACGACTCGTCTGATTCTTCCGACAGAGGAAATCACTCCCTCAGGTCAGCAGCAGATAGTTGTGGAGGGACCATATGATCCAATAGAACCCTGAACCAGTCTTTCATTGGGCGCAGGGCACCCCGGGAGGAGATAATGTATTCTAGTTTGTCCATGTATTTCTCCGCCTCCACCTGCGATACTATAAAACCGGTTCTATTTTGGCCAATACCCAACAAGTACATCCTGATGCGGTTAAGGTGATTCCATAACTTAGATGGGTCGAGGCGTTGCTGATTGACTTACAAGATGTACCAGGCATCCAAGAAGACAAAAATCCCTAGCATGTCAATATGGAACAACCATTTCCCCAGGTATTGAGTATAAATATTGTGGAATCCTCTCGGTTGTATCCCCTCCGAATGACTCTGTTCTCTTGGGACCACTAGGTCCCCTACCGCTATCGGATCAGCTACCACTGCTTCCCCCTCAACTGGTGCGGGCATCACTGCTACAGTAGCCTCGCCACTGCGGGATGACGTTGCCACCATCCGGCCTTGGTCCCCTGGTCAGGGAGGCTCACCATCACCGACTAGAATGGTTGGCTGCTTCATCGTCTCTCCTAGGTAGGCCGCCTCCCATCTCTGGGCATATTCTTTTACCATTCTAAGGATGGTGGTCGGCGGAGGAAGTTCATTCCACATATTCTCGTCTTCCCATGAGAACATGAGCCACATATTACTCATCAAACATGGGTGCTCCTCGTCACACACCTCTATGTAGACCTATGGGGTCAGTCTATGCAGGCACCAGAATTTCCTTACAAACCGGTGTGGGGTGTATGGCTCGCAGAGATGCTCGCGGTCCACCCTGGCCACCAAGACTCATCCTTGAAAGGCCAAGAGGTAGGCCTCGAACTCTTATGCTCCCCAACCATCATCCTTGAAGGCCCTCTTCGGCAATGTGAACAAATTGAAATTGAACTCTTCTACCATCCAGACTCAATTTAATACCGATGGTATGGTCAGCTTGGCCGGAAAACTCCCCATGGCGTTGATAATCGAGGGGCAGAATTTCCACCCTGGAAGCAAAGATGGGATTTGGATACTCATATATCCTCCTGATGTGCACCACTATCCACCCATACAAGAGGTGGAACGGCCCACAAATCCTCTGTGGCCTCTTCAACTTGCTGATGTGCCACAACATCTTATACAACTTGGAGAGCATTGGGATCCCTTGGTTGACATGCCCTCCTATTGCCAATGTAGATTCCATGATGAAAGTGATTGGACACACTCCCATGTTGGTATCCCTCACCATTAGGATCCAACCATAGATGAGAGCTGCAATGAATGCTTCCAGCCTTACTATTGGTTGTTGCTCAGTGTTGACACTGAACCCCCAGGTCATCCACTTTCTATTCTTCAACAGATGCCAGTACGAGTGTTCCTTACTCCGGGCCCCCTTTGGGATAGTTCGAGGTATCTCCAAGAACTGACGGTCTACTAGGATGTTCAGAAACACTTTTAACTAATAATTGATGTTGAAATCCCTCACCGCCTCCTTATCCTCCCCTGGCACAAGATCCATCAATGCCATCGCCAAACGCGGCATCTGCTCTGTATCCTCCCACGCACCCATAGTAGGTAGGAATTCATCGTGCATCGCCCCTAGTATTAGGACCCCCAAGATCTGATGAACTTCCCATAAGCTAATTCCACCCTCCCCATGATGCAGGTGGAATGTATTGGTCCCCAATGACCATCAGCTCAAATGCTCTGACATTAGCTGCTTTGGCAGGTAAATGTGAAACTGGGAAGCCCATGCTGCCTCATACAGGCCCACTCATCTCAGCTCCGCTCCGAACTCCTCACACAATGCACCTACCCAGTAGTCCCAGGCCCAATCATCCATGAATTTTCTACCCTGGAACAGGTCCCATTCCTCAAACCACCACTTATTTGGGTTCCCTAGTGCCGCCTTGAGGATAGTTCGATATAGAGGAGGGGACGTCTCCAGCTGCAATGTCATCTCGTCAACGTTGTACAGAAGGTTGTATAAGCATTCGACAATGATGGGAATGATTTCCTCCTGGGCATGACTATCAACCACCCTAAACAATCGGTGCTGACACGGTATGCTTTGGAACTAGTAATCTAGCTTGTCCCTACTGGCTTCAGGGATGAATACGTCATCCCTCAGCCTGAAGCCATACAAGGGTTACCTCTTACACAATGGTTAGTTCTTATAGCTCTCTGATAGCATCACCACCAATGAACTATGGTCCGAGTGGCTATGGACTAACTCTCCTGGTCCCAATATGTTTTCAATATCATCCCTCAGGGCGGCATTTTCAAGGACCCCCTGGGCAGCTTTTTAGTGGGACATTCAGTTCTAGAACATGGATGATTTTCGGGTTGGTTCATGAAGCTCATTCACATAGTGTGTTTGTAAAGACTGTTTGCGAAGACTATTCCCAGAGCATCACCTAGGTGTTCAAGTGTCGTATCGAGGAGTGCAAACATGGAGTCTAGGAATCATTGTGTTCCACGAAGACTCGATTAGCAATGAACACTCACGGAGTACGTGGTGATTCACAAATCGAGAGTGAAAATGAAAAATTCATGGAGAAGGGAAATGAAAAAAGAGATAGAAGCCCCAAATATTTATAGGATATGGCCTTTGGAGCTTTGCGGCGCTTCCAGTTCGCGCAGAGCTTCATGGCGCGCAGGGCCCACGCATCCCCAATTCACCTTGAAAACCCTCTTTGCAAGCCAAAATCACGAACGACTAAGGATTTTGGAGATTACCCTTAGAATTTGACCCTTGATCTCTCCACGGCTCTAAGTCTAAGGAGGGTGCATTTGATGGCGCCAAAATTTGGTATAGAGAAGGAGCCAAAAAGAAGGCATTGTTTATTGCTTCGTGAAGCTATTTCGTGAAGTCCCCCCAACACTGCGCCCGCCGCGAATCAAGGAGGCGGGATGCTCCCCGAATGAATTTGACGTTCGCGAGCTCGCTATGAAGAAAAGAGGAAGGATGCTCCGCGAATGTAGTTGATGTTCATGAGCCCTCCACGAAGCAAGGAGGTGGGATGCTAGGTGAACTCACATGACGTTCGCGAGCCTGCCGTGAGGCAACCAGGTCCCTATTCACTGCGTGTAAGCTCCGCTTCGCGGTGCCTCTTGCCTATAAATACCAGAATCCCCCCTAATCCCAAAAGAAAGATGATCCGACCTTTCAACTTCCCATCTCCCGAATCATGAATCATCCTTATGCTCTGTAAACCATGAGCTGTGTGAGGTACTTCTGCTCTACGAAGTTCCTCCCCTTTGTCTCGTTTTGATCCCCTCTTCCGAGAAGGATGACTTTCACGAATCCTAAGGGCCTTGGAAAAGTAAGGGGATCCCCAAGGGGACTCAAGTCGTCGTATATAATTTAGGATTTTCGAAACACCCTTCATGTACACATGATCTCCATTCTAAGGTAGGGTCATTGTAATGCACGAAGCAAATTGCTTCACGACTCCTTGCTTCACGAGGCACCTTTGTTCCTCAAGGAAGTGCTCCATGAATTCTTTTCCACTTCGTGAAGCACTCCCCATATGCACCTATTCACTATTCATAGGCTAAGTCGCCCCAGATCACGAAGTACACCCCTTCAAAAGTGCCCTCCGCCACACAGAGCAATAGAGTTTCACAAGGCCCCTGCCTATGAACCCCTCAGCTTGGTAATTCCTTTTCCTGCGTGACCCTCTAGGTTTTCACGATGTGACTTCAATGTCCCTTGGATGACACCGCCCATTGCATTACTTCACCTTATGATTCTTCTTATAGGCACAGTAATGGCTATTTCTTCTTCGCATAGCCACGCTAACGTGGGCCCTGTGGTGGTTCACTTTGTGACACCCCCTCACCGCGGCTTGGCATATCCCCTCTCTGCACAAAGGAGAAGAGGGTACTGGTTATTTATATCCTAGGGTGTAGAGAAAACCCACCTCATCTGAGCTGCAGGACGTTAAAATTTCAAGCACCGTCATCCTCAGTACATGACATTAAACTGTGACCTCTCCTCGTGCCTCGCACGCAGGGTACACCCACCTTGGACATTCTCCATACCCACTGGTCTCTATAGGGGATGATATCCTCTTTATGGGAGTGTTGTTTGTCTTCAGGGGATGAGCGACCATCTCGGTGTAAGCCCCTAACATTCCTATAGGATGCAACATCCCTGCTCCTCCTTTCATCTTCTGTCCCCTGGGCCAGCGAAGGGTGTGGTCGGGAATGGTGCTTCTCATTTATTTGGTCCCAAGTCCCTCTCCCGCTACGATCTGTCGCCATAGGGCCTACCTACTTGAGTGAGTCCTAACCTCTTCGGGCTGCTATCCATACATAATCCCATGTTTCCTCTTTGGGCCGCTAACCACGTGTCATCCCCACTTCACTTCCCATGGATGCACCTCTCACGACGAGATCGTCAGGTCTCTACTATATCTTGTTTATCACACCGAGCATGACTCACATCGGCTTAGAGTGATCACCAACCATGACATGCACCCTGGGCATCCTAGAGTGTAGGCCCCACACCCCCACCCAAACTACAAGGACATTGATCCTTGCCAAGTCAGGGTACGTAGGAAGCCTCCCTGAGTTTCAATCCCACCATCCACCTAGACCCCAGGTTCTTATTCACATCAGTTCACCGACTCCTGCCTCACCCTAGGATGCCTAGAGTGTAAGCCCCACACCCCCACTAAAACTACGAGGACTTTGATCCTTTCCATGGTAGGGTACGTAGGAAGCCTCTCTAAGGTTCAATCCCACTATCCACCTGGACCCCAGGTCCTTATTGACGTCGGTTCACCAACTCCTACCTCACCATGGGCAACCTAGAGTGTAAGCCCCCCACCCCAACCCGAACTACGAGGACTTTGATCCTTGCCAAGGTAGGGTACGTAGGAAGCCTCCCTGAGGTTCCATCCCAACATCCCCTGGGACCCCAGGTCCTTATTCACGTCGGTTCACCGAATCCTGCCTCACTCTAGTTAGCCTAGAGTGTAAGCCCCACACCAGCTTCTGAACTATGAGGACTTTGATCCTTGCTAATGCAGGGTACATAGGAATCCTTCATGAGGTTCAAGCCCATCAACACTCAGGGAAGACTAGAGTGTAATCCCCACACCCACTCCCAAACTATGAAGACTCTGATCCTTGCTAAGGTAGGTTACGTAGGAAGCCTCCATGAGGTTCAATCCCACCACCCATTAGTCACTCTTACCCTATTCACATTAGTTCACCAACACATTGGGCATCCTAGAGCATAAGCCCCAAACGGCACCACCTGAACTACATGGTCATTGATCCTTATTAAGGTAGGGTACGTAGGAAGCCTCCCTGAGGTTCAAGCCCAACAACAATTGGACCCTAGGTCCACCTTCATGTACGTTCTCACCCACCTGAACTACATGGTCTTTGATCCTTTCCAAGGCAGGGTTTGTAGGAAACCTCCACGAGGTTCAATACCAAAAACCATTGGACCCGAGGTCCTCATTAACGTCGCTTCCCGACCACCTGAACTATGAAGTCTTTGATCCTTGACAAGGCACGGTACATAGGAAACCTCCACATGGTTCAATCCCACAAACACCCAGCTGTTACGAACCCCTCCATGTCGGTTCACCCCATCCCGCATGACGTTAAACTATGGACCACTTTTAGCATCACGCCGTTGTCACTCCATTCAGTAGTAAGTCGTTGTCACTCCATTCAACGGTAAGCCATTTTCACCTCATTCAGTGGTAATCCATTTAAACCCCATCCAATGGTAATCCCTTGTGACCTCAATCACAGTAAGACATTGACAGCCCTATCCAGCGGTAGACCGTTGCGACCTCATCCAACGGTAAGCTGTTGAAAACCCCAATCAACGGTAAGTCATCATCTGATGAACTACGTGGACTTTGATTCCCCGCCATGGGGATACGTAGGAAGCCTCTTCATGGATCATGCCCAAAATCATCATCATCCTCATGATGGTACCATCACATCCACCATCCCCTTCACAAAACCTTTCATCATCCATCCTTATTCTTACCCGGGCCACCACATACTGGTGGGATCATGCCACCCCATTCCCCATTCCCACTAACAGCATTCGGGAGGCCACCCAGACGGTGGCCCTATTATTGGTGTTCCCTCTATGGGGTTCCTCCACCTGAACCATGGTAGTTATTGTTCTGATCAGCCCGATCTGTCTCTGCTGGACGCTAGACTTGCGGTAGACCCTGTTTTAATCATGGGAAGCTAAGGAAAACCTCATATACATGACCATGGTATATGATTCCCCGCATTGGATGTGGGATGCCTTGGGCTTCCACACCATATAGAAGCCCTATAATTAGGCACAAAAGACAGATACCCTAATCCCTAGCATCCAGACATGCCAATGATACCCAACATGAATACTCCCCTAACCGAAGGTTTCTAACCTGACCGGACCCCTTGGAATGTACTGACAGAAGTAGTGTAATTAACTGGAGTCCATGAAGATATGGTGCCAAAAAGAGTTTCATGGAGAACATCTTACGTCTATGAGGGAGACCTGGACTAGGTGACGAGTTCTGAGGAGGAATCCACGGAAGGAAGAACCAACATCCCATCATCCCGTTTTGATCAAGGAGCAGATGTCCCTAAATAAGGAGCGGATGTCGCCCACCTTTGGAAAGCAAGAATGAGGGGCAACAAAAACTGCGTCTGTCATCCCCGAACGAGATGGACGCATGTGCCCTAGCGAAAGTGTCAGAAACATATATATAATTATTATTACATATTGTATCCACCAATATGAACCTAGTACATGAAAACATAAGTGGTGATATACCTAAGATACTAGTGCTGGCTAGACCAAGTGTAACTTAGACATCTATGACCAGTCTAACGAGCCTAAAATAACATGAAATATGGTATATTCCCTACAACCTAATAAATTGAGAGATTTCATGATACAACACTTTAGATAACAAGTGATCTTCCATGTAAACACTCTAATCATGAATCATAGTTCCTCAACCTTATGTCTATATAGTATCACTAGTGTGAGATTCCATACCCAACACTAGATAAGGGAGTGTGATTGTATTCCATGCTCAACACCCCTTTCCATCATACCCATCCTTTATAAAGTCATAGTTAGATGTCTTAATTTAATTTTCTACATTAGTCAATACAACTCATGTGACAATTATACCAATCATATATATATATATATTCATGACATAATTCATATTGATGTAAATAAAAAGACACATGAGGGAAACACGTTTCATATTTCAGAATAGCCAAGATCAAATCCATTCAAAAAAAAATTAAATTCAAATTATGCATTGAATAATGTATAACCAAAAGGCATTCTCTTTCCATACATTGAAGTATTTACAATTAATCTAATTTATTCAATTTATTTAAAGAAGAGAATACCATCTGTCATAATCCACTCACTCATGTTCAAAACCATATAATTCATTTAATTACCTATGCACTGAAATTTTAGTTATAAGTCTCATTGGGTCTTTTGAGAAAGTGACATCATCATAATGGGATTTTCATACTTGGTAAAATGTCTTAGAATGCTAAGTCAAACTCTTAATAGGTTCTTGGGATCACTTATCACTTATATACATGAGGGAAAACCAATTTATAAGCTCAGGGGGTCACATAATCGGTGACATGGTCATCAAGGAAACTACATTATTGGTAAATTCTAACTATAAGAGGGCCAAACACCTAATATATTATTTGGATTTCATTTAATACCCTTGAATCATGTCAAATTTAATTTAAAAGATATGTCGAACACTAAGAGGAGTTCCAGGAAATTTTAACCATTTGACCATAATGGCCAATTCTACTTGGAAAACACATGGGGTGGCCATATATGGTTTTTTAAACTTTTAATATATCATAAAATAACAAAATGGTATATAATAGGGTGAAATAGTAAATTTTACATGAAGGATTCAATATAAAAGTGAATCTGGGAAAAGGATGACATGAGGCACAATTGCATAATTTAAAAATAACAACAAAAGATAGTAAAATGACATGACCACCTACCTCAAGGCCATAGACACCTACTTTCCCAATATAAACCTCATAATAGAAGTATGTTAAAAGGAATCTGAGAAATTGTCCAATGCCCAAATAATAGGGAAAATGATCCTACACCTAAATAGAACTATGGATTGAAAGATAAAAATTGAAAAAAGTTTATAAACAAGGAGAGATTTCTAAGATGGATCTAACACTTTAAATGGATCAATGAATGAAAACAATATGGATGATATTTGTTAATGCCTATGAGAGGGTGTTCTTGAGCTCATTATAGGTGGATAAGTGATTATGATCTTTTTTAGGGAAGTTGTAAAAAGGATAAAGGGTAAAACCAAAGTGAGGTAAATTTTGGTCATTTACCCCCAAAATATTATGGTGCACAGTTTGGTCACATGGTTTGGCCAAACGTTGAGAAAACCATTATCAGTTCACTACTACCTAGGGAACACCACATGGTAAGGCGCATGACATGACTAAACATGCACAAACCATTTAGAATGGATCTTTTCCATATCTGAAAATTTCTATAAAGCCATGAGGCCAAATATTTTTTCCCATATAGGAGCTCTAGGATCTAAATGATCCATGAACACACATGTGTCCTCTGTGACATTATTATACATTATTATTATGGCTATTTAAGGAAAAATTTAAAAACCTAGTGACATGTACCTTCGTTGAAAATAACTATCCTTACAATCTCCCCTCTTTATAACTTCTCATCCTCGAGAAGCCTTTCGGAACAATAAAAACATCACCCAACCTATAAGGGTCATGTAGTCTAAATCAAATAGAAATGTTGTCACCCATAATGCTCAATGCAACTCTATGAAAATCTAATTCATTAAACAATTAATCCATAAAAACCTAATACAGTGATAATTTCCTAACTAAAACACTACAATGGTACTTACTCAAGACCATTTAGCTAAAGACACTATCACATAATTATCTCATTAAAAATCAGATAGATAGAGCTTCCACAACATACGTTCAAGAGTGGAAAGGGGCCAATTCTAACCCATAAAACCTCCACCATCAGAATATCCTTCCGAACCATGCCTCTATGAATTACAATGATGCAACTAGAATAATTTATTAACTAGGAGAACTGATTATATAGGATGTCATATCAGGGACCTCATTGAGAAGAAATGATTGAATTCTGATCAACCTAATAGAAACTATACGTGAAAGCTTTCCTAGAAGACACTACCACCCCTTACATCACATCCAACTTAACCCGGAAAAATGTTTAAAACATCTCCCTACCAAATTTATACATCAAATTGGAAATTAAACTAGTCAAGCCACGTATAGCTAACCATCGCAAAGAATTTTGACTTATATGATAGGCATATTACAAAATGATACACAATGAATTCTTCTAAGTCATATTGTGTTTCCAAAGAGAGCATTCACTGAAGCCTATACTTTAATTTTGATGGAGTACTATAATTAAACAATTACCTATGAGCTAGAAAACAAGCCCAAGATGACCACATATTCAAAAAACTATAGTATAATTAACTAACTCTAGGTAGTCCAAACTCCATGTTTACAAGAATGATGTTAGTATAAGACATGACATCTATAAAAAATCATTGACTTAGATGAGTATAACAACCACCTGGAGATCTCGTCAATGGAAAATAGCTGGTGTCCAAGATTTATCCAAGGATTTCCAACATGGGAACTCCAAATATCACTCGAAACTAACCAAGACTCTATAGGAAGAAGTCCAGTGTGTAACACTAATAGAGGTCACACAACAAGCCTAACATCTTTTAAATCTTTAGCGGGTTGTAAGGAAAACACTATCTTAGTGTATCAAGGATCACATCAAGATAGGGGAAATTTTTTTCACTAATCAAGAATACACTAAGAGGATACCTAATATTACCAAGAAGGCCAATGGAACCTAATTCTGAGTGAATTCATTTGAAAGAATCTTGTTTTTACCAGCCGATGCATCTGCATAACCCGATCATAATCCTTAACCACAGAAGGCATCTCAGGATCACTGAAGATTTTGTACCGAAGTTCATCCATGAAATTCTTTGTTTCTCAATGTTGTATACACAACCAACTAGAAACATTGTCATGTTTTAGATCAAGAACCGACATGATTTTGAATTCCAAAAACCAAAGGAATTAAAGACATCCTAACTATTTGGATAATTGTACAACATGGGTGTGTTCCTTCTACTTGGAAAAACATAACCACTAGAAATGAAGTGATGATACCCATCTTATGATTTTCGTAGTCGTTGAAAGAAGATATTTACTATCCACTCATAAGAATGATATATCAAAAACCACCTTAAACTTCACTGTATCAGTCCTCTAAGTCACAATAACTATGTCATATCATTTGGAAAAAGATTAAATGCAATGTTACTGGAGTTTTATAAAACCTGAACCTACGAAACAGTATCCAATGCATTAAAAAAACATTATTGCTTCAACACCCTAGCCACTCTACTAGAAATATTATCTGATAATGTACTCGACATCCCAAATCCCAATTATTCCATAGAACACAACCAGATCTTCACATCATTTCACAACTCGATGAGTACTGAAAACATGAATGTATACTACCTCAATTCTTAAAAAATAAGATGGACACCGTATGATAATATCCATAGTCTATCCTCCTTATTAATTAAAGTATTTTATGGCCCACAAATATAACTAGATATAATTCATATTATCCTATATGATTTTACAATTGAATGAAAACCTCATGAGTCACCTAAGGAAATGGAACCGGGTCACAAGGCCTACTAGGAATCTGACCATGATTTATGCATGTATAACATGATAAAAATGAGCAATAATCGATGCTCACTCCAACAAAAGGTCACGGGAAGAAAGGATTCAAAATTAATGTTTTACCATCTATCTCAGTTTGATTTGATTAAAAAACAGAACTCCCTCTGATCAGATATTTAATAGGGTTCCTAGCTTAATAATACAATGAAATTTTTGGATCTCAAGGCCCAAACTCTAAGTGGTTTCTATAGATACAAATGAATGACATTCACCTATTTCATATAAATAAGATAATAAATTAGAGGATATTTTAATAGTGTCTAATATAATAAAAGTTTTGGAACTCTTCTCCTCCAACATTGGGTGAATGGTATGTAACTGGAATGTATTGTGTCCCTAGGTCACAACCAAACTACCCTGAGAAAGCCCTCCATGATTGCACTAATCATAAGTATGACTACCTAATCCATGAATTCCACCTAGTCTGAATAATGTGGGAGTATCCCATATTCCATCCTGTTATAATTTTATGGTCCCTGCTCCTGATCATGGAGTGCGCATAGATCCACACTCCCTAGGCACTATAAAAAAGGTTCTGAAGAAATGCTAAATATGGATAATCCTTATACATCCCCTGAACTCTTCTATATCACATAATCATTTAGGTTTCATATATCCTTTCTTCTTTTACTGGTAAAAAATATAGATAGTATGCATATGGGGTGCCTGGCTACTTTTACCTCCATGATAAACCTTGAAGAACCACTGGTAGCTTTAGGTGATGAACAACCCTGACTGATACCATCAACTTCTCTTAGATTCCACTCCATAATAGAGTTATAGTTTAAGATTTTAAAATGTTAGTCTACCTAAATACATTGAACAATTTTCATATAGCATAAACCAACCCATCCCCAAATTGACTAGCGATCATAAGATCATCAACTACTAGAGATGAAGTGAACCGACACCCCCTGATGAAATTTGAAGAGTATTCTATTACTGAAATACTCCCTTGATTCATGTTCATGAATTATTTATCTCTATCATTCATAAACGTTTGGAGAGTTAACTATTCATTGAATATGGTTTGAAAATCCATGTAGACCACGTCACGATACATATATGCCGATGTGTAACATCCCACCACCACTTGGACAAATCGGGAAGCATACAAGAAATTAGCTTCAACCTAGGATCTGGAGGAATCTCATGATTATTGAATATAGAGATGATTTCATTGATCCAAGCCCCCATATCATGAGGTCTCTTTTCCCATAAAATTGTTCGAGGATGTTGCTGCTAAAACTACCAAGTTATATCATCCATGCTCAGGGAATGGAAAATAATGATTTTCATATTCAGAATCATTCATATAAGAACCTATAAAACTACACATTAGTGCCCATATTAGGTAAAGGAAGAGGTTCCACAGGTGGATCAATGGGAGGGATCACTGATGGCTTAGGGTCTTCTACCTCAGTAGCATAGTCATCACCGCCTCCAGTGCGTATGACTGAAGGAAATCATGGAAGCATAACACTACATTTTCTAACACATGACTTAGAAGAGAATTATGTTATTTAAGAAATTTCATTAAATAAAATATGATAGTAATAAATCCTTCATAATAATAGATTGTACCTCTCTACCTACTCCAAAATCCCAAACTATGTAATAGAGAAAGACCATAGAGGGACATAATATAATAAGACACAACCACTTCCCACTACTAAGGTCGGTCTCAAATTAATTTCTATGTGTTAGATATGTTTATAATATAGATTTTTTCAATTTAAAAGTCATATTAATTTTCAAATTATGATAGTTTTTACATTTAAATCAGTTAGAATGGTTGAATCATGTGGTTTAAAATTTTCTAACACATTGGGGGCCAAAAACCATATGAACCAAAAACATTTCATCCACTTGACCCACACCATAACACATTCCAGCTCATGAAAAAATAGTGGTCCATTTGTCAATATTCCATAATTGACCACATATGGTGTATTCTGTAAATTATTTCAAAAAACACGGTTAGGTTAATGTAGGAACGTTATATATCAATTATGATTTTTGAATCCCTATATGAAATTTCATCACAATTCAATATAATCAAGAAAAAATCAATAAAAAACAAGAAAATAAATGATGAAAATAAAATGACATGAAAAAAATGCATGGCCTAATAATCATATTATTCCAATTATGTTTCACGTACTAATGAAAGCCCTAATTTTATTAGGCATAGGTATAAGAAATCATAATTTCAAACATAAATATATCAATAAAAACAGAAACAAGTTTATCACCTAATGGTGATGTCATATCAATTATCAATAGAATAATTAGAAAAAAAATACCCATCCCTAGTAATTTGGGTTTCCATCATACATGGGTTATATACATTAAGGAACAAGGTCAATTATAAATTCCATTAACTCCTAATCTCAATTTTAATACTCAAACAATAATAAAAAAGGAAAACATTGGGCTCTAATACCACTTTTAAAAGTTTTGAATTGGGATCCACTTAACCCATGCCCCGAGCCGATGGGTCGCATGGCCTTGTGTGTGCCTCCTTTTATACATGAGGTTACCAACTATTAGTGAGGGTGTAAAGCTGGTAAAGTGGAGAGACTACAACCACATATCATAGTGGCATAATCGAAATAAGTAATAAACATACACAATTGCATAACCATATACAAATATATAGAATCAATAAACTATGGAAGTGTAAATAGACAAATGATTAAATAATCCACGGAAGAAATACATAACTGAACAAATTATTATAATAATAAAAAGACTCCAAGGTATTTTCTGATACATGTATGCATGGAATGGTGTAATAAAAAAAGTAAATAGGTAGAATCAAGCATGCTATAACATGTGGAACCTTAGTCAAAAACTAAGGCATGATTATCAAAAATAGTAATACTGCTACAAAATTCTAAAATATGGTTTTTTTACAATTTTTTTTCATAAAATTTAATCAAATCCCAAGGTTGGTCCTCCAACCATGTGATTTTATAGTTCACTTCTTGGTTGGAAATCCCATCCACAACATTGTTCACTTCCAGGAAAGCATGTGTGATAATATGATTAATCTTTAAAATGGAATGTAAACAATACATTCATTGAGTTGTAAGTGGCCAAGAAAGTTCCACCACCCCTTTTCAAAGAGAATCGCAATGGTGCTTTAGTATCTTTCTAACCGAATATTATTCCAAACCTGATTCCTTATAAAGGTAACTACCTTGATGAAACTCAAAATTTACACCTCCAAATAAGTGGAAAAGAAACAAGATCCATAGAAAACACCAAGAAGTATCCTAGAATAGTCTCTATAGACTACACCACACCCCACAGGATCTAGGCTCCCTTTAGATGCACCGTCAACATTAAATTCTATCGATGTAAGGAGAGGGTCATTAAAAAATTCTTCAAAAGCATGATGAGTCTAACTTTACATTATTTTAACTCATAATCTCCCTATGATGATAAATCTTCTTATGGAGTTACTGCAGTTCACCTTCTAGATCAAGGTAGCATCCTTGATGGTGATATAGATCTCCAACTAACCAATATTTAAATTAAATGAGTGTTTTTTATGAAAAAAATAATTTATGGAATAACCAATCACAAGATGATTTTGGGCCCTAATATGGTCCAATATATTCCTGTTGTAATCAAAGATAATAAAAATATAATTTCAAATAGTAGCAACACAAGCATGGTAAAATGTGATTCATTTCCACTCTATGCTAATTTCATAGTCACCATTAAGAGAAAATAGGAACCCATAATGATAGAAGACAAAATTATGTGGGGACCCAGTTATGATAAATTCTCCAAACCAGAGAGAATCCTGAAGTCGTAATCCAAGTCCTATCAAAATTTTAAATCCAAGAAAAATTTGTATTTGAGTCCATAAAAGAGTGTTTGTATATAGTTTTTGAGCAAATAGTGCTATTAGGGGAAGGTCACCAAATTAAAAATTCATCAGTGATAAAAAATGGTAATTATTAATAATATTGTATGTTTTATTAAGAATATAAAAACCAATAGAAGTAAAATCATCATTATTAGAAACATTAATATTCTCATGCATGATCTTAAGATCAACCATATATATTAGTGGGGATCCAATCTAGTTTTATAACTAGAAATTCATCGAATTATTTCTATTAAATCTCCTCCTAGAGTGAGAAATAATTTTGAAGAAAGAGAATTTAATAGACTACCTGATTGAGGTGTTTATATAATTTAGGTTTCCAATATTCTGTTTATCATGCAATATGTTTAATTCCCTACATCCCAATAGAGTGAGAAACATTATACTACAACACTCAGGATAGCGACTGAACCACTATGGAAACATTATAATCATGGAACATAGAACCTCATACCAATGTGCATATAGTATCAGTGGTGTGATACGTCATACTCGACACCTGATGTAAGGGAGTGTGATTATCCACCATGATGAACAACCCTTTCCATTGTACACAACCAATATAATTGCATAATCGTATTTCATAATTTAATGTAAAAAATGATGCATTACCTCTCATGTGATAAGTCTACCAAGACTTTATATATATATATATATATATATATTTATAAGAAATGAAAATTTATATTCAAGTTAATAATAATACACATGAGGAAAACACCTCTCATATTTCACAATATCCAATATCAAATCTGCTCAAGACATTACAATTCAAATATTGCATTGAATAAAGCATAAAAATTCATGGTCAAACCATCCTTTTAATACATTCCAATTAGTCCAATTGATTCATTTTATTTAAGGGAGAGAATTCTATCCTACATAATCCAATCCTAAATGATCAAAACCATTTAACTCATTTAATTACCTAAGCAAATAAATTTATTTTATTTGTCTTGTAGGGTCTTTTGATAAAGTGTAATGGTCATTATGGGATTTTCCTAATTTTTAAATTACGTAAGAATATTCGGAAAGAAAATTAAGATGTTCTTTGTAGTTGGGGTTTGGCATAGTGGTAAGCACCACATAATTCTACTTGGAAAATGGGGGTTCAAAACCCATTGGGCACAGGGTACTATAGCAGCACTGTAGCACTATTGTAGCAGCTGAGATAATGTTGCAATGGCGGCACTATAGCGGCGGCAGGGGTACTGTAACAGCGGCGGGTACTGTAGCAGTGCGGGTACTATAGTAGTACTATTCACAGAATGGGCCTTGGGCAGAAAAATTGTGCCTATGGCCTATGTAATGGGCTTAATTCCCACTCGGCCTTTAGGCTATGTAATGGGTCTCCCTCTACCCAATTAAAGAGGTCTTTGCTTTGTTTCAATAATAAAAAACGAAGCTTAATCCCCAACCTTTAAAAAAATTATGATGTTATTTGGATCCTTAAGCACTTAGATATATGAGGTAAAACCCATTTATTAACTCATAGGATCACTTAGAGGGTGACATGATAATCAAGGCAACTTACTATGTGGGGAATTATAACTATAAGAGGTCTAAAACCTAAAATTTTATTTGGGTATCATATAATACCCTTGAATCTAAGGAAATTTCAATTTAAAGCTACTTTAGAAACAAATTGGAGTTCTTGGAATTTTAAACCATTTCACCATAATGTTAAACTATACATGAGAGACACATGGGGCCACCATATATTGTATGTGAAACCTATAAACTAGTATAAAAGAATCTAATGATATATAATATGGTGAAATGATCAATTTAAAATGAAGATTTCAATATAATTGAGGTGCTTGAAAAAGGTTGGAATGTGGTACATGACAAAATTACGAAACATCAAAACATTACAGGAAAATGATATGACCACCTAAATTAAGGCCATATATGAATCCATTCTCAATATTGGCCTCATATTCAGAGTAGGTTGGAAGATATTTGAGAAACAATAAAATTCCATGATAACAAGGATAATGACCATATACCTAAATTGCATAATGGATTTAATGATAAACTTGTATAGTAGTCAAGAGTCTAGGGATGCTTTCTAAGATGGATACAAGCTTCTGATTTATTAAGGAATAAACACCAGATGGATATTCTACTTAAATTCTTATATAAGGGAGTTCTTGAGCTCACAAGAGGAGAAGGGGTGCTAGTCTACTAGAGGGATGAATGAAAAGGTAAAAATGTTTAAAAACATAAGGGAGTGGAATATTGGGCATTTGAATACTACCTGGGACAGACCACATAGTTATGTGCATGATTTTACTATCCATGTGCAAACCATGTAGAATGGATTTGTCCCATATATGAGACTGGCCACACAAACCTGCACCCTTGGTCGCAAGGATTCAAACAAAACCATGTGTCCCTGCCTTTTTCCCCACATTAGTGC
The DNA here is from genome assembly GCA_963277665.1 of Viscum album. Taxonomy (NCBI): domain Eukaryota; kingdom Viridiplantae; phylum Streptophyta; class Magnoliopsida; order Santalales; family Viscaceae; genus Viscum; species Viscum album. The sequence continues at coordinate 284,133,715 of OY728151.1, read as the reverse complement.
TATGAGCTCCAAACGATCCATGAATGAACCTACGACCTCTGTGAAGTGATTAGACGTTGTTATTAGGTCTATTTAAGGAAAAAATTTAAAATCTAGTGATTCAAACATTAGTTGAAAAGGTGGGTTGTTACAGATAGTTATTTATATATACTTCTTCTAGTATTATAAAGAGAAAGGACATTTTTTATAGCTATAAAATAGAATTTGGTTATATTTTTGGAATATTGTTTTCCTTTGGTTGATGGATATTAAGAAATAGCTATGACTTTTAATATACAAAACATTTAATTTAAGACTAAAATGGAAAAGGTATTAGAATATAATAATATTTAATATCTTTTCAGAAAACAATCATTATTTTTTAAGATAATTGATCATCATATAAGAATTTTTAAAGCATGTAAAACATTTCCATAACTCATAATACTTTCAGTTTCATTTAACATTTTATGTAGCTAAAATTTGATTCTATAAGACTTTGAGACTGAGATTTTAATACTTTTTCTAAAATCATAAGACTTCTAATGTCCTTTAGAATTACTCTATCATTCCAAAAAACTAGTGGAGGCATGGAGAAATCATAATTATATCAAAGGTAATCTAAAATACATTGAATTATTATAAATATCAGTTATTTTAAAAAATATATTAAATTAACTTCGTCATATGGTCCCTCTAGAGGTGGTGTAAGGTTGGTTTACCCTCATTGCGTTGTTTAAATATATGTTCATATGGATTATGAATTTTTTAAATTTAGAAACAAATAGTAAGATGAAAAGTTAGTTCATAGTGTTTATTTGGATTTCAATTCAATGGTTTGTGACATAAATTCTAGAATTCTAGTCATATTTGATCATATTGATTATATTAAATATCAATCATAATTTATGATTCATATTTAGGTAAGAAACAACTATTGAAACATGAAAATTTTAGAAAGGGAAACTATGTATTTGTATTATAATTAAATATGATAAATTTTATGGAAAATTAATATGTATGTGTAGGTATTAAAATTAAAACGGATCAATAATATAACAAGGAATGACAAATAAAATATTTAGGAAATAAAAATTCCATTAAAATTTGTGTTGTTACTGCTAGTTTTTCTCTCTCATTTATGATTTTTTATGTTTTATTATATATATTTATTTCTCTCTAATATAATTGAAATTATCCTTTATATATAATGGTAAATTCCTTGGGAGGTCATGTAAGGGAAGGAAATTTAGTTTTAATGCATGAGTTTCAGATTCAATTAATAAAATAACTATTATTTAATAATTGGATTCAGTGTTATGTGGAGGTTTAGGTTTATAATGTGACTATTTTTTAATATTATTTACTTCTTTTGTTAAATGGTCATTTATCCCACTCTACTTAGTTTAGTCTATATATTATGGAATTGACTAATCTGATGGGATAAATGTATGTTGGTTGTTTGAACAGATAAGGCCTCTACTTTAAATATTACATATTCTTGAATTAAGTTAATAATTCACAGCAAGGATTTTTTCAGGTTTAGTGTTTTAGGGAATTAGGCCATAACTATTACATTACATCTAAAATATTTTAAAGTAGACACTTCTACTAAGTATCCATTTTTTCATAAAATAAAAACTCTTAAAAGAAAACAAGAATTTTTTTTGATATATATCTTCTTGAATTATTCCTTTCTCTTACAATTCCTAATATCCTGTGAAAAAATATTCAACAACATGGGATGAGCATAAAAATATTAGTAAGGGTTATAAATAAAGGGATGAAAACATTATTTCATCAATGTATACCAATAAATGAAATCATACTTTTCAATCTTTAACATACCACACAAGATCATATGATTTATGAATAACAAATGGAAATCATAAATCATAAAGGTAACTTGTGGCATAGATAACGTACTAAAAATGTAGCTTTCATAGCTACAAAGGGAGTTATGTTTGGAATACCCATCATAATATATTCACTAAATCTCTTAGTAGAACCATTAAACTTTTCCTCCGTCACATTACCCAATTCGTTGGAGAGCTATCTCAGGCTCACCATCCCTTAGTTTATCATGGAGCCACCCGTATATGTAATCAATTCTCAAGAACGATAACATAATCATAACACATAAAAAATCATAAAGGAAAGTTAAAATTTACACATTACAATAATAATATATCATTAGAATATATTGACATAATAAATCCATTCTCAAAACTATTTTCAAAACCAAGATACGTAAAAAATAAAATATGGTATTTATTTTCCTTTTAAAAACATTATGACTTGTTAAGGAAACCAAATATCAAATAATACCCCCAGTGGTGGAAAGGTTGTTGAGACAGTGTATGTTAAAAATAAAAATTATTTTTGTCACTTAGTAAAACTCTATGTAGGGAAAATATTCCCTTTGAATGAAATTAATGGTCAATGGGGTTTATACACCATATAAAATAAATTCATGTATTAATCAAAGTACCCCTCAATAAAAGGATATTGAGATGAAGTCCCTTAAAAAGATAATTTTGTAAATAAAATAGATTGATTATTTGTATTCAATATAATAACACTTAAAGAATGTATAAATACATGATAAGATATAAAAATTCATTTATCATATAATCAAATAATGACATAAATAAGAAAGAGAAGGCCAACCCAATGAATGGAAATTGGGTTAAGAAGTTCTCTTACCTTGTGTCCGACTTGATACATTAGTTCTTTAATCTCATGAATAATAAACTAAAGTTAATTTATATTTTCTTAAGAACCTTTATCATGTATATTATTCCTTTTATATTACTTATTTCCACGTTATAAACATTACATAATCCTTTAAGATAATAATGGTCATTTTCTCGATATTTGGTACTTGAGTCAGAAATAAACTTCTTATAATTAAAAGTTGTCTATGTTGTCAAAATCCCATTATCTCCAAAATTATATTCGTGATTTAGATATCATATATATCATATATATCGAGTATATATATATGTATTTATAATAGCACGGTAACATTTGATGATAATAAATGAAATGCACTATTCATGGACACGGTAAGCCGTACATATGCATGAACTCCACCTTAATTTAAATATCATATTTAATGGAATTAAAACTTAATGATAAATAAGGATATTATAATTATAGTATAATATCTTATATAATTTAATTAACTCCATCCTTTATACTTTCTATGTATATCATGAACGAGTCATATCACTTTGAGGGGGAGGTAGTATGCACTTCCTCAAATGAAATTGTCGTATTTACCCATTATGAAAACCATAAAAGTGTGATATAAATGAAAAATAAATAATCATAGAGACAATATAAATAATATATATATATATATTACATATAAATATAGTTCCATCATAATGGCCACTATAAATGACGGTAGGAGATAATTGAACAAGCACTGTTTCGTGAGGCAGTAGCTCTCCATCCAGAGAAATAGTATATTCATATCCATTATATGGAGGTTTATTGAAATGTAGTTATAATCCTTATCATAACATAATCCTAGTATATTTATGATGTAACACCCCAAGAATCTATGGTACACTTCCATTTGAATAATACAGTAGCTTGCGTTGTACGCAACTTGGAGTTTTAACACACCACGACGAATCAAACTGGCCATTATGAATAGTAATACCCACTTTATGAAATTTTATTTTTCAAAATACACTTATTTTTTGAATTTATAATAACAAAATTATCTTAGGGTGAATTTTTGGTATTTTTCTGTAAACTTTCAATTTTTTATGAATAGTGAAAACAATATGTTGTTGTTTAAACCCGACTTTTTATTTAAATAATTTTTTGTTTTATTTAAATTTATATTATGTAAAAATATATATATAATACCAATATAAGTTCAAGGTAATTTATTAGTGTAATGCCCTGAACCTAGATACCCAGAGTCGGTGCATTACTACATAACATTGGCATGATCACAAAGGATCAAGTCTCAAAAGACCGATTAGTTTAGTAGTCTTGGAAACACTAGATATATTCATAAGTCTTACATTACATCATAAGGTACAAAAAACTACAAAAACATCTTGTCTTCATATCCCCTCATACTATCCCTGCAGGTCATTCATAAATTACTTCTTCATAATCCTGGGAAAAATAAAACATTGAAAGGGGTGAGCTCATATGCTCAGTAAGGATAACATTATAGCAGAAGATTTCATAGATAATCATAAACACTTAAGGCAGTTTATAACTAAAACAAAATCCTTTTTAAACTTGAACTTCAGCATAAAATGGAAAAGATAAAATAAAATAATGCCATTTACTTACTCAAATGGATATTCTACTAGTCGAATGATCACATGCAATATCAATAACCACTTTCATAATGATGGAATGCATAATGCCAGACTATCATAACCACATAGCCAAGGCCTCGTGCCAAGACTACAAATAAGATTTTGCCAAGGCCTTGTGACAAGACACTAGTTTGTCTCATGAGACCTACCGATACATCGAGGAGCTATAGCGGGCTCCACCTGTCACTTATTAAGTCCAATGCATTCCTCATATGAACAGGTTTAAACATAACATAAACATTCGTATTAAAACTAGCATACAAAATGTCAATACTTTAACTACAAACCATGAATGGTATAAAAATAGCACATCCACAGTCAAACATAACTCATTTGATACAATATGGAAGATTGTATTGTATCACATTAACCTCAATCAAGAATAATGAAGGATGTTGACATAGATGAAAATAATCATCAAAACTATTTGAGAGAAATATCCCCCTTTTTCTTGAAATCATTTAAAATTCACACTATTTGTCAAGAAGCCATTTAAAAATAGATTTTTGAATCAAAGTGTCCCATACCACTGTGAAACTTTTATAAGGAGTTTTAATTTTTAAACTTTAATGTCCATATAAATAAATCCTTATAACCATTTTTTAAAACATGGACATTGATGAGAAAGATTTAGAAGAATAAGTCTTTAAAACATTTAAAAATGGTATTTTAGTTAGAGTTTCTAACCAAAAGGGAGACACTTGAATACAAATAATTGAGGAAATAAAAACATTTTAATATCATAAGAATATATTAATTAATGATATACTATGTCAAAGTACATTATATACACCACATAAAAGTTATTTGTTGTATAACAACAATGAAGTCTCAATGGAATGTAAATTGAGATGAAATATCTCATAAAGGTCATATCCTTAGGTTAAGGATAAATCAATTAAATAGTTATGTGTGATAAATACAAATACACTAAATATGATTGGATATTTAGTGTAAATAAATAAAAGGATATTCACACATAATCTTATAAAAAACACCAATGAATTGGATGTTTAACTCAACAAATGGAGAGTGAGTCAAAATTACTCTTATCAAATTCATATCGATGACTTGAGAAATTATCAATTGAGTGATTATGTGTATAAAAAGTATATCCACATAAAATGGGAGTGGAAATTATGAAATAAGCAAATGAATAGTTATTCCACACATAATCTTGGAGTAAAATAATCAATGATGTTTGCGTAAAGCCGAATAAATGGAAATTGAAATTTCAAATTCCCTTATCGATTAAGTAACTTATGAAACATAAACCCATGAAAGAAGAATCATAAAATGATGATGTAAATTACCATAAATTAAAGTATAATACACAATGAATACAATTATGGGTAGTACACATACACCACATGCAATAAATAAGTGGTGAACAATGGAATTCTCACGAAATTAAGAGTGAGATAAGAAACCCCTTACCTTGTACTTTTCCTTGGTTGGGGTAGGTTAACCTCCTGTATAATGTTGAAATAATTTTTATTAAACTATTCATGAATCATATACATTAATATGATATCATATATGATCTTTTAACATTTCTTTGTTAATAATATATTAGAATTATCGTCGTTTTGGGTGTTAACTTACTCGTTTTATTTTAAATGTTTTGTTACGTAAGCCATGTTTTTCATGGATAGGTTGTGTCTTATTAATATTTAGAATGATATAAAGTTCTTAAACATTATTTTTAAATCATAAAATGATAATTATACTTGAGTGGATATGATGGAGAATTAATCTCATCGCGTTCGTGGAGACGGTAGTCCGTACGTATGCACGAGCGACAATATCATGCTTTTGATATTAAAATAATATATAAATGGATGGTATATCATATATAAAGAATAATTATCATGTTATATTTATTATTTAAATGAGTTACACATCATTATTATACCCACCCAAATAATAATATATTGAATAACAATTACACCACGACGTGGAGACGGTAAGCCATACGTACGCACGTATGGTGACATGTTATTCAAAGGGTGGATAGAATACTGAATATGGTTGTACCATATTTATAATAACATCACAGTATATATAAGATACTGGATTTATTATTTTATAATGGTAATAACAAAGAAAGAAGAAGTGGAAGAAGAAAGGAACTTGAAAAGGGGTGGTGAAAACATTACCTCTTCTTCGGGTTCTTCCTTTTGATTTGATCCAAAGGGCTCCTTAGGTTGGCTTTCTGATCAAAATAAGGCCTCTTCGTTGTATTGAGGGAAAATTATAGAGTATTTGGGCAGGGTTTGGCCGAACCAAAAGGCTTTGAAGGTGTGAAGAAATGAGAAGGAGGAGTGACCTTTTATAAGAGGGGTGAGGGGCACCATTGGAAAAGCTAGAAATATTAATTTATAATAAATTCATATTCGGTTTCTAATGGCTCCAAAGTTGATTATGCAAAGGTTAAGGTAGGTATAGGTCGAAAACCATTCAACCAATAGAATTTAGACAGGTTTGGGTTACTATATTAACCTTATCTTTTAGTTTTAACTCTTAGTTAATTAGTTTGACATTTACCATGTCACTTTGTATTTTTATATTATATAGTTAATAAACTTACTATATACATCCAAGAGACCCCCAAGTGGTCCATTAATGATATACCTATCATGATATAAGTCTCATTTCATATAATTGTATTTTGAGTAATTTAATATCAATTAATAATATAATATTTGTTTTAAAAACTCTTTTATGTCAATTTTGACACTATTCAATAGTTGATTTTTGTGAAACTCATAACAGAATTATTACTTCGAAAAAAGTAAATTAAATCAATACTAATATGTCATATTATTCTAGAAAATTAGTTTAATTCATTAAAAGTCTTAAATTTTATTTATTTGGGCATTTATAATATCAATTATTTTAATTTTTCACTATTATGGTAATTACTGCATCATCATTGTGTCATAAATATATTAAATTATATAATGTCTAAAAATTATAAATAAAATATAATTATGTATTAAATCTTATTATCTTTGTAATTAATATTTAAAATATAATTTATCTTATGTATAACCCTATATTAAAAATGTTTTATTAAATAAACCTTGATTTTAACTCTTTTAACTCTTCTTTGAATTAAATAATAATTAATGTCCTAATCTAATCCAAGTGGACCTAAATGGTAATATTTTATTCATAAGGTTGTTTTTGGTCGAGATACACTTGTCCAATTGAATTTGGACTTGTGTTAGCGTAATATTAATATCATTTTTACCGTTAATTACCCTATTTACTTTTATCTGTGGTAAATAACAGTAAAAGTTACTATTCACAAAATATTATTTTCATCTAATTGAACCACATTTTTTACTTCTTGATATTAACCGTGTCTCTCGGATTTTCGAAATTCCATTCACAGAAGCGGTAAAATTAAGTTTTATGAAAAATTCAGTTTTTTTAACTACCACTTAGTAGTTTCACTATTCATCAAAAATTGAAGTTTTTCAGAACAATGCCAAAATTTCACCCTAAGCTATAATTGATATTCTGAATTCAAAAATGATATCTATTTTACAAAATTCTATTCATATAAGTTGCATTAATTAATTTTATAATTAATTCCCGTTGTCACAACAAATAGCGTGTTTTTAAGAAACAATACACATCAAAAGATTGACAATTGTGTAGGTCCAATTTCAAAGTGAAATTAATTCTAATGAACACCATTGGATAAAATGGTAAAAATATATTCTAATTATACTTTAAAACCAATCAATAATATAATTTATCATTATAAATTACTTTGATTTAAAAAGTTGTTTTTAATTAAAATTTAGTAATTTTCACTATTCATCTAAATATAAGTGTTATCCGAAAAGTTCCAAAATCTCACCCTGGGATAAATTCGATATTCTGAATACAAAAATGAAGTCCATTTTGAGAGATAGAATTTATAAAATTTCAAAAAGTATGTATTACTATTCATAAGGGCTAGTTTGATTGGTTGTGGTGTGTTAGAATCTCAAAGTTGCGTACAATGCACGCCATTGCATTATTTGAAGGGAAATGTACCGTGGAATCTTGGGGTGTTACAATTAGAGTCATTTTATAATAATATTAGAGATATAAAATTTTATTGAACTTTTTACCGTTCTTTACCCACCTTCTAGGCTCATTTTCAAATTTGCATAAATTGTAATTTTACCGCTATGTGAATAGAATTAAAAAAATCTGAGAGCCACGATATACATAAATAAGTAAAATGTGGTTCAATAAGATGAAAATAATTTTCGGTGAATAGTAACTTTTGACTTTTATTTACCACGGTTAAAAGTAAATAGGGTAATTAAAATTGAAAATTATATTATAATTACTCTAACACATGTCCTAATTCTATTGGATAAGTTTATTTAGGCCAAAATCAACCTTGGGAATTAAATATGATCCTTTTGGTTCACTTGGAATAGATTAGGACATTTATCATTATTTTATTTAAAGAATGTTTAAAATTGTTAAATCCAAATTTTTACAATTAAACGTTTTATGTATATGGTTATACAAATGATAAGTTCAACTATAAATATTAATTATAAAGATAAAAATATTTCCAACATAATGGTATTTGATTTATAATTTTTAGACATTAAATAATTAAATTTATTTGTGACATAATGATGATGCAGTAATTACATTTTTAGGAATTGTTAAACTAATTGATGTTATAAATATCCAAAAAAATGTAAATTGATACTTTTTATGAATTCCACTAATTTTATAGATTAATATGACAATGTAGGGTTGATTAAATGATTTTTTTCTAAGTAATCATGCAGTTATGACTTCCAAAAAAATCAATTACTAAATAGTGTCCAAATTCAAAAATATGAGTTTAAAAAAAATACTATATTATTAAATGATATAATAGTCCAAAAAATATAAGGATCAGCCAACAGACATATATATTAATACATATATCATTGCTTAACCACTTGTGGTTCTATTGTAATTCATAGTAATATTATTAACCATATAATATTATAATACTAGAATACATTGTAAAAGTTAAACTATTTAACTAAGAGATAAATTTAAAAGATATGGTTAATATGGTGACCAAAACCTATCTAAAACCTCTTGGTTGAAATTATTTCGACTCATCCTACATTATTCTACAAATAAATCATTTTTGTGCCATTATAAACTAAATATTATTGAATAATAAAACAATATTTCATGATTTTCCTAAAGTGACACTCACCTCTCTTATAAAAAGGCACTTCCCCTTTTCTCAAGATCACACCTCTAATACCATTTGTCTCAGCCAAAACCTGGCAAACTATCCTCCCAAATACCCTCCCTATGACCTATAGGCATTACATTGATCATAATTCGAGCCTATGAATCCCCTTTGATCAAGTCAAAAGGAAACACCCTAAGAAGATTAATAATTTCACCACCTCATTCAAAGTTCATTTCTTCTACCACTTATTCTTTACTTGTTTTTTCTATAGAAAAATAATACCTCTAGTAACTTATACATACTATGATGTTATTATAAATATTTTACAACCATAATCATTATTCTATACTTTTTATTAATGACAAATTACCATACGTGCGTATGTACGGCTCACTATCTCCACGTCATGGTGTAGTTTGTTATTCAAAAACATAATTATTTAGATGTGTATAATAATGAGTATAACTAAGGTAAATAATAAATATAACATGTTAGGAATCTGTATATATTGATATACCATCCAATTACATATGATTTCACCATTAATAGAATGGTATTGTCGCTCGTGCGTACGTATGGATTACCGTATCCACGAATACAATGAGATTCATTCCCCATCGAAACCATTCAAGAATAAATTTCATTTAACGATTAAAAAATATTTTTTAACTACAAAATATCTTTCTAGATATGAATAAAATACATCTTATCCAAAAAAATGACTTATGTAATAAAACAATTAAAGGAAAACAAAGCAGTTAACACCCAAAACGATGATACTACAGAAATATTATTAACCAAGTAATATTAGAAGATCATATATTATATTATATTTATGTATATGGTTCTTGAATAATTTAATAACAATTATTTTACTATTATAAATGAGGTTAACATACTATCGGCCAAAGAAAAGTACAAGGTAAAGATTAATTCTACAATATCTTAATTATCTAAGGTTGTTTATATATGAGTATCCACTGGGACCTCATTATCATCCCAATCCGTGTTTCAAAAAAATGTATTTCAAAACCTTTTTACTATTTCCTAGACTATGGGGTAAAGTCATTTATACACATTTTTGACTTTTATCAAAAAAAATTAAATCAATATTTCTGTCATTTTCCAAACAAGTTACTTTATGACCTTTTCGACAAAACTAAGGAAAGAATGGTTTTTATATTATACAGAAGGTGTGGATATTTTTAGCCATTATAACACATTCAAAGCTTCATATACAAGCTTATATGAATATTTAAAAAATAAATGTTTTCTATAATAATTATGTTACTTTAAATTGTTTCAAAATAGAAAGAGGTATTTCGTTAAAATAGTTTTCATTTCATCTATGTCAAAATCCTTTGAGGGTTTCTAAACTTGTTTGAAGTTGACTTATTATGATACAAATATTCCGTATTGTATTTAAGGTTCTGTGATATGATTTACTGTGGATGTTTTATTTTTATACATTCATGGTTTATGGATAAATTATTGACATTTCTTTTGCTAGTTTTAATACAAATGCTTGTGTTATGTTTAAACCTTTTCATATGGGTAATGCATTGGACTTATTATTTGACGGGTGGAGCCTGTAATAACTCATCGATGCTTCAGTAGGTCTCAAGAGAAGAACTACTATCTTGGAACAAGGCTTTGAAAAATTATTATTTGTATTCTTGGCATGAGGCCTTGACTATAGAGGTATGAAGTCTAGAATTAGGCATTCCATCATTATGAAATTGGTTATTGATATTGCATGTGATTATTCAACAAGTAGAATATCCATGTGAATAAGTAAATGAAATTAATTGATTTATATTTTCCATATTATACTGAAGTTTTAAATTTAAAAGGCTTATGTTTTATTCTTATATATTGCCTTAAATGTTTATTCTTATTTATGAATGTTTCCAAAATATTGTTATCCTTACTGATCTTCTGAGATAACCCCTTTCTTTGTTTTATTTTTCCCAATATGTGAAGAATTATTTTATTGTTGACCTACAGGGACAGGCTAAGGGATATATGTGTGTTCAATGGGTACAAAATGTTGTTGTTGTTTTTATCCCAGGATATAATGTAAAACTTATGTATTTACCTAGTACTTTCAAGGATACTAAACTGATTGGTATTTTGGGACATTATTCCTTATATCATGCCAATGTTATTTAATAGTGAACTGACTCTCATTAACTGGGTTTGGGGTGTTAAATTTGGTATCAGAAGAAGTTTAGTACAAACCTTGTTAGCAAGATTTTAAAAAATTCTGATTAAAGAACATTACGCTAAGATAAAATTTGAGGATTATGATATACGAAAATCATATAATTTTGGTAATTGAGATATTTTGAGAGTTTTCCAAGCAAGACATCCTTATCTGGATATGACCAGGTAGAGGAAGATCGGGAATAGATGTACCTAGGAGTGAAAACTCTGACATGGAGTTTCGGGTTTGACCTGAGGTATCCTCGTACACGACAATAGGCCTTACTGCACTCTTGGTTACAACACTCCAAGGGGATAAGCCTAGGATAATTCACATTTTTTTTAAAAAAATTATACGAGATTTATGAGTATATACATGATCAAAGAAAACATTTTTATGATTATGAATTATATCCATAAATTGTTCTATTTATGTTAAGTGTTTTACAAGTTTGGAATTATGTATTGCAATTCATAAACTTATCTAGTGTATGTCATTGTTTAGAAATAAAGCCTAGTTGAAGGAATGGAAACCGTATTAATGCACATAATCCATGTCGGGATTTCCCTCCTACTCAAGATAATTATAATGGATCTGGTGATGCAACTGGTGATGATCTACTTATCACTATATTGAGACAACTCACTCGGGTTATGAGTAATAACCTTACCTGTATAGAGCACCCTGATACAAAATGATGAGGATTAATGTTAGACCGCTTCATGAATAAACAACCACCAAAAATCAATGGGACAACAAATACACTTGCATCTAAGAAATGGATATGTTCATTAGAAAAAATATTTCATGATTTGGGGAGTAGTGAAAGAGAAAAAATTTCATGGAAGTTTATCGCCTCACTAGAGATGCAGATCAATGTTTGTCATTAATTTAAAACACAAATGAGGATGATAAAATATAAAATATGGAATGGAGGGAGTTTAAAAATATTTTATTAGAAAAATACTTTCCTCATGAACATTGAGCGGATATGGAAAGACAATATTTGAGTCTTAGTAAAAAGGAGGATGAGAATGTCGCAAAGTATGAGGATAACACTACAAGGTTAGAAAGGTATGAAAAAGATTATATACATAACCCAAGGAGTATGATTGATGAATTATTTGATGGGTTAAAACCATTTCTCTGTCGATTATTATTATCACAATCATTCTCATCATGCGAAGATAATGTCTCATGTGCAATCAAGACAGAAAAGGAAATCTCTACATATTACGACTTTAAAGAAAAGGAAAAGAAGAAGAGATCTGCTGAACACTATATAAATGGAAATAAGGGGAATACGGGAAAAGGTGAATATATATCCTACATTAAATGTTTTAAGAAACACCCTGGTACTTACATGAAAGGGAATGTGAGTCTGTTACATGTTTTGTGAAAAAGGCCACCAAGCTCGTGATTGTAAGGGAAATAAAGAGGCTGTCAATGTTGAATTCTACAATTGTAGAGAAATAGGGCATTATGAAAACAAAGCTCCAAAGCTCCAATGAAACATAACTCATAAAAGGCAAAGGGGGCAAGGCCAAGATTATGAAATCACTAATGCTGAGGTTGAATCTCTGAATGATGTATGTTTTATTCGAATCTAAAACATATCATTGTTTCATATCTTACCAATTTTCTATGATAATTATATATTTTCAATTTGATTTAACAAGGGAGTGGTCTATCAAAACTCCTAAGGGTAGTATCATTGAAACAATGTTTTTTGAATCAGTTCCCATTAGATCAAATAAATGATCTTTATCTACTGATATCATCATCATACCCATGATTTAATTTGATATAATCACCACAATGGATTGGATTTTTTACCATGATGTGCAAATTTATTGTAAGAATAAAGAGGTTACAAATTTCGATGACGATAAGGAGTACCTTATCTTTAGAGCTGAAATGTCACCACTTAATTCATACCTACACCCACCCCCAGTTGCTCTAATGGATTCAATTATTAGGGAGGAAGATAATGAAATAAATATGGGTGAGTAAAGGAATGTTTAAATATAGGATGTACCTATTTTTCATGAATATGTTGATGTGTTTCTAGAGGATTTAAATAGAAATAATCCAGAACAATAAAATGAGTTTTCAATTGATTTAATTCCTAGTTCAAGAGTCATATCAAATACCCCTTAGATAATATCTAGTGTGGAATTAGTTTAATTAAAGAAAAAACTAGAAGAATTTTGTAATAAAGGATTTATTCGCCCTAGTGTTTCTCCAAGGGGTTCCCCTATTCACTTTGTTAAAAAGAAAGATGGATTTATGAGGTTGTGCATTGACTACCGATTGATCAATGCTATAACAATAAATAACAAGTATCCCCTACCTCACATTGATGATTTATTTGATAAACTTCATTGAACTTAATATTTTTCAAATATTTACCTTTGATCTGTATTTCATCAGTTTTCTCTGAAGAAGGGATGCATTTTGAAAAACACATTTCGAACAAGGTACGAGAATTACATGTTATCAGTAATGTCGTTTGGACTGACTAAAGCACCCTCTGTTTTTAGGGATCAAATGAATAGTGTTTTCAAGGAATATCTTGATGAATTTATAGTATTATTTAATGATGATATCTTGGTATACTCAAAAACTATGGAGATTATGAAAATCACTTGTGCACTATTCTAAAAACCCTCAGAATAAGTGAATTATATGGGACGTTTAGTAAGTGTTAATTCGTGCATCAATAAAAAAACATTCTTGGCCATATTGCCTCTAAGGATGGAATCTCTGTTGATCCTTTAATGATAAGAGAAATAAAAGAATGGGTAGCACCGATAAGTATAATTTAGGTACAAAAGTTTATTGGTTTAGTGGGTTATTATCAGCGTTTCGTCTAGAATTTTTCCCGATTGGTAAACCCATTAACCATGCTCAAACATCAAGGGGATAAATTTATTTGTAAAAAATAGATTGAATAATGTTTTGAAGAATGGAAGAGAATATTATTCAATTATACGATCTTGAATCTACCATCTGGGAATGATGGGTTTGTTATTTATAGTGATTCTTCAAAGAAAGGACTTGGTTTTGTACTTATGCAGAATGATAGAGTTATTGCCTATGCATCATGGTAGCTTAAAATTAATGAACAAAACAATCCCACTCAAGATCATGAGTTAGCGGATATAATTGTTACCTTGAAGATATGGAGATACTATCTCAATGGTAAAAAAATTTAGATATATTCTGATCACAAGAGTTTGAAGTATATTTTCTCACAAAAAGAAATCAACATGAGGCATAGGAGATGGCTTGAACTACTCAAGGATTATGATTACACTATACACTACCACCCAGGGAAGGAAAATAAGGTGGCAGATGCTTTGAGGAGAAAAGATCATGGATTTTTGAATAATATGAGATTTGAATGGGATCCTATTTTCATGGATCTAGTAAAGATGGATATGGGAATAACCATGGAAGGAGAAACATCAATACTTTTTAGAATTGTTTTCAAACCATCTTTAATAGAAAGGATAAAGAGTTCTTAGACTAATGATGTGGAGTTTGAAAAGCAAATTAAAGCTGTGAATGATGGGAGATTGATCGACATCATATATGAAGATGTGATTTTGAAATTTGGAAAGAAACATTTTTTTACTGACATATCTAATCTAAAAAGGGAATTGTTGGATGCTACTCATAACTGCAATTTCTCTATACACCCTAGTAACACTAAGATGTATAGATATTTAAAGGATCATTTTTGGTGGAACAACAAGAAGAGGGAGATTGGTGATTATGTTTCATGATTTATGGTTTTTCAACAAGTGAAAGCTATAATTCAACATCTTATAGGGGTCATGCAACCTCTTACCATAACTGAGCAAAAATAGGATCATATAACAACGTAATTTATAATGGGTCTTCCAAAGACTCCTAGAAGGAATGATGCAATATGGGCCATTTTTTATTGGCTTACCAATTCAAAATGTTTTCTTTCTATAAGATAATATTTACCACATGAATGTTTAGAAACACTATATATTAATTAAGTTTTAAGACTTTTTGGAGTACCCCTATCGATTGTTTTTTATCGTGATCCCTGTTTTACATCAAGATTCTGGAAATTTTTTTAGAAGGCCTTGGATTCTAAAAATAGTTGAGCACTGCCTACCACCCTCAAACTAATGGGAAATAATAATGGACTATTAAAACCTTAGAAGAAATGTTGAGATATTTCTTACTTGATTTTCAAGGTATGTGGGATCAGTATTATCCCTGGAAGAATTTTCCTACAATAATAGCTTCCATTCAAGTATTCAGATGGCACCATATGAAGCATTATATGGAAAGAGATGTCACACAACAACTTGTTGGGATGATGTTGGTGATGGAAAACTCGTAGGCCCAGAACATGTTTAGGAGACAATGGAAAAGGTGAAGGTTATCCAAACCTACATCAAATCAGATCAAATTAGGAAAAATATCTATGCTAATAACTGAATGAAGGATTTGGAATTTCAAGTAGGAGATCATGTTTTCGTGTAGGTATATCCATGAAAGTGTGTTATAAGTTTTGTTAAGAAGGTTAAATTGAGTCTTAGGTACATTGTAACTTTTGTAATTATTGAAAGAATTGGAGTTGTAGCTTATCGTTTGAATATACCACCAAGTTTCTCCAAAGTTCATGATGTGTTCCACGTACCACTCTAATGAAAATACATGCCTAACCCAACGCATGTAATCACCTATAAAGAAAATAGAAATGGAACTCGATCTGTCATAATGTGAGATCCTATCAAGATTATTGATAACAGAGAACAAGTTCTGAGAATCCAGATGACTCATCTGGTGAAAGTCCTATTGAGAAACCATTGGATTGAAGAGGCAACATGGGAACGCGAGGAACTTATAATGAAGAACCCCCAGAATATTTTTGTTTAGTAGTATTCTATAAATTTATAGGACTAAATTATTTGAAGTAGGGAATAATGAAACACCCCAAGCCTCTATGGTACATTTACCTTTGAATAATACAATAGCTTGCATTGAATGAAAATTGGAGTTATAAAAAACCATGACAAATCAAACTAGCCGTTTTGAATAGTAATACCCACTTTTTAAAATTTAATAAATTTCTTTTTTTTAAATGCACTTAATTTTTGAATTCATAATATCAAAATTATCATAGGGTGAAATTTTGGCAATTTTATGAAAACATTCAATATTTGATGAATAGTTAAAAACATTACGTTATTGTTTATAACCAACTTTTTATTTAAATAATTAGTTATTTTATTTACATTTATATTAGTTAAAAATAGATTCATAATAATTATATATGTTTAATGTAATTCATTGAAGTCATTTTATAATAATATTAGATATATAAAAATTTCATGATCATTTTAAAGTCTTTTACCGATCTTCTAGGCGCATTTGCAAATTTGCATTAAAAGTAATTTTACCACTTCTGTGAATTGAATTTCAAAAATCTGAGAGACATAGTTGACTTCAGAAAGTAATTTTTTTTTCAATATGATGAAAATAATTTTTGTTGAATAGCATCTTTTTACTTTTATTTACCAAGGTTAAAATTAAATTTGGTAATTTAAGGTAAAAATGATATTATAATTACCCTAACACATGTACTAATTATATTGGATAGGTTTATTTCAGCCAAAATCAACCATAGGAATAAAATATGATTCTTTTGGTCCACTTGGATTAGATTAGGACATTTATGATTATTTTATTTAGTGAAGGGTTTAAAGTGTTAAACTCAAATTTTCAAAACTAAAACATTTTTAATATAGTGTTATACATAAGATAAATTAGACATTAAAAATTACATAGAAATAAAACAATATTTTATACATAATGGTATTTTATTTATAATTTTTAGACATTAAAATAATTAAAAAATTTTATGACACAATGATGATGCAGTAATTACCTTTTTAATGAAAGGGTAAACTAATTGATGTTATAAATATCCAAATAAATGTAAATTGAGATTTTTGATGCATTCCACTAATTTTATATATTAATATGAAATGTTAGGGTTTATTCAATAATATTTTTTTTTGAATTAATCATGTTGTTATGACTTCCACAAAAATCAATTACTAAATATTGTCAAAATTGATATAAATTAGTTTTTAAAACAAATACTATATTATTATATTATATAATAGTCATAGAAATCTAAGGGTCATATATAAAAATAGATATATCATTAATGAACCACTTGGAATTCTATTGAAAATTTATAGTAAGATTATTAACCATATAATATAATAATAAATGAATACATGGTAAAATTTAAACTATTTAACTAAAAGTTAAATATAAAAGATAAGGTTAATATGGTGACCTAAACCTATCTAAAACCTATTGGTTGAAAGCATTTAGACCCATACCCATCTTAGCCTCTAAATAAATTATTTTGGATCCATTATGAACCAAATATTATTGTATAATAAAATAATATTTCTTGCTTTTCCTAAAGTGACCCTCACCTCTCTTATAAAAAGTACTTCTCCTTTTCTCAATATCCAACTTTCAAATCCATTTGGATCATCCAAACCCTGCCCAAATATCCTTCCAACTACCCTCCCTTATTTTTATAGGCATTACATTGATCATAAATCCAACTTAAAGATCCATTTTGATCAAATCAAAAGGAAACATCCAAAGAAGAGGTTATAATTTCACCACCTCTTTCAAATTTTTTCTACTACCACTTCCTCTTTTTTTGTTTCCATACCAAAATAACGAATCCAGTATCATATAGATAATATGATGTTATTAAAAATATTTTTCAACCATATTCATTATTATATCCATCATATGAATGAAAAATCTTTATATGTATGTACGTACGGCTAACCGTCTCCACGCCGCAATGTAGTTTGTTATCCCAACACATCATTATTTAGATGACTATAATAATGAGTATAACTGATGTAAATAATAAATATAAAATTTTAAGGTTACTTTATATATGATTTACCATCCAATTACATATTACTTCACCATCAATTGAATGTTATTATCGCTCGTGTGTACGTACATATTACAGTCTCCACGGATGCGATGAGATTTATTCCCCATCGTAACCATTCTAGAATAAATTTCATTTTATGATTAAAAAATAATGTTTAAGAAGATAATATCATTATAGATATGAATAAAATACATCTTATTCATAACAAACATGACTTACTTAAAAAAACATATAATGGAAAAAGAATCAGTTAAGAACCAAAATGATGATACTACTGAAATATTATTAACAAAAGACTATTAGAAGATCGTATATGATATCATATTTATCTATGTGGTTCTTGTATAATTTAACAACAACTATTTATCTATTATATATGAGGTTAAATTACCCTCTAACAAAGAAATCTAAAATTTAAGGGTTAATTCTATAATCTCTTCATTATCTGAGGTTGTTTATACGTGATTATCTACTGTGACCTCTTTATCATCCACATCTGTGTTTCTTAAAAATGTATTTCAAATTTTTTTATTCTATTTTTTTGACTATGAGTTAAATTAATTTATACCTATATTTGTCTTTTATAAAATGTTTATAATGAAATATTTCTGTCATTTTTCAAACAAGGTACTTTACAAACTTTTCGACAAAATTAAGAAAATAATGTTTTTAACTTATACGTCGGGCGAACCTATTTTATGTCGTTATATCACCTTCTAATCATACCTTACAAGATTATAAAAATATATTCAAAATAAATGTTTTATTTTATAA
The DNA here is from genome assembly GCA_963277665.1 of Viscum album. NCBI lineage: Eukaryota > Viridiplantae > Streptophyta > Magnoliopsida > Santalales > Viscaceae > Viscum > Viscum album. The sequence goes on along the minus strand of OY728151.1, from coordinate 284,114,189 downwards.
TTTTGTGACTTTAAATGGTTTCATAATAGAAAGAGGTATTTCTTTCAAATAGTTTTCATTTAATCTATGTCAACATTCTTTGATGGATTTTATACTTTTTTGAAGTTGACATATTGTGATACAAATAATCCATATTGTATTGATGTTTTTGTGATATTTTGGACTGTGGATGTGTTATTTTTTACCTTTCATGGTTTATAGATAATTTATTGATAGTTTGTATGCTAGATATAATATGAATGTTTATGTTTTGTTTACTCCTTTTCAAATGAGGAATGAATTGGACTTGGTATGTGATTGGTGGAGCCCGCTGTAGCTTCTCAATGAATTTGTAGGTATAATGAGACAAAATGGTGTCTTGGAACAAGGACTTCAAAAAATATTATTTTTATTCTTAGCATGAGGGCTTGACTATGTGGTTATAAAGTTTGGCATTATGCATTCTATCATTATGAAATTGGTTATTGATATTTCATGTGATTATTCGACTAGTAAAATATCAATTTTAATAAATAAATGAAATTAATTTATGTATATATTCCATATTATGCTGAAGTTTTAAATTTAAAATGCTTATGTTATAGTCTTATACATTGCCTAAAATGTTTATGCTTATTTATGAAAGTTTCCACTATATTGTGATCCTTATTGACCATCTAAGATCACACATTATATGTTTTATTTTTTCCAGTATGTGAGGAAGTAATTTATGGTTAACCTATAGGTATAAGATAATGTATATAACTATGTTTGAAGGGGACAAAATATTGTTGTTGTTTTTATCTCATGATTTAATTTAAAACTTATGTATGTAACTAGTACTTCCAATACTACTAAACTCATCGGTATTTCAGAACATGATTACTTGTATCATGCCAATGTTATGTAATAATTCACCGACCCTAGGTAACTTTTTTCGGGAAATTACATTGGATATTGTTGTTGTTATAAAAGAATGTAACAATGAGAGTTTAGGGGGTTAGATATGGAAAATAAAAGAAAAGACCTTGAGAAAAGACCTTACCTTTAAATTGGGTAACTCCATTTGGTTTGAACCTAAAGGATTCCATGAAGTTCTTGACACCTAAGTTAAGGATTATAGGTTGAAGATAGTGATTTTGGGAGATTATTTTATCAGAGGTTGGATAATACAAGGGGGCTTGAGAGGTGTGTGTAAGGGTTAGATGTGATGGTTTTTTATAAGGGGGAGGAGAGGCTCTTTAGAAATGTTTGAAACTATTATTTTATTAAAAACTGAATATCGATTTAAGAAGGACTCAAACTCATTTAATTAGGATATTTGGTGATTATAGTTCTAAATTCTCTCACCCAATGGGTTTTATACAATTTTGGGGCATAAAATTAACCTTACCTTTTAGCTTTATCCTTTAGTAAACTAATTTAACTTTTACTATGTGCTCGTATATATTCCTACTATATGGTTAATATATTTACTATAAAATGACAAGAGACTCAAAAAATGGATCATTAATGACATTAGTAGCTTCATATAATCCATTTTTCCAAATATTATATTTTTATTACTATTTTATCATTTAATAAAATATTTATTGATATATAAACACATTTATGTCAATTTATAAAATATTTATATCAAGACATTTAAAATATATATATAACTACTTTATTAAATATAAAAACTAAATTAATTTAAATATAAAAAGTTATAATCATCCATAAAATTAGTTTATGATATAAAAAGTTTAAAATAAATTTATTTTAATATTTATAATCTCATTTTATAAACATTCACTAATGAGGTAATCATTACATCATCATTGTTTCATAAATAAATTTATATATACGATGTCTAAAAACTATATATAAAATATCATGATATAGGAAATATTTTTAGATTTATATGTACTATTTATAGTCTAAATGATCACCTATATAACCCATTATAAAAAATTTTGTATTAAGAGATATATGTTCTTGTTATATTTTCCTTAACTTTAAATTAATTTTTATAAAGTGGTATTTTCCCATAAAAGTTGCTCCATGGGGTTCCATAATCCCCCTAATGATTCCAATGTTTGTAAATGTATCATAAAACAGGATTAATACATGTGTTAGGGTTATTTAATATTGTTATAATATTATAGTTTACCCTTATTTACCATATTTACCTTTCAACCATGATTAATAAAATATTTATTGATGTTACTAAATATAATGTCTAAAAATAAAAGTTATCCTTTTATAAAATCTGGACCTCCTGATTCCAAATTTGTAATCCATTTTTCCAAATTCAAAACACAAAATTTACAGAAATTAATTTAAAATTAATTCCAGTTATCAAAACAATAAAGCGTGTTTTTAAGAAATAATAACTATCAAAAGATTGACACTTGTTTATGTTCAATTTCCAAGTGAAATTTCTTCAAATGACCAAAATTGGAATAAATGGTAAAAATGTAATCTAATTACACTTAAATACCAATTAAAAATATAATCTATTCATATAAATAAATTATATTAAAAGGTAGTTTTGAATTAAAATGCAGTATTTTTCACTATTCATTAAAAATTGAACATTATCAGAAAAATACCAAAATTTAATCCAAAGTAAATTTTTCTATCCTAATTCTAAATAATAATTTTATTTTGTAAAATATAAAATATAAAAGTGATAAAAAATAATATTTAAAAAGGGTTCAACATCAAAAGGAGGTAAATCGACCTTTAAAAAAATATTAGAGTATTTATGCTTAAAATTTGATTCATTCACATTTTAAGCTTCTAAATTTTATTCGATAAATGTAAAAACATTTAACAAACATGAATAATCATATTATAATTCTTTCTCTTCATTTCCTCTAATAAAACATCTAGGTGTTAACTGCCATTTAAAATATTATATTATTATTATTTTTTCAGTATGACTTAGGATTGTGTGCAACAGAAGAATTAGAAGAAACAAATTGTTGCATGTCAGGTACGCCATAGATCATAGAATCCCCTTTAAGTTAAAATTAATATTTAAATAAAAAATTATAATAAATATGAAAATATAATATTCTTTATTTACTTGGGATGTTACACCCTTCACCACTTTTGGGAATTGCATCCTTGCGATTTTAAAATTGGGCTCAGAAACGTCATTAAAGTATCACATTGGAAAAAGATTCAATAAAACTGTCACATTAAAATAAATAAAGAGAAGTAAAAAGGTCACACGAGATAACCCATACTATGATTCCATTAAAACATGGATATTGTGGAGAATATAAGTGTCCTGTTCTGGTAGAGAGTGATAGAAAACATGATCAGGAGAAAGTTAATGACCAGAAAACCAGAAACTTGTGATAAGTTAAACAATATTTTGTTTCCCAGAAGGAAAAGTAAACGGACAATGTTTTTTATGTTTCATTTAATAAATTTAGAGAATTTATTTATGAGATTTACTAAGTACATAATGAAATATACTTACATTTTATGTAGAGTTTCATCTTTTAATAAGTTTCTACCAAAAAATCTTCTTTTCTCCAAACGATGAGTATTCAAGATGAGTTTGTCACACCTAAAGCGCTAGAATAATGTTATAGAGAATAAAGTAATCCAAAAAATATGAAATATATATTTCCCTTGTATTTATACATTAACCAATACCAAAATAGTTAGTACAAGATCAAATAATCCCCCCAAAAGGATAATACTTTATTAAAAGAAATACTACACTTAATCCCCAAAATTGAACAAACAATTCCCAAAGATAAACAAATAATATTAAATACACAATTGTCCTTAAAATTATTCAAAATAATATAAACTATGTTTGGAACCCAATATTCATAAGGATTTGATAACAATGTCTTCCACAAAAGTCTTAACATTTATTTCCAAATAACATCAGCTACACATAAAGTCTCATACTAAAGTGTAATTTACCTAATCACGTCTTCTCTATGATCGGTTAATCATTTTTATAATTAGCCCAAATCACCATATTCCCACAAAAAAACATAAATTCTTACAAGATAAAATTAAAACCATTACTCCACAACTGAGATCCCACAATGTTCTATTTTCCTTAGGCATATAGTGTTCCCAAAAGGGAGAACATCTTCTAAAATAAGCTTTATCACTTAATCACCAAATCATTTTTCAATAATAAGGATATCTAATTGATAAAACAAAAGTTCCAAAAATCAATTTATTCTTGATCCATAAAATCATCTAACAAAAAAGAGATAGTCATACTAACCAGGTACATCACGTAGTCTAGTGGTAGGTGATAGATAAAAATTTCACATTGGTTGTGGGTTCGATTCCAGCAGCATTTTCTGACATGATGGGTTGTCACATGATCTATGTTTTTTCCTTTTTCAAAAACTATATAAGTTTATAACATTCCCAAAAATGAGATAAATTTTTCAAAATAACCATAACATATTATAACCACAAATGTTATCTTATTCCTCTCATTTTCATCCCAGAATATAATAACCTATAAATAGATAAAATTCAAGGATCATATAAAACAAAATGGTTATTTATAATAATATCCACAAATGAAAAGATAATTCTTTCTTGAATAACATTTTCACATATCAAACTTGAGGTTTACACATACTATAAAAAATTCTTCCAAAGTAATCCCATCATCAGAAGAGCCATAATAATTTTAAGCATTTCATTGTCCTAAAACCTAGAATAAAACTTAAATTCCTTATATGTATAATTATTACACATTAAAAGTTCAACATGAACCATTAACCATTATTTATAAACTTATTCTGTAATAATTCATTCCTACAAACAAAATTCTGAATCATATCTTAAGATTCAATAATGTCAAAACATTTGCTATGAAATAATCTATACCTTTCATTAGTCATTGTAAACTTCTTAATCCTCAATTGGAATGACATTAGGTATTGGTAAATATAAATTTGTATAGACCTTATGATCCCATTCCCAAACTATCTTTTTAGGACATCTATTTGTAAATGACCATGCACACTACATTTAAAACATTTAATTGATCCCTCAGATAGAACTTATTCCCCTTTCCTGTATTCAACTGGATGTTTCCTATTTCCATGGATGGTTATAGATTTATTACCATAATTACCACATCTATAGCATCTTCCTACCCCTTTAAATAATTTTACTAGTTTTTTATGTCTGCATCCTTGACACATACGTTTTTAAATATACTTACATTTTAGCTCATTACCTAAACTTCTGTTGGTATTTGTTTCTCATTTATACGATGCCTTATAAAAATCACTATGGTTATGGTGGTAAATCATGAATACAGATAGTTGGTTGAGAATAACTACTAGAGTTCTTATAAAATCTCCAATTTCATTATGTTTCTTATTTAGAAGGCCATCACAGTTCTCTTCACATCCATTGTTACTTTGGTTCCTGCTAGATCCATCAATTTAATAAAACCAAAAAGGACAGTGTGATTATATCAGTAAAATAATAATATGATATCTTATGAGGAGGGTAAAAACTATTATATACTTATTCATGTTATCATAAAACCATTTAATTTATCTAAAATAACTATGACTCTTTATAATATGCTAACAATTGTGGTAATGTCACCTATTCTCAAATACCATCCTAACGTATAAAGTTATCTAAACAAAACATTGATACCAACTATAAGTCCCCAGCCTTAAAAATTAAATAATATTGAATTATGTTAATAATTCACATTAAGCATCTTCTTCGGTTTATAGTTTTATAAAATTAGGCCATAACTATTACATTACATCTCAAATATCAAAAAGAAGACACGTCTACTCAGTATCCATTTTTTAATAAAATAAAAACTCTTAAAAAAATTTATTTATTGATACAAATCTTCATGAATTCTTCTTTTCTATTACCATGCCTTATATCATGTGAAAAACATTTCAAAAAAATGGGATGAGAATAAAAAACTCAGTAAGAGTTATAAAACAAGGTATGAAAAAATTAGTCCACCAATACTACAAGTCAATGAAATCATACTTTTTAATATTTTACATACCACACAAGATCATAATTTCAAAGGCATACTGGTCTTATTATCTCTATGTCTAAGGTCCATGTAAGGGTTACCCCTCATCCTTTTAAAGGTGTGTTATAAAAAACCAATAAAAATGAAGAAAAGGGTAAATCATAAAGGTACCTTGTGGCATACATAACATACTTACATTATAGATTTCACAAATATTTAGGGAGTTATGTTTGGAATACCCATCAATGCATATTCCCTAAATATCTTAAGATAAACATTAATATTTACCTACGTCATGTTACCCAATGCATTGGAGAGCTATCTCGGGCTCAACCTCCCTAGGATTATTACAGAACAACTTGTATACATAAACAATGCCCAAGAACAATAACATGATCAAAACACATGAACAAGAATAAAGGAAAGATGTAATTTCAACATTAAAATAACAATATATAATTAAAATATATTAACATAATAAATCCATTTTCAAAACCATTTTAATAAAATATGTAAAAAGATTATATTGTATCTATTTTCCTTTTAAAACAGTTTGGCTTGTTAAAGAAGCCAGATGTCAAATAATACTTGTGGTGGTGGAAAGGACATTTTCACCGTGTACTTTAAAAAACATTATTTTTGTCATTTAATAAAACTATTCATAGAGAAAATATTCCCATTGAATTAAATTAAATGTAAGTGGGTTTTATACACCATATAAAATAAATTTGTGGGTAAATCAATGTATGCCTCAATGAAAGAAGATTGAGACGAAGTCCCTTACAAAGACCATTTTGTAAATAATATAGATTGCATATATATATTCACTATAAGAACACTGAACAAATTTATAAATACATGATAAGATATAAAAATTTATTTCTCAAATAATAAAATAATTACATAAAGGAGAAATAGAGTATCAACCCAAAGAATTGAAATAGGGTTAAGAAGTTACCTTACTTCATGTTTGTCTTGACACGTTCGTTCATTAATCTCCTAAATAATAAAATTAAGTTAATTTATACTTTATTGAGAACATTTTTCATGTTTATTATTCCATTTATATTACTTATTACCATGTTATAAACATTACATAATCATTTAAGTTAATAACTGTCGTTTTGTTGATATTTGGTACTTGAGTCAAAAATGAACTTATTATAATTACAAGTTTTCGATGTGGTCAAAAGTTCATTATCTCCAGAATAATATTCATGATTTATATATCAAATATATAACATATATGTAGTATATATATATATATTTTAATTTATAATAATACATATAATATAGAGATAAAAAATGAAATGCACCATTCATGGAGACGGTAAGTGATATATACGAATAAACGCCAATTTCATTTATATTATGTATTTAATGAAATGAAAAATTAATGATACATAAGTATATTATAATTTCAATATAATATCATATATTATAAGAACCTTGTTCTTATTCTTTAGGTACGAGTTTCTTTTTTTCCTTTTTCCTTAAGTGTTTTTGAGAAAATAATGAAAATGGGGAAAATCCAAAATATTGTGGGTACACGGCGTATACTTTTCTACAAACAATGTACTTTTTCCAAGTGGGATGAGTACACTGGGTGTGTTGGCCTGTGGGCGATGAAGGGAGTAAAAATTGACTACACGTCGTGTACTTGGTCTTTACACGTCGTGTAATCAGTTGGCATGTGAACAGTAAGGTGGTGGGAGTAACCGCCAGCGGAGTGACAATACGAGATGTGTATTCAGAAATACACGTTGTGTAATCATGTCGATAGTTGAATAATGTGGTGGTGAAAATTATCCGCTAGAGGAACAATTAAATGATGAAAAGTACACACCGTTTACTTGAGGGTAGACGCCGGGTAGTTTTTTTTTGGCTTAATACGGGCAGTAGCCTCCACATTTGGCAGTGGAGGTAATAAACTCGTTTGGAGCTTGGGAAGAAAGGCTGGAGCTTGGAGGAGCTCCCGATCGCACACTGAGAATTTGTTCCTTCCACCGTCGATCTTGTTTGAACAGTTTGGGAAAGACATTCCTTCTCCTTGAGCCATTCTTACCAATTCTTTCTCGAGGGGAAGTTATTTGGGTTTGAATAGGTTATCATTTTACCCAGATCTTAGTTGTTATTAGACGTTTCGGAAGGCATCGTTCATGTATACCGATCAGAGGAGATAGAGGTAGGTGGTATGATGTTTAATTGCAACTCTCATGTTGTTTTTGTGTGCCATTATGCTACGTACCCATATTTGGGGTGTCATATGGATGAGGCCTTGATTAATTAAATATCTAGAATTTCATAGGCAATTTAATGAATATGTACAACTACTGTTTGGGATCAATTATTGGATCCAGGTCCACCACGTGGGTGTGTTGAAACACCCCAAGCTTCCACTGTACGCTTCTCTTTGAATAATACTGTAGCGTGTGTTGTATGCAACTTCGAGTTCTAACACACACCACAACCAATAAAACTAGCTGTTATGAATAGTAATACCCACTTTTTGAACTTTTATAAATTTTATCATTCAAAATGGAATTGAGTTTTGGATTTAGAATATTGAAATTAGCTTAGGGTGAATTTTTGGTATTTTTCTGAAAACATTCAATTTTTGATGAATAGTAAAGAAACACTGAGTTATAGTTTAAAACTAAATTTTTATTTAAATAATTATTTATTCTATTTAAATTTAATTAAAGTAAAAATAGATACATAATACCTATATAAGTTCAATGTAATTAATTGGAGTTAGTTTAGAATAATTTTAGATATATAAAAATTTTATGGAACTTGTCATCGTCTTTTACCCACCTCCTAGGAGAATTTGAAAATTCTCATAAAACATAATTTTACAGCTTCTATGATTGGAAATTTCAAAATCTGAGAAACATGGTTAATATCAAGGAGTAAAATTTGGTTCAATAAGATAAAAATAATTTTTGTGTGAATAGTAACTTTTTACTTTTATTTACCACAGTTAAAAGTTAATAGGACAATTAAGGGTAAAAATGATATTAATATTACTCTAACACATGTCCTAATTCTATTGGACAAGTTTATCTCGACCAAAAACATCCTTAGGAAAAAAATATTATCATTTAGTTCCACTTGGATTAGATTAGAACATTTATTATTATTTAATTCAAAGAACAGTTAAAAGAGTTAAAATCAAAGTTTAATAAATAAACATTTTCAATATAGGGTTATATATAAGATAAATTCGATTGTAAATATGCATTAGAAACCTAAAAATATTTCCTAAATAATGGTATTTTATTTATAATTTTTAGACACTAAATAATTTAATTTATTTATGACGCAATGGTGTGGCAGTAATTACCTAATTCATTAAATATAAAAATAATTGATATTATAAATATCAAAATAAATGTAATTTGAGACTTTTTATGAATTAAACTAATTTTATCGGCTAATATGACATATTAGTACTGACTATATAAGTTTTTATCGAAGTAATAATGTTTTTATGAAATTATCAAAAACAAGATACCCAATAGTGTCAAAATTGACATAAAAGAGTTTTTAAAACAGATATTATATTATATTATTTATATTCTATTCCTAAAAATATAAGGCTCGGCCAAGAGACTTAATTAATGATAGGTGTATCATTAATGGACCACTTCGGGGTCTCTTAGAAGTTTATAGTATGTTTATTGGTTATATAATATAAAAATACAAAGAGAAATGGTAAACGTCAAACTAATTAACTAAGAGTTAAAACTAAAATATAAGGTTAATAAAGTGACCAAAACCCATATAAAACCAATTGGTTGAGTAGTTTTCGACTTATCCCTACCTTAAACTTTAAATAATCTACTTTTTATCCATTAGAAACCGAATATGACTTTATTGTAAAATAATATTTATAGCTTTTCCAAAGGTTCCCCTCACCCCTCTTATAAAAGGGAACTCCCCCTTCTCTCAATTTCACACCATCAAAGCCTTTGGTCTCGGCCAAACTCTACCCAAATACCCTGTAAAGTATCCTCCCTTCATCCTAGAGTCCTTACTTTAGTCATAAATCCAACCTAATGGGACCTTTTGATCAAACCAAAAGGAAGAACCCGAAGAAGAGGTAATGTTTTCACCACCGTCTTTCAAGTTCCTTTCTTCTTCATATTCTTATTTATTTGTTATTTCCATTCAAAAATAATAACTCCAGTATCTTCTATATATTGTGATGTTATTATAAATATGGTACAACCATATTCAGTATTCTATCCATCCTTTGAATGACATGTCACCATTCGTGCGTACGTACGGCTTACCGTCTCCACATCGTGGGGTAATTGTTATTCAATATATTATTTTGTGGATGGGTATAATAATGATGTGTAATTCATATAAATAATAAATATATCATTATAATTATTCCGTATATATGATATAACATCCAATTATATATTATTTTAATATCAAAAGAATGATATTGTCGCTTGTGCGTACGTACGGACTACCGTCTCCATGAACGCGATGAGATTCAATCCCCATCGTATCCATTCAAGACTAATTATCATTTGCTGATTAAATGTAATTTTTAAGAACTTTATATCATTGTGGATATTAATAAGATACAACCTATCCATAACAAACAGAAATTATGTCACAAAACATATAAAAAAATGAGTAAGTTAACACCCGAAACGACGATAATACTAAAATATTATTAACAAAGCATTATTAGAAGATCATATATGGTATAATAATTATGTATATGGTTCTTGTATAATTTAATAACAATTTTTTAACTATTATATAGGATGTTATCATACCATCGACTAACGAAAAGTACAATGTAAGGGTTTATTTCACAATCTCTTCATTATCCGAGGTTGTTTATAAGTAATTATCTACTGGGACCTCCTTATCATCCACATCCATGTTTCTTAAAAATTTATTTCAAATCATTATTAATATTTAAAAGATTATGGGATAAATTAATTTATACCCTTGTTGACTTTTTATAAGAAGTTTATAAAGGAATATTTCTGTCGTTTTCCAAACAAGGTCTTTTTTAACCTTTTCGACCGAATGAAGGTAAGAATGTGCTTTTTAACTTATACGGTGGGTGCGGCTATTTTCCACCATTATAAAATCACAAAAGATTCCCTTACAAGTTTAAAAGAAAATTTTCAAAGTAAATTTTTTATTTTACAATTACGTGAGTTTTAAATGTTTAAAAAAAGAGATATTTCTCTCAAATAGTTTTGATTTCATCTATGTCAACATCCTTTGATGGATTTTAAGCTTATTTGAAGTTGATTTATTGTGATACAAAACATCCATATTGTATTTAAGGTTTTGTGATATGTTTTAATATGGATGTGTTATTTTTATACCATTCATGGTTTATGGAGAAAGTATTGACATTTCGTATTCTAGTTTTAATATCAATATTTATGTTATGTTTAAACCTGTTCATATGAGGAATGCATTGGACTTAATAAGTGACGGGTGGAGCCTGCTATAGCTCCTCGATGCATCGGTAGGTCTCATGAGACAAACTAGTGTCTTGGTACAAGGCCTTGACAAAATATTATTTGTATTCTTGGCATGAGGCCTTGACTATGTGTTTATGATAGTCTGGCATTATGCATTCCTTCAGTATGAAAATGGTTATTGATATTGCATGTGATTATTCGAGTAGTATAATATCCCTGTGAATAAGTAAATGGAATTATTTAATTTTATCTTTTCCATATCATGCTGAAGTTCAAGTTTAATAGGCTTTTTTAGTTATACATTGCCTTAAATGCTTATGCTTATTTATGAAAGTTTCTGCTATATTGTTATCCTTACTAAGAATTTGACCTCACCACTTTCAATGTTTTATTTTTTCCAGGATGTGAAGAAGTAATTTATGAATGACCTGCAGGGATAATATGAGGGGATATGAAGACATGATTTTTTTTAGTATTTTTGACTTTATGATGTAATTTATACTTTATGAATGTACCTAGTTATTCCAAGGCTACTAAACTAATCGGTCTTTCGAGACTTGATCTTTTGTGATCATGCCAATACAATGTAATAATGCACCAACTATGGGTAACTGGGGTCAAGGTATTACAGTTGGTATCGGCGGAATTTCTGTACAAGCCATGGAAACTAGATTTAGATAAACTCGGATTAGAGCACATTACCCTATGATAGACTTTGAGGATTAGTATAGAAGTATTTCCAAGATTTTTGGTAATTTTGAGATTTTGTGAGTTATTCAAGAAAATACATCCCTGTCTGGATACGAGTAGGTAGAGGCGACTCTGGCACAGATGTACCTAGGGGTAAAACCTGAAAACATAGCTTTGAGCTAGACTCGAATGGGAACTGGTGCACGACAACGGGCCTTGTTGCACTCTTGGTTCGACACTCCCGGGGGGATATGCTTAGGACAATTCTCATTTTATTTACAAACCATTATGAAGGGTTTATGAGTATATACTTCTTCAAAGAAAACATTTTTATGATTATGGATTATATCAACAAATTGTTCAATTAATGTTATGTGTTTTACAAGTATGTAATTATGTATTTGGATTCATACACTGATCTAGTTTATGCTATTGTTTATAAATGGTGCCTAATGGAATAAATGGAAAATGTATCAATGCACACACTCCATGTAGAGACTGAACTCTTGCTCAAGATAATTATAGTGGAGCTAGTGATGCAACTGGTGCTAATCAGCTAATCACCATACTGGGACAACTCACTGATGTTATGAATAATAACCTTACCGGTATGGAGCACCCTGATCCGCAGCGTGGAGGATCAATGTTAGATCGCTTCATGAGGAAACAACCACCAACATTCAATGTGATTAAAAATCCCTTAGTATCTGTGTAATGGATAAATTCCCTAGAGGAAATATTTCAGGCATTAGGGAGTAGTGAAAAGGAAAAAGTTATCATGGTAGTTTACCACCTCACTGGAGATGCTGATCAATGGTGGTCCTTGATTCAAAACACAAAGGATGACAAGGAAGTATCAAATATGGAATGGAGGGAGTTCAGAGAACTTTTCTTAGAAAAATACATTCCTCGTGACCATCAAGAACATATGAAAAGGCAATTTCTGAGTCTGATACAAAAGGAGGATGAGAATGTCACAAAGTATGAGGCTAACTTTACAAGGTTAGTAAGGTATGCTAGAGATTATATACGTAACCCAAGAAGTAATATTGATCATTTCTTTGATGGTTAAAACTGTTTCTCCGTCGAGCATTAGTCTCACAAACCTTCTCATTATACGAATATATTGTCTCATGTGTTATCAAGACAGAAAAGGAATTCTCTACGTATTATGACATTAAAGCAAAGCAGGAGAAGAAGAGATCTGCTGATCACTCTGGGAATGGAAATAAGGAGAATATGGAAAAAGTTGAACATCCATCCTGTAGGAAATGTGGGAAGAAACACCCTGGTACTTTTTTAAAAGGAATGAGAGTCTGTTACATGTTTGGTTAAAAAGGCCACCAAGCTCGTGATTGAAAGGGGAAGAAGGAAGATACCGATGTCCAATGCTATAATTTCAAGGAGATGGGACATTATACAAATGAATATCCTAAGTGTCAGGGGAAGTTGCCTCCTAAAAGGACAAGGGATCAAGGCCAAGCTTATGCTATCACTACTACTGAGGTAGAAGATACAAAATATGTGGTGGCAGATAATTTAATGGTTTCTTCATGTTTAGAAAATGCATTATTTGATTCTGGATCATCACATTGTTTCATATCTTCCCAGTTTCCTAAGAAAATTAGTTATTTCCAATTTTATTTAACAAGGGAGTTGTTAGTTAAAACTCCTAAGGGAAGTATCATTGTAACAAAGTTTTATGAATTAGTCCCCATTAGAGCACATAAATGTTCTTTATCTGCTGATCTCATCGTCATACTTATGATTGAATTTGATATAATCCTCGTTATGGATTGGATTTTAGACCATGATACAAAAAAAATATTTTAAGAAGAAGGAGTTTTCTATTTTTTATGATGATGATAAGGAACACCTTATATTTATAGCGAAATCATCACCACCTAATTCTTACCTAGATCCACCCCCAGTAGCTCAACTAAATCCAATTATTGGGGAGGAAGAGAATAAAATGATTGTGGATGTGGAAAGGAATGTTCAAATAGAGGATTTACCTACTGTGAAAGAATATTTGGATGTGTTTCCGGCAGATTTACCTAGTCATCCTCCAGAATGAGAAGTTGAGTTTTCAATTGATTTAATTCCTAGATCATGGCCTATATCGAATACCCTTAATAAAATGGCCACTGTGGAATTAGTTGAACTAAAGAAACAACTAGATAAATTGAGTAATAAAGGATTTATTTTCCCTATTGTTTTCTCCATGGGGATCCCATGTTCTTTTTGTTAAAAAGAAAGATAGATCTATGAGGTTATGTATCGACTACAGGGAGATCAATACTATAACAATAAAGAACAAAAATCCTCAACCTCGCATTTATGATTTATTTAAAAAAATGCATGGAGCTCAATACTTTTCAAAAATTGAACTTTGATCTGGATAGCATCAGTTGTGTGTGAAGAAGGATGAAATTCTGAAGACAACATTTCGAACTAGGTACGAGCATTAAGAGTTTATAGTAATGCCTTTTGGATTGACTAATTCTCCCTCTGTATTCATAAATCTAATGAATAAATTTTTCAAGGAATATCTCGATGAATTTGTGGTGGTATTTATTAATGATATCTTGGTATACTAAAAAAGCTATGAAGATCATGAAAATCACATGCGCATTATCTTGAAGACTCTAAGAAGGCATGAATTATATGGAAAGTTTAGCAAGTTTGAATTCTGGATTTAGGAGATTTCTTTTCTTGGCCATATTGTCTCTAAATACGGAATCTCTGTTGATCCTTCTAAGTCCAAAGAAATCCAAGAATTGCCTGCACCAACGAGTATAACTGAGGTACCCAGTTGGCTAACCCATTAACAAAGATCACATATAAAGGGCTTAATTTTTTTTGGACAAAGGTGTGTGAATAATGTTTCGAATAACTAAAGAGAAGATTAGTCAATGCTTCTATATTTGACTCTACCATCGGGGAATGAATGGTTTTTTATTTATAGCGATGCATCGAAGAAAGTACTTGGTTGTGTCCTTATGCAGAATGATAGGGTTATTGCCTATGCATCAAGATAGTTGAAAATTCATGATAAAAACTATCCTAATCATGATCTCGAGTTAGAATCTGTGATCTTTGCTTTGAAGATACGGAGACACTAACTCTATGGTGAAAATGTGAGATTTATACCGATCACATGAGTTTGAAGTATATTTTCTCACAAAAAGAACTCAACATGATGCAAATAAGATGACTTTAATTACTCAAGGATAATTATTGCACGATACACTACCACCCGGGGAAGGAAAATAAGGTGGCAGATGCTTTGAGCAAAAAATATCATCGACTTTTGAACAATATGAGAATTGAAAGGGATCCAATTTTCATGGATCAAGTGATGATGGACATGGGAATAACCATGGAAGGTGAAACATCAATGATTTTTCAAATGGTTTCCAAACCTTCTTTACAATAAAGGATTAAGAGTTCTCAGACCGATGATGAAGAATTTAAAAATAAGATTAAAGTTGTGAATGATGGGATACTGACAGACTTTGTGTATGAAGAAGGAATTTTAAAATTTGGGAAGAGACCTTGTGTTCCCGATATACCTGATCTGAAAAGGGAATTGTTAGATGATGCTCATAGCTCCAATTTCTCTATACACCCTTGGAGAACCAAAATTTATAGAGATTTTAAGGAACACTTTTGTTGGGACAACATGAAGAGGGTGATTACTGATTTTGTGTCAAGATGTATGGTTTGTCAACAAGTGAAAGATGGATGGCAATAGCCTGGAGGAGTCATGCGACCTCTTCCCATACCATAGTGTAAATGGGACAATATTACTATGGACATTGTCATGGGGCTACCAAAGACTCCTAGAAGGAACGATGCAATATGGTTTATTGTTGATCGTCTTACCAAGTCAAGTCATTTTCTTGCTATAAGAGAAGATCTACCACTAGAATGTCTTGCAAGAATATATATTAATGAAGTTGTGAGACTTCATGGAGTACCCATATCAATTGTTTCTGATCGTGATCCCCGTTTTACTTTAAGATTCTGTAAGAGTATTCAGAAGGCCTTGGATATTGAACTTCTTTTGAGCACTTTCTACCACCCACAAATAGATGGACAATCCGAACGGACTATTCAAACCTTAGAAGACGAGTTGAGATCTTTCTCACTTGACTTTTAGGGTATGTGGGATCAATATTTACCTCTAGTATAATTTTCCTATAACAATAGCTTCCATTAGAGTATTCAGATGGCACCATATAAATCATTATACAGAAAGAGATGTTGCACACCAACCTATTGGGATGAAATTGGTGAAAGAAGACTTGTAGGCCCAGAACTGGTGGAGGAAACAATGGAAATGGTAATGGTAATCCAAAACCATATCAAAGAATATCAAAGTAGGAAAAAGTAATATGTCGATAACCAAAGGAAGGATTTGGAATTTCAGGTAGGAGATCATGTTTTCTTGACGGTATCACCATAGAAGGGAGTTATACGTTTCGGTAAGAAGGGTAAATTGAGTCTCAGTTACATCAGACCTTTCAAAATTCTAGATTGAATTGGGGCTATAGCTTACAGTTTGGCAATGTCACCAAGTCTCTCCAAAGTTCACGATGTGTTCCACATATCACTATTGAGGAAATACATGCCTAAACCAATGCATGTACTCACCAATGAGGAATTTGAACTGGAACCTGATCTATCTTATTGAGAAGAGCCTGTCAGGATTCTTGATATAAGAGAACACGTACTTAGAAACCGGACGACTTGTCTGGTAAAAGTTTTGTGGAGAAACCATAAGATGGAAGAAGCAACGTGGGAACCAGAGGAACATATGATGAAGAACCACCTGAGAATTTTCATGTAGTAGTATTCTAGAAATTTCGAGGATGAAATTATTTGAAGGAGGGGAGAATGTAACACCCCAAGCTTCCACTGTACGCTTCTCTTTGAATAATATAGTAGCATGTGTTGTACACAACTTCGAGTTCTAACACACACCACAACCAATCAAACAAGCCGTTATGAGTAGTAAAACCCACTTTTTGAACATTTATAATTTTTTCCATTCAGAATGGACTTCATTTTTTGATTTGGAATAACAAAATTAGCTTAGGGTGTATTTTTGATATTTTTTTTGAAAACATTCAATTTTTGATGATTAGTAAAAAACATTGAATTGTAGTTTAAAACCGAATTTTTATTTAAATAAATATTTATTTTATTTAAATTTAATTAATTTCAAAATAGATGCATAATACCAATATATGTTCAATGTAATTCATTGGAGTTAGTTTAGAATAATTTTAGATATATAAAAATTTTCTGCAACTTTTCACCGTCTTTACCCACCTCCTTGGAGAATTTGGAAATTCTCATAAAACTTTATTTTACCGCTTCTGTGAGTGGAATTTCGAAAATCCAATAGACATGGTCAATATCAAGGAGTAAAATGTGGTTCAATAAGATAAAAATATTTTTTATTGAATAGTAACTTTTTACTTTTATTTACCACAATTAAAAGTAAATAGGGTAATTAAGGGTGAAAATGATATTAATATTACCCTAAAACATGCCCTAATTCTATAGGACAAGTTTATCTCAACCAAAAGCAACCTTAGGAATAAAATATTATCATTTAGGTTCACTTGGATTAGATTAGGACATTTATTATTATTTAATTCAAAGAAGAGTTAAAAGAGTTAAAATCAAAGTTTAATAACTAAAACATTTTTAATATAGGGTTATAAAAAATATAAATTCGATTATAAATATTCATTAGAAATAAAAAACTATTTCCTACATAATGGTATTTTATTTGTAATTTTTAGACACTACAATATTTAATTTATTTATGACACAATGGTGATGCAGTAATTACCTAATTAATGAAATATTAAAATAATTGATATTATAAATATCAAAATAAATGTAAATTGAGACTTTTTATGAATTACACTAATTTTATAGGTTAATATGATGTATTGGGACGGATTATATAAATTTAGTATGAAGTAATAATGCTGTTATGGAATTATCAAAAACAAGATACCCAATAGTGTCAAAATTGACATAAAAGAGTTTTTAAAAAAATATATTATATTATTAATTTATATTCTATTCCTAAAAATATAATTTTCGGCCAAGAGTCTTAAATAATGATATATGTATCATTAATGGACCACTTGGGGGTCTCTTGGAAGTTTATACTACGCTTATTAACTATATAATATAAAAATACAAAGAGACATGGTAAGTGTCAAACTATTTAACTACGAGTTAAAACTAAAAGATAAGGTTAATAAAATGACCCAACCTATCTAAAACCTATAGTTTGAGTGGTTTTCGACCTATCCCCACCTTAAACTTTAAATAATCCACTTTGAGCCATTTTAAACTGAATATGATTTTTTTATAAAATATTATTTCAAGCTTTTCCAAAGGTGCCCCTCACCCCTCTTATAAAAGATCACTCCCCCTTATCTAAATTTCACACCATCAAAGCCTTTGGGATCGGCCAAAATCTTCCCAAATACCCTCTCAAATATCCTCCCTTAATCCTAGAGTCCTTCCTTTAGTTATAAATCCAACTTATGGATCCCTTTTGATCAAATCAAAAGGAAGAACCCGAAGAAGATGTAATGTTATCACCACCCTCTTTCAAGTTCCATTCTTCTTAAAATTATTCTTTCTTTGTTATTTCCATTATAAATTAATAACACTAGTATCTTATATATATTGTGTTATTATTATAAATATGGTACAACCATATTCAGTATTCTATCCATCTTTTGAATAACATGTCACCATACGTGCGTACATACGACTTACCGTTTCCACGTCGTGTTGTAATTGTTATTCAATATATTATTGTTTGGATGGGTATAATACTGATGTGTAATTCATTTAAATAATAAATATAACATGATAATGATTCTTTATATATTATATACCATTCAATTATATATTATTTTAATATCAAAATAATGATATTGTCGCTCATGCGTACGTACGGACTACCGTCTCCACGAACAGGATGAGATTCATTCCCCATCGTATCCATTCAAAACTAATTCTAATTTGATGCTTAAAAGTAATTTTTAAGAACTTTATATCATTCTGGATAGGATTAATATACAATCTATCCATGACAAACACTTCTTATGTAACAAAACATATAAAAGAAAACGAGTAAGTTAACACCCGAAACGACGATAATACAAAACTATTATTTACAAAGAATTATTAGAAGATCATATATGATATCATAATTATGTATATGGTTCTTGTATAATATAATAACAATTTTTTAACTATTATACAAGAGTTTAACATACCATCAACTAAGGAAAATTACAAGGTAAGGGTTCATTTCACAATCTATTCATTATCCAAGGTTGTTTATACATGATTATCTACTGGGACCTCTTTATCATCCACATCCATGTTTCTTAAAAATGTATTTCAAACAATTATTTATATTTTAAAGACTATGGGATAATGTCATTTATACCCTTTTTGACTTTTTATAAGAATTTTACAAAGGAATCTTTCTATCGTTTAATAAACAAGGTCCTTTTTAACCTTTTCGACAGAATTATGGTACGAATGTCTTTTTTAACATATACGGTGGGTGTAGATATTTTCCGCCATTATAAAATAGTCTAAGCTTCCCTTACAAGATTATAATAAAATTTTCAAATTAAATGGTTTATTTTATAATTATGTGACTTTTAAATGATTTCAAAAAAAGAGATATTTCTCTCAAATAGTATTGATTTCATCTATGTCAACATCCTTTGATGGATTTTAAGCTTATTTGAAGTTTATTTATTGTGATACAAAACTTCCATATGGTATTAAAGGTTTTGTGATATGTTTTTCTATGGATGTGTTATTTTTATACCATTCATGGTTTATAGATAAAGTATTGACATTTCGTATGCCAGTTTTAATACGAATATTTATGTTATGTTTAAACCTGTTTGTATAAGGAATGAATTGAACTTAATAAGTGATGGGTGGAGCCCTCTATAGATCCTCGATGCATCGGTAGGTCTCATGAGACAAACTAGTTTCTGGGAACAAGGCCTTGACACAATCTTATTTGTAGTCTTGCCACGAGGCCTTGACTATGTGGTTATGATAGTCTGGCATTATGCATTCTATCATTATGAAAGTGGTTATTGATATTGAATGTGATTATTTGACTAGTAGAATATCCATGTGAATAAGTAAATGTCATTATTTCATTTTATCTTTTTCATATTATGATAAAGTTCATGTTTTAAATGCTTTTGTTTTAGTTATACATTTCCTTAAATGTTTATTCTTATTTATGAATGTTTCTGCTATATTGTTATCCTTACTGAGCATCTGAGCTCACCCCTTTCAATGTTTAATTTTTCCCAAGATGTGAAGAAGTAATTTATGAATTACCTGTAGGGATAATATGAGGGGATATGAAGACAAGATGTTGTTGTAGTATTTTTAACATTATAATGTAATGTAAACTTTATGAATGTATCTAGTTATTACAAGGCTATTAAAGTAATCGGTATTTCGAGACATGATCTTTTGTGATCATTCCAATACTATTTAATAATGCACCGACTATGGGTAACTGGGGTCGGGGCATTACATGTGTTCCCTTTTTTAGTCGTTTTCCAGGTTACCCGAGGGTATACTGTGATTTTAGAATATTTTGAGTTTTCTTGGGAGAAAATGTATATAATTGCTCGGTTATGTGTTGGGCTCAGCCCAGTTGCTTGTTTATTATGAGGTCAGTGTTTCTCATGCCTGAGGGAAAGTGTTTCGATTATCCTGTGGGAAAATTTTCTTATCCCTGTGGGAAGCTGCTTCCATGCCTAAGGTAATTATCTTGTATTCCTGAGGGAAATATTCATTATTCTTGTGGGAATCCACCTGCGGGATTCGATTCTGATTACCTAAGGGTATGGTTTTCATGTCTGAGGACACTGTTTACTCATATATTCACTATGGTGATTTCACATGTTATACTTCCAATCTAATGTACATGCTTGGAATTGTTTTACCTGCTACGTGTTTGATAGCTTGTTGTAGTTCTGGCTGCGGCACCATTTAAGAGATTTTCGGTTGAGGCTGAGCCTCGGGAACTTATAATTCAATTATATTTAATTGTTAAATAATAATTAAATGGAAATGGAATAGGTAGGAATGTTTTCTTTTTAGTACTTCGGGGTTTACTGCATTTCATTACTGCACACTACTGTTTCACAAACTCACTGACAGTTGGGCATGGGCCTTTGGTGGTTTCCAACTAGGATTTATTTATCACACCCTCTTTAGGTCATGTCTTCATCCCAAATAGATTATATTGTTGTAGGTTTTGATAAGGGAAAGAGTCCCTATACGGGTACTTGATTGTTATAGAGGGTGGGAGAGCAAGGGACCGAGCTTAGGCTCACGATGCGGCTGATTCCCAGCTACACTGTTTTGTTTTCCTTGGATGTACTTGTACTTTGTATTAGATTATTCTAGATTTTAGTGTATCATGTTTTGGCTACTTTCCTAGACTTAGAGACATAATGCATCATTATATATATAACTGTTGTAATATTTAACTTCAATCTTGTTATCCATTTCAGTTGGGTAGTGTTTACTCTTTCCAATTTTGTATGTTTATATCTATTTCCACTGCGCTACACTTTTACATATGAGGGAATATTTTCCACACAATCAGAACTAGGCCCTCGCTGCTAGTCGGCAGCCTCTGGCATTTGGGGAAATGCGCTTGAGGTCATGTGACAAACCTAGTTCAGGTCACCCGTTGAGTGGCACCCAGATCCGAGACATTACAAAGTGGTATCAGAGGGATTTCTTTTCTCTTGAATTAATATTTGGTGCCTATAGCCTGGGATAGGATGGAATAGGTACTTGGTGATAAGCTGTGCGTGGGAATAGCAAACCCGTGTATAGGGAAAAGTTAATTTACCTCATGTTGAAATTTTTCTGATTTTTCAATTTTGTAGTTGATTTGGTTTTCACCGTTTGGTGACACAGTTGTCGTGTGCTATTTATGTATTTATACTTGGGATCTATTTAGTTTAGAATTGATGAGATGAGGGTATTCCATCTCATGCATCACTTAGAAACATGTTAGAATCACAGGCCATGCATAGTTTCCATGCAATGTAGGTGCATTAGAAATTGCATGTTGTTGTGATAGATGTTTTTCTAGAAAATTCATGTTGTTGTGATAGATTCCATGATAAAATACCTAATACTTGAAAGGGTATTGTTATGTAAGATTTTGTGAATTAACGTCATACTTGGGTTCTTGAAGAGTATGGGCCATCATCAACCAGGATTTGGTGGATCATTGATCTGTGTACTTGTTATAACACGTATAAGATGCCAAGCTTTGGTTCATGGGTAGTATGGGTCCTCATGGATTAGAATTTGGTACTTTGGTGATCATTCAGTGGTTTTCTAGACTTCGAAGTAGTTTATGGGGATTACTATTCAGAAAAACCCAGAATACACGCTGTGTAATTTTTATTACACGTTGTTTACACTTCTGTTAGGGAAGAAATGATTGTTTTAAGTACACGCCATGTATAGTATGTACACGCCGTGTAGTTTCTTACAGTGTTGTAGGCCATGTAGGCAGAAACATGGGATAGTGAAACTTATGAGGGCACACGCCATGTACCGATTGTACATGCCATGTTGTGTTCACCTTGGGTCAGCCGTGGAACTAACAACACGGACAGAGAAATATGAACTTATACATGTTGTGTCAATGACGAACATGAAGTGTAGTTTAACCTGTGGATTTGCCCGTGTAACTAACAACATGTGTCGGTGTTATCATTTCTTATACAAATCATGTCTATTTGGAACATGTCGTGTAGTATGAGCCATGTATCCAGCGGTGTCACGAACTACACGGGTCGGCAAAGCCTGTCGAGTACACGCCGTGTACCTGTGGGACACGTTGTGTAGTCTTGACCTGTGAGAGGCCATGTGGACTTGTCCATGTGGCTGGGGAAATAGGGTGGTGTACACACCGTGTGTGGGTGTAAAACGCCGTGTAGTGTCATCCGAGTAGATGATTGTGTCACTAACAACACGGGCAGCTGGAATCTAAGCCGTACACATCGTGTCTATCTAGTACACGCCATGTAGACCTTATAAACTATGTGTAGTCTCATTCAAAATAGAGTCGTGTGGCTTAGCCATGTTGAAGTACTCAGACAGGGGAAGAAAATTCAAGTACACGCTCTATGTGTGCAAAACAGGACGTGTGTTTGGGGTGTTACACGACCAGTTCTAGAAGAGGTACACACCCATGTAAAATACTTACGGGAACACGCCATGTAGTTATTATAAAAGCCGTGTAGTCTTTTTTTGTACAACTTGAATGTTTTCTGTTCCCTGTTCCCTTCTTAAGTTTCAAGTTATTGGTCCTTTATAATCATAATCTAAGGCATGTGTTTGACCATGTAGAGTCATGCCGCTGAGATTACTCCAAGTTGTTCACCAAGAGAGTGGAAACGATTATACACTAGAGACGGTAAGCCATGGGCTACCGATGGATCCTCCAGCAGAGCCAGATGTGGCGCCAGCCGTTACACCGGACGCAGGCCCATAAGCACAGTTCTGTGAATGTTTTATTTAGTTTATGAAGACCTTCTAGGGAGAACCGCTGGTAACCACATCTATGGAAGAGCTGACACGTATATTCCAGCAGCAGCATCCGCCTACATTTTTAGGGGAACGAAGACCATAGGCTGCAGAGTCACGGCTGGATTCATTGCAGAATATCTTCGAGAATCTAGATACACCTCCATGGAGGAGGTCCAAGCTCTCTACATACATACTGCATGATTCCACCAAGATGTGGTGGGATGTTACCACCCAGTCTGAGCATCATAGAGACAGGGAGTGGAAAGATATTTAGGTAGTCTTCTATGGATTTTTCTTTTCAGAGACGGTAAGGGTAGATCTAGCTCGAGAGTTCATGAATCTGCATCATGGCTCCATGTCAGTGATGGATTATTCTACCGTCTTCACCGAGATATAGAATTTTGCACATGTTCTAGTGGGTGATGGGACGTTGAGGTCTAGATGATTTTAGGATGGTATTCGATATAAAATCTAAGCACTGGTGAATGTTTTTAGGTTTCCTAATGTTAATGCTATTGTGAACCAGACACTAATTACTGATCAGAACCTATGGTAAGCTAGTGGTTTAGGCCAGGGCGGTTCGACACCAGTTTCTGGTACTATTTCTA
The DNA here is from genome assembly GCA_963277665.1 of Viscum album. Classification (NCBI taxonomy): domain Eukaryota; kingdom Viridiplantae; phylum Streptophyta; class Magnoliopsida; order Santalales; family Viscaceae; genus Viscum; species Viscum album. Next base: position 284,089,776 of record OY728151.1, on the reverse strand, counting down.
CCAGTAAGAGGAAGAGGAAGATGAATTTCTCTCACAGTGGAAGCACCAGCCCGAAGAATTCTTCAGGTGGCCTGATAGTGTGCTACCAGTGTGGTAAAGAGGGACACAAGAGACCTCAGTGTCCATGGGACCCAGTGGAGTGCTGAGCCTGCAGAAAGGTGGGCTATCTCCAATGTTTCTTCAAGGGGTTTCCACCAGCGACTAGTGAGAGGGGTTCCGTATAGACTCTATGTGCAGGAGCTTGGAAAAAAACTTCTTACCAGTAAGGTAATTGTAATACGTCAAGACCTTCAGGCCGAGGTGGTGGTCGTGACCGTGGTAGCCAGACACCAAGATCTCAGAGACAGTAGGGAAGGTCAGCTCAGGGTTGCCAAGCTATGTCACAGGGTCGTGGCACTAGGCAGGAATATGTAGTGCAACAGACCCAACATGAGCAGGATACCAGACCATCCACTGTCAGAGGTACTATTCTAGTTTCTTCTGTTTTGTCTTCCATACTTTTTGATACTTTTTCTACACATATCTTTATATCTCTTCTCATTGTAGAGAGCCTTGGGGTCTGTGTTTATTCTTCTTCTTCTTCTGATGTTATGATGCTAGACACTCCGTTGGGGACTAGAACGGCGGGTGTACGTTAGAGCAAGGAGTTGCCCCTAGAGTTTGGTGGGTGTCACTTTTTGTGGGACCTCTATGTATTAAAGAGGACGAGCTATGACGTCATTCTCGGGATGGACTGGTTGGTACCCTTTCGAGCCTAGTTGGATTTCTATCATCTTTGGGTGAGTTCCACGTCACCAGAGGGCAGAGAGTTTCTATACAAGTGCGAATGGGATTTCTCGGAGAGCCGAGATGGGCTCGAGCATTATGGGAGAGGTGGTGTCACAACCCAGACTGCGAGATTATATCTATATGACCAGGGAACTGGTCAGAAGGATTTACCTCCAATGGTTTAGCGCTTCAGGGATGTCTTCCTGGATGAATTTTCAGGTCTTCCTCGAGAGTGAGAGGTGGATTTATCTATTGATCATATTCCTAGAGCACCACCGGTGTCCATTCCTCCTTATAGGATGGCTACACCAGAGTTTCAGGAGCTCAAGACGCATTTGGAGGAGTTGTCAGTAAAGGGTTTCATTCGACCCATTACTTCTCCTTGGGGTTCGCCTTTCCTATTTGCAATGAAGGCGGATGGTACTCTGAGAATTTGTGGGGATTATCGAAAGTTGAACATGTTAACGGTCAAGAACCAATATCCCTTGCCAAGGATTGATGATCTTTTTGATCAAATTCAAGAATCATGAGTGTTCTCAAAGATTGACTTGAAATCTGGATATCATCAGTTACACGTTAGACCATCGGATATACATCTTACAGATTTTCGAAGTAGATATAGTCTATATGAGTACATGGTTATACCGTTCGGACTCATGAAGATGCCATCAGTTTTCATGGATTTAATGAATCGTGTGTTCCACCCATATCTGGATTCTTTTTCGGTAGAATTCGTGGACAATATCTTGGTGTACTCTCACACATGACATGACCATGCTACCCATCTTCAGATTATACTGAGTAAACTGAGAGAGCATCAGATCTATGCTAAGCTCTCAAAGTTCCACTTTTAGATGGACTATATTCACTTCCTAGGTCATATCATCTTAGACGCAGGAGTTGTAGTGGACCTAGAGAAATTGAGATCAGTAGTTTCCTAAGAGAAGCCTAAGAACGTGTTTGAAATATGGAGTTTCTTGGGGTTGACTAGTTACTACAGGCACTTTATACATGACTTCTCCCACTTAGAAGCACCGTTCATGGGTTCGACTAAGAAGGGTGTGAAGATCGTTTGGTCAGAAGCTTGCGAGACAGCCTTTCACAAGGTGAAGGGAAGGTTGACATTAGCACTAGTCCTGATACTTCCAGAACAAGGGAAGAGCTATACAGTTTACTGTGATGCATCAGGTATTGGGCTGGGAGTAGTGTTGATGGAGGGAGATCGAGTATTTGTGTATGAGTATTAGTAGTTGAGGCCACATGAGAAGAATTACCTCACGCATGATCTCGAGTTGGTTGTAATTGTTAATGCCTTATGTTGTTGGAGACATTATCTCTTGGGAGATCATTTTGTTGTGTTTTCAGACCACAAAAATCTCAAGTACATCTTTACCCAGTGTGAGCTGAATTTGAGAAAATTAATGTGGGTTGAATACCTTCAGTACTTTGACTTTGATCTTGCCTATACACCAGGTAAGGGTAACAAAGTTGCTAATGAACTGAGTAGGAGGACTCAGTTACAAGCAGTGTAAGAGGCCAGTGGTGAGTGGCATCTCATGTCTTTGTTCACTGAGATGCATTTGGAGGTGCATGATAGTTAGGGGAAAACCTATCTTTCTTCTTTAGTTGTGACTTCTACCCTCCTATATAGAGTTAAAATGAGACACCTATCAGATTCAGAAGGCCTATATCTATGGGATTTGGTGGCAAGTGAGGACCCTCGTCCAGGTTGGACGATATGCGATGATGAGGTACTATGTATCCATGGACAAGTGTGGGTTCTAGGGGATATACACAGGTAGATGATGCGAGAGTTTCATGCTTCAACATGGTCAGTGCATCCCGGAGTTAACAAGATGTACTATGACTTGAGACGTCAGTACTGGTGGCCTAGTATGAAAAGATAAGTAGCTAGTTTTGTTGCAAGATGTTCCACCTATCATCAGGTGAAGGGAGAGAATCAGAGGCCAAATGGATTGTTACAGTAGTTACCCATTCCGGAGTGAAAATGGGATGACGTTGCGATGGAATTCGTGACCAGGTTTCCGAGGTCACCTCGAGGCAATGATGTCGTGTGGGTTTTTGTAGACAAAATTACGAAGGTAGATCACTTTTGGCCGATCAAGGAGACATTTAGTGTTGACTATCTCAAGATGTTCTATATACGAGTGGTAGTATGTCTTCATGGGGTCTCTCATTCTATCATTTCAAATAGGAACTCTTGTTTTACATCTCATTTCTATCATAGTTTTCAGAGGGCACTGGGTACATAAGTGATTCTGAGCACTTCTTACCATCCTCAGACCAATGGACTATCAAGGCGTATGATACAAGTGCTAGAGGACATGTTGCGTGCAAGCGTCCTAAAATTTGGGGGCTCTTGGTAGAAGCATATACCCCTGGTCGAGTTTTCCTATAATAATAGTTTTTAGGAAACTATTAAGATGGCACCTTACGAGGCTTTATATGGTTGGCCATGTCGATCACCTTTATGCTGGTTAGAGGCAAGTGAGGTAGCTTTACTGGGACCACGTCTTGTGCAAGAGAATTTAGATCAGGTCCAGTTGATTCAGAAGTGGACGGTTACTGCACAGTCTCGTTAGAAATCATATACTAATCACCGCAGATGACCATTGGATTTTGTGGTCGGGGATCCGGTGTTCTTACGTGTTTCGCCGAGGTTGGGACACATGTGGATCATGGTATAGGGTAAACATTCACCGAGGTATGTAGGGATGTTTTATATTCTGGAGAGAGTCGACCGGTTGCCTATCAGTTACAGTTACCACAGAGGTACTAGTCCATGCACGACATTTTCCATGTATCTCAGCTATGCCATTATCACTCAGACCCATCTCACGTTTTTCAGCTAGAGGAGGTTGAGCTTCAGGTTGGTGCTTCCTTCTAGAAGCATCTAATTTTTATTGTTGATAGGAGCCTGAAGGTTCTCCGATGCCGGTCAGTTCCTCTCGTACGGGTGCTACGGTAGCATGGCCGAGTGTAGGATGAAACCTGGGAGTGGGAGACCAATGTACGTGCTCAGTGGACAGAGTTTTTCTAAGCTTTATCTTCACCACCCTTAGGAGGGTAATTTGGGGACGAATTGATTTAAGGGGGAAGTTGGTAAGAAACCGTTTCTTATTCTTTAGGTACGAGTTTCTTCCTTTCCTTTTTCCTGATGTGTTTTTGATAAAATAAGGAAAATGGGGAAAAAACAAAATTTTGTTGGTACACGTCATGTACTTTTCTACACGCCATGTACTTTGGATGTATGGGATGAGTACCCAGGGTGTGTAGGCCTATCGATGATGAAGGGTGTAAAAAATGACTACAAGCCATGTACTTGGTCATTACACATCGTGTAATAAGTTGGAAGGTGAAAAGTAAGGTGGTGGGAGTATCCGCCAGCGGAGCAACAATACATGCCGTGTATTCAGAAATACACGCCGTGTAATCATGTCGATGGTTGAATTGTGTGGCGGTGAAAAGTAGACTCCAGAGGAACAGTTAAATGATGAAAAGTACACGCCATGTACTTGAGAGTACACGACGTGTAGTTTTTTTTTTGCTTAAAACGGGTAGTAGCATCCCCATTCGGTAGTGGAGTTAGTAAACTCGTTTTGAACTTAGGAGGAGAGGTTGGAGCATTAAGGAGCTCCTGATCGCACGTCGGGAATCCATTCCTTCCGCCGTTGATCTTGTTAGAACCATGTGTGTAAGACCTTCCTTCTCCTTGATTTATTCTTAAAAATTCTATCCTGAGGGGAAGTTATTTTGGGTTGAATGGATTATAGTTTTTCCCAGATCTAGGTTGTTCTCAAACATTTTGGAAGGTGTCGTTCACGTAAACCGATCATAGGAGATCGAGGTAGGTGGTTTGATGTTTAATTCCAACTGTCATGTTGTTTTTGTGTACCATTGTGCTATGTTCCCATATTTGGGGTGTCGTATGGCCGAGGCCTTGATTAATTAAATACCTATAATTTCATAGGAAATTTAATGAATATCTTCAACTACTCTTTGGGATCATTACATACATCCAGGGCCACCCCATGGGAGAGTTCCCTTGTTTAGCTGTTTGGCCAGGTTACCCAAGGGTATACTGTGATTTTAGTATATTTTTAGTTTTCTTGTGAGAAAATTTATATAATTTATTGCTTATGTGTAGGGCTCGGCCCAGTTTCTTATTTGGACTGAGGGAAGTTTTTCTCATTCCTGGGGGCAAGAGTTTCGATTATCCTTATGGCAACTTTTATTATGCCTGTGGGTATTTTCTTCTATGCCTGAGGTCATTATCTCATATTACTGAGGGCAATATTTGTTATTCTTGTGGGCATCCACCTGCAGGTTTCGATTCTGATTACCTGAGGGTAAGGTTTGCATGTCTAAGGGCTCTTTTTACTCATATATTCATAGTGGTGATTTCACATGTTATACCTACAAAGCTAATGCACATGCTTGGAATTTTTTTACCTTCTACATGTTTGATATATTGTTGTGGTTTTGACTGTGGCACCATTTAAGAGATTTTCAGCTGAGGCTGAGTCTCGGGATCATATATTTCAATTATATTGAATTGTTAAATAATAATTAAATAGAAATTGAACTGGTAGGAATGTTTAATTTTTAGTACTTTCGGGTTTACTACATTTCATTACTACACACTACTGTTGCACAAACTCACTGATAGTTGGGCACGATCCTTTGGTGTTTGCCTACTAGGATTTATTTCTCACACCATGTTTGGGTCATGTCTTCGGCCAAAACAGATAATATTTCTAAAGGTGTGAATAAGGGCAAGAGTCCCTATACAAGAACTTGATTGTTGTAGTGGAGTGGGAGAGAATAGGACCGAGCTTAGTCTCACAATGAGGATGTGTTCTTGCTGCGCTATTCTGTTTTCCTTTGTTGTACTTGTACTTTGTACTATATTATTCTAGATTGCAGTGTATCCTGTTTTGGCTACTTTCCTAGACTTAGAGACATAATGCATCATCATATATATATATGACTATTGTTTATATTTTACTTCTGACTTATTATACATTTCATTTGGGCATTGTTTACTACTTCCGATTTTGTATGTTTATATCTATTTCCACTGCAGTACACTTTGAAAAATGAGGGCATAGTTTCCCTACTATCAGATCTATGCCCTCGCTGCTAGTGGGCAGCCTCCGACGTTTGGGGAAATGCACTTGAGGTCATGTGACCTATTGGGTTACGGGCACCCGTTGAGTGGCACCCAGATCCGGGATGTTTCATATATAATTTCATTAATTCCATCCTTTATACACTCCACATATGGAATGAACGAGTCATATCACTTTAAGGGGGTGATAGTCAGAATTTCCTGAAATGAAATTATCATATTTCTCCATTATGGAAACCCTAAGGGTATTCCATAAATAAAAAATACATAACTATAGAGACAATATAAATATAATATATATCACATATAAATACAGTTCCATCATAATGGCCACCATAAGAGGTGGTGGGAGATAATTGAACAATCATTGTTCCGTGAGGTAGTAGTTCACCGTCTAGAGAAACAATATGTTCACATCCATTAGATATATGTGTTTGGCAATGTAGTCAGAATCCTTATCATAAAAAAATCATAGTATATTTAGGATACTGTTTTTGTAATAAAATAATATAATAAATATAGTTTAGGGGGTTATAGAAGGAAAATAAAAGAAAAGAACTTGAGATAAGATGTTACCTTTAAATTGGGTAACTCCCTTTGGTTTAAACCAAAAGGCTTTCTTGAAGTTAATTATTCATAAGTTAATGCTTCTAGGTGGAAGATATGGATGTTGGAAAATTATTTTGGTAGAGTTTGGAAGATCCAAGTGGGCTTGAGAGATGTGATTAAGGGTTAGAGGTGATGTGTTTTTATAAGGGCGAGGAGGGTCTCTTTAGGAATGTTTGAAAGGATTATTTTATTATAAAATGATTTTCGATTTTAAAAGGTACCAATATCATTTAATTCTATGATAAGGTGATTATTGTTTGAAATTATCTCATCCAATGGGTTTTAGACAAGTTTAAGGCATAAAATTATCCTTATCTTTTAGATTTAACCTCTAGTTAACTAATTTAACTTTTTCCAGGTGCTCTTGTAAATTCACACTACATGGTTAATATATTTACTATAAAATGATAGTAACCAGAAAATGGATCATTAATAAAATTAGTAATAAAATATATTTAAAAGTGTTAGTGTAATTTAATGTTATTCTAATATTATTTTTTACCCTTGTTTACCAGATTTACCCTTTAACCATGGTAAATAAAATATTTACTGATGTTACTATTCATAATGTCTAAAAAAAAGTTACCCATTTACACAATTTTGACCTCATAATTTCAAATATGGAATCCATTTTTACAAATTCATAACATATAAGTTCAATAAATTAATTTTAAATTAAATCTCGTTTTAAAAAACAACATGTCTTTAGGAAATAATAACTATCAAAAGATTGACACTTTTTTATGTTCAATTTCAATGTGAAATTACTTGAAATGACCAAAATTGGATTAAATGGTAAAAATATAATATAATTTCACTTTAAAAAAATTTAAAATACAATCTAATCTTATAAATAAATTATATTAAAAGGAGGTTTTGAATTAAAATGCAGTATTTTTCACTATTTATTATAAAATGATCATTATCAGAAAAATACCAAAATTTCATCCAGAGTAAATTGTTATATCCTGATTCTAAATAAGAATATTATTTTTTCAAATATAACATATAAAAGTGACAAAAACTATATTTAAAAAGGGTTCACCATCAAAAGGCAGTAAATAGACCTTTTAGTGAATATTAGAGTATTTATGCTTAAAATTGGATTCATTCACATTTTAATCCTCTAACATTTATTGGATAAGTGTAAGAAAATTTAAAAAACATGTATAATAATAGTTTTTTAGTTATATTCATTCCTTTTAATTTAATCGATAACTGTTAACTAACATAAAAAATAATATTATATTATTATATTTTTTTCAATATGACTCAGCATTGTGTGCCAAATGAGACTTTGGAGAAACCCATTGATTCATTTTATGTAATCCATAGATCATAGCATCCCATTTAAAGTAAAATTATTATTCAATTCATAAATATTAAAAAATATGAATATATGATATTTTTTATTTACCTAGGATGTTACAGAACATGTGTAAAGGAAGTACAATAATATTGGGATTTTTTAGAGAACCAAAACCAAATTGGGTATTTACTATATATTTTTATAGTTTCATTGATACCATTTCACAGAAATAAGAAGGATGAAAGAGCAAGATGATATTCATATTAAGTTAAAATTCATCATATCCTTTAAACTGAATTTGATAGGTGAAAGGATTGGGAAACCTCTCATTCATCGGTTAATTAGAATGTGAGTCAATGTAACACCATATTACTTGATTTTATGTACTCATAAACCCTCCTTTTAATAATATTTGTTTTGGGTATTGTATAGGGGTGTTTCAAGTGAATTTTTTGAAAATTTTGAAGGTTGCTTGTGTAACATCCCGGATCCAGAAGCCACTCCACTGGTGCCTCGTACCCTGTTGGCTACATGGCCTCACACACATTTCCCAAAATTCTAGAGGTATCTGACTTATAGTAGGGATTAGGGTGTTATAGTGGATAAATTGTTCCTTCATTGGATAAGTGTAACACATTGGACAAATAATAACAATAAAGGAAGTTATAGACATCATGCAACTAAAGTAAACTACAGAGGATATAAATATAAACATAACCCAGATTCATATAACATAAAAATGATGCAACATGTCACATGTTCTATGAAAATAGAGAACACATGATACACTACAATCAACTAAAACACAATACCAAAGTACGGTAACAAAAAAATATACTCAATAGCATCACAAGTCTTGGCCTGGTCCCATGCTCTCCTGCTCCTAAAAAGTAATCAAGTACCTGAAAAAGGGCCCTTTCCCCAATCGGCACATATAGAAATATAGTCTTTTTGGGCCCAAAACATGACCCAAATAGGGTGTGAGAAATAAATCCTAGTAGGGAACAACATAAAGTATGTTCTAATCTCTCAGTGAGTATATTAAATAGTATTGTACAATAGTGAAATGAAATATACAAAGAGGTAATCAGAAGTAAAATATCCTACAAGTACTATAATTCATTTATAAGGTTCATTATATCCATTATAAATTCAATTACCTGAGATATTTATGTATCGGAATGCATCCTAAGCCCAAAATTCCCCGCAATAAAGTAAGAACAACATAAGTCTCAGAAAACCTTCTACACAAGTAAGTGAAAACTGAATCCAACATTGTTATTTAAATTCAAAGGCATGTCCAATTCATTATATTCCAGTATTTAAATTATAACTTGAGTCCATTCTCGATATTCCTAAGCTATAATTCAAGTATCACTTCAGTTGAAATTCTACCACCATCCTCCAAGTCCATTCTCAGTCGTCCTACATGGGATCCTAGAGTATCACTCTAGATGTTGGAATAAGTTCATGCAATTTCATCCTTAGTGGTCCTAAGAGGGATCCCTGAGTGTCACTCCTTGTGTATTATATGATCATGTTAATTTATTTTGTTCTTAGCGGTCCTAGTAGGGATCCCAAGTGTCACTAATGACATAAAACTCAAAATCATCACAAGTCCTTCCATGGTGTTCTAATTTGAACACATGTGTCACCCAAGGTGCAAGGTACAATAGTCATTTGAGTCTATTCATGGTGTTATAATCTGAACCCTTGTATCCCCCAATACTATATAACATTTAATCATTTAATATTCAATAAAACATTCGAACCTACTTAAACAAGAAAAACCACTGTATGGGAAAAGGGGAAATCATAATTCCAAATCCATAAAAAAATACTTACAATTTTATCATAATTTTAATTCCATTTAATAACCATGTTCTCATTAAAAACACCTACATGGTTAAAAAAGGCATGCATTTATACATCCTTGGCCAAAACGGCTAAAAAATAATTATCTAAGGGAAACACAGCAATAGGGTGGCCCTTAATCAAACACCAAATCCAAACATGATTTAATTCATTGAATTAATTAATAGAACATCATTAGGTAATAATAGGGATAAATTTTCTTTTCCTGTAGGGACTATAAACATGGTCTCGTTTCACAATGACATAATTAAACATCTTGAAAATTAATGAGAGGCATGAGAAAACCTACCTTGTCATAGTGTGACTCTCTTTGTCCACCCTTGACATCCTATTCAAGCTATAATGGTGTAAATATATGAATCTTGGATATTCAATCAACCTTAAATAACTCAGTCTAGAGAAAAAAAACACCAAGAATGGCTCAAGAGGAAATAATCACTCACCGAGATGATTCCAATGGATCCGATGGTGTTTGAATCGGCTTCCAAAATTACGAAACGAGAGAAGAAATCAATCCAAGCACTTCATGTTCATCCACCTAGTGATACTTATATACAAATGATAGAAGAATGATTCTACTTCTTATTTTAACTGAAAAACACAAAATATATGGTGTTTAAGTCTATATACAAGGCATGTATATAATTTAACTATTCATTTTGTGGATGAATTTTATGGACATACTTTCCAGGACCTTCTGACATGAATACGTATTGTGTACTAGGAAGTACACAACGTGTAGTTTGGTTTTACAATCTTTCTCACTGAAAACCCCACACTCTATGTATTTCCTTCATACACGACCATAATACACGGCGTGTTCATAGTATTATAGGGTGTGTAATCACCGATTCTAGTATTTTTATAGATTTACATTATTTTCTCAAAAACAACACAATTGAATAATGAAAAGAAGAAACCGTACCTCTAATAAATAACCATGTTCTTAAAAACATCCCCCTTAAAGAAATTTGTCCCCGAATTTCCCTTCCAAGGGTGTTGAAAGAATATCTGAGAATGAATCTGGAAACTGAGCCCATACATTAGACTCTCTCTCCCAATTCTTGTCCTTCACTCAATGGTGATTCTATAACACCTATAAGAGAGGAACTGACTGTCCTTGGTGAACATTCATTCTCCTATCAACTATAAAAATAAAATGCTCCTCAAAGGATATATCAACATAAAGCTCATCCTGCTCAGGTTGAAAAAAATGTGAGATGGGTCTGAGTGATAGTGGTGTATCTGAGATATGTGGATGACACCATGAATGGCTCAGTACATCTAAGGTAACTGCAACCGATGGGAAACCAACCCAACCCTCTCCATAATTTCAAAAGGCCCAATATATCACTGTTCAAGCATACCCTATCTCCCAATATTCTTTTGTTACAACCTCGGTGCGACACGTTGGAAATCTCAATCCATAAACTTGAACTACAAAGGGCATCTACGACGATCGTCATATGATTTTTGACGAGACTATACTATAGCCATCTTCTTCTGAATCAGCTGAACCAAGTCAATGGTCTCCTGGACAAGATAAGTTCCCATCATAGTTGCATCTACTAGCTCTATCCAACATAGGGGTGATCAGAATGGCATCCTATACAAAGCCTCATATGAGACCATATGAATAGTATCTTGTAATCTATAATTATAGGAGAACCAAACGAGTGTTATGTGTCTCTCCCCGGAACCCCAAAAAATACTAGAATCATGCATTAAGCATGTCCTCCAACACCTGAATTGTGCACTCTAATTGGTATTCTGTCTGGGGGTGGTATGTTGTTCTCAGAGGCACCAGTGTACCTAAATCCCTCTATAACCCTTTCCAAAAATGAGAAGTAAACGGGGAATCCCTATCTGAAATGATAGCATGCGGGATCCCATGCAGTTGTACAGTCTCACAAGTTTACAAACTCCCTTGTTCATTAACAATATAGGTTTCCTTGATCGACCAAAAATGTGAAACCTTGATGATATTTTAAATAGTAACCCATATAGAATCATTTCTTAATGGTGACCTTGATAAAACTATCAAAACATCCATTGTGACCTCATTCCACTTCCACTCAAGAATGGATAGTTTCTGTAAAAGTCAAACTGGTCTTTGGTGTTTCACCTTCACTTGCTGACAGGTGGAGAACCTCATGAAGAAACCACCTATGTCTCTCTTCATACCTAGCTACCAAAATAGACGATCTAAATCTTGATACATCTTTGTGACACCATGATGCACTTCCCACACAAAGGAATGAAAATCCCACATCAGCTCTGTGTGTATATCCACTGGAATGCAAACACGTCCATGGATACATAGGATCTATCCTATCCTACCATCCATCTAGGAGGTGTGTCCTCACATGACACACTCTCCCATAGAACTATGCCTTATAAATTTTACTGACGGCTCATCTTCACTATGTCTAGTATGGTAGAGGTAACAACCATAGATGAAATAAATGTTTTCCTTATCTTCCATGAACCACCATATGCATATTAGAGAACAACAACAAAATCATCCACTCACCAAAAGCCTCTTTCAATTCATGTATCTGATTCCTCCTACTCCATATGTCTTCCACTATAGCACCTTTTTTTGGTCTGTAGGCAAGACCAAAATTAAAGGACTAATGGTATTCCACCCACCATCGTTATCTCAAATTCAGATCCTAGCAAGTAAAGATGTACACAAGGCTGTTGTGGTCTTAGTACATCATAAAAATTCTCTCCCAACTAGTAATATCTCCAAGAGTGTAAGTAATGCACAACTGCATTTAACATTAGATCGTGCATAGGGTAATTATTTTTATGTGGCCTCAACAGCTGAGACCCATACACAACAACTTGATCCCCTGAATAAGCACTACTCCCAACCCAATACCTAATGCATCACTATATATGGTGTAACTCTTTCCAGTATCTAGAAATATCAGTATTGGCACTGAAATCAAATTCTCATTCATCTTTTGAAAGGCTATCTCACAATAATCAGACCACAAAAATTTTGCACAGTTCTTAGTCAGGATCGTCAACAATGCTTCCAAGAGCGAGATGTCCTGTATAGAATTCCTGTTGTAACCAACTATCACTAAGACTTTATGCTCCTTAAAAATGATCTTGGGAAGATCCTAGCTATCTACTAGTCTCGCCTATTTTGGATCCACATATACTTCTAGCTTTGATATGATGTGACCAAGGAAGTGAATTTGATCCATCCAGAATTGGAATTTTGCGAGCTTAGTATATAACTAATTCTCTCTCTATGTATTAAATAAGATCTCAATGTGTTTTTCATGGTTGTGTAAATTTTCATAATATAGAAAGTTATAATCCAGGAAAACAACCACTAAATAATATTGGTAAGAATCGAACTGACGGTTCATTAGTGCCATGAAAACAGCTGGCGCATTCATGAGACCAAACAGAATAACCAAGTACTCATATAAACAATACCTACTACGAAAGGTTATACGAGGTATATATAACGATCAATCACGTACCTGGTGATATATTGACATTAATTCAATCTTATAGAAAACTGAAGCTCCTATAATCTGATCAAAATGGTCATCTATAGGTGGTAAGGAATCTCGGTTTTTAACTATCAACTAGTTCAGTTTCTGATAGTCCAAGCATAGCCTAAGAGTGGCATCCGCCTTTTTCGTGAAAAGGACCGGTGAGCCCCAAGGAGAAGTATTGGGTCGGATAAATCCCTTAGATTCTAGATCTTTAAACTTTCACTTTAGCTCTTGAAACTCCACCGTATCCACACTATAAGGAGGAAAGGGTACCAATGCATCTACTGACACTAGATCTATAGTGAAATCCACCTCTCTTACCAGAGGCAAGCCTAAAAATTAATCTAGTAAAATGTTCCTGAAATGATCAACCAATGGAGGGAAATATTCCAGACATGTTCCTTGTCCATCTAGTTATAAAATCGCAATAAAAAATGTCATCCCACCCAACCCATGATTCTCGGGTCCATCTCGGTTCGCATGGACATCCCATTCTCCCTTATATAGAAAATATCCTACTTCTAGTGATGTAAAACTAACCCTATAGTGATTATTGTTGACACAGTCTTTATAAGAGTCTAACTAGTCCAAACCATGTATGACATAAAATCTTATCATCTCCAAGACATCGAGATCCCAAAAAAAGTGACACCAACTAACCTCAAGGGGACACTCCTTACACCGACGCTCACATGTTGTTCTTATTCCTAATGGAGTGTATAGCATCATAACATCGTAAAATGTAAAAACACAGATTCCAAGGATCTCCATAGTTGTAACTGATATGAAACTATGAGAAGACCACGTGTCCAATAGTGATGAAGATAAAGCAGAGGCAGCTATAATTGTACCTCTGACAATAGTAGGTCTGATATCCTACCATCATTGGGTCTATTTCACTACATATGTTTGGCATGTACCATGGCCCTATGACAAAGCCTAGATACCCTAAGATAACCCAAATACAATCACTAAGATCATACAGTCTGATTACCACAACCATGACCACCATCTTAGCCTAAATTCTCTAACGTACTCCAGTTACTTACCTGAGGAGAAGTTTCAGACCCTTCTCATGTAACACCCCAAGCTTCTACGGTACGCTTCTCTTTGAATAATGCGATAGCGTGTGTTGTACGCAACACCGACTTCTAACAACCAATCAAACTAGCCGTTATGACTAGTAATACCTACTTTTTTAAATTATATATATTTTATATTTCAAAATAGACTTCATTTTTGGATTCGGAATATCTAATTTAGCCTAAGGTGAAATTTTGGTACTTTTCGGATAACTTTCATATTTTGATGAATAGTGAAAATTACTAAATTTTAATTAAAAACAACTTTTTTAATCAAAATAATTAATAGTGATAAATTATGAATTTTAGTAGTTTTAAAGTATATTTAGAATATATTTTTACCATTTAATATAATTTTGGTCATTGGACATAATTTTACAATTAAACCGAACATAAACAAGTGTCAATCTTTTGATAGTTATTATCTCTTAAAACACGCTTTTTGTTTTGACAGCGGGAATTAATTTTAAATTAATTTCTACCACTTCTGTGTTTTGAATTTAGGAAAATGGATTCCATATTTGGAATCAGGATGTTCAAATTGTGTAAATAGGTAACTTTTATTTTTAGACATTTTGAATAATTACTGCGGTAAATATTTTATTTACCATGGTTAAGGGTAAATCCGGTAAATAAGGGTTAAAAAATAATATTATAATAATACTAAATTACCCTAAAACGTGTCTTAACCCTATTGGTTGATACATGGTCGACCATGGGCATCTTTGGGTCGATTTTGGGACCCCATGGATCCACTTGTAAGTGATAATGACACTTTATTTTAATTAAGTTAAAATGAATAGAAAAATGACACAAGCATATATCTTTTAGCAAAACAATTGTTACATAGGGTTATATATATTGGATTTTAGATTATAAATATTAATTAGAAAGATAAAAAGATTTCCTCCATAATGATATTTTATTTATAATTGTTATACATTAAATAATTTATTATATTTATGACACAATGATGATGCAGTAATTACTATAATAGTGAAAAATTAAAATAATTGATATTATAAATACCCAAATAAATATAATATGAAACTTTTAATGAATTAAACTAATTTTCTAGGATAATATGATATATTAGGATTGATTTAATTGACTTTTTTAGAATTAATCAATCTGTTATGAGTTTCACAAAAATCAACTATTGAATAGTGTCCAAATTGACATAAAAGCGTTCTTAAAACAAATATTATATTATTAATTGATATTAAATTCTTAAAAATCTAAGGTTGGGCCAAGAGACTTATATCATGATAGTTTCATCATTAATGGACCACTTGGGGGTCTCTTGGATGTATTTAGTATGTTTATTAACCATATTATATAAAAATACAAAGAGACATCGTAAAAGTGAAACTAATTAACTTAGAGTTAATACTTAAAGATAAGGTTAATATAAGTACCCAAACCTGTCTAAATTATATTGGTTAAGTTTTTTTCGACCCATCCCCACCTTAAACTTTGAATAATAAACTTTGGATCCATTAGAAACCGAATATGAATTTATTATAAATTAATATTTCTAGCTTTTCCAAAGGTGCCCCTCACCCCTCTTATAAAAGGGAACTCCTCCTTCTCATTTCTTCACACCTTAAAAGCCATTTGGTTCGGCCAAACTCTGCCCAAATACTCTCCCAACATCCCTAAATACAACCTAGGGGCCTTAGTTTGATCAGAAAGCCAACCTAAGGAGCCATTTTGATCAAATCAAAAGGAAGAACCCGAAGAA
Organism: Viscum album; assembly: GCA_963277665.1. NCBI lineage: Eukaryota > Viridiplantae > Streptophyta > Magnoliopsida > Santalales > Viscaceae > Viscum > Viscum album. Next base: position 284,073,713 of record OY728151.1, on the reverse strand, counting down.
GAGGTAATGATTTCACCACCCTTTTCTGAGTTCATTTCTTCTTCCACATCTTCTTCCTTTGTTGTTACCATTCTAAAATAATAAATCCAGTATCATATATATACTGTGATGTTATTATAAATATGGTACATCCATATTCAGTATTCTATCCACCCTTTGAATAACATGTCACCATACGTGCGTACGTACGACTTACCGTCTCCACGTCGTGGTGTAATTGTTATTCAATATAATATTATTTGGATGGGTATAATAATGATGTGTAACTCATGTAGATAAAAAATATAACATGTTAAGGATTCTGTATATATGATATACCATCCATTTATATATTATTTTAATATCAAAATAATGATATTGTCGCTCGTGCGTACATACGGACTACCGTCTCCATGAACGCGATGAGATTCATTCTCCATCGTATCCATTCAAGTATAATTATCATTTGATGATTTAAAAAATGATTTTTAAGGACTTGATATCATTCTGGATATGAATAATATAAAACCTATCCTTTACAAACATGTCTTACGTAACAAAACGTATAAAAGAAAACAAGTAAGTTAACACCTGAAACAAAGATAATACTAAGATATTATTATCAAATCAATATTAAAAGATCATATATGATATCATATTAATGTATATGATTATTTTATAATTTAATAACAATTATTTCACCATTATACAGGAGGTTAACCAACCCCAACCAAGGAAAAGTACAAGGTAAGGTGTTTTCATCTCACTCCTTATTCCCGTGAGATTCATGCCATATTGCCACCATCAACTTTTGCGTGGTGTATGTACTGCCCATAATTATATTCATTGTGTAATACACTCTAATTTATGTGTATTTACATATTCATTGTATGATACCTCTTTCATGGGTTGTATGTTTCATAAGTTACCAAATTGGTAAGGGTTATTTCACAATCTCTTCATTATCCGAGGTTGTTTATACGTAATAATCTACTGGGATCTCTTTGTCATCCACATCCATGTTTCTTCAAAATGTATTTCAAAACATATTTATTATTTACAAAAATATGGGTTAAAGTCATTTATACCCTTGTTTGACTTTTTATAAGAGGTTTATAAAGGAATCATTCCGTCGTTTTCAAAACAAGGTCCTTTTTAACCTTTTCGACAGAATTATGGTAAGAATGTTTTTTTAACTTATACGGCGGGTGCGGCTATTTTCCGCCGTTATAAAATCTTCAAAGCTTCCCTTACAAGCTTATAAGAATATTTTCAAAGAAAATGTTTTATTTTATACGGATCTTAAATGATTTCAAAATAAAAGGAGATATTTCTTTAAAAAGAATATTGATTTAATCTATGTTAACATCCTTTGATGGATTTTAAGATTATTTGATGTTGATTTATTATGATACAAAACTTCTATATTGTATTGAAGGTTTTGTGATATGTTTGACTGTGGATGTGCTATTTTTATACCATTCATAGTTTATGGTGAAATTATTGACATTTCGTATGCTAGTTTTAATACGAATGTTTATGTTATGTTTAAACCTTTTCATATGGGAATGCATTGGACTTAGTAAGTGACGGGTGGAGCCCGCTATAGCTCCTCGATGCATCGGTAGGTCTCATGAGACAAACTAGTGTCTTGGCACAAGGCCTTGACAAAATCTTATTTGTAGTCTTGGCACGAGGCCTTGACTATGTGGTTATGATAGTCTGGCTTTATGCATTCCATCATTATGAAAGTGGTTATTGATTTTGCATGTGATTATTCGATTAGTAGAATAACCATGTGAATAAGTAAAAGGCATTATTTCATTTTATTTATGCCATACTATGTTAAATGTTCAAGTTTAAAAGGCTTTTGTTTTAGTTATACATTGCCTTAAATGTTTATTCTTATTTATGAAAGTTTCCGCTATATTGTTATCCTTACTGGGCATTTGACCTCACCCCTTTTCTATGTTTTATTCTTCCCAGGAAGTGAAGAAGTAAATTATGAATGACCTTCAGGGATGTTATGTGGGGATATGAGTGTGGATTATGGAGACAATATGTTGTTGTAGTAGTTTTTCGTTTTATGATGTAATGTAAAACTTATGAATATATCTAGTGTTTCCAAGGCTACTAAACCAATCGGTCTTTCGAGATTTGATCTTTCTTGTGATCATGCCAATGTTAGGTAATAATGCACCGACTCTGGGTAACTAGGGTCGGGGCGTTACAGTTGGTATTAGAGGAAGTTTAGTACAAACCTTGGAAGCTATATTTAGATAAACTCTGATTAGAGCACGTAGACCTAAGATGAACTTTGATGATTAGTATAGAATAAATTCCTAGAATTTTGGTATTGTAGAGATTTTGTGAGATTTCCGAGAAATACATCCCTGTCCAGATACGAGCAGGTATAGGCGGCTCTAGCACAGATGTACCTAGGGGTAAAACCCGAAAACACTGCTTTGAGCTAGACTCGAACGAGAACTGGTGCACGACAACGGGCCTTGCTGCACTCTTGGTTACGACACTCCCGGGGGATATGCTTAGGATAACTCTCATTTTCTTTACAAATCATTATGAAGGGTTTATGAGTATATAATTCCTCAAAGAAAACATTTTTATGATTATGGATTATATCCATAAATAGTTCAATTTATGTTTGTGTTTTATAATTATGGGATTATGTATTTTGATTCATAAACTGATCTAGTTTATGCCATTGTTTAGAAATGGCGCCTAGTGGAAGAAATGGAAACCGTATCAATGCACGCACTCCATGTAGGGATTTCCCTCCTGCTCAAGATAATTATAGTGGAGCTGGTGAAGCAACTGGAGCCGATCAGCTAATCACCATACTGGGACAACTTACTCAGGTTATGAATAATAACCTTACCCGTATGGAGCACCCTGATCCGCAGCGTGGAGGATCAATGTTAGATCGATTCATGAGGCAACAACCACCATCGTTCAATGGGAATACAAATCCCATTAGTAGCCGAGCAGTGGATAAATTCCCTAGTGAAAATATTTCAGGCTTTGGGGAGCAGTGAAAGGGAAAAAGTTATCATGGTAGTTTACCGCCTCACTGGAGATGTTGATCAATGGTGGTCATTGATTCAAAACATGAAGTAAGATGATGAAGTATAAAATATGGAATAGAGGGAGTTCAAAGATCTGTTTTTAGAAAAATACTTTCCTCGCGACCATCGAGCAGATATGGAAAGGCAATTTCTGAGTCTGAGACAAAAGGAGGATGAGAATGTCACAAAGTATGAGGCTAACTTTACAAGGTTAGCGAGGTATGCTGGAGATTATATTCGTAACCCAAGAAGTAAGATTGATCGTTTCTTGATGGGTTAAAACCATTTCTCCGTCGAGCGTTAGTCTCACAATCCTTTTCATCATACGATGACATTGTCTCATGTGCTATCAAGACCGAAAAGGAATTCTCTAAGTCTTATGACTTTAAATCAAAGCAAGAGAAGAAGAGGCCTTCTGATCAATCTGGGAATGGAAATAAGGGGAAGAAAGGAAAGGTTGAATATCCATCATGTGGTAAATGTGGGAAGAAACACCCCGGTGCTTGCTTGAAGGGAATGGGAGTCTGTTACAAGTGTGGTAAAAAGGCCACCAAGCTCGTGATTACAAAGGGAAGAAGGAAGCCACCAACGTTCAGTGCTACAATTGCAGGGAGATGGGACATTATGCGAATGAATGTCCTAAGCGTCAGGAGAACTTACCTCAGAAAAGGCCAAGGGATCAAGGCCAGGCTTATGCTATCACTACTGCAGAGGTAGAAGCTCCAAAAGACGTGGTGGCAGGTAATTTAATGGTTTCCTCAAGTTTAGAAAATGCATTATTTGACTCTGGATCGTCGCATTGTTTCATATCTTCCCAGTTTTCTAAGAAAATTAGATATTTCCAATTTGATTTAATAATCGAGTTGTCAGTTAAAACTCCTAAGGGAAGTATCATTGCAACAAATTTTTGTGAATCAGTCCCCATTAGAGCACATAAATTTTCTTTATCTGCTGATCTCATCATCAGACCTATGATTGAGTTTGATATAATCCTCGGTATGGACTAGATTTTGGACTATGATGCGAAGATTTATTGTAAGAAGAAAGAGGTTACGATTCTTGATGATAATGATAAGGAACACCTTATCTTTAGAGCAGAATCGTCACCACCTAATTCTTATTTAGATCCACCCCCAGTAGCTCAACTTAATTCAATTATTGGGGAGGAAAAAAATGAAATAACTGTCGGTGAGGAAAGGAATGTTCAAATAGAGGATGTACCTGTTGTGAAAGAATTTGTAGATGTATTTCCGGACAATTTACCTGGACATCCTCCAGAACGAGAAGTTGAGTTTTCCATTGATTTGATTCCTGGATCAAGGCCTATATCGAAGACCCCTTATAGAATGGCCACTGTAGAGTTAGTCGAACTAAAGAAACAACAAGAGGAATTGAGTAATAAGGGATTTATTCGCCCTAGTGTTTCTCCATGGGGAGCCCCTGTTCTTTTTGTTAAAAAGAAAGATGGATCTATGAGGTTATGTATCGAATACAGGGAGATCAATGATATAACGATAAAGAACAAGTATCCCCTACCTCGTATTGATGATTTATTTGACCAACTGCATGGAGCTCAATACTTTTCAAAGATTGACCTTCAATCTGGATACCATCAGTTGTGTGTGAAGAAGGAAGACATTCCGAAGACAGCATTTCGAACCAGGTACGGGCATTACAAGTTTACTGTAATGCTGTTTGGATTGACTAATGCACCCTCTGTATTCATGGATCTGATGAATAGAGTTTTCAAGGAGTATCTCGATGAATTTGTGGTGGTATTTATTGATGATATCTTGGTATACTCCAAAACCTACGAAGATCATGAAAATCACTTGCGCATTATCTTGAAGACTCTGAGGAGGCATGAATTATATGGGAAGTTTAGCAAGTGTGAATTCTTGCTTCATGAGATTTCTTTTCTTGGCCATATTGTCTCTAAAGATGGAATCTCTGTTGATCCTTCTAAGACCAAGGCAATCCAAGAATGTCCAGCACCTACGAGTATAACTGAGGTACGCAGTTTTATCGGTTTGGCAGGTTATTATCGACGTTTCGTCCAGAATTTTGCCCGATTGGCTAACCCGTTAATGAAGCTCACATGTAAAGGGGTTAAATTTGTTTGGAAAAAAGAGTGTGAAGAATGTTTTGATGAACTGAAGAAAAGATTAGTCAATGCTCCTATATTGACTCTACCATCGGGGAATGATGGATTCGTTATTTATAGTGATGCATCAAAGAAAGGACTTGGCTGTGTCCTTATGCAGAATGATAGAGTTATTGCCTATGCATCACGACAGTTAAAAATTCATGAACAAAACTATCCTACTCATGATCTCGAGTTAGCAGTTGTGATCTTTGCTTTGAAGATATGGAGGCACTACCTCTATGGTGAAAATGTGAGATTTATACTGATCACAAGAGTTTGAAGTATATTTTCTCACAAAAAGAACTCAACATGAGGAAAATGAGATGGCTTGAATTACTCAAGGATTATGATTGTACGATACACTACAACCCGGGGAAGGCAAACAAGGTGGAAGATGCTTTCAGTAGAAAAGACCATGGAGTTTTGAACAATATGAGAATTGAAAGGGATCCAATTTTCATGGATCTAGTGAAGATGGACATGGGAATAACCAGGGAAGGTGAAACATCAATGCTTTTTCAAATGGTTGCCAAACCATCTTTACTAGAAAGGATTAAGAGTTCTCAGACCGATGATGAAGAATTCCAAAAGAAGATTAAAGCTGTGAATGATGGGAGATTGAGAGACTTTGTGTATGAAGATGGAATTTTGAAATTCGGGAAGAGACTTTGTGTTCCCAATTTACCTGATCTAAAAAGGGAATTGCTGGATGATGCTCATAGTTCCAATTTCTCTATACACCTTGGGAGCACAAAAATGTATAGAGATTTGAAGGAACATTTTTGGTGGGACAACATGAAGAGGGAGATTGCTGATTTTGTGTCAAGATTTATGGTTTTTCAACAAGTGAAAGCTGGAAGGCAATATCCTAGAGGAGTCATGCAACCTCTTCCCATACCGGAGTGGAAATGGGACAATATTACGATGGAATTTGTCATGGGGCTACCAAAGACTCCTAGAAGGAATGATGCAATATGGGTTATTGTTGATCGCCTTACCAAGTCAGCACATTTTCTTGCTATAAGAGAAGATCTACCCCTGGAACGTCTAGCAAGACTATATATTAATGAAGTTGTGAGACTTCATGGAGTACCCTTATCAATTGTTTCTGATCGTGATCCCCATTTTACTTCAAGATTTTGGAAAAGTCTTCAGAAATCCCTGGATACTGAACTTCATTTGAGCACTGCTTACCACCCTCAGACAGATGGACAATCAGAACGGACTATTCAGACCTTAGAAGACATGTTGAGATCTTGCTCACATGACTTTCAGGGTATGTGGGATCAATATTTACCACTGGTAGAATTTTCCTATAACAATAGCTTCCATTCGAGTATACAGATGGCACTATATGAAGCGTTATACGGAAAGAGATGTCGTACACCAACCTGTTGGGATGACGTTGGTGAAAGAAAACTTGTAGGCCCATAACTGGTGGAGGAAACGGTGGAAAAGGTGAAAGTAATCCAAAATCACATCAAAGAAGCTCAAAGTAGGCAGAAGAGATATGCCGATAATCGAAGGAAGGATTTGGAATTTCAAGTCGGTGATCATGTTTTCCTGAAGGTATCTCTGTGGAAGGGAGTCATACGTTTTGGTAAGAAAGGTAAATTGAGTCCCAGGTACATCGGACCTTTCGAAATTCTAGAACGAATTGGGGTTGTAACTTACCGATTGGCAATGCAGCCAAGTCTCTCCAAAGTTCACGATGTGTTCCACGTATCTCTGTTGAGGAAATACATGCCTGATCCAACGCATGTACTCACCTATGAGAAATTATAACTGGAACCCGATCTTTTCTATTGTGAAGAGCCCGTCAGGATTCTTGATACGAGAGAACAAGTACTGAGAAACCGGACGACACGTCTGGTAAAAGTTTTGTGGAGAAACCATAAGATGGAAGAGGCAACGTGGGAACCCGAGGAACTTATGATGAAGAACCACCCGAGTCTTTTCATGCGATAGTATTCTAGAAATTTCTAGGAAGAAATTATTTTAAGGAGGGGAGAATGTAACACCCCAAGCTTCTACGGTACGCTTCTCTTTGAATAATGCGATAGCGTGTGTTGTACGAAACACCGAGTTCTAACAACCAATCAAACTAGTCGTTATAAATAGTAATACCTACTTTTTAAAATTATATATATTTTATATTTCAAAATAGACATCATTTTTGGATTCGGAATATCTAATTTAGCCTAAGGTGAAATTTTGGTACTTTTCGGATAACTTTTATATTTTCATGAATAGTGAAAATTACTAAATTTTAATTAAAAACAACTTTTTTAATCAAAATAATTAATAGTGATAAATTATGAATTTTAGTAGTTTTAAAGTATATTTAGAATATATTTTTACCATTTAATATAATGTTGGTCATTGGACATACTTTTACAATTAAACCGAACATAAACAAGTGTCAATCTTTTGATATTTATTATCTCTTAAAAACACGCTTTTTGTTTTGACAGCGGGAATTAATTTTAAATTAATTTCTGCAACTTATGTGTTTTGAATTTAGGAAAATTGATTCCATATTTGGAATCAGTATGTTCAAATTGTTTAAATAGGTAACTTTTATTTTTAGACATTTTGAATAATTACTGCGGTAAATATTTTATTTACCATGGTTAAGGTTAAATCCGGTAAATAAGGGTTAAACAAATAATATTATAATAATACTAAATTACCCTAAAACGTGTCTAAACCCTATTGGTTGATACATGATCGACCATGGGCATCTTTGGGTCGATTTTGGGACCCAATGGATCCACTTGTAAGTGATAATGACACTTTATTTTAATTAAGTTAAAATGAATACAAAAATGACACAAGCATATATCTTTTAGAAAACCAATTGTTACATAGGGTTATATATGTTGGATTTTAGATTATAAATATTAATTATAAAGATAAAAATATTTCCTACATAATGATATTTTATTTATAATTTTTAGACATTATATAATTTATTTTATTTATGACACAATGATGATGCAATAATTACTATAATAGTGAAAAATTAAAATAATTGATATTATAAATACCCAAATAAATATAATATGAAACTTTTAATGAATTAAACTAATTTTATAGGATAACATGATATATTAGGATTTATTTAATTGACTTTTTAGGAAGTAATCAATCTGTTATGAGTTTCACAAAAATCAACTATTGAATAGTGTCAAAATTGACATAAAAGAGTTCTTAAAACAAATATTATATTATTAATTAATATTAAATTCCTAAAAATATAAGGTTCGGCCAAGAGACTTATATCATGATAGTTTCATCATTAATGAACCACTTGGGGGTCGATTGGATGTATTTAGTAAGTTTATTAACCATATTATATAAAAATACAAAGAGACATTGTAAAAGTTAAACTAATTAACTTAGAGTTAATACTTAAAGATAAGGTTAATATAAGTACCCAAACCTGTATAAATTATATTGGTTGAGTTGTTTTCGACCCATCCCCACCTTAACCTTTGAATAATCAACTTTGGATCCATTAGAAACCGAATATGAATTTATTATAAATTAATATTTCTAGATTTTCCAAATGTGCCCCTCACCCCTCTTATAAAAGGGCACTCCTCCTTCTCATTTCTTCACACCTTAAAAGCCTTTTGGTTCGGCTAAACTCTGCCCAAATACTCTCCCAACTTCCTTCACTACAACCTAGGGGCATTAGTTTGATCAGAAAGGCAACCTAAGGAGCCCTTTTGATCAAATCAAAAGGAAGAACCCGAAGAAGAGGTAATGATTTCACCACCCTTTGCTAAGTTCATTTCTTCTTCCACTTCTTCTTCCTTTGTTGTTACCATTATAAAATAATAAATCCAGTATCATATATATACTTTGATGTTATTATAAATATGGTACAACCATATTCAATATTCTATCCACCCTTTGAATAACATGTCACCATACGTGCGTACGTACGGCTTACCGTCTCCACATCGTGGTGTAATTGTTATTCAATATAATATTATTTGGATGGGTATAATAATGATGTGTAACTCATGTAAATAATAAATATAACATGTTAAGGATTCTGTATATATTATATACCATCCATTTATATATTATTTTAATATCAAAAGAATGATATTGTCACTCGTGCGTACGTACGGACTACCGTCTCCACGAAAGCGATGAGATTCATTCTCCATCGTATCCATTCAAGTATAATTATCATTTGATGATTTAAAAAATGATTTTTAAGGACTTGATATCATTCTGGATATGAATAATATAAAACCTATCCGTTACAAACATGTCTTACGTAACAAAACATATAAAAGAAAACAAGTAAGTTAACACCTGAAACAACGATAATACTAAGATATTATTATCAAATCAATATTAAAAGATCATATATGATATCATATTAATGTATATGATTATTGTATAATTTAATAAAAATTATTTCACCATTATACAGGAGGTTAACCTACCCCAACAAAGGAAAAGTACAAGGTAAGGGGTTTTCATCTCACTCCTTATTCCCGTGAGATTCATGCCATATTGCCACCATCACCTTTTGTGTGGTGTATGTACTACCCATAATTATATCCGTTGTGTAATACACTCTAATTTATGTGTATTTACATATTCATTGTATGATACCTCTTTAATGGGTTGTATGTTTCATAAGTTACCAAATTGGTAAGGGTTATTTCACAATCTCTTCATTATCTGAGGTTGTTTATACGTAATAATCTATTGGGATCTCTTTATCATCCACATCCATGTTTTTTCGAAATGTATTTAAAAACATATTTATTATTTACAAAAATATGGGTTAAAGTCATTTATACCCTTGTTTGACTTTTTATAAGAGGTTTATAAAGGAATCTTTCCGTCGTTTTCAAAACAATGTTCTTTTTAACCTTTTCGACAGAATTATGGTAGGAATGTTTTTTTTAACTTATACGGCAGGTGCGGCTATTTTCCGCCGTTATAAAATCTTCAAAGCTTCCCTTACAAGCTTATAAGAATATTTTCAAAGAAAATGTTTTATTTTAAATGGATCTTAAATGATTTCAAAATAAAAGGAGATATTTCTTTAAAAAGAATATTGATTTCATCTATGTCAACATCCTTTGATGGATTTTAAGATTATTTGAAGTTGATTTATTATGATACAAAACTTCTATATTGTATTTAAGGTTTTGTGATATGTTTGACTGTGGATGTGCTATTTTTATACCATTCATAGTTTATGGTGAAATTATTGACATTTCGTATGCTAGTTTTAATACGAATGTTTATGTTATGTTTAAACCTTTTCATATGGGAATGCATTGGACTTAGTAAGTGACGGGTGGAGCCCGCTATAGCTCATCGATGCATCGGTAGGTCTCATGAGACAAACTAGTGTCTTGGCACAAGGCCTTGACAAAATCTTATTTATAGTCTTGGCACGAGGCCTTGACTATGTGGTTATGATAGTCTGGCATTATGCATTCCATTATTATGAAAGTGGTTATTGATTTTGCATGTGATTATTCGATTAGTAGAATAACCATGTGAATAAGTAAAAGGCATTATTTCATTTTATTTATGCCATACTATGTTAAATTTTCAAGTTTAAAAGGCTTTTGTTTTAGTTATACATTGCCTTAAATGTTTATTCTTATTTATGAACGTTTCCGCTATATTGTTATCCTTACTGGGCATTTGAGCTCACCCCTTTTCTATGTTTTTTTCTTCCCAGGAAGTGAAGAAGTAAATTATGAATGACCTGCAGGGATGTTATGTGGGGATACGAGTGTGGATTTTGGAGACAATATGTTGTTGTAGTAGTTTTTCGTTTTATGATGTAATGTAAAACTTATGAATATATCTAGTGTTTCCAAGGCTACTAAACCAATCGGTCTTTCGAGATTTGATCTTTCTTGTGATCATCCCAATGTTAGGTAATAATGCACCGACTCTGGGTAACTAGGGTCGGGGCGTTACATCTCATGAATGCGGGGTCAGTGTAAAACCCATCCATTTAGCCACTACTATAAAATACTTGTAGAAGGGTTTTATATGACCCATCCTACCACAAGAGGGGCACTAAACTGGGTTCTTCTTGAACTAAGGCATCGTATTCCCCAACCTACTACACTGGTAGCACCTCACCTAATTATGGAAATAAAGGTTCTGACTGGAACTATCACTGTAGGAGAACTCTTGAAGATGCTTCTTCTTTCTGGTTTAGACAATACCAGAAATCTGTGCTGAACATCCCTAGCTCACACCACTATTTTCTCATCGATTGCACTTAATGATCGGTGCTTGATTCATGATAGAAGAGACTGAAGGAAACCTAAAGACATTCACTTGTGATTGGATGTCAAAACTGAGACCATACTTGAATTATATAGCTCTAGATATGTCATTACCCATCAGAATAGGTGTGAAATGCTAAATCTCTATAAACTAGGAAGAATAGTCCACAACTGATAGTGTCCCTAATCTAGGTGCACGAAATTCCAGGCTCTGTCGGCCCTCAGTATCTCAGGGAAATAATAATAATGGAAGGATTCTTGAGAGTCTTCCCATGTCATATATCGATGATGCCCTACTGGGTGATAACATCACACAATCTCGGGAAATAATCACGCAACATATATGTCGTGAGCTTGAACCTCCTATCAATATGTGCCTCTATGTTCTTGAAGATAGAAATTAGGGCCTCCAACCATGATTATGTATCCATTGGTCCACGATAACCTAAAAATTAGGTGGGCGCTGCTACTGGAACACTCATGTCAACTCTACCATTGATGTGGCAGGTTGTGGTCATCCATGAAAAGTTTTTATAAAGCTAATAAATCCTTCACAAAATTGTTCATATGCACCTACATAGTGTATAAAATTTCTTTCCATGACTGTCAGGTCTGGAGAATCCATTGGTATCACATGGCCTACAAAATCCAGTGTATGATCATCGCCACATTCCTGGAATTGAAATTGAGGTCATCGTGGTGGCATGAATTTGCATGGTCAAGAACACTTCTCAATTTGAGATCAATATAAAGGTTTTCTATTATAGAGTTCCAAAATGGAAGATGAAAAGTCCCTTAAATTTGTTTTCCCAAAGGGAATACATGGCGTGTAAAAATCATACACGATGTATACCCTTAAGAATTTACATCCCTATGTAGTCTCTCCAGACATTTCATATATTAACCCCTGGTACGTGGTGTGTAGAAAATTCTCCCTTCAGTCCATGTACTCCCACATGGCCAGATTCACATGGTTTCTTCTTGAGTGAGCCCACAAGGTGTGTACTGAAAGCACACGACCATGTATATACAAAACCCACCATCCCATGTTCCATATCACCCGGTCGGACACTCAGTCAGCTACCACACGATGTGAACATATATCACAAAGTGTGTAGATGTTAAAACATGGTACACCATCTTCCACAAATAGGAAGAACACATGGCATGTTAGGATAAACTACACACCGTGTAAACTGGTTTTTTCAGTACAGAAACCCTAGATTTCCCCAAAAACCCTGTTAAGCAGAAAACCAACTTGTGGTATGCTAATTTATGATCCATGGGCACATACTCCCCGGGAATCAATGTTTTACATTCACATACAGAACATTAATACACAATCTGTATCACATAGCCAAAGCACAATCCACCAAATTCTAATCCAAGAAGGCCCATACACCTCAGTGATCAAAGCTTTGCATCCATCCCAATCGAACCATATAACATACCAATATACCTATCACAATAGTAGGAATAAATATCATGGTACTATGATAACAATATGAATCTGTAGAACGACATCTATCACACCTACATACAATCAATAATTCTCCATAAATGGCATGGAAAGTATGCATGGCATGTGAATTATAACAAATGCGTACATAATACATGAGATGGAATACCCTCATCTCATCGGGATGGAAGAAAATAAAACCACAATAATATCATCAATAACAAAACAAAACAAGTTTTTCACCCAATGGTGAAATCGAATCAACTGTAATAGCTCAAAATATAAATTCATAATTGAATTTAAGGAAATATGGATTTTCCCAATACATGGGTTAGCTACTCTCGGGCATAACTAATTTCCAAATTCCATATCCTTTAGAACATCACCAAATAGTAATGGAAATCAAATGTCAAACAACCTCTAATACCACACTGTAACTTCTAGATCTGAAAGCCACTCAACTGGTCCACCATACCCAGTTTTCCACCTAAAGTCAAGTGTATTTCCCCAAATGCCAGAGGCTTCCAACTAGCAACAATGGCCTAAGGTGTGACAGTGGTGAAACCATTCCCTCATTGGTAGAGTGTAACAATGTAGAGAAAATAATAACAACAGTGGAAGTAGTAAACAACATGAAACTGCAGTAAAAAATGAAAGATTGAAAGATAAAGATAAACACGAGTCATATAATATCAAAATGATGCAGCATGTCACATGTTCTAAGAAAAAAATGAAAACAATATACATTTAAATCAAGTATAATACAATACCAAAGTATGATAACACAAAAATAAACTTAGCAGCATTGCATGCCTTGGCTAGGTCCCGTTCTATCCTAATTCTATGTAGCAATCAAGTACCTAAAAATGGGACCTCGCCCCAATCATCACCTATAGAAATATAGCTTGTTTGGGCCCAAAAAGAAGGCCCAAATAGGGTATGAGAAATAAATCCTTATAGGAAACCACCTGAGGTCTGTGCCAACCTGTCAGGGAGTATATGTAGCAGTATTGTACAAGAGCGAAATATAGTAAACTAAAAGGTACTTAAAAGTAAAAAATCCTACAAGTAATGGAATTCATTTATAAGTTTCATTATTTAAATAATCAATTCAATTAACATAGATATTTAAGTATCTAAATTGGGCCTAAGCCCAACATTCTTCAATGAAAAGTAAGAACAATAGAAGTCTCATAAGACCTTATAAACAAGTAAGTGAAAAATGAATCCATGATTGTGCTTTTGAATGGTAGACATGTCACAATTCGATCCATTCAATAATTTAAATTATAACCTAATTCTATTTTTTATATTCCTATGATGGACTCCATGTAACATTTTAGGTGAAATTCTACCGACATCATATGAGTCCAATCATAGTGGTCCTATATGGGAGCCCCAATTATCACTCTAGACATTGCTATATTTTCATGTGAGTCTATCCCTAGTGTTCCTACCAAGGAGCCCTGAGTGTCACTGTAGTTGTATTATATGATCATATCAATTTAGTCCATCCTCAACAGTCCTTCTAGGAAGCCCAAGCTTCACTAATGACCTATAACTCAAAATCCTCTCATATCCATCCAAGGTGTTATATATTGAACCCATGTGTCAACCAAGGTGCAAGGTACAATAGTCATGGGAGTCTGTTCACAGTGTACTAAGATGAACCCATCTATCAACTAATTCTATTTACCATTTAATCTTTTAAAATTCAATAAAACATTACAACCTTCTTAAATAAGCAAAACCACTAAATGGGAAAAGGGAATAACACAATCCCAAAGCCTTAATCAAAACAGTTTTAATTTTATCAGAATAACAATTCCATATAATAACAAAGTTCACTTTAAAAAACCCTACAGGGGTAAAAATGGCATGAACATAGAAATCCTAGGACTAAATGGCTAAATAATAATTATCTGAGGGAAACACACCCACGAGTGGCCCATAATCAAAAAACAAATACAAACACACATTAATTCATTGAATTAACTACCATAACAACATTAGATAATAATAAGGATCAATTTACATTCAATTTGACACCCTTAACATAGTCTCATGGCACAAAAACACATATAAACATCTCAATAACAACCAAGAGGAACAAGACCACCTACCTCGTCGTAGTATGAATCCCCTTGTCCAGCCTTAACCTCTAATTCTAGCTCGAACAGTGTAGATCTATGAAATAAGAATATTCACTCAACCTTATATAACTTAGTCAAGATAAAAAAAAATCGACAAGAAAATCTCAAGAGGAATCAATCAATCGCCAAGAGAATTATAATGGATTTGACGGTGTTCAAATCTGCTTCCAATCGATGGAAGGGGAGAAGAAAAAAATCCCGGCGCTGCTTTTTCATCCACCCAAGAATCCTTCTGTAAAAATGAAAATTGCTCATTTAAAGAGAAAAACACAACATAAACGATGTGTAAGTCGATATAAATGGAATGTATGTCATTTAACCATTCATTTGGTGGCTAAATTTCATCGAATTATATTCCAAGAACTTCTGACATAACTATACTGTCTGTACTAGGATGTACATAGCGTGTAGTTGGGTTTTCCACTCTTTCTCATTGACAATCCCAGATTTAATGTATTCCCATCATACAAAACCATACTAAATAGAATGTTCATAGAATTACACATCGTGTAATCCCTGATTCTATTATTTTCCTATATTTCTATTGTTTTTTTAAAACAACTCATAAGAAAAAAAAGAAAAAACTGTGCCATAAAGCAAGAACCATGTTCTTACAACATGGGTTGCACATGATTGGCACACGATGTTCACAAACAATGTGACCACCCAGTGAATGTTTTGAATCCTCAGGTGGTGGGGTTTTCACTGCTTTGAAAAAAAATTATAATAGAAACTATTCACCACCAGTATAGGGCCACATTGTTAGGGTTCATGGTTTTTCAAAATGTGCATACATGCCCAACAAACAATGTAGATGGTTTTTTATTCTAAAAACTATTATAAAAATTAATGAACCACCATTGGACCTCCCACTCAACCCTATATCAAGATATCATGAATTCATCAGTATTAGGGGCTCTCAAGAACCCTTTTTGGCTCACCGAGATCCATTCTTAGGAGGATTGAATCATGTATGATCTCATTCAGTCCCTCTATGGTAAGTGATTCTCCTATCACTTTTTATCACCCTCTATCATTATTTTCTCTATATGGTTTTTATATCATGAAATGGTTGATGGATATAATCTCTATTTATAGGGATCTAGAGTCTAGGTTGGATTTTTTTAATCTCCATTTTCATCATTCATCATTAGCAAATACAACTACAGGTGTTGATTTTTATTACTGTGAATAAAGGGAGACGGTTCCATTTGAGTTTTTGCAGACAATTAAACATTGATTGGATTAATTTTATTTATTTTTTCCAATTTATCTATAAAAATCCAATTCATTGTGAATTGGAATTAGAAATGGAAATGGAGTGGATTTTGGGGAAATCCCTAATTCAAATAAAATTGGAAATTAAGGCATATTTTGAAATTGATGGAAATTGTGAAATGATTTTAGTGTTAATTTTTGAAAATATTTGTTAAATTGAAACGATGAAAACCTATGGTTGGTTACATTTTTCAAAAGTCATTAATTTATTAAAAACATATGTATTTGATTATAAAGTGAATTGTAATTCTAAAAAGAAAGGGTGGAAATTGATCTATGAAAGTCGTTTGATTTGAAATGGAATGATTTTCCCTTTTTCAATAGATTTATTGATTGAGAAAATACAAGCATGGGTAGTTAGTGGGTTATTTTTTAAAACCACTATGGGATGGAAATTCCATTGAAACTAGTTGACGATGAAAAATCATACAAAAATTTCGTTAGGAAGATCATATTTCTATTGGAACATTGATGAGTCATATTCAGCCTAAGACCAAGGGAGGTTTCTACACATTTTCTAACATCATTAATTTGATATTATAAAGATTCCATAACTAGAAACTGTCACACAACATGGTAGATGACCATGGTTCTTATTGAAAATTTTTTTATTATAAATTTCATTGATCGTGAACTTTCTTTACACTGGCCTAGTGAATTATATAAATTGTTAATTTAAGCCATGTTGGAAATATTTTCCATCATTATAAAATTAAAATCAAATTTTATTTAAAATGTTTAATTATATTTAATTTCACTTATTCATTTAAAATTGAAATTTTTTTATTTTTATTTTTACAAAATCCTTTTACGGAACACTTGGTGAGACCATACATGGATTTTTAGCCCATACAAAACCTTTTCCTTTCAGATGTTATAGATTTTCTTGTACCAAGTTTTTAGTAAAGTGACAGGACATCTTAGAGGAAGTGGATTTTATGGACCCTTTAGTCTTTGAGTGAGGATACCTTCAAGATTATTGAATTTATCTTATTTATTTTTTGAGTAAATTGATGACGTACTACGTTGGGTTTCTTATATACTTGTTTGGTGTCTTGAAGTTTTTCCTTGAGGTGTTTTGAGAATACTGATATGTATATTTATCTTTCACTATTTATGTGTAATTTTCCCTCACTTTTATATTTTAGGATGCCAGGTAATAGTATCCAACCCATGGGGATCGGTAATACCATTTGTACCATATATTATCTAGATCAAGTATTAGGGTACCATGTTATCTGAGATGGTTCATGGAAAATTGGTATGTAAGGTGAAGGTTATGCATCTTTCCTTTATGTCAGTAATCCATTGAGATGTATTTTTAGGACTTTGGAGGACGTTATAATAGATTATTTTCAAATATGTCATTGTAAGTAGACATAAGTACACATGGGTTATCTATTAAAGGATTCTTTAGGAATAATTCAAATCTTTTAAATAATTTACATTTTTTAGGTATAAATCCAAATGCTGTTTTCTTATCTGATAGGATGAATTTCATTATTTATTGTGTTTTATTTGTTTATTTTATTAATATTCTAATGTATTATATGTTTCTTTTTCAAATGTTTTATAGAATCATTCTACTGAGAAGACATTTGAATAGGCTCTAGGAGGAATTTGATGATGAATAAAATATAGAGAATCCTCCCTTAGACCAGAATCACTTTAAGATTATTGAAAATATAGGATATCCACCAACACCCATTATCATTCAGGCTCCAGTTGTGGAACCATAGATGAATAAGTATTGAAATAATTCTCATGATTTCCATTGAAAGAAATTTTAACCTCCTTAGGCTCTAATAATCCTAAATATTTTTAAGATTGGTTGATAAATACTGATATTTTATTTGAGTTCCTAGAAATTATTAATATGATCAAGGTGGAATGTTCCACCATTAAGATGGAAGGAACAATAATGTGGTGGTGGGACATGATGGTAACGGTGAAGAAGAATGAGGGATTAGAATGGAAGGACACTAAAGTTATTTTCACTGAATAATTAAATCCAGAATCTACAGTGCTGGATATGCTTATATAGTTTTTCAAACTCGATCAAGCTGACAAAAACATTAAAATAAATATTTTAACTGGTTTTTTGAGATTGGGTAGTTTGTACCTGAGATAGTATCAAATGAAAATATGAAAAATTCATGGTTTGATATGGGACTTTGATATAATATTAATTTTCAGGTATTATTGCTAAATCATTCTTCTTATGATGACATAATAGATAGTGCATTGATGGTCAAACCTGATCTGGAAAGAATGTCAGGGTTTATGAGAGTTCCTTTTTCTGTGAGTGATGTGAGTTCCTTTAATGGAAAGAGAATGTTTGATTAGACTTGTAGAATTTTTCAACAATAGGGTTCTTATAGACCACATGCATTGTCTGGTATAGGACCGTTGACTTTCTTCCATTATTACAAAACTGGGAATTCAAAAAAATAATTCATAGCCTTCTAAGATTTGAAACAATTGTGCACATTCAGGAAACTTTTAAAAATTCTTTTACAACTTCCAGGCCCCATATAGAGGAATGGGCTCATCATCACAAAAATTTATTGTGGTGTAATCAAATGCTTCAATATATAAGGGGTTCCATTTATAGGCATCCTTAACTAAGCTTCATCACATAGTGCAAGAGTCACGAAAGGAATCTAATATAGGTCTAGTGACTGTGAGAGATAACATCACTATAGTTGTATATTTTATGAATTCTTTATTTTATACCAGTACCTCTTATGTTTTATATCAACTTGTTCTATAAACATAATAAATCACCATATATAGATTATATCTTATATGATTGATATTAATACACCCCTTGGAATGAAGAAAGAGAAGCATCATCATTATCCTATTTGTGTTTTCTATTTTTTGGAAATTTATATTTCTTGGTATTTTCTTATTCCCGATATAAAACCCCTTGATTTCATTTTTGGAATGTATTGGATCACATCTAATATTGATTGAATTGATTATTATCTTCAATGGGTCTCTATTACCACATATGATGGGGTGTGTTTTATCTTTTAGAGAGAATGGGACCCGAGGTTCAGTAGATCTGTAAATTATTATCTAGAGTTTAGGAAGGTAATATAAGTGTTCGATTTTTATCTGGAGGATGAATCATAGAGATATAATCTCCCCATGTTTTTATTGAGTTTGGAATTGTGTTTCCTTATAATTCTTATGGTTTACCATCATTATGGTATGTAGAGTTTTCTATTGATTTAGTTCTTGGTACTCAATCATTTCTATATATTCTTATGGTATGGAATAATCTGAAATTGAAGATATATAGACTCAATTGGATGATCTTTTAGAGAAATTATTTACACTCTCAAGAGTGTCACCATGAGTGGTTTATGTACTCTTTGTTATGAAAGATGATGGAACACGTCTCCAATGTGTTGATTATTGAAAAGTAAATCGAGTTATGGTGATGAATAAGTTACTACTACTATGGATTGATGATATATTGACAAGTTAAAATGGGAATACTGTGTTTTAAAGATTTATATTTGACCTGGTTATCTCCAACTAAGAATAAATGATTATTACATTCTGAAAAATGCCTTTTATAGAAGGTATGGCTATTTTGATCATCTTATTGTTTCATTAGGTCTAAACAATGCTCCTGATATATATATGGATTTGATGAATAGGACTATCCAAGTGTATCTTGAGGAATTATTGGTGTCATTTTTATATGACATCTTGGATAACTCTATGTTTGAGGAGGATCATGTTTATCATCTAAGAGAAGTTCTATAAATGTTGATGAATCACTAACTTTATAACATTTTATTAAAATATGATTTCTGGATTCGAAAAGTGATTTATTTAGAAAATTTTATGTGAAAACATGGTATCTCATTTGATTCTAAGAAGGTAAAAGTTGTTATGTCATGGTAAAATCCATGGATTTTTTTTAGAATTGGATATTCTTGGGTCTACTACAGTATTAGCACCGTTTTGTAAAGGATTTCCCAAAATTAGATTATCTTATTACTACTCTCACTTGGAAGAGGTAAATATCTCTAGAGATGATAAATTTTAGTGTTATTTCATTAAGCTAAAAATTATTCTGACTTATGTGCTTCTGTTGAATCTTTTAGAGGCTTGGTAGGGCTATGTGGTTTTCTGGGATGCATCAGGTTTGTGTTGGGGTAAGTCCTTATATATGGAGATCACATGGTATCATATGGCTCTAATAATCTTAGTCCATATGAGAATAACTACCCAACTAGTGACCTTTAACTCACAATAATGATTCTTGAACATATGAGTTGGTGAAATTACATTTTCAGTTTGTACCTTGTATTCCGAACACATGCGATTGAGTTATATCTTCTCCCAAAAATATATAAATATCCTCAATAGGTCTTGATTGGAGTAACATTAATCATTTTATATTGACATCGCCTATACCATAGGGAATTGGAATATTATTTCTAATTCATTGAGAAGGAATCAACTAACCTAATCCATGAAAGAATAATTAGAATAGTGGAACTTGATGGCTCTTTTTGATCAATTTAATATTGGAGTTCGATAAATATGGAATGAGGTTGTCTTGGCTAGTGTTTAGTTTACCTCCACTCTTATCAAGATGATTCTCCAGAAATTGAATCTTGATAATAAATTCTACAGAAATGGACACTATTTTTATTGAGAGACTGTTTCTAGAAAGTCATTCCCCAGAGAGGGTATTCTATATTTTCATTATAATTTTTCTACAATGTTAACTATCATAAAAGTTATGATGGGGGATTGAAATCATTATTAATGGGGTTTTCACCTAGGAACCCCTATGATGTTTTATGACTTGAAATGAAGATTCTGGTGGCCATGTATGAGACAAAGCACTACTGATTTTGTCACTAATTATTATACATTAAAACAAGTCAATGCTAACAACCAAATACCTTTAGGTATGCCTCTTATACTTTAGGTAACAATATAGAAGTAAAATAATATCTATATGGAATTTGTGGCTGGGTTGTCATATACCCCAAGAAAGAATAAGTCCATAGGTGTTTGATCAATATGAAGACCGAATCATCTCATACTATAACCATTCAAGATACAAACAGCGTTGAGGAGATATAAAATCTCTATATGATATAATTGTTCATTTTAATAGTGTTCCACCTATTATATTCTATGATAGAGATCCTCATTTTACATCTCATTTCTGGAGAGGCCTTCTAGAGGTGATGGGATCTCATGTTCATTTGTGTATGACATGCCATCCATAGATAGACGGTACAACATAGAAGGTTATAAATATTCCTAGGTATATGTATCAGGCATGAGTCCTTGATTTTGGTGGATATTGGGTGGACCATTTGGGATTGTTTGAGTTTTCTTATAACAATATTTACCAGTTTATGATCATAATGATTCCTGTTATGGACATGTATGGATGTCTGTGTAAAATTATATGGCATTAGTTGAAGATCAAGGAAAGATCCTTGGTTGGGCCTATCTTGGTTCAAGAGAATATTTAAATTATTTAGTTAATTAATCTGAAAATATTTATGGCATATAGTCAGTATAATTATTATATTGATCATTTCTATATACCATTGGATGTTTTAGTTCAAAACTGGTTGTTCTTGAAAGTTTCACCTCATTTGGGTCATCGATAGATTGGGTGGCATGGGAAGATTTATCCTTATTGTTTGGGCCTTTTGAGGTTATTAGTTATTTGGGGAGAGTGGATTACCATTTAAAAAATCATCCATATTTGACATCGATACATAATGTGTTCTATGTATCTCAACTACCGATATATTTTTCTAATCAATATCATGCTTTCCATTAGAGTGATAATGATGTGGAGCCTGATTTACACATGACAGAGCATCCAGTCGAGATAATTTACACTAATAAAAAGGTATATAATGGGAGGATTAAACCTTTAGTACATATTCTATGGAAACATGATTCTATTTCACATGATTCTTGGGAGTGTGATTGATGGATGAGATAATAGTAGCCTTATTTTTTTATATAGAAACATCTTTATAAGATTTCTATGGACAAAACGTTTCTATGATAGGGAGGTTTTAACATATTTTTAATGGATTTAAATTAATCCTTGACCCTCATTTTGATCATTATATTTTTTAGTCTTGTGTAAGGGTGATTTTTGTAAATTTTTCAATGTTTTGAATTCTATTTTGGTTGTGCATGCTTGTCACATGGTTTTCCCAAATCATGAACTCTTGTGAAAACTACGACACCTTGTGCATTATAGGTTTTCAAGGATTAAGTATGGTTTGAAAAACCAAGATCCTACATAGTGGAAACTATTCACCCCAATAGAGGTGTTCATGGTTTGGGTGAATGGTTTGTCTAACTATATGGCCTGACCCAGCTAACTATTCAGGCGGTATTTTTTTATTCCAAACATTATTTAAAAAATTACCCAAAACCTATTTCATATCCCCCTTGACCCTAAATTATGATATCATGAATTAATAGGTATTTAGGACTCTTAAGAACCTTTTTTATCTCTTTGAAACCTAGTCATATAATGATTATAGCATGGAGGATTTCATTTGATACCTCTTCATTAAGTGATTTTCCTCAAGTTATTTATCTCTCAATCTCTCTTTCCTTCCTCCATAGTTTTTTAGATCATCATGTGAATAATAGATCTAAAATCTATTGATTTTAATCTTTAATCTTGGTTGGATTTCATGATCTCTATCATTTTCATTCATCTGTGGAAGATCCCGCTACTAAAATAGATTTTTTAAACTATGAATAAAGGTAGGTGGTTCTATTTGAGTTTATATATATAATTAAATATATATTCAATTGATTTTATTTAAATTAATTTCCATTTAATCATGAAAACCCGGTTTAATGAGAATTGTAATTTGAAAGGAAATTAGAGTTGATTTTGGTAAAAATCCCAAATTCTAATAGAATATTAAATTTAGGAATATTCGGAAATTGATGGAAATTGTCGAAAGATTTGAATAATGATTTTAGAAATAATTTCATAAATTAAAATGTTGACAACCTAGGATTTGTTATATTTTTTAAAATGAATGAATTGATGAGAACCCATGTATGTTTATGAAATTTAATATTCATTTTGAAAATAATAAGTTGAAATTGAACTATGAATGATTAATCTATTGAAATGGAATGATTTTCCATAAATCATTTTATAGATTTATAAAAAAAAAGTGAGACTAGATAATAATTGGGTTAATTTAGAAATCATTTGAGGATGGTAATTCTTTATAAATAGATTGATGATAATAACTCAAATAAAAAAACATATTAGGAAGATCATATTCCAAATAGAAACTTTATGATTCCTATTCATCCTAATCTCGAGGGATATGTGTACACATTTTCCATTACAACTCATATGAGAGTGTGAGGTTCCTATATCCATAAACTATCGTACCATATTTCATATGACCATGGTCCTTGTTGTAACTAATTTTATTATGTAATCCATTTATTTTAAAACTTCTTACTTCTACCTTGTGATTTATTGAAACTATTTTTTATGAAGTGTTTATTTAAGATATTTTTCAAAAAAATTACATAATTCTAAAATGTAAATTCGTGATATTATTTAAATATGAAATTGCATCACCATAACACATTTTATTTCAAATTGAGAGCATAATCTGGTTTACTGTTATGGCATCCACTTTTTGAACACTTGGTGAGATCCTAATATGCTTTTTTTTCTCACACCCTAACTTTTTCATTGGTAATTTGTATATTTTATTCTTCCAGGTTTGAGTAAATGGATATATCATCTTAGACTAAGTGAATATTCTTGACCACTCTAGATGGGAGTGTTGATACCTTCGAGATTCTGGACATTATCTTGTATGTTTTTTTGGTTAAATTGATGTTGTAATGCATTGGGTTTTTATATAACCTTTTATTTTCTATATATTTTACAGTGATGATTATTGATCATACAATATATATACCTTTATCTTACACTAATTATATATAAAAAAATTTCCACCTTTTTTGTTGTAGGATTTTAGGTTCTAGTCATAAACCCATTGGGATCAAGAATTCACTTCTAGCCATGTGAATTTTAGCTATCAGGTACTAGGGCATTTGGGGAGGTTCATGATGGTAAACTATTTGAAGATTATGATAGATTACAATTGTATATCTAACCCATATCTCATCACTTATCCATTACTTGAATTCAATATCCTACTACCATTTTCTTTGATTTTTCATCAAAATCAAACAATTCAAATTATCCCTCATTTTATCACTAATAATTGATAATTAATTTTTTTGAAACCCTTTTTTGAGAAAATATTTGTTTTTTATCATACTATATATAAATATACTCTTTAAATGGAATTTTCAAAACTCAAAAAATTTGTTTCAAAATATGGGCATCATTTCCTAGAAGTTATTTCCAATATACTAATTCTTAAATTTCATGACTTAATTTGGTAGTGACCAACTTTTATCTCTTGACCCTTGGAAAAATAGACCTTTACTAATCAAACCTATAATCATACATCTATAACCATATTTCAATGAAATTTTCCAAAAAAATCCCAATAAACATAATGTTTTCCCCATCATCCAGTCACTATGGAATGATGTTATTACCAGAAACATATTGATATTAATGCACCATGCTATGGAAATACAAAAAAAATAATGCCTACCATACGAACTAAAATCATATTGAAAATTGATTTCATCCAATTATTTGAAATATTTCATTGTCTTGAGGGTTAGTATCCCCGATAATAACACTGAAGAGTACCTTGGTTTGCTGCACACTCAATCCAAAAGGAGTGTAATATTAACAATTAAAGTGGAAAAGTTTTCTTTTCTCATTAGAAGTAGTAAAAGGAGTGGTTATATAGCTAGCTTCCTGGTGAAGTAAATGATTTTGATAACCTATGGAGGAATTTTTAAAATATATTTTTCGAACATATAAAATTGAAACTGTCAGGATTTAAATATATTCCACTAGAAACTATTCAAGAGAGGCTATTTAAGATTGTTGGTAAAGATTCAAGAAGAATTTTTCTAGCTGACCACACTAATCCCTTGAAGATTGAAACTTTCTATTTTTTCTATCATAGAATAAATGGAAATGATTAGAATATACTAGACGCATCTTCAATTGAATATCAAATTGAAAAAGAAGAAGATTAATAGAGAATTTATCCTACCACTATCAACATTTTGGATCCATACTTACTGGTACCACAGTCCTCTAAAAGTAAAGATCTTTTAACTCATCCCCTGACAAGAATTCAGGTTTAAGGAACTAACCAACATGGTTTTGGTATATGTATTTAAATAAATAAAGTTATCAATAAGAATTTATAAAGTAGTTTTAAATCTATTCTTCTCCTAATCATTATATTAATTAGCGTGTTAATGTTTAAGTAAATAAATGTTATGTAGATGCATAATAGCATAGGTAGTTTTAGAAACAAAATTGAGGATGGATAGGTGATTATCAAGCCTAATATGAATTTTGGAACTAAGAAATCAATGTAGACCAACTTACCAATAGTAATACCACCAAGCCCCAGCATTCCAACAACTATATCAGTGGTATTGAAATTGGAATTCTTATCAATTATCCCCATTCCAACAATAGAATATATATGAGTAGTGTTTAACCATTTTACATATTCCCAAATAAAACCACCAATGATTAAAGGTTGATTGATTGAGGAATGAAACCAGGTAATTAAAGAAACATCTTGGGATATTGAAGGATATATTCTCTAGAAACTAAGTAAAATGTCAAGCCTAACCATTCCTAACCCCGAAAGGGAATGGTATTCTTGTGACCAATAATAGTAGAAAATAAATCCACCCTATCAAAACTAATTATAATAAAACTAAATCCACTATTAATGAAGAATAAGAAAAAATAGTTGACCACGAACCTATAAAGAATAACTATGAGAATGAAGAAAATAAAGATAAATGAAAATTGAGAAGAAATAAAAAAAGTTCATAGACAACCATTTAAAAATTAAAAAGGGGGGAAAGGATTTTCAACTTCTACATAATCATGGATGACCCAATAATAGAATATTCAATAGGAATAAATTCAATGAGAAATTCTATAAACCTTCTAAAAATTGTAAACAAGCATTCCCCTCATTTATTATCTCAAACAAATTATAAATTATTTTTGTTCCTAATGGAATTATACACCAAAAAGGGGACATCTTAAGAGAATGATAGAATATGATTGAGAATAACTTTTTTAGCCATAATTGACTAAAATATACACACCATGTTTCGAGATCTAGTGGTTTTTATTCCTCGTACCATTGGATCCCTAACATTTAGATATTAATTATGTGATCTAGGTGATTCTATAAATGTAATTCCACATTTTCAATTTACTTATTTTTTATGGTATAATTAAATCTCAGAGTTATGGTAAAACTTGTGAATAGGGAAAAATATTTTCTAGTTTGGTTCCTGTAATATGGATGATTCAGAGTAAAAAATATTTCCATTCTAGTTGATTTCATTGTGATAAACAAGGAAGATGATATGACCCTTGCACAATCACCCATTATCGTGTGTAGAGATTTCTTAAAGATATCAAATACCATAATCATTTTCCATGAGGTAACACTCAACATGTAATTTGGTCAAAACAATTTACAATAAAATATTGTTTATTTTTTGAAGTCTCTTTTGAAGAATCAGTCACTCCTTACATTATCACAAATTGTAGAGGATGAACCTTATGAATAATTTTGTATATTGTAAGAAATTTTGTCTTCACGAAACCCATTATTATTTGAATCATCTATAAATAATCATGTTGTGAAATATTCAAAAAAATTATAGATTAGATGAAAAAGATATACATAAATAATTTGATGGATTTTATTATATATTTAATGATGAGTAAGATGAAATAAAATTTCTTTATATGAAATTCATTCTCTAGATGTAATAAACCCAATTCTGATTGAATCTATAATACAATCCCCAGACCCATAATTGAATCCTTTACCAACTAATTGTTAGTATGTGTACCTCATGGAAGGGTAAAAGTTAACAGTAATAATATCTATAAAAATATCCCCCAACCAATCGAAGGTTGATTGAACTTTTAAGGTGAAAAGTGTAATAAATAGGATAATGTTTAGAGGATATAGATAATATAAATCCTATAATATAATTTCAAAAAATTATTCTTGAATAAAATCAAATACATTTTATCAAAACCCAAACAACAATCCACCAAAATTTGATGGAGGTAATAAAAATAAATAAATGTTATTATAAATAAGAATAATATATCCCATCTCTCACTCATAATGTGTAAGCTTCATTCATATAGTTCCTAAAAAACTGGTATTGACATAATAATAAATGAACAAAATTAATTGATACATACGGTAATTAAGAATTGTTAGAGGGTGTGTATAAATTAAAGGAATCAAAATCAAGTATATAGAAGAGGTCATTTTCAAAATCATTTTTGTGAAAAAATTTGTATAAATATTACAAGGAATTTCTCATAGTTTATCTTAGAGGTGTTTTCAAGTTACTTACAAGTGCCCATTTTACCTGAGGATATAACCCTTAAATGTATATATGGTACCTTTTCATACATAAAAAAATATCATTTAAAATATATATGTCACAACTGGGTCCTGGTGACAACACATACACCCCACCTAAACATGGTAGTCGGGGCCTGGCCCACCAGGAACCACCGGTTGCCATGTAGATAGGTGGTCCCCACCCTAGGGCCCACCCACAATCCCAAATGGGTCATCTGACTAATGACAGTCCCCACATTCCAACACATGTACTTTTTAGTGTTCTTTTTCCTCATGCACACACACCCTGGGAAACATCCCAGAATATCACCAATCCTAATCACTAATGCAGGCCAAGCACACTTAACTGTATAATTCTAATCAGGTAGGCTCTCAAAAAAGAAGTTGCACCTTGTTGACATGAGTCATATCATTTAGCCATTTTACTCTTTATCATTCAAGGGTGTTACAATCACCCCCTTTAGAGTACAACATACTCATTGTGTGTATAGATTAAAGTAATCAAAATCAAGTCTATAGAAAAGACCAATTTCTTATTTCTTTTTTTTAGAATATTTTATAAATATTAGAAGGAACTACTCATTGTTTACCATAGAGGTGTTTTCAAGTTACATCCAAGTTCCCATTTCACCTGAGGACGAAATGCTTAAATGTATATATGATACCTTTTCATACATAAATATATCATTAATTTTATATATTTAACAACTAGGTACCAATGACAGCACATACACCCCGTCGTAACACTGTTGTCATGTCTTGGCCCACCAGGAACCACCAGTTTCCCTGCAGACACGTGGTCCCCACCCTGGGGCCCACCCACATTTCCGAATGGGTCATCTAACTAATGAAAGTACTCATATGACAACAAATTTCCTTTCGAATATGCTTGGTCCTCACTCACACACACCCTGGGAAACATCCTAGAATCAGGTGGCAGCACAGACACCCTACCTTAACACGACC
Organism: Viscum album; assembly: GCA_963277665.1. NCBI lineage: Eukaryota > Viridiplantae > Streptophyta > Magnoliopsida > Santalales > Viscaceae > Viscum > Viscum album. The sequence goes on along the minus strand of OY728151.1, from coordinate 284,044,759 downwards.
GTCAAGTCCTGGCCAGCCAGAAACCACTAGTTGCCCCGCAAGCACGTGTTCCCCACCCTAGTGCCCACCCACCTACCTGAATATGTCATCTGACTAATGAATGTCCTCACAGGCCAACACATGTCCTTTCTAGTGCGCTTTGTCCTCACTCACACACACCCTAAGAAAAATCCCATAAGATCACCCATCCTAAACACTACTCTAGGCCAATCACGCATAACTATAGAGTTCTAATTAGGTAGGATGAAAAAAATAATGTTTCACCATGTTGAGATGAGTCATATCATTTATTCATTTAACCCTTCAAAATTTGGTGGTGTTACAATCACCCCAGTTTAGAGCAAAACGTCCTCGTTGTGGGACCTACATCTCAACCCAAGAAGTGCACCAAAATTAATGCTGGGAACCACCTCTGATACAAAATATAACAACTGTGTCCCAGTGATAGCACAAACACCCCGACTTAACATGGTCGTCTGGTCCTGACCCACTAGGAACCATCAGTTTCCCCACAGACACGTGGTCCCCACCCTAGGGCCCACCCATATGCCAGAACGACTAATATGACTAATGGAAGTCCCTATAGGACAACACATGTCCTTTCGAGTATGCTTTGTCCTCATTCACACACACATTGGAAAAAATCTACGAAGGTCATCCTTCCATAACACGGTCGTTGTGTCCTGGCCCGCCAGGAAACTCCGGTTTCCCTATCGACAGGTGGTCCCCACCCTAGGGCCCACCCACATGCCCGAACGGGTAATCTGAATAAATATTGTCCCCACAGGCCAACACATGTCATTTTTAGTGTGGCTTGTCCTCACTCAAACACACCTTAAGAAACATCCTATAAGGTCACCCATACTGATCAGTAATACAGGCCAAGCATACTTAACTGTGGATTTCTAATCAGGTAGGCTCCCAAAAAGGAAGTTGCACCTTGTCCACACTCACACACACCCTAGGAAATATCCCAGAAAGTCACCCATCTCGATCACTACTCCAGGACAAGCACGCTTAACTATAGAGTTCTAATTAGTTAGGATCATGAAAATAAATTTTCTCCTTTTCATCACTCACACACACGAATATCGGGTCATGGCCTGCCAGAAACCACCAGTTTCCCCGCAGACATGTTGTCCCCACCCTTGGGGCCACCCACGTGCCCAAAAGGGTCATCTGACTAATGACATTCCACACAGGCCAACACATGTCCTTTCTAGTGTGGTTTGTCCTCAATCACACACACCCTAGGAAACATCCCTGAAGGTCACCCATCCCAATGACTGCACCAGGCCAAGAACACTTAACTACTGAGGTAGTATCCTGAAAAGGATGTTTCACCTTGTTGACATGAGTCATATCATTTAGTCATTTAACCCTTTATCATTCAGGGGTGTTATAATCACCCCCCCTTTAGAGCACAACTTCCTCGTTGTGGGCCCTAGATCTCAACCCAGGCAGTGTACTGCACATAAGGCTGGGTACCACCTACGATACCAAATGTAACAACGAGGTATCAATGACATAACATACACCCCGCCTTAACACGACCGTCTGGTCCTCCCCTACCAGGAACCACCAGTTTCCCCACAGACATGTGGTCCCTACCATGGGTCCCACCCACATGCCTGAACGGCTCTTCTGAAAAATAATAGTCCTCATAGGCCAACACATGTCCTTTCTAGTGTGCTTTTTCCTCACTCACACAAACCCTAGAAAAATCCCTACTGGTCACCCATCCCGATCACTACTCTAGGCCAAGCACACATAACTGTGGGTGTAGGCACCCAAAAATGAAGTTTCACCATGTTGACATGAGTCATTTCATTTAGTCATTTAACCCTTTATCATTCGGGGTGTTATAATCACCCCCCTTAGAGAACAACATCCTCGTTGTGTGACCTACATCTCAACAAAGGCAGTGCACCACTCTTAAAGCTCGGTACCACCTATGATACCAAATATAACAACTGGGTCCCAATGACAGCATAGACACCCCACCTTAACATGGCTATCGGGTCCTTGACCACTAGGAACCAACAGTTTCCCTACAGACATGTGGTCCCCACCTTGGGTGTAACACCCTAGGTAAATAAAGAGTATGACATTTTCACATTTATCCATATTTGTGAATAAAAGATTAATATAACTTTAAAGGGGACACTATGCTAGATGGCGTACCCAACACGCAACAACGAGTTTATTGGGAATCATACGTTGCACTCTAATAATAAAATAATATTATTTTAAATGGTAGTTAATGCCTAGCTGTTGTGATGGCGGGAATGAATAGAACTAACTAAAAATGATTACATATGTTTGTCAAATATTTTTACTTTTTACAATAAATGTTAGAGGATTAAAAATGCTAATGAATCCAATTTTAAGCGTAAACATTCTAATATTCTTTAAAAGGTCGATTAACCGCCTTTTGATGGCGAACCTATTTTAAATCCAATTTGTGACAATTTTATGTGTTATATTTGACAAAATAAAATTCTTTATTATAATCGGGACATCAAAATTTACTTGGTGTAAATTTTTGGTATTTTTCCGAAAAACTTCAATTTTTAATGAATAGTGAAAAATGTTGTATTTTAATTCAAAACCTATTTTAAATATAATTTATTTATATAATTAGATTATCTTTTGAATTGGTTTTAATGTGAAATTAGAATATATTTTTACCATTTAATCCAATAGTGGTTGTTGGAATTAATTTCACTTTGAAATCGGACTTAAACTAGTGTCAATCTTTTGATACATTTTGTTTCATAAAAACACGCTATTTGTTTTGACAGCGGAAATTAATTATTAAATTAATTAATGCAACTTATATGTTTTCAATTTTTTTTCTAAAATAGACATCATTTCTGAATTCTGAATATCAAATATAGCTTAGGGTGAATTTTTGGTAATTTTCTGGAAAACATCAATTTTTGATGAATAGTGAAACCACTTAGTGGTACTTATAAAAACTGATTTTCCGTTTAAATGAAATTTTGCCATCTTTGTGTTTTGAATTTAAAAAATCCAACATACATGGTTTTTATTAATAATTTAAATGTTGTTCAATGAGATTAAAATAATTTTTTGGTGAATAGTAACTTATTAAGTTTTTAATCGCGATTAGAGGTAATTAGTGTAGTTTAAGGTAAGAATAATGTTTTAATAAAATTAAATGACCTAGACACATGTCCTAACCTCATTGGATGTGTCATGGCCGACCATGAAAATCCATGGGTCAACTTGGGGACCCCATGGAGCCACTTTGTTTGGTAAATAACATAAATAACTTTTTATTTAATGTTAAAGTAAAAATGACACAAACATGAAGTGTTTTACTAAAACAATTTTTACTTGGGGTTATACAAGTCAGATTTTTGACTATAAGTATTAATTGGAAAGATACAACGATTTCCCACATCATAGTAATTTTTTTATAATTTTTAGACATTAAATAAATTAAATTATTTATGACATCATGATGATGCAGCGATGACCTCATTATTTAACGATTTAAATAAAATGGAATGATAATGTAAAATCTAAGCCATAAACATGTCCAAAACCTATTTTATGGGTGTATTTAGAACCCCTATCACCTTATCCTTCAAAAACATCAATTTGGGACCATTAAAATCAGAAAATAATTCTAAAATAAAGTAACATTTATTTACTTTCCAAGAGTTCCCCTCCTCTCCTCTTATAAAAGGCCCCCACCTCTACCTTCTTACCCACACTTCCATAGCCTTTGGCTCGGCCAAACCCTGCCCATTTTGTCTCTCCACATCCCTATCTAACTCCTTGAAGCCTCACTTTAGGCATAAGTCTTCCCAAGGATGCCTTTGAGCTCAAACCAAAGGGTGTTACCCGATTTTAAGGTAATGTCTTCACTTGAGTACTTTTGTTTTATTTTGCTTCTCCAACCCCCTAAACTTTTTTATTCATTTCTTTTGTAAAAACTCCAGTATCTTAAATATACTAGTATTTTGTTATTAGAAGGATTCGAGCTTCACTTACACACACCTTTGTCTAATGGTTAAAGAACATACTGTTTCTGTGATTGGCGATTTTCTGCCTCACGAAACGATGATTGTTCCATATTCATTTAACACCTTCAAAGGTGGCCATTAAGATGACACTATATTTATATATTATATATAATATGTTTATGTTTTACTTAAGCTTCTGTATATTTAATTTATGGCATATCCTTTATGGTTACCATTATGAGTAAACACGATATCTTCATTTTAGGAAGTGTAGACTACCGCCCCCTCAAAGGGATTTGATTAGTTAATGATATATGTGGGACGTATAAAGGATGTAATTAATGGTATTATATATGATATTATACTAGAATTATAATATACCTTTATATCATTGTGATTACAATCTATAAAATACGAAATAGTAATGAAAGTAGTGTTCATGCGTACGTACGACTTACCATCTCCATGAATGGTGCATTTCATTTCTTACCCCTAAATGATTATGCAATATTATAAATACGTGTATATTATGGATATATATGATATATATGATACCCAAATCATGAATATAATTCTGGATATAATGAACCTTTGACCACATGAACAACATGTAATTGTAAGAAGTCCACTTTCGACTTAAGACCCAAATGTCGACAAAACAAACATTATTAACTTAAATGGTTACATAATGTTTATAACATGGTAATAAGTGATATAAAAGTAATAATGAACTTGAAAAATGTTCTTAAGAAAGTATAAATTAACTCATTTTTATTATTCAGGATGTTAAAGAACGATCGAGTCGAGTCAGACCCGAGGTAAGGGATCCAACCTCTCTATTTCTTTTTAAGTACTCTCATTTATGTAATTTCTTTTAAGCCCATATTTCTTATGTTTGGGGATGTTCTTTTATATTCCTCATACATTAATTTTTATGTTAATGTTATGGGAGACCCTATTTGATCTCATAAATCCATTTTTGGAAGTTTTAAGTGGTGTCGTTAGGCTGCTGAGTTTTTGTAAGGGATTTTTCATCTCACTTTTATTCCCGTGACATTTATGCTAGGTTTTCCACTATTTCCTTTGAGTGGTGTATGTACTGCCCATTATTATACACTATTTGTAGTTTAATTTCATTTATGGGTATTTACATCTTCATTGTATGACCCTTCTTCCATGGGGTGTACTTTTCGAAAGTTACCCAACTCGGTAAGGGGACCTTTCACCCTCCTTTTTTTAAAGACTTCTTTTGTTATGTCTTTTAATTCACATACTATTATGTTGGGATATGTTCTTATATATCCTTATTTATGTAAATTTTATGTCCAATTGATGAGATCCCCTTTATCTCTCCCATCAACCCTTTTTGTAAAATTTTATGTGACGCCATTAGGCTGTCGAATTTTACCAAGGGAACTTCTTAACCCAATTTAGATTTATTTGGGTTCAACATGTAGTTATTGAATATGTAATCCATTGAATATGTGTGAATAACCTTTTATTGTTTTACAATTAATATCCACTTATATTGGGTGTATTTATATTTGTCACACATAATTATGAGATTGATTTATCCTTAATTTAAGGATACCTTCTTTATAATGGATTTCGTCTCATTTTACATTTCTTTTGAGACTTCATTGTTGTTATGCACCAATTCACTCTTATATGGTGTGTATACTGTCCTTTGACATATTATATCATGAATCCCTTTATTCTCATGATATAATAAAGTTCAGATTAAATGTTATTTTGCTATTATTTGTATTCAAGAGTCTCTCATTTTGTTAAAAACTATTTAACAAAAATATCGTTTTAAATGTTTTAAAGATTTATTATTCTAAATATTTATCTTTAATGTCCATGTTTTCAAAATGGTTTTCAGTATTTATTTATATAGACATTAATGTTTTAAAATTATAATTCCATTAAAATCTTCAAAGTGGTATGGGACACTTTGATTCAAAAATCACTTTTAAATGGTTTTTGAAAATGGATTGATTAATTCAATATCTGGGAATTACTTATTGTGATTTCAAATGAAATGTTTTTATTGAAATGTTTATATTTTCAATATGTTATGTGTAATGATGGTACTTGGAAATTTTACGGGTGGTTACGTGATAAACCATATGATGGGTGGTGTCGTGAATACTAGGACGGGTGGTTACGTTATAACCTCCAATGCATTGGGTATGGAAGTCGTCCGTATGGCTATTCCATTAAGTATGTGTGGAAGTCAACCGTATGGTTATTCCATATAAGTATGTTTATGTCCCAAGTTACCTTTATATGTTATGTGTTCTTTATATGGGTTTTATGGTAATATTTTGGTTACAAAACGGTAAGTAATGATCTTTTATTCAGTGAAGATTTTTTACTACTTCATAAAGGTGAAAAGTATTACTTTGGTAAAGTACTCATGGTTTACTTGTTGTTTTTGAAAAACTAACAGTTTTCCTTCTTTTTGTATCCTTTACTGGGCTTTTTTATGCTCATCCCAAGTTTGTTTTTTAAATGTTTTTTACAGGTCAAGGGAAAGGTTAATGATGTGATGATAGTGTTAAGGAAGTGTCAAGAAAGAATCCATGTTTTACTTTAAATATGTTTCCGTTGATGGGAAGAATGAATACTGTCTTTTATGTAACCAATTTTTTTAAAATGTGTAACGTAATGCCAGTTTCATGATCTAATTATCTAAAACTCAAAACCTGAAAATATCCTCAATGTGTAATATTTTAATAACTCAAGATTAATTAAGGTTTAAGGCTGGGGCCTTATAGTTGGTATCAGAGGTCGGTTTAGATAACTTTTGAGGTTAGGGTATTATTTAATCATAAGTGACATTACCATAATGGTTAGAAATTCAGAAAGAGTCCTAGTTTTAAATAAAGTGAATGATTAAGTATATATTATTGTTTCTCTTCCTCATTAGTACATGATGGTTTTGTTGATATAACCACATTGACCTTTTTGGTTTTAGTAAATGGCTGGATCTAGCAGGCACCAAAGTAACAGTGGCTGTGAAGGAAACTGTGATAGTTTTTTGAGCAAGCAACTAAATGATATGGGAGCTGCAATGAGAACTCTTGTGTTTATCCTCAACCAACTATCTGGAGTCATGATTGACCACCTAAACCTTGGTGATTTCTATAAGGCATCATATATGTGACAAACAAATCCCTACGGAACTACAGGTAATAATCATAAAGGTAAGTATGTTCAAAAACCTGTGTGTCAAAGATGTGGAAAGAAACACCTAGGAAAATGTTTCAAAGTGACAAAAATATTCTATAGATGTGGAAATGAAGGTCATAAAGCAATAACCTACCATGAAAAAGGAAGCATCCAGTTGACTTGAGGAAAGGGAAAGAAGTTCTTTCTGAGGGATCAATTGAATGTTTTAAATGTGGTGTGCATGGTCATTATGCAAACACATGTCCTATGAAGAAGTTTCGTGAATGGGATCACCAAGATCATACAAATATTCATTTACCAATATCTAATTCCATTCCGATTGAGGCTGAAGAAACTGAAAATGACCAATAAAAGGTAAGGATTTTTTTCATAACTTTTGTTTTCCTATTTTGGAATCTTAGGATATGATTCATGATTTTTTTGTAGGAAAGAAGTATTTCAGAATAATTTGGAAAGGAATGGTTAATGGATCATGCAGAATGTTGAATGAGTAAGAAGTCAACATATAAGGGCTTAAAGAGTTATGGTAAAATTCTTAAGAGTATTAAGTCTCTTTTGATGATGGGGTTACATTAGAAGACTTTTTATAGTATGTGTAACCCTGATGTTTAATATATGAAAATTTTATTCAAGGAATACTTATCTGTTCTTTTGTGGACATAGTTATAAAGAACCATTTGGGTTTATATGATCCTTACTTTTGAGGTAATTATGGGTTACTATATGTTATGATGGAAGTGAAAGGCATGAGATTAAATTGAGGTTAAATTATGTTATGGTTATTTTTGATGATTTTATCTCTTTTTGGGAATGATTTGATAATTATATAGTTTTTGAAAAAGGACAACACGCAGACCGTGTGACAAACCGTCGTGTCGGACAAAGCTGCAGGAATCGAACCCACAACCAAAGTGCGTCTGGTATTTATCGCCTACCACTGTACTACGTGAAGTCCCTTGTTAGTTTGACTGATTCTTTTTAGTTAGATTATTTTATGAATTAAGAGTAAGTTGATTTTGGGTTATCTATTGAAATTTATTAACCTATCATGGAGGATATGTGATTAGGTTAATTACTTTTCAATATGAGACATTAAGAAAAACTAATGTTGTTTGGAGATAAATGTTACAATTTAACTTGGAAGACTATGTGACTAAATACTTCAAATATTTGGGTTTCAATCTTAGTTTGGTTTACTTTGAAGAATTTTTATGGACAAATTGTTTATCGAATGGTCCTCGTTGAACTTTGGGTTTTGTTGGAAAAATTTTGGAGATTAAGAATTGATTTTATAAAGGGTTATCCTTTTCTAGATTATCTGATCTTGTACTAACCTTTTTGGTTTTGGTTTTGGTTAGAGTCTAAAGACATGGGAAGTATATAGTTCTCTATTGTGGATTAGTTGATTCTCTAGAAATTGATTATAGTAATCTTAATGCGAACAAGTCTTCCTAAATACTCATCTTTTGGAGAAAATATGAGTTTGATTAAGGAATCTAGTAAAAGTTGAAAGTCAACATGATAAGTGATTATGTTTCCTTATGAATAAATTCTCTAATAAAATGTAACTTAAAACAAAAATGTTGTCTATTAACATTTCCTACTGGGGAATCGAATACTGTTTAACCCATCACAAGTTTGTGATTTTCTTATGGTTCACTTTCTCCTAGACATGTTTACTACCACTCTCCATTAGAACATGACCCTTTGTTTTTTTCGTCCATGTCCATATTTTCATACTTGGAATCCTAGTATGGGTTAACTCGGGTGACATTTTTACTTATCTTTCTTTATTTTTTTAGGTAATTTTTTTACTGACTCTTGTTCCGATGTGGGATTTCCAATGAAGTTTCCAAGCCCAATTTTAAAATTGCGAGGACGCAATTCCCAAAAGGGGGGAAGGATGTAACACCCCAGGTAAATAAAGAGTATGACATTTTCACATTTATCCATATTTGTTAATAAAATATTAATATAACTTTAAAGGGGACGCTATGCTCGATGGCGTACCCAACACGCAACAACGAGTTTCTTGGGAATTTTACGTTGCACTCTAATAATAAAATAATATTATTTTAAATGGTAGTCAACGCCTAGCTGTTGTGATGGCGGGAATGAATATAACTAACTAAAAAATGATTATATATGTTTGTCAAATATTTTTAATTTGTACAATAAATGTTAGAGGATTAAAAATGAGAATTAATCCAATTTTAAGCGTAAACATTCTAATATTCTTTAAAAGGTCGATTAACCACCTTTTGATGGAGAAAATCTTTTAAATCTACTTTTTGAAAATTTTATGTGTTATATTTGACAAAATAAAATTCTTCTTTAGAATCGGGACATCAAAATTTACTTTGTGTTAATTTTTGGTATTTTTCGAACAAGTTCAATTTTTAATGAATAGTGAAAAATGTTGTATTTTAATTGAAAACCTATTTTTAATCTAATTTATTTATATGATTAGATTATCTTTTGAATTGGTTTTAAAGTGAAATTATAATATATTTTTACCATTTAATCCAATAGTGGTCATTGGAATTAATTTCACTTTGAAATCGGACTTAAACTTGTGTCAATCTTTTGATACATTTTGTTTCATAAAAACACGCTATTTGTTTTGACAGCAGAAATTAATTATTAAATTAATTAATTCAACTTATATGTTTTGAATTTTGTAAAATAGACATCATTTTTGAATTCGGAATATCAAATATATCTTAGGGTGAATTTTTGGTAATTTTCTAGAAAACTTCAATTTTTGATGAATAGTGAAACCACTAAGTGGTACATATAAAAACTGATTTTCCGTTTAAATGAAATTTTGCCATATTTGTGTTTTTAATTTCAAAAATCCGATATACATGGTTTTCATTAAGAATTAAAATTTGGTTCAATGAGATTAAAATAATTTTTTGGTGAATAGTAACTTATTATGTTTTTAATTGCGATTAGAGGTAATTAGTGTAGTTTAAGGTATGAATAATGTTTTAATAAAATGAAATGACCTAGAAATATGTCCTAACCTCATTTTATGTGTCATGGACGACCATGAAAATCCATGGGTCAACTTGGGGACCCCATGGAGCCACTTTGGTTGGAAAATGACATAATTAACTTTTTATTTAATGTTAAAGTAAAAATGACACAAACATGAGATATTTTACTAACACAATTTTTACATGGGGTTATACAAGTCATATATTTGACTATAAATATTCATTGGAAAGATAAAACTATTTCCTACAAGATATTATTTTTTTTATAATTTTTAGACATTAAATAAATTAAATTATTTATGACATCATAATGATGCAGCGATGACCTCATTATTTAACAATTTAAATAAAATGGAATGATAATGTAAAATATAATACCTACACATTTCCAAAACCTATTGTATGTGTGTATTTAGAACCCTTATCACCTTATCCACCAAACACATCAATGTGGGACCATTAAAATCCAAAACTCATTCTAAAATAAAGTAACATTTATTTACTTTCCAAGAGTGCCCCTCCTCTCCTATTATAAAAGGCCCCCACCTCTACCTTCTTACCCACACTTACATAGATTTTGGCTCGGCCAACCCCTGCCCATTTTGTCTCTCCACATTCCTATCTAACTCCTTGAAGCCTCACTTTCGGCATAAGTCTTCCTAAGGAAGCCTTTGAGCTCAAACCAAAGGGTGTTACCCGATTTTAAGGTAATGTCTTCACTTGAGTACTTTTGTTTTATTTTTCTTCTCCAACCCCCTAAACTTTTTTTATTCATATCTTTTGTAAAAACTCCAGTATCGTAAATATACTAGGATGTTTTTATAAGAATTATTCGAGCTTCACTTACACACACCTTCGTCTAATGGTTAAAGAACATACTGTTTCTGTGATTGGCGATTTTCTGCCTCACGAAACGATGATTGTTCCATATTCATTTAACACCTTCAAAGGTGGCCATTAAGATGTAAATATATTTATATATTATATATAATATTTTTATGTTTTACTAAAGCTTCTTTATTTTTTGTTTATGGCATATCCTTTATGGTTAACATTATGAGTAAATACGATATCTTCATTTTAGGAAGTGCGGACTACCGCCCCCTGAAAGTGATTTGATTAGTTAATGCTATATGTGGGACGTATAAAGGATGTAATTAATGGTATTATATATGATATTATACTGTAATTATAATATACCTTTATATAATTGTGATTCCAATATATAAAATACGAAATAGAAATGAAAGTAGTGTTCATGCGTACGTACGGCTTACCGTCTCCATGAATGGTGCATTTCATTTCTTACCCCTAAATGATTATGTAATATTATAAATACGTGTATATTCTGGATATATATGATATATATGATACCCAAATCATGAATATCATTCTGGATATAATGAACCTTTGACCACATGAACAACATGTAATTGTAAGAAGTCCACTTTCGACTTAAGAACCAAATGTCGACAAAACAAACATTATTAACTTAAATGGTTACATAATGATTATAACATGGTAATAAGTGATATAAAAGTAATAATGAACTTGAAAAAGGTTCTTAAGAAAGTATAAAATAACTCATTTTTATTATTCAGGATGTTAAAGAACGATTGAGTCGAGTCGGACCCGAGGTAAGGGATCCAACCTCTCTATTTCTTTTTAAGTACTCTCATTTATGTCATTTCTTTTAAGCCCATATTTCTTATGTTTGGGGATGTTATTTTATATTCCTCATACATTAATTTTTATTTTCATGTTATGGGAGACCCTATTTGATCTTATAAATCCATTTTTGGAAGTTTTAAGTGGCGCCTTTAGGCTGCCGAGTTTTTGTAAGGGATTTTTCATCTCACTTTTATTCCCGTGACATTTATGCTATGTTTGCCACTATTTCCTTTGAGTGGTGTATGTACTGCCCATTATTATACACTTTGTGTAGTATAATTTCATTTATGGGTATTTACATATTCATTGTATGACCCTTCTTCCATGGGGTGTACTTTTCGAAAGTTACCTAACTCGGTAAGGGGACCTTTCACCCTCTTTTTTTTAAAGACTTATTTTGTTATGTCTTTTAATTCACATACTATTATGTTGGGATATGTTCTTCTATATCCTTATTTATGTAAATTTTATGTCCAATTGATGATATCCCCTTTATCTCTCTCATCAACCCTTTTTGTAAAATTTTATGTGACGCCATTAGGCTGTCGAATTTTACCAAGGGAACTTCTTAACCAAATTTAGATTTCTTTGGGTTCAACTTGTAGTTATTGAATATGCCATCCTTTGAATATGTGTGAATAACATTTTATTGTTTTACACTTAATATCCACTTATATTGGGTGTATTTATATTTGTCACACATAATTATGAGATTGATTTATCCTTAATTTAAGGATACCTTCTTTATAATGGATTTCATCTCATTTTACATTTCTTTTGAGACTTCATTGTTGTTATGCACCAATTCACTATTATATGGTGTGTATACTTTCCTTTCACATATTATATCATGAATCCCTTTATTCTAATTATATAATAAAGTTCATATTAAATGTTATTTCGCTATTATTTGTATTCAAGAGTCTCTCATTTTGTTAAAAACTATTTAACAAAAACATCGTTTTAAATGTTTTAAAGATTTATTATTCTAAATCTTTATCTTTAATGTCCATGTTTTAAAAATGGTTTTTAGTATTTATTTATATGGACATTAATGTTTTAAAATTATAATTCCATTAAAATCTTCAAAGTGGTATGTGACACTTTGATTCAAAAATCTCTTTTAAATGGTTTTTGAAAATGGATTGATTAATTCAATATCTGGGAATTACTTATTGTGATTTCAAATGAAATGTTGTTATTGAAACGTTTATATTTTCAATATTTTATGTGTAATGATGGTACTTGGACATTTTACGGGGGGTTACGTGATAAACCATATGACGGGTGGTGCCGTGAATACCAGGACGAGTGGTTACGTTATAACCTCCAATGCATTAGGTATGGAAGTCGGCCGTAGGGCTATTCCATTAAGTATGTGTGGAAGTCGACCGTATGGTTATTCCATTTAAGTATGTTTATGTCCCAAGTTACCTTTATATGTTATGTGTTCATTATATGGGTTTTATGGTAATATTTTTGTTACAAAAGGGTAAGTAATGATCTTTTATTCAGTGAAGATTTTTTACTACTTCATAAAGGTGAAAAGTATTTCTTTGGTAAAGTACTCATGGTTTAATTGTTGTTTTTGAAAAACTAACAGTTTTCCTTCTTTGTGTATCCTTTACTGGGCTTTTTATGCTCATCCAAAGTTTGTTTTTTAAATGTTTTTCATAGGTCAAGGGAAAGGTTAATGATGTGATGATAGTGTTAAGGATGTGTCAAGAAAGAATCCATGTTTTATTTTAAATATGTTTCCGTTGATGGGAAGAATGAATACTATCTTGTATGTAACCACTTTTTTTTAAATGTGTAACGTAATGCCAGTTTCATGATCTAATTCTCTAAAACTCTAAACCTGAAAAGATCCTCAATGTGTAATCTTGTAATAACTCAAGATTAAGTAAGGTTTAAGGCTGGGGCCTTATAGTTGGTATCAGAGGTCGGTTTAGATAACTTTTGAGGTTAGGGTATTCTTTAAGCATAAGTGACATTACCATAATGGTTAGAAATTCAGAAAGAGTCCTAGTTTTAGATAAAGTGAATGAGTAAGTATATATTAGTGTTTCTCTTCCTCATTAGTACATGATGGTTTTGTTGATATAATCACATTGACCTTTTTGGTTTTAGTAAATTGATGGATCTAGCAGACACCAAAGTAACAGTGGCTGTGAAGGAAACTGTGACAGTTTTTTGAGCAAGCAACTAAATGATATAGGAGCTGCAATGAGAACTCTTGTGTTTATCCTCAACCAACTATCTGGAGTCAGGATTGACCACCTAAACCTTGGTGATTTCTATAAGGCATCATATATGCGAGAAACAAATCCCTACAGAACTACGGGTAATAATCATATTGGTAAGTTTGTTCAAAAACCTGTGTGTCAAAGATGTGGAAAGAAACACCTAGGAAAATGTTTCAAAGGGACAGAAATATGCTATAGATGTGGAAATGAAGGTCATAAAGCAATAACCTACCATGGAAAAAGGAAGCATCCAGTTGACTTGAGGAAACAGAAAGAAGTTCTTTCTGATGGATCAATTGAATGTTTTAAATGTGGTGTGCATGGTCATTATGCAAACACATGTCCTATGAAGAAGTTTCGTGAATGGGATCACCAAGATCATACAAATATTCATTTACCAATACCTAATGCCATTCCGATTAAGGCTGAAGAAACTGAAAATGACCAATAAAAGGTATGGATTTTTTCATAACTTTTGTTTTCCTATTTTGGAATCTTAGGATATGATTCATGATTTTTTTGTAGGAAAGAAGTATTTCAGAATAAGTTGGTAAGGAATGGGTAATGGATCATGCAGAATGTTGAATGAGTAAGAAGTCAACATATAAGGGCTTAAAGAGTTATGGTAAAATTCTTAAGAGTATTAAGTCTCTTTTGATGATGGGGTTACATTAGAAGACTTTTTATAGTATGTGTAACCCTAATGTTTAATATATGAAAATTTTATTCATGGAATAGTTATCTGTTCTTTTGTGGACATAGTTATAAAGAACCATTTGGGTTTATATGATCCTTACTTTTGAGGTAATTATGGGTTACTATATGTTATGATGGAAGTGAAAGACATGAGTTTAAATTGAGATTAAATTATGTTATGGTTATTTTTGATGATTTTATCTCTTTTTGGGAATGATTTGAGAATTATATAGTTTTGGAAAAAGGATAACACGCAGACCGTGTGACAACCCGTCGCGTCGGACAAAGCTGCGGGAATCGAACCCACAACCAAAGTGCGTCTGGTATTTATCACCTACCACTGGACTACGTGAAGTCCCTTGTTAGTTTGACTGATTCTTTTTAGTTAGATGATTTTATGAATTAAGAGTAAGTTGATTTTGGGTTATCTATTGAAATTTATTAACCTATCATGGAGGATATGTGATTAGGTTAATTACTTTTCAATATGAGAAATTAAGAGAAACTGGTGTTGTTTGGAGATAAATGTTACGATTTAACTTGGAAGACTATGTGACTAAATCCTTCTAATATTTGGGTTTCAATCTTAGTTTGGTTTACTTTGAATAATTTTTATGGACAAATTATTTATCGAATGGTCCTCGTTGAACTCTGGGTTTTGTTGGAAAAATTTTGGAGATTAAGAATAGATTTTATAAAGGGTTATCCTTTTCTAGATTATCTGATATTGTACTAACCTTTTTGGTTTTGGTTTTGGTTAGATTCTAAAGACATGGGAAGTATATAGTTCCCTATTGTGGATTAGTTTATTCTCTATAAATTGATTATAGTACTCTTAATGCGAACAAGTCTTCCTAAATACTCATCTTTTAGAGAAAATATGAGTTTGATTAAGAAATCTAGTAAAAGTTGAAAGTCAACATGATAAGTGATTATGTTTCCTTATGAATAAATTTCCCAATAAAATGTAACTTAAAACAAAAATGTTGTCAATTAACATTTCCAACTGGGGAATCAAATACTGTTTAACCCATCACAAGTTTGTGATTTTCTTATGGTTAACTTTCTCCTAGACATGTTTACTATCACTCTCCATCAGAACATGACCCTTTGTTTTTTTCTTCCATGTCCATATTTTCATACTTGGAATCCTAGTATGGGTTAACTCAGGTGACATTTTTACTTATCTTTCTTTATTTTTTTTAAGTGATTTTTTTACTGACTCTTGTTCCGATATGCGATTTCCAATGAAGTTTCCAAGCCCAATTTTAAAATTGTGAGGACGCAATTCCCAAAAGGGGGGAAGGAAGTAACACCCCAGGTAAATAAAGAGTATGACATTTTCACATTTATCCATATTTGTGAATAAAATATTAATATAACTTTAAAGGGGACGCTATGCTCGATGGCGTACCTAACACGCAATAATGAGTTTCTTGGGAATTTTACGTTGCACTCTAATAATAAAATAATATTATTTTAAATGGTAGTTAACACCTAGCTGTTGTGATGGCGGGAATGAATATAACTAACTAAAAAATTATTATATATGTTTGTAAAATATTTTTAATTTTTACAATAAATGTTAGAGGATTAAAAATGCGAATGAATCCAATTTTATGTGTAAACATTCTAATATTCTTTAAAAGGTGGATTAACCGCCTTTTGATGGAGAATATAATTTAAATCTAATTTTTGAAAATTTTATGTGTTATATTTGACAAAATAAAATTCTTCTTTAGAATTGGGACATCAAAATTTACTTTGTGTTAATTTTTGGTATTTTTCCGAACAAGTTCAATTTTTAATGAATAGTGAAAAATGTTGTATTTTAATTCAAAACCTATTTTTAATCTAATTTATTTATATGATTAGATTATCTTTTAAATTGGTTTTAAAGTGAAATTATAATATATTTTTACCATTTAATCCAATAGTGGTCATTGGAATTAATTTCACTTTGAAATCGGACTTAAACTTGTGTCAATCTTTTGATACATTTTGTTTCATAAAAACACGCTATTTGTTTTGACAGCGGGAATTAATTATTAAAATAATTGATTCAACTTATATGTTTTTAATTTTTTAAAATAGACATCATTTTTGAATTCGGAATATCAAATATATCTTATTGTGAATTTTTGGTAATTTTCTAGAAAACTTCAATTTTTGATGAATAGTGAAACCACTAAGTGGTACTTATAAAAACTGATTTTCCGTTTAAATGAAATTTTGCCATCTTTGTGTTTTGAATTTAAAAAATCCGACATACATGGTTGTCATTAAGAAGTAAAATGTGCTTCAATGAGATTAAAATAATATTTTGGTGAATAGTAACTTATTATGTTTTTAATCGCGATTAGAGGTAATTAGTGTAGTTTAAGGTAAGAATAATGTTTTAATAAAATGAAATGACCTAGAAACATGTCCTACCCTCGTTGTACATGTCATGGACGACCATTAAAATCCATGGGTCAACTTGGGGACCCCATGGAGCCACATTGGTTGGAAAATGACATAAATAACTTTTTATTTAATGTTAAAGTAAAAATGACACAAACATGAGATGTTTTACTAACACAATTTTTACATGGGGTTATACAAGTCATATATTTGACTATAAATATTCATTGGAAAGATAAAACGATTTCCTACATGATATTATTTTTTTTATAATTTTTAGACATTAAATAAATTAAATTATTTATGACATCATGATGATGCAACGATGACCTCATTATCTAACAATTTAAATAAAATGGAATGATAATGTAAAATCTAAGACCTACACATGTCCAAAACATATTCGATGTGTTTATTTAGAACCCTTATCACCTTATCCACCACACAAATCAATTTGGGACCATTAAAATCCGAAACTCATTCTAAAATAAAGTAACATTTATTTACTTTCCAAGAGTGCCCCTCCTCTCCTCTTATAAAAGGACTCCACCTCTACCTTCTTACCCACACTTAAAAAGCCTTTGGATCGGCCAAAACCTGCCCATTTTGTCTCTCCACATCCCTCTCTAACTTCGTGAAGCCTCACTTTGGTCATAAGGCTTCCCAAGGAAGCCTTTGAGCTCAAACCAAAGGGTGTTACCCGATTTTAAGGTAATGTCTTCACTTGAGTCCTTTTGTTTTATTTTGCTTCTCCAACCCCCTAAACTCTTTTTATTAATTTCTTTTGTAACAAATAAAGTATATTCAGTATACTAGGATGTTTTTATAAGAATTATTCGAGCTACACTTACACAAAACTCTGTCTAATGGTTAAAGAACATATTGTTTATGTGATTGGCGATTTTCGGCCTCACGAAACGATGATTGTTCCATATTCTTTTAACACCTTCAAATCTGGCCATTAAGATGTCACTATATTTATATATTATATATAATATGTTTATGTTTTACTTATGATTCTGTATTTTTCATTTATGGAATATCCTTTATGGTTACCATTATGAGTAAACGTGATATCTTCATTTTAGGAAGTGCGGACTACCGCCCCCTCAAAGTGATTTGATTCGTTAATGCCATATGTGGGATGTATAAAGGATTTAATTAATGGTATTATATATGATATTATAATGGAATTATAATATATCTTTATATCATTATGATTCCATTCTATAAAATACGAAATAGAAATGAAAGTAGCGTTCATGTGTACGTACGGCTTACCGTCTCCATGAACGGTGCATTTCATTTCTTACCCCTAAATGATTATGTAATATTATAAATACATGTATATTCTGGATATATATGATATATATGATACCCAAATCATTAATATCATTCTGGATATAATAAACCTTTGACAACATGAACAACATGTAATTGTAAGAAGTCCACATTCAACTTAAGAACCAAATGTCGACAAAACAAACATTACTAACTTAAATGGTTACATAATGTTTATAACCTGGTAATAAGTGATATAAAAGTAATAATGAACTTGAAAAAGGTTCTTAAGAAAGTATAAATTAACTCAGGTTTATTATTCAGGACGTTAAAGAATGATCGAGTCAAGTCGGACCCCAGGTAAGGGATCCAACCTCTCTATTTCTTTTTAAGTACTCTCATTTATGTCATTTCTTTTAGCCCATATTTCTTATGATTGGGGATGTTATTTTATATTACTCATACATTAATTTTTATGTTCATATTATGGGAGACCCTATTTGATCTCATAAATCCATTTTTGGAAGTTTTATGTGGCGCCGTTAGGCTGCCGAGTTTTCATAAGGGATTTTTCATCTCACTTTTATTCCTGTGACATTTATGCTACATTTGCCACTATTTCCTTTGATTGGTGTATGTACTGCCCATTATTAAACACTTTGTGTAGTGTAATTTCATTTATGGTTATTTACATCTTCATTTTATGACCCTTCTTCCATGGGGTGTACTTTTCGAAAGTTACCCAACTCGGTAAGGGGACCTTTCACCCTCCTTTTTTTTAAAAAAATATTATATTATTAATTTATATTATATTCCTAAAAATATAAGTTTCGGACAAGAGACATAAATAATGATAGGTGTATCATTAATGGACAACTTGGGGGTCTCTTGGAAGTTTATACTACACTTATTAACTATATAATATAAAAATAAAAAGAGACATGGTAATTGTCAAACTATTTAACTATGAGTTAAAACTAAAAGATAAGGTCAATAAAATGACCCAACCTATCTAAAACCTATAAGTTGAGTGGTTTTCGACCTATTCCCACCTTAAAATTTAAATAATACACTTTGGAGCCATTTTAAACTGAATATGAATTTGCTATAAAATATTATTTCAAGCTTTTCCAAAGGTGCCCCTCACCCCTCTTATAAAAGAGCACTCCCCCTTCTCTAAATTTCACACCATCAAAGCCTTTGGGCACGGCCAAAATCATCCCAAATACCCTCTAAAATATCCTCCCTTCATCCTAGAGTCCTTCCTATAGTTATAAATCCAACCTATGGATCCCTTTTGATCAAATCAAAAGGAAGAACCCAAAGAAGATGTAATGATTTCACCACCCTCTTTCAAGTTCCATTCTTCTTAAACTTCTTCTTTCTTTGTTATTTCCAATTATAAATTAATAACTCCAGTATCTTATATATATTGTGTTATTATTATAAATATGGTACAACCATATTCAGTATTCTATCCATCTTTTGAATGACATGTCACCATACGTGCGTATGTACGACTTACCGTTTCCACGTCGTGTTGTAATTGTTATTCAATATATTTTTATTTGGATGGGTATAATACTGATGTGTCATTAAGTTAAATAATAAATGTAACATGATAATGATTATTTATATATGATATACCATCCAATTATATATTATTTTAATATAAAAATAATGATATTGTCGCTCGTGCGAACGTACGGACTACCGTCTCCACGAACAGGATGAGATTCATTCCCCATCGTACCCATTCAAAACTAATTCTCATTTGATGATTAAAAGTAATTTTTAAGAACTTTATATCATTATGGATAGGATTAATATACAATCCACCCATAACAAACACTACTTATGTAACAAAACATATAAAAGAAAACGAGTAAGTTAAAACCTGAAACAAGGATAATACAAAAATATTATTTACAAAGCATTATTAGAAGATCATATATGATATCATAATTATTTATATGGTTCGTGTATAATTTAATAACAATGTTTTAACTATTATACAAGAGTTTAACATACCATAAACTAAGGAAAAGCACAAGGTAAGGGTTCATTTCACAATCTCTTCATTATCCAAGGTTGTTTATACATGATTATCTACTGGGACCTCTTTATCATCCACATCCATGTTTCTTAAAAATGTATTTCAAACAATTATTTATATTTTAAAGACTATGGGATAAAGTCATTTATACCCTTGTTGACTTTTTATAAGATTTTTACAAAGGAATCTTTCTGTTGTTTTCCAAACAAGGTCCTTTTTAACCTTTTCGACAGAATTATGGTACAAATGTCTTTTTTAACATATACGGTGGGTGTAGATATTTTCCACCATTATAAAATAGTAGAAGCTTCCCTTACAAGATTATAAGAAAATTTTCAAATTAAATGGTTTATTTTATAATTATGTGACTTTTAAATGATTTCAAAAAAAGAGATATTTCTGTCAAATAGTTTTGATTTCATCTATGTCAACATCCTTTGATGGATTTTAAGCTTATTTGAAGTTTATTTATTGTGATACAGAACTTCCATATGGTATTGAAGGTTTTGTGATATGTTTTTCTATGGATGTGTTATTTTTATACCATTCATGGTTTATAGAGAAAGTATTGACATTTTGTATGCCAGTTTTAATACGAACATTTATGTTATGTTTAAACCTGTTCGTATGAGGAATGCATTGAACTAAATAAGTGACGGGTGGAGCCCGCTATAGATCCTTGATGCATCGGTAGGTCTCATGAGAAAAACTAGTTTCTTGGCACAAGTCCTTTCCAAAATCTTATTTATAGTCTTGGCACGAGGCCTTGACTATGTGGTTATGATAGTATGACATTATGCATTCCATCATTATGAAAGTGGTTATTGATATTGCATGTGATTATTCGACTAGTAGAATATCCATGTGAATAAGTAAATGGAATTATTTCATTTTATCTTTTCCATATTATGATAAAGTTCAAGTTTAAAAGGCTTTTGTTTTAGTTATACATTTCCTTAAATGTTTATTCTTATTTATGAATGTTTCTGCTATATTGTTATCATTACTGAGCATCTGAGCTCACCCCTTTCAATATTTTATTTTTCCCAAGATGTGAAGAAGTAATTTATGAATTCCCTACAGGGATAGTATGAGGGGATATGAATACAATATGTTTTTGTAGTATTTTTAACTTTATAATATAATGTAAACTTTATGAATGTATCTAGTTATTCCAAGGCTATTAAAGTAATCGGTCTTTCAAGACATGATCTTTTGTGATCATGCCAATACTATTTAATAATGCACCGACTCTGGGTAACTGGGGTCGGGGCATTACATGTGTTCCCTTGTTTAGTCATTTTTTCAGGATACCCGAGGGTATACTACGATTTTAGCATATTTTGAGTTTTCATGGGAGAAAATGTATATAATTGATTTCTTATGTGTTGGGCTCGGCCCAGTTGCTTGTTTATTATGAGGTCAGTGTTTCTCATGCCTGAGGGAAAGTGTTTCTATTATCCTGTGGGAAACTTTTCTTATCCCTGTGGGAAGCTGCATCCATGCCTAAGGTAATTATCTTGTATTCCTGAGGGAAATATTTATTATTCCTATGGGAAGTCACCTGCGGGTTTCGATTATGATTACCTGAGGGTAAGGTTTTCATGTCTGAGGACACTGTTTACTAATATATTCACTGTGGTGATTTCACATGTTATACCTTCCAATCTAATGTACATGCTTGGAATTGTTTTACCTTCTACATGTTTGATATCTTGTTGTAGTTTTGGCTGCGGCACCGTTTAAGAGATTTTCGGTTGAGGCTGAGTCTCATGAACTTATAATTCAATTATATTGAATTTCTAAATAATAATTAAATGGAAATGGAATAGGTAGGAATGTTTACTTTTTAGTACTTCTGGGTTTCCTGCATTTCATTACTACACACTACTATTTCACAAACTCACTAACAGTTTGGCATGGGCCTTTGGTGGTTTCCAACTAGGATTTATTTATCACACCCTCTTTAGGTCATCTATTCATCCCAAATAGATTATATTTCTGTATGTTTTGATAAGGGAAAGAGTCCCTATACAGGTACTTGATTGTTATAGAGGGTGGGAGAGCAAGCGACCGAGCTTAGGCTCACGATGTGGCTGATTCCCTGCAACACTGTTTTTTTTCCTTGTATGTACTTGTACTTTGTATTAGATTATTCTATATTTTAGTGTATCATGTTTTGGATACTTTCTTAGACTTTGAGACATAATGCATCATTATATATATATATAACTGTTGTAATATTTAACTTCAATCTTGTTATCCATTTCAGTTGGGTAATGTTTACGCTTTCCACTTTTGTATGTTTATATCTATTTCCACTACGCTACACTTTTACAAATGAGGGAATAGTTTCCACACAATCAAAACTAGGCCCTCACTGCTAGCCGGCAGCCTCTGGCATTTAGGGAAATGCGCTTGAGGTCATGTGACCAACCTAGTTCTGGTCACCCGTTGAGTGGCACCCAGATCCGAGACATTACAAAGTGGTATCAGAGGGATTTATTTTCTCTTGAATTACTATTTGGTGCCTATAGCCTGGGATAGGATGGAATAGGTACTTGGTGATATGTTGTGTGTGGGAATAGCTAACACGTGTATAGGGAAAGGTTAATTTACCTCATGTTGAATTTTTTCTGATTTTTCAATTTTACAGTTGATTTGGTTTTCACCGTTTGGTGACACAGTTGTCCTGTGCTGTTTATGTATTTATACTTGGGATCTATTTAGTTGAGAATCGATGAGATGAGGGTGTTCCATCTCATGCATCACTTAAAAACATGTTAGAATCACATTCCATGCATAGTTTCCATGCAATGTAGGTGCATTAGAAATTGCATGTTGTTGTGATAGATGTTGTGCTAGAAAATTCATGTTGTTGTGATAAGTGCCTTGATAAAATACCTACTATTTGATAGGGTATTGTTATGTAAGATTTTGTGAGTTAATTTCATACTTGGGTTCTTGAGGAGTATGGGACATCATCAACCAGAATTTGGAGGATCATTGATCCGTTTACTTGTTATAACGCGTATAAGATTCCATGCTTTGGTTCACGGGGAGTATGGGTCCTCAGGGATCAGAATTTGGTACTTTGGTGATAATTCAGTGGTTTTATGGACTTTGAAGTATTTTATGGGGCTTACTATTCAGAAAAACCCAGAATACAGGCCGTGTAATTTTTAGTACACACTGTTTACACTTCTGTTAGGTAAGAAATGATTGTTTTAAGTACACACCATGTATAGTATGTACACGTCGTGTAGTTTCTTACAGTGTCGTAGGCCATGTAGGAAGAAACATGGGATAGTGAAACTTATGAGGGCACACGCCATGTACCGATTGTACATGCCATGTTGTGTTCACCTTGAGTCGGTCGTGGAACTAATAACACAGACAGAGAAATATGAACTTATACATGTTGTGTTAATGATGAACATGAAGTGTAGTTTAACCTGTGGATTTTTTCGTGTAACTAACAACATGTGTCGGTGTTATCATTTCTTATACACATCACATCTATTTGGAACATGTTGTGTAGTCTGAGCCATATATCCAGTGGTGTCACAAACTACACGGGTCGACAAAGCCTGTCGAGTACACGTCGTGTACCTGTGGGACACGCCGTGTAGTCTTGACCTGTGAGAGGCCATGTGGACTTGGCCATGTGGCTGGGGAAATAGGGTGGTGTACACACCGTGTGTGGGTGTAACACGCCGTGTAGTGTCATCCGAGTAGACGACTGTGTCACTAACAACACGGGCAGCTGGAATCTAATCCGTACATGTCATGTCTATCTAGTACACGCCGTGTAGACCTTATACACTATGTGTAGTCTCATTCAAAAGATAGTCGTGTGGCTTAGCCATGTTGAAGTACTCAGGCAGGGGAAGAAAATTCAAGTACACGCTCTATGTGTGGAAAACACGACGTGTGTTTGGGGTGTTACACGACCAGTTCTAGAAGAGGTACACACCCATGTAAAATACTTACGGGAACACGCCATGTAGTTATTATAAAAGCCATGTAGTATTATTTTGTACAACTTGAATGTTTTCCATTACCTGTTCCCTTCTTAAGTTTCAAGTTATTGGTCCTTTATAATCATAATCTAAGTCATTTGTTTGACCTTGTAGAGTCATGCCGCCAAGATTACCCCAAGTTGTTCACCAAGAGAGTGGAAACGATTATACTCTAGAGACAGTAAGCCATGGGCTACCGATGGATCCTCCAGTAGAGCCAGATGTGGCGCCAGCCGTTACACCGGATGCAGGCCCATAAGCGTAGTTCTAGGAATGTTTTATTCAATTTATGAAGACCTTCTAGGGAGCACCGCTGGTAGCCACATCTATGGAATAGCTGACACGTATATTCCAGCAGCATCATTCGCCTATATTATTAGGGGAACGAAGACCATAGGTTGCGGAGTCATGGCTTGATTCATTACAGACTATCATCGAGAATCTAGATACGCCTCCATGGAGGAGGGCCAAGATCTCTACATACATACTGCATGATTCCACCAAGAGGTGGTGGGATGTTACCACCCAGTCTGAGCATCATAGAGACAGGGAGTGGAATGATATTCAGGTAGTCTTCTATGAATTTTTCTTTTCAGAGACACTAAGGGTAGATCTAGCTCGAGAGTTCATGAATTTGCATCATGGCTCCATGTCAGTGATGGATTATTCTACCCTCTTCACCGAGATATAGAATTTTTCACATGTTCTAGTGGGTGATGGGACGTTGAGGTCTAGATGATTTGAGGATGGTATTCGATATAAAATCTGATCACTGATGAATGTTTTTAGGTTTCCTAAAGTTAATGCTATTGTGAACCAGGCAATGATTACTGAGCAGAACTTATGGTAAGCTAGTGGTTTAGGCCAGGGCAGTTCGACACCAGTTTCTGGTACTATTTCTACCAGTAATAGGAAGAGGAAGATGGATTTCTCTCACGGTGGAAGCACCAGCCCGAAGAATTCTTCAAGTGGCCGGATAATGTGCTACCAGTGTGGTAAAGATGGGCACAAGAGACCTCAGTGTCCATGGGACCCAATGGAGTGCTGAGCCTGCAGAAAGGTGGGATATCTCCAACGTTTTTTCAAGGGGTTTCCACCAACGACTAGTGAGAGGGGTTCTGTATAGACTCTATGTGCAGGAGCTTGGACAAAAACTTCTTACCAGTAAGGTAATTGTAATACGTCAGGACGTTTAGGCCGAGGTGGTGGTCGTGACCGTGGTAGCCAGACACCAAGATCTCAGAGACAGTAGGGCAGGTCAGCTCAGGGTTGCCAAGCTATGTCATAGGGTCATGGAACTGGGCAGGAATATGCAGTGCAACAGACCCAACATGAGCAGGATACCGGAACATCCACTGTCAGAGGTACTATTCTAGTTTCTTCTGTTTTGTCTTCAGTACTTTTTGATACTTGTGATACACATATCTTTATATCTATTCTCATTGTGGAGAGCCTTGGGGTCTGTGTTTCTTCTTCTTCTTCGGATGTTATGATGTTAGAAACTCCGTTGGGGACTAGAACGGCTAGTGTACGTTAGAGCAAGGAGTTCCCCCTAGAGTTTGGTGGGTGTCACTTTTTTGGGACCTCTATGTCTTAAAGATGACGAGCTATGACGTCATTCTCGGGATGGACTGGTTGGTACCCTTTCGAGCATTTTTGGATTTCTATCATCTTTGGGTGAGTTCCACATCACCATAGGGTGGAGAGTTTCTATACAAGTGCGAATGGGATGTCCCGGCGAGCCGAGCTGGACTCGAGCATTGTGGGAGAGGTGGTTTCAAAACCCAGATTGCGAGATTATATCTATATGACCAGAGAACTGGTCAGAAGGATTTCCCTCCAATGGTTGAGCGCTTCAGGGATGTCTTCCTAGATGAATTTTCAGGTCTTCCTCGAGAGTGAGAGGTGGATTTCTCTATTGATCTTATGCCAAGAGCACCACCGGTGTCCATTCCTCCTTATAGGATGGCTACAACAGAGTTTCAGGATTACAAGACGCATTTGGAGGAGTTGTCGGAAAAGGGTTTCATTCGACCCATTACTTCTCCTTGGGGTTCGCCTGTACTATTTGCAATGAAGGCGGATGGTACCCTGAGAATTTGTGGGGATTATCGAAAGTTTAACAAGTTAACAATCAAGAACCAATATCCCTTTCCAAGGATTGATGATCTTTTTGATCAAATTCAAGAATCATGAGTGTTCGCAAAGATTGACTTGAAATCTGGATATCATCAGTTACACGTTAGAACATCGGACATACCTCTTACAGATTTTCGAAGTAGATATAGTCTATATGAGTACATTGTTATACCGTTCGGACTCATGAAGATGCCATCAGTTTTCATGGATTTAATGAATCTTGTGTTCCACCCATATCTGGATTCTTTTTTTGTAGACTTCGTGGACAATATATTGGTGTACTCTCACACATGACACGACCATGCTACCTATCTTCAGATCGTACTGAGTATACTGAGAGAGCATCAGATCTATGCTAAGCTCTCAAAGTGCCACTTTTAGATGGACCATATTCACTTCCTAGGTCATATCATATCATACGTAGGAGTTCTATTGGACCTAGAGAAATTGAGATCAGTAGTTTCCTAGGAGCATCCTAAGAAATGTGTTTGAAATACGGAGTTTCTTGGGGTTGGTTGGTTACTACAGGGACTTTATACATGACTTCTCCCACTTAGTAGCACCATTCATGGGTTCGACTAAGAAGGGTGTGAAGTTCGTTTGGTCAGAAGCTTGCGAGACAGCCTTTCACAAGCTGAAGGGAAGGTTGACATTAGCACAAGTCCTGATACTTCCAGAACAAGGGAAGAGCTATACAGTTTACTGTGATGCATCAGGTATTGGGCTGGGAGTAGTGTTGATGGAGGGAGATCGAGAATCTGTGTATGAGTCTTAGTAGTTGAGGCCACATGAGAGGAATTACCCGACGCATGATCTCGAGTTGGTTGTAATTGTTAATGCCTTACGCTGTTGGAGACATTATCTCTTGGGAGATCATTTTGTTGTGTTTGCGGACCACAAAAATCTCAATTACATCTTTACCCAGTGTGAGCTGAATTTGAGACAATTAAGGTGGGTTGAATACCTTCAGTACTTTGACTTTTAGCTTGCCTATACACCTGGTAAGGGTAACGAAGTTGCTAATGAACTGAGTAGAAGGACTCAGTTACAAGCAGTGCAAGATGCCAGTGGTGAGTGGCATCTCATGGCTTTGTTCACTGAGATTCATTTGGAGGTGCACGATAGTTAGGGGAAAACCAATCTTTCTTCTTTAGTTGTGACTTATACCCTCCTAGATAGAGTGAGGATGAGACACCTATCAGATTCTAAAGGCCTAGATCTATGGGATTTGGTGGCAAGTGAGGACCCTCGTCCAGGTTGGACGATATGCGATGATGAGGTACTACGTATCCATGGACAAGTGTGGGTTCTAGGGGATATGCACAAGTAGATGATGCGAGAGTTTCATGCTTCAACATGGTCAGTGCATCCCGGAGTTAACAAGATGTATTATGACTTGAGACGTCAGTACTGGTGGCCGGGTATAAAAAGATAAGTAGCTAGTTTTGTTGCGAGATGTTCCACCTATCATCAGGTGAAGGGAGAGCATCAGAGGACAAACGGAATGTTACAGCAGTTACCCATTCCGGAGTGGAAATGGGATGATGTTGCGATGGAATTCGTGACCAGGTTTCCGAGGTCACCTCGAGGCAATGATGTCATGTGGGTTTTTGTAGACAAAATTACGAAGGTAGATCACTTTTGGCCGATCAAGGAGACCTTCAGTGTTGACTATCTCAAGAAGTTGTATATGCGAGAGGTCGTACGTCTTCATGGGGTATCTCATTCTATCATTTCAAATAGGAACTCCTGTTTTACATCTCATTTCTATCATAGTTTTCAGAGGGCACTGGGTACATAGGTGCTTCTGAGCACTACTTACCATCCTCAGACCAATGGACTATCAGAGCGTATGATACAAGTTCTAGAGGACATGTTGCGTGCAAGCTTCCTGAAATTTGGGGGCTCTTGGTAGAAGCATATACCCCTGGTCGAGTTTTCCTATAATAATAGTTTTTAGGAAACTATTAAGATGGCAAATTACGAGGCTTTATATGGTAGGCCATGTCGATCACCTTTATTCTAGTTAGAGGCAAGTGAGGCAACTTTACTGGGACCACGTCTCATGGAGGAGACTTTAGATTAGGTCTAGTTGATTCAGAAGTGGATGGTTACTGCACAATCTCGTTAGAAATCTTATACTGATCACCGCAGATGACCATTGGATTTTGTGGTCGGGTATCAGGTGTTCTTACATGTTTCACCGAGGTTGGGACACATGCGAATCATGAGATAGGGTAAATATTCACTGAGGTATGTAGGGATATTTGAGATTCTGGAGAGAGTCGGCCGGTTTCCTATCAGTTACAGTTACCACAGAGGTACTAGTCCATGCACGACATCTTCCATGTATCTCATCTTTGCCATTATCACTCAGAATCATCTCACATTTTTCAGCTAGAGGAGGTTGAGCTTTAGGCTGATGCTTCCTTCTAGGAGCATCTAATTTTTATTGTTTATAGGAGCATGAAGGTTCTCCGATGCCGGTCAGTTCCTCTCGTACGGGTGCTATGGTCGCATGGCCGAGTGTAGGATGAAACCTGGGAGTGGGAGACCAACGTACGTGCTCAGTGGCCAGAGTTTTTCTAAGCTTTATCTTCACCACCCTTAGGAGGGTAATATGGGGACGAATTGCTTTAAGGGGGAAGTTGGTAAGAACCCATTTCTTATTCTTGAGGTACGAGTTTCTTCTTTTCCTTTTTTCTAAAGTGTCTTTGATAAAATATGGAAAATGGTGAAAATACCAAATTTTGTTGGTACACGTCGTGTACTTTTCTACACGCCATGTACTTTCACTGTATGGGATGAGTACACAGGGTGTGTAGGCCTGTCGATGATGAAGGGTGTAAAAAATGACTACAAGCCATGTACTTGGTCATTACACGTCATGTAATAAGTTGGAAGGTGAAAAGTAAGGTGGTGGGAGTAGCCACCAACGGAGCAACAATACATTCCATGTATTCAGAAATACACGTCGTGTAATCATGTCGATGGTTGAATTCTGTGGCAGTGAAAAGTAGCCTCCAGAGGAACAGTTAAATGATGAAAAGTACACGACATGTACTTGATAGTACATGACGTGTAGTTTTTTTGGCATAAAATGGGTAGTATCATCCTCATTAGGTAGTGGAGGTAGTAAAATCGTTTGGAACTTGGGAGGGGAGGGTGGAGATTTAAGGAGCTCCTGATCGCACGTCAGGAATCCATTCCTTCCATTGTTGATCTTGTTAGAACCATGTGGGTAAGAACTTCCTTCTCCTTGATTTATTCTTACAAATTCTATCCTGAGGGGAAGTTATTTTGGTTTGAATGGTTTATAGTTTTTCCCAGATCTAGGTTGTGCTCAAATATTTTGGAAGGTGTCGTTCACGTAAACCGATCATTGGAGATCGAGGTAGGTGGTATGATGTTTAATTCCAACTGTCATGTTGTTTTTGTGTACAATTGTGCTATGTTCCCATATTAGGGGTGTCGTATGGCTGAGCCCTTGATTAATTAAATACCTAAGATTGCATAGGAAATTTAATGAATATCTTCAACTACTGTTTGGGATCATTACATGCATCCAGGGCAACCCCGTGGGAGAGTTCCCTTGTTTAGCTGTTTGGCCAGGTTACCCGAGGGTATACTGTGATTTTAGTATATTTTTAGTTTTCATGTGAGAAAATTTATATAATTTATTGATTATGTGTAGGGGTCGGCCCAGTTTCTTATTTAGCCTGAGGGCAGTTTTTCTCATTCCTGAGGGAAAGAGTTTCGATTAGCCTAAGGGTAACTTTTCTTATGCCTGTGGGTAGTTTCTTCAATGCCTAAGGGCATTATCTCATATTCCTGAGGGCAATATTTGTTATGCTTGTGGGCATCCACCTGCAGGTTTCAATTCTGATTACCTAATGGTAAGGTTTGCATGTCTAAGGACTCTGTTTACTTATATATTCATAGTGGTGATTTAACATGTTATACCTACAAAGCTAATGCACATGCTTGGAGTTGTTTTACCTTCTACATGTTTGATATCTTGTTGTGGTTTTGACTGTGGCACCATTTAATAGATTTTAGGCTGAGGATGAGTCTGAGGATCATATATTTCAATTATATTGAATTTTTAAATAATAATTAAATATAAATGGAAATGGTAGGAATGTTTAATTTTTAGTACTTTCAGGATTACTACATTTCATTACTACGCACTATTGTTGCACAAACTCACTAACAGTTGGGCACGAGCCTTTGGTGTTTGCCTACTAGGATTTATTTCTCACACCCTGTTTGGGTCATGTCTTCGGCCAAAACAGATAATATTTCTAAAGGTGTGAATAAGGGAAAGATTCCCTATACAGGTACTTGATTGTTGTAGTGGAGTAGGAGAGCATAAGACCGAGCTTAGTCTCACAATGTGGTTGTGTTCCTGCTGCACTATTCTATTTTCCTTTGCTGTACTTGTACTTTGTACTATATTATTCTAGATTGCAGTGTATCCTGTTTTGGCTGCTTTCCTAGACTTAGAGACATAATGCATCATCATATATATATGACTGTTGTTATATTTTACTTCTGACTTATTATCCATTTCATTTGGGCATTGTTTACTGCTTCCAATTTTGTATGTTTATATCTATTTCCACTGCAGTACACTTTGAAAAATGAGGGCATAGTTTCCCTACTATCAGACCTATGCCCTCGCTGCTAGTGGGAAGCCACCGATGTTTGGGGAAATGCACTTGAGGTCATGTGACCTATCGGGTTCGGGGCACCCATTGAGTGGCACCCAGATCCGGGATGTTTCATATATAATTTCATTAATTCCATCCTTTATACACTCCACGTATGGAATGAACGAGTCATATCACTTTATGGGGCCGGTAGTCAGAATTTCCTGAAATGAAATTATCATATTTTCCCATTATGGAAACCCTAAGGGTATGCCATAAATGAAAAATACACAACTATAGAGACAATATAAATATAATATATATCATATATAAATACAGTTCCATCATAATGGCCACCATAAGAGGTGGTGGGAGATAATTGAACAATCATTGTTCCGTGAGGTAGTAGTTCGCCGTCTAGAGAAACAATATGTTCACATCCATTAGATATATGTGTGTGGCAATGTAGTTAGAATTCTTATCATAAAAAATCATAGTATATTTAGGATACTATTTTTGTTATAAAATAATAGAATAAATATAGTTTAGGGGGTTAGAGAAGGAAAATAAAAGAAAAGAACTTGAGATAAGATGTTACCTTAAAATTGGGTAACTCCCTTTGGTTTAAACCAAAAGTCTTTCTTGAAGTGCATTATTCATAAGTTAATGCTTCTAGGTGGAAGATATGGATGTTGGGAAATTATTTTGGTAGAGTTTGGAAGAGCCAAGGGGACTTGAGAGATGTGATTAAGGGTTAGAGGTGATGTCTTTTTATAAGGGCGAGGAGGGTCTCTTTAGGAATGTTTGAAAGGATTATTTTATTATAAAATGATTTTCGATTTTAAAAGGTACCAATATCATTTAATTCTATGATAAGGTGATTATTTTTTGAAATTATCTCATCCAATGGGTTTTAGACAAGTTTAAGGCATAAAATTATCCTTATCTTTTAGATTTAACATCTAATTAACTAATTTAACTTTTTTCAGGTGCTCTTGTATATTCACACTACATGGTTAATATATTTACTATAAAATGACAGTAAGAAAGAAAATGGATCATTAATAAAATTAGTAAAAAAATATATTTAAAAGTGTTAGTGTAATTTAATGTTATTCTAATATTATTTTTTAACCTTGTTTACTAGATTTACCCTTTAACCATGGTAAATAAAATATTTACTGATGTTAATATTCATAATGTCTAAAAAAAGTTACCCATTTACACAATTTTGACCTCATAATTTCAAATATGGAATACATTTTTACAAATTCATAACACATAAGTTCAATAAATTAATTTTAAATTAAATCTCGTTGTAAAAAAAATGTGTCTTTAAGAAATAATAACTATCAAAAGATTGACACTTTTTTATGTTCAATTTCAATGTAAAATTACTTGAAATGACCAAAATTTTATTAAATGGTAAAAATATAATCTAATTTTACTTTAAAAAAAATTAAAATACAATCTAAGCTTATAAATAAATTTTATTAAAAAGAGGTTTTGAATTAAAATGCTGTATTTTTCACTATTTATTAAAAAATGATCATTATCAGAAAAATACCAAAATTTCATCCAAAGTAAATTGTTATGTCCTGATTCTAAATAAGAATAGTATTTTGTCAAATATAACTTATAAAAGTGGCAAAAACTAGATTTAAAAAGGGTTCACCATCAAAAGGCAGTAAATAGACCTTTCAGTTAATATTAGAGTATTTATGCTTAAAATTGGATTCATTCACATTTTAAACCTCTAACATTTATTGAATAAGTGTAAAAAAAATTTAAAAAACATGTATAATCATATTTTGTTAGTTATATTCATTCATTTTAATTTAATGGATAATCGTTAACTAACATAAAAAATAATATTATATTGTTATATTTTTTTCAATATGACTCAGCATTGTGTGCCAAATGAGATTTTGGAGAAACCCATTGTTTAATTTTATGTTATCCATAGATCATAGCATCCCCTTTAAAGTAAAATTATTATTCAATTCACAAATATTAAAAAAATATGAATATATCATATTTTTTATTTACCTAGGATGTTACAGAACATGTGTAAAGGTAGTGGAATAATATTGGGATTTTTCAGAGAACCAAAACCAAATTGGGTATTTACTATATATTTTTATAGTTTCATTGAAACCATTTCACAGACATAAGAAGGATGAAAGAGCAAGATGATATTCATATTAAGTTAAAATTCATCATATCCTTTAAACTGAAGGTGATAGGTGAAGTGATTGGGAAACCTCTCATTCATCGGTTAATTAGAATGTGAGTCAATGTAACACCATATTACTAGATTTTAAGTACTCCTAAACCCTCCTTTTAATATAATTTGTTTTGGGTATTGTATAGGGATGTTTCAAGTGAATTTTTTGAAAATTTTGAAGGTTTCTTGTGTAACATCCCGGATCCAAAAGCCACTCCACTAGTGCCTCGTACCCTGTTGGCTGCATGGCCTCACACACATTTCCCCAAATGCTAGAGGCATCTGACTTATAGTAGAGACTAGGGTGTTATAGTGGATAAATTGTTCCCTCTTTGGCTGAGTGTAACACATTGGACAAATAATGACAATAAAGGAAGTTATAAACATCATGCAACTAAAGTAAACTACAGAGGATATAAATATAAAGATAACCCAGATTCATATAACATAAAAATGATGCAACATGTCACATGTTCTATGAAAATAGTGAACACATGATACACTACAATCAAGTAAAATACAATTCCAATGCATGGTAACAAAAAAATAAACTCAATAGCATCACAAGTCTTGGCCTGGTCCCATGCTCTCCTGCTCCTAAAAATTAATCAAGTACCTGAAAAAGGACCCTTTCCCCAATCGGCACATATAGAAATATAGTCTTTTTGGGCCCAAAACATGACCCAAATAGGATGTGAGAAATAGATCCTAGTAGGGAACAACATAAAGTATGTTCTAATCTCTCAGTGAGTATATGAAATAGTATTGTACAATAGTGAAACGAAATATACAAAGAGGTACTCAGAAGTAAAACATCCTACAAGTACTAGAATTCATTTATAAGGTTCATTATATCCATTAGCAATTCAATTACCTGAGATATTTATGTATCGGAATGCATCCTAAGCCCAAAATTCCCCACAATAAAGTAAGAACAACATAAGTCTCAGAAAACCTTCTATACAAGTAAGTAAAAATTGAATCCAATATTGTTATTTAAATTCAAAGACATGTCCAATTCATTCCATTCCATTATTTAAATTATAAATTGAGTCCATTCTCGATATTCCTAAGCTATAATTCAAGTATCACTTCAATTGATTTTCTACTGACATCCTGCAAGTCCGTTATCAGTCGTCCTATATGGGATCCTAGAGTATCACTCTAGACGTTGGAATAATTTCATGCAAGTTCATCCTTGGTGGTTATAAGAGGGAGCCCTGAGTGTCACTCCTTGTGCATTATATGATCATGTTAATTTATTATGTTCTTAGCGGTCCTAGTAGGGATCCCAAGTGTCACAAATGACATAAAACTCAAAATCATCACAAGTCCTTCCATGGTGTTCTAATTTGAACACATGTGTTACCCAAGGTGCAAGGTACAATAGTCATTTGAGTCTATTCATGGTGTTATAATCTAAACCCTTGTTTCCCCCAATACTATATAACATTTAATCATTTAATATTCAATAAAACATTCGAACCTACTTAAACAAGAAAAACCACTCTATGGGAAAAGGGGAAAACATAATTCCAAATCCATAAAAAATACTTACAATTTTATCATAATTTTAATTCCATTTAATAACCATGTTCTCATTAAAAACCCTTACATTGTTGAAAAAGGCATGCATTTATACATCCTTGGCCAAAACGGCTAAACAATAATTATCTAAGGGAAACACAGCAATAGGGTGGCCCTTAATCAAACAACAAATCCAAACATGCTTTAATTCATTGAATTAATTTATAGAACATCATTAGGTAATATTAGGGATAAATTTTCTTTTCATGTAGGGACTATAAACATGGTCTCGTTTCACAATGACATAATTAAACATCATGAAAATTAATGAGAGGCATGACAAAACATACCTTGTCATAGTGTGACTATCTTTGTCCACCCTTGACAACCTATTCAAGCTATAATGGTGTAAATATATGAATCATGGATATTCAATCAACCTTAAATAACTCAGTCTAGAGAAAAAAACACCAAGAATGGCTCAAGAGGAAATAATCACTCACCGAGATGATTCCAATGGATCTGATGGTGTTTGAATCAGCTTTCAAAATTAAGAAACGAGAGAAGAAATCAATCCAAGAAATTCTTGTTCATCCACCCAGTGATACTTATATACAAATGATAGAAGAATGAGTCTACTTCTTATTTTAAGTGAAAAACACAAAATATATGGCGTTTAAGTCTATATACATGCCGTGTATATAATTTAACTATTCATTTGGTGGATGAATTTTATGGACATACTTTTCAGGACGTTCTGACATGAATATGTATTGTGTACTAGGAAGTACACAACGTGTAGTTTGGTTTTACACTCTTTCTCACTGAAAACCCCACACTCTATGTATTTCCTTTATACATGACCATAATACACGGTGTGTTCATAGTATTATAGAGTGTGTAATCACCGATTCTAGTATTTTTATAGATTTAAATTATTTTCTCAAAAACAATACAATTGAAAAATGAAAATAAGAAATCGTACCTCCAATAAATAACCATGTTCTTAAAAACATCCCCCTTAAAGAAAATTTTCCCTGAATTTCCCTTCCAAGGGTGTTGAAAGAATATCTGAGAATGAATCTGGCCATTGAGCCCATACATTAGACTCTCTCTCCCAATTCATGTCCTGCACTCAATGGTGATTCTATTGCACCTATAAGAGAGGAACTGACTATCCTTGGTGAACATTCATTCTCCTATCAGCTATAAAAATAAAATGCTCCTCAAAGGATATATCAATATGAATCTCATCCTCCTCAGGTCGAAAAATGTGAGATGGGTCTGAGTGATAGTGGCATATCTGAGATACGTGGATGACGCCATGAATGGCTCAGTACCTCTAAGGTAACTACAACCGATGGGAAACCAACCCAACCCTCTCCATAATTTCAAAAGGCCCAATATATCACTGTTAAAGCATACCCTATCTCCCAATATTCTTTTCTTACAACCTAGGTGTGACACATTGGAAATCTCAATCCCCAACCTTGAACTACAAAGGGCAACTACGACGATCGTCATATGATTTTTGACGAGACCATACTATAGCCATCTGCTTCTGAATCAACTGATCCAAGTCAATGGTCTCCTGGACAAGATAAGTTCCCATCAGAGTTGCATCTACTATCTCCATCCAACATAGTGGTGATCACAATGGCCTCTTATACAAAGCCTCATATGAGACCATATGAATAGTATCTTGTAATCTATAATTATAGGAGAACTCAACCAGTGTTATGTGTCTCTCCCAAGAACCCCAAAAATACTAGAATCATGCATGAAGCATATCCTCCAACACCTGAATTGTTCACTCTAATTGGTCTTCTGTCTGGGGGTGGTAAGTTGTTCTCAGAGGCACCAGTGTACCTAAATCCCTCTATAACCCTTTCCAAAAATGAGAAGTAAATGGGGAATCCCTATTTGAAATGATAGCATGCGGGACCCCGTGCAGTTGTACAGTCTCACAAGTTTACAAACTCCCTTGTTCATTAACAAAAGAGGTTTCCTTGATCGAACAAAAATGTGAAACCATGATGATATTGTAAATAGTAACCCATATAGAATCATTTCTTAAGGGTGACCTTGATAAAACTATCAAAAAATCCATGTCACCTCATTCCACTTCCACTCAATAATGGATAGTTTCTGTAAAAGTCAAACTGGTCTTTGGTGTTTCACCTTCACTTTCTGACAGGTGGAGAACCTCATGAAGAAACCAGCTATGTCTCTCTTCATACCTAGCCACCAATATAGACGATGTAAATCTTGATACATCTTTGTGACACCATGATGCACTTCCCACACAAAGGAATGAAAATCCCACATCAGCTCTGTGTGTATATCCACTGGAATGCAAACACGTCCATGAATACATAGGATCTATTCTATCCTACCATCCATCTAGGAGGTGTGTCCCCACATGACACAATCTCCCATAGAACTATGCCTTAAGAATTTTACTGATGGATCATCTTCACTATGTCTAGTAGGGTAGAGGTAACAACCATAGATGAAAGAAATGTTTTCCTTATCTACCATGAACCACCATATGCATATTAGAGAACAACAAAAAAATCTTCCACTCACCAAAAGCCTCTTTCAATTCATGTATCTGATTCCTCCTACTCTATGTGTCTTCCACG
Organism: Viscum album; assembly: GCA_963277665.1. Classification (NCBI taxonomy): domain Eukaryota; kingdom Viridiplantae; phylum Streptophyta; class Magnoliopsida; order Santalales; family Viscaceae; genus Viscum; species Viscum album. The sequence continues at coordinate 284,006,996 of OY728151.1, read as the reverse complement.
ATAGCACGTTTTTTTTGGTGTGTATGCAAGATAAAAATTAAAGGACTAATGGTATTCCACCCACCATTGCTATCTCAAATTCAGATCCTAGAAAGTAAAGATGTACACAAGGCTGTTGTGGTCTGAGTACATCATAAAAATTCTCTCCCAACTAGTAATGTCTCCAAGAGTGTAAGTAATGCACAACTTCATTTAACCTTAGATCGTGCATAGGGTAATTATTTTCATGTGGCCTCAACAGCTGAGACCCATACACAACAACTTGATCCCCTGAATAAGAACTACTCCCAACCCAATACATAATGCATCACTATATATGGTGTAACTCTTTCCAGTAGGTAGAAATATCAGTATTGGCACTGAAATCAAATTCTCATTCATCTTTTGAAAGGCTATCTCACAATAATCAGACCACAAAAATTTCTCACAGTTCTTAGTCAAGATCTTCATCAATGCTTCCAAGCACGAGATGTCCTGTATAGAATTCCTGTCGTAACCAGCTATCACTAAGAATTTACACTCCTCAAAAATGATCTTGGGAATATCCTAGGTATCTAATGGTTTCGCCTATTATGGATCCACATATACTTCTAGCTTTGAGATGACGTGACCCATGAAGTGAATTTGATCCATCCAGAATTGGAATTTTGCGAGCTTAGCATATAACTAGTTCTCTCTCTATGTATTCAATAAGATCTCAAAGTGGTTTTCATGGTTGTGTAAATTTTGAGAATATAGAAAGTTATAATCCAGGAAAACAACCACTAAATAATATTGGTAAGAATCGAACTGACGGTTCATCAGTTCCATGAAAATAGCTGGCGCATTCATGAGACCAAACAGAATAACCAAGTACTCATATAAACTATACCTACTACGAAAGGTTATACGAGGTATATATAACGATCAAACACATACCTGGTGATATATTGACATTAATTCAATCTTACAAAAAACTCAAGCTCCTATAATCTGATCAAAATGGTCATCTATAGTTGGTAAGGAATATCGGTTTTTAACTATCAACTAGTTCAGTTTCTGATAGTCTAAGCATAGCCTAAGAGTGTCATCCGCCTTTTTCGTGAATAGGACCGGTGAGCCCCAATGAGAAGTATTGGGTCAGATAAATCCCTTAGATTCTAGATCTATAAACTTTCACTTTAGCTCTTGAAACTCCACCGTATCCACACTATAAGGAGGAAAGGGTACCAATGGAGCTCCTGACACTAGATCTATAGTGAAATCCACCTCTCTTACCAGAGGCAAGCCTAAAAATTAATCTGGTAAAATGTTCCTGAAATGATCAACCAATGGAGGGAAATATTCCAAACATGTTCCCTGTCCATCTAGATATAAAATTGCAATAAAAAATGCCATCCCACCCAACCCATTATTCTCTGGTCCATCTCGGCTCGCATGGACATCCCATTCTCCCTTATATAGAAAATATCCTCTTTCTAGTGATGTAAAACTAAACCTATGGTGATTATTGTTGACACAGTCTTTAAAAGAGGCTAACTAGTCCAAACCATGTATGACATAAAATCTTATCATCTCCCAGACATCGAGATCCCAATAAAAGTGACACTGACTAACCTCAAGGGGACACTCCTTACACCGATGCTCACATGTTGCTCTTATTCCTAATGGAGTGTATAACATCATAACATCGTCAAATGTAAAAACACAGATTCCAAGGATCCCTATAGTTGAAACTGATATGAAACTATGAGAAGACCATGTATCAAATAGTGAAGAAGATAAAGAAGAGGCAGCTATAATTGTACCTCTGACAATAGTAGGTCCGAGACCCTACCATCGTTGGGTCTATTGCACTACATATGTTTGGCATGTACCATGGCCCTATGACATAGACTAGATAACCTAATATAACCCAAATACAATCACTAAGATCCTACAGTCTGGTTACCACAACCACGACCACCATCTTAGCCTAAATTCTCTAACGTACTCTAGTTACTTACCTGAGGAGAAGTTTCAGACCCTTCTCATGAATGCAGGGTCAGTGTAAAACCCATCCTTCTAGCCACTACTATAAAATACTTGTAGAAGGATTTTATATGGCCCATCATACCACAATATTGGCACTAAACTGGGTTCTTCTTGAACTAAGGAATTGTATTCCCCAACCTACTACACTGGTAGCACCTCACCTAATTACCGAAATAAAGGTTCTGATTGGCACTATCACTGTAGGAGAACTCTTGAAGATGCTTCTTCTTTCTGGTTTAGACAATACTAGAAATCTGTGTTGAACATCCCTAGCTCACACCACTATTTTCTCATCGATTTCACTTGATGATCGGTGCTTGATTCACGATAGAAGAGACTGAAGGAAACCTGAAGCCATTCACTTGTGATTGGATGTCAAAACTGAGACCATACATGAATCTTCTAGCTCAAGATATGTCATTACCCATCATAATAGGTGTGAAATTCTAAATCTCTATAAAATAGGAAGAATAGTCCACAACTGATAGTGTTCCCTACTCTAGGTGCATGAAATTCTAGGCTCTGTCGGCCCTCAGTATCTCAGGGAAATAATAATAATGGAAGGATTCTTGAGAGTCTTCCCATGTCATATATTAATGATGCCCTACTGGGTGATAACATCACACAATCTCGGGAAAGAATCACGCAACATATATGTCATGAGGTTGAACCTCCTATCAATATGTGCCTCTGTGTTCTTGAAGATAGAAATTAGGGCCTCCAACCATGATTCTGTATCCCTTGGTCCACAATAACCTAAAAATTAGGCGGGCGCTGCTACTGGAACACTCATGTCAACTCTACGATTGATGTGGCAGGTTGTGGTCATCCATGAAATGTTTTCATAAAGCTAATAAATCCTTCACAAAATTGTTCATATGCACCTACACAGTGTATAAAATTTCATTCCAGGACTGTCAGGTCTGAAGGATCCATTGGTATCCCATGGCCTACAAAATCCAGTGTATGATCATCGCCACATTCCTGGAATTGAAATCGAGGTCATCATGGTGGCATGAATCTACATGGTCAAGAACACTTCTCAATTTGAGATCAATATCAAGGTTTTTTATTCTAGAGTGCCAAAATGGAAGATGAAAAGTCCCTTAAATTTGTTTTACCAAAGGGAATACATGGCGTGTAAAAATCATACACGATGTATACCCTTAAGAATTTACATGCCTATGTAGTCTCTCTAGACATTTCATATATTAACCCCTGGTACATGGTGTGTAGAAAAGTCTCCCTTCAATCCATGTACTACCACATGGCCAGATTCACGTGGTTTCTTCTTAAGTGAGCCCACAATGTGTGTACTAAAAGCACACGACCATGTATATACTAAACCCACCATCCCATGTTCCATATCACCCGGTCAGACACTCAATCAACTACCACACGATGTGAACATATATCACATAGTGTGTAGATATTAAAACATGGTACACCATCTTCCACGAATAGGAAGAACACATGGCATGTTAGGATAAACTACACACCGTGTAAATTGGTTTTTTTAGGACAGAAACCCTAGATTTCCCCAAAAATCCTGTTAAGCAGAAAACCAACTAGTGGTATGCTAATTTATGATCCATGGGCCCATACTCCCCGTGAATCAATTTTCTACATTCACATACAGAACATTAATACACAATCTGTATCACATAGCCAAAGCACAATCCACCAAATTCTAATCCAAGAAGGCCCATACACCTCAGTGATCAAAGCTTTGCATCCATCCCAATCGAACCATATAACATACCAATATACCCATCACTATAGTAGGCATAAATATCACGGTACTATGATAACAATATTAATCTGTAGAATGACATCTATCACACCAACATACAATCAATAATTCTCCATAAATGGCATGGAAATATAGTTTGTTTGGGCCCAAAAAGATGGCCCAAATAGGGTGTGAGAAATAAATCCTTATAGGAAACCACCTGATGTCTGTGCCAATCTATCAGGGAGTATTTGTAGAAGTATTGTACAAGAGAAAAATATAGTAAACTAAAAGGTACTTAAAAGTAAAAAATCCTACAAGTAATGGAATTCATTTATAAGGTTCATTATTTAAATAATCAATTAAATTAACATAGATATTTAAGTATCTAAATTGGGCCAAAGCCCAACATTCCTCAATTAAAAGTAAGAATAATAGAAGTCTCAGAAGACCTTATAAACAAGTAAGTGAAAAATGAATCCATGATTGTGCTTTCGAATTGTAGACATGTCACAATTCGATCCATTCAATAATTTAAATTATAACCTAATTATATTTTTGATATTCCTATGATGGAATTCAAGTAACATTTTAGGTGCAATTCTACCAACATCATATGAGTCCAATTATAGTGGTCCTACATGGGAGCCCCAATTATCACTCTAGACATTGCTATATTTTCATGCGAGTCTATCCCTAATGTTCCTACCAAGGAGCCCTGAGTGTCACTGTAGGTGTAGTATATGATCATATCAATTTAGTCCATCCTCAACAGTCCTTCTAGGAAGCCCAAGCTTCACTAATGACCTATAACTCAAAATCCTCTCATATCCGTCCAAGGAGTTATATATTGATCCCAAGTGTCAGCCAAGGTGCAAGGTACAATAGTCATGGGAGTCTATTCACAGTGTACTAAGATGAACCCATGTATCAACTAATGCTATTTACCATTTAATCATTTAAAATTCAATAAAACATTACAACCTTCTTAAATAAGAAAAACCACTGCCTGGGAAAAGGGCATAACGCAATCCCAAAGGTTTAATCAAAACACTTTTAGTTTTATCAGAATAACAATTCCATATAATAACCAAGTTTACTTTAAAAAACCCTACAAGGGTAAAAATGGCATGACCATAGAAATCCTAGGACTAAATGGCTAAATAATCATTATCTGAGGGAAACACAACCACGAGTGGAGCATAATAAAAAAAATACAAACACACTTTAATTCATTTAATTAACTACCATAACAAAATTAGGTAATAATAAGGATCAATTTACATTCAAGTCAACACCCTTAACGTAGGATCATGGCACAAAAACACATATAAACATCTCAATAATTACCAAGAGGAACAAGACCACCTACCTCGTCATAGTATGACCCCCCTTGTCCAGCATTAACCTCCAATTCTAGCTCGAATAGTGTAGATATATGAAATAAGCATATTCACTCAACCTTATATATTTAGTCAAGATAAAAAAATTGATAAGAAAATCTCAAGGGGAATCAATCAATCGCCAAGAGAATTACCATGGATTTGATGGTGTTCAAATCAGCTTCCAATCGATGAAAGGGGAGAAGAAAAAAATCACGGTGCTGCTTTTTCATCCACCCAGGAATCCTTCTGTAAAAATGAAAATTGCTCATTTAAAGAGAAAAACACAACATAAACAATGTGTAAGTCCATATAAATGGAATGTATGTCATTTAACCATTCATTTGGTGGCTAAATTTCATCTAATTACATTCCAAGAACTTCTGACATAACCATACTGTCTGTACTAGGAAGTACACAGCGTGTAGTTGGGTTTTCCACTCTTTCTCATTGACAATCCCAGATTTAATGTATTCCCATCATACAAAACCATACTAACTAGAATGTTCATAGCATTACACATCGTGTAATCCCTCATTCTATTATTTTCTTATATTTCTATTGTTTTTTTAAAACAACTCAAAAGAAAAAAAATGAAAAAATTGTGCCATAAAGAAAAAACCATGTTCTTACAACACGAGCTGCACATGATTGGCACACGATGTTCACAAACAATGTGACCACCTAGTGAATGTTTTGAATCCTCGGGTGGTGGGGTTTTTCTCGCTTTAAAAAAAATTATAATATAAACTATTCACCACCAGTATAGGGCCACATTGTTAGGGTTCATTGTTTTTCAAAATGTGCATCCATGCCCAAAAAACAATGTAGATGGTTTTTTATTCTAAAAACTATTATAAAAATTAATGAACCACTATTGGACCTCCCAATCAACCCTATCTCAAGATACTATGAATTCATCAGTATTAGGGGCTCTCAAGAACCCTTTTTGGCTCACCCAGATCCATTCTTAGGAGGATTGAAGCATGTACGATCTCATTCAGTCCCTCTATGGTAAGTGATTCTCCTATCACTTTTTATCACCCTCTATCTTTATTTTCTCTATATGGTTTTTATATCATGAAATGGTTGATGGATATAATCTCTATTTACAGGGATCTAGAGTCTAGGTTGGATTTTTTTAATCTCCAATTTCGTCATTCTTCGTTAGCAAATACAACTACAGGTGTTGATTTTTATTACTGTGAATAAAGGGAGATGGTTCCATTTTAGTTTTTTCAGATAATTAAACATTGATTGGATTAATTTTATTTATTTTTTCCAATTTATCTATAAAAATCCAATTCATTGTGAATTGGAATTAGAAATGGAAATGGAGTGGATTTTGGGAAAATCCCGAATTCGAATAGAATTGGAAATTAAAGCATATTTTGAAATTGATGGAAATTGTGAAATGATTTTAGTGTTAATTTTTGAAAATATTTGTTAAATTGAAACGATGAAAACCTATGGTTGGTTACATTTTTCAAAAGTCATTAATTTATTAAAAACATATGTATTTTATTATAAAGTGAATTGTAATTCTAAAAAGAAAGGGTGGAAATTGATCTATGAAAGTTGATTGATTTGAAATGGAATGATTTTCCCTTTTTTAATAGATTGATTGATTGAGAAAATACAAGCATGGGTAGTTAGTGGGTTATTTTTTAAAACCACTATCGGATGGAAATTCCATTGAAACTAGTTGACGATGAAAAGTCATACAAAAATTTAGTTAGGAAGATCATATTTCTATTGAAACATTGATGAGTCATATTCAGCCTAAGACCAAGGGAGGTTTCTACACATTTTCTAACATCATTAATTTGATATTTTAAAGATTCCATAACTAGAAACTATCACACAACATGGAAGATGGCCATGGTTCTTATTGAATTTTTTTTATTATAAATTTCATTGATCGTGAAATTTCTTTACACTGGCCTAGTGAATTATATAAATTGTTTATTTAAGCCATGTTGGAAATATTTTCCATCATTATAAAATTAAAATCATATTTTATTTAAAATGTTTAATTATATTTCATTTCACTTATTCATTTCAAATTGAATTTTTTTTACGAAATCCTTTTACGAAACACTTGGTGAGACCATACATGGATTTTTAGCCCATACAAAATCTTTTCCTTTCAGATGTTATAGATTCCCATCTACCATGTTTTTAGTAAAGTGATAGAACATCTTGGAGGAAGTGGATTTTATGGACCATTTAGACTTTGAGTGAGGATACCTTGAAGATTATTGAATTTATCTTATTTATTTTTTGAGTAAATTGATGACGTACTACGTTGGGTTTCTTATATACTTGTTTGGTCTCTTGAACTTTTTCCTTGAGGTGTTTTGAGAATACTGATATGTATATTTATCTTTCACTATTTATGTGTAATTTTCCCTCACTTTTATATTTTAGGATGACATGTAATAGTCTCTAACCCATGGGGATTAGTAATACCATTTTTACCATATCTTCTCTAGATCAAGTATTAGGGTACCATGTTATCTGAGATGGTTCATGGAAAATTGGTACGTAAGGTGAAGGTTATGCATCTTTCCTTTATGTCAGTAATCCATTGAGGTATCTTTTTAGGACTTTGGAGGCCGTTGTAATAGATTATATTCAAATATGTCATTGTAAGTAGACATAAGTACCCATGGGTTATCTATTAAAGGATTCTTGAGGAATAATTCAAATCTTTTCAATAATTTAAATTTATTTATGTATAAATCCAAATGTAGTTTTCTTATCTGATAGGATGAATTTCATTATTTATTGTGTTTTATTTGTTTATTTTATTAATATTCTAATGTATTATATGTTTCTTTTTCTAATGTTTAATATAATCATTCAAATGAGAAGACATTTGAACAGCCTCTAGGAGGAATTTTATGATGAATAAAATAGAGAGAATCCTCCCTTAGACTGGAATCACTTTAATATTATTGCAAATATAGGATATCCACCAACACCCATTATCATTCAGGCTCCAGTTGTGGAACCATAGATGAATAGGTATCGTAATAATTCTCATGATTTCCATTTAAAGAACGTTTAACCTCTCTATGCTCTAATAATCCTAAATATTTTTAAGATTGGTTGATAAATACTGATATTTTATTTGAGTTCCTTGAAATTCTTCATATGATCAAGGTGGAATGTTCCACCATTGAGATGGAAGGAACAATAATGTGGTGTTGGGACATGATGGTAACGGTGAAGAAGCATGAGGGATTAGAATGGAAGGACACTAAAGTTATTTTCACTGAACAATTAAATCTAGAGTCTACAGTGCTGGATATGCCTATATAGTTTTCCAAACTCGATCAAGTAGACAAAAACATTAAAATAAATATGTTAACTGGTTTGTTGAGATTGGGTAGTTTGTACCTGAGATAGTATCAAATAAAAATATGAAAAATTCATGGTTTGATATGGGACTCTGATATAATATTAATTTTCAGGTATTATTGCTAAATCATTCTTCTTATGCTGACATAATAGATAGTGCATTGATGGTCAAACCTGATCTGGAAAGAATGTCATGGTTTATGAGAGTTCCTTTTTCTGTGAGTGATGTGAGTTCCTTTAATGGAAAGAGAATGTTTGATTAGTCTTGTAGAATTTTTCAATAATAGGGTTCTTATAGACCACATGCATTGTCTAGTATAGGACCGTTGACTTTCTTCCATTATTACAAAACTGGGAATTCAACAAATAAATTCATATCCTTCTAAAATTTGAAACTATTGTGCACATTCAGGAAACTTTTCAAAATTCTTTTACAACTTCCAGGCCCCATATAGGGGAATGGGCTCATCATCACCAAAATTTATTGTGGTGTAATCAAATGATTCAATATATAAGGGGTTCCATCTATAGGCATCCTTAACGAAGCTTCTTCACATAGTGCAAGAGTCACAAAAGGAATCTAATATAGGTCTAGTGACTGTGAGAGATAACATCACTATAGTTGTATATTTTATGAATTCTTTATTTTATACAAGTACCTCTTATGTTTTATATCAACTTGTTCTGTAAACATAATAAATCACCATATATAGATTCTATCTTATATGATTGATATTAATACACCCCTTGGAATGAATAAAGAGCAGCATCATCATTATCCTATTTGTGTTTTCTATTTTTTGGAAATTTATCTTTCTTGGTATTTTCTTATTCCCGATATAAAACCCCTTGATTTCATTTTTGGAATGTATTGGATCACATCTAATATTGATTGAATTGATTGTTATCTTCAATGGGTTTCCATTACCACATCTGATGGGGTGTGTTGTATCTTTTAGAGAGAATGGGACCCGAGGTTCAGTAGATCTGTAAAATATTATCTAGAGTTCAGGAAGGTAATATAAGTGTTCAATTTTTATCTGGAGGATGAATCTTGGAGATATAATCTCCCCATGTTTTGATTGAGTTTTGAATTGTGTTTCCTTGTAATTCTTATGGTTTACCATCATTATGGGATGTAGAGTTTTCTATTGATTTAGTTCTTGGTACTCAATCATTTTTTATATATTCTTATGGTATGGAATAATCTGAAATTGAAGATATATAGACTCAATTGGATGATCTTTTAGAGAAATTATTCACACTCTCAAGAGTGTCACCATGAGTGGTTTATGTACTCTTTGTTATGAAAGATGATGGAACACTTCTCCAATGTGTTGATTATTGAAAAGTAAATCGAGTTATGGTGTTGAATAAGTTACTACTACTGTGGATTGATGATATATTTGACAAGTTAAAATGGGAATACTGTATTTTAAAGATTTATATTTGACCTGGTTATCTCCAACTAAGAATAAATAATTATTACATTCTGAAAAATAGGTATGGCTATTTTGATCATCTTATTGTTTCATTAGGTATAACCAATTTTCCTGATATATATATGGATTTGATGAATAGGACTATCCATGTTTATCTTGAGGAATTATTGGTGTCATTTTTATATGACATCTTGGATAACTCTATGTTTGAGGAGGATCATGTTTATCATCTACGAGAAGTTCTGTAAATGTTGATGAATCACTAACTTTATAACATTTTTTTAATATATGATTTTTGGATTCGAAAAGTAATTTATTTAGGAAATTTTATGTGAAAACATGGTATCTCATTTGATTCTAAGAAGGTAAAATTTGTTATATCATGGTAAAATCCAAGGAATTTTTTTTAGAATTGGATATTCTTGAGTCTACTATAGTATTAGCACCGTTTTGTAAAGTATTTCCAAAAATTAGATTATCTTATCACTACTATCACTTGGAAGAGGTAAATATCTCCGGAGATGATAAATTTTAGAGTTATTCCATTAAGCTAAAAATTATTCTGACTTATGTTCTTGTGTTGAATCTTTTAGAGGCTTGGTAGGGCTATGTGGTTTTCTGGGATGCATCAGGTTTATGTTGGGGTTAAATCCTTATATATGGAGATCACATGGTAGCATATGGCTCTAATAAACTTAGTCCATATGATAATAACTACCCAACTAGTGACCTTCAACTCACAATAATGATTCTTGAACATATGAGTTGGTGGAATTACATTTTCAGTTTGTACCATGTATTCTGAACACATGCGATTGAGTTATATCTTCTCCCAAAAATTTATAAATATCCTCAATAGCTCTTTGTTGTAGAAACATTAATCATTTTATATTGGCATCGCCTATACCCTAGGGAATTGGAATATTATTTCTAATTCATTGAGAAGGAAACATCCAACCTAAGACATGAAAGAATAATTATAATAGTGGAACTTGATGGATCTTTTTGATCAATTTCATATTGGAGTTCGATAAATATAGAATGAGGTTTTCTTGGGTAGTGTTTAGTTTGCCTCCACTCTTATCAAGATGATTCTCCAGGAATTGAATCTTGATAATGAATTCTATAGAAATGGACACTATTTTTATTGAGAGACTGCTTCTAGAAAGTCATTCCCCAGAAAGGGTATTCTATATTTTCATTATAATTTTTCTACAATGTTAACTATCATAAAAGTTATGATGGGGGATTGAAATCATTATTAATGGGGTTTGCACCTAGGAACCCCTAAGATGTTTTATGACTTGAAATAACGATTCTGGTGGCCATGTATGAGACAAAGCACTACTGATTTTGTCTCTAATTATTATACTTTCCAACAAGTCAATGCTAACAACCAAATACCTTTAGGTATGCCTCTTATACTTTAGGTAACAATATAGAAGTAAAATAATATCTATATGGAAGTTGGGGTTGGGTTGTCATATACCCCAAGAAAGAATAATTCCACATGTGTTTGATCAATATGAAGACCGAATCATCTCATACTATAACCATTCAGGATACAAACAATGTTGAGGAGATATAAAATCTCCATATGAGATATTTGTTCATTTTAATAGTGTTTCACCTATTATATTCTATGAGAGAGATCCCCATTTTACATCTCATTTCTGGAGAGGCCTTCTATAGGTGATGGGATCTCATGTTCGTTTGTGTATGACATGCCATCCATAGATAGATGGTACAACATAGAAGGTTATAAACATTCCTAGGTATATGTATCGGGCATGAGTCTTTGATTTTGGTGGATATTGGGTGGACCATTGGGGATTGTTTGAGTTTTCTTATAACAATATTTACCAGTCTATGATCATAATGATTCCTGTTATGGTCGTGTATGGATGTCTGTGTAAAATTATATGGCATTAGTTGAAGATCAAGGAAGGATCCTTGGTTGGGCATATCTTGGTTAAAGAGAATATTTAAATTATTTAGTTAATTAATCTGAAAATATTTATGGCACAGAGTTGGTATAATTATTATATTGATCATTTCTATATACCATGGGATGTTTTAGTTCAAAACTGGGTTTTCTTGAAAGTTTCACCTCATTTGGGTCATCGATAGCTTGGGTGGCATGGGAAGATTTATCCTTATTGTTTGGGACCTTTTGAGGTTATTAGTTAGTTGGGGAGAGTGGATTACCATTTAAGAAATCATCCATAGATGAGGTCGAAACATAATGTGTTCTATGTATCTCAACTACTGAGATATTTTTCTAATCAATATCATGCTTTCCATTAGAGTGATAATGATGTGAAGCCTGATTTACTCATGACAGAGCATCCAGTCGAGATAATTTACACTAATAAAATGGTATGTCATGGGAGGATGAAACCTTTGGTACATATTCTATGGAAACATGATTCTATTTCACATGATTCATGGGAGTGGGATTCATGGATGAGATAATAGTAGCCTCATTTTTTTATATAGAAACATCATTATATGATTTCTATGGACAAAACGTTTCTATGATAGGGATGTTTTAACATATTGTTAATGGATTTCAATTAATCCTTGACCCTCATTTTGATCATTATATTTTTTAGTCTTGTGTAAGGGTGATTTTTGTAAAATTTTCAATGTTTTGAATTCTATTTTGGTTGTGCATGTTTGTCACAAGGTTTTCCCAAATCATGCACTCTTGTGAAAACTATGACACCTTGTGCATTATCGGTTTTCAAGGATTAATTATGGATTGAAAAACCAAGATCCTACATAGTGGAAACTATTCACCCCAATAGAGGGGTTCATGGTTTGGGTGAATGGTTTGTCTAACTATATGGCCTGACCCAGCTAACTATTCAGGCGATATTTTTTTATTCCAAACAATATTTAAAAAATTACCCAAAACCTATTTGATATCCCCCTTGACCCTAAATTAGGATATCATGAATTAATAGGTATTTAGGACTCTTAAGAACATTTTTATCTCTTTTAAACCTAGTTATATGATGATTATAGCATGGAGGATCTCATTTAATACCTCTTCATTAAGTGATTTTCCTCAAGTTATTTCTCTCTCAATCTCTCTTTCCTTCCTCTATAGTTTTTAGATCATCACATCAATAATAGATCGAAAATATATTGATTTGAATCTTTAATCTTTGTTGGATTTCATGATCTCTATCATTTGCATTCATCTATGGAATATCCCGCTACTAGAATAGATTTTTTAAACTATGAATAATTGTAGGTGGTTCTATTTGAGTTTATATATATTCAATTGATTTTATTTAAATTAATTTCCATTTAATTATGAAAACCCGGTTTAATGAGAATTGTAATTTGAATGGAAATTAGAGATGATTTTGGTAAAAATCCCAAATTCTAAGAGAATATTAAATTTAGGAATATTCTGAAATTGATGGAAATTGTCGAAAGATTTGAATAATGATTTTAGAAATAATTTCTTAAATTAAAATTTTGACAACCTAGGATTTGTTATATTTTTTAAAATGAATGAATTGATGAAAACCCATGTATGTTTATGAAATTTTATATTCATTTTAAAAATAATAAGTTGAAATTGAACTATGAATGATTAAACTATTGAAATGGAATGATTTTCCATAAATCATTTTATGGATTGATTAAAAAAATGTGAGACTAGATAATAAGTAGATTAATTTAGAAATCATTTGAGGATGGTAATTCTTTATAAATGGATTGATGATAATAACTCAAATAAAAAAACATATTAGGAAGATCATATTCCAAATAGAAACTTGATGATTCCAATTCATCCTAATCTCAAGGGATATGTGTACACATTTTCCATTACAACTCATATGAGAGTGTGAGGTTCCTATATCCATAAACTATCGTACCATATTTCATATGACCATGGTCCTTGTTGTAACTAATTTTATTATAAAATCCATTTATTTTAAAACTTCTTACTTCTGCCTTGTGATTTATTGAAACTATTTTTTATGAAGTGTTTATTTAAGATATTTTTCAAAAAATTTACATAATTCTAAAATGTAAATTCGTGATATTATTTAAATATGAAATTTCATCACCATAACAAATTTTATTTAAAATTGAGAGCATAATATGGTTTACTGTTATGGAATCCACTTTTTTGAACACTTGGTGAGATCCTAATATGCTTTTTTTTTCTCACACCCTAACTTTTTCATTGGTAATTTGTATATTTTATTCTTCCAGGTTTGAGTAAATGGATATATCATCTTAGACTAAGTGAATGTTCTTGACCACTCTAGATGGGAGTGTTGATACCTTCGAGATTCTTGACATTATATTGTATGTTTTATTGGTTAAATTGATGTTGTAATGCATTGGGTTTTTATATAACCTTTTATTTTCTATTAATTTTTCAGTGATGATTATTGATCATACAATATATGTACCTTTATCTTACACTAATTATATATAAAAAAATTTCCACCTTTTTTGTTTTAGGATTTTAGGTTCTAGTCACAAACCCATTGGGATCTAGAATTCACTTCTAGCCATGTGATTTGGTCAAAACAATTTACAATAAAATATTGTTTATTTTTTGAAGTCTCTTTTGAAGAATCAGTCACTCCTTACATTATCACAAATTGTAGAGGATGAACCTTATGAATAATTTTGTATATTGAAAGAAATTTTGTCTTCACGAAACCCATTATTATTTGAATCATCTATAAATAATCATGTTGTGAAATATTCAAAAATATTATAAATTGGATGAACAAGATATACATAAATAATTTGATGGATTTTATTATATATTTAATGATGAGTAAGATGAAATAAAATTTCATTATATGAAATTCATTCTCTAGATGTAATAAACCCAATTCTGATGGAATATATAATACAATCCCCAGACCCATAATTGAATCCTTTACCAACTAATTGTTAGTATGTGTACCTCATGGAAGGGTAAAAGTTAACAGTAATAATATCTATAAAAATATCCCCCAACCAATCAAAGGTTGATTTAACTTTTAAGGTGAAAAGTGTAATAAATAGGATAATGTTTAAAGGATATACATAATATAAATCCCATAATATAATTTCAAAAAATTATTCTTGAATGAAATCAAATACATTTTATCAAAACCCAAACAACAATCCACCAAAATATGATGGAGGTAGTAAAAATAAATAAATGATATTATAAATAAGAATAATATATCCCATCTCTCACTCATAATGTGTAAGCTTCATTCATATAGTTCCTAAAAAACTAGTATTGACATAATAATAAATGAACAAAATTAATTGATACCTATGGTAATTAAGAATAGTTAGAGGGTGTGTCTAGATTAAAGGAATCAAAATCACGTATATAGAAAAGGTCATTTTCTAAATCATTTTTGTGAAAACATTTGTATAAATATTAGAAGGAGCTACTCATAGTTTATCTTAGAGGTGTTTTCAAGTTACTTCCAAGTGCCCATTTCACCTGAGGATATAACCCTTAAATGTATATATGGTACCATTTCATACCTAAGAAATATCATTTAGAATATATTTGTTACAACTGTGTCCTGGTGACAGCACATACACCCCACCTTAACATGGTAGTCAGGGCCTGGCCCACCAGGAACCACCGTTTGCCCTATAGAAAGGTGGTCCCCACCCTAAGGCCCACCCACAAGCCCGAATGGGTAATCTAACTAATGACAGTCCCCACATTCCAACACATGTACTTTTCAGTGTGCTTTTTCCTCATGCACAAACACCCTGGGAAACATCCTAGAAGATCACCAATCCTAATCACTAATGTAGGCCAAGCACACTTAATTGTATAATTATAATCAGGTAGGCTCTCAAAAAAGAAGTTGCACCTTGTTGACATGAGTCATATCATTTTTCCATTTTACTCTTTATCAGTCAAGGGTGTTACAATCACCCCCTTTAGAGTACAACATACTCATTGTGTGTATAGATTAAAGTAATCAAAATCAAGTCTATAGAGAAGACCAATTTCTTTTTTCTTTTTTTTTTGATAATATTTTATAAATATTAGAAGGAACTACTTATAGTTTACCTTAGAGGTGTTTTCAAGTTACTTCCAAGTTCCCATTTCACCTGAGGATGTAATGATTAAATGTATATATGATACCTTTTAATACATAAATATATCATTAATTTTATATATTTAACAACTAGGTACCAATGACAGCACATACACCCCGTCGTAACACTGTTGTCGGGTCCTGGCCTACCAGGAACCACCAGTTTCCCCGCAGACACGTGGTCCCCACCCTGGGGCCCACCCACATTTCCGAATGGGTCATCTAACTAATGAAAGTAATCATATGCCAACAAATTTCCTTTCCAATGTGCTTGGTCCTCACTTACACACACCCTGGGAAACTTCCTAGAATCAGGTGACAGCACAGACACCCTACCTTAACACGACCATCAAGTCCTGGCCAGCCAGGAACCACTAGTTGCCCCGCAAGCACGTGTTCCCCACCCTAGTGCCCACCCACCTACCTGAACATGTCATCCGACTAATGAAAGTCCTCATAGTCCAACACATGTCCTTTCTAGTGTGCTTTGTCCTCACTCACACACACCCTAAAAAAATCCCAGAAGATCACCCATCCTAAACACTACTCTAGTCCAATCATGCATAAATATGGAGTTCTAATTAGGTAGGATGAAAAAAATAAAGTCTCACCATGTTGAGATGAGTCATATCATTTATTCATTTAACCCTTTAACATTTGGTGGTGTTACAATCACCCCAGTTTAGAGCAAACGTCCTCATTGTGGGACCTATATCTCAACCCAAGAAGTGCACCAAAATTAATGCTGGGAACCACCTCTGATACAAAATATAACAACTGTGTCCCAATGATAGCACAAACACCCCGCCTTAACATGGTCGTCTGGTCCTGACCCACTAGGAACCACCAGTTTCCCCACAGACACGTGGTCCCCACCCTAGGGCCCACCCATATGCTCGAACGACTAATATGACTAATGGAAGTCCCCATAGGACAACACATATCCTTTCGGGTATGCTTTTTCCTCATTCACACACACATTGGGAAACTTCTCCGAAGGTCATCCTGCCATAACACGGTCGTTGTATCCTGGCCCACCAGGAAACTCTGGTTTCCCTACTGACAGGTGGTACCCACCCTAGGGCCCACCCACATGCCCGAACGGGTAATCTGAATAATTATTGTCCCCACAGGCCAACACATGTCCTTTTCAGCGTGGCGTGTCCTCACTCAAACACACCTTTAGAAACATCCTAGAAGGTCGCCCATCCTGATCAGTACTACAGTCCAAGCATACTTAACTGTGGAGTTCTAATCAGGTAGGCTCCCAAAAGGAAGTTGCACCTTGTCCACACTCACACACACCCTAGGAAATATCCCAGAAAGTCACCCATCTCGATCAATACTCTAGGACAAGCATGCTTAACTATGGAGTTCTAATTAGTTAGGATCATGAAAATAAATTTTCTCCTTTTCATCACTCACACACACGAATATCGGGTCCTGGACTTCCAGAAACCACCAGTTTCCCCGCAGACACGTTGTCCCCACCCTTGGGCCCACCCACGTGCCCAAAAGGGTCATCTGACTAATGACATTCCACATAGGCCAATACATGTCCTTTCTAGTGTGCTTTGTCCTCACTCACACACATCCTAGGAAACATCGCTAAATGTCACCCATCCCGATGACTACACCACGCCAAGAAAACTTAACTACTGAGGTAGTATCCTGAAAAGGAAGTTTCACCTTGTTGACATGAGTCATATAATTTATTCATTTAACCCTTTATCATTCGGGGGTGTTATAATCACCCCCCCCCCCTTTAGAGCACAACTTCCTCGTTGTGGGCCTTAGATCTCAACCCAGGCAGTGTACTGCACATAAGGCTGGGTACCACCTACGATACCAAATGTAACAACGAGGTCTCAATGATAGCACATACACCCCGCCTTAACACATCTGTCAGGTCCTCCCCCACCAGGAACCACCAGTTTCCCCACAGACATGTGGTCCCTACCCTGGGTCCCACCCACATGACCAAACGGGTCTTCTGAAAAATAATAGTCCTCATAGGCCAACACATGTCCTTTCTAGTGTTCTTTTTCCTCACTCACACAAACCCTAGGAAACATCCCTACATGTCACACATCTCGATCACTACTCCAGGCCAAGCACACATAACTGTGGGTTTAGGCTCCCAAAAAAGAAGTTGCACCTTGTTGACATGAGTCATTTCATTTAGTCATTTAAGCATTTATCATTCGGGGTGTTATAATCACCCCCCTTAGAGCACAACATCCTCGTTGTGTGCCCTACATCTCAACCCTGGCAGTGCACCACTCTTAAATCTTGGTACCACCTATGATACCAAATATAACAACTGGGTCCCAATGAAAGCATTGACACCCCACCTTAACATGGCTGTCGGGTCCTGGACCACTAGGAACCAACAGTTTCCCTACATACATGTGGTCCCCACCTTGGGTGTAACACCCCAGGTAAATAAAGAGTATGACATTTTCACATATATCCATATTTGTGAATAAAATATTAATATAACTTTAAATGGGATGCTATGCTCGATGGCGTACCCAACACACAACAACGTGTTTCTTGGGAATCTTACGTTGCACTCTAATAATAAAATAATATTATTTTAAATGGTAGTTAACGCCAAGCTGTTGTGATGGCAGGAATGAATAGAACTAACTAAAAAATGATTATATATGTTTGTCAAATATTTTTACTTTTTACAATAAATGTTAGAGGATTAAAAATGCGAATGAATCCAATTTTAAGCGTAAACATTCTAATATTATTTAAAAGGTCGATTAACCGCCTTTTGATGGCGAAACTCTTTTAAATCCACTTTTTGAAAATTTTATGTGTTTTATTTGACAAAATAAAATTCTTTTTTATACCCGGGACATCAAAATTTACTTTGTGTAAATTTTTGGTATTTTTCCGAAAAAGTTCAATTTTTAATGAATAGTGAAAAATGTTGTATTTTAATTCAAAAACTATTTTAAATCTAATTTATTTATATAATTAGATTATCTTTTTAATTGGTTTTAAAGTGAAATTAGAATATATTTTTACCATTTAATCCAATAGTGGCCGTTGGAATTAATTTTACTTTGAAATCAGACATAAACTACTGTCAATCTTTTGATACATTTTGTTTCATAAAAACACGCTATTTGTTTTGACAACGGGAATTAATTATTAAATTAATTAATGAAACTTATATGTTTTGAATTTTTTAAAATAGAAATCATTTTTGAATTTGGAATATCAAATATAGCTTAGGGTGAATTTTTGGTAATTTTCTGGAAAACGTCAATTTTTGATGAATAGTGAAACCACTAAGTGGTACTTATAAAAACTGGTTTTCCGTTTAAATGAAATTTTGCCATCTTTGTGTTTTGAATTTCAAAAATCCAACATACATGGTTGTCATTAAGAATTAAAATGTTGTTCAATGAGATTAAAATAATTTTTTGGTGAATAGTAACTTATTAAGTTTTTAATCGCGATTAGAGGTAATTAGTGTAGTTTAAGGTAAGAATAATGTTTTAATAAAATGAAATGACCTAGACACATGTCCTACCCTCATTGGATGTGTCATGGCCGACCAAGAAAATCCATGGGTCAACTTGGGGACCCCATGGAGCCACTTTTTTTGGAAAATGACATAAATAACTTTTTATTTAATGTTAAAGTAAAAATGACACAAACATGAAGTGTTTTACTAAAAAAAAATTTACTTGGGGTTATACAAGTCAGATTTTTGACTAAAAATATTAATTGGAAAGATAAAAATATTTCCCACATCATAGTATTTTTATATATAATTTTTAGACATTAAATAAATTAAATTATTTATGACATCATGATGATGCAGAGATGACCTCATTATTTAACGATTTAAATAAAATGGAATGATAATGTAAAATCTAAGACCTAAACATGTCCAAAACCTATTTGATGGGTGGATTTAGAACCCTTATCACCTTATCCGCCAAACACATCAATGTGGGCCCATTAAAATCTGAAAATAATTCTAAAATAACGTAACATTTATTTACTTCCCAAGAGTGCCCCTCCTGTTTTCTTATAAAAGGCCCCCACCTCTACCTTCTTACCCACACATCCAAAGCCTTTGGCTCGGCCAAACCCTGCCCATTTTTTCTCTCCACATCCCTATATAACTCTTTGAAGCCTCACTTTTGGAACAAGTCTTCCCAAGGAAGCCTTTGAGCTCAAACCAATGGTTGTTATCCGATTTTAAGGTAATGTCTTCACTTGAGTCCTTTTGTTTTATTTTGCTTCTCCAACCCCCTAAAAAATTTTTATTCATTTATTTTGTAACAAATCCAGTATCTTAAATATACTAGTATGTTTTTATAAGAATTATTCGAGCTACACTTACACACAACTTCATCTAATGGTTAAAGAACATACTGTTTCTGTGATTGGCGATTTTCTGCCTCACAAAACAATGATTGTTCCTTATTCTTTTAACACCTTAAAAGGTGGCCATTAAGATGTAAATATATTTATATATTATATATAATATGTTTATGTTTTACTTAAGCTTCTTTATTTTTCATTTATGGCATATCCTTTATGGTTACCATTATGAGTAAACGCGATATCTTCATTTTAGGAAGTGCGGACTACCGCCCCCTCAAAGGGATTTGATTCCTTAATGCCATATGTGGGATGTATAAAAGATGTAATTAATGGTATTATATATGATATTATACTGGAATTATAATATAACTCTATATCATTATGATTCCAATCAATAAAATACAAAATAGAAATGAAAGTAGCGTTCATGCGTACGTACGGCTTACCGTCTCCATGAACGGTGCATTTCATTTCTTACCCCTAAATGATTATGTAATATTATAAATACGTGTATATTAAGGATATATATGATATATATGATACCCAAATAATGAATATCATTCTGGATATAATGAACCTTTGACCATATGATCAACATGTAATTGTAAGAAGTCCACTTTCGACTTAAGAACCAAATGTCGACAAAACAAACATTATTAACTTAAATGGTTACATAATTTTTATAACATGGTAATAAGTGATATAAAATTAATAATGAACTTGAAAAAGGTTCTTAAGCTAGTAGAAATTAACTCAAGTTTATTATTCAGGACGTTAAAGAACGATCGAGTCGAGTCGGACCCGAGGTAAGGGATCCAACCTCTCTATTTCTTTTTAAGTACTCTCATTTATGTCATTTCTTTTAAGCCCATATTTCTTATGTTTGGGGATGTTATTTTATATTCCTCATACATTACTTTTTATTTTCATATTATGGGATATCCTATTTGATCTCATAAATCCATTTTTGGAAGTTTTAAGTGGCACCGTTAGGCTGCCGAGTTTTTGTAAGGGATTTTTCATCTCACTTTTATTCCTGTGACATTTATGCTACGTTTGCCACTATTTACTTTGAGTGGTGTATGTACTGCCCATTATTATACAATTTGTGTAGTATAATTTCATTTATGGGTATTTACATCTTCATTGTATGACCCTTCTTCCATGGGGTGTACTTTTCGAAAGTTACCCAACTCGGTAAGGGGGCCTTTCACCCTCCTTTTTTTTAAAAGACTTCTTTTGTTATATCTTTTAATTCACATACTATTATGTTGGGATATGTTCTTCTATATCCTTATTTATGTAAATTTTATGTCCAAGTGATGAGATCCCCTTTATCTCTCTCATCAACCCTTTTTGTAAAATTTTATGTGACGCCATTAGGCTATCGAATTTTACCAAGGGAACTTCTTAACCCAATTTAGATTTCTTTGGGTTCAACATGTAGTTATTGAATATGTCATCCTTTGAATATGTGTGAATGACCTTTGATTGTTTTACACTTAATATCCACTTATATTGGGTGTATTTATAATTGTCACACATAATTATGAGATTGATTTATCCTTAATTTAAGGATACCTTCTTTATAATGGATTTCATCTCATTTTACATTTCTTTTGAGACTTCATTGTTGTTATGCACCAATTCACTCTTATATGGTGTGTATACTGTCCTTTGACATATTATATCATGAATCCCTTTATTCTCATGATATAATAAAGTTCGGATTAAATGTTATTCCGCTATTATTTGTATTCAAGAGTCTCTCATTTTGTTAAAAACTATTTAACAAAAATATCGTTTTAAATGTTATAAAGATTTATTATTCTAATTCTTTATCTTTAATGTCCATGTTTTTAAAATGGTTTTTAGTATTTATTTATATGGACATTAATGTTTTAAAATTATAATTCCATTAAAATATTCAAATTGGTATGGGACACTTTGATTCAAAAATCTCTTTTAAATGGTTTTTGAAAATGGATTGATTAATTCAATATCTGGGATTTACTTATTGTGATTTAAAATGAAATGTTGTTATTGAAATGTTTATATTTTAAATATTTTATGTGTAATGATGGTACTTGGATATTTTACGGGTGGTTACGTGATAAACCATAGGACGGGTGGTGTCGTGAATACCAGGACGGGTGGTTACGTTATAACCTCCAATGCATTGGGTATTGAAGTCGTCCGTATGGCTATTCCATTAAGTATGTGTGGAAGTCGACCGTATGGTTATTCTATTTAAGTATGTTTATGTCCCAAGTTACCTTTATATGTTATGTGTTCTTTATATGGGTTATATGGTAATATTTTGGTTACAAAAGGGTAAGTAAAGATCTTTTATTATGTGAAGATTTTTTACTACTTCATAAAGGTGAAAAGTATTACTTTGGTAAAGTACTCATGGTTTACTTGTTGTTTTTGAAAGACTAACATTTTTCCTTCTTTGTGTATCCTTTACTGGGCTTCTTATGCTCATCCCAAGTTTCTTTTTAAATGTTTTTCACAGGTCAAGGGAAAGGTTAATGATGTGATGATAGTGTTAAGGAAGTGTCAAGAAAGAATCCATGTTTTATTTTAAATATGTTTCTGTTGATGGGAATAATGAATACTGTCTTTTATGTAACTACTTTTTTTAAAATGTGGAATGTAATTCCAGTTTCATGATCTAATTCTCTAAAAATCTAAACCTGAAAATATCCTCAATGTTTAATCTTGTAATAACTCAAGATTAAGTAAGGTTTAAGGCTGGGGCCTTATAGTTGGTATCAGAGGTCGGTTTAGATAACTTTAGAGGTTAGGGTATTCTTTAAGCATAAGTGACATTACCATAATGGTTAGGAATTTAGAAAGAGTCCTAGTTTTAGATAAAGTGAATGATTAAGTATATCTTAGTGTTTATCTTCCTCATTAGTACATGATGGTTTTGCTGATATAATCACATTGACCTTTTTGGTTTTAGTAAATGGCTGGATCTAGCAGGCACCAATGTAACAGTGGATGTGAAGGAAACTGTGACAGTTTTTGAGCATGCAACTAAATGATATGGGAGCTACAATGAGAACTCTTGTGTTTATCCTCAACCAACTATCTGGAGTCATGATTGACCACCTAAACCTTGGTGATTTCTATAATGCATAATATATGTGAGAAACAAATCCCTACGGAACTACGGGTAATAATCATAAAGGTAAGTATGTTCAAAAACCTGTGTGTCAAAGATGTGGAAAGAAACACCTAGGAAAATGTTTCAAAGGGACAGAAATATGCTATGGATGTGGAAATGAAGGTCATAAAGCAATAACCTACCATGGAAAAAGGAAGCATCCAGTTGACTCGAGGAAAGGGAAAGAAGTTATTTCTGAGGGATCAATTGAATGTTTTAAATGTGGTGTGCATGGTCATTATGAAAACACATGTCCTATGAAGAAGTTTCGTGAATGGGATCACCAAGATCGTACAAATATTCATTTACCAATACCTAATGCCATTCCAATTGAGGATGAAGAAACTGAAAATGACCAATCAAAGGTATGGATTATTTCATAACTTTTGTTTTCCAATTTTGGAATCTTAGGATATGATTCATGATTTTTTTTGTAGGAAAGAAGTATTTCAGAATAAGTTGTAAAGGAATGGTTAATGGATCATGCAAAATGTTGAATGAGTAAGAAGTCAACATATATAGGCTTCAAGAGTTATGGTAAAATTCTTAAGAGTATTAAGTCTCTTTTGATGATGGGGTTATATTAGAAGACTTTTTATAGTATGTGTAACCATGATGTTTAATATATGAAAATTTTATTCAAGGAATAGTTATCTGTTCTTTTGTGGACATAGTTACAAAGAACCATTTGGGTTTATATGATCCTTACTTTTGAGGTAATTATGGGTTACTATATGTTTTAATAGAAGTGAAAGGAATGAGATTAAATTGAAGTTAAATTATGTTATGCTTATTTTTGATGATTTTATCTCTTTTTGGGAATGATTTGAGAATTATATAGTTTTGGAAAAAGGACAACACGCAGACCGTGTGACAACCCGTCGCGTCAGACAAAGCTCCGAGAATCGAACCCACAACCCAAGTGCGTCTGGTATTTATCGCCTACCACTAGACTACGTGAAGTCCCTAGTTTGTTTGACTGATTCTTTTTAGTTAGATGATTTTATGAATTAATATTAAGTTGATTTTGGGTTATCTATGGAAATTTATTAACCTATCATGAAGGATATGTGATTAGGTTAATTACTTTTCAATATGAGACATTAAGAGCAACTGATGTTGTTTGAAGATAAATGTTACGATTTAACATGGAATACTATGTGACTAAATCCTTCAAATATTTGGGTTTCAATCTTAGTTTGGTTTACTTTGAATAATTTTTATGGACAAATTGTTTATCGGATGGTCCTCGTTGAACTTGTTGGACAAATTTTTGAGATTAAGAATAGATTTTATAAAGGGTTATCCTTTTCTGGATTATCCGATCTTGTACTAGACTTTTTGGTTTTGGTTTTGGTTAGAGTCTAAAGACATGGGATGTTTATAGTTCTCTATTGTGTATTAGGCGATTCTATAGAAATTGATTATAGTACTCTTAATGCAAACAAGTCTTCCTAAATACTCATCTTTTGGAGAAAATATGAGTTTGATTAAGGAATCTAGTAAAAGTTGAAAGTAAACATGATAAGTGATTATGTTTCCTTATGAATAAATTCCTCACTAAAAAGTAACTTAAAACAAAAATGTTGTCTATTAACTTTTCCTACTGGGGAATCGAATACTGTTTAACCCATCACAAGTTTGTGATTTCTTATGGTTAACTTTCTCCTAGACATGTTTACTATCACTCTCCATCAGAACATGACCCTTTGTTTTTTTTCTTCCATGTCCATATTTTCATACTTGGAATCCTAGTATGGGTTAACTTGGGTTACATTTGTACTTATATTTCTTTATTTTTTTAAGTGATTTTTTACTGACACTTGTTCCGATGTGGGATTTCCAATGAAGTTTCCAAGCCCAATTTTAAAATTGCGAGGATGCAATTATCAAAAGGGGGGAAGGATGTAACACCCCAGGTAAATAAAGAGTATGAAATTTTCACATTTATCCATATTTGTGAATAAAATACTAAAATAACTTTAAAGGGGATGCTATGCTCGATGGCGTACCCAACACACAACAACGAGTTTCTTGGGAATCTTACGTTGCACTCTAATAATAAAATAATATTATTTTAAATGGTAGTTAACGCCTAGCTGTTGTGATGGAGGGAATGAATAGAACTAACTAAAAAATGATTATATATGTTTGTCAAATATTTTTAATTTTTACAATAAATATTAGAGGATTAAAAATGTGAATGAATCCAATTTTAAGCGTAAACATTCTAATATTCTTTGAATGGTCGATTAACCGCCTTTTGATGGCGAACCTCTTTTAAATCCACTTTGTGACAATTTTATGTGTTATATTTGAAAAAATAAAATTCTTCTTTATAATCGGGACATCAAAATTTACTTTGTGTAAATTTTTGGTATTTTTCTGAACAAGTTCAATTTTTAATGAATAGTGAAAAATGTTGTATTTTAATTCAAAACCTATTTTTAATATAATTTATTTCTATGATTAGATTATATTTTGAATTGGTTTTAAAGTTAAATTAGAATATATTTTTACCATTTAATCCAATAGTGGTCATTGGAATTAATTTCACTTTGAAATCGGACTTAAACTTGTGTCAATCTTTGGATATATTTTGTTTCATAAAAACACGCTATTTGTTTTGACAGTGGGAATTAATTATTAAATTAATTAATACAACTTATATGTTTTGAATTTTGTAAAATAGACATCATTTTTTAATTTGTAATATCAAATATATCTTAGGGTGAATTTTTGGTAATTTTATGGAAAACTTCAATTTTTGATGAATAGTGAAACCACTAAGTGGTACTTTTAAAAACTGATTTTCCGTTTAAATGAAATTTTTCCATATTTGTGTTTTGAATTTCAAAAATCTGACATACATGGTAGTCATTAAGAAGTAAAATGTGGTTCAATGAGATTAAAATAATTTTTTGGCGAATAGTAACTAATTAAGTTTTTAATCGCGATTAGAGGTAATTAGTGTAGTTTAAGGTAAGAATAATGTTTTAATAAAATTAAATGACCTAGAAACATGTCCTACCATCATTTTATGTGTCATGGCCGACCGAGACAATCCATGGGTCAACTTGGGGACCCCATGGAGCCACTTTGGTTGGAAAATGACATAAATAACTTTTTATTTAATGTTAAAGTAAAAATGACACAAACATGAGATGTTTTACTAACACAATTTTTACATGGGGTTATAAAAGTCATATATTTTACTATAATTATTAATTGGAAATATAAAAAGATTTCATACATCATAGTATTTTTTTTATAATTTTTAGACATTAAATAAATTAAATTATTTATGACATCATGATGATGCAGCAAAGACCTCATTATTTAACGATTTAAATAAAATGGAATGATAATGTAAAATCTAAGACCTACACTTGTCCAAAACCGATTTGTATGGGTGGATTTATAACCCTTACCACCTTATCCTCAAAACCCATCAATGTGGGACCATTAAAATCCGAAACTCATTCTAAAATAAAGTAACATTTATTTACATTCCAAGAGTGCCCCTCCTCTCCTCCTATAAAAGGCCCCCACCTCTACCTTCTTACCCACACATCAAAAGCCTTTGGCTCGGCCAAACCCTTCCCATTTTGTCTCTCCACATCCCACTATAACTTCTTGAAGCCTCGTGCATAAGTCTTTCCAAGGAAGCCTTTGAGCTCAAACCAAAGGGTGTTACCCGATTTTAAGGTAATGTCTTCACTTGAGTCCTTTTGTTTTATTTTGCTTCTCCAACCTGCTAAACTCTTTTTATTAATTTCTTTTGTAACAACTAAATTATACTAAATATACTAGGATGTTTTTATAAGAAGTATTCTAGCTACACTTACACATAACTTTGTCTAATGGTTAAAGAATATACTATTTCTGTGATTGGCGATTTTCTGCCTCACGAAACGATGATTATTCCATATTCTTTTAACACCTTCAAAGGTGGACAATAAGATTTCACTATATTTATATATTATATATAATATGTTTATGTTTTACTTAAGATTCTGTATTTTTCATTTATGGCATATCCTTTATGGTTACCATTATGAGTAAACGCGATATCTTCATTTTAGGAAGTGCGGACTACCGCCCTCTTAAAGTGATTTGATTCGTTAATGCCATATGTGGGACGTATAAAGGATGTAATTAATGGTATTATATATGATATTATACTGGAATTATAATATACCATTAGATCATTATGATTCCATTCTATAAAATATGAAATAGAAATGAAAGTAGCATTCATGTGTACGTACGGCTTACCGTCTCCATGAACGGTGCATTTCATTTCATACCCCTAAATGATTATGTAATATTATAAATACGTGTATATTCTGGATATATATGATATATTTGATACCCAAGTCATGAATATCATTCTGGATATAATGAACCTTTGACCACATGAACAACATGTAATTGTAAGAAGTCCACTTTCGACTTAAGAACCAAATGTCGACAAAATAAACATTATTAACTTAAATGGTTACATAATGATTATAACCTGGTAATAAGTGATATAAAAGTAATAATGAACTTGAAAAAGGTTCTTAAGAAAGTATAAATTAACTCAGGTTTATTATTCAGGACGTTAAAGAATGATCGAGTCAAGTCGGACCCAAGGTAAGGGATCCAACCTCTCTATTTCTTTTTAAGTACTCTCATTTATGTCATTTCTTTTAAGCCCATATTTATTATGTTTGGGGATGTTATTTTATATTCCTCATACTTTAATTTTTATGTTCATATTATTGGAGTCCCTATTTGATCTCATAAATCCATTTTTGGAAGTTTTATGTGGCGCCGTTAGGCTGCCGAGTATTCTTAAGGGATTTTTCATCTCACTTTTATTCCCGTGACATTTATGATTCGTTTGCCACTATTTCCTTTGAGTGGTGTATGTACTGCCCATTATTATAAACTTTTTGTAGTATAATATAATTTATTTGTATTTAAATCTTCATTGTATGACCCTTATTCCATGGGGTGTACTTTTCGAATGTTACCCAACTCAGTAAGGGGACCTTTCACCCTCCTTTTTTTTAAAAGACTTCTTTTGTTATGTCTTTTAATTCACATACTATTATATTGGGATATGTTCTTATATATCCTTATTTATGTAAATTTTATTTCCATGTGATGATATCACCTTTATCTCTCTCATCAACCCTTTTTGTAAAATTTTATGTAACGCCATTAGGCTGTTGAATTTTACCAAGGGAACTTCTTAACCCAATTTCGATTTCATTGGGTTCGACATGTAGTTATTGAATATGTCATCCATTGAATATGTGTGAATATCCTTTTATTGTTTTACACTTAATATCCAATTATATTTGGTGTATTTATATTTGTCACACATAATTATGAGATTGATTTATCCTTAATTTAAGGATACCTTCTTTATAATGGATTTCATCTCATTTTACATTTCTTTTGAGACTTCATTGTTGTTATGCACCAATTCACTCTTATATGGTGTGTATACTGTCATTTGACATATTATATCATGAATTTAATTATTCTCATGATATAAGAATGTTCAGATTAAATGTTATTCCGCTATTATTTGTATTCAAGAGTCTCTCATTTTGTTAAAAACTATTTAACAAAAATATCGTTTTAAATGTTTTAAAGATTTATTATTCTAAATCTTTATCTTTAATGTCCATGTTTTCAAAATTGTTTTCAGTATTTATTTATATGGACATTAATGTTTTAAAATTATAATTCCATTAAAAGCTTCAAAGTGGTATGGGACACTTTGATTCAAAAATCTCTTTTAAATGGTTTTTGAAAATGGATTGATTAATTCAATATCTGGGAATTACTTATTGTGATTGCAAATGAAATGTTGTTATTGAAATATTTATATTTTCAATATTTTATGTGTAATGATGGTACTTGGACATTTTACGGGTGGTTACGTGATAAACCATATGATGGGAGGTGCCGTGAATACCAGGATGGGTGGTTATGTTATAACCTCCAATGCATTGGGTATGGAAGTCGGCCGTATGACTATTCCATTAAGTATGTGTGGAAGTCAACCATATGGTTATTCCATTTAAGTATCTTTATGTCCCAAGTTACCTTTATATGTTATGTGTTCTTTATATGGGTTTTATGGTAATAATTTGGTTACAAAAAGGTAAGTAATTATCTTTTATTCTGTGAAGAGTTTTTACTACTTCATAAAGGTGAAAAGTATTACTTTGGTAAAGTACTCATGGTTTACTTGTTGTTTTTGAAAAACTAACAGTTTTCCTTCTTTGTGTATCCTTTACTGGGATTTTTATGCTCTTCCCAAGTTTTTTTTGAAATTTTTTTCACAGGTCAAGGGAAAGGTTCATGATGTGATGATAGTGTTAAGGAAGTGTCAAGAAAGAATCCATGTTTCATTTTAAATATGTTTCCATTGATGGGAAGAATGAATACTGTCTTTTATGTAACAAATTTTTTTAAAATGTGGAATGTAATGCCAGTTTCATGATCTAATTCTCTAAAACTCTAAACCTGAAAAGATCCTCAATGTGTAATCTTGTAATAACCCAAGATTAAGTAAGGTTTAAGGTTGGGGCCTTATATTGGGGCCCTCCCACATGCCTGAACGGGTCATGTAACTAATGAAATTACGCACAGGCCAACACATGTCATTTCCAGGGTGCTTACTCCTCACTCACACACACCCTAGGAAACATCCCCAAATGTCACCTATCCTGATCACTACTCAAGGCCAAGAAAACTTAACTGTGGATGTAGTCTCCCAAAAAGGAAGTTTCACCTTGTTGAAATGAGTCATATAATTTAGTCATATAACCCTTTATCATTCAGGGGTATTATAATCACCCCCTATAGAACACAACATCCTTGTTGTGGGCCCTACATCTCAACCTAGGCAGTGCACCTCACTTAAGGCAGGGTACCGTATATGCTACCAAATGTAACATCTGGGTCCCAATGATAGCACATACACCCCACCTTAACATGGTCGTCGAGTCCTGGCCTGTCAGGAACCACTAGTAGCCCCGCAGACATGTGGTCCCCACCCTGGGGCTCACCCACATGCCCGAACGGTTCATCTGACCAATGATATTCCCCATAGCCCAAAAAAAGTCCTTTCTAGTATGCTTTGTCCATATTCACACAAACCTTGAGAAACTTCCCTAAAGGTCACCAATCCTAATCACTACTCCATGCCAAGAACGTTTAAAAGTGGAGTTCTAATCAAGTAGGCTCCTGAAAATGAAGGTGCATCTTGTTAACATGATTCATATCATTTATTCATTTAACCCTTTATCATTTAGGGGTGTTACAATATAATTCACCTGGTACATTCCAGAGATTCATGATAATTATTTTTATGATAACATTTAAAACATCCTGAATGAATTTTTGGATACTAACACTATTTTTTGGAACACTTTTGTCCATTATTTGAACATTTTAGATAGAATTTTTAAAAACTAATCTAAAAATAATCTTTTTTTCTAATTATAAAATGGGAAATTTCATGGTTATGATAGGTATAGTAATGGGGAAGGTTATTTCATAGAATAGAATTGAGGTGGATAGGTCATGATTTGGAATTATTAAATTAATTTCCATATCCAACTTATAGGAATCGTTTTTTATAATTTCTAGGACTAGTATGATTTTAAATATGGTTCATCAAAGGATTTAGTAATGTTTCTCTTCCCCTTTCAAATTATCTCTTTAAATATTCAAAAAAAATTGATGATGAATTTAGGGAGGATTTTGTTGTAATATAGTGGAATATGATCGCAGCTCTAGTAATTCAACCATAAAACTATGAACACTACCTTAAATTATTTTGTGATGAATAGAACCTCTATTATATATATTTTTTCAACAAAAGTAGTAAATTAATTCGAAAATTCAGACATATTATTCAATAATAATTTATATTGTCTAGAACCACTACACAACCACTGAATAATAATTATTAGCAGTTTTTTTCATTTTGATAAATTAAGATTATATTTTTTGGAAACTAAATTCATAATTTTTGAGATCATACAATCCTTAAGTGTATAATAATTAATTCATAATCCAATTATAGGATCATTTAATGTATGATACTAGTGAAATAATTGAATTTAAATATTTATGTCAACAAGGGAGTCTAGAAATTCATATCATATCATCTAAAAAATCTATCTAATATATAATATATGTAAATTCACAATAAGAGTCCTTTAAGGGACTAATTGTAGGAGAGTGGATATAATTTATTTAGGGATAGGTACATTAGTATGAATGTATTTTAAAGGTCATATTTGATGCTCATGTTCCATCTCACTAAAATCCTTAAATGTTCTTACTGTAAAATCCAAATTCTAATTTTATATTTGTGATGATACATATCTGTTGAAAATATATGATAATAAAATGATAAAAATGTTCTTTTACCAGGAACTGAGATATAATATATTATATAAATTTCCATGATCTAGCCTATAGATTACACTATATACACTAAAATTCTATTAATAACATTTTCAAATCATATATATAATATCCTGTATTTTTTAAAGATACCATTTAGTTTTTTTAGAAAAATTGAACAATGTTAGTTTTCTAGAAACGTCACTAAAAGGAACAAAATTCCACAAGAACACCTTTTTTTATTAAAATTTTTAATTTTGTTGAATATAATTTATTGGACCTTTCATTATGTCATTTGGGAAATAATATAATTTTCAATAAGTATACTATGATTCAAAATATATGGGGGCTAAATACAATAAAACAGATGATTCTAGTGTTGATTCTAGTTTTGTCCGGGATAATAGTTTTTTAGATTGGAATTACCAAGTAAGATAATCTATGATAAATGGATTAATTTATACAATAGTACAATAGAAGCATGATGTATATGTATGGAGTGAATCCAAAAACATCAAAACCTGATCTCCCAAAAAATAATTTCCCATATGAATTTTATAAAAATTGAACAAAAGGAATACTAGAAAAAATAATCAATCTTAATAGGAAGTAATTGATCCAAAATTTAGAAGAAAACTTTTTAGAATATATTAAAAGTTATAAAAGTCTCATTATAATGATCCCATATTGGTTTATTTAGGGGACGATCTATCATTTACATGTGTAACTTCATCACATGGTTTACTAGGCATTTATGGAGATGAATTTTAATCCATATAATGATAGAAAAAAAAGAATATTGTAGTTATAGGTTCTTAAATAATTATGAAGTGAAACTTTTTAGAAATCAAAAAACATATAATTAAACAACTATAGAGAATCAGGAAAAGTTAATTTATTAAGGAGAGATACATATAAGGGAAATATGGTTCCTTCCAATTCAAAAATCAAAATCTTTTCAATTAAGTTTCATTCAATATCAAAAGTACCTTTTACTATCCCTAATGTATACCATATTTGGGGTTTCAAATGAATTAAATAATGGTATAAGAACCCATACATTTATAATAGGAATATTTTAATTAAATACTATATAAATATACCATCATCACTGGTGGTGGAAATCACACTCCTCCAACCTACCTACTAAAAAAACTATCAGTTTATACATTTCATTAACACTTGAATGACTGTTATTTTTTAAATTAAAAAAATAAAGACCAAATATATTATAATTTAGTGAGGATACAGAATCATTTTACATGTGGGTGAGGGGACTTTTATTGTTTTGTACTTTCAAATTTAGTTATTTTTTCTTTCATATTTTTTGTGTCATTTTAAATGTTTCAAGGAATTTATTTTCTATTTTAGAGTGTAATAGGTCTTTTTCAACTCAATTTGGTGAAACATAAATTTTTTAACATATTTCAATGATAATAAATAGGTTTATCCATTTTATTAACATAAACGAATTTAAAAATTAACTTATTTATAAATAGTATATGATGGGAATTCAAAAAAGATCACAGACTCTTCAATCTCAAGTCATTCTAGGCTTCCATATATTTAAATTCACTTACCTGAGAATATTTAAACCAATTTCAATAACTTCACCCTAATTCAATCATTTCATGAGATAAATAAAACATTATTTAATTAATAAAACATGTAGAGTGATCTTGTGAAAACCATGGAGCATTGAGGACCATGCTTTATACATGATTGATGATTTCTTTTGAATTAATATCCTCTTTTTCAATGGACATATATTTCTACTACCAAGAAATGTTGGCCTCATATCCCTATGAATCCATGAATTTCCTTAATAACCAACCAAATTATAATTGAAAAATCCCTACCAACTTAGCACTTTATGTTAATGCATGAACTCGGTTGAAATCAAGTGTGGGGGATTTGAAAATTTCCAATATAAACTAGGATGCTTGAACATTATTGTACACTATTCTTAGACAATTTTGTATGTTCTTCTTAAAAAATTATTAAATATGTTTCAATAAGGTCCCTATAATGCTACAAAATCGAAGAATGATATATATAAAAACAAAGTAAAGTAAGTGAAGTCACCTATCTAAAATAGAAAATTTCCACTTATTCCTAAAATAAAAATATATCTAAAAAGTAATAAAATATTTTATTATGAAGAAATAAAATGTTAGAAATATTTACTATTAATGATGAGTAGATGTTATGAACCGTACTTTTAAAACATTAAGCCATTATATAATAATTAGAGCATAATTAAGGGGTGATTCTATTCATGAGGGATCTATAAATTATATATTATGATTCAAATTAATATCCATAACTCAAAGAATTCAATAGAATATTCTCATAATAAAACCTGAAGTGACCCAATCATTTAAAACAAATAAATGAAATCATTTTAGTTTAATATTCAATAAATATGAAAATATTTCATACCCTAATTTTGTAAAGTTTTAGGTACATTGGAGACTAGATACACAATCAAATTATTCCACGACAGATCTAAAATATCTTCCCAAAACATTGTTCTCATATGTAACCTTCTTGAACTATCTTTCTTAATAACCTTCATCATAAAATAGGGTAATGGAAACATAAGAAGGAGTGAGCTTAAATGGTTAGTAAGATTAAACAAGGGAGACATTAATTAAAATATCATAAGCAAACATATGATGTTCATAAGGATATGAAATCAAATTTATGGTATATAAAGGTCCTACACAAAGTCATAAATATCAAATTATGATTCATGGAATAAATATTTATCATAACATAAGGCATAAGTCAAAGGAATGTATATAAACAATCATAAGACATTAGAGCATTACTGAAGTGTAAGAATATGGAATTAGAATGTGGAAAACAAATAATCATAGAAACCAAATCTAAATGATACGCACTATAAAAATCATCACATCATTTTTCATGAAATCCAAAAAATTAATTCATCATATAACATTCTTGGATTAACCTCTTCTTAACCATATTGGTCTTGGGATAAATACCTATATACCCTATTTGGATTGTGATTACCACCCATGTAAAATTTGATCTCATAAGACACAAAACATTACCCAATTAGTTAGAGGGATATAAAAGAACCACCCATAACATAATAATAACTCATTATTATATTGTATATGGGAAAAAATATAATCATCATTAAGTTATAGATTAATTATCTAGTAATAATTAAGTAGGTTTCATCGAAATATCATTAAAAATTTATTATCATAACCTATCTATATAAAGGAATCATATGGTATCATAATATTGTATCCTCAATAAATCATAAAAATAAAAAAAATGTAGAAGTATATTAAAAATATTATTTATAAAAACATTTAACATATTATTTTAAAATTAAAAAGAAACATCCATTTTCTTTTGTTAATATTTCTAAAAACGAAAATTCCTAGAAAAATGGTGATAATATTTTATTTATGAAACTAGTAAAACATTTAATATAAGATTCATTATAAATGAAGGTAAAGATAACAAATAAATTTAGTAATTTTATTTGCGTTAAATGAAAATGTTTTTTTTCAAACATTATTGAAAATTAAAAAGTGAGTTATACAAAAATTATTTGAAAAAAGTTAATAATTTTTATAGAAATACCATATAGTGAAAATATTATTTTTAAAATATTATAATTATATGCAAAAAATATTTTTAAAATGATGAAGAAAATTTATATAGAAGTCAGTTATTCATGAATAAAAAGTGGAAATAAGTTATGTTTTATTAAAATAATTTTCACATTAATTTAAAATATAAATGAGTGGAAGATGAAATAAAAACATGAAAACCAAAAAAATATTAGAATATAATAAATTGGGTTTAAATTATATGTACCATGTAATTTCCATCATTGGAAATTTAGCATGGACCATCTTTGAAAAAAATGAGATTATAACATAAACTATTACCTTAGTTATCGAAATTATTTGTATGTAATTTTAGCCTCCTATATAAAAAATATGTATTTATTATACATATATAATAGAACCATATTCATAAATATATTACAATATATCATTAAAATTTAACATTCAATTGCCATTTTGTTTACAATTCATTATTAAAATCAATAACTGGTTGTTAATTGTCATGTTTCATAGCAATGTTTTAGTTTGATGTTAATGGGAATTACCCCATTTTCATGGTTTCATTTTCTCAAAAAATTAATCAATTCATACTTAATTTTTTTATTCATTATATATTTTTTTTACCATGTGTATAAAGTGGGGATAAAAAATAGATTACATTACTTCATGGATATTATAGTCCTCACAGATGAAAAAGTGATGTAATATATTTAAAAAGAATGAAAACAATGAATTGTAAATAATAATATATGTTTAAAAATTAATAAAAATAACATAAAAATAACAAATATTCATTAAATATATTCTTATTATTATACATGTTAAGAATAAATGAAAAATGAATCACATCGCTTTGTTGATTCAATAAATTACACGTACTCATGAGCACTTCTATCATTTTGAAATGGATGTAAAAGTGAGATGGTTGAGGGTATTTAATTTTAAATAATAATATTTCGTTTTTATACATCATATATATCAATAAAATCCTTTTATATAACAAACCATTATAAACAATGATGAAAAATTAAATACATCACTTCATAATAATTGTTGATCGTATGTACACATGAGAGATATTTTTATTTTCAATTAGTTATAAATAATATATAAAATGGTAATACATGATAAAATATAAATATTTTATTATAATATAGATATTAATATCATAATGTTAATATGTTCCAAGATTATCTGGAGGAGGTTAAAGAAATTAGTAACTCAAAATAGATTGAAAGAGGCAATTAACTCTTCACCATGAATATTAATTTTTCATACTAATTAATCCTTCTTGAGGTGGTATTCAAGTGATACCAGGTCCACTATAATGTTGTAATAAAAATTGGTAAGGGATTTTGGTTGGTTATATCTGACCTAGAGTGCTCAAGTGGTACAGATAAGTTAGAAGATAAGGTTCCCTTCAATAAGTGAGGTCGATACATAATTTTAAATACATGAAAATATATTTTATGATATTTGTTTTACTATAATGAAGTGGCTCCAAATTATTATTTTAGAGTATATAATGTTAAATTATGAAATACATTCAATAAATCATATTTATAAATGTGTTTTGTGTTATTTTAAACATCGTCTCTTAATCCCCCCAAACCTTTTAACCCCTACTATGGGGATAAGATTTGTACCATAGTAAGTATTCAATATGTCCAAAAACTATGATCAATATATTAAATAGTTTTAATTATGTTTATTTTAAACATGGAATTTTTTTTATAATATTCAATTCATATAATTGACTGAAACTAATTCAAATATCTATATACAAGACCTAAAAAAATATTTTTTGAGAATATATCTTTTTTTTCATAAAAACTATTTTATTTTAATTAATATCCTTAAATAATAATTATATGAAAGATAATATACATTATTTAAAAAACTAATTCCTTAATAGTTGTTAACTAAATTTATTAAGATAAAATATATCACATATAATAAGAAAATATTTCTGAAAATAATATCTCATTTTAACTTCAAATGCATTTTGTTCATCTCTAACCAATTCATAATCATTTAATAAATGATTATTATTTTGCTTATATAAATTTTCATTATATATAATCATTTATAAATAAGTAATATTCTATTTTATTTAGATAAAAATATATAATATGCATAAAATATTATCCTTGAAAAAATCGGTCTTATATATTTTTATTCTTATTATGAAAACTTCAGAAATTATTTTCTGTGAATTAATAAATAAATTATAAATCTAAAAAATTATATTCTAATTTTTCATAGTTCTGTTAGTCATATTCATACTCAATAATCAAATGGATATACAATAATAGTCACATTTTATAATAATATTTCAATCGCATAACATTGTTCGTATATGCTCAGTTTTTCATGTAAATATAGATATCAAACACTTAATATTTAATATATATATATATATATGTGTGTGTGTGTGTGTCTGTGTGTGTGTTTGTGTGTGTGAAAAAATATTATATTATTACATTCCAACACCTTATAGAAATTCCACCAATGATATTCTATTACTCTGATAAAAACAAATGAGGATACTTTTGCCTCATAATATCCTCAAGTTCCCACATAGATTCCTCAAACAAATGTTTCCATCCCATTACAATGACCAGTTCATTGGTATGGTTTCATTTCACTTTATTTCTTCAATTAATTATCTCAAAAATAGAATCCTCAAAAGAATGATCAATCTCAAGTGAAAAAAGTCTAAGTTAATTAAATGTGAAGTAACTCATATGTACTTCCATAAAAGAGATACATGGAACACATCATGAAATAGGGAGAGGCTCTATGGAACATAAAAGAGTTAATAAATCACCCTCATATGGTTAATAATGTCCAAGGGAATTATATATTATTCTTATGAGTTATTCAATGGAAACCCTTATCACTAGCATTAAACTCTAGAACTTTTTAGCGATTGTCAGTACACCATTTCTATCTAAACTAAATTTCCTTGGTGTGTTATGTAATAACTCTAATATTAATTTTCATTTCTCCAGATAGTTAATTTTTCAAAATAATTCATTCCCCAAATTCATTAGAACATTTTTTATTCCGACACTTTTTCACAAAAAGTAATCCTAACAAGACATATGAATTCTTGATTGAATATTATTGTTCTCAAAAAATAAATCTGGATAATTTGTTGATTTTAACCACCATTAAAATCGACATATTAATCTCTCAACGTATCTTTTTTGGTTTGATTTATCCTCCCAAACAGAATATCTATCTAAGGATATTATGAAGTGTTAATTCTCAAATCTAAATTGAATGCATTATTAAGACTTATCCAAAACATGAATGTAAACCTTGGATCTCAACCCAAAACAATAAATTGTGGCACTCCATGACACCATATCTCTTTCTTATTGTATATCCTAGTAATATGATAAAGAGATAAATATTCAATAATAACAATAAAATGTTCTTTTTAAGGTTATAAACTATATCCCATACGTAATTAGGGTATTTTGATATTTTAGGGAATCTTATGATTTAGTCTATAGTGGTGTTTTTTAATTTTCATTCTATTATGGTTAATGGTCATAAAAACCCCTTATACTTTTTAAATTCAACAATTACTTATTCATTTACATAATATCAAGATACATACTTTTCAATAAACATTTTCATGTTTTCCAACCAGAAATACTCGTAGACATCCAAACAAATATTAGTTATTCTATGATAAATAAATATTAATGAGGGATATGCTTCATACATTATATATTTATTTAATTATGGTATTTAAGGGACACATATTTGGTTCTTGGACTTGATTGTTACATCACTATTGGAATTGAATCCAAGAAAGTTCATTTTATTCTTTTGAAACTCCATATCCTCCTCATGTAACCCTCTCATCTCCATGTGGATAGATGGTTTAAAATTTATCATAGAAAGATAGTGTATTAATCCTTTACTTATGATATCAAGGTATATTATCTATAAATCCATAAGTATTAGATCCTTTTCAATCCTCATAAAAGAAAGAAAATATAGGTCCATTTGAATTAGAGTATCAGTTACCCTATTCACATTCTCAGGGTGGTATACTATTGATCAGTTATAATCATTAAAAACTTCATCTATCACCTTTAAAAAATATTAAAATCTTTATATGTGAATATATAGATCAATATTTTATGATAAATATTTATATAACTCTTTTAACTATATAGATAATTACTCTAGATTTTTAATTCAAAATATATAAATGTTATCTTCAAAACATGAGTCACGTAATTTTGATCCTGAGAAATTAATTTTCATAGGGTATATGATATTACAATGTCATCTACATAAGAACACATGTAAATTACTTCTTTAATTCAAGAATATAAATCTAAAACCCTTCTCCACTACAAGGTAGGGTTATAATTGGTGAAGTGAGAAATATTCTTTTCTGTTCCTTGAATTTCTCTTCACATTTATCAGTCCAATTGAACTTGGATCCCATCAATGTAAACCTGGTTATAGAATTTGATAGCTATGAAATAATTCTCATAAAGAAACCATAATATTTATCCAATAACTGAATAATATAGATCTTAGTAACTATGGTTTGTGTAGGAAAATATTCAAAAAAATTCAACATTTAATGATCCAAAAATATTCCCTCAGTTTTAATTAGATAACACAAGATTTATATATTTTATAGTTGGAATTTACACTTTCTAAATTTATAAAATATAATATCCTTTCTCAAGGTATTACAAAAAATACACAAAGTATATCAATGATTTTCCTTGACCATTGAATATAACATAATGTTATATATAATGACTACCATAAGTAGATCAAGGTAATATATAAGTACTCTCTTCATTATATACATAATAATAGTGGGTGTACAAGTAATAAAAAATTTCCTTAGTATAAAGTCATAATGATAAAACAATATATGGATGGTTTTCATGGGTATATCCAACTTGTTAAACCATAATTTATGATATCCAGAATAAAGGTAAAAATTTAAAAATAATTGATCTCTATGAAGTTGATGAAAAAATTCATTAATATGGGGTATATGATAATTGTTGTTAATATAGATCTTTTTTATGTTCTTGGTAATCAATGAAACCATGCATTGACCAATCAGTCTTCTTAACAAAAAGAAAAATTTCAGCCCTAGCTGACATACTTGCACTTATGAATCCATTTTCTAGATTCTCAA
Source organism: Viscum album (assembly GCA_963277665.1). Classification (NCBI taxonomy): domain Eukaryota; kingdom Viridiplantae; phylum Streptophyta; class Magnoliopsida; order Santalales; family Viscaceae; genus Viscum; species Viscum album. Next base: position 283,966,188 of record OY728151.1, on the reverse strand, counting down.
AGTGATTCCTCTCCAATTCATTATACTCATCTAGGATCATTCTATAATGAGTATTCAAAACTGGTATAGCACCTGGTATGAGTTCAATTAAAAACATCATGATTCAGGGTATGACTAGTAAACTATTTTGGAAATACATCAATGTATTTATGAACAATAGATATTTCATTAATGTTAATAATTTTCCCAACCATTTGAGACAATTCACCCTCAGGTGTAGGTAGTAAGGGAAATCTAATTGATGTGATTTCATTTAGAAGATCATGTTTATCCTCTGATATATATAAAATCATAGTTCAATTCATAATATCAAATATGAATTTTATTAATATATAATTGATATATGGTCTATATAAATAGATATAGTCCATGGAAAATATCAAATTATTATCTTTTATATTGAAAATAATAGTATTTTCAGAAAGTATATTCTCATAAAATTATTTTAGAGTGGAGTTATAAACATGAAATGAATTGATCATACCATTTTTATTTTTCACTAATAATTCAATATCATATCATCAATGTGGTGATTTGATAAAATTATAAAATTCATTGAAAATAAATGAATGCACATAACATTGATCATGTAAGACATTTTCAGTTCTAGAATATATGACATCTTTACCTTTTATAATTTGATTCTCATTACCCACTTTATTAGTTGTGATTCCACAAAAATTACCTTTTCCTTTGTCTTTGTATGTTTTTTACAACATTTTTATTCATTAACCCCTAGTTTGTCTCAAATTCTTTTATGATATCCAGAATCCTAATAATTGAAGCATTGGAACGTGGATAGTTCACTTAGTTTATATTTCTCTATATTAATTTATCAAGTTGAAATCATCACACCAAATCAAAAATAAAGTGATTGATGACCTTCTCTTACACACTTCAAAAATTTACATATCCCTTGGAGATATATTCCCTTACGCACCATTCCAGATTTTGGTCTAGATGGTAGATTTTTTTCTTCTTCGGTTTTATTTTTATAACATGCCTCAATCTTTCTCTTCTAATCCCAAATAAAAATAAAAAATTATAGTCTCTACACCCCATTTTAACCATTAGAGAACATAAAACTATTTCTTCATATCTATAGAAGTATCTTATATGAAATTACTTTCACATACATAGCATTAAACCACTGAAATATGGATCATTTTTTCATTCATGTGTGACTATAAAACCTGAAGAATACCTTATAAATCAAGTAAAAAAATTCTCATGGGTTATGATGGATTTATCATCCTTAAACCAAAGTTCAAATTATTCCGTTTCTATTCTTCTGTTAAGAGTTTGGGGAATGTACTCATTGAAAAAAATACCCTCTTAAACTATTCTTATTTCTTGGTGTCAATTTGTTCCTCTATACTTATATTTCTAATAATCTTACTATATTTAATGTCTTCACAATACAACAATAAACAACCAAAACTAGATTATTTTTATTTGAGAATCATGTAATAGAGAATATATTTTCAATATCATAGATCCATTACTCATAAATAGTAACATTCTAGGAACCATTGAAGGATGATCAAAATTTTATAATAAAAAAACAATGGTGAGTTCTTCAATATTTTTGTCATTTGGAAGTTTAGAATGACTCGACATAATTTTCATAGGTTGAGAGACTTTAGTGAGAATAGATGCAATATTTTATGTCTCATCTCACATTTAATTTGGTTTCTTATGAGGATGGTCATTTCAGTGGCCGTCACATTATTTGTTAACATGATTTCAGCTCGTTCATGCAAAAGAATAAGCCCAAAAATCATTATGTGGATATCAGGAATCAAGAATAAGGGTAATAAATCAGATGATAACAAAATTCATTTCAAATATGTCAGAAATCATGAAAACTTCTTATTCACCCATGACACTTTTTCTATACAATATCTCTTACAGTTAATCATGGGATGTCTTTGTTTCTATCATATTTTTTCATAAAATAGTCTTTACAGATAACTAAACCCTACTCTGATACCAACTATCCAGATCCAATCACATGAAACATAAATATTACATCATTTAAAATGAATATTAAATATATATCACAATAATTTCTCCCCAAAATAGTAAAGGTTTACTGTCATTAGAGATTAGATAAATATTATAAATATTTCCCAAAGGATATCAACATCTACTTCAAAAATTCTTAACATATAATACCCATGCAGGCTCATCATACATAATACCCTTCATCATAATCTGGGGTAATAGAAACATAAGACGGTTTAATATCAAATTATCTGTAAAATTTAAATATGGTTGTATTAAATTAAAAGGTAACAATTGAATATAGGATTTACCTAAAGGAGTGTGAACATAATCATAGTACATAGATCCTATACCAAAATATATAAATATCAAAATATAAGACATGGAATGAATATTTTTTATAATATAAGACATAATTCATATGATTTTGGGGAAATAAACAATCATAATCTATGTGAGAATAACATAGGCATACAAATATATATTATGAATGTTCCATAAATATAAACATAGAAATAATATTTCATGTCTATTCTCAAATACATTCATCACATCATATTTCAAGGCTACCCACTATGTCATTCATAAAAAAGTAGGCTTGGACTGATAAACCATATACCTTCTTGGTCTTTGGGTAAATACCCATATACACTCAAGGGATTGGGCTAACTACCCATGTAATATTTGAGATTATACAACATAAACAAAATACCTAATGCATTGGAGAGAAGTAACATAACCAAAAGTCTCTTAATAATAAATCATTGATAAATATTCTATAAGAACATAAGTGTATTCCTCATTCCATTGTAACATACTTATCCTAGAAAAAAATTTTCATAGAAATAACATTATGAAATTGTCATCATAAACCATCCATATAAAGGAATTGGATGAAATCATAAGATCATATACACGGTTAAACATAATGATCTTTTAATGATATTAATATATATGACAAATATCATTCATAAAATAATTTATTATATTATTTTAAAATCAATATAAAACATCCCATTTTATTTTAGTATCATGTTGAAAACTAAAATTTCTCATAAAAATAATAATATTATGTTCTTTATAAAACCTAAAAAATATGTAAATAGGCCTTCATGATTATGGAATGACATGACATTCGAAAAATACATTCATGTTGTATAAATAAAATAAAAATATTCTTTTCACACTTTGTAAATTTTAAAAGTGAGTGGTATGAAAAACCATTGAAAAGGTTCAAATTTAATAATTTTTAAATAATTTACATGTAGTATAAATTACCATCTTAAATCATTTTATTTATAGGTAATAACCTCCCTAAAAAGTTTGAATAAGTTGGATATGGAAGAAAGAGGCTCGTGACCAAAAAGTTGAAATACATTTTTCTCTTCAAAAAAAATATCTTGATCATTTTATGTACCAAAAACATGAAAATTAAAAGAAAACATGACAACCCCCATGATAAAAATAATATAATAAAATATATTGTGTTTAAAATATAGGTATCATATAATTTCCTTATTTTAAATTTAATATAGTCAATTTTGAGATGATAAGAGATTGTAACAAAAACCCTTACCTCATGTCCATAATTTTTTCATACGCTCTCATAATATCATTTATATTAAATTTAAAATTAGTATTCATATATATCATAAAAATAATCCTAAAAATGTTAACATGTAATATCCCCTAATAATTTTTAATTACCCTTTTATTAGAAATTCTTAATGAAAAGAAATATTTTGGTGTTAATTATTTAGTTACCCATACATGTTTTCCATTGATAGTTCCTCTATTTTCACCTTGGTCACAAATTCATAATCTAATTAATCTTAATAATTTTTTAATTATCATATTTATTTATTATAAACCATTTTATAGTCACCCATATAAAGTAGTGATGGAAACTGAATTATATCATATTGTGAGGATGGTAGTCCATACATACACACGAGTGATGTTTTAATTTTCTAAATAATGGTAAATAATAATATATTATTAAATAGTCATAATAATATCTTAAATATCATATATATTCATTCAATGTTTCCTTATTAACACTATGTTAAAGAGAACTGAAACATGTATCATATCACTTCATGGAGGAGGTAGATTACACATACGCATGAGCAATGATATCATTTTACAATAAATGAGAAGGTAAGAAGGTAAATAATATTTAATCTTTCAATAATAATTATTATTAAATAAAAATGAAATATAAAAAATTAATCCATATATAGACCCATCCATTAGATAATGTGACGAAAAGTATGATGCATTTCTCCATAGAGATGATAGTTTGTATTTATGCATGAGTGAACTTTCAATTTTCAATTAGATATAATAGTGAAATAAAATGGGTATAACATTAACATATCAACATTTTAGTATATTAAATATAATTATTTAATCATATTAATATGGTTATAGAATATTTTTATGGGGTTAATCAATAATGAGACTTGAAATATTTCAGTAAAATCAATTACCTCTTTTACATGTATCTTCTTTTATATTACAACTTAGTAATTGTTGAGATTTTATTTTTTTTAATAATAGGACATATATGATGTATGGAATAAATTTGGGAAGGTATTTGGGTAGGTACATGATGAGATAGAGTTCTCTAGTGGTGTGGAAATGTGAGAAGAAGAGGATCCCTTTTACTACTTTAGTGTGTGGGAACTTTAAAATATGTGAAATATATATTATATAATGCAAGTATTACTCAATTAAAGTGGATAAAAATTTTCATAGATTCAAATATATTATGTTTCAGTTAAAAATAAAATCATACAACGAAATTTAATTTCTTTCATTTTTTATTTTAATCTTTATCTCTTAGGTTATCCGCCAACCCTTTTAACCCTTACCTTTGTAATATGATTATTACCATAGTAACAATTCACTATTTCCACAAATTTTGTTAAAATTATCAAATAAAATTAATTATAGTTATTCCAAATATTAAATTTATTTTAAAATACTCAATTATTATATATTTCAAAAATTGATTCTAATATTCTCACACAAAACGCATAAAACACATTTTGAGGGAAAATATATTTTTATGTATAAAATTATTTTATTTTCATTTCATTCCTGGGGAAAAAAATTATATTGATGTTAATGAATTTTAATGAATAAAAAAATTGTAAATAGATATTGATTTAATTTATTAAGATAAAATACATTATTTCTAATAAAATATATTTTTATTAAATATCTCTTTTTACAGACAATTATTTTTGTCATCATTTATAACCAATTCATAATCAATGTATAAATGATTATTACCTTAGTTATATAAATTATCAATATATTTAATCATTAATTCGTAATGATCAATATGATTTACTAAGATAAAAATGCATAATATGTATAAAATATAATTCTTGAAAAATTAGGGCTTATGTAATTTCATATTTATTAATAAATTTGAGTTATTATTATCTAAAATTAATCAAAAAATTAAAATTTAAGGAAAAATTTTATACTTATTTTTATTAATTCATACTCTATAATCTAAGGATTATACGATAAAAGACACATTTAAAAATAATATTTCAATATTATACGATGGTTAATCTAAGATCGGTGTTGCATGTAATGAATGTTATATAACACTTAAAATGTAATAAATATAAATTTATATATACAAAAACATTCTCATCTTAGAAAACAACCAACCCTAAAGGAACATAATAATCATGAATATTTCTCGTGATAAGAACATGTAATTGAATTATTATGCGGAGATTCATAAATTCATTAACCCTATGGAAGCTATTTCATGTAATTGGAAGAAGGATAACATTATTTTAAATTTATACTTGGGTGATGAGTGAAATTTTAGTAAGAAAGGTAAATTAGGTTGGTATAAGTAAATAAGTTTAAATGAATTGAATGTACTCTTCGAATGAAATTTAATTAAGAATATTAAGTGTGACTGATCATATTTAGGGACATGGAGAAAAAATAAGGAACTATCATTACATATTAATTTGAGTTTTTCATGGGTAATATTCATAATGTTCAAATGGTTGGGATTATAGAGATTAAATATGGGAGAATTTACAATGTAAATAATTTCATTATATTGTTTTAATATTAAATTAATTTTATTCCATTGCATACATTAGATTGGTGATTTATAAGTAGATTTGGATTTAAAGATTCAACTCATTAAAATTTTAGAATATTGCATAAAATGGATATTTTTTATTTGATTTTTTTAGTGTTTGTAATAAAATCTTAGATAACTATTTATTTCTCTACATTTTAGTTTTTTTATGGTAAAGGGTTTTGGTTATAGCTATGTAGTGAATTTGGGAGAAGTATTTGAAATTTTATAAGGCTTTGGTTACTGAAGCTGATGAAATGGATATTTATTTTCATTCATAATAATTTTATTCAAAGTTTGAAAGTGAAAAAGGGGGATAATACATTAATAATAAGTATTCTCTTTTGAAAATATTTTCATATTTTTTGTATGATTATTTATCATAACATAATAGTTTTTATAGCGAGTAATACTTTTCAAGACCTTATAAGAATTTGAGCATCATTAGAATTTTTTACTTAGCTGAAATTTTATTTCATAAGACATTGAGTCCAGGATCATAAGACATTAATTGAAATCATAATACTTGTATAGTGTAATGAAACTATAAAATCTAGATGAAAATTATAAAAGGCATCGAAAAATAAAAAATCATTTACAAGTACAATGTCACACATTGAAGTCATATAGAAAAAACTTATTGTACGTATAATACATCAATGAATGTTCTTTATAAGGTTCATATGAATGCATAATAAGGTTGGTTTTCATACTTCTTGATGTTGATAAATAAGTTATTATAGTTTATAAATTTATGAAAACATTTATGAAGAATAATTATGCAAGGTGAGTTTATAAGGTTTACCTAGATTTTGAGTCAAAGAATTGTAGAGAAACATTTGAGGCAACCTATACTAAAAATCCCCAAATTCATTATTTAACATTACTAATCCTTTATTCTTTCAAAAACTCATTTAATACCAAGAATTGAAGAACTGGTTTATTTGATATGTTTCTACATAATGAACATGTTTTACAACACTTGATAACATTTCTTTTTAACTAAGCCACATGAAACAAACATTTAGATTTCTCAGAAGTTGCACACAAATTCATAATTTTGGAAATGGAAACATATGAAAGTGGTGAGATTAAACACTTAGTATTATAGAAGTACATTTAATATAAAATGAAAAATATTGAACCATATGATAGTTGTGAAAAATAATGAGACATTATACATGATTCATGAAGTATAATCATAGGAATATAACATAAAAATATTTCATAATCATAATCACAAGAGACTATAACATTCTGAACCTAGGTAACTACATCTGGCCTACAATCAATATCTGGATCCTAGTAAATCCACATTGGGTCCATGCTTAGTCATTTGTACATAGATAATTTTCATCAATTTCATTCACAATATTTTGAACATAGCTAATCTATATTGTGTTTATTCTTAATATACTAAGCTGCTATAATCTGTATTGGGTTTATCATAAATATTATGAACATGGATAACCTTTATCAGGTTCACACTCAATATCATTATCTCATAAGATATAAAATCATAAACAATGAATTGGTGGGATATATAAGACCAAATAATTCATAATAATAATAATCATCCATACATTTATTTATCATTAGAACATGAAAACATTCATACATCAAACATATCCTAATTAATATATGGAAAAGGGATTGGATTCATAAAATTATTTTTCTAGAGCATTCCATAAGCCACCCAGATTAAGAATATGGATAAAAGATTTAAAACATCCCTATTATAAAATAAGAATCTTTAAGGATGTTTTTATAGATTAAAAACACCTTTTTAAGATCATGGGATAAATCACATGAAAAATAGCAAGAAACAACCTATTTGGAAATGGTTGAAAACCCTTTAAATTATTTCTTAAACATAAATAGTTTGAGTTAGATTAAATATTTTCTGAAAATTAGTTTGAATGAAAAATATATTTTTTACAAAAAAAATATAAGGGAGATATGATTTCCAAAAATATTTTTGAGAATATATACAAACATATAAAATCTTTCTCTTTAAAAATAGAATCCATAGAAATTTATTTTAAAATGAATATTTTATTTTTAAAATATAACATAATCTTTTAAAAAATATAAAATATTTAATTTTCGATTAGAATCCCTTAATAATTGAAATTATTTTGAAACCTATTTTAAAAAATTAAATTTATTATTCATAAATAATAATGATGAAAATGATTAATTGAACCATCAAATAGTTTTTGGAAAATGTTTTAATAATATTTTTAAAAGTTGAAGTTACGGGTCACTTTAAAAAGTCATTTTCAAATATATAAATTAATTTTTTTGAATAATTTTACTTATAAATTTTATATTAAATAATCGATTCTTGGAAACTATTAAAATGTTTTTAAGTGAAAATATCAAATGTAAGTCAAAACAATTTATTACAAAATGAATGGAAAAAGAACTCATTTTTGAAGAATGGGAACTGTTCTTAACATCATCAAATTTTATATAAAAATAAATTAATAATTATAATGAACTATAAATTATATTTTAAAGTCATTATGATATCATAATAAAATATGATAAAACAATTTTTTAAAATAATATTCAAAGATAAATTACTATTTCTCACTAAAATAAGTTGAGTCATGAAAACCCTTATAGATTAAGAAACATTTTAATATAAAACAAATGAAAGAGATAACATGAAACTAAAATTAAACTTCCATTAATAAATCACATTTAATGATAAAATATATTCATATAATATGTATACCCACCATTTAAATGATTTAATATGAATAAATAAAACATGTCTCAAAGAATGTCAATTTAGATGAAACACACTTACCTTTAATCCATATTAGGAAACATATTATATAACCTCTCGTATAAAAAATAAAAATCTTAATATCCTATTCAAGAAACATATTTATACCTATAATAATTTATATACATAATTTGTAATCGCTTATATTGGTTAGTTATATTTTATTATCATCGTCAGATGTCATTAGTTTCCATTATTTACTAAGTACTAATTTCATAATAGCAATGTTTATTTGGGTTTATATATTCAATATTAATCATTACACGATAATTATAGGTACTATAATTAATGTTTTATAATAATTTATAATGTTCTAATTTAATTTCATAAGTATTTTGGTTTTGATTTTTGATGATGGAATTAGTTGGGAGATTGTTTCGGAAATTTTGGATGAACAATGTTGATATATTAATAATGATTTCAAAATTGGTGTAACTTATAATAACACATAAAAAAATTATTTGATAATTAATGTAAATTAATATTAATATTTAAATTTTCATATTCATCCATGATATTATTTTGTATCATTGTACATGTAGGTGGTTAAAGCAGCCTAACCAAGAACCAGCTATAATTAATGAAAAAATATAAATATATGGTTATTCAGTTATAATATCATTATTATATAAGTATTGTGATATTATTTATCTTTCATTTTTGTAGTGAATTATATTTGAATATAATTGGATAAATAACTGAAGACTAGAGTGAAAAATTAAATACGTCACATTTATAGAGGTGGTAGTCTACACGTACACAATGACGACACATTATTCCCATACATTGGGAGGAATATATGGAATGTATTAAAATTACTGAATATTAAAATAATTATAACTAATATTAACATATTAAATAATATTTTAGAACAATCCTTGAAAGGAGGATAGAAAAAATGGATCACGTCACTTATAGTGGATGTAGTCCACACATAACAGAAATAATATTTTAATTTTTCTATGTAAAGGAAAAGGGTATGAAAATATTATTCAATACTCATCATAAAATTTCATTTTATTAATAATATTTTTTTCATTATAATATAATATGTAAGATATGTCCCATATATTTAGAAAAATAAATAAATGAATCGAAATGGAATGGAATTAATTATGAGTTTTTACCGCACTCCTTGGAAGATGCATTTTTTAAAAGGATTTTGGGTCTTAGAGGTGGTATTTTTAGAGAAATAGAACCTCATTTAATTTAATTGGTGTTTCTATAAGTTATTTTTGATATTTTTGGTAAAATCATTGAGTCCTTTTTTGTGAAGTGAAGTGGGGTGGTGATGAATTCTTTTGTAAGGAAGTAGAGTTTCGCTTCTGTATTAAATATAAGGTAAAATCACTATTCAATTTTCAAATGGATACAATAATGGAAAATAATAGATTGAATAAATTATAATGTTGATAAATTCTCAATGACAAATTTTTATACAAAAATTTTACTGGTTTTTTAAGTCTTTAACAAATGGATTTTTCACTTCTTCAATTTTTGGGTTTTTACCATGGAAACTAATTATTACATATGTAATTTTATTTTAATGACTAAAAATAATATGGTACCTATTAGACAATTTGTATCTAATTATTCCAAATATAAAATCCATTTTTTCAGACACTATTTTTTATTAAAATTATCCCATGGTACATGTAATATTCTATTTTTTAGGAAAATATTATTTTTATGTTTAAAAAGAAAATTTTATGATAACGTTTATTTTTTAATTAAATAACATAAATAATTTTATAATTAAAAATTTAAAATATATATTTTGTAAAAATAAATATATTGTTTTACCTTCTGATATCATTCTTAAATAATGGGATGAAATATAGTTTTTTCAATAGAATTAAAGATTAGATAAATTTTTAATAATGTTATGTATGGGTTTTCAAAATTCGACATATAATTTTTAATAGAATAACTTCACTATATAAATACATATTTTATCAAAAAAAATATTTTTTTTATGTTTTATGTTATACTTACTTTCTGATATAGTCATAAATGTTATGGTTTCATTAAATACTTTATTTTTAAATATTCGCATAAAAATAAATTATTTTTAAAAAATATTGAAAATGAATGATAAAATAATTTTTGACATTGTGAATTAAAAAAATAGGTTCATTTTAAAAATATAAAAATAAATATTATGATTATTTTATTTAAATTAAAATAAATTTTTTTTTTGAAAAATAATGACTTTTAAAAGTGAGTGTACTATTATTTCATATTAGTTTTTAGTTTAAAGAATGATACTATATTAGGTCATTTATAATATAAAAAAATTTCAATTTAATATATTACTATAATATATAAAATAATTAAAAAAATTTAAAAATAAAAATTTGTTTTAATATTAAATCATATTAATTATCTATTTTCCATATGTAACAAATTTTAGTTGACTAATTTTTAAAAAAAACTATATTGATTATTATTCCTGTAATTTTATTATTATTAATAATAAAATATTTAACAACTTATTTTTCTTTGGTTTTCAATGTAGAAAAAGTTATCGAACATAGTATTAATTAAGAGAAAAATATATATTCAAAAATATTAAGGTGTTATATTCTCTCCCCCCCCCACCGAAATAAATTTTATCCTCAAAATTTTAATTATCATTATGTAATGAAAGAAAATAAGGGATCAATAAAAATATCATGATATATTTTTACACTTAAACATCAACATCATAATAATTTATACTAAGAGAATCCTCATTTCCCACATAATAGGAATTCATTGAGATTTTATTTCATCTCAAAAATTTATGAATAATGTGTTTCTATAGGTGGTTATAGGAGTTTATAGGGAAATACATATCAAAAAATAATTTCTAAGATCATATTTTGAACTAAGTACTAAAACCAAAATGGTTAGGATAATATCTAATGAAATTATAGTAAATTATACTATGAATATGAACAATAAATCTTATGATGTGTTCTCAAATGAAATCATTAATTTAATCAAAGGATATGTTATGTTCAACAATTCTATTGTTAAATCAATATATAAATTCATCAGTTTAATAATTGTTTGTCATGGTAATTTTCCATTAGGTTATCTAACATTCTCTAAATATGTTCTCAAATCCATCTAAATGGTTCATAAAGAGAATATGATAATAAAAATCGTTTCCTATGAGAGTTTCAGGTCAGGTGGGAAACCTTAGCGACACTCATTGTGAAATATGTGCAGATCAAGTTGATACTAAACAATCATTTTTTCATGGTTATTTCCCATAGGATTATTTGTGCCCTATATTTATCCACAATATAGTATCTTTAAAAATAGATAATTACTAGGAAAACCAAACACTATAAATTTTATGAAAAATTTATATATATTATTATATAGATAGAATTATCTATTAAATATATTCATGGGGTTTTCAATAAAGATCTCCAATCTTAATACCCATAAAATTACTAAAATAATAAAAAAACTAAAATTCTCTTAGATATGCACTAAAGAGACATGAGCTATACAAACATCCTTAATTTATTATTTTACATTAATTATATTTTAATAATACAAATAGTCTCATAATCTAAAGAATAGAAGGTTTACTATCTTTGAGGATAAGATACACATGAAAATTATTTTACAGAACCTGTGACCATTTCTATATTATTGAACCCCACTATATTATCTAATATACTTCTCATAAGGTATACTCAGCATCATAAACTGGGGAACATAAACATAATAAAAGGATGAGCTAAAAAGATCAATAATAAAAAATTCATTAACATTCCATCTTGGATTAAATGATAGTCCCATAAAAAAATTATTAGGGTGGAAATGAATTATTAAAAATAACAAATAATAATATTTTTTTCCATAAGACCTGATATAAGGAAATGTATTCTAAAATAAAAAAACAAAAAACCATAAATTTTTTTATAGAATCATGTGCCATTAAACATGAAACAAGGAGCATAACCATAGGCATATAACATAGATGTATTGAAAAAAATAAGCTTAGGGAACCATAACATTGTGAATCTAGATAAATTCATTACTTACAAACTCAATCCAATAAAAATAGATAATTTTCATCAGGTTCCCTCTCAATCCTTGGAAACGAGAATATCAACAATGGTTTCACACTCAATATTGGGTACCTAGATAATCTTCATCGATTTAAATCTCAATATTTTGATCCTAGATAATTTATATCAGTATCATACTGAATATTTTGAAACAAGATAACCTGTATTGGGTTCATACTCAATATCATTATTTCATGATATATAAAACAATATCCAATGGATTTAAGGGTGATATAGGTCCCAAGAATTTATAATAATATTTATATATATATATGTTACATTATAAAATAAAAATATTCATACTTTAACAGTCACTTATTAATACTATGGAAATTGGACAGGTTTCATGAAAAAAAATTCCTAGAACATTCCCTAATCCATCAAAAGAAATAAGTTGGACAATGCTCTAAACATATCCAAAGTGTAACATAAGAATCTATAAGCATGTTTCAAAAAAATCAAAAATAACATTTGAATGTTAATATATAAATAATTTTAAAAATAATAGAAGAAACACATTTATTAAAAAGTCTCTAAAACTCTATAAAAAGTTTCTTAAAACTAAAACACTTTCATTTTCATAAAGTTATTAAATTGTTTCCTTCAAAACCATTTTCTTGGACAATAAAATTTATAATAAAATTTTTATTTTAAAAATACTCTTTTAGAATAAATAAAAACCCTTAAAATGTTTTCTCTAAACAACACATGCCATTAAAATCCATTTTAAATTCAATAATTTCTTTTAAAAATTAAGATTTTATTTTTTTAAAATGTTACAATATTTCATTTTCTTTTCAAAATAATTAATAATTGTAAATTTTTTTATAAAAATCTTGAAACATGTAGAGAAATATTTATAAATAATAATTTTCCTAACAGTGAAAAAATCATGAATGAGTTTACATAAAATATATCTATCAATGTTTTAGATGATGAATTTATAGGTAACAATTAAAATCCATTTTCAAAAACGTGATGTGAATTCTGTTTTTATAATTTTAATTTAAAAATATTATTCAATAATGGTACCCTAGAAAATAATTAATATACATTCATATAAAAACATAGAGTGGAAAATAAATCATTTTATTATGTATAAATGGAAAAATGAACTTGTTTGGAGGGGATGAGAATTATTCATAACATCAGCAAAATATATGGAGAAAGAAATCAATTAATTTAATTCCAAAAAAATTAAGGAGAAAACTAATTCTAATGTCATCATATAATATGAGAAAATGATCTTGTAAAATCATAGTGAATGAGGAATAATTATGACTCAATAAAATATGTTGAGTCTAAAAAAAACCCTTGCAAATTAAGAAATGTTTTCATAGATATCCTTTAAAATATAGAGATTAAAATTAAACGTAATATAACATAAATAAAATTTCATTCATGATGTAATATATATAATAGGATGAATACACAACTTTTAAATAAAAATAGGTTCATAAAAAAAATATCTAAGAGAAATGAAATTGGGATGAAGTAGTCATTCCATAAATCCTACTTAGTTGAATGTTCTCTAACCTCATATATAATAAAAATAATTAGCATAATAATAACTATTAGTAACCTTATTTAAACATATAAACTTTTATAAACTTCATTTATGACCATTTATATTGGTTTGGAATATTTTATTTCTATCATCAAATGTCATTAGTTTTGATTATTTATTTAGTACTTGTTTCAAATTGGAGATATCAATTATTGTTTATATATTTAAATTTTATTATTCCAGGATCATTATATTTATTGTAACATATGTTTTATAATGATTTATAATTTTCTAATTTTATTTCATAAGTACTGTTGTAAGGGCTCGTGATTATGAAGTTGATGACGAGGTTGGTTCAATAATTTTTATCAAACAATGTTGATATATTAAATATGATTTAAAAATTTGTATATCTTTTATATAACATGACAAAAATTATTATATAATTTATTTAAAATATTAACATCATTTATGTGATGCCCCGACCCCAGTTACCCAGATTCGGTGAATTATTTTAATAAATTGGCATGATTACAAGGAATAAACTCGCAAAACACCGATCAGTTTAGCAGTCTTGGAAAATAGATTACATACATGGACGTTACATTACACATTAGAAAATAAAACACAACATAAATAATACTTTTATAAAGACATTAATCTCTATGATTAACCTTACTAGTCAATCATAATACACTTCTTGAAATCCTGAGAAAACTAAAACATAGAAAGGGGTGAGCTTAGATGCTCAGTAAGGATAAAAATATTGCAGAAACATTCATAAATAAGCGTAAACATTTAAGGAAATGTATAATAAAAAAATAGCCTTTTAAACTTGAAATTCAGCATAATATGGAAAAAATAAAATGAAATAATTCCATTTACTTATTCCCATGGATATTCTACTGGTCGAATAATCACATGAAATATCAATAACCACTTTCATAATGATGGAATGCATAATGCCAGACTATCATAACCACATAGTCAAGGCCTTGTTCCAAGACTACAAATAAGATTTTGTCAGGGCCTTGTGCTAAGAAACTAGTTTGTCTTAGGAGACCTACTGATGCATCAAGGAGCTATAGCGGGCTCCACCCATCACTTACTAAGTCCAATGCATTTCTCATATGAATAGGTTTAAACATAACATAAACATTCGTATTAAAACAAATATATGAAGTGTCAATACATTCTCTATAAACCATGAATGGTATAAATATAACACATCCACAGTCAAACATATCACAAAACCTTCAAAACAATATGGATGTTTTGTATCATAATAAATCAACTTCAAATAGGCTTAAAATCCATCAAAGGGTGTTGACATAGATGAAATCAAAAATATTTGAGAGAAATATCTCTTTTTTGAAATCATTTAAAAGTAACATAATTATAATAGAAAACATTTACTTTAAAAATATTCCTATAATCTTGTAAGGGAAGCTTCAAAGATTTTATAATGGCGGAAAATAGCCGCAACCGTTGTATAAGTAAAAAAATACATTCTTACCTTAATGTGGACGAAAATGTTAAAAAAGAACCTTGTTGGGAAAATGAAGGAAAGATTCCTTTATAAAAATACTATAAAAAGTCAAAAAAGGGTATAAATGACTTTAACTCATAGTCTATAAAATAGTAATAATGTTTTGAAATACATTTTTATGAAACATGGATGTGGATGATAAAGAGGTTCCAGTAGATACTTACGTAATAACAACCTCGAATAATAAATAGATTTTGAAATTAACCCTTACCTTGAACTTTCCTTTACTTGAGGGTACGTTTAACCTCTTATATGAAGATATTAGTATGTTATTAAATTATAACAGAACCATATTAATATTTATGATATCATACATTATTCATTTATTACTTTATACTACCCATTTAATAATAATTTCCATGTTGAATTAACATTTTGGGTAATAATCGCTTTCTTTATCGTACATGTTTTAACATGTTACTCTTTATTGTATCACTTAGAACAATATTTAAATACTTAAAGAATATAAAAAATCATTTATATATCATATATTTTGAGAATATAAATATTCATAATAGACATATATATGAAATTAATAAAAATGTTTGTTGACACTGTAGTCCATACGTACGTATAAACGCGGATTCTATTTTCATACCGTATTGAACGGATCTATGTGAATAAGATATATGTAATTAAATATATATATATATATACCTCCAGTAGAATTATTATTTCATATATTACATACTTATTATTAATATATATTTTTATAATTGACGATGAATGGTGAACGTGGAAATGATTCTCATCGTGTCGTGGAGATTGTAATCCGTACGTACGCACGACCGACAATATCATTTCTTTAAAGGATCAGAATTTGATGGTAGATTAATTTTACAAAGAAATTATCATGTTATTTTCAATATTCATATACATATTACTCATCATTCTATGCATAAAAATAACATAGTGTTGAATAACAAATTACACCACAGCGTGGAGACGGTAAGTCGTACGTACGCACGCATGGTGACATTATCATTCATAAGATGGATAGAAAAATGAATATAGTTGTTTCATATTTATAATAACATCACAGTATATAGAATATACTAGAGTTATTATTTTATAATGTAATCAACAAAGAAAGAAGAAGTGGAAGAAGAAAAGAACTTGAAAGAGGGTGGTGAAATTATAACCTTTTCTTCGGGTTCTTCCTTTTGATTTGATAAAAATGGCTTCTTAAGATGTATTTATGACTAAAAGAAGGCATCTAGGATTAATTTATTAAAGTTTAGAGGATATTTGGGTAGGGGTTGGCTAAGACAAATGGATTTGGAGGTGTGAATTTGAGAGAAGGGGAAGTGCCCCTTTATAAGAAGGGTGAGGGGAACCATAGGAAAACATAAAATATTATTTTATAATAAATTCATTTTCGGTTTCTAATGGCTCCAAAATGAATTATTTAAAATACAAGGTGAGTATGGGTCGAAAAAAACTCAACGAATAGGTTTTAGATAGTATTAGTATACCATATTAACCATAACTTTTAGATTTAACTCTTAGTTAATTAGTTTGACATTTACCATGTCTCTTTGTATTTTTGTATTATATGGTTAATAAAATTACTATAAAATACCAATATAACCCCAATTGATTCATTAATGTCATATATATTATTATATAAGTTTTTTGGACGAACCATATATTTTCATGACTATTATATCAATTAATAATATAATATTTGACTATTATATAAGTCTTTTGTTTAAAAAACTATTTTATGTCAATTTTGACACTCTTTGGTATTTGTTTTTTTGATAAAATAATAACAGCATGATTACATGAAAAAAATATATTTAATCAATCCTAACATGTCATATTCACCTAGAAAGTTCGTGTATGTTATAAAAACATTGAAATTTTATTTATTTTAATACTAATAATACCATTTATTTGATTCTTTCATTAATGAGGTAATTACTACATCATCATTGTTTCATTGATAAATTTATTTATTTAATCACTAAAAAATATAAATAAAATACCATTATGTAGGAAATATTTTTATTATTCTAATGAATATTTATAGTCGAATTTATCTTATGGATAACCATATATTAAAAATGGTTTAGTTAGTGAACTTTGATTTTAACTCTTTTAACTATTCTTTAAATAAAAAAAAATAAATGTCTTAATATAATCTAAGTGAACATAAAGGGTCATATTTTATTGATAAGGTTTTTTTTTCTAATTACACTGATAAAATATAATTAGGACATGTGTTAGGGTAATAATAATATCATTTTTACCCTTAATTACCGTATTTATTTTTAAACAGGGTAAATAAAAGTAAAAAGTTACCATTCACCAAAAATTATTTTTATCTTGTTGGACAAAATTTTTCTTCTAGATATTAACCATGTCTCTCGGAGTTTCTAAATTCAACTTACGAAAGTGGTAAAATTATGTTTTATGTAAAATTTCAAATGCTACTTGGAGGTGGGTAAAAGACGGTAAAAAGTTCGATAAAATTATTATATATCTAAAATTATTATAAACTGACTCCAATGAATTACATTGAATTTATATAGGTATTATGTATATAATTTGACCTATAATAAATTTATATAAAATAAATAATTATTTAAATAAAAAATCATTTTTAAACAATAACATAGTGTTTTTCACTATTCATCAAAAATTGAAAGTTTTCAAAAAAAATACCAAAAAATTACCCTAGGATAATTTCGATATTCTGATTCCAAAAATGATGTCTATTTTTCCAAATTAAATACATAACAGTTTAATTTATTAATTTAAAATTAATTCTTGTTGTTAAAACTAAAAGGCGTATTTTTTAGAAATAATAACTATCAAAAGATTGACACTTTTTTATGTCCACTTTCAAAGTAAAATTAAATACAATGACCAGTATTGGATTAAATGGTAAAAATATAATCTATTTATACTTCCAACCCATTAAATTTATAATTTAACACAATAAATTATTTTGATTAAAAAAGATGTTTTCAGTTAAAATATATTATTTTTCACTATTCATCCAAATATGAAAGTTATCAGAAAAACCCCAAAACTTTATTGAAACTAAATTATTATGTCCCAATTATAAATAAGATGTTTATTTTTTTCAAATTGAATATATGGAAATTTCAACTATTAGATTTAAAAAGGGTTCTCCATTAAAAGGCAGTAAAATTGCATTTTTTGAAAAATACATCTTTTATCTAAAAAAATGTATTTGTTTTACATTATGTCTAAGAAACTAATAATATGGATTCTAAAATTATAAGGATTATATATATAGTTCAAAAATCAGTTAATACAATTTATAATCGCTTTTGAACGACTAGTTTGGTATGTCATGGTGCGCTTGAACTCGGTGTTGCGTGTAGTACAATTTATTGAATTACATTGAATAAATAACGTACTATGAAATCTTGAGGTGGTACATTCTCCCCTCCTTCAATAAATTGCATCGTCACAATTTGAAATTTTTATTCAAAAATAAAATGTTGAAAATGGAAAATATGTTTATGGAGAACTCATATAAAAAATTTGGTTAATAAAATTTTGTCTTAATAGCAGTGAGTATATATATATATATATACTTGATAAGTTAGAGTTACATCGTTTAACTAATTCCTACCACAAACTCATATTTCACTCCAAAAGATTTCAAAAAAATATTATATTCATCATAATCATATAGGGTTCCAAAAAAATTAATTTATAATTCATCTACCGGACCTTTTAATAAAAACTACATTATTCATTCTGGTGCATCCCGTGGTCCAGTTGTAGGTGATACACCCTTGTCTCGCTTCAGTTGTGAGTTCATGTTTCACGGCTTTTCCGGACGCGACAGGATGCCGCCCGACCTCTGGGTTTTCCTTTTATGGAAATCCAAAAATAATCTAAAACTATAATTATCAAAAATACTTCTCCCCAAACTCACAGTCCTAAATTTATAAGGAAGGTAAACACAATGATGATCCTTTTTGCGACATAATAACATGTGAACACCTCCATCATGTATTCTTTTAAAACACTGCAACATCCTAAATTACCATAAATCCTTATTGATAACATTCATGCTCCCTTATTCCTTATAGAATAATAGATACACGCCTTCTATCCAAAAGATTTGTAAACTCCAAAAATGATGGAATATACAAATCATTAATCAGTTTCAAAGAAGTCAAGAATATTCAATATAACTTATCCAAATCAACCATCTCTTATTCCAAAATCACTACCTCATTATCAGGACCATATTAAGGACTACCTTTCCTTCAACCGTGTATTTTACAAAAAGTGCATCTTACTATTAAGTCACTTTTCTCAAAACAATATAATCTCATATCCTCAATAAAATAGTATTGCAGTTCAATCCTTATTTATCTCCATAATTCATATAACCAGTATATCATTGATACAACACTCAAATGAAATAATTCTATATTAACAACATAAGAACACTATTCATTCCACTTCACATGAGGTTGTAACATAACTTGATTATTATCAAATAGCATCATTTAAGGTATACTCTGATGACTAAGACATTGATTCGCATAGTGTCCCAATGCCTTGCAGATGAAGAATTGTACATTTGAAATTTTTTTCTTACCCTTGCAATCACGTACTTGGTGTCCTTTTTCTCCACACTTATACCAAAATCTCATTCCCTTTAAACATTTACCATGGTGATTCTTTCCATAGTTATCACATATGGGATAATCCTTATTTTCCCTCTTCCCTTTATCCAATATTCTCTATTCCATCGTTTTCTTGTCTTTCTTCCATTCAAATCCATAGGACTCATAGAATTATTTAATTATCTTATTAACTCATGATACTATTATTCACATGTTGAGAATATATGGGAGACTGTTCCCCATCTAAATGTTTTCTTAATACTATGAAAGATATGATCCTTATTTACTCTTTGGATCATACGTATTCTTGGAGTTCACATTCCTTCTATTGGGTGACATTTCTATACAATGACATACACTAGGCCAGTTTAGGAATTACAATGAATAATTCCAAAATTGTAAAATACCTAACATAAATTGAACAGTTTATGGATATAATCCATAAAAATATTTTCTTTGGGAAGGTATATACTCAAAAATCTTTCATAATGATTTGTAAAGAAAATAAGAATTATCCTAAGCATATCCCCCGGGTGTGTCGTAACCAAGAGTGCATTAAGGCCCGTTGTCATGCACTGGTTCCTGTTCGAGTCTACCTCAAAGCGGTGTTTTCGGGTTTTACCCCTAGGTACATTTATGCCAGAGCAACCTCTACCTGCTCGTATCCAGACAGGGATCTATTTTCTTGGAAAACTCACAAAATCTCTACATTACCAAAATTCTAGAAAGTTCTTCTATACTAATCCTCAAAGTATATCTTACGGTAATGTGCTCTAATCAGAGTTTATCTAATTCTAGTTTCTAAGGTTCTTTCTAAACATCCTCTGATACCAACTGTAATGCCCCGACCCCAGTTACCCCGAGTAGGTGCATTGTTTTAATACATTGGCATGATTATAAGAAATCAAGTCCCAAAAAACCGATCAGTTTAGCAGTATTGTAAAATAGATTACATACATAGAAATTACATTACACTTTAGAAAATAAAATACAACATAAATGATCCTTTGAGAACTCCATTAATACCCTAGCTTAACCCTACAAATCAATCATAATACACTTCTTGGAATCCTGAGAAAATTAAAACAAAGAAAGGGGTGTGCTCAGATGCTCAGTAAGGATAACAATATTGCGGAAACTTTCATAAATAAGCATAAACATTTAAGGCAATGTATAACTAAAACAATGCCTTTTAAAACATGAAATTCAGTATAATATTGAAAAAATAAAATGAAATAATTAAATTTACTTATTCACGTGGATATTCTACTAGTAGAATAATCACATGCAATATCAATAACCACTTTCGTAATGATGGAATGCATAATGCCATACTATTCTGACCACATAGTCAAGGCCTTGTGCCAAGACAATGAATATGATTTTGACAAGGCCTTATGCCAAGACACTGGTTTGTCACATGAGACCTACCGATGCATCGAGGAGCAATAGCAGGCCCCACCCGTTACTTACTAAGTCCAATGGATTCCTCATATGAACATGTTTAAACATAACATAAAGGTTTGTATTAAAACTAGCATATGAAATGTCAATACATTCTCTATAAACGATGATTGGTATAAAAATAACACATCCAGATTCAAACATATCACAAAACCTTAAATACAATATGGATTTTTTTTATCATAATAAATCAACTTCAAAAAAGCTTAAAATCTATCAAAGGATGTTGACATAGATGAAATCAAAACTATTTGAGAGAAATATCTCTTTTTTTGAAATCATTTAAAAGGCACATAATTATAAAAGAAAACACTTACTTTGAAAATATTCTGATAAGCTTTTAAGGGACACTTAAATGATTTTATAATAGTGGAAAATAGTCCCACCCTCCGTATAAGTTAAAAAAGACATTCTTACCTTAATTTTGTCGAAAAGGTTAAAAAGGTCCTTGTTTGGAACACAACGAAAAGATTCCATTATAAACATCTTATAAAAAGTCAAAAAAAGGTATAAATGGCATTAAACCATGGTTTATAAAATAGTAATAATGTTTTGAAATACATTTTTCAGAAACATGGATGTGGATGATAAAGTGGTCTCAGTAGATACTTACGTAAAAACAACCTCGGATAATAAAGAGATTGTGAAATTAACCATTACCTTGCACTTTCTTTTAGTCAACGGTATGTTTAACCTCTTTTATGAAGATCTTAGTATGTTATTAAATTATAACAGAACCATATTAATATTTATGATGTCTTACATGATTCATTTATGACTTTATACTACCCATTTAATTATAATTTACATGTTAAATTAACATTTTCAGTAATAATGGCTTCCTTTATCGTATGTGTTTGAACTTGTTACTGTTGATTGTATCACATAGTCCAAGATTTAAATACTTCCCAAATATTAAAAAATATTTGTATATCATATATTTTTAGAATATATATATGTATAATAGACATATATATGAAATTAAAAACACCATTTATGGAGACGGTAGTTCGTACATACGCGTAAATGTTGATTCTGTTTTCATATCGTATTGAACAGAACTATGTCAATAAGATATATGTAAGTACATATATATATATATATCCTGTAGAATTATTGTTTCATATATTACATACTTATTAGTAATATATATTTTTATAATTGTCGATGAATGGTGAACGTGGAAATGAATCTCATCGCGTCATAAAGATGGTAATCCGTACATACGCACGAGCGACAATATAATTTCCTTAAAGGAGTGTAATTTGATGGTATATTAATTTTACAGAGACAATATCATGTTGTTTTAATTTTTTATATAAATATTACTCATCATTATATCGATCCAAATAACATAGTGTTGAATAACAAATTACACCAAAGTGTGGAGACGGTAAGCCGTACGTACGCACACATGGTGACATTATCATTCATAAAATGGATAGAGTAATGAATATTGTTGTGCCATATTTATCATAAAATCACAGTATATATAATATAATAGAGTAATTATTTTTAAATGTAAACAACAAAGAAAGAAGAAGTGGAAGAAGAAAAGAACATGAAAGAGGGTGGTGAAATTATTTCCTCTTCTTTGGGTTCTTCGTTTTCATTTGATCAAAAGGGCTTCTTAAGATGGATTTCTGACTAAAAAAAGTCATATAGGATGAATTGAGGGAAGTTTAGAGGATATTTGGGAAGGGTTTGTCCATGAAAAATGGCTTTGTAGGTGTGAATTTGAAAGAAAGGGAAGTTCCCTTTTATAAGAGGGGTGACGACCACCTTAGAAAAATTTTTAACATATTATTTTATTATAAATTCATTTTTGGTTTCTAATGGATAATAAATGAATTATTTAAAATATAAGGTGGTTATGGGTCGAAAAAAACTCAACAAATAGGTTTTAGATAGGTTTAGGTTACCATATTAACCTTAACGTTTTTATTTAACTCTTAGTTAAATAGTTTGACATTTACCATGTCTCTTTGTATTTTTTCTTATATGGTTAATAAACATACTATAAAATTCCAATATAACCCAAATTGGTTCATTAATGTAATATATATTTTTATATATGTCTTTGACCGAAACATATATTTTTAGTACGATTATATCTATTAATAATATAATATTTGTTTTAAAAACTATTTTATGTCAATTTTGACACTCTTTGGTATTTGTTTTTTTGAAAAAATAATAACAGCATGATTACATCAAGAAAAAAATTTAATCAATCATAACATTCTATATTCACCTAATAAATTCGTGGATGTCATTAAAACTTTTAAATTATATTTATTTTAATATTTATAATACCATTTATTTGATTCTTTCATTAATAAGGAAATTACTACGTCATCATTGTGTCATTAATAAGTTTGATTATTTAATATTTAAAATTTATAAATAAAATACCATTATGTATGAAATATTTTTATATTTATAATGAATATTTATAGTTGATTTTATATTATGTATAACCCTATATTGAAAATGGTTTAGTTATTAAACTTTCATTTTAACTGTTTTAACTCTTCTTTAAATAAAATAATAATAAATGTCTTAATCAAATCCAAGTAGACCTAAAGAGTCATATTTCATTTCTAAGGTTTTTTTGGTCGAATTAAACTTATCCAATAGAAATATGACATGTTTTAGAGTAATAATAATATCATTTTTACCCTTAATTACCCTATTTACTTTTAACCGTGGTAAATAAAAGTAAAAAGTTACTATTCATCCAAAATTATTTTTATCTTATTGAACCACATTTTACTCCTTGATATTAATTTTGTCTCTCATATTTTCTAAATTCAACTCATAGAAGCGGTAAAATTATGTTTTATGTAAATTAGAAAATGCACCTAGGAGGTGGGTAAAAGACGGTAAAATGTTCGATAAAATTTTTATATATCTAAAATTATTATAAACAAACTCCAATGAATTACATTTAATTTATATAGGTATTATGTATCTATTTTGACATAAAATAAATTTAAATAAAATAAATAATTATATAAATAAAACGATGGTTTTAAACAATAACTTAGTGTTTTTCACTATTTATTAAAAAATGAAAGTTTTTAGAAAATTACGAAAAATTAACCCTAGGACAATTTCAATATTATGAATCCAAAAATGATGTTTATTTTACCAAATTCAAAACATATAATTTTAATTTATTAATTTAAAATTAATTCCCATTGTCAAAACCAAAAAGATTATTTTTAAGAAATAATAACTATTAAAAGATTGACACTTGTTTATGTCAAATTTCATAGTAAAATTACATAAAATGACCATTATTGGATTAAATGGTAAAAATATAATCTATTTATACATCCAAACCATTAAAATGTATAATTTAACACTATAAATTATTTTGATTAAAAAATTTGTTTTCATTTAAAATATAGTATTTTTAAATATTCACCCAAATATAAATGTTATCAGATAAAATACCAAAAATTTGTTGAAAATAAATTATTATGTCCCGATTATAAAGAATAAGTTTATTTTGTCAAATTGAATATATAAATGTTTCAAATATTGGATTAAAAAAGGGTTCTCCATTAAAAGGCGGTAAAATTGCATTTTTTTAAAAATACTTCTTTTATCTGAAAAATTGTATTTGTTTTACATTATGTCTAAGAAACTCATAATATGGATTCTAAAATTATAAAAATTATATATATAGTTCAAAATTCAGTTAATACTATTCATAACTGCTTTTGAACGACTGGTTTGGTAAGTCGTGGTGCGCTTGAACTCGGTGTTGCTTGTAGTGCAAGTTATTGAATTACATTGAAGAAATAACATACTATGAAATATTAGGATGTTACAATTTATGCTTCCATACTAAAATATTATGGAAATTTTTCGCATTTTTCATGTATGTGGTTAAACTGGCTAAAACAAGAACAAGTTATTTTTAATGGATTAATAGGTTATGGGATAATTTAGTTATAATATCATTATTACATATTTATAATTAAATTATTCAGATTTAAATATTTTTTCGGATCATATTATATGATTTTTATAAAAAATACTTAGTATAAAGGGGAATATGTTATATCCATTCAGTTTGAAGTCCACACTTATAGATATGTGATGTGTTTATTTTCCATAGATCAGGGAAGAGATATAGAATAGTTCAAAATTTTAAATTCTTAAAAATTTTATAAATAATTTATTAATCTCTTAAATAAACTTTTAGAACCATCTTTCTAAGTAGGTTACAAATAATGGACCACGTCACTTATAGAGGTAGTAGTATGCGCGTAATACAAGAAACATTTTAAATTTTCTATGTAATAAAAGGAAATGTTGGTTAATTATTATTACATAATAATAAAATAAATAAATTATATTATTAATATAGAGTTAATTATAATGTAATCAATAAAAAATATCTTAATTATGTTGAAGAGGAAATAAAATAATTTAGATGGAAATGTAGTAATTTGAAATTTTTAGCTTACTCCTTAAAAAATTCCATCAGGAAAAAGGATTAAGACTTTGATACGTACTCTATAGAGAGGAAGATAACCTCTATGAAGTGCATAAGAGTTTTTATGTAGTATTGTTTTATATTTTAGTTTAAAATAAGAGACTTGGGGTGTGAACTGAAGTGAGGTGATGATGGCTCATTTTATAAGGGAGATGAGTGGTGGTTTTGTAAATTATAAAATGAAATTTCATTATTCAAAGGTACACTGAATCCATTAATGAAAAATAATGACTTATAATAAGATAGACTTTAATTAAGATTCAAGTACCCATTTTAAAAAAAAATTAACATCTTTTTAAGATTTTTAAACTTTTATTATTCACTTTTTCCATTTTTGGTTTTCACAATGATGACTAATTGTTACAAAAGTGATTTACTAATAAGGAATAAACATAAAATGGGGAATAATAAATATTTTAGAACTAATTATTCATTATATGAATTAATCTTTCCAAATAAAATTTAGATTTTATTTTAAAAAAAAAATCTAACATTAGTTTATGTAATAGGTAAACCCCCATTTTTAGAATGATAATTTTTATGTCTACAAATAATTTTAAGGATAATATGTTTATTTTTTTGGTTTTTTCTTAAATTAATAAGTTTCTTATTATAAAATGATAGTTATATGGCCTATAAATCAATAAAAAATACAATTATAACTTTTGAAATAAAATTTTAAGAAATATATGAGAAATATTTTTTTATTATATTACAAGATAACTTAAGCTTCTGAATGTTAAACAAAGTATTTAAAAGTTAAACATAATATTTTTAATTTCATCATTTCACACCATGAATGTATTTTTATTTATTTATTTTATAATTATATTATAAAATGGTAATAAATGCTTTGTTTTTAGTAAAAACATTATTTTCACTATTCACTACAAAATCAGTTATTTAAAAAAATATAAAAATTTACCCTGATCTAATTTTTACATGATGAATTCAAAAATTAAGATCATTATACAAATTAAAAATTGTCCATTTATCTTTTTAACTAAAAAATACAAAATATAAGAACAAAATATTTGAAAAATGAAAATTTAATTGTTTATTGATATTATTTCATGCGTGTTTCTAATTTAAAAATAATTATATATTTCATCATATATAATATTAAAATTATTTTATTTTGATAAAACATTAAATACATAAAAATAGTTTTTTAGGAAGAACAATCCTTTTCAATAATAAATCATATAAATTGTTTATCCTCTAAATATAAGAAATTTTAGTTGAGGAATATATTTTTATTTACTATATAATTTATTATTATAAAAATTTTCTAATTAATAAAAATCTAATATTTCATGGATTCTTTCACTTAGGTGTTGTTGTAGA
The DNA here is from genome assembly GCA_963277665.1 of Viscum album. Classification (NCBI taxonomy): domain Eukaryota; kingdom Viridiplantae; phylum Streptophyta; class Magnoliopsida; order Santalales; family Viscaceae; genus Viscum; species Viscum album. The sequence goes on along the minus strand of OY728151.1, from coordinate 283,938,180 downwards.
ACAATCAATCAAACATATTATTAATTTACAGAAAAATACATATTCCAAAATATTATAGTGTTATTAGATTAGCATGTGTGAAATATAGTTTTAATCAACTATGTAGACTATATTGAACCTGAATCAGAATTTCTGATTGATTTTTAAAATAGAAACAACTATGGAAATATAAATATTTTATAAAGGGATGTTGTGAATTTTATGGTAAACTAAAGACCATGGCTTTTAAGTGAGGTCACGAGGTAAGGAGATGTATTTTAAATTCAAAGGGGAATGAATCTCACTAGGCATTACTAACTAAATATAGGGCAAATGTAGAATCTATAAAAGGGATGTACTATTGTGGCTATTGTTTCTCTATTATTTGAGATTTAATTTTCAAATTTTACCCATGTAACATTCTTCTTCTCTCCCATCCCCATGGGTATCCTTTGCACGAAGGTGAAAAAAACTTTGGTGATTAGGGAAGGGAATAAATGAAAATTTAATTATTTATTTCTGTACTGATATGAATATAATCTCATTTTTTGTTAATTAGATTTAATATTCAGTGGTAATTTATATTTTTAAATTAGATGGTGTTTGATTTATTTATTATGATTATATTTTCCCTTTGGTTGATGATAATTTATCGTTGTCCACTGAGTTTTGTATAAATATTATATAATAGACTATACTGATTGGTGAAGTGCTTGGAGGATACTAAAACATGTGTGAATAGAGTAGAATATTCTTCGGTTTCTTAAGAAATCCTAAACTCAATCGGAATTTACTAAGTAATTAAAAAGATTCTCACTATTAGGTATCATTGACATCATTTCCCCAAAATATTCAGGGGGATATAAAAAGTAAATAATGTTTTCAATATGGACTTTACCATATCCATTCAGTTAATGGTGAGTGATGAAGTAATTGTGAAACCAATAATTAGGCAATTAATAATAATAATACAAAATATTTGAATACTATAATAGAATTATAATTATATATCAAACCCCTATCACATCAATTTAATATCACTTTATTTTAATCTACTTATTTCATTTTCTTTAATTATATTTCAAAATAAAATAATTCATATCATACTACATTTTCTATTCATTGTGAATATCAGTGTGTTGTGGTTTATGGAACTAATATTTTTTTAAATTATACCAACAGAGGATGTTTAAATTGAAAAATTTATGGTAAAGATATAATTTCCATCTTTAATATGGATTTTAGAATGAATAAAATTAAATGATACTGACTTTTCTATAGATATAATAAATAGCCACACCCTTCCAATAACCATTTAAATAACCATACATGAAACCATAATATCAACCAACACCTTTCCAGAAAAAGGAGAAATTGTCATAGTGATTAACAAGTTCATGAATTCCAAAATAGAATAAAAAATGATTAGATATTGATTAGGTGAGAAATTATGTGAAAGAATTTGATTATTTATCTTGAAATCCTAGTGGATATTTTGTATAAAAGTCTCAAAAAATTTATTTCTCAACCGTTCCCCAATTATAAAGGAAAAGTAATCTATGTGTCTACTAAAAGTGGTAAGGAAATACTCTATAACAAGCATTATTTCAAGATGAAACAACCCACTACTAAGTAAAACTAAACATAAAACGTTGATAAGGAACCTAGAAATTAGTCCAAATATCAAGAAAAACTAGCAGAGGATGAAAATTCAAAAAGAAAAAAAGAGAGAATAAAGACTCAAATACATAAATATGAAGGTTATAAGAAACATATTCCACTTTCAATCTCCCCGAAAGATAATCTAATAAAGTAATATTCAAGAGGATTTAATTAAAAGATTATTTTATGATTTCTTCAAAGAAGTATAAATAAAAATTCCAATCCTTATAACTCATAAAAAATTCTAATCCATTGTATGTCTCTCAAGGACATATTCACTAAAAATGGGATATTTCATAGGAAAGAAATAATAAGTTTTGGGAGATGTTTTTTATCCCTAATTACCCAACAACATAACATAAAAAAGTAGTATTAAAATAAATTATATATCTATTTTAGGATTTCTTCCATGACTTTTAAAGCGTCATTTTATAATCTAGGTTACACAATAAATATAATGAAATGTTTTTTTATTTTCATTATTTCATATAAGAAAATTGAATCCCATAAGAGTATCTCATAAACATGGAAACATATCCAATGAATTTCTATCACGAGTCTTGGAATATTGGTTAGTCTCAATCTAAAATATAACCTTTCTATTTGACATAAACGTGCATAAAATTGTGGAATATATAACACTACAACAATCACACATAATCTTAGGTAGTCCATTATTGAAGGTTGGTAATACCATCACCAATATACGGAAGAGAAATCTCACCATGGATTTTGGTGAGAAAATTATCCATTTCAATATTTCAAATTCTAAAAAGAATCATCTGGGGGATAATTCTCTCCTTACATTGATACACATTTTGGAGGTTGAGCCTCATCAACAATTAGGTATTTCATAATAAATTTTACCATTATGAAACTAATTATGATTTTAATCTATGGTAATCGATTTTTTTAGATATAAAAAATTATATCTTTAGTTAGTATGAAATGATCACAAATGAATTACTTGATGGATTTTATTTTTGGTTTAATAAAGCGGAAGATAAAATTCAATTTTTTTTCAGTAAATTTGACCTTTGAATATGAGAAACCCAAGTTTGATTTCAACATTAAAAGGACCCACAACCCTGGAATTGAAACCCCTTCCAACAAATCTTATGTATTTTCACATCTGTGAGGGGGAAATTTTTTTAGTAATCATTATTATCATAATTTATTCAAACAAATATAAATGTTTGATTGATATTTTAAGGTAATGTGTTCAAGAAGTAGGATAGAGTTTGGGATATATATGTTAAGTAAAACCTAAAATTTAATTTTAAAAAAATTTACTAGAAGAAAACAAAAAACCTATTAAGGAGACTCAAAGAAGAATCAATCTAACCATAATAGAGTTAATGGAGAAATAAATATAAAATCTATCTGAAACATGAATAATCTTCCTTGTCTTTGACTCGCAACCGGTCAATCCCTTTTATATAGTTCCTAAATACAATACTGCTCATAGTGTGAAATGACCAAAAGTAATTGATCCTTATTATAATTCATAATAGTTTTACAGTGTGTATAAATTATTATATGTTGATCTATTTCAGTAGAATTGATAATTTACATATTCCCTTTATTGATCGAATGTTATAATTATTAGCTGGAAAGACTCACAATTGTTTCATATATAGATTTTCATGTTACATTCAGGTTTCCATTATGCCAAAGGATCTAGAGAGGAATATATATATAAAACCTCATGATATCTTTTCATATATAAGGATCCTATTTGGATTTTGTAATGCACTAGGTCTATTCTAGATATTTATGGTATGTTTTTTTCTGATCATATTAATAACTTGTGAGAAGTATTTTTTTATCATATCACTATTTCTAGAAACTTGTTTAATCTTTTTTGAAAAAATGGATATATTTGTGAAAACATTCATTGAAATAAACAATGTATTTAATTTTAAGAATATTTATTTTAGGTTTTAAAGAGGTATAGTGATGGGTAATTTTATTTTTTAAATTACAATTGAGGTGGATAAGTTTATAATTATAGTGGTATGTTTTTTAAAAAATGTAATTAAAGCTGATAAATTTATAATTATTTTGATATATTAATTTTCCTATCCAACCTATGTGAATCAGGTTAGAACCTTTCTACGAAATACTATACTATACATGAAATTCAATAAATACATCATTATTTTTCCTATTCAACTTTCTAGATTACTATTTAATGATAGTAAATTTATTCATAATGGTAATTTTTAATAATATTTTTTATGAACTAATGATTATACTTATCACACCACTAGTAATAAAATCACACAACTAGGAACAACACATTGAAAAACATTTTGATGTCTCTAACCATGTTTTCGGAGTATTTTTTCTAATAAATAAAATTAAAACAATTCCATATTAATTAAGAAAAATTAAAATTATATTAACCCAATATATAACCATTTAAAATTAATTCTTATCATTTTTTTTCTTTGGAAAAATTATAATAATAATTTTTGGGACCTATAATAATTTTTCTTAGATCATTCTTTTATTAGGTGTCTAATAATAAAGTCATGTGGAAATCCAAGGATCCTAAGAATGATTCCACTAATATGATAATTTTATTTACAGGAAAATGATATGAATGGTTAATAGAACCATATATTAGGTAATCTGATAGGCTACCTAATGCAGGTGATGTTGAAATTTGAGAAAAATATCAATTGAATTACCTAATTCTTGGATAATAACTATATTTGATTAATGGGGAGGTACCCAAATAAGAATATATAGAAAAATTACTAATAATATATCATGTTATTACTCAGTTATACCCATAATAATTCGTAGGCTAAAATATGTGGAACAATTATGTATTTGGGAAGGTCTACATTTGTGGAAAATAAATAATGGTCCAATGATGGGAAGATTTCTATATTTTTGTGACAAATAATCTGTCGTGGAATTTTTATACACTCTATATTGTGTATTCTACTTTGGACTAAAAATTAATAATGGTAATTTCTAAAATTAAATATATAATGACCCACATTGTATAAGGATACCAATGAGATTTTAATAAAATGTATTAAATGCCAATTTTCTAGAATCATCACCAAAAGGAATGAAATTCCACCAACACCCACAATTTTATGTGAAATATTTGAATTTTTTTTAATATAATTCCAAAAACTTTTCCCTATATCCATTGGTAACTCTTACATATACCTGTAAGTAGATTATGTTTCAAAATGGGTAGAATTTAAATCCATCAACGTTGATTATGTTAGTGTTTTTTTATTTTTTCAATGATATTTTTCTATATATTTGGAGTCCTAAGAGAAAAATTAGTGATAAATGGATTCATATCTACAGTATTAGAATTAAATAAGATATGAGGAAGTATCAATTACATTACAAAACACCTGAATCCTATAACCTAAAACTACTAACCACTCCAAAAATAGAGATTAATGTAATCCTATGGAATTAATTCAGGTTGAATGGGAAGGATTAGATCTAAAGGTTGGAATAATATTTATGGTCTTCTTAAATATATTACAGAACACTAATTGGAGTTATACCAATGATTTTTAATTAATGTTAAAGATATTAGATACATTTGGAGTGGGTGAAAGATTTTTATTTAGAAGTTATGAAGATGAATATTAATCTATAAATATTTGGAAAGAAAATGTGATCATATTTGTGGGAGAATGAATAAATTAGAAGACAACATATTAATAATATAAAATTTTAAAAGTAGTGTGGATCATAAAATATTAATTAATAAAAGTAACTTCCAACTAGAGAAAAAATTATTCGTTTAAAATTTATGAATCAAAATATATATAAGTATGATTTTTACCAAGGTGAGATGACCTTTTATTATATTTAATGTACACCTTTTTGTTTTTTCTTCATTATATATGGACATAAAAATACATTAATGCTTACTGGGAATAATAAAATGAAATACTACAAAAAATATTCCATTAGAAATAATAGTGGAAATAACACACTTCTTTTTCTCATAGTAATAAGAACCATTATATATTTCATTTACATAACACTTTATTCATTGAAAAGTTTTAATTGAAATATTTTCCAACTCATAAATCTATTAGAATTGATTGAGAAAACTATATAAATTAAATGTATGGAAGGGATCATTTATTTTTTATTATTTTAAAATTTAATTTTTTTTCTTTTTAACCCTTAATTTTGTATTTCACTTTCAAATTTTTGTTTTTTAATTTTTTATTTATTTTTTATCTCAATTTTATGTCACATTCAAACTCAAAACCTATTTGAATTATTAGAAAAAAATTAACCCTTTTTCTAAACGTAATTGTACTCTTAAATAACAAATTTTAAAATATTAAGCGAACTATATTAGTAAAAAACATTTATTTTTGAATCTCATGTCATGACCGGGTACCCTACATTTAAAATCACTTACCTAAGCTGATTTTGAAAGAATTTTTATAAATCTTTAAAAATTCTCCAATTTCATGACAAAAAAATACATGGATGAATTAATAGAACATACCACGACATATAGTTAAAAATATTATCCATTATATACAATGTGTTATAAGTGATTAATAAATTATTTTGAATTAAAATCCCTTTTATAATGGGATACTATTTTTTACTACCTTGAAACATTAACATTATAACCCTTAACATTAATTAATTACCTTAATAGTTAGCCACCTTATAAAAAATATTGATCTAATGATATTTATTAGTTAATTCATGATCTCAAATGAACAAAAGTGCATGGAGAGTACAAATTGGATAATCTAAATTGAGTTTCAAAAGCATCATAATATTTTATTCATGTTTTATTTTAGTGGTGATTCTTAAGGTCCTAGAAAAAAATAAAAATTGATGGAAATATCTCCAAAAACTAGGTAATTGAATTTCATATAATTACATAAAAATAAAAAGTTCATATCTTTCCTAATAATTGAAATATATACTAAAAAGAGTAAAATCTATTCTATTGAAGGTCATAATGTCACGAACCATCTCAGACACCCTTCTACCCTGACACCGAAGCTTGTACTGACAATGTCTGATGGGAATTCTCAATCCCCACAGGTTGGAAACTAGCATAAAAATCATACAAGATAAAAGGGGGAATGAATTTCCCAAAAAGAATGTTTAAGATAAAAGATACGTGTTAATTAGTATGCTCAACACACCAAAAGGAGAATTACTAGAAACCAAATATGTATAACAAAAACCAAAAATAGTACATCCTCGATGTAATCAATATCTAGAAGGATAATAACATAGTCATCCAAAAGGAAACATCACTCTATTCCCCTAGTATTTTGATACTCCACCGCCTCCTAGTGGAACTCTCCCTTTGTTCAGACTTGGCATAAAAAAGCTAAAAATTCATCTATTAAATGATAGGTTTTGATCTATAAAGGCTTGTAGGGTCTCATTAAGTGTTCCATAACATATACTATAATAATAAAGAAAATATGATTTCTATTTTCATTAAATATATAATGGAATAATATATTATTTTCACATTTTTATCTACAAATGATTCTTTTCAAAGGATTGAAAACATTAAAAACATGACCTAAATAATAATTTTATAAAATAATTATATAAATCAACTACTGTGAATAAAAAAGTTATATAATAAATGGAATATATATCAATATAATAAAAACAATAACAATGGTTAACTCCCCTATGGTACATTAGTTTATATATATATGATCCTCACACTTCCAATATTAGTGATAACATATATGTATGTGTACTCATGTCACTCAGGTTTAGGAAAATTTGGACTCATCAACATCACATTGGGGATGAGATCTATCAAACTAGGTTTTTTAATGTAGTCATCATCAATAAATTTCCACATAATCATCATCCTAGATTGGATGTACTAAAAACCCCACTAACTACCTAGCCAAGATTTTGTTCAATAAATAAATATAAAAATGAAAAATCAATACATTTAAAATCAATAAGCATTTAAAATTAAATGTCCCATTTTTCCATTCAATATTCCAATTCAATTTTAAAATAATAAACTATGTTTTTTTCATTTCAAGATCATTCAATACCAAACCAAAAAAAGGTTTTCATCATTTCAATTTAATCATTTTTTTAGATCATTTAATCATGTCTCTCATTTTCAAATTACCCACAAAATTCCAATTCTGTTAGAATTTATGGTTTTATCCCAAAATCCAATTCATTTATTATTCAAATCCTAAATAATATAGGGTTGTATTTTTATTAATATAATGATATATATTTTAAAAAAATAAATCAAATCATGTTTCTAATTATATTGAAATACTCATATAGAGCCACCAAACTTTTATCATAGATCACTAAATAAAATATCTACGCCAATAATGGGATTCTATAATAAAGAATAACAGAACTACAGAACATGAAATAAAACCTATAAATAAGATCCTATAAAATAGATTTTATATCCATCAAAAACAGGATGAACTAATACCCTCTAAATAAGAGAGAGTGAGATACCGGAAGAAAAATTGTGAGAGGATATTCACATACCCAAAAGAGACCGAACGAGATCTACAACGCTTAGATACAATAAAAAAAGTATTTGGAGGAGTTAGAAATGCTTCGAGAGTTCCGATAAAGCCTAGAAAATCATATAGGGTTTAATGGGGGTCAAATTAAAGATAAAATTGGGGTTTGGTATTTTAAAATAATTTCTCTGACATTAAGAAATATTAGTGCATAGTTACATTGGTAAGGCCCCATGGTTAGACAAAATCTGTTCCCTAGCCATGTGACCCTACAATTTAGTTAATAATTTCTACTTGGTGGGTGCATGGTTTTTAAAACTAATCACTAACCATTAACATCATCATATTCCACGGTTGTACCAATTTCATTTATGGGGAACATCGTATTCCCAAACCATGGTCCAATCAAGAATAACCTGGAAACATCCAAAAATATTCCATCTCTCCTTTGAAACAAACTGAGACAATCCCATACCAAATCACTATCAAAAGAAGGTCAAGGTGTACCAAAAAACCAATAATAGGTTTTTACAACCTATCCATTATATAAACTTTTTTCCCTAGAAATCTTATCAAGAAGTTTCCATATCGAAGATATTAGGCATCCACTCTCTCATTAGTGTCGCAGGCTCCGAAGTCATGTGTGAATCAGAACTATGACGCAATAGCACACAAACCAATGTTATAATTCCCTCATAATTTACCTTATATTAGAATCAAATATCCTAACTAGATGTGTATTCATAGATAAATTAACCTCAACATCCTGATTCTGCCAACTAAACACATAAGATGGGTCATAAAGATATATCAGAAGTTCTGATACATCGAACACATTATGTATTGAAATCAATTATGGTGGATGTTATAAATTGCAATATAATTTACCCACCTTATCAAAATCCTCAAAAGGTCCCACAAAATAAGGATAATTCATCCCTTACCTCCCATGCCATTGGTGACCCTAACGAGGTGATATTGTCAGGAACACATGATCAATAACAATGAACTGAAATTGTATTAGATGATGATCATAATAATATTTATATTGTCTCTATGCCATCAAAAATATATTCATAATCAATTGAATATATATTGGTATATATTGAACCATGATTAGTCTAGCTAAGGAAGTTCCTCCCATCTCGGAAAAATATAATATTGATTTTCATGGATTATCATACAATGACTCAAAATGAACCATTCTAATCAGGGACTGGAAACTATTATTATAATAGGGCTTAATCAGTCCCAAATGGTCATCCCAATATCCACTAAAATATCAGAGTACATAATTAACCAAATCCTCATGAATATATATAGCCCTCTTTTTTTCCCATATGTCTATGGATAATATTTCTATTTAGAACCAACCTAAGATCCCATCACCTCCTGAAGGTCTCACAAAAAAAAGTAAAATGGTTATATCTATCAGTGACTACTGAATATATTACTCCATGAAATTAATATTACCTATCATAGATATATTTCCCATCTTCTCAACCTTTATTGTATCATAAATGGGTATAATGTGTACAAATTTTTTCATCCTATTGTTCAAGACCCATTTAAAATTTTTCTTTGTAGTGGTACGAAAAAACCCACTAATTTTTTTAATAAAAATATTATAATAGTTCCAAGTAAGCACTGAATGTGGCTAAATAAAACCTGAAGGTTTCTTCTACCCGTCCTTGACCTGTTGATAGGTATAACAATGTTAATAAAATTCAGAAATTTCCCATATCATGCTTAGCCACTAGAATCATTGCTGCATATCATATAACATTGTTTTAGATCATAGTTTCACTACACATTGGGAATTATAAACTCCACATATCACATATATCTTTACTATAAAAGTTATAATGAAATGATTCTGAAAACATAGATTACCCTCCATGGATAACGACCACTCAGTAAGGGTCTTCCAACCATAAAGAGTGTTCCTAATGTTACAGAATTACTCATTAATCCATTATTATATATGAATAATATTATAAAGAAATTAGGTAAAATAAACACCATACAAGATAACCTCAACCTCTATTTTCCAAAATCATATATGAAGATATGAAAAAGAACCATAAAAATCACTCTTCTAATGATTCCCTCACAACATGGGTTAGAATTTTCCTTTTCAAATAATTGAAAACATCCTTACCATTCCACAAGGTATTGGATATTTAAAAATCAAAATACTATAGGTACTCAACCGAAATCCTCTGGAAAAGATTCAAAATGATTTGAGAGATGATATGAATCAGCATCCTTTGGTCAGAATATGTGGAAAAACATTCTTAGAAATGGTAATTACACCAACTCTAAAATGCATGAATCACATCAATGAGTTCAAGGCTCGGGTTCAGATAATTCTTATCGTGTAGAATCTGACGTCTAGATCTATAGTATAACAAGTGATCAACCTTCATTATAACACAACCCAAACCCAAACCTAATTCATCAAAAAAGACAAAATATCCCTTCTTGGCCTTTGGAAGATTCAACACTAGAATAGGTATCAAAAGAAACTTTATGTCAACAAAATAACTCAAATATAATTTGATCTATACTATCTTTATCCCCTTACAAGTGAGAGTAGTCATTAGATAATCCAACTTTGAGAAATATTTTATGAACCGATGATAATACCCTGCTAGACCCAAGATGCTTCAAATATCAATAACATTTCATAGCTGATCCAATTATATATCTTCTTTCACCTTCTCATCTTGAACAAAGATATTATGTTTTGAGATCACGTGCCCTATGATCATCCCTTCCTTAATCCAAAATTTAAATTTTTATATCTTGGAATAGAGTCGATTTTTTATCAAAAAATTTATAACTACTCTCAGATGATTCTTGTGATCCTCCTCAAACTTAGAGGAAACCATGATGTAATCAACAAAGACTACAATGAACATATCAAGATAATCATGGAAGATCATATTCATTAAATCCATAAAGAATATAGTAATATTAGTTAGACTTAATGTTATGAAAAGATACTCATAATGTTCATACTATCTTAAGAAGGTAGTTTTCTAAATGTATGATTATTTTATGCTGAACTTGTTTTAACCATATCTGATATCAATCATCAAGAATCTCTTTTCCCATTTCGTCTTATAAAATATATCATCAATTAATGGTAATAGATATTTGTTCTTTATCATAATTGGGTTGAGTTTTCATTAATAAAAATTTCATATAAGTGTTCCATTTACATTCATAGCAAAGAGAACTAGCGCTGCCCATGGTGACACACTCAGGCATATAAAATCATTCACTAATAGATCATCCAATTGAATCTTAAACTGTCTCATTTTAGCTGATTCCATGAGTTAATATGTAATATATACTAGTCATTTACAATGAAATAAATCAATTTAAAATTAAACTTCTCTTATTAGTGTAAAAATTAGAGAAATCAGAAGATAAAACACCAGGATACTCGATAAAAATTCGAGGGATATCATCACTCAAAAAATCCCACTCCAAATAAAAATAAAAAACTGATAATACTCTCCCAAACTCTGGATAAGTTGTTTCGACTCAACTTGATCTTGGGTCTCATTCCCCCTAAATGATATAGAACACCCTACCAGGAATGATAAAGGAGACATGTCGTAGATAATAGTAAATTTAGGCATTAACAGAAATTAGTTAATCCTTCAAAAAAATATCAAGAGGTTCCATGTTGAGAACTAGAAAATTCAAGGTAAACTCAATATGAGATAAAGATAAAACACAAGTAGTAAAATGGATACCCATATTTCTCTTTGTTCCAAAGGGTGTAGTAAAATCCATCACACAAAAAAAATCTCCATAAAAAGATTTTTCATGTTCATAATATAGGCCAATATAAACAAATTAGATGTCCTACTTTCAAATTAAATAGTAACTATAGATGAAGATACAGTCATGGTACTACTTATAGTCACAAAACCAGTATCAGATTCCTCTCAAAATACTTCCATTGTGTGAAGAATCATCATTATGAATTCATGTGGTGGGAAAACCTTTATTCATGAAGCATCAAACAACACCACATTAAATTTTGGTTCATATAAGACCATTCCACTACATGGGGTGTAACATATATAACAAAAATTTTAAAAGTTACATGTGTATCCATAGTAGATTTAGATCTTGTCTACCTTAGTGAACAACTTTTCTGAATCCCTAGGATATCCACACTAGAACCAAGTGAAATGGCCTCTAATAGGCACTGTAGGGGGTCTGGAAGAACCCAATTATCAAGAACCACCAATATATTCATTGTTCACCTTCTTCCGTTGAATGGAATTCAAATAACTACCATTGGTATAAAAATAACTCTAGTCATCCTAGACATACCATCCCGGTCAATCTGAACCATCAATGCCCCATCTATCATGTCATCCTAGGAAGAGGGAATCATTAATAAAATTAGAGAACAAATATAATACCGAAGACTAATATCAAACCATTATATCATTATATTCCCATTTTTCATGATCATATGTGATAACTATAAAATCTCATAAAACCAGTCCATGTACTCTATCATGTTCATGTTATACCTTTTGAGTTTGAAAAAATCCACAGCCGTAGCTAACACCATAAACTCTTGATAGAACTAGTCAGTTATAATAACCCTAAAGTCCTTCAACTCTAAACCTTTAGGACTCATCATAGTAACAATTGAATACCACCCACTCCTTCTCGGTCCCTCTATCTTAAAGGTTCTACATTTCACATTAATCAAATTAGTAACTTCCAAGAAATAAAATACAAGCTCTATCTTTATCAACAAATTCTCAGCCTCCTGAGGATCATTAGATCCTTAGAATAATGGTGGATTCGAGATAACATAATATTAGGAATGATTCTAATATTTATCACATTATGGTTCCAAAACTAGAGCCTGGATGGGAATGGGTCTGGGTTCATGTTCTGATAATGGACAACATGTACCATAATCTTAATGAGATTCTGGTACATGGGTGGATTAAATCATTTTTATTCATCATTATCTTCCTTATGGGGAATATTCACATGATATATTAGATTCTTGACACTACACAACATCATAAAAAAACATTTAATACATCATGTGGTTACTCAAATTAACAACTTAGAAAAGATCAACGTGAAAATTAATTCCATCAAATAAGATATCAATATTTGAATTAAAACTATCCTAATAAAAATCAAGTAAATTACTAGATTTAGATCAAATTATTCCTCAATATTCCTTACCAAAACCACCCATGATGATATAAGGCTCATTTCTATGAGATCGAGCTAAGAACTCACTTATAACTACCTCATATTTTCCAAAAAGTTTTCCAAAATTTTATAATAAGATAATAAACTATTCTTAGCCATCACCTCTCATAAAACTTTATTCAAAACCAGCCAAAATACCATAGTACCCTGATAACCAAGACATCACTGACATACCCTAAAGGGAGTTCCCAATCACCATAGGTTGGTGACCATTTACTAGTATCATACAATATAAAAGTTGGAATTAGTTGTCACAAAAAAAATATGGGATGTTAAATGATACAATTCAGTTTCCTCAACACTCCAAAAGGATGAGTATCAAAAACCAAATAAGTATAAAAAATCCTGAAATAGTACATCATCAAAGTACTTAAAAACTAGAAACAAAAAAATGAAATGTCCCAAAAAAATATCACTCTAAGCCCAAAGGATTAAGAACATACACTACCTTTATGTGGGTTTTTCTCATTTATCCGACCAAGTAAATAAAAATCTACAAACATCAGAAGGAAGTGGTAGGGTGTGAGGTCTAAAGCATAATAGGGTCCAACCAATTGTTCAATAATATATTCCCAAATAAAGAATCAAATAATTATCCTATTTTAATTAAATGGGTAATGGAATAATATATCATTTTCATATTTAAAATAAAACATGTTTCATTTCAAAGGATGAAAATCATTTCAAACATGGACTAAATAAACATTTTATATAAAACAGATTATGTAAACCAACTGGAATTATGAAAAAAGACAAATAACCAATGGAATATATATCAATACAACCAAACTAAGAATCATGGTAATCTTCCCTGTAGTACATTAGTTTTTTGTTATATCATCCTCACACTTCTCATATCAGTGATCATGGATAAGTATGTGTACACACATCCCTCAATCATAGGCTGAATATGACTCATCAACATCACATTATGTATAAGATATTTGAAACTATGTTTTTATATAAGTTTTCATCATCAACACATTGTTAAGGAATCCTAGTCCTAGAATATTAGTCCCAACTAAAGAACTAAATTCTTAGTCTTGAATGTTATCAGTCAATCAGTAGATAGAGGTAAAATCATCTCCTTTCAAATCCATCATTATTTACAATTCAATTTCTCAATTTTCAATTTCAATATTCCAATACAATTTTAAGACCAAAACCTGGGGTTTTTTCCATCTCATGGCTTCTCAATACAATACCAATCAATAGTTTTCAACATTTAAATTTAACCAAATTTTTAAAAATTATTTTTCAAATCATTTCATCAATTTAGTCAATTTCAAATTATTTCCCAAAATCCAATAACACTGGAATTTTGGGGTTCTACCAAAATTCCATTAAATTTGAAAATATAACCTCAAATCATATAAAAATGGTTTCTCATAAATAAATTTAAATTTATTTCAAAAATAAAATATTTAAATTAAATGTTTTAATTATATGGAGAATTTCTAACATTTTTTTAAAGATCATGAAATAAAATGTTGAAACCCCCAATGATATTCACCAAAGTAGAAAGAAGGTGTTAGAGATCAAGAAATCAAATCTAGAATCAAGATACCATAAAATGATGTTTATATCCATAAAACATGATGATCTAATACCCTCTACATATAGGTGAATAAGAGACTTGAAGAAAACTTTTGGGAGGAGATTCACTTACCCGAAGGAGATTGAACAATATCTGCCTTGCTTTGACCCACCAATAAAACTATTTAGAGGATTCAAAAACACTTATTTAGAGCCTATAATTCTTATTAAATCATATAAGATCAGGCGGTGTTCAACATTAATATAAGAAGAGATCCCGAACACAGAAATAATTTTTTATAATTAAAAACTTCCATGTGCATTGTTATATAGGCAGCTCCAAATTGTAAGAAAAATTTTGTTCCCTAACCATGAGCCCCTACACTATGTTTCATTGTTTTTAATAATTGGTAACATGGTTTTTCAAACCATACAAACTCTCACTATCTATGCATGCACTATTTTTACTGGAGGGACACATAGTTTGGGAAAACTATATGCTAATTATGTACATACCATAAACTTCCAAAATAATTCCAACATTCTCTTGAATCACTTGAATATAGGCCCCCACAAAATTATGATCAAAATAAGGGTAATGGAGTACCTTAATACTAGTAACATGAGGATAAAAATATATTGAAGTTTTTTTAATATAAATGGAACCTATTAGTAAAGTATTTTTTCAAATAATGTACATTCAACCCTTATATTCTATAATAGAATATTCTCACTATAGATCCCATAAACCCTTAAGATATAAAAAAAAGAAAATTACTCACGATAAGAATATATTCTTGACACATTGGATTGAGATTTATAAATCAATCAATCATATGGAAACCCTTACATGAGGTTCGAATGAGAATAACATTATTTTAAATTCCTACTCGAGTGATGAGTGAAATATTTCTATAATGGTATGTATAAATGAGAATAAGAGAATAGGAGAGGTGAAAATGAATTGGATATAATACAGGAAGGAAATATAATTTAAAAAAATATGGATGTAAGATAAAATTAGGCAACATTTTGTTAAAATGGGTATCTCCCATTGGATAGTAATTTAATTTTTTTGATAATATTCATAAAGTACACTTTTTCATCGGCCTAATGATTATGTGCGGGGTAATTGAAAGATTAAATGAATAAATTATGTTTTATTGATTTTAAATTAATTTTTTATCCTGATATTTATTTATTCAGTGAGTCTTATATATTTTTTGATGTATGGTTTGAATTCATTAATATTTTATAATATTTTATAAAATGTAATTTTTTTGTTAATTGAATTTTTTATTTTATGGAATAAATAGATGGTTGGATATTTATTTCTTGTTTTAAATTATTTGTAATGGAATGTTTCATGGTTGGACATATGGAGTGAAATTCGGCTAAGTTTATGAAATTATATAACACATTGGTGGATATAGATGATGAAATGGATATCTCCTTTAATTTGTAATACATTTGATATAGGTATACAAATGAAATTGGGTTGATGAATTAGTGATACTTTATTTATTTTCATAATAATTATAATTTTTTGTATGAAAATGTATCATCACATTGAACTTTTTGAATTATTTAATAATTTAGTATAAGTTGGATTCATTATAACTTTGAAACTAATATTATAATAATTTTTCTAATATTTTAAGACTTATAAAATATTTTGGAAGAATCAAGGTTGGTTGAAAATCATAAAAACAAATTTAAAAATTCTATACTCATTTTAGTTACTTCTTACATCGTTTAAGCCTTATGAAAAATGTTTTTGGTCTTCATAAAACCATAAAAGAAATTAATTCTAGGATTACTTTTTCATGTTCAAAGGTCTGATTCCACACTTTGTGTGGTAGATAGATATGTTCATTAGTTTCCTTAGTTTTTGAAATATAGAAATAAGAATGATTACTCAAGGTGAGTTCTTCATAATGATATGGAATTCATGCCAAATATTTGTGGTTCCACATTATAATTCATGACAGCCAGTCATCATCATCCATGTAGATTATATTATATATAATTCATAATTTATTATTGATTTTTTAGTCTGAAAAAATTATTGTAACAAAAAATAGAAAGATAAGATATTGATTTTATAGTGATTTTAAGACCATAAATTTTAAGGTATATCACAATGTAGGGGGAATATTCATAATTCAAAGTAGAAAGAATCTAGTTTGTCTTAACCAACTCAAGATGTCAGATATAAATAATATATAATAGAATCTTTTCACTACTGATTGTGTATCACTTTCTTTCAAGATATATTTTTTATTTTTAAAATTGGATCTTTGTTTCTCTCTCCTATCACTATTTTTATCCTTCACAAGGAAGGGTAAAGACCTTGTGTGATCAAGTAAGGGAGGTAAATCCAATTTTAATACATGAGTTTTTTACTTAAATAAATAAAATATATGTCACCACTTAATTAGTTCAAATATTTATTGGTAATTTATATTTTGAAATGCAATTATGTTTCATTTATTTATATTTATTATATTTTTCAATTGTTTATGATCATTTATATCCCTCTAAAATGTTTAATCTATATACAGTGTAAATCATAAATCTTAGGGGTGATTTTATTTGTGGTTTTTTCCATGTTTGTGAAGGTAGTTCATTACTTATGGGTTTCTTAGGAACAAAAAAGACCAATTGGGTGTTTCTAGGATATATTAAGACTAGTTCACTATTAGGTTTCATTTATACCATTTAACATCAATATGAATGTGCATATAATTGTAATACATTTATATTAATTTAGTCTACACCATATCCATTCAGTCATGGGGGAGGGGTGAAATGTTTTTCAAACACTAATTCACCGGTTAATAAGAAAGAGATTCAACTATTTCAATACAATAATAGAATTATAATTGGATATAAAAACCCTAACTTATTAATTTCTATAAATTAATTTCAATCTATTTGTTTCAATTTTTTTATTTGTTTTCAAAATAAAACCATTAAAAACATCTAATTTTTTAAGCTAAAAAGTTTCAAATGATTTTTTATCACCCCTCTAAGGATTAAATCCAATGTTTCCATTATACTGTATATTAACCTAGGATTTAAATTAATTTTTAAAGAACCTTGTTAAATGAATTATCTACTATGGGTGTTTATTATTTATGAACGATGTTAAAATTTGTTTTGATTTAGTAAGACAATTTTGGATTATATTTACTATTATAATAGATTGTATAGAAGTTACAACATTTTATTTTGTGAAAATATGATGTTAACATAGGAAAATAAGAGAATTATATAAGATTAATAGTCATAATAAATTGTTCCCAAAACTATGAATTTTATTTTCAATTAATCTAGTGGATTTTTCATGGTTGTAATATAGACAGGCGAACCATACATCCAAGTTGTGAATCTATGTTTAACTTTCTAACATATGTTGTTTTGGTTCATTGTGATTTTATTTTAATTTTTAACTAATTATTTGATTTTAATTATATTACCACTTTATTTATTTATTATTTTTTTATAATGGTTCATAATTATTAATTAACTATATCTTTTGGATTTATAAGAACATGATTTTTTGTATAAAAACATGTTTATGATTTTTTTTGGATTTTATATAAATATTTATAAAAAATAATTTAATTAAATGATAATTTTATATTTATAAATCATATTATAATATATAATTTCATTTGTTTTTAGATATTATAAATTAATTTTAAAAAAACATATATATAATCATTTTATAAATTTTAATTTCATGAGTGATTCAAAAAATGTTATCAATAGGGGGTTTTCTTTATCTTGTGTTTAAATTTCACTTTTGAATGAATTTTACAAAGAAAATTGTTTTACAAAAAGTATGGTTTTTATATTTTATGCTTATAGATTTCTCGAAATAAGATCGATTTCTTGTATTTAGAGGTTAGAGTTATATTTTTATTAATTGTGGTACTTTATGTTATTTTAGGCTATTCCTCCCGGGAATGTGTTACCGAGTCAATGAGAGAATATTTTTGGTAAATTTCATGTAGGATAGTCCTTTAACTGACATAGATGTTGTCTTTAAATTTATGAACATTTTACATACTCTACAAATATTTGAATATCCAAGACTATATCTATATATGGACTATATATAAGGGTTTATAAATCAAACCTCGCTAATTTTCCATGGTGATAAAGGGACTCGAGAGGCATTGTAGTTGATGAAGAATATTG
The DNA here is from genome assembly GCA_963277665.1 of Viscum album. NCBI lineage: Eukaryota > Viridiplantae > Streptophyta > Magnoliopsida > Santalales > Viscaceae > Viscum > Viscum album. The sequence continues at coordinate 283,919,008 of OY728151.1, read as the reverse complement.
GGGAGATCATTGATTATTTTGAAATTTTTGAAACCTCTATAGTGATATTTTCCTCAATAATTTTTGAGGTTCTTAGTCAATACTGGTTTAAAACCATCATCCATGCCCATTATAAGGAATTCATGTCTTAGTAATATTTCATCTCTTTCTCATTCAATGGCTAACTTAAAAGTGTAAAATGTGATAGAACTTATGCGTCTTAAGCAATGTGATAAAATGTGAAAGACTATGAAAATTTTCTCAACCATATAATGCCTTAATCTAGTATGATAATAATTAATGATTCGTTAAAGGTTTTATATTTTTAAATAGGTATTCGATGAAGAAACAAATTGTATTTTTTTATTCTCAATTTAATTTCTTATTCAAAGTTAGTCATAATGACTATGATTCTGAAGATAATTTTTATCCTTTATCAAATGAAAAATAGTGTCTCATTGCAATATGGTGATCAAAATATTGATTTATAAAGAAATAAATTGAATAGAGAGGTTTCCCAGTTATACAGTGATGATGATATGGTCCATCACACTCATTCTACTTCTTCTCCCTTAGTAAATAGTCCTTCCCTGTTATTTTTTCAATATAGTGAACTATGGAATTTAAATCCCTCATGTTATAGATTTACTAAGACTTATTATTGATATATAAAATTTGGTCATCCATAAAAATTATTTAATTTTAATTATCAATCAACGAAGAAGATTCAAGCATAGACTGCAAATTGGTGGTTGAGGTACTCGATTATTTCATCTTTATTGAGTCCTGATTTAAATCATATGACTACCTACTGTGTCATTTGTTGTTTTATATATTAATTTTTCAATCATATATCCTTATTTTATGATGTTTTATTATATCATGTGTTTTTTGGGATGTATGGTTTCATTGGGAGTTCATTTTTTATTTTTCATCATTTATTATGGAAGTGTGTCATGTCAAGGTGTAGTCTAATATTGATGATATAACTTTCAACTATTTACCTCCCCAAAGATTAATTGTGACTAGTGGGTGATATATATATTTTATTTATTATATAATGTTACATAACCAATCTTGTAATTTCATTCATTTAGGTACATTAAACATGTGGTGTACAGTCAATAATCACTATTGGTAAACTAAGATCAATATTAAAATAGTTTTTTGTATGACATATTATGTCAATGTAAGAAAATGATGGTGGGGTATTATGTCTACTGATTGGGTTTAATCTCCCTCCATTTATGATAGAAGGTTGAATTAATTTCCCAAGAATTGGTAATCAAGTGGAGGTGATCATTGGACCTTATTATCAAGAATCATTTTCTCCCTATATAGGTTAGTTATTGGAAATACTTTTCTAATAAAATAATATTTTAATGACGACATATATCATTCACTAACTAAGGATAGATCTGATAATGAATATAATTTTTACATTGAGTTTATGATAAATTGGTAGAGTGGGGTGTATATTCATTATGAAATCTGGATAATATGAGGGAGATGATGTTGTCTTGTTTAGATCAATGCCATCAATTTCTTGTGATCATACTAGAATCATCATAAAGACATGATACACTGGTGTTCCTAATCTTAGAATGGTTTGAAAAGTTGTAAATCATTCTACTTTCTCATCTTTAAATGATTTATATTAGGTTCTATACATTGTATATCTAAAAAATGCTATATTATTTCAATGATATGTATTTCATCATATTGTAACTTCATAATTAGAATAGGATGTTCTCCATGTGATATGGACGATTTTATATCTAGATTACTAGATTAAATATTTGAAAGATAGATCGAATCCTCTATTTGGATGAGGTGTTCTTATCCATCCATATTTTATAAAAATTTTAAAGGCTTTTTGTGTCAAAATTTTAAATGGTTCATGGAATTGTGACACCCATAATGTCATTGTTTAGTGTATGCATTTATATTTATTTAATATATAATTTATTTTTAGCTTCAGATAATTTTCTAATTTTAAAAAATAGTAGGTTTTATGGATATGATTAATGGTTAAGCTAAATATTCATAGTAACTGACCATGATTTGTATCTGAGTTCTAGTACTTTCTATATGATTGGTACATAGTTTAAAAAACCATACAACCAAACTGTGTTTGATACCTATATTTTAAATTTTAGATTTTCTTATTTGTATCTTTTTATTAAGGGACTATCATACTTTCCGTTCATTTACATCAGATGATTAAGAGATTTAAATAGTTGATTCCCCCCGTATCCTCCTTGTATAATGGTCATCCAATAATTATTTATTCATGATTGTTGATGATAAATGGTTTCTTACTCTTCTCCTCCCCTTCTTCCCTCTCCCTCCTCACTTCTCCTCTCATATTCTTATTATCCTCTAACCTTAATAACTATGGTGATTATATATATGTGTAATGTTTGTATAAAAATGATATCATTAGTTTATAGGGATGATGAGGCTCTCCACTTGACTAAATACTCAATTATTGTTTTAAGTCATGTCACATCAACTAGCTTGTTGTAGGGTTTTCTATACCAATACATTAATTCTAGGAAATTTGGGTTCTTGATAATATAATTTGATTTTTCACCAAGTTAACCTTTATATAAATTATATATTAATTTTTATTCGTGTATTTTATATGTTATACATGTAACATCCCGGTTCCGGGTGCCACAAAACGGGTGCCCCAAACTCGGTTCGCCACATGACCTCAAGGGAATTTCCCCAAATGCCATAGGCTGCTGACTAGCAGCGAGGGCCCAGGTCTGATAGTGGGAAAACAATGCCCTCATTTGTCAATGTGTAGCGTAGCAGAATACGAAATAAAACATTCATCAAACAGAAGAAGCAGTAAAACATACGCAACTGAAATAAACAACAGTAGTGGATATAACCAACAGTGTATAAATAATGATGCTACATGTCTCAAGTTCTAAGAAAACAGCCAGAACATGTTATACATCAATACAGTACAACCGAAAGCAGTGTATAGCGAAACAAAGCAAAATAGCTGGCAGCGGAATAGCGAGCCTAGGCTCGGTCCCATGCCCTCCTACTCCTCAACAGCAATCATATACCTGTATAGAGACTCTTTCCCCTATCCACACCTACAGCAACGTAATCTGTTTGGGCCGAAAAGCATGACCCAAAAAGGGTAGAGAAATATAACTCAGTAGGCACCCACCAAAGGCTCGTTCCCAACTGCGTGTAAGCATGAAACAATAGTGTGCAATAGTAAAATGCAATAAAGTAAGCAGTACTTAAAAGTAACTAACTTAACAATTAATTTGCCATTTTATTATTCGTTTAATCCAATAAATATTAGAAATCGCCACAGTGCATTTCTAAGTAAACATTCCACGTCCTCAGTCAAGAAAAACCTTACCCTCAGGTAAGCAGAATCCAAACCACAGGTATAGCCATCAGGTGTAACAGAATTTTTCCTCAGGCGTAGGAAGTGTCGCCGTCAGGAACAGAAGTGAAGCCCTCAGACACGAAAGGTTTCCCTCAAGTGAAATAACTACAGCCCTCAGGCCAATAGTGTCGTGCCCACAGGCTAATCACAACAACTCCCTCATGCCAAATAGGTAACTGGGGCATTCCCAACAGGTAAACATGCAGTAACAAGTAATTCCATTCAAGGAAATTCTACAATTACTACTTCAAAGGAATACCCTCAGGTATCCTGGCCAAACGGCTAACCAGTGGAACACACCCCCGGGGTGGTTCCGGATCCATGAAATGATCCCAAACAGTAGTTTTAAAATTTATTCAATTACTTATACAGTTCTAGGTCATTAAAAATAGCCACGACCTCAGCCACACGACACCCAACATGGGTTCTTGGCACAAAAACACACAAAACACATGGTAGTTGGAAAACTAAACACCAAGCCACCTGTCTTATATGACAACGAGCTCTAAACTCGAACATCGGTTCCAGAAACGCCCAAGAATGGCATTGATCTGACGAAGAATAAATCTCATTCAAAGGTAAATAACTTTTCATCAGGAATGAATTGGTATGAACGGATTAAGGAGATCGTAGGTCTTACCCGTGCGGTTCCAACGAGATCGTCCGTGGTGGAAACCGATTACAGACTAACACCCGGCGGATCTTCAAAGGTTCGATCATCCCCTCCTACTCCTTCCTCCGGTTCTAAGGCTTCCTTGTGAACAAGGGAGGCTACTTCCCATTTTAAGTGAAAAAAACAAAGTACATGACATGTACTTCCCATTTTTTAAATTGTTCCTCTAGTAGCTTCCCGCCAGCGTGGCACTGTTCACCTGCCGACATGACTACACAACATGTACTCCTGACTACACGGCGTGTACTGTCACCCAGCTGGCAGCTGCTCCACCGCCTTACTGTTTTGGCCTGCCGACTAACTACACTGCGTGTAAAGGACCACTACACGGCGTGTAGTTGGTTCCTACACCCTTCATCCCCGGCATGGCCACACTCCCCGTGTACCCACCCCACACGGCCAAAATTACACGGCGTGTGGACAAAGTACACGGCGTGTACTTCCAAAATTTAGGATTTTTCCCTATTTCCCATATTTTCTCAAAAATACTAAAGGAAAAGAGAAAAGAAGAAACTCGTACCTCACTAATAAGAACCGGGTTCATACAAACATCCCCCCTTATAGAAATTCTTCCCCGAATTTCCCTTCTAAGGGTATAAAAGATATATCCGTGAACAAATCCGGCCACTGAGCACGAATATCAGTCTCACATTCCCAGGTTTCATCCTGAACTTGGCCATGCAGCCATAGCACCCGTATGAGAGGAAATTACCGGCCTCAGAGAACCTTCGTGCTCCTTTCAACGATACGAATTGGATGCTCCTTAAAGGATGCATCCATCTGAATCTCAAACTCCTCTGGCTGAATGGTGTGAGACGGGTTTGAATGATAGCGGCGCAACTGAGATACATGGAATATGTCGTGCTCGGGTCGGTACCACTGCGGTAACTACAACAGATAGGCAACTATCCCAACTCTCTATAGAATCTGAAATGGCCTTATATACCTTAGTTAGAGTTTACCCTGTCTCCTAATACGTTTGTGTCCCAGCCTCAGCGAAACACGCAAGAAAACCTGATCCCCGACAACGAACTCCAAAGGTCATCTGCGGCGATCAGCATATGACTTCTGACAAGACTGTGCGGTAACCATCCTCTTCTGAATCAGCTGGACCTGCTCAAAAGTCTCATACACGAGACATGGTCCCAGAAAAGCTGCCCCACCTGCCTCTAACCAGCACAAAGGTGATCGGCATGACCTACCATATAACACTTCATATGGTTCCATCTCAATAGTTTCCTGGAAGCTATTGTTATAGGAAAAATTTACTAGGGGTATATTCTTCTCCCAATAGCCCACAAAGTCTAGGACGCATGCACGCAAAATGTCCTCAAGCAGTTGTATCATATGCTACGACTGGCCATCGGTCGGAGGGTGGTAAGCTGTTCTCAGAATCACCTGTGTACCCAGTGCCCTATGAAAACTCTTCCAGAAAGGAGATGTAAAACAGGTGTCCCTATTTGAAATGATAGAATGAGGTACCCCATGAAGACGTACGACCTCTCGGATATATATCCTTCTGAGCTCGTCAACACCGATGGTCTCCTTGATCGGCAAGAAGTGAGCTACCTTTGTGAGGCTGTCCACAACAACCCACACGACGTCATTGCCTCGAGGTCACCTCGGCAACCCTATCACGGAATCCATCGCGACATTATCCTATTTCCACTTCAGAATGGATAACTGCTATAATAGTTCGGCTGGTCTCTAATGCTCCTCCTTCACCTGCTGACAGGTGGAACACCTCGTAACAAAACTAGCTACATCTCTCTTTTTACCCAGCCACCAGTACTGACGTCCCAGGTCATCGTACATCATGGTAATCCCTGGATGAAATTCCCAAGCTGAAGCATGAAACTCTCACATTAGGTCCTCGCGTATATCCCCTGGAACCCACACTCATCCATGGAAACGAAAAACCTCATCATCGCCTATCATCCAACCAGGAGGAGGGTCCTCACTTGCAACCAACTCCCGTAGAACTAGGCCTTCTGAATCAGATAGATGTCTCATCCTCAATCTATCTAAGAGGTTAGAAGTCACAGCTAAAGAGGAAAGATAATTCTACCCCTGACTGTCGTGCACCTTCATATGCATCTCATAGAACAAATCCATGAGCTTCCACTCGCCGCTGGCCTCCTAAACTGCCTGTATCTGAGTCTTCCTGCTCAGTGCATCAGATACTACATTACCATTACCAGGTGTATAGGAAAGCTCAAATTCAAAGGACTGTTGGTATTCGACCAACCTTTGCGGCCTCAGATTCATGTCACGCTGAGTAAAGATGTACTTGAGACTTTTGTGGTTGGTGAAGACCACAAAACGTTCTCCCAGCAGATAATGTCTCCAATAGCGCAATGCATGCACTACTACGGCCAACTCGAGATCATGCATCGGGTAAATCTTCTCATGTGGCCTCAACTGCTGAGACCCATACACAACAACTTGATTTCCCTGCATAAACACTACTCCAATCCCAATACCTGATGTGTCACAGTAAAATGTATATCTCTTCCCCTGCTCTGGGAGTATTAGGATCAGTGCTGATGTCAACATTCCTTTCAGGTCCTGAAAGGCTGCCTCGTAAGATTCCGACCAAACAAACTCCACACCCTTCTTAGTCAGACCCGTCAACGGCACTGCTAAGAGGGAGAAGTCCTGTATGAAGAGTCTGTAGTAACCAGAAAGATCTAACAAACTTCGTATCTCAAACACATTCTTAGGCTGCTCCAAGGAAACTACTGCTCTCACCTTCTCTGGGTCTACTGAAACTCCTTCCTCTGAGATGACATGACCCTATAAGTGAACATGGTTTATCCAAAAGTGTCACTTTGAGAGCACAACATATAGATGATGCTCTCTCAGTGTACTCAATACGATCTCAAGATGGGTGGCATGGCCGTGTCGAGTGTGAGAGTACACCAAGATGGCATCCGCTAATACTACCACAAAAGAGTCCAGATAAGGTTGAAACACTCGATTCATTAGAGCCATGAAAACCTCAGGCGCGTTCGTGAGTCCGAATGGCATAACCGTATACTCGTATAGATCATACCAACTCTTGAATGCTGTGAGAGGTATATCAGATGGTCTCACGTGCAACTGATGATATCCGGATCTCAATTCAATTTTCGAGAACACTTGTTATCCATGATGTTGATCAAAAAGATCATCAATTCTTGGCAAGGGATATCAATTCTTAACCGTCAACTGGTTTATCTTTCGATAATCCACACAGAGTCTGAAGGTACTGCCCGCATTCTTTGTAAAAAGGATCGGAGAACCCCAAGGAGAAGTACTGGTTTGGATAAAACCCTTTGACTATAACTCCTCTAACTTCTTCTTAAGATCCTGCAAATCAGGTGTGTCCATCCTATAAGGATTAATGGACACCGGTGTTGCTCCTGGAACAAGATCAATAGATAATTCAACCTCAATCTCCGGAGGTAGACCTGAAAAGTCGTCCGTAAAGACATCCATGAAATGATCAACCACTGGAGGGAAATCCGTCTGACAAGTCCCCTGATCATCTAGATATAAGGTCGCAATCTGGGCTGTGAATCCACCTCGCCCACGATGCTCTGGTCCAGCTCGATTTTCCTGAACATCCCACATGCCCTTGTATAGAAACTCTCCTCCCTCTGGTGACGTGAAACTCACCCTGTGACAATACTAGTCGACAAAGGCATGAATGGGAACCAACCAGTCCATTCTGAGAATGACGTCATAGCTCGTCATCTCTAAGATATAGAGGTACCAAGGAAAGTGACACCCAATAACCTAAAGGGGAAACTCCTTGCACTGATGCACACCAGATGTTCTAGTCCCCAATGGAGTGTCTAGCGTCATGATATTAGAAGAAGTAGAGACACAATGCCCAAGGCTCTTCACAATGGGCACAGATATAAAACTATGTGTAGAACCCGTATCGAAAAGTACTGAAGATAAAACAAAAGCTACTAGGATAGTACCTCTGACTGTAGAAGGTCTAGGATCCTACTCTTACTAGGTCTGTTACACTGCATAAGCCTGCCTAGTGCCACGACCCTACGACACAGCCTGGATACCCAGAGCTATCCCGCCATGCTGCCTCTGAGATCCTGGTGTCTGGATACCATGACCACAACTGACATCTCTACCTACACGCCCTGACGTATTCTAGTTCCCTGACTGGTAAGAATCCATTGGTCCTGCTCCCTCACGCGGAGTCTGCACAAAACCCCTCTCACTAGCCACCAGTAGAAACACCCTACAAAAGCGCTACAGATGACCCATCTTTCCGCATGTTCGGCACTCTAATGGGTCTCGTGGACACTGCGGTCTCTTGTGCCCCTCTCTACCACACTGGTAGCACCTGACCGGGCCACCTGAAGATGTTTCCTAGCTGGTACTGCTGCCTTGAGAGAAGTCCATATGTCTCTTCCTCTTGCCAGTAGAAATAGTACCAATAACTAGTGCGGAACCACCCTGGCCCACACCACTAAATTCATGTAGGTTCCTCTCAGTAATCAGTGCCTGATTTAAAATAACATGTACAATAGGCAACCTGAAAACATTCACCAGTGCCCGGATGTCATAACAAATACCATCCTCAAAACGTCTTCCCCTCAACGTCTCATCACCCACCAGCATGGGTGCAAAGCACTGACGCTCGGTGAAACGAGCATAATAGTCCATCACCGACATAGCACCCTACTGCAGATTGATGAACTCTCAAGCCCTATCTTCCCTCAGCATCTCTGGGAAGAAGAATTCATAGAAGACTACCTGAAAATCCTCCCACACCATGTCTCTGTGATGCTCTGACTGGGTGGTGACATCCCACCACCTCTTGGCAGAATCATGTAGCATGTACGTCATGAGCTTGACCCTCCATCCCGGAGGCATCTCAAGATGCTAAAAAATAGTCTGCATCGACCCCAGCCAAGACTCCGCTGCCTGTGGTCCGCCATCCACTGAAAATGTCGGTGGATGCTGCTGCTGGAATATACACACTAGCTAAACCATAGATATGGCAGCCTACGGTGCTCCATGAATGGTCTGCATTAACCGCATAATGCCTACATGGAACTGCGCCTCCGCTCTTGTGTCCAGTATAATAGCTCGCGTCGCATCTGTCACTGCTGGAGGGTCCACTGGTAGCCCATGTCCCACTATCTCTGGAGTATTGTCGTTGTCGCTCTCCTGGAGAACAACGTGTGGTCATCTAGGCGGCATGACACTACAAGGTCAAAAACATGCCTTAGATTTAGGATTATCAATGACCGAAAATGAAGGAACCACAAGGGAACAAAAGGAAGATGGCATTTCATGATTTTCAAAACAAGACTAGACGACGTGTATTATGACTACACAGCGTGTACATGGCTTCCCTTCCCCTGCCCGGGTCCTTCGACACGGCTAAGCCACACGGCTCCTGTTTGAACAAAAACTACATGGTGTGTATTTAATATACACGGCTTGTATGGTGTTATTTTCCAACTGCCCGTGTCATTTGTGACACGACCGACTACTCGGCTTGACACAACACGGCGTGTTACACCCGCACACGGCGTGTACACTACACTATTTCCCAGTCACACAGCTAACGCCACATGGTCTGTCCTCGGACAAGACTACACGGCATGTCCCATAGGTACACGATGTGTTCAAGGAGAGGTGAAACCGACTTGTATTGTTAGTTACACGGCCGAGTCCCCAGGTCACACTACACGGCGTGTTCAGAATCAACACGACGTGTTCTATAAAGGAGTTTCACTGACCTCTATTTTTAGTTACATGTCCGGACTCTAGGTCAACACTAAACGGCGTGTACATTCGGTACACGACGTGTTTTCCCCAATCCTTTCCCACCCCATGTCGCCGCCACACGGTTTGTGACACGGGAAGAGACTACACGGCGTGTACTCAGAGTACACGTCATCTACTTAAAAAGTTCATTTTTCTTCCCTAACAGACGGCCATACATGGCGTGTATACTGGGTTTCTAGACAATATTCCTCAAAAACTTCCCCGGAACCCAAAAAACACTGAAAAACAACAGCTAAGTGTCAAAATCCAACCCGTGAGGGCCCACACTCCTCACGAATCAAAGTTTGACATTTTATCTGTGTTATAACAAAATAACCATCTAATGATCCACCAAATTTCGGTCATTGAGGGCCCATACTCCCAAAAAAACAAAGTTTGGAATCCATTCTATCAACATGCTTAAATAAAATTACCCTATCATGAAGCATGTATTTTCTCAAAGCAGCTATCATGAAAGCATTCTTTACTAGCACAAGAACTATCACAACAACATCCAATTTCTAATGCACCTACATGGAATGGAAACTATGCATGGCATGTGATATCTAGCATGTGGATATATGATGCATGAGTTGGAATACCCTCATCGCATCGGGTTGAAACTAAATAGATCCCACAAATAAATTATAACTACACAATCTCAAGTGCGTCACCCAACGGTGAAAACATATCAACTGTAAAGTTTGAAAAATCAGAAAATTCCAAAATACGAGGTAGAATGGATTTTCCCTATACGCAGGTTAGCTATGCCCGGGCACATATTATTACCAACTACCTTTTTTCCTATCCCTGACTACGGCTCCAAATTGTAAGTCAAAGAAAAGAAACCTCAGATACCATTTGTAACATCACGGTTCCGGGTGCCACACAACGGGTGCCCCAAACCCGGTTCACCACGTGACCTCAAACACATTTCCCCAAACACCAGAGGCTTCCAACTAGTAGCGAGGGCCCAGGTCTGATAGTGGGGAAACTATGCCCTCATTTGTCAAAGGGTAGCACAACAGAATACGAAATAAAACATACATCAAACAGGAGAAGCAGTAAAACATACACAACTGAAATAAACAACAACAGTGGATATAACCAATAGTGTATAAATAATGATTCTACATGTCTCAATTTCTAAGAAAACATCCATAACATGTTATACATCAAAACAGTATAACTGAAAGCAGAGTACATCAATACAAAGCAAAACAGCTGGCAGTGGCATCGCGAGCCTAGGCTCGGTCCCATGCCCTCCTACTCCTTAGCAGGAAACATGTACCTATATAGGGACTCTTTCCCCTATCCACACCTGCAGCAACGTAATCTGTTTGGGCCGAAAAGCATGAACCAAATAGGGTGTGAGAAATATATCTCAGTAGGCACCCACTAAAGTTCCGTGCCCAAATGTGTGTAAGCATGCAACAATAGTGTGCAATAGTAAAACACAATAAAGTAAGTAGTACTTAAAAGTAACTAAATTAACAATTAATTTTCCATTTTATTATTCATTTAATACATTAAATATTAGAAATCACCAGAGTGCATTTCTATGTAAACAGTCCACGTCCTCAGACATGCAGAACCATACCCTCTGGTAAGTAGAATCCAACCCACAGGTATATCCCTCAAGCGTAACATAATTTTCCCTCAGGCGTAAGAAGAGACTCCCTCAGGAACAGAAGGAAAGCCCTTAGGCACGAAAGGTTTCCCTCAGGTGAAATAACTACAGCCCTCAGGCCAACAGTGTAGTCCCTACAGGCTAATCACAACAACGCCCTCAGGCCAAACAGGTAACCGGGCCATGCCCAACAGGTAAACAACCAGTAACAAGAAATTCCTCTTAAGGAAATTCTACAATTACGACATCGAATTAATACCCTCGGGTATCCTGGCCAAATGGCCAAATAGTAGAACACACCCCTGGGGTGGTTCCATGTCCAAGAAACGATCCCAAATAGTAGTTTTACAATTTATTCAATTACCTATACAGATCTAGGTTGTTAAAAATACCCACGACCTCTGCCACACGACACCCCAACATGGGTTCATGGAATAAAAACGCACAAAACACATAGCAGTTGGAAAACTAAACACCAAGCCACCTACCTTATACGCCAACGAGCACTAAACTTGAATTCTGGTTCAAAAAAAACGCCCAAGAACGACATAGATCTGATGAAGAAGAAAACCCATTCAAATGTAAATAACTTTCCCTCTGGAAATAATTGGTATGAATGGCTTAAGGAGAAATGAGGGCTTACCCGTGCAGTTCCAACAAGATCATCCGAGGCGGAAACGGATTCTAGACTAACACCCGGCAGAACTTTAATGGTTTGGTCGTCCCCCCCCCCCCCCCCGCTCCTTCCTCCAGTTCTAAGCCTTCCTTTTGAATAGGGGATGCTGCTGCCCATTTTAGGTGAAAAAAACAAAGTACATAGCATGTACATCCAAGTACACAACGTGTACATCCTATTTTTTAAATTTTTCCTCTAGCGGCTTCCCGCCAGCACGACACTGTTCACCTGCCGACATGACTACACGACATGTACTTCCGACTACATGGCGTGTACTGTCGCCCAGCTACCAGCTGCTCCACCGCCTTACTATTTTGGACTGCCTACTGACTACATGGCGTGTAAAGGACTACTACTCGGCGTTTTGTTGGTTCCTACACACTTCATCCCCGGCATGGCCACACGCCCCGTGTACCCATCCCACACGGCCAAAAGTACACAGTGTGCGGACAAAGTACACAACGTGTACTTCCAAAATTTAGGATTTTTCCCCATTTCCCATATTTTCTTAAAAATACTTAAGGAAAAGAGAAAAGAATAAACTCGTACCTCAAAAATAAGAACCGGGTTCTTACAATACATTTTCCTCATGATACATAAAGTGTGAATTTCGTATTTTGAGTATATTTTCATTCTAATTATATTTTCATGTTGAATACGTATTTAATAAAATGAGTAAGAATGTTTCATTCGAAATTGGAGAAATATAAATTTTTTCCTAGTTAAACATTGGGTTTCAATAGTTAGGTATTTATGATTTTAGTTTTAATTCTTTAAAATAATGGTGGGATTAATATATGGACTGATGTGAGTTATTATATTATATAATTGATTGAAATTTTATATTTCAATATTTTTGTTTTAATCAATATTGAATCAATTTTTTTCATTAATCTTTTGATTCATGATTAAACATTAAAGGATGGTTTTTTTGTTTCATATTTTTTATAAAACTAAATGATCATTTGGTAAGTGAATTAAATGCTTTCATTGTAAAATATTAACCATGATACGACCTCCCATTTGGTTATTGTATTATTAGTTATGTAATTTATGATATGTTAATTTATTAGAAAAAATGTCACTATTGAAAGGGATTATTTCATTAAAGATTGTTCTAAGGTGAGATGTTGGTTTTCTATTCAATTATGTTTATGTTTTTATGTGATAGGACGATTTCTTAATGATCTCCATTTAGAAATTTCATTAGGAACATTGGGTATCTATGTGTAAAATTGAGATATCAGTGATATAATATTTATCTTTTTTCTCTAGCCATTATCCTATGATTATTATTTGTATTTATCTTGGGTAGTGTGTAACAAACTAGCCCGGGTACCCTGGTAACCGGATAACTGAGCCATCCCTGACATTGACCAAAGGGAGTTCCTGATCCCCATGGGCCGGAGACTAGCACCTGGCATCACACAACATGCATGTGGGAATGATTTTTCCAAAAGAATGCGGAAGAAAAAACAAGACAGTATGTATAACAAAAAGAAACTACACTGGGAGTAATTTACCAGAATATGAAGAGGCACCAAAGTCCAAAGTACTACAACCCAAGTACTAAAAAGGGGAAAAGTAGCCCCAAAGTCCCTAAGGACACAACTCACCAAAACCAAAGATCAATAGCTGGATACACCCCCAAGAGGTCCCTTCCCTTTTCTCGATCCTGGAAGAAGAAAGTTTACAAACACCCGAAGGAAAAAGTAGGGTGTGAGCCTAAGCCCATTAGGATACCACCAAATATTCCGTAACAGATTACAAATATATATTATCCAATGAAAAGCGTCCAATTTTCAAATAAACAGGTTTGGAAACTCAAAAGCATATTTTTACAAAACATGCTATACATTTTCAAATGATGGAAGAATTTACTTTATGTAAAGGCTTTACAATGATGGAATATTTCTAAAACAATGGATTAAGAAAAAAATTTATATAAAATAGTTTATATAAATTCAGAAGGAATGTATATCAGTTCAAAATCATTGGAATACATTTATATCTCAAATATAAACAAAAAAGCGAGCAACATGGTCATCTGGAAAAAGGTACGATAGTATTAAGCAGTTATAGGTTTCCACACTCTTTATGTGAACTCAGAAAAATATCTATACACACGTCCTTATGACACTTTCTAAAGGAGACTCTTTACCAACCCATCGGGGATGTGACCCTCTACAAATATGTTTTAGAACGTTGTCGTAGTGTATATTGTATCCAAATAACTCACTAACTACCTAATGCTTTCATGCACTCTTAAATGATGGGAGAACTATTTTAAGAAATATTAAAATACGATCAATCCCATATACCATTTCAAAAGGGCCAATTTCATTCAATTTAAATCCAAAAGTGGTTTTAGTCAAAACATGCCATTTTCAAAAGATAAAACCAATGTGTTTCTATCAAATCATTTTAAGCCATTTTCACCAGTTTGAAATCCATTCAAAACCAATTCCATCATTACCCAGTTGTTTCCAACAATTAAATTCAAAAATTTAATTGAATCATTTCCATATAATCCACAATTTAAATTCAACAATTTACATTTGCCAATTTCCATAGACACACCCAATTCAATGGAATTGGGGTTTCCTAAATTTCTATGCCAAAACCATTTCAAATATCTCGATTCATTGGAATTGAGTTTCTATAAATTTAATTGAATGAAAACATGAGAAATTGAATATAAATCAACAATTTAAATAAATCATGCAAATAAAATGATAATCAATTTGGAAAGTCAGGACGGAACCACCTACCTCGAAGGTTTTGACCAAATCCACAACAGTAGAGAACGCTTAAGAAAACTAGGTTTCTTCTGAAAGAACCCACCTTAGATCTCTTCTCCTAGAATGATCAAGACCAAATATCATCATACATCGTACCACACACTTAGATATACCCTTAACGAGCGTAGATCTAATAAACCGAGATAAGAGGAGAAGTAGATCTATGTAGATCTAAGAAACCGATCAAGAATGATGAAGAACGATAACATACCTCAAGAATCCGGCTTCGATTTACCATGAGAAGTTTTTAGATTACCTCCAGAATGACGTGAGAACCTTCTATGACTTTAAGAGAAGACAAATACCGAGTTAGGGCCACTTATGAGGAAAAACAAGGCACTTAGTGGCAAAACCGAGTGAGATCCACAATTTAAGGATCTCATTTAAGTTTCTGCGTGGTTAGTTCACACAGTTTGAAAAAACTATGCACTAGCTGGGCATTAGCTAATGCCTTGTCCACCCTTCACGTACAGTTTTTCCACACGGTTAGACAAACAGTGCGCTGCCTATGCGGAGGTTACTGCCTCCAGGACCAACTGTGCCTGGTTTGGCTGCACCGTTTAGACAACCCGTGTGCCGCCCGTGCGACTTTCCCTTTTCCCCAAAACAATGTTAAAAGTTATCACAACTCACCCAAGTCACTACTCCAAAACAGAGGTACTTAGAAATGTCAAAAGTACCTGAAAATGTAACATGATGTTACATCCTCCCCACCATAAGATCTTTCTATCTCCAAAAAGCCTTTGAAGAAACCTCCACGTCAAAAAAGATGGGTCCACTGCTCTCTCATTAGTGCCTCTATTTCCCAAGTCTCATGTGAATCATAACCATGATTCCATAGAACACGGACCAGAGGTATCATTCTCCCATGAAGTACCTTGGTCTCAGAATCAATAACCCTGACTGGTCGTTCAGTAACAGATAAATCTGGTTCAATCTCAAGAACACCACAACTCACAACATGAGATAGATCAGAGAGATACTTTCACAGATATGATACATGGAACCTGTTATGTATTGAAGTTATCTGTGGTGGTAGAGCTAGACGGTAAGCAACTTTCCCTACAAAACCAATGACCTCGAAAGGTCCCACAAAACGAGGAGCAAGATTCCCTTGACTCCAAGTCATCAATGACCTAATTGGGGTTAAACAATCAAGAACTTCTGGTCACCAATTCAGAACTATAAAGGTTTACGACGAAGATTAGAATAATACTTGTACCGACTCTATGTTGTCAACATTCTCTGATGAATCAACTGATTCTTAGCCGTCGTCTCTTGGAGAAAACTCGGTCTTACCAAGGAACATTCACCAATCTATGACCAGCATAAAGGATATTTAAATGGATGGCCATAAAAAGCCTCAAAAGGAGCCGTTTTGATCGCAGACTAATAACTGTTGTTATAAGAAAACTCAACTTGCCCCAGATGATCATCCCAATACCCACTAAAGTAGAGAACACATGCGTGGAGTATATCCTCAAGGATCTGAATAGTTCTCTTTGTCTGGCCATCTGACCGTGGATGCTAGGTCGTGCTCAAACAGACCTAAGATCCCAGTGCCTCTTGAAGGCCTCTCAAAAAGTGAGAAGTAATCCAAGGATCCCTATCAGAGACTATAGAAAATGGAACTCCGTGAAAAAAAAACAACTTCTTTCACATAAATATTTCCCAACTCCTCAACTTTGGTTGTTTCTCGAAGAGGTATAAAGTGAGACGACTTGGTTAGTCTCTCAATCACAACCCAAATCGCGTTTTCTTCCTCTAGGTTTGAGGTAACCCAACCACAAATCCCATAGAGATTTCATCCCACTTCCATGTTGGGACTGGAAGTCGTTGAAGCAAGCCTGGAGGTTTCTGGTGCTCGCCTTTCACCTGCTATCATGTATAATAATGAGATACAAACTCAGCAATGTCTCATCTCATTCCTGGCCACCAGAACTGTCGCCACATGTTATATAAAATCTTCATGGTTCCTTGGTGTACATCCCACTGAGAGATATGGAAACCTTCCATCACATCCTTCCTTGCCACTAACGGCACAACGTAAGAGTTTTGATAACACATAACACCATCTTTAGAGAACAACCACTGGTTTTCGGTCTCCCCACTATAAAGACAGTCCCTAATGCTATGGAATTCATCATCCAGTTTTTGTTCATGAAGAATTTACTCGAGGAGATAATAAGTCAACTGAACACTGGCTAAAGAAACTTCATTCCCCTTCCACTGAACTCCAATATGCAACTAAGTAAAAATATCCATCAAACTCCACTCTTATGAAGATTCTTTCACAACCTATAATATAAGTTTCCTTTATAACACATCTACATCTATATTCCCTTTCCCTGGGGTATAGGCAATGTCAAATTCGAAAGATTTTAGGAACTTCACCCAATGCCTATGGTGGAGATTCAAATCTTTTTTAGAGAAGATATAACTCAAGCTATTGTGGTCTGAATACACAATAATCCTTTCTCAATGAAGGTATTGTATCCAACACTTTAGTGTGTGCATTACAACTGCAAGTTCAAGGTCATGGGTAAGATAGCTCTTCTCATGAGGCTTAAGCTGACATGATCCATATGGAACAACATGATTACTTTACATAAGAACACATACAAAACCTGAACCTGATGCATCACGGAAGACCATGAAGCATATTCCAACCTCAGGAAGATTTAACACCGGCGTAGTTGTCAAAAGATGCTTTAGCTCAAAAAATAACTATAACATTTATCATTCCAGAAAAACGTCACTCCCTTTGGAGTTGGAGAAGCCATTGGAGAAGTTAACTTTGAGAAGTCTTTAACAAACCGATGATAATATCCTGCTAATCCCTAGAAGCTCTGAATCATGAAAACATTTTTTGGTTGTTCCCTAGTCATGACAACCTTCAAATTTTTAGGATCAAATGATATCCCTTGTTCTGAAATTACATGTCCCAAGAATTTCACATCCCGAATCTAGAAATTGCACTTTGAAAGCTTGGAATATGGTCGGTGATTCATTAGAAGACTCAGAACTGTTATAAGATGATGTACATGATCCTCCACATACTTGGAGAAGACAATAATGTCATCCACAGAGAATACCAAAAAAGCAACTTGATACTCACAGAAACACTTGTTCATCAAATCCATGAAAACTATAGGATAATTTGTCAGGCCTAAGGGAATAACAAGATACTCATAATGGCCATACCTACTCTGGAAAGAGATCTTATGCACGTCAGATTCTTTTATCCTCAACTGATTGTGACCAGACTGAAGATTCATTTTTGAAAACCAGTTCGCCCCTTTCAATTGATCAAAAAAATCATCAATTTTTAGTAACATATATTTTTTCTTTATCATAACTCGATTAGGATTTTGATAATCAACACATAAGCGAAGAGAACTATCAGCCTTCTTGGTGAAGAGAATAGGTGATTCCCAAGGTGACACACTCGGGCATATAAAACCTTTCTCAATAATATTGTCTAACTTAGACTTTAGTTATTTTAGTTTAGACAGAGCCATTCAGTAAGAGGGAATAAAACTGGTTGAGTACCATCCATTAAGTCAATAGACAAATCAACCTCCCTTACTGGTGGAAAACTAGAGAAGTTAGAAGGAAACACGTCGGGAAACTCAGTGATCACTGGAAGAAGATCACCACACATTGAATCTCTCTCTAGATTAAAAGCAAACACTGATATAAATTTCCCCAACTCTAGATAAGTGGGTACAACTCTACTTGACCTTGGGTTCCATTCTCCTTGAAAAACAAGAGGCAAACCACTGGGTGTTGTAACGTAGACCTGTCAAAGATAACAATCAATCTGGGATTTATTAGCAATGAGCTAATCCATCCCAAAAATGACTTCAAAATATTTCATGTCAAGAACCAAGAAACTCCATGCATGATCAAAATCTGATAGAGAGAATACATAAGCAGGACTATGGAGACCCTTCTCTCTCATTGTACCAAGGGGTGTAGTAATATCCATCACACAAGATAAAAGTTCCATAGGTAGATTAAGCAGATTACCAATATGGGTTGAAATAAAAGAGTGAGATTCCCCAGTATCAAAAAGAGTTTTCACTAAAGATGAAGCTATAGTAATGGTACCTCTCACAGTTGCAGGACCTGTATCAGAAACCTCTGGCGACTCTTCCACTATGTGAAGAATCTTCGTTCAGAATGCTTGTGGCTGGAACCCTTTTGTACGTGAAGAATTTGATTGCCATGCAGTTTTTGGAGGTGCTGATGATCCTATTCTACTACATGGAGTAGAGAAGTGATGGAATAATCTCTGTAGGTGTCCTAAACGTCCACATGAGCTACAATTCTTGGGTGCCTCAATGCAAACCCTCTTAGAATGTCCTGGCTTCCCACACTGATAGCAAGACAAAGAATCCCCTCCTCGTGCAACCAGAGGTCTGGAAGGACTCTGTTGTCGATAAATACCCTGAGTAATGTCAGTCCTCCGTTTTACTTTAAAGGAACCCACACTTCCACTAGGAGGGAAAATAACCTCCTTCAACCCTAAATTTCATACCAAGTCCATCTCAACCAACATTGTCCTATCTATCACATCAGCATAAGTGCGTAGCTTTAGTAAGAAAACCTGAGAATAAATACTTGATCGAAGTCCCAACTCGAATCATCAAGCCTTCATTCTATCATTAGATAAAATCTCAGGAGAAAACTCTACCAGCTCAGTAAAGTGATTTGAGTACTCAGTCAGGGTTTTGTTGTCCTGCTAATGCTTGAAAAACTCCACAGCCTTGGCTAACACCGTTGATTCTGGATAGAACTAGTTAGTGAAAAGAATCCTACAGTCTTTCCACTCAAAACCCTCATGTTTCCCAGCCTTCACCATTGTGTCCCAC
Source organism: Viscum album (assembly GCA_963277665.1). NCBI lineage: Eukaryota > Viridiplantae > Streptophyta > Magnoliopsida > Santalales > Viscaceae > Viscum > Viscum album. The sequence goes on along the minus strand of OY728151.1, from coordinate 283,899,158 downwards.
CATCTCCAACTTGGTCCCTCTAGTTCGAAGGTGGTACACTTCACCTTGATCACCTTAGGTGTCTTAATGAACAAAAATAGATGTGCAATCTTACTCAACCATTTTTCAGCATGTTGAGGGTCAGTGGAGCCTTTGAAAACTAGTGCCTTCTGGCGTAGGAGCTCTTTAGAATGAATTCATAGAATATCACTATGAGGATCAATATCTTGAGCCTGAAGAGGAACTAGAGGTGGTGCATGTCCTAGAGCTTGGATAGTGCAAACAATCACCTCTACCAGACTCAGATCCAAAATTGGACTCTCTTGCTGAGATTCAGCAGCAGCCTCTTTTTGGATCTGATTTCCACATCTTCTTGGAGGCATGATGCTACACATCATAAAAAGGCATATATTAACACCCAAACCGAGTTACAAGGAAAAATATTCATAAAAAAAGGGATAACAAGATTTGGATTCTACTTTATCCAAATCAAAACAGGGAAAATACTAGAACTAATCCACAAGCTATATTTCCCTAACCAACCCTGGTTATTTAAGATTCATTGTGGTGAGATCTATCCAAGCACTCAATAAAAACTACCTCTTACGTCCCGATAATAATACTAAAATCAATATTTTAATCAAGGCAATATTCTTAACCTGCCCTTTGATACCACTTTGTCACGAACCAGCCCGTGTACCCGGGAAACCCAATAACCGAGCAGACATTGTCTGAAGGGCATCCCGGATCCCCACAGGTCAGCGACTAACACCTGGCATCACACAAAATGTAAGTGGGAATTATTTTTTCAACAAGAATGCGGAAGAAAAATAAACAAGACAGTATGGATAACAAAAAGAAAGTCCACTAGGAGTAATGTACCAGAATACAAAGAGGCAAAAAACCCAAAGTACTACAACCCAAGTACTAAAAAGGAGAAAAGTATCCCCAAAGTCCCTAATGACACAACTCAGCAAAACCAAAGATCAAAAGCTGGATACGCCTCCAAGAGGTCCCTTCCCATTGCTCGATCATAGAAGAAGAAAGTTTACAAACACCAGAAGGAAAAAGTAGTGTGTGAGCCTAAGCCTAGTAGGATACCACCAAAGATTCTGTATCAAATTCCAAATATAGACCATCCAATGAAAAGATTCCAATTTTCAAATAAACAGGTTTGGCAACTCAAAAGATTATTTTTACAAAATATCCTCTTTATTTTCAAATTATGGATGAATTTACTTTAAGTAAAGGCTTTAAAATGATGGAAGATTTCTAAAACAATGGATTAAGAAAAACATTCATATAAAAAGTTTATATAAATTTAGCAGGAATGTATAGAAATTCAAAATCATTGGCATACATTTATATCTGAAATATAAACAAACAAGCGAGAAACATGGTCATCTTCCAAAAGGAACCATAGTATTAACTTGTTATAGTATTCCACACTCTCTATGTGAACTCTGAAAAATGTGTATACACACATCCCTATGACACTGGCCAAAGGAGACTCTCCACCAACCTGTCGGGGATTTGACTCTTCGTAAGTATGTTTTAGAACGTTGTTGTAGCGTAGAGTGTATCAAAATTTCTCACTTAGTACCTAAGGCTTGCATGCACTCTTACATAATGGGCGGACTATTTTATGAATTCTTAAAATATGATAAATCCCATTCTTCCATTTCCAAAGTTCCAAATTTATTCCATTTAAAACAAAAATAGATGTAGTCAAAAAATGCCTTTTTCACAAGATAAAACCGATGGGTTTCTATCAAATCATTTTAAGACATTTTCACCAGTTTGAAATCCATTCAAAATAAATTCCATCATTAAACAATTTATTCCCACAATTTAATTCAACAACTTAGTTGAAATCATTTCCATAAAATCCACATTTTAAATTCAACAATTTAAATCAGCCAATTTCCATAAACACATGCAATTCAATGGAATTGGGGTTTTCCAAATTTCCATGCCAAAACCATTTAAAATATCTCGATTCATTGTAATAAAGTTTCTGTCAATTTAATTGAAAGAAAACCTGAGAAATTGAATTCAAATCAATAGTTGAAATAAATCAAGAAAATACAATGATAATCAATTTGGAAAGTCGGGACATAACCACCTACCTCAAAGGTTTTGACCAAAACCACAACAGTCGAGAACGCTCAAGAAAATTGGTTTGCTTCTTCAAAAACCCACCTTAGATATATTATCCTAGAAAGATCAAGACCAAATCTCATCATACGTGGTACCACACACATAGATATACCCATAACGGGCGAAGATCTAAGAAATAGAATGAAGAGGAGAAGTAGATCTAAGTAGATCTAAGAAACCAATCAAGAATGATGAAGAACAATCACATACCTCGAGAATCCGGCTTCGATTCACTAAGAGGAGCCTTTATAACACCTATAGAACAATGGGATAACCTTTTATGACGTTAAGAGAAGAATAATCCCGAGTTAGGGCCACTTAGAATGAAAAACGAGGCACTTAGAGGAAAAACCGAGTGAGATCCACAATTTAAGGATCTCATTTAAGTGTACGCATGGTTAGTTCGCACGGTTTGACAAACTGTGCACTAGCTGTGCATTATATACTTCCTTGGACACCCCTCACACATGGTTTTTCGGCATGGTTAGACAAACCGTGTGCTTCCCATGCAGAATCTAGTACCTCAAGGACCAATTGCACACGGTTTGGCCGCACGGTTCAGAAAACCTGTGTGTCACCCGTGTGACTTTCCCTTTGCCCCAAAACAACATTTAAAGTTCTCCTGAATCTCCCAAGTCACTACTACAAAACCAAGGTACTTAGAAATTTCAAAAGTATATGAAAACGTAACATGATGTTACATAGTTCCACCAAGAGATAATATTTGAGAGTAATTCATGTTATTTTCTTGTTTGTAGTCCAGTATAGGCTGAAAATTGGTTCCACTAGATCATGTCAAGTATTGTATCAATAGTACCAAGGTTATTATCTCAAAAAACATTTCTTATGTTTTATATATAATGATGAATTTTTTACCAAACCTAATATATTTCATTTAATGTTTCTGGAAAAAAATTGATTTATTTTCTAGGGAAATGGAAGTTTCAATAATTAGAACTTGTTTTTGGATTTAAAGTGATAGAATTATTTTAAGAGATGTTTCTTTATGTTTATTGGGTCTTATAATATGTTTTGGGTCCATGAATGAGTGTTAGAGTGAGTTTGGTATAAATCCCTATAGTTTTTTTGTTGCAGATGGGTTGTGGAATAGTAAGGAACTATAATGAGGGGGTTCACAACATGTAGCTTGGATTATCATGCAATGAGTGGGGAGGTGGGGATTGGGGTTTTAAAAAAAAGATTGATCACTCCACATACCATAATTATTCATTTCATGATGGAATATTTTGATATATCATATTGTTACGGTTGGGAATGATGGGCCCAAAAGCATGATGCAATGTGTTGTTGTAACTATTGGGTCATGGCATAAAAACATGACACCATCATTGAGGTAGGCTGAGGTCCAAGATATCTTCCTTGGTGGTCACACTAAAAACCACGATGGGTCGCTTCATAACCTTCCATAGTGATTAAGCCTCACACAATGATCCCATATTAATTCCATGACTTATTCCTAGGGAAGTGTTTTTAGTAGGGTTAGATCAAGAATTTAGTTGCCCTCCTAAATTCAGGGCACGGGGAGGGCCATTAAACCAATTCCTCTACACTGTCCCATAAAATCTCCCTTTAAGAGGGTTTATTTCTCATCATTCAATGCTATTTTATGTTTTATTATTCTCATATTCCATTATTTTTATGTTACTTTTCCTACCTTTTTATTTGGTGTTATTTGAGTGATGAATTCAGTGTTAATTTCATTGGATCATGATGAAATTATCTTGATTCAAATTGGGTTTTTCCTGAAATTACTATATAAGGTAACAAAATTATTTATATGTGTGGTTTAATATAGATTGTATTATGTGGAAATGGTTAATGATTTTTATGTGATTATTATTCATTAAATTAAATTGGTTAATATATTATAATGTGTTATATGTTGTTATTTTGGTGTATTTTCTTATGATAGGAGCTTGGGAGGAATTGTGATCCCATTTAAGGCTTGAAACATCTTGGTTGTGGGGGTGTAGGGTTAATAATAGATGGTAAATCCATTTTGAGGTAGGTGGTAATTTTAATAGAAAACAATATTCTACATTATAAATGAGTGTGCCTACTAGCATGTTTCAATGGGACAAAAAATATGGTTTGGGATATAGTGTATCCCATATAAATTGATATGATGGAATTGATCCTCTTATACATAAAATATGTGTTTATTTACACATGGTGAAATTAGGATCATGTGACATATTTTTCTCTAATGGGATAAGATAAAATTTGATTTGAAGAGTGACCTTGGGTAGGTCTCAGTATGTAGGAAGTGATGAGGGTATCCTAGGTTAGATTACTAGGGATACTTTGTTATTCCTGACTATATTGGCATTAATATTGATGGATTATAATGTTATAAAATTCATTCCTAAGTTATAACACCCCTTTTGGGTATATTTTATGGTATGTCATGTGTGGTGATTTCTCTAAGCCTAGATGATTTATGCTAAAGTGGTATTTCCTTTGAGTGATGAGTTGAATGATATCCTATAAGAGATACGAGATGAGACATAAGTGTAAGTTTTGTGATTTTTTGGTGACATGGTATTGGGTTTCTCATGGGTTTATAGAGATATATCATCATATATTATTTGGTTAGATTGGACAATGTGTGAGAAATATTTTTATGAAGTTTACACGAAGTCTTTATGGCTCAGGTTGTCCAGATAATATTGCTTAAGGAGTCACTATGGTGTGTTGATTTCATATTAGTATCAAAGATAAGTGCCTCATATGGTCTTGTGAAATTTAACCTGAGGGTATAGATGGATGGTGAGTTATATCAAGGTGTATTGGAAGGTTTCAAGTCACTATGACACTGATGATGATCTAGTGAGCTTATAGTATGGGATGTGTTCCCATTTTTTTATTTCTTACTTTTATAAATTGTGACCATGTTTTAAGTGAGAGGGTAGTGGATGACTTAGTGAACCCAAACTTATGTGAGATGGTTTTTATTGATACATATTGACATTCCATGGGTGATAGGGTATTATTAGGAAATTCATTAATGAGAGGTTATTAGTTTACTTATTCATGTAAGACCCACTATAGGAGATGAGTGTGGTTAGGTTGTGACCATGTCATGAGTTTAAGAATAGTGGATGTAACATTTGATATCCCCTAAATGTGAGGTAATGGTAAGGGTACTTGATGAGAGACCTCTCTTGGGTGATAAGATATGTTCGAGGAAATAGGTGTTATATCATACCTGGTATATTTGGGTAGTGTTCGGGACATGGTGACACACTAACCTATGTCTTAAAGTGTAGGTTTTTGTTGGCATAAAAGGTTATTAGATTCTATATTATGTTCAATCAATTATGTCCCAGTGTATTGGTGTCATGTTTAGCACATGATGACTCATTGTGTGCATATGTAGCTATGGAATGAAGTGGAATCTAGCATATGTCAAAGAAGGTTTAGTCAGATGTCATGGTGGTTAGGTTTGGACATAACAACTCAACATGCATTTTTAATTTATATCGTTAAATTTCCTCAAGCATAAAATTAATATGATGGTTTATTTTATGGGAACATGAGGAGACTCTATTGAGATTATTTTTAACACCCTACATGCAAAATCTAGTGTATGGGTGGATAATATGTATTCGTTCAGGTTGGGAAAAAGGTGAAGTGGATTAGGTTAGAGAAACTTAATTTGGTATTGGATATTAGGATGGATTTTTGGGTCAATTATGTAAGTATGGCCTTTTTTATTTTTTTTATTTACTGTTTTTCATATTTGATAGAACTAATATGTGATCACTGATATATGACTATATAAGATTCTCATGGTAAATTTTACATATTAGTCTTAGTAATATGATTATCTATACTCTGATGATTATTTTGGGTGATTTTTGATATTTTCTAAATATATATGATTCTGATTCGAGGTAATAGTCAAACCAATTTATGATTTAGGATTTCATTGTTACCCGATAGCCTCTTGATTATAGGGATTCGTGGTTGAGGCTACATAACCCTCTATATAAAACCAATGTTCTAGGATGGGGAATTAAAAAGAGTTATTAGAGAACCTTTTAATTTTTTTTGACTATTTTTGGTATCAATGATAATGGATTAGGATATGTAAGATCTTGTGATAGATCTCATGATGGTGCATCATGAAAACCTATTCCACTGGGAGGTCTTTGTTACTAAGGGTACAATACTATTGTTTTTGGTTTCTTCCATTATAGTTGATATGGTTATTTAATATGTTTAAGTTAAAGATATTATGATTTGTGGTTTTGGATCTTAGACCATTAAAAAGAGGCCTAAGAATATGCATAATGTTTGGTATGTCAGATTCACATTAGATATGTGTTATTTTTCATGATTAATTCACTAATGATAGAATATTTGGTTTTTTAAAGTATAAAAATCAATATATATAGAATTTTCCTACATATATTTTTTCTTGTATTATATTCAACTAGACCTTGATTTTAACTCATGAGTGATTTTTTGAAAGCATTACTTTTGGATTTTATATTGATATGTTCTACAATTATATATATATATATATATATATATCATCCCTTTATTCAAGGGTTTTAAAGTGACCCTTAATGGTCAATATAGGCATGGTATGCTTGGAGGTGACCTAAAGATGGGAAAAGTTTTCCCTAAGGATGTGGATACCCCACTAATGTTTATAATGGATTAGGATATTAGAAGCACCTAGGGTACTTTAGGTATCAATGTTGTGTAATATTGTAGGATTAGTAGGTTGCCTAGCCTTATATATTCAAGAAACATTTCACATGTCATAGTGGAAGCATGAATTCATACTTCATTATTTTGGATAAACCCTCAAGTGGCATTTTATCGTGTAGTTGGACTTGGACTGAGTGACGTGCCTCATGGTCATTGGAATGGAAGTAATGAAGTTATCCTAGTTGAATGAAATTAACATATAGTGTTGCATAGACATTGGTGTAGGTGTATGAGCCTAAATTTAATGGGGTGTGACTCGTAAAAGAATGATATGGGTAGTTATATTTGGATATATAGGAGTATATACATTGTAATTTTAGAAAAGATCACATTGAATATTTGTTAAGAACTTGTGAGATGGTTCTATGGGAGGTCCACTCTTCCCATTGTATATGATAACGAGAGTTGGAATGAATTTACAAGGAAAATTCTTAGTGTGTGAGGGAAATTTTTGGTTTGTTACACGTGGTGCTAATTGTTTTGGGGATTAGTGAGTGGTTTTGTATAGTTTGATGAAATGAGGACTGTAGTGACACACTTGTGGGAATTTCAACCCAGGGTCTTAGGGAGAATATGTGTTGTCATGGGTTGATAGTTAGGCTGAGTGTGGAATGGGAAGTGTGATGAGCATGTGGTTTCGGGACACATTTTGGTCCATTATTAAGGAGAGGTGTGAGGTAATCCATATTTCATAGATTGTTTAATTACTTCTTAGAATTTTTGACCCTTATTGTGGGTCAATTTTGATGATGTTGAAGATGGCTTTTTATCAAATAATGGGAAGTGGTATTTTTTTCATTCCATCACTCTAGTGTGGGTGGGACTACCATGTCCATGAATTAAAATAAATAGAAAGGTCATGGGATGTGGGGATAAGGTGTTTGGTTTAGTATAGAAATTATAATGATGTTATTTGGTATGGATATTTGTATTAGTCATTGAGGTATGACCCTCATGTTGGATGAGTTGTGGGAGAAGTTAGATTAGCTGTAGTATAGTCGAGATGGAACCAATATATTTCTGTTTATAAAGATATGATTCAATCTTATTTCTCAATAAATATAAAATATAGTTATTTAGATGTGGTTTTAGATAGACTCTATATGATATCATTTATCTCATGATATAGTTGGGAATTATCTTAGAGTGAGTCGTATTAGTGGTCCATTAGTTCTCATAGATAGAGTATGACAACCCATGTTGGTGGTTATTTATCTATAATTGTAATCACTCTATCTATCGTGTTCAATATTTAGAGGTTAAATTTGGAAGTTCTTTGGAATCCTATAAGAATTAGGGTATTATTATTAGGTTATGTGATATTGAATTGGTGAGTGCATCCAAGAATTTTTTGGAGAAGTCATCCAAAGAAGTAATAACTTGCTTTTTGGTAATAAATTAGGTTTGATGAGGTTGGAACTCCATCATATGTGTTGATGAACTACTAGAAGTAAATTATTAGTAGGTTATTCTTATATTGGATTGAATAATAATTCATAATCCTAGGGAATAATTATTCAATGACCTCTTGGTTTTTTATGATGGATGGGTGAAATTGTGAAAAAAGCGCTCTAGAGGTGATAGTGACAAGCTGGTACCTTGGATTTTAATTAATAATCTCCTCATGTGTTTATAGTAGTTTAGATGAATCTCATTTGGTTTTCTATAATAGAACATATGGTGACAGTAGTGATTTGATCTTCGGTTGGTTAACTGATTTGTTAGAATGACTATTGTGGGTTCTTAAGGAAATGAAACATTATCATTTTTAGTTTGAAAGGACCCATCTATTTCAATTTATTTATTTTAGTGAAAATTTGATTTATTTTGTCTGGAGTAGGAGATGTTTAATGAATTTGGGCTTAGATCAGATTTCTAATGTATGTAATATCTCTTGGAGATAGTTTTGAATATTGATCAAGTCCATCAATATGTTTTAGGTTATAGAGTGTTCGAGTGATGTTTTGGTGAATCCCCTGTTAATTATTATGGCACATAGTTGGTCACGACATGATCCTTTGGTCACATCATTATGGAATACATTGAGAGGAACCATAGTGTGTAATTTGGGAACGATTTCATAATAAGGGAGGTAGGCCTTGGGTGTTTTTTTTAAATTCCAATCATGTTATAACCACTTTTTGGTCATAACATAATTTCCTTCCATGAGATGTTATACCAAAAATTCCACAAGGGTCACGACATGAACTATATCGCCCTACACTTTTTTGGATTTCAAATCGTGACCTTATAAGGCCAAGCTAAAATGGTGGTAGGTTGCGGGTCAGATCCCCATACATAGGTGGTAATACCACATCCCAAAAGGTGTCACACTGTAACATGTCATGGCCATGAGGTTTCGTTCTAGGACCCTCATGGTAACACCATGAATAATTTATGAGGATGATTTTTTGAGGGAATACTGGTAATTTACTAGCCCCCTAGAATTTATGGTTAGGTAGGGTCATACTACTAGATCTCCCAATATATTAATCGCCTTTTAAGAGAATAAATTTACAAGTGTTCCATGATGGATTAAGGTGTTATCTTCTACTCTTAATTCCATTTTTCCCTTTTATACCCCTTTTATTTGCTGAAATTTGGTCTAGTTTTTTATAGTTATTTCACCATATCATGGTGAAATAATCCTAATTCAATGGGAATATTTTATGGAGATTTAATGGAGATAAAAAATTATGAACACATGTGATTCCTTATAGTTTCAATGATGTGATGATTCTTTGTGAGTTTTTGGGTTACTTTTCCCCATTATATTGATTTTACAATTTTTTATAATTTGTTGTAATAAATTATTTAATCATTATATCTTGATATAGGAGCTTTAGTTGTGGTGTGATATTTGATGAGTCATTGATGGAATTTTCCAAGGAGGATAAGATATCATCAATGATGTTAAATATTTTTTTAGGTTGGTGGATGTCTAATAAAAATGCATATTCATTTTATACAGGTATGTGATTGCATACATGCTTTCATGAGACTAGGAAGATGTTTTGGGAATGTGGTATTAATAGAGAAATATATAGTAAGGAATTAAGTGTCTAATGAATAGAATAATTAATTCTTCTCATTTTTGGTAATTTTTACTTCATGGGTACTATATTGTAATGGTGTGAAGAAGAAGATGGAGTTGAAAAGAGACCTTTAATAGATCTTCTAATGAGAGATGTGAAACTAGTATACAAGTTTTATTACCTAAGGCTAGTTTGATAGGTATGAGGGGCTTATTCCAAGTAATAATTGGTGAAACATTTTTACATTTCATTCTTAAGTAGTGAAACACATTGAGGGTGGATTTGAGGATTGGTGTGTGATATGAGTGGGGTGAGTCCTACATGACTAAATTAAGTGTAATGGAGAAGGGTTTCCTCCAAGTGAAATGCTGATATGTGTGATGTGACCTTGGTGTAGTTCATGGGAATTTTTTGTCTCTTTGTTATAGGTTTCTAGGGGTTCAGATTGAGATAGCATGGGATAGTCCTTGGTTAGTTGTTTTAGGATGTGAGTCGAAATTTGAGAAGTTTATGAATAGAAACATGAGGTTGTAGTTATGAAAAGTATATTGGTTAAGAATTCATCATGGGTGAAAATTTTGTGTTTTTATCAATGATTAGATATTGGGATGGTATTGATGATATTATTCATAGGGGCTAAATGGATGATTATATATATCATGGTACAAGTCTATTCATCCATTGACTACAACCCTAGTGATGATCTTGTAAGTTGGTGACATGGGATGCACACCCTATTTGATGTTTCATAATTATTATAGTGTGACTCATTCAGAAGAGATAAGGTGTTGGATAATGTGGGTAACCCTACCCTATGTGATAGAGAAGTATAAAGTGTTTTTTTCATTACCTGTTCGAAATTATACATAATGTTACTTCCCTACATTATGGGTATTTGTCCACTTTCGCTTGTGAGGACCACCCTAAAAGAGGGGTGTGGTCAGGTTTGTGACACCATCCTAGGCCAATGGGAAGTGGATGTAATGTGTGACCTACTATGAGTGAGATAGACTAATTAGAATAGTTGATTGGTATCCTCCCTTGAATAGTAATGGATGGTATAATACTTGGACCTAAGATGCTACCTTGTATCTTTAGGTAGAGGTTAGGACTTTGTTACCCCTTATCTAGAATATTTATGTACTAGTCAAGGCATGTGACCTAATAACATTAAATTCAAACATAGGCCTAAGTTGGTATGGCCAAGTGTCATGTTGTCCTAGTTTCCCCACAATGACCCAACATTTGTATATGTGGTGGTGGAATGAGGTGGATTCATGTGTATGCTAAATTTGGTTTAGTCGTTTCTCTTGGTGGCCTAGTTAACACATAATGACCCAACATACATATTTAGTTTTTTTCATTTACATTCCTTTTTATATATACCTATCATGGAGTATATTAGGGACAATTTTCTAGAACAAATTGAGATTTATCTATCAAATCCTTCAGGGGAACTATATTCCTTGTGTTAAAATTATGTCTACTATAATGTTCAAAAAGGTTTTATATTGGATCGTTTTGGAGTGGATCGATGGGTATTAGAGATTAGGAGTGAGGTGATACCCAACTATGGTAGTAGAACCATTATTTATTGTTATTCCATTTTTTATTTTTCATATGTGATCTTCCCAATGGGTGATCAAGGATATATGACTATATGATATCTAAAAGGTTTATTTTCTATAGCATGTTTATTAATTTGATTTTTCAATAATTGATGATTATTATGAATTTTAAATAGCAGTTTTGACATTAGTGTGTGATTAAAATTTTGGAGGATAGTCTACCCAATATATAATTTTGTTCCTCATAATAGGTAATTCAACTTAGGAATATGGGAAGGTGTACATGATACTGTGTAACCCTCTAGCTCAGACATGTGTTATAGATCAGGGTGTTACATAAATGATATGCTATTTACATATTCTTTTATATATTAATTTTTATTATATAATTAATGTTTCTAGTTTCATTATAATGTTATTCATTAGGACAAGTAATTCTAATAATTATTTTATTTATGGTTCTTCATTTTTTTCACTTTTGAAATGATTTTTCAAATTGTATTATCAAATATATTTTTTAAATGTTATACAATGTTGAAATTATAATGAAATTTTATTTAAATATTTTGTTTTCTAATTTAAATCTTTTTAGACTATAAAAAATTCAAACAATGCATCCCTTTATCTTTTTATAATTCTTATATTTTCATAATCTTGTTTTTTAATTGTTGATTGTGGGCATATTTGATTATTCCTAAAAGTGGAGTATTTATAGAGAATAAAGAGTATTTATATAATGTTTTTTATAACATTGAAAAATAATAAATCCATTTTATATAAATTATAGTCAATCATGAATTTTTGGGTTCTCTTATAAATGGAATGTTATGGATTCTTAGTGGTGTCACTCTTCATATTAGCTCACACCCAACATAAAAACGTTTTGGTTTGTGTGTGAATAGAATTAATGCCTTATGTAGTTATATTTGTTTTAGATTTCATATTGGGTGTTTTTCATCACTGTTCTTGTAGTTATGGATATCAGGATATGACGTTGACCTTGGGTCACGTCGAGATGGACTTTATAGTATTTTGGAACACCTGGTTTATTTTAGGTAGTATTACATATCGTTCATATTCAAATTTCTATACATTTCTATATAATTTTTTATTATGGAATTATTATTCTCTATATAAATATATCTTTAGTAATTCCTTAGTTAGTTGTTTCAATTTTTTTGTTATTATATGACATCTTTATTTTTGATTTTATTTAGAAACTTCTTTATTAGACTTCCATGAATATTAAATATATAAATACATCACATAGTACTATTAGTTTGGATCTGATTGATATTTATTTGGATTATGAGACTAAATAATTCCCAAGTGGTATTTTTGTTCCCTTATAGCCTATCCCCAGCCCATAGGGATTGGGAATGCACTTTGAGGTGTGTGGCGGGATAGCTTGTGTGATGTTAAAGGTTAGCCCATGTTTGTCTGATAGAATAAATTTCCAAGAAGTTTAGGAAGAACAATGAGGTTATTTAATGGAGTTTAGTGTGTTTTAATGAGAATTTTCAAAACTTTTGCTTGAATTTGAAATATAATTTCCTAGCCTCAAAGACTATACAACTGACCATGCATTATATATTGTGTTAGAAAACCTGAAATATACAATAATTAGGAATAATATTTCAAACCATTAAGGTAAAAATGAAAATCTACACTCCTTATAAAATATATTTCATGGTTTTGTTGGAAAGTCTCCTTAACTAGTACATTTCCATGAATTCTAGGTTAAACATCTCCCATGTTATCTATAACATCCTAATTCCCAAAAAAAACCAAAGGTAAGAGCCTCAAAATTCACTTCTAAGATAATTTAACAATTTATTTATTAAAATATATTGTAAAAAATCTATGTAACTCCCCTAAAATATAATTTTTATATTGAAAATTAATCAAAATAAAATGATATCCACTTTTCTACATGAAACTGAGTTGTTATAAATGTCAAAACTATAGAAATTTTTATCCCTTAAAAGTTACATGACACTAAAATCATCAAATAACATCATCTATTTAAATGTCATCTCATCTTATCTATACTAATTTTCTTCTTATAGTTATTTGTGTTTCCATAATACCATATCCAAATATATATTATATCATTTGTGGATCATCTCTCCATGATCCATAACCATAATTGGTCACCCCGCATAAGAGGTATGAGGTTCAAAATCAAATTTATCCACACTTAAGACCTCAATTGGGTCTGTTTGATACTATTTTAGTTTATAAACATGAAAAATGTTATTTATTTTTATATAATATTTTAAAAACAATATTTGATAAGACACTTCACTAATCATATCAATCTTTTCAAATGTTTTTATATATAACAGAATAAATTTTCATTGTTTCATAAGATATCAATTTTCTAAACTGGGGTCACTTTTAAGAGTATAAAATCTAAAATACCAATTTTAATTGGTTATTATTGAAATTTTTTATAATACTTTTACCATCATTGAGATAGGATCGTGTTATTATAAATAAATTTATCTTGATCAGTCATCTATTTCACCAAATTGGGTCCCAAATAGTCTTCTCACTAGTATAATCCTAACATTAGAGAAACTAACATGGTAAACAATAAAATACAATAAAAAGTGTCATATGGATTGAAAGATAATAACAATTATTATAAATACTCTAATAATTGATTATGATCTTCCCAAAATCTCTCAATGTCAAGAACACATTATAGAATCATATATTAAAAAAATATAAATAATAAGTTTCATTTATCCATATAATAAGAGGTAATTTTTCAAACAAGTCATCAATAATAAACCTATTGATTTATGAATAGTATTATTGAATATATAAATAAATATATATATTTAGAATATCAATCAAGATAAAAATTATAATCCTAGAGGCCTAATAACATTTATTATAACAAGCTTATATTGATCATCAATTAGAAAATGTCCTTATAAGGGTAAGAAATAAACAAATATTGGGATATAGTACACAATAACTCAAATGTAATCCTGATTCTGTGGTGATATTGAAAATTCAATACTAAAATTTACAGAAATATCCACATAGTTCCATGTTGGAATTGAAAATGTCTAGATTAAACCCACTGGTCATCGATGCGCCAAATTTACATGCAATAAAATCATAAAACAAGAAACAAATTCAAAAATATCCTTATTTTATCTATTACACTAGATTTTTTTATGATATCTTGATACATATTGATTACTCTATGATGTACTACCTAATGTAAATATTGAAATGTTATTAAAATAACACTCTTTTTCTCCATAAGAACTACCATTATGTACCATCAATTAAAGGAATAAATATTCTATAATTAACCACCATAAGGGGTCTCCATAAAATTTATGGCATGACACATCCTCTCGTATTCAATTTTAGTAAACTAACTCTCTATTTATAATTTTATTATCAATAATTTTACATTAAATCTAGTGATAATTGCACTATTTATCATCTCCTTCACCTCTATGTAAATGGATTCAAATAATCCCATAAATTTTCACTTATACGTAGATTCCTTCATTGACAATGTTAGAATTTGTATACTCAATGCATCTACCACTACATTTTATCTCCCTTAGGTACACATTATATCAAAAAAATTAAAAGGTATTTTACCCATGTTTATAGCCTTAGGTTTACATTACACTAGGATAAAATATTCTTTGGACTCTTATTATCTATATACATTGAAAATCTGTCATTAAAAATTAATTTTCTCCCAATATTCAATGCAAGAATAATAACAGTCAATTCCAATTTATGCATAGTGTAATTCTTAAAATGGGGCCTTTTCTATCTAGAACCACAAACCACACCCCCAATAATTTTTATCAAAAAATATCTAAAATGAAATCCTAACACTCTAGGATACAATATATAACTAACTCTTGATTAAGGGAGAATAAAAACAAGAGATAAATTAAATCCCCTCTTCACATCCTTAAATTCAAAATGGTGCTTCACATTCCACTCAAACATCACTCCATTGAAAGTCATGTTTTTATTATAAAATCTAATATTTGAAAATTCTAAGAGAATATTTAGTAATATTAATCCAAACCTTGGAAAATATATATTTAAAATGTGTTTCTTGATAATTTCCACGTATTTATCATCTTACCCTCTTCGTGATAACTAAAATTAATTTGTCAAAAATAAAAATATAAATATTAAAGCCCTCTAAAATCTATAAATTAAAATTTATAGAATTTTGAAGATTTATAATGATGATGTAGGATCAGTAAAATAATCTCTATGTAAATACCATGATCTTCCAATGACCTAAAATATGTAAGGATATCATCCAAAAAATGATAATAAAAAGTTATTTGGGTACCTATGTAAAATATGGCTTATTAATTCAATAAACACCAGAGGTGCATTCAAAACTCCAAAAGTAATGAATAAAAACACAAAATGGCTCTGTAGATATAGAAAATTAATTTTAAGAACACACTCTTCCAAAAAAAATACGTAATAATTTCCTAACAGAAGATCAATCCTAAAAAACTAATTATATTCCTTCAACTAGTCAGAAAATAATATATTATTTTTAAGTTGTTTTTCCCATTATTGATTGGTTTTACATAGGATGATCAATGACTAACTAAAAGCTATTATCATGATTCTTAGACAATAAAATTGATCTATCCCAATGAAAGACTACTAGTAACATTAACCACATCTATTCAAGATAAACAGGATTCACAATTAACTATTTTAACAGTAAAGGTATCATTAAATAATTTTTCAGTGAAATACAATACATATCAGGAATAATTTTAATGGAAAAAATACATATACCATTAATATAAATATATAAAAACGTCCATAAATTTTTTTTGTACCACACAATCACTCTAGTGGGAAGCAATGATCCTTCCCTTTTATTGATATAAGTATTAGTCCGTCAAAAAGAAATGATATGGATCCAAAAAACTTTTCATTATCCATTATCCAATTGATTCCAAAAATCATTATCCTTTAAAATTTTTATTATCCCATCCAGTGATAAAAAATAATATTTCGATTTTTATTGGATTTTGTATTAAAATTTAATTAAAAATTCATACCAATGATCAATTCACGCATTTGCTTCTCAATAAAAAACATCCACACAAGATAACCATGTTTCTAATAATAATTGAGTATGATATAATATTAAACCCATTCAAAATTATTCCACCATATGGAGTGTATATTCTCATTTAATAGGGTTGCAATGATACATAAATTTCTAGTTGATCAACCAATCATACAAAGATAAATAATTTTTATTATTCGGTATCATATAATGAAAATATAATATCAAAAGTTTGTATAATTATACAATGTACTATAGGGGTCCATACATTAACCTTATCCACCCCTAATGATTCATCAGTAGAAAAGAGATACTCTTAAATATTTTAAGGTTCTGAAAAATCCATGTGATAGGGAATACAGAATCTTTTATGAGTTTTTGAGTAATACTACCTTAGTTCATTAATTTTTATGATCAATACCTAAAAATGGTTAGATTTTCCAATGCTAAATTTATATTCCAATATATTAAAAAAATTCATTAGATAACATTCTTTCTTATACTAGAAATATTTTTAAGAGGATTTTAACACTTCTACAATAGTTTTCCGACTCATATTCACAATAAACACTCTAGTGAACCCTTTCCTTGAGAGATATGAGATGATGTTTTAATTAATCACATTTAGAAGTCATTATTCATCCTCTTTTAAGAACTAAATAAATTTATTCCTCCATATAGTTAAGGAATAAAGGTACATTATTAATTTTTTTAGTAATAATAAATATTTTCTATGAATCCAAAACTAACAAAATATTTTTCCTTAATCATGAAGTATTGTTCATTACCTGGGTTTATCTATTGAGGAGTTCACTTGCACACACCATTCTCCTATTTTCAACATTTATAAAAAAAATTGGAAAAAATGAAATAATTTTTTTTTAATATTTTAAATGTATAAGATAAAAAAATATGTGTTATAAAAAATAAAAAATAAGAATAAAAAACATGACAATGTTAGTGAAGAAAAAATAAGTTGT
The DNA here is from genome assembly GCA_963277665.1 of Viscum album. Taxonomy (NCBI): domain Eukaryota; kingdom Viridiplantae; phylum Streptophyta; class Magnoliopsida; order Santalales; family Viscaceae; genus Viscum; species Viscum album. Next base: position 283,881,589 of record OY728151.1, on the reverse strand, counting down.
AATTTATCAGAGTCAACTGTGATTTTATCATTATTCTTTAAATAAATCTCAATATTCCACTTAATGTTTATATCAACCATAATAGTCAACACCATCCCATTTGAAATGTTATTACCTCATACCAACTCTCAGGATGTGGTATAATATCCCTCACATAATTACCACAATTATACGTACTTTACCACATATAACATTATGATTATTAAAAGAAGAAAAATAAATATGAATAAGAACATAGTAGTAGAGAAATTGGCATGAACCCTTAACCACAATCAATTTTACTACTATTTGAATTCATAAAATACAATTAAGAGAAGCATTTAGGTTCAAGAACTCAATAATCCACCACTATGTTTTTTAAATAAAATACAAAGTTATTTTTCCCTTAACATTGAGTTCTAAAATCACGGTGGTGGAAACAATCGAAAACAAGTGAATTATAGGAATAAAAAACTATATATATATATATTGAAAATATATAATACCATTACAGCATAACCCCTACCAGGCTACTCAAAATGGATAACTCCATTTAATGGTTATAGAGATGTACATTTATTGTCAAGAGGGGTGAAATATTTTTGGATCCAAGTATATTCACTAAAATAGTCCAATTTTTCATCATAATAAATGGATTAAACCTGGGAATTTTCATTCTAAAACTTTTTATTATCTTTCTTAGTTGTGAACTCAAAAATTTGGAGCATTTTTTTCAATGATTAGTAATGGTAATAATATTTTTACTATTGAAAATATTTATTTCCTTGAGACTCTTTCAATTAAAATTATTCAATTTCTAGTGATATTATAGCCTTTAATGGGATGGAATAGCAAGAGTAATGTATTGAAAAATTCTCATCCACATGTTCTATATCTCCAATAAAAATTTCATCTCATTTAGATTACCCATGTGTTAGATGTTTGTTAAAATTTCAATTCATCAAAACATAAAATATATTCTGAGGCCCATATTGGGAACTTATATTAGTCTTTTTATTGATAGATCCACCAAAATTTACAGTTGAATTAAATGTAACCAAAATTTTTTTTAGACTAAAAAAATAAATTTAGAATTTTTGTTAATGTCGAAATATTTATTCTATAAATACCCTGTTTAAATTAAAAATAATTAAAATTAAAAGGTAAATTATTTTCACAATTGAGTCTAAAATATTCCTAGAACATAAAAATGTGACAATTACCCTTGAAATAAAAAAATTGGTGGGATTATGAAATTTATTTATAGAATTAAATATTTTAAAATATGATCTTCATCAATACCCCACACTTAGCCATTTCATTATTTGTTCATCATCTATTACTGAGGTCAAAACCAACTTCCTAAGATATAATTGGTAACAAAACTAATTATCACACCAAAAAAAAATTTCATTAAATTTATATATTTTTAAATTCACTAAATCCTCTCTAATTGTTAAATTACTTCCAATCTCATGTTAATCCTCATGTACATTTTATACCCACCTCTTTGTAAATTTATTTCTCTCTAACTCGATGATTTTTGATATGGAGTTTTTCTAATACTTGAGATAATGACTGTTCACTGTAGGCTTATAAAAATTATAATCTATTCACACTGTGAGGAATATAAAATTATTTCATTAATGATTTTTTTTCAAGAATATTTAGTGGCTAAGGGTTGGTTGGTTAAAATATTTAAAATTCATGGGGTGAAAAGAGGTTGTGAAAAATTTAAATAAAAAATAATGAATATTAAATTGAAAATACAAGAATTATATCCCTCAATTCTACTTTCATTATTTGAATCAAAACTCACCCCTTTTTTAACATTCACTTTCATGAGTCGAATAATGAATGCAATGAATGATTTGAAAAAAATTTCCCCGCTTTTCTTATTTTTTCAGTAAAGATGATATGCAAATTAAATATAATGAATGATAGAAAATTAATTCCCCTCAATTTTTATTGTGATGTGATTCATAAAATTAAGAACTAGGAATAATTTAATATGATCTAAATATTTTCTTTTTTTCTTTTTTTTACATTTATTGATTTTTTTTGTTTTTAAGAGAAATTAATGATATAAATGAAGTAAAATGAATAAAAATTTATTCCCATTTAACTCTATTAAATTTACTATAATAATGAAACACCTCACACACCCAAAAAAAAATTTCAAACTCAAAAACACATGTCATAGGACATTCCCCAACATTCAAAATTCAAATATCCATGAAAAAATATTTTGGGTGAAGGTGAGTATAGAAAATTCATCTTGGGATATGAGTAAAACAATATTGAAAATCATGGATTCTAAGGGAAAAATGGTGGATGTAAATGGTAGGTATATATTTGAAAATATGGAAATCCCAAAAAAAAAATCAATAATTTCACAATCATATAATTAAATAAAAATCATGGAAATAGAAATATTATATGTTTTGGATCACACAACATTAATTAGGACTCTCAAGAAAATAGAAATTTAAATAAGATGTAAAAAATGTTTACAAACTTATAAATTTGGGAAATATTTTCTCTTTTAATGGTACTAATTCATAAAAGTTTCACAATATGTCAATCTTACTCAAATTCAAATATTTTACATTAGAAAAAACCCATTTAGGAATCATATAAATACTTAAATTTTCCAACCATGGAATGTGAAAAAATCCAATATGGTTTGAATTTCCAAAATTATATATTTATATTCAATAATTATAAAATATATATATAAAAAAAATTAATAACTAGATACTATTCATGGAAAATATAGAAAAATCATGAAAAAATACCAAAAATCCCAAAATTAAGATTGGCATCCCCCCAAACTATGATTTTAGTGCCCTTTCATTTAATAAAAAAAAGAATTAAAATTATAATGGTATAAAACTCAAAATAGATTTCGAGATATAACCTGAATTTATTTTTAAATGGAATCCTAATATTAAACTCATAATTGTTTCCACTTTAAAAATATATGAAGATAAAAAAGGTAGTTTTTTAAGTCAAAATATACAAAAAAAATTAGATTGGTGGATGAATATAACGGATAGAATATAGTTTAAACCCCTTATGTGTGATATCTTTTTACTATACCATACTAAGTATGTTACATCACATTCTCCTCAATTTGAAGGTGTATTATGTTTCCTTAATACAAACCACCACATGTTAATTTTATTAGTGCCCATAAGTATATAATAAGAATCGGGACCCCCAAAAAAGGAAACCCACTACCAATAATGGAAAAGGAAATAAGTGATAACTAAGGTATTATAAAGAATGAATGGGTAATTCTTATCAATAATCAGGGTATACTACTATAAAATATGCACTTATTAAGGTAGAGTGTGTAGTCTCATCACCAAAGTCCCATCGATCTCTTCTTCTTCATAACCTGACTTCTTGGGTCGTTTCATTTAATTTTTTTTGCTTGTTCCAAATATTTCTATTATATGTGAATAATAATGAGAAAAAATTAACAATTATATTTTATATATATTAAAATAATAATTATTAAATTTTTTATGATTCCAATTATTTTTAAAAATTTTATGGTTTTTTTTCATTTATATAAACCATATATTTCTTTATCTTCTCAATATAATATTATTACCAATGGCACTTAGTTTATCATAATCATTATCATTCTATAGGGAAATCATGTGTTTTTGTTCATCAATGGAAAAAATCATAATTAATTGGGTTTTTTAATAGTGAAAAATAAAAATCAAGTGATTCCACTGTTAAGTCCACTCCCATCAGCTGATCTGCATCATATGTTAGTGCATTTTTCAAAGACTCTATATGGAATATAGAATTATGTGGGAGAGAAAGTTTTTTAGTTAATTTTCCACATTTATGATATGTTCTTAAAAGTTATTAATGATAATCTATTTTAGCGCCTTGACCACTCCTTGATAGAACTCTAGAAAATAGTGTGAGAATTCTTCGAGCCCCATATACATGGATTCTAAAATTAATTATTTAAGGTATTTCATTGGGTAATCTATATGTTTTTTGAATGTATCTGTAACAATTATACATACCCCCACCCCACACACAAACACATATACTTCCCATTCTATAATTCTAACCATTTCACTCATTGAAGCGAAAAAGTCATCATTAATTTAATTAATTTTTTTAAATTATTAAAATATATAATTTTTTGGGTTTTTATGAAAAATAGTGAGATTAATAGATAAACTCCATAGAAACTAAACCAAATTAATAAGTTATATTTTTCATGAATACCTATGAAATAAATTCTTATTTTAAAAAAATTTCAGCAGAATTCACACCCAGTGTTTATCTATTAAGGAATCCACTCACACACACCATTCTCTAATAACCATTATTTACAAATAAACCATACTAAAAATAAGAAAAAAATTATTTGAAAAATATATTATAATATACATATATATATATATATGATATAAAGATATCACAAAGAAGAATAAAAGACCCAAATGTGTTAGTGGATAAGAAATAAGTTGTTATAATGATGAGTTCAGGGTGATTTTATCATTGATCTTTAAATAACTCTCAATATTCTAATCAATTTAGTGATAAAACCTTTCACTAAACATCTTAAAATTTTAAATTTTGTATCCTCAAACCATCCCACTTCATCTATGATAATCTTCCCCACATCATCACCAGATTACTCTATTGTATGAAGTGTCATGATGTTAAAAGAGAGGGAAAAAATAATAGAAAAAATAATGTAATAGCTATGAAATCATGTTTACCCATTTTCCAAAATTGGTTTCATTACTATAAAAATTCATTGAATAGAATAAATAGAAACTTTGAAGTGAAAAAACACAGTAATCAACTTCTACAATCCTTCCAAAAAAATCCAATGTTAGTTATCTATCTACGTGCAGTTATAATAGCATGGTGGTGGAAACAAAAAAAAAGAAATTAAGTGAATAACATAAGATAATAGTATGAATTTTAAATATAAAAAATAAATAATATGATTACCAAATCCTAATCCATACTTGGATGCTCAAAATGGATAAATCATTTGAATGGTTATAGTGATGAACTTTTATAAGAAGGAGTGGTGAAATATTTTGGATCAAAATCTATTCTCTCAATGTTTTATCATTTTAAGGTATTTAAATAACCTATTTTGGTATGTTTTTGTTTTTTAAATTTTTTATTCCCTCTCTTGTGTACTTACCCAAAAAATTTAGGATTCATTTCCACATGTAGAATAGGTTATAGTATTTTTACTTGAGATTATATTTCTTTATTGGACACTATTAAATTTATTATGATTTGGTTTCCCATTCCACTACAATCATGAATGATCAAAAATTTCTAATGGATGCTATATTTAAAAATGTTCCACCACATGTTCTATATCTCCCTTGAAACATCTTCTCATTTGGACCTACCATGTGTCGAATGTGGCCCATCAAAAAAATTATCTAAAATAGAGAAAATATTACAAGGCTCGCATTGTGATCTTATATAGGTCCCTATATTATTGGATTTAGAAAATTTTCTGGATGAATGAAATGAAACCTATAATTATTTGTAGCCTACAAAAAGAAATTTCATTTTTTACTTTTTATGAAAATGTTATGATTAAGAACCCATGATAACATAAGAATATTTAAAATTAAAAAATAATCCAATTTCACAATTGAGTACCAAAATTTCCTAAAAACTAAAAATGTTATAATTATAATTAAAATAATAAAATAGTGGGATCTAAAAATTTAGTTAAATAAAAATAATATGAAAATATTTAATTTATCACTGACTATATTCACTTATACTACGGTTACCCTACTAAATACCTCTTTATAAGTACGTATCCTAGATAAAAAATTCATTCATTATATATATTGTAATATTAGTATCTCAAAATATTAGTCCTTAAGGTTATCCTTCATTTCCTATTGTATTATATATTTCACAAGATCATAAAGATTTAATTCATACTTCATAGTAGATATATTACCTCACTCAAAATTTATAAACTATCATGTTTTATCAACTTAATTTATTTAAAAAATAATCATTTTTGTAGATCTTCTAGATGATCATCCATTCAAGATAGTTATGTTGTAATACTTAATCAATTGACTCCCACTGATTCTTAGCTATCCCTTTTAGTATATAATATTTTCACTCAACCTTTGAGATATTAATTGTCTACAACAACTTAACCATACAATTATTATTTTCTAACATCTCTTCTTAGTGATTTAAATAAACATCACCTTTAAATATGAAATATTTTATAATTATTCTTGGATCCTATATCTATATCCTTTAATCAAATTTAATGGAATATCCAAAAATCTTGTATAAAGATATCTACTCTCTATTCCATGTTTTGGTTCAATAGGATTAATCCATATATTTGTTTTCCCACAACCATATCAAACTCTTCCAACTGGAATAATTTTATATCACGCAAAATATATTATTAACTAATACATAATCTCTTATACATTCATCATTATAATAATTCTGATCTAGTACTAAATCTACATAGATATATATTTCCTTATATAAACCCATTCCATCTATCTTATTATAAAATTTAAAAAGTATTAAAAACATATTTTCTAAAACTAATTTTTAATATTTAGAAATAATTAAACCATGAGAAATATTTTTCATGAAAAAAGTACCTATTCCAACATCCTTGTTTATACAATTAATTCCTTATCATGAATATCATGATGTTTGAAATATTTCATGTTTTAACCCATAATAGGTTAACATGGTTCAAATAAAAATATTTTAATATCATCACCATCCTCTCTTTCCCTCTAACATCCTCATAACGCAAATTTCTACATAAAAATGTTATAATCGAATTTGTTTGGGTATATTTTAAGTTCAAACCATTCTATTCTCTACTAATATAATAATTCTTAATACTAAATGGTAAAAAATATATATGATAATATTTTATAACATCCTGACCTAGGAGACAAAATACTAAGAACATAATTGAAAATATTGATCACCTAAATCACACTCCTCTATCACCTATTGTTATTAACAAGTATAGAAGGAAAATAATTATTATGATAAAATGATATTACCTAAATAAATAAACCAAAATTAATATACAAATTTAATGTATCATTAAGAGAATACCATTTTAATATAAACCTCATAGTGAAAATATTTTTTTACAAATCTAATATCTAAAGGAAATAAACAAGGTAACATGATTCCGAAAAAGAAACAAACACTGTCTCAAAACCACTAACACCTCCACCATATGTCAAATATGGAACTATATATTTCTCTTAATTATGAATATATTGTTCCCTTTCATTATTCATGAGATATTTATTTCATTTTATCCAAATTTCAAAGGTATTGGTGAGTATAAACTCAATTAGTTTTTTCTGAAAACCATGACATTGATTCCTAAACCGTACTGAGGTACGAATTCTACTGACCTTAGAAATTACCCCTAATACGAAAGGGATTAAATATAATTTTGAATGTTTTAGAAGTTTATGAATTATGATCCCATAAAAAATCCCTCCAATCTATAAACTCATTCATGGTATAATAATCTATCCCATGATCATTATCTATATACCGTTGTCTATAAAACATTCCCAAGTTGACTATAAAAATAATATAATATCCGTGAAACATAAATTCTCAATATCAAAGAAATAAAAATGATATATTAGAAAAATTATACATTATTAAGACACATTCTGAGCTATATCAACCAACATGATCGATATAATAACAAAAAAATATGACCATTAAAATAAAGAAATAATATGTTAAATATAATAATAAATCCCTATCCATTATCAATATACCTAATAATCATACCATCGAAGCATGGGAGTAGAAAACACGAATTCTAAAAATTGAAAATAATTAAGCAGCCCAATAATTTATTACAACATGTAATTCAGTAGAAATTGAAATGTCTTCTTAAAGGGAAACACGTTGTATAATTTACTAAATCACTAAGAAAAACTATTTTGAAACCAAAATATAAAATAAAGAGACAAAAAATAGCTTTATAAATGGTTTTAATAAGGAAAATTAAACACTAACTAGAACCTACTAAAATTATAACATAAAAAATCAAAATATAATATCCAATAACTAGAGGTATAGGTCACTAAAACACCATCTAGTATAGTCAGGTGAATCCAATGTCCTTATTTAAAATCAAAACATACTTGTTGGCCTAAATTTATTATTCTATTTAACATATGATTTTATTTTCAAGGAAAAATCTAATTTATATTATATACATATTTAAAATATTGGTTAACTCTTGAAAACCAAAAAATAAAATGGATGATCTGAAACCCACTTCCTATGTCACTATTTTATTATGGTTTTTTTCATCATGTATTTGATAAAAAAATTAAAAATATTAGTGAAAAGTGGAATTACTGACTATATTTTAAAATATATTTCTATAAAACAATTAAAAATTAATGAAAATGGAAAATTATAATTAAATTAAGAAGAAGTTTCAAAAATGAAAAATTACAAAAAAAAAATTAAATAGAACATTACTCGCCATATAACCATATAAAATCCATTAAAAATATATTATGTCATGGTAAAGATAAAGATACAAAATTTCCCCTATTAAACCACTTATTCCATCCTCATAAACTGATATACCACATTAACGACATATAATTATATTATCCAGCAGTTATGTTTAGTTCTTTGGGTTATAGATAATTAATTTTTGATTTGAAATAGGTTATTTACAATATAGAACATAACTAATGTTCAATAATATTCCATTTATCTATATTATAACAAAATAAAATGGTATTGGCCATAGGAAAACTCTTAAATCAATATCATTACAAAAATATGGTTTTGTCACAATATATAACTATAGACACCATTTTATCTCAAATTAATAATATAGTAAAGTATATTACATATTAATACTTTCAGGTTTTGGGGAATAATTGAAAAATTGGTGATACAATTCATATATGAAAATTTTTTATTTAAGGTGTCAACTGGAACCAGCTATTGCAGCCAATTTCATGAAAATAATTAGGTGAAAAACAAATTATCAATATAATACCACATAAAACCATTAATTAAATTGTAAAAGTTATAGAAAATAAACACTAGAAATATTTAAATATTTATAATAAAAATATGTATTATTCCCTATTAATAATTCTTTGAAAAATATGTGGTATAAATGCTATAAACATAGACTAAGAATCAATCAAGGGTTATGACCACCTACCAATAACATATGAAAGAATTAATGATTCCCTAGGCTATTGATTAGAACATAAGAACCATTAAACCTTTCATTATGATTGTGAAAACCCAATTATATAATCTCCATAATAAAAACCATCAAAACCCAAATGAAAGAAAATATGATTAACTTCTGAAATTAACTAATTAATACCATGACCTAATTAATTAAATGAAACTAAAGAATAATCCCTAAATTCATATTTTTAAATTAAAACCCCTATAGAAAACCATAAATTAGTCACCTTGCTAAAAAATTTGATAAACAAGTTCTAGACAATATATAAAACATTTATTTGGAATGATAAATGAAATACCAATTATTTCATATGAATTTCACCAAGATCTTATGGAATTCAACAGGTTTCCTCTATTTTAATTTAGATAAATTCAATGATGTTGGAAAAGATATTATAATATAAGAGAGTGAATGTTTTACCTTTGATTCAACATAAATAACATCAATAACTCCTTCTAAACTCACATAATGAAATGAAGTGGATGAGGGATACTAAATGGGGATTAAAAGAGGATATCACATTTTGTGGAGGTTAAAATAATTATAAGGTAATATAAAATCGGATTAAAAGGGTTCATGATAATGTGATTAAAAATACCTAACTAATACAAAACCCAAACTACTAGATACCTAGTCTGAGTCCACTAAGTACTTAGGCACATCCCCAAGTTACTCTGGACTCTACCTGGTCCAGTGGGTACTTGGTAGAATTACATTAAGTACCCAATGTTGCATATAGTCATAAACAATATTTAGAACCAATTCATTGGTACCCATGAACTTTAAAACGTCTTAAAAATTGTATAGCTCATCTAAAACACTTAATAAGTCACCATTAAATACCCTAAATAAAATATGAATCTAGAAAAGAAAAAAAAATAAGGAAAACCAAAAAATAGAAAAATCTTGCACATAATCATTCTAATAGTTTCACTAAGGACCCTAAACCACTACTGTTTGGACACTATTCATTATAACCTACCCACCATCCAACTTCCCATCCACAAGTAGTCTTGGGAGGGACTAAACCAAATATTCACTACCCTAAATTATCTAAGACATTCCATAAAGATTCCATTTATCTCATGATGAAGAAATATTATATCAACATTGATTCATTAAACCCTATATATTTATCATCTAAAATCACTAAACAATGATCCCATCACCTATACAAACCCCCAGACACACCTCAAAATATATAACAAAACCTAAATCTCAAATCCAATTCATAACTCTTAAATATGATCTATATCCCAAAAGCCTCTAGTTTATAATATCCAAACCATCACACCAATGTACATAGAAACCCCTCATCACACATCAAATGTGTTACTCATAAAACCAAATAAATACACTAACCCACCATTAGAAACAAACACTAAATGATGTACCATCATCCATACAATATATTAGATATATTGTATGTCACTTCACACTCTAATATTCTACTAGACTCTTTCGATGCAAGACATAGCCTTAAATTCTTGTTCATCAAAAGGAATATTTATTAAAATATTTCAATAAAACCATCCACTATTTAAATAGTTATAAATTATTTCTTTTATGAAAATACAGAATTTAAAAAATCAATCCATTATAAATCTGTTGTAGAAAAAATATCTCTGACTTTACCTTTTAAATATTAATATTATTTAAATTATTGTTTACAAGATATTTTTACACTTGTTGTCCTTCTATTTTGTAACAAAAAATGAATTGAATTTGAAACATACCTTTCCATTCTATTTTTAAAATCAACCATTATATTTTAATATTATTCCCAATTTGAAACATGGTTATCAATGAAATAGCTTTCAATAAGCCCATTATTTTAAATGATATAGAAAACATGTTTTAATGAAATAAAATTTCTTGTTTTTAAGCCTTATTATATTTTAAACACATATAAATTATATTATTTTCTAAACATAAAAAAATATAATGTTACCCAAATAGTTTTATTACATTAAACAAATAATAGAAAATATATTATTACAAAAACCTAATGGAATTTGTTTCATATGTACATAACCATGAAATAGGTACTATTGTTTTTTATGTTCTTTATGTTCAAAAATAGTTATTATAGCACATTAGTACACAGGGAATAAGAAACATTCTCACTTATAAGACATCAACATACATATAAATATAATAAAATTAGAAAATAAATAGTTGGATCATTGAAATAACATTAACAAAAAACAAAATTAGTTGAATTCTCAAACATAAAATATATATAGAAAATAAGGTAATGATCAATAGATAACACTAAATTTAAATATAGTGACATTCCTAAAAATGAATTACATGTAGAAAAAAGAGAATTCGTGATAATGAAATAATAAATAGGTAAGACTATCTATCATTAAGAATAAGAGGAGATTGATCTATTAGAAATATATTATAGATTTATATTTACCTACTCATCGCAAATATAAATTTATAAATACGAAAACACTATTTTTATATATTTTTATGTATTAGTTAATATAAACCTGCAATAAATTCCAAATATAATTTAAATATTCATAGGAATGAATGTATTATTACATTAAATCATACATGTGTCATCCCTTAATTTCCTAACATGATGTATGAACCAAAAAAATACTTGAAACTATTCAAGATATATACACACTTATCAAGTTCCATCCCATCATACTCATGATAAATTAACAAAATCCTTACATGTCAGAACCCATGATTTCACTATGTATTTTCCTTAAAAAATATTATATCTGTTTCTTGATCTACATTTAAACCAAAAATAAAATGAAATCATGATATTTTAAAATAAAATTTGCCAATTATAATATTATCATTTAATTATTATGTATAAAATAATTTAACCTTATTATGATATATATTAAAGAATGAAATGGAATTCTGTAGTGGAAGTGTGCCTTATAAATATAATTTAAATAATATTAAAAGGTAGGAGTCTTCACTAGTGTTGTCCATATAACTTTCCAAATATGAACTCAAATAACTGTTGTATGATTAAATTCATATGCATAATAAATTTACCCTCATGTAAGTTTCAATGAGATCTATGCAAGGGGAATATGGACCCTCCACTACTAGCAGAGAATATATTATATATATATCTTATATGTAAATATTAAGGGGATATGTAAATTAAAATTATGATGATATAAGTAGGAAATTATAAATGTAATAATTAATTTTTCACATGTATCCTACACATTTTTCATTTTGATGGTCAAAAATGTGATGTATATCTAAAAATGCATTGATAACATTAATACAATGATTATATTATTAAAAAATTAAATGAATTTTATGTAACATGTTTGAAAAAAATAATTATATTTTATATACTTTATATTAATAATATATATAATAAAATAACAATATTTTTATTATTAATTGATTGGAAATAATATTAATAATGGTTAATACTTGTAAAAGTTACTCTCTTATAAATACAGTTTCACAATATATTTTATGTTTTTATTTAAATGTTAAAATAGTAAATTATATATATATATATATATTTTTAAAAAATAAACACCTTTTTATAATTTTTTTTTAATATTATATTAAAATTAAAATTTTAGATCTTTTATAAATATTTATTTTTATGTGAAAAGGGAAATTTTTTACATTATTTACAAATAACATGATTTTATTGAAATTATAAGTATATACATATGAATTATAAATTAATTAATCATTTTAATAATACCATATATTAACTTTATATTTTTAATTTATAGTTTTATAAATATATTTTTTACTTCATAAACTCATATTTTAATATTTAGAACTGAATTTATATTTTTTAAAATATTTGTTGTTATAAAATATACATTTAATATTTTAAAATTTATTTCTACAAATAAAAAACTAATATTGAAAATGGATAAAAAAATTAATTATTATTTATAAAATATGTTCTACGTACCAATTTATTTTCAATAATAACTGATAAATTACTTAGGTAAAAATTGGTTACCTTGGTAATAATAAAAAATGGGTAAAATGGTTTTACCTATTGGGAAAGACCTAAAAACATGTTAAAAATTATGGGATTAGTTGGTTGGAGCCTTTCATTACATTATCCCTTCCCCTCTCCAATATTTAAAAAAATTACTACATCCCTTGATAGTGATTTCTCATTTCTAATTTTTTTTGGTATTTAAAAAAACATCATCCATTTTATTTTATAAAAGGGGAAATCCTCTCCTCACTTTATATCACACCACATCCCACTTAGTTCATCCCAAACACTTTCTAAACCACACCTCATCAATCCTATCCACCTTAAAATGTTTATATAATTATAAAAAGACCATCCCTCATAGGATAAAACCCCTTTTATAGACGAGATAATTCAATAAGTGAGGTTTAAATTTATAACCACTCTTTTATCATTTATATTTCTTTATGTGCACCTATTCTTCAATGAATTCTATTTAAATATATTAAAATGATGAAATTATTATCTTTTGTATAATATTATATTATTGTTATGATGGTTCAGTCATTAACCATATTTTATTTTTTTAATAAAAAAGGAAACTAGCATTTATTCATTAGGAGGAATACAATTTCCACAACATAATGTATTTTATTTTCCTTCACCGCTATACAAGGCCAGTATTAATAAAGAATTCAATATATATGTATCATATTTAGGAAATAATTTAGAGTTTAAATGTGAAATTGTATTCATCCATCCTTAAATTCTATGGAAAATATCTGTATATTGATTATATTTTTAAAAAAATATTTCCAATTTTGTTATATCACACTAATAAATTATAAACAAGATCATTATTCTTATTATATAATAATATTATAGTTAAATCACTACACAATCATCCATTAATTAATATATGTTCTTATATGGGTGATTCAACTACCAACATGAATATTTTTATACATTTATATGATGGAGGACTACGGGAATTTAATTTCTATTCATATATGAAAAAATTAATTAAATATATGTTTTTATTCTTCTATAATATAAATATTAAAATTTAACTTGTCATTAAAGAAATTTTACGTTGTTCACTATGAATCATTGAAACATGCTCAAGGTCAAATTTATCTTTAAGGGTCGCAACTAAATCTCCCATTAAATAAACTTATAAAAATATAAATATAAATAAAATATTAATTTGAATACCTTTTATGATCTATGAATTTTTATCTTTGGGTTAAGAATGAGGAATGACAGAACTAAAATAAATCAAGTTCAAAATGATCAATCGTCCGGACAACCGATATTGAAAATATATAATAACAAAAAAATATAAATGTAGAAAATAATTATAAACTAATTATATAATATGATATAGATTTGAAAATATTTCTTAATTATGATATTATTATAGTTAATTTTTTTATACAGGTGTTTAGAGAATAATTTGACTAAAAAAATTAATGTAAGGGATTATTTCTCTGAAATTTAATTTCATGAGAAATATTTTGTAGTGTGAATCTTGATACCATTTATATTGTGGTATTACCTCATGATGAATTTATTTTACCATACTCTTGGGTATTGAAGAGAAATATAATATACAATGTTTAAAGTCCCTTAAAAAAGGACACCAATGTTGAATGTGGGTTTCTAAACTATCTCTAAAACTATAAGGGGTTGGATTAATAATATTAATTTACAATAAATATTTTTTCAAAATGGTAATACATATATTAATTTTTATTATTTTTAAAAACCCACAACATTTTCATTTGATAAATATGCAGTTTTAATTTCCCTCCAATATTTCACTTCACTAGAAATTATATTTTACCAGAAGTGTTTCTTATAATTGAAATCAAATCCATCACTTAATTTAGGTCAGGAAACTCAATTTTTTTCTCTATTGATATTAATTATATGCATTTTTATGTGTCCTTATCTACAAATCCAAAATTTATTATATTCATTTTATACTACTCATTCTCCTTTTAAATTTTTAATTTTAATTTTAATTTTTTACATATGGGTGTTCTTCTTTAAAATGTTAAAATATTATCATTTTTATATTTATATATTGACATGTCATTCCCTCACCTTTTTCGTTTTATATATTTATTTCTATATATTTTTTCATGGTTTTTATATGAAATATTTTTCTCCGATTTTTACAAAATATTTCATTTAAAAATTATTTCAAAAGTTCACGAATATTTTGAATTTCCAAATCATTAATTATAAAACCTGAAATAAGTGTTTTTTATTTAAATATTTTTTCTTTAATACATTTTATTCATGATCTAGGATATTATTCACATGATACCATGTACCTTCTTTCTCAATATATCTTTATAGAATGTATTTTATATCATGGAAATTCTACGTCACTACCTTTATATTTCCTAGTCATTGAAGATTTGTAAACATATATTTTATTCTAAAGACTTCCCCCTATGAATACATTATTTTTGATTTATTTTCATGACGTTTTTTGACCTAGGTTCCATAAATTTATTGGGTAAATTATTGTATTAAATGTATACACTTTCTCTATATTTCAAAAATTCAACTTTCTTTATTAGTATGATTGAATGGTATTTAACATTAATGTTACCTGATTCCATTAGATTCTATTTTATTTTTAATGAGTTTATCATTTAATTATTATTATTGGAATTATTAATTAATTTATTATGTCAAACCATTTGAGAATGATATAATTTTTTTTCAATGGGTTCTTTATGATTTGTTGAATTAAATCCATTTTCATTCCTTAGATAATTTATGATATAAAAATTAATAGATTTTCATTTTATGTTTTATGAAACTGAATATATTTCCAGGGGTTATTTATAATTTCATAAGTGAATTATTTTTTTGAGGAATACATAAGTATAGATGAATGATGGTTGGGTTCCTATATCACCCTCCAATGAAATTGTTAAAAGTATATATATAATTAGTTAAGTATTATAATGTACATTAAAGTTACTTATAATTATAATAATTGATAGTATGGATCACTACTTTCTCGTCTCCCTATACAAATGAACGTGTCATAATAGAAGATGTCTTAGTTTTATACTTATTATCATTCATATGTTTTTCTCTCATGGCTCTTTTTATCAACCATCATGAAATATGTTATCAAAATACTTATACAATGATGCATGGTCTATTATTTTTTTGTATAATTTTTTTATGTATCTTGATTATACTATACCCACATCTTATTCTCAATGATAATATAAGATTTTTATCACATATTTTTACCCTTACCGATCATCTTATCTATCCTAATAGATATGATTCAATTTCCCATGGTGATAAAGACAGATAAATATAAAATTTTTTGAAGTGTTTATTCTATAGAGAAATTTTGAGAGATATTGGGGAATATTTAGGGATTAAGTAATTTCATGTATATTGGGAAATGTACCATTAATAAAAAGAACATAAGTTTTTTAGTTGATATTTTCCTCTATTTAACTATCACTCTAGACCTGAAAGGTTAGGGGACTCTAATGTAATGAAATATTTTCATTTAGTTTTGGGGATGAGGGGATCACATTTATGGGCTTCTATAGTTATTATCAATTAATGGTTTAGAGAAATTTGGATATTAGGGTATTTTAAATTATGGATAATTTAAGAGTTAAAAATTTCATCTATGGTAGAAAAGTTATGAATGAATATAATTTCAAAGGTACATATAACCCTTTATTTTATTTTCGGTAATAATCTTGGTATTTGGTTAATGGAATTTTAGTGAGAACCCTATAAAATATATCATAGTTATGTTTATGTATAGGAAAACATGCTAATTTTCTCTAAGGAAGATATTGTGTTGTTAAAATAATTATAACATCCATATATAGATATAATTTTTGGAATAAGAATTATCAAAATTTTATATAGGTTTAATAACACTAATTAGGGCGTATTGGGTATTGACTTAGCTTTCACATAGTTCATAATAATGACATCACAATTCACATTTATTTTAACACTCCTCAGAGTATTAGTTTTTAATTACTTTATCATTATAAAAAACCAGGATGTATTTATTATGTTAATGGATTTCGATAACATGTATGAGAGAACCTGACCTAAATAAACCCATATTTTACCTAGATTTATTTATATTTAACCGAATGCTAATGAAATAATTTCAAGAATATAATTAATGTTTAAATCTATTATATAAATATCATACAATA
The DNA here is from genome assembly GCA_963277665.1 of Viscum album. NCBI lineage: Eukaryota > Viridiplantae > Streptophyta > Magnoliopsida > Santalales > Viscaceae > Viscum > Viscum album. The sequence goes on along the minus strand of OY728151.1, from coordinate 283,864,131 downwards.
ATTATACTATAGTGTTAATAATTAATCATTCGTGATTAAATATTTTGGTTTTAGTAATGGTTAAATCCTGAAGGAACGAAGTTAACAATGGATGGAATGGAAAATAAAGAGATTTTCCCAATGAGAAACCTTACGAGAAATGTTCTGGTGTGAGAAATATTTTTAATATCAAAAAACATCTATAAATAATTATCATTAAAAATTTAAACTTTTTATATATTTGAAACACACTAATTAAGAGAAATATAGAGTCTCTTGTAAGTTTAGGTGATGATGATGATGAAGGAAATCATGTTCAAATTACTCTATGTAAAAAATTTTGGTATAATAACCTATAAGTATTATCATAAATGAACTTGGAGATGTTTTATGTGTATAAAAATAGAAAAAATAGAAACTAATTAATGAGGAAAAGTAAAGAACTATTTGGACATGTTGAATATAAATAAAGAGTTCACCCTAATGTACCATAGATACTTTGTTGTCTTAAATGTAGAGAACATAGAAATTATCAACGTCAATGCCCCAATCTAATGACTAACAATGATGTTTTGCACAATAAAATTCATATACATGGTAATTATGAAGACATTACAACCATATATGTGTTTTTTGAAGACAATATGGGGTGATTGATACTAACCATCCACTAAAGAACAACAAGTTTCATATTGGTATATTATTCAACCCATATAATTATACAAAGAATGTTTTATAATGACAAAAATTTTCAACAATAATTGTTATATTTTAGATTATTAATGAAAAAATTTATTGGTAGAATTATTGAGTCCCATGTATATAAATCTTTCTCTATATATGTTTATTGGAATTTTCATAATATAAAAACCTTCTATCCATTATTTAAGTTTTATATGATATTAATCATGGATTGGATATATTAACAATGAGAAATTAAAATATTTAAAAATTACATTAAAAAAGTCCACTCATGGACACTTATTAGTATAAGGCTGACTATAAGCTCCATATAGAAACAAATACTCCCATTTTATTGTGGTATTTATCATAAACGGTTAAATAAAAAATGGATTTATTCCTATTATGAGGGAAAATATAAGTTAACTCATAAAAACTAGGATAGTAATGAGGAATCCTCATTCGAAGTTAATTTTTTAGTCATGGATGCCCAAAACATTTATATGAGTAATAATTAAAATTTAGAGGTAGAAATTTATAACAACCCAATATTTCCTAGTATGTTATTTCTTTAAAGTAATTCAATAACTTGCACTACATGAAAAACCAAGTTCAAAAGCACCACGACATACCAAACTAGACGTTCAAAAGCGGTTATGAATAGTATTAACTAAATTTTAAACTTTATATAATCCTTATAATTTTAGAATCCATATTATGAGTTTCTTAGACATAATGTAAGAACAAATTGATTTTTTTCAGATAAAAGAAGTATTTTTCAAAAATATACACATTTACCGCCTTTTAATGGTGAATCCTTTTTAAATCCAATATTGGTAACTTTTATATATAATATTTGACATAATAAACTTCTTCTTTAGAATCGGGACATAAGAATTTATTTTTAATAAATTTTTTGTGTTTTTTCAGATAACTTTCATATTTGGGTGAATAGTGGAAAATACTATATTTTAACAGAAAACAACTATTTTAATAAAAATATTTTATAGTGTTAAATTTTAAATTTTAATGGTTTGGAAGTATAAATAGATTATATTTTTACCATTTAATCCAATTCAAGTCATTGTATGTAATTTCACTCTGAAATTGGATATAAACAAGTGTCAATATTTTGATAGTTATTATTTCTTAATAATATGCCTTTTGGTTTTGACAACATGAATTAATTTTAAATTAAAAAATGAAACTTATATTTTTTTTAATTTGATAAAATAGACTTCATTTTTTAATTCGGAATATCTAAATTATCCTAGGGTAAAATTTGTGTATTTTTTTGAAAACATTCAATTCCTAATGAATAGTGAAAAACACTGAGTTATAGTTTAAAACCGAATTTTTCTTTAAATAATTATTTATTTTATTTAAATTTATTTTAGGTAAAAATATATATATAATACCTATATATGTTCAATTTAATTCATTTGATTCAGTTTACAATAATTTTAGATATATAAAAATTTTATTGATCTTTTTACCGTCTTTTATCCACCTCCTAGAAGCATTTACAAATTTACATAAAACATAATTTTACCACTTTTATGAGTTGAATTTAAAAAATCTGGGAGACATGGTTTTTATCAGTAAGTAAAATTTTGTTTAATAATATGAATATAATTTTTTTAATAGTAAATTGTTGCTTTTATTTACCACAGTTAAAAGTAAATAGGGTAAATAAGGGTAAAAATGATATTATTATTACCCTAACACATGTCATAATTCTATTGAATAAGTATAATTAGACCAAGAAAAACCTTAGGAATTAAATATTAACCACTTTGGTCCACTTGGATTGGATTAGGACATCTATTATTATTTAATTCATAGAAGTGTTAAAAGAGTTAAAATCAAAATTTAATAACAAATTCTTTTTTAATATAAGGTTAAACAAAAGATAAATTAAACTATAAATAATCATTATAAAGATAAAATTACTTCATATATAATGGTAATTTATTTTCTATTTTTTAGAAATTAAATAATTTAATTTATTTATGACACAATGATGATGGAGTAATTACCTAATTAATTAAATATTAAAATAATTGATATTATAAATACCCAAATAAATGTAATTTGAGACTTTTTATGAATTACACTAATTTTATAAGTTAATATGACATATTAGGGTTGGTTAGATGAATTATTTTTTAAGTAATAATTCTGTTATGAATTTAGCAAAAAAACCAAATAGTATCAAAATTGAAATAAAAGATTTATTAAAACAAATATTATATTATTAATTGATATTCTATTCCTAAAAATCTAAGGTTCGGTGAAAAGACTTATATAATGATATTTTTATCATTAATGAACCACTCGTACTTCTCTTGTAGGTATATAGTATGTTTATTAATCATATAATATAAAAATACAAAGAGACATGGAAAATGTCAAACAATTTAACTAAGAGTTAAATCTAAAAGATTAGGTTAATATAGTGACCAAAACCTGTATAAAACCTAATTGTTGAGGGGATTTAGACCCATACCCACCTTATCCTTTAAAATCTATTTTGGAGCCATTAAAAACTGATAATTGTTTTATTATAAAATAATATTTCTAGATTTTCCTAAGGTTCCCCTCACCCCTCTTATAAAAGGGAATTCCCCCTTATCACTCATTCATACCATCAAAGCCATTTAAATCGGCCAAAAACTGACCAAATACCCTCCCAACTGTCCTACCTTAATACTAGAGGCCTTCCTTTAGTCATAAATCCAACCTAAGGATCACTTTTTATCAAATCAAAAGGAAGAACCCGAATAAGAGGTAAATATTTCATCACCTCTTTCAAGTTCCTTTCTTCTTCCACTTCCTTTTTCATTGTTGTTTTCATTATAAAATAATAACTCTAGTATCTTCTGTATACTGTGATGTTATTATAAATATGGTACAACCATATTCATTATAATATCCATCCTTTGAATGACATGTCATCATACGTGCGTACGTACGGCTTACCGTCTCCACGTCATGGTGTAATTGTTACTCAATACGTTATTATTTGGATGGGTATAATAATAATGTGTAATTTATGTAAATAATAAATATAACATGATAATGATTCTGCATATATGATATAACATACAATTATATATTATTTTAATATCAAAATAATGATATTGTCACTCGTATGTTCGTATGGATAACCGTCTCCACAAACACGATGAGATTTATCCCCCATCATATCCATTCAAGACTAATTTTCATTTGATGATTAAAAATAATGTTTAAAGACTTGATATCATTATGGATATGAATAATATAAATCCCATACATAAAAAATATGACTCACATAACAAATAATATAAAGGAAAATGAATCTATTTACACCCGAAACAACGATAATACTAATATATTATTAACCAAGCAATGTTAAAAGATCATATATGATATCATATTAATATATACGATTCTTGTATAATTTAATAAAAATTATTTCACCATTATACATGAGGTTAACCTACCCTCTACCAATGAAAAGTACAAGTTAAGGGTTAAGTTCACAATCTCTTTATTATCTAAGGTTGTTTATACTTAATAATCTACTGGGACCTCTTTATCATCCACATCCATGTTTCTTATAAATGTTTTTCAAAACATTTTTACTATTTACTAGGAAATGGGGTAAAGTCATTTGTACCCTTGTTTGAAATTTATATTATGTTTATAAAATAATATTTTTGTCGTTTTCCAAACAAGGTAAGTTTTGACCTTTTCGACAAATTTAAGGTAGGAATGTTTTTTTAATTAATATGGTGGGTGTGGTTATTTTTCTCAGTTATAACATTAACAAATAATCCCTTATAATCTTATAATAATATTTTCTAAATAAATTTTTTCATAAATGATTTCAAAATAGAAAGAGATATTTCTCTAAAAAGGTTTTGATTTCATATATGACACCATCCTTTGAGGTAATTTAAGTTTATTTGAAGTTGATTTTTTATGATACAAAACTTGTATATTATATTGAATATTTTGTGATATGTTTGACTTTATATGTGTTATTTTTATACCATTCATGGTTTATTAATAAATTATTTACATTTAGTACGCTAGATTTAATACGAATGTTTATGTTATGTTTAAACCTTTTCATATGAGGAATGCATTGGACTTAGTAAGTGGCGGGTGGAGCCCGCTATAGCTCTTCGATTCATAAGTAGGACTCATAAGACAAACAAGTGTCCTGGCACAAGGCCTTGACAAAATATTGTTTTTAGTCTTGGCACAAGGCCTTGACTATGTGGCTATGATAGGTTGGAATTATACATTCCATCATTATGAATGTGTCTATTGATATTTCATGGGATTATTTGACTAGTAGAATATCTATGTGAGTAATTAAATAGAATTATTTGATTTTATCTTTGCCATATTATGTTGAAGTTCATGTTTAAAAGGATTTTGTTTTATTTTCATACATTTCCTTAAATGTTTGTGCTTATTTATGAATGCTTCTGCTGTATTTTTATCCTTACTAATCATCTGAGCTCACCCATTTCTATGTTTTTATTTTTCTTACGATGCGAAGAAGTATATATGACTGGCCTATAGGGGTAGTCTATGGGATCTCAGTTTTGTATATGGAAACAATGTTTTTGTAGTTTTCCATTATATTATGTAATGTAAACCTTATAAGTGTATCTATTACTTCTAAGGCACTAAACTAATTAGTCTTTCAAGACTTTATCTTTTGTGATCATGCCAATGTTTTGTAATAATGCACCAACTCTGGGTAACTGGGGTCGGGGCGTTAAAAAAAATTATAAGGGGAGAATGTAACAATGGGTTATTTAACTATTTATTTTTAAAAAAAATATTATACTAGTACCATGTTCTATTGGTAAAAAAATAAAATGAAGTCATCATATGTTAAAATAACTTTTATCCATTATAATATCACCCATAAATTAGTGGGTATAATGAAAAATAACTATATTTTAAAATATATAAAGGAAATAAATTGAATAATATAGTATAATTCCCCCTTTTGATGCCCATTTATCTATGATTTGGAAGTAGGTATTGTTTATAGAGTTTTTCCTTGTCCAATCCCAATATATACTCAAATAAAAATGGTCTGAGTGAAATTGTATGCAATTGAAATTCATGGTTTTTGAAATTTCCATGAGATCTATACTAGCAGAGTCGCCACCCTCGACTGCCATTAGAGTTTAACTTATTCTCAGATCATACATAGAGACCATAAGGGGACCTATAACAAGAAATTAGGATAATATAAAAAAGTTTTTACTAATATAATAAGTTATTTATCAAATGTATTTTATCTGTATTTTATTTAAACATTTTAAAAAAATGTTTATATACAAATGCATTGCTAACATTTGTGAGATCATTAAGTTTTATTTTATTAAAATATATTTTATCTTACTTATTTAAATAATCTAAATATATTAAATGGTATTGATATTAATAATATCTATAATATAATAGCAAAAAAAATTTTATTAAATGATATAGAATAAGAATAAGAATGGTTAATAGTTTGAAACGTTATATTTCAATAAAAACTATTTCACAACAAATTTTTTGATTTTATATAAAATTTAAAATAAAAAATTCAACAAATATAAATTGGATAAAATATACTTCCTTTTTTGATTTATAATATTAATATTATTTTAAGAATAAATTTTATTATTTTTCTAGAAATATTTACTTTTAACTGAATTGTGAAATATGCTATTTTTATAGTTAACTTTAAATTAATTGCATTATTAGTATATAAGTATGATATTTAAATCCATTAAACCTTTTAATAAATAAAAATATGTATTTTATAAGTGACTTTATAATTACCAAAATCTCGTTTTCTGTTAAAAATCCATTATTTTACAATTTAGATCTTATGTTATATTAAAAATTGGTTTTAATACATTGTATATTTACTTTTAAAAAATTATTTTTTATCAATGTTATATAATTAGTAAACTAAAAAGGTTTTATAATTTTGAATAATTATTTCATAATTATTTAATACGTACCAATTTACTTTTATTTATAAATGATAAATTAATTTGGTAAAAACTACTTACCTATGTAAACATAAAAATGCATAAAAAGGGACTATCCATGAAAGAACCCGAAAAAATATTTATAAAATATGGTAATTAATGTATAAATAATTTATTGACCTTATCCCTTCTCCCAGTAATTATTTCCGAAATAATGATCTACTTTTCTTGAGAGTGACTTCCCATTATTGAAAAGTCCTAGGTATTTACAAAAAAATCATCCCTTCTCACTTATAAAAGGAGTGATCCTATCATTAATTCCCCTCACACCAAAACCCTCTTAGATCAATAAAATATCTATGTAATCTTATTTTAAATATTTATATTCACATTCAATTAGTTATTTTATTCTTAAAAGACCATCCCATAAAGGGTAATCCCCCTTTTACAAAGGATATAATCTAAGTAGAGAGGTGTACACATATACCCACTCCATTCTCATTTATATTTATTTACGTGTATTTATTATTCCTAAATTTAAATTTCACCATCATAAAATAATAAAATAATTTTAATAAATATACTATTATATTATTATAATCATTTCTCATGAATTATCTACCATTCCCTTTTCAATTATTAAAACTAAAATCGTCATTCATTTGTCGTGAGGACTACCACCTCCACGACACCACATGGTCGGTTTTCCTTCACATACATTAAAGGTTAATCCTAATAGGTAATTTAATATATATATATATATATATATACATTAATGGAATATTTTATATTCTTAAATGATAAACCATATTACCCCTTTTCCTTTTTCTATAGAAAATGAAATCATCATCCGTGCGTGCATGTGGATAACCACCTCCATGGAAAGATTTATTTTTATTCATCACTTCCTTACATAGATTTTCATGAGATGGGTTATAAGGATATATATTATTTTTAGGTAATTAATAATAATTTTAATGAAATGGTGGCCAATTTATTAACCATATAGGAAATAAAAAAATTAGGACCGAGTAAAGAATTCTTGGTGAAAACATTCATTTCATAATACTGTGAAATAACATTGTATAACTTAAATTTTCATTTATATTATTTATAATTATTATATATCTAACTAATAGAGACTAAATAATAACCTTATTCTTATGGATTAATTATATTAAAACTAAATAACTTCATAATAATCCAATAGTTATATTATGATATTGTTTGGGTTAGTTTAACCACCTACTAATACAATGATATAAATTTATATAATGGATGAATATAGGAATTTAATTTGTGAAAAATATTATATTAATATTCAATTGATCAATTTTTTTATATTTATAATCTTAAAATAAAAATTTAACTCATTATTTAATAAATCTCTATTAATTATTTATGAATCATCAAAACATGTTCATCACAAAATAATACTCTAAGGATCATAACCAAAAATATCATTTAATGAAATTACTACATTATAAATAATTATAAATCCTAAATTTATAATAACTTTCATGGTTTGGGAATGATTAAATTTTCTATAAGAATGAATAATAACACCAGTATTACAAAAATAGTTCAAGCCAATCTAGATTACTCACAGCAGATATTGAAAATAGTTATTAACTAACTAATATACATAAAGAGAATAATAATAAATGAAGTTTATAAAACCTTATAGATATAAAAAAGGTTATTAAATGGTAATTTAAGATAGTTAATTTTCTATACAAAATGGTAGATAGCATTTCAACTAAGGTGGAATAAAATAGGGGGTTCTTTGTCTAAAGTTTAATTTGAGGAGGCATATTTATTTTTGTGAACAATGATACATTTAATATAGTGTGATGATTTCATAATGAATTTATTTTAATATATTCATTTATTTTTAAGATATTTTTCATGTAGTATTTATAAATGGCCTTTTACTAAAAAGATTCCAAATTTTGAAAAGGTTTGAAATAAAATGCTACACAAACAATAGGGCTTTCAGATTCCCATCATATTTTCAAATAAATATTTCTTCAAAAAGTTAATCAAAATGGGATGTTTATTTTCGTTATAAAAAACCACTATATTTTTATAGGACATTCATGGGGTGTTATATGTCCCCTAAAAATTTCATTTACCCCAGATCATATTTTACGTGAGGTGTTTCTTGTATTTGAGACTGATAACTTCTCTATTTACCATTTTAGAACCTCCTTATTTTTTATATCTCTATTCATTATATGATTTTACAAATTTACTTACCCATTATTCATTAATTTATTAAGTAATTTTTCAACTAATTGAACTTATTTTAATATTCATTCAAATGGTGAATAATATTTCTTATTTCCAATGTGCTTTCACAAAAACTTCTAAAAATAATTTTTTATCTACAACATTACTCTTTGATACATTATTTTCATGATCAAGAATATTCTTTAAATAACATCTTCCATATTATTTATATATAAATCATACAAAATTTTGTTTTCTATTATGGAAATGATATCCCATTCCTTTTTATTTCTTATTCATTTAGGGTTTGAACAATTATTTTACTTTCCAATTCCTTCCCTCTTTGGATACCCTATTTTTTATTACATCGATTAAAGGGTGTCCCCCAAGGTTCCATACATCGATTAATTATGGAAATTGATGTGTTAAGAATATACCACTTATCTATATTGTTTAAATACTATATTCATTATTGTCTTGACTGGATGGTATTTACCTAAATGTAACATGATATCATTGGATACCCATTTAATTTCCATGGTTTATTATGTTACGATTATTGATGGAATTATTAATTATTTCTATATATCAATCAACTTGAAAAGCATATGAAATTAAATTTATTTCCATGGTTTCATTATGGTGTTTTGAACAAATCCAATTTTATTTCGATGGCATATTTTTTTATAAAATTTTGATTATATTAATTTGAATGTTTAATGAAACACACTTTTTTCCATGAGGACTTTATGATCTGATAGGAGAATGATTTTCAAGTGGAATACATTAGTATTGATGAATAGTTTATGGGGTCCTATAGAACCTCAAAAGTTTTTAGGTAAAATATAATATCTCATGAGATATGTGTTAAAGAGAACATTTTGGTTTCTTATAAGAGTGGGAACTAATGGTATGGGACATTAATGTAATGTTTCTATATACTAATGATTGAAAAACATTTAAAAGATATCATAGTTTTATATTTTTTATAATCCTTATATTAATCTCTCATTACACATTTTTATTGAGTAAATAATGTATTATGATATTAATGACTTATTAAATTATGTATGACCTATGCATTGTTAGAAATAATGTCGTTATGTATTTTGATTATTCCCATATACTCATTTTATGCTAAATAATTATTTTTTATTTTTATCACTTATGTTTTCCCTTACTGAGAATCTAAAATGAACCTATTATTTTAACTCCATTTCCCCAAGTTATGAAGCGAGAAAAAGTATGAAATTTATATATGAATTTATTATGTGTATAATTTATGGGAGATACTGAAGACTATTTATGGATAATGTTTTATATTTATATTAGGAAATATCTAAATAATACAAAAATAATGAGGTTTTTTAGTTGGTGTTTGTTCTTGATTCTCTAAAACACTAAACCTAAAAGTTCTTGGGATTATATTGTAATAAAATACATTCGTTAAGTTATGTGAATGTTATGGTAAAATATTTGGGATTCTAAAGATAGTTTTAAAGTATCATTTATATTCATTTAGATATTAGGATATTATGGCTTGATGATAATTTGAGAGTTATAAATTTCATCAACGTTTGATAAGTTAAGGATTATTATAATTTTAAAATTTAACAAAAACAAATTTATTTTAGTTGATATAATATTACAGAGATTATGATATGATATTATTAATGAAAACTCTAGGGATAATACTAAGTAATAATTTTTTGTGTGGGAAAAAACCCATAGTTTTGGTAATGTAGAGATTATGTAATTTGATTGTATATAACATCCCTATATAGATACTAAAAGTGGACATATGATTTTGTAAAAATGTATCATGGGTTAAAAACACTAACGGAGATTGTTGGGTACTAACTCAATAGTCACCTAGTTCTGGAAAATTATTCCTATGTGAACACCTAGTTTGATATTCCCAGTTAATATTATTTGATTAATATAATTTTATTTACAAGCCATTCTGAAGTATTTATTATTTTACGAATCTAGGATAAAATGTATAAGATTACCCAAACTAAAGAACACTTGATTTAATTAAGAGTTATATAGGCTACGCAAAAATCTAATGAATTAATTTGGAGATGTTTGCTATTTCATGGATAAAATTTCCGTGTAATTAAATTACAATAATTATATTATGTGGTTAATTATTCATCATTCAAGATTAAATTCTTTTTGTTTAAGTTATTTTTGAAGCCTCAAGAAATAATGTTATCACTAGATTCCATGGACAACACATATATTTTTCCAAAAAAAATCCAAACAGTATATGAACTAGAGTGAGAAATATAATAATTATGTAAAAAAATCTACCAAGAAATGTGATTATAAAATGTAAACTTAATATATCTTCCAAACACTCCAAATAATGGATAACATGTTGTTTTTAATTTCCATGCGATGAAGATGATAAAAGAAATAATTTTTAAATTTTTTGTGTTAAAAATATTGCATGAACCGAAAAAGTGAATTTATTAAAGGTTCTAGGAGATGATTTATGATTATAAAATTAGGGCATAGAGAAGCTATTTTCCAGGGAACAATGTTGATTTAGTGTACATCATGAAAGGAAAACATGTTCATCCTAATGTACCAATGATAATTCAATGTCTTAAATGTCGGTAACTTGGACAATATCTTGTCCAATGTATAATTACAAGGTATAAAAATGGATGATAGGAACCATAAATATTTACGTTGAGGTATTTAATGTGCATCCACAACCATAGAACCATGTTATGATGATAATTTGCAGTGAATAAAACTGACCATCCACTCATCATCATCATGTTTTGTATTTTTATCTTATTAAAAACAACTTCATTACACCTAGAATGTTTTTTCAGGTCATCCAATAGCTACCATAATGGATAGATGTTTAATTTATAATAAATACTTTTTGTGGTGTGATTATTGAGTCCCAAGTATATAACATGTCTATAATAAAAAATTATAGTATTTTTTTCATATAAATCCCTATTATCCTTAATTTAAAGAAATTTCATATTATATTTTCCATAGATTTACTCTATTGTAATGATAAATTCCATGATTGAAAAATCACATCTCAAATTCAACCCAAGATAAATATTTAGTACAAGGCTGATTATAAACTCCCTTTTAAAAAGAAATTACTCTCATTGTATTTCGGTATTTAACAGAAATGGTTAATGAAAAAAAATATTAATTATATTTCTATTATGGGGGAAAATATGAGTTCACAAGTCAAACCCTAGATAGTGAGGATTAATCCTCATTATAATTTAAAAATAGATACATGGATTCCCTAAACATTTAACCATGTAATATTTAAGACTGTGAGGGTGCAATTTATTTAATGGGAGAATTTAACAACTTGGGATTTCACTATTTATTTTACTTGAAGAAATATAATAGTAAGATCATGTTAAATAAATAAAATTACATTATAATGAAACAATGGTAAATTAAAATAACATTTCAATGTTATAATATAGCTGTTAAATTAACAGGTATAAAATAAATTAAACATATTATGAAAGCTACGGTAGAAAGAAATAATGTTATGTTTCCCATAAAAATAGAATTAAATCAGGATTTGAAAGGATGTAGATTCACTAGGTTTTTATCTATACCAATCCCAAGACAATCTCAAACCACTCTAGTATGATAAAAATCATATGTAATAGAAACTAAATCTCATGGAATTTTTTTGAGATTTACGCTTGCTGAATCACCACCATCAACTACCATTAGAACTTACTTTATTATTACATCTTACAAAAACAATATCAGGGGATATGTATACATAAATTTAGACGATATGATCAAGTGATTATTAAGGTAATAAGTTATTCATCATATTTATTTTACGATTTTCTCTTTTTTTCTTTTTTTGAAGAATGATTTTTATTTACTAATTTAATGATAACATTAGAAAGATCATCAGATTCTTATAAAAGAAAATTCAATAAAAAATATCATTTAAGTGAATTATAAAATGAAATAAACATATTATATATTAACTATCTGAATAATATATATATATATATATAATATAATAAAACTAATTTTATTTCTAATTGAAAATATATTAAAATAATAATGGTTAATGCTTTGAAAAGTTATCATCCAATAAAAATAGCTTCTCATTATAGTTTATGATTTTATTTACATGTTAAAATTAAAAAAAATTAGTAATTTAAATTGAAAAAAATAAAAAAAATCGATTTTTAATTACAATAATATTTTAAGATGAAAATTTTGGATTTTTATAAAACAAATTATTTTTAGGTGAATAGTTAAAAAACTATTTTTACAAATAACAAGCATTTTATGAAATTATTTTAATGTAAATATGACTTTTTAATTAATGAAACATTTATATTGTATCAAATTTGTATTTTATATATAATCATATAATTTAAAAAAAACATTTTTTTAATTTACACACCCATATTTTATATTCTTGAACAAAAGTATTATTTCATAAAAAAAATTCTTTTTACTACATTTTAAATTTAGTATTTTAGAATTAAATCATTTAATTTTAGTAAAATTAAAATTTTAAATTGGATTTAAATTTTGGAATCGTTAGGAAAAAATTATTTAATAAAGATTAATTTATTTATATTCATAAATGATATATTAATTTGGTAAAAACTAGTAACCACAGTAAAAATAAAAATGGGAAAAAGGGTTTAACCAAGATGGAAAGGCCACTAACACGTTTTGAAAATGAGTGGAAATGGGTGGTGGAAATATTTATAGATATTAACACTTCTCCACTCCATTTTTTCCAATTTTGAGCCACTTTCCATGAGATTTACTTCCCATTATTGAATGTTTTTGGGTATTTAAAAAAAAGTAATCCCTTTTCAATTATAAAAGGGGAACCCCACTCCCCCTTACCATCACACTATAACCCAATTAATTTAGCTCAAACACTACCCAAACCACTTATAAAAATATCAATCCAACATCAGGATGTTATTTTCTTATCAAAATAATATCCCTCAATGGTTAAACCCCCCCTTTTTCAAAGGCGCTAATCCAAGAAGATGGGTATAAATTTTTAACCACTCCTTTGTCATTTCTATTTATTTATTTTATCGTTTTCTTCCTCAAATTACATTTCATAATCTTAAAATTATCACATTATATAATTATAATAAAATAATTATATTATAATGATGGTAGTGGAATTTACCACCTTCCTATTTTATATTAAGAAATTGAAAACCATTATTCATGTATTTTACAAACTACCACCTCTACGAAACAACATGTTTCATTTTCCTTCACTACCACACAATAATGGTCCTATGAAAGAATGTAACATATAAGTATGGTATTTATGGAATACTTTGTGACATGAAATTATAAACCATGTTACTCATTTAACCTTTTCTATTGAAAATGAAATCATCATAAATATGGACGTGTTAACTACTGCCTCTAAGGAGCAATTACTTTTAGTCATTTATATTCTAAATAATTGAATAATAACTAAGAATGGGTGTTTGAATTACTTGTTAACATTTTTATAAGATTCAATCTTTTAGAAACTTAACCCTAGTAACCTATTAAATTTCATTACATTATCATATTTTAGTAAATACTCATTCATGTAGAAGTACGAAAGAAACTAAATCACCCTATATTTATAAGGTTAATCCTTAGTGTGAGAACATATATTCCTTCTATATCCACTTCTGTGGGTCTATAGAAAGTCACTATAATAAATATGTGAATAAAATTATTTTTCCTCCTATTAGAAACCTTATATCTCTTGATAGAAATGATTATACTCAATCTTGTCAATTTACAAAGTTCTCTAGCAAAAATTATACATTAAAAATGTATAACAACATTATGAAAACTACTCCAAAAATGTACCTGGTTTCGATGACCCCAAGCCTGATGAACCATAATCTAATTAAGCTAGTCTTACTAACATAATATAATTCTTCTTTATCCCAATTAGTAATTTTCAAACTTCTTCTTAAGCTCTGGAAAATCTTCTTTTATCTAATATTCTCAATACAGTAATCTAAAACAACTCTAGTTGGATCTTCTAAATAAATATCTATCCAAAAAAACACTTCTGATATAAACTCTTCAACACTTCCACGTTTTTACACACATTAAATGTTACAAATTTTGTATGTATTGTTTTTCTATTAAAAGACATACTAGAATAGAAAATTTACAAAACGGAAAAACATTCCCCAACCACCCATATTCATAGAACTCTGAATTTCATGTTCATCTGAGATTCATCTTTGACTACTTTAAACCTTCTAATATATTCCAATGTCTTCTCAAAACATCTTGAATCCTATAGAAGATTTTCTTAATTTATTAATAAAAAGATTAGAAACTATTATCTGGGAAGCATAGTTCATTAGATCCAAATTTCACTTTCTAATAAAAAAACTATATGATTTGAATTTATAAATGAAACTCAGTATGATTTTATTTTATAATATAAAATCAATCCAATTTTACTTTTTCACTAAATAACATTCCAATTTGACTTTTTAAATGAAACACAGATTGATTTTAATTTCAAACAAAAACTCAATTATATTTGACTTACAAACCTATGATAAGTCTGATTAGACTTTCTAAATGAATCCCAGTCTAATATGATTTTCTAAATAAAACATAGTCTAAATTGAAATTATATATTAAAGATAGTAATATTTTAATATCAAACTGAAACATGGTCTGAATTGACTTTATAACCAAATATCATTCTAATTTGAATGTATAAATGATTCTCATTATAACTGAAACCCAGTCTAATATTACTTCGAAAATGAAACTCAATCCAATATAACTTTACAACTAAAGAAGAGTCTTATTTTACATTATAACAAAAACATATTCAGATTTTAATTTAAAAATAATAATCCACTTGATTTTAATTTCTATCTAAAGCTGATCCCAATTTTAATTTCTAATAAAAAATCATTCTGATTTAACTTTCTAAATGAAACTATGTCCGATGAACTGGGACTAATTGATTTCATCTGATTTCCATATTTTCATAATATCTTTCTTCATTTAGATTCTATGTAACCTTTCAAAAAACATTTTATATACTTTCATCAACACTTCATTAACCATATGTATAAAAACATTCTATTAAAAAATATTAGTTTTATAAAAATAAAAAAAAATTCAAAAAAAAATTCACAAAGGATCTTCAATCCCCCATTTTTTCATTTGTTAACAAATTTTGTTAAAAAAATTTTACCTCAAAAATTTTCCAACATTCACACTTTTTTTAGAACTCTAATTTATAACTTTTACTAAAACACATCCTTTCTGAAAATAGAGTGACCGGAAATGACACAACTGAATAAATTGATGTGTTTAAAGGAATTATATTCCTTGGTGAAAATTAAAATCGATGGCCATATTAAGATAAACCCCCTCACTTTTCTCTGTTCAGCTCCCTTTTATTTTTCTCTCCCTTGTTTTATGAGAAGCACACCATCAGATTCAACTATGAAGAAAATTACTTCTCTTTCTATTGAATGTTAAAGTTTTACATATATTCTCCCCCTTTATAAGTATAATCCTAACCTTGGTGGGGGATATACTTATGAGGCTTACGATGTCATTGGTTGAGGCTAAACATGTAGTTCATCCCCAATTCCAAAAATCATTCATTTGGTTATTTCTTTTCTGATGTTTATATAAATTTGATATGTCATAGAAATGAACTCCAAAAAAATATCTCCACTTAAAAACTATTAGTTTATAATTTGAAACATGACATAAATATTGTTTGACCTTGATTGGTGGACATTATTTTTTTAAAGATCGATTAAACTATGATTATTCAAAATTATCTTCAATGGTTAGAAAAAATTAAATTTCATGTCTTCCAAATGATACGTAATCCATAAAATTTCATTACAATATTGGGTAGCATCAATATATTCTAATTTACTTGTTCCCAAATTTATGTTAATTTTTTTCATATTCTACCAACTCACACAAAATTCTACTAAGAAAAGTGTTTATCCAGAATTTGATTTTCTATAATTGAAATCTCTTTCCCAATAAGCTTTAGTATAACAAAAAAATTTCTTTTTAAAATTTCTTTTTTATAAATGAACATACGAATTTTTTCCATTTAAATATATTAGATATCCATTTTCTTCCAAAAAATGATATTATTTCGAATCACTGTGATATTTGGAACACAAATTTTCAGTATAAATAATATAAGGTCTTGAGGATGTGAGATAAAAAAAACATACTATCAAATTTAAAAATAAATTTCAAATCACATTTATTACATATTCATTTTACTCATCATCATTTAAAATAAAATATAATTGGAAACATATTTGGACTCTTCTATAATAATATTTTTTAAAAATTCCCTATAATACTTTTCCTAAAATAGGAAAATATATTTTTCCTTTTTTGAACTTTTAAACAAATTGTAAATGTTATTTCTCCCGAAATTCAAATCTCTTATTTCTTCTTCATTTTAAAAGAAATGTTTTAAAAACATATTATATATCCCTAGAAAAAAATCACCCACATAAATAATTAAAATCAAGGTGCTGAAGATAACTTCTTTCCCATACAAGTTTCTCTGAAATTTTCCTTTTGAAAAAAAATTCAACATTTTCAGACAATTGTCATTTTTGGAATAAAATGAATGTGGGCATTGATTTAACAAAAAATATTTCTTAAATTTAAAAACATTTATTTCATCTACATCATGTAAAATACAATAAGGTTCTCAATGTAAACTTCTTCTTCAATATCAGCATTTTTAAAGGCTGACTTTACATCCATATATTGAACTTTTTAATTTCTATGTGAAGCAAATTTTAGAATTTTTTTAATATTTTATAATATTTCTTCTGGGGAAATGTTTTATTCAACATAAACACCTTCCAACTATGAATATCCCTTGAAAAAAATTATTTACGTTTTTTATTTTAACTTCCCCATGTTCATTTATCTTTCTTCAATAGACCCACTTTCTTATGATAACATTATTATTTTTTGGATATGGAACAAGTTCCCAAGTGTTTCTTTTTTAAATTTGATCCAACTATTAATTAATAGAATTTATCAAATTTTTAAATAACATTTGAAACTGATTCTGCCTCAACATTTCACATAGGTGTTGTTTTATTTTTTAATGTCATTATTCATCTAGTCTGAACTAGATCCTTCTATTTCACAAAAACATTTTTGATGTAAACATGCTTTGTAAAGTAGTAAATTTCTATGTTTCTATTCCATCATCACTATCCACAGCACATGATTATTCTAAATCTTGATATGTTTGTTTTGTATCATCATAACTTTCATTATAAATATATATCTTGTCTTCCTCAACATTATCACCAAAATTTGTTAAGTAATTTTGATTTAAAATTACATTCACAACATAAGAATCCATGACCTTTTGTGAATTTTTGTTCCAAAAGTTTTAACTTCTTCTATTGGGTGAATATCTAATTAAAATTTCTTATTCATCTTTCTCATCAAACATTCCATGATTGGGGTTTTTTAATTTTAGAATATCGGAAATTACAAAAACCATAAAGTATTTAAATGAAGGTTTTAGTTTATACTAATTTTAATAGGAAGCGATGTTGGATTCATTCTTTAATAAACATCTATTCTAAACATTTACAACAGTACTTACTACTTCTCTCAATTAGACAATTTTATGTTTATATTTTGCTAACTTGATTCCTCTCATTTCCACAAAACTTCAATTTTTTCTTTCAGATATTATATTTTTTGGATTGTAGGAATCACTTTATTAATTTTTGATTCAGTCCTTTCTCAATTAATTTTCTATAGAATTAGAAGTTTATTTTTTTCCTTATATGTTCTCAACTTCTTTATATACACCCCCATTTATCTCTCAATTTATGTTATAAAATCAATTAACATTTCTATATCATGAGAATTGTGTGTCATAAATAGGATGTTTTCATCCGATTGAAATCATAAATGAAAGTGATAATGCACATATATATATTTTTCAATTGAGGTCTCATCGACCCACATAGATAAAAATGAATATGTTTAAGGTGATTGGTAGAAGAAATCTCAACTTTCTTATAACGTTTATTAGTCATTTTCCATTTTTAACAAGTTATGTAAACATATTCATCTATTATTTCAAATTATGGAAAAATATAATTAACATTAGAATTTTTTGCTTATATTATTTCCAACTTGGCCAACTCTTCAGTACCATAGCTTATTCCCATATTCATCACCTAGATAACTTGAGTTGTTAAGTTCTCTAATCGGACAAATAAAATCCCTAGTTTTTCCTCCCCTTGTTATAAATTTTTCTATCTTATATAATTATGATTATAAAATAATATATCTTTAAAAATATTTGTTTCCCCTCATCACAATGTTGAATTATACTATGTAATTTATGTTATATCTCATCAATAAAAAAATTTCTTTTGATTTCAACCATTTTTCCTCAATCTGAGTAATTCTAATTCCTCTAATTTTTAAGTAACAATCATTCTCAAATGTACTATCACTTACATAATTAATTTAAAACTTATTCAAGATTTATAAATCACAATTCATGTTTGATGAACAACCACTATCAAGTATCCATGGTTTTTTGTTTTTGTTAGCTTTCAAATATGTATCAACAACAAAAGCACCACTACTAAGAAATTTCTTTGTACCCAAGGTTTGAAACCATGTGTATATCCCTTGAAACTGTGGGTATAGCCTATACCCACGTTTTTGTTAACCACGGTCTCTTAAGGCATCAGTATTTCCCTATACCCATGGTTCTATAGAAAAAATGGGTATAGACCACTAAAATTTTATATTACCCACGGTTCTAGTAAACCATGGGTATAAATCCATAACAATGGTTTACATAACTATGAGTATACAATTTTATAGAACAAATTATATACCCACGGTTAAGTAAACTATGGTTATAGATTTTTTTCTTCAAACATACATACTGATAGTTCAACGAAACGTGGGTATAGATAAATTCACCGCATCATATTTACCCATGATTCTTTAAACCGTGGGTATAGAGGGGTTTCACCAAAAAAACATATTCCCACCATGGATACCCCCCAGACACCCACCTTGTAAACCCCTTAGACCCCCCTTGGACACCCCCCCCCCTAGACACCCCACTACCCCTGCAGCCCCTCCCTCCCCCCATGACAGAGCCCCCCAAGCACACCCCCTCCCCCCTTGGACACTCCCACTCCACCCCTAGAAAAAAACCCCTAGAACCCCCCATAAACAGTAGCTTCCCACCTTGGACACCCCTTGGACACCCACCTTGGACACCCCTTGGACACCAACCTTGATCACCCCCACTCCCGCAATAGCCCCTCCACCCCCTAGACATACCCCCCCCCCCAACACACCCCTTTCCCCTTGCACACCCTCACTCTCCCATCGGACACCCCCTTCCACCTTGACACCCCCACTCCCCCTACAGCACCTCCCTTCCCCCGGGATAGACCCCATCCCCTCTTTCACACCCCCACTCTCCCCATGGACATAACCCCCTTGCACCCCTCCCCCCTATACTCCCTCCCATACACCCCATCCCCCCTGGACACCCTCCCATACACCCCATCCCCCTGGACCAAATAGGGACACCCCCTGGACCCCCCCTAGACACCCCCTAGGACCCCTCCCCCCCCCCCCCCCCCCGACACCCCCTGGACACCCCACCCTAGACACCCCCACTGGACCCCCTAGACACCCCTTGGAAACACCCCTTAGACAACCCCATGTGTGCATATACATGCAAACATGAATATTAAGAAACGTTAAGAAGAAAAAGGAAAAGGAAAACTATAATGTGAGGGGGTGTCCCAGGAAATCCAAGAGTAAACCTTGAATATTTTTCTCTCACTCCTCTTCCCCTAAATTGGGAAAATCACTTTTTTTTATTGCATTGCTTACTAAGGATTACACTAAGATAGTTGGTGAATCTCAACCTCCTTCTCAAGATTCCAGTCCCCCCTACACTCCCACACCCCCTACCCTCTCCCTACCCCCCCCCCAACCACACCCCCACTACCCCCTGAACCTCACCAACACCCCCTACCCCACCCTTCCCCCTTCACCCTCATTACCCCCTACACACTGCCCCCCCCCCCACCTTCACCCCCACCGCCACCCCCCTCACATGGAAACCAACTACTCCCCCCAACACACTGCCCCCCAACCCCCTTCACCCCTGGACACCCCCTCCCCTGGAAATCCCCCCCCCCCACACACCAGCACCCCCACTACCCTACACCCCCCAACACACCCCCTACTAGACCCCCCCCCCCCCCCCAACACCCCATGGACACTACCTCCCCCCTCCTGGACACCCCTCCTACCCCCTGCCCCCTTCACCCCTATCTAAAAAATAGGTATCCAGTGATGTTATATCCTCATGTGTTTTGGTTTTAAAACATGTAGTGTTAGTTTTGAAATTAGTTTTGGAGACGTTTTAAAATAACCATGTCATCTAAGGGTCTAATATTTGAATTGTGAAATGACTTCCAGGGATCTTCTAGACCCCTTCGTAGAATATATGTACCCTACATCCATAGAAAGTGATAAAATTCCTATGTGTCTGATACAATAAATAAATAAATAAAAATGAAATTACAATATACATGTCTCCTATGAATAAACAAGTCACGGCCAAACATATAAGAACCAAAATTCCCTATGGGTTCATGTTCCTACAAGCAAGGGGGAATAAAAATATAATGAGTATGGTTTAACCTAATTATCTTAATAAAATAAATAATGGAAATATGATGATAAATGGAAAATAATATCAATTAAATAGAAGTTTAAGAGTGTTAAATTCTAAAAATGGTGTCCCTATAGTTGACAATTCTAATGGAAATGAAACCCCAAGATACTAAATATTTTTCATAGATCATTGAATATAATGATTCTATTTTTTCAATGTTTGAAGATTATTTTTTAAGAAGATCAACTATGTGAGTATATTTATAATGAAAAAGAAACTTGATTAGTTTTTCGTAATAATGAAAGTGAAAGAATTTAGATGATCAATTGAATCTTCATTGACAAAAATATTACAAAACACATTCTTATTGGTTTATGGGAATGAGATGGGGGTAATGGGATGCTTACTAAAAATTAAATATTAAATTTGAGTCTATAAAGAATTCATGTGAATACCACAATGATCTTAATAAAATACTAAAATGTTCTAAGACATATCCATGCTTCATCAAATGAGTTTATCACTTCGGTAGTTTCTTTCACAAGACATGGTCTAAGTTAAGAACTTATCTAAAGCCCTTCACTGCCCACCCCCCCTAGAAGCCCCTTTATTTCCCCCCATCCAGCCATCCAGTCCCCTCTATAGCCCCCTTTACATCCTCGGACAACCCCTTCAGAGCCCCTGGAAGCCCCTTCAGAGCCCCCCATCCATCCATCCAGGCCCCCTCTAGCCCCCCTCTGCAGCCCCCTAGAAAGCCCCTTTACAACCCCCTATCTAGCCATCCACCCCTACATGCCCCCTCTCCATCCCCCTCACACCTCCAGGCTTGTTGTCCTAATCATCACTAACAAAGAATGAATTTACACCAACATAGGTGTATCAATTATTCTCCGCATTCATCTAATTATGAAATCAATTAATATATAATAGAAATACCTCTGAGATATCCTTTCTCTGACTTTTCTTCCTACATATGGAAATCCTTAGTTCTTTCTATGTATCTTTGAGGTATATTTCACTTTTTTATTCCATTATATTTATTCCTTATTTTAAAAGAGAAATATATCTATTTCTTATATCTATAAAATCACATTGTCACCCTGCAAATATTGAGTCATGATTATCAATTTAATTCAATGAAATTATTTCTGAAATATTGAAATTTTTAACCTACATGACTATTGATCCTATTCTAAAATAGTGTGTTCATTACCAAAATGGTGTGGAACCGACATCTTCTAGTAATATATAATAAAATTTCATGTTCATTACATTGAAATATACATCTAACATGAATACCACAATATTGTGTGGTAATAACTATGATATTTCCCTATATAGGTTAAAAACCCTATGAAAATCTTAACTACATGCTCCCAATGTCATGTTATAGTTAGTATAGAAATATAAAAACTCAATGCACCTTATTCTATAATGGAGGGGTTCTCCAGAATCCTAATTTAAGTAGTCATTCATTAGTCATCTATAGCACCCAAAATTCCTATAGTGGACCTCTTTATTTATCCAGATGATTTTGAAACCCATTATAGGGTCCACCGTGGCATTTCCTCCACAATTTTCTCATTTAGACAAACCTCCTCAAATAAATACCTTTTTTTTGAGAATTTTCTTCACATTTCCACCATCCAAAAACTTATGAAACTCCTTAAAAATGTTAGGTATACAATGGTGGAATTTTTCTATTTGATTTCTATAATAAAACTCCTTTGAACATGAATTACATAATTCCTTTTCTTTTGTACCCCATTTTACATATGGATACTTCTAATAAATAATTACATAATTTAAATGGGTGTCTTTTCTAACCAACAATGTAGTTATTCCTCTTAAATTTTCTAAAATTATATAAGATCATACCCCTGTGAATTTACTTGAGTCGTATAAATTACTCTTACATATGGTTTGAGTGTCCTATATATATTGTATTCCTTTTCAATTTTCTCTTCATTTAAAAACTCTACCTCAATGTGGTAATGAACTCAAAAGCATCATTCATTTCATTTATGATGAACTTCTTTGATATTTTCCCACTACTTTGTATGTTTCTTTAGAATTCCTCAACAAAATTTCCAAAAAACACAACCAAAAAATGAACCAATGATATTTTTTCTAATAGTTTCCAAATTTATGTTATTAGTAAACTCCAAAATAGATTTACAAGATTCATATTTAATAAAATTAGAACTATCCAACTATATAGTTTGAACTATTTTCCTTCTGTTAGTCTATCAACATTTCAATGTCCTTCATAAATATTGTTTCACAGGGAGTCTGAAGCTTCCATAAAGCTTTTATTGAATGGTAACTACAAGTGTATGTGTGGATAATTATGCTAACATTTAATGTTAAGATGGTAAAACATGTAGCATGTGAATGAAACTCTTTCATGGTTCACATGGTTTCATGAATAATGTTTTCAGGGATCATGTCAATAATGTTCTAAAGGATTATTTTTGGATATTTACAGATTTCAATAGATCACATATTTGACCAGGGTGGAGGATTTAATGCTTGTAAAACTTTAGTATGAAGAAGAATAAAAACAAGATAATATCTTTTATATGTGTTATGCAGCATGCCCTTTGGTGTCTTGAATTAGGGATTAATCACCCTACCGTAAGGGGCGATATTTTTGAAAGTTGAATGTCTTACTAGGTCAATTTAATTTTTTCTGGTAGATATTGTCACGTCAATCTGTAGATCACAACTATCATGAGGCATTTACGATTCCTTTCCTAGATGAGTGGGATTCTCTAGAAAAACAAAACTATGTGGGGGTGGCTCTAACAATTAACAAAATATTTAAAGAATAACCGGTTGGAAGATTCCCCATGTTCCTAATATTGTATCAGAGAACAAAGGTAGCTTCAGAAAATCTTAGGTATTTCTTTTAGAGATATTGCTGTATTTAGGGTTGTGTAGCACTCCACTCAATGAATGTGATGAAGTAATAACTTTCATTCATCCAGTTTTGATCTTTTAACAAGACATGATGTCAATGAAAGTTTTATTATTAATTTCAAACCAAAATATCTAGTTTATAATAGAGTATTTTTGGCACCATTGTTTTTCTATAGTTTCATTGGGATAAACTATAATCATCAAATCCAACATGGTATAGTAGCTCATGATTTGATATTACAATATAATGTTGGTTATGAATGTGAATTTCCATTTATTAGTCCCAACAAATTATCATTTCACCACATTTTATACCCATTGAATTTCCAAAATCAATATATATTTCATAGTACCCCATATCTTCTCATTATAAATTCCAATGTCCTCAATCCTTGTTCATGATAATTCAAAATTCATTACTAAACATTCTCAATCCCTCCCTAATTATCCATGTTTCATAGTTCTTCACATGGTTTAGACATAGATTCTAATAGTGTAATACTAGGAGGCACTTAGGTGGATGGGCTATGCCCACAGGCTGGGAAAAGTGTCTAGGAATTAAGGAATCACTACTCATGAACGATTTCACACACAATAAATTAATTAAAACAACATCAGATAATAACTAAAATTTTGGTATGACCCATCCGTACATCATACTTACAAACTGAAGGAAAAAAAATAAATAGAAACAATGCAGTACAATGTTAGAAAAAAATGAATCATATTAATTAATCCCTCCAATACCCCGATCTCCCTCCCTTATAAAGAAAACCATGTAGCCACCTCCAATTCCCTTATGGCCCCCTTCATAGAATATAACTACCCTCTATTTGTAGAAATCTATAAAAGACCTAAGTAGATGATACGATAAAGAAAATAAAATAAAAACTAAACTAGATCATACATGTCTCTTATGACTGTACAAGTCACTTCCCCAATATAAGAACCACAATGCCCCATGGCTCAAAACATGTTCTTGTAAGCAAGACGAAACAGATTATATTAATTCAAGAGGATGTTTTTTCATCTATTTCATTTGGTTTTTTAGTTAGGTACAATTTTTCTTGTTTATGTTATGTATAGTTTAATTTGGTTGATAATGGTTATTTATATTTGGCCCTGTTCACATTACATTAGTTTTGTAAAATTCAATTTTGTTTTATTTATTTCATGCCAAATTAAATTGATTATATTCAATTCACTTAACTTTAATTCACTACACATCAATTTGGTTTAGTTATATATTTTAAATTTATGGTTCATTTCAGGTTTTTTCAATTAATTTTAGTTTGGATTGAATTATCATTAACCATGAAATTTTCGGTTGTTTTCCATATATGATAATTTAAAATCATTTAAAAACAATATTATTCTCAGTAATATCTTCTATAGAATTTGATTATAATATCCATGTAATATTTGAATTATCATGTCCTCATCGTCTCTATATATCCCACTAATATAAATCTATTTAAATCATGTGTGTACGAATGACCTAGAAACACACCACAGACATAGGTGCTGGTTTACTTTTGATAGACCATAGTAAACTTCCAGCTTCAAAGGCTAATCAAAACAGTCACTTAGAAATTACAACATTGTGGTCCTCCCAATTTTGAAACTCATCCCTCTTATTATATATACATCATCATGAATTTTAACGTGGTATTCACCATAGCATAAATCATTCTATGTTTCTCATATATAATCATCTTTCTTGAAATATACTCCAATTATTTGGTGTTATTTTTTCCTTTTTTTCCCCATGACTGCCACAATGCTTTGTGCAATGATTATAATGTTGTTTTAAAACTCCCTTTGATTCATTAATCCCCTATAATGACCAAAACTCCCATGGTTATTTCTTCATTGTGTCGTCATATTAATGTTAAAGTGACCATAACATTCACTGAAGTATGGTTTATATCGTCTTCCCATTTCATAATCTTAATTTTTTCATTTTAATATCTCATGGATATCCCTCATTCTTAAATATAAAATCATACGCACTGAAAATCATATTACCCATGTCTTATGCATCATGAAATGTCTTACACAGCCTAAAGAAATTCAAGCACATTAGCTCTTAGAGTTGTACAAATCTCTTTATAAATCATGTGAAGGAAATCAGAAAATTTATATTCTTGCAAAAAATAAAGGGGCAAGTGCAGATGGTGTGTTTCAAACATTTTCATTTTTTTATGAAAGAAAAAGTAATTCCAAATTACAATAAAATGACATCAAAACATAGTGGGATTAATCTAATGCCTTCTCAAACAATACAACATTAATCAAAAAGTCTTATAAAAATTTTCATTCATCAAATATAGTAGGTTACATATTTGAGAGTTGAGATGGAATTTAAAGTCAACGGAACAGTGGAATTAAACTTACTTGTGAGGTGAGGAGACCCATGTAAAATATGGTTTATTGACAGGTATGGGAGAGAGCTGAGAGGGAGGCGGAGCACACATTCGAGGAAAAGATGTGGATGTGAATGTCGATCCGGACGCTTAGGCATGAAGATGGAGGGAGGGAGGAGGGGACTGTGAGATGCAGGCTGAGAAGTTGGGTTGGTGGGAGGGAGGCAGTCGTAGAGGGAGGGATGCAGGGACTGGGAGGTGGAGACCGGGAGGCGGAGAGAGGGAGGAGGGGGACAGGAGTTGAATGTGTAGGGAGGGAGGTGATGATCGACATGCAGGGATAAGAGGTTGAGGTGAAGGTAGGGAGGTGGGGGTTGGGATGTGGAGGCTGGCAGGTCGAGGAGGAGGTGGAGGCTGGGATGTCGAGGTGGAGGCGGAGGCTGGGATGTTGAGGTAGAGGCAAGGAGGAGAGGGGAGTGGAGATTAGGGCTCATCGAGTGGGTGGGGGAGGAAAAGACCGAGAAAGGGTTATTTTTTATAGATCTATTCCCACGTTTTAAAACAAACTGTGGGTATTGGTTTCGAAAAACGGCTTACCCCCACGGTTTAAGAAAATTGTGGGTATAGAACCATTGGGTTGACCCCATTTTTAGTAGTCCTATATTCATTTTCTTTTCTACTATAAGATACTTGTTTTGGGAGTATATTCAATTTTTTTATCAAAGTGGCCTGGTTGATCACATCTTCTATAGTATTATTCTATAAAATCAAACTAATTTGTTCATAAAGTTTATAACATCAAGATATTTTTCTTTTATAAATTCTTTTGGTTTAAGAAATTTACTCATTCTTCATCCATAATTTCTTCCACTTTTTACAAACAATTATTCAGGAAGTGATAATTTATACTAACAATTAAATTCCCTCTTCCCATAGATTCCACCACACCAACAAAAACATCAAATCTTTATATTCTGTTCATCTATGATCGTTCTCTATAATAAAAATTAAGGTCGATAACTTATTTCTTCTCTAACATACTCTTGGAAAGGACCATGACTCCAACTTATGGAGTTTTAAAATTTAGAAAATTTGATATATTTCTCACATCTCTCCACAACCTAAGTTGTTCCACCACTTTTCTTCTAACCTGAAATATTAGAAAGATCTAATGAATCATTTTTTAGAGGGTGAGGATTTTACCTGATTATTGATTTGAGATTTCATAAAAACATTAGAAGTCACTAATTTTACTTTCAATGAGTTTTTGAAAGTTTTATTCATCATTATTAATGTACTTTTCACATCAAGAATTTTTTCTTTAGATTTGTTTATTACCTCTTCCTTAGGTACTAATATGGTACTAAGATCTTCAACCATATTTCCCTTTCTAACAGCCAATACATTACATATAGATATTACATCATCATTAAAGAATATTTATTACATAACATAAAAAACACGCTAGGAACATATAGGTTTAGTGTCTCAAGAATCTAAGAACTTGGGAAACATAAACAACTGGTTTATAAAACATCCACATTGTCTCCCACTTATTTCTTCATAACAAGACTTTTTTAACATATCTTACTTAATACCCTTCTTCATGACCTGGGAAAATAAACACCAGAAAGGGTGATCTAAAATGCTTTGTAAGGGTGTACAAAGGAAATATAAATCATACCATTATCTAAAGAACCTGACATTTGAAAATAATCTCCTACATATAAAAGATAATAATATCATGTCATGGGATAAATCATAAAAGTGCAATGTAATTGCAATATTCATAACGTAAGACATGAAATTTTATGGCATACACACATAAGCATATAAAATAATTTCATATTAGTCGAGGATAATTTTTGAGACCATCATAATAGGAAAATTCCATTACTATACCTAGTTCACTCCTTGTTCCTACTCTATATTACTGAACCATATTTTCCTGACATTCCAGTCATGTATATCTCATGATATTTAAGTCATTAAACAATGCATTGGAGGGATATATCAGCCCAACCTATCTCATAATGAAATCATTCTTACATGTTCCATAGAAACATAAATCATTCATCATAGCATAACCCATGAAATAAAATGGGATTCTTAAACATCATTCTATCACAATCCTTGTAAAATAAATGAATTTCATAAAAATAAATACATTATAATCAAAATAAAATAAAATTAATATTAGGGATATAAACATAAAACTATATAATCTTATATGGAAAATAATTTTGATAAAACACCTGAACTTATTTTTGAGGAAAATATCCATTATTTTTAAAAAATGACTTCTTTTCTCAAAATGCCAAGAAATTTTAGACGAAAATATTTTAGTTGAAAATAATATTGAAATTTTGTAGAGGAAACTTCATGAAAATATGGGTTCATTAAACAATAAAAAAAATCCATTCCTACTATATAAATTAAAAAACATTCTCCTCATACTTTTTCTAGAAATATAAAAAAGTACCTCAAACTGAATAACAATAAAAGATTCATTCCATACCATTTAATAATATTTAAACAAAGGATAATATTAATTTTAAACAATTTTAGAAGAATAGAAATAATATTACATAATTAGGAAACATGGATGTGGATGATTAATATACCCCAGTAAATACTTATAAAAACTTTCGGATAAAAATATGATTGCAAAGTTATCCCTTACCTTAAGTCTGATATCCTTCATATGTAACTGAACCTACTGTATAATGATTAAAATAATTTTATTGAATTACTCTGTAATAATAATATTTTTTAAGATATCAATATATGATTATATAATCATCCGTTTTTTTGTAACATTTCATTATCACTCACATTCAGCATTAACGTGGTTCGTACAGGTTCTAGCTATTACCTAAAACAAAGAAACATAGTGTGAGAAACACAGATCATAATGGGAAAACAACATAATTCAAGAATAAAATATCAATTTATGACACATTAGGATTTATACAAGGTTATTCATGAACATATCTAAATCACTAGGATAGGATTGTAACATATACTTAGGCATATCCTTAGGATTATTACTAAGGTTCTCTCATCCTAGTTTCCAATGGTTAAGTATAAATTTTCTCTGATACCAACTATAATTTACCATACCTTACATATAGATATTACTTCAACATTGAAGAATATTTTTTTACATAATATAATAAAAACCATGTTTGGACCATATAGTTTTATTGTATCTAGAAACTGGGAAACTGGGAAACATAAAAAACTAGTTCATAAAACATCCACATTGTCTCCCACTTATTTCTTCATAACTGGGATTCTTTTTGACATATCATACTTAATACCCTTTTTCATGACCTGGGTAAAAGCAACATATGAAGGGTTGAGCTCAAATTCTTAGTAATGGTAAACAAAAGAAATATCTATCATATCATAATCATAAGAACATAACATTTGAAAATATTATCCTCCATATAAAAGATCATAATATCATGTCTTGGGATAAATCATAAAATTGATATGTAATCCCAATATTCATAAAATAAGACATGTTATTTTTTGGAATACACACATATTAACGGAAAAGTATTTCATATTAGTCAAGGATCTTTACTGAGACCATCATAATAGACAAAGTCCATTACTGAATAGAGTTCACTCCTCATTCCCGCCTTCTTTTACTGAACAAGATTTACTTGACGTTTCAGTCATGTCTATATCATTAGATTTAAATCATTACCCAATGTATTAGAGGGAGATATTGGTCCCACCCATTTCATAATGTAATCATTCTCGCATGTTCCACAAGAACATAAATCATTCCTCATAGCATAACCCATGAAATATAATGGGTTTCTTAAACATCATTCCTTCATAATCCATATAAAATAAATGGATTTCATAAAAATAATTACTTCATCAACACAAAAAAATAAAAGTAATAATAGGGATTGAAGCGTAATCCTATGTCATCTTAGTTTGAAAATAATTTTGATAAAACACTTTAACTTAATTCCTAACAAAAATATCCTTTCCATTTAAAAAATGGTTTCTTTTCACAAAGTTACATGAAATTTTAAAAGAAGATAATATAATTTAAAATAATCTAGAAATAATTTAGAATATGATTCATTGAAATAAGGTGTTGTAAAACAATAAAAAAACTCCATTATTACAATATAAGTTAAAAAAATCTCCTCATACTTGTTCTAAAAAAGTCAAAAAGTGCCTCAAATCAAATAATAATAATAATTCATTTAATACCATTTAGTAAAAATCAACCAAAGAATAAAATTAATTTTAAACAATTTTATAATAATATGAATAACATTAAATAATTATCAAACATAGATGTGGATGATAAATATACCCCAGTAAATATATACAAATAAACAATTTTGGATAAAAAGGAGATTTTAAAATTATCCCTAACTGTAGGTCGGTTATCCTTCATATGTATCCGAACATCTTGTATAATTATTAAAATAATATTATAAACTTACTCAATAAAAATAATAGTTTTTAAGATATCATATATGAATATATTATCATTCATTTATTAGTAATATTTCATTGTCACTCATTATTCGGATATTGATT
This sequence comes from Viscum album, assembly GCA_963277665.1. Classification (NCBI taxonomy): domain Eukaryota; kingdom Viridiplantae; phylum Streptophyta; class Magnoliopsida; order Santalales; family Viscaceae; genus Viscum; species Viscum album. The sequence continues at coordinate 283,832,620 of OY728151.1, read as the reverse complement.
GCATTATATTTTTATGAAAAATTTATCGGATAATTTCATGTTCGGATTCTTATATTATAGTTAAATAAAATAAATAATGATATTAGAATAATATATATCATATTTATATATTCAATACATGTATATAATTATGATTTAATGATGATTATGTGGAATTAATCGTATCTCATCGTGGAGACGTAAGGTTGTATGTACGCACGAGCGATGATATCATTCCCAGAATTATTGAATGGTATTGAATAAGAAGATGTATTATATTTCATAATTATTATCATGTTATAATAATCATATATAATTTTTATTTACATCACTATACACCTCAAAGTGAGTGATGTGGAAAAAATTACACCAATATGTGGAGATGGTAAGTCGTATATATGCACACACGGTGATTTCATTTATCATACGATGGATAGAAGATAAAATACGATTGTTTAATATTTACACTACCATATAAGTATATTATTGATAATTATGTAATTACTTTATAATGAAAAAACGAATGAAGATTTAGTATAATAAGAAAGAAGTTTGAATGAATCGTTAGAAGAGATTATCTATTCCTTGATGTGCTTCCTCTAAATCTCTTCTTAGAGCACTATAGTAGGTCTTTGAAGATGACCAGGACATATAGAATAAAAATGGGGAAGCTGAGAAGGAAACAGGGAAGGGTATTTCAAAGGTTGAAGTCTCAAAATTAAGTGTAGAGGTGAGGGAGGAGGGTCTCTTTTATATTGGAGATGAGGGGTGTTTTTGGAAACTCCATAAATAATAATATATAATAAAATCAAACCATACCCAGAAAACTTCCAAATTATTTCAATTTCAAATATGAGATGAGATAGTGTTTTCATCTCATGAACCAATTAATTCTAGACAAGTTATTTTTTCAATTTTAACCATATCCTTTTAATTAAGAGTTAGTTATTTTATTTAATTTTAATTGTGTTAATATCATTCTAATTATTTAATGGTTATAAGTATTAAATTATATGGTTTTAATTGACCATCAATGGATATTTTATAACATTTTAGATCTTATTATTATCAATTTTTAATTTTTAATTTCAATTTTTAAAAACTTTTACAAAATGTTATTTTTATAAAATATCAATAGTTTCAATTTAAACACTATTCATTTATTTGACATTAAAAATATACACTCAGAACACAAATTTGAACAAAAATATTCAATAAACTCTTAATATATCATATTCACCTAGAAAATTATTGGATTACATTAATTAGTTCATATAATATTTCATTTATTATTTTCAAAACCATTTATTTGATATTTCTATTTGTAAAATAATTTTTACATCACTATTTTGTGATCATTTAGAGTAATTATATATTCTCTAAAGATTATAAATAAATTTATATGATATAGTTAATTATTTTATCTTTTGAGAGACTATCTTTAATCTATATTATCTCTTAGTTATTCATATATTAAAATTAATAAACTTTATAAAATGATATTGTGACATTTTTTCACATTCATTAGTTTTTATTACATTCAAGTCGTATTCATAGGTAAGTGGCCATTAGGTGATTTCATTTTGAACAATAGATGATAATGTTGAGTCAATAAGTTTTTCCTTATGACTTTTCCATTCCTTCATATAATGGGGAGATGATAAGTCATCAAGGTTTCCTTATGACTCAACCATTCCTCTTGTTTTGAAAATCACAAACACCTTATTTCAAGGAAAAACTCATTTTACCCTTATTTTACTTCAATAAAAAAATTTATTACCCAAGGGAATTTACCCCTATCATGTTTTCATTATTCATATCAATATTTTTTCTTAAGTATAAAAATCGTATTCATATCTAAAACCTTGGAATCGTATAACACCTAGATATGAAGCATTTTGTTTTAGGATCTGAATTCCTATTATGAACTTTTATAAAGATCTACTCTGAATTCCCTCTTACGAACTTTTATGAATTTCAACTCTGAATTCTGATTATGAACATATATAAAGTTCTAATTACGAATTCTGATGATGAATTCTGATTACGAATTCTCATTATGAATTCTGATGATAAATACTAATTACGAATTCTCATTACGAATTCTGATGATGAAATCTGATTACGAATTCTCATTATGAATTTTGATGATGAATTCTGATTAAGAATTCTCATTACGAATTCTTGATGATGAATTCTGATTATGAATTCTGATTACGAATTTTGATGACGAATTCTGATTATGAATTATAATTACGAATTCTGTTGACGAATTCTTATGACGAATTCTTATTATGAATTCTGATGACGAATTCTGATTACAAATTCTCATTTTAAATTCTGATGAAAAATTCTGATTATGAATTCTAATTAATAATTCTAATTTTGGATTCTGATTACGAATTATGTATATGAACTTGTATGAAGTTCGGCTCCGAATTCTTATGATAAATAGAATCTGAATATCCCTATATTATAGACTTCTAATTCATTTACTTAAATTCCAAACTTTTATTTACCTTCATTCCGAATATCAGTTTTTGGTAATATGTACAATCATTTTATTATAAAATGATGTTGTGCCTTTAGTTATCTACTAATTTTTTTTTGAGTGCCATGTGTACAGGTCCCTCCAAAATTCAAGGAAAAATTTGACCTTTGGAGGAGGGAGCTGACCATTGGAGTTGTGCCTATAAATAGGAACTCATTTGAGTAGAAGAGGATACAAGACAAATGATATTTGACATCTGTGGTTACATGCTATTGAATTGATTTCTAGAGAGATAGGCTCCTATATACTCTCACGCTTCGTGTATAAAGTTTGAACGGCTTGTTCAAACATTGCTTCATGCAGACCTACTTTGTGAGAGTCTGATTATAGCGGTGTATAATCAAGGGCTTACGAGGATAGGAAGACACAGGTGCCCACTACCGGATATTTGGGGGCTTGCGGGGATAGCAAGATAGACATCGATCTTCATATCAAGGGCTTACCCTTGGTGTGGGTAAGACAAACTTTCATGAAAGTATAAATCAAGGGACCTCTTATCCAGGGTTGTTGGATACCCTGCTCTATAAGTTAAAAGATTTTATAATTGTTACTTGTAGTTTTACTTCTTTGTTTTCCGCTTCATTTTGTATTTTTAAGGAAAGTATAACTTTCTTATACTTCCGTTTACTTGTACTCTGTTTTAATTAGATTCTATATTCTTTAAGGTAGAATCTCATTTGTTGTAAAATTTTATTAAGTTTCATTTCTAGAATCACTTTTCTGGAATCAAGCAAGATATTAGATCTTAGAGGTGTTGTGAATTTTGGTTATAAAAAAATTCCTTAAGGATTTTTAATGTATACAATTCACCCCCCCCCCCTCTTATATTTGAGAATCTCATTACATATTTGATCCTACATTTTGTATAATAGAGTATATCATACTCAGATATACCATTCTAAAAATTGGTATCAGAGGAGATTTCTGAAATACTTATATTCACATATAAGTTTTTCTTGTGCAAGTTTTTTTAAGATAGACTACCTTATACCCTGAAACAATTTAACAATTGGTATCAGAGCAAGTTTTTGAAATACATATATTCACATATATGTTTTTCATTCTCATGTTTCGTTTGAGATAGACTACCTTATACCATGTACCCATTTAACAATTGGTATCAGAGCATTTGTTCAATCTGAATTAATCTCATGATTAGATTCAGAAGAGAATTCTTGGAATTGATTTCTCGAAATCATATATTTGGAATCATATTTTGACAGATTCATATATTCAGACTCATATAGTTTGGATTCATTTGTTCTTAGAGATACTCTTTCTCTATATTTTTCTTTCTAAGGATATTTTCCTTGTTTACAGACCTATACTAATAACAAGTTTGTGTGCCAAAGATTTTCTTAGGAATGGTAGGTTTAAATGTTGGTTCTAAAGATAATCTAAATCCTACAAGCCCTCCTGTTTTTTATGGAAATTATTATGAGTACTAGAGAGATAGGATGAAGACTTTCGTTATCAATACTAGAGTTGAAAACTATATAATGCTAACATGAGGTTATAAGATTCCGGATAAGGAATTGAGAACCTTTACGAATCAGGAGAAATCAGAATATGAATCAAATTTCAGACTCAGAAATAATTTGTTATATTCCATGACTAAGAATATCTATTGTAAAATATCTTCATGTAAAGATGAAAATAGTATCTTGAAGAAACTTGAAGTTACACATTTTAGTTCATCCAATGTCATAGAGACAAGAAGAGCTATGTTGAGAGCAGAATATCATGGTTTTAATTTTCCTTATGGAGAACCCATAATAAAAGTATAGAAAAGGATTATAACTATTGTGAATAGATTACAATATATGGGAGAAAAAGGATTGGATGATGAGGATCTTGTGGATTAGATCATAGATATCATTCCAAATGAATGGGAGTCTAATAGGACAGCTATTAATGAGAACAGGAATGTAACAACCCAAATTTTCATTAATGGAAATCCCTCTTGATCTAATTAAATGTCTTTTTATGTTTATATAAAATTTCAACTTCATTGGTTTTATGATAAGAATTGTGACTGTTACTTTTATAGCTGTTGAATAGTGATCACATGATTAGTATAAATATAGGGCTTTAACACATCCAATTTTACTTAGACAAAGGATGTGATGGCCTCATCCAGTAGAATTTCCCCATACGAAGCCCATTTATTGGAGCTTGGAAAAGAGGTGGCTTCCTTGGGATTTTCTCTGGACTAAGCCCAATCTGAGCTTCACCACGTCAAGCTCAAATGGGACCGTCTACGGGAGAAGTGGAAGTTGATAGAAATTACCACTTGAGCGATGTTATTCGAGCCACCCCAAGAGTCTGTCACCATCGCACACCTTACCCTTAGGTCTTATGCGACTGTTTCAAGGGGTTATGTAACTAATCGATAGTACTATGTTTATGTACATTATTATTTTTGTATATAATAATGAATATAATTTCTTGTCATTATTGATACATTGTAAATAGTTTGTAAATTACAAATGGTGTTTTTAGTTATTATTTAATTAAGAAATATATTTTATTAAATTAAGGGATTTTTGAATTAAATAATATTTTAATAAATTATTATTATTATTATTAGATTAATTTTATTATATATAAATGATCATATAATTGTATGAATTCAATTATAATTTTTATTAAGGTTTGAAAGCCATTTTTGTCAAAACCCGTGAATTTTCAATAAATGTCATTTTTTATTTTAAAAGTGAAAATTAACATATTTAGAAAATTATTTAGATAAAATAAATATTAGTTTTGGAATCAGGATGTTGAAATTATCCAACAGTGAATTTTTCATAATTTTCTGAGACAGTCAAATTTTTGAATGAAAATTAAATACCGTTTAAATATATAATGTGTTTTATGACATCATAATGACCCAATAGTGATGTATTAAAATACTATAATCTTTATGTTCGGCCAATATAAGTTTAAAAATTAAAATAATGTGATTTTGGGTTTGTTTGGATTACTTTTCAAAGAATTAATGGACCCCTCAAGACTTATTAAACACCTTGTCTTTTTATATTATTTTCCATGGGAGTGTGACTCACCTCCACATAAGCAACCCTAATATTTTAAAAAGTTAGGACTTTGGACTTATAAAATAATGTTTTCCTATTCTATTTTCCAAAAACCATGTGCAAAAACAATGGGATGTTTTGTGGTTTGAATTAATTTAATATAAGGGGTCCCAACCCTAAATAATAAAGAATTCCCTCACCTTTCCTATAAAAGCCCACCCAAGCTCCCACTTCCTCCTCACTCAAAGCTTTTGGAGTTTGTCAAACCTCTGACCTACTCTCTCTATAATCCTCCGAAGATTCCCCAATCTCCCAAGAAGCCTCTCACAAGCCTCTCCATAGCCTTTGGAAGCACACTTCCATTATAGGGTTTTTTCTTCCTTTCTCATTTTTGTCCGACTTTATTTAAGTTTTTTTTCCATTTTAATTTCAATTATTAATGATGGGGTATGGTTACACACCTCCCTCATACAGCCCTCTTTATGTTTTAATGATGGGAGACCTCTTTCTCTCTCATTAAATTCATCCCATGTACACCTGTTACTATGCTGAAATTTTGAAAGGAACTTCTCTCTCTTCTTTTACATTCAAGCAATACTTTTTTATCATGAATCTAAATTCCATTAAAATTGTTGGACTTGTATATATTTAACCTCATTACTTTCCATTACATTTAAATATGATGAGGAACCCCTTTCTCTCTCATCAACCATTTTTATAAATTCTTATGTCACGCTGTTACGCTGCCGAAATCGCACCGATTTTTCTAAGCCAATGTCATTGTGTATTGAATACCATGCCCATTTCTCCATCATGGGTATTCACCTTTATGCATGTTTACTTATTGATTATAAAGTTTCATGTATGAATTACACATTCCTTTATCGTGGAATAAATTATTATTTTTTATAAATACATGTTTTATGATCCATGTGGCACACCTATGCATGAAATGATTTGATTAAGAAGGGTGCTCCCTTATAGCGCTCCAATGCATTGGGTAAATTATAGTATCATGATACGTCATGTGCAATGAGTGTTGACTCATGATAATTCAAGTTCAATGAGGGTTTACTTGTGCTTTATGTGCAATGAGGATTTACTCATGCTCCATGTGCAATGAGCCTTGGCTCATGCTAATTCCATGTTAAGTGTTGTTGCCACATTTCCATGTTATGATTATCATTCTTTATCATTCCTTTATGTTCATTTTTTTCTTATTCTATATTGATATTCCAACATTATAACATGTATTTTACTCCTCATGTTATTCCTTGTGTACTCCCTTACTGGGCTTTATAGCTCACCCTTTTCATTAGCATATCCTCAGGTTATCCCATGCAATGTTAAGTACGAAGGAATGTAGTGGTCATGTAAAGGAACTTTTAAATAAAGATGTTGTATTTAATTTTTTAAGTTTTAGGTAATGATCCAAATCCCAAAAGACACTAAACCTCTCTATATTCTTTGTTGTATCAAGTGAACTTTTATGTAATAAATCATGTTTAAGTTTGTAATAAAAGCAGGGTTGTCATAGTTGGTATCAAAGTATAGGTTTGGTTATTTTGGGGATTAGGATTAGAAACCCTAATAAATCCTTAGATACAAGACTAAGTACAATAAAAAAATCCCTAAGTTTTGGTGATTATTGAGTAAGTGGGTTATCAAGAAAATACATCCCTGTCTGGATACGAGCAGGTAGAGGCGGCTCTGGCACAGATGTATCCTAGGGGTAAAACCCGAAAACACCAATTTGAGATAGACTCGAATGGGAACTGGTGCACGACAATGGGCCTTGCTGCACTCTTGGTTATGAAACTCCCAAGGGATATTCTTTGGTAAATTCACAATATTAGTATGAACCCTTATTAATGGAATTAAAAAAAATGTCCCTAAGAATATATGTTAGAATGTAGATTATGAAAATCATAGATTAAAGCCTATAGACTCATGAGTTAAGGAAATGAAAGTTTATTTATAATTCATCAACTTTTGTCTTTGGATTAGCATTTATGTGTTACCCCTAACATTCCTTTTATTCCAACCAATGGCTGGTAATAGGAGGACTCGAGCTAACAACCGATGTGAAGATCAGCGTGATGATTGTACTAATGAGATTCCCAATCCAATGGGAGCGGGAATCGCCAACTTTTTCATGCTTATCTCTCAGATAACTCAACCATTGAATAGAAACACGGGTCAAGAGGAACTTCCAAACCCCCCTAAGAAATAACAAGTCGCTATTGAGAGGTTCATGAGACAAAGGCCTCCTACTTTTATTGGATCATATGATCCCATGATCGCTGAACAATGGATCAACTCCATTGAAAAGATCTTCTCCATCCTTCAATGTTCTGAACAAGAGAAGGTTCTCCTGGCATCTTATCGTATGGAGGGTGAAGCTGATAAATGGTGCACATTGTTAAAAAATACGAAGTCTGAGGATGAGATCGAGGAGTTGCAATGGAAGGATTTCCGAAAGATATTTTTCGATAAATGTTTTCCGCACACCCTCCAGCTTAAGATGGAATGGGAATTCCTTTCCCTCAAGCAAAAAGATGAAGAATCTGTTGGATCGTACGAGGAAAACTTCAAATTTCTTGCACGATACGCTTCCGGCTTTGTCGTTTCCCCTGAATGCAAGGTTGACCGCTTCTTTAGCGGGCTGAAGCCTAGCCTGCAAGAAGCATTGGCGATCCGTGACTTTGACAGCTATGAGGAAATTGTCTGATGTGCCCTCAAGGTCGAAATGGAGATTGGAGAATCACAGGGGTATCATGGGGATAAGAAGCATAAGGTGGAATTCAATTCTGGTGGGGCGATGGATAAATCCAACAGTGCTAAGAAGATCCAGCACCCCACTTGCCAAAAGTACTGAAAGAAGCACCCTGGAAATTGCCTTAAGGGGACGAGGAAATGCTTCAGGTGTGGAAGGGAAGGGCACTTAGCTATTAAATATCGACAAGAAAGACCCGCGGCTGCAACAGAGAGAGGAACGCTCCGTTCGAACCTCAATAGATTTTTCAATGCTACAAATGCAAAAAACCGGGTCATTTTTCAAATCAGTTCCCTAATCTAAGGGTTTTCGGAGACAACCAACAACCTCCAAGGCAGAAAGGAATATCTTTTTCCATCACTTCTATCGAAGTGAACCCCGACAACAAAGTGGTGACCGGTACGATAGTTATTCATTCAAGAATAGCGAATGTACTTTTTGATTTAGGTTCTACACATTCTTTTATATCTCAAATGTTTAGTAGAACAATCCCAGCACCACCACAAATCATGGAAGTGAAGATGTCGCTGAGTACGGAAAATAGGGAAATCATTTCATCCCATGAATATAAGTCCTCACCTATTATAATATGTAGATTGAATTTCCTAGTAAACCTCGTCATACTCCCTCTAGTGGAATTTGATGCAATTCTTGGCATGGATTGGCTTTCCTTATATAGAGCCAACATAAATTTTCAGGAGAGATAAATCACACTTCATATGGAGAATCGACCCCCCAATTCTTTACAAGTTTAAGGAGGAAGATGAATCTCCTTTATCTCAATCACCTCAAGCATGGATATTACTGCCTTATGAGCACTCATATCTGGCTCAGATTATTGAGTCCATGTAAGAAACCATCCTTGAAGAAATGCCTATTGTGAGGGAATTTGCTAAAGTGTTTCCCAAGGAACTGTCTGGTCTTCCTCTTAGAAGGTATGTTGAATTATCAATTGAACTTATACCCGGGGCTTTACCAATATCCAATACTCCATATAGAATGGTTGTTGTAGAGCTTGAAGAGCTGAAGAAACAACTACAGGAGAATCTGGATAAAGGGTTTATATGCCCAAGTGCTTCACCATGGGCTGCACCGGTCCTCTTCGTCAAGAAGAAGGATGGGTCAATGAGGCTTTGCATCCATTATCGTGAACTTAACAAAATCGTGATAAATAACAAGTATCCACTACCAAGAATTGATGACTTGTTTGATCAGCTGTGTGGAGCACAATTATTCTCCAAGGTAGATTTGTGGTCGGGATATTATCAAGTAAGGGTGAAGAAGGAAGATGTCCCAAAGATTGCTTTTTGTACAAGATACGAGCACTATGAATTCATAGTAATGCCTTTCGGACTCACCAATGCCCCAACAATCTTCATGGAATTGATGAATAGAGTCTTTAGAGATTACCTAAAAAAATTTGTGGTAGTCTTTATAGATGATATTCTAATATACTCCAAAACCAAGGAGGATCATGAGGAGCATTTAAGAACTATACTAGAGACTTTTCGCAAGGAGAATCTCTATGAAAAGTACATAAAGTGTGAGTTTTGGTTGAACAAGGTATCATTCTTGGGCCATATCATCACAAGCAATGGGATATCTATGGATCCCTCCAAAACAGATGCAATTGAGGGATGGCCGAGGCCAACATCGGTAACAGATATCCATAGCTTCTTGGGGTCACCTGGATATTATCAACGATTTGTGAGAAATTTTTCACGATTGTCCAACCCTCTTACAAAGCTAACTCGAAAGGGAATAAATTTTACTTGGAGTGATGAATGTGAAGAAAGCTTCAAGGAGTTGAAAAGGAGGCTTATCACTTCACTTGTGCTCACTTTACCCACAAGTGGGGTGATTTTTGTGGTATTCAGTGATTCTTCGAAGAAGGGCGTAGGATGTGTGCTTATGAAGAATGATAAAGTTATATCCTATGCCTCAAGGCAGTTGAAAATCCATGAGCGAAACTATCCAACGCATGATCTGGAGTTGGCGCCGGTGATCTTTGCCTTGAAAATCTGGCGGCATTTTCTCTATGGAGAGAAATGTGAGATATATACTGACCACAAGAGTCTTAAATATATATTCACACATAAAGAGCTTAATATGCGCCATAGAAGATGTATAGATCTCATAAAGGATTATAACTGTTCAATCCATTACCACCCTGGGAAAGCGAACAAGGTGGCAGATGCCCTAAGTAGAAAGGATCCAGCGATTCTATCAATGATGAGAATTGATAAGGATCCAATATTCATAGACTTGATGAAGATGGACATGGGAATCATAGAGAAAAGAACATCATCAATCCATTCAAAAATTATTTCTCAACCATCTCTTTTGGAAAGGTTATAGGAAGCTCAAAAGGATGATGTGGGAATTCAAGAAAATGTGGGATCTATCGAAAAAGGGAAATCCTCAGAGTTTAATGTTAATGAAGAAGGAATTGTGTGGTTTGGGAAAAGACTATGTGTTCCATCAATTCCGGAGCTGAAGAAGGAACTTTTGGATGATGCACATAGTTCAAATTTCTCTATTCACCCAGGGAGCACAAATATGTATCAAGATCTCTGAGAAAACATTTGGTGGGATAATATGAAGAAGGAGATTGCTGAATATAAATCAAAGTGCCTAGTGTGTCAGCAAGTGAAGGCAGAGAGGTAGAAGTAGAAGGGGATGATGAAACCATTTCCCATACTAGAATGGAAATGGGAAAACATCACCATGGACTTTGTCAGTGGTCTTTCGAGGACATCCAAAGGAAACAATGCAATATGGGTTGTTGTGGATCATCTTACAAAGACTGCACACTTCATTTCTATTTGGGATGATTTCTCATTGGATCAATTGGAACGGATATATATCAGGGAAGTGGTAAGGTTTCATGGAGTACAAATAGTTGTTGTGTTTGACCGAGATCCAAGATTCACCTCTATATTTTGGAAGAGTATTCAACCTGCTCTGAATATTGAACTGAACTTTAGTACATCCTATCATCCTCAAACTGATGGCCAATCTGAGCGGACTATCCAAACACTTGAGGATATGTTGAGAGCGTGCTCAATGGACTTTAAAGGAGGATGATATCAACATCTTCATCTGGTTGAGTTCTCTTATAATAATAGTTTCCACTCGAGCATCCAAATGGCACCATATGAAACCCTGTATGGGAAAAGGTGCAGAACACCGGCATGTTTGGATGTGGTCGGTGAACGTAAGCTGCTTGGACCAGAAATGGTCGAGGAAATGGCGGAGAAAGTGAAAACCATTCAGCATCATATCAAGGCAGCCCAGCGTCAACAAAAGAGTTATGCAGATAATCGTCGACGAGACCTTGAGTTTAAAGTGGGTGACATGGTTTTTCTATTCATATCTCCATGGAAGAAGGTCATGAGGTTTGGAAAGAAAGGGAAGTTAAGTCCAAGGTACATCGGCCCCTTCGATATTCTTGATCGTGTCGGGGTTGTGGCCTATCGACTAGCACTTCCACCTACTATGGACAAAGTACATGATGTCTTTCATATATCCCTCTTAAAGAAGTACATACCAGACCCTTCACATGTACTCTCTTCTAAGGTGGTACAATTGGAAGACGATCTTTCTTATGAGGAGCAACCAATGAATATCTTAGATCGTAGAGAAAAATTTCTATGAAATAAGACAATGCCCCTCGTCAAGGTGTTGTGGAGAAACCAAAAGTTTGAAGAAACAACTTGGGAATCAGAGGAAGTGATGAAGTTGAGTTACCCACATCTGTTTTAGTGTGGGAAAAGGAAAACTTCGAGGGCGAAATTTCTTAAGGGGGGAATATTGTAACGACCCAAAGTTTCCTTAATTGAAATCCCTCTTGATCTAATTAAATGTCTCTTTATGTGTATATAAAATTTCAACTTAATTGGTTTTATGATAAGAATTGTGACCGTTACTTTTATAGTCGTTCAACAGTTATCACATGATTAGTATAAATATAGGGCTTTAACACATCCAATTTTACTTAGACAAATGAAGTGATGACCTCATCCAGTAGAATTTCCTCATACGAAGCCCATTTATCGGAGCTCGGAAAAGAGGTGCGTCCTTGGGCTTCGCTCTAGACCAAGCCCAAGCTGAGCTTCACCATGTCAAGCTCAAATGGGACCATCTACGGGGGAAGTGGAATTTGATAGAAATTACCACTCGAGCGTGGTTATCCGAGCCACCCCAAGAGTCTGTAACCATCGCACACCTTACCCTTAGGTCTTATGTGGCTATTTTAAGGGGTTATGTAACAAATCTATAGTACTATGTTCATGTACATTATTATTTTTGTATATAATAATGGATATAATTTCTTGTCATTCTTGATACATTGTAAATAGTTTTTAAAGTACAAATGGTGTTTTTAATTATTATTTAATTAAGAAATATATTTTATTAAATTAAGGGATTTTTGAATTAAATTTTATTTTAATAAAATATTATTATTATTATTATTAGATTATTTTTATTATATATAAATGATCATATAATTGTATGAATGCAATTATAATTTTTATTAATGTTTGAAAGCCATTTTTGACAAAACCCGTGAATTTTCAATAAATGTCGGTTTTTATTTTAAAAGTGAAAATTAACATATTTATAAAATTAATTACATGAAATAAATATTATTTTTGGAATCAGGACATCAAAATTATCCCACTATGAATTTTTCATAATTTTCTGAGATAGTCAAATTTTTGAGTAAAAATTAAATACCGTTTAAATATATAATATGTTTTATGACATCATAATGGACCAATAGTGATGTAATAAAATAATATAATACTTATGTTCGGTCAATATATGTTTTACCATTATAATAATGTGATTTTGGGTTTGTTTTGATTACTTTTCAAAGCATTAATGGACCCATCAAGACTTATTAAACACCTTGTCTTTTTAAATTAATTTCCATGGGAGTGTGACTCACCTCCACATAAGAAACCCTAATATTTTAAAAAGTTATGACATTGGACTTATAAAATAATGTTTTCCTATTACCTTTTCCAAAAAACATGGGAAAAAAACATGGGAGGGTTTGTGGTTTGGATTAATTTAATATAAGGGGTCCCAAACCTAAATAATAAAGAATTCCCTCAGCTTTCCTATATAAACCCACCCAAGATCCTACTTCCTCCTCACTCAAAGCCTTTGGAGTTCATCCAAACTCTGCCCTACTCTCTCTAGAATCCTCCCAAGGTTCCCCAATGTCCCAAGAAGCCTCTCAAATCCTCTCTCTAGCCTTTGGAAGCACACTTCCAAGTAAGGGTTTTTTCTTCCATTCTCATTTTTGTCCAACTTTATTTAAGTTGTTTTGCCCTTTTAATTTCAATTATGAATGTTGGGGTATGGTTTCTCACATCCCTCATACTGCCCTATTTATGTTTTAATGATGGGAGACCTCTTTCTATCTTATTAAATTCCTCCCATGTACACTAGTTACTATGCCGAAATTCTGAAAGGAACTTCTCTCTCCTCTTTTACATTCAAGAAATACTTTTGTATCATGAATCTAAATTCCATTACAATTGTTGGGACATGTATCTATATAACCTCCTTACTTTCCATTACATGTAAATATGATTAGTAACCCCTTTCTATCTCATCAACCATATTGATGAATTCTTATGTCACGCTATTACGCTGCCGATATCGCACCGATTTTTATAAGCCAATGTCATTGTGTAGTGAATACCATGCCCATTTATCCATCAAGGGTATTCACCTTTATGTAAATTTACTTATTTATTATAAATTTTCATGTATTAATTCCACATTACTTTATCATGGAATAAATTATTATGTTTTATGAATCCATATTTTATGATCCATGTGGAACACTTATACATGAAATGAAATGTTTAAGAAGGGTGCGCCCTTATTGAGATCCAATGAATTGGGTAAAGTATAGTATCATGATACGTCATGTGAAATGAGTGTTGACTCATTCTAATTCAAGTGCAATGATGGTTTACTCGTAATTTATGTGCAATGAGGATTTACTCATGCTCCATGTGCAATGAGCCTTGGCTCATGCTAATTCCATGTTAAGTGTTGTTGCCACATTTCCATGTTTTGATTATCATGCTTTATCATGCCTTTATGTTCATGTTTTTATTATGCTCTATTGATATGCCTAATTTTTAACATGTATTTTACTCCTCATGTTATCACTTGTGTACTCTCTTACTGGGCTTTATAGATCACCCTTTTCTTATACATATCCTTAGGTTATCCCATGAAATGCTAAGTACGAAGGAATATAGTGGTCATGTAAAGGATGTTTTCAATAAAGATGTTGTATTTCATGTTTTATGTTTTTATGTAATGATCCTAAGCCCCAAAGACACTAAACCAATCGATATTCTTTGTTGTATCATGTGAAATTATGTTTAAGTATTTAATAAAAGCAGGGTTGTCATAAGGAAAGTCACTCAGATTTCTTTAGATGAGTTATTTGGAACTCTTCTTCAGCATGAAACCAGAATGAAGAGATATGATGAAAATGTTAAGAAGAAGAATGGAAATGGAGGAGATGCTTTTACTACCACTTCTAAACATATTAAAGCCAAGACTGCAGAAAGAGTAACTAGATCAAAGACAAAAAAGTCATTATTCAGTCAGAATCTAGTGACACAGAAAAGTCTGAGAATGAATTAGCTGATCTTGCTCGAAGAATGAACAAGATTATATCCCAAAAGAACCATCAGAATAAGTACAAGAAGAAAGACTACAAAGATAAGAAAGATGGATAATTTACTTGTTATGAATGTAGAAGAATAGGTCATATCAGACCTGATTGTCCTTTGTTGAAAAAGAGGGAAAATAAGAAATAGAATTCAGAAAGGAATGTGAAGAAATTCTATTGATCAAAGCACAAGAAAAGTCTTAAAGCTAATGATACTTGGAGTGATAGGTGTGGATATTCTTCAGAAATTGAATCTTCTGAATATGATTCATCATCAGAGAAGAATATTGGTTTCATTTCTACTACTTCTTTCCCCAATACATGTCTTATGTCCAAGGTAAACTCTACCGAGGATTTAAAAAAATTATCTCTTGATAAAAATTACTATTCCAAAAATAGTAATTCTAATGAAGATACATCATCCTCAGAAAATGAAGAACCTTCATATGAAGAATTATCTAGATTTTCCATGTTACTTGAAGCAAAAAATTGTTATATTTCTAAGAAATTAGATATCGGTAGAAATTAGATACCGCAAATCCTAGGGAAGAAATATTTATAAAAGAGATTTCAGATCTTTTAGAGATCTTAGAGATAAAGAATAGCTTTTAGAAAAACATTCTAATACGTTGAGAATGAAAATTTTGATAAAGACGAACTTTTTAAAGATATTAATAATTCTATTTTAAAGATAAAAGTTTATGAGCAAAAATATAACTCTAAGGAAATGATTCTTGATGACATGAATTTAGTCATCAGACTGAAATTAGAAATATTTTCTCTTAAGAAGCTTCTTGAAAAATTTACCTATAAGAAGGAAGATTTTGACAAGATGTATTCTCAAATCAAACCTAAAGGAAATACTACTGGAGTAGGTTATACTCACCAAAAAACCAGTTTTCAAAAACAATTATATTGTTCCTTCTAAAGAAACTTTTTTCAATAAGTGTCAACGTGGTGGGAATTGGAGGAAAATTTCTCCTTGAATAATGTTAAATATCTTGGGTTTCATAAAGATTATTTTTCTAAACATATGTGGATACACAAAAATTTTTTGTCTAACAATTTCAGATCCAATCCACTATGTATTTTGAAAGTCTAAATTTTTCTTATTTTTAGGAAAATAGAGAAGGTACCAAAAGAAATACGTGGTACATGGATAGTGTATAATCCAAGAATATGACTGGTAATGAACACTATTTTGAAAAGATTATCAAGACGAAAGGAGGAAAAGTAACTTTCAGAGATAATGCTTCAGGAGAAATTATTCGTATAGGTAACATCGTTCTTCTTAGAAAAACATTGATTTCAAATGTTTTATTTGTTAAAGGAGTTAAGAACAACCTCATTAGCATAAGAAAATTATGTGATGAAGGATACCTTATGAATTTTAGGAATGATAAGTCCTTAGTACACAATTCCATGGAATAATTTATTCTTTCATCCAATAGGGAAGAGAATCTTTACATACAAAACATAGAAGACCTTTGGAGCCAAGACTTACCTTTCCCTAGTGCAATGGAAGATCATTCTTGGTTATGATATAGAAGTTTAGGTCACAGTAACCTTAGGAACTTATGAAAACTTTCTAAGAATGGTTTAGTTAAGGATCTATCAAATCTTAGATTTGATTCTTCAAAAGTTTGTGACCCTTGTCAATATGGAAAGCAACATAAATCATGTTTTAAATTAGTCGGTGAAGTCTTAACTACTGATGCATTACAGCTGGTGCATGTGGATATTTTTAGCCCAACACAAACTGGAAGCATTGGGGGAAAGTATTATTTATTTGTCTTGGTTGATGATTACACTATATTTACGTGGGTTTATTTTCTAGAAAAGAAGTCTGAAGCCTTTTCTTAATTGAAAAGTTTTAGAGCCCAAGTGAAAAATGAGAAAAGTCTTCCATTGATAACTATTCATAGTGTTCATGGAGGAGAATTTCAAAATTCATATTTTGAAACTTTTTATAGTAGAAAAGGCATTACTAATAACTTTTTAGAACCTAGAACACTGCAACAAATGGTGTTGTTGAAAGAAGAAATAGAATTATTTAAGATATAACTGGAACCATGTTGTGTGAGTATTCTGTAGCCAAACATTTTTGGGCTGAAGCTGTAAGTACTGCTTGATATACTATAAATCGTGTTTTCATTAGACCTTTTCTTAAAAAAACTCCTTATAAGTTATAGAATAGTATAAAATCCAGACTTTCCTACTTTAAGTTTTTTGGCTACAAGGTATTCATTCTAAATAATAAATGTAATTTACACAAATTAACACTAAAATCTGATGAAGGAATTTTCTTAGGCTACTCCACAAATTCCAAGGCATATAGAGTTTTCAATAAAAACACTTGTACAATTGAAGAGACAATACATGTTAAATTTGATGAAACCGATCCTTTTGTTTTTAAACAACCCAAAACTACATCCACAGATGTGTTTTCAAAAACTGATTATCAACCTTTGATAGAAAATCCTTCTCATAAGGAAAATGTTCAAGAAGATACTCCTGAAACATTTACCCCAGAAGATTTCCTACCCTATGTTAAAGAATATGTTTTACAAAACCCAAATCAGTTGTTTCTAAAGAATCATCCTGGTGATAGTATCATTGATGATGTCAATCAACCTGTAAGGACTAGAAGTTCCTTAAGAAATGAAGTAGAGCATCTAACATTCCTTTCCTAATTAGAACCATAAATCATTGATGAAGCTTTAGGTGAAGATGATTGGATTAAATCTATGTAATATGAAATAAATTAATTCGAAAGGAATAAAGTCTGGACCTTGGTTGAAAGACCTAAGGAAACTTCTGCTATTAGTGTAAAATGGGGTTTCAGAAATAAGTGTGATGAAAATGGAATCATTGTTAGAAATAAAGCTAGATTAGTTGCTAAATTCTATAATAAACAAGAAGTAATAGACTATTATGAAACCTATTATCTAGTAGCTATACTTGAATCTATTCGTATTTTACATGCCTTTGTAGCATTCATCGATTTCAAAAAAAATAAAATGGATGTGAAATGTGCATTTATTAACGGTTTTGTTCAAGAGGATGTTTTTGTTGAACAAACTCCTGGATTTGAAGATAAAAAACATCCTAATCGTGTTTTTAGACTTACCAAAGCTTTGAATAGCCTTAACCAAGCCCCTTGAGCTTGTTATGATAGACTTACATGATTTTTGATTCAAAACAACTATGTTAAGAGAAATGCAGATCCAACCCTTTTTATAAATAAAGATAAGAAAAATGTTTTGATTGTTCAAAATTTATGTTGATGATATTATATTTGGTTCAACTCAGAAATCCTTGACTGATTATTTTTTGGATCTAATGATATTTGAGTTTGAAATGAGTATGATGGGAGAGTTAACATTTTTCCTTGGTTTTTAAATTTCTCAAAAACCAGAAGGAATCTATATATCTCAACATAATTATATTAAATATATTCTTAAGAAGTATGGATATGACAACACTAAGAGTATATGTACTCTTATTGGTACCTCAAATACACTTGATCTTGATGAAGCAAGAAAACCAGTAGATCAAACAACTTTTAGAGGTATGATAGGAAGTCTAATTTACTTGATAGATAGTCATCCAAACTTAATGTTTTCAGTATGATTATGTGAAAGATATAAATCCAATCCTAAGGAATATCATTTAAAGGTAGTGAAAAAAAATTCACTATTTAAAGGGAACCATGGATTTAGGATTATTTTATACTTCTGGAAATGATTTTGTTATTCAAATATTTTCAGATGATGACTTTGGTGGGTGTAGAATGGATAGAAAAAGTACATCCAGAACATGTCATTTATTAGGAGATTCATTAGTTTCTTGGTCTTTCAAGATGCAACATTCTGTAGCTCTTTCCACTGTTGAAGCTGAATATGTAGCAGCTGGAAGTTGTTGTGCTCAAGTGTTGTGGATGCAACACACACTCACAAACTATGGCTTGAGTTTTACTAAGAATCAAATTATGTGTGATAACACAAGTTCCATTTCCCTTAGTAAAAACTCTGCACATCACACTCATGCAAAACACATAGATATTAGGCATCACTTTCTTAGGGATCACACACAAAAAAGAAAAAACATTCTTCAATTTATCAGAACTCAAGATCAACATGCTGATATTTTCACAAAACCTTTACCTATAGATTGATTTGAATATATTAAATAGAAGTTAGGAATGATAACCGTGAGGTAACCTTCCTTCATTAACTTTCTGTTTAACCAATCTCCTTACAGTAAAAAACTCATTTTCATTGGGGGAGTACATCTGTTATTGACGTTTTTTCAAAATTTTCATAATGGAAATTTTCGTAAGGAAAATTTTTGTAATGAAAATTTTTGTAAAGGAAATTTTCATAAAGGAAATTTTCGTAAAGAAAAGTTTCCTAATAGAAATTTTCATAATGAGAATTTTCATACTCATATTTTTCATAATCGAGTTTTGTTTCTCAAAGCTTTTGCAATAAAACATTTCTTATAAATCTTTTCGTAGTAAGTTTTTCATATTGACTTTTTCATAATCAAATTTTCTTCAATAAGAATATCACCTATTACTAATAATCTTCCTATCCAATACGGAAGGTATGACTTCCTTACTTAATGTTTTTGTAATCGTTTTTACTTACTGAATGTTTCTTTTCCTTTTAAAATTTTTTGGATTCATTTCTCCTTAAATCCGAATGTTTTTCTTAAAACCTCAAAAGATCAGATTCAAGATTTCCTTTTGATCATGTTTTAAATCGTCAGATCAGATCAGAGAGTTTTTCAACTGTTAGATTGAAATTGGATGTCCAAAGGTCACTTCCATCGCTTATATAAAGGGGACCCCAGATGGTGTCCCACATAAGTTTCCAAGCTCTCGCGTCTTGAAGCTCTGACCCTCTATAAAATCTCGTTCCAAATTCTTCAGGTGTGTCCAGTCCGAATGTCTACAGAAGCTTCTTATCAGGATATTTCTACTGTTAAACCAATTCCATAATAGAAAATTTACAGGGAGAGTCTAGTACACCCAAACTTATTCAACATGTATGACTCTATAAATTCCAAGAACATTAGGATCAATGGATAAGAAATTGTATCTATTTCTAAGAATGTATCTCAAGATGTGGTCTATCTATATTTTCATATAGAATTATATGATTCAGTTTTCTTCTTCAAGGAAGATGGTAGGGAAAAAATTTCCATTAAGAGTTATGGGAAGGCTTACAAACTTTCTCACACCAAGGATTCAAGCTTAGTAGGGATGGAATATGAAGGCGAAGCTGTGTTTTTATCACACAAACTCCTAGAGGTTCAGGGAAGTTTTGTCAAGGAAAAATCTATGGGGTGTCTAGGACTTTCTGACATAATAATTATAAAGTAGATCACCCATTTTTTCAACTAACAATCGCATTCTACAGCTTTGAGTTCAAGTTTTTATCGTACCGAGGAAGGGTGATAAGGATACCCTTAAGAAGAGTGACATGTATATTCTAGATTTTTTGGTAAATCTAAGGAAGGTGAATCTCATTAGACACATCCTCATCACCATTGAGAACATAAAGAATGGAAATCTAAGAGATCAGATCATTATGTATCCGGCATTGCTTTTAAAGTTGATAGTTCGTTGTCTTGAATCATTCAAGATCCCATGTAGCTCCAAGCTGAGAAATTGCAAGGTGATACTAATAATAGATGAAACCCTCAAAAGAATTAATGTAGGCTTCTTTAATGAAAAAGGGGAGTTTTATGATATGCTAGTGGAAGAGGTAAACGCCAATCTAGAAAATGTTGAGAAATCTGAACCTTCAAAGAAAACATGTAAGAAAAGGAAATTGAAGGAAGTGGAGAAAACAGATAAAACCCCCAAATCTAAAGAACCTCAATCCACACCTCCTAAACCAAAAAAGAAAAAGGCCTACCCGAATGATGTGTTATCCTAGTAGAGAGAGGATAAGAAGAGTAGAAAAGTATGGGATCCAAAGTTTGGTTTGGATCCTGCTGAAGCTAAGGCCTTAAAAGAAATAGCTGCTGAAGAGCTTGAGAGGCAAGAAAAGGAGAAAATGAAAAAGATAAAGTTATCTAAGGTAGATATTTTTCAATCTCT
The DNA here is from genome assembly GCA_963277665.1 of Viscum album. Taxonomy (NCBI): domain Eukaryota; kingdom Viridiplantae; phylum Streptophyta; class Magnoliopsida; order Santalales; family Viscaceae; genus Viscum; species Viscum album. Next base: position 283,811,455 of record OY728151.1, on the reverse strand, counting down.
TTTGAAGGCTGCTGAGGTTGCATTCGAACAAATTCGAATACCGAAAATATTTTTGGTGGAATCATTACCCGAGTCTCTGGGGAAGAATTTCTTCACTCTGAAAAAACAACAAGTGAAGGTTGTAGAAGAGAATAAAGCTGAAGAAGAATTCCAAAAATCTGAGAGCAGTGGTGGCTCTGATGATGTAATTAAGCAGGTTGAAGAGTATTAGGAAAAGGAAAGTGTTTCAGAGAAATTTTCACTCCGGACTTCTCATGTTGGATCCTCAAAATTGGCTAAACCCGCATATGAAGAGAACAGTGAAGAGGAAGTGAACAATCCATCTAAGGAAGATAGTCATAATCATGACTTTATCCATCTTGAGGAAGTATAATCCATAGTTGAAAAACATAAAGTAGATGAAGACAAAATTATAAAATTATCTGGAAGTGAGCATGAATCTCCTGATGAAAAAGCAGTACCAAAAATTGATAAGGGTAAACAAGTGGTTGTTGAAACCCCAAAAAAGATATTATCAGGAAAAAAATCCATAGAATATTCTAAGGGGAAGTTGGTAGAGTTGTAGGAAGAACCATCTCCTAGTAAATTTTCTGATTCGGAGTCATATGCATTGGGACATGATTTTTTTGTTGATTCCCTAAAGAAATTGGTAGATACCATTTCGATCATTCCTACAATAGATTCCAGATTCCATATGCTTCAACACAGCATGAATCAGAAGTCAGAATCTGTATCCATGGTGATAGATAAATGTGTGAGGATTGGGGCAGAACATAAAAATTTTCCCATCAATTATGAGGTCCACAGAATGTGTTGCAGCAAAATGACTCTATGGTCAAATAAAATCAATGAAGATTTGGCAGAGCTTGATCTATTTCAAGAAGATGTTAAAAGAATCCTTTGGTATAGAGGATATCAAAATTAAAAATCGTTCAGACAGTTTTCAGGAAAATCTAAGTCTAGAAAAATGTTCTTGGATTCAGGAAGTAAAAGATCTGAATGGGAAGCTAAGCTATAATGTTCAAAGCTTGAAAACAGATAAGGATCTCCGGGGTGAGATGCAAGAAAATATTTTGAAGCAAGATGAATTGCTGAAGGCTCAGGAAGAGGCCATGAAGGCTCAGGAAGAGGACCTGAAGGCTAAAGTAGATAGGATCAAGGCATTAGAAAAGAAAGCTGAGGAAGATCATAAAGTGTTGAATAAGATGAATACCATTTTCAAGATTCTAATGCCCAAGAAAAAAAAATAGACCACTACGATATTTTATTGTATTTTTTCCCTCTACTAATTATTTAAATCTTAATGAAATATCTGGTTGCTTTTCCTTTTTGTTATCTTGTACTAATATATCAGGTACTTTATTATTTTCCATTCCCTCAAACTCTTTTTGAAAATCACAAAGGGGGAGAAGGAAAAAGAATTATAAAAGGGAGAATGAAAAAAGTCTAAGTGAAGAAAAACTATCCCTATGTAAGGGGGAGTGCTCATTAGGAATATTTTCACATTCAAATAAAATTTCTCATTCTGGAAATCTAGAGTAAGATCCATAGAGTTTCAAAGCCTAAGGGGGAGTTACTCATATTCACCATTGTTCATAAACAAATGGAGATAAGCTTTAATTTCAAAGTCTAGAAATTTATTCTAAGTTCCTACACTCTTCTTCGTAAGGATTTTTGTGATTTCCAAAAAGGGGGAGATTGTTGAGACAATAAGGTCTTCTTTATGACTTTTCCATTCCTTCATATAAGAGGGAGATTTTTAATTGATCAAAGTTTCCTGATGACTTGACCATTCTTCTTGTTTTTAAAATCACAAACACCTTATTTCATGAAAAAACTCATTTTACCCCTATTTTAATTCTATAGGGAAAATTTCCTTACCAATGGAAATTTACCCCTAACTTGTTTTAATTATTCATATCAATATTTTTTTCTTAAGTATAAAAATAAGATTAATATCTAAATCCCCATAATCGTATAATACTTAGATATGATGCATTCTGTTTTATGATCCGAATTCCTATTACAAACTTTTATAATGTTCTACTCTGAATTCTCTATTACGAACTTTTGGGAAGTTCAACTCTGAATTCTTATTATGAACTTATATAAAGTTGTAATTAAAAATTCTGATGATGAATTAGGATTATGAATTCTCATTATGAATTCCGATGATGAATTCTAATTACAAATTCTCATTACGAATTCTGATGATGAATTCGGATTACGAATTCTCAATACGAATTCTGATGATGAAATATGATTACGAATTCTCATTACGAATTCTGATGATGAATTCTAATTATGAATTCTCATTATGAATTCTGATGATGAATTATGATTATGAATTCTCATTACGAATTCTGACGAAGAATTCTCATTACGAATTCTCATTATGAATTCTGATGATGAATTCTGATTACATATTCATATTACGATTTCTAATGAAGAATTATGATTACAAATTCTCATCACGAATTTTGATTGTGAATTATGATTACGAATTATGGATACGAACTTGTATGAAGTTCGACTCTGAAATCTTCTGATAAACAGAATCTGAATATCCATCTATTATAGACTCCGAATTCATTTACATGCAATACGAACTTTTATTTACCTTCATTCCGAATATCAGTTTTTGGTTATACATGCAATCAATTTATTATAAAATGATGTCGAGTCTTTAGTTATCAACTAACCATTATTTGAGTGACACGTGTACAGGTCCCTCCGAAATTCATGGAATAATATGACCGTTGGAGGAGGGAACTGACTGTTGGAGTTGTGCCTATAAATATGAGATCATTTGAAAAGAAGAGGATATTTGAAAACTGATCTTTAAAATCTGTGCTTACATGGTGTTGAAGTTATTTCTAGAGAGAGAGGATCTTATAAACTCTCATGCTTTGTGAAGAAAGTTTGAATGACTTTTTCAAACTTTGCTTCTTGCAGAATTGCTTCATGTGACTCTGTTTGTTGTTCTGTACAATCGAGGGCTTCTGGGGATAGGAAGACTGAGGTGTCGACTACCTGATAGCTGAGGGCTTGTGGGGATAGAAAGATAGTATCCAATCTTCGTATCGAGGGCATACCCTGGGTGTGTGTAAGACAGACATTCTTGAATGTATAAATCAAGGGACCTCTTATCCAGGGTTGTTGGATACCCTCCTCTTTGGGTTAAAAGTGTTTTTACTTGTTACCTGTAGTTTTACTGCTTTTTTTCCACTGCATTTTGTATTTTTACGGAAAGTATAACTTTCTTATACTTCTACATACTTGTACTCTATTTTAATTTAATTCTATACGCTTTAAGGTATAATCTCATTTGTTGTAAACTTTTTCTAAGATTCATTTCTGGAATCACTTTTCTGGAATCAAGCATGATATTAGATCTTAGAGGTGTTGTGAATTTTTGTTGTATAAAATTTCCTTAAATATGTTTAAAGTATATAATTCACCCCCCTCTTGTATTTGAGCATCTCATTACATATTCGATCCTACATTTGGAATAATAGAGTATATCATAATCACACATAACATTCTAATAGATAAGGGTATAATTTAGTCCTCTAATAGGATTTTTATATGTGTTATGGTAATTTTATAATATTATTTTTACCTTTAATTACCTAATTTACCTTTTACCATGGTAATAAGAAAAATTACCAAAGTTACTATTCATACTGCCCAAAAATAAACGTGGTCATTTAACAGAATTTGGACATATTGATTCTAAATATGGAGTCCATTTTTAGAAATTCAAAACATAAAACTCATTCTAATTTGACTTTCTAACCAATTCCTAGTTCAATTTATATTTCTAACTGAAGCTCAGTTTGATTTGATATTCTAGCTAAAACTTATCTAGATTTTACTTTCCAACTGAATCTATGTCTGATTTGAATTTCAAAAAATTACTCATTCTGGTTTTAATTTCTAATTGAATATAATTTTGATTTGAATTTCTAATTGAATCTCGATTCAATTCGACTTTCTAACTAAAAATCATTCTAATTTAAAAATCATAATGAAACTCAATGTGATGTACTAGGAAATATCTAGTTTTTCAAATTTCCATCATTGAAAATACACATTCTTCATTAAAATTATTATAATTTTTTTATCAAACATTTTATAAAAATTTAGCAACACATATTTCTCCTAATGTAAAAAAAATTCTTTTAGAAAAATATTATTTGTCAAAAAATAAAAATACATTGTGAAAACAAAAACATCACCAATAATATTCAGTTTTTATATTGGTAAAAAACATAAATGGATGTTCATGAGAATTTTTTTAATAGATAAATATAATTTTTTTAAATTTATTATGGTTTTGTAATGAAAAATTTGTAATCTATTAACAATTGTTGGAATAAATGACTATGATAAAATCAACCAACCAAAAGGGAGTTCTAAGAGGAAAAAAATAATTTATCCATACAAAGAAATAACACTTTATAGGTTATATTTTTATTTTAGTTTTTTCTAATTACTATATATAACACTAGTAAATACAAAATAGGATTATTTTTATTCTATTATAATGTTATCACAAATAAATCACTTCATAATCATCCATTAAATATGGTATATTATCAATTGGGTTTGTTTAACCAACTGATTGATCAATGATATAATTTTATATCATTGATGAATATGGGAATTTAATAAATCATAATAAATTTTATATAAGTAAATAATGAGTTTTCATGGTATTTCAATGGAAATATAAAAATTTTACTCATTATTTAAGAAAACTCACTTTGTTTGTTAAGAATCACAAAAACATGCACATTGACAAATTCATATTTAACGACTATCACCAAAACTCACAAATTATGATATTATAACACTATAAATAATTATAAAACATAAATTATAGTTATTTTTATTATTAGGAATAATTCATTTTGTGATGTAAATGAATAACAGAACACTTATTACAAAACTAGTTCAAAATGATCAAGATTACTCACACCCGATATTAATAATAGAATATAACAAATAATATAAATATGTAGAATAATTATAAATGAAGTTTATAAGTGGTTATATATATGAAACATTTTTTAAAATGGGTGATTAATATAGTTACGGTTTTTATATAGGAGTATAGATCACATTTCAACTACGTAATAATTAAAGAAATTAGTTCTTTGTCTCAAATTTAATATATTGAGACATATTTCGTAATGTGAACCATGATACATTTAATATATAGTGATTAATGCATAATAAATTTATTTTTCCATTATGATGGGGTTTTAATATAAATATCATTTAATTTATTAATATATTCTTAAATTCAAAATTTTCTTTAGTTGAAAGGGACTTTGATTAAACATTTACTCAAACAATGTGGGTTTTGATTTTCTAATCTTATTTTCAAATGAGGTTTGTTTCAAAAATTTAACTCATTTATGAAATTTTTTATATTTATAAAAATCATCTGCATTTTCATTTTAAATTCCCATGGTTTTACATTTCACATCAGTATTTCATTTCTCCTTGGCTCATATTTTACCTAAAGTGTTCATTGTATGAAAAAGTTATTCCATATCATATTATTAGTTGAAAACCTCCATTTTCTATATCAATATTCCTTAGATAAATTTTTTAGTGTCCTTATCTATGATTCAATGATTCATTATGGTCATTTTTTATTACCTGGCCTCATTTGAAAAGTTTTCAAGAATTTTTTTTATTTTACTATTACGGTTGTTTTCATCAAACAGGTAAGATCATAGCTTTTAACATTTACATGTAAAAATTAAAATTTTCCACCTTTAATTTTTTATATGAATCATTCACCCAATATTTTCATTGTTTCCAAAGAAATTATTTTTCTCTTAATTTTATAAAATATTTATTTTAAAATTCATTCATAATTATGAAAATATTTCTTATTCCCAAAGTGTTTTCTACTAGAAATTTCATAATTGATTTTTAGCTAAGTCATTTTCCTTCGATACATTTTATTATTTATAAATGGTATTATCCAAATGATACCATTAACCTTCTTTCATCGTGTATCTTTAAAAATGTTATTTTCTATCATGGAAATGATACATCTCTTTTATTGTATTTCCTAGTCATTAAAGGATTATAAACCTAATTTTTCTTCCAATCCCTTCCCTCTATTAACAAAATATTTTTTATTTTATTGATTGTTGTTTTTTTACCTAGGTTTCATTCATTGATTGAATGGTGAAATTATTATCTTAACATTATAACCTTTATATATATGGTGTAAATAACATATTCTTTATTATCTTAATCCAATGGTATTTAACAAGAAATTTTCTTTAATTTATTTGATACCAGTTTATATTCTATTGGTTGATAATATTATAATTATTAATTTAATAATTATTTATTACCATATATAAATCCATTTGAAATGAATATAAAATTAATTTTCATTCCATGGGTTCTTTATTATGTATTTTATGAAACTCATTTTCTTTACATGGGTTTTTATGCATGAAAAGGTGAATAAATTTTATTTTAATGTTTCATGAAACCCTCTTTCTTTCCAAGGGTTATTTTTTAGTTTATAAGTGAATAATTTTCAAGTTAAATCTGTAATAATGGATGAATAATGGGTGGGTCCTATATCATCATCCAATTAATTAGTTAATAGTTTATATCTTATAAGATAAGTGATTTTGATTCAATTTTAGTTACTTTTATTCTTGGGAACAAATGGTGTGGCCCATGAAACGAATTTTTTTGTATATTAATGTTTATGCCATGTTTTAATGATGTCACATTTTTATGCTTATTTTCATTATTATGTTATCCTCTCACAACTTATTTTTATTGAATCATTCATTTATTATATTTTATAAAGCCTTAGTCAATAATTTATCATATATTGTTTTTTGGGTATAATTTTGAAAGGTATACTAATTATAACCATATAATTATCTTATACTAACTAATGATATTAAATTAATACCTTATATTTTTCACTTACTGAGCATCTGAGCTCACCCCTTTATTATGTTTACATTTACATAGGTTATGAATATATCAAAAGTATGAATAATATAGAATATATTTTTATGTTGAGATTTTGTAAAATATATTGAAGATACTTTTTCAATAAAAAGGATTCATATTTATTGATAATATGTCTAATTAATACAAAGAACATGGGTTTCATTGGTTAATGGTTTGTTCTAATTATATGAAACTCTAAACCCAAAATTTCGAATGAATATATTATAATTTAATATTTTCATTAGGTTATGTGGATGAGAATGTCAATTTTATGGTTTTATATAACACTATAAATTATGGATCATGTTTATTACTAAAGCATCCTTTGGTAACATGATATTATACAACATTGAAGTTCACTATATAATTTTATGGGTTACCTCTTAAGCTTCAACAGAACTAAATCCAATATAATAAAAACATAAATCCCACTAAATCCTTATACCAATATAATACATCTAATAGTGAATCTGCACTAGATACATAAATAGTAACCAAGCTAGGATGCAGTTGGATTCATGAGAAATCCTTGATAACTATATTTTGGTGACATTCTCTATGAGTCTTCTTGTAGGGTTGGTGAATGATTTTCCCACATTGATTATAGTTGAGAGCCAAGGACATTTTCTAATAGAAATCTATTTTGTCTAATCCCAAATCCATACATTATATAAATAAATTTCACTACTAAATAAGACATCCAAGTGTAATATGGTAAAATAAACATAACACTAATCTCAAAATGAATGCATAAAAACCCAATAAACATGTATTCAATGATGTATAAATAAGGGGAAATTCTTGAAATATATACAAGTACTAAGATGGTTAGAAAAATTTTATTAATGGGTGTCATTATAAAAAACATATAATAATCTCTAAGAGGTCCATCTCTGAAGTAGGAACTAGTCTCGATTTCATGAAAAACATGAGAAACTAGTTAAAGAGACCCAATATATACTAGTCTACCTTATTATACCCAAAATATAGTATGGGAAATACATTTCATATGATTTTTCTATACATGGTGGGAGAATAAATACTTAATAGGGAACCACTAATGGTATCCCAACTCACATAGTGAAATAATAGGTTTATACAAGAATATGTCTGAAAATTTACATACTTATATAATAAAGTCATTTTTAGAATAAAATAATGTATAATGATTGATAAAAAGTATAAAAAATAATAAAATAATATCCACTATAATACCTAAATCCCTATACTTGGAGGATCTATAACTACTCTACCTACTTTGAGCCTTGACATGAAATATGAGGCTAAATGCTGGTGCACGCAACTAAAGGAGGAAATTTTAAAACCCGTATATATTTCAATATTTTATATATATAAAAACATACATATATATCAATGTTATAATATATATTCAGTTCCCTATAGACCTATCTTGATGGAAAGGTAATCATGTATAATTGTAAAACCTTGAAAATCTAATTTTGGAACATTGTATTTGATATTGTGTGTGACCCACAACACCAACCGTGTGAGGGAATATAGCATCCTGAGAATTTATAATATATTTACAATTTAAAAATAATTAAAAAAAATATACCTTTCAATTCACATGAAACTGATTTAGGAAACATCGCATTCTATATTGAGTTTCTTTATTGTCTGGTGTACCATGCAAGACCGAGTTTTACAAAATAATAATATATTATAAAAATATTATTATTTAATATAATAAGATATAAATTATCCATTGTCAATTTTATTTAATATATTATGAAAAAATATGTATTATATAAATATAATATGAATTAATTAGTTATAAATTCATTAGAAATTAATATATTAACCAAATTAATATAAAAGGAATATTTTTATAAAAAAACTATTTTTGTGCTCATAAAGGTGTTTTATCTTAATAAATAAAATTAATTTCATTAGTGAGTGACATTAATGTAATATATATATATATATTATATTAAATAACATATTTTAAATATTCATCCAATATATTTTATAGTCACAAGATATAAAGAAACCCAATATAACACATAAAATACAAAATTAATATAAAGGTAGTTCTACAAGATTTTAATGGAGAACACATTATAAATACAATTTTTTTAATTTTATAAATTAAATAGGTAAAAAATCACATTTAAAAAAAATAAACACTGGGTTAGGTTATGTTTTTGGTATTTTTATTTGAAGTTTTATTTTTTAATGTATTGGAAAAAATAATGAATTTTAGTTAAAAATGTTTTTTATTTGATTTATTAATATGGTTAAATCTTATTTTATATTATTATTAAGGTTTAATTAGATCATATTTTTATCAATTTATCCAATTATTTCATTTTAGTAAATTTCAAAATGAAATTGAAAATAAAATCATAGGATATTTTCCCACATTTTTACTTTAAAACCCGTATTGTCTTCTCATCTACAGGATTATAATTAAATTAATTTCTACCACTTAATTGATTATAATATGGAAAAATTGATTACATATTTTTATTCATACTAATTTATAAATTATAATAAGTTGAAACTATTTTTTACCAAAAATATTTGTGAAATTAATTAAAATTAATTACAATTACTTAAGAGAAATTAAGCATAATAAAGGACTAAACCTTAATCTTAAGGGAACAAATGAAAAAAAATTACCCAATAGAAATTGGATTGAAATATTTAGAACAAATCCCCAAATTTATAGAAACTATACCATTATGGTAGATAATTTCAATGTAAAAAACTTTATGTAATTCCTTTTTCAAAATATTACAAAAGTTTCACTCTTCCTCCATTATAAAAAGGATTATTATCCCCCCACTTCCCAACACATCCAAAAACACTTTCGATAGAACAATATCTAACCATATAGCTCCTAAAACTACATCCCATAATTCTATGATACTCCACTTGGTAATTAATCAATCCATGGAAGCCCATTAGTTAAACAAAAACGAGTTACCCAATTAGGAGGTAACATCTTTCCTTAAGTTCTTCAGTTTTATTTACATTATCCACTCCCAAAACAATTATTATTCCATTACAATGTAAAACAACATTATAATAAATATGATATTATGTTTTTATGTTATGGTTTTAAACTTAAATTTCACACACTCCCATCTAATTGGTAATGAATATAATGTTTATGTGAACGGTGAACTACCACCTCACGGAATGATGATTGTTCATTCTCCCTTAACCACCTCTCATAATGGTCATTATGGAGAAAAAAATTTATATATTTTATAGATGATATTTATAATTTATTTAATCTTATTTAATTCTTTTCAAACACATATCATTATATATTCCATTTTCTGAAAAAATGATAACATCATTTGTGGAAGTGTGGACTACGACTCCCTCGAAGCGATGTGATTCATTCACATGATTCAGGGACTACATAAAAGAAGGTTTTAATTAATCATATTTGACATAGAATATATATATATATATATATATATGATATTCATGACATAATTATCTTATTATATATATATATATATCAATTTATTTATTATCATTTCACACACACTAAAAGGTGATAATATAAGTTGTGGACGTTTAGACTACCGTTTCCTCGAAAAGATGTGATTCCATTTACATCACAATACATATATATATATATTTAATTAAATAACATTTTTTATTATATAATTATAATTATAGAAATATATGGTGTTAATTACCTTATTTCTATAATGATCATTGAAAAATGGGAACGTTATTCATGCATACATACAACATATCGTCTCTATTATTGTAACAATGATTAATTTTTTTAAAAAAATATTTAATTATTAGTATTAGAAGTATAATTTATGTATAAATATTATAATTATGTCGGGATTATTATTTTGGAGATTTTATTTCATGACCACTTTGACCATACTTGCCCTACCAAAGTTTTTTTAACACTTGAAACAAATTTGGTCAAAACACCTAACACAAGAATAATTGTTTAAATAGTTCAATATCACATGGTAATAAGTGAAATGAAATATTAATAAACATAAAAAAGGTTTTGAATCATGTAGATAATTAACATAATTCTATTATACATCAATTTAGAGGACCTTCACCAAAAAGTAAATAGAAGGTAAGAGATTTTGTCTCAAATTACATTCCATTGATATTTATTTGTTATTGTGCTCCCAGATTCATTTATATGGTGTATAAACTACTATTTCACATATTATATCATGAATCTCTTTACTATAGTGATATTATTAATTTTATTGATTTTTTTCCTTCACGAGTATTATAATTTAAATTGTTTCAAAGTGGTATGGGACACATTGGAATGATTAAAGATTATTTTCCTTAAGAATAATCTTACAGATCATTCATTTCCTTTAGAGTAAATTATAAGAACTTTATTTAATAAACCATTCCATTTTCCTCTCCTATTTTTAATAATGACATTTTTCAAGTATTATTACCATTTTTAACTCATTGATACTCATGGTATTTTAGAAAATGATTTTAAGAAAACAAGACTTCATTCCTATCTTTAGTTGGAGAACCAGTTTCCTTCTAAAAAACATGTTTTATTAAAGTGTTCTCATAAATGTTTTTAAAATTATTTAGTAAATATATTTTTACCTTTTTTTCATTTATCAATGTTTTAAATGGAATGTTATTATCTCTTTCCGAACAAGTCATTATTCAAACCTTTTATCATGTAAATAGGAATATTATTTTTTACCTTGTATGGAATGTATGTATTTACCGATATTCATTCCTTCATAGCTTCGTTTGAATGTTTTAAATAATAACTTTTAAAATATATTTTGAAAGAAAAGGTTTTTCAAATGGTTTTTCAAAATAAAATGTTATATTTCTAAAAAAATGTTTTTTAATGATCATTTTATAATATTTACATTCATCAATGACAAAAACCATTTATTTTACTCCACTCAGGGTATTTTTTAATGATTCCATCCTTAATATTCCACTATATGGTTTATGACTAATTTGGAAATGGATAGTATTCACATTCACTTCCTTGATTTCTTTTATTCCCCTTCAAATACTCAATTTCCTATGATCATTGAAAATATAATTTACCCTAATTTACTATATCACTTATCATGGATATATTCATTGAATAAACCTTATATCATTTTTATATGGTGTTTACATTCAATGATATTTTATTATTTGTTAAATTTTGATAAATTTATATCTCTTAATCAATACGGATTTTTGATAAGGCGCATTGTAAAATAAATTATTCGATATGTGAGGAATTTTTTGGACTGGTACAACATGGGTGGATCCCTGTTATAGATATCCCCTCGATGATTCATTAGTATCATGTGATGACTCATTTGGATAGATTCCAAATATGATTTTTTACTTGATATGTTGTAAACTACCTTGTAAAAGTTCTTGACTGTAAAGGTACCATGTAACTAAGAAATTTGGAATCTAATAATCAAGAATTTTCCTCATTTAGTTTTAGTTATTATTTATCTTTCAGATTTTTAGTTTACATATCTATGGATACATTTCATTTTAGGTTCATTGATTAAATATAATGTTTTTTAGTTTCATAACATTCCATATTGATTTTTCCTTGTCTATTTATTTTAATGGAATATTCTTCCAGTTATTACATTTCCATATTGTTTTTGCACTTCATTTTTATTTTGTTGATTAAATGGTAAGTGTGTTTTAGTTATTTACCATTCCATAATTATTATCCCCATTGATTCATTATTTCATACACCATAATTTACCCTTACTAAGAATTTGACCTCAACCTTATTATGTTTCCATTCCCCAGGAATCCAAGAAGTGTACTATAAAATATATAAAAGGATATAATGGATAGAATAAATTTAGCCTCAAGGATATTAATTATACGAGAGTTTATTTATTTATAATGAAATTTTTTGGAATTAGTTTATTAATTTTTAATAAAAGATTCATCTATGTTTCTGGTTTACTGAGACTAATGAACTCTTTGTCCTTTAAGATTTGATTTCATGTAATCATGCCGATGAAATTGATAATAGACACCAGCTATGGGATTTCTAAGGTCGAGTCTTTATAGATGGTATCAAAAGGAGGTTTATTAAAAACCTAGGGAACTAGATTTAAGAAAACATAGATTAAAAAATATAGACATAATATTCAATTTGAGGATATCTATAGAATAAAATCATAAAGTTTTGATTAAATAGAGATTGTGTGGGTATTTCTAGAAATACATCCACGACTTTATACTATATGTTGGCATGGTTCTGAAATGTATGTACCTATATAACACCCATCGAATGAAAAAGGTTTAAACAGATAAATGATATGACTCATGTCAACAAGGTGCACCTTCATTTTTGAGAGCCTGCCTGATTAGAACTCCATATGAAAGTGTGCATGGCCTAGAGTATTAATTAGGATGAGTGACCTTATAAGAAGTTACCCAGGGTGTGTGTGAGTGAGGACAAAGCACACTAGAAAGGATATGTGTTGGCCTGGGGGAATGTCATTAGTTAGATGAATCGTTCAAGCACATGGGTGGGCGCCAGGGTGGGGACCACGTGTCAACGGGGAAACTGGAGGTACCTGGTGAGTCGGAACCCAACAACCGTGTTGAGGCGGTGTGTATGTGCTGTCACGGGGATCGAGTTCTCACATTTGATATCAGAGGTGGTACCCGGCCATAAGTGTGGCGCACTACCTAGTTTGAGTTGTAGGTCCCACAACGAGGACATTGTTCTCTAAAGGGGGGGGGGGGGGGGTTATTACACCCTCAAATGATAAAGGTTTAAATTACTAAATGATATGACTTATGTCAACATGGTGCACATTCTTTTTCGGGAGCCAACCTGATAAGAACTCAACAGTTAAGTGTGTTTGGCCTGGAGTAGTGATTTGGATGGGTGACCTTCTGGAAAGATACATAGGGTGTGTGTGTGAGTGAGGAAAAATCATAGAGGAAATGACATGAGTTGGCCTGTGGTGACTGTCAATAGTCAGATGACCCGTTCAGGCACGTTTGTGGGCCCTAGGGTGGGGACCACACGTCTATGGGGCAACTAGTGGTACATGGTGGGTCGGGACCCAACATCTGTGTTAAGACGGGGTGTATGTGCTGTCACCAAGATCTAGTTTTCACATTTTATATTAGAGGTGATACCTAACCATATGTGCAGTGCACTGCCTGGGTTGAGATGTAGGGCCCACAACGAGGACGTTGTGCTCTAAAAATGGGGGGAGTTATTGTAACACCCTCGAATGATAAAGGGTTAAATGAATAAATGATATGAATTATGTCAACAAGGTGCAACTTTATTTTTGAAATCCTACCCGATTAGAACTCCACAGTTAAGCGTGTTTAACCTGGGGTAGTGATTTGGATGTGTTACCTTCTGGGAAGATACCTAAGGTGTGTGTGAGTAAGGAAAAATCACCTAGGAAAGGACATGTGTTGGCCTATAGGGACTGTCATTAGTCAGATGACCCATTCATGCAAGTGGGTGGGCCCTTGGTGGGGATCACATGTCTACGGGGCAATCAGTGGTACCTAGTGGGTTGGGACCCAACATCTGTGTTAAGGTGGGGTGTACGTGCTACCGCCAGGATCTAATTTTCACATTTGATATCAGAGGTGGTTCCCCGCCAAAATTATGGTGCACTTCCTGTGTTGAGATGTAGGGCCCACAACGAGGAAGTTGTGCTCTAAATGGGGTGGGGTTATTGTAACACCCTAGAATGATAATGGGTTAAATAGATAACTAATATGACTTATGTCAATAAGGTGCATATTTCTTTTCAGAAGCCTACCTGATTATAACTCCACATTTAAGAATGTTTATCTTGGAGTAGTAATTAGGATGGGTGACCTTCTGGTAAGTTACCTATGGTGTGTGTGAGTGAGGACAAACCACACTGGAAAGGACATTTATTTGCCGATGGAGACTATCATTAGTCAGATGACCTGTTCAAGCACGTAGGTGGGCCCCAGGTGAGGACCACTTGTCTACGGGGAAAATGGTGGTACCTGGGGGATCTAGACCTGACATCTGTTTTAAAGAGGGGCGTATGTGCTATCACGAGGATCCAGTTGTCACATTTGATATCTGAGGTGGTACCCATCCATAAGTGTGGTGCACTGCCTGGGTTGATATGTAGGGCCCATAACAAGGATATTGTGCTCTAAGGGGGGGGGGTGATTGTAACACCCTTGAATGATAAAGGGTTAATTGGATAAATGACATGACTTATGTCAACAAGGTGTACCTTACTTTTCATGAGCCAACCAGATTTGAACTCCACAGTTAAGTGTGTTTGGCCTAGAGTAGTGATTAAGTAGGGTCCTGAAAATAAAGGTGCACCTTGTTGACAAAAGTCATATCATTTAGCTATTTAACCCTTTATCATTCGAGGGTGTTACAATCACCCCCCTAGAGCATAACTTCTTTATTGTGGGCCCAACATCTCAACCCTGGCAGTGCACTACACTTATGGTGGGTACCACCTCTGATATCAAATGTGACAACTTTATCCTAGTGACAAAACATACACCCCGCCTCAACACAGGCAGGGAACCTCACTTATGGGTGGGTACCACCACTGATATCAAATGTAACAACTAGATCCCGGTAACAGCACATACACCCCGCCTTTACACGGATGATGGGTCGTGACCCACCAGGTACCACCTATTTCCCCATAGACATGTTTTCCCCACCCTAGGGCCCACCCACATGCATGAACGTGTATTTTGACTAATGAAAGTCCCCATAGGAAAAAACATGTCCTTTCTAGTGTGATTTTTCCTCACTCACACACACCCAAGGTAACTTTCTAGAAGGTCACCCATCCTAATCATTGCTCTAGGCCAATCACGGTTAACTGTGAAGTTCTAATCTGGTAGGCTCCTGAAAATTAATGCGCACTTTGTTGACATAAGTCATATCATTATCCAATTAACCCTTTATCATTCTAGGGTGTTACAATCACCCCCCCCCCCCCATAGAGCACAATATCCTTGTTGTGGGCCCTACATATCAACCCAGGAAGTGCAACAAACTTATAGATGGGTACCACCTCTAATATCTAATGTGACAACTAGATCCTGGTGATAGCACATACACCCCTATTTAACACGGATGTCAGGTGATAGCACATACAGTTAACCATGTTTGTCCTGGAGTAGTGATTAGGATGGGTGACCTTCTAGAAAGTTACCTAGGGTGTGTGTGTGTGAGCGAGGACAAAGCACACTAGGAAGGACATGTGTTGGCCTGTGGGAACTGTCATTAGTCAGATGAAAAGTTCAGGAATATGGGTGGTCCCCAGGGTGGGGAACGCATGTCTATGGGGCAACTGGTGGTACCTGGTGGGTCAAGACCCAACATCCGTGTAAAGGCGGGGTGTATGTGATGTCACTGGGATCCAGTTGTTACATTTGATATCAATGGGGTACCCAACCATAAGTGAGGTGCATTTCCTGTGTTGAGGCGGGGTGTATGTGTTGTCACTGGGATCTAGTTGTCACATTTGATATCAGAGGTGGTACCAAGCTATAAGTGTGGTGCACTAATAGGGTTGAGATGTAGGGATCACAACAAAGAAGATTTTCTCTAAAGGGGGGTGGGGGTGATTGTAACACCCTCGAATGATAAAGGGTTAAATGGATAAATTATATGACTGTTGTCAACTAGGTGCACCATCCTTTTCGAGAGCCTACCTGATTAGAACTCCACAGTTAAGCATGTTATGCCTGGAGTAGTGATTAGGATGGGTGACCTTCAAGGAAGTTACCTAGGGTGTGTGTGAGTGAGGAAAAAGCACACTGTAAAGGACATGTGTTGGCTTATGAGGACTTTCATTAGTCAGATGACACGTCTAGCCACGTGGTTGGGCCCCCGGGTAGGGACAACTTGTCTATGAGGCAACTGGTGGTACCTGGTGGGTCGGGACACGACATCCGTGTTGAGGTGGGGTGTATGTGTTGTCATCAGGATCCAGTTATTACATTCATTATCAAAGGTGGTGCCCAATCATAAGTGTGGTCCACTACCTGTATTGAGGCAGGGTGTATGTGATGTCACTGGGATCCAGTTGTCACATTTGATATAAAAGGTGATACTTAGCCATAAGTGTGGCACACTACCTAGGTTGAGATCTACGGCCCACAATGAAGACGTTGTGCTCTAGGGGGGGGATATTGTAACACCCTCAAATGATAATGGGTTAAATGGATAAATGATATGACTTATGTCAATAAGGTACACCTTCCTTTTCGGGATCCTACCAGATTAGAACTCCATAGTTAAGTGTGTGAGTGAGGACAAAGCAAACTAGAAAAGACATGTGTTGGACTTTGGGGACTGTAATTAGTTAGATGACACGTTCATGAACATGGGTGGGCCCCAGGGTGGGGACCACATGTCTACGGAAGAACTGTATGTACCTAGTGGGTCGGGGCGCTACATCCATGTTAAGGTGGTGTGTATGTGCTGTCACCGGGATCCAGTTGTTACATTTGATATCAGAGGTGGTACCCAGCCATTAGTGTGGTGCACCGCTTGTGTTTCGATGTAGGTCCCACAACGAGGATGTTGTTCTATAAAGGGGGGTGATTGTAACACCCTTGAATAATAAGGGTTTAAATGGATAAATTATATGACTCATGTCAACATGGCACACCTTCATTTTTTTGATCCTAACGTATTAGTACTCCACTGTTAAGCGTGTTTGTCCTGGAGTAGTTATTAGGATGGGTGACCTTCTAGGAAGTTACCCAAGGTTTTGGTCAGTGAGGAAAAAGCACAATAAAAAGGACATATGTTGTCTTGTGGGTACTTTCTTTAGTTAGATGACCCATTCAGTCATGTGTGTGGGCCCAGGGTGGGGACCATGTGTCTACGGGGCTACTGGTGGTACCTGGTGGGTTGGGACCCAACATCCGTGTTAAGGCGGGGTGTATGTGCTATCAGCGGGACCTAATGGTAACATTTGATATCAGAGGTGGTACCCAGCCATAAGTGTCGCGCACTTCCTGTGTTGAGATGTAGGTCCCACAATAAGGTTGTTTTTCTCTAAAGGGGGGTGATTGTAACACTCTCTAATGATAAAGGGTTAAATAGATAAATGATATGACTCATGTCAACAAGGGGCATGTTCCTTTTCGTGAGCCTACCTGATTATAACTCCACAGTTAAGCATGTTTGGCCTGGAGTAGTGATTAGACTGGGTGACCTTCTGGGAAGTTACCCAGGGTGTGTGTGAGTGAGGAGAAAGCACACTGGAAAGGACATGTGTTTTCCTGTAGGGACTGTCATTAGTCAGATGACCCGTTCAGGAATGTGGGTGGGCCCTAGGGTGGGCACCACATGTCAACGGGGAAACCGGTGGTACCTGGTGGGTCAGGACCCGACATCCGTGTTATGGAGGGGTGTCTGTGTTGTCAGCAGGATCCAGTTGTTACATTAAAAAAATGATATGGAAATTCTGGGACATTACAGCATAGAAGTAACAACTTTGAATAGGTGTGTCGATCCTGACTCAATGTAACATGTTACACGACAATGGGGCTTATTGTGCACCCTATTTGACACTCTTAGGGGATATTCTTAGAATAATTCACATTTTCTTCTAAAAACATTATGCTGGATTATTAAAATGAATAAAATAGGTTAAACCTAAGGTGTCTTAGATTGAAAATAAGGTGTCGTGATTTATAAATCCTATTAATTATATTATGGATAAAATCAAGATCAAGAGAAATCCTATTTGGAAATAAATGGATAATGTATTTACATTTTGGGGTGGTATTGAAAAAAATAGTAAAAATGTTATTTATTTGTTAAACTTATTTCAACGATGTCCATTGAATTTATTTTTAAAAATTATATTAATTTGGTTTTAGAAAATGACAAGTTGTATAATGGCTGACAACCCATAGAATTTGGCGGGGTGTCTGTGTTGTCACCAAGATCCAGTTGTTACATTTAAAAAATATGGAAATTCCAGGACATTATAACATAGGAGTTACAACTCTGAAAAGGTTAGTTGATCCAGATTCAATGTAAAATGTTACACAAAAATGGGGCTTATTGCACACCTATTTTGACAATCTCTGGGGATATTCTGAGAATAATACACATTTTATTCACAAACCATTATAAAGTATTATGAAAATTAATAAACTAGGTTGAACCTAAGGTGTTTAAAATTGAAAATAAGGTTTCATGATTTATAAATCCTATTAATTATAATATGGATAAACTCTAGTTCAAGAACAATCCTATTTGGAAATAAATGGTTGATGTATTTACGTATTGAGGTGGTATTGAAAGAAATAGTAAAAATGTTGTTTATTTATTAACCTTATTTCAATTATGTACATTGTATTTATTTTTAAAAATTATATTAATTTTGTTTTAGAAAATGAAAACCTGTATGATGGGTGAAAACCCATTGAATTTGGTAAGGCCATGGGACATGAACCCATGCTCGAAGGAAAATAAGGGTTTAATGCCAAATACTAACCTAATCAATGTGATGGTTAATATTTCCTTTTTTTGGTTGAAAAAATTGATGAATATATACTAATTATGAACTATTAGTGCATCTTTTAGGGTTTAGAGATTAATGTTGTAACCATAATAGTTTTGGAAAATAGTTAGAGAGAAATAGATATAATTTTCACTCTTTTATGGTCCTTAAGATCCTTTAGAAATAAATTTTAGTCTTTCAGGAATCAAAATTAATTTTTAAAAAAAATTCAAAGAATAACCAAATTATGATGTAGAGTTGATATATATATATCCTGTATATATACATAAGTAGTAAATTAATTATCCAACATTTTGTAAATGGTCTAGAAAAAAAATGTTTTCCCAATACCTTAGTTTTTATTGAACTGATGGTTTATAAATCATCAATTATTTATGGATTTGAGTCCCGCAACATTATATTGATCATTTTCTAGTTTTTGATTGATAACCACAATCACTATATATAAATATTTTTGTTTTCTTTCTATTTTTGTATCTCTACTTTCTACTGATGTTCTTCTACTTAGGGACATATTTAATGCGACCTTTGTACTTATGATTCACTCTTATCTAGAGGACGTTTTAAGAACCCTTATCGTTATGTGGTATTTAATAAAAGGAAATATCAAACTATATATTACCAATATTGAGTTTAAATTCCTATGATGCGATTTAACTAATGTGGGGAGAATGTAACACCCCATAAATATAATGTGGAAACAATATATTCAATAAGATGTATGACACACACTACCAAGAGCATGAGGGAATATAACATATAGATAATATAAAATATATTTACTATTTTAAATAAATTAAATATATTTTATACCTTTAAAAGCATGTGACGTTTATTTATCAAATGTCACACACCACAATGAGTTCCTTTAATTGTTTGCATTATACACAATAACGAGTTTTACAAAACATTAATATATAATTAAAATATTATTATTTAATATAATAAGACATAAACAAGACACTATAAATAATATTAAATATATTAAAAAAATTATGGATTATAAAAATAAAATATAAATTTATTTATAAACAATTAAATATAAATTAATATAAGAACCAGTAGAAAATAGGAAAATATTTGTATAGAAAAATATTTTTATGTTCACAATGTTTTTCATCCTAATAAATTAAATTAATTAAAGTTAGTGAGTAATATTAATTTAATATTTATATTATATATTAAATAAATTTTTTTTATATTCATCCAATATATTTCATTGGAATAATATATGAAGAAACCCAATATTACCAACATAATATTGTATTGTTATAAAGGTTGTTTTTCCGCCATTTATTAGAGAAAAAATTTTAAATCCAATTTTTTTAAATTTTATGGATTATATATTTCAACATAGACTTATTATTTGAAATAAATAAATAAATATTATTCTAGGGTAAATTTTTTGGTATTTTTCTCTGATGTGTCTTTTTTTAAGGAATAGTTAAAAATACTGAATTTTTGTTCAAAATTATTTTTTATTATGATTTATTTTTAATGTTAAATCAAATTTTAAATTGGTTTTAAAGTTTAATTAGATATTATTTTTATTAATAAATCCAATTTCGTTATCTTTAATCAATTTATCATTGAAATTAGATATAAAAAAACTAGAAAACATTCGAACATTTTTACTTTAAAAACCAGCATTCTCTTCCCCTCTACCCGATTAGATATACATTAATTTATGCCACTTATATTATTGGAATTTTGAAAAATTAATTAAATAATTTTATACATCATAATTTATAATTTATAATAAGGTCACCATAGTTTTTTACCAAAAATATTGGTGAAATAAATTAAATTTATTTAAAATTATTAAGGTAAAAATAAGTTTAATAAAGGACTAAACTTTAATATTAAGGGCCCAAATGACATAAAAATTATAAAAGATAAATTTTAAGGCAATATTTAGAACCTAACCCTATGTTTCACGAAATTTAATCATTATTAGAGCCACTTTCAATGTGAAAATGGTGTATGGGATTCTGTTGTCAAAATATTACATGAGTGTCCCTCCTCTTCCACTCTAAAAAGGAATCCTCTCATCCCACATCCTCACACCTATAAATCCAGTTTTTATCGACCAATATCTGAAAACATAGTTCATAAAAATTTCTCCCCTCAACTTATAAGCCTCCCCTAGGTATGGAATAAATCCGAAGATGATAATTTTTTCAAACCAAAATGTGTTACCTGATTAAGTGGTAACATCATTCTTTAAGATCTTTATTTTTATTACAATTATTCACTCCCTAAAATTTTATTTTTCCATCATTATATAAAAAAAGTATCCTATATATACTTGGTTGTTGAGATGTTAATTTTTCAAACTATACTTACTAAAAAAATCCAAGAAGTGTACTGTGAAATATGTGAAAGGATATAATGGATTGAATAATGATATACTAAAAGTTACATATTATCCTAAAAGTTATTTTTTATAAAAAAATATGTTATAATGAGTATATTAATTAAAATTACCTGACTCGTGTATTTATTAGGTTTACCAAGACTACAAAATTATTGGTCCTTCTGGGTTTGATTCCTTATAATAATGCCAATGTAATTGAAATCATTCATCGTCTATAGGATTTTTGGGGCTGGTCACTACAATAACGAGTCATGTAAAACATAAATACCATCTGAAGGTAATATGAAATGTTCCTAAGGATATATGTCATTGAAATAACACCCCAAACCCATCAATTTTATACTGATTCATCTTATAATAACCCACTTAATGATCTTAACCTATACACCACCAGCTAATGGACTTACTCAAACATTCTAAAGAAACAATCTAAAATATCCCAGTAATAAACATGTGTGTTATCAAAAAAATAACTATATTGTATAATAAGAAGGAGGCATGATGAAATAAATATCATGAGCTATATCTACCAACATGAGTGTTAAAAAACTGAAATAATATACTTATTATTATAAATAAATAACATGGTTAATATAATAAAACCACAAACAAGATCAATATACCCAACTAATATATCATACAAGTATGGATGTATCCAATTTGTATTACAATCGTGGAATAAGTAGTAAACTTATCCAAGATTATAATACAACATATATGATGTTTAAAATTCTTGTTTCAATCCAATTAGAATCCCATGGTATGACATACTCGATCCTTATGATCTACTAGTTAGAAGCCAAACATGGTAATAGTCGGGGAAATAAAATACTTTTAGATATTGAATGAAAATTATAAATAATACACTTACTATAACCTGGTAATATTATTATATAAAATAAATTTTGTAAGGGATAACTAACAAATATAGGCATAAGTTTCTAAAAGAACATCTTGGATGACCTGATATGTCAATGGTCTTTCATTGACATCAAGCCTAACATACATATTTAAAATAATTACTTGAATTATATTTGGAAATGATTTTCAAGGAAAAATCCACATCATATTAAATATATATGTGAAACATTTATTCACTCATGGAAAATCATGTCAAAAATGACTATTTAATACAACTCTATATGTCATCATTCTATTAATTTTTTTACAAAATATATTAATGAATCAATTCATGAGATTAATTAATTGAAAATGTGTTGTTTTGAGTGACTTTAAAAAAGTATCTTGTAAAATCATTAAAATAATAACTAAATGGTGAATAAATTTAATTAAATGAAGAATTTAATAAAATGATTCATTATTAAAAAAATTCATATATAAAACAATCATAAAAAAGCCCTTATGAATACCATGGTAATTATAATATGGATTAGATATGTAAATAATAAAACCAAAATTCTTGTCTTTTTAAATCACTCTTTTCCACTACATAAATTTATCCACCACATATCCAAAAAATCAAAATCATAACAAATAGTTATTTGTGGTTTTTTGGTTAATTTTTCATTGAGTTTTATGTTTTAATAGGTTATTTCAAATATATAATATAACTAATATTCAAGGAAGCACAATCTATCTATTTTATAAAACCCCATGATGGTTTATAAAATAATAAAGAACTCAAGTAACAATATATTTTCATGATGGGTTGACTAAAAAGTTATACATAAGGTTTCCATTTTATCCAAAATTAATAACAGAGAAAAGTATATGGAACATTGATAATTTGGTTTTCTCTATTCATATATATAGGTAAATTTTAATAATAAAAATAAAATATTATAAGGGTTTAATGGATACATAAATTATGGAAAGTATCTCAAAATATATAAGGGAAAAAAATGTATCTACATAATACTGTGTGAACCCATTAAAACCATTTTTAATGTTCAATAAAATTACCCTTAGAAATATTTCCACTACTATCTCCAAAATATATATTATGATTTATTATTAATTTGAGGAAAAATAAGAGGTAGAAATATTATAAACATTGCTCATAAATCACTTGGATGGACGAGACCACCTTCTAATATAATAGCTGATAAATAAAGATTCAAACAATCATAAAGAAACACCTAAGAACCCTTGAAATATAAAAAATAATAATCATAATAGAAAAACCATAAAATTTTAAAATAAAACTTATCTTACTAAATAATAAAAATAAACTAAAAATACAACATCCGAAATCTTTAAATCACTCCAATTAATTATCCCCAAATGTTTCCATAAATTCAAAAACATCTTATATAAAATAATAACTTATTTTTGTTATCAAAATAGTGATAAATAGGTCACATAAAATTCAAAAACTCTTCCTTGGAAAATGTAATAAAAATCACAATTATTTCAAATGGATTATATAATTATATAATTAAATTAATTCTGAAACCTATATTTATAAAAACATATATAATAAATGGGGAAAATAAGTTAAATTATAGTTGAAGGAATGAATCTCATTTGATTTGGAATAAGGAACAAACTTGAATCCTATTATAATTAATCGACAAGAATAAGGGGAACAGGGTGACCAAAAGGGTCCATGAGAGGATCTCTCATTAGCTAGAGGCTAAATGAATGGGAATTAAAATTAGAAAAGTGGTTAAAAGGATTTATGGTAAAATATTTACAAAATATATCATTAAAAAATAATTATTTTAGCTACCTGGTACATTTTACTGGACCACCATGTTCCTAGTTGCCCCACTTGGTCTTCCTAACCTTATCTAGAACTACTCAGAACTCGAAAGACTTTTTCTGAGAATAAGGTTGCATCATATGTTATAAAATACTTATAGGAACCCTTTATAAATATCTCCAATCTATGGTCCCTGTACTAAACCAAAAACCTCACATAAAATTACTTAATAATTCACCTTATAAATATGAGAACCCTCAAAAATCAAAAAATGAGAATTTCTCCCCCATCCAGAAATAAAATTTCAAGTGATCCAAAACAAATCATTATGAATGTTTCACCTAAGACATTAATTCACATTAGTTGGTACACTAGTGATTAAAATTTCTTTAGTGACTCTAATATTCTTCATTTTATGATAAATATCAATAATAAAATGACATTTCAATGAGGATAAATTAAAAACCATTCTATCCAAAAATATTTCTTTAATCTTTCTGAAAACTAAGTTATAGAAATTAAATATAACAATTATTTTTATTAATCTATAATTTTTTTTGAAAAAATAAATTTTCAAACCTATTTTTAAAAAAATTCCCAACCAAGTTTTTTATTCATAAAAACTACATTTAAAAAATATATCTATTTTTTAAAATTTCAACTAAAAAATAATATTTTGAAAAAACTAATTAAAACACCCCCCATCCCTCAATCCAATTAAAACATCCCATTTACTATAAGATATTAGAAACTTCTTATTTTTGTTAAATCATTAGAAACAGTGTATTTCTAAAAATATTTCCCATGATATTGTATATCCAAATATAAATAAATCAATTAAATTATATATATCCACATAAAATGATTCATCACTCACCTATTTAGAAACAAATAATCATTCATCTATTAAATGTGTACAAAGAAGGTTACCATCCACTCACTTTACCCAAAACCATTCAATTTACCTTAATAAGAGGTTTTTTACTTTATATATGTGTTCATCATAAGCATTTATAACCATAATTCATGCTTTTAAGCTTCTACTTTTAAAAAATTAAATCATAGTAGTTTCAAAAATAAGTATTTCACCTATATAAATACTCATATAATAATTTCCTTGTCCACACATACAAAAATTTTATCCAAAACCTAAGTCCATTAAAATTAATTTCCATTAAAATTAAAATTATATTAATACTAAATTTTTTATCAAAAAAATCCTCAAAATATGGAAAATAATATCAACATTCGTTGTTAAAAAGAAGAAATAATTTTAGTTAAAAATTTATCACATTCAATTAATTACATTAGTATATTTAATGATCCCTAAATCCATGTAATTGTTTTTCAAATTCCACTTTTATCACAAAAACAATAATTCTTAAAAATAATTTTTTTTTTAAAAATTATAAATAATATTATATTATCAATCTCATAAAATTTATTACATTCACCAACTCTAGTCTTTAACTTTGAATAATTTCTAGATACACATTCCAATATCATGCTAATGAAATCAATTACCATAATAGGAATACATTTAAACTCATGTAGTCTAAACTGGCTTGAACCATTTTAAATTACTACTTTCCTATGAATTAGAAAAAACCAAATACATTCCCTAATGAATCACAGAACAGTACGTACATGACACCCCCTCTAGTAACTGCAAGATGGAATCACTCATAAACTTCTAACTCATCTCCTGAAAGCACTGTTGTCACTTTTCCATCAGTATTAAAGAATGTCCTTTCATAGTCAAGGATGTCAAGTGTGATACCACTCTATAGAAGGTGGGTAAAAAAATCTAATATCACTCAGCCCATCCAAGGAAACTATGTTCCATGGTAACAATCTTGGGTGTCTCCCAAGAAAGTAAATCTACAACCTTTTCTGGATCCACTAAAACTCTAGACTATGAAATGAAAAATCCAAGAAAATGGACCTCTCAAATCTAAAAAAAACTTCAAGATCTTACATTAAATCTTATGATCTTGAAGTGTGTCTAGGACCACCCTCAAATGTCTTGCATTATCCTCCTCACACACCAAATACATCAATATGTCTTCATTAAAGACAACCATTATGTAGTCTATGAAAGGA
The DNA here is from genome assembly GCA_963277665.1 of Viscum album. Classification (NCBI taxonomy): domain Eukaryota; kingdom Viridiplantae; phylum Streptophyta; class Magnoliopsida; order Santalales; family Viscaceae; genus Viscum; species Viscum album. Next base: position 283,784,771 of record OY728151.1, on the reverse strand, counting down.
GAAATGATCTGGTTCATGAGTCCCACAAACACTGTTGGGGAATTTTTCATGAAAAATGGTGTCACCAAGTATTAATAGGGACTATAACGACATATGAAGGACATATTTGGTAAATCCTTTTCTTGTACTCACAATTGGTGATAGCCTGATCTATGTTCAATCTTCGAGAACCATTATGACTGTTTCAAATGATCATAGAGGTAATCAAAAATAGGTAGTGGAAACTTTTTCTTCACATCCATCTAGTTTAGGCTCCAATAATCCACATATAAATTCAACATTCTATCTAATTTCTTGGTAAACAGAACTGGGGAAGCCTAGGTGGAAAAATTGGGTAAAAAAATGACCCTCCTCTACAAGTCCTCCAACTACATCCTCATCTCTCTAAGCACTATAAGAGGCATCTGATATGCTGGTGTATAAATTATTGTCATCCACAGATGAAAATCAATACAAAAATATACCTCCTAGTAGAGAGGTAAACCTAGTATGTCCTCAAGAAAGGCGTCCTCATACTCTTCCTAAAACAGAAAATCTGGGAATGAATTGTAGATAATCATTCTATACAAAAGATGATGTTATAGGTCCTCATTGATACACTAAAGTGATCCCATAAAACCTTTATCCTTTAATCATTAGTTCAAATTGTCGACACAAGTGTGAAATTGGTGAGTCACCGCCTGTCAGATTCTCCAACCACAAGGGTCGATCCAAAAGCTCATTCGAAATCACAAATTCATGAACCGTAAAGCTGTAAATAATGAAATAAATAGAACATATGTATATATATACTAAGGGTAAAGTTGAAAATACACATATTTTACCTCACATCATCCATATAGCCTTGGTGTCATAGGAATATATAGCCTTCATCTGTCCCCATCCCTACCCACCAGCTCCCTAAGCATAGTGTGACCATCTAGGGGTGGCGGTGGTAATAGTTCGAACCTCCTCCCACATCATGTTGCACTATAGGACCCTCTGCCACATCCACCTCTACACTAACCACCATAATCCTTAATTTTCCTCTATCTTTTAGGTCCCTATACCGCCCCTTGATCACCTATATGAAAAGTCATGCAATCTCTCGCATGATATCCTTGGATTTTATAAGAGAAACATTTCCTCTATCTTGGTTGATTCAATCCATCTTAGGATAAATGTACCATGTAAACTATGTTATTCAATTTCCTCTTGAAGCATATGACCCGATTGGATCCCTTTGACTATTTTCGGCTACCTGTTGTTGTAGTATCAACTACTTGGTGACCACTGATAGCACCCATTACTGGTTTTTTTTCAACTTGAAATGTCTCCACTAACAAGGCCCTCTCAAGATCTCTAGTATATATGGAAATGATAAGGTATACCACTGATTCTCTAATTTCCTGAAGAAATTCCCGATAAATGTTATGAGCCCTGAAGAATTGGTCTTACACTATTTCCAAGGAGTAATGTGAAAGTTAAGTAAACCTCACTGAATACTTGTTTCGCACGGATTTCGGGGATGACCTCCTGGACGAAAGATTCAAACATTCCGATCGGTTTCTAGCGGGTTTGTTCATAGAACCGGAAACATACAATGATTCCACATCCGTTTGGACCTACTTTCCAAAGGTAGGCGCTCATTAGCTTGTGGACTGATGAGGCTTAGGAATTTACATTGGTCGAGAGGATGGGAGGTCGGACTCATCACACCTTTTTGAGGGGAATTATTGTCTACTCCGGGACTCTCTTTATAGATTTAAGTTATGTTCGTGAATCCTTATTACATTACCAAGTATAAAATGTTCTTTCCTTTAGTTTTAACAATCAATGATTAAATATGCAAGAAAATTAGAGAATCTTTTATATGTATTCGAGGTTCTTCATCAATAGAGAATCATCTATATCTGTTTAGAGATTCTTGGTCAATGGTATCCTTCAAAACATTTATATAAAAGTCTCTTAGTCATTATGACGACCAGGCTGGTTTTAAAGCCACTCAGTGGGGCACTTGAAGTTTATCGTCATTCAGAAGGACAGGGATTGTTTCAAAGTTGGGATCGAACCCATAAATGGGCTACCTACGTATCCTTTGTTTTGGAAAAGGAATCAGAACCCACATAGTTCGAGTAATGGAGTATGATGTTTATGATTGATGGCTCAAAGAAGAATGTCATAATTACTTTTACACTCTAAGCTCACGTGAGTCATGCTCGGTGTGAGAAACAAGAGGTATTGGTAAAAAATTAGACAATTGTGCCATGAAAGATGCAATCATAAGAAATTTTTTGGGGCTTATGTATGTATGACTGCCCAAATAGATGAAGGTTTAGGATTTACTTTTAGGGAGAAAATCCATGAACAGGGTCCATAAAGGTATATGTGATTCATGGAGATTTGAATACTCTAATCTTAGGGCTTACTCTTAAGGAGGATGCCCAAATTAGGAGGGGACTTATGATTGGGTTTTACTCCTAAGAAGGATGCCCAAAATTATAACTGGGACTTATTCCTGAAAAGGAGGCCCAGGTTAGGGGACTTGGGGCTTACTCCTGAAAAGGAAGCCCAAGATTATTATTGAGTCTTATTCCTGAAAAAGAGACCCAGGTTAGGGATTAAGGTTTGGGGCTTACGGGGCTTACTCCTGAGAAGGATGCCCACATTTGAGATTGGGGATTACTCCTAAGAAGGATGCCTGGTATTTGAGATTGGGGCTTACTCCTGAGAAGGATGCCCACATTTGGGAACTTTAAGAATTTGGGACTTATTCCTGAGGAAGATGCCCAGATTAAAGGATTTATAACTGGGGATTATTCCTGAAAAGGAGACCCAGGCTAAGGATTCTCTCATCTTAAAGTATGAGGTTGAATGAACGAACTCTCAATCTTTGGTGACATAAAGATGTATAAATCACTAGGTTTTGAGAGATATTCCACCGAATTCCTTTCAGATAAGGAAGTCAAATCAAGAAATCATTCCATAAATGGCTTTGAAGAGTATCTTGAAGACTGAATCTTGAATAGGAAGGGTGAAATGGCTTAAGAGGGGTAAAATGGGCAAGATGGGCACCCAAAAAGGTAGGGGCGCGCAAGTCTTGAAAGGCGCGCAAGTCTTGCGTGGGCGTGCAAGTATTGGTCGTGCAAGTATACCTGCGCGACACATGGTGTACTTGCGCGATTTTCAACCAGCATTAAAATACTTGAGCGACTCTTTATTAAACCCTTTAGAAACCTCTTGAGTTTCTTCCAGAAAAGGGATGCACAAATTCTATTGAAGGAATAAGGCGGCGCACAAGAATGATCAGTTCCCTTAAGGGCTGGCCATTCAGGCGCGCAAGTGTTGATGAGTTTCAACACTTAGGCCTTCCTCCCTCTCTTTAGATCTTCCGTTCTAGGTAAGAAATTACCTTAGAAGTGTTCCGGAAGCTTTTAGAAGAGACTTGGGCGTCGGGAGATTCAATCCGAGTTTCTGGAAAAAGATCCTTTCGAATGGGGGGCCCACATGGTCTATTTATAGGCAGGAGAAGACCCCGGGCGGTTACCGGGCGGTTATCACTTAGGTCGCGCAAGTAACTTGCACGACCAAGAGCGTCGCGCAAGTGTACTTGCACGACAGTGATATAACTTGCGCGGTGCAGTTGTTGTTGATCATTTCTTCCTGCCTTTGTCGATTTTTTATGTTTTCTTCAAAGGTTGAATCACATTGAGCTTAGATATTCCCTTTTCCGATCTTTAGATTCTGTGACGATAGGAGCGTCAACAAAAGTCCCCCCTCAGAGTTGGATCCGGAGACAAATGAGGATTTGACTCTGAGGAAATCGAATCCATCCAAAGGAAAATGGGCGCGCGCAAGTCTTCAGTGCACAGAGGGCGGCACGCAAGTTTGCGTCGCGCAGGCCTTAAGCGCTCTGGGTACGGCGCGCAGATATGCCTCCTGGCCTATAAATACATGGCCTCACCTCCGTACAAGTATCCGGATTTCCGGACTTCATACCTTCGAGCTCTCACCGCGTAGTTCACCTTAGCCGCCAGGTTGCTCTGTTTTCTAGTGTTTTCTGTGATGTCGCGCTACTGTAAAGGTATCTGTTCTTGCGCGGTTTATACTTGCGCGTTAAAAACTAGCGCGGCACACGAATACTTGCGCGTCATTGTTTATACTTGCGCGACTTAATTCCTTAGCCATTTTTCAAATTTCTTTCACAAATTTTATGAAAAATAAACCTATTTAAGAGTTAGTTTATTCATCTTTTGTGCAGATTCAGTGGTTCCCAAGGAAATTGGAATGGCTGATGAACTAGCTAGCAAGCGGATTGATGACATTATGAACATCATTGGCCATGATTAATATGATATCTGCAACAGCACTCTCCCAGATTTGGCTAAGTACTTGAAGAAATATCATCTTAATTTCCCACAGAGCATCTACCTGTCTCTATGTGGTCATGGTCACTTTCAAGGAGTCAATGTTCCAAATGCAAACAACTATACACCTGAAATGCAGCTGCGCTGCTTCTCCTTCATTTCGGTTATGTTGTGCATTAAGAGCAACAACAATGGTGTGAACTTTCAAATTCTCCTTCCATGCCATTTCCTTGCAGATTTGAAAATGGAAAACCCATGGGCTGAAATGTTTTCTACTACCGGTTGGTGGAGAGAAGACAAACATGGTATTAGAGCAATATCTGAAAAGAGTACTCTCTCCAAATGGCTCTTTAAATCCAATGCTCCATTCTCAAATCCATGTATCCATCTTCCAAGTAATTGTTCCAAGAAGATCTAGTATCACTGCATCTCTTTTTGTATCCAGTTGAATGAATGAATTCCAGGTGGTTGCTGATGAATCTCGGGATGCCGTAAATCAAATGAAGTGTTATGTTGAAAGCCTCTTGTAATTCTTGAAAAAGAGAAGAGACTCCAGTCTGTGGATTTCCTTCTAACTCTTGTGTATCAATGAAAAACACTTTCATCTTCAATCATTTGTACCTGCATTATTTTATTACCTGCTTCAAATTTACTTAAGCCAATGGGCCCAGTAAGTATAGTTTGATTTTTACTAGGATTATTACAAATAACCCTACAAACTTTGAATCTTTTAATTGCTCAATATTACCTAAATCATATAGAATGTATGTTTAGTGAGCTGGGACTTGATTTTTATTCAGAGTTCCTTTGTCTTTTGTGGGCAGTTTAAATTCATGCATGCGGGACATAAAGGGGCTAATGTTTAAGGTCGAAATAGCTTTGACCGAAATGTACTAAAATTGATTCAATTCATTGAAAATTTATCTAAAAACATATTAGAATACTCGAGTATGAGAGAAATAAATGTAAACTATGGCTTAAGAATATTTGAATCTGAGTAATGATATGAAAAAGAGCTAAAAGGCATTAGAAGAAGTAGTTTCCAAGAATGAAGTTACTATTATTTAACAAAACCGGTTAGGGGGTTGAAATATGCAGGGCCACCTAAGGGAATTGGCTGCATTGTTAAATAAATAGCATCTTTCGGCTGACAAGTCTGTTATGTGGACTGTTTATGCAAGGCCACCTATGGGCACATGCTGCATAGTCAGGCGAAAAGAACTCTCAAAAAGTTACTTTCCTAGTGCTAAAAGCCATTTAAAGTTTATGGAGATTCAAATTTTCTAAAGTATAGAGTTTGTTGTATGGAAAGAGGTACTTGAATATGGAGAAGATATTTCTGAACAAGAATATCGAAGAACTGAAGGAATATCACTCCTACGAAGGTCTGACCCAAACGTAGGGAAGAATAATAAACCGTAGACTTGAATAATTTCAGATCATGAAAAAGGATATGGGACAAATATGTTAAGGATGGATATTTTTTTGCGGATACCTACATACTGCCGTTTAAGAAAAATAAGGAAAAAAGAGGAATTCTTCCCAAGAATGAAGTTACTATCATTTAACAAACCCGTTAAGGGGGTGAAATATGTAGGGCTTCCTAAGGGAATTGGCTGCATGGTAAAATAAATAGCATCTTTTAGCTGACAAGTCTGTTATGTGCACTGTTTATGCAAGGCCACCTATGGGCACGTGCTGCATAGTCAAGAAAAAGAATTCTCAGAAGTTTGACATTTTTGTGACTAGAAGTCATGAAAAGGATTATGAAGATCTGAAAATATTTAAGGTTAGGATTATAACACATAAAGATGGGTATTGTCCAATGTATATAGAGATACATAGGTCAATGAAAACCATAATCATGTTGTGGCTGGGTCCGGAATTGAAATTTGGACTTCAGTACGTATCTCATAAGAATGAGAATCAAGCCATACATAGTTCTTGAAATGCAGTTTAACGTCGTTCAGGATGAAAGTATGAGTGATCTTAGTTTACGGTCATAGAATTCGGACCATAATAATGAATACACATTGTGTGTTTTCATGAGGACTTTTCAGCCAAGGGACTGAAAGTGAAATTTGGGGTTAGGCCCAAAAGACTTGGGGCTGGATTCGAGGGATACTCAAACGTTCCTACGTATCCCATAAGGATGGGAATCAATCCCATGTATTTCTAGAACTACCCTTTGTACAAATTTGGTTCGTACATGTGAAGGGTGAAAGGGGACTTTAGTGAAATGATGGTTTAACCTAAGATAAAAAGTTCAGGCATTACCATGTATGCACGTAGTCTTTTGAAAATGAAACATGATTGAAAAAATCAATGTCAATAATGGTTCCTTCTCAAATGAGAAAATCAAAGAATATTGTAGTTTATTGTCGTACCGGACAAAAGTGTTGTATAGTTTAACGTCATATAACAAGGACGAAAGTGAATCAAGGTAAAGATATTGATTCCAGGGGCGGTTTCACGAATCAACATCATATGAGATGGTGGTGAACCGATGTGAATAGGTTATTTTTGGGCTTGAACCCTGGGAGGTTGCCTACATACCCAGCCTGGAGGGCAAGGATCAAAGTCCGTGTAGTTCAATTAAAGAATGAATTAATGATCAAGTTGTTCTGGGGGACAATTATCTAATTAAAATGTTGTTGGGACTTACACATGGTTAGGGGACCAAAGAGAGTGTTATGGTTGAGGTTTTCTCAGAGCTCACGTGAGTCATACTCGGTGTGAGAAACAAGAGGTAATAACAACCTTAATGATGCACAGTTTAATGTCATGTAGGACATATTAAGGGACTATGCAGTTTAAAGTCTTGCAGTTAGGACTATTGGTGCTGCACAGTTTAGTGTCATGTAGCAGGGACAAAATAACAGTTTAATGTCATGTAGGACATATCAAGGACTTTCTGTACAGTTTAGCGTCATGTAGTTAGGACGATGGGGACAATACAGTTTAACGTCATATTGGACGAAAGGGGGATGGTGCATTTTATTGTCATGCAGTAAGGACAAAAGAGTGTACCATTTTAACGTCATGTCGGACGAAAGTGCGAATAGTTTAAGGTCATATGCATGGACCATGAATGGTGCAGTTTAATGTCATACTGGACCTTTGAGATTATATAGTTTAACGTCTTTCCGGACGTAAGGGACTTTTATACAGTTTAGCGTCATGTAGTTAGGACGTCATAGTTTAACGTCTTGCTGGACGTAAGGGATTTGCAAATAGTTTATGGTCATATACATGGACCAGGGATGATGCAGTTTAAGGTCATGCTGGACGGTTTAGGGAACTTTTTCATAGTTTAATGTCGTGTGGGACGAAGTTGCAGTTTAAAGTCATACTGGACCATTGCTGTATAGTTTAACGTCATATAGCAAGGAAGAACTGGTGCTGCACAGTTTAGTGTCATGTTGCAGGGACATATTCTTTTCTACAGTTTAATGTCATGTTGGACGAAAAAAAGGAAACTTTTTCACAGTTTAATGTCATGTAGGACAATTCAAGTAACTGTTACAGTTTAACGTCATGTTGGACAATAGAACATTTATACAGTTTAACGTTATGTTGGACGATAGAACATTGTTGTACAGTTTAAAGTCATGTATCTAGGACTAAGGTGAACCAATATAAGGATATCAGTTCTGGGGACTTTTTACAGTTTATCGTCATGCTGGACGATGAAAGTTCCACACAGTTTAATGCCATGTTTCTAGGACACAATATAGTTTAATGTCATCTCGGACAAAATATAGGAACTTCTGTACAGTTTAACGTCATGTAGATAGGACATAATACAGTTTAGTGTCATGTAGGACATAATATGAACCAATGTGATTGTTTTGGATCTGGGAACAATATTTTGTTTTTATACAAAATACTTCTTCAGAAATCTGGCATTAGTTGGAGTCGTGATGTGTTCTCCATCCATTGAGATTAGAGAATACGCTCCACTGGAGTAGACCTTATGTATTGAATAAGGTCCTTCCCATTTTGGTTCAAGCTTGGGAGGCTTCTTTCCTGGTATCATTGGTGCTCTGAGAACCAATACCAATTCTCCCTGAATGAACGAACGAAGACGAACTTTTTTGTTAAAAGCTCGTGCTATCGATTCTGATAGATTTCCAAGTGGTGAAAAGTGCACAATCTTTTCTCATCTAACTTTTCCAATTCATTCAACCGCTTTTGGGATTGCTCATCTGTAGATAACTGATCACAAATGGATATTCTGAGTGAGGGAAATTGAACTTCAATTGGCAAGACTGCTTCCGTTCCATATACCAATGAATATTGAGTTTACCGCGTTGCATTGTGAGTGGTAGTCCTATAAGCCCATAAAGCATGAAAGAGTTTATCAGGCCATGACCCCTTATCTTTATCCACCATCTTTTGCAGTATATTTGAAAGAGTGTTTTTGAAGGCTTCTATCTGGCCATTAGCCGCCGCATGATATCGAGATGAATGGTTGGACTTAATGTTGTATTTTTGATACAATTTCTTTACCTCAGAAGAACAGAAGTTGGTTCCGTTGTCCATCAATATGGTATGAGGGACACCAAATCTAGTAATGATGTTAGACTTGATGAAGCTAACAATGCATTTAGAACTGACTTCTTTGAGAGGTACTGCCTCTGCCCATTTGGAAAAGAAATCAGTAGCAGTAAGAATGTACTTAAACTGCTTGGCCGTAGCTGAAGGGTAACGTCCCACCACATCCATTCCCCATGTGGAAAATGACCATGAGTATTTAGCTGTATGAAGCAACTCTGGAGGTTTATGAATGAAGTTGGAATATACTTGGCATGAATGACACTTCTTTGTGAAATTAACACAATTTTGTATCATTGAAGGCCAAAAGTATCCAAGCCTTCGAATTTGATTAGACAGTCTATGTCCAGACTGGTGGGCACCACAGACTCTTGCATGCACTTCTTTTATGACAGCCATTGTCTCTTCACCATCAATACATCTGAAGATAACTCCATCAAAACCACGTTGGTATAGAATTTTCTCGAGGTGGTTTGGGCTATCATAAAGAGTAAAATTGACCACACGTCTCCGGATTTGTTCTTTCTCGGCTCTATCAGGTGGAAGTGTTCCATTTTGAAGGTATTCCCTGATAGGTGACATCCATCCTGTAGTATGACCATACGGTTCAGGAATGGGACTAATTTCATTAATTTCCTCTCTTCTGACTTGAACATAAGGTGAAATTGCACGATAGTGGGCAATACAGATGGTTGTCTTGTCCCGATTTGGATCTGCTAAAGCTGTGGCTATATTAGCCAGTGCATCAGCTTGAGCATTTTGTGATCTTGGGACATAAGAAAATGTCGGTTCTGAAGGGAATTCCAACATTAACTCTCTGACGTAATCATAAAAAAGGGATTAATTCTTCTTTTCTGATGGCATAATCCCCATTGACTTGTTTGATTACCAGGTATGAATCACCTTTCACCTTTAAGTGGTTCACTTGTGCTTGAAGTGATAACTCCAAGCCTGTAATGAGAGCTTGGTATTCGGCTTCATTATTAGTACCACCTTCCCACAATAGAAAGGAATAAGGTAACAATGCCTTATCTGGAGAAATGAGCACAATTCCTAAACCAACTTTGTTGAATTTAGGATTTTCCATTTTCTTCCCTATTGGACTTCTAGAAGCACCATCAAAATACATTTCCCATGTTTGAGGACTCTCTTGAATAGAGAAAACTTCCTCATCAGGGAGTTTGATATCTGAATACGTGTCTTCCACTGAAGGATGTTCAGCCAGGAAATCAGCCAGAGCATGGCCCTTAATTGCCTTTTGAGACACATACTGAATGTCGAACTACTGTAGAATAACCTCCCACCTTGTCAGACGTCCTGTAAGCATTGGACGACTGAGGATGAATTTGAGCGGATTATTACGAGATACCAGTTGGACCTCATGATTTTGCAGGTAGTGTCTCAGTTTCTGAACTGCAAAGATTAATGCTAGACAGCACTTTTCAATACTTGAATACCGGGTTTCTGCTTCAAGCATAGTTCTACTGAGATAGTAGAGACTATTTTCATTCCTAGCATCATTCTTTTGAGCAATAAAGGCACCCAATGATCGCTCTAAAGTTGTCACATAGAGGATAAGCGGTCTACCCTCAACAGGTGGCATTAGTACTGGTGGAATCAAGAGGTATTTCTTGAGAACATCAAATTCTTCTTGACATTCTTCAGTCCACTGGTAAGTGACTCCTTTCTTCAATAATTTGGTAAAGGGTAAACTTTTTCCTGCCAAATTGGCGATGAAACGCCGAATATAGGCTAAGTGTCCTTGAAGTCCTCTTAATTATTTCAAATTCTGAGGAGGTGACATACCAAGGATTGATTTGGTCTTCTCAGGATCGACTTCAATACCACGGTGGCGTACAACAAAGCCGATGAATTTTCCTAAGGTTACCCCAAAAGCACATTTTAAGGGGTTCATCTTCAAATAATGTTTTCGAAGCTTGTGGAATATGACTTCCAAATCAGCCAAGTGATTAGAAAGTTGTTTGGATTTAACCACCAAATCATCTACATAGCATTCAAAAAACTTCCCTAAAAGAGGTTTGAAGATACGATGCATGGCGCGTTGATATGTTGCACTTTCATTCTTTAAACCAAAGGACATCACCCGGTAACAAAACACACCTTGAGGAGATCTGAAGGCTGTATATTCCTCATCTTCTGGGGCCATTCGGATCTGATTATATCCAGAATATCCATCCATGAAAGAAAGTACTTCATAGCCAGCCGTCGCATCAATTAAGAGTTCTGTAATCAGAACTGGGAAATCATCTTTAGGACAATACCGATTAAGATCTCTGAAATCGATGCAAACCCTAATTTGTCCGTTCTTCTTCTTTACAGGGACAATATTAGCCAACCACTTGGGATATTGAACTTCTCTGACGAAGTTGGCTTTGATCAGCTTATCCACTTCAGCATCAATTTTGGAAGCAAAGGTTGGGTGTGTTCTTCTCACAGCTTGCTTAAAACCTCGATGTTATTTTGGTAAACCCAAATGATGAGTAGCAACATCAGGATCAAGCCCAGACATTTCTGTATAATTCCAAGTGAAAATATCTTTATTTTTCTTTAGAAAAGAAATATAAATCTCTTGATCTTCAAGGGTCATGGCCGCACTAATTAAAGTGGGTCATGGATCTTTCTCTGTACCCAGATTTACTTCTCTGAGTTCATCCACAGTGGTAGAGATACCCTCTTCAAATGCTGGAGGAGCATCTCTAAGATCTTCCTCTTCCTCTTCATCATGTGTTATTTCTTCCGTTTCTACTTGCAAAGTAGATGAAAAAACGAAATTCTCATGATCATAAGAGATGTCAAAATTTTCACATTTTGAATAAGAAGCTTCCATTTCCGATCCTATTGATGATAAAGGGTCTTCTTTGGGAAATAAAGAGGAGATGATGGATTGAGAATCGACATCATTATTCACCTCTGGTGTTGCTATAACTTCTTCTGGACTGATTAGCGAAGTATAGACTTGTTGGACTTCAGCAGATGAAATGAAAACGTCACCACTTATGCTTTCATCACTGCTTGGTTGGTTACCAATTTCTCCTATGTTGTCTAGCTCGATCGCCGTAATTGACATTATGGATCTTTCCATAAGAGTATTTTGATTTGGGCCTATTTTGCCAATTTGACTGATAGGTAACACATAATCTGTACTCACTTGTGAAAATGGATTTATTGGAATTTTCTCCAAACCATATGGAGCATTAACTTTTTTAATTTCCTTCATTGTAGATTTTTCTATTCCCTTCATGTGATAAAATTCCGCCTCAATGTATTGAGACTCACATGTCTTGAACGGGGCCTTATCACCATACAATGTTCCAACTTGACCATCGAAACAGTATTTGAGACATTGATGGTATGATGAAGGAATAGCTGCATGCTGATATAGCCAGGGTCTTCCAAACAAGATATTGAAAGCTGAGTCTTGATCAATAATCATGAAATCCGAATTGGATACAAGATCTCCAAACTAAGTTCTGAGTGTAACTTCTCCCAGTGGTTCTTGTTCATTTTTATCATATCCTTGTAACATCATGGTAGAAGGAGACAAATCAGATTCCGTGAGGCTCAATCGACGAAGTGTACGAATGGGCATGAGGTTGACTCCTGAACCATTGTCAATGAAAGCTCTTCGAACATCTACACCATTGACTTTTCCAGTTAAGTACAACGGTTTTATGTGCCCATTCACAACATCATCTTCATCTTTATCAGTAAAAGATATCACTGCATGGAATTCTGCAGGATTATTCTCTATGTGATAGATTTCAGCTGCAGCAATTTTAGCTTCAAACTCTTGAGGACTTGACAAAGCTTCGATGAGTGCTTCCCGAAGATCTTTTGACAGATTCAAAGAATCCAAAATTGATATCATGGCTGGTACTTGGTCCAAGTGTTTCAATATATCATACTTTTGATGTAGAGGTCTGCGTTTCCCAATAGGAATATGCGGTTTAGCAGGTACCTTGGAAGAAGATGCTTTGGAAGCTGATGCATCTTGTATTGAAGTTGGCAACATCCTTGGTTTTGGAAGATTAGACTGATTAGATCGATTTACTTGCTGAGATAAAGAATATGGAACCTTTAATCGGTCTTTTAAAATAACTGTGCCAAAACTGAGTTGGCCATTGGCAGAAGAACTTGCTTCTCTTTTTGAGCTCGCTGAAGGGCTCTACCACGAGTTTCTGCTGCATATACAGTGCTAGCAGGGGTAAAATTAGAGTAGTGGCTTCGGAAAGATCCACGTCTTCCCCTGTATCCTGAACCTCTAGAACTTCCTCAGATTCCCTTATTTGATACAGGGAATTCAGGCTCATCAAGACTGGAATATGGATCTGTTAATTGAATTATATTAACAGAACCAAAGATTAACTCTTCGTCTGATAAAGACTCTGCCTGGTTAGCCGATTTAGGCTATGCCGTTTGGTGGGACGGTGCCCGTGGCTCTGAAGTAGATGGCATGAAATCTTCCAGAGTCAAAGACAATTTAGCCTTTGATACATACTCATCTTCTCCTGATTCCTCTTTCTTCTTTGAATTGCGCTTCCCTTTTGAGGATTTGTCTTTTGATGGAGGCTTTACTGCAGCTTTTGTAGGAGACACAATTGGCTTCTTTAATTGTGTTCGCAAAATGGAATGGGTCCGATTGATTGTCTTTTTGACCATCCAATCATCATATTTTTTCGCAGTTTTGCTTTTGACTTCCTGCCACTCGCCCCCTTCCTCTGGATCTGTAGCGGTAATACACGCTACATGAGCTGAAGAACCCTTCAATTTTAATTGTACCAAGTCAACCATCTTTTGCCGGAGGTATTTAAAGACAAAACACTCCTGGATGGGATGCCCCAACATTTGATGAAAGGGACAATAATTGGGACGGTCTTCATCTCCTTCCATGTTTGGCCTCTTGGGCACTGGTAATTGAACCAAATTATTTTTTAGAGCTGAAATGAAGTAACCATCAACTTTCTCAATTAGGAAAGAGTATGTTTTACTCTTCAAATCCTAAAATTGTTTTCGTCATTGATCTCTTTGATCTTTTGGACGAAACAGCCTTTGTTGTTGGCGTTCAGGAGGTGGAGCCCTTCGAGAAGATGAAGGTTTTGAAGTAGAAATAGGTACAGGTGCTTGTTTAAGCATAACTGTAGCAGTTTCCGCTTTACCCATTCTCCTTCCTGGAGCTGATGGAATTATACGAGATTTAACGTTAGCCTGTATAAGGAAATCTTCAATCTGTTGAGTGATTGAAGTAAGGTCTCGAAACCCTCCTGTGTATTTCACAGGGATCAATGGCGTGCGTAATTCGTCACGCAAATTTGCCACAGAGATTGGAAACAATTCCTCCTGAGGGAGTGCTAAACTCAGGGAATATGTTAATCCCTTCCAATGAGCAATGAAATCAGAGACTCTTTCATTCTCCCTTTTCTTGTAGTTTGTAAGATCGAAAACTGTCGTTTTTGGAAAATTTGAGCTAAACTGGAGAAGGAATTTTTGACGAAGATCCTCCCATCCGATGACTGACCGGGATTGCAAGCTTGTATACCAGACAAAAGATGGTCCTTGCAAGGTTCGCACGAAGCATTTGAGTTTCACTACTTCTTGCTGCTCTGGAGTTCCCATCATAGGATCACAACAAGACACGTAATGCGTCAAATGTTGTTCAGGGTCGCCTGATCCATTGAAAGTAGGGAAAACAGGGTTTCCAAAACTGGATGGAGGAGAAATTGAATATACCCATTCAGGGTAAACTTTCTTTTCAGGTTGAACTTGCACCCGTTTCCCTTCTATAGTTTCTAACCGAGCTGTTAATGACTCAATAGTAGTTATTAACTTTTGAGAAACATTAGGTTGAACTTGGTTTTGGGTAGGTGCAATGAATGGAGCTTGGACAGACGTGGTGGTTGGTGCTGCAACTGATGGTAGTGCTGCCAACCGTTGTTGCGTTTGACCCATAGGATTAGACCTCTGAGGGTGTACTGATAAAGGAGGATATTCCTGATCCATCTCAGTAGTTACAACAAATTCCTTCGGCTGTCGGACTTCAGCATTCTTAAGAAGAAGACTACTCTGAAGTAGTTCTGCATTCAACCTTCTTAATTATTTCATTTCTTCCTCCTGTTGTGCAAACCTTTGCTCTAATGAGAGCGATTGACCTCCTTCATAGAAAGGATGAGAAGTAATTTGATTCTTTCCTTTCCCCTTATTGGATCCTTTTTGGAGAGGGGGAAGTGGGTTACTTGAAGGAATACCCAGAATTTGGGTAAGCCTTTGATTACGTGTGCGCACACCTTCTTCATTTAGGTCTGTGTACGCAACTTCTTGAGCAGGAACCTCTTCGTCTGATCCCTCTGATTGAACCTCATCTGGTGAATCAGCAGCAACGGCATTGATGACATTAATGGATGCATATTTCATGGAATCCTTTCTATCAGCATTTGTGTGATATTTTCTTCTTCCATGTCCATGATGAGACATGGAATTCCGTTGACTTGATCCCTCAGGAACTTCTTGGAGAACCGTCACTTAGAGAGAATCTCCTGATAGCTTGGCTCTTCGTTCCTCTTTAGACTTGTTCCATAATCGAGAGAATACTGACTTTCTCTGAGGGAGGGATTGAGGATTTGAAAAAGTCCCCAGTCCGGTGGACTGAGGATGTTCCTGCTGCTTCCGCTCAACTCCTCGAATCCCATTTGTTGACTCTGAGGGTTGGGTTAGAGAAGTCCCCAGTCTGAAAAGATGGGGTGTCTCTTGACATTCTATGTCTGAGATCTTCTTAAAATCTCTCTTGATCTTGCGAATCTTAGTTCGGAAATTAGCTGGATGTATTAAACTGTATCCACTTTTAACACCTGGTTCAATAGACCGTTGGATGATTTCCGAAACTTCTGTCATTTGATGACGTGTTTTCTCCAGACGAGAGGCTTGTGCAATATTCTCTCCTTCTTGATGTAGGAGCAATTCAACAACTTGTTCTCTATATACTTGATTTTGAGAGGAACTAGTTGAATCCTCTTCTTGAGAAATCTTTTGATTATGAACAAAGCCTATTGACTATGGTCGGCCATGGGCAATAACATTGCATGAGACCATTTTCGGCGGGCTTTGCTGACTGGAAAGCACTGTGAAATGTAGTGCTCCGTGAACACCCCATCATCTGATATGAACATCAGATGGAGCATTGGCAATTAACTGACACAATTTTCTTAGTGCGCCAAGGCATGAACGTTGAAGGGTTCTCTATTGCTTTTCAGCCTTCGGATACCGAGAGACTGATAGAGATGCCAAATCAATCTAGCATTGTAACCCTTATATTATCTTAATATGATTTTCATAATCACCGTAAGATAATACTTTCTTCTTCAATTGACAAAGAGTCTTCCATATGTTGAGACGAATATCATGGATTCCATCATCCGGCAACATATTTGGAATGTCTTACTGGGAGTCAGCCAAAGGCCAAAACATGACTGGTACTTCACCTTTTGCCAGTTTTTTCCTCATGTTCAGCATTTCCTCTTTATCATTAAATGAAGATTCTTCTACCTGTTTTGACCAGAGTTGGTGTTTCCTTGTTGCTTCATTAGGTTCGACAAGGTTGGTAGAGAGTCCGCTATTCATGCTGGAGGATGAATGACCTGGGGATGGTTCGGAGAATAACCTGAACCCCAGGCTATCCTCTGATGGAGAAAGAGTTTCACCAGCCTATAGTAAAGCATCAGACATGACTGGCTTCACGTTTTCAAGTGCCTCAAGGTAAGAGGGCTTTCTCGGCACTACATTGCCTTCTGAAGAATTTTCGAGACAACGTGAATCACTACTGCGGAGAGGACTTTCGCAGCGAAGTTCATCACCATGAGGAGGACCGTCATGATGGGTTACAGCAAAAGATGAAATCTCTTGCTCCTTGGTCTTCTGACCACACAGAGGGTTCCTGTGGCTCTCATCTGAAGAAGAATCTTCAAGATTGACCGAACTTTCATGAAGCAAGCCTTCAAGAGGAAGTGTCTGTTGAAGACCTTCAAAATTAATGTTCCCGTTATTGGGAACTGAGGGAGTAGAATCTTGAATTCCGACAGATAAATGTCTGAGGGCGTCAAGAACTCCAGCATCGAGCAAGGACTTGGTGCAGATTGGCCTTTGATCTCCTGACTGTGTTGGGCGGATCTTTTTCTTAGATTCCTTCTTACTCACTTTAGAAACCACTTGTTGACGAAAGTTGTTACTCTGAGCAGGTGTATGTGCCTAATCAGGAAAGATGGTCTGGTTAGGCTGACGATCTCCACTCAAATCAGGTGTATGTGCCTGACTTGGTTGTCCGTATGATATGGGGGAGTATGCCCCATAACCCTCTTGGACTGGAACAGATGTGTGTGTCTGTTCCGGAGTGAATCGTTGATGTGTCACTCCACTACTAGGGATAGATTTATGTGTCTGTCCCTGTGATGATGCTAAAGATGTTATGATATCCTGGCAAGCATCCAGAATATGAGAAGGAATTTTATTCTTCTCTTTCACCATTGACAAAATATGTTTGGTGACTTCAGCTGCCGGAACGGGGATATACGTCCATTCCGGGATTGGAGTAGGTGTATGTGCCTGCTCCTGTCCTCCTTTTCCAGTCATTGAATCCTGACAGTACTCAAGTGTGGAGGCAGAGAGTTGAGTCTGCCTCCTATTTTTTGTCGGGGCTTTCCGACTGACTTCTCCGTGCGCTACCAAGAGAGACTGTTGGTAGGATTGATTAGTATTAGGAGGTGTATGTGCCTGCTGATTACACTTCGCCAAACGTGGTTGACGAGATCTATCATATGTAGTCAGACGAGCCTGCTGACTAACTGGTGATGTATAAGCAGGTGCATGTTCCTGCCTATGGTACTCCACCGGAATTGCCTGGCGGGATTGGCGTGATGCTGCCAGACGAGTCTGCTGGACAGCGGGATTAAAACGGACAGGTGTGTATGCCTGCTCGTTTATCTCCACCAAGTTAGGTTGGTGGACTTCATCATATGTAGTCAGGAGAGCCTGCTGACTAACTGATGATGCATAAGCAGGTGTATGTTCCTGCCTATAATACTCCGCCGGAATTGCCTGACGGGATTGGCGTGATGCTGCCAGATGAGTCTGCTGGACAGCGGAATTAAAACGGACAGGTGTGTATGCCTGCTCATTGTTCTCCACCAAGTTAGGTTGGTGGACTTCATCATATGTAGTCAGGCGAGCCTGCTGACTAACTGATGATGCATAAGAAGGTGTATGTTCCTGCCTATAGTACTCCGCCGGAATTGCCTGGCGGGATTGGCGTGATGCTGCCAGACGAGTCTTCTGGACAGCAGAATTAAAACGGATAGGTGATTGTGCATGCTCGTTATTTGCCACCAAGTTAGGTTGGTGGACTTCTCCGGAGATGGCAGGGATGACAACCTGCCCATTGTTAACCGGATTCCGTCTCTTGCGGTTCATCTTGCCTGCTCGGGTTCGAGGAACCTGAGCTGAATGCCTGGAGTCGGTACCCTCATCATGTTGAGGGCGCACTACCGCACGAGTCTGGCGGCGATTATTGATGGGAGCCCTCGGGAAGGACTCTTGTCTTTTTGAATTAAGTCCCTGAGGGACCTGCTCATTCACTTCCTCAGAGTAAGGGAGTGAATGGAAATTGCGTTCCGGGGATAACGACCCAAAACGGTTGGAGACGGTAGTCAGCACCGCCTGCTTCTTGATCGCTGGTCGCCGTTGTCCGGACGACCAAGTAGAGTTGTTAACTTGTAGGGCTTGACGAGCGGCCTCCAGAGTTGGGATAGTATCGTTGCGACGGTACTCCTTAACCAGTACATTAGAAACCCAGCGTTGAAGACGCTGAGTTGGTGATGTCATCCTCAGAGCGGACGACGTTCCAGCAAGAGTAGCAGCATTGGTTTTCACAGCAGCAGACCTCACAGTAGAGGTGTTCATAGCAGCAGTATTCACAGGGGTGAATTTAAGGAAAGCCATTTTGTAGAAGATCTTGAGAAAGAGTGCCTATTCCATATAACAGACATAATCAAGATGAATCCGGCCACTGCATCTTTTGGATGCGCACATGTCAATGATTGATTTGTTGGCCCAAGGGGCGTAACAAATAAGAAGAACATCACTTTAACTTGGTTAAGGATTCACGTCGGGTTCACCATTTTTTGTTTCGCAGGGATTTCGGGGATGACCTCCTGGACGGGAGAT
This sequence comes from Viscum album, assembly GCA_963277665.1. NCBI lineage: Eukaryota > Viridiplantae > Streptophyta > Magnoliopsida > Santalales > Viscaceae > Viscum > Viscum album. The sequence continues at coordinate 283,765,641 of OY728151.1, read as the reverse complement.
TCAAACGTTTCGATCGGTTTCTAGCGGGTTTGTTCATATAACTGGAAACATCCAATGATTCCACATCCATTTGGACCTACTTTCCAAAGGTAGGCGCTCATTCGCTTGTGGACTGATGAGGCTTAGGAATTTACATTGGTCGAGAGGATGGGAGGTCGGACTCATCACACCTTTTTGAGGGGAATTATTGTCTACTCCGGGACTCTCTTTATAGATTTAAGTTATGTTCGTGAATCCTTATTACATTACCAAGTATAAAATGTGCTTTCCTTTAGTTTTAACAATCAATGATTAAATATGCAAGAAAATTAGAGAATGTTTTATATGTATTCGAGGTTATTCATCAATAGAGAATCATCTATATCTGTTTAGAGATTCTTGGTCAATGGTATCCTTAAAAACATTTATATAAAAGTCTCTTGGTCATTATGACGACCAGGCTTGTTTTAAAGCCACTCAGTGGGTCACTTGATGTTTATTGTCATTCAGAAGGATAGGGATTGTTTCAAAGTTGGGATCGAACCCATAAATGGGCTACCTACGTATCCTTTATTTTGGAAAAGGAATCAGAACCCACGTAGTTCAAGTAATGGAGTATGATGTTTATGATTGATGGCTCAAAGAAGAATTTCATAATTACTTTTACACTCTAAGCTCGCGTGAGTCATGCTCGGTGTGAGAAACAAGAGGTATTGGTAAAAAATTAGACAATTGTGCCATGAAAGATGCAATCATAAGAAATTGTTTGGAGCTTATGTATGTATGACTGCCCAAATAGATGAAGGTTTAGGATTTAATTTTAGGGAGAAAATCCATGAACATGGTCCATAAAGGTATATGTGCTTCATGGAGATTTGAATACTCTAATCTTAGGGCTTAATCCTAAGGAGGATGCCCAAATTAGGAGGGGACTTATGATTGGGTTTTACTCCTAAGAAGGATGCCCAAAATTATGACTGGGACTTATTCCTGAAAAGGAGGCCCAGGTTAGGGGACTTGGGGCTTACTCCTGAAAAGGAAGCCCAAGATTACGACTGAGTCTTATTCCTGAAAAAGAGACCCAAGTTAGGGATTAAGGTTTGGGGCTTACGGGGCTTACTCCTGAGAAGGATGCCCACATTTGAGATTGGGGCTTACTCCTAAGAAGGATGCCTGGTATTTGAGATTGGGGCTTACTCCTGAGAAGGATTCCCACATTTGGGAACTTTAAGAATTTGGGGCTTATTCCTGAGGAAGATGCCCAGATTAAAGGATTTATAACTAGGGATTATTCCTGAAAAGGAGACCCAGGCTAAGGATTCTCTCATCTTAGAGGATGAGGTTGAATGAAAGAACTCTCAATCATTGGTGACATAAAGATGTATAAATCACTAGGTTTTGAGAGATATTCCACCGAATTCCTTTCAGATAAGGAAGTCAAATCAAGAAATCATGCCATAAATGGCTTTGAAGAGTATCTTGAAGACTGAATCTTGAATAGGAAATGTGAAATGGCTTAAGAGGGGTAAATGGGAAAGATGGGCACCCAAAAAGGTAGGGGCGCGCAAGTCTTGAAAGGCGCGCAAGTCTTGCGTGGGCGCGCAAGTATTGGTCGCGCAAGTATACCTGCGCGACACATGGTGTACTTGCGCAATTTTCAACCAACATTAAAATACTTGAGAGACTCTTTATTAAACCCTTTAGAAACCTCTTGAGGTTCTTCCAGAAAAGGGACGCGCAAATTCTATTGAAGGAATAAGGTGGCGCACAAGAATGATCAGTTCCCTTAAGGGCTGGCCATTCAGGCGCGCAAGTGTTGATGAGTTTCAACACTTAGGCCTTCCTCCCTCTCTTTAGATCTTCCGTTCTAGGTAAGAAATTACCTTAGAAGTGTTCCGGAAGCTTTGAGAAGAGACTTTGGCATCGAGAGCTTCAATCCGAGTTTCTGGAAAAAGATCCTTTCGAATGGGGGGCCCACAGGGTCTATTTATAGGCAGGAGAAGACCCCGGGCGGTTACCGGGTGGTTATCACTTAGGTCGCGCAAGTAACTTGCGCGACCAAGAGCGTCGCGCAAGTGTACTTGCGCGACAATGATATAACTTGCACGGTGCAGTTGCTGTTGATCCTTTCTTCCTGACTTTGTCGATTTTTGATGTTTTCTTCAAAGGTTGAATCACATTGAGCTTAGATATTCCCTTTTCCGATCTTTAGATTCTGTGACGATAGGAGCGTCAACAATACTCAACCCTGATCATAATTCCCCACTACAGATGCAGAATCTCCTGTATGCATACCGAATGTAATGAGGATGGATATAAATCCACTATGAAGAGACACATCATGTTCATCTGGGATATATTTTTATCATCATGTGACTAGGTCACAAAGATTCATCATCACCCTACTGAGCCTTATAAAAGACTCAATACATGGACTTCCATCTTGTCTGCTGGCATCCACACAAGGTAGAAAAAATGAGTGCTTTCCTCCAACTAGTCCTCAGCCACCTAGGGGTTTGGAACACCATGAAACTTGGGAGATTTCTTCATTTTAAACTCATTCAATTCACTCATCCAGTGTGAATCCTCAGCTTTTAGTGATGGTGGTAGCTACTATTTAATGGGTGGTGGTATAACTGGTAAACCACCCATTAGAGTTATCTCCAGGACAAGACTCCATACCAATGACTCCTCACTAGGTGGAACATACCTGTAATAACACATAGTAATCTAAGTTGGATATCTACATAGAGGTATCCTAAATTAAAATAAGATGTACCATGGTCAATAGATTATGTCTGGGGAGCTAACTGAAGAAGGACATGGAAAACACAACCCATTTATATATGATGCATGTACAATTTTTTCCCTACAACTAGTGTACTCATGTACCAATTCAAAAATAATGTGATCAGAGTCCTGGTGTATGGACATGTTGTACATCGCACCAACATTGGAGTCCTTGGCATAAAATAAGAACTCAAAAAACTTAACATTGTTTCCACTAACCAATCTCAAAGACTCTTAGTACTAAAGTAGAACAGACCCCCTATGATACCATTTTTTTCATGACCTATCCCAGAGGGTCCCGTACCATGACTACCCCAATACCACCTCCAATTGGCCAGGGTCCATGGTCTATCATTGAGTAGGAATATCCCAAAAATGGGAGTCATTTTCTTAAAGTACCTCACACACGCACTGATATCCAAGGCCCCAAAATGGTGAAATTTTACAAATAAAAGAATGAATTCTTACATATAAGATCCACATAATAGTGTATTATAATAATGTATTGAAAGGTAAAATGAGGAAAAATATAAGCCCAACCAAAATAGTGAAGAGTTCATCCTGCTCCAAGGGAGAGGACTAATCCAAATGATTGCACCAGAAAACCCCTCATTCTGTTAATCTCCAACTACACTCCAACTGATCCATGTTCACCTAGGACACCATAAAAGTGTCATTGTCTTCCCAATACATAACACGTGCATGAAAATCTCATTCAGGGATGATTATAAAAATACATAGTAGGACACCCCAATAACAATAAATATAGATCACCAAGTATAGTAAGCTCAATAGTAGATATAATAATCAATGTATAATATAAATAAGGAACATATATATACTAAAGAAAGATTACACACAATAAGGTGTTCATAACCAGCTACAACCATAAGATTTTTCACAAACCAAAGCTTGTTCAAGGAGAAATCTCTCCATAAGCCATGCTACCATCAAAGACACTCGACGAAGAGGTATGAGACATTGGTCCCCACCGAAGGAAGTAATGTAACATCGTGAGATTTGGGAAAGTTTTTATTTTCTAATTTTTTTTAATATTTTTTATTCAACATGACACTAGAAATAGTTCTTTATATATATATATATATATATATATATATTAAAACACCAAGTCAAACATTCCTTTCAAACAACACTGACATGGCTTGCGATACAGGCAATAATGACTTGGTTTGTGCTACACGCAATACCAACATGGTTGCACTATATACAACATTGACTTGGAATGTGTTACACATTAAACCTATGTTTCTACCCTACAAAAATTAATTGTTATAATTATTTAAATGATGTCATTATAACCTATCCATTAAACATAGTTATATGAATAGTAATAACAAATTTTTAAATATTATTTCTTATATTTTTAAATAGATAAAACATATTGATAATAAAAGATATTATTTTTGATAAAGTCTTTTTTGGTTTAAAAAAATAATTATTTTGCATAGTCCATAGAGGTATAGTTTATTTTTAGGGCTCTTGACCAAGGTCAAGAGCTCTTGGAATTTAGGCTTTCTTCCGTGAGATTGTTTTATATTTTCGACTTATTTGGCTAGAATACTAGGTGAGGTGATGGTGTTGGGCATATTCATTGGTAGTAAGGAGTCACAACAGGCCGAGATGAAACGTTGGCATGGTATTGTCTTGATCAGTGGTGATATGGATAATGGATCTCATCAGTGGGTTCAGGATGGGAATCGAAGTGGCTATTGGCCTTGCGGTTTCAGATCAATTATATATTTGGTTTCAAACTAGATCTAGTGGAATGGGTTTTTGGGCCAAAGGATTTTCACAAGAATGTAGTGGGTGGTGTGGATGGTTATGTTGTTATGTGATAGAATCAATGTGTTAATTGGATGTCTAGTTGAGTGATGGATATGAACTTGGGTTGTAGTGAGGTGGCTGGGTGTAGAATGTAGTGGCAGTAGTGACTGAAGTGGTGATACCACTTCCACAGGTGCGTCAAGGAGGTCTGGAAGATGATGGTTAGGCTCTGGTAGATCTGGTGGTCTCCCTAGTCAGTGGAATAACATGCTTCTTGATTCTCAACCGGGTTGAATTTTTGTGAGTATTTGGGATTTATATTTTTAGACTTGGTCCACTGGGCATTCAGGCTATGTTTGGATTTTTGTGGTATTGTTCAATTTTAAATGACTTTGTTTCACTGGGACTTTAGGTGCTTAAATATTCAATTGTGCGCCTCTGATTGGAATTTTTCCCTATGGGATCTCAGGCCACAATACCTTAATTCTACATGTGTTAGGAAAAAATCCATCAAGGAAGATTTGAATAATTTTTTTATTATATTTATTGAAATAACAGGTTTTTTTTTGAAAAAGAGGGTTTCCAAGGTTATTTGTTGAGTTTCAGAGATATTATTGAAAACCTATATTGAAAAAGAACCATGAAAAAGGAATGGTTGATCGGGAGTCAGTACAAAAATCATGATTGAATATGGTTTGGAAACTTTTGTGAAAGGCATAATTCAAGACCAGAATATCGAAAAATGGAAAATTAATGAAGTACGCGAAATATTTTGAAATGTGCGTGAAAGATTAGGTTTTATGGAAGAAACTCTTGTTCCCAATTCAACATCAAATGGGGTTTTTCATGCTCAAAATAAATCTTACATGACACGTTGAATCTTCTGTGAAGGGGCTGGCGACACCTATAAATAAAAGGTGACCCCCCTCATTCAATAAAGCTCAACACGTAGAGAGAATAAGAGCCCCAAATTGAATAACATTTTTAAGAAAAGTGAGTTTCCCAAAATAATTTGTGTTGTGTTAATGCTAAGGATGTTCCGCATAATATTTGAGTTATGCGTAAGACTGAATTTGGGAGCAAGGGGTGTTTCAAGACAAATGTGGAATCTTGCGTGCAAGGCATTACAGTTGTGCGCAAGATGTAGTATGTATTGCATGGGAGACTGGAGGATTCCCATAAATTCTATGGTAAAGTGGTATTCATTAGTAATTGAAAGTTGGACATAAATATAGAATCAACATATAGTGGGGGATACATTCATTTGAGATAATAAAGGGAACTACATGTCTATAAACTCTGAGTGGATATTCTAAATAAGCAGTGATCACACTTTAGTTAAGAGAGTATTCATCTTTCAAATTGTTATTAATTGTAAACTAGGTGGGAAAGTGAGTCCACATATAACTTGTAAAGAGAAGTGAGTTTATAGTGAATTTGGTACATCAGAATATGTCGATGCATGCTCCTTGGAAGTAGCCCATTGACGGTGAACTAAGTAAAATTGTTATTTCATGTGCATGATTTATGATTTGTTTCTACTCTACAATGGGACGAAGAGTGAATTGAGTTTTTTTATAACAATAAAACAAGATCAGAAAGGGGAATTTGTTTTAATCTTTCAAACCATGATAAACCCCTCTCAGGGTATCTATCTCAATGGAACTAACAATTAGTATCATAGGAAAAGTTTGATATTAATTTTTTCCCTCAATGGAGGTCACCAATCCCAAAGGGATTCCACTTTTTGATGGGAATAATTTTAATCTATGGAAGAATCAGATGCAACACTACTTCTGATCTTTGGGAATGGACATGTTTATTGAAGAAATGAATGGTATCTTAGTTGACAACAATATTGGTTCTTTATCAGATACTGAGAGAAGAGAGATGCTAACAACAAGGGAATAAATGCCTTAGGGAAGCACTATCTAATGTGATATATATGGAGGTGATGTCATAAAGAACATCACATTAAATGGGGAAAAGCTATTGAATATATATGAAGAAGATTCCAAGTTAAGAGAGGAAAAGATGAATGTTCTTTGAAACAAGTATGAAGATCTGAGAATGAACACGAATGAGTTTTTAAATGCATTCTTTGACAGGATAAATATTGTAGTGGAAGACATGAAATGTATTAAAGAAGTCATTGAAGACATAAACATTTTAAAGCATGTCCTGAGGAAACTTCTAACTTGTTTCAATCCAAAAGTTTCAGTACTAGAAGCTAATGATCCAAAAGAGCTGACACTGGATGACCTTCATAATACCCTTTTATCATAAGAAATGAGAAATTATGTTAATGATGTTGTGGAAAAGGGGAAATATAAAGAGGTTTCATTTAAGGCCATGAAGAATCTCACCATTAGAAATTCACTATAAGAATAAGATACAGATGAGATGATTTCATTCCTTTCCTCAAATCTACAAAAAGTAAAATGAATGTTCAATGGGAAACTTCTGAGTTCTTGTTTTGGTATGAAAAGTTTGGTCATCTAGTGGAATGGTTCTCTAAAAAGTTTCAAGAATAAGATTAGGATGAAGTTGAAATTCCCAAGAAGAAGTCTTCAACATGTGTGAAAGGAAAGAAATAGTTCAAGAGATATTTATCTATGAAAAAGAAAAATCATTCAAAAGAATGTAACAATTTAGATGAATATTAGGTTGAAGATGTTGAAGATATAGGGAACTGAAAAGATCGTGGAGAAAATGTTACGGTGGATAATTTCAGTAGTACTCTGAAAAATGAGGAACTATCCTTGATGAAGAAGAAGAATAAATTGAAGGAAGAGTTGACGTGGAGGCTAAATTAGAATCATCCCTTGAGGAGATAGACATTTAGAGATCCCAAATGAATAAATTCAACAAATTGGTTCATGATGCCAAATTCTATATGAAAAAAATAGGAAGAAGAGAAGTCTGGGTTGGTAAATGAAATTGAAAAACATAATTCTTCTAGGCCAGATAGCTCAAAATGGTTGACGAACACAAAATAAAGACTGAAGAACAGAAAAGGGAGATCAACAACTTGAGTAACACAATGAAGGATCAAATAAAGTGTATCTAAGAACTTGAAGATGTTATCATCATATGATGAAAATTAAAGGATCAAGAAAAACTCTTGACTCCTAGTATGATAAAAAAAATGAAAACCATTCAAAAGACAAAAAAAATTTAATTGGATCTTAGTATCCATATAGATAAATAAGAAACAATCATGGTCAGATATTATGGCTGATGTGGGGCTTGACTAAAAATAGAAAACTGTGAATGTTAAAGTCAGATAGCAAGAAACTACTCAAAGATTGAATATTCCTTTGGGTATGAAGCAAAATCATAATATTCAAAGAACCCAAGGTGAAATTATAAAGGCAGAAGTGACATCAAGGAATTTACCCTACATCAGGAGTTATTTTTGTTTAAAGTTGGGAGATTCATAGAATGTATGTTCTATAGCGAATAGATATCTAAGGGCACAAGAAAACAATGGAATCCAAACATAGCACAATATTATATAACATATTTTAAGGGACATTGATTTTGGTATGGAGGATTTGGTCTCATGGCTAGATAATAAACATCAATCATGTAGAGGAATGTGCCAAAGCAGAACCCAAGTGGTCACAATCAGAAAATCAGAGAATCAAAAAATGAGTTGAAAATAAAAAAAATTATTTAATGCTCTATAGGATAAAGTCAGTCTATCATACTCTGAGGAAGATCATTATTTACAATCAATTATGAGTATGAATTCAAAAACATATATCAAAAAGAAGAGAGTTGATAAGGAATTGGTTGCAGAAATTTCTCGCAAAGAATCCAGATGTTATGGTGTATGGATCTTTGACAGTGGTGTCACATCTTACATTATAGGTAATAATGATCTTGTTAAAATGCTAAAATATGAAAATGAATGAGTTTTCATGTTTGGAAATTATGGAGCCCTAGAGATTGTTAGCCAGGGAAATGCTAGATTTTTTGGGAAAGAAATAAGACGTGCAGATGTCTTGGTAATAGAAGGTATGAGCCACAATTTTCTTAGCGTATGTCAAATATGCGACTCTGAAAATTTTATAAGATTTAATAAGAAGTCATGTATCGTCAATGGAAGAGATGGTGCAGTTTTCCTATAGGTAAAATGGACCAAAGGAAATATCTACCTTGTAATTTGATAAGAAGATATATGCTTTTTTCTAGAGAGGAAGAGAAAAATTTGTGGCATAAACGATTGGGTTATCTATATCGACCATCCCTAGAAGATATGGAGAAGTGTGATGTAGATAGAGACCACCCTAGGCTGTCACGTGATCATACACATATGTGAGATGATTTTCAATATGGAAATATCATCATAAATACTTACAAAGAAAATGAAAATATGTCATAAAGAGTTCTTGAGTTGGTGCACGTTGAGGTTTATAGACATATCTCACCAATATCCATTGAAGGTAGGAGATATTATGTTCTTATGGTGGAAAGATATAGTATAATGGCATGGGTATTCATAATTGACCATAAGTATGATGTGTTCCATTGCAAAAAATAGTATCATAGGGAATATGAAAGGATCCTTGTGTAGAAAATTTTGAAGTATCATACTGATAAATGTATGGAATACATAAACAATCAAGTAGAAGGCTATCTCAAGAAACATGGGATAAGGCATCAAGCTTCTTTAGTGAGAACTCATCAAAAGAATGGAGTGGTTGAAAGGTGAAATTTGATAATCAAAAACATGGCTAAAGCAATGCTTATTGAAAAATACCTACGAGATAAGTTTTGGAAGGAAGAAGTATTGATATTGGTCAAAATTTCTAAAAGGGATATGTTATGTTTGAAGTAATGAAAGACTATATAAAATTTGGTACAAAAATAAGACAAAAGTACAATAATTCAGAATCTTTTGAAGTAAGTTCTTATTCTCAGAAATGAAAAAAGATGAAATTTGAGTCACATGGAGATGAGGGGATATTCCTAGGATACTCTGAAAAAATAATATTATATAAATTATTTAATAAGAGATTTAGAAAATTAGTTGATAGTAATGATGTCACAATAGTGGAATATTAAGAGAGAATTCAAAAACACATTGAACAGTTTCTTGACGAATGTGATCAGGAGGAAAGAAACAAATGAGGAGAAGATCTGGAAGATGTTGATTTAGAAGAATACACTAATGGTGAGAAGGATTAAGTAATGTTTGTATCTACATAGAATGTAAATATTCAATCTATTATTAATAGAAATAATATCATTGGTGATCAGAAAGTGTCAGTTCATACATGAGGAATGAAGTCACTACAACATAAATGTTTCACATCTCAGGTAGAGGCTAAATACATTATTGATGCTACTAAAGATGAAAACTGAGTTCATGCTATGAATGAATAGCTATATAATATTGAAAAAAATTCAATATGGGAGATTGTTTTGGGGCCAATAGATAATGTCATTGGGACTAAATGGGTCATTCATAATAAGATGAATGAATATGGTGTAATGATTCAAAACAAATCACATCTAGTGTGAAAAGGTTACTCCCAGATATAGGGTATCGATGTCGACAAGACATTTTCACCTATTGAAAGGCTGGATACAATCAAATTATTCTTTTCCATTTTAGTGCAATAGAAGTTCAAGGTTTTCCAATTGGATGTTCAATCTGCATTTTTGAATGGGGTTTTGGAAGAAGAAGTGTATTTTAAGAATCCATAAGGTTTTATCATTCATAAAGATGAGAACAAAGATTGTAGGTTGAATAAATCACTATATGGGATGAAACAAGGACTAAGAGCATGGTAAATGAGGCTTGATATGTATTTTAAGAAGATTGGATTTTAGTGTGGTAGAGTTTATTACAATGTATATTTCTAAAAAAACAATAATCAGAAGATGATGGTGCCAATTTATGTTGATGACATAATATTTTGTGGATCAGATGATGCTCTGTGCAGATTGTTTTCCAAATTCAATAATTTTGAGTTCAAAATGTCAATGATTAATGGGTTGAAATTCTATCTTGTTTTACAGGTGGAACAGGGGAGGAGTAGCACTTTCAATTTTCAATGAAAATATGCCAATATGGTTCTGAGAAGATTTGGAACGTAAAATTTGAAGGAGATGAAGAATCCAGTTGATACCTGGAAAAAACTATCAAATGAATATGATAAAAAGAATTTTGGTATCACAGAATATAGGTAAATCATAATAAGTTAACTATATTTGACATAGACAAGACGAGATATTGATTTTTCCACATGCCAATCAGCGAGATATCAATGAAGTCCCATGTAAATACAAATGCCTACAGTGAATATAATACTTCTTTATATTTAGGGAACTTCGGATTTTTGTTTGATGTATAATGGTAGATCTAAGTAAGAGCTTTTGTGATATAAAGAAGTAGATTGATATTGGTTCTACAGATGACAGGAAATCAATTTCTGGTGGTGCATTCTATCTTATAGGATTGTGCATTTATTAGTTAAGAAAGAAACAAGATTGCAATTCATTGATCACCGTAGAAGCTGAGTAAATTGTCTCCTATAAAGCATGCACGCATTTATTATGGATAAAGAAGCAGCTTGATGATTTTGGAGTTTAATTGAAGTCTCTGTTTAGAATCTAGTGTGATAATTCGAGTGCTTTAAATATTATGAAAAATTCAATCCATCACTCAAGGACAAAGCACATTGAGATCAAATATCATTTTATCAAGAAGAAGGTGGAGTAAAGGCTTAGTAAGTTGGAGTATGTGTCTATATAACTACAGGTTATGAACATTATGTCAAATTCATTACCCAAGGAATCTTTTGAGATGCATCGATCAGCTCTTGCAGTCCAGTAGAGTCGCCGCACTTGAAAAAATGTGGATGTGGAACACCTCCCCCCTCCTCGAGGTATGGTGTGTTATTCTCTAATGTAAAAATATGTGTTCCTTAAATTGCACAGACCACAAAAGAGTAAAATTTGGGTTTTTTTACAAAGGGGTAGAAAGTGTGACTATTCATGGGGGAGAAAATGTCTCTGTCGAGTGATGGGAAGAAGCTGGTAGGTGGAGTGGCAAGATATGGGGAGCACAAAGAGATTCAGGGAGCGCAAAGAGATAGGGGGAAGCTACTAGGTGGAGCAGTGGGATAGGGGGAGAGAAACGAGATAGGGGATCATCATGATGAGAGTATGTTTTTCTTTGGTGTTTGAAGTGATCAGTTTGATCTTAGCTTGGAAAAAAAAGAACCCAATAAGTGAAGAAGGAGGGGCTTTAAATATGACAATGCTATTAGTTATTTATCAAAGAATATATATCACAACAATTGAAGTTCGTGATAAAAGAAATGTATTGATATCAATTTTGTGTTATGAATTGGTGTCAGAAATTAAGTGATTCATTGACGAACTTTTCATTTACTCTTGGTTATTTTGATGAGCATAGCTCATTTTGGATTAGAGTATGTGTTGAGTTAATCCTTGATCAATATCAAAATCGAAAGTGGAGAATAGTGGATTAAGATGGAAGGATATTTATTGAGGTATCTAATAATGAAAGATTTTTCAAAAAACCCAGAGGGGGATATTGTTGGGTAAAAATCCATCAAGGAAGCATTGAATCATTTTTTGGGTTGATTGTGTTTATCGATAAAGAATATTTGTTTGTTAACAAAGAGGTTTCCAATGTGATTTGTTGAGTTCCATAGATATTGTTTACAACCTATGCTGAAAAATAACCATGAAAAAGGAATGGTTTATCTAAAGGTAGTACAAAAGGCAAGATTTAATGTGGTTTGGAAACTTGCACACAAGGAAATTTTCAGGACCAGAATGTCAAAAAATGGAAAAGAACTGAAGTATGTGAATGATTTGGAAATGTTCACAAAGGATAAGGTTGCATGAAAGAAACTTGTGTGCCCAATGTGACTTCAAATGGGGTTTTTCATGCTCCAAGAGAATCTTGTGTGACATGTCGAATCTTCCTCCCAGGGGTCAGCAACGACCATAAATAAGAGTTGACCCCCCCCCCTCATTCGATGAAGATCAACACATAGAGATAATCCGAGCTCCAGATTGCATATGATTTTTAATCAAATGGAGTTTCACGAAAGATTTTGAGTTGTGTGAAAGCTAATAATTTGAGCGTAAGATTTGAGTTGTGCATAAGATTAGTGTTACGCACAAGGGGTGTTCATGAAAAATAGTTGAATCATATAAGCAAGACATTGAATTTTAATGCAATATGCAGTAAGTGTTCTGATAAAAATTTGAGGTTTCCCAATAATACTGTGATAAATTGGTATTCCTCAGTTGATGAAATTAGGACATCAATAGAGAATCTACATACAGTGGAGGATGAATTCATTTAAGATAATGAAGGGACCTTCAAGTATATAAAATATTAGTGGATCTTATGAAGATGCAGTGAGAACACTTCAATTGAGGGAGTAGTGATCTTTCAAATTGTGATTGGTTGTAAACTATAAGGAATAGTGAGTTCACTTTGAATTTGTAAACAACAGTGTAGTTATAGTGAATTTGGTACATCAGAAAATTTTCGGTGTATACTATGTGGATTTATCCCATTTTAGGTGAAACAAGTAAAATTGTTTCTTCTTATGTGTTCTTTAAAATTTTCTCATACTCAATAATGAGAAGGATAGAGAAGTGAGTTTTTTCTAACTACAAAACAAGATCAAAAAGTGGAAGTTGTTTTAATTTTCCATACCCTGATTCACCCCTTCCCTCTCTGGGTATCTATTCTAGTGGACCTAACAATATTTCTCTATCCTTGTGAGATTGTAATGGGTCTTCCCTATCCCAGTTCAAAAGGGACTATTGGATTATTTTTATTTTATAATAATGGGGCTAGCGCCCAACCATTCCAGTAAAAATATCGTTATCTCGAATGTACTGATTTTAATAGAAAAATAGATTTTAGAAACATTTAGGAATTTAATTTGATAAAATAAATATTTTTTTGAATTTATAATTATGAAATTACCCAAGGGATAATTTTTGTTATTTTTCTGAGAAACATCATTTTTTATGAATAGTGAAAAGACTGCTTTTTAGTTAAAGAATACCTTTTTGTTTAAATAATAAATGTTATTAAATTTGTTTATAAATTTATTTAAGGAAAAATTAGTTCAATTATAGATCTATTAAGAAAATTTAATTCATTTTAATCAATTTCACTTTGAAATTCAATATGAAAACTTAATAAACTTTTGAACTTCTTTTAACTTTAAAAACTAGGAATTTGGTCACGGATATGGGATTATCATTAATCTTAATTTTTCCACTTCAATTAATTTAATTTATAAAAAGAAAAATAAACCATTTTAATCAGTATAATAAATATATTCTAACTAGATAATGTTTATTTTTGACCAAACTGATTTGTATAGTGATTAAAGTTAATCAGAGTGATTAAAGTAAAATTATGATTCATTAGGGACTAAACCTTAATCATAGGATTCGAAATGACCGATTCACTTGTCCAAAACCCATTTCTAGGAAATATATCAGAATAAATCCTTCTATTATTTATTTTTTTATGACTTTTGATAGGTAATAACATGTATACACCTAACATGTTTTAAAAATTTACAATTTTGTGCTTTTCCTTCCCTATAAAATTCCACCAAACCCCCACCTTATCACACCTCCAAACATATTAGGTTTAGAAAAACTGTACATAGTAAACTTACAACGATAAATATTTTACTCTTAGAGGCCTTACTTTGGGTATAAAACAATCCAATGAACCCATTTGGCACAAACCAAAAGGAGTTACCCGATTAAGAGGTAACATCTTTTCTCAAGTCATTCCTTTTATTTTCCTTATCCACCACCTCCAATATATTTTTTCCATGATTTTATAAAAATATTGTATAATATATATACTAGGATGTTATTAGGAAAATTTTTACCTATATTTACAAAATCCATCATCTAATGAGTAATGAACTTACTGTTTACGTGTACGTTGAAATAACGCCTCACTAAACAATGATTGTTCAATATTTCTTATCACCTATCATGGTGTAAATTATGATGGAAACTATTTTATATATGTTATATATTATATTTATTATTTATTTAATCTTATTTATTAATTTTACAACACATATCTTTATGCTTTCCATTTGGTGTTAATACGATAATTTCGTTTGAGGAAGTGTTGGCTACTGCCCCCTCAAAGCGACGTGATTCGTTCACACACTACATTGAATGTATTAAGGATGGATTTAGTAAATATATATGATATATATTATATATTTGATATAATAAATATAATTTAATTGTGATATATATACATATATATACATATATTTCTTTTAATAACTTTCTCTGAATACAATAATTAAACGGAAATACCGTTCATGTGTACATACAACCTATCGTCTCCATGAATGGTGTATTTCATTTCATACATTTATATTATATATATTATTGTTATAATAATATATTTTATATATATTATATTTATATCTTGATTTAAATTTTGGAATTATGATATATGTACAAGGACCAACAATATAAAAAATTAAGACACATACGAAAAACAAAGGAAATATTACCCAAAGAGAAACCTTAACATATGATGTTTAACAAGAGGGTAAACTAAAGTTGTAATCAAAACATATATGGTATTGGATATAAGAATATGTTTATTTAAAATATTTATAATAAATTTATATTTATTATACGAATAGTTTTAATGAGTATGACGAGAGTCAAGACACAAGGTAATGGGATTTCATCTCCCTTATTATTTCTCTAAGATACATGCTATGTTCACCACTCTTTTTTTATGGTGTATGTACTGACCATAATTTTATTCCATTTATATTATACATAAATTTATTTTCATTCACTTATAAAATTTATAATCCTTATTTAATGGGGTTTATGTTTAAAAAGTTACCAAATCATTAAAATGGTTTTGCCTCAATTTTCCCTCTTCAAGACCCATGTTTTATTATGCACCTAAATTCTTTTTCAGGGTGTATATACTTCTATTTTTTATTTTATATCATGAAACTATTTATTTTCATGAAATTTTAAGATTCATTTAATTTCATTTTCTTACATGGAGAGTGTGTTCCTAGGTTACCATGTTATTGGAGTTTATTGAGACAATATCATCATTGTTTCAAGATTGTTTCTATTTATGCTTCACGTGATGAACTCTTACTACCAAAATCTTAATAAATTCATGATGTTTCTTCCCCTGTACTTATTTATTCTATACTCATAAATTTGAACAATATTTTTACTCTTTGGTACATAAGATAGTTAATAAAGTGTTTTTAAGAAAGCATAACTTTACCCTCTCTTTGGTCAAAAAATCATGTTCTCTAAAAAGATTTTCCATGAATATTCTATTAATCTCATATAAATCATTCAAAGTCATTTTTTACCATTTTTTTCTTTTACCAATCTCTTCAAAGTAATTTTTTGTTGCTTTCTAATCAAGGAGTTTTTCTAACCTTTTTACCGTGCAAAAGTAATATTCTATTTACCTCGTACAACATGTATGGATTTATATATCTTCAATCCTTTGAAGAATTAATTTCTTTTTTAATTTTTAATTTATGCAAAATAATTAAAATAGATTTCCAAATAATTTTTTATAAAAAATTAAACTTTATTTTATAATTATTCATTTAAAATGATTTTAAAAATGTGTTCAATACTTATCTCAATGGTTTCAATGTATTTTCAAAATATTTTCAAGATTTATTTACATGCTTTTAAATTTTTTTCAAATAAAAAGGTTTCTAAATTGTTTTGAATATTATTTTAAAAAAATTAATGAAAAAGGTTTTCAATATGATTTCAAGTATTATTTATAATTTTTCAAGATATTTTATATGAAAATTATTTTCTAATGGTTTTATGTATTAAAAATAAATTTTCAAAGAAGAAATGATATTTTCATGAAGAAACAATTAAGAAATATTTTACAAAATTATTTTCCATATAAGATGAAATTTATTGATATTCCTCATTCCCGTATAAGATATGATCTAAATGTTCCCTTCATATTGTTTTTATGAATGGGTTATTTATAATGTCATGGTCTTTATCAAACTAGTTTCTATTTTACAGGTTATGTGTTTATGAAATAAGATTATCTTTCATGAGTTATATGTTTATGAAAACAATTTTTATTTCATTTTTTTTCTTTTGATGAAATTATTACAAAACCTATATCTTTTTCCACTGGTTATGATATGTTTACATGTTTATGATCCTAATTTCATTTCAAGGGTATTATATGAATTTTTATTATTTTGTGAAACATGTATGTCTAATTTCATTATGAGATATATGGGGCCTAAATATCCCTATAATTCATTGGGTAAAGATTTATATCTCATGAGACATACATGTCTAGAAGAATAAATGAACATTTTTATTAATTATAGGGATATAATAGGAAATGACCTTGGTTCAATAGTACAGGGTTGGAATAAGGTGTCAAATCTTTTTAGGAATACAGGGCTGTATAAGTGGTGAACTCAGTTCAGTAATACAGGTCTAGAACGGGTTGCGATCCAAGTTCAGTAAACGATTTTTTCCACTAGGATGGTCTTGGAAAAAAGGCCTTGAATACTATGGAAATAATTATATATGCTTATGTTTACACCATAATTCCATGTTTTATTCCTATGTTACGCATTCATGGCTTATGTTCTTTATTTCATTAAGATTCATGTATTAATAAATTCCAATATTTATTCCACAATTCATGCATATGATCTTTGATATATAGGGTATGATATTATATTTTCATGCTAATGTTATAATACCCCTATGCTCGTTATTATTATTATATATATCTAATGTTTACCCTAATGGTGCATTTTCGCTCATACCTTTCTTATGTTTCATTTACCCATGTTATGAAGAAAGGTTTTTTGTGGAAATAGTAAAGGTGTAGATCTTTATGGGAGTCATTGAAATTCTTTCCCTAGTATATAATATTTTGTTTCAATGTTTCCAAAGCCACTAAACTATTATGGTTCTCATGGAATATATTTTTGTAATGTACTAAATATTAATCTAAAATGATGTAATATCCATGTATTCCAAGCATAGGTCTGTATAGTTGGTACCAAGGGAAAGGTTTAGTCAAACTTTAGAAATGAGGTTGATAAAATATTGGTGATATCCAAATGTATATTTCTATGGATACATCTATGAATGTTCCAAAGGATAAGTATAAGGATGTATTAGAATTTAGGAAAATGTCATGTAATTTTGGTAAAGGATAGATTGAGTGGTGTCTTAGAAATACATCATAGTCGGGATACTACAAGTGGATGTGGTTATGAAAAAAATATAAATAGGGGTAACAACTTTGAAAAATGTTCTAACCCTAAATCAGGGTAATCTAGTAAACAACAACATGACTTCTTGAAAAACTAGTTTGAAACTCCTAGAAGATATGCTTTGGGAATACACAAACTCTTCACGAACAATCATGAATGATAAAAATTTAATTTGGTTATGAATAACATAGGATAAACCTAGTTTGAAATATATTAAGGAAGGTTTTATGATTTATACATCCTATAAGTAATTATTTTTTGGATTACATGGTTTTATTCTATGATAAGTAATTCTCCCACTATGCTTTTGGTGTTAGATAAGGGAGAGAACTAGAAGGAACTAGATTAATATTAAATATAATGGATGGTTTTCAAATGAGAAGTCATGTGGGATGATCATTGGAGTGAGATATGTTATGATCCTTCCAAATCATATTTCATGTAACATAATTAAAAATGAATACCCTAACCAACTCTCGAACTCATCAATGAAGGGAAATAAGGGTTTTTCTAAGATTTCAGGTAATGGAGACCATGTGGGAAGGAATATTCTATTTCCTATAGTTAAAGAAGGTCTAAATAATCACAAAAAGTGAATGTATTAGAGGAATGAAGATATTTTTTGACTATGCTAAAGAAGGACACAAAGCAAGTGACTGCAAGGTAAAAATGAAGAGTTCTATTAATGAAATTGATGAGAATATTGGCCACCCTAAGTCGTTATAGAAGGTTAAATGTTTTGACTGTGGAATAAATGGTCATTATGAAACTCAGGGTCCTAAGGGGAAAGCTCATAAAGAGGATTAGTAAGGTGGTTTGAGTAATGGTTACAATGCTGATGATGAAGAGACTACCGATTAAATGTTAATTTAAATAGGTATTATATAATTGGATGAGGTATCCATTATAATGGAAGTAGTATTAAGTGGGATAATAAAAGTTTTATGTATTTGGATTCAATAAGTACGTTAAATGAAAGGTCAAATATATAAGGATTTTTCTATTTATGTTTTTTCACTACAGATTTACAATAAAATGTTGAATGGTTCGGATGGAATAGAAAAGTGATATAATGGAAAAGTGATGTCATTGAAAAAAACATGTTTAAGGGACAAGTATCACATAATATGTTTTATATGTTATTAAAATGTTGTTTGGATAATGATATTGGGATATGAATAAGTAAATTGGAAGGCACTAATTACCCAGAAACTAATTAAGGACATGTAGAAAAGTAGGTCATACAATCACATATGATGTTTAAAACTTATTACATTTATGAAATATATCTACAAATATATGGAATAAGGAAGCATTAATGTTTTCCTAAAGGAATTTATGGTAATTTAGGTCGTTACTAAGCTCGAAGAGAATTTACCATGAGGATATCCACATTTTTAGAATGTGACAACAAAGAGATACTTTATGATATATGGGGGATCAATGTTAATATTGTTTTGTGACTTTATTTATATGGTTTTGGATTTTCATATATAAAAATATTTATAAGGTTATCCATTTATGAAAATTATATGTTAAACTTTGGATGACATATTTATGTGTTGAGATTGTATTGAAAACCTTAGTTAAAAGGTTATTTAGTGATTAACCTTATTTCAAGGATGTACATAATATTTTCTAAATTATGTTAAAATGGTTTTCTAAGAGTAGACCATGTATTTCATGTAACGACCAATCATGTCTGGTAAGGCCATGGGTCTTGAATCTGTGACTGAAGTACAATAAGGTTTTAAGGCTTACCACTAGCCAACGTAATGTCCGGGTTAATATATGATTATTTTTTATGAATAATTATTTATGATGAAACAATAGTGTTAATTTTTATGTTTATATATTAATTTATTAACAATATTTATTTTTATGAATATTTACAGATAAATAGGTATGATTTTCATTATGTTATGATCCTTAAGATCCTCTAAAACATTATTTTACCACTTTAGGCATAAATGTTAATTTCTAGACCTCCATCACATGATGTAATGAATGAATTAGAAATTTTTAAAAGCATAAATAATGAATGAAATTTTTTTATAAAAATATATCAATTATTTTTTTCTTCTATATATTCTTTTCCAATAAAATAATTACTCAATGTTATGATAACGATCAAAAGAAAATGTATTGTCATGGGACCTTTTTTTAACCGATGGCCTTTTAAATCATCACAAATTTATGTTTTTGAGGCCCTTAAATTTTCTTCAATAATTAAGTTATTTTTTTGATGACATCAATAACTAGCTATAAATATTTATGATTTTCCTCAATGTCTAATTTTCAATCCAAACCTATGTTCTCATATGTGGAAACACATTTATATTTTACTTTGGGTAACCATTATGGTTCCAACATTCCCTTTTTAAGGGAAGTTTTATTATTAATATTTATGATGTTGGTTTATATGAATGAAACTATCAAATATTAAACCTTTAATAACCCATACAAAATTTGAGGGAAAAATTCATTTTAAGGGTGGTCGAATGTAACACCCTGAGATATTTTGAATTATTATTTTTGACTTAATTTATGTTTATAATATTTTACAATTCACGCGACACAGGAAATAGTACTTTATATGTATATATATATATATAAACTCTAAGAAAAACATTCCTTTCAAATGACATTGAATTTTCGAGAGACACATGCCATACCAACATGACTTAATCTATACACAAGACTGACTTGTCTTATGCTATACAAAACACTGACTTGGTGTACGTTACACGCAACACAGATGTTTCTATGAATCATTTTTTAATTGTTATAATTATATAAATGAGAGAATTATAACAAAGACATTAAACATTTTTATATGAATAGTAATAACTAATTTTCAAATATTACTTATAATATATTGATATGGATAGAACATATTGGTAATGAAAGATATTATTTTTGGTAACGTACTTTTATGTTGAAAAATACTATTTTCTCAAATGAACCACTTTTAATAGTAAAATTTATTTTATACCCATTAATAAATTTTATTTGATAAAAAAAATTATTTTTTTAATTTAGAATTTTGATATTACCTTAGTTTTTATTTTTGGTACTTTGTTGAGAAACATCAATTTTTTCTGAATCGTAAAAAAACTACTTTTTAGTTAAAAATTGACTTTTCATTTAAAAAATTATTAATATTAAATTATATTATTATTTTTTAATGCCATGTTATGTCAACTATAAATTTATTAATATAATTTAGAATATTTTAATCAATTTTACTTTGAAATGGAATATAGAAACTTAATTTACTTTTGAACTTCTTTAAAATTTAAAAACCAGTAATTTTGTCTTGTCTGTGGGATTAGCATTAATCTTAAATTTTCTTTTTATATGATTTGAATTTATAAAAATAGAAATAAAAAGATTTAATTGGTATAATATATTTATTCTAATTATATCATGCTTATTTTTTACCAAAATGATTATTAAAAGGGATTAAATTTTATCACAATGATTAAGGTAAATTTGAGCTAAATCAGGGACTAAACCAAATTATTTTGAGCCCAAATGGACTATAAAATTGTTAAAACCCACTTTTTTAGAAATAGTTTGGCCATAAATATTCCATTATTTATTTAGGTTCGTTTTTATGGTTCGTTTTAGGTAATAACTTGTGTACACCTAACTTGTTTTAACAAATTCCAATTGAGTCCTTTTCCTTCCCCATAAAAGGCCACCACATCTACCACATCATCACACCTCTAAGAAATATTATTCTAGGAAAATAAATTCATAATAAAATTACCAAAATCAATATCTTCCACATATATTCCTTCCCTTAGTATGAAGTCAATCCAAGGAAGACTATTGGCTAAAACCAGAAGGAGTCACATGATTAAGAGGTAACATCTTCTCTCAAGTCCTTCTTTTTATTTTCATAATCCACCCCTTCACTAAATTTATTCCATGAATGTATAAAAAAAATATCCAAAATATAATATTATGTGTTTATTCTAATTTTTTTACCTACACATAATCACACCTCTAACTAATGGTTCACGAACAAACTTTTTACATTTATGACGAACTACTGCCTCACTAAACGATGATTGTTCAATTTTCCTTACCGCCTCTCAGGGTTGAAATTATGATGGAAAATATATTTATATATTTTATATATTTTTTATTATTTATTTAGTATTATTTTTTCCTTATATAAAAAAAATACTTTTACATTCTATTTGGTGTTAATATGATAATTTTGTTTGAGGAAGTGTGGACTACCTCCCCCTCAAAGCGATGTGATTCATTCACAGAATACATGGAATGTATTACAGATGGATTTAGTTAATATATATGATATAATAATGCTAATTTAATAAAGATTTATATGTATATATATTTATATTCCTTTCTTTCTCTCAACATTACTATTAAACGGAAAAAGAATTCATGTGTGTGTACTGCCTACCGTCTCCATGAATGATGTATTCTGTTACATACTTATATATTATATATATTATTATAATACATGTGTAATGTATATATATGATATTTTTATCATGTTTTACAGTATTTAATCATGATATAATTATAAGGACCAACAATATAACAAATTAATACACATATGAAAAACAGAGAGAATATTACCCAAAGTGAAACCTTAACATGGGATGGTTAAAAAGTGGGTAATATAAGGTCGTAACAAAACCATTTATGTTATTATATATAATAATATGGTTCTATAAAATATTAATAATAAATTTATATTTATTATACAGGTTTTTTAATGAGTACGATGAGATTTAGGATACAATGTTAGGGTATTTCATCTCACTTTTTATTTTTGTGAGATGCATGCTATGTTCACCACTCTTTCCTTTTTAAGTGGTGTATGTACTGAACCTAATTTTATTCTATTTATATAATACTTAAATTTATTGGTATTAACATATCTTTTTTATGATCTTTATGTCATGTGTTTTAAGTTTCACAGGAATCCAAATCAGCAAAATAGTTTTCTCTCAATTTTTACTATTTCAGACTCATGTTTTTTTTATTAACCTAAATTATTTTTTGAGATATATATAATTCCATTTTACATGTTATATCATGACCAAAATTCTTTTCATGATATTTTATGATTAACTTAAATTCCTTTTCTTATATAGAGATTATGATCCCAAGTTACCAATTTATAAGAGTTTATTGTGATAGTCTCTTCACTTTTCAAGATTGTTTATGTTTATGCTTCATTTGATGTAATATTACAACACATATTTTAAAAAATTCATGAATTATATTCCCCTATGGTTATTCATGATGTAATCATGTATTTGTACCATATTTATCCTCTATGGTACATAGGATAGCTATGGAAGTTTTTTTAAGAAATCTCGACTCTACCCTCTCGTAGGTCAAAAAACCATGCTCTCTAAAAAGGGCTTCCAAATATATTCAACTAATCTCATATTATCATTAAAAGGCATTTTTCCATTTTTTTCATTTTACCTATCCGTTCAAGGAAATCTTATTTTCACTTTTTGGACAATTCATTTTTCTAACCCTTTTACAGTGAAAAATAAATATTCCTTTTACCTCATACGACATGTATATATTTTTCCACCATGAATCCTTTGAAGATTTATTTTAATGTTTAAAGGATAATTTTTTTTAAGAAAATTAAATGATATTTTCAATGAATTTTTTTCAAAATTTTTTCAATATTTTTGTATATTTTTTCAAAGAAAATGATTTTCAAAAAAATCATGCATTCTTTTTAAGTTTTAAATGTATTTTCAAAACATTATCAAGATTGATTCATGGGTTTTTATGTAAAACGTATTTAAAAACATTTTCAATATTTAATTATATTTTTTCAAATTTTTTTCCAAGAAAATTCTTTTCAAAATGTATTGAGGATGGGTTTTTATGTTTTCAAGGAAAAATTCATTCAAAATAATCTTAGGTATTCCTTATAAGTTTTCAAGGTATTTTCTATAAAAGTGATTTTAAAATGGTTTTATGTATTAAAAATATTTTTTAAAATATTAATGGATATTTTACCCAAGAAACATTTTTGAGAGATATTACAAAACTATTTTCCATCTAAAATTACATCTATTGATGTTCCTAATTCTATTATAGGAAATGATCTAAATTTTTCCTTAATATTATTTCTATGAATGGGTTATTCTTAATGTAATGGTATTTATCACATCTATTTATCTTTTAAGGGTTATATGTTTATGAAATCCATTTCTATTTCACGAGTTATATGTTTATGAAATAAGTTTCTCTTTTACGGGTTGTATGTTTATGAAATCCATTTATCTTTCACGAGTTATGATTTTGATGAAATTATTATAAAACCTGTATATTTTTTCACATTTTATGGTATTTTTATAGTTTTATGATACCCATTTCATTGAATGGGTTATGATACGATTATTTATGGTTTTTATGAACATTTATATATGATTTAATTAGGAGATGTGTGAGACAAATATCTCCCTCCAATGCATTAGATAAAAATTTAGATCTCATGAGATAGACATGGATGGAATGAGAAATAAACTCTGTTCAGTATTACAGGGATAGAATGGGAAATGAACTTGGTTTAGTAATACAAGGATGAAATGAGGGGTGAACTCATATCAGAAATATAGTTCTAGATGAATGTTGAACTCGGTTTAGTAATACATGGGAGGAATGGGGTGTGAACTTGTTTCAGTAAAGGATTTTTTCATCTAATATGGGTTTGGTTGTAATGCCCTAACTACTATGAAAATCAATGTATATACTTATGTGTCTTCCAAAATTCTATGTTGTATTTCTATATTATGCTTTTATGGATTATGTTCTTTAATTATTTATGATTTATGCCTTATGAACATCTAATCATTATGCCATTATTCGTGTATATGATCTTTAATATGCAGTGTATGATCTTCTATTTTCATGATATTGTTATCATACCATTATTATCATGATTGTGATTACATATCACCCTTGTTTACCCTTACTGAGCATTTGAGCTCACCCCTTTATTATGTTTCCTTTACCTGGGTTATGAAGAAAAGTTTTACGTATAAGTACTAAAGGTAGAGATCTTTATGGGAGATGTTGAAGATCCTTCACTAGTATATAAGACGTTGTTTCTAATTTTCCTAAGACACTAAACTATTATGGTTCTTGGGAATTTATTTTTTTAATGTACTAAATATTGACATAAAATGATGTAATATCCATGTATGTCAATCCTGGTTCATTATATGCTCACTGGTATATGGGGACCATGATACACAAATAGGAGGTCAATCCAAAAACAGATGGGGGACACCACAAACCAATTTTGGATCAACCTTCTATATAGGGGAACGTATGTCAAAAATTCTCCAAACCCTTTTGATATGACCTACTAGACGGGTAATCATTACCCTACTTAGGGAGGTCACATTGATTCCCCAAACTCTAACTAGGGATGATAGAGCATCATACACGAATATCACAGAGGGACACAACAATTCAATCTGATACTCAACCTCTATAAGGGATCACAATCCAATCATGTGATTGAAATGAAGCATTTTAACCTCAGGAAAAAGATACAAGGGAACACACTCAACCTTTACAGGTCCAAAAAAAGAAAATAAAGAACTTCCAGCACTCTTGAAGGGACTACACAGCGTGTCCCAAAGGGTACACGGTGTGTCTAGCTATCCAAAGTCATTCCCATGTGGAAGAGACTCACACGATATGTAGTCTCCATATACATGGTTTGATGAATGATATAAACAACATGTAAAGGCTCTTGGTATCCTTCTTTCATTTCCTATTAGTTCCTGTGTATTGAAGTCGGGTCCATGTATCGGTCTGTGAATGCCATGTTTTGTTTGTGTGGGAGAACACGACATGTCTATTCCCATATACTCCAACCTATTTCTGTATACTTCTAAAGTATAATCTAAGAAAACTCGGGTGGATCACATTCCATATGATGGGGGTCACATTTTATTTGACCATCATCTCCATCCCAAAACCACATCCACTACTGAATGGGTGCCCACAAGCTGTGTATTCCTAAATTATACGCCATGTTCAGTGAGATTTATGATAATACCACATCCATGGTTGTGTGTCTCCCCCACTACTCTAGTCATTCCTCATTATTAAACACATGATCTATGGTCATTTTTCAATTCCATCACTGAATCAACACATTTCTTCACCATATCTGCTTGCAAAATGGATCAAATTGACGTTTTTCATTTCATGACAAAGAATGCCAAAGAACACTAAAATAAGAAGCATGTGTCATCTGATTCACTACCACAACCACCATCACACCTCTGTTGTGTTGTGATGATCCCATATCTATGATATCAAATCATTGTTCTAAGAAAAAGGTATGAAATGATGTATCGATCAGGATTTGTAGAACCTACATCCAATCAAAGAATGACCATATTGAATTGTAGAATCGGGGTTGAAAAGAAAAATTCCATCAATAGCAATGAACCTTGTTCGATGTTTGTTTCTATATTTATTAATTTATATTATAACAATAATAGAACCCATCAATAATTTAATCAAAATAATTTCTCTTATTAAATCCCCACAAAATAAATCCCATACCCCATGGCGATCGATATTTAAATAAATCCATTTATGGATTGATTTTAATTCATCATAGAATTGAAGAATGAGGAATAATACATATAAAAACACCTCAAGTTAGATCAATTGTCGAAGAAGAATGATTTCATTTCCATAGTTGACGAGGTCCACATATTTTGTTGGCACAACGAACTGTTTTTCGATATTGATCCATCATTGTTTGCTTGAAGGAATTCTATAGATATCTCTCAAATGATCCTTTGGATTATCTATGGTTATGTGAAAAACCATGCATTTGAAACATAATTGTTTATTTAAATAAAAAACATTAACAACATCAACAAAATAAATAAATAAATTTGTTAAATTATTTTATTCATTTTACACCTATGACAACTTCTTCACAAAAAACCCTCTATAACTAATGTTAAGTCACACCTAGGGAAAAACCACCATTTTAAACTCAATAGTTCCCTCATATTTATTATTCAAGAATTGATTTGGTTATTGTTTTACTTTTTTGGAAAGATATGTGTGTTTATTTTTTAATACTTTAATATATGTCATTCATTTATTCTTGGCACACCAGGCCTCAAATCACATGGTTTCTCTGCAACTAGTCTAAAGAATAATTCAAATATTATTTAAAAATAACACACACAAAATATTAGATTTTAAAAACCATGTGTTCCTATAGATGATTTACACAATTTGTAATTCATTATTTTGATATATTTTTACTTGTCTTTGTTTTTGTTTTTACTGAGGTAACTAGTTTTCTCAAGTAAAATGTGTTTTAATAAAAATATAAAATAACACCTCTTACAAAATTTGGGTTTCATTAAATTAAAATTAATATCTAACTAATCCCATTCAACTTCTAATTACGATAAAATTTAATTTTATATTTTATATTTTTTATATAGAAAAACTATTTTGTGGAACAATGTTTTTTTATTCATTAAGTGTTCTTAATATTATTTAATATCGAATTCCAATAGAATTAGTGGAAATTAAATTAAATACATGTTAAAAATTATATTAAAGACCCTTTTGATAAGTGATTATTTTATTTTATTTGATAAAATTACATAATATTATCAAAATAATTTTTTAAAATAACAGTTTTATTATTATCATGGCCATTAACTTTAATATTAGTAATCATACTTTTATTCCCAAAAATGAAATCTAAATTATTAGATAATATGGAAACATTAACATAAAGTATTTAATATATTTTCCAAGATTTATTTTCTACAAGTGATGTGAAATAATTGTTTTTTATAAGCGAATAAGAAAATGTTTAGAGTAAAATATTATTTATGTCGTAAAAATGATAAAAATGGGTTTTATAAATAAAAAAAGTAATTATAAATGATTTAATTTACATATAAATATATATTATTTATATAAAAAATATTTTTATACACAAAAAATTCATTTTTTTTATATTGTCATAAAATTGATGATTTTAGCAATATCGATATTTTTTCACTATTTACCTAAAATTTAACAAATTTCAAAAATAAGAAAAACTAATATTAAGAAAATTTTGTTATTATAAATCCAAAAATTAATTTATTTTGTAAAATTAAAATTCTAAAATTTAAGAATTTAACTTTTATATAAAATTACAAAAACATAATGAAAATTGTTTTCTGAGGAGATTAGTTTTTTTAAAAAAATTAACAGTTCTTATTCTTACCATATAAAAATTACTAATCTAATTGGTGGTTATATTTTATTTATATCATTTATATATTCTTCAGTGGTATATATATTTTCATAAATACATATAAAAACAAATTTTCTATAAATGTTATATTTTAAAGAATAAATTAATCTTATTAATTATTTACCTATATTAATTAAATTTTCAGTTATGCCTTAGTTATAATAATGAAATTGATTTTTATTTCTATTTATATTACATAATTCGGTAATATCTATTTTTACCCACCATTTACAAGATTATATTTTAATGGGTATAAAATGTTCTATTGTTGGTTTTTGTCTAGTGTTGTGTGTAAGGAAAGCTATTGAACACATATTTTTAAGGAAAATATAATTTAAAATCTTGGGGGGATACAAGTAAATGATATTGAATGTTGTAATTCTATATACCAAATATTATTAGAACAACTAGTAAACAACCAAGGTTTCTACGAGTATTCAACAGTCATGTATGGAGTTGGACATCGACTACCATTTAAAACACCATTTTAATAGTGTTTCTAATAGTCAATCCAACATCCACTATCCTATAATCTAAAGAAAGACTCACATACCTCTAAAAGATAAGAACCATAACTTCAACATCAAGAGACATCTATGAATAACCTATTGAAATAGTTTTTGGAGTACCAATGTAATCAATAATTTACCTTGGAAACCAATGGATATAAGTTTAAAGGTTTACAAATCCAATAAAAAATCCTTACTAATTCAAACACATTCATAAACAAAGGTTTAGGTAAAAATAAATATTAATAAATTTATAACTCAAATAGTAATGTATGATTTGTTTTATTTAGAAGTGTTAGGGAAGTACAAGGTAATGAGGAGTCACCAGTGGATGTTGAACTTAAAACGTAAAATCCTGTTGAAAACACAGAAGATCATATAGAATAATAAATAGAGGTACCTATCAATATACAATATGTAATGGGGGAATATGGAAAACATAAAATGGCAGATATACCTCTACCATTACCACCATTACCTAGAAAAATTATAACACTAACTAATGAAAATTACATGTCCCTTTAGAAAGTGGTATTTGATAAATTCAAGATAGTCTAAATAAACATTCCTCTGTTATAATCAATCAAAAAGGTTCATTAGTTTGGTAAATTTCTCAAATAGTTATATACTAAATGGATAGTTTTGTACAAACATGAAAGGGTAAACATGGGTAATAATATTATCACCTTAATCACTCCATAGTTACTTATAAAATATTAGTATATAGGTACATATATTATTCCTTCACTATAGAAAATATGACATTTTACAATTATCATTGTGATTTAGGAGAATCAGTTAATTCCATTCATCACATGATATATTATTCACTACATGTAAGAGATCTCAATCCAACCCTAGTAGTGGTATATTTATCTAACCAATATGTATAATATGATGTAGAAGTTTTGGAATATGTACTAGAAAGAGATAAAGAACTTTTGTTCCTTTTTGATTTCTAAAAAATGAAAATCGAGGAGGAAAGAGATATTTCTCATTACCACATCATATTTGGGTTTCCATTCCTAATAAATACATGTAAAATAATTAATGTACATGAAGGGTTACATTCCCTAAAATTTGGAGAAGAAACTGTGAACTTTAGTATCTTGGAGTCCATGAAATTTCTTCCAGAGGAGAACTTGTTTTCACTCTTTTTTCTCTCTAAAACCAATTTCACCTCATATGAGGAAACCCATATTTTAAAATAAATAATAAATCTAAGAGTAGATATAAATTTAGGAAAACTCTTGGATGACACTTTTATAAAAAAATTAATTGAATCCTCATCCAAACCTGTGTAGTAACTAGTTTAAATAATTGTTGGATGGTTATGTTTTTATTTATTTTGACTATTATATAAAATTTTTAAATAACTGTATTATTTTTCATATAGAGATCAAAAAAATAAGTGAAACTGAGTTGAAACTTTTACTCAAAGAAACACTAAAATTGGAAATAAAACATATAAAATTAAATCTGGAAAACACTTTACTTATGAAAGATAATAAGCTATCAATTATAGATTTAAATAATATGTCACTTAATCAAGAAAAATTTGTTAATTGTTTCGGAAAAAACTAATTATATAGACCAGACACTAGGGTAAATTAGTATTATTAGTCCCTTTATTTAGAGTCACCATATATTTCTTGACCATGAATCAAAATTGGTTAGGAAACCTCACTGAATTCTAATCCCAACACTTATGGATGTATTTAAAAAATATGATGAAAAAATATTTTGTTATGGAATTATTTACCCAATATCAGAATTCCAGCAGGTGAGACCCATCCAAATAGTTCCCAAAAAGTTTTTAATTACAATTTTAAAGAATTAAAATAACATACCAATAACCATTAGGTTTTAAAACAGTTTTAGGATATGTATTAATTATATAAAACTAAACCATGTCACTAAAAAAGAACATTCCCAATTTATCATGGTAGATAAGATGTTCAATAGATGAGATATGAATGGTAAATAAAATTTTCCTAATGATTAATCTGGTAATCATTAAGTTCCTTCTCCATTAGATGATCCAAATAAACCCTATGGATAAACCCACATTCACCTTTCACCTGTAGTATAATTTTATACCTGAGGATTCTATTTGATTTATGGAATTGCCCTTAAAAATTGAAACAATGTATAGTATAAATCTTTTCAAACATTATTAAGAATTTTAGAAATTTATTTTTAGATGGATTTATAATTTGTGAAACATATTTTGAAAATTTACTTGAGGATATTGAAAAGAAATTAAAATGGTGAATTGAAAATAATATTATTAAATTATTGAGAAATGATTGTTTATGGAGGATATAGGTATTTTTTGGGCCATATCATTTAAAAGAGGGTATTTAAGTTGAAAAAACCAATTTATATTTCTTCAATTCAATACCATGACCCATATTTTTACAAAATGATAGATCATTTCTAGGATATTTTGGGTTCTATATAAGGTTTATTAGTGACTATTGAATAAATGTACTTGTTTTAAATAAATTTCATAAAAAGGATATTGAATTTTTGTTTGATAAATCATGAAAAATATATTTTGATACCCTCAATGAAATCCTAATGATAGCCAATATCATTATGATACCATCGTTAGATGTACCTTTTGAAGTGTTTTATGATGATTTAAACCATGTTTTATGAGTAATTATATCCTATAACAGTAATGGGAACCTACATGTGATATCATATGCTTCACAAACACTAAACATCAATCAGATTAACTAAAAAAATTAAGAATTATTTTTTATCATTTGTGTACTTGTTCAATTTTGTTCTTATTTACTGATAAATAATGTAACAATTAGATCTTCTCATGTAACTCTAAAGTAAAATATGAATAAATATGACTCAAAAACTAGGATAGTGTGGTGGATTCTTCTTCTCTAAGAATTCAATATGGAAACTGGGGAAAATAAGGGTTATATAAACTTAGTTACATACCATATGAGTAGAATTTATGACGCTAATTAAGTGTAAATACCGCTAAACGATACACTCCCTAGTGAGAAGCTTTACGATATCCCTATTAAGGTTTTATGGTATGCAGACATGGAAGACTTCATTGTAACCTCAAAACATCTTTCCTTATTTTCGAGGAATAATTTCCGAAAATTGAAGTTTCAATTGAGATTCTATGTATGAAAGGACTCGTACATGTCAAAGATATGTAGTAAATAGGTGATTAGAGGGCGTATTCCATAATTTTAGGTACCTTTTTTTTTGTTAATGTTTGTCATAGATTTACATGTGGAGCCCACTTTATACATCATTGTATATCGATTAAAGTGTCAAAGGATGGACTATTTGGACCTATGTTTTTTAAATATTCCATAATTTTGTTTTAAACATTTAAAAACTGAAATTTCATTGGATGTATTCCCAAAATAAATTCCTTCAACTACATTTTACTTATTAGGAAATATTTTCTGTTTATGGAATAAAATTCACTGGTCTATTTATTATTTATTTTGGATTTAACTATATTATCCTGGTAGTGGACTTCATCGCTAAATATATTAAGACCCGAAATACTTGAACTGATGACTCTAGAGTTGTCATATATAATTTTCATATCATTTCTTATTTTTAGGTTTGTAATACCATAGAGAATCATCAGTCATCATAGTACATATTTCTATAATTAGAATATGGATGCATTAATGAGAAAGTATATCATGAAACACATGACATATACTATATAACACCTATAAAAATTGTATGTAAATGGTATAAAACTGATAAGACAAGAGAATCTTTGAAAATATAGTTCATTACAACATAAAATACTAGATAAAGATGTTAGAGGATGTATAGTGAGTATCCAAAACAACATTCAAAACTCTTGTTAGTACATTTCATTAAATAATAGTTTCTAGATATCATTACAACATAACTACTGAAGAAAGAAACAATAAATTTTATGATATGAAGTATCTGAACGTATAATTTAGAATAACTATAGAGTAAAGGAATCTTTAAATGGTAGATCTATAGGAGCTTAGGATATAATCTTATGAAAAAATATTTCTTATAAAAGGAAAGGACTAGGTTTGTCCAAGATAAACTCATTAATATAAATTACATACAAGTTAGTGATAAATAATTAATCTTCTCATCCAAATTAAGAATCATATTTGTAAATTTTAATTCCATATAAACTAGGGCCTTATCTATGACTATTGAATTCCAATTTTGTAAAATTATGATAAAATTATAAGAATGCTAGAGTCCCTTAATTGAAAAAGATTTTTCCTTAAAAATGCTAAATTATTATTTATTAAAGGATTAACTAGAAGATTATACTCTCCCCCATTCTACATAAGAGTAAATTATATCATGTTTTAACTTTCCTTTATTATTTTTATCACTCTTGTATTATATTTTCCTTTTATTGATTATCATGTTAAAAGTCATTGAGGTTAATGTCAAGGATAAGTGTGAGGGAGGAGAAAAGTTAGCTATATTTTTAAATAGTTTAATCTACTTTTAATATCCTTTGTATGTTTTTACATTGGACTACATTTATAATCTAATACTCCTCATTGGAAAAAATCACATTGGAACCATATAGAATTTCTTCATGACTATTGAAAGGATGGTTAATAGAATATAACGTTGTGGAAAAAAATTAATATGAGTAAATTGGATATTTGAAATAGATCATGCATAAAATATCTACTATGAATCACTAAAACCTCAAGGATACTCCCTAAAAATATTTTTATATCTTATATAAACTATATTAAAACTAGTGTATGGGATCTGGTCTAGAAATATTCTTAATCCAAAATCACACATGTGTGTATGAGAAGTACAATATATAAGAGTATGAGTGAACTGAGAGTTAGTTTCCCGTGTTTTTTTTCCGTTCCCAAACTATTAAACATATTTTCATGGGATGCCTACTATCATGGGGTGGTTTAGTTTTGGGTTAATCTATACTCACCTAATATGTTCTATAGAAAAAATATTTCTTCTAATAATCTAATAAGTGATATTTAGTAAAGGGGATATAATTATTTGTGGAATCTAAAACATGGATAATGAATGGTAAGATGGTATATTGAAATGTATTATATAATGTATAAAGGAAGTTTGAAATGTATTGGTGGAGTTAGGATATAAAGGGAATGTGATTAATAAAGGTTCCACTTATTAATGTTTTGATTCCATTAATTTATATTTGTTTAACAATCATGGAAACATAACATTGAATTAGAAAGAGGTGGGACCTCTAAAAATTTTAAGAAAAGTTCTTATTATAGAATGGGGGATTGATCAAGCCACGTTTATTTTTTTTGGGATTTTATTTTTTTTACCATTATTTTCATTAATTTTATATAAATTGATTTTTCTCATGTATTTTTTTAGACTTCAAGGATTATTATAGATTGGAAAAATATTTACAATTTTTTATTGAAAAAATTATTTTGGAATTAATTTGGTTTAATAATAAACTAATCTTTTGTTTTTCATGATTTCTAGGTAATGTTAAAATCCTTATTTATTTGTTAGAGGGAATATATAATAGTATTTTGATGATTTCTAATAGATATTAATTTTATGGTGGGAAAAATATCAAGTACTGAATGGGATATGTAAGAGTTCCAATCACTAATATGTAAGGGTTACCCATTATATTTATAGTATACATAAATTAATTTATAATTTCGTCTATATTATTCCCTCACCATATATATGGGTTGATTTTTTTGACATGTAAAGGGAAACTCATGTCCCAAGTGATTCATAAGGTGAATTCCTTCACCAAAATGATAAAACGACTAATTTATAAAGGTTGTACCATGACTAAATTACATGTAAGTGAAATTATTTTATGGGGGGTTAATGAAATGCATTTATATTGTTTTTTAAAACATAGTTAAGTGGTAACCCATTGTTAAATCATGTTTTTATAATGTATCAAGGGCTTTATAAGGTTTTTCTATCAAATAATCTTTCTCAACTATAAAATAGATTTATTGGAGTGTTCTAGAAGATAAAATTCCCCTATTTTTGAAATTCATCTAAACCCCATGGATCCAGGAGGAGGCCACATGGAGATTCTCCAAGAAAAGTACAACCATGGGAATATTACATTCTAATTATATAAAGAAAGTATGAAAGAAAAATTCTGAAATAATATATCACGCATGATTTGATAGAGTGGGAGGGATTCAGTTGGCATCAAGGGATTGCATAATTCACTTGGTAATTATGGGGAATAATTTTCCATCTACTTGGAGAAGATCAAGATTATCAAATTTCATGGACTGGATCACAATATTTGTAGTGGTTCCTAAAAATATTTTCACCCCATATAAAAGGGACATAGTTCACTAGAGTGGTGCTATTATTTGATTCCGATTATTAATATTTATTATCATAATTTCTCAAAAGATAGAACACTGTGAATATTTTGGTTAATCTTGGGATATTTACCTCACCCAATTTTTTGAATTTGAATATATTTCAATGGATTTATATCTATTCTAATCTCACTAAAACATATTTTTCAAATATAAAATGTAGAATATTTCTTATGTTTACCTCATTTTAATTATTCATACTTCTCTTATCTTGGTTTTCTCACACTTTCCCTTGGTCTTATCCATTATTTTTATAGTGGAGGGAAGTGGGGATTGGTTCATAAGTTATTAGATGTATTTTATCACTCATTTAGGAAAGGGAATATAGTGAAGTGATCATTAAATTACTTTTATTGGGAAGAACATATTATGTGTGGGTAAATGTTTGTGGTTTTAGTATATTAGTGAGAGAGTGTGAATGTTTTCTGGGTGAATTATGATTTAGTAGAATATGTGAGGTAATATCCAAAGTGAGTCCATTTTTCTCTCACCATATTTTCCACTATAATTTACTTGCACTAAAATACACTAACATAATCGGATATCAATTTTAACCAATACATGAACCCAATCATATGTGAATAAAGAAGCATTAATAATCCCCACTTTCTTAAAGACTATTAAATTCACAAAAAATACTATATTTCTACCAGGTTTATATTTTATTTCTTGAAAAAACATTGAAATTTTTATCTAAACATAAAAATTTAATATGATAATTGAGATTTTAATTGTTTTGAATTATATTCTCACAGAACTATTAACTTGTAATAAAGTTAATAGTAATGCTCTAGAAAGAATTGAAGATAACATTAATTATTCAACCTATTTAAACATTTTATTTTCTTAATATTCATTGAGAAGTATAAAAAGGTAAAATATTGGTTATAAAATTAAAGGAATTCATGATATATAGAGAAATATTTATAATAGATAAATTTTTTTGTTCTATGAAAGAGAGGAATAAACTCAAGTTAGAGAACAAATTTTTATCACAAAAATGATTCTATGAATTAGAGTTAAGTTTTTTGTTTTCAAATTCACCCTTTTGTGTCTCATTTACTTTTTCTATTATAAGGGATCAAAAACTTCTCTTGAAATTGTTTTTGTTGCTATAATCAAGTCAATCAAATAAAATCTAGAGATAAGAATTTTTTTCAATATATTTTTCTAATTAAAGATGTTATTTCATTATACTTAGTATAGTTTAATCTAAATTATAATGGACCTAATAATTATAGCCTATAATTATCCTTCAAATTACTACCCTCAAATTATTTTTTGGGTGTATTTTGGTATGGGTAATGAGTTATAGTAGTTTAGAGGGGATGTGAATGGAGAAGGGGTTGGTATCCTTGTTCTGCAAGCCCTGGGAACTTAGTAGATAGAAAATTAGTACCTAGGAGAGCTCCAAAGGTTATAAAAGCCACTTCTAGGCCACTAGGTACATTGTATCCTTTGAATTAGTACCTAGGAGGCTTACATGTTTTTAGGGGGGATATTTTGATGTTTCAAACCTTAATTAACCCCCCCCCCCACAATTCATTTACATGGGATTTTATTCCCATTTTCATCATGTATATTTTCTTGGGAGATCATCCACTTTATCCTCTTTATACCTTTCAACATGTGTATACACTTTCATCCTTATTCGTAACCTTATCACCATATGAGTCTATCAGAGGCTAAAATGTTGTATTTATTCAACTCTCCTTAAATTACATGTTACTATTTTATAAGTATCATGTTATAATTGATCTCTTATCCTTATATGGGTTCAGATTAAAATTTTGTGATATTAATTCTTCCGATATGTTGTTAGAGTTTGGGAAAATTCATGATCTTGATGTAAATTAACACTATTCATGTTGGATTGGTTTTTTTCAAATATGATAGTGACTTAAACCTCATTTTGTTGTCTGATCTAGGTTTCATTAACTAGTCAGTGGTGTAATATCTGGATTTATATGCATAGGGTTTTATAATCACATAGACTATAGTGGGTGATCACTTCTCTTTCTATCACACAATCATATTGTTATGATTTAATGGGTGTGGGTAGTGGTTTATGCATGGATACTAGTTTTTATCAAAAACAATTTTATTATTTATTTATGAAATAAAAAATTCTATATTTTGTCCCTTATTGGTTTTCTAGAAACATCATATCCTCAATGTAAAATATGAATTATTCATTAGTATGATATTGTTGATTAACCCATGGTTTGAGTTTCTTTTGGATATTTTTTTAATTTTTCAACATCTTTTTGGACTTACATATTATAATCCCAAGTTTGGGAAATTTATCTATTATGATTCTAGTCTTGTTATGCCATATTAAAATACTTCTTTTCCTAGAAATATTTTTTTATGAAAATAGGTACATGTTTGAGATCTGTATGTAGACTGAGAGTTGTTATACCGTGATAGGAGTTACCCAATAAACCATACAGGGTATAGAGATTTACATGGATTTTATTGTGAAATTTATGTCTAATATTCCTTGTTTTGGGGTTTTATTATTAATATTAATTGTAGTGTCTTCTTGTGACATTAGATACCATATATGAAATGTTTAGGCATTATTTTGATAACGTGATGTGTGTTGATTTGACTTTTTATATGGTCGTGATATACTCTAACTTTCATTGTCTAATACTAATATGATCATGATGTTTATCGGATTATTTCATAATGCTACATGTGTGTGGCATATTTTTTAGGTATTTCATATATAGGTGATGAACCATATTTTATATTCTAGTCTCAAAACGTGTATGTTGATAACGTATGGGATATATATGGATATTTATATGATGTTTTCTTCCTTATGAGGAGATAAGGGCTTCATATAGAGGAAGGTTGTGTGTGTCTGTATGGTTATGGTTATATATATACATATAGTATTTTACACAAGAATATGAGTGCATTATTTAGAAAGGAAGTTTGAGGATATATATCGGTTCCTCCTGAAAGGTAGTATGTGGACTAATAAATAGAGAAAAATTATAGTTTCATTAGTTTGTGCACACACACACATATATAATGATGCATATATATATACACTAACATTAATAAGGGATGGACATGGATTGTAATCCTTCATAGGAAGGTACCTTATGACTGGAAGGTACCCTATTGGGTTACCAACATAGATTGATGTGGGATTAGTAGATTTGGATGAAAATTATTTATGTATGTTATAGATTTATTTTCAATTTACCTAACTTGTAAAAGTTCATGTATAAAATAAATTCTTAGTTCATAAATTGTTTTCACTTCATATTGATTGCTAATTACCTACCTACCTATTATTATTTCTTTTCACATTATTATTTTTGATAAATAGGATGAGGTTTAGTAATTCCTTTTGTGGGGTATAATATTCACACACCCTAACTGTGTTTCATCAAGACATGCATGGACTTTTTTCTTCTAGACCATGGTTAAGGAAAAGAGTATCCACATAGTGAATAGGTGTGTATGTGCATGGGTAGTTGATTCACATGGTGATTGGAAATATAATTAGAATATTTTTTGTTTTTTAAAACATGTATATCATGTCCTGTGAGTATAACCATAGTTCTCAGAGTAGTGGTTTCACCCTATAAACTCCTCTTTTTCCCCTTAAGGCATTTTTTTTACTTTGGATAAATGTAACTATTTCATAGTTTCAGACTTTTTTATACCATGTGGATGTTTAATAATGTGGATTCATATGTATATATGTTCATATAGTTATGGTATCTCTTATTGACTAGGAAAATCGGTGAATAGGTGTTATAATTTTGAATAATGGTGTCTTGGTCTCTCAAGTTCATTATCCCTAAGGTTCATTATGGAATTTAGGTTAGACCCTATATTGATTTAAATATATATTTATTCATTTAAAAATAGGGTAAACCATTTACAAGACTTTATTTATTAATCCATTGACATTTACACAAGCCTCTAATGATAGGGAGGTGTTTTTAAATTTTTCATGGTGATTCACATAGGTTAGTTAAGTCATATAGTTTGTGTAATTACAAAATACTATCATACATAATAAAGGGATCTTTGATATGGGATTAAGAGTAACCAGGTGATATATCAATTGAGTCTTAGGAAGTGACCTATAAAAAAGCATATATACTATATTTAAAGTTGAATCTTGAGAAACATAAGGTATTTCTTATTGATAATGATATCTTGATTGGGTTAGTTTAATTTTTTGGAGTCTCATGATTTATGTGTAGACATGTCTACATATGAAAAAGTTGGGTGACATGGAATGATGTATGTTTATGTGTGTTTTTCCTTTATTATTCAATCCAATTGATCTTAAATTAACTAGAACTTCAACAATATATAAATATTCTTTTTATATTTATTTATTAATGATGACAATGTTAGAATAAGTCATTTAATTGATTTAGTTAGTATGAAATCATTTTTATCAGTTGTTACATTGATCTCTCATGATTACTTTTAAAGTATGGTTTTTAGTTTTACATTTAAAGTACTATTTTAAAGTATAAAATCATGTATAAAAACATATATTAGAGGTGATGTGTTATGATATTATTCATAATGTTTTGAATAAAATTATAAATTTCCTATTTATTAGAATTAAATTTTATGTTATTCCCTTCAATGATGTAGATTATGCCTCTATGTTGACGTTTAATTGGTATTCCTAGAAGAGGGGATGAAAATGATTCAACTTCTAGGGATTATATAAAACCATAAGTTTTCAAGGTCTAGAACGTCTTCTCATGTATCGATATAGGAAACAATATAATGAGAACAATAAAATATAGATTTTATATAAGATTTTTTGTGGTACTATTGCAGCACGAGTACTGTAGTCGTACTATTCACAAAATGGGCCTTGGGCCAAAAATTGGGGCCTACATGGCATGTAATGGGATAAATGCTCATTGTTCCTTCAGACTATGTAATGGGTCCCCCACTACCCAGTTAAAAATAGGTCTTTTATTTTCTTTAATAATAAATGAGGCTTCGGCCCTAACCATTAAAAAATGTTATGTAAGATTTACAATTCCATAAACCTCATGCCTTTAGGGGAGAAGTCTCCCCTAAAATAGAAGACTAGTGTTGTGATCATAGTCATCGAATATTTGAGAGTTTCATGAATGTATAATAATATTTGGTCTATTTATCCACCTTCATTCTTGAAGAAGATAGTATTCATTGTAGGGATATAATGGTTTTGGTGAAAAAGGATATATGACTCGATTAGAAAAGTATTTAGGATTTTTTGTGTAGTTCTACCTCAATAATCTTCATGGAGTAAAAGATAGTGAGATTAAATAGATAAAATAGGGTTCAATTTCTAAAATATAACATGATTCTATGTGTACTATCCCACTTGACATTGATCCAAATATCACTAGGAATAATAAATTGAAGTTCATATGGTTCGATATATGACTGAAGTAACTATTATAGATTCAAATGGTGATATTTATTGTCTTGAATTTATCTGAATTATTGTTGAATGAAATTAAAACTAAGACTAGTTATCATGGGAGTATTGAAGATATTATTTCTTATTTTAATAGAAATTATTTTTAAGAAGGGATTGGTCAATATGGATCTAGGAAAGAAAATTAGGGTCGGAGTGTTTTTTCTCCTAGTTAAAGGGCTTCTCAAATTCAATGCAACCAGTATGGTAATTTATGGAACCATGGGACTAGCTTCCATCTAATCAGATGTAATTTAATTATTATAGTAGTTTTTGTAATCATTATAGATATTTCTGTCTAAAAAATTAGAGAGATTTAATTAGATTCCCTAGTAGAGTCATACTTGGAAGGATAAAAATTGTGTGCAAGGTTTTGTGGGAAACTGAACACCTATTGGTTGATCCAGACAAGATAAAAAGGAAAGCATGATAAAGACAATGGTTTATGAAACCTTATCTAGTATATGAATCACATCCATAAGGTTTTCATAATATATTAGGTAGTTTTTTTCCATTGATTAGTTTATAGATGATATTGAGAAAGGACCTTTGATGATGAAAGTTTATTTTATAGCATCTTCTACCCTTTTGTGCTTTTTTGATACAAAAACATCCAATTATTTTATATTGGGAATATGGTTTCCCATTTTGGATAAAAAAGTAGAATCATATCATTGAATTATGACTATAGGTACTCTATTAGGTAAAACATTAAAGAGGATTAAGAGGTGTCTCGCATATCCACCATTGGTAGGATTTTTCCTTTATATTAGGGACTTTTGTACTCTTGATATGAAATATTTTGATCATATATGATGTATTGACTTGTTGAATGGGTTTAAATATATTATTTAAACTTATAAGAAGTTATTTGGGTTCTATTATCCTAGAAAAACCTTGTACAACCCTATTTGAGAATGAAATTATCATTCAAGTAGATCTTGGTGTGATTTAGATAAAATTATGATGATTACCTCTTAGAGGTTATGTGTAGTTCATGAGGTAGTTGACACAAAGATACCTAAAACAATTACTCATCTATTATGATTATTTACTAATGTATTCCCTATTTATTTTTTAATATTTTAACCTATATGTTAAATCAATATCTCAATTGATATAGTTCATAAAACTATGTTTATTTTGATACATCAATATCATATAACACTAGAAGAGTTGAGATAACTACAAAAAAAGATTGATGAACAAGATTCAAAGGGATATATATTACCTATAACATCTATTTTGAGTACTTTAATCCACTTTACAAATAAAAATGAGCTAATTATATGACTCTATATAGTCTATGAGAGATTAAATTAGATAAATCATAGTTAATAATACTCATTTCCCAAAATTTAATATTATTATATTTAATTTAAAGGGTTTTAAGAGTTTCAAAAGATTGATTTATGATTTGGTTATCATCAAATCCATGTAAAACCAAATGATATTTCATGGATGGATTTTCAAATTTAATATGATCATTTTTAATATATAGTTATATATTTTCTCTCGACTAATTCTCCTACAGACTCGTAGAACTCTTGAGTAGAATATTTCATCCATTAATATAATTTTTTATCATGGTATTTTTGAATGATATATGTATATATTTTAAGTCATGAAAAGAGCATGGAAAGGATATCCTAATTATTTTGGAAACATTAATGGAGCGTAATAATTTTGTGAATCTCTCTCATTATTCATTATATTTGTTTGAATTTAAATTATTAATCTATGTGCTATCATAAGCTTGAATTGTTGTTGATCCAAGGAAAATGGAAGTGGTGATGTCATTAGAAGTACCAAGGAACATCTTTGAGGTTTTATGTTT
Source organism: Viscum album (assembly GCA_963277665.1). Taxonomy (NCBI): domain Eukaryota; kingdom Viridiplantae; phylum Streptophyta; class Magnoliopsida; order Santalales; family Viscaceae; genus Viscum; species Viscum album. Next base: position 283,723,215 of record OY728151.1, on the reverse strand, counting down.
CTTATTACTTTATGGATATTATCATCATTTCATCAAGTATTTTTCTCAAATAGATTCTTCTGTTACTACAATAATGAATAATGGAGTGAGTTTTTTTCATTTAATAGTAATGTGATAGGAATTCTCATAATCTAAATAATATTATTAAAATAACACATATCCTGATTTTTCCAAACTCTGGTAAACATTTTTGGTATAGAATGATTCTTCTTTTATTCATAATGAATATGGGTTTATTCATAACTCTCATGTGGTGTAATGTGATCTTAGGTATATTTTACCACATATAAATTATTTTCTATCCCAATACATAGAAATTATAGTGGTAGTGAGTAATCTTACATTCTAGAGACATTACCTATTCTGTGATCAGTTTCTTATAAACACTAAATATAATATACTTTAATATTTATTTTCATAGAAAGATAAAAATATAAATAAGCACTAGTGGATTGATTATCAATAATATTTTTATTTTGAGTATATTTACAAACTAGGTAATGAGATGTATTTAACGAATTACCATAATAAGAGTTATCAACCTCAATAAGTGTAGGAAGGTAATTATGAGTGGCATATCAGTCTATACTAGAAAATCACCATCTAGATTTCTATGATTACTGGAATGGAATTTATCGATATAAAATTAAAATTGTATTATCAATGGTACAATGAGTGAAGAATTCTATAAAATTTGACAAGGATTGCACCATCATTCACAAGATACTTAATGGTGGGGATATCTTAGAGGGATAGTATCAAGATTCAAACACTTACATCAAATTCCAAAAGTTATTAGTGGTTCCAACTAGTGTTTCAGAGGAGGTCATGTTATTATGAAATGATTATAAAATTTAGTTTTCCAAGAATAAAATATGGTATTGTGGGGTTGTTGTCATGATTTCATACATATCAATGGGTCAAGATAGATAACTCTAAACTAGATGGTAGGTTTCATCTAGTTATTATTCTATTGTGGAGGTGGGATGAAATCAATATAAATTTTGTAACAACCATACCTCGCAGTACAATATGGTACTTAGGGATATTCTAACCAATGCTTCTAATTTTCATCCGATTTGGGAGGTGAATTTAGTTGATGAATTGTTAAATATTTATGTTTCTAAAATAGTAAAACTACATGGGTTATTGATTAGTATCATACCAGATTAGAACATGAGGTTCATATCTAATTTCTTGAAAGGGTTAAAAAAAAGAACGTGAGTCTCAGGGGAAAATTAGTGTGCTCTATTTCCCTCAGATGGATGGTCAGTCAAAGGGGAAACTACGCACCATATATGATATGGTCTAAGATTACATCATCAATTTTAGTCTATTTTTATAGGATAATTTATAACATTTAGATTTATACTATAAAAATAGCTACCATGCATCTATTCAAATGGATCTGTTTAAATCACTCAAGGGTAAACAATTTCATTCTTCATTTTGTTAATTAAAAATTAACAAATCATTATTTATAAGTCCATAAATAGTCTAAGAGATTAAAAACTAGTTAAAATTCCTTTAGAAGTGTTTGATAACCATAAAATGTTACCAAAATTCTTATATTGAATATAGGTTATGGCCCTTGTAATTTCATGTCAATGATCATGTATTTCTTTAAGTCTTCACTCAATTGGGTGATAAAGGAATAGGAATGTAAAGGAATTTTTCCCCTCAGTTTACTAGACCCTTTGAGATCTTGGATCATATCATGGAGGGAGATTACCAATTTTCCTTACAACCATGGTTTCATATAACATAAGATAATTTTCATGTCTCACAATTACTTAATTAATAATTTAACCCTATTCATGTGGTTATATTTAATGACATTGAGTTTTAGATGGATGGTTCCATTATAGAATTGATGGTTTCTATCATAAAATATAGTGAGAAAAAATTTCAAGGAAATGAAATTCCTTTGAAATAAGTATGATAATGAAATTTTTAATATTTATATGATACATGGGAACATGGATATGAAATTAGGATCTAATGGATATATTTTTTTCCCAAGAATTGTATCGAATCTTCTAAAGGTTGGGAAAGAAATAGTGATGCTATTTGAGCAACCTCGTCTTTATATGTTAAATTTTATCCCATAAATTATTTCGTGGGTATATTTTGGTTTGGGTGAGGAGTTTTAATTATTTAAAAAGATAAATAAAGGATAAATATAGAGGTTACATAGTTCTAAAAGAACTAATCACCCAGTGGATAGGAAACAAATTCCTAGTGGAGCTATAGAGGCTATATATCCCTTTCTAGAACAACAATTAGTTGGTGGAACTAGACTGGGTACTAATAGAGATAATATTTTCATTATTTTTCATGAGATTTTTAATGATTTAATCCCTTACACTTAATCAATTTGATCTTATTTTCATCATTTTAATATTTCTAGTTTATTTTGGGAAAAATTTTGAAAATTTATTAATTATGGAAATTTAGCAGTTTTTTGGATATTCTGTTTTTCAGGCCTATATTTTACATTTTTTATCCAAATAAAGTTATTACATTTTTTAGGCTTTAATTTCTTGTGGGATTCAAATTTTTCTTCTCAATTGAGGTCTAATTCGGCACAAAATAGCCAAAATAAATAAATCAAGTGGATAAAGTTCAACGACCGACAGAATGGACTCCACCTATGTTAGTGATGTATATATCAGCTTAAAAAACACTAAATTAAGTTATTATAGATTTAATATAAATAAGACTCCTTATCTCATTACCATATTAAATTTCATTAAAAAATTATGTAATTAAGGCATCCATTGAATGCACCTAAGTGGAGGTATTTGAGCAGTCTCCTTGGGTAAAAAAACATTTCATTAGTAATATAAGGATAACATTATTGATACTTTTCCAAATAAAATATTTTTTACACATTATTAAGAGATACTATAAAAAATTTATGACTAAACCTACTTGGTATTTTTCCATTTAGGAAGAGAAATGGATTCAAACTTTCTGAGAAGTGAATCTGGAGAGAAAATTTTACACCCCTCAACCATATATATATAAGTTCTTACATCCATTATAATGGGTTGAATAAGGTGAAATAAGGTATTTTTGTGAGTATTTAGAGTCTTAAAGTATTTTATATTGTCTATTTTCACTTTTCCTAGTTTCATTGTGCTCTATTCTTCCCCTTTCAATTCTATAACCTTTCACATGGAGGGGAAACCCCTATGTGTGATCAGGGAAGGGGGAGTTTTATTTTAATAATCTTGGAGTCTTAAAAATAAATGTAATAATATATTTTTCTATTAAATGATTTTTATTTTTAGTGGCTACCAATTCTTCAAACATGATCGCGTTTTAGGTTTTTTTGTATGCATTGTTTATAGATTTGGTTGAATAACTTTTAACTCACTCTCCCTAGTGCAATTTGTATCGATCAAGCATATTGTGTTAGGTGGTGAGTGTCTAAAAATTGTTGGAATGTGTGTAGAACTATTGAATCATTTAGATATTTCTAAGGATCAAAAATTACATATTAGTACTTTCATGGGTTGTTTAGGATTTTTTTATGAACATCCATGCACATATGAGGGGATTCTATTTCTTTCCTTAAACAAGGGTGATTAAAAAAATAAATTGATGATTATTTCATTTATTACTTAATAGTAAGAGATTACGAATGATTTTAATGATGATTATGACATTGAAAAAGGTGATCCTACCCAACCCCCATATCTCTCTTCATCAACTTGTGTTAAAAATTTATTTTCATTTGTATGCATTCTTTTTAAACTCAAACAATTAAAAAAACTCTTCTTATTTATATAATTTATGTGAAAAATTGGTTGTTGTGAACTCCAATATAGAGAAAACTTTTGTAAATCACTTTAATACATTTTTACATAGGTATTATTCATTTTTTTCACATGCTATTGTATGAACATGTCAAAACTTGGTGTTCTTTATATGGAGGTAGTGCCAATATTTTTATCTCTTTTTTTATTTTCCCTTAAAAATTTCATTAATAGAAGCTCAAACACTGATACTTGCCACATATATCCTAAAATTGAAATAAAATTGTTGAATAGACATAGAAACCTTGATTTAAAAATTTAATTTGAGGACATTTCTCTTGAATAGTCAAGTGAAACTTTAATTGTTCACTCCTAGCCTATCAACATGGAAGTAAATCAAAACCTAACCCTTAATGAAATTTGTGCAACAAAATTCCTTAATCAAAACAATAAAATTTTTATGATGGTGTTTCAAAATGGTTTTCAGATTAATCGTAACATGATTCCATTTATTCCAATGTTTCAGGGCTTGGAAAGTGATGATCCAAATAAATATATAAAAAAGTTCACACATGAATGCTTATCTATCAAACCCCATGTAGTAGCTGAGGTATAGGTAAAGTTGAATGTGTTCCTATTTTCATTGGAAGGAGTTATCGAAAAATGGTTGTATGGTTTTAAACCAGAATATGTGGATGATTTGAATGACTTGGTGGGATGATTCATTCAATAGTTCTTCCCCGCCTCTAGAATCTCATCCATCAAAATGGATATCTATGTTATTAGACAAACATCTAGATAAACCCTTTACATGTATTGGTAAAGACTTAAAAATATATATGTTAGCTACCTGCATCATGTAATTGAGGTTCATAAATTCCTTGTTTTCTTTTATCAAGTATAAATAGACAATGACAAAAATCTTCCTGATCCATCATCTAGAGGATCATTGATTGACAAGTCCCTAGAATAATCTAAGGTATTTATTGAGAAGATCTCTCAGAACTCACAATAGTTTGGTACAAGAGATACTAGTACATGAAGAATTCATGAGGTAATAAATTCTAATCTATCTCTTTATATGAATGTAAGATTTATGAGATATCCATTTTGGTGCGATAGATGGTCTGGAAACAAGTGGGTGACCAATAAGCACTTGTTAAGGTATGTGGTTTATGCTCCTCGTCTGATCATTTCACTGACCAATGTACTAAAATATATGGAATGGAAAATTGTGGAATAACCTTTCAACTGAGGTTGTTTCAACAAAATCCATGATAAAGAGAGCCTAACCAAGTTCAGTATAGATTTTTAAATCAGCAGAATCAATATAGACCCACATTCCTGCAACAATTCCAAAACCCACCACCATTTCAACAAAATAAATTCTATAACCTTATGTATTACCACATACCTCCCACTTTCCAAAGACCCTATGAGAAACCATCCACCATTTCCCAACCCCCAATTCATTGCCAACATTATATATCTAATATTAGGGGTCTAAAAGGAACAATAAATGATTTTTTCAAGAAGTTCAAAATTATCATGGACTTCCTAACCAAAAATAAAGGAACACTCCCTTCCAAAACAATCCCAAACCCAAAATATAATATCTACATGATAAAAAATTAGTTGAAAATAACTCTCAACAACAGCATCCCATAAACCTGAAACAAGACCACTTGATTGGAGGGATAATGAAGTGGTAAATTCTTAATATTCTATGAATATGAACAATGAAGAATAAAAGAAAGAGGAGAAGGAGAAGGATAGAGTAAGGTTCAAGATATAAGAAATGCCATTAAAAATTCAAAAAAGGGAGGATAAATACATAACCCCTTCATTTCAATCAAGTATGATTGAAACAAAGAAATTAATGGAAGAAGAACATCAAAAATAAATTCTGTATGCCTTTTAGAAAGTGGAAATTAATATCTCCCTTATTGAAGCAATCAAAATATTTACAATGGAGACTAATTTTCTTTAAGGATACTTTCACCAATAAGATGAGACTTTAAGGTAATTAAAGGATCAACTTGGGAAGAAGTATCTCAGCCCCTATCACGCCACAATTTCCAACCAAATGACAAGATCCCTGGACATTTTCTATTCCATGCACCATTGGTTCTTAAAACATCTCTAATGATTTATTTCATCTAGGATATTCAATTAATGTATTACCTCACTGATTTTACACTTCTTTGGAGATGGAATACTTGAATCCCATAAGGGAAGTGGTCTATCATGAAAAAAACCATGGTCTTCCCAGCAAGAGTTTTGGAGGACTTATTTATGAATGTCAAAGATATCTTATTACCAAATGAATTTTATGTATTGAATATGGAAAAAGAAAGGATATCACCACACTCACCAATAATTTTGTGGAGACCTTTCTTGAATACATCCAAAACAATCATCAATGTCCGTAAAGTGACCCTCACCATGGATTTTGGATATATCACTATCCACTTCAATATTTTTTAATCCATAAGGCACCCATCGAATGATCACTCACTCTTTTCACTCTCACATGAAGTTGGTATTGAAACCATTGAAGATTATGTTGTGTTCCATGATAAATTATCCTTACGAGAGAATTATTCCATTGAAAATAGCATTGAACATGTGGATTCCCAAAATTCTAGAGATTTTGATTTCATTTGAGAGGAAGAGGTAATATTTGATTCCCATGATGATTTTTTAAATGATGAAGAAGAAGATATGATTTCTTCTCTTCATAATGTCTATCCATTGGATGTGGGGAATGTTATTTTAGTTTCTTCTCTTGAGAATCCCCATGAACATGAATTAAAAATACTCACCACTAATTTGAAATATGTGTACCTTAGGGAGGGAGATAAATTAGTAGTAATAATTGATAATAATTTGAATGAAACCCAAGAAAAATATTTTATGGATATTTTGAGAGATAATTTCCAAGAAATAGGGTGGATATTAGGTGATATCACTCGAATAAAACCAAAAATCTGCTCACATAGAATTTTTCATATGGAAGATTCCAAACCTCTCAGACAACACCAAAAGAGGCTGAATCCCACCTTGATGGTAGTTGTAAAGAAAGAGATCGAGAATATCTTGGATGATCGGTTCCTCTATCCCATTTTATATTCAAAATGGTTAATACCAATTCACGTAGTTCCCAAAAAACTATCCAAACAACAATGAAGAATGAAAAGAATGAATTAATCTCTATGAAAATTCAGAATAGATGAAGAGTGTGCATTGATTTTAGGAAGTTTAATCATTTCACACAAAAAGATAATATCTTCATTACCATCATTGATCATATGTTTTATATATTATAAGTAAAACCTCATTATTGATTTTTGGATGGATTTTCAAGTTATTTCAATGTACCCATTGCTCTCGACAATCAAGAAAAGATAACCATTACCTGTCCCTTTAGCACTTTTTCTTATAAAATTATTCCATTTAGATTATGTAATTCTCCATGTGCATTTTATAGGTACATGGTAAGTATATTTTGAGATCACATTGAATATTTCTTGGAGTATTTCAAGGATTATTTCATAGTTTTTGGAAACTATTTTGACCTTTCTTTTAAAAATATGGAGATTTTTTTGAAGACATTTATTTAAAATAATATTTTTTATATTTTGAAAAGATTCATTTCATGGTTGAAAGAGGGATATTCCTTGGGTATGTCATTTAAAAAAGGGTAATTTAAGTTGATAAATCAAAAATTTATGTGATAAATTATTTGTCTTACCAAACTTGTGTGAAGCATGTTAGTTCATTTTTTGGACAAGAATAATTCTACATGAGGTTTACCAATGATTTTAGTAAGATTGCACTCCCTATCTTTAGATTTCTTTTGAATGATGCTGATTTTGATTTAAATGGTGCATGTAGGGAATCAATTGATGATTTTGATAGTACATTGGTCACACCACCCATGATGTAGCCAGCAAATTTGGAATAACCATTTGGGCTACATTTTAATTCTTCCAACCAAGAAGTTGGAGTAGTCCTTTCTCAGTGAATCGAGGTAAAGAAACAAGTAATTTCATATTCCTCTAGAACCTTTAATGAGGCTCAATAAAATTACACAACCATAGAAAATGAGTTTTTAGAAAAAAAATCATTATAAATATATATATAATTTCTACATATAACTAAAGTCACTATGTTTTCTGATCATGCAGCTCTTAGGTACTTGATGAAGATGGATGGAGAAAAAACAAGGCCAGTGAGATGGATGTTACTGCTAAAGCAGTTCAACATAGAAATCAAGGACTTAAAGGGATCTGATAACCAAGTTTCTGAACATTTAAGCAAACATACCAACACTACATAAGTTGGAATTCTAGATAAAGAACCATGGAATGATAACCTTCTTGGAGAACATTTATACTTTGTAAAAGAGAATTACCTTAGTTTGCTGACATGAGAAATTATCTGGTAACATATCAGGTCCCATCTCATTTTAATTCTCACCAAATTAATAAAAATAAAGAAAAATATAGATATTACATTTCGTATTTTCCATTTATTTAGAAGATATGAAATTACCAAGTAATAAGAAGATGTTTGACTGAGAGTGAAATTGGTTCTATCTTTGAGTGTTGTCGCACTTTATATTATGGAGGAAACTTTTGACTTCAAAGGACAGTAAGTAAAGTTTTAGAATCTATACATGATTGTCCCACCCTTCTTAATTATTCCCATGAATTTTTAAAAAGGTTTCAAAATGTATGGCTTCAGGAAAAATTTCAAAGAGAAACGAAATTCCTCAATAGATTCATGATTTTTGATATATTTTTTAGGTCTGGGGGATAGATTTTATAGGCCCTTTTCCAATTTCATTTGGAAATTCATATATTTTTATTATGGTTGATTATGTTTCCAAATGGGTGGAATCAAAATCCACTAGGACTAATGATGCTAAATTTGTTTGTGATTTTGGTAAGGATAATTTATTGTGTAGGTTTAGAGTGACAAGATCCATCATCAATTATAAGGAGACTCACATTTAGAATAAAATAATGTAGGATTTTCTTAATAATTATGGGGTGCATCAGAAAACATCCACTCCCTATGACCCACAAGAAAAATGGTCAAGATGAAGTGTTTAATAGGTACATCAATATAATTTTGGAAATGACTATTAATCCAAATAGTAATGATTGGTGCCAAAGGTTGGAAGATGCATTATGGGACTACATGAAATCCTATATGTCCCTGATTGTAATAATTCCATATAGGCTAATTTATGGAAAAATTTGTCACCTGCCTATGGAATTGAATCATAACGAATATTGGGATGTTTAGAAGATGAATTTGGATCTTGAAAGTGCTGGGAAAGAGATAAGATTATAGTTTAAGGAGATAGAAAAAATTATAAGTAAATTTTTTGAATATTAATTGATTTAAAAAGAGAGTAAAAGAGTGGCTGATGACAAGTTGTTCCAACTGAAATACTTCCATCTTGAATACAAAGTTATTTTATTCAACTCAAGAAGATTCCATGTAAACATCAATCAAGATTGGAGGGTATATTTATGGTTAATCATGTATATCCTTTCAGTGTTTTGTATATTTTAATGTATGGAGGGTAGTATCCATTCACTGTTAATGGAAATAGGCTGAAGAAATTCTATTGGACCATTCCATTAGATCCTGTGGAGGATACCACACTCCTACAAACTCTCTATCAATAAAATCCATCAGATAGTACCACTTTTTTACACTTTATTACTTATTATGATTAATTTTTAAATTTTCTTACATGTTACATCCATATGAATGCATTGAGGACATTACATCATTTAAATTTTCATGAGGGAACAATTTTAGTTTAGGATTTTCATTTGTTGTTTTCATATTTTTCATAAAAAAATAGTTTGTTTTAAATTTTTTTGTGTTTTTATTTCATTTTTGTGGGTTATTGAAACTTTTGAGCTGAAATGATTATCATTTCAATATTTGAGACCCATGTAAATTATTGAAAAAATTCATTCAAGGAAACTAAGTTTAAATGAATGTTGAAAATGACATTGTTTCAAGATCAAATATTTTGGGAATTTCATGAAAAGTACTCTAATTTTTTAATCTCATACCATATATCACTATCTTTATTTTTTAAATAAATTTCTTGGGAGGATTATAAACTATTATTTTAATATTATTTTCATTCACTTCACTTCTAACCAAACCATAATTTCATTAACCATAATTTGATTTATTCTTTTCAAAACGTGAGGGTTTTAAGTACATGTGTTTTAAATGATTGTGGATTTTAATTTATTTTAAAGCCCTCTTTTTAGAATAATCATTTCTATTCTATAATAACTTGTAAATTTAATCCTTATATTCCATAGATTTTATGAATATCCATTTTGGTTAGCCACATTACAAGAAAATTTTCCCTATCCAACATACTCTCGAAGTTAAAATTCATTATCTTGTTGAACTTATGTGTGAGGGGAAGATGTATTTCATTGTGATACCTCATTTGGTAATACATTTGGTGGAAAATCAAGTGTGGAAGAGTAGTGTTTTCTATTGAAAAAACATTATGTTGAAGTTTTTTCATTTTATGGAGCTTTTAATAAAAAAAGAATTTGTTCTTTTCTGGCGCTTTTAATGGAGAAAGAGAGTTGTGCATATATACAAATTTCTAGAAAAATCATGTTTGCGAAGATTGAATTTTTTTTTCTTTGGAAATGTAAAATGTTTTGAACTTTCCTTGAGTTTTCATGCTGGTGGAGCTTATTTTCTACTAAGGGGTGTGATGAGGATACCATACTTGAGTGGAAATTAAAATCTAGCATTTTGGCATCCAAAAGTTTTTATCCCTCCTCATTAGAGCTTAGAATGTTTCACATCATAATCCAACATACTGAAATCCACTAAAAATCCCGGAAAATTCTCCATGATAAACACATTTCCTTGACTCATGTCAGGTGGAGAAGTAGGAATTTTTCAATACTATGGTGACTCTTGCATTGTTTTAGATGTGAAAAAAATTGGTGAAAATTTATATTTGTTAGAAAAGAGGAAATTCATGTGAGATAGGTGTATTGTATTCATGAGAGGAGAAATGCAGAGAGAACATATTGAATGATATGAATGGAGAACTTGGAATAATGGTTTTCGATGATGCATGATATCCTTTGGTTTCTAGTTATGAAATTTTTGGATCTCATTGGCATGTGTTTTGAATTTTTTATGATTGGATTTTGAATTATCTAAGATTCCAACTGCTAAGCGTGGGGGAATTGATAGAGACAATATTTTAATTTTCGCATACCGAATCTGGTAGCCATCAAACTAGCACCAAACATAGCTCATGGAAGGCCTCTAATGGCATTCCCTATCCCCACAATCAGGAACAAGTTCCCGAGTATCATAAAAATTCATTTTGGAACGATTTACCCTTGTTTGGATTTATAAAATAACCAAAAACAAAAAACAAACCAAATCTGAAAAATTATTCCAAACAAGACTTAATGAAATTCAGAACTGAGTATTTGGGTTGAAAAAGACAAAAGAGGTCCAAAGGTGTATAAACGTAGTAGAAAAAATATCCCATGAGACTCCACAGGATAAGGGGTCATCACCCACGAGTCGTCTCCACAACACCGCACCATTGAGAGAAACTAGCAACCCAAACCACCGTCGCCCAGGGCCTTGACTTTGCCTATGTCAAACATGATCAATTATACTTACACCCAAAGGTGTAAGTAGGGTGTGAGACTAAGCCCAATAGGATATCACCCAAGTATTCTATGTGATAGGAATTATAAAATAAAAAATCTTGCAAGCGTTATAAATATAAAATGGTAGCATTTATTTCCAAAAGTGAAACTTTGAAATTAAAATAAAATTCAATGGGGATAACATTTAAGAATGTGTTCATTTGAATAAAACATGCATGATACTGGTTTTCAAATCCAAAAATACCATAAGTCAAGGATAAATGCCAAAAAGGCCACAAGCACCAAGCATAGGAACACCCCTAGGTACTAGTTAGTTGTGAGCCCTAGTACCTCATACCTCGGTGAAAGTATCCTTAATAAAATTTGTTCTCATGAATGAGCCACTAGTAGGGAGCATACCCATAACCTAGTGGTCTCCAATCATCTCCATTATAGTTTTTTTAGTGTTATACATGTCAAACTTGCTAAGTGAACCATGTTCGAAACCCCTCCGTTCACTAGCATTCTAGTACACGTTAGCCCACCTAGTTACCCGGGCTTCCCCTCTTGTAATCAAACAATTTCATCATGTTATGAAAATCCATTTTAACATATAATAATCAGTTCTGGTAACCCACATTTCAAACAGTATCTAAACATGCTTTTCTCCTTTTATATAACCAAATAAACCACTTATAATTTCCATAGAACAATTTCAAGAAAAGTAACCACAATTTACACATAAAAATCATCTGAAATCCCAATTTTAATACCCAATGGAAACCAATATTATATGAAACCAGAAATTTTAGCATCAAAATATTTTTATAAATCCATTCCATGACTTATAAAACAACATAAAAAGGCACAACATAGGTTGCACGTGTAAAATGCCAATTTTTTCACAAAATTGGAACTTAAAAATAAACCACTTTGAAAATGCTACCCAAATAAATTTTTGCAGTAAAAAATGAAATAGGAACATAAAGGAGACAAATATACATCAATCCAACTCATTATAAAATTCCTACATATGGAATCACCTACCAAAAGAGTCAAAACCCCCAAATCCGGGTGCGTCACTTCAACCGCACCTTCGCCGCACCACAAGGGAGTAATATTGAACCTAAAACCAAGGTATTGGACCAAGAAACTAAAAACTAAATCCCTAGTTATGAATACCTAGCTTCTGGACAATTGGGGATTCAATAAAAAAAGAAGAAACCCTAAGAAGAAGGGAGGAGAAAGGAAGGGAACCATCTTACATGGATATCTGGACGTTTTTTGGAGATTGAGAAGTTCGGCACTAATTTGTGATGAATATGAGCTCTAAAGAGGGGAAAACGAATATGGGGGTGTGGTTGGTTTAAGTGGGAACATGTGAGATGTGGAATCATCGAAATGGATAAAAAATGGATATTTTATGAAATAATTAAAAAAAAATAAAATTAGAAATAGGATTTCGGGTTAGCCCAATACCTAATTTGATCACCCAAATCCGCTATTCTAATGAATTTTTAAGGGGACAAAATTTCTTTGGTGGTTTGAATAGTTAAATGAAGGAAATTTGGGAACTTTAATGGGTGAAAAGGTGGAAAAATGAATGATTTTTTAAAGAAAAATATTTTATTTTTAAAACGGGAAATGGGCTCTCGGGCTTGCCCAAATTTTGAAAACCCCCCATTTCCTTCAAAAATGCATGGAAAACCCCCAAAACAAAACTTGAATGTAAATTAAATAAAAAATAAATTTAAAATATGTCATGTATGTGACAATTATCCCCACAATGAAGGAATTTCCACTCCATAAAGTCAACCCAATGCTTGATCGAAAAACAGTTATGGGTACTCTTCCTTAATCCATGACTTTCGCTCCCATGTCTCGTGTGTATCACTCCCATGCTGCAAAATAAATCGGACCAGTGGAAAATAGTTTCCCCTAAGAACCTTTTCTTGGAAGTCCACTATTCGCACTAGCCACTCAAAAATAGATAAATCAGGCTCTATATCCAACTCCTCCCAATTCAGCACAAGGGAAAAATCCGAGTTGTATTTCTTCAACTGGGAAACATGGAAAACATCATGGATGGATGTCAACTGAGAAGGAAAATCCAACCTATATTCCACCTTAACAATACGCTCGGTGATCTCAAAAGGTCTGACATACCTCGACGTCAACTTTCGCTACTTCCCTAAGCGGCGGTGACCCAAACGAGGGGCCACTATCAGAAATACCTGATCACCCACAGAAAAATCTAGATCTCGACATCTCTTATCTGCATATGATTTCTGGTGACTTTGAGCAGTCAAAAAACACTGCCTGATCAACTTGACCTTCTCATATGTCTCTTTCAGAGGACTCGGTCCCAACAGCGACGTTTCACCAACCTCACCCCAATATAGGGGGGACCGGCAAGGCCGACCGTAAAGTGCCTCAAAGGAAGCCATTCGAATCGAGGATTTGTAACTATTATTAAAAGAAAACTTGACCAATCCCAAATGGCTATCCCACAAACCACTGAAGTCCAAGACACATGCATGAAGCATGTATTCTGGGATATGATTTTCCCGCTCTGTCTGACCTTCTGTCGAAGGATGGTACATTGTGCTTATCTTAATTTGGGACCCCAAAGTCTTCTGAAGGCCTCCCTAAAACCGAGAGGTGAAGTGGTGGTCTCTATCTGAGACAATTGCTAATGGCACACCATGAAGCCTTACCACCTCCTGAATATACAACTGGCCCAACTCATCCACTTTAGTTGTATCTTTGATAGGAATTATGTGGGATGGTTTGGTCAGACGATCAATCACCACCCAAATAGTATTCTTACCTCGAGGTGTATGAGGTAATTCAACAATGAAATCCATGGAAACCTCATCTCACTTCCAGGTAGGAATGGGTATTGGCTGAAGCAAACTAGGGGGCTTCTGATGTTCTACTTTCACCTTATGACAAGTATAGCATCTCGATACAAAGTCAGCAATGTCCCGTCTCATACCTGGCCACCATAACTATCGATGAGCATCATAGTACATCTTGGTGGCATCGGGGTGGATGGCCCACTGTAATTGGTGGCTATCCTGCATTACCTCCTTCCTCAAAGATAGAGGATCCATTGAACGGCCCTTGAAACACAAGATACCCTCAGGGAAAGAAGACCAATCAGAAGATGTCTCCCCACCATGAATAATCTGTCTCGATTGGTGTCATAACTCATCATTGGGCTGCTTTTGCTAAATCAATTCTAAAAGAGATGTGGTCAATGGAACTGTTTCCAACAATGCACTTCCACTGTGCTTCTTGGTCTCCACATGAATCTGAGCAAAGAGTCCCATCAGAGTCCACTCTTCACAGGACTTCCTCAAATCCTACACCGGTACTCTTCTGCTCAAGGAATCTGCTACAACCTTACCCTTCCCCGGGGTATTGATGATATCAAAGTCAAACCCATGTAGATATTTGATGAAGTGACGCTGCCTCAAATTGAGATCCTTCTATGAGAAGATGTATGATAAAATTTTATGATCAGAGTATACCACAAACTTCTCCCTAAAGAGAAAGTGGAGCTAAGTCATTAAAGCATGAATTACCGCCGCTAGCTCTAGGTCATGGGTCGGATAATTCTTTTCATGTGGTCGGAGCTGGCGAGAGCCATATGCTACCACATGATCATCCTGCATAATCACGAACCCAAGACCCATACCTGAAGCATCACAATACACCACATATCCTTTCCCAGAATCTAGAAAGATCAGGACCGGGGTGGTAGTCAACCTCCCTTTCAACTCTTCAAAGGGCGCCTGACATTCTGGGCTCCACACAAACTTCACCCCCTTCCGGGTGAGCGTGGTCATGGGTGATGCAAGACAAGACAAATCTCAAACAAACATCCTGTAGTAACCTTCCAGGCTAAGGAAACTCCTGATCTCAAACACGTTCTCCATTTGCTCCCATGACATAACTGCACTGATCTTCTCGGGATCCATCGAAACTCCCTGGTCCGAGATCACATGCCCCAAAAACTTTACCTCCTTGATCCAGAAGGTACACTTTTATAGATTTTCATGAATGTGGTGGTCCCATAGAGTTCCCAACACGATCCTTAAATGGTTCTCATGCTCCTCCTCAGATCCAGAGTAAACCAGGATGTCATCCACGAACACCACGACGAAAAAGTCGAGATACTGGTGGAACACCCTATTCATGAGTACCATAAATACCATTGGATCATTTGTCAATCCGAAGGGCATAAGCAAATACTCATAGTGGTCGTACTGACTTCGGAAGGCTGTCTTTGGGATATCTTCCTCTTTCACCCAGAGTTGGTGATAACACGAATGCAAGTCTATTTTAGAAATCCACTTTTACCCCATCAACTGATGAAATAAGTCATCTATTCGGGGAAAAGGATTTTTTTTATGGTTACCTTATTCACCTTTCGGTAATCAATACACAACCAGAGGGAGCCGTCGGCCTTCATTGCAAAAAGAACTGGAGCGGACCAATGAGAGATTCTCGGGCGAATGAATCCTTTGGATTCTAAATCATCCAGTTGTATCATTAATTCCCTCATATCGGTAGGGGCCATATGGTATGAGGGAAGAGATATCAGTTGTGTCCCCGGAGCCAAATCAATCGAGAACTCCACATCCCTCTTTCGGGGAATGCCTGAAAATCATCTGGAAATACCTCTGGGAACTCATCCACCACATGAGGCAATCCACCCTCAAGAGCATGACCATCATCCTCTAGTGCGAGTGATGATAACCAGATGATAAGATTCCCTAACTCTGGGAGTGGAGGTCCTGCACGACCTGACCGAGGGTCCCATTCCCCAAGAAGAACCTGTGGACTACCATCAGGTGCCACGAAACTCACCTGACGCCTATAGAAATCGATGTGCGCCTAAAAATGTATCAGCTTGTCTATGTTGAGGATTACATAAAAAAGGTCCATATCCAAGACCAGTAGGTCCCACACCATCTCCACCCTCGACACGGAGAGTGCACTTGAGGGACACCTGAGACCCTGCTCTTTCTGTTTTCCCAGCGGCGTCACCAAATCGATCGCGAAAGATAAAATATTAGTTGGAAAGTTTAGTGTGCTCACAGTATGTGCAGATATAAATGATACTAAAGAACCTGTATCAAAAAGAGTAGTAGATAATGAATATGCAATCAAAATGGTACCTTAGACAGTCGATGGCCCTACATCCGATCTTGCTGCTGCCTGCTTCACAACATGAAGATGCCTAATCTCTACCTGAGAACGACCGCCCGCCTATGGCTCTAACCTAAACTGGGTCAACCCAAAATATGATCCAGCCCTACCACCATGGACACCAAACCAATATCCCCATGTCCTCGATGGCTCTAACTGAGATGGCACTCCCCTGGGAGCCATGGATCATGCCCCACTTTGTAGAGGAAGCACTATCACGCAAAAGCGTTGCTTGTGTCCCATACCTCCACACTGGAAATAGGTCTTCAGAGGATGATGGCATGCTAGATGGATGTGACATATCTTCCAACACTCATGGCACATGACAGTCCACACATCTGAAGCCACCGATGAAAACTACCTGGAAGAGTTTCCTAAACTGCCACCCCCTTTCTTTCCCTAATCTTCCCGCTTCCTCTTCTTTTCAGATGAGCTACTAGTGCCCATAGAAGATACTAATCCAAAGATCCCAGACTTCCCCTTCTTCTCAATCTCTACCAAGAAATCATGATCGACCACCTCAGCATAAGTTCCCAACATAAATAGGAATACCTATGAGTAAATTTTTGGTTGCATCCCCTTCTCAAACTTTCGAGCTTTAAATCTCTCATTAGAAATAATTTCAGGCATGTACCGCACTAGTTCATCAAAATAGTTAGCATATTCCATTACTGAATGATCTCCTTGGGAAAGTTCCATGAATTATCAAGATCTGGCATAGGATAGAACCTCTGGACAATACTGCTCATTGAAGATGGCCTTAAAATCTCTCCAGATCATGTTTTCATGCTTCCCAGATTGAAGCCCTGATTCCCACCACCAACGGCTGGGACCCTCTAGCTGAAAAGAGGAAAATTTCACCATGACCTCCTCAGGTATGTCCAAGAACTCGAACATATGCTCCATCTTCTTGAGCCATTCCTCTACCTCTTGAGGTTCTGAGCTACATCGGAAACAAGGGGATTTATTTTTCATGAACAACTGAGCCTTATCCTTCCTCAGGAAAGACTCATATTCTCTGGATAGAGTAGGATCCAGAACCACTCCCTATCCCAGATCCTAGACATCATGTACCACGAATTATATCATCCTTTGATCTAGTAGTGCAAGAGAACTCTCTTCGGCTTCCTTCAATGGGTGTGTGAGTGCTTTTTGGGGAGGCATGTTGCTAAAAAAGGAAACAGTTACAAGAAAAAAAATCAGTACAATAGTTCTGAAACTATCAGGAATAACATAAAATATAAATAATCCAACGACATTACTATAGTAAAATAAACAAATACTTCACCACAGTCGATGTCCATGTGCAGTCTGCATCCCACGCGTCTCACATGGAAGTGAACATAAACAAACAATTTGAGCATCCCATGGTGACTCATGGTCTACCACAAGGGGTGCGCGAAACGAACCCTACTCATGACCAATCTTCGGCCTCGATAGTCCTAGCTCATTTTTATCCCGACTCATCCCAATATAGTAATATAACTCAAAAACATTAACCTCCTCTGATACCAATTTGTCACGAACTGAATATGGTCGCCATCAAACCAGCACCAAACCTGGTTCATGGAAAGGCCCAAAGGGCTTTCCCTATCCCCACGGGCTGGAACAAGTGCCCGGGTATCATAAATATTCATTTGGGAATGATTTACCTAAGTTTGGATTTATAAAATAACCAAAAACAAACAACAAACCAAATATGAAAGATTATGCCAAACAAGACATAATAAAATTTAGAATTGAGTATATGGGTTTAAAAAGACACAATAGGTCCAAATATGTATTAAATTAGAAGAAAAAAATATCCAATGAGACTCCACATGACAAGGGGTCATCACACATGAGTCGTCTCCACAACACCACACCATTGAGAGAAACTAGCAACCCAAACCGCCATCGCCCAAGGCCTTGCCTTTTCCTTTGTCAAACATGATCAAGTATACTTAAACCCAAAGGTGTAATTAGGGTGTGAGAATAATCCCAATAATATATCACCCAAGGAATCCAAGTGATAGTAATTATAAAATAAAAATATTGCAAGAGTTATAAACAGAAAATGGTAGCATTTATTTCTAAACGTGAAACTTTGAAATGAAAATAACTTTCAATAGGGATAACATTATAGAATGAGGGAATTTGAATAAAACATGAAACATACTAGTTTTCAAATCCAAAAATACCAAAATTTAATGAGAAATTCCAAAAAGTCCACGATCACCAAGCATAGGAATAGCCCTAGGTACTAGTTAGTTGTGAGCCCCAAGTACCTCGTACCTCAGTGAAAGTAACCATAATAAAATTAGTTCTCATGCAAGAGCCACTAGTAGGTATAATAACCCCCACCTAGTGGTCTACAATCATCTACATTATAGTTCTTTAGTGTTATTTATGTCAAACTTTCTATGTGAACCATGGTCAAAACCCCTCCGTTCAATAGTGTACTACTACACGTTAGCCCGCATAGTTACCCGGGCTTCCCCTATTGTGCTCAAACAATTTCTTCCTACTATGATAATCTATTTTAACATATAATCATCAGTTATTGTCACCCACATTTCAAACAGTAGATACACATGCTTTTCACCTTTTATATAACCAAATAAACCACTTATAATTTCTGTAGAAAAATTTCAAAAAAGTAACCAAACTTTGCACATAAAATTCATCTAAAATCCCACTTTTAAAACCAAATGGAAACCAATATTATATGAAACCAAAAATTTCAGCATCAAATTATTTTTATAAACTAATTCCATGACTTATAAAACAACACAAAAAGGAAAAACATAGGTTGCACATCTAAAACACCATTTTTCACAAAATTGGAACTTAAAAATCAACAACTTTGAAAATACTACCCAAATCAATTTTTGTAGTAAAGACAATGAAATAGGAACATAAAGGAAACAAAAATAAAGCAATCTATCTCATTCTAAAATACCTACATATGGAATCACCTACCAAAAGAGTCAAAACCCCCATATCTTTGTATGTCACTTCAACCACACCTCCACCGCACCACAAGGGAGTTAGATTGAACCTAAAACCAAAGGATTAGACCAAGAAACTCAAAACTAAAACCCTAGGTACTAATTCCTAGCTTCTGTACATTTAGGGATTCAATAAAAAAAGAATAACCCCTAAGAAAAAGGGATGAGGAAGGAAGGAAACAAACATACTTGACAAATCTGAACGTTTTTTAGAGCTTGAGAAGTTTGGCCTGAATTCGTGATGAATTTAAGCTCCAATGAAGGGAAAACAAAGATGGTGGTGTGTCTGGGTTCACTGGGAAAATGTGAGAGGTGGAATCACCAAAGAAGAATAAAAGGTAAATATTTTATGAAATAATTAAAACCAATTTTTTAAACGAGAAATGGCCTTTCGGGTTTTCCTAATACCAAACTAGATCTCCCAAATCCAAGATGCTAATGAATTTTTAATGCGATCTAATTTATTTGGTAGTTTGAATAGTTAAATGAAGGTCATTTTGGATGTTTAGTTGGTGAAAAAGGTTAAAAAATGAGTTATTAAATAAACAAAGTTTATTTTTAAAACTAGAAATGGGCTCTCGGGTTGGCCCAAATTTTAAAAAACCATCATTTCCTTAAAAAATGCATAGAAACCCTAAAAACAAAGCAAGAATGTAAATTAAATGAAAAATAACTTTAAAATATGTCATGTATGTGACATTAATTATTTTTCATGGTTTTTTTAATGATTAAATTTCTAATAATTAATCAATTTGATCTTATTTTCATCATTTTAGTATTTTTAGTGGATTTTTAAAATAATTGTAAAAAATATTCATTTTTGGAAATTTAGAAGTTTTATGAATCTTTTGGGTTTCAATAATATATTTTACATTTTTTTATCCAAATCAAGTTATGCCTTTTTTTAGGATTTAATATCTCGTGATATTAAACTTTTCATTCTATACCTAGGTCCAATTCGACACACGGTGTCCCATAAAAATAAATCAAGTAAACAAATTTTTTTAGCTGATAGAATCAACCTCACCTCAGTTATTAAACTATATCATGGTCTAAATCACTACATATGAATTTATTCTAGATTTAATATAGATAATACACCTCGTATTATGTATAAACTATATTTCATTGAGTAATTATATCAATACTGTATCCATTGAATGTGCCAAAGTGGTGGTAGTTGAGCAGTCTCCTTGGGAAGAAAAAGTTGTCATCAATAAACTAGGGATAACTATTTTTACCTTTTTCTAAATATGATAATATTTTGTGAGTGTACGAGAAAGATATATGGAAAAATATTTTACTAATAAAACTACCTTTTATTCTTCCATTTATGATGCTAAATTGATTCCAAATTTTGGATGATTTAATCTGAAGGGAAACATTTCCACCCCTCAACCCTATATATATGAGTGTTCACTTCCATTCAAAGGGTTTGAAGTAGGAGAATGAGGGGTTGTTCTAGAGGATTTGAGTCTTTAAGTGATTTTGATTTTATATTTTTTCTATTCTTAGTTTCATTATTGTCTCTTCTTTCCCTTTCAACTCTATTACCCTTCACATGGAGGGGTAAAGCATCTGAGTGATCGAGGAAGGGGGTGTTTCACTTTTGTAATGTCTGAGTCTTGAACATAAATGTAAAACTATATTTTTATATTAAATTATTTATATTTTTAGCGGTAAAAAATTCTATTAATGAGATCATGTTTAGGGTTTTTTTGTATTCATTGTATATATTTTTGGCTGAAGAACTTTTAACTTCCTCCGTCTAGTGCAATTTGTCTCGATCGAGCATATTTTGTTATGGGATATGTGTCTAGAGATCCATGGAACTTTTATAGAACAAGTGAATCATTTATAGATTTATATGGATCAAAATTTACATCTTTGGATTTTTCTTTAATTTTTTAGGAATGTTTTATGAACACCCATGCACAAAGTAGTGGGTTCCATTTCTTTCCTCAACCAAGGGTGACTGATAAATCAGTTAATGATTCTTTCATTTATTATTCAATATAAAGATGGGGTGAATGATTTTTATGATGATGACGACACTAAAATGGCGATCATTCCCAAACACCATAACTCTCTTCAAACACTTGTGTGCACACTTTATTTTCAATTTCTTTCTATCTTTTTAAACTCAACAATTTCAAAAACAACTTATTTTTGTTTCAAAAATTTATATGACATCTTGATTGTTGTGTTCTCTTCTTTAAAGACAACCTAGGTTATCCACATTATTTATTTTTAAATTATTTAATATTTTTTTCATCACACCCCATGATAGGTATATGTTAGGTACCTACTAGACATATAATTGGTTTTTAATGGGGTCGATGTTTTAGCCATTTCACCCCATTATTAAACACATCTAAATCAATTCACTCAACATTATCCTCCCATTTTGGGAATATATAATAGATTAAGAACTTTTCCTCTCCTTTATATCAATCCCCTTCAACTTGGGTGTCATATTTCAACCAGATTAATTTCCTATTAATTTCTTGTGTTCTTTTTTGGATAATTTGAGGTGTGGATACCACACTCCACTAATTTTATTACATAATTTCAAGAGCATCCTTTTATTTTTATATATTCTCCATATGAGGGTTTTGGTGTAATATTATTTCTTGGTTTTTATTCCTATATTCGGTAGCGTAAGAGTATAATTAGTTATTCTAAGGTAAGATAACATCATTCATGCCAAATTTGTGATTTATAGATAGGAAAGTGACCTCAACCCCTTTTTCTGATCTAGATTTCCTAAATTGGTCCGTGTTGGAATATAAATCTTTTATGTACATAGAGACTTGTATCGTTAGAGAATATGGTGGGTTATGTCTTTTATTTCTCCCATACATTCATAGTGTTGGAATTTTGGGGGAAATCTATAGAGTGAGAAATACAAAAATGATGGTTTTTATCAAAAAATAAATAAAGTTTTTTCTTAAAAAGGTAACTCTAAAATGGTTCTAATTTATTGGTTTTTTTAAACATTATGTCCTTTCTGATCACCCTTTATTATTACCTTGGATGGTAGTGTTTAATAAACCCATTCAATGAGTTTCTTTACAAGATTCATTTGATTTTGTAATATGTCAAATTATTTTGGTATTTTAATCCCATTTTTATGATATTGTTATGGAAAAACATTTTTCATTATTACTCCCCATAATTATCCTTTATTTACTAGAATTATTTTATATAAAAATGGGATAATGTTTTAGATTGATATGAATTTTAAGAAGGATTATACCATGATAGGGGATACCCTATATACCATTCAAGTTGTAAAATTATATGGGGTTTTCAATTTAAATTCATGTCTATTATTCCATGTTTGGTTCTTACCTAGTTGATGTAAATTATAGTATATCCTTATTAAAATAGATTCCACATTCGTTAATTTTACTCCTTAGTTTGATAACATGATTTGAGGAAGGTATACTTTTGATATTGGAGTGATATATTATTACTTTCTTGCTACGACACTAACATGACCAATTACTATAATTTATTATTAGATTTTATAGAGTATTTACATCATTTTTTCAATTTATTGAATATATAGGTGTTGATTCTTACATTCCTGGATTGGCTCGAGACATGTATGTTGATAACTAATTTGTAGAAGTATGTATATCTATAAGATATATCCCTCCCTGTGAGGAAATAAGGACATCATATAGAGAAGTGATAAATATATATACATATACATACATGCATATATATATATATATTCCTTCAAATGATAATATGAGTGTTCTCTTATGAGAGGAAGGTTAGGGATATGCATATTGATTCCTCCCAAAAGGGATTAGCCAACCATCATAGAACATATACATATCTAGTAACCTCTTGATTAATTCTGAAATGGTAAAAATATCTCCTATGCTTTTTTTCATTTATCCCTTGTTGTTTATGCTGGCCTCCAGTGATTTCATGATTCACTTAAGGTTTTTTGGTGATCCAACTTGGGTGTGTTTAGGTTTTTGGGTTGGGTCAGTACATAAGTACAGATTCTCCTACCACTTTGGCTAAAAAGAGATGATTTTTTATGGTAAAGAAAATATATATCTTTGATGATATAATTTTATGGTTTTATAGATTATTCATCTATATTTTTTATTATTTTTAATATATATTATATAATATATTTATTTTAACACCTTCATTGTAAAAAATTATCTCTTTTATACTAAGAATTATATTTTACAATTTGAACCACATTCTTTATTCTGTTATGTTATATTTGTTTATAATATCTAAGAAATTAAATTTCTGAAATTTTTTCTATTAAACGGTTTTATACATTAAGAATTTTTAATCCTTCAATTAACCCCATCATGATTCTACTTAACTTAGATATCATTTTCTATCATATATTTTCATGAAATTTTATTATAATAACCAATATTATAGAAAACCTTTTATAGAAGATAATATAAAATGTGGATTATCATGTAGTGAATGCTTCAGGGATTATCTAAAATGAGGATGATCATTTGGGATCTCTTGTTGAATGTGTTGGTCATATCGAAATGTATTCATTTGCGAAAAAACATATCAGTGCTTTTGGATCGTCCCATACCGAAGCTATTGGCCTTGGGTGGAATTGTGCAAATGTAGTGAAGGAAAATTCTAGGTCATCATTCTCCTTTGATGTACCTCCACTTGGGTGGGTGATAAATGAGGGGATGGTTTCTCATGTGTCAGAAAATTAATAGGCGTTTGAAGAACGGTCTAACCTATGCCTCTACTCGATCATTTCTCATGTATTGATGCTCAAAGGTGAGAACCTGTAAAAATTTAATGATCCAACTAAAATAATTGTGGACGCGAGTTACTTTTATGATTGGGGAATGATTTCGATGGGAAGTGGTTTTATCATGTTTACTTCCCGTTAAATGAATGTAAGAGAAGAGAGTAGAGAAAGGGCACTATCTCTCTAAAAACTGGGTTTTATAACATCCAGGAGTGGAATCATAATTTTGATCCCATGAATATATGAAACATGCATGCCCCAATATGGATTTGAATATGTAGGTTAAACTAATTCTATTATAACTCAAGGATCTTATGGGATATTGCATTAGCTGTTGGAAATCCCATTTGATAGAATTAGAAGAAAATCAATCTAAGGTTTGGGCATTATGCCTGGGTACTGGTGAAGGTGGATGTGTCAATCACTCTTATGGAGGAGGTTGTTCTTATAATACAGGATGATAGTATGAAGTAGGATTTTGAATATGAATGGAAGTAGAAATTCATCTTGATTTTTATTTTCTTTGGTCACCAAAGGATTGAATGAAAAAGTAATAAGGAATGAATCGTGTGAAAATTGAAAGGTCATGATGATTCCACATGTATAAGGAAGAGGGGGAAGGACCTGCCTCCACATGGTTCCCAGGGTAATGATTGAGTTGTTTATCATAAGGTTCCATAGGGGATAGAATTATTTTTATATCCATACCACCTGTCTAAGGAGGGGTCTTCTGGGGAGCCTTATAATTCTCTTAACAGGCAGGCACCAGTATAAGAGGACAAGGATGCTCTCGGTTCAGGTGTGGTGACTCTAAATGGTGTGGAAGGGATTCATTTATTGGTTGTTTCTTAAAAGAATCTATTTAAGCCTAGTGAAATTGTCTCTATGTAGACTACATCATAGGCTGATCCAATCAAGCTGGTGGATCCCCCTCTATGATTATATGTTTCTATGGAGTAGGAAATACCTTGGTTATTAAGGGTTGTGTCACCTTTTTCACACTCACATGATGGTGGAGGTGAATATGGACATGCCAATACCTCTACTACAACTTATCCGGGGGAACTTCAGGAACACACTTCCCTCCAAAGCTTCTAGAAGGAAGTAAAAAGGGTGTAGTGACCTTTCTCACCTAAAAGGCCAAAATATGATTATACCATAGAGTGGTATTTTCTGGTCAGATGATGCGGAAGATTCTCAACTCCCTAACCCAGTTTCTACCACTCTCGAGATTAAAGTAGGTACTCTAGATGTTTGATCACATGATCCATTTAGTCCCATTCCTACATGGGTTTTCACCTCTAAACAGGAACTGCCTTCTCAGATTGATGACACTAAGAAGGCTGGTACCATTTCAAAAAAGGATGTTGGAAGTTATGCCCTTCCTATATCTATCAAAGTTCATGGGGTGGATAGTAATCAGAAATGTCTAGTAAAGAAAGGAATTGGAATGAAAGAGAAGAGTGGATTTCTATGGTGCCAATGGGTGTCCCCTAGACAAGGGGTAAAGCCCATATTTAATTAAGATCTTCTTCTAGAACTATCAAGGGCTAGGAAATTTCTGAACGTCTAAATTCCATAGAAATTTTATTATGCCCCATAAGCCTATGATTATTGGTATTTCTAAACGAAAATTTCTTTTTGACCATTGGATAGGACTCAAATGAGACTCCATTGGGTATGAGTTTCTATCACACGATTAGCATGAAGTTGAGATGAATCATTTGTGGTTTTTCCAACATGAATCCAGTTTCATCAATTCTTGTTTGGATAAGTCTCAGAGTATTCTGATTTCTTGAAAAAATGATTATTATGATTATTCAGTATCATTTATTTATGCATCCAATTATTATTTTAGGAGAAGAGAATTATGGGAGGACCCCAAAGAGACTTCTGGGAGGATATATCAAATATGTTTATCCATTTGAGACTTTAACACGGTGTTGAGGCTTCACAAAAAACTAGCCATAATTTTAATAGGACTGTTGCTTCTGATTTTTCTATATTCTCTAATCAGTGAAATCTTGTAGGAAGTTCCAATTTTTGGAGCTAGCATCACATGGTGTATATACACCTGGAATGGGATGCATGAAAGAAAAATAGATAGATGTTTTTTTCATATGGATGATCAAGGTTCTTATTAGGGAATTTTTGGCTTTACACTCCCTAAACATCACTCTAATCACAACCCTATTGTTTTGGATATCAATACCCTGTTGGAAAGGTCATGACCTCTTCCATTTTGGTTTAGTAATGGGTGGATCATGGATCATGTAAGTAGGTAAATTATGCAGGATTCTAGGAAGATTGATCCTATTGGTATCCCACTTGAGGGGTTTGCTGATAAATTAAAATATCTCAATGAAAATCTCAGGGAGTGGAGCATACAATAATTTTCTAAAATTGATTGTGACATTAAGGCTGCTGAGGGGGAGCTTTCTTATATTTAGATTCGAAATCAGAACCCGGATACCCCATCTTGGAGGATGTAATAGCTCATATCAAGTTGGATGACTTATTAATTACTAAAGAGAGGACAGTTAGAAATCTGCTAAATGTTAGATGGTTAAAAGATAGAGATAGGAACTCAAAGTTCTTCAATAAATTTAATAATGATAAAAGATAATGAGCAAGGGATATGGCAATAAACATTAATGGACAGTTCTATACTTCTAAAAATGAGATTTCATTGGAAGTTGTGGAACATTTTAAGGGACTGTATTATGATAAAGGGATGGTTAATACAAAAAATTGGTTGGGAATATAACTTCATGAATGCAGTAGCATGATAATATATCTATTTTCACCCTTCCTCTCAAAGATGAAATTAGAAAAGCTTTTTTATCTTTTAATGTTGTGAGTTCTCCTTGTCTAGATGGGTTTACTAACATGTTTTTCATGTCATATTAGGATTTTTTTTATGATGATATTACATGATCCGTAAATGATTTTTTATTCCCTTTTTCCAACCATATGGGATTAATTAAACCTTCATTCCCCTCTTACCCATGAATAAAAATTCCCTTGATATAAAAGATATTTGGATTGTGGAACTAGGTAATACTATTCATATGATATTTAGTAAGATACTCACAAAAATACTGGGAAGGATGGTTGGTGATATGATTACCACAAATCAATTTGGATTTTATCCATGAAGAAATATTCAAGATTATCTCTTTACCTCATCGGAAAGTGTCAAACTCATGGGAAGAAAGATTAAGGATGTAAAATTTTCACTGAAAATAGACATCTCAATGGCCTTTGACATACTCAAATGGATTTTTCCCTTGTATTTCCTTAAATGGTATTGGTTCACCAATGTGTATATCAAGGTGATCAGTACCATTATTTATTCATCAAGGCTGTCTATTCTTATAATTTTGTACACCTAGAAGATTTTTTCCATGCACCAGAGGTGTAAAAGAAGGTGACCCGCTCTCTTGTGTTTTATTTTCTATTGTGTAAGATTACATTAGAATATGTATTAATTAATTTTCTCGCATGGGTATCTACAAGAAAATTAAGGCTGGTAAGAATGATTTTTCCATCATATTTGTTGTATGCTGATGATATTCTCTTACATGGGAAAGCATCAAAGATAACTGTATTCGCTATTAAGGCCCTCTTTAAACATTAGGAATAGGTGTTGTTCAATCAATCTGCTGGGATAAATCTTTATTTGTATTTGGAAATGGAGTAATGGTTGGGAAATAGAATAGGATAATTATATTCCTTGGGGTGAAAAATGGATCTTTGACCTTTCACTATCTTGGTGTTCCCTTATTTTGGGGAAAGGTGAAGTGGAAGCATCTAGAGGGAATATACTCTAGTATTGTGAATCAACATTCTAGTTGTAAAGGGAAGGAAATTTCCATGGCTATGTGGGTATGTCTTTTTAATTCAGTGACAACATATAAGTTTCTTTGTTACTTTTCCCTTTATCTATGGCCTAGGTGCCTTATAAAGGAGCATCAATGCATGGTATGGAATTTCATTTGGGTTGGGGTTTTCCATGAGCGTAATCTTATAACTATTTATTGGAAGGAATGTATCAATATGGTTGAACTGGGAGGTCTTAGAGTCAAGGGTATCAGGACTTTCAATGATGGTCTTACTAGGAAATCTACATCGAGTCCGATTTCCAAGGATAGTTTTGGTGATTTTTTAATAAATAGATTTAAATAAAGGATGATTAATGGATACACACACTATATTGCGTCATCTATTAGGGAATATATCAATCACTATTTTATATGAGTCACTAGTGAAGAAAAGTTTCTGGTTTGTAGGGACTCTCATTTTAATTGTTGGATCACCACATGGATTAAGCATCTTCTTCAAGATAGTATGGATGTTCCTCCACATGTAGGACATTTTTTCATTTATGAATATCTATCTCACATACATCTTTTTGATAGTATGGTCCCCTCTCAAGTGGATTTTTAAATTAAAATCAATAACTTCTTGGACTATGATATGATGATATAGAGGCCTAATTGAAATGGTCACATTACTAGAAGGGATTATTATCAGCTGGTTTGTGGGGGGTTCTTGTCACTCACCTACTAGGATCATACATTAAATGATTTTCTTCATTCATTATTTTTTATTTTCTCTAATTTGGAGAATCTGGAAATATCAAATTCCTACCCATAATCAACTCAACTTGGCTAGATTTTAGTTTGGTTCAGCCTGTTATTTATGCATGCATGTAGAGGAGAATATTCTGCACCTATTTTTGGAATGTGCTTATGTTAAGTAGCTATGGGATTATGTTGGATCCTTGATTGGGCTCGGATTTAATCAAAATATGATGCTTCTTAACCTGATGGCAGAGTTGTCCTGTGTTGGCTGTAGGGAACGGGCATGTAATCTCTTGTTTGTGTCAGCTAGAACTATAATTACGGCCACATAGCTTCTTGTAATGCTATCTTGTTTGACAGTAGGTGTACCCTTGTAAAGAGTGTAATGGAGGAGATTAAAAAATAGTTTCATACTGCTTTGAAGGTTTAAACATGTGTGATGTATAATAGTGTTTTGGATTTATAGATCCTTCAGTAAATTGGTATTTCTGGGAAACCGTGGAAACCTCAGGTACTTAGGTATATTTGTTGGATACCCTTGATTAGCCCATGGCTAAAAGTCAATGTGGATAGATCTTCTTTTTGTTCAACAGAACCACCAAGATGTGGGGGTGTTTTTTTCACTTATCATGGCTTTGATAAGGAATTTTTTTTATCATTTTACTGGTATTGGTGTTGTATATGATGTTGATGTATGGGTAGTAATTCATGAAATCAGGTATGTTGTTTTTTAAAACTACAACCTTATTTGGATTTAATAAGCCTCTCAACATGTGGTTCAAGACTTGGAAACAAGAACACGTAAGGTTCCTTAGAGTGTTCTCCCTAAATGGGTTGATTTACTTAATCAGGTAACTCATTTAAATTTGATAGTATTACATTCTTATAGGGAGGATAATCAGGTGGCATATGCTTTGTCCAAGAAGGCACTTTTGGTGGTGGATATGATGTGGTATTTTACATCCGCTAATAAATGTTCCACAATGATGGAGGCAGACATGTGTGGTGTCATGTAATCATAGTTTTGTAATAACCTTTTGTCTGTTTGGCTCATCTTACTTTTTGTATAATAAATTTTTTAGGTCCAGTTTTAACCAGCTTTTGGGATTTTGGGCATTATTTTGACCCCAACGTTTAATTGAAATTTTTATGAATATTTTAGAGATATAATTATTACATATGTTATTAACAATTGAGTTGAAAACTGTAAGATTTTACATAGTGAATTAAAGATCCCTATTAAGGATTTGGATAATTTTTCTCTTGATGCAAAGGTATAGTTTTTTTCATTTTATAAGGTTAAAAATAAATTATGAAAATAGAAAAATATATATAGTTATGTTTTCTATTTTGAGAGAGTTGATAGAATTTTGAAGTTAGAGATTACTCGTTTTAGAATAACTAATATTTTTGAAAAATGAATAAAAATACTAAGAGAGGAATATCATGTTTTTTATTATTTACCATGGGTTCATATAAATAAATTTTAATAACGGTTAACAACGATTTTTAATTTTTTTTAAATATTATATATATATATTGTTATTTTATATAAAAACATGGTTGAAATGATTATTGATATTCTTAATAAGGGATGATAATCTAAGAAGAAAATATTTGAAGATATATTTTACAAGATAAATTTTTTTATTATAAATATTAAATTTTATTCATGTATATAAATTTGGATTCAATGGGAACTTATTTTTAAGTTATATAAATCTAATGAGATGAAAAGTAAGAAAAAAATTTCATTTAGTAATATAACAAAAAATATTTTATATGAAAGTGGGTTTCAAATTATAAAATATGGATTTAATGAACATAAGAAACAAATAGAAAATGTGTTTTAAGGGAGAGAACCTCATAAGATTAAAAAAATAAAAAAGAGTGAAAAGATATATTTGAAACATCCAGATAATATAAGATAAAAAGTAATCTAATGATGTTACGGGTTATGAATGTAAGAATCCATGGCATATAAAACCAAAATCTCCTCGGTTGAATAAGAAGTAAAATGATTTAATAATATAAAATAAATCTAAAAGGAAATATGGTTTATAAGGAAACTAACACATTCAATGCCTGTGGATATTCATTTTTAAATAGTGTTTTCGAAGGTGATGATTAAATGATGATATTCATATCCATATATGTAACATAATGTTACCATATTTCAGGTAATTCCCTTCTCATTACATGTTTTATCTTTAATTGGGTGATTCTTATAACTCATGGGGATGGATAGTATTTGTTGGTGAAAATGAAATAACGTTCATGGATGTATATTTATTTCAATTAATGGAGTCAAGGTATAAATGTTTGATGTAATACTGGGGTTCTCCCTGAGTTCAAAGAATTACTGACATGATCTGGGTTTTCATGTAAGAATATAATGTTTTTTCTATCATTTGGGAATTTGCATTCCATGTAATTAGAGTAAACAATGTGTAATGTTCACCAAGATCAAGTCATGAGCTAATTAAATAGTGTTAATGATTACACTCTATTTAAATATTACATGTAATGTAATGTTAAAAATTTGGATTTAAATAAAATATTGAGAGGTTTTTCAGTGTATATAGATATCCTAGATTACATGAAATGTAAAGGGGTTACTCACTGTGTTATTCTGTTGAGGATGGATTTTAGGGAGCTTCATGGAAAATAAGTTTTATTATTTAACAACAACCATCCTAGATCTAAACTTAGAGATCTTCTTTGGTAATTTTGAAAACCACTTTTTGTTCTGGAATGATTTGTTCAATATTATATCATCAGGGCATTTTAATTTCATCTATCTGTGTAATAGATCTTTTTTATTTCATTATTTTCATTGATCATGGTAGTACCATTGCATTGCACTATTGGATTTTTTTGATTTTTGATTTTGATTATCTTGATTCCATTATAGATCCATTGGGTGATCTTGATCCATGTGTTGATTCATTTTTGGTTGTGATATAGAGGGTGTGCATTCTTGAGGTATGTTTTGATATTTCCTCTCCACCTACCCTTCTATTTAATTGAATCAATTCTAAGAGGTTTAGTTTGATTATAGGGCCTAATTTGTCGTTTTTTCGTTTTTTCTTATGGTGTATCCAGTTATGAGCATGTTGAAATAATTTTTTTGTGATAGGTAGTTCCTTCTCTATCCTATGTTGTTGAAGTTAATTTCTCTAGTTTTAGATAAATGTATTTATAAATGAATGGCATGATTGACTGATTTTATTTGTGTGTGTGGAAATGGGTTTTTCATAATGGATGGTTTGGCCCTGGATTCGGTAAATTCAAAGTGTTTAAAAAAATCATAATGATATTGTTTTCAAATAATTATATAATGAATTATTTTGAGGAAATTATTTAGAAAATAGAGAACCTGAGAATCCTTGGTTACTTAGGTGGAAGATGTAGTGAAAGTTCTTCGTGGACAATGTATGTCAATATTTCACTACGGAATCCTTTATTTTGTTTCTACATATGATAAAGAAGAAGACTCTCCATCTATAGATGAAATGAATGAATATTTTTCCGAATTAATAGATTTTTACAAATTTTTAATAGTGAAATATAAACATTTTAAATTATATATTTCTAAGACTAATGACTGTAAAATTGATGTATAAAATTTGAAGGCTAAATAAAAACTTATCCTACTTTTTAACATGAAAAATGAATCCAGAGAAAATGCATCATTTATAGAAATATCAAATGTAATGGCCGGAGTAGGGTTTTTTATTCATAGAGGCCACATTTTTAATCAAATAATTATTTTCATTCAATTACAGCTTTTTATAGTAATTATAAAACATAATGAAATTATAATAATATGTGTTCTTTACAAAAACCTCAATCATTAAAAATAGAACAGTCTTATATTTCAGTGGTAATCATTCTATTTACAAATAGATCTGTTAGAAGATTCAATGCAATGAACATTTTTTCCTAATTAGTTCAAACCCAATAGAATTTAGGTACAAAAATATTTATCTATTTTTTGTTAGAAAAAACTGGAGGGTACTAATAGTAAAAATATTTGATAAATTTTAATGGGTTCTCAAAATATATAAAAAATAAAATTATAAATTTTCCAAAGAATTAATAATGTCAATGGAGTAATAGTTGGTTTGAAAGATAATGTGAACATTCATATAATGGTTTTATGTGATATATTTATATACAATGTTACTTTAATATCGATTATTATTTTGTTCATGATCATATCATTAGAAATATATTTGAATTATATGTGTAAGGTTACTCCACATTATTTGGGAATGATAAATATATCATAACTAGTTCTTAAGGAGTTCTAATATTATATAAACATCGACATGGCCATGTTTATACCATAGATATAAAATAAAGGACCTTCTAAATTATTCCTTAAATAATTCTAATCGAGGATAATTTTGAGATTTGGTATAGAATTTGATGAAACTATAATGATCTTAATTTGACAAGAATTTTTAATTAAGGACATTAAATTGATCTTTTAGACTTGAAGTCCAATTTTTTCAAAAATTTATGACACTTCTTATTACATAAATTATCATAAAGTAAGAATTAAATAAATAAGTAATTAATAAAAATTTTATCCTCTATTATTAGTTCCTTTATATATTTTATAAAACATCCAAATTGATAGTATTAAAAGAAAACAAAATGATTATGTTCTTCTTAATGATTACATTATCAATACTTAGGTTTTCTTTATAATGCCAAAATCATAGTACTCAATTTATTAAAAATAATTCATTATATAGTTAAAAATGAGAAAATAATTACCATAATAGTAATCAAAATTGGTAACATATGAGAATATGAAACCCTTGAGATGAAAACGTAATTTTGTGTGAATTTTATTAAACATCATTTTTCAACACTGATAACATCAAAATAAAATTGTGTTTTTGAAAGTAGAAATTGAAATCTTAAATAAATAGACCAATATTTATTATATGAATATCTAACAATGAAATATTTTTTCACTTAACATGAGAATATTACCTATTACAGTATAAATTATATTTTTATTCATTTATTGTAAATGGAAATTCATTATAAATTTAATAATAGAAAGAAACCCAAAATATTTTACTTTATAATTTTAAAAAATAAGGTATCTATTTTAAATTCAAAAGATAATATTGCAAGGTTTAGTCTCATATTTTATTAAAGGAATATTTTTTATTTACTCTACTATGACAAGGCTTATCAGTTGTTCAATAAAATATCACATTTTATTAAAATAATGGAACATGTGATGCCTGATGAAAATAAACCTTTGGTAAAATATTATTCAAAAAATCATGGTAATGGAAATGATTTTGATGTTGTTTTGAAAACCCTAAATATTTTATAAAATCTATTTGTTTAAATATAAATATTACATTTCAATGATCTAGAAGGTAGTAATGGAGAATGAGATAATCTTTTAGAATTGTAAGGATAATTCTCTTTGACTAGAAAATAGATATTTTTATTAGACTGTATTATTAAAAAAATTATGCTAAATATTAATCAACCTATCAAAACCCAAAATTTACTTATGAAATGATTGTGGACATCTTCTAGAAAATAATGAATATGGGTTTAGATTTATGTTTATAATATTATTTTTTGTGTTTTATAATTTAATATTTATGGTTTTGAGTTAGATTTGGGTTTTATATATGTGAAGGTGGATTTTTGGAGAGGATTTCATGTTTAGTGAAATAAAAGTTTAATACACCATGTCATTGTAACATAATAGAGGACATTGGGATTTTAGTGGCAGGGAAATGGATTTAGGTGGTGTCGTTGGGAGATCATTGGCCTGACCCATAACTTTAGTGGTCCATTGTAACACTGAAATACCCACATTGAAACTTTGGTATATTGGTCCATTGTTTTTAACTAGAAAATTTCATTCTTTTTTTAATTAGGAAATTTGAGTTAAAGCCTTCTATTTCTATTTCCAAGGACTCACCTATGAACATTTATCATCCAAATATCACACTTTGTAACAATAAATTAAAGAAAAAAAAACTATTTTATTCCCTTATGGAATCATGATTATTCATGTGACACCACAAGATATTACAAGATATTTCTTTTAGAATAAATTTAATTTTGTCAATATCTTGTAATGCATGCAACATTGGGTATAAACAAAACAATGTTTAGTCAAGATTTTATAAATTAATATAGAATAAAATTTTAAACCTTTAAGAAAATTAATCTGACATTACAAATTAATTTTTTAAATCAAAATATTAAAATTAGCTCAAAGTGATTTTTTGAGGTTTTTTTGAGAAGTTTCACTTTTTGGATGAATATTGAAAAATAATAAATTTTAATTGAAAACTTCCATTTCATTCTAAATAATTTTTATAGTAAAATTAATTTTTGTATTTTTTTAAAGATAAATTACTCCAA
This sequence comes from Viscum album, assembly GCA_963277665.1. Classification (NCBI taxonomy): domain Eukaryota; kingdom Viridiplantae; phylum Streptophyta; class Magnoliopsida; order Santalales; family Viscaceae; genus Viscum; species Viscum album. Next base: position 283,687,782 of record OY728151.1, on the reverse strand, counting down.
TTTTATATCAATTAATTCAATTTATTCAAATGGAATAATTTTCATGTTGAGTTGTGATATAAAAATAATAAAAACTTTTGAATATTTTCACCCTCAAAACTCATTTTCATCACGATTGCGGGAGAGATTTTAAATTAAATTTTCCCAAATTTATTAATTGAAATTGGAAAATTAGATTTAATTTTTTTCTTCCTCATTAATTATAATGTATCATAATTTTAACCAAATTTTTGACCAAATTGAATAGTTAAAATAGTAAAAGTTAAATATCGTGGTAAAGTTATAAATGGATTTACTATGAGGAAAATCTTAAATAATAAGGGTTAAAAAAGAATACCAATTTTTCAAACCCAAATAATATGTACATTTCTTGACACGTATGACTATAGGCTCAAATTTCATGAGAATTTGGGGAGACATTCCAATAAAAGTGACCTATGTTATAAGTTAAGTAAAAAAATATTAAAAAAACATTCCTTGTTTTTAATATCTATAAATATTTTGGAAAGGTAAAAAACAACATAAGTTAAGTAATAGATATTATTTTGAAATATAAATTATTATTTTTTATTACAATAATTTTTTTAATTATAATAGATTAAATGACTACATAAAAGTCATAAGAAACACCAACTCAATAATTATATAGTTAATGAAAAAATAAAATAACCAATACTTTAAATATAAAAGGTAAATTAAATTGGATGAATTATTATCATAGATTAATTAATTTTTATGAATATATAATTTTATACATCTGTGAAAATAATATATTACAATTCCATTACTATTTTTATATTTTTATATTTTCATTAAATGAATAATGTCAAAATTGACATTAATTTTATTTTATAATAATTGATATTTTATTAATTATTTTAAAATTAATAAAATTATTATAACCTATCATGATATTTTTAATTATTAATTAATATCAAATATTTTCCCTTAATGAACCAATTGTTCTATTATAATGACTATATTTAATATTAAATTGTAAACACTCGATTAGTGTGGTTAAGGTTAAAGCGGTGTTTTTGCACCATACATATGCGATTATATTAAAATTAATTTCCAAAAAAACAATGATTTATAATTTATAGATTAGATATAATTTTTATAATCATTTGGTAGAAATTATATTTTAATTCACATATTGATTTATTCTTAAAGGGTAAATTAAAAATGTTAGAAAATAGTTACCATTGTGAAAACACAAAATGGTAAAAATAGGAAAACTTAGAAGTTAATGAATGAAATGTTTAATGAATGTGTTTAATTTGGTTTTTATTGCTTTTATAGACCATATAATCCCGCAAAACATTAAATTATCTATTTTTGATCCACATTAGTTAAGATTTACCACCAAATAGTGAATACTTTTGAGTGTTTATAGGAGTATCACTTCACCTCAACTATAAGAGGTCACTCACTCCCCTCATCTGTTCACAGCTTCAAACCTCTTTGATTTGGACAATAAAAACCCAAATTAATTCCCAAATTCCATAAACTCATCTTATAATAATTATTTTTAGATTAAATTCATCATTTGAATGCTTTTGTACAAACATAAGCAGGATACCCAAAAAAGAGGTAATGTTCATCAACAAGCATCCTTATTTTATTTTTTTCTCCACCTCCTTCAATTCTGACTATACCATGATTATATAATAAACATAGTATTTTAATTATATTTATATTTTGTTATGTTATGGTTATGACATTAATATTTAAAGACTTCCATCAAATGGGTTATGAGATCATAGTTCGTGTGTTTGGAGAACTACCACCTCTTGAACTGATGTCGTTTGTTTTTTCAATACCACCTCTCAAGGTTGGGTATGATTATGGATGTAAAGTTTATATATGATATTTATAAAAAATATATACATATTTACTAATTATATCATCTATATCCTTTTTTAATTTCTATTCCTTAGTTGATATGATAATGTCTTTCATGTGTACGACGGACTACCTCCTCGTTAAGTGATGTGATTTGTATTTTACTAACACTTTACAAGGAAAGTGATAATGATAATGTTAATTATTATATGTTATATAAATGACCTAATTATGATATTAATTAATTATTATCAATAATTAGATTATAATTTATAACATTTCAATTTATACTAAAAATTTAATAACATTGTTCATGTACGTGTGGACTACATCTTTCACAAAATGATGTGACTCCATTTTATTAATCATCTTTCATGATTGGCCATAAATTTATAATTTATGTATAAAATTATAATTATGTAATTATTAATATTTTTTATAAGATGGAAATCTATAATATTTTAAATAATTATTTATTTAAAAAAAATTATGAAAAACAACCCAATGAAAATAAAAAATAATGAAAACAATGAATGATTACTAATAAACAGGGAATAAGATTATATAAAAGGATCATATATGATAATATAAATATTAATTTTTATATTTTATAAGTTAGTAACATTTGTAAAATCACTATATGGGAGGTTAAATAATTTCCAATCAAAATGTAGCATGGGGTAAGGTATTTGGTCTCAATTTATATTCCATTGTGACTTATTTGTTTTTATGCCCCAATTCACTTTAATGTGGGGTATATACTATCACATTGATATTTAATATCATGATTAATTAATAAATATTTGTATTTTAAGTTTTTCTTTGAATTATCTCATCCTAGGGTGTTTTAATTGAAAATTACAAAGTGGTAAAAGGTATCATACAATCTCACTTATTTTTGTGATTCTAAACATTCCCTTGAAACAATCACATTATTATATTCATTTTTCATGGTAAAATATATTTATTTTAAATATAAATATTTTTTTTATGATTTATATGATTATTTCCTAAACTATATTCTTGTTTTACGTATGTTCCTAACTTTGAATGTTATTTTATTTATTCGGTATATATTGATTAGTCATTATCTTTTTCTCAATTTACATATTAGATAAATAAAAATTATAATGACGTAAATAGATTATTCATTATGTGAGGAATTATTTGGATAAGAAATTATGGGTGGGTCTTAGATATTATATTTCCCATTCATGCATCGATAAGTCTTAAGATACAAATCAGTTGGACAAATTAAATGGGTTTCTACTTTTAGTTTTAAAACGTCATGTTAAAGTTCATGGCAGTATAATTTTTCATGTTCCTTAGAAATTATGTCCAATAATTAATCATTTACATCATTTAGAATTTATTTATCATTATCCATAATATTTTTACTATGATATTTTCTCTAGTTCAATTTCATTCTCAGTTATTGATTAAATGTAATGTGTTTTATGTTATTTACCATTCCATATTGATTGTGTCTTATCTTATAATGATAGAATATTTATTTAAATGTAATTTATGTTGATTTATTTACCTTACCATATTGATTGTTCTTGTTTATATATGTTAGATTTCACTGTACTTAACCCTTACTAAGCATTGATCTCCCAATTATTATTTTTTCTTTCTACAAGTTATGAAGAGGAATCACTTGATTTGTTTTCAAGGACATTGAGAATTTTATTTTCTTATTTATTATGTTTCATTTTCTATTCCCAGTGTACAATGGTTATCATTTATATTTCCTGTTCTCTAAAATAATTAATTTATTTGTTATTTTAGGATGTGATTCCTTGTATTTATTCCAATCTAATAAAGTATACACCAGCTCTGAGCTATAGGGGTTGGGGTCCCTAGATTTTCCATCAGAGGAAGTTTAGTATACACCTTGGGAACTATATTTAGGAAAACATTGATTATGGAACATTACTCTATGTTATACGTTAAGATAAATATATAATAACATCCTAAAATTTTGTTAAAGAATAGATTAAGTGGGTTTTACTAGAAATATGACCTTGTATGAATACTACAAGTGGATGTGGTTTTTGAATAGATGTACTTAGGGGTAAAAACATAGAAACATTTGTGTCATAATAGATTAATGTCATACCTGGTACAAAAAAATGGGCCTTACTGCACCCCATATTTGACAATCATGGGGGATATTCTTTTGAAAATTCATATTTTCATTACAAACCATTATAAATTATTTGAAAATAATAATACCACCAAGGAAACCAAGTTTATGATTTTGAGAGAGACAATGCATAAGTTTTAAATTTTTCTACGTGTCACACCATATTTGGAATTATAAATTATGATTTAAAATTAATAATTTTATAATCTAATATATTATATTCTATTTTTTAGAAATAGTTCCTAGAAGTAATAAGGGTAATAATACTAATGACCAGTGTATAGATATCCTTACTGAGGAATCCAACACCCCTGGTATTTGAACTATGAAAATTATGGATATATTAAGGTATATTGTAACACCCCAATATTTTACAAATAAATTTAATATATATTTTAATTAATGAAAAACTTATTCTCTTCGAATCAAAACATTGTTATTGTAACCTCACCATTAAATATAATTTTCCCACCTCTGTGTTTTGAATTTTGAAAAGCAGAAGTACACGGTTTCATTCAATAAGATATTTAAAATAATATAGTATAAAATTAAATTTTTTTTAATATTAACTTGACCCTTATGAATAAAAATGTACCCTAATGAATATTAATATTACCCTTGTAAGTAAAAAAATAAAATTTAAGCACCATATAAATGAGAGTGAATATTTTTAAAATTAATAATTAAGTGTTGGTATTTTTGTGAGTAATAAATATTTAATTACAATTTTAAATTACTAAAATATAGTTTCATAAAATATATTCCAAAATATATAATTATTTCCTATGATTTTAGGCTAATTTTATGAGACCATAGTTAATTTTTGAATGTACTATAAAATATGTTTTAAATTTAAATGCTGTATTTTTTAAATAAATAATGTTTTTATTTAAAAACTAAATTTCATTTATTTATAAAATTATTTTGATAAAAAGGAGTTCATATTTAAATTCTAAAAACTGAAAAAAAATTTAAGGTTGTTTTTTTGGATTTTTCTGAAATACCTGAATTTTGTGTGAATAGTGAAATTCGATAATTTACAAAATATGCTAAATGAATGAATTTATGCATCACGATTGAGTCATAAATGATGTAAATGGAAATTTTTTTGATCTAATATGAACTTATTACTATTTTTAGTCACAATAATCTATACTATTTCTAGTCATAATCAAAAATAATTAAATAATGATTTAAATAATAGAAAACCCTCCTCTCCTCCACTATAAAACTACCTGTCACTCCCTCTTCTATTCACTCCACTAAGCCTTGTAACTTCTCGATATTCTTCCCAAAAACTCTTATCAAGTCTCTACACATTTCCAGGATCTTTTTTTCTTTCCAAAAAACCAAAACCTCTTTCATTAAGGTGGTTCTCAAGGAGGAGTACTCAAGAAGTAAAATCCCCTTCCTTTTTCTTTTTAATTTATTTTAAGTCTCTTCTTTTATTATTATCTCATCACCTCATATGTAAAAATGAACATGATAACTTTATTATCATATATATATATATATATTATCATGTTAATTTCACATTCATCATAAATCTATTTACTCTCTCTCTCTCTCTCTCTCTTTTATTTTAAAAACCAAATTGTCGTCCGGGAGGTGACGATTTGAAACCTTCATAGATGACGAACCTTTGTTCTTAAATTTATCCTTAAATTCTTATCATGGAATAATTTTTATGGTTTAAAAAAACTATAATTTATTTATTATATGTTATTTAATATTCTGTAACTAGTATATATACATAATATTAATTCATATGACAAAACTAAGTCGTAATAATCGAAATTTCACAAAAACGGTCTTCATTAATGTTTCATATAATAACCTCTCCTAATATCATATAAAAAAATAATTTATATGAATAATTAATCTATTTAATTATAATTAATATCATATCAATTCAATTATGGTTAATTATATCAATTCCACATGAACTCCATTACTTATAAACAAGCCAACAGATTATGAAAACCAAGAAAAAACACTCTAAAATGAAAAAATTCAATCATATAAAATGTAAATAAGGAAGTAAATGACCTTAATAACTATAATTAATAAAATATATACATATATATAATTTTATTAATTAATTAATTAATTGATTTAATTTTATTATCCAGTAAATTAAGGTCAATAGCAGAATACATTTAGTCATAATGTAATGGTTTCCTCATCTCACTAACATTTTTTGAGATATCATTTATTCACCACTATTTATTATGTATGTTGTATATATACATTACATTTATGCATTATATCTTTATTCTATTTATCTTCATTTTATTAAATTTATAATTTTAGGGTTATCAATTTTGGTTCATTTGATATGTTTTATTACAAATTGGTAAGGGATTCCACTCGAACCTTCATTTTTCATTCGGTTTATTCCTTAAATATTATTAACAAAATGTAATAATTATTAATTTTTTTACATATTATACATTATGTTTTTATGTTTCATAATCATATATTCGGATCATTTCATCTTTATTTTATAGGGAATTTTATGTTTTAAAATTGTTCCCTTCTCAATTCATCCCGATAAACAAGCTCGATTTAAAGGAACTTCTCGTATTCTTAAAAATTTTCAATTGTGCAATATAATATATTTTAATAAATATTTATATTTATAAAATGAATTATTTTATCATGAATAAACTATATTTTATCAATTCTGGTTTTATGAAATCGAACATTCCTTTTATATTTAAAATCTATTTACAATTTTCATTAGACCACACTAAAATGTTTTATTTCTAAAGCTTCATTACAAACTATTTTTTCATGATTTAACTTAAATAGGACATAATTTATTCCTCAAATATAACTTCAATGTAATTGCCTTATCTTCTCTTAGATATACATTTTTTTAACATTATTTCTTGACAAATAAAAATTATTTTCTAAAAGAACTCTTATTTATAAAGTAAAAAAAGGCATTTTCTCATATCTCTTTAACTTTTATGATAAATATTCCTTGTTTAACACTTATTAAATTAATGTGGTATATTTAATTACCTTTGTTGTATAATATCAAGAGTCTCCTTATTCACATGATACTCTAAGGGAATTTTATTTGAATGTTTCAATATGGGATGGGACGCATTGGAGTGTTTAAGGATTATTTGCTCAATAAATTTTCAATGGTCTTAATTAAAAGTATCTTTATTTATGTAAACATACTTTGTTGAATCATGTAATTAATAAAGTTTTATATCTTATGATGTTATCTATAATAATTTTTTAAGGTTTTTTGATTATTATGATTGTGGATGTCTTATCTCGATAAAATTAACTATATTACTCCAAATGGTTAGTGTTTATGTTTAATGATTGGACAAGTTTATTTACATTTCATATGTTAGTTTAAATATGAATGTATATATTTATTATGTTTAAAAATTTTATATGAGGAATGAATTGTACTTATTAAGTTGTGGGTGGGGCCCTTTATAGCCCCTCGAGGCAGTGTTAGGTCTCAAGAGACAAACCAGTTTGGGATTTTACTTGTTTATGTATGGTCTTGGCGTGTGGCATTGAAACAATGATTATGATGTCAAGATTTTTGCATTACATCATTATGAAACAAATAATTTATAGTAAATGTGGTTATTAGACTAGTATAATACTCAAGCTTATGTTTTAGTATGTCATTTTTTGTTCATCACTTATTTCTACCATGTTATACTCATGTTTAGTTTTTTAGGGCATGTGTTTTTTTGTTATTCATCTTGCCTAAAGATTATGTTTACAATATCTTTTCCTTTATTGATTATCCTTTATAATCATCTAAGATCACACCTTTCTTATATTTAACTTCTCCAATTATATGAGGAAGTATATTATGAATTAATTTCAGGGAAAATCTAGTAGTTATGGATGTTTCTAGTGTAATTTATATAATGTATTTCATTTTACTTATTAATGATGAAATTATGTATGTATATATTTTTCCAAAACAACTAAACTACCCAATCCATTATGATTTTATTCCATGAAATAATGACAATGTAATGAAATAATGCACTGGATCTGGGAAACTGGGGTCAGGGCATTACAGTCGGTATCCAAGGAAGTTTAATAGAAACCTTAGAGACAATATGTAGAAAATGTTGATTAGGGAACAAATCCCTAAGGTATAGTTTGAGGATTATCATACAAAAACATCCTATAATATTATTAAGGAAGAGATTATGTGTATATTATTAGAAAATACATATATTTTTTGATAATATAAGTGGATGTGGTTTTGGAATAGATGTACATATGAGTAACAACTCTAATGTGGTGTTCCGGGATTGACTCAGGGTAACCTAGTACATGAAAATGGTCCATAATGAAGTCCTCATTTTACACTCCTTGGGGATATTCATAAGATAAATCACATCTTCTTTATAAGAAATTATGATTGATTTAAAGGTAAATATTTCCTCAAATAATCAATACTTATTATTATGAAATTAGACATGCCTAAAATTTCAATTTATGTTAAGTATTTTTCTAGTTCGACATTATACATTATGATTCATAACCTAATATTGTATATCTCGTTATTTATAAATGTAACCTGGTGGAAGGAATGGAATCCACATGAACCCATGTATCCCATGTAGGGAATTAACTAATATTCAAAATATTGATGTTGGTTTTGAAGTTACGACAGGTGTTGGGAAACCAATAACTATATTGGGGAAACTGACTCTGGTTTAGAATAATAACATTACCCATTTGGGGAATCCAAATATAAAACATATAGGAGTGATTCTAGACTTATTTTTGTGACTATATGATCTATCAATCAATGCGACTACACACCCATTCATAGCAAAGTAGTGGATAAGTTCATTAGAGAAGATATTTCTTTCTTTGGGATGTAATGAAAGGAAGAAGGTTCTTATGGAAGTTCATCGTCTATCAGGAGATAGAGATCAGTTGTGGTTGTTAATTGAAAACATTGAGGAGGAGTAAGAAATAAAATGGATGGTATTTAAGGAAATATTCTTATAAAAATATGTTCCTCAAGAACAGCAAGTAGATATTAAGAGAAAATTAAAAAGTTTGAAACAAAAAGAGGATGTAAACATTGTGATGTATGAATCCAATTTTACAAGTCTTGTAAGGCTTTACATAGACTACATATGTAATATGAGGTGAAAGATTGATTTCTTCTTTGATGGTTTAAAACCATTCCTCTGAAGAGCACTGTTGTCAGTAAATTTCTCATCATATGAAGATATTTTCTCATGTGTAATAAATATAGAGAAAGAATACATTAATTTATTTCTAGATGATTTACCTAGTCATCATATATAGTAGAGAATTGAGTTTTCTATTGATTAAATTCATGGTGCAAGGCCTATCTCAAAGACCCCTTATAGAATGTCTACAGTGGGATTAGTAGATCTTAATAAACAACTAGAAGAACTTAGTTATAAAGTATTTATCTTCCCAAGTGTTTTTCATGGGGGATATCCTATTATTTTCATTAATAAGAAAGATGGGCCTATGATTTTATACATTGATTATAGAGAGATTAATGCTATTATGATAAATAACAAGTATTTTATTCCTCATCTTGATGATTTATTTTATCAACATCATTAATCCCAATATTTTTCGATGATTGACCATCGATCTGGATATAATCAGTTTCAAGTGAGGAAGTAATATATTCCAAAGACATCATTTCAAACCATGTATGGGCATTACAACTTTACATTAATTCCCTTTGGAATGAATAATATAACCTCTATTTTCAAATATCTATGAATAGAGTTTTCAAGGAATATCATGATGACTATGTTGTGGTGTTTATTTTTGATATTTTGGTATAATTGAAAAGTTGTGAATATCATTAGAATCACTTTTAAATTATTTTCAAGACTACTTGAAGAAGTTAGTTATATGTGAAGTTTAGAAAGTGTGAATTTTGTCTTGAAATAGTTTCTTTTCCTGTCCATATTGTCTCTAAGGATGGAATCTTAGTTGATCCTTCAAATAAAATGGTGGTTCTGGAATTTCCTATTCCAATGAACATATCTTAGGTACGTAGTTTTATTAGTTTAGTAGGTTATTATTGACATTTATTCAAAACTTCACCCATTTTTCCTGCCTTTTGACCAAGATTACTTGTTAAGGGGTTAAGTTCATATGGAAAATAATAATGTAAAGAATGTTTTTGAATAATTTAATAGGATATTTGTGAATGATCTAATCCTTACTATACCATTGGGAAATGGTGGACTTGTGATTTATAGTGATGCATCAAAGAAAGGACTTCATTGTGTTCTTATGTCGATTGACAGATTTATTGCCTATGCATCAAGACAGTTAAAAATTCCTGACTAGAACTATGTAACTCATGATATTGGGTTAGAATTTGTAATCAATTTTCTGATGGTATTTAGACACTATCTCTATAGATAAGGATGTGTAATATATATGGATCACAAGAGCATATCATATATATTCCTAGATAAGGAACTTAATAAGAGGAATATGATATGGCTCGATCTACTCATGGATTATGATTATTTCCTATACTACCACCTATGAAAGGAAAATAAGGTATTAGATGCAATGAATATGAAGTATCACAGAGTTATAAACAAAATTATAATTTACAACGATCCTATGTTCATGGATCTAGTAAATATTGCTTTGGGAATTTTCAAATTAAGTGAAACGTCATTACTTTTTCACTTGGTTCCCCAAACATATTTATTATAAAAGATTAAAACTTATCAGTATGATGATGGAAATCTTCAAAAGAAAATTAATAGTGAAAATGATGGGAAGTTGGATGAATTAATGTGTGAGGATGGAATTATTATATTTAGGTTGAGGAAATTCATTTCCTCTATACCTGAGATGAAAACTGAGTTTTTGGATGATTCACATAGCTCGAATTTCTCTATACACCCTAGTAACAATAAAATGATTATAGATATGTAGGAATCTTTTTGGTGGGGAAACATGAAGTGGTAAATTTATGATTATGTATTAAGATGTTTAGTATGTAAACAATTGAAGGTTAAACGAAAACATCCTATAGGATTCATGCAACCTCTAACTATTCCAAAATGTAAAAGGGGTGAAAACACCATGGATTTTGTCACTGGATTACCCAAAACACCCTAAAATAATGATTTAATATGGATAATTATTTATCCACTGTGAAATCTTAACATTTCCTCTCTAAAAGGGATGATTTTCCACTAGAGCGCCTTGCAAGAATCTATAAAAATAATGTTCAGAGGAATCATATAGAACCTCTCTCAATTGATTCCAATCATGATCCATAATTAATATCAATATTCTACAAAAGTATTCTAAATTATTTGGATACTAAACTTTGTTTGAGTATTACTTATCACTCTCAAACTGACTGGAAATCAGAAAGGATAGTCCAAACTTTAGAATACATGTTGAGATCATTTTCATTTGAAATTCAAGGTATTTGGTATCATTATTTACCTTTAGTGTAGTTTTCCTACAATAATAGCTTCCATTCATGTATTCAAATGGAACCATATGAGGCTTTGTATGAAAATAGATGTCATACACCGACATGTTGGGATGAAGTTGGTGAATGGAAGCTTGTGGGCCCAGATATTATGAAGGAAACAATACAAAAGGTAAAGATTATTCAAACCCATATCAAAGAATATCAATGTAAGAAACATATCTATGATGATAATTTAAGGATGGATTTTTAATTTCAAGTGGGAGATCACATTTTCTTAAAAGTATCTCTATGGAAGGGTTTTACATGATTTGGGAATAAAGGGAAACTCAACCCCAGGTACATTGGTCATTTTTTATATTATGAAGATAATTGGAGTTGTGTATTGTCATTTGGAAATTACTCTTAGCCTTTCTACAGTAAACAATGTGTTCCATGTCTTATTTTTGAGAAATTACATACCAGCCCCAACACATGTACTCACTTATGAAGGTGTAGAATTAGAGCCTGACTTATCTTTTTGTGAATAGTCTATCTTGATTCTGAACACTAAATAATAGGTGTTGAGGAATGCGATGAATCAGTTGGTAAAGGTACTTTGGAAAAATCATAAAATTGGACAGGCAATATGGGAGCATGAGGAACTTATGATGAAGACCTACCCAAATATTTTTATGAGGTAACATTTTAAAATTTCCAGGGATGAAATATTTTTAAGGGGGGAAGAATGTAACACCTCAAGGTTTTCAAAATAATTTTAATACAGAATTTAATTCAATAATAATTTAGTATATATTAAACAACAATTTTTTATTATAACATATCCATTGAACATAATTTGTTCTCCTTAATGTTTTGAATGCTGAAAAACAGACATACACGGTTGTGATAAGTAAGATTCTGAGAATCTGAGAGAATTAAATTACATTTTTTGTTAATATTAGATTTACCCTTAAGAATAATAATAAACCATTAGTAATATTAACATCACCAATGTAATAATAAATATAATTTAGGCACCATATAAATGAGAGTGAATATTTTAAAAATTAATAATTAATTGTTGGTATTTTTTGTGTGTAATAAATATTTTTATTAAAAAATTAAATTTATATTATTTATAAAATTATTTTTATAAAATTGAGTTAATATTTGAGTACTAAATGTTTATTAAATGGTTATATTTAATTTTTAGTATTTTTTTGAAATACGTGAATTTTTTGTGAATAGTGAAATTCGGTAATTAATGAAATATGCTAAATAAATGAGTTCTATGCATCATGATTGAGTCATGGATGATGTAAATGGATGTTGGTTATAACTCACATAACCTTATTACAATTTTTAATCACAATAATCAGGACTATTCATATTCTTGATCTGAAATAATTAAATAATGATTAAAATAATGGAACACCCCTGATATCCTCCACTACAAAAACCACCCCTCAATCCCTCTTCTATTAACTCCTCTAGGACATGAATATTCTAAAATTTATGCCAAAATACAGTTTCCTAGTCCATTACCACATCCAATATCTCTTTTTCTTTCTAATATAACAAAGCCCATTCTCTTAAAGAAGTTCTCAAGGAGTACTCAAGAGGTAAAATCCTCTCCCTTTTTCCTTTTAATTTCTTTTATGTGTCTTATTTTATTATAATCTCATCACATCCTCTATAAATATGTTCATTTTAACTCCATTATAATCTATATAATGTAATTATATCATGTTAATGTAATATACATCAACAATCTTCTTACTCAATCTCTATCTCTCCATTTTAAAAAATTAAATTATCGTTTGAGAGGTGTTGATTTACAACATTCATGGATGATGAACCTTTGTTCTTAAATTTATCCATCAATTATGTTCATTAAACTATTTGTCTGATTTTAAAAAATATATAATATATTTATTATAACCTAATTAATATTATTGAAGTAGTATATATACATAATATTAATTCATTCGACAAAACTAATTTGTCATAATCAAATTATCGCCAAAATGATCTTCATTAATGTTTCATCTAACAACTCATCCTCATTCCATATAACCAAATTAATTATATGAACATTTAATATCCTTATATTTAATTAGTATCACATAAAATTAAACCTAGAGAATTATATCCATTCCAAATGAACGCTGTTACTTATAAACAAGAGAACCGATTATGAAAACCCTGAAAACAAACACCCCGAAACGACAGAATTGAATCTTATAAGTTATTAATAAGGGCATAAATGGACATAAAAAACAATAATTACTCATATATATTTATATAAGTTTCTGAATTAAATAATTAATTGAATTAATTTTATTATCCATGACATTAAGGTCAAGAGAAAAATACTTTCAGACATAAGGTATGGGTTTCTTCATCTCACTACCATTTTTTGGAATATTTCATATCAATAATTATTTCTTGTATATGGAGTATGTATGATCCCCATTTATGTATCATATAGTTAATATATTTATTTTCAGGGTATCCAATATATCATTTTATGATTAATAATTTTGGGTCTTATTATTAGATTGATTACAAAGTGGTAAGGGATTCCACCCAAACCTTCATTTTTTCTTTCATATTATTTCATTAGTATAATTACCCGAATTTAATTATTATTTATCTTTTATTACATTTTCAAAATTATATTTTTATATTCTAAAAACATATATCCAGATCATTTAATCTTTATTTTAGGGAATTTTTTTTAAAATGGTTCTCATCTCAATTATTCTCGATAAACAAGCCCGATTTAAGGGAACTTCTCAAATTTTTACCCATTTTCAAGTGCACTATATAATATGTTTAAGTCCATATTTATATTTCTAAAATCACTCATTTTATCATTAAAATAACTATTTTCTTATTTATAGTGTTATGAAATCAAACCATCTTTTCCGCTTTAAAATCTCTTTATTCTTTTCCTTAAACCGCACTAAAATGTTTTATTTCTAAAGATTCCATAAAAACCATTTTAACCTGATTTCACTTTAGTGGGAAAAAATTTATGACTCAAATATAATTACATTTTCCATCCATTTTCATTTCTAAGATATTCCATATTACAATATGATTTCATGTAAAATAAAAATGATTTTCCAAAAGAACATTTCTTTCAAAAGTAAAAAAGTATTTCTCTCATCTCATTTTATGTTTTTAGAGATATATGCCTTGTTAATCACATATTACATTAATTTAGTGTATATAATACCCTTTGTTATATTATATAAATATTATCATTATTCACATAATATTCTAAGGTATTATGATTTTAATGTTTCAGGTAATTATGAGACACTTTGGAATGTTTAAGGATTATTTTATTTAGAATTTCTCAATGGTCTCTTTTAAAAGTATTAACATATATGTCAACTTCCGTTCATAAATCTTGTAAATCATTGAGTATTATCTCTTATGATAAAATCTAAAATATGATTTTGAATTTTTTCTAATTAGTTTGACCGTGGATGTACTATATTGATACCATTCACCATATTACTCATAATGGTAAGTGTTTATGATTTATGATTAGAGAAAGTTATTTACATTTCATATGTTAGTTTAAATATGAATTTATATATTGATTATGTTCACCTTTTTCTTATAATAAATGCATTGGACTTATTATGTGACTGGTGGGGCCTATTATATTATTTTAATGATTTAGTAGGTCTCATGAGACAAACTATTTTGGGGTTTTACCCATTTATGTATGGTCTTGGAACGAATCCTTAACAAAATTTTTATGATGTCTATAATTGTGCATTACCTGATTATGAAACTAGTAATTGATATTTCATGTTGTAATTAAACTATTATAATAATCATGGTTATGTTGTATTATGGAATTATTAATCCATATCATATTCCTTAAATGTTGTACTCATGTTTATTTTTAAAATGTGTGTGTTTTTTCATTCATAGTTCCTAATGTTTATATTTACAATATCTTATGATATATTTATTAAACATTTTGAGCATCTAAGATCACCCATTTCTTATGTTTTATATTTTCTAGGATGTAAGGAAGTATATTTTGAATAAATTGTATTGATAACCTAGGAGTTGTGGATGTTTCCAGTGTAATTTAAATAATTTATTTCATTTCAAGTTGTAATTTTGAACTTATGTATGTATTTGGTTTTCCCGAACTACTAAACTAACTAGTACATCGATATTGGATTACTTGTAATCATGATAATGTAATGAAATAATGCATTTCCACTATGCATTTGGGGTTTGGGCATTACATAACTAAATCATGTTATGACTAATAACATTTCTCTAATGGAGCAGCTTGTTCCCAAGTAAGATTATCCTATTTTGGATAACATTATGCGAGAGAGGATCCAATCATTTAGTTGTAATAATAATCTAATGGCAGCTTAATAGTTGATTAATCCTTTGATGAATATATTTATGAAAATAAGATATGGTGAAAAGGAAATGGTTACAATTTCAGTGTATTGTATCAATGGATATGTTGATCTATGGTAGTCATTGATAAAAAATACTAAGAGTAAGATGAATTAGAACTCATGGAATGGAAATATTTTAAGGGGAAATTATTAGAAAAATATTTCCCTCATGAGAAATGAAATGAGATGAAGGAAAGTTTCATAGCATAAAACAAAAAGATATAGAAAATGTTGCAGAGTATTAAACTTTCATTACAAGGATAAATAAGTATACTAATGATTACATACACAAAACAGAGTATAATATTGACCATTTAATTTAGGTTTTAATAAGAGTCTCTAAAGTTCACAAGTCTCTCAAAACTTATCATTATATAATATATAGTTTTATGTGAAATAATGAAATAGAAATAATTCTATAATTATTTTGGCTTTGAATGGAATGCATAAAATAATATAAAGGTAGAGAAAATAATTTATAAGAGGAAAAATGGAAATAAGAATTTCCCCACAATTGATAACATTAGAAGGAATCACCCTGGCGAATTCTTCAATGGATTGGGAGTTTTTTATAAGCGCAAAGAAATGGGTCACATAGAAAAATAATTTTATGGTAAGAAAGAAAAAACACAGCTATTCAGTGTTTCAATTGAAAGGAGATTAGTAACTATGAAAACAAATTTTCTAAGAATCAAGTGAATATACCTTATAAGAAGCCAAGGGATCATGTTTAATCTTATGTTATTGGTACAAAATAAGTATAATGATTAATATTCTTTTTTATTTGGATGAATAAAATTTATTTCAAATTTATTTTATTGGAGATATTCTCATCATAATAATTATGAAATATATAAGGATTTCACTATAGTATTATTTCATTAATTATTTGAGATAATATTGTGAATAGAACCATGAAAAGTAATTCAGTAGAAAGTTGATATTTATGTAAAATACATGGTTTAGGAAAATATAACACTTAATATTTTCTTTGTGTTGAGATAATGATGTTAGGATAAATAGAAGATTGATATGGATAGATTAAATTAGTTACCACTAACTACCTTGGAATTAATTAATGATAAGATCATTTTGGAAATTAAATTCCCTTATTTATAAAGTTTTGGATCATAATATTTTGGAAGGGTCATAAGGCTAATTTTTTATGATATGGATTAAGTAAAAAAAATTGGGGTATTAGAGAATATTGTATTAATTCACTATAGTAATATCTATACATATTGTACAACATGTGCTAATCATTGTTTCATAATAATAACTAGATAAAGAATGAATGACTAATCATTATATAATGGATCATTTCATCCATTATGTTCTTCAGGTATGAAAAAATCATCTTCATTTCAAGAGTAAGAGAGGGATTGGAAATTAAACTAGGCTCAACCAAAGGATGAGATTGATCATATGAAATGAAATGAAATAAATTAAGTATATACTCATGAAAAATAATTAACTTCAGAGGAAAAATATTTTCAAACAAAAATGTTCTCCAGTTTCTATAATTTTTTATCATATCAATCACCTTTTCATACCTATTTGGTTTATGGTTTTGTAGTCGTTAACCTTCTCAAGATAATCCAATTTCTTGTGATCAGTGATCTCTATCACTCTCAATTACTCTTTGCGCATTAATATTCTCTTCCATGCACATTTTTCATTTTACACCGATGTTCTCCTACATAGATACCTAGTAATGTGTTTAATCAATATTGCATTCATACTTCCCTTTTTCTCTTATTAAGGGGATGTTATATTAACTCTTTTATAATGTGGGGTTTTCAATAATGAAATTTTAAAATATCAAACCATTGATTGACGAGATAATGTTTAAATTGTGTCTATTGAATTTATTTAATGTGTGGATAATGTTAGACCTCAAGATATTAAAATATATTTCTTTTAGAATAAATTTACATTCATCAATAACATGATATGCATGTAACACAAGGGCTAAAAAATGCAGTTTAGTCACACTTTTCACACATAATTTATAATTTAATTATAGAAATTTTAGTAAATTAATATGAAAAAATAAAATTCAATTTTGAAATAATCATATCCAAATTCATTTATGGTGTTTTTTTGGATAAAACTAACAAGTTTCTTTTTTTATGTATTGTAAAAAATTATTGATTTTTAATTGAACATTTTCTTTTTTTAAAATAATTTATAGTGAAAATTCATATTTTTAATTAGTTTTAAAGTAAAATTAGTGTAATTTTATATCAATTAATCCAATTTAGGTTGTTAAAATCATTTTCAAATTGAATTTATTTGTAAAAAAATTGAAATTTTTTGAACAATTTCACTTTAAAACCCCACTTTCGCATCACATCTACAGGATTAAATTTAAATTAATGTTTTCCAATTATATGAATTTAATTTCAAAAAATATATTCCCTATTCTTAATTATAATAAATTATAATTTATAATAATTTCAACTTAATTTTTTACCAAAGAGAATAGTGAAAATAGAAAAAATACCACGGTTATGGTAAAAATGGATTTACCAGAAAGATATACAAAGATAATGAGGGATAAAATGTCATATTAATTTTTCAAAAACCCATTTTATAGAATTATTTTGATCCTTAATTAATTATTATTTAATTTTATGAGTTTATTTGATACTTTTTAATGAAAGTGTCCAATAAAATAAGATAACTAAAGAAATATAGAAATAAAAACTTTTTTCTAATTAATATCTATAATGATTTGGGACAGCTAAAACATTAAAATGGTTATAGTTATAGATATTATTTTCAAATATAAATTAGTCTTTTGCAATCATATTAATTTATCTTTAATTTTTATAGATGAAATAATTACTTAAAATTGACATGTTATTTTATAATAAATGATATTTTATTAAATCTTTTTTAAATTAAAAAAACAATATATTTTATTTGAAGTTATTTTTAAATTATAATAAATATAAAATATTTTCTATTCATGGACCAATTTTTTAATTATAATTATTATATTGACTATTAAATAGTAAAAACACAATTAGCATAATTATATTTAAAGCGATGTTTTTTCATGTTACATGTTCTTATGTTATAATTAATTTCAAAAATAATTACGATTATAAATTAGATATTATATTTAGAATCAATTTTTACAAATTATATAATATTTCTCACTTTTATTAGTCATAAAAAATAAATTACATAGGTTAGACAACTACTTACCATAGGAAGAACCCAAAAAGGTAAAAATGGGGAAACATAGAAGTTAATGAATGAAATATTTAAAAAAATGTTTTGTGGTGGATGTTTACATATAATATATAATCCATTAAAACCTTTAATAATAATTTTTTGACCCACATGACGAAATATTGACCTCCCAATAGTAAAGAATTTTCAATATTTATAAGAGTGGCACTCCTCCTCAACTATAAAAGGGCACTCATTCCCATAACTTATTCAAACCTTCCCAATGATTTAGTTTGGAAAATACCTAACAAAATAACTTCCAAAAATACCTAAATTCATTTTAGAAGTATTATTTTTCACATAAATTCATAATTTTAAATCTATAGTGCAAGCCTTAGGTAGATACCTATAGAATCCATAATGCTCTTCAACAAGCATCCATATCTTATTTCCCTCCCCACCTCCTTAAATAGTTATTATACCATGATTATATAATAAAATAATTATATTATATATTATGATATTTTTAATTTATGTTTACAACCTAATTACACACAGACATCCATAAATGGGTAATGAAATCATTTTTCTTGTATACGGTGGACTACCACCTTGTAAACTGATATAGTTTGTTTTTCAATTTATTCCCCTCAAGGATAGGAATTATTATAGATATAAATTATATATATGATATTTATAAAATATTTATGTATCTATATTAACTATATCAGGTTTATCTTTTAAAAAAATCCATTCTTTAGGTGATACGATAACATCACTCGTTTGTACGGAAGACTACCTCCTCACGAAGCGATGTGATTTGTCTTTCACTAAAGCTTTACATGGAAGGTGATAATGATAATGTTAATGATTATATTTGATATAAATTAAATAGATATGATATTAATGACTTATTCATCATTCTTAAAATATAATATATATCAGTTTATTTTTACACTAAAATGATGATAACATCATTCCTGTACGTATAGACTACCGCCTTCAAAAAACGATGTGAATCTATTTTCATAACGATCTATTAGTATTGGTATAAAAATTATAATTTATACATAAGTATTATAATTATTTTATGACTATTATTCATTTTATGATGAAATTATATAATATGTGCAAGATCTGGATATTTTCCAACGAAACATGCATAAGAAAACGGGACAATTTACACCAAAAAATGAAAAAATGAATAATTAATATCGAATAGTTAATAAGATTTTATAAAATAAAAGTATATGAGAACATAAATATTAATATGATTCATTTATAAATTAATAATATATCTAAAACCACTATATATGTGTTTGAAGAACATATAATCAAAAGGAAGCGTAAGGTGACAGATTTCATCACAATTTACATTCCATTGATACTTATTTATTTTTATACACCAATTCAATTATACATGGTATAAAATATACTAATTTTACATTTAATATAATTATTAATTCATAATTCATGGAATTTTTTGTTTCAATTTTAATTATCTCATTCAATGGGATTTGATGTTAAAATTTCCAAGTGGAATAAGTTATCATGAAATCTCACTTCATTTTTTGATTGTTAACTTTCTCTTAAAAATAACTTTATTGTAATAGTTTTTAATTGGATACAATATTTATTTTAAATATAAATATTATTTTTTGATGTATATTATTATTTATTAATTCATATACCATTTTTAAAAATTGTTTTTTCTATTAAATTTGTTTGATTTATTGGAGAAATTTTGATAAATATGTACCCTTTACTCAATAAGGATATATGATAAGGAATATTGTTCATGAAATAAATCAATTTTTAACTGTGTGAGGATTAATTTGAAAAGTAAATTATGGATGGGTCTTATTTTCCCCTCGATTAATCGACAGTACTCATGAGACAAACCAATTATCCAAATTAAAAGGGATTCTACCTTTAGTTTTAAACCATATTTTGAATGGTCCTGATGGTAAAGGTTTTCATGTGCCTCATAAATAACGTCCAATGATTATGAATTTTATTCATTTAGAGTTCAGTTATCAATATCCATGAAATTTTCACAATGATATTATCTGTAGATTAATTTCATTATCTTTTATAGAATAATGGAATGATTATTCTATTATTTAACTTTCCATATTGATTATGACTTATCTTATCATAATAGTCATGTTATTTAAATGGAATGTTTGTTTAGTTATTTACATTTCCATATTTATTATTATTATTGATTCATGATAGTTTCTAATGTACTTAAACCTTACTTACCATTTGAGACCACCCTTATTTTGTTTCCTTTACCTAGGTTATGAAGAGAAATCCTTTTAATGAGTTTTTAATGATAATGAGAATTTTATTTTGTTATGTATTATATTTTATTTTCTATTACCAATGTAAAATATGTATCATGTATGTATTTATTTCTCCAAAAATGCTAAACTATTTGGCCTCTATAGATGTGAATCCTTTTATTTATGCCAATGTAATAAAGCAGGCACCATTTCCAGGCTACTGGGAATGGGGCCTCCATAGAGTAGTGATGTTGTCTTCATGTCAATAATAATGTTGAAATCCCAATATTATTATGTGAAGGAATAATTGTTTATTTTCTACTTTATTATCATTTCTTTGTATGCTATTAGTTTGGAAGTTTATTATATTCTTTTCATTCTAAAAGAAATTAATTTTTCTCTTTATTGGTGCGATTGTTCATCAAGTAAGAGGTAGATGGTAGATTTTACTATTTGGTGTTTAATTGATTTATTTTATCTAAAATATAGGCATAGTTTTGTTATTATTTATTTTATTTTAGTTATGTTTAATAAGAAGTGAGTTTAAATAATTTTAGAATAATTTTTCATGAAAGGTTAAGGGATATAAATATTCAATAAATGTGTTTAAAATATATAATAATTTAATTTCATGTGTTCAATTATAATTCATTACTGAAAATGAAAATATTACTTTTGAATTTGATTTAATTTTTAATAGTGGAAATAATGATAAAAATTAAAGGGTTGAAATAAAATTTTCAAATTTATTTATAGTGATAATGTTCTCTTCCCTGCGAAATAAATTTCTATTATGAATATATAAATTGAATTAATTTTTTACAAAAAATATATACCATTAAATTATGATTATTTTGAATTAAATTTTATTATTATTATACATTTTTGTGTGAAAAATATTATGAAAAGGGGTCAATCATAACTAACTGATATAGAGGATCTAATTATGTAATTGTCACACCTGTGATTTCTTTTTGAGGTATTTTTATATTTTATTTTTGGTCTAGAATATTTCCATTTGTAGTTTCCCTATTCTTTTTGGGAAAAATGGAATTATTTGTTAAATAGTGTGTGGTTCACAGTTAGTGCACAGTTTGAAAAATCAAGCACCCTTGCCCAGGTAACCGTGTGACTAAGTGGTGTTTTGGAATAGAGACTTATCGCATGGTTAGTGCACTCTTTGTAAATAATGTGGCCTAACATTGCAGTATGTATTTCTTGGACAGTAAGGGGCACATAGTTGACTTGCATTTTGAATAACCATGTGGGAAAACCGTGTGTCATGTCCATGTCATTTAAAATTGGATTTTTTTATTTTCTATCTCCCGAATTTTTAACCCTAAACCAATATTTCTTCCCCCACATAGGATTTCTTACACTAGGCGCATCACCCACTCCCCCTTCTCTCCTCGAAGATTTATTTTGGTGGTGGATTTTTTGTGATTTCTCCTCAATTCGTCCACAAATCCAATATTTTTCTATTTTCTCCCTCTTTTCTAGGGTTTTCTTCTTGTTTCTTTTTCATTTCATATCTTTAGTGGGTGGGTGACATTTTTAGGATGAGATATTGATTTTTAGGCTTCAATATTGATGTTTATAGTTGAATCATGCCATTAGAGGGTTTACATGAGGAGAATTTGTTGTTTCACTAATATAAAAGAGGTCTTTAACAACATTATAATAGGCAATTATCAATTCTAGAAAAGCGATGACTACCTCAGTGTGGTTAAAAAGTGAAGGATTTTATCAGTTCACAAAAAGAACTGATAAATGGTATCATTATCAGTGAAAATAGAAGTGCTAATAAATCATACTTTTACCTGTTATTTTAAAAACACTAATAAAAGAAACCATTTATTAGTGATTTTAGAAGAACAGATAAATATTCCTTTATCGGTACTTCTATAAGAACTCATAAAGGCTATCTTTTTTAGTTTTTTAAAAAGTGATAATAAAGGATGCTCTTATCAGTGGTTCTACAAACACTGATCAAGTATATCTTTATCTTCTATAGTTAAAACACTGATAAATGGATCTTTATCAGTTCTTTTAGAATAACTGATGATGTAAGAACCCGGTTTTTGCTGTGAAAGACTTTGGAATATTCTTGATGATATTCCAGAGCAGTGCTTTCAAACGGCGTGTGATTCTGAGCCCCGGAGTGGCTGGAATTAAATATTCATTGCTTTCACACTGGAAACGCCAAATAAATGGGATAACTCCTAAACGGAGTTCCGGATCAGAGATCCGAGTGTACGGATGGGTCCGTAATGGGGTTTTTACCCTAATAACGACATAAAACTTGTCGGTGCGGGACGTTTGGACCCCTCGCTCGCTTCTGGAACGTTAAATGGATTAAATAAATTAATTAATTTGTTTAATGTTGAAACGCAGGTATCTCTTAAATGGTGGCTCGGATTGGAAAACTGAGGGCACCGTTGAGTTTGGAGCGTGCTGTTTACCCTAGGAGGGGTTTCAGTTTTGCGGGCGCGGGTCGTCTGTGAAAAATGCCCCAAGGGGCATTTTTCATAATTTGGCGGCCTCGAGCGCTAAGTTTTATAACTTTTAAACAGGGTCTCGGATTAAAATTCTGAGATCGCCGTTGTCCTCGAGAGGTGGTGTTTACCCTAGGGGAGTCTTAACCCCGACCCTACTGAGGGTTCGGGTTCGGACCGACGGGCGGGTGGTTAAGCGTTTTCTATTTAAACGCTTAACTGACCCCCTGCCTCTTCTCCTTCCCCTTCCCCCCTTGTAGCCCCTCCTCTCCCTCTCCTCCTCCACCTCTGGCGAGGCGGCTCCGGCAAGGCAGCTCCGGCAAGGTGGCGGTTCGGCGGTGAAGCTCCGTGCAATGTCCACGAGGTAGGTTTATGCGTTTTGCGTTTTAATTTCCAAACCCCCTTCGTGTTCGATTATTTGTGTCAATTTGTTGTTTGATCTTCAAGGAAATCCCATAGACACATAGTATACATATTTATCTCTCCAACTCATCTTTCGGAATCAAAATCCGATCTCGGAGGAGGCTGGGGTCTATCGCCAAAGTTTGCGGGTTTTGGATAGTGATCCCGGCCGGTTTGGGTGCTCCGGTGGTCCGAGGCGAGGCGGCGGTAGTTCCACTGGCGGTGGCGGGCTCTCTTTCAGGCGGCGAGCGTCCGGCTGTAGCATGGTGCGGCGTCTGTCGGCGGGGCGCGGCGCCTATCGGCGGTGCGAGGCAGAGCTCGCCGGGGGCGCGGGGGAGCGCCGGGGCGTGGCGACCGCAGGGTCGCGGTTTGCGACCCCCGCGCGGGAACAGAGACTTGCCGAGTGCGGGTCTCCGCGGGTGACCAAGACCGGACCTTCGTGGCCGGTCTACTCGAAGTGGACCGTGGGTCCATGGCCGGCCCGCGCGGCTGAGCCACGGGTCGGCTGGCTTGAGCCGGTCCAGGGGGTGTGGACCGGCCGGACCGGTCCGGTCCACCCCCACTTGCCTCTGACGGCATTAAAATGCCGTAACATTCAAACCGTGGGTCGAAACATTGTGTCGTCTACGGCAACGCGACCCTTAAATAGATACAAACTTTTTGAGATGGTTTCGGGAATTTTTAATTCCCCAAATGCGGGGCCTCGGTGGTGCGACACGTATGTCGAGGGGTTAGTCGTTTCTTCGGCGGATCTTGTTTTGGACGGCGCGGACACGTCCGACGTCCGTTTTGAGCGCCGTCAGTGGCGTTGGGACCTTGGCATCGAGACAGAGGTTTCCAGGGTGGTTTC
The DNA here is from genome assembly GCA_963277665.1 of Viscum album. Taxonomy (NCBI): domain Eukaryota; kingdom Viridiplantae; phylum Streptophyta; class Magnoliopsida; order Santalales; family Viscaceae; genus Viscum; species Viscum album. Next base: position 283,662,660 of record OY728151.1, on the reverse strand, counting down.
AGGCATTAAGGCCGAAGTTGAGGTGCAGGCCCCACGACCCGTCTTTTGAGCTGCGTGCAGAGTTTTGTAACGTTTTCCTCGGACGTCCGTTCGGGGCGTGCGAGCAGTGGATGTTGGGTGTTTTTCCTAGGGCATCACGTTGGTGCAGTTCGCCCGCTCTATTTCGGCCTGATGGTGCGGGGCCCATGAGGACCCTTTGGGCGTCGATGGTGATTTTACATCTTTATCATCGGGTGACCGTTTTGGACAAGTGAATAGTCCATTCCGTGTACTTTTTCGAGAGGATCGCAATGATGTGATCCGTTCATTGAGTTTCGGGACTGGGATGTGGGTCCCATGTGGAACCTCTCATGTGCGGTGCGCCGGAATGCATCTTTTCCTACGGATATCTGTTGCACTCAAGTGAGTAGTGCTTTTGATGTGTTTTCCAGAGGGTATCGCGATGGTGCGATGCGCCCAACTGTTTTCGGGGTTGAGGCTCGGGATCACGGGACGTCGTTCGGGTGTGAGGCAGTGTTGGTGACTTTTTCCGTCGGATATCTGTTGGAGGTGAGTATGTAGTCGATCTCGCATTTTTTTTCACAAGGATTACAATGGTGTGATCTGTTTGGCTGTGCGGATCCTCTTGCACGATCTTGGAAATGTGGAATGTGAAAGGTGCTCTGGTGGTGGTTCGTCCTACCATGTTTGTAGTATACCCTCGGCGTGTGATCGCGCACTCTTTGGAGAGTGATGCAAATGCTTCACGAGATGAGGCTGGCCATGCCTGGGCCTTTGAGGTGGAGTTGTTACGTCACTCCTTCACGTTGACGATGGGTGCCGTGTGCACGATAGACCTAGGGCTGGAGACGTGGTATACTCTGGGAGTATATAAGAGCACTTGGAGGTACGTGTGGTTCGTACCTGAGACTGTTTGTGCGCTTGGTTGGGGTTTGACTTGGGGCCACACTTCGTGTAGGCCACAAGTGCGTGATTTGTTCTGCTTCGCATACTTGGACCTCTCGCGGCATAGAGGGTCCCTCTGTGCTCGTTTGTTTGACCAGTAGGGTTGAGTGCTCTCCCCTTGGTTTCGTTCTCGATGGATTGGCTGATAGCGGTGCTAGTGACACCCAGTGATGGAGCAGGCGCTGAAACTCTTTTGCGAGAGTTGTTCTGGAGTTTGGGTGGTTGCGCGATACCCATTCCGTGTCTGGTTGGCCAGTGGTGTACCCTCTGGCAGAGATGGCCAGAGCAGTTATGAGTTTTACCCTCAAGCGAGGCTGGGCAGTGGGTTACTCATCGACTTCTTTGGGTTTACCCTCCAACGGGGCTGGGAAGTGGGTTGCTCACTGAATTTTAGGGTTTACCCTCCATTAGAGACTTGGCAGTGGGTCACCCGACTCTTTTAGGGTCTACCCTCCAGTAGAGACTTGGCAGTGGGTCACCCGACACTCTTAGGGTCTACCCTCCAGCAGAGACTGGGCAGTGGGTCACCCGACGACCTCTTAGGGTCTACCCTCCTGCGGGGTAGGGTAGTGGGTCGTCCGTCGTCTAGTTCCAGATCTACCCTCCAGCACGGCTTGGCAGTGGGTCGCCTGTCGACATACTCCAGGTCTACCCTTTAGCGAGGCTGGGTAGTGGGTCTCCTGATGATGTGTTATGGTCTACCCTCCAGCGGGGCTGGGCAGTGGGTCGCCTGATGACGTCTTCTAGTTTACCCTGCAGTAGGGCTGGGCAGTGGGTCACCCAGTATCTTATTATGGTCTACCCTCTAGTGGGGCTGGGCAGTGGGTCGCTAGATGATGTATTATGGATTTCCCTCCAGCAGGGTTGGGCAGTGGGACACCTGTTGGGATTCCAAACTCAGTCCTTTATACTAGGCTAGTCTGTGGTTTTCCTCCGTGGTTACCGGAGCGGGGCCCTTGGTTGTACGGGTCGGTGATGGAACGACTTTGGATTTGAGGAGACCTCTCGACTACGGGGCAGTGACGAGTTGTGGTTTGACGTTCTCCCAGAACTCTCAAGTACGAGGGGTGCTTTCCCCACTGAGACGCATTCTTTTGATGCGATCTAAAACCATTCGGGCGAGTTAGTGCCGCCCAAAGCGGATAGTGTCAAAGTGTGGTGACTGAGCCCCTTGGGTTGTGGTTCGGGGAAGACGTGCGGGATACTGGGCATCGATGGTGTTACTTTTGGGACTGTTGGCGACACTTTTCTTGGGCTGAGATACGGGACGGAGATCCCCTTACGAGTTTGTTCGGGCTTCTTGGGAGAGCATACAGATATGTATATACATTGTTTTCAGTACCCACTTCTTGGGTTTAGTTACTCTCCTTCCAGAATAGGCGGAGACGCGCGGGGTATGTCACATACTTTCCGTGTCTAGCTTCTCGTGGTTGGATGATTCTACTGTCCTGCTATAGGTAGCAAAGACTCGACGGGAACTTCGTCTTCTCACCGTTTCCAGCTCCTTGTGTCTAGACGAGTCTACCTTCTTTCCTCCTGTTGGGTTGAGCTGGACTCTTTATTGTACTCTTTTCTTCACTTTCAGTTGTACTCCTCTACTTTTCCTGTTTTCTCTACTTCTCAGCCTATGGTACCTCCTTTGTTTCTCCCTTGAGCCTTCGGGGTATCCTACTGAGTATTTTTATACTCACCCCTACTTGGGCTCTGCCCACACTTGGTGCGGCCTTGCAGACGACGGACAGGTGGAGCGTGAATTCATTGGAGCGTAGGAGCTTGGGGGCTTGGACCGTGTGCGGTGGTCGTGGTTGGGTTCTAGGTGGGAGACCCGTCAGCTGTTTCCTTTTTTGTTTACCTGTTGCCGGGTTGTGGCACTTTTTGGTTGGGCGCATGTTTTGCCCCTTTTTCCTTTTTCAGAACTTTGTAATTGTAGTGGTCGATGCACTTTGTGGTATTTATACAGCAGTTTCCCTTTTCTTTACTTGTCTTTTCTTTTAATCTGCACTGTTGCATTGAGTGTGCTGCGTGTGTGTGTGTACAGGTACTTAGGCAAAGGCCTCCCTGAGTTGTTGTGCCTTCGGCGCTGGTCGCCAGCCCCTGGCCTATGGAGGTGGGCTTGGGGAAGTTGCAGCTCGAGCCCAGGTAGGGTCGGGTCGTGACAGATGAATGGATCGTTTAGTATCACTAGTATAGGGGAAACTATCATGTGATGTTACAACACACTACAACATCAAAAACAGGGCATGTAGTGTCTTGTAAAAACACACTGTATCACCAAAAATAGCAACAGAAATTACAAAAATAAAATTCAAATACTTAATTTAAATTAAATATCATATCTAATACAAATAAAATATAAAAATACAATTGTTGAGTATATCGGTTGTTTTTTACTAAAAATAATGTAAATTTTGAATAAATAGGTACACATGGAGTCATACCAGTCACACTGTGAGTTGAATTGAGGTGTGACTAATTTTTACATGTAACAAATGACTTATGGATTGTTTTCCAAAAGTACCAAAACAATCCAAATTCATTTTCTCAGTTTTGAGTATGTGAGTTGTTCCTTTGATTAAAATTAATGTCAGTTTTGGATAAAAAATGCATTTTGAGTCATACTAGTCACAAAATGCTTAGGATTGAGTTGCGGTTGATTACTAGACATCACAAAATGAATTATGGATTGTTTAACTAAAGTACTAAAACAATATGAATTTTTTTCTCAGTTTTTAGTATGTAAGTTTTTTTTCACTTAATTTAATGTCAATTTATAATAAAAAGATGCACTTAGAGTCATAGTGGTCATTCCATGTTTCGTATTGAGGTGAAAATGATTCTTACTTGTCTAAAATGACATATAGATCTTTTTCATATTGTATCAAAACAATTATAATTTGTCTCCTCAATTTTTATTATGTCACATGTGTTTTTTACTAAAATGTCATTTTAAACTAAAAACTTGAAATTTCAGGCCTAAATGTGGAATCGTGTATGGGTTTGAACTGAGAATGATTCCTAAAAATCAAAAATAAATTTTGAATCATTTTCCCAAATTATCACGAAAATCAAATCACATTTTATTGGTTTTCAGTGAGTGACGATTTTTGTATTAAAATGTCAATTTTAAACTAATAACGGACAGTTGGAGATATATCTATAACACTATGCATCAGGTTGAGGTGACGATGATTCATACATATCAAAAATTACTTATGGATCATTTTCTAAAATTACCAAAATATCCCAAATGATATTTCTTAGTTTTTAGTGTGGTATATATTTTTTTCACTAAAATTAATGTCGAAATGGAATAAAAAGATGCACTTGGAGTCATACCGGCCACATTGGGCATCATATTTAGGTGTATCTAATTCCTACACATTATAAATGACTTAGGGATCATTTTAATAATGTATCAAAACAATCATATTGTGTTACCATAGTTTTGAGTATGCCACTTGTGTTTTTTACTAAAATGACATTTTATACTAAAAACACGCACAATTATCCATACATGTGGAATCATGTGTGGGTCTATCATGATAATAATTGATACATTTCATACATTAATTATGAATAATTATTCCAAATTATCAAAATAATAAAAGAACACTTTCTTGGATTTTAGTGAGGGACACTTTTTGTATAAAAATGTCAAATTTTAAACTAATAAAAAACACTTAGAGTGATATCGGTCACGCTGTGAATTGGATCCAAAGTGAAACAGATTCCTACACATAAAAATTTATTTATGGATTGTTTTAATAATGGAAAAAAACATCCTGAATTCATTTTCTTAGTTTTGAGCATGTCAGTTTTATTTTCCATGAAAATTAATGTTAATTTTGAATAAAAAGACACACTTAGAGTCATACTATTAACTCCGTTCTCCAGATTTAGGTTCACCTAATTCCTATACATCCCAAATTAATTTTAGATCATTCTTCAAAATTACAAAAAAAAAATAGAATGTGTTCTTTGGTTTTGAGTATTACACTTGTGTCTTTTAAAAAAATCCATTTTAAACTGGAAACACACACTTTGAGCCATATAGATGAAATTGTGTGTGGGTTTGACCTGAGACTGATTCATAAACATAAAAAATGAATAATGAATCCTTGTTGAAAATTATCAAGACAATATTAATTAGTTCTCTTGATTTTTAGTGAGTAACAATTTTGTATTAAAATGTAAATTTTAAATTGATAATGGACACTTAGAGTTGTAGTGGTCACACCATGTGTCAGATTAAGGTATGAATGATTCCTACACATAACAATTTATTTATGGATCATTTTACTGAAGTAAAAAAATCATTCTAAATTTATTTTCTTGGTTTTAAGAATGCCAATTGTTTTTTCACAACAATTAATGTCAATTTTGAAAAAAAATATACACCTAGAGTCATACTGGTCACACTGTGCACCAGATTGATGTGTGATTGATTCCTATATAATTATCTTGAATGTTTATTACTACCTTATATAAAATAACTTAAACATGTGGTGAAAAACTTTATTTTAATAAGTCACCTGAAACAATTCCAAAAAGGCTCTTATCTTAACTGAAAATTGGTGTGTTCACTTTAAAACAATTGTTCTAAAACACAATCTTTGTATGATCCTCATTCTACTTCATTGTACAAAAATTTTATTGTTTTCAAACTAGTGCTTCTTATCCTCCCATCATTATGGTTTTAATTTTCATTGATGACATACCTCCTTAACAGTTATTTCATTTTGTTGAATTATATTTATCTCCCTTATTTTGTGGCCATCCATCGATGTTACTTGAACTACTATAAAAAAAGTAAAACCATATTGTGTACTGGTCATCATTTCTGAGGGATAATACTTAGATTAGTTAAAAAAACATAAAAGAGATTGGGGATGAGTCTCAAGATACAACATGAAATAATAACTATTCCGGATATGAATTTCTACTTTCCATTGAAGTTTAAAAATAACATAGAAATTTTAATTATTAATTCTAACATATTACATTACAAAAATGAAGGAATGAATATTAAAATCTACATGAATTCTAATTATATTGATTTACTTATACTCAGAAACTTTTATTGTTTCTTACATCCTCTAAAATGTTTCTTTTTTTGGTAGGTCTTAGATGAGATAAAAACGTGTGGTGGTATTGGTGTGAGGTGGATGGTGGTGCTTGAAAACCGGCCATTTCTCAAAGATTCCAAGAGATATTTACATGAATATGAAGTAGAAAATTGGTTTCTAGAGCTCTACTCATTGGGATACTAATACATTTTAGAGTAATATTACCACCATTTTAAATATATAAAGTGTGTTAGAGAAAAGAGTCAAAAGGCATTTTTGGCCTGTTTGTTTCACACAAAAAATGTGAAACATGTCTATTTTTAAGAGGGAACTCATTGTAGTAGTATTCTCATCCATGTATGTTTAACTATATATTTTTAAGTGGATCTAATGTGACAACAATCAAAATAAAAGTAATTTTTTATGAAGTGTTCTCAATGGTAACTGAGTGAGTTGTATGAGAAAATGCATATCAAGAACGCAAAAAATCTTTTATTTGGTTTTGGTCAATTTTTAGGTGTCATTTTTTGTGTTCTCGTGATGTACTAAATGGGGATGATGAAATGATGAATGATTTTAAGAATTAGTTGGGATATATGGTATTCAAAGTCATGTAAATGGCTTTCTTGGAGATTAATGAATACAATCTGAGTGGGAGGTATGTCATCAAGGAACTTTGGAACCACAGTAATTGGAGGACGGAAACATTGAAAGAGGGATGCAAATCCATCATCAATATATGGAAGGAAATAAATTGTCTAATTATGGATTAAATAAAGGCATAGAAGGTTAGTTGTTATACAATATTGAAGTATTATATCTCTATTCAAGACATTAATAATTTTTATGCAAGATTCATGAAATTGTGGACTTTTATGTGCATAGTATATTGAATTGTATATGAATATTACCAAAATTAATCCTTATTTACACAACCTTATTTGCGAAATATGAAAATTTATTTATGTTTCTTATGACTATTTTTTATTGTATGATTCATTCACAACAGTGGATGGAGATGCAGTTTGCAATGGCCTGGTCTAAAAAATAAATTCAAAATACACCATAATAATGATATTAAAAAATTTAAAATGTAAATATATACCCATTATAATATCTTAATTTATAAATATACCACATATTACATCCATATTATCTAGTTTTATCAATACTCATAATCTATGAGGAAACTTTCACATTCAATTCATAAATATATACCCACTTGTGCCTACCACTATTGTATAAAATTGAAACTGGCTACTATGTTTCCATATTTTTAAATATAGATAATATTGATGTTAATAACATTATTAATAAGTTGTAATCCCAATCCTAGATGAAATATAGGATCCTTATAAATAAATTATAGGAAGATTCTTTGTCTTAAGACCATCAACAAGAGTATAGTATATTAGAATTTTACCTATCACTGTGGAAGGACCATGTCTAACATCATCCATAAACTAATCAGCCATAAATAATATACCATTAATATCTAATGAAACTTCCTAGAATTAATGGATCAAAAGGACCATTTGATGTTCCTTAACTAACCACATCTATAGAAATGTTTCACATCGAAGAGGCAATATGGATTAAAGTGTCCTAGGAACCTACATTGATGGAATCACTCAAAAAGTATTATAAATTGAAGAGTAATTAGAATACCCATACTCTAATGGTATTTATTAATTGAATCCCACCATACCAATATTCGAAAAAACTTATGCCTACCCAAGGATTCCTAACCTTCCAATTTTGGATATTTTTTTGATCCACTATAAGATAAATCCAATAATATATATATCCCTTTAAAGTTGAATTTTTTCACCTTATGATTAGTATTGATATATGGTTTTTTTTCTCATATCAATTTAATTAATTTATTTAATGAAATCCTAAATTTCTTATTATAATATATTACCATACAATCTTAGAGAACCATATATACTATATGTTCCCGTCAATTAAAATTTTACCTCATAGCTTGAAGTATATCTAAAATTAACTCTAAGAAATGTGGATCAATATGAGTTCTATCATATAGAGAATATTCATTGGCTCATTCCAATGAATATATAGGGGTTAGAGTGGTGACATATTCTACATTAATTTAGACATTCACATAATTTCACCTTCCAAATAACATCAATTTTTCAAAAATAGGCAAACAAATATATATATTAAATTTGAACCCCCTTCCCCTCTCTCCCCTTCATTTCCATTTTAATAAAAAAATTAATACATTAAAAATAATTTTAAATATTTTATAATAATTATTTCAAATATATGTATGAAACAACTTACTATTAGTATTGATTAAGGGGGTTACTAAATAAACCAACCAATTAACAATTTATATAAACCTAATCACCATTAATAAATAAATAAGAATTCACTATTTATTTATTATTCATGTTCCTATTTATATAAATTTATAATTTATTCTGGAAAAAAAATTAAATAGATTCACATATGAATGTGACACTTTATAAATTATTACTCATTCCAACCTTTCAACTCTTAAATAAGAGGCACGAGACTCGAGAAGACAGGGCGAGGAAAACCTAAACAAAAAAACCTAGAATTCGTATATTAACTCAAGTATCCAACGTAATTATTCTATCTAGACATATTTACAGATTTCTTCTTATGTATGGAATGTTTTTTTATATAATATATACCAATATTTCTAGTTTCACTCTAACTCCATTTTGTAACATTTTTACCAAGTCAACCATAATAGTTCCAAATTTAGTTTAGAAAATAACCTCATACACACTTCATGATCAGTAAAGTCTTTTTTCATTGCTAAGGGATATAGATTACATGTTTGAGAAATGGGTTATCCTCTTCAATATTTAACTAAACTCAATTTTATCATGGTATATATCATTCATTGTCTTTGTAGTAGTGTATGGTGGAAAATCTATTTTATTTATCCATAATGGATCGCAAACATATGTTTACTTACCTTACCATATGAAAAAAAATCTCTTTCTTAGAAACTATTGTCTAGGAAGGAAAAGGATGAAACAAAACCACTCGTTGTATTTCAGTGGTGAGAAGATTAGATGTAGGGTTCATCATAGTTAAGAATAGTAGAATAACCCAAAACAGAGAACCCAAAAAATCAAACAATGATATTGGAAAATTTGGAAATAAAATATATTTGATTAAAGCCTTAAATAAGTCGAGATAATGTAGAGGATTCACATTGGAAGCAGTGGAGTTCTGTGAGATCTTGAGAATCATGAGTGACTGATTTGTGGTTATGGTTCTTTTAAATTGATCGGAGGCACCTTTAATAGTTTTTTCAAGAAAGTGCTAATAAATATCTCTTTTATGATTTCTAAATTGATAATCTCTAATAAAAGGAATATTTATTAATGCTTTTTACCACTAATAAATCTTGATCTTTATTAATGCCAAAATATTGTTGATAAAAGGTACATTTATCAGTGCTAACTTTTTCGCGGTGATAAATATTCCTTTAGTCAACGCAAAATATCTAATGATGATAAAGGTTTTATAATTATAATTATTTAAATAAATTTATTATAATTTTATAATTTTAAATATATGTAACTAATTATTATAATTTTATAAATACTTATTTAAAAAAATAATTAATTATTTATCATAATTATAAATTTATAGATATAGTAAATATAAATTTGTAAATATTTATTTACAAATATATTTTCAATATTATTAGTGAATATATAATATTTATTAAAGGATTTTTAAAATTGTGTGAAATTGAATAATTCAGAATGAGTACACTTTAAAAAATATTTGAAAAAATAGATAATTTTTATTAATTAAATATAAATTTTATAAATATATATGTATATATATGTGTGTGTGTGTTGAAGTGGAGGAATACATATTAAAAATACAAAAACAAAAAAAATTAATATATGTAAATAAATGTTATAAATTGATCAAATTGAAAAATAAAATATAAAATATAAAAATATAAAAAATGAATACCCTAAGAGTAATTGTATTAAAAAAATAAACAAAACTAACTAATTAAAAAATAATATATTAAATTTATCATGTTATAATAAATATAACTCCACAACACTATTTACCCTGAGTCGGTGCATTATTACATATCATTGGCGTGATCAGAATAGATCGTGTCTCGAAAGACCGAATAGTTTAGTAGCCTTAGAAGTACTAGATACATATATAAGTTTTACATTACATTATTAAATAAAAAACAATATTGTGTCTCCTTTGAAAACTCTTATATCCTTTAGACTATTCCTCTAGGTTAGTCATAATATAATTCTTCACATCTTGGAAAAAATAAAACATAATAAAGGGGTGAGCTCAAATTCTCATTAAGGATAACAATATAGTGGAAACTATCATAAATAATCACAAACTTTTAAGGGAATTTATAAGAATAAAACACAAGCCTTTTAAACATAAACTTAAGCATAATATAGTAAATAGAAATAAAATAGTGCAATTTACTTATTCACATGGATATTCTAAAAGTCGAATACTCACATGTAATATCAATAGCTAATTTTATAATGATGGAATGCGTAATGTTAGACATCATAACCACATAGTCGAGGCCTCATGCCAAGACTAAAAATAAGATTTTGTCAAGGACTTGTTCCAAGAAACTAGTTTATCTCATGAGACCTATTGATGAATCAAGGAGCTATAGGGGGTTCCACACATCACTTACTAAGTCCAATGGATTCTTTATATAAAAAGGTAGAAACATAATCTAAACATTCATATTAAAACTAGCATATGAAATGTCAATATTTTAACCACAAACCATGAATGGTAAAATAATAGAACATCCAATGTAAAAAATAACTCATTCAATACAATATAGAAGATTTTATTACAAAAAATTAACCTCAATAGAGAATAGGAAAGGATGTTGACATAGATGAAAATAATCATCAAAACTATTTAAGAGAAATATCCATCTTTTTTCTTGAAAACATTTAAAAGTCTCACTATTTATCAAGAATCTATTTAAAATAAATTTTTAAATAAAAGTTCCCCATACAAATTTTAAACTATTAAAAGGAATTTTAATTTTATTAAATTAATTTCCATATAAATAAGTCCATAAAACAATTTTTAAAACATGGACATTAAGGAAAAATATTTAGAAGACTAAATTTTTAAAACTTTTCAAATGATATTTTATTTAGAGTTCCTAACCAAATGAGAGACGCTTGAATGCAAATAATTGAGGTAATTGAAACATTATAATATCATGAGAAATAATGGATTCATGATATACTATGTCAAAGTACAATATATACACCATATAAAAGTGAATTGGCAGATAAAAACAATGAAGTATCAATAGAATGTAAGTTGATATAAAATCCCTTATAAAGAAATTATCATTAGGTTAAGGATAAATAAATGACATAATTATGTGTGAAAAATATAAATAAACTAAATATTATTGGATATTCTATGTAACTAAATATGAGGACATTCACATATATTCCTATAACAAAAAAACACCAATGACTTGTATGTTTAACTCAATGAATAGAAATTGAGTTAAAATTGCTGTTATCAAGTTCATATCGTTGACTTAGGAATTTATAAATGGAGTGATTATGTGTATCAAAAGAATATACACACAAAGGGGAGTGTAAATTATTACATAAGTAAATAAATAGTCATTTCATGCATAATCTTAGAGTAAAATAATCAATGAAGTTTGCGTAAAACCAAATGAGTAGAAATTGATATTTGAAATTCCTTTTCCCATTTGGTAACTTAAAAAACATAAACCCCATGAAATAGGGATAATACAATGAATATTTAAATACCCATAAATTAAATTATATTACCAAAAATAATACAATCATGGGCAGTACATACACCGTACAAAACGTAATAGTGGCAAATATTTCATGAATCTCATGGGAATAAAAGTTAGATGAAAACCCCATACCTGTACTTTTCGTTAGTTGAGGGTATGTTAAACACATTTATAATAGTTAAATAATTGTTATTAAATTATACAATAACCACTTATGAAAATATGATATCATATATGATCTTCTAATATTTATTTGTTAATAATATTTTAGTAGTATCATTATTTTGGGTGTTAACTGATTCATTTTCCTTTATATGTTTTGTTATGTAAGTCATTTATGTTATGGATAGGATGTATTTGATTCATATCCAAAATTATATTATGTTCTTAAAAATTATTTTTTATCATAAAATTTAAATTATTCTTCAATGGTTATGATGGGGAATTAATCTCATCGCGATAGTGGAGACATTAATATGTACATACACACAAGCGACAATATCATTCAGTTGAAGGTGAGATCATATATAATTGTTTTTTATATCATATATAAATAATCATTAACAGGTTATATTTATTATTTAAATAAATTATACATCATTATTATACCCATCCAAAGAATGAAGTGATGAATAACAATTAAACCACAACATATAGACGGTAAGCCGTACGTACGCACGTATGATGCTTTTTCATTCATAGGATGGATATAATAATGAATATGTTTGTAAAATATTTATAATAAAATCAATGTTTTTATAAGGTACTGGATTTATTATTTTGGAATGTAAATAATAAAGAAATAGTAAGAGGAAGAAGAAGATAACATTGAAAGAGGTGATAATTTATGACCTCTTCTTCAGGTGTTTCCTATTGATTTGATCAAAATGGCTCTTTATGTTGTCTATCTGATCAGAGGAAGGCCTCTAGGATGTAGTGAATGTAGTTTTTAGTATATTGGGGTCGGTTCTGGCTGATCCAAATATCATTGGAGGTGTGAAATTAAGAGAAGGGGAAGTGCCCTTTTATAAGAGAGGTGAGGGTCACTTTAAGAAAAACATGAAATATTATATTATTATAAATTTATTTTCGGTTTATAATGGCTCCAAATGAATTCATTTGGATTATATGGTGTGGAGGGGTCTAAAAACTCTCAACCAATAGGTTTTAGACAGGTTTAGGTCTCTATATTAACCTTAACCTTTAAATTTAACTCTATGTTAAATAGTTTAACATTTACCATGTATTCTTGTATTATTATATTAAATGGTTAATAAACATACAATAAAAATCCAATAGAACCCCTAGTAGTTAATTATTGATATATATAACCTTAACTAATTCCTTTTTCCGAACCATTGTTTTTTAAGAATATTATATTAATTAGTAATTTAGTATTTGTTTTAAAAATTCATTTATGTCAATTTTGACACTATTTTGTATTTTGTTTTTGTGAAAGTTATAAAAACTTTATCACAAAGAATAAAAGTTATTTAATAAACCCTAACATGTCATAATAACCTATAAAATCAGTGTAATTTAGAAAAAGTCTCAATTTACATTTATTTGGATTTTTCTAATATCAATTATTTTAATCTTTCATTAATATGGCAATTACAGCATCATCGTTGTGTCATAAATAAAATTAATTATTTAATTTCAAAAAAAATTAAATAAGATACCATTATTTAGGAAATATTTTTATATTTCTAATGAATATATATAATCAAATTTATCTTATATATATCCTTATATTAAAAAAAATATAGTTATTAATCTTTGAATTTAACTCTTTTAACTCATCCTTGAATAAAATAATAATAAATGTCCTAAACTAATCCAAGTGGACCAAAAGGATCATATTTTATTCATAAGGTTTATTTTGGTCAATATAAACTTATAAAATATAATTAGGACATGTGTTAGGGTAATTATAATATCATTTTTACCATTAGTGACCCTATTAACTTTTAACTGTGGTATATAAAATTCAAAATTTACTATTCACTGAAAATTATTTCCATCTTTGTGAACCAAATTTAACTTATTGATGTAAACTATGTCTCTAATATTTTTTTAAATTCAATCTACAGAAGAGGTAAAATTATGTTTTATGAAAATTTGCAAATGTTCCTAGAAGGTGGGTAAAAGATGGTAAATAGTTCAATAATATTTTATACATCTTATATTATTATCAAATGACTCCAATTAACTAAATTGAATTTATATAGGTATTATTTATCTATTTTGACTTAAAATAAATTAAAATAAAATAAATAATTATTTAAATAAAAATTTTGTTTTAAACAAAAACGTAGTGTTTTTCACTATTCATCAAAAATTGAATGTTTTCAGAAAAATGCTAAAAAATCAGTCTAAGTAAATTTGGATATTTTAAATTCAAAAATGATGTCTATTTTAAAAAATTAAAATCATAGAAGTTTTATTAATTAATCTAAAACAATATTTCTATTGTCAAAACCAGAAAGTGGGTTTTTGAGAAGTAAAAACTATCAAATGATTGATATGTATTTATGTCCAATTTAAATGTAAAATTACTTCCAATGACAAAAATTGTATTAAATGATAAATATATAATCTAACTATACCTCAAAACCATTAAAATATATAATTCAACGCTATAAATTATTTTGATTAAAAAATTTATCTTTAATTAAAATTTAGTATTTTTCACTATTCATCAATAATATAAAAGTTATCAGAAAAGAACAAAAAAATTATCCAAAATAAATATGTATGTCCCTATTCTAAATAAAACGTTTATTTCATCAAATTTAATATATAAAATTTTCAAAAATTGGATTCAAAAATTTTTCTCCATTAAAAGGCGGTAAAATTACATTTTTTCGAAAAATACTTCTTTTATCTAAAAAATTGAATGTGTTCTTATATTTTGTATAAGAAATACATAATATGGATGTGAAAACTATATGGAGTATATAAAATTAAAAATGATGTTAATACTATTCATAACCTCTTTTTGAACGACCAGTTTGGTTAGTCGTGGTGCGCCCGAATTTAGTGTTGTGTGTATCACGAGCTATTGAATTACATTAAAGAAAATAACTTACTATGAAATCTTGGGATCTTTAATTCTTCCCCCATTTTGGAAATTGTGACCTAAAAATTTTAAAATTTGTCTTGGGAACTTCATGGAAAGTCCCGCATCGAAAAAAGAGTCAATAAAACTATCACTTTAAAAGAAAGAAAGAGAAAGAAAAAGGTCACCCGAGATAACCCATACTATGATTCCATGTAGGAAAAAATGGATATGGAAGTTAAAATAAGTATCATGTTCTTATATAGAGTGATAGAAAACATGATCATGAGATAGTTCTCAACTAGAAAACCACAAACTTATGATTGGTTAAACGATCATTAGTTTCTTAGTAAGAAAAGTAAATGGACAACGTTTTTTGTTTCAAGTTCTATTTCATAAATTTGAGGAATTTATTTATGAGATTGACTAATAACGTAAAGATACATACATAATTTTTAATTATAGATTCAACCTTTAATAAATTTCTAACACTAACTCATCTTTTCTCTAAAAGATGAGTATTCAAGATGACTTAGTCACACATGATGTGATACAATCAACTTATAGAGAATCACATAATCCACAAAGGATGAACTATATATTTCCTTTCCCTTTAAAGATAAACCAAAAACAAATGGTTAGTAAAAGATCAGATGATCCCCAAAATGAATAATCCATTATATAAAGAAATACTAATCTTAATTTCCAAAATTGAACAAACAATACCCAATGTTCAATAAATACCATTCAGTAAACAATTGTCCTTAAAATCTCTCAATATAATCCAATCAAAAACTGAAACCAAAAACTTAGAAGAATTTAATCACATATTATTTCATAGTAAATATTAACATTTATCTCCAAATAGCATCAACTACTCTTACGGTCTCATACAGAAGTGTAATTAACCAAATCACATATTCTCTAGGATAGGTTAATCATTTCCATTAATAACCTGAATCTCTATATAAAAAACATAGATTCTTCCAAAGTAATAAAAAAATCCATCATTACTCCTCAAATGAAATTCCATAGTGTTCTATTTTCCTTATGCATATAGTGTTCCCAACCGAGCATAATTCTTCCAAAATAACATTTATCACTTAATCAACAAATAATATTCCTATACTAAGGATATCCATTTGATTCGACATAAGATCCCAAATAAATTTTTTATTTATGAATAAAATAATTTAACTAAAAAGAATTTTTCACACTAACCATGGACTTCACGTAGTCTAGTAGTAGGGGATAAATCCCAATTGCACTCTGGTTGTGGTTTTGATTCCCGCAGCTTTGTCCGACATGATGGGTTGTCACATGGTCTGAGTGTTCTCTTTTTTCAAAAACTATATTTAATAAAATGAGATAAATTCCTCAAAATAACCATAACATAATTTAACCATAAAAGTTATATCATACCTCACATTTTCATCCCAAAAATTAATAACCTGTAATAGTCTCAAATTCAAGAATCATATAAACCCAAATGGTTTTTTATAACTACATCCACAATAGAAAAGATAATTCTTCCTCTAATACCATTTACACAAAACAAACTGCATGGTTACACATATAAGAGAATAGTCTTCCAAAGTAATCCCATACTTTTAAACATTTCTCAATCCATTTATTTACACAGAGGTTCTTCCTTGATTTAAAGGTTATCCTATTGAATAGTGCAATGAATCGAGTAATGCCAAGGTCCCTTACATTTAAATAAAATGACTGTAATTGGATTCTTAGGATCATTTTTATTTTCTTCCAAAGTACTCATCATTTTTCCTCAGTAATTCCTTAATTTATGTACTTATTTCCCACAAATAAATCATTTCTTTGTTCCATTGAGACACTTTCATGGGTGTCTCCTTCCACATTTCTTGCATAATGGTAATTGAACTCTCTTTTCTCCATGGTTTCCACTACTGGAGCTCTTATCATTTTTTTCCATTATATTATTTATTGATTTTGGGAGTTGGTTAATGTATATATTGTGGATCATATTTTTGGAAACCTTCTTTTTCATTGACATGATATCTTTTATGCCTATCAAAATACCATTTAGTTTCCCATTTCCATCATTGTGCCCACCTTGTACATCATGTTCAATGTTACTATGACCTCCTTGGAATCCAGCTATTGACTAACAAAAGAAAACATAGTGTGAGTCATAAAATCTATTTTCAATCTAAAACACCATAGGATTAACCAAGGTTATTTATTCTCATCTTATATTAAAATCCTTTAAATCAGTTTTTAAAGAAAATGTGGTTTATTCTAAAAATATCCCCTAGAAGTGTCATAACCAAGAGTGCAGCAAGGCTCGTTGTCATGTACCAGGATACCCCAAGTCAATCCCAAAATTCCTTTTATGAGTTTTCACTCTTAGGTACATCTGTTCCAGAGCCTTATCTACCTTATTGTATCTAGAAATCTATGTATTTCTTAGAAAACCCACATACTAATTACATTATGAAAATTTTTGGATGTTCTTCTATACTAATCCTCAATGTCTATCTTAGGGTAGTGTTTTCTAATTAGAGCTTTTCAAAATCTAGCTTCCAAGGTTAGTACTAAACTTCCTTTGATACCAACTGTAACACCTTTACCCTAGTTAGCTAGATTCAGTGCATTATTACATAACATTGGCATGATCACAATAGATCAGGTTCTGAAAGACCTATTAGTTTAGTAATCATCTAATTACTAGATACATACAAATTTTTACTTTACATTATTAAATAAAAAACAAAAATATTTTGTCTCCATTGAACACTCTTATATCCCATATCCTATTCATGCAGGTCATTCATAATATACTTATTCACATCCTAATAAAAATTAAACATAAGAAAGGGGTGAGATCAAAAGCTCAGTAAAGATAAAAATATAGTGGAAACTATCATAAATAATCATAACCTTTTAAGGGAATGTATATGACTAAAACACAATACTTTTAAACATAAACTTCAGAATAATATGGTAAATATAAATCAAATAGTTCTATTTACTTATTCACTTGGTTATTCTACTAGTCGAATAATCACATGTAATATCAATAGAAAATTTCATAATGATGGAATTCATAGTGTTGAACATCATGCCCACATAGTCGCAACCTCATTCCAAGACTACATATAAGATTTTTCCAATTCCTTGTTCCAAGACACTAGTTTGTCTCATGAGACCTACCAATGCATCAAGGAGCTATAGAAGCCTCCACCTAACACTAACTAAGTCCAATGAATTCCTCATATGAAAATATTGAAACATAATCTAAACATTCATATTGAAACTAGCATACGAAATGTCAATATTCTAACCACAAACCATGTAAGGTATAAAAATAGCACATCCACAGTCCAACATAACTCAGTCAATTAAAATGGAAGATTTTATTATAATAAATTATCCTCAATAAATAATAATGAATTACATTAACATAGTTGAAAATAATCATAAAAACTATTGGAGAGAAACATACCTTTTTTTCTTGAAAACATTTCAAAGTCTCACTATTTATCAAGAATATGTTTAAAATAGATTTTTGAATCAAAGTTCATCATACCACTTTTAATCTTTTAAATGGAATTTTAATTATAAAACATTAATATACATATAAATAAATCTTTGAAACCATTATTAAATCATGGGCATTAATGAGAAAGATTTAGAAGAATTAATTTTTAAAACATTTAAAATGATATTTTAGTTAGAGTTCCTAACCAAATGAGAGATGCTTGAATAAAAATAATTGTGGTAATTAAAATTTTTTAATATCATGATAATAAAGGGATTCATGATATAATATGTCAAAGTATAGTATATAAACCATATAAAATTGAATTGGCGCATAACAACAAAGAAGTCTCAATTGAATGTAAGTTGAGATAAAATCCCTAATAAAGATTGTATCCTTAGGTTAAGGATAAATAAATGACATAATTATGTGTGAAAAATATAAATAAAATAAATATGATTAGATATTAAGTGTAAATCAATCAATGTAAATTCAAACATATTCTTGTAAAAAACAATACAAATGACTTGGATGTTTAACTCAATGAATATAAATTGAGTTAAAATTACTCTTATCAAGTTAATATAGATGACTTGATAATTTATAAATGGAGTGATGATGTGTATCAAATGTATATCCACACTAAGGGGAGAGGAAATTACTATATAAGTATACAAATAGTGATTTCACATATAATCTTGGAGTAAAATAATCAATGAAGTTTGTGTAAAACCCAATGAGTGGAAATTGAAATGTGAAATTCCCTTACTGATTTGGTAACATAAGAAACATACAACCCAAGAAATAAGGATAATAAAATTACGATTTTAATACCCATAAATTAAAGTATATTACACACTAAATACAATCATTGTCAGTACATACACCACACAAAGAATAATAGTGGCTAATATAGCATGAATGTCACAGGAATAAAAGTGAGATGAAAACACCTTACCTTGTAATTTTCCTTAATTGAGGGTACATTAACCTATTTTATAATAGTTAAATAATTTTTATTAAACTATAAAATAACCACATAAATAAATATGGTATAATATATTATCTTCTAATATTTATTTTTTAATAATATTTTAGTAGTATCATTGTTTCAGGTGTTAACTAATTCGTTCTCCTTTATATGTTTTGTTACGTAAGTCATGTTTGTTACAGATATGATTTATTTTATTCATATCATGTATTATATTAAGTTCCTAAAAAATATTTTTAATCTTAAAATAAAATTTATTCTTGAATGGTTACAATTGAGAATAAATAGCATCGCGTTCATGGAGACGGTAATCTATACGTATGCACAAGCGACAATATCATTAAATTGAAGGTGAGATCGTATATAATGGGATTTTATATTTTATATAAAGAATCATTAAAAAGTTATATTTATTATTTACTTTTATTATACTTCAATATTAAACCCATCCAAGTAATTAAGTGTTGAATAAGAACTACACCCTGATGCGGAGACGGTAAGCTGTATATACGCATGTATGGTGAATTTATCATTCATAGGATGGATAGAATAATGAATATGGTAGTAACATATTTATAATAACATAACATTATGTATAAGGTAGTGGAGTTATTATTTTTTTATTGATACAAAAAATAAATATGAAGTGGAAGAAGAATATAACTTTGAAAGAGGTGATGAAATTATTGCCTCTTCTTCGGGTGATTCCTTTTGATTTGATCAAAATGGATCTTCGGGGTGGCTTTATGATCAAAGGATAGCCTCTAGGATGTATTGAAACTAGTAGGGAGGATATTTGGGTTGGCTTTGGCTAAGCCAAATGGCTTTGGAGGTGTGCAATTAAGAGTATGGAAAGTACCCTTTTATAAGAGAGGTGAGGGTCACTTTAGGAAAACCTTGAAATATTATTTTATTATAAATTAATTTTCAGTTTATAATTTCTCCATATGGATTAATTTCAAGGATAATGTAAGGATGGGTAAAAAACATCTCAACCAATAGTTTTTAGATAGGTTTAGGTTACCATATTAACCTTAACCATTAGATATAACTCTTAGTTAAATAGTTTAACTTTTACCGTGTATTTTTTTTGTTATTATAATAAATAAGTAATAAACATACTATAAAAGTTAAGAGAACCCCAAGTGGTTCATTATTGATATATATATCCTCATATAAGTCCTTTTTCGAATCCATAGATTTTTAAGAATATTATACAAATTAATAATATCATGTTTGTTTTAAAAACTCATGTATGTCAATTTTGACACTATTTGGTATTTTGTTTTTCTGAAAGTCATAAAACAGTAGAACATAAAATAAAATTTATTTAATAAACCCTAAAATGCCAAATTAACTAATTAAATTATTTTAATTCATCATAAGTCTCAATTTACATTTATTTGGATATTTATAATATCAATTTGTTTAATCTTTCATTAATAATGTAATTACTAGTTCATCATTGTGTTGTAAATAAATTTAATGATTTCAAGTAGAAAAATTATAAATAAAATAATATTATTCAGGAAATATTTTTATATTTCTAATGAATATTTATAGTCGAATTAATCTTATGTGTAACCCTATATTAAAAATGTTTTAGTTATTAAACTTTGAATTTAACTCTTTTAACTCTACTTTAAATAAAATAATAATAAATTCCTAATCAAATATAAGTAGACAAAAATGATCATATTTTATTCCTAAGGTTTATTTTGGTCTAAATACACTTATTTAATAGAATTAGGACACGTGTTAGGGTAATTAGAATAACATTTTTACCATTAATTACCCTATTTACTTTTATCTTTGGAAAATAAACTTCAAAATTTACTATTCAAAAAATATTATTTTCATCTTATTGAACCAAATTTTACTTACTGATTTCTAACATGTCTCTCGGATTTTTTAAATTCAATCCACAGAAGCAGTAAAAGTTCGTTTCATGAAAATTTTCAAATGTACCATGAAAGTGGGTAAAAAACGGTAAACAGTTCAATAAAATTTTATTCATCTAATATTATTATAAAATAAAACCAATGAATTAAATTGAATTTATATAGCTATTATGTATCTATTTTTACTTAAAATAAATTTAAATAAAATAAATAATTATTTAATTAAAAAGTCGGTTTTAAATAATAAAGCAGTGTTTTTCACTATTCGTCAAAAATCGAATGTTTTCAGAAAAATGAAAAAAATTCACTCTAAGATAATTTGGATATTTCAAATTCAAAAATGATATATTTTTCACCAAATTAAAAACATTTTAGTTTTATTAATTAATTTTAAAAATATTCTTTTTGTCAAAACCAGAACTAGGATTTTGAGAAGTAAAAACTATCAAAAGATTGATATATGTTTATATCCAATTTAAATGTAAAATTACTTACAATGACCAACATTGGATTAAATGATAAAAATATAATCTAATTATACCTGAAAACCTTTAAAATATATAATTTATCACTATAATCTATGTTTACTAAAAATGTTTTTTTAAATTAAAATTGAGTATATTTCATTATTCATCAAAAATATGAATGTTATCATAAAGGCACCTAAAATTTCTACAAACTAAATTTTAATGTCCCTATTCTAAAGAATAATTTTATTTCATTAAATATAATATAGAAAAGTGTCAAATATTGGATTTAAAAATGTTTTTCCATTAAAAGGGGGTAAAATTGCATTTTTCTTGAAAAATACTTCGTTTATTGAAAAAATTGAATTTTTTCTTATATTATGTCTAATAAACACATATTATGGATGGTAAAATTATATAGAGTATATAAAATTCACAATTCATTAAATATTATTCCTAACCGCTTTTTGAACGACAAGTTTTGTAAGTTTTGGTGCACTCAAACTTGGTGTTACGTGTAGCGCAAGATATTGAATTACTTTAAGGAAAATAACATACTATGATTTCTTTGGGTGTTACAATAAAATTCTAAAATATTCTAAAATTTGAATAAATAAAATAAATATAAGGTGTTTGTGTTTCTATATATTCTAGAAATATATTTGTTTGTGTGTTTGTATATTAAAATGCATTAATTATATATATATATATATATGTGTATGTGAAATCAATGTAACACACGGCATTTGATATATGTTAAATTGAAAAATCAAACAAATTTAAAAATGAATAAGACAATAATATGTTGTTAATTAATATTTTATTCATTTTATATATATTTATATTTAATATATATTATTTATTACTATTTATAATTAATATATATTATATACATATTCAATTTTATTAAATAATTGTTTCATTAATAAATTTTTAAATAATTTTATAATTTATTCACTTTTAATTTATTTGTTTAATTATTAATATTTGTTCATTTTATATATCTATATTTGATATTCACTATTTATTTATATTTATAATCTATATATATATATATTACATTTATTCATTTTTATTAATAATTATTTATTTAATAAAATATTTAATATTTTTAATAATTTACTCATTTTAAATATTTATTTGTTTAATTCTTTCATCTTATTCAATTTACATATCTATTTATTAAATATATTCTATTTATTAATTTTTAAAATTTATATATATGTATATTCAATTTATTCGTTTTTTAAAATAATTATTTAATTAATGAAATTGTTAAAAAAAATTCATTTATTTAATTATTTCATTTTATTTTGTACATTTATCAGTGATGATAAAGGGTAACCTTTATGAATGCTAAAATGAGAGTTGATAAAGGGCTCCCTTAACCATCGCTTATTACAGCACTAATAAAGATGGACTTTATCAGCACATTTTTATAGCACTGATAAATTAAATCTCTATTAAAGGAAAATTTTTTAGTAGTGTTTATCACCATTTTCTAGAAGTTTCTTCACTTGAAGTTGGTGTTTCCATTATTAAACATTATTTGATGGTTTTGATATGATATTTTGAGTGTTTAAATTTTCTTTCTGATTTATGTGTGTGGGGACAAAGGTGTTCTTGAAGGCATTTGATGTCTGTATGGCTTGAAAATGCTTTTTCTAATGTAAATTGGGTTTATTTCATGTGTGAACACTTTTTGTTCTTCTTAAAGGTGTTTTATAAAATTTTCAAGATGTTTAATAAATTACCCAAGTGGTGCGAAACATGTTTTAGAATAGTTTTTGTGTGCTTTTAGATTTTCAAAGAGCTCTTGGGAAATGAAATAGTGGTTTCTCATATGTGTTATAGTTATTGGCTTGTTCTTGTGTAAAAATAACGTGTTATGTGTTATATATAATAGAAATTGAGCACAATGGAAAACTTGGGTATCTAAGTGGGTGGACTAGGACTACTATGCTAGTGACTCGAAAGTGTTTCATCTTGGATTCATCTAGCAAGATTGATGATTACAACACAAACGAAACTATGATGATGATTAGAGACCTCTAGGTATGTGGGAAGTTCCCTCCAAGTGGGTTGTGCATGAGAATACTAATGGTTGTGGTTACTACGCCACGTTTCACTAAGATACGATTACCTAGTGTCCCCTTGAGCTAGTGCCTATTGGGTTCTCCCATGACTTAGTGCTATTTGTGATATTTTACATGTTGTTGGAAAATGGTGAACCTGGTGTATTTATTTTAGAAGAAAAAATTGTTCATCCTTTAATATGATTCTACTTTTGAAATGTTTTCCTTTAAAAAATTTCCTATAAATTTTTTTTCAATCTTCTCGTTATAGAACTTGCATGTTACTTTTTTGAATAATTTTTTGGCATGGAATCTGTTTATTGGGTGGAATCCTACTGGGCTTTGAATCAAATCCTATATACACCTTTGTATGTATGTTGACTTGGTTTTTTTTGACATAGTTAAAGGAAAGATGTTTGGAGATAGTGTTTCAGGATGCTAATGGTTTTCCATTTCATGTTTTGTGGTGGTGGCTTTAGGAAGATACACCTCTTGTTACATGGTGGTTTTTTTGGGATAATGACTTATTCCCTCTTATTGAAGCCTATTTGGGATTATTTAAATATTGCAAACATGAATCTAAAAACTATTATTCCATTTTTGGTTAGTATCATTAAGTTTTGGATTACTGATTATAGTGGGATGTTTATGATTGATGATATGGGTGAAATCGTTCCAAATATTAATTTTGATACCTAAGAACTTGTTTTCATCCCATTGGGAAGGATAATGCCATTTGGGACCGTCTATGGATTCAGTTAGTGTTGGGATTCATGGTAACTCGGCTTGGTTCCTAAAAATGGTATCATAGATGGTTAGTCTCTTTTTGGGTGATGATATATGGGATGATTCGAGAAAGAAATAAGCTAGAACAATTGGGGTTTGAGGGTTTGGTTGCGAGTAGGGTACATGGATAGCACACCTCACGACATGACTCGAGTCACCATGGGATGTCGGGAATCGGTTTTATTTCTCCCCTAGGTGAGGCATACAGACTTCAGACTATTTACAAATGCTAGGTGGGGGTGGAGTGGTTTGTTGGTTC
This sequence comes from Viscum album, assembly GCA_963277665.1. Lineage (NCBI taxonomy): Eukaryota > Viridiplantae > Streptophyta > Magnoliopsida > Santalales > Viscaceae > Viscum > Viscum album. The sequence goes on along the minus strand of OY728151.1, from coordinate 283,637,759 downwards.
TGGCCTTGTTATTGTGATGTATTTGGTTATGTTTTTATTTTGGAATATATTTGGGATTATTTTTCATTTCATAAATTGTTTCAAAATGGTTATATTGAATTATTTTTTCATGGTTTTTTCTTTCTATAGAAAAATTCATCCTCATAGGATTCCCATGAAACCATGAGAAGAGGTCAGAGAGAGTTTTACCTCACTAATTGATCATAGATTATTCGATGTTGTGGCTTAAGCGGTCTAAACTTTGGGAAAGGGAGTTGGTTATGGACCTTCTAGGTTAAAGAACCTTATCCAGGTCCTGTAAGGGAAAAATCTCAGAAGTTTCACAAGAACAAGACTCTTTCCCACTGGGGAAAAGCTGAAACATTAGAATAAAAGCAGTGTCTTGAAAAGATATAGTGTATATTTGAGTTTTTAGAAACTCCAGAAGCGGTTTGGGTGAAATGTGATTTGTTCTTTCTAGAGGGACCCCTTCAGATATGGTGCGACTCAATGTATCAACTGGTAAGACCGAGCAGATGGGTTGGAAAGACTTCAAAGTCATTTTCAACAGGCTGTATTGACTTGAGGTCTTGGAATACGTTAGATCCTAGGAGATTATGGATCGTTCCCAGGATGACCGGCATGTGACGAAGTATGCTAAACATTTTTATGAGTTAGTACAGTATTCACCCAATATCCTTTCTAAATAATAGATGATATCTCAGAGGTTTGATTCATGTCTATGACCATAGATTTATTCTCGTGTCATTTTGTTTATGATGAAATCCTATGCTGAGGTAGACAATCATGCTTGTATGGTTGAGATCAATTTAAAAAAAATTTGGATTTCCTGGAGTAGTGTTATCTATGGGTAGTGGCAGATCGTCAGATAAAAAGAGTATGTAGGATGAGAAAGAGAAGTAGGGAGGGGTAGTTTAAGATATTCTTCCCAGTTGTCTTCATTTGTGGAATATAATGCCTGACTGGTTGTGTTTTATCAGCGTAGAGAACTAGGGAAAGTGTGGTATGTGTTTCCAGCCCCACATAGATCATTTCTTCAGTGTGAAGCCATGGGACACTTGTAGTGATTTTGCGAAGTGATGTTCCCATATCAGAAAGGTGCAGGATCAGTGGATTCTAGGGTAATGGAATCCCATTTAGAACCATCCAGGTTTGTGATATCTCGGTTAGGAGGTCATGGTAGTAGGGTTGGATTATCTTCCAGATAGATTCAATTCAGAGTAGAACCATGGGTTAGTGGTCATTGTCATGCTCATTTTGATATGAATCATCATCATGTAGTGTACTAGGTACCAGGAATATCAGATGTGGGACCTCCGGTATTTCATGGTATCATTCTTATTGAATCACCCCTGGTTGTTTCTCCCTTTGATACTAATTCTTATGTTTCGTTTATCTCTTCCCCATTTTTTGATTTGTTTAAACTGCCAATTGATCTTACGTCGTATGTGATGGAGCTGATGAAGTTTTTGGGTACGAAGAAAGAGATGGGTTTTAGGTGTCCATCTTGTTCACTCACCGTGTCAGGGGTCAAGTTGGAATGATATTTTATTATTTTCAAAATGTAAACCTTTAATGTGATCCTTGATATGGATTATATGGTGTGATTTTAGGCACACATTGATTGTTATACATGACATGTGATCTCTGTGGCACCTGATGGAAGAACCCAAGTCTTTAATAGTGATTGGGATGATCGGTGGGTTCGTGCTACACCTCCACCTTTACAACTGGGTATCCATGTTTTTTAGTTATCATCACTCTTGTTATAAGATTATGGTGGTGTTCCTAAGGGTGGATTGCCTCCTATGGTGGATGATTTCCTAGAGTTTTTTCAAGATTACTTCTCAGGCTTGTCTCTAGTACAAGATGTGGATTTCTCTATAGACTTGGCACTGGGAACATGGATAATATCTCCTCCCTTGTACTATATGGCCACTAACGAGTTTTGGGAATTCAAGGTATAGTTGGATGATCTAGAGTCTAAAGGATTTATTTTACCGAGCATCTATCCTTGGTCCACCCCATTTCTATTAAAGAAAATGGCTGATGGACCTCTTTGGTTATGCATTGATTACGGGAAGATGAATAAGGTGACTATAAAGAACAAGTATCCATCTCCCAAAATTGATGAATTGTTTGATCAACTAAAGAAGGAAATTTATTTCTCTGTGGTTGAATTGAATTATGGTTACCACCATGATAGATTTAGAGAGGAGGACATCCTAAAAAAAAATTTCAAATCATTTATTACCATTTTGATTATATAGTCATTCCTTTCAGTTTGAAAAATAATCCTTTAGTCTTTCTAGAACTTGTGAATAAGGTGTTTCATTAGTATCTCAACTCCTTCATTGTGGTGTTCATGGAAAACATCTTGGTTTATTATGTATTTTAGGAAGATCATGAGAATCATTTGATAATCGTGTTGGGAACTTGTTAGGACCATCGTCTCCTTTCTATTTTTTCTAAATGAACCTTCTAGATTAGGGATTCGAAGCTTCCGGGTCATGTGATCTCGAATCGAGGAGTTTAAGTCGACCCTGATAGGGTCAGTGTAGTGATGTCATGGGAGAAGGAGATTTTTTTATATCAGGTTGTTTTCAGGGCTGGTAGGTTATTATAGGTAGTTCTTCTGGGACTTTTCTTGGCTCAATTCACCCATGACAGGACATACCTGTAAGTAGGTGAAGTTTTAATGGATCTCAAAATGCCCAGAGTTATTTGAGAAGATTAAGTGGTGGTTGATCACCTCCCCATTTTTGGTCATTCCATAATCTTGAAAGGGTTATGTGGTTTACTATGATGCCTCATGTATGGGTCTTGGGTGTGTATTGATGTATGATGATCATGTGGTGTCATATGGTTCACGCCAACTCTAACCAAATGAGTATAACTATCTTGAACCATTGCTTGGAGTTACCAGTGGTGATTAATGCTTTAAAAATGTTGTAAAACTATCTATTTGGAGATAAATTTTTTGGTCAATATGGTCATAGGAGTTTAGCCTATATTTTATCTCAGAAGGATCTGAATCTAAGAAATCATCATTGGATGGGGTACCTTCAGGGGGATGACTTTAATACAGTCTATAACTCGGGAAAAGGTAATGTAGTGGTGGATGTTCTTAGAAAAAAGTGTTAGTTCATGCTTTGTGTAAGTCCAATGATGAGTGTTCTTTGATGGGGCACTTTTCACATTTGTACTTGGATAACAAGGATCACAATGGAGGTATGTTCTTGGAAATTGTTCACCTTAATCCTTCTCATCTGAAGTTGATTTAGTTAGAGTAGCATGCTGATGAGTTTTTCTGGCAGTATATGCAGTTTCTTCATGGTGGGGATACACTTTTTGATTGGTCATTTTCTTCAGATGGAATCTTGTGATTTAATTACTTCATTTGGGGACAGCTTTCATTGAGAAATGTGGTGATGCAGGTTAGCCACCTATCACAGTGGGTTGTTCATCCTTACGCAACCAAAATGTAATATGATTTTCATTGGTAGTTCTAGTGGCTAGGCATGTAGTGGGACATAGATGACTTTGTATCGCAATGTTATACATTCCATAAAGATAGAGTTGAGCACCAAAGACCCTTTATTTTTCCTCATCCACTACATATTCATGCCTAAAAGTGGGATGAGATCATCATGGACTTTACTTTTGTCCAACCTCATACACCCAAGGGATGTAATTCTAATTGTGTAGTGATCGATCATATGAAAAAACCATCCCACTTAATTCTTATTATAGATTCAACTATGGTGGATGGGTTGGGCCAATTATATGTTCAAGAGATTATGAGGCTTTATGGTGTTCTTTTGGAAATAAACTTTGATGGGGACCCTCATTTTAACTAATGGTTTTGGGAAGTCCTTAAGAAGGAATTGGGGTCGTAACTCAAGTTGAGAATGGAATTCAATCCTCAAGAAGATGGTTAGACGGGGTGGGAAATCAGATCATGGAATAAATTCTTTGATCATGTGTTTTGGACTTCGATTGTTCATGGGACATCCATTTGGAATTTTTTTAGATTTCATATAACAACAGTTACCAATCCTTGATTTGAATGGATCCTTTTGTGGTGATTTATGGTTGTATGTATCGATCTCCCTTGTATTGGGTTGAGGTGGGTGAAAGCTCATTGCTGAGTCTGATCTTAGTGAAAGAGACATCTGAGAACATCAAACTAATCAGGCAATGATTGTTGACAGCTCAAAGTTTCTATTAATCTTATGTTAATAAGATGTGCAAATATCTTGGGTTTTTAGTGGGTGAATAGGTGTTCTTAAAAGTATCACCTCACATGGGTCATCATTTATTATGAAAACAATGAAAGCTATGGCCAAAGTTTGTTAAACCTTTTGAGATCACTGAGTGTGTTAGTATGGGAGAATATAGGTGGGATATTCCTTCTATGTTGATTTTAATCCATGACATGATTCATGTGTCCCAGTTAAAATAGTATAACCTATATCCGTCTCATGGGTTGAATTAGTAAGAGTTGGAGATGAAGCCCAACTTTTCTATGTTTAAACAACTGATGTCGATTATAAATTTCTAATAGAATGTGACTCATTGGATGTCCATTATAATAGTATGATTCCTTTGGAAACATCGAAATGATATTCATGAGACTTAGGAGTATAAGTCCTGGGTTGAGAAAGAGTATTCATCTTTATTCTCTAATCAAGCATCGGGGTGACTTTTTAGAGGTGTAATGTTTTCATGGTGGGGATAATTGTCAAACCCATGATTTATTTTGGATTATTTTTCTATTTATTTTTGGTATATTATTTCACCCTTTGGTTTTCCTTTTATTTTTGGAGAAAAATATAATTTTTTGTTAAACAACAGGTGGTGTAAGGTGCACAGTATAACAAATTATTCACAATTACCTTGGTAAATATTCATCCAAGTTGTGTTTTTGGATAGATGATGAATGCATTATTAGTTCATGGTTTATAAAATCTGAGAGCTAAATATGTGCCTTTTTCTACTTGGATAGTAAGGGGTTCATGGTTTCCGCATAGTTTGAGAAACTATGCGGGAAAACCATGAAACCTTTCTAGGTCCTTAAAAATTGGATTTTTATGTTTTCTCTCTCTATCTCTCTTATTTTTAACCCAAAACCCCCATTTCATTCCCCAATAATTATTTATTACCTTTGGTGACTCACTCTCTCCCTCTTCCTCCCTTGGTTATTCATTTTGGTTGTTTATTTGAATATACTTCTCCTTGATTCTTCGAGAAAGCCCAACTTTTCTTGATTTCTACATATTTTCAAGAGTTTTCTTCTTCTTTATTTGGGGTTACACATCTCTAGTTGGTGGGGTGTAATTTTTATGATGAAACATTAATTATTAGTGTCCAATATTTATTTTTGTGGTTAAATATTACCATTATAGGCTTATCTTAAGGAGTGATTGTGGTTTAGCACTATTTTTCATAAGTTTCTTCACTTAAGGAAGGTGGTTGCACGATTAAACATTATTTGATTGTTTTGATATGCATGATTGAGTGTTTAGATATATAATATGATTTATTTTTGTGATTTTAAAGGTGTTGTTGAAGAGATTTGATATGTGTATGGATTTAAAATGGTTTTTCTAATATAAATTTGATGTATTTCTTGTGTGAACTCGTTTTGTTTTTCTAGAAGGTGTTTTATAAATTTTGAAAGAGGATTAATAAATTTTTTATGTGGTGAGAAACATGTTTTGGAATAGTTTTGGTCTTTGATTCTATTTTTAAAGTGGTCTTTGGTTATGAAATGGTGGTTACTCATGTCTATTATAGTTATTAGATTTTTTTGTATGAAAATGATGTGTTATGTGATGTGTGGAATGTGAATTGACCATAAATGGAAACCTGAGTATCTATATAGGAGGACTGGGACTAGTATGCTAATGATAAGTAAGAAGTTAGTCATGGATTCATCTAGTATGATTAATGATTACAACACTAACTAAACTATTCTAATGAATGGAAACCACTAGTCCCATGGTAAGTTCCATCCTAGTGAATTGTGCCTGATAATGCTGATGTTTTTGGTTTCTATACCACATTTCACTGAGATACGATGTACCTAGTGTCCCATTGATCGAGTTCCTATAGAGTTTTCCCATGAATTAGTACTCATTATGATATTATAATTTTTATCATCATACAGTGCACCTTGTGTTTTTATTTTAGTGGTTTCCCCTTTAATGTGTTGTGGTGGTGGATTCAAGATGATTCCTTTATTATTTAATGGTAGTTCTTTTGCGATATTTTCTTTTTCCCTCTTACTATAGCCTCTATGGATTTTGTTTAAATGTTTTAAACTTAAAAATAATGATAATTTATGCCATGTTTGGTTATGATTATTCAGGTTTTGTTTACTGATTATAAATGGTTTTTTTATGATTATTGATATGGTTGAAATCAATCCCAAGTTTCATTGTTGATACCTAGGTACTTGTTGACATCCTTTAAGGATCGGGAACACCTTTTGGGTCATGCAACGAATTAGGTCGTGTATCGGGTTTCATGGAAAACCATCATAGTTTGTGACAATAATTTGAATGTTTTTAATATTAAAAACCTAAGATATAAAGTAATTTTTTGTTTTCTATAAGTTAAATTTTTTAAAATGTAAAGTGATAATAAAATAGGGAATGACTACTCAATGATGTTTAAATTGAGAAATAAATTTAGGTGCCCTGAAATGGGGATTTTGATGTTAAACATACTTTCTAGAATTTTTTTGTTTGAGTATAAAAAATATTTTATGAACTAAATGTGTTTTCATGCGTATTTAAAATGATAATGTGTTTGTAATGTTGAATAACTATTAGATTAATTGGGAACTGTGTGTTTGGATATGTGGTTCTATATTTTATTTTATCTATTTAACTAATATTATCCAAAGAAAATTTGATACTATATATGTAACTTGGATAACCCATAGAACATTAATTAAAATACATAAAATTTATTATTAAATCATTGGAAAGATTAATAAATTATATATATGTTGAATTAAACTCTAATTTATTCCAAGGGTTGAACCAATATCTCTTTATTATTTATTATAACTCTATAAATATACACACCTCATGAGTATAAATTTAAAATGAATGATATTGTAGGTAAAGGAAAGTGGCCTTAATAGATGTGATATTTTGTTAGAATTCATATTGGATGTGATTATTCATGAATTTGGAGTTATATTGAGAGGTTTTTACACTCTATTTTTTCAATATTTTCATGATTTCGTTCTAGAGTTTTATTTTCACTACATTTTTTGGTTTATAAATCATACAATTATTTTGTGATCATAAATGAAATTTATTGGGCACATTATTAATGATTTCCACATATTGTTTTATTTGTAATATATATTTTTTATTTATATTATATAATGGACCATTAGAGAGTAAATAACTTCCAAGACATATCTTTATACCATCGATGTTATTCATTTCCCACTAGTAATCGTAGAGTGCAATTATGTCAATGTGATATTTTAAATTAATGGAAACTTTTTAATGGGGTGGAATTTTAAAAAATATAAATGGAGAGGATTATTTTCTAGGATAATTTAATTTTTTAAATTAGTATATTATAGAATGAGATTTATAAATTAGCATAAAAAATATGTATTAAGTGTATATCCAGAAGGACCATAGTAGAATACCAAGTTATATGGGGATCATGGTATTATATTTATTCAATTTATAAATGATTTTTTAGTATTTTATACTATTGGTAATTGATTATAGTTATTGGGATATTTGTGTACCATTCTGGTAAGTAGGTATGTGACATATGTTTGTGTGAATGATCTTATAATTTAACGTTGATTTAATTTAAGTTGAATGATACAATTATTAATAGATAAATCATTTTTTCAAGAATATGTTATTAATAATGGATTAATTAATGTAAATATATTAACTTAAAAGGTAAAATAAATGTAATTATTTTATTTTACTAATTACCTTGTTGTTATGTGTAGAAAGAAATTCATTACAGGTTTATGTGCTGAAAATATTGATGTTGATTATAAGTTACTATGTTGATTTTGTAGAATTAAGGAACCTAATAATGTATTTGATGAGAATAATTGGAGAGATGGTAACTGGAATTATTCTAGTAAAGGATATATGGAAGGGGAATCTCATTATATTTCTCTAATGGGTGACCCTGAGATTCCATTTGAAAGTGAAATAAATAAGTGTCTTTATAAAGTAATTATAAATATAGAATGGAGATAATTTTAAATAGTTAATGTGTTGATTGATATAGTTTGATTTTTTTTCATAGTATTCACTTATAATTATAGAAGATATTGTGCCTCCTATATTTTATGATAGTTTCTTGATGGGATGTACATAATCATTGAGTTGTTAGATGCACCTTACAAGATGAAAGTAAATATTTTTTGTTTTCATGCATGACAGACCAAATCAATAATAGTGTGATATCTTGTTCTAGATAAATAAGAAGAAGGGGTTTTTATGGGACAATTTCAAGAACTATTATTAATTTTTTTCTACCAATGGATTATGAGGATTAATAGTGGACAAGGTTTTATGAAGCTGAAAGAATGGAAAATTCTTATTTATGGTTATAACTCCAAATTTATTGACTTACACCATTTTTCTTTAACCGTGGATAGTGATGAAACATAGAAGGATTTTTAATTTGAGTGTGGGAAAATTTTATACATCTAATTTTAGGTTTTCTTATGTTTCTTATATACTCTCACAAAATATGAAAATTGGGGTCTCAGGGTAGAGAAGGGCCTCAAAGAAGAGAACATGGTTTCAAAAGGAGTGGGCGGATCTTCAATGTAAAATAAGAAGAAAAAATTAAATATTATTGGAATAGTGAAAGATAAGGTAGTTATAGGATTCATTTTTTCTCTCCTTCATCCCTATGCAGGGTGTTATAGGAGTATTATTAGTATATTTAAAGAGTCTATACAAAGTTTTTTTATCCTAGTGAGAAAAAGGAGCCTCACACTTATACAAAACTATAATGCTTTTACAAGTATTATTGGAAAGAATATTAGAGAATGTAGGTCATGGTTAATCCTATAATTAATGGTGTAATTCTCCAATACTTTTTGATATATTTAATATTAAATACATTTAATCTATTTGATATCTTTATATACATGCAACCTTATGTCTAAAAGATTCAAAAAATAGTATAATGTTATAACCCAGCTATAAAATTTTTAGATATTAATAGAAATAACAATATTAATAAATATATTTTAAATAAATTTATTAGTTATCAATTGAGTATAATTAAAATAAAAATCATTGTATGTAAAAAAAGAAATATTTTTCCAGAAAAACAATAGTTTATTAGAAAAAATGGCTTCAAATTGTTTTGTGAAGTTATGTTTAAATTTTTTTTTCCATTTTTAGAAATTTATTTTCATAAATGAACTTATATTTTTTAATCACCATGTCAAAATTATCTTAGATTTAATTTTTGATAAATTTAGGAAAAGTTAATTTTTTTGATGAATGGAGAAAAAATACAATTTTTTGTTGAATATTTACTCTTCATTTAAAGCATTTATAAATTTCCATTTTTAATATAAATTGATTTAAAATTAAAATTAATTAAATGATATTATAATTAATACAAATTTTTTAATTTTAATTCATTAAATTATTATTTTTTATATAAAATCATTTTATACTTTTGGAAACAATTTTTTGTTGTGGTGTCTTCATTTTTAATTTTAAAATAAATTATTCTAATAATATGAATTCAATTTTTAATAATGGATTCAAAATTTTTAATAATAATAATTAATATTAAATAATAATGTAAAATTTATTTTTGTTCTCAATTAATATAAACAATATAAAAATTAATAATTGTTGTTAAGGTTAAAACAGATTTTTTAGAGGGTTAAATAAAGACGATAAGGGTTTAAATGACATAAAAACCTATCCAATTTCTATTTTATGGCCATATTTATACATTATATCATCTAAGGTTCAATAATGACACATTTTAGATCCTTTATTATGTGAAAATGTGGGTAAAATATTTTCTTTTCGAAAATTCCAAGTGTGTCCTCTCCCCCACATATAAAAGGTAACCCTCTCTCATATACTATTCACAATTCCAATGCACATTAATTAGGTCAATAACTACCCAAATCACTTAATTAAACACTACCAAATAACCAATATTCTATTCTTTTATCAATAAACAATTCCTGGAATGCTATAGGTATATACCTAAGGAGGTTCTCTAAAGAAGAGGTATATTTCTTAACCATGTGTCTTCAATTTATTTATTAATTTTACACATTAAAATATCCATAAACTATGACAAATTAATTTCTTTCCAATATAAATATATTTTATTATGTTAATTCAATTACTTATATAGATATATATATCATCTTCCATCAAATGAGAAATGAAACGGTTGATCGTGTGTACAGAGGACAACCACCTTTTGAACTAATGTAATTCATTTTTTACCATTCTCTCTCATGGATGGATATAATAATGGTTTTAATTTTTTTATGTTATATTTATGAAATAATTATACTTATAAAATTATAATATAAAATAAAAATTATTACCTTCCAAAACGTTGGAAAAGGATAACATCGCTTGTGCGTAGGTGTGGACTACCGCCTCTATGTAGCAACGACAAATTTTTTTCATTTTATCTTGACTTGGATGGTAATAAAGATAGATTTTATTAATTTATATGATATATATGATATAATAATATTTTTTTAATGGTGAAATATTATTTACCTTGTTTTCGTTCCATCCATTAGGAAAAAATTAAAACAGTGTTCATGTGTACGTACAACCTACCATCTTCATGAATTGTGTAACTCATTTTTCCATTTATAACATTATTTTACTATTATAAAAACTTATATAATGAATATATGAAATATTTATATCATTTTTAACATTATGAATATTATTTAATTATTATAAAATTATGAGTACATAAGCTATTAAACTAAAACATACATGAAAAAGGAAGCAGTTATCACCGAAAATAGTAATTTTACAAAAGAATTTTTAATAACACAGGGATAAAAGATTACAATTAAATCATATAATTTATGATATATATGAGTATAAGTATTTAAAAATATTTATAATAAATATATATTTATTACATAGGAGGTTCAAGAACATACAAAGGAAATTGGAATGGATGTAAGGATTTCTCATCTAACTTTTACTTTTTTGAGACATATTATATATTTACCAATTATTTTTTTAATGTGGTGTATATAATACTAATTTGATATTTTATATCAGGAATCTATTTATATTCAAGATATTTAATGATTAATTTTAATTTATTTCTTTTATCGGGCTTACGATTCTAGAGTTACCAAAGTGGTAAGTGTTTATTTAACAATCCCATCATTATTCTGTAATATTTATGTTTACAGCTCCATTGGGATAATTGGTTGATATTTCTATCTTAAACCCAATATATTTTATTATCCCCTAGTTATTTATGAAATTCTCATATAGTAGTACAATTTACCTCTATTTGGTACATAATATTATTAAGAAAATGTTTTTAAGAAAATATGACTTAATTTCTCTCTTCAGCTGAGAATCCTTTTCTTTAAAATACATGATTTCCAAGAATATTTTCAAAAAAAAAAATTAACATCCAAAAAATAATTTATTAAAAACATTTTACCCATGATTTACTTTATACTTAATATTTTGAAATAAATATTCCTATCATTTCTCGAATGTGGTATTTTTAGCCAATTTACAACATTGTGAAAGGGATGTTTTTTAACTTATATGGCGTGTACAAAATTAGTCAATATGATGAAAAATCACTATTTTCAAGCTCCCTATACAATATTACAAGGTTATTTTATATGAAATATTTTCCTAACATTGTTTCAATTTTCAATTTTTATATATATTTTTCAGTGTATAAGGATATTTTACTCAAGAATGTTTTAATGTTACTTTTATGGAATTTCTATTCATCAAAAACAACAACCACCATTTTACCTTATGATGAACTGTGAATATGTTGTAAACATATCGTCCTTATTATTTATTTGGATGGATTATTATTAGTTTTACTAGAATGTACTATTTTTAAAACATTTTTCATAGTATTGTGGATGGTTTTTGGTTATGTTTATTATTAGGGGAAAATATTTATATTCATATGCTAGTTTTCCCATATGAAATTTAATGTTAATTATATTTAATATTTTGGTGAATTATTGACATGTCATATGCTAGTTATTCAATATTAATGTTAACTTGTATTATAATTCTTCCCTTTAATATGATGAATGAATTGTACTTAGTAACTGATGTGTTGGACCACTATAGACCATTGATGCATTAGTTGGTCTCATGTGTCAAACTAGCTTGGGTTTTTAGTCAAGTAATTACCCATTTATGGAATATGTCTTATAAAAAGGCCTTTATGGTATGGTTAGGATGTATGTAATTATGGATCCCATCATTATGAGGTTATTTGTTGATGTACATGTGATTATTCGATTAGTTAGAATATTTTTTGATAAGTTTCAATCTTATGTAATTTTTTATGTGGCATTATTTTGATTGTTAATTATTACTACCATATTATTCTTCATTTTTTCAATTTTTATTAAATTGATTGTCTTTATATTATTTACCATTCCATATTGATTCTGACTTATTTTGTCGTGATAGCTTATGTTCTACGCATAGTATTACCGATCACTAGAGTTCACCCCTTCTTATGTTCCATTTCCCCAAGATACTAAGAAGTGTGTTATGATTGATATGAAAGGATATAAAAATGGAATAATGTTGTTTTTAAAGACCATTATATTTTTTATTTTATGTTTTCAAATGAATTTTAAAATTCAAGTATGTATCTAGTTTTCCAAGACTAAAAAACTATGTTGAACTACATTGGGTTTCCATGAAACCTCACAACCAACCCAGTCCATAGAATGGAACAAGGGGGGTACCTGATCCCCACAGGCAGGAAAAAACTTCTTGGGTATTAATAATATAGGTTGCTAATTATTTTACCCATGTAAATAATAATAAACATAGTAAAATAAATAAAAAACTGATTAATCAAATGATAACATAGAATAAAGAGTTTTCATATTTTATTTTACAACATAAAATATAAATATTATAAGGTATAAAAAAAATGGGATAAATAAAATACCCCAAAAACTACCACGCAATAAGAGGAACATCTATCTCAAGACACCACCACAACACCTGCAAGGGTTTACCGTAAGAAACATAAACCACCATCCCCAAACACTTTATCATTACCTATGTCAAACATAAACAAGTATACTTACACCCAAAGGTGTATGTTGTGTATAAAACAAATCTCAGCAGGATTCAACCTTATAAGAGACACCATGATATAAACATTATAATGTAAAAAAACATACATGTTTTATAGAATAAAAACTAAAAAAATTTATGCAATATTTTCTAAAGGAGACATCCTTGTTTTTTCAAATAACCAACAATGTATACAATTTTCTGATAGTGAGTCCAATATCATAAAAAGCATGATGTAATTGGAAAAACCAATAGAAAGTAACTATAAATGGGACACTATGTCCATCATATCTCTGTGAAATGTGGAATAATAACTGTAACCAATAGCATTCTGGTGCACAAGCCACTAATAGGGGACACCCCAAGGAGCTAGTGGTCTCCAATCACCATCATCATTTAGTTAGTGTTGTATCGTAAATACTTCTAGATTAATCTAGAATGATCCAATTCTGAGTTATCTAGCATATTATTCTTATTTTTCCCACCTATATACCCTAGTTTCCCTTTATGCTCAATTCATATTCCATGTATCACATATAACATCACCTTCACATATCTATAAACCAAATAGTATAAACATGCTTGATAAATCACAAAATTATTGACAAAAACCACATCTAAATAAAAACACACACTAATTGAAACATGTTTCTCATCATTTTCATAATTAAATAAACCATTTGAACAATGTATAAAATACCTTTAATAAGTAGAAAAAAATAACAGACTTGAAAACAACCAATTTCCATTAAAAAATCCACATTTCTTAGTGAAAAATCATAAAACTTTTCAAAAAAACATTTATAACCTCGTATATATTTCATAGAACAAATTTAAACACTCAATAAAGCATATCAAAATTTTTAAATATTTTTTAAGAATATAACCACCTACCTTGAGTGAATAAACTTCTGGAAAATAGTGCTAAACCTAAACATCACCTCAATCGAATCATGAGAAATCATTGGGAAATCACACCAACTCCCCATATAAATGAAGATCCAAGGAGGCCAAGGGAGAGAGGAGAGTCTCCTAGGGCTGAAAATCTTGAGTGGGGGAGAAATTGGGTGATTTGGTGTTAAATATGAAGGGGGAAAGGGAAAATCCACATTTTTAACGACCTAGATAGGCCACATGGTTAGTTTGTATGATTTGAAAACCATGAAAAAACAATGTGGTTTCCACAATTTATCTAGGACATTATTCATGGTTACCTTCACAGTCTCCCATTATCCATGAAACATTATAGGCCACATGGTTTCTTTGGATATTCCACACAATTTGGGAAATTGTGCGCTAACCATGCGCCTCTTTCTACTTAGTCCAAAACATCTATTTTTCACTAAAAAATCAACGAAACACAAAAGAATAAACCTAGGATCAAAATGAAAACATGGTTGTGAAAATTCTTCCCACCATGAAATCATTTTTTCCTTGGAATGTCAACTCGAATCTTGATCATAGAATAATAATGGATACTATTTCTCAACCATTGACTTCTGCTCTCATGTATAATGCATGTCATTGACTTGTTTCCAAATGATCCAGACCATCATAATACACTTCTAATAATTCAACTTATCGTTGGAATCTATGACCATCAATGGCTTCTCAAACACTTAAAAATATGGCTCTATTTTCAACTATTCCCAATTTAGCACATGAGACTGATCTGGGGTATACTTCCTCGGTTAAGAGATAGGGAACACATTGTGAATTGAGGTCAAATGTGAAGGAAAATATGACTTGTAATCCACCTAACCAGAACACTTGGTAATTTCAAATGGTTCGGCCTACCTTGGAATTATCCTCCCTTGCATTCCCAAATAGAGATGGCCCAAGTGAGGTTCCACTTTCATGAACACCCAGTCACCCATAAAAAATTCAAGATCTTATAATCACTGATGGATGTATGATTTTTGGAAACTCTGAGGAGTCAAAAAATGATGCCTAATTATCTTGAGCTTCTCAGATGTATCTTGCACTAATCTTGGTCCCATCAGTGAGGTCTC
Organism: Viscum album; assembly: GCA_963277665.1. NCBI lineage: Eukaryota > Viridiplantae > Streptophyta > Magnoliopsida > Santalales > Viscaceae > Viscum > Viscum album. The sequence continues at coordinate 283,622,401 of OY728151.1, read as the reverse complement.
ACCCACGTAATCCCAACACAAAGGTGATAGACATGGCTATCCATAGAGTGCCTCAAATAGAGCCACTCAAATCAAGGATGGTTAACTATTGTTATTTGAAAAATTGACCTATCCCAAATGAATATCATAAGTATATTCAAATCTAAAACACAAGAATATAGAATATCTTAAAAAAATTTATTCGACCTCTCAATATGACCATCTGTTTGAGCATGGTATGCCATTCTTAACTTAATATGTGATCCCATTTCTTTATGAAGTCCTTACCAAAACTATGATGTAAAATCGGCATCCCTATTAGAAATGATTTCCAATGACAAACCAGGATGTATCAATGTCTTCTAAACACATAATTGAACAAACTCATCCACCTTTTCCGAATATATTATCGGAATTAAATGGGTAGATTTGGTCAAATAATCAATAACCACCTAGATAGATTTCATTCCCTATGGTGTATGAGGAAATCCAACAATAAAGTCCAGGGTGATATCTTCCCACTTTTAGGTATGAATGGGTAGAAACAAGAGAAATCCAAAGGGTGTTTGGTTCTCTACTTATAACTTGCTATCATTTATAACACCACGATATGAAGTTGACTATATCCTGCCTGATTCTTTCCCACCAGAACTACCGACACACATCATAATACATTTTTTATCTCTTGGGTGGATAACCCACTGAGACTGGTGGATATCCTACATCACCACATTCCTTAGTGACAATGACATCACAAAACATCCCTTAAAGCACAAGATTTCCTTGGTGAAAATGACCTATCACAAGGCTTAACCCCACCATGAAGAAACAGTATAGACTACTAGAACAACTCATTACTAAGATACTCCTGCAAAATCTACTCCAAAAGATAAGGATCCAACTAGATGTTTTATAAGAACTTAACACTTATATGCTCCATGGTCTCTATGTGTATCTGATTAAACAACCCCCTCAAAATCCACTCATCACTATTCACACTCAAGGACTACACTATCACTTTCCTACTCAAGGCATCAAACACAAAATTCTCTTTTCCTGGGTTTTGAACTGTGTACAATTAAAACCCTTATATGTACTCCACCTAATGGTCCTGCCTCATATTCATATCTTTATGGGAGAAAATGTAGTTTAAGCTATTATGATCAGAATAAACCATAAATTTCTCCCCACAAAGATAGTGTTTCCATGTTTTAAAAGAATGCATCATTGTTTCTAATTCAATGTCATGGTTCTAGAAAGTTCTTTCTATGTTGTTGTAGTGGGCGAGAGAAATCTCGACTGAACTATCTCTAATACTCATCCAGACCTAGGATTCTTCGGATCCTTAACACATTCCTCAGTTACTCCCATGACATGACAACATTGATATTCTTAGGGTCCACTTAAAACCCTTTTTTGAGATCATATGGACCAGAAAATCTACCTCTCTAATCCAGAAAATATATTTTTAGAACTTGGTATAGAGATGATAATCTTGAATACTTCCCAATACAATTCTCAAATAACGCTAATGCTCCTCCTTAGATCCAGAATGAACTTTGATGTCATCCTTTAATACCATAATAAAAGAATTGATATACTAGTGGAACTACTTATTCATAAGTTCCATAAATAATGTTGGAGAATTTTCTCAACCTGAAAGGAAGAACCAAATACTTGAAATGGATATACCTACTTCTAAAAGCTATTTATAGGAAATCTTCCTCTCTTACTCTAACTTGGTGATAACTAGAATGAATTTTAATTTTGGAAATCCATTTTCCCTCTTTAACTGGAAAAACAAGTCACCAATTAGGGTAAAAGGATACATGTTCTTTATGGATACCTTTTTCAACTTCTAGTGATCAATTCACAGCTGGAGAGATATGTCAACCTTTTATCAAATATCAAGGGTGTGACCCAATAAGAGATGATAAGTTGAATGAATCCATTGGATTCCAAATTTTTCATTGGTACATTTAATTCCCTCAACTTAGTGGGGGCTATCTAGTATGATGGAAGAGATATTGGTTGTGTTCCCGGCACAAAATCTATATAAAATTGTACATCCCACCCTAGAGGAAATCCTGTAAAGAGATTAGGGAATACCTTTGGGAACTAATCCACCATAGGAGGTAATCCACCTTTAGGAACACCACCATAAACCTTTTTCATGAGAAATGAAAACAATATTTATGGTTTCCCAATTCTGGAAGTGGAGGTACAACATGACTTGATTGAGGATCTCATTCTCCATGAAAGACATGGGTATTACCATCACGTTCCATGAGACTCAACCGCAACATATAAAAACCGATATGTTCCTAAAAATTAACCATTTAATCCATTTTAGGGATTATATCAAATAGTTTCGTTACTAAGACTATGAAATAGCATTTTAGATTGATCCATGACATAGTGAGTGCAACTGATGAATATATGACACATTTCTATTACATCTTACTAAAAGGTGTTACCTTCTCCATCAAATATAACATGAGATAATTTGGAAGATTTAATTAGTTCACAAGGTGGAAAGAGATAAAAGAAATAGAAGCACCTGTATCAATCAAATTTGCAGATATATATGATATAATAAATGTGCTACCTTGAACTATTAAAGTCTCTTCAATTGGTTTCATAGGTTATTGGTCCAAAACATAAAGATGCCTTGTCTCTACTTAATTCTGAGCATAACCACTCACCAATGGCTCTATCCTGGACTAAATCTGACTAGATGAGGTTGCAGTCCTACTTCCATGACCACCAAAACAAGATCCCACTATCTTTAATGGCTCTGACTGAGCTGAAATCCCTAAGAAAGCTATAGATCCTAAGCCACTCTGATATGGGAGAATCACTTTACATAATTTTTGAAGTTTTACCATATATCTTCACCTATGGAATGTTCTGGTAGGAGATGTAAATACAGGTTATACGTGTCCTTCCTTCCTGCACTTTTGACACAAAACCAACCCATCATAAGAAGCAAAAAATGAATAATGTTGGGAAGGGTTTCATAAAATACCACCTCCTTTATTCCATTTCCAATCCAAAAATATATTTTTCATAGATGAAATACCACTAACCATTTACAAGATGAACACAGAGGAACTAAACTTTCTATTATGATCAATCTCAACCATACAAGAAAATTCAACCACTTCATCATAGGTCTTCAGCTTAAACAAAAATATATGAGAATAGATCTCTTTCCACAACCCTCTTTATAACCTCTATGACTTTATCTTATCATTGGAAATGATATTGTGTGTTTACCAAACTATCTCAGCAAATCTGTTAGCCTACTCCATAATTGATTGGTTTTCTTGAACAAGATCCATAACTCCTAGGATCTGGTGTAGGTCAGGACCTCATGACAATAATGGTAATATAAAATAGTCTTTAAGACTTGCCAATTCATATTCATGTGCTTTCTAGTTCATACAACAGAGTGTAACCACCTCTGATTGGGACCTTGTAGAAAGAATGAGGCACATTTCATCATGAATTCTTCAAGAGTGTTGAGGAATTAAAACATCATTTCTATCTGCTCAAGAAATTCCCCTAATTCCTGAGGTGCTGTGATACCTTGGAATTATGGATCTTTTTTCTTAAGGAACTTCTAATTATTTCCATCCCAGGACCTGGTGCTGCTTCTATAACTAGATAAGGACCAGGTGCCACTCTTTTTTCCAAAGTGTGGATATCCCATACCATAGCTTCCACTAATCTATGATCAATTATTGATAGAAAAATCTCTCTAGGCTCTTCCCATGGTTTCATAGGGAGTCTTCAGGGGGAATCTTTCTATAAGAATCAATAACCCCAAGAAACATCACCAATACAACCATTCAGAATTTTTTTACCAATTTTGAAAAAATACTAACATTACGTAAATCAAACACAACCAAATCAATCACAATAATGAGTCAAACAGCCAAAAAACTCCACCCCACCTAGTGTTCATATACAGTCTATAGCATGTATGTATCACATGGAGGAGAAGTCATAAAATGTCCCAATATACCATGGTGACTCAAGATGAGTCACAAGGATTATTGTCCAGGAATGATACTCACAACTGGAACCTAATTCCCTAACAATCATATCTCTTACATATCCAGAATCTTCCCAAATATCGTGGCCTAAAAGAGAGTAACCTACACTATGATACCATTTTTTCATAAACCAAGTTGGGTTTCCATGAAAATTGAAACTTGAGCCAGTTTTTGACATGGTTTGGGGGGTGTTCCCAATCCCTATCGTTCGTGAACAAGTTCTTAGGTATTAACTATATAACCTACGACTGATTTCAACCATGTAAATAACTATAACCATCCAACTAAAATAAAAAAACTAAACTAAGTAATCCTAACAAAACATGGCATAATAAGTTTTCATATTTGAGTTTACAACTACAAATAAAAACCCATGAAGGTCTAAAAAAATGGGAACAATAAAATATCCCAAAACCCACTACGCAACAATATGATCATCATCCTCAAGCCACCACCACAACACTTGAAAGGGTATACCACTAGAAACATGAACTTCCATTACCAAACACCTTAACTTTACCTATGTAATACATAAGAAAGTATAATTATATCCAAAGGAGTTAGTAGGGTGTGAGCCAAAACCCAATAGGAGTCCACGCAATAATAGATTCAATGTTGTAAACATTATAAGGTAATCAAAAATGCATGTTATATAAAATAAAACCTAGAAACATTTTCATAGAAAACATTTCTAAAGGAGACATATTTTCTTTTTCAAATAACCAACAATGTATACAATTTTCTGAAGGTGAGTCCAATATCCCCAAGAAAACTATGTTTTTTTGGAAAACTTTATAGGCATTAGTTAGAAATTGGACCCTTGGTAAATCATATCCCAGTGAAATGTGGTATTGAAACCATGAACAACATTGTTCTCAAGCATGAGACACTAGGAGGGTTACCCCATAGTCCTAGTGGTATTCAATCATCATCACCATTTAGTTAGTGTTTCTGACAGCCTAGATCCAAATACCACTCAACTAGTGCCTCATTGTTGGTTGGCCACATGACCTCAAGTAGATTTCCCCAAACGTTGGAGGCTTCTAACTAGCAGCGAGGGCCAAGGGCATGATATTTGGGAAATTATGCCCTCATAAGTAGAGTGTAACCTAGTGGAATAAATAACAATGCAATAATAGAAGCCTTAATACCATGAGTCTGAAATAAACAGTGGAACACTAATAGTAAAAATAACCAAATGTCATAAATACAATAGATGATGCTACATGTCACATGTTCTAAGAAAGAATCAAAAATAGGATAGATTGTAGTCAGATAGATTACAGGTATCAAGGTATAGAAATAGAAAAGAAAGCACAGAAGCATCGCAAGCCTCATCTTGGTCTCATACTCTCCTGCTTCAAAACATTATATCAAGTACCCGTACAAGGTATTATATCCTTATCGACACCTATAACAACATTATATGTTTGGGATTAAAAGCATGACCCAAACATGGTGTGAGACTAAATCCAAGTTAGAACCCACCTATGATCTATTTCAATTTAATTGTGAATATATATAACAAAAATGTGTAATAAAGAAAGAAGTAATCTAAGAAGTACTCCAAACTACACAGTTCTACAAGTACTGGTTTCCATTTATATTCATTTAAGTGTTTATTAAAAATTAAATTACATTGAATTATATATATCTTAGGATCTAGCATAATCCTAACAATCCCTATGTAAAGTAAGCGCAATAGATACCTCATAAGGCTATCCAAATAAGTGATGTAAAGACCAAATCCATGAATTTTTCTTGTCTTGGAAGATGCATTATAATTCATTCCATTTCAATATTCAATTCAACCCCTCAACCACAGGTATAATAGTCAATCAGGGTCGAGAAAGGTATATTTATATTTCATCATGTTTCAAGGTGAAAACCGGTATATAAGCATGTCAACATGTTTCAGGGACATTCCCTATTTATAATCATTTCATCATGTTTCATGTAAAATCTTGGTGTATAAGCATTTCAGTATAATAAACAACACATTTAATTTACACTATTACATGGTTCACATGACAAAAACTCATGTGGGAATTATACATAATAATAAACAAGTGAATTAAAATATCACAGGGCATAAACAATACTCACATGAGAAATTCATATCACAAGCCTAATATATAATCTAACAATTACATGGCATAAACAATTATAATCACATGGTAAACTCACATCACAATCCTAACATGTAATCTAACAATTACAAGGCTTAAACAATTATATGCATAACATGGGGGAAAACACAACTCTCAAGCCCTTAAACCATCCAATATAAATTCAACCCAATTGTAATTCCATTATAAATGTAATTAATTTTTAACAACCAAAAGGGAAACAGGGCATGCATCATAGGAAACCTCAACCCAATGGCCATAAACGGGCATTCCAAGTGAAACTCACCCATGTGGTGTCCCTTAAGAAAGTTAAAAAACCTAATTCATAAATTAAATGACTTATTAGATTTCCTAAATAGAAATAGGAAACAATAAAAGTAAATTATAAATCAAGGGATACCCCAATAATGGGCACACAGTACTTCGAAATATATAAACATCATGACAATCCGCAAAAGTCACAAGACCACCTACCTCATACTCATATGACTCTCCTCGTCCAGAGCCAAGACTTGATTTGAACGAGAATAGAGTAGATATAAAAAAAGAAAAAATTATCAATGTATTGTAACATATTCAATATAAAAAATAACGAATAAATGGTCAAGAGTAATTGATGTCTTACTGATTGGGTCTAAACGCCTCTGACGGCGATCAAATCGGTGTTCGAACCAAGATTTGGGAGGAAAAATATTGTCTATCATTGTTGTTTCTGTAAAGGGGAAATACATCTATCCTTCTAACTAAACATGAGGATATGACTCATTTTATACAAAATAATAGAAAAGTACATTGTGTGTACTGGGAATTACACGTCGTTTCCAAACATTTTCTGTATAGGTCCTGGTCAGGCCATCCTATGGCATGTACTAGGAAGCACAAAGAGTGTTCCCATATTACAAAGCATGCACTTGAAAATACAAATTTTGTAACACTATTTTTCAACCACTTACTAAATACTAACCTAAAACAAAATATTTATATCTCAAAGGATGAACCAGGTTCTTAAAAACTTCCCATTATAGAGGAATTCATCCACAAATTGATTGTCCTAGGGTGGTGAGGAATAATCTGAGAACTACCGCAACCACTTAGATCGTACATCAACCTCCCTCTCCTTGGTCTCATCATATACTCAGTCGTACAACCATAGCACCCATACTAAAGAAACATACCATCCGCTAAGAACCTTTATTCTACAATCCACAATTTTTATTGGATGCTACTTAAAGGACACATAAACTTGTAATTCAACCTCCTCAGGCTGAAAATCATGTAATGGTTCTGAAAATTAATGTTACAACTAAGATGTTTGGAAGGCCTACTGATCCTCCAGTGTCCTATCCTCAGTGAAAAAAACTCATGAAAACTCAATCCCCAACCTTGAACTCTAGAGGCTGTCTGCGATGATCTACATAATATTTCTAATGAGACTATATTGTAGCCACACACTTCCGAATCTACTACACCTACTTAGTAGTCTCTTGGATAAGATATGGTCCCAGAATAACTACATCTCTTACCTCCATCCAACCTAGGGATGATCGATATGGTCTACCATACAAATCCACATAAGGATCCTTCTAAAAAGTATCTTGAAATCTATCGTTATAGAAGAACTCAACCAAGGGTATATGTCTCTCCTAATAACCCCTGAAATACACAATGCATGCCCGAAACATGTCCTCCAACACTAGAATTGTGTGTTATGAGTGTCCATATGGCAGTGATAAGCTGAAATCGGAAGAAACTACATACCCAGTTCCCTCTGTATCCCTTGATAGAATTAGAAGTAAGCTGAGAATCCATATATGAAATGCTAGAATACGGAATACCATATAGTCATACAATATAAAAGATGTACAAATGTCTGAGATCATCAACATAGAAGGATTCATTGATTGTTAGGAAGAGGGTAACGATCGTGAGTCTATTAAGAATAATAAAAATTGAATCATTACCCCCAACACCTCAACCAAGAAAACCCCTAATAATTCTACTGACACTTCTGGCCTAATTTTTCTTTAAATGGGAAAACACAAACACAAATGGGGTTATAAAAGAGACCTTAAAGAAAAGAATAGTCGAACCTCAATCAACCTCATCAAAATTTGTCGCACAATCTTTCCTCAAAAGACATTTCAGACTTTTACACCACACCCACCTTAAACTGGTGGAGTGTTTAAACTAGTCTAATGGAACCAAAAATGCTGAACAAGAAGGATAACGAGTCAAACTATCACTAGATGACTTATCTTGGAAACGCTTTGCTTAAAAGGCCAATTTATTGAATAAAAACACAATTCCTACTACCAAGGCACCATACACCAATAACGATCCCATTCACTAATGCTCATAACTATCTCTCAGTGATGCTCCTTTTTCAATCCATCCCATTATCAATTAAAAGTTCATGTGACAACATGAGTAAAATAGTAATTTCAAATCCATCCCTCCTAGCCATGTAATCCCACATGGATAGAGTCACATGGGGTCTGCCTAATTAAAAATACATGGTGTGTATCTACCATATATGGAATGCCCTAAACAAAAACCAAAAACCCATGTTGTCACTCACACGGCTAGACACATGGTCAAATACCACATGGTGTGTACTCTGAGTACATTGAATGTACTTAATAAAAGTTCTATCTTACCGAATATAAGAACACATGGCGTGTGTTCATAGCATCACATGGGGTTTTGTCTGCGTTTCCAGATAGTAATCCTCAAAAACTTCCCTGGAACCCTTTTTTTGGTAAAAAAAATCATTGGTGTTCCAAATCTCGTTCCATGGGGGCCTATACTCCCCACCAATGAAATTTTTTCATCCACATATAGCACATAAAAACATAATATATATGCCATAGAAAAACCATGATCCACAAAATTCTAATCCAAGAGGGCTCATATTCCTCAGGGACCAAATTTTGGCATCCATCCAATTCAACCATAACACATACCCATACACATATCATAATAGAAGGTATATATATCCTGGTACATATCACAACAGCATGAATCTTTATCACAACATCTATCAAAACATCATGAAATCAGTAATTATTTATATAAGTCATGGAAATAATACATGGCATGTGATTTCAAATAAGTGCATATATGATGTATGTGATGGAATTCCCTAATTTCATCAGGTTTCAACAAAATAGAACCACAATAATATCAATAATAACATCAAAAAAGGATTTTATCACCCAAAAGTGAAATCAAATCAGCTGTAACAACTTATAATCCAAAAATAACAAGTTAATTTGAGGAAATTTGGCTTTTCCGTGTATGTGGGGTAGCTACTCCCAAGCATAGTTCATTGCCAAAATCTATTTCCTTACTATTCTATCTAATTTAACCATATATTAAAGATCTTTAGAAAAGAAAACCCCCTCTGATATAACTTTGTGACATCCAGGATCTGGAATCCACTCAACTGGTTCCCCGTACCTGGTTTCCACATTTCCTCAAGCGCATTTCCTGAAACACCAGAGACTGAAAACTAGTAGTGAGGACCTAGGGTGTCATATTGATGAAATAATTACATCATTAGAAGAGTGTAACATAGTGGAATCAATAATAATACAACAGAAAATGTAGTAATACTATACAACTGAAATAAACATGAGAACACTGATAATAAAAATAAACAGATGTCATACATACAATAGATAATGATACATGTCGCATGTTATACGAAAGTATACAAAACAAGATACATCGTAGTTGATACAATAAAAATATCAATGTAATGAAATACAAAAGAAAACATATAATCATCACAAGACTTTTCTTGGTCTCATTCTCTCCTTCTCTTAAATAGTAGATCAAGTACTTGTAGAAGGGATCTTATCCTTATCAATACTTATAACAACATAATCAGTTTGGGCCCAAATTCATGACCCAAATAGGGTCTGAGACTAAATCCTAGTAGGAAACCACTAAAATCTGTTCCAATCTACTACTGAATATATATAACAGCAGTGTGCAATAAAGAAAGTAGTAAACTAGGAATTCCTCCAAACTAAACAGTTCTACAAGTACTAGTTCCCAATTATAATCATTTTGGTGCTTATTAAAAACTCAAGTACCTTGAATTTTATAGGTCTTAGGATCCATCATAAGGCTGAAAATCCCCATGTAAAAGTAAGCATAATAGATACCTCAGAAGGTGAGTAAAATAATTAAAGTGATGACTGAATCCAATCTTGTGATTTGGCTTCTCAAAAGCATCATAAGTCATTACATTTCAATATTCAATTCAATAGCCCACCAGAAGGCATAAAATTAAATCTGTGTCGAGCTCGGTATATCATTATTTCAACTTGTTTCACAATGAAACCCAGTATATAAGAATTTCAACATGTTTCATAACCAAGCCCACTTTATAAGTATTTTAGCATGTTTCAAGGCAAATCTCGGTGTATAAGAATTTCATTATAATATACAACACATGGAATTTACACTATTACATTTTTAACATAACAATATCTCACATGGGAATCATACATAACAAGAAACAAGTGAATTAAACTATGATAAAGATCAAAAAATTATACTCACATGGGAAATTCATATGAAAAGCATAATAAGAAATCTAACAATTTCCGGGCTTAAACAATTATAATCACATGGGAAATTCACATCCCAAGATTAACATGTAATCTAACAAATACAAGGCTTAAAAAATTATAGGCATAACATGGGTCAATGTGGAAAAACACTAATCCGAGGCCCTTAATTCATCCAATTATAATTAAACCCAATATAAATCCTATTATAAATGTAATTCATTTTCAACAACCCAAAGGGAATCAAGGAATGCCACATAGGTAACCACATCCCAATTTCCATAAACTATCATTCCAAGGGAAACACATCCATGGGGTGTCCCTTAATCATGTTAAACAACCTAATTCATAATTAAAAACACTTATTCAATTACCTAACATCAACAGGAAAAAATTAGGGTAAATTATAAATCAAGCGACACCATAAAAATGGTTGTATGACACTCTAGCATATATAAATGTCATGAAAATTTGATTTAGGCACAAGACCACATAATTCATACTCGTAAGACTCCCCCTACCTTGTGTCGGTCTTTAAATTGACCGAGAATGGATTAGATATACAAAACAAGAAAAAATGATCAAGGTATGATAATATTGTTGAGAGAAAATTCATTATGAAGAGCTCAAGTGGAATCGAGGGATTACCAATTGGGTTCAAATGCCTCCAATGGTGATCGAATTAGAGTTTAGATGGTGATTCAGGATAAAAAATACCATATGGTGCTATTTTTCATGTAATGGGGTGATCCCGCTATCCATTTGATGAAACAAGAGGCTATTTCCTACATTAGCCAAAACAAAAAGAAAAATACACGACGTGTATTGGTAACTACGCACCGTGTCCATACATTTTCCATACAGGTCCTATTCAGGCCATCACATTTCATCTACTAGGAAGTATAGGGTTTGTACCCATCTTACATGGTGTGTAATTGAAAATACATGGCATGAAACACTCTTTTCCTCCACCTACTTAAGTCCAAACTAAAAATTAAGATCCATATCTCAATGTAAGAACTGGCTTCTTACAGTATTGTATCATCAATCCTAATAGAAGAATCCTAAAAGAACTAATTACTAGTAATATAGCATACTAGTCTTATTCCACCCTTCTAGATACCCATTTTCCCCTATTTTATCAATTCATATTCCACATATCACCTTTAGAATCTCTTTCACATATCCATAAACCAAACAATATAGATATTCTTGATAGATTGGTACCTTCATGACTAAAAAATATTTTAAATATAAACACACACAAAATATAATTCAAAAAAATGTTTCATATCATTTTCATAATTAAATTAACCATTCACACAATTTGTAAAATTCTTTTAAGAAGTATAACAAAATAACACACTTGAAAACAACCAATTTCAATTTCATAATCCAAAACCATTCCATACACATCTTGAAAATTTTCAAAAATTATTTTTTCACCTCATATATATTCCATAGAACATATTTAAACACTGAATAAAACATATAAAAATCTTTAAAAAATGTTTCATCCTGAAACCAACTACATTTAGAAAATAAAATTCTATAAAATGGTGTAAAACCTCCACAGAACCTCAATCAAACCTTGATAAAACATAGATAAATTACAAAAAATCCACCTAAAAATGAAGATCCATGTTGGACAATGGAGGTAGGATAGGTTCCTATGGATAAATAACCTATTCGGGAGAGAAATGGGGTAATTTTGGGTTAAATATGATGGGGTAAAGGGTAAAATCCACATTTTTAATGACTTGGACATGTCGCGTGTTTCCCCCATGGTTTGAAAAACATTGAGACAACCGTGTGGTTTCCTACTATCTATAAAACACTACAGACAACATGGTTACCTAGGCTAGGATTATTAGTTTGGGAAACCATGAACCAACCATTTGTCTCATGTTGTTTAGTCCAAAAAAATTATTTTCCTATGAAAACACAATAGAAACCCATGGAATAAAACTATGATCAAAATTAAAACATGGGTGTGATATAAATAATTTGTTCTTTTGGGATGAAATTTCTTCTATCAAGAACCAACATAAAAAAGTAACCATCAACTCTGGTCTACCATGGTTAGGGTCTTTATAGTTGGTATCAAATTAATTTTAGTAGAATCATTGTGAACTAGATTTGGAAAACATATATTAGAGAATATAACCATATGACTGAATTTTTAGATAAATATAAGTATAGGATAATATACCAATGGTTTTTAAGGTATATATTAGGTTTATTTCCTATAAATACATCCATTTTTTATACAATATGTGGGCATAGCTCTGGTATTGATGTACCTATGGGTAATATCTCTAAAAATGGTGCATTGGGTTTGACTTGATCATCACCCGTAGCATGAAAATGGGTCTTCTCACCTGGTTTGACACTCCATAGGGATATTCATAGGATAATTCAAAATTTATTAATATAAAATCATGAAATATTTGAAATTATTTTTAGGGTTTGAAAACATTCCCAAGGAAACCCATTTTATGATTATTGGATTATCTATGCATACAATTTGTAATTTATGTTATGTGTTTCATTAGTTTTGAAATTATACATTATGATTCATAATGTGATGATCTAATCAAGTATATTCCATTATTTAGAAATATATCATATGAGAAGGAATGTAAATTATATTAGTGATTAAAATTTATGAAGGTAAGATGGTGCAATAGCCACTATTGGAGATGATCAAATTATAACTATATTATGGAATATAAATTAGGCTATGTCTAAAAACCTTTCCCATATGGATCATCCAATTGATCCACAACATGGTCTAACAATGTTATACCTCTTCATGCATTAGAAACCTCCATTATTTATTGGTACTATAGGTATATTTTTAAATGAGAAATGTATATACTCTTTTGAGAAGATATTACTCACTTTTGGAAGAAATTATAAGTAATAGGTGGTAATATTAATTTATCATCTCTCAGGGGATGCAGATAAATGGTGGTCATTTATTTAAAACAATAAGGATAAAAAATAAATATAAAACATAGAGTGGAAGTATTTTAAGGTACACTTATTGGGAAAATGTTTTTCTCACAATGAAGAAGAAGATATGGAGATAAAATTCTTGATTCTTTGACAAATGGAAGAGGAAAATATTTCCAAGTACGAATCCAACATTATAAGGATAGATAGGTATGTTAAAGACTACATACATAATGTAATGATAAATATTGATCATTTAATTAATGGTATTAATCCAATCCTTCAATGGGAACTATTCACCAAGAAATTGTCATCACATGAACATAGAATATCATGATCTATCATTATAGAGAAAGAATTATCTATGTATTATGAATTAAAATATAATCAAGATAAGAAAAGAACTGTTGAGAACTATAGAAAATGAAATATAATAGAATGTAAGAAGGGAATGGGGTAATTTCACTCTTGTAATAAATTTTGAACAAAATGAAAAGGAATATTTTGGATGGGAATAGGATTTCCCTGCATGTATGGAGAGAAACACCACTATGCTAATGAATATAAGGGAAATATAGAAGATTATAATGTGAAATGGTTAAATTTTAAAAATATGGAAGACTTTGAAAAATATTTTACTTGGAATCAAGTGAATTTTCCATAGAAAATTCCCAGGGATAAAGGCCAAGATTGTGTGATCAAAGCTGTTGAGATTGAAGTTCATAATGATGTGGTGGTGGGTACTTTACCCATATCTTCAAATTTATCTAACGATTTATATGATTCTAAGACTCTGCACACTTTTATAACCTATAAGTTTTATATTAGTATTTATTGTTTCCCTATCACCTTAAAAAAGGAATCTATCATTTAAGACTCATAGTGGATGTATCACTACAATAAGTATGCGTCAATCAGTTCCCATAATGATGCATAACGTTCCCTACATTCATACTTCACTATTATACTTATGGATGATTTTTATATAATTCTGGGTATGGAATGGATTTTAAAATATATTACAAAAATCTTTTAAAAATAGAAGGAAACTGTGATTCAAGATAATGATATTGAATTCCTTATCATTGTTGGGGATAGTCTATCATCTGAGTAATGTTTGGATCCACCCCCATTATCTATTTTGAATGATATCCTTGGTGAAGAAGAGAAGAACCAGCATATGAATGGAAAAGTAATCCTAAATTAAGGGTGTAACAATTTTCTATGAATACATTATTCTATTTCATGAGGAATTACCTAGACTTCCACTTGAATGTGATGTTTAGTTTTCTTTTGATTTAATTCCTTATTAAAGATCTAAATCAAATATTCCTATGGACCACTCACTATGGAATTAGTGTAGTTAAATAAAAACTGGAGGAGTTGAGAAATAAATGATTTATACAACCTAGTATTTCACCTTTGGTATCCCTAGTTCTTTTCATTAATAATAAATATAGATCAATGAAGTCATGAATTGATTATAATGAAATTAATTCTATCATAATAAATAAAAACTATCGTCTACCACACATTGATGATATATTCGATCGACTTCACAATCCTCAATATTTATCAAATATTTACATTAGTTATGCACATCATTAAATATGAGTAATAGAAGGATATGTTATGAATAAATTTTTTTATAGGGTATGGAAATTATGAGTTCAAGGTAATTCCATTTGCATTGGCTAATTCACCCTTTTTCATTCATGGATATAATTAATAAAATGTTAAAGAAATATCTTGATAGTTTTTTGTGGTATTTATTGATGATATCTTGGTGTACACTAAGAGATACAGGTACCCTAAGAATCACTTTAGGATAATTATTAAGTCTCCCTGAATAAAATAATTATAGGGTAAATTTTCAATTGTAAATTCTAGATTTAGAATGTTTCTTTTCTCACCCATATTGTATCCAAGGATAGAATCTTAGTTGACCCTAAGAAAGAAAAAAGTATTCTAAGGATGGACTACACCATGAGAATAACTAAGGTATGTAGGATCATTGGTTTGGAAAGTTACTTTTGTGATTTTTTCAATCTTTTACCCAATTGGATAACCTCTTAACCAATATTACTCAAAAATAGGTTATGTTCATAAAGAAAAGGGAATGTGACAAATGATTTTAAGAATTGAATGGTAGATTAGTGAATTCTTTGATTTTGACTCTACCTTCATGAAATGATGGGTTTAGAATATATTGTGATGTGTAAAAGAAGGGACATGGTTGTGTCCTTATACATAATGATAAAATTATTTTTTATGAATCAAAGTAGTCATTGATTCATGAAAAAAACTATCCAACCCAAGATCTTGAGTTCACATCCACAATATTTTCATTGAATATGTGAATAGATTATCTCTATTGTGAAACATGTGAGATATAAATTTATAATAAGAGTTTCAAATACTTATTTTCATAGAAATAGTTCAACAAGAGTCCAATGAGATATCTCAAGCTACTCAATGACTATAATTTCCCAATACACTACCATCTTGGGAAGAAAAATCAGGGAGAAGATGTTTTAACTTGGAATGATCATGGAGTCCAAGCCAAAATGATGGTTGATATGGATCTTATGTTTTTTTATTTTTTAAATATGGATCTAAGAATTATTTATCAATGGGAATCAAAATTCATTTTTAAAATTATTTCCAAACAATATTTATTATAAAAGATAAAACTTTCTCATCCTCATGATGATAATTTTCAATAAAGGATTTATGATGTGAATGATGGAAGGTTCCCACACATCAATTGTTATGATAGTGTTCTAAAATTTGGGAAGAGACTATAGGTTCCATATATACTAGAGATGAATATATAATTCTTGGATGATTTTTATAGATAAAATTTCACTATACAACCTCGAAGAACCATGATGTATAGATATTTGATGGAACATTTTTCGTACGATTATATGAATTGTGAAATTGTTGATTATATGTCAAGATATTTTTTTCTCTAATAAGGGAATGCTAAAATACAATATCCTAGAGGATGAATGAAACTACTTATTATTCATATGTGGAAATGGGATAATATTACTATGGAATTTGACCCTGGATTACCAAAAAAAAATTATATTGAATGATGTAATATTGGTTATTATTCACAACTTTACAAAACGTGAAAAATTTATTTTCTATAAGATAATATTTACATCTGAATCCCCATAAACATATTTATATTAATGAATTTGTAAGACATCATGGAAAACCACTATTAATATTTTAAAATTTTGATCCATATTTTCAATTGAAATTATAAAAAATTATTTATAAGGCTATTGATACTGAGCTTCGTTTGAGCATCACTTATAACTCTAAAACTGATGGATAATATGATAGTAATTTTTAAACATTATAATAAATTTCAAGTCCATGATCTCTTCACTTTAATGGTATGTTTCCTAAGTATATACCTTTGGTAGAGTTGTCATATAAAAATAGCTTCAATTAAAGTATTCAGATGGTGATTTATGGAGCATTATATGGAAAGAGATGTCATAATCCAACATGTTGGGATGAAGTTTCTAAAAGTAATATTATAGGACTAGTTCTCATGGAGTATCCCATATCAACATTAAATACTATTAAAAAAATATGAAATAAGATCAAATTAGGAAAAAAAAATATCCTGACAACCAAAAGAATGATTTGGAATTTCAATTTAGAGAA
This sequence comes from Viscum album, assembly GCA_963277665.1. Lineage (NCBI taxonomy): Eukaryota > Viridiplantae > Streptophyta > Magnoliopsida > Santalales > Viscaceae > Viscum > Viscum album. Next base: position 283,605,004 of record OY728151.1, on the reverse strand, counting down.
CACATTTTATTGAAATTATCTCCTTGTAAAGGTGTTAAATGGTATTATAAGAAATGGAAACTGGTCGTTCAATATATCATACCATTTTAAATTTTTGGAAGAATTAGATCTATTACTTTCCTTCTGGAAATGTCCCTAAACCTTTATAAAGTACATGATGTATTCCATATATCATTTTTAAGGAAGTACATGCGAGACCCAAAGCATGTGCTCACCTATGAAGAAATATAATTAGAACCTAGTGTGTCTAACTATGAGGATACTTTCAAGATTCTAGACATAAAAGGACAAGTGTTTAGGAATCAAACAACTTGGCTAGTGAAGGTACATCATAGAAATCTTAAGATCGATGATGAAATGTGGGAATCCAAGGATGTTATGATGAAGAACTATCCAAATTTTTTCAAGAGGTGATATAATATAAATTTATAGGATAAATTTTTTTATATGATATAATAATGAAACAACTCTTAAATTTTGAAATAAATTTAATATTTTTTATAGATTGTGATATAAGAACTTGTGTGTCTCAAAGGATAATAAAATATTATACCATTATGAACTAACCATTAAATTGGGGGATTTGAATATAAAATAATAAATTAAGAAAAGTGTGTGTTAAAGAAATTTATTATTTATAAATTTATTTAATAAATGAATAAAAAACAATTAAATGAAAAAATGTTTTTCCTGAAAAATATTTCTTTTCTTTTAAATTATTGTCATCAAGTTTTATGTACTAATGTTAAAAATAATTTTTAGAAATTTTATAAAATTTATTTGATAGAATAAACTCAATTTTTGAAATAAAAATGTAATTATTATATTAGATACAAATTTTTATAATTGTCTGAAAATATTAATTTTTTGATGAAAATTAAAAACATACTAATTTTTATTAAAAATGAAACATGTTCTTAATGAATTTTTAAATTTAATTTTCTCTTAAAAATTATATTTTATTAAAATTAATTAAATAAAATTATAAATAATACAATTTAGTTTATTATAATCAATTGTATGATCAACTTTGATATAAGAAATTTTTATACATTAAAATTCATTTGGAAAACAGTATTTTCATCCTGTTTGCAATTTTTTTAAATTAAATTCTGCCAAGTCATTAACATTATATAATAATTTTAACTTATTTTTTGATAATTAATAAAAAAATGAAAATTAATTACTATGGTTATGGTTTAAACAGATTTATTGTTGGTTAAACAATAATGATAAGGTTTAAAACCCCAAAAAATGTGTGAAATTTATATTTTATAGACATATTTAGACATTATATCATCTAATTTATTTATAAGTATCTTTTTATTTTCTTTTTCATTTGATGATTTTGGGTACAATTTATTCTTCTCAGGAATTCCATGTGTGTCTTCTCCGCCACTTATAAAAGGGATCCTTATATCCTTTTCTATTAAAACATTAAAATTCATTTGTTTAATCCAATACCTTCCCCAATCCCTTAATTACATACCTCATTATTTGGAGTCCCTAGATTTATCAGATAATTGTTCTTATAATGATTTACCTATAAACCAAAATATTTTCTCTAAAGAAGAGGTCTAATTTTTAACCAGGCTTCTTCATTTTATTTCTTCCTTTAACTCTTTTAAATTTATAAAAAAATATTATAAAATAATAACACCATATTATACCATATAATTTGATGTTATTTTTTTAATTTCATGACCTATATCCATCTCCTCTTTCATCAAATGGGAAACAAAATTTTCGATCATGTGTACAATAGACTACCGCCTCACAAACCAATATAATTCATTTTTCTATCACCATCTATCATGGATAAATATAATGACAGATGTATTGTTTACATATAATATTTATATAATAATTATAATTATTAAATTATAAAATCACACATATCTTCTTACATTATAAACCATTGGAAAATGATAATATCGATCATGCGTACATGTGGACTACCGCATCCACGTAGCGATGTGATATGTTTTTCATTTTATTTTCACATGGATTGTAATAAGAATAGATTTTACTAATATACAAGACACATATGATATAATAATTATTATATTAATTTGAAATATTATTTAACATTCATTCATTCCATCTTTTGGTAAATAATATAATCAACATTCATGTGTATGTACGGCCTACCGTATCCATAAACGGTGTAACTCGTTTTTTCATCTTTAGATTTTATAGACTATTATAAATACTGATATAATGAATATATATTTTATTTATATCATAGTTATAAATTATGTATTTTATGTTACTATAATCAATGTATTATGACCAAAACTACCAAACCAAAACATACATGAAAAAAAAAATTCACTTCGAATAGTTATATTATTAATGAATTGTTAATAAATGGGTCATAAAAGATTTTAAGTAAATAATATAAGGTATTATATATATTAATATAATTATTTAATAGATTTATAATTAATATATAGTTATTATGTAGTAGTTTCAAATACGTAAAAAGGAAATCATACCTAAGTTAAAGGTTTCTCATCTCACTTTTACTTCTGCAACACATATGTCATATTCACTAATTATTTCTTTCTTATGGTGTATATAATGTCAATTTGATATCTTATATCATTAATATATTTATCTTCATGATAGTTAATGCTTCATTTGAAGTTATTACTTTCATGGGGCTTACAATTCAAGAGTTTATAAATTGGTAATGGTATATTTTACAATCTCATCATTATTTTGGATTGTATATATTTATGCCTCCCTTTAAAGAATTAGTTGAAATTTATATCCCAAAACCAACATATTTTCTTATCCTCTAATTATTCAGGAAATTTTCAGGTAATATTATCATTTTCTTCTCTTTCATACTAAAAATGATTTAGAAAATATTTTTGAGAAAATCTGACATTATTTAACTCTTCGGACGAAAATCATTTTTATTACATATACATTTGTTCTAAAAATGGTTTCAAAAATGATTTTAACATTCTATAAAATATCTATTAAATATATTTTTACACATGTTTTACTTTTTAAAAAATGGGTTTAAACTAATCTTCTAGCTATTTTATAAAAAATGTTCTTTCTATCCTTTTTATAATAGTGTGAAAGATATGTCTTTTAAATTATATTACAAGTTTGTAATTACTTGATATATTTAACACTAATAGTTTTTAACTATCTATCATAAGATTAATAGTTTCCTTTTAAAGAAAATATTTTTTTTAATATTCTAAAAATAATAATTTTTTGAAATTTATATAAAAATTATAAATAGTATTTACCTCAAGATTGATATTAGTTGACTTTTTAAGGTATTTCTATTCATAAATGAAAAAAATCAACATTTTAACATGTGATTCATTGTGAATATATTATAAGGATACCATTATTATTATTTTCTGGATGTTTTATGAAAAGTTTCACAGGTTTTTACTATTTTTATACCATTATCCATTGTACTATAGATTGTTTGTGACTATGTTTATTGTTTGGGAAGATATTAACATTCATTTTATTGTTTTCTAGTAAAAATGTTTTTTTATTATGTTAATTAATTCAAGAAATTATTAACACTTCTTATGCTAGTTTTTTAATATGAATTTTTACATTTATTATGTTTCTCCCCTTTCAGATGAAGAATTCATTGGGTTTTTTGATGAGTCCATAAAAATTTATAAAATATGTCTTTAGAAGAGGCATTGATGGTATGGTTATGATGTCCATAATTTTGAATTACAATATTATGAGATTAGTTATTAATTTCCATGTGATTATTCAATTAGTATGAATATTCATGGATATGTTTAAATCTTATGTGATAATTTATATGGAATTATTTTGATCATAATTTATTCCTTCCATATTATTATTTATAATAAAGTTATTGATTGAATTGAATATTTTTTAGTTATTTGACATTCCTTATTTATTATCACTTATTTGTTCATGATATCTTCCTCTATATGTATTCCCTTACTGAGAAAAAGATCTTACACATTTATTTTTTTTCATTTCCATTAGATGTTATAAAGTGTATTATGATTGATATGTACGGATATTAAAAATATAATAATGGTGTTATCAAAGAAAATTATATATTTTATTTTATGTATTCAAATGCACTATGAAATTCAAGTATGTATCTAGTTTTCAAAGACCTCTAAACTATTTGGTCCTTTGGGTTCTGATCTCTTGTATCTAGCACCATTATAACAAAGTAATTGTCGACTATGGGATACTTGGGATGGGCTCTTTATACATGTACTAATGCACAAAATTTTATCTCTATTCCTATATCATCTAGGGGGTTTGGTAATTAGTAGAGTATATGTTCTCAAGAATAGGTAAAGTGGGGAGATACTTTAGTGGGTAGTTTGGTGACCTATAGGTCGGGGCATGGTTTAAATTCTAGATAGTTATTTATTGTTATGTAGAAACTATTGGATCCTTCCAATTGTTCTTCCATGGTTATAAGTATTATTTTATTTACCTATAACATATTCAATGTTATATTTGATTCTATTTCTTCTCATTCTGTTATGTAGGAACTATTGGATCATTTATCAGTGCTTTTTTAGTAGACCTAATAAGGGGGGATTTATCAGTTCTTTTTTTCTAGTACTGATGAAGTCTATATTTCAAAAAATATATTTCATGAAAAATAATATATTGTAATATAAGTATATTCATATCGATATAAATATAATTTATATTTTTTAAATATTTGTAGATAAGTATAAATAGACTATTACATTTAATATATAAGAAATTTTGTGAAAATTTCTTTAAAATGTTTTAAAAAATATTATTAATTAATAATTTTCTAATTATTATATATTAACAACAATTTAATAACAATTTCATGACACCGATAATCAATGAATAAATAATAAAAGATCTCAAATAAGTTGAAAATGTAACTCACACTTCAAATAGCCATAACTATTGATCTGAGTGTCCTTTTGAGATCTACAGAATATCAAATTGAATCGTGCAATGATCTCTATGCTCTAGTGACCCAAGAGAAACTTTTGTCACATTTTTGAAGGCCCAAAAGTGCCAAATTTCCTCTAAAATAGATATTTTAGCTGGGATACATCTATTTCTTAACATTCAAACAGGTAGAACTTCTGATAAAAATGTCCTTTAGTCCTGTACCACATATCATATCGAATATTGTTTCATTTTCATCGATTTGACTAGTTGTGGAGTTGAAAATTATTTTTTGATTATAAGTTATGGTTATTTTAACATCCTATGGATTTTCATATACACATATATGTGTATTTATTCCTAAATATATATGTGTGTGTGTGTGTGTTTGTGTGTGTGTCTATGTGTGTGTTTGTGTGTGTGTATTGTATATATGTATGTATGTATGTATTAATTTATTTATTTATAAACACCCATAAAAAACATATTTTATAAATGTATTTCAAACTAATCTTATAAATATATATTAATATACAAATAAATATACAGATAAAAATTTATAAAGGAATATATATATATAAATAAATATAAATAAAAATTAATACATGAATAAATATATATATACTAATATATGAATAAATATATATGTATTAATATATCTAAATATATTTTTATTAATAGGAACCCATATAAATATACGAATAAATTTAAGTATATATATATAACTAAATATTAATCTATATTAATATCTGAATATATATATATATATTTATATATGAATAAATATATATGTATTAATATATGAATAAATATATATTTATTAATATAACTAAATATATTTATATTAATATGAATCTATATTAATATATGAAAAATATAAATATATATATATATATATATATCATTAAATAGATAAAAAAACTAAATAGAGTTGTGGTAATGTTGCAAGCGCGCAAGGGGGGAGGTCTCAAGTTCATGTTCAAGTGGAAGTAGGGAGTGGCGCCCGGTCATGTGGGGGATGCACGGGAAAGGGAATCACATAGGAGAGTGGGAGGGGGGTCCGCCTAGCACTAATAGGGGGTGAAGCACCTTTAAAATCACCCCCCATATTATATATTCTTTTTAATTTTTTTAAATTTTTTTGAATTTTATCAACGCTTAAAAATTGCTGATAAAATGCGTCTTTTATTAGTACTGATAAAAGACCTTTTTATTAGTGATTTTTTATGTACCGATAAAGGGGACCCCTTTATCTTCACCTCGATTAACAGTGCTTTTTTTAGTGTTGTTAATGCACTTTTCTAGCGCTAATAAAAGCCTAATTTTTAGTAGTACAATATGGCCATTTATTCTTGGTAATGCCATTCAGAGTGAAAAATAAACCATGTATTTTTATAACCTTTGTGGTTCATGTTTTTTATCTATATATTAATTCATTTATGACTGTGTTTATCTATGATATATTTATATACTATCAATCATATAAGTATCATGGGAAACATTTCGATATCATCTTTGAAGCAATGATTCCTCAATGTTTGTATTCCACGATATCAAAGTATTATTTGTAGATCTTAGAGGTAAATTTTTTGTACATGTTTTATTCTAATATAGGATAATGGTGGATCATAAGAAAGTTGATACTATGATGTATTCATATATTGAAATTAATATTCCTTAAATCTATTTTTTATTTTTGATATATATATATATATATATATATTAATATGATCTATTTCATTTTTTATAATATAATAAATCATACTTCATAATATTAGTTCATTTTTATGTGATTCTTAAGTGTAAATCATATAATAAGATAGAGTCATGTCATGTGGAATAGTTCCATTTCATGTTATATCATAAAAGGAAATTGGGAAGTGCCATGAAGTCATGGAATGAGATAATATTTCATTATACTACCTTGAATGGCCTAAACATATAGATTATATTTATCCCAAGTCCAAAGGATCATGTAATAGAATTTCATGCTACTTACTTAAAATGAATAATACGATACAATATATTTGGAAAAGATACAATACTTATTGGTGTCCAGACAATCTAGAAATAAATTAAGATTATCAAAACATCCAATTAAGTTATAATTATCAGACCGTTATAAATGATGTAATGCCAGGAAGTATGATTAATGCTTGAATGTGGGTAATCCTAGAGAGGGATTTAACTTATGTGTTATTAAAAATGATTAAATACTTTAAAATCCAATGTTAATCATCAAGGGTAATATAATAAATCACTACAATATGTTGGTAGTGGGATATGAGACTACCTGTGGCTTATATGATATGACCTAGAACCCTAATCAACTCAAATTAAATAACTTTTTTACACCTAAGGCACTAGCCTGAAATAATGTTCATAAGAAACCCATTTTTATGGCATAATATTTATATACAAATCATATATACATCATAGAAGGTAGGATTTCTTTTTAAACACCCATATATGTATGAGTTGTGATATTTTAGGGGAATTTGAATTTTAAACTTTATAGAAAGTTTATTTTTTCAAACAATTCATCATATTAGAGATTTTAGTGTTTGTAGATCTCAATTAGATGTTTTTGGATGTTGAACAAGGCTTCAAGGGTGTTTAAGTTCTCAATTGTACGGGTGGATAGATCTGGATCAACCCATAATAAGATTTTTTTAGTCCCACCACCATGGGGAGGTCCATACTATATTGGGAACCGTGATGGAGGGAAAAAATGTTGAGGTTCAAGGAATAGATCTTTGGGACTGGCATAGTTTTTGGGACTTTTCCCTTTCAGAAATAGATAGGTGAAAATTCCCATTTTTGGGATGTCATGTGTGGAAATAGTTTGGGGGAAGTCCTTACACTATGGTGGGGGTCGATTCATTCAAACATTAGTGTGGGGACTTGGATGCAACATAAAGTTCATCCATAAGGGTAAACAAGGTTAAACACATATTGGTACCCCTTCTCTTGCTTGAAGGTTAGGAAATGGGCCACATTATGGTGTGTTTTAAGAGATAAATTCTTTGAACATGTTTTATTAGGTCTATTTCTAATGTGAAACTGTAAGCGATGAGGCCCATTGGTCATGGAATTTAGTATTTGTGTTGAGAGGTGCAATATTGCAAAAAAGTGAGTATGGGAGTGTCCATGATGTGTTGTAGTATAATTTCCCCTTATATTTTATTTTTTTTTAAATTCTTTATATTCCCTTTGGTTTATTTATAGGCTCTATGACCCTTTTTTTAATTATCATGTACTCTCAAGGAAATAGAGAACTTCCACCAATGATTCCTTCGATCCCCTTTCACCCGATGTAATTTTATAGTGATTATTCAATGATTCACAGTGATTTCAACCTCTTTTGCCTCTTATTTTTAGTTGGTCCTTGGTTTATTTTGATATGATTTCCCCTACCTAGGGTTTAGTGGTGATTTTTACCAAAACATACTCCAAGCCATATTTTATGGTGATTATTTTTCATGTGAAGTTTAAAGGATTCCTCGATATGATGATTTCACGTTGTCGTACATCATTTCATCCAAGGTACATAAATCGATGATTTTGTTTGAGTTTTTTATAAATTTTTTGAAATTTACAATTTATTTAGTTCTAATTTATAGGGATGTTTCCTGTGATTGTATTGAAATTTTTTCATAGACTTTGAATGTGTTTTTGGTTTTGGTTTCGATGCGACAGGAGCATCCAGTGACTAATAATACATTTATTCAGAAGTGAATTAAATTTTTTGATTAATTATAATTTTTTTAATAAATTATGAATTACTATAATTAACGAAATCAGTTGTTTTTTACAGAGTTAGGGCATCGGGTGATTTTGAAGATGTATTTTTTACTTGGAAGAAATTGTGGAATGTTTTTCAAGATGTGAGAAATAATGGATAAATTAATGGTTGAAATAGGTTGTCCTTATACATTACACAGAGGTATTATGAAGTTTATGTGGCATGTGATTTCTGGTCTCACTGCCTATTATTTGTCAAACATTTATTTAAATTAATTTCTTTATTTCAAATTAAATGTCTACAACTGAACAATGTCTCATGGGCGATAATGGACCCTTTTCACTAACCAGATGCATCGACCATTGAGGTTTGAGGCCTTGATTATAAATATGTGACCTAATATACATGAACCCCTTTAGTAGTGTAAACTGTGTGAATTATGTGAACATATTGGATATTGGGTAGGTACCCTTTAATCACTCAAGTAGTAGTGATGTTTTGATTGAGATGACTGAGTCCAATAAGACAGGATGGACCAATGAGATATTTCTGAGTTTTTGGGCTAGATGGGATGAGAAAAGGTAGAGTGTTCTATTTTGAAATGGGAGTACCTGTATAAGTGTTACTTGGGTAGTTTTGTATAGCATGACTATGAGTATCGACCACGATGACATGGGAAGAGGGCTATATTGGGTCCATAAACCATAAGAGAGTTTCTCATGAGGTTATTGAGACCTGGATGTGATTTTGAAAAGGCTAAGGGATGGTATTCCCTCTGAATGAAATTTTTTGAACCAAGGTGTGTATTTTATATTAGGGTAACCATGAAAGGTGTTAATGTTTAATGAGACCTAGGTGACCTTGATGGGTGCCCCAGTGATATATTTATCCTAGCGAGGGTGTGTGGGGAATAGAATGTTATGTTTGTGGGTGTAAACTTAGAACCTAGATCAATGGTGTGAGTGAGACAGGCTATCATGTCTATGTCATGAGATGGTTTTGGTGGGTATCCCTATCCATATAGTTGAATTTAGATTTATAATATTCCATTTACTTTATCCTTGGATCAATCCTTTATACCTGCTTACTATGGAATGTCTAGGATATTTATTTGGGTTTAGCTTTGATCCTACAACTATAGAACACCAATGTTATCCCCCATGGTGTATCTTTGAGATTAACACTATGAGATATCTTAATATAGCCTCATAGGAGACATATTTGACATCATATTACTTTTGATTTCCCATGACATGCTTCTAGAAATCCATCATGGTCTTCATACTGAAAGATTTCATATGTTTATCCTCCTTGGAAAGGGTTGTATCTCATAGTAATTTATTTCCAATGTTCATCGCCTATGAATCAGCTATGGATCCTAATACATCTCAATTAGATAGGGTTGTACTGCTATGATTCAGCTATGTATTTTTTATTATATATGATTGTATTGGGTTAACCCCCTAGGAATCATCTATATATCCTAATGTTACTTGATTTCTTAGGTACATCCCCCTAGTAATCAGTTATAGAACCTAATGGTATTGGATTTCCTAGGTTCATCCACATAGGAGTCAACAATTATTCTTGATGATTATGGTATCTCTTAGGATTGCCTTCTAGGGATCAGTGATGTCATTTTTTTACCACTAGATCACCAAGGATAAACTCATAGGGATTGGATTTATTACAACCACTATCGTTATGCCTTTGAATATTTCGAAAGATCTAGAATTTATACCTGCTGTCGTATAATTTTTGAGACTGCAATTGGTTGGAATGATTATATTACATATGAAGAGGCACTTTGGCACTGGCTGAATCAATTTTATCCCACATTCAATGGAAGAACCATAGGATTAATAGTTTTTTTAATTCTTATATGTGTTATTATTTATTTTTTATTTTAACATATAACATGTATATACATTTCATTTTTTGGCTATGTATGAGACTACATTTGTGGTTCCTTACTTATTTGTACTCACACCTTGATTGGATAGCCATTGAACTTAGGTAACTGATCATATCTTCACTGATCTTAGGTTTTGGTCGGGAAGAGGGCTAGAGTTGCATTATTGAGTAGGATAACTCAAATATACTAGATGTTGGGTTGAGGTATTGATCAAGGATGTATTAGAGCCTCATGTATTTTACTATTCTATTTATTTTGTATTTTTGATCAACCCAATGGGATATTAGATATTGTATGGCAGCATGACCAGGAGTATGTATGATTTATTTTTTCTACATTCATTTTTTATTAATGATTATTTTTTATTTCCTATATATTTTCAATTTAATTTTTAATGGATGATTTTGGTTATTTTTTATTATTTCAAATCTAATATAGGTGTATAGTCTCCCCACGGTATCACCTAAGATCCTTTCTACTATTCAGCAGCCTCTAGTAGGCAAAGAGAAATGCTTGAGGTCCCAGCAACTTCTCCTCTAGTCTGGGAACCACTCAGTGACTACAATTCATAGAAGGACATTATAAAGTGTTATTCGATAATTTAGGTGAATGATTCCATATAGTGTATCAATTTTTACTTTTATCTTATATTTTTTGAGATGGAATAAATGTGACATAGAAATGTGTTGGAGCTTATGATAAATATTTTACTGGTGCATCAAGAACAGATTTTCCTATAGTAATTCTAGTTTACCTAGGGAATGGCGTTGCTACTTTTCCCTTTTAGGTTTACTTTTATGGTATTCACCTATAATGAGACACATGATGTTTATAAAATTATGATTTATGTGATTTTTGGATCCTGTAACATTGGAAATAGGTTTTTAATATGCTTTTTATTTGGTATGTTGGATTCATATGACATATTTCTAACTGTGAATGATTGATTACACTATCAATTATATTTCATCAATTTAATGTATCAATAACATCTTATATGTTGATACCCCATATAACCTATTGGAAAAATTGAACTCAGTTAGGAAAAAATATATGTTTCATCCGATGATAGGACATGATGATAAGTGGATAGATGCTTGATGATAATGAATACGTAGTCCCTCTTATAAAGTGTGTATATTGATCCTAGTCGGTCGGTATATGAGTTAAACACGAAAATGGTAAGTCCCAAGATGGTGTTTTTTATATTTATTTGGAATGTGGAATTGGTTTGGTTGAGTGTTAATAATAACCTATATTGTTTTATATTATAAATTTTTGTGGTGTCATTTGACTTAATTGAACAATTTAATCATGGGATAAATAACATGGATTGGGGTAGGGTGATGTAAAATTATTTGTATGTAATTGGATGATATTTTTATCATTGAGAGGGTCACTATTGTATACAGATTCCCAGTGTGGGTTGGCCTAATATAATTATTTTTGAGGGTTTATAATTGTATGAAAGTACCTAGTGATAATTAATTCATGGGTATGAGGATGAGTTGGCATGTAATTCATAGAATGGTTGTGTGAGACACTATAGTGGGTTGTTTAGAGAATTAGTTTTTATCTACTTTTGAGATGGGAGTAAAGGTGTTTTACTATCTGTTAAGAACTTCATGAGATATGAAATATGGATTAGGTGAGAGATCCTAGTGATTTTGAGTTTTAGCTTATGATATTAGTGAGACAAGTAATATGGATTAAATGAGATATGATGCTTGTGAGGGTAAAATGATAGAGCTATTAGCTCAATTTTGTGAGTTCCTTAGAGGTGGGAAGCATGGTTAAATGTTGCATAATATAATATCAGTGGAAATGAGGTACTGTAGTGTATTATTTATGAGAATACATATATATAAAGATTAATGGTTTTATTTTGAGGTTAGAATTAGTGTGATACCAATCCATTTGTGTTTTTGAAACATTTTCAAGTGCCACAGTAGTAGATCATAGATATATTCTTTTTTTAATAATATTAGTTAATGGGGGATTTTTGGATTAAATTCAACATTGGTGGAATATAAGTCTCATTCAAAAAATATAATAAAACTGTTTCTGTACTGATGTGATTTTTATGCAGGAAGAGAATGGTCTATTAATTTGGCACATGAGAGTAGGTTCAATGATGTTAAACTCAGTGGACCAGGAGTTAGTTTTTGTGATTGAGGTTGTACTAGAATGTACACCCATTATTTGAAGATATTGAAATATGTTCCACTCATAATGTATTATTACTATTTAAAATTGTGATGGATTGGTAAGTGGATATGTGAAAAATGAGGACCAATAAAATTAATGGAATGCATAAATCCTTATAGACACAATTTTTTGATTAGGATGATATGTGATGCCTCTTTTAGGATAATAAAACTATGGGTGGACATTTTTCTAGGGGAGTAGTACACATTTACTGATGGAACCTACTGAGGTTTCACTGAAGGAGTTATATATGTAAATCCCTATGGTGGGTAGATCACTATAGTAAGTTGGAGGGTGTGACACTCAATTATAAAGGGATTTAAAAAATGATACAGGCTTATAATTCCTTGTGAGATGCGAATGGGTGATGATTTTGGATTTGGATTGGAACTAGGGAATGAGATGGATGAAAACACCTAGTCATTACATGCAGTAACACATGGAGTGTGGGTCATGGAGGAATGAACCTATATGGGTAAGGTCATGGATGGTTGATATTAATCGTTATGTGTTAGAGGTTGTGTTTGGAAACCATTGAGAATGTTGAATTGGAATTATCTATTTAATTTATGAATAAAATATTTAAAATTTGGATGTGATATTTGATAGAGTATGTGCATTAGATCTAGGCTTGGTATGGTCTTTATGACTTTAGTGAGTCGGATCAATGGTGCACCAATGATCAGGTGGGAGTGTAAATAATAGTTTGGTTTGTCAGGGATCCTACCATAGAATAATATTGGGAGTCAATTTTGTATATCAATTTGGGTATTAAGAGTATCTCAAAATTCTTTCAGGAGTAGAGGAATCTTGTCTAGTGATATGATACTACATAGGTACGTAAAAATGATCATTTTCAAAATTTATCACCTAGATGATTATATACAAGTAATTTTTCCTATGATTGGGTGCTGAAAGATATATTTTAACCCAAGTGGTTCATTGTATCACTGGAAGTTAGAATAACCTACTGGAATAGATTCTAGTTGTGAGGGGAACAATGACTCAAAATTGTCCCATATGAGTTAAGGCCCATATCTGGGAGCCCCATAAGATAAATGAAGAACTGGTTTATGATACCATTGTGTCTTGGGATAGACGGGGGTTATGGAGTTTCTTATAGGTTCTTCTATGATGTTAATGATCAGTATCATAGTCATTGATGAATTTTGTGACTTGTGTTTGTAGTTTCATTATAGGATATCTTTCAGTCATCAAGAGTAATACATGATTAGTCGGTAATGATTTAATGAAGAAATTTTGACAGTTTTGATGGTTAAGAGGCTCTTATAAATTCTTGATGGTGAGAAGTTCTATATAAGATATAATAAAAAGACATGTGTTCATATGAGTTGTGAAATTAAAAGGGAATATAAAATTTTGACCTTGGAGAGAGGTTATTTTTAGAATAAATTATTGATTCAATGTTATAGGTGTTCAGAAATATCATGGAGATAATTTTGGATGTGGATCAAGGCTTAGAGGGTGTTCAAGTGCTCAGGTGAATGGTTGAGTGGAGAATTATGAACATGTAGTGATATTTTTATTATAGGTGAACCACCAAGAAGATGGAAACATCTTATTAGACCATGATGTCGAGGAAAAAATTGCAATGTTTAGGGAGTGGAGCCCAAGGCTAGGCATGGTTCTTGGTAATTGCCCATATTGGAGACAGACCTAGTGAAAATGCATATTTATCGATATGTGGTGTGTGGAAATTCCTAGGGGGAGAAACTACATCTATGTAACATCCATTTTGGTTATCCTAGAGCATGGGGATATGGGTACTATATAAGGTACATGCATAAGGGTAATCAAAGTTACCCTTATATTGGTACCCCTTTCCCCTAAATGATAGTTATGGGAGGTTCAGTACCATGGTGTGTTATAGTACTATGATTCATTGGACATGGCTCTTTGGGTGTGTGGGATGTGTGAAATAGAAAGCGAAAAGGGTCATTGGTCCTAGAAATGGTTGTTTCATTTGGGAGTTGTTGTAGTAGAAAATAAAAAATAGGGAAGGGTCCATGATGTGGTTCCAACTATTTTTCCCCTCTTTATATTACATGTTTGGGGAAATTCCAAATGTTATATTTAGATTATATAGGGGATCAAAGGTATTTTTCTTCCATATCACATATGATTGAGCCATGGGAGATCTCCCCCATCGATTCATTTTATCCCCTCACCATGAATGTGATTTCTTGTAGATTACTTAAAAATTCAAGGGGAGTATTTCTTCTATTGTCTATTATTTACAGTTTTCCCTTCATTACTTTTGATTTGAGTGGACCAACCTATGTTTTAGTGGTGATTTCCATCAGATCATATTGGAAATCATCTGATATGGTGGAGATTTCGTGTGCAAGGTTTAAAGGATTTCCCAAGATAATGATCACATGTTATCACACATCGTTTCATCAAAGTAATGTCTCCATGTGATTTTTTTATTAAAGTAGACGAAATTATAGAATTATTTGGTTCCAATTGATAGGTTTGTTTCTTAGTATATCGTTGACTGTGCATCAGATACCTACCACATATAGTTGGTTGTGTTTTCAGTGTGACGGTGGAACCCAGAGGGTAATTATGCATGTATTCCAAGTTGATTAATTTTTTATTAATTATATATTTTTTAATTAATATTTAATGATTATAATAAATTAAATTATAAAATTTTTAAGTATTTAGGGCCTTGTATTATTTATGAGATAGTATTTTTTATTCGTGGGACATAGGAAAGAGTTACTGGGTTCTGATAGAAAGGGGATAAATCCATGGTTGAGGTAGGTGGTCATTATGAATTAACTTGAAGTATTGTGTCTTTATATTTGTGGAAAGTTATATGTGTTCTCACTGTAAATGGGATGTTACTCATTGATTTAAATTAACATCTTTATTTAAAATTAAATTTTATGAACTTAACAAATTTCAAAGGGTTATGACAGAACCTTATAAACTGTCACGATGCCTCGATCGAAACTTTCCAATGACTAAATGATAAATTTGTTCCCTAATATACATTAATTTTCTAAGGAGTGTAAACTATGTTAATTAGTTGAACATTATGGACCCTCGGTAGGTTCCCTTAGATCCCTTTAGTTTGGATGAGAGTTGGTCTTAGTCAATTAACCAATGTTGGCTGGGGTAGACTTGTAAGATGCCTCGGTGCCTTTCTTCTAGTTGGGTAAATCCACATTAGAGTACCTTGGTGAGTATTTCCTAGTTATTTTTGGATAGGTTTGTTGTGAGTGCCAATATAGGGTGACTTGGTAAGAGGATTAACTTGGTTCTATCTCCCTTAAGAGACTTTATTAGGAGGCCAGTGAGGCCTTGATGAGATTATGACGATTTTGAGGGAAGTTATTCCCTCTGAGTGATGCGTCTTAACCCCAGATAGTATGCATGCATATTATCTTCAATGTTCCACAACATTGGATTCCAAAACCCTTAAATAAATAACACTTAATATATTTACAATATTCTATCTCACCACATCATTTTTCAATGATTCTCTCAATCCCAAACCCAACCCTATGAAAATGATATATTTTTATAAATATTTATTGTGTAATTATCATTATCCAAGATTTTTTTTCCCACTGTAAACTAGAATATAGATAATGAATGCACGAATAATGATGGGAGAAAAATACAAAACAAAATAGTGAGAAATGGGTGTCATCCATTATTTGGATTGACCTCAATTCGTTGAAAGATAAAGCATCAAAATAATGGTATGGTTAGGGACTAACAAAACATATAAATTCTTAATTCTAGCAAGATATTTCAAGACCTATAAATAAATGATTTACCTACAAACCACTTTTTTATAATAATTGATTCTCGTTAAAAATGGGATAATAAAAAATACATTTAATCTAATGAAAATAGCCATCCTACCTCAATTTTTTATCAATACCTCATAAAGAACTATTATGTTTCACTGTGTTTTGTGACATACACAAACTATTTTGATGAATATAGACTCCCTGAAACACTAATCATCAACCCATAATCTCAATATTCGTTGAGGATATCTTGAAAAATCTCTATCAAATCCCAAGAATTATGCCGCTAACCCTAGGGTTTTACCATAATTAGGATTATATAGGGTTGATTAGGTATTATCAATTTAATATATAATAAATTTATTTATTTATTTGTTAGCTTATTAATTTTCCCATTAAAGATCTTAAACCAAATACTTGATGCACACTAAATGCATGTCACACCATTGGTAAATCCCACATTTCTAATTTAATAGTTCTCTCAAATTTACCATCTAGAACTTCATTCAGAAGTTAGTTCATTTTTTAAGGTAAAAATATTGTTTGAGATAAAATAAATATAATATTTTTAGTATATCAACCTCAAGTCTCCCTAGGCCCTAGAATCCTATACTGACTCTAAACCTTGCTTTGAAAATACTCATTAAATATTCCAATGTTTTACAAGGAAAAAATAAATTCATTTCATGTGTATAAAAAGGATTAATCGAGTTATAAAATATATGTTGAAACATTTTCCTTAAAAAATATATTTCATTCCTAATAAATAAGAGCATTTATTTTAAATAAAATCATATAATATCAACAGATACATTTTTCAAAAAACAATTTATATGCGTAAAGTATTTTTATCAAAATAAATCATTTTTATCAAAATAGATGAAATATTTTAAGGAAATTTATAGATAATAAGTGTAAAAAAAATTCATTAAAGTTTATCTAATGGGGGTTACAAGAAAATGAATAAGTGTAAATTCATTTTATACCTCAAAAATTCATTTTCTTAAAAAAATGGGTTTTATTTCTACATATCCATGGATATTATGACTATTTTATACCACTTTTAGAAATTTAATTTGATAAAATATAATTTTCTTTATTAATAATATAAAAATAATTTTACGATAAATTTTTGGAATTTTTTTGAAAAGGTTGAATTTTTGATAAATAATGAAAATATTGGTTTTACAAAAAAAATCATTTATATACTTTTAATCAATGTAATTAAATTTTTCCATTGGTTTTAGATTACTTTTAATGTCACATAATTTTAATTTTTTTAAGGATAATCAAACTGATTCAATGGGTATCAACATTATAATTTATTTTTCTATAAAATATGTGTTATGCTTAAAACTTTCATTTGTCTAGAAATAGTTTTTTATTTCATTATGAAAATTTATATTATATTTTTTTTACCAATTTTATGTATTAAATCATATAATGGATTTTTATTTTTCATAATAGTCATATCCCAATTATATAATAATTTCTATTTACTTTTTATTCATAATAAATAGTAACTATGGTAAATGTTTATCCCCATGGTAAATGGTAAAATTGTTTAATAAAGGTTAAAATTTTTGGTTAAGAATTAAATATATCTAAATCACTTTCCTCAATATAATTTTATGTATTTATTTATTACATCATCAAACTAAATTAAATTATATGTTATTTTGGAAACACATTCCTACGATTAAAACCGTTATTTTATTTTATGTTGAGAGTAAATTAAAAATTACATTCTCTCTCACTTATCATGCCTTCATGGTATAAATATAGATAAAAATTATATATTAACCAATATAAATGATATCATTTATGAATAAAAAACAATATTTATGATATTAATTTATTCTTTATTTTTAATGTTGGTGTAATTTCCAAAAAAAAAAGTTATGCAACACCAACGTAGTGCTTATCGAACAAATAGAAAAATTATGTAAATGATATTAAAAATATTATATATAAAAATTTTTAGATAAATTGTGATGTACCAAAAATTTTATGAATACTTAAAAAGATTATGTTTTTTTAAGGTGTATAGATGTGATTTAACCTGTTATTTAGATTCCTATAATGTAAATTATTTTGAATTGTACCTAAAATGTATTTAAATGGTATTTAATGTTTAAAATTTATTTTTATATAATTTTAAAATAATAAAATTAATATAATAACTCAATTAGATTTAATATTTTTTTATATATTGAATGGTACATGTATATACCACTTGCAATTTTTAGAATTTCTTTCATGGCCCCAAGAGTTTTAATGTTTTGTTATTATGGTTATGGTTAAAATGATTATTGAGGTCATTAAACTATGATATATGTTTCATCCAACGTTTTTCTAAAGATTTTTTTAATAAATTAAATTTATTTGGTGTATTTTTTTATACACTACAGAATGTTAATCATGTGCTACATGCAACACTAGCATAGCTTTCTTTACACGTAACACTAAGTTTCAACAAAACATCATTTTATTATTAAAATTATTTAAACAAGAAAATTATAACCTATCTCTCCGAATGAAGGGTATGAAAATTATTAACTATATTTTGAAAATATTTTTGACACACACATATACATAATTCTTTTACTAATTAATTATAAATTAATGTAAACCCCTTTTTAAAATAAAAAAAATTCTGAAAAACAATTCACAATTGTGTTTTATACCAATAAAAATACAAAAAAAATCATGTTGGATTATAATATTGAAATATATATATAGTATATTCAATATAATTTTTAACATTAATCTTACATATTTTCTAGATCGGATATTAGAAAAAATCCAATTTTACACTTAAAAAAAGTATTTTTCTAAAAAGGGACTTTTTCCACCTTTTAATGAAAATCATGATTAAAGTATATTTTGGGAAACTTTTATAAATTATATTTGACCAAATAAACTTATTATTTGAATTATTAATATAAAAAATTTCTTTTATTTATTTTTTGTTATTTTTATAATAAGTTTAATGTTTTTAAGCATAATGAAAGTATTGATTTTTTTAAAACTATATTTTCTGTTTAATGTATTTACAAGATAAAGTTATGTTTTGGATTAGTTTTATGTTTAATTTTGTACATATTGATTTAAAATAATAAAATTATGTGTTATAAAAGAATTTTATACCCAAATTTATTACAACATTTTATGTTTTAAAAAGATATTTTCCCAAAAAAAACAATTTTTTATTGCGTTTTTACAATTTTATTATAAATTAAAATATCAAATTTCAATATTTTGAATTTAGAAAAATCAATGAAAATTTTTGATTTATAATTTCAAAATTTAGTTAATATGTTCTTTTTATTTTTACCCAATATGAATAGTAACTTTGGTTAATCTTGTTAACATGGTAAAGGATAAAATGAGTGATTTAGGTCAAAAATTAAATTATAAACACTATAAAATGACTCTATCATATGAAATTTTTTTTATGAATAAAAATTTACTATTAACACTTATAAATCTAAATTAATTGGTTTAATGGACATGTGTCCATAAAATGAGTTTTATTATATTTAAATCAAAGAATATCCAAAATGACACTTTTTTTCATTAATATCTTTTTTGTGTCCATATGGGAAAAAGTTATATTATCAATTAATATAATTGTAAATTTTTAAATTACTAAACATTTATTCATTTTATAATTTTTTTACTTTTTAGGTCACTTAGATGAAATTATGTTATTTATAATATTTTATTTAATAAAAATTTAAAGTTGTCACAATAATATTTTAAATACTTTAATATTTTTTATATAGGTTTACCAAAATTATATATTTTACTATAAATATTATTCTTAAATATATAAGATATATATTATTCATGGTATTTTATTTTTAATTTTTAATTTAAAATAATTATAATAAATAATTACACAACACTGATGTAGTAATTATTTTATTAAACTAGATATAAAATATATTTACTAAAAATATTAAAATATATATAATTATAGATAATTAATGTGATAAATGATTTTTATAGAAGAACTGGATCTCATAGAGATATAATAAAAAAAAATTCTAAGTTAACTTGTTTTCTTGATGTTTTTAAAAGTTCAAGTAATGAATTGTTTAAAAATTAACACTGATTGTATCTTATCAAATTAATATTTTCATAATTTTTTTACAAATAATAAAACATATTTAAAAAAATGATAATATGGTCTTAAATGTTAAAAAAATTTCATTTATTATTTAACTTACATCACATAAGTAAAATTTAGAGCCTTTTAACATTGATTTTTTTTTACCTTAGTTAGAATTAAAATAGGTTAATTAAGGGTTAATCAAAATTATAATGATTAAAATTATACCAAAACATATCAAAAATATATTGTAGGATTATATTAATACCTCATATGAACTAATATTTGAATAAATTTAATTTTTTTAGGTATTTGGTTTAATATTCCATTTATTATATATTCATATTTTTTGGAAATTCCAAAAGTTCCCCTTGCCTCAATTATAAAAGGGCACATCCTACATCACTTCTAAACATCACATTGAGAATTTATGACCAACAAAATCTATAAAATTCACCTATCCAATTCCCAAGACACATTCTATAGGTTTTGGTATTCTTAAAAGATCAACTCTATAGTTTTTAGAGAAGATCTAATGGAGTCATTTCGAGGAAGAGGTGATCGCTCTAATTGATCCCTCTATTTTTCTACTCTTCTAAAACTCCTATAAATATATGATATAAATTATAAAATAATAACTTCAATATCCTAAATATTATTAAATTTTATTATTATTATGAATACACCACCATATAGTCCCTTTCCCATCAAACAATAAACGAAATTAACACTCGTGTGTACATACAACTTACTGTCTCCATTTAACGATACAATTCATTTTCCATCACCATATTTTATGAGTGGGAATTATAATGGGTTTAATATTTAAATATTATATCTATTAAATTATTATACTTATTTAAGGATAATATAATATCTACTTTTATAGCACATAATATTTTTAGAAATTATAACACCGCTTTTGCGCAGCTATGGCTTATCATCTCAATGATGCGATGTGATTCTTTTTTTTCAAAAATATTAAATATGGATGGTAGTAGTGATGAATTTTATTAATATATACACTATATATGTCATAAAAATGATTCAGTAATGATAATATATCATATAAGTATCATTATTTTAATATTAAAACAAATGAAAATCACATTTATTCAGACATACGGCCTACCGTCTCCATGAACGGTGTATTTAATTTTCTATCACTAAAAATTTATGAATCCCCATGAATAAATATATAGTGAATATATATATATATTTATATATATATACATATTATTTATAACATTAATACCATCCTGTAGATGCGTAAATCAGGATCTATGTAAGATAACCAAGGATAACAAGTCAGAACATGAATGAAAAACAAAGCAGTTTTTACACAAAGTATAACTTCAACATGAAACTATTAATAAGAGAGTAATAAAATTTCATAATTAAATAATATATGGTATTATATATTTTAATTTGGTTATATTATATATTTATAATACACTTATATTTATTATATAGGAGGGTTGAATGTATACGAAAGAAGTCAAGACTTAAGGTATGGGATTTCCATGTCACTTTTATTTTACTTGAGGTACAAGCTATATTCAAGACCTATTTATTATATGTTGAATATATATTAAACATGTATTTAATCTATGGTACATAACATTAAATTTAGGGTAATTCACACATCCATTTTATGATCTCTCTTTGTAGTGGATTATGGCTCAAATTTTACCAAATCGGTATGGTAATTTTGTCTTCGTTTTCCATCTTGGATACACTAGATATGTTATACACCTATATTATTTTAAATGGTGTATATACCACCCTTTTAAAAGATTTATTTAGAATATCCTTCTATTTATTATATTTTATTCTCAATGTAATGTGATTATCTCTCTATTTGGAAATCTATTTTCCATCAAAACAATGTTTTCTAACAATGGTTTAAAAGCGTATTAAATTATCTTTTAAGAATTTTAAGAAAAATAGGTATCAAATATGTTGGGAAAAAATTCCTCATGGTGTCCTCTTAGTATGTTTTGGGTGTGTTTTTGTTTTTTATCAAATCCAAATGACCATGAATGGGCATGGTCAGTGTTTTACAAAGCAGGTGTTTAAGGTGGTGTAGTTTCCCTATGTTTCCCAATTTTTTGATACTCAAAATCGAGAGTTTGGTTTTTGGAAAAAGTTGATTTCAACATAGTAGAAAATATAACATGGACCATGAAACATATTTCATAGAATTCATATGGTGGTACATGTAACTTCAAAGGAAATCAGCGAAGGAAGGGAACCATGAAGCGCGAGATAGACACCGTGTATGAGGAACAATTCATGGGTAGCGAACAGTTCATAGCGAAGGCATGCGGTACGCAGAAGAATTATATTACCAAATATGGATCTTCATTCATGAAAATGATGTGGTTATTTGATAATCCATGATGAGTGTTGTTATATAAAATTTGATGGTGTTTTGTAGAGCAATAAAGGAAGAGTAGTGGTATATGGATCATATACAGAAATGGTTTGCAGACAAATAAGGTAAACAGGAAAGCTATAGTTTGCGGTATGATGTGAAGGTAGTACCACAATGAAGATTTGGGTAATCTCAGATTAGTGGATTTTTTGGATCTATTTTTTGATATAAGGAGTGATAATTCCATCATTAAGAAGAGTTATTTTCATAAGAAAATATATTTGATCTGCGAATTTAGAAAAGTCCGAAGGTGGTTCACAAGGAATGATTTCACAAAGGGTGATGTAGTTATCCAAAGAAATTCCATGAAAGGGTGTTTTCATATTAGTGTATTCTACAAAATAAAAAGGTGGTCCACATGAGATTCATCCCATGGAGGATTTAATTTTGCAGAAGCATAAGCAGTATGCGAAAGCGGTACGTGGGAGAAGTACGTGGGAGTAGGTATGCAGAGGTAGTATGCAGTGGCAGAAGTGGAGGAAGTTTATGGAATAGGTGGTTTATAAAGCATATGCACTGAAAATTTTATAGTGGATTCAGGTTGTTCATGAAGGGACTTGAGAATTTTTCAAATATAATTTCCGCTAACTAATAGTATGTAGAAAATTGAATTACATCTATGGGTGAAAAGGGGACTTCAATAGAGAATCCATATGCAGTTGAGGATGCATGAATTCATGTAAATGAAGGGACCTACAAGTCTATAAACTATAATTGGATCCCTTACATGAGTAGGGAGGTAAGGAAGAGGGAGACAATGATCATTCCCATTAGTAGTGAGCTAGAGGAAAATATATAGGGAGTGACCCTTGGGAATGCAATTAGCAGTCCCTAAACCTTGTAAAGGCAGTGAGCCTGGGTGTAGAAGATCTAACCTGAACCTTATAATTGGAAGTCAGTTTTAGTGTATTTGGTACATCATCACATCTCCATTGTATGGTCCTTTGACGTAGCATAGTGAGGTTTAACTAAGTAAAAATCATTGTGTCCTGTAGATGATTTTTTTTATATTCATATATTTCTATGGGAGAAAGAGAGAATTTTGTTTTGTTTAATAAATAAACAAGATTTGAAGGGTAATTAGTCTCATTATATCATACCCTAATTCACCCCTCCCCTCTCATGGTATTTGAACTAGCGGAACTAACAAATGGTATCATAGGAAAAGGTTAAAAGTTAGTGAATATTTCATCGTAGAAGAAATAGAGGTGGTAAATAACAAAGGTATCCTAATCTTAGATGGGAAAAAATTAAAACTATGGAAGAATTGGATGCAGAACTGCATCCAATCATTAGGATAAAATGTCTTCACAACATCTATACATAGAATATCTACCGATATCGATAGTGGGTCTTTATCAAAATTCAAAATAAGGGATTTGGATGTTAATTATAAAGGGATAAACTCTCTTAGGGAGCCCTATCAGATGAAATTTATATGAATGTGATATCATGTGATACATCACATGCTATATGGGAACAATTGTTGCATATTTATGAGGGTGAATCAAATGTGGGAGAAGAAAAGATACAGGTTCTATAGAACAAGTTTGAGGATCTCAGAATGAACCCCAATGAGTTTGTAATGAATTATTTGACTGGGTAAATGTTATTGTGGAAGTCAAGTGGGGTTTTGGAGAATTCATTGAATATATAAATATTGTAAAGTGTATATTTAGGAAACTTACACCTCGATCAAATCTGAATGTTTTAGTATTCGATGATAAAGATCCAAAAGAGATGACACTGGATAACTTGCATAGTACCCTTATAGCATATGAAATGATAAATCATGATAAAGATGAAATGTAAAAGGGGATTTCCAAAGAAGTGGAATTCATGTCCATAAAGAATCTCACTGTTTAAGATAGTTAAGAGGAAAATAGTTTGGATGCTGCCAGGTCCTTCCACTCTTCAAATCTGAAAAGAGGAAGACGAAAGTTTAAAGGTAAACTTTCACTGACATTATTTTGATGTGGAATGAATAGACATATTTAAAAATAGTTTCCATATAATTTTAAATATGATGATGAAGAAAAGGATAGAATTCCGAAAAAGAAATATTCATCCAATGAGAAAGGTAGGATATGTGCTAATAGAAATTTCATCAAAAAAAGAATCTTCTTTCCAAAAGAGATCAAAGTTCAAAAAAAATATGAGGAAGAAGAGTTCGATGACTCTAAGGATTAAAAGGTGGATTATTTGGTAGTAGTTTATAGAAATTTCATAACAAAATAAGAATGTAATAATTAGGAAGGTGAAGTTTAAGGAAGAGTGGACCTTCATGATGAATTAGAAGCTTCTCTTAAAGAGATAGATATTTGGATAACCAAGATAAAGAATGCTAAAAAAGTGTTTTGTGATGCCCAAATCAATATATAGAAGAAGGAAGAATAGAATTCATAGATGAATGAAGAAATTGAGAAACTGAAGTCCTCAATGCTAAAAAGCTGAAAATGGTGGTTGAGTACAAACTCATATTTGAAGAACCCAAAATACAGATTAATAATTTAACTGAAACTAGAATAGAACAAATCAAATGTTTTGAAGAAAATGAAGAGTAATTCATTGGTTTGTGACGTAGTTTTAAAGATCAAGAAAAATTGTTGAATCAGAAGACAAAATCGGTAAAACAGATAACACTGGCACCAGAAAATATAAAATTTGAGCATAGTGGTCCAGCATAAAATAAGAAACAGTCAAATCAAAATGGTAATGTTGGCATGAGACTTTATAGAAAACAGAAAGCAGTAACAACTAATGTTTTACCACAAGAACCCACTCCAAGATTAAAACATGATTTGGGTATAAAGCAAAATAAGAAGATTTGGAGAACCCATGGGACAACTAGTGGTGTAGTATTTTAATATAGGAATGTACCTCGTATAAGATGCTATTTTTTTGGAAATATGAGAAACTCAAAAATTGTTTGTTCCATATAAAAGAGGTATCAAAACGAACAAAGCCAACAGGGGAAATCATATAGAGCTCAATTTTCATGTCATCATTTTATGGTCTCTATTTCAAGAGTGGTGGATTCAAAAACATGGAAAGATATTTCTCAACAAAAATATAGAGAAATGTTCAAAAGAAGACTGGGGTTGGTTATAAGAATCCGAAAAATATATCATCAAATGAGATAAAAATGATAAATCAATTTGAAAATCTATAAGATAAATTTAGTCCATCATATTCCAAGGAATGATAAGAGTATCAATCCATACTGGGTATGAATTTAAAAACATATATCAAAAAGAAAAGATAAAAGTATGTAGAGGTTGTGGATATTGCATTCAATGAACCAGATCACCCTTTTTTATGGATCAATGACCATGGATTAACCTCCATAAATGATAGGAAACAAGGTTCTGGTGATGGGAATTAGGTACAATAATGAAGGTATAATAAGATTTGGTAATGATAAAGGTTTGAAAATCATTATCTATGGGAAAGTAGAGTTTTGGGGAAATCTCATAAGATTTGAAAATGTCTTGGTTGTTGAAGGTCTTAGTAACAAATTATTAAGTGTATGTCAATTGTGTGACTCAAGAAATTTCATAATATTTTAAAATAATTTTTTTGTCATCAAGGAAAAATATGGTGCTATTTTATTGCATGGAAATTGTACAAAAGGAAATATATACCTAATTAGTAGAGAATAAGATATGTTCTTTCTGTCTAACGATTAATAAAATAAGTTTTAGGATAAAAATTTTGGCCATGTAAGCCAAACGTCCTTGAAAAATATGGTGAAATATGATGTTCCTCAATATCTCTTGAGATTATCATGTGATCATACACATATGTGTGATGTCTGGAAACAAGGGAAGATCATTTGAAATATATATAATTAAAAAGTGAAAATGTAAAAACATATTTCTTGAGTTGGTTCATATTGATGTGTGCGGACCAATTTAACCAAGATATCTTGATGGGGAGATGTTATGTAATTTTCATTAATTATTATAATTGAATGGAATGGGTATTAATCATTTCCCACAAGTCTGAGGTGTTTAGTTTCATGACAAGATATCAACGGGATGATGAAAAGATGATAGATCGCAAAATCGTGAAGACCTGAATAGATAATGGAAAAAAGTTCAAAAATATCCAAGTGGAGGATTATCTTGAGAAACATGGGATAAGGCATCAGGTTTCAGCAGTTAGAACTCCACATTAGAATGGAGTTGTTAAAAATGGAAATCATATTGTTAACAACATGATCAAAACAATGCTTATTGAGAAATACCTTCTAGAGAAATTTTTGAGAGAATCATTTTTGATAGCATTCTACACATCAAATAGAGTTTTGTTATTTTTAAAAGAATAGATGACTCCATATGAGTTGTGGTATGGAAAGAAGTCACTGCTAAAGTACTCTCGAGTCTTTCAAAGTAAGTGCTTCATTCTTAATAAAGAGAAACACATGAAGTTTGAATCATGGGTAGATAAAGTTATATTTATTAGATTTTAAAAGAAAATAAAAGAATAAAAATGATTTAACAAGGGGCTAGGAATGGTAGTTAAAATTCATGATGTAAAAAAAGTGTAGAGGTGCAGAATCTTCAGTAAATACATGATCAATCTCAAGAGTATAGTGATGAAGAAATAAATAGATCAGGGGATACTCCAACTACAGATGTTGATTCAGAAGTTCACTCAGAAGATGAAGATGATCATAGTAATTTAGTATCTTCACAATGATATAAAAGGAGTGCCAATGTTTATAGATAAAACATAGTTGGTGATGAGACAGTGATAGTGAAGACAAATACTATACATCAAGCATCATACTTATCACAGGTAGAGCGTAAATTTTTTTATGAATTAGATGGTGATAAGAATTGGTTTCTAGATATGAATGAAGAGCTTGACTAAATTGATAAGAATAAAACATGGGTGATTTATTTGAGGCTAACATATAAGAATTTCATTGGGAAAATGGGATTTTTCACAAAAAAATTAATGAAGATGGAGTTTTGATTCGAAACAAAGAACAAATAGTGTGAAAAAGGTACTCACAGATAGAGGATATTGATATTGATGGAACATTTTCACCTATATCAAGAATAGAGGAAATTCAATTATAATTTTTCATAGTAGTGAAAAGAAAGTTCATGGTTTTTTAGATGGACATCAAGTCATCATTTTTGAATGGGGTTCTAGAAAAAGATGTTTATATTGAGAATCCAGATGGTTTTCTCATTCATGAAGATGAGTACAGAGTTTTTTTGCTGAAGAAGGATTAATATGGTTTGAATAAAGCACATAGAGAATGGTATTCAAGGCTAGATTAGTTTCTAAAAAATATTAGTTTTCAGTGTGGTGGAGATGATTACAATCTATATGTCAAACATAATAGTAATCAAAGGATGTTGGTGCTGGTATATGTCGATGACATAATATTTAGAGGATCAGATGAAGTGCAATGTAGATAGTTTTCCGAATTCATGAAAAGTGAGTTTGAAATTTCAATGATTGGTGAACTATTGTTTTTCCTTAGTTTAGATGTGACACAAGAAAAAAACAACACATTGATTTCTCAATATATATATATATATATTGTAAGTAGATTCTGAGAAGATTTGGAATTGATAATTCCGTGGATATGAAGACTCTGGTGGCTACCCCGATGAAACTATTAAGGTTTGATGAAGGTAAAGTGGTAAATGTCACATAATAGAAAAAAATAATTTTAATTGTTTTGTACTTAATAGTGAAAAGACTAGATATTGTTTTTACATGTGTCAAGAATCACATTATCAAACTAATCCCTAAGAAAATCCAGATGCTTTCTATAAAAATAATAATTCATTGTATCAAGGGCACTGTAGATTTTAGTTTTATGTATAATGACAATTTTTAGCCAAATATATTGGGATATATAGATTTAGATTGGATTGGATCAACATATGGTAGAAAATCAATGTCTAGAGATGCTTTATATCATGGTGGTTTGTGTATCTGTTGGATAAGAAAGAAAAAATATTTCATTTCCTTGAAAACCATCGAATATTAGTATATTTTGTCCACTTAGGCATGCACATAGTTAGTGTGGATGTAACAAAAACTTGAGGATATGGGGGTTGATGTGAAGTCTCTGATCGGAATCCATTATGATAATTCAAGTGCTATAAATCATTCCAAAAATATAGTCCATCATCCAAGGACAATGAAAATTGAAATAAAATATCATTTTATTAAGAAGAATGTTGATTAAGGGATTTTGATGTTGGAGTATATTCCTACAGAAAAATAGGTTATAGGAATTATAACAAAGTAATTACCCAAAGTTGTATTTTAAAGGCATCTACTGTATTTGGGAGTTCAATCGACTCCACGCACTTGAAAAAGTGTGTATGTGGACTACCTCTCCCTGAGGTAATGGTATGTTTTTTCCTAATGGAATAATATATGTTTTGAAACCTATTTCATACTAGTATGAAGTGACCTTTGGGTTCATTTATAAAGGGGAATAAATTAGGGCTATTCAAAGGGAGAAAATGTCTTAGTCAAGATAAGGGGAGAAGGTGTTAAGTGGAGTAGTGAGATAGGGGGAGTTAAAGATGATTTGAGATGAAGTTGTTTGGAGGAGCAGTGGTGTTGGGGGAGTATTAAATATGATAATGCTAGATGTGATCTATCAAAGGATATATATCACAATAGCTAAGGTTTATAGTGAAAGTATAATAATAGTGTTGGAATATAATGAAGTGATTAATTGATTTACTTTGCATTATACTATTTTTTTCTAATTCCGAGAATGGCTCATGTGGTCTTAGAGTATGTTTTGGGTAAATCCTCAATCACTATATTAATCGTAAGAAATAAATGATGGAAAAATCTAGAAGAATCCTTAATGGGATATCAAATAATGGAAGTGTTGTCAAAAAACCCAACGGGGGAGATTGATGGAAAAAATCCCTCAAGGTATCTTCTCGATATGTTTTTAATGTGTCTGTTTTTTTTTGAAAAATCTAGATGATCGTAAATGGGCATGGTCAATGTTTTCTCGAGTAGGTGTTTAAGGTGGAGTAGTTTTCTAGTGTTTTTGAAATTTTTTGGCCTCAAAATATGGAGTTTGGTTTTTGGTAAAGGATGATTTCTGCATAAGGTAATATAGTATGTTGTTTGAGGAATTCATATTATGGTACATGGAATGTTGATGGGAATCATTGACGAAAGGGAATCATGTAGTGAAATATGGAGATCACATATTAGAACTGTTTGTGAGGAGAAAACAGTTCATGGTGAATTCATGTGGCACACAGAAGGATTGTGGTGGGAGGGATTCCATTTCATTTGTGGAAACAAGGTAGTGATTTGATAAGCCTTGAAGGGCGTCATTGGATAAAATGTGAAGATGATTTGTGGTGTCGTGAAAGAAGATAAGAAGTATATGAACCACGTATGAAAACAGTTCATAGACGAAAAAGGATTGTGGGAAAGCTATGGTTTGTGGTACACAGGGAAGGTTGAACCACATTGAATATTTGGGTAATCTCGGGTTATCATATTTTGAGGATCTATTTGCCTATATAAGGAGTAATGATCCCATCATTAAGAAGAGTTATTTTCATAAAAATATATCTTTTCTATGGTAATTCAGCTATGTCCAAAGGTGGTTCATGTGGAAGGATTCCATGAAGGTTAAATCAGTTAATGGAAAAAATTCTATGAAATGGTGTTTGTAGAGAACTGTAGTCCATAAAGGAATAAGGTGATCCATGGAAGAAGCAGTCCATATAGAAGGAATTCTTTAGTAGTGTAAATGGTGTGCAAAATAGGTATGTGGAAGTGGTATGTGGAAGAGGTATGCTAGAGTAGGTATGTGGAGGTGTTGTGTAGCAGCATAAGTAGTTGTAGTTCATGGAATAGGTTGTTCGGGAATCATATGTGCTATGCAGTTCACAGAGGAAGCATTTGGTTCATGAATGGATATAAACAGTTCACAAAAGTAATTTTTTCTAACTAATAGTACATGGAAAAGTGAATTTCATCTACGAGTGAAAAAGAGACTTCAATAGAGCATCCATATATAGTTTAGGATGAATGAATTCATGTAAATTATGGGACCTACAATTCCATAAACTTTGAGTGGATCCCTTCTAAGAGTAGTGACCGAAGGAAGAGGAAGATGGTGATCATTCCCACTGGTAGTGATCTAGAGGAAGAGAGATAAGAACTGACCTTTGGGAATGCAGTGAGCATACCCTATACCTTATAAAGGCAGTGAGACTTGTTATAGAATATATTTCCTTAACATTATATTTGGTAGTGAGAATTAATGGATTTGGTAAATCTTCACATCACTGTTGTATTCTCCTTGGATATAGCCCAATGAGGGTGAAAAAAGTAAAAAATGATGTGTCCTATGAAAGATATATTTTCTGTACATATATTTAAATGGTATAAATAGAGAAGTATGTTTTTGTTTAATGATAAAACAAGATCTAAAGGGGAAGTAGTTTTAATCTTTCATACCCTAATTCACCGCCATGGTATTTTTCCTATTGAACCTAAAAACATTTATAAAAATAGAATTCAATTAATCCTTTATATGTTTTCAATATTATTTTCAATTAAAAATATTTTCCAAATGTTTTATGATTTAAAGGTTATTTTTCAAAATAGAAATGATATTTTCCTCTAGAATTGTTTTTAAGTTATCTCTCCAAATCATTTTCCATTTAAGATAAAATTATTTGATGTTACTTATATTTTTCTGGGTATATGTTCTAATGATAATATTTTTATTAGTTATAATAATGGTTTATTTTTTTAATTGGAATTCTATTTATGAAAAATATTTCTTTTCCATGGGTTATGTTATGATTGAATGATATTTATGAGACCCATTTTATTCCATGAGTTCTTATCTGATGGAAGATTTATGTTCATGTGGCCCACATATGTATATTTTTTATTATGTGATGGCTGGGACCTATATTACCATCCAATAAATTGGGTAAATATTTATATCTCATGAGATAATGATGCTCATCAAGTTGACGAATTTTATCCACTATTGAAGATCGGTAAACCCGATCTATTGTGAGAAGATTGGGAAACTTGATCCCTTACAAGTAAATTTCAGTGACTGGGGATAGTGGTGAATCTCGCCCAATAGGTTTATCCCCCATGAAGTTACGTATTATATTTTTGAAATGTTCCTTGACTTATAGGGAATGATGTTATATGTTTATGTGCCTACCACAAATTCCATGTCATATTCTTATGTTATTATTTCCTAGATTATGATCTTTATTCTCTTATGATTATAGTTATATGAACTACCAATAATTATTCAATGTCTCTTTTTTATGATCTTTGATATGCAGGGTATGATATTATATTTTCAAGATCATGATCTCATAACCTTATACTCATGATAAGCCTATATATGTCCCTTGTTTACCCTTATTGAGCATTTGAGACCACCCCTTTTTATGTATTCTTTCCCCAAGTTATGAAGATTTTTAATATGTATAACGTGTCTAATAAGGGTTCCAGTCATGAAGAATCTAGTGGGTGATAATGTAGCTCACTTATCTTCTATTGCTTTTTTTTTTCATGTTTCCAAATGAAAAAAATATATATTATGGTATTTGGGCTTGTGTTTGTGTAATGTAATGAATATTCATCTAAGAAGATGAAATATCCATGTAAAAATATTCTACGATTTTATAGTTGGTATCCGAGAAAAATCATTGTTAACCTTTTTAAACTAGGATAAGAAAAACTTTAGTGAGCTCCCTATGGATATTTATAACGATATGTTTAGGGACATCTCTAAGGACAAGTCCAAGTTTAGGTATCAATCCAAAAAATTTCATAATTATCATGAATATTATAGGATTAAATCTAATATGTTATAGATTTAAGTTTATTTACCTTGGTTATGTGGTTTTCCTGGCATGATTAGCGTTTCTTACACTATTCTTTCTGATTTTAGTCAATAGTAGAAACAAGAAGAAACTAGGTGAACATTAAATCTGATATAAAATTTACTAATAAGAAATAAAAAGGGAATACTGGCTAGAGTGAAGGATTTTGGGATTATTCTCAATCAAGAACATCATATTTTGATCAACAATCTCAACTTCTATATGATTCCTAAATCATCGAATGAGAGGAAGATTGACTTTTACAAATGTTTATGAGGTATTGAATATATAGAAACCAAGATTTAGCTTCTTACATATCATGAAGGTGAGAATAAGAACCTTGAATAATATCTGCAATTGAG
Source organism: Viscum album (assembly GCA_963277665.1). Classification (NCBI taxonomy): domain Eukaryota; kingdom Viridiplantae; phylum Streptophyta; class Magnoliopsida; order Santalales; family Viscaceae; genus Viscum; species Viscum album. Next base: position 283,571,619 of record OY728151.1, on the reverse strand, counting down.
GGGAAGATGGTATCTGTGTGGAAAATAAGGTCATAGAGTGAAAAATTATTGAGGAGTTGAATTTTTTTTTGGAAGCATGGGAATTATCTGACTCCATGTCATGATCCAAGGATTAACTTCTAGAAAATGCAGGGACCTATTTGATGCCAATAATTGTTGTGTAAGGTTTAAAGTATTCATTTATTTGTATTAAATTATAATATTATATAAGTACTTTTATAGTATTCTGGAATAATGAAACATCTCAAGATTGGACCACTATATTTTTTCACTAAGGATTGAAAGGATATGTTGAACAATGATTTTCTGGTAAGGTGGTATTTTTGGAGAACATGAGATTAAGGGAAATAAAACCTTTAATATGTTCATGTTGTTGGGATAATAATAAGATAAAGAGATTATTAACTATGGTAAAATAAATAGGATAACATTGATGACCTTTGAACTAATGACAAGCTGGTTTAAATTTCATGGATTAAGTTTATATAATTTTTAGATTTATGGAATGAGGGAAGAGTGAATTTTTTAAAGCATGCATGTTTTCAACAAGGCTTTATTATAATTCAGGTTCTTACTAATTTTCAGGAGAATAAATGATAATGCTCTTCACTTGTTTTCTATTTTACAATTAATAGTGACACCATGTTTTTGGGTTAAATGATACGTTTAGTTACCTTATTTCAAAATTCGTGTATTTTAATATTTTGGAAGGTTAATAATGGTAACCATTTATGAAATTGTTTACATTAAAATTTTGATGAGGCTTTAGAGAATAATGTTTCGTAATATAAATACTTTTTCATATTGTATAACATGTGCTATCAATTTTGTTTTGCTGAAAACTAGAGATAGAAGTAATGTCTTGTCATCCTACTAGGTATATTATTATCCACTGGTTCTTCAAAAATTAAAACTTCAATATCTTTTATTATTAGAAGAGATGAAGAGGAAATTGATTAAGGAACAACTGATGGATGAGATCATTCTTACAAAATGGAATAAAATTCAGCAAGTGTATCTTATTGTGAAAATTAAACAACTTTAGGAAAAGTATCTGGAAACCAAAAATTTATCCTAGTACCTATAATTTTGATGAATCAAATGGTTTATGAGATCATCAAAAAGTTATTGTTATGTGATGATTAACATTATAATGACTATGTTTTCTATCACTCTTCATCAAAACATGATAGTTAGAATTCTCATTGATTTCCATGTTTTCACTTTCCTCTAATCCAATTTAAGTGTTGTTTTTTTCTTTTACTTTCCCTATTTTTAAAAAAATTCCCCCTTTTTATGATGTTGGTTTCCCACAAATAAATTTTCAAACATACACCTTTTATTTTAAAAGTGAAATTTAAAATTTCAAGGATGTTATTTTAAAAAAATATATATTGATCATATCAGAATGGTAGATTTTTTATCAGTGCATGCACCAAATCAGTTTTGAGTTCATGATGTGTTTTAAGTATCTCTTTTACGAAAATACATACCTTATCCTTAAAATTTACTAAATTCAGAGGTCTAATTCTATAGAAAGATCTTTCTTATGAAGATAACCCAGTAGAAATTTTTGATCATAGAGATAAATTTATTCAAATCAAGACCAATCACCATGTTTCTATTTTGTGGAGAAAACTACCAGTTTGAAGAATATATATGGTAACTTGAGGATACTATGATGTATAAGTATCCTCATTTTTTTGTATAATAACGTAACATTTTGAGGGAGAAATTAATTTTAATGGGGGTATAATGTTACACCATGATTTTTTATAAACCTTTTTTTTCTAATAAATTAAATTTATTTTATGTCTTGTGTTATATGTTACACTAAGATAATCGTGGATTACATGAAACATTGGATTAGCTTGTTGTGTACATGAGCCTCAACCCAGTTAGTGAGGTATCCTTAAGTGCATCCACAAGACCCAGGTTCAATACCAAGTAGAGGAATATTTCTGGGTTATTGTAGCAGTACTATAGTAGGTATTGTAGCAGGCACTATAGTAGATATTGTACATTGTGTGAGTACTGTAGCGGAACTATACACTATATAGGGACTGTAAAAAAACTGTACATTTTGTGTACTATAGAAATTAATGTAGCAGGTACTGTTTGGAACTGTAGTAGTTGGAACTATTCACCTTGGGCCACTGGTTTGGGCTTGGAGTCCTTAAGGCTTTCGGGCCACCCATGCCATCGGGTCAATAGGGATTTTGGGCTACATGCGGTTTACCCAAACACACTACAGAAAAGGAGCAGCCCGAGAAGAGGATTCAGAGTAGGTGTACTCACCAAAACAGAGCCAAATGGATTTGTCAGAATAAGAGGGTATGGGTATGCCATCAGGACTAGATTTTTCTTGGATGGGAAGCCTAGCCAGGCGGTCTTGCGAAGGTGGAGATTTATTATCATGATGAAGATTCTGGGGAGGGGCAGTTCCTTATAGATAGTCTGGTTGAATTCTCTAAGAACTTCGGGTCATGTAATCTCTTAAGCCTACAGACCATGTAATCTCTAAGCCTATGGGCCTTGTAAGGGTTCCCCCTCATCCCATGAAAGGAGGGTTATAAAAAATCAATAAAAATGATGTCCTTTGGGCCATTCGGTCATAGCTTTCTTTACCCAAAACACTATGTTTCTACGAGACATCATTTTTTTATTATAATTATTTAAAGAAAGTAATTATAACATAGCCATTAGAATGACTGGTATGAATAAGACTAACAGTATTTTGAAATTATGGTTTACACATGTATATTTAATTTTTTTACCAATTAAATATAAATAAATGTAAATCCCTTTTTAAAATAAAAGGAAATGTTTTTCTAAAAAACTATTCACAAGTCTTTTTTATACTAATAAAAAAAATAAATCATGTAGGATTATATTAATGAAAATTGTATATAATATATTCAATCTAATTTTTAACATTCATCGTTCATGTTTTCAAGAAGGGATGTAAGAACAAATCCAATTTTACGTTTAAGAGAAGTATTTTTCAATAAAGGGAGTTTTGCCACCTTTTGATAGACCACCTGATTTAAGTATAGTTTTTGACACTTTTATACATTATATTTGAAATAATAAACTTCTTATCTAAAATTGGAATATCAAAATTTACTTTCTTTGAATTTTTCATATTTTTCTGATAAGTTTAGTATTTTCATGAATAGTGAAAATACTTATATTTATTGAAAATGTTATTTTTCATTTAAAGTATTTACAAGGTAAAATAAAGTTTTAGAGTAGTTTTAAATTTTAATTAGTTATTTTATATTTAAAATAATATGATTATGGTTTTATAAAGTTACTTCATAAATAAATTTATAAAATCATTTTATGTTTTAAAAAAAATTAGAAAAAAACCGTTTTCCATGGCCTTTTACTTATATTATTTTAAATTAAATTATGAAACTTTTTTTTGAATTTTGAAAAATGTATTCCAAATTTGGATTCACAATTTACAAATTTATTTAATAGATTTATTTTATTTTTAGTCAATAGGAATAGTAACTTTGGTAAATCTTTTTACCACAATAAAGGGTAACATGAGTAATTTAGGTTAAAAATAAAATTATAAAGACTATAAAATGACTCTAACACATGAAAAAAATTTATTTTATGAATAAAATATGACCCTTAAAACATAAGTATTTAAATTAAGTTTTTTTAATGTACACTTGTCCATGAAAATGACTTATATAATATTTAAATCAAAGAAAGTCATAAAATGCCAGTTTTTTCCTTTAGTATCCCTTATTTGTCCATTTGGGGAAAAATTTATTTTATGGATGAAGATAACTATTAATTTTTAAATTAATAATCATATTTTTTTTATAAATATTTTTAAATTTTTTGGTCACTTAGATGAAATTATGGTATTTATAATATTTTATTAAACAAAAATTTAAAGATATCACTTTGATGTTTTAAATACTACATCATTTTACATAGGTTTATCCAAATGGTATATCTAAATATAAATATTATTCTGAAATATAGAATATTTTTCTTCATCATGGTTTTTTTTAATTTTTAGTGAATAAATTTGTATATTAAATAATTACACAACATTGATTTTGTAATTATTTTACTAATAGTGATATCAAATAAATGCTACTAAAAGAATTAAAATAAATATAATTTGAGATAATTTATTTGGTCAATGAATTTTATATATTAAATTGACCTCTTATAGATATAATAAAATATTTTTTTCTAATTAAACTTTTTATATTCATATTTTTAAAAGTTCACGTAATGAATAGTGTTAAAAATTGACACTAATGATTTTTATAAAAATCATATTTATTAAATTATTTAAAAATAAAAAAATATATATGGTCTAAAATTTTATTAAATTTTCATTTATGATTTAATTCACATTACATAAGTAAAATATTCAACCTTTTAATATTGAAAAATTGGTTACAAAAGTTGATATTGAAATAGGTTAATTAAGGGTTAATCAAAATGATATGTTTTAAAATAATACCAAAACATTTCCAAAATATCATTTAAGATGAGATTTAATCCTTACGTCATCTTAATACTGAACACATTTCATTTTGGAGGTATTTTTATTGATATTGAATTTATTATAAAATGATTGTTTCTATAAATTTTAAATGTTCCCCACACCTCAATTATTAAAGGGAACCCCCCCCCCCCCCGCCCTTCACTCCTAAAAATCACATTTAGCTTTAAATATAAACCATCATATTCAAAATTCACATATCTTCTTCCCTATACAAATTATAGAGGTTTTGGTATTCCCAAAATTCCAACTCTATAGTCTTTTAGAAAAGATCTAAAGGATTTGTTTCAAAGAAGATATAATCACTCTAACTGATCACTCTCTTTTTTATAATCTCTTACACATTATATAAATATATGAGATAAATAATAAAATAATAACTTCAGTATAATCAATATACATAAATGTTATTATGATTATGAAAACACTACTATATAGCCCCTTTTCCATCGAATGAAATGAAAGTATTTCTCATGCATACGTACGACCTACCATCTCTACATAGTGATACAATTTATTTTCCATAATCATATTTTATTATTGGTAATTATGGTTGGTAAAATGTTTATATATCATATCTAAGAAATAATAATACTTATGTAATAATAATATAAATATCTAACATTTTACCACCTAATCTTTTGACAAATGATAATGACGCTCGTGTGTACGTATGGATTTCTATCTCTGTGGTGTGATTTGATTCGTTTTTTGATCTATATTTCTCATTGATGGTAATAAGAATAAATTTAATGATTATATATGATATATATGAAATAATTATTATTATATAATGATAATAAATCATATAATTTTCTTTATTTTAATATGACAAGAAAATGAAAACAGTGTTTATGAGTACGTAAAACCTACCCTCTCAATGAACATTGTATTTTATTTTCTATCTATAACTTTTATGAATAACCATGAATAAATATGTTGGACTCATCATGCTTTAATCATGTATTAATGATCAAAAATCCTATTACTGTTAATTAATCTCAATCTTAATTGACCATCGTGTTAATGCTCTCCAATCTCAATAATAACTACACATCATGTTTTAATAATAGAAAGTCTTATTGATGTTAATTACTCTCTTTATTATTTACAAGTCTTATGCATGATCACCAATCTCACTTATATTATCAAGCCTTTATATTTATGATTCAAGTTCTCTTACTCTCTACTAGTTTAGCTTAATCCATATTCTATATATTACTGTCTAAGTCTAAATACAGATATTTGTTTAAGTATAGAGACACTGTGATGTTTGACACAGTAACACAGACTTTGTACAAGACACAGTCACATTCAGACAGACCCCATGATGGAAAAACCATGATCCAGACACTGTGAAGGAAAAACCGTTACCCAGACACCGTGAAGGAAAAACCATGACCCAGACACCGTGAAGGACAAACCATGACCCAGACACCATGAAGGACAAACCGGGACCCAGACACCGTGAAGGACACACCGTGATCGAAACACCGCGAGCTAGACACCGTGACATGGAGACATAGTGAATCACATACCGTGGAACATATACCGTGAAGAAGACATTGTTTACATAATCATTGTGACATAGTTTCTTAACTTTTTGTCAATATTATTTAAATAATGCTAACAGTCATATTTGATGGTTTTAATGCAATTAATGATATTTAATGATAGTTGTTGGAATGTCAGGAAACCATATCTCGTACCTATGAAAAGGGAATCTTTCCTACTTCCAGAACTAGTGGAATATAAGGAAGATTGAGCTATAGTACATGAACACAAGTGTGAATATACAACGAGTAGAACATACAGAGGCACGAAAACTCATGAAACCCAAAGTGCATTGTGCTGAACTAGAAGAACAATCTTGATAATGAAGGAGAGATTGCATGACTAATAAAGAACTCTCATGAGCACAATCCAACACCTCTGAAGAACACAAGAACACAAGCTGAACTATGACACTCTGTTTTTTAACAGAAAAACCAGAGAAGGATTCAGAAGTAGTTCTGTTGAATCCATCAAGTCCAGAGGTGTATTACTAATCACTAGAGCTTTTTAATCTCTTATATGTTCTCTCTAAGTGATTTGTTTATTTACTTTCGAGCAGTGTGGTGTACTCTGTATATCTCACACACACTCTGTCTCCTACACTGAACTGGAGGATATCAAAATCCTCACTCCAAAACTCTTCACTCTTGTTTACCCACATCAACTATGGAAGAGGTCCTTGTGTGGCCTGGTCTTAATTTTATTTCCCAAAAGGAACGGTGGTAGAGGTCCCTGCGTGGCCTGGACAGTTTTGTAAACTTTTGTTAACCCCAATCCAGGGTGTGGGTCAAATTTATATAAATTTGAGAGGACTAAGTCTCAGCTTGAGACTGAACCTCTTGTTATATCTGATGTGCATCATTAGTTTATGTTTAAAGTGTACTACATATATCTTTTATATTCCACTTCTGTTACTTTGAAATACAAAATCAATTTTAAAGTTACTTTAATAGTTAAATTAGAAAGTGTTTACACTTATAGTAAATCAGTAGGTTAGTTTCAAAAGTCATTTTAATCTTGTGATTGAATTAAATGAGACCTAATAAATCTTTGAGAAGTTAAGTGAACATTTAAAATCGGTATAAATTCACTATAGTTTAACTTGTTTTATAAATTGGGGGATTTGAAATAGACAATATTTTAACATAAATTTTAATTGGAACTCAATTCACTCCCCTTCTTGAGTATCCACTCCAACCAACATTTGGTATCAGAGGTTTTTTTGTTAAAGGATATTTGAAATACTCTATTTTTCAACTGTGATTTTAGTTTCATCTTTAAATATCTTAAGTTTTTGTTAGTTTTAAATTTTTTCTCTTTAAAACTATTCTCTAAAATCTAGTTATGGATAATAGACTAGAGGGTGCTGCTACTAACAGGCCACCATTATTTAATGGTATAAACTATTCCCAGTGGAAACATAAAATGAAAATTCATTTGGAAAGTATGGGTTTTGATATTTGGACTGCTATAGAATCTCAATATAAAATTCTAGAAACTGAAAGAACAATGTGGGATAAACCTATAATTACTGCTTACAATAATAATTGTAAAGCCATGAATTCCATGTACTGTGCTCTAGGAGATGAGGAATTTAGTAGAATTTCTGCCTATAAGACTGCTTATGAAATTTGGGATACATTAGGTGTTTCTCATGAGGGAAAAACCAATGTTAAAGAAATCAGATTAAATACTTATACTATTAAATATGATAATTTTAAAATTAAGACTAATGAACCCATTTTTGATATGTATCTTAGGTTTAATGAGATATTCAATACAATGAATTCACTTGGAAAGGATGTTCCAATAAAGGAACAAATTATGAGGATACTGAGATGTCTACCAGACCGATGGAGAGGCACATCTGTTTCAATCAGAGAGTCATGTGACATTGGATATCTACCTGTCAAAGAGCTGATTGGTAAGCTTATGATGTATGAGGAAGAACTCAAGGAAAATAAAGAGGAAGATGATGAACCAAAAAGGAAATCAGTGGCTTTTAAGACTAGTTCCTCTAAGAGCAAAGACAAGGGGAAAATGTATGTACCTACTGAAAGTTCAACCAGTGAAGATTCTGATTCAGACAGTGATGTTGAAATGGCTCAAATATCCAAGAGATTCAAGAAGTTCTATAGGAAGAAGAAATTCTTCTAAAAATCAAACTACAAAGGAAAGTATGACAACAAGGGACATTAGAAAAAGGATTGGAAAATCCTGACAAAGAAGATGATACAGTTTTCTACGAGTGCAAAACAAATGGACACATTAAATCAGATTGCCCAAAGCTAAAATTCAAGAAGAAATATGATTACAAAGACAGTAAGTTCAAGAAAGCTATGAAGGCTACCTGGAGTGCTTCTGAAGACAGCACAAGTGAATCTGAAATGTCTAATTCTGAAAGAAATCATGCCAACATGTGTTTCATGACCAACACATCCAAGGTAACCTTAGATACCCCTGTTTTAAATTCTTATTATTCTCGAGATAATGCAGAATCTGATTCTGATTATGAAAACATGACTGTTGAGAAATTATTTGAATATTGTAATATGCTAGAAGAGACATGCAATGAACTTAAGGATAAAAACAAAACATTGATGAAACAGCATGCTCTCACTACAACTGTTAAAACTGAACTGACTATTGAAAATGAAAAAAATGCTCAACTGTTAAAGGAAAACACTGAACTGAAAATGTCAAATGAGAAACTTATAAAAGACCTAGAGAAGTTCACAAATGGAAAGGATACACTAACTCAAATGCTAGGAAAGAAAGTGGAACCAAAATACACTACTGGAATAGGCTACAAACCTGGACAGAGACAGCTTACTAAAATAGATTTATTCCTAAATCTGTACAAAATACTGCTAGTTCATGTTCTGGAAATTCGTATGCTTCAACCAGTTATTCATATGGTTATAGATCAAATAAAGTTTATCTTTCAAAATCTATTGATTCTGTAAATTATATGACACCCATAAGACAAATATGTGTACCTAAAGGTTTTATTTCTAACCTATCTAGACCAAAGAAGATCTGGGTACCAAAATCATTTCCTATCTAAACCTATTTTATAGGAAACCTGCTTGAAGAGTTCCCACAAGAAGACATGGTATTTGGACAGTGGATGTTCAAGAAATATGTCTGGGGATTACTCATGCTTCAAGAGATTAATAAAGGTTGATGGAGGCTATGTCACCTTTGGTGATAATTCTAAAGGAAAGATCATCGGCCTAGGCCAAATTGGTAACACTAATTTAGTTTTAATTTCTAAAGTTTTATTTTTTGATGGACTAAAATATAATCTATTAAGTATCTCTAAATTGTGTGATAATGGTTTTAATGTCAAGTTTGTGAATGATTCTTGTAACGTTTTTAATTCTAAAAATTATTTAGTATTCTATACTTTAAGGAACGAAAATGTTTATGTTGTTGATTTAAATTCTTTAGCTAAGAAAAATGTCACTTGTTTACATGCTTTTCATAAGGAATCTTGGTTATGGCATAGAAGATTAGGAAACTGCAATATAAACTCACTTAGGAAACTATCTAGGAAAAACTTAGTTAGAGACTTACCCAAACTTGAGTTTCCAAATGACAAAGCTTGTAATCCCGGTAAAAAGGGAAAGAAACATAAAGTTTCTTTTAAATAAAAGAAATAAGTATCAACTTCTCAACCTCTCGAGTTGGTTCACATGGATCTATTTGTACCATCTAGAGTTTGTAGCTTAAATGAGAAGCACTATGTCTACGTCTTAGTAGATGACTTTTCTAGATATACTTGGGTAGACTTCTTAGCTCATAAAAGTGAAGCTTGTTCTTATTTTGTTAAATAATCCAAGTCTGTAGAAAACCTTAGTGGACTTAAGATTAAGACTCTAAGAAGTGATCATGTCCATGAGTTTGAAAATCATAAATTTGAATCCTATTGCTCACACAATAGCTATAATCATAAATTTTCTGCTCCTAGGACACCTTAGTAGAATGGTGTAGTAGAAAGAAGAAATAGAACCCTTCAAGAAATATAAATAACTATGCTTAATGAGTATGACCTACCTATTTATTTTTTGGATGAAGCTATAAATATAGATTGTTATATCTTAAATAGAGCCTTGATTAGACCTGTTCCTAAGAAGACACCTTATGAGATTTGGAACAATAGAAAACCTAAAGTCAATTACTTTAGAGTCATTGGCTGCAAAGTCATTATTCTTAATACTAAGGGTAATATTGATAAGTTTGCTTCTAATAGTGATGAAGGAATCTTTCTAGGATATTCTATAACCAGCAAAGCCTATAGAGTTTTCAATAAGAGAACCAAGTGTGTGGAAGAATCTGTTCACATAAAATTTGATGAAACTGATCCACATGAGTCTAAAACCTCTCTTGAAAATCTTTAAGAAGATTTATCTTTTCTGGACCTTAATGACATATCTAAGGAACCTGCTATATAGATATCCAGTTCTGGACTTATTCTAGAATCTACTTCTAATGATCCAAAACCTATAGATGAACCTGATATTTCTAGTCCTACCTTTACTATATCAACTATAATTCTAAAGAATCATCCTTTAGATGTTGTTGTAGGAAATATGGATAGGGGGACACCGACTAGAGATTCTCTTAGAAATCCGGTTGAACATCAATCCTTCGTGTCACAGCTTGAACCTAAAAACATTCATGATGTTATTAATGATGAATAATTGGTGATTTCCATGTAAGATGAAATCAATCAATTTGAAACAAACAATGTTTGGAATCTTGTTGAAATACCTAAGGACACTTTCACCATAGGCACTAAATGGGTGTTTTGAAATAAAGTATATGAATATGGAAACATAGTTAGAAAAAAAGCTAGGCTAGTTGCACAAGGCTACAGTCAAGAAGAAGGAATTGACTATGAGGAGACTTTTTCTCTAGTATCCATATTAGATTCTATTAGGATTTTACTTGCTTATGCTGCACATCTATATTTCAAACTATATCAAATGAATGTTAAGAGTGCTTTCTGAAATGGATATATTGCTGAGGATGTTTGTGTTGAACAACCACCTGGATTTACAAACCCTCATTTTCCAAACCATATTTTTAAATTATCAAAAGAATTATATAGTTTAAAGCAAGATCCAAGAGCGTGGTATGATAGGTTAAGTACTTTTCTAATTTCTAAAGGTTTTACAAAAGGTATAACTGGTCCTAATCTTTTTATAAAACGCATTTATAATGATGTTTTAGTTTTAAAAATTTATATAGATGATATCATTTTTGGATCTTCAAAAACTACATTATGTACTGATTTTTCTAAAATGATGCAAAATGAAATTGAAATGAGTTTAATAGGTGAACTCAAATTTGTCCTTGGATTTCAAATATTTCAAAAATGATGATGGAATTATTTTAACTCAAAGTAAATATACTAGAGATCTTTTAAAATGTTTTGGATAGGATAGCACAAAAATTAGTAACGCTCCCATGAGTACCACCTGTAAGTTGGATCTTGATGAAGATAGTAAATCTGTTGATCAAACCACTTATAGAGTAATGATTTGAAGTCTACTCTACCTGACTTCTAGTCTTCCTGATATTATGTTTAGTGTGTGTATGTGTGATCGTTTTCATGAAAACTCAAAAGAGTCACATTTAAATGCTGTAAAGATAATTTTTAAATACCTCAAGCATACTCCAAATTTAGGATTGTTCTATCCCAAAGGACAATCATTTGAATTAGTTAGTTATTCTGATGGTGATTTTTCTAGATGTAAGTTAGATAGAAAAATCACCTCTAGAACATGTCACCTTTTAGGCAAGTCACTAGTATCATGGTGTAGTATGAAAAAAAATTTGTTGCATTATCTACTGCAGAAGCTGAAAAAATAGATGCTGGAAGTTGTTGTGCGCAAATTTTGTGGATGAAACACACATTACTAGACTATGGATATCAATTCAAACATGTCCCAATAAATTGTAATAACACATGTGCTATTAATGTTTCTAAGAATCATATTTCTCATTCCAGGACAAACCATATTGATGTAAGACATCACTTTTTGACGGATCATTATCAAAAAGGTGATATCACTTTGGAATTCATTGGTACTGAATATCAACTTGATGATATATTCACTAAACCATTAAATTCGGAGAAATTAGACTACATCATACATGATCTTGGCATGATTAATCATAAATAGATATCTTACTGATCTAAATGTTCAACACTTTACTGTATTTTACTTTACGGTTTCATGCTCACTATTTTACAATTACTGTTTTATGCTTACAGTCTCACCGTTAAGACCCTGTGCTCACGGTCTGTTAACTCACTGTCTCACCGTGACTGCACAGAATGGTCACTGCCTCACCGTGACGATCACTAACGGCCTCACCGTGATGACTATTTTTCATCACACCGTAATGCCTACTCATGGTCTCACTGTGAAGATTATTTATACTCTTATTTTAACCCGTATCGCGGTAATTTTTATTTCACCACTATTTGATTTCTCGTGTTTTTGTTTTTATGACGATTGACATTCCCAAATGATAAAACATAAAGGTTTCACTCAATCTCTCACTCGAACTCTCTCCTGATCTCTCTCTCTCGAACCCTCTTTACCTTGTGAACCTCTTCTTCTCTCTCGCCTGAACTTTCAGTAGATGCCAAGGATGAAGTGTCTGTCTCCATCTACCCCTGAGAAGCGCCGCTCTAAGATATAGAAGAGGATACCGAGGATAGCTCCTGAAGGAACTCTAAACCCAAACCTGGTAAACCGTACCATAGTTCCTAAAAAATAAATTTGCCCTGAGTGGCTACTGTCTAGCAGATCTTTGGTCCTGAAAATCTTGAGAGAACAAGGATGGTTTGAATGGTTCTCTAGACAAGACAGATGGATTTATCCGAGATTGGTATCTCAATTCTACCAATATGTGAAGTTTTCCTTTGATTTTGGAGAAAAAATTATGGTGACCAGCTGGATCAATGGTCAGAAGTGTTCTTTCTCTTCAAGGTTGTGGGATGAATGCCTAAGGATTCCACATGATGGAGTTTGTGAAGACAACTAGAGAGGCCCTCCTCCTTCATCTAACATCTTAGATCTGGAAAATGATTTGGGAACCTTAACTTGTAATGGCACCAAGCGAAGGGCTATAGCTGCAGAGCTAGATGGAGAAACTAGACTACTATTCAAATTTGTTCAAAATTTTATTAGTCCAAGAAAAGGGGATTTTGTTGTAATGAAGTATCAAGATGTGTTACTAATTCACCTCTTGAAGAATGGCCATAAGATTAACCTATGCAAGTATGTTATTAACCATATCTGTGAGCTGATTAAAGTCAATTAAAAATACACCTCCTTGTTTTACTCAAGGATGATTTCATCCATGCTAGTTTCCAAAGGAATGGTTGGACCGAATGAAGAAAAGTTACAGGACTTTGATTTTTGCTTATCCAAGCCTATCATCAGAAGGATGAAGATTAGTTGGAACCCCTGGAAGAAGCAAAGGGTTGAGGATAATGATCAATTGTATAAGACGTTTAATCCTGTTGATTATCCAAGAATGCCTAAGAACCTAGGTGATCCTGGTATGGAACCAGATGAAGTTGTTGAATACTCATATGCTGAAGAAGAAGAGGATGTGGCAGCTGAAGTACCACCTGTTGAAGAGGCTGAAATATCTCAAAGAGAGGAAGTTGTTATTGAAAAGGAAAGGATGGTGGATACTTTAGTTATTCTTAGTGAGAAAGAAGCTCCTACTTCTAGAGAAGTTGTAAATCTGGATATCCAATATGAGGATGTAAGAGATTCTATAGTAACAGAATAAGAGAAAATAGCCATGGAAGAGTCTGCTGGTGTAAAAGATCTCCCAGTTGAAAAGCAAGCCAATCTGGAAGCACTGCTTGTGGAATAGTCGGTTCCTGAGATAATTCCCTCTACAGAAGAGAGGATGGAAATTTCATTTCAGTTGGAAAGGCAAGAGTTTTCTGAAGATATTGGAGATGATCTTGTGGATCGTTACCATATTTTTGAGGCTATATTTTCTAAAATGGAAGAATAATTTGACGGGGAGTAACCTCAAAACCTTGAGACTAGTCCATCCAAGTCTGTTGAATCTGAATATGAACCTGGTGATGAGACATACTCTGTCTACACTCGATATGTTTTCCCAAGCTTTTATGATGTGAAAGAGTCACAGCAAGTGACTAAAACTAGAACATATCTCTCTTATGTGTTTCAACTAAAGTCTATAGCTCATTCAGAACCAGAACTAGAACCAGAGCATCAATCTAAATCAGAATCTAAGTTTGAAGATGACTCTGAACCGTAACCAGAGCCTTCCCCACTACCTTTACCTACACTCTTACCCGAGCAACACTCCTTTGTAACTAAAGATGATCTGAAAGTCTTTGGAGAGACTCTTTTAGCTGGATTTGAGAAGATCTTATCCACTCAACCTCGTCTAGTTACTCAACTGAGTCAAGAAGATGCATCATTTATCTTGGAAAATATTATATTGTATATTCAACCAAGGATGATCTGAGAAATTCAAGAATTCAGAGTAGAAAATATGATATTGAGTGATGATGTTGCAAACCTGAAAAATATGGTAGAAAATTTGCAAAATGAGATGTCTTTAAGATCAGAGTCTGCTCCTGTTTCTGCCCCTACACATTTTTCTGCTTCTCCTGAGCCAACTGATTCCACCCTTGATAGAGAGATTTTGTCTCAAGTGCATCCATATCTACTATCTTTTGATGAGAATATTGAAAAAAGACACGCAAAAATGCTGGAACGTATGAGGGATCTTGTAGAAAATCTGAATAAGCTCACAGATGAATACACTGGATGCCTGTAAAAAGTTCTGAAACAACTTAATGTTCTAATCGAAGCTATCAAGGCTTCTCATGCTTTTGGTCAACCTTCTATTCCTCCTTTGGATGATTCTCTACTGAGATCCATAATCAAGGAAGAACTCCAGAATGCCTTTAGTGGCTTGGATCAGTCTTCTTTGTCAGAAGTGGTTAAGAACAGTGATCAAGCTTTGGACCTGGTTAGGATTCATTCAAAGATTGCCAGCGACGCTCAACGAGATATCACCAAGAAGATTGATGTCTATCTCAACCGTATTTTCTCTAAAAGTGATATGACAGATCACTTTAGATATCTTGTAGAGAATTTGAGAATCCCTCCGGTAACTCAATCTTTTAAAGCTCAAGTTCAGTAGCTTATAGAGTTCCCCAGATTGTTGGACAAATTTATGGAGAATAAGGATGATTTTAAAAAGGCTATGAAATATGGTGGTGAGATCATTACTGATTTCATAAATCTTTTGATGTCGTATCTTCATGTGTAGAGTACTGCTATAGTTGCTCCAGCTGCTGCACCCCTTAGACCTGGTCTACCTACCCATGCCCCAATTTCCATGATAGTCAGCCAAACTCTTTCTCAGATCTGGCCAGTCATTCTTGACCAACCGCAGCCTAGATCTTCTACTGCTCCTACTTTGGATCCATCCATTTTTGAAGGTCTACCCTTACCCTTATTGTCTACCACATCTGTGCCTTCCTCTACATCAGCACCAACTCCTACTGCTGATAAAGGCAAGGAAAAGGCGGCTCCCTAAAGATTCAAGGGACTGTTATCTTTTTTGATGGGATGTCATTTTTTGTTTACTGTTTGTATTTCTCCACTATGTTTTATTCTAAACCTTTTTAATGAAAAATGAAGGGTTCCACTTTATTCTCTCTGCTTTTTGATAATCCCAAAAGGGGGAGAAACAAGTACAAGTATTAATATTTTAATTTTCGAGTCTATTATTTTCTTTAATGTTGAATTTCATTTATATTTTTCCCTATACATGATTTCTGATCATCAAAAAGGGGGAGATTGTTAGACTCCTCATGCTTTAATCATGTTTTAATGACCACAAATCCAATTACTATTAACTAATCTCAATATTAATTAACCATAGTGTTAATGCTCTCCAATCTCAATAATAACTACACATCATGTTTTAATAATAGCAAGTCTTATTGATGTTAATTACTCTCTTTATTATTTACCAAGTATTATGCATGATCACCAATATCACTTATATTATCAAGACTTTATATTTATGATTCAAGTTCTCTTACTCTATACTGGTTTAGCTTAATCCATATTCTTCATATTACTGTCTTTGTCTAAATACAGATATTTTTCTTAAGTATAGAGACACCGTGATGTTTGAAACAGTAAGACAGACTATGTACAAGACACAGTCATAGTCAGAGAGACACTGTGAAGGACAAACCATGACCCAGACACAGTGAAGGACAAACTGTGACCCAGACACAGTGAAAGAAAAACTGTGACCCATACACCATGAAGGACAAATTGTGACCCAGACACTGTGAAGGACAAACAGTGACCCAGACACCGTGAAGGAAAACCCATGACCCAGACACCGTAAAGGACAAACCATGACCCAGACACCGTGAAGGAAAAATCGTGACCCAGACACCGTGAAGGACTAACTGTGACCCAGACACCGTGATCGAAACACCATGAGCTAGACACTGTGACATGGAGACATAGTGAATGAAATACTATGGAACATATACCGTGAAGAATACATCGTTTACATAATCACTGTGACACCGTTTATTAACTTTTTGTCAATATTATTTAAATAATTCAAACGGTCATATTTGATGGTTTTAATGCAATTAATGATATTTAATGATAGTTTTTGGCATGTCAGGAAACCATATCTCGTACCTATGAAAAGGAAATATTTCCTACTTCCAGAACTGGTGGAATATAAGGAAGATTGAGCTGCAGTACACGAACATGAGTGTGAATATACAACGAGAAGAACTTACATACGCACGACAACTCAAGAAACCCAAAGTGAATTGTGCTGAAATAGAAGAAAAATCCTGAGCACGAAGGAGAGATTGAAAGAATTACAAAGAACTCTCATGATCACAATCCAACACCACTGAAGAACACAAGAACACAAGCTGAACTATGACACACTGTTTTTCAACAAAAAAACCAGAGAAGGACTCAGAAGTAGTTCTGCTGAATCCAAAGAGTCCAGAGATGCATTGCTAATCACTAGAGCTTTTTAATCTCTTATCTATTCTCTCTAAGTGATTTGTTTATTTAATTTCGAGCAGTGTGGTGTACTCTGTATATCTCACACACACTCTGTCTCCTGCACTAAACTGGGGGATATCAAAATCCTCACTCCAAAACTCTTACCTCTTATTTACCAATATCAACTGTGGAAGAGGTCCTTGTGTGTCCTGGTCTTTATTTTATTTCCCACGAAGAACAGTGGTAGAGTTCCTTGTGTGGCCTGGACAGTTTTGTAAACTGTTGTTAACCCCGATCCTGGGTGTGGCTCAAATTTATATAAATTTGAGAGGACTAAGTCTCGGCTTGAGACTGAACCTCTTGTTATATCTGTTGTGCATATTTAGTTTAAGTTTAAAGTATACTACATACATCTTTTATATTCCACTTCTGTTACTTTGAAATACAAAACCATTTTAAAGTTACTTTGATGTTTAAATTAGCAAGTGTTTACACTTATTGTAAATCAGTAGGTTAGTTTCAAAAGTCATCTTAATCTTGTGATTGAATTAACTGAGACCCAATCAATATTTTAGAAGCTAAGTGAAAATTTACAATCTATATTAATTCACTACAGTTTAACTTGTTTTATAAATTGGGGGATTTGAAATAGACAATATTTTAACAGAAATTTTAATTGGAACTCAATTCACCCCCTCTTGAGTATCCACTCCGAACAACAGAATATATAATGAATATATATATATATATATATGATATTTATTTCATTAAAATAATTATTCATATGATTATATCATGATCTATTTAAGAGAACCAAGTATTACAAGTCAAAACATGAATGAAAAACAAAGCGGTTATTACACGAAGTATAAATTTAACATGAAATAATTAATAAAAAAAACTAATATAAAGTCATAAGTAATTAATATATGATATTATATATGTGAATATTGTTATATGGTATATTTATAATAAACATATATTTATTATACATTAGGTTTGAATGTATACAAAGGAAGTCAAGACTTAAGGTAAGGGATTTCCATCTCACTTTTATTTTTTGTAAAAGCCATGTTCACCACGTATTTATAATTTGTGGAATATATACTACACATTAATGTAATATATGGTAATTAAGATTAAATTAATGTTTATTCACATAACAATTTTATTATATCTATTTCATGTAGATTATGGCTCAAAAGTTACCAAATCGGTAAGGTAATTTTGTCTTAGTTTTCCTTCTTTGAGGAAAATGATATGTTATGAACTATATTATTTTAAAGGTTGTATATAATACCCTTCCAAATATTTTACCATTATTATACTTATTTTAATAATATTATAAGCTTCATGTAATTTTATTCTCTCTTTGGTCGAAAATCTATGTTTCATTAAATCATTTTTTCTAAAAATGTTATAAAAGAGTTTTAAATGTTCTTTTAACCATTTTCAAGAAAATAGATCTCAAATAAGATTAATTTTTTTTAAAATCATACATTATATATTTTAAGGTTTATTTCCAATGAAAATTATTTTCTAAATTTTTTCTGATTGAAAAATCATTTTTCAAAATAAAAAGGATATTTTCATCAACAATTTTTTTAAGTGGTAACTCAAAATTATATACAATATAAGAGAAAATTATTTAATGTTATTTATGTTTTACATAGTATATTATTAAATTATACCATTATTATTATTTTTGATAATTATTTATTCTTATAATTTAATTATATTTTTCAAACCATATTCTTTTACCCGGGTTTTTTTCTAATTAAATGACATTTATAAAACCCATTTCATTCTATGAGTTCTGATATGATGGAAGGTTTATGTTTTTTGTGGAACTCATATATATGTTTTTCATTATTTTATGGGTGGGACTTATATATCCTTCAAATTAATTTCGTAAAGATGTATATATCCTGAGATAATGATGGGCATCATGTCTATAGGCTTGATCCATTATGAAAGATGGGGAAACCCGATCCACTTTGAGAAGATAGGGAAATACAATCCTCTACAAGGAAATGACTCCAACAAGGGATGGTGGTGTGTCACAACTAGTTGGTGTTTTCCCCATGAAGTTCCATATTATGTTTTGGAAATATTTCTTAACTTGTATGGAATGATATTATATGTTTATCAGTCTGCCACAAATTCCATATCATATTCTTATGTTATTATTTCATGGATTATTCTCTTCATTCCCTTATGATTCATGTTTCATGAACTCCCAATATTTATGAAATTTCACTTTTTTAGGATCTTTGATATAATGGGTATGATTCACTATTTTCAGGATCAAGTTCTCATTCCCTTATTCTCATGATATTCTTATATATGTCTCTTTTTTTCCATTACTGAACATCTGATCTCAACCATTTTATGTTTCCTTTCCCTAGATTATGAAGATAAGTATTATGTATGATGTGTCCAAATAGGGTTCTTGTAATAAAAAATCAAGTATGAGATAATGTATATCACTTATGTACCAATATTTTTTTCATACTTCCAAAGGCACTAAACTATTAAGACCATTAAGCTTTTGTTTTTGTAATGTAATGATTATTCACTTAAGAAGATGTATTATCCATTTATGGAAATCCTATGTTGTTATAATATAAAGTTAAAAATGTAACTTAATCATCTATAAATTTTATTTTTAAAATTTATTTTGGAATATGACTCCTTATATTCAAATCTATAGAAATTTGGTGCCGTTTTACATTAATTAAACACATATAATTTATTAATATTTCATGTATTTACAAGATTTTCACCCAATTAACGTATAAAACGACACCGCATGACCTCTATTAATCAAAAAATTTATCTATTTCGAAAGAATTATTTCTAAAAAATAATTTCCATCCTTCCTCACCATATATTTTAGGTTATGGTCTCACAAAAAGACCATCCTATAAATTTTAAGGTGTAAGCTAATGGTGGTTTTCAAATGAAGAGGTATAACTCTTAACTAAGTGTTTTCATGTTTATTTATTCTTCAAAATCCTTCAAATAGTTTACAACAATTCTAATATATAACATCAGTATCATCTAAATAATGAAATTTTATTATGTTAACAACAAAACCTGTTATCATGTCTTTTTCCATCATATGAGATATGAAAACATCGCTCATGAGTAAGTGTGGACTACCACCTCTACAAAAAGATTAATTTAATTTTTCATCATTAAAAATCAATGTTTATTGAAAATGAATTAATTACTAAATATTATTTTCAAGAAATAATTTTTATTATATAAAGAAAATATATTTCTTACCTTCATACCCTTCCATCTGTTGGAAAATGATAACATCATCTATGAGTACATGTAAACCACCACTTACTTGAAGTGATGTGATTAATTTTTCATGTCATTAATTAATTGATAAATATTAAATTGTATTTAATGTATATAATTTATAATTATTTCATGATTAATATTCTATAGATGATGGAATCATAACCCCTTTGACCATGGTTAACCTACTGAATTATTTTTTGATTATTATTAGAACTTTTGATATGAGCCAAATAGATTTAGTAAATATATAATAGATAGTAAAAAATAAATTAAAAGTAATAATGATAGTGGAATAAACATGAAAAAGGTTATCAATAAAGTATAAAACTAATATGATTATATTATTTAGTTTTTAGATAATGTGGGGAATGAGTCGGGACTTAAGGTAAGGTGTTTCTCATCTGAATTTCCTTTCATTGAGACTCATTAGATGTTCACAACATATATAATTTTATATGGTGTACATAATACTATATGGATGTCTTATATAATTCCTTTTATTAAATTAACATGTTTTACAAATCCTTTTCAGGTACTCTCCTTAAATTATCTCTTGATTCAAAAGTTAATAAATTGATTATGAATTTTTCATTAAAATTTGGTTTTAAACGTTTTAAACTGACTTTCCTCCATGTTATTTTAAATGATTTAGGAATTTTATAATAAATACTTAAGAAATTGAAAATTAAATTTCAAAAAAAAATAACTTTCTTATCAATGTTTTAAAACGAACCGCTTCAATATTTTCTGAACAATTCATTTTTACTTTATTTAAATGTGGTGTGAAAAGAATTTATTTTTAATGTATATGAAATGAGTGTATTTATATATAATCGTATTATTTATTAATTACAATTTTTCATCTAAAATGTTTAATGTTTTTTAAATAATATACTTTTCCTGTTATTCTAGTATTTTTTTAGTTTATAAATGTTTTGTAAAAGAAAAATATATTTCCTTTCATTATTAAGATATGACTAAAAATGCTTTTTATTATGGGATAAAATACCAATTTTAAGGTTTTAATGATGAAGAGTCTGTATTATCAAATGTTGTGATTTTAATATTTTTGTGAAAAGTGAATTTATTATGTTATTTGATTTTTAAACATGTAACTCGGGTGTTATTAAGGAAAGTATGAATGGAGGGTAAACCCAGACACTTATGTATCCATGTCTATAATTTTTTGGGTGGGTCCTTATGGAGTTAACTTATGTAATTTACTCTAAAGAGATTTTTTATGGATGTAATTACTCAAATTAAGTGATGAAGTTAATAGTTGTAAATTTCTCAAGTGAGAATGTTAGAATTATTCTATTTTGTGATTCCATGATGAAGGTATAATGCCCCTAACTCCTACATGGTTTATATATTATTGAAAATGATATTCAAGGAAGTATTTTAACTAAATATTTTAAAAAATAAGTTAACAATTTATAGGAAGATTTATGATATTCTAATGGGGAAATTATTTTTAATGGTAAAGATTTAATGAATTATGATTTTGAATTTATGCAAGATAAAAAAAAGTTTTTATAAAAAAAAATAAGCACGAAAGTTTATTTCAAGAGTAAGTTACTATTTTGAGTTAAGATAATATTATGAGAAAATCAAAACTTCTATATGGTTTTTCATGTTTTTTAAATACTGATTTTTTTTTCCTTTTATATCCCTTACTAAACCTTTTTTTCTCATCCAATATTTTCGAAATAAAATCCAAAGTCTTCAGGTAGAGTATGAAATTTTTAAAGATAAATATTTTTTCATGTATGTATATTAAATTGTGTGGATGTTTTCTGAATTAAACATGAGTTTAAATTTAAGAATCCTATTTTTTGTAGGGGGAAATGGACACTGAATAGACGTATCCACTTTTTAATCTAATGGTTTGATATATATTATTTTTTCCTATTTATTTAAAATTATAAACCAAAATGATCCTTGAAATGTAATAAATTGAAACCTTGTTAAAAATCATGTAATTATTGGTTATTTTATGTATGGGGTGATATATTATGCCTACTAATATTAGGATTCCATTGGATGTCTCCAATGATCCACCATTTTGGATTATTAATACTTTGTTATTGGGCCTGGTATTGGTAATAATGATTATGTGATATTCACAAAGACACTCAATAACTAGAATATGAAGGTTTGGATTAATCCTAGGTTCAGTGGTAAAATCCAATGATTTATAGTGGTTATTTATTTACACCTCTACACTATATTATTTATAGTTTATCTAAACATGAAACTTGTATATAAACTATATTTAATGGTAATGTGTGGGATCGTGAATGTTGTATGTTGCTAAGTTATACTCACACCATGCTTAGGTGGCCATGTCTCTCTGGTGACTGAGGATATATTTACTCATCTTAGGTTAAGGTTGGAAACATGCCTATAGTTTCATGATCACACAAGATATCTTGGATAGACTGGAGGTAGGGTTGAGGTATGACTTAGTGATGTATTAGAACCTTAAATCATTTAATCCTTTATTTCTTTCATATCAATGATTTCACAAGTGGGCGATCAGTCCTGTTATATTGTAATGCTACTGAGTTAATCTATTTTCATGTTTCGAAAATCATTTATTATTAATGGTTCTTGTTTATGTCATTGGTGTTTTCCATTTTTTGTTGATGGAAGATGTTTGGTTGTTGAATTTTATTTCTAACTCCAATATGGAGTTATATTCTCCCCATGATATTACTCTTGACCTTGATACTAGTTTTCATCCTCTGATGTATGACCAGGCGTGCATGAGGTCCCAAGGACTACTCCTTCAGTCTGACCACCACTCAATTGTCACAGCTCGGGGGAGGTTGTTAAATTTCTATCTTTCATGGGTGATCATCATCAATCATTGCATAATTTTCAGTGGTATATACAACGTAAGGTATATGGTATACAATTCTTTTCATTTCCACATTATGTATGTTTTCATATTTATATTATAACTCCCTCAGAATAAGTAAATATAATTTCGAATTGTTTTTGATATACAAAACATTGAGAAAAATTCAATAATAATTTATTAAAATTAATTCCAAGAATTAATAATTTATAAATACACAATGGGAAAACTGATTAATTTAAACTCAATCGTAATTTTTATGAAATAAGGTTAAAGTATAAAATGGTAATTTTCTAATAAAAGAAACATCCTTTTTATTTTGTATATTCATTTAAAAAATAATTCTATGAATTTTATAATTTTAATTTGATAAAATAATTTTTTTTTGAATTTATCATGAAAAAATTATATATTTTTGAAATTTTACAGTTTTTTCAATATTAATTGACTTTTAGGTAAATAAGGAAAATACCATGTTTTAGAAATACTATTGTTTTTTTGACATCATCATGATATAAGAATGACATAAAAGTTTTTAATGCTTTTTTATAGAACAAATTTTTTTAATCATTAAAATAAAACATTTTTAAATATTATGATGAATTTTGAAATATGGGTATCACATTTTAAATCCCATTTAATTTTATATTCTTATAAAAGATTTTTTTTAAAATATTTAGTTATTTTATTATTTACAAGTTTAAATTAATTTTTTGTTTGGTTTTATAAAACAAAACACTAATTTTTTATTATTAAACTAATAAAATTCATGTGGATCCATTCTATATAATATTTTGTTGTAAGTTCATTGTTAATCTTAAAAGGGGAATTTTCCTAAAAATGGGTTTTCATTAAATATTTTCATGATTATATTAAAATTAAATTTTACAACCTATATAAATTTATTCTTATAAAATAAATGTAATATTATTAATCACCATAATCAAATTATGTAGTAATTTCCTTTTAATTGTTCATCATAATGAATAGTTACCATAGTAAAAATTAGTCACTATGGAAGGAGTTAAAAAGGTTAATTAGGGGGTTAAACTAAGAGATGAGGCTATAAATATCACTAAAAAATTCCAAAATTTTATTAGATAGGAGTATCTACACCCTAAATTATTGTATATTTTAATATTTTCCCATTTGTTTTCCACATTCTCCTTTATGACATCACTTTTATATTATAAACGTAATATTTAAATAAAATATCACTCTCATTAACTTAATAATATATAATTATAATGATATGCATTGAAAATATATATGAAAATTTAAATATAATAATATTTTTAATTAATAAATTTAATATGTGTTTTTTAATTTTTATAAAATAATATTATAATTATCTAAATTTAGTACATAGCATCGACACAACACATGTTAATGTTTTAGAAGAATCAAGTAAATTATTTCATAAAAAATTAAAAGTGATATAGTTTTCATTAATGACAATTTTACATATATTTTTTCTATAGTTATGAAGTTTAATTTATTACTTAGGTTTTTATATTCTAACTATATTTTTATCTTGATATTTTTTAAGTAAAATTATGTTAATTATACTAAAAAATTCCTTTAATGATAATAAATGTTAAAAATATATTATTAAATAATTTAAAAATCATAAAAATATTATAATAGTACAATTGGGATGATAAATGGTCTAGTATACCATATATTATCCATTAATGAGACACTATTCATTTTAAAATTTCATTCTTGGCCTTAGATATTGAATATTTTTTAGAAAGCTCCTGAGTTTTTCCATTAAAAATAGTCTCAATATATCATTTAGAAAGAAAAAAATGTGTTAGGTTTTATATTAAATATATACCCAAATACCTATATAATCTTTTCATACTATGTCCTTAAGACCCTAGTGTTTCTATAAACATCCCCTCTAAAGGCCTTTATGTTCAATTGAATGGAAAATATCAATAGAAGAGGTAATCATCTTAATCGAGTTCATTAATGTTATTTTCTTCTTAAACTTCATACAAATATTCTACTAAAATATTAATATAAAAACATCAATATCATTATTTTATTTCAATATTATTTTATTTATGGGACAACCATCATCTACACATCTTTCATTCATTGAAAAATTAAAATTTCGCTCATGCGTATGTGCAGAGAACCATCTCCACGAATGAAATATTTAATTTTTCATCACAGAATCACATGGATCATTATAAATATTTATTTAATAATATAATATGATATAAATTATATAATTATGATTCTGAAAATATAAATCATTACCTATATTCCTTTATTTTGTTCTGTTGAAAAATTAAAATAGTATTAGAGTGTACGTGCTAACAAGCACCACCATGAATGGTGTATTTTATTTTTGATAATTTTTTTATATGTATAGTTATAAAGGTATATTTAATCAATAATTATGATATTTATGTATTTATTTAAATTATATAGTTTATAAAATCATGAAGAATGTCTAAGAACCATAACTATTAAATCAGAACATGCATAAAAACTAAAAAATTAACAACAAGATATTTCTTTTAAGAAAGAATAATTAATAAATGGGTAAGATGAAATTATAAGTGAATGGGATGTAGTATTATACGTATAAATATGGTTCTGAAATATGATTTAAAATAAGTCAAATTTTATTAAAAATTAGGCTAGAACAAACTCGAACAAGTGGACGTCCAAGGGAAAAGTATTTTTAGCTGAATTTCATATCATTGGGTTATATCACTTCTTCATTCACCATGTCATGATAATATTGTTTCTTTCATGGACTATTATTTTTTATTTTTTATTTTTTATTTTTTTATTTACATTTTTCTATATATTTTTACACATAATTATTTCATTGATGGATTCTTATTTCATAATTTATATTCTTTATAAGGGTTATTGGTATCAATTTCAAATTCCATAACACATGTTTCATAATGTGGGACGTGATTTATTTTATATGGTAAAACAAATTCCCCATGAATTTATTTTGAAAAATTCCTTCATGGAAATTAAGTGTTTGAAAAATCATATTATGTTCATTAAATGGGTTTTTATTAAATTGTTACAAAAAATATTATGGTTTCTTGTGTAAATAATATATCATTGAAACTTGTTTTTATTTATGTATCTATATTAATTTATATGGTGTGTATACTAAAAATGTTGTATATAATATAATAAATCTATTTATACTCATTTTATTTTAAGTTCCTTTATCAAGTTATTTATTTCATAGGGTTCTTTTTAAAAATATGTTATGGGTATTATTTTAAAACATTACTTTATATATCTTGAAGTATTTTACCAAAATAATTTTCATCCATTTAAAAGTTCATTAAATTTTTTAAACAATTACATTTTATTAAATTAAAAGACTTACTGATGTTTTTCTAGGCCATTTGACTTTCATTGAAATGTTTTTCAATGGAATCTTCATAACGTTTTCATCATGGGATACTTTTTATGCTCTTTGAAAAAGTATAAAATAATTTTTTTAAAATGTTTAATACATTATTTAATTAATTATACACAATTTTATTTCATAATTATTAGCATTAGTATTTAATTATCCATGGTTTTTCATAGAAAATAATTTTCCCATTATTCTGTGAAATTTTATTTTTTAAAAGGGTTACCAAAAGAAAGAGATATTATTCATGTTTAAAAAATTAAATTTTAATTTCTTTTAAATTTTTGTTCCAAATATATATCAATACAATTAAATTATTATGATTCACTATAGATATTTTAATATCATTCAATCCATATTATTTATTTGGATGTATTATGATGATATTTTAGAAAATTGTCATGAAACCCTTTTATTTTTTGTCAAGTTATTTAAGCTATGATGGAATGATAAACCTATTTATGCATCTAATGGTGACATAGAATGATTATATGTGTTTTCTTTATATTATAGTTATTTTAAATTTTATATGATTGTGGTTTAGTCTAATATATTTCTCTAATGAATTGGGTAATGATATGTTCTATAGAGGAGAAATGTTGTTAGAGTGGTTGTAATGATAATTTCTCAAGATTAAAACTCCATTTTTATAATCTTTCTATGATTCTTAATGGAAATATTTTTATAAAAAAAATATAATTCTTGAAGTACTTTTTATGACCTTATAAATTTGAAAATTTTGTTTTCAAATAAAATATTTTCCATTCATAAGTTCTCATGTTTTCCCAAGTAATATTCCTGATTATTATTTTACCCATAGTTGTGGGATTGTTCGATGGAATTTTTGATATATTAAGTGGAAATTTGTCTTTTTTGGGGTATGAAACACTTATGTTATATCAAAGAACATTTATTTTATTCTCATACCAATATTACTATCATACAGTCTCTAATGATCTTTGATTATTAATGCTTATGTTTAACTTTACTAAGTATTTCATATCACCATTCTTATGTTTCTATTTTCATGGGTTATGAATAATTTTTTATGATATGTTTATAAGGGTATAGTGTGTGGATAATTTTGTAAGATATGTTTAATCTTTCTTATTGAATAATAAAATTTGAATATAATTGAAAAATGACTATTTGATGTGAAAGACATGGGCTATGTTAGTTAATGACTTATCTTAATTATCTAAAACCTAACCATAATATTTCATGGATATGAAAGTGGACCAATTATGTTTGTTGATAATGTAATTATTTATTGTCATAATTGAGTCACATCTATTAGTATCAAATCTATTTTTTAAATAATATTTTTTTACCATTGGATCGGGCTGTATGGTTTTGGGGTGTTATAGTTTGTGTAAGGCCAAGGTTTTAGATAAATTTATAGGTTGATAATTTATCTAATGAGTATATTTTAAGAGTTTTGGATAACATCATGTGTTAATATGTCTATGTTTTGTCATAAGTTTAATTTTATTGTTACCCTTTTGAGGTTTTATCTAAGGGGGTCTTAAAAAGATTAATCGTATTATGGGAGATCTTAATTAGGATTTAATACATTATTGAGATATATATATATATATATATATATCCCATTAGATTAAAATGTAATTTAATATGAAGTTTATTTTTGAATAATGTTATTATAATTTTTTGGAAATATGTTAAAAGGCATCAGTAACGTTTTGGGTTAATATGTTCTTCGATGTTAAGGTAACTGTTGTTAATTTGGAAAAAGGTTTATCATATTCCTGGAATAATATAGAGTTAAGGTGAGTGATAAATTATTGTAAAACATTTGATTTTATGTTTAAATGTTTCATATTATATGAGGAATATATATTAACTTAAATTTTGGATTCAAGTGTGATTATTTTATGGGGATTCACATAGTTTTGGGAAAATATTGTATGTTTTAGAGAATATATGATTAGGGTATATACATGTTCCTTTATAGGTGATTAATGCTGTTTGTAGAAAAATTTTATCTTTATCTTAGAATAATATGTGATCAAATATTTATTATTTTTTGTTTTTAATTTGGTGAGACATATTTTGATGAGTTATAGGTTTAATATTTATGAGATGATTTAAGTTGATTATTTGATGTTATTATTGAGTATTAAGAAATTAACATATTATTTCATTATATGAAGGTTTATTCATTTTCATAAATTATTTTAACCATTTTGGTTTTGAAAATTTTCTATATATAAGAGGAATATCTTGACATCTTTTAATGGATTTTATAATACATTAAAAGTTTATTTTTCATGATTTAGGCTTGAAAAAGTAATCTTAGTCATTCATCACTAAAATGTCAATGGAGTAAAAAGTAAAAAATGATCAAAGAAAAAAATGGATGAAATTATGATTATAAAAATAGAGTAAGTCTATTTTCTTATATTTTCTATCTTGATTGTAAAATAACTCCTCAATCACAAGTAAAAGGAAAATAAACCTATTATATCATATCACTCATTTGTAAGGTTGTGTTTACAGAAACTCATTCATATATATAGTTTTGAAATTATTTAACAAATAGGAAAATTATCAATCATAAAAAAATAAACTTTTTATATTACTCGAATATCAATATGCTTTCATTTTTTTAATATAAAATTTAAATTGTAAGGATGTAATTCTATTAAGGGGAAAAGACAACATAATACCCTGAGAATATGTAAATATCTTGTTAAAAAAACTGTGATATATATAACACCAAAATAAATTAACAAATAATTTATAAAATTAAATATAATTAGAAATAAATTATGAATATTTAGTTTTTATAAAAATGAGACAACACTCCTTGTGGATTGATATGAAAAAATTTAAACTATAAAAGAACAATTTTAAAAAAATCTATTTTCCTTTATATTTTTTATTTTCATTCGGAATATGATTTTATAAATTTATCAATTAAAATTTTATGAAATGAAATTCATTTTAGAATTAATTATGTCAAAATTATCTTTGGCTAACTTTTTCAGTTTTTTTCAAAATTATTTGACTTTTAGGTGAATTATGGAAATAATGTTTTTCTAAATACTATGTTTTTTAGGATATCATCATGATATAATAATTATTTAAAAGTTTATGAAATTTTTTTAATTGACCATATATTTGTTAGAGTATTAAAATTTAATATTTTAAAATATTTTAAGGATTTGGAAACCAATGTACGGTTTAAATACTAAGTGTTTTATTCTAATAAAAAACTATTTTGATCGGTTTCTATAATTAAGTATTTAAAAGTTTGAATTAAATTTATATTTGGTTTTAAATTAAAATAATAATAAAAAATTCATTGAAAAATAAAATTTATCGGATTCAATTCTATAAAAGATTTTGGTGTAAATTCATTTTTATTCTTTAAAGGGGTATTTTTCTAAAAAATAATTTTTCATTGCATTTTTCAAAATTATTTAAAATTAAATTTTTTCAACTATAGAAATAAAAAATTGTAAATTTAATTCCATATTTTGAAATATAATAATTAAATTTTTTAATAATTTTCATTGCATTTTTTTAATAAATTGTTATGATGTTAAAAATTAGTCATCACAGTATGTCATAAAAGGGCTAATGAGGTTGTTAAACTAAGATATAACACCAAAAATACATATAAAAGTATCATAAAATTTATTTTATGATTTTATTTAATCATTAAAGTATAAAATATTATAAAAAATCCATTTCGTACCATTTTATTGGATTATAACATTTATTTTATATTATAAAGTTTGTATTTACAAAAATGGTACTTGCACTCCCTTAAATACTTATCATGATAATGATATGTATAAATGTAATTAATTAATGGTTAAAGATAAAACTATTTTTTATTAATAAATTAAATGTGTTATGGTAATTTATTTTTAATTTTTAATTATAATATTAATATCTAAAATTATTATACAGCGTCGACACAATGCTTGTAGAAGATGTAAATAAATCAAGTAAATAATCTTAAAAAAATAAAAATAATTTTTTTTGATTGATTGTGGTGTTAAAATATTTAATATTTAATTATAAATTATAAGTGGTTATTTATGTGTTTATATAATAACTTATTTAATTTATTTGTGGTTTTAAAGTCCGATTATGTGTATATTCCTAAAAATTACTTTGAGGATAATTAATGTCAAAAATTATATTACTAATTTAATTAAAAATAATAAAAATATTATAAAAGAAAAAATGGGATGAAAAATATTATAAAATACCATAAATTATCCATTAATGAGATTAGATTAATTTTTTAAACTAAATTATTGATCCTTAAAGATTAAATATTTGAGAAAATGTCATTGATTTTTGCTGATAAAAATTTACCCAATATAAACATTTAGAATGAACACATGATTTCATTTTTCCCAAGATATTATACCAAAATACCTCTAAAAATATTATACCATTTCCATAATCTGATTTTGTGACCATAAACCTCTCTTCTAAAGTCTTTAAGTTCAATCAAAATTAGGATATCATAAGAAGAGGTAATTTTCTTAATAGAGTTCATCAAAAGTTTATTTCTTATCCAAAAACCTAAAACTATTCTAAAAATAATAACATAATAAAATTATTATCATTATTTTAATGATATTATATTATTTTTATGTAACAACCATCATCTAAATTTTTTACATCCGGTGAAAAATGTAAATGTCGCTTATGTGTACATGCAGACATCCACCTCCGTGAATGACATATTTTATTTCTCATCCCCAACTCAAATAGATAGTAATAAAAATGGATTTTATGAGTTAATATGATATCAATTAAATTATTATGATTATATAAAGTTAAATAATTATCTATGTTCCTTTATTTTTCCATTTTGAAAATTTAAAAATTCGCCAGTGTGTGTGTGTGCGGACTACCACCTCTATAAAGACATATTTTATTTTTCATAAGTTTCATACATGGTTTTTTATAAAAAAATATTTAATTTTTAACTAAAATATATTTTCATAATTATTATTTTATAGGTGATGAAACCTTGACTAAGGTACAAGTACTGGAACCATCAAATCAAAACAAGCATAGAAAACTATACAGTTAACACAATGATATTATTTTATAAAAGAATTATTAATAAATATGTGAGAAGAAATTATAAATAAATTTAATATAGTAAGATAAATATAAATATAGTTCTTTTAAAATATTTATAATAAACAGAAAATTATTTTATATGAATTTAGAATACATCTGATCAAGTGGAAATCCATTGTAAAATAAATTTTAACTCAATTTTTATCATGGGGTTAATCACTTCTTCATTAACTATGTTGTAATATGATTTTGGGTGTTATGATATATTATTTTTTGTGATATATTTCAAATTTTTTATTTTTATTGATATTTATTCCATATAATCATTTAGTTAATGGATTCCTATTTCAAATTTTATGATCTTTGTAAGGGTTCTTGGTCTCAATTTTAAATTCTTTGAGATGTATTTAATGTTATATACCATGATTTACTTTATTTGGTACAATTACTGACCCATATAAGTAATTTGAAGAAAACAAATCATATAAATTATGTTTTTAATAGAATAATATTATGTTATTTCATTCAATGTCAATTTTATTCAAGAATTACCAATGTTGTAATTGTTTCTAGTCTCAAATTTACTTTATTGGGACATGTTTCGATTGATGAACTTGTATTAATTTATATAGTTTATATATTTCATATTTTTCATATAATATCATGAATCTATTTATACTAATGGTATTTTAAATTCCTACTCAATTTTTTTCTTTCACAAGGTTTCTGATTTTAAAATCAATAAGGGGTTTAATTTTAAAATATTTCTTAAAAAGTTTTGAATTATTTTTAAAAAAAAATTTACTATGTGTCGATGTTTTTTAAAATGTCTCAATAATTAGATTTTATAAATTTAGATTATTTCTTAATGTTTTTCCCATTTTATTGTAATTTCATTTAAATGGTTTTTAAAATAATATTCTTAATGTTCTCTACATGGGTTACTTTTGACTATGTTAACTAAATTATTAAATGAATTTCTTGTTTAAACCATTATAAAATGATCACTTTTTAATGAAAAAAATTCCTTTATATATTATTATTATCCTTTTTACAAGTTTACATGTTTTTTCAATGAAAATCACTATCAAATTATTCGATCAAATTTTAGATCTTAAAGGGTTTCCAATAGAAAAGGATATTTATTCTTTTTTTTAATGTAAATTTCATATGATTTGATAATTTTTTTCATATATGTCAAGATAATTTGAATTATTATTTTTATTCATATGGTTTATATTCTAATGACTTTTTTCTACCTTATTTATTTTTATTTATTTTGATGATATTTTAAATAAATTTTCATAAAACCCATTTCTTTTCCATGGGATGTTTATGTTATGAAGTAATGGCGATTTTTTTTAATTTTATAATGAATGGTAAGGACCATATGTGTTTTATTCCTATTATGGTCCCTGGAAGTTTTAAATTATGATGGGTGGGTCAAATATATCCCTTCAATGAATTGGGTAATTGTATTATATCCATAGGAGACATTTAAGAATTAACCATGAAGGTTAATCCTTTGAAAGGGTGATTGTAAGGATAAAGTCCCAAGAATCCTATATTTTTTTATTCCTTATATAATGGTTAATATATATATTTTTATATTTTTATAATAAAATAGTTTCATGATTTAATGAAATTTTTTGATCTTTTAAAGGGGAAATTTTGGTTTCAAAAGAAAAGATATTTCGTTCATGAGTTCTCATGTTTTTCCACATAATCTTCATGATTAATATTTTACACTAGGTTATAGGATTATTTTATGGAAATCATGATCTAAGATTTAGAAAATTATCTACATCATGTTTTTTTTGTATAAAAATATTATGTTATATCAAAAACTTTTATTCTTTTCTAATATCTAAATGGCCGTTTTTCTCTCTTATGGTAAAAGATTTTGAATGCCAATATTTTAACATAATCATTGTTTGATATCACTTTTATTATATTTCCATTTTCATAGGTTGTGAAAAAAATTAAATATTTTGATAAAAGTATCATCTTTGGATAATTTTATGGGAGATGTTGATGTATTCTAATCGAATAAGAAAATCATGATATAATGGAAAAATCCCATTTTATGATAAATACATGGGTTATGTTAGTTAATGGTTTTTAATAATTATCTAAAACTATAACCCAAAAATTTCTTCGATATGTAAGTGAATAATTTTTTTACTGACAATGTAATTATAGATTGTTAAAATTGAGTTGTATATGTTGGTATCAAAGCCGGTTTGTAATGAAAAAGTTTGTAGCATTGGATCTCGGTGTGAATGTCTGGTGTGTTATATCTATGAATAGATATCTTGGGTAAGTTATTTTTATCACTTCTTCAAAATCTATTAAGTTATAATAAACTACTAATAATCCCAAAAATGTTATCAGACCATCCAATGTACTTAGTGTTTCAAAAAAATTGAAAATGAAGTTGTTATAAATAATATTACAAATTGTATTTCAGTTGTAAAATGTGATACCTTGTATTATTCTGCTAGTTATATATCATGATATATGATATCATAATTCATGACATGCATGAAACTTATATATTTACAATAGTTATGGTGCATGACATGTTTTTATCTTAAATGTTGATTGCTTATGCATGTTTATGAAAAATCGAGTATCAAATAACTAAGGGGATGTCAAGATCTAACGGAAAATATTTTATAGTATTACTGGATATTATTGGGATAATAAATTATAAAATATGGTTTCCTTTTATATTATACAATTGACTATCATTTATAATATAAGACTATAATGGTTTGAAGAACTGGATTATCAAATGTATATGATGATCCATCCCAGATTATAGTAATTGTACAGATTATGACTCATGATTTATCATAAAATACACTTGAATTAAAAAAATTATTTTTCATAAATTTTTATTATGAATTGAATTAATTATTTATGAATTGTTTATCAATTATTATAAAAGGTATTTGTTTTAATATATTTTAATATATATAAAATTATAAATTATTTATTTATAAATGGTATATCATTAATTAATAAATTTCTATGAAATATTTAGTATTAAATATTTCTTAATATTATATATTAGTATTAATATAACTTTTATAAAATTTTATGGCCATATTTATGAATTAGATAAAATTTTTTATCTATTTTATCCCAAGGTTAATCTATAATGAGTTTATAAATGAAAAAATAATGTATAATATAAAGCGTTTATATTTTATAAAATTATAAAATATTCATTATAATTTATTAAAAATGTTCAAATGAAAAGGGACTTATTTGGAAATTATTTGAAACTTATCAAAAGAGTTTTCATAAAATTTATATGATCCATGGTTTAGAAATAAAAAAATAAATATACTAAATAATATGAACAACTAATATTATGAGGTAGATTTAATGTGTTTATATTAAAAATTATGTAATATCATTAATAAATGAATCTAAATTTGTAAAATTTTATGAGAAATCTTTTATTTTTGAATTTTTCATAGATATAAATTTTATGTATCAATTTTTTAAGTGTATATTTATTTAAAATTTATTCCCTTATATATGCATACATATAAATTATTGATATTAGGAATATGTGTATGATTTATTTTAAATTTTTTAACTAAATATTATAAAATTTAGAGGATAGCATTACATTTTAGGTACATCAACATATAATTTAATTTTAATCCATCTTGACCTTTGTTTATAAAAAAATTATAAGCATGAATTCAGTTATATAATGTAGTTTATACATATTAGTTATTAGAGTTATTATGAGTTAGATTATATCTTGATTAGAGTCTCTTTTAGAAGATTGACTTGGGCTCGAACTTCCTACCATCCTAGAGGCTACGCTTTGTTATAGAAAGGTGGTTGTGGGCTATCTATAACTATATAAAAAATCTTATGGTGATTATTAATGTTATATAATTCTAAATCTTTGCTTAAAATTTCATGCACTATATTTGTAAGATTCAATTAGATATGTGTAAATATGTTTTGATTGTATTCCTTGATTTGTAACACAAACTTGTGAGTTTTGTAAAGAGTTACATATCAGTATGTATTCGTTATATTGATTTGGAAGTGGTAATATAATTCAAATAATAAATACTAATAATCATACATACATAAAAGGAAAAAACATGAGATAATATAGTGTGATTAAATCCCCTTCAAAACAGTAAGTGTTATATTCCTTCCAAAAAATAACTTTTCATTTAATTGATCATTCATTATGGGTGACCATAATGATTAGGTTCCCATGAATTATCTTGTGTAATGATAGTATAAAATGTGGTGACCAAAACCATTAGGTTCTTTTTTCTTAGCATTTTATTTTGGAAAAACATAGTTAGTAACCCCTGACTATTACGATATTAGAGAAATAGAGTTGAGTGAATCAAAATCGTTGATTCTGATAATAATTTTATCTTCCTTACTATATAAGATTCATATATGATATGATTACAAATTATTTTCTAGTAGATATTTTGATGGATTATTTATTGAACAACTTAGTGTAAGTCATGATGAAATATATTTCTTGTCCTACAAATGGTTATGATGAATCTAAAATGGGTTATCATTTTAGTGGGATCTAATTTAATATAATTCCTTATTAAGTGGTAATAATACCTAATAATCATCTAATAAATTTTTTTATTATAGATAATATAATCATCATAAAAAATATCATTTAAATTAATCCTTAAGAAGGAGAATGTTAATTTAATCAACTCTTGGGACTGGTAACTTATTAAAGGTTATTATGTAAGAAAAACTATATATATAATATAAATACATTCCTAGAAGCCAATTATTGAAGTTTTTCAATAGGTGAATATAGATGTTAATGTGAAGCATAAACATGATTCACTTATGGTTTCAATGGAATTAGATATGAAATGAACTAAGTAATTTTATTCTTCACTCATATAGTCAATGTGATTGAGATTCTCAATGACTTGGTGAGACTATAGGTTTCTATAAGGAATATTCAAGTTAAGGAAATAATCGTATTTTCAACTACATAAATTTTCAGAAAATATGAATGAATTCAATATATTTATACCTAATATTATCATGTTTCTAGAAAATATAAACTGGAAAAGTGATGTGTATATTTTGGTGTTCTAGATAGTACAAGTGAGTAAAAGTTAAAACAAAAAGAAGAATATTTTTAGATATTATAATGATGTTTATTCAAGAATCTAGTCCAGGGTATTAGAATAGAAATGTAATATCTGGAAGGGGTAGTAATGATTCCACAGTTTGAATTATTCAAGAGACCTTATAGAGTTTTGAAACTCTATTGAATGTTCCTGATATGTTTCAGCGTTATAGAAATAAATTTATTGATTTATATATCGTATATGATACAAAATGTATACTTTAAAAATGTTTTAGACATATATTATTTCAAAATAAAGGAAAGAAATGGCAGGGATTATAGTTTTTATTCAAATGATGAATTAAAGGGTTATTATATTAACTATCTGAATATAAATAAATTATAAAGATTGTATGGATTTATGGAGAGTAATTATATCTTCATATAATTTATCTTCTATATTGGAGAGGCTTTTCATTAATAATGAGTTTCTATAAAAAAATATTAGATGATTAATTGTGTGTGCATGGTTTAGGATTCATTAGGATTCTATAAAATGTTTTGAAAAAGAGAAAATTGTAAAAATGATTTATCTAGGATAAAATATTTATCTAGAGGTTTTTTAAAATATGAGGGAATATGTTCCAAGAACCCATCAGGGGACTATTTTAATGAATAAGGTCTTATTTCATATGAAATTTCTCTAAATACATTTAATACCATATATTATATGTAAATAATGGTTTATTTTTTTGATATTATTAAAAAAATGAAAATTAGTGTTATATTATAACACAAAGGAGTTTCTATTTATTAAAACAATATTAAAAAAATAATATGGTGTTGAAAAGACAAATGGGGTTTTGTTTAGACTTTGAAAATTTCAAACATAACAAATAAAATGGTATACCTATCTAAAATTATGGTTATTTTAAATTAATATCCTATAAAATTTAATATATATAGTGATAAGAAAAAATATTTAAATAATTATGATTCGATACCATGAATATTGTATATCACTATATGCTACATGATTGTACCGGTAAAAATAAAACGTGAATGCCAGTTTATCCTAAAGGAATTTTAGGAAGTTCTGGTGTAACGACCTATATCATTATGAGTTCAAAACATATAGATGGAATTTGAAATTTTCATTTATGTGGATGGTATTTTTTTGAGAACTGGGTTTCACACTGAGGTTTTGAGGGATTCATTATCTAAGAATGGTTTTTCAGGATATGGTTCAAGAATCTTGTGATTAACTGGGGGTTTGGTAGGAAACTAAAGGAGGAATGGGTGATTTGGGGTGGATGAAAATGTACTGTTATGTCCATTAACATCAATAATAGTTATTCATAAAGAGAATGGGGTTCAGGGGGTGCATTCAGGATGTGAATAGTGACTAGCTAGGATCTTGGGATAAAATCATGTAAATTCAAAGTGTGACAGAATGTGTCACATCATGAAACATGTATGGAAGTTTCATTGAAATTTTAAATAGTGGCATGCCCCCCTTCAACCTTTGAATGTGAATTGGCGCATATAAGGGTTTTAGTTGGAACCTCCCCTCTCTCATTTCTCCAATATTCTTGACATTTTTGGGTGTGATTGGATAATATTTCCTTGTAAGACCTACATTCCCTCCCCCTTTATTCTTATAATCATGGCTGGTCACTAATTTATTCAAGTTTAATTTTGGGTTTTCATGTAAATTTCACGAAATATTTTTGTAATCAACCAAAATGGATGGAGATTTTGTTCATCCTACACAGGGAAGATCTTGGGATGTCATCTATATGTTTTCTGTTACAGTTTCAATGAAGATACATTTTTTATTTATATTTTCCTATGGTTTTTACCCTAAATTAAATTATTTTTCCATTGAATGGGTTATATAATTGGGTATTTTTCATAATTAAGGTTTAAGAGAGAGTTAAGAGTGGACCACACTATATTTTTAGTGGTTTTAGAACTACATGATGACCCGATGTGTTATTATATTTTTATTCCAATATCATTTAAATTAAATAATTGTTTATAATTAATTATTAAAATTGTATTACTTGAGGTAGGATATCAAGTGGTAGTCCATGCTATATTGTGACATGGCTAGGCTTGGGTATTAGTTTTCAACCATTGGAAAATAAATAAAAATGTTTTAGGATAAGGAACTAGTCCTAGTACTATCAATATGGATTATCCATTATTTCTATATACATTTGGGTGTGTAGTCTCTCTAGTAAGTCGATGGACTTAGTTATTATTAAATTGTTTCATTTCATTTAAAATAATAATTTTAATTAAAATATTAAATTATACGAGAACCTGAAATTAAATAAACAATGTGCTAAATCCACTATGGACCATGAGCATTGTCTTGATACCTCCTCAACTGCCAATAGTTAAGGCCTGGAAAAAAGAGTTACCCAAATAATAGGATATCTCTAAAAGGGGTTGTGGAGTGAGTTTATATGGATTAAACTGGTGAGCTAAGTGAGTTCCCTTTATATGTGTTTGGCCTATGTGTATATACCATACACAAAGTGGACAAAATTTGTTTAAATTTAACAAATTAAAGTGACCCAAAACATTCGGATGGGCCTTGATCCATCTCTCATGACTATTTTTAGTGCATTGTACCACTAGCTTATGAGTTTTTATATGAAATTTGTGATGTCAAGGGACGGGATTTAATATAAGCATCAAGCGTTCACTGAATATGATAGTCGTGATCAAGGACCTCATGTGGGATGCCTCTTTAGTAGTGATGACATGGGGGCCCCTTGGTTGTCTCTTTGATAAATTACCCTGAGTGAGTGTTTGTGGATATGGATAGATATGGATGTATGAATCACCTATAACACATACCAAAATTATGAGAGTGATGGGTTGTAGATAGCGTGACTGGTTTGGAAATTTGTGCATCCTTTGATATGTTTTATTTTATTTATTTATGGATATGATATGTGATTTCATAAAATTCATGGGAATCATCCTTTGGGACTATCTTAGATGTGATTGATAATGATTTCTTGAAAATAATCTAATGAGATGTATGAGACCCTTGTATGACTAAGATGTCTCAGATCTGGTCTTATAGTATGTAAGAGGAGGATAGTTATCTCAGCTAACATCCATAGATATGGCTGATT
The DNA here is from genome assembly GCA_963277665.1 of Viscum album. Taxonomy (NCBI): domain Eukaryota; kingdom Viridiplantae; phylum Streptophyta; class Magnoliopsida; order Santalales; family Viscaceae; genus Viscum; species Viscum album. The sequence continues at coordinate 283,531,513 of OY728151.1, read as the reverse complement.
CCAAAATGGATACCTAGATGTGGCACCAAAGATCCAACATTATAGATTTTGATTTCACATGTAAAAAAATCCTTTCACAAAAGAGGTTCCATTGATACTATGATACCATTATGAATGCTTGAGTTTATGGATTTGAATTTAGACACCAATAGACCATTGTGAATTCTTAGGATGTATAGGATTTGAATGGAATCATGAGGTGTTGTGAAGGCGTATATCCCTATGCTATGATATTTCAAATTCTATGGGTGACCATTGTATCTTTGATATTGATTTATATTATACCTTGTAGGTGTTGTCCTTGTATTATTATAAAAAAATATTGATTCTTGTTGGTTTTGATGCCCACAAATACACTTGTTTTCATTTGTAATGAAATTTCTTCAAGTGCTTTTCAGGAATATATTTTTGAACAAAAATTATTTTATTTATGATTTAAATTTATTATCTAATGCAGTATAGATAAGTGTTTAAGTAATCAAGAAAAATTTTTCATATCCTATATTTATAAACAGAACATATAGTTTGGGAAGCCTTTGTTGGGAATGATTGTTTGGATCAGATACCCACACTATTTTAAAAGAATGGATCAAAAAATTTAATTCTATTTAGAAACCCTATGTATGAGAAACTAATATAAGGATCATAAAACAAATATTTTCAAGATGAACCATACATTTTCAAACTTACTTTTTAAGTAAATCCATATTTGGTTTGACCAATGATGGAGTTTATATTTCAGATATTTTCCTTGTTTTTTACAAGGATCTAGATGGAATTAATTATCATTTTAAAGCTAATTAAATACCAATTTCAAGGTTCATATTTAATTGATTAAATAATAACAATTTCTAGGGGAATATATAATTTAATTTTAATTTTTTTAATTAAAATACTCACGAATAATAAATCTATATTCTTGGATATGTTCAATAAAAAAATGATCATGTTTCTCAAGTTAAATACTAATATCTATTTTATTTATATATATAATAAAATTTTTAATACAACATCTCTATTATTCTGGAAAGATACACTTTAGAGAAATGTGTGTTTTAATCTTTTGTTTAGTGACTATTTATTGGTTTTTTTACTCCAACTATTCTGTTTTTGTATTTCATAAAGATTATTTTAAACCTAGATTACTTTGAAGATGATATTTCTTATTGACTCTTATCAATGAAGAGGAAGATATGTTATCTATCAGTTTCTGCTGCAACTATGTGCTAAATCTGTCTCCCAAGTCAAATCAGTAAATATTTATTATTTGTGGTATCATATTCTCATACTCAGTGGTTGGTGAAGTGTCAACTTCTTGGACTAATCTATGAATATTTTTGGATCCATTTAAAATAATCATAAGGACATGTAAAATCTTTATTGTAATGGTGTCAACTACCTATACTTAGTTGTTTAGTTCTTATGTTAAGAGGAACATTTTAGTGAAAATTACTAATCTCACTAAGAGGGTATTTTTAGAGTGGGCTATATGATCTATGTGCCCTGAACCACTATAAAAACTATTGTTTTCTTATTCTTTGGCTTTCTTCAACATAACATTGATTAAAGAATATAATTATGAATATCATAATATTATAGAAAGATAGATAAAATTTTCATCTTTTAAGATTTGTAAAAGAACACAATTAACCTCCCCCCCCCCTCTTGGGTATCTTAATATTATTCTAACCTAAAAAATTTTATTGGAAGAGTACATTTTTAAGAAGTCTAATAAGATCTAGGAATCTCAAAAAAATGGAATATATGAAGACAAATGTTAACGACAAAACTAAATGAAGGCATATCCCTGCTCCATGATCAATATTTTAATGGATATATTTATGGATTAGGGGAATCAATAATGATTATCTATTTGAAAAATCATAGATTTAAAGATTACATGAAGATTATCAATCCTTATGAAATACATGAAAACTAGAAACATGGTATTCTTCTAAAGAAGCAGAGAATGACATTGATTCAAATTCCATGAATGAAATTATACATGGAATTGGTCTACATGTATTTAATCTTGTATATCAATGTACTATGACCTATGATATATGGAAAATAATTTCTATTCCATATGAAGGAATAGATAATTTTTTAAAACTAAGGTACAATACTAGTAAGCTTAATTTTTTCACATTCATAATGTTTGATGGTGAAAGAATCACCCAAAATAGAAGGAAATTGAATAAAATAGTCAATGGTGTTTCTAACATGGAGATCCAATTAATTAAATCGATCAATATTTAAATATTCTCATATTCTTATCCCCAAATTAGAATGTAATATCTGATTCAATTTGAGAATGCACCATAGTTAAAGGATTAACAATTGAGGAATTGATTGGAACACTAATGATGTATAAAGTATAAATCCATGATGAAGTTAAAGATCCTAATATGGTAAAAAGGTCAATTGTTAACTTAAATTTTCTATCCAAAAATATGGAATGAAATTAAAAAAGGAAGCAGTACTCTCAAATGATTCGGAATGTTTAGATTCTGAAATGGAACTATATCATCTAGACAAAAGATTCATTAGATTTTATAAGAAGAATAAAGCATCATGAAGTCATACAAAAAATATTGCTAAGGACATAAATAAGTGAGATGTTCAAATTTCATGAAAATGGGACATATCAGACTTGATTTTCCTATACTAAAATAAGAGAAAAAAATGTAAAAGAATGAAAGTATCAGATGCGAACTGATTATGATCACAAAGATAAAAATATATTAAGGATATATTAAGTGTATCTAAGGAATCCATAATTACATATAAAAGATATAAAAAAAGTGGAAACCGATATGAATTAAAATATTTGATTTATGGATAAATAATAAGAAGATTTACAGTCTTACTATTCACCTTCTTCTAATTCTGAAGTTTATTTTAATAGTAAATTAGTTTTCTATCTTTAAATGACTGGAGAAAAGAATTATTATTTATTTAAAAAGAATAAATAGCTAAAAAATATTCATACTGTTATTTTAGAAGAAAAATATTCCATGTTAAAACAACACTTTGACTTAAAATAAAAATATAACAAATCTACATCATGTTGTACTATTCATGAAACATAATTAAAGAGTTACAAGTTGAAGTAGAATCATTTAAATAGATTATTTTATATTAAATCAGGGTGAATAATCATTAAATCAAATTATTGGTAAAACTGATTGTATTAATGAAAAATATGGAATAAAAATCAATTGAGAGAAATCAAAATTGTATAAAAATTATTTTTTACAATTTTCTAAAAATATTTCTTGTTTATATTGAGGAATTAAATCTCATAAAACTAAAAATATTGTTTCATAAATTCCCAAATCATAAGAATAAATAGGGTTTTTGTTTCTAGAAATATTACTAAAACAATTTCTATAATTTTAATAATAATAATGAAAATATTGTTACCAATTTCTTTGCTCATTGACATAGTTAGAACCAAGAAAATTGGGGCTCAAAAACAGGATTTTGTTTAAACTGGTATTCTTTAGTGTGAAATTTCATGGGATTTAAATTTTGATGAATATCTAAAATAGTGGCATAGTATCATTGGTTTTTAACAATTAAATAAATAGTAATAAAAATAAATGAAAAGGGTTATGGTTGTAGAAGTATACTAAATTATCTAATGGATTAATTTTTACCCCAAAACTCTTTCTTTTTCCCCTCATTGATTACAAAAATCTGAAATACTTCAAAAATTACATTATTTAATATTTTAATTCCAAAGTGGATGACCTATAAATCGTTAAATAATTAAGAGAAATATGAATTTAAAATAATATATATAACTTTAATATTCAATTAAATTTCATTTTGTTAAGTGGTAGAATTTAATATGTTGTAAAGGTGAAACAAAGGGACGTGAAGTTGGATTTTCCTAGTAATACATAGCCAAAAAAATGAAAAATGATTGTTATCCTAAAGTATAGAGAAGAACCAAAAGCCTGAGGTGTAGTCCATATCAACTCCCTTGTTTTTTTCTAATAATTTATTCTCTAGTTTTAATGATAAACTAGTTAATTTTTTTTCACCCAGAACAAAGAAAGTTTATACATCAGTTCTTAATTACTTGTGTGAAAAAGGTAAAGTTTTTTTTATTGATGAGAAAAATGAATCTTGGATATGGAATATAATACTTTAATATTATAATGTAATTAATTTAGATAAATTATCTAAGAAATTTTTAGTTTCTATTTTTCCTAGTCTTAAGTTTTATAAAGATATATTTTGTGATGCATGCCAAATAAGAAAGAAACAGAAGTCATATTTTAAATATATTAATAAATTTTATACATCCCAATATCTAGAAATTACCCACATGGATTTTTTTCCACAAATAGTAGAATTTTGGTTGTTTGATATTTTTTAGTTAAATATTTTTCAATATTTACTAGGGTTTATTTTCTAAAACATAAAATTGATTTTTTCTTTGTGTTTGTAATATTTGGTAAAATGGATCAAAATGAAAAATATTTAAAAATAATTTTCATTGAGAAGTGATTATGGTAGAAATTATGAGAATCTAGATTTTAATTTTTTTTTTCTTCTAATTTGGATGTAAATACACATTCTATTCTCTAAGAACACCTCAAAAAATGAAATTTTTAAAAGAAAACATAGGAAAATCCAATAAATGAAAATAATTGTGTCAAATGAATATACTCTTTTAACTTATTTTTGGGAAGAAACTATTTGTAATTACCTTGATTTTCCATGAATTATTTTTTTATATTTTATGGCTTTTTTAGACCAGTTGCTGAGATGGTAGGTAATTTTAAGGTTCGGTGTGACCAGAATAAATATTTAAAATTTATTCAATATATTAAATAACTTAAACTCATAGATTTCCCAAAAAAAGTGGAATAAATTATAAATAGGGGGTCAGATCTAAAATATGAGGTAACCATTGAGCTAAGAAAACTGTTTTACCCTATGCATGACATAACCTTTGTCAGTGAAGGTTATTTTTGGAAAAGTAGTCGCGTGAATGAAATGAAAAAAATAATTAATTATTTGATTTTATTTTATTTCTTTGATGTAGAGACCTAACCTCTATTGCAAGTAAACGTATATGGGGATTTCATTGGTTTATCAACTAAAACATACAGATCATGAAGACCATTGGAAATCATTTAAGGATACTTTTTTAGCGAACATTGACTGGATCAAAGATCGATGAATGATTCAAGATATATTTAGAGGATCCCAACAATGATCACAGTGAAACTCCATTAATCATTAGCGATCGATATAAATCAAGGCATGGTATTTTTTATTGGATTTATTCCCCATTATTTGAGTATATAGTGAACATGAATCAATAAACCAATAAATTGGTTTAAGGATCATGAGTATTATAAGAAGGTTTGGTTTTATTTTTTAATTTTGTTGAATTTATTCATGATTATATTTTTTTCTTAATTATTTTTTATAATGGAAACAAATCGAGGAAGACAACAACATCAACCAAGGTTTTTTCATCACGATTGTTCCTTGTGATTTTCTCCCCTTAGTATTTATTCATCAAGGGGATTATTTATTGGTATGTGGTTCGATGTATACTGGAATATAGATCATTGTGAACCCATTTCATAGTGGAATAGGTTGAAATCAAATATATCACCTTAGAACAACATGACAGTGGTGTGAAAAAAGAAGTAGCATTGGATCAGATTGTGTAGATACTTGGTTTTCTTTTGTTCTTCAGTGTACAATGAAGAATGAAGTTTGAATGTGTTTTCTAAATGGATTGATGGTCTGATTTCGATGATTCGACTACGGAAAGGTCTTCCTAATGAAAAACTTTAATTTCAACATGGGGCATGGCCAAATAGGTGGATAGAGGTTTAGGAGAATATGTGTGACTCTAGATCTTGATTATTATAATTTTCTGAAGAATACGACATGTTCTACAGATCTACATGTCAGATGGGACTCTTACTATAGTGGATAGGGTTTTAGGATGGATTTATGTATAACAAGTTGTGTGACCTTGTCACATGGAATGTAGTCTTCCTTTGGTATCTTTCGGTGTACCTCAGAGGGTACCTGAACATTGATTGAGGTACAGGTCCATGGTTATGTCATGTACCCCTACACGAACATGGCTAGAATGGATGTACATAGTCTATGTTGTGTTTTGGTACATGGGTAGAAGTACCTGAGTAGCATCGTGTCATTTATATCTATACGTACATGAGAACAAGATGTTTTACAAAGGTAGGACCTGAGGTTGAACGGACATGACGTGTACTTCTATGAAACACAGTTTACTCCTTAAATGTTGGATTCGATCTCGTTCTTCAATATCATGGACAAGTTTAGTTAGGTTACATTCACAATATCCATTCATTGAGGGTTATTTTGGAATCGCTTCCTACACATAGGATAGTGATCCCATTAGTAGGACATCTTGGATAGAGCTGTTACAATCCTACCATGATGCCCAAAGTGAGATCCTATATTCATATTATTAACCTAGTTGGACTTCTTAGAATAATTGTGAAAAACACTACATAGGTTATGATCCTATACTTAGAAGGTTAATCAATATTGAGTTCTTGGTATACCTCATGACTATGGGAGTGATCTTTATTGGTGTATCATATCCCCTTAGACTTGTATTGTATATTTCTAATGGTGATACCCAATGAGCACAACCTCTCAGATGGACATCATCAGTGTTATGAGGCTTGTGTAATGTGTTTTCCTAAATGCCTTATATGTTGGTATCTTGAGATGAAATCCTAGGCCATCATTACATTTGTGACTTTACCTTTATATTGTGTGTCTTTGTTGAGTATATGAGGATATTATTGTTATATGAGTTATAGACATATACCTATGTATATATGACTATTATTAATTTTTTATTCCTTTTGGTTTTGGGGTGTCCTGCTAGGAATTATTACACTCACCGCTTCACTGAATTTTCCCTCACAGTTCAGGTCTTTTGTAGATGATCGACCTTTTGATAGAGTCTTAGAGGGACTAGGACCATGAAGTTTATAGTGATACTAGACAAACAATGGTGTGTTCCTATGGAATCTTGATAGTTTTCCCATGTTTAATTTTAGGTTGGACTTGTTTCAAATTATTTATAATGGGATTGTATTTGCAAATGTTTACTTTTTATTGATTATTTTGTACTTTGTTTATGGGATTTAGATATATTCATGCATGGTTGTTCAGTCCTTTTTAAATGTCATGACTGTATGGGCTTGGAGATGTGAGTGTTTTTACATGTACTTAGGATAAGTCCTCCCATGTTAGTAATATTCTACCTTGGCACTGGTCGTTATCCCCTAGCCTATTGGAGGTGGGCTTAGGGAGTCACAACAGGGGCCCCATTGGAACGGGTCATGAAAGCGTTGTATTAGATTATTAAATTATACCTTTGTACTCAGAGATTGTGAGATTCGTTTGGGGTGATAGTTTTAAGTGTTTTGATTTTGAATTTTTGGCCAGTTACTCCAGTGCTAGTTTGCCAGTCAATGTATCCATACATCGCAACTCTTATCACCTCCTTTTAGAATCGGTAGGTGATAACATGGGTTAGAGGAAAAATAATGGTATATGTTTCATATAAGAATGGATTTTGGATTCAATTTCATTCTTTAGTTATCACTCTAGATATACTCAGTGACCATGGTACATCTTTTTTACTTTTAGGATACCTCTGTGATAGATTTCAACTAGGATCCAGCACCAGGATCATGAGTATGATCCCCTCGGTGTCGAGGCATCGATAAAGGGATCAGTTCTGGATATGTTCTCTCAAGGTGTTGTTCCAGCTATACCACCATCTATAGATCATCATATGGTACCAACAATACCAGTGGATGATGTGAATAGGGTGAGAGAACTTCAGGAGTTTCAATGATAGAGTCCCGTTATATTTGGAGGAGAGACCAACCCACATTCTTTTGAGGAATGGCTTGAGGTGGTGACTAGGGTTTTCAATTTGGTCTATATACTAACAGATCAGATTGTGGTCTTTGCAGCGATTCATCTCCATGGATCCATAGAACGATGGTTGGGGTTACAAAACCGGTGTTATGATGAGGCAACTCTATCATGGTCATAGTTTGAGATCCTTTTTAGTGATGAGTTATCTCTAGATATCCTAAGAGATGTATGTATCTCGGATAATATACATCTCCAGTACGGTAGTATAATAGTAGCTATGTATTCATCAAGGTTTACCAACCACTCTAGGTATTTGAAGGATACTATTTGGGATCATTACATCGAATCTTGGACCTTTTAGCGAGGGATGAAAAGATACATTTGATCCATTGTTGTACTTCTATGAATTCAATCATATTTTTGGTGATAGAGAGAGCTTTGGTAGTGGATATTTTCCTAGCTAAGAAGATGCAAAATGTGGTTTTCGGTAATCGGAACGCAGGAGCAGTGACCTCGGTTGTAGGGATCTGATGTCTGTCTCAGGGACCTAGACATGTTAGTTGTTTTATTAGGAGATCCTAGGATAGAGGGTATGCAGTTTTTGACTAACTGGACTGGTTTAGTCATCCTGGTGTGATGCATTTCTACTCATGTGATGGTAGGGTACATCTTTCGGAAGATTTTATGACCCACCTTACGGTTGACTAAGAGACCAAGGGTGGTTCTTTGAGGAAGAGTTATCAGCAGGATAATAGAGTTCCATATGGTGAAATACTTGGAAGAGAGGATGGAAGAGCAGATGAAGGTTGTAGATGATATGACCTGTTAAAATCACCATCCCAAGGTGGTCCATACCATGCTTAGAGATCTTGAGGATAAGAGTAGGGGATGATAAAAGTTATCAAGTCTTATGACCCAAATACTCCAGAAATGATTCAAGTTATGAACTATGTCTTTTCTACCTTATTTTCAATACTTATAGACAAACGTTCTAGTCATTATTTTATTGCTACATATCTATTTCGAGACTTAGAGATTCTATTTGAGCCCTTTGCCTGACCCTTTTACCTAGATACTCCTTCAAGAGATGAATTAATGATCACACACTTGTGTCGAGAGTGTGACCCGATTCTTGGATGGAGAGTTTATATTAGAATCTCTTTGCTGCAACAATGAGAGATTATGATTTCATCATAGGTATGGAATGGTTATCAATAGTTCAAGCATAGATTGGTTGTTTCAGGAAGATTATGTAGTGTGTCTACAGCAATGGGACTAGGTTTTCCTTTGTTGGTGAAAAGGAATCCTAGTCAGGGTGGGATAGACTCATACATAGGAGGTTTAATCCAATTACTTATCAGTTGACTAGAATTAACCTTAGTGTAGTGAATGCTATGAGTTTCTAGTTTCCTGTAGTGGTGGTAGAGTATGATTGAATCTTTCCTAAATCTATTCTAGGATTACCTCCACATTGAAAGTTGGACTTATACATTGATCTACGACTCATGAAAACACTGATATTTGTGACATCATATTGGATGGCTCCAATAGAACTTTGCAAGATGAGAGTTTAGTTAGATTACTTACAAAGTAGAAGCTTTGATATCCCTAATGTTTAACCTTGGGAATCCACAGTTTTTTTCGCAGAATTTGTATGGGAGCTTGAGTTTATGTGTGGATTACTGGCACTTGAATCAGTTGACCATATAGAAAACATATCCACTAACGAGGATTGATGACATTTTTTATCAGTTGAGAGTAGCACGATAGTTCTCAATGGTTGACCTCATATCAATTTATCATCAGTTATGCATAGGAGATATGTATATACCGAAGAAAAAAATAATATAGATCTATAGTAACTATGATTACTTGGTGATTCCCTTTGGTTTGATGAATTCCCCATCAGTTTTCATCGAAATCAGAAACCATATCATTCATCCCTTCTTAAACTGGTTCATCGTAGTCTTCATCAATGATATCATTGTGTACTTGACATCAAATGAGGAGCATGTGATAAAATTTATGATGGTTTTATACATACTTGGAGAGAACTAGCTATATAGGAATCTCTCGACATAATAGTTCTAGATTAATGATTTGCAATGTTTATGAGACATTGTCACAACAAATGGAGTAGTAATGAACCCAGCTACAGTCAAGGAAGTGTAATATTAGGAGACACCCAAGAGTGTAATATAGGTTTTTAGATTATTTGGGTTGATATGATATTACCAGAGATCCAAACAGGACTTATCTAGGATATCATCTCCAATAACAGCTTTATCCCAAAAGAGGAAGCCATTCTTGTGGACAAATAGGCGCCACCTAGACTTTCAAAAGTTTAGATGAAGGTTGAAGGGTTCCCCCATCTTGATATTTACATAGGATTGTGTCAAGTACCTAGTGTTCTAATATGATTCAAGATCTTGGCATGGTTGTGTCCAGATTCATAGGTAGGTGGTGATTACATATGGTTCACATCATCTAAGACTACACGAGCAGAACTATCCAACCCATGATCTTGAGTTTGTTGTGGTTGTCCTTTCACTAATGATGTGGCTACACTACCTGATGGATGAGTGGTCCATTATTTATTCTCAACATAAGAGTATCAAGTATATCTTCTCTCAAAAGGGTCTTAACTTGAGATAGAGGAAATTTATAGAGTTCCTATAGGATTATAACATAGATATTATTTATACTCATGGGAAGGGGAAGATGGTAGAAGATTCTCTCAGCATGAGATCATGTTTACATTTGCTGAAAGAGATGTCAAAGTAGTTGGCCTCATTTTAGTTGTCCATTAAGGATGGAGAATAGGTATCTTACCTTCATTTGATGGTTGTTACCCATCCATTTTATATAGAGTTGGGGAGGAACATTTTAGTGACATATACTATGAGACCCTATGTACTTAGATATCCACTGAATATGCACCTCATAGATTTTATGAATGTGGGGATCATATCGTTATTTTTTGAGGATACAAGATAGTACCGGTGAGGTTTTTGGAGGATGTTCTAAGATAGTTTTATAAATGTCCTTTAGCAGTACATCTAATTGAGGAAAAATTGTTCCAAGACCTATGATGTCAAATTTGGTATCCATGGATGATGAAGGGAGTTACAGAGTTTGTCTTCTGATGTCTCAATTGTTAGAAAGTGAAAGCTGAGCACCCAGTTCCATTGGGTTTAGCTCAAAACCTATAGGTTCCATAGTGGAATTGGGATGGGATATCCTTTTACTTCATGATGTTTTTACCACATATGTCTAGGGTACATGATTCAATTATGGTTATCGTATATCGACCCAAAAAGTGAACCCACTTCTTATCTATCTAAGATCAAAATGTAGGTTTCAGGTGGAAGAGAAGTGTGTGGATGGGTGTAACCGACATTAATTTTTCCTTTAATAATGATCAATCTGAGATCCATCATGAAGATAAAACTCTGGATATATGGAATAGATCGAGGAATGACTGAAAAGAAGAGAGTCTGGGAACCATAGAGAGTATCATCATATGTTGTTTATAATTAATCTAAATAAAAGACAAGAATTACCTTGATAGAATTATCTCTCTATTGATGTTTCTGATCATGATCCAATGTGATTTGTCGTTGCATTGAAAAATCCAAGTGTAGGATTCCTCTAGCGATGATCCACACATGTTCCACGTATATCTGTAAATCATTGAATGGATCTACGAGTGCTAGCACATAGGATCCTTTGCTTGTGATGTCCTTCATTGATCACCTTGATATCCGCTTCCAAATCACTCTCCTTGATCCAGTAAAGGAGGATCTCTCTCATAACTTGAGAGTGTTCTTGGAGGAAAAGAATTCTCTCTTGGCTTGAGAGATTTCTCAAAAAAAAATTTCCCCATCCACAAAGAATATATAGACTAATAAGAATAATATATTTGGTATTTTTAATTACCTAAAATATTAAAATGAATTATTTACCTAAAAAAATTATTAATTTCATTTAATTATTAGTAATACCCCATGTATAATAATAATGGTTGACTATTATTATCACTTGAAATGAACCCAACGAATTAAAACTAATATTATTTAATTAAATAAATAATATTATTTCTGAAAAATCCCAAAAAAACTACATGGTGTGTATTTTTTTAAATTTTCATTTTTTTTTCACAACATTTATTAGACCTTGAATAATGACTATTTATTTATTAAATAAATAACATTTCATTACTTGAAAATAAATATATTATTTCACCCACAATATATTCTCTTGAATAACTAGTTACGAAATAAATTTGATCAGACATCCTTGAAAAATTATCAAACCACAGTCGGGAATGATCTTTATTCAACTTGTTAAATGAATATTTAATTGAGATACTAGAACACACTTAGGGTGGGAACCTCTAGGCCTATTTTTCAGTGTCCTTAGGTGGATCCTAACTAAAGTAGAAGGTTATCCTAGAGAGTCATTCCAAGGAATCCCTAGAGAAATAAGTTAACACTAGAATGACATGTCACCTCTTGCAAAACTCTTACCATGTAATGTAAACACTTTTTCTCGATATCTCGAATCAAGTGGGTTGCATGCTAGTTCCATCAACCCATGTTCTCAATTATTCATTCATTGAATTACTGGAATTGAACTTTCCCATTCCTCACCATGTATATGGATTAATTTAGGCTATATCAATTCAATCAAAGGGCTTGATATATAAACTTCTGTAATAGAACAGAAGGAAAAAAAATCATTTCTCGCATTATCTATTAATGCCTTATTTCTCATGACACATCCAACATATCCTACCTCATTGCAAGCAGTGTGTCGTCATAGTTTTCTTCAATACATCTATGTGTACAAGTTATAATACCCATTAATAATAATATTAATGTCTAAGGACCAATAAACACGTCCACATATAGGAACATTCAATGACACTATGAAATGAGGATTTCCTGCTGGCAGGTCTTGTTATCATAATATCATCCATGATATTACCAAGGAAGCACACCATGAGAAGGTGCCTCAATGTTTTATAAGTCCTTACCCCTAATGGTCTGTATTATTTGTGGCCCTCACATAACATCATCCAGTCATAGAACATATATTTAAGAATAATGTTAGGGTACTTATGGTTTCTTATCATAGCAAGGATTTGATATGACACTTTACTGAAATAGCAATCCTTAGGACATAATCAATGCAATGTCCAGAAGAATAAAAATCAAGATGTGATAAGGTATTTATTAATACAAGTTTATCATAAAGTAAAAATTAGTTGGTTTTAGGGCACCAAATCCAACAGACTCCCACTTAGACTAGATCCAACTACTAACAACCTTTAACCTGCTAGCTCTCATATGATATTCATGCTTCTACTCAGATAGGCCTTTATTCATGGTTTATACCACATTCTCTTTTGTAGACACTCTACTAAATGCAAATTCATACCTTTGATAGAAATACCTCAAGAGGTGATACTTCCAAAAATTATCTTTGTACGTTGATTTGACCTTGTTTCTTATCCATCGTTGATGTATTATCACAATACAATGTGATATAATCTTTACTACTAGGAACCACATCAAAATTCTAGAAAATGTTCTGAATCCAGACATCTTCCTTGGATACATCAAAAGCTTCTATATATTTGGACTCTATTGTAGAATCAGTGACAACTAGATTCTTTGAACTCTTCCAGCTCATAGCTCCTCCATTGAGAAAGAAAACATATCCAGATTGTGACATCAGATCATTCTGATCTGTCTAAAATCCAGCATCAGAATACCATATGATGCAAATCTCCTCATCTCGGCCATACACTAGGAATTTATCCTTAGTTCTTCTTAGATACCTAAGGATAGTCTTAACAGTAGTCCAATGTTGTTCTCCTGAATCTACTTGATATCTTCCTACCATTCTCAGTGCATTGGAAACATAAATCCTAGTACATAACATTCCATACATGATGGATCTTATAGGCAAATTGTATGGGATCTTACTCATCCTATTTATCTCCTATTGTGTATAAGGAATTATTTTCATAGAAAGATGTAGGCCATGTGACACAAGAACCAATCCCCTCTTGGATTTTTTCATACTAAATATCTTTAGTATTTAGTCAATGTATGTACCCTGACTTAGTCCAAGAAGCCTCATGGATCTATCGTGAATGATATTTATCCCGAAAATTTAGGATGCTTCACATAAGTCCTTCATGGAGAAACACTTGTTCAACAAGTCCTTAACAGACTGTAAGACTAGTATATCATTTCTAATAATTAATATGTCATCAACATATACTACTAGGATAATTACCACATTCCCATTAAACCACTTATAAACACATGTAACACATTCATTCTTAATGAAACCAAATTCCTTTATGGCTTCATAAAATCGAATGTTCCATGACCTGGATGCTTGCTTTAATCCATAAATGTGTTTATGAAACTTTCAAACCCATTTAGATTCACCTTTTGTCACAAAATCTTATGGTTGTGTCATATAGACATTTTTTTAAAGGTTTCAATTAAAGAATGTTGTTTTGAAATCCATTTTACAAATCCCATAGTCATTGTAAGCTTCTATGGCATGTATGATTCTTATGTATTTAGACATGGCAACTGGCGACAAGGTTTCATCATAGTCAATTCCTTGACGCTGTCTAAATCCTTTAGCCACTGGCCTTGCTGTATAGGTGCTAACTTGACCTTCTATGTCCAACGTTTTCTTTAATATCCATTTTCATCCAATAGGCTTTACATAAACTAGATAATCAACCAGAACCCATACTCTGTTCTGATACATGGAATTTATTTCATAATTCATAGCTTCTAGCCATCTTGTAGCTTCTAAGCTCTCTACTACTTCCTTTTAAGATAGAGGTTCATCATTGTCCAGTAATAATGATTCCCCATCATCAATGACTTGGATACCAAATATCACTGGTTCCCTTACCTCTCTTGAGCTCCTACACAGTATCTGTGTTTCTAGAACCTCTTCAATGGGGACCTATGGAACGTGTTCTTATACCAACTCCTATATATCTGGAGTATCAACTTCATTGAATTCAATCTTTCTCCCACTATCCTTTTTGAGGATCTTCTCCCTCTCAGTAAATATGGATTTTCGGGCGACAATCACTTTCTTTTTTGAAGGGTTATATAGGTAATATCCTTTCATTTACTTGGGATATCCTATAAAGATATACCTCATGCAATGAGGTGCAAGTTTTTTCTTGATAAGGCCTTAAAAACTTCATCTCATCCCAAATATGTGTGTGTGTGTGTGTTACAAAATTGATTTCATTCCATTCTATAACATGGAGGTAATTCCATTTTCTACATTAGTTGGTACTCATTTTAATGTGTATGTTGTAGTTTGTAATGCATATCCCCAAAAGGATAATAGAAGATATTCATTACTCATCATTGACCTCACCATGTCCAAAAAGGTGTGGTTCCTCCTTTCACTAACACCATCCCATGGTGGTGTATAAGAAGTATTGAGTAAATATAGAATCCTAGATTCTCGTAAGAGGTCTATGGACTCATGTTTCAGATATTATCCACCTAGATCCGATCAAATACTATTTATCTTATTACCAAGATGATTCTCTACTTAATTCTTGAATTCCATAAATTTCTCCAAGAACTCTGACTTATACCTCATTAAGTAGATATATCTATATCTACTCAAAGAATTTGTAAAAGTAATGAAGTAAGAATATCCACCTCTAGCTTCTAATGGAAATGGTCCACACAAATCCATGTTCACCAATCCTAAAAGCTTTGGGGCCCCTTCACCCTATTCTCCAAAAGGTAGAATTGTCATTTTACCTTTTAAACAAGTGTGAAATATGTCAAGTGTTTTTATCTCATTAGATTCTAAATAATCCTCTTATAAGAGCTTTGTCAAACGCTTCTCATTTACATGAACATGACGGTGATGCCACAACTGGGTGTTGTATGATCCATGAGAGTTTGTTTCATTATCGATTTCCAACACTTGGGTTTTGTAATTTAATGGATACAAACCATTATTTAAATGATCCATACCATAACATACATTTTTCTTATAAAATAAACAACCCTTATTCCAAACATGAAAATATATCCACCCATATCCAAACACGATATAGAAATTATTTTATTGGTAACATTATGCACATAATAAAAGTTATGTAAAACCAAAAGAATTCTAGTTGGAAATGAGATATGTTAATTTACAATGTCCAATGTAGCCATCATCACACCATTGGTAGTAAGAAGGTACACATATCCTCTATAAAACATTATAAATATACTTTGTTCTTGTATTAGAATACAAATTTAATCCCCACAAGTTGTATCTAATACCCAATGTGTAGAAATATAAAGATTACAGATGATAAAAAATGCGTTGTTAGCATCCCCATGCTTCTGGGTGCAGTTCCTCTTCCAATTTCATGGCTTTCCACATGAAAAACATTCTTCCTCTCATTCCTTTCCCTATGTGTCAATTTTCCCCTTCTTGGAGGGACAGTGCTCGGGGGGATTTAGACCGTTTATAAACCCTCCTCCCCTTTCCCTTATCCTTACTTTTCATATTCACTATAAGGACTATGGGTTTTTCATGCCCCATACCATTATCTACATTGAAAATTAAGGTTAGAAGTTCTGAAAGACTCTTCTCATTGTTTCTGATGTTTTAGTTGACAATAAAGCTAGATAAGGTCTTGAGCAGCGATGATAGGATGAGATCTGTACATAACTCATTTGAGAACTTAATACCTAAGAGGTTCATGCATTCAATGTAGCCAATAAGCTTGAATACATGAGGCCCAGCTGGCGTAGACTCTCTAATCATAGTTGTGAACAATGTGTTGGAGATATCAGATCTCTCCTATCTAGCCTAATATTGGTAGAGATACTTAAGGTGAGACATCATGCTATATGTTTCCAGGTTTTCATGTTGGTTCTAGAGATCATTAGACATGTCCAGTAGCATGAAACATTGTACATTCATGGCATCATCTATATGGTTCATATAAATAAATAGTTCCTCATCAATTTCTTCTTTTCAAGGTGAAACTAGAATAGGCTCTTCCAGTACATATAATTTCTTCTCGTGGCGAATGATGACGCATAAACGCCTCTACCACTCCTAGAAATTGGTGATGGTGAGAAGGTTTTCCTTATCAAGTATGGTTCACAATGATATTTTTGAAGTATTTTTTCTTTTAGTTTCTAAAAATTAAGATGATCAAAGGTTTAGTACTTTATTATGATAAAAAACTGATACAAATAAATAAATTAATACTTATTAGACTCCCAATATTTTATCAAAATCATATAGCCCTCGCGATTGACTTCAGAATATTATGTTGCCTAAATATTCTAGTTGAAAGGATATATATTTCACTTCACATTACCCCAAATAGTGTTGGTCAATCAAATTGAATGGTTTTAGGTAGTTATTCCAAATTCCAACTGCATTAACTCGTATCTCCTTGATCCACTGAGTGGACTCCCCAATCATGAAATCCTTTTATTTTGGATTTCCTCAACCTTTGCCTCTTGGTCACACAAATTTCAACTGTAGAATTCATCCCTTGATGTGAACCAAGTAAAGTTAGCCTAAAACCTTGAATTAGAATTCCTCGATAATTGAAAGCACCCCAACTGGGGTTGGTCAAACACTTTGAAATATGGTTCGATTCTAACCACGATTATGGAAGGTTATATCGAGTTAATTTTTCTATGAGGGATTTTATCCTTATACTTTAATTTCTATTTTTTATCTTTATTAAATTATTCTAAATATTAATTTGGATATACTTACATGATTAACCTTTTATAAGATAATATTTACGTATAATGAGATCTAATTTTAGTCCCATATTGCATGTTTGTTTAATTCATTAATTGGGTTATCGTGAAAACACACCCACAATAAATAAACTGTGCAACTGACATAAATAAAATTAATGGCATGATCATGATCTTTTTCTATTGTTTATTTTATCTAGAATTTGATAAATTGACCCAAGAACTAGGGTAGAAAAACCATGAACCTTTTGGGTTTGTGTTTATAGCTTTCCACATGTCTACCTTTTTATCTCATTGGGATTAGTTTCACCTTGGACCTTAACTTGATACACCTCCACTAGATTGGGAGCTTCATCAATTACATATGATTTTATGTCACTTGTAGATGAGGGATAAAATGGGGGTTTACATATAATAAACCATGTCCATGCAAGACCAATATATAAATGAGGAGAATCATTGCAAGATAACAAATTTAATTAAAATAAATAAATTAAAAGAAACCATCCACATACAAAAGGTCTTGGTCTAGATCATTATTATCCATATATGCAACAATATTTACACATAAATAAAACTGTCATTAAATTCTTTAATAGATCCTTTTTAAGATAAATCTCACTCGAATCAATTAATTATCTTTAATTAATCAATATTTTTATCTTAAACCCTTTTTCTAAATTTCTTTGAGATTCTCATCCATCATAATTTTAAACATATAAATTAATTTAAAATTATATTATTATGTAACTTTTACCGTGGAGGAAAACTGGTGAATTCCCATTCCTAACTACCCAATGATAAGAAATTAACATTAAACAGATGTTAAATTAAACATATATATATATATATATATAACACGTATCACTTGTTGTTCCTTGACTTTACACCCACACAATGGTAAAAGTCTCTAGGGTTTTTATAATATAATAATAAATTTTATTAAATCTTCTTAATTTGGATGAGTACACGATGTTTAGTTCCAACTACATGTTGTGTACTATCGTTCATCATCCATCCTAAGTACAGACCTAGGGATATGATGTGTGAGTGTAATTTGCAAATATTTGGAGTACACGACGTTTCTAGTGCGACACATGCTCTGTAGTATATCCATTACACAGTCTCCAGCTGGGAAAGTAGTGTATGGGGTACACGGTCTAACCCTAACCCAAAGGGGATACATGCCTTTTCTAGTTGGCTACACAGTGTATAAACCAAAAACTGTGTGCCACCAATTCCTATTCAACACAAGGAGTAATAAAGTCTTACATAAACTCTAATGACAAATATTGGTTTGGAAGACTAGTCTGATGCATTGAACCTTGACTACACTGTGTGTACTACTGAATACTTTTTGTGTGTTCTGGTGTTGTAAGACCAAGATCCTTTGGAACCTACGGATGAGATACTCTATTTTATTTGAATCAAATTTAAAATAAAATATCTTTTCTATAAGGTGAATGAGAAACGAAAGAGGAGGAACAGATCTTGAGATTCAGATTTATATAACGATAAACATGAATTGAAACAACTAAATTATTAATTTCGTAAATAATTAACAAAAAAATAAATAATTATAATCAACGATATAACCTCTCTGATAACACTTGTAGGTTTCAGGCACAACAGAATCACGTGGATGGGTGTACCCAACTTTAATTATGATGTTAACAATGATCAATCTGAGATCCATCACGATGACAAAACACCGAATCATTAGAATAGAATGAATAATAAAAGAAAAGAGGAGAGTCTCGGAACCATAGAGAGGATCATAATATGTTGGTTATAAATAATTTAATTAAAATAGAATAATTATATTTATGGTATTATATCTCCATTGATGTTTCCGGTCATGATCTGATGTGACCCATCGTTCCTTAGAAGAATCCATGGGTAGGAATCCTCTAGATGTGATCCACATGTGTTCTATGTATCTTTGGACATTACTGAAGGGTTCTCTTGGTGCTAGCATGGAGGATCCTTCACTTGCGATGTCTGCCTTTGTTCGCCTTGAGAGACACTTCCAAAGTGCTCTCTTTGATTCGGTAGAGGGGGATCTCTCTCGCAATGTGAGAGAATTCTTGGAGGAAAATAATTCCCTCAAGGATTGAGAGCTTTCTCCAAATCCATTGTTCAAAACCACAACAAATGGATAGGCTATTGAGAATAATATAATTGGTATTTTTAATTACATAAAATAATAAAATGTATTAATTACCCAAAATCATTTATTCAATGCATTCAATTATTAGTAAGACCCCATGTACAATAACAATGGTTGACTATTATTATCACCTGACATGAACCGAGAAAATTACACCTAATATTATTTAATTAAATAAATAATACTATTTCTCACAAATACCCATAAAAACTACACTGTGTGTATTTTTTTACATTTTCTTTACTCCCTCCACCACATTTATTAGACCTTGAATAATGTATATTTTTTTATTAAAGAAATATTAGTTCATTACCCGACAATAAATATATTATTTCACCTAAAATATATTCTCTCAAATAACTAGAGTCCAAATAAATGTGATCAGGAATACTTGAATAATTATTAAACCACAATCAGGAATAATCTTTATTTAACTTGTTAAATGAATATTTAACTGAGATACTTGGACACACTTAGTGTATGACACTTTTTCCCCTTTCTCTATGGATTTAGGTGGAGCCTGCCTAAATTCTAAGGTTAGCATCTAGAAACATGAAAAGGCATCTAGAGAGAAAGAAGTTAATGTCATAATGTTGTGTCACCTTCTGCGAATGTGTACCATGTAATGTAATCCCTAAGACTTGATATCTAGAATCAAGTGGGTTTCATGCTAGTGCCATCAACCCATGTGCTCAATTATTCTTTCTTTTACTTCATATAATTGAAATTTTTCATTCCTCACCATGCCATGAAATTATTTAGGCTATATCAATTCCATCAAAGGCACTGAGATATGAAATTTTATTATTGAACAGAAGGGAAAAATCCTTTCCCGCATTATCTTTTAATATAGTATTACTCATGATGCACCCAACATTTCCTACCTCACTGCGAACAGTGTGTCACCACAGTTTTCATCAATACATCTATGTTCGCGAGTTGTAATACCCATTAATAATAATCATAAATTCTAAGGACCAATACACACATTGACATATAAGAGCGTCCAATGACACTATGAAATGTGGATTTCCTACCAGCGGGACCCATTGTTATAAAATCCTCATGAATTTTACTAGGGGTGCACACCATGAGAAGGTGCATCAATGTTTTATGATTCCTCACCCCTAATGGACTGTATTATTTGTGTCCCTTAAATAACATCATCTGGTCATAGAAAATATATTTAAAAATAGTGTTATGGCACTTTCGGGTACTTATCATAGTAGGGATCATCTATGACCCTTTAGTAAAACATATATCCTTAGGAAATTATCACACGCATTATCACGTAGAAGAACAATCAAGATTTGATAATCTATTTACTTATACAAGTTTCTCATATTGTAAAAAAGTAATTGGTTCTAGGCCGCTAACTCCAACACAAAGTTCAGTAGGGAGCTTGGGAAACCTCTACCTATAAGATATAGTCTAACTCCATGGACATCCCTCGATAGTAATTTTTTTCCATGATAATTTCCTCACATCTCGATTATGGGTGGGATTATAAGATTCTTTTGGGACTCAGTTACTCTTTACCATGACATTCCACCATCAGACTAATGGCTTGAGAGAGTGAACCATTTAGGTACCGGAGGAAATGATGTGAGATTTCATGTTAGAATTTGGAGGATCATCTACCCCTAGTGGAGTTTTTTTACAACAATATATATCATTCCACCATTGGTATGACATCATTCAAGGCTTTTTATGGGTGACCCTACAGGTTTCCAAATTGTTGGACTAACCCAGGAGAGTTATCACTTAATGTCCTAGAGTTAGTGTGAGCTAATAAAGAAAAGGTGAAGATCATTAAGAATTTCATGAGGACTATATATACATGTCAAAAGTCTTATGATGACCGATGAAGGAGGCCTTTAGAGTTAAGGGAGGGATACCATTTGTTCTTATGGGTTTCACCTTCAAGTGGATTATGAATATTTTCCTAGGGTGGAAATCTATCTCCAATATTCCTTGGTCCTTTCTAGATAATGTGTAGATTTGGCGATGTGACATACTACATAGCTCTACCATCTTTGATAGATTGGGTATACGAAGTCTTACACATGTCACAACTAAAGAGGTATGTGCATGACCACTCACAAATTATCAACTAGGGAGAAATTTACAACAAGAATAGAGATACCTTTACTGAGAACCCAATAGATATAAAGGATCGGTTGGAGAGGATCCTTAATGGATGAGAGATTCATTTACTGTGTGTATGGGAAAGTACAGGAATCTTCTGGAAAGAACATGGGATTGCAAGGATCAAATTCATGCTTAATACCCACAAATTCAATTTTTCCACTTATTTTGGATTTTCAGGATGAAAATCGCAAATTTGGGGAGAATGTAATGACTTGTATTTTCCATATACTAGTTTTGGATACTTTATGGACTATTTTAGAAACCAGGAACTAATAAAGAGCGTGATTCCATTTTCTAATGTCCCTAGAATAAAAATTTATAATATATTAACTATATTAACAGAACACACATGTATATTTTATAAAAAAATTATAATAACATATTAAATGGAGCTCTAATCATAAATATTATGGAATCATTGAGTTTAGAATGTTGGGTTTACCCCAGGAATGACATAACCTTTTTCATTGTGGGGAGTTTAGGGAAAATTTGTCGCGGGCGTGAAAAGAATAAAATAATTTCTTAAATTATTTTATATTATTGTTTCAACATAGTGAGCTAACCTATTATTTAATTAAATGGTTATGGGTATTTTATGTAACACCCAAATCTTCCATGATACGTTTCCCTTTGAATAATGTAATATCTTGCATTGTATGCAACTTCGAGATTCTAACACACCGCAACCAATCAAACTAGCCGTTATGAATAATAATACCAACTTTTTGAAATTTTATAAATTTTATATTTAAAAATGGACTAAATTTTTGGGTTCAGAATATCGAAATTTGATTAGGGTGAATTTTTGGTATTTCTTTGAAAACTTTCAATTTTTAATGAATAGTGAAAAACATTGGGTTATTGTTTAAAACTAAATTTTTATTTAAATAATTATTTATTTTGTTTAAATTTATGTTAGGTCAAAATAGATACATAATATCTTTATATTTTAAATTTAATTCATTGGAGTGAATTTATAATAATTTTAGATATATAAAACTTTTATTGAACTTTTTAACCGTCTTTTACCCACATCCTATGAGCATTTGCAAATTTGAATAAAACATAATTTTACCGCTTCTATGAATTTAATTTCAAAAATTCAAGAGACACAGTTGATATCAATAATTAAAATTTTGTTCAATAAGATAAAAATAATTTTTGGTGAATAGTAACTTTTGACTTTTATTTACCACGGTTAAAAGTAAATAGGAAAATTAAGGGTAAAAATGAAATTATTATTGCCCTAAAACATGTCCTAATTCTATTGGATGGGTATAATTCGACCAAAAAAACCTAAGGAATAAAATATGAACCTCTTTGGTCCACATGGATTCAATTATGATATTTATTATTATTTAATTCAAAGAGGAGTTAAAAGAGTTAAAATCAATGTTGAAAACTAAAACATTTTTAATATAGGGTTACACATAAGATAAAGTTGACTATAAATTTTTATTAGAAATATAAAAATATTTCCTACCTAATGGAATTTTATTTTTATTTTTTCAGAATTAAATAATTTCATTTATTTATGATACAATGATGATGCAATAATTACCTAATTAATGAAATATTAAAATAATTGATATTATAAATATCCAAATTAATGTAATTTGTGACTTGGTATAAATTTCAATAATTTTATAAGTTAATATGACATATTAGGGTTGGTTATATGAATTTTTTTCGAATTAATAATGCTGTTATGAATTTTGAAAAAACAAAATACCAAATAGTGTGAAAATTGACATAAAAGAGTTTTTAAAACAAATATTATATTATTAATTGATATTCTATTCCTAAAAATATAATGTTCAGCCAAAAGAAATATATAATTATAGTTGTATCATTAATGAACCCCTTGGGGTTATCTTGGAAGTATATAGTATGTTTATTGACCATGTAATATAAAAATACAAAGAGACGTGGTAAATGTAAAACTATTTAACTAAGAGTTGAATCTAAATGATAAGGTTAATATAGTGACCCAAACCTGTCTAAAACTGATTGGTTGATTGTTTTTTGAACCATACCGACTTTATCCTTTAAATAATCCTTTTTGGATCCATTGGAAACCAAAAATTATTTTATTATAAAATAATATTTCTAGCTTTTCTTAAGGTGCCCCTCACCCCTCTTATAAAAGGGCACTCCCCCTTCCCTCAAATTCACACCATCAAATCCTTTTGTCTTGGCAGAAATCTGCCCAAATACCCTCTAAACTTTCCTCCCTTCATTCTAGAGGACTTAATTTAGTCATAGAGCCAATTTAAGTAGCCCTTTTGATCAAATCAAAAGGAAGAACATGAAGAAGTGGTAAATATTTCATCACCTCTTTCATGTTAATTTCTTCTTCCACTTCATCTTTCTTTGTTTTTTCCATTATAAAATAATAAATCCATTATATTCTATATACTTTGGTGTTATTATAAATATGGTACAACCATATTCATTATTTTATCCATCCTTTGAATGACATGTCACTATATGTGCGTATGTACGGCTTACCGTCTCCACGTCGTGCTGTAATTGTTATACAATAAATTATTATTTGGATGGGTATAATAATGATGTTTAATTGATTTAAATAATGAATAAAACATGATAATTATTATATATATATGATATACCAGCCAATTATATCTTATTTTAATATCAAAATAATGATATTGTCGCTCGTACGTACGTACAGATTACCATCTCCACGAACGCGATGAGATTCATTCCCCATTGTATTCCATTCAAGAATAATTTTCATTTAGTGATTAAAAATAATATTTAAAGACTTAATATAATTCTTAATATGAATAATATACATCTTATTAATAACAAACACTACTTACGAAACAATTCATATAAATGAAAATGAATCAGTTAACACCTGAAACGCTGATAATACTAAAATATTATTAACAAAGCAATATTAAAGGATCATATATGATATCATATTAATGTATATTATTATTTTATAATTTAATAACAATTATCTCACAATTATACAGGAGGTTAACCTACCCTCGACTAAGGAAAAGTATAAAGTAAGGGGTTTCTTATCTCACTTTTAATTCTGTGAGATTTTCATTGGTCACCACTTATTTATTGGATGTGTTGTGTTGTGTACTGCCATTTGATATATATTATCATTATTATCTTTATATTCATGGTATTATGTGATTAATTTGGTGGTTATTAACTTTTTTTTATAGGACTTGATTGATTACAACGAAGTAAGGGTTTTCCATCTCACTTTTTATTCCTATGAGATTCATGCTATATTGGCCACTATTTTCTTTTGTGTGGCCTATGTACTATCCATTATTGTATTCTTGGTGTAATATAAATTAATTTATGAGTATTTACATCTTCATTATATGACCCTTATTCATGTGTTTTTTGTTTCATAAGTTACCAAATCGGTAAAAGAATTTCAAATTTCAATTTCCACTCAGTGGGCTTTATGTATACTTCATTAATTATTTAACTCCATGATTATGTGTGGAATCACTATTTATTATTTATGTAGTAATTTCCACTCCCCTTTATGTGGATATAATTTTTATAGAAATAATAACTCCATTGATAATTTCTCAAGTCATTGATATAAACTTGATCTTATCTCAATTTCCATTCATTCAGTTAAACATCCAAGTCATTGGTGTGTTTTTACAAGAATATGTGTCAATGTCCTCTGATTGATTTACATTGAATATACAATCATATTGAGTTTATTTATATTTTTCACACATAATTATTTCATTGATTTATCCTTTACCTAAGTATACTGTCATTATAAGGTATTTCATCTCAATTTACAATCCATTGATATTTCATTATTGTTATGCACCAATTCACTTTTATATGGTGTATATAATATCCTTTGACATAGTATATAATAAACTCTTTTTTCTCATGGTATTATAAAATTTTTATTACCTCAATTATTTGTATTCAAGCATCTCCCATTTGGATAGTAACTCTGACAAAAATAACATTTTAAATGTTTTAGAATTTTATTCTTCTAAATCTTTCTCATTAATGTCAATGTTTTAAAAATGGTTTTAAGGTTTTATTTATATGGAAATTAATGTTTTAAATTCCTTTTAAAATGTTCAAAGTGGTATGGGACTCTTTGATTCCAAAATCTATTTTTAAATTGATTCTTTTCAACTAGTGTGGCTTTTAAATGTTTTCAAGAAAAAGGGGGATATTTCTCTCAAATAGTTTTGATGATTATTTTCATCAATGTAAATTTCCTTCATTATTCTCGATTGAGGTTAATCTGTTACAATAAAATCTTCCATATTGTATTGAATGATTTATTTTAGAATGTGGATGTGCTATTTTTATACCATTCATGGTTTGTGGATAAATTATTGACATTTCCTATGCTAGTTTTAATATGAATTTTTATGTTATGTTTCAAAATTTTCATATGAAGAATGCATTGGACTTAGTAAGTGACGAGTGGAGCCCGCTGTAGCTCCTCGATGCATTGGTAGGTCTCATGAGACAAACTAGTGTCTTGGCACAAGTCCTTGAAAAAATCTTTTTTGTAGTCTTGGCACAAGGCCTTGACTATGTGGTTATGAAAGTCTGGCATATGCATTCCATCATTATGAAAGTGGCTATTGATATTTCATGTGATTATTTGACTAGTAGAATATCCATTTCAATAATTAAATGGAATTATTTTATTTTATCTTTGACATATTATGTTGAAGATCATGTTTAAAAGGCTTTTGTTTCAATCTTATACATTTCCATAAATGTTTATGCTTATTTATGAATGTTTATGCTATATTGTTATCCTTAATGAGCATCTGAGCTCACCCCTTTTTGTGTTTTATTTTTTCCCGGATGCAAAGAAGTATATTTTGACTCACCTGAAGGGATAGTCTATGGGATTTAAGTATTGTCTATGGAAACAAAGTCGTTTTATTTTTCCATTTTATGATGTAATGTAAACCATATGAATGTATCTAGTACTTCCAAGGCTACTAAACTAATCAGTCTTTTGAGACGTTATCTATTTTGATCATGCCAATGATATGTAATAATGCACTGAATCTGGGCTTCTAGGGTTGGGGTGTTCAAGTTTGTATCAGAGGAGTTTAGTACAAACCTTAGAAACTAGGTTTAGATAAACTCTGATTAGAGCACATATCCCTAAGATACACTTTAAATATTAGTATAAAGAACATCCTAAAATTTTGGTATTATAGAGATTTTGTGAGTTTTCCAAGAGATACATCCCTATCTAGATACGAGATGATAGAGGTGGCTCTGGCATAGATGTACCTAGGGGTACAACCTGAAAACACTGCTTTGAGCTAGACTCCAATGGGAACTGGTGCACAATAATGGACCTTGGTTCACTCTTGGTTACGACACTCCCGGGGGATATGCTTAGGATAATTTACATTTTCATTACAAAACGATTTGAAGTATTTTAATATAAGATGAGAATAAATGACCTTGGTTAATCATAAGGTATTTCAAATTGAAAATATGGTGTCATGATATTCTCTAAATGATTTTATGACTACTTTTACTCACACAATGCTTTCTAGTTTTAGTCAATGGCTGGATTCCAAGTAAGTCATAGTAACTTTGAGCATGATGTACAATATGGGAAGGGTGGTGGAAATGAGCAAAAAAATGGAATGTTAATAGGCATAAAAGATATCGTGTTCATGCAAAATCATTTTTTCAAAAATATGATCAACAACATATATGTTAACCAACTCTTGTACTCAACAAAGAAGAGAAATGTGATGAATGATAAGAGCTATAGCAGTGGAGAACATGGACAAAAGAATATTCAATTTCTATCATGTCGGAAATGTGGAAGGAGACACCCAGTAAATTGTCTCAATGGAACAAAGAAATGATTTACGTGTGGGAAAGAAGTACATAAAGTACTGAATTGCTGAGGAATAACGAAGAGTACTATGGAAGAAAATAAAAATTGTCCCAAGAATCCATTTACATTCATTTGTCATAAATGATGGGGACCTAGCCATTACCCAAGTAAATTCTCTATTCTATAGGATAATTTCTTGGTCAAAGAAGAAGCTATGTGGAAATAAATGGTTGGAGAACTATTTCAAAGTATTAGTGCTCCTTGTTGATGGGATTACATTGGAATAATTTTCTCTTTTATTTGTAACCCTGCAGTTTTTCATGTGAAAATGATATTTGAGGAAGAATTATCTTCTCTTTTATGGATATAGTTATAAATTACCATTTGGTTTTATATGATCATTGGGTTTGAGGAAATTACAAGTTATTATATTTTGGGATGAAAATGCAAGGTATGAGATAACACTTTTGGTTAAATTATGTTATGGTTATTTTGAGTAATTTATCTCATTTTGGTATTGTTATAAAATATAGTTTTTGAAAAATGACAACACACAGACCGCGTGACAACTCATCCCGTCAGACAAAGTTGTGGGAATCAAACCCACAACTAAAGTGCGATTGGGATTTATCGCCTACCACTGGAATACGTGAAGCCCCTGGTTATTGTGACTAATTTTTTTAGTTAAATAATTTTATTGATCAATAATAAGTTGATTTGGGATCTTATGTCTTATCAAATTAATACCCTTAGTATTGGAAAATGATTTGGTGATTATGTAATAAATGTTATTTTGGAAGACGTTCACTCTGTTGGGAACACTATATGCCTAAGGAAAATAGAATACTATGGGATTTAATTTGAGGAATAATGGTGGATTTTTATCTATGTTTTTATTGTGGATTTATAGTGATTTTGGTTATTTATGGAAATGATTAACCTATAATAGAGAATATGTGATTTGGTTAATTACATTAAAGTATGCGACTTTAAGGGTAGTCGATGTCATTTAGAGATACAATTTAACGTGGAAGACTACATAACCAAATTCTTCTAAGTTTTTGGTTTCAATATTAGTTTGGATTATATTGAAGTATTTTAAGGAAAAAATTTTATTGAATGGTATTTATTTAACTTTGGGTTATTGTTGGTTTAATTTTAGAAATTAAGATTACTATTTCTTTTTCTAAAGGAATATCTTTTTGGGGGATCATCTGATCTTGTACTAAATATTTTGGTTTTGATTAATCTCTAAATACAAGGTAAATATATAGTATATCCTTTTTGGATCATGTGATTATCTAGAAGTTGATTCTAGCTCTTTCGGTGTGATGATGTCATCTTGAATAATCATCTTTTGAAAAAAAAATGAGTTAGTGGTAGAAATTTATTAAAGAATGAAAATCTACTTAAAAAGTAAGTATATATCTTTATCTTCTTAGACAATCTCATAAATAAATTCCTCATCTTTATGAAATGTAACTTAAAAAAAAAGTGATGTCTGTTTACTTTTCTTATTGGGGAACTAATGAATGTTTTTTCCATCACAAGTTTGTTGTTTTCTTGTTGTTAACTTTCTCTTGATCATGTTCTCTATCTCTCTCCATCAGAACATGACACATAGTTTATCTTCCATATCAATGTTTTCTTTTATGGAATCCTAGTATGGGTTATCTTGGGTGACCTTCGTACTTCTCTTTCTTTCTTTTAAATAGATAGGTTAATTTTCTCTTTTTCCGATGTGGTACTTTCAATTATGTTCCCAATCCAAATTTTAAAAATTGTGAGGACGCAATTTCCAAAAGGGGTAATAATGTAACACCCCAAGCTTCCACGGTACGTTTTCCTTTAAATAATGTAATTGCTTGCATTATATGCAACTTCGAGATTCTAACACACCGCAACCAATCAAACTAGCTGTTATGAAAAGTAATACACACTTTTTGAAATTTTATAAATTTTATCATTCAAATTGGACTTCATTTTTGGGTTCGGAATATCGAAATTAGCTTAGGGTGAATTTTTTGTATTTTTCTGAAAACATTCAATTTTTGATGAATAGTGAAAAACACTAGGTTATAGTTTAAAATCGAATTTTTATTTAAATAATTATTTATTTTATTTAAATTTATTTTATGTCAAAATAGATACATAATAACTATATATGTTCAATATAATTCATTGGAGTCGATTTATAATAATTTTAGATATATAAAAAATTTATTGAACTTTTTAACCGTCTTTTACCCACCTCCTATGAGCATTTGGAAATTTGAATAAAAGTTAATTTTACTGCTTCTGTGAATTGAAAATCAAAAATCTGAGAGACACGGTTGATATCATTAAGTAAAATGTGGTTCAATAAGATAAAAATAATTTTTGGTGAATAGTAACTTTTGACTTTTATTAACCACTGTTAAAAGTAAATAGGGTAATTAAGGGTAAAAATGATATTATTATTACCCTAACACATGTCCTAATTCTATTTTATAAGTATAATTCGACCAAAAACAACCTTAGGAATAAAATATTAACCTATTTGGTCCACTTTGATTAGATTATGACATTTATTATTAATTAATTCCAAGAAGAGTTAAAAGAGTTAAAATCAAAGTTTAATAACTAAAACATTTTTAATATAGGGTTACACATAAGATAAATTCTACTATAAATATTCATTATATATATAAAACTATTTCCTACATAATGGTATTTTATTTATATTTTTTAGACATCAAATAATTTAATTTATTTATGACACAATGATGATGCAGTAATTACGTAATTAATGAAATATTAAAATAATTTATACTATAAATATCCAAATAAATTTAATTTGGGAAGTTTTATGAATTACACTAATTTTTTAGGTTAATATGACATATTAGGGTTGGTTAGATGAATTTTTTAGAAATAATAATGCGGTTATGAATTTAGTAAAAACAAAATACCAAATAGTGTCAAAATTTACATAAAAGTGTTTTTAAAACAAATATTATATTATTAATTGATATTCTATTCCTAATAATATAAGGTTCTTCCAAAAGACTTATATAATGACATTTGTATCATTAATGAACCACTTGGGGTTCTCTTGGAAGTATATAGTAAGTTTATTAGCCATATAATATAAAAATACAAAGAGACATGGTAAATGTCAAACTATTTAACTAAGAGTTAAATCTAAAAGATAAGGTTAATATAGTGACCCAAACCTCTCTAAAACCTATTGGTTGAGTGGATTGGAAACCATAACCACCTTAGACTATAAATAATCCATTTTGGAGCCATTGTGAACCAAAAATTATTTTATTATAAAATAATATTTCAAGATTTTCCTAAGGTTCCCCTCACCCCTCTTATAAAAGGGCACTCCCCCTTCCCTCAACTTCATACCTTAAATGCCTTTTTTCTCGGCCTAACTCTACAAAAATACCCTATAAACTGTCCTCCCTTCATCTAAGAGGCCTTCCATTAATCATAAATCCAATTTAAGAAGCCCTTTTGATCAAATCAAAAGGAAGAACATGAAGAAGAGGTAAATATTTCATCACCTCTTTCATGTTACATTCTTCTTCCACTTCCTCTTTCTTTATTGTTTCCATTATAAAATAATAACTTCAGTATCTTATATATAATTTGATGTTATTATAAATATGGTACAACCATATTCATTATTCTATCCATCCTTTGAATGGCATGTCACTATATGTGCATACGTACGACTTATCGTCTCCACGTCATGGTGTAATTGTTATTCAATACATTATTATTTGTATGGGTCTAATAATGATGTGTAATTGATGTAAATAATAAATAAAACATTATAATTATTCTGTATATATGATATACCATCAAATTATATATTATTTTAATACCAAAAGAATGATATTGTCGCTCGTGTGTACGTATGGATTACCGTCTCCACGAACATGATGAGATTCATTCCCCATCATAATCCATTCAAGAATAATTTTCATTACATGGTTAAAAATAATTTTTAAATAGTTAATATCATTCTTAATAAGAATAAGATACATCATATTCATAACAAGCACTACTTACGAAATAAATCTTATAAAGGAAAACGAATCAGGTAACACCCGAAATGACGATAATAATAAAATATTATTAAAAAATCAATATTAAAATATCATATATGATATCATATTAATTTATATGATTCTTATATAATTTAATAACATTTATTTCACCATTATACATGAGATTAATCTACCCTCGACCAAGGAAAATTACAAAGTAAGGGGTTTCTTATCTCACTTTTAATTCTGTGAGATTTCCATTGTTCGCCACTTATTTATTGAATGTGGTGTATTGTGTACTGACATTTGATATATATTATCATGATTATATTTATATTCATGGTATTCTATGATTAATTTGGTGGTTATTAACTTTTGGTCATATTACTCGACTGATTACAACAAATTAAGGGGTTTTCATCTCACTTTTTATTCCCATGAGATTCATGCTATATTGGCCATTATTTCCTTTTGTGTGGCATATGTACTGTCCATGTCTGTATTATTGGTGTAATATACTTTAATTTATTATTATCTATATCTTCATTGTATGATCCTTCTCTCATGGGTTGTATGTTTCATAAGTTACCAAATCGGTAAGGGAATTTCAAATTTCAATTTCCACTCAGTGGTCTTTATGCATACTTCATTGATTATTTTACTCCAAGATTATGTCTGGAATCGGTATTAATTATTTATGTAGTAATATATTCTCCCCTTTTTGTGGATATAATTTTGATACACAAAATAACTCCATTGATAATTTCTCATGTCATTGATATAAACTTGATCTTAACTAAATTTCCATTCATTGAGTTAAACATCCAAGTCATTGGTGTGTTTTTACAAGAATATGTGTGAATGTACTCTGATTTATTTACACTAAATATCCAATAATATTGATTGTATTTATATTTGTCACACATAATTATGTCCTTGATTTATCCTTTACCAAAGGATACTGACCTTATAAGGGATTTCATCTCAATTTTCATTCCTTTGATACTTCTTTGTTGTTATGCACCAATTAAATTTTATATGGTGTATATATTGTCCTTTGACATAGTATATAATGAAATAATTTATTCTTATAGTATTATAAATTTTTTATTACCTCAATTTTTTGTATTCAAGCGTCTCTAATTTGGATAGTAACTCTAACTAAAATACCATTTTAAATGTTTTAAAAATTTATTCTTATAAATCATTATCCTTAATGTCCATGTTTTAAAAATGGTTTTAAGGTTTTATTTATATGGACATTAATGTTTTAAATTCATTTTAAAAGCATAAAAGTTGTATGGGACACTTTGATTCAAAAATTTATTTTTAAATGGATTCTTGACAAATAGTGTGACTTTTAAATGTTTTCAAGAAAAAGGGGGATATTTCTCTCAAATAGTTTTTGATGATTATTTTCATCTATGTAAATATCCTTCATTATTCTCAATTGAGGTTAATCTGTTAAAATACAATCTTCCACATTGTTTTTAATGAGTTATTTTTTAATGTGGATGTGCTATTTTTATACCATTCATGGTTTGTGGATAAAGTATTGACATTTCGTATGATAGTTTTAATATGAATGTTTATGTTATGTTTCAAAATTTTCATATGATGAATTCATTGGACTTATTAAGTGATGGGTGGAGCCTGCTATACCTCCTCGATGCATCGGTAGGTCCCATGAGACAAACTAGTGTATTGGCACAAGGCCTTGAAAAAATCTTATTTTTAGTCTTGGCACAAGGCATTGACTATGTGGTTATAAAAGTTCGGCATTATACATTCCATCATTATAAAAGTGGCTATTGATATTGCATGTGATTATTTGACTTGTAGAATATCCGCGTGAATAATTAAATGGAATTATTTGATTTTATATTTTCCATATTATACTGAATTTCATGTTTAATAGGATTTTTTTAGTCTTATACATTTCCTTAAATGTTTATTCTTATTTATGAAAGTTTTTTCTATATTGTTATCCTTACTGAGCATCTAAGCTCACCCATTTCTATGTTTTATTTTTCCCAAGTTGTGAAGAAGTATATTATGACTGACCTGTAGGGATAGTCTATGGGATCTTAGTGTTGTCTATGGAAAAAAATTCTTTGTAGTTTTCCATTTTATGATGTAATGTAAACCTTATGAATGTATCTAGTACTTCCAAGGCTAATAAACTAATCAGTCTTTTGAGGTTTGATATTTTGTGATCATGCTTATGATACGTAATAATTCCCCAACTCTGGGGTTCTGGGGTTGGGGAGTTACATTTTATATCTTTAAATTGTAAAACCAAGAGATCCAAAGGACTGTTAGAGAGCCTTGAAGGAGGTTCTGTTTGTGGAAAATTACCGTATCAGAGATCAATGACTAGTGTAAGATAGAATCCAAGGATCTTTCTAATGATCATTAAATTTATCTATTCTTTTTTAGTGATCGATCCAAATCAAGGTGGGATGTTATTTTTGTTTATATATTCATATGTATTGACTTCTATGATGAAAGTTAATCAATAGACCAACAGATTGATTCAAATAACATATTTACTATAGGATGGGATAGTTTTATTTAAAAATTGGGGGAATTTATTTATGACTATCTATTATCTCTTAATTCATCATTTCTAATGGAAATTAATTGTGGTTGAAGATAATATTGACCAAATTCTATTCCTCATCATTATTTCTTGGGATTTTATCCCCTAATTCTTCATTAATAAATAGAAGTCTTCATTGGCCCATGTTTCAAAGTATACTAGAAAATTGAATGTTTTGAAACCATTTTATGGTTTTACAATTCAAAATCATAGAACCAGTCTACTCATGACATGGTGGTAGTGTGAAAATGGAAGTTGTAGAATATCATATGGTGTAGATAGCTATTTTTTATTTTTTTAGGCTTGAAATGAAAAATAACCTCTGGACACATTTTCCGAATGTATGGATGGATATATTTTGATGATTTGACTATAGAAAGTCCCATATGATGAAACTCCATGAATCGGGAATGCGTCATGGCAGAAGTGGTGGATAGAGACAAGGGAGAGCATTCACAATTCCAAATCTAGTGTTCTATAATTTTTTGATGAACACAACATGTATTGCAGTGCTACATACCATGTGGGTCCCTTAAAGTGGATACTAGGGTTTTAGGGAGAGTTATGCATCACATGGCATGTAACCTTTTTATAAGGTTTGTGGCCCCACTTTGATATCTTGGTGTGTACCTTAGAGAGTACACAGAGACAACTCGAGATAAACGACCATGTGCACAATGTGTTCCCCTATACAGACATGGTCATCCATGATGTACACTGTCTAAGCCATGTTCTAGAACATAGTAAGAAGTGCACTAGTAGCAGCATGTCATGTACTTCTACACAGACATGGGCACAAGCTGTTTTACATGGGCAGGACCCAGTTCGAAAGATACATGGAGTGTACTCCAACTACACACCTTGTACTATTTAAATGTTTTATTGGGGACCTTGTCCTATATATCATGGTCAAGTTTCATTAGGTTATGTTAAACATATACATTCCCTATGGTTTTTTTATGGAATTGAATCCTACACACATGACGATGATCTCTTGAGCATGAATTCTTGGATAGATTTTTTCAGAATCCTTTTTTGAGGTCCAAAGTGATATCTTCTATTCATATTCTTTCACTAGGTGGAGTTCTTGGTATATTCGTGAACAAAAATGCACACCCCCTAATCCTCTACATGATAGGTTAATCATGATTTCATTATTGGTATACCCTATGGCCTTGGGATTGATCCTCATTTGTGTATCATATCCCTTCAAACATTTATCTTATATTTCTAATGGAAATACCTAAGGAGAACTATCTCTTTAATGGATTTCATTAGTGCTATTAAATTCTTGGAGTGTCTTCTATGATATGAGTTATAAGTGGGAATTTCAAAATAGAATCCTAGGCTAGTATTACAGTTATGACTTCCCCTTTAGACAATGTTTATTTTTTTAGTATATATAGATATTCTAGTTTATTCATTGTAAACATATACCTTTGTATAGATGACTATTATTCTTTTTTATATGATTTTGTATTTCATGGTGTCCTCATAGGTATTGTTATATTCACCCTTGTATGCATTTTTCTCTCATGTGTCATGTATTGTGTAAATGTTTTACATTTTGACAGAGTCATAGGGGGACGAAGACTAGGTGATTCTTAGTGAGACCAAAAAGACTGAGGTCTGTTCCAAACATGTCTTGACAGTAGCCATAGTTTACTTTCTTGTTGGACTTATTTTCAAACTCTTTATAGTGGTCTTTTATTTTTTTCATGTTTACATTCTATTACTTCTATTTTGCTTTAGTTGTGGGATATAGATGTATTTATGCATGGTTGTTTGGTTGTTTTTATATTTTATCATTATATGGGCGTGGTGATTTTTGCGTGTGTGTATAGGTACTTAGTATAAGGCCTCCCATGTTAGTGATACTCCTACTAAGGTCTAGTCATTATCACTAGGCCTATTAGAGGTTGTATTGGGGATTCATGGAATTAGCCCTATAATATAGGTCATGACACTATTATCATAGATTATCATATCACGAATATATTTTCAAAATTATAATTTATTAAAAATAAACCCTATAAACTATGGAAAAACCAAAATTTAGATACATTAAATTTTTTGAATGCAAGGTTTATATCTAAAATACTAAGGATAATCTTAGAAATTTTGATCCAAAGGATGGTGAAGGAATCATTATAGGATATTATTCTACTTTTAAAACTTATCGAGTGTATAAAAAACTCAAAGATATTTTAATAATCTTTTTATATTAAGCTTGATGAAATTGATCCTTTTGATCGCAACTAAAATCAAACATATAAATTTATAAATTATTTATAAATTTTAAGACTTAAATATCTTAAAGATGATTATGAAAATAAACTAGAATGTGATGAAATTCAGTCCATTCCAGAAGAACATGAAACTGATGAAACTTAAAGTGTCTTAGCTAGAAAAAATAGAATCGTAAAGGATCATTATTGGGAAACAATAATAGGAAATCTAAATACAGGAGTTAGGAAAATAAGAAATTTATAAAATTTATTTTAATTCTCAGGCTTTTAATTATAACCTAAAATCATAGAGTAAGAATTAAATGATGAATGTTGGATAATAGCAATTTGAGAAGAACATAACCAGTTTAGAAGAAACAATTATTGGGAATTAAGTGATAGGCTATCCAATCATCCAGTAATAGGAACCAAAAGGTTTTTAGAAATAATAAAGATGACCAAGGAATATTTACTAGAAATAAAGATATATTAGTAGATAAAGGATATAATATATAAGAAGGAATATATTATAATGAAAAAATTTCACCTATTTCCCTATAATAATCTATTATAATATTTCTTGATTATGTATCATATATAAATTTTAAATTATATTATATGGAGGTAAAATAATATTTTTATATGGATATTTAATGGAGGAAGTTTATATTCAACAACCAAATAGTTTTTGAATTTACTCATATACCAAATTTAGTTTTAAACATACTAAAGTTCTTCATGGCCTCAACCAAGCACCAAGAGCCTTATATGAGACATTAAGTTCTTATTTAATAGAAAATGGTTTTTTGTAGGATTGTAAGATATAGCTATCTTATAGAAAACTATTTTTTTATATTTTATTATTACTGATTTATATATACAATTTCATTTTCATTTAAACTAATAAAAATCTTTGTAATGATTTTTTAGAACTTATGAAAGAAAATATTGAAATGAGTATAATGGGAGAATTGAATTTCATTATTTTTTTTCAAATATATCAAAAGGATTATATAAATTTTTTAAATCAATGTAAATATATTATCGATTTATTGAAAAAATTTGGCCTAGATAATAGTAAAACTTATTAAACACCCATTTGTACAAATATAAAACTTGATTTTGTTGAATCTAGAAAACTAGTTGGCTAAAAGTTATATAAGAGTATGATTTTATGTTTTCTATATCTTAGTACTAGTTGATCATAAATTTTGTTTTATTTATTTCTATGTGAAATATTTCAAAAAAAATACAAATAATATCATCTTATTACTAATAAATGAATTTTTAGATATGTAAAACTAACTATTTTTCAATATTTACTTTACTAAAAAACTTATGATTCTAATTTAACCTCATATTTAGATACTGATTATTGAGGGTGTAGGTTAGATTGAAATAGTATTTTTTGCACCTATCACTTATTAGGTAAGTCCATAGTTTCATGGGAAATTAAAAATATATATTTAATTTCCATGTCAATGGCTGAGGAAGAATATATCTCTTATAGTAGTTTCTATACACAAGTGTTTTGGATGAATCACACACTACCAGACTTTGGAAATAATTTCGATAATGTTCTTATATTATGTGGCAATACGAGTTAAATAAATGGTTCAAAAAATCATGTAAGTCACTCAGGAACAAATCATATTGATATAAGGAATCATTTTCTAAGAGATCATGTTCTATAAATTGATATATTTTTAGAATTTGTTAATACTTAATTAAAACTTGTTGATATTCTCCCTAAAATAATTCCCATTGAATGTTTTGAACTTATTATTGGTGATTTAGGCATATTTAATTTTAAATAAAGTTTTAATTTTTAATTCTTCTCTTTAAATGTTTGTTGATTATTTATATTAATTATTTTTATCTATTGTTTATTTAAATATAATTAAATCAATTATGGATTTATTAATATTTTGAAAATGCACATTTTCAAAATTAAATTCCATAAATATTAATTTTAGTATTTGGTATGAGAAACCAAAACAACACCACCAAAACCATCAAACCCCCCTCTCTCTCTAACTTACCCACATTCTCTAACCCTCTTGTCATACCGAGATGTCTTTTTCCATTCAAAAATCTAAAATTAAAACATAAAACCTTTATATTTTCATGAAATAGTGATGAAAAATAATATAGATTTAAGAGGTTTGACTGAAACTAAACATTAAATCACTTTGAGATTATATAGATTAGTCCTTCATGGGAATGTAGTTAACTTTTAATGGTTATTTCAGATGAATCTATTATTAAATAAATCATTATATTTTCAAGGTCTAGAATTTATTTTCAATGGATAAAATATAGAGTATGTTTTTTGTGATGAAAAAAAATTCTAAAAATATCTAGTTCAGTTTTGGTGACACTTAGTATATTTTCATTCTTAAGGTAAATAATATCATCTTTTATGTTTCCTCAGTTAAAATATCTAAGATATTTTAATTTCCCCATGAATGGGTTTTTCATTTAAATCTACGACCTATTGGGAATGAGAAGAATAAATCTGAGGATATTATGTCTTTTCATTTTGGATCTACCCATATGTGAAAGATGTTTATTAAAGATCATGAGGCTGAACAAAAGAAGTTAGTAAAATTCATTAAGTCTGCAATAATACCTAGGATTTATAATTTAGAAGAAATTATCTCCCAGGATATGTTTTTAATGTATTTGATGTTAAGTGATTGTAAAATCGATTCCAGTATATACATGCTATGTTATATGCATGATGACTTCAAAAAATGGGAGAGGATGTAATTTTATTTATATGGAATGATTCATTCAATGATTTTGTATGAGAATAATAAGATTACTGCAGTTCAAAAATCTATAAGATTTCATCAAATTAATATTCTCTCTTCTGGAACCTTAAAAAACTTTTGTCTCTTTTATAGATCCTCTAACATAAAGTTGATCCTAGTTGGTGTTGATGACTAGAAATAATTTGGTGCTAAATATGAGGGTATATAAGGTAGAAAAAAATCAGTTGGTTCAATAATATTTCATGGGAAGTGGTTAGAGAATCAAGAATATAGAATGTTTTTTAAGAAACAAGAAAAAGACTCTGTGTATATTTCATTTATCTACCTACTATAGGGGATGATTATCTATCTTCTAAAGAATAATCAGATGAAAATAATATTCACTCTATTGTGACAAGGACTAGATAAAGAGAATAAAGTATGGGTTAGGAAAAATATGTTTTTTATACAGTATAAGAAGTTGAACAACAAGTGTTAAAAGGTGTAAAAATTAATTCTGTAGAATGGAAATATGAGAATATATATGATCCTAATTCTTATATAGAAGATCAACAAGATTAGTATTATTAAGGTGATAATAAAGTGAGACCATCTATAATATATACTACTAGAACAAATAAAAATAAAAAAAATCAATTATTGTAGAATATTTAGATAATTCTTCTTCTGAACAAATTGAAAAATGAAGTTCTTGGTCAGTTACTATTATCTTACAGTGAGAAGGATAAATGTATTTCTACAGCTATTATTGAAATTGGACAACCATCTTGAATTCATTAACAAGAATCCTAGGTTTATATAAATTTTTATATTGAGGTGTTTTCAGTAAATATAATTAGATGAAAGAAGAAAATTAATCATTGAAAAGTGAGATGGAAGTCTCCAAAAAATAATTAGTGGATTTGTAAACCTCAACTATTCCAAGAGAAAATATAGAATCAGTTCAAGCATATTTGAATGGTATCAATGAAAATTCAATTTCAAAAAGGAAATTTGATGAATTTTAAATAGAAATCTTAGATAAAATTTGAAATCTCAATGAAAAATATTTTTTGAAAATAGGCATTGGTGATTTAAATAAATATCTATGAATTCAATTTGAATCAATAAGAAGTAGCTCAAGTTAGGCCATGTATCCTACATCTATTAATCACACTTATATATAACAATTATGAATGTTTGAATTTATTTAAATGGTTTTTTCTTCCATAAATGATCACATACAAAGTATTCAGTGTGATAGTGTACCAAATCATCTGTTTCTAGAAAATCAAAATGATCTTGTTGTGAAATTAACTTCTGGTGAGCTAGGTATAATTACTCATTTATATCCATTAGGTGAGATGCTATATTATTTTTCCTGTATAGGAGAAAGTTTCTATGAGTTTTTGAAGTTCATGTTGATTTAAAATTTGAAAATCGTACAAGGAAAAAAATTGAAGAAGAAGTGGCATGAGATATTGAATCATAATTTTAATAGAATGATATTCGAGCTAAATAATGTTCATCAGGCTATTCGTGGTTCAACAAATCATGAAACCTCACTTGAACCAAAACCTTCTTTTTCATCCCATCCTATCACTTTTTCCTTCCAGTCAAATAATCTTTGTCATAATAGGTAAAAATATTAATGAAAGTATTTTATTCATTATAAATGTTTTCATTTACTTTTTTACCATATCAAAGGACTAATCATGAATATTTTGTGAATTAGTACATCAAAACATTAACTACCAGTATTGTTCTACATTAAATGTGTTATAAACCATTTTCAAAATTTTAGTTTTTTTATGACAAAAAGGGGGGGAAATTTTGGGGAAAAAATACATTATTTTGTCTATCATATTTTAAAGAAGAAGAATAAAATGAATCTAATTTATAAATTTAAATATTTTTTATTTAATTCACTATTTATAAAACATTAAATTACAACTAAATTTTCTATTATATATCTTTAAAACAATATTTTATTTTGATTTTTCATTTTCTATTTTTTAATAAGTATTTTTTGTATAGTTTTGTGACCATAAAAATGGGGAGATTGTTGGGCATGTATTGTTTCAAGAATAATATATGAATATTTTTAATGTTGATGCTAAAAAGTATCCTTGTTTGTTTTATAGGTGAAATTGCATAAAGTTTTTTTAAATAATGTATTTCTTTATAAATTTATCTTTTTTATGAATTAAATTGTATATCTAACATATTATGGATATTTTTTAAGTAATCCAAAAACATTGTTCATACCATAAATTTATAAGGGGAATGTATGGTTTATGAACACTATGTTTGGAATGAACATAAGGATCAGATACACAATATTGTTGTAAATGTTTGGATCATGTACTGTACTTTTGATAAGTAACCCTATGTCTGAGAAACTAACATATAGATCATAAAATTAATCTTTTGAAGATCAATTGTACATTATCAACCGTAATTTTTAATTACCCTACATTTTACTTTATCAACGACATTATTTAAATTTAAGATATTCTATATGTTTTCTGAAATGGTCTCATTGGAAATAAATATATTTTTTAATCTTCTTAATAACTCATTCAAAGGATTATATTTAATGGATTAAATCATTCCTAT
This sequence comes from Viscum album, assembly GCA_963277665.1. Taxonomy (NCBI): domain Eukaryota; kingdom Viridiplantae; phylum Streptophyta; class Magnoliopsida; order Santalales; family Viscaceae; genus Viscum; species Viscum album. Next base: position 283,489,346 of record OY728151.1, on the reverse strand, counting down.
TTCAAATGGAAGATGTGACTTGATTTGAATGTTCAAAATTAAAATAATTCCAATTTATAAGATGATATTATCAGATTTATTCAACCCAAACAATATCTTGTTTCTCTTGTTAAACACCAAGAGTTATATCATTTACATACATAGTAACTTTTTGAATAAAAAATCTCTATTATTCTATAAATCTACACTTTGGAGACATAAATGTTTTGATCCTCTGTTATGTGGCTATCAATCTATTATTATTGTTGCTACTATTTTGTTATTGTATTTATTGATGTTCATTCTCAAACCAGACCTCATTGAATCTATTATTTATTTAGTAATCATGTCTATGAAGAAGAAGATCTATTATATATCAGTTTCTTCTAAAATTGTGAGCTAAATATGTCTCCCAAATTAGATTAATTACTATTGATTTTCTATAATATTGGAAACTCATACTCATTCATAGGTGGAGTTCCAGCTTCTCAGTCTAAGTTGTGGATATTTTCAGTTTTCTATAAAAGAACCAAAAATCCTTTTATATTCCGTGTTGTAATGTTGTCAACAACCTATACTCAGTTCTTGAGGTCTTATGATAAGAGGACATATCAAGTTAAAATCAAAATGATCACTGAGAGAGTGTTGGTGGAATGGAGTAGAGGATATTTTTGTTCCAACCTACTAAAAAATTTATTGTGTTCTTCTTCTATATTTTTCATTACATAAAATTTATTAAATAAGAGAACATTATATATATTAATATTACACAATGAGGGATAAAATTGTAATCTGTCATGATTTGTAAAAGAAAAAAATCACCCCCACTTGTGTATCTTTATCTTATTCTTACAAAACTATTAGGTCAGGTGGACAAACCCCTAATGGTTCAGCTGAGGAGATATGAGATATATGATTCTGTGGATATTGACCATGGGATCCTGGGGGGTATTCTTTTTTATTTCATTGGATTCCTAGTAATTATTCATGCGTGGATGTATAGGATTTGTGGGGTTCCCCCTCAGAGGAATCTATTATCATCCAGACATTGAGGACACCAAATTACTACTATGGGGTTCATCTTGATGTATTAAGGATATGGAGTACTCATGATTCCCCAGGGTTTACTACTCATCAGTAGAGGTGTGATCGTGGGATCCTAATTGGGTGGATAGAGTTTCCCCTAAGGCAATTCTCATTCTAAGATTAATTACAACATTGGTCAAGGTCGGTATGGTCGATCAGGGTCATAGACCTAAAGGTCAATAGTGAATTTTTAGGTGTGGAATAGGTATATATATAGGCCCTTAGTGTGTCTAAAGTACATTGGTTATTTAAACACCCACACCCTAGTAGTATAGTTCCTATATATACTTTTTGAAATTTACAATAAATACAAGAAATTACATCCCAATGGATTGAATAGTTTAGTAGTCTTGGTAACCTCGATACAAACTGAAATCCCACATTACACTATAAAACCTAAAATACAAAATATTATTTTTTTTTGCGATCATATTTATTCCATATAGAATATCCATTTGTATCAATCGTAAAACACTTACTAGTATCCTAGGGAAAATAAACATAAGAAATGGGTGACCTCAGATTCTCTATAAGAGTATGCATATAACAGAATCTAAATAAGAAATGAATGATATTCAAGTAGATAAATGATAAAAAAATAATTATATATGACCAATCACATGATCAAAATACTTATCCACGGATATAAAAACTATTAAAATAATCAAATAGAAATTTAACTGGTATCATAATGATAAAATTCATAACTTCAGACATTTAAAAGTTAGTATCAAGGCCTCATGCCAAGATATCTTAAATATTACATCAATTCATTTTTCATCACTTCTCATATAAATGAGTAATGCCTCTGTAAAAAACCTATTTATTTCATCTCATGAGACCTATAGATGCATTGAGGGGATGTGTAATTCTGGGTCTCACCCATCACCGAATAATTATAATGAATTAATTATATAAAAGTGGTGAAACATAATCTAAATCAATATTTGTATTGAAAAATTGTATTTGAAATCATAATACATTCCCCAATCAACAAACATAATATTAAACAATCCAATGTAATATAGAGAATGGTATCAAAATAGTACATCCCTAGTAAAATTGATCATAAACCATCTAGATAAATAATCTAGATTGTATAATTATAGTATATCCTTAGCATAATATTCAACGAAACATTTTTTCATAAATATAAATACTTTAAAAAGATCACATGAGAATTTCTTGAGGAAAATAACATTTCTAGTTTAAAATCTGAAGTATTTCCCAAATATTAAGGTAATAATTCTATTTGAAAATAAAATCATAAAATTTTAAAGTATTATTCAAATCATTGATCTATTATGATGGTGGTAAATTTCATTCATGTCGTATATGTAAAAAAATATTACATTAAAACTTTTTAAAAAGGGTGAAAAGGTACCTGGCATTGAAAACAACATTAATAATCCTTTTAAAATATTTTTTAAAAATTAAAAAATGTAAAAAATCGCTTTGATAAATTTTATATAATTGTAAAATAATTTTTGAAATCATTTTTATAAAACCTAGACATGGACAAGAAATGATTTTCATGCAATGATAAAAATAATGTATGTTTTTTTTAAAAACAATTTCTCAATCATTTTAAGTTCCAGAGATAGTAAAATAGTATTTTTACTTGAAACTTTTATCAATAAATAGAGGAGAATAAAATATATTTGGTTTAAAAGTTCATATCAGATAATTCCCCCATGGGAGATGTGAACATAAACAATCTTGAATAAGGATGAGATTGTGAAATAAAATCTTACTATAGGTTCAAATTTCATCACATATGTACAAAACTTTTATATAATAAATATAAATTTATTATAAATGTATTATAGAACCATAATAAAATATATAATAACATTTATGACTACTTATAATATTTTTTCATTTTTATTAATAATTATTTGTTAAAATCATTGTTTCTGGTAATAACAACATCATTTTTCTTGTATTATTTGATGTAGTAGTTTTTGTATTTTTTACTTTTATCATAGTTAAATCATCTCCAAAATGTTAAAAATGATATTAATATCATATATATTTATTATATTTTTATTTATTGTAATCCATAAAACTTATATATATTCAATATATATGTATTTAAAGAAATCCATAAAAGCTCCCAAATGTTTTAAGGGTTCTCCTATGATATTAGTCCCATCTCTTGAATTTTTTATTCATCTTATATATTAAATATGACCTTAATTTTTATATTCCAACTTCACTAGCCCTCGGTGGATATATTGTATTGGCATATTATCGATTCGTGGGGTCTGCAAGATCGCACTACAGTGGGGATTCTTGGTTCCAATAATTTCATGGTACAATTTGATTCAGAAGAGGATTTAATTTTGGATTGGTCATATGCATCGTGAAACTGTAATGGATTTAGTTTCTTCCTATTCAAATGGTTGTACTATTTCCATATGAAGTGTCATTCTTCAAAAATGGAGATTTTGGTAAGCCTTAATAAACTATCACTTACATTTCATAATGCTTCAATTATTCATATGATATAAAATCTTTTTGGGATATATCTCTACTCATATAGTAGGACCTGTGTTTTTTTTAATCAAATATCATCTAGAATCTTTTCCAAATTGGCAGTTTTGATGCCTCCTGCTTAGTCCTTAAGGATTACTATTATTAAAGAATTTCAATACAAGAATTCAATCATTTTTTAATACAAGCTAGTACAATTTTTTTATGTGTAAGAAGTTGTGTCATAAACTGGAGGTTTTCAAGTGTGAAATTGTGTTGTTTAATGCACCTAATATTGAAATTACCTACATAAATTATTTTTTATTGATGTCTCTCTAGACCAGTAATGCCTTGTGGGTCCTATAGTTAATGAAGGAATTAGTTTGGAATGAAATTTTCATGTTATTTATCCATATTCTATGACCCCAAATTATGTTTTCAAGAATTTGTAGAAGCTATTATAGGTTAAATCACCTAATATAGTGGTCTATAATATTTTAGAAGATTAAAATTTTTATTTGGGTATTTTTTCTCCCTATAATGTTGATTTTAATATTAATAATTTTGTGTCTTTGTGTGAATATGGTTTCACTTTAATGAATATTTCTTCTTATAGTAATGTGAGGGTAGTGTATAATGGGGAGAGGGGTATTTAGTTTTTTGCCTCCGAATTGTTGGGCTACGTATGAGAAGATGGATGTGCAGTCCTTGTCCTTGAATGATTGTGATGGGAATGTGTAGTGTGAAGAACAGGTATTTCCTCTGAATGACTATGTTGGGAAAGAGAAGAGTGAATGTGTTGGGTTGGAGTTGAGTGAGGTGCAGGTCAGGACTCATAATATTTCTGGTGGGCATGATTTGAGTGAATTGTAGGTCATGTCTATGATTCAGATCTATTGTGATGGGCATGAGGATAATCAATCATGTAAGAATTCTAGTGTTGGGTATGAGGTAAGGCAATGGGATCAGATTTCTTCCTCTATGAATGAGTAAATGAAGTTGGGTGTTGGGTAGGTGGACAAGAAATTGGAACAGAGGAAATCGGCCTAGATTTCTTGTGTTGATAAGGAGGAGAGTGAGGTTCAGTCCATGAAATTGGTTCTACTGATGAATGAAGGGTCATCTTTTAGTAATTCTCATTATTTGGTTTTGTAGGACACAGTTATGAAGGTTACCAATGTGCACCTGTGGTTTATGGGATGTGACTATGTGCAGTCGGGAGGACTTGATATGACTATGTAGGTTCTAGTTATTGGAGATCATGGAACTAAAATGAAAAAAAAATAAATTTATGGATAAAATTCAGAATCTTCATAGTTGGTTGAAAATCTCTAATAAAGGGGAGGATGTCACTGATGATGACAACAAGGATGAAAATATTAAATATGTGGCCTTGATTGGTTATAAATCCTTGTCGAGTGATGTCATCATGCATGGTATGGAGAATGAATTTGAAGGGTTCATTTCTTCTCCACCAAAGAGGAGACTGAGGATGGATTATTCCAATTTTCCAAGGATTGTGTCTACCAGGTCCTCTTTTAAGGAATCTAAAAAAATGACTCTAATCCCATGTGAGGGTGGTCATACAAGTATTCTACCAAATTATAGATTTCTTCAGAGTATTAGAGGCTCAGGAAGATGTATTCTTCGATCTTTAAGAATCCAAAAAATTCACAATGTGAATGGGAGTCGACAGATGTTTGTGCAACTTCTGATTAAGGAAATGGTGATGATGGTGACCCCTTTAATTTGTAATTTTATTTCGGTTTGAGAATGGGTTGGATTACTCTACCACTTTCATGTAATTCTTTTCCTTTTGTTTTTTTATTAATTTTGGGGGGGGCAGGAATTCATTGTCCAAATCCTTCTATGAAAAATAAATTACACTATTCATAGAGATTGTAGGTCATAAGTACATTTGAACATTGTTTTCATTTTTAAAAGGATGGAATAAGAATAGTTAAATTATAATTCACATTTAATAATGAATTATTATATCATATATATTATATATATCATATATTCTCATCAAATCCATACCCATTACCATCCAATTAAAATAGTAAGTTAAAAATTACATTATTTCCTGATGGTGGTTGTTCACACTGATGAAAAATCGACGTAATCGTTTCCCATTGATTTTTAAGGTAATATGGTAGATATTATATGATCATTAAATAAATATAGTTATGTAATAAATATGGTATATAAATATAAAATGATAAAAATTCTCATTCATAAAATATGGTGAAGAAAAATGAATTGAATCTCTCTGTGTAGATTGTAAGTCATACGCGTACACAAGCGATACTTTCACATTCCATTTGATGGGAAAGTTGGTGGATAATATTGGTTTCAAAATCATAATAACATTTTATTATATTTAAGATAACAAAGTTATTATATTCTGATAAATTAAATATATTTATAGGAGGTAAAATAATAATTAAAAAAGAAAGTGATCGATTATGTTGAAAACCTCTACTTTGAAAGAAATCCTTTAGATCTCCTCTTACGGACTCTAGGGTTGGATTTTGAGAATACCATAACCTAAAAAATGTGTATAGGGGGATTTTTAAGTTAATTTTGTAGGATATTTTGTAGATATATTTCACAATGTTGAGTGAATAAATGAGTATATGTGGTTCTCTTTTATAATTGAGTTGAGGAAACTTTAGGAATTTCGTTAAATATTAAATTATAATAAAGTCATTCTCTAGACCAAATTCCTCCAAATGTCCATATATTCAAATACAATATACTATATTTTTAAATATCATTAACTAATGAAATTTGGTCAGTTTTATGTTGTATTTTAAACCTTATCTTTTGGTTTAAGCCCTTACCTATCCTATTTTAACATTAACTGCGGTAACATATTTTTCACTCTTAAAAGTTTTTGATTTTACATATAAGGTGAATATTAACTCATAAATGGAAAAGGAATAAAGACAAATTTTGAATTTAGATATAATACTATAACACAAAACTAATATATCATATTCATTTTTAAAATTCTTATAACACTATAAATGACTCAAATTAAAACTCTTTAAATATTTTTAAAATCATTTATTTCATTTTTCCATTAATTGAATAAAATATTACATCGGATTTGTATAAGCATTTAAGGATATTATATAATACCTAAAATTTATAAATAAATTCCCATAATAAAAATAATTTCATTAAACCCAATATAGATAATTATATTCATTCATAACATGATTTCATGTCTATATGAACAAATAAAAATATATTTAAAACTAAGAGAGTGACATTTTGTAACTTTATTTTATTTAAATATTATATTGGTCATTTTCATGGATATGTGTCCCTTAGAAAGTCCAATTTAGAGAATAAGGTGATAACTATATAATTTAATTAATATATTGTGAATTAATATTAAAACTTACGACATTATCATTTATTTCTAACCTATATTAACTTGATTTATCTTTTACTAAGGTAATAGATTTTACCACAATTATAATTCAAAATGCCTAAAAATAGAAGTGAAATATTTACCATATTTGAAAATTATAAAAAAAATGGGATCCATTTTATTAAAGTCAATTTATATAATACATTGATGTTAATTTTAAAATAAACATGAAAAATGTGATGAAAAATAGTTTTTCAGAAAATGCATTTTTTATGTATTAAAATGTTATTATACAAAATTAGATAATGAAATTGATTCACATGAAATAAATTGGATTATTAATAATATAATAGAACTAATTTTAGTTTTAAATAATTTTAAAACAAAAATTCACTTTGTAATTTTTTCAAATAAAAATATAATTTTCAATAAAAATTGATATTTTCCCCTATTCTTTGGAAAATTAATATTTTCAGAAAAATAAAAAAAAATCACCCTAATATAATTTTATATTATTATTTAAATAATGATATTTTTTATAAAAATTTATTTTATATGTTTTCTAGAATTTAATTATAACATTTTCTTATAAAAAGAAATAAAAATCATTTTTAAAAAAATGTATTTCTAAAGCATAAGAAAACATTACTAAAAATGATTATTTATTTCATAATAATTAATAAACATATTTGTTTTGAATAGGTACTTTATGTTTATATTTAATAATTTTGATCATAATAGTCATACATAATAATTTAATGACTACATTATAACATTCATTTTAAAATAACAATTTTTTTTTGTTTCGGCTCAGTGTTTCATGTTATATAAACTTTGAAACATAGTGTTATTTTAAAATCTTGCGGTATTACATTATCCCCCCCCCCCCATAAAAAAATTTCATCGTCACAATTTTAGTTTAGTCTCAATAATTAAAGGGTTTTGCATATGAAAATTCCTTAGTGGAAAAATAAAATCATACAAATGGTTAATAAATATTCCTTATAAAAGAGAGAGAAAATGAAGTATAAAGGTAACTAAAAAACTAGGATTCCAAATATGATAATAGTAGAAGAAACTGAAAATATGGGCATGGAAGAAGAAAATAATTCCCAATGATTAATAGTGACTAATATAGAATTTGGTCATGAGAAATTTAACCATTACAATACTAAAAAAATTGGGATGGGTTAAAAGACCATTGATTTCTTAGTAAGAAATGTAAGAAAATAACTTTTTTTATTTAGAGGTCCTTTTCTCAAAATATGGGATTCTATAACTATATGTTTATATAACTAAAGAAAATCAACATACTTGATTTATTTCCTTGCCATATGGACAATATCATCCTTTGGTTATGCATTGAACAATTCTCACTTCATATATTACTCTATGAAATGGCTATCCAATATGAGTTTTTAATGACTAAATCACTATAATCAACTTATAATAGATCACATATTCTATAAAATTATAAAATTTTATTCTTCTTGTCTTTAAATTTTAACCAAAACTGAAATATTTTCTACAAGGTGAAGTAATATCCAAATTTTATAATCCTTTATATGAAGATATAATGCATTTTATTTCTAAATTTCTACAATAATAGAAAAGGATAAACATAGATTATATTACTAATAAATAATCCCTATCCCAATAAACCTCAATAACCTCAAAATTAAATACTTTTAACCAAAATGATGATCTCATACCTTTTATATTGTGTTCCCAAAATTTAATTACATTAATCTCACATAATATTTCATGTTAAACCACATGTTAATCCTAATGGTTTCAAATACTTCAACCAAATTAAGCATCACAAAAAAATTATCTTTATAATAAATCTCTATATAATCTGGTTGTGAATTACACCATAATATAATCAATAAAATTTTAATACTAACCTGAAATTTCATCCTTAGGTTCACTATAAATATTTATAAAAATATCACCTTATCCATAGATCAATTCTTAATATTGTATTTATAACATTATCTAATACAAAAAAACACATCCTAAACAAACCTAAATGGTTATTTAATAATCAATATAGTATTATTCATAAAACTGGGTTAATTTTTTAAATTACATCAAAATATCATCACATAAAACTTCAAAATGGGTATTTATTCTTTTAAAATTATGGAAGCCTTATACTTACAAACCCAAGATGATATCCATAACTCTTAATGTATCATCATATGAAAACATATATTCTTCTAAAAACTAACACAATATGTCTTTCTTATAAAAAACATCATCAATGATTACATAAATCAATTTTTCATCCAATCACTCATCAATTTCAAGTTTACCAAAACTATCCCTTTTACTTTGTCAATTTTAGTCAAGAAATTTTCACTAAAATAATATTATTTTTTATCAGTAACTTTTGAGATATGTTTTCAAATATATTAAGGATATATACATTGGATAATTCCATAGGTGTTTCAAGATTATTATGTCTATAATATCACTTCTACAATATAATTCTCATATCCCAATACATAAACACTTTAATCCTTAATTTAACAATTGAAATAGAATAAGATATTATTTGGCCTAAGATTTAAACCTAGGGTTAGATAATTGGCATGGATAATTCCCACATTCTCCACACATATGACATTGAACTATAAAAGGTACTTTTAGATGATCTTCATATCCCACCATATAAATATTCATTTTCCATAAAAACTCATTGATTTATTCCCTTGTTTTCCACACATAAAACATTTTCCCTTATTTACCACATTATTTAGGGGGTCACTTCTCATATTTCTAACTTGAAAGAAATTAAACTTTATTTTATCCATGGTCTCTACCATCCAAGCTCTCAGAGTGCTTTATCCTTCTTTTCTTTGGTTATTATAATAGTTGGTTATGGAGAAAGTTGTTAATAATATATCAAGTTAAATGATTAGTCATAATAATAATACCATTCACTCTAGTTTTAATCCCATTTTGTTTCTCATAATTATTTATTTTTACATCACATTCATTTTTGAAAAATATTTCTCCATGTTTCATCCATTAACTAAAACCAAATAGAATAGTATGAGAAATAATAATCATAGTGGGAGACTACATAATCTATAACTTAATAAAATTTTAAGATATTATCCCATACATAGATTTATTTTTAATGTTTTCCTTAGGGTTATGGTCCTTAATCTATGGTTCCCAAAATCTACTTCTCGATGTTTCTATTAAACATGCTATGAGGCCAAGTGTAAAGACCCTGACCCTAATAACCTAGAGCCAGAGGTTTATTTATTACATTGGTACAAAATATAATAAATCACATCTAAATGGACCTAATTGTTTAATAGTTCTATAGAACAAGACATATACTTGAATTCTATATTACATTTGAAAACATCTAATACATCATGGTATTTTCTTTGGGATCATCTTCATTCCTACTATCACATCCGTATATATAAATTATAAAAAACATCATAGAATTCTATGCAAGAGAAACATAAGAAAGGGGTGAGGTTAGATTCTTAGTAAGGGTATGAATATAAAATAATCCAAATAAGGCATTAATAAAATGGTTGGAAATAAATGATAATCAAATAATGTAATATAAATAATCACATGAGTTGAAAACTTATCCATGGATATAAACACTATTCAAATAATCACATGGACATTAATAATTGATTTCATAATGATGGAAATTGTAATGGTGGATATCTAAAAAATCATCGAGGCCTCGTGTCAATACATATTAAAACATACCATCAATTAATCACACAAATTCATCTTATATAAATGTGTAAGGCCTCGACTGAAGTCCAATCTAGTTTTTATCCTATGACATACTGATTCAATTATGGGATATGTAATTATTTTCCCAAACCATCACCTAAAAATTCATTATTCATATTAAAGGGGTGAAATATAATCAAAATCAATTTTCATATTGAAAAATAGAAAACGAAATTATAATACTTTCCCCAATCAATAAAAATAATCATAAACTATCAACAATAATATAGAGAATGGTATCAAAATTTTACAAATCCTATCCAATTGATCATAAAAAATCTAGATAAGTAAGGTGGATATTATAATTAGTATATATTTTTAGTATAAGAATCAATAAATTATGTGTATGTAGATGAAACTACTTTAAAAACATGACTATAAAATTTCTTGAGAAATACACTTTTTACATAGAAATAAAAAAGATTTCCCAAATATTAAGGAAAATTCATTTGAATAGAAACTTGTAATATTATAAAGGAATATTAAGTAAATATTTTAGTCATGATTCTATTATATTATGGTCATTCTAGGTATGTTAAAAAACATTTCATTCTCACTCTTGTAAAAAGGTCAAAAAATACTTCATCCGTAAAATTATAAAAAAATTACTTTAATTAAAAAATTAAAATTGTAAAAAATTGTTAAACATTTATTTAACAAATCATTAGATAATATTAAAAACTTTTTTGAAAATATTTTTAGAAAATATGTACATTGATAAAAAGGATTTTCAACCAAAGAGAGAAATAAAGTCAGTTTTTCTTAAAATCATTTTCTCAACAGTTTTAAGTAAAAAATAGTATAAAAATGGTATTATTACATGAAAATATCAGGAATAACCAATTTATAAGATAATATAATATTTTTAAGATATAAATATCAATCAAATACCCTAAGGGAAACTTAAACATAAACAATCCCAAATATTGATGAGATTGTGAAATAATCCATTACCTTAGATTTGAATTCCTTCATATGTGATGAAAAATAATTTATAATTAATATATATATTATATAAATAAATTCCAAAACCATAATCATATATATAATATCATATAAAACTGATTTATAGTTTTTTATCACCTGTTTATTAACAATTATTTGTTAAAATCCTTGTTTAGGGTAATAACTACTCCATTTTTAATCTATGTTTTGGTTCGATTGTTTTAGTGTTTGTAATTTGATAAAAGATACATTATCTATAGAATTTTTATAATTATATTAATATGATATATATTATTTATATTTGTATTTATATTAATCCATAATATTTATAGATAGAAAAATGAATTACAACCTTCATTGATATGGTAGGTCGTGCGTACACATGAACACTATTTTCATTTTTTAATGTATTGAATAAAAAAGGAAAATAATAATTCACCTTTAAATAAAAATTATTACCTAATATATATACATTAAATATATCCTCATTACTATAAATTAAAATATAAATAAAAAATGAATCGCATCATTTCATGGAGGTGGTAGTCCACACAAATGCACAAGAAACATTATTGTTTCCCAATGGTTTGGAAGGTAATACGGTATATATATAATTATAATTGAAAAATTATTATTATTTGATAAATATCATATTGAAAAGTTAAACCCATAATAATTCCCATCCATAAATTATTTTTATGAAAAACAAATTGTATCACTACGTGGAAAAGGTACGTCATACGTACACACAAGTGATGCATTCACTTCCCATTTGATGGGAAAGAGGGTGGATAATGGTGGTTTCATAATAATAATAAATTTTTATTATATTTATTAAAAATAAGTTTTTATTTTATGAGAAATAAAATATATTAATAAGATATAAAATAATAATTAAAAAAATAAAGTGACCAATTAAGGTGATTACGTCTTCTTTAAAAGAACTCATTTAGATCTCCTCTTAAGGACTCTAATGTTTGTATTTTGGGAAAACACAACCTCCAAAATATGTCTAGTGGAGCTGGAAAGATGTTTCTTCTGGATATTTTCAATCTATATAGATCAAAGTACTATAAAGTAGTGAGGGGAGGATGTTCCGTTTTTTAATTGAGTGAGGGGTGCTTTTGCACTTTAATAAAAGATTAAATCATAATAAATCAATTATATATAAAAAATCATAAAAATGGTCATAAATTCAAATATAAGATAAAAAATGGTTCAAATATCATTAAAAAATAAAAATTGGACATGTTTAAGTGGTATTTTAAACCATATTTTGTAGTTCATCCCCTTAACTAACCTATTTTAACATTAAAAGTGGTAATAGTTTTTTCACTCTTAAAGGGTTATAATTTTACATATAATGTAAATATTGACTCATAAATGGTTAATGGATGATATTTTAGACCATATATTATCCAAATTTTCATATATAAATATTTTAATGGTTTAAAATAATTTAATAAAATGTTATTTTAAAATATTATCATTAATGGCAATTTTGACACTATTCAATTAATTTGACTAAAAGGGAATAAAAACAGAGTCGGAATTAAACTATAATCCATTAAAATAACACTATTATTAATATTAATTTATAAAAATTTTGTAACACTATAAATCACTCAAATTATATCACTTTTAAAAATTTTAAAATCATTTATTTTATTTTATTATTAATTGAATAAACATTGTGTCAGTGATGTATAAGAATTTAAGAAACATATATAATACCTAAAAATTTAAAATAAATTTCCATAATTAAATTAATTTCATTAATATAAAAATAGACACTTATATTCATTCACTACCTAACTTTTCCCCCATGTAAACACTTCAAATATGATTAAAACTAAGAGAACGATATTTGTAACATTATTTCATTTAAATATTATATTGATCAATTTCATATAAAAGTTTCCCTTAAATTGTAAAATTTATAGAGTAATGAGATAATGAATGGATTTAATTAAACTATTTATAATTAAGATAAAAATTATATACTTATCATTTATTTTTAACCTACATTTACCTGATTTACCTTTTTCCAAGGTGATAAATTTAACCAAAATTACTATTCATAATGCCTAAAAATAAAAGAAACCATTTTAAAAAAAACTAAAATCATGATTCAAAATATAGAATAAATTTTATAAAATTAAATTTATATAATTTTAGTTAATTAATTTTAAAATAAACATGCAAAACTATATGAAAATGATTTTTTCAAAAAAAATCATTTTATGTATAAAAATGTTTTTATACTAAATTCAATAATGAAATTGATTACAATAAAATTAATTGGACTATTAATAATAAAATAGAAAAAAAAATTCAATTTTAAATCATTTTTTAGAAAGTATATATTTATAAATACTTATAATATAAAGGTAGTTTTCAATAAAAATCTATATTTTTTAGTATTCATTTGAAAATCAATCATTTCAAGAAAAATAAAAAATTCCACCCTAATATAATTTTGACATGATGATTTAAAAAATGGTAATATTTTTATAAAATAAAATTTATGGAATTTATGGAAATTAATTATAATATTTTCTAATAAAAATAATTATATCTTTTAAATATAATATATTTTTGAAGCATAAAATAACTTTACTAAAAGTTAAGTACATTTTTACTAAACATGATTATATTAATTTTTATTGAGTATGTACTTTATAATAATATTTTCTAATTCAGTTATTAATATTAACATCAAACAATTCAACTCGTAAGTCATAACAGTCATGTTTAAATAATAATATTTCATTGTTTGTTTAGGATTAGTGTTCCGTGTTGTATATGCTATTGAGCATAGTGTTTATATAAAATCTCAGGGTGTTATAAATTTTCTTAGTCCTTTTGAAATGCTCCAAGAAATTATGGAATCAGGTCAAATTAGGTATTTTGGTTGGTTTTATTTATTTATTTAAGTGGTTTAATTATTTATTTTGAGCATGTCACATATATATCACTACATTACCGGTTTAGTAGAGGACTGCATTTTTGGTTCCCTACTATGTTTATTATTCACGCCCATCTCAAGAGGCTATAGAACTAGGGTAACTAAGAATACTCTTTCTTGGTTATAGGTTCATGTTGGGAAGAGGCCTGGTATTATGTGTTTGAGCTAAAGAAGCTTGAGTGGGACTTGGATATTGGGATGAGGTAGCGATCGAAGCCAAAGTAGAGCCTCATTGAATTTTTTTCTTTATATATGTGATTATGAAATTAGTGATTTGTCTAATATACTTTTATGTGAGAATTTTATTTATTTTGTATTGATGAGTTTTTTATTCTTTCTATGTACTTTTATGTGTGTATGTATGATTATTTATATTGTTTTTGGGAACTCTGATATAGGGGTTAGAGTCTCCCTATGTTATTCTTATAGACTTCTATTACTAGTCAGAAGCTTCTAGCATAATGGGAGGCATTCCTGAGGTCTTGTGGTGGTCCTGTCGAGATATTGTATAGACTAAGTCAAGGTGGGGCATTAAAAACCGGTATCAGAAAATATTTTATGTATATTACTATTTGTTACCTAGTAATTATGAGATATAGGATTGTTTTGGATATGGTGATTGATATTGTGTCGGTTGATCATGAACACCAGCACCGATAAGAAGTCTGGATTTCTATTGATGGGATAGATGTTCTTGATTTTTGGTGTTATAGTTTTATATAATTTTCACTTTTTTTGTACATGATGATTCATGTTTATGATTTTTACTTTACTTTTTCTTTTGACCCATTGATAAGAAATAACCAATGTATTTTTCGTTCTTGACCCATTGGAAATAGATCAGTTCTAGATTTTACTCTTGGATCATAGTGTCATGTGGAATCTCAAAGATCTTGGGTTAACATGTAGGATTCAAATTCCATGTAGGAACCTACAACTGTGATTTATAGTAACTACAAATTGAGGCAAAATTTTTTGAGGTGTTAGTAATTGATCATAAGGTTTTTTCTCATATGAGTACTTAGTGACATTATACACAACTACACCGACTTACAGATATATTACCTTCTGATGGTAGGTCATGTGGATTCTATATTTATATGATGGATGATGATGATGATGGTACAATACATTAGTGTGTGGGATGTGAGGTTACACTAGTAAGTCAATAAGGCATGTGGCGACTTAATGGGAAACCCCTTGTATGTTTTTATTTCATAGGTTTTGTTACATAAAGTTCAAGTAACAACCTATAAGATTTTTACCATATAGATTCTAATGGAACTATACATGATTGAAATAACTTAAAGTGGTTCACCAGATTGAAATCATCATAAGGTGATGGCAGTTGAACATTTCTTATTGGTTTGGTTATTTAAAGTTACATGAATAATCTATATGCATGTTTCCCATATAACATGGAATAAAATTATATCTAACTAAACCTTGTGTTTGTGTTTCATGATACAAATAAACATAGGTTGATTCCATTTTACTGAGTGTCCCTATGGGGAATGAATAGATGCTCAGTTATTTGAAAGTTCCAATAACAACTTATATGGTATTTTACCATATAGAATAGAATGTAATTCTATCTAACTTAGCCTCATTATTATGGTTCGTTGACATAGATCATCCTAGAAAATGTCGTGGGGGTTAGCTTGAGCTAGGATTCTTTAGAGAGAAGTCTCATAAGTTTTTTCTTAGCAAGAATCAGTGCCCTTGTATGTAGTTTAGAATAACATTTCATTGTATACGTTTATGAGACCCTAGAAATTTTTTTTGTAATGATGATATTATGGTTGGAATTTGATGGGAAAATATGATGTTAATACTGTATTGTGAATATCATGGAGTCTTGAAAAATTATGGATAAGTGAGATATCTAGATACATTAAGATACAATATAGTTTTTATTTATTGGATCTTTATAGTGATCGATAAAAGCCCATGAGAAGGTTTGTGTGAGTTTTTTTAGTGTATAATGGGAGAAAACATGGGTTCATACTACCTTGTAATATTTTTGCATGAGAGGTGCAATAGAGTTTATAGAAAATTCATGGTAATGGATTTTAATGTGAATAGTTTGAGTGTCATGTTAATAAGGTTGGTTTCAAGGGAAGGATCATTCATTTTCTTAAAAAAAACTATTATAGATGTGTTTCAATTAATGGTGAGACCATGGGTGTAATTTCATGACTTGTAATAGCATTGGGTGGTGGTTAAGAATGTGAATGTGTTTGAAAATCCTCATAGCATGGACAGAGGACTATGGTTTTGGAATGAGACTATGATGTTATTGAATGTGAGGTAGATTATGCAATATTTTAGGTTATAAATTTTAAAGAGTATTTCTAAGGGAAATCATGTCTTAATGATAGAAGAAATACTAAGTAGCATGGTTAGTGTTGAGGTTAACTATCGTAATATGGTTATGTGAGACTCATTGGAGTGTGAGTATAGTTTCTATGTAGGGGTCATACTGGAGTGTATTCCCTTTAATTTTAAGATGATATCAAGGTAGTGTGTTCAATTGTTACACACTGTATTATTTAAATTGGAATCAATGATGGTCACATGTGATTCAAGGGCCTATTGATTCTAATGGTATGTGTGACCATAACGCATGGGGATCAACATGTGTTTAATTATTTAACATGTTTAGGTGCTGATCGTGGAGTGGTATAAGGTATTATATATAATGGGGAGTTAATTAATAGTCATTTTAGGGCATGATGCTTATTATGATGTGATTTTTGGCCATTTCTAATGACTAAGATCCATGAGCTAGGAACAGGTGTGATTAGAATAGTCTTCAGATTGATGATAAAAGTAAGTGAATCCAATTTTATCTAGTCTTGTGGTAAATACAAATTTGAGTCTCAAATGATTTAATAGATTATTCAATGTGTTGGCATCGATCTCAGGGTGATCTCAATGTGAAATTTCAATGGTAGGGCACTTCATGGGTCAAAATTGACTGTGATGAGTTAAGTCCTATGGTGGGTAACACCATAGGTTAGATGTTTAATTTGAAAAGATAACATGGGTTACTGGGTGAGAGGGGTGTGGTGATTATCATCTTGGTTTGGGTTTTAGTTAGTGGGTGGAGGATTTTTATTTTGGTGAAAAATGTTCATGGTGATCAGATTTGTTTAAAAGAAGTGTGTTGGGTGATCTAGGATTGAGTGTGAAAGGTTAATCATGAGTTAGTGACCCATGATGGTCAAGTTTATTAGCTGAATGAATAATGAGACTTCATAGGGATGTCAAGCTTTGTGGCTGGGAGTTGGTAAATAATTTTTTCTTTATGGGTTATAAATTTACCGAGGATATTTGAATTATCTTTTTGTTTGATTGGTCTTTTTGAGAACCACGTTTTGGACTGAGTTTTTGTGTGTTTCTGTGTCTAGAAATGGTGTTTTAGTATGGGGTTTAAGGTTAAAAATGTTATTAGGGGTTTTTAGAGGCCATAAAAGGAGGAATAATAGAATTGGGATGCTAAAAATAGCTATCTTAGGCTACTCCTATCACGAATAGTGATTCATGACATGAATGGGGTTCATGGGGAGTATTCAGGATGTGAATGGCTGATGTTTAAGAGCCTAAAAGAAAATATAAATATACATGGTGTGATAGGATGTGTCATACAAAGGAATATATTGGGAATTTTTTAATATAAAAATGGGCATTGTCCCCCCTTCCTCATTCTAATGGGAGTCTGTGTGTGAGAGGGGTTCAACCAACACCTCCCCTACCTCATTTCTACATCATTATTGATGGTTTTATGAGTGATCAGATGATTTTTTTGGGTAGTATCATTCTCCCCTCACCCTATGTTCTTATTTATGTAGTTTTTTATTGATTTATTCGAGTTTCATTTTGGTTTTCTATGTCTATTCAATTGGATCATGGTGGAATCGGCCAAAATTAATGGTACTTGTACTCATCATTTATAGGGAAGATCCTAAGATGTCATCTTCATGTTGTTCATTGCAGTTTTGGTGAAGGGGAATCATCATTTGGATTTTACTAAGGGTTTTTCCCATAATTTTAATTATTGGTTCATTTAATTGGTGATATTAATTGAATATTTTTCATGGTCTAGGTTCGAGTGTGATTTGGGAAAGGACCGCACCCTGTTACTAGTGGTTTCAGTATGAAATGATAACCTGGTAAGTTATTCATCATTTTTTATGATTTTTTTTAAATAGTATAATTAATTAAAATTATATATAATTATTCATTTGTTCTATATGGATTGAGTTAAGATATTGGGTGGAGGTATATGCTCGATCCGGACTTAGACAGGCTTGGGTAGCAGCTGCCATCCATTAGAAAATAAATGGAAAATTATCTGGTTGAGGTAGGTGGTCCTAGTACTA
Organism: Viscum album; assembly: GCA_963277665.1. NCBI lineage: Eukaryota > Viridiplantae > Streptophyta > Magnoliopsida > Santalales > Viscaceae > Viscum > Viscum album. The sequence continues at coordinate 283,470,343 of OY728151.1, read as the reverse complement.
TATATATGGATTATTCTTGATGTTTATATACATGTGGTTGTGTTCCTTAACCATTAGGGTGATCGACCCTACTATTATTAAATTGATTAATTTAATTTAAATAGTCAATTACAATTAAATTGTTAAATTGTATGAGCATCTGAAATTAAAGTGATAATGTATCAATGGCACTGAGGAGTGTGGGAACTGGCTATACACCTCAATCACTAATGGATTAGGCATGTTCTAAGAAGTTACCAAGACACTATGACACCATCAAGTTGTGGTGGGGCATGACTTGATTTGGAAAACCTTGGTAAGAAGTGTGAGGACCCTTGAGATATGTTAGTCCTAGGTGGATAGACCATTTGAAAAGTGGACATGGTTTATGTGATTTGATCTATTTGGAGTGACCAGAAACATATGGATGGTCACTGATCCATCTATTATGACTATCACTAATGTGGTGTACCCATAAGCTTAGTGAGCATGTGATATGACTTTTTTGACACTGAGGGATGAGATATCCTCCAAGCGTGGGCTTTGGCCCGAGAAGAATGATTTAAACAATGATCTAGATTAGGATTCCTCCACAGTACTTATGACCTAGGGGAACCCATGGGTGACCCTTTTTGTGATTACCCTAATTATTTTTATGTGGAATTTAATAGATATGGTAGTGTATGTCACCTTTAACCTCTACCAAACTTATGAGCTCATGGGGGTGTGGAAATTGTAATGGATGTGGGATTTCAACTATCCGTTAATATATTTTATTTTAGTTATTTATATACGTGATATGGTATTCCCCATTATTCCTAGGAATATTCAAATATTCCTATAACTAATTTGATTATATAATATTCCCAATAATCAACTATTGACATGGATAAGACCCTTGGATGACTGAGATGTCACAGATATGGTCTCACAGTATATTAAGGGAATATTCCAAGATTAGAAAGCATCAAGAGATATGGATGCTACATTAGTGGATTCCTAAAGGTGGTTTCTAGGATAAAAAATTAGATAATGTGATTTTATACATATATAAATCTAAATATGGTAGGGATTCCATTGATATAGTGATACCATTGTGAAAGCCCATGCATTGAGATTCGAATGGAGATACTTGTAAAACATTGTGAATTCCCATGATACCCATGATTTAAATTGAATTATGATGTTATGGGTGGGTTTATATCCTCAATAATATATATTGGGCATATTAAGGGTTATTTTTTTATCCCCTCGATTGATTCCTTGGATACCCACTATGATTAGGTTGATGCACCCTTGATGGTTTAGCTGAGGATCCATGAGGTATTGGATGCACATGATATTGACTATGGGATATAGGGAGGGTATTCCATTTTATTTTTTAGAACTCCTAGGAATCATTTATATCTAATGGTATAATATTTCCTTGGTTTTTTATATCATAGGAATCAGTCATCAAACAAAAATTGAGAACTCTCAGTTACTACTATGTGGTTCTGCCAGAGGTCATGATTATGAGTGATGTATGGTGACACCCTAGGGCCAGCTACTCATTAGTATAGGTGTGAGTGTGGGATCCCTAGATTGTGGTAAGTGGTAACAATGAGTTTATTCTCAAGTTCATAGAAATTCCAACACAGGTCAAGGAAGGTGTGGTCAATTGAGGTCATTGTCCTGAGGATCGATGATTATTGTTTGGGCATGGTCTAGGTATATTTGAATGACCTTCAGAGAAGTTGTGGTATAATTTTTTTGATGGACATAATGATGCTCTCAAGAAATTATGTAATCGGGATGAATTAGGTATTTTTGTTGGTTTTAATAACTTTTTCAACAATTTATTTATTTAATTGGAGCATCACAGATGCACATAATATTGCATTATACATTTAATATAGGACCGCATTAGTGGTTCCTTACTGAGTTTTTCAATCACACCCTGATCGAGCAGCTATGGAACTGAATTACTTGAGTAGAATCTCACTTTTTTTTAGGTAATGGTTAGAAAGATCCCAGATATTATGTTTTCAAGATGCATCATATGGAGTGCGATCTAGATAATGGGATGAGGTATCTCTTACATCCAGAGTAGAACCTTGGTTTATTTTTTCAATGTATATATTACTGGAATGCATGGAGAATGGTCTCATATGATTATATATCAAAATATTATTTTTTAGGGAATGACTTTATGTTTATTCTTTCTTCATACTATAATGTGTGAATTGTTGGTTATTTATAATTTTATTTTGAACTTGGGAGTATAGTTTCCCACATGGTATTCTTATAGACCCTTCATACCAGTCAGTATCCTTTGGCATTTAGGGAGGCATTCCTGAGGTATTGTGGGTGCCTGTTCTAGCTACTATATGAATTTATCTAAGTCATGGAATTACAAATTGTATGTAATAATTTAAATATTTACATTATTTAAAGGAAATTGTTTATGAAAAAAGTTTGAACTATAGTGATGTTAAACATAGAAAAGTTCTATATAGATAACAGAAGTTGAAATTGTAACATATGATATTGTGAAGTTAACGTGTTTGAATATGGTTAAGTAGTTAAACAGTAAGAAAATAATTTCTAAATATCATCATTATTCAATGTTTTTTTCCTCATAATTGTTACTCACTAAAGTGATTATTTTGATAGTTTTATCATATGTTCAAATAGAGGTGTGGAGAGAATACCATATAAATGTAATGAGTTTAAAATACAACATAAAGTGAAACAAACATAATGAGGATATAGAAATATGTCATAAATTATATGTTTGGTAGGTTCTTATGTATGGTTTCGAGAAGAATTCTGAAATAATTATTAATGATATAAAATATATTATATGAACAACAATATCAGTTTTATCATCCTTTAATATCGGTTTTTAAATTTATATATTGATATAAATTTCATGGAAAGTAATTATAATTGAATTCTCTTAGGGTCACATTCATTTATCCATAATCAATTTTTATCATGGTGTATTATAGGTTATAAAGAAATATTAAGGTTAGCATGAGTAGGATTCTTGTTTAAGTTACAGATTATTCTCACACAACACACAAATTTCTTTTCTTCACTCTTTAACCAACAACTATACCACATGGAATGTTATACACTATGACTCTGGTATACTATGGGTGTATATATCATATAGGATTTCACATTACTGAAGGTTGGTGGGATACCATGAATGTGAAACTTAATACATTGATACCTTTCTTACATAAACAATCTCGGGTTATCTAATCCAGGGGTGGTTGGGAATGTTTCTGAACATGTCGTTAGTTGGAGAACAACCAAGATAGGATTTATCCTCTCATATAAAAATTATGAAATTTTTTCCCTTCATTGAGATAGATTAGGGAGTGTGTAAACATATCTATATTGTAAATATGATGTGATTATCTATATGTAATAGGGGAATGTGACGTGTTTATCCATAAAGGTGGATGGTATGTGATGTGTTCATTAATTTGGTCAGGCTATACTCAAATATTTGAGAATGTATAAGTTGTATATATGGGACTAACATATTTCATGTCACATGGTAACTTGATGTCTTGAAAAAAAGGGTAATGTCTGAGAATTATACAGATCTGGTGATTCATTTTGGTTTTTAACACTATAATGGATAATGGGCTGACATTTTTTATTTTAATAAATAAGGATTGACTTTGACTTGGAGACACACTCTAATGTTTTTTAGATTTTAATCCAAAATTTTTTCATATCAGTGATCATAATTTTTTACATATGGAATAACACATGTTGAAGTTGGTAATATATTTAAAAGAGTATTTTGGATGATATGTAAAAAAATTGGATATGATTTCATAATTTATATATAATACAACATAAGGTTAAATGGAAAATTTTCTATTAGGCTTTAGTGAAAGTGGTATTTTGAAAAGAATATTTCGTAAATTCCTTTTATATATTCAATATAAATAAGAATATGAGGTATAACATTTTTACTGATTTAATCAATCATAAGGCATGATATTAGTAAATTTTTAATGTGATTATTACGGGGAAATCATACAATATGATAGATATATATCATATGGAATTGTGCCACTACTTGATATATCATAAAAAGAATCTAGGAGGTATTGTAAAGGCATGTCATGAGATAATATTTTTTATCATTACCTTAAATGACCAAAAAATCAAAGAGTATGATTAGCCTAGGTCATAATAATAATGTAATATGATATTAGAACACTTCCTTTATTTGTATCATATACTATGATTCATTTGAAAATTATAGGACAATTATGATAAGATGAAGGATTAAGTGTACATATTTCATTATAAAAACGTCTACATAAGCTAGCATTATGCGGACGTTACATATGAAGAAATTTTAGGAAATTATATTAATTCATGCATGTGAAGCATGTTAGTTTATGCTTTAACTCATTGGTAATAATACACGAGATAATGATTGAATTGCTAAGGATTATCCTCAAGTGTTCTATAAGAACTCAATACAATGAAATGGTAGTGATATGTGAGAATACCCAAGCCTATTATAATACTCATGATGACCTAAAGACCCTATTCGTACACCTCCGTGACACCTAAGGTGATTGTATGTCATTTTGGTTAGAAGAATCCAATCCATACATTTCATGATTCAAGAACAACCCTTATATAAACAATAGTGGTAAGGGTCATTCTATAATGAACCAGGATGGGTTTTCATCCAACCTGACACCTACCCTGCTTGTAGCGTGGCCTAAAGTGCATTCTGAATCTCAACGGGCTAGAATACTATGCCTAGGAATCAGAAATAACATTTGTGAATGATTTATTTAATATGAATCAGATATAAACATACTAAAAGAACCAAAAATTGCATGGTAATCATTAACCAAAACACAAGAAAACATATGATAACACTAAATCATAAGTTAAAAATTTTACACTGGTAAACAAAAACCCAAATACCAAAATCTAGAGGGGAACAAACTATACAACCAAGCCTCTATTCAATATGAGGTTCGACACCCCCATGCCCCCACCACCAATGCCTACAAAGAGAGGAACCACTAGCAACTATATACACCACCACCACCACCACAGAATGACTTTCCCTTACAGTGGTCAAACATAAAAAGGTCAACATGAACCGTAGGGTGTTTTTATTGTGTGAAATAACATTCATAAGTGAATAAACTAAAATAAATTCAATTTTTTGACATTATAATACAAATTAACAGGATATGTTTTAGAAAAAGGAAGGAAAACCTAAATAAAACATTCTTTGTAATTAAAAAGAAAAATAAAGATGAAAAAAAGATTAATGGTAAGCATAACATGAGAACCATGTTCAGTTACTAAAGAAATGGGGTTAGTGGGGTCCTAGTATCCTCAAACTATCAGTGATCAAACCATCTACCAAGTGAAACGGCCCTGCTTAAGACACAAAACCCCATGACTTGTATGCTTAGTAAGTGTTGTTACATCAATATTATTAGGGATACCAGGCCTGGGCCCAACTGACTCACCTAATGTACTATACCTAGTCTTCCAACCTATATACCCTAGATTACCTTGTTCTTGATTTCATTCTGTATTCCACATTAACCACCTTTTTCACAATCATACAACCCATAATTGGAATGAATAAGGAATGAAACCATTTTCTAATAGGTAAGCCATTTTCAAACCCTTACACACACCAAAAACCTTTGAAAAAAAAGTTTCATACCACCATAATATTCATATAACCCATTTATAAAACAAATCAAACAAACTAAAATCATCAAACTATGTAAAATAGTGGAACTAACTTTCTATTTCTCGTAAACTTTCACAAATGATCTAGAAAATACAACTGCACAAAAGAGAGACCCTATAAAGTAAAAGAATCATCATAAAAATAATATCTCACCCAAATAATCAGGGTTGAACCCACATTAGTTCAAACCATCCACTAGAGATGGGAGAACCCAAGAAAGAAGAAGGGGGAGACCAAGAAGAAGAAGAAAAAAAGGAAAGTAAGGGATTAACTAAAGGTTTATTGAAGAATCCACACAAAAATCAACCAATTATGGAATAAAAAGGGAGAAAGGAGGAAGGGGTGCACCTAGGGATGAGAAATCCCAATGTGGAAGGATGGGGGTGATTTGGGGTTAAACTTGGAGATCAAAAAATTATAAATTCTATATTTTTGAAGATATGAAAGGCCACATAGTCTGCTAAAATGTGCACTAATCTTGCAGAAACTATATCCAATAGTAAAATAATTTCATGGTTTTCCTAGATAGGGTGTATGCACATACCCTAGATCGTGCGGCCTAGATAGTTCCACTATCCAAGGTGCATGGTTTACACTAGGATAGCATGTGGTTTCTATTAATTGTGCACCAACTGTGTGCCACCTTCTATCTTTCCAAAAATCTCCATTTATCTCCAAAAACACCTAGGTAATCCAAATGACAAAGATAATTATGAAATAAAAGAGAAACATACCTCAAAATACAAGTACATATGTGACAATTATTACCATATTAAACTTTTTATGTCCTTAGAAATTCAAACTAATGTCTGATCAGAGAATATATGTGGATACTAATCTTACACCATAAAATTTCTCTCCCATGTATCATGCTAATCATTCCCATGTTTCAAATTAACTTGAACCAATGGTATTGGTTTCCCCCAAATAACATTCTCTTGAGAATACACAATCTGCACTAGTCACTCAAGCATAAAAAATCAGGTTTCAAATCCAATTCTTCCCAATTCAGCATAAGATATGGGTCCAAATTATACTTCTTCAATTTTGATACATGGAACACATCATGAATCCATGTAAAATGTGATAGATAATCTAATCGGTATTCTACCTTTTCAAAATTGCCTGTAACCTCAAAAGGTTTTTCCAACCTCAGCATCAGTTCTCTCTATTTACCAAGATGATGATGACTCAAGAGAGGGGCCACCTTTTGAGACACCCGGCCACTAACTAAGAAATATTAATATCATAATAACTGATTTTTATTGTATTTTTGGTGAATTTATGATGTCAATAAATTTTCATTCATCACTATAATTTATCTAATGCCTTATTCTCAAAGCTTGATCCCAATATAGAAGTCTCACCCACTTCTATCCATCACATAGTTGGTTGACATGGATTAATGTTGGGAACCTAAAAGGGATCCTTTATTATTAAGTATTGGAAACTATTGTTATATGGAAACTTGAACAATCCCAATTGTTTATCCCAAGATCCTCCAAAATCTAACATGTATTCCTGGAGCATGTCTTCAAATATCTTATGTTCCCACATCATCTTACTATCCATTTGAGTATATAATTTCATGATTATTTGAACCGTTGAAAATATTTTTTATAGAAGGAATTCCCAAAATCAACAGTAAAAAATTGGTTTCCTATCAGAAATAATAGCTGACATCAGACCATGATGCCTCACTATCTCATGAACATATAACTGACCCAACTCTTCCACCCTGTTTTAATCCTTAATTAGAATGAAATGGGATGATTTGGTCATGTGGTAATTCAATAACTAAATGGAATTACTTCCTTGGGGTGTATGGGGTAACAAAATGATGAATTAGATGGAGACCTCATCCCACATCTAAGTAGAAATTAGTAGTGGGTGTAGCAAACTGGAGGGCGTCTAGTGCTCAGCTTTAACCTGATGGCAGGTATAACATCTGGATACAAATTCTAGTATATTTCAACTAGTACATGGCTACTAAAACAAGAAACATACATCATAAAAAATATTTTTAGTCCTCGGTTGAATGGACCACTAAGACTGGTGGCTATCTTTCATCACCACCCTTTCTAATGACAACATCACTATAAATCCAGCCTTGAATAAAGGAATTCTCTCATAAGATAAAGAACTCTCTTTGGGAACCTCACTACCATTTAGAAGCTACGTAGAGTGTTTTAATATCTCTTATCTATGATATTATTCCTATACTAGCTCAAGAATGGGGGGTGTCAACTAAACACTTTCCAAGAATGGGCCTCGACTATGATCCTTGGTTTCTAGGTGCATCTGGGAAAAAGGCCCCATCAGGGTCCATAGATCACTAGTCTCTTTCACCACTTGAAATGGAACCATCTTACTCAAGGAATTATCAACTACATTACCATTTCCTGAGTTATAAATGATATCAAAATCAAACACCTAAAGGTACTCAACCCAACGACACCACCTCATATTAAAATCCTTATGGTAGAAAATGTAGGTTAAGATCTTATGATGTGAGTATACCACAAATTTATCCTCGAAGTGGTAGTGATTCCATGTCTTCATAGAATGCATCACTACTACCAATTCTTTGTTGTGGGTTGTGTAATTCCTACCATGTGGTCAAAGTTGATGAGATCCATATGCCACTGCATGGGCATCCTATATCAACACACACCCAGGACCCATACTTGAAGAATCATAGTAGTCCACATACCTATTTATAGAATTTGTTAAGATCAATATGGGGGTAGGGTCAAAAATTTCTTGAGTTTCTCAAAAGACACCTGACATAGGGGACTCCATTCAAGCCTTACCCCTTTGGGGGTATGTGAATTCATGGATGGATAAATATTTTAGAAATATCTAAAAATCCAACTTCCATACCATGCATGGCCCAAAAATCATTAGATTTCAAATACATTTTTCAACTACTCCATAGAAATCACCACTATGATCTTCTAAGGTCCACAAAAACCCCTTTTTCTAAGATCACATGGCCCAAAAACATAATTCTCGGATCTAGAAGGTGTATTTGGAGAGAATATAATAAATATGGTGATCTTGAAGGGTACCAAGATTGATTATCAAGTGATTCCCCTACTCTTCCTCAGTCCTAGAGTGGACTAGGATATCATATAAAACACAATGATTAATAAGTTAAGTTACTGATGGAACACTTTGTTCATAAGTACCATAAAAACCTTTGGAGAATTTTCTAACCCGAACGACTTGAACAAATACTTATTGTTTTCATACCTACTTTGGAAGGCCATTTTGTAACATTATCCTATTTGACCCAGACCTCATGACACCCAAAATGAAGGTAGTAATTAGAGAACCAAATTTCCCCTTGAATTGATAAAATAGTTCATAAATATGGGTCAAGGGTTTTTTATTCTTATTACTTACATTATTCAACTTATAGTATTCGATGAACAACGAGAGATTCATCATCGTTTTTAGCAAATAGAACTGGGGCAGCCCCATGTGAGATGCTTGGGTGAGTGAATCCGTTGGATTCCAAGTCATATAGATATATCATTAATTCCATCAACTTAGTGGGGGCCATATGATATGAGTTAATAGATATGATATGTGTTCCCAAAGCCAAATCAATGGTAAAATCCACATCCCATTCTGGAGGATAACCTGATACATCATCTAGAAATACCTCTAGGAACTCATCTTCCAAATGATGTAATCCACCTTCAGAACCTCTACACTCAACCTTTAATACAATAGATGAGATCTGAATAGTAATATTACTTTACTCTGGAAGTGGAGGTCTAGCTCATCCGGACCAGGGGTCCCATTCACCTTGAAGAACTTGAGTACTCCCATTAGGTGTCATAAATCTCACTCGTTGATGATAGAAATTGATTCAAGCCTTTAATTTCACCATCCAATCCGTACTGAGGATCACTTTAAATAGGTCAATTTTGAGAATAAATTCTCATTCCAACTCAACCCCTATTAGATTGTGTAAAGACCCGTAAAAATTCAAGGGAAATTTTTTCTTAATTTTTCTTTAGAATTTTACAAGAGCGCGGTTTCAGACGGCACCTGATTCCGAGGCCCGGAGTGCCCAGAATTAATTTCCGAAGTTTGGCTCGGGTACGTTCAGTGAACGAACGAGCGGGAATTTCTAACTTTTGATCCGGTGCTCGGAATTGAAATCTGAGGGCACCGATGAACTCGCAGCGCCGATATTCGCTTAAAGAGACCTTTTCGGGAGTTGCGTTTGTTGCGGGTTGAAAGTTAATTTTTTGAAGTTTTTAGTTGAGTTAAATAAAATTTGTGTAGAACAAATTTTATTATAACTTCTTAAAACCTATCAAAGGAGGTTGGAAGTGGGACCCACACCCACTTAACCTCCCTTGGGAGGATTAAGTGTGGTGGGGCCCACACGAACCCCCACCTTTTCAACTCCCCACTCTCCCTCTTAATGGCTTGACAAGTTAACTTATATTTAATTATACAATTCATGTATATTAAATAAGTGAGTTAATTTTGGAGTTATCCATTTTGAATTTCAAACCTTTGAAATTCTTGTGGTTAAGTTATGAAATAATATAAGTTAAGCTTATATTATTCTAGGAGTTTCTTTTACCCTTGGGAGGATTTCTTGAGAGCTTTGGAAGCTTTTCTTCTTCTTCTTCAACTCAACGAAGAACGCGAAGAACGTCGTTCTTCAACGAAGAACTTCTCCGCCGAAGAACACGATCCATCCGCGACGCCGTGTCCGCGACGCGACGTACTTCTTCCGCGTCATCTCTTCCGCGACGGTTTTCCGCGACGAACGCCTTCGATAACGACTCTTCCTCCGACGTCAAAGGAATCGACACCGATATTCCACGACTCCGTCACCGTGCGACTATCGAGGTAGAGATTCTTGAGTTCGTTGTTCTCTTTATAATTTGACTTTCCTCAAGACTTGACGAGGAACGCCCTTTTTCCGACGAAGAACGCCGCACCGCTCTTCTTCGTCTTCGGTGTCAACGAGAGAGAACACCGCACCTTCCTCGGACAACCTTCGTCGGCGTACAAGGATTCGCCAACGACGTGCCTCTTCGGACGCGTCTCTTCGTCAACGGAATTGCCGAACGACTACCGCGACGCCCGATCTCCGCGACGTCGACTTCCGCGGACATAGTCAAATCCTCGAACTTATACCCGAGGTAGGGGATTGTTGTTTCATTCTTAAATTATTCCATTTCTTGAACATGGATCTGGCATGTTTAACATGAGGCTTGAAATGTTCATGTTGAGTTTTTATTTAACGTGAGGGGGGCCGGACCGCATGAACACGGCCGAACCCCCCTCCAACGTTTATGTTGATTTTATCTTGCGGGAGGAAGCAAGTGGCGTGGTGCCGTCGCACCACGCGGATGAACGTGCAAATATCTTCGTGATGCCGTCGCACGCACCATGGTAGAAACAACAGAAACGCGACGCCGTCGCGCCGCGTTGGATGATTATCAAAGCACGGAAAAGGGGCGCGGTGCCGTCGCACCGCGCCGGACGACGAACGCCGCGGCCGGTTCCGGGCCGCGGCGGGACGAAGAGACCGCGGCCGGTTCCGGGCTGCGGCGGAAGATAAGACCGGCGGCCGGGCCGCCGGTGTCAGAAGCCGAAAGGGGGACCGGAATTTCCGGTCCCGTTAGAGAAAATCGGCCGGCCAGCTGGCCGGACGGATATCTTTAAAACCGGGGGAATTAATCCCCCGACCACCTAATATAAAACCCCCCTCTTAATAAGGGGGGCGGATCTTTAAAGGAGGGGGGGGGGGCAGCAGACCCCCGGTTTGTTCCCGGCCGGCCCCCACGTGCGGGTGCCGTGTTTTATTTTTTTTTTAGCGCGGCACAAAGGCCGCGCGGCCACCCTATCAGCGGGGCTTGTCCCCCGCGTGCCGACCGTGTGCGGCCGAGCCGCCGCGGCACCCCGCCGCCATCGCGGCCCGCCGCCGCCGCCGCCGCCACCGCGGCCCGCCGCCGCCGCCGCCGCGCCGCCCGCCGCCGCCGCCCGCCGCCGCCGTCCGCCGCCGCCGCCGCCCAGGGGGGGTCGGGCCGGGTCGGCCCGGACCCGGACCCCCCGTTTCGAACCAGATTTGGTTTTTGGCTCATAACTTGAGCCTCGGACCTCCGAACGACGAACCGTCTGCGGAAACGCGATCCTTGGATCGAGACGGTCGTTTCGGTATATCGCACTCAAGGTTTCGGGTTACTTTGAGTTCGGCCGGGTTGGTTCGTTCACGAAACCAACCGGGCCTTCGGAGCGGAAACGCTCATATCTTGAGCCACGAACGTCCGATTGACGCGCCGTCAGTCGCGTTGCGTTTCTCTTAATGTGACGGATCTTTTGGCATACTCCACCCGAGGTTTGGACGCAGGTGGAGTACGGTCGGGTTGGTTTTGCCTTAAAAACCAACCGGGACCCGGAGACGAAAAAGCCAATAACTCACAGACCGGGCGTCCGATTGACGCGCCGTCTGTTTCGTTGACTTCCTCTTGATGAGACGGAACTTTTGACATACTCCGCCCGAGTTTTGGATGCAGTCGGAGTATGGCCGGGTTGGTTTGTACCCGAAACCCAACCGGGCCCCTGGAACGGAAAAGTTGATATCTTACAGACAGGACGACCGCTTGACGAGCCGTCAGCGGCGTTGGTGGTTACGTTGAGTAACGGTCCCTTTGAGTTTACCCTATGGGAGTTCGGGGTACAGTTGAGATACGGCCGGGATTGGTTTCGCTCTCGAAACCAACCGGGCCCCTGGGACGAAAAGGCTAATAACTCACAGACCGGGCGTCTGATCGACGCGTCGTCTGTTGCGTTGAGACCCCTGTGACGAGACGGACCTTTGAGACACTTCTTCGTGGGACTTTGTGATACTTGGAGTATCGACCAGTAGCTCGTGGAGCGGACCCTCCCGGAAACGAGCGTGCAGAGTACGGAGACCGTGTAGCCGGCTGAGACCTGACGACTGCTTGACCGACTCGACTTGGAGTGAGTCGACTAGCCCAGTGGACGGAGCGCCCGGTACTTGGCAGCAGACCCACGGCGGACGGAGCGCCTGGTAGTTGGCAGCAGACCCGCGGTACTCGACAGGAGGAGTACCTCAGTAGGCTATCTGGGTAGCGCCCGGTATTTGGCGACAGACCCTCAGCGGACGGAGCGCCATGTAGTTGGCCGCAAACCCGCAGTACTCGACAGGAGGAGTACTTCAGCAGTCCTAGGTTAGTGAGCGGCAGCCTCGGAGTCGTGACAGGACCACTGTACACTCTAGAGACGGAGCTCTTCAGCAGTTACGGTTTCGATAATGAAAATCCTGGTTTGAGCTGAGACTTTTGACCTTGTGTTTACCTCATGATTGAGATGGGTCACTTGCTAACTTTGGTATATGTATGGGAATATACCCGAGTAGTGGTTATCCGTCGTTTTCACAATCCTTGTGTTTCCTCATGATTGAGATGGGTTATTTGATAACTTAGGTATATGTATGGGCATATACCTAAGTAGGGTTTATCTGTTGAGATCTTCTTGAGTTTATCCTTGTTGGTTTTAGTGAGACCATGAGGGTCTCGGGGTCCCTACTGAGTATCGTTATACTCACCCCTGCACGGGCTATGCCCGCACCTCGTTGTGTTGGTTGCAGACGACGGACAGTGCTGACAGAAGCCGAAGGTTCGAGGACTGGACGGTACCTGGAGGTGGACTATACGACGAGGCGGTACCCGGAGGTGGACCACTGGGCGAGACATACTCGGAGCGGATGGCAGGACCCGAGGAGCAGAGGAGCTATCTGTACCCACCCTTCAGGTGGGATTTCCAGTGGACATCTCAGTGTAGCAGCTTTACTTTTCAGTCGCTGTTTTCCTTTTCGAGTTGTACTTTACAGTTGGGCTTGTATTTCCGGCCCCTTTTACTTTTCATCTCTCCTTTTTGTACTTAGTGTTTTACTTCCGCTTGTACTCTGTGGTGCTTGTTTTCTTTTATAAAGGCAATGCCTTCCCAGTTAACGGGATTTTACGCCTTTGGTGCTAGTCGCCAGCCCCTGGCCTATGGAAGGCGGGCTTGGGGTAGTCACGGCACGGGCCCCGAGGACGGGTCGTGACAAATTGGTATCAGAGGTGTTCGGTTCTACCGCAGAACTTATAACTCTGATCTTTCTTCTGTGAAGCGATAGTGTTAAGGGTACCGGGTGTGGTTTTCAGTTCAGGGAGTCCAGTGTTGGTGCGGGCGGCCGACGTATCCATACACCAGGACCCTGACAACTGATTTCCGACTTTGTGCACGAAAACACTGATTGCGTGTGTGTTTTCAAAAGTTTTTCCCCTTAAAACAGCTCAAACCAGGTCAGCTCACCAGGTATAATCGTTTGATCGTGTTACGTTGTTCCTTTCAGGATGGCCCCACGACGGCAGCCAGTTAGGGTTCCGAGAATCGAACGTGACGACAGCCCACCGAGCGACAAGGCCTCGGTGCAGGGCCCTTTGTCAGCAGTGGCACCGGCGGTAGCTCTACCCGCCGAGCCCCCGATGCTTCCAGCAGCAGCCGCTGACGATGCACGTCGCCTCAGCGCACTACATGAGTTTCAGCGCCAGCGACCGCCCAGGTTTCGCGGGGAGACGGATCCCCAGGCTGCAGAGGACTGGCTGGAGGCAGTGGTACAAGTGTTTAGGCTAGTGAGGACACCAGCAGACCTCATGGTGATCCTCGCTGCGAGCCTACTACACGCAGCAGCAGGCCGATGGTGGAGATTGATGCTCCAGGTGCACGATGAGGCATCTCTACTTTGGACGGACTTTGAGAGCCTCTTCCGCTCAGAGTTCGTCCCGGCCACCCTCCGAGCGGTGCGCATCCAGGAGCTTCTACAGCTGCGGCAGGGCAGCATGACGGTCGCTCAGTACTCGGCGAGATTTACCGATCTCTCGCGCTACTCGACCGACATGGTACGGGACCCATTCTTCCGGGCCCGGACCTTCGAGCAGGGTTTGAGACACGAGATCAGGGCATCGCTGATCTCCCTCAGCTTACCGACTCAGACAGGAGTACTGGAGTGGGCCCTTCTGATTGAGAGCTTCCTTGCTGAGTCTTCACCAGCGCAGCGACCCACCGCAGGGCGGCACGTAGCGGAGTCTTCGGTAGCAGGTAGCCGACAGATGACTCAGGGGTCCAGATAGACCAGACCTTCAGGCAGACGACCTCAGGGCACTGGCTCAGCAGTGCAGGGCACACAGCGCGGAGTCAGTCTTTTGAGTGGAACACAGTGCTTTGCATGCGGCGGGCAAGGCCACATGGCTCGTGACTGCCCGACCCGCCATGCGGAGGAGCAGCAGACGGTTGAGGAACCACCTAGGCAGAGGCTGAGGTTCGACCGTGGCGGTCCGCAGGGAGGAGGCGGACGAGGCAGAGGAGCTGGCTGAGCAGCAGGTGGTGGACGACGCTTTGAGGCTCTGCCACCACCACCACCAGGAGGTCCACCCCGACCACAGGGAGTAGGTGAACATGCGAGAGCACAGCTTCAGGCAGCTGAAGCTTACGATCATGGAGCTCTGGGAGCAGGTGGACAGGGAAGGAACTAGTGGATACGTCTTTTTGTACTTCTAGTTCCATGTTGATGTTGCTTTTGTGTAGCGTCTTGTATTATGAGCTGCAATAATAAAAGACGCATCCTTTGGGATGTTTTCATTCCTGTCCTCTTTTGTGATGTTACTAAGAGGTTCCAGTTGACTGTTGACTTGACCCTCACTTGTGAGACATCTACTGGAGGAGACCAGTTACCACACACTGATGCCGACAGTGTGACTCAACCCTTGGAGGTGAGAGTAACGGTTGGATCTCTTAGTAGTAGCGTCGAGGCCTTACGACGTCATCCTTGGTATGGATTAGTATCATCCATGTTAGGATTGACTGTTTTAGGCAAAGAATGTGGTTCATCCAGGGGATGAGACCAGGTTTCTCTTATCGGCAAAGAAGAAATCTCGCAGCTCTTGTGGGACCAGAGATGGTCCGGGCCACGTCAGAGGAGGTCCATGTCATCCAGGAGCGGATGAGGACAACACAGAGCCGGCAGAAGTCATACGCTGACAGGAGGCGGAGGCCACTAGAGTTCGAGGATGGTGACCACGTCTTCTTGCGGGTCTCACCTCGACGTGGTATTCGGAGTTTTGGCCGAGGCGACAAGTTATCCCCGCGCTTCATCGGACCCTTCCAGGTCCTCAGCAGGGTTGGTAAGGTGGCTTATCGCCTGGCTCTACCACCTCAGATACACCGGGTGCACGACGTCTTCCACGTGTCTCAACTGAGGAGATACGTGCATGACCCGACGCACATCTTTGACCATGGGGAGCTTGACGTTGACGATGGGGTGACTTTTACGGAGGTCCCGGTGGAGATAGAGGATCGACAGGAGCGGGTCCCACATGGGCGATCGATTCCTCTTGTGCGCAACAGATGGCGGCACGGGAATCTCCAGGAGAGCACATGGGAGCGGGAGGCCCAGATGCGTGCTCAGTACCCTCTTTTGTTTCCCTAGTTTTTGATGTATCTTTACGGGGACGTAAAGTCCTGAGGTGGGAGTAATGTAAAGACCCGTAAAAATTCAAGGGAAATTTTTTCTTAATTTTTCTTTAGAATTTTACAAGAGCGCGGTTTCAGACGGCACCTGATTCCGAGGCCCGGAGTGCCCGGAATTAATTTCCGAAGTTTGGCTCGGGTACGTTCAGTGAACGAACGAGCGGGAATTTCTAACTTTTGATCCGGTGCTCGGAATTGAAATCCGAGGGCACCGATGAACTCGCAGCGCCGATATTCGCTTAAAGAGACCTTTTCGGGAGTTGCGTTTGTTGCGGGTTGAAAGTTAATTTTTTGAAGTTTTTAGTTGAGTTAAATAAAATTTGTGTAGAACAAATTTTATTATAACTTCTTAAAACCTATCAAAGGAGGTTGGAAGTGGGACCCACACCCACTCAACCTCCCTTGGGAGGATTAAGTGTGGTGGGGCCCACACGAACCCCCACCTTTTCAACTCCCCACTCTCCCTCTTAATGGCTTGACAAGTTAACTTATATTTAATTATACAATTCATGTATATTAAATAAGTGAGTTAATTTTGGAGTTATCCATTTTGAATTTCAAACCTTTGAAATTCTTGTGGTTAAGTTATGAAATAATATAAGTTAAGCTTATATTATTCTAGGAGTTTCTTTTACCCTTGGGAGGATTTCTTGAGAGCTTTGGAAGCTTTTCTTCTTCTTCTTCAACTCAACGAAGAACGCGAAGAACGTCGTTCTTCAACGAAGAACTTCTCCGCCGAAGAACACGATCCATCCGCGACGCCGTGTCCGCGACGCGACGTACTTCTTCCGCGTCATCTCTTCCGCGACGGTTTTCCGCGACGAACGCCTTCGATAACGACTCTTCCTCCGACGTCAAAGGAATCGACACCGATATTCCACGACTCCGTCACCGTGCGACTATCGAGGTAGAGATTCTTGAGTTCGTTGTTCTCTTTATAATTTGACTTTCCTCAAGACTTGACGAGGAACGCCCTTTTTCCGACGAAGAACGCCGCACCGCTCTTCTTCGTCTTCGGTGTCAACGAGAGAGAACACCGCACCTTCCTCGGACAACCTTCGTCGGCGTACAATGATTCGCCAACGACGTGCCTCTTCGGACGCGTCTCTTCGTCAACGGAATTGCCGAACGACTACCGCGACGCCCGATCTCCGCGACGTCGACTTCCGCGGACATAGTCAAATCCTCGAACTTATACCCGAGGTAGGGGATTGTTGTTTCATTCTTAAATTATTCCATTTCTTGAACATGGATCTGGCATGTCTAACATGAGGCTTGAAATGTTCATGTTGAGTTTTTATTTAACGTGAGGGGGGCCGGACCGCATGAACACGGCCGAACCCCCCTCCAACGTTTATGTTGATTTTATCTTGCGGGAGGAAGCAAGTGGCGTGGTGCCGTCGCACCACGCGGATGAACGTGCAAATATCTTCGCGATGCCGTCGCACGCACCATGGTAGAAACAACAGAAACGCGACGCCGTCGCGCCGCGTTGGATGATTATCAAAGCACGGCAAAGGGGCGCGGTGCCGTCGCACCGCGCCGGACGACGAACGCCGCGGCCGGTTCCGGGCCGCGGCGGGACGAAGAGACCGCGGCCGGTTCCGGGCCGCGGCGGAAGATAAGACCGGCGGCCGGGCCGCCGGCGTCAGAAGCCGAAAGGGGGACCGGAATTTCCGGTCCCGTTAGAGAAAACCGGCCGGCCAGCTGGCCGGCCGGATATCTTTAAAACCGGGGGAATTAATCCCCCGGCCACCTAATATAAAACCCCCCTCTTAATAAGGGGGGCGGATCTTTAAAGGAGGGGGGGGGGGGGGGGCAGCAGCCCCCCGGTTTGTTCCCGGCCGGCCCCCACGTGCGGGGGCCGTGTTTTATTTTTTTTTAGCGCGGCACAAAGGCCGCGCGGCCACCCTATCAGCGGGGCTTGTCCCCCGCGTGCCAACCGTGTGCGGCCGAGCCGCCGCGGCACCCCGCCGCCATCGCGGCCCGCCGCCGCCACCACCGCGGCCCGCCGCCGCCGCCGCCGCGCCGCCCGCCGCCGCCGCCCGCCGCCGCCGTCCGCCGCCGCCGTCCGCCGCCGCCGCCCAGGGGGGTTCGGGCCGGGTCGGCCCGGACCCGGACCCCCCGTTTCGAACCAGATTTGGTTTTTGGCTCATAACTTGAGCCTCGGACCTCCGAACGACGAACCGTCTACGGCAACGCGATCCTTGGATCGAAACGGTCGTTTCGGTATATCGCACTCAAGGTTTCGGGTTACTTTGAGTTCGGCCGGGTTGGTTCGTTCACGAAACCAACCGGGCCTTCGGAGCGGAAACGCTCATATCTTGAGCCACGAATGTCCGATTGACGCGCCGTCAGTCGCGTTGCGTTTCTCTTAATGTGACGGATCTTTTGGCATACTCCGCCCGAGGTTTGGACGCAGGTGGAGTACGGTCGGGATGGTTTTGCCTTAAAAACCAACCGGGCCCCGGAGACGAAAAAGCCAATAACTCACAGACCGGGCGTCCGATTGACGCGTCGTCTGTTTCGTTGACTTCCTCTTGATGAGACGGAACTTTTGACATACTCCGCCCGAGTTTTGGATGCAGTCGGAGTATGGCCGGGTTGGTTTGTACCCGAAACCCAACCGGGCCCCTGGAACGGAAAAGTTGATATCTTACAGACAGGACGACCGCTTGACGAGCCGTCAGCGGCGTTGGTGGTTACGTTGAGTAACGGTCCCTTTGAGTTTACCCTATGGGAGTTCGGGGTACAGTTGAGATACGGCCGGGATTGGTTTCGCTCTCGAAACCAACCGGGCCCCTGGGACGAAAAGGCTAATAACTCACAGACCGGGCGTCCGATCGACGCGCCGTCTGTTGCGTTGAGACCCCTGTGACGAGACGGACCTTTGAGACACTTCTTCGTGGGACTTTGTGATACGTGGAGTATCGACCAGTAGCTCGTGGAGCGGACCCTCCCGGAAACGAGCGTGCAGAGTACGGAGACCGTGTAGCCGGCTGAGACCTGACGACTGCTTGACCGACTCGACTTGGAGTGAGTCGACTAGCCCAGTGGACGGAGCGCCCGGTACTTGGCAGCAGACCCACGGCGGACGGAGCGCCTGGTAGTTGGCAGCAGACCCGCGGTACTCGACAGGAGGAGTACCTCAGTAGGCTATCTAGGTAGCGCCCGGTATTTGGCGACAGACCCTCAGCGGACGGAGCGCCAGGTAGTTGGCCGCAAACCCGCAGTACTCGACAGGAGGAGTACTTCAGCAGTCCTAGGTTAGTGAGCGGCAGCCTCGGAGTCGTGACAGGACCACTGTACACTCTAGAGACGGAGCTCTTCAGCAGTTACGGTTTCGATAATGAAAATCCTGGTTTGAGCTGAGACTTTTGACCTTGTGTTTACCTCATGATTGAGATGGGTCACTTGCTAACTTTGGTATATGTATGGGCATATACCCGAGTAGTGCTTATCCGTCGTTTTCACAATCCTTGTGTTTCCTCATGATTGAGATGGGTTATTTGATAACTTAGGTATATGTATGGGCATATACCTAAGTAGGGTTTATCTGTTGAGATCTTCTTGAGTTTATCCTTGTTGGTTTTAGTGAGACCATGAGGGTCTCGGGGTCCCTACTGAGTATCGTTATACTCACCCCTGCACGGGCTATGCCCGTACCTCGTTGTGTTGGTTGCAGACGACGGACAGTGCTGACAGAAGCCGAAGGTTCGAGGACTGGACGGTACCTGGAGGTGGACTATACGACGAGGCGGTACCCGGAGGTGGACCACTGGGCGGGACATACTCGGAGCGGATGGCGGGACCCGAGGAGCAGAGGAGCTATCTGTACCCACCCTTCAGGTGGGATTTCCAGTGGACATCTCAGCGTAGCAGCTTTACTTTTCATTCGCTGTTTTCCTTTTCGAGTTGTACTTTACAGTTGGGCTTGTATTTCCGGCCCCTTTTACTTTTCAGCTCTCCTTTTTGTACTTAGTGTTTTACTTCCGCTTGTACTCTGTGGTGCTTGTTTTCTTTTATAAAGGCAATTCCTTCCCAGTTAACGGGATTTTACGCCTTTGGTGCTAGTCGCCAGCCCCTGGCCTATGGAAGGCGGGCTTGGGGTAGTCATGGCACGGGCCCCGAGGACGGGTCGTGACAGATTGAGAGCACAAGATGGACATGTGAGATCCTATTCCCTTTTCTTGCCAAGTGGTGTCACCGAATACATTTCTTACAGCATCATATCCATTGTAAATTAAAAAAACACCTCAAAATGGGTGGATGAAATAATTATAAGCATTAGTGTCAAAAAAAACATCCATGGATGAGGCAACCAAAATAGTAATTCAAACTATCATAGGTCCTACATCTAATTCCACTGGCACTTTATAGTGGTTCTTAATCTCTTCCAAATCTTGTGTTTAGTTACAAACTAGAGGCTCTACATTGATTGAAATCTACCCATAAGAGGATAAATCCTTTCCACCAAACCTACAGTCCAAAAACCCATGTCTCCTGATGTAACAGATTGATCTGTTAATTCACTATGGTCTAAGGAACCTGAAATACATTAAATTGTAAACCCACTTTTACATAATATATGAAGGTTCCTATATAACCCGCACTAATGGTAGGCTCTAGTCAGAGCTATACATTCTTCATGAACATGCACTGGCCTTCTACATGGTTGCACACTGCTAACCCAACAGCAACGGTAACAAATGAAGGAGGCCGAGATGGTTGTCTTGAGATACCACCACCCTTCTTATACTACTTTTCACACTTCCTCTTCCTTTTATACAAACTACTGCTACCCTATACTGCCACTGAAAATTCCACAAAAATATAGAATTTTTTGTGTGATCAATCTTCACCATTAAAGCTCAGTAAAATAACTCATTGTACATCTTTAATTTGAATTAGAAGACTTGGGGATGAATGTTCAACTATATCCCCATTTCAAAATGATGAGCCATCAACTTCTCATTAGAAGCCATCTTATGTGTGAAACATACCAATTCCACTAAGAGGTTAGCATATTCCAACATGGACTAATCCCCCTAATAGAGATCAAAATACTCTTAGGTATTGTAAATGACCAAATTCTTTGAGAAATATTTCTCGTTTGAAATGACATTGAAGTCCTTCCAACCCATATCATCATGATTCTCTTCTAGGAACACTGAGTCCCACCACCTATGACTAGGAACTTCTATCATAAAAGAGGAACAGTTGACCATAACTGCCTCAGGAGTATCAAGAAATCCAAAAATCATATCAATATCCTCAATCCAATCCTATGCCACCTAGGGATCTTTGCTACCCTAGGAGGAATGAGGTTTTTCCTGGAGAAAATTTTGAGCTCTATCCTTACCAAGACCCAATTATGTTTCCTTATCATGAGGAGGACTAGATATTACTCCCTAAACCAATGTTCAGAAATCCCGAACCACAACTTACCCTAGTCACTAATCCACTAGTGAGGGAGAACTCTCTCTAGAAACTTCCCACATTTTCATAGAAAGTTTCAGTGGAGGCCTAATGATAGAAAAACCAAAAAAAATACATAGAAACCATTTGTACACTATCTGGAATATTTTAAACAAAGAAATCTTCAAAAACTATTATAAATAAAGTCAAAACCATAACAATAAAAAAAATTCAAACCACTCCACCCCTTCTTGTCGTACATAAACCATTTGTAGCCTGTACATTACACCTTCAGGATAATTAAAAAACAAATCCCGAACATCCCATAGTAACCCATGGACTGCCACAAGTTTTTTGGGATAGAAACCCCACCCACATCATGAACCTCACTCCCCAATACTCTAATCTCCATTCTATCCAGGCACTCCCAAATAGCATGACACAAAGATAGGTAAAACCCTACTCTATTACCATATTTTCATGAAACATGCTAGGTTTCCATCCAAACTGACACCTTACCTGGCTCGTGGAATGGCCCGAAGGGAATTCCCAATACCCATGGGCTGGAAACCAGTTCGTGGGCATCAAACATCACATTTGGGTATGATTTATTCTATAAGAATCGATCATAAAAAACCAAAAGAACCAAAAATTACGTCATAATCATAACTAAAACAAAAGAAACCATAGTACAACACTACTACATGAGCTAAAAATTTTACACACTTAACAAAAAAACCCAAATACCAAAAGGGAGAGTGGATCCAATTATACAACCAAGAATCTAGGTAATAAGAGGGTCAATACCCCCATGCCACTAACACTAACACCTACAAGGAGAGGAACCACTAGCAATTGGACCGACCATCACCACTATAGAAAGACTTATCTTTACCAGGGTTAACATAACAAGGTCTTCATACACCTGATGGTGTGTGTGTGTGGTGTGTGATACAACATTCCTAGTAAGATACAACCAAAAGATATTCCATGTTATAACATTAGAAGACAAATTAATATTCTAGTTTTAAGAAAAATGAAAGAACGGTTTAAATTAAATAATATTTGTAATTAAAAAGGAATGTAGATATGAATAAAAACTAAAGGGTATGAACAACATGGTAACCATAGGAAATACCTAGGGAAATAGTGTTTTTGGTGTCCTAGTATCATCATACTCTTGGTAATAAAACCATATACCAGACACAATGGCTTTTCTCAAGACACTAAACCCAATCACTTGTATGTTTAGTTAGTGTCGTTACATCAACCCTATTAGGGAGATTGGGCATCATCCTTGTGGACTCTCCTAAAAAAGTAGACCTAGTATACCCACTAAGATACCTTGGATTTATTTGTGCTTAATTTCATTCTCTATGTCACATGAACAATCTCTACACAATCACACTTCCCACAATTGAAACACAAAAGGAAAGCATCCCATTTCCAGTAGGTTAACCATTTTCAAGCACTTACCCATAGAAACCCCATTTTAAAGTATGTTTCTCACCACCACACAATTAAAAAAACAAATTTACAAAACACACCAATCATACTGAAATCATTAAACAAAGTCAAAGAATGGAACCACCTTCCACTTTCTTGTAAACTTCCAAAAACCGATTGGAAACTACAACTGTACCAAGGAGAGACACTATAAAGTTACAGGAAGGTCATAACCAATGAGATATAACACAAAAAAACATGTTTGACCCCTCTTTTTTTAAACCCATCTAATAGATAAGTGAGATCCCAAAAAATAAGGAGTATACTAAGTAGAATAAGAAGAAATTAGGGGCTTACCTAAAGGTTAATTGAAGAATATACACCAAACATATCCAAGGATAGAAGCCCAATGGGAGTAGGGAGGAAGGGGGAGGCATTAATAGGGATGGGGAGTCTGAATGAGTAGGGTTATGGGTGATTTGGGGTAAAATTTAGGGAGGGTAAAAATTTAAATTCAATATTTTTAAAGATCTGGAAGGTTTCAAGGTCTATACACATGGTTTTCCAGACTATGAAACAACAGTGTGGCAACTCTATCCAAATGGAAAATAGGCCGCATGGTTTTCTTGGAGGGGGTACATTCCAATTGTCTAGTGCATGTTCCCTAGATAGTTCTATTTTCCATGTAGTATAGTTTCCACTGGGTTTGTGGACAATTTCTATAAACCATGCACTAATTGTGTGCCACCTTATGTTGGTCCGAAAATTAACATTTTTTCTCTAATAACTCCCAAGAAAAAAACGAAAAATATAAGACAAAAATAAAAGAGAATCATACTTAAAAATAAAACCACATATGTGACACATTTGGTTATTACTTTAAGATATTCATCACACATAAAAGACATTGTTATGGCAGTTATGTTATAGGACATACAGATTATAGTTTTCTTAATTGATAGATTAAAAGTGTTTTCATATTTATATGCATGTAGATATTATACATAGGATTTTTATCACATAATCATTTTCTATTAAGTGTTAATAGACTACTGGGAATGGAATATAAATTTTCATTACTGACACATATTCTATTAAGTGTTAATTTTTGGAAACAAGGATGTTCGTTGCTAATACTGGATTTTGGTTTGTGTTTGTTGTCAATATACAAATGGATGACTAGGGAGGATGCAAGGAATGAGTTCATACATTTGAGGATGAAATCTATATTGAAGGTGCCACAGTTTCCCAGTGTTTTCTAATTTTTTAGAGCCTCAAAAATTGGGTGGTTGGTAACAGTTTACAGGAATGGTACACGGTGAAGGTCGGTGGTACGTGGTGAAGGCATGCGGTACACAGTGAATGCACGCGGTACATGGTGAATGCGCGTGGTACGCGGTGAATGCACGATGTACGTGGTGAACACGAGTGGTACACCATGAAGGTGTGTGGCATGCAGTGAAGGCATGCGGTACATGTAATGGTGTGTAGAACCAAAAATAGTTCACAGCAACGGTACGCGGTGAAGGAATGCGGTACATGGAATGCTGCCAAATATGGTTCGTAGAGACGGTACGCGGTGAATACATTTGGTATGTGGGATGTTGAGGTTTGGAAGTATTGTTTTGGTTTTTACATCACGATTGGTATGTGGTGGAGCCTAACAGTATGTGGATGAAGTTCATTTTAAATCGAAGATTGTCCCACATTGAAAATTTGGGTAAATCAGATTATCGAAATTGGAGGAGTTACATTCTTATTTAAGGAACAATAATCCCTTTTGTTATATGATAAGATTGGATATTAAAATTCTGAGAAGAAATCTGGATAAGTCTAAAGTGGTTCTCAGAGAAGAAGATGGTACGCGAATATAATCATCCGCCTAAGGAAAATAGTCTGTGGAATATTGTGTAGTTCATGTAGGAATTTCTCACAGTATGCAGCAGACCAAGGTAGTACGCGTAGCAGGATGGTACGTGGAGTTGTGAAGTAGTACGCAGAGTAGGGCGGAAGGTGGAGAAGTACAGTTCACAGGGGAGATGGATGGTATGCTAAGGAGATGGATAGTATGTGAAAATCATTGTGGTATTTGGAAACTGCATCAGTACACGGAACACCTAAGGAATCCTAAAATTTGGACAAATTAGTTTGCGAAATTAAACTTCATAACTATTAGTGTAAAGGAAAATAAATTACATATTTGTATGAATATGTGACTTCAACAGATCATCCATTTACAGTTGAGGATGGATGAATTAATTATAAACCATTGAATCGGCCTTCAAGTTGACAAACTGAGTAATGACCTCTCCATGGTAGTGAACCAGGGGGAGTCCGCAAAAGAGATCTGAGTGAAGTAGTGAGCTATCTCCAATCCCTATGAAGGTAGTGTTCCTGGCACAGAGTGACTATGATAAACTCTTATAACCCACAACTTGTAAATATTAGTGGTTTTTGGTATAACCAATACATTGTCGGTGTATGATCCTTGGACATAGACCTTAACGGTCAACCGAGTAGAGTTGATGAGTCCTTTATTTGCGTGTGATTTTTTTTCTGCACTTCCTCTTTAGACTGGTTTAACAGGTTCTTACCAACGTGGGAACAAGATCCATCAGTTTAAAACAAAAAATTGACACCCTAATTCATCCCTCCCCTCTCAGGGTGCTCCGAGGTCCTTCAAGTGGTATGAGAGGGTAAAGGTTGTGGGTGTTGAATCAGTCTGTTATGGAGAATCTAGTCAATGTAAGGGGGGTTCCCCTCTTCGATAGAAGTAATTTTAAAATATGTAAAATAGGATGACATCTCACCTAAGATATCTTATAATTTAAGTATTATTTTCTACTACTTAAGTAATACAATTCATTGATCCTGCAGGTCTGTCGATGACAGATACATACATGAAATTTCTTGATGCTGATGTAAAAGCACATAATGATCTCACTACAGCCCTTTCTAATCAAATTTATCTAAAGTTAATGATTTTTACATCTTCCAAGTCAACGTGGGATAAACTAGAGAATATTTATGACTGTGGTTGCAAATTGAAAGAGGCCAAGCTCCATGTTTTACACAACAGGTTTGATGATCTGAAGATTCACCCTAATGAAAAATAAATATTATTTCTTCAATATAATTAATGAAGATGTAGGAGCAATTTGAGGACTTGGAGAAAAGATCAAAGACATTGATATTGTAAATAAAATTTTGAAAAGACTTCTACCCATTTATAATTAAAAGGTTTCATCTCTTGCTGAAAGGTATCGTTCCAAACATTCTCTTGGTAATCTATTGATAAGACTAGTGTCATTTGAGATGGGACTCAGTCCAAGAGATGCAAAGACTATAGTAAGAAAGGAAATGTAATTCCAAGAAACATAAAAACTAGAAGTTTTAAGATATTTTTTTGATTAATATTATGAGTAAAAAAAGTTATTTCTCTTGTTGCCAAGAAAATCAAGAATGAAACAAGTAAATTTGAAGGAAATCTACCTCTGGATTGTTTTTTATGTGGAAGAGTGGGGTACATTGCCTCTCAATGCCCAAGAAAGTTCACTGATGAAGAAAGCAGAGATGAAGACATTAAAAAACCTCATAAAAGCTTCATCAAAAAGAGAGACTTCAAATCTGGAAAGAAATTTCAACAAAATAGTTTTGTGTGTGAAGAAGAAGATAATGATAATGAACTATTTGAGGAAGAGGAAGTAGAATTAAAATCTAGGAACCATGCTTCAATGATGGCTACCTTTGAAAAGTCAGAACCATTGATAGATAAAGATAGAGATAATCGATTGACAACTAATTCTTATACCAAGTTTCAACTTAATGATACTTTTAGTAAGCTTACAAATAATTGTAAGATATGTAATAAGTGGAAATCAAAGGTGTAGGAATCTTTAGAATATATTGATTAGCTGGAAGCAGAAATTGATCAACTAGAAGAACTGGTGAAAGTTAAATCATCAATCCTTGAAATTACTAATGATTTTATGGAACTAAAACACAAAATTGAATAACTAGAAAAATTTATTAATGGCCTTACCTTCATACTGGAGGATAATCCCTAGACTATTTGTGGACTCGAAGAAGAAGTTGTTATTATGAGAGGTAAACTCAAAAGTGAATCAATTTCAAAACAAGAAGAGAAGAAAATACAATTTGGAAGGTTCTCGGATGATGATCTTCTAGAGAAAGAAAAATGTGGTTCTGATGGGGTTGAAAAGATCTTGAGTATTCAAATACCCACATGCATGGGAAATTGTGGAATTGGTTGTGATGCTGAAACATGAACTTCTATAAATAAATTGATCCAGAATAAAGGAAATATGAATGTTGATCATGGTGAAAATCCACTAGAAGTTCTGAAAATGAAACCCTCAAATCGAACTGAAATGATAAGTGAATATTATCCTTGAGTTTCCAGAAATGATAGGCTTTCAAACTATTTTTCAAAGGAATAAAGAAAGAGGATAAATAGAAGTGCTAAGACATTTCCTTTCATGAAGTGTTAGTTTTGGGTCTATATGGGCCATACCATGTCATACAGTGAAGAGGAGAGGAGCTATATGAATGGTTAAGAGTTAGGATTTTAACAAAGGAGAAAATATTCATATGAAACTTCTTATAGAATAAATATTCTCTATGGATATTGTTTTCATTATTCTAGATTTGTCCATAAAGCTGTATATTGCAGGTATAGGTATGACAGGAAAAATTCTTTCAATGTTCAGAGATGATTCAATACAAGTTAAACAAATAGTGTTTCTATTTAGAATTGGTTTGATCCTATTGGAGAATAATTTTAATATGAATAACCCATGTACACAATAGAGAGAATTGAAAGTTTGTCAGTTCCCTACACTCAGTCCAATATTTTATAGAAATAAAAGAGGAAAATTGAAAAGTCCAATTTGGTTGAAGTATCCCTCAAAGCTAAAAATAACAACAACACATGGATTCTTGATAGTGGATGTTCATCCCACATGATGGGTAATGAAGACCTATTAACGAATGTTCAGAAAAAGGTTGATGGAACAGTGAGGTTTGGTAATGATGGTGCTTTGAAGATAAAAGGTAGTGGAAGTACTGATCTAGCTAATAGTGAGCTGAAGAAAACTGAAGTCTTGTATGTGGATGGTCTGTGTCGCAATATTCTTAGTGCGAGTCAACTCTATGACTCATGTCTTATTGTGAAATTAAATCAGAATGGTTTTACAATAAGAGGAATGTCAAGGAATTATCTCATGATAGGCTGTAGAACAGAAGGCAACTTATATCAGGTTGACAGCAAAGAGAACATTTTCTACCTAATAGTTAGAGAGGAAAACAGCTTATGGCATCGAAGATTTGGGAACATCAATTGTCAAGACATGGAAAATATATCTATTCTGAAAATATTCATGTATATCCATAATATAAAACATGAATGTGAAAAACATGTGATGCTTGCAAGTGAGGGAAACTGGTCTGCAGTTCCTACCGATCAAAGAAGAAAAGAGCATCAAATCCCTTTGACCTCATCCATACATTTGTATGTGGCTCGATAAATGTTGCTGGAACACATGGAGAGAGGTATATAGTTCTTTTTCATAGATGATTTCAGTAGAATGGCATGTGTGATCTTTGTACACAGGAAGCAGCAAGTGCTTGATTGCATGAAAATATATCGACGAATCACCGAGAATGATACTGGACAAAATATCAAAGTCCTACGGTCTGACAATAGAGGGGAATACACATCCATTGAATTTGAAAATTACATGGAGAAGCATGGAATACAACATGAGGTGGCAGTTGTGAGAACTCTATATCAAAATAGAGTAGTTGAGTGCAGGAATCAACAGGTAAACAACATAGCCTGAACTATATAGATTGACAGTCGTATTCCTTGACATTACTGGAAATAGGAAGTACAAGATACAGTATATATTCAAAGTCTAACAGGGCTATATATGGGTGAAACAGAGACACCATATCAATTGTGTCATAGAAGGAATCCCTCTTTGAAATATTTTTGTGTGTTTAGAAACAAGTATTTTATCCAAAACAAAGAATGAAATCAAGTTAATTATGGAGAAAATAAATATGAAGGAATGTTTCATGGATACTAAATGAACAAAAAATCTTATAAGTGTTTCAATAAGTGCTTATGAAGAATTTTGGAAAGCCATGATGTAATGATCATTAAATAGAAATTTTTAAATGCTTCAACGAATTTTTATGTAGACGTGATAAAAGATGAGGAAGAATTTGAACATGGAACAAATTCTAATATTGAGGTAAAGGAAGGTGTAAAAAACTCTCAGGAGTCACATCATGATATTGACTCAGAATAAGAATTAGAAGAGGAACCCATAGCTGGAGAGAATTTGGTTGAGCCCCAAAGGATAAATCAAGGCACATAAATTGATCAGTCTAACATTATCAGGGATCGGAATGCACCTACTTAGACAAAGTGGATGAATAATAATACAGAATATGCATTTCTATTAGTAATGGAACCATCCTCATTTGAAGAGGCTATGAAGGATGAGTCATGGGTGAAAGCAATGAATGAAGAATTAGATCATATTGATAAAAATCAGACATGTGATCTTGTTAAAAGAACAAAAGAACATTATTTGATTGGTAAGAACTGGATTTTCAAGAACAAATTTGATGAACATGTAAATTTAATCATAAATAGGGTGCACTTGGTCTTTAAAGCATATTCACAAATCGAAAGCGTTGATGTTGATGTGATATTTTCTCCCATAGAAAGACTAGAATCAATCAGGATATTTCTTACCATGGCAATCCAAAAAGGTTATAAAGTGTATCAAATTGATATTAAGATGTAATTCTGAAATGGGGTATTTAAAGAAGAAGTCTACATTGAAAAACCCATAGGTTTCTTTCATTTAAATGATGAATTGAAGGTTTAAAAGTTAAAGAAATCACTTTATGGTCTGAAATAGGCACCACGGGCATGGTTCTCTTAGTTGGACTCTTATCTGAGAAAGAAAGAGTTTAAAAGAGGAAGAGTAGATCACAATATCTATTTGAAGAACTATCAATAGGATCTGTTCATGGTTTTGGTATATGTGGATGATATTATTTTTGGTGGAAGCAGACATGGATCAGTGGATGAATTTTCGAATAACATGAAATCGGAATTTGAAATGTCCATGATTTGAGAACTCACATTATTTTTAGGGTTGTAGGTACTTCAGAAGAAGGATTACACTTTCATTTCTCAAGAAAATTATGCAAGATAGCTACTGAAGAAATTAAATATGCATGATTGAAAACCAATTTATACTCCGATGGCAGTTGGATCAAAGATCAGAAATCATGAGGAAGGGACCTATGTGGATCCCACCATGTATATAAGAATAATTGGAAGCCTATTGTACCTGACAGCAACACGATTAGATATTGTCTTTGAAACATGTCGTGCAGCTTGATTTTAGAGTAATTTGAAGGAAGAACATACGGAAGTGGTGAAAATAATCATGAGATACATTCAAGGTACATAAAATTATGGGCTATACTTTTCTTCAGGAAGAGATAGTGAACTATCAGCATTTTTTGATGCTGAATGGGCTAGAGATGTAGTGGACAGAAATTCTACCAGTGGTGGAGCATTCTATATTGGGAAGAAATGTGTGGGATGGTTAAGTAAGAAATAGGAATGTACTTCACTTTGTATTATTGAAGCTTAATATATATCTTCTACTAAGTCGGGCACTTAGTTACTTTGGATGAAGTAGCAATTGAGTGTCATAAGTGATGAGGTGAAACAACAAATGGTGATTTACTGTGATAACAAGAGCTTAATTGATCTTACAAAGAATCCAGTTCAACATTCTTGTACGAAACATATTGAGATCAGATATCACTGCATCAAAGAAAAAGATGAACAAGATGTGATCATAATGGACCATGTGGGAACTGATGAGAAAGTGTATGACATTATGACCAAGCCACTGTCAGCAGCTGGGAATGAGAAACATCAGTTGAACATCGGGGTTCAGCCACCACCCAATGCATAAGGAGGTTACGAGATTCCCCTCTCTCCAACTATTTTAATGGTGTCAATATGTTTGTAGAAATTTTATAGGTTTATGGGGGAGATACGATCTAGGGGGAGTATGTTGTGAGATTTACATTTTTTATATACTAGTCTTTTGGTTCTAATGACAATGTGGGATAATGGATAAATTCAATTGATTCAATGGAGAGTGTGGATTAGGAAAAATTCATAGCTAAAATTATAGGGGATAAAATAAAATAATGGGAACTAAATTCGTGTAATCTCTCTTGTTTTCTAAATCGATCATTGCTCACATAGACTTAGAGTTATTTCTGAGTAGTTTCTTGAAGGTTTGGGTTTTGATCGTGACTGGAACATCGGTGAATTTATCAAGAGACTTCCAACAAACCGAAAGGGGAGATTATTGGAACCAAAGCTATTTGTTGCTAATACAGGAGTTTGGTTTGTGTTTGTTTTCAATCTACACATGGATGTCTAGTTAGGTTGCAAGGAATGAGGTCATACATTTGAGTCTGAAATCTGTATTGATGGTGGTGCAGTTTCCGAGTGTTTGCCATTTTTTTGGGGCCTCAAAAATCGGGAGTTTGGTAATGATTTGCAGTAATGGTACGCGGTGAGGGCTGATGGTACATGGTAAAGGCATGTGGTACGTGGTCAACACACACGGTACATGATGAAGGTGTGAGATATGCGGTGAAGGTGTGCAGCATGCGGTGAAGGTGTGTAGTACATGGATTGGTGCACAGAACCAAAAATAGTTCACAACAATGGTACACAATGAAGGCATGTGGTATAAAGATTGCTACTGAAAAAGGTTCATAGCAATAGTATGTGGTGAATACATGTGGTACACATGATTTTGAAGTTTGGAAGGATTTCTTTGGTTTGCAAAATAGTAGCGGTATGCTGTGGAGCCTAACATTATGCGGATAAAGTTTAGTTCACAACGATGATTGTCCCACATTCAAAATTTGGGGAAATTATATTACCAAAATTTGTGGAGTTGTGTGCCAATTTAAGAAACAATAATTATCATTGTTAGATGATGAGATTGGAGAATAAATTTTTAAAAAGAAATCTGGATAATTAAGACGTGGTTAGTGGAGGAGAAGACGGTACATGGATAGACTCATCTGCATAAGGAAAATATTGCATGGAAGAGTGTGTTGTTCGCGAAGGAAGCTCTCGTAGTACGTAGTGGAGAAAAGCAGTACGCATAGAAGGATGGTACATGGAGGTGTGGAGAAGTACGCAGAATAGGGAAGAATGTGGAGTAGTGCAGTTTGTGGAGGAGTTGGATGGTACGTGGAGGAGTTGGATGGTAAGTAAAAATCATTATGGTATGCCAAAATAGTAGTAGTACGCCGAACACCCAAGGAATCCTAAAACTGGACAAATCAGTTTGTGAAATTAATCTTCATAACATATCAATGTATGGGAAAATAAATTACATATGTGAGTGATTATAGGACTTCAACAGATCATCCATTTATAGTTTAGGATGCATTAATTAATGCTAAACCATTGAAGCAACATTCAAGTGAATAAATTGAGTAAAGACCTCTCCAAGGTAGTGAGCCAGGGGGAGTCGGTGAAAGAGATTTGAGAGAATCAGTGAGCTATCTATGAACCTTGTAAAGTTAGTGCACCTGGAACAGAGTGACTGTTCTAAACTCATGTAACCCATAACTTGTGAATATTAGTTATTTTTAGTATGATTGACACATTGTCGGTGTTTTCTCCTTTGATTTATCCCTTAGTGATGAACCAAGTAGAATTGTTGTGTCCTTTCATTGTGTGTGATTGTTTTAATTCTGAAAATCCTCTTTAAATGGGTTTAACAGGTTTCTACCAACATGGGAACAAGATCCATCAGTTTAAAATAAACATTTGACACCCTGGTTCACCCCTCCCCTCTCAGGGTGCTCTGGGGTCCTTCATTAATAAACTACTAAGAATCCTAGAAAGATCCCCAAGAATGTTTTTTATCTATAGTTTTTAATGTATTATAATTTATTATCATGAATTTATCCAAGATTTATCTCACATATATATTTCAATGGTATAGTTAACTAGTAAATTGGTGAATTTTTAATGGGATTACAAATACAAGTATTTATTTTAGGGGTTAAATAAAAGATTCACATTATTTTGTATTATCATTTAACTGAATCTTGGAAGGTGTTATGAAGTCTCTTGTGATGCCTCTTGTGGTGGTTTAGGTTGGGTGTTGATGAATTATGGAACTTATAGGATTTTGGCCCTTAAAAGATAAGGCTGCATAAAAAATTACACTGATCCTGATCTTGAATTTTTTAAAGTTCTTTAAGAACTCAATGGTTGGAGTCATTATTTGTTTGGTGAGAATTCCATGCTATTAATCAACTTTAATAACTTCATTTTTATATTTTATTAGATGGATATAAATTTATGATATATGATATGGGTCTAATATCTTCATTACTTAAATTTTAAGATTATATATACTCCTAGAAAGGGGAATATATTTCTTTATTCTTTGAGAAAGAAGTACCGAGTGGATATTGTTCGTGTGTCAAAAGATAAATTCAATATCATGTCACAATTCATGAAAAAAATATTAATTTACCTTAGGAGTACTTTTAAGTTATTATTGATCATTTTATCATCACTTCATAATTGATAGGGTGAGTGAAAGATGATCAAACTTTAGGGTTCTGGGTGCTAGGTTTTTATAGATAAAATAAATGGTGGGGAGTAGGTACTTGAGAGGAATCTTGATGGTGATTCATTATTATATTTCCATGGGTGGATTTTTTATGATTGATTAGTGAGAATAAGTGATGATATATTTTCATATTTCTTAATGGGAAGTTCATCTTAATTTAAAATATATATACCATAATGTACAATAACAATTTTTGTCCATGACTGTGAAATGATACATGGAAAGTTTTGTTTCAAAAATATTTTCCTTTCATTGGCTTAAAGATAAACCTAAAATTCCATCTTGAAAGATTAAATAATTATCCATTTTAAAATTGAAATGGAGTAATGTTAAAATAGATTTTATAACAGTTTTACTTGGATAACAAAAAAGGGAAATATATAGTTTGGTCCATTTTTTTTGGTTGAAAAAGTACCTCATTTTTTTCTAATTAGGGAGAATTAAATAGTTTATTATCTTAGGAATATATATGTAATATAAATTATCAGACATTATGGGATACCCAATTTCATTATTTCTAGTCATGATAAGATATTCACATCTACGTTTGAAATTTTTTTTTGGAAATCTTTGTGTTCTTGAGTGAAATTGAGAATAACATATTATTAATAGATAGATGAAAAATCTAATAATACTATTAAAATTATTAAGGACACAATTAAAGAATGTATTATTTATTTTCTTTCTCATGGAAAGATCATATATATTTTTTTAAATGCTTTATAATAACAAATATAATGTATCTACTCACATAACACCATTTGAGGCTTTATATGAGAGGTTTTATTTGTTTCCTTTATGTTGGATAAAATCTTGTGAGGATTATTTATTTTGGCCTATATTGGTGAAAGAAACATCTTATTGAGTATATATGATAAAAAATAGGTTATATGTGGATTATAGTGTAAAAATTCATATATATAGATCATAGAAACCATCTGCTTGAGTTTGATGTTAGAGATCCTGATTTTATTCATTTATCAACATGGTTGGGAAATAATCAGTTTGGTAAGAAATGGATGTTTTCTCAATGGTTTATAAGATCATTTCAAATTCTTGATTGAATTAAATTGGAATCATTACCTATAATGTATACTGTCATGAATGATGTTTTCATGTATAAAAACTAGTAAATATAAATCATGTCTATCTTCTATGCATCAGTATGATTATATTGAGTTGTATTTGATTTTATATTTTATAAAAGGACTTGTTATTTTTGTTAATCATAGTGAAGAATGGTTGTGGGGTAAATTCATGATTCTTGTATATGTTTTATAACTATAAATGTGATTGTAATAAGATATGTGGTAGAGATGAGAAATTATGAGGTCTCAATGTACTGAGTTGTTCAATAGTGATTCTCAATGATGATTCTCCGGGATGAGAAGCCCTATTATTAGGAGTTTTTAATTAATATATATGTTTAGGTGTATTTTTAATTTTATTTT
This sequence comes from Viscum album, assembly GCA_963277665.1. Classification (NCBI taxonomy): domain Eukaryota; kingdom Viridiplantae; phylum Streptophyta; class Magnoliopsida; order Santalales; family Viscaceae; genus Viscum; species Viscum album. The sequence continues at coordinate 283,434,980 of OY728151.1, read as the reverse complement.
TAGAATTTTAAAATTTTATTTATATGGTTTTGAGTAATATTTTTTTTGTTTATAAAAATAATGGAGAAATTTTGTAGTGGTGGTAGAGCTGATTGAACTACCATTTTATTGTAACATGCAACTAGAACTCAGGTGGAGACCATCAGGGAGTTTGGTAGAAAGGTAGTCATTCTATAGGTGACATTGGGAGGCCATTGGATTACCCTAGGACATTGGTGGTCCATCAAAACTCTAGTGTTCTATCAAAACATTAGTTACCCATTGAAACTCTGGGGAACCCCCACCAAACTCCATCACATTAGCAAATTATTTTTTTAATAAAGTAATTTATATCCTTTCAATATCATATAATTTGAGTTTACGTCTAGTATTTTCATTTCAATGGTGAATCTATTATGAGTTTTTCTCACCCATATATCTTCATTTCAACTAATACCATCAAGTGTAAATTTGTGCATAATTATTAGACGAATCATGATTTTTTAGAGTTTCTGGATTTATCTCGAAATGATATTCAAAATACATACCTTTTATGAAAATATGTTATGGTTTAGTTAATTTATTCTAATTATTCTTATATGCTTTTTGTTTGATGATTTTAAGGATTCTTTATAATAAAGAAGGAATTAATCCCTCTATCATAGTGAATATTATTTTTTTAGTGTGAGGTAGGAGTCATTATGTACTCTTTCATGTTCAATTGAGTTATTTTATATGAAATATGAAAGAATTTTTTGACATAGTGATTGATTTTTGTCAACTTTTCTGAGAAATGACTTAATTATTTTAAAATAGTCTTCCATAAGTGTTTCATATATAAAAATATTTTTATATATGCCTTTCAATGAAAAAATTATATAATTTCATGTGTTTAATGATTACTTAATGAGAGAAAGAAAAAAATATCCATTTAATTTTATTTAATCATCAATGGTGGAAATAATGTTAGAAATTTATGGGATGAAATTATTTTTTTGATGTTATTTATTGGGATAATCTATTTTTCACATCTATTTAAATTCAAATTTTGAACATGTTAATTTTAGTAAATTGTTTTGAAATAATTTAATTGAAATTACTAGTTTTTTAATTGAAATTTACTATTGAAAATAATTATTTTTGTGTGAACATACATACGAAATAGGGGTAATTACATCTAAATTATCTATAGTAACTAGTTAAATATTTTAAATATTTTTATTATAGAAATATTAGGATATCAATTTATATTTTATGATGAAAAATTTATTTGTGAAAATGTAATGTGATAATAAAAGGGGTAATTATTACTTAATAATGTCTTAATTTACGTTTTATTTTAGGTGTATTGAAGTAAGTATTTTGATATAAAATATACTTAACAGATTTTATGTGTTTAAGTATAAAAATAGGGATTGTAACTAAATTTGTTTGCATGTGTATTCAAAAATTTAATTTTTTAATCATGTTGGATAACTAGGGGTATAATGTTTCCTTATTGTGATAAAACAATTAAATTATTTTATCAAAACATTTTAGTTGTGAAAGGTTTCGTGAATTTTGTCACATAAATGGAGCCTTAGGTCAGGTTGAGGCATGAGATATTGAAATATGTTTCATAAGATTCTCTAGTATTCTTATTAGGCTAGGAAATTTTAGAGATTCCATGTTTTTGGAACTATATATATTGGAGCCATCTGTTTGGATATGTGGTTCCATGAGTGATTTCATATATTTTATCTTCATTGGAAGAAGAAGAAGATATGAGACAATCTAGGTGTCCTGGTTAGCACCTAACACTTTAATTATAAATATACAAATAATATTGTTAAATAGTTTAAAACAGTTTAAAACATTATAAATGGTTAGGTGAAACTCAAATGGATTTTTGGGGTTGTAGTATTTTTAAATAATAATTTATTCTCAATTTAAATATGTAACACATCATGTGCATACATATTATATACATTAAGTTAAAGGTAAATTCAAGTGGCCTTAGTGGTAAGGATATGATGTCAGGATACATCTTGGTGCTATTTATGCATGAATTTATAATAATTTAGAGAGGTTGTAGACACTTTATTTTTCATCAATATTCAATTATAATGACATTATTTAGTACTTATGTTTTGTTTTAAAATAATGTTTGGATTTATGACTCATGCATACATTTTGGGATCTTGACTTGACTTATTGAGCACATTATTATTGGTTTACACCACTTATTTTCATTATAGTTTCTATTTTATTTTTTATTAATGTGATGGATTATTATTGGTAAATAAATTAATAAGAAATATTCGTAGAACCTTGGTGATAATTTCAGTCCTCTATTGATCAGGGATCACAATTGAGGACATGTGATATTTTTTAATAGTGGAGTAGTCATACTAGGGTGGGATGTTACAAATTCATCTCAGAATTTTAACTTAAATCAACAAATAATGACATAGGTTAGGAATGTTATATAACTAATATGAAAAAATAACTCAATCATATTGAATGGATCAAGTTTTATCCCTTTGTTAAACTTTCAGATAACCTTCCAATTATAATAAATAAATTGGTCTTCTAAAAAATGTGATTAAAGTTGAATTATAGTTCAATATAAGTATTTAATTGTTAATAATGGATATAATCAAGAAGAGGGTATTGGTTATGAAGAAACATTTTCATTGGAAGAAATACATAAGTCTATCTAAATCTCAATTTCCATTACAACTCATTTTAATTTTATCTAATTTGAAATTGATTTCAATAGTTCATTCCAAAATATTTTTTTAGAAGGAAGTTTATGTTGAAAAACCAAGTTTTTTTAGGATACATAATTTCCATACCAATTTTATCAATATACTAAGGTACTTTTGTGATAAAAATAGTCTTTGGGATCAAGGTATGACTATTTATCTAGTTTTCATATTCAAAATAATTTCATAAAAGGTATAGAAAATCAATCTTTTTTATTAAGGATGTTTTTAAATACATCATAATCATAAAAATATATATTGTAACTCCTCATATAGGTAACTCTCTTTAGGACCAAGTCAGCTCACCATAAGTCCTAAGGCATGCCTCCCCTTATACTAGATTCTTCTAAATAAAATAAAGAGTCTTTAACCATTTTGGGGAGATAATAATATTATCATAATCACATAAACCATCATATAAAAAAATGAATTGACATGAAATATGAAAGTAATCATTGGTATTTACAATGATTAAACAATCATCAATAGCATGCATTATCAATATGTTATAAAAAAATGTAACACATGCTCAACATATAGTCATAACAGAAAATTATCTCCCATTGGTATGATTAGATACAAAATAAACATAAAATTAAAATTCAAAGAATAAACATATCTAATATCTAGATCCCACCTAAGATAAGTATCTAAACAATAATCTAGTTGTGTGAGATAGATCTCATGTATATGTTGTCATCAGAAATTTACATATATCAGTCTACACACACACTATGGTTCCCATGTTGACTGTGATAAATATATCTCAATACAGAACCACCAATCGGTTTCCTATTATGTACTACAATATAATCTCACTGTGTGTGCATGGAAAATTAACAGGTGACAAACAATATTGAATTTTAGTTCATCATGGGTTAAACAAACCACCATAACATCTGACCATACCTGATGTAGTCAACACTTAAGGAGATCGCCCAATATCATTAGTTAAACACTAGAACCCTGTGAATTGATATAAATATGGAATCACAATAACCAGCCTATAACACAAGTTGAACTATAAAATGGGGTTAAGGTCTCATGGATATGTATCTTATCCATGGTCACATAATAAGTGATCTGAGGAGGGAATCATAATATAAACCTTCTCAAAAAGTTCAAACCAACACCCTATAGGGGTATCGTCCCATCGCTAATGATGTACATATTATCATTATAGGAATATATCTAAGGCATGAATCACAATATTCAACCCATCACATAATATGAACCACTATCATGAGGTGGGTCCCATGGATACACCTCTAATACAATTGCCACATAATATTTTATTTGAGGATAGAATCAGAATATCTAACCTCCCATATGATTTGAACCACCATCATTAGTTAGGTCTCATGGATACATCTCTTATCTATAGGACACATCATAAGTGATCGAAGGAGGAAATCAAAACATATATCTTCTCACATGAGCTTAACCAATACCATCCTTGGGTGAGGACCCATGGATATCTCATATCACCCATAGAATATAGATAGTTTTAAGGGTATAATCATAACATCAGTGATATAAAAATAAAACCCATATTTTTATTATCTATATTCACTAGAATCAAAATACATAATAACGTAAAATAGTGTACCAAAAAACCAATTTTGTAGCCTCCATATCAGTGCGGTTTTATTGATGAAGATAACCAATGCAACAAAAAAAATACTGATGTTGAGGGGTTTTACCAGTTGAAGAATTCGAGAACATTTCATGAGGACACTTAAACATGAAAGGGGTGTTAATTCCTTTCCATTGTGTCAAATGTTGTTTTGAGAAGAATATTTTTTTATAAATATTTTCTTGAAATGTATGATTTCCACTGCCTCTAACTCACCAACAAACAAGAGGGACCAAATCCTTTTTATAGGACTCCTCAATGCATATGATTAAATGAATAATTCATCTGATGTATCGGTTGTCATGAAATTAAACCCATGATTTACATCTCATTGATATAACCATTTAATTAATTAAATAAATTCATGAAAAGTATTTAATTTATTCATACTATATTAGTAACTGAAGTAAACTGTGGGGGGTTTTGGTGGATGTTGTATGCACTCATCCTAAATTACATTAGGTGAAACATAATCTCAAGAAGAATCACATGAAACCAAATTATGTTGGAACCTAGGTAATATAGGGATCTAAATTAAGGATACATTTACACCAACAATACCTTATTAAATGTGTATCAAATACAATTTTTTTAGTTCATATCCAAAAATATACAACTTTCACTAAAATAGTCACTCCCTAAAGTAGAATAATCCATTATTTATTCTTTTTATTTTTCGTGGTTATTTTGGTTGAGGCTCAGGTTTGAGTCCTAGTAAAAGTATATGGTTTTTGGAGTTTTCCAGTGTTTTTTAATGTGTAACACCGTTAATGTATGGTTAGTAGTAATCATGTGTACAGGTCATGTGGAAGGTGCATGTTGGAAAGAACTAACTACAGGTCCAGTGCACAGATGTGTGGTAAGTCCCAGGTAGCCATGCACCATTTCATCGTTTCAAAGATAAGTCTACATGGTTACTGCATAGTTTGGAAATCCATATGGCCAACCCATGTAGTCATTCCAAGTGATTAAAAACCCTATTTTCCACTCCCTCTCTCATATTTTGGCCAATTTTTAGTCTCCTCCACCCTCATTCAATCGAGGCGCACCAAGGGGTCCTCTAAAACCCCTTCCCTTGATCTCAATCATCTATAAAAGTTCATTTAATGTTCCAAGGGTGTGCGGATTTCCCGTAGGGTTTTGTTTTTCTTCTCCTTGATGTTTTTTCCCATCTTTAGATGTTTGAGGTTGGTGTTTCCCACTTTTTCCTTTTCAAAAATCTCCATGGGAACTTTTTTGATTTCAATTAATTTTTAAATGTCATTATATCCTCTAATTTACCTATGTATTTATGAAAATGGTGATTTTGTGTTGTAAGAATTTAATAAAAATAGATTTTTATGGATATTTATGTGAAATGAATAGTGTTTCAGTACCTAGGGTGTTATTTTTAAATTCTATTGTTCTTCTAAAGTGAAATTGGGGGTTTTTATAGAATGTTCGGCTTTCATTGCGTTTTGATGGTATGGTTTTTTCGTGAATTTAGTTTGGTGTGTAGATTTTGGTGGTGACATATCATGGCATTTGTATTAAAAAAATTTTGAATGGGTCTTGTGGTTTTAATGAGATGATTTGTGGTCTTTAAATATTTTTGGTTGTTGGATGTGGTTTCAAAGAAAATAGTGGATTTTGTGGAAATGGTTTCTGAGTGTCCACTTGGTTTTTTGGTGTTCCATTTGATGTTGTCACATCCATGGGTGCACCAAGTGCACACATGGATTTGTCTTCAAATGAATTTGGTGTTTTAAATTAGTGTTTTATTGAAACCTCAATTTCTTAAATGGTTAATATTTTATAAATTTTCTTTGATTCCTTTGTATTGTCCTTAAAAATGGATTTAAATGGGTTCTTAAGGCTTTGGCCCATTTGGACTTGAAACATGTTTCATTGTGTTTTTAAAAAGGGTAAAGGCTCCTTTGGTACTTCTAACTGAAAGGTGGTGTTTGTGATAACTTTTAGATAGGATTTTGTTTTGGAAAATGTGTGTGTGACCATTTGGAAACCTCAAGTGTATTTTGTAATGATTTTAATTTCTATTAGTACGGTGGCCCGGTTGGAACTTTGTATGATGTAAAATGTATATGTGTGTATACAGGGCACCTTTATATAAGGTATTTACCTTCATGGGTTATCTTATATTGGTGTCTTTGTTTGGGGTAGGCAAGTGCAGTGGTGGAAATTAAGATGATTCATTTGTTCATTGCCCACCTACTTACTCAGTATTATTATTACCACCACGGGTTCCTAGGACTCTTTCAAATCATTGATTGAAGGTTTCTTCCTAGCTCTGATTAGATAGGTTAGTACCCTCCTAGAGTTGTAAACATGCTAGTAGGGGTGTGCCACTAGTGAGGCCAGGTTAGGTCATCAAGTTGGTTATTGACTTAGGGGCTTTACCATATGACGACAGGATGTTCCAAACCAAGTACCTCCAGGGGTCTTCTAGAGATGTTTTGGATTTCCCATGGTTATCATTTATAATTCTTGTTTTCTTTCTATTGCATTTTTTACCTATTTATTTTTTTCAAAAATCTGGAATTCCTTGTATTGGTTTTGACTATAAAATGGAAATCAGTTTTGTAAAACAATATGTGGCATGTGTTGTTTAGTAAAATATGAAAATAAATTTTATAAATATATTTAAAACTAGTGTTAACTTAATGTTTTGGGAAAGGAAACACTTGTATTTGGTGGTTTATCTTTAGAATTAATACTGAGAATTTCGATGATCACTCTTACTTTATCTTTTCAGTCGTAGGTTCTATTTTTATTAGGTTCTTCTAGTTTAGATGTTCGTTGTTAGAGCAGGGTTGGTCTTGTGGTTGAAGGTGGCAAATAGGACACATGGATATAGTGTGGGTGTAGTTAAATTTTTGTTTTGTATTTATTTTTTATTTTGTTTTATTGTGTAGTGGTATCTATATCAGGGTCATCTAGTGTATTTATTTGTGATCAGTTGTCATTTCTTGTTGTGTGTTCTATTTTTTTGGTTTTTTTATTTGATCATGGTTTATTGGGCTAATATATTTAACACATGATATTTATTTGATGATCAGCACTAGTTTCCATCCAGTGGGGGTAAGGAAATCCATCTGGTCCATCTCATAGACCAGCTCAGGTGACTGGTTTAGGGTTTACCTGGGTTGGTTCATGAAAAAATTGTATCAGAGGCTGATATTGTTATTCGTGGTGTTTTTTAGTTGGAGACTTGTATTTATTGGATCTGGAGGTAGGTTATGGGCTAGTGCCTAATCACCACCACTCATGAAGAATCCTGAGTTATGAAATGTAATACAGGTTTTGAGTCATTGTTTTTGTTTTGAATTGAGGGATGGAAATAGAGGTGTTCCGGAGTCACGTTGTGACCTCAAAGGGTGTAGGGACGCATGTGGAGTCCATGTGTGTGGTTCAAGGTTCTCTTAGTGATATTTATTACATAGTTTTTGGCCCACTACCATGTCATCGGGTTAGGCATATGCACTAGTTCCTCATTCCGTGTTAGTTTGGGGTAAGTTGTGATTAGCCTTGGTTTCAGTTTGTGATAGCATTATTTTGTTAAATGAAGGTGGTTTTGAAAATGGAAATGGATTTCTTTCAAATGATTTTGAAATATAAATGGTTTCTATATAATGGTTTTAAATTAGTAAGGTGATTTTGAAAATTAGAAGTTAATTGGATTGAAAAGTTGGTATATGTTTGGATTTGATAGAAATAAAGGATGTAAACCTTAGTATTATTTATGGAGGATCACATGTGTATGGGTATGTTAGGAGAGTGTGTGGGGAACTTGACCTTGGAAGATTTAGATGGAAATGGATGGACGCACATGTGGTGGTTCATAGGATGCCATGGGTGTGTTTTTTAACTAGAAAGGGTTTGAAAATTGGTTTTCCATGAGGGGTGGATTTTTTGTTACTGAAAATTAGATTTTCATTTGAAAAATGGCCTTGGGATAAGGCAGTTTTTGAATTTAAATGAAAAATAGTGATTTAGTAAAATAGGATTTAGGTGGTGTTAGTATTTTTTGGTTCTTTGTTGACTGTCTGGCCTCAGGGTGTTATTCTCGATTTTATTTTCACTTTGATGTCAATTTTGGATTATATACCTCATGTTTTTTGGAGTACACTGCCTAGAAAGGTCCCTAAGGTTTCCAATGATTCATTCCTAGTTTCTAGTTCTTTTCGGGTGTCACCTATTATTTGAAGTGATAGAGGATTTTTAGAGGCAGTGAAGTGGTTTGAAGGAATTGGTGTCTGTATTTGGGTTGTTGGAAACTCTTGAGATTGTTATGGTGTGTGTCGTCTTGGGTTTTTTAGGGTCTATTTTTATACCGGTATAGGTGGGATGTATGATAATTGTTGGAATTTGGGGTGTGGTTAATGGTGGTCAGCTTCTTTGAGGGTTACCCATCTGGAAGAGAGCACATGCCGGATGAGCCTGTATACAAAATTCAATTCTTGTTGGTTCTATCCTAGTTTTTTAGACCGCCTTCAGAGGATCCATAAGTATGGCTAGTTGGGTCCTTCCAATCCATCTTGTTGCAACCCTCCAAATTCTTTCTCTCATCGGGGCTATTCGGGTCCCTAAGACAAGACTCGTGGGGAGAGTTTCTTGAAGAAGGGGTTTTAATATGGGATTATAGTACCTAATTATGAGGTGTAAGATGCTTTATCTCTCATATCCCCAACCACAGGTCTTGGGGTGAAGCGTGTTCCCAATCAGGAGTTTCCAAGGGTGTTTGAAACCTTGGTTTGGTTTTTGAAATATCCAAAGTCCCCTTGTTCTATTCTTTTCAAAATTGTAATTTCATCTTTATTATGGTAGATTGATGATCTTGTTCTACCAAAATACAAGCATCTTTATCTGCTCAAAATGTGTCTTTTAAATAATTAATATTCCTTGAAGGGTTTTAGTCCCATGAATAAATGGACCCGTTCTAGTTTGGGGTTGAGTTTTGTCTGGGAGTGTTAAGGAGAAGTTTGGGTTGTGGAGTTCATGGGCATTTCATCTTTTCCCTTTTCTTAATTCAAGTCCCTTTACCTGAGTTTTATTCTAATGTTGAGAGGTCATCCAGAGAGAATAGTTCTTAATTCCAGTATTGTTTTTTTCACTCTTTTGTAGAGGGCTTCATTTCTTGTAGGAAGTTTGTTTCTTCCCAGTGCCACAGTATGCTGGGCTACTTCATAGTACGTTCTATGTTTGAGTCATTATGGTGGGATAGTTTTGCTTGAGCTAAGGGTGTTGTTTTAGGTCGTGGTGATAATTTCTTTATTCTGATTGTGGTATGGAAACTATTTGGTTAGTGCGAAAATTTGTGAAAGTTTAGTTTGGGAGTTCCTGCATTTCCCCTCCCCCTCAGGGTGGTGTGTTTGAGTTTTGAAGTTTTCAAGCTAGTTGAGTTCTTGTGGTAGGTAGAACCCTTTCATGTTATCCCCTTGTTTTGTGTTCCATTTTATTCTTTAATCGTTAAGGTGTGACCTAGGGAGAGTAATTTCATCGTAGGATTCATGGTATTCCTCATTTTTGATTTGGCATGAACTCAAGTCATGGTTAACAATCAGCTTGGTGAATTTCTAGGGGAAGAAAGTGTCTATGATGGGGAGAATTGTCACACCTCAGCCTCATATACTCCATTATTTTAACCTTTTATTAGTATTGGGTCTTTTGGTTGAGGCTTAGGTTTGAGTCCAGGTTGAAGTTTTTGGTTTTTGTACTGGTTAGTAGAAACCATACGACCTAGCCATGCGACAGGTGCAGGTTGGACAGAACCAACTGCACTGCCAGCACACGACCATGCAGTAAGTCCCAGGTAGTCGTGATCTATTTCTTCTTTGGATAGAGAGGTCTTCACAGTTTGGAAAACCATGTAGTCCTACCAGGTCATTAAAAATCCTATTTTCCTCTCTCCCTCTTTCCTATTTTGACTAATTTTCAGGCCCCTCCTCCCTCCTCCGACCTAGGCACACTAGGGGGTCCTCCCAAACCGCTCTCCCATTCTCTCTATCCTCCATGGAAGGTCTTTTAAGGTTCCAAGTGTGTGTGGATTTTCTATAGGGATCAGTTATTCCTATCCTCATAGTTTTATCCCATCAGCAAATGTTTGAGGTAGATTTTTCCAACTTTTCCCTATCCATAACTCTCCATGGGCACTTGTGTATTTTCAATTAATTTTTAAATTTCATTATCACCTCTAATTTAACTATATATTTATTAAAATAGTGATTTCATGTTGTTATAATTTACTAAAAATAGTTTTTTGACGATATTTTTGTGTTATGACTGGGGTTTCAACACCTATGGTGTTAATTTTAAATGATATTGTTCTTCTAAAGTGAAATTGGTGGTTTTTATGAAATTTTTTTCTTTCATTATGTTGTGATGGTATGGGTTTTTTGTGAATTTAGTTTGGTGTGTAGATTTTGGTGATCATATAGCATGTAATTTGTATTAAAATGTTCTGGAACGTGTTTTTTGGTTTCAATGAGATGATTTTTGTTCTTTAAATAATTTTAGTGGTTGGATGTGGTTTCAAAAAAATAGTAGATTTTGTTGAATTTTTTTATTTTCCTCTTAGTTTTTGTTGTTCCATTGGATTTTGGCACATCCATGGGAGCACTAGGTGCACAAATGGATGTGTCTTCAAATGAATATGGTGTTTAAAATTGGTGTTTTCTTGAAAACATGGTTTCCTAAATGGTTAATATTTTATAAATTTTGTCATATCCTTTGTATAGTATTTAAATATAGATTTAAATTTGTTTCTCAAGATTTGGCCCATTTGGCCTTGAAAGGTGTTTCAGTGTGTTTTTGAAAAGGGTAAAGGACTGTTTGGCCCTTCCAACTCAAAGATTATATTTGTGTTAACTTTTAGAATGGATTGTGTTTTGAAATTTTTTATGTTCCCATTTGGAAACCTCAAGTGTTTTGTGAAATGATATGAATATTTATTGGTATGGAGGACCATTCAGTGCCTTATGTTATTTGAAATGTATATGTGTGTATATGGGTCACCTTTGTAGGAGGTATTTTCCTTCATCGGTTATCATATAGTAGTGTCCATGTTTGGGGTAGGCAAGTGCAGTGGCGTCATGTAAGATGAGTAACGTGTGCATTGGCCTCTTATTTACACATTATTATTATTTCCACCATGGGTTCTTTTAGATGATCAAGTGACAGTTACTTTCTATCCTTGATTAGATGGGTCAGTACCCTTCTAGGGATGTAGACAATATAGTCAGGATGTGAAACTAGTGCGTCTAGGTTAGGATAGCTAGTTGGTTATGGACTTAGGGGATTCTCTGTATACCGGTAGGTAGTTCCGACCCGAGCATGTCTTGGGGTCTTCTTGGAATGTTTAGGATTTCCCATGGTTATAATTTATATTTCGTGTTTACATTCTATTATACTGTTTACCTATTTATTTATAGCACAGCCCTAGAATTCCTTGTTTTGGTTTTGACTGTAAAAGGGAAATTTGTTTTGGAAAAAAATATGTGGCGTGTGTTGTTTAGTAAAATATGAAATCCCTGTTTTTATAATTGTATTTAAAACAAGTGTTAATAGAATATTTTGGGAAAGGAAACACTTGGATTCTATGGTTTATCTTTGGTATTACTACCGATCATTTTGGTTCTCACGCTTACTTTATATTTTCAGTTTTTGGTTATGTTTTTCTTAGGTTCTCCTGGTCCATCTACTCGTTTTTGGAGTAGGGTTGGTCTTGTGGTTGGAGGTGACCAAGATTTCACATGGTTATCTTGTTGGTGTAGTTAAATTTTAGTTTTGTATTTATTTTCTATTTTGTTTTATTATGTAGTTGTTTCTATATCTGGATCATCTTCTATATTTTTTGGTGATTAGTTTTCGGTTCTTGGTACCTGCACAATTGTTTTGGTGTTTTTATTTTATCTTTGTAAATTGGGAAGAAATTTTTACCACATGATCTGTATTAAATACCCGACACTAGTTTCCAACCTATGCTGATCGAGAATTCCCTTTAGGAAATGTCACATACCAGCATGGGTGATTGGTTCAAGATCGACCCCAGTTGGTTCGTGACACAAATATCTAATGGATTTATGAAAAACTTCATAACTCTTTATCAATCCATCCAAAAATTATTTTGGATATGATTACATTGAACTGTCCTCATATTAAAAAAAACATTTCACACATGTTAATATGTATCCAAAGGTCTAACTATATAATCCTATGGGCCTTGCTAATGTTGAAAACAAATATAAATCCTTATATCATATATTTATGCAGAGAGTGGCCTCTAGAAATGAATCGGTATTAATAAATCTATTAAGGGATCTGGTGTGATCACCATCAGACATACTAATATCTCTATAAAACCATTACCACCATATGATTTATGGTATAAATCATATATATAGCAATATAATTCCTTTTCTCAGGACATCTAGTTACCAATAGACATGGAATAATGTGAATATAGTATAGATAAACTCATATATTCTTGTTTCTATTAATATGACTGACCAGGTTTATGAATACATTACATTTCATTCATATAATAGATGAGTACATCACAGGTACCTCATCCATGTATCTAAGAACGTCATATTTTTCTTAACTATTCATGTAAATACATTTCCTCAATCTAATTTTATAAAATTATAGATATCATTACATATTATAAAATTTTATAGATCACATTATTGTTAGACTAAAACTGATGATGTGATCAGAAAAATACACAACCACCCCCTGATCAGCTAAGTCACTTTGGACTTGTGTAAAAAAGATATAAAATTATAAAGGTTCTCATGATAGGTATCACCCAAAAAATGGGTAAGAAGGATTGATATTAAGAATACACCCAGAAGTATACTGATGATAGTATGATTTTCCATGAGATATATTTTGGTGGTCTAGTATAAGTAACAAGTCTCTACTTATTACCTCATGAATTTTTAATTTGTATCTCATGTATAACCCTTTATAATAAGTACAATATTTAATTCATAATAAACATGAAATATCATCACAACCCATTATACTTTGTGATGATTAATGATTAGGGATAACCCAAATTCATACTTTAAGGAGGTATTTATATTCCACAATTCATTTAAACTAAATGATATAACACATGGTTGAATGATAAACAGAGATTAAATTTTTTATAATAACATGATCCGTTATGAATCCATTACATCAATCTATTATGTGTTGAATACAAAGAGGCTCAATATGACTGTAATTCTTCAGCTAAGATAATGGTTTTGCGGATGGGTCCACTACATTTTCATCTTTAGAAACCTATCTGATCATTACATCACCCCTCTTAAGGATCTATAATATAGGATATTATTTATCAAAAATGGGTTTCTTAATTTTTTGATACTAGGGTTCTTTAGATGAATAAATAGCTCCATTGTTGTTATATTAATCTCAATTACTCCTTTGATGCTAAGAACCATCTCTAGTTCATATATGAACTTCCTTGTCCAAATAGATTCTTTTGTATCATCTGATATAGTTATTTACTCCACTTTTATTGTTGATTACCCTATGGTACCATTTTTGGAACTATGGATTCCCACATTTTTACTGCATAAACCATTCATTGTATGGTAAAAAATAGAGTATCTTTTTAATGTTTAGTTTCTTAGAGATCGGTAACATAATAAATTAAAATATAAAAAATTATTCTAATCAATTTGAAAGGATTCCTTATAGGTTATTTATAAGTAAATTTACTTCATCTCCTAACATGGGGACATACATCAATTTCAATGGGTGATAATAAGGCCCAGTAAGGGAGAAAATTTACATTTATTCATGAGGAATATCAATAATAACATTAGTAATATAATAGTGGAATGAGGAATATAAAAATAGGCATATAATAATAATGAAACTTGATTCATAAGATGGAAATGTGGCTACAACTTTTATGTTACACATTCATAATCATATCACCAATTTTAATCACCAATGTGTCGTCAATGAAATATTACCAAGGTTATTAACCAAGGTATCATAAAAAATGTCATCTCTCAAGATTAAATTTTCATAATGAATTGGAGTGATATCAGGGAACACTCGTCATATTTATTAATTAATGTGATACACATAGATAATAATAAAAAATTTCATAAATAACCAATGGAGAATAAGAAATTTTGTTTCATATCAAAATCATGGAATTTCAAGAGTGCTTAAAAAACATGATCATTATGTCAATTTCAAACCACAGAAAATTAATGAGGGTATCATGTACATTAATAAAAGAATAAAATAAATCATTTTTATATTTAGGTGAATTTCCTTGGAAAGGAAATAGTCTTGGGTATTCACTAGAAGAAAGTAAATGATAATTTCTTGAGGAGAAGAGGGAAATTTTGAGTAGCAAATTTGACAGTATAACAGGTATAAAATGTAGTTTTAGAAAAGGTTAAAATTAGTGGGGACAAGAATTTCTAATTCATAAAACGTAATTTTTAAGTAATGGTATGAATAAAACCGTAATAAAAGATATTAATCATAATAATTAGAAGACAAATTCAAAAAACGTTTATTGACTTGAAGATAAAAGAAGGATAATTCCCTCACCTTGAAGAGTTACTCCTAAAACATGAGTATTGGGACCTTATGGGCTTGAAGACACCTTGGGGGGATCCTTAGGAGGTAAATATTATAGATCTTCATGAATTATGGATTTTGAGTGAATGTAAATTGAGAAATGGGTGGGTATTTATGAAACAATTAGTGTATTTTTTAATAATTTCCAAATATATGCCTTAGAAATCTAGGTTGTATAAAATGAAAAACCATGGGCTTGCCCATGGTTTTATCCCATTGTTTTGTAAATTTGTGAAATATTTTATGTTATTTTAACCCACAATAACAAAAAAATAATATTATATTACATATTTTGTCAAGGAAAAGTAAATATTTCACAAAATATTATTTTTAATGTTAAAGATTCCATTTTATACATTGGAAAGTAACTTATTGTTTTGAAAACTGGTTAGAATATATTAAAATACATGATATTAAAAAAATAACATATTTTGAGTTGTGGATTGTGATTAAATAATTATTACATCATTAATACATAATTATGAATCCATTAAACATACTAAAAACCCGAAACTATATTTTACTATCCATGAAAAAATAATGTATTTTAGAAAATTCTCATAAATTCACCCTTACCTAAAACCAACATGTTGATTTAAAAATTTATATTTATTTTATCTTTATAATTTTGTGAATATTATTATTTTAACTTATAACCATAAAAATCCTTAATTATTAAAAATAATAGCAGGTCGATATGCATAGTAAATTTACTGACACTTCAAAAAATTTAAGAACATAATTAAATTATTTTATCATTTATATTTAAATTAATTTTTTTTATCATACAATTTCATTAAAATAATTATTATTCATGTTACCATAGTTTATTATAAGGATTTATATCTCTTATAAAAAGTGAAATTTGGGTCTGAAAAGCCAATTAATCAAATTTCTTCTCAATTAAACCTATATTTGATTATGAAAATCTATTTTTAAAATTGAATTGGTGTAATAATGGTTTTATTTATAAAACTGAATTACATATTAATTATATAATTTTAGTACATATTACCCCTCATAACACCCATGTATAAACTAAGGGTAACTTGTGTGATGGTGATAGATTTGTGGGGTGGATCAACTAACATCAACTAAGTGGTAATTTCCACTAACTTAAACTTATCAAGTAGGAAACTTTGTTCAAGCTTCACTTGTTGAAGCTCATCTTGGGCTTGGTCAAGGGTGAACCCTAGTGATTATACCTCCCATCCATGTTCTGAAAAATGGGCTTCATATGAAATGACTCTACTGGTTGAGGCCATCACTTATCCTTTATGAATTAATTATATTATTTCATTTCTAATTATAAACAATAATTATAAGATTATAATTATTACTAATAGTATAGTTCCCAATAGTCATATTAACAAATGGTTATATAATGGTTGAAAAATGTATGGTCACTTTCCCTTTATATTCACTTAATTGTTAAGGATATATGGTTTTTTTGTGTAATATAACACACGCTTTCAAGAAACAACTATCATTAAAAGTGTATTGGTCATTACAAGAAATCTTATAAAAGATATCTCTACTATATAAGAAAAACAAGAAACTAGATTTATATTTCATATAATCTATTTTAGATTGAAAACTAGTATCTATGTAAGAATTTATAGAGAGTTGATCCTCTCCTCCAAAGAACAAGAACTTATCCTTAGTCCTTATAAATTACATAAGCATGTTATTCAAAGAAATATAATAATTTTCACTAGGATTGGATTGGTTTCTAGAAGAAATGATAGAATCATAGGAAATATCAGGTTGAGTATACAATATGGCGTATATAATAGATCTTATAATTGATTTATAGGAAATCTTATCCATCCTTCTTAATTATTTATAAGGATCATATATATTCCTAATATTTGTGCCATGTATTATAGGTAAATATCTTTTATTGGAGTTCTCTATGATAAACTATTTTAGAATTATAAAAATTTTAGTGGTTTGAATTATCCAAATATTCTTATTAGATCTATCTTTATAGATATTCATATATGGTATTTTGGACACTTCATAAATTTCTGTCATTGAGAAAAATTTAACCACCACCATATTTATGGAATAAAGAGTCATGACTTATTTTCTGAAAAATAGTATTCCATACACATATAATATCCAAAACACTATGGTACTCCAATAAATTTATTTGTATATATAGGATTCATCCAAATTTTAATGAAACTAAGCTCTTTGATTGTATCACCAAACTAGATATTCCAACTTTGAGAAGCTTGATTTAATTCATAAATGCTCCATTACAGTTTCTATACCTTATAAATCTCATTTAGAACTTGAAAACCTTCATGTTTCATTAGGTAATTTTTATAGACTAAATCCATGTTAAATAAATCTGTTTTCAAATCCATTTTATATACCTCTCATTCTTATTTAAACTCTGATGCATGATCACATCATGCTTATTTTGTGTTGGGGTGGACCTGTTTTCTAAATTCATATGGGCATTGAGAATTTACCAACGACACCTTAAAATGTGTGTTGATTGTGAGGGCGGAAAACTGGGTTCACTATACATTTTTAGGGTATTATTTATTACTCTTATACTCTCTTATAGATTTAAATCATAATTGTGAATCATTCACAAATCTCTATGTGGGTCAGTTTAACCCTATACTAGATTTTGGCCACTAAAATGTATCAATGTTAAAATATTTATATAATGTTGGTTATCTAGATTTTTTATTTAATAATTAAAATTTGATTAAATTTATATTTTTATGGTTAAATCTGCATAGTTGGGTTCCCTGGAGTTTATCGACATTTAGGGAAGCATTAAGTATTTATGGTGTTGGTATTGAGACCATGAATATATATTCCTACATATCCTTGTGAAATGAATAAAAAACAGGTAGTTTTATATAACTTAATGTGACACGTCATACCCATTTATGTCATCTGACAAGGACTAAACCATGATGTTTAATGTTTTGAAATAAGGAAAATTAGGTGAAAGGTTCCTCACAATTCTTGGTGTGGGACTAACACATAAGTTTTCCTTTTTGGTTGACCTTGAAGGTAATATATCCTAAGGATATTAGGCTATATTTACAATATATATGTCCCGATAAGGTGTGGGGTTGATTAATCTATTAGTAATGTGACCCGTGAAATAGAATGTGGTTTCATAGGGAATATTTTCTATAAGAGGAAATATATTGATTCTTGGAAAGAATATAGACCTCAAGTAGAATATAGTTTTATTAGGAGTATGTTATAATGGGTAGAGTTCCCAAGGAATATATCCCTTATGAAAGGGATGTCTTAGATCCTAGAGGATATATCCCAGCGAGGAATGATGTTAGTGGATCCATGAAAAAAATCGCTCCATGAGGATGGATAATGAAGGACTGGTGGGGTTTTGTATGAACCTATGAGAAGCATCCTACATATCCTTCCTTTAAAAAATCCCATATAGTTTGAGGTGTATAGTTTAATATCATTTGGTATGCCTTAATTGTTCATTTTAACCACATTTAGCAAAGAAATTATCATTAAATTATACATATTTCTGTTGGTACATTGGATATACTATTTAACACCATGTTTTGGGGACATCTAAGTGATGAAATATGTGGAAATAAAGATCTAGGAGGGATTACGTATATGGTGACTTTGTTGGGTGATTTGATAAATAAATAGCTTAGGTAAAGTCATTATGATTTGGGGCTTGTACCTATTAGGAGGCCCATTTTTTATGCATTTTAATTTTTCTAATGCAATGATAAAATTGGATCTCTAAGACCATTTGATCACTAATAGGTAAAAGGAATAATCGATAATTTAATATTTAACACATTATATGAGAGTTCACAGTTATATTTGAATGAGGATTATGCGCCGAGTTACCCTTTAGGAGTATCCCTATCTAGTTAATGGTATCACCAATGAGAACCGTCTCAAGTCTTATACTAGAAGAGGAAACCCATCCTACCATATTCCAACCAATGGATATGTAAGGTTGTATATAGACGTATGAGGATAATATAATCCAAAAAATATGATTACTATTTTACTAAATTTGGGGTTCCCCTTCCAATGAACCATTGATTGAAGTTGTGAAATTCCCCAAGCTAACTAAATATAGAAAATGAGTTAGACAAAGTGGGTAACCTAGGTTAAGAGATAATGATATAGTATCTTCCCAATAAGGACCCCTATTATTAATGGAATAAATTATTTATATCACCTTTATGGTTTTACCTATCTAGGATGGCAGTTCACGAGTCTCCTTTTATCAAGGGAACTCATGACTGAAGGGGTGAAATCTATTGTGCATTCCCAAATCATTTGTATCTGGTCACTTCTTAGGGGACCTTGACAGTTAGTTACCAAAATAGAGATATTGGGAAAATGGAATCTTTTTAATATAAACTAGTTAAAACATCATACCTTATCATAGGAGTAGATAAAATGGTTCACCATATAAATGGTGGAATATGGCTTCACCTGAGTGAGGGATAGAGGGAAGATTCACCTAAATGATACTAGTGTGAGTAAGGTTTTTTCCAAAATGAGGGTGATAAGAGTGGTTCTATCTAGTGAGGGAAGATAATGGTCATCAATATAGTGATGGGGATAAAGGAGATACTCCAAAGTGAGGGAAATCAAGGAGTTTATCCACGATGAGTGAAATCAAGAGGCTTTTCCCAATTGATATTCAGGTGAAGTGTTTTTCCCTAGTGAGGGTAAGAAAAGTGGTTCTCCCTAGGGATGTAGGTCAAGAGGTTTCACCCAAGTTATAATTAGGTTATGTGGAACCCTTGTGATACTAGGTAAATTTTGTGTTCTGGGTGATATAACTTTAGCATGGCTTAAACTTATTATTATGTGATCTCTATGGATGATTTTGGATGGGAATCACATAATTGTATGGTTGGTTAAGAGTATGTTGGCTTAGTGTTGATGGAATAGGAAGGAATTGGATTATGATAATGGTTTTAGTGTTTAAAACCTTAGGAAACTCAATTAAAATCTCTCTTTTTAATTTTCCTTCATTTTAGACATAAATAATCTACCTAAAGGAATTTGAATACGTGGGCGTGAGACTTAGCAGAGTATATATTTATGACATCTCTTCATATTTAAAAATGTCTCAAATGAAAATCCCAAGGTTCATATTTATAGGACCATAAGTGAAGTTAGTTTTTTACATAATGTTTTCGTGTAAGTGTAACTTGTGTGTTCAACTTGCACACGTAGGGGGTCTACACATGTTGACATGAGTTCACATATTGGATGATGTCCAAGGGTTTTGGATGAAATTATGATGCCTTCATTAGAGACTTTTATTTATATTTTAAAGGTTTAATTTCTTATTAAAAATATTTATTCTTTTCTAAAAGGAAAAAACCAACAAATACCCCCATATGATTGGATCTAATTAGAACAAGGATAATTTAATCTTAAGTTCTCCATGAAACTTTCATGAAAATAATTTTTTAAATTGGGAAAATTTATTGCATAAAGTTAATTTCATCAATCTTGTTTTAAATAAGACTATTGTGAATAATAGTTTTATGAAAGTTCCACACATTAGACTCCCATGAAATACCTATAAATGTGGTTGGGCCCCCTCTATCCACACATTTTCTTAATGAGAGGGAGAAACGATTGATGTCTATGTGACCTAGTATTTTGATCATACTTAAATTACACACATATTTATGGGATTTTCCCATACATTAGTATATTTAAATTAGACATGTTGGTTGTAAGAACCTTTTTTATGAAGTCTCTAGGATATGGTATTGTGTAATGTACTTGGGTGAAGGGCATGGGTGAAGTACTTAAGTGAATTACATGGGAAAAGTACTTATGAAAATTACTTTATATAATTTGTTTATACTTAGTAAAATTTTCACCAAGTATACCTTTTCTTTACTTTTCTTTAGTGTATCTCCCTTATTTCTTAGTTCATTTATTGTGAACCCTTATTTTTTATTATAGGAAAATAATGGCTCAAATTAAAGTCACTGATTTGGATGATGAGGTTGCTTCTCACCTTAAGTATTTTCTTGAGATTATTATAATAATATAATATCATGAATGAATCATTTTATTAAAACACTTGTGAGAATCCTAAATAAACTTTATCATTAGTATCCTATGTTAGAGATTTTCCTATTATATGGGTATATCATTTTGAAATATGTGCTTATACCTAGTTGATATTATTTTATATTGTTCTCTAGGTTTACAGAGTATCCCAATGTAACCAAGGAAAATTTTTTCCATGGAAACATATATCAATTAGGGAGTGATTCTGATACATCAAACTACATGCACTTTAAACACATAGTCACATATATCGGAGCCCAAGTCACATTATTTATCATCCATTTTCTATCATTTTTCTTGTGATCAAAAGGGACCACATTATAGAAACCCAAACTTTTCTTACATTACTATTACATACTTTTAAAGATAAAAAAATAATAGTATTACACATAGATGATCCAATGGTTTAGTGTATTGGGAAAACTAGGACCATACATATCAAATACAACATCAAGCATAAATATTTATTTAATTTCTTCTTCTCTAGCTTCTTATTGGCACTTGTCCTCTCCTTAGTACATGTATTAACTAGAGGATATACATAAAAAGGGGTGATATAGAATCCTAGTAAGAGGATAAATAAGAACAATATATCATGGGGTGATCATAATCATGACATAGGAAAAAGATCAGGAACATGAGAGGAGCATAAATAAAAGACTTGAAATGTGGAAATGCATAAAAATGAAACATCATGTCTTAGTGTTTCACTACCACACATAGTTGTGAACCAAGATAGAATCTGGTTCCCACATAATTTCACATTTACTCATGATATTCATCACTTTACCCAACGCATTGGAGCACTGTATAATTCTGGGCACATCCGTCACTTTTAAACATTCATATTGCGCTATATAATTTTGGGTGCACCCGTCACCTCATAATATCATAATTATCATGCATTCCACATAGAAAATATATCAATAAAGAACATAAATAACCCATGGTAACGAATGGATTTCATTTTATAAGAATATATTCATAAACTTTGGGTTCCCAAAAGAAAGAGGGAACAACATACTTGATACAAGAATCATCCACTTTGAGTGAGAAGTAAAAGGTTTGTTCTTAAAAGAAGAGTTCTTTTGGAAAACATTTTATTTGACATAAAAAATATTGGAAAACATTAATATCTCAGAAAAGGAAAGAAAATTATTAACAAATGCTTTTATAGAAGTAACCGTATCAAAAATGGAGTGAAAGAGGAAGAACCCGAAGGATGAAAGTTGGGTTCGAAAATTTCCCTTACCTTGTATCTGAATGCTTCCTTCTCTATAGTGTCCTGTATAATGACATTATATTCATTAATTATAAATACAGAACATTTTTTACATTAATATGGTTAATTATGGTTTCATTAATTGATTTTATGTTCCTTTGGATGAGTTATAGAGTTTAAAAATATTCTTCAGGAATGTTTGTTTTTATGGTTTTCTTGAGTGGTTCACTTGTATTCTTAAATTGAAGTTTTGGTAGAACATGGGTAAACATATAAAACTAAAATTTCATGTTATTAATGTTATTAAATGAGTTTTAATTATCTCATAATGATTTATATTATATCCATGTGGATGAATCATTAGATAAGAATTAAAAGATGATTGTTTGGGTTAATTTGACTTATTTTTCGATCATAATGAACTTGTTTTATTTTATCACTAGAAATATGGTCATAAGTTAGTTACAGAACATTAAATAGGAGATAATACATTAAACATGTTCTGTTTCAACCATACAAATGGTTTCATGACCAGATCTGAAAGTATAAATGGAAGAAGAAAGCATGTCATTCTTGAAGGTGATAAATTAACACCTCACAGACAACATTCTCATTAATAAAATAAAAGGAAGATGGAAAAGGGGTTATATGATATAATATCACATTATCATCATAAAATTCTAGTAGATGTATAATAATTTATTTAAAATAACATTTAGATGAATATAGGTGGGGAGAGATCAAGAAATTAACTTGAACTTGAAAGGAAATTAAAGGAGAAGAGGGAGAGAAATTACCTCTTAAATCTTCCTCTTGAGATCCTCCTTAAGCAAGCTAGGCTTGGTCTTTTTATGAGACCAGCAGCTCTTGAACGTGTGGGAAAGGATATGGAGTATTTTTGGGTAGAGTTTAGATAAGTATTGTAGCTTGATAGGTGTGTGGAAATGAGGGTGTGAAGGGTGGTTTTTATAGTGGAGGGGAGAGGGGTTTCCATAATATAAAAGTCATTAGTTTATTAATTTCCCCTAAGACAAGGAATAGTGAGTCTTGAATTACAATGAGTAGTAATTTTATCATTTGATCCAGAACTAGGTGGGATTACATCAGCATAACATCACACATGACTCTATAATTAGCTTATTTAGCTTATTTTTGTAAATTACGGTATTTCACTATTCATCAAAAATTCAAGTCTCAGAAAAATCCCAAAAATTAACCCCTACCATTTTTTGACGTGTAGAATACAAAAATGAATGTTATTTTTCAAAAATAATTTTATAAATATTATTAATTTAATATTTAATTAAAATCATAATTTACTTAAAATAATAGTTTTAAAATTTAAAACAGATTTTATAGTGCTTTCAAAAATTACGTAGGGTCTTATAAAATTATCTAAAATCTATAAGAAATTGATTTTATAATTAATGAACACATTTTAAGAAAATAACTTTTCTTTTAAATTAATTAATTAATTATAATTATTTATTTATGACTTAGAAAATACATAAATGTTTACTAAGGTCAAATTGTCACTTTCCAAGATGTCTAAATTTTATTTAATTATTCATGGGTAAGGTTAATCTTATGTTGGATGATTTACTATTCATAAGGGTCATATTACTATTCATAAGGGTATGTTACTATTCATAAGGGTAGGTGACTATTCACTAAAAATTATTTTTGTTTTATTATGCTCCAAAAAACATCTTAAACAAAACTGTGTATGTTATATTCTCAAAATTCCCAACACAGAAGTGGAAAACAAATGATTAAAGGTCACTTAATACTTAGTATTTATTTATTTTTTGTTTTCATGTGATTTTATGGCATAAATATAAGAAGGGAATTTCCATTGAAAAACATTGGGTCGTTACATTCTTCCCCCCTTAAGAAATTTCGCCCCCAAAATTTCACATTACACAAATAGGTGAGGGTACTTCTCCTTCATATCCTCTTCTGGTTCCCAAGTTTCTTCCAAAAACTTATGGTTCCTACACAAAACTTTGACAAGATGGGTTGTCTTGTTTCATAGAACCTTATCTCTCCGATATAGAATCTTTACTGGCTGCTCCTCATAGGATAGATCGTCTTCCAGCTGCACCACCTCAGAGTTTAGTACATGTGAGGGGTCTGGTATGTACTTCCTCAGTAGTGATACATGAAACACATCATGAACTTGAGCCGTATTCTGTGGAAGTTCAAGACGATATGCCACGACTCCTATGCGGTCAAGGATCTCAAAGGGGCCAATATACCTTGGGCTTAGCTTGACTTTATTCCTGAATCACATGACTCTCTTCCATGGAGATATTTGAAGGAAGACTTTATCACCAACGTCGAACTCCAAGTCCCTTCGACGGTTGTCATCATATCTCTTTTTTCAACTTTGAGTAGCTTGGATGTGTTTCTGGATGACTTGAACCTTCTTTGTCATCTCTTACACAAGATCAGGTCCAAGTAGCTTTCTTTCTCCAACTTCATCCCAATAGGTTGGATTTCTACCTCTCTTTCGATACAGAGCTTCATATGGAGCCATCTGAATACTCGATTGGAAGCTATTGTTGTATGAGAACTCAACCAATGGGAGATTCTGATCCCATCCACCTTTGAATTCTATAGAGTAGGCTCTTAGCATATATTTAAACGTCTAAATAGTTCTTTCAGACTGTACATTAGTTTGGGGGTGATAGGTCATGCTGAAATTTAATTCATTACTAAAATCATGTTAAAGACTCTTCCAGAATTTAGATGTGAACCTTGGATCATGATCAGATACAATCGAGACTGGAACACCATGCAGTCTCACCACTTCCTTCACATATATCTTTGAATGTTTTTCAAGTGAGAGATCTTCCCGAATAGCTTTAAAATGGGCAGTCTTGGTGAGTTGTTCAACCACAACCCATATCACATTATTTCCGTTCGACGTCTTCGAAAGACCCGTGACAAATTCCATAGTAACATTTTCCCATTTCCACATGGGTATAGGCAATGGTTTCATCATACCTTTGGACTTTTGTCACTAAACTTTAACATGCTGACATACCAAGAACCTTGATATATATTACGCAATCTTCTTCTTCATGTTATCCCACCAGAAGTGTTCTCGTAGATCATAGTACATTTTGTTACTCCCATGATGGATAGAGAATATTGAGCTATGTGCATTATCCAATAGCTCCTTCTTTATCCCAGGTGACGAGGTCACACAAAGACACATTCCAAACTGAATCACACCATCATAATCGATATGGAACTCCTGAATCTTCCCTTCCATTACTGAATTCACCCTCTTTTTTATCTCCACATCATCCCTTTGTGCATCCATAATATTCTCTTGGATGTATGGTTGCACAATAATTTGGGAAAGGTAAGATGTATCCCCTGCCCTTATGATTTCTAAATCCATTATTTGCATATCAAAGAAGACAGGGTCTTTTTCAATCTGCAACATGGATAGAGTAGCAGGTTATTTTCTGCTTAGAGCATCATCTACCTTGTTCACCTTTCCAAGGTGATAGTGAATAGAGAAATCGTAATCCTTTATTATCTTTAACCATATCCTTTTATTCATGTTGAACTCCTTTTGTGTGAATATATACTTTAGGCTCTTGTGGTCGGTGTATATGTCACATGTATCACCATAAAGGTAGTGCTGCTAGATTTTCAAGGAAAAAATCATGGCTGCTAGCTCTAGATCATGTGTCAGGTAGTTCTTCTCATGGATCTTCAACTGGCTTCAGGTATAGGCTATCACATTATCATTTTTCATGAGTACACAACCCAAGCATTTCTTTGAAGCATCACTATATATCACAAAACATTCTCTACTTTTTGGTAGTGTGAGTACGGGTGCAGTGATTAGCCTTCTCTTTAGCTCCTTGAAGCTTCCCTCACATTCTTCCGTCCATCCATACTTTACCCCTTTCCTTTTTAACTTAGTTAGCGGGCTTGACAATCGTGATAAGTTTCTCACAAAACGTTGGTAGTACCCAGATAATCCAAGAAAACTATGGATTTCTATGACACTAGAGGGACTGGGTCATTCCTTAATCGCCTTTGTCTTTGAAGGATCCCCAGAAATTCCCTCACTTTTGATCACATATCCCAAGAACATGACTTGATTCATCCAAAAGTCACACTTTCTAAACTTAGCGTACAACTTCTCCTTTCTTAATGTCGCCGACAGAATTCTTAGATGTTCTTCATTTACTCCTTGCTCTTAGAGTAGATGAGAATATCATCGATAAACACTAACAAATTTTTTTTAGGTAATATATAATGACAATATTCATCAAATACATGAATATTGCAGGAGAATTAGTAAGTCCAAAGGGCATCACCAAAAACTCATAGTGCACATACCTTGTTCGGAAGGCAGTCTTCTAAATATCTTCCTTCTTCACCTTTACCTGATGATATCTAGAATGAAAATCCACCGTTGAGAATTATTGAGCTCCTCTTAACTGTTCGAGCAAGTCATCAATCCTTGGGAGAGGATACTTGATCTTTATAGTGATCTTTTTGAGTTCTTGATAATCGATACACAGCCACATTGTTCTATCCTTCTTCTTCACAAAGAGCACTAGCACACCCCAAGGTGATGCACTAGGGTGTATAAACCCTTTTTCCAAATTCTCTTGCAGATTCTTCTTTAACTCCTCCAGTTCGATAGGAGACATCCTATGAGGACACTTAGAGATAGGAGTATCTCCAGGTATGAGTTCAATTGATAACTCTACCTCATGGTCCGGGGGAATTCTGGGTAACTCTTCAGGAAATACATCGCCATATTCCCTCACGATGGGCATTTCCTCAAGGTTGGAACTTTCCTTTGACTCAACCATTTGGGAGAGGTATGCTTCTTCATAGGTAATCACCACCCACACTATTGAAGGATTTTTCAAAGGAGATTCATGATCTTCCTTTCATTTGTAGATGAGCATGGGATGGTTCAGAATATGAAAAGATATTTCATGTTCCCAACAGTTGATATGTGCTCTATATAACGAGAGCTAATCCATTCCCACTATAGTGTTGAATTCCACAAAGGTAAGTATTACGAGATTTTCCAGAATAATTTTCCCACATACGCCAACATGAGAAGAGTTGAACACTTGGGTTGCAATGATTGCACCACTTGGTGTTTTTACAGATATATCTACTTCATGTTTTTGGGGCTTAGATTCTATAGTTATAGCAAACTTGAAAGATATAAAGGAATACGTAGAACCAAAATCAAATAATAATTTTTTCATTCTTGATTGAATAGGAAGTATACCTTGTACGACTTCATTATCATGATCCACCTCTATTTTAGTGATGGAATAAGACTTCCCTTGTTCCTTTGGCTTAGGTGGCTGCTGATGCTGATTGCCCTCGAGAGATCGAGGTTTAGTGCACTGGTTTTTATAGTGCCCTAGCTCCCTACAGTTGTAGCATTGAACCATGAGTTTTTATCTCCTTTCATCAGCTACATTCTCCTTCCTTCTTGTGTCTTTTCGACACTCTTGAGAATGATGTCCTTTGTTCCCACACATAAAGAACTTCCCCTTCCCTTTGAGATAGTTCTCATGGTGCAACTTTTTACATTTTTGGCATGTGGGTTGTTGATTTTTCTTCCCACATTTATCATTAGATCCACCGGCTTAAAACTCCATATTTCATTTCTTATCCCCATAGCCATGGGACCATTCTCCAAACTCCATCTCCACTTTGAGGGAACATTGAAATACTTATTCATAACTCCCAAAGTCTCAAATTTCAAGATCATTTCTAAGGTGTGGTTTTAATCCACTAAAGAATCTATCAATTTTGTTATCATTGTTGATAACAAAACCTGATGCATACCTTTCAAGCCTTGTGAAATTCGCTTCATAGGATATGACATATTCTATTTCTTTTTTCTTGAGCTCTATGAATTCTTTCTCCATCTTCGTACAAATAGTTCATGGAAAATACTTATTAAGAAACATTATCTTAATGTCTTCCCATTCCATCTGTTCAATTTTCCCCAATGGCTTGGTGTTCTTAATCAAATCCCACCATTGATAAGCTTCTCCATCTAGATGATAAATGGCTAGGGTCACCTTCTCCATATCAGAATAGTGAAGAAAAGAAAATATCTTCTCCATGGAGTTGACCCACTATTTTTCACCTAGTGGATCAGAATATCCATTAAACGCCGGTGGTCGTTTCCGCATAAAACATTCGATATCTAGTTTCTCCCTCTTTGGTGAAGGAGGGTGTTCCCCATTATTGTGGTTATTGTTCATAACCTGAGATAATTGGGTAATCATCACCATGAAGTTTTGAACTCCACCTCCCAAATCATTGGAGATGTCGTTCGGGCAATCATTGCATTGGACCTCACACGAGTTGTTGGCCTGATTTCTCCTAGTACCCACCATTTTCTAAAATAGAAATGGTAAGAACAAAACATAAGTAAACAAGTAAAGAATACATAACTTATTAATTTGAACAATTTATACTAAAATCATAACATATTTGATCCATATGTAAATACTCCTATGTGCATATTTGTACTTAGTCAAATTCTATAGGTTTTCTCTAGGGTTCACTAATCCTAATTCCCAAATTAACTAAACCTTTCCTCTGATCCCAAATATAGAAACCCAACCATTTATTACATTAATATTACATCATTTTAAAGATAAAAAACATAATATTATTACACATATAGGATCCAAAGTTTTAGTGTCTTGGGAAAACTAGGACCATACATAACAAATACAACATCAAGCATAAATATTTATTTAATTTCTTCTTCTCTAGCTTCTTATCGGTACTTGTCCCCTCCTTAGTACATGTAGCCACCTAAGGATATACATCAAGAGGGGTGAGATAGAATCCCAGTAAGAGGATAGATAAGAACAATATAACATGTGGTGAGCATAATCATGACATAGGGAAAATATCATGAACATGAGAGGAGCATAAATAAAAGACTTGAAATGTGGCAATGCATAAAAATGAAACATCATGTCTTAGTGGTTAACTACCACACATACTTGTAAACCAAGATAGAATCTTGTTCACACATCATTTTACATTTACTCATGAGTTTTATCACTTTAACCAATGCATTGGAGCGCTGTATAATTCCCGGCACAACCATCACTTTGAAACATTCATATTGTGCTATATATTTCTGGGTGCACCCATCACCTCATAATATCATCATTATCATGCATGCCACATAGAACATATATCAATAATGAACATAAATAACCCATTTTAATTAATTGGTTTCATTTCATAAGAAAACATTCATGAACATTGGGTTCCCAAAAGAATTAGAGAACAACATACTTCATACAAGAACCATCCACTTTGAGTGAGAAGTAAAATGTGTGTTCTGAAAAGAAGAGTTCTTTTGGAAAATATTTAGTTTGAAATAAACAATAGTAAAAACACATTTATATACCAGAAAATTAAAGACAATAATTAAAAAATTATCTTATAGGAGTAACCATATAAAAAATTGAGTGAAAGAGGAAGAACCCGGAGGATGAAAGTTGGGTACGAAAATTTCCCCTTACCTTGTATCTGAATGCTTCCTTCTTTTTAATTTCCTGTATAATGACATTATATTCCTTAATTAAGAATAAATAACCTTTAGTATATTAATATGGTTAATTATGGTTTCATTAAGTGGTTTTATGTGCCTTTGTATGAGTTATAGAGTTTAAAAACATTGTTCGGGAATGTTTGTTTTTATGGTTTTCTTGAGTGGTTCACTTGTATTCTAAAATTGAAGTTCAGGCAGAACATGGGTAAACATACAGAACTAATATTTCATGTTATTAATTATATTAAATTAGTTTTAATGATCTTATAATTATTTATATTAGATCCATGTGGATTTATCATTAGATAAGAATTAAAAGATGATTGTTTGGGTTAATTTAAGTGATTTTTCGATCCTAATGAACTTGTTTTATTTTATCACTAGAAATATGGTACTAAGTTAGTTCCAGAAATTTAAATAGTAGATAATACATATAACATGCTCTGGTTCAACCATGAAATGGTTTCATGACCAGATCTTAAGGTAGAAATGGAAGAAGAAATCATGTCGTTCTTGAAGGTGATAAATTAACACCTCACGAACAACGTTCTCTTTAATAAAATAAAAGGAAGAGGGAAAGGTGGTTGGATGATATAATTTCCCATTAGCATCATAAAATTACATTAGATTTATAATATTGGAGTTACAACATGATTTAGATGAATATAGGTGGGGAGAGATCAAGAAATTAACTTTAACATGAAAGGAAATTAAAGGAGAAGAGGGAGAGAAATTAGCTCTTAAATCTTCCTCTTGAGATCCTCCTTAAAGAAGCTAGTCTTGGTCTTTTGATGAGACCATCAGCTCTTGAACGTGGGAGAGGGGATAGGGATGTTGTTTGTGCAGAGTTTAGATATGGCTTGGAGCTTGATAGGTGTGTGGAAATGAGGGTGTGAAGGGTGGCTTTTATAGTGGAGGGGAGAGGAGTTTGTTTAATATAAAAGTCATTAGTTTATTAATTTCTCCTAAGACATGGAATAGTTAGTCTTGAATGAAAAAAAGTAGTAATTTTATCATGTGATCCCAAAACAAGTGGGCTTACATCAGCATAACATCACACATGAATTTATAATTAGCTTATTTAGCTTATTTTTGTAAATTACGGTATTTCACTATTCATAAAAAATTCAAGTATCTCAGAAAATTCCCAAAAATTTACCCCTATCATTTTTTAACGTGTAGAATAAAAAAATGAAGTCCATTTTTCAAAAATAATTTTATATATATTATTAATTTAATATTTAATTAAAATCATAATTTACTTAAAATAACAGTTTTTAAAATTAAAACTGGTTTTATAGTGCTTTCAAAAATTGTGTAGGGTCTTATAAAATTACCCTAAAACAATAAGAAATTAAATTGATATTTAATGAACAAATTTTAAGCAAATAATTTTTTTTTAAAATTAATTAATTAATTATAATTATTTATTTATGACTTACAAAATACCAAAATGTTTACTAAGGTCAAATTGTCACTTTCCAAGATGTCTAAATTTTATTTAATTATTCACGGGTAAGGTTACTCTTATGTTGGATGATTTACAATTCATAAGGGTCATGTTACTATTCATAAGGGTATGTTACTATTCATAAGGGTAGGTTACTATTCACCAGAAATTATTTTTTTTATTAGACTTCAAAAAACATCTTGAACAAAACCGTGTATGTCAGATTCTCAAAATTCCCAACACATAAGTGGAAAACTTATGTTTAAAGGTCACTTAGAACTTATTAGTTCATTATTTTGTGTTTTCATTTGATTTTATGACATAAATATAAGAATGGAGTTTCTATTGAAAAACTTTGGGTCGTTACACCCATCCTTGGGATGACATCCATTTTGAATTATAGATGAAGTCTTTCTTGGATCCCCATAGAAAAGGGTTGAACTGCAAGTACCTAATGAGAGTTCCATCAATGGGAAAGTAGGGAATCATAATCACATATTGGATAATACTATAAAAGAGATGATATAAATAGTGGGGTTACATTTTTAAATATAATGTAGTCACCCAGACTCAATTGGTCGAATTTTTAATGATCTGGTCGAGACCTTATTGTATTCATGTTTTTTTATTCCTGTAGAAATGTTAGAATGAGTTCATCTGTTATGGTTTCCATGTGGGTTCAAGGTAAACTTGTGAGATTAAATGTAACCATTTTGGAAAATATTCATCAATTATTTCAACAAGTTTGTGTGGAAAAGTCCCCTTTCCCTGTTTTGGGTCCATTTTAGGTATTTTTGGACTTGGTGGTAGAAAATTTTAATGCATAGGCAGTCCACAGAGATGTATATATACTTGAATGTTTATTTATCACCATTATATAATTTTTCTCTAGAATCCATCCTTTCTCTGAAAAATATAAAATAGATTTCAATGTTTTGAGTTTATCATTTGAATCTTACTTCTTTACCTATATGAATTATCCTACCGTGAAAATTATTGATAAAGGTATTCCAATGTATAATTCATGATCATATATATTGGATTAAAAGACTATGTTTTAGTGAAATAGAATACATAGAGCTCAGTTATGGGTAATTTCCACCTTACAGGTTCAAACAACAATTTAGGTGCTTACAACAATTGACTGTGTCGGTGCCAATAGTTGTTTAGGTGACAACTCATGGTGATGATGGATTTAGAAGCCACTCAAGTTGAAATAAAATCACCTCCTTTGAGTTGATATACTATTTTAACCCATGTATATTCCAAATATTATATTTACACATACCCTTAGGAAATACTAGTGAATAGGGTTCCTTGGGTTACCATTGCTATTACCCTAATCTAGGGGGATGTGGACTACCAATAAAACTCACCCATAGTATAATAGTGACTAATACACATATTCTATTGGTTGTAATAAACCACAAATTGTGTGATGAGTAAAATTAGATGATCCAATGAGACCTGATGTTGGGGTGAAAGGGTTAGACCATCACCACTAAGAAGATACCCAAAGTCATGTTATCCAGATCCAAGATGAGGGGGAAAGTCCTATAAAGAAACTCAAATAGAATTATCTTAATCTTATTCATGACCATATTAGGGGTATTTTAGTTATTTACACACCAAGGCTACCTAATTTTGGATTAATGGGATATCCCCCTCTAACATTAAGGATATGTGAGAAATCCTCTATGTTGGTGTTCGCATTCATCAACTCAGGGATATACTAGAATCCATATATTTAAAATAAAATACCAACCCAGGGGAATATAAAAAATCATCTAAGAGCTAGAGATTCTCATATTTATTACTAATAGGGAGATACCACTATGAGGTGGGTAAAGAATATGATGGTATGGGGAATCACAGAAGGAATAGTCATTTGATACACTAATGAGTGGGAGGAATATATCAATCTAGCGTATGTAAGATTCATAACTAAATAATTATTTGTGATAAGAATTAATTTCTAATTTAAATCTTCCCTTTAATTTGTAGAGGGTGGAAACAAAGTCACATCCAATGAAGTCCCTAAAGTATACTACAACTGGAAGTCCCATTCTAATAGAGAGATAGTCTCATCCAGAGGCAGGGGAATTATCCTCAGGACAAAGAATCATACAGGAGGAGATTGAGGGAGTCCCTTCTCATATTCCCCCTCCAATATCAGTTTTATTAAGGGAATTGATATCTTTATACCATTTCAAATAAAATAATTATAGATATAAACTTTTTTTTCTAAATTCATCTTTAATCATGGGTTGTTTTAAAACCCACCCTTATTTCATTTGGAACATGTATATGTGGTTATGGATACTATCATCAAAGAATTATCTCCCATAGAATCTTCCTCTATCTCTCCTCTCTTAATGGGTATAGGGTGAGTCTCGATAACATTAAAAATGGTGCCTTGGGTGAATTTAAAATATCTAATAATAAGATTGAATCCATGGCGAGAAACATACCATTAATGAAGACAATATATTCTCTTGTAAATAAATGAGAAAGAGAAGATTCAGTTATAGAAACTTAACATAATTTTGATTTCATACAATAAATTTGGGATCCTTTTCCGATTGTAGAAACCATTATGATTCTAGATACTATAAAAACATTGAATGACCTCTTGGAGGCTGCAAATGTCACTAACTATTCAACTATTCCTGAAAGTGTTGATGAATAATCAGGTCTTCCTAAAGTGATAGCCACAAATATCATTGACAATTTAACCATCCTTAGTAGAGATGTCTAGAAATTAAATATTTAAAATGAAATACATGAACATCCTACCAATTTTCTTCCCCATCTGGATATCCCTTACAAGAATTTTATGTTAAAAGTAGTCATAGAGCTCCATCAAGTCTCATTTTATGGTCATCATATGATGAAAAATGAGAATACTCTTATGGTATCTAGGAGTTGGATTGTGATAGAATTTTATGCTCCCATAATCACCAAAAATAAGATATATGATGTGGGGAATTATTCTATGGTTTTTTAAATTTGGGTGGAACCATCCATACAGGTTAGTATGTTAATATAGTGGGTAATTATTCATTTGAAATTCTACTAATCATGTAATTTATTGATTAACATGTATCTTTTTATATCATTCGCATTAATAAATTCCCAAGAGGGAATTCCATCCACATAATTTTTCACTTTCACATCTTAACAGTCAAAGCATATAAAGGTCAAGTATGTCCCAACACTTACAAACTTAGAAGGAATTAGTGTGTACTTTTTCCTCAGTAACCTTTATCTCATTAATTTCATTCCATAATACTTTCCATATTCTAATAGTAAAACCTAATTATATGAAGGGACACTAAACATAAATTTCACTACTCATTAACATGCATGTGATAACATATGGAAATTTATTTTTGAGACCCCCATAACTAATCTATATGTGCAACTATATTGAATGATTCTTCATTTTTTCTACTTGGTAAGTGGGTGATTCCATTATTGAGATATTTATAAAAAAATAAATATGATCCTAAAAGAATGAGACTAAGAATAGTGGGCTCTAAAATCACTTATGATGGAAGAATCAAAATCTTATTTCAAAAAACATAGATATAAAGATCTTCAATGTGAATTCCACCATGAGGGGGTATCCTCAGAGCAACAATGCATGGTTGATGAAAATTATTCCCATATAAATCACCTCTAGAATGAGTTAGATGTAAAAAAGAGGAACTGTGGGAGCAATAAAAGATTCTAGTGAAATCCAATGTTGAGGGGACAATTATGGTTACTAAAGTATAATGTCTTCTCCCTACAAAAGATATCAAATATGAAATGCTATAAAAACATTGCAACAACATTGAAAAATCCAAGTAAGATTTTGTTAGACTCCTAGCTTATAAAGGGAGTATTTTGTGATATATAATTTTCAGGAATAAATACTTAAAACTATGGATGATCCTATCATTCTTTGATCAATGAATGAAAAGTCATTTTTTATGAACTATCTATTCTTTATGACCTTTTTCAATCAAATAATAACCTATCAAATCAAATAAAGTGATGTCAATATAACATAAATCCATTTACCCATTAAATTTAGGAAATATCAAGTTAATACTGATTCTAAAAAAATGAACCAAATTATTTCCTCATAGTAATGGCTCATGGATTGTTATAGAAATAAATAACATCACAATAACATTATATTTAGTCTATTTTGATAAATGATTTCCTCATGGGAATGGATCATGGATGGGTATAAGTAGAAATCTTATCATTGTAACACAATAGTTGGTCTATTTTAATAAATGGTTTCTATGTGGTAATGGATCACATATCGGTATAGGTATAAATTTCATCAACAAAACACTAGATTTGTTCTATTTAGATAAATATTTTCCTTCTATGCATGGATCATGGATAGGTATAGGTATAAATTCCATCATTATAACATCAGAGTTGGTTTATTAGGATAAATAATTTTACTCAATGTGATTAGGATCAAAAATTTTGGAATGAAGATTATAATTTTCAAATGGCATTAAGTACCATGAAGTGGCGTGTTTATTAATTTCTCATGGATTCTCTATAATAATAATCCAATGATGTGGGTGCAACTAAGTGTTATAGATTTCTTATGTATCAAGGGGACTAGAAATAGTAGCATGACTTTAATTGAGCCCATAGTGTAGAACCCATGGGATTTGAGTATTTTATTTGGTAACCCAAAATTTATCTTTAACTACATATTGGGGAGACACGGTATGAAAGGACATGTATTTTTATTATGTATCCATTTATGGGTTTTCAACCTTAAAAAATTTGTGCCTTTTAAATTTAAAATGAAATATTATTCCTAGATCATGCATGGTGTGTACCCAGAATGAAAAGAATATAAATTTACTTAGGTTTCCCTTAGTGTATTTTCAACCTGGTGAGTTCTACATCTCTTTCATTATGCAATTTTTTGTCATGATAGTTGGACCATTACAACTGATTTCAATGTTCAAAAAACATTGACCAAAGAAAAAAGCAATGAAATCTCTATTGTAGGATGGATAAGGAAAACCAAATTTGAATAATTACCTAGTTTCATCAAAGACCTAGATAGGTTTACATGTTTTAAGTTCTTAGTCATTGAACCAAAAATAATTGGGTTTTTAGGTCGAACAACATTGATTATACGTTATAGTAGATTAAG
The DNA here is from genome assembly GCA_963277665.1 of Viscum album. Taxonomy (NCBI): domain Eukaryota; kingdom Viridiplantae; phylum Streptophyta; class Magnoliopsida; order Santalales; family Viscaceae; genus Viscum; species Viscum album. Next base: position 283,398,472 of record OY728151.1, on the reverse strand, counting down.
TTTCTATAAAATTGGAAAAATATTATGGAATTTATTTTTTAGTGATGTAGTTGAGGTAGACCTAATGTGACTGAGAAAAAGTAAATGTTATTGATAAAAACTACTTCACAAATAGTTATATCCCAATTAACCAAATCAGAATAAAAATTATTATTAGTGGTTTTTGATTTACACTCATTAAGAGTGTTCTATACCTTGATTGTGGGATCCTAGGAGGTGGATAACAGACCTATGTTCTCTAAGAGAATTCTAGAGATCCTTATGAAATCTAAGAAATCATATCGTGTACCTACATTCAATAAAATCATTCTTGATATTGTTTTTTTATCTTGGGATGCAGTGGGTGGACCTACATTCTGCAAGAACATTCCAGATCTTGATTGTGTGGTTCCAAAAGGTAGATTTGATATGGAGGTTTTTGATAGAGATGGAAATGTGTTGTCTCCTATTTTTTATAAGGAGGATTTTTTCAGTGTTGTAGTTAGCTCATACCATTATGTCATAGGTTTTAGGTCCATGTGACAAGTACCATTCAAGGGTTATAAGGATAGATATTGAATCTGTTCTTTAAAGATGATAATGATGCATAGAGTGTAACATTGAGGGTAGTAAATCCACCAAAATAGTCATATTGTCGCTTATATATATTATAACTCAAGAATTTGAATCATATATGATTATATGAGGCATGTATGTTATGGATTACCATGGAACATATTTGAATGATGGGTTTCACGGCAATTTTGTATGGGATTACTGGGATTAGAGGATCTTCCCCTAAGGATGTGTATTCCTTTGGTTGATATAACATATTTTGGGTGTATATGTAGATACATATCATGGGAATGTATGCATAGCCAATCAAAAGTGTCTTTTGGAGTTGAATATTCTTATTACGGATAGCCATGAAGAATTTAGAGGATTAAAATACTTAAAAAATGAAGTATGTTTATGTTATTAAGGAATAATCTAGATGTTTTCTAGAACCCTAAATGTAATCCTGACATGTATGGGACACACAATCAGATTCAAGAGATATGATATATACAAAATCTAACTTTTCTGTAATCTAGTAGGTCAAATGATGATGGATTAACTTTTGATAAGGCAATATGATGGACCCTACAAATTTTTTTCCTTTTCTATTTGTGATATAATTTTTCTTAGGCCCTGGGAGTGGGAGTCTCAATGAGTGAGGGTTTGAATTTTTCTCATTCTTCCCATTACAATTTTTCATCTTGAGAAGTTTTATATCTTTTTCACCTGCATTTTAGGGTCTTGATATCTAGAATAAATAAGGTTATGGTTCAATGTCATCCGTCTTTGTCCAATGAGTAATGATTTTAAGTTTTTATATATTTTAACATCAAGGGAGATATTTTATATAATAATAAAACGTAAATACCCTAGTATTAATGGTGTCCCAATACTAGTACAGTCTCTCTTTGAAAAAGGTTCAGATAGTTTAAGGTCTATATTCTTGAACCACATGGTTGGGGATTTTTTATCTATTGGAAAGGGAAAAGTTAAATCAATGTGAATAGAGATCCGAAAGACACTATAGACCATCTTTTACAATGATACATGTACCTTATGGGTGAGGATGAAAATCTAAATGGGGATTAAAGACTAAGAATGGCTCATCTCCTTCCAAATTGGGAATGAGGATATTGTAAATAACAACTCAAGGTTCATGGATTAGATGTAGTGATATAAGATATGTATGTAATGGGTGAATGTGGACCATATTTTAATTGTGGGTTCTATTTCAATGTTTTAAGGGTGTATGAAGATTTTAGGAACTTATCTTTAAAATAGGGATTTGTCTAGTTGATAGGATATATTAGGGAACATATAAAAAGATATATTGAGGGATTGTATGAATAATCAAGAATAAGAGACCCTTGGAGTTGAATATACTCATTAAAAATAACCATAAAGATTTATAATAATATGATATATTATCGCGTTGTCAAGCACATCAAATTAGTTTTTTAGTTTTAACTAGAATTTATGCAGTGTAACAGCTACCCTAGGTCGTCTCTCAACAGAGCCTTAGATCATTAATTGAAGAATAGAGTTTTCATTATGAAAATATAAGGGTAATCGGATTTAATAAAACTTTGTATTTTATAATTAAAGATTACAATAGATAAACTAAAGCAATTAAACAAATTAAAAATAAACAATATTAATTAAACGTGATCAACCCATGGGAGTATCGTGATGATCATCCTTCATCGTTTCAAGAGAAAGAGTGTAGATATATTAATCCCTGGTTTGTAACACCTATTACCATAATGTTACTGAGAATATACTAGGATACCTCCTAGGGTTCATTCAAAAACACACAATGATTCACTAGACACCGCCGATGATTGGGTGATTTGTGTTCGACTTCATAACTAAAACTCACCAAGGAAAAACACGAAGAACTCGATGTACTGTCTAGTTTTGTATCTTATTAGTTTTTGATACCATGAAATAAATGTAAATGACCTTGAGAGTTATTATGTGAGTTTAATTGACAAGTATGAACCATACAAACACCACAATTGAATGAGAGAGGAAAAAGGGATTAATGGTGTGTGAAACATCACATGAAGGGTACCCCCCAAACATGATCATTTAAGTTTGAGTATAACATACTAGTATATAAATCAATTAAATAAAAATATAGTATTAATAAAAACAACATAAAAATTGAAATTAAAAAGATCATTCAAAATAATACAAGTATGAAGCTCAAGATTACATCACATTCTTCCTCGGGTGATCACAAGGGTTTAGAAACCCATGGGAGGGGAGGAAGAATAAGATATTGAAGTAGAACTTCCCATAGCCTCCATAACTTATAGGAATGATGGGTATACTCCTTTGGTACTCCAAAATTTATGAACATTTCCTCTTAGTCGAACTCCTAAATAAAGCGCCCAAAGTATTCTTTTATAGGCAAATTTGAAGGTGGTTTTGAGCACGTAGATTGTGTAAAACCACTTGGATCGTAGTTTTCATCCACTAGATAGTCAAATATTCCTTTGGAAAAAACTATAAAGTTATATCCCCACATCCATACTATATCCACCGAATGTTTTTCTCCATTTGTACAATCACAATTGAAGAATTGATAAAATATAGAACACCACTTTTGACTTGTGCAGATTTGATTCCTTGGACAGATCAGTTAGGATGGGATTTTAGAGGCATAATGGGTCTTTTTTCCTTCATATTATATGTAGCCCATTAAATTTTGGACCTACCCACAAAATTTAAGCCTATTTGGATTCCCAGTTTAGTAGAAATGTGCGGATTAGTCCACTGGTGTTCTTGGATCATGTGCCTATTAGTCCATTTTTCTTGGACTTCATCATGGGCCCTCCAAATCACCTTCACCTATAACTAAAACATCAAAAAAGTAAAATAGACATTTTTTAAAAGTGATAATAATTAAATTATAGAACCAAACATGAATTATAACTTGTTATTAAATTTGGAATTTTCAATAAAAAATCAGTTCAATAAATTAGTATAAGGGAGAATTAAAACAGTGAATCGTGGTATGATCACACCCCCACACCTAAACATTTGACCTCCTAGACAAAGTATAATATCATAATCATGTATCTTTCCTAAATAAATGGTGTGAAAACATCCAAGATTCTTTTGAAAATAAATTCATCATGTCTCTTTTATGGAATCAATTTTCCTATAAATTTTATTTTCTCACATTCAATTTTTTTCAACATCATTTGTTCACCCATGAAACATGTCGCAACCTACCTCACCTAAAAATTTTCTCTCATCACTCGAGGAACATATGAAAGTGGATTTATGATCTTTTCCCAGAGTTCATGTGATCTTACATTATACTTTCAAATATTTTCATTTCTCTACTGGTAGAAACTAGTGTGATACTCAAAAGGAATTAAAACAGGTTGTTCTAAGGTTCAAGGGTTGGTAAGATTTAATGTTTAAAAAATATGAGGTAGAAGAGGAGTGGTTAATCTCTTATGTGAAAAACATGTCAAAATTCAGCAAGTGTTCAAAATTAATTTACACAGTCTCCCTATAGTGTTAATTATTCCCACCTATCATGCTAGTGACCTAGGTTCGATCTCTGGCAACAGTGCCAAAATCTGACCGCATTGTCGAGCACGTAAAATTAGTTGTTTACTTTTAAATATAATTTCTACTGTATTTCAGAAACCCTATGTTGTCTCTCAATGGAGCCTTAGATCATTAATTGAAAAAGAGGGTTTTTATTATGAAAATATAAGGTGAATGAGATTTAATTAAACATGGGGTTTTATAATTAAAGATTACAATAGAAAAACTAAAGTGATAAAACAAAGTTGAAATGAACAAGATTAATTAAACATGATAAACCCATGGGAGTATCGTCATGATCATCCTTCATCACTTCAAAAGAAAGGGTATATATATTTTAATCCCAGGATTGTAACACATATTACTATAATGTTACAGAGTTTATACTATGATACCTCCTAGGGTTTAGTCTCAAACACACATTGATTCACCGAACACCGCTAATGATTGGGTGATTTGTGTTCGACTTAATAGCTGAAACTCACCAAGGAAACACACGAAGAATGTGATGTAATGTCTAGGTTTCTATTTTCTTTCATTTTGATACCATGACATAAATTTACATGACCTTGATAGTGATTGTGTGAGTTCAATTGACCAATATGAGCCGCACAAACACCACAATTGAATGAGGGAGGAAAACGGGATGAACGGTGTGTGAAACATCACATGGAAGGGTACCCCCAAAAATGATCGTTTGAGTTTGAGTATAAAATACCAGTATATAACCCAATTAAATAAAAATAAGGGATGATTAAAAACAACATACAACCTGGAATTAAAAATATCATTCAAAATAATACAAGTATGAATCTCGGGATTACATTGCATTCCTCTCTAGGTGATCACAAGGGGTTTAAAAACCCATGGGAGGGGATGAAGAAGAAGATATTGAAGTAGAACTTCCCATAGCCTCAAAAACTTGTAGGAATGACATGTATAGACCTTTGGGACTCCAAAATGGAATCACCTTTCCTCTTTGTCGAACTCAAAAATGAGGTTCCCAAGGTGTTCTTTTATAGGAAAATTGGAAGGTGGTTTTGAGCACAAGGATTGTTTAAAACCACTTCGATCATCGTTTTCATTTAATAGAAAGTCGAATCTCCCTTAAGAAAAAACTATAAAGTTATATCCTCACATATTTAATATATCCATAAAAAGTTTGGATCCATTTAGAAAATCACAGTTGGAGATATTGATAAAATACATAACACCTCTTTTGACTTGTGAATATTTGATTCCCTGGAGAGATCAGTTCATATGGACATTTTAGAGGCTGAATGGGTTTTGTGGTCCGTCATATGAAATGTATCCCATTAAATTTTGGACCCGTACACAAAACTTCAGCCCATTTGGATGCACGATTTAGTAGAAATGTGCGTCTTAGTCCACTAGTGTTCTTGGATCATGTGCAGATTGGACCATTTTTCTAGGACTTCATCATGGGCCCTCCAAATCACCTCCACCTATAACAAAAACATCAAAACAAGTAAAATAACCCTTTCTGAAAGTGATAATAATTAAATTATAGAATCAAACATGAAGTAAAACTTGTTATTAAATTTGTAATTTTCAATACAAAATCAGTTTAATACCTTTGTATAAGGGTGAAATAAAACAGTGAATCGTGCTATGATCACACCCCAACACCTAAACATTTCCACTCCTTGGAAAAGTATAATATCATAATCATGTCTCATTCCTAAATCAAAGGTGTGGAAACATCCAATATTATTTTGAAAATAAATCTATCATGTCTCATTTATGGAATCAATTTTCGTATCAATTTTCTTTTCTCACATTCAAATTTTTTCAACTTCATTTGTTCACCCATGCAACATGTCACAACCTACCTCACCTAAAAATTTTCCCTCTTAACTCAAGGAACGTATGAAAGTGGATTTATTATCTTTTATCAGAGTTCATGTGATATTACCATACGCTTTCCAAGATTCTCATTTCTCTACCAGTAGAAACTAGTGTGCTACTCAAGAGGACTTCCAACAGGTTGTTCTGAGCTCAAGGGTTGGTAGGGTTTAATGTTTAAAAAATCTGAGGTAGAACAGAAGTGTTTAATCTCTTATGTGAAAAACATGTCAAAATTAAGCAAGTTTTCACAATTAATTTACACACTCAACCCCTCACAAAGTGTACCACCTCCGACTCACACTCTCTATTGTCCATTTTTGTGGTTCACAACCAAGCAGTGAATAATAATGAGTAAACATCCTCTTCTCTCCATTTATTTCTTTTTTTCTGTTTTTTTAATGTATAGAACTATTTTTTAATGTATGGTTTTTTTGTTGAGATAAAGAGGGAAACATGTGTAAAATAATGATGTAATATGGCTTGTGAAGCCATTACCCAAGGAAAATGTAGGAACCCTTTATATCAACCCATAATAATGATTCTCTCCTAAAATTTCCAATGGAAACACCCTCTCTCCCACACTTTCTGAAAATAAAACTAGAATATACACAAGAGATGGGTAGGTGGGGATAAATTATCTTATAATGTGGCTACCTAACAGGCCTTTCATGTCCTCAAAGTCTTAAGAAGGATACAATGTAAAGGTGGCCGAAAATATAGGATAATTGTAAAAGGGGATTTTTTTAATGACTTGGTTGCCTCTATCATAGATGTATCATACTTGAATATTATGGATTAAAATAGAATCAAGGCAAGTTATAGTTTCTATACATGACCTAATACTCTCAGGAAAGTTATTAAGAGGATGAATATGCAATAAAGGGCTCTCAGGTAAGGGATTAAAATACTAGTCAGTGCTAATGAGGCATGAGTTTCAAAAATCCATTAAAAACCTAAGAATTATTTGAAAATAAAAAATCTAGGAAAATATTTTATATCAACATTCATTTGAATAACATTTTTCCAAAAATAATGGAATTTTCCACACAGTCGACTTAAGCATGAAAAATGATTTTGGATATTCATTTTAAGATCAATTTTTATCTAAAAACACAAAATAAAGAAATCAAAAATGAAAATAATTTTTTTTAAATTAATTTTTTATTGTTTTATTTAATTCTAACTATGAATTGTCACGCTCCCCCACACCTAAAAGTTACATTTTACTCAAAAAAAGTATTTTAAATAAATATACAATAAATAACATTCGGGAAAATGGACAACATGTTAAGTTGTGTCATATGTGGCATCTATCAGTTTGATTTTCTCCATGAGATGCTTTGGAAAATCCTCATAGAAGTCTTTGAGCCTCTTCCCATTGATAGTAATCTGATTTCCACTCTTCTCATACAAAACCTATATAGCACCAAAAGCATAAACATTAGTAACAGTATAAGGACCAAGCCATTGGGAAAAGAGCTTACCTGGGTAGAGCTTTATCCTGGAATTGTACATGAGGAACTTCTCACCAATATGGAACTTCTGCTAATGAATCATGCTATCATGGATATACTTTTTCTTATCTTTATTGATTCAAGAGTTCTCATATGCATCACTTCAAATTTCTTCCAAATCTTGAATCTGAAGGTTTCTATTCTCACATGCATCTAAAAGATTCATATTACATTGATTAACAACCCAATATGTATGGTGTTCTACCTCCACTGGTAGGTGAAAAGCCTTTCCAAATACAATATTGTATGGTGACATTATTATTGGGGTTTTAAAAGCTGTATGGTACGCCCAAAGTGCATCATCCATGTGAAAACTACAATATTTCCTGTTGGGTTATATAGTTTTTTTTTCAAGATTATATTAACTTCCCGATTTGAGATTTCTGCTTGTCTGTTAGTTTGGGGGTGATATGATATAGAGACTTTGTGAACACCCCCATACATACGATGCAAATTTTTCATGTTGCAATTAAAAAAATGTGAACCCTAATCACTAATGATGAATCTAGGTAAACCAAACCTACTGAAAATTTGGGATCTTACAAAATCAAAAACCACTCAAGAGTCATCGGTCATGGTAGCCTTTTCTTCTACACCGTTAGATACATAGTCAACAACCAATAATATGTACAAAATGCCAAATGAATTTTGAAAAGTCCCCATGAATTCAATGCCCCATGCATAAAAAATTTCATAGAATAACATGGGATGATGGGGAATTTCATTCCTCTTAGAGATATTCCCTTTGAATTGATAATGAATACATGACTTGAAAAATATATGGGCATATTGATACAATGTTGGCCAATAAATCTTGATTCAAGGACATTTTGAGCTTTATATTTAGAGTCAAAGTGGCCCCCATAGGCTAAGGTGTGGAAGAAGGTCAAAACAGAGGTGAACTAATGGTTAGAGACACACCGACGAACTACTTGGTCACCAAAAATTTCCTAAAATATGGGTCATCCCAAATGTACCAATGAGAATCCTACTTAATTCTCTAGGATTGTGAAATTATGAAATTAGTGGGGACCCTAGATATTACTAGAAAATTCACAATATCTGCATACCATGGGGTAAGGTCTATAATATCACAAAGGTTCTCATGAGGGAAGAATTATCCAATGGGGAGGGTGAGTCAACATAATGGTCCAATAGTGGGGAAATCCTACTAATGTGTTCAACTACCACATTTTCCACTCCTCTCTTATCTCTATTCTCAAGGTCAAACTTTTGGAGGAGGAGAATCCACCGAATGAGGTGGGGTTTAGCTTTGGGTTTATTTAAGAGAAAACGAAGGGAAACATGATCAGAAAAGACAATGATTTTTGACCCGATAAGATATGAACGGAATTTTGCCAAAGAAAACCCAATAGAAAGAAGTTATTTTTTAGTGGTTGTGTAGATTTCTTGGGTGGATTCAAGGGTATGTGAGGTGTACACAATGACATGAGTAGCCTTCACAACCCTTTGTGATAAAACTGCACCATATGAAAAGTTAGAGGCATCACACATTAGTCCAAATGAGAGATCCCACCATGGTGGTTGGATGACAGGAGGTGATGTGAGACTCCTTTTTAGTGAATTGAAAGCATCCTAAAAAATTTTATCAAACACAAAGTCAGAATCCTTTTGTAATAACTAGGACAAGGGAAGTGTGATCTTACTGGAGTCTTTAATGAATCAGTGGTAAAAACCAGCATGACCCAAGAAAGATTGCACCTCACGAACTCATTTTGGACATGGAAGGGTTGAAATTAATTCAATTTTTTGATTTATCAAATTGAATTCATTCTTTTGAAGTAACATGCCCAAGAACTATCCCCTCTTCAACCATAAAATGAAATTTCTCATAATTTAATACAAGATCTTTTTCTATGCAACGACAGAGGATAAAACCTATGTGAGAAAAAAAAGTTATCAAAGGAAGTTCCATAAATTGTGAAATCATCCATAAAAACATCTATGAAATTCTCTAGGTAGTTATAAAAAATAATCACATACAATGCTGAAAAGTACCAGGAGAATTACAAAGACCAAAAGGCATCCTTCTGTATGCAAATATGCCAAATGAATAGTTAAATGTTTTCTTTTCTTGATCCTTAGGGGCTATATGGATTTGAAAATAATCTGAATGGGTATCAAGGAAAAAATAATGGGACTTACAATCAAATCGCTCTAACTTTTGGTCAGTTAAAGGTAAATAAAATTAGTCCTTTGGTATGGCTTGATTCAATCAACGGTAATCAATACAGACTTGCCAACTTTTTTCCACACCTGTTGGAACCAATTCATTCCTTTCATTTGACTCAACTGTTATTACTATTTTTTAAGAATAATTTGCACTAGGCTAACCCATTTGCTATCAGATATAGGATAAATGATCCTCATAGCAAGTAATTTACTAACTTCCAATTTTACAACTTCAAGGAGAGTGGGATTCAACCGGCATTGAGATTGTATTGCGGGCTTAGCCTCATCATCCAAAAGTATATAGTTCATTCAAATAGATGGGATAATATCAAAAATATTAGCCAATGTCCATCCTATTGCCTTTTTACACTCTGACGAAAGATGAATATGTTTTGATTCATGCTGTTGAGAGAGGTTATTGGCTATAATTATGTGAAATTGGTCAATACCCTCAAGATAGGCATATTTTAAATTGAAATGAATTGTTTAAGTTCCAACACTAGGGTTTTTTTGATTGAGGGAGGGGATTTAGGGGGAGTGAGATCCATTAAAATTTCTATCTTCTCATGTTTATTCTCTGAAGACAGAGAATCTATTGAAATGAGGTTTGCAGAATCATCGACGGTCATGGGTACCTCAAAATGAAAACACTCATCAACTAATTTGTTTTACACTTTTTAGAACCCACACAACACTCAAAACATTACTTAAAACTCAAATCATCCAATTGTGAAGAAGAGGAAAATGATTCAGAGTATGGGTTGAAGAGAGAATTGTGTGTGTGTGAATCATTTGAGGGAACTTCCATCGAATAGACAGGAAGAGTGGAGTGCTCTTTAATGGGTTGTTTCATTGCCTCAAGGATATTAAAACTTACCTTTTCTCCACTGAACTCCATGGATAGTGTACCATTATGAAAATTAATGACTATCCTTTTTATTTTAAGAAATGGCCTCCCAAGTATGATAGGGTAATGACCTTGGGTTCGGGTATCTTCCATATTAAGAATGTAGAAATCTTTATGGAAGATGAGATTCTTCACTCTAACAAGGAAATCCTCAAAAACTCATGTTGGATGAATTGTACTCTGATTGGAATGTTGCATGACAATGCCTATTGTTTGATTCTCTCCAACCTGTAGAGAAATATACACCAGGTGAGGCATTACATTAATGAAATCACCTTAATAAAACATAGAATGTAAAAGGAATGTCTTTTATATGGTATATGGTATTGTGAATGTGCCCAGATCCTTGAATTTTGTTGGAATTGGTACTTGAATCAAGGATAAGACATTACTTCCCATGTTGAATCTATCATTCCCCTTTCTCCTCCTTATATGGGCGAAAATATCTTTAAGAAATTTTTTATAACGGGGAATTTTGTTGACTGTATCTAGTAAAGGAATATTAACATAAACTTTTTTAAATGTATCCATTATTTCGGTCTCAATCTAATTATCAGAATTTTTCTTAGATTTAGAGAGTATTTGGGGAAAAGGAAGATGAATGGATTGTTCATTTTAATCATCAATGATAATTTTATTACTCTTTTTATTTTTTTTTCTTCATTTTAATCTTTTATGGGTGGATAAAGAGTGTTTTCAAGAGGGGGAAAACATGTTGCATAGAATCAGTAGAAGGAGAAACTTCTTTACCACTATGAAGTGTAACTGCACATACGTTACCTATTTTCCTTCAGATTGGCAATGAGTTGGGATGGTAGTTGTCTATATCCTTGCATCTTAATCTCACTGATGGTGTTCTCAAATTTTCCAACTTGAGTTCGTAGGTCTTGAATTACCGATTGTGTGGTCTGTTGGAACTAGAGGTTCTGAGTTTCCATTTGTTTTACAATGTACTCAGGGATTGTTTCATATTTGGGAGGAGGAGGATTATTTTTTTGAGAGGTTGAAGGATAATAATGTTTCAAACTTTGGCCTTGTTTATACCAATTCTTGTTGGAGAATCTTGAGATTCCTCTTTATCGGTACTGGGGTTGTGCTTGCCAGCTGGGGTTTGTATTTGGAATGAATGGTTCTTTCATGAAGGGAGTTTCTTATTATAATGGATTCCCTGGGAACACGACTGCACAAGACTCAGGTGAATCTTGAAGTTGTAGGCACTTGTCAGAAAAATGAGTATTTTCATAACAAATACCACAATTTAATAGAACTGGAGGAGATTGTGGGTTACCTTGTTATTAATATAATTTCCTTATAAGGGTATGCATATCATCATTCTTTTTATCTAAATTTTTTTCTAGAGATTATTAACTTAACTCATTAACTCCTCAGGTTGGTTCAATAGCTCATGTACCAAATTGTTGTGCATTTTGAGCCATGTTGGCTATTAAGTCACAAGCAGCGGAAGGAATTTTATCAACTCGGGCACCACCAGCTATAGAATCAATCATTCCATGATCCATGGGGATAAGTCCCTCATATAAGTATTGGATTAATAGTTTTTCACTAATTTGGTGGTGGGGTAGCTTGAGAAAATTCTTTTGAATCTCTCCCACTATTCATGATAGGCCTCTCATTGTGATTTCCTAATTCCAAAGATTTCTTTCCTAATTTATGCAGTTCATGAGGCAGGAAAGAACTTCTCTAAAAATAGTATTTTAAGGTTATTACAACCCCCAATAGTGGTATTCAACTATAATATCCAATTTTTGGATACACCATCAATGGATAAAGGGATAGACCTAAACATAATTAAGACCTTAGACGCATTTTGGGGTTTCATGGTGCAGTACACTATGTGAAACTCCTTAAGGTGTTTATGAAGGTCCTCACTAGGAAGAACATGGAATTTAGAAATAAGGTGGATAATTCCTTTTCTCATATCAATTTTGGTTTCTTCCTTGGGATATTGGATGTGTGTAGGTTGGTACTCCACATCTAGGGTGGTCAGTTTTTTTAAGGTTCGGTTATTTGCAGCCATTTTTTCTTGGGTTTGATTGGGTTCAATTTTTTATTGGTTTATGGCCACTTGAGGTTCCAAAAAGGGTTCCTCAGTGTTACTTGATTAACCTTTTCTTTATTACTTGATTGGTGAATGGATTTATTTTTCAATTTCAGGGTCAAATTCAAGTAGTTTTTCGTTACCAGATCTTGTCAGGAAACAATGATGTCCATTTTGATTGATTGATTATTTGTTTTTCTATTGCTTTTATTTAAATTTTTTTATGGAATAGGAATGAAATAAAAATAATTAAGAAATTAAAGGATTAAATTAAAGAGAATTTTATACTAAAAAATTAGATAAAGATATGGAGAAGAAGAAGAAAAAGAGATAGAGAGGAAGAACACACAAAAACAACAAAAAATAGAAACAAAAAACCAAGACAAAAACTATTGAATGGGGAAGTTGTATTGAAAGGGGTACTAATTAAGAAGTAAAATAAATAAATAAAAGGAAATAAAGAAAATAATTATTATGACTCCCTGTAAATGGCACTAAAATTTTAAGGCATTTTGAGTGCGTCAAATTTGTTGTTTAGTTTTAACTATAATTTTTCTAGTATAGCAGCAACCCAAGGTTGTCTCTTGGCAGAGCCTTAGATAATTAATTGAAAAAGAGAGTTTAGATTATTAAAATATAAAGGGAATGGTATTTAATAAAACTTGAGGTTTATAATTAAATATTACAATAGAAAAACTAAACTGATAAAATAAAGCATAAATGAACAATATTAATTAAACATGATCAACCCATGGGAGTATCGTGATGCTCATCCTTCATTGCTTCAAGAGAATGGGTATAAATATTTTAATAATTGGTTTGTAACACCTATTACCATAATGTTTCTGATTTTATACTAGGATACCTCTTAGGGTTCAGTTGAAAATGCACAATGATTCACCGGACACCACCGATGATTGGGAGATTTCTGTTCGACTTCATAACTGAAACTCACCAAGGCAACACATGATGAACATGACGTGCTATCCAAGTTTGTATGTTATTTATTTGTGATAACATTACATAAATATACATGATATTTATTGTGATTATGTGAGTTCAATTGACCAATATGAACCACAAAAACACCACAATTGAATGAGAGAGGAAAAAGGGATGAACGGTGTGTAAAACATCACATGAAAGGGTACCCCAAACATGATAATTTGAGTTGAGTATTACATACCAGTATATAACTCAATTAAATAAAACTATAGGATGAATAAAAATAAAATAACACTTGAAAATAAAAATATTCTTCAAAATAATAAAAGTATGAAGCTCGGGATTACATCACGTTCCTCCCCTGGTGATCATAAGGGGTTTAAAACCCCATAGGAGAGGAGGAAGAAGAATATGTTGAAGTAGAACTTATCATAGCCTCCAGAACATATATGAATGATGAGTATACACCTTTGGGACACCAAAATGGAAGCACCTTTCCTCTTATTATAACTCTTAAATTAGGTGCCCAAGGTGTTCTTTTATAGGAAAATTGGAAGTTCGTTTTGAGTACATAGAGTGTGTAAAACCACTTTCATCGTAGTTTTTATCCACTAGATAGTAGAATATCTATTTGAAAACAACTATAAAGTTTTATGCACACATAATTAATATATCCACCAAAATTTTGACTCCATTTTGACAATCACATATGGTGATATTGATAAAATATAGAACACCGCTTTTGACTTGTGCAGATTTGATTCCTTGTACAGATCAGTTCAGATTAGAATTTTAGAGGCCGAATAGGTCTTATGTTTATTCATATGAAATGTATACAATTAAATTTTTTACCCTCCTACAAAATTTCATCCCATTTAGACCTTGGTTTTAGTAGAAATTTTCATCTTATTCCACTGGTGTTCTTGGATCATGAGCAAATTGGACAATTTTTTGTGGAATTCATCATGGGCCCTCCAAATCACCTCCACCTATAACAAAAACATCAAAACAAGTTAAATATCTCTTTATGAAAGTGATAATAATTAAATTATAGAACCAAATAGGAATTAAAATTTGTTATTAAATTTTTAATTTTCAATTCAAAATCAGTTTAATACATTGGTATAAAGGTGAAATAAAAAATTGAATTGTGGTATGATCAATATACTCAAAGATTGAAGTTTTATTAATGAAAATATATGTTAAATAAGAGTGATGAGGAATTTTATACTTTATATTTCCATAATAAATTTTATATTATTTACATTAATGGAGTTAAAATGGATGATGTATCACGGATGGGTATTAAATATATGATTTGGAAATCACTATGTATCCTTAGATAATAGGAATCATGTCATACATACTTCTCATATTTTATGAAAAGCTATAAAAATTATGATATAAAATTGAGAATTGGGGATTTCATCATAATTAATAATTGTATGAAAATCCTATGTAATGAACCCTTATATGGATTTGGTTCTCATTTGAAGTAAACAATACATATGATATGTTTTTTTATGAACTTTAATGTCATCACAGATAGAACAGATGTTTTGTAATTTAATGAAATGAAATAAAGACTAAGGTCTATGTTGGTTAAGGTCATAGGATGAGGACCATTTTATGGGGGGTTTTTTCATAGATCTTTCTTCTGAACAAGATGATATAGATTTCTATTACTGAAAACCCATAGAGGGGAAACCCGATATAAATGAGGGGGTCTAAATACTAAGACAAAGGGGATATTTAATTGGAATTAGAGTCTATGACTATAATAAGAGATCCATAGGTCACTACTTATCCTATAATAATATGTATAAATTCACACATAGTTATGGTATAGGGTTCTCTTTTGATGATAAATCTCTTTAACAGTGTGTAAGAATATTTTTCAGCATGGGTTCATCAATTAGGAACTCAAAAATGAATGCACTTATATAGATCGGGAACATATAAAAAATGGGGAATTTTCAATCATAGGTCAAGATAAATATGATTTTATGATCACCATTATATCCATGGCCATTGAATCTCATTAAAATTGAGAGATAATTTCAATGTATATAGTGTTATAACATAGTGAGAGGTGAATTTTTGTATTCATATCTAGTCGTAGGATTAAGGATCCAGGCATCATTATGTATCCTAAATTAAGATGAATAAATCCAAAAAAAGTTCTTAAAAAATAAATTCCATGTATAGATTAATCTCATATGAAAGTAAAGGGGGAATTGATATCCTCAATAAAAGGCAGATTGTGTACCAATGGTGCATGCATGGATCTGGCTCTTATGTTATAAAATTGGTTCATGTAGAACAGGCCACTCTAAACAGGTTAGGGCCATGTGTGATAGAGCATTTTATTCCCTATTTTTAGTCATGGTGTGGTTATTCATACTAAATGAAATTATCATCCAATGCCTTTGAGATCACATGAGTCATGATCCCTGTAAGAAAAAAATTGAAATTAGAGCATTGACAGTACCCCATTAAATCATGTTATAAGGGAATTTTAAACAATTACCATGTGGTTTAGAATATAGGGTGTCAAATTTTTCATATGGTTTAATGTCATGTGACTATGAAATTTACAATGAATTTTAATGTCTTCAAGTGAGGATGGTGATGTTGTAGTTTAATATCATGCATAGAGTATATTTTCGTAAAGTTTTACATCATGAAACTTGGATGATGTCTTATAGTTTTACATTATCAAACTAGGCCATTATTTTGTGTACTTTAAAGTATTGATTCTATGAATTTTGAACCAACATTAAGGTTATAAAAAGAAATTCTAGAGAAACCTATCATTTTTAGTGATCTTGATGTGATCTCCATCCATTATGACTAAAGAATAATATTTTTTGGAGTAAAAATTGTCTATGATATAAGTTTCTTCTAATATTGGTTCTAGATTTCGAGGATTCATACCTAGTATCATTAAATTTATGATAACCAATACCAACTCTCGTTGTATGAATTAATGGAGGTGAACTTTTTTATTTAATCCTCGTGCAACTTGGTTTTGATAAACCTATTAGTTTCACACAGTTTGAAAAATCTTCTCTCCAATAAATTACCAATAATTTATCTGACTTTGATATTTTTCATCTTTATATAACTAGTTGTACATACCAATGAAATGAATGGAAACTAGACCTTAATATACAAGACTCACTCTTTCCTATCTATAAGAGAATATGGGGTCACTTTTATAATTGTATGAGTTGTGGTGTGATAGGATCAATAAACATTCAGGATTTTATTATGATAAAACTCATTATATTTATCAACCAAATTATAGAGTATGTCATAAAAATTCTTATCGAAATCCTAAATCATTATATTTTTTACTTCATGGTAGTGGGAAGAGTAGTTAGAATTAATTCTATATTACTAAATCAGCCATTTCAACTCCAAAGAGAAGAATTTGGTGCCATTATATATTAATATGGTGAGATTGGAACCAAATATACTAATTGTATTTGACATAAAATAGTTGATAGTATCCTCTATCATAACATCCCTGAAGGATATAGCCATAACTCACTAAGAGAAAAAGTCAGTGGCAGTAAGTATGTACTTGAACTTCCGGGTTGTTTCTAGGGGATATAGCCCCATTACATCTATTACCCAAATTGAAAATGACAAAAAATGTTTAGAAATGTGTAGAAACTCTGATATTTGATGAATGAAATTAGCATATATCCCGAATGTATGACATTTCCTGGTGAATTCCAAAAAATCTTGGGTTATTGATAGCCAAAAATATCCAAGTCATCTGATATGATGGGATAGCTTGGTCCTTGACTGTTGATCACAAAAAGTGTTTATGTGTACTTCTTCAATAATAATAAGGGACTCTACTCATTCAACCCATCTGAGGAGAAATCCATCAAATCCTAATTTATAGAATACTTTATGAGAATATAAGACATCATAATGAATTACGTTTATTTCCCATCATCAAATATTTTCCTTTTTGAATTGATCCGACAAAAGAATTTTTATTTAAAGATAGTATAATATGGGGGACATCCATTCTGTTGTGGTATCATTTAGAAAGGTAATTATATTTACATATTTAGAATTTATTCTAATCATATTGATCTCTTTTGAATCACTTCCAAAAAACATGGACACCACCCTAAGGTGTGTAATTCTAGCGGATACTTCATCACAGTCATGATATTCTAGGGATGTGGATATATTATATAATGCATTAGAATTGGAATTTTAAGAAGGTGGAACATGAAACAGTGTTATATTATAAGATAATTATGCCATAAACCCTTATAGGTAATTTAGTATATGAATTGGTTCATATTTATTAATGGAATATTCACCATTAACTGTTTTGATTACTAGCTCTAAATCACCCTTAATATTTAGTCATGAAATTGGTACCTACAAACCCAATTCCAAGACAAAAATGATATCTTGATATTCTAATTAATTTTTGGTCTATCCTTATGACAACATGAATGAATAGGAAAAATATCCTTGTATGAAGAGATAATTTTAATTTATAAGTTAAATATATTTAGTTTTTTGTTTTCTATCCGTATTGTTGTTTTATTTCTAAATGTACCATAAAAATACTTCTCTAATGGCTAGGGAGTGTCATGATGGAAAGTAACACTCTATCAAAATGTTATATTTCTACTAGAATGATTTTAGAGTTGGGTTGGATCTCATGAAAGTCTAATAATTCTTTCCCTTTTATTTATTTCTTCAGTATAAATTGAATATAAAATTTCTAGAGGATGACCTTTGATCATGCCAGAAAATCAATTAGCATCGAATGATTGAGTATGTATTTGAGTATATCAATATGAGAGACTACATGGACCTAGTTATGTTTTAGGTAGTGTCTTTATTTTTGAAATATGAAAATCAATGACAATAATTCTTCTCAAGATCAGAATATTGGGTCTCTATGCCATGCAAGGTTCTTATAAGATAGAAGAGAATATTTTCTTTTCTTGTATCATTTTTCATCATGAGAAAGAAACCAAATAATCACTCCAAACCCATCACTTACAAGATGATTTTATTTCCTTTAACTTAAGGCATCAATACTGGTGGGATGGAGAAGTTTTTCTTGAATTTTTTAAAATATTCATAACAATACTCATCCCACTAATAGGTAGATCCCTTATTTATATGATTGGTAAAGGTAGGAAGTTTCTTACCAGGTAATGTATAATGTGTCTGATATATGTGAGGAATCCTTGAATCCCCCTAAACTATTTGATATTATGAATTGGTGTCATGTTAATGATCAATTTTTGGATGTTAAACCTCAATTTCATGATGGAATACCATAAATCCATGAAAATTTCCCCATGTTACCCAAAAGAGAATTTTGTGGGATTAATATTTAGACTATGTTTTCACATTTTATTGAAAACCATTTTGATATCAACAACATGATCATAGTTCCACTGAGATTTTACCCCACTATCTACACATTTAATTCCATGGTTCTTCCAATAAATTAATTGAAAATATGATGCATGGCACATATATATGTGGTTCCAATATTCTTTAAAACAAAAGTGATTTAATAAATAATAATAAACTGCTTTGGATTCCTATATAGTAGTGGCCTCCTCATATTTATGAGCCATCAAAATTTGGTTATTTTTGGAATATCCATCCATGAAGGAGAGATCCTAGAAGAAAGTTATTTTATCTATCAAATGTTACATGATTGGAATTTAGAAGTCAATATTTGGGAAATGGAAACGGAGATCCTAAAATTCGATGCGCACTATGATCTATCTGTTCTTATTTTTATGTGGACAGTTTTAGAAAACCATTTCATCTATGAACCTTCCAAATGAATTTTTTCCTTTATGATATTTTCATATTCATATTCCAATTTGGTAGAATGAGATTAATTCATTCTATCAGCTTCTAGATTGTTTCCATGGATATCCTCGTGTATACCAAAATGACGGGTTTCCATATCAAGATCAATACCAAATGTTTTTTTTCATAATTCCATGTGAATACAACTCTATGCTTCTTCAACAAAGAGATATATGTCTCTTGTTCCTTGGGATACATTGTGGTGTTGATCAAGGTAATTCATGGGTCTTCTATTATACACATATTAACTTGTCTGAGCTTATCAATGGTAGTGGCGATGGGTACCTCAAATGTTGGAGTGGTATCTCTAAGATCTTCTTCTTCGTATTCTTCATATGCCTCTATTTTGGCAGAAGTGGGTGATGAAGTGTGTTTTTTAGATCCAAAAGACAATATGATGACATTTTTATCTTCTTTGAATTATGATGAGGTTTCTACAAAACCATAGGGTGCTAATGCATGGGTGTTATCATTTAGGGAATTTTAAATATAATCTCCATGGATCTTGGTGAAAAAGTAGGATATCACTCATTTGGGGAGTTATCATCATCGATTGGATCACAACCATATTCTGCATAACTAGATTTGGTTGACGTTACATATATCAGGAAGATATATGTGATTATTCCCAAACAATGGACATTATTTTTCATTGACAATAATATCCACTTGGTTTAATATTTTTAGTTATGATAATTATGGATAAAGATTAGTAATTCTAGAGTTCTTATAGTGAAGTTGAGGAATATAATTTTCTTTCATAAATGGTATGAATTTATTTTTCTTTGCATGAGGTGATTGTTCCATGGGAACTTTAGATATAGAATCATATAAAAAAAGGTGATCAGATGCTTTATCCTCTTAGATAGGATTAGTATAAACTAATAAATCCCAATATATGGAGTGATTTACTTGAATAAATTCATTAGAAATAAATATTCTTCACCAATATTATAGAATAGGATGACATGGTCCATTTCTAGACCACTGTGGTTACCAGTTTAGATGAAATCACTTTTCAATGGTTTTTTTCCCTCCCTCTAATAGAATTTTTCATCTTTATATTGATTTTAAAGGGAGTCAAAAGGGGAAAATCACCATGTAGAATTATATCCCATCCACTGATGTATTATTTGAGTCATAAATGGTATGATGAAGGTATTGTGATGAAGAAATGGAGACATGGACATCCCATAAGGACATTTAATGTCATATCCTGATGGAAAAAATAAAATTATAATAAGGAATAATGTCCCCAAATAGGTATCTAAGCTTGAATTAACTAATATACATTTATCACTTTTTTATACCATTGGATTTTTATGGAAGAGGGAGATATATCAATATCCTTATAGCCTAATATTTATAGATTCTGAGCTAGTATACAGTTGATTCCGGAACCATTATTAACAATGTCTCAGAAAACATTAATGTTTTACATCATGATAGATATATAAAAAATCCTAATTTTCATTTTATGTCAGTATCCCTATCTTTATCTATGAATTAAATTACCAAATGGAATTCAATAGGTTTAGTTTTGACATAATATACTTCTACAATAGTGACCTCAACATCAAACTGTTCAGGACTTAGGGGAGCCATAATAAGTTATTCCTGATGCTCCTTCAAAATATGAGGGTCATCAAGAATTAAATTATTTTTTGGAATAGTGTCAACATATTTCAAGATTTCATACTTTTGATTTCAAGTCCTATGTTTCCCTGTATGAGGTTTCTAATCGGTATGAGGCTTGGGATCTAAGGTTGTTTTTGTTGGTGGATTCTTTTTCTGATCATAGAATGAGGAAATATTTTTCATCTATGAGTTAGGCTAAGATAACCATTACACATTACAACATAGAAAAAAATATACTAATTAACTAACCATTCATTAATTATGATTAGGTTTGAATTATCCATAGATGATTCATGAGTAGATTGGTTATCCTACTAAATCCAATAGAGTGTATATATCTAGGTTTCTATAGAATATAAACTTATTGTAGTAATTTGATCTGGGTATCAAGATATATTTCAACCACTTCTTCCTTGAACCCATATTACTTGATGAACTCTCCCTTATCCTTTATTATGGGTGGGGAACTTCAGGACATGTGAATATTCTTATTTGTAGATATTATTTTATAGGTGGATAACTTTTATTTAATTTTATTAGGATTCTTCATCTGATGAGGTCTTTATTTTATGGGTGAGTTTTTGCTGAACCATTTAGCAAGGTAGTACTCATCCTCCCAGCTTAATGGCGTAAAGTATGGAAGGTTTGAACTGTCTTAGTAATTGATACAAGTTCATATTATTGTGACTTTTATATATTTTTCTTTTTGTGATGTTTCTTATAATACTATAAATTAGAGGGATATGGAATTGAAGAATTTGGATCAATTATCAAAGATGGATTTAGGGTCACAATTTCTTGATTCAACTACATCCTGATGATGTAATACCCTTGACTGATTATATTCCTAGTCAAACAATCACCAAAAAACCATTAAATATTTATTTTAAACTGCTTCCAATCCCTTTCCTAATTTGGTTGGATTGTAGAAACACAATCCACTTATGTGGGTGGATTACCCAACTTCACCTTCCCAGAATCCACTATATTCTGAAGGATTTATTTGAATAAAAATCAATCTTGGATGGTGTACTTTAACATATATTGGGAGGGATATTATTTAAAGTATTCACTTAGGATAACATGATTGGTATTTCTAGGTTCTAGAAGCTTTAGAAAATTATTCTCCATAGTCATGATGAAATAACTAGGGAAATTATCTTTTTATAAAGAATATACTTTATACATTTTGTATTTTTATGGTGATAGTCTAAATTTTTTTCCCCCTTATGAAGAGGATATTGATAATTTATTCCCAATGAGGAGGAGGTAATGTGTAACATTGAATGGATATAGGTTCCAGAGCTGGTGTTAGAGATTTCATAAGTTCCACATTGACTTTTTTTTTATTTAATAATACTTTTTTCTTGATCCATTGATTTTAGTTGTGACTTTATATTGGACCACCTATTTGAATATTCCAACCTATATTAAATTATTAAAAACTCATGTAATTAAACCAAATATTATACCAGAATGAGGGGTGTTCTAAACCCATCATAGTGGTTTTATATGAAGATTGTCATAAACTCTTCTAGGGTTAGTTACAAGTTCAATGAATAGTTAAATCCATTCCATTTAAAATTTATTCTTAGAATCTATCCTTATATAATTGTTTGTACATTTAGAGGTTAAGAACCATTTTCTTTCCCAGTTCTGAGCTAAATTTCTTGAAAAATTATTGGTGTAGTTTTTTTCATATTATGAATTATCTGGATAGAAAACTGATACACTAAACAAATATTGAATAATCCACATTCGGTGTAAATTATAAAAGCTTAGCTACCTAATAATTCTTGAGTCTCACCATCATAGGACTAGATAGAGATAAAAAGTTAAAAAGATACTTCTCTGGGTCCTCAGCATCATTGAGGGTTGGGAAAGATGGATTTCTGAAGTTTGATAGAGGAAGACTTTCATCCACTCATTTGAGTTATGGTTTTATTTCATGTTATACTAGCTAATTATATCCTTCTATATCCACTAATCAATATATAATAGATTTTAAAGAGTTAATGATTTTTATTGGGATAGTTGTTTTTTCAGACACTTCTGAAGAGGCAACGGGTATAATTTGATATCATCGGTTTGCGTGTGTTTGTTACTTGTAACTGGTAAAGGTTTTCTTGGGTTCTATCACCAGACATGGTTCTAGATAGTTCCCTAGTAGAGGAAACTCTTGATGTTCCCCATCCATCAAGTCCAGTATACTGGCTATTTGAATTTTAATTTATTCATTTGAGTAGATTCTACTATAATTGGTAGAGCATCCTCACCAAGTTTAGGGATATTTACTAAATGAGAAACATCTTTATTTTATTGAGAGTAATAATAAAAGATAATATTTACCATGATTAACTCAGTGTTCAGTATATTTAACCCTCTTATCTCGGATTCATATTGGGTTCATCTTTCCTTGATGGTGGGAGGATAAAATTATTTTTGTTATTGGTTGGTTAAAGTTATGCTCTCCCCCTTATCTTTTTTGAGGCCCACTATGGTGGAAATAACTGAGCAATCATGGAAATTACTATATATCTATTTTTCTATAATTAGGGGTATATAAACCTTCTTCATTCATTTAATTATATATTATTTTTATATTCAAACATCTCCATCTTGAACTTATGTGTCAAAACCATGCACTATAATTTTACTGGGTCCAATGTTGATGGAATTAACTGATGCATGGAATATGACCTAAATAGTTTCATTATTTGAAGGGGAAAGAGACTGATCATCTCTCAAATATATATCATGAATAAAATTTTAACTCTTCTTGGCCATCCTTTTCTTGGAAGAATATTTTAGATTATGGCCTTTATGGGGCATTAAATTCTCCTTCAAGTGTCGATAGAACTAGTTTGTAGAGGGTGGTCCAGAGAGAATCTCCAAGAACCCTTATTAAGAATTACTAACAAGAATGATATGTGTCACACTATGGGAGAAACTATAATGATCATTCTTATATCATCTCCTCTATTCTAGAGATGAATTATATGGGGAAGGAAGATATTGTTGTATAAATTCTCGCAGCCCAGTAGGCTGGGGATAACATGATTTTTCCACTATTAAGTCTTTGAATTTAAGGATTTAATGATCATAAATGTGGGTATGGTGGAAAAAATTGCATAACCATGTGTGATGTGGTTGTTTTTTTTATTACATCCATTTCATTAATCATTGTTTCCCTTCTGATTTTGTAGGATTTTATTCGAGAATAAGCGGATATAGTGAATCTTTTAGAAGTGATCTTCTCAGTATTGGGTAAATATTTCAACTAAAGGTTTATATTTTCTAATATGATTAGATCATTCATCCTTTTCAAAGTATTAAATAAGGATTATTTGTATTGATAATTCTCACAAAGTTCTCTATTTTAGATATTTGGATATAATTAGATTTTTTTGGATGGAACAACTAGAATATTTAGAGCACTGCCCTAAGATTTTCCATAAAGAATGGTGTTTCATGAAGTTATTCTTAGAAAAATATAATTTCTAGGTAATGGATTGAAATATATCACTCCATATGTTTCCGATCCTTATTAATGTAAATTATATAGAGTTACATCAATTAAAAAATATAGAGTCCTCAAAGAATTGATATATTCATGTTAGATATCTATAGGCTTCCCTTTAAACATCAGGTGTCACACAACTGAAAGGGTTCCCAAGTTGATCTAATAACATAACTATCCTATTTATTTTATGTGTTTTTTATATTCTATGTAAGGAAGGGGTTTCACCTTCAGATAATGATTGGTGGTCAAATATTTTAGACAAATATAATGTATAAATTCCTCTATAAAAGTCATCATAATTTCATACTAATAACTATATATTGGCCAAAACATGACTTTTATATTGTATTTGGATATTTTTCTCATATTCATGGTGTTTTATTCATATTAGGTGAGATATTTCTCTACATATTCTAACTATATAGTTTATTTCACAACTGCCTTGCTTATGAGAGTGAGATGGGTTAGAATATTCTATGTTGTATTGAAAGATGAGAAAGTTAGTCGTGTTATAGATAATAACTATTTTATTAGGTTATGTTCTATATGATAAATGATATAACTCATTTTATATAAGTTTATTTCTGTAATTACCCTCAAATATATCAAGTGCCTCTTAATATGAGGGATTTCTCAAAGACACCTCGATAAGGGGAGGACCTTATTACCAAAATGGGACGTCACTGTGGGAAGGTCATTAAAAATTAATTCTATTATAGTTTGGAATACATTCTTGGATCAATGAATATACATAGGTAGGATTATAATGATATATTCTCAAGGGATACCTTTAGGGTTGATCAAATTTTATGTAGTAATCAGAGGAACTTCTTACCAATTTATCTTCTGGATGTGACGAGGATTTTCATATCTATAAACATTAGAAGAGTTACCATGATAGATCTTGACATTTCAATGTGAAGGACCTTTATATAAGGCACTCTAGGGAGGACCTCCAGGGCTTCTGGTAGAAACATTATGGAGATGACCTCCGCATCTCTAGTTATTTACTCCTTTTAATGAAGTGTCATTAGATTCTTGGATCACTACTGAAATATGTTTAAAGACCTCAAGAATTCCAAAATTGAGTAGATAGGGGATATGGGATTCCTCCTAAACTTTGTTATTCCCCTATTGAGACTTCCTATTGTATTATCTTTATTGGGAGGTTGTATTTGTGTATTATGTACTAGAAACTAAATATATGTTATTCTTCTTCATTGAATCCCATGTAGCCACTATAATGTGTTGAAGAACCTCCTAAAAGTGAGAAGAAATATGTTCATACTCCTTAATATCTCTTGAAGTATTTTTATGAGATTATTTGGTGGTGTGGATTGGAATATATTCCTACTACTTTACAGTTACTAGGATATGTTAATGATGATATTCTATAACCACTACTAGGATACACTGGCAATTTTTTATTATTTGAGTAAGGATATAAGTATTCCCATACATTACATCCAAAATATATTGATAGGAATATATAACAATAATGGGGATATAGGTTCATCCTTTTATGGTATTAGATATATAATCCCTCTCATGTCCTCTGGTGGTCATTGGGACACACCTATGAGCTTCATGTGTCGGAGAGGGGATATGTACTTTACCCATGACTATAGTTAGTATATGTAAACAAGCTTCTTTAGATACTACCATAGCACACCAGAACACTTTATGATTTGGAGATGTAATATTATCCTACCCTTTAAGGATATCAGGATATGAAAATTGGTTCCTTCAGTGCTACCAGAATATACTAGTACCCAGACAGGGTATTAAAAATGATATGGGCATTCTCACCGGCTGCTGCCAAAGTATTTTTGTGTAATAATTTAGTAGATGTGATGAGATAATCTTGAACTCAATGATCTGTGGTGCATTCCTCTTAGCGTGATCTCCTAGATTCTTGGCTTTGAGTGACCAGATCAAGGACCTCATGGGTGGAGTCATCAGTAGGGTAGTAAGGAGTTGATGTTTTAGGGTAATAATGATATTTTTAATTGTTAGAACCTATCCTAGGTGGATACTGAACTTATTTGAGGCCATATTCAACCTCTGGATCCACCTCTATAAGATAAGAGGGTTTTTTATTACTGTGATCTAGGGAGAAACTCATAAATTGTTTCAAAATAATGAAACATTCCATTTTCTTCTTCAACACCACCCATTATTGGATTGATGGATGGTGGGTATTCATATTGAGGATTTATTCATAGAAAAACTCTAATGTCGATATAGTACCATTCAAATAGTACTACCAAACCAATACAATCCTTACTTCTCTCTGGAGACATTGTTTTAGTGATAGAAACTTCTTATTGGATGAGGTCCCAAATTTTGGTAGGAACTGAAGCATATGTTTATTATTGAGGTGATTACATTTGTTTGGATTAATGGGAATTACCTTAGTGTTAAAATATAAAAAACAATAAAACACAGCAATAGAACATCATAAATAAAAGGTAAGTTCGACCATTCACTTTCAGAGTTAAAGAATTCAAGTTGAGTTTGCTATATTTTTTCATTATAAACTATTATGTATGATCACATCATGATCATTTTGACTCGCGGTGGACCTGATTTCCAAAGGAACATGGATGTTGGGACATTACCAATGGAATATTAGATTTTTAAATGGTTAAGATGGTGTGATTTTAGCTTCATTTCACCTTCTTTAGGGGATTTATTCTTATTGTTGGACTTTCTTATATATTTAAGTCACATTCATGAATCCTTCCTAAATTATAATAAGGGATAGATTAACCCTAAAATAATGGTTTATCATTATCTTGATTATATGTGAAAATATGTATGTATTAGAGTTTACCCATATCCATTATTTACTAATTAGTGATTCTTAAATTTAAAGATCTATGGTTTAAAGTTGTATAATTTGGAAATATGGAGTTTGTCTTTATCCATCGAAGTGGTAAGTGTTGATATTGTGAAGATTAGGCCCATAAAAAAAGATTCATATTTATATGTATGAAAGTAATCATAACCAACTTATTTTATTTCCACATAATGGGACATGTTGTACCTTTTAAGTTTTTAGGACATAGACCAATCTGTGTAGTTCAATGTCATACAATAAGAAAAATTAAGGAAAAGGTTCCTAGAGATTGTTGGTGTGGGAATTATACAAATTTGGACCATTTTGGTCAAACTTATGAGGAATATGTCTGACTTATTTTAGGTTGGATTCATAAGGAATATAGCCCTATGAGGAGTGGGGTTAATTCAACTAGAATGAATTTGGAGCTCTAAGTGTAATGTGGTTTTGTTAGGAATATATACTATTGGATGAAATATAGTGATATATGGAAGGAATATGAACCTCTCTATGGGAAATAGTCTCGCCATAAATATAGCACAATTATGATATTTCCCATGGAATATATCCCTGGTGAAAGGGATATCCAATCTCAGATAGGATATATCCTAGTGAGGAAGGACATGAGTGTATCAGTGAGTAATATGGATCCATGCGGATTGATAGTGGAGGATTGATAGTGTTATTTTGATCGTCTAGGTGTAATCCTATATATTCTATCTTGAAAGGAATTAAATATCACATAGTCTAAGGTCATGTTGAAGAATCATACTGTTTAGTTTAATTTCATGTAGTAAAGACGTTATCATGATGTTTTATATCGTGTGACTTCAACATTGGACTCTTAGATTAATGACATGTTTTAATGGAATATATGTAATTAATGATATGAATATTGAGTATTGAGTGGGTATTATGAATATGGGGATACCCTTGTATACCTAACCTAATAAATAACTGAGGTAAAGGCCTATAGAGTTGGGTCACACACCTAATACAAGGCCTATATCAGAGGAATTTAAATTATACTAATGGAATGATCAACTTAGATCTCTATGTTCCAATGAGTTATAATCAATATGATAAATAAGATATAATATAAGATAAATAACATTATACGAGATTCTACAATTATATTTTATTGGGTTTTTTGTAGAGAGGCTTCCCTTTGTGAGTATCCCTAGATCAATGACAGTATCACCAATGGGAAGCATCATTGGTATTATATTTTAAGGGAAAACATGTCCTCTCATATTTATACATTTTAATAAGAAGTTTGGTATATAGAGGAAGGGAAAATTTGGAATATTACAGTAAATACTAGTGGATTACTCTAGGATAAATGTCATACCCCATGGCCCATTGATTGAAGTGGTTAACTCCCCAAGAGGTCCGAATATAGAGAACTACTTAGATGGAGTGGTATACCTAGTCCAATAGATAATTCTCTGAAATTTTCATTATAGAGACCCACATTATCAATTTAATCCATGATTTTGATCTCATTAAATATTCTACCTATCTATGATGTTAATTCTTATGTCTCATTTTATCAAAGGAACCATGATTGATGGGGTTCACACTAGTATCCATACCCTGATCATGTGTATATGGGTAGTTGGAGGGGTACTAGATAGTTGGATACATGAATATAGATATTGGGAAAAGGGATACATTTTTATGGAAGCTATAGTGAATTTTTTACCCTTTCATTAGAATTGGTAAAACATAGTTCCCCCTATTGAAGGAAGATTTTTACTTTTCCCATCTAAGATCTATAGGATAGATTCACCCCAATGATACTAGGTTAAGTAAGTGTTTTCACCCAAATGGGGTTGATCAAATTGGTTCACCGTAATGATTTAAAATAAGGGTATTCTCTATAGTTTGGGTGATCAAGGAGGATTTCACTAGGAGGGAAAGGAATGAGTTTTTCTATAGTTTTGGAAATCAATAGGCTTCTACCATGTAATATTAGAGTGAAGTTTTTAGCCCTAGTGAGGGAAATAAAAGTGGTTCTACCTATCTAGGGAGACTAATAGGATTCACCCAAGTGATAATTGGTTATAGTGATACCCTAATGATACTAGAGTGAGTTAGTGTTTTGGGTGATAGAACGTTACTACGGATTCTCCCTAGTAGTAAGGGATCTCCATGGATGCCTTTAGATTGGTGGTATGGAAGTCCATGTTTGGGTAAGGTTCCTTTATCCTAGTGTTGATAGAATAGATAAAAAGATGTATCTAACATTGGTTTCAGTGTATCAAATATTTTTGGAACTCAATAACCCACTATTTTGGTTTATTTCCCTCATTTTTAGTCTTAAATACCTACCTTAATGGATTTGGTAACATGGGCTCAATACTAGAGAAAGAAAAGATTTAAACTATCTCTTAGTCTTCTAAAAGGTCTCAAATGAGGAGACCAAGGGTCCTGTTTGTAGAAAAAAAAATTCCCATGGAAGATTTAATACCTAAATATTTTTAAATATTTATATTTCTCTTTAAATATTTTTTTTGGGTAGATTTATTTTCACACAAAATATGATCTTAGATGAACCACAATATACTATTGAAATATTATTATTAAATTTGTTTGTTATCACATATCCATTTTATTGGAAAGTGTCAATAGGACTTAATAAATTAATAAAAATATGTGTAAATGTTTTCTGTAATTAAAATTTATTAATTAATGATAAGGAAATAGGTACATAAATTTTAATAATAAGAATAATATTATATAAGACATATTTTTTCAAGAATAATATTTTATAAATATTATGTATTTTTATATAAATAAAATATATTAATCATTTTTTATCAGTGAATTTTTTTTTGATAATTTATATATCCAAATGAATTATCAATTATAAATTATTTATTAGTTTCTTGGAAATGAACATAAATTCGTTTGAAGGTAAAAAATAGATATTTTTTCAAAAAAAATTATTATATGAAATGCATTTTATCATAATAATTATAATTAATCACTATTTATCGATTATTTTATTCAAATAAAATATATTAATATTAATCTAATGGTTTTTACTAGGCAAGGATTGAAAATAATGTCATTTTTATGATTAAAAATGTGTTTTCTCTAAAAATGGGTTTTATACGTATTGAGTGTGGATATTAGAATTATTTTTTCCACTTCTATGAATTGAATATAATAAAATAAATTCCATATTTGGAATCAAAATAATTAATTTTATTTTTGAATATAAACTTCATTGTTGGCTATAATGAATAGTTATAATGGTAAAAATAGTGTTACAACGACAAAGTTTAAAAAGGGTTAAAGGGGAGGTTAACCTAAGAGTTAAGGCTTAAAATAAAAAAACACTTTATTAAATATAATTTATTGATTCAATTTCAAAATTAACATTATTATATATGAAAAAATGATAATTTTTATCCACTTTACTTGAGTAATACATGTATTACATAATAATGCTTCAAGTATTGTCAAATTTCCAACCCACATCACTTATAAAAGGGACCCTATAATTCTCACTTATCCATGCCAATTGAAAAATATATTTCAGAATTAACCTATATAAATACCTTAAAAAATATCCCCATAATATCCTAGAGTTTCTGTTCTCTCTAAAAAACTATCTCAATAAGGATTAAGATGTAATCTACTAGAAGATAATTGAATGGTGGTAACTGTCTTTAGTAATCTATTTTGAGTTTATTTCATCCTTAACCTCACCCAAATATTATATAACCACAATAAAAAGATAAAATAATTATATTTACTATAATTAAATTTTTTATATTTTTTTTACATCCATTTTATATCCCCTTTATATCAAATGGAAAACAAAAACATCACTCATGCGCATGTATGGACTACCGTCTCCATGAAGTGATGTAATTTATTTTTCATCGATTTATATCATGGATATTAATAAAGATGGATTTTATTGATATATATTATTTTTTATAACATAATTATGATTATTTAATGATAAAATATTATTTAACTTCTTACTTTATCATTCGATTGAAAATGATAATGTCGCTCTTGCGTACGTGTGCACTATCACTTCCACGAATTGATGAGATTTTTTTTCATTTCCACTTAAGGTGGATTATAATGAGTGTATAATTAATTAATATATATGATATTTATAATACTATTATTACTATATAATTATTTATTATTATTTACCATCCTTTCTTTCCATTTTTTGGCAAGTGAAAACATCACTTGTGCATACACATGGACTACTGTCTCTATGAAGTGATGTAATTCATTTAGAATAATAAATTTATATGAATGGTTATAAATGTTTATTTAGTAGATAAATATGATACTTATGAAATAATTAATGTTATATATATTATGAAACCATTACCAAGGTCCAAGGACCAGAACCTTTGAACTAAAACAAGAATGGGAAACAGAATAGTTAACACCGAAATGTTGATTTGAATAATGATTCATTAATAAATAGGTAATTAGAACTTATAAGGTAA
The DNA here is from genome assembly GCA_963277665.1 of Viscum album. NCBI lineage: Eukaryota > Viridiplantae > Streptophyta > Magnoliopsida > Santalales > Viscaceae > Viscum > Viscum album. The sequence goes on along the minus strand of OY728151.1, from coordinate 283,366,502 downwards.
ATAAATATTATAATATATTTATGGTTCTGGTTCTGGTGTATGTTTATAATAAATATATATTTATTATATAGGATATTAAGAGTCCATATTAAGAAAGAAAGGACATGTGGTAAGTGTTTATGTTATACTCTTATTTCATTTAGGATTGTCTATATAAAATTTACAATGGGGATAATTACATGATTCTTATATTTTAAACACTATCTATTTTCTTCTACTATGGATATTTTTTTGAGTCTTCATGCTTTCCTTCCCTTCCCCCATATTTAGAACTTAAAATGAACTAGATAATGTTTTTATGAGAATATATTCTTATTTCCTATTTTTGGTTGAGAATATTTATCTTCCACATCCATGATCTTAAAATTATTTTGTAGAAGTTTTTACCTATAATTATTTTTTCAATTACATTCTCACTACTTGTAATTTCTTTAAAATTTAATAAAAATTAATCTTTTCAATGGTTTCTCATATTACTATCTTTTGAATTTTTATTAATGTGAAAAAATAATGTTCTCTTTAAATGTATATGTTATAAATGGATTTTCCACTATCATTTATTTCCCCCACCATGGATATTCCTCTACAAGTTTTTAAGGCTTTACAAAAAATCATATTCTAATTTTTATAGGAATTTTAGTTTTAAAATGATATCAAAAGAAAAAGGGTTGTTTTCTCTTGATTTTTAAATAATATTTTAAATCCTTTTATAAAAGATATTTTTTTATCTATGTATCAATATCCATTATTGATTTTTATGATTTGGTGGGGATATTATCTTATAATTCCATATAATTAATTTTTATTCAGGTTTTATAGTGATGATTTTTTATGACATTTCCATGAAACTCATTTCTTACTCAATGGTTAATTAGGCTATATTGGAATTATGAATGATCTTATATTATTATGGAATATGTATGAATGTTTTATTATTATATGATGGGTAGGTAATTTATATGCCTCTAATTATTTGGGTAAAGTTTTATGTCCTATGATCTCAAAGGGAACATAGGTTGTTAGCTGAATCCCAGGATGGTATATGGGTATTTATCACAAGATCAAGAAGGTACACTAGTGGTTTTCCCAATCCGACTATAGGATGTATGCCTTTGGGGTAGCATTAATATATTACAGGATTAATATTTTGGTGGGTATCCATGAAATATAATTTCCAAGCATATGTTTATTTCGAATTATTATAATATATTATCATTCCCATGTTATTATCTCATGGATTATGATTGTTTAATTCTCCAAACTCTTAGGGATTATATATTATATTATGATAAATCTTTAGTATGTGACTCATAATTTTATTTTTTATTCTTTGGACATGACATTTATGTACCATTATTCTTTTCTAATAACCTTGTTAATATATTATTTTCACTTATTATTTTTTAATTAATTTATCCCATGCTTAACCTTATGGATAATTTGAGCTCACCCCTTCTTATGTTTCCATTCCCCAAGTTATAATGATGGGTATTAAGTAACATGAGTCTATAATTATACCCTATGATAATAATTTTTGTAGGATATGTTAATGACATTTCAAGAAATAAGTTTATTATGTATCGAGTCTCTAAAGACACTAAACTATTATAGTTCGGGTGTGTGTATTATTGTGTGATGTATTGAAAATTCATCTAAAATATTGAAATATTTTTGTTTTAAATTATTAGTATATTTTAGTTGGTATTATAGTGTAGTTTAGATATTTATAGATATTTGATTATATGTAAAATGAGGATCGAACCAAATACAACATATAAGTAACTAAAAGTGAGAAAGGATGAACCTAAAGTGTTATTGGTAGATAATGATGTAATATAATTTAAGAAATATTTGGAATGAAATTCATTATAATATGATGAGTTAATCAGATTACTTATTCTTTATATAAACTCTAATATTATTGTTTTTATTTAGTGTCTTGTACCAGGATAATCATGTGAATAATGAATGTGATATCTAATACAATGACTATTATAATAATCAATCAAGTAAAATGAGAGCTAGGTTGTGAAATATTTCAAGAATTATTATCCAAATATCTCAATATATTAATATTAGAATGAATCATGTAGAACTTATAAATTTACTGAGGAACAACTCACTATCGGGTCTTTTATGCAGCAACATCCGCCTACATTAAGTGGTTCCTCTAATCCTCTTATTATTGGGAAATGCTTCAATTATATAGAAAAAATATTATTTTTCCCCAATTCTCAAACCATTATAATGTTATTTTGGATATGTATCATGTGGATGGTGAATTTTATCAATGTTTTACACTTCTTAATAATACAATGAAAGAGGTATAGATTTACACCATGGTGTGGGAAGATTTTAAGAGGTAATTTTTTAAAAATTAATTTTCCTAAACACTTTTTATAAGAATATAAAGGGAATTCATTTAGATTTTTTAGAATAATAATGAATCCATCAGTAACTATAAGGAAACATTCACTAGGCTTTCATGGTATGCTTCTATTTTTTTCATAAATAATGATAGAAAAATTGATTGATTCTCTACTGTTTTAAGACCAAGTATCCAAAATTTATTGCATATAAGATTCTTTTATAGCTATTAATAAATAGTTTTATGTGATATCAAGGTTAAAATAGAGAGTATAGGCTCTCATTTTTCTCATGTTTTTTGAGATAAGAAGATAAATATAGAGTTTCGAGAAAATTCTAAGAATAAAACCCATAGAGAAAAGAAAATTAATATTTATTATTTCTGAAAATGTGGAAATAGGTATGTGTAAAATTATTTCAAAGGGACGGGAAAATTATTCTAGTGTGTAAGATTATTATGAACCATCCCAATGGGTCCTTTTTCGTGACTACCCCAATCCCACCTCTAATTTGATAGGGGCTAGTGACTAGCATCAAGTAGGAATATCACTCACATTGGAGGCCTTAGCCTAATATACCTGTGCACACACACATCTCTAACCCCACATAATGATGAAATGTAGAACTGATAAAACATGAATTCATACATCTAAATGCTTCCATCGGAGTGTAGAAAAATGTACTATAAATCAAAAGGTCCAATTACATTCTCACCCCAAATAAACTAAAAACAAGTCTGACATTAAAGTATAGAGGGGGACCGTTGTCATGGTAACCACAAAAACACACCTAAATCTATTCATATCACTATTCTTTACCTGGTCTTGGTCTATCTAGTACTCTATAAAAAGGATGATCATATCCATAAGACTTGAAACATAGGTGAGTATAAAAATACCCAGGAGGACACCCACAAACCACTAAGCATATAATATCAAGAATAACAATCAGCCTATCATCAGTATATGTCTACATAACATATAAAAAAATATACAGATATACTCAACCAAGATCCATAGTGTCATGGTAAAGTCTCAAATATAATTCTTCTCTAGGAATCCAACTCAAAGGATCCAAATAGCACTCATCTGGGAGAACATGCTTAAAAAGTCAGATAAAACTGATGGAATCTGTTCGATATGTACCACTCATTAGGTCTTACTATAATAAGTATACACTTTAAATCTGATGAGAATTATAAAAACATGAGATTCACACCCAAGTCCATGGGGTAAACCAACAACTTAATCTGGAATAACCCACTATGTAGAAGATCGACGCCCACATAATGTTGGTCATGACGATGCGAAGAACCCCACCTAGGGAAATATGATGATGGAGGATCTCATTTTCGTTTTCACCAAAGGATTACAACAACTCTATATAAGAAGTCACACTAAAAGTATCACCATCCCATGAGTAAGACTTGATTCCATACGGACCCTCATAGAATGGATCAAGGTAATTCTCTCAAGTGAAATTTGTCCAAGATGAAGAGGAAAAGGGTTCTTATCCTTTTTTAATGGTTTAAACAGTTTTTACTAGTTCTATATGGTGTTTCCCTCCCGCACCAGTTCCTACCTATAAATCATGTCCCATTCCCATTTTCATTTTCATGCCTGAGTACACGGTGCATATGAGACCGTGTATTCCTTATGGTGTCTATGTATGTGTCATGCTTGTAGTGTCCATGTATAGCTTCCCATGATCATGCCTTTGTACCTTCCCATGTACATGTTGAGCCATGAATTAAGGGTTATGCATTGTGTAATAGGGGTCATAGACCATGTGATATTTATCTTCTCACGAAAATTTTGGTGCCACACTAGGGGTCCCACATGTGGTGTAATTATGGATTACACACTGTGTTCTGTGGGATTTCAAAAAATCCATGGTTCTTATTTTTTTCATCGTCATACACTCTTAAAAATTCCAATCCAACATTGAATCACACTAATAAGTATATATCTTCTTCAGATGACCCTCATAATTGCTACTCATTGGACTCCAGCCATCAGATTGGTATGCCAAATGATTGTGTCCATGCCTTGTTGTCGTTATACACCCAAATGAGAAGAATAGGGATTGAGAAACTGATCCTAATCCATTTTCACCATCTTCATAGCTCGATTCCATCTTCAAATTGAACCCAGATCTATTATATCATTCTATTTCACTAAGAAATGAGTTTTGAAAGATTGATTAACTGGTATTTCAATGAACCACCAGTCAAAATAAACATTGGTGATGAATTCATGAATAACAATGGGAGATATCCAAGAAAATCACAAAATATAAACAAAATTTGGCCATGGTTGGTTATCCCTGATTTGTTTCCACTATAATGAAAATAAAGAACCATAACAAATAAACAATTCTCCCAATAATCCGCATAGATAAACTCATACTCACAGTATGAACGATTTGTTAATAAACCTTCCAGTCGATTGATTCATGTTCAACATAGAAATAAAAAAACATGGAAATAATCAAAATAAAAAATATATCTTGGATTTATTTGCATTAATTTATAGAGAATAATGATTCTACCTCATTGTCATTGGAAATATTCCCTGAGTTCCATAGTACATTGGTTGATGATCCACAATCTAGTTGTCACTCATCAATAGAATCTCCCCAACAGTCTATATTGGATCCTATAAATTTACAAGGTTATGTGGCTAACCCTAAAAGTTGTCCATAATGGAGTTTATAGAAAAAATTTATTATGTCAGGTTAATTTAATTAAATAAATATATTTATTATATATATTTATTTCAACGTCTGACCATTATCGTGACCAACCCAAACATCCAACACACTCTATGGTAATATCGCACCTATAATAACACACATGATCTAAACTCAATGGAGGTCTCTGATTTCTGATCCAATCCATCATTTAGAAGTTATTTTACTTTTTAAGGAAAATTGTTCATGGGTGGATTTAATATATATAATATATTTGAAAAAATAATTTTGGGCACTCTGATCCTCAAAATCTCACTTCGTCTCATCCCTTGGAACCATAAATAATCCATATAATATTCCAAAATAAAACAAATAAAAAATCATAGTCATTACATTATCCCCACCTTGGGGATTTATGTCCAAAAAACTCAAAATCGATGGCTACACAAATAGATGTGTGTACTGAGTACCCATCTGGGTCTCCCACTCATAGGTACTCTCTTAAAGATTTATGTGCTTCCATAGGACACAGTCTGGGGAAATCAGTCGATAATTAAGGATCATGTCCTATTGATCCGTTATCTCTATGGGGAACTCAGTAAAGGTAGTTATATCCTTAATTTTATTCTCTCCCCAATCGATAATTTGTGATGGTTCAATCTTGAACCTCTTTAACTATGACATGTAGAAGCCGTCATGTACCCATTCTAATGAAGGTGGTCGAACTAAGTGGTACACCACATTGAGAACTCTATGTTATAACTGGGAATGGATAATAAATATCAATTATAGATTTCTAGATCATCCAAATATCTACAATCCATGTCGAGGTGAAACCCATTGGAACACATGGTCTCCATCCTCAAACTACAAAGGCCTTTGCAGTCGGTCTGCATAGGACATATAACGGCTCTCTGTAGTCCTCATCCACTCCTGGATGACTTTAACCTTTTCTGTAGTGGCTGGTAAAAACTCTAGGAGCACAATAGATGACTCTCATGGGTTGGTACAGCACAGTGGATACCTTCAAGGTCACTTGTACAATGACTCAAATGGTGAAATAACAATGGTCTAATAGTAACTGTTGTTATTTGAAAACTCCACTAATAGTAGGTTATCCTCATAAATACAGAAAACGTATAACATGTAATCTTGCAACATATCCTCGAGAACTTGAATAGTCTACTCAGTCTGACCATCATCCTGGGGGTTAAAATTCATTCTCAAATGTAGCTGAGATCCAAAATCCTCCTACAATCTCTTACATAACTGATATATAATGTAAGTATCATTTTCAGAAATGATCATCGAGGGAGATCCATGAAGTCAGTCTATCTCTTACATGTAGAGGAATCCTAATCTCTCTACTGAACTGTACTCCTGAATAACTGGAAAGTGGGTTGACTTGGTGAGTCGATCTATAATCACCCAGATGGAATCACGTCCCCTAGATATATACGGTAACCCCATAATGAATTCCATAGATATCACATCCCATTTCCACTCTGAAACCTGAAGGGGTTGAGCTAATCCCACTAGAACCTAGTGATCGTCCATCTCTTGCTTACAATTAAGGCATTGAGAAACAAACTCTACAAATCCCTTATTCATCCCAAGACACCAAATCTGATGTTAGAGGTCTTGGTACATCTTTTCCACACATGGATTTACCACCAAATGAAATATATGAAATTGAATCATAAACTAATTCCTCAACATAAAATATACCATCATGCATTATCTAAAAATAACTACAAGCTCCACACCTTTAAAAAAATGCATCTGGAGAATGTCCAGTGGATATCTGAGTATGTAGGGTCTCACAGTCAGTTTCACTAACTTATTCCTCCTTGAATCTCTATAAAATTTGATTGGTAACAAAAATAAACTGGAGGTATAATACTCTATCCCCATCCATAAAAGGTATCTATAATAAGGCCAATTTCTATAATGCCTTACTCAGCAACTGTGAACTAGATCCCCTAATAAGAGAATATACTACGATGTTCCCCTTCTTAGAAGTATAGACTATCTAAAAGTCACAATCCTGGGGGAACTCTAGACAATTACATGATATTATGTTAATTTCATTCTAAGTGAATATATACTTGAGACTCTTGTGGTCAAAATAGAAAATAAACCACTCACCCATAAATTAGTGTTGCCAGATATTCATTGTGAAGACTACCACTGCTAAATCAAGATCATGAGTCATATAGTTTGACCTTTTAGTATCAATTGAGGTAAACCATATGCAATAAATTCCTAACTTTTCATCACTACACAACCAAGTTTATTTCCCGATGCATCGCAGAACACTATGTACATGACACCCTCCTCATTAAACCTTGTGATGGGATCACTCATCATTCTTTGCCTCAGCTACTAGAATTTTTGATGTCACTTATTTGTCCATATGAAAGGATTAACATTTCATGTAATTTTTTTTAAGGGATTTGATATCCTGGAGAAGTCTGGTAAAAATCTCTAATAGTATCCTACCAACCCAAGGAATCTCTACACCACCATCACAATCTTGGTTGGCTCCCAAGCTAACATAGCCTCGACATTCATCATGCCCACTACTACTCCATCTTATGAGATAAAATGTATCATGAATTCGACCTCCTAAATCCAAAACTAAAACATAAATAGTGTAACACCATGAGATTTTTTGAATTATTTTTTTGAATTAATTTAATATTTTTGATATTTTTCATTTCAGACAAAATTGAATATAACTTCTGTTATATGAAAAAACCAAGTTATTATTTCTTTGTATGAAACCCTAATTTGAGGTTGTGAAACTTGAAAAACAAAGATTATATTGGGGTACATATAACATTGTGTTTTTATTATGTTACACACGATTTTTAATTCTTTTGATATCTTATGTTACATTCAAGACCAAGTTTAACTGAACAACAATTTACTTTTAATATTATCATTAAAATACTATTATGGTTACCACCTAACTATTGGAATGGAAATTAAAAGTAAGATTAACTAAATTTTAAAAATATAATTTAGGCATTTATATAAAATGAATTTGGGTTCATCAATTATATAGAAATGAAAGTAAAATTAGTTTGAAAATGAAGAAATCCATTTTATAAGAAAACTATTTTTCTATGTATAAAAACTATTTAATATTAATAAATTAAAAAACAAATATTTGTGAATTTTTTTAATAAAATTTACATATTACATATTCAAAAAAAATTAACACTAGTCCAAAATATTTTATAGGCCTAAGATATGAATAAAACCAATTTTATGAATAAAAATATATATTTTTCAAAATGGTAATTTTACCACATTTTAATGGGGAACTCGTTTTCAATTTATTTTTTGAAAATTTTAAAAAAATGTTTGAAAAAATAAACTTATTCTCTTATTTTTTGATTTCAAAAATTAAATTTGTTCAGTTTTTCATATTCTTATGATAAGTTTTTTATTTTGATGAATAGTGAAAACTTATGAATTTTAATTGAAATTAGATTTTTATTGAAATAATTTATAGTGTTAAATTTTATATTTTTTTTAAGTATAATTAAATAAAAAATTTATCATTTCATCTAACATAGTTCATTGGAATCAATTTCACATTGAATTTGGATAAAAATATATCTTTTGGACATTTTCACTTTAAAAGCTCATTTTCATGTTCTGTCGACGGGATTAATTTTAAAAAAAAATTAGAAAGTTATGTGTTTTTAATTATGAAAAAATTGATTCCATTTTTATTATAATAAGTCACTAAGTTATGAAATATGTCCTTTTTTTGGACAATATTAATAGTAACTATATTAATATTTATCACCACAGTTAAGGGTTGATCGGGTAATTAAGGGTAAATAATATTATAAATATTATAAAAGTACCTTAAAACTTCCCAAATGTTTTTTGAGGAATGAAATTTTACCCTTAACATATAAGTGTATAAATTTAAAATTTTAATTGACACTTATCCATGAAAATTACTTAAATATTATTGAACTAAATTATTATCAAAATGATACACTCTTACTTTTAATATGTATAATATATTTAATATTTAGTTAAATATAAAATATGCTCTATTATTTATATTATTATGAAATATAAATAATTTATCTGCATAATAGAAATTTATTTTTAATTTTTAGTGAAAAAATATTTATCATAAATAATTACAAAATGATGATGCAATAATTATTCAAATAATGAAAGAATTTATTAAATGATTATATAAATAATAAAAGATATATAATATAACTTAATTACAGTGATCCAGGATTTTTTTGGGTTAATAAGATAGGTTAGGAGTGTATTAAGTAATTTTTTTGAAGTTATATTTCCTTATTGATTTTCTTAAATTCAATGTAATAAATATTATAAAATTTACACTTATGATATTTTATGAAAATAATATTTTATTAGATTATTTAAAAATAAAAGAAATATTAAATAATGAATATGAGATGATATATGGTCTAAAATATATTAAATTTTCCATTAATGTTCCAATTAATACTTTTTATAATAAAATTTAATCCTATTAATATTAAAAATTGTGTTTACATAGTTAAAATTAAAATGGATTACCTAAGGGTAAATAAAAATGGTAAGGTTTAAAATAATACACAAAATTGACTAAAATATATTGGTTAATGTTATTAAAACATTATCATGTCTTATATTATAATAAATGGAATTTTGTAGGTATTTGGATTGATATTTAATTTATTAAAAATTAATATTTTGAGAAATTCCAAAACTGACCCTCCCCTCTCTTATAAAAGGGAACCTCTTATTATCTTTTCTTCACACTTCATAACCTATTTTTTCAGAAAAAATATGTCAACATATCCTCCAAACTTTCATAAATACATACTATGATCCTTAATTTTATAATAAATCCAAAAAAACATTTCTTGTGCATATCAAAAGAAAATACCCAAAGTATAGGTAACGTTCATTAGTGAACATTTTCATTTTTTTTATTTCATGAACACATTAAATTAGTCTTATTAGATGATTATATAATTAAATTATTATTTGAAATATACTGAGTTTTTTTCTTCGAATATTTTGACCTAAAATAATGCACACATTCATCTAATGGGTAACAGAGTTACCGTTCTTGTGTACAACGAATTATCGCCTCACAAAATGATTTTGTTTGGTTTTCTTTTACCACCTATCATGGTTGGGAATTATGAAGAAAACTCTACTTTTATATTATATATATGAAATTTATGATTTATTTATGCTTCTTTAAACATTACATAAAACATACATTCATACATTCAACTTTTTTGAAAATATAATAACCTCATTTGTGGACGTGTGAACTATATTCTCCTCCAAGTGATGTGAATCATTCACACATTACATGGAATTAATTAAGGTTGTGTTTAGTGAAATTATATTATATATATTAAATAATAATTATAATTGAATTATATTATATAAATATACACTTATATTTCATTTACTTTGTCTCTTTCAATACGACATGAAATGGAAGCAGCTTTCATGCTTACGTATGGTAGACTATCTCCATGAATGGTGTATTTCATTTTATATTTATATATTTTATAGATTACCATAAATATTTATATAATAAATTTAAATGAAATTTATATCACATTTATCATTCTTGAGATAATTAAATCATGATCTAATTATGATGACCAAGAATAACAATTCAAAATATATACAAGAAACAAAGTAGAAATTACCTGAAACATATCTTAAACATAGAATTGTTAATAAGTAATATAAAGTAATATTTAAGTTTTATATGGTATTATATATATATAAATATGGTTCTATAATATATTTATAATAAACGTATATTTATTATACATTTGTTTTTCATGAGTGTGATGAGTGTCAAGACATATAATAAGGGATTTTTATCTCACTTTTATTTCAATGAGACACATGATTTATACACTACTTTTTTTTCTACGTGGTGTATATACTGAACATAAATGTATTATATGTTTATTATCATTAATTTTTTTGTTATTTAAATATTCATTTGTTCATCTCTCTTTCATGGGGTTTATAGATCAAAAATTAACGAATCGATAAGGTAATTTTGTTTCTATTTTTTTCCTTTGAGACACATGTTAGATTATGAACCTATATTGTTTTAAGATATATATAAACTACCATTTTTAATCTTTTATCATGAATCCCATTATCTTTATTATATTTTAGGCTTCATGTAATTTTATTCTGTCTTCATTCATAAATTTGTGTTCCTTTAAAATAATGTTTTCTAGAAATGTTTTAAAAGTGTTTTAAAGGATATTTTAAGAATTTTTATGTGAAAAGGATTTAAAATATGTTCAAAATAGTTTTCATATATTATTTTATAATTTTTCAATTTTATTCTAAATGAAATTGTTTTTAAACATTTTATGATTTAAAAATTGTTTTTCAAAATGTAAAGGAAAGTTTCGTCAAGAATTATATCAAATGATATTTCAAAATAATTTTCCATCTAAGATAACATTATTTGATGTTACATAGATTTTATTTGGGATATGAACCAAGGATACCATTATTATTCTTTCTCTAAATGTTTTATTTTAATTACGGATTGATATTTATGAGTTTTTTTCTTTTCCATGAGTTATGTTATAATGAAATGTTTATGAAACCTAATTTTTTATGCATTCTATGATGATTAAAATTATTAATGCACAAAAATATATAGTTTTTATTATGTGATGGGTGGGACCTATATCTCCCTATAATTAATTGGGTAATTATTTTTATCTCATGAGATAAACATGGCTTTAATAGGAAGTGAACTTGGTTCGATAAATGATTTTATCCACTACGATGGTCTTAGTATTGAACCTTGACTACTAAGATGGACATCTAAGTGAACCATAAATACCAAGAAGTTATGAGGAGTTAAATCATACTAATAAGATATCCTTGGTAGTGATTCCTTGAGTACTATAGATATAATTTTATAGTCTTATGTGTATGCCACAATTCCATGTCTTAGGTTATGCTCTCATAGAATATGTTCTTTGATTGTTTATGAACTTATATGATTTATTCCATGACATGATATCATGATATGTGTTATACATGATATTATTTTAAAAATATATATATAAATATTCCATATGATTGTTTTACGATTGATCTATCCATTTTTTACCCTTACTGAATATCTAATCTCACCCTTACTTTTGTTTCTTTTACCCAGGATATGAAAAAGGTATTAAGTCTAATATGTAAAAAAGGGTTCTAGTTATGAAGAAAAATGAGGGATAAGATATAGATATGTAATGAACCAGTTGTTTATGTTTCCATGTTTTAAAAGGCACTAAATTAATATAGTATTTATGAATGTGTTTGGGTAATGTAAGAAATGTTCTATAAAAATGATGTAATGTCTATATACGTAAATATTGAGTCATTATAGTTGGTATCATATCAAAGGTTTAGTAATCCTTTGAAAACTAGAATGAGAAAAAATTTGTGAGATCCCTATGGATATTTATAAGGATAATTTTATGTATTTACCTAAGTATAAGCCTGTGGTTTCATAGATTGAAAAGTAGGTGTCATTATTTAGCCATCCTAAAAGTAATTTTTCAAAATTATGTGGTTTTCTTCTATGAGATTATTTATCACACTATGCTTTCTAGTATTAGTCAATAGAAAGAACTAGAAGGAATAAGGTTAATATTTAATGTTTAAAATGTAGAAATTATGGGAACTATGAAAATATATATCCAATGTTGGAATATCATGAAGAAAATCAAAAAGGTGGAATGAGTATTCATTATACGGCTGAGGGATAAGATACTAAAAATGACATGTGAAAGGTATGGGTTGTTTTAACAATATTTTCTATATTAAACATACAAAGCATGATTATATTGAGGTTGACCAACCTTAACACGAGATTCATATTTCATATTTGATGAAAGATTAAGATGATAAAGCATGAGTAATGGTTTAAGAATAAAGTTGGAGGATTGATGTGTATTTTTTTGGAATTCAAATATTATGTTATTCATATGTTTGGTATGTGTTAAACAATAGTTAATATATGATATATAGGGATCAATGATAAACTATTTTTTTATAAATTTAGTGACCTTATCTTTAAATTTTTTCACTTTCATCTTTTGGAATGATTATAAGGTTAACCACTTGTGGAACGGTTTATGTTAAACTTTGGATGAGGATTTTGATATTAAAGTATTATCCCCCATATGAGGATTTATTCATGTTAGATAACATGTGCTAACCATTTTGTTATGATGATAAATATAAATAAAAGGAATATCTTTTCATCATATTATGGATCTTATTATCCACTAGTTTTGAAGGTATAATAATTTCAACTTTATTTTGTGGAGTAAGAAATAAAGCTAAGATTGATCAAGGCACAACCAAAGAGTGAGATTTCACTTATGAGATAAAATTAAGTAAGTATTTCTTATTGATATATTTTGAAATAAAAGTTTATCCTATTATCATAATTTTTTATGAATCAATGACCTTTTCCAGACCTATTTGGTTTAATATTTTGTGGCCATTAATCCTCTAATGACTATATTCTCTATCACTCTCCATCAGAGCATGATAGTTTTATCTTTTATTTCCATGTTTTCACAATCCACCTATGTTCTCCTATGTGGAAACCTATTTATGAGTTATTTTTTTAATCATTAAGTTTCCAAATTTACCTTTTTAAATTAATTTTTTAATATTCATTTTTATGAAGTGGGTTTCTGTGAAAAAAATCAAGTATTAATCCTTTTCTAAACAAAAAAAACAATTGGGGGGTGATTTCCATTTTAAGGAGTGTAGAATGTGACACCCCAATATTTTCTGTATTATTATTTTTTGAATTAATTTAATCATTTTGATATTTTTCATTTCATGAAACACTGAATATATCTTGTATTTTATGAAAAAACGACATTATTATTGCTTTGTATGAAACAAAAAAGTCAATTTTGTGCTATATAAATCACCTAGATTAGCTTACGGTACGGGAAAAATGATGTTTTTTCTTTGTTACACATAATGTTGATTTCTTTTGATAGCTTGTGTAATATACAAGATTTAGTTTAACCGAACAACAATATACTATTAATATTGTAATTAAAATATTATTATAGTCACCACCTAGCCGTTGGAATGGAAATTAAAATAAATACAAACTAAATTATGAAAATATAATTTATAAATGTATATAAAAATAATCATTTTTCATTAATTAGATAGAAATTAAAGTAAGATCTATTTGAAAATAAAGAGATTCCTTTTTTAAGAAAACTAATATTCTATGCACAAACCCCATTTTGTCTCAATAAATTAAACAACCCACTATTGGTGAATTTTTTTAATAAAATATATATATTATATATTTAATCAAATTCTTTTTTACACTCATCCAAGAAATTTGATAGGCATAAGATAAGAATAAATTTGATTTAATGAATAAAAAGATATATTTTTCAAAAAGATAATTTTACCACCTCTTAATGGAGAAACCATCTTAAATTTAATTTATGAACCTCTTATATTTTTTATATAAATAATAAACTTAATATTTGAAATTGGGATATCTAAATTTAAATTGGTTGAATTTTTTTATTTTTCTGATAAGTTAAATGTTTTGATGAATAGTGAAAAATACTGAATTTAAATTGAAAACAACTATTTAATTGAAATAATTTATATTATCAAATTATAAATTTTATTTGTTTTAATGTAGAATTACCTAAAAATTTTATCATTAAATCATATTTGAGTCATTTTAATCAATTTCACCTTGAATTTGGATATAAAAACATTTCAATCTTTTGGATGTTTTCACTTTAATAACTCGTTTTTCATTCCTTCAATGAGATTAATTTTAAATAAATTTTAGAAAATTATGTGTTTTTGAATTATGAAAAATATATTATATATTTTTCATCATAAGATACAAATTTATTAAATAGTTATCTTTTATTTTCAGGCCATAAGAATAGTAACTTTGTAAATTTTTATTATCATGGTTAAGGGTAAATCGAGTAATTAAGGGTAAAAAAATATTATAAATATTAGAAAACTACCATAAAACTTTCTCAAATATTATTTTATGAATTTAATTCTAAAATTAACACATAATTATAGAAATTTAATAATTTAATGGACACATGTCCATGAAAATAACTTAAATATTATTAAAATCTAAGGAGTGACAAAATGTCACACTCTTACTATTAATATTTTTAATATGGGGTTAAATAGAAGATATGATTGACTATATATATTGTTCTGAAATATAAAATATTTATCTACATCATGTAAATTTATTTTTTTTAGTTAGGAAATAATTACCATAAATAATTACAAAATGATGTAGTAATTATTCAATTAATGAACAGTCAATTAAATGATATTATAAATGTTAAAATAAATATAATTTGAATTAATTAAGGTGATAAACGAATTTTATAGGTTATTATTATATTTAGGGGTGTATTTTGTTAATTTTTTTGAAGTTATCTAATTGTATTGATTTTTTTAAAGTCAAAGTAATGAATAGTGTCAAAATTGACACTTATGATATTTTATGAAAATAATATTTTATTCAAGTATTTAAAAACCATAAAAAAATTAAATAAGGACAAGGGGATAATATATGATCCAAAATATATTAAATTTTAAATTTATGGTCCAATTTACACATTATATGTAAAAATTACATCCTCTTAATTTTAAAAACATTGTTACCATAGTTAAAATTAAAACGGATTAACTAAGGGTTAATCAAAATGAAAAAGTTTAAAATAATACCATAACTTGTATAAAATCTATTTTTTATGATATTAAAAACATATAATATCTTATATTATAATAAATTTAATTTCTATGGTATTTTTATTGATATTGAATTTATAATAGATTAATATTTTTTGAAATTTCAAAAGTACCCCTCCCATCTCTTATAAAAGGGAACATATTCTTCTATTTTCTTCATACTTAAGAACCTATTTGGTCCCTATAAAATGGTGAAAATATATTTCCAACTTCCCTTAGTTCATCATAGAAGAATTTATTTGGGAATAAAGTGAACCAATGAAGTTCTTTTGTTCAAATCAAAAGAATATACTCAAAGAAAGTGTAATGTTCATCAACGAACGTTTTCATTTTATTTGTTCCCTAAACCCCCTAAATTATTATTTTTACAAGATTATATAATAAAATAATTATTATAAATATACATATATTTTTCTAATATAGGGATTATAACTACACTTACACACACTTTCATCTAACGGGTAACGAACTTACTATTCTTATGTACGGTGAACTACCGCCTTACAAAACAATGTTGTTCACTTTTTATCTAACACCTCTCATGGATGGGGATTATGATGGAAAATATATTTTTATATGATATTTATGATATTTATATTTTATTTATACTTCTAGGAATATTATATAAAAAATACCATAATTCTTTCTATTTTGTGAAAATACAGTAACTTTTTTTGGATGTGTGGACCACTGCCTCATCAAAGTTATGTGACTCGTTCACATATTACATAGAATATATTAAGGATGGGTTTACTGAAATTATATGATATATATGACATAAAAAATATGATTTAATTATATTATATATATATTTATTTATTTATATATATATTTCAGCTACTTTCTTTCTTTGAATACGACATGAAATGGAAGCAGCGTTCATGCATACGTACATCCTACCGCCTCCATAAATGGTGTATTTCATTTTCTATTAATATGTTTTATATATAACCATAAATACATATATAATGAATATATAATAAATTTATATCATTTTTATCATTCTGCAAATAATCAAGTCATGATCTAAGTATGAGTACCAATAATAACAAGTCAAAACATGTATGAGAAACAAAGTGGTTATTACCCAAAATATAACTTAAACTTGAAATTGATAAAAAGAGAGTAATATAAAGTCATAAGTAAGTTGTACATGGTATTATATAAGTGAATATTTTTCGGTAATATATTTATAATAAAATTATATTTATTACACAGGAGATTTTCATGAGTATGATGAGTATGAAGACAGAAGGTAAGGGATTTTTATCTCACTTTTATTTCTATGAGACACATTCCATATACACTACTTGTTTATTCAATGTGGTGTATATAAAGAATATTATTATATTATATTATCCTTATCCGTAAATTTATGGTTATATACATATCCATTTGATGATCTCTCTTTCATGGGATTTATGGTTCAATAATTACCATATTGGTAGGTTAATTTGGTCTCAATTTTACTTCATTGATACACATGTTATGTTATGAACCTATATTATTTTATGAGGTTTATATAATTATATTTTACATGTTGTATCATGAATCTATTTATTTTCATGATATTGTAATCTTTATTTAATGTTATTCTCTCTTCGGTTAGAAATATGTGTTTATTCATAACAATGTTTTTAAAAAATGTTTTAAAGCCTTTTAAATGATATTTTAATAGTTTTTCAGAAAAAAGATTTAAAAGATATTTAAAATAGTTTTTAAATCTTCTTTTTTAAGTTTTTAAGTTTATTATCAATGAAAAAGGATTGATGAATGTTTTATGTTTTAAAAATTTTTTCTCAAAAAGGAAATAATATTTCCCTCAATAATTAATTAAAGTGATCTCTAAAAATAGTTTTATATCTATTATAATGTTATTTGATGATACTTATGTTTTAATGTGGATATGACACAAGTATACAATTCTTATTCTTTCTCTGAATGGTTTATGTTTATGTTGGATTGATTTTTATGAGTTATATTATGATGAAATGATTATGAAACCCACTTTTTAAGGGTTCTTATATGATTTAATTATTTTGGAACACAAATATGTGGTTTTAATTATGTGATGAGAGGGATCCATATAAACCTCTAATTCATTGACTAATGATTGATATCTCATGATATAAACATGGATGGAACGAGGAGTGTACTTGGTTCAGTAATGGACTTTGTCTAATACACTGGTCATGGGATTGAACCATGACTACTAACATGGTTATGTGAGTGAACCATGACTACCAATATGGTATGGGGAGTGAAATCATACTACTATGTTAGAATTATAAATTATTCCTTTACTACTATGGAAATCATTTTATATGCATATGTGTATACCAAAATTCAATGTCTTATGTTATGATATCATAGAATTTGTTCTATGATTATTTATGAACATCTATGATTTATTAAATGAAATAATATCAGGATATTTGTTATAGAGGATATGATTTTCAAATGTTTTATTTATGTATATATTCCTTATGATTATGTTATGATTTATCTCTCTCTTGTTTACCCTTTCTATGCATCTAATCTCACCATTTATTGTTTTTATTTTCACCAGGATTTAAAGAAAAGTATTAAGTCTGATATGTAAAAAAAGGTTCTAGTTATGAAAAAATAGATGGAAGAAGAAGTATATGTGTTATGAACCAGTTGTTTATGTTTCGAAGTTTCCAAAGGAAATAAATTAATATGTTATTTAGCTGTCTGTGCATGTAATGTATTAAATTCTCATAAAAATTAATTAATATCAATGTATATAAATATTGGGTCATTATAGAGAGCTTCCCATAAAGATAGTGCTCTTGGAGTATGTCCAGAACCATCATCAAGTGTCTTGTGTGCTCCTTGGATTTCAGGTACACTTGGATGTCGTCAATGAAGGCCACCAAAACCAGTCTAGGAAAGGATAAAAGACATGGTTCATGTGTCCCGTGAACACTCCTAGGGTGCTCATCACACCAAATGGAATCACCAAGTACTCATTGTGATCATAGAGGCATAGGAATGTTTTATTTGGTATATCCTTGCCCCATACTCACAACTGGTGATTGCCTGATCTGAGGTCAATATTCAAGAACCATCTTTTCCCTCTCAAATGATCAAGAGTTCATTAATTTTTTGTAGTAGATACTTGTTCTTTATGGTAACCTAGTTTAGGATATGGTAGTCCACACATAACCTCAATCTCTCATCCACCATCTTGGCAAATAAATTTGGGGCTTCCTAAGGTGAAAAACATGGTCTTACAAAGACCATATTCTGCATGTCCTCCAAATACAACCTCAGCTCGCGAATCTCTGTGGGATCCATATGAGGTTCTAGCATAAATATTGAGGTCATATTGATGTGTATAATATATATAATTCTATCTCCTGGTATGGACATAATCCAAGAACATCCCCGGGATAGGAATATTCATACTCTTCCACTGTTGTAGGGAATTGGAAACTCATAGAATACATTGCACCAAGGGTCATTATAGAGAAATAATTAGTAATCTACTTCACCCTACGATGCATGAGTCTATCCTATAATGTCTAGGTTTTTATTTCACCCATAAATAAAAAAACATGACTCATCACTACAGACACACTGCATCCTCTTCCTAAAATAGTATATATTGACATGAATAATAGATAAATAATACATACATAATATAAAATTGTAAGACCTCATCACTAAAAAAAAGAGATCCCAAATGAAGTTGTCACATCAAAGAGTCAGGCCACAATATTAGTAGAAGTGTGTGATTTCTAATTCACCTACTATAAGAGTCTCTAAGTCCATGGCTTGAGCCAAGGCCTCAATCAGAATCTCTAAGTCTCAAACTAGATAAGTGGAAGTAAAGGAATGACTTGAACCTATGTCTATCAGTATTGTTGCTCTATGAAAAGATGTATATTGTACCTTTTATCATCCCTAGTTCCTCTAGGTCATAATCCTTGACCTCCTGGGCTACTCTCTCCCATATCCCCCATCTCCCTGAGCTTGGTAGGGAGCATTAGGGGTGGTGGTGGTAATTGATCAAAACATATACCACCTATAGTTTCTCTCCAATATCTTATTCCACATCCTACCACTACCTCTACCTAGGAGGCCCCTTCAATGTCTCTTTATCACCTGTACAACATGTGGTGTAATCTCCTACAATATTTCCCCTATCATGAGAAGAGTAGATCTACCTCTCCATAGGATGAATAGATCCATAATGTTATACATGAACCACATAACCTCTATCCTAGGATCACCCCTTGAAATTTCTCACATGTCCAGGTCCCTGATTATAATTCCATCTCCCTGCTGTAGAAGTATCTACTCCATAGTTCCCACTATTGGTAAGAATTTTATGCATATACTTAGCCAAGAAACTCTCAAAAACCAAGGCACGCTCTATCACCCTAGAATAATTAGGAATGCATAGAAGTATTAAGATGGATTTGATGTTTCTAAATAGTCCTTTCACAAATGTTTGATCCCAAAATAACTTATCACAAACCATATCCCTAGAGTACCAAGAGAAGCTTGTGAACCGCGATGAATACTCAGCTACTATTTTGTTACCCTGATAATGTTGTAGAAGATCCTGGATGTATATATCCCTCAATATAGATGAATATAACTTTTATTTGATAAGTATCTTCAAATATAACCATTATATAGTTTCCTTGTCATAATACTAGGTCACTAAACCCCACCATCGTACTATAGATCCAAGGAGAAGTCTCACTTCCAAAAACACTATATGATCTGCTGGTGTTTTAACAAGATGGAAAACTCACATCACTACCTTAATCTAGTTCTCACCTTCTTATAGGTCAGTATCACCTACAAAATTTATGGGTTTATCTTGTTTAAACTCATAAAGCACGCTTAGTTTGTACACCTCATCTTTTCGTACAAATATCACCATCTACTAATCGATAGATGGTGGTATAACTGGTGCACCACCTAGAGGTAACACCTCTAGAGAAGGTCCTTGTATGGAAGCATCATCACTGAGGGGATCATCCTCTTAATATTTTTGTTGGATCTTAGTTTTCATATATCATGGAGGCATCCTAAAATAGATATTATGTACCACAGATAGTGATTATATCTGAAGATCTTACTTAAGATGGACTTGGAAACCAAAAACCATTCTTATATGATGCATGTACTAATTTTTTATGTATAATTAGTGTCTACATGTACCAAGTTGAGAGGTGGGTGGTCAGAGTTTTGGTTTTTGGATTCATTAGCTCTTGTACCAAAACTGAAGTCTCTAGCCAAAAATCCAAAATCAAAACACTTAACACTATTTTCCTTACCAATCTCATAGAATTTATTCCTAGGTAGAACTGACTCTATGATACCACTTTTTCATGACCCATACCAATATGGATCGTGTTGTGACTACCCCAAACCCACTTCCAAAAGGCCAGGGGCTAGCGACTAGCACCAAGTAGGCATATCACTGACATGGTAGGTCTTAAAAAAATATACCTATACACATGAATACGTATCTAAGTCCATAAATTACAGAAATGTAAAAAAACTAATAAACTATTCATTAATAAACCAAAATCCCACCATCATAATATGAAAATAAGTATTGGAAAGAAAAAAGTTCCAAATACAAGACCACCATTAAGAAACTAAAAACAAGTCCAACCTAAAATTATAGAAGGGGACTTCTGTCAAGGTAATTATAGGAACACACCTCATTATTTCAAGATCAATAATCTATGCATGGTCTGGGTCCCTCTTGGACTCCATAAAATGGTTGAACTTCTGTATAAGATAAGACACGTGTAGTCAAATCTCATTCATAGGTGAGTATAACAATACTTAGTAGTACATTCTGAAGTCACTAAGAATATAACATCAAGAATAACAGTCATATCATCACCAGTATATGTCTCCAGTACATATAATATAATATCCTGATATACTCAACCATGATATAAAAAACTCAAGGTAAATTCAAAATTTTAATTCCAATATAGGAATCCTACTTAAAGGTTACACATAGAACTCATCTAAGAGAACACGCACTACTAGACAGATAGAACTGATGGAATCTGTATGAGATGTACTAGTAATCGTGTCTCACCATAATATGTATACCCTCGAAATAAGATCAAAACAATACATCGATGAGTATCTCACAAAATTACATGGGGTATACTAAAAACTCAATCTGGAATATCCTTCTATGTAGAGGATCGACGTCCATGTAGTGTTGATCAAGATGATATGACGAACTCAAACTAGGGAAATATTATGATAGAGGATCTTAGTTTGGGTCACATGGAAGCATTGAAACAAGTCTATCCAAGAAGTCCCTCTGAAAGGATCACCATCATATTTGTCAGGCAAGATTCCATACTAACCCTCAAGAAATGGATTAAGGGAACACTCATTAATTAGGAATGTCCATGATAAAGAGTACAAGGGATATAATCCTTCTCTAAATGGTTAAATGGAATGTACTTATAGTATATGTCATGTCACTCTATCATCGGTTCCTTCTTGTGCATCACGGCCCATTCTCGTGTAAGTGGCCATGCTTGATTACATAGTGTGTCCAAGATCGTGTACTCCTAACCGTGTCCATTTCTTACTGGTTGTGTCTATGTCCAGATAGACATATCTGTGTACAATAATCTATGCTCATTCCCATATACCTTCCCAGGTAACCATCAAATTTCCACACACTGTGTGACAGGGGTCGCACACCCTATGATATGTATCTTCTGGAATAAACCCTAGATCCACACTAGGGGTACCCACAAGTCATTTAATCCTATATAACAGGTCATGTACTATGGGATTCCATAGAACCCGTGATTCTTACTTCAACTTCATCGACCAGTCCTATAGTTTTCAATATATCCATGAATAATGCCAATAAGTATAGATCTATATTGGCCAACCCTTTCCACCACCACCCACTAGAGTTTAGCCATCAATTTTTCACTCCAAACAATCATATCCATGCCATGTTGCTATCAAATTTACAAACAGAAAGAATATGTATTGAAGAACCAAACCCATTACATTGTCACCATTATCTAATATCAATCCCCTCATTAATCAAAACCCAAATCTGTGATATCAATCTGTTGTTCTAAGAAACAGGTTCACAATGATTGATTAACTGGTACTTCATCAAGCTGCCAGTCAAAAAAATACTTGTGATGAACACATTAAAAATAGTGAGACAAAATCAAATAAACATGTAAAAGAGGAATAAAACATACAATGTGTTTCATTGGCCTTAATCCAATGAAGTTAGAATGAAAAATGAAGAACCATAACAAATAAATAATTCTCTCAATAATACCAGCATATAAAATCATACCTGAAATATGACCAATCCAAAAATCAATCTATTAGTTGATTGATTTGTGTTCATCATAGAAATAAACAAAAAGGTAAATAATCAAAATAAAATAACATCCTACCTCAATTTGGATCAATTACTTGTAAAGAATGATTCTTCCTTGTTGTCATTACAATATTCCCTGAGTTCCATCGTATACTAGTCGATAATCCACAATTTGGTCATCGCTCATCAATAGAAGCTCCCCCAGTACTCTCCAATGGATCCTCTTTATTTGTATGGATATGCGGCTAACCTATATAATTTTCTATAAAATCATTTATATATAAAATTTATTAGGTTAGAGTAATTTATTTAAATAAATTATTTTTTGAATTAATTTATTTAAAAGTATGTCCACGATCATGCCCACCCCCGAAATTCCATCGCACTCCCCGATTATATCACGCCTAGGGTAAAACCTATTGTCTGAACTCAATGGAGGCCTCATATTTCTGATCAAAGAATTTTTTAGATGTTATTATATATTTTATTAAAATCATCCATGACTATATTTAATATATATAATATATTTCAAAAATTAATTCCGCTCACACTGGGCATAGTTCTCTCACACCATCTTAGCACCTAACACCATAAATAATCTATATAATATACCAAAGAAAAACATGGAAAATCATAATCGTTACAAGGATAAGTTCATTGAGCACATTTATATTGAAGTGTTGTGAATATATCATCTAATAAATTTAATGAATAGAATTCTCAACCAAAGTAACTACCCAAACTCCAATACGTCAATTGTAAGGAGTATATAAGTTCTTCCAAAAAGTGTATTAAACCAAGGGTTTATATCAATAATCAGCATCAACAACATCACAAGCCCAAGGATAAAGGTAAGTCTTATAGTATCACAACTATTGAAGTGGTTCATGAGATCAAAGTGGTGAAACGTACAATTATCATCTACTAAATGTCTTATTTGATTCTAGGGTTACCCACTATTTTATATCTGAATAATTTTTTATGAGTATCACATACCCACCTCCATTCGTAGATATTTAATTATCATTGAGAACTCCTAAATATGGGATGATTAAATCTTAAGTGTATATCTTCTATCTGATAAAATTTTATGGGAATTGTTTTCTAAAAATATTTTTGTGCACCCTATCGTTGAAATAGATGTGATATTGGGCACTAATTGGATCTATTTTTATTTATCCTATACTAATTTTCAAGGAATATAAGTAACATTTGATATTCTGAATCAATGTATGATTGTTTACCAGTGTGAGGATAGACATGAATATCCAATGGAAATAACTTTCTTTATATAGGTCTTACTACATATTCACGAGGGGTACATATCTCAAATGATTGGGTAGAAACTAATAAATTAATAAATGCCTATTATTTTTAAATATATCCATGTATTTACAGAACCATTTCATTATCCTACCCTAAATCATGATGTTGAATTCTCATGATACCTCATTCCTAGTGTTATAATAATTTCAAAGACACCTTATATAATGGTCTTGATTGAATTATAGTAATTGAAGAAGAAACCCTAGGAAATTTAGAAAATGGATATATATACCTGCTTTTCCCACCATGGGTGGACCTATTAATTTTTTGAGGATGAAATATGGTTAAATGCATCATTTCTTTGGTTATTGATAAATTAAAAAGATCACTATTAAGAACAATTATCGAGTACCTTGTATTGATGAATTGATTGATCAACAGTGAGAAGTTCAATACTTTTTAAAGATTTATTTCATTTTTGATATCACCAATTGAGGGTTAAAAAGGAATATATACCCAATACATCCTTCCATATGAGGTATGGTTGTTATGAATTTATACTGATGCCATTTGTAATTACCAATGCATTCTCTATATTCATGGAACTAATGAATGAAGTCATTAGTGATTACCTTGATCAATTTTAGGTAGTATTTATATATAATATTCTTATATATTAAAATTTAAAGTAAGACCGTGAAGATAATTTGAGGATTGGGTTGAAGACCTTGATAAAAGATAATTTTTGAATTAAATTTAGAAATTTTGAATTCTATCAACAGAAAGAATCATTCTTGGTTTATGTAATCATAAGTGTGGGAATATCAGGGGATCCTTAAAGGAACGAAATAATTAAACAATGTCCTAGTCCAAAAAAAGTGATCTATATACATATATTTCTTGGTTTAGATGTATACTACCAAAACATTCTGATAAATTTATCACGTCTCTCAAATCAAATAATTAGTTGATATAGAAGGGAGCCAAGTTTCTTTATACTGATGAATGTGAAGAGAATTTCAAGGAAATGAAACGAAGGTTAGTAACTAAACCAATTATTACATTACCATATAGTATAGAATGTTTTTTTATTTATAGTGATACATTTAATACACTAGTGTGTGTTTTTATATATAATTCAATGACTGTATAATATTTCTCTTCAAAATTAAATGTCCATGAGTAAAATTATCTGACTCATTATTTGGAGCTATTAGTGGTATAATTTAAATTTTAAAATTTTATGAAATTATCTATATGGTGAAATATTTGATATATATACTAATAATAAAATATAGAAGAATATTTTCTCATAGAAATAGATAAATATAGACCAAAAGAGAATGTTTTAGTTGACTCTAAATTATGATCGCTCAATAAATTTCTACCCTAAAAAAGGTGATCAAGGTGGCTAATGCTCTAAGTCAAAATGACCATGATATTTTTCCCATGATGAGGATTGAAAAGATATAATACTTATGTATTTTTATATTATAGACCTTAAAATCATATAGAATATATAATGATTCTACCTTTCATGGAATAATGTTTAACCATCCATCCTTTTGATGATTAAAGAGGTGTAAGAAGAAGATATAAAGCTACAAAATAACTTAAGGAATGTCCTTGGGTTAAATTAAGATAGTAATGGAATGATAAGCTTTATGAATCAGATATGTGTCCCATCGGTACTATAATTAAAGAAATTGATATTGGATTAATAATATAGCTCAGCATTCTTGATTCATCCTCAAAGAATGAAAATGTATATGGATCTCAGATAGTATTTATAATGTAACAATAAGAAAAGGGATATTTCATAGTATATATCTCAATTCTTGGTAAGTTATCAAGTTAATGTTGAACATTATAATTATAAGGGGATGTTATAATCATTATCTACACCATAATGGCAATGATAAAATCTCCATATATTTTTAAATAGAACACCCCAAAATATATAAATTCCATAATTTCATTTGTGTTGTAGTCAATTTCCTTATGAATTCATCATGTTTTGTTGCTATTAGAGAAGATTCATATCTTGTGCATATTTCTATGATATAAATTAAGGAAGTGGTATGTTTTTATATAGTGCCACATTCTATTGTTTCTGATCGATATCTGAGGTTTACCATAAAATTTAGAATAAGTCTTCATCAATATTTGAATTCAAAATTGAGATTTACTACTATATATATTCCTTTGATATATGGTCAATATAATAGAACCATTAAAACCATAGAATATATGTTGAGATATTTTTCTTTATATTTAAAATTTGGTTTGGATCAACACCTTTTTTCAATCATATTTTCTTACAATAATATATTTCACTCAAGCATTCCTATGGATCCTTATGAATCATTCTAGGGAAAGAAGTAATGGACACCAAAAATCAGGGATAAAGTTGAAGAATTAATGAATTTTGGACTGGATATAGAAGAGGAAATGGAAGATAATTTTAGATCCATTTGGTAACATATCAGGGTATCTCATAGTAGATAGAAAATGTATGCTAACAATCATCATTGATATATATAATTTGAATTTGGTGATAAGGAATTACTTCAAATATGTTGTTGGAAGAAAGTTATTATATTTAGAAATAAAGAAAATATAAGACCTTGATATATCTTTCCATTTGAGATTCTTGATTTTAGTAAGGTGATAGATTAAATCTTGTTAATTTTAATGTACCTCTCTGATGTTCATGATGTGTTCCAATTGAGCCCACTTTGTTTTGTGTTATATTTATTATCAGTTTATGTCAATAGTTATTTCTATTGGAGATTATCTTGGTGATCCATTCATTGAAAAGAATTTTAATTAGTTAATGTTTGATATATTTACAGCCAAATGAATAATGATTTCAAATGGAATATTTGATTATAGATAAATAATTATGAACGCCGTCATTTTCTATGGGAATTTGACACTATTTATATGGGACTTGTTATAAGATATGCCAACTTGACGATAGCTATAAGACCATGCTCAACCACTACTATGTTTGGCACTAGGTAAACTAAATCTAGACAAAGTGTCTTTTAATATAATTTGTATAGTTTAGGTAGAGAGTGAACATAGGGTGTGCATGGGGGTTGTTTAGGTTCCATGCAATGGGATGGTATACACCTTGAAGGAACGTGTGTGTAAGTGTGTCTCGGTTCCTACCTGGGTACTATGGTTAAGAGGATGGTTTGTTTTCAAGGATAATTAACCATTAAATTATACATAAGTGAATTTAATGTGGGACTCTAAGGTTGGGTTACTATTCATACACTTATTGAAACTCAAGAATAACGACTTTGTGTTGTGTTTTTTCATCTTTATTAGGAGAAAGAAGATTATGCACTATGTTTGTATCTTTCAAAAAACATTAATAGAACATCAATCCATATTAATTGAGATCAATAAATAAGCTTTAGACAATAAGTGGTTATGATTGAAGTCACTAAGAAACTGCATGTTGTTAGACCTACCTCAAGTGAATTTATATTAGATGAAATTATCATGTGCATTGAGCTTCTGAAATATATATGACTAGATGTAAGAATAGTCATATTGAATTCCTGAGACATTATTAACTATATAAAGTTTATTTTTATAACCCATTAAAAGGAAGTGTCCACATTAATATCCAAGACTTACCATTTGATGAAGTGATGATCGAATGCATGATGAAACATGGATCAAGTGCATGAAGAACCTAGATGATCCATGATCTTCACATGTTGATTAAAACTATTTTCTTGAAGGATAATTGACCGTAACAAATAATATCTACCATATGGAGAAATATTCGTGAGTTTCATACCAAAAAAATTAAATAAGAAATAATAACTAATATTTTCGTGAATATGCATGCATACGATGAATATGACAATGTTGTGTTGTATAGAGATTAATAATTCTATGTTTCAAGTTGATAAGGTGTTGTGGAATTTTTGTTTATAGATAAGATAGATGATAATGTTCATATATTAATAATTTTATGAGGTATAAATGAGTTCATGCATATATGTTAGTTTTATATAGAGTTATATATGAGTTTAAGGTGTTTTCCACACCAACATCATGCAATAAGATTATATGTTCTGTTGTTTGTATGTTGGATTTCATGGAGATCACATGAATATCTTGATGATGAATGTTAGTCTTGTAGTGCGATCTCTATGAGAATCAAAAAATGAGATCAATTGGAAACTCATACATATTCTTGATATATAGTGAATGGAAAGGTTATGAATTTTTACTCTTATAATATGACTTTGGTTTTGAATATAAGGCTTTGATTATCGTAATACTCTTTCATCATTAATATTTTGAGTGTAATTCTTTTGAAAGACATATTATTGAAAAAACATGATGATTATTTTATTACATTATTAAATTTTAATATCATCATTCAATGGAATGTTTCATGATTAAATATAGTGAATGAGAGAGAGGGTTTATGAATCAATGAAGTTTCAAAATATCATTAAAAGGGAATGAAAATATAACGAAGTCTAAGAATAAATTAATAGATGAGTTTAAATACAAATAAGAATAAATATTTAAGATTCGGTTGTGGTTTTAATGTGTTATATACTAATAATTAATTAATTATGATAATTATAGAAACAAAATTTTTAGTATAAAAAATCAAGGAAACACATGTGATACATAAAATTTAAGATATTGATGTTTAAAGAAGTGAAATTTAAGGAAGATTCAAGTATGTGATTTATAGTAAATATCCAATGCGTTTATATATACATATATATATAATGTAGGTTTAATAAAATGGGATAAAGTCAATATATAACCTATTAAAAACTCATTGTATTAATGTTCTAAGAGATATAGTGATACATTCCTTACACACAAATGAAGAAGAATAAGAAGGATAAATATGTTTCGCCTTTCCAACTATACACTTTTTTTAGGATTAATATTTGTGATATATAGTGCACTTGTTTATGAAATGATCCTCATGCACTAAAGAATAATTAGAATGAGAATAGGTGGGGTACATTCTTTATTTTATCATATTCCAACCATTTATCTGAGAAATATATCATACAACATCCAGTTGTAAAAGTATAAAGTTGTAGAGGTAGCCTACTTCACTTCTAAAAGTGAGGAATGAAGATCACACCTACATTGTCTAGGAGGAACACACGATTTTATTAGTGATATACTTCAAGGAGATACAAGCCTATTCCTATATCTCGTGAAGAAAGTTGTGGCTTGCTATGGAACTGGTTTGTGCTAGTGTTTTATAGGTACAAAGTTCATAGCCTTTCCCAAGATTCTTGTGATAATAAATAGGGAGTTTTTCATCTAGTATAATAACCATGTTTCAATAAGATTATGTTCATCCTTCTTATAGGATAACCTTTATAACAAACAATGGTGTCGGGTGATTTTCTATTTATATTCCATGAATAAAAACCAAGGAATAAATAAAGTGATGTAAAAGAGATATCTATTCACTGTATAAGTGATGAGGTGAAATAGGGATAATGTTTAAATTGGTAATAATTAATTCTACACTAATTCAGTATGAAATCCCAAGACCCACACTCCTGGATCCAGTGCTAAAATCATTATCTTTATATTTATATATTTGATATAGATAAAAATGGCCCAATTTTATCCATTAAAAATTTTCAACATCAATCAGAAATATTATATCGCTTATATACCCAAGGAAATTTTAGGTTTAGAGATTTATATAATTAATAATAACTCTTACATAACAAAACCCTTGTCCTCAATAGATAATTTTTTCCGTACTATACCTATATTTTCTTACTTCACAATAAGTCTTAAAAATCTCACTCAAAATCATTCACAAATGAAATTTTTATAGATATAATTTATTTAACATTATTCTTTATAAACTAGGGAAAATAAAACATAAGAAATGTGAGTTCAAATTATTAGTAATGGTAACCATAATAATTAAGAATTAAATTTAATTGGTGAGAATAAGATGAGAATAAGGGTATGATGACATAATAAAAATGAATGATCATAACATAAGAGAATTAATATCCATTAGATAACCAATCATGAAAAATTTCATAAAACCTTAACAAATACAAGAGTCATTGGAATCAATAATCATGATCCATGTGATGTCAATCTTGATCAAATGAAATATCAAATACACATAGAAACGATACAAAAAATGTTTTGGTGTCCTGGAACATTATCTTCATAACTTGGGTCAGAAATAAATAGATCCCAGTTAAATCCATATTAGATACAACATTGGTTAACCCCCTCCATCTTACCTTAAAATATAAGTAATATTACCTAATTCATTAGAGATCAATATTGGTCTCACCCACTGTATAAGTTATATCTAGTTCACCCATTTTTAAAAGCTACATCATGTTCACTCATTCATATAAGTTGTATTTGGATCACCTATTATATTAAAATGTATCTTCCTCACTAATTCATATAATATTTATCGATATAACCCATTTGTATAATCCATATTGGGGTCAAATGTTTATATAAGTTGTATTAAGCTCACCCATTCGTATAAGTTATATCGGTATCACCCATTACTACAAGGTATATTAGGATCACTAATTCTTACTAGTTATATATTTCACTCCCATAATCATCAATAATTTCCAAGTACCATTCAATAATAAAACACTTACAATCTTATGCTTTTCAACATAACACCCTGGAAAACAACCATCATTCCTTTATAGCTTGGTTAACTTGAGGAAAAAATGGGTTTTCATGAAAATATATTTGAAAAAATCATCATATTCCATCAATAGAAAAAATATGGATGGTATCATAAGACTATATTCCTAGTGAAATACATAAATTATTAATTTATTTTGAAATAAACAAAAATACACATAAAATTTAATAAAAAATATTTCTTAAAAAACATGGGAAAATCTATTATTGTTTTCATACCTTTAAAAACTATAAAATCATAAAATATTGAGAAAATATTTTTTCTTTGAAATTAACCTTGAAATATTATAAAATAATTTCTAAATTAAATATCAATCATGATGGAGGGAAAATCTGTTCATGCTATAAATGCTAAAAATTAAGATTATTTTCAAACATTTTGTAAAGTGTCAAAAGAGACCCTTGTTGAAAATGTTAAGAAATTTACTTTTAAAAACTCTTAAATGAAGGTAAAATATTATTTAAAATAAATTTCAAAAATAATTTATGTTTATAAAAGAACATTCTTGAATTTTTTTTTCAAAAACCTGGATATTTGAGAGAAATATTCTTGATCTGAAAGAACATACATCACTGTCACTTTCAAAAACAATTATTAAAGTTTCTTTAATTAATAAGGTCAGAAATATAAATTAATCATTCAAACTACATTCATAACCATAATGGAATAAAATATATTTGGTTTAAGAAAATAATATAATATCATTTCCTCCAAAGGAACCTTGAACATAAACAATCTCGAAAAGAAAGAGGATTGTAACATAAAGTCATTACCTCTTTGGTAACTTTTGAATAAAAAATAATTGGAATTAAGAATATGATATGGATATATAAATCCCATGAATTATTGTTAATTAATATTTTAAAATTAATTCATGAGTTATTAAGTTCCCCATACAAGGAAATTGTGGCGCCTGACATTAAACATGTCTCAAGAAAATGAGAGTGAGACAAGGAAAACCCTTGAAAAGTTCATAACTATTGAAGTGATAATTAATCCATGAATTTATTATGTAAAAATATTTAAATAAACATAAAATAATTTTAAATATTTAATAAAACAATTTACTGATTAATACACTCAAAATCATGTAATAACAATGTAAATGAAGTAGAAGGATAACCCAATAGATGGAAATTGAGTTAATAAACCCATTACCCATTGGTAACTTTAAATTTAAATCCCCTTGGTTGAAAAATTATGAATTTTCACTTAAAATACAATGAATTATTAATTATTAATTAAATAATATCTAAATAGTGCATTATATACACCATATAAAATAGACAAGGTGGATGACATTAAAATATGCCTCAATAAAGGAAAATTGATATGAAGTCCCTTACTTCAAGTCCACACCTTCTATGTATGTCCTTTAAATACTATATAGTAAAATTATAAAAAATATTTCATTCTTTATTAACATTTTATAGGTTTATTAACTTAAAATTTAAATATTACTTTTCTTTATTTCAAGTACATATTTAAATACTTAATTTCTTAAGTCTGCATCGAGTATTTTGAAGTTGTTCGGTTAATAATTTCAAAAAAGAATAGGTAAGCTGATTGTGGTCAATGATGTAATTTTTACATCATCTACATAATAAAAAAAATGACATTATTTTAATTTATATTTATAAATTATATTATTAAAACCATAAATTAAATATGTTTATCAAAAAATAACTATATTACAATCATAGATACATTTGGTCATACATACACATAAGTAATGTTTGAATTTTTCAAAGAACGTGATGGAAAGAAGGTATGTATTATTTTATATTTATATAATAATTATTATATAATAAATACCATATTATTTATTTAAATACAATTATATATAATATTCATTGGATGTGCTTATGAAAAATGAATCACATCACTTCATGGAGGTGGTAATCCAGAGGTACACATGAAGAAAGTAATCATTTTTATTTCAATGAAATGGTAAGAAAAAAAATATATCATATATATCCATAATGATAATTATTTCATGAATATCATATATATATATATATATATAAATTAAATCCATCATTATAACCATCTATGATATTTTGGGATGGAAGATAAATTACATCGATTCATGAGGTGGTAGTCCACCATACACACGAACAATGGAATCATTTTCCATTTGATGAAAGCAAGATATGGATAAGGGTTATTCCATTAACATAAAAAATATAATTATATTTAAGATTATTTTTTTTATTATTTGATAATGTTTGAAGAATATTTTAATGTGGTAGAAGAATAAATAATACTAAAATATTTAGTTAAAAGTTATACCTCTTATTCATACAACCTCTTTTACTGTAATATTTAAGCTGTCTAAGGTTGGTATTAGGCCAAAAATCAGACCTCTATAACATGATAAGAGATATTGTGAAAGAATTTGGGTAGGTATTGGACAAATTAGTGGTTCTTTAATTATGAATAAAACGGTGTAGGAGGTTCCCTTTTATAAGTTAGGGGACGAGCACCCTTAGATTTACTCAAAGTATTAAATTAATATAAATGAATTTTCATGAAAAAAAAAATTATCCAAAATTATATAATTATAATATATGATGATTATGAGTCAAAATAATCTCATAAAATAATTTTTGAAGAAGTTCTTGTTTTTCTACCCTCATCTCTTAGTTTTAACATCTCATTAACCTTTTTGTCAATTATCGTGATATTAATGTTCTTTAATCTTTGTGGGAGAAGAAAGTTACAATAAAAAAATAACAAATAAATTGACCATGGTTGATATTTTTTACCACATCCCGTTATCTTGACCAATTATAGATTTTTTAAATTCTAAATTAATTAATATAAAATTATTTGTTATAAAATATCAATAATGTCATTTTTGAACTATTCACATAATTTGGCTTTGAAAACTACATAAAAGAAATGGAATTAGAATATGAAGCATTAGAAAAATATAATATGTCATATTTATCTTTATAATTCTGGTAACACTTTAAAGTACCCAAATAAATATTAAATTTAATTTTTTTAAATTCATTTACTTGATTTTTTTACTTCTTTCACAAGCACTATTTTTTCATTGCGTAAGCATTTAAAGAAACTATTTTTATACTGAAAACTAAAAAAACTATTATAAATAAATGAAATCACATTTCAAATTAAAATTTATAACCAAAATTATCCTTTTTTATCCTTAGGTAAAAAAAGTTAGATATTAAAGTCAAGTTTGTGACACTTTGTAATTTTACTTACATAAAATAATATAAATATAATTGTAAAGGGAAATGGGGCCAAAATTTCATATATTAGATTTTTTTATGGATAAATTCGAATTCCACCCACACAATTAAATTAATGAAATTTTTGGGTTTATTTTGAGACCTTATTTCAAGGTTTAAACCATTATTTGACCATTATACCCCTACTAAGGTGACTAAATATTTACCACAATAACTATTAATAATGATAAAAAAAGAGCCTATTTAAAAAAATCTCTTAATTAAAAATATATAATAAACTTTTCAACATTCAATTTATATAATTGGTATAAATTAATTTGAGATAAAAATGAAAAACACAATGATAAACAATTTTCTATAAAAATGTGTTTTTTAATAAAAATGTATTCATGAAAAATTAAACCATAAAATTGATTCAAATAAACTTAATTGGATTATTCATAATATAAGAGAACTAAATATTATTTTCAACAATTTTAAAAGGGTACTTTTTAAATTCTTGTATCAAAAATACAGTTTTCTATAAAAATTAGTATTTTTCACTATTCAATGAAAAATAGAATTCTCATAAAATTCTCAAAAATTCACTCTAAGATAGTATTTACATGTTAATTTTAAAAAATATTTTATTTTTAGAAAATATAATTTCTCAAATTTTTCAAAATTAATTATAATATTCACTCACAAAAAAACAATAAAAACCATTTTTGAAGAATACATATTTTTGAAGAATAAAATGACTTTACTAGAATTAAGTGCTTATTTTATTACTGTCAATAAATACATTTTAATTGAGTGAAAAAACTAAATATATTTCAGAATTTTTTGAATGTTATCCATACTCACCAATTTAGTGACTATATTATAACTATAACATTTAAAATATTTCTTTGAGAATAGGGGAAAATACTGTTTTCTTTCAGTAACTCTAAAAAGTAAAAATGAAATAAAAATATTGAGAAAATCCATTTCAGGTAAAATATCCTTATGAAATTCTAAACTTATATTTAAATAAAATATCATTCATGATGGTGGTAAAATTTATTCATGTTATAAACATTAAAAATAAACATTTTTTTAACATTTTGTAAAGAGAGTCAAAAGTGACCCTTATGGAAAATGTTAAGAAATTTACTTTTCAAATTTTTTAAAATATGGTATAATTTCATGTGAAATAAAATTATAAAATCATTTATTTTTATAAAATAACACTACAAAAAAATTAGATAACATGGACATAAAAGAGAAAGATTCTCGATCTAAAAGAAGATACAATGTCAATAACTCTTACAAACAAATTTATTGATGTTTATTTAATAAATATGGGAGGTAATGAAAAATAAAAATGTAATAAACATTTATTAACTTATGATAAGAAAATATATGTGTTTAAATAAAATAATAGTACATTATTTCCTCTAAATTAACCTTAAACTAAAACAATCTAAAAAAAGAATATTGTAACATAAATCTGTTACTGCTTTGGTAGCTTTCTAGTAAAAAATAATTAAAAGTAAGAATATGATTTGGATATATAAACCCCATTAATTTCATGAATTAATATCTCAAAATTAATTCGTGAAATATTATATTCTTTATATAAAAAATCATGGTTCATGATATGAATCATGCCTCAAAAAAATGAGATTGAGACAATGAAACCCCATGTAAAGATCCTAGATTTTGAAGTGATATTTAATCTATGAAGTAATTATGTAAAAATAATTAAATCCATAAAAATTAATTTTAAATAGATAATAAAACATTTTATAGATCAATTCACACATAATCATTTCAATTAAAATTCAATGAAGTAGAAGTATAACCCAATAAATGGAAATTGAGTTAAGAAGCTCATTTCCACTTGGTAACTTCCAAGTCAAATACACTTGGATGAAAATTTTAATTTGTATCTTAATTTACCATGAATTATGATTCAATAATTATATATATGGGCTTTATATACACCATATAAATTAAATTAGGTGAATAACATTAAAATATTCCCTAATAAAGGTAAATTGAGACGAAATCTCTTACCTTGAGTATAAAATTTCCATGTATTTACATTAAACCCTATATAATAAAAATATATAAATTAATTAATTGTTTAAAAAACTTTTCCATGTTTATTAATTTATCATTAAACCATTATTTACATTTATTTCAATGAAATATTTTATTACATAATCGGTTAAGTCCATGTTGGGTATTTTGAGGATATTTTGGTTCATAATTTCTAAAAGACTTATGTATTTTGACCATGGTAAAAGTTTTAATTGTTCCCTCATATATATAATAATAATTATTACATGATTATCATTTTATTAATAAATTATAAATTTAAAACCGAGTATTAAATATTTTTATTAAAATTGAACCACTCTATAATCATGGATATGATAGGTCGTGCATACGCAAGGGGAAAATTTAAATTTTTCAATAAACATGATGGAAAGAAGGTAATTCTTATTATATATTTATATAATTATGATTATATAATAAATATCATATCACTTATTTAAATTCACTTATTATATAAATCCATTTTATGTGGACATGAAAAATGAATCACATCACTTTGTAGAGGTGGTAATCCACACGTACGCGTGAATGAGTTAATAATTTTTCAATGGATGAATTGTAATAAAAAAAATATGATACATTATTTTTAATTATTTATAATTATTTAATTAATATAGGATTTATATATAGAGATAGAGAGTAAATACCTCATTATATATGTCCATCATAAGTGGTGATGAAAAAATATTATATCATTTTGCAAGGTAATAGTTCGCTATACACGTGAATGATGGATTAATTTATTATGTTATAGAAGAAGAATATGAATATATTTTATTAAATTAACGAAAAAATAATTATATTAAATATAACGGTGTTATTAGTTCATAATGTTTGAAAAATATTTTATTTTGGTAGAAGAATAAATAAAACTAAAACATTGGATTAAAAGTTATACCACTTCTTCAAACAACCTCCCTTGTTATAAACCTTAATCCCTATATGGTTGGTATTATATATAAAATAATACCTATGAAATTTTTTAATAGATTTTATTAATTTATTTTTTATCATGTATTACAAATATGGTTTTTTAATTTTGAAGAAAAGGGGAGAGGAGGTCCCTTTTATAAGTGAGGGGCGGGCCACTATTGGAATTACTCAAATTATTAAATTAATATATTTTAATTTTCATGTAAAATGGATAAAAATGATATATTTATAATATATGATGGGTATGATTCAAAATAATCTCCTAAAATAAAATATTTACAAGTATTATTGATGGGTTTACCCTAATCTCTTAGTTTAATCCACTCAGAAACCCATTTAGCAATTATCATAATATTATTGTTTTTTAGTATTTAGGGTTCAAAAAAGTTACTATTAATATACAATTAACCCATAAATGTATCATGGTTAATATTTAGAACCATATACCATTAATTTTTCCAAATATAGTATTTTTATGAATTTTAAATCATTTAATAATATATTGATTATTATAAAATATCATTAATGTAATTTTTAAAACTATTCAAATACTTTTAATTTGAAAACATAATTTAATAAATAGAATTTTAATTTAAACCTTTCACACATATATAATATATTATATTTATCTTAATAATTCATTGAAAAATTTAACTCATATAAAAAATATTACTTTTAGTGTTTTTAAAATCATTTACTTGTTTTTTTACTATTAGAAGAAGCACTATAACTACATTGTGTAAGAATTTATATTGATTATATTTTCACAAAAAAATAAAAAATAAATCAATTTGATAAAAATAATTAATTATATATAAATTAAAAATTTATAATAAAACTTTCCCTATTTTTATACCTATGTAAAAAATTCTAGAGTTATTAATGTCGAAAGAGTGACATTTTAAAATTTTCATAACTAAAAATAATGTAAATTTAATTTTCAAATAAAAATTTCACTGAAATGATATATATTTTATTTTTTTATGTATATAGTCTAATTTATACCTTAAAATTAAATTAATGAATGTTTTGGGTTGATTTTGAGACCCTATTTCATGGTTTTAGCCCTAATAAACCCATTTTACCCTTTCCTAGTTAACAAAATATTTACCAGGGTTACAAA
Source organism: Viscum album (assembly GCA_963277665.1). Taxonomy (NCBI): domain Eukaryota; kingdom Viridiplantae; phylum Streptophyta; class Magnoliopsida; order Santalales; family Viscaceae; genus Viscum; species Viscum album. The sequence goes on along the minus strand of OY728151.1, from coordinate 283,327,863 downwards.
TCATAATAATCAAAACTATAAGTTACCTATTTAAAAAAAATTAACTTACCAATCCAAATATGGAATCCATTTTTAAATATTCAATTTTTATAAATAGTATGAATTAATTTAATATAAAACTAAAAAATGCAACGAAAAACTGTTTTTTAGAAAAAATATCTTCTAAGTATAATTTTTTTATATCAAATTCAACCATAAAATTTATTCCAATGAACTTAATTTGATTATTAATAACATAATATAAGTAATTTTAATTTGAAAAAAAAATTAAAATTTTAATTTTAAAATTCTTGAAAGAAATTTATTGTTTACAATATAAATCAATATTGTTCGTTATTCATTGAGAAATCAAACTTCTCATAAAATTCTAACAAAATTCCTCTAAAATAATTTTGAAATTTTGATTTCAAAAATTATACCATTTTTATAAAATATTATTTCTAAAAATTTAAAAAAATAATTTTAATATTCACTCACAAAAATAAATAAGAACCTTTTAAAAAATATATTTTCGAAGAATAACAATTCTTTACTAAAAATTGAGTTATTATTTTCTAATAATTAATAAATACATTTAAATTTTATAGTATAATTATGTAATTCAAATATTATGGTTAAACCTATTCATACCCACTAATTTAATGGCTATATTATAAATATAACATTTAAATATTAATATTTCATTGTTCTTTTGATCTCGATGTTGTGTGTTTCATACTCTATTGAACATAGAAATATTTTAAAATTTCAGGATATTAAATTCACCCCCTATAAGTGTGGGAATATCCCAAAGTGTTCTTAACAATTGGGATCATATCCACAAGTCATACCCCTAATTGTATTTTCTACTTTCTTAAGTCTTGGTTTTTGGGGGGGGTCTCTAAAAAGGGTGACATGGAATGAAAACAAGCAGTATTTTTATCAATTCATGATTATATTATTAAAGTATACATATTAGTTAGATAAATATATTAAATTATACATATTGTAAAAAATGAATATATTATAGTTTCCTTATCTTAAGAATCTATTGCAGAAAAAAATTTCATAAAAGAAGAAGATTAAGTATCTATATAAAATAACAGAGTTAGAAAATATTTCTACGTAAAAATAGTCAAATAATATTATTAATGAAAATGAGGTAACTTATTTACCTACCAATTTTTTCCTTCATATAAAATAATCAAAAGTGAGTAATGGTATATCTCAAATGATTCATCAAATGAGTTTAAATTTATTTCAATATATTTCCAACATAAATGCACAGAAGGTATATTCACTTCAATTTATTGTAATTTTAAAAGTTTATATAATAATATCACACACTTTAAATTTAAAGCTAGGAAAATAGAGAGATCATTGGAACAAATAATGATTATAAGTATATATAAAATGAATAATTACAGTACTCAATGTATAAAAAATGAGCATCATGAAGAAAAATGATCTCAAGCTGGAAATAATTTTCTTAAATAAATCCATAGGAAAGATAATTCCATTGAAAAGATTTAAAAAAACTTTCATTCATTAGAGGTTAATTAAAAGTATATTAATGATGATAACAGAAAAATATTAAAGATCATGATAAATTATTTCATGAAAATACATTGATGCATTCCGACTTTTTTATATATATGAGAAATATGTCAAAAGAGAAATTGAAAACAATGGAGGATGAGAAAAATATTCTCAATATGAAATGCCTAGATTTTTAAAATCAAATTTAAAATTCTATAAATTTATAAAGACATGTCTTCATAAGAATATAAAGGAAAAATGTATGACTCCACATAAATAATGGTCTATAAAAAAATTTCAGTGTTAGGAAATTGATTGTTTGCATAATCTATCAAGTTATAAAGTTTAAAGAAAGTCTATATTCATGGGGAGAAATCCTATGAAGATTCAACATCCACAGAATAATAAGAATCTATCCTAATCAAATATATTTAAAGTATTTAATAATTTTTGTGGTATGTTAAATGGTTGTGGTCACAATGATAGTATATTCTCATGAATAACTTTAACATATAAATATGATAAAAATAGACAACAAAATTTGAGTAAGGAAGAATAGATATCCAAGGGAAAGAAGAAAAATAAAAATATTAAATTGATTACTCCCATGATGTTCAAAAGGATTTCTAAATATAAATTTATTACTAAGAAAACAAAAACACTCTCAAGAATCTATGTGGAGACTCCAAAAAAGCATCCAATATACCCAAATATATTCTATTAATTTTGATAGTCAATTTTTAAAATGGAAAAAATCCAGAAGAGGAATAATAAAAAGTAAATGATAAAGGAAAATATAATATTGAACATGAAGAACCTTAATTTTAAGATAGGTTCTCAACAAGTTTCAGTCCATGTATTGAATAAGCGTTATGTGGAAGGTTTGCGAATACTAGATACATCTCAAATGACTATATAACATTTATAATATCCCAATAAGAGATTCTAAATAATATGACATTTTTATCAAGTGATTCTCATTCTTTTATAGATCATATTAAAAGAAATATTTTACATAAATAAAAGGATTAAAAAGAAAAAAATACCCATGCTTCCTAAGAATTATTGGAAAATTATAAATTCATGCATAAAGACATCACAAAAATCAGTAGCAAAAATGGAAATGGAAAAATGTTTGAGGAGAAATTCTCAATCTATATTATTACATTGATGAAAAAATTGTTCCACATTATTCCCTTTAATTTTATTTGTAATCATGTTTGGAATTAAATGTGAAGCTAGTAATCAATAGGATAGATAAAAAATAAAATTAATCTAGAATATTTATTCTTGATCTGAAATAATCACTTTCTTGGTATGATCTATATATTAATGGTGGAGTATCCCTTAAGTTGAATTAATCTTAATAAGTTTCCATAATATTAACTTTTACAAGAATTTTAATTCTGAAATATTATTTTGAGTTAGTCATTGAAAATGGACTCAGGTTGTTATTCCAAAAAATGGGAATAAAGTTATCAATTGGAATTATATGAATTTTTTTAAGACCTATGAATTGGACCTAAATGTGTTGAGGTAAAAAATATTAGTTGGTATCAAATTATTTGTTTTATGGATAGCACTTTTGTCTAAATCTAAGACTCATGTTTTCTACATTGAGTATAGATTACGTATACTTTTATTGGTAGGAATGATAGCACATTAATTATAATTAAATGATAAAAATACCTCATTGTACTTTTAATTTTTTATCAATAAGGGGGGGGGAAATTATAAATCTTAAATAGTGATAGGAGAGAAGAAATATCACATCTGAAAAATGGTTGATCATATTGACGTGAAATTTTTTGTTTAGTATTGAAAATAAAGACACAATGGGGGAGATTATTGATCCCACTTTGGGTTGTGTTGTATTTTTTTTAATGTGTTTCAATAGGTGTTTCAATGGATATTATATTGGAGATACATTAATTGAAAAGTATTTTAGTGAGATGAAATTTAAGATATTTTCATCCTTACTATGTATATGTGAAAAATTAATATTTGACGACGGATGAAGAATTGTGAAGGATGGATTTTTCTATGGGAATTTAGAAATCTTTGTATGAGAATGATACTAAAAAATATTCCAGCATGATGATAGCCATAGGACCAGGTTTAACAAAAGATAAGGTTAGTGTTATTTCAACTAAATTCAACCTAATTTTATTTGAATAAAGTCCATATAATGGCGGTATAGATCATAGATAACATGTACATGGGGTTTTTTATGGTGTATGTAATAGGGTGGAATTCACTATGAAGGTAGTTGTGTATAAGTGTGTCCTAGAGATGACATGGGTGTCATAGTAAAGAGGATGGTGTGGTGTTGATTCTAATTAAACATTGTAATATACATAAATGAATTCTATGTGGGGATCCAATTCCATGGGTACTATTCATCCACTCATTAAAATTATAAATAATTATTGTGTGTCATGTGTCTATATTCTTCCTTGGGCTCAAGAGGTTTCTGCACTGCAATTTTATCTTTAATGAAATATTCACTAGATCTTGGTCCATGTTAACTGAGATCAAGCAGGAGCCTTTGAATAATTAGTAGGTATGTTTGATGTCACTAAATAACTGCATTTTTTTGACCTACCACAAGTGCCTTCATGGTAGTTGGACCTACTATCGGTGTTCATATATTAAAAAATATATGAACAATAATGATAAGAAATGGATCAAATTCATGATACATGATCAATAAAATGCAGAGTTCTATAATTGACCATGAATAGAAAGTGACTACGTTAAGATCCATGACTTACCGTGCATAAAGTGATGGCCCACTGCATGATAAAATGCAGATCAACTGTATGATGAACCTAGATAGATCAAAATATCATCATGTTTATTACCACTAAACTTATGAAATGTGATCAATTTCAATAGTTCAGATCAATTATTAGGATGAAGATCCATTATTTTTATACCATAAATCTAGGAATGAACAATAACTGAGATTTTCATTAATATTTATGCATATAGTGAATATGATGATATTGTTTTTTTTTCAAGAATCACATTGGTATGAATCAAGATGAGAAAGTTTTGTTAAATTTTGATTCATAGTGAATATGATTGATGATGTTTATATTGTTAGCATTGTATAATGAAGAGATGAGGAAATTCATTAATGGTATCTTCATATAGAGTTTCATGTGATGATATTATATATGGTTTTTCATAAAAACTGGACTATAGGGAGATCATCGGAATATCATGAGGATGAATGTAAATGTTCAAGTGATATCATTATGAGAAGTGTATAAGGATATAAATAATAATTTCATTCAAATTATTGAAATATTATAAATAGAGAAGGCATAAATTCATACACTCATCATATGACTTTGTGTTTGAAGGTAAGACGACGATTATCATAAGACTCCTGCATCATAAAACATATTAGCATATTATTTTGAAATACTTACAATTGGAAAATCATAATGATGATTTTTCCACATCGTTAAATTAAAATATCAAGGTTCTATTTCCTATGTTCTAATAGAATACATCGAATAAGATATGAGATCCATGAAGTGAGGAAGTTTCTATATATCATTAACATATTAAATAAATAATTATCGAGTCTAAAAGAAAAATAATAGGTGACTTTCAGTTCAAATAATATTGAACATTAAATATTCTAATATTTTTTTAATGATATATATTCTATGAACTATTGAATTATGGGAATTATAAAAACAAAATTATAAGACTATAGAAAAAAATGAAACATGTGTGATATAGAATTTCAATTATATTGGTGTTTAAATAAGTGATATTTAAGGAAGACTCAAGTATGAGATTTGTGGGATATTTCCAACATTATATATATATATATATGTATGTATATTAATATTAATATTCTATAGTTTTAATAAATTGGGTATATAGATACAAAACCTATTAAAATTTCATTTTATCAATTTTCTGAGAGATCTAATGTTGTATTCCTTATACAGGGAAGAAAAATTAGAAAAGGAAGGTGAAAGAATTACAACCTTTCCTACAAAAAACTTATTATGGGATAAATCCCTAAGACATCTATTGAAATTCTTGAATAAATAATCCCCATGCACAAAAGATCCATAATAAGGAGAAGAGGTAAGTGGTATACTTTAGTTGATCATATTCAATCCATTGATCTAAGGAAAACAACATACAATATATTATTTTAAGAGTATAAAGTTATTGAGGTATCCTACTTTACTACTACAAGTGAGTAAGGAAGAGAAAACTTACACTATTCAATATAGACACGGTCTTTTACTATTGATATAATTTTAGGGATATAAACATGTTCTTGTATCTAGATAAGTAAGCTAATACTTATTATGGAACTAGTTGGTGCCCATGTTGTACCGGTCCAAAAGTGTATAATTTCTCTATATATTATTATTCTATTAAATAGGGATTTATTCATATGGGATAATAACCATGTTTCATTGGGGACGTAGTCATCCATCTTCAAGCTGAACCACTTTAACAAACATTCATGTCAAGTGATTTTCTTATTATCATTCATACATCTTAACTAAATAAGAAATAAAGTAAAATAGATAACTATTCACTACATAAGTGGGAGGTGAAAGGGGATAGTTTTTTAAATGGTAAAAATCCATTCCACAATAATCACCCCCCCCCCCTCAGTGTGTCTATATCCAAAAGTGATCCTAATAGTTCCATGAATATCTTAATGAAATACATAACGAATATATGATATGTACTTAAATCAGAGGTTTTACCATGGAAGCATGATCATTATTATCAGTATAAATTTTTGGATATTTTTTATTAAAGATATATAGTCCAATGAAACAATACCACTCATCTTTTCAATGATTTATGGAGAAACCATAAGCTTGAGAAAACTATGTAAGAACCCAATGATGTCATGAGGTAGAATTATCCTTGTTTGTTTTCATCAAAGTAAATTTATATAAATAGAGATATTGTTATAATAGGAATAATATAACACTCAGTATTTTATAATATATGTAATTTTATTTATTAAATATGAAGTGTTCAATACCTTTATTTACACATAACACTGAACTTAGATGAACCTTGATATATTATTGAAATATTATTCTTAAATATGAATTTTATCACATAGTTATTTGATTAACATGTATTAATATAACTAACTCAATTATGAACAATATATATATATTGTTTCATTAATTAAAATTTATTGATTAATTCTTAGTAAATACGTACTCAAATTGTAATAATAAGAATAAAATTATATAAGACCTATTTTTTCAAGATTTTTATTTTTTATATATTATGTATTTTTATATAAATAAAAAATATTTATCACTACTAATAAATGATGAAATTTATTGATAATTTATATAATAAAAGTAGTAATAATTTATACATCAATGATTAATTTGTTATAAATGAAGATAAAATCATTTGACGGTAAAAATAGATATTTTATCAAAAAAACTATTTTGATTGTGCACAATGTATTTTATCACAATAAATTGAATTAATTTCTATTGATGAATAATTTTACTCAATAACATATATTAACATTCATCGTATAGTTTTTACTATTAGAGTAATGAAAATAAAATAATTTTTATGCTTAAAAATACATTTTCTCTAAAAATAGTTTTTATGCATTTTGTGTGCGGATATTAGAATTAATTTCTACCACATTTAGGAATTGAATATTATAAAATATATTCCATATTTGGAATCATAATAATTAATATTAGGATATAATTTTAACTTAATTTTTTTCCATAATTAATAGCTATCATGATAAAAATATTGTTACCATAATAAGGTTTTAAAGGGTTCAAGTGGGGTTAACCTAAGAGATAAGGTTTAATACAACACAAAAAACGTTCTTAAATCACATTGGAAGATTATATTTCTAAATTAACCATTTTATATTATAAAATATGATAATTTTGATCCAATTTACTTAAGTAAGTCATATATTGTATAAAAAAGTTTCAAGTGTTTTAAAGTTTTCCACCAACCTCATTTATAAAAGGGGACCTCTAATTCTCACTCACCCATACCAATTTATCACTATAGTTAAACTAGTATTTACAAAAATACCTTGTAAAATTTACTCCTCATATCCTATACATTATATTATATCAAAAATACCATCTCAGTAAGTCTTAAGTTGTAATATAAATGAAGATACCTGAATAAGAGTTAATTTTCATTATCAATCTATTTCAAGATTCTTTTTTCCTTAACCTCCACAAAATATTATACAACCATATTAACATGATGAATTAAATATATTCACTATATATAAATTTTATAATGTTAATGACACATCCATATTATATCTTTTTTATATCTAATGGAAAATAAAAATAAAAGTCAAGTATATATACATACTACCATCACCATAAAGTGATGTATTTTATTTTTCATTTCCATATCTCATTTATGGTTATATATAGGATTTAATGGGTATATATAGAGTTTATAACATAATTATGATTATTTAAATATAATATATTATCTATATTATTACCTTCCCATCCATTGGAAAATTATTATGTCGCTCATGCATACGTGCGGACTACCAACTCCATAAAGTGACATGGTTCATTTTCATTTATAATTAATATAGATGATAATAAGGATGTATTTGATTAATATATATTATATTTATTATATAATTATTATTATATAAAGATATATTATTATTTTCTTTTCTTTATTTTCATTTATTGGAAAATAAAAAGATCACTTGTGTGTATGTACCGATTGTCGTCTATGTAAAGTGATGTAATTAATTTTTCATCATCGCTTTATACGAATGGAAATAAGAGTTTATATAATTAATAAATATGATTCTTATGAAATTATTAATAAATTTTAGATTGTGAAACCATGACCAATTTTCTTGGACCGAAACCTTTGAACTCAAACATGCATGGGAAATATGACAATTAACACCCAAATATTGATTTAAATGAAGAATTGTTAACAAATGGATGATTAGAAAATATAAATGAATTTTATATTATAATATAGGTGTTATTGTAGTTCTATTATATATTTATAACAAATATAAAATTTTTTATTTGGGATCTTAATAGTTTGTATGAATAAATTCATGACTTGAGGGGGTTTATGTTACGATCTCATTTCTTTTCAGGATTGCATATCTTAAAGTTACAATGAGGGAAATTATAAGATTTATATCTTTAAAAAATAATATATTTTCATATTAATTGGTTAATTTTTTTATTTTTATTTTTTCCTTTCATTGTCCTCTTTTTGGTACTTAAAATGATCCAAAAATATTTTTAGGAAAATTTAACTATATTTCCTCTTTTAGGTTAGGAATCTTTGTCTTTCATAATCATGTTCTTAATATTATTTTAGGGAATTTTCTACCTAAAAATAATTTTTTAAGTTAATTTTCACAACTTGTAATTTCATTACAAATTAATATAAAGAAATCTTATCATGGTTTTTTCATATGAATCACTTTTTAATTTTTATGAAAGTGTGAAAATAATTTTCTCTTTTAATTTATATGGAATGAACATATTTTCATGTTTTTACAAACTTTTCTCATCATGAATCTTCGTTTATAGTTTTAAAATGTTTTATAATTGAAATATAATTCCTATTTTTCTAGTATTTTTTATTTTTTAAAAAGTTACCAAAAGAAAACATATGTTTTCTCTTTATTTTCAAAGCATATTTTAAATGATTTTATAAAAAGAGATTTTTCATCTATGTCAATATAAATTAAGTATTGTTATGATTAAATAGGTAAATAGTCTTATGATACCATCCTTCTAATTTCTATATATGGTTTTTGATGATGATGTTTTAAGGATATTTCCATGAAACTCTCTTATTTCTCACGAGATAATTAAACAATTAATGAATGATGAATGGTCTTATATTCTTATGGAATATATATGAATGGTGTATTATTATGTTATGGGTTGGTTTTTTATATACCTATAATGAATTTTTTTAATTTTTTATGTTGTAAAACCCTATTATTTTATATTATTTATTTCATTAAGACCAAATATATTTGACAGTGTCTGATATAAGAAACATTGAACTGCAATGAACCCCAAAAGATTCTATAAACGTAAAAATGTAGTTATATAATTATTGAGTAAAAATATAAGTATCTAAATTATGAAATAAATTTATAAAACAAAATAACGATCACTATTAAAACTAAGTCATTTATAAAATTCCATTTGTGTATATAAATAACAAATAAGTAGGATTTATGCATTAAAATGTAAAATTTCTAAAAATTGGATTTTATGAAAGTTATTCTAAGATAACAAATATATAATAGATATAATATAATTTTTATATGAATAATATATTAACACAAAATTTTAAGGGTAATTAAGAGTAAATAAGAATAAGAATACTTAAAATTTTAAAAAAAATCTTTTGAAAATAATTTACTTTATATATTAATGTTTTTATTTAAAAATTAAATTCTAATATTTTAGAATATTAATTTTAAAAAACGAAATAAAAATTATTATTCATAAAAGAATAATCTTAAGATTCATATTTGATATTTTTTCTAAAAAAATTATTTTTAAGTGAATAATGAAAAATATAATTTTTACTAAAGTCATAGCGTTTGCGGATATATCAAGAAATAAGTATAAGTTAGATAACTAAAAACATTTTACATGATCAAATAAGTATTTAATGTGTAAAAATATATATTTAAATATACGATCATGGAATTATAAAACATATGTCTAACATTTTATAATAATAAGTAATATTTTCTAATAAAAAGAACTATTTTTTATCTTTTCTATAAATTAAATTCTATTATGGTAAAATTAGGTTTTTGATTTACTTTAAATCAACATTTATTTTATTTTATTTATAATAAAACAATTATTATTATAAAAATATAAAACATTGATAATTTTACTCTACATAAAAAATTTAATCTTAAAAATACACTTTTTCTAAAAATATATTGTTACATGTGAAATGACTTAATATTAAAATTAATATTTCCTACAAATAGAAATATAATTTAATTAAATTTATATCATATTTATAATCATTAGTTAAAAATTAATTAATGAAACTCACTTTATTTTTTTAGGTGTTATAATTATATTACTAAGATAAAAATTAATTATCATGGTATAAACATAAAATGTTAAAAGTGAAACATTTAAGATTAAAATATTTGAGATATTTTTAAAAATGTTCTTAAATGAATTATAGAGGATTTATAGACCACATCTCACCCCAAAATTCATTATTTATCACTTTTAATCCTTTGATCCTTGAAAAGTGTTATTCCATCATTGAAATGTAATGAGTACTTTCAAAATTACCCCTCTCTTAACTTATAAAAAAGGGGTCACTTACACCAATTCATGAAACACCTATACCTTATAATGTTTTCAATAAAAATGGTAAGTTTTAACCCAAATAAAATATTCTATAAATTTCATATGTTTTTAGTCTCAATTAGAAAGCCTAAGGACTCTATTTTCAAGGATATTTCCTAGATAAATTTTAAGTTTATAATGTGAGTATTTCATACTCCTTAGCCTTTTATTCTTAACATTTCTCTTCCAAACTCCATATAGAAACCGTTATATACTTAAAATATTATTATTATTATTATATAATATAAATAAATTATGGTATAAACTATTATCCAATCATTTCCATCTATTAAAAAAAATAAAGCAACATCGACCGTTTGTACGTGTGGATTTCCAGGAAATGATGTGGTTCATTCTACATAATCACCAATCATAGATGGTGAAAAATATGTATTTGATGAATTAATATTTTTACTATTGAAAATTTTTTATTCTTAAAATATAATTTTTTATATACCTTCATTAAATACATTAAATTGAAAAATGGAAATGTTAATCATGTGTTTGTGTGGAATACCACCTCCACGAGTGATGAATTTCATTTATCATCCCCAGACTTCATGGATGGTTAAAATAATAAATTTAATGGAGTAAAATTATATTTATTAAATTTATAATCTTCTTCACAAGTTATATTAACATTATATAAAAATAATTCCTTACTCATAAAATCATTTAAACATGCTTGTATTTGGGTCAGTTTTACCACCTAAGTGAACGATGTTATAATGCTTATATCATATGATTAAAGAATATTATATAAAAAATAACATTTAATAATAATTTATTTAATATATTTTAATTTTTCAATAATTTTTATATTTATATTTAATATATTCGTTAAAATATCATCTTTTTATTGTTTAACATGCTAAAACTAATTCTTTACAATTTCCATTTTTAAAAACAACACCTTTATCATTAAAAAAAGACAATGTGATATGATTAATCATTTAAAAATGATCATATTATCTTAAATAATCTAGGAATGATGATTCTTTTTAATAAATAAGAATCAAAAATACCGTTAAAAAACTAGTATGAAGAAAGAAATATGATTTTATTGCATCTGATGATGAAAATAAACAATAATAAACTCATATATTTGTAATATATAGTCATAAATAGTGTATAAATGGAAATATATACATGAATAAGTTTTTTTTAATAATTTATTAACATATTTATGTTTATTATATAAGAGGTTATAACTCACTTCAATTAAGAAGGAATTGAGGTAAGGGTTATTTTAATTTAAATTTAAATTCCTTGAGACATGACTATGTTATACACCCTATTTTATATATTATGGTTTACATACTAACCCTTTTATATTTTACATCATGTTTATCCCATAATTCATTATATTTAATGTTTCACATTAAATTATATCATTCAATGGGATTTTATTCGAAATTTTATAAAGTTATAAGTGTTATTTGTCTCTATTTTCAATTATATGAGACATGTTTGATATTATAAACCAAACTTTAGATTATATTGTGTATTCACTACCATATTACCTTCAATAATAATGAATCAATTTCATTTGATTATATTCTAATTTCATGTTATCCTTATCATGTTATGTTGATTCATATATTATAATTATCACAAAGGTTTTTTATCTCAATTTATATTTATTAATTTATGATTCATATTCTCTATCTGTTTCCTTTTTTTCATGTATATATTGGTCATAGATATCCTTATAAAAACTATCATACTATTTTCTCTTAGGTATTTAATCTCTCAGAAAATCTATTACTTCCTTTTTATTTCCTAATCATCCACCATGTATATGAATGATTTTTCTTCCAATGAATTTCCTCTATGAATAAAATATTTTTCATTTCATTATTTAGAGTTAATTCACCTAGATACCCAAATAGTGATAAATTTAGTAAAATTATTATCTTGTACATATACCCATTACACTATATGGTGTTATTCTGAGGGATACTTATGTAGAAATATTTTCTATTTATTGATTGATGAAATATTTAAAAATATTATACCTATTATTTTAATGAAAATGTTTATTGATTACTAAGGAATGTTGATTGTATGTTTCTTAACTATCCACATTATTTTTTGGATAGATTATGGTTATGTTATTCAATTTATTAACTATGAAATCATTGGAATTTCATATGTTTGTATCTCAACATGAATTTTTATGGATTGGTAAGGCAAGTTGATTATGAATTATATTGTTATTTATATCTTTCCTATGACAAATGAATTGGAGTTAAAGAGGTTTTGGGTGGGTCTGAGTGTTATATATCTCATCGATGTATTGTTTAGTTTCATAAGACAAAGGTTTTGTACTTTTGGTGTATATCTAACCAATTGATGCATAATGTATTTATTATGACCTTTAAGAGAGAAATGGTGTCTTGGAAATAGCCTTGACAGAAGTATTAATATCTTGGATAAGGCCTTAATGATGAAGATCAAGATGTCTAACATTATGCATTCATTCACCATAAATTTTTTTATTTGTTCCATCTGTTTATTTGTATTATTAACCATGTATTTTTTTCAATTTCTTGTGATCTTCTAGAAGGAATCCTAACCATGCATTAAAATGTGCATATAGATATTTGTAATCATGTACATTGTTGTCATCATTATATCATGAGATATTTACATCTCATTACCCAATGCATTGAAGGTCTATAACAAACCAATATGACACATAATCATAATCTAATGGCCCTAAGACCTTCATTTTTTATTGATTTTTGATAATAAGCCTTTAAAGGGGTGAGGTGGTACCCTTACAAGGCCCATAGGCATAAGTATTACATGGCATGTAGGCCTTAGAGGAATTCATTTCTTGTAGGCTTCAATCATTACATACAACCTAGACTAACTACTTAGAACTGCTCCTCCCCAGCATATTCATCATGAAATCAGCTCTCTACCTTTGCATGGATGTTCATCTAGGCTTTCTCATGAATGCATAGGATTTTTCCAATGGCAGGTTCCATACCCTCTCATTCTAGCAAATTGTTTAGCATCTGCTATGGTGAAATCTCCTTTCTCATCCTCCTTCTAGAGCTTGTTCTTTTTAGGTTGTCTAGTTTTCATCTGCACTTAAGGTGGACCTAAGGCTTTGAGGTGGCTTGAAGGCCTTATCGGGCTTAAGGTCTGGGTCGCCCGAAGTCCTTAAAGGACTCGGAGACCAAATCATTGGCCTAATGGCCAAAACGGGGGAATAGTCATGGTTTCTACAGTTCCAAATAGTACCTGCTACAGTTACCTCTATAGTACCAACTAAAATACTGCTATAGTTCATGATATGGTACCTACTATAGCACTGCTACAATGCCCCTGAAATATGCTTCCACCTGTATTTGATCTTGGGTCGCCTGGATGAACTTAAGTAGTCCTCACCAACTGGGATAAGGCTCATGTACTACAAAAACCTAACCTGTGGAAAGTAAAATTTGTTTCATCAAGATTCCTTCATCATAATAAAAACCCATCCAAAGAAATAATAAGGACGCAATCATTGATTCATATACCTAGTGAAGCGTATATAACATAAATGGTTTTTTTCATAGATGAAAATACCATTAAAATATAACTGGAAAATTTCTTGAGGAAAATATCCTTTTAATTTTGAAATAACTTATTTAAAATCTAATAATTTATAGAATATTAGGAAAAAAATTTATTTGAAAATATACATAGAAACAAGTATAGGGAGCTTCAAATAAAATATTAGTCATGATGATCGGAAAATTCATTCTTGTTGTATATAATAAAACAAGATTATGTTCAAACCTTTGGTAAAAAGTACCTTGTCTGAAAAATGAAAAGAATATTATTTTTTAAAAAATTATAGAAATTAAAATATGGTTAAAAATGGATTTAAAAAATCATTGTACAATATTAAATACATTCTTGAAAACATTTTAAATAAAATATATACTTGGAAGGAAATTATTCTTGTCCAAAGTAGAAATAAATTAGAATTTTTTAAAAAATATTTTCTTAGTAATTTTATGAACCAATGAAATTAAAATGAACGGAAAACATTAAAACATAGAAATAACCATAGTATAATAAAATATATTGGGTTTAATGGATAATTATCATAAAATTTTCCTCATTATAAATTTAACATAAACAATCCTGAAAATAAATGAGATCGTAATTTAAATACCTTAATGCAAGTCTCACATGATTCATATGCATTAAAACCTCATATATAATAAATATATATTTATTGAACATATATTATAGAACCATGTTAATAATTACAATACCATAAATGGTTTAATTATAACATATTATCACTCATTCATTAATAATATTTAATTATCATCATGATTTCGGGTGTTAACTGCTTCATTTTTCATGTGTCTTTGTGTTTGAAAGTTATAGTCCTAACACTTTTATCAAGGTACCATAATCCCAATAATCTTAATAATTTTATAAGTATAGTTTTAATAATTATATATACTTTAATAACTATTCATATAAAGTGGTGATGAAAAATTAATTACATCATTTTATGGAGAGAGTTGTCTGTACATATGCACGAGTAATGTTTCCACTTTTTGATAAATGCAAAAAAAGAAAGGTAAATGATTATTTGTATTTCCAGAATCATTATTATATCATAAATATGATATATATTCATTAAATTTATCCTTATTAATTTCTATGTAAAAAATAAATGAAACCTGAATCACATCACTTCGTGGAGATGGTAGTCCACATGTATGGACGACTGACGTTATCGTTTCCCAATATATGGGAATGTAAGAAAGTAGATAATATATTATAAATATAGAAGTATAATAATTTTATAAATATTATATATAAACACTAAATCCATACTAATAACCAACCATGAAATATGGTTATGGAAAATAAATAATATTGCTACATGGATGTGGTAGTCTACATGTACACACGAGCAATAATTTAATTTATCATTTGATAGAAAAAAGGTTGAAAATGGTTTCCCAATAATAATAAAAAATCATAGTATATTTAAGATAATACAATCATAATTTTATGATGGATATAATATATTTATAAGAAGTTGAAAAAGAGACAAACATTTAATGATTTGTGTAAGATGGTTACCTCTTCTTTTGGAGACCACCTTTATATTACATCTTAATCCTTCTTATGATGATCTTAGGGTTAGAACATAAGATAAATAATTAATTTAAGGTATCTATGAATATTTTTTTTCAGTTTTTTTCCTTGCTATTTGTCCCAAAAATTGTTAATAAGGGTGGAGAATAGGGTCACTTTTATATGTACGCGGAGGGAAATACATAGAATTACATAAAATATTTAAACAATACAAAATCACTTTCTCAAAATGAAAAATAATTAGAATTTAGGACAATATAAGGTATAAATATATTCTATTAATAATATTTATACATGTTTATGTGGAATTTTTTTACTTATCTCTTAGTTTAACCCCCAGTAAACCTTTTGAACCTTAACCATGAAAACAATTTTTTACAACTTTTACTATTCATTATCACCAGAAAATAAAATTATTCTTGTTTAAAAAATTATACATGATAATTACAAATATGGGATCCATTTAATAAAATTAAACTCTAATAAATGGCATAAATTCATTTTAAAATATTCATGCAAAAGTCAACGAAAACTATTTTAAAGAAAAATACATTATTAAGCCTAAAACTAGGTTTACATTTATTACTTTCCTAGTAAAAGTTATTTAATGAATGTTAATATATTTTATTGCTTATATAATCTACACATTTCATTAACATCATTAATTGAAAATGATTTATTTAATTTATTTAGTTAAAAACACATTGCACGCATAAAAATAGTTTTCTAAAAAATAACTCTTTTCCCCTTCAAATGATTGTATCTTCATTCCTAAATTTTAGATAACTAATTTATTAATTCTTATTCATAAATTATCAATAAATATTAAAACAATTATTAGTGATAAATATATTTTTTTATATAAAAATAAAAAACACCTAGAAAAATACTTTTCTTCATTAAATAATTGGACTTTTAGCACTACTACAAATATGTATTTATCTAGCGCTACCCATTATTAGCACTAAAAAAAGCTCATATAAAAGTACTCTCTTTTTAAAACTCTTATTAGTTCTGATAAAATTGGGGGTTTTATCAGTACTAAAATGATTGTTTTTTGTGATGGTAAACTATATATTTCAAAAAAATTAATATATCATTAAAAATCATATATATATAAAAATATATATATATATGTCTGTGTGTGTATTAAAAAATAGATATATATATATATATATATATATCTACATATTCTAATATATGTATATAAATATTAATATATATCATATGTAAATAAATATAAATATGTATAATTAAATTTATTGACACACACACACACACACACATATATATATAAGTATATGTATGTGTATGTACGTATATGTTTTACATATAAAAACACACACAAAAAAGATTTTATAAATGTATTTAAAAATAATTATATATATATAAATATATGGATAAAAAATTATGAAATATATATAAATAAATATATATATCAAAAAATATAATAAAGTAATACTAAATAGTGGTAAAGGTGTAGATCTATAAGGGGGGACTCAAGTTCAAAACTAGGTGATGGTAGGGGTGCGTGAGGGAGGGAAGCAAGTGCACTATCACTAATAAAACGGGTAGGGGTTCTCCAATAAAGATAAAATGTTTAGGGGCCTATATTACTAATAAAAGGGTAGGGGTAAGTCTATACAAGCACTGATAAAAGGGGTGGTCTCCCCCCCCCTCCAA
The DNA here is from genome assembly GCA_963277665.1 of Viscum album. Taxonomy (NCBI): domain Eukaryota; kingdom Viridiplantae; phylum Streptophyta; class Magnoliopsida; order Santalales; family Viscaceae; genus Viscum; species Viscum album. The sequence continues at coordinate 283,310,122 of OY728151.1, read as the reverse complement.
ATTTACAAAAAAAATATTTTTTTTACTTTTATTAGCCCTTTCTTTAGAACTAATAAAAGGGGAACTTATCAGCACTTTTGTTAGTGATAATAAAATAGGTCCCCTTTTAAAATCCCTTAGATCAAAAACTCGTTTTTAGTGTTGATAAAATCATTTTCTAGATCTTTAAAAATCCACTTCTATAATAGTGTAATAATGAAATTATGTTATTAAAATTTAATGATTATTTATTAGGAATTAATCAATACATTTGAATTAATGAATCATTTCTTTATATATTTCATAATATGGTTAATATTATTCATACCCATCAATCAAATGACTAGGAGATAATTATTAAATTAAATTATAATATTTCAATAGTATATCATGGTTCGTTTAACTTGATGTTGTGTGTAAAGAATGCTATTAAAGAAATAAAATTTATTTAAAGAGAAATATATCATAAAATGATAGAGTATTTCATTCTACCCCACTTATTAGAATTTTTCCTGATAAAATTCAAACATTGTGATTCAAAAAATGTGGAAAATTAGGCCTCATCACATCCTTAGGTTCCAAAATTTCTTCCTCAAATTTATTGTTTGGACACAAAACATTGACAAAGTAAGTGGTTTTATTCCACAATGATTTCTCTCTGAGATACAAAATCACTTCTAGTTCTTCCTCATAAGATATATCATTATCTAGTGTTATAACCTCTAAGTTCATTATATATAAAGGATCATTTATGCACTTCCTCGAGATACATACATGGAACACCTCATAGACTTAATAGAGATTCGATGGAAGCACTAATTGATAAGAAACCATCTCGATCTAATCAAGAATCTCAAAAGTGTTTATATATATAGGGATATACTTTCCATTTTTTCTAGATCTCACAACCTTATTCCATGGAGATATTTTTTGTAATACATTTTCATTAAAATTGAACTCTATGTCCTTCTAATGATTGTCATCATAAGTTTTATATCATCTATTAGCTTCCCTAATGTGCTACTAAATGGATATGACATTATATACCATTTCCTTAACTATTTTAGGTTTTAATAAAAAAAATTATCCAACATCATCTCAAAACATTTTAGTTCCATGCTTCATTCCAAAGAGGGATTCAAAAGGATCCATATTAATACCTGATTCAATGTTATTATTGTACAAAAATTCTTCCAAATGAAGGTGTTGATCCCAACCACCTTTGAAATCAATCTAACGAGATCTAAACACATCCTCTAGTGTTTTTATGTGAATATATAATTTAGTATTTTATGATTTGAATACATATAATACCTTTACTCATAAATATAATGCCTCTATATTTTCAATGAGAAAATTTCTTCTTTCAGTGCTGACTGTTGAGTCATGTAGTTTTTTTCATGAATTTTCAATTGTTGTGAGACTAAAGCTATAACCTTTCCATTTTGAATGAGGAAAAATCTCATTACCTTCATCAATTCATCACTATAGATCAAAAACACTTATCCATTGTAATGTTATAGAGATTATTTTTTTCTTATTGAGACTTTGAAATATATTAAAGAATATTTTCGGAGCCAGTTGCTGAGATAGAGCAAGATTCCAAGTCCCGATGAGCCTGGAGATAATTTTATAAAAGTAATAAATATATTTATATCACGTGCATGTATTTTTTCAGTAATAATTGAATATATATTTATTAGAGTCTCTGATAAAATATCTAAGACCACAATTAAATTTGGATTGTGGTGTTTACACTAGGTGTGACCTAATGTTGGTCAGTGTTAGACGTATTTTTAACGCAGTCGTTAGTAGGTGTGTTTAATTAAAACAAATAAATATATTATATGTTTTTTTCATTAAACATCTTTGTTAAATCCAATATAAATTCCCTTTTACGATGATTTTACAAGGCTTACCTATATAACCCATACTAGATCTAAGAGGAGGATAAAATTCATCATTGGTGTATTAACTATGAACAATGATTAGATCAAGGTGGATTGATAGGATTTTGATGTAGTGGATCATTATCATTGTCGGAAAACACGTTATTCACCAATTATCAACACATAATTAAGGTAAGACTCTTAAATTATGGTTTCTTCTGTCTTCATGAAAATTTTAAAGCATAAATTTGATCTGTATATCACATTTTGGTGATTTCATTCCCTTCACATGATCCCATTGATATATTTAAATTGTTAAATCAATTTAAAATTTTGTTTTTAAATTATATATCCCCTTGACATCCCAATTTTTAATATTTGTCCAATAATTCTTAGATAATGATTATTTTAATTAATTATTTTTATTTTATCATCTCTATTCATTTCATTCTTCAATGTAGGCCAACAAGCTCAATATTCAATTTTTTGGGGTGGGTTTAAGTGTGATCAAACCCTCAGATTCATTATCGTAGCATGAACACCATATTTTTTGATAATTTTTGGATGGATCATGAAATAGCATGGGATATTTGTGATACTTTATGGATATGGGATCCAAAGAGGATACATGATCTAGTGGTGATTATTGGTGGGTGACACACAATATTGTGAGCTTTGATGGGATCACCATATTATGATTTCCGGCCACCGAAGGGCCATAATTGATATCTAAAGGCTTTACCCACCAATTTTTTGTGTTCAAAAGGTTTCAATAATGGTATAAAGGATGGATTTAGAATACATGAGTAGCTATATAATTTTTTCAGAAAACATGAATACACATCACATAGGGTGGAAGAACACACTACGTGTTCTTTTGATGTTTGTGGCATCTTGGGTTTCATCTGAGGTTAAATGTCACATGTTGTGTAACTGTGCCTACATGTCGTGTGACCCACCTTGGGTGGCCAATATGTTTGACAGATACAGATTCCTAGTGACCCATGTGGATGTACATGCCATGAATTGGAGTACATAGGCATGGGAGGGAATACACAACATAGGTTAAGATGCACGGCCAGGTACACAACATGTCCTGATAGACACAGGAATGACTAAGAGCACATGGGAAGGCCTCGGGTGGCCAAGACACACTGTATGGAACCCTTACATACCTTGTACAATGAAATTTCCACTAATCCATTTCTAGAGGAAAACATGGCCAGGTAGTGGAGAAGGACCACACAACATGTGGACCCCATACACATTATGTACTACCTTTATGAGGAACTTCTACCCATTTTATCTCCATCATTTAAACTCATATTTTATCCTATGAGTAGCATATCTTGAGTTTTTTTCATGTATAATGTGATGGTATCCTTTATAGTGGATTTTGAGATATGATGTGAGATGTTCAAAGAATGATGTTTCTTTGGGTGATGCTTAATAATAGAACTAAACAAGCATGATCATCAGAGATATTCTAGATAGAGATGGTACTCCCATACCGTACTACAATATGCCTCATATATCCATGGACATGGTACTCCTCTATCACATTAGGGTGTGATTTATCCATATACCTTATGAAAGTAGAGTAAGTACTCCCCTATCATTCTAGGGTGTGGGTCCTCAATCCATAGAAATGGTACTCCTCTATCACATCAGAGTGTGGGTCCTCTATACTCATTGTTCAGATTGACACGGTACTCCCTTTTCACACCAGGTAATGGTTCTTCTATCCATGTAGATGGTTAAACCATATTTCACCAAGGCATGGTTCCTCTATACTCCATGTTCAGATATATATGGTACTCCCTTATCGCACCAGGGTGTGGGTCCCTTTTCTATGGAGATGGTACTCCCCTATCGCATCAGGGAATAGGTCCTACATACTCATTATTCCTAGTAGATATAGTACTAACATACATGTGAACATGTCCTCTTTATATGGGGATGATACTTTTCCATGACACAAGGGTATGGTTCCCCCATATTTTGTACGCAGATATTGATATGATACTCCCCTAAACTGGTGTGGGTAATCTATCTATTGAGTAGAACTACCCTATTGTACTAGGGAATGTGACCTCTATGTTTCGGAGATTGTTCTCCCTATGGATATGGAGTAATGTAGAGGTAAAAGACCTTATCATGACATCCTCATATGGACATAAAGGATACTTGGAATCGATGATGGACCTTAGAGTTTCAGGAATAATCATCATTAGTGGTTGAGTTGTGAGATGGAGATCCAATTTCTCTCTCATCTGGGTTTCTTGTATGATAATATATCTTTGTTGTTGGGTTTTGATTCCCACATTTTTTAGCTGACTACTTATATCATGTCTTCTATTTCATCCTCTAAGATTTATGGGGCATCCTACAAGGTATGTATATACTTACCCCTACATGGGATTTTCCCTCATGTTTAATGTATTATATAGATGACAGTTAGATCTGGGAATATTTTAGAGGATCATAGGGTAATCAGGTGCATAGACCATGAATCGTAGTCCAGGATTGGAAATTAGGAGTTGGGATCTCTCAGATATTTTATATTCTAGTTTTTTTTAGGTTGGGATATATTTTCAGGCTGGGAATTTATTTTTTTCTTTTCATTTCAGATACACTTTTTCACTCTTTTTTATTCCCTATAATTAATTGCATGCATGGTTTTTACTCTAGATGTTACTCTATTTTTTTATTCCTCTGGAATTCATCATGGTGATAGTTGGTTTCATGTGAACATTTACATTAGGAAATAGTCTCCCCTAGTTATTTCTTCTTGGATCTTCTCACTAACCCCTAACTTATAGAGGTGATCTTGGGGTTGTGGAAGCTTTGTCTTCCATTGTCCATGTGGTCCCCGGTAGGTTGGGTCATTATAAGGGTAGTGTGAGCTTGGGTGCACTGACCAACCTTCTTTTAATCTTCTTGAAATTTGCCTCATGTTCATCTGTCCATATTCACTTGGCTCCATTTTGTGTCAACATGGTTAGTGTAATAGATATCTTTGATAAATCTCTCACAAATCATTGATAGTATCCATCCAATACAAGAAAACTGGGGATCTCATCCACTGTGGTTGTTCTAGGTTATTATTCAATAACTTATATCTATAAAGGATCCACTGATATACCATCACTTGATATTATATGACCCAATACTAAAACATTCTATAACTAGAATTCACAATTAATGATTTTGGAATACATATTCTCCTTCCAAAATGTCTTCAATAAAATCCTCAAATTATTTCCACACCCTTCCTTTATATTGAAATATAAAATAATATAATCTATAAATAATACCATAATTTGATCAAGGTAATATCTAATAATATATTCATTAAATTCATGAAGATATAGTGGTGTTTAGTATGTCTAAAGGGGATCATTACAAATTCATAGTGCCTATACCGTGTACAGAAGGCTTTCTTTGGTATGTATTTACTTTTGACCCTTAGTTGATAGAATCCAAAATTAAGGTCGATCATGGAAAAATATTTAAATACTTGTGTTTAATCAGATAAATGATCAATATGAGTAGAGGATACAAATTATTGATCATTATCTAGTTATGTTATGGATAATCAATGTAGAGATGCATTGACCCATATTTATTTTTAAAAAAGAAAAAATGTGCTCCCCATTGTGATAAAATTTGGAGAATTAAAAAATTATCAATATTACCTTAGAGTTTCTTACTCAATTTTTATAACTCAATCAGGGAAATTTTATAGAGTCTTAAAAGTAGGTTTAGGACTAGGTATGAGTTATAGGGAAAACTAAACATCATTATTCAGAGAAAGAATAGTGAAATATTTAGGAAATAAATTATAATATTTTTAGATAGTACTCATATCTCTAATGTTTAGTTCCTCACCTACCATTGGAGATAAATATCCCACATGATTAAGAATCATGATGAATAAAATAGAAGTAATTTCTATCAAATGTTCTTTTTCATTCTTATGACTATATATTATCATAGGTTGATCCAGAATATCAAATTTGATTTCCTAATTCTAGAAATTTATATAGGATATATATAGAGGGAGTTAATAAATTCTCAAAATCACATTAAAGTCCCCTAAATAATGATTAATAATATTTCTTAGGTCATATTCATACAAAAATCAACATGATATACCCAACTCTAGAGAAGAGTATGAGTGTTCCATAACCATGATGATCCCCTTTAGCGATTTATATAGAATAATCTCTTCCTTATTCTAGGAGTTATCCCTTGTATTGAGGAATTGAGTCTAATAATTCCAAGTTCCCCACATATAATAAATTGAACTATTAGTGGTACCTTAAGATGAACATCATTTTCCTCCATTTAACTCTTCATTTTTTCCTCAAAAATTAGTTACAGTATGCCCTTTGTTTCCAAATATAAAACATCTTCTTGTGACTTTGGTACATTTACTAAGGTTCTTCTTCCAATATTCTTGATATGTAGGAAGGTGAATCTTCATTATTCTATGGTATTCATCAAATGAACTCCCATGAAAATCCATTTTTCTATTGTTAGGTATGTCAGTAAACTCAACCTACTTGAGTTTGATAATGATATATTGAAATAGTTGTTTAGGAATAATCATAAGGATTCATATTCTACCTTCCATTTCAATTGGATTCTCTTGAGGACAATCATTTCATTATTCATAAAATTTTATGTTAACATGATTCTTATTGGTTCCATACTTCAACTAAAACTAAAAATCATAGTGTGATAAATAATAATCAAAGTGATTAATCATATAATTGGGAAAAATAATTCATAATATGTCTAAATCATTACTCCTTATTTTCAATATATGAAACCTTAGGTTTTACATACGTCATATATGGTAATTATCTACTAAAATTCATCATTTTTTTAATAAAAAAATTTAATTAACTCTAGAATATCCCTCAAGAGTGACGGATTAGGTGTGTAGTATTAGGCACACTCATCATACACTAGTCAAGATCGATTTAATACCCAATACACCACTTTCAATTTTTTTACCCATAGGTTCATCAATTCCACAACTGCATCCACTTTCTAGTATCTAAATAAGGATGAATTTTCTTGGAAAAATACATAATGTTTACTTTACAAAATTTTCAGAATGTTATCCTATACTTTCACTTATCCCTATGGTTTTCAAAAATTTCTCCAATATTAATCAAAGATTACAACTAAACCCTATTCTGACACCAACTGTGGAAATTTGATCATAACATATGTAAATAGTACATCATTTTTGTAACACCCGAATGTTTTCTAAAAATAAAATGAAATTCTTGAAAAAAAAATTAATGTTGATATTTATAAGTAGCCTTTAAACATAATTTTAAAGCTTCTATGTTTTTAATTTCAAAAAATTGAAATCTACAATTGTGTTCAGTTTATTATTTTTGATTTTATTGAAACCAACATGTTTTTTTTGTGAATAGTAGCATACCCTTATGAATAGTAATATGAATAGTAATATGACCCTATTCAATAGTAAATTGTATTATTATTTTATTTTCTTAAGGCTTTAAGATAATTACATCTTGATTAATTTATAAATGTGATATAAAAGCAGTTATTGTTTTTAAATTATTAATTTTTGAATTAAGTATGATTTTATTTAAAAATTTAATTAAAAATATTTAAAAAATTATTTTTCAAAAAAAGGAATTCATTTTTGAATTCTACATGATGATAAATGGTTAGAGTGAATATTGGGGATTTTTCTAAAACAATTGATTTTTTGGTGAATAGTAAAAAATACAGTTTTGAGTTTCGGTGTTTTAATGACAACATTAATGATGTAATAATGATGTAATAAATCTAGTCAACTTGTGTACAGTAAAATAAGTTATGTGGTGTCCCAAGTGGATTATACCATGGGAAAATACCATGGGAAAGCCCATGGTTTTTCAAATACCACTAATGAGGTGTCCCTTGGAAATTATTTAAATAATCCCTCACTTTTGATATAATTACCAACCCTTTCAATCATTAACTACATTAAAAATTCCTCATCAACAAATTTTTGGCTTCCGTACCTCCCTAGTAGATCTCCCAAGGTTTCCTCAATCCCCCAAGGTCCCAACCTTCACGTTCTATGAGTTACTCTACAAGGTAATAAAATTCTCAATTTCTTTCTTTTTCCATTCAAGTTCTCTTTTATGTGGTATAACATTGAAGTTTTCATATAGTGTTCTTATTTAATTCTTATTCTTAATATATTTTGTATTATTATTCATTTATTTATGGGTGAACCTTTTCCCCTCTTTTTTTAATATTTTCTAAAACCATGTTTCATAGCCGTTAGGCTGCCGAATTTTTGTAAGTGATTTCTCAATTATTATTTTATTTTCAGTTCCTTTTTTTCTTATTCTTTATTCATATCTTCTTACCCTATAATAATTAAATCTCCAGGAATCATGTATATTATGGATATTATCATTTTCATGGAAAATCCATCATCACTATGCTTCTCATCTCCAACTTATTCAAGGAATAAAAACATAGTCTGTGATGTGTCGAATTACCGACATCGTGGATGATGTGATTTAAATTTCCATTAATTCTGTCAAGTATGGTCATGAAACCATTTATATGGTTACAACATGTTATAATATTTGTATTATTTCTGATCCACAGTTTTTTAATTATTTTTTACTCCTGGTTTTAATTTATAAGACAAAATGAAGTTGTTATTAACAAAGAATCACTAAAATGATTTAAACGGACATCATTAATGTTTTAACTTATGAATCATCCTCATATAAAACATAAAAATGATAAATGGTATAAATTATGGTATTGTAAATATGTAAATATATTTACATTCCAATTCTGGAGTTTCACTTCCAATCGACAAGAACATCCATCATGAACCAATCTTGGAAATCTTGTACGGAACTCACCCAAAATAGTGCAAGGAAAAAATTACTAACAATTAAGGGGTAAAATGAGGTTATTAAATGATCATATAATAAGTTATAAACATGAAAATTTTCTTGTAAAATAATAATAACACTCTATTAACCATTATACAGGAATTTTAAATAAGTTTTAATTAAGACAATCCTGAGGTAAGGGATTTCTTAACCTGATTTTCATCCTTTGGGTTAACCTTATTCTTCATTATTTATGTAGTATTTAAAATTTTTGTGTCATTGATTATTATTATACTATGTTTAATTATTTATATTTACATATTATATACAAATTCCATCCACTCAATTCAGTTTTACTTCAATTATATGATATTTATAAGGGACTTTTCTTTTAAAATCCTCTTTTAAAATTCTGTTTTAAAAAATTCAAAAGAAATGTTTTTATGCTAATATTCATGTTGTATGATTATGTTCTGGATCTTGGGAATTATTTATGATGAATGGTGGGACCTATATTTCTATCCAATTCATTGGGTATGTGTAATTTGGAGGTTGGTCTTATGGTTACTTCAAGTGTAACTGTGATTGTTACACAAATAGTAAGGTAGTCGTGAGGGTTACAAGTTATAAGGTAGCCAAAAGGGTTACAAGATTATGTATGTAATTCCCCAATATACCTATATGGTTCTACTTATTTCTAAGGAATTTTGGAAATCTCATGTTTCACAAAGTAAGTATATATGTACAGGTGATAAGTATATCTTTTGAAAATAATTTCAGACAATACATGTATTCATAGACTAGTGTGCTATTTCCTTCTTCTTATATCCCTTACTGAGTTTTTGTTATGATCCCGAGTTTTAAATGATTTTCACAGGTTAATGGATGTGTAATACAAAGAAGTAAGTCATGTTAAAGGTTGAAGAATTATAAGGAATTGTATTGTATGTTTTAATGTTTTAAATTTTGAAAAAAAATGGAAACTATTTTTATGGAATACACTCTACAACAATGTGTAATGTTATGAAGGTATTATGTCCCAATTCTCTAAAGCTTTAAAATTGAAAATATTCTCAATGTCAAAGGAATTGTTTTATTATCTAAATTCAAGATTATTTATGTAATAAGGTCCAGTCCTTACAGTTGGTATCATAGAATGGTTTAGATAAATTTAGGTGTTAGGATGATGTTAAAAGAATACCATAAATGAATTTTACTCTATCATTAATTTTAAATGTTATCTAATTTAAAGATTTCCATGTTTATTCATCTAAGATATGTTTGTTTATAATGGTTTTCCGCAGAAGGAATAGGGATGCTGAAGAGGATAGGCACCGAAAGAACGACATCCTTCTGGATCAATAGCCCAGAATGGTAGGGATTAGAACTGAGTAGTTTGTGATACTAATGGCTCAGCTAAAACAGGAAATAAATGTTGGTGTCATCCATGCAATAGAAAAAATAGAGGTACCACAATGGAACATGACAGTAGTGGAACATTTTATGAGACAACACCCTCTTGCTTTCAATCGTTCTTCTGACTTAATAGTTGCTGAAGGTGGGATCAAAGCCCTTGAAAAGATATTCTATGTTATGGGATATTCAGAAAATCAAAAGGTAAGTCTTTCCGTTTATCATTTTGAAGGTGAAGCTGATCAGTGGTGGTCAATGGTAAGGAATTTCAGGGGTAGAGAGAATTTTGATGCCTTAGAGTGGGATGAATTTAAAAGTCTTTTCCTTGAAAACATTTTCCTAAGGTGTTGCAACATATGATGGAGAAGAAATTCCTTGAATTGAAGAAAAAGGAGGATAATTCAGTGGTTGTGTATGAAGATAACTTCACCCGACTGGCGAGGTATGCTCCAAATATTATTCTAAATCTTGATAGCAAAATCAACTGCTCTTACTCAGGACTAAAACCAATGTATCGATGGGTGTTGGACTCCAGTGAATTATAAAGTTATGAGAAACTTGTCTGATGTGATGAGAGAGGAGATATGGAGTTTTTTTATAATCATGTGCATTTTTGAAATAAGGTTAAGAAGAGGTCTAGGTTGCATGTGATGGGTAAGAATCAACCAAATAAATCTTATGGTAAGAAAATCCAGTTTCCAGTTTGTTAATGGTGTGGCAAGAAACACCCTAGGGAATGTCTTAGAAAAACTATGAAGTGTATTAAATGTGTAACGTTTGGACATATGGCCCGATATTGCAATGAAAATTATCCTAAGACTAATCCTGGTAAGAAAACTGTAAAGTGTTTTAAATGTGGTGATATGGGTCATTATACAAATTTATGCCCAAAGAGAGATCTGAATGATTCAAAAAAGCAAAAATATAAGAAGAAAGGTGTAGTGAGATCCTTTGCAACTATGTCATCATATGTCAGTCCATTCAATAAAGTTGTATCAAGTACTTTTTGTTGTTCACTCAAATTTTTCTTAAGTTTGGTTTAATACGGATTCTACACATTCCTTCATCTCTGAGAAATTTTCGGGTAAATTGAAAATATCACCTCAACAAATGAGACCTAAACTTATTTTTAAAACACTATGGGTAAATATTATAGCAAAGATGAATTATAAGAATCTATCTATTGTGGTCTATAGAAAGACATTACCTAAAAACCTTGTTGTTTTACCCTTAGTCAAGTTTGATGTTATTCTGGGAATGGATTGTATTTTTGTTTATCATGATAAGATTGACTGTAGAGCTAAAGAAGTTGTTTTTCAGAAATATTTTTAGGTTGTATACAATAATAAACCCATACAATTCATAACATGTTAGGAAGCTAAGAAACTGTCAAAAGATCTAAATAAAATTTATCTTTCTCATATTGTTGAGAATAAGGGAACTATTCAGATTGATGATGTGCATGTGGTAAATGAATACCTTTATGTTTTTTTTTGATGAGTTACCCAGTGTCATACCTAATAGAGAAGTCGAATTCACAATTCACTTAGTTCCTGATGTTAAGAAAATTTCAAAACCCCTATATTTTATGGCTCAAATAGAACTTATTGAATTGAAAAATCAGTTGCAAGATTTTATTGATAAAGGCTTAATTCATCCAAGCACTTCACCATGGGGAGCTCCTATTTTTTTGTTAAAAAGAATGATGGTTCCATGAGACTTTTCATTTATTATAGAGATTTGAATAACATCACTATTAAAAACAAGTATCCATTACCTCATATTGAACAATTATTTGATCATATCTAGGGAGCTCAGTACTTTTCCAAGATTGACTTGAGATCTGAATACCATCAGCTGAAGGTGAATGAGGATGACATCCCAAAAACATCCTTTTATACTAGATATGGGCATTATGATTTTTTTTTTATGACCTTTGGGTTAACTAATACACCTCTTGTATTCATGAATCTTATGAATAGATTATTTCATGAGTTCTTGGATAAGTTTGTGGTTTTATTTATTGATGACATTCTGGTATCTTCTAAAAATAAATAAGAGCATGAAAAACATCTAAGGGTTGTTTTACAAACCTTAAAAGAAAATAAACTGTATAGAAAATTCAGAAAGTGTGATTTTTGGTTGAAATGTATTTTTTTTCTTGGGAGCATTGAAAATAAGGATTCAATAACAGTTGATCCTACCAAAAAAATTTGGTTATTGAATGGCCAAGACCCACAAATGTTATAGAGATTTGTAGTTTTCTTATATTAGCAGGATATTACCTACGTTTTGTTAAGAACTTTTCTCGGTTATCTAGCATGATAACAAAGTTAACACGAAAAGGGGTTAAATTTGTTTGTACAGAAGAATGTGATGTTTGTTTTCAGAAACTGAAGAATATATTAGTAAATGCTCTAGTTTTGGTCTTACCATCCCAAAATGGTGACTTTTTCATCTACAGTGATGATTTGTAGAAGGGACTTGGTTGTGTTATGATGCAGAATGATAAGGTAATTGCTTATGATTCAAGACAATTACAACCTCATGAGTTAAATTATCCCACACTTGATTTGGAATTTGCATTTGTGGTTTTTTCTTTGAAAATTTGGAGGCATCATTTATACGGATCCAAATTTCAAATATATACTGACCATAAAAGTCTGAAGTATATATTCACTTAGAAGGAATTTAACATGAAGTAGAAAAGATGGATTAAACTGATAAAGGATTATGATTGCACAATAAATTACCATCCTGGAAAAGAAAACAAAGTGGTGGATGCCTTGAGTCAAAAACATCATGCATCATTAACTATGTTACATTTAGAACATGATCCTTTGATTAATGATTTGATGAATTTTGGCTTAGAAGTTGTTGGTGCAGGGAATACATTTGTTTTGTTTTAGGTTTTAGTGTAGTAGTTGTCATATAGAATTAAGCAAGAACAAAAAGAAGACCGTGAGCTACAAAAAAAAAGGTATAATTGGTTAAATTGGTAAGATTCCAGAATTCAACCTTGATAAATTCTGTGTTTTAAGATTTTGAAAATGGTTGCATGTGTCCTATGATTCTTAGTTGAAGAATGATTTTATGTGTGAAGTTCATAATTCTCCATTTTCAGTTCATCCTGGCAGTACTAAGATGTATATATACTTTCGGGATTATTACTAGTGGGATGAAATGAAAAGGTATATTTCTACTTTTTCCATGAAATGTTTAACATGTCAGCAGGTTAAAGCAGAGTAGCAGTTACTGAAGGGGATGCTTCAGCATTTTCCAAATCTAGAGTGGAAGTGGGAGAATGTATCCATGGATTGTGTGGTGGGACTACCTAAGAAATCTCGAGGTAGTAATGAAATTTGGGTTATTGTGGATCATCTGACAAAATCTGCACATTTTTTCTATTTGAGATACAATGTCTTTGGATCAGATTTCTCGATTATACCTCAAGAAGATTTTCAGGTTAAATGGAGTTTATTTTTCCATTATATCTGAATGGGATCACAGTTTCACTTCTAACTTTTGGAAGGGACTTCAGAAGTCTTCAGGAACAGAGTTAAATTTCAGTATATCTTTTCATCCTCAATCAGATGGGAAGTCAGAACGAATGATTCAAACTTCTGAGGATATGCTTTGAGCTTGTTCAATGGACTACTAGGGAAGTTGTGATCGACATATTTTTTTAGTTGAGTTTTCTTATAATAACAGTTTTCATTACAGTATATAAATGGAACCTTTTGAGGATTTGTATGGAAATCTGTGTCAAACTCCATAGTTTTGGGATGAATTCGGTGAAAGAAAGTCGATGGGGCTAGAATTAGTAGAGGAAGTGGCTAAGAAAGTGAAGATGATTCAGCATCACATGAGGACAGCTTAGAGTAGGTAGAAAAGTTATGCAGATAATAGAAGGAAAGACTTTTCTTTCATGGTAGGTGACCATGTTTTCCTTAAAATCTCACCTTGTAAAAGTGTGATGCGTTTTGGTAAAAATGGAAAGATAAGTCCACGTTTCATTGACCCTTTTGAAATCCTAGAGAAAGTTTGACCAGTTTCATACCAAATAGATTTACCTACGAGTTTGTCTCAGGTACACAATGTTTTTCATGTTTCGATGTTGAGGAAGTATGTACCAGATTCGACTCATGTTTTGAGCCCAGAAGTAGTTCTGCTAGAGGAGAACATTTCATATGAAGAGAAACCAGTTCAGATTCTTGATCAATGGTAACTGGTACTGCGGAATAAGGTAATTCACCAGGTAAAGTTTTTGTATAGAAACCACATGGTTAAAGAAGAAACATGGGAGTCTGAAAATTATATGAGGGAAAGGTACCCTAACTTGTTGAATAAGTAAATAAAATTTCGAGGATGCAATTTTTAGAAGGTGGGGATAATGTAACAGCCCATGGTTTTCTAAAAATAAATTGAAATGCTTGAAATTTTGTTTAGTGTAGATATTTATAAGTGGCCTTTAAACAAAAGTTTACTTCTTCTATCTTTTGAATTTCTAAAAATTGTCATCTATAATTGTGTTCAGTTTGTTATTTGGAGTCTATTGAAACAAACTTGTTTTTTTGGTGAATAGTAACATACCCTTATTAATAGTAATATGACCCTAATGAATAGAAAATTGTATTATTATTTTATTTTCTTAAGTCTTTAAGATAATTACATCTTGATTAATTTTTAAATTATTAGTTTTTGAATTAAGTATGATTTTATTTAAAAATTAAATTAAAAATATTTAGAAAATTATTTTCAAAAAAAGGACTTCATTTTTTAATTCTAAACTTCAATGAATGGTTAGAATGAATTTTGGGTATTTTTCTGAAATAGTTGATTTTTCAGTGAAAAGTAAAATTACAGTTTTGAGTTTCAGTGTGTTAATGACATCATTAATAATGTAATAATGATGTAATAAAACTGGTAGACTTGTGTACTATAAAATAAGTTACAAGGTGTCCCAATTGGCTTATAACATGGTAAAATACCATGTCAAGCCCCTGGTTTTGCAAATACCACTAATGAGGTGTCCCATGGAAATTATTAAAATAATCCCTCACTTTTACTATAAATACCAACCCATTATTTCATTAACATCATTAAAAATTCCTCATAAACGAATATCTAGCCTCCTTAACTCTCTAGTATCCCTCAAAAGGTTTCCTCAAGCCCCCAAGGTCCCAACATTCATGTTCTAGGAGTTACTGTACAAGGTAATAAAATTCTCAATTTCTTTCTTTTTCCATTCTAGTTCTCTTTTATGTGGTATAACTTCAAGTTTCCATACCATGTTCTTATTTTATTATTATTATTGATCTATTTTGTATTATTATTCATTTATGGTTGGTTTACCCTTGTCCCCTCTTTTTTAAATATTTTCTAAAACCATGTTGTATAGTCGTTAGGTTTCCAAATGTTTGTAAGGGATTTCTCAATTATTCTTTTATTTTGAGTTCCTTTCTTTTCTTATTATTTCATCAGATATTATTACCCAAGATGCATGAAATATACAGGAATCATATATATTCTATATGTTTTCATGTTCATGGAAGATTCATCATCTCTATTCTTCTCATCTCCCACTTATTCAAGGAAAAAAACATCGTCTGTGATGTGTCGAAATGATGACACTATGGACGATGTGATTTCAATTTCCATTAATTCTATCAATTATGTTCATGAAACCATGTATATGGTTGAACCATGTTATAATATTTTTATTATGTCTGATCCATGGTTTTAGAATTATTTTTTAATCATGGTTTTAGTTTATAATACAAAATGAGGTTGTTATTAACAAAGAACCACTAAAATGATCTAAACGAACATCAATAATGTTTTAACTTATTTATCATCCTCATATAAAACATCAAAATGATAAATGGTATAAATTATGGTATTGGAAATATTTAAATACTTTTCCATTCAAATTCTAGATTTTCACTTCCAAT
The DNA here is from genome assembly GCA_963277665.1 of Viscum album. Classification (NCBI taxonomy): domain Eukaryota; kingdom Viridiplantae; phylum Streptophyta; class Magnoliopsida; order Santalales; family Viscaceae; genus Viscum; species Viscum album. The sequence goes on along the minus strand of OY728151.1, from coordinate 283,293,991 downwards.
CGACAAGAACATACATCATGAACCAATCATGGAAATCATGTAAGGAACTCACCCAAAACAGTGCAAGGAACAAAATACTAACAATTAAGGGGGAAAATTAGGTTATGAAATTATCATATAAGATTTTATAAATATTAACATGTTTACTTAAAATACTAATAACACTCTTTTAACCTTTATACAGGAATTTTAAACAACTTTGAAGTAAGACAAGTCTGAGGTAAGGGAATTCTAAACCTGATTTCCATCTTTTGGGTTAACCTTATTTTGCATTATTTAAGTGGTATTTAAATTGTTTATGTGATTAATTCTGATTATACTATGTTTAAATTTGTATATATACTGAGTATATACATATTCTATCCACTCTATTAAGTCTCACTTCAATTATATGATATTTATAAGGGGATTTTCTTCTAAAATTCTATTTTCCAAAATTCAAAAAAAAATTATGCTAATATTTATGTTGTATGATTATGTTTTGGATCTTGGTAATTGTTTATGATGAAATGTGGGACCTATATTTCCCTTCAATGCATTTTTTATATATAAGTTGGAGTTCGGCCGTATGGTTACTCGAAGTGTAACTGCGATTGTTACACAAATAGTAAGGTAGCCGTGAGGGTTACAAATTATAAGGTACCTGTGAGGGTTACAAATTATAAGGTAGACAATAGGGTTGAAAGATTATGTAAGTAATTCCCCAATATACATTTATTGTTCTACTTATGTTCTTATGTATTGTGGAAATATCATTTTTCACAAAGTTAGTATATATATACAGGTGATTAGTATGTCTTTTGAAAACGATTTCATACGTTACAAGTATTCATGGACTAATGTATTATTTCCTTCTTTTTATATCCCTTACTGAGTTTTTGAGCTCATAAAAAGTTATATATTATTTTCTTAGGTTAATGGATTTGTAAGAAAAAGGATAAATCCATTTTAAATGTTGAATAATTGTCAAGGAATCATGTTTTAAGTTTTAATGTTTTAAATTTTGAAAAAAATGGAAACTGTTTTTATGGAATCCACTCTATAAAAATGGGTAATGTTATGAATGTATTATGTCCCAATTATCTTAATCTATAAACATTAAAAGATCCTAAATGTAAAATAAAGTGTTTTATTTACTAAATTCAAGATTATGTATGTAATAAGGCTAGGTCCTTATTATTTTTGATGAATTTCTAATTCATATCACAATTAAGGAAGCTCGAGGAATGTAAAGTTTTAGTGTATTTGGATACTAGATATATAATCAACTTATTTCTTAAAATATCATAAACATATCCCATAAATTTATTCATATTGTAACCCTTCTAAACATATCATACCTAGATCCTTCCATCAAAACCTGGGGAAGTAAAACATAATAAAGGGTTATCTCATATGCTCAGTATGGCTGAACATGGGAGATATCAATCATAAGTGGATTTAATATGATCATAATGGTATCATAACATATTAAAATATATGTTATCAATATAAAATTATTATACCTAGAAACATTTAGACCATAAACTCTAAAAATCAATTCATAACCAGAATCATGATTAATAAAGGTGTTAAATTGGTAATCATCATTCATGATTGGAATCATAAGCATAGGAAATCATAATCTTATGAACATAGATATTCACAATAATTACATCACATAATATTGTGATCATATCTAGAATAAATCATACTTAGACATCAAAATGTGGACATAGTTGTTCACAATCATTTCCATGTGTAATATTGTGATAACAACTAGAAGAAATCATAATCACACAACAAAATGTGAACATATTTTTTAATAATCCTATCCTGGATTATCATCATCATCTCAATATATATCTATATCACATTACCCAATTAATTTTAGGGATATAATAGACCCACTCATCTTATAATAATAATCCATTCATATGTATGACACAAGATAATGAAAACATTTTTCATTTCATTATGGATTAACCTACAGAAAATAAAATGAGTTTAAATATTATTTCATTATCATAATTGAAAACCATAAAAATAGAGAATAATTATGGTATCATTTTATCATATTCCTATTAAATAATAAGTAACAAAATTTATTATTTTCATGGATGAAAATACCATTAAAATATTACTTTAATATTTCTTCGAGTAAAATATCCTTTTCATTATGAAATAAAATATTTTAAATATGAAAAATTGAAAAATATTCATAAATATATTTTATTTAAAATAACAATAGAAACTTATAAATGAATTTTCATGGAAAATAGTAGTCATGGTGGTGGGAAAAGTTGTTTGTGCTATATATGTTAAAAAAAAATCCATGCCTTTGATAAAAATTAATTCATTTGGAATACAACAAGAATATTTTTTTAACCATTTAATAGAAAAATAAATATGGTTAAAAATTAATTTAATCAATAATTGGATAATATTAAAAACATTCATGAAAACCATTTTACGAAAATATTTACATAGAAGAAAATGATTCTGTTATAAAGAAGAAATAAAGTCAACTTTTATTAAAAATATTATCTTTATAGTTTTATATAGAAAATATAGTAAAATGAAAGGAAAACATAAATAACCCATAAATAACCAAATTATAAAATAATATATGGATTTTAAAGGATAAGGATCAAATAATTTTCCTTAATATAAATTTAACATAAATAATCACGAAAATAAATGAGATTATAATATAAATCCCTTACCTCAAGTGTCATCCCACTTCATATGCATTCAAACCAATTATATAATAAATAAAGATTTATTTTACATATATTAAATAACCATATTAATACTTATAATGTCACTCTTATTTTACTTATAACATATTATCACCTATTTTATTAATAACCATTCATTATCATCATCATTTTGGGTGCTAATTGCTTCATTTTTACTATGTGTTTTGGTTTAGTAGTAATGTAAATTGTACTTTTATCATGGTTTAATCATTTATATAATCATAATATTGTCATAAGTATCATATTAAATCATTATATACACCTTTATAACCATTCATATAGTATGTACGCACAAGTGATGATTCCACTTTTCGATTGATGGGAAGAAACAAATGTGAATAATAATTAAACTTAAAATAATAGTAATTATATAATAAATATCATATATATATATATATTCATTAAATATATCTTTATAACATCCATGTAAATTAAAAATGAAAACAAAATAACATTACTTCGTGGATGTAGTAGTCCACAAATACGAACGAGAAATGTTATCTTCCCCAGTGGATGAGAATGTGAGAATGTATCCACAAGAATAATTATGTGATAAATATAATATGTAAACATTAAATCCATAATAATAATCAAACATTAATTATGGTGATGTAAAATTAATCATATCCCTATGTGGAGGTGGCAGTCCACTTGTACACATGAGCGATACTTTCATTTATGATTTGATGGGGAGGGGAAAAATGGTTGTCCCATAATCATAATAACATCTTAGTATATTTATGATATTATAATAATAATTTTATGATTGATACAATATAATTATATTAAGTATAAGAAGATATGAACTTTTAAATATTTGGGTAAGACGAAAACCTCTTCTTTGAGAGACCACCTTTGTATTACACATTAATCCTTCTTAAGATGGTCTTAGGGTAATACTAGAAGATTGATAATGAAGAGAAGATATCTAGGAATGTTTTTGGGAATCTATTTTATGATATATAGGTCTCAATATTTTTTAATAAGGATGTATATTATGTTCCCTTTTATATATAGGGGTGGGACGCACATGGAATTACTTATAATATTTAAATAATATAAAGTGAATTTATTTTAAAATATGATCCAAATAACCTGAAATCCAAAGGATTAATAATTTAAGGTATCAATATATATAAAAAAATAATTATATGAGTACATGTGGCATTTTTACCTTTACCTCTTGGTTTAATCCCTCCCCTATTAAATCCTTTTAACCTTAACTATGATAACAAACTTTTACTATTTTATCTATTTACTAAGACAGAAACAAATAGTGGCATCATTACCAGATTTAGACATTATGATTAAAAATATGGAATCTATTTTTTCAAATTAAATTCTTATACATGGTATAAATTCATTTTAAAATAATTTTGTAAAACGTAACGAAACTCGTTTTTAAAAAAATACATTTTTGTAATAAATTTGAGTTTATTTTTCTTCCTTTCCTAGTAAAATAAATATATGAATGAAAAAAATATTTGTTTGAATATGTAATTTATACATTTAAATAAAATTATTATTAAAAATTGATTTATATAATTTATTAATTTAAAATAAATTGTGTACATAAAAATAGTTTTCTGAATAATAAATCATTTTTAACTTCAAATTATTTTATCTTAATTCCTAACCATTAAATAACTAATGTATGTATTATTATACATAAATTATAAATATAGAAAGTTAAAATAACTTTTTGATAGTGATTAACATGTTCATTTATTTAAAAATATATAACACCTAGAAAAATACATTTCTTTATAAAATTAGATCTTTTATTCATGAAATAATTTTATTAAAATGTAATGATTATTTATTAGGCATTAATCAATACTTTTGAAATAAAGAGAAAATTCTATGTATATTTCAAAAAATGGTTAATCTTATTCATACCCATTAATCAAAGAGTTAGGTGATTATTTCACATTAAATAATAAAAATATTTCAATAGTATATCACAATTTAATTAAACTTAATGTTGTTTGTAAAGAAATCTATCAAAAAAATAAAATTTATTTAAAGAAAAAATATCATAAAATATTGGAGTGTTACACTTAATTATACACATATCCCTTATAATTTTATCCATAAAATATGTTATTTTTAACCTCTTAAATTCCTCTTTAAAATTCATAATTCCCTTGTCTCAATTAGAAACCCTAAGGCCTCTATTTCAAAAGATATTTCCAAGAGAAATCTTAAGTGCGCAATCTGAGTATTTCTTACTCCTTAGCCTTTTATTCTTAATAATTCTCTTCTAAAGTCCTTATATCTACTATAATATAATGAAACCAATATTATTAATATAATCAAATGTTATTATATTAATTTAGAAACTCATATTCAATACTTTTCATCCACTAAGAAAAAAACATCATTGATCATGTGTATATGTGGACTACCGCCTCCACAAAATGATGTGGATCCTTCTTCATCACTACATCTCAAGGCTGGTGAAAAATATGGATTTTATGAAGTAATATATTTTATATTTCATAATTATTATTTTAAAATGATAATGTATCATATAACTTCATTGGACCTCATTCATTGAGAAATGTAAATGCTAATCAGACGTACATGTGGACTATCACCTCCACGAATGGTGAATTTAATTTTTCATCACCACCATTAATGGATGGTAATAATAAGGAATTATATGAATTAAAATTATAATTATAAAATTTTTAATGTAAAAACCTCATATTTTTCATTTATGTTGTGATTTTATTTCATCCTTTAATTATATTTTTTACGATATGAATTTATTGGGATGAGTTTCAAGATTTTCTAGTAGGTTTTAGAGACTTTTGGTAGAATATATGGGGTTTTATAATTTGAAAACATTTTTTATCAGGTATGATGATTCTCTAGGAAACAATTCACTATATAGAGGTATCACTTGGGATAGAACACGGTTAAGGCACATAGTTTGAAAAACTATGTGGTCCTCCATAATAAACCACGTTACATCACCTGGGGTAGCGTATAGTTAAGGCACACTATTTATAAAACTATAATACTTTTCCTAACAAACCATGTGACAATATATAGTTCCAATAACATTGTTTCTTCATGGTTTGACAAACCATGTGACCAAACTATGTGTGCATGAAATTAATGATCTAAAAATCCTCCAAAATAACCATTAATGATTTGTTTTAACCCATTTTGATTTCTATAGTAAGCCCTATCAAACCATGAGACTCTACTAGCCTACCTTGATGATTTAATCCTCTAAATATTTATTATGGTGTATCCATGTGAGTTAAATATCTATATTTGATGTTTTTGATTCAGAAACATCTATTCATACAGTTTCTTCTTGATCTGTCTCTTTTCTCTAAAGGTAATTCAATGATCATGTATGTTGTTTCTCATTCTATGGATTTAAATGTCATAAATTTTTGAATCATTGAATCATTGTTAGAATGAAGTTGGTTTTAAATTTGTCAATGATATCTGTTTTACCCAAGCTAGATCACTTTTATTGGTTGATGTTTCTAGGTAGGTTTTCCTAGATCAATCATCTTGTGACTCTCTTATTCAAAAATATAATCTTGGATCTATTTTATATTGATGGATTATTGGTGCATCAATGTTTAATAGATATACCTGAGGATATATTTTATAATTGATGATGAATTCAATATATTTTATTAAATAAACAATATATATGGACAATTGACATCATCTTCTTCAATATATCTCAGAACTAGTTATGTTAATAGACTCCATGAGGTATTTTTTTTAATCACCCTTATTAACATGTAACCTTATCAGGTTTCTTTTATAAACCTCCTTCGTGATGAACTAGAACATGAGGTATAATTCCTTAGTGTACAATCTAGTTCTATGTGGGTCCGCATTTGGATTTGGGCTTGAATCCTTTGATTAATATTGGAGTACTTTATCAAAACATTTGAGGTAGGAAGGTACTTACCATTAAAGAACCTTTTATACTCTTTTTTATTTATTTAATATTATTATGGAATAGATTTATGACCATGATTTATGGTGATTTCTTGTGGGTTTATTTGTATCTATGATACCCATATACGATGCTTGATTTCATGAGTTTTTATAGTGTAGCTTTTTAATGTGATTGATAATGATCACATGTTGTTATATTTTGTTACTATATTCTCATAATGATATTTTATGCTTATTCTTATTATGATATTCTATATTGTTTGTATTCACCATGCCTTTTAGGTATTATATTGGTACTCATAACAGGTTTACCATCATGGTATGAATACCCCTTAGAGGGGGAGTGTGCATGACAAGTTTGGATAATGATGGTGGACCCATACATAGGGCAGGAGCATGAGAGCCTTATAGACCATACTGAAACTCCATGCCTTATAGATACCAAGAAATATGTCAAACCTCAATTCCCTATATATGTTGAGTATAATGTTCACTTAATGCCTTGATCATTTTTAGTAACATGTTCACCAGCCTTGTAGATTTTTCTTGGTCACTTATATCATATTTTGATTATCCTTATGGCATTGAGATGAAGTAGGTATGATCGTGGCTCATAGTGTCTTGGTTAGAAATGGGTTCTCAGTATATGATTATTTATGATTTATTTCACATTTATTGTTATCATGGAATACACATATTATACTTGTACACACTTCTTAAGTATGGATTGGGGATGTCCTACTGGGATTAATTACTCACACCCAGTATGGGAATCTCGATACATGTGTAGACTTCATGTATATGGTTCTGAAAAAGGGAAAGGGTCCCATGGATGATGGTCAAGATGGGAATCATGAATCTCATAGAGGAATTAGGATGGACTCTAGAGGATTTATACAATTTTACTTATTAATTTACCCACTTCCAAATTGCATTGTGGTTTTCTTTTCCACATTAGGTGCCCAGTTTATTTATTTGTATGAAATGTGTTCCATCTATTATTAAATTGTAATGCTTTATCTTCTTCCTTTATTATTTTGAGTTATTTTATATTTTATTATATTTTTGGTGTATGGATATGATTCTAATGGAATAGTATCCCCATTAATGGTGTTCACACCCTCACTCCTAGTCGGTAGTCTCTTGTGTATGAGGATGTGTTCTTGAGGTCTTGTGGCTCTCCATCTTAGACCCATTGGTTTGGGTTAGGGAATTACAAAATAGTATCATTACAAAAATAATTTCTTTTATTTTGAGTAACCTATGAATTGTGGAGCTGGTAGTAAAATCAAGACATACTCTGGAAGATTTCCATAGTGTTAATTATTATTTATCATCATTCACTTTATACTATAATTTTTTTCCACATTAGGAGCCTCGTTAATTTATTTTTATGTCATGTGAATCAAGTTATATTACATCATGATTCTTTATATTCTTCCCTGATTACCCTGAGTTGTTTTGTATTTTATAATATTATTGGTGTAATTTTACGATTATGAGTATTTAGTCTCCTCATTGATAGTGTTTATACTCTTGCTGCTAGTTGATAGCCTCTTGTGTATGGATAGGAACGCATGAGGTCTTAAGGATCTCTATCTCAGACCTAGTGGTTCAGGCTAGGGAGTTAAAAAAAATATCAAAGAAGATTTTTCTTCTTTTCTTCTGACTAACCTGGGATATTGTAGAATAGAGATAGGTTGTGTGGGAATCAGTTAAGGGAGTTTCCATGTGCCTAGAATTCTTATATGTAGCAAACCTCTGATCTACCATTTACAATATTTATGTTATACTTTTTTGGGATTTGGGTGAATTCATGAATCATGATTAGGCATGTAGGATCACATTCCATAAATATACATATTATTTTTTTTATACTAGTTTTTTAATTTAATTCCTTGAATTATGTTATCTATTCAGGATAAAATTTCATTCTATGTTGTTATATATCCATTGGAATTAATTACTAAAATAGATAAAAAATTTTTGTTTTTTATATATATGATTTTGACTAATGTGTAGGGATGGAGAACCATGGGTAGTAATAGTAGGGATATACCATGGTTTCTGGGTAACATCCTAGGAGAACTTTTGTGTGATCCCATAGATTGATTAGGATCTATCCTAATGGTTTTATATGTTCTAAATGTTCCCTTTTCATTTCATAATATTCCACCTCAAAGGAGACTAATGTGACTATCAGATGATGTGGGTCAAGATTCTACAACTAGGGAGGATTCCCTAGTTACACTACCTTCTATATAAAAGGGTTTAGAAAATAAAACTTCCAAACATACTTTGGTTAAACTATAAGTAGTCCCACTTCATCCGGGATTTATTTCTCTTGTACCTACCCAAAGTAGAGGGGCACTAAGGTCCATGGTTGACTATGCCAAAGACTTATAGCTTCAGCATCCACTAACATTTCAGGGAACTGGGGGACCCTAGGATACAAAGGACTATATATATAATTGAATGGTTCTTTGACCTCATTGAGATGCCTGAGAATTTAAATTTGAAACTAGCAGCGTTCATGCTACAGGGACTTGCAAGGAGATGGTGGGGCATGATGAGAAAGGCCAAAAGATGTGAGGTTCTTGCCTAGGAGTCCTTCAAGAACCATTTATTTAGGTAATTTATTCCCAATAAACTAAAAATAAACCATTTCTATGAATTCATGGATCTTCATTACGGATCCATGATAGTTCCCACATACTTTACTTTTTCACTGAACTGCTTCGTTTTTCTCCTCTTTTTGTTGTTAATGAGGTAGAGAAGGCCCAAAATTTTGAGATTAATATTAATCATAATATCATATAGTGGGTTATTTATTTAAACCTAAAAATATAACATTGTTTTCTATGAAATTAAATGACTATTTACAAGTTCATGAATTAGGATATTAGTTGGTCTTCTTCCACCCTTCATCACTCAGACATTTATACCTCCTAATACTACGATGGGTTTCACTTCTAGTAATAGGAAGGGGAAGAACAAGGATATACAATAGGGTAGTTCTAATAAGGTTAATATAGTATATATTCTTGATCCCTATTGGGTGGAGTTCCATAGTTCTTCAATTGTGGTAAGGTTGGACATTATCACAAGTTCACAACAACTTAGAGAATGTGTAAGTAGTGTGGATAGATGGAGAATCTCCAGAAATGTTTCTCTTGATATTTGAGGATGAGGTTCTATAGTTTTGAAATATATGTGTGATATATAACCCAGATATCTATCCAGGGTCCTCAGTAGTAGTCTCAGATTATGCTGACTCAAACAAGTCACATACCTCAGGGATAGTGTCCTAAATCTAATTCTTGATGAGTATATGTAGTGGATTTTCCTCTAGTGGATGGTGGTTATGGATCATCAACTATATGAGGTATAGTCTTGGTCACTTATATATTGTCTACTGCTTTTTTAGATATAGGTGTTACATGTTCCTTTATATTTTAACATGTTATTATTGGAAATTAATTACCAGATAGGTTATCTTCTATGTTATAATCACTTGATACACAATTTCACTACTGAAAATATGGCCTTTATCAGTACTAGAAAAAAGAATTTACAGTGAAATAAAGGAACTATTAATCAAGGTGAAGATATGGGGGTCCCTTTTATCAGCGCTCAGAAAAGCACTGATAAAGGCCTCTTTTATCAGCATTAAAAAAATGATGATAAAATGTGTCTTTTATCAGTGCTAAAAAAGCATTGATAAAAAGGTATTTTATCAGTGCATTTTTTAGCACTGGTAAAAGTCAAAAAAAAATAAAAAATATATATAAGAATATATAATTCGGGAGGAGATTTTAAGAGCATTTGACCCCCCCCCCTGTTATCAGCATTAAGTGGAGTCCCCTCCCTCTCACCGCACGCTGCCCTTTCCCGTGCAACCCCCTCCCACTTGCCTGCATGTCGTTTCTTCTACCAGAACTCGAAACTGCGACCTACCCCCTTGCACGCCAGCACCTTTACCACTAATCTATATAGTTTTTTTCTCCATTTAATGATATATCTATTAATATTTATATATATATATATAGTTATATTTATTTGTATATTAATATAGATTCATATTAATATAAATATATTTAGTTATATTAATACATATATATTTATTCATATATTAATATTTTTTTATTTGTATATCTATTTATATATATATTTAGTTATAATTTTTTATTCATATATTTATTTGTATATTAATATATATTTATAATATTAGTTTTAAATACATTTATAGAATATGTTTTTTATGTGCGTTTATAAATAAATAAATAAATACATACATCCATATATACAACACACACACACAAATATATATATATATATATACTAATAAATATATATATATATATATATATGTCTATCTAAAAATCCATAGAATGTTAAAATGAAAATAAATTCTAATCTATAAGTTCTTTTTAACTCCACAACCAGTCAAATCGAAGAAAATGAAACAATATTCGAAATGATATGTGGTAAAGGCCTAGAGGACATCTGGATCAGAAGTTATAGCTATTTGAATGTTAAACAATTGGGGACCCTGACTAAAAACTTGGTTTTGGGGGCCTTCTAGGCCTTTTTGGCCTCAAAAAATGTGATAGAAAGTTCCCTTTGGTCACTAGCACATAGATCTTGTCATAGGTTTCGATTTGATTTGCTGTAGAGATCAAACGAACACCCGAATCAAAATTTATGGTCATTTGATGTCTGAGTTACATTTTCAACTTATTTTAGATCTTTTATTATTATTTTTGATTTTTTTCATCAATTTGTTATTAAATGATTATTAGTTTATGATAATTAAAAAATTATTAATTAATAATATTTTTTAAAATATTTTAAATCAATTTTCACTAAATTTATTATATATTAAATGAAATATTCTATTTATACTTATCTAAAACATATTTAAAAATATATATATTATATTTATATCAATATAAATGTACTTATATAACAATATTTTTTTTCATGAATTTAGTTTTGAAATATACACTTTATTAGTGCTAGGGAAAAGCGTGGATAAAGCCCCCCCCCCTTTTATCAGCGCTACAAAAAAAGCATTGATAAAGGGGTCCCTTTTAACAGTACTAAAAAAGTGATGATAAAGGGTCACTTTTAACAGCATTTTTTTAGCGCTGTTAAAAGTGCCCTTTATTGGTGCTTTTTTAGGACTGATAAATGCTCCCCCTTTATCATCGATTTTTGTTTAGCGGTGTTAAAGGGTGGGGCTACGAAAACCCAACTTTTTGGTAGTGTTAGGAACAAAATTAGACCATCTTCATTGATTCCTAGAGTTTTATATAGTCATTTTAGGTTATGTACATCAGTGATACTTCATGGTTCTGTAGATTATGAGATTAAATGTTGATTATTGGATGAAAAGATGAGGGGGTACGACCGATCCTACTGAAAGATATAATCCTACAATCTATCTTATAATCATTCCAAGCTTTCTCAAATATAGACCCACTCTACCTACTCCCAACCCCCACTCACCAGTCATCATGAACATCTCCCCCTTAGGAAATTTAAATGATATATGTCTCTCATAAAAATCAATTTGGTCTTCAAATGGGTAGGTTGACTATCTTCCAAGACTAAATTGATTTCTATCAGAGACAGGTATCATTTACATTGTCTAAGGAGTAAAAGTTCATGATGATTAGTGAGTGGGATTTGGGATTAGGTAGAGTGGGTCTAGAAATGATCCATCTTTGGATGATTATAATATAGATTGTATGATTGGATCTTTCAGTGGGATCAGTGGTACCCCATATCTTTTCTTCTAGTTGTAGATATATATCAATACATATTACTAGATGAATTCATTAGACATCATCTTAATAGGGTAGTTAACTCCATGTTATAACTTTTGTGATCTATGAAATTTATTTCAATTCCCTTTATCATACGATTGAATTTGAATTAAATGTAATCAAAATACAGCTTGAGGAATTAAAAAAGAAGGGTTTTTTAGGCCATGTACATCACTTTGGGGTGAACATATCATGTTTCTAATAAAGATGATGGTAGAATTTGAATTTTTTACATTATGATAATCTAAATGAGGTGATGGTGAAAAATTGGTATCCTTTTTACATGATCAATGATCACTTTGATTAGTTCTCGGGTGCCCAGTGGTTCTCCATGATTAATCTCTAATCAAGATATCATAGGTTTTGGGTTAGAAAAAAGGACATCCCGAATATAGTTTTTAGGAGAAATTATGGGTTATATTATTAATTGGTGATATCATTTGGAATAAATAAATAACCAACAGTTTTCATGGATCTCATGAGAAATATTTATCACCAATTTCTGGACTTATTCATCATGGTGTTCTTTGAATATCTCCTCATCTACTCACTGAACCTAGAGTTGTATGTTAGAAATATTGAGATATTCCTTAGTAAACTTCAAGAACATCGGCTTTATGATAAGACATTGAAGTCTCAATTTTGGATTCAGAAGTTAAAATTATTGGGGTATGTGGTTTATGAGACAATTATAATAATAAAATTATAGAAATTATTGGTGGTGATGTCTTGGACACATAATCATAACATTATTGTGGTCAAAATATTTTTGGTTTTAGTAGGATACTACCAATGTTTTATCTAGGACTTCTCTCATTTATCAGCACATATGAGTGTGCTGAAAAAGAAGGGAGTGAATTTTTAGTGGTTAGACCAGTGTTAGGGGGTTTCATGAGATGAAGAGGAACATGACTATATCTTCAGTGATGAATCTTCCTAATCATGGGATTTAATATATCATATACTACGATGAATTGTTATTTAGTTTAGGAAAGTTGTGATATTGAAGGATCGAGTAGTGGATTATGGGTCACATCAGTTGTGACCCCATTAGAAGAACGACCTTTCCCATTACTTAAAGATGGAATTCATGGTCCATGTATTGAATTATTAGTGACAATATATATTTTGTGAGATTTTTATTTTCTAAACATACCATAAGATCCTTCGTTATATATTCACAAAGTAAGATATGAATTTGAGGAAAAGGTGTTGGTAATATAAACTACAAATGTTTGAATTTGAGATGGCGTATGCATTATGTAAAGGTAAGATCATTGATAATGCTCTTAGCTATGATATGTATGTAGATCAAGATCTTTGTAAATTTCATTTTAAGGAATAGTGGTGCCTAATGAGCTTATTGAATGATTGGTGGATGGATAATTTTTTGTGTCAAGGACCGATGACATGTGATTCATTATGGATTAAATCTTCTTTAGTAGACCAAATGAAATCTAGTTAGGAATCTGAACCAAAGTATTTTGTGATGTTGGAAGAGATAGATGATGGTAGCTTAATAATTGGGTAGTGGTTGGATGATAATGATGTGATCCTAGTGTATGAGTGATTTGTAGTCCCCATATCCATCTATGAATATCTGATGATAGACATGCATACCTCTAAGTGGGTGATGCATCCTAGTGTGTAAAAGATATACCATTACATTAGGCATAAGTTATGGTGTCTAGGGATGAAGATATACATTTTATTATATGTTTCTTGATTCCTTAATTTCTATAGGATAAATTTTGAGCACTGACATCCAAATAGTCTTCTCCAGCCACTTCCTATGCACATATGGAAGTTTGAGGAAATTGTGAGGGAATTTGTGATGGGTTTACATAGGACCTTTAGGAATAGTAATATTGTTAGGGTGATTATTGATTGGATAATGAAAGTTTCTCATTTATTACTGATCCGTGAGACTCACTCTGTTGATAAAATGGGAAAGTTGAATGTCTATGAAATTATGAACTTTTGTGGATTTCCCTTGAGAATTGTATCTAATAGAGACATGAATTTTACATTATGGTTTTGGAAGGTTTTTTATAAGTCCTTAGGGACATAGCTGAGATTGATGACAACTTAATAACCTCATACATATGGAAAAATTCATATCCTTGGGGATAATCTAAATACCTATGATTTAGATTTTAGAGAGTGTGGGATTATCATCTAGCCATGTTTGAGTTTTCATAAAACATTAGTTTCTAGGCTTCAATTTGGATGGTTCCTTATAAGGATCTTTATAGTAGGCCACGTCATTCACCATTTTGATGGCCCAATTCTGGTGAGGTAGAAATTTTGGGGCCCAGTATGGTATAGAAGACCTCTAAAAGATTAAATATAATTTAGAATAGGTTGATCGTAGATTAGAGATGGATGAGATCTTATGATGAATATAGGATAATAACACTGTAGTTTGTTATAGGAAACAATATTTTTTTATAGTAACTCCTACGTAAGTCCACTGACATTTTAAAAGGCAAGGAAATATTGTTTCATGTTATGTAAGACCCTTAAAAGTTACTAAGAAGATTGGAATAGTGGCATGGAGTCTAGATCTTTATTATCACTATCATGGTATGCATGATGTGTTTCATGTGTCTCAGTTCCGGAGTTACATGCTTGATCCCACACATATAATTGATAGCTTGGATGTTGAGATGGATCCTGACACATCATATGAGAATTTCATGGTGCATATTATTGGTTGGAGAAACAAGGTGTTATAGGGGAATATAGTACCACTTTTTGAGAACCAATGGTGCCATAGATGAAGCCAAGAGGATACTTAGTTTGGAGTTGTATATGTTCGAGCATAGTCACAATAGTTTTTTTAGCAAGATTATTAGAGAAAAATATTGAGTATGATAATTAATTATAGTGTGGTGGTAACAACCATTTAATTTATATCTTTTTTATTATTTAATTTCATCAATTAATATATTTTTTTGAGAAATAAAATTAATCAGATTAGTTTTTGAATTTTTTGGTGGGTTTCAAAGAATTTTTATGCCTTTATGGGGATGCATGATTTGAGAATGGTTTTTATGAACTATGATAATTCTCTAGGAAGCCACACACCATGTATAAGTAGAACCTAGGGTGGAACATAGTTAAGGTGAATTGTATGAAAAAACATGCATCATTCCTTGACAAACCATGTGATATCCACTTGGGTGGAATGAAGATAACGTACATAGTTTATAAAAAATTTCATCCTCTCCTAAAAAACCATGAGACACATTCTAGTGAAAAAAACATTTATGGAACAAGGTTTAATAAACCATGTGAATAAACCATGTGAGTTATTAAGGAGAAGTAGTATCCTCACATAATTAGTGCATGGATTAATAAATCATGTGACCAAAACATGTGCATGTAAAATTAATGATCCAAAAATCCTCCTTAAAGGCCATTAATACTTTATTTTGACCCATTCTTTTTTATAGTAATCCCTCTAAAACCATGATACTCCTCTGTTATCCCATGACAATTTCCCTCCTCTAAATATTGATTTTGTTAGCTCCAATTGAGTTAAAGTTCTCTAATTGAGGTTTGTGATGTAAAAACATCAATTATTTGGTTTTCTTCTTGATCTAACTATTTTATCTAGATATGATACATATATCTGTCATGTTTCTACCCAATATATAGATTCTGAGTCCATATAATGTAAAATCCTTGTATCATTGTTAGAAGATAGGTGGTTTTGAATGTGTCAACAATATCCCTTTGACTAGAGCAAGATCACTCATGAAGATAGACGTTTCCATGTAGTTTTTCATAGATAAATCATATTATTACTCTCTTCTTATTGAATCTCATATTTTATCTATTTTATGCTGATGGATTTTTGGCGGATCAATGTTCTTCATCTAGACCAGAGGCTCTCTTCAAGAATTGATGTGGAATTTAAGATTATTTCTTAAACTGAAAATGGATCTGATGAATTAATTTCTATTATTAGATATATCACAAAACTAGTTTAGTTGATGGACTTCATGAGGCATGTGATTCTTGAACCACACTTATTAATAAGTTACATCTTTTGGTATCTTTTCTAAACATCCTACTCGATGAACCAGAACCTGGGATAGGCATCCTTGATATGTGATCTAGTTCTCCATGGGTGAGAAATGTGATTCAGGTTTCGATCCTTTAACAAATATTGTTATACTTCATCACCAAGTTTATGGTCGGAATTAATATACCATTTTAGGACCTTGTACACTCTGGTTTCCTTGATTTAAAATTGTGATGGAATAACCTTTTTACCATGCTTGATGGTAACTACTTGTGGGTGTGGGTTTGTAGCTATGAGACACATATATGATGCAAGATTTTATGATTATTACTATTTTATCTTGTTATTTTTCATGATTATGATCACATGTTGTTATATTTTGCTACTATATTCTCATGATGATTTGTTATGATTTTACATATTATGATATACCCTATTGTATGTATTTACCATTCCTTGGAGGTATTTTCTTGGTACTCATAATAGGTGGTCCATCGTGGTATGATTACACCCCATAGAAGGGGAGTGGGAAAGATATGTAGTGATAACAAAGGTGGACCCATACACTGGGTAAGATCATAACAACTTTATAGTATGCCCCAAAATATGATACCTTATAGATACAAAGTAACATATTGAAACTCAACGCCTTGTGGATGCTAATTAGCATGTTCATTTGCTTTCCTGAGGATGTTGAGTAACATATTCACCATCCTTGTTATTGTTTCTTGGTTACTTGTGACATCTTCTAATTATCCTTATGGCATAGAGCTCTAGAATGTTTGTCAAGGTGTTGTGGTGGATTGGTTATCACATGGGTTCTTAGAATATTGTTGTTTATTCTTTCTTTTTCATTTTTTATTGTCATGAAATACAAATATTATACCTATACACACTTGTTAATGATTCTTTGGTGTTGTCCTACTGGGTTTTATTACTCACACCCTTCATAAGAATTTCGATGTTGTATAGATTTCATGTATAGTGATCTAGGAAAGGAAAATAGGACTATGGAAGATTCTTAATATGGGAAGTGTGGAGGTGGTAATATAACTAAGATATACTCAGAATTATTTAAGTAGTGTTACTTATTATTTATAGGCTTTCACTTTATACACTAGTTCGGCTTGCCACACTTGGAGCCTGATTTTTTATTTGTCTGAAATGTGTTTCATCTGATTTTACATTGTGATGTTTGATCTTCTGTATTTATTAAATTGAGTTGTTTTATAATTTTTAAAATTTCTTTGTATGGCTATGATTCTAAGGGTACAGTATCTCCATTATTGGCATTCAAACCTTCACTGCAAGTCGGCGGCCTCTTGTAAATAAGGAGGTGCACATGAGGTCTTATGGTTCTCTAAATCATACCTAGTATTTTTTTTTATTAGTTAATTACATTTATTGTAGTATAAAAATTATAATAACATTATATAAAATCATTTCCTTACTCATAAAATCATTATAATATGCTTTCATTTGGGTAGGTTTTACCACCTACGTAGGTGATGGTATAATGCTTATGTCAAAAATTCTTTGGGAATGTTATATAATATTAATATCATTTGAGAATAATTTATTTTATAATTTTTAATTATTTTGGAAAGTTTTTATTGACATTTAACATATTTATTAAAATATAACCTTTTAATCATTAAACACATTAAAACAAGTTCTCTACAGTTTTCATTTTCACAAACCATAACTTTATTATTAAAAAAATGAAAATGGGATATAATGAATCATTGAAGCATTATGGTTCAAGTATCTTGGATAATATGGGAATGGTTTAATCTTTGTTAATAAATAAGATTTGATAACACCATTAAAAAACTTGTATGAAATAATAAATTGGAGTTTATAGCATTGAATGATGAAGAAAACCCATAATTCAATAATATATTTGCAATAAACGGTTATAAATGAATTATATAATTGGAAACATATATAAATAAGTATTTTTAATAAGTTATTAAGATATTTATGTTTATTATATGGATGGTTGACCATATATCAACTAATCAATAATTGATGTAAGGGTTCTTTGACTCAAATTTCAATTCCTTGAGACATGATTATATTATACACCATATCTTCTATTTTATGGTGTTCATATTTAACCTTTGATATTTTATATAATGATACACAAATTTTTAATGGTATTTAATTTTTTATATTACATATTATCCTTCAAGGGGTTTTTATCCAAATGTTTCTAAAGTCATAAGTTTTATTTTTCTTTAATTTCAATTCCACGAGACATTTTGGATATTTTGAATCGTATTTTCTTTTATATAGTGTATTCATTTCCCTATTTACTTAAATTATAATGAATATATTTAATTTTATTTTATTTTAATTTTATATTATCAATGTCATGTTCTTTTGATTCTTTCATTACCATTATTGTAAGGGTTATTGCATCTAAATTTTTCATCACTGATATATGATTTTTATTCACCACTTGTTTCCCTTTTAAAGTATACCTATCGATCATGGATCCCCTTTAAAACCCTCTCATGCTATTTTATCTTGGTGGATTAATCTTGTGGAAAAATAATTACTTATTTTATATTTTCTAATCACCCACTTTGTATAGGAATTATTTTCCTCTAATGTGTTTCCTCTATAAATACCCTATTTTTCATTTCATTTTTTAAGGTAATTCACCTAGATTTTCATACATTGAAAATTTTGTGAAATTTATTGACTTAACTATATACCCATTACCCTATATGGTTATATTTTTAGGAATGATTGTGTAGAAATATATTCTATTAATTGATAGAGGAAATGTTGAAAATATGTATACTTATTATTTCAATACGGATATTTATGGATTAATGATGAAAGTTTATAATGTATTATTTAACTATCCACGTTATTTTTCTAGATATATTATGATTGTGTTATTCCATTTATAGACTATGAAATTATTGATATTTTATATGTTTGTATCTCAATATGGATGTTTATGTATTACTTTGGAAAGTTGATTATGAATTGTATTGTTATTCATGTATTTCCAACTGTGAATGAATTGTACATAAAGAAGTGATGGGTGGGGTTGGTATTATATATCCCCTGGATGTATCAGTTGGTTTTAGGAGATAGAAGGTTTGGGTATTTTGTGTAGACCTACCTAGTGCATGCATTATGTATTGGTTGTGACCATGATGACTAGAATGATGTCTTAACAATAGCATTTATTGAAAGAATAATTCCATGATATAAAAGATCAATAAGTCTGTAATTATGAATTCCATAACCATTAATTCTATTATATTTTACATATGTTTATTTATAATGTTAACCACATTTTTTTCAATCTCATGTGATCAGTTATTTGATTATCATTTGTTTACTTCTATATTATTTATTCTAAGTTTATGACTTGATATATTCTAATATATATTTTTCCTTAATTATCATTTGAGGTTAATATTCTTATGTTTCTATTTCCCCAAGATATGAAGAAAATTATTATGCATGATATTTCTATAATTGCAGCATGTGTGGAAATTTTGGCGGGAGATACTGATGACTTATTACAGATTAATTAGTTGCTTATAAAGTTGAAAAATATATCCATTTTATGAGAAAGACATGGGATGTTTTAGTGAAAACATTTTCCTAAATTTAAAAAAAAATTAAACATATATGGTCTTTTGAATGTAAGTGAATAAATATTTATTAGTGATCTTGAAAGCATCGATTTTTATAATTGAGTCACTTTGGTTAATTTTTAAGTCATTGTGTAAAGAATGTATTTACTCACACTAGAATTAGGGAGTAAGTGTCGAGGGTTTCACATGTTTCCTACGTTCTCAAAGGGTACACTAGTGGTTAGACCAAGACCAAGAGGGTATATATGTATTTTTACCAATCCCAATAAGGTATATGGGTAGTTATCCCATGCCTACTATGTGATGAATTCCTTTTCGGGTATCCTTGAGATTTGATTTGATGAATGTCATGGCAGTTATCCTTGACATTTTATTTATATTCTTACATTTATTCAAAATTATTATTCCATATTCTTAGTCTTAAGTTATGCTCTCATGGCTTATGATTTTTTTATGTTCCACACTCTTATGACTTATGTCTTATGTTATTAAAATTATTTATGTTATGACTCATAATTTGAGATTTATTTCTTTGGGTATGAACTTTATATACCATGATTATGTTCTCATTCCCTTATGAACATCTTATTTTCACTTAATATCATGTAACTGATGTATCTCATGTTTACCCTTACTATTCATTTGATATATCCCCTTATTATGTTTCCATTTAATAGGTTATGATGATGTGTATTAAGTAAGATATGTCTTAGAGGGTACTATATGAGATGAATTTTGTGGGATATGTTGAAGATATTTTATGAAATAAATTGATTACGAATCTAGTATCCAAATAAAGGAAATCATTATGGTTCTAGGGATTGTATTATTATGAGGTGTATTGAATATTCTTTTAAAATCATTTAATATTTATGTTTGAAAAAACTGGGTTTCCTCAGTGAAGGTGTTTCTTCCTGAAAGTGGTACACAAAAGTGTGATTTGCACACATAACTTGTAAATATAGTTGGTGGGCATGGTGGCATAAATGGGTTGACTTTGGTTCACCTATTAAGTGATGTTCAAGGGGTTTTAAAAAATTATGGTTCTTTCCTTGGAACTTTACCTTCATATTTTCAAAGTGTTCTTCCTTATTCAATGTATTCATTATTTTATAAATAGATAGATGCCAACAATCTCATAATCAAAATAAGTTTTTATACCAAGAAATATCTAAATAGACTTTATCATCACAATAGGTGAAGAGGTTTCTTCATAGTCAATATCATAGATTTTATTATAATATTTTGTATTTATGTATTATTTTTATCTAGACAGTCTACCTTCCATATGAATTTTATTATATAAAACCCAAGTTTTCTCTTTGAGTCCCACCCATTCAAGTGCATCCACAATGTTTGAGGATTGGATAGTGTACATAAAGTCCATTTTAGATACTAAATCTTTAACCATTTCTCTGAATCAGAATTATCAATGTATTCCTGGTCGGTAGTAGATTCATCATTTATGAAAAATACCTCATAATCATTAGCTAAGATAAATACACATCTTATTAGATATTTATGAATATTAATAGATCTTATATATTCTTGTATAGTTTGTGTAGGTTCTATTTCAATATCTCTTTGTGAAACAGGATCAACCTTTATCTCAAGAAAATTTATTGTTTGTTGGTCTTGAACTTCTCCAAGATCAATATTCCTCCCACTAAATCTATGATTGAAAAATTACTTCTTAAATAATATACCAAATCATCTCACAAACACTTTTTACTCAATGTTATTATAAAAAAAATATCTCTTAATTTCCTTAGGGTAAATAAAAAATATTAATTTATCAAATTTGAATTTAATATTTTCAAAATCCTAAAATCATATGAATTATTCACATCCATAAATCATGGAAAAATAAATATTGGGATATTTTCTAATTCATGTCTCATATGGTGTCTTTACAACATATTTATATGTAACATGGTTTAGTATAAATATATAAGTTTAATGTCCCAGTTCCGGAAGCCACCCAGAGGTGCCCCGTACCCGGTTGGTCACATGGCCTCAAGTGCATTTCCCCAAATGCCAGAGGCTTCGGACTAGCAGCGAGGGCCTTGGGTGCGATAGTGGGGAAACTATTCCCTCATTGGAATAGTACACAGAAGAAGTAAATAATACATACAATAGCAGAAGCAGCAAATATCTAACAACAGTAAACAACAGAAGACTGGAATAATAAACAAATGGAGCACACACACACACACATATGTATAACAATGCATGATACATATGTCTAGGAAAGCAGCCAAATAAGTCACAATGTTGGAAATACAAACAGTGCTAAACCAAAGTACAAAATAAAAATATAACATCTCCTCAGTATCGCAAGCCTAAGATTGGTCCCGTGCTCCCCAGCTCCACAATGAGTCCAGTCCCGGAAGTAGAAGGGCGCTTTCCCTTATCTATACCTTCAACAATATAATCTGTTTGAGCCCAAAAGAATGACCCAAACAGATTGTGAGACTAAATCTCAATAGTTAACCACCTGAAGATCTGTTCCTAACTGTAAGTGAATATATGGCAGGTAAAAATATAGAAAACAGTAAACATGAAGGTACTCAGCAGTAAACAATCCACAGTTCAAAAATCAAGCAACCGCTAATCAAACAGCTAAACACAACCATGTAACCCTCTAGAAAGTGCTCATGGACATCCCCTATGGTCCTAACTAACAAGTACAAGCAACCCTCTGGGTAGTGCACTCAGCCTAACCCCTCTAGTTCAGTATATAAATACTCTCTGAGGAAGCACTCACAGTCAAATCCCCTTATAGTATAAAGTAGTCAGGAACTCTCTGAGGAAGCTCACATGGTCAATTACCCTTATATACCCAAGGTCAAGGACTCTCTGAGGAATCTCACTCGGTCAATTCCCCTTATAGTCTAAGGTAGTCAGGAACTCTCTAAGGAAGCTCACATGGTCAATTCCTCTTATAGCCCCAAGGTCAAGGACTCTCTGAGGAAGCTCACTCGGTCAATTCCCCTTATAGCCCATGTCGTTCAAAGACTCTCTAAGGAAGCTCACTTGGTCAATTCCCCTTATAGTCTAGAGTAATCAAGGAAATTAAAAGTAAAACAAAGACTCTTTGAGGAAGCTCACACGTTCAATTCCCCTTATAGTCTAAAGTGCTCAAAGACACTCTAAGGAAGCTCCTTCGGTCAATTCCCATTATAGCCTACTACACCAGGTTCTCACGGCCCTATGTAGGTCAATGAGCATAGAAATGTATTATGGAAAAAGTAACCCTATAGAACTACTTGGATAATCAGTCTACAATATATCAAGCATGTTAGAATACCAACTCTCCATCCTATAACAACAGGCATAGAAAACATGCAAAGCGGCCAAACTTGCTAAACAGGACCAAACGGTCATAAAAATAACATGCATGGGAAAAACATCCAAAGCATAGAAATCATCCCTATTCATATCTAAATAACTTCTACCCAAACATGCGAGCATGGCAGGAAATCAACATGGGTAAAATGATAAACACGCAATACCCCGTTCAAGGGTATTGTTGGAATTTGCACATAATACTCAAAGACTTCAAACCAAAAGGCACAAACCACGTACCTCGGCATTAAGAGATCGCTATATGTGAACCTCGAAGCTTGAATCTCCTCATAACATAAAATATCTACAAAAACGTCTAAAATATGAAACCAATGATAACTTGGAAAAGAAGAGGAATCACGAAATGAGGCTCAAGAAGAAGAGAGAACTCACTGAATCGATTCCAACTCAACCAACGGTGTTCAATTTGGAGGACGGACGGAGGCTTAGGGGCTCGTCAAAGACCTATGGCTATGCGGATCTCTCGGTAAAACAAGGCCTAAAAGAAGAGCATTCTAGTGATTAGACACAACCCTGATGCGTTTAATGAAAAAAAATTACATGGCATGTACTTTTGACGTACACGGCGTATACTCGCCATTTCCGTACTCTTTTTTAAGCAGCATTCAAATCACTCCCATATGGCCATGTGTGTGGCCTCTACATGGCCAGAACACGACATCCTGTGGCAAAGTAGTACATGATGTGTACTCATAAAGTACACGGTCTGTACTTAGAAAATTTCCAGAATTCCCTCTTTTTATCAAAAATGACCAGAAAAGGAAAAACATACCTGAAAAGAAGATCCAGGTTCTTACAAACATCCCCCCTTAAATAAATTCAACCTTTAATTTCATTAGCATGGAATAGAAGAAGAAACCTAGAACAGCTCCGGTCACTATGATCGTACGCCTACCTCCCTCTCCCAAGTCTCGTCCTGTACTTGCCCATGCTGCCAAATCACCCATACTAGAGGAATCAAATAGCCATGGAGAACCTTCATACTTCGATCCACAATCTAGATAAGATGATCCTCAAAATATGCATGCACTTCCAACTCAACCTCCTCAGGATGGAAAACATGAGACGGGTCAGAAAAGTAATGTCGAAGCTGATAAACGTAGAAGACTTCATGCATGTATCGGTACCTCTGAGGTAACTACAACCAATAGGCAACCAGACCAACTCTCTCCAACACCTCAAATGGACTGATGTACCTCGGAAAAAGCTTACCTTGTCTCCTAATCCTCTTGTGTCACAACCTCGGTGTGACACACATGAAAACCTGATCCCCGACCTTGAACTCCAGAGGTCATCTCCTCTGATCAGCATAAGACATCTGTAGAGACTACGCAGTATCCATCCTCTTCTGAATCAACTCCACCAACTTTGTGGTCTCCTGAACAAGACGATGTCCCAGCAAAGATGGATCTCCTGCCTCTAGCCAACATAAGGGTGATTGGAATGGCCTACCGTACAGAGCCTCATAAGGTTCCATATGAATAGTTTCTTGAAAACTATTGTTATGGGAAAACTCTACAAGCGGTATATGCTTCTCCCAAGAACCTCAAAATCCCGAATAAATGCTTAGAGAATATCATCAAGCACCTAAATCGTACACTCGGACTGGACATCTGTTAGAGGATGTTAAGTTGTACTCAAAAGTACCTATGTACCCAACGCACTCTGAAGCCCCTGCCAGACCCGAGAAGTAAAACGTGCATCTCTGTCTGAAACAATGGAGTGTGGAACTCCATGTAGACGTACAATATCAAGGATGTACAACCGTCCCAGCTCATCAACACTGAAGGTCTGCTTGATTGGCAATAAGTGAGCAACCTTCATGAGTTTGTCAATTACAACCCAAACTACATCATTCCCTTGAGGCAACCTCAGAAAACTAGTCACGAAATCCATTGCGACATCATTCCACTTCCACTCAGGAATGGGTAACTACTGTAGAAGCTCTGCTGGCCATTGATGCTCCACATTCACCTGCTGACAAGTGGAACACCTCATAATGAATCCAGCAACATCGCTATTCATATCTGGCCACCAATACTGACGGTGTAGACCATGATACATCTTGGTGATGCCATGATGAACTGCCCAAAATGAGGAATGAAATTCCCGCATCATCTCCTCGCGTATTTCTTTTGGCACCCATACGCGCCCCATGAAATTCAAGATCACATCCTCACCTATGGTATATTCAGGAATAGGGTCCTCTCCTGACACACTCTCCCTTAGGACTAGGCCTTTAGAATCTGATAGATTCCTCATCTGAACTCGATCAAGAAGAGTATAGGAAATAGATACAGAAGATAGAAAAGTCTACCCTTGTCTATTGTGCACCTCCAAATGTATCTCATAGAATAGAGCCATAAGCTGCCACTCACTGATGGCCTCCTGAACTGCCTGTATCTGAGTCCTCCTTCTCAACACATCAGCCAATACATTTCCCTTCCCAGACGTGTAGGCAAGCTCAAAGTCAAAGATTGTAGGTACTCGACCAAACTCCATTGTATTAAATTCAGATCACGCTGAGTGAAGATGTACATGAGACTTTTGTGGTTGGTGAAAACCACAAAATGATCTCCTAGAAGATAATATCTCTTGTAGCATAGGTCATGAACAACATTTTCCAACTCTAGATCATGTGTCGAGTAATTCCTCTCATGCGCCCTCAACTGCCGAGACCCATACGCAATGACTCCATCTCCCTATATAAGCACAACTCCTAGCCTGATACCTGATGCATCTCCATAAATAGTATAGTTATTGCCCAGCTATGGAAAGACTAGTATCGGTGATGAAGTCAACCTTCCTTTCAGCTCATAAAAGGCTAAGTCACAAGAATCTAACCATAATAACTTCACACCCTTCTTAGTCAGACCTGTTAGTGGTGATGCTAAGCGTAAAAAGACATGTATGAAATGTCTGTAGTATCCAACCAAACCTAGAAAACTCCACACCTGAAAGGAGTTCTTTGACTTCTCCAAGAAAACTACATCTCTCACTTTATCTGGGTCTACTAATACTCCTACCTCTGAGATAATATGACCCAGGAAGTGAATCTGATCCATCCAAAAGTGGCACTTTGAGAGCTTAGTATATAACTGATGCTCCCTCAGTGTACTCAAAACAACCTCAAGATGGGTAGCATGGTCATGTCAAGTGTGAGAGTACACCAAGATATCATCCACAAAAACAACCATGAAGGAATCCAAGTATCGATGAAACACTTGGTTCATCAGTTCCATGAAAACTACAGGCGCGTTCGTGAGACCGAACGGCATAACCATATACTTGTATATACCATACCTGCTCCGGAAGGCTGTAAGAGTTATATCTGATGGTCTAATGAAAAATTGATGATAACCGGACCTCAAGTCAATCTTTGAGAACACCTGAGCTCCTCGAAGCTGATCAAAGAGATCATAAATCCTTGGTAAAGGATACCGTTTTTTGACCATCAACTGGTACAAATTATGATAGTCCACATAGAGCCTGAGGGTGCCATCTTCCTTCTTCGAAAACAAGACAGGAAAACCCCAAGGAGAAGTATTCGGTCGAATGAAACCATTTGCCTGCAACTCCTCCAACTGTTTCTTGAGCTATTGCAACTCTGGTGTAGCCATCCTATAAGGAGGAATGTACATTGGTGCCTCTCCTGGCACACGCTCAATTGAGAAGTCTACCTCACGCTCTGGAGGAAAACCTAAAAAGTCATATGGAAAGACATCTTTGAAAAGATCCACCACTGGAGGAAATTCTATATGCGAAGTCCCCTGGTCATCCAGATATAGACTAGCAATCTGGGCTGTAACTCCTCCCAACCCATGATGCCCGGGTCCCGCTCTTCTCACCTGGACATCCCACTCGCCCCTATGAAGGAAGGATCCACCCTATGGTGATGTGAAACTCACCCTACGGTGATAGAAATCTATGACTTCCAAGAAGGGAACTAGACAGTCCATTCCAAGAATGAAATCAAATCTTGTAATCTCTAAGACATAGAGGTCCCATAAAAAGTGACACCCACCAACCTCTAGAGGGAACTCCTTGCACTGACTTACACTAACGGTTCTAGTCCCCAATGATGTGTCTAGTGTCAATATATCAACATAAGAAAAGATATAGAGAGCAAGGCTCTCCATGACAGCAACAGATATAAAGGTATGGAAAGCCCCTATATCGAAAAGAGCAGAAGCTAAAACTAAGACTACTAAGATCGTACCTCAAACTGTAGAGGGTCCGTGATCCTGGTCCTGTTGGGTCTGCTCCACTGGAAAATGATGTCCTATGTCATGGCCATGTGACCCTACCTGACCGCTCTGAGCTGATCCACCCTGTTGTTGCTGAAGAACCGGTGACTGAATACCATGACCATGACCTCCACCTTGGCCCGAACGGCCGAAAGAACTCCAGTTCCCAGACAGGTGAGAAACTAGTGGCCCTGCACCTGAACGAGGAGTCATAGAAGAACCCCTTTCACCAGCTGCTGTTGAGAAGAACTGACAAAAGCATTGAAGGTGACACATCTTTCTGCAATATCGGCATTGCACTAGGTCTCTCAGGAAACGTGGCCTCATATGCCCGCTCTTCCCACACTGGTCGCACACCACCTGGCTACCAGAAGATACATACCCCCTACTCTGATCTCCTCGTTCCAACTCCATGTGGCACTTCCTGCTTTTAGGAGGAGGGATACTAACTCTGTATGTCGAACCGCCTTGGATCATCACTCTAGAATCCCTCATATTACGCTTGGTGATCAGTGCCTTGTTGACGATAGAGGATATCGAAGTAAACATGAATATCTTCACCTGGGATCAGATGTCGTGCCTGAGACCATCCTTGAACATCCATGTAAGGAACAAATCATCACCTCTTGGAATAGGCATGAAATGTTGCAGCTCTATGAAGCAAGAGGAATAATCCATAACAGAAAGTGTACCCTGCTCCAGACTCATGAACTCTCGGGCTCGATCGGCCCTCAAGGTCTCCAAATATAAATAATCATAGAATATCCGCCCAAACTCATCCTAAACCATATTATGCTGGTGGCCTGCCTATGAGATCACATCCCACCACCTCATGGCAGAGTCTTGAAGCATGTAGGTTGTGAGCTTCACCCTCTTCTTTGGAGCTATCTCCAGATGCTTGAAAATTGTCAGTGTGTCTTCTAGCCATGACTCTGTATCCTAGGGTCCTCCATCCCTTGATAAAGTATAAGGATGATGCTACTAAAAGACACGTAAATTTTTTCATTTATGGGTCAGGAGACGATGCTCCCTAAAAGGTACGCATCATCCTCAAAAATCCCTCCCTGAACTATGCATCATCACCTATGTCAAGTACAATGGCTGGTTCCAAGTCTAGAACAACCGGAGGATCTACAGGTAGTCCCAGATCAGCCATGTCTGGTGTCTAATCACCGCATGGAAACTAGAGAACAACTAGAGGAAGTCTCAGTGGCATGGCTCTACAAGGTCAAGCGCACACATTAGATCAAGATTATCAAGGACTGAAAACTAGAATCATAAGAAGGGAAAAAGAGAAAGAAAGCATTCATGTTTTACAAAACATGACTACATGGAGTGTACAATCCTGAAACGGCATGTATATCTTAATTTTTATCCGTATTTTTTGTTATTTACACGGTAGGACACAAGGTCAACACTACACGGCATGTTTTACCGGTACACGGTGTGTTCCCATAAGAAAATCTATATACCTTGTCTCTTCCCATATGGCTTATGACACGGTTAGAAACTACACAGCGTGTACATAATGTACATAGCATGTACTTAATAAAAATAGTTTCTTCCCGAATAGAATAACACATGGCATGTAGTCAAAACTAAATGGAATTTATTCTGGGTTTTTCTGGATAGTAAGCCTTAGAAACAACTCTGGAGCCCAGAAAAACACTAAAACAAACATTAAAGGTGCCAAATTCGGATATGTGATGGCCCATACTCCCCGCGAATCAAATCTTGGCATCTTATATATGTTATAACAAGGAAAAAAAACAATGATTCACCAAATTACGGTCTATGAGGGCCCATAACACCTCAACAACCAAAGTTTGGTGTTAATTTGAACAAAACCTTACACAACAATACCCTATAAAATAGTTGGTATTTTATCATGACATCTATCACAAGAGTATGCATATTCTACACAAAGTCTATCATAACAACATGAAATCTCTAATGCATTCTAGATGACAAGGCAAGAATGCATGAAATGTGATTTCTAGCAAGTTCCTATATGAAGAATGAGATGCAATACCCTCATCTCATCAAGTTGCAACAGAAATAGAACCTCAATAATATCAACAACAACAGCACAAACCATGTGAATCACTCAAGGTAAAATCAAATAAACTGTAATAATTGAAAAACCAAAAAAAATTCAATTAACAAGGTAGATTGGCTTTTCCATGTACATGGGATAGCTACTCCCGGGAACAGCTTATTAATAAGTACCTATTCCATCCTATCCCTGGATAAAGGATCCAAAAATTAAATCAAGAGAAAATAATTCCTCTGATACCACTTTGTAACATCCCGGCTCCAGAAGCCACCTAGAGGTGCCCCGTACCCAGTTGGTCATATGGACTTAAGCACATTTTCCCGAACGCCAGAGGATTCCAGCTAGCAGCAAGGGCCATGGGTGTGATAGTGGGGAAACTATGCCCTCATTGGTAGAGTACACATCAGATGTAAACAATACATACAATAGTGGAAGCAGCAAATGTCCAACAATAGTAAATATTGGAATACTGGAATAATAAACAACTAGAGCACACACACACACACACACACACATATATATATATAATTATGCATGATAGATATTTCTAATAAAGCAGTAAAACAAGTCACAATGCTAGAAATACAAATAGTACTAAACCAATGTATAAAAGAAAAAGATAACAACTCCTCAGCATCGCAAGCCTGAGCTTGGTCCCATGCTCCCCAGCTCCACAGTGAGTCAAGTCCCTGAAGTAGAAGGGTGTTTTCCCTTATCAATACCTGCAGCAATATAATCTATTTGGGACCAAAAGCATGACCCAAACAGGGTTTGAGACTAAATCCCAATAGGAAACCACCCGAAGATCTGTGCCTAATAGTCATTGAATATATGGAAGGTAAAAGTACAGAAAACAATAAATAGAAAGATACTCAGTAGTGAACAATCCATAGTTCCAATGTCAAGAAACGGCTAATCAAACAGCAAAACACAACCAGGTAACCCTCTTAGAAGTGCTCATGGACATCCTCTCTGGTCCTACCTAAGAAGTACAAGAAAACCCTCTGTATATTTCCCTTATAGTCTAAGGTATTTAGAAACTCTCTGAGGAAGCTCATATGGTCAATTCCTCTTATAGCCCCAAGGTCAAGGACTCTCTGAGTAACCTCACTCAGTCAATTCCCCTTATATCCCAAGTCATTCAAAGACTCTATGAGTAAGTTCACTCGGTCAATTCCCCTTATAGTCTATAGTAATCAAGGTAATTCAATGTAAAACAAAGACTCTCTGAGGAATCTCTCACGGTTAATTCCCCTTATAGTCTAAAGTGCTCAAAGACTCTTTGAGGAAGCTCCCTCAGTCATTTACCCGTATAGCCTACTACACCAGGTTCTCATGACCCTGTGTAGGTCAACGAGCATAGCAATGAAGTATGGAAAAAGTAACCCTACAGAACTACTTGGCTAATCAGTCTAAAATATATCAAGCATGTTAGAATACCAACTCTCCATCCTACAGCAACAGGCATGGAAAATAGTCAAAGCGGCCAAACTGCCTAAACAGGACCAAACTGTCGTAAACATAACATATATGGGAAAAACATCCAAATCATAAAAATCATCCCTATTAATATCTAAATAACCTCTACACAAACATGCAAGCATAATAGGCAATCAACATGGGTAAAACGGTAAACACGCAATACCATGTTCAAGGGTATTGGTGGAATTTTCATATAATACTCCAAGACATTGAATAGAAAGGCACAAACCACCTACCTATGCATTAAGAGATTTCTATGTGTGAACCTCGAAGCTTGAATCTCCTCATAATGTCGAAGATCTATAAAAAAATCTAAAATTTTCAACCCATGATAACTTGGAAAAGAAGAGGAATCCAGAAATGAGGCTCAAGCAAAAGAGAGAACTCACCAATGAGATTCCAATGCAACCAACGGTGTTTGATTCGGATGTCGTATGGAGGATTAGGGGCTCTTAGAAGATCCACGGCTGTGTGGAGCTCTCGGTCGAATGAGACCTAAAAGAATAGAATTCTGGTGAATAGACATGACCCCGGTGCGTTTAATGAAAAAAAAAGTACACAGCATGTAGTTTTGAAGTACACGGCGTGTACTCACCATTTCTGTACTCCGCTTTAAGCGGCCTCCAAATCACTCTCACATGGTCGTTTGTGTGGCCTCTACACAGCCATCACATGACCTCTTGTGGCAAAGCAGTACACGACATGTACTCATAAAGTAAATAGCATGTACTTAGAAAATTTTCAGAATTTCCTCTTTTTGTCAAAAAT
The DNA here is from genome assembly GCA_963277665.1 of Viscum album. Classification (NCBI taxonomy): domain Eukaryota; kingdom Viridiplantae; phylum Streptophyta; class Magnoliopsida; order Santalales; family Viscaceae; genus Viscum; species Viscum album. The sequence goes on along the minus strand of OY728151.1, from coordinate 283,261,899 downwards.
GACCAGAAAAGGAAAAACATACCTGAAAAGAAGATCTGGGTTCTTACAAGAAGTATCTAGATCATAACCCCATAATGTGATAATAAGGTTTCAGGAACTCATTATCTATAAAACCATGTCCAACAAGGTATGATTTATACTATTAGACACATCATTCCATTTTGGTGTTCATGGAGGAGTGATTTTTAGAATTATTCCACAAACTGTTGGATTATCAATGAATTATAAACTCAAGTATTCACCATCCCAATCCAATTGAAAGGATATTTATACTTTTCCTGGTTGAGTATGTACTCTATACTGAATAGTTTTTTAATTTTTCAGACATTTAATACTTTTATCTCAATATAAACACATAACTATACCAACTGAAGTCATTATTAAAGGTAGTTGAGTACCTAAAATCACCACTTGAGTAATCATTAGTTTACATGAATCACTATGTTTGAGTTCCAACGGTTTACTAGCCCTTTCACCTTTTACACTATTTGATCATATTTCTAAAAAAATGATTCAAAATTATCAAATTATTCATAATTTAATGAGTCCAGAAATCCAACTCTATAGAATAGTTGGATGTATTTCTTTCCTATATGTCCAAGGTGAAAATTCCAAATATAGGAGAGATTTTATTCAACCCTAAAATTTTTATTTTAAATACTAAAAATAGAAGTATTTTTATCTAGAATGTATAAACTATTTATCATATTCCAAATGACAAAAACATCTCATTCAAATATATATAACACCTCTTATTCTTAATAATGAATGAGAATAATTTTTTCTCTAAACATGATATAGAATTAAAATTTTTGTTTATGGTAGGAACATAATTACAGTTCTCCAATTCTAGGAAAAATACACTTAGTACAATAATATCATAAGTTTCATATTATAATGAAACAACTCTTGATCCATTATCAACATGAAGATATACTTCACCCTTTTTCAATTCAATATTATCTTTTAGTATATGTTTATCAACAATAATGTTTGATACACACTCAGTATGTAATAACAATGAGTTAGAGTTGATGAAATTGATCTTTATAAAATTCACAAAAATAAACTCAAAATTTTCCTCATTGGTTGTACTTATCAACCCTATGTACCAATCTATATCAATTATATAGATCATACCTATATGGGAAATCAATATAATTATCATGTAATAATCCATAACCTTTAATAGAGTCATATTTATATATTATTATCATGTATTATTTCATTTTATCAAGGAATTTTAATGAAATTAATCCCACTAAAAAAGATGTCCCCATACACCATACCAATTTAGTGAGATAACTTATCCTTAAGGTAACCAAATCCTTCCTAGAGTTGAACATTCCACATAAAATCCTCACCCTTCCTATCCAAAATTATTATCAGTGCTTCAAATTGAGTTAAATCAAACACAAACCTCTAATAATAGCATGTGAGGGTAAGGAAACTATAAACCTATAATGTGTTCTTAGGTGATTCCCAAGAAACAACTCCCTAAAACATTTATGGGTCTACAAACACACCGTTTCAATAAACCATGTGTCTGAGTAAATGCACCTATCATGTATTGAACATACACTTGGACAACTTCCCCTAGATCCAGTCATGTTGAAGGTCCTGTAAAACAACTCTGAGATGATTGGAATTATTTTCCTATGACCTCAAGTATATCAAGATATAATTGATGAATATTATGATCATATGGTCAAAGAAATTACAAAACACAAGTTTATAATCCATGTGAACATGGTTGTTGTGTTCATAACATTGACCAACATAACTAAAAAATCATAATTTTTATACCCGCACTTGAAGGAAACCTTTAGAATAATCTCATGCTTCACACTCAACAGGTGATGTCCAAACCATAGATCAATCTTAAAAAAACAATTGTCTCATATCATCTAATCAAAATGATCAGTTATCCTCGAAAGAGGGTAATGGTTTTTTTACCATCACCTGATTCAACCTTTAGTAGTCTATAGAAAACATTATACTACCATTTTCCTTCTTGGTGAACAACATTAGAGAACCCCATGGTGATAGACTATGTTAGATAAAACCCCTATATATAAGATCATCCACCTACAACCTCAACTCTTGAAACTCTATTGTATCCATATAATAAGAATCCATCAAAATTAGAGATGTTCCAAACTAAAAATCTATTCCAAACTTGATGTAATGTTGATGGGGTAGTTTCATAAACTCCTTTGGGAAAATATCTAGGAACTCCTCCATAAATATTGGAACCCCCCCCCCCCAATATATGGATATATCCACCAAAGAAAGAAAAAATAGGCTCCACTTTCCTAGAAACCATCTAATAACCTTGCTCAAGAAAATGAAATCCACTCATTGAACCTCCAAATCAGAAAAATAAATTATGCTCTAAAAGTAGATGATGATTTCATGGACATAATATAGCCAATCCATGTGAAGTATAATATTATATGGATATATATATATATATATATATTTGTGTGTGTATAAATAATAAGTCCCATGACTAGTCGGTGTTTCCCCATCACCAGCCTATATCCCTAGCACACATAAAACAAAGAAGCATAACATCCAACAGGCTAAGATAACACCATTTGTGCTAGAATTATCTCCACATATAATCCTATAGAATAGGATTTGGTAGGATTAATAAAGGATTTTTAGGATCATGGATTAAACAAAACACACATAAGGGTTTACAATAAGCTAATCATATAGAGAACAACTCTCAACTTTACTGGTGATACAACCACTAACGTGTGCAACTAACCAAGCCCAACTACCCTACCTCTCTATTGTCACTCTAAATGACCATGATTTTTCCTAGAACCATATGGATGGGGAACATCATAAGGCTACCTCATCCAAATTCACTATCTCTCAACTATTTAATAAGATTCAGTAATCCCTACTACTAAAACTTCCTCAGAGGCAACTGTTGCAACCGGCAAAAAGGGTCCAAAACACCCACCTAATACAAGACTACCTAGATAGTCATACCCAGATCCTGATGGTTTTCATTTACTCTATAGATATAAAATGAATATAGGAAACCTCTGGTATGTACTTAGGAGAAACCTTCCCTTGAAGAACAGAAATGGATCTTCCACCGTCGTTTCCCTTCTAACCAGAACCCTGACTAACTGAACAACTGAAACCCACTAACTAAACACCCAATCCTATATATTCCATAATTTTCACTATATTGAGGCTCCACTACAAATTATAGCCCTTAATTTAAAACCTCAAACTTCTTATACACCTCCATATACATAGACAGTGTAAACATAGTGACCACATACCTGATCAATGGGCGTAAAGCCTCCTCCATATGTTGTGCTTTGGACTCTGCATCTGGAAAAAAATCTGGAGTAAAATTAATTTTGTCCTTGAACCTAATCCCAAGTTATTTCACACAAATAATTCCCTTATTAATGAATATAATCTCCTCCATTTTGACATCCCTCATCGTTGATGATAGAAACTCCACCCAAAACTCCCTCTGAAATTCCAGCCACAACACATCTGCCTCTTTACAATCACTAAGAAATATAATCCAACATAGACGCACATCTCCCCTCTAATAAATGACTACCTATATAATCCAAAAATCATCCTATTCTCAGACCAGACTGAAATTTATCAAACTATTCTAACCATTTCTTTGTCTCAAGATCTGAGACACCCCCCTCATTCTTTCCCAAACTATGTTGCTGAAAGGCATGAAAAGGCCATTGAAATTCCTTATCCTTCTCTATAATTTAAACCCTCCAATGGTCAACCAGATTATCCTTTTGAGTTTAAACATCATTAACCACTCATGGATGATTAATATTAGACATTACAGTAGATAATAGAGAATATCCCAAGCCCAGTAACATTGAATTTTAAGCAAATTTATTGATTTTATTCATTTTATTCATTTTATTTTCCCTTAATAAACCAGTTTAGAAATGAACACAATAATTCATGATGAATATACCTCCCCTAGGTATCTACCATATAAATATGTCCACCTCACATGGTCATTCCATAAATTCATAGTCCGTGAACTATATCATAGGGGGTAAAATCTCATGTCCTAGCTAGTCTCCTTGGCCTATGTTGTGTACCAAGATCAAATGGAATCACTTCCTTACTAACCTATGAAATACACACATTTACTAACCCCAAACTCTAACCTATATCTCAACCATCAACTCTGATACCACTCTTTAATGACCCCCCCCCCCCCCCTCCAAAGATATCACAATAAAGGAAGAGAGATAATGACCCCCAAGTCCCACCTCCTATAGGCCCTTGGTTAGAGAATAGCACTAAAGTTGTAAAAATATCTTAGTTTGGGAGAAATTTCCATCTATAAATAAAACAAGATAGGGATATAGGATAAAAACTCACTAAGAAACTTCTACTGATAAAATAAAGGTAAACCAAAAACTATCCCACAATGCTTTAATAAAGTAAAACTGATGCATATAAAAGTCTCCAATATATACTAAAAGATAATTATATGGTATTGAAAAAAAAACTACACCAACCCATCTTGTAATTTAATGCTTGGTCCCAGAAGTTCTCATGGAAACCAGAAAATGGTTTATATACATAGGGTGAGCATAACTAGTTTACTCAATAGGGACATAACCAAGGTCTCAAGTGCGCATGTGAAAAGAGAATGAAAATGTACTAGTGAAAAAATATCAAATACAAAAAAACAAATATAGGTCAACTGAGCATAACCTAGCCACCCCATGGATCACTCACCAAATAAAACATCCAATATAACAATATTACTTCGAGATCATAACAAATAAATTCTCTTCGCCTCCACTTCCCCACTGATTTTCTACTCTCACAACCCAACATAAAACATTCTATTCGCCCATCCATTCCAAAAATATCACATCAAATCACTACCTCATTACATCACATATTTATTTAAGACACCTGGTCCAACAATGTTGGGTAATCTCTAACACCAATCTGTATCATCACTACTTCTAAAAGAAAAGAAGGGGAGACTGAGAAGTTATCCATCTGTATCACTTCAATCTTGAATGTTGGTGAAAATGCACCAAACCCTGAACCTCTAAGAATTTGTAGGGTAATACAACTCAAGTGGGAAACATATATAAATAACATAAAGATATATGATATATATATATATATATATCGCAAAAAACACCCCAAATTAAGTGTTCACATCAATTTTACTAGAACACACTACATCACCACCACTACACCACGCATCATCCGTCATAATAATATCTACCACTATATGCAACACATCATACCACCACACATAACTAGACAACATTTCCCAATTTTTGTTACCAATTCCTCCACTTATTTTCATTTATCCATTATATATTACATTAAACTACACATTCATATATTCAAATAATTTAATAAATTTTACCACACACCCATTTCTAGACCATCTCATTTATTTAATAACAAATTTCATTGAATTTTATCGTCACAATTTATTCCACAGCTAAAGAGGAAACTAATAAAACCTCAACGTGCCATAACTATCCCTTGTCACACAACCATTTCCACCAAACATCATATCCAAACTCATTATTGTGCAACACAAGTTAACCCAAATTTCCACAGTAACCACATATTTCACATAACAACCACATTTCACATCACAACTACCACACACAACAACCACACATTACCACCACACATAATTGCTACTGTGCACCAAAACATATGCATGCCACATCACACAACTAATGAAATCACAACCAATATGCATCACATCACACAACTACCCACATCATATACATGGTTCACCATGTCACACAACTTTCTACATCTCATCCTTGTCAACCAGCCCCATCACATCACAACCCTTCATACAATAAAGACTAGCTAGTTATCACCAAAACCTTAAAACAGCCCAAACCACATAGGGGTAAAACAAAAAGCATAAGTACACACAAAAACACACATTCCATATTCCATTATTTACTCATGGTCTTTCATTTCATTACTTCTTTGTTTATCCTAGAAATTATCACACAAACTAGGTTTCCATGGGAAACAAATTTATTATCCAAATATCTATTCATTAACCTTTTATTCATGTTGTGATCATAAAAAAATATAAAAGTACCCAAGTCATATCATCTACAAAGAAAAAAGGCTCCCAGTAGCTTTTATTTTCAACAAGGAATCGACATAGAATAAAAAAATCAGTAACATCAAACCAGTAAAACATGTCCTATCTCCTGATACCCATCAATTTTAGTTGGGAAAATTAATTATATTAATTATTATAACCCTTAATATCTTCAAAAATGAAATAAACTTCATGAAAATACAACACATACCAAATAAATAGTTGAGAATGAGGATACCCTACCTCGAAGAAGCTTTTTGATCTCGTTGTGTACCACAGGGCAAAGAAGAAATATCCCGCAAATCACAATCGCACAAGAAAACACTGGATCAACCTAAACATAACCAAAGGGTTGTCAAAAATGAATCCTAACAAATATAAATCAAACCAACAACACCTTAGTTAATCCTAAAGAGAAGAATGGGGTAAAATAAAATAATAAGGGAGGAGAACTCACCGTCGATCACTAAAGACCAACCACCGGAACTCGTGGATTGAAGTAAGAGAGAAGGGGCTAGAAAATCCTAAAAAATTATTAGGGTTTTCTCAAAACAATAGTAATATGATATAATTAAAGAAAGAAATTTCATCCAAACAAGACTTATAAATAATATGTAACTCACCACTTTTAGGGTGTAAACCAAACTATTACACTATAAATTCCAAAATCCTAAATAGTTATACCAAAAAATCATCCTTTAGGATGTAAAACCTTTGAAACCTCGACTTACACTAAAAAACATGGAATCTATGGATTAATTAAACTTATATCATAAATTCAATTCATACAGTATAAACCAATTTTATACTCTACACCTCAACCAAATACATGTTTTGAACTAATGGATTCTCTAACCATAAAACAAATACTTACACCACAATGCCCCCTTTTATATCATAAAACACCTAATTTAGTTCTTCTATAGCTCAAAATATATTAGGCCTCTTTTATCCTCCAATAAACACCTCTGACTACCTCAAAATTGAAAACTAATAGGCCAACAAGCCATGAACCATTAAAATCCTACTCCTAACATTATATTGACACTCAATATAACATTATGAAGAGAAAAAAAATGATTTGTGTTTTCATTGATGTGATTCAAGTATAATTGAATAATTAATTTTATTTGTGTCTTAAACTCTATAATATGTTGATAGATTAAGGTAATGTCTTATAATAATCCATTTTACATTAAATTCTTAACGTAATGTGTAGTGGAGAACCTGAAATTACTTTATCACATAATATAATGATAGTTGACATTTATAAAATTTGTTCTTCAAAAATCAATGAAAGAAACACGTAACAACCTGAATTTTTATGAATAAATTCCCTTTTTAAATGAGTAAATACATTATTAAGTAATGATGTTATAGAAAACACATACACTAACTTGGTTATTTCAGACCATTATTAGTTATGTCAAGTCATATTTAAAAGATCATTAAGAATCATAATATGTGATAATATAGTCATTTTATAGTTACCATTATGATTAATATATATATATAGGGTTATGGTAAATCTAATTGACATAGATGAAATGAGTGAAGGCCTCCACCAGTAGGATTATACCCTATTAATTACATTTATCGGAGCTACCAAGGGGGATAAAATCGCTAGGTTTTTCCCATGACAAATCCAAAGATGAGAATAAATAACTAAAGAATTAATGAAACTGTTTATGGGAGAAGCTCAACCTTATTGAGATCATGGCCCAACCCATGTTCGTCGAACTACCCCCAAAACGTTTCACCATTGCATACCGTAACATTATAGCATACACTGGTATAATAAGGGTTTATGTATCCACAACCAATTAATATGAATTTTTATATTTTTTTTAATTGAATAATTATTATATATATATATATATATCTTTTTATCATTACTTTATCAAATTTATATAGCAATTTTGATAAAAAAATATTTTCACAAGAAGAAAACCAAATAGTATTTTCTAGAAATATATAGTTTTAAATAAGACATTATTTTCATAAATTCAAGTATTTTTGAATTAAATTATATTTTAATAAAATATTATTAACTAGATAATAATTATTTAAATATGAGTAATAAAATAATTTATTTAAGTATAATGTAATTTTTATAAAGGTTAATGAGTTGTTAATATCATAAAAACTAATATTTTTCAGTAAATAAGGATTTTGATTTAAAAGTGAAAATTCTCATGTTTAGAAAATTATTTTGATAAAATAAATATCATTTTTTTAATCAGAACTTATAAATTATTCAATGGTTAATTTTTTATAATTCTCTGAGATAATCGAAATTTTTGGGTAAAAATGAAATATAGTATTTATATACAGTCTATATTTTGACATCATCATGTCCCAAAATTGATTTAATAAATATCATAAAATGAATAAAAGAGAAAATATATATTTATAAATTAAATTAATGTGTTTTTAAGTTATTTTATTAATTTTATAAACCCCTAATGATTCCTCCAAAACCTATATTATATTTTAATGCATTAAAATCAATTATTTATAAACATGGATCACTTTCACATGACCAATGATATTATCTTAAGAATTTCAAATAGTGGAATCATGAAATTTTGAAAAAAATTCATATTTTTGTGAATCCATGGGAAAACCCATGTAAAGTTTTGTGGTTTTGAATATTTTATCATGTAGAGTTAAAAACATATGTTTAGAAATTAATGAATAATTCTCGTCTCTTTTTCTATAAAAAACCACCCAACCTCACATTCTTCTTCAATAAAAACCATTTTAATTTTAATTTAATCTAACTTTTCCTCTCTTAATCACTCTCATTTTTTTACCAATCTCTTAAAAAACTCCTCCCAATATTTTAGGAGCGCCCTCTTAGAGTAAGGGATATTCTCCTCTTATTCATTCAAAAATTTCCATTGTACTGTGACTTTTTATTTCAAATTGTTAATGTTGTAATATGTTTTTAAATGTACCTATTAAAATACTCATTATCTCCAAGTTATGATAGATCTTATTTCACTCTCATTGAACCCTTCCATGAATCTATATGTACACCTATTATGCAATAGAAATTATCCTTCAATTTTCCATGAAAAACATTTGTGTACTGAATACCCATCTCCATTAACTCTTGAGGGTATTAACTTAGATATACCTATCCTTAATTTATTTTATACTTATATTTATATAGTATAAAACTAATTAATAATGGGATTAAAATTGATTAAATTCATTCTTATGTTTTACGATCTATGTGGCACAATAACTCATGTACATGATATGAATGTGATTGGTGGTCCTGGACTTATATAACCCTCCAATACATTAGGTAATATTTTTATCTCATGACATACCATGTGTGGTGAATATGAGGTTATCTTATAAATTCTAATTTATGATGTCTTTTTGGTAGCATTTTCATATGGTTAAGATGCCATGTTTTTTTTTTGTTTCTACATTTTAGTGTTGCCTTGATGGAATCATCTTATATCATGCTTTGATGACCATGTTTATGATTCTCACCCATTTTATTTCACCTTGATATTACCCTTAACAAACATACATTACCTTCATTATTTTATTCATTCATTATTCCCTTTCTGGTCTTTATCACTCACCCCTTTCTTATGTCTATCCCCAAGTTATCTCATTTAGTTTTAAAAGATCAAAGGCACCTAATGGAATTTTATGTAGATTTAGATAACGACATTGTATATATATTCAAGATATTCTATTATGTATCTAATTTCACAAATAAAGTAGGACTCTCTATCTTATGATACTGTATTATGTGTATCTTTTTTGTAATAAACAAGGAAATAAAGTGTTTAATAAACATGGGTTGTTATAGTTGATATCAGAAGAGGGGAAGCCCTCTTTGGATCAAATGAGGAGTTAGGACCAAGGTGATAATCTATGGAGGTAGTATAAGTGAGCTTCTAAATGGGAATCGGCCACTACGGAGGAGGACTCATGTGTCAGGTGTGGTGATGAGTATAGTTCTTATGATTGGTAGTGGTTGTGCTGGTATGTTCTTGTTATTTGATTTCTTTCTCTTTTCTTTTGTTTTGTGTCAGTTGAGATCTTGTTTTGTTTTCATTTTCCTCAATGTGACTCATGGTTTCTCACTTTTCCTAAAAGTGTTTGAAAATAAAAATTAATTTTCAGTCAGAAGAAATTTTAGTTATTTTTGGAGATTAGAATTATAAAACCCTAGTGAAAGCCTCAGGGGTAAGAATAAACATAGGAAACACATAGTTATTAATGGCGCGCTCCATGGCGCGCCATTACGCCATGGCCAGCGCCAGGGAGTGGTGCGCCGCGCCATGGATTCTCCATGGCTCATTTAAGACGGCTCACTGTGGCGTGCGCCATATTGCGCAATAGCGCGCGCCATGTTGCGCCAATGGCGCGTGCCATTGAGCCTTTTTGATTTTTTTTTTGTATTTTTTAACTTGCCAACTCTTACGCCCCGATTGAAAATACCTATTTTGAGGTCAAACAATGACCTCCCCTTTCGAATCTACGCAACACTCTTCTTGTGAGCGTAGCGACCCAGCCGGTGTTGGACCACATTAACTGCCATGACCAAACCGAGATCCCTCGACCGCTATGACCCAGTCGACCATGACTTAGCCGAGCTCCCTCAACCACTGCGACTTAGATACGCAATGTTGTACAGAGTAGGCGCACCTTCTATGCGAATCAGTAACTTTTTTTGTTTTTAATTCAATTTTATTTATGTTGCTCGCCCCTTATTTTTTTTCGAATTACCCCTGTTGTTTTTTTGAGATATATGGTTTTTTACTCCTATCATGGTTTTTTGAGATATATGGTTTTTAATATATTTCATGAATTGATATATATGATTTTTTGAGATATATAGTTTTTAATATTTAATTGTAGGTGTCATTGTTGACTTCATTTGTTTTTTGATTTATGGAATATGAATTATTGACATAAATCATTGTTTTTTATATATAAATTTTATAATTTATTATTTGTTATTGTTGATATATGTATACACCTCTTTTGTGTGCCGCAAGTTAATATTGCCACGCGTCGTGCGCCACGCCGTGCGCTTTTGCGTCGTGGGCTCTTGTCGCCGTTGTGCGCCATGCGCCGTAAATAACTATGGGAAAACATTAATAAATTTTTTTAGAGTATATATTAATTGTTTTTTCAAGAAATAAAATCCATGTCTAGATACTATAAGTGGATGTGTCTCTAGAATAGTTGCACTGAGGGTAATAACCCTGGAAAGGGAGCATTGGTCTTTGACTCAATTTTCACCTGATGAGTGATAAAGAGGCCTTGTTACACACCTATTTTGAAACTCCTAAGATATATTATTTGTTAATATTTCAATCTCTATATGATCCATTATCAAGGGAACAACAATTCTAATAAAATTTTATGTTAGGAAATAGATCCTGTACAACATAGATTAAAACCAATAAATTCATAGGTTATTTAATATATATCATTTATGAGTTATGAATTCTATATTTATAGGTTACTTTTTATTTTTAAGTAGTTTTAAAATTCTCGTCCCTAATTTTTCCATTATTTTAGTCAATTTTGGAAAATAAGAGGATCTGAGTCAACAACTAGTGTAATAGGAAATGATAAAATGTGATGCCTAACCTAATGGGAGTAGGAATCGAGAACATCAAGAAAATACATACCCAATTAACTCAAGTTATGAATAGAAACATGAATTTGGTGGAATCTCACATCCCCTTAATAAATATTATTTACAATTAAGTCTGTTATGTAACACCCCAAGATTTTATAGTGTGTTATTTCTTCAAAATAATTCAATAACTTTCACTACACGCAACACCAAGTTCAATCGCACCATGACTTACCAAACAAGCTGTTCAAAAGAGGTCATGAATAGTGTTAACTAAATTTTAAACTTTATATAATCCTTATAATTTTAGAATCCATATTATGAGTTTCTTAGACATAATGTAAGAACAAATTCATTTTCAGTATTTCACTTTTACCAAATTTTAATAGTGAACCCTTTTTAGATACTATATTTTAAACTTTTTGACTAAATGGGGACATCAAAAATTTAAAATGAAACATCCCAAGCTTCCACGGTACGCTAGCGTGTGTTGTACGCAACACCGAGTTCTAACACACCGTAACCAATCAAACTAGCCGTTATGAATAGTAATACCTACTTTTTGAAATTATATATATTTTATATTTTAAAATGGACTTCATTTTTGGATTCGGAATATCGAATTTAGCCTAAGGTGAAATTTTGGTACATTTCGGATAACTTTCATATTTTGATGAATAGTGAAAATTACTAAATTTTAATTAAAAACAACTTTTTTAATCAAATTAATTACTAGTGATAAATTATGAATTTGAGTGGTTTTAAAGTATATTTAGAATATATTTTTACCATTTAATATAATGTTGGTCATTGGACATAATTTTACAATTAAACCGAACATAAACAAGTGTCAATCTTTTGATAGTTATTATCTCTTAAAAACACGCTTTTTGATTTGACAGCGGGAATTAATTTTAAATTAATTTCTGCCACTTCTGTGTTTTGAATTTAGAAAAATGGATTCCATATTTGGAATCAGGATGTTCAAATTGTGTAAATAGGTAACTTTTATTTTTAGACATTTTGAATAATTACTGCGGTAAATATTTTATTTACCATGGTTAAAGGGTAAATCCGGTAAATAAGGGTTAAAAAATAATATTATAATAATACAAAATTACCCTAAAACGTGTCCTAACCTTATTGGTGGACACATACCCGACCATGGGCATCCTTGGGTCAATTTGGGGACCCCTTGGAGCCACTTGTATGTGGTAGGGACACATTATATTAATAAAGTTAAAATAAAAATAAAAATGGCATAAGCTTACATCTTTTAGAAGAACAATTTTTACATAGGGTTATACATGTTGGATTTTCGATTATAGATATTCATTAGAAAGCTAAAAAGATTTCCTACATAATTATATTTTATTTATAATTTTTAGACCTCAAATAATTTAAATTATTAATGACACAATAATGATGCAATGTTTACCTCATTAATAAATCATTTAAATAAATAAGATTATAATGATTAAAATACTATCTAAAACCTGTCCAATTCTTATTGGTTGATGTTATTTAGAATATGAGTCATCTTATCTTCGACCTCAATTATTTTTGGACCATTATAAACCGAATATAATTATATTATAAAGTAATACTTTCACTCTTTCCTAAAGATCCCCTCTTCTCCCTTACAAAAGGAGACCACTTCTACTCATTCCTCACACCTCTCAAGCCACTTGGCTCGTCCAAACTCTACCCAAATAAGCTCCCCACATCCCTCTCCTCCTCCTTGAAGGTTCCCCTTAGGCAGAAAGCATTTCAAGAAGTCCTTTGGTTCCAACCAAAGTGAGTTACCTAAATTAAAGGTAACGATTTCTCTTAAATTATTTTCATTTATTTTGCTTCTCCAACCCCCAAACTCTTTTTATTTCCTTTCTTTTGTAACAAAACCAGTATACTCAATATACTAGGATGTTGTTATAAGAAGTATTCAAACTACACATACACACAACTCCATCTAATGGATGATGAACATAATGTTTCTGTGGATGGAAAACTAACGCCTCACGAAACGATGATTGTTCAAATACATCTTACCGCCTCTCATGGTGGCCATTATGATGGCACTGTAATTAAATATGATATTAATGATATATATTTTATATATAAGCTTCTGTAATTCCATTTTATTTCATACCATTATTCGTTTCATGTTGTATATACATACGATAATTTCATTTGAGGAAGTGCGGACTACCGCCCCCTTAAAATGATATGACTTGTTCATACCACACATAGAACGTATAAAGGATGGTGTTAATGAACTTAAGTAACATATATAAAATATTATATTATACTGTAATAGTAATATACCTAAGTATCATTTGGATTCAATTCTTTTAAAATAAAAATTAAATGGAAGTTGCGTTCGTGCGTACGTACGGACTACCGTCTCCACGAACGCGATGAGATTCATCCTCCATCGTATCCATTCAAGTATAATTATCATTTGATGATTTAAAAATGATGTTTAAGGACTTGATACCATTCTGGATTTGAATAATATACAACCTATCCTTTACAAACATGTCTTACGTAACAAAACATACAAAAGAAAACAAGTAAGTTAACACCCGAAACAACGATAATACTAAGATATTATTATCAAATCAATATTAAAAGATCATATATGATATCATATTAATATATATGATTCTTGTATAATTTAATTACAATTATTTCACAATTATACAGTAGGTTAACCTACCCCAACCAAGTAAAATTACAAGGTAAGGGATTTTCTTATCTCACATTCAATTCCGTGAGATTTCCATTATTCGCCACTAAATTATTGAAAGTGGTGTATTGTGTACTGGAATTTGATATATATTATCATGATTATCTTTATATTCATTTTATTCTGTAAATAATTTGGTGGTTATTAACTTTTGGCCATACGACTCATTTGATTAACGTGGTAAGGGGTTTTCATCTCACTCCTCATTTCCGTGAGATTCATGCCATATTGCCACCATCACCTTTTGTGTGGTGTATGTACTGCCCATAATTATATTCATTGTGTAATACACTCTAATTTATGTGTATTTACATATTCATTGTATGATACCTCTTTCATGGGTTGTATGTTTCATAATTTACCAAATTGGTAAGGGTTATTTCACAATCTCTTCATTATTCGAGGTTGTTTATACGTAATAATCTACTGGGATCTCTTTATCATCCACATCCATGTTTCTTAAAAATGTATTTCAAAATATTTTTACTATTTACAAGAATATGGGTTAAAGTCATTTATACCCTTGTTTGACTTTTTATAAGAGGTTTATAAAGGAATCTTTCCGTCGTTTTCAAAACAAGGTCCTTTTTAACCTTTTCGACAGAATTGAGGTAAGAATGTTTTTTTTAACTTATACGGCGGGTGCGGTTATTTTCCGCCGTTATAAAATCGTCAAAGCTTTCCTTACAAGCTTATAAGGATATTTTCAAGAAAATGTTTTATTTTATATGGTTCTTAAATGATTTCAAAAATAGAAAGAGATATTTCTCTAAAAAGTGTTTTGATTTCAGCCATGTCAACATCCTTTAATGGATTTTACGCTTATTTGAAGTTGATCTATTATAATACAAAACTTCTATATTGTATTGAAGGTTTTGTGATATGTTTGACTGTGGATGTGCTATTTTATACCATTCATAGTTTATGGTGAAACTATTGACATTTCGTATGCTAGTTTTAATCCGAATGTTTATGTTATATTTCAAACTTTTCTTCAGATGAATGTGCTAAACAAGTATGTTCCGGGTTGGGGACCGGTAAAAGTAAGCCCTCCAGGTTGGGGACTGGTTAAAGTAAGCCCTCCAGGTTAGGGACTGGTAAAAGTATGCCCTACGGGTTGGTGTCCGGTTATTAGAGGCACTCCGGATTGGTGTCCGGTTATTAGAGGCACTCCGGGTTGGTGTCCGGTTATTAGAGGCACTCCGGGTTGGGTTCCGGTTAGAAGTAACCCCTAGGTCTTGGGATGAGGCCTAGACAAAGAAATTAACATTTAGCATTATGCATTCCAACATTATGAAAGTGGTTTTTGATTTTTTTCATGTGATTATTCGATTAGTAGAATATCCATGTGAATAAGTAAATGGCATTATTTCATTTTACTTTTTCCATACTATGTTGAAGTTCGTGTTTAAAAGGCTTTTGTTTTAGTAATTCATTGCCTTAAATGTTTATGATTATTTTTGAATGTTCCGCTATATTGTTATCCTTACTGGGCATTTGAGCTCACCCCTTTTCTATGTTTTATTTTTCCCAGGATGTGAAGATGTAAGTTATGAATGACCTGCAGGGATATTATGAGGGGATTATAGTGTGGACTGTGGAAACATTATGTTGTTGTAGTAGTTTTTCATTTTATGATGTAATGTAAAACTTATGAATATATCTAGTGTTTCCAAGGCTACTAAACCAATCGGTCTTTCGAGATTTGATCTTTCTTGTGATCATGCCAATGTTACGAAGTAATGCACCGACTCTGGGTAGCTGGGGTCGGGGCGTTACAGTTGGTATCAGAGGAAGTTTAGTACAAACCTTGTAAGCTAGATTTAGATAAACTCTGATTAGAGCACGTAGACCTAAGATGAACTTTGAGGATTAGTATAGAAGAACTTCCTAGAATTTTGGTATTGTAGAGATTTTGTGAGTTTTCCGAGCAATACATCCTTGTCTGGATACGAGAAGGTAGAGGAGGCTCTGGCACAGATGTACCTAGGGGTAAAACCCGAAAACACCGCTTTGAGCTAGACTCGAACGGGAACTGGTGCATGAAAATGGGCCTTGCTGCACTCTTGGTTACGACACTCCCGGGGGATATGCTTAGGATAACTCTCATTTTCTTTACAAATCATTATGAAGGGTTTATGAGTATATAATTCCTCAAAGAAAACACTTTTATGATTATGGATTATATCCATAAATAGTTCAATTTATGTTAAGTGTTTTATAAGTATGGGATTATGTATTTTGATTCATAAACTGATCTAGTTTATGCCATTGTTTAGAAATGGCTCCCAGTAGAAGGAATGAGAACTCCAGAAATGCACATGATCTAAAGAGAAGGAAGGATCATATCTTTCATGGTCTTAAGCTAGAATTTATAAGAGAAATAGTCTCCCATGTATTATCATCATATGAAGAAATAATATAATGTGTTGATAAGATAAGTAAAGAGTTTACTGAGTCCTATGGCTTTGAAGGGAAGCAAGAGAAGAAAATGATAGAAGAGAGAAATATGGATAAAGGGAAGAGGGAAAAGAAGAATTTTCCCATATGTGGTAACTGTGGAAAGAAACACCCTGGAACATGCCTGAAAGGAATGGGAGTTTGTTATAAGTGTGGAGGAAAAGGGCACAAAGTACGTGACTGCAAGGGTAAGAAAATGGTTTCAAATGTACAATGCTTCATTTGCAAGGAGTTTGGACACTACGCGAACCTATGTCCCAGTCATCAGACTATGCCGCAAATGATGCTATTGGATAATAATCAAGTTATGATACTACCACATATGAAGAGGAATGATTAGAGTTCTTATGTTGATTATGTCAATTGAGTGTTGTATCAACAATGTACTTGTTATAATAATTATGGAGTATATAAGGATTGTACTGCAGTACTATTTCATTAAGGACTTGAGATTATGTTGAACAAAGAAAAGTGACTCAATAGCAGGATAAATTTTTGGAAAATATATGGTTTAGAGAATGATAAACCATAATATAGTTCTGTTACCGAAGTAGTGATTTTGGAATAATACATGATTGTTTTGGATAAATTATATTGGATATTCTTGACTACCTTTGAACTGACTAATGATTTGTATATTCCATCATTTTTGGGGTTTAAAACATTTTTGGATTGATGAAGTATATCCATCATTCTATATGGAATAGGGGAGCATGAATGTAATCAAT
Source organism: Viscum album (assembly GCA_963277665.1). Lineage (NCBI taxonomy): Eukaryota > Viridiplantae > Streptophyta > Magnoliopsida > Santalales > Viscaceae > Viscum > Viscum album. The sequence goes on along the minus strand of OY728151.1, from coordinate 283,244,203 downwards.
AAGGAATATGGTAATTCAGGATGTTTCAGTGTATTAAAAGAATACAAGATGAAGGTATTCATATGCTATTATGGGGTAAAAAGGATCTACATTATTCTTACCTTCCTTATAAATGTTGGACTGTGAGTTTGGACAGAAGTATTTTGGATAGTTCTAGTTTGGATTATTTTGGATTTCCATAAAAGGACAACCTGGAGGTCGGGCGGCAACCCGTCGCATCCGGCAAGGCTGCGAGACTTGAACCCGCAACCGAAAGGCGACAAGGGTGTATCACCTACCACTGGCCCACGAGATGTATTGGATTAAATAATGTAGTTTTTTTTAAAAGATCTGGTAGATGAATTATAAATTCATTTATTTTGGAACCCTGTACGAATAGTATAAATAGAATTTTTTTTTACGTTCTATTATCTTTTAGAGTGAAAGATGAGTTTGTGGTAGAAATTTATTAATGGATAAAACTCTAATTATAATGTAAGTATATCTCCTTATGATCTTAGCCAATCTCATAAATAAATTCCTCAACATTAATAAAAGGAACTTAGAACAAAAATGTTGTCCTAGATGGTACCTTAAATCATCACTAATTTATGGCTTTGGGATTGTTGGCCTTTTCATAGCCATGTTCTCTACCACTCTCCATCATATAATTGATGGTTAGATTTCTATTCCAGATCCATATTTTCCTACATGGAACCCTAGTATGTGTTATTTTCGGTAATCTTTATACTTTCCACTCTTTATTTTAAATAGAGGCCTCATTAATTCATTTTTCGATGTGGGATTTCAACTAAGATATTTTGAAACGTCAAAAATGTGTTATCCTAATACCCTATGTTTTGTTGAACCGATGGTATTTCAAATCATCATAGATTGATGAATTTAAGGACCTCAATTTTACACTTGTTTGTGATTGACGACCTCAATCACCACCTATAAATATTTACGTTTTTCCTCCAATTATATGTCTCTAATTGCCACCAATGTTCTCCTAATCGAGATCATAATTTGGTGGTGACCCTTTGATTTCTCTTTTCCTCATATTAAGACTAAATTTTAATAACCCAATTTCCGATGTGGGTTTTCCCACAAATATATCTTCTATTTTCAACCTTTTATTTTTGAAGAACAATTTCAAATTGCGAGGACGCAATTTATTGAAGGAGGGGAGAATGTAACACCCCAAGATTTTATAGTGTGTTATTTCTTCAAAATAATTCAATAACTTTCACTACACGCAACACCAAGTTCAATCGCACCATGACTTACCAAACAAGCTGTTCAAAAGAGGTTATGAATAGTGTTAACTAAATTTTAAACTTTATATAATCCTTATAATTTTAGAATCCATATTATGAGTTTCTTAGACATAATGTAAGAACAAATTCATTTTCAGTATTTCACTTTTACCAAATTTTAATAGTGAACCCTTTTTAGATACTATATTTTAAACTTTTTGACTAAATGGGGACATCAAAAATTTAAAATAAAACATCCCAAGCTTCCACGGTACGCTAGCGTGTGTTGTACGCAACACCGAGTTCTAACACACCGTAACCAATCAAACTAGCCGTTATGAATAGTAATACCTACTTTTTGAAATTATATATATTTTATATTTTAAAATGGACTTCATTTTTGGATTCGGAATATCGAATTTAGCCTAAGGTGAAATTTTGGTACATTTCGGATAACTTTCATATTTTGATGAATAGTGAAAATTACTAAATTTTAATTAAAAACAACTTTTTAAATCAAATTAATTACTAGTGATAAATTATGAATTTGAGTGTTTTTAAAGTATATTTAGAATATATTTTTACCATTTAATATAATGTTGGTCATTGGACATAATTTTACAATTAAACCGAACATAAACAAGTGTCAATCTTTTGATAGTTATTATCTGTTAAAAACACGCTTTTTGTTTTGACAGCGGGAATTAATTTTAAATTAATTTCTGCCACTTCTGTATTTTGAATTTAGAAAAATGGATTCCATATTTGGAATTAGGATGTTCAAATTGTGTAAATAGGTAACTTTTATTTTTAGACATTTTGAATAATTACTGCGGTAAATATTTTATTTACCATGGTTAAAGGGTAAATCCGGTAAATAAGGGTTAAAAAATAATATTATAATAATACAAAATTACCCTAAAACGTGTCCTAACCTTATTGGTGGACACATACCCGACCATGGGCATCCTTGGGTCAATTTGGGGACCCCTTGGAGCCACTTGTATGTGGTAGGGACACATTATATTAATAAAGTTAAAATAAAAATAAAAATGGCATAAGCTTACATCTTTTAGAAGAACAATTTTTACATAGGGTTATACATGTTGGATTTTCGATTATAGATATTCATTAGAAAGATAAAAAGATTTACTACATAATTATATTTTATTTATAATTTTTAGACCTCAAATAATTTAAATTATTAATGACACAATAATGATGCAATGTTTACCTCATTAATAAATCATTTAAATAAATAAGATTATAATGATTAAAATACTATCTAAAACCTGTCCAATTCTTATTGGTTGATGTTATTTAGAATATGAGTCATCTTATCTTCGACCTCAATGATTTTTGGACCATTATAAACCGAATATAATTATATTATAAAGTAATACTTTCACTCTTTCCTAAAGAGCCCCTCTTCTCCCTTATAAAAGGAGACCACTTCTACTCATTCCTCACACCTCTCAAGCCACTTGGATCGTCCAAACTCTGCCCAACTAAGCTCCCCACATCCCTCTCCTCCTCCTTGAAGCTTCCCCTTAGGCAGAAAGCATTTCAAGAAGTCCTTTGGTTCCAACCAAAGTGAGTTACCTAAATTAAAGGTAACGATTTCTCTTAAATTATTTTCATTTATTTTGCTTCTCCAACCCCCAAACTCTTTTTATTTCCTTTCTTTTGTAACAACACCAGTATCCTCAATATACTAGGATGTTGTTATAAGAAGTATTCAAACTACACATACACAGAACTCCATCTAATGGATGATGAACATAATGTTTCTGTGGATGGCAAACTAACGCCTCACGAAACGATGATTGTTCAAATACATCTTACCGCCTCTCATGGTGGCCATTATGATGGAACTGTAATTAAATATGATATTAATGATATATATTTTATATATAAGCTTCTGTAATTCCATTTTATTTCATACCATTATTCGTTTCATGTTGTATATACATACGATAATTTCATTTGAGGAAGTGCGGACTACCGCCCCCTTAAAATGATATGACTCGTTCATACCACACATGGAACGTATAAAGGATGGTGTTAATGAACTTAAGTAACATATATAAAATATTATATTATACTGTAATAGTAATATACCTAAGTATCATTTGGATTCAATTCTTTTAAAATAAAAATTAAATGGAAGTTGCGTTCGTGCGTACGTACGGACTACCGTCTCCACGAACGCGATGAGATTCATCCTCCATCGTATCCATTCAAGTATAATTATCATTTGATGATTTAAAAATGATGTTTAAGGACTTGATACCATTCTGGATTTGAATAATATACAACCTATCCTTTACAAACATGTCTTACGTAACAAAACATACAAAAGAAAACAAGTAAGTTAACACCCGAAACAACGATAATACTAAGATATTATTATCAAATCAATATTAAAAGATCATATATGATATCATATTAATATATATGATTCTTGTATAATTTAATTACAATTATTTCACCATTATACAGGAGGTTAACCTACCCCAACCAAGGAAAAGTACAAGGTAAGGGATTTTCTTATCTCACATTCAATTCCGTGAGATTTCCATTATTCGCCACTAAATTATTGAAAGTGGTGTATTGTGTACTGGAATTTGATATATATTATCATGATTATATTTATATTCATTTTATTCTGTAAATAATTTGGTGGTTATTAACTTTTGGCCATACGACTCATTTGATTAACGTGGTAAGGGGTTTTCATCTCACTCCTCATTTCCGTGAGATTCATGCCATATTGCCACCATCACCTTTTGTGTGGTGTATGTACTGCCCATAATTATATTCGTTGTGTAATACACTCTAATTTATGTGTATTTACATATTCATTGTATGATACCTCTTTCATGGGTTGTATGTTTCATAATTTACCAAATTGGTAAGGGTTATTTCACAATCTCTTCATTATTCGAGGTTGTTTATACGTAATAATCTACTGGGATCTCTTTATCATCCACATCCATGTTTCTTAAAAATGTATTTCAAAATATTTTTACTATTTACAAGAATATGGGTTAAAGTCATTTATACCCTTGTTTGACTTTTTATAAGAGGTTTATAAAGGAATCTTTCCGTCGTTTTCAAAACAAGGTCCTTTTTAACCTTTTCGACAGAATTGAGGTAAGAATGTTTTTTTTAACTTATACGGCGGGTGCGGTTATTTTCCGCCGTTATAAAATCGTCGAAGCTTTCCTTACAAGCTTATAAGGATATTTTCAAGAAAATGTTTTATTTTATATGGCTCTTAAATGATTTCAAAAATAGAAAGAGATATTTCTCTAAAAAGTGTTTTGATTTCAGCCATGTCAACATCCTTTAATGGATTTTACGCTTATTTGAAGTTGATCTATTATAATACAAAACTTCTATATTGTATTGAAGGTTTTGTGATATGTTTGACTGTGGATGTGCTATTTTATACCATTCATAGTTTATGGTGAAACTATTGACATTTCGTATGCTAGTTTTAATCCGAATGTTTATGTTATATTTCAAACTTTTCTTCAGATGAATGTGCTAAACCAGTATGTTCCGGGTTGGGGACCGGTAAAAGTAAGCCCTCCAGGTTGGGGACTGGTTAAAGTAAGCCCTCCAGGTTAGGGACTGGTAAAAGTATGCCCTCCGGGTTGGTGTCCGGTTATTAGAGGCACTCCGGATTGGTGTCCGGTTATTAGAGGCACTCCGGGTTGGTGTCCGGTTATTAGAGGCACTCCGGGTTGGGTTCCGGTTAGAAGTAACCCCTAGGTCTTGGGATGAGGCCTAGACAAAGAAATTAACATTTAGCATTATGCATTCCAACATTATGAAAGTGGTTTTTGATTTTTTTTCATGTGATTATTCGATTAGTAGAATATCCATGTGAATAAGTAAATGGCATTATTTCATTTTACTTTTTCCATACTATGTTGAAGTTCGTGTTTAAAAGGCTTTTGTTTTAGTAATTCATTGCCTTAAATGTTTATGCTTATTTTTGAATGTTCCGCTATATTGTTATCCTTACTGGGCATTTGAGCTCACCCCTTTTCTATGTTTTATTTTTCCCAGGATGTGAAGATGTAAGTTATGAATGACCTGCAGGGATATTATGAGGGGATTATAGTGTGGACTGTGGAAACATTATGTTGTTGTAGTAGTTTTTCATTTTATGATGTAATGTAAAACTTATGAATATATCTAGTGTTTCCAAGGCTACTAAACCAATCGGTCTTTCGAGATTTGATCTTTCTTGTGATCATGCCAATGTTACGAAGTAATGCACCGACTCTGGGTAGCTGGGGTCGGGGCGTTACAGTTAGGTGACAAAGGCCTTCGAATTTTAATAAATCATTCAATACCTTAATCACAGTACAATGGATCAACTCCATTGAAAATATTTTATCCTTTATTTAATGTTATACAAAAGAGAAGGTCAAGTTATATATTCATAATATGTATGGAGAATATAATAAATTGTGTATTTTGATAAAAAAAATATAAATCCACTAGAATAGATTGAAGTGATAGAGAGGAAATAATTCTAAAAAAAATTCAATAAATATTTTTCTTTAACTCTCTGAAAAAAATGGGGAGGTATTTCCATAGAATCAAGAAAAAGGGAAAAAATACATCAGCATGCATGAGGTGAAGTGCGCATGAATTTTATGATACACCTTCATCATTATCATGGACACTAAAAGTAAATTTGACCACTTATTTGGTAGGATAAATATGAATCTACATAAATATTTGGTGATTTGAGACTCTGACAACTATGAGGATATTGTTATATGTTATCTCAATGTAAAAAATGGAACTCATTGAATATCACAGGTCTCATGGGTCAAGATATAAGAAGTGAAGAATTTTTTTTATTCTGGTGGCATAATGTATAAATCTCATGAGGAAAGAAATTCCAACAACCCACATTTCAAATGTGTGAGAAGAAACATCTTTGAAATTTCTATAAAGGGGATAAGAAGATGTTTTAGATATGAGAAGGAATACAACATGGCTAATGATTTTCGATTGGAGAAAACCAAAAATGTGATGGAAGAAAGTAATGACACCATCAACCCTTATCCTATTGTCTAATATTTTTAACTACAAAGAACAAGGACACTGAAAATAAATTCAATAAGCCATAGGTTTTCAATGATAAATGAAGATGACAACCTCTAAGGCCAAGAGATAAAGGGTGAGATTATTCCATAAAAACTACTAGGGTGGATCCTAAAAATGAAGTGGTGATAAGTACGCTAGTTATTCATTGAAGGATGTCAAAAATACTATTTTATTATAGTTCTACACATTTTTTCATATTATTTAAGTTTATTATAACTATCCAAAAACCACCTCAAAACATGTAAGAGTTTATATATATAAAAATTGAAAATGGGTCAATTATTGCATCCCAAGTATATAACTCACCCCCTATCAAAACAATTTGACTAAATGACCTATAAAACCTTATAATAATCTCTTTTTATCAGTTTTATGATATTCTAGGTACGTATTGGATTTCGTTGTATAGAACCAAAATAAATTTCCAAGATAAGTAAATAAACCATTGTATCATAAATCACTCTTCTATTTTATAAAAGTGCAAAGAGAACTCTTTTGGTTTCATCATCTCAAGCATGAATATTACTGCCTTATGAGAAAGAATATCTAGTTAAAATGATGAAGACTAAGGAAAATTCCATCCTTGATGACATTCCCATTATGAGGGTATATACTAATGTGTTTCCCAAATAATTTCAGGGTGTTCCTTCTAAATGGTAGGTTAAGTTATCGATTGAACTTTTACATGGAGAATTTCCAATATCCAATATTGTATATAGAATTTCCTCTTTTAAACTTGAAAGGATAAGGAAGTAGATACATGAGAGTCTTGATAAAGGGTTTATACACCCAAGTCCTTCGTTGTGGGATTCACCCGTCCTTATTTTTAAGAATAAGGATAGGTAAATATATGTCTACATTGATTATTATGAGTTCAACAATAATAAGATAAATAACAACTATAAAATTCCATAGATTAATGACTTCTTTGATCACCTATGTAGAGTCGAGTACTTCTATATTGTGGATCTTTAGTCAGGATATTATCATGTAAAAGTAAAAAAGGAGGATATTCTCAAGACTTGTTTTCTTATAAGTTACGAACACTATGATTTCATATTGATTCCACTTAGAATCACTAATTCTCTATATATCTTCATTTTATTTAGGAATAGAGTATTTATTTATTACCTCGACATATTTTTGGTAATATTTTTAAATGATATTCTTATCTAATTAAAAAGTAAGGAGGAGAATAAAGAGAATTTTTATGTTGTACTGAAGACCTTGAAAAAAGAAATTGTATATGTAAATTATAGTAAATATATTTTATGAATAGATAAAGTAACATTATTGGGACATGTTATCACCAGAAAATGGATATTTTTGGATCCATTAAAAATAAAGGCAATTGAAGGATGGATCATACTAATATCTATGATGTAAATCCATATTTTCCTTGGATTATTTGATTACTATAATCAATTTTTAAGAAACATATCATGATTATCAATCCAAATAACCAAGATAAATCTAAATAGAGTCATGTTTTTTGGTACTAATTAATATGATGAGATATTTAAAGAGTTTAAGAGGAGGATAATTACTACACTTGTTCTCACATTACCCAAAAGTGGGGAAGGATTTGTGATCGATAATGATACATTAAAAAAGGATTGGTTTGTGTACTAATGAAAAATGATAAAGTGATAGCCTATTACTCCTTAAAATTTATGATCCATGAGAATAACTACACAACAAAAGATCTAGAATTTCCTACAGTGATCTTTACATTGAAGATTTGGTGACATTATCTCTATGGGGAGAAGTTTGAAATATATATAAATCATAAAACACTTAATTATATATTCACACAAAAGGAGATCAATATTTTAAGATGAAGGTAGTTTGAGTTTATCAAGGATTATGATAGTTCAATCCATTACCATCATGGGAAGGTGAAAAAGTGGTAGATACTCTAAGTAAAAAGGATATTACAACCCAATCCCAAATTAGGATTTTAATGGATCCAATCTTCTTAGAATTGTATAGGATTGAAATAAAAATAATTAAATGATATTATACCTAAATTTATTAAATAAATACTCATCCATATATTCTTGAGAGGATAAATTAGGCCCCAAAATATGATGAAATTCTATATAAAATGGTAGAAAATATTTTGGAGTTCATTTTTCTAATGATATAGTTATAAGATTTGAAACCTGTATATGTGTCCCATCAAAACTAGAGGTGAAGAGTTAACTTCTGAATAATGATTACAGACTATCCTTATCTATTAATCTAGTAATAAATAGAATATATATATATATTTAATGTAAAATATCTGTTGGATAACATGAAGTGGGATATTATATAATTTATATCTCAATTATTGATATGCCAACAAGACAATACTTAATGATATAATTATAAGTGTATGATGAAATCATTTCTCATACTAGTATGGTAATGGGAAAACATAACCATGGATTTCATTATAGGACTCCCTAGGACATCTAAATTTAATAATGCAATATGGGTGGTAGTTAATCTCCTTACAAAGTCAACACATTTTATTAATATCAATGAATATTTATCTCTTGACTAACTCTCCAAAATATAAATAAGGGAAGTGTTAATATTTTATGGAGATAAACTCTCCATTGTATTTGATCAAGATTTGAGGTTTACTGTGAGGTTCTAGAGAATCCTTTAGTAAGAACTTGATACATAACTCAGTTTTAGTGCAGCTTATCTCTCTTAGATGGATGGTTATCCTGAGAGAACCAACCAAACTCTAAAGGTTATGATAATATCATATTCAATGGATTTACAAGGATTTTGGGATTATCAAATTCCCTTATTGGAGTTATCATATAATAATAGTTTCTATTCTTGTATTCAAATGGAACCGTATGAGGATTTGTATGGGAGGATCTGTCAAAATCTAACATGCTAGGATGAAGTTAGAGAGATGAAGTTAATGGTAATTGATATTATCCATGAGATGATATATAATTATCAAACCATTAATTTTTATATCAAATTTGCAAAAATTTTATAGAAAACTGTGTAAAAAATCATCGATGATTCGTAGAGTTTAATGTTAGAGATAAAGTGTTCCTTTATATATCACCATGGAAGAAATTCATGAGATTTCTGAAGAAGTTAAATCTTATTCCAAGATACATCATCCCCTTTAAGATACTTGGTAGCATTGGAGTGATGGCATATAAATTATCACTCCCACCTAACTTTTCCAAAGTACATGATGTGTTCCATGTATCCCTCTTGAGGTTGTATATACTAAATCCCTCAAATGTACTGAATCCAAAATTGTTACCCTAGGAGAATGATATTTCATATGAGGAGAATCCAGTGAAGATATTATATCTTAGAGATAAATTTCTACAAAATAATACAACTCTCCTAGTCAAATTGTTTTGGAAGAACCACAAGTTTAAGGAAGCAACATGGGAACCCAAAGAGGAAATGAAAAACTACCCTCATCTGTATTAGTGTATAAGAATAAATTTAAAGGTATAAATATCTAAATGGGTAAATAATGTAATGAACTAAATTTTTATAAATGAAACTTTCATTTAAAATGATTAAATGACTTATTATGTAATGAAGTTCTAGAAAACACATGAACATATTTTTTTATTTTCCACCTTTATAAGTTATATATGGTCATATTTAAAATATATTTAAGAATAATAAACATTGATAATGTATTAATTGTACAGTGATTGTTATTATTAGTATATATAAAGGGTTATGGTAAATCTAATTGAGATGGATGAAATAAGTGATGGCCTCAACCAGTAGGATCGTAACCTATAGAGCCCATTTATTAGAGTTTTTCAGAGATTTGGCATCACCAGGCTTGTCCCTTGACGATTCCCAAGATGATATCTGACAACTAAATTATTTATGGAACTTTTTATGGGATAATTTAAAGATTATTAAGATCATGGACCAAACCATATTCGATGAACCACCCCTAAGAAAGTGTCAACATTTCACAACTTTCCCTTAGGGAATATACTGGTATAACAAGAGGTTACGTATCTTGAACCTAATAATATGAAATTTTTTATTTTATTTTTAATAAAATAATGATTATATATATCTCTTTTTATCATTACTTTATAAACAATTATACAAGGAGTTTGAAAAAAATATTTTTACATAAAGAAATCAAAATTGTATTTTTGAGAAATTATAAGTTTCAAATAAGACATTCGTTTGATAAACATAAGGATTTTATAATAAATTATATTTTTTAAAAATACTCTAATTATAGAATAATTATTTAAATATTAGTGATAAAATGTAATGAAGTCCAATTTAATTTTTATAAAGGTTGCAAGGTGGTTAATATTATAAAAAACTAGTATTTTTCAATAAATAAGGATTTTTATTTAATAGTAAAAATTCTAATATTCAAAAAAGATAAAATAAATATTATTTTTAAAATAATCATCTTGAAATTATCTAATGGTTAATTTTTTAAATAATTATTAGAAAATCTAATTTTTTAGTAAAAATTAAATATGTTATAGATAAACGGTTTATATTATGACATCATAATATCCCAAAGTTATGTAATAAATTCCATAAAAGGAATACCTAAACAAATATATATTTTTTATTTGAAATAATTTTCTTTGGAATTTATTTGATTAATTTTATAAACCCTTAATGAATCCTCCAAAACCTATACTATATTTAAAGGTTTTAATATCAATTCTCTATAAATATGACTCACTTCACGTCACCAAGGGTATTATTTTAAAATATTCAGTTCTTTTCCCATAAAATATTAAAAAACACCCCACCATGGTAGAAACCATGGGGAAAACCATGGTAATGCTTTTGTATTTGATTATTTTATCATATAGAGTCTAAAACCAAAGTTTAGAAATTAATAAATAACCCCCCCCCCTCTATTTTTCTATTAAAAAACCCACCCATCATCTCATTCAGATTCACTAAAAACACTTTTTGAATGAAGTTACTCTACCTTTACCTCTTTATATCCATACCAATGTATTCCCACTATCTTAATAATATCCTCCCATGATTTTAGAAGCACCCCTCAAGGTAAAGGATCTCATCCTCCTCTTTATTCAATCACTTCCTTTGTATTATACCTTGTTATTTCCAATTTTTCATGTTTACATGTGTTTTTAAACAACCATATAACTATATTTATTATTTCAATGTCATGAGATACACCCTTTAACTCTTTTTAAACCCTTACATGAATCTATATGTACACCTGTTATGCTGCTAAAATTATCCTCTTATTTTCAATCCCAAACATTAATATATTGAATAGCCATCCCCATTTCCACTCAAGGGTATTCAAATAGATGTCCCTATCCTTTGTTGATTAGGGATTTCTATGTATGTAATCCCACACTCTTTAATCATGTTATTAAAAGTGATGAAAGTTTTTTTATGTTGAACGATCTATGTGGCACAAGAAGGCATATACATGATATGAATGTGATGGGTGGGCCTGAAATTATATATCCCTCCAATGCATTGGTTAATGTTTTTATCTCACGATATACCATGTATGATTAATGGAAGGTTATACAAAGAAAACTACATTATTATATATTGGTATTTATCATTGAATTATGTTTATGATGTCATATTTTATGTTATTTCCACATTCCTATGTTTCCTTGATGTTATCATCTTATATCATGCTTTGATGATCATGTTTATGACTCTCTCCAATTTTATATCCACTTTTAATTCCCATTAACATAAAATTAAGTACTTTAATCACATTATTATTTTATTATTCCCTTACTAGGATTTATATCTCACCCCTTTCTTATTTTCATCCCTAGGTTATCCTTTTCAGTTTTAGAATATCAAAGGAACCTAAGGGAATGTTAAAGAGATTTAAATAATTTCATTATATCTCTTTTTAAGTTTTTGTGTTATGTATATAATATTACCTAGTCCTATCAATATTCTAGGATTTTATTATACATATCATTGTATAATAAATTATAAAATAAGGTCTTTAAAATACATGGGTTGTTATAAAACATGTTGATTCATCAAACGAGGAGGTTCTGATGCAACTGATGGGTTTGAGGGATCATCATAAGATCGATGGAATTGGATGAAAACCCATTTATTCTAGTTCTATCATCAATTTAATAAATATAAATAATAAAATATAACAAAATGCCTAAATAATGGAAGTATTATCCTCTCTCTTAATAGAGTTTACATGATGAAGACCACTAAAGCAGTAAGCAAAATATTATTACCTCTATGAAATTACATTGAACAAAGAACCGCTAAATGTTTCTTGATGAAACTCAAATGATGAAGGGGTTCTAGCACATTCACTATGTGAAAAAATATTAGAAGAAGAAATTTTTAGAATTCTATTTAGGAAACTGATGATCACCACCACCTCTAAATTACCTATTAATAAGAGGTATCACATACTTTTTATAGTACTCCTTGATGTATTTGATTGCATGAAGAATGAAACAACCATATTGTGTGTTTTAAAATTCCACCCATGAATTATGTATCACTAATGGAACTAGTGAAATAATTCAATTAATGTATGAAAATCTTTTAATATATTCATAATGGATTAGTAATTAAAGGAAACCACCATGTGGGATCAAGATGGAAAATGTACGCACTCGTCTATTATTACCTTTGGTTCAATGTAATATTGGGTTGTATTGAATTCCACTAAATTACATTAGAACTTATGTAATATCAAGATCCATTTTGTGGACACATTTTCACTAATTTATCCTTAATTCATAGGTATCATATACAAATGTTTTTAGTTCATAACCAACCCAACATGAATATTCAGCACTATGGAGGAATAATGTCTGGGCAGTGTAACTATACACCTTGATCCCAAGATCTCTAGGCCATAACTTCATTATAGATAGAAAAACTCAATATATCATAATGATCATAGAAACAAGCCCATCATAGATCATGGATAGCCTTTACCTATATCTCTCACTCTACTAAAGAGAAATGATCAACTCATCCAACGCATCCAACCATGACCCATCACACTATGCATATTCAACTAGCCCAAATATCCCACACCAATTACCATGACCCTCTTATCCAACATAATCCCATTGCTTTTTATTAGATACACATCATCATCAACTCATAATACTAGCCCAGAACTAGTGTCCATTAAATACCCTAAGGAGTCTCGCAAGATAACTCAGCCTCATTTAAAATCTTCTAATATGCTAAACTCATAATATTACATATAGTACCTCACTTGATTCATCCTTAGTTATCCCCCACTACGACTATCTATTCTAAGATAAGGTATCATCATTCACTAGGACTAAAAGGAACTACAAGAATAAACAACCCATTATACTACTTAAAGGTCATAAACTACTGGAAGCCACCATGAAATTTCTATATTGCACTGTATAATTATACTTACTAAGGACTATGTCTTATATTCACCCATTATCTTCTAAAGAAAATATATCAACCCTAATAATCCATATCACCATCACTATACCCCTAAAATGGGGTTATAGGGGTCTAAGGACATACCAAGACATTTTCCATACAATTCCCATAGCACTTCACCTACCAAAACCTCCACCTAAGGTCGTAACCACACGAGATACCATCAACCCTATCATTTAAACTCTAACTAATTCAGTCATAATAAACTATATGAGTTACAACTATTAAGTGGCTTATTTGACCTAATTATATTTCATTCCCCAAGGAGGAATAGCCATTGGGAAACTCTAAAATCACTAAAGCATGTGTGGAATGATTTATTCACATTGAAAAGGATCTTCCCTAACCAATTCAATAATTCATAACCCTACTAGACCCTTTATATAATTCCAAACTTGTAACCCTAAGACACATGCATTAACATCACATAAAAACAAGTGGAATGTGGTAAAATATGAAATAGGCCACCTACCTTAAACTCATAGTAGTTAACTCATCTAATATCACAGATTGATTTGACCTTGTTTTCCTAAAATAGATAATTTAGAAAAATATTTTCAAAAATGATGGTTACACCAAAACAATGGTGAAACAAGAGATACAGTGAGAAAGATCATATGTCTTACCATATCCATACTGATAGGAACCTTCTTATTTTGATAAAATATAAATATTTCAATAAATGGACTTATGGGAGCCCAAATAGTGGAGAGGTACTGGAAAAATCATAGGGAATAAGGGTTTGGTTTTTGTGGGTCGAGTGGTGAACAAAATAGATAGGGGTGTCCTTTTCTAAAAATCAAAACCTACAAAAATAGTGATTTGTTATGGTGTGAACAAATGGATCAAAACACCCCCCCCCCCTCCTTGATGAATGCACTACAGAATTACTATAATGTTCACACCATATCACCCATCACCAGGGAATAATTAAGAAAACCACAGCCACCCATTATGGAATAATTGGTCACCATATGATGAAACACACCTCCTGGGACTAGTACAATACTCCTCCCCTGAAGACCATTCTTGAAAAAATTCTCATTTCTTATGTCAAAATTATCCCTCTGGAATAACACTCATCATGTAAAACATTGGTTGTGGAAAAAATTGTCCTATAAGGGACCTTCATGGTGTAATTCCCATCGATTATAGTATTATTCCCCACCTATTGTATAATTTTCATTCATTGTCAAAGAAAAATCCACCATCCATCACCTGATGACCCCAAAATCACCCAAATAATGGGAACATGTAAAAAATAACCACCTAGGGATGTGACAACTCTTGACATTGTAGTATAAATCCCAATTCTATAAACCCTCTTACTTTGGGACCAAAAATTCAAATTTCTATTGAATTAACCAACCCAGAATGACACATATAATAAAAAACTTCACACCATAATGTTTTTCATCCTCAATAAGGTGTATTGGTCCTCTAAACATAAATATCAACATGCGTTGGTCATAAATTAATCTCTAAGTCATTTAATTCTATCTTTGACTATCTATAATGCTCCCATTATATGACTCCTAACAAAAAAATACTACTCACTGGAATCCTGATTATATAATTATTGATACCATCACCAATATATAAACCATCTCCATAAAGAGTGTTATAATACTCATGCTTTAATTCTAAAAAATCTTGTATTACATTCTTATAACTCATGTTTTTAAACTCTCACAAGATCATGTTTAAAATATCACAAATTATATTTTAATCTTGTGAACTATGTTTAATCTTGTTCTATTATGTTTTAGTATGATTATTTTTAATCTTAATATATTCAGTGAATATTTCTTCTTAAGATAACTTAGATATATTTAAATAAGCTTCTGAAACTGTAATCTTGCTACCTGTTCTAGATTTTCACAAAGTTTGTGACACTGTAACCATGCTACCAGTTCCAGATTTTATAAAGGACCTAACACTGTTTTCATGCTACAATTTCCAAGACACCATAACAAGACACCATTCATAATTTTTAAAAAAGAATAGACATTGTTACATGAGACATTGTTTCCTTGACACTGTAATCGTGCTACTGGTTCCAAAATTCACAAAATACCAGACACCGTAACTTTTCTATCGGTTCCAGAATTCACAAAAGATCATACACCATAACTTTTAAACAATTTCTTGATCTCACTGTGACTGTGGCACTGTGACTATCTCACCACAATTGTGACACTTTTCCATACTCAACCATTTTTATATCCTTTTTAATTAAATTTAAAAGTTCTTTCTAATGGTCATATTTGAGTCAGTTCATAACAATGATATAATTAATGATCTCTTTTAGTCCTATTAGTATAATGTCTGAGGTACGAGGTGGGGAGATCATACACCTTGTTAGCTCCAACACAAGCGCCCAAAATAAAATAAAGTGTGGAACTCGAGTAGAAAAGTGTAGTAGTTGAATGCATGAAAAAGAGAAGAACACCCATACATGAAAGAATACATTGAAGGAAGAACATTAAATTCTTGTTGGATGAAAACAAAAAATAACCTACTTTGAACAAACTTGAAAACATCCTTGTATCAACTCAAATAATAATAAGAACGCCTCCTTGCTCTGGAAGCTAGAAAACTCGACTCACAACACTCTGTTTTCAGAAGAGAACTAGAACATTGCTTCTTCTGCATTCAAAGAGTCTAGAGCTGCATTTCACGACACATAGATCATTCTAAACTCTATCTCATTACATTTTTCTCTATTGTAAACTGATTTATTACTCTTTGAGAAGTGTGTGTATGTATTTAAAACACACATTTTCTCTTACAGTGAACTATAGGATAAAATCTATCCTCATTAAAATATATTTTTACACCTTGTTTCACCCAAGTATAGCTATGGAAGAGGTCCTGCGTGACCTGGCTATTAGTTTTCCCACTTAGAACAGTGGTAGACGTCTTGTAACCTAGATAGTCTTGTGTACAATTGTTAACCCCAATCTAGGGTGTGGATCAAATATATATATATATATTTATATATATATATATATCTTGGTGGAAGGTGATCACCAAGTGGAGTGGATTAAGTCTCAGCTTGAGACTGAACCACTTGTCTTATCTGCTATGTCTTTATATTTAGTCTTTCTCTATTTTAACTCATATTTAAAAAAAACTAAAATTTACTTTGATAGTTAGTCTTGGATAGTAGTTATAACTATCTTTCCTTATTAGTGTAGTTTCAAAAGTTGTATCAATATCTCATATTTTTATAACTGATAATTAATCAATCTTCTGAGAAACTATTTGTACAGTCAAGCTATTAGAATTTTACTACCTTGGTTAAAAGGTTAGTTTTATTTTTAATTGGGGGAATATTTTAAATAAACTTTTTAAAAGAAATTTTTATAGTAACTAAATTCACCCCATCTTTAGTATCCTACTCCTACCAACAACCGGATAGAATTTTTACACTTTAAGGTATTTATCGATGCACTCAGAATTTAATTCTACTCATCTATGTATGTTGATCACATACAACAATAAAACACTCATGTGGTTCATATATATGATCATAAGCCCCAAAATATCGATAATCATCCCATAAGTGGCCTTATTGAGTTCCCAAATATAAGGACCATCCACCAATAGTTGATACCTACTAATGGTGCTCCCTAATATAAGAGTCACCTATTAAAAATGTACCCAAATAAATCACCAGCTCAAACTGTTAATTCTACATCCAGTTTCCCAATT
Source organism: Viscum album (assembly GCA_963277665.1). Classification (NCBI taxonomy): domain Eukaryota; kingdom Viridiplantae; phylum Streptophyta; class Magnoliopsida; order Santalales; family Viscaceae; genus Viscum; species Viscum album. The sequence continues at coordinate 283,226,651 of OY728151.1, read as the reverse complement.
CAAACACTAATCCCCAACCAATTGAGCCTGAAACACATGATTCAACCTCCCCAACTAGAACATAAGAAAAAATAAACCATCCACCTCACTTGATATACCACTATCCATCCATAAAACTTTTCTTTAATTCAATGGAACATCTTTATACTCCACTACTAGAGTACCAGACCATACTAACACCAAGTCATGCTCAGTCAATTCATCAGTTTTAATCTCACATTATCCACAAGATATGTTGTATAATATTATTACATACAAGTATAAAAAATACACCCCACCACACAAAAACAATCATATACCTTGATCCAAAAATATTTTCATTATCCACTTAAGGTGTCACCAATTCCATAATTAGAATGACTAATAAGGATCTCCTCACTGTAAGATTTATCATATCATTGATATTCTAAAACCATCATTTTTTATTAGTCTTAATGCATTATTACTTATCCTTAAAACATGAAATTATTTACCCATGATCCTTGATATTTATTTCCACAATGTTAGGCTATCTAAAATATTACTTTCTTAATCAAACCAATTCTCAACCAACACTACATGTATCACTTCACCACATGGAAGCCTCATCTTCCCTTCATTATCCAGCCTAAAAAAATATTGTATAATAGATCCAATTGATTGAGGAACATACACTAGATTTCATCCACATTCCTGCTACCATATAATTTAGATAATTATAATTTTCCCACAACCAGGGTGGTTTCACTAGGGAACTACCCATTAGAGACATTCTTTAATCATGCTTATTGTTCTGAGAGAAAATGTCAATTAGGATTGACTAATGGATTCCAATATACACATATGATATTAATTCCTTGATGACCCATCCATATCATCAAGTTTCTCTAAACCTCATATCCCACTACACTTGAAATTCCAAAACACTCTTCCTCAAGCATGTCACACTATCCCATCCTCAAACCACCATGTCCCCCCTATATTTTTTTCAATCCCAATTCATATATGGGGAATTAGCCCTAGTTTCCAATACAAAAACAAATACTAAAATCACCCTTATCCATATTGTTGTTCGAAGTAGTTTACTCAAGAGGGGAGGGGTGAATTGAGTAACTATAAAAATTTCTGTTAAAAGAATATTATTTTCAAAAGAAATGGTTTCCCCAAAAATACATACAGCCCAGTTAATCAAGTTTATAATATTATAAGAGTTTTACTTTTTAAACAGCTTCTTAGAAGATTGATTAATTCTCAGTAATCTTAATTTGTATTATTAATATTACTTTTGAAGATATCTTACTAAGACAAAGCATCTATAAATTCTTTCCAAGAATAACTATCAAAGTGAAATTGGCGATTTCTGGATTATGCAATAAAGCAGTAAAATAGAGAAGGGTAAATTTAAATAGCACAGTAGATATGAAATAAGTGGTTCAATCTCAAGATGAGACCTAATAAAATCCACTTGGTGATCACCTGACACCAAGCAGTTTATATAAATAAACTTTGATCCACACCCTGAATCGGGGTTAACAATAGTACACACACTTTCCAGGTCACACAGGTACCACTTGCACAGTTTTCGTGGGTAAACAAAAATAATAATAACCAGGCCACACAAGGACCCCTTCCATAGTTTTCATGGGTAAACAAAAGTATAAAGAGTTTGGTGTAAGTATTTAAGTATCCTACAATTTAGATTAGGATTCAGTGTGTGTCAAAAAAGACAGGGGCATACACTGCTCATAATGTAAATAAAAAGATGATCACATTCGATCAAGAATATAGAGATGAGGTAATAATTCTCTTGTGTGATGTCAATGTAGCTCTGGATTTCTTTGGATTGAAGCAGATGAATCTTTGAGTCATTCTTTGGAAGTTGTGTGAAAAACAGAGTGTCGTGATTCATCTTGTGTTCTTCAAGAGTTTTGATAATGCGAAGATGTTCTCTAGATTCTACTGTATGTTGTATGTTATTCAGAAGAGTCGGATTTCATGCATTTGATAATTCTTCCTTTTGAAAATCTTTCTATATGTTCTTCAGAGTCGTCCTCACAGGCTTGTTTTTTGTACAGTATCTCTCTATTTTTCTTGAGCACACTTCCCTCTTTATATTCGAATGCATGAGGTTTAGTTGACAAGTTCCATGTGTTCTCCACCTCGTACCTCATACTATGTCTACAAAGAAACATTAATTATGTCAGTTCCTTAAAGGCATCAAATATGACCGTTAGAAATTAAATTGAAAGGTGACAAAATATTTTAAGAAACGGTGTCACAGTAAGTTATGAAAATGGTGTCTCCTTCACAAAGTTTCTATACTGGTCATGGTGTTTAAGTGTCACAGTGTCTCATTTACGGTGTCTTTTTCATGGTGTCTTGTTCACGGTGTCTGGCTTCACGGTGTCTTTATTCATGGTGTCTGGTGTCTTGCTTACGGTGTCTGGTTTATGGTGTCTTGTTCATGGTGTCTTGTTTACGGTGTCTAGCTTCATGGTGTCTGTCTTCACAGTGTCTGGATTCACAGTTTCTAGCTTCACAGTATCTTGCTTACGGTGTCTGGCTTCATGGTGTCTTGCTTACAGATTCTGGATTCACAGTGTCTAGCTTATGGTGTCTGGCTTCACGGTGTCTTGTACTTAGCCAAATAACTGTATTCATACTTAAATTGTGATATGAATGAAATGGATTGAGCTTAACCATTATAAAGCATGATAGAACTTGAAACATAAATACACATTATTGGATATATTTTAAAAGAGTTAACTAGGTTGAATAAGATTTTTGATCATTAAAACATGATTAATACATGAGGAGTCCAACAATCTCCCCCTTTTTGATGATCACAAATTATGTATTGTTAAAGTGTAAATTGGATGCAACTATAGAAAAAATAATATATAGAAACTTTATGTAGAAACTTCTCCCCCTTTTGGGATTATCAAAAAGTTGAAAAAAAAGAGAAAAAAGTGCACATTTTGTTAATTGTAAACAGATTTTAGTACAAAATAAAGGAGAAATACAAAAACAATGACATTCCCATCAAAAAGAAGTAAGCGTTGGTATTCTTCAAGGATTGGTCATCTCTATGCCTTTATCAGCACCAGAAGAGGAATCCATAGGGGCAGTGGTTGATGTAGAAGAAGTCAGAGATGTGGTAGATAAAGAGGGTAAAGAGAGAAATTGAAAGAATGAGGGAGCCAAGGTAGGAGCAGTAGAAGATCTAGGCAGTTGTTGATCAAGAATCACAGGCTTGATCTGACTGAGATCTTGGCCAACAGACATGGTAGTTGAGGATAAGGTGGAGGTAAAGGTAGGCAGCCCAGGTCTGAGAGGTGCAGCCGCCAGAGCAACAATTGTTGTACTCTGGACATGAAGATAAGGTCTTAGGAGTTTTATAAAGTCTGCAATAATCTATCCAACATACAGAATGGCTTTTTCAAATTCATCTTTGTTTTCCATAAACTTTTCCAACAATCGGGTAAACTCGGTTAGCTTCTGGACTTGGGTTTTGAAGGCTTGAGTCACAGGAGGAATTCGCATATTCTCTACAAGGTATTTGAAGTGGTTGGTCATATCATTCTTGTAGAAAATTTAGTTGAAATAGAAATCTACGTTCATAGAAATCTCTTGTTGGGCATCATTTTCAATCTTTGAGTGAATTTGTACAAGGTCAAGAACTTTATCACTGTTCTTGACAACTTCAGATAAATAGGCTATATTAAAGCCACTGAAAACATTCTGAAGCTCTTCCTTTGAATATAGATCTTAGCAAAATATTTTCCAAGGAAGTTGTAGAGGATTGAAAAGAGGTATTAGAAGCTTTGACAACTATTGTCAGATATTTGAGCTGATTTAGTACCTTTTGAAGACAACCAGTGTACTCATCAGTGAGTTTATTAAGGTTCACCACAAGCTCTCTCATCTCCCTCAACATTTGTTTGTGCCTTTACACAGCCTTTTCATCAAAGGATTCCATATAAGGATGAATTTGAGACACAACATCTCGGGGGATTTGAGAAACAGTGGGTGCTAGAGGAGCAGTAACAGGCTCTGATCACGAATGCAGTTATTTCTGCATGTATTCAACCATGCTTCCAAGGGTTGTGAATTCATTACTGAGAAGCTTATTTTAAACTCATACTTCTTGAATCTCGTGGAGCATATTAGGTTTCATTTTCCAAATAATCTTTTTAAATAATAGTGAGGCATCTCACTCACTCAAATTTGTCATAAGACGAGGATGGGAGTTTATTAGTTTCACAACTCCAGATAAGAGAGTATTTCAAAATTCCTTCAGATCATCCTTACTGACAAAGGATGGTTGTTTAGATAAAGGTTAGGGTGTTGGAATTGGTATAGGGTTAGATTCAGGTTCAGGTTCAGGTTCCTTCTTAGGTGCAAAGTTTGTGAATGAGTTCAACTGAAATAGAGAAGAAAGATCAATCTTGGTTGCAGTAACCTGTTGAGACTCATTCACATCATAGAAACTAGGAAATTTTTACTGAGTGTCCACAGGACATGACTTAGTTGGATGTGAGTCTTCATCAGACTCAAGATTTGGGGTTTCCTCCCCCTCAACAGATTCATCCTTCTCAGGACTGATAGGCTTAGGGGCTTGGTCTAAATCAATATACTCAGCTCGAAGTTCCTCATTCATTTCTTGTCTGTCCAGCTGAAAGGCCTGCTCCATCCTTTCTTCAGCATAGGGTATGATTTCAGGAACAGATTATTCCACAGGGAGTTCCTCCATATTTTCTTCTTTCACAACAGGGAGTTCTTCTAGATTTGCTTCTCACACAACAGGGAGTTCTTATATTGTATGCTCTTCCATGTCCTGCTTCTCAGATTTTGTGACAACTGATTCTCTTTCAGCCTCGGGTTGGATTTCTAGATTGACATCATCTCTAGGGGAAGTAACTTATTCTTCAATAACAACATGAGGAACAATAGTCCTTTCTTCCTCAACAATAACTGCTTCCCTATGTGGTACTTGAGCCTCTTCTTCCTCTTCTTATGAATACTCAACAAGTTCATCTGGTCCCAAACCCAGATAAAAAATGTCTTTCGGCCTTGATGGATAATCCACAAGATTAAACTTCTCATAAACCTTATCATTGTCTTCCACCCATTCCTTTATCCAAGGATTCTAGTTTATCTTCATTCTCTTGATGGTGGCTTTAGAGAGACAGTACTCACAGTCCATAAGCACTTCTTCATTAGGTCCAACCATGCCTTTTGTAGAAAGCATGGCTGATATCAGCCGAGAGTAGAACTGAGAAGTGGAATTGGATGTAACTTTGATCAACTCACACATGTGGTGAATGATTTACATGCACAATTTGATCTTATGACCATTTTTTAAAAGGTAAATCAAAAACACATCTTGATATTTTAACACAAAAAAAATCACCTTTTCTTGGACTAACCATATTTTGAACAAACTTAAACAGAAGCCTTGTTTCTCCATCTAGTTAAGCGGTGATGGCCCTTCTCTTGGTTTCATTTCTATTTAGGGTTTTCAGAGCATCTTCTAGATCAAAGAAATAGGTTGAGGGTGGATGTCCTCTCTGATAATCCACACATATACCTTCATGATGTATCCTAAGACATGCATCCCATAACCTTGAAGAGATGGATCATCTTTGGCCATTAACCCCGCTCCTCACAACATAACAATCACCAGAATCAAAAGAAAACTGTATGTACTGATAGAACTGATCCACTAACCTAGGATAGATGGGTCTATTCTCCATTGAGAACCACTCTAACCAGCCCTGTTCTTTTAACACCTTCAAGACCAGATATTTTCTGGATAAAATCCATTCGGGGAAAATTTCTTTCTCAGGTACAACACTGTGATTTACCATATTCAGATTTATAGGTCCTTCGGGTGTCAGCTTAGGTGGAGTCTTCTTCTTCTTCGGGCTCTGCTTCTTAGGTGTGGATGATGACAGACGTTTCATTATTGGCATCCACTAAAGTTTCGAGCGAGATATAGAGAGAGAGTTGTAAGGTTGAAAGGTTTTGAAACAAGTGAATATGAGAAATCCTGAGTGGAGAACCAAGTGAAACTTTTTGTTTTATCATTTAGGAATGCCAAACGTCACAAAAATGAAAACGTGGAAAATTAAAAGAGGTGAAATACAAATTACCGCGATATGGGTTTAACGAAAAACATAAAGAATTTTTACAGTGAGATAGTGAGTGGTCGTTTCGGTGACATAATGAGTGGTCGTCACAGTGAGAGAGTGAGTGATCATCACGGTGAGACAGTGAGTGATATTTTCAGTGTGCGTTACGGTGAGATAGTAAATGTCAGACCATAAGTACAAAGTGATAATAGTGAGACTATAAATATAAGAGACAGTAACTGAGAAATCGTAATCATGAAACAGTAAAGTATAACATAGTAAAATGTCGAATAGTAAGATAAGTAATATCTCTATTTGAGATTTATCATTCCAAGATCATGTATAATGTAGTCTATTCTCTCGGAATTTAACGGTTTAGTGAATATATCAGCAAGTTGATATTTAGTACTAATGAATTCCAAGGTGATATCACCTTTTTCATGATGATCTCTCAAAAAGTGATGTCTTACATCAATATGTTTTGTCCTAGAATGTGAAACAGGATTTTTTGAGATGTTAATAGAACATGTGTTGTCACAATTTATTGGTACATGTCTGAATTGATATCCATAATCTAGTAATGTCTGTTTCATCCACAAAATTTGTGGACAATAACTACCATCAGCTATGTATTCAGCTTCTGCAGTAGATAATGCAATAGAATTTTGTTTCTTACTACACCATGATACTAGTGACTTGCCTAAAAGGTGACATGTTCTAGAGGTGCTCTTTCTATCTAACTTACAGCCACAGAAGTCAGTATCAGAATAACGTACTAGTTCAAATGATTTTCCTTTAGGATATAACAGTCCTAGATTGGGGGTATTCTTGAGGTATTTGAAAATTCTTTTTATAGCATTTAAATGAGATTCTTTATGATTTTCTTGAAAATGAACACACATACACACACTAAACATAATTTTTGGAGGGATAGTAGTTAAGTGAAGTAATCTTCCAATCATTTCTATATAAGTGGTTTGATCAAAAGATTTTCCATCTTCATCAAGATCCAACTTATAGGTGGTACTCATGGGAGTGTCACTACATTTAGTTATATCCAATCCAAAACGTTTTAGATGATCTCTAGTGTATTTACTTTGAGTTAAAACAATTCCATAATTATTTTTAAATATTTGAAATCCAAGAATGAATTTTAGTTCACCCATTAAACTCATTTCAAAATCGTTTTGCATCATTTTATAAAAATTAATACATAATGAATTTTTTAAAGATACAAAAATAATATCATCTACATAGATTTGAATAACTAAAACATCATTAGAAATTATTTTTATAAAGAAGGTAGGATCAGATATTCCTTTTTTAAAACCTTTAGAAATGAGAAAATTACTCAATCTATCATACCAAGCTCTTGGATCTTGCTTTAAACCATATAAAGCTTTTGATAGTTTGAAAATATGATTGGGAAAATGAGGATTTGTAAATCCAGGGGGTTGTTCAACAAAGACATCCTCAGCTATATACCCATTTAAGAATGCACTCTTAACATCCATTTGATATAGTTTGAAATTCATATGTGCAGCATAGCAAATTAGGATTCTGATGGCTTAAAGTATGGCTACTGGAGAAAAGGTCTCCTCATAGTCAATTCCTTCTTCTTGAATATAGCCTTGTGCAACTAATCTAGCATTGTTCCTAACTATATTTCCAGCTTCATCTACCTTATTTCTAAACACCCATTTAGTACCTATGATGAATGTGTCCATGGGTCTTTCAACAAGTTTCCAAATTTGGTTTCTTTCCAACTGATTAAGTTCTTCTTGTATAGACATTACCTAAAATTCATCATTGATGGCATCATCAATGTTTTTAGGTTCAAGTTATGACAAGAAGCCTTGATGTTCAACCTGATTTCTAAGAGAATATCTAGTTTGTGTTCCTTTCTCTAAGTCTCCTACAATAGCATATAAGGGGTGGTTTTTAAGATTTCTAACATTTCTAGAAAAAGTGGGACTAGTGATTTCAGGTTTATCAACAGATTCGGGTTCATTATGAATCGATTGTAGGGAATTTCCAGAATTGGAAGTTTTCACAGATTCTTTCACAGAGGATTTTGAGGATTTTGAGTTGATGTTCAGATTTGATACATCATCCTCTATATTTTCTAGGATGGTTCTAGGCTCATGTGGATCTGTTTCATAAAACTTGATATGAACAGATTCTTCCACAAATTTAGTTCTCTTGTTTTATACTCTATAATCTTTACTTAATATTGACTAACCTATGAAAATTCCTTCATCACCTTTGGATGCAAAATTTTCATGATTATCCTTAGTGTTGAGAATAAAGACTTTCAAACCAAAAACAATAAAGTAATTAACCTTAGGATTCATATTCTTCTAGAGTTCATACAGGGTCTTTTTTAGAATTGTTCTAATCAAGAATCTATTAATTATGTAGCATGTTTTATTAACAGCTTCAGCCCAAAAGTAAATAGGTAAGTCATATTCACTAAGCATTGTTCTAGCAATTTCATGGAGGGTTCTATTTCTTCTTTCTACAACACCATTCTGCTGAGGTGTTCTAGGGGAAGAGAAATTGTGAATATAACAATTTTGTGAGAAAAATAATTCAAACTCTTTATTTTTAAACTCACAGGAATGATCACTTCTTAAATATTTAATTTTAAGGCCACTAAGATTTTCTACATACTTGGAATAATTTGTAAAATAAGAGCATGCTTCAATTTTTTGAGCCATGAAGAAGGTCCTGGTATATCTATAAAAATCATCTACCATAACATAAACATAATTCTTCCCATTTAAACTAGAAACTCTAGATGGTCCAAATAAATCCATGTGAACCAATTTGAGAGGTTGAGAAGTAGAAACTTCTTTCTATGTTTTGAAAGATATTTTGTGTTGTTTTCCCTTTTGACAAGGATTACATACTTTGTCATGTAGAAACTCAAGTTTGGGTAAGTCTTTAAATAAGAATTTTCTAGTTAGCTTTCTACGGGAGTAAACATTATAGTGTCCTAGTCTCCTATGCTAGAGCCAAGATTCTTTATGAAATACACTTAAGCATGAATCATTTTGAGAAGCTAAAGAATCTAAATTAACCGAATAAATGTTTTCATTCCTTGATGCAGAAAATACTAATTCATTTTTAGAATTAAAGATATTACAGGCACCATTTTCAAATTTAACATGATATCCATCATCACATAATTGTGAAATACTAAGCAGATTATATTTTAAGCCATTAACAAACAGTAATTTAGAAATTAAAATCGAATCAGTGTTACCAATCAGGCCTAAGCCAATGATTTTTCCTTTATCATTGTCACCAAATGTGACATGTCCTCTATCTACTTTTATCAGATTCTTGAAGCATGAGTAGTCTCCTGTCATGTACCTTAAATATCCACTATCTAAGTACCATATATTTTTTACAGGATCTCTTTAAGAAGATTTCCTATAACATGATCAAGAAAAGATATATTTTTGTACCATACTCGTTTGGGTCCAGTAACATTAGTAATAAGTACTTTAGGAACCCATATTTGTCTCATAGGTTTCCAATAAGCATTATGTAAAGTATTTGAAAAATAAACTGTATTTGGTCCACAAAAACTTGAAACAGTAGAATATGTATCATTACTTGAGCTAGTTGAGTTGTTTCCAGAACTAGGAACAAAACTATATGTCCTAGATTTTGAATCAAAATTCATTCTACCAAGGTTTCTTTTACCAGGTTGATAACCAATGCCAGTATTATATTTAGGGGAAATTTTTTTCCGAGAATTTTTGTAAGGGTATTTTTCCCAATAGTAAACTTTTCTAAGTCACTTTTTAATTGCTCATTAGAAATTTTTAATTCATTGTTTTCTTTGAGCAGTTGAGAATTTTTTCTCCTTTTCAGTAGTAAGTTCAGATTTAACATTTATAGTGAGAGCATGTTGTTTCTTCAATGATTTATATTTATATTTTAATTAATTTCGTGTCTCTTCAAGCATGTTATAGTATTCAAACATTTCTTAATTATTCAAATTTTTAGAGTCACTTTCCTCTTTAGAATAGTATGAATTATGTACAGAAGAGTTTAGTGTTACCTCAGATGTGTTTTTCATAAAACACATATTGGCTTTGTTAGCCTATTAATCATGTTATGTCTCTGAGTTGCTTGATCTATCCTTAGAGGCACTTCAGGTTGCCTTCATTGCCTTTTTGTACTTCTTGTCCTTGTCCTCATATTTATTCTTATACTTGATCTTTGGAAAGTCATCCTTTATATGTCCTTTGCGCTTATATTCATAGCATACAATTTCATCAGTTTTGTCACTTCTTTTCCATTCCTTTTTCAAGTTTCCTTTTAGATCATACTTTCCCTGGAAGTTAGGATTTCGGAAAAAGTTCTTCTTTTTTTAAAATCGTTTGAATCTTCTGGCTAGTTGAGTCATCTCCTCATCATTGTCAGGTGATGATTTTTCAATGGTGGAAATTTCTATAGAATCTTCCAGTTTCTCTTTGTATTTTTTCTTCGAGGAGGTGGTCTTGAATGCTACAGATTTACTCTTTGGTTCATCCTCCTCTTCTGTGTTGACTTTTAGCTCTTCCTCATACATCAGCAGTTTCCCAATGAGTTCTTTTATAGGTAGCTTGCTGATGTCGCATGATTCTCTAATAGAGATAGAGGTTACCCTCCATCTGTCAGGTAGGCATCTAAGGATTCTCATGATCTGTTCTTTGGAAGTGACTTCTCTTCCAAGAGAAATCATTGTGTTGAAAATATCATTGAACCTGAGATACATGTAATAAATAGGATCATCAGGTTACAATTTAAAATTATCATATTTTATAGTATAAGTATTAAGTCTCATTTCCTTTACACTGTATGTGCCTTCATGTGAGACAACCAATGTATCCCAAATTTCATGGGTAGTTTTACATGCAGAAATGCTTTTAGATTATTCATCTCCTAAAGAACAGTACAAAGAATTCATGGCTTTGAAATTGTTATTGTAGGAAAGTTTGGTAGGTTCATCCCATGTAATTCTATCAATAACAAGAAGTTTGTATTCATCTATAATGGATGACCAAATTTCAAAAATCATACTCTCTAGATGCATTTTCATTTTAATTTTCCATTGATCATAGTTGGTTCCCTTAAAGAATCATGGTCTGTTGGTTGCAGCACCTTCCAATCTATTATCCATACTAACGTATTACTTTAAAAGAGATATAAATTTAGAATTAACATAAATTTACAGATCTTTAAAGTACAACTACAATCACAGTTAAATAAGATTACACAGAGTCCTAATAAATCAACCTCTGATACCAAATGTTGGTTAGAGTAGTTTACTCAATAGGGGAGGGGTGAATTGAGTAACTATAAAAATTTCTGTTAAAAGAATATTATTTTCAAAAGAAATGGTTTTCCCAAAAATAGATACAACCCAGTTAATCAAGGTTATACTGTTATAAGAGTTTGACTTTTTAAATAGCTTCTTATAAGATTGATTAATTCTCAGTAATTTTAATTTTTATTGTTAATATTACTCTTGAAGTTATCCTACTAAGACAAACCAGTTATAACTTCTTTCCAAGACTAACTATCAAAGTGAAATTGGTGATTTCTGGATTATGTAATGAAGCAGTAAAACAGAGAAGGCTAAATTTAAATAGCACAACCGATAAGAAACAAGTGGTTCAGTCTCAAGCCGAGACCTAATCCACTCCAATTGGTGATCACCTGCCACCAAGCAGTTTATATAAATAAACTTTGATCCACACCCTGTATCAGGGTTAGCAATAGTACATAGATTATCCAAGCCATACAGGGACCTCTTCCATAGTTTTCGTGGGTAAACAAAAATAATAATAACCCGGCCACACAGGGACCTCTTATACAGTTTTAGTGGGTAAAAAAAGTATAAAGATTTTGGTGTAAATATTTTAGTATCCTCCAGTTCAGCTCAGGAGTCAGTGTGTGTCAAAATAGACAGGGGAACACACTACTCATAATGTAAATAAAAATATGATCACATTCGAGCAAGAATACAGAGATAAGGTTAGAATTCTCTTGTGTGATGTCAATGAAACTCTGGACTTCTTTGGATTGAAGAAGATGAAGCTTTGAGTCCTTCTTTGGAAGTTGTGTGAAAAACAGAGTGTCGTGATTCAGCTTGTGTTATTCACGAGTTTTGATAATGCTAAGATGTTCCCTGGATTCTAGTATACGTCATATGTTCTTCAGCAGAGTCATATTTCATTCATGTGACAATGCTTCCTTTTTAAAATCTTAAAATATGTTCTTTGTGGTCGTATTCATAGGCTTGGTTTTCATTCAGTATCTCTCTATTGTTCTTGAGCACACTTCGCTCTTTATCTTCGAATGCATGAGGTTTAGCCAACAGGTTCCATGTGTTCTAAACCTCATACCTTGTACTATGTCTACAAAGAAACATTAATTATGTCAGTGCATTAAAGGCATCGAATATGACCATTAGAAATTAAATTGAAAGCTGAAAAAATAGTTTAAGAAATGGTGTCAGAGTAAGATATGAAAACAATGTCTCCTTCACACAGTGTCTAGACTGATCATGGTGTCTGAGTGTCACAGTGTCTCATTTATGGTGTCTTTTTCATGGTGTCTTGTTCACAATGTCTGGCTTTACGATGTATTTCTTCACGGTGTCTGGTGTCTTGCTTATGGTGTCTAGTTTACGGTGTCTTGTTCATGGTGTCTTGTTTATGGTGTCTGGCTTCACGGTGTCTGGCTTCATGGTGTCTTGCTTATGGTGTCTAGATTTATGGTGTCTGGATTCACGGTGTCTGGCTTACGGTTACTGGCTTCACGATGTCTTGTACTTATGCAAATAACTCTATTCATACTTAAACAGTGATATGCAAGAAATGGATTGAGCTTAACCATTATAAAGCATGAGAGAACTTGAAACATAAATTCACATGATTGGATATGATTTAAAGGAATTAACTAGGTTGAATAAGATTTGTGATCATTAAAACATGATTAATATATGAGGAGTCCAACACATCCCTATAATTCGAATGCATCCCCTATAAATTACTAATTTTGGATCTATTCCCAATATAATAGAGGAAATGAATAAATAAGTCCAATGATCGACTTCATATTTATCAATCATTGATCTATCCTCTGAAGCTTCAATTAATAATTCCCTTAGCCAATTTTTTCCCATCATTTGACCTATAACCATTCAAAACATTCACCCTATTTCCCCTTGGAAAGGAGAAACAACCAACACATTATCCTTAAAGGCAAGTGAGGTTCAACCCTCCCACTTTCCATTGAAAACTAAATTAACTTCCCAGTAGGCATGACCATCATAACCCATACCTTGAAAGTCATATCTCCATATCTCAAAAAATCAATACTTTACAACATGAACCTTTAGAATTCCCTCATCAATTTTAGTATCCTAATCCCAATAAGACATGTCCTAGGAACACTTTTCATATACCAACTATACTAGTGAACCCACTACATGAAACTACCCACTACGAGGTTATCATAAACCATGATCATGAATATATAATAAAATAATAACACATAACAACTTAATCCTAGGTTTATCTAATTAATATTATATTAATTAGTAACTTTAAAAAAAATAGAGTAAATTTTTATTAAAATTTTCATTAACATAAATGCTTTTCTCAATAGTTTCTAAATATATTTATTTATTTAAAACCATTCATTGAAATCATTTACCATTATAGAAACCATTTTCCATAACCCTTTCCCATTTTGAAACCTTTTTTCACATAAAATAAATCATGAACATATTGATATAAATTGATATGACTAATATAATGCATAAAAGCATGTATTGTTAGCACCCCAGGCTAAGATCAAAGCATCAAAAATAATCAAAACCTGAAACATCATACTTGTATAAATATCTCAATTATAATATAGAAAATCAATAATAACAATCAAATAACCCTTCTATATTCGGGTTATATTGTACATGAGTTTAAAATGTACAAGGTCAGTGTGAATCCAAAGCTCCACCCACTTTAAACTACATATACCAAGTCCCCAATTATTAATGAAAAAAACAATGCTCTAATATGATATTAGAAAACCTTATCCCAATCCCACTCTGACGAACCAATATGATTTTCCAAAAGAAATCTGGTGCACCTCCCAATATTCAATAGGATACCAACTAGTGGAAATATTCTATAACCATAATGGGGAAACTATACTCATAGTATCATCACATATAAAAACATATGAAAAAATATATGTCAATATAAAATATTAGATTATGTTCAGGGATTTAAAATGTATATCCAACCATAAATAGCATACAATGTCAACATGTTATGACAAAATGAAACTCGTTCTTAATATACTCTCATAAAAGACAAGGATATACCAATAATGTATTCAGATATTAAATAAGTAGAGAACAAAAATATAGGGGGGACTCAACTCTAAAATCCTGGCCATGCCTAGGGCTAGTCTCCTAACAAACTTTTAGTTTCACTAGCTAGAGCCCCTATAAAACTTTTCACCTAAAAGTGAAACATAAGAGTATGCATGAATAGTAGGGTTATCATGTATGGTGTGAAAAATACATCTCATTGGGGATCCACCATTGGGGTTCCTATGATATACAATAATATTAAGTGTGTGTATGCATGGAAGATAAACAGGTAACACATAAGTAAATATGTTAGTTTATCAAGTAATAACAAGGCCACCTAACCATAGCAGATATCATTATTGTAGAAGGATATTTCTCTATATCATAAGTATATCACAGTAACTCCATGAATCTATAAGATAATCCAATCATAAAAAGAAAAACTATCACATAGTTTAAACCATCACATCAAGATATGGTTTCATGGATACATCTCTTATCCACTAGTCAGATTATAAGAAATATGTGAAGGGTATCACATTATCCAACCTATTACATGATCCAAATCAATACACTCCCAAGGTAAGGTCCCATGTATAATAATATAAATTTTGTAATCATATGAAGTTAACTAAGGAGGGAATCACAAAAAAACCTCTCTCATAATTTGAACCACCATTATAAGGTGGTTCTCATTGAACATCTCTTATCCATTCGTCACGTCATAAGTGATATGAGGAATACATAATAATTGATAGATTATCACATGAGATGAACCACCATCACTAGGTAGTTCCCATTTCGATATATTGAAACAAGAAGTTTTATGTTGTATTTTTTTATAGAATGTGTTAAAGTGATTAAATGAATTATAATGACTTACACGGATTTGTAGACAAGTGAAGAAGAGTAAGACAATATGGTGATAAATAGAGTTGATGATGAACATATTCATGTATAACATAATAAAAAAATATGGATTAAAGTTGTGGTGTTTAGGAAGTAATTTGGTATTTAGAAATATGATCAATAAGAAATATTTAGAAGTTAGTAATGAATATTTTAGAAGAATAATTCCCAGTGGAGAAAAGTACATTATAATGTTATTATATATCAAGGACATGGTATGTTAATCATTGGTGTGTGAAGGAATATATAGTTTTGAACATAGTGTAATAATATTTCTATAGGTCTTGACATGTTTAGAAAAAGACTTATTTAAAGAACTTAAATTTATGACCCCATATATGGAGTTATTATGGAAAATAAAATTATAGAATTTATCATGAAGTATGGATGATTAAATAATAAAAAGGTTATAGTTATAATCTCCTAATATATTTAAATTTATAAGATATGTTTTGGATGTATTCTAGAAAATATTGATGTTGAACATACTTCTATAAAAATAGACCAGTCTCAAATGCATAAGACTTTAGCTGGACTTGAATTTTTCAAAAGGAAATAAGTTTACTTATGTTCATAATACTTTAATTGATTCTCAAATTTTTAGAATTAGATAATTATATAATTTTCCTATAATAATTAAACTTTATAAAAACTTTATAAGAATTTAAAATTGATAGAGTAAGACTTATTAGTGTTTTGCATAAGGTTTTTTAGTGGAAATCGTAATACTTTGTGATTTTTATAAGAGTTTCAAGAATTACATAAGACTTTTTTTGTAAAAAAATTTGTGCTTATTAAAATTTTTAAATTTCATAAAACATTCAATCTAGATATTATATGACTTATTAGTAAGACACTTAAGGCTTTTGGTAGTTTCTATAAGATTTTGTCTGAATTTTATAAGGCATTCCAAATTTCGTAAGGATTGCCTATAACATTTATGACTCTATCCAAGAATTGTAAGAATTATCAATGGACACATTCTTTACCATTTGTGGAAAATTATAATCTCAAATAAAGTGTGTATATGAGTTGTTCCTTGATATATTTGGACTGGTTAAAGATCATGATTATAGTGATCATGTCGTTATAAATAAGTTTATATCAAGATTAATTGAGATTATAATTGATAGTGTTGTTGATTTAAAATAAAATAATTATATATATTTAATTAACTAAAATAAAATCAAAACTTAGTATCTTGGTGTCGCATGATATCATGAATGGAAATATTATTAATCCTATATTATGATTAATAATTTGATCAATCAAGAATAAGAAAACTGACATATCATGTGGAAAAGTGAAGATTGAAAATTATGGGAAAAATTGAAAGGAATGTGTGGAATTTAAAAGAAGGATTAACTTGTATTGAATTCATATAATTTACAAGTTAATAATATATAAATTATTATGAAAAAAATAAATAATTAAATGAAGAGAATATCACTCTACGATTCTTGGTTGTTTAAAATTCTAAAATATGAGAATATTTGTTATGATATTTCTGGATATATTATATCAAGAATGGAGGATTATTTCCATGTTATAAATATGTAAAAATATCTCACATTCATATTCAGTGTTTTTATAAGAATTTCATAAGAAGAATAAATAAATAGAGAGAATTGAATACAATTATTGAAATATCTGTGAGTCAACGAAGAGGATAGAAAGATTTGAATTGAAGATCTATTTCTGGTAAGAAATATAATAGGTTCATTATGAATTAAAAAAACTATAAAAAAGGATATGAACCATATAAGAATTATAGTGATCCCATTAAATTTAGTAAAATAATTAAATCTTGAAGGAACATGGAGTACCAATGATAAATATGGTTGTTAAAAAGAAGTGATATGTGATAATTCTATTATGGAATTATCATTATCCATAGGAAGTGTCACTAATGATATTTTTATAAGGAATAAATAATATTAACAAAAATAATAATGATTCAGTATAACCTATCTTAGATAAGAATCATACAACATACATAGATATCAACCGAGTATCTACCTAGATTTAAAGATGAAAAATATTGTTCTTGCCACATTTGTAACACCCCAGGTAAATAAAGAATATGAAATTTTCATATTTATCCATATTTGTGAATAAAATATTAATATTACTTTAAATGGGGCGCTATGCTCGATGGCGTACCCAATACGCAACAACGAGTTTCTTGGGAATCTTACATTGCACTCTAATAATAAAATAATATTATTTTAAATTATAGTTAACGCCTAGCCGTTGTAATAGAGGGAATGAACAGAACTAACTACAAAATGATTATATATGTTTGTCAAATATTTTTACTTTTTACAATAAATTTTAGAGGATTAAAAATGCGAATGAATCCAATTTTAAGCGTAAACATTCTAATATTCATTAAAAGGTCGATTAACCACCTTTTGATGACGAACCACTTTTAAATCCACTTTTTGACAATTTGATGTGTTATATTTGAAAAAATAAAATTCTTCTTTAGAATTGGGACATCAAAATTTACTTTGTGTAAATTTTTGGTATTTTTCCGATAAAGTTCATTTTTTAATGAATAGTGAAAATGTTGTATTTTAATTCAAAAATTCTTTTTAATCTAATTTAATTATATGATTAAATTATCTTTTGAATTGGTTTTAAAGTGAGATTAGAATATATTTTTACCATTTAATCCAATAGTGGTCGTTGAAATTAATTTCATCTTGAAATTGGACTTAAACTACTGTCAATCTTTTGATACTTATTGTTTCATAAAAACACGCTATTTGCTCTGACAGTGGGAATTAATTATTAAATTAATTAATGTAACTTATATGTTTTGAATTTTGTAAAATAGACATCATTTTTGAATTCGGAATATCAAATATATCTTAGGGTGAATTTTTGGTATTTTTCTGGAAAACATCAATTTTTGATGAATAGTGAAACCACTAAGTGGTACTTAAAAAAACTGATTTTTCATTTAAATGAAATTTTACCACCTATATGTTTTGAATTTCAAAAATATTACATACATGGTTGTCATTAAGAAGTAAAATTTGGTTCAATGGGATTAAAATAATTTTTTTGGTGAATAGTAACTTTTAAGTTTTAATCGTGGTTAGAGGTAATTAATGTAGTTTAAGGTAAAAATAATGTTTTAATAATATGAAATGACCTAGACACATGTCCTAACCTCATTTTATGAGTCATGGCCGACCATTAAAATCCATGGGTCAACTTGGGGACCCCATGGAGCCACTTTGGTTGGAAAATGACATTAATACCTTTTTATTTAAAGTTAAAATTAAAATGTCACAAACATGTGTTGTTTTACTAAAAGAATTTTTAGATGGGGTTATACAAGTCATATTTTTGACTATAAATATTCATTAAAAATATAAAAATATTTCCTACATCATGATATTTTTTTTATAATTTTTAGATATTAAATAAATTAATTTATTTATGACACCGTGATGATGCAGTGATTACCTCATAAATGAACGATTTAAATAAAATGAGAATATAGGGTGAAATGTAAGTCTTACAATTGTTACAAACCTATTGAATGGGTGTATTCCGAAACCTTATCACCTTATCCTCAAAATATATCCTTTTGGGACCTTTTAAATCCGAAAATCATTTTATAATAAAGTAATATTTTATAACTTTCTAAAAGTGCACCTCCTTTTCTCTTATAAAAGGTCACCACCTCTACCACCTTACCCACACCTCTCAAGCCTTTGTATCGGCCAACCCATGCCCATTTTGTCTCTCCCCATCCCTCTCTTCATCATTTAAGCCTCACTTTAGGCATAATCCTTTCCAAGGAAGCCTTTGAGCTCAAATCAAGCAGAGTTACCCGATTTAAAGGTAATGTCTTCCCTTGTGTTCTTTTGTTTTATTTTTCTTCTCCAAACCCCTAAACTCTTTTTATTACTTTTTTTGTAACAACACCAGTATTTTAAATATATTATGATGTTGTTATAAGAAGTATTCTAGCTAAAATTTTACACACCTCCGTCTAATGGTTAAAGAACATACTGTTTCTGTGGATGGCGAATTACTGCATCACAAAACGGTGATTGTTCAATATTCTTTTAACACCTTCAAAGGTGGCCATTAATATTTCACTATATTTATATATAATATATAATATGTTTATGTTTTCCTTAAGATTATTTATTTTTCATTTATGGAATACCTTTATGGTTTCCATTATGGTTAAACGCGATATCTTCATTTTTTGAAGTGCAGACTACCACCCCCTCAAAGTGATTTGATTCGTTAATGCCATATGTGGGAAGTATAATGGATGGAATTAATGGTATTACATATGATATCCTACTGTAATTATAATATACCTTTATATAATTATTCTTTCATTCCATTTAATGCAAAATAAAAGAAATAAAAGTAGTGTTCATGCGTACGTACGACTTACCGTCTCTATGAACGGTACATTTCATTTATTATCTTCAAATGTTATGTACTATTATAAGTAAATATATATATATAATGGATATATATGTCA
Source organism: Viscum album (assembly GCA_963277665.1). Lineage (NCBI taxonomy): Eukaryota > Viridiplantae > Streptophyta > Magnoliopsida > Santalales > Viscaceae > Viscum > Viscum album. The sequence goes on along the minus strand of OY728151.1, from coordinate 283,206,721 downwards.
TATATATGTCATATATTACATATAAATTATGTATATCATTCTGTAATTATAATATATATATATCTCTTTTAACTTTAATTCCATTAATATGACAAAAAAATGAAAGTAGTGTTCATGCGTACGTACGGCCTACCGTCTCCATGAACGGTGATTTTAATTTTTTATCTCCAAATGTTATGGAATAGTAAAAAATGAATATATACTGGATATATATGTTATTTAAAACATTAATACTATTCTGGAGATGATGTACCTATAACTACATGGAAAATTCTTTTCCAACAAGCTCAATTTTTACTCATGTACCGAACATCGACAAAAATGTCTGATATGAACTCACTTTATTAACCAATTATTATAAAATTATGATATGTGATATGAACTGAATAATAATATATAAATTAGGTCCTTAAGCAATTATAAATTGACCAAATTTTATTATTCAGGAGATTAAAGAACGATCGAGTCATGTCGGACACGAGGTAAGGGATCCTACCCCTCTCTTTCTTTTTAAGTACACTCTTTTATGTCATTCCTTTTAATCTCATATTTATTATTATTGGGATGTTTTTTATATTACTCCTACTGTACTTTTTATGTTCATATTATGAGAGACCCTATTTTATCTCATCAATCCATTTTGGAAGTTTTGATTGGCGCTGCTAGGCTGCCGAATTTTCATAAGGGATCCAACCCCTCTCTTTCTTTTTAAGTACTCTCTTTTATGTAATTTCTTTTAATCTCATCTTTATTATGTTTGTGGATTTTATTTTATATTCCTCATACTGTACTTTTTATATTCATATTATGAGAGACCCTATTTGATCTCATAAATCCATTTTTGGAAGTTTTAAGTGGCGTCGTTAGGCTGCCGAGTTTCCGTAAGGGGTTTTTCATCTCACTTTTATTACCGTGACATTTCTGCTACGTTTGCCACTATTTCCTTTGAGTGGTGTATGTACTGCCAATTATTATACACTTTGTGAAGTATAATTTCATTTATGGGTATTTACATCTTCATTGTATGACCCTTCTTTCATGGGGTGTACGTTTCCAAAGTTACCCAACTCGATAAGGGGACCTTTCACCCTCCTCTTTTTAAAAGACTTATTTTGTTATGTCTTTTAATTCACATACTATTATGTTGGGATATGTTCTTATATATCCTTATTTATGTAAATTTTATGTCCAAGTGATGAGATACCATTTTCTCTCTCATAAACTCATTTTCTGAATTTTAAAGTGACGTCGTTAGGCTGTCAGATTTCTGTAAGGGAACTTCTTAACCCACTTTCAATTCTTTGGGATAAACCTATACTTATTGATTTTATTATGAAAAGATTATGTGTGGAATATCTATTTTGTAATTTTCACAAACCTTTTTGTGGATATAGTATTTATACATCTCATTGATAAATTCTTACGAACTTGTATGGGAAACCATAACTCAATCTCATTTCATTGAGTTAAATATCTATGTCATTGGTTTTGTTTTTCCAAGATTTTGTGTGAATGACCTCTGATTTTTTCACACTTAATATACACTTATATTGGGTGTATTTATATTTCTCACACATAATAATGTGATAGATTTATCCTTAATTTAAGTATACCATCTTTATAATGGATTTCATCTCAATTTACATTTCCATTGAGACTTCATTGTTGTTATGCACCAATTCACTCTTATATGGTGTGTATACTATCCTTTGACATATTATATCATGAATCCCTTTATTCTCATGATATTATAAATCTCGGATTACATGTTATTCCGCAATTATTTTTATTCAAGAGTCTCTCATTTTGTTAAAAACTCTTTAACAAAAATATCATTTTAAATGTTTTAAAGATTAATTATTCTAAATCTTTATCTTTAATGTCCATATTTTCAAAATGGTTTTCAGTATTTATTTATATGGACATTAATGTTTTAAAATTATAATTCCATTAAAATCTTCAAAGTGGTATGGGACACTTTGATTCAAAAATCTCTTTTAAATGGTTTTTGAAAATGGATTGATTAATTCAATATCATAGAATTACTTATTGTGATTGCAAATGAAATGTTGTTATTAAAATGTTTATATTTTCAATATTTTATGTGTAATGATGGTACTTGGACATTTTACGGGTGGTTACATGATAAACCATATGACGGGTGGTGCCGTGAATACCAGGATGGGTGGTTACGTTATAACCTCCAATGCATTGGGTATAGAAGTCGGTCGTATGGCTATTATATTAAGTGATATGTGTGGAAGTCGACCGTATGGTTATCCCATTTATGTATGTTTATGTCCGAAGTTACCTTTATATGTTATGTGTTCTTTGTATGGGCTTTATGGTAATATTTTGGTTACAAAAGGGTAAGTAATGGTCTTTTATTTGGTGAAGAGTTTTTACTGCTTCATAGAGGTGAAAAGTATTACTTTGGTAAAGTATTCATGGTTTACTTGTTGTTTTGAAAAAACTAACAGTTTCCCTTCTTTGTGTATCCTTTACTGGGAGTTTTATGTTCATCCCATGTTTTTGAAATGTTTTCCACAGGACTTAAAGTTGAATAGGGTCAAGGATGGGATCAAAGAAAGACATGCTATCTAAAACATGGAAATAGACATGTTTCTTTTTAAGTGTTTTATTTATTTTATGGAAACATAGTACAAGTGTCTACTATGTAATATTTTGAGATGTAATAGTTATGACCTAATTCTATAAAACTCTAAACCTGAAAAGATCCTCAATGTGAATTATTCATTTAATTCAATAATAAGTAATGTTTAAGGTCGGGGCCTTATAGTTGGTATCAAAGGTCGGTTTAGATAACTTTAGAGGTTAGGGTATTCTCTAATAATATGTGACATTACCATAATGGTTAGGATTTTAGAAAGAGTCCTAGTTTTAGATAAAGTGAATGAGTAAGTATATCTTAGTGTTTATCTTCTTTATTAGTACATGATGGTTTTGTTGATATACTCACACTGACATTTCTGTTTTTAGTGAATGGATGGATCTAGCAGGCACCAAAGTGACAATAGGTTTGAAGGAAACTATGGTTCTATGATTAAGAGACTGGATGAAATGGGGGATTCAATGAGGAAACTCATGGTTGTTCTAAACCAACTATCAAAGAGTCATGATCAACCACTTGTACCTTGGTATGTTCTATAATGCATCATGTACGAGATGACCAATCGATGTGGAAGTTCAGGTAATAATTATAAAGGTAATCATTAGGGTTTATATGATCCTTACTTTTGAGGTAATTATGGGTTATTATATATTATGATGGAAAATGAAAGGCATGAGATAAAATTGAGGTTAAAATATGTTATGATTATTTTTGAAGATTTTATCTCATTTTGGGGAATGTTTTAAGAATTATATAGTTTTGTAAAAAGGACAACACGCAGACCGTGTGATAACCCGTCGCGTCAGACAAAGCTGCGGGAATCGAACCCACAACCAAAGTGCGACTGGTATTTATCGCCTACCAGTGGACTACGTGAAGTCCCTGGTTAGTTTGACTAATTATTTTTAGTTAGATGATTTTAGGAATCAAGAGTAAGTTTATTTTGGGTTATCTATGGAAATGATTAACCTATCATCAAGGATATGTGATTAGGTTAATTACTTTTCAATATGAAAATTTAAGAGCAACTGATGTTATTTGGAGATAAAAGTTAATTTGTACCTTGGAGGACTATGTGATTAAATCCTTCAAATATTTGGGTTTCAATCTTAGTTTGGTTTACTTTGAAGAATTTTATGGAAATTTGTTTATTGAATGGTCTTCGTTGAACTTTGGGGTTTTTTTTGGACAAATTTTGGAGATTAAGAATAGACTTTCTTTTTATAAAGGATTATACTTTTGTGGATTATTTGATCTCATACTAATAATTTTGGTTTTAGTTTCTGTCTAAAGACATGGGAAATATGTAGTTCTCTTTTGTGGATTAGGTGATTCTCAAGAAGTTGATTATAGTACTCTTAATGCGAACAAGTCTTCATAAATACTCGTCTTTTGGAGAAAATATGAGTTTGATTAAGGAATCTAGTAAAAGTTAAAAGTCTATGTGACAAGTAAGTATGTTTCCTTATGATTTAGTTAAGCTCAAAAATAAATTCCTCAATGAAGAGTAACTTAAAAAAAAATTGTATGTTAACTTTTCCTACTAGGGAATCATATACCGTTTAACCCATCACAAGTTTGTGATTTTCTTATGGTTAACTTTCTCCTAGACATGTTTACTATCACTCTCCCTCAGAACATGAACCTTTGTTTTTTTCCTCCATATCCATGTTTTCCTACATGGAATCCTATTATGGGTTAACTTGGGTGACCTTTGTACTTCTCTTTATTTATTTTAAAGTCATTGTTTTACTAACTCTTGTTCCGATGTGGGATTTTCAATGAAGTTTCCAAGCCCAATTTTAAAATTGCAAGGACGCAATTCCCAAAAGGGGGGAAGGATGTAACACATCAGGTAAATAAAGAATATGAAATTTTCATACTTATCCACATTTGTGAATAAAATATTTATATTACTTTAAAGGGGACGCTATGCTCGATGGCGTACCCAATACGCAACAACGAGTTTCTTGGAAATCTTATGTTGCACTCTAATAATAAAATAATATTATTTTAAATTGTAGTTGACGTCTAGCCGTTGTAATGGAGGGAATGAACAGAACTAACTACAAAATGATTATATATGTTTGTCAAATATTTTTACTGTTTAAAATAAATGTTAGAGGATTAAAAATTTGAATGAATCCAATTTTAAGCGTAAACATTCTAATATTTATTAAAAGGTCGATTAACCGCCTTTTGATGACGAACCTATTTTAAATACACTTTTTAATAATTTTATGTGTTATATTTGACAAAATAAAATTCTTCTTTAGAATCGGGACATCAAAATTTACTTTGTGTAAATTTTTGGTATTTTTCTGATAAAGTTCATTTTTTAATGAATAGTGAAAAATGTTGTATTTTAATTCAAAACCTCTTTTTAATATAATTTATTTATATGATTAAATTATCTTTTGAATTGGTTTTAAAGTGAAATTATAATATAGTTTTAACATTTATTCCAATAGTGGTCATTGGAATTAATTTCATCTTGAAATTGGACTTAAACTAGTGTCAATCTTTTGATACTTATTGTTTCATAAAAACATGCTATTTGCTCTGACAGCGCGAATTAATTATTAAATTAATCAATGTAACTTATATGTTTTGAATTTTGTAAAATAGACATCATTTTAAAATTTGGAATACCAAATATAACTTAGGGTTAATTTTTGGTATTTTTCTGGAAAACATCAATTTTTTATGAATAGTGAAACCACTAAGTGGTACTTAAAAAAACTGATTTTTCATTTAAATGAAATTTTACCACATCTGTGTTTTGAATTTCAAAAGTTTGACATACATGGTTTTCATTAAGAAGTAAAATGTGGTTCAATGGGATTAAAATAATTTTTTTGGTGAATAGTAACTTTTAAGTTTTAATCGTGGTTAGAGGTAATTAATGTAGTTTAAGGTAAAAATAATGTTTTAATAATATGAAATGACCAAGACACATGTACTACCTTCATTGGATGAGTCATGGACGACCAAGAAAATACATGGGTCAACTTTGGGACCCCATGGAGCCACTTTGGTTGGAAAATGACATTAATACATTTTTATTTAAAGTTAAAATTAAAATGTCACAAACATGTGTTGTTTTACTAAAAGAATTTTTAGATGGGGTTATACAAGTCATATTTTTTACTATAAATATTCATTATAAATATAAAAATATTTCCTACATCATGATATTTTTTTTATAATTTTTAGATATTAAATAAATTAATTTATTTATGACACCGTGATGATGCAGTGATTACCTCATAAATGAACGATTTAAATAAAATGATAATATATGGGGAAATATAAGTCTTAAACTTGTCACAAACCTATTTTATGGGTTTATTTCAAATCCTTATCACCTTATCCTAGAAATATATCCTTTTAGGACCTTTTAAATCCGAAAATAATTTTATAATAAAGTAATATTTTATAACTTTCCAAGAGTGCCCCTCCTTTTCTCTTATAAAAGGCCCCCACCTCTACCACCTTACCCACACCTCTCAAGCCTTTGTATCGGCCAACCCCTGACCATTTTGTCTCTCCCCATACCTCTCTTCATCATTGAAGCCTCACTTTGGGCATAATCCTTTCCAAGGAAGCCTTTGAGCTTAAATCAAGGAGAGTTACCCGATTTAAAGGTAATGTCTTCCCTTGTGTTCTTTTGTTTTATTTTCCTTCTCCAAACCCCTAAACTCTTTTTATTACTTTTTTTTGTAACAACACCATTATCTTAAATATACTAGGATGTTTTTATAATAAGTATTCTTGCTACACTTTCACACACCTCCGTCTAATGGTTAAAGAACATATTGTTTCTGTGGATGGCGAATTACTGCCTCACGAAACGATGATTGTTCAATATTCTTTTAACACATTCAAAGGTGGCCATTAAGATGTCACTATATTTATATATGATATATAAAATGTTTATGTTTTCCTTAAACTTCTTTATTTTTCATTTATTTCATACCTTTATGGTTTCCATTATGGGTAAACGTGATATCTTTATTTTTGGAAGTGCGGACTACCACCCCCTCAAAGTGATTTGATTCGTTAATGCCATATGTGGGATGTATAAAGTATGGAATTAATGTTATTACATATGATATCCTACTGGAATTATAATATACCTTTATATAATTATTATTTTATTCCATTGAATACAAAATAAAAGAAATGAAAGTAGCGTTCATGCGTACGTACGACTTACCGTCTCCATGAACGGTACATTTCATTTCTTATCTTCAAATGTTATGTAATATTATAAGTACATATATATATAATGGATATATATGTCATATATTACATCTAAATTATGGATATAATTCTGGAATTATAATATATATATATATATATCTTTTAACTTTAATTCCATTAATATGACAAAAAAATGAAAGTAGCGTTCATGCGTACGTATGGCCTACCGTCTCCATGAACGGTGATTTTAATTTTTTATCTCCAAATGTTATGGAATAGTAAAAAATGAATATATACTGGATATATATGATATTTAAAACATTAATACTATTCTGGAGATGATGTACCTATAACTACATGGAAAAATCTTTTCCAACAAGTTCAATTTTTACTCATGTACCGAACATCGACAAAAATGTCTGATATGAACTCACTTTATTAACTAATTATTATAAAATTATAATATTTGATATGAACTTAATAATAATATATAAAGTAGTTCCTTAATCAATTATAAATTGATTAAATTTTATTATTCAGTAGATTAAATAACGATCAAGTCATGTCGGACATGAGGTAAGGGATCCTACCCCTCTCTTTCTTTTTAAGTACACTCTTTTATGTCATTCCTTTTAAGCTCATCTTTATTATGACTGGGATTTTATTTTATATTAACCATAATGTACTTTTTATTTTCATATTATGAGAGACCCTATTTTATCTCATCAATCCATTTTGGATGTTTTGATTGGCGCCGTTAGGCTACCGAATTTTCGTAAGGAATCCAACCTCTCTCTTTCTTTTTAAGTACTCTCTTTTATGTCATTTATTTTAAGCTCATATTTATTATGTTTGGGGATGTTATTTTATATTCCTCATACTGTAATTTTTATGTTCATATTATGAGAGACCCTATTTTATCTCATAAATCCATTTTTGGAAGTTTTAAGTGGCGCTGTTAGGCTGCCGAGTTTCCGTAAGGGATTTTTCATCTCACTTTTATTCCCGTGACATTTATGCTACATTTGCCACTATTTCCTTTGAGTGTTGTATGTACTTCCCATTAATATACACTTTTTGTAGTATAATTTCATTTATGGGTATTTACATCTTCATTGTATGACCCTTCTTCCATGGGGTATACGTTTCGAAAGTTACCCAACTCGGTAAGGGGACCTTTCACCCTCATCTTTTTAAAAGACTTCTTTTGTTATATCTTTTAATTAACATACTATTATGTTGGAATATGTTCTTCTATATCCTTATTTATGTAAATTTTATGTCCAAGTGATGATATACCATTTTCTCTCTCATCAACTCATTTTCTGAATTTTAAAGTGACGCCGTTAGGCTGTCAGATTTCTGTAAGGGAACTTCTTAACCCACTTTCAATTCTTTGGGTTAAACCTCTACTTCTTGATTTTATAATGACAAGATTATGTGTGGAATCTCTATGTTTTAATTTCCACAAACCTTTTTTTTGGATATAGTATTTCTACATCTCATTGATAAATTCTTACGAACTTGTATGGGAAATCATAACTCAATCTCATTTCATTGAGTTAAATATCTATGTCATTGGTTTTGTTTTTCCAAGATTATGTGTGAATGACCTCTGATTGTTTCACACTTAATATCCACTTATATTGGGTGTATTTATATTTCTCACACATAATTATGTGATAGATTTATCCTTAATTTAAGGATACCGTCTTTATAATGGATTTCATCTCAATTTACCTTTCCATTGAGACTTCATTGTTGTTATGCACCAATTTACTCTTATATGGTGTGTATACTTTCCTTTGACATATTATATCATGAATCCATTTATTCTCATGATATTATAAATCTCAGATTACATGTTATTCCGGAATTATTTTTATTCAAGAGTCTCTCTTTTTGTTAAAAACTCTTTAACAAAAATATCGTTTTAAATGTTTTAAAGATTCATTATTCTAAATATTTATCATTAATGACCATGTTTTCAAAATGGTTTTCAATATTTATTTATATGGAAATTAATGTTTTTAAATTATAATTCCATTAAAATCTTCAAATTGGTATGGGACACTTTGATTCAAAAATCTCTTTTAAATGGTTTTTGAAAATGGATTGATTAATTCAATATCTTGGAATTACTTATTGTGATTGAAAATGAAATATTGTTATTAAAATGTTTATATTTTCAATATTTTGTGTGTAATGATGGTACTTGGACATTTTACGAGTGGTTACATGATAAACCATATGATGGGTGGTGCCGTGAATACCAGGATGAGTGGTTACGTTATAACCTCCAATGCATTGGGTATGGAAGTCGGCCGTATGGCTATTTCATTAAGTGATATGTGTCGAAGTCGATCGTATGGTTATTTTTGGAACCATGGTCTTCTATGCATGATTTGGAGTATGGTTTGTGTTTGTTGTCAATCATCGATGGAAGTTTGGATCGTGTACCAGCAAAGACATCATACCGTTCAATAAGACAACAGTATTGAAGGTGCCGTTGTTTCCCAGTGTTTGCCAAATTTTTGGGGTCCAAAATCTGGAAGTTGTTGAGCATCGCGAAAATTGGATTTCCATGAAGAGAATAATTAAATATGGCAAAGGAATGAATTTCGTGAAGAGAGGATGCATGGTTTGGAAATCGCGAAGACCAGAAAAATGGAAGCGGTGAGTCTTCGCGATTACGCCAAGCTTCGCGAGCGGTAGAGGCATGAGAGCTTCACGGTGATGAAGGGCTTTGCGAGGGAGCTTCGCGGCGAAGGTGTGAAGAAATTTAAGGGATGCTGCACTATTATGACGAGCTCCGTTAATGGAAAATTTCCATAGGGCTTCGCGATTTTGATATAATTCCGGTGGAAACTTCGGAGATTTGCGATTTGAGATGACGTGGAGTTGACTTCACATGGAAGGGTCGAGGGTCGGTGGAATCGCCTATAAATAGAGGCCGACCCCATCAAGAGAAGTAGAGAGAATTTCAGAGAATTTCCTTTGCTCTCGGTTCACAAAGGTCTCTCACGAAGGCAGTGTGCTTTGTGAAAGAGGAGCTTCGCGGCGGCTATTCTAGCTCCGCGAAAGTCGTGCGCCCCGTGTTGGCTCAGTGAGCTTCGCGAAGAGGCGGGAGCTCTGTGATAGCCAAGCATTGTGAAGGCTGTATCATCGCGAGAGTGCTTCGCGATTGAGCATCGCGAAAAGGTAGGGACTCCGTGAAGGCTTGTTTGAGCTTTGCAAAATTGGGAGCCTTGAGAAGTAGGGTACTTTGTGAAGGCCTTTTTCAATGTTTGTTTGCCCAGTGGACAAGGGAAAAGGGGGTATTCATTAGTGGTTGGAATTTGGACTTTAACAGAGCATTAACTCAGGACTCTGATGTAAGCAATGTCTCATGATGAATAGGAGATAGAGACTTTCACGTCTATAAACTGAATAAGACTTCACCAACGGCAGTGAGCCAGGGGGGTCAACGGGAGTGACCCGAGGGAAGCAGTGAGCTATCCCTGAACCTTTGTAAAGGCAGTGTGCCTGGGACAGAGTGACTGTGCCTGAACAATTGTAATCCACAACTTGTGAAGATTAGTGGATTTTGGTACGACCGGCAACTTGTCGGCGTATGCTCCTTGGACGTAGCCCTTAGTGGTGAACCAAGTAAAACAGGATGTGTCTTCTCTATGCATGTGAATGTTTGCTTTCTGATCATTTTCATCATACAAGTTCAACAAGTTCCTACCAACGTGGTAACAAGATCCATCACATTAAAAGAAAAAGTTTTCACCCTGATTCACCCCTCCCCTCTCAGGGTGTCCCAGGGTCCTTCAAGTGGTATCAGAGCAAGGTTACTGGTGTTAAATCTGTCCTTTTGCATCATGGAGAATGCAGTCAATGTCAGGGGAGTCCCTCACTTCGATGGAAGTAATTTCCAGATCTGGAATAACATAATGAGATCTCATATAAGATCTCTTGGAATTGAAGTTCTCTTTTCTACTGTGCAAGGAATACAAGTCACTGACCCAACAGGTTTGTCTATGACTGAAACAGATAGGAAAATTCTTGATGCAGACGCTAAAGCACAAAATGCACTTACGGCAGCCCTTTCTGATCCGATCTACCTAAAGGTGATGAATTGCACCTCAGAAAAATCCATGTGGGATAAACTCGAGAATATTTTTGAAGGAGATAGCAAAGTGAAGGAGGAAAATCTACAAGTGTTGCACAATCGGTTTGATGATCTGAAGATGCATCCAAACAAGAATGCAGACTCTTTATTTTATCGAATTACTGAAGTGGTTGGATCAATTCGGGGTCTAGGTAATGAAATCAAAGATATTGATATTTTAAAGAAAATTTTAAGAAGACTTCCACCTATGTACAATGCAAAGGTGTCATCCCTTGAGGAAAGAGATCTTTCAAAACTTTCTCTGGATGATCTACTTAGCAGTTTGGTAGCATATGAAATGAGAGTCAAACCAAAAGATGTTATGTCTCATGTGAGCAAGGAAATGGCATTTAATGCCATGGATAAACTGAAAATCTAAAAAGATAGTAGTGGTGAAGATGAAGAAGAAAAATAAATTATTTCTCTCATTGCAAAGAAGTTCTAGAAGGGGAAAGGGAAATTCAAAGGGAAGTTACCTCTCACATATTTTCGTTGTGGAAAAGTTGGGCACATTTCCTCTCAGTGCTTAAGAAAGATCAATGATGAAGATAGTGAAGATGAATGCATCGAGAATCCTCGGAGAAGGTTCTTCAAAAAGGTATACTTCAAATCTGGAAAGAAAATGCAAAGGAAGAGTTTTATCTATGAAGAGGAAGAAGATGATAATGAATTCTATTATGAAGAAGAACCAGAGTTCAAAACTGGGAACCATGCTTCCATGATGGCCACTGTTGAAAATTCAGAAGATACTGGTGGAGAAAAACAACTGATAACTTGTGTAGATCCCGAGATGCAACTTAAGGATGCGATTAATAAGCTTAAGATTAAATGCAAGAGTTGCAATAAGTGGAAATATATTGTAGAAGAATCAGCTGAATATGTTGATCAACTTGAGGCTGAAATTGAACGACTGGGAGAATTTGTGAAGGTACAGTCTAAAATAATTGAAACCAATGATGATGTAGTGGATCTGAAGCTGAGAATTGAAGAGCAGGCAAAGGTCATCAATGACCTCACCTCCAGACTATATGAAAAATCCAAGACTGTTGAGGGTCTTGAGGAGGAAGTTGTTTCTCTAAGGGGTAAACATGAGACTGAATCAATTCCAAAAGAATAGAGGAATAAAATATAGTTTGGAAGATTCTCAGATGCAGAATTACTAGTAAGAGCCAAGTGCGGTTCAGATGGGGTTGGAAAAATATTGAGTAATCAAAGACCCGCTTGCATGGGAAAGAGTGGAATTGGTTGTGAGGCTGAGACATCAACTTCTAGAAGTGAAAAGATCCATAAGAAAGATAAGATAAAAGTTGAACATGTTGAAATGTTGCCTAAAGTGCTGAAAAAGGAACCCTCAACCAAAACTAAAAGGAGAACTGAAAATTATCCTCAAACATTCAGAAATGACACACAGTCTAACTTTTCTCCCAATGAAGAATGTATGAGGAGAAATTCAAGTGAGAAGACATTTCCTATCATGAAGTGTCAGTTCTGTGGCTATCTGGGTCATACCATGTCTTATTGTGAGGAGGAAAAAAGCTATCTGAATGGAGAAGATATAGAAGTTCAACAAAGGAGGAAAATTCATATCCTAATTATTATAGAAGAAACAATTTCTATGGATATTGTTTTCGTTGTTCTAACTTTGGTCATAAGGCTGCTAATTGCAGACAGAGAAGGGACATGGACACCTCATACGAAAGTTCAAGACAAGTCAAGTCTCATTAGAAAAATAGTATTGCTCTTTCAAACAGGTTTTCTCCTCTCGAAGAATATTTTGACTATGAAGAACCTGGGTATGCGGAAGAGATAATTGAAAGGCCATCAGTTCTATATACTCAATCCAATGTCTCATGTAAGGAAAGGAAGAATATTGAGAAATCTAACCTTGAAGAGGTGGCCCTCAATGCTACAAAGAACAACAGTACTTGGATTCTGGATAGCGGTTGTTCATCTCATATGACGGGTAATGTGGGCCTGCTAACAGATATCAAAAGGATGGTTGATGGTACAGTACGATTTGGTAATGATGGGGCTCTGAAAATCAAAGGGAGTGGAAGTACCGAGTTAGCTAATTGAGAACTAAAGAAGACTGAAGTCCTTTACGTTGATGGCCTACGTCATAATCTCCTCAGTGTGAGTCAACTTTGTGACGCAGGACTTATAGTTACTTTTAATCCGAAAGGTTGCACTATCAAGGGAAAGACAGGCAATTCACTTATGAAGGGATGCAGAACAGAAGGCAACTTTTATCAGGTTGATAGTGAAGAAAATGTATGTTACATGACTGTTGAAGAAAAAAACAATTTGTGGCATCGGAGACTGGGACACATCAATCAACAAGACATGGAGAAAATTTCAAAACTGAGAATTTTCATGGACATTCCCAACCTTAATCGTGAGCATGAAAAATCTTGTGATGCTTGCATTCGTGGGAAGTTGGTCTGCAGTTCATATCGGCCAAAGAAGAAAAGGGAATCTCACCTTCTTGATCTGATTCATACAGATGTATGTGGGCTGATAAATGTTGTCAGGACTCATGGAGAAAGGTACTTTTTCCTTTTCATAGATGATTACAGTAGAATGGCATGTGTGATGGTCATTCACAGGAAACGACAAGTCCTTGACTGCATGAAAATATATCGGCGAATCGCCAAGAATGATACTGGACGAACAATCAAAGTGTTGCGATCTGACAAAGGAGGAGAATACACGTCCATTGAATTTGAAAATTATCTAGAGAATCATGGGATACAGCATGAGGTAGCTGTTGTGAGAACTCCACAAAAAAATGGAGTTGTTGAATGTAGGAATCGACAGGTGAACAATATGGCACGAACTATGCTGATTGAGAGTCGTATTCCACGACATTACTGGAAAGAGGCTGTTCAAGCTGCAGTGTACATTCAGAATCGAACGGGACTTTATATGGGTGAGATGAAGAAACTATTTGAATTGTGGCATGGACAGAAACCTTCTTTAAAATAATTTCGTGTATTTGGAAGTAAATTCCTCATCAAGAACAAAGAAGGAAATCAAGGGAAATATGGAGACAATGTAGATGAAGTAATTTTCCTCAGTTACTCAATGAACAGCAAAGCCTACAAGTGTTTCAACAAGCGTTTAGGAAGAATTGTGGAAAGCAGTGATGTTAAGATAATTGAAGAGAAAAGTACTAATGATTCAAGGACGGCATATGCTGATGTGATATAAAGTCAGGAAGAAAGTGAATGGGGAGAAAATAAAAATGCAGAAATAGAGGAAGTTGTTCAAAACACTCAGTAGTCACATCATGATGTCGACTCAGATGAAGAATCTAAAGAGGAAATCTTGGATGGTGAGAATGCGACTGAACCTCACAGGAGAAATCGAAGAGCATAGATTGATCCATCTAACATAATTGGAGACAGGAATGAACCCACATAGACAAGGAGGATGAGGAATAACACACCTTCTACATTTCTGTCAGTTGTGGAGCCATCCTCATTTGAAGAAGCTGCAAAGGATGAATCCTGGGTGAAAGCCATGAATGAAGAGTTAGATCAGATTGACAAGAATCAGACATGGGATCTTGTCCAGAGACCAAAAGGTCACAATGTTATTGGAAAAAAATGGATATTCAAGAAAAAGTTTGATGAGCATGGAAATGTTATCAGAAACAAGGCTCGACTTGTATGTAAAGAGTATTCTCAGATAGAAGGTGTTGATGTTGAAGAGACATTTGCTCCAGTGGCTAGACTGGAGTCAATCAGGATGTTTCTTTCCATGGCTCTCCAAAGAGGATATTAAGTATATCAAATGGATGTCAAGACAGCATTCTTAAATGGTGTACTCGAAGAAGAAGTCTACATTGAACAACCCGTGGGTTTTCTTCTTGGTGTTGATGAATCAAAAGTCTGCAAGCTAAAGAAAGCACTTTATGGCCTGAAATAGGCACCACGGGCGTGGTACTCTAGACTGGATTCTTACCTCAAGAAGCTGGAATTCAAAAGAGGAGGAGTAGATCATGATCTCTATGTGAATAATTCTTCGCAAGATCAGTTCATGGTTCTAGTTTACGTCGATGACATTATATTTGGTGGCAGCATGCAGAAATCAGTGGATGAATTTTCCAATCATATGAAATCAGAATTTGAAATGTCAATGATTGGGGAGCTCACATATTTCTTGGGACTGCAAGTGACTCAAAGGAAATACTTCACTTTTATCTCTCAGGAAAAGTATGTCAGGGATCTGCTGAAGAAGTTTAATATAAAAGACTCCAAACTAATGTCAACTCCGATTGTAGTTGGAACCAAACTTGGAAAGCATGAGGAAGGGACATCTGTAGATCCCACCATGTACAGAAGAATCATTGGGAGCCTACTGTACCTGACAACGACACGGCCAGATATTGTCTTTTCCACATGTCTTGCAGCCCGCTTTCAGATTAGTCCAAAGGAGGAACATATGGCGGTAGTTAAAAGAATCATTCGGTACATTCAAGGTACACACAACTTTGGGTAACATTTTCCTGCAAGTAGGGACAGTGAATTATCAGCGTTTTCTGATGATGACTGGGCTTTTGATGTAGTATAAGGAAAGTCCACCAGTAGTGGAGTTTTTTATATTGGGAAGAAATGTGTTGGCTGGTTGAGCAAGAAACAAGAAAGTACTTCTCTTAGTACTTCTGAATCTGAGTATATCTCCGCCATAAAGGAATGCACTCAACTATTATGGATGAAGCAGCAATTAACTGATATTGGTGATGAGGTGAAGCAACCAATGGTAATTTACTATGACAATAAGAGCGCAATTGATCTTACGAAGAATCTTGTTCAGCATTCTCGTACAAAACACATTGAAATCAGGTATCACTTTATCAAAGAGAAAGTTGAGCAAACCGTGATTAGAATGCATCATGTGGGAACAGATGAGCAAGTAGATGATATCTTGAAAAAGCCACTGTCAGCGGCTGTGTTTGAGAAGCATCAGTTGAACCTCAGTGTTCGGCCACCTCCCAGTGCATAAGGAGGTTACAGAATTCCCCTCTCCCCATTTGTTATAACTGTTTTAATCTGTTTATGGTTGTGATGCAGGTTTATGGGGGAGATACTATCCAGGGGGAGTATGGTTTGAGTTGAACGTGAAAAATGAATTACTGGTCTTTGGATTTATTGTCAATGGGGGAGAAAGGAGAATGGAATAAATTCAGGCAACTTCTGTGATGAGAAGAATGAGAAGGAAAACAGTGGAACCCAATTCAAGCCTCCTCTCTTGTTTTCAACACCGAGCTTTGCTCACGTAGACTTAGAGTGTTGGCTGAGTTGATTCCTGCGTTTTTGATGGAGATCTTTTGAATTTATTTTTTGATTTCCAACAAAACCAAAGGTGGATATTTTTGGAACCATGGTCTTCTATGCATGATTTGGAGTATGGTTTGTGTTTGTTGTCAATCATCAATGGATATTCAGATCGTGTACCAGCAAAGACATCATACTGTTCAAGTAGACAACAGTATTGAAGGTGGCGCTATTTCCCAGTGTTTGCCAAATTTTTGGGGTCCAAAATCTGGAAGTTTCTAAGCATCGTGAAAAGTGGATTTCTATGAAGATAATAATTAAATATGGCAAAGGCATGAATTTCAAGAAGAGAGGATGCATGGTTTGGAAATCGCGAAGACCAGAAAAATTGAGTCGGTGAGTCTTTGCGACTACTCCAAGCTTCGCGAACGGAAGAGGCTGGAGAGCTTCGTGGTGATGAAGGGCTTTGCGAGGGAGCTTCGCGGCGAAGGTGCGAAGAAGTTGACGGGATGCTCCACGATTACGACGAGCTCCGCGAATGGAAAATTTCCATAGTGCTTCACGATTTTGAGAGAATTCCGGTGGAAACTTCGGAGCTTCGTGATTTCAGATGACGTGGCGTTGACTTCGCGCGGAAGGTTCGAGGGTCAGTGGAATCGCCTATAAATAGAGGTCGACCCCCTCAAGATAAGTAGAGAGAATTTTAGTGAAAGTCCTTTTCTCTCGGTTCGCAAAGATCTCTCGTGAAGGCAGTGTTCTTCGCGAAAGAGGAGCTTCGCGGTGGCTATTCTAGCTCCGCGAAAGTCGTGCACCCCGCGTTGGCTCAGTGAGATTCGCGAAGAGGCAAGAGCTCCGCGATAGCCAAGCATTGCGAAGGTTGTAGCATCGTGAGAGTGCTTTGCGATTGAGCTTCGCGAAAAGGCAGGGACTCCGTGAAGGCTTGTTTGAGCTTTCCAAATTGGGATCCTTGAGAAGTAGGGTACTTTGTGAAGGCCTTTCCCAAAGGTTGTTTTCCCAGTGGACAATGGAAAGGGGGGTATTCATCAGTGGTTGGAATTTGGACTTTAACATAGCATTAACTCAGGACTCTGATGCAAGCAAAGTTTCATGCTGAACAGGAGAAAGAGACCTTCATGTCTATAAACTGAGTGAGACTTCACCAACGGCAGTGAGCCAGGGGGAGTCAACGGTAGTGACCTGAGGGAAGCAGTGAGCTATCCCAGAACCTTTGTAAAGGCAGTGTGCCTGGGAAAGAGTGACTGTGCCCGAACAATTGTAATCCAAAACTTGTGAAGATTAGTGGATTTTGATACGACCAGAAACTTGTCGGCATATGCTCCTTGGACGTAGCCCTTAGTGGGGAACCAAGTAAAAAGGGTTGTGTCTTCTCTGTGCATGTTCATGTTTTCTTTCAGATCGTTTTCATCATACAGTTTCAACAAGTTCCTACCAACGTGGGAACAAGATCCATCACATTAAAAGAAAAATTTGTCACCCCGATTCACCCCTCCCCTCTCAGGGTGTCCCAGGGTCCTTCAGTTATTCCATTTAAGTATGTTTATGTCCCAAGTTACCTTTATATGTTATGTGTTCTTTGTATGGGTTTTATGGTAATATTTTGGTTACAAAAGGCTAAGTAATGGTCCTTTATTTAGTGAATAGTTTTTACTGCTTCATAATGGTGAAAAGTATTACTTTGGTAAAGTATTCATGGTTTACTTGTTGTTTTGAAAAAACTAACAGTTTCCCTTCTTTGTGTATCCTTTACTGGGAGTTTTATGCTCATCCCAAGTTTTTGAAATGTTTTCCACAGGACTTAAAGTTGAATAGGGTCAAGGATGGGATCAAGGAAATACATGCTATCTAAAACATGGAAATAGACATGTTTCTTTTTAAGTGTTTTTTTATGGAAACTTAGTAGAAGTGTCTACTATGTAATATTTTGAGATGTAATAGTTGTGACCTAATTCTCTAAAACTCTAAACCTGAAAAGATCCTCAATGTGAATTATTCATTTAATTCAATAATAAGTAATGTTTAAGGTCAGGGCCTTGTATCGTTTATCATAGAGAGACCAACATATCTATAAACTATTGTGGTCCTTCACTAAATTAGTTAGAAATAGGTAATAATAGGGTGTGAAACTAATATTATAAGTGATCCTTTTCTAAACAGTTTTAATAACTATAGTGAGTAATATTACCTCTCTAGTATGTCAGCACACCATTGGTGTATGCTCCTTGGATTATCCTTTTATATTGATCTAAGTAAAATATTAGTGTCATTATTCATGATTTATATTTCTATATATACACTTTAAATTTGGTGACAATGATTAAAAATGGAAATAAGTGAATATTTAACATAGTTCCTACCAACATGGGAATAATATCCTAAAGAAATATAAACAAGTGGAAGAAAATGTTTAAATTGGACTACACCCTAACTCACACACTCTCCCAGGTTGTCTCTGGTTATAAAACTTCATATCTTATCCATAGGTTACTTCATAAGTGATATGAGGATGGAATGAAAAAAAATCACTCACACAAGTTGAACCATAACCCTCCTAGAGAAATTTACCATGGCTATCACATATCACAGAAGACATACATCCCTACAAAAATCTCCAATGCTCTGAAGGAATATCACATGGGTGATGAAAACATACACATCATTCCCTAGGTATATGTGCCTTAAACTCATTATATCTATTAAATATTATTATATCATGAACATTATGGAAACAAGACCATTATAGTTCAAATATATCCTTGGACTAATTCTAGAACTCTACTAGATAATAATACCCAATCCACCCAATACATCGGGCCATGACCCATCACACTATGCCCATTAAACTAACCTATATTTTCCACTATGACTACCATACACCTATATGTATACATAAAAACATTAGGTTTCATGAGAAATGAACTATCATATACTCGTAATACTGAAACATCATTGGTTCCCATACAATACCCTATGGGGTATCTAGATACATCTCAACCTCATTATAACAATTCCCATGCACTAAACTCATAGGGAAACCTTGGTTACCTAACATTTACCATCCTTAGGTATCCCCATCTAAGGATAATCACGCCAAATAAAAAACTCAACATAAACTTAGAATAAAATTAACTGCAAGAACAATCTACTCAAAATCCTGACCAAAGGCTATATGACATCGGCACCCACCAAGGAATGTCTCTATTGTACTATTTAGTTCCAATTACTATGAACCATTCCTTATTATCTCCCATTCCCTATATAAGGTTATTTATTATCCCATGTAATCCACATCACAATCACTATAACCCTACCATTGGATTACATGTTTCTAAGGACATACCAAGACCATTTCCAAGTGATTATCATAGAACTTCACCCACAGGAGACTCTACCTAAGGCCCTAAAAACATTAGAGATAATAAACCCTATCATTTATCCTCAAAATGGACATTAATAATTAAATACATGATTTATAACCATTTTAGTGTTTTTTTACCTAACTATATGTTTCTCCTATTTTAGGCATAACTCTGAAGAAAATTTAATATCACCAACCCATTCATCGTATACTCCATTCACATCAAAAAGTCTCTTCCTGATCCTATTATACAATTCAAGACCCTCAAATCCAATTTCTAAAATTTCTAATCCATAATTCCAATACATGTTCATGAAAATCACTTACAACACATGGAATATACTGAAATATGAATGAAAAACCTATCTCATGCCCAAATAAGTTAACTCATATGATTTCATGGCTTGATTCATCCTTGTTCACCCAAAATCAATAATTCTAAAAAAATTGTCTATGAATAGATGGTCATTCCAAAATAGTGGTGAAATGAGAGATACAACAAGATAGAACCTAGGTGTTACCATAGAATTTTCAAGAAGATTATCATGTTTCATATGTTATGTAATTTTATCAATAAAAAATCTTCTCAAGGCCCAAAGAGTGGAGAGTGATTTGGGAAATAATGGGGAAGAGGGGTTTTTTGTGTTGGAGGAGGGTCATCCTTTTAAAAAAAATTAAAAAATATTTTTAAAAAATAGGGGTTTGTTTCGACATGAACTAAGGGATTACCCCCCCCCCACCCACCCATTTTGGTAGTGAATTATTTTTTTAGGACCATAAGGTTTACACCACAGTACTCATGTAACACCCCATTATTTTACTAAATATATTTCCTTTAATAAATATTTTTTCTTTAGTAGCTTGCTTCACATGCAACACCGAGGCAAAGTGAGTCATGCCATATTAGATGAATATTATTAATAAAATTTAAGAATAACAAAGATGCTCCTAATTTAAAATGTTTTAATCGGTTATAAATGCATATAAAATAGGATTTAGAACACTTAATGTTTTAAAAAAGTCCATTTTCCAATAAAATCATATTTTCTTTATATATTTTATTTTCATTTAAAATATAAATTTATAAATTTTAGAATTTTAATTTTATAAAATGAAAAATATTTTTTAATTTATCATTTAAAAATTATCATAGGATGATTTTTTCAATTTTTATAAAACATTTAATTTTTCAGTGAATGGTGAAAAATACTGATTTTTTAAAATACCATCACTTTTATGGAATTATCATAATACAAGAATAAATTAAAAGTATTTTTAAATATTTTTATATAAAAATATATATTTATAATGAAAAATAAAACATTTAAAAATACTATTTTTAATTTATAAAACCCATATTTAATGTTTTGGAAACTTTAGTAATTTTTTAATCTAAAAACTATTTATAACCACTTATATTAAAAATTAATTTTCATAACTTATTGAAATTAAATCTAAAAAAATTGATCTAAATTTTTTATATCAAGATTATCATATTATTTAATAATTTCAATTTCATTTTTAGTCATAAAATTATGATTACTATGATTAATGTTAATGACTATGATAATTGTGAAATGGTTATTTTAAAAGAATTATTTTATTAATATTGTGTACTTTTTATCTAATAAATTAAATTAATATATTTTATATAATTAATTATATATATTTTTACACATATATACTAATATATTATCTCTTATTTAATTATTAATTACTATTACATAATATTAAGAACATTTAATGGTGAAAAAAACATTTTTAATAAAACATTTTTTCCATAAATTAAATGTTTTGATATAAAAATAAAGTTTATATTTTTTTAGAAATTTAATTAGATTATAAGAATATTTATTTTAATATTGTAAAATATAATTTTTTTAAGAGATTTAATCTTATATTTTTAATAAAACATGAACTACTAGGTTAAAAACTAGTTACCATGGTAAAAAACAAATTGGTGAAGTGTAAAAACATAGTAGTAAAAGACATAAAACATGTTTAAAAAAGTGATAAAATTAATGTTAGTGGATATATTGATATAATATCACCCCTAACTGAATTATTTCCCAATTTTGGATCCATTTAACCTTGAATAGTTCTCTACCATCATTGAAAAGGTAATGGGTATTTAAAAAAGTATGATTTTATTCACTTATAAAAGGATATCACTTCCACCACTTTTATTACCATTTATAAAGGTTTTTCTCAACTAGAAAACTACAATAGTATCTCATAAACCCTATTTCCATGTTATATAATCCTTTTACTTTCCAAAATAACAATCTATGAAACCTTAAGGTGTTACCCAAGGGAGAATATCCAAAGGGAGAGGTAATGTTCTCAACCTAACTCTGTTAATTATTTCTTTTATACCTCCTAAAATCCATTCTAATCCATAAAATTATGATAAATTTATTATTATTTATATGAATAAATTTTATTATACTAATTTAATATGATTTTTCTACCTTCCTCTATAACCATTCAAAAATGAAAATGTCTCCATTCATACATGCAGACTACCGCCTCCATGAACGTCTTGTTCTACATTTCCATTACTGCCTAATATGGATGAATTTAAAAATGTATTTAATGTAAAAATATATATTTATGAAAATATTAATTTTTTTAAAATAATATGATACATTCTATAAGTGATATTTACAATAAATGATCATAGTACACTAAACTGTATTAAATTAACATATCAATACACCTTTATTAATTTGAGACTATTTTGGGAAATCCTATAGAAATGTATAATTTTCTATAATTTAATAATAGAGGAAAAACCTCTATGATTTTATATATAATGAATATATTTTACAAAACTATTCATCATGGCCAATATACCAAGGAAGTTTCATAGAAATCGTCAGAACCACCTCAACTAACCACCACAAGGAAAAACTATTTAATAAATAAATAATATAGGATATTAAATAGACCTAATAAAATTAATTTTAAATGTAGAAGGTTATTCAAAAAGTTTTCAGTATAATTAATTTCATTATTCAGGATATTAAGTGGATGAATGGAAAAAATCAAGACCCTCTATAAGGGTTTTGGCATCTCAATTTTTCTTCCTAGAGATATGATGTGTATTCACCACTTGTTTCCTTTTTTTCTATATATGTTGGACATGGATTTATTTTATATTAATTTTATATTGAATATAATGGATTTAAAAATTCACCATATGTTCTACCATTCATGGGTTACTAGTTTAAAATATAATAGTGATGTTAGAGTTTTTGTTAACTCAGACTCCCTTTCTTTGAGTTATAATGTCTCAACTTGAACTTCCTACTTAAATGATTGGTTTCCTACACCATAATATTTTATATTATAATTTATATTTATCTATATGTAAAATGATAATTTTGATTCAAATATTCCTCCTTAATTAATTTATTCTCAATAAAAGTATGACATTGTTAAAAATAATTCTCATTCTATTTAAAGATGAATTTTCTTCTATGTACATATTTTCTCTTCCCATCAGTGTTATACTTTATATTTGGAATCCTAGTTATGTTTTATCTCATGTGAATTTCATATTTTCATTATCATATTTTTAATAAAAAGAATTATTATCTCTCCTTATGATGTGGTATTTCAAAAAATGTATTTTAATATATTAAAACAAATTCCTTCCATGTTTCTTTATTTTATTTTTATGCTCTAAATTTACTAAAGATATAATTTATGACATTTTCAAGGCTCTGCTATTGAAATTTATTTTTGAAAGTAAATTATTTTAAAAGTTTACACTTCACAATTTTACAAATGAATCTTCAAAGTAATTGTAATGTTTTCTTTTACACCAAAGATAAAATTGTTTTCTAAAAACTATTTTATGATTTTTCATCCATTTTTCTCTTTATCCCTAAAGGTTATATTTTATTCTAAAATAATTTTTATGAATCACCCTCTAAATATTATTTTCTTGGATAAAAACACGAAGTCCCACCTAGATATTAGTAATCCAAGTGTGACACCCCAAGACCTCCTCCTATTGCTCTTGGGCTAGAGACTAGCATCTGTTAGGAATATCGCACACATGGGAGGATTTATCCTAAAGTATCGGTGCATAATCAAATATCTATACATCCAAAAAGTAATGAAATAAACTATTTATAGGAATAAAATGCATACATAAACTAATAATATCCCATTTCAGGGTATGATAGAAGGTAAAAATACTACAAAAGGAAAAATAAAGGCCCCACAACTAGATATATGGTCCAAACTACAACAAGGTTGTATGTATAAAAAAGAAAAAAAACCTCACCATATATCCCTAATACATAGAACCATTATTCTCCACATACTCTTAGTCCACTTGGAACTCCATTAAAAATACTTTCATCTGCATAAGACATGACACATGCTAGTAGATCCCATACAGGGATGAGTATATACATACCTAGTAGGACACCCTGAATACACAAACCATAAAGAAAAAATTGAGTGTGAGTCAAATCATATCACATTACATATGGTACATAAGGAAATATCATAAATAATATAACCCAAATATGATCAATTATGTACTCAAGTCTCAATGTGTGATCTCAGTTTCATCCAAGAACATGAAATTAGGTCATCAAATCTCTTACTCAAGAAGTCTTAAGTATTCTACATGGTCCCTTATCTCTACTAATTTTATAGGATCCCTACCATGTATAGTGGGTGAAATATTGGACTCTAATATAGAATCTCTATCCCATTTGAGTTCCATGTATGAGTGAGATTCTACTATGATAAAGGATCCATGTCCCATACTATCTCCAAGATGGATAACGTTATACTCCACGGATGGCCCATGTACCATCTGAGATCTTCAAATTGGAGATATTATACTTTGATAGAGGATCCATATCTAATACAGTTTTTTGGAGAGGCGATACTCTACTCCATTGATAGAGGATAAGTGCCCTAGTAATGTGGGAGAAATACCTGACTCTATATGAATCCCTTGGGTAGAAGATCTATGCCTCGCTCATACTCACATGGGCTAGATTATATTATTTATAAGAATCATTATTCCATCAGGTTTGACACATAATTATCCCTAGGTATTAAGATGGGATAATCCATGCCTAAACAATATTTTAATGTTCTCTTAAAGTATATGGAGTGTCCAATAGGGTACATGGTGTGCCTCACTAAGCCTCATTCTACCAATGTTTTGTCATCTCACTCGACATGTTCTTATCTATATAAATTGTTTGTTATTAAAATACACAGTGAGTAGAGATTGGTCCAAGTACTCTAGAATGTGTTTCTTCACATGTATATGTATTATTCCAATTCCTGTGTACATGTCTGTTTACGATAAATGATACATGGTTGTTAGGAAGGTGCCTATACCAGTGTCTATGTCTGTGTACATTACTGTGTACCCAAAGCATCACATGTTGAGCATCTAACCTAGGGTTCACATTGCATTTAAGCAATATACATAGGTGGTTGATATTTGTCTCATCCTAAAACCCAAGTTTCACATGGATAGGTCCACATAGTCTGTGTTATTATGAACTAAAAACCATGTAGAATTGTTTTTTCCACAAACAATAATTCTTCATGTGTCTTATCCCCCACCATAAACTTATATAATTAAACCTCTAATATCAACCATAATATCATTCCATCATTAGTAGATGGATTATAGGTACTCTTTTCTCATAAATCGATCATTGTTTCACCTCTGAAGTAGCCACATGATCTATCTGTTGAAACCACTATCATTCTCACCAACATCGGATCTCCATCCTACCTATTATGTCTCTTCCACATATATGATCCAACATTGAACCTTCATAAACAATCCATGGAAAAAATTAACACTCATACCACAAAATGGGTTCCCAAATATTGTTGAATCACTAGATAATCAATATATCAATAATAAATGTATGAAGAATGGATGAAGGAAATCACAAAACACAAAAGTGAGAAAATTTAATGTTATTATAATTAATATTGTCCAACATCATCAATGGAATACTGGTTGATCCTTGAGGTTCCAAATTAATCATCAATTTCTAAATCTAGGAATAAAATTAAAATAATTAATGAGGGGTGATCCATGAATTAATTTATAGATAATTTAATTCAAGTTTTTCAAAAAAAAAGATCAAGAATTTGGAATAATGCAATAAAATTAAAAACACTACCTTAGAGGTGGATCGATTTTTAGAGAATAATTGAACCCGTATAATTTTTTCTAGTGAGTCACATTGGATTTCTAATTCTTGATCCATGATCCCTCAGTCATCATCCAACTCTCTATCCTCCATGGCCCTTCCCTCCAATCTATAGTGTTATGCAGCTAACCCTATAGATAAGTTATAACAAGGATTAAATAGATGTGGAAAGGTTTAATGGGATTTATTATAAAATTAAATCAATTGATTTACTTAATAAATTTAATTTAATCTAACATTCACCTATTATTTCATTTAACTAAAACACCTGACACTAATAAACATTATTTCATGCCAAGATTGAAACCTATGTTTTAGATTTTATGGTTATATCAGTTTTCTCATTCAAGACTCTATTAGAAATAAATTCAATTATTTTTATAAAATTATGCATGCATGATACATTATATTTAATATTTTAACATATAAATATCGAGCCTCTATAGGGCCCATAGATCCATGTCGACTTTGTTCCTTACTCTAAAAATATTATTTGAAATTTTAGAGTGTTAAAAAATTAAATTAAATTCTTTACATTATACTCACCTTTAAAGATTTTCATCTCAAAAAGTGAAAACCTACTCAAATGGGTGTGGGTACTATGCTCGTATCTAGTTCTCCCATTCCCATGATCTCTCAGAGTGGCTATTGTGTTTTCTCAAAATGTTCTCTAAGGAAAACACTCACCTATAAAGGATCTCTATAACATCTCGAGTTTTTATGAATATTTTTTTTTGATTAAATTAAATTTCCTTGTTATTTGGAATTACATGAAAAACCAAGTCAATATTTCATTACACATAACCCTAGTTTATATCTACTTACACATAACACTAGTTTACTCTAAATTACACAAGATACCGAGTTTAAACAAAACCACAATATATTATTATTATTATTATTATTATTATTAATTTAGTTATTTAAACGCAGTTGTTATAACATAGTCATTAATTGAGTTATATGAATAGTAATAACTAATTTTAAATATTATTTATAATTTTTTTATATAAAAAACCTACTAATAATAAAATACATAATTTTTGATAAAGTTTTAAATGTTTTGAAGATACTATTTTCTCGAAAAAATACTGTTTTTCTGCCTTTTTGTGAACAATAATAAAACTAATTTTTCAAAATTTTAGAAAATTAATTGGTTAATATGGATATAATTTTTTAATTCATAATTTTAAAATTATATTACGGTAAATTGTTTTGTATTTTCTTGAAATGTTTCACTTTTTAATGAATAGTGAAAACTATTGAATTTTAATTGAAAATGATCTTTTCGCCTAAATTATTTATAAAGATAAACTATATTTTAATTTTTTTAAGTATAATTAGTTAAATTATACATAAATTAATCTAATTTAATTCATTTTAATTAATTTTATATTGAAATTATACCTAAAAACTTTTTAAAATTTTTATCATTTTATGTTAAAAAATATTCTTTCTCGTTGCATGTGAGGGATTAATTTTAAATTAAATTCTAATAATTATGTGAATAGGATTTAAAAAAAATAAATTAAATATTTACAATATTCATAATATATATTATAAAATAATTTCAACTTAATTATTTACCATAATGATCGGTGAAATAGGTAAAATTATTTAATGTGATTAAGGTTAAAACAAGATTTTTCACATTATAGGTGTTTATATTAAAATTAATTTTACATAAACATAGTTTTTCTGTTTAATGAATTGAATTTAACATATAGATAACAAGTTCAAAATTACCTAATAAATATCATTTTAATTATATAATTAAAGGATAAATTACCTAGGTAAATAAAAAGATACAAGTTACCTTAGTGAAAACTATAAATATAAAATTGAGTAAACTTAAAGAATTAGTAATTACTTGATAAATATGGATTTATTTTTTTTAATAGAGGTTTTTATGGACCAATTAATTCCTTCCCTCCATTATTATTCAATTTTTGAGGCACATGAGTTAAGGGATACCTCTCAATAGGGAATACTTTTGGGTATTTACAAGAATATCACTCCTCCCCAACTATAAAATATCACTCACTATATTAACTTATTCACACCTATCAAACCATTTTTCTCATTAAAAATAAGACCAAATCACTTCCAAACTTACCTATACTCATCCTAGAATCATTATGTTAGGAAAAAATCCATAATATTTAGTATTTACTGCAAAACTATGGAGATGACCTGAAAAAGGGTTGATGTTCTTCAATGAACATCTTTATTTTATTTCATTATCCACCTCCTTACATTATTATAATAACATGATTGTATAATTAAATAGGTATATTATATATAATGATATGTTTTTTTGTTAATTTTATTACCTAAAACTACACGCACATCCATCAAATGGGTTACTAAATCATTGTTCATGTGTATAGTGGATTATCGTCTCATGAACCGATGAAATTATTTTTTCCATTACCGCTTTTCAAGGTTAGTATTAATGATGTAAATACTATTTATTTATGAAATTTATGATATTTATGATGTTATTATTCTTCTTTAATTATTATATAACACATAACTTCATTCTTTCCATTTTGTGGGAAAACAATAGCGTCGTTCATGTGTACAGCAGACTATCGCCTCACGAAATGATGTGATTCATTCACACTTTACATGGAATGTATGTAGGTTGTTATAATTATATATATGTGATATATATGAAATAATAAATATATTTTAATTATAATATATATATATATCATTTTCTTTTCTTTCTTTTAATATGATAAGAAAATGGAAATAACGCTCATGCGTACATATGGCCTACAGTCTCCTTGAACGGTGTATTTCATTTCCTATCACCAAATTTTGTGGATTACTATAAATAAATATATAATAAATATATATGATATTTATTTCATTATATACATTATGGATATGATAAAATCAGGATTAAAGTATTAGGATTAAAAAATAATATATCAAAACTTCAATAAAAAAACAAAGCGATTATTACCTGAAACGCAACTTTAACATGGAATTATTAATAAAAGATTAATAAATTGTCATAGAAAATAATATATTATATTATATATATATTTATTATAATATAATATATGTATAATAAAATTATATTTATTATACATTAATTTTGAACGAGTATAGCCGGAGTCAAGACTTCAGGTAAGGGATTACCGTCTCACATTTTACTTTTATGAGAAACATGTCATGTTCACAAACTATTTATTTTATGTGGTGTGTATACTACCATGAATTTATTTTATTTTTATTATAATAATAATTATTTGGATTTAAATATCCATTTCAGGATCTCTCTTTCATGGGTTTTATGGTTAAAAAAGATAACAAATCGATAAGCGGTTTTTGTCACAATTTTCCCTCTTTGAGAAGTATGTTAAGTTATACACCTATATTCTTTCATTATGTGTATATACATCCCCTTTTGCATGTAATATCATGAATTTATTCATACTCATGATATTTTAATTATCATTTTATGTTATTCCTTCATGGGGCTTATCAACCAAGGTTACCAAAGTGGTAAGGTATTTATGTTGCAATCTCATTATTTATTAGGATTTTCTATGATTAAGTCTCAAATGTTGATATATCATGATCTACCTATAAATAATTATCTTGCATTTTATTATCCTATATTTATTCATGATATCTTCAAGTAATGGTAATATTTTTCCACTCTTTGATACTTATTTTAATTAATAAAAAATTAAGAAACTTTGACTTTATTTATCTCTTCGGTTACAAATCTATTTTCTTCCAATACAATGTTTTCTAGAAAAGTTTTAAATTTTTTTAAATGATATTTTAAGATAATTTTCAAGGAAAAGGATTTTGAAAAAATTTTATGATTTAAAAATTATTTTATATGATTTTTAAATCTTCCATCATAAGTTTTCAAAGTTATTTTTAGAGAAAAAGGTTTTCAAAAATGTTTTATGATTTAAAAAGATTTTTACAAATCAGAAAGGATATTTACATCAAGATATTTTTTAAATGAACTTTCATAATTATTTTCCAACTAATATTTCATATTTTGGTGTTACCTATTCCTTATTGTGGATATGATTCGAGGATACCATTCATATTCTTTCTCTGAATGGTTTATGTTTTGATGGCATGATGTTTATGAAACTCATTTCTCTTCCATGGGTTATACACTAATAAAATTATTATGAAACCTGATTATTTTCATGGGTTATACTATGGTTAAATGATTATGAAACCTTTCTCTTCACTACAGGTTATGACATGATGAAATGTTTAAGATATCCATTTCATTGCATGGCATATTATATGATTAATGTTTATGATATTATGGCACACATAAATATGGTTTTCATTATAATATGGGTGGGACCAATATCTCCCTCCAATGAATTGGTTAAATATTTATAGATCTCATGATATAGACATGGATGGAATGGGGAGTGAACTTGTTATAGTAATACATGGATAGAACCGGGAGTCAACCTTGTATGGTAAGATAGGGCTGGAATGAGAAGTGAACTCATTAGAGTAAAAGAATTTATCTGTTGATGGCCTTGGAAGCGATACTTGACCGATATGGTAATGATTTTCAATGATTTTCTTTATGCTAAAAATTCCATGCCTTATTCTAATATTATACTCTCATGATCCATTTTCTTTGATTTACCTATGATTCATGCCATATAAACTACCAATATTTATTCCATGATTCAAGATTGTGATCTTTGATATACATGGTATAATTATCAAATGTTATGATCATGTTCTCATACCCTTATGATTATGTTATGATTATTTATCTCCTATTTTTACCCTTGTTAAGCATTTGATCTCATACTTTCTTATGTTTCCTTTCCCATGGTTATGAAAAAATGTATTATGTATTATATGTCTAAGAAGGGTTCTAGTTGTGAAGAAAATTGTAGGAGATGAAATATATCCCTTATGTACTGGTGTGTATATTTTCACGTTTCCAATGACACTAAACTATTATGGTCCTCTGGTGTGTGTTTATGTAATGTAATGAATATTTATAAAAAATGATGTAATGTCTATGTATGTTAAGTATGGGTCGCTATAGTTGGTATCAAAGGATTGGTTTAGTTAACTTTTAGAAACTAGTATTAGAGAACCTTATTGATATACCTAAGGGAATGTATAATGATAAGTCTAAAGATGATTCAAAGTATAATAAAATTCCCAGGAATTTTGGTAAATGGTATAGTGAGTGGTTTCTTAGAAATAAATCCCTATCGGGATACCATAAGTGGATGTGGGTTTGTCATAGATGTGCATAGGGGTAAAACTCCTGAAAACATTGTCTTGATAAAGACTCGATCAGGAACTAGTGTATAACAATGGACCTTTCTATACACCTAGTTTGGAACTCTTAGGGGATATGCTTTAGAAATTCACAAACACTTTACAAACCAACATGGAGGATTTAAATATAATGTGACTATCAATGACCTAAGATAAAGCAAATTTGTCATATATTAAATAAGGTTTCAGGATTTATACATCTTATATGTTATTTTTCATGATTATGTGGTTCCCAATCATGATTACTATTTATTACACTATGATTTTTGGTTTTAGTCAATGGTTGGAACTCAAACGGAACTGCATTAATGCTGAGTGTGATGAACAATGAAATGATATTCCTCTTTAGAATCCAAATTTTATGGGATATGTAATAAAAAATCTCATCATAATTCTCACACAACTTTCTCAAGATATGAATCATGATGAACTTTCAAATGATAAAAGAAATTAACAACATTATTTTGAGACCTTCATGAGGAAACATCCTCCTTCCTTCAGTGGAAATGTTGTTCCACTAGTTTCGGAACAATGGATCAGTACCACTAAAAATATATTTTCAGTTCTCCACTTTTTGAAACATGAATAAGTCATTTTGACTATCTACCATTTATAAGGTGAAGTAGATCAGTGGTGAACTATTATCAAGATAAAACACAAGAAGATGAAATTGAATCCATATATTGGAATGATTTCAATAACTTGTTTTTAAAAAATTACTTTCCTCATATTATTTATATGAAGTGGTAAAATGAGTTACTTGAGTTAAATAAAAAGGATAATGAATCTGTTGATAAATATGAGGCTAATTTAAGAATAATTTTTCGGTATTCTTATGTTATTATCATCCAACCTTAAACTAAGATTGATAGATTCTTTAGTGGATTAAAACAAAGTCTCCAAAGGGTGTTATCCATAAGATACTTTATTACCTATGAAAATATTGTTTGATGTTCTGTCAAGTTGAAAATTTAGTTTGGAGTTATGTATCAACCACGTAGTTTTGAAAAGAAAATGAATATGGAGTTCAAAGGAAAATCTAAAAACCATGGAGAGAAAAATATGATATTTACTTTATGCTCAAAGTATGGGAAGAAGCATGGAATAAATTATATTAAGGGGACTAATTGATGTTTTAAGTGTGTAAGGGAAGGTCATAGAAAAATTTATTGTTGAAGTAATGGGAAGAAGTTATCTAACAATTTGGATAGAGAGAAATCTAAACTGATTGAATCTCCCTTACTTTAGTTATTCAAGACTAAAGAGAAAAGGAATAATGATAAATAATTCCCAAAATCAAGGGTTAATGGTTATTATAGATGTTATCAGCCTCTTAATATGAGGCATAATGGGAAATATCATGTTATCACTATTTCTAATAAGGGGTGAGATAACGATGTGGTGAAAAGTAAACTTATTACCCACTCTAAAACTGTTAATGTCTTATTTAACTCTAGATTTACCCATTATTTCATATATAAATAATTTTATAAGGTTGTCAAGATTCCACCCAACTTATTAGATGTATAATTATCACTAAAAACTTTAAATGGTATTATTATCTCATCTCAAATCTATGATTCCTCTCTAGTTGAAGTTGCTAAGAATTTGCTTCCTGCAAGTCAAGTCATTCTTCCTTTGGATGAATCCGATGTTATCCTGGGAATGTATTTGATTTATCTATATAAATCACTCATCAATTTACAAGGAAGGTAATTCATGTTTTATATTCCAAATAAACATATTATATTTCATCAATGTGGAAATAATTATGAACTTATGATGGAGATCATATCCATTATATAGGTCTTAATTCCCATTCAGAATGGGTGTTCATCTCAAATAGATGGAGAGAAATTTGACATCAATTGTATTCCTATTGTGTGGAAATTTTTTAATGTATTTATGGAAGATTTTTCTATTATTCCACCAAAACACGATGTTGAGTTCTTAGTAGAACAAATAACTGGTGCCACACCAACTTCAAAGTCTCCCAACATAATGGTGTTGATTGAGTTACAAGAATTGAATAAGTGACTCTGGGAAAACCTTGATATTGGATTCATTCATCCAAGTGTGTCACTATGGGGTGAACCTATTCTTTTTTAGAAATTAGGATGGATTTATGTGACTATAAACTGATTATTGGGAGTTGAACAAGATCGTGATAAAGAAAAAGTATCATCTTCGTTGTATTGATGACTTTTTGATGAACTGTGTAGATATTGATACTTTTCTAAGATTAAAATTCATTCTATATATCATCAATTGAGGGTTAATAAGGAGAAGACACCCAATATGGAATTATGTACAAGGTATGGACGTTATGAATGTATAGTGATTCCATTCAGTCTCACTAATTCACCTTATATCTTTATTGATTTAATAAATATATTTATTAGAAATTACATAGATTAGTTTTTGGTAGTATTTATAGAAAATATTATTATCTACTCAAAGAAAAAGGAATATATTTAAGATCACTTGATAAATGTACTAAAGATCATAAGGAAGAATAAACTATATAAAAATTTTATAAAGTGTGAATTTTGGTTGCAAATGGTTTTATTTTTTGGTCGCATAATCTCAAGAGAGGGTATATCATTATATCCATCAAAGATAATGGCTATTGAATTTTTTCCCAGATTAACCACCATGATTGAGATCTATATTTTTTCTATTTTTATCTATATATTATTTATGGTTTTTTTATAATTCTCCATTTCTATCTAATCCACTGACCAAGTTAACTCAGAAGGGAGCTAATTTCTTCTAGACAGATGAATGTGAGGAAAATTTCAAGGAACTGAATAGAATATTATTCAGTGCACTTATTATTACATTTCACTATAGTAGACAAGGGTTTATGATCTATAGTGATGAATCCAAGAAGATATTTGAATGTTTTCTTATGCATCATGATATGGTTATGGATTATAAATCACAACAATTTAAGATTTGTGAGAAAAAATACCCAACTCATGATTTGGACTTAGCAGTGGTAATTTTTTCATTAAATATATGGAGGCATTATATATATAGAGAAAAGTGTGATATATATACTAATCATAAAATTTTAAATCATATATTCACAAATAATGAGTTTAATATGATCAAAATAAGATGATTAGATGTGATTAAGGATTATAACTACACAATACATTACCACCTTGGGAAATTGAACAAGGTGGTTGATGCTTTGAGTCAAAAGGATCATGATAGCTTATCCATTATGAGGATTAAAAAATGTCTAATATTTCTGTATTTAAAAATTATGGATCTAAAAATACTGATGGAATGTAAAAAAATCATGTTCAATCGATTATTAAACTATGTATCCTAGTAAATATTAAATTAGTGAAGAAGGAAGATGTAGAGATTCAAAAGAAGGATAGAAATGTTCCTTAATTTAATATGGATCGTGATAAAATGATAAGGTTTAGGAAAAGTGTATTATTTCCTTCTATACCATATTTCAAGAAAAAGTTGTCAGATTAAACTCATATTTCTTCATTCTCTTTTCACCCTAGAAGTACAAATATTTATAGTGATTTGAAAGTATACATCTGGTGGGATGGCATGAAGAGAGATATTTTAGAGTTTTTATCTTAGTTCTTGGTATGAAATCAATTAAAGGATAAAAGACAAAATTCTAATGGTATTTTTCATTCATTACCCATAACATAATGTAAATGGGAAAACACCACCATATATTTCTTCTTTGGACAACCCAAAATGTCTAATGGGCATAATTTTGTATGGGTTATAGCTGATCCCCTTACTAATTCATCACACTTCATCTCTATTAGAGAAGACATCTCTCTAGATCAGATTAATGGGATATACATTATAGATGTTTTAAGGTTCCATGGAGTATCAAATTCCATTGTATCTGATCGAGATCTGAGTTTTACCTCAAAGATCTGGTGAAGTCTTCAGTAATCCCTTGATACAAAGTTGACTTTCATCATTGCGTATCATCATCCCCAGATAGATGGTTAGTATGAAAGAAAAATTAAAACCCAGGAGGATATGTTGAGATCTTATTCATTAGATTTCAAAGGTGTTTGGGATCAACATCTTCCTCTAGTTGAGTTTTCTTACAGCTATATCATTCACTCAGTAAATTAGATGGCTCCTTATGAATACCTCTATGTAAATAAATGTAGATCTCCAATATACTGAAATGAAGTTGGAGAAAGAAATCTATTAGGACCTGATATAAATGAATAAATGTCAAATAAGGTTAAATCTATTTAGTAGCACATCAAGGAAGTTCATAGACATATAAAATTTATAAGGAAATCACTAGATTGGCCTGGAATTTGAAGTTAGTGATATGGTGTTTCAAATAATTTCTCCTTGGTAGAAGGTTATGAGATTCGGGAAGAAAGGGAAATGAAGCCCTAGGTGTATTGGTCCATTTTAAATTGTTGATTGTATCAGTATGTGTAATGTCCTAGATTTTTCCATGTATTATTTTTAAATATTATATGGATGGATTTTGAGACTGGGCTCTTAGACAGCGTGTGATTCTGAGACCCATTGTTTCTCAAATAAATTTTTGAAATTTATTAAAATATTTAATATCATACATGCTTTTAGTTTTCCAAAAAAATTGGAATAACTTCTAAATGGGTTCCCATATCATAAATCTTAGGGAACCATTGAGTTTAGACGTTTGGTTTTACCCTAGGCACGATCTAACATTGGTTGATGTGGGTTATTTGTGGAAAATTCATCATAGACATTTAAATGAATAAAATATATTAAGAAAAATTATTTTATTTTATTTTTTGACACAATGAGGTAGTTTATCCTCAAACAATACTTTTTTCCATAAATCTATGGTTATCCACATAACCCTGGAATTCTATAGAGACATTGGAGAGAGAACCTCTGAAGGGTCCTTCTAAATAATGTCAAATCGGTGATTAGTGCACACTAATCTTGACAAATCTTTCCAACGATGATGACATGGAGACCGTTCTTCATCAGCAAAAGATCTGAATCAATGTAGGGAAATTGATTTAATTCATTTATTCCTTGTTCTTTATTCCTATGATGAATACGGACAAATACATGAACAAATTGATCTGTGGTTCAATAATATTTGTAGGATGGGAGTATTTTTTCAGGATTTATTGGTAGTTTGATATTGAGATTTATTTGGATTCATTTATCATTCTATCAATGACAATCCAAGATCGATGCGAACATTGATTGAGGTTCTTCCCTCTTGATTTTTATGTTCTTTTCTCCCCTGGTTCATGTGTTCTTTGCTTTTCCCCATGATTTAAACCACTTTGTGAACAATCTATCATTGAACCTTTGATCCTTGGTGCAACGATCATAACTAGTAGATTTGGCATCAGGATGACTCAACAGATGTGCGACGGTGGGTTTGGAAGATGATCGAACAATGGTGGGTAATAAATTCTCATTCTTCGATAGTAACAAAGAACATATAAGATCAAATTTTCCAAGCCAATTGAAGGCCATAATCTCACAGATTCCGTGTTAGGGTAGCAAAAGGACCCTATATCAATATTTTCAAGGTGAACCAAATACGTGAACGAGATATAGGAGATCAATTGTGCGAGCAGGAGGAAGAATATGAGTTTTTGGAAAAACCCAACACAAATGGCTTATAGTCATTGAATACACTGCATTTAGTCCTTGACAATATGGCATGTAGTCCGATTTAATGGACTTGATATGTAATTTAGGAAGTACATGGATACAGGGTGGGGTACATGGGTTACCAACACAGTATGTACTCCCCCACTGATATGTCCTAGATCAGTTACTCGGGCTACCCTAGATACTGGTACATGGGTGGGGATACACTGGTTAATGTCGTGTATGGGCACACAACCATAGTACACAAGTAGACCCTGGATGAAATAACATGGCGTGTAACCCTTATACACATTGTGTAATCATCATTTAAATGACATGGTTTGAATGACATGGGTCATTTCACATGGGTAGTACCCATGGTCAAGGGACACAGTGTTTTTTCCTTCTACATGTCGTGAACCCCTCCTTACATGGATTGATTCTCTTGTCCTTCATATCATGGACATGTTTTGTTAGGTTTCATTCTATTTATTGTTTACCTGAAGGTTGGTATGGATCATTTCCTACACCTAGGACTATGATCCCTTCAGTATGACATCATGAATAGAGTTGTTAGAATCCCCCTAAGAGGGTTGGAGTGGGATCTTCTATTCATATTTATTCCCTAGGTGGAATTATAGGTATTGACATGAAAAATTCTATTCATGCACTGATCCTCTACATATAAGGTTAATCCAAATTGAGTTTTTTGTATCACCTCATAGCCCTAGTTTTGATCCCCATTAGTTGTATTTTATTCTATTTGGACTATCAACATATGTTTCTAGGGAAAAAACTGACAAGAAATACCTCTCTAAGGTACATCATCAGTGTTATCGAACTTAGGGGTGTGTTCTCCTCGATGGGTGCTTCATGGAATCTTCAAGCTAGAATTATAGGACTGGTATAATATGCTTGTGAAATACCTCTATATGATGTTTCATGGATTGAGTATATCTAGATATTCTTTTTATATGTGTTGTAGACATATACATGTGTAGAGTTGATTATACATTCCTTTTTTGTATTGATTTGTGGTTTTCATGTGTCCTACTAAGTATTTTTATTCTCACCCCTACACAAGATTTTACCGCACGTGTCATGTCTTGTGCAGACAATCAACATTTTGATAAAACCCTAGGTGGATGAGGACCAGATAGTTCTTAGTGAGACTGGATAGACCAAGGTGTGTTCTTATGGATTTTATATAGTATCCCCAGTACCTATTACTTATAGGTTCATATCATGTTACAAACTTCTTATCATGGGATTTTATTTGGCCCTATTTACTTTACTTTACTTCCTATCATACTCTGGTTGTGGGATATAGTTGTATGCATGCATTGGTTACTTAGTGGTTTTTAAATTTCATAATTTTGTGGGATTGGAGATTTGTGAATGCGTACAGGTATATAATAAATTCCTCCCATGTTAGTGATATGCCTACTCGGTGCTAGACACCAACCCCTAGCCTATTGGAGTTGATCTTGGGGAGTCGCGGCACAAGCTACACTAGGACGGGTAGTGATAGAGCATTATTAGAGCTATTCGGTTCTACATTAGTATCGAAAGACTATGAGATTGGTTTGGGGAAACATTGTTACATGTTTCGAGTTTAGTTTTCAAGCCATGGACTAAATTGTTGGTGCGACAACCGATGTATCCATACACCAAGACTCTGATAACCTTCTTTTTGACTTGGTACATGAGAACATTGGTTGTAGGGAAAACAATTGTTCATGCATCATATAAGAATATTTTGTGGTTCCACTTCCTTCTTGATTAAGCTATCCATATATAATCATTGATTTTGGTTTATCTTTTTGGTTTCAGGATGCCTCTTCAATGTAAACTAGCTAGGATTCAACAACTTGATCACGAGTGTAACGTCCCGGTTCTGGGTGCCGCCCAAAGGTGCCCTGAACCCGGTTGGTCACATAACCTCTAGTACATTTCCCCAAATTCCAGAGGCTGCTGACTAGTAGTGAGGGACAAGTTATGATAGTGGGGAAACTATTCCCTCATTGGAAGAGTATACACAATAGAATAAATAATAATAATCAATAGTTGAAGCAGTAACACCATACAACAAAGTAAATAGTGGAATAATGACAGTATAAAACAACTAAATATATATATATATATAAACAATGCATGTCACATTTATCTGATAAACCATCTAAACAAGTCACAATGATATAAATACAATACTAAAACCAAATTATAGAAAACAGTAAACTCCAACAGCATTGCAAGCCTCATCTTGGTCCCTTTCTCTCCATCTTTGACAACAATCAGGTACCTGAGGAAGAAGGGCACCTTCCATTATCTATACCTACAACCATATAATCTATTTGGGTCCAAGAGAATGTCCCAAACTGGGTGTGAGATGAATCCCATTCGAAAACCAACAAAAGATATGTGCTTAAATGTCAGTGAATATATATAGCAGGAAATATGAAAAATGAAGCAATAAACTAGGAAGTACTCAAAAGTAAACAATCCTACAGTTTCCAATTACATCTATTTATATTTATTAATTATTCAATCCATTTAATAATTTAGCCTCAGGATCCAATCTAAGATATGTATCCCCTTGTATAGTAATAACAAACAGAAATATAAAAAGACCATCTAAACAACCAAGTATGACTGAGTCCAAGCTTGTGTTATGGCTTTTAAGACTCTTCACAATCATTCAAACATCCATAAGCAACCCTCTGGGAAAGTTCTAATACTCTAACCCCTCTATTTTAATAAATCATCAATTCTGTAATATAAGGACCCTCTGAGAAATATCACACAGTCTGACCTCTTTGGTCTTATATATCATCAATTCTATAAATAAATAATCTCTGGGAAAGCTCACATAGTCTAACCCCTTTGGTCCATTTTTCACTAGTCATTTACAAATGACCTCATGGGTAGCTCTCACAACCAATACCCCATTGATTTTCATAGAAATAATAAAATATAATGACCCCTGCAAGATCTCATATTCAATTCCCTATGGTCTAACATTCATTTAATAACAACCCTCACGGTAGCTCCCATTGTCTAACCCCTCTGGTCAATGACCACCCGGTAGCTCTCATAGTCAATACCTCTGGGTCAACATAGCAACAATTATACAGAAATGACCCCACCATGCGAATATCTCATAGTAAATTCCCCTTTTCCATACTTTTACAATGTGAAATGCATGCATCTAAAATAAACAATAACTCCATCCTAAGAAAACTAGGTATGGAAAAAAAATTAAGCATAACATGCTTTCTAGACCCAATGGCCAATAATAAATCAAACATGGGAAAAAAACCCATAATCAATGTAATAAAACCTATGCATAATCAATAACCCTTTCTCAATAAAACACACCATAATCGGTCTTAAACAGGGTTAAATTCCATAACACACAATACCCTAAACATGGGTATTCAGCACTTTTAGAATATATAATCCAAATAAAACCAATAAAAGGTACAGACCACCTAACTTGATGTTGTACAATGAACACTATAGAACATCGGCCCTTGAATCATCCTAGAATGACGTAGATATACAAAAAGGTTAAAATCAGTCAACCTTGGATAACTCAAGAGAGAGGATAAATCATGAAGATAGGATCTAGGGAAAGATAGAACTCACCGGTGGGAATCCAACGTGCCTGGCAGCATCTCAATCAGAGCTCAGATGGAGGAACCAGAGGAGATTGAAGATATTCAGCCATGCTTTACTCTCCTATATGAAACATGGGGAGAAGAAAGTGGTTCTAGACATGAGATGTGATTCATCACCGATACAACAAATAAAAAGAAAAGTACACATACTAAGGGTGGAGAAGAAGAAACTTCAATCAACTCTGGCCAATATGATTGTACGTCGGTCTTGCTCTCCCAAGTCTCGTCTTGTACTCGTTTGTGCTGCCATAGTACTCATACCAGAGGAACAAACTAACCATAGAAAACCATTGTGTTGCGATCGACAATCTAAATAGGGTTCTCCATAAAGGATGCATCCACCTCTAAATCAACCTCATCAGGTTAAAAAACATGAGACAAGTCTAAAAAGTAATGTCGTATCGGAGAAACATGAAAGACGTTGTGCATAGCTCGGTACATCTAAGGTAATTACAACTGATAGGCAACTGAACTGACTCTCTCCAAAACCTCAAATGGCCCGATGTATCTCCGTGAAAGTTTCCCCTATCTTGTAATCATCTTGTATCCCAACCTCGGCATGACACATAAGAAGACTTCATCTCTAACCTCGAATTCCATAAGTCGTCTCCGTCAATCATCATAAGATTTATGGCGATACTATGTAGTATACATCCTCTTTTGAATCAACTCCACCTACTCAGTGGTCTCTTGGACAATATGAGGTCCTAGTAAAGCTGCCTCTCCTGCCTCCAACCAACATAGGGGTGATTGGTATGTCCTACCATACAAAGCCTTGTAAGGTTCCATCAGAATCATCACCTAAAAACTTTTATTGTAGGAAAACTCTACCAGTGCTATATGTCTCTCCCAAGAGCTCTCAAAATCTAAGACACATGATCGAATCATGTCCTCCAACACCTGAAATGTGTAAACGGACTGGCCATCAGTCTAAGGATGGTAAGATGTACTCAAAAGTACCTATGTACCCAAAGCCCTTTGTAGTACCTAACAGACACGATAAGTAAATTGGGTGTCCTTATCTAAAACAATAGAGTGAGGAACCCCATGAAAACTTACAATCTCTTAGATGTACAACCTTCCAATCTCATCAAAACTGAATATTTCCTTAATCATAAAGAAATTTGAATCCTTTGTGAGTCTTTCAACAAAAACCCCAACCACGTCATTTCCTCAAGGATACCTTGGTAAACCCTTCAATAAATTCATCGCTACATCATTACACTTCCACTTGGGAATGGATAACTCCTATAATAGCCCTATTGGTCACCGATTCTCCACCTTCACATGCTGATAGGTGGAACATATCATAACAAAACCAGCAACATATCTCTTTATACCTAGCCACTAATACTGACGGTGTAGATCTCAATCCATTTTGTTGAAACCAGGATGAAATTCCCAATGTGAGGAATAAAAATACCTCAATAACTCATCATTT
This sequence comes from Viscum album, assembly GCA_963277665.1. NCBI lineage: Eukaryota > Viridiplantae > Streptophyta > Magnoliopsida > Santalales > Viscaceae > Viscum > Viscum album. Next base: position 283,164,804 of record OY728151.1, on the reverse strand, counting down.
ATGTCTAGTGACACACATATGCATCCATAAAAACTCAAGACCTCATCCTCATCTACAATCAACCCAGGAGTAGGGTCCTCTCCAAACACACTCTCTCATAGGACTAGGCCTTCAAAATTTGATAGCTTCATCATTTTCACTTGATCCAATAGAGTAGAGGTAACAGCTATAGAAGAAATAAATGTTGTCCCCTCCTCTCATGAACCTCCAAGTGCATCTCAGAGAATATATCCATAAGCTACCACTCACTGATGGCCTCCTGAACTACCTATATCTGAGTCCTCTTTCTCAACACATCAGCCACTACATTTCCTTTTCCAAGCATGTAGGTAGGATCAAATCAAAATAATGAAGGTACTAAACCCACATTAGTTTTCTCAAATTCATATCATTCTAAGTAAAGATATACTTGAGACTTTTATGGTCAGTGTATAATAAAAGATTCTCTCCCAAAAGATAATGTCTCGATCTGCGAAAAGCATTCACAACTACAGAAACTCGAGATCATGCATCAGGAAATTCCTCTCATGTGGACTCAACTACCGAGACTCATATGAAATTACTCCTTCCCCTTACATAAGCACTTCCCCTACCCGATACCTAACGCATCATAGTAAATGGTTTAACTCTTTCCCATCTCTAGAAAAATAAGTATCAGTGCTAAATTCAATCATCCTTTCAGCTCCTGAAAGGATGAATCATTGAAATCTATCCATAAGTACATAGCACCCTTCTTAGTTAGGCCTCTCATTGGTGCTTCTAAGAAAGATAAGTCTTGTATAAAGAACCTATAGTAACCATCTAGCCCCAGAAAACTCCATACCTCAATGACGTTCTTTGACTGCTCCTAGGAAACTAATTCTCTCACTTTCTCTGGGTTTTCATTCAGTTTATGGTTTTTTATTGGGTGAAGTTTTTAGGGTTCACACTTAGCCTTTAAAAGTGTCATTTAAAAATACAAAAAAATGGATTATGGATCTCACTTTCTCTAGGTATATTGATACTCCAATATCAGAGATAACATGACCCAAGAAGTGAATTTGGTCCATCCAAAAGTGTAATTTTAAAATCTTAGCATATAATTTATGCTCTCTTAGTGTACTCAAAATTATCTCTAGATAGATGGAACGGTTTTGTCGAGTGTGAGAGTACAACAAGATATCATCAAAAAAGACTACCATAAAAGAATCAAAGTAGGGATGGAACACTAATTTCATCAGTGCCATGAAAACTACTAGTGCGTTCGTGAGACCAAACGGTATAACCAGATACTCCTATAGACCATACCTACTCTGAATAGTTGTAAAAGGTATATTTTATGATCTAACGTGTAATTGATGATAACTAGATCTCAAGTAAATCTTCGAGAACACCTGATCTCCTCGTATCTGTTCAAAAATATCATCAATCCTCAACAAGGGATAACAGTTCTTGACTTTCAACTGGTTTAGCTTCCAATAATCCACACAAATTCTAGGGTAACATCTACCTTCTTCACAAATAGGACAGGAAAACCCCATGGAGAAGTATTGGGTCAGATGAACCCATTTTTCTGAAACTCCTATAACTATTTCTTGACCTCTTATAAATATGGTGTATCCATCCTATAAGGAGTAATGGACGTCGATGCCACTCCTGGAACAATATTAATATATAAATCTACCTCTCTCTCTGGAGGTAAACCTAAAATTTCATCTGGGAAGACATATCCGAAATGATCCACCACTGGAGGAAGCATAGTCTATGAATTCCCCTGGTCATATGGATATAAACTAGAAATATGGTCCGTAAATATTCCCAACCCAAGATGATCGGGTCCAACTCTTCTCTCCTGGACATCCCATTCTCCCTTGTGTATGAAAGACACACCCTCTTGTGATGTGAAACTCACCCTATAGTGATAGCAGTCAACAAAGGTATGAAAGGATACTAACCAGTCCATTTCAAGAATGACATTTAAGCTTATCATCTCTAATACATAGAGGTCCCAAAATAAGTGACACCCACCAACCTCAAGAGGTAACTCCTTGCACTAACATAGACTAGTCTTCCTAATCCTTAATAGAGATTCTAGTTTCATGAAATCCTCAGATGTAAAGATGTAGAGCCAAAGGATCCCCATAATGGCAGCAGATATAAAACTATGGGAAGCCCCTGTATCAAAAATAGAAGAAGCTAAAACTGAGGCAACTTAGATCGTACCTCTAATCATAGAGGGTCTGGGATCCTGCTCCTATTGGGTCTGCTCCACTACAAAAGTATGACCTATACCATGACCCTATGACCCTACCTAACTACCTTGAGCTAATCTACCCGGTTGTTGCTGAAAGCCTTCAAACTGGATACCACATCCATGACCTCCTCCTCGGCCTGAATGGTCTAACGAACTCCAATTCCATAACTAAGGAGAAATTGGTGGTCCTGCTCCTGAATGTGGAGTCATAGTATAACCCATATCACTCATTATTGGTGAGAAAAAACAAAAAAATGTTGCAGATGGACCATCCTGCCACAAGACCGACACTCAATTGGGTCCTTCGAGTAATATGGTCTCATATGCCCACTCTTCCCACACTTGTAGCATACCACCAGGATACCTGAAGAAACATCATTTTAAATATCCCTTTATCACTTCATGTTTTCAATAGAAGGAGTACTAGTCTTGGATGTTGAACCACCCTGGATCGTAGCTCCCAACTCCCACAGATTGCGATCAGTAATCAGTATCAGGTTCACTATAGCATTCACTGAAGTGAACCTGAAGAAATTCACCTATGATCAGATGTTATACCTAATAGAATCCTCAAAATTCCTAGTCAATGATTACTCATCACCTCCCAGAATAGGTGTGAAGTGTTGAAGATCTGTAAAATGAGAAGAGTACTCAATCATTGAAATAGAGCCCTACTCCAAATGCATGAACTCTTGGGATCAATCTTCCCTCAATTTCTCTGTGTAGAATTTTTCATAGAAGGTCCTCGGAAACTCTTCCCAAGCCATATCCCAATGATGACCTTCCTGTGAGATAACATTACACCATATCTTGGAGGAATCACATAGCATATACATCACGAGCTTCACCCTCCTCACTAGGGGCATCTCCAGAGGCTCAAAGATAGAAATCATGGCCTCTAACCATGACTCTACAGCATGTGGTACTCCATATTTAGAAAACATGGGAGGATTATGCAATTGGAATACCCGTGTTAGAACTTCTATAGATGGGGTAGGATGCAGTTCTCCCAGAAAAGGCTGTAAAATCTTTAAAAATCCTTCACAGAACTGTGCATCAACACCTGCATCTAGTATAATAGTTGGTGCCAAGACATGCATGATTGGAAGATCTGTTGGTAGTCCTTGATCTACCATTTCTAGTGTATGATCATTGACTTGTATCTGGCGTACAACCAGAGGACGTCTCGATGGCATGACTCTACAAGTTTAATCTCACACCTTAGTTCAATATTATCAGGGACAACAACTTATAAGTGCAAGAAGTAACAGGGGAAGAAACATTCATGTTTTACAAAAACAGGGTTACATGGTGTGTATAACCCCTACACGGCGTGTTCCCTTAAGCCTTTAACATGGAATGTACCTCTTCCAAACCTATTTGTCTAACACCCTTACACATGTCATGTCCCTCTTGAGACACATCATGTACTTGAATCTTCCCTCCTACCCACGTACTTCTACATGGATAGAACTACACGGTTCTATCATTGGTAACACTACATGGCATGTTCACCCTAGACATGGTATGTACTAGTTATGTTCCATCTACCTATATTGTTGGTCACATAGTCAGTTACACGGTCGACTATACACAACATGCTTAAGCTAGACACAGCATGTACAACCTAAGTTTCATCCACCTGTTTCGTTCATCACACAGCCGGATACACGGTTCTTTACAACACAACATGTACAATCTAGACACGGTATGTTCTACAAAAGTTTCCCAACCCTGTGTCTCTGATCACACAGTCATTCACATGGTCAAGCATTACACAATGTGTACTACTAGTTCATGATGTGTACTTAAGAAAAATTAGTTCTTCCAGGACATAAGAACACATGGAGTGTGTTCATAATGTCACATGTTGTGTTGTTTGGATTTCCATATAGTAGGCCTCAGAAACTTCTCTGGAACCCTTAAAAACTTAGAATTTTGTCCAAGTCATGAAAAATTTTGACCCTTGAGAGCCAATACTCCCACGAATCAAAGTTTATAATTTTTATTCATATTATAACTTGAAAAAATTCATTTAAAGTTCAAACATGATCAACCAAATTCCAATCCAAGAGGACCCATAACACCTCAGGGACCCAAGTTTGGCATCCATCTAAATGAAACTTTACATATTCCAATACCCAATCAAAATAGAAGGTATTATATCACAATATCTATCACAACAACATGCATATCTATCACAACATCTATCACAACAGCATGAAATCAGTAATTCACCCTAAATGCAAGGACAATAATGCATGACATGTGATCTCTATCAAGTGCCTATATGATGCATGAGATGGAATACCCTCATCTCATTAGGTTGCAACAGAAATAGAACCTCAATAATATCAAATATAACAACAAAAAACAAGTGAATCACCCAATAGTGAAATCAAATCAACTATAACAATTGCAAAACCAAAAAAAAATTCAATATTCGAGGTAACTTGGTTTTTCCCTATATGCGGGTTAGCTACTCCTAGGACTAGCTTTTTACCAACTACCCATTCCTTTCTATCCCTATCTATAGGCTCCAAACATTAAGGGAAAGCAGAAATAAACTCCATTGATACCACTTTGTAATGTTCTAATTATGGATGCCGCTTAAAGGTGCCTTGAACCTGGTTGGTCAGATAACCTATAATGCATTTTCCCAAACACCAGAGGTTCCGACTAGTAGTGAGGGCCAAGGACTGATATTGGGGAAACTATTCCCTCATTGGAAAAGTATACATAGTGTAATAAACAATAATAATCAATAGCATAAGTAGTAATACCATACAACAAAGTAAACAGTGAAAGACTAATAGTATAAAACAACTACAACATATATATATATATAAATAAATTATGCATGTCACATGTATCTAGAAAATCATCCAAACAAGTCACAATGATGGAATTACATTACTGAAACCAAATTATAGAAAATAGTAAACTCCAATAGCATCGCAAGCCTCATCTTGGTCTCATGATCTCCAGCGCCGACTGTAATCAAGTACCTAAGGAAGAAGGGTGTTTTCCCTTATCTATACCTCCAACCATATAATCTATTTGGGTCCAAAAGCATGACCCAAATAGGGTGTGAGATGAATCCCAGTAAGAAACCACCAAAATATCTATTCCTATGTGTCAGTGAATATATATAGAAGACAATATTCAAAATAAAGCAATAAACTAAGAAGTACTCAAAAGTAAACAATCCTACAGTTTCCAATTACATTCATTTAAATTTATTAATTATTCAGTCCATTGAATAATGTAACCTTAAGATCTAGACTAATATCTATATCCCCTTTCATAGTAATAACAAATAGATGTCTCAAAATACTATCTAAATAACCAAGTAAGACCGATTCCAAGCTTTTTCTTTGTCTTGGTAGACTCTTCACAACCATTCAAAAATTAATAAGAAACCCTCTGGGAATGTTCTCACAGTCTAACCCCTCTGGTTTAATAAATCATCATTTTAGTAATATAATGGCCCTCTGGGAAATCTCACATAGTCTAACACCTTTGGTCCTACATATCATCAATTCAATAAATAATGACCCTCTGGGAAAACTCACACAGTTTGATCCCTTTGGTCCACATAACACTAGTGATTTACAAATGACCTCCTGGGTATCTCTCATGGTCAATACCTTATTGGTCTACATAGTAACAATAAAATATAAGGACCCCTAGAATCTCCCCCAGTCAATGCCCTATGGTCCAACATTCATTTAATAGTGACCCTCTGGGTATCTCTCATGATCTAACCCCTCTGGTCAATGACCACCCAACATCACTCATATTCAATACCTCTGGGTCAATATAGCAACAATTATACCTAAATGACTCTACCTCAAGAAGATATCACATCCAATTATCCTTTTCCATACATTCACAATGTGAAAAACATGCATCTAAAATAAAAAATAACATCATCCTAACAACACTAGTCATGGAAAACAAATCAATCCTAACATACTTTCTAGACCCAATGGCCAATAATCAATCAACCATGGGAAACACAGCCATAAAAAAGGAAACAAACATTATGCATAATCAATAATCCTTTATCAATAAAAAACACCATAACAGGTCTTAAACAGGGTTAAATTTCATAACACACAATACCCTAAACATGGGTATTCAGCACTTGTAGCATATATAATCCAAAGACAACCAAAGAAAGTCACAAACCACCTACCTTTATGTTATATGATGAAAAATCTAAAATTTAGACCCTTGAATCATCCTAGAAGTATGTAGTTATATAAAAAAGTTAAAATCATTCAACCTTGGATAAATCAGGAGAGAGGAGAAATCATGAGCATGGGCTCTAGGGAAAGAGAGAACTCACCAGTGGGAATCCAACGCACCCGACGACATCTCAATCAAAGCTCATACAGAGGAATGAGAGGAGATCGAAGATCTTAGATTGTACATCGCTCTCCTGTATGAAACATGAGGAGAATAAAGTGTTTCTGGACATGATACATGATTCTACACCGATATGACAAATAAAAATAAAATTACACGGCGTGTTCATTTAATGTACATGACCTGTACTTTTAAAACTTCCCTTTTATTCCTTTTCCCTAAAGAACAACGCAAAATAAAGATCGATAATTGAAATGAAGATTTGGGTTCTTACAAAAAGTATGAACTCCTCAGTGGTGGGGCTTTGATACAGGGACCAGTTCCCCAAATGTTACCTCCTCGTGGTGCACAAGTTATACCGCCACCTATTGAGCAGCACGTGGAACCCACAGTACCAACAGATGAGGAGCGCAATTTGAGTGTACTTCATGAGTTTTATTAGTAGAGACCCCTTAGGTTCCAAGGAAATCCCAACTCACAGGTGGCTAAGTACTATATTAGGAAAGTGTCTCAAGTTTTCTATCTATTTAGGACACCAGCAGATCAAACAGTGGTCTTGGAGGTGAGCCTTCTACACGACTTAGCACAACGATGGTGGAGTTTGGTCACCCAGAATCATGATGAGCCAACTCTTTCATAGACAGTGTTCAAGAACCTCTTTATAGAGAATTTCTCACCAGTTATGTTGAGGGTTGTGATTATTCAATATCTTCTCCAACTCCATAAGGGAAGCATGATAGTAGCTGATTATTCATTAAGGTTTACCAACTTTTCTAGTTACTTGATGGATATAGTTTGAGATCATTAATTTAGGGATAAGACCTTCAAGTGAGGTATGACTAGAGAAATATGATCCAATGTTTTCCCTCTTTGCATCCCTACTTATGTTAGGGTTCTTGAGTGGGTTTTGGTGGTAGAAAGATTCTTGGTAGAGTAGATATAGTTGGTGATAGTTAGTAGTGGGAAAGAATGAGTAGAGACCTCAATAGCATGGAGTCAACATAAATATCAGGGACCTGTATGTGGGTGATGTTTCAAGATGAGGTCCCAAGATAGAGGATATACAATTTAGGGATAACAGGGTGGGTCCAGTCTTCTAAGAGAGAGGTGGTGTTATTCATGTGATGGCATGGGACATCTCGCTCGAGATTTTCCAACCTGTCATACTACTAATAAGGATAAAGTGGATAGACCACTGAAGAAAATATAGTGACAGGAGTAGTAAGATCCATAGGGAATAGGATGTGTTAGAGTAGCTGGGAGAGTAATAGGAGGTGGTCTACATTTTGTCTTGTTACCACCACCCCCCTCAGTTTTTCAATACTAGGCTCAGGGAAATGGAGGACAGGGGAGGGGATATTTTCATGTAGTCAAGGCGTATGTCCCAAGAGCTCCAAGAATGATTCAAGGTAAATATAAGTCTTTTATACATTATCTATTGTAATGGTAGACATAGGTTCTATTCATTCCTTTATATACACATATCTCATAGGATATATAGAGATTCGGGTTGAACTACTGACTAGACCCTTACGCTTGGAGAAACCTACTAGAGAAGACTTAGTGATCACACACTTATGCCGACAGTGTGACCTAACCCTTGGAAGTGATATTTTCAGTTGAAACACCTTGGTGATGATGCCAAGGCCTTATGACATCATTCTAGGTATGGATTGATTACCAAAGGTCCATGCCCAGATTGAATGTTATTGATAAAGGTTTTGGTGTGTCTATAGGGATGGAACCAGGTTTTCCTTTTTCAAAGAAGAGGAATCCCAAGCAGCGTAGGATGGACTCATTCATAAGTGGGTGAAACTGATTACTCGTCAATTGGATAGCCTAACCCTTGGTGTAGTGGATTTTGTGAGTTCCCAGTTTTTTGTAGTGGTGGTAAAGTATGAGGATGTCTTTCCTAAAGATGTTCCAGTTTTACCTCCCTATTGAGATATAGACTTCTACATTGATCTACACCATAGTATGTCACCTATATATTCATCAGCATATCGTATGGATCCCATAGATCTTCATGATATAAGGGTGTATTTGGAGAACATGTAGAGGAAGGGCTTTGTGAGACCCAATGTTTGACCCTGGGCATCCCCAGTTTGGCTTTCCAAAAAGGAATACACGATCTTGAGGTTTTGTGTGGACTACCGGTGTCTGAACTAGGTGACCATGAAGAAAAATTATCCACTAACAAGGATTGATGACCTATTTGATCAATTGAGAGGGTCACGATGGTTCTTGAAGGTTGACCTCATATCAGGCTATCACCAACTGCATGTATAGGATGTGGATATAACGAAGACTACATTCATATTTCATTACAATCATTAAGAGTCCTCGGTGATTCTCTTTGGCCTGATGAATGCCCTAGTAGTTTTCCTGGGAATAATGAACTGGATCATTCATCCTTACTTAGACCAGTTCATGGTATTCTTCATCAATGATATACTTTTGTACTTATCATCTAAGTAGGAGTATGTGAGACACTTAAGGATAGTTTTGGATGTACTCTGAGAGAACCGTCTTTAAGGAAACCTCTCAAAGTTCTAGTTTTTGATTCTTATGGTCTACTTTCTGGGACATGTTATCTCACTGGATGGAGTGGTAGTGGACCTATCCAAGGTTGAGGTGGTGTTAGCATGGGAGCCACATAAAAGTACGATAGAGGTATGGAGCTTTCTTGGGTTGGAAGGATATTAACGAAGATTCATACCTGATTTCTCCTAGATATCAGCATCCATGATAGCTTTGAATTGAAATGGTTATCCATTCATGTGGAAAGAAAGGTGTCGGTAGTATTTTCAGTAGTTGAGGTAGATTATGATGAGCGCTCCCATCTTGAGATTGTCATAGGAAGGTGTTGAGTGTGTATTGTTCTATGATGCATCAGGAATCAGGCTTGGTTGTGTCCTAATTCAAATAAAAGCAGTAATTTCCTATGGTTCATGCTAGTTTATACCCCATGAAAAGAACTACATGACAGATAATATAGATATTTTAGCATTAGTCTTCTCTTTGAAAATGTGGTGACACTACCTGATGGGTGAGTAGTTTATCATCTACTCTGATCACAAGAGTTTCAAGTACATCTTCACCTAGAAGGATCTTAACTTGAGATAAAGGTGATGGATATAGTTCCTCCAGGATTATGGATTTGAAATTTTCTATACTCCTAGGAATGGGAAAATGGTATCAGATGATCTCAGTAATATATCTAGTTTGCAGTTACTAAATGAGGCGTCAGAGTAGTTTTCCTCATTGTAGTTATCCTTTGTGAATGGAGATGGAGAATCTTACCTTCAATCGATGGTTGTCACTCCTTCGCTCTTATAGTGATTCAGGGAGGCACATATTTTGGATACTGAATATGAGACCCTACATGCTCAGATATCCATAGGGAATTCTCCTAATGTATTTTCTAATGGTAGAGAGCACATCGTTCTTTTAAAAGGATGAACGATGGTACCGGTGACATTGTGGGAGGAGGTTATGAGGGAGTTTCAGGAATCCCCTTTGGTGGTACATCTGAGTGTGTAAAATATGTACCAAGAACTATGATATCAGTTTTTGTGTCTAGGGATGAATAAATTATTTTCAGTGTTTTTTTCTTTATGACTTACTTTCCAACAAGTGAAGGTTGAGCACCAAGTTTCAGCAAGTTTTGCTCAACCCCTTGAGGTTCCAAAATGAAAGTGGTGTGAAATATATATGGACTCTATCATGGGATTACCATGTACATCAAGGTGACATTATACCATCTCGGTGATCATTGATCGACTCACCAAGTCAACCCACTTCCTATCTATCCAAAAATATAGTTCATTAGAGAGCTTGGGACACCTCTACATTTAGGAGATATTTCAACTCCATGGAGTTCCAACGAAGATTATTTCAGATCATGATACTTTCAATACATCTTGGTTGTGGAAGGGATTATAGGAGGAATTTGGGACCCAGTTAATCTTGAGCACAACGTTTCAACCACAAACTAATGGCTAGACATAGAAGACCATTCGGGTTATGGAGGACATGTTCTGAGCTTGAAAGAAAGATTTTCGCCACAGTTGGGAAGATCACCATCCATTAGTGGAGTTTTCATACAATAATATATATCATTACACCATCGGTATGGAACCATTTGAGGTTTTTTAGGGGCATCCCTACAGGTCACCACTTTACTAGACTTACTGAGGAGAGTCAGCACTCATGGGCCTAGAATTGGTGCAAACTATAACTGAGAAGGTGCCGATCATCTAGGAGAAGATGAAGACCATATAGAGTAATCAAAAATATTATGATGATAGAAGGTTAAGACCTTTGGATTTATAGAAAGGTGACCATGTGTTTTTATTTGTTTCACCTTGACGTGGATTACAAAGATTTTGCTAGGGTGAAAAGTTATCTCTAATGTTCATTGTCCCTTTCTAGATATTAAGTAAAGTTAGTGAGGTGGAATAACTCTTAGATCAACCTCCACAGTTAGACAGGTTACACTAAATCTTCCACGTTTAACATCTGAGTAGGTACGTGCATGACTCATCACATGTTATCAACTGGGGTAAGTTGGACATCGAGGATAGAGAAAATTTCACGGAGTACCTTATTGTGATTGAGTATCGGCAAGAGAGGATACTTCTTTGGTGATTGATTCCTTTATTGAATGTTTGGTGGAAGCATGAGAATCTCTAGGAGAGAACTCAGGATCAGGAAGCTTAGATTCGTGCTTAGTACCCTCATCTTTTTTATTATCCCTTATTTTAGATTTCTAAGGATGTAAATCCCCAAAGTAGGGAGAATGTAATGTCCCATGTTTTTATGTGTGTTATTTTTAAATATTATATGGAAGTATTTTGATACTAGGAATTGAGACAGTGTGCAATTATGAGACCCATTGTGTCCAAAATAAATGTTCGAAATATATTAAAATATTAAATGGCATGTATGTAGCCAATTTTCTAGAAAAAGTGGAATAAATTCTAAAATGGTACCTAGATTAGAAATCCAAGGGAACCATCAATTTCAAAAGTTTGGGTTTACCTTAGGCATGACATAACATTGGTCGACATGGTTTGGTTATGTAAAAGTCATCACGGAAGTTTAAATGAATAAAATAAATTAAGAAAATATATTTTATTTCAATTGTTGACACAAAGAGGCAGTTTATCCTTAAATAAATTTTTTTTTCAAAAATATAGATCTATCCTCATAACATTGGTATTATTTGGAGATTTTTGAGAGAGAACCTCAAGAGGATCATTTCGATGAACGATAACTAGACCACATATCATTGATCGGTGCACACTAATCTTAACAGATCTCATTAATAATGATGAAACAGTGACCATTCTTCATCATCGAATGATCTAAATAAAGGTAGTAAATTTGATTTAATTCTTTTATTCCTAGTTCTTTATTCCTACTATAAAGGAGGACCAATCCACAAATAGATTGTTCTATGGTTCGATTTTATTTGCGGGATGGGGTTATTTTTGTGGGATTTATTGTGTGTTTGATATTGAGATTTGTTTGTATTCATTTATCATTATAATGGAGATGAACCAAGATCAACTTGAACATCTATCTAGGTTTTTCCCTCTCAATTTTTTTTCTTTTCTCCCCCAATTCGTGAGTTCTTTGTTCTTCCCCATTCATTGAAGCCCTTTGTGAACAATCGATCGATGTGCCTTTGATTCTCAGTGAAATGATTAGAAACTGTATATCCAACATCAGGACGAATCAATAGAGGTGAGAAAGTGGGTATGGTAGTGCATCGAATGACGGTGGGTTCTGAATTCATGTTCTTAAACAATATATAATAACATCTACAATCACATTTTCTAAGAGGATTGAAGACCCGAAGCCTACTGATTCAGTGTTATGGTAGAAAAATGACCAGGGATATGGAGTTTCGAGGTGAACCAAACACCTAAAAAAGATCCAGGAGATATGTGGTTCAAGCAAGAGGAAGAAGATAGGTTTCTAGAAAAATCCAATACACACGAAATGTATTCCTTGACTACACAGTGTGTAATCCCCTTGGATGGACTCAGCATGTACTTTGGGTAGTACACAGACACGGGGTGGAGTAAATGGGTTTCTTATATGGTGTGTAATCCACCACACATCTTTGACAAGATCATCTACATGGTATACCTCATGTACTGGTACATGGGTGGGGATACACGGGTTCACACCATGTACTGGAACACGGTTGGAGTATACTAACAGACCCTGGATGAAAGGAAAGAACGTGTAACCCTTCTACAAACCATGTATTCCTCTTTTAAATTACATGGTTTGAATGACACGAGTAGTGCCCAGGGTAAATATACTTGTGGTTTTCTCCTACTACATGCTATGTACCCCTCTCTACATGAATTGATTCTAATTTCCTCCATATCTTGAACAGGTTTTGTTAGGTTTTGTTCAATTTATTGTTTCCCTAAAGGTTGTTAAGGATCGTTTCCTACTCCTATAAAAAAGATCCCTTCAGTAAGACCTCCTGGATAGATATGTTGGAATCCCCCTAAGAGTCCCGGAGTAGGATCCTCTATTCATCTTCTTTTCCTAGGTGGAGTTCTTGGTATCTATGTGACTAACTCTATTCAGGTTTCGATCATCTACTTAGCAGGTTAATCATATTGAGTTTTTGGTATCACCTCATGGACTTAGCTATGATCCTCATTTTTTTTATCGTATTCTCTTCATACTATCATCATATATTTCTCATGGAAATACCTGAAGAGTATTACCTCTCAGAGGTACATCATCGGTGCTATCAGACTCAGGAGTGTGTTCTCCCAAATGAGTGTTTCATGTAATCTTCAAGATGTAATTATAGGGCTGGTATACTATGGTTGTGGCTTGTCTCAAGACTGCGTGTCTTAGATTGAGTATATATGGATATTCTTATTATATGTGATGTTGGAATATACTTGTGTGGAGATTATTGAACTTTCCATTTATGAATTTCTTTGTGGTTTCAGAGTGTCCTACTGAGTATTTTTATACTCACCCCTACAAAGTATGTTCCCACACATGTTGTTTTTTAGGCATATGATTAACCTTTTGAAGGAGTCCTTGGTGGACTAGGACTACATGGTTCTTAGTGAGATCGAATAGAAGGAGGTGTGTTTTTGTAGCTTTCAGATAGAAGCCCAGTAACTTTTACTTATAGGTTGGACTCATGTTACATACTTCTATTGGTGTAATTTAATTTAGCTCTTTTTATTTTACTTTACCTTTAGTCGTACTCTGGTTGTGGGATATAGTTGTATGCCTGTATTGGATACTTAGTGGTTTTTAAATTTTAGAATTTTTTGGGCTTGCAGATGTGTGTGTACGTAAAAGTACATAAGAAATTCCTCCAATGTTAGTGATATTCCTACTCGGTTCTAGTCACCAACCCCTAGCCTATTGGAGGTGGGCTTAGGGAGTCACAACATGGGCCCCACTAGGATGCATCATAACATGACGATAGCCTATCCCTTGGTTTTTTCACCAAACCTCTCTCAATTCCACAATGTATTCCATGTATCTCTACTAAGTATGTACATGCCTAAATATTCACATGTACTAAACTCATAGGTCATACCATTGGAGTAAGATATTTCTTTAGAGAACAACCGATGGATATTTGGGATTGTTCAGAGAAAGTTTTACAAAAAAAGAACACTGGCCTAATCAAAGTTTGGTGGAAAAACCACCAGTTTTATAAATATATGTAGGAACTTTAGGATATGACAAGGTAAAATTATCCTCATTTTTTATATAATAATGATGAATTTTGAAGGTGAAGTTCATTTTAAGGGGGGTATAATGTAACACCCTAAGTTTTTATGAATTATTTTTTCAATTAAATTAAATTTCCTTGTTAGATTTCATTAAACACAACATAGAGTCAAGCTTTAATTACATTCCACCGTGGTTTAGGTTTCACTACATGTAACACTATTTTAGCATGTGTTACACACAATACTGAGTTTTAACAAAACCATGATATATTAATATTATTAATTTAGTTATATAAACATGACTGCTTTAACCTAGCCATTAAAATTAGTGATATGAACAATATTAACTAATTTTAAATATTTTTTATAATGTTTTTATATAAATTAAACATATTGATAATAAAATATATAATTTTCATTAAATAATTTATTTGTTTTGAGAATGTTATCTTCTCAAAAAATGCTTTTTATGTCTTTTTATGAACAATAATAAAACTAATTTTTGATACATTTAGAAAAAAAATTGATAAAATTAACTTAATTTTTGAATTTATAATTTCAAAATTATATTATGGTGAATTTTTGGGATTTTTCTAAAAAGTTTTTCTTTTTGATGAATAGTAAAAAATACTAAATTTTAATTGAAAAAGGTTTTTTTCCTAAATTATTTATAAAGATAAATTAAATTTATAAATTGGTTTTAAAGTATAATTGGTTCAATTATAGATATATTAATCCAATTTAAGTCATTGGAATCAATTTAATATTGAAATTTCATGTAAAAACATTGTAATATTTTTATCATTTTCTCTTTTAAAAAAACTCGCTTTCTCACTCCGTCTATGGAATTAATTTTAAATTAAACACTAAAAAATCTATGAAAGTAATTTGGAAAAAATGGGTTTCGTATTTTAAATCAAAATAATTTATATTATATATTAATTTTAACATAATTTTTTTACCATAATGATTAGTCAAGAAAGTTAAAATTAATTGACATGATTGCAGTTAAAATTGGGTTTTGCGCATTACATGCGTTTGTATTAACATTAATTTTAGACATGCATAGGATTTTTATTTAATGAATTTTATATCATATATATAATTATTAGGTATAAATTACCTAATATATATCTTTTTAATTATAGTCTTAAAGGGTAAATTACATAGGTAAATAAAAAGATACAAGTTACCTTCTTAAAACTATAAATATAAGATTTAGTAAACTTAAATATTAAGGAATAAATTGATAAAAAAAATTATTTATTTTTTGTGGTGGAGGTTTTTTATAACCAATTAATCCATCCCCTCCATTATTATTAAATTTTGAAGGCACATGAGGTAACGAAGACCTCCCAATAGTGAATACTTTTGAGTATTTACAAGAATACAACTCATCCTCAACTATAAAAGCGCACTCACTCTCCCCACTTATTAGGACCTATAAATCCATTTTTCTCACAAAACCATAAAAAATAACTTTTTAACTTCCCTAACCTCATCATATATTCCTTATTTTTGGAATAAATCCATTCTAGGAATGATTTATTGAAAACCTAAAGAGAAGACATGAAGAAGAGGAAATGTTCTTCAACGATCATCTTTATTTTATTTCTTTATCCAACTCATTAAATTATTATTATACCATGATTATATTATTACCTAAAATATATTATATATAATAATATTTTTTTTATTTTAATTTTATGACCTAAAACATCACACACTTCCATCAAATGGGTTATGAAATCATTGTTCGTGTGTACGGTGGACTACCACCTCACAAATCGATGACGTTCAATTATTCATTACCAACTTTCAAGATTGAAAAGGAATTATATTTATATATAATATATTTATGATATTTATGATTTTATTATACTTATGGAATTATTATATAACACATACCTTCATATTTTACATTTTTCAAAAATACTATAATGTTGTTCATTTGTATGTTGGACTACTACCTCATGAAGCGATGTAATTCATTCACACTTTACAATGAATGTATTAAGGATGAGTTAATTAGATATATGTGATATATATATGAAATAAAAATTATACTATAATGATAATATATATATATATATCATTTACATTTATTTCTTTCAGTATGATAAGAAAATGGAAACAGTGTTCATGTGTACGTACGCCCTACCATCTCCATGAACTGTGTATTTCATTTCATATAAAAAATTAAATATTACTATTAATAAATATATATGATATTTAAAATATTATAAAAATTATGTAGCTGATGAAATCATGATTAAAGTAAGAGGGCCAAAAACATGACAAATCAAAACTTATACAAAAAATGAAGCAGTTATTACCCAAAACATGACTTTAACATGAAATTATTAATAAATGGGTAATAAAATTTCATAAGAAAATAATATATGATATGATATATATAATAATTTTTCTATAATTTATTTATAATAAACTTATATTTATTATGCAGAAATTTTGAATGAGTACGACGGGAGTTAAGACTTAAGGTAAGAAATGTTTATCTCACTTTTTACTTTTGTGAGACACATGTCATGTTCACCACATATTTCTTTCATGTGATGTGTATACTTACCAAGAATGTATTTTATGATTGTTTTTATAATTATTATTATAATTTACATATCCATTTTAGCATCTCTATTTCATGGTGTTTATGGTCCAAAAGTTAACAAATCGGTAATGGATTTTTGTCTCGATTTGCCTTCGTTGAGACGTATGTTGTGTTCTGAGCATATATTCTTTAATGAGGTGTATATACAGACACTTTGACATGTAATATCATGAATTTATTAATCATAAATATATTTTAAGTTTCATTTTATTTTATTCCTTCAGGGTTCTTATGAACCAAGGTTACCAATGTGGTAAAGGATTTATGTTTCAATTTCATCATTTATTAGAATTTTCTATGATTAAGTATATAATGTTGATATATAATGATATACATATCAATAATTCTATGGAACTTTCTTCTCCTATGGTTATTCATGATACCTTCAATTAATGGTACCTTTTTTTTGGAACCAATGTTTTTTACAGTTGGAAACAGAATGTATTTTTGTGTTTGTCGTCAATCCACACTAGGTTGATCAAGGAGTTCACAGGTAAAGTGATCTTATGGTATAGATGGATTTTGTGTTTAATGTGTAATATTTTTCTAGTGTTTTCCAAATTTTTGGGTCCAAAATTATGTATGATGGATAAAGTTGTTTTTGAAAAATAAAATATTTCCATGCTAATACAATGGTTGCGCAAAAAATTAAAGGAGTCTTCTATAGTTGAATAAAAGGGTAAATTCGAGACCATAACATCAATATTATGCTAAGAAAAGTGGTGCTCATAAGTTATTAAATTGCGTGAAGATCAAATTTTTGTGCTCCCATGAAATAATGATAGAGTTTCATGTAAAAGACAATGTCAAAATGCTAAAGTTCAGTGAACCAAGAAGTTGTGTGTGAGGGGGATTTCATGCAAGAGAGTTGGGAGTAGGGTTAGAATCATCTATAAATATGTGTCTACCCCCATTACAGAACTATCAAATCTCTTATAAAAGATCTGGAACCTCTGATTCATGAAATAATTGTGTTAAACATTATTTTACGCATCTGAGTTGCACGCATCATAGTTGTGAAATTATTATAACTTGTACCTATTAAGGAAAATCAAGTTGCATAAAACTAATGAGTTTCATGAAAATGAAGAAGTTTCACAAAATATAAAGAGTTTTTCACAATTTCAAGTTTTCATTCAAGTGTAATAGTTGTGTGACTAGTAGTTTTTTAACATCATATTTGATTGATCAGTGCATACAAGTGCATCAATTTAGGACTATAGTGCATGTAGAGTCATGTGATAATAAAGGAGAAAGATATATATTCCCAATCTATTGAATAAAATTTCAAGTCAATAAATTGTGTAAGACTTATCTTAATTTGGTGATCAAGTGGGATTTGACAGAAGTGATATGATGGGGAGAGTGTGATATCCCTAAAAGTATTGTAAATGAGGTGTTCCTAGAATACAGTGACCATGTTCAAAAAATTATAATCCAAAATACCTAGTGAATCATAGTGTATTTAGGTATAATTGATGCACTATCCTCATGTTCTCTTTGAACTCTCCCTTAGTGGTGAACTAAGTTATTTTTTTGAGTTTTTTTTCTATTTCTTCATATAGTTGTTTAATAACTACACATTTTTATCAGAAAGGTTTACCAAGTTCCTACCAATGTGGGGAAATGATCTGACTCATTTAAAGAAAAATTTGACACCCTGATTCACCCATCCCCTCTCAATTTGATTCTGGGTCCTACAGATTTTTCCACTCTTTGGTATTTAAGTTAATTAAGAAATTTTTTTTATATAAAATATGACTTTATTTATCTCTTCGGTCAGAAATCTATTTTCTTCCAAAACAATTCTTTCTAAAAAATTTATTTATTTTAATTATCTTTTAAACTCATTTTCAAGGAAATGTATTTTGGAAATTTTTTATGTTTTAAAAAGTGTTTTAAATGGTTTTTAAATATTTCTTTGTAGTTTTTCAAAGATATTTTCAAAGAAAAAGGTTTTCAATTTTTTTATGTTTTAAAAATCATTTTTCAAAGTCTAAAGGATATTTCCCTCAAGATATGTTTCAAATGATCTTTCAAAATTATTTTCTATATAAAATTCCATCCATTGGTGTGTCTTGTTCCTTATTGGGTATAAAATCTAATTTTATCATTTATATTAATTCTATGAATGGTTTATGTTTTGATGTAATGATGTTTATGAAACATATTTCTCTTCTACAGGTTATACCTTGATAAAATGATTATGAAACTCACTTATTTTCATGGGATATACTATGATGAAATGATTATGTAACCTTTCTAGTTTCCATGGGTTATGATATGATGAAATTTTTATGATTCCAATTTCATTTAATGGGTTATGATATGATGAATTTTATGATATTATGGAACACATAAATATGGTTTTCATTAAGAGATGGGTGGGACATATATATCTCTCAAATGCATTGGGTAAATATTTATATATCTCATGAGATAGATATGGATAGAATGGGGAGTGAACCCAATACAGTAAGATATGGATGGAATAGGGATTGAACTCGGTATAGTCAGACAAGGCTATATTGAGGAGTGAACTCAGTACGGTAAAGGAATTTATCCACTATGAAGGCATTGTTAGTGATCCTTGAACAATATGGAAATTATTTTCTATGTTTATGTTTATGCCACAAAGTTCATCCCTTATTCCAATGTTATTATCTCAGGATTAATGTTATTTTATTTCTCTATGATTAATGTCTTATAAACTGTCAATCATTATGCGATGACTCAAGATTGTGATCTTTGATATGCATGTTATTATTTTAAAATTGTATGATCATGTTCTCATACTCTTATGATCATGTTATTCTTATGTAACTCTCTTGTTTACCCTTACTAAGAATCTGAGGTCACCATTTATTATGTTTTATTTCCCCAATTTATGAAGAAATTTATTATGTATGATATTTCTAAGAATGTTCCAAGTTGTTAAGAATGTAGTGCGAGATGATGTAGCTCACTTATGGAATACTATTTATGTTTCCAATTTTCCAAAGATAGTAAAATATTATTTTTATTAGGTGTGTGTTTATGTAATTTAATGAATATTCATCAAAAAATATGTAATATCTATTTATATTGAGTTTGGGCTTCTAAAATATCCTCATTTTGACCCTCGTTCTCCACCAAGTACTTTGGGATAGTAAATATATCCTAAATGTCCATCTCACCCCAATCAATAACATGTGATAGATTATGCATATATCTCCTCAGTTTTGACACGTGGAATACATCATGCACTCAATATAACTATATCAATAAGGATAAGTGGTAATACACCTTTCCAACTCTATATAATAACTAGAAAGGTCTAATTAATCTTAGAGATAGCTTGCAACCCCAGTAAAATCTCTATAATCTTTGTCAAGGTGAGACCTTTAAGAACACATGCTCTCCCTCATCAAACTGAAAAGGCATCATTCAACGGTCTATATATTACTTTTATACCTTTAGGAATTCCTCATCTACTACTATATGATCTACATATTATCTATAATTTATCACACAGCTCGGGTCCCATAAGTGTTGTCTCTCTAGACTATCATAGTGATGGCATGCATAGTCTCCAGTAAAAGGCCTCAAATGGTTCCATTATAATGGTGTAATAGTAGATATTATTATAAGATAAATCCTAAAAGGTTCTATGATCCTCCCTAATTTATCCAAATTATAACATACAATATCACAACATGTCTTCTAGGACTTGAATGGTCCGCTCTGTTTGGTCGTTCGTCTAGGGGTGGAATTATGTTCTCATTTGAAACTGAGTCCCAAAATCCTCCTATAATTCTCTTGATAACCAATACATTAATTAATTTTTTTTCTATGAATTAATCATCAAAGAAACTCAATTTATCCAAACTATCCATTACATGTAGAAGCATTAGAATATCTTCAATAAACTTTGCTCTTTGATGGAAAGGAAGCGGGCCGAATTTTTGATTCATTCTACGATCACTTAGATATAATCTTGATCTACCAATGATCATGAAAGTACCAGAATTAAAATACATGGATATATCATAGCACTTCCACCTCAGTACATTAAGGTTTTGGGTCAAACCCACTAGAACCGGGTGCTCTATCTTCACCTATATATAGGAAAATCAACATGGGATAATCTCAGAAACACTCATATTCATCCTAGAACACTTAAATATACACTAGAGGTAATGGTACATCATTACCACTCCTTTATGTTCAACTAATGTGGGTGTATGAAACTCCCTCATCACCTCCTCCTATAGTAATATTGACACCATCATTCATCCTCAAAAAAGAATTATTTACTCACTACCTTTAGAAAATTCATTAGGATTGTATCCTATGAATTTCTAGTCATCAAAGAACTTGTAATTGATATCTCCAAGTTATGCCTCTCTAACCCATTAAATAAGTGTAGGGGTAATAAGCATCGACTGGAGGTATATTTCTTTTACCTAATCCAAAAATAGAAACTACAATGAGGCCAACTACTTTTAGGCCTCACTCGATAACTAAAAACATGATTTCATATTGAGAGAATTTTCCACCATATTTTATTTCCAGGGAGTATAGAATATCTCAAAGTAATATTATTATATAAACATCAACCATCACCTCTATTATAGGTTGAGATCATTCTATGTAATGATATACCTAATACTCTTTTGATCATAATAGATGATGAATCACTCTCCTATAAGATAATGTTGAAAAATATTTAGGGAAAACATTAATATTGTAGGATCCAAAACATAGGTATCATAATTCTATTCATGGGGTCTCAACTATCAGGACCCATAAGTAATAATTTTATGCTCTACATTAGAAAACAACCAATATCAAATCTAGAGTCATCATAGAACACCATGTACCCAACTCTCTCATAGGTAAATCCCAAGATGGGGGGGGGTACTCTTAAACCTCTTTCATAACTCCAGAAATTTCAACTATCAGTTCTCCATCCCTGCATAAGGATTACCCTTTCTAGTCAAGGAAATCAAGGGTGATGAAAATCTAGATAAATAGGGAATAAAACTCTAGTAATATCTATCCAATCCATGGAATCCTCACACCTACATCACAATATTAGGTGGATCTCAATCTAGTAGTGACTCGATATTTTTTCAGTCAACTAGTACTCCCTCCGATGAGATGAAAAGTCCCATGAAGTAGGAATCTTAGATATAGAACTGAAAATTGTATATATTCCCAGAAATTTAGTACTCAAGTACTACATATAGGACTATCCTCTAATGTATTTCTTGTTCCTCCTCTGATTTTTAGTACGTGAGGAAGTCATCTATGAAGACCACCACAAACTAGTCTAGGAAATGTTCGAAGATCCAGTTGATAAGTCCCATTAATACTGATAGGGAATTTTTCATTCAAAAGGGATTCAACAAATACTCATAGTGACCATAGTGAAATTGGAATGACATCTTCAATAAATTCTCTTCTATAATATAAAGTTGTTGATAACCCAACCTGAGTTCAATCTTAGAGAACCACTTCACCCATTTCATTCAGTCAAAGATTTCACTAATAATTGGTAGTGTATATTTATTTTTAATAGTCACCTGGTAGAGGTGATGATAATATATGCATAACCTCATGATCTCATCTGCCTTCTTGGAAAACAACATTGGGGCTGCATAGGGGGGCACACAAGTTCTGATGATTCTTTTCCTCTAAAGGTCCTCTAAATTCATCTTTAGCTATCAAAACTCTATATGATCCATCAATAGTCTGGAATATATATAGAGGAATTACCTAGGTATAGGTCTATAGATATGTTTATCTCTTTATGGATATGTAATCCTAATATATCCTTAGAGAATATTCCCTCACAATTCTCCACCACTATAGCGAACTAGAAGCTCAGATCATTCGTTACTCAAATGTTTAAACTATCCAAATGGGGATAAATTGCATGTAACCTCCTAAATATGATCTCGTACTTCTCTGTATTAAATTCATTTTCCTTAAATGAAGGAAAATATTTTCCTTCCTACTCAGAAACATCACAACCTTTGTCGGTAACAATAAAACTAGGCAAGTGTAACATCCCGACCTAGGTGCCACTCATCAGTGCCCTGAGCCAGTGCACAACGTGACCTTAGGCATACCTCCCCATACGCCAGAGGCTATCTACTACCAATGAGGGTTTAATATCAATCATGTGGAGACTATATACTCTTTATCAAAATAGCACAACAAGGGAAATAAATAAACAATATGCAAATGATCTAACTAATAACCAGAAATAAATAGTATCACATAATGAATAAAATAAGAATACTATATTTAAACTAAAACTATAAGTATTCCATGAAAATTATGTTCCATGTTTCAATATGAAAAACCCAAAATAAATATAGAAACAAAAAAACACCCAAGTGGGTCCTGAATCGCATCTAGTTCTCTTGACCATGATCCATCCCAACTCAACCATCTAGCATAGGGTATTTTCCTTTAACTTGTCATGTAACCATGAATTCTATTTAGGTACTGATCTAGAAGACTGGGTAGGGTGTGAGTACAACTTAGTAGGACAACACTAATGGTGTATAAATTAATATCCAGTAAGTAAAAGTGTATGCAGTTGTATAAATAATAGATAGATGTAATAAAGCAATTTGTTTACATTTATCCAATTACTCTTTATTTAACCACATAAGCCTCAGGTTCTCAAGGACACCCAAACTCACAATTAATAATTGAATGTTCATGTTACCATTCATCTTAACCATTCACATTTTAATGCCCATGTTACCATTCATCATCAAAATTCATATTTGAATGTCTATGTTAACATTCATCATCAAAATTTACATTTGAATGTCTGTGTTACCATTCATTATCAAAATTTACATTTGAATGTGCATGTTACCTTTCATCATCACAATTCACATTTGAATATCCATGTTACCATTCACCTTCGCAATTAAAATTTGATTATACATGTTACCATTCGTCATCAAAATTCACATTTTAATGTCTTTATTACCATTCATCATCACAATCACATTTTAATTTCCATGTTACCATGCATCATCATAATTCAAATTTTAATGTCCATGTTACCATTCATAGTTTCAATTCATTATGGGATTTTGATGTAATAGACCATGTCCCACACATGATTATCACATATACACAATATTAAAAAATCACATATATCAAAAATACCCATTAATTAATTCACAAATTAATTAATCACATCTATCCCATTAATTCATTCAACCATTAATTAATCACACGAATTCCATTAACTAATTCCACAATTAATTGATCACATCAATCCCATTAATTGATTCAATAATTAATTATTAAAATAAATCCCATTGAAGAATGTGGTGAGGGAACAAACAACCAATTTAATCAAGACTCTTGAGGGAGTGGAGGAAGATGAAGGCTCGGGAGCTTCTGTCCCTAGGGTTTCATCGAATTGCCCGTAACACTCGCCATTCCTTACCATAGCTCGATTCTTCTTCTCACAGTGGCATTTGATCCTGAATGGGAAGTTGTTTTTGAGGATTGTGGTTTTAAATTCCATAATGGAGAAACACATCCTGGGGGAAGAATGAGAGGAATCTCTTTTCTTGATGCACTAAAAGGTTCTGAACCAAACAAATATTTTAATATGAAGGCACCCCTAAGTAGGAAACTTGATAATGGTAGCTTCGCGGTTGAATCTGACCCTGAGGCACTTCAACAACAATTGATTTTATGTAAGTTTTTGATAATGGGTTGCATTTCATATATCGAAGGGGATAAACCCTAGTCGAACTTTGATCTCAAAACGAGAATTGTGCATGTATGTGGTGTCTCCGACTGGAAGCTAGTTCCTTTAGTAAAGGGTTACTCTCATATACTGCTTAGATCCCAGGATGATTTTTATTGGGTCTGGATGTTTGGAAACCTTCAACTTAAACCTAGAATTATTTGAATCTATGAATGGGAACTTTCCTTCAATGCACATACTACAAGGAATACCATGTATCAAATCTAGGTTCGTCTCCATGGACTCATTTGGTTCTCTTGGCATCCGAAAATCTTAAACAACATTTCCTCATGCATAGGTACACCACTCAAAATCGACCAGCGAACATTTAACGTTGAGACTGGATTGTATGCTAGGGTGATGGTAGAAGTTGAATTTGCTTCCAAACTACCTAAATTAATTGTTTTCAATGAAAATGACTACAAAACAAATATTCAAGTGGAATGTGAACATATGCCACCATATTGTGAACTCTGAAAAATAGTCGGACATTATTTACTGAAATGTGGAGTTGTTAAGAGCCAAGTTGATCAACCAAAGGATGACGGGTAGACTAAAATTAGAAGGCACAAGAAAGATAAGGCCACTAATTATGAAAATCCTGAACTAGCTAGAAAGAGATCTAAAATATGGGTTAAGAAATACAACTTTATAGGAGAAAGTTTGAGTATAAATTGGGATGAATAGGTTGTAGAAGAAGTAAATTCCAATCTTGATCTTGAAATCCTTGAAGAAATTGAGCATATGGTCTTGGATACTTGTAAAGAGCACTGGACTATTTTGGACTCAAGTTGGCTTACCCCCCTTGAGGCTGGACAACATCATGTGACATCATCTGAGAATCATGCTCCAATATCAGAGGTCACTGAGACCACATACCCCAAGAAGAAACCAGTGGATTTTGAAGCTTTGATGATCTTTGAGCTGAACCCAAGTGGCAATGCCCATACTAAGAATTCACTGCCACTAGAGCTGGATAAGAATTTACCCATGGGTAACTCAGTTGATGTTGGATAGATAGTGGTGCCAACTGGAACTATTATCATTGCTGAAATTGGACAGCCTTGACTGAATCTTGCTGCTTACATGGGGATTGCAGGTATGAATCCTTCAGTTGATTAAAATTAAAATTTTGAGACCCCCATAAAAATGTGCACTGTAGTTAACACTGGCAATGATCTGATTTCTTTGAACAATAACTTGGGTATGTAAAATGAAATACCCATTGGGTCTGTAGGAGCCACACAACCCCTTGTGTTTCCCACTGTTATTCAGGTTTTAGATGCACCCAAAGGCCCAAATGATGGTCCTATGACCACCCCCATTGCTATTAAACCAACTATTATTACTAATTCTTGTCCTAATATAGATTCTTATAACACTTATATTGTCTCTCCTATGAGTAAACATGATAAGAAGTCTAGTCCAACCCCCTCTAAAATTCCTCGGAGTTCAAAGAGGAAGAAGGGTTCGGGTAGATCCAAAAAGAAAAAAGGTGGCGCTTTCTCCAAATCTATGTTTTAATGGATCTTCTATTTTGGAACTATCAGGGCATAGAGAACTTTGACATGATCATTATTCTTAAAAGACTTATTTTGATGCATAAACCTAAAAAAAATTCTATTACTGAACCAAAAATCAACTTTTCTAGGAAATTTATGCATCTTTGTTCTTATAGTTATAGCTTTATAGGTCCTTGCAAGAATGGTATTACTATTGATTCCCTTTGTATTTTTTACCATGCTGCTTTACAAAATGTCAACGTCTGGAAATTCTCTTATCAAATGTTTACCTATGATTTTTCCATTGATAACTTACATTGTTTTTATACAATGGTGTAGGCCAAGAATAGATATCAAGACTGAAGACCTCTCTGGCATTATCTTTTTGATTTATCTAACACCATTCATGACCCCTGGTTTGTGATAAGAGATTTTAATGCTATTCTTTCTCCTGATGAGAAAATTGGTCCTTCACATTCTCATATCTCCTCAAGAGAATTTAGAGCATCTATTGAGGATTGTAACCTTATAGAAATTAATCTCATGGGTGCTAAATTTACTTGGTATATAAGACACTACAATAGAGTTATAGAAAGAAAACTTGATAGGGCCTTTACAAATTACCCAACTCTGGATAACTGGGACACTATCACTGCCACAACTTTAACTGAACTAAACTCGGACCATCACCCCATCCTTGTTAAATTTTTTTCCAAAATAACTAAAACCAACCTTTTTTTAGATTCAACAACACTAGGTCTGCTGACATGGATTTTTAAACTCTCATAAAAAATGTTGGGCATCTACGAATCACTACTTGGATGATTTTTCCTATCCCACTAAACTAAAACATCTTAAATAGTGTCTCAAATATTGGTGTAGGACCAAATCAAAACAAATGGACAAGGACATCTCTAACCTTGAGAAGGAGCTTAATCAAATTCAAAATTCCAAAACTCACTCTGATTTCTCTTTCTATCCCCAAAATGAAATCAACATCTCTATAAAACTCAATTATCTTCTAGTTATTAAGGACAACATTTGTAAACAAGTTTTCAGAACTAAGTGGCTTTCATATGGTGATCTAAACACTATGTTCTACAATTCACTCCAAATAATTAGAAAATTATGCAAACATCTCTCTATCCTTAGGGACAATGACATTCTACTTGATTTTTAGGTGGCCATTTCTAATCATGTGGTCTCCTACTTCACCAATATTTTTATTGGGTTAAATATTAAAAAATACCTACTCCCTGATATCATTCTGGTTATGGTTCATGTTGATGAAAATCACTTTATTTTGAGCATCCCTCTTGATCATGAAATCAAAGACACCGTCTTTATCCTCAACCCTAAAATTGCCCTGTTCCCTAATGGTTTTGACAATTATTTTTTTCAACAATACTGGGAGATAATCCACATTGATGTTTGTAAAATTATCAAGTCCTTATTCTTTAATGGATTTATCATGCATGTTATAAATGCTCAATTTCTTACCCTGATTCCTAAAGTGTCTAACGCCTCTGAAATTCATCTTTTCCGACATATCGCTCTCATTAACTCTATCTATAAAATTATTACTAAACTTATTACTAACATACTTTCTCCCATATGCAATAAAATAATATCTTGGAATAAATTTAGTTTTATTAAAGGTAGATCCATACAGGACGACATTTTCCTTTCCTCAGAATACACCAATTTCCAAAATAAAGTGTCCTGACGAGGAAACATTTCTATTAAACTTGACATGAAGAAAGCATTTGACACTATTGATTGGAGATTCATTTTCAAAGTTATCTAGAGATTTATCTTCAATGATTCGTTTATTAGCAGGATTAAATCCTTATTTAATTCGGCCTCTATTTCCATCCTTGTTAATGGATCCCCAAAAGGCTACTTTAAATGCACCAAAGGCATTAGACAGGGTGACCCCTTATCTACCATTATTTTTGCTATTGTGAAAGATTATCTTAGCAGACTGCTCACTAGCCTGGTTGACCAAAACAAACTCAAACCCATACAGGTAGCCAGAAACATCAAGGCTCATATGCATCTTCTATATGCGGATGACATTATTCTGTTTCTAAATAGTGAAAAGAGAAATATCCAAAATTTAAAAAATTATCTCGCTCATTATGAAGAGACTTCTGGTAAAACTATTAGCTAGCAAAAATCCTTTGTGTTCTTTGGAAAAATATTCTCTCTCAGTAGAAAAACATGCATTAAAAATATCCTAGGAATTAAAGAAGGATATTTCCCCTTCACCTATATGGGAGTTACCATCTTCTAGGGAAGACTGAAATCCATGTATTTTAATGCTGTTGTGGACCAGGTTATCAATCAATTATCCTCCTAGAAAGGTAAATCCCCCTCTATGGATGGCAGTATTGCATTGGTGAAATCTACGATTGCCTCTAAATTGGTCTACCCATTGATGTTTTATAAATGGCATACTGACCTTATTACGAAAATTAATGTTTACATAAAAAACTTTGTTTAGACTTGTATTATTCTTGAAAGGAAGCTTTTTACTATACCTTGTTCTAACTATTACAAACCTCTTGAGGAAGGTGGTCTTGGAATTAAAAATCTCAAACTCTTAATGAAGCTTTACAAGCCAGACTCACTTGGAGAATTTTTAATAGTAACTCAGATTCCATTGTTTTTCTCAAAGAAAGATTCCTCATAAAACTCAAGAAGGGTAATTTGAGCTATATAAACTCCTCCATATGGTCATACATTAGGTAAAACTTTTCCAATGTTATGAATAAATCTAGAAGGATGGTTATCTTGTACTCCTCCATGAAATTTTTGATGGAAAACTAGACTGGTGCTCCCCTCTTATCTATGCTCTCTCCCAATTCCCACCCAGAAAACATCAATTGTACTATGAAGGATTTGATTCAATCTAGAAATTTCAATCTCCATGGTAACATCATTCATGTTGTTTATAATTATACTTTCTCTAATATTGGCGATTTTATTATTTTGGAGCCTTCCCACAACGGGGTGGTTGATTCAAAAAGTTTTTACAATAATAATTTCACTAATTCAGACTCTAGTTTTGTTTGGTTGAAACATTTTGATAAACCCTGGATAAAACACTCAAGACTCAATCTTATTTGGCGCATTTCTCACAACTGTATTTCTACTGAGGTTCGTTTTCAATATTTTGGTATCCAACTTTTCTCAAAGTTACATTTCTGTCACTAACATAGAGAGGATATTAACCACCTTTTTTGTCTTGTGCTACGGTTTCAGCTCTCTGGGATTATATTACTGACATTTTTTATTGCAGATGGCTCTTACTTGACTCTATTTCTTTGCAATTAAAATGATGTTTGGAGCTTGAAACTTCGAAACAAATCAATAATCTCTTCTTAGCTGATGTTGCTGAGCTTCTACACATGTTTTTTTATGATATAAATGACATTATTCACAAAAAATCCTCATTCAATCTTTATGCAGGTCAGATGCGGATTCTCATCGCCATTAAAGATACAGCCTTGATTCAGAAATCCCACTACAACAACATTGTTGGAGACTATGTTATCCTGTTTCGACTTAGGATTGATGGCATCTATATACCACCGAGGTACACCTTTAAGGTGTTCTAAATATCCCCACTCTTAGGATGGATCAAAATTAATGTTGATGGAGCTTTCAAAGGCAACCCGGGACCTACATGATCTGGTGATGTCTTCAGAGACTCCCTTGGCCATTTTCAAGGATGCTTCTTCAGCAGCTATGGTGTCACCTATGCTTTAAAAGATAAAATGATGGTTCTGATCTTTACGGTAAAATTTGTCCAAAAAAGGTCTAGAACAACATTTTGATTGAAATTCACTCAACCACTATAGTCCAAGCCATCTAGAATGGTACGATGCACCTTGCATGGCCACTTACCACTCACTGGATAAGTTTCCTTTCTTCGCTTGTAGAGATAAGATACATTTCCACTCATGATTTTCTTGAAGTGAACATGTTTTCTAATGGTCTTGTCAATAAGAGAATCAACAAGGGTATCACTTGGTTGGATGATCTTCTGGATGATCTTCTCCCTCTTTATGAAAAAGATTGTAATAAGATACCCTCCTTCAGACTTATGTAATTTTTTTATTGAATAAATTGTATCTTGGTATTTGACCGTGGCACCACCTTCCTAAAAAAATCCCATTAATTAATTCAATAATTAATTTATCACACTAATTCCATTAATTAATTCAGTTATTAATTAATTACACCAATTCCATTAATTAACTAATTTACCAAAATAATTAATTCTATTAGGAAACCCAATTTCTAAATGAAACCTATAAATTATAAAATTTCATACATATTATGAAAATCTAGACTTTGTGATTTGAATAATATACTATCTAACTCAATTTATTGATGAGCGATTACACAATGGTAATCCCCAATTTAAAGAAGAGTAATCAAGAATGCGATAAAGAACATGATCTAGATCTGAAACTAGATCCACCATCAAAAAAATAAAGATATATCAAACCTAGATCTAGATCTAGAACCAAAAATGGATAAAAATCATTTCAAGGATGGGAGAATAATGTTAAAGATATGGGAAGTCAACCGCAATGAGGTTCATTAACTAGGGAAGGTGCAGATAGTCGATCTGGAATTTGAATCACTAATAAAGGAGGTCTAGAGCTCTAAGAATTTGTCATGGATCCTCCAAAATCAATAAGTATCATTAAGGGATGAGTGCGGTTTATTTTGGGTCAATAAGGGGGTTATAGTATTTTAAAATCTAATTTATGGGTAAACTTAAATCTCGTGCATGGTTTGTTGGGAAAGAGCACATGGTTTCCTAAACCGTGCACCTTAACTATGTGCCTTTTCAAAGTGGGTGGGGGTGGTTTCTCCTAATAAGGTATAAAATTTTATAAACCATGATCCAACCATTTAATCCTCTAGTTTACAGGGTTTCATGGTTTTTTGGGACAGGGCACATGGTTTGGGAATACCGTGCGCCAACCGTTCACTACCCAAACTTCTTCCAAAACTCTCAATTTTCACCCAAATGCACCCCAAAGTAAAACCCAAAAAAGTACTCAAAACTACATGAAATAGTACCTAAAAACTTGATACATCTCCAAAAAATGTCTGTTTATTACAATATACCCACCTTATAACATCTCATCCTCAAGATGTACTCCCACGTATTCCTAATATTATGAGTCAAAAAGGTTGGGCCATTGAGCCCACATATCTGCTTCTATTTCCCAAGTTTCCTCATGAACATGACCATGTTTCCATGGTACATGAACTATTGGCACGGTCTTTCCCCTCAACACTTTCTTACTAAAATCTAACACATGTATTGGATGCTCCTTAAAGGATTCATTTATCTGAAGCTCAACATCATCAACATCAATCACACGAGAAGGGACGATGTGATACCTCTAAAGTTATGACACATAAAAAACATAATGCATAGAACTGTATTTATGGGGAAGATTAAATTAGTACTCCACTAGCTTGATTCTCTCCATAACCTCAAATGGTTCAACAAACTTGGGATCCAACTTCCCCTATATATGTATACTATGGTCACCAAATCTAGGAGACACTCGAAGGAATACATTATCACCCATTGTAAACTTTAGGGGTCATAGACATCTATCATCATACAATTTATATCTACTTTGATCTATAACCAAACAATTTTGAATCAACTGAACTAGTCTGAAATCTCCTACATGAGACTCGGTCCCTACAATTCTGACTTTCCTTCCTCTATCCAGCATAGAGGTGATCTATATGGACTACCATAAAGAGACTCGTATGGTTTCATCTATATAGTTTCTTGATAAATTTTGTTATATAAAAATTACACCAAAGTTAGGTTCTTCCCCCAAGATCCACCGAAGTCTAGGACATAAGATTAAAGCATATCCTCAAGCACCAGTATCGTATGCTCCAACTTCCCATATGTATGTGGGTTGGAAGTCATACTTATAAAAACCTATGTACCATGTGCCTTTTGTGATCCATGATAGAAGTGTGAAGTAAAGAATGAATCATGATAAGAAACAATAGTATGTGGCACCCCAGGAAAACAAACTATTTCCTGAACATAAAAATATCCATGTTGCTCCATTGACAAAGTCTCTCGTATATTCAAGAAATGTGATACATTATTAATCAGTTTACAACCACCCAAATATCATCATTATTTTGAGGCATCATCGGGAGACCCACCATAAAATCCATGTTGATGTCATCCCAATTCCATTATGAAAGGGGCAGTAGCTGTAGTAAACCTCTAGGTCATTGATGTTCATCCTCTACCTACTAATAGGTGCAGCATCATGTTACAAACCCTAGTATCTACTTTTTCATTCCTAACCACCAAAACAACCATCGTAAGTCATGGTAAATTTTTTGCCACACCTGGATGCACCACCCACTTTGAGGCATGAAATTACTACATTATCTATTCTTACATACTCATCAGCACAACAAACTGACTCCTAGAATAGATGATCTCATCCTCATCTATGCTTCAATAGAAAGGTGACTCCCCATCTTCAAGGATTTCCCTCAAGGATAATCATTCAATATCCTCATACTTCATGTCTCTGATCTGACTCAAAAGTGTAGACACCACTAAAACTGATATAAGATTCATCTAATCCTGAATCTCTTGAACCACCATATGCACATCATCCAGCAAAGTCATCATCTTCCACTTAGCACTAGATTCCTAAATATCTTGAGTCTAAGTTTTCCTGCTTAAATTTTTAGCCACACTATTTCCATTCCCAGGCGTATAGGCCAACTCGAAATCAAATTACTGGATATAATCAACCCATATCCACTACAGGATATTAAAATATCACTATGAGAAGATATACTTCAAGAACTTGTGATCTATATACATAGTAAAATTTTCTCCAAACATATAATGCCACCAAGACTTAAAGTCATAAACCACTATAAAAAATTAGATGTCATGATTTGTAGTTCTGTTCATGTGGCCTCAACTACCGAGACCTATATTCCACAACTATATCTACATGAATCAACACCTCTCTAAGACATATCCCATAATTTTCAAAAACCATTGTATAATCCTCACCTATCTTGGGTAGGATCAATATTGGTACCATTTTCAAATACTTCTTCAGCTCTTAAAAGGCACTCTCACATGCTTCTGACTAGTCAAACTTTATTCCCTTTTTAGTAAAGACTGAAATAAGTGATTCCAAATGGGAAAATTCCTTGGTGAATCTCCAATAATATCCCACTAATCCCAGAAAACTATAGATATTGAAAATATTCTTGGGTTTATCTCATGAAACCACTACTTGAACTTTCTCAGGGTCTACTAACACACCTTCCTCTGAGATGATGTGACCTAAGAAGTATAACTGATCAATCCAAAAATGACGCTTAGATAGCTTGGTGTATAGCCAGTTCTCTCTCAGTATACTCAAGAATATGTCAATATGTTGGTCATGATCTTCATGAGTCTTGAAGTACACTAATATTTCATCCCCGAATACAACCACAAACTGATCAAGGTGGATGTGGAAGTTTTTGTTCATCAAGGATATAAACATTGTTGGTGTATTCATATTCCCAAATAGAATTACAACAAACTCATATAGGCTATACCACTACTGAAATAATTCTTTTGTATATCAGAAGGTAGAACTCTCAAATGATGATACCCCAATCTCAATTCGATCATTGATAAGATGAAAGCTCCCCTTAACTAATCAAAGAGGCCACTGATATGCGGAAGAGGATACTAGTTATTTATAGTCATCTAGTTCAACTTCCGGTAATCAACACGAAAGCACAAAGTCTTGTCATACTTCTTTGTAAACAATACTAGAGAAACCCAAGGTAAAGTACTCAGATGGATAAATCCCTTATCCTAAAAATCTTAAAGATAAGTATTTAAGATATTAAAGCTCTATTTGTGACATTTTATATAATGTAATAAAAACTGGATCAGCCCTTAGCATGAGCTCAATAGTAAATTTGATATCTATCTCAGCTGGAATCCCAAATAATTCTTCAGGAAAATCATCCTAAAACCTTTCCACGATGGGTGGAAAGACATCATGATTTACACCCCCATCATCTAGAAAAAGACTAGAAACCTGGGTGGTGATCTCCCCTAGTTTCTGATACACTATCCTTGCATGGCCTGCCTGGATATCCCATTCTCCATGATAGATACAGTTGTCACCCTTAGGTGATGTAAATGACACCCTCTTATGATAAAAATCTATATGGACTCGGTATTCTATTAATTATTTCGTCCCAAAAATAAGTTCAAATCCTGATATGTTAAGGATATAAAGATCCCACAAAAAATGATATTCCCCAATCTCTAAGGAACACCCCTTTCACAAATATATGTCTCCAGATCTTATTTATAACATTTTTTCTATTATAAAAATCCCACTCACAAACTCCATAACCATGCTCAAAACATTCACAAGTTGTGCAAAAATAAAGTAATGATAGCTACCAGTATCAAATAAAGCACTAGCAAGAATATAAGCTACAAGAATAGTACCTATAATTGTCAATGGTTCATCCTCACTATCCATAGGTGTAGGCTAAATGGAATGAAATTTTCCTTCCCCCCTTACTTGTAATGTGGTTCGAGTCCCCTAAGTTTCATCATTATGCTGGTATGGGTGCTCTTTCCCAAAATCTCTATGTCCACTATCTCTACTTCCATGACCAGTATAACTATAACTTCTTGACTGATACGGATCAAAAGATCCCCTTCCTACACTCTGGTTCTATCTAGCTCCTCCATCACTACCCATCAGAAATCTTAAACTCTTTAATGAGGACCTTCAAGTTAGACTCACTTGAAGATTGATTAAGAACAACTCTGACTCCATTTCTTTGCATAAAAAAAGATTTTTTACAAAGTTAATGAAGGGAAATTTCAACTGTATTAACTCTTATATATGGCCCTATATTAGACATAATTTTTCCAACATCATGAATAATTCTAGATGGATGGTTATCATAGATTCTTCCATGAATTTTTGTCTGGACAACTAGACTAGCGGCCCCCTAATATCTATGTTACCTCTTAATTCCCCTCTAGAAAACACCAATTGCACTATAAAGGATGTCATTCAATCTCTTAATTTCAACTTTCCTGAGAGCATCATTCATGTTTTTGATAATTACTCCTACTCTAACTCTGATGATTTCCTTATTTGGGAGTTATCTCACATTGGTATTCTTGACTCCAAAAGTTTTTACAACCATAATTTCACAAATTTTGATATTAGCTTTTTTTCGTTGAAATCCTTTGACAAAACCCTATATTAAACCCTCAAGAATCAATATTTTTTTACATATTTCTCACAACCATATACCTACTGAGGTTTGTATTTAGTCTTTTGGGATCCAACTTTTCTATAAGTGTCACTTTTGTCACCATCATCGAGAAGATAATAACCATCTGTTTGTGTCTTGTGCTACAGATTCTACCCTTTGGAATTATATTACTGAAATGTTTGACTGCAGATGGTTATTCCTTGACTCTATTTGTTCTCAATTAAAACATTGTGTGGAACTTGATACTTCACATAAAATCAAAAATCTCTTCTTAACTATTGTTCCTAAAATCCTCCATGTGATCTAGTATGATAGAAATGATATTATCCACAACAACTTCTCATTAATTATTAATGCAGGTCAGATGAAAATTCTCATTGCCATTAGGGATGCTGCTTCGATTCAGAAAGCTTATAATGACAACACTATTGGAGACTTTGAGATCTTTCATCTAATTAGGAATTATAGTCTCTAAAGACAACTGAGGATGACCTTTGAGGTGTTCTGGAAAACACTGCTCCCAAGATGGATCAAAGTGAATGTTGATGGAGCTTCCAAAGGCAACCTAGGACCTGCGGTCTATGGTGTTATTTTCAGAGATTATCTTGGTCAATTTCATGGATTCTTCTTTGGAAACTACATTCCAGACTCTTATTTAGAAGCAGAAATGATGGGTTTGATTCATGTTGTTGACTTCCTCAAGAAAAAAATGCAAGAACAACATTTGGATTGAAAGTGATTCAACCACTATTGTCTATGATATTTGGAATCGTGTGGTTCATCTTTCCCAGCCGCTTACTAATCGCTATATGAATTGCCTTGCTTTGCTTCTAGAGATAAGCTATATTTTCACTCATGCCTTTCATGAAGAGAACATGGTTGCAGACAGTCTTTCTAATAAGGGAATCAACCAGGGCATAACTTGGCTGGATGATCTTTCTGTTGATATTCTCCCTCTTTATGATAAATATTGTAATAATATTCCTTACTTCTGACTCATGTAGTTCTTTTTTTTATATTTATTAAATTATAACTTGTTATTTGAATGAGGCACTAGCTTCTCAAAAAAAACAAAATCTCTTTAGATATCTCATCCTTCCACATCTTGGGCACTCTATTGGTGATTGAAGGCACTACCTCTATAAGTGTCCCAACCAACCACACTAGTGATAGATCACATGAGCAAGGTCCTGTGTAACTAAACCTTCCCCCTAGTTACTCTTCTTACTACAACCATGGATAATATTCTTATAGCGACACTTCCTTCCCTTGGAAGGAGTTTCTCTTTATTATCCTGTAGCAACCATTTTTCTTGCACTGGAAGCCTCCTTCGGGTTCCCCTTAGCTATGAGAGCCAAATCCACCACCTTAGAAAACTTCATTAACTAAAATCGGTTAACTTGGGACTTAATATCATATTTAATACCATAATGTAAATGTCTTTTTGTAGCTATCCCATCCCCTTCCAATTCTATAGAAAATCATTGCAGGTCTGTAAAGTGACTAGTATAGTTCCTCAGAGACATGATCCCCTGATTCAACCACATAAACTCAACTTCTCTCTCCTTTCTCAACATATTTGGATAAAAGTGCTCCAGGGACATCTCCAAAAATTCCATCCATATCATACCATCATCCTTTCCAATCCAATATTATACATCACACTAAATCTTCACTAATCCTTACAACATATTAGTATCCAACATGACCCTCTTCTTAGTAAGTGTCTCAAAATGGTCCAGAATAGTCTAGATGGACTTAATCTAGAACAATGCTGCCTAAGTTCCACCTTCTCCGATAAATTTTGGAGGGTTATTTAATTGAAACTCTTGAGTAAGATCTGACTTTCTCTTCATAACCCTACATAAGACTCTTTCCATAAATTTCATAAATATATAAAATTTCTCTCTAAACTACTCTCCGACTTCCTCACCTAGCACTATCGGTGCCTCAGGTTCCACTACTAGAGGAGCATATCTAGCCATGTCCTCCTATCATCCTCTAAAAAATAATTTTCATGGATTCATGTATCTATAATCCTTAAAACACATCTTAGAAAAAATTACACAATAGTAACATAGTCAATAAATAGAGATTCATGTAATCCATAACAAGTTATCCCCCCCAAATGCTACCACACAGTCAAAACTGAGGCGCTATCACTACCATTAACCATCCTATATCTAGGTCATGGTCAAAAAATGGTAAAGTAATTATCATTATTCAATTTTAGTATTATACACCCATTTATCCATATTTTTCATCATTTACAATTTTCAAGTTCACATTAGCTACCATTTTTCTGTTAAACTACACAAAAAAGGAAAAATAGTTCAATATCAACACATACCCAAAACCTATTTTTCTATGCATGCCTAAAATGATGTGTAACGACCCAAAATTTTACTAATTAAACTTCCTATTTATTTGATTAAATGTATTATTATTTAAAATAGTTTTATAAAACATTTTCACTTCTTTTGTTTTATGTTTTTGGATTTTAAAATACCGTTAAGAATTGTTATCATTTCCAATATATCTGTTGAAGAGTGATCACGTGATTAGTATAAATATAGGGCTTTAACAAATCCAATTTACTCAGAAAAAGTAAGTGATGGACTCATCCAGTAGAATTAATTCTTACGAAGCCCATTTATTGGAGGTCAGAAAGGAGGTGGTGTCACTAGGATTCACTTTTGACCAAGCCCAATCTTAGCTTCAACACGTTAGGCATGAATGGAACCGACTACAGGAGAAGTAGAAGTTGATAGAGATTACCGCCCGAGCGATATTATCTGAGCCACCCCAAGAGTCTATCACCATCACACACCTTACCCTTAGGTCATATCTGGGTGTTATAAGGGGTTATGTAATAATACCCTAGCACTATGATTGTGTGCATTATTTTTTTATAGAATAAATAATATATATTCATTTTATTATTGTTACTTTGTAAATAGTTATTTAAAGCACAAATAGTATTTTTAGTTAATATTCAATTAAGAAATATATTTTGGTGAATTAGTGGATTTTTAAATTAAATATTATTTTAATAAAATTTTATTATGAAATTTTATTTTATTAAATATAAATGAATGTATAATTTTTATTAATACAATTGTAATTTTTATTAAGGATTGAAAACTATTTTTTTCAAAACCCATGAATTTTCAATAAATGTCTATTTTTTTTTTAAATCTAAAAATTCACATATTTAGAAAATTATTTGGATAAAATGAATATTATTTTTAGAATTAGGAATTAAAAATTATCCAATGGTGAATTTTTAATAATTTTCTGAGACAGTTGAATTTGGGTTAAAATTAAATACTGTTTAAATATAAAATGTGTTTTATGACATCATAATGACCAAATAGTGATGTAATAAAATACTATGAAGGGGATTTTCGAACAATATATGTTTTTTCTTTAACATAATGTGATTTTAGGTCTGTTTGATTTATTTTAAAAATCCTTAGTGGACCCTCCAAGACTTAAAAAACATTTTAACATTTAAAAATGATTTCCTTGAGAATGTGACTCACCTCCACATAAGAAAGCCTAATATTTTAATAAGTTTGGACATTGTCCTTATAAAACAATGTTTTACACTCCACTTTGGCAAAAACTATGGGTTGGTTTTTGGTTTTCATTAGTTTAATGTGTGGTGTCCAAAAACTAAATAACAAAGAATTCCCCCTCTTTTCCTATATAAACCCACTAAATCTCAAATTCCTCTTCACTCAAATCATTTGGATCTCAAACTAACCCAAAAATCATCTCTCTATAATCCTCCCAAGGTTCCAAAACTTCCCAAGAATCCCCTATCAAGCCTCTCCCAATCCTTTGGGATCACACTTCCATGTAAGGGATTTCGTCCTTTCACATTTTTGTCCAAATTTATTTATGTTGTTATGCCATTTTATTTTCAATTAAAAATGTTGGGGTATGATTTTTCACCTCCCCCATACTTCCCTTCTTATGTTTTATTGATTATAGACCTATTTATCTCTCATTAATACCTCTCATTAACACATGTTACCATGCTAAAATTCCATATGGAATTTCTCTCTTCTCATTTACATTCAAGAATTTATTTTATATTATGCATTTAAATTCTATTACATATGTTGGAAAATTTATATATATGACCCATATTACTAACCATTTTATGTACACATGATGAGATACGCATTTATCTCTCATCAACCATTTTTATGAATTCTTATGTCATGACGTTATGCTGCCAAAATTGCACTGCAATTCTCCAAGCCAAAGTCATTGTGTAGAGAAGACCATGCCCATTTCTCTATAAAGGGTATTCACCTTTACACATATTTACTTATTTATTATAGAGTTTCATGTATGAATTCCAAATTCCTTTATCATTGAATAAATGGTGATGTGTAATGAATTTATGTTGTATGATCTGTGTGGCACACTTATGCATGAGATGAAATGATTAAGAAGGGTGCGCCTTGATAGTGCTACAGTGCATTAGGTAAATATTGGTATCATGATACATCAAGTGCAATGAGGGTTTACTCATTATCCATGTGAAATGAGCCTTGGCCCATTCTAATATCATGTTAAATGTTGTTTCTACATTTCCATGTTATGACAATCATGTTATATCATGCCTTTATGTTCATGTTTCTCTTGTGCTTCATTGATAATACTATTGCCTAACATGTACTATATTTTTCATGTTATGACTTGTTTACTCCCTTAATAAGATTTATAGATCACCTTTTTTTATGAATGTCCTCAGGTTATCCCATGAAATTCTAAGTACGAAGAAAATTTTGTGATCATATAAAATAATTTTTCAATAATGATGTTGTATTTTATGTCTTAAGTTGTCATGTAATGTTACTAATTTCCCAAGACACTACA
Source organism: Viscum album (assembly GCA_963277665.1). Classification (NCBI taxonomy): domain Eukaryota; kingdom Viridiplantae; phylum Streptophyta; class Magnoliopsida; order Santalales; family Viscaceae; genus Viscum; species Viscum album. The sequence continues at coordinate 283,124,303 of OY728151.1, read as the reverse complement.
CCTATCGATCATCAGAGTTGTATTAAGTGAAATTTTATTTAATAAATCATGTTTATATGTGTAATAAATAGAAGGGTTTTTATAGTTGGTATCAGAGGATAGGTTTCGTTATTTTTGGGATTAGGATTAGAAAACTCATGTGAAAGCCTTAGGGATAAGACTAAGTATAATAAAAACATCCCTAAATTTTGGTGAGTATTTAGTAAGTGTTTTATCAATAAAATATATCCATGTCTAGATATGAGCAGGTATTGGAGGCTCTGGAATAGATGTATCTAGGTGTAAAAACCTAAAACACCGCTTTGAGCTAGACTCGAACAGAAATCGGTGCATGAAAATAGGCCTTTCTGCACTCTTGGTTACGACACTCCTGAGAGATATGCTATGGTAAATTGATAATCTTAGTATGAACCATTATTAAGGGAATTAAAAAAAATTCCTCTAAGAATATATTTTGAGAAGTAGATCATGGATAACATAGATAAGTTATGTAAATAAATGTAATTTATATGTTGTCCCTTTTTTGTAATTGGATTCCCCTTTATGTGTTACCCCTAAATTTTCTTTTATTACAACCAATGGCTAGTAATAGGAGGATGATCATACCACGATTCACTGTGTCATTTTCACCCTTACACCATTGTATTAAACTGAATTTGTATTGTAAATTCCAAATATAATAACAAAATGCACATCATTTTTTATTTAAATAATTTGTGTTTATCACTGTTAAAAATTTCAATGATACTTTTTTTGATAATTTCACTGAAGGTGAAGCTGATTTGGAGGACCCATGATGAAGTCCATGAAAAATGGGTCAAACTGCGCAGGATCCAAGCACAATAGTGGATTAATCCGCACACTAATACTAGACCGTGCATCCAATTGGGCTTCTATTTTTTGGTCTGGTCCAAATATCATTGGGCTACATTTCTTATAAAGGAACACAAGACTCATTAGGCCATCTAGTGGCCCAACCGACCTGATATGTCTAGCACACCGAATCTGTATGATGTTAATAGTGATGTGTTGTGATTTGTCCATATATCGGGATATATGTGTCCAATTTATTCCAAACATTTGGTGGAGACATCCAAGAGGTGGGTCTAGAACTTTGTTATTTTATAAAAATCGATATAAGGATGTATGGATGTCGAAACACATGTGACAAGTGGTTTTAAGAATTTTTTGGGCTCAAAACCACCTTCCCATTTTACTATAAAATGGAACCTTGGGCTCCCCATTTTTAAGTTCGGCAAAGAAGTGAAGCTCTTACATTTTTGAGTCCTAGATGAGTCTCCTCCTCATCCTAGAATTTATGGAGGCCCCTATCCTCATAGGGGGATCAAGAATGAATAAGGAGTTCCACCTGAGCTTCCTCCTCCTCCTGATGTCGAGCTAAATGGTGGGTGTTCATTGTGAGGGAGCTACACATATGTAAAGGGATTTTGGGCACTTTTACTACTACAAGTTTTATTTATTTTGGGTTTGAAAACATTTCATTTAGAAATATCTTACTTTTATTTATCTTTGTTTGATTTAACCGAATGAAATTATCTTTACTTTTAACTGATCGGTGAAAATCTTTGAGTGTGTGACTTGTGTTGTTCCGATTGAACAGCACAATAATCCTTTTCTTCCCCACTTATTTGAGATTTCAATTTTTTGGAATATATTATACCATTCATGTGATCTGGACCTTGTTTATACGATTGTTATGTCAAGGTTTGGCTCAACGTGCTTTGATATAAGATCTTGGAATGTAATTGGGATTCCAATTGATTCCAACCAAAGACTTACATCAAACCTTAATTAATGTACAAGAACAATGAGCTTTAAATGTGTGTAGTGAACTCACAATGAACCCTTTTATCTCATAATTAATAAACACCACCTTTTCTTTCCAACTATTAAACTCTTTAATTAATTCATTTCATCCTAAAACTATTTTCAAAACCACCCCTATTTAAAGTACTTATTATTAAAAACACACACTCTAAACCCACCAATTCTCCTTGAGAGATTACCTAGTGTCTTCCCTAGACTATAAATAAACCTTAAAAACATAATCAATTTGATGTGTCATGACAGCTTGGTCAAATTTTGGCACCATTTTTGGGGAGTGCTTTGGTTTTAGTGTGTGTTTTTGATAATTTTCTTTGTAAATTTTGTGAATGTTTATTAGTTTTATCTTCTACCTTTAAATTTATTTTTGTGTTCTGATTTATTTCTTATGTAGGTTCTGTGTATCACACGTTCTACTCCAGGAGACTTACAAACTTTGGAACGCAAACAGGAGAGGATCCTACATCAGTGACCCCGAGATACACAAGAGGAACCTTTGAAGGAGGACACACAAAACATCAACACTCATCTTGATCATTCTTCTTTTTCTTCGAGAACCCACATTAAAAATAAAATCAACGTGAATAAAAAGGATGAAAACAATCAAACACTAAAATAACTAACCTCTCTTGATGTTGATATCCGACCTAACAATATTCAATTACATGGGGAGGCACCCAATTTTGAACTAAAATATGGTTTAATTCATCTATTACTAAGATTCAGTGGACTTCCTAGAGAGGATCCCCACAAGAATTTAATATATTTTCACACTATGTGTTCTACATTAAAACCTAAAAATGTGGATTAAGAACAAGTAATGTTAAGGGAATTCCCTTTTTCATTAGAACACACGACAAAAGATTGGTTATATTGTGTTAATTCTCTAATAAGAGGTCGGGTGGACATGAAATGCCTTTTTCTTGAAAAATATTTCCCAGCCTCTCTAACTGCAACAATAAGGAAAGAAATTTGTGGGATAATACAATCTCAAGGGCAAACATTACATGAATATTGGGAATACTTTAAAATGTTATGTTCAAGTTGCTCACACCACTAAATAAGTGATCAACTTTTAATTCAATATTTTTATGAAGGTTTAATCCCTATTGATCAAAATATGATCGATACTGCTGTAGGTGGTGTCCTAGTTGATAAGACCCCAATTTCTGTAAGAAATCTGATTGAGAACATGGATCAAAACACACAAAGATTCGGTTCAAGGTACAATGTACCAATTTGAGGTGTCCATGAGGTGAAAAGTACTGAATTTGAGAAGAAGGTGGACACAAAGTTCGAAGAGGTAAGTACCCTTCTTCAAAAACTTGTTATTTCCCAAGGGAAATCCCAATCTCCTCATCCCATCCATTGTGGTATATGTTCTTCTGAAACCCACTACTCTGACCAATGTCCTCAATTGAGGGAAACATCTGAGAGTTGTGAAGCAATATTTCCAGGCCACCCCTATAACCAACCCTTTAGGAAAGAACCTTACTATCCATCCAACCCTGGGTGGAAGGACAACCAAGCCTGTAGGCAAGGGGGTATTCAAACCAACCTCAACAATAATGTAACCAACCGGGTCAGAGTAGTCATCCACCACCACCACCCAGAAATCCTCAACCACCAAAATTCATTTCCAAAAAACCCCTCAAAAACCCGATCCTAGCCTAGATGATTTGATGAAACAAATGGATGCTAACAATATTAAATTCCAACAAACCACTCAGGTATCCATACAAGACCTAAAAACCAAATTAGGCCAACTAGCTAACTCAGTGGGTGAAATTCAAAGTCACAGTTCAGGTAAACTTCCCTCTCAACCAGTAGTTAACCCTAGGGATAAAATAAATGTTATTTTCATCACCCTTAGGAGTGGAAAACAACTAGAAAGTAAAATGAATCCTCCATTAGAGGCACCCCATCCTGAGGAAACCTCCATCCCAACTATTAAAAATGTTCCAAATGTTTAAGAACCTTGTCATGAGAAAATTCCTTCCAAAGGAAAGAGTGTGTATATTGATGAGTCACCTAGCCCAGCCATTCCTCTTCCATTTCCTCAAAGGGACACCCAACCAAGAAAACAAAAGGAAACTGAACTTGATAAGTAAATATTGGAAATTTTCAAGAAAGTGCTGGTTAACATCCTATTGATTGATGCTGTGAAGAAAATTCCATGGTATGCCAAGTTTCTAAAGGAGATGTGTACACACCGAAGGAGACTTCAAGGAGATGAGAAAGTGAGCTTGGGAAGAATGTTTCAACATTGATAGATCAATCACTTCCCACCAAGTGCAATGATCTTGGAACATTCTCAATTCCATGAACGATAGGGGAGTATTCTTTTTCTAATGTTATGCTTGATTTAGGTGCTTCTATAAATGTGATGCCTCACTCTATTTACTCTACATTGCAGGTCAGGGAACTGAATCCAACTGGAATTATCATTCAACTGGCTAACCGGAGTACTGCACACCCCTCTGGTGTGTTAGAGGATGTTCTTATGAGGGTTCAAATTTTAATTTTTCCGACTAACTTTTATGTGCTTAAAATGGAAGATGATAGGATGAATGGAAATGCCCCCATTATATTGGGGCGACCTTTCTTGAAAACCACCAAAGCCATAATTAATATCCATAATGGTACATTATCTGTGGAATTTGGTGGTAACATAGTCCATTTAAACATCCTTGATTCCATGAAGCACCCCTTAGAAGAACATTCCTCTCTCTCTATTAATTCAATTGATGTACTCCCTTCCCCTAAAAAACAACTTTTCTTTCCCCCAATCACCTTTCTATGTTTTCTTCATTGATTGAAATTCTATGTAATGAATCATTCATTGATTTTTGTAGTGGTCTATAAAAGTTTCATTCATGTTTATTAATTGATAATTTCTTGAACACTAAGGATCCAATGACCATCGAGGATACTGCTAAGCTTGTAAAAGCTCATTCCTCATTTGAGGATGATACCATTGAGCAGTTAAATGAGATCAGTGACCTCTCAATTTCACACACACTCCCATCAATCCAAAATCCACCTAAATTGAAACGGAAACAACTACCTCAAGATTTTAAATATTCATATCTAGAGAATGGAAACAAGTTTACCATCATCATTACTAGTTCACTCCCTCCTAAGAATGAATTGTGACTGATTAAACTATTGAGGAATTATAAACAAGATTTGGGATGGACACTTGCTGACATTAATTGTATTATCCCATCAATTTGTACACATTATATTTTGTTAAATGATGTGGCTAAACCAGTGAGGCAGCCACAATGTCGACTGAACCCAAACCTCCTAGAAGTTGTGAAAAATGAGGTAACAAAATTATTGGCAGCTGGAATCATTTACCCCATCTCTGACAGCCAATGGTTCACTCCCATTCAAGTAGTTACCAAAATGATCGGCCTTACAGTAATTAAAAATGAAAACAATGAATTGGTTCCAACTTGTGTGCAGAATAGATGGCGTGTATTTATAGACTATCATCGACTAAACCAACACACTAGGAAAGACCATTTCCCTTTTCCATTCATTGACCAAATGCTAGATAGGCTAGCGGGTAAGTCATACTACTATTTACTTGATGGGTATTCTAGATACTTTCATATCCATATTTCTCTTGAGGATCAGGAAAAGACAACCTTCACTTTCCCCTTTGGCACATTTTTTTATAGAAGGATTCCATTTGGTCTATGCAATGCTCAGGGTACTTTCCAACGATGCATGGTTAGTGTTTTTTGGATTACATAGAAAATTTCATTGAAGTATTCATATATAATTTCATTATTTATGGATCCTCTTTTGATGAATGTTTGAGTAGTCTTTCTTTAGTCCTACATCACTGTATTGAAAAGAATCTCGTGTTAAATTATGAGAAATTCCATTTCATGGTGCGACAAGGTATAGTTTTGGGGCATGTAATTTTTGGGGATGGTATCCAAGTAGATAAATCAAAAGTGGATGTCATTTATTCCTTACTATTCCCCAAAAATTTACAGGATGTGCGGTCTTTCCTAGGTCATGATAGATTTTACCATCATTTCATTCGTGACTTTAGTAAAATTGCACTCCCCCTCTCCCGATTACTCCAAAAATAAAAGGAATTTGTTTTTGATAAATGTTGGACTCCTCATGTATTAATCATTTTTTAATGATCAAAAATCTCATTAATGTTAAAAACTATTCTTATTATTTACAAATCCCTTTACTAGTTACAAATCTTGTTACTAATCACAAATCTCACTTATCTTATCAATCCTCTGTATTTATGTTTCAAGTTATCTCTTATACTTTATTCTGGTTAAGTTCCAATCATCTTATGTATATTACTATCTAAGTCTTAATACAGATATTTGTCTAAGTACAAGACATTGTGATGCTTGACACAGTAAGTCAGACACTGTGAGTAAGAAATAAACACCGTGAACAGAAACACTAAAGTAGACACCGTGAAGCCTAAGTATGAGACACCGTGACCAATGAGACACTGTGACATAGTCATCCAGACATTGTGACTTAGACACCGTGACTCAGGCACCGTGATGCAGACACCGTGAAGGACACGCCATGAGAAAGACATTGTGAGAAACATACCATGAAAGACATACTGTGAAATAAATACCATGAGTGACACATCGTGAAAGACATACTGTGAAGGAGACATCGTTTGCATAACTACTGTGACATCGTTTCTTAACCTTTTTGTCAATATTATTTAAATATTGATAACGGTCATATTTGATGTTTTAAATGCAATTAATGATATTTAATGATAGTTGTTGGTCTGTCAGGAAAGCGTACCTCGTACCTATGAAAAAGAAATCATTTCTATTTCTAGAGCTCGAGGAATATAAGGAAGATTGAGATGCAGTAGATATGCACGTGACCGAAGAACATACCTACGCGACAAGAGATACATGCAATCTCTGTACTGAATAGAAGAACAATCATGAGCATGAAGAAGAGATTGCAAGATATTTCAAGAACTCATATGCCTACAATCCGACACTACTAGAGGAACTGAAATCAAGAGAACATTATCACTCATGAAGAACACAAGCTAAACCACGACACTCTGTTTTTTCACACAAAACCAGAGAAGGACTCAGAAGTATTTCTACTGAATCTAAGGAGTCCAGAGCTGCACTGCCAATCACTAGAGCTTTATAAACTTTCATATACTCTCTCTAAGTGATTCATTATTAACTTCTTCGAGTAGTGTGTGTACTCTGTATATCTTACACACACTGACTCCTATACTGAACTGGAGGATATCACAATCCTCAAACCAAAACTCCTTACTCTTGTTTACCCACGACAACTATGGAAGAGGTCCTTGTGCGGCCTGGTCTTTATTTTTGTTTCCCACGAAGAACTGTGGTAGAGGTACCTGCATGTCCTGGACAGTCTTGTACTTTTTTTAACCCTGATCCAGGGTGTGGATCACTTTTATATAAATTTTTTAAGAGGAGTAAGTCTCGGATTGATACTGAACCTCTTGGTTATATTTGTTGTTCTTTTTAGTTTAAGTTTAAAGTATACTATATATCTTTTATATTCCACTTCTATTACTTTGAAATACAAACTATTTTAAAGTTACGTTGATTGTTAATCTAGCAAGAGTTTGTAACTATTTTAAATCAGTAGGTTAGTTTCAAAATATAATTTAATATTATTATTAGACTAACTGAGACCTAATCAATCTTTTGAGAATCTAATTGAACCTTTACAGTTTTACAAATTCACTACAGTTTAACTTGTTTTATAAATTGGGGGTTTTAATAGAAATTATTTTTAACAGAAATTTTAATTGGAACTCAATTCACCCCCCTCTTGAGTATCCACTTCGACCAACATTTGGTATCAGAGGTTTTTTCTATTAAAGGATTTTCAAAATACTCTTTTTTTCAACTATGATTGTAGTTTTATCTTTAAAGATCTTAAATTTCTATTAGTTATAAATTTTATCTATTTAAATATCTTTTCTAAAATATAACTATGGACAATAGACAAGAGGGTTCTACTACCATCAGGACACCTTTCTTAAATGGTACTAACTATGCCCAGTGGAAACTTAAGATGAAAATACATTTAGAAAGTATGGTTTTTGATATCTGGACTGCTATAGAGTCTCAATATAAAATTCCAGAAACTGAAAGAACAACTTGGGATGAACTTACTAAGAAATATTACAATAATAATTGTAAATCTATGAATTCTTTGTATTGTGCATTAGGAGATGAATAATTTAATAGAATATCTGCTTGCAAAACTGTCTATGAAATATGGGATACTTTGGGTGTTTCTCATGATGGAACAACTGATGTTAAGGAAATGATATTAAACACTTACACTATTAAATATGATAATTTTAAAATGAATACTGATAAACCTATTTCTGATATATATCTCAGGTTCAATGAGATTTTCAACACTATGAATTCCCTTGGAAACGTTGTTCCAGCAAAGGAACAAATCATGAGGATACTGAGATGTTTTCCAGACTGATGGAGAGGCACTTCTGTTTCAATTAGATAATCATGTGACATTGTTGCTTTTCCTGTCAAAGAACTTATTGGTAAGCTTATGATGTATGAGGAAGAACTCAAGGTGAATAAGGAGGAAGATAATGAACTAGAAAGGAGGTCAGTGGCATTTAAGTCTACTACTTCAAAGAGCAAGGACAAGGAGAAAGTTCAAATACCTACTGATAGCTCAACAAGTGAAAGTTCAGATTCTGACTCTGATGCTGAAATGGCTCAAATAGCCATAAGGTTTAAGAAATTCTATAGGAAGAAAAAATTCTTCAGAAAATCAAACTAAAAAGGTAAATATGATAACAAAGGTCATTGGAAAAAGGACTGGAAGAAAACTGATAAGAGTGATGAAGTTATCTGCTATGAATGCAAGAGAAAAGGTCACATTAAAGCAGACTTCCCAAAATTGAAGTTCAAGAAGAAACATGACTACAAGGACAACAAGTACAAGAAAGCTATGAAATCTACTTGGAGTGCTTCAGAAGACAATAAAAGTGAGTCTGAAGCTTCTGACTCTAAAAAGAATCGTGCCAACATGTGTTTCATGACCAATACTTCTGAGGTACCTGTTTCCCCTATACTAAATGATTATTATTCTGGAAATGATTCTGATTCTGAATCTGAAAATATGACTAGTGAGTAACTGTTTGAATACTTCAATATGCTTGAGGAAACATGTAATGAACTTAAGGAAAAATATAAGTCATTAAAAAAATAGCATGCTCTCACCTCGAATGTCAAATCTTCTCTATAAGTAGAAAAAGAAAAGAATTCCCAAATGTTAAAGGAAAATACTGAACTGAAAATGTATAATGATAACCTTAGAAAAGAATTAGAAAAGTTCACAAATGGAAAATACACTCTAACTCAAATTCTAGGAAAGAAAGTGTCACCAAAGTACACTACTGGAATTGGTTACCAACCTGGAAAAAGACAGTTCACTAAAACAAGATTTATTCCTAAATCTGGATAGAATACTTCTGGTTCAAGTTCTAGAAATTCATATGATTCAACTAGTTATTCACATAGTTATATATAAAATAGAGTTTATCTTTCAAAATATTTTTATTCTGTAAAATATATGAGACCCGTAAGACAAATTTGGGTACCAAAATCATTGATTGCTAACCTGTCTGGACCCAAGAGAATCTGGGTACCAAAATCATTCTCTATTTAAAACTGTTTTGTAGGAAACTTGTTTAAAGAGCTCCCATAAGAAGACATGGTACTTGGATAGTGGATGTTCAAGGCATATGTCTGCGTATTACTCATTCTTCAAGAGATTAATCAATATTGATGGAGGATATGCCACCTTTGGGGATAATTCTAAAGGAAAGATCATTGGTCTAGGCCAAATTGGTAACACTAACTCAGTTTTAATTTCTAAAGTTTTGTTTGTTGATGAACTTAAATATAATCTGTTAAGTATATCTCAATTATGTGATGATGGTTTTAATGTTATGTTTGAAAATGATTCTTGTAATGTTTTTAATTCTAATAATGTTTTAGTATTTTCTTCTTTGAGAAATGAAAATGCTTATGTAGTTGATTTGAATTCTTTATCTAAACAAAAAATTACTTGTTTAAATGCTTTTTATAAAGAATCTTGTCTTTGGCATAGAAGATTAGGACACCGTAATATACATTCACTTAGAAAACTGACTAGAAAGAACTTAGTTAGAGACTTACCCAAACTAGAGTTTCCAAATGACAAAGTTTGTAATCAGTGTCAAAAGGGAAAGCAACATAAAGTTTATTTTAAATCAAAGAAAGAAGTTTCAACTTCTCAACCTCTCGAGTTGGTTCACATGGATTTGTTTGGACCTTCTATAGTTTCTAGCTTAAATGGGAAGCACTATGTCTATGTCTTAGTAGATGACTTTTCTAGATATACTTGGGTATATTTCTTAGCTCACAAAAGTGAAGCTTGTTCTCACTTTTTTAAATACTCAAAGTCTGTAGAGAACCTTAGTGGACTTAAGATTAAGACCCTGAGAAGTGATCATGGTTGTGAGTTTGAAAATCATGAGTTTGAATCTTATTTCTCGCACAATGGCTATAGTCACAACTTTTCTGCCCCTAGGACACCTCAGTAAAATGGTGTAGTAGAAAGAAGAAATAGAACCCTGCAAGAAATTGCTAGAACTATTCTTAATGAGTATGACCTACCTATTTATTTTTGGGTTGAAGCTATAAATACAGCTTGTTATATCATCAATAGAGTCTTAGTCAGACCTGTTCTCAAAAAGGCCCCTTATGAACTGTGGAACAATAGGAAACCTAAAGTTAGCTACTTTAGAGTATTTGGTTGCAAAGTCTTTATTCTTAATACCAAGGATAATCTAGACAAGTTTGCTTCTAGGAGTGATGAAGGAATCTTTTTAGGATATTCTATAACTAGCAAAACCTATAGATTTTTCAATAAGAGAACCAAATGTGTGGAAGAATCTATTCACATTAAATTTGGTGAAACAGATCCACATGAACCTAAATCATCTCTTGAAAATCTTGAAAAAGATTTATCTGTTCTGAACCTTAATGATAAAATCAATGAACCTGTTGTAAAGACAACTAGTTCTGGAAATATTTTAGAATCTGCTCCTAATGAACTCGAACCTAGAGAAGAACCTGAAATTTCTAGTCCTACCTTTACTAGATCAACTAGGATTCTAAAGAATCATCCTTTAGATGTTGTTGTTGGAAACTTGAATAGAGGGACACAGACTAGAGCTTCTCTTAGAAATCAGGTTGAACATCAAGCCTTCTTGTCATAGCTTGAACCTAAAAACATTGATGATGCTATTAATAATGAATTTTGGGTAATTGTTATGCAAGAAGAACTCAATAAGTTTGAAAGAAATAAAGTTTTGAAACTTTTTGAAAGACCTAAAGAAACTTTCACCATAGGCACAAAATGGGTGTTTAAGAATAAAGTAGATGAATATAGAAACATATTTAGAAACAAGGATAGATTATTTGCACAAGGCTATAGTCAAGAAGAAGGAATTGACTATGAGGAGACTTTTTCTCCAGTAGCTAGATTAGAAGCCATTAGGATCTTACATGCCTATGCTGCACTTCTAAATTTCAAACTATATCAAATGGATGTTGAAAGTGCATTCTTAAATGGGTTTATAGCTGAGGATGTTTTTGTTGAACAACTACCTGGATTTAAAACCCCTCATTTTCCAAATCATATTTTCAAATTATCAAAAGCATTATATGGTTTAAAACAATCTCCAAGAGCTTGGTATGATAGATTAAGTACTTTTCTAATTTCTAAAGGTTTTATAAAAGGTATATTTGATCCTACCCTTTTTATAAAATGTATTTCAAATGATGTTTTAGTTTTTCAAATTTATATAGATGATATTATTTTTGGATCTTCAAAAACTTCGTTGTGTACTGATTTTTTTAAAATGATGAAAAATGAATTTGAAATGAGTTTAATGGGTGAACTAAAATTCTTTCTTGGATTTAAAATCTTTCAAAATAATGATGGAATTATTTTAACTCAAAGTAAATATACTAGAGATATTTTAAAAAAAATTGGATTGGATAGCACAAAAATTAGTGACACTCCCATGAGTACCACCTGTAAGTTGGATCTTGATGAAGATGGTAAATCTATTGATCAAACCACTTATAGAGTAATGATTGGAAGTCTACTCTACTTGACTGCTAGTCATCCTGATATTATGTTTAGTGTGTGTATGTGTGCTCGTTTTCAAGAAAATCCTAAAGAATTACATTTAAATGCTGTAAAAATAATTTTCAAATATCTCAAGCATACACCCAATTTAGGATTGTTCTACCCTAAAGGAAAATCATTTGAATTAGTTAGTTATTCTGATGCTGATTTTTCTGGCTATAAGTTAGATAGAAAAATCACCTCTAGAACATGTCACTTTTTAGGAAAGTCACTAGTATCATGGTGTAGTAAGAAACAAAATTTTGTTGCATTTTCTACTACAGAATCTGAATACATAGCTGCTAGAAGTTGTTGTGCACAAATTTTGTGGACGAAACACACTTTACTAGACTATGGATATCAATTCAGACATGTACCAATAAATTGTGACAACAAAAGTGCTATTAACATTTCAAAGAATCATGTTTCACATTCTAGGACAAATCATATTTATGTAAGACATCACTTTTTGAGGGATCATTATCAAAAAGGTGATATCACTTTAGAATTCATTAGTACTGAATATCAACTTGCAGATATATTCACTAAACCATTAAATTCTGAGAGAATAGACTATATAATACATGATCTTTGTATGATTAATAATAAATAGATATCTTACAGGTCTTACTGTTTAATATTTTTCAATATTTTACTTTACGGTTTCATGCTCACTGTTTCTCAGTTATTGTTTCATGCTTACGGTCTCACAGTTAACACCTTGTGTTCACGGTCTATCACTTAACTGTCTCACCGTGATGGAACAGTTCACTCATTGTCTCACCGTGACTGCATAGAATATTCAATGTCTCACCGTGACTGCACAGAATAGTCACTATCTCATCGTGACGACCACCAACTGTCTCACCGTGATGACTGCTTTTCATCGCACTGTAACGCCTACTCACGGTCTCACTATGAAGATTATTTATGCATTTATTTTAATCTGTATCATGGTAATTTTTATTTCACCTCTATTTACTTTTCTGCATTTTTTTATGACGTTTGACATTCCCAGATGATAAAACAAAAGGGTTTTCACTCAATTCCTCACTCAAGATCTCTCCTGCTCACTCTCTCGAACCCCCTTTACCTTGCAAACCTTCTCTTCTTCTCTCTTTCCGGAACCTTTAGTGGATGAAAAGGATGAAGCATCTGTCTTCATCTACTCCATAGAAGCGTAGCTCTAAGAATAAGAAGATAGCACTGAGGATAGCACCCGAAGGACCTCTAAATCTTAACCTTGTAAGTCGTACTGTAGTTCTTGAAAAATAGATCTGCCCTGAATGGATTTTGACTAGCAAGTCGTTATTCTTGAAAGTCTTAAGAGAAAAAGGATGGCTTGAATGGTTCTCTCGAAGGGATAGACCTATTTACCCGAGGTTGGTGTCTCAGTTTTACCAATATGTAAAGTTTTCCTTTGATGCTCGAGAAAGTTTTATGGTGACAAGATGGATCAATGGTCAAAAATGTTCATTCACTTCGAGGATATGGGCTATATGCATAAGGATTTCTCATAAAGGGATTTGTGATGACTACCAAAGAGACCCTCCTCCTTCAATCGATATCTTTGACCTGGATAATGCCTTGGAAATTCTAACTGGAAATGGCACCAAGAGAAGGTCCATAGCAGCTGAATCGGATGGGGAGACTAGGATGTTATTTAAGTTTGTTCAGAATTGGATTAGCCTGAGGAAGGGTGACTTTCCTATTTTGAAATATCAGGATGTCTTCATGATTCATCTGATGAAGAATGTTCATAAGATAAATCTGTGCAAATATATCATTCACCATATGTGTGAACGGATTAAGGTCACTTCCAAATCCACATCTTTGTTTTACTCAAGGATGATCTCAACCATGCTAGTTTCCAAAGGAGTTGTTGGACCAAATGAGGAATTAATTATGGATTTTGATTTTTGTTTGTCAAAACATACCATAAAAAGGATGAAAATCAATTGGAACCCTTGGAAGAAGCAATGGGTTGAGGATAACGATCAGATATATAAGAAGTATAATCCTGTTGAGTATCCAACAAGGAAAAAGAATATTACTGATCCTGGTTTGGAACCAGATGAAGTGGTTGAATACTCAGATGCTGAAGAAGAAGAGGAATAGGTAACTGAAGTACCTCAAAAGGAAGCAACTCCTGTTGAGAAAGAAAGGATTGTTGTCCCTGCTGATGTTCCTGAAGTACCTCTTAGTGAAGAGGCTGAAATACTTATTAGAGAAGAAGTTGTTGTTAAAAAATAAAGGTTTGTTGACCCTTATGTTGTTCTTAGAGAAGAATAACCTCCTTCCCATGTTGATCAGGAAACCCAATCTGAAGCTGCAAGAGAGTTGTTTCTGAATCTGAGCAACAAGCCATGGAAGAGACAGATCCTGTTGAAGAAGAACTCCCTGTTGAAAATGAAGCAAGTCAGGAAGCTCTACCTGAGGAACAATCTTTTCCTAAGTACATACCCTCTACTAAGGAGAGGATGGAAATTTCATTTCAGTTGGCAAGGAAAGAAATGGCTGAGGAGAATAGAGTTGATCATGTGGATCTTGATCGTGATGTTGAGCCTGTAGTTTCTAAATTGGAAGCACATGGTGAGGGGGAGGAACCTCAAAACCTTGAGATTGATGAAGCTGGATCTTCTGAAACCTCTCAACCAACTGTCACATATTCTGTGTACACTCGAAATGAGTTCCCAAGCTTCTATGATATGAGTGAATCATGGAAAGTTACTGCAACTGGAATTGACTTGTCTTCTTTGTTTCATTTGAAGTCAGTCACTCTCCCTGAACCTGAACCTATTTCTGAACCTACACCAGAACCTATACCACTTCCTACACCTTTTCCTGACCATCAATCCTTTATAACTAAGGATGACTTGAAAGTCTTTGGACAGACTATCTTAGCTGGAGTGGAGAAGCTCTTGACCTCTCAACCTTGTCCTGTGACTCAACTAATTCAGGAAGATTCCTCTCTGCTTGTGGAAAATATTATTCTGCACATTCAACCAAGGATGATTTGTGAAATACAAGAATTCAGAGTTGAAAATAAGTTTCTTAGTGCTGATGTTGCAAATTTTAAAGGTATGGTTGAAAACCTCCAGCAAGAATTGTCTTCAAGATCAGAGCATGCTCCTGTTTCTGCTCCTACACATGTCGCTACTTCTCCTGAACCTTCTGTTTCCAACATCTCTAGAGAGATTGTATCTCAGATGCATCCCTTTCTATTGTCATTTGATGAGAATATTGGAGAAAGACACACAAAGATGCTAAAATGCATGAGAGAGCTAGTAGAGAACTTGAATAAGATTACAGATGAATACACAGGATGTCTTCAAAAGGTTTTGAACTAGATCAAAGCTCTAACTATAGCTGTTAAGGCTTCTTCTCCCTCTTGTCAAACCTCTACTCCTTCTTTGGATGATTCTTTTCTTAGATCCATAATCAAGGAAGAAATTCAGAATGCCTTCGGTGGTTTTGATTTGTCTCCTTTATCTGAAGTTGTTAAGAACAGTGATATAGTACTTGATCTTGTTCAGATTCATTCTAATATTGCCAATGATGCTCAACAGGAGATCACCAAGAAGATAGATTTGTATCTCAATCAGATTTACTCCAAATCTGATATGAAAACTCACTTTAAGTATCTTGTGGAGAATCTGAAAATCCCTCCAGTGACTCAGGATTTCAAAGCTCAAGTTTAGAAGCTCACTAAGTTCACCAGATTGTTGGACAAATTCATGGAGAATAAGGATGATTTTGAAAATGCTATGCAATATGGTGGAAAAATCATTACTGATTTAATAAATCTTCTAAATCCATATATTCATGTGCAGAGTACAACTATATTTGCACCAGCTATTGCCCCTCTTCGACCAGGTCTACCTACCCTAGCCTCAACTGCTATGTCAGTCAGCCAAGCCCTTTCTCAGATCAGACCAATCATTCTTGACCAACCACAGACTAGATATTCCACTTCTCCTTCTTTGGTTCCATCTATTTTTGAAGGTCTCCCTTTACCATCTTTTTCTACCACCTCTATGCCTTCCTCTACATCATAACCATCTCCTACTATTGATAAAGGCAAGGAAAAGGCCAATCCCTGAAGAAGTCCAGTGACTACTTTCTTCTTGATAGGGATGTCTTTGATTTTTTTATTTCTACTGTATAATGTATTCTGAACATTTTTAATGAAATCTGCATTGTTTCACTCTCTTCTTTTCACTTTTTGATAATCCCAAAAGGGGAGAATAAACAGGAGAAGTTAAACGAGGAATAAAAAGTTGTATGTTATTTTATATATGTGTTATTCTATATGCTATTTTCTCTAAAGTTCAATTCTATTTTTTTTACTTTATCTGTACATGATTTTTGATCATCAAAAAGGGGGAGATTGTTGTAATCCTCATGTATTAATCATGTTTTAATGATCATAAATCTCGTTACTGTTAACAAATCTTCTTATTATTTACAAATCCCTTTACTAGATACAAATCTTGTTACTAATCACAAATCTCACTTATCTTATCAATCCTCTATATTTATGTTTCAAGTTATCTCTTATACTTTATACTGGTTAAGTTCCAATCATCCTATGTATATTACTATCTAAGTCTGAATACAAATATTTGTCTAAGTACAAGACATTGTGATGCTTGACATAGTAAGTCAGACACTATGAGCAAGAAACAGACACCATGAAGCATAAGTCTGAGACACCGTGACCAATGAGACACCATGACACAGTCATCCAGAAACCGTGACTCATACAGCATGACTCAGACACCGTGATGCAGACACCGTGAAGGACACACCATGAGAAAGACACCATGAGAAACGTAACATGAAAGACATACTGTGAAAGTCATACCATGAGAGACACACCGTGAAATACATACCGTGAAGGAGACATTTTTTTCATAACTATTGTGACACTGTTTATTAACCTTTTTTTCAATATTATTTAACTATTTCTAATGGCCATATTTGATGTTTTTAATGTAATTAATGATATTTAATGATAGTTTTTGGTATGTCAGGAAACTATACCTCGTACCTATGAAAAGGAAATCATTTCTATTGCCAGAGCTCAGGGAATATAAGGAAGATTGAGTTTTAGTAGAGATACATGTGCCCAAAGAACATACATACGCGACAAGAGATACACGCGATCGCTGTACTGAACAGAATAACAATCCTGAGCACGAAGAAGAGATTGCATGATCTTTCAAGAACTCACATGCATAAAATCCGACACTACTGGAGGAACTAAAATCAAGAGAACATTCTCACTCATGAAGAACACAAGCTGAACCACGACACTCTGTTTTTTCACACAAAACCAGAGAAGGACTCAGAAGCATTTCTGCTGAATCCAAGGAGTATAGAGCTGCACTGCCAATCACTAGAGCTTTCTAAAATTTCATATACTATCTCTAAGTGATTCATTATTTACTTATTTGAGTAGTGTGTGTACTCTATATATCTTACAAACACACTGACTACTATGATGAACTGGAGGATATCAAAATCCTCACACCAAAACTCCTTACTCTTGTTTACCCACAACAACTGTGGAAGAGGTCCTTGTGTGTCCTGGTATTTATTTTTGTTTCCCATGAAGAACTGTGGTAGAGGTCCATGTGTGGCCTGGACAGTCTTATACTATTGTTAACCCCGATCTAGGGTGTGGATCAATTTTATATAAATTGTTTAAGAGGACTAAGTCTCAGCTTAAGACTAAACCTCTTGGTTATATCTGTCAGGCTTTTTAGTTTAAGTTTAAAGTATACTATATATATCTTTTATATTCCGCTACAATTACTTTGAAATACAAACTATTTTAATGTTACTTTGATAGTTAATCTGGAAATTGTTTGTACCTATTGTAAGTCAGTAGGTTAGTTTCAAAGGATAATTTAATCTTATGATTAGATTAACTGAGACCTAATCAGTCTTTTGATAATCTAATTGAACCTTTAATGTTTTAAAAATTCACTATAGTTTAACTTGTTTTATAAATTGGGGATTTTAATAGAAATTATTTTTAACAGAAATTTTAATTGGAACTCAATTCACCCCCCCTATTGAGTATCCACTCCGACCAACAATAAAGAATGTGAGGAAGATTTTAATAAGTTAAAATTGAGTCTCACATCACCCCCGATAATCCAACCACCTTGGTGGGAGTTACCATTTGAGCTCATGTGTGACGCCTCTAACTATGCAGTTGGGAAAATCTTGTCACAAAGGGTTGATCGAGATCCACATGTCATTGCTTATGCCTCACATACTTTGGACCCTTCCCAAGCAAACTACACCACAATAGAAAATGTTTCCTTTACATTATGTTTTCCTTGGAAAAATTCAGGTCATACCTTTTGGGGTCCAAAGTTATTGTGTTCTCAGACCATGCATCCCTTTGGTATCTCCTTAAGAAACCAGAAGAAAAACCATGTCTCATTCACTGGATACTCCTCCTTCATGAATTTAATCTAGAAATTAGAGATAAAGGAGCAAAAAAATTGGTGGCGGATCATATCAATAGGATTCTATCATCCTCGTACATTGACTCATCCCCCTGTATTCCTATAAATGATATGTTTCCCAATGAGAAATTGTACCGAGTGCAAGATGTTATTCCTTGGTATGCTGAAATTGTAAATTATTTAGTAGCATCTTGAATTCCTACTGATTTCAATAATAACCAAGATAGTCATCTAGAAAATGATTCTCATTGGTACATTTGGGATGACCCCTACCTCTGGTGCATATGTAGTGATCAAGTCCTTAGGAGTTGTGTTCCCGATAGCGAGTTTTAGTCTATCCTTAGATTCTGTAACACTCTTTCTTATGGGGGACACTTTGGTCCCCAATAGACTTCTCTCAAGGTCCTTGATTCTGGCCTCTTTTGGCCAACACTTTTTCACGATGCCCATGATTTTTTCAAATCTTGTCCTCATTGTCAAATAATGGGGAATGTATCTAAAAGAAACTAAATTCCACAACAACCATTTCTCTTTCATGAAATTTTTTATTTTGGGGGCATTGACTTTATGGGTTCATTTCCCTATTCCTTTGGAAACTTTTAAATTATTCTGGCAGTTGATTATGTGTCAAAATGGGTAGAGGCACAAGCTACAAGTACTGATGGTCCTAATGTAGTTTTAGAATTTTTGAGAACCCAAATCTTCTGTAGGTTTGGCTTACCTAAGTTCATCATCAGTAACCAGGGTTCTCATTTCTGCAACCAAATAATGCAATCACTTTTGTGTCAGTATGGGGTTGGTCATAGAGTGTCTACTTCATATCACCCATAGACCAATGGTCAAGTTGAGGTTTTAAATAGAGTGGTAAAATAGATTATTGAAAAAACGGTTCAACCCAATAGAAAATATTGGAGTCATCAACTTGATGATTCATTATGGACCTATCGTACTACTTTCAAAACTTCCATTGAAATGTCACCATATCATATTGTGTTTGGAAAGAGTATTCATCTGCCTGTTGAGATTGAGAACCGAGACTACTGGTTCATCAAAAAATTCAATTCTAATCTTTCTGGTGCAGGTTCTCAAAGGAAGTTACAGATTCAGTATTTGGATGAAATGAGAAGAGATGCATATGAAAACTCTAGGATTTATAAGGAGTAAACCAAGGATTCCCATGACCGTCTTATACTTCATTGTTAGTTCCACATTGGGTAGAAGGTCCTCCTTTATAATGCATGGCTGAATTTGCATCCAGTTAAGCTTTGTTCCCACTGGTTTGGCCTATACACTATTATTAATGTATCTCCATTTGGTGTTGTTCAGGTTCAAAATGAGGAAACCAAGAAAACCTTCACTGTCAATGGGCAGCACCTGAAGCACTTCCACGAATCCCTTTTGGAGTTCCCAATGGCATAACTCCATGTTCAAGAAGTAATATACCGGTGAAACACACCAGGTTTTATCCTTCCTTCTCACCTTCTCAATTATTACAATGAGGACACTTCACATTCTAAGTGTGGGGGGATGGGTACATTCTTGGGTTAGATAGGAATTTTCATCATTTTTTTCCTCTTTATTCTCTTTTTCACCTTCTCTATAGTATTTTCACTTTTCCCTATCTTGTTGAGTTCATTAGGATTTTCATTGTCTTTCTTATTTCTTCTATTTCTCGACTTCTGTATGGTATTTTCATTTTTCCCCCATAAAAAATTTCAAAGTTCCATGATTTGGTGACCATAAGGGGGGGGAAGTAAAAATATCATAAAGAATCTATAAAAAGAATATTTTTATGAAGTTAACATCAAGGATTGATTTTCAGTGAATTGGTTTTCTGTCAATGATATAAAAGGTTGTATCACTGTGAAACATTTGAGATGATTGATGCCCCTTGTTTGATTAGTTTTTGGGGAAAATTTTCCACTAATATCTCCATACATTTTTTCACCAAACCACGGGGTGTGTATATATCTTACTTAATATAAGGTAAATATATGTTAGGTTAATATTTTTCATCTTTAAATGATATTTCCATACATTTGTTCCTTATCTGATCTGTTTCATCACTATACCAAATTGACCTATGTGTGTGTACCTAATGTCTGACTGCTGTACGCCCTCAAAAAAATTAGATTGTATCTTGGGCAGGTCAAAAACCACTCCTCCAAAACCTTTGATCTTGTTATAACTATTGAAATTAGTGTCATGAGGAGATCAAGCAAGGTTTGAGAGATGAGTGTGAGATTTGTTCCAAATGAAACTTCTAAAAAACAAAAACAAAAATAATAAATGAGGGGAGTGATGAAATTTAAAAAATATGGGGATATTTAGGTTAAGAGATTATGGTTTTACTTTTGGTAATTCTTAAGTGATTGGGTCTTGAAATATGATTGAAAATGATGTAGGGAATGTTCGTTGAAAATTCATTTAAAACTGAATAATTTTAAAATAACATATATTTATTGGATAGAAAGTGGAAATAATGGCATGGAATGGTTTTCAAACACACAAGGAGAGTTAGTGGAATGGTTGACTTTTGAATTCCTTTCTCATGTTGGTGTCATGAATCTCTTTTAATTTCATTATGATATGATTTATGAGACATATTTTTTCATTTTCACTAGGAAGAACTCCTTGGTGTGGTTCGTGTATTGATCACATTACTTTAATGAATTAAAATTTCTTCAAATGTTAAATCTTCATAATGTTTGGAAAATATACATGCATAATTTTTGGAAATATGACATTTCCTAGGAGTAAAAATGTTTAGGTGTGGGGGTTTTTTCGTACCACGATTCACTGTGTCATTTTCACCCTTACACCATTGTATTAAACTGTATTTGTATTATAAATTCCAAATATAATAACAAAATTCACTTCATGTTTGATTAAATTATTTTTTTTATTACTGTTAAAAATTCCAATGATAATTTTTTTGAAAATTTCATTAAAGGTGAAGGTGATTTGGAGGACCCATGATGAAGTCCAAGAAAAATGGGCCAAACCGCGTAGGATCCAAGCAAACTAGTGGATTAATCCACAAAATGATACTATAAAATGCATCCAATTGGTCTGATATTTTGTGGGATGGTCAAAATTTCATTGGGATATATTTATTATGAATAAAACCAAGACTCATTAGGCCATCTAATGGCCCAACCGACCTGATCTATCCAGAACACCGAATCTGCATGATATCAAAAGTGGTGTGATGTGATCTGTCCATATCTCGGGATATTGGTGTCCAATTTATTCCAAACATTCGGTGGAGACATCCAAGAGATGGGGATATAACTTTTTTATTTTATACAAATCGATATAAGGCTTTTTGGAGGTTGAAACACATGTGACAAGTGGTTTTAAGAATTCTGTGTGCTCAAACCCACCTTCCCATTTTCCTATAAAATGGAACCTTGGGCTCCCCATTTGTAAGTTCAGACAAGAAGTGAATATTTTCCATTTTGGAGTTTTATAGGAGTCTCCTCCTCTTCCTATAAGATCTGGAGTCCCATATCCTCATAGTGGGATCAAGAATGAAGAAGGAGTTCCACCCGAGCTTCCTCCTCCTCCAAATATCGAGCTAAACAGTGGGAGTTCATTATGAGGGAGCTACACACATGAGAAGGGAGTTACGGAACTTGTACTACTACTAGTTTTTTTTATTTTGGGTCTAAAAACATTTCATTTAAAATTATCTTACTTTGATTTATCTTTTTTTGATTTAACCGAATGAAATGCTCTTTACTTTTAACCGATCGGTGCGAAGTTTTGAGTGTGTGACAAGTGTTGTTCTGATTAGACAGCACAAGAATCCTTTTCTTCCCCACTTATTTGATATTTCAATTTTTTTGGAAGATATTATACCATTAATGTGATATGGACCATGTCTATATGATATTTATGTCAAGGTTTGGCTCAACATGCTTTGATATAAGAGCTTGGAAAGTAATCAGGATTCCGATTGATTTCAACCAAATACTTACATAAAACCTTAATTAATATCCAAGAACAATGAGATTTAAATATGTGTAGTGAAATCAAAATTAACCCTTTTATCTCATAATTAATAAAAACCACCTTTTCTTTCCAACTATTAAACTCTTTAATTAAGTCATTTCATCCTAAAACTATTTTCAAAACCACCCCT
Source organism: Viscum album (assembly GCA_963277665.1). Classification (NCBI taxonomy): domain Eukaryota; kingdom Viridiplantae; phylum Streptophyta; class Magnoliopsida; order Santalales; family Viscaceae; genus Viscum; species Viscum album. Next base: position 283,101,584 of record OY728151.1, on the reverse strand, counting down.
TATTTAATGTACTTCTTATTAAAAATGCACACTCTAAACCCCCCAAAACTCCTTGAGAGATGACCTCGGGTCTACACTAGACTATAAATAAACCTTAAAAACATAATCAATTTTACGTTTCATGACAGCATGTTCAGAGGACTCATGCTAACAACCGATGCGAAGATCAATTTGATGACTATTCTAATGAGATACCCATTCTAATGGGAGCGGGAATCGCAAACTTTTTCACGATACTCTCTCAGTTAACTCAGGTATTGAATAGAAATATAGGTAAAGTGGAACATTAAACCTACCTAAGAAAGAAAGGCCACAATTGAGAGCTTCATAAGACAAAGGACTCCTACTTTTAATGGATCAACTGATCCCTCAATCATCGAACAATGGATAAACTCTATTGAGAATATCTTCTCCATCCTTCAATGTTCTGAACAAGAGAAGGTAATTATGGATGCTTATCATATGGAGGGTAAAGCTGATAAATGGTGGACATTGATCAAAAGTATGAAGCCTGAGGAGGAGATTAAGGCATTAAACTAGAAGTATTTCTGAAAAATGTTTTTCGATAAATATTTTCCTTACACCCTACAACTTAAGACAGAAAGGGACTTCCTTTCCCTTAAGAAAAAATATAGCAAATCCATGGGAGAGTATGAGGAGAACATCACAAGGATTTCATGATATACCTTCAGATCTATCATTACCCATGAATTAAAGGTTGAACTTTTATTTGGTGGGCTAAAACCTAGCCTACAAAAATCCCTAGCGATCCATGACTTCGAGAGCTATGAGGAAATTGTATGATGTTCTCTCAAAGTCTAAATGGAAATATGAGAATCTTAGGGGTATCATGGGGATAAGAATAATAATGTGGACTTTAATTATGGAATTCTGATGGATAAATCCAACGGTTCTAAGAAATTATATCACCCTTCGTGACAAAGGTGCTGAAACAAGCACCCAGAAAATTGCCTAAAGGGGACAAGGAAATGCATTAGGTGTGGAAGTGAAGGGAACCTAGCTATTAACTACTGACAAGAAAAACCTGCTTCTATGATAGAGGATAGGAATGCTCCGTTCGACCCACAACTCATTGTTCATTTCTTCAACTACAATGAACCATGGCACTTTGCAAACCATTTCCCTGATCCATGGGTTTTCAGAGGCAACCATCAACCCCAAAGTCAAACCATTTCCCTGATCCATGGGTTTTCAGAGGCAACCAACAACCCCAAAGGCAGAAAGGGCGATATTTTTCCATCACTACAACCAAATATAACCCCAAGAACGAAGTGGTGATAGGTAAACTAGTTATTCATTCAAGAATATCGAATATACTTTTTCATTCTGGTTCCAATCATTCTTTTACATCCCAAAATTTTAGTAGAACAATCCCAACACCACTAAAAATCATGGAATTAAAGATGTCAGTGAGAATGGAAAATGGGGAAATCATTGCATCCCATTAATATAAATCCACCCCCCCCCCCCCTTCACAATTTGTGGTTTGAACTTCCCATCAAACATAATCATACTCCCTCTGGTGGAATTTGATGCAATTATTTTCATGGATTGGATTTCCCTATATAAAGTCAACATAAATTTCCGTGAGAGGAAAATCACTCTCCATATGGAGAATCGACCCCTGATTTTGTACAAGTGCAAGGAGGAGGATGAATCTTTTATAGCACCATCATCTCAAGCATGGATATTACTTCCCTATAAGAACATGTATCTTTCTCAGATGATTGATTCTAAAGAAGCAACCATCCATGAAGACAATCCTATTGCGAGGGAATTTGCTAAAGTTTTTCTCGAGGAATTTACTGGTCTTCCTCCCAGAAGATATATTGAATTCTCAATTGATATTATACTTGGGGAATTTCCAATATCCAAGAATCCATTTATAATGGTTATTGTGGAGTTTGAGGAGCTAAATAAACAACTATAGGAGACTCTAGATAAAGGGTTTATACACCCGAGTGCTTCACCATGGGGTTCTCCAATCCTCATTGTCAAGAAGAAGAATGGGTCAATGTTCCTTTGCATTGATTATCATGAGCTCAAAAAAATCATGATAAAGAACAAGTATCCTCTTCATCGAAATGATGACTTGTTTGATCATCTACGTGGAGCAAAATACTTCTACAAGGTGGATTTGCGGTCAAGATATTACCAAGTAAAGGTGAAGAAGGAGGATATCCCCAATACTGATTTTTGTACAAGGTATGGGCACTATGAATTCATAGTAATGCCTTTCAGACTCACTAATGATCCATCAATATTCATGGATTTGATGAATAGAGTCTTTAGAAATTACCTTGAATTTTTTTTGATAGTCTTTATAGATTATATTCTAATATAATCCAAAACCAAGAAGGAGCATGAGGAGAATCTAATAATTGTACTAGAGACCTTTCGAAAGGATAATATCTATGTAAAGTACATCAAGTGTGAGTTCAGGTTGAAAGAAGTCTCATTCTTGGGTCATATCATCACAAGTAATGGGATATTTATGGATCCATCCAAGACAACTACAATAGAGGGATTATTGAGGCCAACATCAGTGATAGATATCCATAGCCTCTTGGGGTTAGCTGGATATTATCACTAATTTGTGAGAAATTTATCACGATTGTCAAATCCCCCTACCAAGCTAACTCAGAAGGGAGTCAAGTTTTCTTGTATTGATGAATGTGAAGATAGCTTCAAGGAGTTGAAAAGGAGGCTTATCACTATGATTGTTCTCACACTACCCACAAGTGGAGAACATTTTATAGTATTTATTGATTCTTTGAATAAGGTAATGGGATGTTTGTTGATGAAAAATGACAAATTCATTGCCTATGCTTCAAGGAAATTGAAAGTTTATGAGAAAAATTACCCAACACATGATCTAGAGTTGGCTGCAGTAATCTTATATTTAAAAATTTGGCAACAATACCTCTTTGGGAAGAATTTTGAAATATATATGGATCACAAAAGCATCAAGTATATATTCACACAGAAAGAGTTGAACATGCACCAACAAAGATGTTTAGAGATGATCAAAGACTATGAATGCTCAATCCATTACCACCCTAGGAAAGCGAACAAGGTGGAAGATGCTCTAATTATAAAGGACCCAGCGATTCTATCATTGATGATAATTGAAAAGGATCCAATATTCATAGATTTGATGAATATGGAAATGGAAATCATAAATAAGGGAACATCATCAATCCTTTCACAAATTATTGATCACCAATCTCTTTTGTAAAGGTTAAAGGATGTTCAAAAGGATGATGTGGGAATTCAGAAGAAAGTGGAAACTATTAGAAAAGGGAAATCCATAGAGTTCAATTTTAATGAAGAATGAAATGTGAGATTTGGGTCACGACTACGCATTCTATCAAATTCGGAGTTAAAGAAATAACTTTTGGATGATGCACATAGTTCAAATTTCTCCATTCACCCAGGAAATGCAAAGATGTATTGAGATCTTCAAGAGCATTATTTGTGGGATAACATGAATAAGGAGATCATGAGTATACATCAAAGTTCCTGGTATGTTATTAGGTGAAGGCTGAGAGGTATAAGTCTAAGGGGATGATGCAACCATTACCCATACCAACATGGAAATGAGAGAACATCACCATGGACTTTGTCATCAGACTTCCGAATACATCCAAAGGAAACAACGCTATATGGATTTTTGTGTATTGTCTTATAAATATTACACACTTCATTGAAATTAGGGAGTATTTATCATTAGATAAAATGGCATGGATATATATCAGAGAAGTGTTAAGGTTTCATGGAGTACCACTATCTATTGTATCCAATCGAGATCCAAGACGAACCTTTAAGTTCTTTAAGATTCTTCAACATGCTCTGAATAATGAGCTAAAATTCAGTATGGTTTATCATCGTCAAACTGATGGCCAATCTGAGTGGACTATCCAAACACATGAGGACATGTTGAGATAAAACTCAATGGACTTAAAAGGAGGATGGGATAAACATATTTCTTTAGTTGAGTTCTCTTATAATAACAATTTCCACTCAAGCATGAAAATGGATCCTTATAAATCCCTTTATGGTAAGAGGTGCAGAGCACCATCATGTTGGGTTGAAGTTGGGGAGAGAAAACTCCTAGGTCCAAAAATGGTCGAAGAAATGGCAGAGAAGGTTAACACCATCCCGCAGCACATTAAAACTTCTCATATTCAACAAAAGATCTATATTGATAATCGTGGACGAGACCTAGAGTTTGATGTTGGAGACATGGTATTCCTCTGCATATCATCATGGAAGATAGTTATGAGATTTGGGAAGAAGGGAAATCTTAGTCTAAGGTATATCATACCATCTGAAATCCTTGATCACATTGGAGCACTAGAAAATCAACTAGCACTCCCACTGAACCTATCTCAAGTACATGATGTATTCCATGTATCACTCTTGAGGAAGTAAATACCTGACCCATCACATGTACTCAATATATAGGTGTTACCATTGGAGAATGACCTCTTTTATAAAGGGAACCCGGTGAAGATCTTAGATCATAGAGAAAATTTTCTATAAGATAAGGCAATGGCCCTTGTCAAGGTGTTGTGGAGAAACCATAAGTTTGAATAATAAACATGGGAATCAGAGGAAGTGATGAAGTATAGTTACCCTAAACTATTTTATTGTGGTAAAAGGAAATTTCAAGGGCAAAATTTCTTAAGGAGGGAAGATTGTAACCTCCCAAACTTTTACAAATGAAAATTCCTCTTGATCTGATTAAATGTATTATTATGTAAAATCGTTATATAAAACATATTCACTTATTTAGTGTTATGTTTTTGGATTTTAAAATACCATTAACCATTTTTACTATTGCTAATATAGACATTTAATAGTGATCACGTGACTAGTATAAATATAGGGCTTTAAAAAATCCAATTTACTCAGAAAAAGGAAGCGATGGCCTCATCCAGTAGAATTTCTCCGTATGAATCCCATTTATAGGAGCTCGGAAAAAAGGTGGCATCACTGGGATTTTCTCTGGACTAAGACTAATCTAAGCTTCAACATGTTAATCTTGGACAGAACTACCTATGGTAGAAGTAGAATTTGATAGAGATTACTACCCGAGTGATGTTATCTGAGCCACCCCAAGAGTATGTCACCATCGCACACCTTACCCTTAGGTCATATGTGGGTGTTATAAGGGGTTATGTAACAAGACCCTAGCACTATTATTGTGTGTGTTATTTTTTATAGAATAAATAATATATATTCATTTTATTATTGTTACATCGTAAATAATTTTTAAAATCACAAATAGTATTTTTAGTTAATATTAAATTAAGAAATATATTTTGATAAGTTAATGGATTTTTAAATTAAATAATATTTTAATAAAATATTATTAATAAATTAATTTTTATTAAATATAAATGATTGTATAATTTTTATGAATACAATTGTAATTTTTATTAATGTTTGAAAGCTGTTTTTTTCAAAACCCATGAATTTTCGATAAATGTCGGTTTTTATTTTAAAAGTAAAAATTCAAATATTTAGAAAATTATTTTGATAAAATGAATATTTTTTTGGAATTATAATTTCAAAATTATCTGATGGTTAATTTTTCATAATTTTCTAAGCGTCGAATTTTGGGGTAAAAATTAAATACTATTTAAATATATAATGTGTTTTATGAGATCATAATGACCCAATAGTGATGTAATAAAATACTATAAATGGTATGTTTGGATAATATATGTTTTACCTTTAAAATAATGTGATTTTAGGTTTTATTTATTTATTTTTCAAAGCCTTAGTTTACCCTCCAAGACTTTTAAAACATTTTAACATTTTAAAATGATTTCTTTGAGAGTGTGACTAACCTCCACATAATCAAGCCTAATATTTTAATAAGTTCGGCAATTATAATTATAAAATAATATTTTATACTCCACTTTGGATAAAAACCCATGGGATGGTTTCTGGTTTTTATTAGTTTAATGTGTGGTGTCAAAAACCTAAATATTAAATAATTCCCTCTCATTTCCTATGTAAACCCACTCAATCTCCCATTCCTATTAACTAAAACCATTTGGATATCAAAAAAACCCAACCATCCTCTCTCTAGAATCCTAAAAAGGCTCTATAATATCCCAATAATCCCCTCTTAAGCCTCTCCCAAACCATTTGGATCACACATCCAAGTAAGGGATTTCTTCCTTTATCATTTTTGTCCAATTTTTTTTATGATGTTATACCCTTTTATTTTAAATTAAAAATATTGGGGTATAATTTAGAACCTCCCCCATACTGCCCTCCTTATGTTTGAATGATGATATACCTCTTTCTCTACCATTAATTCCTCTCATGCACACCCATTAGCATTCTGAAATTCCATAATGAATTTCTATCTTCTCATTTACATTCAAGAAATTCTTTTACATTATGCATCTAAATTCCATTAAATATGTTGGTAAATGTATCTATATGACCCCCCCTTATTGTCCATTTCATGTCCATATGATGAGATACCCCTTTCTATCTCATCATCCATTTTTATGAATTCTTATGTCACGCTGTTATGCTACCAAAATTGCACCATGATTCTCCAAGACAAAGTCATTGTGTAGTGAATACCATGCCCATTTCTCTATCAAGGGTATTCACCTTTATGAACATTTACTTATTGATTATAGAGTTTCATGTATGAATTCCACATTCCTTTATCATGGAATTAATGATGATGTTTAATGAATCCATGTTGTATGATCTATGTGGCGCACTTATGCATGAAATGAAATGATTAAGAAGGGTGTGACCTAATAGCGCTCCAATGAATTTGGTAAAGATTATTATCTTGATACATCAATTTAAATGATGGTTTACTCATTCTAATTCAAGTGCAATGAGGTTTTTCTCATGCTCCATGTTCAATGATCCTTGTATCATTCTAATATCATGTTAAATGTTGTTGCCACATTTCCATGTTATGATAATCATGTTATATCATGCCTTTGTGTTCATGTTTCTCTTGTGATCCATTGATATGGATATTTCCTAATATGTACTATATTATTCATGTTATTCCTTTTTTAATCCCTTATTGTGCTTTATAGATCACCCTTTTTTATGCATTTCCTCAGGTTATCTCATGCAATTCTAAGTAAAAATTAATGTTGTGATCATATAAAAGAAGTTTTCAATAAAGATGTTGTATTTTATGTCTTAATTTGTCATGTAATGTTCCTAATTTCCCAGAACACTAGACCTATATATCCTAGGAGTTGTCTTAAGTGAAATTTTATGTAATAAATGATATTTTTGTGTGTAATAAAGAGCGAGTTTTTTATATGATGCATGTCACAAAATAATCCTGGGTTCCTTTAATGTTGCATGCATACTCAAATATTGTTCCATTTTGGGCCATGAGTCAAATATCATAAATTCGGAGAAAAAATTATCACATAACACAATAAGTGCATCACTTGAGGTGTAATAAAATCAACTATAACAACACACATTAATAACATTAATCCCACCTTGGGTACTTGGATTTTAACCCCGTATAAGGGTTAGCTACTCCCAACCAATAGCTCTTAACCAAGGGTCGAATCATCATATTCTCATGTATACCCTTCCCAAATAGTAAGACAAAAGAAAAGAAAAAACCACCTTTGATACCACTTTGTAACATCCTGACCCAGGTTTCCCTCACTAATGGCCTGAGCTAGTGTACTACGTGACCTCAGCTATTCCTCCCTATATGCTATAGGATTCTAACTAGTCTCAAGGGTATAATATCAATCATAGAGAGACTATACCTTCTTTATCAAAGTATCACAACAGTATAAATAAATATACAATATCCAAATGATATAACCAATAACCATAAATAACCAGTATCACATAATGAATAAAATAGGAATATGATATTCAAACTAAAACTATAATTATTCAATTCCAAGTATGTGAAAAGTATCAATATGAAAACCCCAAAATAAATAAAGACACAAAAAACTCCCAAGTAGGTCCCGACTCTCGTTTGGTTCCCTTGACCATGCTCCATCCCAACTCAGCCATCTAACAAAGGGAATTTTCTCTGAACATGTCCTACAACCATGAAATCTATTTGGGTACCAATCAAGCATCCTGAGTAGGGTGTGAGTACAACTTGGTAGGCTAGCACAACATAACCCCTGGGTTCCAAAGGTCACTTGAACTCAAAATTCATAATATAATGTTCATGTTACCATTCATCTTCACTATTTTCATTTCAATTTCCATGTTACCACTCATCATCACAATTCACATTTGAATGTTCATGTTACTATACATCATCATAATTCACATTTTAATGTCTATGTTACTATTAATCATCACAATTCATATTTGAAAGTCCATGTTACCATTCATAATCACAATTCACATTTGAATATCCATGATACCATTCATCATCACAATTCACATTTGAATTTCCATGTTACTGTTTATCATCACTATTCACATTTTAATTTCCATGTTACCATTCATCATCACAATTCATATTTGAATATTTATTTTACCAATCATTGTCACAATTCACATTTGAATGTCCATGTAACCATTTGTCATTTCAATTCACTATGGGTGTTTGATGTAGAAGAACATGCCCCACACACGATTATCACATATATCATAATATCACATATATCACAAATACCCATTAATTAATTCTCAAATTAACTAATCATATTTATCCCATGAATTAATTCAACCATTAATTAATCACACTAATTTCATTAATTAATTCAAAAATTACTTAATCACAAAATTCCCATTAATTAATACAAAAATTATTTAATCCCATAAATCCAATTAATTAATTAAACAATTAATTAAGCACATCAATTCCATTAATTAATTCAACAATTAATTAATCACACCAATTCCATTAATTAATTAATTTATCAAATTAATTAATTCAATTTGGAAACCCAATTGTTAAAATAAACCTATAAATTCTAAAATTACATAAACACTATTGAAATAAAGACTTTGGGATTTGAGTAATAGACCACATACCTCAATTTGTTGATGAGTGATTTCCAAATGGAAGTCCACAATTTGAATCAGATTAATCAAGAATGTGATGAAGAACACGATCTAGATCTGAAACCTAGATCCATGATAAAAAAATCAAGATCTATCAAACCTAAATATAGATCTAGAAACAATAGTGGATAACAATCGTTTCAAGTATGGGATAATAATGTAAAATAGATGTGAAATCAATCAGGATTAGGTTCACTTACCGGGAAGGTACAGATCTTTGATCCGGACATTGAATTGTCGATAAAAGAGGATGATATCCCTAGGAATTCGTTCGAGAACCTCCAAAATTGGGAATAATCATTAAAAAATGAGTTAGGGGTCGATTTTGGGTAAATAAGGGGGGTTAGGTATTTTAAAATCTAATTTTCAGGTTGACTTAAGTACCACACATGGTTTTCTGGGTAGGGGCACATAGTTTGTTAAATCATACACCTTAACTATGCACCTCTTCAGTGGGTGGGTTCATAGTTTATCCTAATAGAGAGAACAAATTCCAATATCATGTTCCATATATAAAATCATCCACTATCTAGGTTTTCACTATTTTTTGGGCCAGGGCGCACGGTTTTGGAAAATTATTTTCCAACTTTGCAATGCCCAAACCTCATCCAAAACTCTCAATTTTCACCCAAATTCACCCCAAAGTAAAACCTAAAAAAAGTACTAAAAACTAAAAAAGGATCCTGAAAAAAAACCAATAAATATCCATAAAAGGTAGGTTTCTTAGAGTATGGATGGAAAAAATCCTACACATACTATGAATGACATTGTAGAGTATCACTACTGCTACAACAAGATCCCACATGAAACTCTCCTCTCTGAGTTAGGTTATAATCTGGTAGATGAATTAGATCACCAAATATTTCCCATTTGAAGTATATATTTGTAGGTGGGATCCTAGGGTCTCTATTTTTATCTCAAGATCTCTTTTTAGGGTTTAGAAAGGAAATATTATACCACTTATATTTCTTTCAAAACTGAAGCTGAGGAGGGAAGTCATAGATCGTTCCTCACACCATAACTAGATACTCGGGTCTATAATTCTACACTAATTTGAGTTTTCTATATCCACAACCTACAACTCCCTAAGTCTATAATGGACCACCTAGATATGGTGGTGGTGGAGGTGGATTATATCATCAACCACCTGCTACAGATCTCCTGCATCCTTTGTTATATCCACCTCTCAACTGATCATATGCTCACACCACTGCCTCTAACTTGGTGGCTCATCCACCTCCTCTATGATTACAATTTCTTAGTAGGTTATACATTTTTATGTGATGTGACCTCATCCATCATGGTCATAACAACAACTCTCCCATGTTATATTGGATCCTCCATGGGATCTTTGTGCATGATGATATCTCCTATGGAATGAATTTTCATTCTTATGTTTCCTACCTTATATCTGATGGTCTTACCCTAGACTCTAGGTGGTCTCTACCTCTAAAACTCATTATGCATGTTCAACCTCCACACAACATCTCCAAGTACCATCAGAGAAAACTATATCTTGGTTTGACAGGATGTATCCACCTAAATCGATAGAGGTGGGTATACATGATTCATAATGGATAAAAGTACTACATGTTATCCACCCAAGACAAAACCTCATAAGTAGTCCCTTTTATAGAGTCCTTATCACCCATCAGTTCATAACCATTACCCCATTGTGGGACCCTTTTGGGCTATCATTGTGGAAACATCCTATAGTATAAAACATATATATGATGGTCAAATGAGAATATATAGAAAGATGATTTAAGAAGGACATGGAAACCACAACCCATTCATATATGATACATTTTCCATTTCTTTCCTTATATTCTGTGTCTGCATGTTTTGATTCTATAAGAAGGTTATCATAGTCCTGTTTTGTGGATACAATAGCCACATCACCATCATCAAGTTCCCTAGCCTGAGAGTTGAACTCAAGACACATCAATATTGTTTCCCTAGTCCCAAACGAATCCCTATGTCTAGAATATCTCCAAAATTTAGTCATAAGATAGCCTACGCTATGATACCACTCTATCACAACCTGGCCCATTAGGGCCCTCTTGGATGGAAGTAAGCCAATTTTGATACCTCAATCCTACCTCCAATAGGCCAAGGGATCTTGACTAGAAGTGAGTAGTAATATCACACACATAGAAGTCCTTATCCAAAATTAGTGGTTCACATTCACACACCACCAAATCCTTTAAGTAATGTCGTAAAGTAAAATATTGATAGGAATATAATGCATGAATGAACTACTAAAATATCATGTTAGAGTGTGAAAGACGGTAAATGGAGTATAAAATGGAAAATATAGACCCAACAACCAGATATAAGGTTCATCCTATAACAAGGGTGTCTATCTCTAAAAGCAAAACCTTCTCACTAGTTATCCCTACAACACAACACCACTATTCTCCACATGCTCCTAGTTTACCTAGGGATCTATCAAAAACTTTTTCATTTGTGTAATACATGACGTGTGGGTAGAGCCCATTCAGGGGTGAGTATATACTTACCCAGTAGAATGACCTAAAAACACAAACCATAAAACATCAATAGAGAGTGAGTTAGCTCATATCAAATTACAAAGGGTTCACATGGAAATATAAAAAAGTGTATATCCCTGATATTCTAAAGGAGATACTTAAGTCTTATATTTTGGACTTAGTATCATTATTCCAAATAAAATTCCATCATTTAATCTCTTTCTTTAGAAGCCTAAATTAATCTATGTGGGTCCTTATCTCTGCTAATGATGGAGGATCATTTCCGCATATAGTGGGTGAAATACTAGACTTTTTTAGAGGATCCATGACCCATTTGAAATCCATTTATGTTTGATATTATAAACTGATAGAGGATTCAGGTCCCATCTAAGCTCTTAGATCAGTGAGATTCTACTCTATGGGGAACATATGTCCCATCTGAGCTCTTTGGATGAGATAAATTATACCCTGGTGGATGATCCATATCCTATATGAGATCTAGGATGGGAAAGATTCTACTCCATAGATAGAGGATCCTAGGATTGGTAATGTGGGTGAAATACCTAGCTATATATAAATCCATTGGGTAGAGGATCCTTTCCTCACTCATACTCACATGGGTAATATTATACTTTTTAGGAGGATACTTATCCCATAGAGTGAGATACCTAAATCTCCGTGTGGATTAAGATGGGATAATCAACACCTAAATAATCCTTTTTAAGTTCTTTATAATTACACAGTGTGTCCAATAGGGTACACGACATGTCTCACTATGTCTCATTTTTACCATGTTCTTATATATCACACAACATGTTCTTCTCTATATAAATGGAATGTTATTACCAGTCATGGAGTGTAGAGATCAGCAAGGAATATTGGAATATATATTTACTTGTGTTCATGTATTATTCCTATGTTAGAGCACATGTACATGTACCCTAGATGATACGTAGTTACTGAGTGCATTCTTATGCCCATTTTTATGTGTGTGGACCCTGGGAAGTACATGATGAGATATCAACCTAGGAGTCACAAAATGTGTATGAAATTTACATGATCATGTGATATTTTTCTTAACCTAAAACCCTAACGTCACATAGAAGGGTCCTCACACTTTGTGTTCTTATGAACTACACACTATTTCAATTGAGTTTTCCCAAAAACTCTATATCTTCACATGTCTCCACCTACACCATTGTATCCTCTGATTTAATTTCTAATCTCACCCATAAATTCTCAACATCACATTAAACAATCCCATTTCTTCATTGGTGGAAACATTATTTCCACCCTCCTCTCAAAAATAGATCATCATTGCACCTCCTAAGTACCCACATGATCTAGATTTCAACACCAAGGTAACCCACACCACCATCATATCTCTTTTGAAATCATCATTACTCTATCACATCTTTGATCCAAAACTTATCCTGTATAAACAATTAGTAAAAATAAGGTGCACTCATACCATGAAATAAGTTCCTGAATATATTCAAATCACCAAACAATTAAAATAACAATGGTGAACATTCAATGAATTGAGGGAGTAAGTCATGAAAAACAAAAGTGATAATAATTTACATTGGTCATGTTAAGATAAGAAAACATCATTGATAGAATAATGAGGGATCATTAGGGTATCAAATTAATAAAAAATTACTAATTCTATGAATAAAATTAAAATTATTAGTGAAGAATGATCTAAAATTTAATTTATAAATATATTACTTCATATTAACTAAAAATCATTAAGAGCATAGAAAACCCTAATAAAATAAAAAACCCTACCTTAAGGGTGGGTAAATCATTTGAGAAGAATTGATCCCATGTATTTTCCACAGTAATCCCCATTGAATTTGTGATCATCAATCCATGATCATATCGTAATATCATAATTCTCTTTTCTAAGGCCCTTCCCTCCAGTCTTTAGGGTTATGAATTTAAACCAATATATGAGCTATATCATGGATTAAATAATGTTTGGAAAGTTTTTAGGGGGTTTATTATATAATTAAATAAATTAATTAATTTATTCAATTTAATTTAATCTGATATCCACTCACAACTACACTTAACTAAAAAAACCAACACCGAAAAAACTTATGTTGAGAAAAGGGTAAAACTCATGTTTTGGATTTAATGGAAATCTCAGTTTTCCCATAGAAGACTCCATTTATAAGATACTCCACTATTTTTTTTAAATGTTTGTGTGATACATTATATTTAATATTTTTAATATATTAATATTGAGCCTCCATAAGTCCTGTAGCTCCACTTCTTACATTGAGAATATTATTTTAAATTTTCCAAAGTTTTAAAAAATAAAATTGGATCCACTATAATTATTATAAAATATAATTTTGGGGTGATTGAATTTTGGGTATCAACTATTATCATTCTTGAGATCAATTTTGGTGATACCATCTAGAAATTTTACATAACCCATTTTTCATTCCATGGGTTCTTTATGATTTCATGAATGATTGTTTTAAATTAGCATGCTTATATATGGATGATTTATGAGTGGGGCCCTATATCACCCTATAATTCATTAGTTAATATTTAATATTATATGATATGATAAAATATTGTTTAAATGTGATGAAGGTGGTTTTTCTCATAGTTTTTTTGTGTGAATGTGTTGTGGGAAGCTTTTTCACAAGTTTGTTGTGTGAACTTGGCATGCATAGATTTTTTCATACAATTTTTTGTATGAATTTGATGTGGGTATATTTATTCACAAGTTTTTTGTGTGAAAATGAAATGGGTAGCTTCATTCAAAAAAATTGTGTGAATATGATGTGGGTAGATTTATTCAAATGTATGTTGTGTTAATGTGAGGCAGGTAGATTTGTTCATATTTTATTGGTGTGAATGTGATCTACATAGATTTATACACAAATTGTTTCATGAACGTGATGTATGTATCTTGGTATAAAAGAATTTTTATTCTTATGTTTGTGTCCAAATTCTTTATTACGTTATGTTTCATTAGAATTCCATATTTCTATAAGACAATGATTATGTTTATTTTCTCATGTTCATTATATCACACTCTATTGCCACGGTATATGTTAGTTTATTGAAATTATATGTCCTTTTAACCTGAATTATTGGAAAATATTGTTGTTCCATGTTATTTTAATAATATTTTTATCTAATTACCATGTCTTCTCATATTATTATGATCTAACTCTTGATGACATGTTGATAAGTTTTTGTATACAGAATATTTAAGATCAACCCTTTATTATGTTTCCATTCCCCAAGTGTTGAAGATTAGTAAAAATTATATGAATTATTGGAGGGATTATAGTGTGGCTCAATTATAGTAGAATGTTCACAAATATCATCAAATAAGTTTCTTATATAGTTAATCATGAAAGATACCAAGCATTCAGTTATTAGGATTTTGTGATTATTTGTGAGGCGTAATGTTTATATTATGAAAATTACATAAATATATATAGGTTCACCTCACTTTGTGTCAAATTACTTTTTTAAAGAAAAAAAATTAGCATCATATCTATGAGTGCAGGTCTGGGGATTTCACATTTCAATCATATAATGTATTAGTTGTTTTTTAGGATTGGTTTAGTTCTTTTTAGGGAATAGGATATGATAACTTTATTGAAAACCATAGGTATAAGTATAATGTATAAGTTTAAGTATATGATAACATCCTATAGTTTTCGTAAAGTTTATATCATGTGTTTTACCTCAAAATTAAAACCCTATATAGATACTAGAAAGTGGATGTGATTGTACCAAATATGCACCTCGGGTAATCACTCTAAAAATTGTTGGTTTAGTATCAAACTGATCTTAACTTGGTGCATGATGAGTGGTAATAATATTACACATAGTTCTAGACACTCCTTGGATAAATTTTTTGGTTAACCACTATCTCACTATAAACCATTATGAAGGATTAGAGAACCTATTTATGGTATGGTTAGTAAACCTAATAAGAGATAGATAATTAATAACCTAGACTAAATCCTATAAATTTATAAGTTATGGTATGTGTTTATTGTATGATCTATCCCTTTTATATTAATATTTTTTTCTTTTTATATTAAGTATTATTATCTTTAACATTTCTCTAATTTAAGAAATTCCTGGATCAAGGACAAAATGGGTTAGAAATAGGTGTAATGGGAAATGTGATCATTATTCTATTGAGAAACCAAATAGGATGGGATTAGGGGTATATAATCTTTATTAAATTCTCACTAAACTCTCAAAAGATATTAATTTTAACTCAAACCATATTTATCTCCCAAATATAATAAGTAAGGATCATATTTAAATCAATTACTTCATGTGAAAACATCCACCCTCCTCTAGTGGATCTTTAAATTCACATATTATCAAGTAATGAGTCAATGTGAAGGAAAAGATATTTTCCGTTCTCTGATTCTTAGAATATGAGATGGTTTTTCTAGCTATTTATTATTTTGATGTTGAGGCTAAACAATGGTGGAAACTTATTAATAATGAAACAAAAAATGAGAGATATATAATCTATGGTATGGGAGGAGTTCAATAAACAATTATTCATAAAGTATTTCACTAATACTCTTCAAACTAAAATAGATAGAGAATTTCTTGAGCTATAAAAAAAAGGATGATGAATTTATTGGTACTTATGAGGATAAATTCACAATACTTTCAAGGTGTGACTCTAGTTTTATCACTAACATGGAATGAAATATTTTATGATTCTTCATTTTTATAAAACCATGTCTTCAAAAGGAATTAGTTATAATATACTTAGGATGTTATGAAGAAATTGTTTTATGTGAACTTAAGGTGGAAATAGAATCCAAAAAATCTCATTATTCCAATGATTTTGAAGATAATATAAGGAAAATTAATATATGTAAGAATTCATGTGATAATTTACAATTAGGGAAGAAAAATAAATCACCAATATGTAAAAAATGTGCAAAGAAACATCCAATAACATTCCATGGATAAATAAGTGAATGTTTCAAGTGTATGAAGAAGGGCCACATATCTTGTTATTGTTAGAAGGTAATGGTAAACATAGTTTATGGGAATAATTATCAATGTTTCAAATGAAATGAGTATGGTCATTTAGAAATTTGATTCCCTAATCCAAGGGCTACTGAAGAAAATAGACCTAAACATAATATAAAACAAAGTAATAAGGAAATTCATTTATAATGAATACTAATAAATTAGAACATGATAACTAAGTGATAATTATTCTCTTCTCCAAATTTTTTGTTTTATACACTCCTGTATCTCAAGGAAAATTTTAAAGAGCATCAAATCAACACCTCAATGATTTGATATTATTGGAGAAAACTTCTATGATTTTTCTAACCAAATTTGATTTTTTTTGGTAGTATTCTTCCTAAAATATTATTATACTTTCTTAATATGGATTTTATGATAATTTAGAAATGGATTGGCTATCTATTCATAAACTTCATATTAAAAAAATAAACAAATCATATTTCATATCTCAAATAAACTTATGATCACTTATAATAGTAAAGATTAATATGAACTCTATAAAAAATTGTTCCATTATATAGTGTTTAACACCAAAAAAATGAGGATTATTTAGCCTAAATGGTTAGGAAGAAACTCAATATTGTGATATGTCTATTATTAAGGAATTGATGAGTTTTCTAGACTTACTCAAGTTACTATGATAGATAACTCATTAGAAATAAAATACTAAGCCATTGATTTTATATGGACATCCTTAACTATTTCATCAATGATTATTAATTAATGTTATGGGGATGAAAATTGTTTAATGAGGAATAATGTAACATCTCAAGATCTTACTATATATCTTTCCTTTAAATAAATCTATTGTGTTCAATATCTTTCTTCATATGCAACATCAAACCAAAACGAGTGATGATATATTATATGAATATTATTAAAAAAATTAATAATAATAAAACCCCTAGTAAATAAATATATTATAATCAGTTATAAATGCATAAAAATAGGATTATGAACTCAAAATGTTTTAAAAATGACATTTTTCAATAAAATTATTTTTTCATTATATATAGTATTTTCATTTAAAATATAAATATATAAATTTTATAATTTTAATTTTGTATAATGAACTTCATTTCAGAGTTTATCATGTCAAAATTAACTTCATGTGAATTTTTTAGATTTTTATAAACTGATTGATTTTTAGGTGAATAGTAAAAATTACCAATTTTTCTAATACTATCACTTTTAATACATTATAATAATACAATAATGACTTAAATATTTTTTAAAATAAATTCAATAAAAATATTTATTTGTAATAAAGAATTATTGACTCCAATAACTTAGGACTAGTGCACACTTATTACATTGTTACAAGATGTAATTTATTAAATCACTAAGGACCGATCAATTTAGGAGTCTTGGAAAACTAGTTTCATACATGAATTTTATATTACATTAAAAATTTAAAACATAGCATGAAAAATTTTCATACATCCTTTAAATTTCATTCAAATAAACCTTCTTCCTAGGGAATGGAAAACAAGTGAAGGGTGAGCTCATGTTCTCAATAAGTGTTATGTTTAGAAAAATATATTATGAGTAAATAATGCATAATCAATATCATAGGATGGATAATAAAAAAACTTTACACTCAATAAATAACTTTCACATGAAATAAATCCATGTATAATATCAAATAATCAATCACATGTATAATAATAACTGAATTCTCAATGTAGGAAATGCATAATGTTGGAAATTCATCATCATACCATCAAGGACTTGTCCATTGCTTCATGAATTTATATAAAATTCCTTGGCTAAGGCACATATAATAGTGGGTAAGTATACACCAAATACCAAAGTATTATGACATGATCTTACAGCAACAATCTATATTTTATGCCAACTTGTTTGTATCATGATACTTGTTGACGCATTGTGGGACTATCAATAACTGAGCCTCTCCTTCCACTTTCACATCGAATTCATTCCTCATATATTTAATAATAAATACAATTTAATCTTAAAATTCATTATAAATCAACAATTAACCATATTGAATAAATAATATATAATATTTTCCAAATCAATAAAATAAATTTATTAATAAGATTCCTTCAAAAAATTCCATATATAGATATGGTATATGGTTAAGACCACATCAAATTAGTGTAAATAATATCATAAAAATCCATGATACTTAAAATATGTATGTGGAGGAGAAAATAATGTCTAATGAAATGATATAGACTGGTAGGGAATGTGATCATGGTAAAGTTGATGACCACAAAACAATAAATGATTAAAGAATAAAATAAGACCATACATTCTTAATAAATGAAGGTTTTTTAGTAAAAAACATTTTTGAAATATAAATAAATATAACTAAAACATTAAAAATAACTTCCTTACAACTTTGTGTAAGGATGAATCTATAAATGACTTTCAAAATTCTTTTAATTCCTTCAAGAAAATAATACACTTTTAGTTTTTATTAAAATTCATATAAAATTAATTTCATTAAGTAATCATAGAAACTTTTGGAGGAATATAAATATTGAATAATGGTCATGGAGTTTGGAAAATCCATTCATGTCATATATGTTAAAAAACATTCCTTTCACACTTTTCTAATGAATGTCAAAAAAACATTTTCAAAAAAAACATTTGGATATCCTTTATTAAACCGTTGTGAATAAATTTAAAGGTATTTAAAAATTAATTCAAATAATCATTTTAGTGTAAATATGAACATTGTTGAAAAAATATGTACAACATGGATATTGATGAAAAATACTCCCAATTAAAAATAAAAGATATGGTCGACATCCCTTAAATGTAATTTAATTGTTGATTCTTTCTCCAATAAGAGAAGAAATGTAAAATAAACATATAAACCACAAAAATAACCATATTATAAGAAAAATATGTTTTTTAATATATTATAATCATATAATTTTCCCTAAGTAAATCTGAACATAAACAATCTTGAAATAAAATGAGATTGTGTGAGAAATATCTTACCTTGGGTCTCTGCCTAGTCGTACATGTTTGATCTTCCTATATAATGATTTTTTTTATTTTTAATCACTCATACCAGAACCATATTAATAATTATCATACCATATATGTTTAACATATAAAATCTCATTACCTATTAATTAAAAATTATTTATTAACTTCTTTATTTCAGGTGTTAACTATTCTATTTTTCATGTATGTTACGGTTTGGAAGCCTCTATTATTACATCATGGTCATGGTTTCATAATTTATATAATATTAATCATGATATAAATATCATAATTTTTCATTATATAAATTTTTATAAGTTTCCATGAAATTTTGTAATATAAAAATGAAATACACCATTCATGGAGGCAGTAGTCTATACTAATGTATGAACGTTGTTTTCATTTTTTAATAAAAAGAATAAAATAAGGGTAAATAATATTTTATCTTTAAAAAATATTATTTATATAATAATTATCATATATATTTATTAAATCCATTATTATATCCATTCATGATTTGTGGTGATATAAAATGAACCACATCGCTATGTATAGATGGTAGTTTGTATGTACGCACGTGTGACACTTTCATTCTCCATTAGATGGAAGAGTAATAAGTTATATTATATCTTATAATTATATAAGAATAATAAAATCATAAATATCATATATAATAATTATTTCCATAATAATAACCAACCATGAAATGTGGTGATGAAAAATGAAAAACATCACTTCGTGGAAGCGGTAGTCCACACGTACACACAGGGAATGATTTCATTTCCCATTTGATAGAAGATAGGTGGATAAAGGATGTTCTATAAGACTAAAAATAATAATTATATTTATGATACTAAATTAATTATTTTCAAATGTAAACAATATATTTTAATAATTTATAATAAGTAATAAATATGGAAAGAGTCGGTAAATATGATTACCTCTTCTTTAAGATACCTCTTTTGGAATAAACCTTTTAAGATGGTCTTTTGGGAAGACAAGAACCTATTTAAAATTGGGAAGGATGATAAGGGAATATTTTTTTCATTTATTTTATTATCTAAGTGGCTTAAATTTTGTGAATAAGAGTGAAGTGGTAGTTACCTTATATAAGTTAAGTGGGTGGCCATTTGTAAATACATTAAATATTATTCTATATTATATATCTCACTAAAGTGAATTGGATCCAAATTGTCAAAATTTATAATATTAGTGGTTTAAGGTAGAAAGATGATGAACCAAAAAAATTTAATTAAGTTTTTATGACTCTTTAACAAATATCTTTTCATTTTAACACCCTTTTATCA
This sequence comes from Viscum album, assembly GCA_963277665.1. Taxonomy (NCBI): domain Eukaryota; kingdom Viridiplantae; phylum Streptophyta; class Magnoliopsida; order Santalales; family Viscaceae; genus Viscum; species Viscum album. The sequence continues at coordinate 283,080,682 of OY728151.1, read as the reverse complement.
TTTTTTAACCATTAGTGTAGTAATAAATTTTTACCTTGGTTACTATTTATTATGACCAAGAATAAAATTAAACTATTTAAAAAATTTGAACCTCATAATTCAAAATATTAAATAAATTTTAAATATTTAATTTATAAAGGTGGTAAAAATTATTTTTTGAATCAATACACTTAAATTAATGAAAAATAGTTTCTCGAAAATTAATGATTTTTACAAAAAACATGTTTAATGGTGATTACAATGGAATTAATTGAATTGTGTATGATAAAAGAAGATTTATTTTACTTTAAAATCAATAAAAATCCTAATTCATCCATGAAATTACATAATTCAAGAAATGGATCAAGATAGATCTTTATTTAGTATAAAAACATTATGGAGATTTATAAAAAGTAAAACATAGATTTAGAAGTTCAAAATAATATTTTTAAATACATTATATTATTTATTAAACATAAATTTTATGTATAAATTGAAGGAATTATGGTAGAATTGGAAGCAAGTGGGATGGGGATTTTAAACTTGTTATCGTTGGGATGATGGTACTTGTCATCTCAAGCAATTTGAGCCCTGGTATGCTCGTGAGGATCTCAAATAAATTAAACAGAAAACCAAAAATAAAATAGAAAATATACCTTATTGATATGAAGTCATGCTCGACATCTTCTTGTTTCCAGTGAATGATTCTCAAAGGATCCAAAGTATAATCCCTCTAGATCTTCCACATGCACTTCAAAAATTTTCTGAAGATTTGATCATCAAATTCTGGGTGCTATCATGGAGATCCAATGATGCCTTTGACACCCCGATGATCACCGCATTGACATGCTTGCAATGTGTGAGGGAGAACTCAATCTGATCACCTAGATCTAGAGTTCCTCTCTATAAAAAGAAGGAGGGTATAGATAGGATCTAACAAATTCACATTGAATATTCATTATGTGATATCCTCTCTTCTCTATTTATAATGGATTCTCAAATACCTGGATTGGGTTCCTCGACCCCCATTTATTTAACTTACACTAAATAAATAATAAATTATGAAAAACTAATATGCATTATATATATTATTTATTATTTTATCACATATAAATAATATATAAAAACTATATTATGTGATAAACATGAGTCATTAACTTGACTCATAATTCCCACTTAATATTAAATATACATGGAATATTAAAATAATATTTGTTCGAATAATATTTTTTTGTATTCACTAAATACCTTGTGAATACATTTAATAAATAAATTCAACCCAATTCTTCTTTACTTGGATAATAATTTATTTATTTATTTATCAGTTATAGATATCTTAGACGACTCAAACCCCATAGTGGGGCCCACCATGTCCTATGTACCTATTCACCAAAATATGAATGATTCTTGAATACATTATTGTGTGTGACCCTATATTCTCTTATCTTGATAGTAGTAAATAATATTTATAGACCAAGAGCAGAGTCTAACAACCCATCAAGTCCTCTAAAGAGATAGGGATAGTCATAAAAATGACAACTAACCTATGAACATATACGATGTAATATAATATATTTGTCTTTTGATATCTCATAAATTAGGATGCACACTTCTGTCATTGCCCTTTCTTGATTTATTATTTGTTCATATAAGTGGATGGATTTTTCTTTTACTACCCTAGACAAGGTCAAATGAAGATACTACCATACTAGTCAACCAAGCCCAAGATATATGACTTCCTCTAATAAGAAGAGGAAAATTATATCTTAACTATTCAACCAATGTCATACCACTAATGATTCACCCAAAACATGCTACCTCACCATGATTTTATTATCATGGTTTTTACCTTACATCAATGTACATGATCAAATGGCACACACTGGTAATGATATCAAGTCATGAGACCAATACACATGTCTGTAGATAGGAACAACCAATGACACCTGAAACATGAGTTGTTCCTACTGGTAGTTCTATCCACATGATATAAAATACTAGATATAAAAACATCATGAGAAGAAGTATCAATGATAATGATCCCCCAGAACCTGATATTAAAACATAAATTTTGTAATGTCAATATGATGTATCTTGACCATAGAACATATATCTAAGATTAATGTCATAGTAACTCAAGGTTCTTATTATATCTTGGCATCTGCTATACCTTTTGATACTATAATTAATCAATGTAAATTAAAATTAAATAGTGGAATTAAAAATTTCTACACTATAAGGGTAAGTAAAAATCATGCATAACTCATTGTATACATGATATGGAAATAAAAAACTATTCAAGTTAGGGCTAGGGAACCCACTATTACAACACTCCCACTTACACTAGATCTAAATTTATAACCATCCTTGTTAGCTCTTAAATTATTATAATCATGTTTCTATTGAGTCATTACTTTAGTTTCTAGGTCTACCACATTTCTAGTGTTTGTAAATTTTGTTATGTGCGACCTCATCTCCTTGAGTAAAACTTATTAGGAGATAGTATCCTTAATTATATGCCTTTTATCCACTATTAAAACTTAAAATCTTAGATATTTATAGTAAAATATTTATCAGGACAAAACTTTACTGACTAGATGAAAATCCAAGAGCTGGAAAAAGTTAATTCTTTTAATAACTTCTTCTTACCTACCTCAAAAGTTGCAACATACTCAGTATTTGTAGGTATGGATACCACTAGCTTGTATGAGCTTGTCTTGATCATTACCTTATCTTGACTTTGATATTAAATTTTATTGATATAAGTAAGACTAGTTTTTGTCCCCTCAAAACTAGTATCCCTTCTTCTCCACATACCAAGTACATATCCTATGTACTTACTCAATTACAATTGGATAGTTATGACTTCATCCCTTGTAATTCTTATATATATAAATGATATTTTCCTACTAAAAAGTATAGTGAACCTTTATTAACATACACTAACATTATATCACTTTTTAGAATACTTAATACATTAAACAAATAGACACCCAATGACCGTATTAGTTTAGTGCATTTGGAAACATAAAAACATAAACCCTGGTACATAAGTGAACTATATTATCTACCAATAGGTTTTTCATGACTAGAACCCTTCTTAGGCACATCATACAATATACATATCTTTATAACTTGAGAAAATTAAACATAATAAAGGGTGATCTTAGATGATCAGTAAGGTTAGAAATGGGAGATACATAAGCCCAATCATGAACATAAGGTTATGAGAATATGATAATAACATTAGAAGATCATACTCTATATATCAAATATCATATACATGTTTCAAGGAATAAATATTTTCAGTTCATATGACATGAATCATGAGGTATTCAAGAGAATAATCCATGAAATCATAACATATAAATAATACATCGAATCTTGGTACACATGTAACATCATTACCTATAAGTCAAGTATTATTTCCAAAACATATTAGGGTACTTAACTAGATTACACCAACTGGGTGAGACACTCCACTATCCCCAGTCATAATATATTCCTTATAGAATATCATGTTTCCCAATATTCCTATAGTGGATTAGTTTTTCCCATGTTTCCATAGTGGATCGGGTTTCCACATCATCCCATAGTGGATCGGGTTTCCCCATATTACATTATGGATCAAGCCCATATAATTGATTCCCATATTATCTATTGATATATAAATCATTATTCAATTCATTAGAGGGATATCTAGGTCCCACCCATCACATAATAAAATCATACATACATATTCCACAATATAATAAAACTTTCATCATATCATGACCCATAAAAATATATGGGTTTCATAAACATCATATCATAACCCATGAAATAAAATGGGTATCAGAAAAATTTCATGATATAATAACTTGGGTAAAATATATAGATCTGATAATCATTTCATCAAATCATAACCCATCAAAAGAAGTCGGATTCATAATCATAAAACTCGTGAAAGAGAAATGGGTTTCATAAAAATAATTCCATAAAAACATAGACCATTTAGAGAAATAATGTGAATGGAAACTTTGGTTAATTTCCAAAAAAAAGGAATGAGTAACAATAATTTATGTCATCTTATATGGAAATTAATTTGGAAATATCTTTTAAAAACATTTCTTGATGAAAATATATTTTCCTCTTTGAAAACCTCTTTTTAAAACATAAAACCTTTTTGAAAAAAATTTTGTTTTAAAATAGATTTGAAAACTTTTAAAGGAAGATTTAAAAACCAGAAAAGAAAATTTTCCCTTGAAAATGAACTTAAAAAATAATTTTAAAAACATTTTTGAAAACATTATTTAAAATATGGTTTTTGAATAAAATAGATTTTTGGCCGAAGAGAAATGAGGTCAGATTTTCTTAAAAAATTGTTAATTATATTAAGTAACAAAGAGTGTAAAATGGAATAATAAATGAATATTTAATGACTAAAAAGATGATAATAATATTCATGAGTTTTCTTGAAATATGTATAATAATATTTTTATCGATGAAAGCATAATCATAAACAATCCTGATAAACAATGAGATTGTTACAATAAACTCTTACAACTTCGCAACTTCGAGTCATAATCACCATGTAAGAAAATGGAATTATATGAATCATAAGATTTCATTAAAAGAAGGATATTAATGATATAATATTTAAAATGAAATTATATACACCTTGTAAAAGAATAAAGGTGCATAATAAACATGTGTCTTAAAGAAGGAAAATTGAGACAAAACTACCTTATTGATTTGGTAACTTTTGACCCATAAAAACCCATGAAATGAATATCATAAAATGGGGATTTAAATACCCATAAATTTAAGTCTATTAATCAAAAAATGTATTAATGTGATGTATATACACCACACAAAATAAATGAGTGGTGAATAAGGCATAAATCACATGGAAATAAAAGTGAGACTAGAAATCCCCTTACCTTATGTCTTGACTCTATTCATACTCATTTAAAACTATTGTATAATAGATATAAGTTTATTATATATATAATAAAGAAACATATATATTATATATAATATACTATATAATTTTATTATGACTTTATATTACACATTTATCAATAATTTCATGTTAAAAGTATTTTTTGGGTAGCAATCGCTTTGTTTTTTTACATGTGTCTTGATCTGTTATATTTTTAGTAAACATACTTATATCATGATTATATAATATAAATAATTATATCCATGAAATAAATATTATATATATTCAATATATATGTATTTATAATAATCTATAAAATATATTATAAGAATATGAAATACACTATTCATGTAGATGATAGGGCGTAACTATGCATGAACGTTGTTTCCATTTTCATAAAGTGTTGAATGAAATGAAATTAAATAAAATATATTTATATATAATATCATTATAATAGAAATATTATTTTATATATTACATATAAATTCACTAAACCCATCCTTAATTCATTCCTTTTAAAGTGTGAATGAATCATATCACTTTGAGGTGCCGGTAGTCCACACATCCACAAACAAAGTTATCGGATTTAAAAAAAAATGTAAAGCATGAAGGTATGTGTTATATAGTAATTAAATAAAAAGAAATACATCATAAATATCATATATATAATATAAAAATATTATTTCAATCATAATTTCCAACCATGAGAGGTGGTAATAGAAAAATGAATGACATCATTTCACGAGGTGGTAGTCCTCCATACACACAAATGGTAAGTTTGTTACCCATTTTATGGAGGTTTGTGTAGGTGTAGTTATAACCCTTATAATTAAAAAATATCATTATATTTAGTATATTTATTTTATTATATAATAATGGAATAATAATATTTTATTGGGTGAAGATAAAAATTAAATGAATGTTCTTGTTGAAGGGTGTTACCTCTTCTTCAGGAAACTCCTTTTGGTTTTCACCAAATGGATTCCTTGTTTTATTTATTACTAAATGTATGATTATATGATTAAGTTATGGGATTTAGTAGGATATTTTGTAAGATTTTTTTCAAGCCAAAATGTCTAGATTTGTGTAAAGAGAGGGGGAGGAGAGGAAGCCTTTTATTAGTGCAGAAAATGACACATTTGGTATTTTTGAAAATATTTGAGTGATCCCCACATTTTACTTGTCAACCAAGGGTTAAAATGGATTATTATGTATCAATAGAGGTTAATTTCCAAAATATGGTTAGAAAATAATTTTTATACAAGTTTAGAATCATTTATAAACCTTATTTTCTAAGTTTAGTCTTTAATTAAGATCGTTTTTACCTTAATCACTGTAATTAATTTTAATTACCTTCACAAATATTTTAATAAAAACTAATTTGACCTTATTGGAAATTATAAATTATATTTATTCAAAATATAGAATCCATTTTTACAAATTCTAATCACATAATTTGAAGAAATTAAATTAAAATTAATCCCACATATGGGATACGATGATGGGTTTTCAAAGTTAAAAGGATCAAAAGTTTGAAATGCTTTTATATCCAATTTCAATGTGAAATTGGTTCCAATGAACTAAATTAGATTAATTTATATATAATTAATATAAATATACTTTAAATCCAACTTAAAATATAATTTAACTATATAAATAAGATAGATGAAAAAACAATTTTGAATTAAAATTCGTTATTTTCATTATTCATCCAACAATGAAGTTTTTTCAAAAAAAATCCCATAAAATAATCCTAATATAAATATGAAATTATAAATTAAAAAATTAATTTTATTTTACTAAATTTAATTTTTAAAAGTATCTAAAATTAATTTTATTATTTTTCAAAAAAGGACATAAAAATCAGTTTTTTTATAAAATAATATTTTTAAACATATGAAGACTTTACCAAAAATTATATGTTTTATTATCAATATGTTTTATTTATCTAAAAAATTTAAATAATATTTAAAAATTATTTATTACTATTCATATTACTAAGTTTAACAACTACGTTGTAATTGTATCATTTAAATAAATATAATAATAAAATATTGTTTCGTAAAAACTCTGTGTTGTGTGAAATGAAAGATAAGTTGGGGTTTCATGTAGTGTAAGATTTACATTGCATATCATATAACACAATCCATAAAATAAATTCAATTTATTTAAAAAAATACATAAAAACTTAGGGTATTATATTCTACGCCCCTTTAATGAATTTCACCCTCAAAATTTATCATTATGATACAAACAATGAGGATAGTTCTGCCTCATCATATCATCATGTTCCCACATAGATTCCTTTAATTTGTTAATTTTCCACAAAATATTAGCTAGGTGAGTTTTCTTTTTTATTATAAATTTCTTTATACGATCCAAATTATCAAATAGTTGTTCATCATAAGAAAGATCTTGCTCCAGTGGTATAACCTCTGAGTTCAGTACATGTGAAGGGCTAGGTATGTAATTCCTAGAGAGAGATACATGGAACACATCATGGACTTGAGAGAGGTTTGGAGGAAGCTCCAAGAAATAGGTTAACATCTCAATATGATCTAGAATTTCAAAGGGAACTATATACCTAGGTAATTTTCCCTTTCTTCCCAAATCACGTAACATTTTTCCAAGGAGATATTTATAGAAACACCTTCTCAGTAACTTAAAATTATAGACCACACTGATGGTTATTAGCATAACTTTTCTACTAACTTTGAGCCACCTTGATATGTTGTTGAATGGTTCTAACCTTCTCTGCTATTTTTTCAGTGATCTCAGATTCCAATATATTTATTTCTCCAAATTCATCCCAACACATTAGAGATCTAAATTTCATCCCATAGAGGGATTCATATGGAGCTATATGAATGCTTCAGTGAAATTTATTATTGTCAGAAAACTCAAATAGAGGAAGTTGTTGATCCTAAACACCTTTGAAATACAAAGAATAAGATCTCAACATATCCTGTATGTTTTTAATTATTCTTTTAGACTGACCATCCATATGAGGATGAAAATAAGTTCTAAAATTCAATTTTTTATCAAGTTCTTGCTGAATAATTCACTAAAACTTTGAGGTAAACCTCAAATCCTGATCAGATACAATGGAATGTGGTATACCATGAAACTTTACCACTTCCTTAAAGTATATCCTAGAAAGATGATCTAAAGATAAGTCTTATATGATATAAATGAAGTGTGATAACTTAGTAAGTCAATCAACTACACCCATATAGGATTAAACCCTTTAAAGGTTTTAGGGAGTTTAATGAAAAAATCTATCATGATGTTCTACCAATTCTATCTTGGTATGGGTAATGCATGCAACACCCCCTTATAATTTTTTCTTTTATCCTTAACTTGTTGGCATACCAAGCCCTGAGATACAAACTCTATGATATCCCTCTTCATGTTATCCCTCCATAAGTATTCTTCCAAGTATCTATACATCTTTGTACTTCCAAGATAAATAGATAATGAAGAACTATGATCTTCCTCTAACAACTCCTTAAAATATGGTATCAAAGGAATTAATACATGGTTCCTAAACCTTATAATTCCTTCATAATTAATGTTAAACTCCAAAACAATTCTAACCTTATTTCTCAGCTCTGTATCTTCCTTTTACACCACTTTTATTTTCACTTGGATAGATATTTTAACATTCAATTGAGCAAGAAGAGATTATTTCCCTTCCATAAATATTTCTAGATCCATACTTTTCATATCCATAAAAATTAGATCTCATCATGGATAATCTAGCATTATCCTTTTGACTCAAAATATAATCCACCTTGTTCACTTTCCTGGGGTGGTAATGTATTGAGTAGTCATAATACTTTATCAGTTGTAACTATCTTCTTGGGATCATGTTCAACTCCTGTGTGAATATATATTTAAAAAATTTAGGATCATTATATATATCAAACATTTATCCAAAAATAAATGACTCCATATCTTTAGTGAAAAAAAATTTGTTGCTAACTCTAAATCATGAGTTGGGTAATGTTTCTCATAGATCTTCAACTATCATGAGGAATAAGAAATAACCATGTTATTATACATAATAACACATACCAATACCTTTTTAGATGCATCACAATATATTACAAAACCTTCTTCACTATAGGGTAATATAATCATAGGTGCACTTACCAACCGTCTCTTTAGTTCCTTGAAATTTCCCTCATATTCATCTATCCAGAGAAACTTGTCCCCATTTTGAGTTAACTTGGTTAGAGGATTAAATAATCATGATAAATTCTCCTCAACCCATAAATAATATCCATCTAAACTAAGAAATGTATGGATCACATTCACCATGGTAGGTTTAGGCTAGTATTCAATCACCTATATCTTTGATTGATCTACTTCTATACCATCTCTTGAGATTATAAGAATAAAAAATTAAACCTTTTGTAGCCAAAATTCACACTTTGAAAATTTTTCTTTAAATTTATCCTTCCTTAGGGACTTTAGTAGAATTATCAAGTGGTCTTATTTCTCTTCCTTTCTCATCGAATAGATAATAATATAATCTATAAATACTAACAAAAAATGATCGAGGTAACATTTAAAGACACTTCAAATCCTTGAAGATAGTAGGGGAATTACTATGACCAAAAGGAATCACTATATACTCATAGTGTTCATACCTCGTATGTAATGTCATATTGGGTATATCCTCCTTATTGAACGTCAATTGATGATATCTAGAATGAAATTAAATCTTATAAAAGTATTGAGCTTTGCACAGTTGATCAAAAAAGTCATCAATACAGTGAAGAGGATACTAGTTCTTGATTGTGATCTTGTTCAACTCCATATAATCAACACAGAGTCACATTGATCCATATTTATTTTTCAAAAAAATAACAGGTGCACCCCAAGGTGACACACTTGGACAAATGAATACCTTATCAATGTTTTCTTTGAGTTTCTTATTCAAATATTGCAACTCATTCAGGGTCATTATATAGGGAGTATTTGAAATTAGTTTGGAACCAGGAATGAGTTCTATTGAGAACTCAACTTCACACTTTGGTGGAATGCTAGGAAACTCTTCTGGAAACACATAAAAAAATTATTGAACAATAGGAATATCATCGATGTCGAGTTTCTCCAAACCCATTTGAGAAAAACATGCCTTATGAATGGAAATTAAAACACATAAATTGGATGTAATCTCAATAGTAAGATCATACTTATCATCACAATGATATAAAATCATAGGTTGGTTTGAAATATCAAGCGTAATTTCCCTTCCTTGACAATTGGTGTAGTATTTATGCATATAAATCCAATCCATGACTAAGATGACATAAAATTAAACCAAATGAAGGATGAAAAGATTTTCTGGAAGAACATTCCCAAGAACATCAACTATAGAAGAATCATAGAATTGATATGTAATCATCATACAATTAGGGGTTTGCACTGAAAATTCCACATCTAATCATTTGGGTGGAATATTAATACCCTTAGAAAATTTTTTAGATATAAAATAGTCGGTAGATCTAGAATAAAATAAGACATTAGCAGTTCTATAGTAGATAGTAAGTGTACCTTTCACCACATTGTTATCACACCCCTCATCAGAAATAGTGATTGTATGATATTTCCCCTTATCCTTTGGATTAAGAGGTTTCTGATCACAATCATCATCACTAACCCTCAGGTTTGGTCATTGGTTAGCATAATACCCATTCTCCTTACCCTTGAATCACTTAATTGTAGAAAATTCATTCTATGGGGATTTCTTTCTATTTTTATCATTATCCAATTTCTTCCCATCAGTTTGAAAATAAATTATATGATGGCCTTCCCTTCCACACTTAAATCATTTATTATACCCCATTAAATAATTTTCTCCATGATTATTTCCATATGTAGATCATAAAGGAAAGATTATTATATTTTCTCCATGGCTTTTAGATTTTCATTTGAACTCCATCTTTATTTTCTTATTAAAACAATGATATTTATATATAACTCCATCCTCCGTTTCAAACTTGATTCCACAATGCACAATCTCTTTATAGCTATAAAATTATCTTATGGCTAATTCCCTTCTGAGACTTGGCTTTAAGACACTAAATAATAGGTCAACGTTACTCTCTGGTTGGATGATAATACCAGAAGTATACCTCAAAAGTATTGTAAAATTAGCCTCATATGTACTGACAAATTCATCATCCTTTTTCTTTAACTTCAGGTACTTCTTTTCCATATTCGTATGAAGAACATGAGGAAAGTAATTATTGAAGAATAAGTTCTTGAACTCATCCCAATCCGCAGATTCAATTTCATCTTACTTCATTGTATTATTGATTAGAATCCACCACTGGTCCTCTTAATCTTCTAAATGATAAATAGCTAGAAGGAATTTCTCATTTTCCAAACATTATAGGATGGAAAATATCTTTTCAGTGGTAATGATATACTATTAAACAACAAGTGGATTAGAATACCCACTGAAAGAATATAGAGGATGCCTCATGAAGGACTCAAAAAAAATTTGTTCCCACTTTTTCTCATTTGGATGTCTATAATGGTTCATAGGTTGAGAAATTTTTGTGAGCATATCAAAAATATATTTTATTCTAGATACTATAGAATTCGGTTGCATAGGGGGTCAATCATTTAATTGTTCATCGCAATCACCATTAATATGGTACCTTGGGATTCTATCCATTGACTAAAACCAAAAATCATATAGTAAGAAATAGTTTTCATAGTGAGGAACTATATAATCATAAAAACCCACCTATAGTATGTCTAAATTATAACACATTATTCAATCTATGACACCTTAGTTTTATCCTAGGTTATTAATTACCAACTCATATTTTAATCCTTCATGATGGTATATGAAGAGTTTTTGAATTCCCAAAGCATATCCTATGATAGTATCAAACTAGGTGTGTAATAAGGCTCGTTGTTATACACTAGTTCCTGAATGATTCTTTCTCAATACAATGTTTTCAAGGGTTTTACCCATATATACATTTTTTCCATAGCCACATCCACTTGTATTATCCATACAAGGATTTTTTTTTAAGAAACCACTCGCTCTATCATTTAACAAAATTCTAATACATTTTCCTATACTTTTCCTCATCCTTAAACCTATCCTTATACATTTCCTTAGGTTTACCACTAAAGTTTTCTCATCCTAATTTCCAAAGGTTATCTAAAATTTCACTCTGATACCAACTATAGAGACCCTTTACTAACATACACTAATATTACATTATTTTTTCTGAATACTTAATACATTACATAAACAAACACCCAGAGACTCTATTAGTTTAGTGCCTTTGGAAACATGAAAACATAAACACTGGTACATAAGTAAGCTATATTATCTCCCACTGGTTTTTCATGAATATCACCCTTCTCAGAAACATCATACAATATGCATATCTTAATATCTTGGGAAAATTAAACATAATAAAGGGTGATCTCATATTATCATTAAGGGTAAATAAGGTAGATATGTAAGTATAATCATGAACAAAAGGATATGAGAACATGAGTATAACATTTAAATATCATACTCTACATATCAAAGATCATATACATGAGTCATGGAATAAATATTGGTAGTTCATAATACATTAACAACCTTTAGTCCTTCGGGCCACCTTTAGGTATTCGGGCCACCTTTAGGCCTTCGGGCCACCTTAAGGCCTTCGGGCCACCCCAAGTCCTTCGGGCCACATGAATGCAGGCCCCAGACACACTACAAAAAAGGAGCATCCCCAGATGAGGATTCAGAGACGGTGCACTCACTAGAGAAGAGCCAAATGGATTGTCAGAATGAGAGGGTATGGCTATGCCATCAGTACCAGTCTGTTCTTGCATGATAAGCCTAACCAGACGGTCATGAAAAGGTGGAGAGCTACTATCAAGATGCAGATGCTGGGGAGGGGCAGTTCCTTGTAGATAGTCTGGTTGAATTCTATAAGACTTTCAGGTCATGTAATCTCCTAAGCCTACGAGCCATGTAATATCTGAGCCTACGAGCCTTGTAAGGGTTCCCCCCCCCCATCCCTTGAAAGGGGGGTTATCAAAAATCAATAAAAAATGAAGGCCTTCGGGCCATTCAGGCAGGAGTGAGGGAATCAAGAGAATAATCCTTGAAATCATAACATAGAAATAAGACATTAAATTGTGGAAGACATGTAACATCATTCCTTATAAGTTAAGGCTCATTACCAAAACTTATCAGGACACTTAATGGGAACTAAACCTATGGGTTGGGACAAACCACCATCCCTAGTTGTAGTCACTTCCTTATAAGGTATCGAGGTTTCCACATATTTCCATAGTAGATTGGGTTTCCCCATCTTCCCATAGTGGATCGAGTTTCTCTATATTCTCATAGTGGATCGGGTTTCCCTATCCTTAATTGTGGATCAAGCCCATTCATTTGATTCTCATAATTATATAATGAGATATAAATCTTTACCCAATGCATTATAGGGACATATAGTTCCCACCCATGAAATAGAAATGGGTTTCATAATCATATAACCCATGAAATATAAATGAGTTTCATAAACATCATGCAATCAAAACATAAACCATTCAGAGAAAGATTATTAATAGAACCTTAAGATAATTTCATCATAAATTAATTAGTAATATAAATAGATTTAATCTTGTATATAGATTAATTTGGAAATATATTTTATAAACATTTCATAATAAAAATATCCTTTCAACTTTAAAAAATTATATTTAAACCATATAACATTTTTTGAAAAAAAAATCTTTGAAAATAGAATTAAAAACTTCTAAAGGAATATTTAAAAACCATAAAACATTTTTAAAATCATGTTTCCTTTAAAATTATCTTAAAATTTAAATTTTAAAAAAATTAAAAACATTTATGAAAACATGTTTATTGAATAAAATAGATTTCTGACCGAAGATAAATAATGTTATATTTTCTTAAAAACATTTTCTTAATTATATTAAGTATGAGAGAGTGAAAAATGATACTTATAAATGAATATTTCATGACTAACCAGAGTTTAAGAAAAAATATGATTGTTATTTAAATATGTTTCATAATATTTCATCAATTAAAGAATAATCATAAACAATATTGATAAACAAAGAGATTGTTGCAATAAAATATTACCACTTGGTAACTTTGAATCATACTCACCGTGTAAGAAAATGAAATTAAATAAAGATAAAATTTTCATTAAAAGAATTAAATTCATGGTATAAAATTCCAAAAGAAATTATATACACATCATAAAATAATATAGGTGCATAATAAACATGTGTATTAAGGAAAATTGAGACAAAACTACCTTACTAATTTGGTAACTTTTGAACCATAAAATCCCCATTAAGTAGATATCATAAAATGGGTATTTAAATAACCTTAAATTTTAATTATATTAATCATATAATATATTCATGGGTATTATATACACCACATAAAAGAAATGGGTGGTGGATATGGTATAAATCTCACAGAAATAAAAGTGAGACTAGAAATCCCCTAATGTTATGTCTTGACTCTCTTCATACTCATTAAAACATTATGTATAATAGATATAAGTTTATTATAAATGAAAAATATAACCATATTATTATATATCATACCATATGTATTTTTATTATTACTTTATATTAACCATGTATCAACAATTTCATGTTAAAATTACGTTTTGTGTAATAACCACTTTGTTTTTCGCATGTGTGTTGATTTGTTATATTTTTTCCACTTACTTATATCATGATTCCATAATCTCGAGAATGAAAAACATGATATAAATATCATATATATTCATTATATATTTATTTATAATAATATATAAAATATATAAATAGAAAATGAAATGCAACATTCATGGAAACGGTAGGTCGTACGTACACATGAACGATGTTTCCATTTTCATGGAGTATTAAATGAAATGATAGTAAATAAAATATATTTATATGTAAAATCATTAAATTATAATTATTATGCAATATATTTTAAATAAATTTACTAAACTTATACTTAATACATTCCATGTAAAGTGTGAATGAAACACGTCGCATTGAGAAGGCAGTAGTCCACACGTCCATAAACGAAGTTATTGTATTAACACAAAATGGAAATCATGAAGGTATATTTTATATAATAACTCTATAAGAATAAATACATAATAAATATCATATATATCCTAAAAAATAGTATTTAAATAATAATTTATAACCATGATATGTGGTAAAGTAAAAAATTAATGACATCATTTCGCAAGGTGGTAGTCCACCGTACACACGAATGGTAAGTTCGCTACCCATTTGATGGAAGTGTGTGTAGGTGTAGGTAAAAACCTTATTATAAAAAAATATATGTATATTTTTTATACTTTGGTTATTATATAATCGTGTAATAGTAATATTTTAGTGGGTAAATAAAGAAATAAAATGAAAGTGCTTGTTGAAGGGTGTTACCTTTTCTTTGCGCAACTCCTTTTGGTTTTCACTAAAGGGATTACTTGGTTGGATTTATGCCTAAAGGGGGGATTATAGGATGAATTTAGTGGATTTGTGAGGATATTTTTTAGGTTTTATTTGATCTAAAATATATTGATATGTGTAAAGATAGGGGGAGAGGATCCCTCTTATAAGTGGGGAAAAGGAAACATTGGGTATTATTGAAACTATTTGAGTGCTCCCCATGTTTTACTTGTCCCCAAAGGGTTAAAAATGAATAATTATGGATAATTATATGTTTCATGACCTAAATATGGCCATAAAATAACTATTATTCAAGTTTAGGTTCATTTTGACACTCTATTTTCAAATGTTAGTCATTAATTAAGCTCGTTTTTACCTAAATCAATATAATTAATTTTAATTACCTTCAGTAATATTTTTGGTAAAAAACTAATTTGTACTTATTATAAATTATAAATTATTATGATTACAAATATGGAATCCATTTTTTAAAATTCTAATCACAAAATGGAAAAAATTAAATTAAAATTAATCCCGCAGATGGGATGTGATGATGGGTTTTTAAAGTAAAAAAGGTCCAAAAGATTGAAATGTTTTTATATCCAATTTTAATGTAAAATTATTTAAAATGACTTAAATTGGATTAATTAATTTATAATTTATCTAAATATACTTTAAAATCAACTAAAAATATAATTTAACTACATAAATAAATTAGATGAAAAAGAGGTTTTGAATTAAAATTCATTATTTTTCACTATTCCTGCAAAAATGAAGTTTTTTAGACAAATCCCTAAAATTAAAACTAAACTAAATTTGAAATTATGAATTCAAAAATTAAGATTATTTTTTAAAATTCAATTTCTAAAAGTGTCAAAATTAATTTTATTATTGTTCATATAAAGACATAAAAAGAAGTTATTTTAAGATAATAATATTTTTGAACATATAATGACTTTACCAAAAATTATATATTTTATTATAAATATATTGTATTCATATAAAACCACTTTAAATAATATTTAAAAAATATTTATTACTATTCATATCACTATGTTTAACGGTTATGTTATAACTATCTCATTTAAATAAATATTATAATAAAATTTTGTTTCATAAAACTCAGTGTTGTGTGTAATGCAAGCTAAGTCGGGGATACATGTAGTGCAAGATTTAATTTTTGTAGAGTATAACGAAAGTCATAAAAAAAATTAATTTATTAAAAAAAGTATATAAAAACATAGGGTATTACACAAAGTATATATTGACAATTACAATTCTTGTACATATCAAGGTATATGTGATTGATCCATCACAGAAGAGTATGGAATTCAACTCACCACTTTAATCACCTCCTATGCACAATCATTTATAATTAGAGATATTTATACTCTATGACACTAACAACAATTCTCTCTCTAATTGTTCCAACTTGTATATTTTAATACTATGTCAGTATATGTACAATTGACTAGGTCTAAGAAATCATTAGATCTACCTCAATAGAACATATTTCCTTGAAATTAGGTTTCTACATTAAGTCAATAACTAGAGAATTACTTTCAACCTGTTCTTAACTAACTATAAGACCAATAGTTGTTTTCTGTATGTTACCAAATTAATTTCACTTGGAAAACAATGGAACTCCCACTAACCTTTGGTAGAAACATGAAAAAGATTCATTTCTGATGAATATTCTATGATCTAACTACTTACATTAATATGGAACAGGTTTTCAGTAACTTGAAACCTTATTATCTTTCTATGATTTCACTATCCTTATTTTTTTGCATTGTATAGACACATTCCCCAATTAGGGTCTTTAAATCTAATTCTCAATCATACGATCATAGAAAATAACTATGGAAAGTAAAATTCTAATGGATTTAGGCATAATAACTTAATATAAAAAAAATATCCTTATTAGTACCACACTTATACCACCCATGTATCATCTCACTTGAATACCCACCACAATATTCAATATAATAATCCCCTTTTCAATTTGATACATGCTATCCATTATTGAATTTTAATTGATCATGTTAATTTTAGTTGATTTCCATATACTGCTTACTTATAGGAATTGTTATTCTTCGTGAACAATATATCACTGGCCATGGTGAATATAAAACCATAAATATGCTTTTAATATTAATATGTAGTATTTTTCCCTATAACATTCCTTTTCCACATAAACTTTTGGAACTATTTCCTATGCCCACTATTTGTGCATCCCTAACATTGACTAAAACCAAGTCAATATTTCTCCCACTATCTCAATTAGATATTTTCAACATATTATATAAATTTATTCTATCACTTTACTACTAGTTTTATATCATATTTATTTATGTAATATCATAAGAAACTTTTAGGGTAATTACTTTAGATTCACCTTGTGTCTTTCTTTATGAAAATTTGTTTATATACATATAAAACACTTTTCATCAAATAATGTGTTATTGTGAAAATGGATTTCCATCATACTATAACTCTTATGGTATCCATTATTCATTATAGTTGTCATGTGGTTATGGGATATTACTATTATTTTTGAAACAAGTCTTGAAATATAATGGAAGTTTCTACAAGTTACAACATTGATACTCCTTACATCATGACTCTAATGTATAAAATGTGCATTTAGGAATTGTTTCATGCTACATTTTAGTGATAAATTTTTCCATTTATGACTCTTAATTTATCCTCATTAAAAAAATCATTTTCATTATGTGGATAAGGTAATGTGAATTTAATAATTACTCCATGTTATATTATATTTCTCAATGAATTATTGGTCAAGAAATTCTTCAACATGCCAACCTGAAGAAACTCATATATTCTTAACATGAAAATAGAAAACTTTATTTTCATATTCCTTAATTACTTAAAGGAATCTTATGAAGTACATTTACCACTATATTATTCTTGAAATAGTCCACACTCTTTAGCTGAACTAATTTTGAAAGCTTTTTGGAATTCCTTTATTTATGAAGGTTTATTTTTCAAAACTAAATAAGTATATATGTCAATAATACATAAATTTTTTTATCTCTAATTAGTCTAAATACCAAACTAGGTATATCCTAGACATTAACTTTTAGTTTTAATTGAAAAATAATTATCTTTTCACAATTGGGTAAATAATTCTTACATTTTATATTCATCACGTATTGATTGTGATTCATGTATCATTGAACTATTGGTTTAGTATGAGATACCACATACAACATTCATTCCTGAACATGGAATAATTTATCCTTATACCCAATGGACACATGAGATAAATTTTTTGGTTATACTCAATAATGGTTTGGCTAAAATCATTAACTTGGAAATTAGAAGCTATGTGTTTCTCACCACTGACTTATGAATCATCCATTCTCAGCTACTTGGAGAATATACCATACTTCTTATAATGTTTCTGTTACTTAATTGGTTACTGTATTTCAATAAACATATGTGATAAAAATATTGTATTTAATACCCAAGTAGTATGTCAGAAAAAATACTTATAATTGATGAATATTCCTATAGAAGAAGTGATTACTTTCTTCTTTAATTCAGTTCATTGCATTTATCATCCATAGAATTCATTTCACAATATGTGAATAAAATAACCTATTGTTTAATAACCAACCTCTTTCTTTGAAGTAAATTATCAAGGTTACTTTGGCGTCGGTCTTTCCATTGACCCTATCTCATTGTTTTTTAAATTATTCACTATAATAATTAAATATTAACCTATCTTTAATATTCTTATTACTTGGAGAATGTTACCCAAAAGGTAATGAATAATTTACTCCATTCTATTACTTTTGTAATCTTAAACGAAACTAGAATAAATTTTTAAAAATATTTAATAATGTTATTTATTGAAAGATAATGGTCCACCTTTAATACATACACATAACCTGTGGAAAATCATCTATTCATATCTCTCTTCACTTTCTCCTCACAAAATTCTTGGAGATGATAATACATGTGAAATCATCTATATCCCATTGTTGTAACCACAAATAACATCAAATGCTTATGATATCATTATGAAATAACCATCATATGATTCATACATGAGACTCCTAAATAAATTTTTCACCCTCACTTTCTGAGGTGGCTTAATAGGTATTGGGACTCTAGCACCTTGAATCTCTGATATCGCAGTATTATGAGAAGGTGTCTATACTATACTTAGAAATTCATGATATTTTGGACATTTACTTTTTCCAATATTATCATGGTGTTTTTTTTATTACTTTCCATTTTCTAAAAAAATAAATTCTATCATATTTTACTTTTATCTTGATTACAAAAATAGAAATTATGGATTAATTATTGAGTCATTAAAAGTATCTCGCTATTTTATCTAATTCTAGGAACCATCTATACTAGAATCGAAATACTTTATCGCTTGAGTATTCTAGTGTAGAGGATCCTTGAACCTCCTCTCATAGTCTACAAGATATGGATATACCATTAATCATAGAGTTCAAGGTATCCTTTAGACTGGCCAACCACATTAATTTTCAACTCCTTAATTGGTTGTGTGAAGTCCCAACTTCTCATAATCATAAACTTGATTCCATACACATTTTTCCTCTAAAGTGATACCAAGTTATATATGGCTAATACTTACTAACAAATTCAGTTAATTAAACCCATCGTTCTCATAATAACTCCCCATTAGTAAGAGGAACCCTCAAATATGGGTGACCAAGCACATCAAACATCTGTTTGTGCTCAAATTCAAATGATGAAAGGCATTAATTACTCAAACAATGAAAGGAATTTATGAATTAATATTTACTTGATATTTTTTTCAATGAATTTAATCCATTTCTTTTAATCTTATTAATCTATGTTTACATGCTTACAAATGAAAATTAATAGAAAAAAACATTCATTGCTTCTTTGTGCATTTTTCTTGTTTATTGTTTTTTGTATTTTCTAAATGTTATAAAATGCATAAAATAATAAATAAATTCATAATGGAAAACTGCTACCTGACTGGTTTTGAGAATCTAATAATGTTTGATCTATTAAATTTAAATAGATCAACCATGAACTAGGGTAATCATACCTAAGTCATAGATTAACTCGTGATGCGGCTCACCCCATCCAGTGTGTCCACTTCTCGAATATATTTTTCCTTGACTTGTAATTGTCTACATCTTATATCATCTACATCAGGGTGGGGTCCATGTCGTACATAATCTCTATTAAAATTACAAATATAATCGCTCACAGATGAGGGGGACTAGGGGAAACATACAACAGATAAACTTGGATGTAAAGGCCCTTATACATGTTGACCAAAAAATAAATTATGATGTGTAGACCATTTTAATTACTTAAAATCATAAAATTAAATTATAAATAATTAAATAAAAATATAGACATGCAAAGTTCAGTACCTAAGACCAATCAACGGGTAAAAGTAACGAGTGATAAAAAAATTAAATTACAATAAATTAAATTATGAGGGTATTAAATTAAATTAAATGAATTGTTTAAATTTAAATAATTTATTACTATTTGGTCTCTACATAAATTTAATTTTCGTTACAAAAAACAAATTAATTTATTTATTTAATTTACCACTAAAATAAAATTAGTTTTTACTCAGGGTATTAAAATTATATTTTTAAACCAAAAATTAATATTTGAATTAATTAAATTTAATTCCAAAAATAATTAAATTAATTTTATTAACTCGAACCTTTAAAACCTACACTGGCCTAATATGGGTTGCACATACCGATTTCAGGCCATGAAAAGCCTATGCAGGGTAGCTCCACTCAGATCTGTACCAGGTCAATCAGACCCCCCTCAGCCTGTTTCGGGTCAGTTCTGATCTAGTGGGGAGTCACCTCAATAGGGTTCTATCACTTTATGATCTAGAAAACTTGGACAATAATGGTAGAGTTCATTCAATTATAGTCATAGTATAAAAGGGGCATCAACTAAGGAGCCCACAGTGGTGTATGGTGACGATAACAAGGAAAATGCATTGATGCAGCCTTGATCGGGACACCGTGGGGACAACCCTGAAGTATTGGTGGTTTCCCGTATAGCGGTGACTAGGGGGAGTGGGATCTGGTAGATATTCTGGCCTCGACCAATTGGTATTGGGAGGATTCATGACCATAGGAAGCTCGGCGGGAACCACGGGTAGTGGCTCCTCATTCGCCGAGGGGACTACATGCTGCATGGGCGAATGGGGAGGATATGGATTCTAAGGGTGGCACTCGTGGGATCTGGTGAGGGTGGCACTTCAAGATCTGGGTGGAGGCCATCTGGGGTCTTAGTCGAGGGAGAGCTATGGCAGGTTCCATCTATCAGTTTCCTCGCATCCTAGTTGGTGGGGAGGTATCCTAAGTGTCAGGTGATAGTGTCCTTTCTACCAAAGAGAGATGTGGCTGATGGTGGCGGTGAATCGAAAACGGTGGTGGTGAATCGAAAATGGAGGCATCCAGAATTAAGGGTGAAGGCAGTCCACATTCGAATGAATAGGCACTGGTGTAGGAGGTATAGTGAGGGCCTGGATGTGTGGAGGTTCCAATAAGAAGGTGGTGCTTAGGGAAGCAATGTTGGTGGTTGATTGGGAAAGTTAGAGGAAGGGGATAGAAATGGGCCAACATTTCCCATCACTTTGAAAAATTAGTAGCTCCCCTTTTTTAACTTAATAAAAAAAAATTCTTTATGAAAAATTTTCAAATTCACCCTTCTTTTAAAAATTTTGTTTCTTTACTAACCCACGGTGACTCCAGCCCATTTTTTCAACAGCATTTTTATTTTTTTCTTCAAAAGAAAAAAATCATTATAATAATTATTATTATTTATAATAATATATTATAATTTCAAAAAAAATCATAATTTTATTATTACATTTTTTGTTCCATAATCTTCTGGAATGAATGGGTGGCTAGAAACCACTATTACAGCCATTGTCCTACCGCTAGAATATGTTGAAATAATCAATCTAACTGCTTGAATAATATTTCATAAAACTCATATGTTTATATATATATTCTTCCAAATAAATGAAAAAAACTATTTTCAATCCATAAGATTTTTTCGGATGACCATAATTTGGTCATCCAACCTTGGATCGAAAATGTAATGTGCCAGACCCATATTCTATTCAATAATTCCCTGAGCCAAATTGGCTACATAGACTCAAACGTATCTCCCCAAATTCTAAAGGTTTCCAACTAGTATGAAGGACCTAGGGTGTGTCTATGGAGATACTATTCCCTCATTACTAGAGTGTAACACATTGGAATAACAATAACAGTCATTAGTGGAAGTAGTGTAAGAACCAGAAAATAGATAAACTATAGAAATAGATAACAATTCCAAAAAAGAACCTCATATATTAATATAATGATACATGTCTCTAAAAATTATCTAAAATAGGTATACAGTAGTAAAATAAAATACATGTATCAAAATATCAAAAAGACTAAAAACCACTATCTCCTAATAGCATCATGATCCTTAGCTCAGTCACATACTCCCCTACTCCGAATCATGGCCCAAAATCAACCTTCTAACTGTGGTCACTTTCCCCAATCCCTGCCTGTATCCAAATAGTCTGTTCAGGAACCCGACTTCAGCCCCAAAAAGGTGTAAGATAAAAATCCCATTAGGTAACCACCCAAAGGTCTATAATAGGTCCTATTTGTTCAATATAACAAGCTAAATCATAGTGTAAGTAAAGAAGGAAGGAAATATAAAAGTGAAGTTCCCATGGAATATACATAAAAAGCAGGTGAAACTATATAGCCATATAAGGCTCCCTGTAAATTAAGTGTCAGGATTCTCTCACAAGTCACCTATAAACAATACATAAATAACTAGAATTACCTCTCCACACATCCATGCATATCATATTCACCAAATTCATGCCACATAATCAAGGTGTCACATATACCATGGATGATCCTTATAAACATTCATGTCACATTTACCACGATTGTACTGTAAAATCAAAGTGTCAGACCATGAAGAGCTGTATCCAAGGTGTAAAAGACCAAGGAATCCTCATCGAGTCCCAGGAGCATCTCGATGTTAACTCAGTTATACTTGATTTGGGGTCCAAGTAGCATCTCTACTGACCATTTCCACTGTAATTCCAATAAAAAATGAATCCAAGGGTTTTCAAGGTCAAAGGAATCCCACAGAATCAATAACCAAGTAGAAATATCCATCTAAGGCATCCACTACCACATTCAAGACCCAAAGGAGAAACTTATATGGCATCTAATTGAATCAAGACCCAATTTATACCAATCAAGGCATCCACTACCATTCAATTCATCATAATTCATCCATTAATCATTCATAAAAAATTACCAATAAACAAAATGAGTATACCGACTCATTTACACAATTTCTAAATAATTAATTCAGGTAATTTAACAAAACAAAATCATGCTAACACATGGAAAGGTGGTATATCATCACCCCCAAGTAAGAAATTCAAAACAATTTAGTTCATTACAGGATTCCTCTAACTAGGAAATTTCAAATATCACCCTTTGGGTGGTTCAAAATTTGGAAATTGTAAAAGGAAATTACATGGCACACCCCATGGTTGACCTTGGTTGGGGAAAAAACCACAAACTCATCTCAAGGGAACTAAGTGAATTACTATTAAGTTTCATTTCATTTCATTCATTTAATAAATTCAATTTTGGGACCGTTTCGGAAAGACTGATAGGCAGCACAATGACAACTAGCTTGATAAAGCACCAGACCAAATGGGAAAAGTATAGACCACTTACAGTAGGTCAGTAGTAGATTTCTCATCTAGTATCATATCTTGATTTGACTCATATTGAAAGAAAATTGAATAAAGGTGAAGAACCAAAAAATAGGGAAAATTATATTTCACCTAAATAGAACAGCTGATACCAATAATAATGAGGAATAGAACTAAAGGAATTAAGATATTACGAATGTTGATCCAACAATACAAATAGTTCTTGAATTGAGAAATGGATGGAGATTTAGTGGAAAATCCTAGAATAGGCTTCAAAGGAACTATCCCAATGAAGGTGTTGTCTAACATGAAATAAGAATGAAAATTAGGTTGAAATAATATATTAATTTGGGGTAATTTGTTAAATTCATCAAAAACACTAGGTCATGTGGTTTGGCCACATGGTTGGCCAAACCATGTGCCAAACGTGTTCCAACCATGCACCCTTTATTTTAGGAAGGTGCACCACACACTATTAGTGAGAATGGTTTAACTAACCATGAGAAACTCCTCTTTCAAAAGTCTGTAGTTTTTTTCATGAATGTGTTCCCCAAATCACATGTTTTTTCTATCCATGCAGCTTATAGGACTCCATTGTACAGCCTCACATAGTTAAAAGTAACTATGTGACCTACCCCACATTGTTTCTACTAATCGTGTTCCATGCCTTTTTACCCCAAAAGTTGGGTTTTAGGCTCCGAACAAGCCCCAAACACCCCCGAAACACCCATGATCAAATTGAGTACTCACATTAGGCCATTATTAAGCATTTAAAAAAATAAATAGGATATTTAACTCAAATGAAAACCTAGGTTCTTACAATATTCCCCCCTTAAATAAATTCTTCCCTGAATTACCCTCTCAAAGGTGGTCAAAATTCTTTGGAGAATAACTCCAACCACTGAGCACATACGTCGGCCTCACACCCGCAGGTATCCTCCTATAAATGCACATGCTACCATAGCACCCATAATAGAGGAACTAACTGAATTCAGAGAACGTTTGTTTTGTGGTTAACAATATAAATTGGATTCTCTTCAAAGGACGCATATACCTGTAAATCAACCTCCTCAAGATGAAAATCATGATATGAGTTTATATGTTAATAGCACAGCTAATATACATGGAAGATGTTGTGCATGGATCAGTACATCTAAGGTAACTGAAACTGATAGGCTACTAAACTGAATCTCTCTAGAATCTAAAATGGCCTTACATATCGCGGTGAAAGCTTACCCTATCTCTTAATACATTTTTTCCCTAACCTTAATGAAATATTTAAAAGATTTGATCCCTGACCTATAACTGTAGAGGTCATCTATGGTGATTAGTGTAATATTTCTATCAAGACTGTGCAGTATCCATCCACTTTCTAATCAACTGGGCCTACTCAAAAGTCTCCTTCATGATACAAAGTCCCAGTAAAGATTCCTCACCCTCCACTAACCATCATAGTGGAAATCGACATAGCCTAATATAAAAATCTTCATAAGGTTTCATATGTATCATCACTAGAAAGCTATTATTATAAGAGAACTCAACTAGGGGTATATTCTTATCCCAAAAACCACCAAAATCTAGGACGCATGCTCACATCATGTACTTAAGCACCTATATGATACACTCTAATTGGACATTAGTCTTAGGGTGGTATGTTGTTCTCAAAAGAACTTGTGTACCCAGAACTCTCTAAAAATTATTCTATAAATGAGATGTATATCGAGAAACCATATGTGAAACAATAGTGCATGGGGGACCTTGAAGGTGTATTATTTCATAGAAATACAACCTGCCATGCTCATCCACATAGAAGGTTTCCTTGATCAATAGGACATGAGAAACCTTCATCATCATTTCAACAACCCACAGAACATTGGTACCTCGAGGTGACCTCGGAAAACTGATCATGAAATCCATCACAAAATCATCCCATTTCCACTCAAAAATAGGTAACTATTGTAAAATTCCAGCTAGTAACTGATGTTTCACTTTCACCTAATGATAAGTGGAACTCATCATAACAAAACTAGATACTTCACATTTCATCCTCATCCACCAGTACTGATAGTGAAAATCATTATACATTTTGGTAATATTGGGATGTACCTCTCATGCTGAGGCATGAAAATCCTATATCAGTTCCTTATGTATGTCCACTAGAACCCAAATGCTACCATGAATATTCATTATTTCATCCCCACCTATGGTCTAACCAGGATTAGGGTCCTCACCTTCCACACTATCCCGTAGGACTAGGCCATTCAAATTCAATAGGTGTATCATCCACACTCTATCCTATAGGGTTGAGGTCATAGATAAGGATGAAATAAAGGTCCATCCCTGCCTATCCTACACCTCCAAGTGCATCTCAGAGAAAAAATTCATAATCTTCCAGTCACTGCTGGGATGCTAAACTATCTATATTTGATTCCTCTGACTCAGTACATCATCCACTTCATTTCCCCTCCAAGATGTATAGGCAAGTTTGAAGTAAAAACCCTGTAGGTACTCAACCCACCTTTGTGGACTCAGATTCAAATCAAAGATGTTTGAATATATAATTCATGATTTTGTGGTCTATGAACACCACAAAACACTCTCTCAATAAATAATTTCTCCAATAATACAAAGCATGAACAAATGCAGCTAATTCAAGATTGTCTGTCAGGTAATTCCTCTCATGTGCCCTCAACTATTGAGACCCATCCACCATGACTCTATCTCCCTACATTAGAAATTCTCCAAGACTAACACCTTATCTATCACAATAAATAGTGTATCTCATTTCCTACTCTAGTGGTATTAGTACTGGTGGTGAATTAAATCTCCCTTTCATCTCCTGAAAGGATATATCACAGGTATTTATCCATACAAGCTTTAATTACTTCTTATTAAAGCCTATAAATGATGTTGATAAGCATGAAAAGTCCTATATGAATTTCCTATATTATCCATATATCCCTAAGAAACTCTGTATTTCAAAGTTGTTATTGGGATTCTCTTAGGAAACTACAGCTCTTACCTTCTCTGGGTCTACTGATACTCTTATCTCTAAGATAATATGATTTGGGAAGTGAATCCAATCCATATATAAGTGGTACCTTATGATCTAACCATATAACTTAGGCTCTCTCAGTGTATCCAAAATTATCTCAATATTTTTATCATGTTCCTATATATTGTGAGAATACACCAAGATATCATCCATGAAAACCACCACAAACAAAACCAGATAAGGATGGAAAACTCAGTTGGTCAACACCATGAAAACCTCTAGCACATTCATGATACTAAATGGACTAATCAGATGATCATATAGACCATACATACTACGAAATTTTTTACAAGGTATTTCTATAGGTCAAACACACACTTGGTGATAACTAGACCTTAAATAAATTTTTGATAATACCCGAGCTCCACAAAGCTGATCAAACAGGTCATATATCTATAGAAAGGTATTTTGGTTCTTAACCACCAATTGGTTCAATTTATGGAAATCCATGCATATCCTAAGGGTACCATCCTCCTTTCTTATAAAAAGGATCATCTAAACCCATGTATAAGTACTAGTTTGAATAAAGCCCTTTGTCTCTAAGTCCTCTAGAAACTTCTTGATCTCTTGCAACTCTGTCATAACCAACCTATAAGAAGAAATGAATATCAGTGTGGATCTTGGCACAAGATAAATGGAGAAATAAAACTATCTCTCAGGAGGTATACCAAAAAATCATATAGTAAAACATCTTAGAAATGATCAACCACTAGAGGAAAGTCTCCATGACATGTTCCCTAATCATCCAGATATAAACTAGCATTCTAGGTTGTCATTATTCCCAACCAACGATGCTCTAGTACAAATTGGATCAACTAGACATCCCATTAACCATTATGATTATAAACTATACCTTATGGATATGTTAAAGTCACCCTCTAGCGATAGAAATCGACGTAGTCTCGATAAGATACTAGCCATTACATCCTGAGTATGACATCAAACCCAGTTATCTCGAGGAAATATATATTCCAGATGAAGTGACACCCACCAACCTCAAGGGGTCATTAATTATACTTGTGTACACTCTTTTTTCTGATCCCCAATGGAGTATCAAGTGTCATGATGCCCTAAGAAAATAGAATCATGGGCCTAAGGCTCTCTACAAATGAATTGATTTATCATGTGGCCCCATATTCCACACTGATGATAGAAAACCAAGCTATTATTACTCATTTCCTAATAGATACTCATCTTATAAGAAGCCTCAAAATGGTGCTTCCTGTCTAAAGATGCTAAACCACTGGGTCAAGAGACTATACTTCTCTACTCTATGCCCCCATCTTCCCTCAATTTCCACTCTATAATTATCACCTAATTTAAAATACCAATAATATTTGTCAACCTTAACACATTTACCTAGTATCTAACATAATTTCAAATACCTTCCTAGAAGCATATCTCTCTTGATAGCTCATTAGCAAGGTACATCGGTGTAAAACACTACATCTCTATAAAGCATATCGAGTAATCCATAAATGTCATCATGCCCTAATCCAAACACATAAACTCACTAGACTACTCTTCCCTCATATTATTGGTGTAAAATTAGTCATAAGACCTAGTTTAGAAATTACCCCAAACCATATATTTCATCATGTAATCCTAGTTCAGAATATCCTACCAGTGCTTTGATACTTTATATAGCATATAAGTAGCGAGTTTCACTCTCCTCTCAGGATGTGTCTCTAAAATCTCCAAGATATATAGAATAGTCTCAATCCATATCTTAGTAGCCTATGGACCTCCATCCCCTAAAAATGTGGGAGCAGGATGTTGCTGGAACATATGTGTCAGCACATCCATACACTAAGTAGATTACTGTGAACCCTAAAAAGTCGGCATTAAGTGATAAAACCCCTCACAGAACTTTTTCACAGCACCTATTTCTATAATAATAACTGTTGTCAAAGCTGTCACTAAAGAAGGATCCATCAGTATCTCAAATACCATCGCTTTTAGAGTATGGTCATCTCCACCCTCCTATCGTATGACTAGAGGCCTTTATGGTTGAATTCCTCTACAATGCCAAACACACACCTCAGAAAAGAATGATATCAATTTTTATAGATCAAAATCATAGTACAAGTCAAAACCTTCCTATAAAAGGTTCATTCCATGTATCCTACTCCTAAAGTCAAGAATTCAAAAATAACATTTACAAAATTCACTAGATATGCTTCCTCGTTCCCACTCAAATGTTGTGCCTAGGTCGAGTTCTCTATTTTACATTACAACTTTTTCATTTGAATTTTATATTCATTTCATATTTCATTTAAATGGTTGAACCAAATGGTGAATCACTTTCCAATCCATAAGGTCCCATACTCTTTATGAACTGAAGAATCGTTTATACTTAATCCACACCAAAACACGTTCCAATCCTTGATACTCATGGTCTACGACTCAACATGCCAGAATTGGCTGCTCAAGGTGTCTAATATAGCCTAATCAAGAAAACACTACTTTTATTATGATAGGAACTATGATTACCAACCATGTTTCTAAATTTCTATATCTGAATTCTATCACAACAGCAGGAATATCTATCATGGAACCTATCACAACATCATTAAAATAGACAATTCATCCTATATGGAATGTCATAATTCATAGAAGTTGATATCTAACATGTGCCTAAATTGATGCATGAGATGGAATACCCTCATCTCATCGGGTTTCAAAAAAATAGAAGGTGTAGGAATCTATTTATTGGGAGAAACCCTAGAATGTTTTTCATATCCACAATTTTTAGGGATTAGAGGGATATTATCATAGGTTCATCCAATACTATTCCCACTTCACAGCACCACTTTCAAGATTCACCAATAAGGGAGTTAAGTTTTAATAGTCTAGGGTATGTGATAACTCATTCTAGGAGTTGAAGAAGAGTTTTAATACCAAACCAGTCCTTATCCTACCTGAGTCAGGGGAGGATTATACAATGTTTTTTGATTCATCTGGGATCAGTCTTAGAGAAATATTGATGCAAGGGGTCAAGTTATGGCATATGGGTCATGACACTTGAGGCCACATGAATGGAACTACCATATGCACGACATCAAATTATCTATAGTGGTTTATGATTTGAAGTGTTATAGGAATTATCTATTGGGAGATAATTTTACTATGTATATTGATCAAAAGATATGAAATTATATCATTTCACAATGATATTTAAATATCTATCATTAGATAGTGTTGAGTATATACTATCATTTTGTAACGTCCCATACTTAGATGCCACATAATGTTTCCCCAAGCACGGTTGTCTACATGGCCTCAAGTGCATCTCCCCAAATGCTAGAGGTTGTCGACTAGCAGTGAAGGCCTAGGTGAGTCAGTGGGGAGACTATTCCCTCATTACTAGAGTATCACGATGGAAGTTAAACATACAATAAAATTCAGAAGCAAAATAAATAGCAGTCAACTGAAATTAAGACAAGATAGGAATAAAAATCAAAAACCCGAAGTGTATCATATAAAAAATGATGCATATGATACAAGTATCTTGAAAGAATATAGAATAGTATATGGAAATATACTATGGTACACTTATCCCAAAAATAACAAAATACCAAAAAAAAATATAGCATCTCAAGCCTTAGCATGGTCCTATGCTCCCCTGATCTAATTGCATAGTCAATAACCTATACCAGGGAGCTTTCCCCTATCATCACCTATAACCATATAATCTATTTGGATCCTTGAGGATTCTCAAACAAGTATTTATATCAACATATTAGTAAGCAACCACCTAGGTCTATACAGTTCTAACAGAAATATATGGAGTTCTATTAAGTGTAAAGAAAATAGTAAAGTGTGTATTCCCATGGAATAATTCTACTATCATAAGTAATTATGAACATCACCTCAAGGATACTTGAAAAATATTCTGCTCCTAACAAAGTAGCTATAAAAAATTAAATAAGTCACATGTCCATGTTGTACATCTATCAATACTAAGAAATACATAGCCACGCTGTATAAAGAAGTCAAGAGTCCCACAACCATGTCGTATAGTAAAAAATAGAATCCCATGGCCATGTTGTGTAGTCAAAAGTATACCCCAAGGGCTAGATACATGGTGTCACGTACCAGGACACCCATGTAATGATTTTAAACCACAAATGGTTGGATCTAAGGATCTCTTCCAAGGCATCCACATAGAGTCCCATGTGCATCCTAGTGGAAACTTGGTCTAGGAATTGGTTGGGGTCCTAGGATCATGGGAATTGAATGTCCTATGTGATCCCAATCAAACCCAATCCACATGGCAGCAGGGCCTAAGGAATCCCATGGAATCAATATCCAAGGGGCAGAGTCAACCCAAGGCATCCACTACCGCGTTTCAGATCCATGGAGAGCAGTCCATGGAATCTATCAAACCATTTAATTTATGAATTCAATTAAACATTCATTCCAAGTGAGTATACATACTCACATAAACATGTGTAATTAATCAGTATACCCACTCATGCTAACCATTTATCAACTATAAATCATATGGGCCTACCCTCCCATATAATCCATTTAACATTCCATTAATCATTTATATAGGTATACCTACCCATATTATCCATTTAAAAATACCAGTTAAATTAAACAATCATGGAATAACCTAATAAGACTAAGCAAGGAGGTAGTACATCTTCTAAGAAGATAAATCAAACCATTCAAGTATCTAAAGGGCTTCCTCTAATTAGGAAATCACAAGCACACACCCCTTGGGTAGTTTTAATAGGAATAAATAGGTTAAATTCAAAAGTCACTCCCCATGGGTGACATTGAAATGAGTAACAGGTGCCAATGCGCCTAAATGGAACCTACGGGCATCCTCATTAGGTCTGACTACAACTACTACATGCAACTTGTTAAAAAATGATGCCTCATATGAAATTTTAATGGATGGAAAAAAGGTCAAATGCTCGAAAAGTACCTAAAAAGCTGGAAAAAAAAGTATAGACCACCTACCTCTGCTTGGTAGTAGATAGATCATCTGGTATCAAGTCCCAATTCATCCTGGTTTGGAAGAAATATGAATAATGGATGGAGAATGATAAATTAGGGCATATGATCATAAATACAAATAGAACAGTCTTTGTTATGAAGAATCAAGAACGAATAAAAAATAATCGAGTAATTACAGATGTGGTTCTAACAAGTCAAACTATGCTCGAATTAGAGTATGAACGGCTTATAGATATGAAAAACTGTTTTAGAAGGTTTTTGGGTTCCAAAACGAGAGGAAAAGTATTTAAGTAAGAAAAATAAGAGGCTACTTCCTCTCTTTTTAAAAACCCCGGTGGGAAAGTACACAACGTGTACCTCTAGTACACAATGTGTACTTCTTGATTTTCCTTTTTTCTGAAGAAAAACTCATACACATCATGCACTGCCACTATGCATTGTGAACTGGGAGTACAAGATGTTTACTTCTAGTAAATGATGTGCACCTGGCCTATAGTGAGACTTTAGCCTCATTGTCCCCTTTTTTCTCAAAAACAATACAATTATCCCACAACCCCACTTATGTTCTAATCCAATAAGAAAATTAAACACATTTAACCCGAAATAAAAGGTATGTAACTCAAGAAAAACAAGGATCTTAAAATCTCCCCCCCCCCACCCCCTTATAGAAATTTGTCCCTAAATTTCTCCCTGAAGGGTGGTCAAGGTTCATTTGAGAACAAATCCAGCCACTAAGCACGTACGTCGGCCTCCCTCTCCCAAATATCATCCTATAAACGACCATTCCTCCATAGCACCCATACTAGAGGAACTGAATCGCCTCGCAGAACCTTTTTTCTCCAACGAGAGATATGAATCAGATACTCCTTGAAGGATGAATCAACATGAAGCTCTACCTCCTCAAGCTAAAAACATGTGATGGGTTTTAGTGATAGCAGCACAGATGAGATACATGAAAAATTTTGTGCATGGATAAGTACCTCTGAGGTAACTTCAACTGATAGGAAACTGACCCGACTCTCTCCAAAATCTCAAACAGCCCGACATATCTTGGTGAAAGCTTACCCTATCTTCTGATCCTCATATACCCCAACCTCGGTGAAACATGAAATAAAACCTGATCCCTGGACTCAAACTTTAGAGGTTTTCTATAGTGATCAATGTAAGATTTGTTATGAGATTGTGTAGTAGCCATCTGCTTCTAAATCAACTGGACCTTCTGAGAAGTCTCCTACATGAGGCGCGGTCCCAGCAAAGATTCCTCACCTACCTCTAACTAGCATAGGGGAGAATAGAATGGACTACCATATAAATCCTCCTAATGTTCCATCTGTATCTTTACCTGATAACTTTTATTGTAAAAAAACTCAACTAGAAGAATGTGACTCTCCCAAGAGCCCCTAAATCTAGGATGCATGCTTATAGATTTTCCTCTAGCACTTGTATCGTATGCTCTAACTAGCCATTATTCTAAGGGTGGTATAATGTGCTTAGAAGAACCTGTGTACCCAGTTCCCTCTAAAAACTCTACCAGAAACAATATGTAAAGAGGGAATCCCTATCCGAAATGATAGCGCACGTGACACCATATAGTCATACTACATCCCGGATATACAACCTTCCAAGTTCATCCACACTGAAGGTCTCCTTGATTGGCAAGAAGTGAGTGTAATTCGTAAGATTTTCAACAACAACACACACATCATTATTACCTTGTGGAGACCTCAGTAAACCAATCAAGAAATCCATCGTGACATCATCCCATTTCCAATATAGAATAGGTAACTACTATTAAAGCCTAGTTGGTCATTGATGTTCTTCCTTCACCTACTAACTGGTGGAACACCTCTTAACAAAACCATCCACCTCACATTTCATTCCTGGTCACCAGTACTGATATCTCAAGTCATGGTACATATTGGTGACTCTGGGATGCACTGCCCAATATGAATCATGAAACCCCCACATCAGCTCCTCACATATATCCATTGGAACCCAAACAATTCCATGGATACGCATGATCTCATCATCACCTATCAACCAACTAAGAGGAGGGTCCACACCTGCCACACACTCCCATAGAACTAGGCCTTTTGAAACTAATAACTGACTCATTATAACTCTTTCTGGAAGGGTAGATGTAACATCAAAGAATTATATATAAATCTTCCCTGGTCTATCATGCACCTTCAGATGCATCTTAAATAACAACCTCATAAGCTTCCACTCACTACTGGACAGCTACACTGTATGTATCTGAGTCTTGTTTAGTGAATTGTCCATTGTATTTCCCTTACCAGGCATGTAGGCAAGCTCATAGTTGAAATATTGTAGGTAATCCACCCATATCTGAGGCCTTAGATTTATATCATGTTGTTTAAAGATATACTTGAGGATTTTGTGGTCTGTGTACACCACAAAATTCTCTCCCAGTAAATAGTGTCTCCAATAACATAACTCATGAAAAATAGAAGCTAAATCCAGATCGTGTGTAGGGTAATTCCTCTCATGAGGCCTCAACTATTAAGACCCGTACACCATGAATTGATCTCCCTACATCAACACGGCCTCCATCCCAATACCTGAAGCATCACAGTAAACCATGTAACTCCTACCCTACTCTATAAGTATTAGTACCGGTGCTGATGTCAACCTCTATTTCAGCTCCTCAAAGTTTGTCTCACAAGATTCTGACCACACAACCTTCACACCCTTCTTAGTTAAGCTTATCAATGATGCTGATAAGTATGAGAAGTCTAGTATAAAATGCATATAGTAACCATCTATCCCCAAGAAACTCTGTGTTTTAAAAAAATTCTTAGGATGTTCCTAAGAAACTATTGATTTCACCTTCTCTAGTTCCACTGGAACTCCTGTCTCTAAGATTATGTGACCTAGGACGTGAATCTGATCCATCCAAAACTAGCACTTTGCAAACTTAGAATATAACTAATTCTCTCTTTGTGTATTCAAAATGACCTCAACATGGTTGTCATAGTCATGTCGATTGTGAGAATACACCAAGATATCATCCACAAAAAACACAACAAAAGAATATAAGTAAGGATGGAATACTCGGTTCATCAGCACCATGAAAACTACAGGTGTGTTTGTGAGACCGAACAACATAACTAGATACTCATATAACCCATACCTGCTAAGAAAGGTTGTATGAGGTATGTATGTAGGTCAAACAAGAACCTAGTGATATCTGAACCTCAATTAGAACTTTGAGAACACTCAAGCTCCTCGAAGTTGATCAAACAGATCATCTATTCATGGAAAAGGAGATCAGTTTTTAACCGCCAACTGGTTCAGTTTTTGATAATCCATGCATAACCTAAGAGTTTCGTTTTCCTTTTCATAAAAGGACTACCTAACCCTATTGAGAAGTACTGGGTCGATAAAACCTTTTCACCTCCAAATCCTCTAGCTACCTCTTGAGATCCTGTAACTCTATCATATCCATCTTGTAAGGTGGAATGGATACTATTGTAGCTCCTGGCACTAACTTGATGGATAAATCCACCTCTCTCTCAGGAGGTAACCCGAAAAAAAAATCAACAGCAAATACATCCCTAAAGTGATCAACCACAAGAGGGATTTCATCCTGACTCACTCCCTAGTCATCCAGAAAAAAAAATTGGTTGTCATCATGCCAATCCAATGATGCTCAGGTCCAGCTCTGGTTGCCTAGACATCCCATTTACACTTATGAATATACACTACAACCTCTAGTGATCTGAAAGTATCCCTCCAGCGATAACTTTCAATGTCATCTCAATAAGATACTAACCAATCCATTCTGAGAATTACATCAAAACCTATCATCTCAAGGACATACAGATCCTAAATGAAGCAACACCCTCTGGCCTCAAGGGGACACTCCATACACTGGTGCACATCACCCATTATAATTCAAAATGGTGAGTCTAGTATCAAGACTCCATTAGAAAGAAAAACCATAAGACCAAGCCATTCAACCACTTTTACAAAGATAAAACTATGAGATTCACCTGTATTGAAAAGAGAAAATGTGATAGTAGAAGATACAAAAATCATACCTCTCACCATAGACATTTCAGGGTCCTTCTCCAAGTGGGTCTATTGCACTACATAAGTCTGGCCTATACCATGGACTTGTGACCCTACCTAGCTACCCTGAGATAATACACCCTTTTTATTTGAGAACCTGGTCTCTGGATACCACGGATATGTCCACCACTTACCTACCTTGACTAGCCTACATTGCTCCAGCACCCATCCTGATGCAGAGCTGAAGAACCTTCTCCTAAACCTGATGTCGAAGCTGACCTCCTACCACTCGTAGATGGAGGGAAGTTCCTGTAAAACCAATGCATGTGACCCATCCTTCCACAATAGCGGCACTCGACTGGGTCATGGTCACACTGATTCTTCATCTGGTCTCTCCTACCACACTGATGGAAATACACCATGCTACCTGCACCCACATCCATACTAGCACTGGCCTTGAAGGAAGCCTCGAAACATCACTTCCTACCA
Source organism: Viscum album (assembly GCA_963277665.1). Taxonomy (NCBI): domain Eukaryota; kingdom Viridiplantae; phylum Streptophyta; class Magnoliopsida; order Santalales; family Viscaceae; genus Viscum; species Viscum album. The sequence goes on along the minus strand of OY728151.1, from coordinate 283,043,986 downwards.
AAATATATAGATCCACTAGGGTAAGAAATAGCACTACCATGTTCTATACCCCTAGATTCTCTCAAGTTACGCTTTTTTAATTAGCGCTTGATTCACAATCTCAGTGATAGAAGCCAACCTGAATGCATTGACCTAAGATTTTATAGTATTTTTGATACCTTCCTTGAAGCATCTCACCCTCGATCACTCATCAATAAGATACATCAGTTCAAAATGTTGCAACTCTATAAAGAGTGTTGGGTATTCCATAATCGTCCCCACTCCCTGATCTAGATGCATGAACTCACCAGCCCCCTCTACTCGTATAGTTGTGGGTTAAAATTATTCAAAAAAGTGGGTTTGAAATTCATCTCAACCCATATTATGTAGCCCATCAGCCGGGTTCAAAACATTGCACCAGATATTTACTGATCCACATAGCATGTAATTCATGATATTTACCCTTCACTCCATAGGCATCTCCAGATGCTCAAAAATCACTAGTGTGGTCTCTAGTCATAGCTCTGCAGCTTGTGGTCTGCCATCCCCCAGAATCATGGGAGGATGCTACTTCTAGAACACTTATGTCAGCTCATCCATATTCAAGGGTAGTTGTGGTGCTCCCTATATCATTTTCATATAACAAATAAATGACTTAAGGAAATATACCTCAACACTTATGTCCATAACAGCTCTTGGTTCTGCAACTGGCACTAAAGGATGATCAACTAGTAGCCCATGTCCCACTGTCTCTGAAGTATGTCCTTCACCTCCCTAGCAGTGTATCACTGGAGGACATCATGGTGGAATGTCTCTATAATGAAAAATTAATGCCTTAGGAAATAACAACATCAAATCACACAACTCAATGCGTAGGACAGGTCAAAACCCTCCTAGAAACCAATTCAAACCCAAAGCTTGCTCCTAAATCTAGGACTGTATAAATAAGATCCATTCAACCACTATAAACTATGACTCTTTACCAATAAAAAGATAGGTCTAGTTCAAGTCTTTATTCATCATTTCAAATTCCATTTCCATTAAATTTTCATTTAACATTCAGTTATCTAGGAAATTTCACCAAGGGTTACCAATTCTAAATCTGTGGGGGCCATAACACCTCATGAACCCAAACATGGTTCCCATTAAAACCATACATATATCAAGTTCATTTAGCATTTTCATTCCATTTTTGTGTAATTTTACAATTCATAAGGGCCCATACATCTTATGGATTGAAAGATGACATCACACCTTTGTGTACTATACCCAACTAACATAACAGTATTCACATCTATCAAATCAACTATCAAAACAGCATGCAATCACTAATGCATCCTAAATGGAATGTCACAATTCATGCTATGTGATTCTAAAAAGTGTCTATATGATGCATGAGATGGCGTACCCTCATCTCATCAAGTTGAAATAGAAATAAAACCCACAAATGCATCAATAATAACAGCATAAATCAAGTGTGTCACCTAATGGTGAAATCATAGCAACTGTAATCATTAAAATACAGAAAAATAGAAATTCACTATATGCAGGGTATTTACTCCTGGGAATAGTTTATTACCAAACTCCATTTACTTCCTATCTTTGTCTATTTTCACCAAACAGTAAGGAAAACTAGAAAAAAAACTCCTATGATACCACTTTGTAATGTCCCATGCCCAAATTCCACCCAACAGTGCCCCAAGACTATTTGGGCACATGGACTCAAGAAAATCTTTCCAAATTCAATAGGTTTCCATCTAGAAGAAAGGAACTGGGTGAGTTAGTGGGGAGACAATTTCCTCATTACCAGAGTATCACAGTGGAATTCAAACATATAATAAATAGTGGAAGCAAAATAAACAACAATCAACTGAAAGTAAGACAATATAGGAATACATATCAATAACCAGAAGTGTCTCATATATAAAATGATATAGACGATACAAGTATCTAGAAAGTAGGCAGAACAGTACATGGAAATACAATATAGTACAAGTATCCCAAAAATAAAAAAAGACCAAAAAGTGTATGTAGCCTCACAAGCCTTAGCTTGGTCCTATGATCCCCTACTCCAAATACATATTCAACAACCTGTACAAGGATGCTTTCCCCTATCATCATCTACAATCATATAATCTGTTCGGTACCCTGAGAAGGCCCAAACAGGGTGTGAGATAAACATTCCAGTAGGCAACCACCCAGGTCTATATAGTTCTAATAGAAATATATAGAGTTCTAGAAAGTTTATAGAAAATAGTAAAGTGTGTATGACCATGGCATAAGTCTACTATCATAAGTAATACTAAACATCCCCTTAAGGATACCTAAAAAAGATTCAGCTCCTAACAAGACAAAAATAACAAATTAAGCAAGTCACATAGACACAACGTACATCCATAAATTCCAAGTAAGCAAAATTCACACTGTATAAAGAAGTCAAGAGTCCCACATCCACACCATATAGTGAAAAATAGAATCACACGACCACTCCGTATAGTGAAAATTAGACCCCAAGGTCCAGATCCAAGATTTCTCATACTAGGACATCCATGTAATGATTCTAAACCATGAAGGTCGGATCCAAGGAGCTCATCCAAGGAATCCACATCGAGTCTCGTAGGAGTCCTAGTGGAAACTCTGTCTAGGCACTGGTTGGGGTCCTAGAAGCATGAAAATGGTATGTCCTACATGAGACCAAGAAAGCTGGATCTACAGGGTAGCAAGTCTTGAGTCATCCCATGGAATCAAGACCCAAGGGTTAGAGTCAACCCAAGGTGTCCACTACCACATTCTAGATCTGTAGAGAGTAGTCCATGGAATCTATCAAACCATTCAATCAAAGCATTAAATTTAAGCATTCATTCAAATTGAGTATACTCACTCACCTAAACATTCACAAGCCATCCATATATGCACTCATTATAACCATTTATCAACTACAAAGCATATTAGCCTACCCTCCCATATAATCCATTTAACATGCCATTAATCATTTATATAGGTATACCCACCCATATAATTAATTTAACAATCCTTGTTAAATTAAACAAGCATGGAATAACCATATATCACTAATAAATGTGGAATTATATCTCCTAATATGATAAATCAAACCATTCATGTATCTATAGGGCTTTCTCTAAATAGGAAAGCACAACACACACCCCTTGGGTGGTTTTAACCGGAATAAATAGGTTAAATCAAAAATAAAAACCACATGGGTGGACTTTAAACAAGAAAAAAGTTCCAACACACCTAAACGGAACCTACAGGAATCCTCACTAGTTCTGACTATAGCTACTACATGAAACTCACTAAAAAATGAGGCCTTGATGGAAATTTCGACAGATGGAAAAAAGAATGAATGCTTGAAAATCACCTGAAAAGATGAAAGAAATTATAGACTGCCTACCTCGTCTCGGTAGTAGACAACTTGTCTAGTATTAAGTTCTGATTCATCTTGGTTTAGAAGAAGCCATAAAAATGAACGAAGAATAAGAAATTAGGTCATATGAACCTAAATCCAAATAGTGCATTCATTGTTCTGAATAATCAGTAATGGATAAAAAGGAATTGATTATTTACCAATGCAGTTCCAACGAGACAAACCACACTCAAATCATAGTCCAGATGGCTTATAGATCTAAAAAACCATTTTATATGGTTTTTGGGTTCCAAAAACGAGAGTAAAAGGATTTTCATAAGAAAAATAAGAGGTCATTGCCACTCTTTTTAAAAACCCCAGTGGGTAGGTACAAGATATGTACCTATAGTAAATGTAGAGACCCAAAGCTTGACCTACATGGACATTACATTACTTTTTAGGAATAATTAATACATAACAAAAATAGACACACAAGGACCGTAATAGTTTAGTGTCTTTGGAAACTCAGAATAAAATCTTCTAATCGTGGTGAAAGATCTTCAACATCTCCCATAAAGATCTTCCCATTTTTTTTCTTATCTAAAACCTTTCTTTATATCCTGGGGAAAAGAAAACATAAAAAGGGTGAGCTCAAATGCTCAGTAAGGGTAAGCATGGATAAAATAAAACATAATATATATATTTGAACTTAAAAACATGAACATAATGTTTAAACATCAAAATCTTGAGCAATGACATAAAACATGGAAGTACGTAAGGCATAGATCATAAAGAAACATTAAGAATGATAAAATAGCATGGGAATAAAACATGTAATTGTGGAAACCATTATTCACATGATATGATTTTCATATTAGCCAAGGCATTGCTGCCAAGACCATCTTAGTGGACAAAGTCCCTTTTTGAATCGAGTTCACTCCTCATTCCAGTCCTGTATTACTGAACCGGTTTAACTTGCCATTCCAGCCATGTCTATATCATGAGATATAAATCTTTACCCAATGCATTGGAGGGAGATATAGGTCCCACCCATCTCATAATGATACCATTCTTATGTGTGCCACAAAATCATAAACCATACATCATAGCATAACCTATGTAATAAAAATGGTAATCTTAAACATCGCGACATCATAAAACAATTCATATAAGATAAATGAATTCATAAAAATAATTCCATCACAACATAGTCAAATCAATGTAATAATAAGGATAAAAATAGAACCCTTTATTATCTTAGATGGAAAATAATTTTGATAAAACACTTGAACTCCATTCTTGAGGAAAATATCCTTTCTACTTCAAAAACATTTTTTCCTTTCTTAACATGTCATACAATTTTAAACTAAAAGAATTTGATTAAAAATAAACTTGAAAACTTCTAAAGGAATCTTCTTGGAAATAATGTTTTAAAAATCCATTCATGTCGTATAAGTTAAAAAAACATTCTTCTCGTACTTTTTTCTGAAAAGTCAAAAAGTACCTCGTACGAAAAACGACAAAATATTCCTTTCATATCTTTTACTAAAACTCACCGAAGGGTAAAATTGGATTTAAAAAATTTTAGGTGGATGGAAATAATATTAAATATTGAGTAAACATGGATGTGGATGATAAAATACACCCCAGTAAATACCAAAGTATAAACAATCTCGGATAAAAATGAGATTGTGATATTTTCCCTTACCTTATGTCTGATATGCTACGTATGTATCTGAACCTCCTGTATAATGATTTAAATAATGTCATTGACTTATTAAATAATCATATTCATTTTTATTATATCATATATGGTTCACTTATAACTTTATATTACCCGTTCTTTTGTAAATTCCATGTTAAAGAGCGTTTTGGGTAAAATCGTTTCATTTGTCGTTCGTGTTTTGACTTTTAATTATTCATATGATTAATTAGATCATGATTAATTAATTCTAGAATATAAAACTTGATTTATATATAATATATATTCATAATATACATATATATATATATAATAGATTGATAAATGGAAATAAATACACCGTTCATGGAGACGGTAGGCCGTACGTACGCATGAACGCTGTTTTTGTTTCCTTATTGAGTTGAATGGAATTAAGTAGATGACATACATATATATATATATACATAAATCCAGTATCTTTATAATGTCATATATTTCATTATTATTTCTTATATATACTTTATAATCCTTCTTAAATGGTTAACATGGAGAATGAATCTCATCGCATCGTGGAGACGGTAGTCCGTACGTACGCACGAGCGATGATATTGTTCCCATAATTATTGAATTGAATTGTATAGGATGATACAATATATCATAATCAGTATGATGCTATAATAACTATTTATAGTTGTTCTTTACACCATTATACCCATCCAAGTAAGGTGGTGTTGGAAAAACAGATTACACCACGGTGTGGAGACGATATTCCGTACGTACGCACGAGCGGTGATTTCATTTTCCATAGGATGGATAGATGGTGAAATAGGGTTGTTTCATACTTATAATAAAATATCAGTATATTAGTTATACTGATGTTATTACTTCATAATTAAACAACTAAATAAGAAGAAGTAGAAGAAGAAATAAAGTTGAAAGAATCGGAAACAGACATTACCTCTTCTTTGAAGCGCCTCTTTGAGACCTCCTCTTAGGGCACTAAAATTGGTCTTTGAAGAAAACCAGGACCTCTAGGATGTTTCTAGGGAAGTTGAGAAGATAATTTTTCAGGGTTTTGCTGAGCTTTAATTCTCAAAGTGGTGTGAGGAAGAGAGGGAGGAGGCTCCCTTTTATAAGGGAGGAGAGGGGCACCTTTGGAAAACTAAAAATATTATTTTATTATAAATTCATATTCGGTTTTAAATAGCTTCAAATTGATTTATTTATATGATAAGGTGGGTATTGGTAGAAATACTCTCATCCAATATAATTTAGAAAAATTTAGGTTCCTATTTTAACCTTATTATTTAGATTTAACTTTAAGTTAAATAATTTCACTTTCACTGTGTCTTCTTGTTTTCTTACACTATAAGGTTAATAAACATACTATAACAAGCCAAACGAATCCCAAGTTGCTTATTATTAATATATATATAACCTTATCTAAGTCATTTGGCCGAACCTTAGATTTTTAGGAATAAAATAACAATTAATAATATAGTATTTGTTTTAAAAACTATTTTATGTCAGTTTTAATACTATTTGGTAATTGATTTTTGTGAAAATCATAACAGAAAGATTAGTTCGAAAAAAGTGAATTAAATAAATACTAACATGTCATATTAACATATAAAATTATTTAAATTCATAAAAAGTCTCAAATTACATTTATTTGGGTATTTATAACATCAATTATGTCAATATTTCATTAATAAAATAATTACTGCATCATCATTGTGTCATAAATAAATTAAATTATTTAATGTCTAAAAATTAAAAATTAAATATAATTATGTAGGAAATATTTTTATCTTTCTAATTAATATTTATAGTCGAATTTATCTTATGTATAACCCTATATTAAAAATGATTTACTTATTAAACTTTGATTTTAACTATTTTAACCATTCTTTAAATAAATTAATAATAAATGTCCTAATCTAATCCAAGTGGGCCTAAATGGTCATATTTTATTCCTAAGGTTGTTTTTGGTCAAATTACACTTATCCAATAGAAGTAGGATACGTGTTAGGGTAATAATAATATCATTTTTTACCCTTAATTACCCTATTTACTTTTAACCGTGGTAAAAAAAAGTAAAAAGTTAATATTCACCAAAAATTATTTTCATCTTATTGAACCACATTTTACTTACTGACATCAACAGTATCTCTCGGATTTTTGAAAGTCCCTTTCTGAATCGATTTCACTCCTCGTTCCAGTCCTGTATTACTGAACCGGTTTAACTTGTCGTTCCAGCCATGCCTATCTCATGAGATATAAATCTTTACCCAATGCATTGGAGGGAGATATAGGTCTCACCCATATCATAATGATACCATTATTATGTGTGCCACAAAATCATAAACCATATATCATAGCATAACCCATGTAATAAAAATGGTAATCTTAAACATCGTGACATCATAAAACAATTCATATAAGATAAAGGAATTTATAAAAATAATTCCATCACAACATAGTCAAATCAATGTAATAATAGGGATAGAAAAAGAACCCTTTATTATCTTAGATGGAAAAATAATTTTGATAAAACACTTGACCTCCATTCTTGAGGAAAATATCCTTTCTACTTCAAAAACATTTTTCCTTTCTTAACATGTCATACAATTTGAGACCTCCTCTTAGGGAACTAAAATTGGTCATTGAAGAAGACCAGGACCTCTAGGATGTTTCTAGGGAAGTGTAGAAGAGAATTTGGAAGGGTTTTTACGAGCTTGAAGGCTCAAAGTTGTGTGAGGAATAGAGGGAGGAGGTGCCCTTTTATAAGGGAGGAGAGGGTCACCTTTGGAAAACTAAAAATATTGTTTTATTATAAAGTCATATTCGGTTTTAAATAGTTCCAAATTGATTTATTTTGAATCTAAGGTGGGGATGGGTCGAAATACTCTCATCCAATATAATTTAAACAAGTTTAGGTTCCTATTTTAACCTTATCATTTAGATTTAACTTTAAGTTAAATAATTTTACTTTTACCGTGTCTTCTTGTTTTCTTACACTATAAGGTTAATAAACTTACTATAACAAGCCAAACGAACCCCAAGTTGTTTATTATTAATATATATAACCTTATATAAGTAATTTGGCCAAACCTTATATTTTTAGGAATAAAATAACAATTAATAATATAATATGTTTTTTAAAAACTATTTTATGTCAATTTTGATACTATTTGGTAATTGATTTTTGTGAGAATCATAACAGAAATATTAGTTTTAAAAAACTGAATTAAATCAATAATAACATCTCATATTAACATATAAAATTATTTTAATTCATAAAAAGTATCACATTACATTTATTTGGGTATTTATAACATCAATTATGTCAATATTTCATTAATAAAATAATTACTGCATCATCATTGTGTCATAAATAAATTAAATTATTTAATGTATAAAAATTACAAATTAAATATCATTATGTATGAAATCTTTTTATCTTTATAATGAATATTTATGGTCTAATTTATCTTATGTATAACCCTACATTAAAAATGATTTACTTATTAAACTTTGATTTTAACTATTTTAACTCTTCTTTAAATAAATTAATAATAAATGTCCTAATCTAATCCAAGTGGTCCTACATGGTCATATTTTATTCCTAAGGTTGTTTTTTGTCGAATTACATTTATAAAATAGAATTAGGACACGTTTTAGGGTAATAATAATATCATTTTTACCTTTAATTACCCTATTTACTTTTAACCGTGGTAAAAAAAATAAAAAAGTTACTATTCACCAAAAAATATTTTCATCTCATTGAACCACATTTTACTTAATGACATCAACCGTTTCTCTTGGATTTTTGAAATTCCACTCACAGAAGCGGTAAAATTAAGTTTTATGAAAAAATTATTTTTTTAACTACTACTTAGTGGTTTCACTATTCATCAAAAAATGAAAGTTTCCAGAAAAATACCAAAAATTAGGCCTAAGATATATTTGATATTATGAACTCAAAAATGATGTCTATTTTACCAAATTCAAAATATATCAGTTGCATTAATTAATTTAAAAAATAATTCCCGTCGTCAAAACAAATAGCGTGTTCTTAAGAGATAATAACTATCAAAAGATTGACACTTGTTTATGTCTGGTTTAAATGTGAAATTACATCCAATGAAAAACATTGTATTAAATTGTAAAAATATATTATAAATATAATTTAAAACCACTCAAATTAATAATTTATCACTATTAATTATTTCGATTAAAAAGGTTGTTTTTAATTAAAATTTAGTAATTTTCACTATTCATCAGAAAATGAAAGTTACCCGAAAAGTACCAAAATTTCACCCTAAGCTAATTCCGATATTCCAAATCCAAAAATGAAGTCCATTTTAAAATATAAAATTTATAAAATTTCAAAAAAGTGGGTATTACTATTCATATCGGCTAGTTCATAATAATATTATAATAATATCTCTTTTAGTGAAACGTGGTATTGCGTACTACACACGCTATCGAGGAAGGTCGCGACTACGTGTAATGCAAGGAAAGTCAAGGATGCGTGTTGTGAAAGATCTTTTTGGTGTGGCATACAACACAAGACATTAATGAAATTAAAAAGAATATTTTTCATAAAATCTCAGGGTGTAACATTCTACCCCCCTTAAAATGAATTTCGCCCTCGAAATTTGTCGGGGTTATAAATGGTTTACGACTCAAAATTTTCTTTAATAGAAACCCACATCGTAAAAAGGAATACCAAAACTTGTCTTTAAAAAATAAAGTATGAAACATAACGGTTACCCAAATTAACTCATCACTGGGTTTCCATGTAGGATAACATAGGTGAAAATATGGATATGGAAGAAAAATCTAACCATCAAGTTATGATGGAGAGTGGTAGAGAACAAGGCTATGAAAAAGTCAAAAATCACAAAGCCATAAATTTTTGAAGATCTAAGGTACCATCTGATTCATCGGATATAAGAGCACTAGGAAAACATTTTTGGTTTTCAAGATCATTTCCCTAAAATTGATGAAATTGGAATTAGAAGAAATGATTTCGTGATTTCGGTACAGTCTCACCATTGGTCATTCTTTGGAAAATTTCCACTTCATCTCTTAAAGAAATGAAGTTGAATTTTTCATTCGTGATGTGTTAGCAGATCATGTGATAGAATGATGGGTCATTCGATCTGTCTCAAACAAAAGGTTAGAAAAGTTATCAAAAAAATACATAAGTCCATCTATAGTGAGATTAATCATATATGGTTCCTAAAATGGACTTATACTTCATATATAATGATGCTTAATATAATAAAACTAGTTTCTACTAAACAGGGACTTCCTGTAGGCCAGTGGTAGGCGATAAAGGCCAGTCGCACTTTGGTTGTGGGTTCGATTCCCACAGCCTTGTCCGACGCGATGGGTTGTCACCCATCCTACAGGTTGTCCTTTTCGAAAAATAAATTACTATAACATCCCATAAATAATATCAAAAAAACTTCTATATTTAAACAATACTAACTTATGTCCAACATAATCCATTCCAATCTTTAGGCTTATCCAAAATACTGTTGTCCAATCTCATATTATAGTGAAAATGATTACCAAAGAGTTCATACAACTAACATGTTAATACCATTGTTGATCCCCATATATCATGAGATATGTCTTGTTGGTCACATTCCAAACATTCGAAGGCCTTAATCATGTATTCTCTTGAAAAAAATGAATACCCATTGAATCTTAGTGAAAACATGAGTGCTATCAAAATTTAACTCTTTTCACTTTCCAAAACCTCAAACCATGATATAACTATTTCCTTATATCAGTCATGAGCTCATGAATACTGTCAAAAATTTCATTTTCTCATTTTCCCTTCATTAAGAGCATATCATCTTTTTTTCCAAAAATATCTCAATCACTGTCCATGGTTACCGGTACCATAAAATTATTGAAAACCACAATAGACCAATACATAAATATTCCAATATTCCACGATACTGTATACAACATTATTTTGGAGTCCCATTACATAAACACTTAATTATTCCACCACATCGTTGTCTTATTCAACATTGCCAATAGTGATCGCATGTGACTTCCCTTTTTCCTTTTTATTAAGTGGTCGCTCATGTCGATCATCACTAACCCTTGGATTAGGAAATTTATTAGCATAATGCCTCATTTCCTTGCACTTGAAGCATTTAAGTGTTGGTGGTGCGTTCTCTGTAGTCTTTTCTTTATTCACATAAATAGAAACCCTTTTTCCATTACTTCGACACTCAGGTGCTTGATGACCTTCTTTTCCACACTTAAAACATTTTCTAGTCCCTTTAAGACAATATCCACCATGATTATTTCCACACTTTGAGCATAAGAAAAAATTCATCTTCTTTTCACCATTATTCTAAGATTTCTCCTTGAAATCCATCTTTTGTTTCTTGACAAAACTATGAGATGGATAAGTAACACCAACTTCCATTTCTTCCTTGATAGCACAACACACAATTTCTTCATAGCTACTGAATTCTCTTATAGCTAATTCCCTTTGAAGATTTGGTTTTAAGCCACTAAAGAATCGATCGATCTTACTCTCAGGTTGGATAATAATACCAGAAGCATACCTTGCAAGTCTTGTAAAATTTTCTTCATAGGTACCAACAGATTCATCATCCTTTTACTTTAGTTCAAGAAACTCCTTCTCCATATTTGTTCGGAGAATACAAGGGAAGTACTTATTGAAAAATAAGTTCTTGAACTCGTCTCATTCCATGGACTCAATTTCATCTCTTTGCCTCGTATTCTTGATAAGATTCCACCATTTGTCAGCTTCACCTTCCAAACGATATACTGATAAGATGACTTTATCATGTTCCAAACATTGAAGAACTGAAAATATCTTTTCAGTGGTACTGATCCATTGTTCAGCAACAAGAGGATCAGAAGACCCACTGAAAGAAGGTAGACGTTGCCTCATGAAGGACTCAATAGAATATTGTTCCCTTCTCTACTCATTTGGAAGTCCAGAATGATTCATAACTTGTGTAAGTATAGCAATAAGATTTTTCACTCCATCACCCATAACATTTGTTTGTTTAGGAGGACAATCATTGCATTGTCCATCGCATTGATCAACACGGTTCCTTCGGGTTCCAGCCAACGTCTAAAACCCAAAAAAAATAGTGTGAGAGGAAAAAATCATGCTAGGGAAAACAACATAATAAAGGAGGAGTACCTTCAATATCTAACATATTAGGTTTAATTATAATATTGTTACCGTAATTCTAGGACTATAACCTATACTTATACTTAACCTTAGGGACATCCCTAGACATACCTTATAAATATCTCTAGGGATCTCACTAAAGTTTTCGCATCCTAGTTTCCAAAGGTTGACTAAACCTTTCCTCTGATACCAACTCTAGAGACCCGAAGCTTGACGTACATGGAAATTACATTACTTTTGCGGAATACTTAATACATAACAAAAATAGACACACAAGGACCGTAATAGTTTAGTGTCTTTGGAAACTCAAAATAAAATATTCTAATCGTGGTGAAAGATCTTCAACATCTCCCATAAAGATCTTCCCCTTTTTTTCTTACCTAAAACCTTTCTCTATATCCTGGGGAAAAGAAAACATAAAAAAGGGTGAGCTCAAATGCTCAGTAAGCGTAAGCATTGATAAAATAAAACATACTATATACATTTGAACTTAAAAACATGAACATAATGTTTAAACAACAAAAGCTTGAGCAATGACATAAAACATGGAAGTACGTAAGGCATAGATCATAAAGAAACATTAATAATTATAAAATAGCATGGGAATAAAACATGTAACTGTGGAAACCATTAAGCACATGATATTATTTCCATATTATCCAAGGCATTGCTGCCAAGACCATCTTAGTGGAAAGAGTCCCTTTCTGAATCGATTTCACTCCTCATTCCAGTCCTGTATTACTGAACCGGTTTAACTTGCTGTTCCAGCCATGCCTATCTCATGAGATATAAATCTTTACCCAATTCATTGGAGGGAGATATAGGTCTCACCCATCTCATAATGATACCATTCTTATGTGTGCCACAAAATCATAAACCATACATCATAGCATAACCCATGTAATAAAAATGGTAATCTTAAACATCATGACATCATAAAACAATTCATATAAGATAAATGAATTCATAAAAATAATTCCATCACAACATAGTCAAATAAATGTAATAATAGGGATAGAAATAGAACCCCTTATTATCTTAGATGGAAAAATAATTTTGATAAAACACTTGAACTCCATTCTTGAGGAAAATATCATTTCTACTTCAAAAACATTTTTTCCTTTCTTAACATGTCATACAATTTTAAACTAAAAGAAGTTGATTAAAAATAAACTTGAAAACTTGTAAAGTAAGCTTCTTGGAAATAATGTTTTAAAAATCCATTCATGTCGTATAAGTTAAAAAAACATTCTTCTTGTACTTTTTTCGGAAAAGTCAAAAAGTACCTCGTACGAAAAACGACAAAAGATTCTTTTCATATCTTTTACTAAAACTCACCGAAGGGTAAAATTGGATTTAAACAATTATAGGTGGATGGAAATAATATTACATATTTAGGAAACATGGATGTGTATGATAAAATACACCCCAGTAAATACCAAAGTATAAACAATCTCAGATAAAAATGAGATTGTGATATTTTCCTTTACCTTATGTCTGATATGATACGTATGTATCCGAACCTCCTGTATAATGATTTAAATAATGTCATTGACTTATTACAGAATCATATTCAATGTTATGATATCATATATGGTTCACTTATGACTTTATATTACCCGTTCTTTTGTAAATTCCATGTTAAAGAGCGTTTTGGGTAAAATCGTTTCATTTGTCGTTCGTGTTTTGACTTTTAATTATTCATATGATTAATTAGCTCATGATTAATTAATTCCAGAATATAAAACATGATTTATATATAATATATATTCAGAATATACATATATATAATAGATCAATAAATGGAAAGAAATACACCGTTTATGGAGACGGTAGGCCGTACGTACGCATGAACGTTGTTTTCGTTTACTTATTGAGTTGAATGGAATTAAGTAGATGAAATACATATATATATATATACATAAATAAAGTAGATTTATAATATCATATATTTCATTATTATTTCTTATATATACTTTATAATCATTCTTAAATGGTTAACATGGAGAATTAATCTCATCGCGTCGTGGAGATGGTAGTATGTACATACGCACGAGCGATGATATCGTTCCCATAATTATTGAATTGAATTGGATAGGATGATACAATATATCATAATCAGTATGATGTTATAATAACTATGTATATTTTTTCTTTACACCATTATACCCATCCAAGTAAGGTGATGTTGGAAAAACAGATTACACCATAACGTGGAGACGGTATTCCGTACGTACGCACGCGCGGTGATTTCATTTTCCTTAGGATGGATAGATGGTGAAATAGGGTTGTTTCATACTTAAAATAACATATCAGTATATGAGTGATACTGATGTTATTACTTCATAATTAAACAAATAAATAATAATAAGTATAATAAGAAATAAAGTTGAAAGAATCGGTAACGGACATTACCTCTTCTTTGAAGCGCCTCTTTGAGACCTCCTCTTAGGGAACTAAAATTGGTCTTTGAAGAAGACCAGGACCTCTAGGATGTTTCTAGGGAAGTGGATAAAAGAATTTGTCAGGGTTTGGCCGAGCTTGAAGGCTCAAAGTGGCGTGAGGAAGAGAGGGAGGAGGTGCCCTTTTATAAGGGAGGAGAGGGGCACCTTTGGAAAACTAAAAATATTATTTTATTATAAAGTCATATTCGGTTTTAAATAGCTCCAAATTGATTTATTTTGAATCTAAGGTAAGTATGGGTCGAAATAATCTCATCCAATAGAATTTAAACAAGTTTCGGTTCCTATTTTAACCTTATCATTTAGATTTAACTTTAAGTTAAATAATTTTACTTTTACCGTGTCTTCTTGTTTTCTTACACTATAAGGTTAATAAACTTACTATAACAAGCCAAACGAACCCCAAGTTGTTTATTATTAATATATATAACCTTATTTAAGTCATTTGGCCGAACCTTAGATTTTTAGGAATAAAATAACAATTAATAATATAATATTTGTTTTAAAAACTACTTTATGTCGATTTTGATACTATTTGGTAATTGATTTTTGTGAAAATCATAACAGAAATATTAGTTCGAAAAAAGTAAATTAAATCAATAATAACATCTCATATTAACATATAAAATTATTTTAATTCATAAAAAGTATCAAATTACATTTATTTGGGTATTTATAACATCAATTATGTCAATATTTCATTAATAAAATAATTACTGCATCATCATTGTGTCATAAATAAATTAAATTATTTAAAGTCTAAAAATTAAAAATTAAATATAATTATGTAGGAAATATTTTTATATTTATAATTAATATTTATAGTCGAATTTATCTTATGTATAACCCTATATTAAAAATTATTTACTTATTAAACTTTGATTTTAACTATTTTAACCCTTCTTTAAATAAATTAATAATAAATGTCCTAATCTAATCCAAGTGGGCCTAAATGGTCATATTTTATTCCTAAGGGTTTTTTTGGTCGAATTACACTTATACAATAGAATTAGGACACATTTTAGGGTAATAATAATAACATTTTTACCTTTAATTACACTATTTACTTTTAACCGTGGTAAAAAAAAGTAAAAAGTTGCAATTTACCAAAAAATATTTTCATCTCATTGAACCACATTTTACTTACTGACATCAACTGTGTCTCTCGGATTTTTTAAATTCCACTCACAGAAGCGGTAAAATTAAGTTTTATAAAAAATTCATTTTTTTAACTACCACTTAGTGGTTTCACTATTCATCAAAAAATGAAAGTTTCCAGAAAAATACCAAAAATTAGGCCTAAGATATATTTGATATTATGAAATAAAAAATGATTTCTATTTTACCAAATTCAAAACATATCAGTTGCATTAATTAATTTAAAAATTAATTCTCGTCGTCATAACAAATAGCGTGTTCTTAAGAGATAATAACTATCAAAAGATTGACACTTGTTTATGTCTGGTTTAAATGTGAAATTACATCCAATGACCAACATTGTATTAAATTATAAAAATATATTCTAAATATAATTTAAAACCACTCAAATTAATAATTTATCACTATTAATTATTTCTATTAAAAAGGTTGTTTTTAATTAAAATTTAGTAATTTTCACTATTCATCAGAAAATGAAAGTTATCTGAAAAGTACCAAAATTTCACCCTAAGCTAATTTCGATATTCCGAATCCAAAAATGAAGTCCATTTTAAAAGATAAATTTATAAAATTTCAAAAAGTTGGTATTATTATTCATAGCGGCTAGTTCATAATAATATTATAATAATATCTCTTTTAGTGAAACTCGGTATTGCGTACTACACACGCTATCGAGGAAGGTCGTGATTGCGTGTAATGTAAGGCAAGTAAAGGATGCATGTTGTGCAAGCTCCTTTTGGTGTAGCATACAACACAAGACATTAATGAAATTAAAAAGAATATTTTTCATAAAATCTTGGGGTGTTACAGTAAACAACTTGTACTTCCATATTTTCCTTTTTCTGAAGAAAAACCCATACACATTGTGAACTGACACAACACATTATAAATTGGGGGTACATGAAATGTACTTTTAGTACACAATGTGTACCTAGCCTTCAGCCACTTTTCTTTTTTTTTTCTCAAAAACAACCCAAGTAGCCCACGAACCTGCTTATGGTCTAAGAAAAAAAGGAAAGTAAACACATTTAACCCTAAAGGAAAGTTTTTACCTCAAGAAAACCCTGGATCTAAAACATTTGATTTTGAGAAAGCGTATACACCTAAGAATAGAAAACGTGTTGTTGATTCTCTAAGCAAGAAAACATAGACTCAGGTAGTTCATGAGTCTAGCTCTGAGTGGAAGATGATGACTTCTCTTACTGAGATGCATGTTGTGGATCAAGAGAGCAAGGATCATATGAATTTCATATCTATATTGATGGAGTGTACACTTTTGATCTAGATCAGAGATAGGAAATATGAGGATCATAAATGTTTTTCCTTAAGGGAAATCCTTAAAGGTGGGTATTAACCATCCAATTTGAGAATATATGAGGATGATATCATCTATTTCATGAATCGAGTTATTGTGCCTATGAGTACGCGAGATGAGATAATCTGTGAATTTCATGCCTCAAAGTGGGTGGTGCATCTGGATTTGACCAAAATATTTTGTGACCTACATCAATAGTATTAGTGGAAAGGAACGAAAAGGTAAATTTTAGGGTTCGTGACACGATTCTACACCTTTCAATGGGTGAAGGATGAGAATCAATTCCCTAGTGGTTTACTATAGTCATTACCCATTCTATAATGGATTTTGGATGATGTTTTCATGGACTTTGTGGTGGGTCTCCCAAGGATTCCTTAGAAGAATGACACTATTTGGGTGATTGTGGACTGTTTGACAAAGTTAGAACATTTCTTACCTTTTCAGAATACTTTCTTGATGGATCTATTGGGATACATGTATGTTCAAGAGATAGTCCATTTGAATAGGGTACTACAAAGTATAGTTTCAGATCATGACTCTTGTTTACATCGTGCTTCTAGTATGGATTATAGAAGGTATTTGGTACACAAGTTTTACTGAGTATGGTATACCACCCACATATAGATAGGCAGTCGGAATGTACTATATAAGTACTTGAGGATATGCTTCAAGCATGTATCCAAAACTTTGGCGGGTCTTGGGAGAAGAACATTGTGGTTGTTGAGTTCGCCTATAACAACAGTCATCATGAAACTTTATAAATGGCACCATATAAGGCACTTTATGGTCTTCCATGCATATCATCTCTATGTTTGATGGAGTTGGGTGAGTCAGATTTTTTGGTACCAAGTCTCATGTAGGAGACATCAGAATAGATTTAGCTAATTTGGATGTGTATGGCTACAACTCTTAGTATATAGAATTCGTAAGCTAATAGATATCAAAAACCCACAGAGTTTATATAAAGTGATCATTTTTTCCTTCAATTGTATCTTATATTGGGTCATCATAGGATTTAATGATAGGGAAATTTTTCACCTAGGTTTTTTGAGCCATTTTACGTTGTGTACAGAATTGGGATGATTGTATATTAATTATCTCTTCCACATAGGTACAATGATATGCATTAAATTTTTCATGTGTCACAACTTTGGTGGTATCACCCTGAACCTTCTCATGTGATCGATGAGGATGATGTTGATCTTGAAACTGATTTTTCCTTTGAGGAGCATCTGATAAGTTTATTGGATCATAGTGAGAAAGTTTTTCAGGGAAAGATTGTGCTGATAGTTCATATATTATGTAAACATGGACATGTTTATGTGGAAACATTGGAGGGAGAAGTATATATGTGCCCTCAGTGGCCCAATATTTTTACCTCAGAATATTATAGATTCTTGGGAGTATAGCTTGAGGATAAGCTATTGTAATTTGGGGAGATTGTAAGATCCCAACCTTTTTATAGAGATGTTTTGAGATCATTTTCAAGAACTATTTTGCCCTTGTTTTAGTGTATCTTTGTTGGGTTTTAATTTGTGGAGTTTTTTGGTTAAAATTGGAGAATTTTGGAAGTAAGAGGGGTAGTGCACGGTTGGCACATGGTTTTCCCAAACCGTGTGATGAAGCCTAAAAAATATTATGAACCCAAACATTGGGAATTTTCACAGTTGAAACATGGTTTTTCAAATCATGATCCCTTCTATTAGTTTCTATGTGACCCCCCCCCCCCCACATTGGGAGGAGTCACATGGTTAGGAAAAACTATGCACCCCATATAATAAACCATGTGTATGGAAAATTAAACCACCAAAAAATTAAAATAAAATCTCAAACCTCCTGGTATTAATCCCTAATCACCCCACTCAGACCTAAAGTGATTAATATAAATTTTAGAGGTTCCTGAATGGGTTCTACGTAATTCCATCCTCCATTATTTTAAGGGATGTTTTCTTCCTTTGGAAATGGATCAAGATATAGGTTTACATGGATCTAATCTATTTGATCTTGAATCTAGGTTTTGGATCTAGATCTCATTCTTCATAATGATCTTGGTTGTTCTGGTTTAATTTTGGATTTCCATTGATGAGAACACATCAATGATCTTGTGGTAGGTAGTCTATTATTCAATTAAAAAAGTATTTATTTAATTATGTGTATGTGATTGTTCAATTTAAATTTCCATGAATGGAAAATTGCATCTAGAATTTAATTAAATTAAATTGAATTGTCATGTGATAATTTAATGTGTTGAATTTAGGGAAATTTTAAATTGGTTGAATTGGATTAATTAATTTCATAATTAATTAATGGAATGATTTGACAATGAAAATGATGGGATATTAGAATTATGTAATTGTTTAATTTATGGGATTGTGGAATTGATTGATTAATTGAATGATGAATTGATTGATTAATGGGAATTAATGGATTTCTATCTTAGCCTCGAAGGATTAATTAATTATATGATTAATGGGTAATACATCATTTAATAGTGATTTTTTTTCATATTATTCATTTTGATTTAAAGTAATGAATCTTGATTTTTTTGATAATTGAAATGGTTTTCCATGATGGGAAATTTTGAAATGAGAGTTAATGGTGATTAAATTTATTAAATGTGACATATGTAAAATGTGTGATTACTTGATAAATGGGTTGTGGGACATGGACTAATGCCTCAAATACCCATGGGTTTCTATACATGGTGTTCTATACCAAAAATGTATGCATGTGATAATGATTGTGGTATACATACTGATGCTTAAAAATCACACTTGTGTGATACATGTGATAATGAGTGTGTGACATGGACTACTGCTTCAAAATCCCAATTGTCTGGTTGATTTATGAATGGCTTGTGGGACATGGACTGATGTTTCAAATACCCACAGGGTCTTAGACATGGTGTTCTAAGCCCAAAATGACAACATTGTACTATGGTTCAAATTATTCATGTTATGAATTGAAATTAAATGGATAATGTAAGGCCATTTAATAATGAATTATAAATCCCTATGTGATATGGCTCAGACTTTGGCACATGAGATAAAGTAGGTATTAATGGGTTGGGCATCTTTTTGATCATGGTGGAATAATGTGGTAAATTAAAGAACAATGAATTGTGATAAATACTTACTTTATGCATTGTAAATAATTATTTATACAAATTCATACACTATAATTGAATGGATATTGTTTTAGACATCATTGGTGGTGGCCTATTGATTTGTACTCAAACCCTACTCTAGATATCTGATCAGTACCCGAATAGACTTCATGGTTGTAGGATATGATAAGGTAAAGGGCCCTATGTTAGATAGATGAGTCAGGATGGAGCATGGATGCGGGAACCGGACTTCGTGTTGGGACCTACTTGGATATTTTTTCAGTGTATTTACTTTTTTTACTTTTTTACACTTAACACTTATTTGTAATGACATATCCACTATTTTAGTTTTTGGTATTGTATTTTTTTCTGATTCATCATGTATTAATGGTTTGTTCTAGTTATTGTATTATTATGATTGGTGGTTATAATATATTGGTAATTTATTTGTTATTTCCATTATTTTTCTACTTTGATAAAGAGTTTATAGTCTCTCCATGTTGATTTATTAAACCCTCACTATTAGTCAGTAGCCTCTGGCATACAGGGAAGAGCGCATGAGGTCATGTAATTGATAAAATCGTGGAACCAGTGTGTGGAACCTAGGACGGGATGTTAAAACTTAGAGGTGGTGGAAATTATTCATCATTTGTACTGTATAGTTATGATGGTGACTGGTGGATTTGTTTTCCACTTGTTACACATAGGAAATTTTTGAGACTTTTGTCTGGTTGATGTTGTTGTTTCCTTTAGGATATTTACTTATCAATATGAGTACTAATTTACCTTTTTTGTGCATATCATTTTGGACTGTTAATCATGCTAACTTTTATCTTTTAACTTCTCATTTTTTGTGTAAAAATCATCCCCACTTTGATCTTGTATGATTCCAGGTGCTAGTCTTCAACCCAAGGGGATTGGGAATGCCCTTCAGGCTATGATAGGGCTAGCTCAAGTATCATGGTACTAGTGTATCTAGGATGGTTCAGGAAACCTAGTCTCTCCTAATCCATATACACATGTCCTATAAGCCTTGGTATTTCCAAAATACCATTATAAGGAGCCTTAGGTTGTTTCCTAGGGTAGAGCATTCAATGGGAGAGATAATGTTCTCAACCAAGCTATATTAATTCTTTTCTTACTCTACCTCCTCAAATCCATTATAATCCATGAAAATATAATAAAATTAGTATTATTGATATTATTAAATGTCATTATAATAATGTAATATCACTTTTCTTCCATAATCTAAAACTTTATAAAAAATAAAACTTTTCATGTGTATGTGTGGACTACCACCTCCATGGACTAAATGTTCTATTTTCCATTATTTACAAACATGGATTACTTTAAAAATGTCTTTAATTTATAAAATTGTCTTTATGACACTATTAATATTCCTTAAAGATAATATTATACCTTATATAAGTAATATTAACAATAAACAATCATAGTAAACTTAACCACCTTAAATGAACATATTGATGCATCTTTCTTAATGTGAGACCATTTTGGGAAAACCTATAAAATGTATAAATTTTGCACCAATGTACTCATAAAATTAAAACACCTATACAATTATAGAGATTATGAATATAATTTATAACACTTTTTACCATGATCAATATACCAAGGAAGTTTCATAGAAATCAATAGAACCACATAAAGTAAAAAACATAAAAGAAAACTATTTAACAAATAAATAACATATAATAATTAATATACCTTAAAAAATTCAATATAGACGAAAAAGGTTCTTAAATTTTTTTTTAATAAACTAAATTTTATTATATAGGATGTTAGGTGCACACATAAAATGAATCAAGACCTGAGGTAAGGGTTTTTGCATCTTGATTTTTCTTCCTTGAGATAAGATGTGTATTCACCACATGTTTCATTTTTGTGGTGTATATATTGTCCATGGATTTATTTTATTATAATTTTATATAAAATATAATGAATTTAAAAATATATCTCATTATTTACCTTTTGTAGGTTATAAATCTAATAGATAATGATGATGTAAGGGTGTTTGTTAAATCATACCCCCTTCCATTGAGTTATAGTATCTCATCTTGAACATACTACTTATATTCTTGGTTTATTTCACCCTAAGATTTCATATTTTAATTTATATTTTTATCTTTAGAAAATGAAACTTTTGATCCAAATATTCCACCCCATCAAATTTCTTTCCCATAAAATTATAACATTGTTATGAATAATTATCATTCTCTTTAATGGTGATTTTTCTTCCATGTATATATTTTCCCTTTCTTCCAATGTTATTATTTATATTTGGAAACCTAATTATGTGTTACCTCATTTTAACTACATATTTTCATTATCCTAATTTCAAAAGTAAGTTTAATTATCTATTTTTACAATGTGGTATTTCAAAAAAAATATTTTAATATATTAAAATGTTTTTTTGTTCCATGTTCCTTTGTTTTATTTTTCACTCCACATTTCCTTGATATAGTATTTATATATTTTCCAAGGATCTTATATTTAAATATATTTTTAAAATAAAACTATTTCAAAAAAAGCTCTTCAAATTTTCAAAAATTTCTCTTCAATGTGACCATAACTTAATCTTTTACACCAAATAAAAAATCATTTTCTGAAAACTCTTTTATAATTTCACATCCATTTTTCTTATTATCTATAAATTCTCTATTTACATGGAAATTATTTTTCATGAATCACCATACAAATGTTATTATAAAAAACACTTTTTATGTGATTGAATTTTTGGTATCAACCATTTACATTCTAGATTCCAATTTTTGCGATACCATCTAGAAATGTTGTGAAACCCATTTTTCATTATAAGGGTTTTTATGAGGTGATGAATGGTTGTTTTTAGTTAAAAAATATATGTAAATATGACTTATGGGTGGGTTCTGATATCTCCCTCCATTTCATTGGTTAAGATTTTATATCATATGAGATAATTAAATGTTTCATGACCATGATGTGGGTAGCTTTGTTTAAAGGATTGTTGTGTGAAATTGATGCAGGTGGAATTGTTCATAAGTTTATTATGTGAACATGATGTGGGTAGATTTATATAAATTTTTTTTTGTGAACGTGATGTGGGTATCTTGGTTCACAAGTTTTTTTTGTGAACATAATTTTGATATCATTTTTCATAGGTTTATTGTGTGAATGTGATGTGGGTAGATTTTTTCATAAGTGTATTGTGTGAACATGGTGTGGGTAGCTTTGTTCATAAGTTTTTTGGTGTGAACATGATGCGAGTAGTTTTTTTCACAATTTTTTTCATGAATGTGATGTGGGTAATCTTGGTTTATAAGATTTTCTATGCTTATGTTTGTGTTGTAATTAATTATTATATTGTGTTTTAATTACATGCCATATTTTTATATTCCTATGATTATTTCCCATATACCATGTCCACTATATCACATGCCTTTTCCTTGGTATATGTTTTTTCATTGAGATTTAATATCTTTGACTTATTGAAAACTCTTATTATTCAATGATCTTTAAATAAGATATTTCTCCACTGGTAATTTTTTCTCATATTCTTATGACATAAACCTTGATGACATTTTGATAATTTGTCCCTTATTGAGAATTTGAGTTCACCCATATTATGTTTCAATTTTCCAAGTTATGAATATGAGTATAACTTATGATAATTCTAGAAGGTAGTATAGTGTGGGTCAATTATGGATAAATTTCTATAAGTATTGTAAAATAAGTTTCTTATTTAGTTGATCCTAAATGATACTAAACCTTTAATTCTTGGGATTGTGTGATTATTTATGATATATAATGTATAACTTATGAAAATGATGTAAAATAAAAATAGGTACATCTGAATTTTTTTCAAATAAAATTCCTAATGAAAGTTTTTTATCCCTAAATCTGGGAGTGTGGATATGCTTCTTTTCAATCCATCCCCTAGGAAGAACCAACAAAACCCTAGACTCTTATACATTATGTACCAATGCTCTCCTTGGGGGGATACCTGATACTCCACTTATAAGGACCCTTAAAGGTGTTATTCCCTTTAGTTGTGTCACAACATTCCACTGTAAAGAAATACTCATTGTGAAACATAATGGTTATGGAATAGTACCCTCATCTAAGGGACCTTCATGCCTTAACCCCCAACAGTTGTGGCCTGATACCCCACCAGTAGAATAATTCTCAATATTCACTAGATCCAAATCCTCTAGTATTTTCTTAAAAAAATATAAAACTCCCAAACACATGAAAAATCACTCTTAGGTATTTCCTAACTTTTAGGATTCCTATCCAAATCCCAATTCTCAAAATTATCCCTTTTCTATGACCAAAATTTCAAAGTTCCCATAATTTATCTAACCTGTAATTATATGGTTTGTTAAATATATGGATGAAATTATTTTAAAATGAATATAAAAATAAATTACATAATGTTTTAGTAAAATTATTAAAAGTAAATTTTAAATGGGTATGATGGGTAAAATTCATTACTTCATTAGTTTTCAATTTTCTAAAAACTATAAGGATTTATTTTATCTCAAAAAAAATCACCTTAGAGGCCATTATTTAAATGGAAATTTATAACTTGTACAATTTTTTTGTTGGTTCTTATTTTTCACTAAAAAGCTATTAAAATGCAAGTTTTAAACGATATAGTATGTATAAAATATATACATTAAAAAAATATTTATTACTGGAATATTTAGTTTCTTGATAATTTAAAAGAAAAATTATGTAGCAATTTAAACTATTGAAGTAAAATGTATAGAATTTGGGAGTTTTATGCATATTTTTTGTGGATAAAACATACACTCATTTATTTTATAGTTATTTTTTATCACACTTTGATCATGTGGGATAACACAAGTTCCATTTTACTTTTAAATAATTCATCACACCACTCACAACATAAACCCTTAGATATAATATGTTATATTTTTGAGATAATGTATATAAGTGAGAGATATGTATTCAATTTATCATAGAAAATAAATTTTTTAATATTTTCCTAAAATTAATTCTTTATGAAAGATTTAAATTCATTAAAAAATATGATAATAATCCAAAAAATTATCATTAATAAGTCTTATTTATCATATTCTTTATAGTAAAAACCTTCACAAGAAAGAGATATTAGATTTTTCTATATATTGTTTAAAATTATTTTTTGGAATCACATTACTAAAATATAAAATTATAGAATTATCTTTATGGATGGATATTATTCTAAAAATATCATAGATGTATGGAATATATTTCATTGACACTCCATTTATTTTATTTTTAATTTCAATCATCGAAGGAAGAAGACCTATCTTGGAAATAAAAACTTATAGTTTCAAGAAATATCCATGAGATCTAGTAATTTAACTACCCTTTATAATTATCATGAGATTAATAATGGAACTTCCATGTGTTTTGAGATTAATGACTTAGAATCATTCACACAACCAATATAAAGTGTAGTAGATCCCTCAAAGTTCTAATAGAAAAAAATTTCAAATCCCTATAAAATTTTCTATAATACCCTAAATTTTATATTATTATATTATGAAGATTTAAAAATCACTAAGGATAATTTCTCTCTTATTACATCCTAGGATGATTAATTCATTAAAATTCAAAGAATGAAATACAAGAGTAAAATAACTAAAAGGAATATTATTTGTTGAAGGATGAATGATTTGTAATGTTTCAAGAAGCATGAATATTTTCTAAAATAAGTTATAAGGTTTTAGAAGTAGAATCATATCAATCTTCTACATAGAAATTGTTATCCTTTTTATAATCCAACAGTACATGAATTTTGTAATTTTTCATGGCATGATATGTTCAAAGGAGTGAATTGAGAAAACATCACAGTTCACAGTGAATTTATAGTAGTTTTATAATTTATTAGGAATACCATTAATTAGTGAGATTTTACTCATATCATATAAAATTTAGGATAAAATTACATCATTTAAAAAATACTGATATGGGAAAAATATATTTCTTAACTGAAAAATTTGATGTATATTTAATTAAATTATATAATATATAAATATTAGATTTTTTTATGACATGTAGAGGTTTAATATAAAATAATTCATGTAGAATTACACTAAATAAATTAGTTTCAGTATCATTATCCTAAAGTAATTACATTATTATCAAATCCTAAATAGAGTTTTTCTAAAGTTAATTGAAACATAAAATAATATTATTTTTGGGAAACCATACAAAATATTAGATAAAATGATAAATAAATTCCCTATCATGAAAATAAATTTGGTTTATTATTTCTATGAGAAATTTCTCATCAAACTAAAAATAGATGTACTGACACATGTTTAGTAAAAGGAGTGGTCATAATAATCAATAAGAAATATATTAAAACTATCATAAAAATAAGTTAAAATTATTTTATATGATGAACATGGAAAAATATATTTTTCTTTATTGAAAATTATTGATGATAAAAAAAAATTAAGTAAATTCCAAAAAAAATAGAAATGTGGTTGTAAGAGGTAATCTACAAGATGTTAGTAGAAAGAGGAAAGAAAAAAAATAGATCACTACTAAAATAGAATCTATAATGAAGTTTATAATGGAAAATAAAAGGATTAGTGAATATAATATGAAGAAATCAAATACTTAGAAATTTATTACCAAATACACTAAAAATAAATAAGGGAATAAATATAAGAAAAACTAGAATCTGAAAAGAAGGAAATGGTAAAGAAAAAAAGGAAAGAATATCCTATAATCAATAGACTAAGAGCTGTTCTTCCATCGATATCTATTAAGAAGATGAGTGATAAATATAATGACCATTTAATAAAGGGGATAAATTTTACTCCTTAACCATATAGAAAAGTTAAGTTAAATGTTATAGAGGTGAATATAAAGGTATCCATGCACTCATCTTATAAATTTCCTCCAATGATGGAGAAGAAAAATGAAAGAGAGATTGTATCATCAACTGATAGCTTAGAGAATCAAAATAAAAAATATTAAAATGATAAAGGGAAGAAATATATTCCACTAGAATAAATTAAAAAAAATCCAAAGTGTGTTTTTCATCTTGTACAGAATTCATTATCTAGACACATAAAAATATAAAATTCAAAAAAAAATCCTTACTTATCCTACTAAATCTCTGATGAATTTAGTTACTGAAGAATCATATTTTAAGATACTTATTAAGGTAGTAAAAAAATAAGGAATTGGAAGTTAAGGAGATAAATTTAGAGAATAAATCATTAGAAAATATATTGAAAGTTTTTCTAAAAAAAATACACTTCTAATGGGAATTTATTTTCCATGGGTGATGAAATTATAAAGGAAATTTTTTCCAAGTTTCCTCCATATAGCCTAAATCAAATCAATCATAATGAGTTTTTTAAATTAGATATTTTAAAAAATGAAACAAATAGATATATTTTTAGCTCTCTAAACACATAATATAGAAAATTTGCTCATATCTATGTTTTTTCTTCCAAAAATAACCTTGTGTAAAAATATTATATAAAAGGAAATTAATATTTTTTAATTAAAAAAAATATTTTAACAAAAGGAGAAATTATTGATGATTAAGTAGAAATTATGGAATAACTATTTTATTTAAGGGAATAATATCACTAATATGTTTGGATTTTCAAAAATATAGTTGAGTATCTCGACAAGTAGGGAATTAAATTTAGAAAATTGGAAAATAATAATTAATAGATTGAGAAAACAATGATTCTATGGATAAGTAGTATGAAATATTTGAGAAAATTAACGAAAAATTGATTAAGGAAAGTAAAATTTTGGGAAAATAAAATTAGAATCATGAGGAAAAAACATTAATTTTATTTTAAATGAAATGAAATTTAACTCTATCTTTACTTTTTATCATTATATTAATTTATTGTACTTAAATTTGTTCCTTTATTTTTAATAATTATAAAGGGGGATAAAGGTAATCATAATAAGTTATATAAATTAAAAATATTTTATATTATGGAGAATGATTTTATACAGAGAACTCTTTCAAAGAGAATTTATATATAAATTTTTTGTAGTAAAGATTAAATTAAAGGGGATTTCCTAGTTTTTCTATACTTTATTAAATTGTTTGTTACCTATTTTCATGTATTTTAATTATAAAGAGGATAATATTTTTGATTCCTTACTATAAATGACATATTTTTAATCCTTTATTTTTAAAAATTATAATATATTTATTTATTTTTATTGATATTTTTTTTCTTGAATTCTAGTTTAGTAAAAAAATATCATAAGTGAATATAATCATTCAAGTTATACTTATTCTAAATTAAACTATCATTAAACTAAAAAAATTATAAAGTAAATGATAATAATATAGAAACACTTAAATAAAAATTAAAGAAGTTATCCAAAAAACATTCATGAGCTTCTTAAGTTTTATTAAATGGTCCTAAAATTTTCAAAGTGTGGTTATAAAATGAATAGAATTTGATATTTTAGAGAAATATTTACAAATATTATATTTCTATCTGACTATAAATAGAGGAAGAATCTATATCTAAAGAATAACTATTGATCACAAACTCAATGATTTTGTGAGAGTAAGTTTAGATTTAATTTCTTCAGCTCTTCTTTTTTGTACCTATTTTGATTTTTCATTCATTTTTAAGGCACAAAAATTTATCATTTAATTATTTATGTTATTTTTTATCATGTATATCAATTATTTCCTATGTGCTGGGGATTTCTCCTACCAATATTTCTAGTTAAATAATTTTTTTTTAGAACTCGGTGTATTCAAAACTAGGTATAAATCATCCTTCCATTGTTGATCAAACATAAATAAGTTGTATGGTTAGGAAATTATATATATTACTTAATATAATTTTGGGTTGTACATATTTTTTATCTAGAACCTCCCTTTTATTTCTTATTCATTCTATACTTTACTTATTTAAATACCTTTATTTTGAATCTTTATTACTTTTATGTTGTGTTACTTTAGTTTGGATAATCTGAAACATAACCTTCCAAAATAAATTATTTTATTGGGTTTTATACTTTAATGTTTTTATAATTATTTGGTTATCTTCCTATTAAAGATAATATACTAGGATAAAAATATCTGGGATTATATTTTTTAGTTAGGAACATGTGATGTTTTTTTATTATGGGAATACTAAGGTAACAATATTAGAGTAATTATAGTATATTCTAATAGGATATAGAACCTAGATAGGGTTTTATGGATGATTCATTTATATAAAATGAATTTGGTTGTCTCATTATTAACTCAGATAAATATATAATTGATTATAAGTATATTTTGGTTTTTAAATTCATCACATTATGTTTAGGAAATGATTTATTTATATGATTTAGTGTTTCATGTAAACTGTCTAGGATATAAAATCAATAAATTAAAATTATATCTTATATAATTATCTATTTATAGAATTAAAAAATAATATATATTCTAAGATAATTCTAAGTGTGGTATTATACTATGTGAGAACTTCTATGTAATGTTATGAGATGATACGTATTGGTTATTCACCTCTCTAAGTACCATACATGATTGATCACAAGGAATATGAGAACTTAATCTAGGGATCTAGATACAAGGAACCTACACCTTCTACAATACTAAGGAATAATCTTATATTTTAGGCCACTATAATGGTCATGATAGCTCATGTTGGTGAGATGTATTGGGATGATTTTGGGGTCTGATATGAGAAAGATAAGAGATATCATGTCATTTCTTTTATAAGTTGACCATCTATGACTAACTAGTTTTTTGTTCTCTTCAAAGAGTTTTCAAATTCCTCATTATTATTTTTTTGAACACCTCATTTTCACCTATTTTTTATTCTTTATTTTGGTGATAGTTTCATTATAATATTTAGTCTCTCTTGGATTGTTCAGTTTTGAAATTATTGTTATGATCATGATTTAACATGATATTTGAGGTTTTTATATCAGTGTGTAGTGTGAGGATTGATTGTATATGTAAGATTTTCATGAGTTATGAGAATTATTATTATTTCCACAAATATATTGCTTCATATTTTACAGATTTGGGGTAGATGATTATTATTTATGCTCAAGGTATGGGTGTTTTGACCTAAAAATGGTATATTATATTTTTTTCCTAGAGTTGGTTCTTTATTCTGATGATTGTTATATTAATTATTTAATGTGATTCTTCAGGTATTTATGAAAATTATATAATATACCTTTTGATTCTAGTTTGTTAGGATTTTTTAGGTGTTCAGTGTCGATCTTCTGAGTACTCATTAGTGCGAGCATGGGTTTCTATAGGAGATTAGATGTAAATATTACTTCTTTATTTATTTTTAAGGTGTTAGTATAGATGATGTGGACTATGTTTAATTTAAGTTGGTCATATATTGATATTTTCATTCAATCTATATGAATATAATGATTATTGATTTCATAATAAATAAAAATTCTATTAGGATTCCTCGATTGAGGTATGTGGTCATAAATTTATATTAATGGACATATATATTGGGGTACATATGCTAGAAAATTTAATTTACCATGCATGAAGGGTAGTTCACCTGAGGATTAAAAATGATAGTTTAAAACCATTATAAAATATTTATTAATGATAGAAATAGATAAAAATGAATAACTCATTATCATCAGTTTGTATAGATGGACGTTTATTTTAATGAGAACCCTAAAGTTGTTCTTATTATAAGGAATTAGATTTAGATATTAATTATTTTGGTATTGATTATAGATTATTTCTTAGTCTATTAGCTCCATGGAGTATTAGGTACATAGTTTTAGGTCAATGAGATGATCAAGACCTTGTCTTATTGGGATTTTATCAATATGAGTTATTAGTAGGTTTCATTCTTATAGTGATTTGGAACATGTTTCATTTGCAATGGTGAAAATTTATCCTTGTTTATTTTAGAGATTTTATTTTTATCCACTTCAAGGAGAGAAGAATAAAATATTGGATTATGATTCTTCTATAAATTTTGATATACAAATAGATAACAAGATTTAGTAGTGAGATATTTTGTATTTATAGGTATTGTGAGGTGAAAATAATATAATAAAAAATTATGGCTTAGATTGAGATATATGAACATATAGTATCATAATGTTTGATCTATTATAATTATACAATAGGGAAAATAAAAATTCATTGAATTTAAATGATTACCTATCTTGGTGTGTCTTTTGGATGGACACCTGAGTGGAGTAATATCAAGAGTAGATAAAACTAACTGAAAATGATGTTTCTTGGTATATTATATATGGGAGGAGTAATTTATTTGAGTTGGTGATAGTAAATTACACTTTCCTTCATCAGGTGATGAAGCTTTAGTTATGTGACATTATCTATGGTGAATCTGATGTGATCAAAAATTTTGAGGTAATGCTTTATATATGATTTCTCTTAAAGGGTGGGGAGAACAATATTCTCCCTTGGAACCAAATAGTGAAATTGATCGAGTTAGGTAAGGGATGAGGTGTTGAGTTAGTTTCACCTCCCCAATTAGTGGTACACTCAGATTTAGGAGGTTCCATGAGTTATGGAAATAGTATTATAGGATGGACAAAGTCTGAATGGATGCTTAGTGTTTCCTTGATTAATAAGTCATGAATTTATAATATCATTAAAATGATTTAAAGTGGTAGTGATAGAATAGTTGAAGTGACTGTTTATGATTATTTTATAATACTATAGAGAATCATTTTATTCTGCAACATTGTCTTGAATAAATATTTATAATATGGAATACCCTACACATTTTCAATTCAATATCTATTAAATGTTTTCTTTGAAAATGTATATGATAATTTCTATTATCACTTCAAAGTATATACCTTTTAAGTGGGTCCATAAGAAAGGATGAATATTTTATGTGATTTCTTTAAAGGTGAATAGATTTTACATTGATCTGCTTTGTGATATTTTAAAATTTTAATAAATGGATAATTTATTCAAATATAAGGATTGGTTATACATTATTATTATACTATTATTTTTCATGTGGGGAATATTTATTATGGTTGATAAAATGAAATTTTAAAGAGTTATAGTAATTTTTTTCTAAGTATTTATGTTTATTTGAATCCTAAGTTGGGGTGAAGGTTAAGAAAGGAAAGTAAAATGGTGTTGAGATACAGCAGACACTTTGAGATCTTATATTTTTTACTAAGTGGAATATATCTTTGTGATTATTTCTCAACTTTAGTAGGTTACAGATACATTATGTATATCAAATTTTAATATATATGCCTGATTCTTCTCATGAGGTGTCATGGAACAAGTTTCATTTTGAGTGGGATATAGTATTCATGGAGTAACCTATAGAGAACTAAAACCAATTGAAGCATGTTGCAGTTGAAAATGGCATCATCATAACATACAAGTCAGGTTAAGGATAAATTGTTCCTTTGGTTTGAGTGTAATAGATTCATGTGGGTATAGAAAAAAGAACTTGAGAGAAAGAGTCCCAAATAAGGTTGTAGTGTCTTGATTTGTTTAAGTTTCTTTTTCTTTTTATCCAAATTAAATTTTAGGATGAGTGGGTGTTTATAGATGTGAGAATTAAATAGTGAATGTTTCTTGAATTTTTTGTTATGTGGTAACCGATATAGAATTATGGATTTATCTTTTTTAAAGGTGTATTTACTATAGACATTCATAAGTTAGGATTTGAGTGAGATATTATGCTTGAGTATTTGAATTAGGATGAGTTAGATTCTTTTAAGGATGAAATATTTTAAAGGTGTTTCTATTATAAAGGATTAAAATATATGTTTTTGAGTTCATATATTTTGAAACATTTTAGTAATTTTACACTCAAGGGGAAAATGATAAATTTAATCTAGTAAATGACCTTGGAAAAAATTTTGATGGTTTTTTTGATATTGTAATATGATGTTTAATTTGAGGTAAAATTCTATCATGAGTCAAATGAGTTTTGGTTTTTAGATTATTAATAAAATATAATTTTTAATAATTAATCAAACTGACATATTATTGATTTTTAGAGAAAATAAAAACATCTTATAAATGATACAATAGATTGAAATTTTTTTTATATTATTATATTGGATGAAGTGTTTCATTTAACACCAATATAAAATTATATTAGGCTTCGAGCCCATCTCAAGATTGTTTCTCTATAAATAGTTAATTATTTCACCTTAATCCTCATTTTTGGCATGATTGTATTGGTAATTATTTAGTTAAATTTGGATGAAATTGCAGAGGTGACGGCAGTACCTTGAGAAAGGAACTGAAACAAATTCTTTAATCTCATTTATGCATCTTAATATTTTTTATTTTAAACCATGATAAATATATTATGTTAAAAAATGATGGTTTTATTATTATTATTATTATTATTATTATTACCATTATCCATTATTAGTTATGTTTATGTATTTATGGATAACTTCCATCATCCTTCTCTTATGATGATTATCAAAACCCGCCATTCAATGATTCATTTATTTTATTGAGATTAAGAGTTAGGGGAGGGAGGTTTTTATCCTTTAGTGTAGTTTGTGGTTATGTAAATTAGGAGGTATGGGTTATAACATGATGCTGAAAATGAGGTTTATATTTGGGATAGATCTTGGAAATGATAAAATTCTAGGAAGATTTGGTTTCATGTCTAGGAGAACTATTAAGTGAAATTTTTATGAAGTGGTATACCAACCAAGGTATGACTAGTGGTGGGATTTCTCACTCAATAAAATTAAATAATATATTGGTAGGTTATGGATCTAATCTAGTATACATAAACATGCAATGATTATGGTAATTATAGTCTTATGGATAGTGGGAAAATGGATGGGTCTATTTCTTTTAGAGTAGTTAGAGTAATGTTAATGGCCTTATAAAATAATAAGCCTAGGTAAGTGAGATGATATGGTGGAGTTTCAACCCTATTTTAAGGAAAAAACTAGTTTAGGAAGAGTGAAAGAGGCGGTGATTATGTGAGTGGTTGTTGGTGGGGTGACTTGTAAAATGAATATGGAAAAAAATGTTATAGAATGAGGCTGGTCTCATGTGACTGTGAGGGATCACTTATCAAGGGTAGAGTGTTTAGTTCACTATCATCCGATAGGTCTATATCAATATCTTGGGTATGGGATTTATGAGTCATGGCCTGGGATTATGTTCATTTAAGAGGTGACTCTTGAGAGTTTTGGGATGAAACTAGGATGTTCGAGATCTGAATATATTATGTCGAGATATGTGATTCATGATATTTTATGGTTAATATTATCTAGGGGATATGAGACTGATATATTGGGATACATAATTGATGAGGTGTGATAGGTATTAGCTGAGGACTAGGAAATTGACTACATGATTCCATATGATCATGATTTTTCATCTTGACCTTTTATGTTGTTTATTTGATATGTTCATATATTTAGAGATGAATATTGTTAGGAATTTGAAGCCTTTTTAAGTTATTATTCATTTTGATTGGAAGGTTAATCTCTAGATGATAGCTTTAGTTTAATAGATTCAATGGCAGTAGGAACTCTAGTAGAGGTATTGGTCTATATGTTTTATTCTATAACTTTTCTTTTAAAAGTCATTTTCTGAAAATGATGTGTTGGTTTTAGTGGTCTTATAAATATAATATAATTTATTGAAATTTATTACTCATGGTTCAACCGAAAATTTTGGAATAGTTGAGTGACTTACACTATTCAGTGATAGTAAAAGGTTGTAAATAGACTTGATACAAGTGATCGATAGTCACCATGCACAATGAAGGGGATTCTATGAATATTGAAATTCTATGAAATTGGATTATCATTCTAGGCCCACAATAAGTGGGTGGTACCACTAGTTCACATGTAACATCATGATTGGGTTATTACATATAATTAGTGATCTAATTGGAGGTAACTTACAAGTGATTTTCATCCTTATAATTTCCAAATAAATGAAAATTCAGTAGTGTTCTCCCATAGATGTAGGACTTATTGTCATATCCACCTAATATTTTTCTATCCTTCACTTTTCAAAAAAAATTCTTGAATTCTTATGTGTGAGTTGGCATAGAGTATGTGTGAGTTTTGACTCAGTTTGGTGAGTAGGGTAAGGATCTTCTTCCTATATTCTAGTTTATTGAAGGTAAAAGGGGTAACTTCTATCTAGGAATGTTCTAGTTCTTTTTTTAATATTATCAAAGTTCTGAATGGTGTATCTTTTTGTGGACCAATTGTTCCACCACCAACAAGTGGTATCAGATATTGATTCAAGACTTGGAAACACACACTTGTAAGTAGACACAAGTATCATTCACATATTTTATCATGATGTTATTTAAATTTATTGTGAGTTTACTGTTATCAAAATTTATAGCATCATAATAAATAATGGCTAATATAGATAAATTTAATGGGATATATTTTAGATTTTGGATAATGTAGATGGTAGATTGTCTATCATTGGTTGGAATCAAACTAGTGAAGATGGATAAAGAATAATTGGGATGGAGGAATGAAAATTACCTTGATTTGGTAAAGATTTTATTAGCACATAATATATCCTTTAATATTTAGGAATTGAGGACTATGTTTGACCTAATGAAAGCTCAAATGGACATGTATAAGAATTCAACATCATTGAAAAAATTGTTCATGATGCAGAGGTTATTAGGTATGATATTATCGAAAGAAAGATCTATAGAAGATCATGAAAATGAACTTTTCATGAATCAATGATATCTTGAATCGGTTTATGTCAAGTTCACAAGTGATGTGTGAGAACCTCTATTATTATCATCATTTATAGAGTTTGGGGAGTTTACAGTAGCTATCGTAAGAAAATATTGTAGGAAGACTAACTTGGTGTTTGAGGATATAAAAAATTTGATTCTAAATAAAGATAATATTTTGAGGGAATTCCAATATCCTACTAAAAATGTGTTAAATACCAAATTTAGAGGATGTGCACCTCATTAAAAGTCTAGTTGAAATAAATTAGAAGATAATTACATAGATAGCAATCAAGTTAAATCATCTAGACCCAAAACTACATGTTATAAGTATGGTAAGATAATATATATTAAGGATTATAGGTATACTAAGGTAAAAACTAGAAAATATCTTCTGAAAATTCAAGTTCTATGAATTTAGTAATGGTTGTAGCATCATACTACAAAGCGTTAATATTCTAATGAAATCTTGGGTGATTGATTTTGGTGCATTATTCCATTTTATGATAGATAAAAGATTCATAGTGTATAATTTATCTAGGAAGTTTAAAAATATATATTTGGTTAATGATAAATCTTTAGAATTAGTTGGGAAGGGAGATGTAAATATATGAATGTTCATCAGAAGTAGGAATTTTCTCTTCAATGAGAAGGTCATGCAGAAATACTATAACTTTGTGTACAGTGAAGTGTAGAGAAAATAATAAATAGACCATGCTCAAGATGATCTTAACAAGTATTATGTATGAACACAAGTTCTGGAGAGTTTAGGATGTACTGAGAATCTAGAATTTAGGATAGCATAATATGATGTACCGAAGAGCTCTAGGACCGTAGAGGCTCCAATCAAAGTATCGAAAGGTGAAATTATAAAATTTACAACACATGAAAGATTGGATCCAAAATTTTAGATTAGGAAGATCTAAAAATGTTATATGGATGGTTAATAGGTAAAAAATTATGTGAACTTCCTAATTTTAATGTATGTATGAGAAATAGAGATCCCAAAAGATATGCCAAATCTAAGTGATTCTAGAAAATGGGAGTTGGATATAAAAGTTGAGTTGGATTATTTGTATTCAAATGAAACTATAAATATATTGGTAATACCATAATGAAATAAATTACTTAATAAAAAATGGTTTATCTTTTTAAGAGAAGAATATGGAAGTAGGAAGAGGTACAAGGCTATGCTGGATGTCAAGGTTTTTCAGCGGAAAGGGAATTGACTTCCCTAAAAAATCATATATAGTTAATCTCACTACCATAAAGAATATATTATTCATAGTTTATATTGAAATTTTACACTTATATCATATGGATATAAAGAAAATTTTTCTATATTGTGATTTGGAAGAAACATTTCATGAAGTAACTAGTAGGTTTTGATCACAAATGAAATGGGGACTGGGTTTGTAAATAGAAAAAAAGTTTATAAATCTTGAAACATGTACTAATAAAATGAAACTAGAAGATTTATTCATTCATGTAATATAAAATTTTCATACAGAATTCAATACCAGATATTTTCCTATAACAGGTATACATTACATCCCTAGACTATTGCCCAATGCACATCTTGTTATTTTATCATTATAAGAGAAATAGTTTGCGGTTATATTTAAAATTAAAATTTAAAAATGTCATAATTTTAATTTGATAAAATGAATTGAATTTTTAAATAAATAAAGTTTAATTTATCTTCGTATAATTTTTTAGTATTTTTTAGAAATAGTTGATTTTTGGGTGAATGGTGAAAAATACTGATTTTTTGAAAAATAATCATTTATTTTCTTTAAAAAATGTAATTTAAAAGACCAATATATTTTTTGATTTATTTTTAAATTAATATAATATCCCTTTGATTAAATATAATTTAATTAATTACATACAAATAATATTTATATTTGATTTTGGTTTACGGTCATTTTTATACTTAAAACTCCTTTTTCTAAAAAAATTGTTTTTCATTATGTTTTTCACACATATATTAAAATTAATTTCTTCCATTTATAAAATTTAATCTTTAAAAATTTATTTCTTATTTGGTATCATGTGTCTCAAATTTATTAATGAAATAAATTTCATTTTTGGTCATTATAAATCGTTACTTTGGTATAAATATTATCACCATTATAAAGTGGTAAAACGTGTTAATTAAGGTTAAGATCTTGTAATAAGGTCAGAAAATATAACTTAAATTCTTATTAGATAACTTTATTTCCCATATATAACTTTATATTTCAAATTTATTTTTTTTATTGCCACTTTACCATGATTAAGACACCTATAATATATAAAAGTTAAAAATAATTACAAGTGTGTCACTCCCCTCACTTCCAAAAGGGCACATCCTCACCTCACTTATTCAAAAAATTTGAGCATTCTAACTTAGAAAATCCCTAACCAAATACCTTATTAACTTTATTCCTTTTGTCCTATGGGTCCAAGTATCACCAAAATAGGCCAAAGGTGGTTTTCCAAAGACAAGGTATAACTCTTAATCAAGTTATTTCATGTTTATTTATTCTCCTACCTCTTTCAAACCCATTATAACCATGATTATATAATAACATCAGTACCTATAATACACTAAAATTTTATTTTGTTTATGTTATAACCATTTTTCATCTTCTTTTCTATCCTATGGTAAATGAAAACATCATTTTTTCATACATGTGGACTACCACCTCTACAAAGTGATATATTTTGATTTTCATCACCACATCGCATGATTGGTTATAAATATGGAATTAATGAATATATAAGATGTTTAAAACATTACTATAATTTTGGAAATATAATATATTATCTAAAACTTACCCTTCCATCCATTCATAAATTATAATGCCTTGCATGTGTGCGCATGGACTACCACCTCTATGAAGCAATGTGATTATTTTTTTATTTCCTCCCTACATGGATGATTGCAATGATAAATTTAATTAATAAATATGATATTTATATTCTTATTATAGTTTTTAAAAAATTAACCTTTATTTATTTTACTTTCTTTTCATCCATTGAAAAAATGAAAATGCCACTCATGCATAAGTTCATACTATCATCTCTATTAAAGGATTTATTTCATTTTTCATGACCATTTTAAATGGATTGTTTTAAAAGTATATTGAATTTATAAACATGATAATTATAATATGTTTTGGATTATAGATATAATGAAACAATGAAC
Source organism: Viscum album (assembly GCA_963277665.1). NCBI lineage: Eukaryota > Viridiplantae > Streptophyta > Magnoliopsida > Santalales > Viscaceae > Viscum > Viscum album. The sequence continues at coordinate 283,004,799 of OY728151.1, read as the reverse complement.
AAGTTTGAGGACCAAAACCGTCAAACTAAATCATGTGTGGAAAATGGAACTGTTGACACCAAAATATTGATTTTAAGAACAAAATTATTAATAAATGGATAAGGAGAAATTATTGATGAATAATATCAGGTAATATAAATAAAAATATATATCTAAAATAGATTTATAATAATTATAAATTTATTATCCATGATATTAGAGTGTGTCTAACTACTAAAAAGTCTAAGGTAAGGGTTTATTTCATAATCTCATTCTTATTCAGGATTGTTTAAATTTAAGTTTCCATAGGGGGAATTATGTAAAAACTCCCTTAATATCATCTATTATATTATAATCTATTTATTTCTAGATTTTTCATGTTTTTATTTCATTTTACTCTCTTTGGTATTCAAAATGATCGAGAAAATATTTTTAATAAAAGCTGATATTATTTATTCTGCTTGGATTGGGAATCCTTCTCCCCATATTAGTGTTATTTAAATTATTTTATAGATATTATAATATAATTTTAAATGATTACAAATGTATATTTTTATTATATTTTAATTTATATAAAAAAAATTATAGTAATATTCATTTAATCTTTCATGTAAATCATTTTTTAACATTTTATGAAAGTAGGAATATAATGTTTTTAACATTTATTGTATGATATCCTTTTCCCACTATCATATCCATTATTCATTATCAATATTAATATACCATTCTCCATAGTTATTCAAAGAAAATATTATTCTCATTATTCTATGATTTTTTAGTTTTAAAACCTTTTCAAAAGAAAAGGATATTTTTTCTTATTTTCAAAGCGAATTTCTAATGTATTTATAAAGGGTTTTTCATTTATTTCAACATTATTTAAGGATATTTATGAATCACTATGGATATATTCTAATTATTCCATCCACATTATTTATTTTTATGTTTTATGATAATGTTGTTCTATATATTGATTGGAGGAAATATTGACATATCATATGTTAGTTTTTAAATATGAATTTTTATGTTGCTTTTGTATTAAATAGTTATTAATTTCTTTCATATGATGAATACATTGGACTTAGTAAATGATAGGTGGGGACCATTATTAGATAGTCCCTCAATCCATCAGTAGGTCTCATGAGAATTACTATCTTGGGTATTTGGTGTATTCCTTATCTTTTTATATAGAATGTCTTGTCATGAGGCATTATTAGTAAAATTATGGTATAATATATTATGGATTATATAATTATAAAAATATTATTATTATCCATGTGATTATTAATGTTATTATAGAATCCATGGATATATTTTTATTTCATGATATTAGATATATAAAATATTTGATTATCTTTCATCTCTGCCATATTATTCATGTTTTAATTATTCTATGATAGAATATATTGTAAACTTTCTCTTACTAAGCATATGAGCTCACCCTTTATTATGTTTTACTTTCCATAGGGTACAAAGAAGTAAACTTTTAATGATTTTAGGGATATATTAGAATAAATAATAAATTTCTCACCATATTTTTAAGTTTTATTTCATATTTTCAAATGTAATGTGAGAATTATATATGTATCTAGTATCAGAAGATGACTAAACAAATCAATATAATGGGATGTCATCTATTTTATTTTTTACAAATGTAGAAAAGTAACCACCGATTCTATGTTACTAGTGTCTTGGTTGTTATAGTTGGTATTATAGAAAGTTTATCAGGGCCCTTGGGAACTAGATCTTAAAGAAAATAATAGAATATAATGAGAACATTATGATAATACCTTAATATATTTAAGAAAATATTTTAGAATATTTTACTTATAAGGGATCTTATTTTATAATTAAATATTCATGATTGTTTGAGTTAATCCAGTATATTACATTTTTTTAAAGGGTTCCTAGTAGAAGGAATGGTAACAATACCAAAACTTATACCTTGTGTATAGATTTCCCTCATGATAAAGTAAATGAACTCAATGTGGTTGGTGTTAGAGATGATCAAATTTTAAATATATAGGTTTAACTAACTCGGGTCATGACTATTAATATTTCCCATATAGAACCTATAGATCCCCAATATGGTGAAATAATGTTGGACCACTTAAATAAATAGAAACATCTATAATTAAATGTTAATATTAATCCATTAGTAGATAAGTAGTGTAAAAATTTTCTATAGGATATATTTCTCACTTTGGATAGTAGTGAAAGAGAGAAATTTATCAAGGTAGTTTATCATCTAAAGGGAGATATTGATCAATAGTGTTCATTAATCTAGAACACTAAATAGGTGGATGACATAGAGAGTATGGAATGGAATACTTTTAAGGATATGTTCTTCAAAAAAATAATTTCCTCATGAGAAGTGAGATAATATGAAAATTTAATTCCTCAATGTAATTTAAAAGGAAGAGGAAAATGTTGGTGAATATGAAGCTAACTTTACAAGGTTAAAAACTCATGCTGCATATTATTTATATAATCCAAGAATAAATATTGATCACTTATTTGATGGGATAAAACCATGAATTTTATGGGAATTATTCCATAAAAAATTCAATATATTAGGATAAAGTATCAAGTTCCATCAATATAGAGAAATAATTCTCTAAATATTATGTTTTCCAATGAAATAAATAATATAAGTGAGTGGTTTATCACTCAATAAAAATAAATTTATCAAGAGGGAAGAAAGGAAGGGCGAATTCTCCAACATGTAATGGTTTTGGAAAGAAACATCATGGAATATTCTTTAAGGTAATTGTAGTTTACTTAAAGTATGGAGTGAAAGGTCGTTCGAATCGTGATTGAAAGGACATGAAATGATTCATCAATGTCCAATTATTCAAATGTAATAATATGGGGAATTATTTGAATGAATTCCATAATAATTAAGATAATTTACCTCATAAAAGTATAAAGGAGTGAGTTCAAGCTTATACAATCTCTATATGTGAGTTTGAAGTCCCAAATGATGTGATAAAAGGTACTTTGATTGTAAACTCAATGTTAACTAGTGCCTTATTTTATTCTAGATATATTCACTCTTTTAAATCTTTCATGTTTGATGAGAGAATTAAATCATCCTCATACACTCTAAGTAATGGGTTATCAATCAAGACACCTAGTAGGAATATTATTACTATAAGGATATATCAAGAAACCTTTATTCTGATGTATAGATATTCCCTAGTGGGTGACTTTATTGGCATACCTATGATTGAATTTTACATAATCATAGGTATGGATTTTATTTCAAAGTATAATTAAAGAATTAATTTCAAAGAGGTTGATATTAATATTTATAAAGGGGGAGATAATACCTTGTTTTTAAGGGAGAAACATCAATATATGAATATTTTATGGATCCACCTATAGTAGCTCAGCTTAATGAAATTTTGGGAGAAAAGGAAGAGAAAAAATTTCTTTAGATGGTGAAGACATTTAAATGATATAGAATTATTCTATTATAAAGTAATATATTGATGTATTTATAAAATATATATTGAGAAATTCACCTGAGTGTGAAGTTGAGTTTTCTATTGAACTCATCCCTAATGAAAAACTTATATCCAAGACTCCCTACAAAATAGAACCATTGGACTTAGTAAAATTTAAGAAACTGCTAAAAGTTTTTTATGATAAGGGATTTATATGACCTAGTATTTCAAATTGGGGATCCCATATCCTATTTATGAAAAATAAAAGGATGATGCTATGAGCTTGGGTATTGATTATAGGGAGATAAATGTCATTATAATAAATAATAAGTATCATTTTCCATACATTAAGGACTTATTTGATAAAATTAAAGGATATACATATTTTTCAAATATATTTCTTTACTCTAGTTATCATTGATTAATGGTGAAGAGGGATGATATACTAAAGGAGGCATTTCATACGAGGTATGAACATTATGAGTTTACAGTAATAGCTTCCATTCAAGTATCCAAATGGCACCATATGAATCATTTTATGGGAATAGATTTAGTAAAACCACTTATTGGGAAGAAGTTCAGGAAAGGAAGATTTTAGAGTATGGGTTATTCAAAATCATAGCAAGGCATCCCAAAGTTGGAAAAAGAGTTATGTCTGTAACTAAAGGAAGGATCTATAATTTCAATTAGGGGGTCATGTTTTCTTGAAGGTGTATCCATGGAAAGGAGTTATAATATTTATAAAAAAGTGGAATTTAATCCTAAGGTACATTGTTCCTTTTTAAATATTATAGATAATTATATTTGTGGATTATCAATTAGTTATTCCACCCAAACTCTCTAAAGTACAAGGCATCTTTCATGTTTCTTTATTAAGGAAATAAAATATAGATACAATGCATGTACTCACCTATAAGTGAATATAGTTTGAAACTAAGTTATATTATAATGAATATCCTGTCCAAATTCTTAACACTAGAGAGAAATTATTTTAAAATAAGACAACTCGGTTGATGAAGGTTCATTAGAAAAATCACAAAGTAAAGGAGCCAATATGGGAGCTTGAAGAAGCTATAAGGAAGAATTACCCAAATCTATTTAAGAACAGACATTAATCATAATTTTAAGGATGAAATTATTTAATTGGGGTAATTAAATACCCAATATTATCCTATAATAGGTAAGCATTACATCCCTGGACTATTGCCCAGTGAACATCCTATTATTTTATCATTATAATAGAAATAGTTCACGGTTATATTTAAAAGTAAAATTTATAAATTTTCAAAATTATAATTTGATAAAATATATATACTTTTTTGGATTCATAAGGTTTAATTTATCATGGGGTATATTTTTGGTATTTTTCAAAAATAGTTGATTTTTTGGTGAATAGTGAAAAATGATGATTTTTTGCAAAATTATTCTTTCTTTTCTTTAAATAAAGTAATTTAAAAGTACCATTATATTTTAAATTTAATTTTAAAGTAAAATAATTTCTGTTTTATTAAAAAATTTCTAATTAATTCTATAGGAAACATCATTATATATGACTTTTGTATAAGATAATTTTTAAGCTTAAGAACACATTTTTCTACAAAAATATTTTTCATTGTGTTTTGAACAATTATATTAAAGTAATTTTTAACACTTCTAAAAATTTAATATTGAAAAATGGATTTAATACTTTTAATTATGATGTTAATATTTATTAATTAGTTCAATTTATATTTTCTCATTATGAATAGTAATATTTGTAAAAATGTTGTCTTTGTAGTAAAGGGGTAAAACGAGTTAATTAAGGTTAAAATCTTGTGATAAGGTCACAAAATCTCAAATTAATTCTTATTTAATGTGTTTATTTCTTCACATATCACCTTATATTTCAAATTAAATTATTTTAGTTCCACTTTACTATGAGTAACAAACTTATAATATTTAAAAGTTATGAATAATTAGAAGTGTGTCACTCCCCTCACTTATAAAAGGGCACCTACTATACTCACTTATTCACGAATATTGAGAATTATATCTTGATAAATCCATGATAAAATATGTTCATATATTCATTCCCCACATCCTAGAGGTTCATGTCTTACTAAAAGTCCAACCTAATAATTATTAAGGTGTAAGCCAAATGAGTTTTTCCAAAGAAGAGGTATAACTCTTAACAGAGTTATTTCATGCTTATTTCTTCTTATAATTCCTTTAAAACTACCATAAACATGTTGATATACTATCATAAAGTATCTAAAATATACTTAAATTTTATTATGCTTATGGTACAACCATTTTTTATTTCTTTTTTTCATCCTATGAGAAATAAAAATATCGTTCATGCATAGGTATGGATTATCACCTCCACAAAGCGATGTATTTTATTTTTCATCACCGCCTGACATAGATGGTTAAGGAGATAAAATTAATACATATATTATATTTTTATGAAATAATTATGATTCAATAAATATAATATAATATCTAACTTTATACCATTTCATCTATTGAAAAATTATAATTTTTCACATGCATACATGTCGACTACCACCACCACGAAGTGGTGTGATTATTTTTTAAATTACACCCAATATGGATAGTCATAAGGATGAATTTAATGAATAATTATAATATATATATACATATATTATGATTATTATTATTTAAAATTAAACCTTAATCTACTTTATTTACTTTTCATCCATGAGAAAAATTAAAATTTCACTCATGTGTACGTATAGACTACCATCTCCATGAAAGCGTGTATTTCATTTCTCATGGACGTTTTAAATGTATTTTTTTAATTTTATATTTTTTTATGTCTTTATTTCCTCTTCCAATCTTTTTTATTCAAAATTATTGAGAAAATGTTTTTAAGAAATGCTCACCTTATTTCTTCTGTTTGGGACAGAAATCATTCTCCTCTATGTCCATGTTATTCAAATTATTTTATAGAAGTTATTATAAACTTTTAAATTAATTTATAAAATCATTTTTATAATATATTTTACATTATTTTCAAAAAAAATTAATGAAATATTCTTTTAGTTTTTGATAAATGTCATTTTTTTTACTTTTTACGAAAGTGGGAAAAGAATATTTTTTAACATTTACCGCGTGATCTCATTTTAAAATAATCATATCCATTATTAATTATCAAAATTAATATAAAAGTTTCTATATTTTTTCATAGAAAAATCTATAATCATTATTCTGGGAATTATTATTTTTAAAAAAATAAAAATAAAAAGATATTTCTTTCTATTTTTAATAGTATTTTATAATGTATTTATAAATGTTTTTTCATCTATGTAAACATTATTTAAGTATTATTATGCTTTACTAGATATATACTCTAATTATACCATCCATATTATTTATATATATTCCTTATGGTCATGTTATTCAATATATTGACTGGGAGAAATATTAACATCTCGTATGATAGTTTTTCAATATGAATATTTATATTGATTATGTAATATATGTTTATTCATTTATTTTATATGATTAATGACTTGGTATTTGTAAGTTATGGGTGGGTGCCTCTATTATATATCCCCTTGATGCATCATTTGGTCTCATGAGACAAACTGGACTGGTTATTTGGTTAATATATTACCTTTTTGTATATGATTACATGCCACAAGTCCTTTCTAGTGATATTATTATGTCTGAAATTATGAATTATATCATCATTAAATGATTATTTTTATCCATGTGATTATTTATTTTTTTATGTAATCCATGGACATATTCCACTTTCATGATATTAGTTATATGTAATATTTTATTATTGTTTCTCTCTGCCATATTATTCATGTTTTATTTGTTTTATAATATATATTTTTGTACCCTTCCCCTTACTGATAATCTAAAATCAACCTTTATTATGTTTCCCTTTACCTAGGGTACTAAGAATTAAATTTTTTATGATTTCAAGGTTACACTATAATAAATAATAAATTTATCACTATAGTTTTAAGTTTTATTTCAGGTTTTTGAATTTGATATGAGAATCCTATATATATCTAGTCTCCTAAGACTACAAAACTATTTGATCTCATAGAATGTGATCTATTGTATTTTTTTTCCAATGTAGTAATGTAACCACATAATTTGGTTTATTGGAGTCAGGGTTGTTACATATAACAACATAGATCATTATTCAACTATAAGGCATTCAAGTATGGAATCTTTATCCTCTTTCTCTTTTATGTGGATGATATAATTATTGAGGGATTCGAAATTATTCCAATTTAAAATATTAACGAGTATTTTTCTATAATATTTGATATAAAATATATTGGAGAGGCTAAAAAATCCTTGGGATAAGGATTGAGAGAGATGTGAAAATTGACTATTTAGTTTTATCTCAAATGGATTACATCTAAAAAATAATCAAAAGTTTTTCATTGTCTAGATGTAAGTTAGCCTCAACTATATTGGTCAGACACTTAAAATTATCTAAATAGAAATTGTTGAAAATATAAGATGATTTTAAGTGTGTGGGTAGAGAGTTGTTTGCATCATAGATAAATAGTCTGATGTATTCCTTGATGAACACTCACTCAGACACCATATTTTCAATGGGATCATTGTCCCATTGATAAAAAATTAGGGAAAAGATAAATATGAATCCATTAGATGAATCTTTTAGTATCTTAAAATAATATATGATACAATCTTATGTTTTAGAACATATGATCCATTTAAAGTTTATGTATATGTATAATTTTGGGGAGATTCATACTCAAGTAAGATTATAATAGGTTATGTGTTCGCATTCATAGGAATGAAAATTAGATAGATGTCAAGGCTATAGCTAGTTCTAACCCTATCCAAAATGGAAGAATAATATGTGACAGGAACGAAAGTGGGGAAAGAATTTATATGGGTAAATTTTTTATTGAATGAGATCAAAAGAATCTGGGAAGTTGGATTTATATTTTTTTACCGTCTGAGTGCAACATAGTTGATGAAGAACTCAGTTTTTCATGATAAAAACACATTGAACAAAAATATCACTTCATTCTAAAGTTTATATAGGATATTTAGTTATATATTTAGAATATAATTGTAATAAAAAATCCAGATAAAATTTTCACTGAGATGATAATCTAGGAAAGACTAAGGCAACATGGTTCATTGGTAGAAATTTCGTGAATATAAGGGAATAAAGAAAATGTTTTTTTATGGAAGTTGAAGGATGGTTTTTTTCCTAATTTTTAGAGGCTTCCATGGGTTTTTTTTAATCATTCATAAAGTGGGATATTTTTAAGAATGTAATGCCTCTACAAGTTTTGATTTGGTTTTAATGGAAGGATAATATCTGAAAGATAAATTTGGTTTTATGGATGTAATTATAATAGTAACTATAGTATAGGAGTCATTCTAGATGGTTTTATCCATATTCAGTATTCAGGAATTCATGTTTTTGAAGTGGTGTGTACTGATCATTATTCCAATATATTCAATATATGTTATTTGAAGTTATTATTCACTATTCAGTGGAATATTTTAGAATGGTTGAGTGAATTACACTATTCATCGATAATCAGAGTTTGTAGATGTACTTGTTATAGGAATTTGGAACTCTCTATTCTCAATGGAGTGACTTCCATGAGTGTTAAAAGTCAGTGTAATTGGATAAATGGATATTACCTCATATAATTGGGTGAAGACACTAGTACATGTGTGACATCACAATCAGGTGATTATATTTAATTAATGATATAATTGGTGGTAATTTCCAAGTGGTTTTAATTCTTTTAACTTCCAAATAAATGAAAATACTAAATAGTTCACCTATAGATATAGAAATTATTATCTAAAGTATATAATCTTGTTGTGTCTTCTAATTTAATCTTTTTCTCTCCAATTCTTGTGTGTGAGTTTTTATTGAGATTGTGTGAGAGGTTAGAATCATTATGGTGACTGTGGAGAGTAATGAGGCTCTTCATCCTATCTTTAGATACACTAAATATTGAGGGGGTAAATTCTAGACAAGGAGGTTTTGGTGATTTTTTCTACTACACTTGAAGCTTTGGATAGTGTATATTCTAGTGGATTAGTAGTTAATTCCCCTAAAAGATTTAAATAATTCAATACTACTATTCAAAGAAAAATCGGATGGTTGGGGACATATAATACCCATAATTTTGAATAATATTCCTATTTTTTTATAATTCTACCAAACTACTATCAATATTTTTATTTCTAGGTTATGTGATTCTATAAACCTATGACTCAAGAAACTATTTCTAGTACGATGGATACATAAATTATACCCATAATTTTGAGAACTAATCCTAGGTCCAAATATTAGTATGTTGATCTTACTATTAAGAGGAAAACTATAGAACTATGATTATATATATTTCACCCAGGATGTAAAGAACAACTTTTAGTATTAGATATGGGTTTTTGTCTTAATATTAGGATAATTTTTGTGTGTTATATTCATACATGATACCTCACTATTTGTAGTTATTACTAGAGGTTCAAATGATTCTTCCAACCCACTACTCCAGGGGATATTATTGGGGTTTTATTAGTATGTTTATTTCTATTTATAGAATCAATTTTTTATATCATGGACCATCCATTATGTGAATTGGTGCCACCATAGCATGGTAATTGTTTCCAAAATCATGATTTGGGAATGACTGTCCAACATAATATCCTAGGATGAATCAATTGGTATTGATCATTTGGGTGGCTTCAAGTTCACATGATGATACAAATCACATGATTCATGTGATTATTATCACTTTAATATAGTATTTGAAATTAATTCATGTATATACTAGTTTATTTTATGGGTTCTTTTATGATATCCTACTAAGTTTTATAATTACAATCTATGTGTAAATCTTCTTGAACATGAATACCTCAAGTCTGAGATGTACTTATGGGTAGGGACCCTTTAATGGTGTTTGAGTTAGAGGATTTTATGGGTATGTAGATATGTTATTGTAGAAAGGTTGATGTACTTATAGAAAATTATCTCCGTTTATTTATTTTCTGTTCTTTGTATGTGCCATGTATATGATAATAATAATCCCCTTTATGATTTAATACTTGTATGACATGACATAGGTCCATTTTTTATAGAAATTTGGATAATATTTTTATGGTAAGACATCCATTGTGATATCATATTACATTAATGTTGTATCCTTTTATGTATTTTAATTTTATTTATAATTATAGTATGATTATGATATCAAATGAATAGTATTACTAAGGTTTGGATATATCCCATGACATTAGTTGATAGTGTTTGGAATATTTGGTGGAATTATTAAGGTCTTGTGGTTACTAGGATTATTCCTTTACATGTATTCTAAGATTTAGAAATTAAAAATGGGTGTAAGTGACCTTGTAATGTTTTATTTATCTATTTGTATCTTGCTAAATAGAGTTGGGTTGGTCGTAACTTGGGATGTAAGTTGTACTTTTTTCTTCCCAACACTAGTACGGAAAGAGATCCAAGTTACTAAGGATTTGGAATTGTGGTTATTGGTTTTACCTATTATGGTTTAGATATTTGATAAATTTTAATTTTATGAGTTTTAATTATTTATTTACTCTTGTCCTAGGGTGGAAATATATCATTCATACATGAATCATACTTGGTATATAGGTTCACATAACATGTTTTTGATTATGTGTGATTAAAAAATAATTTTACAAAACGGATTTTAGTTATTTAAAATTTCAAAAATACCTTATTCGGTTTTATCCTAAATAAATTATTAGTGTTGCGTTAATTAACTAAACATGGTGGTGGTGATCTTCATGACATGCATTTTTTGTAGTGATATTATTTTGATATTCACATGAGATGTGGAAATGTCCCTCATGTGGATAGTATTGGTATATGGATACCTAGATATGGATTGTAACCCTAGTATGGGTGTGTGACTAGGATATTCCATGGGTTTTGTGGGAATGAAAGCATGTACATTTCTTCACAATCAATGTATTGAATGTGATGTATGGTTTATAGTTTAGGTTAGGGATCCTATTTATAATGACATATGACTCATCATGGTGTTATATTGGTGCATTATAAGATAGATATGCAATTTCTACCTATTACTTCTTGATATATATTATAATATCAAGTATTTTGATAATACTATGATATGTGTACAAGAGTGAGTATAGCCCTATAAGGGACTAGTTATGGCATGTAGATGGAATGAGGTGTTGTAGAGAGAATATTATTGGTAGATGATTTGTATGATGAGAATGACATAGGAATGATTTGTATTCTATAAAATTTTATAGTCATATAAATTTCCTTCAGTCTATATATGAACGAAATCATGGATACTATATTATAAGAAATGTGGCTAGCATTCATGGGGTGAATGGTTAGTTTATTAATCTTGTGAGCACAAGGGTGATGGGATATTATTCATGATATTATGAGTTGAGTTATGTATAATAGTAATAAAATAGTTTATTCCTTATTTCATAGATATTGAGGATGTTTATAAATGTCTATGAGAGTGATTTATGGGACTCTCTTTTCATGGGGGTGATGGAGTAATTCTCTATGAAACATATTTTGTATGTGGGATGGTTTGATTTAAGATGAAATTCATGATGGTGAGTTGGCTTATTGGTCATTAATTATAATTATACTTTAATAGTATGTATGATATTCTAATTTGAGGATGGTGAATTATCACCTGGAGAGTGAGTTTGAGTATTGAGAATCATATGTCTTATAAGGGGAAGTGATGATAATGTATGAAAATGCATATTGATTTCATGTAAATCCATCCCTGGTACTTGGTTTAGGCTAGACTAGGTAATTTTCTAGAACCTTTAGGATCATATAGTTTTTGGGTCCTTGATATCTTCCAATGATATTATGATTGAGACTGGGAATCTTTATTTTATTTGACTCGTTAAAGATATGTTGTGTTGTTTCAGTAAGATTTCAATGGATGGTCACACATGGGTTATGATGAAGGCATGGGTTTTATCCCTAGAAAGGATGTGACCTCATCTTGATTGAGATTTGTGTGAGGTATTTCATCATCTATATTTTGATATATTTCTCAATGTTATTATAAAAATATCAAGTATTTCTTGAACTTCCATTTTCCTTATTAATCTCGAGTGGGAGAGACTTCTATATGGACCTCAATAAAAGATGTGGGAGATAGTACCCAAGTTATTTCATTAATAGTCTATGTCATAGTGATAATTTAGTCCCAACAATGTGAGGATCTATGACATATACTAAATATTTTATTTATAATTATATATTATTACCTCCTTAATGATAAATTATTATTCTTGAGAGTCGAATATCAACTCATTATCCATAGGAATATTTCTTGGGAATTCATTATTTGGTGGAATAATTGTTGGTGATAGAAGAATGAATGTGGATTCCCAATTAATTAACAAGATTAGATTTGATTTAATATATTTGTTAGAGTAGTGGCACTATACTCAGTTATGGTGACTGTTATATCTTATGGTATCATGTCATAAGTGAAATGGATCATACTCTACTCTTGTAGTTATCAAATATAGACTAACCAGTGAGGATTGATGGGATGAGATAGGATTGATGTGAGAGATGAGATCTATGTGGTGTTTATGTGAGATAATAAAGGTGTTATTTAGGTCATAGTTAAGATAAACTAATTATCTTGTATGGTTGTGAAGTTTTATCGCGTTATGAATTTAAAATTTGGTGATATTTTTAATGAGTTGTGTAGGATGATGATGGATCGAGGGAGTTGACATGTATAGTGGTAAGGTGAGGCCTCTTGATATCCAAAAAAATAAGGGTGAATCCTTGAGGTATCCCAATATGGAAGTGTAATCCATAAATGAGTATAAATTTTGATTTATTTGGAAATATTTCCCAACCATAGTGAGTTGGGTCTTCTATAGAAGTTACAAAACATTTCATGGGGTGGCGTGAAGTTTGAATAATGCTTAAATAAAATTATCATATGGAAATGATATGTGGGAAATGATCAATGTTATATCCTTAACTCTTGGGTGTTGTGATGGATAATAATCATTGATATAAAACTTTGGTGTTGTGGCACATCAAGATATCTTTAGACCATTAATCATGGCTTGAGGATTAGGTTATTTAATGTATGAAAAAAATGATTTCAATTGATGTTTTCTATTAAGTATGGATTACAAGTGGGTTAGTGCTCATAGAATAAGGATAGGGGTTATCATTTGGTGTGAATAATATTGTGACCCTTGTTTTGGGTGTGTTATAGTGAAAATTAAGGATAACATATATAGTGAAGTAGGTTCATTGGTGGTAGAGGTTTTACTTTGGTGATTAAATATAAGAGAGTGAGTTATTCCAAGTTATTGTATTAGGTACTGATGGTATATGAGGTTCGGGGAATGAAACAATTTCATGATTGATATTGTAAAAATTCAGTACTCATGAGGGGTATTGTGATTAAATGTTTAAAAAATTATGTATTTTCATGATGGATTGAGTCTTAAGTTGAATATTATAGACTGGGTATAGATTATCAAGATTTTATCATGTTCAATTCAAAATTGACTGTGGTTGTATGCAGATTGATCATAATTCATGAGAGAATTTGTCAATAAATGGTTATTTCGTTTAGTGTTTCCATTTAGGGACAACATCATGGAGGAGGAAAAATTATTTGATATCACTGTGCATGGACTATTAGAGAATTTAGAGAAAGTTGTTATAATAGAGTATTAGGTGTATCTTTTCACATAATATTGACCATAGTGAGATTAATCATGAGTTGTATGGATCATTTAAAGAATGTATATCATGTATTATGAATTATGGAGAGTGAACTTTTTAAAAAAGGTAATTACTATAGTCTAAGTGTGGATTGAATCACCAGAGTTGTGAAATGACACTTCTCGAAGATGAGAAGACTTGTAGTGGGAATATTATAATGACCATGAACTTATAGGATGCCAACCTAATTTGATTTCCATATTTCCCTATGTTTTTAACAATTTTTTGGATAATAAAATGATGTGGTAGATATTGGATTGAAAAAATGGTGGAATTAGAGTACCACCGAAGTTAGTTAGATTTGATAGAACCCATCTAGATTCCTATGTGCACCCACTAAAAGTCTGGTCAGTAACGTTGTGGGGTTTTAATCCTACTAGTTCAACTACGATCCTGGTGGAAGAAACTAATATTTTCATTAATCCCTTGAAACCCATTTTTATAGGGGTAGTTTAGGTATCTTATATTTTGATTTTTATAAAAAAAAACATCCCCTTATTCTTTCTTGGTCTAATAGATAGAAAACACATCCCTATGCTCTCTCCCATAGATTTTTCTCTTGACCTATCATATGATGTCATATCAACAATATATTAATTGTGTTGTAATCCAAGATATAGGACTAATTATATGAATAATTTAATCATAGATTTATAATTTTTTTATACTTAACCATTTTAAATACTTATTTTAGGTATTTTTGTCATGTTTCTCAATTTATCTCGATTGAGGATGAATCAAGCTGCTTTATTTAAGGGGACAACTCTTATTAGTCTAAGTTAGGTGTTGATAATAATTTTCTATAATTTTATATAAATTATCATGTTCAATGTAATATTTGAGTGTGATTAAGATAGTGGAATAGATCAAATTAGAACTAAGAGGTCAAAGACATATGTGAAAAAATAACTTATACTAATTAAGCTTGTGTAAGATGCTTGACATGAATTTCCTAAAATGTTGGGTCTCTCTATGATTCCATTGAAATTAAAAACATTTATTAGATTAATTTAGGAATATATAGATGGTATAAACCTTTTAGAATCTACTCAAGTGAAACTGTGAGGCCCCATGTGTTGATATATAAAATTTTTCCAATATAAGTGAGCTACTTGTAAACTAATAGATAGGTTTATTTGAGTATTCTTATAAAAATTGATTTTATTGAAGGGGGGACTCATGAATTTATAATAAGATAACATTTTAATGCTGTGTGAGGCCTAGTCTAATCATAATCATAATTTTACCAAGGATAGAGAAATTATTTAGTGACCTAATCATAGGTTTTCCTTTTGGGTTTTTCTTGGGAGTAGATAGAAATGAGACTTAATGACCATGTCACCACCTATGAGTTAACATTTAAAATGAATGTGTCCTAACTAGTATAAACTAAGAGTGTTATCATTTGACTGTGAAGTATTAATTACTAATAGTAGAGTGTTGAGTTAAGTATCAATAGATATGTCTATCTTAATACCTTGGGTATAAGAATGATGATTCATAACCTAAGTATAAGGACCCAGACTTAAACCTTACTTAATCTTGAGTTATTTAAAGAATACAAATTGAGGATCTTTTCAGGTTTAGAGTTTTAGAGAATTATATCATAAATCATGAATTACATTCCACATTTAAACAAAGTGGTTACATAAAAGATAGTATTCATTTTTTCCCATCAACGGAAACATATTTAAAATAAAACATGGATTCTTTCTTGACACTTCCTTGACACTATCGTCATATAATGTACCTTTCCCTTGATCTGTGAAAAACATTTCAAAAACTTGGGATGATCATAAAAATCTCAGTAAGGGATATAAAAATTCAGAAAGGAAACATTATTACATGTATACATAAGAATCAATGAAATAATACTTTACTCATAAAACATAAACACGTTAACATATCTCATGAAATCATAAGATTTATGAATAACTCATAGAAATCATAAGACATATAGGTAACTTGAGGAATTCATAACTTTCTTACATAGGGAGTAACCCTAATGGTTACATTTTGAATACCCATCATAGTATATTCCCTAAATCTCTTCGGATAAACCTTAACATTTAACCCCTTCACGTTACCCAATGCATTGGAGAGCTATATCGGGCTCACTTGCCCTTAGTTTATCATGGAACCACCCGTCTTCATAAACAATGCCCAAGAACCATAACATAATCATATCACATAACTTAAGCATAAATGAAAGATATCATTTCTACATTGTAATAACAATATAACATTTTAAGATATTGAAATAATGGATCCATTCTAAAAACCATTTTCAAAACCATTTAAAACATTTAATAAAGAGATTTTTGAATCAAAGTGTCCCATACCACCTTGAATATTTTAAAATTTTAAACCATTAATATCCATATAAATAAATCCTTAAAACCATTTTGAAAACATGGATATTAATAAGAACAAATCATTAAAACATTTAAAGCGATATTTTAGTTAAAGGGTTTTTACCAAAATTAGAGACACTTGAATACAATAATTGAGGAATAACATTTAATCAGAACTTTATAATATCATGAGAATAAATGGATTCATGACATAATATTCCAAAGGACAGTATATACACCCTATAAGATTGAATTGGTGCATAACAACAATGAAGTCTCAATAGAAATGTAAAATGAGATGAAATACCTTATAAAGAAGGTATCCTTAAATTAAGGATAAATCAATCTCAAAATTATGTGTGAAAAATATAAACACACACAATATAAGTGGATATTAAGTGTAAAACAATCAAAGTTTATTCAAACATATTCAAAGGATTACATATTCAATAACTACATGTTGAACCCAAATAAATCGAAATTGGGTTAAAAATTTCCCTTGGTAAAATTCGACAACCTAACGACGTCACTTTAAAATTCAGAAAATGAGTTGATGAGAGAGAAAATGGTATCTCATCACTTGGACATAAAATATACATCAATAAGTATATATAAGAACATATCCCACCATAATAAGATGTAAATTAAAATACATAACAAAATAAGTCTTTTAAAAAGAGGAGTGTGAAAGGTTCCCTTACCGATTATCGAAACTTTCGAAACGTATACCCCATGAAAGAAGGGTCATACAATGAAGATGTAACTACCCATAAATGAGAGTATATTATACAAATAGTAAAATAATGGTCAGTAAATACACCACACAAAATTAAATAGTGGCCAATGTAGCATGAATCTCACAGGAATAAAAAGTGAGATGAAAATCCCCTTATGAAAATTCGGCAGCCTAACGGCGCCACATAAAACTTCTAAAAATGCATTGATGAGATAAAATAGGGTATCTAATCATATTAAAATAAAATTTACAGAAATATGAATATAAAATAACATCCCCCAACATAATAAAGATGAGATTAAAGTAAGTTACATAAAAATAGTACTTAAAAATAAAGAGAGAGGTAGGATCCCTTACGAAAATTCGGCAGCCTAACGCCGCCACATAAAAATTATTAAAATGAATTGATGAGAGTAAGAGGGGGTAACTCATCATATTAAAATACAAATTATAGTATGGTGAATATTAAATAACATCCTCCAATATAATAACATGGAGCATAAATGAAATGACATAAAAGAGGGTACTTGAAAAGAAAGAGAGAGGTCGGATCCCTAACCTCAAGTCTGACTTGTCTTGTTCGCTTATTTATATTACTGAATAATAAAATTTGGTCAATTTATAATTTCTTAAGTTCCTCCTTTAAATATTATTATTCATTTCATATCACATATTACAATTTTATAATAATTGGTTAATAATGTCAGTTCATATCAGACGTTTTTGTCGATGTTTGGTACATGAGTCAAAAATGAACTTGTTTGAAAATGATTGTCCATGTAGTTATAAGTAAATAATATCAAGAATATTATTAATGATTTAAATATCATATATATCCATTAAATATTCATTTTATACTATTCTATAACATTTGTAGATAAAAATAAATGAAATGCACCGTTCATGGAGACGGTAAGCAGTACGTACGCATGAATGCTACTTTCATTTCTTTGTCATATTAATGGAATTAAAAATAATTGAGATATAAATATATTATAATTACAGTATAATATATATTTTTTATCGGTCACATAAGTTCATTAGTTTCATTCTTTATACATTCCATGTATTGCATGAACGAGTCACATCACTTGAGGGGGCAGTAGTCCACACTTCCACGTATGAAATTATCGCAATTGCACAACATGAAAAGCAGTAAGGTATGTTTTAAATATAAAATACAGAAGCATATTGGAAACATAAATACCATATATATCATATATAAAATACAGTGACATCATAATGGCCACCATGAAAGGTGTTAAGAGAATATTGAACAATCATCATTTCGTGAGGCAGTAATTCTCCATCCACAGAAACAGTATGTTCTTTAACCATTAGACGGAGGTGTGTGTAAGTGTAGCTCGAATAATTAACATAAAAACATCCTAGTATATTTAAGATACTTGTGTTGTTACAAAATAAAGGAATAAAAAGAGTTTATGGGTTTGGAGAAGCAAAATAAAACAAAAGAACACAAGTGAAGACATTACCTTTAAATCGGGTAACTCCTCTTGGTTTGAACCAAAAGGGTTTCTTGAAGATAATTCTGCCAAAGGTTAGGCTTAAATGATGAATATAGGGATGTGGAGAGATAAAATGGGCATGGTTTGGCCTATCCAAAGGCTTTAGAGGTGTGGCTAAGGTGGTAGAGGTGGGGGACTTTTATAAGAGAAGAGGAGGGGTGCTCTTGGAAAGTTATAAATTATTAATTTATTATAAAATGATTTTCGGATTTCAAAGGTCCCAAAAGGATATATTTTTAGGCTAAGGTGATAAGGTTTCTAAATCCACCCATAAAATGGGTTTGTGACAAGTTTAAGACTTATATTTCACCCTATCTTATCATTTTATTTAAATCGTTCATTTATGAGGTAATCACTGCATCATCACGGTGTCATAAATAAACTAATTTATTTAATGTATAAAAATTATAAAACAAATATCATGATGTATGAAATATTTTTATATTTCTAATTAATATTTATAGTAAAAAATATGACTTTTATAACCCTATGTAAAAATTGTTTTAGTAAAACAATACATGTTTGTGACATTTTAATTTTAACTTTAAATAAAAAGTTATTAATGTCATTTTCCAACCAAAGTGGATCCATGGGGTCCCCAAGTTGACTCATGGATTGTATTGGTCGGACATGACTCATCCAATAATGGTAGGACATGTTTCAAGGTCATTTCATATTATTATAACATTATCTTTACCTTAAATTACACTAATTACCTTTAATCGCGGTTAATAAAACATAAAAGTTACTATTCACCAAAAAATTATTTTAATCTCATTGAACCACATTTTACTTCCTAATGAAAACCATTTATGTCGGAGTTTTGAAAATCAAATCACAGAAGTGGTATAGTTTCATTTAAACGAAAAATCAGTTTCTTTAACTACCAATTAGTGGTTTCACTATTCATCAAAAATTGAAGTTTTTTTAGAAAAAAACCAAAAATTCACCCTAAGATATATTTGATATTCCAAATTCAAAAATGATGTCTATTTTAAAAAATTAAAAATATATAATTTGCATTAATTAATTTAATAATTCATTCCCGCTGTGAAAACAAATAGCGTGTTTTTAAGAAATAATATCTATTAAAAGATTGACACTATTTTAAGTCCAATTTCAAAGTGAAATTAATTCAAATGACCACTGTTAGATTAAATGGTAAAACTATATTCCAATTACACTTTAAAACCAATTAAAAATATAATCTAACCATATATTTAAATTAGATGAAAAAGCAGTTTTGATGTAAAATGCAGTATTTTTTCACTATTTATTAAAAAAAATGTACAATGTCAGAAACATACCAAAAATTTAACCAAAGTAAATTTCAATGTCCCAATAATAAATAATAAGTTTATTTTGACAAATAGAGCTTATAAAATTGTCAAAAGTTAGATTTATAAAAGGTTCTCCATCAAAAGGTGTTAAAACAATCTTTTAAAAATATTAGAGTATTTATTCTTAAAATTGGATTCATTTGGATTTTAAGCCTCTAACATTTATTGGATAAATGTAAAAATATTTAACAAACATATGTAATCATTTTGTAGTTATTTATTTTCATTCCCTCCATTACAACAGCTAGGTGTTAACTATTATAATATTATTATATTATTAGAGTGCAATGTAAGATTTCAAAGAAACTCGTTGTTGTGTATTGGGTATGCCATCAAGCATAGCATTCCCTTTAAAGTAATATTAACATTTTATTCACAAATATTGATAAACATTAGAATGTAATATTATTTATTTACCTGGGATGTTAAATCCTTCCCCCCTTTTGGGAATTGCGTCCTCGCAATTTCAAAATTGGGCTTGGAAACTTCATTGAAAGTCCCACATCGGAATAAGAGTCAGTAAAACTATCACTATAAAAGAAAGGGAGAGAAGTACAAAAGTCACCCGAGTTAACCCATACTAGGATTCCACATAGGAAAATATGGATATCGAGAGGAAAACAAAGGGTCATGTTCTGATGGAGAGTGATAGTAAACATGTATAGGAGAAATTTAACCACAAGAAAATCAAAAACTTGTGATGGGTTAAACGGTATTCGATTCCCCAGTAGGAAAAGCTAACAGACAAAATTTTTGTTTTAAGTTAATATTCATTGAGGAATTTATTTTTGATCTTAACTAAATCATAATGAAACATACTTACTTGTCACATAGACTTTCAACTTTTACTAGATTCCTTAATCAAACTCATATTTTCTCCAAAAGATGAGTATTTAGGAAGACTTGTTCGCATTAAGAGTACTATAATCAGCTTCTTGAGAATCACCTAATCCACTAAAGATAACTATATATTTCCCATGTCTTTAGATATCAACAAAAACCAAACCAAAAAGTTTAGTACGAAGTTAGATAATACCCAAAAAGGATTTTTTTTTTTTTACAAAAAGAAAAACTACTCCAAATCTCCAAAATTTGTCAAACTAAACCCAAAGTTCAATGAAGACCATTTAATAAACAACTTGTCCATAATATTCTTCAAGGTAAACCCAACTAAGATTGAAACCAAAATATTTGAAGGATTTAATCACATAGTCTCCCAAGGTACAAATTAACATTTATCTCCAAATAACATCAGTTTCTCTTAAAGTCTCATATTGAAAAGTAATTAACCTAATCACATATCCTCCATGATAGGTTAATAATTTCCATAGATAACCCAAAATAAACTTACTCTTGATTCATAAAATCATCTAACTAAAAAAATAGTCAAACTAACCAGGGACTTCACGTAGTCCAGTGGTAGGCGATAAATACCAGTCGCACTTTGGTTGTGGGTTCGATTCCCACAGCTTTGTCTGACGCGACGGGTTGTCACACGGTCTGCGTATTGTACTTTTTCCAAAACTATATAATTCTTAAAACATTCCCCAATAAGAGATAAAATCTTCAAAAATAACCATAACATAATTTAACCTCAGTTTTACCTCATGTCTTTCATCTTCCATCATAACATATAGTAACCCATAATTACCTCAAAAGTAAGGATCATATAAACCCTAATGGTTACCTTTATAATTATCACATGAACTTCCACATCGAGCTGGTTCTCTCGCACAAGATGCATTAGAGAACTCACCAAGGTTCAATTGGTTGATCATGACTCATGATAGTTGGTTTAGAATAACCACGATATTTCTCATTGAATCCCCCATTTCATCCAGTCTCTTAATCAGAGAACCACCATAGTTTCCTTCAAACACATTGTCACTTTGGTGCCTGCTAGATCCATCCATTTACTAAAACCAAAAAGGTTAGTGTGAGTATATCAACAAAATCATCATGTACTAAAGAGTAAGATAAACACTAAGATATACTTATCCAAGTTATCTCAAACTCATTCCAACCTTCAAAAATAACAATGACACTATCTAATATAATAACCATTGTGGTTATACACAACTTGTCACTTATTATTAAACAACACTCTAACCTCTAAAGTTATCTAAACCTCCCTTTGATACCAACTATAAGGACCCGGCCTTAAACCTTACTTAATCTTGAGTTATTTCAAGAATACAAATTGAGTATCTTTTTAGGTTTAGAGTTTTAGAGAATTAAATCATAAATCATGCATTACATTCCACATTTAAACAAATTGGTTACATAAAATATAGTATTCATTTTTTCCCATCAACGAAAACATATTTAAAATAAAACATGGATTCTTTCTTGACACTTCCTTGACATTATCATCATATCATGTACATTTCCCTTGACCTGTGAAAAACATTTCAAAAACTTGGTATGAGCATAAAAAGCTCAGTAAGGGATATAAAAATTCGGAAAGGAAACATTAGTACATGTATACATAAGAATCAATGAAATCATACTTTACTCATAAAACATAAGCATGTTAACATACCTCATGAAATCATAATATTTATGAATAACTCATAGAAATAATAATACATAATGGTAACTTGAGGCATTCATAACATTCTTACATAGGGAGTAACCCTCATGGTTACGTTTGGAATACCCATCATAGTATATTCCCTAAATCTCTTCATAGAAACCTTAACGTTTAACCAATTCGCATTACCCAATGCATTGGAGAGCTATATCGGGCTCACCCGTCCTTAGTTTATCACGGAACCACCTGTCTTCATAAACAATGCCCAAGACCCATAACATAATCATATCACATAACTTAAGCATAAAGGAAAGATAACATTTCAACATTTTAATAAAAATATAACATTTTAAGATATTGAAATAATGAATCCATTCTAACCATTTTCAAAACCATTTAAAACATTTAATAAAAAGATTTTTGAATAAAAGTGTCCCATACAACCTTGAAGCTTTTAACATTTTAAACCATTAATATCCATATAAATAAATCCTTAAAACCATTTTTAAAACATGGATATTAATTATAACAAATCATTAAAAACATTTAAAGTGATATTTTAGTTAAAGGGTTTTTACCAAAATTAGAGACACTTGAATATAATAATTGAGGAATAACATTTAATCAAAATTTATAATATCATGAGAATAAATGGATTCATGAAATAATATTCCAAAGGATATTATATACACCCTATAAGAGTTAATTGGTGCATAACAACAATGAATTCTCAATAGAAATGTAAAATTAGATGAAATCCCTTATAAAGAAGGTATCCTTAAATTAAGGATAAATCAATCTCAAAATTATGTGTGACAAATATAAACAAACAAAATATAAGTGGATATTAAGTGTAAAACAATCAAAGTTTATTCACACATATTCAAATGATTACATATTCAATAACTACATGTTGAACCCAAATAAATCGAAATTGGGTTAAAAAGTTCCCTTGGTAAAATTCGACAACCTAACGGCGTCACTTTAAAATTCAGAAAATGAGTTGATGAGAGAGAAAATGGTATCTCATCACTTGGACATAAAATATACATCAATAAGGATATATAAGAACATATCCAAACATAATAAGATGTAAATTAAAATACATAACAAAATAAGTCTTTTAAAAAGAGGAGTGTGAAAGGTTCCTTTACCGACTTGGGAAACTTTTGAAACGTACGCCCCATGAAAGAAGGGTCATACAATAAATATGTAACTAACCATAAATGAGATTATATTATACAAATATTAAAATAATGGGCAGTACATACACCACACAAAAGTAAATAGTGTCCAATGTAGCATGAATCTCACAGGAATAAAAAGTGAGATGAAAATCCCCTTATGAAAATTCGGCAGCCTAACGGCGCCACATAAAACTTCCAAAAATGAATTGATGAGATAAAATAGGGTCTCTCATAATATTAACATAAAATTTACATAAATATTAATATAAAAGAATATCCCCCAACATAATAAATAGGATCTTAAAGTAAGTTACATAAAAAGAGTACTTAAAAATAAAGAGAGAGGTACGATCCCTTACGAAAATTTGGCAGTCTAACGGCGCCACATAAAAATTATTAAAATGAATTTATGAGAGTAAGAGGGGATAACTCATCATATAAAAATAAAAATTAAATTATGGTTAATATTAAATAACATCCTACAACATAAGAACATGGAGCATAAATGAAATGACATAAAAGAGGGTACTTGAAAAGAAAGAGAGAGGTCGGATCCCTTACCTCAAGTCCGACTTGTCTTGTTCGTTTATTTATATTCATGAATAACAAACTTTGGTCAATTTATAATTTTTTAATGTCCTCCTTTAAATATTATTATTCAGTTCATATCAAATATTACAATGTTATAATAATTGGTTAATAATGTCAATTCATATCAGACGTTTTTGTCGATGTTTGGTACATGAGTCAAAAATAAACTTGTTTGAAAATGATTGTCCATGTAGTTATAAGTAACTCATCTCCAGAATATTATTAATGATTTAAATATCATATATATCCATTACATATTCATTTTATACTATTCCATAAAATTTTGAGATAAAAATAAATGAAATTCACCGTTCATGGAGACGGTAGGCCGTACGTACGCATGAACGCTACTTTCATTTCTTTGTCATATTAATGGAATTATAAATAATTTAGAGATAAATATATTATAATTAAATTATAATATATATGTTTTATAGGTCACATAAGTTTATTAGTTTCATTCTTTATACATTCCATGTATTGCATGAACGAGTCACATCACTTGAGGGGGCGGTAGTCCACACTTCCTCGTATTAAATTATCGCAATTGCACAACATGAAAAGCATTAAGATATGTTTTAAATATAAAATAAATAAGCATATGGGAAAAATAAATACCATATATATCATATATAAAATACATTGACATCATAATGTCCACCATGAAAGGTGTTAATAGAATATCAAACAATCATCGTTTCATGAGGCAGTAATTCGCCATCCACAGAAACAGTATGTTCTTTAACCATTAGACGGAGGTGTGTGTAAGTGTAGCTAGAATACTTAACATAAAAACATACTAGTATATTTATGATACTGTTTTTGTTACAAAAGTAAGTAATAAAAAGAGTTTAGGGGTTTGGATAAGCAAAATAAAACAAAAGAACACAAGTGAAGACATTACCTTTAAATCGGGTAACTCCTCTTGGTTTGAACTAAAAGGGTTTCTTGAAGAGCATTATTCCAAAGTTGAGGCTTAAATGATGAAGATAGGTATGTGGAAAGATGAAATGGGTAGGTTTTTGCTGAGCCAAAGGCTTGAGAGGTGTGGCTATGGTGGTAGAGGTGGGGGACTTTTATAAGAGAAGAGGAGGGGCACTCTTGGAAAGTTATAAACTATTACATTATTATAAAATTATTTTCGGATTTAAAAGTTCCCAAAATGATATATTCTGAGGATAAGGTGATAAGGTTTCTAAATCCACCCATAAAATAGGTTTGTGATATGTTTAAGACTTATATTTCACCCGATCTTCTCATTTTATTTAAATCGTTCATTTATGAGGTAATCACTGCATCATCACGGTGTCATAAATAAAATTATTTATTTAATGTCTAAAAATTATAAAAAAAATATCATGATGTAGGAAATATTTTTATATTTATAATGAATATTTATAGTAAAAAATACGACTTGTATAACCCCATGTAAAAATTGTTTTAGTAAAACAATACATGTTTGTGACATTTTAATTTTAACTTTAAATAAAAAGTTATTAATGTCATTTTCCAACCAAAGTGGCTCCATGGGGTCCCCAAGTTGACCCATGGATTTTCTCGGTCGGACATGACTCATCCAATAAGGGCAGGACATGTTTCAAGGTCATTTCATATTATTATAACATTATTTTTACCTTAAATTACACTAATTACCTTTAATCGCGATTAATAAAACATAAAAGTTACTATTCACCAAAAAATTATTTTAATCTCATTGGACCACATTTTAATTCCTAATGAAAACCATTTATGTCAGCTTTTTGAAAATCAAATCACAGAAGTGGTAAAGTTTCATTTAAACAAAAAATCAGTTTCTTTAACTACCACTTAGTGGTTTCACTATTCATCAACAATTGAAGTTTTTCAGAAAAATTCCAAAAATTCACCCTAAGCTATATTTTATATTCCGAATTCAAAAATGATGTCTATTTTACAAAATTAAAAATATATAAGTTGCATTAATTAATTTAATAATTCATTCCCGCTGTCAAAACAAATAGCGTGTTTTTAAGAAACAATATCTATTAAAAGATTGACACTAGTTTAAGTCCAATTTCAAAGTGAAATTAATTCCAATGACCACTATTGGATTAAATGCTAAAAATATATTCCAATTACACTTTAAAACCAATTAAAAATATAATCTAACCATATATTTAAATTATATGAAAAAGCAGTTTTGATGTAAAATGCAGTATTTTTTCACTATTCATTAAAAAAAATGAACAATGTCAAAAACATACCAAAAATTTAACCAAAGTAAATTTTAATGTCCCAATAATAAGAAATAAGATTATTTTGACAAATAGAGCTTATAAAATTGTCAAAAGTTAGATTTAAAAAAGGTTCACCATCAAAAGGCACTAAAACAATCTTTTAAAAATATTAGAGTATTTATTCTTAAAATTGGATTAATTTGGATTTTCAGCCTCTAACATTTATTGGATAAATGTAAAAATATTTAACAAACATATGTAATCATTTTTTAGTTATTTCTATTCATTCCCACCATTACAACGTCTAGGCGTTAACTATTATAATATTATTATATTATTAGTGTGCAACGTATGATTTCAAAGAAACTCGTTGTTGCGTATTAGGTATTCCATCAAGCATAGAATTCACTTTAAAGTAATATTAACATTTTATTCACAAATATTGATAAACATTAGAATGTAATATTATTTATTTACCTGGTATGTTACACTAAGGTTCCATGTTCATCTAAGAGATGATTCTTTACAATTTTAGTCTATGCCTAGGATAGATAAACTACAAATTGAGTGTGTTGGGACACTTAATGCATGTGACGTTTTGTTTGTTATCATATGAAGGATATGTGATTGGTGTGTTGAGATTAATGATTCATGAGGTGTGATGGGTATTAGATATTGGATAGTACATTCATTATGTGAAGTCATGTGATTATGATTATTTATCAGGACATTTAATATTGCTGATATGGTATACTAATCATCTAATGTATGGATAAAACTATGTCAGGACCATTATTTAGAGAACTACTAGAGGTTTTTACACATTTTCCACCCATGATTCTAAATACTATTCATATGGTTGAGAGATACTTCTAACCTATTATCAAGAAGAATATTTATTAGCTAGGTCATTCTTCCAACCTATGGATCATGGGACTACTTTCTATGGGATGGATATGTACATGACACCAATGATGTTGAAAAAAAACTCCTAGGGCTAGATCATGGTATTCCAATCCTGTTATCAGAATGACTATTTTGAAGGGATGGAAATATACATCACCTATGATGTTAAGGACCACTCCTAGGGATTCATATGGGTGTGTTGACCTGCTATCAATATGATTACTAGTATTCGGATGTGCACATGAAAAATAACTATTTAGATCAATTACCATAGGGTTGGATGATTCTACTACTATTCTAGGGGTTTGACAGGTATATCAACCTGATATTAGTAGAATCAATTGTTGATATCATAGACCAACCATTGTGTGAGGTGGTTCCACCATATATTTTGAATATCATCCTAACTTTTTCCTGGGAATGATTATTTAACTTATCATATTAGGATGAAACGGGAAGTGTTAATCATTTGGGTAGATTTGTAATCAAGTGATTATGAAACTCATGTGATTCATGTGATTGTCATCAATTTCATATAATATTAAACAAACATGTACTTATATAACTTATTATATTATGTGTCTATTAGTGGTGTATTACTTATTTTTATTTTCTCACCATACATGTTCACCTCAGTGGACATACAAAAGTCATGTCTGAGATACGGGTACAATTAGGTCGCTCTTGGGTGTTGGTTGAGCTTGAAGAGATAAACGATGATATAGTGATGGTACCAAGGTGAGACTGAGGTCCTTGTAGAAAATTTTACCCTTTTTATATTTTATTTCTTTTATATGTACCATGTATATGATTAGTCTTTTGGGTGATCCCCTACATGACATGTGGATTATACAACATGACATGGGTTCATTTTATTTATAGCATTATGGATGATATTATAATGTTTTTACTTCTATTATGATTCCAATTTGTGTTTATATTGTATTTGATTTAATAAGGTTGGTGTTATTTATCATTATTTTATATTATGATATTGAAGGAATGGTCTATCTGATGTTTGGATCCCGCCTTCGCCACTAGTTAGTGGCCTCTAGAATATGTAGAGACATGTTCAAAATCTTTTTGTATCCAGGCTTGGGTCAATGGATGGTTTCCTAATCAGGAATGTTATAATAATATAATATATTTGTGAATTTATAAATTATATGATATAAATCAATGAAAAACAAAGTTCATCATTAAATTCATGTCATCATGTACTCATTAAGACACCCAAATTACTGACACTATATGGTTCATCCTATACTGGTAAATTTGTACATCATTCCCAATATTTGATGGAACTGTCTTGCACATAGTTGATTCATAATATTAGTTATCGGTCCTCTTATGGTTTATAAAACATAATCATGTTGGGATACATGGTAAATCACTATTACATCAACAACCTCCTCAAAATAATGGGTGGAATGTACTTATCCCATATTCTGATAATAATCTTGAAATTTGGGTAGCATAATAATATTTATCCTCAGTATTAGTTACTATAATCATGGTTTGAATGTATGTATTGGGATCTCTATAATAGTTCTCTTGATAATAGACCTAGAAAACTTGTGTATGTCTTCCATGAGTATCCCTTATCACAATTTGTGGAATTTATATGTTCAGGATGCTAAAAATGATCCTCTTGATTATAGATAAATATAACTATTTTTGTCCCTAGGAACTCTCCTTGAAGTCATGGGTGGAATGTATGTGCCCAACCCTCTAGAATGGACCTAATTATAATAGGCACAAAAAACTAATATATTACCCTAGGAACATTCCACAAAATAATGGGTGGAATGTATAAACACAACCCTCAGATAATATCATCAGAATATTAATAATGTAATAGTAATATTCAAACCTTGAGATTAGTTGGTATAACACATAAAAAACATATAAAATCAAGAATAATAAAAATAATCACGTATGTATCATGTGACAAAATATCATATCCCTTAGATAATAACTCATCCTACATTATGCACTGATTGTTATGATGAAACAATATCTTATCCCTTATCTAACCCCAACCTTTTCATCCATTGCATTTACTATTCTATTACACTCAATTTGGATATCATTTATATCATATATAACCCATAATTCTCAATGTTAATTCCTCATATAAACATGGATCATGGGATGTAACTCAACATTACCATACCTAAAGTATTTTGAAAGTAATATCTTTTAATAAAGTATATGATATACTACTCTTGGAAGTTTGACTATCATGGTCATACTATATCACTCTTAGTCTTTTCGAATATCTCACATTCAACTTACAAGTCATCACTTAATTGGTGACATGTCCTTAAAGTCCCTTCTCTAAAATTTTCATACATGATCCAACAAGATAAAATAATCAATGAGTTTTTAACCAACTATTATACCCTCTATAGAATACTTTATATGATTATAATGGGATTTATAAGGGGCCCCAGTGATTTTACCAGTTCAAATTCACAAGTTACCCCTCTTAGTGAACCTAATTTAGAAAAGGCTGCTCAATAGAACCTATTGTTTAGAAAATGATTAGCTCATTTATCCTAGGTTAATTTCATATGAATCTTCACATAACCTCACTATGTCACTCTATTCATTACTCAAATTCAGATACCTTCCATGATTTCCCCACTAAATTTATCAAAGGATCATAATTTTAATAGAGTCATAGAGTGACTCTAGATTTGAGGGAACATGTGGGAATATAATCCACATTATTAATTTGTCCTGATTTTCCTTCTCATATCTACCCAAGCTCTATTATTTCAGATTAATCCAACTGTACTTTTTTAACTAATCTTGTATACTACATAGCATAGAAAAATTATTATAAAGTGATGTAGAACATTAGGTACCACCTACCTCTTATTGGTAGGAGTAAACTCATAGAAGAACATAATTTTATTCAAATTTAGTCTCCATATATAAATAATTTTGTTAAAAACTCTTAAACTAGGTATTTAGAGTATACAACCAATAAGTAGTGAGATAGACTATAAATTGGGAGGTATAAGAGGTTAAACTGGACTCAAGAAGATGAATACAATTAATAAATAATCACTTTTATGTCATATGGGGAGTTTGGAACTCTTTGGTTTAATACTAAAAAAGTGAGAAGATATTAAGATTGGTTAATACCTATATAAGGATATGGTGGTGATATTTAATAGGATTTTATCCCAAAATCCCCAAAATACCCCTGCATAATTGGGGATCACAGATTTTACTGAGATATTAGTGTTGTTTACTAGATTTTTTTATCCATTAGGTCCCCAATGACCACCACCATACTCCTAGTGTGGGTGATACACCCACTAGTTGGCCACTGAAACTTGGGTTTCCTCACATCATGGTTTTAGTGGGGTTTTACTATTCTTTAAAAAAATCAAATTTCACCCATTTCCTCTTTTTTCCTCTTTACATCCTCTAACTCACTCCATAAGAAAAAAAAATATATAACCATGAAAAATATAAAAATAAATAAATTTTATTAATAAATGGCCCATGGGTTATTACAAAATCTCTATTATAGGGTTACTCATCCCTTATAAGCATCATCAAACATCTTTATAGATATTATCTAGCTACTAAGATCTGGTGGAAATTTATTATCATTGTGTCTACCAATTGTTAAGGCTATTTCTCCAAAACACCAAAACTCAAAAAAAACTTTCATAAGAATTCGTTGTCTATAATCCATAATATGTATCGATCATTCCTTGAAATATGAACCTAGATAAAATTCCATTTCATCATAGCCAGTAATGTGTAAAAGGATCCAATCAATATTTTATCATAATAAATTTTTCTAAAATTCTTATAAATATCATGCACTATGATTCCCACTTACTTATCCTCCTCAAAAATGATTTCCCACTAAGTAAACATTGATAAATTTTATTAATGTTTAATCTCAATGATCAACAATATTGGATTGTATTGGACTATTGTACATTTGAAGCTACTCAAGAGTGTCTCCTAATCATGTACACCCAAAATTCACTATCTCTTACTCAAGAATAAATAGATATAAAATTCTAAACCATTGAACATGTCCATCCACTCCCCTAATAATTCTTGACACTCGTAACTCCAAATTACACACAGGTTGTTCATAAAATTAAATATTTTCTAATCATTGAACATATTTACTCAATTTAAACATTAATAATTAATTCCCACATCAAGTGTTTTCTCACTATCTATACATAACTCCCCCACTTTCAACCATGTTCCA
This sequence comes from Viscum album, assembly GCA_963277665.1. Taxonomy (NCBI): domain Eukaryota; kingdom Viridiplantae; phylum Streptophyta; class Magnoliopsida; order Santalales; family Viscaceae; genus Viscum; species Viscum album. Next base: position 282,972,938 of record OY728151.1, on the reverse strand, counting down.
AATAAAATCCTCAACCCCCACTAGTCTAGGTTTATCATGTATTTCATTTTCAACACTCAAAATAACCTTCCAAAAACAAAACTCAACCGCTTAATAAATATATGGTGTTCTGTCCATTATATAACTTCCATTATATCAATTCTATGAGATTAAAAATAACTAAATTATATCATTAATCTTATACTATCTCTCGCATTCCACACTCTTTATAACCTAATTTACCCAATCCACTATCCATTCTCTAGGGTTTAAAGATATCATGGTACTCTTGCCTACCACTATCCAACATCACTGATCACCCAACATCACAATACCCAAGTCCCTACAGACTCATAAAAAATAATCCAAATATAAAAAACATTTAAAAATCATTTAAAAACCCTATATTTCTCATATAATTTCAGAAATTTAAAACATACTTCAAAAATTAGTGACCTCTAGTCATTAACAAATAATTCCCACATTCAAGTCTATTGTAAATTTTGTTACCTCCTATGAGAATTCCTCTAAAGTTTTCATAGGTTACCCATATCACCATAGGTGAATAAAATCCTTAAACTTTATAACACCCATAGATTTTGTGATGTTTATATCTTTAACTAAATGTTATTTATTTGATAGTTTCCTTTAGATGAAACACTGAGTTTAAACAAATTGTAATATACTATTGAAATATTATTATTTAATGTGACTGTTATCACCTCACTGTTGGATTTTTGGGTATGAATATTACTAACTAAATTAAAAAAACTTATATTTTATAATGAATTTTTTAGTATCAATTGATTATAAATGAATATAAAAAACATCTAAAGGTAAAAGTGATGTTTTTCTAAAAAAAATATTTTATGCACACAATGTGTTTTTATCTTAATTAAATTTATCAATATTGGTGAATTATTTTAATGAAATATATATATATATATATTATATTCAATAAATTTTTTAACATTCATCTAATTATTTTAATTGGCATGGAATAAGAATAAATCCAGTTTTATGCTCAAAACTGTATTTTTTTAAAACAGTTTTTACTGTGATTTGCACACATATTTTTAAAATTAATTTATAAAACTTATATAATTTTAATATTGAAATTTTTATTCCATATTCGTAATTAGTAGGATCAAATTTGTAAAATATTCCCCTATTATTTTTTCATTATGAATAGTAACATTGGTAAATTTTTATCACCATGGTAAGGGAAAAACAGGTAAAATAGGGTTAAAACTTCAGAATAAGCCTTTAAAATTTCTATAACACTTTAATTTATCCTATTTTATGATTAAAGTTCAACCATTACCATAAAAGTGTAAAAAATGTGGAAAATTGGTTCCATTTTTCTTTGATATTGACCTTTATATTATTTTATCTAAAGAAATTTACAAAATGTCACCCTATTGACTTTAAAATTATATTTTATTTTCAAATAAGGATAAAAATATGTTTTGAACTAATATTAAATTTTTATTGTGTATAATTAAATTATTTTTATGATAGTAATTTTTTTATAATTTTTAGTGATTATATAATTACCTCAAACGCTTGCACAATGCCGACACATATTTATTCAATTAGTGGAAAAATAAATTAAATGATTTTAATAATATTAAAATTAATAAAATTTGGATTAATTATTTTGTTAAATTAATTTTATATATGAATATATCATATTAGGGATGTGTTAAATGATTATATTAGAATTACTTATTTGTATTGATATATTTGAAGTTAAATTAAATGAAGTGTCAAAAATGATATTAATGATATTTTATAAAAATATGGGGATGTGATATGCTTGAAAATTTCATTACTTTTCCATTTATGATAAAATTTTCTACACAATTATAACCCTGTAATAATTAAAAAATCATTAGCATGGTTAATATTAAAATTAGTTTACCAAGGGGTTAAACTAAAATACAAGGTTTAAAATAACACCAAAACCTCTCTTAGTTTCATTGGATGACGTTATTTTAAACTTATACTATTTTTATTTTAATATATGGATATTTTGAAGCATCTTTATTGCGAATTACTTAGTTATATTTTATTCTTTTTATTAATTCCATGTGTGCCATTTCCCTACCTTATAAAAGGAGACCCCTTCCCTCTCTTCTTTACACAACTTTAAGCAACCTATATCTACCAATACCTACCCATTTATATTCCAAAAATACATAGACACATACTAGAGGTTTGGTTATTCTTAAAATACCAACCTGATGGTCCTTAAGAGGATATCTAAAGGTGTTGTTTCCAATAAGAGGTAATCACCTTAACCAGTCACTTTCTTTTTAATTATTCTTTTACCTCCTATAAATATGTTGTATTTGTTATAAAATAATAACTTAAGTACCCTAAATATAATTAAATTTTATTATGATTATGAAACCATAATTATCCACCCTATTTTTCATCAAATGTAAAATGTTAATGTCGCTCGTGCGTACATGTAGACTATCACCTCCACAAAGCGATGCGATTCGTTTTTCATTTACGCTTTACATGTATTGTTATAATGGTAGATTTAATAAATATATAGGATATATATTATATAATAATTATTTTGTAAATTTAAATTATTATTTACATTTCTTTCATTCCATTTTTCAAAAATTTATAATAACATTCATGCGTACGTGCGTCCTACCGTCTCCATGAATGGTGTAATTAATTTTTTATTCTCTACCTTTTATGTATTAATAAAAATAAATATATATGATATTTATATCATGATTAAAAAAATTATATGATGTGACCATGATCAACATACAATTACTAAAATTACTTACTAAAACATACATGAAAAACGAAGTTGTTATTACATGGAACAATGATTTTACCAAGAAATTATTAATAAATGGGTTATGAAAGATAATAAATAAACTATATATGATATGATATATATAATTATATTTTTTGAATATATTTATAATAAATATTTATTTATTATACATGAGTTTCAAACATGTATGAAGGAAGTCAGACCTGTGGTAAGGGTTTATTTTATAATCTAATAATTTTTTGGGATTATTTATGTAAAAGTATATGTTGGGGAAATTATTTGATATTTATATATTAAACCAAATATATTTTATTTTCCTATAGTTATTTCTAGAAATTATAATTTTTCCTTTCATTTTATTCTCTTTAAGTATTCAAGATATTGAAATATTGTATTTATAGAAAATTGACCTTGTTTTTCTACTCGGTCAGGAATTTTTCTCTTCCATGTCCATATTTTCCAAAAAATGTCTATAATAATGTTTTAAATATTATACAATTATTTATTAAATAAATTTTAATCCATGTATTAGTTTTTACAAAATTGTTTAAAAATAATCTTCTTGTCATTTTCCAAATGAGGTATTTTTTAATGTTTTTATAAAAGTGTGAAGGGAATGTTTTTTTAACTTATATAGAATGAATGGAATTTCCCACCACCATGAATGCTCATTTATTTGAAGTTTTATTTAAATTTTTACAAGGTTATTTTTAAAAAAAATTGTCCTTAATATTTTGGAAATTTTTCTATTTTAAACAAGTTATTTCAAAGTGAAAAAGGTTATTTTTTTCAATAAATTTTCCAATTACCTTTTGAAAGTATTTTTATCTATTAAAATAGTCTTTGTTAAATATTATATTTTATAAAAGATATACTATAATGATACCATACACCATATTTTATGTATGGTTTGTTATTATATTTATTTGGTAAAATATTGACATTTTTTATGCGAGTTCTTCCAGTATGTACAGTTATTAATTTTTAAGGAATGTTGATTAAGTTGTTTTGCTTATTCATATGATGAATGCATCAGACTTATTAATTGATGGTTATGTCCTGGAATTACATAGCCCTTGATGAATTGGTAGTTTTCATGAGACGAACTAAGTTAGTTATTTGGATAAAGTCTTACCCATTTATGTAATATGTCTTGGAATGAGACTTTAATGGTATGTTATAGATGTCTTATCATGAGGCCTCGACGGTAAGTTTCAAATGTCCAGAATTATTAATTTCGTCATTATTTAATTAGTTATTGATGACCATTTGATTATTTTAATAGTTATATTATCTATGTATAATTTTCTAGATAATGTGATTATTTATATGTCATTGTTTTATTATCATTTATTCAGGCCTTATTATCCAATGCCTTATTATCTTCCATTATATGCATAACCTTACTGATCGCATGATCTCACCACTTTCTTATGTTTCCTTTCCCTAGGATGATAGGAAGTATACTGTGATTTATTTAAAAGGATATTATAAAGATAATAATGAATTTCTCAAAGAAAATACATTGTTGTATTTTAAGTTTTCAAATTTAATGTGAGATTCAAGAATGTATTTAGTTTTCCAAGACTACTGAACTATTTAGTACTTTGGGATGTGATCACTTGTATCTAGTTCTATTATAATAAACTAACCACCAAACCTATGACACTAGATTTGGGGCCTTTAAAGTTGGTATTAGAGGAAATTTTAGTAGAAATAATCGGGAACTATATTTAAGAAAACATAGATTAAGGAATATATATATTTGACTGAATTTAAGGATAATTATTAGTATATGATAGAAACCTAGTTTTTTGTAAGGTATATATTTTGTGGTTTTTCTAGAAATACATAATTTTCAAGATACTACAAGTGGATGTGGTTTTGGCATAGATTTATATTGGTGTAATAGTCCTAAAAAGAGTTAGTTGAGTATATCTCGATCATCATTACATTGCATGGTGATTGTGACCTTTATGTGAATCTGGTTCTACACGACTTGGGGATGTGTTTGGGTTCATTAAAATTTTATTTACAAACCATTATGAAATATTTTAATTTATTTTTAATATTTGAGAATATTCCCAAAGAAACCAAGTTTATGATTCAAAGATTAATTGTGCATAAAATTTCAATTTATGTTAAGTGCTTCACTAGTTTCAAAATTATACATTATGTTTTGTAATGTTAAGATATAATCTAGTGTATTCCATTTTTTAGAAATGGAACATAGTGGAAGGAATGGGAACTATATCAATGAACTTAATCCATGTAGGTATTTCCCTCCTGGGAAAGATAATGATGTTAGATTTGGAGATGAAACTAGTGATAAATAAATAATAACTATATTAGGGAAGCTGACATGGGATATAACTAACAACCTTTATCATATTAAATAGCTTTTTGATTGATAACATGTTGTAACAATGTTAGACTGCTTCATGAATCAATAAACTCTATCATTCAATGGGGCTACAAATCCATTTGTAGTTGAGCAATGGATGGGTTACTTAAAGAAGATATTTATCACTTTGAGAAGTAATGTAAGGGAAAATATTTTCATGGTATTTTATTGTCTCTCAGAGGATGAAAATCAATGGGGCCATTGATTAAAAACGCTAATAATGAAGAGGAAATAGAAATCATGGAATTAAATAATTTTAAGAAACTTTTATTGGAAAAATATTTTCCTCATGAAAAATTAATGGATATAGAAAGAAACTTCTTGAGTCTAAGAGGAAAATAAGAGGAAAATTTTACTAAGTATGAAGATAACTTTACAAGGTTATTAAGGAATGATATAGACTAGGTATGTAATCCAAAGAGAAATATTAACCACTTATTTCATGTGATTAATCTAATCCTTCATAGGTAACTAGTCACCAAAACATTCTCATCATATGAGGACATAGTATCATGTTCTATCAATATAGATAAATAATTCTCCTAGACTTATGTATTTGAATTAAAGGGAAGAAGAGGATGATAGAGAAAAAATGGATCAGGAGAATAAGAGAGAGGAATTTTAAAACATGTGATACTTTTGGAAGGAAACACCTTGGTACATTCTTAAAAGGAAAATGATTTTTCTTCAAGTGTGTATAAAAAGGTATTCATGATCATGAATTAAATGGTAAGTGATAATCCATCAAAGTATAGTGCTTTAACTATAAGAAGATAGGGCACTATTCCAACCAACTCTCAAAACATAAATGGAACTTCCCACAAAAGAAACCAAGGAGATAATTCATGCTTATCAAATTATTATAGCTGATATGGAAGTTCCTAGAGATGTGGTGAAAGGTACACTTATCATCCAATTATTTATTTTGGGGTTAAGTGGTTAAGAACTACCCCCACTGACTTATACAATCTCTATAACTTTAAATCTCACCAAACTGATTCCCCTTAGGCCTGGTCATCACTTATCTTTCTAAAATAGGTAAGAGAACCTATTCTTATAATTTTAACACCTACTTTACCACCTTATAATATATATCATGGTAAAATGATACCATATTTACTTGTTATGAATCATTAATACCCTTCTCAAAATAGAGATACTTCATGAATTAATTTCCTTTAAAAGTTAATATGAAGTAAAAATACCTATAAAATTTAAAATTGTATATTATTATAGATCATCCAAGTTTTTAAAGCTCTATAAACTCCCAAAACATTACAAGTTATAGAATATATTAATGAAATTTTTCATAAAAGGATAGTGTAAATCTTTCTATGAAAGTTTTCCTTCATACCAGTCTAACTCCATGGTTTTCTACCATTTATATGCCACACCCTCTATTTTAGAGATCACTAGCTCCACTGGAATCTCTCTTAGGGTCCCAATACATTAAAATTTTAATATTATAATATGAATATAATTACTAGCATATTAAAATTCCAAATCACCCTCAAATATTGGGTAGAACTACACTAGAAAATCATGGAAAACTTTAGAAACTCACACTTCTCTTTTTGTTATCCCTTTATCAAAATTCCTAAATACTCATAGAATATCTGATACAATGGATAAATCTACTAACATGATAACACAAAAAGAAATTACAATTTTTTTTTTCATCATCCCTCAGATGATAGTCACTCATCCATCATCCTATGAAAATAATTTTTCACATCAAAATAATAGTTATAAAAATTTATCAGTCACAACATTGAAAATCATTAAAATACATGAATTAACTATCCACCATAATCCTGAGGGTTATTTACTATACATTCATATACCAACAAAAAAATGTTATTTTACATCTATAATCATTAAAAAATCTTTATGAAGCATTTTTCCATGAAATTCATGATGTGGTCCTTATTAAGATGACATAATTAAAGTTTTTCAAAAAAAATATAACTCAGTTAATTAACAATATATAAATATTATCTCCAAGTGTTTCTAGATTAATAATACATTGAGTGGTGGAAATCCATTAAATAATCAGCTAATCTAATGTTTTCATGGTGAGAACATTTTATCCTGAATGTACCACAGATCCGATATAAATATTTGGATTCTTTTTTTATGAACTTATAGACATATTTTAGATATGAAAAACTTATAATATGTGTAACCCATATTTAAGAGATGAACCATTCCAATAAAATTTATTTTAAGGCTTGTAGATCCTAAATAGAAACCCAAATCAAAAGTTATGATCATTTCAAGTAAGATTCCTAATGAAAGAGTTTTATCAAGTTTTTATCAGCATCTTAGCAGATAAAATTCATGTTCTTTCATTATTGAAACCTTACACATGACTTGTTTAAATATTATGAATATTCCTAGAAACATTCCTTCATATATTCCCCATTGAAGTCCTATGTGCTCCCACTCATCCAATATTATAGGCACACCCAAATTTTAGACATTCTGTACACCATAAGTTATGGATAGATTCTTGGAGTGGTTATTTTAAGGCACATAACTACCTAAAATTATTATCACAAAAATATAGGAATCTAGAATGGGGTTTTGGATAAAATTACCCCAAGCCTCCCATTTTGATAAAAAAAAATTTACTGAGGACCCATGAACAAATTCCCCTGACTAACCATGAACATAGAGCCCTATCCTACATGCCTAATATTTACCAAAACTCTCCCTCATGTTATTTTAAAATCAAAACTAAGGATAATTAGTTGAAAATATAGATATTTTGGTCATCCAAGGTTTTTAACACCTCAAACCCTCATGAAAGACTAATTCCCCTAGACCTCCATGTAGACTAGGGTGAAATACCCCTTTTGAGGAGAATATCTCAACAAGTAGGTCAAGGAATAATGGGTTTGAGGATAATTCAATCTAGATCCACACTCAAATTTCAATGGATCACTAGGGTTTCCCATTATCCAAGGTTACTTCTATTTGGACCCACATCCATCCCTCAAGTTCTCATTTGGATTCCCCAGTCACCTGAGACACCTACTTGGGAAATTTTTACTAATTTCACTCTAGTTCTCCATAAAAACCCTATAACACTAACTCATCCAGGTTTCAGCACAAATATAATGGTTTTTCCTAGATCCCATAGATTACCATAGGCTCAAACATCACTCAAGTCACCTACCTAGACAAAACCCTTTCACTTTACCAAGTGTCCTTTTAACCAAAATTGATACATACTACCAAGGTCTTTTACCTTCAAAAGTGGATTTTACTAACACCTGTCTTCTAGGCCTCCAACCTAGTGTAACCTAAAATACCTCCACCTACACCATCTTCTAGAGAAACCAAAAAGTAACACTCATGCATAAGTTACATACTAAAATATTTCTAGTAACTCATTCCTAGAGGTCCTATTTGTATGACCTTAAACTACATTACATGATGATCTTATATGTGAAACATTAAAAGGAACACTAATGGTATTTATCACATGATATTAAAAGGTATGAAATTTCTATTTATACATCATTGAACTATGTGGGTTTTAAATCCCCTTTATAGGTATACATAGGAATCCACTTTTATTGGGTCAAGACCTCCATTACAACACTCTATACCTCTCCTAGATGGTATTAAATTCTAGAGTTCCTTATTATAATACTTTAAACTATATCCTAATTAAAAATTTAAATTAAATTTGAGACTATATAATTTCCCTAATAAAGTGTTCCTTTAAATGAATTATTATAAATTGATCACTTTTTCAAAACGGTAATAGGTTTTTTATTATAAGTATTTCAGAAATATTATTAAATCTATAATATTATTCATGAATTATATGAGGTATGCATAATTATATAAATTGAATTGGCCATTCTATATAATGTTGAGTTATTTTCATTTGTATATTACAAATTTATAAAGTGTGGTATGATGAGTTTAGTTATTTCTATCAATTCCAACACTAATCTCACATGTTATCCTTGATGTCATCCCTGATGTTTATTAAGTCTAACACTAATCACACATTCTCATTCAATTAGGTTAGGTATCCAAACTATCCTACCTTTCACGTGTAGAGAATGTTTCAAAAGGAATTATTTACACTTTTGTTCCCATACATACCCAAGGCACCTTTATAATTCCATTATCCACTGGACCATATATTGCATAAATATCATTAATATCATATAAAGAATATTCCCATGATTACCTCATTACATCATCCACACGCCTAGACGAAATCTCTCAAGGGACATCATAACTCACAAATATATATTGTATTATTATTAAAATATTTTATATTGCATTCTATCTAAATAAATGATAGGTAAATTCATATCACTACACTTTTAACACACTTGACACCATCAGTATGGATTGTATCTAGCCAATAAAAGGTTCCCAAACCTAATCACTCAAGCACACCTCTAAAAAACATAAAACACATCTTAAAAAGTAATGTTTATGATTCCATTATCTCATAATATTAAATAATATTTTGATAATGTCCCATACTATATTTCCCATCTACCTAAAATTATCCACATATCCATACCACCCACTCTAGGGTAATCTCCACACTCATGTGTATATCATGATAGAATCACTATCAATCAATTAGTGTCATGGAGTTCATTATATTAAGTTTTAATTAATTAATGTTCCACTAATAAGTTATTCAATAAAACATAAAATATTTTATTATTATTATTTTAATTAACCCAAAACACATTTTTTGAAAAATCATTTTCCTATCACACAAAGTCATGCACATATCATGTGAACCTACATGCCAAGTACGATTCATGTATGCACAACCATGGGATAAGAGTAAAATAATAAATCATAACTTATAAATATAATACTTTATAAAACATCTCAACTATAATAATGAAAATCAATAACCACAATCCAAACTCCTAGATAGCTTGGATTTCTACCCATACTGACGTTGGCAGGGTATAAGCATAAATTCTATCCCAAGTTCCAACCTACCTATTTACATATACCAAGCCAAAAACATAATAAAAATTTAAAAATGGGATTTGATTCTATTTTTTAATTCCATATATAAGAACCTATCTATCATATTGATTTAGGTAACCATGTGACCTTATGCACACCTCCTAAAATGCTAGGGGATGCCGACAAATAATGAGGTAAAGATCTATATTGTGGTGAAACTTTGGATCCATCATGAAAAATAAATAACAATAAATAAATAAACATTATTAAAACATAAAATTATATTACACATGTGTAATAATAGTGAAATTATATCCAAAATAAATAACATATATCATGTTATAACAAAATGAATGCTTTCAATGCCATATAATTCATACATCATGAAAGTGATCGCCTAGTGGGATAGTAATATGTATGTTACATATAAAAAGAAAAAAATAAATGGATACACTACTACCAAATTTCTCATCCTCGCCTCAAAAATTGTCACCCCTTGCGAGCATCTCTATCTTAATCACATGTACTAGGGTACCTACCAAGACTCTAATGTTAAATATAAGGTATGTATATCCATTAAGGTGTGTGTTTTGGGTGTCAGTATGAATATAAATAGGAAAAAACCAATGGTACCCTAATATAATACAAGATATATGATAATGAATTCATAATATAATATGAATAAATAACAAATAACATGCACCATGTGAATCACATCATTTCATGCTCATGAAACTAGTGGATACTGCTTGCTTTGACATGTGCTGGTAAATTATGAGTAATTACCAAGATATAGAGTTAGTATCTCATGCATGGAATATCCACAATATCATATACTATTACTCTTGTATTTGTATCGTTATGGACATGTTCATCTCTAGGGTAGAGTGCTAAAACATCAATAGAGTCCTTGGAATAATGGGTGGCATGTATGTATCCCACCCTTGGGTAATCATATGAATAATAGGATATAAGAATTATTTATATCCCATGGATTGTTCCATATCACCATTGGAATAATGTACATAACCATCCCATTAAAATTTTCCTCTTGATAATAGGTTTGACATACTCACATATGGAACCCAATAGTAGTCATTGTCACTACAAGTGGTATGTATGTATTTGAATCGTTAGAAATGATCCTCTTAATATAATTTTTAGTATACCTATATATATCCACATGAGTGGTCCTCATCATGATGGGTGGAATTTATGTTTCTAACCCCCTATAATGGTTTGATAAATAGAATACATGGTATACTCATATTGGACCCCAAGAATAGTCCTCAAAATAATGGGGGGTATGTGTGTGCCCAACCATCTAATAATATCATCAAAGTGGAAGGTAAAAAATAGTTATACACATACCTTAGGATCAATTAGTATAATATGTAAACAAAAAATTATGTGAGTAATAATAATAATAATCACATGGCACCACACAACCAAATGTCACAGTCCATTGGCTAATAACCCATTACACATCATGTGTTAAGTATCATGATGTACTAATCATCTATCCCTTGGTTAAAGAAAACTTTTTCTTATATTTCATCAAGTATTCCTATGATCTCAAATAAAATCTCGTTCATCCTGATAATACACTACATCTATTAATGATCATCTCTCATATGAAAAACGCATCTTTAATATAACTCTCTACTCACATGCCTAAATATTTGACATAAACCTATCACCTTAAAAATAATACAATGTCATACTCTCGGTATGTAGACTATCATGGTCACACTAGAGTAACCTTGATCTTTATAAAAAGACCATTTTCCACTCACATGTCACCACTCAAGTGGTGATATGGCCTTAAAGGTTAATACATAACCTTTCCATACATGAACCCCTTAGAAAAACCATTCATTGGGCCACTAACCCACTAGTTTACCGATATTATAATACCTTACATGATTACACTGGACATTATGAGCCCCCATATGATTATTCTAGTTCAAATTCACAAGACACAACTCCCAGTGTACCCAATTAATAAAAGGATAATTAATACAACATGCTTCTTAATTCACAAGTAACACAATATAACCAAGTATTTTAATTTAAAATGATTCATGAAGTGACACTAAATTCAATGGAATTTATTTGTAATATTTTACACAAGCCTAATTTTTTCTACCTTTTCTCTCCATATCCACCCAATCCCTATTGGTTCTGATTTGGATATTTCACACTCACTTATCATATCTTTCATATCACGTGACTCATTAAAACACATATAAAGAAAAATAAAATTATAGGTCCACCTAACTCTATCTATTAAGAGTTAACTCACCAAATATTATAGGTTGATTCATCCTCAATTTCTTGATATCAAGATTTGTTTCCCAAAATTCCAAAGTAGGTATTTAGAATGGAAAACCAACAAGTGGAGATATAAAGATTAAACTAAGTGTTATGGGATGGTATCCTTATTTCAATAATAATAATACAACTGAAGGATCATTGATTCAACATGGTATGGTAAGTTGGGAGTATTCTAATTGAAGAGGAATAAAGAGAGGGGGGACTAGATTGGTTGTTTCATATAGGAGGAGGAGGATGAGGTTGATATATAAAAGGATATTAACCCTAAATTCCTAAATAATCCCTCTATCTCTTAATTAGTGTTCAAGGATTCCGTAGGGACTCTATTAACACTCACTAAAGTTTTAATGAATCATCTAGTCCCTGATGCCCATCACTAGGCCCCAGGTGGTGGGTTTTGTGCCCACAAGTTAAATAGTGGATTTATAAAGGACTCCCACTAGTGTTTCAATGGTAAATTGTTGATCTTCTAAAAATTTTATATTTCTCCTCTTTCCTATAATTTCTCCTCATGGGATCCTCTAAATCATTCCAAAATCAAATGTGAACATATTTAATCATATAAAAACCAAAAATAAATCAAATCACTCACTCAATGACTTTTAATCCATTACAATAATGCATCTCATTTGTGTTATTTACACTCTTTGTGATAGTCTTCAATCTATGGCACATTAGAGGTGGGTTTTGGGGGTTATCATTATTATTTTCACTGGTCCTAGGAAAGGTATCATCGGAGATGGGTCCTGATATTCAAAATATATTAAAAGAGTCGATTAGTATGAGAAACTTGTGATTAGGATGATTATTATCAATTATTAGCATTCTATAGACACTATTTTTTATAAAGATCTAGTTTTTTAATCTCCATTGAATGAAAAATAAAAATATGTTGAAGGGTTTATAATTTATTAATGTAAAAATGATCAATAGTGAAAGTAACTCACTTCCCTTCCCTATTATGCTTTGAAGAATATGCTTACAAGATCAAAAATCAAGTCCTTTATTGAAAATATGATTATGATTATATGTGAATTTTGGAATTGTATTTTCATTTTAGATAAAAGGAGTGTAAAAAAGGAATTTGAGACTAATGTGTCTTTGTCTAGATAGGAAAACAATTACTGGATAATGACTATGACCCTTTAGAGAATTTTATAAAGTACCAATAATATAATATTTTAAAATTATATGTTACAATTTTTGGGTAGATTTCATCTTGTAGGATTTCTATTGATGAATAAATTTACGTTAAGGATATAATCATATAAAATATAGATAATCATGTGATTTAAGTTTTTTCTAAAAATTTATTGTATCTCAAATGGAAATAGTGTTTTTAAGGATGTTTCACTCACTTAAGTTAGGGATTAAATGGTGTCATATTTTTTTATATTTTCTTTGTTGATTTTGAATTTAAGGTTTCATATTTTTCCTCTATTATAAGTAACACTACTGGAAATCAGATCTTTCCCAACACTTATATACACCCTTTCCCAACGGTTCTTCCAAACCGTTGGGAAAGAGGGGGTCTTTCCCAACGGTTTGGGAGAACCGTTGGGAAAGGGGTGTTTTGAGGCCCCTTTCCCAACGGTTCTCCCAAACCGTTGGGAAAGACCCCCCTTTCCCAACGGTTTGTGAGAACCGTTGGGAAAGGGGTGTTTTGAGGCCCCTTTCCCAACGGTTCTCCCAAACCGTTGGGAAAGACCCCCCCTTTCCCAACGGTTTGTGAGAACCGTTGGGAAAGGGGTGTTTTGAGACCGTTGGGAAAGACCCCCCCTTTCCCAACGGTTTGAGAGAACCGTTGGGAAAACTCACTCCAAATCCAACATTCACCTCCTGGAAATTTCCACCTATCCCAACGGTTTTGAGAACCGTTGGGATAGATTCTTTCATTTCTTCCAGGTCTGCTACCCGAGAACATTATATAAATCTTAATTTTAAATAATTATGATAATACATATATATATTTATGAAATTATGTTTACAAAAATGATGTTAGCTTAGTGGTTAAGTCGTTCGATTATAAACGAGGTGTCCTGGGATCAAATCCCAGCGGATGTTTTTTTTTAAATACATTTACCAACGGTTTTATAACCGTTGGAATAGATTTTCATATTACTTATACCAACGGTTTTAAAAACCGTTGGGATAGGTCTATACCAACGGTTTTGGGAAAACCGTTGGTATAGACCTATCCCAACGGCTTACTTCGCAACGGTTCTCCAAACCGTTGGTATAGGCTATACCAACGGTTTGGAGGCCTATACCAACGGTTCCAAACCGTTGGTATAGGTTAGTATTCTACTAGTGTAATGATTTTAATAAATATTTCCTTTCATGAAAAAATAAATGAATGGATATAGTTGTGAAGTGATGATAGTAAATAAAAACCCAGTAAACCCTAGATAATATGCATAAAAAAATTATCATAAAATCATGTTTCAATAATAAGCATAGAAGATCATAATGCATATAGATATCGTGGTTCATGTTCTTAACAATCCACCAATGATGCTTATCCATACTTGCTTCAAGTTATACTTGTAATATCTATATGAGGGACATATATTTTTAATAAATAATATTCTATTGTTCCTAATAATAGATGGATCGAAATATAGTCATAGACCCTAGACAAAATGATATATATAGATTTATCCTCTCATGTATGTTACTAAGATAGTATGATATACAATCATGACCCTAGGTTGGATATTCTAATTAAATATTAACCTTATCTTATACGTAACCAAGAGGGTATGTCTTATAGTCATGACCCCCAGCCGGAAGGGGGTTTATGGATTAAATTCCCCTATACATAACCAAGAGGGATCTATGTATTGACATGGTACTTGGAAAAACATATAAAAGATAGTGTAATCTCCCCCTGTTTATGAGCTAATATGGATTGATATGTATTCAAGGTCTCCTGGTTGATTAAATTTTATATAGTGTAAACTCCACTTACTCAAAATTCAAGAGGGTTTGGTGTGAATTAAATGCTGAACAAACTAAAGGTTTTTAGATAATTTTAATCCTATATTAAAATCAATAGTTCACATTGGTTCTTAAACCATTGGTCAAGAAAGAAAATAATATATCTCATTGAACCCATGTTCCCTAGTGAGAGAAAATAAAAACACTCAAATCTATTAACCCTTTGGATCTCAATAAAAAATAAACTATATTATCATCCTATAAAACCTCAATAAACAAAACAAATATTGATTACATAAATTTGATTTATCATATTTCTAAGCACTCACTCTCCCAGGTCAAGGAAAGCCTCATATTTACTATTTCAAGAACTTTCTCATTCAACACATCATTTTCAGGATGTAGTCTGAAATAATAATAAATAATATTAAAAAGGGAACAAATGTGGGTGATTAAAGAGGATCCATATGAATAAGAATTGTATCAATAAAATATTTACTAAATGAGCAATCAAAGTGGGTTTACCAAATAAAATAATGTATAAAAAACATTTTTTATGGCCTTACTTACCCTTGATAAATTTATCATCTCTTATTTCACATTATTCTCCTTTTTATTTCAATTCTTATATTATTTACATACCAAGAATATTCTTATAAGATAATAATGAATTAAAAAAACATAGAAATAGTTTAGAATAATTATGAGAAACTATATAAACCACATGTTAGTAAATCATCAAGGTTACCCATCAATAGAAAATAAACCAAAAATAATAATAAGCAAGAGGTAAGAATATACATGTTTTCAACAATACATAATAGTCATTTAAACAACATATTACTTACTTATCAACCAAAATAATATCATATCTACATAGCTAAATTTGAACATATAATCACATAAATTCATAATTAATATAGTTGTATTAACATTACCACTCATCATATAAATTTCAATGAATCATATGAAAATATCATTGATATGTCATGTATTCATTGAAAACATTTCCTTTAAATTATCCCCAAAAAAATAAACAATATAATTAAGTGGAAAATAATTTAATTTAATCAAGGTGATTAGAAATTGTTAAATATCATAAAAATAATAAAGAAAATTTTTTATCTTATAAAAAATTGGTCATAATATTTAAATAGAATTTTGGTTATTCCAAAATTAATATTCCTCTAAAATAATTTAAATATATATCATAATAGATGATTCTTAATGTTTCATAATTTCATGGACTATTTAGGTCCCCCTTTAGGTTTCCTATATATGGTATCCCATATCCCTATGAATATGCATGCACACACATAACACCATTAACCTAAAGATAATCAAGGGTCACCTATCTAAACCCATCTGATGTATTCAGTAAGAAAACCACCAATTGAATCATCTTTATTGAAGAGATCTAAATAAAATTACCCAAAAAAACCTATTTAATTATTTTAAACTAGACAATGACCTCATGAATGAGAAAGTGAGAAAAACTATAGGTCTTTCCCTAATCTCTGATTCTTAATTCCATTACCTTTGATGAATCTAAAAATACTTTCATAGTGAAGGATTTAAATAAAAGTGTAGGGAAAAGGGGATGTAGAAAATTGAGGGTGAAGGCCCTAGCTTAGACTAGACAAATAATTATAAAGACAACATATTTCTTTATAAAAAATAATTATGAATTCCCCAAAGTACTCCCAATTAAAATTAGGGGTCGGGATTCCATTGGATTCCTATTGGATCCCAGCAAGATTCAGATAAGCCACTGGATTTTGGGTGTCATTCTATCAAGTTCCCTCTAGGGTGACAGTAGTTATGAAAAACCTTTTCCCAGATCCTCAAATTCCTGGTGACCCGCTAGGATCATGATAGAACTTTTATTATTTACACAAATTACAAACACTTATACATTCCATAAATTTTTTAAATTCTAACTCCCCTAACCAAATTCCACCAAAAATACACTTTAATAAAATTAAAACTAAAAATTTTAAATTTCCTCTCCAAATCTAGTATGGGTTTTATTTCATTTGCTTCCGAATTTCAAAACTTAAATAACTATAAAGGATCTCAGATGTGACACTAATTTATTATTTAATACAATGACCTCAACTAAAATTTTTCAATCTTTATTTTACTCATCTTTATTATAGAGGTCAAATATTTAATGATTTTTTATTATTCTTTTACCATGAACTTTAATTCAATAAATTATTATATATTATCATAATTTCCATATTTCAAAGATTCATCTTATTCCTCAATTATTTTTAACCTCGTTAATTACCAATTCATGTAATTATTGTAATCACAATCAATAAAATTGGATTTCTTTACTTTATCACTTTATTTGCCTAATTCAGTCAAGCCTTATTACAACTTGAATTGTAAATAAACAATGCCTACTTACTTATTTTCATTATCTTTTATAGATTCATTGTATTCTTTTTACCAATCATTGAAAACATAGCATCTTCATATTAAATTTTTTAATCCTTTACTTATTTAACTTCATATTCTAGTTATTTATATTCTTTATAAAAAAATCCTTTATTAAATTCATTTTTATAATTTCATCTGAAACTATTTATCTTATTATTAGGTCTTCTAGGTGTTTACTTATCATAATTATAATGTAATTTCTAGAGAAAATTTCCACAAATATACAATTTTTTGCATCTAAAATAAGAAAGTGATTGATATGATTCAAATTAATATTATCCTATTTTAGGATTCATTAATAAAAATATCATTAACTTATCCACTTTGTCATAAAAAATCATCAATTGTGATATTCTTTATATTCATTCCTTATAATTTGTTTTTATCAAAGGAATATCTTCATTCATATAACCAATATGTTATAAAAATCACTAAAAAATATGTTTCAATTATGTGGTGGCACCAATAGGGTCACTGGTATGTATTTTTTATATATTACTTTTCTTTTTTAAGTGTTTTTGAAGTTTTTGAGGGTTCAAGATCAAAAATGAAAAATTTTGGGGAAAATAAGCAGTGTGCATGGTTAGTGCATGTTTAGTTGTGGTTGTGTGTCTAACCAAGCGAATGAGGGTGTGGGAAGGTAGTTCCATTTCACATGGTATCTATAAATTTTTTCAAACCATGTATTACCACCTAGGTATTCATGTGACTTAATTCAATGGACATGGGTGACCCACCTGGTTGGAATATGGTTTGAAAAACCATACAGCATGTCCATAATGCTTAAAAATAGTATTTTAAAAAAATCCCATATAGGATTTTATCTTCGATCCCTCCATTTATATCCATCATTTGAACCAGGTCACTCTATCCTTTGATTCCTTTATCCCTTTGGTCTTTGTGTAATTCTCCTTCAATTTTTGGTGGATTCTATCAAGGTTAATCATGATTTCTTCTTAATTTATCTTACTTCCCCTCTTCTATATTCTTCCTTTTTCCTAGGATGTTATAACCTTAATCTCCATGGAGGGGAACCTATGGTTTGGGTAATGTTTTTATGAATTTACTTGGGTTTTAGGTTAGTGCGGATCCCTTTTATCCATTCATATTGATATTTTGAGAAAGGTTATGGTGTTTAATCACTTTTGAGGTTGGTGTATCTACATAACAAGATATTTCATTTATATTACCTTGGTTATTGAGTTTTCATTTGATTTTTGATTAATCTTTATTATTAGATTGATTATTGAGGGATTTTATGCTAGTATAATTTAGGTTCTTGGAACTTGTTGAAAAAATACTGATTTCTCATAATTTCCCTTCTGAAATAAAATTTATGTTTACAAAGTTTTTGATAAAATGATTTCATGAAAACTATTTACTTTAAATGATATTTAAAAGAGACTTGGAAAGTTGATTTTTGTGAAAAACTTATTACTTGATCATGGTATTTTTTGTATATGATGAACATGGTTATCGGAGTGCATGGTAGAACATGGTTGTGTTTTTTTGGGTAAGTTCTTCCCTATAATTAGTTATGATATAGATAGGTTACGTTGCTAGTTTCCTTAATAGGATTAGACTTTTTAATTTATTTAGGTTCAGGTAGATCATCCAAGTAATCCCAGAGAAAGTTCTAAATTCCTAGATCTCATTGGTCAGAGATCCCCTATGTTTCACATCTTATTTGGATTTATTATAGCTTACTTTTATGTGATACCCATGTATGATTGATTATGAGAATACTGATTATTACTTATTTCTCTATGTTTTATTTTATGAATGTTTCAAAAACTAAAGTATTTATGAATTTTTTTTTTAAAGAAATGGTTTTAAAATTAATTTGTTCAAACTATAACTATTGGTTTTCATTGTGAAATGTGGTTTGTGTATTCATGGTGGTACCCTACTAGTATTTTCTACACTCACTTCATATTTCATTTGGAATATGTAGGTTTGGTTCCATATTAAATGGGGAAATTAAAAGAATTTTCATCTCATAGAAAAGAATCTTGATGCTCACATCATCTTTTGTAACAGTCGCCAAGGGGCACATAGAGCTAGTTTGGTCTAACATTTTTTTATTTTTGTGATGAAATTGAAATTTTGGTTTAGGAAATTGTTTGAATCTTATGTTTATTTATGTGACATCTTGAATTCCTATTTTAGTTATATTTTTATTATATTTATCATTCATTGATATTTTTTTTCTTATACTCTATTTGTTATGATTTATGATGTTATCATTATTTATTTATTAGTGTGGATGTAAGATACTTGGATGATTCATGTCATAATTTTCTAGGTGAAACCTTTACAACTAAGTTAGCATTGATACCCTAGTGTTATTCATCATCCCGGGGTGATCGATAACGAGCCTCGGTCCTTGTAGAGAGGCGACTAAGGTGACGTGGAAGGTTGACCCAAGTTGGTTTCTTATAAAATGGTATCAGAGACCTATTGTTATTTTGGAAGTGTGGTGGTCTGGATTAGGATCGTTGAGGATCAGGTGAGGATGTATGAGTGTTCCTGGATAGCCCTTATTTATACCAAACCTTGAGTTACCATGGTAGTCGTGATTTTTTGTTGGTTTATTATGTGATAAGATATTTGATGGTTTTTTAAATGGTTTATTTTTATTATGTGTTTTTAGATGATTTAAAAATTTATTTAATTGGTGTTCTCTTTAAATGAGTTATGTATTAATTGTATTTTTTTATGTTTTTAGAACATGCCACCCAGAAAGACCTTTGGAAATCGGAGTTAGGAAGCAATGAAGAATGCTCCATCGGTCAATCCTCATATTGACTCTTAGCTTATTAAATCAGTGATCAATAACATTAAATCTCTTAGTTTAAGTAATGATCTGAGGATATTTCAATCTATGTACCACTTCTAAGAGATATACAATTAGAATATTCCTACATTTAGAGGTGACTAGGGGGCCAAACACCAGAAAAGTGGTTGGAAAATATTGAATGCATCCTCCTATTCCTAAAAACCCTAAAGACACCTAAAATGGGATTTTCTACCTATGTACTAGAGGGGAAATACAGAATTAATGTAATTAGGTTGTGCTTGCTAATCTTTATGAATATGTTTCTTAGACTGGGTTCAAGAACATGTTTAACCAGTAACTCTACCTAGAGACTTTTCAAGTGATGAAGGATATGGAGTTCTAAATGTTGGAGTAGGGTGACCGATCTATGATGGAGTATTCCACACGATTATTTGAGCCAGTTTATCTTTCACTCAATCTCCTAGAAAATTACTACTTGAAGGCACATCATTTCAAGATTGTTTTAAAGTCAAAAATCATGACCAGAATTATTATTTTTTGATTTTAAACCTATGTTAAATTGGTTAATAAAGTGGTTATTATAGAGGAAAATATAACTAGACTAATAGGTATGATATTTACTCATAAAAACATGGGTGAAATCCAAATCTTCTGTTATGGGTACAAAAAGAAGTGTGAGTTGTCATGGTATGGTATTAGTGGGAGTGTTTAGTATCCCTCAGAGTCTATTTTAGCATATCCCATGGGAAGAAGGCTACTTACTTTCTTTCAGTGTATAATGGAAGAAAATTCCAACCAGTATTTCCATGAATATCTGAAAACTTATCATGGTGTGAATGCCTATTACACCTTCTTTGATACTTCAGGTACTTTTCTTGGCATATTGAAGTGGGTTTCACTTATATTAGGGGTTTCCAGGGGTAGTCATATGAATCAAAGGGTATGGGATCTTTTTACTAGGTGAAAGGGGACTCTAACACCATTAAGAATAATTAGAGTGGGTTTAAATATAAGTGAATATATATAGTTTATCATGAAATATATGGTTCATAGTTAGGGCCAGGAAACATCATAGATATAGTGTTCATTTCTTCATTAATATATTTAGACTTGTTTGACATAGGCACGTCACATTCATTCATTTATCGTAAGATGATTGATTCCTTAGGAATTTGATAAGAGTAAATTTCATGTCTTTGATATCTCCACACTATTGGTAAATAGGATAGATCAAGTGTTTAAGTTCTCTAAGTGTTGTGTAATCATCATCAGTACTAAGGTTGTTTGGAACATCTTAGTTATTGATCTGGACATCTTCAACCTTCTCTTCAACATGGATTGGATGGAGAGAATTGAGTCTTGAATCAACTAATACCAATGGAAGGTTTTTTTATTTATCATATTGGAAACATTCACATTTTCTAGGGTGATTGGGATTCCATGTCGAGTAGAGAAGATATGGTTATTCTAGTAGTGGGGTCTCTTTCATGTTAGTTTTTAAAGTTATTTATTAATGCCATTGAGTGGGGTTTAGGCGACCATATTCTATGGGAGGTGTATAGGTACCCCAAGGTCTTCCCTGGTGATTTTTCAACATTTCTAACTTTGTGTTAAGTATATTACACTATTTAATTACTCATCAGGATAGGCCTTGTCACTTTACCATATTATAGAATAGCCCTAGTAAAATTAAAGGAGTTGAAAGTTTATTTATAGGACTTTGAGAGTAAAGGGTTCATACACATGATCATGTCACCATGGGTATCATTAGTTATTTTTTAAATAAGAAAAATGGAAGAATTTTTATTTTTATTAACTATTGGAAGATAAACACAATGATGATCAAGAATAATTATTTGTTTCCCGAATCAATTATCTCTTTAATTAGCTCTAGGGTGACCAATGGTTTTCAAAGATAAACTTGAGGTTGTGGTGATATCAGTTAAGATTTATGTAGGTTTATATCCCCAATACATCCTTTCAGATCCGATATAGGAATTTTGAGTACCTAGTATTTTCATTTGGTCTCACTAATGCCCCTACAGTCTTTATAGAATTGATGAACTAAATTTTTCAATAGTACCTTGACTAATTCATAGTATTATTAATTGATAATATTTTTGTTTACTCTATGATGAATAAGTATAACAATTTCCAATTATAGGTGGTTTTGGGAACATTTAGGAACCATTTTCTATATGAAATGTTATCCCAATTCTAGTTATAGATTCATGAGGTGCAATTATTGGGTCATGTGGTATCTGAACAATGAATTTTAGTGGACCTAGAGAAGATCCAATATATGAAATCATGGGAGAAACCTAACAATGTATTTTAGTTTCTAATTTTCATGGGAATAGAATTATATTATAGATGTTTCATGTGGGATTTCTCCATCCTGCCATCCCCTTTAATAGCACTGACCTAGAAGGATGTAAAATTTGAATGGAGTGAGAAATGTTTGGAGTCTTTTAAAGAGATAAATGTATGGTTTATTTAATCTCTCATATTGATCAACATAAATATATGAATGAGTTATATTGTGTACTATGATGATTTAGGTATGAGGATAGTGTGTGTCTTGATGTAGGGAGATCACATGGTAGTCTATAGCTCACATCGGTTGTTCCCCCATGAAAAGAACTACCCCACTCATGATTTTCTGTTAGTAGTGTTGATGCATGATATGAAGACATGGTGAGACTACATATTTAGGGAGAAATACATTGTATACTTAGATCATAAAACCCAAAAGTGCATCTTTAACTAATTTAATCTAAATATCATGAAGGGAAAGTGGTTAGAGTACCTTGATACCTTTTATTTTGATTTAGAATACACTTTGAGAAAGGGAAATGTTGTTGTTGAGGAACTTAGTAAGGAATTTTCAATAAAGGTAGTGAAAGAGTCTATAGAAGAATGGGTTTTGATGATATTATCCATTAAGATTCATTTTTAAGTAGTAATTAGAGGAATCACTATTAGAAAAAAGCCCTAATACTGCAGTACAATATCCATGGTTTTTAAAACCATGGTTATAGGTAGCCTATGGCCATGATTTTTATAAATAGTGGATATAGGCCCACATGCAGTCATGGTTATTTGAAATAGTGGTGGTAGGTGGGTACATTAACAACCAAAATTATATGGGAACCACCCAAAAAAATTCATGAAATTGGAAATAAAGGATGATTTCCATAGTTTTAGAAAACCAAGGTAATATCCCTTACAAAAAATAATTATTTCCATGGTTTTAGAAATCCATGGTAATATACTTCCATAAATTCACTTATCACCATAGTTTTCGAAAACTATAGAAATAGCCCTCAAAAAATTAACCTATTGCCATAAATTTTACTGTGGTAATAGCCATCCCAAAATGACTTATTTCCATGGTTTTTAGAAAACCATGACAATATCCCTCTAGAAATTCATATATTTCCATGGTTTTTTAAAACTATAGAAATATACATCATGAAAATGATCTACTACATAGTTTTTTAAAACCATGGCAATAGGCCACCCAAAAATTACCTATTTCCCTGGTTTTTGAAAACTGGGTAAAAATCCCTAGAGAAAATGACATATGGTCATGATTTTTTAAAAATATGGCGACAACTCTCCCAAAAATAACCTATTTCCATAGTTCTAGACAACCATGGAAATAATATTTCATCCAAATATATTTATTTATTTTTCTAAAATATCAATAATTATAATTATATACAATTAAATATTCAATTATATGTATATATATATACATGTAGTAGAGTTCAGAATAGTGGTAAAGTGTTGGAAGGGTTATAGAAAAGGTTGTAGGATCAAACCTTGGCGGATTCATTTATTTTTTTCAAATTCTACTATCATGGTTTACTAAAATATGGAAATATGTGTATAGAATATAGCTTATGGCCATGTTCCACGTGGATCATGGCTATAGACAACCTATGTCCATGGATTACTAAACTGTGACAATAGGCATCGTTGTAATAGCCTATGTCCATAGTCATTATGGACTGTGTCTATATCCAACTAAGGTCATGATTTAAAATTATGGCTATAAGATAGACCTTATTGAAGGGAAAATAGGTTCCATGGTTCAAGTAAACCATGACCTTAATCTATAGCCACGGTTCTTGAGCCTATTTCAATGATTTTTAACCATGGAAATAGGTTGATTTTGTAGTTGTGAAGGGGATCAATGGGTGGTTTTGAATAGTTCCCAAATAACTTCCACCCTCGATGATCAAATCTAGATTGATTAGGTTGAGGATTAATATTTTCAATGGATAATAATAGCTTTAAGTAGTGAAGAGACCTCAGGTGCTTCATCTTGGTCTCTCGATGATACTCTCCATTTTCCTAACTGGTTAGTATTCCCTCTTGTCTGGAGGCAAGATGTGATAAGGAGTGTTCAAAAATCTAGTTGGGTCATTTACTCAGTAGCTACCAAGATGTTTTATGACCTAAAATTACGATATTGGTGGCTCGGGATGAAATTATCAATGGTGGACTCTATTTATCAATGTATCACTTTCCATAAAATCAAATCTAAACACTAGAAGCTAGCTAGGTTATTGAATCCTCTCCCAATATTGGTATGGAAATGGGATAAAATATCCATGGAATTTATTATATAATTTCCATGGTCCCCAAATAATAAGGATTCCATTTGGGAATTAATTTATTGATTAATTAAATCAACCAATTTTATTCCCATTAAAATGTTGATAAAAGTGGAGTAACTTGGATGCATTTTTTGTCCAAGTACTTACTTGGATTCATGGGGTTCCTTCAGAAATCATTTCATACTAAGACCCATGTTTCACATGCCATTTTTTATAAGGTGATTCAGGATTATTTGGTCTCTCATTTTAAATTAATCATTTCCTACCACCCACATACTGATGGCCAAACAGAGCGAGCTATCTATATTTTTTAAGATATAATCTGAGCTTACATCCTTGATTTTGGTGACTCATGGGAGAATCGCTTATATTTTTCTAAAATATATTTTAATAAAAGCTATCATGTCTTGATAAATAAGTTTCCCATTAAGTCCTTATATGTAAATCCATGTTGGTCCCCTCTCTGATGGTCTAAACTGGGTGAGTGCTTGTTGTTGGGACCTAGTATCGTGCAAGAGAAGATGAGAAATATTCATCTTATTCAAAAAAGGCTGGTGGTGGATTAATATCATCATAAATCCTAAACTATCCATCATCATTGTATATTTTATTTTGATATCATTGATTGTGTGTTTCTTAAAGTTTCTCCTTGGTTATGGAACTGTCATTTAGGGAAGTAGGGTAAGTTGAAGTTGTGTTATGTCGGACCTTTTGAGATTGTGCAACATCTTGGGAAGGTGGGATAACAATTAGCCTTACCATCTTAGATTACCTAAATTCATGACTTATTCAATGTTTCCTAGTTTAATATATGTCATCGATATCTATCAAACATGTCATAATGGGAAGGTGTGGATTTAGAACCCAACATCTCTATCATTGAGTAGCCAAAAAATATTTTAAATTTCAAAGTCAAGATGGTGTGGGGTAAATTAATCTCTTTAGTATATGTGTTATGTTATAATGGTCGATAAAACCATGAGAATTAAGAGTGTGAGGCCATGTTGATCAATTAGTGGCCTCACTTTTTTGTAGGAACTGAACATTGTGGACTTTCTGGGAGCATAAAGTGGCATGATAAGGACAATTGTGACACCCATCGGGTCAATGATATGTATTATTTTTAAATATTCCTTATATTTTAATTTTTTTTTGAGTTTTTAGGTGTTTGGGATAAAAAATGGAAAAAATTTGGGGAAATAGGCAGTGTGCATAGTTAGCACATGGTTAGTAGTAGTTGTGCACCTAACCATTTTGATTAGGGGTGTGGGGAGACAGTACCATTTTCACAGTCTCTACATAATTTTTCAAACCTAGCAGGATATCCCAGGTAATTTTTAAACTTAATTAAGTGGATGGTGATGACCCTCATGGTTTTCATAGGGTATGTAAAATCATGTTTCCAAACCATACATCATTCCCAAAATGGTTAGAAAATTGGATTTTTCAAAAATACCCCTATCAAGTTTTATCTTCTTTCCCCTAATTTCTCTTCCTCATTCAAACCAGATCAACCCAGCCTTTTCTTTCTTTCCCCCTTTTGTTTGGTTTGGTTCTCTATTGTTTTGGGTGGATTCCATCATATTTAGTCATGATTTACTCTTAATTTCACTTCCTTCCTTCCCCCTCTTCTATGTACCCCTTATTTATTTGGATGTTCTAACCCTAATGGACATGTGAGGGAAAAGAATAGGGTTTTAGGTGTGATTTTGATGAATTTAAATAGGTTTTATATTGGTGAGGATCCATTTTCTTCCTTATTAGTGATCTTTTGAGAAAGGAAATGGTGTTTCTCCACTTTTGGTGTAGGTGTCTCTACATACCCAAACTTTTCCTATAGTTTACACTAGTTTTTGAGCTTTACTTTTGTTTTTAATGAATTATCATGCTTGGATTGATTTTTTATGGATTTTATTCATGTATTATTGAAGTACATGGAACTTTTTGAAATAATAGTGATTTCTTGGGAGTTTCCTTTTGAAATAAAATGTGTGATTATAAAAAGTTTAATTAAGTGATTTCATGAAAACTCTTACCTTTAAATGATATTTCAAAAAAACTTTGAAAGAGGATTTTGGTTAAAACCATACTACTTTATTGTAGGATTTTTTAGGTGGAAATTTTAATTATGGTTTCTCATGGGAGACCATAGATGTGTGGGTTTTATGATGGGTGACTCTTTAACCTTAGTCATGAGCTAGCTATGGTCCATTTTCAATGTCCTTGAGAGGCCCAAGTTGTATTATTTGTTTAGGATCATATAAGGTGGATAAGTGATATGTGAGTGATTTTTAAATACATAGATCCCATTGGTCAGATCTCCCTCATGTTTCACAAATTATTTGGATTTTGTATAGCTTACTTTTATGGGATTCCCATTTATTGATTGATAATGAATATATTGATTACTACTTTTTTTTTCTTCATTATACTTTATGATTACCTATAAAACCAAAGGATTTATGAAATAATTTTCAAATAAATGGTTTTAAAAGAATTAATTTCAAACTATAACTATTAGTTTACATTATGAAAGGTGGTTTGTGGATTTTTGGTGTTGACTTGCTAGTATTTTCCTCACACAATGCATATTCCATTAAGTGTAAGAATATTTAATTCTATCTGAAATAATGAAAGGAAAAGTATTTTTATCACATAAAAGCTCATCTCTATGATCTCATCATCTTCTTTGATATGTTTTGGTGATCACCAAGGGCCGCATGGGGCTATTTTGGTCTAAAATTTTAAAATTTTGGTGGTGTAATGGACCATTTATCCAGGGACATTTTTGACTCTCATGTTTATCTATACAATATATAGACTTCTTGATTTAGTTATATCTTGATGTTATTTATTATTCATTTTGATGTTGTTTCATATACTCTATTCGGTATGATTTTTGTTATTTTCATTATTCATTTGTTAGTGTGGATTCTTGACCCCTATATGATCCATGCTAGTTTTTTTAGGGTGAAACCATTCCCACTTAGTTAGAATCAACACCCTAGCACAAGTAACCAACTAGGGGAAATCAATAACACACCTCAATCCTTGTCGCGGGTCAAATAAAGTGATGTGGTACATTGAACTGGGTTGGTTCATTATATATATATATATATAGATATATATATTCAATTAAAAATATTTTTAGATTAAAATAGGTAGTTAGTCTTCTCAAATCCTCATTGAGAACTTCTTTTACATGTAGTGGAAAAATTATTTTTAAATATAATAAATAATGGAGTTTATAATGTGCTGTATTGAGTATAGAGAGTGTGTCCAATAAATAAATAGATAAAGATAACATCCAACATTCAAAAATCTGAAGTAAAATAAATAAAAATGTCTAAAAAACCTTTAAATTATATTTGGTCTCTTATTATTCATCCTTTTAATTAGGTAATGCTTAGTATTGGTTCACTATGGTTGGAAAGGGGTGTTGATTTTTTTTGTTTATTGTGTCTCCTCTTAAATATTGATAAATTGATTTATGAGTTAAAGATGATAATGATAATTAGGATGGTAATTTTGAAGGCAGTTTTGGGTGTTGATAAACATGATAATATAAATATATCTTAAAACATAGAGTCAAAAAAAATTAGTTCTTTAGATTCTAGGTCTTAGAAATCCTATTTTGGTTACCATCATTAAATAATTATCCAATTATAAAGGTTAAAAGTTTATTCAAATATAAATGGAAATAAGAAATTTCATTAGGGAATATTAGTCAATAAGAATCATTATGTAGAAAATAGCATGAAAATCTATAACTAACATGATACTCTCATTCCCCCTCCAAATTATTCTTACCCAGTTTATTATATTTATTTAATTCATTCTTCCTTAAGTCAGTTTCCCCACAAGTTTTTACATCCTCATAAACCAAGGACACTCAAGAATCCATAACAAAATAACACTATAAAAGAATATGAGAAGATTTGTAGAATGAATCATAGAAATTCAGTCAAGTATATTATTCCATAAGATAGAATAATAGTTTAGAAATTTTCTACCTCAATGAAACAAAATAGGATCCCCAAAAAAATCACAAGAAAATTCCCCCAACCTATAACACATCATCCCCCGTCAAATTATTCAGCTACTTCCCATTAAGACCAAGCACAACCATTACCACATCCTCATAAATAGAAGAGATAGATAATAAATAAGAAAATAGAATAAATGATCTCATAAGATTAAGGGATAATTAACCACATGAATCCAAGGCCTAAGGATCATCCTAAAGTATATAGAATCACTAATAAGAGCAACCAATATTTTCAAGAGGTGCATATTTTGAGATGTGTGATGTGCATGTGGCTATAGAAAATTATCAAATGGTAGTCAAAGCCCTGTGGATAAGAAATAATATCATATAATATGATTCAATTATATCCAATATAAGACTAAATATATTGTTCAAGGGTTTTTAAGAAGGACCTATTAAAATCTTCCACTTCACTGAAGAACATGTGTCTATAGAATATTATCCTTTGGAAGTAAAAGACATATTATTGAGGTGCAAGATCTTATCTTTTAATTTAGTGACTTCCAAGAGTAGGTTTAAGATCTCATTAAAGATTTTATAGGAAGTACCCATTGTATACTGGTAGGATCCAATATAAAGAATAAATTAGAAGATTATAAATTACTCAGAATACTATTAATCTATCAAGATATGTTGAAGTATTTTCAGGAGATAGCCTCTTGTATTCACTTGTGTAATAGTGGATATATGTGTCTCAAAATTTATTACTCTTTCATAACGCACCCCCATTGGGAACCCCTCATGGGATTATAATTAATATTATATAATCCCTTAAATCCCACCGCCAATAGGATATAGGTTAGCGACTAGCACTGAGGGTATGAAACACATGAATATGAATCATTACCACATAATCCTGGAAAAATATAAGGAAACCTTTCAATAAACTCTATAATATAAAACCAAAAAAAATATCCCACAATTCATGTGAATTTAATATAGAAACAAAGTATTCAAAATACAATACCAAAAAGGTAACTCCTACGGTAGAAACTTCACTGAAAACTTAAAACCTCAAGCTAGTAATGTCTATCTTGGTCACCAACTCCCTCCTCAAAAATATAAAATTAGAGTTATTTATATGGGTTATCATACAAGTATACTTAGTTGGATATTCCTCAATACCTATTGTGTGATGTGAAAGAATCATAATAATTCCTTAGTGAATAAATATTGTAACTAACTCGCACCTACATCATGTCATCTATCACCCAACCTCACCAAGACCCACTCACCAAATATCACACCCAAGTATAATAATATAGTATCAAAAGAATATAGTAATAATATACCCTAAAACTAGTTACCCAATGGTTTTTCTCTCTCATGGACCAATGTAAAACCTCATGGTTCTCTTATCCCTTTCACAATTGTGACATTGCACATCATATCCATATCACCACCATACACTACATACCATAACCTTTTCATAATCATCATAACATATCTACCACCACATACCACTGCTTAAACAAAATTGCATAATAACCACACATCATAGCCTTATCATAGTAGGGTAGCATAAACATCAAGGACATTAACCTTATTCCCTTATCCTACCATGCATGTCCCCCCACCTTATATCATCATCACAACTTTGTAACCATGCCATCCAGTATATTCATAATATAACCTTAAACCACTACATCCCATATGAATATACCTTCCATGATCCATCACTACCCATACTACACCTGAAAGGGAGATCACAAAAGAGGGGGTAATCAACCATTTTCCCCCTAATCAACCAAGATATTGGGAGAACACCCAGAAATAAAAACTTTTTGACAAAGATAAGGTTATCCAACTCAATTTGTGGTGCATAAGAAATCAAGAGAATATAAAAAATATATAATAGTTATTCATAAGAAAACCCAAGGGTTCTTACCAAAACAACAATACTGATAACCAATACAATTATTACACTACCACTACCAAAATTTACAACCATTTCCAACACTATACTATGAACCATCCCAATATTTCCAAAAAATACATCCAGAAAATCATCATTAACCTTCCATTTAATAATATCATTTATCAATTTCCATATTTACCATTTTACCATCAAAATTAAATTTATTATATAATTTATTCATCCATATTTAATATCAAACCCTTCATTAGTCATCACCCATATTTATCTTAACCATTAACAATTTATTTAAATAGGTAATAGTTTATTAATATCTTATTACTTATTAAATTCAAACCCATAACACATCATTATATTAATTATTACCTATAATATTCCATGCCATATTGAAACTATAACATAACTCACATCACCATCCTCTCATGGATACATCAACTAATGCATAGCTACAGGCCAACAACCACCACACTATCAAAAATAGGTAGGCATAACAATATTCCACCTCTCATGCATCAACCATGGAAAATCGACCACAACTCCCACTACACAACCCATACCAACACCCCAAAACTAGACAAAAAATATCCCCCCCAACCAAGGATACTATATCCATATAAAGGGTAACATAGTCTAATAGTAAAAAACCACATCAAATTGATAGAAAATTACAAAAAAAATAAACACTCTTTAATCATACCTACCATAAGAATTAATTATGGATAGCATAAACATCATTATCAGAATTTAAATATTTATAATAAAAATATCATTTCCATATCTAAATGATTATCCTTTTATTAGATGTGATTCTAAAAATTTAATCATAGAAAAATTACATATATTATAGCAGCAAAAAAACTCTTAATAGCAATGTCAGATAGCCATCAATAACATGAAATATTGTAGAATATTGTAAAACACATGTTGATCATCCCTCCCCATAAATTTAATTTAGTCTAATTCATTATCTCTATTTTTTTAAACCTTACTATCCATATAAATAAATAAAAAGTCATGATGCTTTAACAATTTGAAAAAAAATAATAGAGAAGACTCGAATCTCCAACCTCAATTGAATCATCAACAATCATTGTGAAATAAAAAGGAGGGGAGAAGATAAAAAAGGCCAATATCATGTGAGTAAAACATCAACAAACTAGAGAAGACCAATATGTATCTAAACCATGACTCATGTCCAAAAAACCCATAGCTGAACTACTATCACAGCCTCTCCAAGAATAAGGATAGGGATAGAAACCAAAAAAAGGGAATGGAAACTCACCTTGGATCATAAAGTGGTTGATCTCTTGAAATTAAGAGATAAATCTAGTAAAAGGTAAATAAAAGGTCTCTAAATATATACCTCTATTTATCTTGGTTTCATGAGAAAACAAATGATTCTAGAAGAATCCAAATGAGCTTTTGAATTTATACTGAAACAAAAAATTTAAGTAATCATGATGTGATGGGTTATCGTAACACCGCAATGGGGTTAAGTCGAGCATACCTCCAAAAATAACATCATTATTTCCCTTATCTTTCCCCCAATATCGTGGTCAAACCAAATTATCTACACTTATCCAATAAATTACACATCACAACCATGGTGGTTAATCCATGGTACATGATCCTCTAAAAAACACGATGCAACCCAAAGAAAGACACAACACAACTATAGAACCATGGTGCAATAATACCCAAAAAGGAAGAACCAAAAAATTAGCTACTTATATGCTACAGTAGTTATGACCACACAATAATTTAAACATTCATAAGATTATACCAACTCATCAATAACCTTCAAACCATGACTAAAACTCCTTATATCACAAGGGAATTGTATATCAGGGTAAACTCAATACATCATGTAACACTATGAATCAACATTTACACTTATTCTAAAAATGAATGTGTAATTTTTATTAGTGTTTAAACCCTTATAAATCTTCTCTTAACCCTTACATAAGAATGACCTGGGAACCTCCAAGACGTAACTAACACCATTCACACCATAACCAAACTTCCAACATGAGACAATGAAATATTGAAATCTCATGGATTATTCCCCAAGACACAACACAACATCACTCCATGACACACCTTCCCAATTGACCACTCATTGTGCAACACATACAATTATTCCACAATACACCCCTTCCAATTGAAATCTCAACTCTAGAAACACATTCTTTACCCCAACCATCTCTTGACACCTCCATCACCCAAAAGACACAAATTAATGGTATGAGAAAGTCTGTTTCATTACATTAGATACCTCTCAAGTGATTATCTTCCTCAAGAATAAAAAAACTATAAGGAAAACAAAAATTATAAAATAAAAAAACCTAGGAGATATCTCTCAAATGAAAATTAAACCTTACTAAAGCATAATGAAACATGTGAAATAAACAATCTCAATAAAAAACACTAAACAATCATCTTAATGCTAATGAAAAAAAGGTTCAAAACATCTTAAGGTACTGAGAGAGTATATGTGACTCATATTTCCATGTACATTTCTATAAGACACCATGCCTCTACAAGATTCAACCTAATGAATAACATGATTGTATAAAAACTTTTCCCAACATCCATGAATCTCAACCGACCACTCCACAAATGTCATACAATTATATGTATCCAAATAACTCTAATAAATGATATGGGAGTCATTGTAAAAATATTGATTAAGCTTCAACACATATAAAATATTATGGATATCTTCCATTGGTAGGGGAAGCACAAACTGGGGAGAAATATTACTCCATCAACCAAACCTCCACTACTAGAGATGTTGGGAAACTCTTGGGAATACATGATCTCTAAACTCAAATTACAAAGGTATCCTCCTTACTATCATCATAGGACCTTTTATGGGCCTGTACCAACCTCATCTACTTTTAAATCCTTTAAACCTTCTTGTACAGGAATTCATGATAATGGAAGAGTGATAAGTATTATTATAGGAAAATTTTACTAAATGTGTTTTATTCATCCACAATCCATAAAAAATCAATAAAAAATCAAGTAATATATCCTCCAGTGTCTTGATGATCTACTCCATCTGGTCATTCATCTAAGGATGGAAGACATTGTTAAGCTAATAAATGTTTTGGCTTCATCAACTAATCCACAATCACCCAAATAGCATTAAATACTTCTTGAGATTTAGGAAAACTAATAAAATAGTCCATTTAAATTTCCTTACACTTCCACCCAAGGACACCTAATAGCTATAAAAAACCTTCAAGAACATTATTCTCCTCCTTCACCACTTAATAAACCAAATATTTCAACGTGAACTCTGCTACAAACAATTTCATCACTAACCACTAGAACTAACTCCTAAAGGAATGATATATCTTGGATATATCTAGATACACTTCCAATGGTGAGTTATAAAATTAACAAATAATCCCCTCATGTGTCTCTAATAGAATAAAAAATGAACCTTGAAATAACAATTGATTCCTATAATCATTCGACCATACCTCAAGAGCATAACTATGAAAGACACTATTCTACATTACCTATACCCATGAGTATCCCCACTAAGAATCTTTTTGGTCCAAAAAGGTGTGGATATGAAACTATAATAGGGAGTTATTGTTGTTCAAATACAACTACAAACTTTTTTCTGACTCAATTTTAAGTTGATTATATGATTTGATCAGCCAAAAAAATTGAAGTTAAAAAATCACATTAGAAAATAAATGTTTTGTTAAATAAATAGAATAATCCAAAATATAAAAGTAATAATACTATGCTTTAAGAAACAAAATAGGTATTAAATAATAATCCAAATACCCAAAATTATATTATTACCAAAAACAAATTTAAATAATGAAACTCTTCACTTGTAGACTAAACCAGTAGGTGGTTTATAACCTAAACCATGGTAACCCCATTATAATCCAATAACATCCTCAATAAAAAAACCCATTAGATGGTATCAATGTCTTATCCCCAAATATTATTTCATTTTTTCCCCAAAATCCCTCAATCAGTCTAATTTGACAATCTTTCTTCTTATCCTCAGAATCCATTGATCATGCAGGATTGGAAAAAAGTTATCTTCCAAACCACAAAATCCATTGATCTCAAAGGAGTAAAAAAACTATATTATAGAAAATAATATCTTCATTCTCAATTATTAGACAAAAAATGATTATAATAGAAAAATCTAAGAGATTTACAAATAAAATATCACAGATGGTGGCTATTAGAAAACTCAAAAAAATATTATAATTGTGATCACTCAGAACGAATTGGATTTTAGCATGAATTCACTAGAAAGAAACCTTCATAAACATTTAATTTTTTTATCCTATAAGACTCAGGTTATATTTATATATGTTTTCATAATAAACATCAAATTTTATATAGCAAGTTTATTAGGTTCAGTTGAAATAGTACCATATGTATCTTTCCATCATTTTATAGATATAGAATCAATCTCTCTCATATAATGTGTTTAGATAAGTTCACTATTACAATGTACCGTGTTTAATGAAAGAATTGATCTTAGATTATCAGTATACTAAACTATATAATATCAGATGATAAAGAATTTTATAATTAATCTGTTCATCACAAAACTAAAACAAAAAAACAAAATTAATTTTGTTCAACCATTAGTGTATCATGACTTTCAAAATCATGGAAAAATTAGAGTCATTTAAATCAAAAATATCCTCCTTTTTGGCAATCATAAACATGAATGAAGATTAATTTTAAAAAAAACTACCTATAATTTCTAATGAAAAACTATCTTTGATTTTTAACATCTTGAAGATTTAAACTCTTTAAAATTTATTTCTATTTTATAAAAGACTATTTATCTCCATTAAAAAAATATCAAAAAAATTATTAAACTATACTTAATCTCATCAAATTTATCACTATTTTTAAATTTTCAAAAAGAAATGGACCATGGATGTCATTTAATACACTAAAATTAATTATTTATAAAACCTAATAGAACTAGTATAGTGGAAGCGGAATTTTTTATTCCATAGAGAAGTATATTGATGACTGTGTGACCAAAAAAAGTAAAAAATGACAAAAAAACTCACAAACAAACAATAAAATTATGAAATAATGAAATGACGTGTGTCATAAAAAATTTGTGGTATAGAGGTGGTGCAAGAAGAATAATAATAGAGAGAAATAAACTAAAAATGGTTGACATTAGGAAGATTGGAATGATATAAAATGATATAAAATATTTTCTATTCTGACTCAAGTAAACAAAAATTGTATTAGTTCTTAGAATAATGTTTTTTGAGTCACTAAACTTTCACGTAATGTTCAACATATCTCTATGTTATTTCTTGAAAATGATATCTTGATCATCGCCCAATAATTGAAGTATTTTTAATAGAGAATAGAATGCTAACCTTTTCCATTCTAAGTACTTCAGTAAAATTTAAAAGGCGAAGTGTTCACTATATTCACCTATTGGTCATTTGAATAATGTAGGATTTAAACTCATTGAGAATGAAAATGAGATATCTTATCTTAAGTCACATTTATAAAATTGTGGAATTAAAAGAAGAACATATTAATATTTCAAAACATACTAATCTAATTCCCATAATTATTCTAGTTATACATGTTTTTGGAAACTAGAGACAAATTTTTTAACGAAAGCATCTCAAAATAGTATAACAGAGGAGAAAATAAAAGAAGCTTCTATTGAATATTTAATTTGTACTCCAGTTCCAAGTCCACAACCTTTTTCTCTTAGTCTTTAATTTTGATCTCCAATTATCTACTTTGTGATCTCCCCATTGAATGATTGATGATCTCCCACCTCAGTTCATTTCTCTATTTTATAATAATTATTTTCAATCTCATAGATATGAGAATCTACTTAACTCAATTCTACCCCTTGAAAACTTAAACGTGGAATCTTTGACCATGAACTATCACCTCCATGTGACTAGAACTTATCCCTCCTAACTAAATGTGATAGCCCCATTTGATTCTTATTTTGACTTAATGCATCCAAAATAGATATATTTTTATAATCAAGATAATTTTGGTAGTTATTTTAAAATTACAAAATCTTATCTTGTACTCATCTTCAAAAAAATCCAAAATTTTACCTTGATGTAGGTTCAGTCGGTTATTGTTACCCTTATACAGGTTAAATTTACCCTTATGTAGATTTTTTTGATGCATGAATGACCCTTAAATGAGTCCAATTCTTCATTTTCATAGGTACCATGACCTTTAAACAGCATGGAAATGCTACCATTGTGTGAGTGTGAGGCGGATGAAGTTATCCTTTTATAAGTGTACCCTTATGATAGCTTATCCTTATGAAATCATATCCCATAACAAGTTTACCCTTACATGGGGTCATTTTAAAAAGACATGGATTTGATTCCTTGTCAATAACTATAAGTCCCGAACTACTTTGATCATTCTTAAATAGTAGGTCACATTAGATATCATATTTGAATTGAAATTTGATCATGCACCTCATGTGCATTCTCAAACAAACCTGAAGTCATAGCAATGAGATTTATAAGTCCCCATATCCTTCCTTGCTCAGATATGTAAAAAGGACAATATATTTTTAATATAAATTCACCTTCAATGCTTAGCCATGGATTCATGACATAATAGTAAGCATCGACATCATCTGGATTTCCAAAATTGATCATCCTTCAAGATTTGATGGGTCAAGCTCCTCAAATGGAGGTTCCAACTTCAGTTTAACTAGGCTTTATCTGCATAGATCATCTTCTTCTAGATCCATTTTCAATAATTCCTTCCATAAACACAAAATAATAAACCTCGACTAAAAATTTGAAGTAATGGTCTTCATCGATATCAGATTGTTCATCTTCAACCTCAGTTCTGAAATTTGAGTCTTCATATTTGATAATTCCTCAAGGTTAGGTTAGATAAATTTCTTTGGTGCTTCAAGCTT
Source organism: Viscum album (assembly GCA_963277665.1). Classification (NCBI taxonomy): domain Eukaryota; kingdom Viridiplantae; phylum Streptophyta; class Magnoliopsida; order Santalales; family Viscaceae; genus Viscum; species Viscum album. The sequence goes on along the minus strand of OY728151.1, from coordinate 282,934,758 downwards.
CCTTAGCTTCAATATTGGTCTAACGATAGTAGAAACATGAGAGTGGAGGTAGTGGAATTGAGGGTAGAAGTAATAGTGATTCCAAGTAGTAGTGGTAGCAGTGATGTATGGAAGTAGAAGCATTTATATTCTAATGATAGCAAGTTAAAGGGTGGTGGTAGTAGGGATGTCTGACAGAAGTAGGTAGAAGTAGTGCATTTGAAAACTAGAAATAGCATGAAAATGGTAGCAGGTGGCAGTACCACTATTGGTGGTAGAAGTTGGTGGTAGTACCCATGGAAATTTTAGATCTCACCAGTAGAACTAACAAAAAATAGAAAAAAAATATTATAAATTAACTGTCAAGATTAAAAAACAAATTGAAAACAATATTCAAATAAATTAAATTTAATAATTAATTAACTAAACATTTTAACATCAAAAATAAAAATATTCTAAAATAAAATAAATTTTAACACAATAAAAAAGTTAAAAAAAAAATAAGAGATTAAAAATCAAATTCAAATTAGTTTTAGTTAAATAATTAATTAATTAACAAAAATAAAGAAAATAAAGTAACAAGGTCAAAAAAAATTAACACAAAAAACTAAAATTAAAAATATAAATTCACAAATAATTAAATCAATCAATCAAATAAATAAAAATTGATAAATTAAAAAAACATATTTATTATAAATTTTAATAGTTTAACAAAATCATTATAAATTAACCACTGAGATACAAATAACCAAAAAATATATACTTTAGTCATTCAAATATATTAAATATAAAAAATGTGATGTATAAGAAATAAAAAAATAAAGGCCACATTATAAATCTATAAAAAGAAAAAATATAGTAATATAAAGTCTTTCAACATAAAGAAACATAATCCATATTTGGAATAAACATGAATTATAAATAATACTTATGAAAAAACAATCAATAAACAATTAGAAATATATTAAATAATAGAATAGAATCCATAAATCATTTATCAAAAAAAAATATCATAAAATATATACTCCCCAATGAATATATATATCCATGATTTTTAAAGTTAGATAGATTAAGATTTATCTTTTCAGTAACATTTAGAATTTTTAATGTTATAAACATTTAAAACATTCAAAAAATCTAAGAATAAGTATATAAAATAGTTTTAAAAACACTCATTCAATCAATCATTCAACCATTCATTCTTTAAACACTTCATTCATTTAGGAGTTCACAAATCTATAGTTAAAGAGTAAATCAAGAATATTTTTCAAAAATTATTTTTTACAATAATTGAAAGAACAAATTAGAAATCTATTATTTTTTAAGGATTTTTTCCATCATCTTTTCCATATTTCTAATTAACTTCTCATGTCCTCTTAGTGAACTTTTTGATTCCTTTAATTATTTTCTTAAATCTTTTAAAACTTACTCTTTTCAAGTCAACGCTTGTTCCTACTCTTTTAGTTTATGATCTTGACCCTATATTTTCCTTTTCTATTACTTCAAATTATGGTTATATTATTTCACTAACTAGTCCTTAATAGTGTTTTAATCAAGAATCTAACAAATATATTTATATTTATTCTTCTCAAACTTCTCCATATTTATAAAATTGATGAAATAATTCTCAAAATATTCCATGAAAATTAAAAAATATGATTTCATTTTTAATTTTTGATCTAGAAACTTTTGTAATGTATGAGAAACCTAAGTTTCACTATTCTAAAGAAAAATCAGTCTCAAATCAATCTGTGTAAGAATCAATATTAAAATAGATACTTTATGTATATGATAATTCATTTATACTATATGATTTTTCATATGTTCAGTGTTTGAAATATCCCCAATAGAACATTATTCCAAATAAATGTCTACCTGAACTTATACTCTTTTAAATTCTGGAGTAAATAATGGATGATATTTTGAGTTTTCTCATAAAATAATCAAGATTTAAATATGATATTAGGATTGATCTAAATAATCTCAACTTGTGGCTTATGATGTTTTTTATTGTTCAACTATCGGAATGTTATCTTTTTTATCCTCTGGAGGTTTATCCATCTATTTCTAAGAAGTGGAAATTTTTTTATAAGTTTCATTATACTTTTCAATATCACCAGAAGAATAAGATTTAGAATTTTGAGAGACATTTTTTGATGAACTTAAGGAATTTTTGGTTAAATGAATGATGAAAATTTTTTCATCTAGAGGAGTTGGAAGTGTATTATAGAAACTAATATTTTTCATAGATAATTATTACACTTATTTGATGAATATTTATTACATATCATTATGATCCATTCCAAAACTATAAAGGTTTAGTATCTTTGGAAATTTGGATACATAAAAAACTGGTACATAAGTGATCTAAATTATCTCTCACTTAGTTCATCACAATTGTCATCCATCTTAGACGCATTATACTTAAAAACTTTATTCATATCTTGGAGAAAATAAATGATAATAAATAGTGAGCTCAGATACACAGTAAGAGTAAAAAAGGAAGTTATCAATGATCATTTAAACATAACATGAGAATAAGGGTATGAGAACATGATATTAACCTTTTAAAATTATACCCAATAATTCTTAGATCATAAACATGATTCATGTCATAAATATTAACAGATCATAAGGCATAAATCATAAATTAATCAAAGAAGATGAGTCATGAGAATATAACATTGACATAAGATCATGTTATAAAATAGTGGAATAAGGTGTGTCATAATTATAATCCTAGAAATATTATGTTAAGGCTTCCCATCAAGACATTCATAACATGTTAGGCTTAGGATAACTACCTATGTACCTACTTTGAGCTTGGGAAAACCACCTATACATCCTCTTTTAGTCTTGGGATAACCTCTCTTGAACCTTCTTTCAAGCTTGGGATAACCTCTTATATACCCTTTGATCTCATAGAATATTAATATGCGCCCAATTCATTATAGGGGTATATAATTCTGGGCCCATCCGTTAAATAATCATAATTCATTCATATGTATGCCAGAATATCATAAAACATTCATTATATCATTATATCTTAACCCATAGAAAATAAATGGGTTACATAAATATCGCATCACTATAATCATAAACCATGCATAGAATGAATAAGGATGGTATAATAGGATCATATTTCTAGTAAATCATAAGTAACATCAAAGTATGTGATAAAATATTAAAATTGTCTTTAAAGGATAACTAGAACATTTCTTGAGGAAAATACCATTTTCTTCTTTGAATCGCTTATTTATAATCTCAAAATTTACAAAATATTAAGGGAAAAATTTTCTTTGAAAATAAAATTTTAAACTTATAAAAGAAAAAATCAAATCATTGATTATTTATGATTGAAGGACTTTTTTATATCATGTTGTTATAATAAATATTCCTTTTACGTTTTAAATGAAAATTCCAAAGTGCCTCATTCGGAAAATGATAAGAATATTCCTTTGAAAAAATTTATAAAAAGTAAAATAAGGGTAAAAATACTTTAAACAATAATATGATAATAGAAAAATGATTCTTGAAAACATTTTAAATAAAACATGGACATGGAAGAAAAATATTTCCAACCAAAGATGAAATAAAGTCTCTTTTTCTTAAAAATGTTTTCTGGATAATTTTACGTATCAAATAAAGTAAAATGGTACAATTACTTGAAAATTTCATGGATAACCATAGGAGAATAAAATTAAAGGTTTTTATCATAAAATTATCATATAATTTCCTTTAATATAAATTCAATCATAAACAATCCTGATTAAAATGAGATTAAAATATAAATCTCTTACCACTTCGCTAATGTCTAAATCAAAACCTCATGAAAGATAGAACCTTATATGGATTTTTAAATCCCAATATTTTTCATGATAAATTTCATAAAATACATACATGGGTAGTATATACACCACACAAAATAAAAAATTGGTGAATATGACATGTGTCTCATATAAATAAAAGAGTGACGAAAAATCATCTTACTTAAAGTTTGACTTAGAAAGTTCTCTAACCTCCAGTATAATAAATTTAAATTTATAATAATTATAAAAAAATAATATACATACTTATAATATTATATTTGATCCACTTATATCAATTCAATCCCCATTAATTAATAATTCCTTATTAAAATTACCATTTCAGGGTTTTAACTGTTTCCTTTTCCATGGAAGTTTCGGTTTAGTGGTTCCAGTACTTGTACTTTGATCATTGTTCCATCATCTCCGAGATTTTATTTATGATATAAATATCATATATATTCATTATATATATTTATAATAATCTATAAAATTTATAGATATAAAAATTATTTACACCGTTCATGGAGATAGTAGGTTGTGTATACGCATGAATGTTTTTTTCATTTTCTAATGAAAAGAAAGAAAGAAAAAAAGATAAATATTATTCTATCATTAAAGAACTATAATTATATAATAAATAACATATATATTACTTAAATATATCCTTATTACCATCCAAGTAAATTAGAAACAAAAAATGAATCACATCACTTTGTGGAGGTGGTAGTCTCCATGTATGCATGAGCAACGTTATCATCTTCCAATGGATGAGAAGGTAAGAAAAAAGATATGATATTATAATTCTAGAAGTATAGTTACTTCATAAATATCATATATAATAACTTTAAGCACGTCATAATAACCATACATGAAATATGTTGGTGAAAAATGAATTATATCGCTACATTGAGGTGGTAGTCTACACATACGCATGAGTGATACTTTCACTTCTCATTTGATGGAAAATAGGAGGTAGGAGAATAAATAATTTAAAAGAGGTTGTGTAAGATGATTACCTCTACTTATTTTTGACTCATTTATATCCTTTCTTAAGGACCATTATAATGGTATTTTAAGAAGATCAACACCTAGTTGAGTAGAAAATTGCTCAGGGTTTGGTCAAGCTAGGTGAATCAAAGTGGTGTAAATAAGACAAAGAAGGGTTGTCCTTTTATAAGTGAGGGAGAGGAAAACCTTTATTTTCTTAAAATATTAAAATATAATAATTTCATGCTCAATCCAAATTCTTCCAAATAGACAGATATACAAAGGATGGATAGGATGAGGTCAAAGTATATCCAACTAATATGATTTAGAAAAGTTAAATTGGAAAAAAATTTCTTATCTATTGGTTTAACCCCCCCCTGATAAACCTATTTTAACTTTAACCATGGTGAACATTTTTAACTATTTTTACTATTTATTATGACCAATAATGAAATTTAAATTATTAAAAATATATATTTTTTGATTCCAAATATATAATCTATTTAATCAAATTCAATTCATAGAAGTGGCAGAATTTAATTTAAAATTAAACCAGAAAAATTTAATGAAAAGTAGTTTTCTATAAAAAAAATGTTTTCCTAAGTATAAAATGATTTTATTCCAATATACAACATAAAATTAATTATTTTCACAACCCGAAAAAACGGGGCTTGAGCTGCGACACCCCAAGCCCACCTCCAATAGGCCAGGGGCTGGCGTCTAGCGCCGAGTAGGCTATCACACACATGGGAGTCATTAGCCTAGAGTACCTGTACACACGTACCCACAAACATCTCCATGAAACAGTGCAGAGATAAGTAAAACTGGAAAGTAAAATGCATGCATACAATTATCCCAACCAGATTGCAACAGAATTACAAAAAGGGAAAAATAGGGCCCACCAAAAGAAAACTACAAGTGCGTCTAACCTGCTCTGAAGAAGGGGAATGCTACCACAAACACCTGCCAAAAAGCTCCCTCGGCACTGCACTAGTAAACACCCTGGTTAGTCTTTCTCACTTAGCTTCACCTACTCCAGGTCCTCCTCAGACTCCATTGAAAGGCATGTGGTCTGCACAAGACACAAACATGTGCGAGTAAAGCCTGCGTAGGGGTGATTATAAACATACTCAGTAGGCACCTCAAAAACCCAAAACAAAAGAGAGAGACTAAAAGGCAATAGTCTGCTCATCCCAACCAGAGGGAACCCAGACGGGAGAGAAACTCCATCTCGTGACCATCCTCAGCTAAACACAACTAGTCAGCTCAGCTCAGGTGTATTCCCATACATACACCTTGAACAATCCAGATATACCCAGCTCACGTACCAAGACACAAGAGGTACCGACCTCATCACCAGCAACTTTCCACAACCAAGAGAGCACCCTCCATGATCACTGTCATCCTAGATGACACTCGTCTGAGAGATACACTCCATTGGGTCCCACATAACCATCTCAGACGCTTACCCGAGAGATCACGCTCGTCGGTTAGCGTTACTGAGGAAACCTTGCTGAAACAACATAAGTACCCCACTCCTCGGTTAGGGGATCACTCCAAGGGTCCGCTATGGGGATACCAGAACCCACACTGGTATATGAAGATCTCACAGATAGGGGATCACTCCCAAGGTCTGTTGGGGAATACCGCAACCCGATCTGGCATTCGACAGAAGCACGTCACTCAGATAGAGGATCGTCACCCACATAAAGGTGGTCACAACGATACCAGAACCCCATCTGGTATAACTCGCGATGTAGGGGATCAAACCAACGATGATGTAACACTACAGAAACCACGTTCTGAGTAGGGGATCGTATAACCGACAATGCCGCAACCCTACTATAATCCTCATGTTGAGTATGGGATCATATACCTAACGATGTCACAACCCTACTGAGCACGATCCACTGCGTTGGGGGTCATATTCCTGATGATGCCACAAAACCTATGGGGTTAACCTGCTAGGTAGGGGATCGCCGCCTATGGATAAGCTGTCATAGCGATACCAAGAACCCGATCTAGGGTAACGATGCTAGAGGATCCTGTTCTGGGCCCATCGGAGGGATGCCACAACTCTAACAGATTAAACATCCCATTGAGAGTATCACAAGTCTATACGAGGGTTGTGATGCTGCGCAAACCCTCATAGGAACGAACCAATGGAGTAACCTCAACCACTATTGGTCCAAACATCGCTAACCCCAGCGACCCACAACAATACCACACTGCGCACCTCCAAAGCCGATACCAAGGCCACCATTGCGACCCACGCGGAAAAACATGCAGGATAGGCTGTTTACTCGCCCAAAATAGACAACCGGTGAAAAATGCGCTATTCACTGTAGCTTTCCCGTGCAGGGCCCACACAACGATCCCGAAACACATCGAATGGATCATACCATGGTGATACCCTCAGAAAAACACACGGAATCGACTACTCTTTTGTCCAAAAAAACTCCCAGTGAAAAAAGTACTATTCACCAAAGCCAACTCGGGTGGGGGCGTACGCCTCGATCTCGAAACACATCAAATTGATTTTGCTATTGTGATCCTCTCAGAAAAACACACAGGATCGACTACTCGCTCATCCAAAATGGACACCCAGTGGAAGAAGTTGTGTTTCTCCAAAAATGCCAAAACCCGGCCTCGTGGGGCCTGCACCCCATTCTCAGTCCCAACACCCGGGAACCATCTCAAAAATTCTGCCATACCATCAGGGTCTCAACTCCACTGACGGCACATCATTCGGACGCTCTGGGAAGAAGTTACAATGGCCCGAAGTCGAATAATTATAAAATATTATTATTTTATTTGACGTTTCAAGCTCCCGGGACACGATTTCGAACCTTAAAATTCCCGAACCCACACCAAAAGGTTCTCCTCGTTTCCAAGGTCGTTTCGCAGCATACAGCACACGAATCTGACTACTGTATTGCAAGAAACAGGGGTTTAAAAAACCCCGTGTAACAAAAAGGGGTCGGACCGGCCTGAACCGGCCGGTCCAGCCGGCCTGGACCGGCCCGCCCTGGCCGGCGGCCTTCCACCACACGATGCCTAGCACCTCCGCGCTTCGGTGGCTGGGCCAACGCGCCACTAGGGGCACCCCGGTGGTCTGTTTTATGATCTGAAGGTACCGGTGCGACCCTCGGGACGCGATCTTCTATTAAATGACCTCAAAACGAATCAATTCGCAGTAAAAACAGGATCCGGGGATTAAAACTCAAACCGCATACCTCACGGGTGAAACGCCAAAGCTTCGGGTGCAGAACAATGTCGGCGATGCCCTGAAGCTCGATCTATTGACGATCGGTGTAGAAAATAGACGATCAGGGCACAAATCGACGAAGAACGGACGAGGGGAGGTGGTGTCGGTCCGCTGCGCATAGGAGGTGGGAGGGCGAGATGGATTTGGTTTTTCTTTTTTTTTTATTTAAAAACCTTCATTTAAAACAACACCCCTGACAAGACTTCCCGTGCGCGGAGGAAATTAGGTCTCCCCTAGGTAAACGCGTTGTTCTGAACGCAACGGTGGACTCGGATTTGTGATCTGAGACTCCGTTCAGAAGTTATTTGAGCAGACACTCATAAATAAACTTTTCCATTTATTTACGAAAATGCCACGGGTGGCGTTTTCCACAGCAGGTCCACGCCCGCAATGTTTACACCCCGCCTAGGTTAAAAGGAACGTTCCGGATGCAACTGTGCCCTTAGATTCACATTCTGAGCTACTGTTTGGGAGATATCATACTCCCACCACGTGCATAGTATAAAAATACATAATATTTTTATAAAATTAATTCCGAGCACACCGGGTCTTAGAATCGCACACCGTCTTCGCGCCTAGATCTGGAATTATTCATAGAAATATTCCAAAGTCTGACAGGGCCAAAACCTGAGTCGCTAGATCCTCCCCCCCCCCCCCTAGAACTTTTCGTCCCCAAAAAGACATAAACACAAGGAAAGCGACTAGACTCTCAACGGTCCCTCACACCAGCGAGTTAACCAATTAACACCCATGCCCAAACACATAAGTCAGAGGGACTCATCCACCACACCTCAACACTATCCGCTTTGGGTGGCACTGACTCACCCGCACTTTTTTAATCATGTCACAAAAGTGTGTCTCGGTGGGGGAAGGATCCCTCTTCCTCACGCATTCAAAGCACGCCGAAAAAAACTCACACAGGGTCTTACCAACGCCCTGAAAAAAACTCAAGAAAGCAACGGAAAGGGAAGAGTACTGCTACACAATGTCTATCAAACTACTGCAGAAAGTAGAAATGACACAAGTTGTACCTTTATCCAACCACGGAGCCTCTGGGTCAACAGCCTCTAGGGCATGAAGTTGTCCTCACCCTCGGCCACCAGCTCCCTGAGCCTGGCGTGGACCTCCTGGAGGTGGGGGTGGTGGAAACTGATACCACCTACCACCTCCTCCTACTGCACCAGCTCTGTCGCCATGTTCGCTGCCCTGCGGACCTCCTTGCTCAAGACACTGCCTCTACCAAGGCGGTCCATCGACCAGCTCCCTCTCAACATCACGACAGGTCGGACAATCTCTAGAAAGATGTCCCCAGCCGTCGCAAGCGTAACACCACCTCTCCTGTGGCTGACCAAAACTAGCCTTCGATCCATGTGAGCCCTGAGCCTCAGATCCTCTATCCTGGGGTCGCCTTCTGAAACGTCATCCACGTCCAGACCCCTGAGTCTATCATCAGCTACCAGATGATGATGTCTCCGCTCTCTCTTTCCAAGCACTAATAGGGGGGATCTACTCAGAAATAAATCTCTCCATCACCAAAGCTCACTCCAGTACTCCAGCATAGGTGGGCAGGCACAAGGAAACCACACCTGCCTGGATGTCTCTGCGTAGGCCCTACTCAAAGGTATGAGCCCTAAAGAACGGGTCTCGAACCATATACAAGGAGTAGCGCGGTAGGTCTTTAAACCTCGTTGAGTACTCTGACACAGTCATACCCTCCTGCTGAAGTTGCAGAAGCTCCTGAATCTGCATTGACCTCAGTTTCACAGGATAGAACTCCTCCCTAAAGAACTGCTCAAACTCTGGCCATGTGAGAGTCTCCTCTTCATGGGACTACGTCACCAAACTCCACCATCGCCTGGCCGAACCATGCAGATGGCTCACCGTTAGGACCACCATCTGATCTGGAGGTGTCCTCACTAGGCGGAAAACATGGGTGACTGCTTCGAGCCAGTCATCAGCTGCCTGGGGTTCTGGATCACCCAGAAACCTCACAGGTTGTTGCCTCTGGAACTCGTGTAACGCACTCAGCCTGTGCGCAACCTCATCATGCACTTCCATCACAACCAGCTGCTCGACAGGTGGTGTCTCAACTGGCGGACCACCTGGAGGTCCATCCTTAGAACCTACGCCCTAGTCTACAGCCTCTACACGGGGTGGATCGTCAGTACAACCCTACTGCGGAACCCTCACTGGCTGTCATCATGGAGTCATCCTGAAATACATTCAAGTCGCACCACAGTCAAAGAGTATATCTAGAGAGCTGACTCAAGAAGGATGAGGAAACCCCCAAAACCCAGTCCTATATGATGCATGTACTGTTATGTCCCATGCGGCCAGTGTACGAATGTCCCAAGTCAAAAGACAGGTTATCAGAGTCTCGGTGTATGGATACATCGGCCTCTGCACTAACACTAGAGTCCATGGCCTGAAAGCCGAACTCGAAACAACCTAACATTGTCGCTATGCAACCCAGACCAAACTCATAGCTAGACCAGCTACGCTCTGAGATATCAAAGGTAAAACCTCCTCTGATACCACTCTGTCACGACCCGACCCAATGGGGCTCGAGCTGGGACACCCCAAGCCCACCTCCAATAGGCCAGGGGTTGGCGTCTAGTGTCAAGTAGGCTATCACACACATGGGAGGCATTAGCCTAGAGTACCTGTACACACGCACCCACAGACATCTTCATGCAACAGTGTAGAGATAATTAAAATTGGAAAGTAAAATGCATGAATACAACTATACCAACTAGAGTGAAACAGCAGTACAAAAAGAGAAAAATAGGGCCCACCAAAAGAAAACTACAAGCGCGTCCAACCTGCTCTGAAGAAGGGGAGCGCTGCCACAAACACCCGCTAGAAAGCTCCCTCAGCACCGCACCAGTAAACACCCCAGTCAGTCTTTCTCACTCAACTCTACCTGCTCTAGGTCCTCCTGGGACTCCATCGAAAGGCTTGTGGTCTACACAAGACACAAACATGTGTGGGAAAAGCCCGTGCAGGGGTGAGTATAAACATACTCAATAGGCACCCAAAAATCCCAAAACAAAAGAGAGAAACTTAAAGGAAACAGTCCGCTCATCTCAGCCAGAGGGAACCCATACGAGAGAGAAACTCCATATCATGACCATCCTTAGCTAAACACAACTAGTCATCTCAGCTCAGGTGTATTCCCATACATACACATTGAACAATCCAGATATACCCATCTCACGCACCAAGCTAGAAGAGGTACCGACCTCATCACCAGAAACTGTCCACAACCAGGAGAGCACCCTCCACAATCACTGTCATCCCAGATGACACTCGTCTGAGAGATACACTCCATCGGGTCCCACACAACCATCTCAAATGCTTACCCAAGATATCACGCTTGTCGGTTAGCGTCACTTGGGAAACCTCACTGAAACAACATAAGTACCACACTCCTCGGTTAGGGGATCGCTCCTCTGGTCCTCTAGGGGGATACCAGAACCCACACAGGTATACGAAGATCTCACATATAGGGGATCACTCTCAGGGTCTTCTAGGGGATACCGTAACCTGATCTGGCATTCGACAGAAGCACGTCACTCAGATAGAGGATCTTCGCCCACATAAAGGTGGGCATGACGATACCGGAACCCCATCTGGTATAACTCATGATGTAGGGGATCGAATCGATGATGCTACAACCCTATAGAAATCACATGCTGAGTAGGGGATCGTATAACCGACGATGTTGCAACCCTACTATAATCCTCATGCTGAGTTGGGGATTGTACACCTGATGATGCCACAACCCTAATGAGCACATCCCACTACATAGAGGATCATATTCTTGATGATTCTACAAACCCTGTGGGGTTAACCTGCTGGATAGGGGATCTCTGCTCGTGGATAAGTGGTCACAGCGATACCAAGAACTCGATCTAGGGTAACGATGCTAGAGGATCCTGCTCTGGGCCCACTGGAGGGATGCCACAACTCTAACAGATTAAACATCCCATCGAGAGGATCACAAGCCTATACTAAGGTTGTGATGCTGCACAAACCCTTGTAGGAATGAACCAAGGGAGTACCCTCAACCACAGCTGGTCTAAACGTCGCTAACCCGAACGACCCACAACAATGCCACACTATGCACCTCCAATGCTGATACCAAGGCCACCATCATGACCCACACAGAAAAACACACAGGATAGGCTGTTTACTTTCCCGAAACGGACAATCGGTGAAAAAGGAACTATTTATCGTAGCTTTCTCATGCGGGGCCCACGTAACGATCCCGAAACACATCGAACAGATCATACCATGGTGATCTCCTAGGAAAAACACATGGAATTGACTACCCGTTCTTCCGAAATGGACTCCCAGTGAAAAAAGTATTGTTCACTGAAGCCAAATTGGTTGGGGGACCATGCCTCGATCTCGAAACATATCAAACGGGTTGTGCCATTGTGATCCTCTCAGAAAAACACACAGGATCGACTACTCGCTCATCCAAAACGGACACCCAGTGGAAAAAGTTGTGTTTCTCCAAAAATTACAAAACTCGGTCTCATGGGGCCCGCACCCCGTTCTCAGTCCCAACACTCGAAAACCATCTCAAAAAGTCTTTCATACCATCAGGGTCTCAATTCCACTGACGGCACGTCATTCAGACGCTCCGGGTAGAAGTTACAACGGCTCGAAGTTGAATAATAATAAAATATCATTATTTTATTCAACGTTTCAATCTCCCGGGCCATGATCCCGAACCTTAAAATTCTCGAACCCAAACCGAAAGGTTTTCCTTATCGCTTGGGTCGTGCTGCCATAGACGGCACGCGAATCCGACTCCCGGATTGCAAGAAACTAGGGTATAAAAAAACCCTGTGTAACAAAAAGGGGTCGGACTAGCCTGAACCGGCCGGTCCGGCTGGCCAGGACCGGCCCGCCTTAGCCGGTGGCCCTCCGTCGCGCGGCGCCCAGCACCTCCGTGCTTCCGCCGGTGTCGGCGGAGCTTCCGCGGGCCGCCGAGGGCACCCCGGTGGTTTGTTTTGCGATCTGAAGGTACCGGTGTGACCCTAGGGATGTAATCTTCCCTACAATGACCTCAAAACGAAGAAATTCGCAGTAAAAATGGGATCTGGGGATTAAAACTCAAATTTCCTACCTCGCGGGCGAAACTCCGAAGCTTCGGGTGCAGAACGATTTCGGTGACGCCCTGAATCTCAATCTGCTGATGATCGGTGCAGAAAACAGACGATCGGGGTGCAAATAAATGAAGAATGGACGAGGGGAGGGGGTGTCGTTCCGCTGCGCGTAGGAGGTGGGAGGGGGAGATGGATTTGGTTTTTCTTTTTTTATTTAAAAACCTTCATTTAAAACAACGCCCCCGACCAGACCTCCCGAAACGAAGGAAATTAAGTCGCCCCTAGGGTAAATGCGTCGTTGTGAATGCAATGGTGGACTCAGATTTGTGATTCGAGACTCTATTCAGAAGTTATTTGATCCGACACTCATAAATAAACTTTTCCATTTATTTATTAAAACACTCCTAGAGGCGTTTTCCACAGTAGGCTCGCGCCCGTAAATTTTACACCACGCCTAGGGTAAACGGCACGTTCCGGACGCAACCGTGCCCTCAGATTCCCATTATGAGCTACCGTTTGGGAGATATCATACCCCCACCACGTGCATAGTATAAAAATACTTAATGTTTTTATAAAATTAATTCTGGGCAAACCGAGCCTCGGAATCGCAAGCCTTCTTTGCGCCTAACTCTGGAATTATTCATAGAAATATTCCAAAGTCTGACAGGGACAAAACCCAAGTCGCTACAATTATAATGACCTTATTTGGATTATTAATAATATAAATAAAATAATTAAACTTTTAAAACCATTTTAAAACAAAATTTAACTTTTAAAATTCATATAATGAAAATATAGTTTTCAATAAAAATAATATTTTCATTATTCATAAAAAAATTAATCTTTTATAAAATTCTAAAAAAATCACACTATGATAATTTTGACATGTTGATTTCATAAATGAAGTTCATTTTTTCTTATATATTTTCTTAACTAGCATAAATTAATAATATTATTTTCTAATAAAAATAAATAAAACCCCATTTTTTAGGAAAAAATTTATTTTTAAAACATATAATGACTTTAATAAAAATTGTGTACTTATTTTTTGATATATTTACTTATCTAAAAACATTATCCATATTTTTTTTAAATTCCTTATTCTTATTCACTCTTCCAACTTAACGACTAGGTTATAATGGTATGCTATATTATGGTTGATTTAGACTCAAGGTTTCATGTATCACAAAATTGTAGGATCGAAATAATGATGTAGATGCTCAATATACAAGAGGGGGGGTGAATTGTACACTTTAAAATTTTTCTTAGACAAGGAAGAATCTAAGTTTAACAAAGTTAAACTAAGAAAATTCACAACACCTCTAATCACCAATTGGAGAATTGGAACCAAAGTTTACAATATGAGATTCTACCTTAAAGCGTATAGAATCTAAACTAATCAGAGTACAAGTGTAAGGAAATATAAGAAGGTTATAATTTCCTTACAATACAAAAGTGCAGCGGAAAAACAAGTAGTAAAACTACAAGTAACAAGATATAAGTCTTTTAACCCGAAGAGAATGGTATCCAACAACCTTGGATAAAAGTACCTTGATTTATACTTTCAAGCAAGTCTGTCTTACCCACACCAGGGTAAGCCCTCGATACGAAGATCAGAATCTCTGTCTTGTTATCCCCGCAAGTCCTCAACTTTAAGGTAGTTGGAACCTATGTCTTCCTTAGCAAGGAGTCCCTCGAACTTCAAGGTAGTCGGCACCTCTATCTTCCTATCCCTAGAATCCCTCAACTTCAAGGTAGTTGGAACCTCTGTCTTCCTCAGCAAGGAAGCCCTCGAACTTCAAGGTAGTCGGCACCTCTGTCTTCCTATCCCCAGAAGCCCTCGAATGTAATCACCAACATTCGGAGTCTCACGAAGCAATCTGAACGAGCGGTTCAGTACGCACAAAGCATGAAAATCTTCTCTCTCTAGAAATCACTTTAACAGCGTGTGGTCTCTAGATCGATCAACTCCATTTCCATATATGAGCTCTTTCAAATGAACTTCTATTTATAGGAAAATTTCCAACAGTTGGCTCCCTCCTCCAACGGTCATATTTTCCATGAAATTCGGAGGGACCTGTACACGTGTAACTCAACCAACGGTTAATTAGAAACAGAAAGGACGGCATCGTTTAATAACAAACCAAGTATAACTGAATGCACAGCATCATTTTGAAATGAAGCAAATGTAAGTAAAATCTATACAACATTTCGGAGTGTAAGAAAATTAAAATTTTGGAGTCTAACCAAAATAAAATTCAGAGTCTATGCCAAGAAATGTTCGGATTCTATTTTATAGGAATTCAGAGTCTGGTTTCACCAGAGATCGGAATCTAAACTTGCTGAGTTCAAAGTCGAACTAGTAAAAGTTCGGAGTCAAACTATTTAAGAGTTTAGAGTCGAACTACTTAAGAGTTCAGAGTCGAACTCATGAAAGTTTGGAGTCTAACTACTTAAGAGTTCAGATTCGAACTTCATAAGAGTTTGGAGTCGAACTACTTAAGAGTTTGGAGTCAAACTACTTAAGAGTTTGGAGTCGAACTCATGAAAGTTCAAAGTCAAACTACTTCAGAGTTCGGAGTCGAACTACTTAAGAGTTCGGAGTCGAACTCATTAAAGTTCTGAGTCGAACTACTTAAGAGTTCTGAGTCGAACTCATGAAAGTTAGGAGTTGAACTTCATAAGAGTTCGGTGTTGAACTACTTAAGAGTTCGGAATTGAACTCATGAAAGTTCAGAGTCGAACTTCATAAGAGTTCGGAGTCGAACTACGTAAGATATAGGAGTCTAACTCATTAAAGTTCGTATCCATAATTCGGAGTGGAACTTTATTATAGTTCACATCCAAAATCTGGATCCTAGAAACAGAATACTCCAATACTTGTCATTATATGATTCCGGGATTTTGGTTAAGAATCTGGTTTTTGTATTTAAGAAAAATATTTCTATGTATAAGAAACTCTTGGTTAGGGTAAATTTTCTTATGGAAGAAAATTTTCCTTATCGAGGTAAAACATACATTTTCTTAAGTATAAGGTATTTGTGATTTTCAAAACAAGAAGGAATGGAAAAGTCATAAGGAAAACCTTATTGACTCAACAATCTCCCCCTTTTGGAAAGCACAAACATCCTTACAAAAAAGAATATAAGGACTTTGAAAATTTTCATTAGGTTTTGAAATTAAAACTTATCTCCCTTTGTTCATGAATGAAAGTGAATACAACTAACTCCCCCTTAGGCATTGAAACTCTAAGGATTGTATTCTGAATTTCTGGAGTGGAGTTTTCATTATCATGGGAATGAAAAACTTTGAAGAGAGAAACTCCCCCTAACTTTAAGAATATTTCACTTAGAAATTTTTCTTTCTCCTCCTTAGGAGTAGTTATTTTTCCTTCTCCCCCTTTGTGATTTTCAAAAAGAATTAAAGGGTATGGAAAAGAAAATATGGTACCTGAAACATTAGTATATGACAAGATACAACGAACCAAATAAGATTTCATTAGAGTTGGGAAAATTTTACAAATAAAGACAACTACAACAAAAGATCGGAGTGGGTTTATTTGTCTTCCTTTTCCTTTGGAATCAACTTCTTCAACAAAGTTTTGAGTTTCTTCAAGTCTCTTTGGTCTTCCTTGACTTGCCTCTCCAAGGCTTTTGTCTTTTCTTCTTGGTCTTTCAAAGCCTCTGCCTGATCCTCGATAGATTCTTTCTTCATCTTTAACAATTCATCTTGCTAAACGAGTCTTTTCTTAAGCTCAATCCGGAGATTTCTATCATTTATAAGATTTTGAGCCAGAGAATTTTCCTTGTCATTTAGTTCCTTCACTTGTTGACTCTGGGAACTCTGCTCAATAATCATCTCATCTTGAAGATTCTTAACCTTTTTATCTGCTGTGTCAAAAGCTTCTTTCACGTCATTATGAAAATTATCATACACAGCCAAGTCTTCTTCAACTCTCTTAGACCACTTTGTTACCTTACTGCAGGACTTTCTATGCACATCATAATCGATAAAGAAACTTTTCTGTTTCGCTTCTATCTTCACACACTTTTCCATTAGCATGGATAGTGTCACCGATTTTTGTTTTTGGCTTAGCTGAAGCATTTTACATCTAGTGTCAATGGTGGGAAAGATTGGAATGACGTCCACTAACTTTTTCAAAGACTCAATAATAAAATCATGTCCATGAGATGATGATTCTGAATCAGATACATCTCTTTGAGATTTCTCTTCTTCAACTTGCACTAGATTCCTTCTAGAGGTACCACCAACCTCTTTGTTCCTGAAGACATCTTTTATAGGAGTATCCATGAGGACTTTCTTCCCCTTATCAGATTTTGTAATTGGTTCCTCATTAGGAGATACTTCCTCATATTTAGAAACTTGAATAATCTGGTCTTCATCTGGTTTCTGTTTTTCTTATCCTTCCTCAAGGAAATTCCTCTCATAGGATTCTTCCTCATCATACAAGAGATCTTCTTCTTCTTGTTGTTGTTGTTTCTTACTAGCTTCCTCATCTCCCTTTCCTGGAGTTACTAACTTTGTGGATTCATACTTATCTTTATAGTCCTGTACTTGCTTGATCAAGGTATCCAAATATTCACTTCCCTCTTCTTCTTCTTCTTCTTCTTCAACTTCTTCCTATACTTCTTCAGCAACTTCTTTTTCAGCTTATTCAACTACTTCTTTTTCAACTTCTTCAACTACTTCTTTACCATTGAATTTTTCCAGAGTGGCATAGTTCTTAGCTAGAATTTCTGGTAAAGAAGGCTATGTAAGGAAAGATTTTGGAACCGGAATCAACTTAGAATCTAACTCTGTAGCTCTCAGAAAAGATTGCACCACTTCAGCTTCAGACACTTTCTTTTTCATTTTCTTCTCTTTCGCCTGCTTCTCTAATTCTTCCGCAGCTCTTTCTTTTAAGGCCTTAGCCTCTGCAGGGTCCAATCCGAATTGTGGATCCCCTTCCTTCCTCTTCTGCTTATCTTCCCTCCACTTCGAAGCAACTTCATCAGGATAAGTTTTTTGTTTCTTCGGCTTGGGGGGAGCAGACTGAGTTTCCTTAGATTTAGGATTTTCTTCATCAGCAGCCACTTCCTTAAGCTTTCTCTTCTTTCTTTGATTTTTGGATGGTTCCGGATTCTGTGTTTCTTTCTGAGCTGATTCAACCTCTTCCACAGATAGAGGGTAAAATTATCCAGATTTACTGGAAAAACCCATCTTCATACTCTTCAAGGTATCATCACTAACCAGTATAAGCTTGCAATTCCGGAATTTTGATTTGCATGCAACCTTGAAGGATTCCAAACACCGAACTATTAGACTAGATATTAAGGTAGGGAACATGATTATCTGAGCTCTCAAATTACCTTATTTGATGTTCTTGATCGTAACCAAGACATGCCTCATCAAATTTATCTTTCTTATATTTACCAAGAAATCTAAAACATAGATATCACTTTTCTTCAAATTATCTTTGTCACCTCTTCTTGGAACTAGAAAGCCTTTCACCCAAAGCTAAAGAATTCTGTTGTTCGGAGTGAGATGAGAAATCTTAATGGTTGAATCATCCTTAAGTCCAAGACACTTCAGTGCCTTCTCCTTGTTGAAACTTCCTTGCACATCAGGAAGTTTGTGAGAGCAGAACTCAACTTCCCCCTCATAGGACAAACCAACCAAGCTTGCAGCCTTGGTGTAAGATATCTTATAAGTCTTCCCATAAGACTTGAAAGAAAACCATTCTCTACCATCTTCCATTTGGAAGGAAACAGACTCATAGAACTCAATCAGCAAATCAGTATAAACCGGATCCTGTTTATCTGACTTTGCTACGCAAACATCCTCCCATCCATTCAATCTAATATTCTTTGAAATAATGGAGTCAAACTTATAGAAATCCAAATGCACCAACCTTTCCCTAAATATTAACCACTTTGAGATTGTCTTTGAAGTTGACATATCTTGAGATGTTACTTCAACAGACATTCGGAACAGAGAGACCTGAAGGATTCGGAATGGCTTTGCAAAGTTTGGAACTGGTCTTAAGGAGAGCAGCAGGGCTTCAAGATGCTTTCAAAACCGATGTGGGATGAGTCTTGGGGTCCCCTTTATATAGGCGATGGATGTGACCTTTGGTCTTCCAAAAGCCATCTAATAGTTGAAAAACTTCTCGATCTGATCTGACGGTTTAAAACATTCCCGCAAGGAAAACTTGACTTCGATCTTTTGAGGTTTTAAGGAAAACATCCGGATTTGAGGAAAACTAGAATCCAGACTTTTAAAAACTCAGGAAAATACCAGCAAGCAAAAAATATGATTACGAAACTATAAGTAAGGAAATAATAGCTTTTGGATTGGCTAGAAAGATTGTTCAAAATTGGTAATATTCTTCTTGAAGGAATGGATTTAAAAACAAACTTATTACGAAAGTTCCAGTACAAAAATATCGTTACGAAAACTCCAGTACGAAAATCTCCATTCCGGAAGTTCTCATTCAGAGAATTTCAATCCTGAAAATTTCAGTTCCGGAAATTCTCATTCCGGAAATTTTAGTTTCAGAAATTTCCATTCTGGAAACTTCAGTTCCAAAAAGTTTGGATAACTAACTACGAAAAATTTTAGATACACTA
The DNA here is from genome assembly GCA_963277665.1 of Viscum album. Classification (NCBI taxonomy): domain Eukaryota; kingdom Viridiplantae; phylum Streptophyta; class Magnoliopsida; order Santalales; family Viscaceae; genus Viscum; species Viscum album. Next base: position 282,914,966 of record OY728151.1, on the reverse strand, counting down.
AGTAAAAAAATGAAAATTTTAGTTATACTAACAATCAAATGTACTCCCCCTATGAAAAGGAGTTTGTTACTGTTATGATAATTGTTCAACAAGAAGTTAATGAAGAATGATTACCTTACGGTTATCATTCCTAACTTTTGTTTAATATATTCAAATCTATCGGAGGGTAATGATTTTGTGAAAATATCAGCAAGTTGATCTTATGTTCCGATAAACTGAAGAATAATATCTCCTTTAAGTGTGTGATACCTAAGAAAGTGATGCCTAATGTCTATGTGTTTTTCACGAGAGTGATGTGCAGGGTTATTACTTAGGGAAATGGCACTTGTGTTATCACATAAAATTTGAGTCTTAGTAAAACTCAGGCTATAATCTGTGAGTGTGTGTTGTATACACAACACTTGAGCACAACAACTTCTAACTGCTACATATTCAGCTTCAGCAGTGGAAAGTGCTACAGAATGTTGCTTCTTGCATGACCAAGAAACTGATGAATCTCCTAAGAAATGACAAGTTCCGAATGTACTTTTTCTATCCATTCTACATCCACCAAAGTCAGCATCCGAAAAACTTTTTAAAACAAAATCATTTCCATAAGTATAAAATAATCCTAGATCCATGGTTCCCTTTAGGTAGCGAAAAATTATTTTTACTTCCTTTAAGTGATATTCCTTAGGATTGGATTGATATCTTGCACATAAGCATACTGAAAACATTAAGTCTATTCGACTAGCTGTTAAGTAAAGTAAACTTCCTATCATACCTCTAAAAGATGTTTGATCTACTGGTTTCCCAGCTTCATCAAGATCTAAGGAGTTTTAGGTACTGATGGGAGTACTTATACTCTTAGTGTTGTCATAACCATACTTTTTGAGAAGATATTTAATATACTTATGTTGAGATATATAGGTTCCTTCTGGTCTTTGAGAAATTTAAAAACCAAGGAAAAAAAGTTAACTCACCCATCATACTCATTTCAAACTCAGATTTCATTAGACTTGCAAAAGAATCAGTTAAAGAATGTTGAGTTGAACCAAATATAATGTCATCAACATAAATTTGAACAATCAAAACATTTTTCTTATCTTTATTTATAAAAAGGTTTGGATCTGCATTTCCCTTAAAATAGTTATTTTGAATCAAAAATCATGTGAGTCTATCATACCAGGCTCGTGGGGCTTGTTTAAGACCATACAAAGATTTGGTAAGTCTAAAAACATGATCAGGATGTTTTGTATCTTAAAATCCAGGAGGTTTTTCAATAAAAACTCTATAAGCCTTAGAAGTTGTAGAGTAGCCTAAGAAAATTCCTTCATCAGATTTTGGTGAGAATTTATATATATTATCCTTAGTATTCAGAATGAATACTTTGAAACCAAAAACCTTGAAGTAGGAAAGTATAGGTTTTCTACCATTCCATAACTCATAAGGAGTTTTATTAAGAAAAGGTCTAATCAAAACTCGATTTATAATATAACAAGCAGTACTAACAGCTTCATCCCAGAAATTTCTAGCTATAGAATACTCACTCAACATGGTTCTAGTTATTTCTTGAAGAATCCTATTTCTTCTTTCAACTACACCATTTTGTTGAGGAGTTCTAGGTGCTGAAAAGTTGTGAGTAATACCTTTTCTACTACAAAAGGTTTCAAAATAAGAATTTTGAAATTCTCCTCCATGATCACTATGAATAGTTTTCAGTGGAAGATTTTTCTCATTTTTAACTTGGGCTCTAAAACTTTTGAAATAAGAAAAAGTTTCAGACTTCTTTGCTAGAAAATAGACCCATGTAAATCTAGTGTAATCATCAACTAGAACAAACACGTAGTATTTGCATCCAATGCTTCTGGTTTGCATTGGACCAAAAAGATCCATGTGCACCAACTGTAATGCATTAGTTGTTGAGACTTCACCGATTGATTTAAAACTAGATTTATGTTTCTTTCCATATTGACAAGGATCATAAACTTTAGAAGAATCAAATCTAAGCTCCGATAGATCCTTAACTAGTTTCTTCTTAGAGAGTTTACATAAGTTCTTAAGATTACAGTGACCTAATCTTCTATGCCATAACCAAGAATGATCTTTCATTGCACTATGGCAAGGTAAATCTTGGATTCTAAGGTCTTCTAAGTTCAAAGTGTAAACATTCTCTTGCCTATTGGCTGAGAGAATAAATTCTTCCTTGGAATTGTAAACTAAGCACTTATCATTACAAAAATTCACAAGGTATCCTTCATCACATAACTGAAATATGCTAATGAGGTTGTTCTTAAGACACTTAACAAATAAAACATTTGAAATCAAAGTTTTACCAAGAAGAACAATATTACCTATACCAAAAATTTCTCCCTGAGAATTATCTCTAAAATTTACCTTTCCTCCTTTCGTTTTGATAATCTTTTCAAAATAGCTTTTGTTACCAGTCATGTGCCGGGAACACCCACTATCCATGTACCATGTATTGTTGTTGGTACTTTCTTTATCTTCCTGAAATCAAGAAAAGAATTAGACTTTTGGAATCCAAACTTGTTTGGATCTGAGATTTCCAGATAACAAAATTTTTGGCACCCACATCTTCTTTGAAAAATATGCCTTAGGAAAACCTAAAGATTGGGTTTTGTTTAAAGAACAGTTATTTGCCCAGTGACCACCACATTGACACTTGGTACAAAATGGGGCACTTTTTGGAACAAAGTAATTGTTACTAAAATTTGGTTTAGCATGGGTATAACCAAATCTGGATTTGTTTCTTAAAGTTCATATTTGAGAATACATTTTAGCAAAATTTTCTTTACCAAGGGTAAAGTTTTACAAACACTTATTTAAGGAAAACAATTCAGACTTGAGTTTTATAACCAAGTTTTTATCATAAAAATCATTAGATTTAGATCTAGAGCTAGGCTCAAAGACACTTTTCTTAGAAATTACATTTTCTAACTCTTTAGAAAGTTTGTTCTTCTCAGAACTTACTTCCTCAAGATTTTTTGAAATATTTATAAAATCAGCATTTTTCCTATCAAGATCTTTAGTAAGATCTGATATTTCTTTCATAAGAATAGTATTCCTAGAGCTTGCCTTATCAAGTTTTTTATTGAGTTTAGAATTCTCAATTTCAAGAAGTTCAGCAAACCTAGAAACTTATTCATAGGTAGGTAAAGTATTTTCTTCATCAGAAGAGGATTCTTCATCTGAAGAGTTATAATATTCTCTATCATTAGGATTTAAAGAAACATTGGTCAATGATTCAGCACTCCATACCTTAGCCATAAAACAATGATTGTTTATAGGTAATCTGGCTATAAGACCAAGATTCTTCTGTCCTGAGGATTCATAATCAGAAGATTCATCTGAAGAGTCATGACCACTGGTACTCCAGGTGTCATTAGCTTTCAGAACTTTCTTAGCTTTTGCTTTGTAATAATTCTTTCTGTTTCTGTCAGAATTACTTTCTTTTCTTTCTTTCTTTTTGAGTAAAGGGAAATCTGGTCTAATATGTCCAGCTCTCTTGCATTCATAACAAGTAACTTCTCCATCTTTTTTATCTTTCCTTTCCTTTTTATTATACTTGGATTGTAAATTTCTCTGGCCAGCTATCTTGTTCATCCTTCGAGCAAGATTTTCTAACTCATTTTCAGAGACTTCACTCTCACTAGATTCGGATTGGATAATAACTTTCTTAGACTTGGATCTAGTTACTCTTTTAGGAGTCTTATCTTTCATATGATTTGACGTCGTTGTAAAAGCAACAGTACCATTTCCATTCTTCTTCTTGATATTTTCAGCATCCCTCTTCATTATTGTTTCATGTTGGAGAAGAGTTCTAAATAGTTCATCAAGAGAAATTTGAGTGACCTTCCTATTCTCATCAATAGTTGTTCTTTTGGATTCCCACTCATTGGGCATAATATCAATTATCTTATCCACAAGAGCTTCATCATCCAGACCTTTCTCTCCCATAGACTGAAGATTGTTCACTATAGTCATAAATCTCTTTTGAACTTTACAAATTGGTTCACCATAAGGAAAATTGAAGCCATGGTATTCAGCTCTAAGCATAGCTCTCCTAGTCTCAATTACTTTAGAAGTCCCAAAGTGTGTAACCTCTAACTTCTTCCAGATACAATTAGCTGCTTCACAAGAAGAAATTTGGCTATATATATTTCTAGTCATTGAACAAAGTAAGGTATTACGTACCTTATAATTGAGTTGATACTCTTACTTTTCCTGGTTAGTGAAAATTCTAACTTCCTTATCAGGAATTTTATAATCATCAGTAAGCATAATGAAATTATCCACTCCAGTATTGATAAAAAAAGTCTTCATTTGATCTCTCCAGTACTCATAGTCATTTCCATCAAATATTGGTGGTCTTGTAGGGTTTATATTGTCAATATAACCAACATTTACTCCTATCATTCTATAAAAAAACATGGAAACCAAACTAGTTAGTAGCAAAAGTTCGTAACAACAAAGTTCGGAATGATGATTCGGAATGATAAAGTTCAGAATGACAAAGAAACTTTATAATCAAGGATGAAGAACAATGAAAAATAATCAAGAAAAACTTATATGTGAGTATAAGTATTTCAGAGACCTGTTATGATACCAATTTTAGGATCGAAATAATGATGTAGATTCTCAATATACAAGAGGGGGGTGAATTGTACACTTTAAAATTTTCCTTAGACAAGGAAGAATCTAAGTTTAACAAAGTTAAACTAAGCAAATTCACAACACCTATAATCACAAATTGGAGAATTAGAACTAAAGTTTACAATATGAGATTCTACCTTAAAGCGTATAGAATCTAAACTAATCAGAGTACAAGTGTAAGGAAATATAAGAAGGTTATACTTTCCTTACAATGAAAAAGTGCATCGGAAAAACAAGTAGTAAAACTACAAGTAACAAGATATAAGTCTTTTAACCCAAATAGAAGGGTATCCAACAACCTTGGATAAAGGTCCCTTGATTTATACTTTCAAGCAAGTCTTCCTTACCCACACCAGGGTAAGCCCTCGATACGAAGATCAGAATCTCTGTCTTTATATCCCTGTAAGTCCTAAACTTCAAGGTAGTTGGAACCTATGTCTACCTCAGCAAGGAATCCCTCGAACTTCAAGGTAGTGGGAACCTCTTTCTTCCTATCCCTGGAATCCCTCAACTTCAAGGTAGTTGGAACCTCCGTCTACTTCAGCAAGGAAGCCCTCGAACTTCAAGGTAGTCTGCACCTCTATCTTCCTATCCCCGGAAGCCCTCGAATGTAATGACCAACATTCGGAGTCTCATGAAGCAATCTGAATGAGCAGTTCAGTACGCACAAAGCATAAAAAGCTTATCTCTCTAGAAATCACCTTAACAGTGTGTGGTCTCTAGATCGATCAACTCCATTTCCATATATGAGCTCTTTCAAATGAGCTCCTATTTATAGGAAAATTTCCAACGGTCGGCTCCCTCCTCTAACGGTCATATTTTCCATGAAATTTGGAGGGACCTATACACGTGTAACTCAACCAACGGTTAATTAGAAATATAATGGATGACATCGTTTAATAACAAACCAAGTATAACTGAATGCACGCCATCGTTTTGAAATGAAGCAAATTTAAGTAAAAGTCATACAACATTTTGGAGTGTAATAAAATTAAAAGTTCGGAGTCAAACCAAAATGAAATTCGGAGTCTATGTCAAGAAATGTTTGGATTCTGTTTTATAGGAATTCGGAGTCTGGTTTCACCAGAGATTGGAATCTGAACTTGCTGAGTTCAAATTTGAACTAGTAAAAGTTCGGAGTCAAACTATCATGAAATTTCAGAGTCGAACTACTTAAGAGTTCAGAGTCGAACTCATGAAAGTTCGGAGTCGAACTACTTAAGAGTTTGGAGTCAAACTTCATAAGAGTTCGGAGTCGAACTACTTAAGAGTTCGGAGTCGAACTACTTAAGAGTTCGGAGTCGAACTCATGAAAGTTCGGAGTCGAACTACTTAAGAGTTCGAAGTCAAACTCATGAAAGTTCGGAGTCGAACTACTTAAGAGTTTGGATTCGAACTCATGAAAGTTCGGAGTCGAACTTCATAAGATTTCGGAGTCGAACTACTTAAGAGTTCAGAATCAAACTCATGAAAGTTTGGAGTCAAACTTCATAAGAGTTCGGAGTCGAACTACTTAAGAGTTCAGAGTCGAACTCATGAAAGTTTGTATCCATAATTCGGAGTGGAACTTCATTATAGTTCACATCCAGAATTTGGATCCTAGAAACAGAATACTCCAATACTTGTCATTATATGATTCCGGTATTTTGGTTAAGAATCTGGTTTTTGTATTTAATAAAAATATTGCTATGTATAAGAAACTCTAGGTTAGGGTAAATTTCCTTATTGAAGAAAATTTTCCTTATGGAGGTAAAACATACATTTACTTAAGTATAAGGTGTTTGTGATTTTCAAAACAAGAAGGAATGGAAAATTCATAAGGAAAACCTTATTGAATCAACAAAAATATCAAAGGAATTAGATTTATTTAAAAAGAAATATATCATAAAATATCAGGGTGTTTCATTCTACCCCCCCCCCCAAAATGAATTTCTCCCATGAAATTATATCACTCAGATACAAAAAAAAGAGTATATCTCTATTTCATCACATCCTTGGGTACCCAAGTTTCTTCTTTGAATTTTTTATTCCTCTATAGAACTTTAACTAGGTAAGTGGTCATGTTTTGTAGAACTTTATCTCTATGATCCAAGATATCTATCAATTTTTATTCATAAAAAAAATCATATGCCAGCGGCACAACCTTTGAGTTCAATACATGTTATGGATCATATATGTACTTCCTTAAGAGAGATACCTAGAACAAATTATGAACTTGAGAGGGTCTTGATAGAAGAAACAAGAGATAAGATATCATTAATACTCAATCAAGAATCTCTATGGGTCTAATATACCTAGGTCTCATCCTTACCTTTTTTTAAATCTTATAACCATCTTCCATGGATAAATTCATAGGAATTCCTTCTCAACAAAATCAAATTCTAGATTTCACTGATGATTTTTATCATTACTTTTCTTTCAAATATGAGTTTCCTTGATGTGATACTGAATAGATACAACATTATCTATCATTTCATCAACTAGATTAGGTCCCAATATCTTTATATTTTGAATTAATCTCATAAAATTATATTTCTACACTTTTTTCCATAGAGGAATTCATAATGAGTCATCTAAATGCTTAAGTGAAAGCTATTGTTGTAAGAAAACTTAACTAAAGGAAGGTCTTCATCCCAATCACCTTTGAAATCTATAAAACAATATCTTAGAATATCCTATAGGTATTGAATGGTTCTCTTATATTGAACATATGTCTAAGAATGATAGGAAGTACTAAAACATAACTCTGAATCCAAATCTTATTGAATACTTTACCATAACTTCAAGGTAAACCTTATATCCCAATCAGATATAATAAAATGTGGTAATCCATGAAATATTCCCACTTTATTACTATATATTCTAGAAAATTGATCAAGAGAAAAATATTCTCTAATGGTAATGAAGTGTGTTGACTTATTAAGGAGATCGACTATAACCCAAATAGAATTATTGAATTTAGAAATTTTTGGGAATCTGATGAAAAAATACACGGTGATGTTTTCCATTTCCATTCTAGTATGGGTAATGGTTATAGAATCCTCTTAGACTTCTATATCCTGTCCTTAAATTTATTCCATATCAAGAAATTAGATACATACTCTTCAATATATCTTTTCATGTTGTCCCATAGAAATACTCTTTTAAATATTTATACATATTTTTACTTCTATTATGAATAGAGAATGATGAATTATGAGCTTCATCCACTACAAAATATTTAACTTTTTCCAACAAGTGAATAATTTTTTATGAAGATTAATTTTATATTGGTAAAGTGATTTACCAATATATATACCTGTGTCAATAAATTGTTGGTAAAAAATGTATTGTTAATTGTTATTGTGATAGATAAAATAGTTCTGTTGCAATTATAACAATACTAAAAGATAATATATATAATGTTTAAAATGTTTAGCAACAGTTTCATATGAAAAATTTCTCTATTGATAATATTATTATTAAAATTTATATTTTCATTGGGAATATCATTTATCACTAAAATTTTATATTATATATATTAATATAATTATATATAATATATTTATTATGTAATAATTATAAAATTAACTTATATGAAACTCAAACTAAGGATTTATTTGAAGAAAAAATGTTCAAAAATAATTAAAAAACATGACATCAAAAGAAAACAAGGAACTAAGTCACCGGATGAAGCTCAAAACAAGAAAAAATGAAAAACTCATCCATCCTAACAACGTTGTAATTAAAAAATCACATGAACCAGCCTCATAAAAAGGAACCATCCACCGACTCACAAAAACTCCATCCACATAACATATTACCTAGAAATAGACTAATTCAATATCCCTAACATCATAAGAAACCCAATAAAAAACAATATTGAATGGTAAAATCCAAGTTCTCGACAACACTACAAGCAGTGGTAACCCTGAAGATGATGCATACCAAAACCAGGGCATCCATAAATGGTATAAGTAAACCCCTCCGATGAAGACTACTTTTGAATACCCATCACCCATTACAGAGAAACAGTCTTCCACCAAGAATATAAAACTAGAAAATCACCCCTGCACACATCCTCCAGGATAAAATCTAGAAAATATATCAGAAAACCAATGGATAAACAACTAATGGTAACAAAAACAAACAATATCATAGGAAAGGTCTAAACTTAAGTTGGCCGTAGAGAAGATCAACCCCAACAATGGGCAGTAACCCCTACAATAGAATCACCATCTACAAGAGCATAAAATTGGAACTTAAACCATGAAATAATGTTTAAACCATGCTATACAGATCACTACATCATGATAGGAGATGAGAATAAAACAAACTGCAAGAAAACCAAACCCAAAAACTAAGCATAAAAGGTTGAAAGTGACCAACTATTAAGGTTTATTGGGAAATTACCAACATAGATCCAGCCTCCTGTTTAATTTATAATTAGTTTAAGGGTATAAATATCATGTAGATATCTGGTTCCATGTGAAACCAAACTGATTTGAAGCACAAGGAGTGGGTTCATGTGGTCCAATATATCTGGAATAGATTCTATGTACCTGCATCAATATAATAGTCATCGACTGCATAAAAATAAATAAAACTTGGAATAAAAAATACTAAATTCAGTATCCATATACTCATGACCCATTCAAAACTAAATGGTAAATACAAATAAACATATCCTCACTAGTAATAGATGTTAAAAAGGGTAAGAATAAATAGAAAAATTCATCAAAACATGTGAATCCAAATATTATTGCACATACAACATAATAGGTCCTATGAATTAAAAATTTACCTAAATAAAATAGTATGGGATACCATTGAAAAGGTAACTACTTTGAATACTTTTTATATACATGCATATCAATAATTAGACAATTTAATTCATATTACACACCAATACCTGATTTATCAAGAGGGCGTATAGACTTGTGAAATAATTGTATTGATAATCCAATCATATTTAACCTCCCACAAGATTATACTAACTTTATGGTTTTAATTAATTATTTTTTCTTTTTTTAATAATAATATGAAGAAACATATACAAGTTCAATTACATTATCAATCAAAATTATCATCATATATTTGGTAAGAATATAAAAAACCTTTATCCACATATAATATGAGTTGAAAATCATAAATACTTATCATAAATGGTAAGTTTTATATATAGTTTTCAATTAAAAAAGACTATAAAACTTGTGCCTAAGTAAATTCTATAATTAAATAATAATATGATACTTGAATTCCCATAAAAGTTAAATTTTTAATCAAAATCAACACCAATTTCATTATTTTATACAATAATCTCAATATGAAAAAAATATATCATATAAAAAAATTAAAACAAGATGATCATAACTATTTTATGTGGTTTTCACTAATAGTTTCAAAAAATAAGAATAAAAAATAGTAATTTTTTTGAATCCTTGAGAAAATAATCAACTCATGTGTATTCATATTCATCTTCCCTTACTCAAAAATACATTAATTTAAACAATTAAATTAGAAGACAAAGTAAAAATAAAAACTTACTATTTAGGATACAAAAATCATGAAATATGACTCCCTCCACTCACCCAAATTGCTTTCAATTATTATTCTCAGGATGTCCAATTAAATTGTTCACATATTGAGCACCTACAACATCCCATTAATGGCCTATAATCAACTAAATTAACATGAATCACATAAAACTTTCCCACAAAAATACTAGACCAAATACCAATTATTAACCTCTAGTGAATCTATAGAATAAAAACATGTCCATTACACCAACAAGATCTAGATCACACCCAAAAAAGTCAAGGACATTTCCATTCCATGAGAATCATCATTAGGATACATTTTATAACACTATAAAAAATATTTTTTAAAAATTTCAATAAACCTGGATTGATACAACCACAATAAATTTAAGCTAAATTATAATTCAAGAGAAAAAAATTAAAATTAGTTAACACGCTAGTTTTAAGAATTACATTGATCAATAAATGTTTCAAGTGAAACACAAGTTCACCTAATATCTTCTTTGTTTAATCATTGATGCTCTATTGTTGTAGATATCACTTGAAAAAATATTATCTCTCAACTTTACTACTATTTTTTTATTCAGGGTTCTCTTGTAAATATTATTATTGAGTCTATTTTAATTATTTCTATACAAATTCCTTCCTCTATAATGAATTGATATCATTCATTTCATGAAAGATCATTTCATGTGGTGATGGAATCTTCCACATTTTTGTTAGAGACTAGCACAGGTTAGAGATGGCCCAGATACTAGGGTTAAGGATATTCCCTTTTATCAATGATAATTTGGAAATTTTATTCATCTAATTCATCATCTACCATTTTTATCTCTAGTTATAATCAAGTGGTAGAGACCAACATCATCATTACAAGTTATTCATGTAAATTAAAATATTTTCCCACTATTTTTTCAAAAATATAATTCATCTTTGAAAAATACCATGATTATATGATATTTATATTCATAAGTCTATAGGAAATGAATAGATAAAACACTAGATCCATTGACCTTAATCAAGTGGTTATTGAATCCTTAAAATTTAGCAAAGATCCTCCATTATTTATTTATGTTAACATGAAGCCTACCACATGGATTTGATATGGTAATGTGTGACTCAGTATATAAATAATATTCTCAAATATTAGACTAAAAACTAGAAACATATTGAGAATTTGATTAAAGAACAATTTCATAACATTATAAGAATCCCTTATAGATCGATCATTAATATATTTGAACATAGTTTTGTTATTTTGGAAATAGAGGATGTGAAATATTCAACCATCAAAAGTGATATTCACCGACCCAAATTGGTTTTTTATTTATAGGTCCAAAATGTCCACTTGCACTAATCCTAAATGTACCCAAATTAAGAAATTATAAATATAGTTAGATTAAAGTAATAGAAGAAACAAATGAATCAATGATTATTTATCCAAGTACTAGTGAAAGCATCTATAGACACTTGAAGTTATCATCCACTAGAGCAAGTTCAACACCTTGAGAGAGATGGACTAAAACAAAATGTTTTCTCATTAACCTTGAGAATCTCCTACTAATACAACCAAACAAATAATTATTAATTCAGTGTTAGAAAATGAAAAATAAAATTCCATAAAAAATTATATTAAAATAAAAGTAATTCTAATTTAAATTAAATAAAAAAGATGGAAAACATAATAAATATAAAAAGTATTGGATTCAAAATTGGAACACTCTTTCTAAAATTATATGAATTTGAGTAAATATTCAAATAAGTCCTCAACATTTCCAAATTAGAAATTTATCCCCCACAAAACATACTTGAGTTGTGAAAATATTTGTGAAATACAAACTCAGTCATTTTCTAGTTCGTTGTGTTTTCTAAAACATTATCTTTAGAAATATGTTTATATTTCAACCACTATAGATTCTATAAACAACATGCTATGATATTTTTAAGTAAAATCCATATAAATCCTTACTAGTCGTGTCATTGAATAGTTGATAAGTAACATTTTAGTAGCTGTACAAGGTGGCAATAATATGGGAAAACAAGGATACAATATGGTCAATTAAGAATATGAGAATGATATGTTATATAAAAAATGGTCAATATTTCATAACATTCCAAACCTTAGGTAAGGTGTAGTTAGACCACTATTAACTTTATAAATTTTAAGAGAATCCAATTTTAATTTGGATTTATAATAAATCTATATATTTAGATGACCAATATTATAATAACACAAAAAAATCTGAATCATATTTCACTTGGAAAATATTGAAAAAGTTCATAATTAGTTGAAACAGTTTGGGGAAAAATATCTTGGAAAACAATCATACCTATGAATTCAGATAAATAACACCCTATGAATCATATTATTAGAGTAGTTTTTATTAAAAACCAAAACATTTAATAGGTATCATGCATGTTGTTAAAAAATATATATCATACAATTCATGTTAATATAATTTCACATCATTATTTTCACTTGGATGCAAGGTTGTTGTTGAAAAATTTATACATTTAACAATATAAAATTCATAGTTTATTTTCACTTTGATAACATGAAAATTATATTTAAATACCTTTTATAATAAAATTTATTGTTTATTGTCACAATTTTATATCATTTTATAACATGAATAAATAAAAATAATATTTATCAAAATGAGAAGGTCATGGAATTAAAAAATATACTAGACAAGAAAGAATGTTTTGACAAAAAAATTATGGATAAATCTACTTAAATAATCATATGCTTACATGGTTTTCAAAGAAAAAATAAATTTTACACATTCATTTACTAAACCATAGTACTCTTATATAGATTTTAAATCCTCTAGTCTAAAATATACAAAATAAGTGCACATAATATAAGATTATTTCTAGACTTTCATGTTAAATTTAGCACACAATTACATTTTAGACTGCATGTTACATTGTTAAATCATGATACCATGACATTTTCTACAAATGGAATGAAAAATACTCCTAATGTGATTCTAATTTAAAAATTATTGAAAGAGGATAAAAAATAAGGCTGAGAATTTGGCCAAAAATCATGTCCCTTCTTTGATATGAAGTGCACTTCATCAACTTCATATATAGAAATCTCATGTTTCTATATAATAAATTTATGTGAATTTACAAGTCCACATAAAAATAAAATAAATTATCTTAAAAATTACTCAAAATAATATAGATAAAATTCAAGGCATATAATCTATTCATATAATATTCAGGTTTTAGGCTAACCATAAAAAGTATTATGCATGCCAATCATTGAAATTTTCTGGACCTGAGAAAACATGCATTCGTGCCATCTTTTTCTAACATAAAACACTATCCATATATCAAACTCATTAAAGGTAAAATTAAAACTAGAACCATCCAATTTAATATTTTATAAATCTGAATTTATAGACATATTTCTAAAAGATAGATAAATGATAAAAAAAATTACAAACATAATATGTGAAATAGAAACCTTAACAAAAATTTAGACAAAATGAAAATGAAAATATCTGATCTGCTTGAAGATAGTTCAAAGTAGTTTAATTGAGGAACCCATGAACAAAGTGAATCCTTTTAAAAACTCTTAAAATATTAATAAATAAAAATTCTAAGGAGAAATTATATTGGAAATCAATTTCCAATCTGAACCAATATCAAACTCAATTGGTAATTCTTTAGAAGACTCAAGGATCTCAAAGGGAGAGCAAAAGAAAAATCCACCTACAAAATTATAAAAATATACATCTTCATCAACAAAAATTTTTTTTACCAATGATAAAATAAATAAATTAGTACATGAATGAAAAAAATAAAAAATTTAATTCTAAAAACAATAAATTATAATTTGAAAATAAATTTTTTGGGTTTATGACTACATAGGGAATGGGTAATGATATTTCTTTTCAAGTAGGTTGCAATGATCATCTATTATGAAAATATATATCTTAAATTATTTAAATCATGTGCCAAAATATTAAAATAAACTATTGTAAAGATAGAAGGATTAAAATTACATGTTTTGGAATAAAGGTAGGTTCTTGTGCTAATACAAATAAAAAACACTTAAAAACAATATCTTTTGAAATTTATTAATTTTTTAAAAAGATATATTATCTTTCACTAAATTTTCATTGGTATAAATCACTTTTATTAGTGATTATTTAATGGATTGATTATATGAACTAATCTATTGAAATATTCAATTGTTCATACAATCCAAATATACTTCTACCTTTCTATGTATTCAAAATCCAAAATAGAAAATTATCTCATCTATTCTATTGTGAAGAAAATTTGAAGAATTTTTCCTATAGAAGTGAGCAAGGAAATTAGAAAAAAAATAAATCATAGTGTTTTTTATTTAAAAATACATAATATACTATCATACAAGAAAAAACATATAAATTCATAAGATATATACCACTATAAACCCACTTATATGAAGTAGAATTTTAATGGAGGGACTTCAAATGAACATGTAAGTATCTTTTATACCTATGAATAAAAAAAGAGAAAAAATAACCCTATAATTGACAATATTATAAATATATAATGGTAAAAACATAATTTAACTACAAATATCATCAATCACATTTGTTTAACCACATAGTCATACTGTAGGCTTATGAAAACATTTTTGACACTCATAGATAACAAAAATTGAAAATAAATTAAAGTCTTATTATTTTTAAAAAAAATGATAATTGTTTTCCTAAAATAAAAATGCTTGAGAATTTCCAAAACTCAATATCACTTGATTGAAGAGCCTTATAGTCACTTTTTGGCATAAAATGAATCAAATATGGAAAGTAAGAATTAGGAACTGGACACTGAAAAACATTCATAAATAATTAGAGAAGGGGTGATGGAGAAAAAACAAAAGAGAGGTTAAAAAAATGAAACCACGAATGATATGGAATCAAAGTGCTAGATAAAAATAGGTGATAATGAATACATAGTTGAAGAAACCAAACCTAAGATGTGATTAATGGCGTGGAATCAAACCGATTACTATGGATTGGAGGAGATGAGTGGCTAACATGAACTAAAGGTCAATTCAATTGATTCTTTTAGGGTTTCAGGGTATTGGATTGGGGTATGATTTTTTTATTAAATGTAATTTGAGGCATAGGGTTGTTTTACCTTAGATGGAATAAATAATTAGAGAAAGAATAATGGAAGAAAAAAATAAAAGGGTAGTCAAAAATGAAACCATGGATGACATCGCATAAAATTGCTGGATACGAATAGGTGGTGATGACTAGAGAGTTTATGAAACCAAACCTAGGAAGTTATTAATGGAATGGAATCGAACTAATTATTATGAACTAGAGGAGAATAATGGTTAACACAAGCCAAATATCAATTTCATTTGATTCTTTTAGGGTTTTAGGATATCATATTGAGGGAATATTTGTGCGGTAAATGGAATTGGAGGTGCGGGGTTGTTTTACCTCATATGGAATTAATAAATTTAATAAATTTTATTTTAATAGGTTGAGGGTCAATCCCTATTTATTAAATATAAAAATTATAAATCCAAATTCGAAAACTAGGAAAAAGAGTAAACCCATTACAAGAACAGAGGCAAAAATTCCTTAGAAAAGAATGACCTAAAAGATTTAATGGACTCAGGGGTCCAAAAGGATGAAAACTTCAAGATAAGCATCATAAAAAAGTCATGTCACCCCCTGAAAGATAGTGCAATAGTGAAATAAATCAAAGAAGATGTGTCCCCCAACCCCCGCTAAAAAATTGTGTTGTGCTCATAACACAACGTGGCAGAGCACTCCTCCCGCCCACACGAACATGTGAAAGGAGAACCGGTTGATAGGTTCCAGTACACCTATATCTATTTCGAGCTTCCCATACAAAAAAATATTGTGAAGAACTCACTATACTATCAACCTAATGTAATGAAGAACCAAAAATAAAACACTATAAAAATTTAAAATCAAGGTACACATCCCTCCAAAATGAGGAAATATGGTTGAATGATGGGTGTCAGCACACTCATCCATCTTTTGAGCCTGCCCACCTAGTGATACCTAAAAGAAACTACACTGCCATCCAAATGAAACAAGACCAAACCAATTAAAATCAACACATATGTGACCTAATCAAACCAACTATCTCACAAACCAGAAAATATTTAGATGAACCATTTGAACCCACTAGAGTAGATCGACGTCCACTACCCACCACCCACCACTGACCATAATACTACCAGTGGATTTATATTGCATCCATCATCCACAAAAACCCTAGATATCATTCATTAATCTCACTATGACATTCCTTCCACATTCTGACTGCTACCCAAAAAGCTTCCACTGCTAGATTACCAGCATTGTTTCTTGAAGGTAGTCAAACCACCGCCTGAACAACGAACACCACTGCCCATAGAAGATGTCTGAAATTAACTTCCCAATGAGAGTCCACCACCCAAAACTCCACTGCAGCTTCTTGATGGAACTGATTACTATCACATGAACACCGATCTAAGCAGGAAGATCCCAAATATGAACCAGATCTAGGGATTTCAAAAGCTTCAAAGGACAAAAAAGACTCCAGAAAATGAATTGGAGAAGTAATGAAACTAGGAATGTCATTAGAGAAGATTAGAGAATGCAGCCAATAGCTTCCAGATCTGTCAGAGAAGAAATAAACGACGATGCTCTCAAACTTCCTCCATCAAAGAAATATTAGAGAATCAACACCGTAAGTAATATCAAAGAAAACTAGGAGAGGGATTTTCCTCTCCTAGGGAGTTTGGAGCCATAAAGTAACAAATTTAATAAATAATTTCATATAATATAAAAATATTTATTTCTAAATAATTAGATGTAATTAATATAAATATTTGTTTTAATTTGTAAATTTATAATTGATATAATTTTTAAATCATTTGTAAAAAAAATTATATGATATATATTTGTTTTATTAAACATTATTAAATTATTAATATTATAATACAATGTATAAACATGTATTTTTTATCAAAAAAATACTTTTTAACACTAAATAATTAATAAATATATATTTTGATAATTGGTAAAATATCTATTGTTATTAGAAAATTTATTGTAACATATTTTTCTAATGTTAATAGATATAATGGTAATAATAATTTATAATGATATATTTATTTATTAGTATAAAAAATTGTTGTTATCAATATGAAAAAACGACATATTTATCCATTAGTAAATGATTTAATAGTATTGAATGGTTAATATAAATGGATATATTTGATGGTAAAAACAAATTTTGGTACCTAGAAATAATACCAAAGAAACTTAATATCTGTTGGAATTACTCATTTTTACCCAAAAAAATATATAATTCATCACTAAATTTCTATTGGTACAAGTCAATTATTTTTTTAGTGATCCAATAATTCCTTATTAAACTCTCTTATTAATGGAACACATAATTGGTTTCTAAACCTTATCATTTCATCGCAATCAAGGTTGAACTCAGGAATATTTATTAAATTTTTTAGATCTAAATCTTCCTCATGTACCTCTTTAATCTTCACTTGGATAGATGGTTGAAGACTCATTTAAGAAATTTAAGATTTCTCCCCATCCATTAATATTTTCATATCTATCCTTTTCAAATATAAAAACATTGGATATTTTTTTATCCTTATTATAGATAATCTTGCATGATCCTTTAGACTTAGAGCATTTACTGCCCTGTACGCTTTCCCAGGTTTGTAATGTATTGAGAATTCACGACCTTTAATCAACTCCAACTATTTTCTCTAACACATGTTCAAGTCTTTCTGAGTGAATATATACTTTAATATTTTATGATTATTATATATGTCACAACTTTCTATATAAAGATAATTCCTTCATATATTTAATTAAAGTTTTACTATATCTAACTCTAAATCATGAGTCGGGTAACTTTGTTCATGAACCTTCGGTTTTCAGGAGGTATAAGATATCACCATGTCATTATACATGAGGATGAATCCTAGTCCCTTCTTCGATGTTTCATAATAGATCACAAACCCTTCTCCAATGTAGGGTAGTGTAAGAACAAGTGCACTGACTAAACTTTCCTTCAATTCCTTGAAATTTTTCTAACATTCATATTTATAAAGAAACTTAACTCCATTTCAAGTTAACTTGGTGAGTGGATTATATATTCATGATAAATTCTTTAGAAATAATCAATAATATTCATCCAAACTAATAAAACTATGGATTTCATTCACTATGGTTGGTATAATATAACATTCAATAACCTCTATCTTTGATGAATCCATATATATACCTTTGCTTTAGATTATATGACCCAAAAATAAAACTTTATGTTTCCAAAATTTACACTTGGTAAATTTTTCATACAACTTATACTATATTAGGTTTTTGGTAAAATTCTCATGTGATATTCATGTTCTTAATTTTTTGGAATATATAAGAATATCATTAATAAAGGCTACCACAAAGTGATCAAGGTAATATATAAAGACTCTATTCATTAAATCCATTAAAATAGTAGGGGTATTAGTAAGATAAAATTACATCAGTATAAATTCAGTGTCCATACCTCATACAGGAGGTTTTCTTGGGTATGTATTCACTTTTTTCCTTCAATTGATAGTATCCAGATAAAAGATCAATCTTTGAAAAATAATGAGTTCCTCATAATTGATCAAACAAATAATCAATATGGATTGGTTCTATATCAATCCACACTTTTCATACATAGATATTAAATCTTATTAGATGAATATTCATTACATAACATAACGGTCCATGTCATAATCATATAGGTCTATCAGCTTGGGAAACTTGGATATATAGACAACTGGTTCATAAGTGAACTACATAATTTCCCACTAATTTTTTGATAAGTTTCGCCCTTATTATAAAAATCATACATAATACCTTTCTTCATAGCCTGGGGAAAGGAAACATAAGAAAGGGTAAGCTCAGATGCTCAATAAAGGTAAACAATGGAGATATCGACATAACATGAGCATAAGGGTATAAGAAAATGAGAATAACATTGAAAAACATTACCTACATATAATAGGTTATAAAATTGAGTCATTGAATAAATATTGTAATATTATAAGACATGAATCATAAATTAATAAAATAAAATAATCTATTTGAGAAAAATCATTGTCATAAAACATAGATTTTTGGTATACAAATAAGCATAGTAAATCATTTCCTTAGTATTAAAGGATTATTTTTTAGGCTATTATAGTGGAATGGGTTCACTCCCTAAACCATAATATTAGTCAAGGTTCACTCCCAAGACTATTATAGTGGATATATTTCTTTATTGAACTAGGTTTACTCTACATTCTAGACCTATTTATCTCTTGAGATATCCACCATTACCCAATGCATTGTAGTGATATATAATTCTATTCCCACCCATCACATAATAAAAATCATAAAAATGTATGAAAAAATATTATAAAACAATTATCAAATCATAATATATGAAAAGGGAATGGGTTTTATACATTTCATCATGGAATAAATCATGGAAAAGAAATGTGTTTCATAATCACTACATCAATTCGTCATAACATAACCCATGGAAAAAGGAACGTGTTTCATAAACATATTTTCATAATTATCAAAATACATCCAAAGAAATAATAATGATGGTATCATTGGATCATATCTCAATAAGCGCATAATAAGAATCAAGGATTATTTTCATTGGCGAATATAAATACCATTAAAATATCATTAAAATCATTCTTGAGGAAAATAACCTTTCTATTTTAAAAACATTATTTAAAATATAAAAATTTCCCAAATATTAAAGGAAGTATTTTATTTTAAAAATACCATGGAAAATTGTAATGTAATCTTTAAATTATTGACCGATAATGATGGTGGAAAATTTTTTTCATGTCATACACATTCAAACAAATATTCATTTCTCATTTTTAATAAAATTCAAAAATACTTCATTGAGAAAACAAAAAGAATATTTATTTTAAAATATTTTATGAAAAATTCAGACAATGTTAAAAATTACTTTAAACAATTATTTTAGAATATTAAAAATATTATTTTAAATATTTCTAGAAAACATGGACATGGAAGAGAAATGATTTTTGACCAAAGAGAGAAATAAAGTCAGTTTTCCTTAAAAACATTCATTAGGTATATTGAGTACTTAAAGATAGGAAAATGAAATTAAAACATATATTCTAAATATATAATCATATTAGAATAAAATTAATGAGTTTATTTAGAGATATATCATAATATTTTATCATCAGAAACTTAATCGTAAACAATCCCGATAAACAGTGAGATTGTAGCACGAAACCCTTAACACTTCAGTAAATTTCAAATAAAAACATAAAGAAAGAGATAACCTTGGATGGGTATATATATCATAATAATTATACTAATAATAATCATAAAATAAATTCATGGTTGTTATATATACCACATAAAAGAAACAAGTGGTGAATATGGCACGTGTCTCATAAAAGTAAAAGTGAGACGAAAATCCCTTACCTCAGGTTTGAATTCATTCATACATGTTAAAAAATCCTTTATAATAAATATATATTTATTATAAATATATTATATAATCATTATAATTTATATCTTACCATATATAATTTACTTATAACCCTTTACCGCTATTTTATTAACATTTTTTCTTAGAATCGCTATTCCGGGTGAAAACTGATTTGTTTTTCATGTATGTTTTGGTTTGGTAGTTTTAGTCCGTGTAATTTTATTGTGGTTAAATAATATAAATAATTTTAATCATGATATAAATATACTATAAATTCATTATATACATATTTATATTCATCCATAAAAGTTAGAGATAGAAAAATGGATTACACTGATCATGGAGACGGTAGGTCATACGTACGCATGAACATTGTTTCTATTTTTTTGATAGTTAGAATGAAATAAAGTTATAGAATAATTAACATTTATAGAATGATTTTTATATAATATATATCAAATATATTCATTAAATCTTTCCTTATTACCAACTATGTAAAAATAAAATGAAAAATGTATCGCATCACTTCGTGGAGGCGGTAGTCCACACGTACGCACGAACGATATTATCATTTTTTAACAAAATGAAGGTAAGAAATTATATGATATATTATAAATCAAGAAGTATAATTATTTCAAAAATATCATATATATACTTTAAATACATCATTATATTCATTCTTGATAGGAGGTGATGGAAAATGAATTACATCAGTTCGTAAGGCGGTAGTCCATCGTACACATGATAGATGGTTTTATTTCTCATTTGATGGAAGAGGAGATGGATATAGGTTATGAAATTAAAATGATAACATCTCAGAATATGGAATATATTGGTGTTATTTATTCATTATATTTTAATAATATTTTAATTAAGTGTAATAGAAAATAAAATGAAAACACTTAGTAAAGAACGATACCTCTTCTTCAAACAACTTATTTAGGTTTGAACCAAAATCCTTATTATGAGGGTTTTTTAATCAATACAAGGACTACAGGATGTGTTAAGGGGGGTATTTAAGGTTTTTTTAGGTATTTTCTGAACCAAAATTATATTTAATTATGGATAATAGAGGAGAGTACTTTTCCTTTTATAAGTGAGGGAGGGGTCCCGCATGGAAATTTCAAAGAAGAATACAATATGATAAATTAATTCTCAAAAAAATGATTCAAAATGGAAATATTTTAGATTTTGGGATAGGATAAGGTACAAATATGGACATCCAATATAAATTGAAAAAGTTTTTAGGAAATTTTAACCCTTATCTCTTTAGTTTAATCTTCAAATAAATCTATTTTAACATTAACTTTGGTAACATATTTTTACTATTTTTACTATTCATTGTGAAAAATATAAGCTGAAATTATTATAAAATATTAATTTTTATTATTCCAAATATTTAATTAATTTTAATCAATTCCATTCACATAAGTTTCATAATTTAATTTAAAATTAAACACATAGATGCGATGAAAAAACGGTTTTCCAAAGAAAGAGTTTTCACTAGTATAAAAAAATTATATCAAAATCGAACATAGAATTGATTTAAATGATATAAATTGGAATAATAATAATATAATTTTACTAATTTTACTTTTAAATCCATAATAAAACAAAATTTAACTTTTTAAATTCTTTAAAAGAAAATGAAATTTTTAATAAAAATCGATATTTTCATTATTCATCAAAAAATTAATTTGTTCAGAAAACTATCAAAAATGCACTTGATGATAATTTTTAAATGTTTATTTCATAAATTTATTTCATTATGTTAAATAAATTTTATAAAATTGGAAAATATAATTTTAAAATAAGTGTGAAAAATGGGATAAAACCGCTTTTTAGAAAAATACAATTTTTAAGCATAAAACTAGATTTATTCCTATCTCATGCCTATAAAAAATATTATATGAATAATGAAAAATTTTATTGAATATATAATATATAAATTTCATTAAAATAATCCACCAATAGTGATTAATTTAATTTATTAAGATAAAAACATATTGTGCGTATGAAAACGGTTTTTCATAAAAATATTTCTTTTACTTTCAAATGATTTTTATTTTCATTTATAATCAATTGATAACAAATGAATTTATTTTATTAATGAATAAACAATATTATTTTCATAATTTAGTTATTTCTACTCATACCCACAAATTTAACAACAATGTTATAATGGTATATTATATTGTGGTTCATTAAAACTCGATGTTGTTTATAACGCATGCTATCGAAGAAATTAAATTTATTTAAAAATATATATTTCATAAAATCTCATGGTGTTAAATTATACCCTCATTAGAATTAATTTTGACCAAAAAATTTAATTACTCTGATTCAAACAAATAAGGATACTTATGCCTCGTCATATAATCAAGTTCTCATGTAGCTTCCTCAAATTGGTGGTTTTTCCACAAAACATTGACCAGGTGAATGGTCTTATTTCATAGAACTTTATCTCTATAGTATATAATCTATAAAAGTTATTCCTTATAATAGATATATTTTTCTAATATTATGACCACTAAGTTTACTACATGTTAAGGTTCAGGTATGTACTTCCTTAAGAGAGGTACATAGAACACATCATGAACATGAGAGAGGTTTGGTGGAAGTGCTAAGTGACAGGATACTGTCCCTACTAAATTGAGAATATAAAAGGGACCAATATAACTAGGGATAATATTTCATTTATTATCAAATATTAAAACATTCTTCCATGGGGAAATTAATAGAAACATATTCTCACCAACTTCAAATTTCAAATCATGTTGACGATTTTCAGCATAATTTTTTGTCAACACTGAGATGTCTTGATGTGTTATTGAATGGATCTAACTTTCTCTATCATTTACTTAGATAGTTCAAGTCCCCATATATTTTTTTCTATAACTTCATCCCAACATTTTGAAGTTATATATTTTTTCATAGAGTTCTTCATAATGATCCATTTGAATTCTTGGGTGAAAGATATTATTATAAGAAAACTCAACTAGAGGAAGGTGTTGGTCTCAACCACCTTTGAAACCCATAGAATATGATCTCAACATATCCTCTAGGGTTTAAAAGTTTATCACAGACTTAACATCTATCTGAGGAAGATATGAAATGATGAAACTCAATTTTGTCTCCAGATCCTACTGAAGACTAGAATATCGAGGTAAACCTCGAATCGCAATTAGATACAATATAATGTGGTATTTCACATATCCTTACCACCTACTTAAAATATATCCTATCAATATTGTCCATATAGAAAAATTATTTAATGGTAATTAATTATGATGAATTTTTAAAGATATTGACTAAAACCCAAATATCATTATGGACATTAGATGTTTTGGGGAGTCCGATGAAAAAATTCATGGTGATGTTTTCCCATTTCTATTCTGGTATGGGTAATTGTTGTAACATAACTTTATACTTTTGTCACTCATCCTTAACTTTTTGATACACCAAGAAATGATATTGTTCTCTACAATATCTCTCTTCATGTTGTCCCACTAAAAATACTCTTTCGTATCTCTATACATCTTTTTACTACCAAGATAAATAGAGAAGGATAAACTATGAGCCTCATCCAAAATCTCCTTTAAATATTGTATATAAATATCACATATATGATTCCTAAACCTTATCATTATGTCACAATAAAAATTTAAAATCAAGAGAATTTATCACCTTATTTTTCTTTTTTACATATTACTTTTTTGACTTCTTAATCTTCACTGGGATAGATGGTTGAAAAGTCATTTGAGAAAGATAAGATTTAATCCCTTACTATAATATTTCAAGATCTATCCTTTGAAAATACAAAAATATTGGATCCTTTGTGATCCTAATTATAGATAAGCTAGAATTATTCTTTTGACTCGAAGCATCGGCTACCTTGTTCACTTTCCCAGGGTGGTAATGTATTGATCTGGCATTATCTTTAATCAACTCCAACCATCTTCTTTGGAACATATTCAACTCTTTATAAGTGAATATATACTTTAAACTCTTTTTATCAATATATATATCACATATTTATACATAAATATAATTCATCCATATCTTTAATGGAAAAAAATATTGTAACTAACTCCAAATCATGAGTTAGGTAATTTTTCTCATGAACCATTAATTTTCGTAAGGCTTAAGTTATAACCATATCATTCTGTATGAAAATTCATCTTATCCCATTCTTCAATGAATCACTATATATTACAAACCCTTATCCACTCTAGGGTAATTTAATCACAGGTTTTATGACTAACTTTATCTTTATTTCCCTGAAATTTTCTTCACATTTATTTATCCAAATGAACTTGGATCCCTTTTGAGTTAACAGGGTGAGTGGATTATATAGTCGTGATAAATTTTCCCCAAAAATCTGATAATATCTAGTAAAACCAAGAAAAATGTATACCTTAGTCATCATGGTTGGTTTATTTCAATATTCAATAGCCTCTATCTTTGATGGATCCATATATATACCCTCCCTTGAGATTATAAAACCCAAAAATGAAACCTTTTATATCTAAAATTTATAGTTTTTAAATTTTTCATACAGTTTCTCCTTCCTCAATCTCTTCATTACAATACATAGGTGATCTTAATGATATATATTTCTCTTTAAATATATAATAATTTCATCTATAAATACTACCACAAATAGAAAAAGTTAATCTCTAAAGACTATATTGATTAAATCTATAAAGATAGAGGAGGAATTAGTAAGACCAAATGGAATCACAATATATTCATAGTGTCTATACCTTGTATGAAATGTTTTCTTAGGTATAACATACCTCTTGACCCTAAATTGAAGATATCCAAAATTAATATAAATCTTGTAAAAGTATTTATCTATGTTCATTTGATCAAAAAAATCATCAATAAGAGTTAGAGGATACTTGTTCTTTATTATTATCATGTTCTATTCTTGATAATAAATGCATAGTTGCATCGATACATATATGTTATTAAAAAAAATAATAGGTGTACCTCAAGGTGATACACTTTGCTGAATAAATCCATTTTCAAGATTCTCCTGGACTTTCATTTTTAGTTATTACAACTCGATTGGGTTCATTCTTTATAGAGTCTTTGAAATAGGTATATCACCTAGTATTATTTCTAATAAAAATTCAACTTCATGATTCTATGTAAGATAAGAAAAATATTTTAGAAATACATCAAAAAACTCCCACACAATAGGAATTTAGTTGATATTGAGTTTCTCCCAAACCATCTGAGATAATCACCAATTTTTAATAGGAATCAAGATTTATATAATGGATGTTATTTCCATAAGAAGTTCATATTTATCATTTCACTAATATATAATCGTAGTTTGGTTCATAATATCAAATGTGACTTCCCTTCCTCAAAAATTTATATGGTATTTATATAGACAAGGTCAATATATACCTAAGATAACATAAAATTCAACCAAAGGGAGAATAACAAGATTTTTAGGAAGCATATTCCCACAAAATTCAACCAGATAAAAATAATAAACTTGAGATAAAACCATAATAAAATTAGGTGGTTTTATAGATTATTAAATATATAATTTTTTGGGAGGAATTTTGATACCCTTATAAATTTATTCATATATAAAAGAGTTGGTAGATCCAGAATCAAATAAGACATTAGGAGTTCTATAGTTGATGGAAAGTGTGCCTATAAACATTTCATTATCATAACCCTCATTAAAAATACTGATCACATGAGATTTCCATTTTTATCTAGGATTAAGAGGTTTTTTATTTCAATTATTTTCATTAACCTTTGAATTTGAGTACTGGTTAGCATAATTCTTATACTCCTTTCATTTGAAACACTAGAGTGTGGGTGCTGCATTCTATAGATCTTTCTCTCTATTCACATTATTAACTAATGTTTTCATATAACTCTAGAATTCATCCACTCGATTACCTTTCTTTCCACACTAAAAAAAATTATAGTCCCCTTAAGACAATCTCCTTTATGTTTCCTCCCACACTTCAAGCATGAAGGAAATCTCATCTTCTTATCTCCATGGTTTTTAGAGTTTCTTTTGAATTCCATCTTTCTTTTCTTATTGAAACCATAATATTGATGGGTAACTCCAATCTCCATTTCCACCTTGATAACACATAAAATTATTTATTCATAGATGCTAAATTCACTTATGGTTAATTCCCTTTGGTCACTTGGTTTAAATATAATGAATAATTGATCAACCTTACTTTTAGGTTTTATGATAATGTTAGGAGAATACCTTGCAAGTATTGTAAAATTTTCCTCCTAGGTGCTAATGGATTCATCATCCTTATATGTTATCTCAAATAATTCCTTCTCCATTTTTTATGA
Source organism: Viscum album (assembly GCA_963277665.1). Classification (NCBI taxonomy): domain Eukaryota; kingdom Viridiplantae; phylum Streptophyta; class Magnoliopsida; order Santalales; family Viscaceae; genus Viscum; species Viscum album. The sequence goes on along the minus strand of OY728151.1, from coordinate 282,887,913 downwards.
ATAATTTTAGGAAATTTTTTACTAAAAAATAATCTATTAAACTCATCCCAATCAATAGATTTAATTTATTCATGTTTCCTTATATTATTGATAATATTAAACCATTGATCTACTTCACCTTCCGAATGATAGATAGAAAAAATTAATTTTTCATGATCCAAACACTGGAGAATGAAAAATATTTCTTCAATGTTATTGATACATTTCTTAGAAACTAGTGGATCAAAGGAACCACTAAATATGGTGGGAGTTTCCTTATGAAGGAATCAATATAATGTTATTCCATCCTTTTCTCATTTGGAATTTCAGCATGATTAATAGTTTGACAAAGTTGTGTCATTATAAAAAAAATATTTTTCATTCTATCTTCCATAAAATTTGGTTTTTGAGGATGAAAATCATTTCATTTTCCATCACATTCAGTATTAACATGGTTTCTTCAAGTTCCATCCATTTACTAAAACCAAAAAGCATAGTGTGAGAAATAATAATCATAGTGGGAAACTAAGTAATCATGAAAAGTTATTTTAGGATGTCTAAATCAAGACACTTTCCTTTAAATCCATGAAACATTTGGTTTAAAATAGTTCATCCATATTCATTATATATTCAAATCCCTCATAATGGTTTATAAGGAAAATATGGATTAAACTAAGCATATACCCCGAGAGTGTCAAACCAGGTGTGCATCAAGGCCTCTTTTCTATATACCAGGTAATAATTGATTCAATTTCCAATGTTCCCTTTTGGGGTTATTTCCCCAAGGTATAACTACTATAGATCTACATCCACTTATAATATCTAAATAATAATGTTTTACAATGAAAACCATACTCCTTTTTTACCATAACTTAGGATGTTCTCTTATACTTAGGATTATCCTAAGGGTTCTCACTAAAGTTTTCTCATCCTAGTTTCCAAAGGTTAACTAAATATTAATTTTATACTAACTATAGTCACCCACACGTTTCATACATAGATATTAAATCTTATTAGATGAATATTCATTACATAACATAGTGATCCATTTTAGAATCATATAGGTCTATCATCTTTAGAAACTTGAATACATAGAAAATTGGTTTATAAGTGAACTACATCATTTCCCACTAATTTATTTATAACTATAACCCTTCATATACACATCATAAATAATTCCATTATTCATAACCTAAGGAAAGGAAACATAATAAAGGGTGAGTTCAGATGTTCAGTAAGGGTAAAGGGGGGATATCAATATAACATGAGCATAAGGGTATGAGAACATTATAGTAACATTTGAAAATCATACCTTACATATCATAAGTTATAAAATTGAGTCATGGAATAAATCTTGGAGGTTCATAATACATGAATCAAAAATAAATCAAAGATTATAATCCATGTGAGTAAAACATTGGCATAAGACATAGATTTTTGGTATACACATAGGAATAAAAAATCATTTCCTTAGTAATCAAGGCTCATTTCCAAGGTTATCATAGTGGAATGGGTTCAATCCCCCAACCATCATAGTAAATTTTCACTCTAAATATATATACCCTAGCCTTCTACATATATTATTACATGATTTTCATCATAACTAGACTTCAAATACAAACTAAGGATCGTTATGTCTAGTGTATTTGGAGGATTGGGTATATAAAACTAAAACCATGAAACCGGAAATCAAAAAAATTTATTTAAACTTAATAATGATCTCTTAAATACCATTGATCTCTAAAATTTTCATAGGGTAACCTAGGTAATACAAGAATAAAGGGATGAGTTAAAAAGATTAGTAAGGTAATAAACATAGGAATAAAGCATAGAACATGGGTTAGAATGTATAACATGATGACATAAAAAAAGAATGAAACATGAATAAATAGATGAAAGAATAATATAAAGAACATAAGATCATGTAATCATTGAATCATATAAATTTAGAAACAACAAACATCATGAAATAATCATGAGTCAAGGCTAACTGCCAAGACCATTGCATATGGCGGACAAATTCCCATAAAGGAATCAGGTTCACTTCTTATCCCAATATGACATCTCATGAGACTAAAAATTACCCAATACATTATATTATTATATGGGAACACCAATAATAATATTTTCATTCATATTTTTTCCACAATAATAATAATCAAACATGAGTTATAAACATAATGGTTACCCAAGGAAGGAATTGGGTATCATAAACATGTCATAAGGCATAACCAAAGGGCTTGTAATAAAAGAGTTCATGAAAGAATAGATTCAAATAATAATTGGACATTGATTAATTAAAATAGTATAATATAATGATAAATTTTGTCCATGTTATGTGAAAACATTTAAATATAGTATTTAAGAAACTTTAGAAATGAGCCACTTTAGTGCAAATTAAGGGAAAACATTAAAGAGTCTTTAAAATGGAAAAGGTATAATTTTTTATATACAACCAAAAATTAAACAAGATATTTTTCATGATAAACTCAGTGTTTATATAAAAATAATTTTTTATTAAAACATATTATGTATTTCACTTGAAAATGGGTAAGAAATTGGGAAATTCCCATTAATCAGGCTTGCTTATCAGGAAGAATTGAGAAGGGGGCATTTTTAAAACATGTATTTACCATAAAAGAAGGATGATATGATATGTATATATGATTTTTGAACATATAAATAGAATTTATAAGAATTACATAAAAATAAATAATAATTATATGGGGGTAAATAGAGAGAAAAAGTAACCCGAAAGAAAAATGGAGGTTCGGAAATAATCTCTTAACTTTTGTTTGAAAGTGTTCTATGTCATGGATAATAGAATTAAATCAATCAATTAATTAATTAAGAACCTCTTATACATGTATTTTATTTATTATAATTTTATTAAGTTCATTTATGGTCTTTTTAATGAGTTATAAGATACAATTTTATCATTTGGGGGTGTACGTTTCCTTGGTTTTCATGATCGGTTTACATGTATGGAAAATCATGTAAAATGAGAATAGTTGTACTCGATTGAAATTATATGTTTTTAATGAACTTAAATAATATTAAATGGTATTTTATATCATTTTTTCATATTTTAGGATTGTTCATTAGATAAAATTTTAATGATAATCATTTAGATTATTTTGGTGTTTTTTTATCATCATGAACTAGTTTTGTTTTATTAATTAATATCATGTATATATAATAATTTCAGAATATTAAATAGGCTTTAATAAATATATTATAATCTGGTTTAACTATAAAAATGGTTTTATGACCATTAATTAAGATTTTAATGAAAATTTAAAACTCATCGTCCTTGAATGCGATAAATCAATACATCACGGATGATGTTTTCATTTTTAGTACAAAATGAGAGGGGAAGAGGAATGATGATGGGTTGTTGCATTAAAAAAATAAAATTATAGTATATAAATGATACTTTAGTTATCATGCAACTTTTTTAAGGGTATTTTAGGAGATGATAATAAAAGAAAAGAATAGAATAGAAATTGAAAAGAAAAAGGAAGAGGTTTTTACCTCTTGAATCCTTCTCCTTGAGAACCTCTTTGGGAACATGAGTTTGGTATTTTACTGATAAAAAAGGCTCCTAGACGTGGAGGAGAGACTTGGTGAGAGTATTGGGCATAATTTTTATAATATTAAAATATTTTGAAGTGTGAGGATAAGGGGTGGTGAGGGGTGGTATTTATAGTGGAGGAGAGGGCTGTTTTTTGATTATTTTAATCATTTGTTTATTATTTTGGATCAAGACAAGAAATAGTGTGGATTGTTATGAATAATTATAGTAATTTTTAATATGAGTTCTAACTAATGATTTCTTACATCATGAATGATGTTAAAATTCATGTATTTTTTCTTAAAATGTTAAATATTGTAAATTACCTTATTTCACTATTCATCAAAAATTCAAATATTTTAGAAAAATAATAAAAAAGAAACCTAATCATTTATAAAAGTTTATAATAAAAAAATGAAATTCAAAATTATGAAAATAATTTTCTAAATATGATAAATTTAATTTTTAAATAAAATCCCCATTTATTCAAAAAATACTGATTTTATAACACGTTGAAAAATTAATTGAGGTCTCATAAAATTATATTATAATCATGAGAAAACAAAATATTAATTTATGAATATATTTTATGAAAATAAATTTTCTTTTAGATAATTAGATTAATTATAAAATTGTAAATAAACATTTATGTTTTATAAAAGTACCAACACTTAATTTATCATTTTCAAAACATTTATTTACTTATACTATGATATAATTAAATCATATTTTAATTTATAGGATGGATAAATTTTGTTTATACCTTCATAGGTGAGGTTACTATTCTATTAGATAGTTTACTATTTATAAGGGCTACATTACTATTCCAAAGGTCATGGTACTATTCTATTAGTATATGTTCATTAATTTCTAGAAATACCTCTTATTTCATTTATTCTTCATTTATAAAGTTTGTTTTGTGTTATTTATGTGATTTTATGTGATTTATACTATATGAAATAATTATAAGAATAGAATTTCCATTGATAAAATTTTGGTTCGTTACACCCAAGACTATCATAGTTGACAGAGTCCCTTACTGAACTGGGTTCACTACCCATTCAAGTCCTATTTTTCTCATGATATATCTATCATCACACAATGCATTGGGGGACTATATAATTGTCAACCCCTATATCACATAATAAAAATAATATATATTTGTTCAAAAAGATTATAAAACATTCATCATATCATAGCCCATGAAAATTAAATGGGTTTCATAAACATTTCATAATGGAATAACTCATTAAAAAGAAACAAATTTCATAATCATTAAATTTTTCATCATAACATAATCTGTAGAAAAATGAATGTGTTTTATAAACAACTTTTCATCGTGATCATAGTCTATACAAAGAGAGAAAAATTAAAGGAAAACATTTATTATAATAAATAACTATATGAGAATAAAATTCATTATTTCGTTTATAGATATATCATAATATTTCATCACTAGAAACTTAATCATAAACAAACTCGATAAACAGTGAGATTAAAGCATAAAACCCTTACCACTTTGGTAACTTTAAAATAAAAACCTTTAGAAAGATATAAACATGTATGGGTATGTATATCGGAATAATTTTCATGAGTATCATCATAAAATACATTCATGGGTATTATGTACACCACATAAAAGAAACAAGTGGTGAATATGGCATGTGTCTCAGAGAAGTAAAAGTGAGATGAAAATCCCTTACCTCATGTATGAATTCCTTCATACATGTTTGAGAATCCTATATAAAAAATATATATTTATTATACATCTATTACATAACCATAATCATATATATTATACCATATATTATTTTCTTATAACCTCTTACCATCCATTTATTAACTATTCTTTATTAAAATCACTGTTTTCGGTGATTGGTGCTTTATTTTTCATGTATGTTTTGATTCAGTAGTTTTATTACTTGTAAATTGATAATGGTTACATAATTTATAGAATTATGATCATGATATAAATTTAATATACATTCATTATATACATATCTATAGTCATCCATAAAATTTAGAGATAGAAAAATAGATTACATTGTTCATAGAGATGGTAGGTCATACGGATGCATGAATGTTGTTTCAATGTTTTTGATGGATGTAACAAAAGAAAGGTATATAATAATTCAACTTTATAGATTAATTTTTATATCATATATATTCATTAAATCTATCCTTGTTACCATACTTGTCAAAATAAAATGAAAATCTTATCACATTGCTTCATAGAGGCGGTAGTCCACACATACACACGAGCAACATTATCATTTTTCAATGTATCAGACGGTAATAAGGTATATGTGATACTATAACTCTAAAAATATAATGGTTTCATAAATATCATTTATATTTTTTAAATCCATCATTATATCTAACCATGATATGCGGTGATGGAAAACGAATTACATCGGTTCGTAAGGCGGTAGTCCACCGTACACGCGATCAATATGTTTATTTCCCATTTTATGGAAGAAGAGATGAATATAGGTTATCAAATTAACAAAATAACATCTCATTATATTTAATATATTGTTATTATTACTTCATCATAGATGAATAAGATTTAAAGGAGGTTGAATAAGAAATAAAATAAAAATTCTCGGTTAAGAACGATGCATCTTCTTCAGATGACCTCTTTAGGTTTTCACTAAAATCCTTTTTAGGAGGGTTTCATAATCAAACAAATACCTCTAGGATGTGGTTATAATATATTCAAACCTGAACTCTTGTATTTGGTGCTAAAAACATTATCTTTACATTTCTGTCTTAATATTGATAAATGTGACTCAATTTTTTCCATCCAAAACTTATAACAATAAAAGGATAAATTGGATCACATACATACCCAAATAACTTTTAGGATTATAGTTTTATAGAATTGGGAACAAAATATTCCACAAACAACACCCATTTATTCAAGTGATTATTTCACCCACTAAAACCAACATTTCTTATTTTACATTAAGTCATCATAATCATCCATATGAAACCCTTTTAGACGTAATTAATTTAACATCATTATTGATAACCTAGGTAAAAGGAAATATAAGAAGGGTGATCTAAAATTCTCAATAAGGGTAAACATAATCCTTAATAATTTAATTTCATCAGTTTACATAAGAAGATAATAAGGGTATGATGATATGATCAAAGTTCATGAGCATAAAATAATAGAAATTAGACCCAACAATACCTGGATCATAATTAATAAAACATGGCATAATGCTTTAACAAAGTAAAGAGTCGTAAGAATAATTAATAATGATTGATGTGATGTCAATATTTATCAAATTAATCATTTAAACCCCATAGAAAGAATAAAAAATTTGATATAATCTCGGAATATTGTCTTTATAGAACCCTTACATAACCCTTGAAAATTAGAATAACCATGCGGTCGAATTTCAAAATAATTCTATAGAGAAAAAAATAATTAACAAATTTATTTGAGAGCTATAATGGGGCTCACCTTTCATATCATGATCTATAATGGGGATTATCCCATCATATATTGACTTATAATGGGGCTCAACCCATCATATATTGAGTTATAAAGGGGCTCAAACCGTCATATCATGAGCTATAATGGGGATTAACCCATTGTATATGATGTATTAGTCTTAAACATTAACATAAAAATGTATAAGTAATATAACATAAATAAATTATATAGATATTACATCTCATCATAAAACTCATAGAAACATCCATTATTCCTTTCAAAACTTGATTAATCTGTGGAAAAGGAATGGGTTCCATGAAAATATCTTTAAAGAAATCATAATCTATCTAGATAAATAATGTGGATGGTATCATTGTAAAATATCCCTAATGTATCATAACTAACATCAAGGGTTGTTGATTTTGATGAATGAAAATACCATTAAAATATCAATAAAAATATTCTTGATTAAAATAACATTTTCACTTTGAAAATCACTTTTAAAAACTAAAAAATCACAAAATATTATGAAAATAATTTTATTTGAAAATAACCTTAGAAACTTATAAATTAATATTCAATTAAAATAATTGTATTATAGTGGGAAAATCTATTCATGTTGTAAATGTTAAAAAAATAAACATTCTTTTAAAATATTTTGTAAAGAGAGTAAAAAGTGACCCATTTGGAAAATGATAAGAAATTTCCTTTTAAAACCATTTAAAAGAAGGTTAAATACCATGTAAAATTGATTTATTAAATATTTTATGTTTATAAAGGAAATTTTTTTATAACATTTTAGAAAACATAGATATGGAAGAGAAAGATTCCCGGTCTAAAGAAAAATACAAGATCAGTATCACTTACGAACAAATTTATTGATATTTAATTAATCAATAAGAGATAAAATGGAAACTGAACATATAAACCACATTCATAAAAAAATTATAATAAAATACATGTGGTTCAAGAAAATAAGATCTTATTATTTCCACTAAAGTAACTTTGAACATAAACAATCCTAAAAAAAGAGATATTATAACATAAAGCCTTTACCACTTTGGCAACTCTTCTATCATAAGTCCAATAAAATAATAACTTAAAATTAATATTTAAATATCATGAGTATAAGTATATTAATAATATAACATGTTAAATGGGTAGTATATACACCTTATAAAATAATATAGGTTCATATCATTCATGTATGTCCCAAAGAAAGAGAATTTGAGATGAATAACCCTTATAAAGATCATATCATTGAATTGAGAATTAATAAATAGAGATATTATGTGTAAAAAATGTAAATCCACAAAAAAGTGAAAAATATATAATAAAAAAATTTATATATAAATCAACATGTAATCATGTCATAACATATTCAATGAAGAAGAGTTATAACCCAAAAAAGGAAATTGAGTTATGAAACCCTTTACCACTTGGTAAATTTCAATTCAAATCCAATTGGATGAAATAATTAAAATAAAAATATATAATAACATTAATTATAAATTAATAATTATATAACATACAAAATTAGTAGTATATATATACTTTATAAAAGTAATTAGGTGCATAACAATAAAATATTCCTCAATAAAAGTAAATTGAGACGAAATACATTATGAATTTGGTAATATCTAGATCAAAACATAATTAAATAGAGAACCATATATGGATTTTTAAATACAAATAATTTTCTTGAAAATAATCTCAAAATACATTCATGGGAAATATTTACATCACATAATATAAAGAAGTGTTGAATATGAAATATGTCTCCTAGAAATAAAAGTTAGACGAGAAACCTTTACCTCGAGTACAGAATTTCCATGTATGTCCTTTAAATCTTGTATAATAAGATTATATCAATTATTTTATTTCTTAATAAAATTTTATATGTTTAATACCTTATAATTAAATCATCTTTTTATTTATTTTAATGATATATTTAAATATTAAATCTGTTAATTCTATGTCAAGTGTTTTGAGGAAGTCTGGTCCATATTTTCAAAACAGCTTTAGTATGTTGATTGTGGTCAAAGGGGTCATTATTCCACCATATAAAAAATAATAATCAAGAAATAGTTATCATTTTTATACATCCATTTTAATTTTAAAACAAACCATTAATAATAGTTATGCAAAATGAACTACGTTACAATCATAGAGATAGTAGGTCATACATACGCATGAGCAACATTTCCATTTTTCAATGATCATTATGAAGAGAATGTAATTACTATGTTATCATTACATAATGATAATAATATAATAAATATAACTATTTATTTAAATAAATTTATAAATATCATCCATGTGATTTGTTAATAAAAAATGAATCACATCCCTTCGCAAGGTGGTAGTTCGTCATACACATGAACGACGTTATCATTTTTCAATGAATAGTAAGGTAAGAAAGTATATGATATATTTATTTTCTATAATTATTAATATTTAAAAAATATCATATATAAATATTAAATCCATCATAATTAACATTCATGATATTTGATGATGGAAAAATAATTACATCGGTTCGCAGGGCGGTAGTCCTCCGTACACACGAATGATGGTTTTATTTCCCTTTTGATGGAAAAGAAGATGAATATAGGTTATCCCATTGACATAATAAAATCTCAGTATATATTAGATAATATTTTAATTATTCAAAAAAATTGAAGAATATTTTAAGGTGGTGGAATAATAAACAAAACAAAAACACTCGGTCGAGAAAGATACAATTTCTTCAAACCACCTCTTTAGGATTATACCTAAAGCCTTCATAGATTAGATTTATAATCAAAAAAATCCTCTAGAATGTGGGGAGGGGAGTAAGGAATTTATTTAGGTAGGTATTTTCTGAACAAAAATCTTAGTAAGTGTGAATAAAAAAGGATAAAGGTGGCCTTTTATAAGGGGGAGGACACATTTGGAATTTTTTAAAAGAAAAAGTTATACCCACATTTTACACATGCCACAAGGATCCCAAATAGACCATTATAAATATTTAAATGATATAGTTTCTAAATATGGTCATAAAATAGAACTTACAAAAGTTTTTATTTCATTTTAACCCTTATCTTTTTATTTTAACCCCTTGGTAAACCCTTTTCACCTTACCCATGGTAAATGATTTTTTATTGCTTTCACTATTCAATATGACCAAAAATTAAGTTGACCTTATTATATAATATAAATTATTCTGATTCTAAATATTTAATATATTTTACTTAATTCAATTCACATAAATGGTAGAATTTAATTTTAAATAAAACCCATAGATGCGATGAAAAATCGGTTTTTCAAGAAATATATTTTTCAATATTAATATGATATTATATTAACTATATTACCAGTAATAATTATTATAAGAATTTAAATTAATATTTATAGATATATAATTTATAAATTTCATTTAAATCATTCCTCATTATAGGTTATTTTAATTAATTAAAAAGGAGAAATATTATACACTTTAAAACAGTTTCAGAAAAATGTGTTTTTAAGCCTAAAAATAAACTTATACTAAAATCCAATATAAAGATGATTAAATTTTAATTAATTGGATTAAATATTAAAAAATAATACTTATGTTACTTGAAATCAAATTCAAATCATAATTATACTTTTAAATTACTTAATTTATTGAAAATAAATGACAATTTTACAAAAATCTGTATTTTTCACTATTCACTAAAAAATCAATATTGTATGAAAAATCCCAAAATTTCATCCAAAGTTAATTATTATATAATGTTTTTAAAAATTAATTTAATTTTATCAAATAAATTTTCTAAAAAATTTAGAAATTAATTATAATATTTTCTCACAAAAATAAATAAAAAACATTTTTGAAGAAAATATATTTTTGGTGAATAAAATGACATTAGTAAAAATTGAGTGATTATTTACTAATAATTTTTCAATAAATTTATATTGAGTATGAAATTTATATATATATTTCACAAAGTAGTTAATCCTATTCAAACCCTCCAATTTAACGGCTAGGTTGTAACGGTGATATTTTTCGTGGGCCATTTAAGTACAGTGTTGTGTGTCATATACGCTATCAAAAATAATGTTATTATTTTAAAATCTTAGGGTATTATAGTGGGAAGGAAAGTAGGGAAGGGTTTTGTGTAAGTATTGACTGAACCAAAGACAAACTTATACTAAAATCCAATATGATTTTTATTTAAAAGAAATTATGTGAATTAAATATAACTAAATAATACTTATGTTACTTGAAATCATATTCAAAACATAATGGAACTTTTAAATTTATTAATTTACTAAAAATAAATGACATTTTTACAAAAAATGGTATTTTTCACTATTCATTGAAAAATCAGTATTTTCCAAAAAATCAGTATTTTCCAAAAAATCTTAAAATTTCACCCAAATTAAATTTTGATATGCCAATTTAAAATATTTCTTTAATTTTATCAAATAAATTTTATAAAAGTTCCAAAAATCAATTATAATATTTTTACATGAAAATAAATGAAAATCATTTTTGAAAAAAACATGTTTTTAAGAATAAATTTACTTTACTAATTATTGATTTATTATTTTCTAAACATTTATTAATAATTTATATTAAGTAATACATTCATATATATATATATATATAATAAAATAGTCAATACTATTCATACCCGCCAATTTAACATCTAGGTAATAATGGTTATATATTTTGTGGGTCATTTAATCTCATTGTTGCGTGTGGAATATGATATCAAACATAGTTTTCTTTTCTAAAATATTAGGGTGTTACATCCCCCCCCCCTCCGGTTAATAAATTTCATCCTCACAATTTAAACTCTGTCTCAGTAATCAATGTTTAGACATTATAAAATACCTTTTTTACCCACATTATAAAAAATTTTAATAAAAAATCCTCTTGACAAGAGAGAAAAGGACGTACAAAGGTTGTATAGAATATCACATACTAGGTTTCCAAATAGAAGAACATACATGGGAAGTGAATATTTGTACATATAAGAAAATCACAAATAATTATGGATATTGATAGATATCATTGACCATATAAATGTGAATGATCAATAGAAAGTTAAGGTCCTAAAATCCATAAATGTTTTATGGGTGAAATAACCATCGTTTCATCAGAAATGAAGGTACTAGGATAAATTTTTTGCTTCAAGATTATTTTCTTAGAGTTTAGGAATTATTTCACCATTTAGACTGAAAAAAATTTGAAATATACTTACTTGACAAATAAAATTTTGTATTTTAGCCAATTTCCACCACAATATAATCTTTTTCTACAACCGATGAGTATTCAAGATGAATTTTTCATGCCTAAATCACTAAAATAAACTTTTAAATACCACGTATCCATAAAAGGGATAATAAATCTATTATTCATGTCATTAGACATTAACCAAAACCAAAATGTTTAGAACATGGTCATATGTCTACCAAAATGAGTAAAACATCATATGAGGAAATAATACATTAAACTCCAAAATTCAATAGGAATACCAAAAGATGAAACTAAATCATTTCATGAATTAATAAACCTATATCCCAAATAACCTCAGTAACATCAAAATTAAAGAGTCTTTAAACCTCAAAGGTTATCTCATACCTTTCATCTTACATATGGCTATCTCCTTTGGAAAAAATATTAATCACTTAGTCACCAAATCACTTTTCAATCCCAATTTTATCTATATGATAAAACTTGTGTTCCCATAATTACCTCAATATCTAGGATCATATAAACCCTAAAGGTTATCAATACCTTAAAAATTTTGTCCACAAAATGAAAATGCATTCTTCGTGTTAAACTAAAGCTTTAAATATACTTAATCTTAATAAAATGACTCCTAAAGTGTTATTAATCACTTTAAGATATCATCACTTAAAACCTAAAAGGGGTGTCTAAAACTTTGAATTTATGATCATCCTTAATCTTATAGTCCTATTATGGTATCTATAACTCTTAAGATAACCTCACCTTAAAACATCCTAATCTCCAAAGTTATCTAAACTTGTTGGTTGGAGTAAGACACTCAATATGAGGGTGAATTGAGTTCCTATAAATATTTATATCTAAAATATTTATTTAAAATTTCCCCAATTTGAAATAAAAATAGCCTAGTTAACCAAAGGAGTAGTTTATAAAATATTCGGTTATTCGAAGGATTTCTTAAAGAGTGATTAATTCTTAGTTAAAAAAATATGAATTATTGCTTTAACTTTTGAAATCGATCTAATAAAGAAAATTCTAATATAAACACTCTCTAGGATTAAATATCAATGAAAAGTTAAGTTTTATGATTTAAATAAACATAAACAAAGAAAAATAAACTTGAGAGAACATAATGAAATTTAAACAATAGGTTCAGTTTAAAGTAGAGACTTAATCCTCTCTACTTGGAAATCACCCACTGCCAAGTAGTTTATATAAATAAAATTTGATCCACACCCTGGATTAGGGTAAAAAACAACATACACAGTTGTCAAGGTCAAAAAGACCTCTTCCACAGTTTTTGTGGGGGTAAAAAAACAAACAGGCCATGCAGAGACCTCTTGTACTATTATTCATGGGAATTTAAGGTGTAAAAGATAGATTGTGAAGATATCTTTGTATCTTCTAGTTTTTCATAGGATTTAGTGTGTGTTTATATAATAGAGATAGACACACACTACTCGTAATGTAAAAACATTACATAAGCAGAGAAAATTAGAGAAAAGAGAGTTAGAAAGCTCTGTGTGATAGGCAATATAGCTTGCAACTTCTGGAAGTTATCTAGAAGTGCAGCTTGATTCGACTTTCAAAAACGGGAAGCAAAATAGAGAATTGTGAGAGCTTTTGTCTTCTGTTTCTAGTGATGTATTTATTTTCTCGATGAGTTCTTCTCCCATCTTAGTTTTTTTCTACAAAAATGTTCCTTTATTTGAGTTCTTAGTAGTATCTCTTTATATTCACAACAAGCAGTTTTCATGTCTTTCTCAAGAACAATACTTCACAACTTGTACCACTTCCTTTTTTATTAGGTATTTGCTTTATACACTGTAGTTGACATAGATCATGATCTCGATCATATCTTGGTACCTCGTACCTCGTACTACAGTCTAATAATGATTTTAATGTTGTCTAAAAAAGGTCATTAATTTAATCAGTTTCATTAAATTTCACAAATATGAACATTAGAAAGAAATTTTAATTTAAATGATAAAGGAAGAATTGATGAAGTCTCTAAATGGTGACTTGGTCTGATGGTGTCTTTGAACGGTGACTTGGTCTGATGGTGTCTCTAAACAGTGACTTGGAATGGTGTCTTAGACTTAGCTTGTAACTCTCTTTAGAGTGGTGACTCAGGAATGGTGATTCAAGTAGTGGTAAGTCTCTCAAGTGATAGGTCGACTTGATGGTGACTTGTATCTGATAGTATGTCAACTTAGTGGTGAATCATTCCAACAATAACTCATAATTTGTAAAAATTATGTATTGATCCTGATGGTGTCTTGATGCAACGGTGACTCATACTTTGCAAAAAATCTATATTGAGCTTAGCGGTAGCTTGATGCGACAGTGACTCATACTTTATAAAAACTATGAGAGGCTATTGATTGTGGTTTGAATAACGGTGTATCTTTGTTTTTTATGTTTTAGAATCTATGTTGACGATGGGATACTTGACAATGAGACTTCTTAACAGTGATTCTACCTTAATGGTAAATCATACTTAGTCGATTTTCTGCCATCAGTGAGATGTCTGACAGTGAGTCTACCTTAATAGTGACTCATCCTTTGTCATGTTTTTTCAAACTATCTTATGCTGTAAAATACTAACATAACAGATTGAGATTATATGTAAACATGAGTAAACATAAGTAAACATGATTTAACTTGATGAAGCATGATTTGTGAGCATTAAAACTATAGGAGGCCAATAATCTCCTCCTTTTTGATGATCACAAATCATGGCATTATGCAAAACACAACTGGTCATTCATGATGATCAAAGTACAAAAGACAACTATTCTTCTTATCATGTCATACAAATAATGAGAGATTAAGTTATAAGATAAACATAATCAAATTAAATTAAATTTCTCATTCTCGGGTTAAATTCCATACTCGTTAAATTCCATACTCATTCTCCCCCTTTGGGGATTATCAAAAATATAACAAATAATAATATATAAAGAACATAGAATAGATAAAAAAAGTTAATGTATTGGATGATAAAAAGATAATACATTTGATGATAAAAATGTCAAAACACATCCCTATCAAAGAACAATCCAATCAATATTTCTCCAAGGAAGTATCCATAGCTACTTTTCCCTTATCAGAAGAAGAGGGTAGAGAATAAAAAGGTATAGAAGTGGTTTAGGTATAGAATTGATGAATGTTGGTAGAGGTAATGGTTGAAGGGATAGGAATTTCAAAAGGAATTGTAGAGGTAATACTTTGAGTAGAAGCATAAGGGGATGTAAGTTATTGATAGATAACAGGCCTCAGATGAATAAGTGCCTAAGCTAGAGACATATAAAAATGTTAAAGGGTTTGAGGAAGAGGAGAAAAGGGGTCTTAAGTGAAAGCATCCCTAAACTGAGGATCAACAGACTGGTAGATAGGACTTGAGGGAATATTATCAGTGGTAGGTTGAATTGGGAAGGCCTCTAAAGCTATAATGGAAATACTTTGAACATGAAGAGACGGCTTCAATAGGTTGATAAAATCCAGGATGATATGCCCACATTTCTACATTTCTTTAGTAAGGTCATCCTTGTTTACCATGAATGTTTGAAGGGAAGGAGTAAAGTCCTTGAGTTTTCTAACTTAATCCTTGAAATCTTGGGTAACAAGGGGAATCCTTAAATTATAATACAATAATTTCAAATGATAATTGAGTTGATGCTTTGTTTAAATCATAGATAAGTAATAATCCACCTTTTTGTGATGGCCACCTGATCTGCTCTGGCCTCTTTCAAGTAATTTCTACCATGTCATGCACATGATCATTGTTCTTTTGTATTTTACTAAAGTATAACTAATTAACACCACTTATCAAGGACTAAATCTCTTCTCTTATCACTAATATAATCATATCTGGGTCAAGAGTCAGATCTTGTAAGGTTGATGAACCTTTTAATTCATCTCTAATAACTGATCTTAAAATATCCAAGTCAAGTATTAGAGGATGAGGTGTAGCATCCTGAGAAGACTTAGAAGAGGTATCTCTGAGACTTTTTACAAAATTTTCCAAAGATTCTATATATTCATAAGTTATTCCTTTAACTACAGGAATTAGAGTATCTAGTTCATCACTCAACCTCTTATTCTCCATTCTTATTTCTTGAAGTTCAGAAACCATTTGCAGTTGAAGCTGTGAGGTAACTTTCTCTAAAAGAAAAGCAACATCGCTTTCAATAAGATGTGACATTGGTGTTGGTTGAGGTTGAAGGATATTTTTTATAGTTGAGCACAATTATTCTTTAAAATCTTTGAAATCATTAT
Source organism: Viscum album (assembly GCA_963277665.1). NCBI lineage: Eukaryota > Viridiplantae > Streptophyta > Magnoliopsida > Santalales > Viscaceae > Viscum > Viscum album. The sequence continues at coordinate 282,871,410 of OY728151.1, read as the reverse complement.
GACTTACATAATAATTAGGAAAATGTGAAAATGAAAGAGTATGATCCACTGCTAAATTTTTTCCAACTTGAACTCTTTGAGAAGGATCTAATTATTCAACCATGGATCCCTTAGAATTAGATTCTTAAATATCATAGTTTGTATAGTCTAAGCCCAGTGTGACATATCCAGGATATCTTTCCCATTCATCCACTATAGAAAAATAAAATGGGGTAAGAGTGTCAAATTTAACTCTATGAGATTGTTTCTCCCCCTCAATAGGTTCTTCCTTCTAAATATTAACTTGATCTTTCAATTGAAAATTTGAAACTCCATCATCAACTAAAACTGAGTATGGAGCCTTTTGAGATTCCAAGACTGTTTTTTTTTTCATTTAACCAGTTTTAGTAATATTTTTAGGTTCTGCATCATGACCTTGATTACTATCAGGATGATCTGAGTTTCCATCAATTTCACTATTTTCTTCTTCTTCCCCTTATTCATCTTTATCACTTTCCATTTCTTCACCATTCTATTCTTCCTCCTCTTCTTCATCTTCCTCATTTTCACTTTCTTCCTCTTCTTCGCCATTCTCTTCTTCTTTATCATCATTCTCTACTTCTTCCTGGCTTCCACTTCCACTAGCATATTCAACATCTTCATATTATTCTATTTCATCATCATCATCATCATATAGGATATTTTATCTTGTAGGAAGATATCTTTGAGGTCTAGGAGGTCCATATGTAATTCCTTCAGAATATCCTAAAATGTTAGGATCACTTATGTCATCAAGAGAGGATTCTTTTTCTTCATCTTCCTCAGCTTCTTTTTCCTCCTCGTCTAAATATTTTACAACCTCATCTGGTCCTAAACCAAGATAAACTATATACTTTGGTCTTTTGGGGTGTTTAATTGGATTAAACTCTTCATACATTTTTTCATTATCTTCTATACATAGTTTTTTTAAGTATTCCATCTTATCTTCATTATTTTTTATATAGCCTTGGTAATGAAATAGCCATCACAATATGTGATAGTTTTCTCACCTTTATTCACCATTCTTTTATATTTTAACATGGAATAAATAATCATTTAATAGAAAAGGTATTTTGAATTTGAATGCAACTTTATCATATCACACATATGAATCATAAGGTATCTTTATATGTTTATCTTGTATCCTTGTTTCATAAGATATGGTAAATAAACATCATAATACTTTAAAGAGGAAAAGTCATCTTTCCTTGTACATATTTGATGTTGAATAAATTTAAATAGTAATTTGTATTCTCCATCAAGTTCTGCGACTATGGGTCTTCTGGTAATTCTATATATGGTTAGCTTAGCTAAGGCTTCTTCATAACAAAATATGTCACCTGAAGGTGGAGCACTTCCTTGGTGATCTTCATAAATACCTTCATGAGTTATGTTCAAACACCCAGCCCATTGTCTAGAAGAAAAGGCAATCATTTTCCCACTTATTCTAGAATTTATCAAATATTTATATATTCCCTTGAGAATGAACTCCACATACTAATAAAAATCATGAACTATCCTTGGATATAGAGGTTGTTTTATATTGGAGAACCATTCCAACCAACCTTTTTCTTAAAAAACTTTCAACATAAGATACTTGATAAAATCTAGTTGGTGTGAATTTCTTTTTCTAGAATGACTATTCGGTTTGCGAGTTTTGGGTTAATAGGTTTGTCTTTAGGTTCACTTGAGTCACATTTTTTATTCTTTGAATGATGAGACTCATCCAGATACATCTCAAAGAAATGCTTTACTTGGTCTATTTTGAAAGATTATGAGGGTTTGGTTTAAAGGAAAAAGTCAGTAAAGGTTCGGGAGAGAATGGTTTGGTTTTGGGAGAATAGTGAAAGAGTGAGTAATTGATAAGTGATTAAGATCAATTTTATTTTTATCAATTAGGGATTTAAAAAGAATAAATCGAAAATAATGAATAAAATAAAGTTAAATAAATAAAACATCCATTTTATGACCAAATGAGAAAAAAATGACAAAGAAATGTAAGACACAATGGTGAGTTGTAACGGTGAGTTATCAATGGTGAGTCCCAACGGTGAGTCATCAACAGTGAATCCTAATGGTGAGTTCCATTGGTGATTCATCAATATTGAGTCCCAATGGAAAGTCCCAATGGTGAGTCACTCAAAATTGATCATCCCCAACTCATGTCTGATGTAAATCATTTTCTTAGAATTTAATGGCTTAGTAAAAATATCAGTAAGATGATGTTCAGTGCCAATGAATTAAATATTTATATCACCTTTTTGATAATTATCTCTCAAAAAGTGATGTATTACATCAATATTTTTTGTTCTCAAATGACAAATAGGGTTCTTAGAAATGTTAATAGAACTTTTTTTTATGGTTTATAGGGACATGCCTAAATTGATATCCATAGTCTAGTAATGTGTGTTTCATCCAAAAAAATTGAGCACAACAACTACCAGTAGCTATGTATTCAGCTTTAGTATTAGATAATGTAAAAGAATTTTTTTTCTGACTGCACCATGAAACTAGTGAATTGCCTAAAAATTGACATGTTCTAGAGGTTCTTTTTCTATCTAACTTGTAACCACCAAAATCAGCATCAGAATAACTAACTAAGTCAAATGATTTTATTTTAGGGTAGAATAGTCCTAAGTTGGTAGTATATTTAAGGTATTTGAAAATTATTTTGACAGAAAGAATGTGTGACTCTTTATGATTTTCTTGAAAATGAGTACACATACATACACTAAACATAATATCGTGTTGGATAGCACTTAAGTAGAGAAGACTTCCAATCATACCTTTGTAATTGGTTTGATCCACTGATTTTCTATCTTCATCAAGATCCAATTTATAGGTGGTACTCATGGGAGTATCACTAATTTTAGTGCTATCCAATCCAAAATGTTTTAAATGATATTTACTATATTTAATATGATTTAAAATAATACCTTCCTTATTTTGAAAAATATGAAATCCAAGAAATAATTTTAGTTCACCCATTAAACTCATTTCAAATTCATTTTGAATCATTTTTGAAAATTAAATACATAAATAATTTTTTAAAGATCCAAAAATAATATCATCAACATATATTTGAACAACTAAAACATCTTTAGAGATTATTTTTATAAAAATAGTAGGATCAGTTATACCTTTAGAAAAACCTTTATAAATAAGAAAAGTTGTGAACCTATCATACCAAGATCTTGGATCTTGTTTTAAACCATACAAATCTTTTGTTAACTTGAAAACATGATTTGGAAAATGAGGATTTTTAAAATTAGGGGGTTGTTCAATAAAAAATTCCTCAACTATATACCCATTTAGGAATTAACTTTTTATATCTAATTGATAAATTTTGAAATTCATATGTGTCGTATAAGCTAGCAGTGTTCTAATAGCTTCAAGATGGGCTACAGGTGAAAATTTTTCTTCATAGTCTATTCCATCTTATTGAATATAAAATTTTGCAACTAGTCTGTCCTTATTTATTACTATAGTGCATGCTTCATCCACTTTGTTTCTAAATGCCCATTTAGTGCCTATGGGCAGGGTGTCTTTGGGTCTATAAACAAGTTCTCATACTTTTTTTTTTCAAACTGATTTAATTATTCTTGCATAGCCATCAGCCTGAATTCATCATTGATTGCATCATTGATGTTCTTAGGTTAAATATATGACCAAAATGCTTGATGTTCAGCCTGGTTTCTTAGAGAATCTCTATTCTATGTTCCTTTTTATAAATCTTCAACAATAGAATCCAAAGGATGGTTTTTAAGAGTTTTAACAGGTCTTGAAAAATAAGGTTTGGTCACTTCAATTTCTTTTATAGGTTTAGGTTCCACTTGGTCAAAACCAGTAAATTCTCCAGAAGTAGAGTATTTTTCTACTTGTTTAACAACGGAAATAGAAGATTTAGTATTTAAGTATAGATTTGAAAAATTGTCCTCAAAATTTTATAAGGAGATTTTGGATTCATGTGGATCTATTTCATCAAATTTTACATATAGATACTCTTCCACAAATTTGGTTCTCTTATTAAAGACTCTATAGGATTTACTAGAGATTGAATAACCTAGGAAAATTCCTTCATCACTCTTGGATGAAATATTTTGAGATTTTCTTTTGTATTAAGAATAAATAATTTGCAACCAAAAAAATTGAAGTAATTAACCTTACGTTTCCTATTATTCCACAGCTCATATGCAGGTTTCTTTAGTATAGGTCTAATTAAGAATCTATTGATTATATAGAAATTTGTATTCGTAGATTCTATCAAAAAATAAACAGGTAGATCATATTCATTAAGTATAGTCGAGGCTATCTCTTGTAAGGTTATATTTCTCTTTTCTAAAACTCCAATTTTCTGGGGTGTCCTAGGAGCAGACAAGTTATTATTATAGCCATTATGTGAGAAAAAAAATCAAATTCTTTATTTTCAAACTCAAATCCATGGTCACTTCTTAAAGTTTTGATTCTAATTCCACTTAAGTTTTCAATTGATCTAGCATACTTGGTTAAATAATAACAAGCATCACTTTTGTGAGCTAAAAATAAGGTCCAAGTATACCTTGAAAATTCATCTACTAGAACATAAACATAGTGCTTCCCATTTAAAATTGAATTTCTAGATATTCCAAACAAATATATGTGAACCAACTCAAGAGGATAAGAAGTTTAAACTTATTTCTTTGGTTTAAAAGATATTTTATGTTGTTCTCCATTTTGACAAAGATTATAAAATTTATCATTTGGAAACTCTAGTTTAGGTAGATCCTTGAATAATCCTTTTCTAGTAAACATTCTAAAAGATTTAATGTTACAATGGCCTAGTCTTCTATACCAGATCCAAGAATCTTTTTGAAAGGAACTTAAGAAAGAAACATTATGTGAGACTAAGAAATCCATATTAACATCATAAACATTTTCATTTCTAAAAGAAATAAAGACTAAATCATTCTTAGAATTGAAAACATTACAAGAATTATTTTCAAATTTAACATGAAAACCATCATCACATAACTATGAAATGCTAAGAATATTGTACTCTAGACCATCAACAAAAAAACTTTAGAAATTAAAAATGAATTGTTGTTACTAATTTAGACGAGACCAATAATTTTCTTTTTTGAATTGTCACCAAAGGTGACATGTACACCAACATTTTATATGGGGTTCTTGAAGCTAGAGTAGTCCCCTATCATGTGTCTTGAACATCTGTTTCCTAAGTACCATAAGCTCTTACAAGAACTCTTCAAACAACTTTCCTATAAAATAGTTTAAAAAAGAAAAGACTTTGGTACCCAGATTTTCCTAGGTCTAGTAATATTACTAATTAAGGCTTTAAGAACCCACATTTTCTTCATGGGTTTCCTATAAACAGTTTTAAAATTTTTAGAAAAATAAAATTTATTGGGTTCAGAATAATTAGAAGTAGTAAAAGATTTTCTAGCACTGAAACTTGCATAAAATTTTTTAGATCTAGGCATAAAAAAAATTTCTGATTTGGATGTATAATTTTTTTTTAACAAAATTTCAATGACCAGGTTGATAACCAATTCCAGTAATATATTTACGAGTAAATTTTTTTTCCAAGAATTTGAGTTAAGGTATTTTTACCATTTTTAAATTTTTCTAGATCCCTCTTTAATTTCTCATTATAATTTTTAAGTTTAGTATTTTCATTGATCAGTTGAGAATTATTCTCTTTTTCTATAGTGAGTTCATATTTAATAGTAGTAGAAAGAGAGTGTTGTTTTTTGTGAGATTTATATTTATATTTTAGCTCATTGAAAGTATCCTCAATCATTTTTTAGTATTAAAAAATTTCCTCATTGGTCATATTTTCATAAGTTTCAGATTTAGATTTATCTCCAGGATATTAAGAATTCTATGTAGGAGATAATAAGGTTACCTCAGATGCATTTTTCATAAAACACGTGTTGTATTTGTCAACCTTTTCATCATGAGATGATTCAGGTTCACTGGAGCTATCCTTATAAGCACTCTAGGTAGCCTTTATAGCCTTCTTTTATTTTCTATATTTGTCCTCATATTTTTTCTTGTACTTCAGTTTTGGACATTCAACCTTCTCATGTCCTTTTATTTTTCATTCATATCAGATTATCTCATTCGTATTCTCACTTCTTTTACAATCCTTTTTTCAGTTACCTTTATTTTCATATTTCCCTCTGTATCTAGGCTTTCTAAAGAACTTTTTCTTTCTGTATAATTTCTTAAATCTCCTGAATAGATGAGACATTTTATCATCACTATCAGTTGATGAATCTTCATTGCTGGAACATTCAGTATGAACTTGAATTTTCTCCTTTTTTTGGATACAGTGGTTTTGAAATCCACTAACTTTCTTGTAGGTTCACTATCTTCTTCTTGATTAACCTTTAACACTTCCTCATACATCATCAGTTTTCCAACTAATCCTTTAACAATAAAATTAATGATGTCACAGGATTATTTTTATGACCAATAGGGGTCTATATACCCTGAGAGAGGGGTGAATCGGGGTATGGATATTCTTTTTCAAAATTCTTCCTGCCCCACTGGATCTTGACCTCTTTATTACAAGGGTCACTTTGTTTTCACTTGTGTGTTTATTATGACCACTTATTTTCTTCTTTATCTAATGATGATGCTTTAAATGCAATGCAGGGAAGTAAGCAGGCACACACAGAGATTTTTACTTGGTTCACCCTCACTGGGCTACGTCCAAGGAGCATACAATGATGATGTGCCACTGTATCAAATCCACTAAAGAACACTGTTGTTTACAAGGTTCGAGCTAGATCACTTCTATGCCCAGGCTCACTGCCTTTACAAGGTTTAGGGTCAACTCACTTCTTTCCCAAGGGTCACTCCCTGTTTCTCTCTCTCTAGCTCACTCCTGGTGGAGAGGATCACCTTCTTCCTCTTCCTTTGCTCACTGCTCTGGAAAGGATCCAATCACAGTTTATAGACCTGTAGGTATCTTTATTATTACTAATTAATGCATCCTCCATTTTATATAGATGATCTATTGAAGTCCAACTTTCACCTGTAGATGAATATCACTTTCCACCGAAGGTATCGGGCAATCTTCCAGCTTCCACGTAGCCCTGAATCAATGTCGTGCTTCGACCATACCTGGAACCCTTCTCCAATATGGAGCACAATTCTTGGCGTGCAAGTTACAACTAGAGCGCAAGTCCACCTCAACCACTTGCACGACACAAGCTTCTGCAACTCCAAACTTGCGCGACTCACACCATTTTACGCCCAAACCAATTTTGGTGCGCAACCATCAACTATCGCGCTTCTTCAAAACATGGCGTGCAAGTGTCACTAAACCACTTGTGTGACACCTCCTTCTTCAACTCTAAACTTGGACTACTGCCGTCCTTTCTCGCCCAAACCTCCTTGGGCGCGCAACAAACAACTGGCGCGCAACTTCTACCTGCGCGACCACACCACCACTTGCACGACCACCACACTTGCACGACGGGAGATCTGATTTTCTCCAAGTGTCGAACTCTTTACTGAATGAGGAGGGGTCGAACTCTATTTATAGGCATTTGGACACCCTGCACGATGTCATGCAAGTCTCCTCTCGGCACGCAAGTCTCGGCGTGCAAGTCTCTTCCGTGTAAGTCACTTGCACGACCAACCCTAAAACTTGGGCACCCCTTTTCCCTTTTCCATATTTTTATGTTCTGATCTTGAGAAAAATATGGCACGAAAGTTTCCTCTCCTTCAATAAAATGACACACAAGTCCCTTTTTCAAAACCAATTTTCTCCATTTGTCGATTTTCGGGCCCAAAAATTTGGCAGACACTGGAAAACGACACCACCTTGTATCTGCTCTTTTTGAACCACCTCCAGATCATCCATTCCTTTGTCGACATTCTTGAATCAAACATGGATTGTTAACCACATCCCTTGAACTTGACATGCCACCATGAAATCCCCTTTGTCAACAAATTTTTATGTCACGGTTTGCTTTGTCAAAAAACACAACACAGAGTCCCACTTTGTCAACAAACACAATCACCTCCAAAATGCTTCAATGATACCTTGAAGTATTTTTTCCCAAAAATCTCCCCCTTTGGGTTTATTGAAAACTCTTCCATAAAAAGATACATCATTGATTCTTCATCCACCATTCGCCTGTTGCGATTCTGATAGAAATCAAGGATTTACTCAATACATACTCTAAGCCCACATGAGCAATGCTCGGCGTGAGAAACAAGAGTAAATGAAAAGTTCATCAATGAAGCACTTCAACTCTGACTCCCACTATTGACACCAAAATAATACCAATTTTTGGAAATATTCTTACCGCATTCCAACACCACTCTTTTACTTTTATTATGATCCTCAGTTGTCGTGATATATATTCTTTGATCGATCACTTCTAACATTGTCATATTTGATACTCCCCCTATTTGGCTGCTCCACCTGTCAGCTTATCCCCCTATTTGTCATGATATCTCAAATATCCACATTGTCTCCCCCTTGAACAATCACTATTTTCTCCCCCTTTGTCAACGAACCCAAAGGTCACTCCTTTACAGTCTGTAACAGAGTAGAGAACACATATCAGTACATTAGGGAAAAACACATCATACCTCAGGGAGAGGGGGGTGTGTTCCACATTCACACTCTTTCAAGTGCGGGGAGTCGACTGAACTCTCAGATCCAGTCGATGCCTCTCAAAAGCTTCCTTGGGTAAGGCCTTTGTCAAAATTTCTGCAACCTGTAGCTCTGTAGGCACATACTCCAACTTTACGATTCCCTGCTCAACTTTCTATTTGATAAAATGATACTTTATCTCAATGTGATTTTTCCTTGAGTGATGGATGGGATTTTTATAGCGATTTATAGCACTTGAGTTATCACACTGGATTCCAATCGGAGACTTCACTTCAACTCTCATATCTTCAAGTTGTTGCTTCATCCACAATAATTGTGTGCATGCTTGAGTGGCCGCAATATACTCAGCCTCTACGGTGCTCAGATAAATGCAATCTTGATTCTTTCTTAGCCAAGAAATACACAATCCACCAAGATATAAAGAACCACCTGACGTTAATTTCCTATCATCTGCTGAACCAGCCCAGTTTTTATCAGTATATCCCAATAACTCTGTCTGATATTTGTCATTATATGTCAAGCTGAAGTCCATCATTCCATTGATATACCTAAGTATTATTTTCACTGCAAGAATGTGTCTTTCCTTGGGATTACTCTGATATATCACTGCTTAGCATGTGGCGAATACAATGTCAGGCCTTGTTGCGGTCAAGTACAGCAAACTTCCAATAGTTTTTCTGTATTCTATGATATGAATTTCCTTGCCATCCTCATCTTTGGACAGTTTCCTCTGGGTAGCAATTGTAGTCTTCATTTCCTTGGAATTTTCCATTCTAAACCTTTTCAAAAACTCATTGGAATATTTGGATTGATAAATGTATGTTCCATTCCTTTTTTGTGTCACCTGTAGACCAAGGAAAAAACGTTATCTCTCCAATCATTAACATTTAAAACTCATTTTTCATAAATTTGGAAAACTATCTGCACTAAGATTTATCTTATCCACCAAATATTATGTCATCAACATAAACCAACACCATCATCCTTTGATTACTGTCATTGCTAAAATAGAGATTGTAATCAACTCCCCCACACTGGAAACCAAGCTTCTTAAAGTACTGATTAAGCCTTGAGTACCATGCTCTTGGTTCTTGTTTCATCCCATACAACACCTTCTTTAGTCTGAAAACCTTGTTTTCATCCTCATGAATGAGAAAATCATATGGCTTCTCAATATACACTTCCTCCTTCAGAACCCCATTCATGAATGCAGATTTGACATCCATCTGGAACACTTTGAACTTCTGTTGCACTGCAATGGCTATGAATAATCTAATTGTCTCCAACCTTGCAACCGGTGTAAATGTCTCATCAACATCTATTCCCTATATCTGGGAGTATCCTTTTCACACTAGTCATGATTTGTTTAGAACCAATTTGTCGTATTCATTCATCTTGTTGCAATAGACCCATTTAGTCCCGATGACATTCTTATCTGATGGTCTCGAGATAATCTCCCATGTCTAGTTCTTCTCAATCTGATCAAGCTCTTCATTCATAGCCTGAACCCCATTTTCATCTTTAGTTGCATCAGCAAAGTATTTCGGCTATACCTGAGATAGGAAATATGTATGTTGTAGTGACTTCATTCTTCTTGTCTGAACTGAAGCTGTCTGATCACCAATGATATTCTATCTATCAATTTCAGCTCGAATATTTGGCTTTAGTGCATATAAGGATTTTACTTCCTCGTACTCGCCATCAGTATCTTCTTCTGAATCAACTTCTTCCACTTCTTCTCTCCCTGAGTCTCTTACTACTTCCGCAATTTTAACAGAAAACTTTTCACTGTGTCGTTGTTCAATGATGTCATTTCTTTCAACTAATTTCACATATTTTGGTTGAAGCACCTTTGATTTTCTCTCGTAGCTTCTTGGTATCCTAAAAGCAGTTAGCTGATACCATATTATTAGAACAAAATAAATAATCCTGAAAAACCTATGTGTTGCTTCTTGTCTCCCAATCATTCTTCATGAACATAAACATTCATCCTTCATATCCCATTGATATCTTTCATCTGATTAGGATATAGAGTCCTCCCCCTGTATTATGCAACTTTTTCATTTGTTAGGCCCTTAACTATTTTTCCCCTCCTGCATCATTTATTCTGATCTAGAACTTGACATTGATCCATTAACCAAATCTCTAAGCCCACTGAGTTGAAACTCGGTGTAGGAAATAAGAGATAAAGTTAACAAAACATTCACTTCCTATTATGATATGTTTCTCCCTTTCTTCATCAACTTTGGTAACTTATTTGAGTCAATTAAAACTCTGAATCATATCACTTCTCCACTTTGCATCTTTAGATTCCACTTCCCCTTGGATCGCATCTCCCTAAAACCAGAAACACTTGAATCATCAGTTAACAACATTTATATACATAGGAAGAGGGGTACTTCTGGAATCCTAAAGAAGAGGATTGTTGTTGATCCCAATGGGTCAACCCATTGATTCTTTCTTGTAGAGCATCACACTCCTTCATTGATTCTTCTAACTACCTAGCCAACTTCAACTGCTCTGGCCATATGACTAAGCATTCATTACCCACATGCTGAGCCTTTTTCTGATATTTAGATTCTGCAGTCTTAGCTTTTCTCATATTTTGGAGTTTAATCCCACTGGTACACATTTCCGTCTTTGATGTTCCACCAATATGACACTCTCCTTGATTCCTTCTCTGAGTAGGAATCTCTCTTCTTGTCATCTTCCTTTTCTTCTTCCACCATTATAGGGATCTTCCTCTTTCATCCAGTTCTCTTTGTGGCACACGACATGTGAATTTTTCAACGCATTCATTGTTTATCTTTCTTTTATCAGATATATTAGTCACCACGCTATTTTACACTGATGGTTATTCTTCCACTGAATGTGCATTCTTCTTACTCACATCTAGAGTTGATCTCCCCTTAATCTTCCAGGTTTGTTCACATTTTCTTCCAGTGCATAATTTCTTATCATGCACAACTGGAGTCGAGAATCTTCTTTCGAGTTCATTTTACTTTCTTGCATTCTTCTTGATACAATTTATTGCCAAATTACCATAATCTGAACATATAAAAAAATTTCCATCAAAGGAATACCTCATTTCATCATTTCTATGTCGAGATGCTGATACACCTTGAGTTCTTCCTCTGGCATTGAGATCCTGATCTTCCTGAAACATACTCATGGTGTGTCCCATTCTTCCACAATAGAAGCACCTAATAAATTCATTCCTCTAAGATACTCTTCTTTCTGATTTCTCATAACACTTATTCTTATTCTCAGATTTAGAAAAGTTTCTATTTTCACAGCCTGAAATGTATTCCTGAGCCTCTGAAAAGAAGCTTGATGTGTGGCCAATAATCCCGCAGAAATAGCACATGTCATCACTACTTCTTGTAACTATCCTCTTAGGTCTATCTCTAGAACCTACATGATTTTCTCCATTTCTAGAACTATTCATAACCCTCTTTCTTTCATGAATGGTAGGGGATTCATCAAATCCAATACCAGTTTTTTCCAAACTATATGGTCTTTGAGATAAGAAAATATGTCATTGTTTCTCTTCAGAAATAGCATTTTTTTTTATTTTATCATCACTTGCCAAAGGATAATCAAATAGTAAGTGCAAGGAATCCTTTAACTTGGACTTTCCATTGGTACTAAATTTATCCTTTTCTTTCTTTGTTAGTTCAAGATCTTCTCCCAGTTGTTGAATCTTCATATCCCTTGATTCAATTTGAGTATTGAGTGCTTTCTTGAGATCCTTCCCCCTACATATCTTATCTTCTAATTCATGTTTTATCTTATCCACCATATCACTTTGCTCCTTTATTTTAAATTTCTATTGAGCAATGGAATTAGAGACGGATGCATTCTCTTATTGTAGCCTTTGATTCTTCTGAACTTGTTCAGACAACTATGTAGCTAGATCATCATTTATGGATTTCAAATTCTGAACTTCATATGACTTCTGATTCTCTTCATATTCATCAGCCTTTTGTTTTCCTTTCATTTTAGCCATCTTTTGTAGTTATTCACCTTGAGAATAATTCTTCTCCCTTAGTTCAGTAGCTACATCAATAAGACTTTGATTTAATCCTCTTAGCTTGTTGACCTCAATTTCCAATACTTGGATCCGGATATCTTTGGATTTAACTTCTTCATCCAACTTTTGATCCACTTCCTTTGTTTTATGGACAACTTCCACTTTTTGCCTTCTGGGAGCTTCTTCATCATCAGTAGTTCCAACATCACTTGGAATATCAGGTTCTTCACTTGTTCCTTCAGCATCATTGAGTGAGTATGAATTTTCACTGTACAATTTATCCAAGTCAACATTTGGTTCACTACTAGATTCCTTTAACTGAATCTCACAGTCTCCACAGACACTTCCACACTGAGGGATACCACCTGACTTCTGCTTATTCTTTGAAGTTCTACCCTTTTCCATGGTACTCCAAGATAAGGGTAGACTGAATTAACCACCCAAATAGACTAACCAAAGTCATAGTAAACAAGTATGATAAAAAAATTGTCCCTCTGATACCAATTGTTAGGACCAATAGGGGCCTATATACCCTGAGAGGGGGGTGAATCAGGGTATGGATATTCTTTTTCAAAATTCTTCCTTCTCCACTGGATCTTGACCTCTTTATTACAAGGGTCACTTTGCTTGAACTTGTGTGTTTATTATGACCACTTCTTTTCTTCTTTATCTGATGATGATGCTTTAAATGCAATGCAGGGAAGTAAGCAGGCAGACACTGAGATTTTTACTTGGTTCACCCTCATTGGGCTATGTCCAAGGAGCATACAACAGTGATGTGCTGTTGTACCAAATCCACTAAAGAACCCTGATGTTTACATGTTTCGGGCTAGATCACTTCTATGCCCAGACTCACTACCTTTACAAGGTTTAGGGTTATCTCACTGCATTCCCAAGGGTCACTCCCTGTTTCTCTCTCTCTGGCTCACTACCGGTGGAGAGGATCACCTTCTTCCTCTTCCTTTTCTCACTACTCTGGAAAGGATCCACTCATAGTTTATAGACCTATAGGTCTCTTCATTATCACTAATTAATGCATCCTCCATTGTATATAGATGCTCTTTTGAAGTTCAACTTTCACCCGTAGATAAATATCACTTTGCACCGAAGGTATCGAGCAATATTCCAGCTTCAACGCAGCCCTGAATCACTATCGTGCTTTGACCATACCTGGAACCCTTCTCCAAGACGGCACGCAAGTATCAGCGTTCAAGTTACAACTGGCACACAAGTCCACCTCAACCACTTGCGCGACACAAGCTTCTGCAACTCCAAACTTGCACGACTCACACCCTTTTACGCCCAAACCAATTTTGGCGTGCAACCATCAACTATCACGCTTCTTCAAAAACTGGCATGCAAGTGTCACTAAACCACTTGCATGACACCCCCTTATTCAACTCTAAACTTGGGCAATTGCCTTCTCTTCTCACCCAAACCTCCTTGGGCACGCAACAAACAACTGGCGTGCAACTTCTACCTGCGCGACCACACCACCACTTGCGCGACCACCACACCTGCGTGACGGGAGCTCTGATTTTCTATAAGTGTTGAACTCTTTACTAAATGAGGAGGGGTTGACCTCTATTTATAGGCATTTTCACACCCTACGCGATGGCGCGCAAGTCTTCTCTCAGCGCGCAAGTCTCGGAGCGCAAGTCTTTTCCGCGTAAGTCACTTGCGTGACCAACCCTACAACTTGGGCGCCCCTTTTCCCTTTGCCATATTTTGATGTTTTGATCTTGAAAAACATATGGCGTGCAATTTTCCTCTCCTTAAATAAAACACCATGCAAATCCCTTTTCCAAAACCACTTTTCTCCATTTTTCGATTTTCAGGCCCAAAAATTTGGCAAACACTGGAAAACGGCGCCATCTTGTATCTACTCTTTTTGTACCGCCTCTAGATCATCCATTCCTTTGTCGACATTCTTGAATCAAACATGGATCATTAACCACATCCATTGAACTCGACATGCCACCATGAAATCCCCTTTCTCAACAAATTTATATGTCATAGTTTTCTTTGTCAACAAACACAACACAGAGTCCCCCTTTGTCAACAAACACAATCACCTAAAAAATGATTCAATGATACCTTGAGGGATTTTTTCCCAACAATTATCTTATTGATACTAAGGTTCCTCTCTGTATTTTTAGTAAACATCTCAGTAGCCACATGATTTGTTCCTTGGCTTCAACTGTCTTTCCCAGAAAACTCATTATATATACAATCTCATTGAACCTGAGGTACATGTCATAAATAGGTTCATCGGGCTTCATTTTTAAGTTATCATATTTAATATTATATATGTTAAGCCTCATTTTCTTAACATTATTGGTTCATTCATTTGAAATATCTAAAGTATCCCAAATCTCAAAGGATGTTTTACATTAAAAATATTATTGAATTCATCATCACCTAGAGAAAAATATAAGGCATTCATAGTTTTTCAATTACTATTATAGGCTACCTTAGTTGAGTCGTCCCAAGTACTTATAATTGTATTTGGGATCTTATATTCATCTATAATTGAAGATTATATTTCAAAACTCATTCTTTCTAAATGAATTTTCATTTTGATTTCCCACTGAGCATAATTTGTGCCATTTAATTAGGGAGGTCTATTGGTATCATCACGTTCCGGTCTATTTTCCATGTTAAAGAATAAAAACAAGTTTTAAAGAACTAAAAATTTTAAACTAATAGAAATTTTGAGATCTTTAAAACACAACTAAAAATAAAGTTGAAAATATTTGAAAACATTAAAAACATTGAAACCCAAAAGGTAAATTCCTTTAATACCAAATGTTGGTCAGAGTAGGACACTCAAGAGGCGGTGAATTGAGTTCCTATAAAAAATTATTTCTAAAATATTTATTTAAAAGTCCCCCAATTTAAAATAAAAATATCCCAGTTAACCAAAGGAAAAATTTATAAAAGATTTGGTTATTTGAAGGATTTATTAAAGAGTGATTAATTCTTAGTTAAAACAATATGAATTATTAATTTAACTTTTTAAATAGATCTACTACAGAAAATTATAATATGAACACTATCTAAGATTAACTATCAAAGAAAAGTAAAGTTTTTTGATTTAAATAAACATAAATAGAGAAAACTAAACTTGAAAGAACATAGTAAAATTTAAACAAGAGGTTTAGTCTCAAGCTGAGACTTAATCATCTCTACTTATAAATCACCCGCATCCAAGAAGTTTATATAAATAAACTTTGATCCAAACCCTAGATCGGGGTAAAAAACAGTATACACAACTGTCCAGGTCAACAAGACCTCTTCCACAGTTTTCATGGGAGTACAAAAACAAACAGGCCACGTAGGGACCTCTTCCACTGTTATCTGTGTGAATGTAAGGTGTAGAAGATATATTATGAAGATATCTATGTATATTATAGTTTTGAATAGGGTTAATTGTGTGTTCATATAATATAGATAGACATGCACTAATCATAATGTAAAAATAGTTCACAAGCAAAGAAAATTAGAGAGAAGAGAGTTAGAAATCTATGTGTGATAGGCAATGCATCTTGTGACTCTTGTAAGTTATCTTGAAGTGCAGATTGAGTCTACTTTCAGAAATAGACACTAAAATAGAGTGTTGTGAGAGATTTTGTTTTTTCTAATGAGGTATTGATTTGATCGATGATTTCTTCTCCTCTCTTAGTTTGTTCCTGTAAAAATGTTCTTTTCTTTGAGTTCTTAGTAGTATCTCCTTATACCCACGGTAAGAAGTTCTCGTATTTTTCTCAAGCGCACGACTTCACGACTTATACCACTTACTTTTTTATCAGGTATTTGTTTTATACACTATATCAGACATAGATCATGATCTCGATCGTATCTTAGTACCTCATACCTTGTACTACAATCTAAAAATGATTTTAATGATGTCTGCAAAAGTTCATTAATTTAATCAATTGCATTAAATTTAAAAAATATGCCCGTTAGAAATAAATTTTAATTTAAATGACAAAGAAATAATTTACAAAGTATCTAAAAAATTACTTGGAACGGTGTCTTGGTCTTAGCTTGTAACTCTCTTTAGATTAGTGACTTAGGAAAGGTGAGTCAAGTAGTGGTAAATTTATCTAGTGGTAGGTCGACATGATGGTGACTTGTATCTGATAGTAGGTTGACTTAGTGGTGACTCATTCCAATGGTAACTATTAATTTGTGAAAATTATGGATTTATCCTGATGGTGGATTGATTCTACGGTGACTCATACTTTGCAAAAATTCTGGATTGAGCCTGATGGTGGCTTGATGCAATGGTGACTCATACTTTGCAAAAATTATGAGAGGCTATTGACCATGGGTTGAATAATATTGTATCATCCTTTGTCAGATTTTAGAATCTATGCTAATGGTGAGATACTTTATAGTGATAAATTTTAACAGTGATTCTACATTAATGGTAACTCATACTTAGCCAATTTTATACCATCGGTAAGATTCACAACAGTGAGTCCACTTTAATGGTGAATCATCCTTTGTCATATTTTTTCAACCTGTCTTATGATGTAAAATACTAACATAATAGATTAATATTATATGTAAACATGATTAAACATAAGTAAACATTATTTAACTTGATGAAGCATAATTTTTTAGCATTAAAACTAGAGAAGGCCAACAAAACCTTTTATCTAACACCAATTATAACAGCCCCAAACTTACACTCCCAGATCTTGCATTGAAAATATAAACTTTACATTTTTGTTTTTTATACTAATGAAGGTAACCCCATTTTAATTATCCAAAACTTACAATATCAAAATAAAAATATTGGATCACTGACATTCTCAAGGACCTTTTAGGTTTATATTTTTAGAGAATTAGGACAAACTCTTAACATCACAGATTCATAAACAACTTGTTCATAAAGATGAACATCATATCCCACTATACCCATCTTTTCATATTCCACATTAGGTCGTCATCATAATCCACATGAAACCCTTGTAGACATAATTTTTTCAACCTTAGTATTTATAACCTATGGAAAATGAAACAGAAGAAGGGTGAACTGAAATGCTTAGTAAGGGTAAATGTAAGCATTAACAATTGAATATCAGAAAGGATCATAATAAGAGATTTAAGGGTGTGATGAAATAATAAAAGTGAATGATTATAACATAATAATATCCATACCATCAATACCAAGATCATTAAACATGAAAACATAGAATGAGGCTTTAAAAAGGAAAGATTCATTAGAATCAATAATCATGAGCCATGTGATATCAATATTTATCAAAGGAAAAACTATAA
Source organism: Viscum album (assembly GCA_963277665.1). NCBI lineage: Eukaryota > Viridiplantae > Streptophyta > Magnoliopsida > Santalales > Viscaceae > Viscum > Viscum album. Next base: position 282,853,432 of record OY728151.1, on the reverse strand, counting down.
ACCCATAAAAAAGAATAGATGAAACATATTGGTATCTTAGTAACATTATCATCATATCACTCTTACAAATGGAATAACCAATATGGTCTACTTCCATCTCTATATTACCCAATGCATTAAAGGATATCATGGATCCACCTATCCTTATTTATCATGGAACCACACATCCTTGGTTAATAACATAACCACTCATCCTTAGTTGATAACATAACCACCTATAATTGGTTTATAACATAACTACCCATAATTATAAAAAAATCCAAGAACTGTATCATGAATAAAGTGCATATAGAATTCATTTCATCATAAACTCATTGAAACAACCTATATTCTTCTCAAAACTTGATTAACTCGTGGAAAAGAAATGGGTTTCATAAAAATATCCTTCAAAACATGATTAACCCATAGAAAATAAATGGTATCCATAATAATATCTTGAAACATGATTAACTTATGGAAAATAAATGGTTTCCATAACAATCTCTTTAAAACATGATTAACCCATGGAAAAGAAATGGGTTCCTTGAAAATATCTTTAAAACAATCATAATCAATTCAAGTAAATAATGAGTATCATATCATTAAAAAATATACCCATTGGATCATAATTAACAACAAGGGTTATTGATGTTGATGAATGGAAATACCATTAAAATATCATTAAAAAAATTGAGGAAAATAGCCTTTTCATTTTGAAAATCACTCTTAAAAACAAAAAATTCATAAAATATTGTGAAATTCATTTTATTTGAAAAAAAAATTGGAAACATATAAATGAAATTTCTGATAAAGTAATGTTCACGATGGAGTTAAAATCTTTTCATGTTGTAAATGTCAAAAATAAACATTCTTTTCAAAACATTTTGTAAAAGGGATTCAAAAGTGACTCATTTGGAAGATGTTATGAAATTTCCTTTCAAAAAATTTTAAAATAAGGTCAAAGACAATGTAAAATAGCATTAGAAAATCATTTATTTTTAGAAATAACATTTTTTAAAACATTTTAGAAAATATGGATATGGAAGAGAAAGATACATGATCTAAAAAAAATACAAGTTTAGAATCACTTACAAATGAATTTATTGATGTTTATTTAATAAATAAGGAAGTAAATGGAAATAAAAAGTGTTAAAAACATTAATAACTAATGGAGAATAAGTATTTTTGGTTTAATAAAATAATATCATATTATTTCCGCTAAAATAAATTTCAACACAAATAATCCCAAAAAGAAAGGATATTCTAACATAAAGATTTTTCCACTTTAATAATCTTTTAAATCATGAGCCTCATGAAATAATAACTTCACATGAAACTTTTAATATCATGAAAATAATTATTTTCATGATATAACATGTCAAAGGGGCAGTAGATACACCTCATAAAATAATATAGTTATGTAACATTACAAAATGAAGGGAAATTGAGACGAAGTCCCTTATGGATTTGGTAATCACTAGATCAAAACCCCAAGAAAAGATATAACCTCATATGGATTTGTAAATTCAAATAATTTTTATGAAAAAAATGATAAAATACATTCATTTTTAGTATATACACTACACAATAAAAATAAGTGGTTAATATGAAATATATCTCACAGAAGTAAAAGAAAGATGAGAAAAACCCTTACCTCAAGTCTAGGATTTCCTTGTATGTCCTTTAAATACTACATAATAATCTTACATAAATTATTTGATTTCTTAATAATTTTTTCCAGTTTTAATAAATTATACTTAAATCATTTATTTACTTATTTTTAATTATATATTTAAATATTTAATCAGTTAATTCTACTTCGGGTGTTTTGAGGACATTCTATTCATAATTTCAAAACAAATTTGGTGTCTTGAATGTGCTCAAAGTGGTCATTATTTAAACATATACAGAATAATAATCATGAAATAATAATTATATTTATTTATAAATTATTATTTTAAAACCAATCATGAAAAATGATTATGAAAAATGAACTGTGTTTCCATCATGGAGAGGGTAGGTTGTATTTATGCATGAGTAACGTTTCCATTTTTCAATTATAATTATTTAAAAAGGTATGTATTATTTTATCTTTATATAATTATTATAATACCATAAATACCATATTATTTATTTTAATATACTTATATATATCATTATTTTTATGTGGTGATGAAAAAATAATCACATCACTTTGTGGAGGTGGTAGTCCACACGTGCACGAACAACATCGCCATTTTTCAGTGTAAGAAATAAAATGATAAATTATATTTATATAATGATAAATATGACATGAATATAATTATTATGCCATTTATATCAGATATATTCATTAAAATTATTCTTATTACCTTCCATGTAAAGAGTTAGTGAAAAACGAATCACAACACTTCATGATGTGGTAGTCCATCGTACACATGAGCAATGTTATTGTATCCCCTGTGAAGGGGAAAGTAAAAAAGGTATATGTGATAACATAAATCCATAAGTATAAATATTTTAAAAATATAATATATATATATATATACTTTAAATACATTATTAAAACAATTTGTGAGAGGCGATGATGGAAAACGAATGACATCAGTTTATGAGGCGGTAGTCAACCGTACACACAAATAATGATTTTGTATCTAATTTGATAGAGGAGGAGATGGATTTAAGTTATACCATTAATATAATAACATATAAGTATATAGGAGATAATTTTTTATCATATTTTAATAATATTTCAAGGTGGTTAAATAAGAAATAAAATAAAAGTTCATAGTTAGGAATTTTACCTCTTCTCAGATCACCGCTTTAGGATTATACCTAAAGTATTCCTAGAATGAATTTATGAACAAACCAAGGCTTCTAGGATGAGGGTATGGAAGTTTAAAATTTATTTTGTTAGTTATTGTCTGATAAAAAATGGTTTTAATGTGTAAATAATAAAGGAGAATGGTGGATTTTTATAAATGAAGTGAGTGGCACACTTGTAATATTTGAAAAGAAAAAGGTGTAGCCATGTTTTTCACATGCCAAAATGCTTAAAAATGGAGAATTATCGAGACTTATAAATTATAAGGTCAAAATATGTCCATAAAATAGTTCTTATAAAAGTTTTTGGATCATTCTGACCCATATCTTTTTTAGTTTAACCCCCCGATAAACCTGTTTTCACCTTAATCATGGTAATTTATTTTTACTATTTTCACTATTCATTATACTCAAAAATTAAGTTGAATATATTAGATAATATAAATTATGATGATTTAAAATATATAATCTATTTTACCAAATTCAATTTACATAAGTGGAGAATTTTAATTTAAAACTAAACCTGCAGATGCGATGAAAAAATGGGTTTTCTAGAAGTGTATTTTTCAAGGAAAATATGATTTTATATTAACTCTATAACCAATAATAATTATTTAATGAATATAAATTAATATTTATTGATATATAATCTATACATTTAATTTAAATAATTTCTCATTAGTTTTTTTTAATTAATTGAAAAGGAGAAGCACTGTGCACTTTAAAACAGTTTTCAGAAAAATCATGTTTTTAAACCCAAAGACAAACTTCTACTAATATCGAATATGAAGTTGAATAAAAAGAAATTAAGAGGTTTAAATATAAATAAATAATTTTTATTTTTATTTAAATCATATTCAAAATATTATGGGACTTTTAAATTTCTTATTTTATTGAAAAGAAATGACATTTTTACAAAAATCGGTATATATCACTCTTCACTAAAAAAATATTTTCCCAAAAATCCCAAAATTTAACCCAAATTAAATTTTTATATTATGATTTAAAAATTTAAGTTCAATTTATCAAATACATTTTTTAAAAGTTTCAAAAATTAATTATAATATTTTTTGATGAAAATCTATAAAAATGAAGAAAACATATTTTTGAAGAATAAAATTACTTTACTAAAAATTGATTGATTATTTACTAAACATTTATTAATAAATTATATTGAGTAAGATATATATATACATATATATATTATAAATTAGTTAAAACTATTCATACCTACCAATTTAATGGTTGGGTTATAACGGTTATATATTTCACGGGTCATTTAAGCTCGATGTTGCATGTTGAATACGCTATCAAACATAGTTTTATTTTCTAAAATCTTGGGGTGTTACACAGAAACTATTGGATTGATGTACCAACTAAAATAATTTGGATGTTATATCATTAAGGAATCAATATAAGGTTTTTCCCTTCTTTTCTCATTTGGAAGCTCAGTATGATTCATGGCTTGAGAAAGTTGTGTAAGCATAACAACAAGATTTTACATTACATCACCCATAAAATTTGGCTTCTCATGAGGAAAACTATTACATTTTCCATTGCATTCAATGTTAACATGGTTTGGAAAACTGTCTATCTAAACCGTACAACCCGTTAAAAAAAATTCGAAAATTCCCCTCTACTCTTTTATGTTTTTAACCCAATTTTTACCCCCTTCCTTAGACAGAACCCTTCCACACATGCCTCTCCCACCTCCCCTCTTCCCTTGGGTAGATCTACCCCATTTCTTATTTGAATTATATCTTTTATCTTGACTTGGATATCCTAGGGTAAGTCTATGACTCCTCTTCCTCCATTTATTGCTTTCTCTCATTGTCAATTTGTGTTCCTTTGGTTTTGGATAATATTCCCTATTTTTTGGGTGTTTTTATGGTTTCCCATTTTCTTATAATTCTAGAAAAACTAGAGACCTATACTCTATGAGTGGGATTCTCTAGGCATAAAGTGGGTGGCCCCTAAGATTTAACCCATAGTTTTTCCATTTTCTAAGTGTTTTCTTGATGTAGTCAAGTCTTTTATGTAATTCCTTGACTCTGGTTAAATTAAATGTTTGAAATTGAGTTGGGCTAAGTTAAATGCACCTTTAATTTATAGCTTGAACCATAGAAAATTGGTAGTCCCTTAAGGAATGGTTGTAGTTGTTTATTGACCATGGATAAGATTTGGGTGACAAATTTTTATCTAAATTAATGGTTAACTGAGAGGTTATGATGGGGATCGATGGTTGTGAAATGAAATTTCAAAACCATTGATAATTTGAGGTTGGGTAGGACCTTTGAATTGATCCCTTTAGGTAGTGTTTGTGGCTTGTAAAAATGGAATAGACACTTGATATGGGTCTAAGGGAATGACTAGTTGTAACGAACCAACCCGAGTCAATTGCACAAGTCGACCAAGAAGATCCTCCACATGGTGAGGTACAATAAAACAATAAAATCCCCATATATAACCAATGAAAAAATAGAGTACAAAGTGGAATAAGAGTACATATCCAAGTGACATTCAACATCAATCCCAAAAGGGATAAATCAGAAAATAAAACAAGACAATCCATAAGATGAAACTCTATGTGACTATCCATCACCACCAAATTATCCAACTACTAAGGAAACAAAAACCAAGAGTATCTGGCCAAATATAAGATGACCTTTCCTTTACTAGAGTCCTACAAAAACACATCTACAAACACCCAAAAGAAAAAGTAGGTTGTGAGCACATATCCCAATATAATTTCACCAAAGAATCTATAAAAAATCTAATTCAATGAAAATGTTTTCTCGAGCTTTAAAAAATCTAGTTTATAAATAATTTTTAATGATAAAACATATTGTAAATCATCATTTAGTTTTTCATAAAATCCTTTCATATTCAAATGAACAAGGAATATTAAAAGTATATGAGAGATCACATGAAAGCATAATCAATAACAACCATGGATACACCATCAGATAAGTAAGTGAGAAATCAACTATGAAATATATCATCATGTATAAAATCGATCATAAATGAAAAATCACAAGATTTGGGCTCTAGACTATGGTAATACATACTTGAAAATATAAAGAAACGCTAAGCACTAATCCATACATCATATGAATTCAACTGATATCGAGGCCTATCACAGTCTGTCGATATCAAACTTCTAGTGGCATAACACACATTAAGAGTAAAAAAGTCAATTTCCTGATGCACCTAGGGTTCCCAATGTGCTAATTTTTTCAAAAAAAAGCATTTTAAAACCATTATCAACATTTATAAAATATTTTCACAATGAATCATAACCACTTTCATGCTTGAAAATCCATTTTAGAATCAAAACCACCATAAAGGAATTTCATCGAATACTTAGTGTGTGCAAATATATTTTTAAATCAAAACCCCTTAAAAACATTAATATCTTGAAACAAATACATTTAGATATAAAATCAATCAATTTAATTAAAAACCCAAATTAATTCACAAGAACATCAAGTAATTCATGAGTTAGAACCTTTTTATAGAGACACCTACCTCAAGAACATAGAAAAACTAGTCACCTTTGAAAATAAAGATAGGTAATGAGTAGATCAGGTCCTCATGAGAATAGATCCATAAAAAACATAAATAGTATATAAATGCCTTTAGATACAGCATCCACATCCCATTCAGGTACCAATGAGATAAGAGGAGAAGAGATCTAGAGAGGATCTAAGAAGAAGAGAGAAAATCGGATAAAAAAACAGAACATATCATGAAGAGATCCATCAATAACAAAGTAATTCCATCAAGAATCCAAAGAGAGAATCCTATAGAGAATTTTGTAAGGTTTAGTTCGAGCCTAATGGGTATTAGGAGGTTATTAGACATAAAAACAATCAAGGTAAAAAGGGTAAATTCCAACTTTTTAGAGGTTTTGATCAGAGTGCATGATTAGGCCGCACGATAAGGAAATTTGTGCACCAACCATATTTACACTACTAAAAAATTGGTTTTATGAAGTGCTAAGGTTTTAACAGCGCTTGCTAAAAGAACTATTAAAAAACCCCTTTCTCATCGCTAGAAAAGGAGTTGTTAAAGGGGTCTTTAACAGTGCTAAAAAACACTGTTAAAGGGGTCCCTTTATTAGTTCTTATGAAAAAGCATTGATAAAGCCCCCCCCCCATCAATGCTAGTAAAAAGGTTTTGATAAAATGGGAATTTATAAGTGCTTCTAAAAAAGACCTAATAAAGTGGGAGTCTTTATCAGCGCTTCTAAAACATCACTGATAAAAGGGTGGTTTTTATCAGCACAATTTTAGAAGCACTGATAAAGACCCCCCCCCATCATCTCTTTTTTACTAGTGTTGATAAAGGGTATATTTCAAAAAAATCATTAACGAACACTTATAGAAAAAGTTATTGTCATTTGGAAGCCTTCTAGGCCTTTTTTGCCTCAATAGAAGTGATCAATGGTTTTCATGGGTGACTGAGGTGTAGATCTCATCGCAAAATTTGATTTGATATGTGTTAAAGGCAAAACGGACATCTAGTTCATAAGTTATGTCCATTTTAAAGGCTGTTGAATTTGAAAAAACCTTAAAACCCCTAAAAACCCTGAAAGGATCATAACTTTCAATATAAAAGTCCATTTTATCTCCACAAATTTTCAAATCAAAACTTATAAAATGAGATAAAACAAATTTATATTCAAATTGCATGAAAACTAAAGGAATAAATGTTATTACAGTTGTAAAAAATTCATAAATCAAACTCAAACTTCAAACGTCCATAACTTTTGATTCGGGTGTCTATCTGGGATCTACCACATATCAAATCAAATCATGTGATGAAATCTATGTAATGTAGTTCTAAGACCATCTCTTTGATCATTTTCCTTCTTTTTTCCCCAAAAAGTCCCAGAAGTCCTCCTAAATAGAGTTTTTATTCATCGACCCTCATTTCTTAAAATTCAAATGGTTATAACTTCATATACATGTGTCCATTCATCCTATACCACATATCATATCGAATCTCACTTTATAATCTTCGATTTGACTAGTTTTGGAGTATAAATGGACTCCTGAATCAAAAGTTATGTTCATTTCATGGTTTTTAGGGATTTTAGGGTTTTCATAGTTTCTTAATGTTTTTATGTGTTTTAAGGGTTTTTAGAGTTAATATCCATTTTAAAATATATATATATATATATAATTATGTATTTAAAATATATATATATAAATATATATAAAAATATATATATAAATATATGGATAAAAAATATAACGAAATATATATATATATAAATATATAGATATATCATAAAATGTAAAACAAAACAGTATAGGGGAGTGGAAAAGGCATTGGTGTATAAGATGGAGGTCCCAGGTTCGAAACTTATTGGAGAAAGGGGCATGTGCTGAAGTGATGATAAAGGGGGAAGGGGGTGGGAAGCGTTGATAAAGAGGGGGCGCTAATAAAGGGGGTGGGGTAAGGAAAAATTATACCTTTTATCAGTGGGGAATAAATCAGCACTAAAAAAATAATTGATAAATGTGGTCTTTAATAATGCTAAAAATAATGATAAAGTCCCCCTTTATTAATGTTTTTTTAGTGTTGATAAAGGGGGTCTTTATCATTGCTTTTTACAAGAACTGTTAAAGATAACCCTTTAACATTTCTTACATTATTAGCACTTATATAGCACTGATAAATCCATTTTACTAGCGCTATTAAAGGCCCAATTTGCATTAGTGGTGGCCTCTTTCTTTTAAAAAATATGGTACATGGTTTCCTGGTGATGGGTCACAGAGTTTGGGAAAACTGTGCTCAAACCATGTGACACCTCCAGAAAACCACCCACACGCCCGCACATTTTCCTTAGCGAGCCACACTATTTGTCTAATCATGCTCAAATCATGAAAAAATCATCTAGATCCTCATAGTGCATGCCGCAAGGTTACCACATGGTTAGTACTAATTGTGCGCCTTAACCATGTACCTGGAATGTCTTCTCTAAAAATCCAATTTTTCAACCCTCACTTCCTAGAAACCTCTAGAACGACCCCAAACATAAACCAAAATCAAAATAAGGTATACCTGTGACCCAGAGGGCATCACAATTCTATCCACTATAAAATATTTATTTACCTAGAAAGTGATCAAGATTTTAAAGTTGTAAAAAGTGGTAAATATTGCCTTGTTAATGATTCTCGCTCCCACATCTCATGGCTATCATGTCTACACTACCATATTACATGGACCAAGGTATTTTTTTCATGAAATAACTTATATTAGTGATCCATAATCTAAACTGGTTGCTCAACCATAGTGGTGTCGCGCTCAAGATCAACATCTTCCCTTTCAATCACATGGAAAGGGTCTGGTTGATACCTCCTTAGCTGGTGAACATGAAACATGTCGTAATTCAATGTCAAGTGAGATGCCATTTCAAATTGATACAACACCTTTCAAATTCATTCAATTAACTCAAAGAGTCCCACAAACCCCAGTGACAACTTACCCTGCTTACCCAATCGATGGTGTCCCAAGAAAGGTGGAACTCAAAGAAAGACCCGATCACTGAACTCAAACTCTAGCAGCCAACAATCATGGTCTTCAAAGGATTTTTGATGAATCTATGTCGTTACCAATCTCTTCTGGATCAAATACACTTTTTCAATCATCACCTAAACAAGGATCAGTCCAACTAAAGACTTTTCTCCCAACTCTACCAACACAAGAGATATCTACATAGTTTCTCATACAACACTTCAAAGGATTCCATCTTAATTGAATCATAATAACTATTATTATAGTAAAATTAAACCATAGGAAGATGCTTCTACTAGGAACCATTGAAATAAAGAACACATGCTTGAAGAATATCCTCAAGAATCTGAATAACTCTCTTTGTATGCCCATCCATCTATAGATGATATGTCATGCTCAATTTCAACTGGAAACCCATAACCTCTTGCAAAATTTTCCAAAACCTAGGTGTGAACCATGGGTCCCTATCAAAAAAATCATAGAGATAAATTCATTAAGTATCACAAACTCTTGGTTATACAAGTGATCGGCCTTCTCCACTTTCATCATCTACTTGATAGATAGGAAATGATCCAATTTCTTAAGTTAACCAATGATCACCTAAATGGAATCCTTCCCATAAGGAGTCTATGGTAAACCGATAATAAAGTCCATAAAAATTTCATCCCACTTCCATAATTGAATGGGTAAGGGTTTCAATAAACCAACAGGTCTCTAGTGTTCCGCTTTAATCTTCTGACAAGTAAGGCACCGTGATATGAAATCTAAAAATTGACCACTTCATCCTCAGCCACCAATACTGATGTCTCAAATCATGATACATATTGGTAGTCCCATGTTTTATAGACCAACAAGAATGGTTTCCTCAATCCAAAAATTCCTTCCTCGGAGATATAGGAATGACCAACATGCTTTGAAAACAAAAAGCACCAATAGGAAACTGAGACCACTCACCTGAGGTCTCCCCACCATTTAAGATTTTACTAAAGCACTGGAAATCGGTTTCTAACACCTACTAGAGTTGAACCCACTCATAAAATGATTACTCAAGCTTCACTAAGTCTAATAACACCTTCTCACCAGCATCTTCGACTCTTAATCTCATATCAGTGAGAAAACTCATCATAGACCATTCCTCTACTAATTACTTCAAGGCTTGAGTTGGTACATTCCTTCTAAACATGTCGGCAACCCCATTCCCTTTCCTGGGTGTATAAGAAATGTCAAAATCAAAAATCTAAATATATTCAACGTAGTATCTTTTTCAAAAGTTTAGATCCCTCTGAGTAAAAATATACTTCAGGATTTTATGATCACAATATACCGTAAACTGTTCCCCAAAGAGATAGTGATGATAAATTTTAAGAGCATGCAGAGTCACTAACAATTCAAAATCATGGGTTGGGTAGTTATTTTCATGAGTTCAGAATTGGAGACAGCCATAGGCCACCACCTTCTTTCCCTACATCAACGCACGCCCCAAACCTATGTCAAAGGCATCATAAAAAACATTATAACTTAAACTTGATTTAGGAAGAATCAGAATTGGAGATGAATTCGACCTCACCTTCAAATATTAAAAATATCTCCAACATTTTTCATTCCATACAAACTTAACACCCTTATGGGTCAAATATAACATCAGAGATGCAATCTTGGAAAAGTCCTAAAAGAATTTCCTGTAATAATCATCCAAACCCAAAAACTTTAGATCTCAAACACATTTCTAGGTTGTTCCCAAGACATAACCACTTGTATCATTTCAAGATCCACTGAGATTCCCCTATCATATAAAACATGTGTTAGAAACATCACTTCTTAGATCTAAAATTCACACTTGGAAAGCTTAGCATACAAGCAATGTTCTCTCAAGGTTCCAAGGATGATATCCAAATGGTCCATATGTTTCTCCCCTGACTTATAGTACACCAAAATATCATCCAAAAACACTACTACAAAAGTGTCTAAGAACTGATCAAATATTCAACTCATAAAATTCATGAATACCATAGGAGTGTTAGTGAGACCTAATGGAATAACTAGAAACTCAAAATGCCCATATTGGATCCTAAACACTATCTTAGGAATATCTTATTCTCATAAAATTAACTGGTGGTATCCCGGATAGAGGTCAATTTTAGAAAACCAACAAGACCCTATAAGTTGATCAAAAAGGTTTTCAATCCTTGGAAAATGATATTTTTTCTTGATGTTCATCTTATTTAGCTTTCAATAATTGATTAAAAGTATGAGTCTCTCATATACCTTATTAGAAAAGAGGATAGAAGAATCCCAATGTGACATTCTAGGATGAATAAATCCTTTATCCTCAAGACCCACAAGCTGGACATTAAGTTACATTAACTCGGTATGTGTTATACTGTTGGATTTAGTGTCCTAGGACCAACTATTTTTACTTTGATTACATTTATATTTGATGTATTGAATATTAATAAAACTTTTTATTAAATATTGTTCATTATTCTGCATGAATATAATGTAATAATGTCCTAGATTATGCGTCACATTGATAAGGTCATAGCACTTCCCCTCTATGATGAGATCCATGAAGTGATATGATGATATTCTTAAATATAGTTCTGCATTCAGATAATGTACTATTATGGGACACATAGTATATAGACTATCAAGTTCAAGTACTCATAAGTGGATGGGGATTATTCTCATGAAGTTTTCACTTAGTAATCTACAAGATGGGATATTATGATAACAGACATTCTAGTAGGAATTATTCATGTTTTAGTGCCATCGGATATTCCTATTTGCAAGCATGTATAATTATTCTTAGACTTTAAGATTATCATTAATTCATGTCATTAGTCATGAACTTAGATTTAAAAATGAAAATCATGATGCCATATGTTTGTGGCATGGTAGGATACATTGGGTGTGTCATGATTGACATGTAATTAATGGATAAGTCAAGGAAGAATTTGTCACTTACATGTTTATGAAAGTTGATATCTAAACCCTTTGATTGGAATAGAACTGTTACCCTGAATTCCACAATCATGGTGTAACGACATGTTTATTTTAGATAGTCAAAGAAATACATATCAAGAATATAGGTTGGTGACACAAATGTGATACTTTATTGATGAGATATTATGATAAAGGGATTATATTACATGGTGAGAATTCATATGTGGTTATTGTCTTTGTGACATTAAGTTATTTATCTTTGGTTTCTTGACCCATTTCTAAAAAGTAATATTAGAATTTAGGAAATCCCAACTAATTCCAACAAGAAAGAATCCTAGAGGGTCTGATTAGAAAATAAAAACACATATGTTAATTACATTTTAATGGTATTAAATTTTTATTTTTGATCTTATGGGCCTGAGTTAATGTATTTTAATTTTGAACATTCATTCTCATCATTTGTGCACTTCATGCCTAATGTACACCAATTTGGGACCAATGATTCGTCTGATTTTAAGGAATTTAATTATCCATATTTTAATTTGATATTTTTTGAAATTGATATAAACTTCAATATGAACATTTTTCATTCAGGGATCAATGGAGGATTCATAAATTATGAGGGAGATATTTGGTGATGAAAGGAAACAATCCTGAAGAAGGAAGATTGGACACCATCCCAATGTTGAGAATGTGGGGATCACAATACACGTCCAATGAAGCCAAAATTTCGTGGGATTCTAGAAGAAATGTAGAGGAACAAATCATTCTTAATTATATAGTGATAATTCGGTTTCCATGGGGGGTATTAAGGCATCCCAAATAGAATATTAACATCTTGGCCAGAATCTGCGTCCCAGAATGTTATCCCACTAAATCGGCCATAACACCAAATCCACAACTCCAAATAGACCCAAATTTCACAGAAGTATAGAATACATACTCGTACACAAAAGACTATTCTATGTCCCACCAATATTCGACAATATTCTTTCCCATACAGGACGATATTTTCATGGGAGACAAGGAGGATAAAAATTCGAGGGAATCAATTTCTCCACTACTTTCCACCACCCTAAGGCATAAATTAATTTAATAATTGGGAATATATTGATTGAGGCTTGTACTAAGGCTTCCCAATTTACTATTTAAGTCATTGGTGGTGAGGGTGAAGATATCTCTTGTCTTTTATGTAATGTTATTTTGCCAAAGTTCATTTGTAATGTTTTTAATATCCATGTAAGTTTCTTTTTGTATTTCTATGTTCTTAATCAACATCTTTCTCTTCTATTCTTTCCATTTCTTCATTAAAACTCTATAAACACAAAGAAAACTGATATATCAGTGTTGTGGTGAACTATTTCACACATAATTGTGAATTTCGTTCACACACACAGAGGAGTGCTCATTATTTTCGCAGTTTTAATTTATTCAATCCAATTCTTGTAAGACATCTTCCACCCATCAGTGAGAGTATACCATCAATGGAGGGATAACCCTTTAATGGGTTGATCGTAGTAAGATGCAAAGTCTGGATTTAATGTGATTTTATGAACGGTTTTTTGTTAATTGGTTAACTAATATAACACTTCTATTCTTCAGTTATTTCCACACTTCATCTTCACTGTGTTTGAGGAAGCTAAATCCAAGTACTAAAATGACCATATACCTTGGAGAGATCATGAATTTGGTTCTATAAGTGTGTAGGGGTTTAGTAATTAAGTTTATTTATAATCAAACCATAAAATGATTAAGGTGTTGTTATTTTGAATAATGGATTCATCAAGAATTAATAAAACCAAAATTGTTTAAAGAAGTAAACTTCATTCAATCCATCCCGAGCATAATCCTAAGATCAACCCATTTTCATTGAATTGAATTCACTTAGGTTTATTAGTGTTATTTTAAAACATCTAAAATCAAAACCAAGTTGGCCACTTCATAGACAAAAATCCATTTCATAGGTTGTGTATCTTAGGTATCTTCTTAGGTCTCGGTGGATTTGACAACTCAATCTAGACTAAAAGCGACCGCTTAACCCTAAAACTTGGGTAAATTTGAGTGTGAATAAAATTTTGGCATTATTGTCAGGGAACAAGTAAGTATCTTAGGCCAAAACCTTCTTTTCTCACCCTCGTTCTTCTATTCTCACCTAAGATCTCTTATCTTGTCCCTTTCTCTTTTTTTTTCTTTTTGGCACATGTCTGCCTACACCCACGATAATTCAAACAGACTAGTTAGGGTGGAAAGTCCTAGGATAGGGGAGTCAAGTGAACCTAGGGGATTATTTCCATTAGATCCTAATATTCTTGATACTCTAGATTCAAAAATCGAGCCCATTTCAATGTAAGGTCTTCAAAGAAACCAACTCATAAACCCAAGTGCAAACCAAAATGGAAATCCAAATGAGGCAGCCCCAAACTTGGGGAATGCAGTCGATCAAACCATGAATGACTACCTCACACCTACCTAGACTAATGCCCCCTCATGCATTAGACACAATTTCCTAGGATATGCCAACTACATCTTTAAACCCCATGTCCTAAACCACCATCCCACATTCCATGGAATGGTGTTCGAGATGCCCTACCTTCACGTTAAGGAGTTCAATGGAATTGTAGAAACCATGTGTCCCCCACATCAACTAGAATTAGCTGAGATGAGGCTATTTCCTTTTTCTTTGAAGGATCGAACTAAAAATTGGATAAACAACTTTATAACTACATCAATCCACTCATGGGACCAATTGCAAAGATAATTCTACAAAAAATACTTCCCTCATCACAAAACAATTGAACTTTAAAATTGAATTCAAAACTTTTTTGAAAAAGAGGGAGAGTAATTCTATAAAACATGGGAGAGGTTCAAAGACACCCTAAACATGGTTCCACATCATGGTTTTTCTATACCTGAACAAGTGAGAATTTTTTATGAAGGGTTGGGCTCAGGGAACAAACAATTCATTGACATGATGTGTAATGGAACCTTTAGAAACAAAACCCCAAATGATGATTACGAGTATCTGGAAGGCCTTGCTGAACAAAACCAAACATAGGGAACTTCACATTATTCTAAAAAGACACAAAGAACTACTGTAATTCATGAACTTAGAGAAGATTAAATCCTTAGGGCTAAACTCACAGCACTCTCTAGGAAGGTTTAATTGATAGACCTTAGGAAAGTACATGAAATCTAAACTGTAGACCCTGTTTGCACAATTTGTGACAAACATGACCATAAGACAAACAACTTCCCAACCATTCCATCCATCAAAGATGTTCTTTTAGGAGGACCCCCAACAGAAGTAAATACATATAACTTTCAAAAGCCTCAATACTAAAATACCTTTAACCCAAGGTATAATGACCACTCAGGCTTCTTCTAGAAAGATAAACAACAACCTAGCCAACCACAGGGACAAAATCCTTACCCCCATCAGAACTACCCAACCCATAACTAGTTCCAAACCCAACCTATCCAATACCAATAGCCACCGGTCCATTTTCAACAAACCATCCCACCTCTAAAATATCCCCCTGGGATAAACCAATCTTCTCAAGAACCAACATAAACTATTCCACAAAGCCTACTAGAACAATTGTGAAAACAAATGGAAAGGATGAAATCGGAAGTCTCTTCCCTAAAACAAGAACTTCAAAACATCAAAACTGGAAAGGCACCCATGCCTACACAAGTCATTCCACAACAAACACTAAGGGGAGAGTCAAGTGGCACTCATAAAACTCATGAAAAACTAAAGGTTGTGAATATTTTAAGAAGTGGGAAATCAATTGAGAAACCTGAAAAACTAATTCAGAACCCATCTGAAGATTCAAACTTGGATGAAAAATCAAATGAACCAAATGATAAAACTGAAAAACATGATAACATTTTCAAAGAAACAACTCTTCAACAAAAAACCCCACAAACTACACCATTTCTTCAATGCATGAGGGGGAAAACTAAGCCTGAATTGAGTGAAACATTGAGGGAAATCTTCTCACAAGTAAATTTGAACATTCCCCTTATCAATGAAATCCAAACCATACATGCCTACTCAAAGTACCTTAAGTACTTGTGCACTTTTAAAAGAAAATTTTCACATAAAAACCAAGTCCTTTTGGCTGCTAATGTGAGTAAAACCATTCAAGGGACCATTCCTCCTAAGTTAAAAGACCCGGGTTTCCCTTACATCAATGTTGAACTAGGAGAGAGCAAAGTTTTCAAGGCCTTGTGTGACCTAGGTGCTAGTGTCAATCTCATTCCCTATGTTGTGTACTACCAGTTAGTCCTATAAGAGCTCCAACCCACATCTGTCACACTTTAACTTGTTAATCATAGCATTAGGGTTCCAAAGGGGATTTTAAAGGAAATTATGGTAAAGGTTGAAAACTTCATCTACCCTACTGAATTCATTGTCCTTGAAAACCATCCAAACTTAGGAAATAATGAACAAACCCTAATCATCATTGGTCATCCTTTACTTGCAACAATCAACTCTATTATCTGAGTTCGAAATGGGAACATGACTGTCACCTTTAGAAACATGAGTCTAGACTTGATCATATATAATGAAATCTCACAAATAAGGGATGATGAGGACATTAATGAAGTAAAAATTATAGGAAGAGTTGATAATGAATCCATAGAACATCAAGGAGTATTTAATGGATGTTTAAGTCAGGATGAGATTGATTTCCTTTGTTCACATGAAGGAAGTTTATATCCTTGGATTGAATCATTTTCAAATTGCTCTTATGATTAAGTCTTAGGTCCAACAATCAGTGAAACCTTTCAGGAAACCACTTTCATGGAGACCAATCAAACTTCATTCCCTAAATCTGATCAAACCAATATTGTAGCTAAAACTTCTACACATGGGGATTCTATTCTATCTAAAACTCTAGAAAAAAATCGATCTTGATCCAATGTCCCAATCTTATACTGAAATTCTGAACCAACATGATCTTGAATTGAAGGAACTTCCCGCTGCACTCAAGTATGCCTTCTTAAGGGAAAATCAAACACATCCTATTGTCATTTATTATTCTCTTGAATCCAATCATGAGAGGATGAATCTAGATATCCTTAGGAAACATAAGAAAGCCATTGGTTGGACCCTGTCTGATATTCCTGGGATTAGTCCACTAATCAGGACTCATAGGATTGTTCTAAAATCTGATTCAAATCCATGTCATCAACCTCAATAGAGACTCAATCCTAATATCATGGAGGTAGTAAGGAACTTTTGAAATTGTTAAAAGTCGGTATCATCTATACCATAGCTGAGATTGAGTGGGTGAGCCCAATCCAAGTGGTTCCTAAGAAGGCAGGAATCACAGTGATAACCAATAAGGATGGATAGATTCTTCCAACTAGGGTGAGTAGTGGATGGAGAGTCTTCATCGACTACAGGAAGCTAAACTCATTTACCAAGAAGGACCATTTCCCCTTACCATTCATTGAACAAGTCCTTGAGAGAGTGGTAGGTCATTCCTTCTACTATTTCTTATATGGGTACTCAAGGTACAATCAGATTGAGGTATCCCTAGAGGATCAAGGGAATACGATATTCACCTATCCATTCAGCACCTTTTCCTTCAAACGCATGCCCTTTGGGTTATATAATGCCCCTGGAACCTTCCAGTGGTGCATGATGGGAATATTCTTAGACATGTTAGGGGATTTTCTAGAGGTATTCATGGATGACTTCTCTGTGTTTGGGGATACATTTGAGGGATGTCTGAGGAATGTGGAGAGTGTCTTGTCAAGATGTAAAGAAAATAATCTGGTCCTAAACTAGGAAAAATGTCATTTCATTGTTAAATAGGGACTAGTTATAGTCCATCTAGTCTCAGGTAGGGGGTTGAAGTTGATAAATCCGAGTTTGACATCATTCATCACCTTCCATCACCCAAAACTGTCAAGGAAGTGAGGTCTTTATTAGGACATGCTGGTTTATATAGAAGGTTCATTAGGAATTTCAGCTCTATTTCTAGACCACTTTGTGCTCTATTGGTGAAAGATGCTTCATTTTTATGTACATAAATCTGTGAGGAATCATTCTCTACACTCAAGTCATATCTTATCTCTCCACCTATCATGAAATCTCCAAATTGGAAACTTCCTTTTGAGCTCATGTGTGATGCAAGTGACTTTGTTGTAGGTTCATTCTTAGGACAGCGGTGTGAGAAAAATCCATGTGTCATTTCTTATGAAAGAAAATCATTAAATTATTCACAAATAAACTACACCACCACTGAGAAAGAGTTTCTTGCTATTGTCTTTTCCTTATAGAAATTCAGGTCCTATATTTTAGGATCACCCATCATTGTCTTCACTGACCATTCAACCCTGAAATACCTTTTCCAAAAACAAGATGCCAAGGCTAGACTGATTAGGTGGGTACTTCTCTTACAAGAATTTGACCTCACAATCAAGGGGAAAAAGGGTGTTGAAAATGTTGTATCAAATAACCTCTCTAGGATGGAATTCAAATATAGCTCAAATCACCTTTCTGTGTCTGATTCATTCCCTAATAAACACCTATACTCTGTGAGTGAATACCCTTGGTATGCAGACATAGACAACTTCTTAGTTACAGGAGTCATTCCAAAATTCTTAGGGACTCAATCTCTAAGGAAATTCCTTTCTGATGTTAGGCACTATGTGTTTGATGATCCATACCTCTATAAGTTCTGCCCTAACCAAGTCATTAGGAGGTGTGTCTCAGAATCTGAACAAGAGTCCATCCTTAAATTCTGTCATAGTGAGTCATGTGGAGGTCACTTTTCCTCTAAGAAAACTTCTTATAAGGTTCTTCAGTGTGGTATCTTCTATCCCCCCCCCCCCTCTGAAGGGACTCCTACACATTTTTTCAAAGTTTTCTTAAGTGTCAACAAGTAGGGTCCATCACAAAAAGGAATCAAATGCCACTCACTTGATTGAAATCTTTGACTGTTGGGGAATCGATTTCATGGGTCCCTTCCCAAACTCTAGGGGATATATGTACATCCTTTTAGTTGTCGATTATGTCTCCAAATGGTTTGATTCCATTCCTACAAAATCCAATGATCATAAAACTGTGATTAGATTTCTCAAGAAAAACGTCCTCTATAGATTTGGAATTCCTAGGGCTATCATTAGTGATCGTGGAACTCATTTATATAATCTTCCTTTCTCAACACTCATGTAAAAGTATGGAATTTATCACAAAGTGTCAAATGCTTACCACCCACAGACCAATGGTCAAGCTGAGTTATCCAATCGAGAAATCAAACAAATTCTTGAGAAAACTGTTAATCCATCTAGGAAATATTGGTCAAGAAAACTCTTAGATGCTCTTGGGGCCTATCGAACCACATTTAAAACCATTTTAAGAATGTCTCCATATAGGTTGGTTTATGGTAAAGCATGCCATTTTCTAGTGGAAATTGAACATAAGGATTTTTTGGCAATTAAGAAAATAAATTATGACCTCTCATTGACCAGAACAAAAAGGAAATTAGATCTCAATGAACTTGAGGAACTTAGGATGGAGGCTTATGAAAATTCAAGGATCAATAAAGAAAAAGTATAAGCTTACCAATCTCGAAACCTTAAAACCAAACACATTGAACCAAGAAAACTTGTTCTTTTGTATAATTCTAAACTTCACTTACACCCAGGAAAATTGAGGTATATATGGTCAGGTCTATACATAGTTCATAAGGTGTACCCCCATGGGGTTGTTAAAATTTAAGATCCCACCAATGGTAAAACATTTAAAGTTAATGGTCATATAGTCAAACCATTCATAGAACCATTCCAAAAAATTGAATTTGATGAATAATTGTGTGAACCTACCTTAGATAATGAAAATAATTAATCAATTAGGGGTCCAAGTCGAGCTAACGATGTTAAACAAAGAGCTGCATGGGAGGAAACTCGTGGTTTTCAAGTTTCCAATCATTTTGTTGTTTTAATAAACTTTATATTTCAAATAGGATTAGTGGATAATTTTGATATAATTTTATTCTACCTCAGACTATTGACATGTTCTTCTCTTATGAGTATGGATGGGTATGAAAGGGGAGCACCGTATTCATCTGTGCCACGCGGTGTGATCCCTGAGTACTACCTTACCTAGAAATTAAAAAGAAGACAATGTATCATTATTTTGATTAAAAAAAAGGAAAACCATAAAAATGATGAGACTTGGTATTAAATAAATTGTTGTGTTGTTTATTTTGTCTGGTTTTTTCTTATTTGTATGGTTCATGGACTATTTTGGGTGATACATATTCAATCAAGGAGGTGCCTACATCTCCCATGAGAACAAAGAGTGATTTAGGAGAACCACAATCATCATTATGAAGCCACCAAGTGAACTTATTCCATGTCCTTTCCAACTCTTCCCCCCCCACCCCACCCGCTTTCTCCTCTCTTTTCTTTTAAGAAACCTGGGATAGTTTCATTCTAAGTTGGGGGGTGTGGAAACAAAAAGTTTGTTAAAAAAACAATGAGAAAAAAAAAGAAGTAAAATTACTTTTTCATTAATATAATAACATCTTTTCTCACATTAAAACTACATAGAAAATATTTTTTACTTCCTTTAATCTTAATTTAATTCATGATTATGTTTACAAGAATTGATTTTGGAATTTTGGTTGTCCAATGAGAATTTTCATCATTTTTATTTTCATCTATTAAATCAAAATGCCACAATGCACGTCCTATAGATTGTGGGGTACTAATTTGAATTCTTGGGGTCCCATAATAAATATCATAGGTTTATTTTATTTTTATGAATAATATGAGTGTTCAAAAAAATACAAAAATAATAAAAATAATAAAAATAAAATTTTGTGTGTAGAGAAAAGGATTGATAAAATGCGAGGCTTTCGACACTTGGGGATCGTGATCCCAGAGTTGTCTAGACCTGAGTTTTTCACTATATCTCTATTTATGGTAAAATGAATTTGTTTTTTATCAATTTAACTCGAGATGATACCCGAGTATGTGGGATTCACTTGGTTCCATAAGGCCTTTGAGCTTGGGAGTCATCGGCAAAGTCTTGCTACATGGGTTAATTTGATTAACTGCAATCTCAATTAATATGGAAACATTGCAAAAAAACAAAAAAAAAATCAAAAAAAATTGAATACTCATATTAGGATTAAATGTGATTCTACCTAGTGCTTCTATGATTTCCCCCTTGAATGAAAATGAACCCTCATATCTATTGTGATTCAGAACACATCATTTCACCTAATTGAGTTGGATAAAGTATGATGATGGATTTGATCAAAGTAATGGGATTAGGATTGGGATCTACTTTTAAATTTATCTTGTTTTAAATTATTTTTACAGGTTATAAAGATATATTTGTGTGTAGTTTACATTGTGAGCACTGCTTGTTAGGATGTGTTTGAAAAAAGAATTCAAATATAATCTTCAAATTATTTGCTCAGGACTAGAAAATCTCAAGTTGGGGGTGTGATTAGATAATAAAACACATATTTTAATTACATTTTAATGGTATTAAATGTTCATTTTTGATCTTATGGGACTGAGTTAGTGGATTTTAATTTTGAACATTTATTCTCATCATTTGTGCACTTCATGCCTAATGTACACCAATTTAGGCCCAATGATTCATCTGATTTTAAGAAATGTAATTATCCATATTTTAATTTGATATTTTGGTAAATGGATTTAAACTTCAATATGAACATTTTTCATTCAGTGATCAATGTAGGATTCATAAAAAATGATGGAGATATTTGGTGATGAAAGGAAGCAATTCTGGAGAAGGCAGATTAGACATCATCCCACTATTGAGAATGTGGGGCCCATAATATAGGCCCAATGAAGCCCAAATTTCGTGGGATGCTATAAGATATGTAAAGTAACAAATAATTATTTATGAGTTAGTTCTAATTAAGATTCCATGGTGGTTATTAAGGTGGACCAAATATAATATCAAAATCTGGGCCAGAATCTGCGGCCCAGAATGTTATCCCACTAAATCGTCCATAACTCCTGATAAAAAACTCCAAATAGGCCCATATTTTACATACGTCTATAAGACATCTGGGTACACAAAATAATTTTCTATGGCCCATCTATATTCGGAGATATTATTTCCTATAAAAGAAGATCTTTTCAGGGGATACAAGGAGGATAAAAAGTCTAGGGGATCAATTTCTCCACTACTTTCCACCACCCTAAGGCCTAAATTAATTTAATAATTGGGAATACATTGATTGAGGCTTGGAATAAGTCTTATAAATTTCCTATTTAAGGAATTGGTGGTGAGGGGGAAGATATATCTTGTTTTTTATGTAATGTTATTATGCCAAACTTCCTTTGTAATGTTTTCAATTTCCATGTAAGTTTCTTTTTGTATTTCTATGTTCTTAATCAACATATTTCTCTTCTATTCTTCCCATTTATTCATTAAAACTCTATAAACACAAAGAAAAATGATATATTAGTGTTTTGGTGAATTGGTTCACACACACGGAGGAGTGCTCGTTATTTCCGCGGTTTTAATTTCTTCAATCCAATTCTTGTAATCCATCTTCCACCCACCATAGAGAGTATACCATCAATGAAGGGATAATACTTTAATGGGTTAATCGTAGTAATATAAAAAGGATGTATTGAATGTGATTTTATGAATTAATTGTTGTTAATTGGTTAACTAATTTAAGAATTCCATTCTTCGGTTATTTTCACTCTTCATCTTCACTGTGTTTGAGGAAGCTAAATCCAAGTACTAAAATGACCATATACCTTGGAGAGATCATGAATTTGGTTCTCTAAGTGTGTAGGGGTTTATTAATTGAGTTTATTTAGCATCAAACTATAAAATGATGAAGGTAGTGTTATTTTGAAGAATAGATTCATCAAAAATTAATAAAACTAAAATTGTTTAAAGAAGTAAAATTCATTCAATCCACCCCGATCATAATCCTAAGATCAAACCATTTTCATTGAATTGAATTCAATTAGGTTTCTTAGTGTTCTTTTAAAACATATAAAATCAAAACCAAGTTGGCCACTTCATATCCAAAAATCAATCTCATAGGTTGTGTATCTTAGGTATCTTATTTGGTCTCAGTGGATTCGAAAACCCAAGCTAGACTACAAGAGGCTGCTTAACCCTAAAACTTGGGTAAATTTGAGCATGAATTAGGGTCACACACTAAGTGTTTTTGATGAGCACAAATGAATTCTATTTGAATTTAATTAATTGAATAAATATTATTCTTAAGACTGAGGGATAATTTTATTCATATTTTATTGACCGAAAATATTTATTAATGAATGAAATATTTAAATTAAATATTTAATCTGTTGTTAAATAAATGTTAGAGGAGTTTGACTGGTCCAAGACCGTGTCTGGTGATAAATATTAATTAACAAGTTGGTTAAATAATATTTTTTATTGTGCAAGTTGGCACGCACCACAAAATAAAAATATTATTATGTGTCATGGGTTTTATTAAAGATTATAATATTATTTAAGTGTCTTCATGCAATTAAATAGTATTTTAACCTAAACCCTAGCTCTATAAATAGACAGTTATGTCTATTGTGTATCGCATCCAAAATTGAAACTTGAGAATCATTGCATAAAACAAAACTCTCTCTCAACTCATCATTTCTCTCTTCCTCTCAAGAATGAGAAACACAAGAATAGATTCTTTCAAGATCGAATGACTAATGATCAACACTAATAACACAAGATAATCACTTCGTTGTGATAACACTTGGAGATCGATTAGCATTACTCAAATATCAAAGGAGCACATGTGGATCACCGCTGGAGGGATTCTTTACTTGGATACTCATAGCATAATGAAGGAAATCTGAAAGGGACTTTTTGGATGATCAAAATCTTCATCAAAGAAAGAATCCTCAAATCATATATTCATTTATTATAATATTAAATAAATTAATTATAAATTTTATGTGTAAAATCCTCACTCAGAGTTTCGGGTAACTCAATATTAAAATAAATTTTAATATATCATCCACCATCACATGCTTCCGCTATGATCGGAACCACCAAGTGGTATCAAAGGGGTCATGTTTAAATTTATAATTATTTATTTGATTATTAATCCATATGCAATCGTGGTTGAATTTTCATTTCATATTATGCATTCTTTAATCTATTTTGATATAACATGTTATCAACATATTAATCATGTTCGTTCACTCTTTCATTTTCTTAGAGGTCTAAGAATAAATGAAGAATGGCTAAATATTCCATCAGGAACTACCAGTTTTCTAGCTGGTAAAATAGGGTTACACAGCGTATAGTCGGAGTACACATGTGTACCCTAGTACATTTCACCTGGCCATGTCATGGGATGCACAACATTTCACACAGTTATTACATGTGGTGTATGCCATGTTTTGACTAGCTGACCTGGCACACAGTTGTTAGATTACATAGTGTGTATATGGTATACACGTTGTGTAGTCTACACTGGTTAGCAGCGTAAATTGTGCAATCTGTGTGGTCATTATACATGATCAAACCTCATGATACTGACAACCTAGATCATTTATTATATACACGACATGTATGAGATGTACAAGGCATGTAGTTCATAAATTCCCATGTTTGAGATACACACTGAGTCCTCAGTCTTGTTATCTGGACACACGAAATTAGAGATACACGACGTGTAGCTATAAACACACGTCATGTAGTCTCTCATCCAAGAACACACTAAGTATTTCGACGGTTTGAATAGACACGAGGAATTTGGACAACATGGAATGTAGTTGTCCTGTACATGTTGTGTGATCCTACTGAGATACACGTCGAAGATCTAGGTGAGTAACTCAGGCACATGGCAAGTGGATACAAAGTGTGTAACTAGCATATACATGTCATGTAGTCTAAACGAATAAATATGTCAAAGCCCCAGGCCTGTGACTTGGATACATGACAACAGAGGTATATAGTTTGTAGCTGGATAGTACACTTTATGTAGTCTCCAAATTACTAGAAGAATTAAATTACATTAAAATGAAAATTACAACATTAAAACCATATTTCTTTGATTGGCACTTTAAGTGTTTGACAATTTAATAAGTGTTTTAAAGAATTTTAAATTCTTGATTAATTTATTATAATAAATCTACAACTATTGGATCTACTGTTTATTTATCATTAATTCCTTAATGATGGTTATCTCTAAATGAATTCAGATGGTCATTAAGATGAAAATAAATTGATTAATTAATGCAAGTGTGTTTATCTTAATAATAAAGAACGGATAAAGAAATGAATGTTAGTCATTTACTTTTATGTATACATTACATTATGACTATTCATGAGTGAGACCAAAACTAGTGTATGTGTTGGAATTTATTTAATTTAATTTATTGTATGGGATTTTAATTATTTATTATTAAATTAAATTTGATGGCCTTCAAGTCATCCCTCCCTCAATTTTTATGTAGGACCAGCGTGTCTAGTGATATTTATGCAATCCCCCTTTAACCAATCCTTTATTTCTCATCACCTACATGTGAGTTGTAAATACATGTAATTAATGTAGTATCCCAAGGTGCATGGAGGTGGTTCAATATGGGACCACTATGATGTCAACTGAGGTGATACATTGGTGGGATATTGTAACTCATGCTAAGATCGACTATAGAAGTTATTTCCTCTATGTCAAAGTTTGATTTAATTCCCACTTATTAAATCAACCGTTAGATAAACTCATGATCAGGCCGTTTATTTATTTATGTATTTATTCCTGTCTATGCATTATTTAATTTTATAAATGAAAGACCGAAATCACATAAATGAATGAATTAATGTGAAAATATAGAATTTAAATAAATGGATTATGCATAAATGTTTTATCCAGCATGGTTAATTAATTATGTAACATCCATGTAATATTAAAAATACATGTAAAGAATAAAGCGGGATAAAATTTATGCATAATAAATTAAAATCCCTCAATTAAATATTAAGTCATACTTTTCCTTCCATTACTTGATTAGGAATGAAAATCTTAGAACTAAGTGTTTAACCAACCCTCATTGGGACACTTACTTTTAATGTGGATTTCTTATGAAGGTTATGGTTTGACTTAACCATCTTACATTAAGAGACTTATCCTTCACTAGATTTGATGTGACTTGGAGTCAAGTGTTGAGAAAATCCAAGTTAGGATTTCAGGATAGGGGAGTCTACTCAATGGATCAAGGAGCTACAAGCCCATAATTGGCAAATACCTTCCTACTTAAATACCTTCAAGTAGCTTGACCAACCCTCATTGGGGTTATGTGAAGGGTAATATGGATCCTTTCCACTAGAATATCCTAGAAACTAGATATTCTGAGTTCAATGGTAAGGGTTGTTGGGACTTGATAAAATGGTGGGAGATTTAATAAAAATCAATTAATTTATTATTTATCATATAATTTTTAATCAAGAAAAGGTACTAATAATCTGCTCTTTAATTTTAGAATAAAATGGCAAGCTCGTCATTCACACTATCCCTACGATCAATATTGGAGAAAGACAACCTCCTCGCTGGTAGTAACTTCTAGGAGTGGTTCATATGCCTTCAAGTTGTTTTCTTCCATGAACGGAAATCTTACATGCTATAATCATCACTTCCTGGTCTGCCTGTAAAAGAGGTGAGTGATGAATTGTTCCTTATCTATGAAAAATATTTGAGTTATGCGATTGACATTCAATGTTTGATGCTTTCATCTATGTCTAGTGAACTCGTGAATTCTCATGAAAACATGGATGTGTATAGAATTATTGAGCACCTCCATGGTCTTTACTAGGATAGAGCTAAAAAGGAACAGTTTGAGATTTCCAAGGATATCTTTTGGATTAATCTTGAAGAGGGTACCCTAGTTGAGCCTCATGCAGTCAATCTCATTGGCGACATTGATCACCTAGAGGTTCTAGAGTTTAAACCCCTGAAGAATTGGGCACTGATCTCATTATAGCATCACTCTCTTAGAGATTCTCCAGCTTTGTTATAAATTTTAATATGAAAAACATTGAGAAATATCGACCAAATCCTCTCACTCTTCTTCTCTAAGTAGATAAGGAGACGAACCGTGAAAATCATTTGGTCCTTATGGTAAACAAATAGAAAGGTAAAGTGAAGAGCTCTAAACCCAAATCTTCTTCGTATCCTTACAATAAGAGGAAGACCAATATGGAAGTAAGGGAATAGGATGTTGTTTGATTCACATGTGGTAAGAAGGGACACTAAAAGAAAAACTACACCTAGAAAAAGAAGTAAGGGGAAGATTTAGGTGAATTTTTTATCAAGTGCAATTTATTTGTTTCTATAAATTGGTTATTAGATACAACTTGTGGTGCTCACATGCGTATTCAAATACAAGAACCAAGTAGATTCAGAAGAATTAATCGAGGGGAGGTAGATCTACAAGAATCTAATGGAGTTAAACTTATTGGTGTAGCTATTGGGAACTACCACCTCACATCTCCAACTGGAATGATCTTGGTTTTGAAAGGTTGTTATTATGTGCCTTCAATTACCAAAAACATTATATCTGCATCCAAAATTGATACGAATGGATTTATTTTCATGTTTGAAAATGAATTTTTCTTCTTCTATAAAGATATAATTTATTATGGTAAATCATATTTAAATAACGGTCTTTGAGTGTTAGATTACACAAACCAGGTAGTGGAAATCGATAACGAAACTGCTTCACATGACCCATATCACACCCAACTATTGCATCATCAGCTAGGTCATATAAACGAAAAGCGCTTGATAATATTATACCAATATGGATATTTAGATTCTTTTGAACTAAAATAAATTGGTATATGTCATGCATGTTTACAAGGTAAAATGACCAAAGCCTCATTTAGTGTAAAATGTGAAAGGGCTAAAGAGTTTCTAGAATTAGTTCACAGAGATGTGATTAGACCATTTCCTATTAAGGAAATGGGTGGGTACTCATACTTCATAACTTTTACTGATGATTTTAGTAGATATGGATGTGTATACTTAATAAGGTATAAGTTGGATTATTTTGACAAATTCAAATAATATAAGAATGAAGTTGAGAGACGGCTTGGTAAGAAGATTAAGAAACTCTATTCAGAACATAGTGGAGAATATCATAATCAATACTTCACTAATTACTTACACAAGTTTGGGATCCTATCTCAACTCACTCCTCCTCATACACCTCAGTGGAACGGTGTAAGTAAAAGGACGAACCACACCTTGTTGGACATGGTGAGATTAATTATGAGTCATGCGATTCCTCCATTATCCTTTTAGGGATATGCATTAAAAATGATATCAAAAATAATAAACCAAGTGCCAACTAAAGTGGAAGACGGTATACCATAACATTTATGGAATGTAAAGAAACTCGTGTTTTCTTACTTACATGTGTGGGGTTGTGAAGTGTTTGTTAAGGCCTCTTCAGGTAACAAACTTGCACCCCAAGGCATAAAGTGTACCTTTATAGGATACCCCAAAGAAATAAGGGGATATTACCTATATGACCTCTCATAAAAAAAAGTAATAGTGGAAAGACACACCATATTCCTTGAGAGGGGTCACATCGCTAAAAGAGATAGTGGGAGAAAGATAGACTTTGATAGAGTTGAGGCTCAAGGTACGCAATATTTGGTATAGGAACAGATTCCAAAAATATCTATGGAAGAAAAAATTATACCAAAGACATAAGTATTGTATAGGAGTGCAAGAGAGGTTAGAGAACTAGAATGGTATAGTTTTCTAGTTACCGAGGATGGTGACTCATTATTAGTTGATAATAATGATCCTATAACCTATATGAAAGTAGTAAGTGGCATAGATGTAACCAAGTGTAAAGAATTCATGAATTATTAAATGAATTCCATGTACTAAAACTAAGTATAGATTTTGGTAGATCCTCCAGTGGATGTAAATCTCATTGGTTGAAAATGGGTATTCAAGAAGAAATTGAACATGTAAGGACAATTCAATACCTATAAGGCATGACTTGTTGTAAAAGGGTTTAAACATCATCAAGGCATTGACTACGATGAATCCTTTTCACTGTTTGAAATATTGAAATCCATCATAATTCTATTTGTCATTACTGCTTACCATGACTATGAGATTTTAAAAATGGATGTCAAAACAGTCTTTCTTAATGAGAACCTTCAAGAATATGTCTATATGACACAACCTGAAGGGTTTGTGACTCCAAAGGATGCTAACAAGATATGTAAATTACAAAAATTCATTTATGGATTAAAGTGATAATCTATGTCATGGAACATTAGTTTTGATGAATCCATAAAAAAATTTGGTTTTATAAAGAATGAGTGTGAGCCATGTGTCTACAAATGGTTTAGGGGAAGTGCAGTCATTTTCTTAATAGTATATGTTGATGACATATTACTCATTGGAAATGAAATACCAATCTTACAATCTGTTAAGGCATGGTTGAATAAATGCTTCTCTATGAAGCACTTGGGCGAGGCACATATATTCTTGGGATTAAGATCCACTGTGAAAGATCCAAGAGGTTAATCGATCTAAGTCAAAGTGCATACATTGAAAAGATACTGAAGAGATTCAATATGGAACAATCCAAGAAGGGATTTTTGCCAGCATCACATGACATTCATCTTTTCAACAAAATGTCTCCTCAAACACATGAGAAAAGAAATATAATGGAAAGGATTTCATACGCAACGACGATTTGGTTAGTCATGTCTATTATGCTATGTACTAGGCTAGATGTCGCCTATACATTAAGTGTGATAGGAAGATATCAAGCTGACTCAGGTGACCGTCATTGGATGGAATTCAAGACTATCCATAAGTATCTGAGGTATACTAAGGATGTGTTCCTGGTTTATGGAGAAGATGAGGAACTAGTCATCAGAGGATATGCATATGCTAGTTTCCAAACTGATCAAGATGACATGAAGTCACAAATGGGATACATCTTCACTTTGAATGGAGGTGTTGTGAGCTGGAAGAGCTCAAAGCAGGTTGTGGTTGCAGATTCTATAACAAATTATGAGTATATTGCGGCTTATGAGGCAACTAAAGAAGCAGTATAAATGAAAAACTTAGTCCAAGAGCTTGATGTGTTACCTAGAAGTAAAGATCTTATCACACTCTACTGTGATAATGCTACAGTGGTAGCTCTTGCAAAGGATCCAAGGTCAAATCCGCAGACGAAGCACATATTTCAGAAGTATTATCTCTTAAGGGATTTTTCTCAGAGAGGTGAAGTTGCAGTGAGTAGTATTTCCACAAAAGACAACATGAAAGACCCCTTGACTAAGTCCATGACTTATAAAAAAATGATTATCATGTGAGGTCTAGCATATTGAAAGTCATAGGAAGTTATATCTGGTCCAAGTTGGAGTTTGTTGGAGTTGGTGTCCTGGGACTAACTATTTTTACTTTGATTACATGTATATTCAATGTATTGAATATTAATAAAACTTATTATTATATATTGTTCATTATTCTGTATGAATCTAATGTAATAATGTCCTAGAGTATATGTTGTATTGATAAGGTCATAGTAGTTCTCATCTATGATGAGAAACTTGAAGTGTTATGCTGATATTCTTAAATATAATTCTACAGTCAGATAACATACTATGATGGGACACATAGTTATAGACTGTCGGGTGTGAGTACTCATAAGCGGATAATCCTTCTTCTCATAAAGTTTTTACTTGATAATCTCCAAGAGGGAAGATTATGAGAATAGACCCACCACTAAGAATTCTGCATGTTTTGGTGTCATCAGATATTCCTATATGTGAGTGTGTGTAATGGTCCTTAAACTTTAAGATTATCATTAATGCATTTCATGACTTGTGCACTTAGATTTACTGACGAAAATCATGGTGTCATATATTCACGGTGAGGTAGGGTATGTTGGGTGCATTACAATTGACATGTCATTAATGGATAAGTTGAGGAAGGATTTATCTCTTCCATCTTATAGAAGCTGATATCTTATCCCTTTGATTGGAATAGAACCATCACCCTAAATTCAATGGTCATGATATAAGGATGTTTTTATTTTAGATAGTTAATGAAATACGTATTGAGAATATAGGTTAGTGACATAGATGTCCAACCTTCTTGATGAGATATTGTGATAAAGGGATTATATTACACAGTGAGTGGTCATGTGTGGTTTTCATCATTGAAACATTAAGTTCTTTCACTTGGGTGTCTTGACACATTACTAGATAGTAATCTTGGACTTTTGGCAGGCCTGCCTAATATCAACGAGAAAGAATCCTAGAGTGTCACACGCTAAGTGTTTTCGATGATCATGATTAAATTCTATTTGAATTTAATTCATTTAATAAATATTATTCTCAAGACCAAGGGATAATTTTATACATGTTTTATCGATCACAAATATTTATTGTTGAATGAAATATTTAAATTAAATATTTATTCAGTTTTTCAATAAATGCTAGAGGAGTTCGAGTGGACCAAGACCGTGTATGGTGACAAATATTAATTAGAAATCCGGTTAAATAATATTTGTTATTACACAAGCTGGAACATGCCACAAAATAATATTATTATTATTATTATGTGACATAGGGTTTATTAAATATTATAATATTATTTAAGAGATGACATGCAATTAAATAATATTTTAACTTAAACCCTAGCTCTATTAATAAACGGTTATGGCAATTGTGTATTGCATCCAAAATTGAAACTTGAGAATCATTATGCACAATGAAACTCTCTCAACTCCTCATTTCTCTCTTCATCTTAAGAATGAGAAATGCAAGAGTGAATCCTTCAAGATTGAAGGACTAGGGATCAACACAAATAACGCAAGACAATTGCTTCATTGTGCTAGCACCAGGAGATCGATTAACATTGCTCAAATATCAAAGGATCGCATGTGGATCGTCGCTAGAGGGATTTTATCCTTGGATCCTCACAGTGCAACAAAGGAAAACTGAAAGGGTCATTTCGGGTGATTGACATCTTCATCAAAAAAAGAATCCTCGGATCAGGTATTTGTTTCTTCCGATATTAAATATATTAATTATAAATTTGATGTGCAAGATCCTCACTCAGGGTTTTAGGTAATTCGATAATAAAATAAATTTTAATATATCATCCACCATCACATGCTTCCACTACACCGGAACCACCACATATGATATGATGGAATAGAAATGGGAATCGTGCCAAGGAGTAGTTCAATAGTAAACTCAACTCCCTCGGTGATGGTAACCCAGAAAAATCATCTAGAAAGACCTCAGGGTACTCACTCACCATTGTAGGAAGTGGACTTCTCAAGCGAGAGTCAAAGGAATCAAAGAACGTCTCTAACAACTGGCATGAGATCTATTTAGCATAAAGAACAACAGATCCCACTCTCCCAAATCCAGAATCCCATTTGCCCTGAAAGACATGAGAGACTCTATCGGGAAATAGAAACTAGACTCAATGACGATAACAGTCGATCTAAGCCTTAATGTTGATCATCCAATCCATGCCAATAATCCGATCAAAGATATCAAGGTCAAGGACTAAGAAATCTCACACTACTTCAAAGTCGTTTGTCGTCACTCGACATGCGGGACATTTAAAACCACACTCGGGCCTCTTTCCCAAAGACGTGGAAATATCCAACATGAATGACATTAGTTCCAAACGCAATCCCAACGCACCAATTAACTATAACGATATAAAAGAATGGGTAGCACATGTATGAAATAAAGCTAGATGTCTGATCTCAGTTCCTCCCTGAGCTTTCTTAGTCATATGAACATCCCCCTTAGCATGAGGATAAGACCCACCACCCTTGGAAGTATCAAAACGAACCTGTGAACCTTTTGTGAGAGTGGATCTAGCCTCACTACCCTGGGGCATCCTTCCACAAAAACGCATGAGATGGCCATATTGTCCACAACGCTGACAAGTTCATGGTGCTTCCGTACAATTAAGCTTGGTATGAACATGCCTTCCACACTGATAGCAAACAACCTACTATTTTCCGGATGAAGCCCCTGAAACTGGTCCTGATAAAAACTGGCTACCTTTACGCTTCCTTTTCTGACCAGATTACACACTCTGTCTAGCAACTGTACCAACCAAAGCTCCACCCAAACCTTTTTTCCTAGCTATGTCAACCTATTCCATAATTGATTTATTGATTACCTCCACAAAGGTCGGAAGGAACAAGAGAATCAACATAGACCAAATATCAACCCCCAGTCTCATCTCAAACCTCCAAGCTTTAAGTTAATCATTGGTAACAAGTTATGATGCTAAGTGCACCGACTCAGTGAAACAGGTGGAATAATCCAAAACTGTATGCTTTCCTTTCTCCAAGGACAGAAATTCCCAGGTCTTCGCCACACGCAATGTTTCAAGATAAAACTGTTGGTTGATGATTTTCTTAAAAGAAGTCCATAGAATATCCTCATGTAACTTAGCTTGTACACTGGAATCATGTCATCTTTTTCTTGGTCCCTCTAGTATGTACATGGAAAACCCCGCCTTAGAGTCCTGAGGAGTTTTAAGGAAATGGAAGATCCTTTCAATCCGCTCAAGACACTCTTCATATTCCTAGGATCCTTTTTCACTATGGAACATGGGAGGATTCTTCTTCATTAATTTTGATGCATGATCCACCACTCATCCCTGGTGTCCAATACTCGCCTGACCTAGAGTCTGTATAGTGCGGATTACAACTTCCACTAAAGAATGGTTCACTAGAGGGTTTTCCTTCAAAACTTGTCTCACAGCTTCCTCACTCATATTCGAAAGAGCACTTCTAGGAGGCATTGTCTAATAAACACGAGGCAATAACCAATCAGCTTATCAGTGAATTCCCCAAATTAATAGACCCACTTCCAAACCCCATATTAATGCCTTTAAACAACAAGAATTTAAAAGAAATCATGGATTATACGAATGAAAGGAAACACCTTAAAAGGGAATATATCCATTTAAATAAACTCCAAATCCAGTTCATTCAAATAACCTCAAACACCAAGTCTCAAGCTTGGAAAAAATCCCCTGACCACCCATGGTAACTTGGGTTCAAACATGGAAGTGAGCTGGGCAGGCAACCTCCCACACTTACTGTCCGAATTTCGACATTCCTAACCCTTGTCTACCAAAGACCCTTTGTAATGAACCAACCCAGATCAATTAGAAAAGTCGTCTGAAAAGGCCCGCCACATGGTGAGGTGCAATAAAACAACACAAGTCTCATGTATAACCAAAGAACAGAGTACAAAGAGGAAGAAGTGTACATATTCATGAGAAAGGCAACGTCAAGCACAAAAGAGCTAAACCAAAAAGTAAAACACGACAAGCCATAAGCTGAAACTCCATATGACCATCTATCACTGTCAAATTGTCCCACTATGAAGGCGACAACAACCAATAGAATTCGATGAACTACAAGATGCCCTTCCTTTTACCTGAGCCCCACAAAACCACATCTACAAACACCCAAATTGAAAAGTAGGGTGTGAGAACAAATTCCAGTACAATTTCACCAAAAAATCTATACAAATTCTAATGTCATGAAAACGTTAGCTCTATCTTTAAAAAAATCTAGTTTATAAATCATTTTGAAAGATAAAACATTTTATAAATCATCCTTTGGTTTTTCAAAAAAGATTTTCATATTCACACAAACAAGGAATATGAAAAGTTCATGAAAGATGGCATGAAAGCATAATCAAAGCCAACCATGGATACACCATAAGATAAGCAAGTGATCAATCAACCATGTAATATACCATCATGTGTAAAATCGAGCATAAATGAAAAAGCATAAGATTTAAGCTCGAGCCTATAAAAATATGTACTTAGACATATAAAGAAACACTAAGCACCAAGTTAGGCATCATGTGAATTCAGTCGATATCGAGACATATCACAGTATGTCGATATCAAACCTCTAGTGGCATAACACACACTAAGAGTGACAAGTCCATTTCTCGATGCACCCAAGGTTCCCAATGTGCTAAGTTTTCTAAAAAAATTGAAAATCATGATCACCATTTATAAAACCATTCCATAGTGAAACATAATCACTTTCGTGTTTGAAAAACCCATTTTAGAATCAAAACTATTATTGAGGAATTTCATCGAACACTTAGTGTGCACAAATCTGTTTTTAAAGAAAAGCCCCTTTAAAAACATGCATCTCTTGAAACAAATCCATTTCGATATCAAGTCAATCAATTTCATTAAATAACCCAAAGGAATTCACAATAACTTCAAGTAATTCGTGAGTTAGAACCTTTCTATAGAGACACCTACCTCAAGAACGTAGGAAGACTAGTTGCCTTCAAAAACGGAGATAGGAAACGAGTAGATCGGGTCCTCATGAGCCTCAATCCATAAGAAACAACATCAATCGTCTTTCAAACCGCTTAGATCCAGCATCCACAACCCACTCAAGTTCCAATGAGATAAGAGGAGAAGAGATCTACCAAGGATCTAAGAAAAAGAGAGAAAATCATATCAAAAATGGAACATACCTTGAAGACAACCGTCAAGAACGAAGGAATTCCAACAAGAATCCAAAGAGAGAAACCTCTAGAGTGTTGGGGGTGGTTTAGTTAGAGCCTAATGGGGATTTGGGGGTGATTAGACATAAAAATATCGAGGGAAAATGGTAGATTCTAACTTTTTAGATGCTTGGATCGGGTACACAGTTAGGCAAATTGTGCGCCAACCATGTGTGACCTCTATCCTTTGAAAAATGGGGCGCATGGTTTCCTGAAGATGGGTCGCACTGTATGGAAAAACAGTGCTCAAACCGTGTGACACCCCTGGACAACCACCCAGACACCTGTATGGTTTCCTTGGCGAGCCGCATGGTTTGAC
This sequence comes from Viscum album, assembly GCA_963277665.1. Lineage (NCBI taxonomy): Eukaryota > Viridiplantae > Streptophyta > Magnoliopsida > Santalales > Viscaceae > Viscum > Viscum album. The sequence continues at coordinate 282,817,286 of OY728151.1, read as the reverse complement.
TAACCATGCTCAAACCATGCAAAATGCATTTGGAGCCTCACAGTGCACACGCCTTAACCGTGTGTCTGGACTGTCTTCTCCAAAAATCCAAGTTTTCAACCCCCGCATCCCGAAAACCTCTAAAACAACCCCAAACATAAACCAAACTCAAACTAAGGCATACCTGTGACCCGAAGGGCGTCACACTATTATTGTCTGGGAAATAGGGATTTATGTTTGAAATGGATTTTTGTGAAAAATATACATGTTTATGGAATAACCCTAATAAGAATGAAACAGTGAACCGTAACTATGAATTGGGTGGCAGATGTGTAAAGTGGGAACTGTTTTGATATGTTAAAAAATGGTGTTGGTTAAATAGAGAACCAGTAAGCATCCTAAAAGGTGCTTTCCCTAATAGCTTGTGAATAGTGTCCTATTTAACCAAGCCCTTGGAAAATGATATGGATCTTATGAGATAGCTTAATGACTTGGGCTCTTTAAATGGTTTTTCTTGATGAGAATGCATGTTGGTAACTGGGTTGTTCTTGTGTAAATGATTATTATGTGTGGAATGTCTAGCATGTCATCCCTTGGATTCAATTCTGGATATGAAATGGGCGGAATGCCTTGAGTAAGCGTGGATTCTGTTAGGGGGCTCGCTTGGATGTCAAGGGAGGATGTCTCCTCATATCCAAGGATGTCCAAAGCCAAGGAATGTCATGAGGTACCTTGGATTCTGTTCATCATTGTGAATGCATCGGGGTGGTCTCTCTTGGATTTGGGTGATGTCTTATGTATTGAATGTCATGGATTAATATCGTGGATTCCCTTTGGGGTATCCTTGTGAATGTCACGCGATGAGCTCCCCATATTTTGCTTGATTATATGAGACGAAATGTCATGAGTGTGGACCTGGATTACGGTCAAGCCTAATGCTATGAATGCCTTGGATTGGCGGTTCCTTAGATTCGGTTTAGAGAATACCAAGGTTGGTTTTCCTTGGATTCACCTTGATAGCATTGAGAAGAATGTCATGGATGACTTCCATGAATTCTAGATAACTTTGTTGGATGGGAATGCCCGATGAAGCCCTTGTGGATTCCCATGTGCCCTTCATGATTGTGGTTGTCTTTGTTGTATGCCATGAAACCGGTCGTGCTCTATTGGGTATCATGGACAAAGACTCACTGACGATAGCTGAAGGAGGTAGGGACCGATGACGAGTGCCACCACAAAGCTCGAGCATCGGTAGTTGTTTTACTGTCTTTTTATTTAGAATATCAACTGTTAAATCGTTAAACAGCTAAACATTAATTGTTCATTATAGCTCTTGCATTTACTCTTTTATGGGATGATTATTTTAGAGACGTTTGTGGTGACCTACTGAGTTTTACTCACACCCTGCTTGGATCACCATGACACGTAGGTACCCGAGCGGAAGGCTATCTGATTGCAGATTCAAGTTTAGACAAGGGCCCAATGTTGTGATTGCTTTGGTTTGGCTTCGCTTGCATGGAGTTTGGAAGGCAAGACCGAGCAAGACTCAGGACTGGTTTAAGGATGAGTTTAGTACTGATTTTATTTGCTCTGTTTTATTCTTTCATGTGATCCGCCCATGGGGGGTGTATGTCATTCCTCATGTTATAGCATTTTGATATTATAGTTTTTTTTTTACACTTGCATTGTCTTATCTATGATGATCATTGGATTCGAGTTGTATGATTTTCTATTATTTATGCTGATTGGCTACTATGATAATGAGGACATAGCTAGTCAACGACCTCCAACGTAGGGGGAGGCACACCCAATGCCATGTGGCACACCAACTCAAAGCACTGGTTCGAAGGCTTTCGAGTCAGGGTATTACAACCTTCGTTCATAAATATATTTATTGGCTTTATAAGAATATTTCTCCTCCATTTGAGTGGTCTACTCAAACATCAAATTTTTTAAAAATAAATTTCCATGCAAGTAGAACGTCATTAGTGATCATTGCAAACATTTAACAGAGAGAATATAAATAGTGTAATGCATTGCTTGATATCAAGAGAAGTGAAAGTTTTCAAAGAGATGATCTAGTATAAAGATTGGTCGATAGAACTCTATGGAGCTATTGATAGATTATTATACAAACAGTTTATGCATCTGTAACATGGCTTTTTTTATGTGAATGTAAAGAGTTACCGGTAAATTTGTAGAGTTATTAATAGTCTATGAAGATTCATTGACAGGTCTTTGTAATTTCATCAATAGGATTTTGTTGTTCCACCAATGGATCATCGCAAAATTTTCATCATGACTATAAAGTTCTAAAAAACTTGCAGAAAAAAACAAACAATGCTTCAAAATCATAATAATGATTTGTGAGAATCAAAACCTAAGAATTGAAGCATTTGGACCAATAGATAGATCAAAGAGGTTGTTCGATCTAAGTCGAAACATGTATAATGGTAATGTGCCAGAGGTTTAGCATGCAAAATTCCAAGAATGCATCCTTACCAACTATCAGAGTTTTATGAAGACCCTGTTCCCTTCCACAGATATAAAAATGGTAGCATAAATAAGATCCATTATGTTTCGCCAATAAAATTTATCATGTGCTACCTGTGGTATACTCGTCCTAATATCTCATATGATATGAGACAGCATTATGCGAGACTCTCCAGCAAGCTTATTCATATTATCCACTCTGAATAATATAAATAACTTTTCATTTATTTTGGTTTTCCCGATCCTATTCTTCCACTATTTCCAGGAAACATTCTAGGCATTTGCAATATTATGAGTTTTCCAAACATAACTGCTTTCACCATCATAATAAAACTAACCAAGCAAGGGGCACATGATTTTTTACTATAATAGGTTCTTTCTTTTCAAACTGATGTATCCAAAGTGAGAAATTGATTTTCTTCTCGGAGACTTTTTATCCATATCTCATGTTCTAACAAGTCTCGGCTTCATAACAATAACTCATGGTATGTCCACATATTCCATGAAAATGACATTTACCGATGTACTTCTGAGCATAACTTAAATCAGCTTATGTTCTCCACTTCTGCCTGTAAACCAGATTTTTTTACCATTTTTTATTTCCATAGCCTGTAAAAATATTTTGCCGTTCTTTAAAGTGCACATTGATACACAATACACTTTTCCGGTTGACCTGAATTTCATTTATTCTCTGAACATTCTTCCTCTAGCAAGACGCCCTGAAATGGGAGGTGAATCAAGGTGGCAACATTTAATCATTTATAACTTCTTAATTCACCCAATCCTAATTGCATTCCTCAAATCTCCCATTGTGTTGACCTAATGCCTCCATTAACAAAATAATAATAATGATAATTTAAACCCATCAAATAATAATAATGATAAAATATATATTTTTAAAATCATACTCCAGATCAGTGGAGGTTCAACTGGAACCTTCATCAAATCGATCCCTAAGCAATTCGTATTTCCTAAGCTCAGCCATTGATACGGAGGGGGCAAGCGTTCCCAAGGCCTGCAATATTGAAGAATAAGAGTGAATGAATACAAAACAAAATGGAATGGGAAAGGCAAACAAACAAAAACAAGTGGCCAAACTAGTAGTTTGTGATTATTTCCATGCGAAACGCTTTGTTGGGAAAAATGTAAGCTGTATTTGATTTTGAAAAATGATCGATTTTCCAACAAACATGATCCATCATGCATCGATTATGGGTTACCTTCACAAAGTCATCATATTCAACAGAAACAGTTTCGGCTTCATTCTCCGAAGAAGTATCCAATGGAAGACCCGAAACCTATGGGAAAAAATTAGGTTTGCATTAGCTGAAAGCTAATGGGAAATGAATTGGAGAGGGGGGTGATGATCCTACTAACCTTGCGCTTTGCAGCATGAAACCAGGCATCAGCACACAGGGCATACAAGTCTGCACCGGTGAAGTTTTGGGGGCATTTCCTTGCTATTGAGTGTAGGGATACATCTTTATGCAGTTTAAACTTCCTCGTCAACGCCTCAAGGACCCTACAAAAAATGGAAATTGGAAATGCAGGAGGCCATCCATCGATGTTCTGGAAAAATTTGTACGAAACACTTCCAACGTTTGGACTGTGGGTAGGAGGCGAACTCAACTTAAAAGCAAGTGCAAAGGTCCATCTGTGGTGTAGCGCAGCGGGATAGAAATGAGTCCTTTCACAAGGAACTCAGGAGCACGGGTAAAACACCCAAAACGGAGAGAACACTCTGGAATTTGATTAATATCGCAAAACTGATTACAAATGACAGCAGACCCTATTTATAGGTTAAAACCCTAAACAAAATAAAAGACTAAGCTGCCCTTAAAATATCCTAAGCTGGGACAAACACATGAAAATTAGTCAAAATAAATAAGACTTGAAAGACCACCACATGGGGTGCTGGCTACTGCAGCTGGCAGCCAAGGCACTGGCTGCACTGCTGGAGGGGAGAATCAGTGTTGCATCAATTTGAAAACACATTAAAAACTACTTACAGCACTTATCACTTATGATAAATGCGTAAGTGTTTTTTAAGGGAACAACCCACTTTTTTTAACAGCATATCATAAGTGGTAACTGTTGTAAACAGTTTTCATCAAGTGCTCTCAAACCAACCCTAAATGATCCACTCAAACTCCACCCATGCAATACTCAAATTTAACTAGATCTTTGTCTATTTGAGCTTGAACACAAACTAATCAAATATGAAAACAACTTAATCAAATAGTTTGCAAGCTAAATTAAGTGATTGATATTTCCATATATAAATTAATGTTAATATATATTTATTATTTTCAAATATTTTTTATGTCATTATATATAGTTTTTGTGATGCATTTCTAGTTTTTAATAATTTTTCTTTTATTACAGCATCCAAAATCAAGTTTGATTGAGCAAGCTCCACTAGTTCGATCTAAAGATCGAGTCGGTTTTAAACTTGAAAATCACTATTTGATCGATTCAACTTGAGTGTAAAGCTCGAACTCAAATAGTATATTGTATCGACTAAACTCAACTTTATTGCACCCCAAGCTTAACCAAAGGTTTCAAGTTCAAGATTCTGAAAATAGAGTCAAGTTAATAACTTACTGCCCTTCAAGATCCTATCCAGCTTGATCTGGGTTAAAGTCTAAACATAGGTAAATCCCAAAGCTGAAACGGGATGAGGCTAGGATACTAGATGAATTTGATATACAAAAAAAATGGAGCATAATAAAAAGTGAAAAGAAACTAACCGCTCCCTATAAGATATATCAGAGTTGACTCCTACATACAATAGTTTGTCAAATCGCCCCGGCCGTAGAAGCGCTGGGTCAATAAGATCAGGCCTATTGCTTGCTCCAATTATAAATAAGTCCTAGTGAACCAGAGTCCAGGCATTGATAAGAATTTTCTTTCTAAAAAAAACACATGAAAAGTCCAATCAAGTTGAAGTAGAGAAAGAGTGGACACTAATAGTAACCTGTGTAGAATCACTTAGACCATCAATCTCTGCAAGCATCTGGTAAAAAATAGAAAAATCAGCATATAAAATAAATCTACAAGAGAAAAAAATTGATCAAACCAAACACTAATGTTTTCACCTGAGAAACAACTCTATCCATAACACCTCCAGAATCCCCAGAGGCACCTCGAGCCGGTGCAAGAGAATCCAGTTCATCGAAAAATATAACACATGGACGGGCCGACCTTGCCTGCATGGTTTCATGCCATCCCAAAACTTTAGAATTAAAAGGATCATTATTTACTCCCAATATATTTACCACTGAAAACTACTAAAAAAAAGAGTACCTTTTGAAAAATGTCCCTGACATTTTTCTCTGACTCTCCTATGTACATGTTAATCAATTCAGGTCCTTTTACACTGAGAAAATTCAGGGAGCACTCTGTAGCAACAGCTTTTGCCAATAAGGTCTAATGTGTGCAAGGAAAATAACAAAGGTTTTAAAAAAAATTATATAACCAGACAAGCCACGAATGATTTAAGCCAGACTGAAATATAAAAGCTCAAAACTTACTTTCCCAGTTCCGGGGGGACCATAAAGAAGAAGACCAGAACGCTTACGCAACCCAAATGAAAATAAATCTTTGTGCAGGAGAGGAAACTGCAATTATGAGAAAATTAGGCATGGGCTTAAAAGACATGAAGGTTGCATTTGGTTTTAGAAAACATTTTTTGTTTTATTTTCAAAAAATGTATTAGATTATGTACTTGAAAAATATATTTTAGAAAATGAAAATGGAAATATGAGAGGGAAAGTAAAAACAAAAAAAATTGATTTCATATTTTCTATAAAATGAACACTTGAAAAGTTAACTCATATACTTTGGTTTTTTCTCCCTCTTTAAAACTTTTCTAACACATTTTTTGTAAATTGAAAACAGAAAACATTTTTTTGAACCAAACGCAACCAAAATTTCTCTGATAAAGGTTTTATAGAGCATGTCATTAGTACAGTTTGATTCAAGTAACTGAACACTTATTTCTATGTACATGAACGGTGGAGCTGTGCAAAAAGCAAGGAGGCTTTAAGGGAAATTTGGTTTGCAAAGACAGGAAGGAAAGGAATTCTCCCATTTTCCCTCGACCTAAGATGCATGGTACGTCCAGCAAAAGTTTTCCTGGGAATTCTTGATTCCCTATCAGTGCATGGATTTTAATAAAAATAATAATAATAATTTTAATATTAAATTATAATTTTGAAATTTTGTAATTTTTTTAATACTATAATATTATAACGATATATTTTATATCATGCTACTTCCAGTCAACATAAGAAAAAGACAACGGTTCTACAAATTTTTTTAAAAATATATAGTTAAACGCAGTTGGACACATTGAATCCATCACAAATTATAATGCATTCACAAAAATACCCTTGATTTAACATTTATACCATATTCTCCATCATAAATAATGAAAGTCATTTACGACAATATGAAATTAAATAAACTGCCTTTTCTTGCATTTTGGACCACAAAAACAATCCCTTTTCTTATAAAGTGGACTTGAGGTGGTATTTATTAATTATTGTATCATTTTAATAAATTTGTTATTATTGTATCGTATTATCATGTCATTTTTTTAAGGAATAGGCCAGATGTGGAATAGATGGAAAAAAGACCCACCTGAACAGTATCAAGAATAGTTTTCTTCACATCCTCAAGTCCACCAACATCTTCCCATTTAACATTGGGAACCTATGGGAATGAAGCAGTTAGCTGAAGAGCATAATTACAGACCACGTGTGAGGAAATGCATGCTAATGTATTATAAAAACTAGCTCCCTTGCTCATATGGTCTACCTTTGGAGTACCCAATGCAGACGTGTTCCTTCTCTTTGAACGTTCCAATGCTTTAGTGAAGTCTTCCTTCCCTATAATCTGGGGTGCATTAGGCTTACATGAATTATCTACATTTTTGTGCTCATCTTTTCTGTTTTGAATACTGTTTCTTGCCATTAAATTGGCACCAGCATCGGCAATTAAAGCACTTATATCCTTAGGCATGAAGCCAGATGTCTGCCCAACCATTTCCTTTAAAATGTCCTCAGAACTTGTCTGCGGGAAGCAATTATCTTATTTATCAAACTCAATTAACAACAAAAACCCAAACAAAACCAAAATAGAGACCACTAAGGACCCGTTTGACATCACTTATTGAAAACTGCATATAGCACTTGACACTTACCATAACTGGTTAGAAAAAAATAAGTGGCGTTAGCTCTGTTTCTGAAAAAACACTTACAAGTCAAATTTCAGAACAAAACCACAAGTGACAAAAAAAACACTTTTTCAAGAAGAGTTTGTTTGACACTGCTTACATAAAACTATTTATAGCACTTACCACTCATGATAAGTGCTTCTTTAGAAGTGTTTCCAGATTGCTTATTGAGAAAGTGTTTTTCTGCAACTCAAGTGATTTTCTTCAGGAATCCAAGTATAAGTGTTTTTTCAGAAACAGAACAAACTTCAAACTGTTTGTAAGGGAGGAGTGCTATAAGCAGTTTTCAATAAGTACTGTCAAATGGACCCTAAGCGATCTGAAAACACCCATACAGAATCATTTATCATAAGTGATGAATGCTATAAGCAGTTTTCAATAAGCACCATCAAACAGAGCCTAAAATTATTGAAGATCAAATTTCAATACCAATTTTCCACAACTCCCACAGGATGGTGATAAAATTTTTGTCACATTCAAGTGATTCCAAGATCATCACATGTGAAAAACCCTTAGCACTGGAAACATGAAAGTTGAGATAAAGAAAAAGCTAAAACCATACATTTGATAAGTGCTCAGAAACACTTTGCAGTGACTGAGAAAGAATTTTAACCCTTTGTTCTTCAGTCAAAGGACCCATTTTTATCTCATGGCTGAACCAGCGCTGTATAGTTGGTGGCAAACCTTCAGAACTGTCAGCAGCAGCAACTAAAAACACAGGGTGCCTGGTTATTATGCTGGCTGACTTTAAGTGCTGCATCAACAAGATTTCATAGCAAGCATGTTAGGATACCCATTGTTTTAGACAATGTCATAAATAAACTATATTCTTCCAACAATGATTTGCAATTACGGTAAATTGGTAAAACCATATATTCAGGATTGCTTGGGAGTTCTCTAATATTACTTCTTCCAACTTTAAAATGAATATTCTTGTAGAATGATAGAGTTCTTACCTCAAAGAGAGGTGGAGTCTTTCATTTATAGATAGAGGAAAATAATTACAAGTAGGAGGAAACCGATGTGGGACTCGGAAATACACTTAACCCGGAGGAACAATTTACTGGGTCTAATTAGAACAGGTATAACTTGGAAGAAGAGTCACACAAAAAAGAAAGTAGACACCAACAAACATTACCGCACACACTACCCCTCAAGCTGGGTCGTTGATATTGTGAATGCCCAGTTTGGTGCATAAAGAGTCCAGTCGAGCTCCTGGCAAGCCTTTGATGAATATGTCGACAAGCTGATGAACTATTGAAATGCAGTTGAAACTAATATACTGTTACTCGAGGTGATGGCGAAGAAAGTAACAGTCAACCTCAATATACTTCGTGCGTTCATAGAAGACTGAATTAGAAGCAATCTTCATGGTTGTCTGATTATCACATCAAATATGAGCAGAAGTCTGTGGCGGAAAACCAATTTCATAAAGAAAATGACGAAGCCAAAGAATTTCAGTAGTGACCATGGTCATCGCACAGTATTCAAATTCGGCACTGGATCTGAAGATGACAGTTTGTTTCTTGCTTCGCCATGAGATTTATCAGCCAGGAAAACGGAAAACTCAGAAATAGACTTCCAGGTAGCTAAGAAACCAACATAGTCAGCATTGCAAAAGGACTCAATATACAGATAATCATGATGTGAATACCGAATACCACGGACAGAGTCTCTCTTAATGTACTTGACAATGCAAAGCACAGTATCTCATTGAGATTTCGTCGGATGTTCCATGAATTGGCTAACCTTACTGACAACACAGGCAATATTCGGACGAGTCATCGTAAGATAATTCAGTTTGCCCACAAGACGACGATACCTCTCTGGGTGAGAGTATGGGTTTGTGGCATCATGTAGAGACCGTTCCTCAGGTTCAAGAGGAGTGTCAACGGTGTTGCGGAATCGCCGGGAGTCGCAAATGACAGAAACGAGAAAACGAAGGAAAGATAGCAACAAGGACACAGCGATTTACGTGGTTCGGGAAAAATCCCTACGTCCACGGGAGAGGCAGAATTCATTATATCAAGAGCACAAAAAATTACAGAGGATTTTCAGTAGTAACCCTAACCCGAAAATGGGCTATAAAACAATGGAGAAGACGAAAAGTGAGTCTGCGTCGCTACAGTGAACAACGGCTGGCTTTGTCAAAAGCGCTACAGTGGCTGCCGGCTGGAAGTCAAAAGCACTACAGTAAAGTTGACTCCGAAGTCCGCACTGCTACAATGCATGTCGGTGTCGGTCGGTCAGCTCCGCGACAGTTGCAGGCCACAAGCATTCGGCCCAACCGGATCGGGCAACACCAATCCAACAAACGGCAGTTGCCTAAGACAAACCAGCATCCTGCAAGATATCCAATACATATTTCCGTTGGGAAAGAAAAATGTTGTTTGGATAACAGGAGACTTCAATGCCAAGAAAGTGTGTCAAAGGACCCAGATCTTTGATTTGAAATTGTTGTTAAAGATAAACCATGAGATGGACAATGTCATGCGAGTCACTACCAGTAATAATGATATCATCAACATATACAACCAATAGGATGCAGCTACAGGGCGTTTTGTGGTAGAAAACAATGCGATCCTTCATACTCTGAGATAGACCAAATGTAATGATGACATTGCAGAATCTGTCAAACCATGCACGAGGAGACTGCTTGAACCCATAAAGAAAGCGACAAAGTCGACAGACATGAGAACCGGCTCCCGAGGTAAGGAAACCAAGAGGTTGTTGCAGATATACTTCTTCAAGAAAACCATTTAGAAATGCATAATTGACATCAAGTTGATGAAGATGTCAATGATGAGCAACGACAAGAGAGATGGATAATCGAACAGATGTCATTTTAGCAACCGGAGAGAATGTATCGAAATAATCAACACCATATGTCTGGGCGAAGCCTTTTACCACAAGTCGGGCTTTAAGACAATTAAGAGTGTCATCTGCATTTAGACGAATCGTATAAATCCATTTGCTACCGACAACCTGTTTACCTGCCAGAAAAGAGACCAGATCCCATGTGTGATTGTCGTCCAAGGCCTGTAATTCACCCCGCATTGCTTGAAGCCACCCACGGTGAGATTTGGGCTCAGCAACCGTACAAGAAACAGAGATCGTCTCCAAAGCAAAGAGGCATTTGTATGTAGTTGTGTAAAAAAGATTATTCTAGCAAGAACGAGTGTCTTTCCGCTATGCAATCGGCAAGTCATCGGTGCTCGTAGCAGAAGCGACAGACGAAGTTGGGGAAATGGTGTCCTCGGTCGGGACAGGGGGCATGTTTGATGGACAACGAGAGTAGACAAATCCAAAACGATGATCATCTGATTGGGTTAACGGGGGCATAGGTGGGTGGATGGTGAGGGGGAGACAGTCGTCGACGGTGGAATCAGAATGGGGAGAGGGTGGAGAGAGTAACAATGGAGAGTTCTCAATGAATGAGACATCAATAGAGATGATATAACATTTCAAGTCAGGAGAGAAACAACGATAGTCGCGCTGGGTACGAGAGTATCCCAGAAAGATGCAACGGAGGGCCTTTGGGAAAAATTTAGAGAGATGAGGACGAGTATCACAAACATAACAACAACACTCAAACGCACGAAGTGGAAAATGGTGAGGATGGAGAGAGGAAAACATAGACAAAAACAGACTCTCCCCCAGAAGGATAGAAGAAAGAAGGCGATTGATAAGATAGGTGACAGTAAAAATAACATCCCCCAAAAAGGAAGAGGTACATGTGAAATAACAGGGCCCGAGCAATTTCTAGAATATGACGATGTTTACGCTCGGCCACACCATTCTGCTAAGGGGTATCGGGATAGGATGTTTGATGAAGGATACCGTGATCTTTGAGAAATTGCTGAAGAGAAGAGGATGAATATTCTCAACCATTGTTCGAGCGGAAACATTTAATAGGTTTGGAGAATTAAGTGTGAATTTCACGGTAAAACGTTTTGAAAATTGTTGGACCCCATTTAAGTGTAAATGGGTATTTCTGAGTCCCACATCGGACTTACCCATCTTGTAATTAGATTTACTCATCTATAAAAGAGTATCCCCACCTCACATTGAGGTAAGGGAAATTCACCATCTACATGGTATCAGAGGGATCTTCTCGACCCTCCCTCCCAGCGGTTTCCCGATTCTGACCGGCCCCGCCTCTCTCCCCCCTCTGGCTCTGCCCTACTCTCCCGGCAGCCCTCCCTCCCGGCCCTCCCTCCCTCCAGGCGGCCCTCCCTCCCGGCGGCCCTCCATCCTCCCGGCGGCCCTCCTGCCTGACGCGGCTCCCGGCTCCCCGCATCGCCCCCCCCCCCCCCCCCCCGTGGCCCCCCGCGTCGCCCTCCTGCTAGGCGCGCGATCTCCCCGACCGGCGCCTCGTCCCGACGCATCGCCCTCGCCGGCCTCGCCCCGGCGCCTCGCTACGGCGCCTCACCCCGACGCCTCGCCCTCGGCGCATCCCGCCCTCGGCGCCTCGCCCCGGCGCCTCGTTTGAGGGGGAGTGTTGGACCCCATTTAAGTGTAAATGAGTATTTCTGAGTCCCACATCGGACTTACTCATCTTGTAATTAGATTTACTCATCTATAAAAGAGTATCCCCACCTCACATTGAGGTAAGGGGAATTCACCATCTACAAAAATATCACACCTCTAAACGATCACGAAGGAGATATAATTATGTCATCCGAGAGATTTCATCAATAAAGGATACATAACAACGGTACCCTGGCTAACTAGGAACCCTGCAAGGACCCTATAAATCAAAATGAACTAGGTCGAAAGGATTCGCTGCACACGTCACCAATCGAAGAACATACGTCGTCCGATGATGTTTAGCAAACTTACAGGATTCACAATGGAATGAAAGGTGTGGACTAAACTGGGGGCAAAGCTTATGTAAGACTGAAGATGGTAGATGACTATGGTGAAAATGTATGTCGAGGGGTGTCGAACATGTACACCCCATCACAAAGACGAACTCTACCGAGTTTCTGATTCATCGACCGCTCTTGAAAAACAACACCAAAAGACGTAAAAATAGCAACACAATTTAAGTCATTTGTGAGTTTACTAATGGAGAGAAGATTAAAAGGACTGCGAGGAACATGAGCTACTAAAGCCAGACGAATAGACGGAGTCAAAGAGCATGTGTCAAATCCCGCAATAGGGATTGTAGATCCATCAGCAACAGTAATTGCAACGGCACCGGTATATGGATGATTGGTAGTAAGCACACCTGAATCACCTGTGAGATGATCAAAAGCACCAGAATCAAGCATCCAAACTGTCGGTCGATGAGATACACAAGCGGTAGGGCCACCAGTCTAAGCAGACCGATAAGAGTGTATAAGTGCAGTCTCCTCCATTGAGAGTGTCAAGTTGTAACGGATACTGGATGGTGATGAGGATGCTGTCATGTCTGGAAGAAGATAGGGAACCTAGCCTAGGCGGCAGGGGACAGGTCTGGATAGTCGGAAAATGCCTCAACAGGAATAGTCGGGTCAGTAGTATAAAGGCGTGCAGGAACAACACGCAGCAGGACCCGAATCAAATATCTGGCATGAACAGTCGGAGTGTATCAATGATGTGGCGAAACAACAGCAAGGGCACGCGATAACGGGCGTCACATTACAAGCGGCGTCGGAGGAAGGGACGGTTGGAGGTGCTATCTAGGGGGGTTGACCGCAATTGGCGCATAGGTGTGCGCAGAAGGGACCGCGGATCAGTAGTGTCGTCGCGTGACAGGAGAGGACGGCGGTCGGCAGGAGACATGTGTAGGAAGAAGCATCATCGGCAGGGGCGTCGAGGTGCGCCTGAGTAGGCCGAGACCATCAGGGTTGGCGAGCGAAGGTGCAGTCTCCAGGGGAGCCAGATGGGTGGCCTTGCGCACTTGGATGGTTGCGCGTATAGGGAGGACGCGTCAGGAAGGGGGGGGACGGGTCCTGGTGCGGAGGCGCAGAGTGGGGGTCCGTTGAACTGGTTTGCCGCGGTGGAGAGGGTCATCTGGCCCGGAGGGGGACGTCGCGGTCGCTGGAGAAGGGTCGGCAGGGGTGCGGGGAGGCGCAAGGGGCAGCGTTGTGATGGTAGTCAGCGGGGGTGCAGGGAGCATAGGCGTCGGGGCTACCACGTAGGGAGGCGCACAGGGGGGGGGGGGGGCGTCAACAGTGCGTAGGGGTCACCGCCTGTGGCGCAGGGAGTCGCCGCATGAGGAGCAGGGTATTAGTTTGGTGTAGCCCGCTCCGTTCTGGATGTTGTTAGGCCGAATGCTTTCGGTCCATACTGCGCACCAGGCCGCAACTTTTGCGGGTCGAGGTTCGTGGTGAGCTCGTTGGGGGTTGCAGTGGGCAACACGCCCCTACTCCGGGGGTCGAAGGTCCCGTCCCAAATTTTAGGGTATTGTAGCAACGATAACCACTGTAGCAGAGTTGACCGACCAACACCGACAAGGCACTGTCGCGGCGCGGACTTCCAGCCGCCATTCACTGTAGCTCCTTTGACTTTCAGTCAACAGCCACTATAGCACTTTTGACTTGGGTGACCGTCTTTCATTGTAGCGATGCGGACTTCCTGTGCGGTTGGTGAAACAGTGGATCGTCTTCCTCCTTTTGTAGCCCATTTCGGGCAAGGGTTCCTAGAGAGAAACTCTGATAAACTCCTGTAAATTGTGCTCCCGGATTTTCATAGTGAAGTTATTCTGTCTCTCCATGGATGTAGGGATCATTTCCCGAACCCCGTAAATCTTTGTGTCTTGAGTGTTTCTTTTTTTCCCCTTTTACTCTTCTTTGAATCGTTGTTTTGTTGTTGTGACTCCCGACGTTTCTGCATCATAAGGGGCAGCCGACGACGGGGCGTAGCGGAGGAGGAGGGGGGGAAATTAGAGCGGGGCGCAGCAGGGAAAAATTAGCGGACGTATGCCTCTGATACCATGTAGAATGGTACAATTCCTACCTCAAAAAAAGGTGGAGTCTTTCATTTATAGATAGAGGAAAATAATTGCAAGTAGGAAGAAACCGATGTGGGACTCGGAAATACACTTAACCCGGAGGAACAATTTACCGAGTCTAACCGTTCTTTTTTGCTTATGTTTCAAATTTATTTTTTGAACTCATTTGGGTATGTTAAGACCTGTGAGGGTATTTTCAGTTAAGGGGTATAAGTGTCTTGTGTTAGGGAGAATCTGGGGGAATAACCAAGTCTATTTGGGTGGGGGTAAGGAGGGGTTGTTAAATAGGAGAGGTTGGAGCAAGGGAAGAGGAGGGAATATTGTTAGGGAATTGGCCTCTGGTTTGGAAATCGGCTTCGGCTTGGGCGGGATATCTCCCGAGTGTCTCCAGTCTTTCTCCTCCTCCACTGCTGTATTTTTCTGGTTCCTTCAACATTTAATTCCGATCAGTCCTCTGTTTCTTATAAGGGTATTTTTCTCAACCTCCGTATCGCCAAAATCATATATTTATTACTAATTGTCTTATTATATGCATCTAGTTTAAAATCTGCAACACACACGGGGGAATTAAAGCTACATTTGGCACAAGGGAGGTCTTTCTGAAGGGAACATAAAAGACATGAGATAGAATATAAAAGGGATTGGTGGGTCAATAGTTAGTTTGGTATGCATAGAAAATGTGTGATGTAATATGTCAAATAATCTAAATATATGATAACAAAAAAAATTAATATAATTTTTCTCCATTGTTTAAGGGATATTATTCTCAATAATATATATGTTATGTCCATAGAATTTATTTTTTGAGGAAAGAACTGGCATCCCACCCAATGTTCTCAGAACCTGACTGGCTGTTCAACCGGAAAGGGGAGCAGTCAAGGTCAGCTTTTTCGGATCGATTAAGCTAGATGGTTGGACCAGTTTTATTATTTTATTCATTTTTACTATTATGTTATTATTTATTATTTCAATTAATTATAACTTATTTTTATTATCATATAATTATTTTAATGTGATCTAGCACAGCAGGATAGGAACGAGCTCTTACGTGAGGAACTCGGGAGGATCACGGGCAGAATACCCACAGAGGGAGAGAACACTCTGAAATTTTATTATAATGGCAAAACTGATCACAGAAAACAGTTGACATCCTATTTATAGACTAAAACCCCAAACAAATTAAAAGACTAATCCACCCTTAAAATAATATCCTAAGCTGGGGAAAAACAATAATTAAACCAAAAGAAACTGTAAAACCGTACTCCTTACCTCAATGAGAGGCGGAGCCCTTTATTTATAGATAGAGGAAAATGAATACAAGATAGAGCAAACCAATGTGGGACTCTAAAATACACATAACTGGGTCCAACACTCCTCAAGCTAGAATAGGTATAGCTTGGAAGAAGAGTCCCACAAACAAAAAACAAACTAACAAACTAACCAACAACCTTTTACAATTATTACAATAATACTCTTGGCTAACCGCAACTCCCCCCAACCCCTGCCGCAGCAGCACCCAGCCCCAACAGCAGTCGGGCCCTTTTCCACCCCGACCTTGTTCCTATCATTATCGTCCGCTTGAGAATTCACATTGTCCTCAAGGTGATTATCTGGAGGGCAAACCGTGGTGGTGGCTTTGGTGGTGCTGCCCACAAACCGCTAGTTCTCCCTCTGTCAATCTCCTTCCGGTGTGGTGGTTCTCGAACCCCTTTGTCGTCCTCTTGAATTCCAGCGTCTACAGTTGTCCGATGGTAACTCCCTAAAGCATCCGGTAGAGTGGTTCGTTCCCCCTTGCCCTCAAGGTGGAAATCTGGTTGAGCTTCTCAGAAAAGGAATGGTAGTACCAGGCCTCCCACTGTCTCTCCACTCACAGCCACCACTTCTTTCTTAGTAATATTAAGAACCCAATGATAAACTTTCAGAAATAGTGGCTCATGATTATGGACCCCAACATCTGCATAGACTACCTTCAACTACTTGTAGCTCCCATCTCTAGCTGGGAGTGCTACTTGTACACTGGCAGCTTCATCCGCTTGAACAGTTCCACAGCCCCCTGGTTTTGGTCGAGTGTGTCCTTGCTGCAATTTCAACTGGCTATGACTCATATTCAAGCGCTTCTCTTGTACTGTACCAGCACCCTTGCTCTCGCCAATTTCCTTCGTCGCACCAACCAGCAGCGTAGCGGAAGCAAGCGCCGGTAGATTTGCCTCCTTAGCATGCTCCGCTACGTGTACAACCGCACTGCAGAACTATTTTGCACCTGTTCTGCAGCAACATTGCGTGTACAACTCAACAGGTGTCGGCACTTGTTCTGGCACATTCCATAACTTCTCTCGCGACTCCTCAGCACATGACAACGGTCCATATTGCTCCTGAAGTTCAGAGATATTAGTCTCAGCTTGAATAGTTGCAGCCTCCTCTTCTTTTGATGTTGCACTGCCAAATCTCTCGAGCAACTTTCCTTTGAATTGCATCCAGGTAAGTCCACTCTTACGAGGTTCCAACAAGAAATTCCAAACCCAAGCCGTTTCTTGCATACATAATTCTGTCATCGGTACTTCCATCTCTTCCGGAATTTGGCGGAGAGAAAAATAATCCTCAACTTCTCTGATCCAAGTCTCAGGATCGATTCTGGAGAAATCTGGAATTAACTCTTGCCCCAAGCTCTCCTCCCAAATTCTTCTCAGCCTGGCGAGTAACATCCAAATATCCATAATTTTTTCTCTGTTTTCAGCTCCAAATCGTTGTCTCTTAGCACTCTGAAATTGTCGCAGTGCTGCGTCCAACTGCGGTCAATCAGACGCCTTCTGCAGCTCTCCAAACTGTCGATCAAGAAGCTCTCTCTTCTAGTTTCTCTCTTTAGAAATCTCTCCTCATAAATCTCTCAATGAAAGCACCAATTGATAGGGTGTGAAGAGAGAGAGAGAGAGAAACAGTAGGTTTCTTAATTTTCAGCAACGACTGCGAACAGAAAATACATAATATAGAAGGAAAATGAAAAGGAAGAATATAGAAGAAGGAATTACTCCTCAGAGACACTGCTCTAAGGCCCAAGGCAGCAGCCCGTATATCTTCACAGCAGATCCTTTACACCAGAAAATATCATTCCCACCATACAGCCCTCAACTCCTATATTTATAGACTCAACTAGAAGCTTCTAGACAAACCAACAAACTAACCAACCAACTAACAAACTAACCAACAACCTTTTACAATTATTACAATAATACCCTTGGCTAACCACCACTCCCTCAACTCCTGTCGCAGCAGCACCCAGCCCCAACATCAGCCTACCAGCCCTTTTCCACCCCGACCTTGTTCCTATCAGGTATAGCTTGGAAGAAGAGTCCCACAAACAAAAAACAAAGAGAAGAAATCACAAAGACCGAACACACTCCCCCTCAAGTTGGGTCGTGAATGTTGTGGAAGGCCAACTTAGTGCATAGAGAATCTAATCGATCTCCCGAAAAGCCTTTGGTGAAGATGTCGGCAACCTGATGAGTTGTTGGAATGTAGCTAAAGCTGATATGTTTTTGCTCAAGGTGATGACGAAAAAAGTGACAGTCAATCTCAATATGCTTCGTGCGTTCATGAAAAAATGGATTAGAAACAATCTTCGTGGTCGCCTGATTATCACACCAAATATGAGCAGAATTCTGTGACATGAAACCAATTTCATGAAGAAGTTGACGAAACCATAGAATTTCAATAGTGACCATGATCATCACACAGTATTCAGATTCAGCACTGGATCTGGAGATGACAGTTTGTTTCTTGCTTCCCCAAAAGATTAAGTTATCAGCCAGAAAAACCGCAAACTCAGAAGTAAACTTTCGGGAAGATAAGCAATCGGCGTAGTCGGCACCACAGAAGGTTTCACTGTCCAGATGATCGTTATGTGAATACCGGAGACCACGGGCATGGTCTTTCTTAATATATTTGACAATGCAAATGACAACGTCCCATTAGGATTTCGTCGGATGTTCCATGAATTGACTGGCCTTGCTGACAGCGCGGGCAATATCAGGACAAGTCATGGTAAGATAATTGAGTTTACCCACAAGACGACGATACCTATCAAGATGAGAATATGGGTCAGTGGCAGCATGGAGGGACCGTTCCCCTGGTTCAAGAGGAATGTCAACAGCAGTTGCTTGAGACAAACTAATATCCTGCAAGATATTCAATGCATATTTTCGTTGTGAAATGAAGATGCAGGTTGGAGAATGAGAGACTTCAATGCCAAGAAAATATGTCAAGGTCTTTGTTATGAAACTGTTATTGAAGATAAACCTTGAGATGGACAATATCATGTGAGTCGCTACCAGTAATAATGATATCGTCAACATACACAACCAACATGATGCAGCCAGAGAACGTTTTTTTATAGAAAACGATGTGATCCTTCATACTCTGAGATAGACCAAATGTAGTGATGACGGTGCAAAATTTGTCAAACCACGCACGATGAGACTGCTTGAGCCCATAAAAAGACCGACGAAGCCGACAGACATGAGAACCGGCCCCTGAGGCAAGGAAGCCAGGAGGTTGTTGCATGTATACTTCTTCAAGAAAACCATGTAGAAACACATTTTTGACATCAAGTTGATGAAGAGGTCAATTATGAGTAGCAGCAAGAGAGAGAGATAATCGAACAGAGACCATTTTAGCAACCAGAGAGAATCTATCGAAATAATCAACATCTTATATCTGAGCAAAGCCTTTTGCCACGAGACGGGCTTTAAGGCGATAAAGAGTACCATCTGCATTTAGACGGACTATATAAATTCATTTGCTGCCACCAACATGTTTACCTGTCAGAAGGGGGATCAAATCTCAAGTGTGATTGTCGTTCAAGACAAGTAATTCATCCTGCATTGTTTGAAGCCAACCAGGGTGAGATTTAGCCTCAGCAATCGTATCGTCTCCAGAGCGGAGAAGCCTTTGTAGGAAGTTGTGTATATAAGATTATTCTGGCAAGAGCAAGTATCTTTTCGTAATGCAATAGGTAAGTCATCTGTACTCGAAGCAAGAGCATCGGACGAAGTCGGGGAGTTGGTGTCCTCGGTCTGGACGGGGGTCACGTTCGATGGTTACCGGGCTAATGGTAATGAATCGAGGCTACCGGACGCAGATCCATCAGACAGATGTGATCGGACGGAGATGTTGCAGATGTCTGAGGTTGCAGCTGCACAATGTTATCGAACATAACATGAATGATGTTACCGGACGAAGAGTTGTTAGAAGCTGGCATTACAGAGTGCAGAGTTTGTACAAGTTTGTACAAAGAGAAGAAGCCAAAGTTCGAGCTATAAAGTTATAGTCATGGGTGCGCAAAATACAAGCCAAGATACAGTGAAGTTGCTGTCAGTGATCGGACAGACATGATTAAAGGCTAACGGCTCGAGTATACCGGACAGACAGTTTGTACGAAGCTCAAGTTGAAAAAACTATGTTACAAGCTGCATGAAGTTCGATGTTATGAAGTCAAGGAGTGTGATGTTGTTTGGAGGCTACCAGATCGAGTCCATCGGACGAAGATCCATCAAATCAAGTTTTTGTATGACAGAGATGTTGTCCCTCCAACAAAAGACAAGTTCATACAGATCTTTACAAAGATCAACGGACGAACATGTTCAAAGTTTCCCCAGGTGAAGTACACCGAATAGTGAAAGAGCAGGTATTCACTGACATTCCATCGGACAAAGTTTTATGGAGTTACATCTGACGGGGATTTATGATGTCATCAACTAAAGAAATATGATGCTGCTTCTGGCAGAGAAAGATGTATGAAAACTGAGATGAAGCTTGAGTTTCATCGAATGGGAAATTAACAAAGTCTTACCGATCAGAGGACTTGGAATGTCCATCTGTCGAAGGAGACTGTAATATCCCGTATTTTTTCATATATTATTTTTAAATATCATATGTATTGATTTCGAGACCAAGCGTTGAGACGACGTGTGATTCCGAGTCCCGGTGTGTTCGGAATAAATGTTTGAAATATATTAAAATATTAAAAAGCATGCACGCGCAGTTTTCCTGAAAAAGTGGAATAACTTTTAAACGGGTAGCCGGATCAGAAATCCGAAGGTACCGTTGCGTTCAGAGCAGCAGCTTTACCCTAAACGAGACCTAACATTGACCGGCATGGGTCAACTGTGAAAAGTAGTCACGAGCGTTTTTAATGAATAAAATAAATTGAGAATTTATTTTATTTTTTCGTTTTGTCGACGCAACGACGCTTTTTCTTCTAAATAAACCTTTAGGCAGGGATCCAGGGTTAGACTCATAACCCTGGAATTCCCTGGAGGCTCTGGAGAGGAAACCCTGAAGATTTCTCTCGGCGGGCGACGACGGAACTGTGGATCGAAGATCGACGAACGTCGTTCTTGACAGATCTCGCTAGCGACAATCGATCTTCAACAGCGAGCGATCCAATTCCCAGGTAGGATGCATTATTTCGGATTTCCTTCCCCGTTCTTGAATTCAACGACGAAGGCAGACCAACCAACGAACAGGTTGATCCGCGGTTCAATCATTCCTTGCGGGATGGTTATACTTTACGGGATTTACAGGGTTTGATTATAGAGATTATTGTTTTGATTGTTGATCGTTCTTACGGGAACGGATAGAGTCCGGAACAAACAACGGTCGAGGTACGTTCCTCGGATTTGTTCCTTGTGCATTTTCTCTCCCCCGATTGTTCTACGCGTTCTTCGTTCTTCAACGGTTTTTGAACGAACGATTGTTGCACCTTCGTTTCTTAGCGCAACAATCCAAAATTGAAGATCCAACATTGGGACGACCTAACGGAGGTGCGATGGTGACAGCGACAGACGAATCGAAGCAATTCGGGAGAAATAGTTCTTCGGGCGGTTTGCGTCGGAATGGATCAAAACGGATTTCTGAGCCGATTGAAGGCCCGAAACACATCGATTCGGTGTTTGGGTGGTGAAACGAACCTCGATCTTCAGTTTCGAGGTGAACCGAGCACCGGATTGGAACCCGGCCGATCGGCCGAGGTGTGTGGAGGAAGAACACGGCTTTCTGGAAAATCCAGAACACACAGCGTGTGTTCATCATTGGACCACTCGGCGTGTACATGGAAAGTACACGAACACGGGGTAGAGTACACGGGTTGTCTACACGGCGTGTACTTCCCCGCACGGCATGGCCAGAATCGGTTACATGGATTACCCTGTATACTAGTACACGGGCAAGGTTACACAGGTTGACACCGTGTACTGGCACACGACCAGAGCACACGGGCGGACTCCGAATGGAAAGACACGGCGTGTGACTCCTACACGCCGTGTACCCATCTTCTACACGACATGTTCTAAAGACACGGGCCGTTGTAGATGGGCAGTACCCGAGGTCAAGGAACACGACGTGTGACCCTACTACACGCTGTGTACCCCTTTCAACATGGCTTGATTCTCATGTCCTCCGTATCTTAGACAAATTTCGTTAGGGTTCGTTCCCTTTATTGTTTTCCCTGAAGGTAGGTACGAATCATTTCCTACCCATAGGATTATGATCCCTTCAGCAAGACTTCCAGGATAGAGTTGTGGAATCCCCCGAGAGGCCCGGAGCAGGATCCTCTATTCGTTGTTCGTGCCATAGGTAGTCTTTGGTATTGATGTGACCAACTTTATCGGGCGTCGATCCTCTACTTAGCGGGTTCCCGACGAACAATACTTCTCGGACGGACGTCATCAGTGCTATCAGACTTAGGAGTGTGTTCTCCCTGATGAGTGTTTCGTGGAATCTTTGAGTTGAATCCCTAGTGTTGGTATGCGGTAGTTGTGACTTACCTCTAGACTACATGTCTTGAATTGAGTATATCTGGATATTCTTATATGTGTTGTAAACATATGCTTGTGTAGAGCTGACAGTATCTTTCCTTTGTTATATTGCTTGTGGTTTCGGGGTGTCCTACTGAGTATTGTTATACTCACCCCGACACGGGTTTTGCCCGCACGTGTTATGTCTTGCGCAAACGATCGACCTTTTGACGGAGTTCTAGGCAGACTAGGACCGAACAGTGCTTTGTGAGACCTGACAGACCGAGGTGTGTTCCTGCGACTACAGACATCATTCCCGGTACCTTTTCTTTACAGGTTGGACTTGTGGTTACAGACTCTTTTCGGTGGGCTTGTATTTGGCCCAGTTTCACTTTTCTTTACTTTCCATCGTACTCTGGTTGTGGGATATAGTGGTATGCATGCATTGTTTACTTAGTGGTTTTTACTGTTGGACCCCATTTAAGTATAATGGGTATTTCCGAATCCCATATCAGTCTTTCCCTCCTTGTAATTATTTTTACTCATCTATAAAAGAATGTCTCCGCCTCACATTGAGGTAAAGAGAATTCACCATCAACATGGTATCAAAGGGAATATAATCTCGAGCCCTCTCTATCTATTTTTTTTTCTCCTCTCGGGTCTGCCCTACACGGCCACCCCCTTCCCCGGCGGCTCCCTTCCCCGGCGGCCTCCCTTTCCCGGCGGATCCCTCCTGTGATCGGCGACTCCTTCGCTGGCATCTCCTTCGCGTGATCGGCGTCCCGATCCTGGCCCTTCCCCTGCGCGCGACGGATCCCAGCCTCCCGATCTCGCCTGTTGCGGCTCTTTCCGGCAGCCAGCCTCCTGCGGCTTTTCCCGACGGCCCGCCTCTCACGGCTTCCGGCGCCCCGATCCCGTCCCTGCCTTCCGCAGCGGCGCCCATCCCAGCGACGACTCCCGGCTGCTCTTCCCAGCGCGACAGACCCCGCCCTCCCAGCGCGCTCGGTCGGCCTCGTCCAAGCGTGACCCAGCGCGACAACCCCGCCCTTCCAGCCCGCGGCTCCCTACGCGCCGCGACGACTCCACCCAGCTCTGCCCTCGTCACGGCTCCCGGCGACCCCCTTCCTCCCATCCGACGCAAGCTCCCGCCTCTCCTGCGGCTTCCCAGTGAAGCCCGGCCTTGCCTCCCTTCCCGACGTCCCGCTCCAGATCTCCTGTCGGCGCGACGGACCTCCCTCCCCGCCGGTTGCGCACCTTCTGTGCGAAACTCTTGCGCGACGCCATCTCCCGCATCACCCACTATCGACCTCCTGCGCGACGCCGGCTCCCGCATCCCCCCGCCGCGGCTCCAGTTACCGACGAGCCTCCTATTCTATCGCCTTATTTTCCTGCGCGCCGACTCCTACAGCGCCATCACCGAACCCCGCGTCGTCCCCTGGCGGCCCTTGTCCAGGCGCTGCCCCACGCCTGCTCTCCCGGCTCCGTCGAGGCAGACCACTCCCCACCAGCCCGGCGCCCTTCCAGCGGTCTCCCGGCCTCTTCCGGAATCTCCCATTCTGCCGACACCTGCTCTCCGGGCGTCTGTCCAGCGCTGAATGACGAGTTCATCCGCAACTTCCGAAGACCTCCCTTCGATGGTCGCCTCGGTCCTGCCTCCTCTTATCACCGCCTCCACCCGCTTGGTCGATGAGCGACTCGACGCTACAAATTTCTCCATCTAGCGGAAGACCGTGCTCATGTCTCTCACCGGCATGGACCTCGATTCCCATCTCGAGGATCCACCACCTCTACCTTCTGACCCAAAATATCGTCCGTGGAAGCTTGCGGACAGTAAAATCTTTGCTTTGCTGGTCAATTCAATGGACCGCTATGTCAAAGACGTCACCCGGACAGCCAACACAGTCAAGGAACTCTGGGATTCCTTGACTCTCATGTACTCTGAGACCAATAATTTGGCTTGGGTATCTGATCTTCTTCAGCAGTTGTCCCTCCTCCGCCAGCAAGCTCGTCCATTTCCCGCATACTTCATGGAATGGAAGGCTCTACGAGACGAACTTCTTGAGCTTTGGCCCATTCCACAAACACATGCGGGAGCATTAGCCCAGTGAGACCAGCTCTGTCTTTTCAGCCTCCTCTATGGTCTCGACCCAGAATATGCGACGACGGCTACAGAGATGCTAGTCAGCCCCTCGTCCCTAGAGATTCCGCAGGTCTATCATCGCCTTGGGAAGGCTCATCAGGCCCTTGCCCCACCCATCCCTAGCCTTGATCACACTGCTCTCCTGGGTCGTGGCGGTAGCCGCCTTACCGGACCTCGTGGACGCGGCCGTGGAGAAAGCCGACCTTGCCCACTCTGTCAGCATTGTGGCAAGCTCGGCCACCTGGTTGACCGTTGTTGGGTCCTTCATGGTCGTCCCGCTCCGCACCCACGACAGGGCCAGACTGCGGTCCGAGATGCATCCCCGCCTGCTGCCGCTCTTCCTTCATCTTTGGATCTCTCCATGACTGAGATCCAGATGATTCACGATCATAGGACCACCTCCCATCGGGCTCTTCATCAGCATCTCTTGCCCACTCCGGTGGTCCCACTGCATTTGTCAGTCATCGCTCCCCTGCCTGGATGCTTGACTCAGGTGCGTCCGACCATCTTACCGGGGATGCAGGTATGCTCTCCAACTACAGTCCCTATACAGGTTCCTCACCCATCACTGTTGTTGATGGTTCCACTCTCCCCATTGCAGGTTTTGGTACATGCTCCATCACCTCATCCCTTCACCTATCCTCGGTGGCCCATGTACCACGCAGTCCGTTTAACCTGCTCTCCATTAGTAAGATGACCAAGGATTTCAATTGTAATGCTATCTTTACCTCGTCTTCTTTTATGTTTCAGGAGCGGACGACGAACTGGGAACTTGGTAGAGGCAAGCTTCGAGATGGGGTGTACATGTTCGATGGCCCGACATCCGTCGCCTGCACGTCTGTCTGTGCTCGTGCCTTGGACCTCCATTCTCGGTTGGGTCACCCCTCTGCCTCCACTCTTAATCAGCTCTATCCAGATATTAGTCAGCATTTATCTTTTCATTGTGAGTCTTGTACCTTTGCGAAACACCATTGCACTTCATATTTTCCTCGACTTGACACATGGGCTGCCAAACGCTTTGATTTGGTTCATTCAGATGTATGGGGTCCCTGTGCCACCTCGAGTCAATCAGGGTATAAATATTATATCTCTTTCATTGATGATTTTTCACATATGATGTGGCTTTACCTTTTTCGCGATCGGACAGAAGTTTTCTCCACCTTTCATACCTTTTACCATGAGATCCGGACACAGTTTTCTATCTCTGTAAAATGTCTACGCTCCGACAATGGGCGAGAATAATTGTTCACTCCCTTTCAGCAGTTTCTGCAGGCACACGGCATCATCCATCAGACCTCATGTCCTGATACCCCTCAGCAAAATGGAGTGGCCGAGCGAAAACACCGGCATATTCTGGAAACTGCTTGTGTCCTCCTCTTCCACCGCAAGGTGCCTCTTCTCTTCTGGGGGGATGTCATCCTCACTGCTACTTACCTACTCAATCGACTTCCTTCCTCCATCCTTCAGGGGGAGACTCCTTTTCATACTATGTTCCCCTCTCTTCCTCCTCACTCCCTTCCACTCCGCGTCTTCGGATGTCTCTACTATGTCCGGGACACTCGCCCAAATCTCTCTAAATTTTCTCCCAAATCCCTCTGGTGTATTTTTCTCGGATATTCCCGCGCTCAGTGTGGCTATCGGTGCTTCTCTCCAGACTTACGACGCCATATCATCTCTATCGATGTCTCGTTTGTCGAGAGCTCTTCTTTCACTCCACCCTCTCCTCATCCAGACACTACCATCGATGAGTGTCTTCCTCTCATTTTTCACCCTCCTCTGGTGTCTCCCCCTACTGGTCATCGCTTTGGGACAGTCTACTCTCGTCGTCCATCGACTATACCTCCGTCCAGGCCGAGGACAACATTGTTCCCACATCGTCCGATGCTCCTGTCACAGCACCCGAGGACTTGCCGATTGCACTCCGGAAAGGTACTCGCTCGTGTCAAACTACTCTATTTACATCTTCATACAAAGGTTTGTCAGCACTGGAGGCGATATCTATTCCCCGCACGGTTGGCAACGCCAAATCAACCCGGGGTGGCTACAGACTATGCGGGATGAACTGCAAGCTCTGGATGACAACCATACATGGGATCTGGTCCCCCTCCCTGCAGGCAAACGGGCGGTCGGCTGCAAATGGATTTATACGATCCGTCTCAATCCCGATGGCTCTCTTCATCGCCTCAAAGCCCGGCTTGTGGCGAAGGGATTTGCTCAGACATATGGCATCGATTACTTTGAGACATTCTCTCCGGTGGCCAAGATGGCCTCTGTCCGCCTATCCATATCTCTGGCTGCTCATCATCACTGGTCGCTTCATCAACTGGATGTCAAGAATGCATTTCTCCATGGCTTTCTTGACGAAGAAGTCTACCTGGAGCATCCCCCTGGATTTCGTGCCTCTGGTGCCGACTCCCATGTCTGCCGCCTCCGTCGATCCCTCTATGGCCTGATGCAATCTCCTCGGGCTTGGTTTGGCCGCTTTAGCACTGTCGTCATGGCCTTTGGCCTCTCTCGCAGTATGAAGGATCACACAGTCTTCTTCCGTACGACGTCGAACAGCTGTATCTTGCTGGTGGTATATGTTGATGATATCATCATCACAGGGACCGATTCCACAGGAATCGCCCACCTCAAGGCACACCTTCACCACCACTTCCACACCAAAGATCTTGGTCCCCTCACCTACTTCCTTGGCATCGAGGTCTCCCGTTCTGAGGACACTATCTCTCTCTGCCAACGCAAGTATGCCCTTGATATCTTACAGGTAGCGATGCAAAGCGGGCTCCCGGCCCGCGGGCCTTGCGGGTATGAGGCGGATGTGGGGCGGGGCGGACCTAAAAATTTTGACCGTTTAGAGTGCGGGCCAATGCAGGTTGAGCCCGCGTGGGAGCGGGCCAATGCGGGTTGAGCCCGCGCGGGTGCGGGCTTGCCCGCGGGGCTGATTTAAAAAATATATATATTATTTTTACAATATATGTTTCTTTAAAATTTTAGTTTTTTTAATAAAAAAATCATGGTTAAATGGTGACATATGATTTCTCACCGTAATGGTCATATAAATTCACCATTTATTCACATGTGAATTTTAAATAGGCCTATATTTATTATTTTAATATGATATTATATTATTTGTATAGTAATTATTAACCATATTTACATGGTGTGTCAACCAATCTCTCGAAAAATGGAACTCATCGCTCTGCGCATGGTTTCAATTCTATAAGAGTTATTATAATCATAATATTTTTTAGGTCGATTTAATTTTGTTATAATTTAATTTAATTTTGTTATTAAGAGAATTGGATAGAACCTCGTGAAAAAACTAATAGCTTCCTCTGAAACTGATCGTTACCTGGAGAGACTTCATTCATTCACAAGTTTAGTTGTTCACATCACCACACAACCAACATTATCATTCATCGCTCATCACCGATCACTCACCTACTTTCTATCGCAACAGTTCGTCACCACATCGGCGTTACCGCATGCCACCATTAACCCACAAAAAAATGTTCCATCACATCCTTTAAAACTCTATTTATTGTTAATTCATACTTCTCCCCACAAATACCTTTAAGAATGATAAAAAATATAGTATTTAAATGATTATAAATAGTATTTTTTTTTTAAATGTAGGTAAGCCCGCGGGCAACCCGCAGGCAACCCGCGGGTTTCTGCGGGGTGGGGCGGGCTTGAAATTTTTTGTTCGCATTATATGTGGGTTTTTGCGGACAAACCCGCGCGGGCTCAAACTCGTGCGGGCTTTGCCCGCCCCGCCCCGCCCCACCCGTTTCACATTACTACTTACAGGATGCAGGATTGAGCCAGGCAACTGCAGTAGACACTCCTCATGAGCCTGGGGAACGCTATCTTCATACCGACTCGGAACCATTTCCTCACCCAGAGAGCTATCGACGTCTGGTGGGTAAACTTAACTACCTCACCATGACACGCCCAGACATTGTCTGCGCCGTTGGCAAAGTCAGTCAGTTCATGGAGCATCCAACCAGATCTCAGTGGGATACTGTCCTCCGCATTGCCAAATACATAAAGAAAGACCCTGCACGTGGCCTTTAGTACTCTCATCATGCTCATCTCGATGTTGAGGCTTTCTGTGATGCGGACTATGCAAGTTGTCTCGCTACCCGCAAGTCTACTTCGGGATTTGTCGTGTTCTTCGCCGGTAACCTCATCTCCTGGCGCAGCAAGAAGCAGACTGTCGTCTCCCGATCGAGTGCAGAGGCCGAATACCGCGCCATGGTCACGGTCACCACTGAGATCCTCTGGCTTCGTCATCTCCTTCATGAGCTCAGCTTCCCGGTGAAGACCTCTGCTCATATCTGGTGTGACAATCAGGCAGCCACGAAGATTGCCTCGAATCCCGTCTTCCATGAACGGACGAAGCATATCGAGGTGGACTGCCACTTTCTTCGCCACCATCTGGAGCAGAACCATATCAGCTTTGGCCATATTCCGACAGCAAATCAGCTTGCCGACATCTTCACCAAAGGCCTCCTCGGAGCTCGCCTTGACTCTCTCACTACCAAGCTGGGTATTCACAGCATCCATGGCCCAGCTTGAGGGGGTGTCTGAGATGGTCTTTGTTCAATGTCGTCTTTTTCTTTGTGGGACTCAGTCCAAGCTGGGCATGTCCAGCTTGAGGGGGAGTGTTGGACCCCATTTAAGTATAATGGGTATTTCTGAGTCCCACATCGGTCTTTCCCTCCTTGTAATTATTTTTACTCATCTATAAAAGAATGTTTCCGCCTCACATTGAGGTAAGGAGAATTCACCATCAACATTTACATTTCAGGATTTTGTGGGCTTGGAGATTGGTGCGTGCGTACAGGTGCATAGGCAATGCCTCCTATGTTAGTGATATGCCTACTCGGTGCTAGTCACCAGTCCCTGGCCTATTGGAGGCGGACTTAGGGATTCGCAGCACAGGCCCCATTGGGACGGGTCGTGACAGAGACGCTGTGATGAATTTTGCAAGTCAGGATGATCAGTCAAAGATCAATCAGACGGACGAGCATCAGACGGACGATTCCATCAAATACGGTGATCGAACGGAGCCATGCCGACTCATCGGATAGTTCATATCGGTCGAACATATGCGAGTCCATTGGACGAAGGAATGCACTAAAGTTCATCAGACAAACATTTGTGAATGCTTTGGTCAAAGGGATCACATGAGGATCACCGGCAGAAGAAGAGTTGAGTTCACCAGACCAAAGAAATCGGTCAATAAAGATCGTGTAGAGGTGAATCACCGGTCAGAGAAATATCATATGCACTGAATGGAGAAGTACTTAAAGGCTTTACATAAACTATGTAAAGCCCTTTATTATGATGATGTTGAGCTGATCTTTCAAAGTATGTTATCTAGCTAAGGAAGTTTGAAGAAGTTCTTTAATGATGAGGTTAAGAAAGTTCGAAGAAGGTTGCGGTCGCTGGAGTTTTCATGAAGCTTCAAGAATATTCTAGAAGAGTTGAGATGCGTCCAACGAAGCCGAAATGAATGGGAAGTTCGAAGTTGGAATTTGAGTTGAGTAGGAAAACATATTTGAGTTCCTACCCTTTTCCCTTGAGGCGTGCCTATATAAAGGGGAGTACATACTGAACGTACTAACACTGTTCATATGCGCGAGTAAAGCGAAGTGCTGAAGATTTCAAAGCAGCGTGAGTTTCCAACCAAGGAAACACTTAGTTGAAGAAGAGGCGTCGGACAAAGGTACCGCGCAGAGGTGTATCAGCCAGAGGTTTTGATCAGAGGCGTCAGATAGAAGTTTGCTGCTCATAGGTACAACGGACAAAGTTTTATCAAACAGAAGTACCGGTTATAGGGGAATTGATTCAAGGCACACTGGACGGAGGAATATCGAAAGAAGATTGAGGCGCGAAGTTTAGAGGTGCACCGGACGGAGGCATACTAGACAGAGGGTGAGGCGCATCGAACGGAGTTATACCGAACGAAGGCAGAGGCACATCGAACAGAGTCTTACCTGATGGAATTATTGGACGAAAAATTTTCGAACGACGTTTTCGTGAGCTACTTACATGTTTTAGCTTATGTTGGCTCAAAGCTATAAGCAAACTTGGTAACCAGCAGGAGTCAATATAATATCCTATCAGGGGATAGGTAGAGATTTTCAAGAGATAACTCAACTTTGGGATTCAGTATAAATACCACTCACTTGTAATTGATGAAAAGATTATTAGTGGAAGAATCCATAGACCGGTGGGAGTAGTCATGACAAAGATGTAGGTTCTCACACTAAGATCGAACCTTGTAAAAATACATGTGTTGTTTTCCTTACATCATCTGCATAACATAAGAGTAAAGCAGTAAGGAAGAGTTTCTAAAGATCCATACATTTTAACCGATATCAAAGGTTCGATCAAGTTGGTAACCACTGGTTCACCCCCCCCCCCTCCGGGTGATTGCACGATCCACCTAGGAATCTCAAAACATCTTGTCTCAACTGTAGCCAAAAGAATTGACTCCACTAAAGAAATGGTTTTGTCCTTCCTGAAGAGTCCATTGCGGTATAGTTCGATAGCTAAGCTCTCTCGTATCGACTCTTGAGCAATGTACAAACAGTCTTTGAAGAAAAGAAATTCATCCTGCAGCATAAAAGGGCCAACAGGCGTCCCTTGTTGGCAACATGCCCATTCGTTGACGAAATCCATGTCTTCTGAATATTGATCATTTAAATATTCAAATCTCACAACCCCATACCGCATGGAGATGAGTGTATGTGCTTGCCTGCTCAATGTGTGCCATTTGATTTTTCCAACTGCTTTTGTGCTTAATCACAAAAGTGAATTGTTGCTGAAAGGTAGCCCACTGAGCGTGCATCTTGCTGAGATTCTTCTGGAAATGTATATATTTGAGGGCTTCCTGGTCAGTATAAAGGACAAACTCTCACTTAAAAAGGCACTGCTCTCAATGCTTCACAACTCGTACCACAGCGTATAGCTCAATCTCATACATAGCCCACTTGTGACGTGAGTCGCTGAGTTTCTCACTCATAAAAGAAATTGGTCAACCAAATTGGGAAAGAACAACGCCAATTCCGACAATGGATGCATCTGTTTCCAATTTGAATGGCTTGTTGAAGTCGGGCAATGCCAAGAGCGAAGCAGTGGAAAGTTTCTCCTTGATGGAGGCAAAGCTCTCAGCTATGTCACCCCAATGAAAATTTCCTTTCTCCGAGAAGTCTGTGAGCGGTGTCACGATCAAGCTAAAATCTCAAATGAATCTTTGATAAAAGGTAGCAAGGTCGTGGAAGCTACGCAATTCAACAATATTCTTAGGTTGAGGCCACTCGGATGGCTCGAACCTTCTCATCAACTCGAATTTCGCCAGCCAATACAGCATATCCATGGAAGATCAATTTAGGGAACATGAAACTGCACTTTTTTCTATATATTAAGATATTATCAAAATAAACCATGACAACCTAATTCATGAATGACTTCATAACCCGGTTCATGAGCCTCTTAAAGGTGTCTAATGTGGGAGTTGGTGTCCTAGAACCAACTGTGAGTACTTTGGATTGCATGTATATTCAAAGAAGTGAGCATTAATTAAAAATATCTTTTTACGCATCCTTCATAGTTCTGTGTGACTTTAATGTAATAATATCTCAGAGTATCTATCGCATTGAAAAAATGCATAACAGTTCCCCACTATGATGAAAACCTTGAAATGTCATGACGATATTCTTAAACTTTGATCTACGGTCGGATAACATTATATGATGGGGCACAATTATGTTGATTGTCAGGTACAAGTACTTGTAACCATATGAGACTTCATCTCATTAAATCCACACTTGATAATTTCCTAGTTGAGAGATTATAAGAACAGACTCGCCGGTAGGAAATCCACATTTTATGCGTCATTAGATTTTCCTGTATGCGAGTGTGTGTAATGATCTTTAGACTTTAAGATTATTATTAATGCATATCATGACTCGCGCACTTTGATGTATTGTCATAAACCATGACAAGATAGTTCATGGTGAAGTCGGGTACGTTGGGTTCTGGTTATTACAGGACTTACAGGTGTTTGGCAGTTGGGTTGTATTAGAAGGGGGTGTAAAAGAGTATCTTGCAATATGTTAAAGCATGTATTATCTGCCAACGACAGAAGTACCAAGCTATGTCGTCAACTGGTTTCTTACAGTCTTTACCTCTTCCAGAATTGGTCTAGAAAGAAATTTCCATGGATCGTATTTCTGGCCTGCCTAAGTCGCAAGGATTTGATGTGGTCATGGTAGTTATGGACAAATTATCTAAGTATGCACACTTTGTGCTACTTAGGCATCCATATACGGCTAAACTAATAGTTGAAATCATTTTCAAGAAGATTGTTCGCTTGCATGACATTCCACGTTCGGTCCTCAACAATAGGGATCCCTTAATTGTTAGTAACTTTTGAAAGGAGTTATTTTGCTTGGAGGGCACCGCACTTCGGATGAGTTTGTCTTATCATCCCCAGACGGATGGACAACCCAAGATTCTCAATAAGTGTTTAGAGACATATTTGAGGTGTTTTTCCTCTGAACAACCACTTTCATGGTCTTGATGGATTCTGCTAGAATGGAGGAGAGTGGACTCAATACCCAAGATGTCTCTCTAAAGGAGACCTTGGTGTTTATTTATAATAAATAATAAAGATAACATAATACCTCAAGTTTGATGTGGGGCTTGACTCAACTTAAGCTCTAACAATCCCACTCAAGCTATGTGTACCTAACTTGGATACATAAGAAAACAAAAATAATCATCTTTGACACCCCTCAAACTGGACATGCCCAGCTTGGAATACAAATTCAGAAAACTAATAACAGAAAAACACATCAAAACATAGCACCAAAGAAGCCCGATGGTGATTCGGGTGGCCTGATGAAGATCCAGGCAGTGGTGAAGGGGCCCAACAAAGATCCGGGAAGCCTGACAGAGATCCAGGTAGTGGTGAAGGGGCCCGGCGAAGATCTGGGAAGCCTGATGGAGATCCAGGCAGCGGTGAAGGGGCCTGACAGAGATCCGGACAGTAAAGAATAAGTTCGACGGTTATCCGGACAGCTCGACGGTGATCAGAGCGTAAATGAAGAAGCCCACGGTTATAGGGTCACCAGCCCCATGTAGCATCCCCCCCCTCCTCCCTTTAGAATGGAGAGTGGATCCAATATCCAAGATGTCTCTCTAAAGGAGGTAGTGGTGTTTATTTATAATAAATATAAAGATGACATAATACCTCAAGTCCGATATGGGACTTGACTCAACTTAACATCTAACAGATTCCATGGGCTAAATATTGCTATAACACAGCCACCCATTCCTCTACCAAGCTTACGTCATTTGAAGTAGTATATGGTCGGAAGCCACCTTCCATTTTACATTTTGTGCAGGGGGGGAAACTCAAGTGGAATCTATCACCTGAACATTGGTGGAGCAGGATGAAGTGTTAGTTCAACTCCGACATAATTTACTCCGAGTTCAGCAGTTAATGTCCAAATTTTCTAATCGACATCGGTGAGATGTGACTTTTGAAATTGGCCAGTTTGTGTTCATTAAACTTCTCCCAAACGTGCATGCTTCCAAGTCTAAGAAACTATGTCCCAAGCTGGCTCCGCGCTATTATGGTCCGTTTCAGATACTTGCTCGGTTGGGGGCTACAGCATATAAGTTGTTATCAGACGCTTCCCGGTTGCATCCTGTGTTTCATGTTTCGCAATTGAAACGTGCAGTTGGGGATTTTTCTGGACAGACTACACTTCCTGAATTATGGGACTGGTTTGGAACTTGTTGTTTTGCCTGCGGAATTATTGGAAAAGCGGGTGGTCTGGGGACGTCCACAGGGTGAATGGCTTATCAGATGGAAAGGGTTGACGGTTGAGGAATCCACTTGAGAAGATGCTGAGTCTTTTACACTACAATTTTCTACTTATCACCTTGAAGAAATTGTTAGTAACCGGGATGGTCTTGGCAGTGTTAGTAAAAGGCCTCCTTTTATTCAGACCTATTGGAGACGGAAGGCTAATTGATGATGTTTCCAGAATTAGGGAACCACTTCTAAATTTCAGCCCCCTATATAAAGCAGAATAAGCGGGGAGGGAGGACAGGTTCTTTTCTGGAAGGTGGACCTGCTGGTCGCAGTACTCTGGAGGGGTGGTCTCTCTCTAGAGGTCCTTCTCAGGTCAGGAAGAGTGAAGGAGGTGGTCACTCTGAGCTCCAGCGACCAAGATACGTCACTCTATCTCTCTCTCTCTCCCTCCATTAGTAATACAGAACTCTTACCACTACTGTACAGAGAATATATACGCCAATAGATGTTATATGACTGAATGAATACATCGTTTCCTCCTGCTATAGCTGTATAGATACTTTTTACATAACAATCCCGATCTCCTTAAACGATGGAACTGTTACCCCCTTTGTCTCTTCCTACGCTGCGTACCAAACATGATTTCTGACTGTTCTCCCACACATCCCAGATCATTGTTTCATCTTAACAAATATAATATAAAAGTTTAATAAAAAAAATTCATTGACATATAAAAGAAGAAAGAATAACTTTCTTGAGAAACTGATGAGCATATTATTGAAGATGATTCAACAGACACAACAAAAACCAAAACAAAAAAGAATCTTACAATATTGCCATCAGACTTTTCTTCAGGATATAAATCCCGGTCTTCATCAACTGGCTCAGTGAATTCTCTAATCACGGATGCAACTTCAGAGACAAACCCAACTTGATCAGACGCTGACCCATCGGAAGAGCCCGACTCTCGGAAAAAACCGAAATGGCGGAGAAGCAGTATTGTAGGCGAGTATCTACTACAAGCTAAGTGTGAAATTCAAGAAGTGGAGATAAAAATATTGTTACCTGAACATAGATTGTACTTCAAATAGATGCACAGTCACAAGATTAAGGTTCACCATAATGCTAATGAGAAATATCTGTACAATAGAAAGTTTAAACAATGGCTCTAAGGGCCCCAAACAGGTGTGTGTAAAGAAATTATGTGGGGGCGGTAGAACCCACTTTTTGTTTTGTTTGTGCTTTTTATTGTTTTTTTATGCCAAGATAATGTGTGTGTTAATTTTAACAGTCTGAAATTAATACTGCTCAAACATTATCAGCCCACAAAGGATTAAAGAGCTCCTAATGATGTTTTTTTCAATATTTATTTATTATTCAAACTTAAGACTTCATTCAATGGAAAAATGCCAAACTACATGAACTAAAAGAATTCGGGTGCTTGTTTTCCAGACATGTAAGTTCAAAAAAAATGGAGATCATAAAGAAAAATGTAAAAAAAAAGGTACACAATTTGAGGATTGAGATGTCTATCAATTCCACCAAACACGTAAATAAAGCAAAACCAAGGAGAAAATTCAAAATTCCGTTACCGATTTCACCCTTTACTTTTTTCAATATTTTCTAGAATTTTTTTATTAAATGCTGACAAGAAGTTGAATAAGAGAAACAACAACACCAATCGATATCACCTGTTAGACCCCATGAAAATTGGTATGGTTGGATTTGTTGTTAACCAGTGAATAGGATGCATCAAACTACATGAAGATACAATGAAGATCTAATGACAATGCTTGAAAAACTGTCGCCAAACAGTGGCCCTCAGGAAGGTTGGATGGACTGAGATAAACATTGGAGTATGTTGAATATATGTTTATGATGATGGTTGATGTTTGGAAAGCATGTTGAATAAGTCTCGAGAAGAGCTGAAGAAGGTCAAAGCACTGGTAAAGGGGATATAGGCACTGGATGCATATCACACGAAGAGACCTGAGTGTATCGCAGTGCGCAATGCAGCAAATCAACAGGAAATCTACTCTGCACAGGCTTATCGTATATGGCAATATGTCCATATCGGATGCCGCGGCATGGATCATGACAGGCAACCCACAGATACTGGGAGACAAGGCAAAGGCATGGGCTAAGGCATTGAAGACTATGTTGTATATCGCAGGAGGTGGCAGAGGCAATCACAGGCAGTGACTTATGTCGCAGGCAATGTTCTGGGGCGTATCACAGAGGGCGCCACGCACCCCTGTTTTGGACTGATTTATATTCCGAAATAATTTGAGGGGATTTTGACCATGAGTTTTCAAGGAGCAAATAAGGAAATCATGCACAGGCATTTTACGGAATCATTTCAAATGCCAAAATGGAAAGGAAAACATCAGCAATATGGTTATCACAGCCCCATGACAACAGTTATTATGGATCAGCGACA
This sequence comes from Viscum album, assembly GCA_963277665.1. Taxonomy (NCBI): domain Eukaryota; kingdom Viridiplantae; phylum Streptophyta; class Magnoliopsida; order Santalales; family Viscaceae; genus Viscum; species Viscum album. Next base: position 282,780,424 of record OY728151.1, on the reverse strand, counting down.
GGAATGGCAAGCCGCACCCGGCGACATGGGCATATCGCAAGCAGCGATATAAAACGCAAGCAGCGGCAAAGGAAAACACAGACCACAACAGGGTGAAAACCAAGCTGCGACAAAGGGAGTTGGCCAGGCGCAACCAACAACATGGAATATCGCAAGCAGCAATATATATCACAGATGGTGACAACTGTCGCAGGCAGAAACAGAGGCAGATATGAAGATTTTGCATAAGGACCCACACATCGCACGCAACAATATGTGATGGGAACGCGGGCAGTGAGGCTGTAGCCTCGTTAGACAGTGAGGCTGCTACAGCACGGGTCAGTAAGGCTGAGGCTAGAAATCTCCCAAACCGGCTTAGGCCTGCTACTTATATTACTTACCAAAGGAGGGAAAGGGGAAATGGCTAATAAATGCCAGGGGCATTATTGCATTATTACCTAAATAAGGTTTTTAGCCAAGTGGTTGGATGCGTTGTGAATCTGGAACTGCCTGCCAGGAGCATGGAGAGCCACCTGAAGCCTTAAAAATTCTGATTCCTGGTTGTGAAGGGGGAAATATTCAATTTAATGTTTTGGGAGGCAAATTTCTCCCATAGGCATGCGAAGGAGATTTCTCCCAAGTGGCCAACGGAGTAGAATTCTCCCAGAGGTCGTGCTGCAATTCTCTACAATTTTCTAGAAAGTTGGTTCGTATTCTGTAACTGAATTCAATTTCAGAATAAAACTTTTCTATTTCTTGTTCAAAACTCTATCAATCGGTGCTTTCATTGAGAGATTTTTTGAAAGAAATTATTGAAGAAGAAGTTGAAGCAGATGAAGGAAACCTTATGCCCACGCGTACGAAGACTCGAATTACAACTGGGGAACAGTCGATTACAGAGCTGAAGTCCCGGATCCAGAAACAAGATATTCAAATGCAGGAGCTTATGGGACTAGCTAAAAATTAGACAGTGGCAACATGTAATAATTGAAAGTTCAGTATGAAATTCAAGTAGAGGGAAATCGGTTATGAGAGAAAAAAGAAGATAGTAGTTTACGACAGGAAATGGAAGAATGTAATCAGAAGAATAAAGATGAGACAAGGAGCAAGTATGTTCGGCCAGAGGTATTTGAGGAGTTGCAAACACTCTCCAAGCAGGTGGGAAAGAGTTAGAAATTTCTCCCGGGAGGAATATGAAGAAAGAAGATAGAAGGGGTCTTGTTATACATGTGGACAGAAGTTTAATCCTGAACATAGGTGCCCAGAAAAAAAAATTAAATGGTGCGGGGGGGTGTTGAACCTTGCAATGAGGAAGAAGAGGAACCAGAACATGAAAGGAGAGGGAAGAATTAATAGAGGAAATATGAGAGATGAAGATGCAAGGTGTTGGACCCCATTTAAGTTTAAGGGGTATTTCTGAGTCCCACATCGGACTTACCCTCCTTGTAATTAGTTTTCCTCATCTATAAAAGAATGTCTCCGCCTCACATTGAGGTAAGGAGAATTCACCAATAACATGGTATCAGAGGGATCTTAATCCCGACCCTCCCTCCCAGCGGATTCCCGGTTCTGTTAGGCTCCGCCTCTCTCCCCTCTGCCCTAGCCATTCACGGCAGGCCTCTCTCTCCCGGCGCGGCTCCCCCGACGGCTCTCTCTCCCGACGCGGCTCCCCTCCAGGCGGCCCTCTCTCCCGGCGCGGCTCCCCTCCTGGCGGCCCTCTCTCCCGGCGCGGCTCCCCTCGCTCAGCGGCGCCCTCGCCCCGGCGCCCTCGCCCCGGCGCACTCGCCCAGCGGCCCCCTCGCCCTGGCTCCCGGCGCGACTCCCGGCTCCCAGCGCGGCTCCCGGCGCCCTCGCCCCGGCGTCTCCTCCCGATTGCGCGCATTGGCCCCGTCCACGCCAGCCCCACCCGGCGACGCCTCATCCGGCCGCCCTCCTCCCGGTTCTATCCGGTGCACCTCCGCTAGGCCAGACGCGACCTCCAGCAAAATCCCGGCCGAGGACACCATCGTCCCCGCTTCGTCCGATGCTCCTGCCCCGGCACCAGACGAATTGCCCATTGCACTCCGGAAAGGTACTCGTTCGTGCCAGAGTACACCTTTATTTGTATCTTCATACAGGGGTCTGTCAGCTCTGGAGACAGTATCGATTCCTCGAACCTTAGGTGATGCCAAATCTCACCCGGGGTGGCTAGCAGCCATGCGGAATGAATTGCAGGCTCTGGAAGAAAATCATACTTGGGAACTTGTCCCCCTTCCACCAGGCAAAAAGGCGGTTGGCAGCAAATGGATTTACACTGTCCGGCTAAATCCCGATGGCACTCTCCGTCGACTCAAAGCCCGTCTTGTGCCTAAGGGCTTTGCACAAACTTACGGGGTGGACTATTTTGATACATTCTTTTCAGTGGCCAAGATGACCTCTGTCCGATTATTCATCTCTCTGGCGGCACATCATCGTTGGCATCTTCATCAGCTGAATGTCAAGAATGTCTTCGTCCATGGCTTTCTTGAGGAAGAAGTTTATCTGCAACAGTCACCCGGCTTTTGTGCCTCCGGCGCCGAGTCTCAAGTCTGTCGACTCCGTCGCTCTCTGTACGGCCTCAAGCAATCTCCTCGTGCTTGGTTCGGCCGCTTCAGCACTGTGGTCACTGATTTTGGCCTCTCTCGAAGTATGAAGGATCACACAGTTTTTTACAGAACGACTCCTGCTGGTTGTATCCTCTTGGTGGTCTATGTGGATGATATCATCATCACAGGGAGCGACTCCACAGGAATCGCCAACCTCAAGGCGCATCTTCACCACCACTTTCACACCAAAGATCTTGGTCCCCTCACCTACTTCCTTGGCATCGAGGTCTCCCATTCTGAGGACACTATCTCTCTCTGCCAACGCAAGTATGCTCTTGATATCTTGCAGGATGCAGGTTTGAGCACAGCAACTGCAGTGGACACTCTTGAGCCTGGGGAACGCTCTCTCCATACCGACTCGGAACCATTTCCTCATCCCGAGAGCTATCGACGTTTGGTGGGTAAACTTAACTACCTCACCATGATGCGACCAGACATTGTCTGCGCCGTTGGCAAAGTCAGCCAATTCATGGAGCATCCAACCAGATCTCAGTGGGATGTTGTCCTCCGCATTGCCAAATACATCAAGAAAGACCCTGCACGTGGCCTTTAGTACTCCCATCATGCTCATTTGGATGTTGAGGCCTTCTGTGATGCGGACTATGCAGGTTGTCTCGCTACCCGCAAGTCTACTTCGGGATTCGCCGTGTTCTTCGTCGGTAACCTCATCTCTTGGCGTAGCAAGAAGCAGACTATCGTCTCCAGATCGAGTGCAGAGGCCGACTACCGCGCCATGGCCACAGTCACCACTGAGATCCTCTGGCTTTGTCATCTCCTCCATGAGCTCGGCTTCCCGGCACAAACCTCTGCTCATATCTGGTGTGACAATCAGGCAACCACAAAGATTGCCTCGAATCCCGTCTTCCATGAACGGACGAAGCATATCGAGGTGGACTGCCACTTTCTTCGCCACCATCTAGAGCAAACACATATCAGCTTTGGTCATATTCCGACGGCAGATCAGCTTGCCGACATCTTCACCAAAGGTCTCCCAGGAGCTCGCCTTGACTCTCTCACTACCAGGCTGGGTATTCACAGCATCCATGGCCCATCTTGAGGGGGAGTATGAGATGGTCTTTGTGTCTTGTCATCTTTTTTTTTTGTGGGACTCAATCCAATCTGGGCATGTCCAGCTTGAGGGGGAGTGTTGGACCCCATTTAAGTTTAATGGGTATTTCTGAGTCCCACATCGGACTTACCCTCCTTGTAATTAGTTTTCCTCATCTATAAAAGAATGTCTTCGCCTCACATTGAGGTAAGGGGAATTCACCAATAACACAAGGTATAACAATATGTGGTTTGGAGAAGCCATAAATGAAATACAGCAAGCAAATGCTTATGGAGGGAGGTATTGAGGGAGTAGTACCAATACTTATTTTAGTGAACAGCGGTGCAAGTCAAAATCTCATCTCTAAACAGTTGTTAAAATACCTCAAGATTAATATCACTAAAACAAAACCATTCATAATTAGATCGGCCCCATGGCCAATACATATGCAATGCAATAAAAAAATAGACACAATGGTCTTTGGACAAATACTGACACTATCACCAGTCGAATCATCAGCCTCCATAACACTGCTTGTCTCGAGCCATAACTCCAACTCCAAGCTGAGACCCAAACCTACAAAAAGATATGAAAGTCTACCCACATACATTGAAACCCACGCGGTGTATGCAGGTAGAGGGTGAGTCCAACAACCCAGTAGAATTCTCCCGCTCACCTCAACTCACTAAAGTGTCAATGATCAAGTAGATGCATGTGCAAGCCTCTGATGAGTGTCACTCAACCCACCTGAAACATATATGATAGAAGACAGAGGACTAACACTTGTCAATTTAGAAAACAATAAGAGAAATACAGCGGAGGAATAAGGTAGATGGAAGGAGAGAAGAACTCGAGAGACCTCCCAGTACTCTCGCCCAAGCCACTTGGTCGATCTGCTAAGAAGCCCTAAACAGAAAAATTCTCCCCCTTTTCACTCTCTCTAGCCCTCCCAATAAGTGGGTCTACCGGGTCAAGGAAGAACATGATGGCAAGAGGAGGTTCAAGGCAAGGCTGGTGGTGAAAGGATTTCAACAGGAGGGAGTAGATTTCACTGAAATCTTCTCACCTGTAGTGAAGCTTACCACCATCTGGGTGGTTCTCAGCATTGTGGCGTCAGAAGACTTGCATCTTGAGCAGCTTGATGTCAAGACAGTTTTCCTTCATGGAGATCTGGAGGAGGACATCTACATGCAGCAGCCAGAGGGATATGTAGTGTCTGGAAAGGAAGACCTAGTGTGCAAACTCCAGAAGAGCTTATATGGATTGAAGCAGACACCTAGGCAGTGGAACAAGAAGTTTGATTCATTTATGTCTAAAAATGAATATAAACGATGTGGCATGGATCAATGTTGCTACATCAAGTCTTTCGGTGATGAATACATTATATTGCTTCTGTATGCGGATGACATGCTCATTGCAGGATCATGTATGCAGAGGATTAATGAGTTGAAAGGGCAGTTGGCTGAGGAGTTTGAAATGAAGGATCTTGGAGAAGCTGGCAAGATTCTGGGAATGAAGATCAAGAGAGACCGCACAGCTGGAACATTAATGTTGTCGCAGGTTGATTACATTGGGAAGGTTCTGAGGAGATTCAGCATGCTTGAAGCAAAGACAGTCTCTATTCCCCTGGCAAGCCACTTCAAACTATCAAAGGAGCAATCACCGAAGACAGCAGAAGAGGTGGAGTACATGGCAAAAGTTCCATACGCATCAGCTGTTGGAACCCTGATGTATGCCATGGTCTGTACTCAACCTGGCATTGCTCATGCAGTGGGAGTTGTGAGCAGGTATATGGCTAACCCTGGAAAGCAACATTGGAAAGCTGTGAAGTGGATACTGAGGTATTTGAAGGGCAGCAAGGAGGTATATCTGTGCTTTGGGAAAGGAACTTCATTGCAGGGGTATGTGGATACTGACCTTGGAGGTGATGTCGACAGCAGGAGTACCACGGGTTATGTTTTTACCTGCGGAAGAACCGCAGTAAGTTGGATATCACAATTGCAGAAGGTGATGGCTTTATCCACCACAGAGGCAAAATACATTGCTGTAACAGAAGCTGGGAAAGAGATGGTTTGGCTGAAGAACTTCTTGGATGAATTGGGAAGAAAGCGAGAGGAAAATGTATTGCATTGTGACAGTCAAAGTGCTATACATCTTGCCAAGAACCCAGTGTTTCATGCCCGGACGAAGCACATTCAGTTGAAGTACCATTTCATCAGAGGTTTGATACAGGATGGGTTGCTGACATTGCAAAAGATCTGTGGAACCAACAATCCGGCAGACATGTTTGTATTTCATAAATCTGTGAATGGGAAGCACGCCACTAGTGAGTGAAGAAGATGAAGAACTTAGATTAAGTAAGTTGTCTTCATCAGTTGCATCGAAGCATAGCAGTGCAGCGGATCAGGCTACAAGTGGGAGATTGTTGGATTGGTGTTGCCCGATCCAGTTGGGTCGAATGCTTGTGGCCCGCAATGCTGACCACTGTAGCGGAGCTGACCGACCGACACCGACAGGCACTGTAGCGGTGCGGACTTCGGGGTCAACTTTACTGTAGCGCTTTTGACAAAGCCAGCCGTCGTTCACTGTAACGACGAAGACCACTTTTTCGAACAGTGATCGTCTTCTCCATTGTTTTATAGCCCATTTTCGGGCTAGGGTTTCTACTGAAATCCTCTGTAATTTTGTGCTCCCGAATCATAGTGAAATTCTGTCTCTCCCGTGGACGTAGGGATTTTTCCCAAACCACGTAAATCGTTGTGTCCTTTGCTTTTTTTCTTTTCGTTTTTTTCCTCGTTTCTGTCGTTGTGTCTCCCGGCGATTCCGCAACAAACACAACAAACTAATAAAAGGGAAAATACAAAAATACACCTAGTAGTTATTACACCCATGCCCTGCTCTAGACAGCCCCACACCTAGACAACCCTGCTCCAGCAACACACTTGGACAGCCCCACCTGCCACCGGCTGACAGCCCTTGGACACCCCACATTCCAAACAATAGGCATATCACAAGCAATGATATGAAATGCGAGCCGCGACAAAGAAAAATTTAAGCCGTAGTGGAGGGAAAACCGAGCCATGGCAAAAGGAGTTGGTCAGTCGCACTCAACAACATGGCATATCACAAACAGCGATATATATCGCAGATGAAGACAACGTCTATTGCGAGCAATAACAAGGGAAAATGTGAAGGTTTTTCATAGCGGCCCACATATTGCATGCAAAAATATAAGTATATTGTAGAGCATGCTTATTGGGCTGAAATATTGCAAGACTCAATTGCTATATTAAAGCTTCTTATATGTTCGTAAGTCACCTGATGGAGGAAGATGAGATCCAAGAGACATGTGGAGAGACCTTGAACATTGAAGGTCATTGGATAAGTGGAGAGCAAAAAAGAAAAGAGCAAGAATGTGGGGCATAAAGTAATTGCACGAAACCGTACATAAGAGGGCATGTTTACCGAAAGTCGGAAGTAGTTACCGAAGATAAAAAGGGGAAAAGATCGTGGAAAACACAAATGGAATTAGGAGTGTGTGAAAAAAATTGCAAAATGACAAAACCAACCCAACCCAATCCGACCCACCTGCAAAACCATGAAACCATCTCAAGCAAGGTGGGTCATTTTTTTCTTATTGAGTGGGGTTGGTTCGGGCGGTGGGGTGCCTATTTTTTTAGTTGGATTGACCCAACCCACCTGCCCTAAGTATAAAAATATTTTATACTCTCAATTTTTACCTTTTTTATAAAATTAAATTAGGTATAACTAATTCTGGACATAAAAGATATTCTTTTGTTGAATGATTAGAGTTAAAGATGTGATTATTTAAACAAGATTACTTATGATATTTGAAAGAATTATTGCAATTAAAACATTATTTATATGGACTAAAAAGATTTTGTAATGGTGTGAATTATTATAAATTTTTTTTCCAACCCAAATCGACCCACCATGTAAACCACTTCAACCCGCCATGTTGACTTTTTCTGAAAAACTGTCTGCTTTAGCACAAGAGCCTTAGCCCAGTTGATGAGGACTCGCTAGGTGCATCCAAGAGACCCGAGATCAAATCAGGGTGGAGGCATATTTCCGGGGGGGGGTACTGTAGCAGACACTGTAGCAGGCACTGTTTGGTACTGTAGCAGCCGGAACTATTCATCCATCTGGGCCTCTGGGACATCGGTTTGGTCCTCGGGTCCTGCAAGGCTTTCAGGCCACCCAAGGCCTTCAGGCCAGTTGATTCTCAAGGCCTTCGGGCCACCTTAAGGTCTTAGGGTCACCCCAAGGCCTTCGGGCCACATGAATGCAGGCCCCAGACATACTACAAAAAAGGAGCAGCCCCAGAAGAGGATTCAAAGCAGGTGCACTCACCAGAGCAGAGCAGAGCCAAATGGATTGTCAGAATGAGAGGGTGTGGCTATGCCATCGGTACCAGCTTGTGCTTGCACGGGAAGCCTAGCCAGACGGTCATGCAAAGGTGGAGAGCTACTATCAAGATGCAGATGCTGGGGAGGGGCAGTTTCGTGTAGATAGTCTGGTTGAATTTCATAAGACCTTGGGGTCATGTAATCTCCTAAGCCTACGGGCCATGTAATCTCTGAGCCTACGGGCCTTGTAAGGGTTCCCCCTCATCCCTTGAAAGGGGGGTTATCAAAAATCAATAAAAAATGAAACCCTTCGGGCCATTCAGGCCTACTTTAGTGCTGAATGCAGGTTGAAATTTTTTTCACCCAACAAAGATGGGTCGGGTGACATTTATCTTTAAACCGAACCGACCCATCCCTTTGCAAACCCTTAAATGGGATATTTGTGATCGTGTTGAAACACATGAGAGCACATGGAGGATGATGTTTGGGCAAAGATGATCGTGAAACAGTGAGTTGTAATGGTCGAGTGATGAGGTGGTCTTATCTAGAAGACTATGCATGGGAACAACCATCATGCATGATGGAATGATGATGATGTGAGCTGAAGAAGTTGGCCAAGAGACAGAGTGCATATATATGCACATCAGATACCAAAGAAAAAGGCAGAGCGAGAACCACATAGAATATTTGTGAACCACAAGAGTGGAAGAGAAGAAGAGTGAGCTGCAAAGCCATAACCAAGAGCCCCAATAATAAGGAGAGCAGTACATGGAGCCTTCAAGCTCATCTGAAAAAGAAGAAGAGGTTGACCTTGTGAATTAGAGGCAGGCAGTGAAGAGAAATGGCACCCACATGTCTACGATGTAGTAGCATGGTGATATCTCTTTCACCCTTGTAGAGGCCATACGGCCATACGCCATACATGTAAATTGGACAGTGAGTCCACATTGTAAATGGAAGTGTCCCAAAGTAGTAGCAAATGACAACACACAGTGAAGGAGGGTGACCCTTGGGCGGCATCCCTAAAGACTTGTATTGGTAGTGAGCCCTGGATGTAGTAAGCACCCCAAGGTCTTTCCCTTTAACAATGAGTTATGGTGATTTGATGTGGGGGTAGTAGACTCTCCACGTCCCTTGAATGTGGCCTCATATAGGGGTGAACCAAGTAAAAACCTGTGCTCACATGTGTTTGCTTTCATATCTGTCTAAGTGATGATTAGTTAATAAAAGCAATCAGACCATAAAAGAGGAGCATTCACGGTGACCCTGCTAAATGATGAGGTCAAGATTCATTAAGGGCAGTGAAACATAATTGGTAAAAGTTGTTAAAATTGGATGAGCACCACACCTGATCCCCCGCCCCCAGGGTGCCTCACGGTAAGCCCTTACCAACAACATCATGAATTCAAAACATCTTTATGTAAGGCCAGAAACAACATAAAAAATTTGCAAGATCAGAGTCTAAAGAATTAAAAGCCTTACCTATGTGCTGTATTGAATGCTTCGGCCAAAGCAGAAGATGCCCTTCTTTCAGAAGATGCCATGAGATCATGACAGCTAAATTCAACTACATGCAGGCCCAAGCTACGAGCTACATGTTTTACCACTGTCCTCTTTCCACAACCTGTGTTAATTATAAATGAACACCCAAACAATGCAATATAAAATGCGCATCCTCACATGCACACATATAATGTTGCTGTTTTTCTCGCTTTTTCTGTTTTTGTTGAATAATCTAAGGTTGCGTTTGGTTATGGAAACCATGTTATATTTTCATCCTCCAAAAATGTATATAAAATGTATGGAATTATGTAAATGGATTACATTTTTTGGAAAATGGAAACGGAAATTCTGGATTTTTATAAAACAAAAAAAAAAAGTTGTTTGCATGTTTTCAGGAAAATGAAAACACTTAGATAGGTGATCCGTAGGCTTTCTTGTTTTCATTCCATTTTCCAAAACATTTTGTAACATTTTTTCAAATGCATATTAGGAAAATGAAAAAAAAAATGTTTTCTAAAATCAAACACAGCCAGATTATTACACCACATATTATAAATGAAAACAGGCTTCAGGCAATAACCAGTGTAAACAATCCAGCATCTTATCACAAAATCCAAAAAGAAAACAATTGATGTACTTGCAAAGTTAAAAAATAATCCAAAAGCTTACACACACCTTCAGAGCCATACAATAGAACGGTGACCCTGAATTTTGAAGAAAGCAATGAAGGACATAGAGGCGGTGCAAGGATGGAGGTCAGAATATTCACTACATCCCCTTGCACCGGTGAAAATTTCTCCGGTCTAGAAATCAAGAAGTTTGGGGGAACTGCTGAAGGAGAACTCCCTCCAAGCACAAGGGCGGTGTGAGAGCGGTTTACTCGAAGAACCGGTTCATTAGAAGGTTCCAAACCCACAACCTGAGATAGTCAGATACTAGTGATTTGAACCTTCCATGGCATCATTTGAATATAATGTGGCATCAAGGTTGTGTTTGGCAACATTTTTTTGAAAAGTGATTTATAAAAGGTTGCGTTTGACAACATTTTTTGAAAAGTGATTTATAAAACTTATCACTTATAGTAAGTGTTTCTGTATAAGTGTTTCCAGAATGATTGTTAATGAAGTGTTTTTTATCACTTAATTAAGTGGTTTTCTTCAGGAATGTGACTCATTTTGACAACACTTATTGAAAACTGTGTATAACACTTGTCACTTGTGATAAGGTTGTGTTTGACACTAAATACTGAAAAAGGCTTCTAGCACTTGCCACTTATGATAATCAGTTCGAAAAAATGAGTGTTGTTTGTCCGGTTTCTAAAAAGCTGCTTACACTTAAATTCCTGAAGAAAACCACTTAAATAAATGGTAGGAGGTCACTTTTTCAATAAACAATCTAGAAAATGAGTGTTGTTTGTCCGGTTTCTAAAAAGCTGCTTACACTTAAATTCCTGAAGAAAACCACTTAAATAAATGGTAGGAGGTCACTTTTTCAATAAACAATCTAGAAATACTTGTACAGAAGCACTTATAATAAGGGATAAGTGCTATCAGCAGTTTTCATCGAGTGTTTTCAAACAGAGGGTAAGCGTTTCTGTGCAAGTGTTTCTAGATTGCCTGTCGGAAAAGTGTTTTCCTGCCACTTATTTAAAAGGTTTTCTTTTGGAATTCAAGTGTAAGCATTTTCTCAGAAATAGAACAAACATCACTACGGTGGGTGTTATGAGTAGTTTTCAATAAGTGTTGTCAAACAAAGCCTTCCAGTAATTTTTTAGTAAAAAAACAAAGAAAACTTATTTTTTCCAACTACTTTTCGCGGGTAATAAGTATTGTAGTCACTTCTTAATGAGTGTGGTCAAATGCAGAAAATGGGAAAAGGAGATGGTAAATAACCTTAAAGTAGATAATGTCTGAATTACACTGTTGTAACCTCTGATTGCAAGGGATGCAGACAGCAGAATTGCAATTCCAGCTTATCTGAATGCTGAAAATATCATCCTTGCCAAGAAGTCTATCTCTATCAAAGTATTTGCGCAAAGCCAAATCAATTGATTTTTGATGATCTTCAGTTTCAACAAATGAATGCCTAATAAGAGACTCAACGGTACCACATTCTGGTATCTTGATGAAAGAAGCTCTCAAATGTGAGGCATATTTAGGAAACTGGACCAAACTTTGCAACTCTATGCCAGTGGGAGGGGCTTCACTCCTCAAGCCATTTGCTTCCTTGTCCGAAATAGTTGATAAAAACCCTAGAGCCTCTTTTCCTTGATGGACAAGAGATTTTAAGCATGATGTGTGCAAACCAAGGTTAAAAGCTAACATAGGGCAAGCGTAGGCAACTTCTGAAGCCAACGGATGAGCATGCTGAGGAAACTTATACCAAGGAAAAACAAAATCTGCATGAGCATTCTGAGGAAAGGATACATTAACATCTGATGAGCAGCCATGAATATTGGGAGGGTCTAAAACAATGACATGAGCAACTCGCTGTGCATTTGTATCAACATTCTTCACAAGCACCTTGTTTATCAACGGCAAACAGAAAAGAGTTAAAAAAAACAAGGCATGCTTATGCTTCAGACTAGAGGATGGAAAAGGACAGAAAGAGGGAAAGCCATGGGCCCTTACACCTGTTGGGATATTTTGATTTTGAAATTTGAATATGAGGGAGAAAAAAAGGATAAAAGAGTTTAAAAATGAGAGATACGTGGGGGATAAGATATGAAAAAAATGAGATATTTTTTCTTATCTTTGAGAGGGAAGGTGCGTGCCTCCATATTTATATGGGGATGTGATCAAGAACAAAAGAGGCAGAGAGTTGGCCAAGATGTAGCCGTCATGGGAGAACCGGAAGACGAAAGTTTGTTGACAATGGCGAACGAAGCGACAATGATGGCGAACGATGGCAACGATGGCGTGTCGACGAAGACGAATGAAGCATCAACGATGAGATGCGAACAGGTGATGATTGTGCCATGTATCGAAAGTCTTCCTGACTGCGGAGATCAAGCGGCGTGTTCCAGTTCCAAAATTCGACGGTACAACGGAATGGTATGTTCATTGGTATGTGAAAAATGTCTTCGGGTGAGAGAAAAATTCCCCCAAGTGTTGAGAGAAAAAACTTTCGGATGTGGTGTAAAATCTCTTCAGGTGATGTGGTGGAAAAATCCTTTTTTGCGTTTTGCGACTGCTTCCGCTACGGCGTCGGACTCCGCCCCAACAACTGGTATCAAAGGAGGTTCACTATAACGACCCGAGCTTTTATAAATAAAATTCCCCTTACAATTTTGTTGAAGTCTGTATCCCACATCGGACTTGTGGTCCGATGTGGCCTTTATCATTCATTATAAAAGAACGTCTCAGCCTCACTTTGAGGTAAGGAGGCAAGGGGGTTTCTCAACCTACATGGTATCAGAGGAGGTTTTTGAAACTCAATCTCTCCTCCCTCCCTAATTATTTTTTTTTCTCCCTTGCTTTAGGGTTTTCCCCGTCCGGGGGGGCGGCGGCTCCAATCCAAATAGTCGGCCGCCCCCCCCCTCCGCTGCTCCTCCCGGTCGCCCAGGAGCTCCCTCGCGGCGGATCTCCCTCACCGGCGGATCTCCCCCTTGTCGGCGTCTCCTTCCGCCGCGGGTCCCTGCCCTTCCAGCGATTCTCCCCTCCAGCGCCTCTCCTACCCGACGGCCTCCCTCCCGGCCTCGCATCCCGTCACGGCGCATCCCGTCGCGGCGCATCCCGTCGCGCCGCCCTCGTCGTTTCCAGACGCGACTCCTGGCGCCTTCGCACCGGCGTCTCCTCCCGGTTGCGCGCACCGGCCCCGTCAATCCGAGCGCGACCCTCCGTCGCGGCTCCTCCCGAGCGCGACCCTCCGTCGCGACTCCCTCCTAGCGCGCTGGTCCGGCAACCTCGCCTGCAGCCTTCCTCGGCAGCCTCCCTTCCCTGGCTTGCAGCTCCCATACCTCCCGCAACTCCCGGCTCGTCTCCAGCGATTCTCGCCCTACCCGTCGCCGTTTCCGGCTCCCGCACCTGCCGGCTCCGCACCTGCCGGCTCCAGCAACTGACGACTCTGCTCCTGCCGGCTCCCGAATCTGCCGGCTCCCTCACCTGCCGGTTTCCGCTTCTCCAGACAACTGCCCTCCCTCCACGTGGCGCGCCTGCTTCGTCCGGCGACTCCCGGCCTGCGCCACTTCCTCGCGCGCCGGCCTCGCCCTCCCAGCGCGCTCGTTCGGCTACCTCCCGCTCCAGCATCCTCACGATCCCGCTTGCGCCTCCCATCGCGCTTCCCGACGGGATCCAGCCGCTCCTACGGCGGTTCTCCTTGCTGTCGCGCCTCCCTGCTGTCGCGCCTCCCTTGGCGGCCTCCTGCGCATCAACAACTGCTCCCTCCATGCCGACCTCCTCCTGCTTCCCGCGGAATCCCCGCCTTCCTCCCCGGCGCCTCCTGCAAAATCCCCGCATCCCATCGCCGGTGCCTCCTGCGGATTCCCCGACGCTTTAATGACCGACCCTCCCATGCGGATTTCTCGGCGCTTTGACGATCGGCCCGACATTGCGGATTTCCCGGCGCTCTGACTGACCGGCTCGTAGTGCGGATTTCCCAACGCTCTGACGACCGACCCGCCGGTGTGGATTTCCCGACGCTCTGTTGTCCGGCCCCGCACTTTTTCGGCATTCATCCACCATTTTTCAATGGCATCATATCAACATCGTCAGGGGAAGCATCAATGTTGAAGCTTTATCTTTTATTATGTTTTGTCTTGTTTTTGTCATCAAGCTGGGCCCCTCCAGCTTGAGGGGGAGTGTTAGCGTCTGTTTTGTTGCTTTCTTTTCATTATGTGTCCAAGCTAGGTACACCTAGCTTGAGGGGGAGTGGAGTATGTATCTCACATCGGACTTGTGGTCCGATGTGGCCTTTATCATTCATTATAAAAGAACGCCTCAGCCTCACTTTGAGGTAAGGAGGCAAGAGGGTTTCTCAACCTAAAAATTTAATTAAATGTCTTATTATGTATTATGGTTATAGAAAACACATGCACTTATTTGGTTTTATTATATCCTATCGGATTTAAAAGACCGTTAAGCATCATTACCGTTATAATATAGTATGTTAACCCCTGTTTATTATAGAGGGTATTTCCGAGTCCCACATCGGAATACTCCACCGTGTAATCTATTTTACCATCTATAAAAGAATGTTTCCACCTCACCTTGAGGTAAGGGGAATTCACCTCGAACATGGTATGAAAGGGTGTTCTCTAACCCGAGCCCTCTTTTTTTCTCCCCATCTAGGCTTTCCATCAATTCCCCCGTGCGGACTCCCTGTTCTACCTGGCCCCGCCCTCCCTGCGGTCTCCCGGTCCCCCCACCTCCGACGCGGCAACGCTCCGGCACCCACCTCCTTCGCGACTCCCGGCTCGGCCTCCCTCGCGACGACCGACCTCGCCTCTCTCGGCGCCTCCCTGTCCCGACACAGCCTCCCGCTAGACGCGATCTGCCAGCCCTCTGCATCCGACGCAGCGCCCTACCGGCCCGCCTCCTTCACGACACCCAGCATCTCCCTCCTTACCGCGTGTCGCCCTCCCTGTGCGACGGTCTCCTCCTGGTGCGACGGCTTCGCCCTTCTCGTTGGATCCAGCTCCGTCGCCCTCCCGTGCGAGGCCTCCTCACATCGACCAGTCCCGTCGGCGCCCTCTCACAGCCATCGCGCGCACCAAGAGGGAGGAGCAGCCCTTTCCTGTCAATCGGGACGCCTCTGGAGCCTCCCGATCCCAACGCGGCCCTCCGTCCTTCCCAACGGACCTCTCCCACCCGACAAACCCATCCTGCACGCAGCGATCTCCCTTCGCAGCAACGCCCAACCCCATCTCCCTCCTGCAACATGTCCCTGCCCACCTCTGACGAGGACGACTGGTCCCGCCCTCCTCGGCGCTTCCGGCCACCGCCTCCAACGCGATCACCCACCCTCTAGCAGCTTCCCGGCTTCATCCGGCCCCACCTCCTCGCAGCCCTTCTCGACCCGCCCTACTTGCGGCTTCCCGGTGATCTCCCAGTCACCACCCTCCTCGGCGCTTCTCGGCCCGCCTCCTACGCTGGCCACTATCACCACAACGGATCTCACAGCACCAACGACCCATTTCCAGCGGCCTGCTTCCCGCATGGCGCCCACCGACTCCGTCATGGGTAGCACTTCCGCCCGCGGGACTCCAACACCACCTCCAGTCGTCGGCGCTCCTGCAAGGCCGCCCCCTCGCCTCAGTTGTCGGTCTTCCCACACGACAGCCCCACGCTTCATCCTTCAGTCTTTGCGCCCGCCTGAGCAGTTGTCCCATGCTCCGTCACCGGTCTCAAGTACCTGATACAAACCGGCGCTCTCACCGGAGGAGATTGCATTTATACGATCTTATCGAGGTGCTTTGCCCCCTTCCTCTTCTTCAGCCACCATTGTTCAGACTGGTGGCCCTGCCGCGGGTATCTCTCCTCGGCTGACAGCTTGGATGTTTGACTCTGGTGCATCTGAACATCTCACAGGGGATTCCAGTATGTTAACCACCTATCATCTGCATACAGGTGCCTCTGAAATTACAGTTACTAATGGATCAAAAATCCCCATTGTGGGGTTTGGCACATGCTCAATGACCTCGTCTATTCACCTGGCTTCAGTAACTCATGTTCCTAACAGTCCATTTAATCTTATCTCCGTCAGCAAACTCACCAAAGATTTAAACTATGTTGCTACTTTTACATCTTCTGGTGTTGTTTTTCAAGAGCGGACTACGAATCGAGAACTTGGTCGAGGTCATCTTCGGAATGGGGTGTACATGTTCGATACCCCACCATCTCTTGCTTGCTCATTCACCTCAGCCCATACTCTTCCTACATTCTCGCATTGGTCATCCACCGATTTTCGTCCTACATAAGCTTTGCCTCCAATTCAGTCTTCGTCTTTCCTTCCATTGTGAATCCTGCAAGTTTGTTAAACATCATCGGGTGACGTGTGTTCCTCGACTGGAACCGCATGCCGCGAATCCTTTCGACCTTGTTCATTCCGATGTATTGGGTCCTTGCAGGGTTCCTAATCAGTCCGGGTAAAGTTATTATATTTCCTTTATTGATGACTACTCGTGCATGACATGGCTTTACCTTCTTCATTATCGGTCAGAAGTATTTTCTACTTTTCAGACCTTTTATAATGAAATTCATACTCAATTCTTCACCTCTCTTAAATGTCTCCGCTCCGCCAATAGACGGGAATATTTATCCACTTCCTTTCAGCAGTTTCTCAAGGATAAAGGCGTCATTCATCAGACATCCTGCCCCGACACACCTAAGCAGAATGGAGTGGCCGAGCGAAAATATCGCCATATTCTGAAGACTGCTCGTGCTCTCCTATTCCATATGAAGGTGTTTCTCCTTTTTTGGTCCGAGGTCATCCTGACCGCTACCTACCTCCTAAACTGACTCTCTTCTTCTATCCTTCAGGGAGAGACTCCTTTTCGGACTCTGTTCTCCTCTCTCCCTCCTCACTCACTTCCACTCCGTGTGTTTGGGTGTATGTGTTGTATTCGGGACACTCGTCCCAATCTCTCCAAACTTTCTCCCAAATCACTTCATTGCATATTCCTTGGATATTCTCGCACTCAGCACGAATGTCGGTGCTTCTCTCCCAACTTACGGCGGTATATCATCTCTGCTGATGTGTCGTTTGTTGAGAGCTCTCCTTTCACTCCTCCCTCTCCCCATTCAGACACCACCATCGATAATTGTCTTCCTCTCATCATTCACACAGCTCTGGTGCCCCAATTTGTTGGTCATCGGTTCGGCACTGTCTACTCCCGCCGCCCGTCGACTGTATCCCCCATCCAGGTCGAGGACACCATCGTCCCAGATTCGTCTGATGCTCCTGCTTCGGCTCCAGACGACTTGCCCATTGCTCTACGAAAAGGTACCCGTTCTTGCCAGGATACTCCTATGTATACGTCCTCATACAAGGGTTTTTCCGCTCTAGAGACTATTTATTCCTCGCATGGTTGGCGATGCCAAATCTCACCCTGGATGGCTTCAGGCAATGCAGGGTGAATTGCAGGCTCTGGACGACAATCACACTAGGGATCTGGTCCCCCTTCCAGCAGGCAAACAAGCGGTCGGCAGTAAATGGGTCTATACGGCCCGCCTCAATGCAGATGGCACCCTTCATCGCCTCAAGGCCAAACTTGTGGCGAAGGGCTTTGCTCAAACATATGGTATCGACTGTTTTGATACCTTTTCTCCGGTTGCAAAGATGGCATTTGTTCGATTGTCCATCTCTTTGGCCGCTCATCATCATTGGCCCCCTCATCAACTTGATGTCAAGAATGTCTTTCTCCATGGCTTTCTTGAATAAGAGGTGTATCTGCAGCAGCCTCCAAGATTCCGTGCCTCCGGAGCCGACTCTCATGTCTGCCGACTTCGTCGCTCTCTATATGGCCTCGAGCAGTCTCCTCGAACTTGGTTTGGCCGATTCAGCATCGTCGTCACTACATTCGGGCTCTCTTAGAGTATGAAGAACTACACTGTCTTCTACCGTACGGCGTCCTCCAACTGCATCCTGGTGGTGTATGTTGATGATATCATCATCACTGGGAGCAACTCAACTGGAATCGTCCAGCTAAAGGAGCATCTTCACCCCCACTTTAACACTAAAGATCTCGGTCCACTGACATACTTCCTTGGCATTGAGGTCTCTCGTTCTGCGAACACCATCTTTCTTTGTCAACGGAAATATGTCTTGGATATCTTGCAGGATGCTGGAATTACTCAAGTCAGTCCAATTGACACTCCTCTTCAGCCTGGGGAACGGCCTCTCTATGACAACACGGAACTCTTTTCTCACCTAGAGAGCTACTGTCGTCTTGTGGGAAAACTCAATTATCTCACCATGACGCATCCGAACATTGTCTGCGTTGTTAGCAAAGTTAGCCAATTTATGGAGCATCCGACCAAATCTCAGTGGGATGATCTGCTACGCATTTCGAAATATATCAAGAAAGACCGTGCCCGTGGTCTTCGGTACTCACATCACGATCATCTGAATGTTGAGGCCTTCTGTGATGCCGACTATGTTGGTTGTATTGCTACCCGAAAGTCTACTTTTGGGTTTGTCGTTTTCTTGGCAGGTAACCTCATCTCCTGGCACAGTAAGAAACGGATCGTCGTCTCCAAATCTAGTGCAGATTCTGAATATCGTGTGATGATCACGGTCACTACTGAGATCTTTTGGCTTCGACATCTCCTACATGAGCTTTGCTTCCCGCCACAGACATCTGCTCATATCTGATGTGATAATCAGGCAGCCACGAAGATTGCTTATAATCCCGTATTCCATGAACGAACGAATCGTATCGAGATGGACTGTCGCTTTTTTCACCATCACCTTGAGCAACACCATACCAGTTTCGGCCACATACCAACGGCCGATCAACTTGCCGACATCTTCACCAAAGGTCTCCCGAGAGCTCGTCTGGACTCTCTCAGTACCAAACTAGGTATCCACAGCATCAGCGACCCAGCTTGAGGAGGAGTGTGTATGATCTTATTTGATGTCGTTTTCTTTTTGTGGGACTCTTGGTCCAAGCTGGGCATGTCCAACTTGAGGGAGAGTGTTGAACCCTGATTATTATAGAGGGTATTTCCGAGTCCCACATCGGAATACTCTACCGTGTAATCTATTTTACCCATCTATAAAAGAATGTCTCCGCCTCACCTTGAGGTAAGAGGAATTCACCTCGAACATAATCGTTGAACAGTGATCATATGATTAGTATAAACATAAAGTTTTAACAAATCCAATTGACACGGACAAAGGAAATGATGGCCTCAACCAGTAGGACCGTACCCTATGAAACTCATTTATCGGAGCTTCCGCGGGAGATGGCATCATTGGGCTTTGCCCTTGACCAAGGCCAAACTGAGATCCAACAACTTAAGCATGAGCGAAACCGTTTACGGGAAAAGTTCAAGTTCATCGAGATCACGGCCCAAACCATGTTCGTCGAACCACCCCATAAAAGTCTCACAGTCGCGCACCTTACCCTTAAGGTGTTTGCCGGTGTATTAAAGAGATATATATCAAGGCCCTAGCAATATGAGTATGTACATTATTTTGTATAGAATAATGAATATATTTTCATCCTATTATTGTTACTTTATAAATTATTTTAATTTTGATACAATAAAACACAAATCGTATTTTTGGGTAATATTCAAATTCAATTAAGGAATTTATTTTGATGAATTAATGGATTTTTGAAATAAATAATATTTTAATAAAATATTATTATTAAATAATTTTTTATCAAATATAAATGATCATATAACTTTTATGATGTCAAATGTAATTTTTATAAGGGTTCGAAAACTGTTATTGTCAAAAAACCCAGCATTTCTCGATAAATGCCAATTATTATTTTCAAAGTGAAAATACATATATTTAGAAAATTATTTTGATAAAATGAATATTATTTCTGAAATCAGAACATTAGAATTATCCAAAGGTGAATTTTTTATAATTTTCTGAGACAGTCGATTTTCCAGGTAAAAAATTAAAAACTGTATAAATATACGATGTGTATTATGACATCATAATGCCCCAAAAGTTATGTAATAAATACAATAAAAGGTATCCACAACCAAATCTATGTTTTCCCTTTAAAATAATGTGAATTTAAGTTTATTTGATTAATTTTATAAAGTCATTATGAATTCTCCAAAACCATTAATATATTTTAAGGTTTTAAAATCATTTCTTTAAGAGTATGACTTATTTTCACATCAGCAGGGGTATTATTTTATCAAGTTCGACCATTGGCCTTATAAAATAATGAAAACCACTCCCGTTTGGCAGAAATCATAGACAAAAACCATGGGAAGGTTTGCGGTTTTGGTTATTTTATTATAGAGTCCAAAACCTAAGTTTGAGAAATATCAAAGAAATCTTCACTCATTTCCTATATAAACTTGGAGTCTGCATTTCACATCGGACTTACATGTATTTCACTCAAACTCTCATTTCTCTTGACTCAAAATCCTTATAGCACGTCCTTACTCTGTCCTCCCCTCTCTAGAGTTCTAAGGCGCCCCCAAGCTCTCAAGAAACCCCTCCCAAGCATTTGGAGTCACACACTCAAATAAGGGATCCATTCACCTCTTTATTAAAGTTTATTTATTATCGTATGTCTTCTATTTTCCAATTCCTAATGTTGGGATATGTCTTTTCATATCCCTATTATTGTTCATTTGATGTTCAAATGATGAGATACCCCTTTCTCATCAACCCATTTTTATGAATTTTTAAATGACGCCGTTATGCTGCTAAAATTTCACCGCAATTTTCAATGCCAAAACAATTGTGTAGTGAATATCATACTCATTTCCTATCAAGAGTGTTCACCTTTATACACTTATACTTCTTTGACTTGGGACTTACATGTATGTATTCCACACTCCTTGATCGTGGAATAAAATATGATGATGAATGAAGTCAAGTTGTATGATCTATATGACACACTTAAGCATGAGAATGAAATGAAAGTGACGAGTGCGTTCGGAATTATATAACGCTCCAATGCATTGGGTAATGTTTAGTCTCATGAGACGTCATGTTGGGACAGAGAGTGAACCTGATTCCTTTATGGGACTTTGTTCATCATGATGTCTTGGCATTTAGCCTTGACCTATGTTTATGATGCAGTGTTTTAAGTTATTGTCACATTTCTCATGTTTCCTTTATAATTATCATGTTATATCATGTCTCATTGTTCATGTTTATGATTCTCACTCCTTTTATGCCTCATTGATATGTTTATTGTCTAACATGTATTATCTTCTTCATGTTATGTCATGTTTATTCTCTTACTGAGGTTTATAGCTCACCCATTTCTTATGTATGTCCCCAGGTTATCCCATACAGTTTTAAGTACGAGCAGGTTAAGAAAGTTTTCAATAAAGATGATGTTTTCCTGTTTTAAATTGTTATGTAATGTACCTAATTCTCAAATACACTAGACTTCTCGATCTTTCGGGTTGTATTAAGTGTAATCTTATGTAATAAATCGTGTATTAGTGTAATAAAAAGAGAAGGGTTGTTATAGTTGGTATCAGAGGAAAAGTTTAGTTATTTTTGGATTTAGGATTATAAAACTTCACCGAAAGCCTTAGGAGTAAGACTAAGTATAATAAAACATCCCTAAATTTTGATAAGTATAAAGTGGTTTATCAAACAAATACATCTATGTCTGAATACTACAAGTGAATGTGGCTCTGGCACAGATTTACGTAGAGCTAAAACCCGAAAACACCGCGTTAAGCTAGACTCAATTGGGAACTGATGCACGACAACAGGTCTTGTTGCACACCTGGTTTGACACTTCCAGGGGATATACTTTGATAAATTCATAAGCTCATTACGAACCATTATTAAGTGAACAAAAAAAATGTCCATAAGAATATATGTTAGGAAATAGATCACAGATAACATAGATTGAAGCCTAAAAATTTATAAGTTGAGAAATAAATGTAATTTATAAGTTATCCATTTAATGTCATTGGATTCCCCCTTTATGTGTTTAATAGTTTAAAAATACGCATCCCTAATTTTTCTTTTATTCTAGCCAATGAGCGGAAATAAGAGGAATCGGGTAAACAACCAATGTGAAAGGCAATGTGATGACTGTCCCAACGAAATGCCCAACCCGATGGGAGCGGGAATCGCGAACTTTATGACAATACTGTCTCAACTGACTCAGGTTCTGAATAGAAACCTAGATCAGGGGGAGTGTCCAAATCCCTCTAAGAAAGAACAAACCGCGATTGAGACCTTTATGCGACAAAGGCCTTCGGCTTTCAATGGATCATTTGATCCCTTAATCGCGGAACAATTGATCAACTTCATTGAGAATATCTTCTTCAGCCTTCAATGTTCTGAGCAAGAGAAGGTTCTACTGGTTGTTTATCGTATGGAGGGAGAAGCTGATCAGGGGTGGACATTGATAAAAAATACGAAGCCTGAGGAAGAGATCGAAGCAATGGGGTAGAAGGAATTCCGAAAAATGTTTTTCGATAAATATTTTCCCCGCACTCTCCAACTTAAAATGGAAAGGGATTTTCTGACCCTCAAGCAGAAAGACGACGAATCTATCGAGGCGTACGACGCACACTTCACAAGACATGCATGATACGCCTCCGGTTTTGTCGTTGCCCCCGAATGCAAGGTTGACCGCTTCTTTAGTTGGCTAAAACCTAGTCTACGAAAAGCCCTGGTGATCCGAGACTTTGATAGCTATGAGGAAATTGTCTAATGTGCCCTCAAAGTCGAAATGGAGATCGACGAATCTCAAGGGTATCACGGGGATAAAAAGCGGAAAGTGGAGTTCAATTATGGCAGTCTGATAGAGAAATCTAACGGTTCCAAGAAATTTCAACATCACACTTGTCAAAGGTGCGGAAAGAAGCACCCCAGAAATTGTCTAAGGGGGGTGAGGAGATGCTTTAAGTGCGGGAAGAAAGAACACCTAGCTAACGATTGCCGACAGAAGAAACCCACTAATGCAACGGAGTAAAGGAATGCTTCAATCAACCCTCAACGTATTGTTCATTGCTTCAGCTACAAGTAACCAGGGCACTTTGTAAACCAATGCACTAAACCAAGGGTTTTCGGAGATAACCAACAACCTTCAAGGCAGAAAGGGCGAGCGTTTTCCATCACAACTACTAAGTTGGATCCCGACAACGAAATGGTGACAGGTATACTAGTTATTCATTCAAGAATAGCGAACAACTTTTTGATACTGGTTCTACGCATTCTTTCATTTCACGAAAGTTTAGTAGAACTATTCAAACACCACCACAAACCATGGAAGTAGAGTTCTCGGTGAAAACGGCAAATGGGGCAATTATTGCATCTGAAGTATATAACTTTTCCCCTGTCAAAATTTGCGGGATGAAATTCCGAGCGAACTTTTTCATACTCCCTTTGGTGGAATTTGAGGCAATTCTGGGTATGGATTGACTTTTCCTGTACAGAGCCAACATAAATTGTCGCGAGAAGAAAATCACTCTCCGTATCGCGAATCGACCTCCAATTTTGTACAAGTGCAAGGAGGATGATGAATCTTCTTTAACACCAACACCTCAAACATGGATATTATTGCCCTATGAGCAAGCATATCTCGTTCAAATGATTGAATCTAAGGAAAGAATCATCCTTGAAAACATGCTCATTGTGAGGGAATACGTTGATGTGTTTCCTGAGGAATTGTCCGGTCTTCCACCTAGCCGAAAGGTTGAATTTTCAATCGAGCTTATATCTGGGGCGTTACCATTATCCAAGACTCCGTATAGAATGGTTGTTGTGGAACTTAAGGAGCTGAATAAACAACTAGAAGAGAATCTAGATAAAGGGTTCATACGCCCAAGTGTTTCACCATAGGGTGCACCGTCATCATGAAGAAGGATGGGACAATGCGCTTTTGCATTGATTGTCGTAAGTTCAACAAGATCACAATAAAAAACAAGTATCATCTACCACGGATTGATGACTTGCTCGATCAGCTACGTGGAGCACAATACTTCTCCAGGGTGGATCTGCGGTCGGGATATTACCAAGTTAGGGTGAAGGAGGATATCCCCAAGACTACTTTTCGTACAAGGTACGGGCACTATGAGTTCATAGTAATGTCATTCAGACTCACTAATACTCCAGCAATCTTCATGGACTTGATGAATAGAGTATTTAGGGATTGCCTCAACAAATTTGTGGTAGTCTTTATAAATGATATTCTCATATACTCCAAAAGCAAGGAGGAGCATGAGGAGCATCTGAGCGTTGTGCTAAAGACCTTACAAAAGGAGAAGTTTTATGCCAAATACAGCAAATGTGAGTTCTAGTTGAATGAAGTCTCATTCTTGGAACATATCATTACAAGCAATAGAATATATGTGGACCCTTCAAAGACAGAAGCAATTGAAGGATGGTCGAGGCCAACATCTGTGACAGATATCCTTAGTTTCTTTGGATTAGCTAGGTAATATCGACGATTTGTGAGAAATTTCTCACAATTATCAAATCCTCTTACCAAGCAAACTCGAAAGGGAGTCAAGTTAGCTTGGAATGATGAATGTGAAGAGAGCTTCAAGAAGTTGAAAAAGAGGGTTATCCTTGCACCTGTACTCACACTACCCACAACTGGATAACTTTTCACGGTATTCAGTGATGCATCAAAGAAGGGATTGAGCTGTGTGTTAATGCAGAATGACAAAGTCATAGCCTACACTTCAAGGCAGTTGAAAGTTCACGAACAGAACTACCCAACGTATGATCTGGAGTTGGCTGCAGTGATCTTCGCTTTGAAAATATGACAGCATTATCTCTTTGAGGAGAAGTGTGAAATATATACGGATCACAAAAGCCTAAGTATATAATCACACAGAAATAAATGAATATGCGCCAACGAAGATGGTTAAAGCTGATCAAGAACTATGACTGTTCAATTCACTACCATCCTGGGAAAGCGAATAAAGTGGGAGACGCTCTAAGTAGAAAGGATCCAACAATTTTATCATTGATGAGTGTTGGAGTCTGCATCCTACATCGAACTTGAGGTCCGGTGTGGTCTTTAGTATTTCTTATAAAAGAACCTCAAGGCCTCTTTTAGAGAGTGTCTTGGGGGTTCGGGTCTACCTCATTTTATCATTCTACATGGTATCAGAGGAAACCTAATCCCGAGCCCTCCCTCCCATTTTATTTTTCCCCGTCTAGGATTTCTAAATCATTTTTCTCCCCCGTGGGGGGCGACGGCCCCCCATGTAGGGCTGGGTTTATTTTCTACTGCTGCCCCTCCGGGCTCGTTTCCCAGCCGACCAACCGGTTATGCCCGGCCTCCCGGTTTTGTGCGGCGGATCCCTCCCTCACGGCGGCTCCTTCCCCGGCGTCCCCTACCCGCTGCGCGCGGCATCTCCGCCCTAGGTCGCGGCTCCCCTCCCACCTCTCGATCCTGACGTTGTCACCCGCCCTCCTCGCGGCGACTCCCACTCCCGCCGGCATCCCCTACTCCCCATCCCGATGAGGCTTCTCCCGCGATGTTGTTCCTCGCAGGCCTTCTTCTGGATCGCGCTACGCGATCGGCCCCTCTTCCAGCGGGATCCCGCCGGCCAGCCTCCCTGTGTAACGGCTCCTCCGTCGCGTATCCCTGCTCAGCCCGGCCCCGCCTCCCTACTTCTCTCCCGCGGCTCCTTCCTCCCACCCGATCCTAGCGGCCCCTTCCTCCCGTCGCGATCCCGACGGCTTTCCCTCCCTCCAGGCGATCCCGACAGCCTTCCCTCCAGACGGCGCCCCTCCCGCTCGAGAATCCTCCCCCCGCGGCTCTCTCTAATTATTCCCGCCAACTCTCTCTAATAGTACCCTCTGCGCCGACCTTTTTCCCCCCTGCGACGGCCTCTTGTGCACCGTAGTGGTGCACCAGCACTCTGCTCCCTCCATGTCGCCCCCCCTCCTCCTACGGCAGCCCCGCCTCCATGTCGAACTCCTCCTTTTCCAGCGACGACTCTTATCTGCCACCTATCCAGTGCGCCGAAACCTCCAGTGCCCCTTCGCCTCCCTCGCCTGCTCTCCTGGGATGGAGCCCTCCTGCGCTGCTCTACCGGCTGTCGCCTCCCTGTACGTCGGCACGCCCTTGCGCTTCCACCACCATGGCGCAGCACCTCAACCGCATCAGATCGGACCCTTTGGCGCCGCCAGATCCCGCAATGATTCTGCGGAATCCCCGCCTCCCGTCGTCGGCCCCGCAAGTGCGGCTTTCCCGATGCTAGTGTAGTTTTCCCGGCGTATCATCGACCAGCCCCACTAGTGCGGCATTCCTGACACTCCGTCAACCGGCCCGGTCTGTGTGGTTCCTCTGTTGTGCCCGCGACAACTTCATTCATCCATCATCCTGAGGGGGAGCTGCGATCTTGAGGGGGAGCTACGATCGTCGCTTGTTTCTTTTTATTTCGTCTTGTTTTGTCATCAAGCTGGGTATGTCCAACTTGAGAGGGAGTGTTTGCAGTCTTTTGATTGCTTTGTTTTTCATTGGTTTGATTTGGTCTCTTTTCTTTATGTGTCCAAGCTAGGTACACCTAGCTTGAGGGGGAGTGTTGAAGTCTGCATCCCACATCGGACTTGAGGTCCGGTGTGGTCTTTAGTATTTTCTATAAAAGAACCTCAAGGCCTCCTTTAGAGAGCACCTTGGGGATTCGGGTTTCTCCTATTTTATCATTCAACAATGAGAATTAAGAGAGAACTTATCTTCTTAGACTTAAAAAGGATGGACATAGGAATTATAAAGGAAGGAACATCATCAATCATTTCACAAATGATTGTTCAATCGTCCCTTCTAGAGAGGATAAAGGATGCTCAAAGAAATGATGTAGGAATTCAGAAGATAGTGGAAACTTTAAGAAAAGAAAAATCTTCGGAGTTCAATCTTAATGAAGAATGAGTTGTGAGATTTGGGTCACGACTATGTGTACCATCAAATCCTGAGTTAAAAAAGGACTTGTTGGATGATACACATAACTCTACCTTCTCTATCCATCCTGGAAGCACGAAGATGTATCGAGATCTCCGAGAGCACTATTTATGACAACCCTGCTTTTATTACAAACTTAAACATTATTTATTACATAAACTATTCACTTGATACAACATGGAAGATTGAGAGGTCTAGTGTCTTTGGGGCTTACGATCATTACATAACAACTTAAAACATGAAATACAACATCTTTATTGAAAACT
This sequence comes from Viscum album, assembly GCA_963277665.1. NCBI lineage: Eukaryota > Viridiplantae > Streptophyta > Magnoliopsida > Santalales > Viscaceae > Viscum > Viscum album. Next base: position 282,753,098 of record OY728151.1, on the reverse strand, counting down.
TCTTTTACATGACCACTACATTCCCTCGTACTTAGCATTACATGGGATAACCTGAGGACATGCATAAGAAAAGGGTGAGCTATAAAGCCCAGTAAGGAAATAAACATGGAATACATGAGAAGTACAATACATGTCAGACAATAGGCATATCAATAGGGCACAAGAGAAACATGGACATAAAGGCATGATAAAGCATGATAATCATAACATGGAAATGTGGCAACAACACTTAACATGGAATTAACATGAGCCAAGGCCCATTGTACATGAAGCATGAGTAAAACCTCATTGCACATGAAGCACGAGTAAACCCTCGTTGCACTTGAATTAGCATGAGTCAACACTCATTGCACATGACGTATCATGATACTATACTTTACCCAATACATTGGAGCGTTATAAGGGCGCACCCTTCTTAAACATTTCATTTCATGCATAAATGTGTCACATGGATCATAAAACATGGATTCATAAAACATAATCATTTATTCCACGACAAAGGAATGTGGAATGAAACTTTATAATTAATAAGTAAATGTGCATGAAGGTGAATACCCTTGATGGAGAAATGGGCATGATATTCACTACACAATGGCATTGGCTTAGAAAATTGGTACAATTTCGGCAGCGTAACGACGTGATATAAGAATTCATAAAAATAGTTGATGAGAGAGAAAGGGGTGTCTCATCATATCTACATGAAATGGACAGTAAGGGGGTCATATAGATACATGTCCCAACAATTGTAATAGAATTTAGATTCATGATACAAAAGTATTGTTTGAATGTAAAATGAGGAGAGAGAAGTTCCTTTCGGAATTTCGGCATAGTAACGGGTGTACATGGAAGGCATTTAATGAGAGAGAAAAGGGTATCTCATCATTCAAACAATAAGAGGGCAGTATGGGAAGGTGTGAAACCATACCCCAGCATTTATAATTGAAATTAAAAAGGCATAACAATATTAAGAAAATTGGACAAAAAAGTGAAAGGAAGAAAAACTCTTACGTGGAAGTGTGCTTCTAAAAGCTTGAGAGAGACTTGAGAGAGGCTTCTTGGGAGATTGGGGCACCTTGGAAGGATTCTAGATAGAGTAGGGCAGAGGTTGGACGAACTCTAAAGACTTTGAGTGAGGAGAAAGTGGGAGCTTGGGTGGGTTTATATAGGAAAGGTGAGTGAATTCTTTATTATTTAGGTTTGGAACCCCTTACATTAAACTAATCCAAACCACAAATCAGCTCATGGTTTTTGCCCATGGTTTTTGGAAAAGGGGAGAGGAAAACAATATTTTATAAGGCCAAAGTCCGAACTTCTTAAAATAATGGGGTTGCTTATGTGGAGGTGAGTCACACTCTCATAGAAAATAATTTAAAAAGACAAGATGTTTAATAAGTCTTGAGGGGTCCATTAATGCTTTGTAAAATAAGTCAAACAAACCCAAAATCACATTATTTTAATGGTAAAACATATATTGGCCGAACATAAAGCTTATAGTATTTTATTACATCACTATTGGGTCATTATGATGTCATAAAACACATTATATATTTAAACGGTATTTAATTTTTACCCAAAAATTTGATTGTCTCAAAAAATTATGAAAAATTCACCGTTGGATAATTTCGACATCCTGATTCCAGAAATAACATTTATTTTATCTAAATAATTTTCTAAATATGTTAATTTTCACTTTTAAAATAAAAACCGACATTTATCGAAAATTCACGTGTTTTGATAAAAATGACTTTCAAACCTTAATAAAAATTACAATTGCATTCATAAAATTATAAGATCATTTATATTTAATAAAAATTAATTTAATAATAATAATAATATTTTATTAAAATATTATTTAATTCAAAAATCCCTTAATTTAATAAAATGGAATTCTTAATTAAATAATAACTAAAAACACTATTTGTACTTTAAAAACTATTTACAATGTATCAATAATGACAAGAAAGTATATTCATTATTATATACAAAAAATAATGTACATGAACATAGTACTATCAATTTGTTACATAACCCCTTAAAACAGCCGCATAAGACCTAAGGGTAAGGTGTGCGATGGTGACAGACTCTTGGAGTGGCTCAGATAACATTGCTCGAGTGGTAATCTCTATCAACTTCCACTTTTCCCGTAGACGGTCCCGTTCGAGCTTGACATGATGAAGCTCAGCTTGGACTTGGTCAAGAGCGAAACCCAAGGACGCCACCTCTTTTCCGAGTTCCGACGAATGGGCTTCGTATGGAGCAATTCTACTGGATGAGATTATCGCTTCTTTTGTCTGAGTAAATTGGATTTGTTAAAGCCCTATATTTATACTAATCATGTGATCACTATTCAACGGCTATATTAGCAACGGTCAAAATTATTAACATAAAACCAAAGAAGTTGACATTTTATATAAACATTTTACATAAAGAGACATTTAATTAGATCAAGTGGGATTTCCATTAATGAAACTTTGAGTCGTTACAATATTCCCCCCTTTAAAAATTTCGCCCTCGAAATTTCCTTTTCCCACACTAAAACAGATGTGGGTAACTCAGCTTCATCATTTCCTCCGATTCCCAAGTCGCTTCTTCAAACATGTGGTTTCGCCACAACACCTTGACGAGGGGCATTGTCTTATTTCGTAGAACTTTTTCTCTACGATCTAAGATCTTCACTGGTTGCTCCTCATAAGAAAGATCATCCTCCAACTGTACCACCTCAGAAGAGAGTACATGTGAAGGGTCCGGTATGTACTTCCTTAAGAGGGATACATGAAAGACATCATGTACTTTGGCCATGATAGGTGAAAGTGCTAGTCGATAGGCCACAACCCCAACACGATCAAGAATCTCGAAGGGGCCGATGTACCTTGGACTTAACTTCCCTTTCTTTCCAAATCTCGTGACCTTCTTCCACGGAGATATGCGTAGAAAAACCATGTCTCCAACTTTAAACTCAAGGTCTCGTCGACGGTTATCTGCATAACTCTTTTGTCGACTCTGGGCTGCCTTGATATATTGTTGAATGGTTTTCACCTTCTCCACCATTTCTTCGACCATTTCTGGTCCAAGCAGCTTACGTTCACCGACCTCATCCCAAAATGCCGGTGTTCTGCACCTTTTCCCATACAGGGCTTCATATGGTACCATTTGGATGCTCGAGTGGAAAATGTTATTATAAGAGAACTCAACCAGAGGAAGATGTTGATCCCATCCTCCTTTAAAATCCATTGAGCACACTCTCAACATGTCCTCAAGTGTTTGGATAGTCCGCTCGGATTGGCCATCAGTTTGAGGATAATAGGCCGTACTGAAGTTCAGTTCAGTATTCAGAGCATGTTAAAGACTCTTCCAAAACTTAGAGGTGAATCTTGGATCTCGGTCAGACACAATAGATAGTGGTACTCCATGCAGCCTTACCACTTCCCTAATATATATCCGTGTCAGTTGATCCAATGAGAAATCCTCTCGAATAGCAATGAAGTGTGCAGTCTTTGTAAGACGATCCACAACCCAGATTGCATTGTTGCCTTTGGATGTCCTCAGAAGTCTAGTGACAAAGTCCATGGTGATGTTCTCCCATTTCCATTCTGGTATGGGCAATAGTTGCATCATCCCCTTAGACTTCTGCCTCTCTGCCTTCACTTGCTGGCACACCAGGCACTTTGATGTATAAACAGCGATCTCCTTCTTCATATTATCCCACCAAAAGTTTTCTCGGAGATCTCGATACATCTTTGTGCTCCCTGGGTGAATAGAGAAATTTGAACTATGTGCATCATCCAAAAGTTCCTTCTTCAGCTCCGGACTTGATGGAACACATAGTCTTTTCTCAAATCGCACAATTCCTTCTTCATTAACATTAAACTCCAAGGATTTCCCTTTTTCGATAGCTTCTACTTTTTCCTGAATTCCCACATCATCCTTTTGAACATCCTTTAACCTTTCCAAAAGAGACGGTTGAGCAATCATTTGTGAAAGGATTGATGATGTTCCCTTCTTTATGATTCTCATGTCCATCTTCATCAAGTCTAAGAAGATTGGATCCTTCTCAATTTTCATCATTGATAGAATTGTTGGGTCCTTTCTACTTAGTGCATCTGCCACCTTGTTCGCTTTCTCAGGGTGGTAATGTACTGAACAGTCGTAATCTTTGATGAGCTCTATCCATCTTCTCTGGCGCATATTAAGCTCTTTATGTGTGAATATATATTTAAGACTCTTGTGGTCAGTATATATCTCACATTTCTCCCCATAGAGATAATGCCGCCAGATTTTCAAGGCAAAGATCACCGCCGCAAACTCCAGATCATGCGTTGGATAGTTTCGCTCATAGATTTTCAACTACCTTGAGGCATAGGATATCACTTTATCATTCTGCATCAGCACACAGCCCAATCCCTTCTTCGAAGCATCACTAAATACCACAAAAATTTCTCCACTTGTGGGTAAAGTGAGCACGGGCGCAGTGATAAGTCTCCTTTTCAACTCCTTGAAGCTTTCTTCGCATTCATCACTCCAAGAAAACTTTACTCCCTTTCGAGTTAGCTTGGTAAGAGGGTTGCACAATCGTGAGAAATTTCTCACAAATCGTCGATAATATCCAGCTAACCCCAAGAAGCTACGGATATCCGTTACCGATGTTGGCATCGGTCATCCCTCAATTGCATCTGTTTTGGAAGGATCCACAGATATCTCATTGTTTGTGATGATATGGCCCAAGAATGAGACCTCCTTCAACCAGAACTCACACTTGTTGTACTTTGCATAGAGCTTCTCCTTGCGCAAAGTCTCTAGTACAGTTCTTAAATGCTCCACATGATCCTCCTTGGTTTTGGAGTATATTAGAATATCATCTATAAAGACTACCACAAATTTGTCTAGGTAATCTCTAAAGACTTTATTCATCAAGTCCATGAAGATTGCTGGAGCATTAGTGAGTCCGAAAGGCATTGCTATGAATTCATAGTGCCCGTATCTTGTACGAAAAGCAGTCTTGAGGACATCTTCCTTCTTCACCCTTACTTGATAATATCCCAACCGCAAATCTACCTTGGAGAAGTATTGTGCTCCACGCAGCTGATCAAACAAGTCATTGATTCGTGGGAGAGGATACTTGTTTTTTATCGTGATTTTGTTAAGTTCACGATAATCGATGCAAAGCCGCATTTACCTATCCTTCTTCTTGACGAAGAGAACTGGTGCACCCCATGGTGAAGCACTTGGGCGTATAAACCCTTTATCCAGATTCTCCTGTAGTTGTTTCTTCAGCTCTTCAAGCTCCACGACAGCCATTCTATATGGAGTCTTAGATATTGGTAGCGCCCCTGGTATAAGTTCAATTGAGAATTCAACATCTCTTCTAGGAGGAAGACCAGACAGTTCCTCGGGAAACACTTCAGCGAATTCCCTCACAATAGGCATTTCTTCAAGGATGGTTTCTTCCTTGGACTCAATCATCTGAGCCAGATACGCGTGCTCATAGGGCAGTAATATCCATGCTTGAGATGATGGAGCTAAAGGAGATTCATCTTCCTCCTTACACTTGTAAAGAATCGGGGGGTCGATTCTCCATATGGAGTGTGATTTCTCTCTCCCGACAATTTATGTTGGCTCTATATAAGGAAAGTCAATCTATGCCAAGAATTGCATCAAATTCCACTAGAGGGAGTATGACGAGGTTCGCCGGGAAATTCAATCCACAAATTATGACAGGGGAGGAGTTATATTCATGGGATGCAATGATTGCCCCATTTGTCGTACTCACCGACATCTTCACTTCCATGATTTGTGGTGGTGCTAGGATTGTTTTACTAAACTTTCGAGATATAAAAGAATGTGTAGAACCTGAATCAAGAAGTACGTTCGCTATTCTTGAATGAATAACTAGCGTACCTGTCACCACTTCATTGTCGGGGTTCACTTCGGCAGAAGTGATGGCAAAAACTTTTCCTTGCTGCCTTGGAGGTTGTTGGTTGCCTCTGAAAACCCTTGGATTAGGGCACTGATTTGCAAAATGCCCCGGTTCTTTGCAGTTGTAGCAATGAACAATGCGTTGAGGTTCGAACGGAGCGTTCCTCTCCTCTGTCGCAGCCGCGGGTCTTTCTTACCGACAGTTAACAGTTAGGTGCCCTTCTCTTCCACACCTAAAGCATTTCCTCGTCCCCTTGAGGCAATTTTCAGGGTGCTTCTTTCCGCACTTTTGGCAAGTGGGGTGCTGGATCTTCTTAACACCGTTGGATTTATCCATCGGACCGCCAGCATTGAAGTACACCTTACGCTTCTTGTCCCCATGATACCCCTGTGATTCCCCGATCTCAATTTCGACCTTGAGGGGACATCGGACAATTTCCTCATAGCTGTCGAAGTCACGGATCGTTAATGCTTTCCGTAGGCTAGGCTTCAGCCCACCAAAGAAGCGGTCAACCTTGCATTCGGGGGTAACGACAAAGCCGGAAGCGTATCGTGCAAGCCTTGTGAAGTTTGTCTCGTACGCTCCAACAGATTCTTCTTCTTTTTGCTTGCGGGAAAGGAAGTCCCTTTCCATCTTAAGCCGGAGAGTGCGCGGAAAATATTTATCAAAAAACATCTTCTGGAAATCCTTCCATTCCAACGCCTCGATCTCCTCCTCAGGCTTCGTATTTTTGATCAACGTCCACCATTGATCAGTTTCACCCTCCATACGATAAGCCGCCAGGAGAATCTTCTCTTGTTCAGAACATTGAAGAATGGAGAAGATCTTTTCAATGGAGTTGATCCATTGTTCAGCGATCGTGGGATCGGATGATCCACTAAAAGTAGGAGGCCTTTGTCTCATGAAGCTCTCGATAGCGACTTGTTCCTTCTTAGGGGGGTTTGGACGTTCCTCTTGACCCGTGTTTCTATTCATCGCGATTCCCGCTCCCATTGGATTGGGCATCTCATTAGTACAGTCATCACACTGATCTTCACATCGGTTGTTAGCCCGAGTCCTCCTATTACCGGCCATTGGCTGGAATAAAAGGAAAGTTAGGGAGGTAACACATAAAGGGTAATCCAAAGACAAAAGTTGATGACTTATAAATAAACTTTTATTTCCTTAACTCATGAGTCTATAGGCTTCAATCTAGGCTTTTCATGATCTACTTTCTAACATATATTCTTAGGGGCATTTTTTTTTTAATTCCCTTAATAAGGGTTCATACTAAGCTTGTGAATTTATCAAAACATATCCGCCGGGAGTGTCGTAACCAAGAGTGCAGCAAGACCCGTTGTCGTGCACCAATTCTCGTTCGAGTCTAGCTCAAAGCGGTGTTTTCGGGTTTTACCCTCAGAGCCGCCTCTACCTGCTCGTATCCAGACAGGGATGTATTTGTTTGATAAACCACTTACTCAGTACTTACCAAAACTTAAGGATGTTTTTATTATACATAGTCTTGTCTCTAAGGCTTTACTAGGGTTTTCTAATACTAATCCCAAAAATAACTAAACCTATCCTCTGATACCAACTATGACAACCCTGCTTTTATTACAAACTTAAACATGATTTATTACATAAACTATTCACTTGATACAACATGGAAGATCGAGAGGTCTAGTGTCTTTGGGGCTTAGGATCATTACATAACAACTTAAAACATGAAATACAACATCTTTATTGAAAACTTCATTTACATGACCACTACATTCCCTCGTACTTAACATTGCATGGGATAACCTAAGGACGTGCATAAGAAAAGGGTGAGTTATAAAACCCAGTAAGGGAATAAACATGGAATACATACATGAGGAGTACAATACATGTTAGACAATAGGCATATCAATAGGGCACAAGAGAAACATGGACATAAAGGCATGATAAAGCATGATAATCATAACATGGAAATGTGGCAACAACGCTTAACATGGAATTAGCATGAGCCAAGACCCATTGCACATGAAGCATGAGTAAAACCTCATTGCACATGAAGCACGAGTAAACCCTCATTGCACTTGAATTAGCATGAGTCAACACTCATTGCACATGACGTATCATGATACTATACTTTACCCAATGCATTGGAGCGCTATAAGGGCGCACTCTTCTTAAACATTTCATTTCATGCATAAGTGTGCCACATGCATCATAAAACATGGATTCATAAAACATAATCATTTATTCCACGACAAAGGAATGTGGAATGAAACTTTATAATTAATAAGTAAATGTGCATGAAGGTGAATACCCTTGATGGAGAAATGAGCATGGTATTCATTACACAATGACATTGGCTTAGAAAATTAGTGCAATTTCGGCAGCGTAACAGCGTGATATAAGAATTCATAAAAATGGTTGATGAGAGAGAAAGGGGTGTCTCGTCATATCTACATGAAATGGACAGTAAGGGGGTCATATAGATACATGTCCCAACAATTGTAATAGAATTTAGATTCATGATACAAAAGTATTGCTTGAATGTAAAATGAGGAGAGAGAAGTTCCTTTCGGAATTTCGGTATAATAACGGGTGTACATGAGAGGCATTTAATGAGAGAGAAAATGGTATCCCATCATTCAAACAATAAGATAGCAATATAGGGAGGTGTGAAACCATACCCCAGCATTTATAATTGAAATTAAAAGGGCATAACAATATTAAGAAAATTGGACAAAAAAGTGAAAGGAAGAAAAACCCTTACTTGAAAGTGTGCTTCCAAAGGCTTGAGAGAGGCTTGAGAGAGGCTTCTTGGGAGATTGGGGCACCTTGGGAGGATTCTAGAGAGAGTAGGGCAGAGGTTGGACGAACTCCAAAGGCTTTGAGTGAGGAGGAAGTGGGAGCTTGGGTGGGTTTATATAGGAAAGGTGAGTGAATTCTTTATTATTTAGGTTTGGAACGCCTTACATTAAACTAATCCAAACCACAAATCAGCTCATGGTTTTTGCCCATGGTTTTTGGAAAAGGAGAGAGGAAAACAATATTTTATAGGGTCAAAGTCCGAACTTCTTAAAATAATGGGGTTGCTTATGTGGAGGTGAGTCACACTCCCATGGAAAATAATTTAAAAAGACAAGATGTTTAATAAGTCTTGAGGGGTCCATTAATGCTTTGTAAAATAAGTCAAACAAACCCAAAATCACATTATTTTAATGGTAAAACATATATTGGTCGAACATAAAGCTTATAGTATTTTATTACATCACTATTGGGTCATTATGATATTATAAAACACATTATATATTTAAACGGTATTTAATTTTTACCCAAAAATTTGACTGTCTTAAAAAATTATGAAAAATTCACCGTTGGATAATTTCGACGTCCTGATTCCAGAAATAACATTTATTTTATCTAAATAATTTTCTAAATATGTTAATTTTCACTTTTAAAATAAAAACCGACATTTATCGAAAATTCACGTGTTTTGACAAAAATGGCTTTCAAACCCAATAAAAATTACAATTGCATTCATAAAATTATAAGATCATTTATATTTAATAAAAATTAATTTAATAATAATAATAATATTTTATTAAAATATTATTTAATTCAAAAATCCCTTAATTTAATAAAATAGAATTCTTAATTAAATCATAACTAAAACACTATTTGTACTTTAAAAACTATTTACAATGTATCAATAATGACAAGAAAGTATATTCATTATTATATACAAAAAATAATGTACATGAACATAGTACTAGCGATTTGTTACATAACCCCTTAAAACAGCCGCATAAGACCTAAGGGTAAGGTGTGCGATGGTGACAGACTCTTGGAGTGGCTCAGATAACATTGCTCGAGTGGTAATCTCTATCAACTTCCACTTTTCCCGTAGACGGTCCCGTTCGAGCTTGACATGATGAAACTCAATTTGGACTTGGTCAAGAGCGAAACCCAAGGACGCCACCTCTTTTCCGAGCTCCGACAAATGGGCTTCGTATAGAGCAATTCTACTGGATGAGGTCATCGCTTCTTTTGTCTGAGTAAATTGGATTTGTTAAAGCCCTGTATTTATACTAATCACGTGATCACTGTTCAACGGCTATACTAGCAACGGTCAAAATTATTAACATAAAACCAAAGAAGTTGACATTTTATATAAACATTTTACATAAAGAGACATTTAATTAGATCAAGTGGGATTTCCATTAATGAAACTTCGGGTCGTTACACTATTGGTGGGACAATATGAAGAAAGAGATCACGGAATATACATCAAGATGTCTTGTATGTCAGCAAGTGAAGGCAGAAAGACAAAAATCCAAAGGATTGATGTAACCATTACTCATACCTACATGAAAATGGGAAAACATCACCATGAACTTTGTCACTGGTCTTCCGAAGACATCAAGGGGAAATAATGTTATCTGAGTTGTGGTTGATCGTCTTACAAAGACTGCACACTTCATTGCGATTCGAGAGGACTTCTCACTCGATCAACTTGCAAGGATATACATTAGAAAAGTGGTGAGGTTGCATGCAACACCACTATCGATTGTATCCGATCGAGACCCCCGATTTACTTCCAAGTTATGGAAGAGTCTCCAACACGCTCTAAATACTGAGTTGAACTTCAACACGGCTTATTACCCTCAAACTAATGGTCAATTTGAGCAGACTATCCAGACACTTGGGGATACGTTGAAAGCATGCTCAATTGACTTCAAAAGAGGATGGGACCAATATCTTCCTCCGGTCGAGTTCTCATACAATAACAGTTTCCACTCAAGCATCCAAATTTCTCCTTATAAAACCATTTTTATGGGAAGAGGTGCAGAACACCTGCATGCTGGGATGAAGTTGGGGAATGAAAACCGCTAGGTCCTGAAATGGTCGAGGAAATGGTAGAAAAGGTTAAGAGCATTCAGCAGAACATCAAGGCTGCTCATAGTCAACAGAAAAGTTATGCTGACAGTTGTCGACGAGACCTAGAGTTTGATGTTGGAGACATGGTATTACTCCGCATATCTCCATGGAAGAAAGTGACAAGATTTGGGAAGAAGGGAAAGCTTAAACCAAGATACATCGACCCCTTTGAGAACTTTGATCGCATCGGAGCAGTGGTCTATCGACTAGCACTTTCACCTAACCTATCTCAAGTACATGATGTATTTCATGTATCTCTCTTGAGAAAGTACATATCAGACCTCTCACATGTACTCAATCCAGAGGTGTTACCATTGGAGAATGATCTTTCCTATGAAGAGCAGCTGGTGAAAATCTTAAATCTTATAGACAAAGTTCTACGAAATAGGACAATGCATCTTGTCAGAGTGCTATGGAGAAACCACGAGTTTGAAGAAGCGGGGTGGGAACCGAAGGAGGTAATGAAACAGAGTTACCATCATCTGTTTTAGTGTGGGAAATGAAAACTTCAAGGGCGAAATTTCTGAAGGGGGGGAGATTGTAACGACCCGAACTTTTATAAATGAAATTTCTCTTGCAATTTAATTAAACGTATTATTATATATTATGGTTATAGAAAACACATGCACTTATTTGGTTTTATTATATCCTATAGAATTTAAAAGACCGTTAAGCATCATTACCGTTGATAATATAGTCGTTGAGCAGTGGTCATATGATTAATATAAATATAGGGTTTTAACAAATCCAATTGACACAGACAAAGGAAGTGATGACCTCAACCATTAGGATTGTACCTTATGAAACTCATTTATCGAAGCTTACGAGTGAGATAGTATCACTGGGTTTTGCCCTTGACCAAGCCCAAGCTGAGATCTAATAACTTAAGCATAAGCGAAACCGTTTACGGGAGAAGTTCAAGCTCATCGAGATCACGGCTCAAACCATGTTTGTCGAACCAACCCATGAAAGTCTCACAATCGCGCACTTTACCCTTCGGGCGTTTGCTGGTGTATTAAAGGGATATGTATCAAGACCCTAGCAATATGAGTATGTACATTATTTTGTATAGAATAATTAATATATTTTCATCCTATTATTGTTACTTTATAAGTGATCTAATATTAAAATTCAATTAAGGAATTTATTTTGATGTGTTAATGGATTTTTGAAATAAATAATATTTGAATAAAATATTATTATTAAATAATTTTTTATCAAATATAAATGATCATATAATTTTTATGATGTCAAATGTAAATTTTATAAGGGTTCGAAAACTGTTATTGTCAAAAAACTCAGCATTTCTTAATAAATGTCGATTATTATTTTAAAAGTGAAAATACATATATTTAGAAAATTATTTTGATAAAATGAATATTATTTCTGGAATCAGAACGTCAAAATTATCCAACGGTGAATTTTTCATAATTTTTGAGACAGTCGAATTTTCGAGTAAAAAATTAAATACAGTATAAATATACGGTGTGTATTATGGCATCATAATGACCCAAAAGTGATGTAATAAATATTATAAAATATATCTACAACCAAATCTATGTTTTCTCTTTAAAATAATGTAATTTTAAGTTTATTTGATTAATTTCATAAAACCATTATGAATCATCCAAAACCATTAATATATTTTAAGGTTTTAAAATCAATATTTTAAGAGTATGACTTACTTCCACATCAGAAATGGTATTATTTTATTAAGTTCGGTCTTTGGTCTTATAAAATAATGAAAATCCATTTGATAAAAACCATGAGCAAAAACCATGAGAAAGTTTGTGGTTAGTTATTATATTATATAGAATTCAAAACCTAAGTTTGAGAAATATTAAAGAAATCCTCACTCATTTTCTATATAAACTCATCCAAACTCTCATTTCTCTTCACTCAAAATCCTTAAAACACGTATTTACTTTGCTCTCCCCTCTCTAGAGTCCTCTCAATGTGCCCTCAAGCTCTCAAGAAGCCTCTCCCAAGCATTCGGAGTCACGCATTCAAGTAAGGGATCCTCTCATTCTCCTCTTTATTGAAGTTTATTTATTATCGTATGTCTTCTATTTTCCGATTCCTAATGTTGAGATATGTCTTTTCATGTCCCTATTATTGATGGTTTGATGTCCAAATGATGAGAGACCATTTTCTCTCTCATCAGCCCGTTTTTTATGAATTTTTAAGTGACGTTGTTATGCTGCCGAAATGTCACCGTGATTTTTCATACCAAAATAATTGTGTAGTGAATATCATACTCATTTCCTATCAAGGGTGTTCACCTTTATACATTTATACTTCTTTGACTTGGGAATTACATGTATATATTTCACACTCCTTGATCGTGGAATAATATATGATGATGAATGAATTCATGTTGTATGATCTATGTGGCACACTTAAGCATGAGAATGAAATGAAAGTGACGGGTGCGCCCGGAATTATATAGCACTTCAATGCATTGGGTAATGTTTAGTCTAATGAAACGTCATGTTGGGACAGGGAGTGAACCTGATTCCTTTATGGGACTTTGTCCATCATGATGTCTTAGCAGTTAGTTTTTACCTATGTTTATGATGCAGTGTTTTAAGTTGTCACATTTCCTATGTTTCCTTTATGATTATCATGTTATATCATGTCTCATTGTTCATATTTATGATTCTCACTCTTTTTATGTCTCATTGATATGTCTATTGTCTAACATGTATTATCTTTTTAATGTTATGTCATATTTATTCTCTTACTGAGGTTTATAGCTCACTCCTTTCTTATGTATGTCCTCAGGTTATTTCATGCAGTTTTAAGTGTGAGCATGTTAAGAAAGTTTTCAATAAAGATGGTGTTTTCTTGTTTTAAATTGTTATGTAATGTACCTAACTATCAAAGACACTAGACTTCTCGATCTTCCGGGTTGTATTAAGTGTAATCTTATGCAATAAATCATATATTAATGGGTAATAAGAAGAGAAGGGTTGTTATATTCACGGTTCCAACTAGAGAAGCTCGATATGTAGCAATGGAGTCACATCGAGGAGTTCGTTAGAGATCTACAATGATGACACCTGTAATGGGTGTGATGTATCATGTCAATGTCAGCGTGAATGATCTAATGCAGATGGTGATCTGACTACGATGGAATTGATTTGACGGATTTGATCGTGGCGGAGTCGATGACGGTGGAGTTGAAAAATCACCATGGTGATGGTGGTGGGAGATGATGATGGAGTATTCAAATTTTAAATCAAGATGGAGATTGTTGGGATATTTTGATTTTGAAATTTGAATATGAGAGATAAAATAATAAAAGAGTTTGAAAATGAGAGATACGTGCGAAATAAGATATGAAAAAGAAAAGATGTTTTTTCTTATTTTTTTGAGGGGTGGTGTGCACCTCTATACATATGGGGACGTGATAAAGAATAAGAGGCAGAGTTGGCCAAGATGTAGTCGTTGGGGGAGAACCGGAAGGGGGTGACGCCTTTGTGGTAGCCCAATTGTCGATGACGGTGTATCGACAGTGGAAAACGAAGCGACAATGATGGCGAACGATGGCAACAATTGCGTGTCGACGAGAACGAATGAAGCATCAACGATGGGGTGCGAAAAAGGTGATGATTGTGTCATCTATCGAAAGTCTTCCTGACTGCGGATATCAGGCGGCGTGTTCCGGCTTCCAAGATCAACGGTACTATGAAATGATATGTTCATTGATATGTGAAAAATGTGTTCGGATGCTAGAAAAAAAATTTCCGGGTAAAAATCCTTCGGGTGATGTGTAAAATTCCTTCATGTGGATTTTCTGCGTTTTGCGACTGCGGCGCGCTGCCCCAACAGCACCTTATGATGATTCAGATAGTTATCTAATTTCAGTTCAACGATTTGTAACGAAAAAGAGAGCCAGTGTAATTGGACACGCATGAGACGTTGTAAAAATTGAAAGGGGAAAAACTATCACGGAACACGGGTAATACTACTTTACAAAAAGCTAAATGATCGTTCGGAATACTGCATAAGCCGGCCATCATGCGTTCAACAATCTGATTTGATGGCAGTTGTTTGCATGGTCGCAGCGGAGAATGACTAGGGTGAAATGAAAGGACGCAGGATAAACTAAAAACAGTGAGGCGAGTTTTCGAGATTCCAAGACACTGATCAGGAAGCGTAGACATTCTCCACAGAATCAGTTTGTTCCATTCCTGAGCAAGGGACCAAGAGAGATTAATAACCGAAGTTACATTTCCTCGCCTCCTTGAAAAAAGCAAGATCCCCATAAAAGAGTTCTAGGGGCCACAAGATTCCGAATGACCAAACGAGGCCGAATATATCAAATGCAATGAGAAAACTCTACCAGAGAACCAGAGGTTGTGGACAGTCTCTTGAGGGTGGACGTTGAGAGGCCGACCAAGGCAGAATCGTCGAGAGAAGCCAGCTTGGGGACACTCGAGACTGCCGCTTCGTCTTCGGGGAGCCGAAGAATTCCTGCCGACAACTGCAGAGCCGGAGCCGGTGACTCAGCACTCCCGGATAGTCGTTCGGCTCCATCCAGTCTCGGAAAGGCGGTGGAGCTCAGCACGGACCCCCGCAACAGGACCTTGGTCGAAGCCAACACCAGGGGCTCCCGTCTCATCATCGCACACGCAGAATCCGAGTCTCTGTACTCATGGTTGTCAGATTAACTTGACTTGCATAGCGCATGGGATAGCGATTCAATGTTGCCTCATAAGTTATCGTATCTTTTTTAAAAGACCAAATCTTTTGATTTCAACGATGGATTCTTTTTTAAAATACGTTTTTAAAAAAATTATTTTATAAAAAAATATCTAGATTAAAAAATTATTTTATAATAAATCTTATTCTGGAAATCATTTTGCATTTACAATGTGGGATTCTGGTCTTCCATTTCCTGCGCATAACATTCTGCATTTCCGATGTGGGATTCTGTTTCAAGTACGTGACTTTGAAAGACTATAAAATATAATTTATAAGACCAATATAAATGAAACTTAAAACACGAATTAAACATATAAAAAATAGTTGAAAACAAAAAGAATTTCATAAAAAATAATGATAAAAAATAATTTATAAGGTTTCAAAACCACATACTTGAAACTTAAAAAGTTTCAAGTACGTGACTTTAGAAACCTATAAAATATAAACTACAAGACCAATATAAATGAAACTTAATACATGAATTAAACATATAACAAATAGTTTAAAATAAAAGGAATTTCGTAAAAAATGTTGATGGAAAATAATTTATAAGTTTTTAAAATACACCTACATGAAACTTAAAAATGTTTCAAGCACGTGACTTTGAAAGCCTATAAAATATAAACTATAAGACCGATATAAACGAAACTTAAAACATGGATTAAACATATAACAAATAGTTGAAAATAAAAAAGAATTTAATAAAAAATGTTCATGAAAAATAAACTATAAAATATAAACTATAAGACCGATATAATTTAAAGTTAAAACATGGATTAAACATATAATAAATTATTAAATTATTAAATTAATATTATTAATAATTAATTATATAATAATTAATTATTTAATTAGTAATTATTAATAATTAATTATATAATAATTAACTAATTAATTAGTAATATAATGACTTTTAATAATTAAAATTTAATAATTATAATGAAAAATTATAATTTATAACTATATTACTAATTAACTAATTCATTATTATATAATTAATGATTAATAATTATTGATTAACTGACTACAAATTATATAATGAAAAATTATATTAATAATTAACAAATTAATTTTTATATAATTAATAATTATATTACTAAGTAACTAATTAATTATTAAATAATTAATAATTATATTACTAATTAACTAATTATATTACTAATTAACTAATTAATTATAATATAATTAATTATTAATAATTACTTATTAACTACCTAATTATTATACAATTAATAGTTATATAATTGATAATTATATTAATAATTAATAATTAATAATTAATAATTAATAATTAATAGCTATAATGAATAATTATAATGAATAATTATAATGAATAATTATAAAGAATAATTATATTACTAATTAACTAATTAATTATTACATAATAATTTTTAATAATTACTAATTAATAATTATAATGAATAATTATATTACTAATTACCTTCTTAACTATTATATAATTAATAATTATATTACCAATTAACTAATTAATTATTATATAATAATTTTTAATAAATACTAATTAATAATTATAATGAATAATTATAATTTATAATTATATTACTAATTAACTAATTATAAAAGGGCCCCAGCTCTATCTTTCTCAAAAAATTAACTAATTAACTATTATATATTTAATAATTATATTACTAATTAACTAATTACAAGTTATATAATTAATAATTATATTACTAATTAACTAATTAATTATTATATAATTAATAATTATATTACTAAGCAACTAATTAATTATTAAATAATTAATAATTATATTACTAATTAACTAATTACATTACTAATTAACTAATTATATTACTAATTAACTAATTAATTATTATATAATTAATTATTAATAATTACTAATTAACTAACTAATTAGTATATAATTAATAGTTATATAACTGATAATTATATCAGTAACTAGTAATTAATAATTAATAATTATAATGAAAATTATAATGAATAATTATATTATTAATTAACTAATTGATTATTATATAATAATTTTTAATAATTACTAATTAATAATTATACTGAATAATTATATTACTAATTAACTATTATATAATTAATAACTGTATTACCAATTAACTAATTAATTATTACATAATAATTTTTAATAAATACTAATTCATAATTATAACAAATAATTATAATTTATAATTATATTACTAATTAACTAATTATAAAAGGTGTCTCGACTCTATCTTTCTCAAAAAATTAACTAATTAACTATTATATAATTAATAATTATACTATTAATTAACTAATTAGTTACTATATAATTAGTGATTAATATTTACTAATTACCTAATTACAAATTATATAATTAATAATTATATTACCAATTAACTAATTAATTATTATATAATTCATAATTATATTACTAAGTAATTAATTAATTATTAAATAATTTATAATTATATTACTAATTAACTAATTATATTACTATTTAACTAATTAATTATTAATAATTACTAATTAAGTAACTAATTATTATAAAAATAATAGTTATATAATTAATAATTATAATTAGTAATTATAATGAATTATTATAATTAGTAATTATAATGAATAGTTAGAATTAATAATTATAATGAATAATGATAATTTATAAATATATTACTAATTAACTAATTAACTATTATATAATTAATAATTATATTACCAATTAACTAATTAATTATCATATAATAATTTTTAATAATAACTAATTATTAATTATAGTGAATAAATATAATTTATAATTATATTACCAATTAACTAATTAAGTATTATATACTGAATAATTATATTACTAATTAATTGGTTAATTATTATATAATTAATTATTAATAATTACTAATTAAATAATTAATTATTATATAATTAATTTTTAATAATATTAATTTAATAATTTAATTATTTATTATATGTTTAATCCATGTTTTAACTTTAAATTATATCGGTTTTATAGTTTATATTTTATAGTATTTCGAAGCCACATACTTGAATCATTTTTAAGTTTCAAGTTGGTGGTTTTGAAAGATTATAAATTATTTTTCATGAACATTTTTCATTAAATTCTTTTTTATTTTCAACTATTTGTTATATGTTTAATCCATGTTTTAAGTTTCATTTATATCGGTCTTATAGTTTATATTTTATAGGCTTTCAAAGTCACGTGCTTGAAACATTTTTAAGTTTCGTGTAGGTGTCTTTGAAAACTTATAAATTATTTTCCATCAACTTTTTTTACAAAATTCTTTTTATTTTAAACTATTTGTTATATTTTTAATCCATGTATTAAGTTTCAGATATATTGGTCTTGTAGTTTATATTTTATAGGCTTCTAAAGTCACATACTTGAAACTTTTTAAGTTTCAAGTATGTGGTTTTGAAAGCTTATAAATTATTTTTTATCATCATTTTTTATGAAATTCTTTTTCTTTTCAACTATTTTTTATATGTTTAATTCATGTTTTAAGTTTCATTTATAATGGTCTTATAGTTTATATTTTACAGTCTTTTAAAGTCACGTACTTGAAACAAATTCTCACATCAGAAATGCAGAATGTTCTGCGCAGGAAATGGAGAACCATAATTCCACATCGGAAATGCAGAATGATTTCCAGGGTAATCTTTCTTATAAAAGGGAGCCATGGGTGAGAGCTTCTGTCAAAATCCAGACTGCTCTAATGGTAGTACTGCTGGATTTTAAATAGCGGATAAATTCTATTGATTTTGTTTTGTTTTGTTTTGTTTATATATATATATATATATATATATATATATATATAAACAAAACAAAACAAAAAATAAAAATTTAAAGAAAAAAATTAAAAAAAATTAACTTTTTTTAGTGGAAAGGCGGCATCGCGGATGCCGCCTTTCACCCGACGCTAAAGGCGGCCTCTGTGATGCCGCCTTTGAGGCGTAGTTTTAAAAATATTTTAAACCCATGCGTTTTTTAAAAACATGTAAAAATAAAAAACTCTCACTATGACAGTGCAATTGTATTGGTTAAGATGTAAGGGTCTTGTGAATTTTTAATTCACATCATCACATGTAAAACAGTAAAAACAAGAGAAACGTCGTACAACATTTTTATAAATTTTGATCTCGATATGAATATCTACTTTTTACTATGTTTGGATCCAGTCCAAGAGACATATTTTATCACTAGTCAACTACAGTGATTACAAAATGTGAGAAGGTAACATCCTTTCAACACTTGCAAGGAATGGGAAGTTATCATCCATTGAGAATGCATCATTCTTGACTCAATTTTCGCGTTATAGTAATTATCTCTCAATAGCTCTACGTTAACGAATCACGTCGTTACGGGTTAAAAAAATCAGGGGAAATTTAATTTTTGTTCATGAGTGGTTTTAATGGGTAAAATGGTAATTTTTTCTAGAAGATGATATCAGAATAATTTCTTAACCCCTCTGTTGGTCCCCAAAATAAGGTATTTACCCTATGACGGAAGTTTAGTGAAATTATGAGACGTTCGTATTTTCACATAATATTTAATATTTATTTAATTAAATATTAAATAATTATGTAGATGCATTTGGTGATATCTCTTGAACCGAGTTTTGGATTGAAATTTTGACTTCGTCGTTGAGCTTGAAACAAGGAGTTTTGTCAAGCTGAGGTGTAAACTCGCTTCGAGTTCTGAGACTCAGGCTAGGTCGTTTAACCAGACGTTTCTTTTCTCCCCTCCCTTTTCTTTTCATCCTCTGCCCAATGAATTCATGAGTATGTGAGAGGGGATCCCCCCCTCCCCCATCATGCTCGACCAAGAGAGAAGTGGGAGATGGAGAGGGAATTGTGCGTCAAGGTTTGTTCACGGAGCTAGATCAGGATGCAGTGGTTGTGTGGTGTGAATTCGAGCTCGAAGCTTCTGTGTTTTATGCCATAAGGTAGGTCATTCATTTTGATCCCCCCTGATCTCCTGTAGATTAGTTTTTTTAGTTTTTAATGCCTTGTATGGCTTGTTGGGGGTTCCATGAGAGACTTTGTGGGGTGTTTTTGTGTAAGAACCCGAATCTTCTTTTCAGGTATGTTTTCCTTTTTCTGGTGTTTTTGAGGAAAATAGGAGTTTCTGAAAATTTCTTGAGTACACGTCGTGTACTTTATGAGTACACGCTGTGTACTCGGTTACCGCGGGTAGCCGGGTGTTGTCCGTGTAGCGGCCATACACACGGCCGTGTGTGGTGACCTAGAGACCGCCTAATGCAGGGGTCGGTGAAGGTAAGTACACACCGTGTACTTTCTTTTTTTTCATTAAACGCACCGAGGTCACGTTTAATTGGTAGAAAGATCTCCTTCTAGGTCTAGTTCGTCCGAGAGCGAGGGTGCGGCTGCGATCCTTCTCCGAGCTCCCGATTGAGCGTCTGTTATCTGAATCGACCGTCGTCGATTGCGTTAGGATCGCATCAGTAAGTTCTTCCTTCTCTTAGAGTTTCGTTTCCTGATTCCTCCTCTTTCTCAAGTTATCTTCGGTTGAGTGTTTTTAGCGTTTTTGTAGATCTACGGCATTCTTGAGTGATTCAAGGCTTGAGGTTCACGTATATCGATCCTACAACACCGAGGTAAGTGGTTTGTGCCTTTCCGTTGAAATTCTTTGAGTTTTATGTGCAAAAGTGCCCAATACCCTTGAACGAGGTATTGCGTGTTTACTGTTTTAGCAATGTTGATTACCTATTATGCTTGTATGCTTGAATAGAGATTAATTGAATGAGAATAGGGTTAATTGTTATGCTTTGGAAGCTGCCTTGTTGGTTTCCCATGCCTAGTATTATAGGATGGAGTGATTTTGTTATCTGCCATGCTGTTATGTTGCAGACTATTATCCAAGTAGTTCTTGAGGTTTACTTTGGCTGATATGCATTACTATGCTTTCTTGACTTACATAGGGCCATGAGAACCCAGTGTAGTAGACCATAGGAAGAATGGACGTAAGGGATTCTCCAGAGTATCTGTTTTTATTGTTACAATGCGAGACCACAAGGAGAATTGGCATAAGTACTTTCTCAGAGTGTATGTAGTTCCTCTACGCATGTCATATGGGGAATGTGACGTAAGTGCTTCCCCAGAGTGCCTTTTAGTTACCGATACGAAACTATAAGGGGAATTGATGGTGGGTGCTTCCCCGGAGAGTCTATTCTAAAGCTGAACCAGAGGGGATAGACTGCATGTACTTCCCAGAGGGTTGCTGTGTTTGCTAGGTAAGACCAGAGGGGATTAGGCTGTGAGAACATCCTAGAGGGTTACCTGTTGCGATTATCTGTTTACTTTCTATGTGGAACTGAATGCTTTGAAACTATGAAATTGTTTCTGTTGAGTATTTCCTTGTTTACAGCTTCTTTTTCTTATTACCTACCATATATATTCACTAATTGTTAGGCACATATATCTTGGTGGTTGCCTACTGGGATTTAGTCTCACACCCTGTTTGGGTCATGCTTTTGGGCCCAAACAGATCATATTGTTGCAGGTATAGATAAGGGCAAGTGCCCTTCTACTTCAGGTACTTGACTGCTTTGGAGCTGGGGAGCATGAGACCAAGCTGAGGCTTGCGATGCTGAGGAGTTGCTTACTTGTTTTTCATGTACTTTGGTTTAGTTCTGTATTTCAGCATTGTGACGTGTTTGACTGCTTTCCTAGACATATGTATCATGCATCATTTATATATGTGTGCTCCAGTTGTTTCTTCATCAGTCACCCACTGTTTACTGTTGTATGATATTATACTGCTTCCACTACTATTTATCTGTTTTATTCCGGTGTGTTACTCTGCCAATGAGGGCATATTTTCCCCACTATCACACCCAAAGACCTCGCTGCTAGTCAGCAGCCTCTGGCGTTCGGGAAAATGTACTTGAGGTAATGTCACCAACCGGGTATGGGGCGCCTCTGGGCGGCTTTTAGAACCGGGACGTTATAAAGTGGTATCAGAGGGTTCTTTTCTTCTTGACTTACTGTTTGGAGCCTATAGTCAGGTATTGGATGAAATAGGTACTTGGTAATAAGTTGTGCCCAGGAGTAGCTAACCCGTGTACAGGGAAAAACCAATCTACCTTGTTTATTGCAATTATCTAGTTTTGCAATTTTACAGTTGATTTGATTTCACCGTTGGGTGATTCACATGTTTTGTGTTGTTATTGTTGATGTTATTGAGGTTCTATTTCTATTGCAACCCGATGAGATGAGGGTATGTCATCTCATGCATCATATAGGAACTTTCTAGAAATCACATGTCATGAATTCCATCCAATGGCCCGAAGGCCTTCATTTTTTTATTGATTTTGATAATCCACCTTTCAAGGGGTGAGGTGGAACCCTTAAAATGCCTGTAGGTGTAAGTAATACATGACCCATAGGCCTTAGAGGAATTCATTTCTCGTAGGCTTCAGACATTACATACAACCCAGACTAACTACTTGGAACTTCTCCTCCCCAGCATCTTCATCATGAAATCAGCTCTCCACCTTCACATGGATGTTCAGCTAGGCTATCTCGTGCATGCATAGGCTTGTTCGGATGACAGGTGCCATACCCTCTCATTATTTCAATCTGTGTAGCTTCTCCTATGGTGAAATCTCTTTGCTCATCCTTCTAAAGAGCTCGTTCCTTGTATGTTGTCTAGTTTGTATATGCACTTAAGGTAGCCTGAAGGCCTTGAGGTGGCCTGAAGGCCTTACTAGCCCGAAGGCTTGGGTGTCCTGAAGGCCTTAAAGGACTCGGGGACCAAATCGGTGGCCCGAAGGCCCAAACAGGGGAAAATTCCCGGCTTCTACAGTGCCAAACAGTGCCTGCTATAGTTTCCGCTACAGTACTGCACAGTTCCTGCTACAGTACTACAATAGTACCTGCTACAGTACTACTACAGTATCCCAGAAATTGTGCCTCTGCCTGGATTTGATCCTGGGTCTCCTGGATGCACTTAAGAGTCCTCACCAATCAGGATGAGGCTCATGTGTTATGTCATGCATTCTTGCCATGCCATTTAGGGTGCATTAGCAATTACATGTTGTTGTGATAGATGTTGTGATAGATGTGCATGTTGTTGTGATATATGCCTTGATAAAAATTTCTATTGTTTGATAGGGTATTGGACTGTGTAAGGTTTTGTTTGAATGAATGCCAAACTTTGGTTCTTGAGGTGTTATGGTCCCTCATGGACCGGAATTTGGTGGATCATTGGTCTATTATTCTTGTTTATGACATGTATAAGTTTCCAATATTTGATTTGTGGGGAGTATGGGCCCTCACAGATCGGAATTTGGCACTTAAAGGTTTGTTTTAGTGTTTTTCTGGGTTCTGGAGTTGTTTTTGAGGATTATTGTCTGGAAAAACCCCAGAATACACATTGTGTAGTTTTGAATACACGCCATGTGTTCTTCTGTTTGGGAAGAAACTGTTTTTTCTTAAGTACATGTCGTGTACCATATATACACGTCGTGTATTCTCTAACTGTGTCATAGGCCATGTGGGAAGATACATGGGATAGGGAAATCCTTAGGGGAATACGCCGTGTACCGGCTCTACACGCCATGTTGTGTTGACCCTGTGTCTACCCGTGTGACTAACGACACGGATGGATAAAACTTATGAGATACACACTGTGTCAAGATTGAACATGCCGTGTAGTGTAGTTCTGGAATCCGGTCGTGTAACTAACAAACACGGGTCAGTGAAATACTTGCTAGTACGCGCCGTGTCCACCTAGAACACGCCGTGTAGAGTCATCCGTGTAACCATCCGTGTATCTAACAACATGGGTCGATGAATTTCATTTAATACACATCATGTATAGCACAAACATGCAGTGTAGTTTTGTTCTAGGAGAACCGTGTAGCTTAGTCATGTAGAGGGACTCGGGTAGGGGAAGAGGATTCAAGTATACTCCATGTGTTAGGACAACACGTTGGGGTGTTTGGGGTGTTACACAACCAGTTTTGGAAGAAGTACATACCCATGTGAAAGGATTAAGGGAACTCACCTTGTAGTTAAGTATACACACCATGTATCCATGTTTTGTAAAACTGGAATGCTTTCTTTCTCCTGTTCCTTTATTACCCTTCAAGTTTTCAGTCCTTGATAATCTTAGTCTAAGGTGTGCGTTTGACCTTGCAGATTCAGGCCACCGAGATGTCCTCTAGTTGTGTTAGTCTTGGAACTAGCCGTCATTCCAGATACAAGTGCTGATGCACAGTTCCAAGAGGTCTTTATAAGGTTTATACAGACCTTCCAAGGAGTACCACATCTTTCCATGTCTATGGCAGAGTTGACATGGGTTTTCCAACAGTAGCAGCATCCCACCTTCACAGGGGAAGGAGGACCTCAGGCTGCAGAGTCATGGTTAGAAGCCATGATTTCCATCTTCAAGCATATGAAGATGCCTCCAAAGAAGAGGGTCAAGCTCGCTATGTACATGCTTCGGGATTCCACCAAGAGATGGTGGGATGGATCTCACAGGCGGGACGCCAGCAGGTTATGGCTTGGGATGAGTTCCAGCATGCTTTCTATGACTACTTCTATTCGGAGACCCTGAGGGATAATCGAGCCCGAGAGTTCATGAGCCTGGGGAAGGGTACTCTCTCAGTCATGGAGTACTCTTCTCATTTCACCGAGCTGCAGCGCTTCAGACCTATTCCAAGAGGTGATGAGTTATTCCTGGAAAGGAAGTTTGAGGATGGTCTGAGGCATGACATCCGATCTCAGGTAAACTTCTTCAGGTTGACTTTCATCACTTCTATCGTTAACTAGGTGCTGATCACGGAGTGCAATCTGAGGGATTCTGGAGCTGTGATCTAGGTCGGTTCAGCATCCGGAGTTAGTATCCCTCTTACTGACAGTAGGAAGCACCGCAGGGGGTCTTCACGCAGTGATCCAAAGAGGCGAGGCACTTCCTCTGGTAGCCGGGTGGTGTGATACTAGTGCGAGAAGAGAAGGAATACGAGGCCACATTTCCCGAGAGATCCAGTGGAGTTCCGATATTGTGGAAAGATGGGATATCTTCAGCGCTTCTATGAGATCTTATCACCAGCAGCTGGTGACATGGGTTATTCTATGACTCCGCATTCAGAAGCAGTGCCACCGGTTTCTCATTAGTCTGGGAACTGGAGTTCTTCTCATCGTTCAGGCCGAGGTGGAGGTCACAGCCATGGTAGCCAGTCACCAGGCTTTCAATGACAATAGGGTGGATCAGCTCAGAGTGGTCGGCAGGGTCACAGGGCTACAGTGCAGGTCATACTTTTGCAGTGGAGCAGACCCAGCAGGAGCAGGATCCCAGACCCTCTACAGTTCGAGGTACGATCCTAGTTACCTCAGTTTTAGCTTTTGCTCTTTTTGATACGGGGGATTCTCATAGATTTATATATGTTGCTATTTTAGAGAGCCTTGGGATTTGTATCTTTTCTTCTACTAATATCTTGACG
This sequence comes from Viscum album, assembly GCA_963277665.1. Taxonomy (NCBI): domain Eukaryota; kingdom Viridiplantae; phylum Streptophyta; class Magnoliopsida; order Santalales; family Viscaceae; genus Viscum; species Viscum album. Next base: position 282,727,133 of record OY728151.1, on the reverse strand, counting down.
CTAGACACACTGTTGGGGACAAGAACGGATAGTGTACGGGAGTGTAAGGAGTGCCCTCTAGAGGTCGGTGGGTGTCACTTCTTATGGGACCTTTATGTCCTAGAGATGACAGACTATGATTTCATTCTCAAAATGTACTGGTTAGTTCCCTTCCAGGAAGTTGTCGATTGCTATCGTTGTAGGGTGAGTTTCACATCACCAGAGGGTGGATCGTTTCTTCATAAGGGCGAGTGGGATGTCCAGGTGAGAAGAGCATGAACTGAGCATCATGGGTTGGGAGGAATTACAGGCCAGATTTCTTGTCTTTATCTGGATGACTAAGGGAATTTACAGATGGACTTTCCTCCAGTGGTGGATCGTTTCCAGGACGCCTTTATAGAGTACTTTTTAGGTTTGCCTCTGGAGCGACAAGTATACTTTTCTATTGAGCTTGTGCCAGGAGTAGCACCGATGTCCATTCCTCCTTATAGGATGTCTAAAACAGAGTTTCATGAGCTCAATTAGTAGTTGGAGGAGTTTCTGGAAAAGGGTTTCATCCGACCCAATACTTCTCCTTGGGGTTTGCCTGTCTTGTTTGTGAAGAAGGTAGACAACACCCTCTGATTTTGTGTGGATTATCGAAAGTTGAACCAGTTGACGGTCAAGAACCGATATCCCTTGCCGAGGATTACTGATCTCTTTGATCATCTTGGAGGATCCTGTGTGTTCTTGAAGATTTACTTGAGGTCCGGTTATCATCAGTTGCACATTAGACCATCGAATATACCTCTTACAGCCTTTCAGAGCAGGTATGGTCTATACGAGTATATGGTTATTCCTTTCGGTCTCACGAATGCACCTGTAGTTTTCATGGCACTGATAAACCGAGTGTTCCATCCACACCTGGATTCCTTTGTAGTGGTTTTCATGGATGATATCTTGGTGTACTCTCACACTCGACACGACCATGCTACCCATCTTGAGATTGTTTTGAGTATACTGAGAGAATATCAGTTATATGCTAAGCTCTCAAAATGTCACTTTTGGATGGACCAGATTCACTTCTTGGGTCATTTTATCTCAGATACAGGAGTATCAGTGGACCTAGAGAAAGTGAGAGTTGTAGTTTTCTGGGAGCAATTGAAGAACATATTTGAGGTACGAAGTTTTATAGGGCTGGATGGATACTACAGACATTTCATACAAGACTTTTTATGCTTAGAAATGCCACTGAAGAGTCTGGATAAGAAGGGTGAAAAGTTCTTGTGGTTATATTATTGCGAGTCAGCCTTTCAGGAGTTGAAAGAGAGGTTAACTTCAACACCGATACTAGTTTTTCCAGAGCCGGGTAAGATCTATACTGTTTACTGTGATGCTTCAGGTATCGAGCTGGGAGCTGTACTTTTGTAGGGGGAAGGAGTCGTTTCGTATGGGTCTCGGCAGTTGAGGCCACATGAAAGGATTTACCTGATGCACAATCTTGAGTTAGCATCAGTTGTTCATGCTTTACGCTGTTGGAGACATTATCTTCTGGGAGAGCATTTTGTGGTTTTCACCGACCACAAAAGTCTCAAGTATATCTTCACTTAACATGATCTGAATTTGAGACAACAAAGGTGGGTTGAGTACCTTCAGTATTTTGACTTCGAGCTAACCTACATGCCTAGGAAAGTCAACGCTGTGGCTGATGCACTGAGCATGAGGACTCAGATACATGCAATTCCGGAGGCCAACAGTGAGTGGCAGCTTATGCCTATGTTCTCTGAGATTCATTTGGAGGTACATGACAGATAGGGGCAGACTTTTCTTTCTTTTGTAGCTGTTACCTGTAATCTACTTGATCGAGTGCGAATGAGGTAGCTATCATATTCTGAAGGTCTAGTCCTACAGGAAAGTGTGTTAGGAGAGAACCTTATTCCTAGATAAACCATAGGCAAGGATGAGATCTTACGTTTTCATGGGCGCGTATGGGTGCCAGCAGACATACGCGAGGAGCTGATGTGAGATTTTCATTCCTCAGTTTGGGAAGTTCATCCTGGTGTCACCAAGATGTATCATGATCTACACCATTAGTATTGGTGGCCAGGTATGAAGAAAGATGTTGTTGGGTTTGTCATGAGGTGTTTCACCTATCATCAGGTGAAGGTGGAGCATCAACGACCTGTGGGGCTTTTGCAGCAGTTACCCATTTCTGAGTGGAAGTGGAATGATGTCGTGATAGATTTCATGACAGGTTTACCAAGGTCACATCGAGGAAATGAAGCTGTATGGTTTGTCATTGACAGACTCATGAAGGTTGCTCACTTCTTGCCGATCAAGGAGACTTTCAGTGTTGATGAGATGGAACGATTGTACATCTGAGAGATTTTACGTCTACATGGGGTTCCACACTCACTTGTTTCAGATAGGGATGCCCATTTTACTTCTCGGGTTTGGCAGGGGCTTTAGAAGGCCTTAGGCACACATGTACTTTTGAGTACAACTTATCTTCCCTAGACAGATGGTCAGTCCGAGCGTACGATTTAGGTGCTTGAGGATATGTTGTGAGCATGCATCCTTGATTTTGGAGGTTCTTGGGAGAAGCACATACCCTTGTGGAGTTTACCTACAACAATAGTTTTCAAGCAACTATTCAGATGGAACCTTATGAGGATTTTTACGGTAGGCTATGCCGATCACCCTTATGTTGGATGGAGGCAGAAGAGGCAGCTATGATGGGACCTTGTCTTGTATAGGAGACCACAAAGCAAATAGAGTTGATTCAGAAGAGGATGACTACTGCACAGTCTCGACAAAAGTCTTATGTTGATCGTCAGAGACGACCTCTGGAGTTCGAGGTCGGAGATCGGGTTTTCCTGCGTGTCACACCGAGGTTGGGACACATGAGGATTAGGAGACAAGGTAAGCTTTCACCGAGGTATGTTGGGCCATTTGAAGTGTTGGAGAGAGTCAGGCATATTGCCTATCGGCTGCAGTTACCTTAGAGGTACCGAGATCTGCACAACGTTTTCCACGTTTCTCAGCTTCAACATTACTTCTCAGACCCGTCTCATGTAATTCAACCCGAATAGGTGGAGTTGGAGGTGGACGCCTCGTTTGAGGAGCATCCTATCCGAATTGTTGATCGAAGTGAGAAGGTTCTCCGTGTTTGGTCTATTCCTCTGGTATGAGTGCTATGGCAACACAAGCGAGTATAAGATGAGACTTAGGAGAGAGAGGTTGATGTACGATCATAGTGGCTGGAGCTGTTCAGGAATTCTTCTTCTACGCTGCCTTACTCGGGAAATTCGGGGATGAATTTCATTTAGGGGAAGTTTTTAAGAACTCAAATCTTCTTTTCCAGTATGTTTTCCTTTGTATGGTATTTTTGAGGAAAAGAGGAGTTTCTGGAAATTTCTTGAGTACATGCCATGTACTTTATGAGTACACGCCGTGTACTCGGTTACCGCGGGTAGTTGGGTGCTGGCCGTGTAGCGGCCATGCACATGGTCGTGTGTGGTGACCAGGAGACCGCCTAATGTGAGGGCTGGTGAAGTCACGTACACACCCTATATTATAAAGTACACACCGTGTACTTTTTTTTTCATTAAATGCACCGGGGTCGCGTCTAATTGGCAGAAAGCCCTCCTTCTAGGTCTGGTTCTTCCGAGAGTGAGGGTGCGACCACGATCCTTCTCTGAGCTCCCGATCGAGTGTCTGTTATCCAAATAGACTATCGTCAATTGCGTTGGGATCGCATCGGTAAGCTTTTTCCTTCTCCTAGAGCTTCGTTTCCTGATTCCCCCTCTTTCTCAAGTTATCTTCGGTTGATCATTTTTAGCATTTTTGTAGATCTACGGTGTTCTTGGGCGATTTAAGGCTTGAGTTTCATGTATATCGATCCTATAACACCGAGGTAGGTAGTTTGTGTCTTTCCGTTGAAAGTCTTTGAGTTTTATGTGCAAAAGTTCCCAATACCCTTGAACAAGGTATTGCGTGTTTACTATTTTAGCCCTGTTGATTTCCTGCTATGCTTGTATGCTTGAATAGAGTTTAATTGAATGAGAATAGGGTTAATTGATATTATTTGGAAGTGTTTTCCCATGCATGTTTGTTTATGACTGTTTGGTCTTTCTTAGCCCGTTAGGCTGCCTTGTTGCTTTCCCATGCCTAGTATTGTAGGATGAAGCAATTTTGTTAGCTGCCATACTGTTATGTTGTAGACTATTATCCAAGTAGTTCTTGAGGTTTACTTTGGCCGATACACATTGCTATGCTTGCTTGACTTACACAGGTCCGTGAGAACCTGATGTAGTAGACCATAGGGAGAATGGAGGTAAAGGCTTCTCCAGAGTGTCTGTTTTTATTGTTACAATGCGAGACCACAGGGGGAATTGATGTAAGTTCTTCCTCAGAGTGTCTGTAGTTACTCGACGCAAGCCATAGGGGGAATGTGACGTAAGTGATTCCCCAGAGCACCTTTTAGTTACTTATACGAGACTATAGGGGGAATTGACGGTGAGTGCTTCCCCAGAGAGTCTATTCTAAAGCTGAACCAGAGGGGTTAGACTGTGTGTACTTATCATAGGGTTGATTGTGTTTACTAGGTAGGACCAGAGGGGATTAGGCTGTGAGAACATCCAAGAGGGTTACCTGTTGTGATTATCTATTTACTTTCTATGTGTAACTGAATGATTTGAAACTGTGGAATTGTTACTGTTGAGTACTTCTTTGTTTACTGCTTCTTTTGCTTATTACCTACCATATATATTCACTAATTGTTAGGCACAGATCTCTTGGTGGTTACCTACTGGGATTTAGTTTCAAAACCTGTTTGGGTCATGATTTTGGGTCCAAACAGATCATATTTTTGTAGGTATAGATAAGGGCAAGCACCCTTCTACTTCAGGTACTTGACTGCTTTGGAGCTGGGGAGCTTGAGACCAAGATGAGGCTTGCGATACTGAGGATTTGTTTACTTGTTTTTCTTGTACTTTCGTTTAGTTCTGTATTTTAGCATTGTGACATGTTTGGCTATTTTCCTAGACATATGTATCATGCATCATTTATATATGTGTGCTCCAATTGTTTCTTCATCAGTCTTCCGCTGTTTACTGTTGTATGATATTACACTGCTTCCACTACTGTTTATCTATTTTGTTCCGCTGTGTTAATCTGCCAATGAGGGAATAGTTTCCCCACTATCACATCTAAGGCCCTCACTGCTAGTCAGTAGCCTCTGGTGTTCGGGGAAATATGCTTGAGGTCATGTGATCAACCGGGTATGGGGCGCCTCTGGGCGGCTTTCAGAACCGGGACATTACAAAGTGGTATCAAAGGGTTCTTTTCTTCTTGAATTACTATTTGGAGCCTATAGTTAGGGATAGGACAGAATAGGTACTTGGTAATAAGTTGTGTTTGAGAGTAGCTAACCCGTATACAGGGAAAATCCAATCTACCTTGTTTATTGCAATTATCTAGTTTTGCAATTTTATAGTTGATTTGATTTCACCGTTGGGTGATTCACATGTTTTGTGTTGTTATTGTTGATGTTATTGAGGTTCTATTTTTGTTGCAACCCGATGAGATGAGGGTATTCCATCTCATGCATCATATATGCACTTGCTATAAATCACATGTCATGCATTCCATCCAATGGCTCGAAGGCCTTCATTTTTTTATTGATTTTGATAATACACCTTTCAAGGGGCGAGGTGGAACCCTTACAATTCCAGTAGGTGAAAGTAATACATGGCCCATAGGCATTAGAGGAATTCATTGCCCGTAGGCTTCAAACATTACATACAACCCAGACTAACTACTTGGAACTTCTCCTCCCCAACATCTTCATCGTGAAATCAACTCTCCACCTTTGCATGGCTGTTTGGCTAGGCTATCCCGTGCATGCACAAGCTTGTCCCAATGGCAGGTGCCATACCCTCTCATTCTTTCAATCCATGTAGCTTCTGCTATGGTTAAAGCTCCTTGCTCATCCTCCTAAAGAGCTTGTTCCTTATAGGTTGTCTGGTTTCTATCTGCACTTAAGGTGGCCCGAAGGCATTGAGGTGGCCCAAAGGCCTTACTGGCCCGAAGGCTTGGGTGGCCCGAAGGCCTTAAAGGACTCGGGGACCAAATCGGTGGCTCAAAGGCCCAAACAGGGGAAAATTCCCGGCTTCTAGAGTGCCAAACAGTGCCTACTACAATTTCCTCTATAGTACCTACTACAGTACTGCACAGTTCCTGCTATAGTACTGCTACAGTACCTGATACAGTACTACTACAGTACCCCCAAAAATTGTGCCTCTGCCTGGATTTGATCCCGGGTCACCTGAATGCACTTGAGAGTCCTCACCAACCGGGCTGAGGCTCATGCACTATGCCATGCATTCTTGCCATGCCATTTAGGATGAATTAGCAATTGCATGTTGTTGTGATAGATGTTGTGCTAGATGTGCATGTTGTTGTGATAGATGCCTTGATAAAAATGTCTTTTGTTTGATATGGTATTGGATTGTGTAAGGTTTTGTTTGAATGGACGTCAAACTTTGGTTCTTGAGGAGTTATGGGTCCTCATGGACTGGAATTTGGTGGATCATTAGTCTATTATGCTTGTTTATGACATGTATAAGTTGCCAAGATTTTATTTGCTGGGAGTATGGGCCCTCATGGATCGAAATTTGGCACTTAAAGGTTTGTTTTAGTGTTTTTATAGGTTCCAGAGTAATTTTTGAGGATTATTGTCTGGAAAAACCCTAGAATACACACTGTGTAGTCTCTAACCGTGTCATAGGCCATGTGGGTAGATACACAGTATAGGGAAATCCTTAGGGGAACACACCGTGTACTGGCTCTACACACCATGTTATGTTGACCCTGTGTCTACCCGTGTGACTAACGACACAGATGGATAAAACTTATGAGATACACGTTGTGTCAAGATTGAACACGCTGTGTAGTGTAGTTCTGGAATCTGGTCGTGTAACTAACAAACACGGGTTAGTGAAATCCGGCCGTGTAACTAACAAACATAGGTCAGTGAAATCCTTGCTAATACGCACTATGTCTACCTAGAACACGCCGTATAGAGTTAGCCGTGTAACCAGATGTGTATCTAACAACATGGGTCGGTGAAGTTCATTTAATACACATTGTGTCTGGCACAAACATGTCGTGTAGTTTTGTTCTAGGAGAATGTGTAGCTTAGTCATGTAGAGGGACTTGGGCAGGGGAAGAGGATTCAAGTACATGTCGTGTGTTAGGACAACACACCAAGTGTTTGGGGTGTTACATGACCAGTTTTGGCAGAAGTACATGCCCATGTGAAAGGATTAAGGGAACATGCCATGTAGTTAAGTATACACGCTGTGTATCCATGTTTTGTAAAACTTGAATGCTTTCTTTCTCCTATTCCTTTTTTACCCTTTTAGTTTTCAGTCCTTGATAATCTTGGTCTAAGGTGTGTGCTTGACCTTGCAGAGTCATTCCACCGAGACATCCTATAGTTGTGTTAGTCTTAGAACCAGCCGTCATTCCGGATACATGTGATGATGCACAGTTCCGAGAGTGCTTTATAAGGTTTATGCAGACCTTATGAGGAGTACCACATCCTGCCCCGTCTATGGCAGAGTTGACATGGTTTTTCCAACAGCAGCAGCATCCCACCTTTACAAGGGAAGGAGGACCTCAGGCTGTAGAGTCATGGTTAGAATCCATGCTTTCCATCTTCAAGCATCTGGAGACGCCTCCAAAAAAGAGGGTCAAGATTTCTACATACATGCTTCGGGATTCCACCAAGAGATGGTGGGATGTGATCTCACAGGCGGGACGCCAGCAGGTTATGTCTTGGGATGAGTTCTAGTGTGCTTTCTATGACTACTTCTATCCGGAGACCCTGAGGGCCAATCGAGCCTGAGAGTTCATGAGCCTGGAGAAGGGTACTCTCTCAGTCATGGAGTACTCTTCTCGTTTCACTGAGCTGTAGCGCTTCACACCTATTCCAAGAGGTGATGAGTTATTCCTGGCAAGGAATTTTGAGGATGGTCTGAGGCACGACATCTGATCTCAGGTGAACTTCTTTAGGTTGACTTTCATCACTTCTATCATCAACTAGGTGCTGATCACGGAGCGCAATCTGAGGGATTCTGAAGCTATGAGCTAGGTCAGTTCAACATCCAGAGTTTGTGTCCCTCCTACTGACAGTAGGAAGCACCGCATGGGGTCTTCGCATAGTGATCCAAAGAGGAGAGACACTTCTTCTCGTAGTAAGGTGGTGTGCTACCAGTGCGGGAAGAGTGGGCATACGAGGCCAAATTGCCTGAGAGACCCAGTGGAGTGCCGATCTAGCGGCAAGATGGGCCATCTTCAGTGCTTCTATCAGATCTTCTCACCAGCAGCTGGTGACATGGGTTATTCTATGACTCCGCATTTAGAAGCAGTACCACCAGTTTCTCATTTGTCTGTGAACTGGAGTTCTTCCTGTCGTTCAGGCCAAGGTGGAGGTCGCGGCCGTGGTATCCAGTCACTAGGCTTTTAACGACAATAGGGTGGATTAGCTCAGAGTGGTCAGGCAGGGTCATAGGGCCGTAGTGCAGGTCAGACTTTTGCAGTGGAGCAGACCTAGCAGGAGCAGGATCCTAGACCCTCTACAGTTCAAGGTACGATCCTAGTTGCCTAAGTTTTAGCTTATGCTATTCTTGATACAGGGGCTTTTCATAGCTTTATATATGTTGCTATTGTGGAGATCCTTGGGCTATGTATCTTTTCTTCTGCTAATATCTTGACGCTAGACACATCGTTGGGGACAAGAACAGATAGTGTACGGTAGTGAAAGGAGTACCCTCTAGAGGTCGGTGGGTGTCACTTCTTATGGGACCTTTATGACCTAGAGATGACATACTATGATGTCATTCTCAGAATGTATTGGTTAGTTTCCTTCCAGGAAGTTTTTGATTGCTATCGCCTTAGGGTGAGTTTCACATCACTAGAGGGTGGATCGTTTCTTCATAAGGGGGAGTGGGATGTCCAGGCGAGCAGAACAAGACCTAAGCATCATGGGTTGGGAGGAATTACAGGCCAGATTTCTTGTCTTTATCTGGATTACTAGGGGACTTCACAGATGGACTTTCCTCCAGTGGTGGATCATTTCAGGGACGTCTTTCCAGAGTACTTTTCAGGTTTTCCTCTAGAGATATAGGTAGACTTTTCTATTGATCATGTGCCAGGAGCAACACCGATGTCCATTCCTCCTTATAGGATGGCTAAACCAGAGTTGCAGGAGCTCAAGAAGCAGTTGGAGGAGTTGCAAGCAAAGGGTTTAATCCAACCCAGTACTTCTCCTTGGGGTTCGCCTATCTTGTTTGCAAAGAAGGTAGATGGCACCCTTCGGTTTTGTGTGGATTATCGGAAGTCGAACCAGTTGATGGTCAAGAACCGATATCCCTTGTTGAGGATTGCTGATCTCTTTGATCAGCTTCAAGGAGACCGTGTGTTCTCAAAGATTTACTTGAGGTCCAGTTATCATCAGTTGCACATTAGACCATCTGATATACCTCTTACAACCTTTCGGAGGAGGTATGGTCAATATGAGTATATGTTTATGCCTTTCGGTCTCACGAATGCACCTGCAGTTTTCATGGAACCGATGAACCGAGTGTTCCATCCATACCTGGATTCCTTCATAGTAGTTTTCATGGACAATATCTTGGTGTACTCTCACACTCAACACAACCATGCTACCCATCTTGAGATCATTTTGAGTATACTAAGGGAGTATCAGTTATATGCTAAGCTCTCAAAATGTCACTTTTGGATGGACTAGATTCGCTTCTTGGGTCATGTTATCTCAGAGACAGGTGTATCAGTGGACCTAGAGAAAGTGAGAGTTGTAGTTTCCTGGGAGCAACTGAAGAACATCTTTGAGGTACAAAGTTTTCTAGAGCTGGATGGATACTACAGACATTTCATACAAGACTTTTTATGCTTAATAGTGCCACTAACGAGTCTGACTAAGAAGGGTGAAAATTTCTTGTGGTCAGATTCTTGTGAGTCAGCCTTTTAGGAGCTGAAAGAGAGGTTGACTTCAGCACCAATACTAGTTTTTCCAGAGTCGTGTAAGAGCTATACTAATTACTGTGATTATTCAGGTATTGAGCTGTGAGCTATACTTATGTAGGGGGAAGGAGTCGTTGCGTACGGGTCTCGGTAGTTGAGGCCACATGAAAGGATTTACCCGACGCACAATCTTGAGTTGGAAGAAGTTGTTCATGCTTTATGCTGTTGGAGACATTATCTTCTAGGAGAGAATTTTTTGGTTTTCACCGACCACAAAAGTCTCAAGTATATATTCACTTAGCGTGATCTGAATTTGAGATAGCGAAGGTGGCTTGAGTACCTTTAATCTTTTGACTTAGAGATTTCCTACACACCTAGGAAAGGCAACGCTGTTGCTGATGCACTGAGAAGGAGGACTCAGATACAGGCAGTTTAGGAGGTCATTAGTGAGTGGAAGCTTATGCCTCTATTCTCTGAGATGCATTTGGAGATGCACGACAGATAGGGGTAGACTTTTCTTTCTTCTGTAGTTGTTACCTCTACTCTACTTGATCTAGTACGAATGAGGCATCTATCAGATTCTGAAGGCCTAGTCCTATAGGAAAGTGTGTTAGGAGAGGAACCTGTTCTTAGATGAACCATAGGCAAGTATGAGATCTTGCATTTTCATGGACGTGTATGGGTGCCAGTATACATACGTGAGGAGATGATGTGAGACTTTCATTCCTTAGTTTGGATAGTTCATCCTGGTGTCACCAAGATGTATCGTGATCTACACCATCGGTATTAGTGGCCAGGTATGAAGAAAGATGCTGCTGGGTTCGTCATGAGGTGTTTCACCTGTCATCAGGTGAAGGCGGAGCATCAACGACCCACAGAGCTTTTGCAGCAGTTACCTATTCCCAAGTGGAAGTGGAATGATGTCGCGATAGATTTTGTGATAGGTTTACCAAGGTCGCCTCGAAGAAATTATGCTGTATGGGTTGTCATTGATAGACTCACGAAGGTTTCTCACTTCTTGCCAATCAAGAAGACTTTCAGTGTTGATGAGCTGGGAAGATTGTACATTCGAGAGATTGTATGTCTACATGGGGTTCCACACTCACTTGTTTCAGACAGGGATGCCCGTTTTACTTCTCGGGTCTGGCAGGGGCTTTAGAAGGCCTTGGACACATAGGTACTTTTGAGTAAATCTTATCATCCCCAGATAGATGGTCAGTCCGAGCGTATGATTCAGGTGCTTGAGGATATGTTGTGAGCATGCAACCTTGATTTTGGAGGTTCTTGGGATAAGAACATACCCCTTGTGGAGTTTTCCTACAACAATAGTTTTCAAGAAACTATTCAGATGACACCTTATGAGGATTTGTACGGCAGGCCATGCCGATCACCCTTATGTTGGATGGAGGTAGAAGAGGCAGCTATGCTGGGACCTCGTCTTGTCCAGGAGACCACAGAGCAGATAGAGTTGATTCGGAAGAGGATGGCTACTGCACAGTCTCGACAAAAGTCTTATGCTGATCGTCAGAGATGAACTCTGGAGTTCGAAGTCAGAGATCAGGTTTTCCTGCATGTAACACTGAGGTTGGGACATAGGAGGATTATGAGACAGGGTAAGCTTTTATTGATGTACGTTGGGCCGTTTGAAGTGTTGGAGAGAGTCAGGCCTATTTCCTATTGGATGCAGTTACCTCAGAGGTACCGAGCTATGCACAACTTTTTCTATGTTTCTCAGCTTCGACGTTACTTATCAGACCCGTCTCATGTTCTTTAACCTGAAGAGGTGGAGTTAGAGGTAGACGCTTCATTTGAGGAGCATCCTATCCGAATTGTTGATCGAAGTGTGAAGGTTCTTCATGACCAGTCTGCTCCTCTGGTATGAGTGCTATGGCAGCATGAGTGAGTACAAGACGAGACTTGGGAGAGGGAGGCCGATGCACAATCACAATGGCCAGAGCTGTTCGGGGATTCTTCTTCTATGCTACCTTGCTTGGGAAATTCGGGGGAAAATTTCATTAATGGGGAAGTTTGTAAGAACCCGAATCTTCTTTTTCGGTATGTTTTCCTTTTTATGGTATTTTTGAGGAAAAGAGGACTTTCTGGAAATTTCTTGAGTACATTCCATGTACTTTATGAGTACACGCCATGTACTCGATTACCACGGGTAGCCGGGTGTTGGTCATGTAGCGTCCATGCACATGGTCATGTGTGGTGACCTGGAGACTGCCTAATGCGGGGGTCGGTGAAGGCAGGTACACGCCCTATACTTATAAAGTACACACCGTGTACTTTCTTTTTTTTCATTAAATGCACCAGGGTTGTGTCTAATTGGAAGAAAGCCCTCCTTCTAGGTCTGGTTCGTCCGAGAGCAAGGGTGCGACCACGATCCTTCTCCGAGCTCCCGATCGAGCGTCTATTATCCAAATCGACCATCATCGATTGAATTGGGATCGCATCGGTAAGCCTTTTCCTTCTCCTAGATCTTTATTTCCTGATTCCTCTTTCTCAAGTTAGCTTCGGTTGAGTGTTTTTAGCGTTTTTGTAGATCTATGGTGTTCTTGGGTGATTCAAGGCTTGATTTTCACGTATATCAATCATATAACACCGAGGTAGGTAGTTTGTGTCTTTCCGTTGAAAGTCTTTGAGTTTTATGTCAAAAAGTTCCCAATACCCTTGAACGAGGTATTGCGTGTTTACTGTTTTAGCTCTGTTGATTACCTGCTATGCTTGTATGCTTGAATAGAGGTTAATTGAATGAGAATAGGGTTGATTTCTATGATTTGGAAGTGTTTTCCCATGCATGTTTATTTATGACCGTTTGGTCTTTCTTAGCCCGTTAGGCTGCCTTGTTGGTTTCCCATGCCTAGTATTATAGGATGAAACAATTTTGTTATCTGTCATGCTGTTATGTTGTAGACTGTTAGCCAAGTATTTCTTGAGGTTTACTTTAGCCAATACGCATTGCTATGCTTTCTTGACTTACACATGTCCATGATAACCTAGTGTAGTATACCATAGGGAGAATGGACGTAATGGATTCTATAGAGTGTCTATTTTTATTGTTACAATGCGAGACCATAGGGGGAATTGATGTAAGTGCTTCCTCAGAGTGTATGTAGTTCCTCGACGCGGGCCACAGGGGGAATGTGATGTAAGTGCTTCCCCAGAGCGCCTTTTCGTTACTGATACGAGACTATAGGGAGAATTGATGACGAGTGATTCCCCATAGATTCTATTCTAAAGCTGAACCAGAGGGGTTAGACTGTGTGTACTTCCCAGAGGGTTTCTTGTATTTACTAGGTAGGACCATAGGGGATTAGGCTGTGAGAACATCCCATAGGGTTACCTGTTGTGACTATTTGTTTACTTGCTATGTGTAAGGACCTGAACCCAGTTTCCTGGAGCCGGTGCCTTATTGGTTACATTGGCATACAAACATGGAATAAGAATCCCAAAGGACTGAGTAGTTTAGTATTATTGGAAACAAGATACATACATAAGTTCTTCATTACCACTTGAAATAAAAAACAACATAGAAACTCCTTAGACAACTTCCATAACTCCTAGGTTATTTCATCATGTCATTAATAATACAATTCTTCTTGCCCTGTGAAAATGAAAAATAATAAAGGGGTGAGCTCAAACACTCAGTAAGGGTAAGAAATATAGCGGAAGATAACATAAACATAAGACATAATGAATAATTGAAAACACATGCCTTTAGAAATAAACTTGAACATAATATGGCAGAAATATAAGATGAGTAAATATTTCCATAACATAACATAATCATGGGTATTATACTAGTTGAACAACCAAATGAACCATGAATTCTATATTCATAATGAGGGAATTCATAATGCGGGACGATATATCCACACCGTCAAGGCCTCGTGCCAAGACCATAAATAATCATTTTGTCAAGGCCTTGTGCCAAGACCGTAGCTTGTCTCATGAGACCTACCGATGCACCGAGGGGCTATAGAAGGCCCCACCCGACACTTACTATGTCCAATGCATTCCTCATATGAACATGGATAAACATAAATAACATACACATTAATATATTAAATGCAAATAGATTTCCCCGAACATTACGCCAAAACACTAACCATTCGAAGTAAACTGATGAACGGTTTAAAGATAACACATCAATATCCAAAATAATCATAAACCACTAAATTGAATATGGTATATGATAATATGGAATACTAATCCCAATAATTCATAAGAATCAACAAGTGTGTTGAAATAGAGGAAGTTACTCTTATAAAATCTTCGAGTAATTCTTGAAATAAATACTCTTTTACTTTGAAAAGAAGGGTTCTTTTGGAAAAATCTTGGCATAAAACCAGAAGTAAAGTAAGATATTATTTTCATAACATAATGAGTGATTTTATAGATATCATGGTTTCCAAAAACAAATTAGATATTTCCCTTGAAAATAGGTAAGAAATTGAGACATTCCCTTGAATCGGGCTTGTATTTCAGAAACAATTTGAAAGATCCTTTTAAAACATGTAACTAACCATAAAATAAAGAAGGATTATGGTTTGTTTACATATATATAACACTCATACAGAATTTATGATGAGTATATAATAATACACAATAATTTCATTGAGGTAATTTAAACAATGAAAATAACCCGAATGAAAATGGAAGTTCGGGTGGAAAAACCCTTACCTTAACTCTGAAGGTGTTCCGATCTCAAACTTAAGCTCCTGGAATGTGAAATTATATGTATTAATAAATTATTTAAGAACCTATTAGTCATATATTTATCATAATTCTGGTTAGTTCATTTATGCATTTATTGATGATTTATTGTATTGAATTCCGTTGTTCTGGAGTGTTCATTTTCTTTATTTGCATATTTGGTTCACTTGTTTTTAAGTATGTGGAATAGATGTAAATATATAGAATTGAAATTATATATTATTTATTAACATAAATAGGTGTTTATTAGTCATTTATATAACTTGTTTACATGATAAGAGGATGAATTATTATATAGAACCTCATTGATAATTGTTTCGGTTAATTTGTGTGTTTTGATTACAATGAACTCATTCTTCATTATAACTTAATAACATTTGTAAAAAGGAATTACATAATCTTATATAGTTTATATTACATACATAATAATCTGGTTCGACCATAACAAGAATGGTTTCATGACCAGAATTGAGAATGATAATAGAAATTGAAAGCCCATCATCCTTGAATGTGGAAAATTGACACTTCTCGGATGGTGTTCTTGCTACTAGTATAAAAGAGGGTAAAAAGGGGGAGATGATGATAACTTATTCCACTATCATGACAAAATTACATTACATATAAGGTACTAGAGTCATCAAAAAATTTGGATAAGGATAGTTAATATAAAAATAAAACAAATGAACTTGAAAGGAAAGATAAAGAATTGAAAAGAAGAAATTACCTCTTGAACCAAACTTCCTTGAAAGCCTCCTTAAGGGAGAGGTTTTGGTCTTTTTATGAGACCAAAGTTTGCTAGACATGGGATAGGATGTTGGGAGGATATTTGGATAGAATTTGGAGAAGGCACAAGGCTTGAGAGGAATGAATGGAAGAGGGAGTGAGAGGGGGGTTTTATAGTGGAGGAGAGAGGGGATTTATTAATATAAAATTCATTAATTTATTATATCTCCTCAAGACAAGGAATAGTGAGTATTACATGACCAAGAATAGTAATTTTATCATGTGATCCCGAAACAAGTGGGCTTACATCAGCAGAACATCACACATGACTCTATAATTAGTGTATTTATCTTAATTTTGCAAATTATGGTATGTCACTATTCATAAAAAATTCAAGTATTTCAGAAAAATACAAAAAATTCACTCCAACCATTTCTCAATGTGCAGAATACAAAAATGAAGTCCATTTTTCAAAAATAATTTTATAAATATCTATAAAAGTTTTAAAACATTCGTTTGCTTATTTTAAAGCATATGTATATCGTACTCACACTTGAATATTATTTATATACCATCATAGGTAAGGTTACTATTCATTAGGGTATATCACTATTAATAAGGGTATGTTAATATTCATAAAGGTGGATTACTATTCACCAAAAATTAAGTTTTTCTTGTTGAACTCCAAATAAATTACTGATCGCAACTGTGTATGTCAGATTTTTGAAATTCACATCACATAAGTGACAAAATTATGTTTTAAGGGTCACATAGCACTTAATAGTTAATTATTTTGTGATTTCATGTGATTATGACATATTTATAAGAAAGGAATTTTCAAAAAATATTGGTTCATTACACTATGTGGAACTGAATGCTTTGAAACTGTGGAATTGTTACTGTTGAGTACTTCCTTGTTTATTGATTCTTTTGCTTATTACCCGCCATATATATTCACTGAATATTAGGCACAAATCTCTTGGTGGTTGCCTACTGGGATTTAGTCTCACACTATGTTTAGGTCACGCTTCTGGGCCCAAACAGATTATATTGTTGCTGGTATAGATAAGGGAAAGCGCCCTTCTACTTCAGTTACTTGACTGCTTTGGAGCTGGGGAGCATGAGACCAAGTTGAGGCTTGCGATGTTGAGGAGTCATTTACTTTTTTTTCTTGTACTTTGGTTTAGTTATGTATTTCAGCATTGTGACATGTTTGGATTCTTTCCTATACATATGTATCATGCAATATTTATATATGTGTGCTCCAGTTGTTTCTTCATCAGTCTTTTGTTTTTTATTGTTGTATGATATTATACCGCTTTTGCTACTATTTATCTATTTTGTTCCACTGTGTTACTCTGCCAATGAGGGCATAGTTTCCCCACTATCACACCCAAGGCTCTCATTGCTAGTTGGAAACCTCTGGCGTTCGGGTAAATGTGCTTGAGGCCATGTGACCAACTGGGTACGGGGTTCCTCTGGGAAGCTTCCGGAACCGGGACGTTACATTTTGGGTGAATCTGGGGTTTTGGGCCGATCGTAAAGGTATCTATTCAGAAAAACCAGATCACACAAAAAACTAGATCACACAACATGTGCTTCAAGAATACACGTCGTGTGGTCTTCTTTTTGGGTGTAGGGTAGAAGATGAGGGTTACATAGTGTTAGAACCAAGGGTTCTCACAACTGGAAATAGATTGTATTTTGTGTTTATTGTTGATTCACACTGGGTTAATCAAAGAGTTTTCAATTTAAGTGATCTTATGGTGCAGGTAGCTTTATACTTCGTTTTCTGGTGTTTTACAAATTTTTGGGGCCCAAATTTTAGAGGATGAAGAAAGTTGTTTTTGGAAAAAGAAATATTATCGTGTAAATACAATAGTTGTTCGAAAGGGTAAATGAGGGTTCTAGAGTTTATTGCAAGGGAAGATTTGGGGGAATTGCATTAAAATATGACAAAATTTAGTGTTTCACATAAGTTATGAAACTTCAAAAAAGCTGGACTTGCATGAAAAATGAAGTATTGTGCATGCCCAAAAAATAGAGGTGAAGTTGTGTGCAAAAGGAAACATCAAATTGTTAAAGTTCAACACCTATGGAATGTTGCAAACACAATCGAAGATGCGTAAGGAAGTCACACGAATGGTTAGTTGCATCTATAAATAGGTGCCTACCTCCTTCATTCGGAACAACTCTCTCTACGAATATCTGGACACTACTGGAAAAGTACCTTATACCCACGGTTTTAAACTATGGGTATAGCCCCAAAAACTGTAGGTATAGGCTATACCAACTATTTTTAGAACCATGACTGATGGAGGTGTGGGTATATACCTATACCCATAGTTTCAATAATAACCATGGGTATAACCCCTTGAGATTTTATCATACCCACGATTTAACCAA
The DNA here is from genome assembly GCA_963277665.1 of Viscum album. Taxonomy (NCBI): domain Eukaryota; kingdom Viridiplantae; phylum Streptophyta; class Magnoliopsida; order Santalales; family Viscaceae; genus Viscum; species Viscum album. The sequence goes on along the minus strand of OY728151.1, from coordinate 282,709,277 downwards.
AACCATGGGTATATATCTGTACCCATGGTTCTCCAAACCATGAGTATAGCTTTTCCCAGTAGAAAACCTATACCCACGGTTTTAGAGAACCGTGATATAGGTAGTTGTCCCTATTTAGCAGCAACAACAGCTCTTCTATCTTATAAACCTGTAAATAAAATAAAACACACAGTACACATTCAATACAGTACAAATATTGTATATTCAGCATTCAACCAACTGCTTGTAATAATGTTTAAACCAATTACAATACTAAGACATATGTATACATCCATGCAACCAATCAATTAAAGTCATTAAACAACTTCCACATGTCTCATTATCGATAATTCAAAAATGGAGGGGATCAATATCTCCCTCATCGCTAACATCCTTGTCCTCATCACCATCAACAACATTCTCAACACTAACAACATCATCTAGAGCAGCAACAACATCATCATCAACAACATCATCAACAATAACATTGCCACCACCATCATCTCAATCACCACTAGGACCCTCATTTACATCACTTGGGGAATTATTTAAAGATAGAATTGATGCCACATATGAATAAATAGCACTATCATCCTCTGATGGAACTACTTGACTTATAACTGACACAAATTTTCAGGAAGTGTTCAGTGATCATTTTACTTCTTTCACGCTATTACAAAGCTATTTTTTTCCTCAGCTGCTTCTGTACTAGTACTTTGTAGCTTGGGGGTTTGAGAGGTTTGAGAGGAGTCCTATGAGGACCAATACCTAGTGGGGGTGATGTTTTTCCTAGGCCGACATCAGACTCCCCTGGTGCTCCTCACCTAATACCTGACTCAAATGATCATTTGGCCCGAAGTTGTCATCTTCTTTACCATTGAGGGTCTCCAGAGAAGACTATTGAAAAATATAAACAAGATATTTAATTATGAATTTCATATAAATATTTGAAATATAAATAAAAAACATGAATTTTTTTCTTGTGTTTTTGCATTTACTACACTTCCACCCCTTTTCTTCCTACTCGAGCAAAATAATTTTGCTCGAGGAACACGATCTTCGATGCCCAATACCACTTTCTGAAAATGAAATTGATTAGTATATGGATATTCAAAATATAAACATTTTATAATCTTGAATAATAATAAAAGGGAATAAATTTTAAATGAATGATCAATTCATAAATTTTAACATGTGATAAACATTGATGAAAAATTCATAAATAAAAGCTAATCGTAAACACTTTATAATTTTTACTACTCATTATGAACACTCCATAAATATAATGCATTATTTAATGCTGAAAATGGAAATAAAATCCAAGTAAACACTACCAACATTCATTGAAAAATGAATATTACCATAGTAGAACAAATTTGGAAGAGGGTTATACTCAGTCGTTTGCTACACTACTAAATTGATATTTCAATAAAGTGTTGGAATCCCCAAATCCAAATCAGCAGCCTCAATGAGCGATTGAAGTTGAAAAGGATAACTAAATTTGATACATTTCTAGTCCATCAACTATATGTTAAATCATTCAATAATATATTACTAGATATATAAATATGAAACAAAAATACAACTAATCATACACCATGATAACTCATCATTAAGAACTCAAATAAGAGAAATAATGGATTATGATTAATGATATTTTCATTGCATATCATAACTATAAAATGGAAGAAAAGTACCTATCCTTTATTTATTCCACTGTGACTTGATGTATATGTATTAGTTAGAAAAATAGTGATTCCATATGTATAATATTTTGTCCATTAATATCATATTCTAACTAAGTAATATTAAAGTATCTGGCGCTTCTCATGCCCAGAAATTATAGTGTGACCCAATGTGTGAAAATACGTCATTGAATCTTTGTTCTTTTTATTTCTTCCCGATGCATCTTAAAAACAAAAATTCAATACAAGTAATAATAATTAAATTTTATATGAAAACCATTAAAGATTGAGAATAACTTAAACTCATCAGTCTTACAATATGTGGTCATTTTTTGATATTGAGTTTTTGGACAGTCAGGGAATATGGGTACACCCTCTAAATTAAAACCAACTATACTCCAACCAACATATAACTCATGCTTATAAGATCTCCATAACTCCCCAAGATCCATCAACCTTGCAACCTTAACAACTTCACTGTTAGGAAAGTTAAACCTACTCTACAATGAACATGTTACTTCATATAAATAGAAAAATAATATATATAGAAATTTATAAAATTTTCTTACCCATATCTCCACCCATTCTTTTTCCTTGATGTCATTACCAATATGTATCAATGAGATCAGTTCAACCAGAATGACATCGTGTTACTTGAATAATGTTTCCATGAAACTTCTACACTACCTGTCATTTTTACCTATCAACTGATTTTCTTCATTATAATCCACCATTAATTGTGTTTTGTAATTCTGGGATCCCTGCATATGATTGCGCCCACACCGCCTACTAGAAGATCCCACTGAATAAGAAAAAAGGGAAAAAAAGAATTAAGTCACGATACAAAATGAAAAAAAAGATGTGATATAATTTGATATAGTTATAATAAAAAAATCTCATGTAGGATGCTCAATAGGATCTAATGGATCCATGGTTTGTCCTGGATCACTAGCCTATAAAGAATGTGTTTATTCCAATGCATACTCTAGTTGATCTACATGTACTGAAGTGGGAGCTGAAGGAATAAAATCATCAGATCCTAGATGCATATTAGGAAATTAAGGTGGCATAGACATGGTAGGATATGGGTATTAATGTTGGGGATAGATCAAAGGATATGAAAATGGTAAAGGTGAGAACATCCCTTGAGGCAGCGTAGATATGGTGTGGGAAGAAGAGTCTAAATGAGATGATGATGGAGGCATGAATGGGAACATCCCTGGAGGAAGCGTAGACATGTTATAGGAAGAAGAGGCAAAATGAGATGATTATAGAGACATGGGTGGGAACATCATTAGAGGTGGCATAGACATGGTATGGGAATAAGAGGATAAATGAGATGATGATGGAGGCATGGGTGCGAACATCCTTGGAGGCTAAAGAAGAGGATGGAAATATGTGGTGGATGAGGTGTCTGCTGGTGGGTCGGGGTGGGAATGAATAAGATGGGTGCTCCGTCTAGGTCTAGGAGAATCCCCACTCATACCCATGGTAGTAGGATGAGGAGGAGTCAACTCTGGTGGAATAGAATATCCCTAATTTGTTTTGATAAAGAATATTAACATGACATTATATGTAATGTAGAAGAAAAATATTACAATTATTATACTCACTAAGGGAACCAGAGGAGACCACCCACACTCACGCATCTATCGATCAACATAAAATAACTTCTTCCTTCAAACTTCTGCAGTATTTTTCATAATCCGCATAAGAATGAAATATACATATTTTAGAAATAGTTTTTAAAAATCATGCATACAACTTAGAAGTCAAAGAATTCATAAACAATGTCATAACATGTTTTAGTAACAATAATTTTAAACCAATTTATACATTTTAAAAAAAACCATTTTAAACCTGGTTTTTTGAATTGAAATAAATCTAATTAAATGAAATGAAACCAAACAATACTAAAACAAACATATCATTATAAACTGAAACTAAATTAAAGTAATTATAGTAATACTAACCTGAGAAACCCATGTCAAGGTAAACTGAATGAATTGTGAACATATATGGTTTCTTCTATATATTACCCACCATTACTTTAGGTTCAATATCAACTCTCACAATGGGAAAATTTGAGTCATCAAATACAATATTTTGGTCAACACCAATGGGGGAATCAATGGTTTCAATTTCTTCCCTAGCATCATGAAAAATATGTCTTGGGATTACTTCATTAATGACACCATAATTAGGTCTCAAATGATCTTTCATAGAAAACACTTGTTTTACCATTGATTCCGAAATGTATGGTTCATCAATAGATAGGAATCAACTCATGTTAATAACTCTAAATACACAATTATTAATAAATGTACCATGTCATTTCATTAAATCAAACCATTTACATTTCATTATAGTGACCCGACCTTGAGAGTAGTAATCCAATAATAGTATTTTCTCAACAAGTCTATGATAATACACATTTTCATATCAGGACTGACTATATGATTCACTAGCATAATAGATCAGTTGTAAAAAATTTATAACCATTGATTATTTAAGATTTTCATTCGCGAACCAAATAAATGATACCAAAAGACAACAGTCTTAATTATTGAGAAACAGATTCAACAAATGAACTAAATACCTGAAATATATATGAATAATACAATTAAATTAATATCTATATTTTAAGTTAATTAAATTACTGTTTATACGTTTGATTTCAACCAAACAAGAAACTTTTGGCTATACAAAGCCTCTCTCCTTCTCAAAGGCAAAGATCGATGAACTATACTTATAATTTGTTTATGTTCCCTATATAAACTGATAATAAAAATTTAAGGTATATTTGAAATGACATAGTATGAGATAACATATAAATATTAAAATTACTTACATGATATAGTCATCGAACAAACCACAGTAAAACAAGATTGTGTTATGGGCAATATCCCACTCTTCAATGCTCAATGTTACTAATGTATATGACTGAGGAATTCCTCCTGCTTGGGGAAGAGATGGAAATAAGGGATTAATTTCCCCATACTACTCATCTTCATTTCTCATTGGCCATTTATGTCTTGTACTCACATCAGATAAATATAATGAACACAAATTCATACATTCTTGATCCAGATAACCTCTCACAATGGAACCTTTAGGATGATTCTTTTTTCAGACATAATATTTCATTGTGAACATATTTCTTTTAGTAGGATACATCCACCAAAAATCAATGGGACCTCTAATAAGTATTTCAGTTGGAATATAAACTATTAAATGCAGCATGCAGGTAAAAAATGATGGAGTATTGTTTCCCAACTCACACAAAATCAATGGCTCCTCTTTCTGCATTTTTATCAATAATTCCTTGGAATTTTTTTAGCATAAAGGTCTCTAAAAATGGAATAAGAGAATCACTGTCACCCTTACATTATTGGATAGAAAATTCTGGATTTCTATTGGAATAGATTCATGAATAAGGATGTTATAAACATGAGTTTTTAGGGATTTTAGTTTCAAACATCTTCTATTGACTCATTTAGATATGTTGCTGGAATAGCCATTAAGAAACTTGATATTCTCTAATACTTCTAGAAATTTATTTTCCTTTAAAGGTGTCATCACATAAGAATCACAAAGAACTTTACATTTATTTTCACCTATAGACGCAAGATGCAGTTCTGGTTGAATACCCAGTCCAATTAGTCCTGATGAGATCAGAAATCATCTTTGGTATTCCCCTTGATATTTATAAGAATTGAAAGAAACATTTCACATATATTTTTCTAAATGTTAATTATATATAAAAAATTACATAAAAAATTGGTAGACCAATACGACAACTCAAAAAAGATACTTCTTTTTTTCAAATTATAAGTGGCTTTAGTGTCAACATTCTTTTTCTTTTTAGATTTCATCTAACATTTACCTAATGAAAATCTTAAATATTTCAATTAATTAAGCACATTAGTTTCTAACATACGTTGAGGTGTCTATTCAATGTTAATAGTATTATCAAACCTCCGGTGATTCTTCCCATATGGATGATCCATTGGAAAGAATCATCGATTCCCCATGAAATTGAAACTACAACAATATTTAAGAATTCTCAATAATGTATTCTTTATACAAATAGGACATGATATTTTTCACTTAATTCTCTTACCATAAATCATTCCATAATTAGGGAAATCATTTATAGTCCATAGAAGGGAAACACACATCTGAAATATTTTTTTTGAAGAAGCAACAAATGCGCGAACACCCATATCCCAAAGATGCTTCAACTCTCTTATTAAAGGTTGTAAGTAGACAACCATATAATTACCAGGACCATAAGGTTTATATATTAGTATACTCAAGAAAGTGAAAGGTTTTTTCATATGCATACACTGAGGAAGATTATAAACGTGAATAAAAACTGGCCACATGTTGTGAGCAATAATCAAATGACCAAACAGATTAAAATAATCATAGGATAAACCCAACCTGATGTTACACACCTCAACTACAAAATTGGGATGTTCTACATCAAATGCCCACCATGATAATCCATCTATAGGATGAACCAACTCATCATTACCTTTAATTCTCTCAGCATCATGCCATCACATATTGGTTGATATTTCTGTAGACATGAATAAATTTTGAAGCCTGATAATCAATGGAAAGTGCCACATGACTTTATGTGAAACACTATATAGTATTCCATATGCATTTTCATTACATCGAGATGTACCACATTCTTTACATTCATTAAGGTCAGTTATTTCCTCCCAAAATAAATTGTAATCTTTCAAACAAGTATGAATCTTATTAGTAGAAAATTTGAGATGCTTAATTAATTTCCATGACTTATAATGATTTGAGGGAATATCCACACCATTAGGAAGAAAATATTTTAAAAAGATAAGAATATAAAAAATGTAGGTATTATAAATTCCATACATGATTTTTCTATGATATAACTACATTAAAAATACCAACTTTGTCATTTTAGTACATTCCTGATATACAGGAGTTCTGGATTCATCCATTAAATTTTTCACTCTCTCAACATCATCATCTTTAGTCTTTTCCTAATGTGTATTGATATAATTGCCTTCTTACACTAGAATACTATCACTCTCGTGATGATGCACAAATGGAAACTAATCAAATATCATTCTTTATACCACTTCTTTCTTTTTGTTCATGAATAATAGATGATTGTCTCATCTCTCCATGGTGATACCAGACATAATAATTTGTTTGAAATATAGATTTTGTTATATGGTAGATAAATTCTTCTCAGCTTAACCATGGTCTTCCAACAAAATTATAACACATACACTACATACAACCTATATTTGAAGCATTGTTAAATGCAAAATCTAAAAAAAATTTCAAATTATTTTAAAACTCGGCTGAAATCTGATCGGTATGATACATCTGACTTCTATCCATTATATTACATGGAAAAAAGTTATGTTATAACAAAAAATGTAAACCATAATTAAAAAATTCATTATAATCAATTTTAATATGAAATTCATTAAAAAATACTAGTAGCTAGCAAAACAAAGAATAAGAGAAATAACATATGCTATAAGTGATGACTAAAAATAATGAAATAAGGTGAGTATCCCTGAAATTTAAGAATTCACTATCATGGTGGATAAATTGAATAACTTTGAGACACTACAAAATGATACCCAAGGTTTTAACTATGAATACTCAATCAACAAGATCAAAATAAAGGCAAAATCGCAGTTTCATGAAAACAAATTCTTATATTCCAAATGATCAAAATACTTTAAACATCCCAAAATACAGTCCAAAGATAAAAAATAGAACCAAAAGATCAAAATGATTTATATAAATAATATAGGATTGGAATAAATACCATATAATATCTACTAATTCAATATCAATATATAGAAGATGGTAGGGCATTTTCTTCTTTGGAGAATTTAATCTATAATTTATTTTTGTAGATATCCTAACCAACCACAACAATAGAGAACCTTTTCTAGCCCTGAAGGAGATAGATCTTCCACCCATCTTTGGTTGTGACCAACCCACATAGAGTCATTAATTCCCCATGGGATCAATCACTTTAGAAGTTAAAAACATAAACCCCAAATCACTAAATCTTTAATTAAGTAATACAGGACCATGACAACTACTTAAACATGTTTAGGTAAAAAATACACTGATTCTGGGGTATAGTATTTTGGAGGGATGCTTGAATCATTGTCACATGTTGCATTCAAGTTGAAGTACAAGATATTTTCCTTAAAATCATGTTGTGGTTCTATGAAATATTGTGATACATGCTAGTTTCATGTAGTACTAAAAATGAATTAAATTTTTGTTATTTTAAATTAAGAAGTGATGTGATGTTCCAGGACTAGTTATTATTGCAAACATGCATAATATTTGTAAATGGTATATTATGAAATTATGATAAATTTTGTGACATTATGATTGTTATTATTATGGTGTGTTAAGCATGATAATTCTCAAAGTTATATCATGGTTTAAAATTCGCTGCATAATTCTATTGCATATGATTTAAATTCACTACATGAATTATTATAAATTCTTAATTTAATGAAAATCATTAAGGGAATACATGGGTAAAATATTCAATAAATGAAAATCCTATTAAATTTTAATGAATAAAATGATGTAATCTATATACTATTAAAGGTGTGTGATAATTATGCAAGCATTGGAAATAAAATACCACGTTCACTATCATGAAATGTCTATTTTGTGTAAATGAGTTGAATATCAGCATGCCATGTTGATAAAATAGTTTACTTAAAGCCACAAGTATGGTTTTTTATCGAAATGGTATATATATTTCCAAAGGTGCGTATTTTTAAAAGGAATTAGTGTGTATTGATTCTGAAGAGTTTTCCTAATAAAAATAACTCCAGCACCTTGAAATTTTTGAAGAGGATTTTATTCAATCATAAAGTGTTTAGAATTAGTTAAAAATATTTCAAATGGAAGTATATTTTAGAGCTGATCTTAATTTTTAATTTTTTTGGGGAAGTGTGTCAATTCTTATTAAATAAATAATTTATTTCTTATTGGTATCAGTTATTTTTACTCCATTTTTTAATGGAATTTTTTCAAGAAATCTAAATGTATTTTAATTAAATCACAATTGAAATTTCAAACCTATGTTTAATTTTCAACAGTAACTAGAATCCTATTTGAGAGGTATCTTCTCATGGTCATTTTTTATATTTTTTAATAGAAAATATCAGTACTCTTATGCGAGTAGACTCTACTATGTATGGGTAGTATTTTAATCTAAATAAATTCTATTTTCTTCTTCCATTCTCCTGTAACACGAGGCACCTAAGAATATGATTATTTTGGGACTAAAAATTTATGTAAATAAGGGTTTAATTTTTTTGAATAATAATTTTATGATTTAAAAGATTGAAACACATGAAATAAAAATGGAATATAAAGAAACAAAAGGTTAAATTCTATAACACCTAAAATTAAAACTAAAATGATTTATATATATATGTGTGTGTGTGTGTGTTGAAACAAATTATTATGATCTTAAATGGGGTTTTTTAAATGTAAATCACGGGGATATAAAAGTTTTATATCATGAATACAAATTAAAAAAATACTAAGCATAAGGGTAGAAAGATTCAGAACTTACTTATGAGATGTTGGAGAAGATTCGAATAAAAAAATGATTGAAACAGAGGAGATTTTTGGAGGAGATGGGAGGTCTCCACTTTCTTGGGAGGTCACCAGAGGATATGGGAGGTCGCCACACACTCGGGAGGTCACTGCTCTTTGGATAGCCACTCACTCGGGTGAGAGGAGAATTAGAGCAGGAGAGGATCGTAGGTGAATGGGGAGGGGAAGCTAGGAGCGAACCGATATGGGGAAAGGTTATACCAAATTTTTTAAAAAACCATTGGTATATCCCAACCTATACCAATGGCTTTTTAAAACTATTGGTATAAATTTATCTATACCAATGGTTTTAATGAACTGTTGGTATATCATGGCTCTAGGAACTCTCTACCCATGGTTCATGAAAATTGTGGGTATATAGGCATGGGGATAGCCCCACTTTCTAATAATGGGAGCCTCTAATTCATGAAAGAGCTGTGTGAAGTAGAGTTTCATGAACAAAGTAACTTGTTTTTATCAAGACCAAGTGATATTTGTGAAACATTATGTTTGTGTAAAAGTTAGAGTTGCGTGAAAAAATAAGAGTTGTGAGACAAACCAAAAGTTGCGTGAAAACTGAGGTGTTGTGAGAAAGTACATAAGTTGCACGAATATGAAAGAGTTTCATGAACAATAGGTTTTGAACATCTGTTTTGAGTAAACAATGCATACAAGAGCATAGATTCAAGAATATGGTGCAAGCATGGTCTCATTATAATTAGGGAAAAATACTTATGTGCCCAATCTATTGCTGTAACCTTCAAGTCGATAAAATGAGAAATACTTCATCCAAGGTAGTGAGCAAGGGGGAGTTGATAAAAGTGATCCGAGGGAGGTAGTGTGTTATCCTTATAATTCTTGTGAAGGCAGTGTGTCTAGCACATAGTGACTGTGTCTTATCAATTGTAATCCACAACATCTAGTGAAGCTTAGTGGATTTAGGTATGACCAATACACTATCAGTGTATGATCCTTATACTAACCCTTAGTGGTGAACTAATTAAAACTATTGTGTCATGTTTCTTTTTCTATATATGGGTGTTTGATAATTACATGATTCCATCAAACAGGTTTAACAAGTCCCTACCAATGTGGGGACAAGATCCATCACATTTAAAGAAAAATTTGACACCCTGATTCACTCCTCCCCTCTCAGGGTATTCCAGGGTATTACACATAGAGTATGTGTTTGGGGCATGTCATGTAGTGCAACATGGTGTGTGGTTGGGTACTCGTCCAGACACCCTGTATGGGAGGCACATGGTCATGTAAGACACACGACAAGATCCCATGTACGGTGCATGGCTAGAGGTCATGTGGGGTAATTAACTAGAGGTTGTGTGGGGGTACATGACTAGGTATCCCATGTTAAATGAAAATCATATATGAGGTAAACATGTAGTGTACTTGGGAATCACACACCAGGCTGATCATGAAGGTTTCAGGCACAACAGAAGCGCGCAATGGTATATGTGATGATTACAATTTATTTTAATTCCAATTGTGTAGAACCCCAATAGAGGATTTTTCATGTTAAGTTTATAATTAATTTACTTAGATTGGAATAAAGTAATTACCTCATATTAGGTTTCTTTATTTATAGCTGATGTCAATCATCAGAAAATACCCTTTCAGATTGCTTTCGTTGTGCTTGTGAAGATCCAAGGAGAGAATCCCTATAGTAGTGATTCACATGTGCTCCAATTGTTGGGCATGTATTGTATATACTCTATAAATATTATCAACTTTGATGCTCACAAATACCCCTGTTTGTTTTACTAATGAAATTAATTTAAGTGAATTTCAAGAAATTAATATTTTTTGAAATATTTATTCTAGAATTATATTTAATACATTTATCTGTGGGGAATATTTGTTAAAGTATTATGAACATGTTTTAATATATTCTAGAAACACTATTCATACCCTATATGTGTAAGTGTAATGTAAGGAATCAACCATATGTTTGGAACAATGCGCATGGATCATGTACCCTACACTATTGAGAAAGTATGGGCAATCAACCCTACGTTTGGATGGAACCTTACATTTGAGAAAATAGAAAGTATGGATAAACAAACCTATGTTGGTATAAAACCTTACTTTTGAGGAAAAAAATGTATGGTACATCGACCCTACTTTTTTAATCAACCGTACATTTTCTACCCTACGTTTGGTGTTTTTTATCACATAAAGGAACCCTATATTTGACTATTCAATGATGAAGTTTTAAATCCATGATATTATCCGTGATTTCTGCAATGGCCTTGATAGAAATAAAGATCGATTCAAAGTTTTTTTATAACCAATTCAAATTCCCATATTCAATGGAATAAATAATTCCTATTTCTAAGGGAAGTTACAACTTTCTTGAATGATTTAAAATTGAATGATTATGATTTTTCAGGAGACATTCTTGGATCTACTCAACTGAAATAAAGTTGTGTGTTATATATATGTGGTTAGATTATTTTTTCCCAAATAGATGGCATATGACTATATACTTTTACAATATCTTTTTGAATATATAACTATTGAAAAGAAACAAAATATCGACCGAATCTACTATTTTTTGAAGAGGCTACACTTTGAAGATATACATATTTCAACCCTGTACTATTGTGTAACTAATTTTGTTTGTTTGTTTCTATTATTATTAAAGATAATTTGAAATAAATATCTCTTCAAATATATTCTTACTTTAATACTCTAATATTTGAAGAAGAAGATTTTTATTCTGTCAGTTGTTGATGCAACTGTGATCAAGAACCTGTCAATTCAATCAGATAAAACTCTTTTGATTTATTGGATTTTTGGGTACTTGAACTCAGGTATGTAAGATTATAAACTTCTTAGATTAATATATGGAGAAATTGATTCCTTGAAAAAGAACCAAAAGTCTCTATTTATCATTATTATAAAAGGTGTCAACTACCTGCACCCAGTTGTGAAGGTCTTATGATAAGAGAACTGTTATAGGGAAAATCACCAAGCTCACAGAGAGAGCATTGGAGGAGTGTACTAAGAGATATATTTTTCCCAAACCACTATAAAAATTATTGTGTTCTTATTTACTATTTATCCACTACTCAATTTACTTACATAAGAGAACTCTGCATATCTGCATAAATCTCAAAGAAAGTTAAAATCCAGAATCTCTTAAGATTATCAAAAAGACACAATTCACCCCCTCTTGTGTATCTTTTTATTATTCTGACCTAACAATTGGCATCAAAGGTGAGTTTTTTGGATAAAGAAGATAAAACTACATCAAACTTAAATGTATAAGGTATATATAAACCAAATGTCAATGGATGATCCTAAAGAAGGCATGTCTATGATTCACACTTCATATTTTAGTGGTGATAAATATGGATGCTAGAAATAATGAATGATCATATATATGAATAATCTTGTATTTAAAGTATATATAAAGATCATCACTCCTTGTTTAATTCCCAAGAAACCAGAAATATGGGATGCTGCAAAAGAAGCTGAGTATGAAATCAAATCAAAAGCAATGAATGCTATCATCTTTGGACTTGGTCCTGCTGAATTCAATTGAGTATCACAATGTCCTACTACTTATGAGATGTGGTAGATAATAATTGTTTCATATAAAGGATATGATAATGTTAGAAAAATGAGGTATGCTACTGTAAAACTAAAGTTTAACACCTTTAGGATGCATGATGGTGAAAGAATCACCCAAATGAATGGACGATTAACAGAAATTATAAAAAATATTGTTTTCTTGGGAGATCCAATTACTCAATCAGATCAATCTTTGAAAGTACTTAGAGTACTACCCTTAAAATGGAATGAGATATCTACTACTATAAGAAAATTATCACCAATCAAAAACCTGACTATGAAAGAATTGATTGGAACTCTGATGACGTATGAAGTAGAAATGCAAGATGAAGTTGAAGATAATAAGATATTAAAAATGGAAAACACTTCAATTAAATTTACATCATATAATCATGATGAGAAATCAAGAGAATATGTTAAAATATTAAAATATTCAGACAACTTAGACTCTGAAATGGAACTGGCTCAATTAGCCCGAAAATTTAGCAAGTTCTATAAGAAGAAGAGAGGCTTCAAAAAATCCTTCAAGAAAGATGAAAAAGGATCCAAAGAAGTAATATTATATGAATGAAAGAAGATGGGTCATATTATACCAGATTTTCCTTAGCTAAAATAAGAAATAAGAAAGATGGAAAATAAAAACCAAAAGAAATCCGATTATGATCATAAATGGAAAAGAGCTATGAAAGCTACATGGAGTGCGTCTGAATACTCCAATAGCACTTCCAAATCTAATTCATAAAAAGAGCCTAAAAATATAAAATAGAATATGTACTTTATGTCTAAAGAAGAAGATGAGGTACAAACCTATTACTCTTCAGCTTCCGACTCTGATAGCTACTCAAATAGAAAATTATCTTCTTACTGTTCAATGCTTGAAGACAAATATGATTCTTTAATAACAAAGAATAAGACACTTAAAATTATTTATAATGTTGTTTTAAATTAAATAAATTCAATTCTAAAAAAACATCAAGAATTGATATAAAAATTTAATCCATCTTCATCAAATTTTACTATTCACAAAACTAAAATAAAAGAATTACAAGATGAGGTAGAATCATTTAAAAGCGCTGCTAGTATTTTAACTAAAGGAGAACAATTTATAAATTATATTATTGGTAAAAATGTTATTAAAAGAGAAAAAAATGGAATAATAAGCAAGGGAGAAAAATCAAAGATATACAAAAATTATTTTGGGCCTAGTTCTAAAAATACTACTTGCTTCTACTATAGAATAAAATGACATTATTCTAACAACTTTTATTTAAGAAATCCTCAAATAAGTGGTAATAAAAATTATTTTATTTCAAAAATCATGTATTAATAAAGTAATATAAATTTTGATAAAATAAGGAAAATCTGTATTCCTAGATCTTTTCTTGCTGACACAGCTGGACCCAAGAAAATATAGGTACCAAAACAAACTTTTGCTTAAATGCGTTTGCAGGAAAAAGACTATAGAAAAAAAATTATATATAGTATATGGAAAATGGTTTCTCAAGAAATATGAGTGGAGAATCTTATAATTTCCATACACTAGAAAAAATTAAAGGAGGAATAGTCACCTTTAGAGATAATGCTAAACGGAAGATAATCAGAGTTGGATCAGTTGGAGATCTGAAGTCAATATCAACAAAAAAATTACTTTATATACAAGGGATAAATCAAAACCTGATAATTATTTCTCAACTTTGTGATGATGGATTTTATATTTATTTATTTAACAACTCTTTCTCAATTTTCAAAGATAGTTTTTTTAAATTTACATCACCTAGAACTGAAAGTTTTTATACTTTGGATCTCGATTCCTTTTGTAAATAGATTGTGAATTGTTTAACTGATGAGAAAAATGAGTCTTAGATTTGTCATAGAAGAATTGGACACTATAATATATTTGTTTTATATAAATTATCTAAGAAACACTTAGTTTTTTATTTTACTAGTCTTAAGTTTGACAATGATAAATTCTGTGATGCATGTCAAATAAGCAAACAATACAAATCATCTTTCAAATCAATTAACAAAGTTTCTAAACATAAACCATTAGAACTTATCCACATGGATTTTTTGAACCATCTATGGTAGCAAGTTTGGATGGTAAATTATATTTTTATGCATTAGTTGACAGTTTTTCAAGATTTACTTGGCTTTATTTTCTAAAACATAAAAGTGAAGTATTCACTATTTTTGAAATCTTTAGTAAAATTGTTCAAAATGAAAAATATTTTAAAATAATTTCTTTAAGAATTGATCATGGTGGAGAATTTTAGAACCAATAATTTAATTATTTTTGCTCAAACTTAGGTATTAAACACACCTTCTCTGCACTAATAACACTTAAAAAAATTGAATTGTTGAAATAAGGAACAAAACTATTCAATAAATGGAAAGAACTATGTTAAATGAATATAATATTTCTACCTATTTTTGGAAAAAAACTATAAATATATCTTGATATATCATGAATAGAGTTTTAATAAGACCAATTATTAAAAAGACACCCTGTGAACTTTGGAATAATAGAAAATCTAAAGTTAATTACTTTAAAGTTTTTGGATGCAAGGTATATATCTTGAATACTAAGGAAAACCTTGGTAAATTCGATCTAAAGGATGATGAAAGAATCTTTATTGGATATTTTTCTATTTATAAAGCCTATAGAATGTATAATAAAAATTCAAGGATTGTTGAAGAATTAGTTCATGTGAAGTTTGATTAAAGTGTCCCCTTCAGTAAAAGGAAATATCAAATAGATAAAATTGATAGCTCTTTTGACAACATGAGGCTTGAATCACCTGAAATTGATTTTGAAAATAAAATACATGAAATTTAGTCTAGTACAGAAGAACATGAGATAAAATAACCTAAAAGTGTCTTACATAGATAATCTAGAACCTTAAAGGATCATCCTTTAGAAACTGTTAAAGGAAATCTAGATACAAGATTAATAACTAGAAGAAATTTAGGAAACTTAGCCAATTTTTTTCCTTCCTATCACAATTAGAACCTAATACAATAAAATAGGCTTTAAATGATGAGAGTTGGTTATTATCCATGTAATAATAACTTAAACAATTTAGTAGAAACAAAGTTTGGGATTTAGCATACAGACCAACCAATTATCCAGTAATAGGAACCAAATGAGTTTTTATAAATAAACATGATGAATAAGTAATAATTAACAAAAATAAATCTAGATTAGTATCAAAATTTTACAAACAAGAATAAGGGATAGACTATGATGAAACCTTTTCACCTATTACTAGATTAGAGGCAATTCTAGTCCTGCTATCTTATGCATATCATATGAATTTTAAATTATATTAGATGGATATTAAATCTACCTTTTAAAATAGATATTTAATGGATGAAGTTTATATTGAACAACTATTAGGTTTTGAAAACCCTAATCAACCAAATTCTATTTTTAAACCTACTAAAGATATTTTTTCCTTAAACAAGCACCTAGAGCTTAGTATGAAAGATCAAACTCATTTTTATTATAAAATGGGTTTTCTGTGGGATTGGAATATCCTACTGTTTTTAAGAAAACTATTTTCTATAATATTTTACTAGTGAAAATTTTTGTTGATGATGCTATTTTCAAATCAATGAATAAAAATATTTTTAATGATTTTTCAAATATAATGAAAAAAGAATTTGAAAAGTGTATGATGGGAGAATTGAATTTCTTTTTAGGATTTCAAATTTATTAAGAAGATTATGGAAATGTTTTAAATCAAAGTAAATACATTATAGATTTATTGAAAAAATTTGGACTAAAAAATAGTAATACCTATATAAATCCCATGTTTATTAATGTAAAAATTGATTTGGATGAAGCTAGAAAACTAGTTGATAATAAGTTATACAAAGGTATGATTAGTAGTTTATTATATCTTACTGTTATTAGACTAGACATAATGTTTTATATGTTTCTATGTGCTATATTTTAGTCAAAAATAAAATAATACAATCTTACTACTATTAAAATAATTTTTATATATTTAAAAGGAACTATTTTTGAATATCTATTGTACCCCAAAACCTTTAATTTTAATTTAATTTCATATTCAGATGCTAATTTTGGAGGATGTAGAATATATAAAAAATCACATTAGGAACCTATCAATTTTTAGGAAAATATTTAGTGTCATGTTCGACTAAGAAACAACATTCATTTTCTCTATCAATATCCAAGGAAAAATATATATCTACTGGTAGTTGATATGCACAAGTGTTGCGGATAAAACACACCTTATTGGACTTTGCACTTAATTTTAGTAAAATAAATATTTTACATGATAATACCAGTGCAATTAATATTTCCAAAATTTCTATAAGTCATTATAAAACCAAGAATATTGATATAAGACATCATTTTATAAGATATCATATTCTTAAAAAGGATATATCTTTAGAATTTGTAAATACCGAATATCAACTTGCTGATATTTTTACTAAACTACTTCCCACTAGAAGTTTTGATTTTATTAAGGGGGTTAAAAATATTTAATTTCTAATAAATTTTATTAATTTATTCCATTAATTCTTCTATTAATTATTTTATTTTATTCATTTATTATTCATTTAATTATTGGTTAAATAAAAACAAGATTTTATTTCAATTTTTGTAAAATCACATATTTTTAAAATAAAGAATTAATGATTACACTACGTAATTGGTTTGAGAAACCATACCGCATCACCAAAACCATTAGAAAACCCTTACTCTCTATGTTCTCTTACTTAACCTAATATTTTAAAACCTTTTGAATTCTTGATATCTTGTTTCTCTTTCGAAACCCTAGAATCTGAACCCTTCAACTCTCAGATTCTCAGAATGTCGATGACAGAAGCGGGAGAATAGAGTGGAATGAAGAAACATGGTACCTACAAAAAAATAATTCAAGGAAAGGTAATATACTTAATTTGGATTAATAAGAAAAATATTCTTCTAAAGAATGCTCTAGGTTTTCAAGGTCTAGAAACTCTTTTTACTTAAGAAAAAGCGGAATTTATTTTTGATATAGAAGTAAAAGAGTTCTTCAGAAATTATAAGTACAGTTTTAGTAACATAAAGGATATTATTGTATATAAGATATATCATGAGGATTTTTCAATCTCTTCAAATGAATTAGCTAAATTTTTTAAATTTCCCCATGAAATGGTTTTTCATTTTTATCTTTGGTCAATAAATAACCAAGAACATAAATGAAAGGATATTATATCATTTCTCTTTGGATCTACCTAGATAAAAAAAAGTTTTTTAAGGATCTTTACACTGACTAGAAAGTTTTTTTCAAGTTTATTCAGTCATTTATAATTCCAAGAACTGCTGTAATTGAAAATATTATTTATCCTGATATGTATATAATGTTTTTGATGATGAATGATGTCAAGTTTAATTTTCCAAGGTACATGTTGAGCTACATGCATCACTATCTCCAAGAGGAAGTAAAGATGTATTTTTATCCTTATGGAAGGATAATTTCAATGCTACTGCATCAAAAATTCCTGATTAGAGATGTATTGATAAACTCCAAATTTCATCACAAAAAAATTCTCAATGATGGAACTCTGAGGAAGATAAGTTACTTCCAAAGTACAACATAAGAAAAACTGTTACCTTTTGGTGTAGAAGGCCAACAAGTACTTGGTCTTATTGCTCAGGTGGAGTAAAATTTTTTGGTATCAGTTACTGCGATCCAAATTCATGGAGAAAAGGTTGCACAAACACAAATCGATGATGAAGTTCAACTGAATAGACACTAAATCAGACACGATGTCTTTGAACCAGAAAATTCAAGAGATTTCCCCCAATCTATTGAAGATAATTTAGAAGAACCAATCGATGTGACACTTTTCATTCAACCTAGAAATAGGGATGAACCTGCAGTTTGAGAAACTAAAATTCAAGCACCAGAATTAGAGGTTGCGGCAGCTGGTGAAGTTTCCCCACCATAAAATCAACCAAATAATAGAGAAGAGTAAGAGGATCTAAATCATGATGAAAATCTGATTCAGAAAACTCTTGCTGAATATAAAGTGTAAGAAAATGCTCAAGGAAATGAGAAAGCTCAACGAGTAGTGGATGACACTATAGGGTTAGTCTAGAATCAATCAATTTTGATTATAGATGATTTCCAGGACAAGGAAACCCTTGAACCAACTAAGACCACATATGTTCTTGAGGATGAATTTTCTTCCTATAGTGAGACCAATAAAGAAAAATATTTCTCCCTAGTTGATAGAGTCCAACCATATCAAGTTCATGAAGCTGAATATTCTGATTCTATGAATAATATAATTAAAGGATTTTTTGTTCAAATCAACAATCTAAGAGAAGAAAATTAAACTTTGTAAGGTGAGTTAGAGTATACAAGAAAATATTTGGAATAATTAAGAAGTTAAAATATTCCCAGAAAATAATTTTAATCTATTTAGACTCAGCTCCAAAATATCAGAGAAAATTCAGTTTTTAGAAGAGATTTTGATGCTTTTCAATGATAAATGTTAGATTAGTTTGAAAAACTGAAATTAGAATTTATCTTGAAGACAAATTTCAGTGTTTTAAAATGATATTTGGGAATTCAGTTTTAATATATAAAAAGAACTGTCAGTCAATCCAAAGCTTCCACTTCTACACAACCAACTTCTCCAGACTTAATCAGAAGGTTTCAAGCAATTACTTTAGTGATTTCTGATACGAATGAAAGACTTCATACTATTTAGTGTGACAATGCTCCTATCAATGTTTTAATGGAAAATCAAAGAGATATTATTAAGAAGCTAAATTTATGGGATCCTACCATTATGACTCTTCTTAATTAGTTGGGATCAATGATTTCTCAGTTTGTTTAGTCATAGGAAATTGTTCATAAATTTCTCAAAGTAAATTTGTTATAAATCTCGAATATTGGTCAAGATTCAAAGATTTTGATGAGATAGTTAGCTAAAAATCTTACAGAAATTTTAAGAGAATAGATGGAAGTTTTTAAAGAAGTTGTTCAGGCTGTTCAAGTTTCACCAAAACCCAACACTTCTTCTAAATCAACCCTTTTACCTTTATCCAACCCTTATTTTTAAACTATTCCTCATCCAAAATCACTCTTTTATTCATAAACATATTTCAATAAAAATTATTTTATTTATTATTATTTATGTTTATTATTATTTATGTACATCTCTTCTACTAGAATATATATCTCTTTTTTATCTTATGCATAATTTAACATTCTATTACAATTATGTGCTACATTGACTATGTTTTAATCCGTTTTAGTCTACTTAATTTTTGATCTCGCAAAAGGGGGGATAAAATTGGTTAAACACAAAATTCTTAACTCAACTACACATTTCTATTATGAATTCACCAAAATAATATTGTGAAACATAAATTTTAAAACAATTAATCTCTGTATATATTTAAAATGTTATTTTATTTGTTTTTACAATTCCTATATTTTCTATAAGATATGTTATGGGTTTTGTGATCATCAAAAGGGATAGATTATTGGGAATGTATTTTTTCAACAATACACTATAAATCTTATTTATTTTGATGCTCACAAATACCCTTGTTTGTTTTACTAATGAAATTAATTTAAGTAAATTTTAGGAAATTAATATTTATTGAAATATTTATTCTAGAATTATATTCAAGACATTGATCTGCAGGGAATATTTGTTAAATTATTTTGAAAGTGTTTTAACATATTCTAGAAATGATGTTAATACCTTATGTGTGAAATAATAATGTAAGGAATCCATCCTAAATTTGTAACAATGCGTATGAATCATGTACTACGTTATCGAGAAAGTATAGTTAATAAACCCTACGTTTTGATGGAACCTTATGTTTGAGAAAAAAATTGTATGGATAAAGAATCCTACATTGGTATGAGACCTTACATTTGAGGAAATAAATATATCATACATCAACCCTACTTTTATAATCAACCATAAAATTTCAACCCTACATTTGGTGTTTTGTCATAACCTGAAGGAACCCATAGTTTTACTATTCAATGATGGAGTTTTAAATCTGTTATATTATTCGCGATTTCTACAATGGTCTCAATGGAAATAAAGATTGATTAAAAGTTGTTTTATAACCAATTTAAAGGCCTGTATTTAATTGAATAAATCATTCATATTTTTAAGGGAAGTTACAACTTTCTTGAATGATTTTAAATTGAATGATTGTGATATGTCAAATGACATTCTTGGATATACTCAACCGAAAGAAATCTATGTGTTATATATATATGGTCAAAGTATTTTTTTCCTGAATAGATTATATATGAATATATGATTTTTCAATATCTTTTTGAATATAAAACTACTAAAATAAAACAAAATATCGAGAGACTCTACTATTTTTTGAAGAATCTATACATTGAATATATACATATTTCAACCTCATACTGTTATGTAACTGTTGGTATTTTTGGTGCTGCTATTATTAGTGATGATCATTCACAAATAGGATCTCTTCAAAGCTATTCTTACTTGAATAATTTCATCTTTAAAGAAGACGATCTGTATTATGTCAGTTGTTACTACAATTGTGATCATGAACCTGTCAATTTAATGAAATCAAACTCTTTTGATTTATTGGAGTTTCAGCTGCTCAAAATCAGTCATGGAAGAGTATCAGCTTCTCAAACTAAGCTGTGGAGAAATTGATTCCCTATAAAAGAACCAGAAGGATCTGTTATCCTTATTGTAAAAGGTGCAAACTGCCTCCACTCAGTTGTGAAGGTCTAATGATAATAGGAATGTTCTAGTGAAAATCACCAAGCTCACTGAGGTATCATTGGTGGAGTGGACTAGGGGATCTTTGTGCCCCAAAACACTATAAAAATTGCTATGTTATTCATTATTGTTTATCTGCTGCTCAATTTAATTTCAAAAGAGAATTTTGCATATCTGCATAAATCCTAAAGAAAGTTAAAATCTAGAATCTGTCAAGATTATTAAAAAGAAAAAATTCACCCCTCTTATGAATCTTTGTATTATTCCAACCTAACACCAATGATATTTATGAAACACTACTCTATCTCCAGGTTCTAGCACAGTGAATCAAATGTCTTGCATTGTTCTTTCTTAATAACTCGTTATTCAGTCCAGAAGAAATCTCTCTATCTCCAAGTGCAAGTGCAGTGAATCAAATGTCTTACGTTGTTTGTTATTTATTTCTCATTATTCAGTCTTGAATAAATATCTCTTGAGTTCTCATTTTTCAGAGGGAGAGAGATGGAGGAGTTAGAAGAGAATTATTCATGCTCAATAATTTTCTTTTTTTTTGATTACTTACACAATTTCCATAACGTGCTATTTATAGAGGTAAATTTTAGGTTAGAATGTTGTTTAATTGCATGCCAACCCTTAAAAAATATTAAAACTTCTAATAAAACCCATTCCACAAAATAATGATAATATAATTATTATTTTATGACATTCACCATCTTACAAAAATGATAAATAATATTTACTGACTTATAAATAATTATTTATCATCAGATGCAGTCTTGATCTGTTCAAACTTCTTGATATTTATTGAATACCTGAATAAATATTTTATTCATAAATAAATATTTCATTTACATACCAATGAATAAATATTTATTAAATATAAAATAAAATAAATAAATACATTTTTATTCACATGTCGGTGAATAAATATTTATTTAATTTATGTGATCAATTTAACTTGAATAAAATTATTCCTCTATCTTGAGAATAATATTTATTCCATTAATTAAATTCAAATAAAATTCAATCAAGATCAATAGAAACACTTAGTGTGTGACCCTCAAGTATTCTTTCTCATTAACATTTTACAGGATTTCCTAAAGTCTAAGATTATTTTTTAGTAATAGGTCAAAGCACCCAAGAGAAACAACTTAATGTACCAATGTCAATAACTATATATGAATGATCACTTTGTAATATAATCTATTTGTCACAATATCTCATCAAGAAGTTTGCACAATGGTGTCATCAACCTATATGATCAATACATTTTTCTTTGAATATCTAAAATAAACACGTTGATACACCATGACCATGGAATTTAAGTGATAGTTATATTTCAATCAAAGGGCCAAGATATCAACCCCCATAAAGATGGAAGGTAAAAATACTTCCTTGACTTATCCATTAATAACATGTCAACCGTGATACATCTAATTATGTTTGGTAATTCCAGTCTTCCCGCATACGAGTGTTCCCACACCACCTACTAGAATATCCCACTGAATAAGTTAGAAGGGAAAAAATGAATTAAGTCAAGATACAATATGAAAAAAAATGTGATATAATTTGACACATTTATAATAAAAAACCTGATACAGGCTGCTCAATAGGATCTGATGGATCTATGGGATATCCTAGATCACTAGCATCTAAAGGATGTGTTTATTCCAATGCATGCCCTGGTCGATCTGCATGCACTGGAGTGGGAGATGAAGGAATAAAATCATCAAATCCAAGATTCATAGTAGGAAATGAAGGCAGTGTAAACATGGTTGGATATGGGTAGTAATGTTGGGGATACATCAAAGGATATGAAAATGGTAAAGGTGAGAACATACCTTGAGGCAGCGTAGACATGGTATGGGAAGAATATTCTAAATGAGATGATGATGGAGGCATGGATGGGAACATCCCCAGAGGAGGTGTAGAAATGTTATTGGAAGAAGAGGAAAATGAGATGATGATGGAGATATGGGTGGGAACATCACTGGAGGTGTCATAGACATGGTATGGGAATAAGAGGCTAAATGAGATGATGATAGAGGCATGGGTGTGAATATCCTTGGAGGCTAAATCATAGGATGGAAATGTGTGGTGGGTGAGGTGTCCACTGGTGGGTCAGGGTGAGAATGAGTAAGATGGGTGCTCTATACAGGTCTAAGAGAATCCCCACTCTGACCCATGGTAGTAGGATGAGGAAAAGTCCACTATGGTGGAACATAATGTCCCTAATTTTTTTGATAAAGAATATGAACATGAAATTATATGTAATTTAGAAGAAAAATATTATAATTATTATACTCACTAAGTGAACTATAGAAGATAACCCACACTCATGCATCTGTTGATCAATATCAAATAATCTCTTTGTTGACACCGGAAAACTCATCCCCAAAATTTTCCAAATTCTCCCATAAATGATCCAAGAGCGTATCCCATTTTGTAAGCTTTGATTTGATAGGTCGTAGAGCTCTAACGGAGTTACAGATTAGGAGTTATGGACATTTGAAGTTGGGCTGGAAAACTGGTTCGCGAAGCCCATTTGCGAAGCTCCCTCCGCGATCACAGAGCGCCACCACGGAGTAAGGAGGCGGGACGCTCTGCGAACCCCTTTGATGTTCATGATCCAAAATGGAGAAAGGAGGTGGGATTCTCCACAAACCCCTTCGATGTTTGCGATCCTTCGCGGAGCAAGGAGGTGGTAACACTCTGCGAGCCGTTTTGACGTTCGTGAGCCGCCGCGGAGCAAGGAGGCGGTAATGCTCCGTGAACCGTTTTGATGTTCACGAGCCACCGCGGAGCAAGATCCGTCTTTGCTCCGAGAGAGCTCTACTTCGTTGCACCTCTCCCCTATAAATACCCAGCTCACCCCCCTTCGCCAAACAGTCACTCCGCCCCTTGGGCGGCTGATCTCCCAGTTCAGAGAGCTCCACATCCTTCACGAAGCTTCTCCGCAATTCCATGCTCCGTAAGCAGCTTCCTTCGCGATGCTGCTCTGCGAGTCCATGCTCCAGGAGCAGCTTCCTTCACGATGCTGCTCCATAAGCCCATGCTCCATGAGCAGTTTCCTTCACAAAGCAGCTCCTCGAGCCCATGCTGCGCAAGCATCTTCCTTCGTGAAGTGGCTCCACGAGCCCATGCTCTGCGAGTCCATGCTTCGTGAGAACCCATGCTCCATGAGCCCCTTTTCTCCGAGAAGCTACTTCACGAATACCTATAATTTGCGAGGCTCTTATCCTCGCACCCATAGATCCATACCGTGGCGGATGTGCCCCCAAACCCCCACTCAGGGTCAGTGCCGGGTTGCGGTCCTAACCCTCAGGTCCGGTCCCTTTGCTACCATCACTGACCCCCATGAAAAATGGAGAGTCACACCGCAGACTTTTCGGGCCAGGACGTTGGGATTTTCCATTGCGCACCCACCTTCCACCTATGGAATACCATGATTTGAGATACTCCTCCACACACCACGAAACACCTTGAGTCGACATATTCCTCTTGGTTCGTTTCCCATGTCATCAGTTGAGATTCTCATAATCAATTCCCCGAGTTCCTTGAGTCGAACCATTCCTCAAGTAACTCATCCAAACCCCATCACTTGACTCCTATGCCAGGTTGAACCAGAAAGGTCCACCCTTGTGTAATTCCCAACACCAACCATTTCTAGGCGCCTTATGCCTAACAGTCCTTTCTACATGACTCTAAACAGTAGTACGCCCTATGTTCCAAACATAGGATGCCTCTTGCTCCAAATAAGAGATACCTTGTGCGCCAATCATAAGATGCCAACAGTACTATCTACATGACTATAAACTGTAGTACACCCTATGTTCCAAACATAGGATTCCTCTTGATCCAAACAAGAGATGCCTTATGCTCCAAGAATGCGATGCCAATAGTCCTATCTACACAACTTTAAACTATATAATTCCCTATCATTCAATAATAGGATGCCTCTTGCTCCAAACGAGAGATGCCTTATGCTCCGAGCATGAGATGCCAACAGTCCTCTCTACATGACTATAAACTACAGTATACCCTATGTTCCAAACATAGAATTCCTCTTACTCAATATAAGAGATGCCTTGTACGCCCAGCATAAGATGCCAACAGTCCTTTCTACACGACTCTAAACAGTAGTACTCCCTATGTTCCAAACATAGGATTCCTCTTTCTCCAAATAAGAGGTGCCTTGTGCTCCAAGTATAAGATGCCTAATGCCATGATTACAGTGGCGTAATTTCAAGAGAGTTGGAATCCATTCGAGCATTCAACCAATCCACCCCATGCTTTGTGTGTCTTTCATTCGGATCTTCATCCTCTTTCATGTCTTAAGGGACCCCCTAATGGCCTGGTCCCATGCCGCATCAGCTCACCTACCATCCTGGGCTAACACCCCAGAAGACTTTGGATGACACTTTGAGTCAGGTCCTGTGTTTCGAACATGGTCAACAGTCGACCCTCATTTGTTTGTACCCATTTCAGGCTAACGTGATATGGATGATGTGTTTCAAACACAGTCAACAGTTATCCTTCATTGCCATGCCACCCTCATTGCGTTTCGAATGTCGGGCATGTGATTCACACTTTTCATATCCCTTTGTTCGGATTGATTCCAATGCCCCTTGGTGTTATCCCACTTGTGCACTTGCGCATAGGTGTTGGCCCCAATTATATACCTCAACCCACCAGTGAGCCGGGATGCCCTCATGGCCATACATGAGGGAGACGTTACGGGCAGCTTCCTTTCATAAGCCTCATTCACCATTGCTGCTCCATAGCGGCACATGGGAAGCTTCCTTGCGTAAGCCCCATTCACCATTGCCGCTTCATAGTGGCACCCGGACAACTTCCTTGCATAATCCCCATTCACCATTACCACTCCAGAGTAGCACCTGGGCAACTTATTTGCGTAAGCCCCATCCACCGTTGCCGCTCCACAACGGCACCTAGGCAGCTTCCTTGCGTAAGCCCCATCCACCGTTGCCGCTCCATAGTGGCACACGAGAAACTTCCATGCGTAAGCCCCATCCACTATGGCTGCTCCATAGAGGCACGTAGGCAACTTCCTTATGTAAGTCCCATTCACCTTTGCTGCTCCATAGAGGCACCCGGGTAGCTTCCTTGCGTAAGCCCCATTCACCATTGCTACTCCATAGCGGCACACATGTAGCTTCCTTGTGTAAGCCCCATTCACTATTGTCTCTCCATAGAAACACCCAGACAACTTCCTTATGTAAGCTTCATTCACCATTGTTGCTCCATAGCAGCACCCGTGCAACTTCCTTGCATAAGCCCCATCCACCGTTGCTGTTCCATAGCGACACCCGGGCAGCTTCCTTGCGTAAGCCCCATCCACCATTGCCGCTCCACAGCGGCACCCGAGAAGCTTCCTTGCGTAATCCCCATCCACCGTTGCCACTCCATAATGGCACATAGGTAACTTCTATGCGTAATCCCAATTCACCATTTCCGCTCCATAGCATCACCTGGGAAGCTTCCTTGCGTAAGACCCATTAACCACTACCGCTCCATAGCGGCACACGTGAAACTTCATTGCATAATCCCCATCCACTATTTCCACTCCATAGCGGCACCCAGGAATCTTCCTTGCATAAGCCCCATCCACCATTTCCACTCCATAGTGGCACCTGGGCAACTTCCTTGTATAAGCCCCATCCACCATTGTCGCTCCATAGTGGCACCTGGGCAGCCTAGAGTGTAAGCCCCACACCCTTACCTGAACTACGAGGTCTTTGATCCTTACCAAGGAAAGGTACATAGGAAGCCCCCCTGAGGTTCAAGCCCACCACCCATTGGTTATTCCGACCATCTTCACGTCGTTTCACCAACACCCCAGGCAACTTCGAGTGTAAGCCCCAAACCACACATGAACTATGTGGTATTTGATCCTTGCCAAGGCAAGGTACGTGGGAAGCCTCCCAAAGGTTCAAGCCCGCGACCAATTGGTCGTTCCGACCCCCTTCACGTTGGTTCACCAACACCCCACCTGAACTACGAGGTCTTTGATCCGTTCCAAGGTGAGGTACATAGGAAGCCTCCTTGAGGTTCAAGCCCACCACCCATTGGTTGCTCCAACCCCCTTCACGTCGGTTCACCAACACCTTGGGCAGCCTAGATTGTAATACCCACACACCATTCCGAACTACAAGGACTTTGATCCTTTCCAAGGCAAGGTACGTAGGAATCCTCCACGAGGTTCAAGCCCAACACCCAGTCATTCCGACCATCTTCACGTCGGTTCACCAACACCTCGGGCAACCTAGAGTGTAAGCCCCAAACACCATACCTAAACTATGTGGTCTTTGATACTTGCCAAGGAGAGGTATGCAGGAAGCCTACCTGAGGTTCAATCCCAAAACCCCATTGGTTCCGACCACCTTCATGTCAGTTCCCACCCCATTCTGAACTACGTGGTCTTTGATCCTTGACAAGGCAAGGTACGTAGGAAGCCTCCACGAGGTTCAATCCCTCCATCTATCTGACCCCTAGGTCCTCTTTCACATCGGTTCACCCCCTTCCTTCATGATGTTAAACTGTGGACCTCAACCAACAGTAAGCCGTTGTTCCCCCATTCAGCGGTAATCCATTTTCAACCTCATTCGGCGGTAAGATGTTGAAGTCCCCAATCGACGGTAAGCCATCGCCAGATGAACTACGCAAACTTTTATTCCCTTCCATGGGGATACGTAGGAAGCCTCCATGAGGTTCAAGACCAACACCCATGTCTCATCCTGATATATTCATCGATCCCATGTGTTCCGGGAAGATCATGCCCCAACCCAGAGGTTCTACTTCCTCTGGGTCCCATCCATGCATCCATTCTCATGGGCCACCTCCTCAGGTGTCCCATCGTCCCACCAAACTACACGGACTTTGATTCCCTACCATGGGGATACGTAGGAAGTCTCTTCAAGGCTCAAGAACAACACTACCGTCACTATCACGATGGTCCCATATCATCCCCTCTCCACTCCATTCAACTATACATCATCCATCCTGATTCTCACTCGGGCCGCCACATCCCGGTGGGATCATGTCCTCTACCTCCTCGCTACTCCTAGGATTACTTGGGCTGTTATCCATGCGTAAGCCCCAACATGTATTCGGGTTGTTTTCCTCTGTGTACACATCAATTCATAACCCCTTCGAACTACGTGGGTTTTGATCCCTGTCATCTACACAGGGTACGTAGAAAACCTCCATGAGGTTCAATCCCAGTCAATGGTTAACCTTGGTGTTCCCCCATTATGGGGTGAACACTCCCTGATCCGCCCTCACTGGTGTCCAGATCTGCCTTCACGGTGTGACATCTTCCCTTTATAGGACACACCATCTTGAGTCTGCTCTTATGGAGTGCTCTGATCCATACACTTGGAAAACTTTCCAGGTGTTCCCTCCTAGGGATGTACCAATCTGATCCATCTCTATGGGACGTTCTGATCACTCTCATTCCGTCTCTGCAAGATGTTAAACTCATGGACTACCTCGTAATAAACATGAGATGCCTAAGGAAAACCTTGGAAGACACACCTTTGGCGTAACTGTTTCTACTAGACGTTAAACTGGTAGCATACCCTGTGTTAAACATGAGAAGCTGAGGAAAACCTCAGATACATGCTTATGGCATATGATTCCTTGCATTTGACATGGGATGCCTTAGGTTCTGCACCCTTAAGATGCCCTCTTATGAGGAAGAATATAGGTTCCCCAATGTCCATGCATCTAGAGATGCCCCGACATGCCTGATGTTGTCATCTACTATGACTGAAGGTTGCTACCAAGTCAAGACCCCATGGAATTTTTTGATGGAAGTAGTGTAATTAACTGGCGTACACAAAGATATAGCCTTGGGAATGAGATTCACGAACCACGACTTAATCTTTAAGGGAGACCTGGACTAGGTAATGAGTTCTGAGGAGGAATCCACAGAAGGAAGAACCGACATCCCATCATCTCGTTTTGATCAAGGAGAAGACATACCTGAATAAGGAAAAGATGCCACCCGCCTTTGGAAAGTGGGAATGCAGGGCAACATTTGTGTGTCCTCACAGACAAATGCGCACACCCCGACGAAAGCATCAGAAACACTCTTCCTTCGAACTTCTGTAGTATTTTTCATAATCTGCATAAGAATGAAATATACATCTTTTAGAAATAGTTTTTAAAAATCATTCATACAACATAAAAGTAAAATAATTCATAAAAAATTTCATAACATATTTTAGTAACAATAATTTAAAACCAAGTTATACATTTTTTAAAAACTCGTTTTAAACCTGGTTTTTTGAATTAAAATAAATCCAATTAAGTGAAATGAAACCAAAAAATACTAAGACAAACATATAATTCTAAACTAAAATTAAATTAAATTAATTATAGTAATACTAACCTGAGAAACCCATGTCAAAGTAAAATGAATGAATTATGAACATATATGGTTTCTTCTATATATTACCCACCATTACTTTAGGTTCAGCATCAACTCTCACAATGGGAAAATTTGAGTTATCAAATGAAATATTTTGGTCAACACCAATGGGGGCATTAATGGTTTCAATTTCTTCCCCAACATCATGAAAAATATGTATTGGGATTACTTCATTAATGAAACCGTAATCAGGTCTCAGATGACCTTTCTCATAAAACAATTGTTTTTTCTATTGATGTCAAAATGTATGGTTCATCGATAGCTAGGAATCGACTCATGTTAATAACTCTGAATCCACAATCATCAATACATGTACCATGTCACTTCATTAAATCAAACCATTTACATTTTATTATAGTGACTCTACCTTGAGATTAGTAATCCAATTACAATATTTTTTCAACAAGTCCATGACAATACACATTTTTATATCGGGCTTGACTATCTGATGTACTAGTATAACAATTCGTTGTAGCAGTTAACATAACAACATAATGATGTGTTTTCTTTTTTATCACTCAATCAGTTGTAACAAATTTATAACCATTGATTATCGAAGATTTTCATTTTTAAACCAAATAATTGATACCAAATGCCAATGCTCTTAATTCTTAAGAAACATAGTCAATAGGTAAACTCAATACCTGAAATATATATGAATAATATTGTTAAATGAATATATATATATATATATTTTAAGTTAATTAAAGTACCGGTCATACCTTTGATTTCAACCTAACTAGAAACTCTTGGCTATGCAAAGCCTATTTTCTTCTCAAAGGCAAAGATCGATAAACTATACTTATAATTTTTTTATTTTCCCTATATAAAATGATAATAATAATTTAAGGTATATGTGAAATGAAATAGTATGAGATAACATATAAATATTCAAATTAATTACTTGATATAGTCATCAAACAAACCATAGTAAAATAAGACTGTGTGATAGGCCATATCCCACTCTTCAATGCTCAATGTCGCTAATGTATATGACTAATGAATTCCTCTTGCTTGGGGAAGAGATGGAAATAAGGGATTAATTTCCCCATACTTCTCATCTTCATTTCTCATTGGCTAGTTATGCCTTGTTCTCACATTAGATAAATAAAATGAACATAAATTCATACATTCTTGATCTAGATAACCTCTCATAATGGTGCCTTCAAGATGATTCTTTTTTTGTACATAATATTTCATTGTGCACATATTTCTTTTAGTAGGATACATCCACCAAAAAGCAACGGGTCCCCTAAGAAGTGTTTTAGTTGGAAGATGAACTATTAAATGCATCATGTAGGTGAAAAATGATGGAGGATTATTTTTCCCAACTCACACAAAATCAATGGTGCCTCTTGATGTATTTTTATCAATAATTACTTGGAAAATCCAGAATCTCTCAAGATTACTTAAATAAGAGAACATTACATATCTGCATAAATTGAAAATAAAGTTAAAAGCCAGAATCTCTCAAGATTATAGAAAAGATACAATTCACCAAATTTTGTGTATATTTTTATTATTCTGACCTAAAAATTGGTATAAAAGGTGAGATTTTTATATAAGGAAGATAAAACTATAGAAAACTTAAAAGTATAAGGTCTATATAAACCAAATTTCAATGGATGATCTTAAAGAAGGTATGTCTATGATTTATACTCTATATTTTAATGGTGAAAACTATGGATAATGTAAATCATGAATGATCATATATATGAATAATATTGTATTTAAAGTATATATGAAGATCATCACTCCTTACGTAATTTCTGAGAAACTAGAAACATGGGATGTGGGAAAAGAAGTTGAGTATGAAATAAAATCAAAATTAATGAATGCTATCATCTGTGGACTTGGTCTTGATGAATTAAATTGAGTATCACAATGTCCTATTACTTATGATATGTGGTAGATAATTGTCGTTTCATATAAAAGGAATGAAAATTTCAGAAAAATGAGGTATGCTACTATAAAACTAAAGTTTAACACCTTTAGGATGCATGATGGTGAAAGCATCACCCAAATGAATAGACTATTATCAAAAATTATAAAAAATATTTTTACCTTGGGAGATCCAATTACTCAATCATATTTAGTGTTGAAAGTAATTAGAGTACTACCCTTAAAATGGAATGAGATATCTACTACTATAAGAAAATCATCACCAATCAAAAACTTGACTATGAAATAATTGATTGGAACTCTGATGAAGTATGAAATAGAAATAAAAGATGAATCTGAAGATCATAAGATAGTAAAAATGGAAAACACTTCCCTTAAAGTTAAATCGCAGAAGCATGATGAGAAATCAAGAGAAGATGTTAAAATCTAAAAATATTCAGACTGCTCAAACTCTGAAATAGAATTGGCTTAGTTAGCCAGAAAATTTATCAAGTTCTATAAGAAGAAGAGAGGCTTCAAAAAATCCTTCAATAAAGATGAAAAAGAATCCAAATAAGTAAGATGATACAAATGAAAACAGATGGGTCATATTAGAATAGATTTCCCTCAACTAAAAGAAGAAAGAAGAAATATGTAAAATAAAAACCAAAAGAAAACTAATTATGAGAATAAAGGGAAAATAGCTATGAAAGATACATGGAGTGCATCTGAATACTCAAAAAGATCTTCCAAATCTGATTTAGAAAAAAGAGCCACAAAATCTAAAAGAGAATATGTGCTTTATGGCTAAAGAAGAAGATAAGGTACAAACCTATTACTCTTCGGCTTCTGACTCTGATAACTTCTCAAATAGAAAATTAACTACTTACTGTTCAATGCTTGAAGAAAAATATGATTCTTTAATAACAAAGAATAAGTCACTTATAAAAAATATTCATAATGTTGTTTTAAATAAAATAAATTCAACGCTAAGACAACATCAAGAATTTATAGAAAAATTTAATACATCTATATCAAATTGTACTATTCATGAAGATAAAATAAAATAATTACAAGATGAGGTTGAATCATTTAAAAGTGCTACTAGTATTTTAACTAAAGGAGAAACATCTATAAATTATATTATTGGTAAAAATTTTATTAAAAGAGATAAATGTGTAATAGGAAGTAAGGGAGAAAAATCAAATATATACAACAATTATTTTGGGCCTAGTTCTAAAAATGATACATGCTTCTACTATGGAATAAAATGACATTATTCTACTAACTTTTTTTAAAAAATCCACAAATAAGTGGTACTAAAAGGATTTTATTTCCAAAATCATGTATGAATAAAGTAATATAAATTTTGGTAAAATAAGGAAAATCTGGATTCCCATATCTTTGCTTGCTGACACAGCTGGACCCAAGAAAATATAGGTACCAAAACAAACTTTTGCTTAAATGCCTTTGCAGGAAAAAGACTATAGAAAAAAAATTCTATATAGTATATGGAAAATGGTTTCTCAAGAAATATGAGTGGAGAATCTTCTAATTTCCATACACTAGAAAAAATTAAAGGAGGAATAGTCACCTTTAGAGACAATGCTAAAGGGAAGATAATCAGAGTTGGATCAGTTAGAGATCTGAAGTCAATCTCAATAAAAAAAGTACTGTATGTACAAGGGATAAATCACAACCTGATAATTATTTCTCAACTTTGTGATGATGGATTTTATATTTATTTATTTAACAACTCTTTCTCAATTTTCAAAGATAGTTTTTTTTAAATTTACATCACCTAGAACTGAAATTTTTTATACTTTGGATCTCGATTCCTTTTGTAAATAGATTGTGAATTGTTTAAATGATGAGACAAATGAGTCTTAGATTTGGCATAGAAGAATTGGACACTATAATATATTTGTTTTATATAAATTATCTAAGAAACATTTAGTTTTTTATTTTACTAGTCTTAAGTTTGAAAATGATAGATTCTGTGATGCATGTCAAATAAGCAAACAATACAAATCATCTTTCAAATCAATTAACAAAGTTTCTAAACATAAACCATTAGAACTTATCCACCTGGATTTTTCTGGAACATCTACAGTAGCACATTTGGATGGTAAATCATATTTTTATGTATTAGTTGATGATTTTTCAAGATTTACTTGGGTTTATTTTCTAAATCTTAAAAGTGAATTATTCACTATTTTTGAAATCTTTAGTAAAACTGTTCAAAACGAAAAAGATTTTAAAATAATTTCATTAAAAAGTGATCATTGTGGAGAAATTGAGAACCAAGAATTTAATTATTTTTTCTCAAACTTAAGTATTAAACACACCTTATCTGCACCAATAACATCTAAACAAAATGGAATTTTTGAAAGAAGGAATAAAACTATTCATGAAATGACAAGGATTATGTTAAATGAATAAAATCTTCCTACCTATTTTTGGACAGAAGCTCTAAATACTATTTTCTATATCATGAATAGAGTTTTAATAAGACCAATTATTAAAAATAAACCCTATGAACTTTGGAATAATATAAAACCTAAATTAAAATACTTTAAAAATATTTGGATGCAAGGTATATATCTTGAATACTAAGAAAAAACTTGGTAAATTTGATCTAAAGGATGATGAAAGAATATTTATAGGATATTATGCTATTTCTAAAGACTATAGAGTGTATAATAAAAAGTCAAGGATTGTTGAAGAATTAGTTCATGTGAAGTTTGATTAAAGTGGCCCCTTCAGAAAAAGGAAACATCAAACATATAAAATTGTTAACTCTTTTGACAACATGAGGCTTGAATCACCTGAAATTGATTTTGAAATTAAAATACATGAAATTGAGTCTAGTTCAGAAGAAAATGAGTCAGAAGAACCTTAAAGTGTATTACCTAGATAATCTATAACCTTAAAGGATAATACTTTATAAACTGTTATAGGAAATCTAGATGCAAGATTAAAAACTAGAAGAAATTTAGGAAACTTAGCCAATTTTTTTTCCTTCCTATCACAATTATAACCTAAGACAATAAAAGAGGATTTAAATGATGAGAGTTGGTTATTGTCCATGCAAGAAGAACTGAACCAATTCAGAAGAAACAAAGTATGAGAGTTAGTAGATAGACCAACCAATTATCCAGTAATAGGAACCAAATGGGTTTTTAGAAATAAACATGATGAATAAGGGATCATTACTATAAATAAATCTAGATTAGTACCAAAATGTTACAACCAGGAATAAGGGATAGACTATGATGAAACCTTCGCACCTATTTCTATATTAGAGGAAATTAGAATCCTATTATCTTATGAATACCATATGAATTCTAAATTATATTGGATGGATGTTAAATCTGCCTTTTAAAATAGATATTTAACGGAGGAAGTTTATATTGAACAACCACCAGGTTTTGAAAACCCTAATCAACCAAATACTATTTTTAAACTTACTAAATATCTTTTTTTCTTAAACAAGAACCTAGAGCTTGGCACGAAAGATTAAACTCATTTTTATTGGAAAATGGGTTTTTGTGGGATTGGAAGATCCTACTTATTTTAAGAAAACTATTTGCTCTAATATTTTATTAGTTAAAATTTATGTTGATGATTCTATTTTCTGATCAACAAATAAAAAGATTTTTAATGATTTTGTAAATCTAATACAAAAATAATTTGAAAAGAGTATGATGGGAGAATTGAATTTCTTTTTAGGATTTCAAATTTATCAAGAAGATTATGGAAATGTTTTAAATCAAATTAAATAAATTATTTATTGATTGAAAAAATTTGGACTAGAAAATAGTAAGACCTATATAACTCCCATATTTACTAATGTAAAACTTGATTTGGATGAAGTTGGAAAACTAGTTGACAATAACTTATACAGATGTATGATTGGTAGTTTATTATATCTTACTATTATAAGACTGGACATAATGTTTTCTATGTTTATATATGATAGATTTTAGTCAAACACAAAATAATCCCATCTTACTACTGTTAAAATAATTTTTATATATTTAAAAGGAACTATTTTTCAATATCTATTGTACCCAAAAACCTCTTATTTTAATTTAATTTCATTTTCAGATGTGTATTTTGAAGGATGTAGAATATATAGTAAATAAAATCAAGAACCAATCACTTTTTAGAAATATATTTAGTATCATGGTCAAGTAAGAAACAACATTCAGTTTCTCTATCAATAGCCAAGGTAGAATATATATCTGATGGCTGTTGATGTGCACAAGTGTTGTAGATAAAATACACCTTATTGGACTTTGGACTTAATTTTAATAAAGTACCTATTTTATGTGATAATACCAGTGTAATTAATATTTCAAAAAAATCCTATAAGTCGTTCTATAACAAATAATATTGATATAAGACATCATTTTCTAAGAGATCATATTCTTAAAAAGGATATATCTTTAGAATTTGTAAATACCAAATATCAACTTGCTGATATTTTTACTAAACCACTTCCCACTAATTTTTTTTATTTTATTAAGGGGGTTATGAATATTTAATTTCAAATAAATGTTTATTAATTTATTTCATTAATTCTTATATTAATTATTTTATTTTATTAATTTATTAGTCATTTAATTATTATTTAAATAAAAAAAAGATTTTATTTCTATTTTTGAAAAATCACTTATTTTTAAAATAAATAATTAATGATTAAACTAAATAATAGGCTTGAGAAACCGTACCACATCACCAAAACCATCAAAAAACCCTTACTCTCTATGTTATCTTACTTACCCAAAGATTTAAAACCCTTTAGAATTCCAAAGATCTTATTTCTCTTTCAAAACCCTAGAATCTGAACCCTTCAACTCTCAGATTCTCATAATGTAGATGATAGAAGCAGGGGAATAGAGTGGAATGAAGAAACACGTTACCTAAAAAAATACTTCAAGGAAAGGTAATATACTTCATTTTGATTAATCAGACAAATATTCTTCTGAATAATTCTCTATTGTTTCAAGGTATAAAAACTATTTTTACTGAAGGAAAAACTCAGTTTATTTTTGATATAGAAGTAAAAGAGTTATTCAAAAACTCGAAGTATAGTTTCAGTAACACAAAGGATATTATCATATGTAAGATATATCCTGAGGATTTTTCAATCTCTTCAAATGAATTAGAAAATGTTTTTAAATGTCCCCATGAAAGGGTTTTTCATTTTGATCTTTATTCAATAAAGAACCAAGAATATAAATCAAAGGATATTATATCATTTCTCTTTGGATATACCTAAATAAAAAATGTTTG
Organism: Viscum album; assembly: GCA_963277665.1. NCBI lineage: Eukaryota > Viridiplantae > Streptophyta > Magnoliopsida > Santalales > Viscaceae > Viscum > Viscum album. The sequence continues at coordinate 282,671,963 of OY728151.1, read as the reverse complement.
TTAAGGATCTTGACGCTGAATAGAAAGTGTTGGTCAAGTTTATTCAGTCAGCTATAATTCTAAGAACCATTGAACTTGAAAATATTCTTTATCCTGGCATGTTTATAATATTTTTGTTGATGAGTGATGTAAAATTTATTTTTCTAAGGTACATGTTGTGATAAATACATCACTGTTTTCCAAGAGGAGGTAAAGATGTCTTTTTTATCCTTATAGAAGGATAATTTCAATGCTACTACATCAAAAATTCATGATTAGATATGTATCGATAAACTCCAAATTTCATCACAACAACATTATCAATGACAATAATCTCAGGAAGATGAGTTAATTCTGGAGTACAACATAAGGAAAATTGTTAACTGTTGGTGTAGAAGGCCAAAAATTATATGGTCCTACAACTCAGGGGGAGTAAAATTTTTTGGGATCAGCTAATGCAATCCAAATTCATGGAGAGGAGGTTGCAAAATCACAAATATATTATGAAGTTCAACCAAGTAGACACTAAATCAGACACAATGTATTTGACCCAAAAAATGAAAGAGATGTATTTTAATCTCTTGAATAAAATTTAGAAGAACCAATCTATGTAACCCTTTTCATCCAGCCCAAAATTGGGATGAACCTACAGTTTGGGAAAATGCAATTCAAGCACCATAATTAGTGGTTGTTGTAGCTGGTGAAGTTGCCCCACCATAAAATCAACCAAACAACTGAGAAGAGTAAGAGGATCTAAATTAAGATGAAAATCCAATTAAGAAAACTCTTTATGAAGATAAAGTGAAATAAAATGCTCATGGAAATGAGTAATCTCAATAAGTAGTGGATGACACTATAGGGTTAGTCTAGAATCAATCAATTTTGATTATAGATGATTCCCTAGACAAGAAAACCCTTGAACCTACTAAGATCATAGAGGTTTTTGAGGTTGAATTTTCTGCCTATAATGTGACCAATAAAGAAAAAAATTTCTCCCTAGTTGACAGAGGACAAACATCTCAAGTTCATGAAGATGAATCTTTTGATTCTTTGAATAATATAATTGAATTGTTAAAATCAATAATCTAAGAGAAGAAAATTAAACTTTGTAAGGTGAGTTAGAGGATGCAAGAAAATATTTGGAATAATTAAGAAGTTCAAATATTCTAAGAGAGGAATTTGAATCTATTTAGACTCATCTCCAAAATATCAGAGAAAATTCAGTTTCTAGAAGAGATTTTGATGATTTTCAAAGATAAATGTAAGATTATTTTGAAAAACTTAAATTAGAATCTATCTCGAAGACTAATTTCAGTGATTTAAAATGGTATTTGGGAATTCAGTTTGAATCTGTAAAAAGAACCGTCAGTTAATCCAGATCTTCCACTTTTTCACCAACAACTTCTCTAGACTTAATCAGAAGGTTTCAAGAAATTACTTTAGTGATGTTTGATATGAATGACAGAATTCATACTATTCATTGTGACAATGCTCCTCTCAATGTTTTATTGGACAACCAAATATATCTTATAAAGAATCTAACTTCAGGGGATCGTACCATAGGGACTCTTCATAATCAGTTAGGATCAATGATTTCTTAGTTTCTTTAGTTAGAGGAAACTATTCATCAATTTATCAAAGTAAATTTGGTTGAAATCTTGAAGATTGTTCAAGATTCAAAGATTTTGATGAGATAGTTAGCTAAAAATCTTAATGAAATTTTAGGATAACACATGGAAGATTTGAAAGAATTTGTTCAGGCTATTCAAGTTTCACCAAAACCCAACACCTCTTCTAAACCAACCATTTCACCTTTATTCAACCCTTCTTTTTAAACTATTCCTCATCCAAAATCACTTTTGTATTCATAAAAATATTTCAATAAAAATTCTTTTGTTTATTATTATTTATTTTTATCATTATTTATATTCATCTCTACTTCCATAATATATATCTCTTTTTTATATTATGCAAAATTTAGCATTCTATTACATTTATGTGCTATATTGACTATATTTTCATCAATTTTAATCTACTTTCTTTTTTATATCACAAAAGGGGGGATAAAATTGGGTAAAAACAACATTCTTAACTCAACTACATGTTTCTATTATCAATTCACTAAAATAATACTATGCAACATAAATTTTAAAATAATTAATATCTGTATCTTTTTAAAATGTTATTTTATTTGAGTTTACAATTCCTATATTTTCTGTAAGATATGTTATGGGTTTTGTGATTATCAAAAAATGGGAGATTATTGGGAATTTATTTTCTCAACAATAATCTATAAATCTTATTGATTTTGATGATAAAAAATACCCTTGTTTTTTTACTAATGAAATTAATTTAAGTGAATTTTAGGAAATTAATATTTATTGAAATATTTATTCTAGAATTATATTTAAGACATTGATCTGTGGGGAATATTTGTTAAATTATTTTGAAATAATTTTAACATATTCTAGAAACATTATTCATACCTTATGTGTGAAAGCGTAATGTAAGGAATCAACCCTACATCTGGAACAACGTGTATGGATCATGTACTACACTATTGAGAAAGTATAGTTAATCAACCCTATATTTGGATGGAACCTTACGTTTGAGAAAATATAAAGTATGGATAAAGAACCCTATATTGGTATGAAACCCTACATTTAAGGAAATAAATGTATCATACATCAACCCTACTTTTGTAATCAACCATACATTTTCAACCCTATGTTTGGTGTTTTTTCATCACACGAAGGAACCTTATGTTTTACTATTCAATGATGGAGTTTTAAATATGTGATATTGTCCGTGATTTCTGCAATGGTCTCAATGGAAATAAAGATCAATTTGAAGCTGTTTTATGACCAATTCAAAGGCCCGTATTCAACGGAATAAATCATTAATATTTTTAAGGGAAGTTACGACTTTCTTGAATGATTTTAAATTGAAAGATTTCAATCTGTTAGATGAAATTCTTGGATATACTCAACTGAAAGAAAGTTGTGTTATATATATATATAGTCAAATTATTTTTACCTAAATAGATGATATATGGTTGGTATGGCCCGAAGGCCTTAATTTTTTATTATTTTTGATAATACACCTTTCAAGGGGTGAGGTGGAACCCTTACAAGGCCCAAAGGCTTAGATATAATTACATGACCCATAGGTCTTAGAGGGAATCACCCAGAAAAGACAACTTGGAACTAATACTTCCCCAACATATGTCATAATATCAATACTCCACCTTCGCAGGGCTGGTCGGCTAGCTGTCCTATGCAAGGTTGCATAGGCCCAATACTGATGACAAAGCCATACCCTCTCATTCTTCCAATTCTGGTTAGCTCTGCTCTAGTGAATGTGCCTTCCCTGATCCTCATCTGAAGCCTTGTACCTTGTAGTTTGACTGATACATCTGCATTATGTGGCCCGAAGGCCTTGGGGTGGACCTAAGGCCTTAAGGTGGTCCGAAGGCCTTGAGAAACAACTGGCCCAAAGGCCTTGGGTGGCCTAAAAGCCTTGCAGGACTCAAGGACCAAACCGATGGCCTAGAGGCCCAGATGGATGAATAGTTCCAGTTGCTACAGTACCAAACATTTCCTACTACAGTAATACTACAGTGCTTGCTACAATATTGCTACAATACTTCTAAAGTACCCGGAAATATGTCTCCATCCAAATTTGATCTCGAGTCTCTTGGATGCACTTTCTAATTCCTCACCAACCAGTCTGAGGCTCATGTGCTAAATAGATGATATATGACTATATTCTTTTGCAATATCTTTTTGATTATAGAACTACTACAAAGAAACAAAATATCAAGAAACTCTACTATTTTCTGAAGAGGCTACACTTTGAATATATACATATTTCAACCTCATAATACTATGTAATTGCTACTATTTTTTATTTCTATTCTTAGTGATAATCATCAACAACCAGGATCTATTTAAAGATATTCTTACTTGAATAATTTCATCTTTGAAGAAGAAGATTTGTATTATGTCAGTTGCTACTATAACTGTGATCAAGAATCGGTCAATTCAATGAAATCAAACTCTTTTGATTTATTGGAGTTTCAGCTGCTCAAAATTAGTCGTGGAAGAGTATCAGCTTCTCAGACTAAGCCGTGGAGAAATCGGTTCCCTATAAAAGAACCATAAGGCTCTATTATCCTTATTGTAAAAGGTGTCAGCTGCCTTAACTTAGTCGTGAAGGTCTAATGATAACAGGGATGTTCTAGTGAAAATCACCAAGCTCACTAAGGTATCATTGGTGGATTGGACTAGGGGATCTTTGTGCCCTAAACCACTATAAAAATTGATATGTTCTTCATTACTGTTTATCTGCTTCTCAATTTAATTTCAGAGGAGAATGTTGCATATCTGCATAAATCATAAAGAAAGTTAAAATACATAATCTGTCAAGATTATAAAAAAACACAATTCACCCCCTCTTGTGAATATTTGTATTATTCCAACCCAACACCAATGATCTCCATGTAATACTACTCGATTTTTGGGTACTAACACGGTGAATTAGATGTCTTGCATTGTTCGTTCTTGATTTCTTGTTCTTCAGTCTTGAAGAAATCACTCTATCTCTGGGTGCTAGCATAGTGAATCGAATGTCTTATGTTGTTTGTTATTGATTTTTCATTCTTCTATCTTGAAGAAATATATCTTACGTTATCATTATTGAGAGGGAGAGATATGGATTAGTCAAAAGAGAATTCGTCGAACTCAATAATTTTCTCTTTTTAGATTACCTGCACAATAGCCACAACGAGCTATTTATAGAGGTAGATTTAGGTTAGAATATTGTTTAATTACATTCTAACCCTTAAAAAATATTAAAACTTTTAATAAAACCCATCCCAAAAAATAAAAATAATATAATTATTATTTTATGACCTTCACCATCTTGCAAAAATGAGAAATAATATTTACTAACTTATAAATAATTATTTATCATCGGATGTAGTCTTGGTCTGTTCAAACTTCTTGATATTTATTGAATAACTGAATAAATATTTTATTCATAAATAAGTATTTCATTCACATACCAGTGAATAAATATTCAAGAAAATAAATAAATACATTTTTATTCACATATCGGTGAATAAATATTTATTTAATTTATGTGATCAATTTAACTTGAATAAAATTATTCCTCTGTCTTGAGAATAATATTTATTCCATTAATTAAATTCACATAAAATTAAATTGAGATCAATATAAACACTTAGTGTGTAAACCTCAATGATTCTTTCTTATTAACATTTGGCGGGCTTTCCTAAAGTCTAGGATTATTGTCTAGCAACAGGTCAAAGCACCTAAGAGAAAGAACTTAATGTCCCAATGTCAATAATCAAATATGAATGCTCACCATATAAGATAATACCTTTGTCACAATATCTCATCAAGAAGGTTTCACGATGGTGTCATCAACCTATATGCTCAATACATCTTTCTTTGACTATCTGAAATAAACACATCGATACACCATGACCATGGAATTTAAGTGATGATTATATTCAAATCAAAGGGCCAAGATATCAAACCCCATAAAGATGTAAGGGAAAAAATCTTCCTTGAATTTTTCATTAATGACATGTCAACTGTGATACATCTAACGTACCCTACTTCCCACCAATATATGGCTTGGTGGTTTTTGTCAGTAAATATAAGTGTGTGAGTCATGATATGAATCAATGATAATATTAAAGTCTAAGGACCATTAAACACACTAATTAATAAGGATATTCAATGACACCAAAATATATAGAATTTCTAATGGAAGGTATATTATCATAATCTCTCTTCTTGTAGATTACCAAGTACGAACTTCACGAGAAGAACCCTCATCCACTTATGGGTACTCACACCTGACGATCTATATACTATGTGTACCATCATATCATGTTATCCAACCATATAACTATATTAAGAATATTATAATTTCAATTCAAGGTTCTCATCATAGTGGGGAACTTCTATGACCTTATCAATGCGACAAATACTCTAGGAAATTATTACATTAAAGTCATGAATAATAATGAACAATATATAATAAGATGTTTAATTAATATTCAATCACTACTAGAAAAATCACCTATACCCATAGTTTGGAACTATAGGAATAGACCCTAAAATCATGGGTATAGGCTATACCCATGGTTCCATAAACCTTGGGCTACCAAGACATTAGTATAGAGCTATACCCATGGTTTTATAGATACTCTGGGTATAGCCCTAGATATTTCCATAATACCCACAGTTTCATTTAAACCGTGGGTATAGACGATCACACGAAACATAATATACCCAAGGTTCAAACATCATCCAAATCGGATCAAGCTACACAAATCCAACAAATTTAGACAACCATAGTTCACAAAATAATGATAAGTTAGATTTGGTTCACAAAAATTTATTCGGGATAGATCTGGTGCATTATCATAGAGTATCACTCTTATATGCGACCTTTATTAATGATACCACATGCAAAGTTTGGGTGAAATTCATCAAGAATAAATATGAAATTAGTGAAATCATCATATAGTAAAGGGACATCATAGAAAAAGAGTTCAAATGCAATGGAAGATGTTTATGGTTAGAAAATGTTCGGGAGTATCAAAATAATAATAATAGAGGATATACTGAAGAAATTGGATTATTTTTGAAATAATCATTCCATAGACACTGGAACATGATAGAATTGTAGAAATTGTGAACTAGATACTAGAAGAGAAGGAAAAAATAATAAGGATTCAAGAGGGGGTATATAAGTTGTTTTGGGTTGAAGTAGTGAACAATGGGACTTACATAGTCCATAAGAGTCTCATCACAAATTGGTCAGTGACATTATCTGAACTATTTATCTAGAAGGAAGATTTACTTCATCCACATAAATATTTTTAGTGCATTTACCTATGTATATAATGATTCCAAGGAGTGAGACATGATGGGGTATATGTTTTGAGCATGTTACATTTCTGAATATAGTGACAAAGAATTTATATTTTGACTCTAGGAAAACAACTCTCATAAGGTAATTAGAATTCAAAATTTAATATTTAATGTGGAGATCCTATGAATGGACTGGATCCAAGAGGAAAATTTGGTTGAAAAAAAGTGTCATCGAAAGCTATGATTTACCTAGATAGAAATCTTGATATTATTGATGTTTCAAAAGATATATAGACCACATTATACTTGAAGCGCTGATATATATGGAGTAATTAATAGAAGGTGGAAAAAATATAATAGTGTTTTGACGCCTAAAGTACCATAATTATCAAGGAATATGGAATCATGATAAAAATATTTGGTGGATAAGACCTGAAAATTTTACTACAGGAAGGATCAAAACCATAGAGGAAATTATTGAGAACTACTAGGTGTATGAACTGAGTGTAGTGGTATGAAATTGATTTTCACTATTTTCTTATAATAGATGATGGAAAGCCCAAAAAATTCACAATGTTAAGAAGCCTCAAATTAGTGGGATTAAAATTGATAAAAGGAATAGACCATTGAATCTAAATGTAAGAAATGATTCTACAAAGAAGGATTCCACACCTAATAAGAAGAATTAACATGATAAAAAGGAATGCTTGATTATATGTCATGACTAATTGGAAGAATCTAAATAGAAGAAACAAGTATAAAGGAATGAAATTGCCTTTATTATTAAAGAAAATGACCAACTCTAGCTAAAAAAGAAGATAAAAATAAGAAGGAAACCATACTAACCAAAACTTTAAAGACCCACATTATTCTCATATGTTATCAGTTTTAAATCTAAAAAAAGGGGATTAAAGGTGAACTAAGAAATGGAGAAGCTGTAGAAGGACTTGATGTCTATATAGCTAAAGAAAGCAACTGACAGGGAGATAATTTTAGTTGGTATATTTATTTATTCTTATATCACATCACTTGATATATTTCAACTAATATTGAGAAACAACGGGTAAAAAATTATTAGAGAATATTATTTTTAAAGAAAACTGCTATGGTGAAGGGGTATGGAGAGAATTTCTTAAGGAGAAGCTACCAAAATAGTATAGGCTATCATAGGTTATCATTTTTAATTAAATTCAGAATCTAAAAAAACTCTACAGTATCAGAATATGAGGTATTATTTCACTCTCTAAATCACTATTTTGATTATGCTTAATCAATTTATCATGGGGGAGTATCTTTCTATTTTTTTGTACAAATTTATTTCCACCTGAAAGTTTTTGATGTATTTTATGAATTTGAGTGCTGTATTATAAAACATTTTGATAATATTTATATACAACCCTAATAAAGTTAATTTAGAGTTGGTATCACATTGAGTGATATACATGAAAAAAATTTATGCTTTGGAAAGAATACATAACTTAATATGATTAAAGATATGGTCCTCATGTCAATTCAAGTGTTGATGATTATAATAAAACTATCTAAAACATGTTAATAAAGGATGAGTAAATCTGGATAAGATGGATATTAGAGGAGTTTCTTGACACCGACTAATGGAAAACTCACAATTTCATGCTTTAAGAAGTTAAAATATATCTCAAATGAGGATATTGAGGTGATGAGATGTGAAGTAACCCATCCTGGTGTTATTAATCATGTTGGATGTAGTATTTAGTGGTAAATAGAATTTGGATGTAGGATAGAGATACTCAAGTTAAATTTGGAAATGAAGTGTAGTTAGGATATCTTGGATATTTAATATACTAAAATACATTAGAAATTGTAATGAGAAAGTCTAATATGGTTTGACATATTTCTAAAGTTTTAAAGTTTATTTAATGCGTAGAAGAGGTTCTGAGATAGATTGAGGAAGTCTGGAAGTGATTATATGCTAAGTGAGAAATATGTATAAGTCTAGAAATCATAATCATGAGAAATCCATTGTCATAAGGTTGATAAATATTGGTCATAAGGTTGGTAAAAACAACATGTAAGGTTCAGACAAGCCACTATAAGGTTGGGACAACCATCAATGTAAGGTTGAGAAAGAATTCTAAGATACAATGAACCTTATTATGGGACCTCATAAGGTTGGGTAAAATAGAGTGTAAGGTTGAGACATATACTAATAAGGTTTATACATGTCCTTTTAAGATTTTTTATAGTTCCTTTTTAGGTTCAAACACATCATATGGTTCCATCCATTTGAAAAATTTATGAGAATTTCATGAATTTATATTATAGGGAGAAATTTATTGGGATAATACTTGTAATAATTTTCATGGATCAAAACATCATATATTAAATGTGATAAAATCATTGAATTATGATAATCTGATCTTTAAATTGAGAAAATATAAGATCAAAGCAAGATATGTTTGAGTGAATCTTCAAGTCTAAAAATTGGGGTTCCATAATTATTTTATTCTACTGAAAATTAAATATTATGATGAAAGTGTTGAATCTTATTGAATAATAAATCAAAAAATAAAGTGTGAACTATGATTTTTTTAGAGAGAAGAATATATTTGAGTTTATTAGAAAATATATCAAGTTTAGGATGAATTTATAAGATATTATTTATTATGATGTTGAAATTACAGATTAATTAAATTTAGAAGTTCAAATGAGATAGGGTTGGTGCTATTATGAAATTGATCAAGATATCACAAATGAGATGTGATTAAATATAAATGGAGAAAATTAAGAGTAAGATAATATGATATATCATATTTACAGATTCAAGATAAATTTGTACAGGTTTGATGAGAATCTAAGTTGGAAGTTTGAAACTATATTATTTTCATAAAGTTTTAGAAGAATGATTTTTTTCATATTTTAGCGGAAATATTTTTAGAATGAATATAAGAATCTTGAGGCATGTTGGAAGAATATAGATGATTTTTTAACAAAGAAACATGAGATAGAAAATGATATGGGAACTCCTGTCATTTCACAAGAGACAATTGTTTATCATAAAAAGGAATAATGAGATTGTGGGTGACACCCACATAAAAAAAATAGTTGAGAAAAAGAAAATGAGTTCATGGAACCAAATATATAATGGTATTTTCTATATTATAAGTATATAAAAAATTCTTTTATGAATCATTATAACTAGGATTTTCTGTGTAGGATCAACTAGATCCATTATGGTTCAATTAACGTTCCAAGAGTGGAATAAAAATTTCAATGATTTAATGAAGGAGACATAGTTTTTCCCTATAAATTATTAAAATTTATTTGACTATAATATATTTCATTAGGGGTGTTTCATTATAATTCTATTAGACATTGATGACATACTAATTACTATTTTTATAATTAAAATAATTAGTGAGTTGAAGTGTCAAGAACCAACCTGGGTCGACCCTGAATCGGTCACCCAAGCCGATCCGCAGCAATGCCCGAGAGGCATTCCCGATCCTCTCAGGTTGGAAACAAGTGTCAGGGAATCAACAGAGAGTAAGTGGGAACGATTTCACCCAATAAAATAAATAAGGTAGCAGAAAGAAAATAGAATAATACATAATATATAAATTACACGAAGAGAAAGAAAGGCCAACAACACATACTAAGCTGACCACGACCAAAAATCCTCACGACCCTAAGAGTCTCTCACCAATCTACACCCAGCTCTCACCCACAGTGAGTAAGATCAAGTCAAACCTACAACAGAAAAAAACACTATAGGTGTGAGTATTGGAACTCATTATGCGTGCCCAACAATCTATTCCCAAAGCACTACCGTTAAATGTTTTTTTTACTAATTTAAGGTTTGAACTAAATTATATAAAATATGGGTTTCCACACACACTTTCATTTCTGAAAACAAGTAACAATCCATTGCACTTTAATTTATAAACATGTTTAATGTTTGAAGGGAAAATTTGCATTACATTTTAAAACATTTTCATGAAAAATCTAGAAATTAAAATTTTAGTTGTTAGTCAAGAAGAAAACCACACACAACACACAACACACAATAAGGGCAATGGGAAAGTAGAAAACAGGGACCAAAAACCGAACTAGGCCCCTCAATCATCTGCCACATACAAATAAGCACTAAATAAAACATAGATCGAACCTAAGAGATCATGAACAATTCAAAACTTACTATATGGGCAACTCATCCTGAAGGCTTGCCTACTCTTGATGACATCATAATGACCAAATGCTCGGTGTTTCCCTACCTAGCCTAACCGAGGGGCCTGATCCCCCAGCAGAGCAAAGTCCATACTAAGGGCCACTAGCCAGTGCGTATTCTAAACTAGTATAGCAATCATTCTTAAAAGATTCACTTACTATGCTAGGTTCCCATGTCAACACGTATAATAAAAATGTGTAAGTCAAAAATGTCAATCAAGTAACCAGTCATTATTCACAAACATCACACACAAGAATCTCACAAAATCGACGAACACAACAAGATCACCCCTGAGTCACCCCAAAGAAGTTTTTTCAAAATAATTTATTTTATTAAAGTTCCAAACGGGCCTTATGCAACTTTTAAAAGAAACACCATTTCTAAAGAGAAACCAAAACATTTTCTCATGCATCAGAAGAAAAATTTTACCAACAAACTAGAACCACACTTGAAAATTATTGAATTATATTCAAAGGCCAAATGGGAATTCTTTCGCTATTGTGTGTCAATTCATCAAGAAAATAATTCAAGTGTTTTGTATAAAATAAATAGCTTCGTTTACATCAAGTAATTATTCCAAAAATAATTATCTAATACTATTTCTCATTTATTGAAAATTAATGAAATACCAAGAAATTAATAAATTCTAAATTTAAAGGTCAGTGTAGTGTGGGACCTACCTCGATTCGCAGTCCAAACACGATGACGCGACACGTCTCGAGCAGGCGCACAAGCATGCACAAGATGATGACTGCAGTTTCGCGGTGTTACCTCACCAATGCACTGAAAAAAATTCACAACAACTAAAATACATAACCATAGACATAAAAGAAATCCAAATGAATAAACAACACCAAATGACCACCTTGACATGTTTTCAAAACACAACTTGCACCATCTATAATATTTACTAAACCACTTTAAAATTTATGGAACAATATTCAAAAAGTAACTCACAACTTTACACAAGAAAAACTCAATTATTTTAAACTAAATTCACACCAATCTAATTAAAGAAAACACACACTAAATTAATTATTTACTATTCAGACAAGAAACAGTGCAAAAATCACTTTGGGACGGAGACGCGCTCAACCAGAGGGGTCGCGTGATAGTCAAAAAGGGGTGGCGTGGTGCTACGGTGCATGGAGAAGATCACCAAAATCATCAACAGTGGCATGAAGACAAGAACAGTTGATGAAAGAGCTGGTCAAAACAGAAGGGGTGACCACGATGTATTGCACAATGATTGGAAGATGGAAAAGGGTTCATGCAGGGACTGCATATCCGAGCAGAAGATTCGTGGGGTGGTGCACTACTGAGTCGGAGGCGTTCTGGGTTGGAGATGCACAAGGAGATCGGAAAGGAGTGCGTACGGTGAAAGGGATTAAAGCTAGCTGGTAGGCCGCACTAGAGGGGTTTGTGTTAGAAAAAAGGGGGCCGCACTGGAGGAGTTTGTGTCAGCCTGAAGGGGGCTGCACCAGAAGGATTTGCACTGGCCAAAAGGGGGCCACACCGGAAGGTTTTGCGCTAGCCAAAAGGGGGATACGCTAGATAGTGGTGGGTCAAAGGCCGGATAGCTGGGTGGTGCGTGGAAGGGGGTGAGAGGCTAGTGCAGTGATGATGGATGGAGGGAGAGTAGACGGGGAGGCAGTTGAGAGGCCGACCAGATAGCAGCTGCAAGGCTGGGGGCGCGACAGCTGGCAACGGGTTGAGGGAGTGTGGAAGTGAGGTAGAGTCAGATGGTTGTGATGTGGCTGGACAATAGGAGAGGAGAGTGGCGCGCTGGTGAGGTCGGGAGAGGAAGACGCTGGTTGGGTAGGAAGTTCCAGCTGGTAGGGGCTCGTGCGGACCAGGTGGGACGCTGGTAGAGGGGACCGGCTGGGAGATGCGGCCGATCCAGGAAGAGGGGAGACCGGTGGGTGGTGTGGTGTCGGCATAGGGGGACCGACTGAAGGCCGATGCACCAAGAGGGGAGAGGCAGTGCATGATGGGGAGAGGGAGGCTGGCGACTCGTGACAGGGAGGGAGGCGCTATAATGCTGCGTAAAACAGAAGAAACCCTAATCAAAATAAAACAAAATAATAAAATTAAAATTAAAAAAGGAACCTAATGATTATAATTAAAACAAAATTCATAATAATTCTAATAATTAAAACAGTAATAGTAAAAATAATACCTTAATAATAATAATAAAGATTCGATAATAATAATGGTAATAATAAAACTTTAATAACAATAATAATTTATTTTCTTTTATTATTAATAACAATAATATTAATAAAATTTTAATGATTATGATAATATTAATGGAAATTTCTAATAATAATAATAAACATAATAATAATGAAAACAACTTTAACAATAATATAAAAAAGATAAAAATTATAAAAATAATAAAAATAATAATAATTTTAATAATAAAAATTATTCAATAATAATATAATATTTTTACTCATGATAAAAATAATATTATCATTACTATGGTGAGTTATCTTTTTTAACTAAATTTTAATTTTTTTCAACTCGTTCAATTCATTTTAATTTGGCCGATTCAAACACCATAACCACACGGTACTCGGGCTGACCACACGGCTTCCGCTAGCCGTGTGGTGCCCGCGCACCAGCCTAAAATAATAATAATAATAATAATAATAATAATAATAATAATAATAATAATAAAATTATTATCAACCATAAAATTTTTAAATCACACAATAAATTAAAAAATTTACCCATTTTAAATTTTCGAAGACAGGTGGACTGTGTCGTTACCTGGGCAAAGCCGCGCAGGGTTTTTCAAAATATGCTCCGCCCATGTGCCCAACAACGTCAACTCAAAAACGTGCACTTTTTAACAAAACTCAAAAATCTCATTCGGGATTTAACCCGAAACTCAGCAAAAAAATTAAAATCCAAATAAAATAATAAAATAAAATAATATATAGGTTGGGGTGTGACAATTCTCCCCACCATAACACTTTCTGCACTCGAAAATCCACAACAAGATCTAGATCCAAAGATAAGACTTATCAAGTGTCACCCACCTCCAGAAGTTTAAGCACCTCTAGTTGACCGATCCAAACAGACACAAAAAACCCATGACACAGAACTAATCTTTAAAACATGATCATCTTAACCGTCACCAAGCAGAACCCAACCATCTATTTCAATGAAGAAATGAACCTAAACCACTTCAGATTTTTATTCCCGTAATATTTTTCCATCAAAACCATTGGGTGTACTTCAATCCCAACGTTTACTCAAGAGGAAGAACTTGGGATTAAGTGGTTCCACACGAGACCACCCGCCACCAAATGATACACAAAGAGAAACTCTGATACTGACATGGGGAGGTCCGAACGGACTCCCCACTATAAGGATCGAGCTAACACTAAATTACTTCTAGTGTAACTCTGTGAGACCCACTATGGGTCTCCCCACCATAAGAATTGACGATATTAACTGAGCTTGAAAACTTTCCGCATGGACCCCCCCCACCACAAGGGGGGAGAACGGAAGGGCTGAACTGATAGAGCACCAAAAATACCACCCTCGCCATATCAACAACATCGCACGATTGAAAGAACACAAACCATTCCATACTAAGGACAAAGATTCCATACTAAGGACAAAGATTAAACCAAGCCCCTTCTTCACTACTGGGGTCCTCCTGACTACACACCAGCTTCACTCTGGGACATGTGGCTAGAGCACCGATGATTGAAGAATCTTCTACCTCATAGTCAGGCTTCAAAAATTCTCAAACATAACACACAAAATAGAATTTTACCAAACACACTTCCAATAAAAATAAAGGTTTCAAAGAGGTTTGATAAAACCATTCTTACAACTATAGGAAAGGAAATGCCACAGAATGTTACAAGATACGACCACTACATCCAAGGAACACTACAAAGAGAAAACCTAAAACTGATCCCAAACATCTCCCTACTCCTACTGATGTACTGAGGTGACCTTCGATGAGGCAGGTCTGGCTTCTGCGTGCTTCATGGAAACACCTTGGAAGAATCGCTGCAAGTGACCCCTACGTCCATAGGTGCAGTAGGGTCTCAGAGCACTCGGGCACGTCAGCCTCTTGTGACCCTACCTACCACACTGGTGAAAGATCACTAAATTGCACTATGAAGAAGATGACTGAAGATATGAAGGTCTCTTGATTCCTCTACCAGAACCACCAGCATCAGGCCACTTCTCATTCTTCCCATCGCCATCCTCTACACCACTTCCCAAGGTCGGGGAAGGATTATCCACCTCAAGTCCTCCTGATAACTCAGCTTCAGCAAGAAAGGCTTGCCCCAAAACATCCGAGAAGGTGGTTAGGTTGAGATCTGCCACTTTCAACTACAGTTCAGGTCAGAGTCCAGTATCAAATTTTCGATCCTTCCCAGGATCATTTGCAACAAACTATTAGTCGTATGAAACTAGGTCCAAGAAACGTCAATAGAATTCTATTACCGATTCATTGCCCGGATGAAAACAACAAAAATCCATCCTCTTCCTCAGCTTTGTTAACTTAGAGAAAAATTATTGGATAAACAAAGACTTTAAGAATTCCCATGTGAGATCTTTTCGAGGCTTTATTCGAGACATGTAATTCCACCATTTCCAGGTTGGGCCTTCAAGCATAAAGGTATCCAACTTCACCTTCAATGACTCAGGTGACCCAATGAAACCTAAGTTCCTCTAAATCTTCTGCAACCACTCCTCCTCCTCAAGAGGATCTACTTGACCATAAAACAGGGGAGGGTTAAACTTCTTAAATTCTAGAACATAGTCCATAGGTTGATCAAATGAAGGATTTTCTAAGGGTGCACCACCTGAAGCTACACCTTGGGCATTCATCAAACCGTCATGGGGGAGAACACTAAGGAACAAGGAAATAAATAACTTAATCAAGACATGGTCATTGCCATTTAAAATTAAACTTTTCACAAATTCCAAATTAAAACTTTAAAAACAATTTTTATAATTAAAGAAGACCAAAACAATTCACCAGGGGAAACTAGTGCCGATAGGTGACTCGGACATATGGTTGGCAGCCATATGCCAGTCATGACACCATCATAAGGAGCAATATAGGGTAATGTCCCCAGCTTCACATGGCTTTCCAGACCATGTGAGCTCATGAAGGTCACTTTCCTGGCTCCCATTTCATTTCCCAATACCAAACAAACCATAAAAATCAAAGGACATTGACAAAACCGAACATCCCATGGTAACTCGATGTTTAGAACGAGCAAGGTTTCATGACATCCTTCCCATTCCTACACCTCAAGCCCCAAAAATCCTACTCCTTTTACCATGACAACCCCAAATAATGATGGACGCTCTGAAAAACAAGGTCTGCTCAGGAGCTGACCTACTCTAATACCATTTTGTCATGAACCAACCCGGGTCGACCCTGAACTGGTCACCTGAGCTGATCTGTGGCAAGATCCGAGAGGCATTCCCGATACTCTCTAACTGGTGACAATTTATAGGGAATCAGCATAGAGTAAGTGGGAATGATTTCTCCCAATAAAATAAATAAGGAAGCTGAAAGAAAATTGACCAATGCATAACAGATAAATGACACGAAGAGAAAGAAAGTCCAACAACACATACTAACCTGACCATGACCAGAACTCCTCGCGACCCCGAGAGTCACTCACCAATCCACACCTAGCACTTTCCCATAGCGAGCAAGCTCAAGTCTAACCTACAATATAAACTAAAAACATGAAAACACTATAGGTGTGAGTATTAAAACTCAATAGATGTTCCCAAAAATATATTCCCAAACCACTACCTTTAAATAATTTTTTTACCAATTTCAGGTTTGAACTAAATTATATAAAATATGGGTTTCCACACACACTATAATTTCTAAAACAAGTAATAGTCCATTTCCCTTTTTAATTTAGAAACAGGTTTAATGTTTGAAGGGAAAAGGTGCTTTACATTTTAAAACATTTTCATGAAAAATCTAGAAATTAAAATTTTAGTTGTTATTCAAGAAGAAAACCACACACAACACACAACACACAATAAGGGCAATGGGAAAGTAGAAAATGGGGACCAAAAACTGAACTAGGCTCCTCAATCATCCGCCACATACAAATAAGCACTAAAGAAAACATGGGTCAAACCTAGGAGTTTGTGAACAATCCAAAATATACTATACATGTGACTCATCCTGAAGGCATGCCTACTCTCAATGACATCATCACTCCTAAATTCTCAGTGTTTCCCTACCTATCCTAACCTAGGGGCCCAATTACCTAGCAGAGCAAAGTCCGTACTAAGGGACACTAGCCAGTGCATATTCTAAACTAGTGCAACAATTGTTCTCAGAAGATTCACTTACTATTCTAGGTTTCCATGTCAACACGTATAATAAAAAGGGATGAGTCAACAATTTCAATCAAGTAACTAGTCATGATGCAAAAATATCACACACATGAATCTCACACAATTGAAAAAAACAACAAGATCACCCCTAAGTCACCCTAAAGAAGGGTTTTCAAAATAATTTATTTTATCAAAGTGCCAAATGAGCCTTATGCAACTTTTAAAAGAAACACCATTTCTAAAGAGAAACCAAAACATTTGCTCACGCGTCAGAAGAAAACATTTACCAAAAAAACATAACCACACTTGAAAATCCGTGAATTACATTCAATGGACAAATGGACATTCTTTTACTATTGTGTGTCAATTCATCAAGGAAATAATTCAAGTGTCATGTATAAAATAAACAACTTCGTTTACATCAAGTAATTATTCCAAAAGTAATTATCTAATACTATTTATCATTTATTGAAAATTAATGAAATATCAAGCAACTAATAAATTATAAATTTAAAGGTGAGTGCAATGTGGGACCTACCTCGACTCGCAGTCCAAACACGATGATGCGGCATGCCTTGAGAGAGTGCACAAGCACACATAAGATGACGACCACAATTTCACGGAATTACCTCACAAATGCACTGCAACAAATTCACAAAAACTAAAATACATAACCACAGACATAAAAAAATCCAAACGAACAAACAGTGAAAAATAACCACCTCGACATGTTTTCAAAACACAACTTGAACCATCTATAATATTTAATAAACCACTTTAAAATTTATGAAACAATATTAAAAAAGTAACTCACAGCTTTACACAAACAAAAATAAATTATTTTAATACTAAATTCACACCAATCTAACTAAACAAAACACACGCTAAATTAATTATTTACTATTCAAACAAGAAACAACACAAACCTCACTTTGGCACGAAGATGCGCTCGACCAGCGGGGTCGTACGACAGTCAGAAAGGGGTGGCGTGGTGTTGTGGTGCGTGTAGAAGATCACCAATGTCATAAACAGTGGCACAAAGACCAGAACAATTGATGATGGAGTAGGTCGAAACAATAGGGGTGGCCATGATGTGTTTCACAATGTCTGAAAGATGGAAAAGGGGTTGCGTGGGGACTGCACGGCTGAGCAGAAGATTTGTGGGGCAGCACACTACTGAGTCGGAGGCATGTTGGGCCAGAGATGCACGCTGATACCGGAAAGAAGGGCGTGCGGTCAAAGGGTTTCGCATTGGCCGGTAGGGGCCGCGCCGGAGAGGTTTGCGCCGGACAAAAGGGGTCCGCACTGGAGGGGTTTGTGCCGGCCTAAAGGGGGCCTCACTGGAAGGGTTTGCACCAACCAAAAGGGGGATGCACTGGAAGGGTTTACACCGGCCAAAAGGGTCCCGCGCCAGCCAGTGGTGGGTCGAAGGCCGGACAAATCCGTGGTGTGCAGAAGGGGGTGCGAGGTCGGTGCAGTGCCAATGGCTGGAGGGTGAGCGGATGATGAGGAAACCAAGAGGATGACCTAACAACAACTGCAAGGTAGGGGGCACGACGGTTGGAAACAGGTTGAGGGTGTGTGGAAGGGAGGCATAGTCGGCTGGGTGTGAGGTGGATGGACAACAAGAGAGGAGAGTGGCACGCTGGTGAGGTCGGGAGAGGAAGAAGTTGGTTGAGCAGGATGTGCCAGCTGGGAGGGGCTTGTGCGGACCAGGTGGGACGCCGGTAGAGGGGACCGACCAGAAGATGCGGCCGGTGCAGGAAGAGGGGAGACCGATGGGTGGTGTGGTGGCGATGTAGGGGGACCGACGGAAGGCCGGTGCACCAAGAGGGGAGAGGCAATGCATGATGGGGAGAGTGAGGTTGGCGACACGTGATGGGGAGGGAGGCACTATTGTGCTGTGCAAAAGGGGATAAACCCTAATCAAAATAAAACAAAATAATAAAAATAAAAATAAAAAAAGGAACCTAACGATGATAATTAAAACAACATTCATTTTAATTATAATAATTAAAATAAAAATAGTAAAAATAATACCATAATAATAATAATAAATCTTTGATTACAATAATGGTAGTAATAAAACTTTAATAACAATAATAATTTATTTCCTTTAATTATTAATAACAATAAAATTAATAACATTTTAATGATTATTATAATATTAATGGAACTTTCTAATAATAATAATACTCATAATAATAATGAAAACAACTTTAACAATAATATAAAAAGATGATAAAAACTATAATAATAATAATAACAATAATAATAATTTTAATAATAATAATTATTTAGTAATAATACAATATTTTTACTCATGAAAAAAATAATATTATCATTACTACAATGAGTTATCTTTTTAACTAAATTTTAATTTTTTTTTTCAACTTGTTCAATTCATTTTATTTGGCTGATTTAAACATCGTAACCATGCGGTACTCGGGCTGACTGCACGACTTCCACTAGCCGTGCGGTGCCCACGCACCGACCTAAAATAATAATAATAATAATAATAATAATAAAATTATCAACCATAAAATTTTTAAATCACATAATAAATTACAAAATTTACCCATTTTAAATTTCTGAAGGTAGGCGGACTGTACCATTGCCTGGGTGAAGCCGCGCGGGGTTTTTCAAAACGCACTCTGCCCGTGTGCCTGGGGACGTCAACTAAAAAACGTTTTCTTTTTGAAGAAACTCAAAAATCTCGTTCTTGATTTAACCTGAACCTTGAAAAAAATTTAAAATAAAAAGAAAATAATAAAATAAAATAATAGATAGGTCGGGGTGTGAAATGAAGCCTAATCTTTTTGGAACATTTTAGGGGAATTATATCAACCAGATGAAGTTGATATTAGGGATGTGGATAGTGAGTCTATTATGTTTTGGTAATTTTTACCTGATCTAGTGTGATTAAATATAGATGGAAGATGATTACATAGACATGGGTGGGGAGAAATTGGCGAATTTGTCAGTCTAAAACTCAAAATTATTAGAATTCAAGTTTGGGATCCTCTTTTTTAATCCTTTGAATTTGAAGAACTTCATTACTCAAATCAAGATTCAAATTAGAGGACTAATTTCGTTCTTTAGGAATCCCCAAATCTTTTGGGAAATTATCTCAATTGTTAAGGGGGAAAAATTTATTTTATATGCTTTATTCTTCTAGTTTTACTGAAAGAATGTGGCAAATGTAACACATTAGTCTACTTCTAATCACAATGTTGTGAATAAATTTTAATATGGGAATCCCACAACATGTGTAACTATGTGTTCATCCATGCCATTAATATGGTTTGATCATTCCGGTAAAAATTACTGAATTTTTGTTGGGTGTAGTGGTTTAGACCCATGAGTTTGGTTGATGGTTTGATCATTCAAGGTTAGTTTTCTTTTGGAATCTCTTATGAGATCCAATTTGGGAATAGCTGCTTAGGAGTGTTTTCTCCCACAAAAAATTAATTAAAACAACATTTAAAAATAAATAAAATTTTGGCATGAACCATCCATATGTCAGAAGTCCACGCTGAAGGAAAATAAAATAAACAGAAGAAACACAGTAAAAGAAGACAAAAATAAAACCCACTATTAATCCGTCAACTACCCCGATCTCCCTCCCCTGTAAAAAAACCACATAGCCACCTCCAGTTCCCTTTTGGCCCCCTTTATATAATATAAGTACCCTCCATCCATATAAAGTGGTAAAATTCTTAAGTGGATGATGCAATAAAGAAAATAAAATAAAAACTAAACTACAACATGCCTATCTCCTATGATTAAACAAGTCACCACCCAACATATAAAAACCACAATGTCCCATGGTTCCAGTCATGTTCATGCAATCAAGGGGGAAACAGATCCATGTTTCAAAATGATATTTTCAAATATTATATTCCTATTAATTAAGAATTAATATTCATATTAATGGTATATAATTAGTTTGCCTCAAGTTTCAGCTTAGTTTGTGAATGTTTTTTTAAACATTTAATTATATTTTTATTTAGTTTTATTCTATCCATTATGGGTCAGGTTAAATTGATTTCAATTGATTCAATTCAATAAATTTTGATCCTACTCGGTTTATGTTGGGTTAGCATGGGTTTATGCATTTCAGTTCTGTTTCGAGAGGTACAAGTTTGGTTTGGTTTTCTCATTCTACATTGAACAATTTGCTTATAAAGGCCAATTGGACACAAGATCCCTAAACATCAAGAATCAACCTAAAGAAAATCCACAAAATGTGATCTATATAAAACAATAAAAATGATTCACATTATAACAATAGACATGTTCTATGTCAAAGATGTAAACATATCCTATAAGAAAATAGTAGGCTGGGTCTATGCTAAAATAAATAATGAGAACGTTTAAAAACTATAATTTTTATCTTAAATATATGGTATATAGTCAACATATATCACACTGATGGAAACAAATGATGTCTTTCATGAACCAACTTGGGACGCCCTTCAAATTGGCTCCTAAGCCTACCTGTGACATAATATGAAGCATGTTCTCGATCACCCTAGGCTATAGTAAATCATTGAGGCATTAAATATAAGTTTGTAGGAATGGTTTCACCTAATTATCTTAATAAAAATATAGAATAGAAATATGATGAGAATCTGAATAACCCTTCTGTAATTTGAACGTTCATTCAAACCAAATAAATAGTTTCAAAATATGAAACATAATAAATAAGTAACAACTATATATATTAACATTTATGAAAATTTTAACGTAAAAGAGATGAGATAAACAAGAGGATGATCTTGATTTCTGGAAAGAAAAGACAAATCATACTATGATACTAAACAAGATAACTTTAATAAGCATGAGGTAGGTGGTCCCTTTAATATTAAGCAATATGTTACATGTAGTGTGTTGTCTGCATGTGCATGTGGGGCTCAAGTACAAGAAATATTGTTAAGGACTAGATGAGTTCTGAGTTGAGAGTTGAGTGGGTGGGTATTTTACACATGGTTTGAGGTTTTTAGGGATATTTGGAAACTATGTCACCAACAAACATCAATGCTAGTTTATATTAGACAAGCCTAATAAGGGACAAAGCCCAAGTGGGTAAGTCCTTGGGTAGTTAGTCCAACAAGTGGAACGATATGGGATTTGTTTGGGAAAGTGTGTGGGAATATTCTACCTTGAGACTCCCTAGGAGGAGGCTGGTTGATGGGAATATTAGTGAAGGGGTGATATATCTCTTTGGATTGAATTCCCTTTGTTACAAAACTTACAGTATGATAAGGCATGATAATTTGGTGGAAAGTCCTATATTGGGTATGTTTTAGGTACTTCCACATGCTTTGAGTATAGTTAGGAGACAAGAGGAGGCTTATGGGCATCCTACCCATCTTAAGATGATTTCCATTGGAGTTTGGAATATCAAGGGAAGTTTAAGTAGTCATTTTGAGATCATATAAGATGGTCTTCTTGAAATATTATTATAATTGATAATTTTATATGAGTCCAACAAATGAATTGGGGTTAGTAGACTGATCGACTTCAGGGTTTTAGGGGGTTATGGTTTTAACAATGGTTTATATTTGTGATAGTTGGGTTGGGTAAGATGAGTCAATATTTGATGCACTTAGGTGTGTCTCATAGAAGAGTTAGGCATAAAACATTTTCCAAGTGAGAGCTAGGACTTAAGAAAGTATAACATGCATTGCTCTATTTCATCCTGACTTGGTTTAATGTAGCGTGTTTGCAAGGTGATTATAGCATTCGAATGGTGGAAATGAGGCTTATGACCCATGGGACAGAGTCAGGATGTATATTAGTTCTTTTCAGAAGAAATGGATATGTTAGGCCCTTCCCATTGTTTGGATGCGGGATGACAATGAGTTGAGGCACTTCAGAGTGTAGTTCTTCCTAAGGGTTAAGATATGTTAGGTCCCTAGGACCAACAATTCACCTTGAGTGTATGACTTTGTGTATATTGAATCTATGAGGAACCAGAATTATAGGAGGAAACCGAGGAGGAAAAAGAAGAATGGAAGAAGAAAGAAATACATGATAGGAATTATCACAACCCCCATGCATGCCAACGAGTGATGGAAGGAATCACTCCAACCCAACCAAAATGATACAACATTTGCAGAAAATCTTACTACAAATTAAAACTCACTTGTGAGTAGCTCCATGAAAATCAAATCTACCAAGATTCCATTGAAATGGTGGCATTAATCTCTTTACCTGAACCACCTAGAATTCAACAACAACTCATTATTTGGGAATTGAACAAGATCCCCATACCATATCTAAGTTTCAGTAAAATTTGGGCCATGAATGTGCAATGGGAAAATAGGAAACCAGCCACCAACAAGTCCCTTGCAGTTGTGGAAGCTCCTCAATCTCTGATACACCCCCAGAACAATCTCACTACCTCACTAACCTTTTCCCAGGCTCCAAACATGAAACCTTCTCTGCCAAACTACAAGGAAATTCAAAAGGTAGAAAAAGTGGAAGAGAGTTAGATAGTTTGTTAGTTTTTTTCAGTAGAATGATAAGTTGTTTCCATCAATTGAATTAACTATGAAATAATGAGAAATTGTAAATGAAGCTAAAGAATGTAATGCCTAGGAGAACCAGAATTAGGCCCATCTATGTCCTTAAGAGCTGGATTCTTAGGGTACTGAATAGTAATAAAGTTACCATTATTCCTCTAACTGTGTCTGGTTATCCATGAAATCTTACAGGTGGACTTCTAGTTGACATCCCTACAGGAAGCACTGAAATGCATCAAAACCAATAGAACATGCACTTCCTGATTGGTAAATGTATTTTCTCATGCACGATTCTAGTGTTTGAGAGAACTCTATAAGTGTTTCCATAGTAATTTTTGAAAAAAAAATGTTTTCCTATCTATTATTTAAGTGGATATTTTCAAGGAGTATTGTCGAAAAAATCCAAATCAATTTCCAAAAAGGGTTTTCAAACACAGCCTAAACCATGATAAATAGTGTGGTTACATCAGGGAAAAATAAAATTCTTTTATTCATTTAATCATTCTTACACATGTAGAATAAATCAAATTAACATTTTCAGTAGTAACCATACATTGAAAAAATATTACAAGAAAAAACAATATCATGAACACCATTTCCAATAAATTGTTGTTGCATGATGATGATGATGAATTGGGGGAGATGGATTTCATATTCTTCAAGGTCTTCAGTCAATCAATCCTTGCACGCTTCTATAATGCATTCTCGTTTATCTCTTTAATTAGTATCTGTTCAGCAACATCTAATAAAGGACCTCTAGGGGGTCGAGGTGGCTTGGGAGCCTTTTTAGCACTCTTCTTTTTATGCTATTCTTTGGATAATTCCTTATCAACTAAAACTATTACCTTATATCCCTCCAAATCACTATCATCCAACATATTCACACTTTCCACCAAAACCCCTTGATAAATTTTGGAGCAAAATCACTAGAATTTACCCCATATTCACCAGGTGTTGATTGATCACCTAATGCATGGAAAACCTTGGAAAGAATGAGGTGAGGGTCGGGAGGTTGAGGTGAAGGAAGATGTGACCAGGAGGAGGTGGAGGTGGAGGTGGGGGCTGGGAGGCAGAGGTGGAGGTGACCGTAGAGGCAAGAAGGCGGAGGGAGGGAGGCAGGGGCCAGGAGGTAGAGGTGAGGGTGGGAGGTCGAGGTTGGATAGGGGAGGATAGGTTAGATAGGCAAGGGATCAAGGAAGACACAAGGGAGGAAATTATAATTCATGATGAGGAGCCCGATAAAAAGTGGAAATTAGTGTTAGTATACCAGAAGTTTTAACAAAACTGTGGGTATAGGTCAAAACATACCATCTATACCCAATTTTTTTTAAACCATGGGTATAGATGCATGGAAATAGATCCATTTTCTAGTAGTGAATACATCAAATATATATGTAATCAAAGTAAAATTAGTTGGTCCTAAGACACCAACTCAAAAAAACTCCCACTTAGACTAGATACAACTGCCTATGACTTTTAGTCCGCTAGACCTCACATTATAATCAGGTTTCTACTGAGTCAAAGTTTTTGTCAAGGGGTCCGCTACATTATCTTCCATGTAAATACTAATCACTGTAACCTCATCTCTCTAAGAAAAACCTATTAAGAGATTATACTTCTGAAGTATATGCTTTGTTCGTTGATGTGACCTTGGATCCTTTGTGAGAGCCACCACTGTAGTATTATCACAATAGAGTGTGATAAGATCTTTACTACTAGGTTCCATGTCAAGATCTTGGATGAAGTTTGATATACATAATACTTCCTTAGCCACCTCAAAAGTTGAAATATACTCAAATTATATTGTATAATCTTTGAACACAACCTTCTTTGAGCTCTAACAGCTTACAACACCTCCATTCAGAGTAAAGACGTATCTTGTTTGTGACTTCATATTATCTTGATCTATTTGGAAACTAGAATCTTCATATCCTCTAATTAATAGTTCTTCATATCCTCCATAGAATAGGAACATATCCTTAGTATGGATCAGATACTTAAGTATAGTATTGAATATCATCTAATAGAGACCACCTAGATCATCTTGATATCTGTTTATCAAACTTAATGCATAGGCAACATCTATCCTAGTACATAACATAACATACATGACTGAACCAATCACCGATGCATATAAAATCCTTGCCATTCTATTTCTTTCCTCATGTGTTTATGGAAACATTTTCTTATAAATATGAATTCCACATGACATTGGTAGCAATACCCTATTGGATTGTTCCATACTAAATCTATTCAGTATTTTGTCAATATATGTACCTTAACTTAGGCCGAGTAGTCTCTTGGATCTATCACGGTGGATCTTGATCCCAAGAATATATGCTTCCTTTCCTAATTATTTCATAGATAATCATTTATTAAACTACCCCTTAATATATTTTAATATTGGAATTTATTTTCCAATAAGTAATATTCCCTCGACATATACTATTAATAAAATGACCGTACTCCCACTAAATCATTTATAAACACACAAGTCACATTCATTCTTTATGAAACCAAATTATATTATGGCCTCATCAAAATGATTATTACATGACCCAAATTCTTTCTTTAATCCATAAATAGATCTTTGCAACTTGCATACCTTATTGACATCCTTTGGAGTCACAAACCCTTTAGGTTGTGTCATATAGACATCTTCATGAAGATTCTCATTAAGGAAGTTTGTTTTAACATCCATTTTCCAAATATCATAATCATGGAAGTCTACAATGGAAAGTATAATTCTGATGGATTTCATAATTACAACTGGTGAAAAGGTTTCTTTATAGTCAATGCCTTAATTCTATTTAAACCCTTTTAAAATCAGTCGCGCCTTATAGGTACTGAATTGTCCTTCCATGTCCAGTTTCTTCTTAAATACCCATTTTAAACCAATAATCATTATATATACTGAAGGTTATACCAAAATATAGAATTGTTTTTGGTACATGGAATCCATTTCATAATTCATGGATTATTGACACTTTCCAACATATATGCCACTTAATGCATCCTTATAGGTTATAGGATCGTTATTATCAACTAATAATAAGTCACCATCCTCAGTGATTAGAAAACCATAATGTTATGGTTCTATAACCTATATTATAATCCCATGTTGTACTTGTGTCTCTGGAATAGTTTCTTCTTCCATGGGTCTTTGTGGAATATGTTCCTGTACCATGTCTTGTGTGCCTTGAGCCTTGAATTCATCATTGTCTATCTCACTCCCACCATCTCTTTTAGATATGTGTTCCTTATAAAGTAATATGTCATGTCTTTCCCCTATAATTTTTTTTACAAGGCTTCATATTGGTAATATACCCTTGTTTCCTTAGGGTATCCTATAAAGGTACACTTTGTTCCTCTAGGTGCAAGTTTGTTTCCTAAAGAGGCCTTAACAAACGCTTCACTTTCCCACACATGTAAATTCGATAAAATGGTTTTTATTCCACTCCAAAATTTGTATAGAATACCATTTATCATTTTATATGGTACTTGGTTTAGTATATGTGCTACTATTTATAACATGTATCCCTAAAAGGATAATGGAAGACTTACATAACTCATCATTGATCTCACCATGTCCAATAAGGTGTGGTTACTACTTTAACTTATACCAATCCATTAAGGTGTATAAAGAGGAGTGGGTTGAGATAAAATCCTAAAATCCCATAAATAATCAATGAAATATTGATTGAGATATTCTCCACCATGATCTGAGCGGAGTTTCTTAATATTATTACCAAGCTTGTTCTTAGCTTTATTCTTGTATTCCTTAGATTTTTCAAAGGAATCTGACTTATACGTCATTAAGTTGATATATTCATATCTATTAAAATCATCAGTAAAAGATATGAAGTATGAAAATCAACCCCTTGATTTAATAATAAATGGTCCACACACGTCAGTATGAACTAATTCTAGAAGCTCTTTGGCCCTTTCACCTTTCCCACTAAATGGGGATTTAGTACTTTTTTCTTGTAAACACACATGACATAAACTAAGTGATTTGAGTTCAAAATAATCTAAATATCCATCTTGATATAATTTATTCAAGTGATTTTCATTTATATGACCTATAAAATGATTCCAAATTTGGGTGTGGTATGAGTCATGTGAGGTTGTTTCATTATCGATTTCCATTACTTGGTTTGTGTAGTCCAACACATAAAGGTTGTTATTTTAATGTAGCTTACCATAATAAATGATATCTTTATAAAATAAGAAACTTTTATTTCAAAATTTGAAAATAAAATTGTATGTATCTAGTTTGTATACTGATATAATGTATTTAGTAATGGATTTCACATGATAATAAACTTTTAAATCCAAGATTATTCTAGTCGGCAACATGAGGTGTTAGTCCATGATAGTTACAACAATAAGTTTAGCTCCATTGGATGCTTATAGATCTACCTCCCCTTTGGTAAATTCTTCTGAATCTACTTGGTTCTTATATTTGAATAAATTTTTGAGCATTACAAGATGTATCTAATACCCAATTTGTAGAAAAAAATAAATTTTACTCAATAAAAAACACATTTGTAGCTTCTCCGTGCTTCTTAGGTTGAGTTTAGTTTTTCTTCCAGTGGCCCTTCATTCCACATGTGAAACAAATAACATTTTATTCCCTTGCTTTCCCCTTGATCTTTCTCTTCTTAAAAGGAAATTGCGAAGAAGCCTTGGACTTGGGGATTTTCGCTTGGCCTTTCCGCTTGTTCACCATATGTACTAAAGCCTTTTTACACTTTGTCTCTTTATCCACTTGGAGAAGAAGAGTGATAAGACCTGTAAGATACTTATTAATGTTGTTCATATTAAAATTCACAACAAAATTGGAGAAGCTATGAGGGAGTGATAGAAGAATGAGATCATCGACCAGTTCTTTAAGGAGTTTAAACCCTAGAACCTCTAGGAACTCAATATAGTCAATGAGATTAAATACATGAGGTATAGCCAGGGAACCCTCTATAAGATTACTCTAAAAGATCACTTTTTAAATCTCAAACCTCTCATGTCTAGCTCTCTCCTAATAAAGGCCAATGGGATTCTTAAGTATGCTTTATGTATCCATGTTTTCATGAGACTTCATGAGTTCATTGAACATAGATAAAAGAATCAAACATTGAACATCGACCATGTCATTCATATGATTCTCATATACTAGGAACTATTCATCACTCACCTCCTTGGCAAGCAGATCAGTATGTGAGGATTCTAGCATATACGATTTTTGTTCATGGTGCAAAACAACCCAAAGGTGTATGTACCATTCCTAGAAGTTATTTCTAGTTAGGATATGGTATTTCTACAATATGTATCATAGGGATAGTGTGGATGAATAGATTTAATTTTTTCTACAATTTAAAATAGAATATTATTAGTACTTTTCTTGATTACAAATTATGCGAGATATAATAAATTAATTGTTTCTATAAATTCTCCAACTATTTTATCAAGTCCCAATAGCCCCCACTATTAAACTTGGAATGTATAGTTTCTAGAAAAATCTAGTGGCAATGATCCATATTCCCCTTCACAGAACCCCAACAAGGGTTGGTCAAGCTACTTGAAGGTATTTAGGTAGGCATGTCTTTTCTAACTATAGGCTTGCAACTCCTTGATCTATTGAGTGGACTCCTAAATCCTGAAATAATAACTTGGATTTCCTCAACACTTTCCTCCAAATCACACTAAGTCTAGTAATAGCTACCCTTCTTGATGTAAAATGGCTAATTTAACCCAAAACCTTAATAAGAACTCCCTTATTAAAGTAAGTCTCCCAATAAGGGTTGGCCAAACACTTAGTTTTATTGGTTTTATTCCTAATCAAATAATAGAAGTCCAAGTATGATTTAATATTTATTTGAGGGTTTTTAATTTATTATTCATATATTTTATCTTGTTTTATCCTTTATATGTCTTGTTAATATTAAGTAGATTTTACTTAATTAATTATCCATATTGGATAAAACATTTATGAATAATCCATTTATTTAAATTCAATATTTTCACATTAATTCATTTATTTATGTGATTGAGGTCTTGCATGCATAAAATAAATAATGCATAGACAGAAATCAATAAACAAAATAAATAACCTGGTCATGAGCTTATCTAACAGTTGATTTAATGAGAGGACATTAAATCAACATATGACCCAAGGGAATAACTCCATTTTTCAGTCTTGGCATGAGTTATAAAATTCCACTTGTACACCTGTGTATCACCGAGTTGGCATCATCATGGTTATGTATTGAATCACCTCTATGTTCCTTAGGATGCTCAATTAATTACATGTATTTATTGCTCACAAATAGGTGAGGGGAGCCAAATGATTGGTTAACGAGGATTACATAAATATTCTTGGACACGTAGATCCTACATAATAATGGAGGGAGGGATGAATCATGAGACATCATTTAATTTAATATTAAATAATTACAAACCCATTTAATAAATTAAATTAAATAAATTCCAACACATACATAAATCTTGGTCAAACTAATGATCATTCATACATGCAATGAATACGCAAAATTTATTAACTAGAATTAATTTCTTTATTTATTATTTGTTATTAATATGAACACATTTTCATTAATTAATTAATGAATTAATTTATTCCCTTTTATATTAATGATCATCCAAACTTAATTAAAGATACCCATTATTTATGGAATTCATGAAAAATAAATGACAGAACCAATAATGACATATTTATTACAATAAATTAATTGAGAATTTAAAATTCTTTAAAACCATTATTAGATTTTCATACACATATTGGTGTACCAATCAATAAGATGAGTTTTAATACTAAAATTTTCAATTTAATGTAATTTTTAATTCTATACTTTAATGAGAGACTACATAGTGTGTATACAAATTGCATGTTGTGTATTTCGATTGTTGTGTATCCAGGGTACACACCTGGGTTTTCAATATTTACCTCAGCCGGACTACACAACATGTATAGACCAGCTACACACTGTGTGTTTCACTTTCCATGTGTCTAGGATGCACGCTTGGGTCTTTGATGCATGTTTTAGATACAATTATTGATGAACTACATGTCGTGTACCCCACATACATGTTGTGTATATCATAAATGATTCAGGTTGTCAGTATCACATGGTTTTACCACGTATAATAACCACACATATTGCGTGATTTATGTTACTAACCAGTGTAGACTACACAATATATAGACTACACAATTTGTACACCGATAAAATCCGCATAATTCAATAACTCATGTGCCATCCTAGCCCATTCTACACACGGTGTTCAATAAATGATCCATGTGTAGTAACTGCATGGTGCACTGTGTATCCCTCAGTGCATCCAGATGCAGCTCACTAGGGTACACAGTGTGAACTTTTGAGTACATATCATGTAACCCTATCTTACCAACCAAAACTTTGGTAGTTCCCGATGGCATCTCATATTGTTCTTCATCTTTTCTTAGACATAAAAGAAAATAAAACACTCGAACATGATTAATATATTGAAACATGTTAATTAAAATCATATTAAAGAATGAATAACATGAAATGAAAATCTAACCACAATTATGAATATATCATCAATCAAATAAATAGTTATAAATTTAAATGTAACCCCTCTGATACCACTTAAAGGTTTTAGGCACAATGGAAGCACGTGGTGGGTGATGTGATAATTAAAATTTCTTTTAATTTTAATTGCTCAAAACCCCAATAGAGGATCTTTCATGTTAAGTTTATAATTAAATTATTTATATTGTAATAAATAAATTACCCCATATTAGGTTTCTTTCTTCGTAGTCGATGTCGGTCATCTGAAAAGACCCTTTTGGATTGCTTTCATTGCACTTATGAGGATCCAAGGGTAGAATCCCTCTAGTAGTTATCCACACACGCTCTAATGATCTATGATAAAGGCTACTTAATCTCAGGTTCTAGCACGGTGAATCAAATGTCTTGCGTTGTTCATTCTTGATTGCTTTTTCTTTGGTCTTGAAGAAATCTCTCTATCTTTGGGTGATAGTGTGAAAAATAAAATATTTTTCATTTTTCATTCTTGATTTCTCTTTCTTCAGTATTGAAAAAATCTCTCTTGCATTCCCATTCTTGAGAGGGAGATATATAAAGGAGTTGAAAGATAATTTGTTGTGTGCAATAATTCTCTCTTTTTCTATTACCTACACAATATTCACAATAGGCTATTTATAAAAGGTATGGTTTAGGTTAGAAATTTTTTTAATTGCATGCCGACCCTTAAATAATATTAAAACCTTCAATAAACCACATGCCATGAAATAATAATAATATAATTATTATTTTTTGGTGTGAGCTATCATGCAAAAATGATAAATAATATACCAAATTTAATATTGGCATGTTAAAACTCCTCAATATTTTTTGATTACCCAAATAAATATTTGATTCATAAATAAATATTTCATTCACATACTAGAGAATAAATATTTATTAAATATTCAATAAAATAAATAAATATATTTTTATTCACAAGCCGATGAATAAATATTTATTCAATTTATGCGATTAATGTAACTTGAATAAAATTATTCCTCAGTCTTGAGAATAATATTTAATCCATTAAATAAATTCAAATAGACTTTAATCGAGATTAATGGAAACACTTAGTGTGTGACCCTTTAGGATTTTTTTCATTGACATTAGGAAGACTTTCCTAAAGTCCAAGATTACTATCTAAAAATGGGTCAAGACACCCAAGAAAAATAACTTAATGTCACAATATTGAAAACCACATACAAATGATCACTCTATAATATAATTCATTTGTTACAATATCTCATCAAGTAGGTTGCACAATGGTGTCATCAACCTATATGCTTGATACATATTTTACTATCTGAAATAATCAAATTGATACACCGTGGCCATGGAATTTAGGTGAAGATTATATTCTATTCAAAAGACTGAGATATCAACTCCCATAAAGATGGAAGGGGAAAATCCTTCCTTGACTTATCTATTAATGACATGACAATCATGATTCACTCAATGTACCCTACTTCCTACCAACATATGGCATAATGATTTTTGTTAGTAAATATAAGTGCATGAGTCATGACACACATAAATGATAATCTTAAAATCTAAGGACCATTACCCATGCTCGTATTTAGGAATATTTGATGACACCAAAACATAATTCCTAATGGTGGGTCTGTTCTCATAATCTATCATCTTGGAGATTACAAAGTGTAAACTTTATGAGAAGAAGCCTCATCCTCTTATGAGTACTCACACCTGATGGTCAATATAATACATGTCTCATCATTGTATGTTATCTAACTGTAGAACTATATTAAGAATATTTTCACAACACTTTAAGGTGATCATCATAGCAAAGAATTGTTATGACCTTATCAATGTGAAAAATACTCTAGGACATTATTATATTAAAGTCATAAATAACAATGAATAATATTAAAAAATATGTTTAATTAATATTAAATATGTCTAATATACATGTAATCAAAGTATAATAAGTTGGTCTTAGGACACCGAATCCAACAAGTTAGTGGTTCATGACCAAAGAATGATGCTGGGGGTACATGCTATGTACACAAGACACACACTTTGTGCTCCCCTTAAAGGTGTTTCACTTGTTTCTTTTCCCCATAGATGAAATTAGACTTGTAAGTAGTCTAGTATGAGTTTTTTTCTACACAGGGCATGATGTTATAGACCTTAAGGTGATCTGAGGTCGTTGGTGAGATGTTTTGGAGAAGATTTGGATGGTTTCGGGTTAGCAGGAGGATCCCTTCAAGGCTCTCAGTCTAGAATCCTCATGAGGAGTGATTATGGTGTGAGGACTAGGTGAGGGATGTGTACTTTCTGGTTGAATTAGTTTGATGATGCCAAGGGATTTAGTTTGAGGTCCTTTTAGACAGTTCCCAGAAGGTGGGATTAGGTAGTTTCTCATATGGGTTTTGTTAGTAAGTTTCTTGAGATTTAGTGAGATCAAAGTTTTTGGGCTAGGGTGACACCATAGGGTGCTAGGTATGGTTGGGTTACATTGAGTATAGGTTAATATAGGTTATAGGGACCTGTTTAGGATGGACTTATGGGAGTGGTCTTTCTTGATGATAGATTTTATGATTGAGAGGATGACTGGGCTTTATTACGATGGGTTTAGCCTAAGGTTTTTCTTGAAATAGAGGAGCCCCTATAGGGTGTCTTATTTATATTATATCCTAAGGGATAATTGAGGGTTCCCCATGTTATATTTGATATTTTAGGTGGTAATTTCTAGTTTCAGTGATTTTGGATAGTGGGTTTGGGTGTTGGCTGACCCTTGTTCTTATGACTTGTGTTAGGGATGTTTAAGGTTGCTCTTTTTCAGGTTTTGGACATGAGATAATACCTTTGGGATATTATTGAATTGGGATTTGGCCTTGAGTTTGATAGGATGATCTCCTCTATTAGTTTATTGGTGTTAAGTGGGTTTAGGGAGCTAATGAGCGATCTAGATAAGTGCACCTTTACACCCTATAGTTTAGTATTATGATATAACTAGGGTTTGAGGCTCATTGGATATTGTTTTACTCCTTAGATGGATTATGGATATGTCCATGCTCATGGAATGAGTTTGGGATTGGTCTGACAATGTTGTTTTGATGGCTTGTTTATATCCTGAATAGTTCTACAAGACTCCCAAGACCTTGACAAGTTCTCTAGTTATTTAAACCTTGAGGTTTTTATTATTAGTTCAGATTATACTATTTGTGTTCTAGTGTCACAAATAGACCCAATTATTCCCTATTATTTTATTTATTTTTGGTCTTACCTTTACTCTATGTCTTTATTGGGCGTTTTTATAAAAAATGACATTTTTTGGGTGGATAAAAGAAGGCACACAGTTGGCACATAGTTAAGAGAAATAATGTTCCATCTTAGTGAAAACCATATAGCCCAGACAATGGCACTGTCTAGGGAACACGACTAGGAACATGGGTGAGTGACCCTCCCAGGATAATTGTCCGTCCTAGAAAATGGAACTTTATAGGGTGCATAACTAGGAGCATGTGCATTGTCCCCTCTAGGAAAACCTTGTGGTCTATTTTTTTCCTCTTAGACAGAGGTGTCACATAGTTGGTGCATAGTCTGGAAGACAGTGTGGCCAAACCGTGCGACCTGCCAAGTCTTTAATTTTTTTTATATTATTATTATTATTATTATTATTATTAAACTTGTTATGTAAAAACCACCCCCATGACCCCCTTACCTTCGCATGTGTGGCCTCCCTTAGCTCTGTTTCTTGGCTGTTTCTTACTACGATCACCTTGTAAGGGTTAGTGTCCTGAGAACCAACTATTTTGTACTTTGATTACATGAATGTACACTTATTATATATTGTTCATTGTTCTGCATGACTATAATATAATAATGTCCTAGAATATTTGTTGCATTGATAAGGTCATGGAAGATCCCCGCTATGATGAGAACCTTGAAATTCTATAACAATATTCTTAAATAAAGTTCTACGGTTGGATGACATACTATGATAGGACACATAGTATACAAACTGTCATGTGTGAGTACTCATAAGAAGACAAGACTCTCTCTCATGGAGTTCTCACTTGTTAATCTCCAAGATGGGAGATTATGAGAACAGACCCACCAATAGAAATTCCACATGTCTTGGTGTCATCGGACATTGCTATCTACGAGCGTGTGTAATGGTTCTTAGACTGAAAAATTATCATTAACTCATGTCATGACTCGCAAACTTAGATTTGTTGACGAAAACCGTCATGAAGAGAGTTGGCGGGAAGTAGGGTATGTTGGGTGCGTCACAAATGGCATGTTGTTAATGGATAAGTCGAGGAAGGATTTTTCCCTTCCATATTTATGGAATTAGATATCTCGGGATCTTTTATTGAAATAGAACTGTTTCACAAATTCCATGGCCATGGTGTCACGGTGAGTTTATTTCTAGAAGTCAAAGAATGAAAGATCAAGCATATAGGTTTATGACACTGCCATGAAACCTGCTTGATGAGATATTGAGACAAAGGGATTAAATTATACAGTAAATGTTCATATGAGATGACATGTCAATGCAGTGTCAACTTCTTTCTCTTGGGTTCCTTGACCCGTTTCCAGACAGTAATCTTGGACTTTAGGCAAGCCCGCCTAATGCCAACGAGAAAGAGGCCTAGAGGATCACACACTAAGTGTATCCAAGTATCTCAAGTAGAATAAAGATTATTCTCATATGTGGTTTAATAATTATTCAAGGAATCCTAAATTGTTTTAACGTTTGAGGAAGAATAAAATGAAAACAAGTACACACCGTGTATTTTTTATTTTGAAAACAAGTACACGCCGTGTATTAATGATTACACACAAAGTATTTTTTAATGAAAAACAAGTACACGCCGTGTATTTATGATTACACACCATGTAGTTTTTCCAGTTGGTATTCTGAGGAAATATCATTTTATTAAATGATATTTATTATAATCAGCATGGGCGCATGTCAATGAATTAATGATTCGACATGGGGTTTTTCAAAAGAGTTAATGAAATAAATAAAACACGTAA
Organism: Viscum album; assembly: GCA_963277665.1. NCBI lineage: Eukaryota > Viridiplantae > Streptophyta > Magnoliopsida > Santalales > Viscaceae > Viscum > Viscum album. Next base: position 282,635,392 of record OY728151.1, on the reverse strand, counting down.
CATGTTTATTTATTGTCATAACTCTACAACCTAAAACCTGATTATAAATAGCCTCACAACCCCAAATCTTTTCCTAATAATTGTTGTGTACAAAAATTCTGGAGAATTCTCTCAAGACCGAAAGAACTCTGTCCTCCAAGAATTCTCTCAAGACCGAGAGAGATCCACCTCCATCAGATCAAGGCGATCTAAGGTGGACAATGCAAGCAAAGGCTTCTCCACACTAGCACCTAGAGACTCCTTTGGTGACGTCCAGAGATACGTGGTGCATGTGTGGATCACCGCTAGAGGAAGTCTACACTTGGCTTATGTGACACAATGATGAAACACATCGGAACGTGATTAGAAATATCAACAAAGAAAGAACTCCATGAAAGTTACTTCTTATAATTAATTAAATTAATTATAATCAACCTGTGATGATCCTCGTTTATGGTTCTGGAACTATTCTTCTTCTTTGTCTATTTTTGTGATTCGATCTGTGGAGTCTGGAATTTATCGTCATATTGATCCCATATTGATCATTGCTAATGACAAAAATCCAAGTGGGCACATCCACCCACGAGCTTCCACTGCGCTCAGAACCTTTACACCTCAGGTAAGGTTTCCTCCTCCTCAGCTTCTTTTTTCCTTCTATTTTCATTGCATCATTTCTCTTCCCCTGTGTGGTGTGTGTGACCCGTCCAAAACCTAACCCTCCTTTTGGGTATTTCTTTTGTTGTATCACGATTTCTAGGGTTCTTGGGTCTCATTGAGGATATTTTTAGTCATGACCATTAAAGGCAATGGGGTTTCCATTGATTTTAGGCAAGGTTTATTCAGTTCTAATTATTTGGACTAATTTTAATTATAGATTTTGTAATTTTTGAGTTTTTAGTATTTCTTTTAGTTCTTTTTGGATTTCTATTCATGAAGTGAGTTACACACATATGCATGGGTAAGGCACACACACATATATATATATACACACACCTTATTTGTAAATATTTAATCATGGTGAGGAGAATATCTACATTTTAGCTAGGGGTATATATATATATGTATATGTTAATATGAATGTAAGTGAAAAATGAGGAACTCTTTTTCTTCCATGTCCCTTTTTGTGGTGGTTTCAGATTTTCACTATCAAAAGTAGCATGCTTTGAGGTAGGTTCCCTATGCCCAAATATTTAATTTGAATTCCATGATTGGTTGATTATTTTAAAAATGTTTTTTCATTATTATATGAGATTTATATTCTATGAAAAGTGACTTTTGATTCGTAGAAATGAATTTTCACCCACTTCCCATACTTTACCAAAGATTATAACAAATTTTTTATTTGTTTAATCATGTTTTCCAACCTTATTTTAAGTGTATAGTATTTTAAATGTCCCATTGGGTTTCTAAATTACTTTTAATGTGTAGTGGGTAATTTAAAGGATGTTTTGGTGTGTGTGTAATGATAGTGAAATGGATTTCCCTCATGGATTTATTGAAAGTTAGTTCTTTGACATGATAAATTTGTCTTTGAATGATGGTGAGTTTGTGTGTGGTTTGAAAAGGGGAAACATCCATGTTTTGGAAAATTTGAGAACTTGGGAAGCCTGTGTGTTAAGGTGGGTTACTATAGACTAGTATATCGACTCAGTCGGTAGGGAAATGACCTAGGCTCCCTGTAAAATTTATGTTACAACACTAACTAGACAAATGATGATGCTTTGGGGATTACTAGAACTTTTTCTATGACCTTCTTAGTGGATCGTGCATGAGAACAAATTATTTTGATTGACCATTGATGTATGGGGATCCTAGGTCTCTAAATACCTATATGCTTAGGCATTTACCATGATTCTTTCACTCTTGTTTTTCATAGTACTATTTAAAAATGCTATCCTGTCTAGTTTCCTATTCTTTTATAGTTTCTTTATAAAATGGAATCTTTGTTTTTTTTCCATACTGAGACACCTATATAGAATAGGTTATATTTTATAAGGAATTCACTGATTTTTTTCATGATTTTGATAATGTTTTGGAAATAAAATGGAAAATAGTTTTACTTAAAATTAAAGTCACTTTTTTAGTTTTATTAAAGGATAGAAAAACCTATTTTTATATGTCTTATTTTCAAACTATCATGGATTAGTTTTCATTTTAAAGGTAACACATAAGGAATAGTTTATTTAAGCATGACTATTGAGTTTTAATAGTCATGAATATATCACTATCTTTGTTTTCATATTCTAGTGTGGTTTCCAGCTCAATATTAGTCACTGTGAAGTGAGGTTGGCTCAGTGGATATTGGTGACCTACGAGGTCACACAGAGGTACATCTAGTTTATTTCTTTTTCACTGCTAGTTATAGTTTCATTTTCTTTGATTTATTTATTTTTATATAGTTATTAGGATAAATCATTACCAATAGTGTTATATTTTTATGCCTAAAACTAGTTTCTAGCTTGGTAGGATTGAGAATTCCTCTCGGTCCTTGTTGTGGGTTGGATCAGGTGACCAGTTTGAGGTTAACTCGGGTTGGTTTGGTATCCCTAGAGCCTGTTAGTAGTGTGAATTATTGTATTGGATACCTATAGATATATCAAGGTTTGACATTCATGCTTGTTATTTCTAGATGTATAAAAGCTTCCTCTTGATATAGTGTACATCCCTATGGTATGTGGATCACTAAGCAATGTGTTCCAAGGCCTACAGCTTTGGCCGAAGTGGGTTTGGTTGATCTCGGGTGGAATTTTATAACCCAAGGATTGATGATGGGTGTTTTGTTCATTTTGTTTCTTTTATGTCAGTTATTTATTTTATTTCAATTTATTTTTACACCATTTATTATTATTTGACTAGTTTGTACATATTAAGTTTTTCCTGCACTAATTATGACAAAAAATGTTTAGGCCACCATTGAGGGAGGTCTAATGAGATTTATTTCTCAACCCCTGTATGGGCACTTTGGTGTACATGAAGAACCTTCTGTTTTCTTTTAGGTTGAGTACAATACGCACATTGGATTGGACATAGGCCTAACATTTCATGATTGAGAGGGATTACTCATGTGGAGTTTGAGGGTCGGGCTAGAGTAGCTTGGTGTTTTTGTGGAGATGAGGTATGAGGTATGACTCATAGATGGAAGTAGAGCCTTGTGTATTTTTATTTTCTTTATTTATTCTATATACATGGTTGGTCCAATGGATGATTAATTATTGTGTTATAGTATTATCATGAGTTCTTATGTAACATTTCATTTATTAAAACACAATTTTTTTTACTTATTTATCATGAATACTCTAATGGTTATTGATATGTATGTGTATGGTTTATTTCCACTATTATTGAACTTTGATTCAAGGTCATGGTCTACCTATTGTGTGTATTGGACCCTCATCACTAATCAGTAGTATCTCGTGTATGGGGAGGCATTCTTGGGGTCTTGTCATAAGACAGATTGGGTGATGTGTCAGGTTAACCTGGTCCGCTTTGTGAAAAAATGGTATCAGTGCCATATCTTTTTTTGTCTTATTATTTGTAGAGATAATAGATAAGTGGTCTAGGAATGTGTCTAAGTTTGTTCTGGGCCTTGTAATGGTGTGTCAAGAACACTTTATCCAATGGAAGGTCTAGGTTACCAGAGGAATGAAATTTTTGTTCTTAGTTTTTGATGTTATGGATGTATGATTTCACCTTGTGTGATGTAATTGAGTTTTGGGGATTTATGATTTATTATGGTCTTTGGTTCTTGGCCCATCAATAAGAGACCTATGTATATGTATCATAATAGACATGTAAGATTCATATGACATGTTCCTATTTGTGTGTGTTTTCATTGACAATAGTGGTTTTATTGTTTAAAGTTTCAACAACAACCCATGTAATGTTATCCTATATAGATTCTTGGTGACACTATACTAAAATAAACCATGATTATATTATAATAATTATAGGACATGTGGATCTTTTAGTGATATGTTCTACGGTGATGGAAATGTAGTACCTTCATTGAGGTATGTATAAAGACCCAAGTGGGTCGATGTGGGATTTGGGTGCTTGGTGGTGTCTCGATGAGGGAAATGATTTCTGAGAGGTATTTTAGAATGGGATTGAATTTACATGTTTCTATGGGTTTTTAATAAGTTTTATGGATAGGCATGTGGATACCTTGGGATTGAGGGGTGGAGTGTCGAGAGTGCTGTTGTATTTATAGTTTGGTTGAGAGGGCGGGTTTGGTTAGATGCTTGGCCCCATTGGTTCTATTACTTATAGTTTCACATCTAGTGATTTGGTGGGATCATGGGTGGGTGGTCATGGTTTTTAAATGACTTATAGGTGGTTGGTGGTCATAGGGATATCTTTGGAATGTTTGAGATGCCCGTTTTTTTGAATAGAAGTGTTAAGGGTGCTCCAACTTGTTAGAATTGACATGAGAGAGGATCATGGTCAATGGTTTAGGAACATTATCCTAGGTTTGTTAGGACATGAATCATGTGAGCATGAGTCTATTTGTGTGTTCAGGTTGTGAATGAGTGTGTGACTATTAGGATTAGTGGAGAGTTGTATGGGTCTTGGGGAAGGCCGATTGGTGTATTTACGGTGGGCCTATTAAGGCCAACACTCGAGTAGCGGTGTAAGTGAATCTTTGTGGTGGGAGTGCACTATAGGAAGTTATAGGATGAGATCCTCATTATAAGTGGATCATTGAGCACAAGGTATGTAATTCTTGGTGATTTTGTGATGATTGGTAGTTGGTGTTTTGGGTTGGTTCTTGAGTGTGAGTGAGTCGGTCACATTCAGTCATTATGTTTGGTAATGGATGGAACATGGGTTGTGGAGTTTTATGCATTCATCATGGGGAAACGATGAGGATACTCCTATAGTGGGGAGCATCTCATCGATCATAGAAGAATTACCTTTATGTTGAAGAGGTTGTGGGTGTTCCAGTGATCAGGGTGAAGCATGGTGGCACGTTGATCACCAATACTTCTTAGGGATGAGAAACATTATGATAGGAAGTTTATAATGAATTATGTCATTACAGGTTGAGAAAATCAGGGGACATTTTATTTTTTGTTCCCAGGTGATTTTAAGAGAAAAAATGATAATTTAACCTATGATATGATCTTATAATAAATTTTTGACAGCTCTATTGGTCCTAAAATATGATGTTTAACCTAATAAAAGAGTTTGGTGGGATTCCAATCTATTTTTATTTTCATGAAATATTTAGTATTTAATTAATTAAATTATTAATTAATTATATAGGTGTGTTTGGTGATATCACTTTAATGGATCCTTGGATTTAAATTCTAACTTCTTGGTTGAGTCCGGAATAGAGGGTTTTTTAGGTGAGGTGTAAACTTGCTTCGGGTTCTGGGGCCCAGGTCGGTCCATTTAAATGAGATTTTTTTTCTTTTCCTTTTTTCCTCTTCCTTTTCTTTCCCCCCCTTTTCAATTTTCTTTTCATCTTGCACCCATGGATTTGTGAATACATGAGATCCCCCCCACTTTTTCTTACTCAACCTAAAGATAAGTGGTAGAGGTATAGGGGATCATGTGCCATAGTTCATTTGAGGAGCTAGATTAGGATGTGGTGGCCATATGACATAGATCTGAGGTCAAAGCTTCATCATTTTACACCTTTAGGTAGGATGTTCATTTTTTATTTTTTCCAATATACATGTATATTATTTTTTTAGTTTTTAATTCCTTGTATTAATTTTTGGGAGTGCCATGAGATCCTCTGTGGGACGTTTTTGGGTGAATTGGGAGTTTTAGGCCGATCTCAAGGGTTTTTTTGTTTAGGAAGACCCAATAAAATGACTTGTTTCTTGAGAACTCATGAAACATGTTATTATTTTTGGGAATAGGGTATAATAAAAGGTCTAAATGATGTATTTTTTCGAGACACATCATGAAAATCAACTTAGGGTGTGGTTGGGTACTCGACCAGACACCCGATATGAGGGGTACATGCTCATGTAAGGCACATGATCAAAGCCTGTGTATGATGCATTTATAGAGTTCATGTAGGGTTCTTGACCATAGGTCATGTGGGGTACACAATAAGGTGACCCATGTGAGTTGCACAACATGTTTGAGGGAAACACGTTGTGTACTTGGGAAGTACACACTAGGTCGGGTAGTGGTGCATGGTCAAGGAAGGATATTGGGGGCACATGACTTGTATATGAGGTACACATTGTGTGCTCCCCCTTGAATATTTTTCACTCTTTTCTTTACCCTAAAGATATAATTAAACTTGTTAGTAGTCCATTCTAAGTGTTTTTCCATGTAGGATGCAATGGTGAAGATTATGGAGCAATTTGAGGTCATTGGTAAGAATTTTTGGAGATGGTTTGGATGGTTAAGGGTTAGTGGGAGGATCACTTTGAGGTTCTAGATCTAGAATCCTCCAGAGGGGTGTGTGAGGTGTGATTCATGGGTGAAGGTTGTGAACTTTTTGTCTAACTTACCATGAAGATGATAAGTATTTTTTTGTGGTTCTTTTGAATGGTTCCTGAAATCCAGAATTAAGTAGTTTCATGGTTGGGCTTTGTTAGTTTCTTGCTCGAGGTTTAGTTCACTTAGAGCCTTTGGGATAGGGTGACATCATGGTGAATTATGTATTATTTTATTTTATTTATTAGTGGTTAATATGGGTTTTAGGTACCTATTTAGGATACCCCTATGGGCGTGGTGTTGCTTAAGGATAGGTTGTGCACTAGAGAGTTTGACTGATCTTTTTAAAAATGGGATTGTATTGAGGTTTTACTTCCAATGGATGATCCCCCTGTAGGGTTTATTATTTATGTTGTGTCTTATGGGATCATTGAAAGATCTCTATGTTTAGTATGGACTTTATGGTGGCCTGTTCTAATTTTAAAGGTTTTGGATAGTGGGTTTGGGTGTTGGCCGACCCTTGTTCTTATGGATTATATTAGGGATGTTTAAGGTCATAACTATTTTGGTTTTTAACATGATATTAGACCTTTAAGATATTATTGGAATGTTAATTGACCCCGAGTTTGATCATATGCACTCCTCTATTGGTTGGTTGGTGTTAGGTGAGTCCAGGGAGCTAATGGACGACCCGGATGAAAGCACCTTTATGCGCTACAGTTTAGTATTACAATATAGCCATAGTTTTAGGTCCATTGGATGTTGTTTCACTATTAGGACAGATTAAGGATGTGGCCATGAATATGTAATGAGTTTGGGCCCAATCTAATAGTGTTGTTTTGATAGATGATTTATAGAACAACTAGTTCTACATGACTTCTGGGACCTTTGCAAGTTATCCAGTTATGTCAAATTAGAGGTTATTATCACCAGTTTAGATCATATCATTAGAGTCCTAGAGATTGATAGTGGTGTGTGTTGTTATTTTGGATTATTAGGGAAATACTAGGGTCAATAATTCATTCCTTTTGGTTATATATGTATGGAAGATTTCTCTTGATATGGAGGATGTGCCCAATGGTATGTGGCTCGGTGAGGAGCATGTTCTAAGGCCTCCAGATTTGGATAGAGTGGGTTTGGTTGATCTCAGGTGATATTTTTGAACTAGAGGATTGACAATGGGCGTGTTTTTGTCTTTTTTATTTATTTTTATTTATTTATTTTATTTCATTTGTTTATTTTATGTCAGTTTTTATTGTTCAACTAAGTTGGGAATATCACGTGGTGCATGCACTTGTTATGAAAATATATGTCAAGAACATATTTGGGGGTGTGTTAATGAGATTTATCTATCACACCCTAGTTCATGTTCAAACCCTTATATCTACTTTTAGGTTGAGTACAAGATACATGGTAGATTAGGTAGAGGTCCAATGTTTTATTATTGAGCAGGACTACTCATGTGGAGTCTGAGTATTAGGCTAGATTAGCTCGATGGTTTTATGGAGACCAGAAATGAGGTAAAAATAAAATATGGTAGTTGATCCTTGTGTATTTTTATTGTATTTATTTATTCTATATATGTGGTCAGCCTAGTGATCAATTAGTTATCATGTTGTAGCATGACCCTGAGTCCATATACAACATTTCATTTATTATAGAATGATTACATTTTGTTTATTTATTATGCGTACTATAATGTTTATTGGTGTGTATGTGTTTGGTTTATTTCCACTATTATTACACTATGATTATAGGGAATAGTCTTCCCATTATATGGAGCAAGACCTCACTATTAGTTGGAAGCCTATGTTGTATGAGAATATGCACTTGAGGCCTTATCACAAGCTAGATTGGGTGACGTGTCAGGTGGACATAGGCTTGTTTAGGAAAAAATGGCATCAAAGTCATCTTTTTTTGCTCATATTATTATCTAGGAATATGGTAGAAATGTGGTCTAGAAATTTTTCTTAGTTTTTGATAGACCTTATAATGGTGTATTGAGAACATATTTTTCGATGAAAAGTTCATGCTACTAGGGGTATGGGACTACTATTATTGGATATCATTATTACAGATTTATTATTTCACCTTGTGTTATACAATTGGGTTTTGGGGATTTATGATTTATTATGGTTTTAGGCTCTTGGACCATTATAAAAAGACCCATGTACATGCATTATAATAGACACATAATATTCACATGACATGTTCCTATTTGTATGTGATTTCATTGATGATAGAGGTTCAGTTATTTAAAGTTTCCATAACAACCTATAAGGAATTATCATACACAACTTCTTATAGTCACTCAAATCAACTGAACCATGAGTATTTTCTTATGATGACAATCCATGTGGATCTTGTGGAGAGATGTTCTTTGGTGATGAAATTCAGTACCTTCGCCAAAGGATGTGTAGTGACCCAAGTGGGTCGGTGCTGGATTTGTGTTCTTGGAGGTGGATTGATGAAGGAAAATATATCTGAGAGGTGTTTTGGATCAATCTTGAGTTTCCCTGTGGTTGTGGTTTACTAATAAGTTATTTGGTTAGGAGGGTGGATTCCTTGGGCTTGAAGGGAGAAGCACTAGGAGTGATCCTAGTTTTTTAGTTGGTTTAAAAGGGAGTTATTTTGGTGGTACAATAGGAGTGTGGGTGAGAACTCATGGTTTTGGAAAAATTCCTGAGTGGCGGGTGGTTGTGTGGATAACTTTGGCATGAGGGAGATGTTGTATTTTTTAAGAAAAGTGATAAGGGAAATCTAGCTTGTTGGAATTGACATGTTATAGGAGCATGGTTAGTGGTTTAAAATGTTTAAAAAGGTTATTTAGGGTGTGAATCTTGTAAGTGTGAGTTCATTTGTGCATTTGGGTTTCATGAGAGTGTGTGACTGTTAGGATCAGTTGAGAGTTGTTTGGGTCTTGAGGAAGGCCATGTGTTGTAGTTGCAGTGGACCGGCTAAGGTCAATGCTTAAGTAGAAGTGTAAGGTAATCCTTATAATGGGGATTTTACTATAGAAAATTAAAAGATGTGGTCCTCATTATAAATGGATTTGTTGAGAATGGAAGATATAATTCTTTTTTACCTAGGAATAAGAGACGGTTGGTGCATTAGGTTAGTGCTCATGTGTGAGGGAGTCAATCACATTTAATCATTATGTTCAGTAATTAATAAAGTATGGGTCATGGTGTTTAGTGCTTTGGTCATGAGAAGATGATGAGGATACTCTTATGGTGGGGAGTGTCTCATCAGTCATAGAATAATGACCTTTGTATTGGAGTGATCGTTGGTATATCAGTACTTGGGGTGGAGTGTAGTAATGCATTCAACACCGAGGCTTCATGGGGATGTGAAGCATTATGGTGGGGTGTTTATAATGAATCATCTCATTATAAGTTGATAAAATTAGGGGAAATTTGATTTTTTGTTCTTGAGTGGTTTTAGGGGGGAAGTGGTAATTTTACCTATGATATGATCTCAAAATAATTTTTGACCACTTTTTTGGTCCTATAATAGGGTGTTTACCCTAGGAAAATAGTTTTATGGAATTATAATCTGTTCATATTTTCAAGAAATATTTATATATTTAATTAATTAAATATTCATTAATTCTGTAGGTGTGTTTTGTGATATCTCTTGAACATATACTTGTATTAAAGTTAAAAATTCATGGTTGATTCTATAATGAGAAGTTTTTCTTGGGTGAGGTGTAAACTTACTTCAGGTTACGAGACTCGGGTTAGGTCATTTAAGTTGGAATTTATTTTATTTTTTTATTTTTATTTTTTTTACTTTTCCCTTTTCCCTTTTCTTCCCCCTTATGGTTTTATGCATAAACAAGAGGAGATACCCCCTTTTTTATGCTCATTTGAGAGATAATAGGGAGAGGTATAGGGTATCACACATTGGGGTTCATCCAAGGAGCTATACTGGGATAAAATAGTTATTTGTTGTGGATATGAGCTCAAAGATTTGGTGTTTTACACCTAGAGGTAGGTTATTAATTTTTTTCCATCAAACTCACTATAAATTAGTTGTTTTTAGTTTTTAATTCCATGCATGGATATTTCAAAGGGGAAGATATGGCCACTAGGTGAACTTGGTTCAACCTGTTGGTTGATTGTGAGGGGTTCCTTTCTTATACAATCATTAACATTAGGTCATCACTATTGTTTACAATGAAAAATCCCAATGGTTCCCAAATCCATAACTAGGTATGGACCTGATTTCCAAAGGCAGGTGGTCAACTAGGGTTTCAGACCCAGTGACACTTAGGGACTCGCATTGGTTGAGAGGATGGGAGGTCGGGCTCATTACACCCTTTTTGGGGGAAATTTTTGCCTACCATGAGACTCTCTTATAGATTTAAGATATGTTTGTGAATCTCTTAATAATCCTGATACATGACTGATTACCCTAAAAAACAATTATAGGTTAAGTCTCCTTTTAACACAAAGAACGGGGGATCTCATTATTGAATCCATCTATATATATTTGGGGTTCTTCATCCGTTTCTCCAGTAATGGGAAACTCCGTATGTGCTAGAGCCATATAACCAGGTACTTCAGAATTTACTTCTACACAGGGAGGTAGTTAATATTCTAAGGTAATGATTGAGCCATTATGAGGCATTCTACATATCCTGGTTATTTTTGGAATAAAAAACCACATAGTTCATTGAACCTATGAAGTTTAAAGTCATACAGAGAGGACATATGTATGGTCACTTAGATACCATGTATTTGTACTCGAGTCTTGAGGATATATCCTATTTATCCTTGTTATATTAGGAATCAGAGTTATTATAGTTTGATCACACCCTTGGGACTGACCCTAAGATAGATGTCCTCATACAGGGGAGGTTTATATCATGCCACTCATTGGGGATTACATACTGATATTTCCCTAGATGTTTGAGAATTATGATGCTAATGATGTGTTCATTACAACTCCCTAATACCATATGATCTATGATTAGTGTGAGCAATAAGGGATAAAAAGTGATCAGCCACATTGCACATGGATGTAGGGATTATGTACTGGGACTACCCTTGAGATGTTTTAACATGAATATCAGGCCTTAGTAAGGCATCCTATGTATACTGGTTATAACAAGAATCAATGTCTTCATAGTTTAATTTATCGGGTCTTACATGATGAGATTACCCTATATGAGGAACATATCATATTATGCCACTGATTAGGACTCACACTCTAAGGTTTCCCTTATATTTGTAGAGTCTTATGATGAAAATGATATGATTATTATAAATATCTAATCCCACATGATCTATACTCGGTGTGAGAAACAAGGGATGATAAATGATCAGTATCACTACTTACAGGTGCAAGACTTATGTGATGGAACTTCCCTTGGGGTGTTTTAATATGGTGCTCGAACCTTAGGAAGATTTCCTATGTATCCTAGTTATAGTAGAAACTAGAGTCATCATAGTTCAATTTATTGAGGCTTACATACTGATATTTCCCTTATATTTTGGGTTTAATTACTAATGATGGACAAGGTTATCAAGTCCTAGGATTCCAGTATGATCTGGCATGTTTTCCTACTTAATATGCTTTGATTGTCTACTAGACATGCCTTGATTGTCTACCTGACATGTCATAGAATGTCTACCTAACATGTCTTAAGGCCATCATGTGATCCAATTCACTCATTCAAGGTATGTCGCATATCTTGGATGGAATATATAAGTTTTTTCGCATGATTGAGGTGGACTTTTCTGGAGGACATCGCAAGACCCAAATAGTTTGTCTTGGGATCCATTGTATAGACCCATCTGATATGTATAGAGGGAATCATATGATCCATATGACTTTCCCTGGTGTATTTTCAAGATCTAGCTAATGCACTTAGAGGGCATTGTAATAATTAGAGTGACATATCTCAAAGGGTGATGCATATCTTAGCTAACATGTCTGGTGGTCATCGCGAGACCTGGCTGGCATACTCAGATGGAATCTCAAGAGCCAACTGACATGTCCTGATGATATCATAAGACTTGGATAACATGTACCGATGCCATTATATAAGTCATACAACATGTCTGAAGGATATCATGTGGTTTGGATGGCGTGCCCAGAAGGCTTCGTGATACTTGGGTGGCATGCCCGAGGGGGGAGGGGAGGGGTGGCGCTATGTGACTTTCTTTGACATATCTAGAGGACTTCTCATGATCCCAATAGTATTCCAATGGGGCGTCACAAGATCTGGGAGAAATGTCTTGGTGTTATCACGTGTCTTGGATGATTCACATGAAGTGAATAAGGATCATCGCATATGTATTTCGCATAAGTCTCCCATTCATTAGGCTTATTTAGAGACTTTTATCATGAATGCATTAAGTTTGTTCAGTGTTATATTGTTTTAAGTCTTGAATGATCTAGCAGATATGTGGGAAATTCTTCATGTTTCCTACCAAAAGTCATTCGCTTGATCTATGAGTGATCATGAAAAGTGATTTATACATACTGCATGATTGATCTGATTGTCCCCCAAATCTTACATGATGGGAAGATTTTTTGGTTGTGAGATCAGCTTCTCTGAGAAGTCCACTCAGTGCTCGGTTGTACCTATGTGTTTAGATGTGAAAAAGACAACCTATTATTTTAGGTTGGAGTGGGGGATTTATATTCCTCACAACATTTGTTTTTCATTTATTTTCATGGAGCATATCACGTAAATCCAGGATGGATTCAGAAAATGTCTTCAGTGTCACGCATCTTTGTGAGTCCTTGACATGGATCACTCTAAGGGAGTTGACTGGTTTTTAGTGAGTGTGATTCCATATCATCAACACCTCCTTTATCATATTGTTTCCAATTAATGGGGTCCTTATTAATCTCACAAACATGCTAAGGGGTCTTGCGAGACCATGCTGTAGAAATCCTTAGCACGTCACAAGAGTTTTACGTCCTCGAGAGGCTCTCGCGTATTCTCCTTTTCATTTCCTTTATTTATTTTACCAAGGTTAGGAGTCATGAAAGACTGCATGAGTAATGTTGAAGACAAATACTCTACTTCTTGGTGATGCGTCATGTGACCAATAAATGTTCTATAGAGATGCTCAAGTATTTCATAGAAAATTCCATATACTTTTCCTTAAGGATCCAAAGGGGGAGCACACAGTTGTGTGGAAATACTCGAGGCCCTTTGCATGATGAGGATGACACACCGATGGGATTTCACATGATAAGGAGAACATGTCACCGGGGTCTTGCAGTGTTTTTCTATTTGTTAGGGGCACATCACATGACTTTTATGACTATGAGAGGCTCCTGCCTCCTCCACTTTATTTCCTTTTGTTTGTTTTATAAAAGGCTAGGTATCTCATGAGTTTTTTAGATGTTTACAAGTAAAATAATCCCCCAATCAGTGATGTGTTGCATGAATTTTACGATCACAAGAGGATCCCTCCTTTGGACATTTTCTTCATATTTTTGAAGGAATTTCAGATGGTTTGTTAGAATATGTTAGTTGACAAGCCATGTGACTTGGGGGAGCTTATCTGGATACCACTTCATGACCAATGATTCTTTGGGGTTCCTTTATGAGAGAAAAAGGTATTTTTTAAAGGGAATCACATGGGAACTTTCATAGGCTATTTTCTATGTATGGTGTCTTTGTGTAACCTCATGGTGGTCACGCGATCGCATACCCCTTGGAAGCTCACGTGATCCGTGGGTCTAAGCTATCTTATTCCCCCTTTTCTTTTATGGGTAAAATAATACCCATATTCAGGTATTTATTAATTTTTTAATTTTTTTATGCTCATTTTATGGGCATCAACAAATTCCCCCCCTCAGGAGAGACTTTCACTGGGAAAAGGGCTCAGTTCTGAGGAAATTAAATGCCTGCCTGAGTCTTTAGTGCTATCGCTAACCAGTGTTTTGGGGGATGTTTAGTCTTCCAAGTGACACTTTTCATTCTTTAGGGTTCCCTATAAATAAGGGGGTGAAAATTTATTCATTTCATCATCTACTCATTCTCCATTCTTTTAGACTACATTTCTTTTGTGCTGTAGTTTAGGGTCTTTTAGCTAGGACCTTCTATCGCTTTAGTTTAGGGTCTTTTAGCTCGAACATTTTATCATTATTGTTTAGGGTATTTTAGATCAGACCTTATATCACTGTATTTTAGGGTCTTTTATTTCAGACTTTATATTACTATAGTTTAGGGTCTTTTTTCTCAAACCTTCTATTTTTATAGTTTAGGGTATTTTAGCTTGAACCTTATATTGCTGTAGTTTAGGGTCTTTTAGCTTGGACCTTATGTTACTTTAGTTTAGGGTCTTTTATCCCAGACCTTATATTACTTTAGTTTAATGTTTTTTTATCTCAAAACTTTTATTGATTTAGTTTAAGATATTTTGGCTCAGATCTTCTATTTTTTTAGTTTATGATCTTTTAACTCAGACCTTCTGATCATGGAATATGGTACATACATGCTAGGAATAACCCCAAACACATTGGGGTACTGAGTTATGTTGTGGTGTTACGAGGGATCATAAGGATCAGGAAGTCATTTTTGTAGAGTGATACATTTTTTTGGTGACCATAGGTGCATATGAATGATCCATAGGCATACATGCATAGTCATGCAAAGGGTATCTTGAAGCTGAGTATCTTTTCCAGGGCCCATGGAAGATTTATGGAGGTAATATTGGTTGAGGGAGAAATACTAGGGATGTTAAGATTATCTAGATAGTTGGAATATGGGTGATGTAAGTCATAAACCAAATGTTTGAGTCTATGAATATGAGGTAGGGAAGACATACTGAGTATGTACTGTGACACTCTGAGATGCCAGGTTCCACCATAGTGTTGCTAGGGCTCACAAGGATTGAATCTCCTTTCTGATAAGGAGGATATTACTTTAGTTGGTTGGTCAAGGTACTTATGCATCAGTAGAATGGTCAATCAAAAGATGATATCCACTTATTTCTGAGGGCCATGAGAGATTTTTGAAGACTAAAACATCTAGATGATAAGGTTGGGTATGGGAGGAAAGATATATAGTAAAGGTTCCATCCCCCCAGGATAGTTTAGCTCTTGATTGTGAATCCCAATCCCTAAAACCTATAGTTTTGAATCATGAGGTTTGGGCCATCAAAGGTTAAGGAATGGAGTGTCATATTACATCCTTGAGAAAGGGTACAAAACCTGGTGATGTAACATTGAGGATGCTAAATCCGCTTGGATAGTTTGGTACGGATATGGTAAATCATGGTTTGAGGTGCTTAGGTCAGGAGTATGATATGGTAAAATCATATTGGGAGTATTTCAGATCACACTGAGGTGTTGAGTGTTGCAGTAGTGATGTTAGGGCTCACAAGGATCAAAATTTCCTTTTTGTAGAGTGACACATTTGGATGACGACAATAGGCTCATTTTCAGGAGCCATAAGCATACATGCATATTCAATAAAAGGGTCCCTTAAAGATAGATATCATTTCCAAGGTCCATGGAAGGTTTATGGTAATCCAAGGTGCCCAAATCATGATGTGTGACTTGTGGGAAGTGAAATATCCAAGAAGGGTTTGAGCACCCTGAATGTTGTGTCACAAACTAGAGAACATATTCTCATGGAAAGGATATGTGACAAATAATTACTCTAAATTTTTATTGAACCAAAGGTTATAGAGAGAATAAATTGGATTTTACTCGGTATACAGAGTAGGCCTTATGAGATTTATGCCTTATTTATTTGTGCCCTAATTTTTTCCTAAACTCTAGAGATGAAGAGTTTAGCGAGTGAAGACTTGATTTTTTTTAACATTTCCCTTTGTGTGTTTTCAACCTGAAAAGTTTTGTGTCTGTTCCACTGGCATTTTAAGGTATTATGATTTGGACCATTATAGGATAGAGTTTTAGGACGTACAAATTTGGCCAAAGTGTAGGCAGTTTAAGTCTATGACGCACATGGACCTAATATGGGGGACGGTGCACAAGAGCTCAATTAGGATACCTAGGGTCAAGAGTACCTCATCATCCTTTCAAGAAAGGGATGAAAAATATTTTAAAACATGGATCGAGGTTCTCAGGTCATGAGAAATGATATAAGTTATTCATACTAGGAGTAGTTCAGATCACACAGAGGTGTTGAGTTCTGGAACAGTGATGTCAGGGCTCATAAGGATCAGAAATTCCTTTTTATAGAGTTATGAATTTGGTTGATGACCATAGGAGCATATACAGGAGCCATGGGCATACATGAATAGTCAAAAAAGGGTCCCTTAAATCTAGTTATCTTTTTCAAGGGCCAATTAAGATTTATGGAAACTTGATGCGTTCGAGACATGAAGTATGATTTATGGATGGAGGTACTTAAAAGATGATGGAAGCACCCCATACTCTAGTTGAACATGTTAAGGATATTGTGGTCCTTTGATAGGGGATGAAAAATGAGTGATGGTCTACATAGTTTATTGTCATGTAGTGGGGATTTTTTCCATGTATTTTAACATCATTCAGTAAGGACATTTGCCATATAGTTTATCATCGTGCGGTGAGGAAATTCTTGTCATGCTGTTTTAATTTCATGCAAGCATGAAGTTTTCCTTGTAGTTTAACATCATGCGATAAGGTTATATTCCATGTAGTTTATTTTCATGTGGTAAGAATGTAGTAACTTACATGAAAATTGTACGAGGAATATTATATATGCAAGTAGGCCATGCATAGATCTGACTTGTACATAGGCAAAGTGATTGTATGACCTGATCTCCTATGCCGTTTGGGGTGCATTTTTTATTGGTTGTTGTAGATGGGACCAATATTAAATATATGAGCATCAATAAATATCCTATGATGTCAAGAATCATGCCAAACATAGTTCTTGAATGGGAAACACTCTATACGGGCTTGGCCCGTACACAGAGGTGGGAATTATTTCAGTTGATTGTTGTATTTGGGCCCATGATTGGGAATCCTAACATCACTACATATCCTATGGTAATAGGAATAAATCCACACATAGTTCTTGAGTAACAATGTAGTTTAACATAATGCGGCATGGGAGTTGGCTTCCCAATGTGAAAAGGGGAATTGTGGATGGACCTAAAGACATAGATCAGGGTGCCACTACATATCCTACTATAATAGGAATCAATCCAAATATAGTTCTTGAGGTATGAATTTCCCACGCAAGTCTAACCTATATATAGATAAGGGAAATTTTGTATCATTTGGTGGCTGGACTAAGATACCAGATCAAAGAATCCCTATTTATCTCATTTAAAATGAGAATCAAGCCAGATGTAGTTCTATAATGGAGGTTTGGTAGGTGACCGACACCAAAGAAGGTGGTCCTCTCAGGTGAGGTTCCCCAGGATGCAAAGTTTTATTTCATGTATAGGACATCAACCGTGTAGTTTAACATCAATTGGTAAGGAATCATGGTATAACTTTTATTATCTTGTATTTAGGACCATGATGAGATTTCCATGAACTTCTATGACTTGTTCATACAGGGAAACCCTTAATGAAATTCCTAAGCTCATGCGAGCTATGATCAGTGTGAGAAACAAGGGATGAAAAGGGTTCCTCTCACTATGTATAGGTAGTTAAGGATAGGACATGTTTATTTTATATCATGAAGTAGATGGACCAAGATATAGGGTTGTGGCATCCCTATGAATCTCATTAAAAATGAGAATCAAGATGTACATAGTTATAGAAACCCATGCAGTCTAATGTCATGCAGATAGGACATGGACACCTGACATGAAGGAAAATGAAGGTTGTGGTTGAACCTAAGACTAGAGGACCAGACATCACTATGTATCCTCTGATGATAGGAATCAAGTCGCAAATAGTTCTTGAATGGAGAGATTCCCTATGCGGAACTAACTTGTTGGTCGGAGTAGGACACTAAAGAGGGGGGTGAATTGAGTTCCTATAAAAAATTATGTTAAAAATTTTATTTAAAATAATCCCCCAATTTAAAACTTAAAATTCCAGTTAATCAAAGTAGTGAATTTATAATAGTCTGACTGTTCAACTAATTTCTTAGAAGATTGATTATTTCTCAGTTGTAACAATATGAGATATTGATATAACTTTTAAAACTAATATAATAATCCAAAATAATTATAAACACTATCCAAGACTAATTATCAAAGTGAAATTTAGTTTTTTGAAATACAGGAAAAAACAGAGAAAACTAAATTTGAAATCACAATGAATATAAAACAAGAGTTTCATTTTCAAAATGAGGCTTATTCCTCTCCACTTAGTGATCACCTACCACCAAAAAATCTATATAGATAAAGGTTTTGATCCACACCCTAGATTGTGGTTTACACAATTGTACACAGGCTGTCTAGGTCACAAGACCTCTACCACAGTTTTACATGGGAATAAAAATATAACTAGGTCACATAGGACCTATACCATAGTTGTACATGGAAAAAAGTGTAAACAGATAGTTGTATGAGGATATATAGTATCTACCAGTTCAATGCAGGATATAGTGTGTGTTTTTCAGATATATGCACACACTGCTCAAAAATGTAATAAAAAAGAACATTATAGAGTAATAAGTATTAGATAGGGTTAAGATGACTCTGTCTATTATGTAGTTTATCTCTAGACTCTTTGATGTATCATAGTTGAAGTTGAAGTACGCTTCTAGAAGCAGACACTAAAATAGAGTGTCGTGGAGCACTGTGTTTTGTCTTCTAGGAGGATGGGATGTTCTCCTCCTTAGGTTCAGTTAGATGCTATAAAGATATTGGAACTTTGTTAGAAAATAGTTCTCTGGTTCATAACAAGTAGGAATGAATAGTTCCTCGTGTATTCTTACATTCTGTATGTTGATCATGTGGGTCTTCTACTGTGTCTACTTGTATATTCTTGTGTATTTCTTTCACGAGATAATTTTTATAGCTTGAGTCCTTTTCTTTTATATTCTTGCACCCCGATAATGTGCATGTTTTTAGGTAGATGTCTATAAAAGCATTAAATTAATTAGTTTCATTAAAACACTCAAAATGTTATTGTTAGAAATAATATTGAATAAAAGGAAATTTAAATAGCCTATAATTGAGTCCTCTATTGGTATCTCCTTATATTGGTGAATCATTCCATCGATGTGTCATTCTGTCATTCATTCCATGCATCAGTGACTCATTTCATAGGTGACTAATTCCATCTGCGATTCCTTACATCAATAGAACCAGACGTCGGTAGAACCATGCATCAGTAGCGCCATGTGTTGGTATCACCATGCATCAGTAAGTCCCTTCATTGGTAAGGAAATTGAGATATCAGTGACTCATTTGAACTATTAGTGACACAATCAGTCTGTCAGTGTATCAATTGCACTGTCAGTGATTCATCTATTGGTGAGTTGTTTTGCACTATCGATGACTCAGTTGAACTATCGGTGTCTCATCTCTTCTATCAGTGTTAGTATTTCATACTTAGAAAATATTTTTTCTTGGATTTTCTTACAACATAAATATTATTATAACGTGTTAAACTTATATGTGATCATAGATGATCATAATTACACATATTTAAACTTAAATAAACATGATTGAAATGATTAGACATGATTAATATGATTTGACATGATTTGTGATTATTAAAACCATTAATACTAGAGAGGGTGGATAATAGTCTCCTATAGGCCAACAATCTCCCCCTTTTTGATGATCACAAATCATGGAATTATAAAGTACAATCATTTGATGTGTAATATAATCAATCTACTTATCATCTCCCATTATTGATTAATTTTCTCAATATATAGATAAGGTTCAGAGGTAAAATAAATAGTAATGGTATCAAAAGTAAAAAAAATAATAGTATCAAAGACTAATGCCTTTTCTTCCCATATGTAATCAGAGGTAAGGAAAATAAAATACATACGAGTGGTATCAAAGGTAAAATAAATAAGGATAATGCTAAACTATTCTCCCCCTTTTGGGATTATCAAAAAGTGAAAGGGTATCAAAAAATGGTTCTCCCACTTTTGATTCCAATCAAGAAGAAAATATGCATCAAAGGAATAAGATGTATCATAGAATAAATGATAAAACACAAGTAGATGAAATACAATATCACTTAATTACATTAATCAATGAAGTTCATTGTATTACAAATTTAGAAGGAAAGACAACAAAAGACAACCAATCATCCCTATCAGAAAGTTATCCATACTACTTATCAAGAGCAATAGGTTCCTTCCATTTCTCTGAGGGATCAATAAAAGGTCCAATATATAGTGGATTAGAAATAGGAGGGTCTGAATGGATCTTAATAGGAGGTAGGATTACTACTTCTAAAACATTAGGTTCAAGGCTAGGCTTGTGTTGTGAAAAAATAGGAGGTTGGATCAGCTCTTGGATCACTGGATGAATATGACTAAAAGCCTGAGAAACTATTATCTAAGGTGGAGGAACTAATCTAGGAGGCCCAATAGGTGCATCCGTAGGAACCACAATTGCTTCAATTTTCACATGAAGGTATAGCTTTAAAAGCTTGATGAAATCCTCAATGATTTCACCACCATACTTCATATCTTTCTCAAAATCATCTTTATTCTCCATGAACTTGTCAAGAATTGGGGTGAAGTCCTTCAATTTTTGTACTTAGTCTTTGAAGGCTTTGGTTACTAGAGGAAATGTCAAATTCTCTATCAAGTATTTAAAAATACTGGTCATCTGATGCTTGGTAATAATCTTCTTGAAATAATAATTCACCTTCTCTGTAATCTAAGCATTGGAAGTCTCATCACTCTTGGAATAGAACCTGACTATATCATGGAAATGGTCACTATTTTTCTCAATTTTTGCAAGGTTGGTCAATCCAGAAGCATCAAACAAATCTTTAATCTCCTACTTAACAACATTTCTAATTAACTCAATGTCCAAGGCCTGAGATGACTAACCGGAGGTAGAAGGAACATCAGTAGATAAGGTACGAGTCTTCAAAGATTTAAGAACAATCTCCAAACAACCTTCATACTCAGAGGTCAAATTATTTATTATAGATAAAAGTCTAGTTATTTATTTTCTCATCTTGGTAGTATTTTCAATAATTTTTTTAGCTGTTGTGATTAAGTTGGGTTGAATTTTAGTTATAAACTTTTCTAAAATTTTGACTACATCATGCTCACTCACACCAACTGCCTGAACTAGAGCAGGAGCAGCTTGCACAGACTACTTCATCTCTTCAATTGAATATTTGAGAGAGTGTAATTAATTACTAAGTTAAGTGTTTTCCATTATATCTTGTTGAATCTCATGAACTATTTGATATTAAACTGATACACTCATAGATGAATATATTTTATCCTTAAACCTTTCAAAGTATGCTTTAGTGATAGAGTCACTGGGTAGGGTCTCAGCCATTGATTATTTGGAAATAGGTACAAACACCTCATCATACGAGTCTTCATAATCCAATCCAAGTGCTACATATCTAGGATTCCTTACCCATTAAAACATAACATCATCACCTAAATGGGTGAGAGTGTCAAGTCTCACTCTTCCAACCTGATGCTTCCCATCAGCTTGATCTCTCCTTTCATGAGGCTCCCTCTCTACTTGAGCTCTTCTATCTTGAAGCTCCACTCAATATATTCTCTCCTCACTAGTTTCTCAACTTCATCATGAGGTATCCTTATTTTATACACAAACTGAGGTATAGGGGCTACCTGAGCTTCCACTTCATTATGAACTTCATCATTTTCTATTTCTTCAACAACAACTATAGAAGGATCTATAAAAAAATTCTGAACCAAGGCATAAACCATCTCTACATATCCACCTTGATCATCCTCATAATGGTCACCATCACTTTCACTAGCTTCACTACTACCTTCATCATCATCATCTCCAGAGTCATGTTCTTCACTTCTATTTCTATCAGCAGTTTATTCACCTTCTTCCTCTTCACTACCACTGCCACTACTAGCTTCTTCTTCTTCTTATTCTTCTCTCTCATCATCATAATCTTCTTCTAATTCATTTTCAAATCTACCAAACTTGCTAACATACTATACACTACCTGAGACTTCTATATCCTCATCTCCATTAGTACCAAGAGTGGGTTCATCTGAGGGTAAAGAAAGTGGTGGACTTGTAGGTCCAAAAGAGAAAACTTTGCAAGCTTCAGTGGTGTCAGGATCACTCCTATCATTGATAGGTGACCCTTGATCTCTGAACGATGTGGAAGGGTCTTCTTCCTCATCTAAATAGTAAACAACTTCCTCATTTAGTCCCAGACTAGGATCATCCATATTCTTTTTCCTAGTTGGATGGTCCACTGGATTTCTCTCATCATAAATCTTATCTTCATCCCCAAACCATTATTTCTTCCATGGGTTCCAATTGATCTTCATAATTTTACAGATCTCTTTTCTTAGGAATATCCACTGCACTTGGAAAAAAATTCATCTCCTTAACTAATACAACCTGTTTCTTTAAACATGGATGAGATTAACCTTGGATAAAATAGGAAATTGGTTTTTCAAGAAGTCTTGATCATTTCATTTATGTGCATAGAAAGGTATATACATAGATTTACCTTAATCCATTTTCTCATTAGATAAATCAAATAGACATATTGATAATCTAGATATGAAAATTCCCCTTTACTGGGATAGATATAATACTATATAAACTTGAAAAAAATTATACACTCACCATCTAACTCTGTAGCAATGGGTCTCTTGTGCTTTTGATTGTCAGTAAGCTCCTTTAGATCTACATCAAAGTAGAAAAATTCACTCTCAGGTGGATAATTACCCTAGTAATCATCAAACACACCCTCATGGGGTACCTTAAGACATTAATCTCATTGTTTAGATGAAAAATGGATTCTTTTTTTCCTTTCATTATGGACTTAATCTAACAAACATCAATACCTTCTAGAAAAAAATACACATTCATATAAAACTCGTGAACTAAATTTGGGTAAAAAGGTATTTCATTATATGAGAACCACTCAAGCCATCCCTGATCTTATAACACACTGAGAAGAAAATAATTTCTTTCCAACAACCATTCTATAAGATCCTCCTTTTCTAGAGTCACTATACGATTTTCCAGAGCAGGATTCACAGGTCCAGAAGATTTTCTTGATTCCCCTTTATTTTTCTTAGCTGCACGAGACTCATTTCCTGAACCACATTCAAGAGATCACTTCACACACACAATTCCAACAGTTCGTTTTGAAGATTGAAAGGTGAAAGGTCGGGAGGTAGAGAGAGAGAAACAACTGGATGAGTGTAAGGGTAAAGGACTAGAGTGGATCAACTCTAATTTCTATTATTTAGGGAATTTGAAATCAAAAAATCATGAAATCCTAAACCAAGTTCAAAAAAATAAATGAAATAGAGTTGTTTTGATTAAAATCATAAAACAGATAAAAATAGTGAGTCATCGGTGTTGGAATGATAGTTTTTTCATAACACTAATGGTGTCATCATGATAAGGCATCAGTATCGATATGAAAATTTTTGCATAACACTAATGGTGTTGGCATGATAAGGCATTGTTGTTTGCATGAAAAAGAATCGGTGTCAGCATGACAAGGTCATATTCATACTATCAGTGTCAGCATGACATTGTCAGCTTCATACTGTTAGTGTTAGCATGACACTATCTGTTTTACTTTTCCAGTGTTGTTATGACAACTTCACTTAAAATTATCAAAGTAATAACAACGTAAGGTCCTATAGATTGATCATTCCAAACTCATGTCTAATGTAGTTCATTATTTTAGTGTTAAATGGTTTAGTTAAAATGTCAGCAAGATAATGTTTAGTTCTAATGAACTCTAGAGTTATATCACCTTTTTGATAATGGTCTCTCAAAAAGTTATGTATTACATCAATGTATTTTTTCCTAGAATGTGAAACATAATTTTTAGAAATATTAATAGCACTTGTGTAATCAAAATTTATAAGGACATGTATAAATTGATATCCATAGTCTAGTAATATGTATTTCATCCACAAAATTTGTGCACAACAACTACCAACAACTATGTATTCAGCTTCGGCAGTGGATAATGCAAAAAAACTTTGTTTCTTACTACACCATGAAACTAGAGACTTTCCTAAAAAGTGACATGTGCCAGAGGTTCTCTTTCTGTCTAACTTACATCCACCAAAGTTAGAATATGAATAACTCACCAAATCAAATGGTTGTCCTATAGGATAGAATAGTACTAAATTGGTTGTATATTTGAGATATTTAAAAATACTTTTGATAGCATTTAAATGATATTCTTTTGGGTTTTCTTGAAAACGTGCACACATGCACACACTAAACATAATATTTGGCCTACTAGCAGTTAAGTAGAGTAAACTCTCAATAATTCCTCTATAAGTGATTTGATCAATAGATTTACCATCTTCATCAAGGTCTAACTTAAAAGTGGTACTCATTATAGTTTAACTACTCTTAGTGATTTCAAATCCAAATATTTTTAAAATATTCTTAGTATATTTACTTTGATTCAAAATAATACCTTCTTTATTTTGAAATATTTGAAATCCAAAAAAAGAATTTGAGTTCCCCCATCAAACTCATCTCAAATTCTCTTTGATTTATCTTTAAAAAGTCAACACATAAAGAATTTTTAGAAGATCCAAAAATAATATCATCTACATAAATTTGTACTACTAAAACATCTTTGTAAATTCATTTTATGAAAAGAGTAGGATCAACAATACCTTTTGTAAAACCTTTAGAAATAAGAAAAGTGATGATCCTATCATACTAAGCTCTTGGAGATTGCTTTAATCCATAGAAAACTTTAGTTAATTTAAAAACATGATTTGGAAATTGAGAATTTGTAAAACCAAGGGGTTGTTCAACAAAAACATCCTCAATTATATAACCATTTAAGAATGCACTCTTGACATCCATTTGATAAAGCTTGAAATATAGATGTGATGTATAGGCAAGTAAGATTCTAATGGCCTCAAGTATAGATACTGGTGAAAAGGTTTCTTCATAGTAAATCCATTCTTCTTGACTATAACCTTGTGCACCCAATCTAGATTTGTTTCTAACTAGATTACCAACTTCATCTAATTTATTCCTAAACACCCATTTAGTTCCTATAGTCAAGGTGTCTTTAGGTCTATCTACAAGTTTCCAGACATTGTTTCTTTCAAACTAATTTAACTCTTCTTGAATATCCATCACCTAAAATTCATCATTGATAGCATCATTGATGTTCTTAGGTTCAAGTTGTGATAATAAATCATGATGTTCAACTTGATTTATAAGAGAAGCTCTAATCTGAGTTCCTTTGTCTAAATATACAACTTTAGTATCTAAAGGATAGTTCTTGAGAGTTCTAATAGGTCTAGAAAAATAAGGGATAGTCACTTTAGATTCTTCTACAAGTTCAGTTTCATCATGACTAGAGTCTGGAGAATTTCCAGAATTGTAAGTTTTAATAGATTCCTTAACAGGATGGTCAGAAGATTTAGTATTGATGTCCAGATTTGACATATCATCCTCAATATTTTCTAGAGAGTTATTTGACTCATGTGGATCTATCTCATCAAACCTGACATGTACAAATTCTTCCACACATTTGGTTCTCTTATTAAATACTCTATTGGATTTACTAGAAATTGAATAACCTAGGAAAATTCCTTCATCACTCTTAGAGGTAATTTTTTTCCAGATTATCCTTAGTGTTAAGAAAATAGACTTTTCAACCAAAAACTTTGAAGTAGTTAACCTTGGGTTTTCTATTGTTCCACAAATTACACTAGTAGAAAAAAGGTCTTTAACGTCGTTTTTTTTATTTTTTACGTTGGTTTTTAACCAACGTTGAAGTCGCCGACGTAAAAAATATGACTTTTTACGTCAGTTTTTGTAAACCGACGCCAAAAATAAATTTCAATTTCTTTTTTGCGTCGGTTTTGTAAAAAACAGACGCCAAATAAACTCATCCGTGTCATTTTTGGCATCAGTTTCCTTAAAAACTGACGCCAAAAAGTTTAAAAAATAGTTTCGGCGTCGTTTCTTGAAAAAAACCGACGCAAAAATGCAATTTTTATTGTTCTATGTTTTAGAGCATTTCCTAATCTTTGATTTGACTGGTCATGGAGCTAAAACGGAGTTACGGATCAAAAGTTATGACCGTCGGAAGTTGAACATGTCAAAGTATCGATTGATACAATATGTTTTAAAGAAAATAAGATAAACACAAATTAAAATCACATACACCAAATGATATAAAATATACATAATACTTCAAACACATTTCGATTATTTTTCGATCTTCCATTGAAATGATATGTTTTTTATCATCATATCTCTTATATTTAGCGTAGATCTCATGTGATAATAAAAACGACGATCGATAATTAAACTTACACCAAGCTTGGTAAATCTCATCCGAATGTTTTATATTTTTAACACTATAATAAAAGTAAGTCATCATTATATGAAATCTAATCGAGTTTCTTATAAATGTAGGACATTAATAATAAAGAAAATGAATGAATAGAATACGTACCATATTCAAATTAATGATTGATGCCGCATTGAAAACTTGATTGAATCGAAGAGGATGAAAATGATGAATGAAGGAGAAACAAATTTAAATATAGTAAATGAAAATATTTTCGATTGAGTTGTATGAAAATATAGGCGGGATTTTAAAAAGTTAAACGCGTGTTGTGAACAAAATTGAAATTATGATCCCGCGTATTAGTGAATACTATTTGGCGTTGGTTTTGTTTGAAACCGATGCAAAAGAAGATATATGTTAGTCTTATGGCATTAGTTTTTTAAGAAAACTGATGCCAAAAATCGCAATCGATATCATTTTTGGCGTCGGTTTTTAAATAAACCGATGCTAAAAAGATAAAAAAAATATGTTTCGCGTCGGTTTTTTTAAAAACGACGCGAAAAGTAAAAATAATTTTTTTTCACGTCGGTTTTTAGAAAAACCGACGTGAAAAACAAAAAACAGTTTTGGCGTCGGTTTTTATGAAAACCGACGTGAAAAGTAAAAAAAATTATTTTTGGCGTCGGTTTTTTTTAAAAACCGACGTGAAAAATAAAAAAAAAACATTTTTGGCGTCTGTTTTTATGAAAAGCGACGCCAAAACATAAAAAAAATTTACCATATTTTAGAAAATTTCTTAAGCTTTGATTTGACTAGTCGTGGAGCTAAAACGGAGTTACGGATTAAAAGTTATGACCTTTGAAAGTTGGACTTAATTAAGACTTCTTTTAAAGAAGATCAACTTCCAACATCCATAACTTTTAATCCGTAACTCCGTTTTTGCTCAATGACCAGTCAAATCAAAGATTAGGGAATTATCTATAGGACTGTAAATTTTTTTTACAGTTTTGGCGTAGGTTTTCATAAAAACCAACGTCATAACTTGTTTTTTATTTTTTCGCGTCGGTTTTTTTAAAAACTGACACCAAAACTATTTTTTTTTTAGTTTTTGGCGTCGGTTTTTAAAAAACCGACGCCAAAATGTATCCGAAAAAATATTTTACGTCGGTTTTTAAATAAACCGATGCTAAAAAGATAAAAAAAATACATTTTGCGTTGGTTTTTTTTAAAAACCGACGCGAAAAGTAAAAATAAATTGTTTTTCGCGTTGGTTTTTAAAAAAACCGATGCGAAAAACAAAAAAACATTTTTGGCGTTGGTTTTTATGAAAACCGATGCGAAAAGTAAAAAAAATTATTTTTGGCGTCGGTTTTTTTTAAAACCGACGCGAAAAACAAAATAAAAAATTTGGCATCGGTTTTTATGAAAACCGACGTCAAAAAAAACCATGTTTTAGAAAATTTCTTAAGATTCGATTTTAATGGTCGTGGAGCTAAAACAGAGTTACAGATTAAAAGTTATGGCCTTTGAAAGTTGAACTTAATTAATACTTCTTTTAGAGAAGATCAACTTAACATTCATAACTTTTAATCCGTAACTCCGTTTTTGCTCCATGAGCAGTCAAATCAAATCTTAGGGAATTGTCTATAGGACTATAAAATTTTTTTACATTTTTTGCATCGGTTTTCATAAATACCGACATCATAACTTTTTTTTTATTTTTTTGTGTCAGTTTTTAAAAAAACCGACGCCAAATCATTTTTTTCATTATTTTTTCGCGTCAGTTTTTCTAAAAACCGACGCCAAAACGTATCCGCAAAAATATTTTACATCAGTTTATAAGAAACTGACGTCAAATTGAGGACGTTAAAAATAATTTTTCTACTAGTGTTATAAGGACTTCTCTTAAGGATAGGTCTAATCAAGACTCTATTGATTATATAGCATGCTGTATTAACATATTCTACTCAAAATTATATAGGTAGGTCATACTCACTAAGCATAGTTCTAGAAATTTCTTGTAGGGTTCTATTTCTTCTTTCTATAATTCCATTTTGTTGGGGTGTCCTAGGAGAAGAGAAGTTATGATTATAGCCATTTTTTGAGCAAAAAGATTCAAAATCTTGGTTCTCAAACTCACATCCATGGTCACTTCTTAGGGTTTTAATTCTAAGACCACTAATATTTTCTAAATTTTTAGCATACTTGGTGAAATGATATCAAAATTTACTTTTTTGAGCAAGAAGAAGGTCCAAGTATATTTAGAGTAGTCATCTACAAGAACATAGACACAATGATTCCCACTTAGAATTGAAACTCTAGAAGGTCCAAAAAAGTCCATGTGAACCAAATCAAGAGGTTAAGAAGTTGAATTTTTTTTCTTTGGTTTGAAAGATAATTTGTGTTGTTTACCCTTTTGACAAGGATTACATACTTTTTCATTTGGAAACTCAATTTTAGGTAGATCCTTTACTATGAATTTTCTAGTAATATTTCTAAGTGAGTGTATATTGTAGTGCCATAATCTCCTATGCCAAATCCACTACTCTTTATGAAAAGCATTCAAACATGAAATAATTTGAGAAATCAAATAATTTAAGTTAACAACATAAACATTCTCATTTCTAAGAGCATTAAATACTAACTCATTTTTAGAATTGAAAACATTTCATGCATAATTTTCAAATCTAAAATTAAAACCATGATAACATATTTTAGAGATACTAAGTAGGTTGTATTTTAATCCATAAAAAAAGTACTTTGGAAATTAAAACTGAGTTAGAGTTACCAATCTAGCCAAGTCCAATTATTTTTCCTTTTGCATTATCACCAAAAGTGACATGCCCACCATCAATCATTATCAAGTTATTGAAGCATGAGTAATATATTATCATGTGTCTTGAACATACACTGTCTAAGTACCATAATCTTTTACAGGAGCTCTTCAAACATCTTTCCTACAAAAACAGATTAGACAAGAAAATATTTTGGTACCCAGATTTGTTTGGGTCCAATAACATTAGTAATAAGAGATTTGGGAACCCACATTTTCTTCATGGGTTTCCTATAAGCAACATGAAAATTATTTGAGAAATAAACTTTATTTGGTCCATAAAAAATTCAAATAGTAGAAGATGTTTCGTGACTGGAACTTGTAGAAATTTTTTTAGAACTAGGCATAAACTGGATTTTCCATATTTTGATACAAAATGAGTTTTAGTTATATTCCTCTTTCCTAGTTGGTATCCTATTCCAATAGTATATTTAGGAGCTACTTGTTTACTAATAATTTGAACTAAGATTTATTTACCATTGGTAAAAATTTCTAAATCCTTTTTCAATTACTCATTTGATAATTCAAACTCATTGTTTTCCTTAAGCAGTTGAGTATTTTTCTCTTTTTCTATAGCAAGTTCAAATTTAACAGTGGTAGTCAAAGCATACTGTTTCTTTAAATATCTATATTTATCTTTTAGTTCATTATAAGTATCCTCTAGCATTTTTAAATATTAAAACATTTCCTCATTGGTCATGTTTTTAGAATCACTTTCATCTCTAGAACAGTAAGAATTATGTTTAGGAGAGTTTAGTGTTACCTTAGATGTGTTTGTCATAAAACAAATATTTGCCTTATTATACTTTTCATCATGAGAGGATTCTGAGTCACTTGATCTATCCTTAGAAGCACTCCAAGTTTCCTTCATAGCCTTCTTATAATTTCTGTCCTTATCATCATACATCTTATTGTACTTTAGCTTCGGACAATTAGCCTTTACATGTCCCTTTCTTTTTCACTCATAACAGAAGATTTCATTTGAAGTGTCACTTCTTTTCCAATATTTTTTACAAAGGCCCTTATGATCATATTTTCCTTTTTATTTGGGATTTATAAAGAATTTATTCTTTCTATAAAATTTCTTAAACCTTATGGCTATTTGATCCATCTCTTCATCCCTATTTATTAAAGATTGTTCATCACTTGAACTTTGATTTTCATCTTAATATTTTTCCTTATTTTTGGATTCAGTATATTTGAAAGCAACAAATTTTATTTTGGGTTCATTATCCTCTTCTTTGTTTACTTTTAATTCTTCCTCATATATCATCAACTTACCTATAAAGTCCTTCATTGGAAAAGTGTATAGATCAAAGTATTCTATTATTGATACAAAAGTCCCTCTCCATCTATATGGAAAGCATCCGATTATTCTCATGATTTCTCCTTAGCTATAAAAACTCTTCTTAGAGAGATCATGGTGTTCACAATTTCATTAAACCTGAGATACATGTCAGAAATAGGCTCATCAGGCTTCATCTTAAAACTATCATAATTAATAGTATATGTGTTAAGTCTCATTTCTTTAACATTAGAAGTTCCTTCATGTGAAATAGCTAAAGTTTCCCAAATTTCATAGGCATATGTACAAGCAGATATTCAATTAAATTCTTCATCTCCTAGTGCACAAAATAGAGCATTCATAGCTTTGTAATTATTATTATAAGCAGTCTTTGTGGCATCACTCTAGGTATTCCTAGTAGTATTTGGTATTTCATATTTATCTATTATAACTATCCAAATATCAAATCCCATACTTTCTAAATGAATTTTCATCTTAAGATTCCATTGGGAATAGTTTGTTCCATTAAAGTAGGGAGGTTTGTTTGTAGTAGAACCTCCCAATCTATTGTCCATACTAAAGAAAAGATTTTTAAAGAGATAAAAATTTATAAGTAACATAAATTTTGAGATATTTAAAACACAAATAAATCACACCTGAAAATATTTGAAAAATCCTTGAGACTTTTGAAAATAGTAGTTTAAAAACTATCTCAGATGACAAATGTTGGTCGGAGTAGGACACTCAAGAGGGGGGTAAATTGAGTTCCTATAAAAATTTCTATTAAAAATTTTATTTAAAATATTCCCCCAATTTAAAAATTAATAGGCCGGTTAATAAAAGTAGTGAATTTATAATAGTATGACTATTCAACTAATTTCTTATAAGATTAATTATTTCTCAGTTGTAATAATATGAGTTATTGATACAACTTTTGAACTAATCTAATAATACAAAATAGTTATAAACACTATCCAAGACTAACTATCAAAGTGAAATCCAGTTTTCTGAAATATAGGTAAAAATAGAGAAAAATAAATTTGAAAACACATTGGATATAAAACAAGAGGTTCATTCTCAAGTTCAGACTTAGTCCTCTCCACTTGGTGATCACCTACCACCAAGAAATATATATAGATAAAGGTTTTGATCCACACCCTGGATCGGGGTTTACAAAACAGTACACAGACCGTCCTGGTCATAAGACCTCTACCACAGTTCTACGTGGGAACAAAAATACAACCAAGTCACACATGAACTCTACCAAAATTCTACATGGGATAAACAAGTGTAAATAGATAGTTTTATGAGGATATCTAGTATCCTCTAGTTTAGTGCAAGAGACAGTGTGTGTTTTCCAGATAGATGAACACACTGCTAAAAAATGTAATAAAAAGTCAAACAACAGATCAATAAGTATTATATAGGGTTCATAAGGCTAAGTGTGTTATTTAGTTCAACTCTAGACTCTTTGATGTATTAGAGTTGAATCTGGAGTCCACTTATGGAAGTAGACATTAAAATAGAGTGTCGCGGAGCAATGTGTTATTTCTTCTAGGAGGATGAGATGTTCTTATCCTTAGGTTTAGTTGGATGCTGTAGATATGTTGGAAATTTGGTGGAAAAAAATTCTTTAGTTCATAGAAAGAAGTAATGAAGAGTTCCTCGTGTGTTCTTCCTTTATGTATGTTGCTCATGTGGGTCTACTAGTGTATCTACTTGTATCTTATCATGTATCTCTTTCATATGATACTTTGTATAAATTGATTCCTTTTCTTTTATATTCTTGTACCTCGATAATGTGCATGTTTTGAGATAGATGTTGTACCTCGTACTTATGACATCCTCATTAAAGATGTCTGCAAAAATAATTAAATTAATCAGTCGCATTAAAAAACTCAAAATGTGACCGTTAGAAATAATATTAAATAAAAGGAAATTTAAATAGTATATCAATGAGTCCTCTGTTGGTATCTCCTTATGTCGGTGACTCATTCTATCAGTGTGTCATTCTATCGGTCGTTCCATGCATCGATGACTCATTCCATCAGTTAGTCCTTACGTCGGTATCACCATGTGTCGGTAGCACCATGCGTCGGTAGAACCATGCGTCAGTAGAACCATTTATCGGTAAGTCCTTGCGTCAGTATGTCCATGCATCAGTAAGACAATTGAGATATTGGTGACTCATTTGAAATATCGGCGAGATAGTCAGTCTGTCAATGTGTCAATTGCACTGTCAGTGAGTTATCTATCAGTGATTCGTTTTTCACTGTCGGTGACTCAGTTGAACTGTTGGTGTCTCATCTCTTCTATCAGTGTTAGTCTTTCATACTTAGAAAATATTTCTTCTTGGACTGTCATACAACATAAATATTATCAAAATGTGTTAAACTTATATGTGTTAATAGATAATCATATTTACACATATTGAAACTTAAATAAACATGATTGAAATGATTAGATATGATTAATAAGATTTGACATGATTTGTGATTATTAAAATCATTAATACTAGAGAGGGTGTCCAATAGTCTCCTATGGGACAACATGAATCTTACATGGGGATAGAGGCATCTCATCCTTCCTTCACATAGACGTGGCTTGTGTGAAGTGATTCATTAGTGGGGTAGTGTTTTTTTGTACATTTTAACATCATGAGGTGAGGAATTTAATCGTTCATTTTAATGTCATGCGGTGAGGACTTATTCTAAACAGTTTAATTTTGTATGGTTAGGAAATATCTGAATAGTTTAACATCATGTGGTTAGGATATGATACACCATGTAGTTTAAAGTCTTACAATTAGTACTTTTCAATTCAATTTAATTTCATATGGTCAGGATGTGGGATATTGTGTAGTTTTACATCTTTCTGCCAGAATGACTGACTGAAAATTATATTTTTATTTGATTTTCCAAAACTGCTTTTTGGGGGAGCGGGAACCAAGCCATATATGAAAAAACCAAATCACCAAAAACATAAAACTGCCACTTAGACGAAGTCCAATTTTGATTCAAAATTCAAAATCAGTGACCCATAAACACCGGGATGCCTCGGGACACAGATCTTCGATCAACGAGCCTCCTCAAGCCGCTCCCCCTGACATCAAACCACCTAATCATCACCATCATCACATTAGACAAACATCACTAATGAGAAACCATCGGCCATCTCCGTCACCACTTCAAACATAAAACAGAAAAGCCTTCACCCGCTTCCTCAAACCACCATCACAGAAGAACCCCATCATCCACTCACCATCGTAGAAATGAATGGCCGCCACCAAAATCAGAAACGAATGATACCCAGGACTAGATCGGCATCTCACTAAACAAAAATGTTGAAAAAAACCAAATAATATTCACTGAAGCATGAGTAAACACTTAAAAAAATCAACAAACTAGAATCTTCACCATGTTGTTGCCATTCGAAAAAAATGCCTTCGTCGAAAGGCCGTGTCAGGCACACTGATGGCCGCCGAACCACACATCCCAAAGTCTCAACATTGAAATCGCTCCCAATCCTCCTCAGAGGGGTGTAGAAGAACGAGAGACCAGAGCAGGGAGATCAGCCAAGGGCTCCGAGCACCGGCACCATTGACAAGGCAGAAGACAAGAAGCCAACCAAACAAACAAAAACTGACTTAGGAGTGCCTGGAACCCTTCGACCGCCATACCGAAGAACCCAAAACCTCTAGGTTGCCGCTGCTTCAGCTATGACTTGGAGAGACGCCGAGGTATGAGAGGTCAGAGCATGGGATGAGATCCAAGGGCTTCGACAGAAACAACCTTCATCAAGACTTCAAAGATGATTTTGAAATCAGAAAACACCCAATCGTACACAAAGGCTGCCGTTGAAGGAAATATAAGGAGAAATAAGAGCAAGAAGAGAAGGAGAGGGGGAGACATGACGGAGGTCCACGCAAAGGCCTCCCCCACTCCAAGATACCACCAAGGAGAAACCCTAGCGTGAGAGAGAGCATGGATATGCTGCTCAGAGTCCCCCTTATTTTTTACAAATCATTTCATTCTACTTCCAGGATTAATGATGAGACTTACACTGATGTGTATTCTCATTTTATGGAAGATATGCCAAGTGTTTCTTGATAAATCTTGCATTTTTTTGGGGTATAACATTCTCCCCATTAATTTTGGCCAATGAGTATGCTCCGTTTTGATAGAACTTATGTATGATGTAAGGACCTTCCCATTTGGGTTCTAGATATGGAGGTTTCTTTCCAGGTATCATTGGGGTCTTGAGAGCCAATACTAACTCTCCTTGGAGGAATGAATAAAGGTGAACCTTCTTATTAAAGGCCTGTGCGATCCAATTATGATGGATTTCTAGGTTTTAAAATGTGAACAACTTGTTCTCATCGATCCACTCCAATTCATCCAACTGCTTTTGGGATTGATCATCATCTGAGAGCTATCTGCAAATGGCTATTCA
This sequence comes from Viscum album, assembly GCA_963277665.1. Taxonomy (NCBI): domain Eukaryota; kingdom Viridiplantae; phylum Streptophyta; class Magnoliopsida; order Santalales; family Viscaceae; genus Viscum; species Viscum album. The sequence continues at coordinate 282,600,086 of OY728151.1, read as the reverse complement.
GAGCGAAGGTAACTTAAACTCTATGGGTAAAACTTCCTTGGTCCCGTACACCAATGAGTATGGCATTTCTTGTGTAACAGTACATGTGATGGTACGGTAGGCCCATAAAACATGAATGAGTTTGTCTAGCCAGGACTTCTTATCCTTATTCACCATATTCTAGAGTATATTTTATATAGTCTTATTGAAGGACTCTATCTATCCATTTATTACTCCATGATAGTGAGATGAGTGATTGGACTCGATATTGTATTCCTGGTATAGTTTCTTCAACTTCATAGAATAGAAGTTGGTGCCATTTTCCATCAATATTGTGCGAGGGACACCGAACCTAGTGATGATATGAGACTTCATGAAGTTGATAATGTTATTCATCCCAAATTATTTGAAGGGTATTGTGTTAGACCATTTCTAAAATAATTTGGTATCAGTAAGGATGTACTTGAACTGCTTATCTGTGGTAGGGGGATATGGCCCCACAACATCTATTCCGTAAATGAAAAATGAACAAGAATATTTAGCTATATGTAGTAATTCCATGGGTTGATGGATGAAGTTTTCATGGATCTGGCATGCATGTCATTTCTTGGTGAATTCCATGTAGTCCTGTATCATGGATTTCTAGAAGTAACCCAACCTCCTGATTTAGTGGGAGAGCCTGGTCCTATATCAATGATCACCATAGAAGACTACGTGAAATTCTTTTATGATGGTAGGAATCTCTCTTTCTGCTATGCATCTAAGAAGGATTCTATTAAAGCCTCGATTTTAGAGAGATATTTTCTCATTTGAACTGTCTTGCAGGATAAATTTCACTACACGGTGTCAAACCTATTCCATCCTGGCTCAGTTTGTTGGGAGATCCCCATTTCAGAGATAACTGATTATGGGCTCCATTCATTAAGGGGTGAACACCAGTTCATTATGCTTAGGGGTAGTGCTAACTTGATTGATTTATTTCATATAACATATGATGATCGACATGATCATTCTTCAATATGTGATATGAAATATTAATTCCTCCTAATTAGGGTCATCTAGGATGGTGGATGCATTAGCCAATGCATTGGAACAATCATTCTATGATCAGGAAATGTGATGTAATATGGGTTAAAAATGGAACCCTTCTGTCATTCCCCTGATGTAGCCAGTGAGAGGGGTCAGTTTTTCCTTTTTGATGGCGTATTTTCCATTTATCTACTTTATCACTAGTTTTGAACCCACTTTTATATATAGGTAGGATATTTTGTAACTGTAGGAATAATTCTAAGCCATCAATGAGGGATTGGTATTCGACCTCATTATTTATGTAGCCTTCTTATAATGATAAATATTAGGAAAAAACTACTTTGTTTAGAGAGACAAACACAATCGCTAAACCAACCTGATTGATCTTCAGGTTTTCCATCCTTTTACTAATAGGAATCTAGGAGGCACCATCAAAATACATCTACAATGTCTGAGGAGTGCTATGGTCATAGAAAATCTCCTCATCTTGAAGTTCAGTATCCAATGGTGTATTCTTTGGGGTAGGATGTGCTTCAAGGAAATCATCTAGGGCTTTCCCCTTAACCAATTTCTATGATACTAACTAAATGTAATATTTATATAGAATGACCGCCCATCAGGCCAAGAACCCAATCAATATAGGACAACCAAGGATGTACTTAAGAGGATCAATATGAGAGACCGGATGGACTTTGTGGTGCTGAAAGTAATGCCACATCTTTTTCACTATGAATATAAGTGAAAAGAAGTTCTTCCTGACATCATAGTATCAGGTCTTGGTACCTAGCATCATTTGGATAAGGTAGTATAGACTATTCTCTCTCTTCACATCTTTTTTTTGTGTGAGGCCGAGTGAGAATTCTATGGTAGCCACCTAAAAGACGAGTGGACTCCCTTACACCAAAGGCATCAAAATCGATGGGTGAAGTAAGTGAGGCTTGAGACTCTTGAAGGATTCCTGGTAGTCATCATCCCATGGATAGGTGATCCTTTACTTCATTATCCTAGTGAAGTGAAGAGTTTTTTTGGCTAGGTTGGATATGAAATTACAAATGTAGGCCAGGTTCCCTTGGATCGACCTCAATTATTTGAGATTTCTAGGGGGTGACATTGCTAAAATAGAACTAGTATTCTCTAGGTTGACCTTGATGCCCGGTTGTATACCAAGGATCCAAGGAACTTCTCCAATGTTACCCTAAAATCACATTTCCTCAGATTCATCTTTAGACTGTGCTGTCACAGCATATAGAAGACTATTTGAAGGTCAGTGAAGTGATCACTTCACTATTGGGATTTGATCACTAAGTCATCAACATAACATTCAGCTATCCTTCCCAAGAATTACATAAAGTTATGATACATGGCATGTTGATATGTGGCACCAACTTTCTTTAATCCAAAGGGAATGATATGATAGAAAAATATACCTTGAGGTGATCTGAAGACCGTGGATTCCTCATCTTCAGGGGACATATTTATCTAATTGTACCCTGAATACCCATTTATAAAGGAAAGGTCCTAGAAGCTAGCAGTTGCATCAATCAAGAGTTTTGTAACCGACAATGGGAAATCATCCTTTGGGAAATAATGATTAAGCTCTCTAAAATTGATTCAGACCATGATCTTACCATTATTTTTCTTGATAGGGATGATGTTGGAAATCTATAATGGGTATTTAAGTTCTTGAAAAAAGTTTAATTTGATCAAATTTTCAAGTTATGCCTCTACATTGGTTTCATGAGAGGGGTACATTCTCTTGGATGTCTACTTGAAGCCTCGATGCTCATTGGGTAAGCTGAGACGATGCATAGCCATATCTATATTTAGTCTAGGAATTTATACATAGTTCCAAGAGAACACATTTCAATGTTGCTTCAGAAATAAAATATACATCTATTTCTCTTAGAGGGGCATGGAACCAATAATTAATGTAGGTTGTGTATCTTCTTCTATTCTCATATTTACCTATTTGAGCTCATAGATGGTGGTGTAGATACCTTCCTTGAAGGTAGGAGGGGAATTTTTGAGGTCATCCTCATATTCAAATACCTCTGAGTCTATGGAGACATTTTCATATAAAGATGGAAATATGGGGGCTTATGTATCACTATCAAGTTGAGAGAGACCATGAGAAGAGACATTATCGTCCCCTGTTGCCTGAGTTGTTATGGAGAGATGCCAAAGATGATTTTTTTACACTAAAATTGGGGATAAGAGGAGCTTAGATCTCTTAGACCGGGTATATTACCTAGAATAGATTTATGGGGAGCACATAGTTGCTGTCAATCATACTCTATATATTTTTTGGGGTGGTCCCCAATCCATTAGGTGCTGCAACCTATATATCACCATTATCTTTTGGGTTTTTCTTCCCATTTTATAGAAATATGCTTCATCATATGTGGATCTAAAAGTTTCAAAGGGGGCTCTATCACCATACAGTATGGTTTCCTTTCCATTGATGGGGTATTTCAAACATTTATGGAATGTAAAAGGCACCACCAAGTGGATATGGAGCTAGGGACTTCCAAGAAGGACATTATATGTGGTGTCTTACTAGATAAACATAAAATCAGCATCAAATTTGAGATCCCCAGACTAATCTTCAAGTTTGATCTTCCCAAGAGGTATTTGAGCGTGCTTATCATACCCTTAAATGGTCTGATTTGTGGGAGATAAGTCCCCTTCTATATATCCCAAATGTTAGAGGGTTCAAACCAGGATGAGGTTGATCTTGGAGCCATTATAAATCAGGTCCCTTTTTCCATTGACATTATTGAGTCTTCCCAAAACATATAGGGGTCTCTTGTTCCCTTGAAGTATCTCTTCCTAACCCTGGTCATTGAATGAGATGGTGACATGAAATTTTACTCACATAGTCTTCACTCATTAAAACTTGGATGCAGTGAATTATGTATTAAATTCCTATGGGCTCCAGAGGGATTAAACAAGTGCCTCCCTAAGTTTTTTTGAAATATGGAGTGTATCGAGGATTGAGATATTGGATGAGACAACTTATATCTATTTCAGAACATCATACTTTTGTCCCAGAGGTTAGTGCTTCCTAATATGGGGTTACTCTTGGACATGCAATTTAGGAGTTAGGGTATTTGAGGTTGATAAGCCTATTACTTGTGAAGAATTTTAGGGAGAATCTTATACTAGTGGTGTAGGTCATGACAGCCTTCCCAGTTTCCTGGGCTGATCAGATAATCGAACCCCCTCTAGCCAGTCATGCAAGAAAATGTGGTGTGGGTGACTATTCGAGGGTTTTGGGATGCCTTCCTATATCTTTTGAACTCATTGGAGTTCTCTCCCATGAGTCTCAACTGCATATATCCTATATGGGGATATGGATGAAATATTGGGTCTGACCACATTCGCGCAGTCCCCTATATCCTCAGTTCCGGCGTATGCAACCTCCTGTTCCCCAGTTATGTGTGAGAAACTCATATTCTGAGGCATATTCATCATTAGAGAAGGGTTCTACTAAGTGTATCATGTTTATAGAAGCAAATATGATCTCTTCTTACAATTAGGATTCCATTTTTTGGGGGTGGTTCCCATGCTTCAGATGCTATAGGGAAGAAATCTACAAGATTTAGAGCTTGCGTTGGAGTAGAATATAACTCATCCACTTATATTTCTTACTTCTTTTGATGGTCACACCCACCTTTTGGAGGTATATCTATTTTATCCTTCTTAGGTTGTGGATCTATTATGGGTTATCGTAGCTGTGCTCTTATGGTGGCATAGGATAGGTCAACTATTTTTTTAAGTTATCCAATTATTGAACTTTCACTCACACCTAGCCACAAATTTCTTCCAATCACCTTCTTGTTCTGGATGGGGAACGGTTATGCAATCCACCTTCTATGAGGAGTTATCTAAAACCACCTGTTTGGAATTTACCAATTAAAGGAAGTATTTAAAGACAAATAAGTCTTAGATATTATGAACCAGCCTTCTATGGAAAGGGAAGTAGTTGGGATAGTCAGTGAGGTTGACCTCATCAATATTCCTGGGCTGTGGTAGTATGATAAGGTTATTGTCCATGGATTCCAAGAAATAACCGGGGACATGTTCATTTCTAAAGGAGTATGCTTTATTTATCCCTTCCTTAAATCCTGAGTGACACTGGTTTCTCTGTGCTTCTGGATGGGGGTGATTCTATGGTTGTCGCCACTCGATAGGAGGTGCTGGGAAGTCCGGGGCCATCCTAAGTGCTTGGATGAGCACCACTGCTAGTTTGAGAGTGAAAACTGTAGCTTTTTCTTTGCCTAAAATTTTCCCTATGTTGTGGGCATGATTCAAGTTTTGGACCGAGTTTGTTGAATAGATTACTCAAGACATTATTCCATTTTTGTGAACTCATGGAACCCACCAGGATAATTCATTAGGATCGAAGGTGTATGTAACTCATCCTAAATATTTTCATCACAGAGTTTTGGTAGTTTCTCTTATAAGATATGGATTTTGAGTGAATAGGTTAAACCTTTTCACCTAGATATAAATTCATACACCCTCTCATTTTTGCATTGTTTGTAGTTCATCAGGTCAACATTCATCATTTTCCTCAGTGTGGAGTTAAACTAATAAAGGAACCGACGATGAAGTTTTTCCCATCCTACAATGGATCCTATTGGAAGGCAACTATACCATAGAAAATCTAGCCCTATAAGATTCTATACAAAACAACTCATCTTTGTCACCTCCTATTGATCATGAGGTCCCATTATCAGCCCACATTAGGATACAAAGTGTGTGAGATACTGTTCAGGGTCACTTGTACAGTTAAATGTGAATAATGTAGGATTTACAAAATTGGATGGAGGAAAAGTGTCATCAACTTATTTTGGACATGGATTCCTCTCAGGCTACATAGGTTCACATATCCCTTCTATGGATTCAATTTGATTAGCTAAGGACTCTATGAAATTATGAAGATCTGGGGGCACTGCTGTTTGATCTGCCACCCATCTACAGGTAGTAGGTGGGGCTCGATGAGGTGGACCTACTTTCACCTCCCTCTGATTCTCAATTCATCCTAAGACTGAATGATTACCATAGATAGGTAAAGGATTTTTCCTCAATGGAGTGAAGTCACAATCATTTTCTACTTACTTATTTATGTAGACCGGATGTCTAGATACAGAGCCAATATGATTCTTAGATAATTCTCTCACTAGTGGATAAACTATAGGAGTGAGAATATTAATATCTGTTTAAAGATGATACCCAACAAGAATATTTCCCCTATGTAGCTCCTCATTAAGTTTTCTAAGAGTTTTCATCTCATTCACATATTGTGAAAACAATTCCTCCATGGAAGGAACCTCAACTCCTCTGAGTGGTGATCAGGATGTATCCACACCTTCCCCTTTTTATTTAGAAGTGTTATGCCAGATAAGTAGAAACTCATTATTTAGAGGTGATAAATTTTGGAGCCTTCTCTGGTTCTGGGTGTGTGAAGCCTTGGTTGGTGCATCCAATTCACCCTCCTCTCAGGGTAAATTTTTCTTGTTTCTTCCTTCTGTATTCGTGTCTTGATCAATAATGTCTGTCATGTTGATAGTGAAAACATTCATAGAGACATATCAGGAAATGGTGGTTGTACCATTACTTTCTATGCAACATGATGATTCTAAACTACCTTAATTAGGGTCATTATTCAAACCCTTGGCCATATTGGACCATTTTAGCTTGCGACGTCGGTAGGGTCTGATCACCTTTTCCATATGCTCCTCCTAACTTGGTCTTTGAACAATGACATTGAGGGAGTTTTTGGTCATGGTTGCTGAGTGGTACCCAACCAAAAAAGGTGTATCTTGAAGTGGGAGGAACATGTGAGATGCTGATCATTGATTTTTTACTCCTAACCTAGAGAAGACTAATTCTCTCTATGGTGACAATAATGATGAAAATTATCCCAGCCCTATGGGGTGGGAGTTATTCAGGGCCACAATTGGAATTGATTGGTCATATTATTGAGGATATAATGATTCCAGTTAGAGATTTGATGACTCCTAAGATGGAAATGAATATATAAATTCACCTATCACAATATGTTGGGGTTGATCTTGAATCCCCATTGATTTACCCAGGACTCTCTTAGGGGATGATGAACCCGATAATGGTTATTAAGATATAAATTCCCCCAACCTAGTGGGAAGAGGTCTATTTGAAGCTGCTTTCGGTATTTTCTGAATCCTCTCAAGAATTGATAACCCGAGAAGTGGAGGTGGTGGTAGATATTCCCCTAGTACGGTGAACTCGATATGATCCTATATGGCTGATATATAACTATTAACATGACTCATTTGATGAAACATAGTTGTGCTCATGTAGGATCTAGTTGAAATGACAACCCATAGTGAGAACCATTATTTATGGGAAGTCATTTGGGTGATTTCAACTTTGTTCTCCATGTCTGAAATGCATTCTCATTGCTTCGAGGGGTCTAGTTCAAAGACTTCTTAGCTGTCATCTCCCTTTGTTCATGATGTTTTGGAACTACTTAAGTGGGGGTATTCTATTTTTAGTAATCAAATGGCTTGAGAGTTACCTGGTCCCCTAATTTCTTAAGAGCCTATGACATTACAAGACACCATATATAAAGGTTTCTGCTGTTACAAGGGTGCAGAAAAGTGTAACGCTCCATACTATCTCTATACTTAAATATAGATGCATGATGTGGCTTCAAAGATTAGTTGATGAATAGTTGTGATGCAATGAAAGCAAGCATTTTATAGATTTTAGATGTGATTTTTTAGTTTCAAATCCTAGGTTATGGAGATAGAAACTATGTTGAGCTGACAACAATGTATTTTGATGGTTTTAAGGTAACCCTTGTACTCTAGATAATGGAGGTGTCTATAATTTAGTCATTGATGAGTAGCCCACAAATTTTGGCATATATAAGGTATTAAATACTTTTCTATCTCATTTAGGATCTCATAGTCAGAAGTGGTGAGGGGCCAAAACATGATGAGGAAGTTGTTTATGACTAACTCTTTCTATATGTCAATGTCGACCTCCTCTTCATCAAAATTACATGCCTCCATCCATCTAGGCCATAAAAGATGTTTCTGAGGGTCACCTGCTAACTAGAGTGGAGTGCTGCTGAAAGTTGATGTGGAACTATATATGGTTGAAAATGATGTATTAAGAACCTCTCTATATAAAGGTTTTTGGGAAATGGGGGGATTTCCTTATCCATGGGAGATATATCTGTGAGGATTTTGACCATGATAGATGTTAGGAGTAGAGTTATTGTGATCCATCTCCATGTTATCATAAGGAGGACTATCACAAAAATGATCATCTTCTACTTTAGTGGATGTATTGAAGGACCCTTGTGGTGTTGAGAATGTGTATAAAAAAACCTCAACGACACTAACATTGAGCATATTAGGAATATGGGCCATGTTCTACATCATGGTAGGAATATGAAAACCCACATTTTGGAATTGTGCAGGGCTATGAGCCTACTGTATAACTATTTTTGAAACTTTCTTATAACCATATGGTACTATGGGATGATCCCACTACTGAGAAGCTGTTGGAATATTCCAATGATCTGTCTCATTATTGATAGGAATGTTCGCCTACCCCAAGACATGTTACATTCTCACTTGATGATCCTTGTTCAGGATGGGAATATGATCTTAATCCGGAGCCTTTGGAATATACTGCTGGTCTTTCTTTATAGGGATATGAGCCTACCCCGAGGCATGTGCTGCTCTCACTTGGTGATCCCCAGTTGGAGTAGGAATATGAGCCCGATATGAATATGTATTCCCTACTGGAATATGCTGAAGGAACTCTGGAATGGGAGGAGGGATATGATCCTCCTCTTGTATTACCTCAGAATGATTCTAGTGCATTCATTCGTCAGTGAAAGTAGGGATATGTTCTTAGTTTCCATGATCCACTGGAATATGCTAGGTAGATTCACTAACAGGAATACAAGTCTGTCCCGAGGCTTGTGCCATTCTCACTTGGTTAGGCCTAGCCAGAATAGGGATATATTCCCAATAATAGGACTCTAAAGTATGATTCTAGACTTCTTTGATAGGAATATGATCTTTTACTGAGGCATGTGCCCCTCTCACTCGGTGACCCCCAAACAGAATGGGGATATGAGCCCGATCACGGGCCTTTGGATTATGCCATCGGATGTTTTTGACAGGCATGTGACCCTGTCCTGAGTCATGTGATACTCTCACCTAGTGATCCCTGGTTGGAATGGGAGTATGATCCCTGTCCTATGAATCGTACTTTACTAGAATATTCTGATAATCCTCCTAGACAAGAGCAAGAATTTACGCTTGATTTAGAGTAGCTACTTGTTCACAATTATCAAAGTGTTAAGATATCCTAACTATAGGGATATGAATATGTGCCTGTCCCTGTATTTGTACCAGCACTGAAATATGATAGAGTATTTATTCAACTATTGCTAAAATATATTGGCATTTTTGTAAAGTGTGTGCAGGGATATAAGGCTGCACATTTTCGGACTCGACTATGTACTGGAAGATGCATTCGATTGAAGTGGGGGATATTATACCACTTCTCTCCTCCTTATACCACCAGAATATGTTGATGGAATTCATGAATGAGGGAAAGGATATGTGCCTCCCCCATGCCTACTGTGGGAATATTCCCACAAACTTATTACGAGTGAGCAGGGATATGATCCCACTTACTGGTCACTACTGGAATATGCTGACAGACATCATTAATAGGAGTGGGGATATGAGCTCTCTTCGGGATATCCAATATATTACTCACCTAATGTGTCTTCCTTAATACCCATGCATGGGTGTTAAAGTTGGCAGTGTTTCTAGTGATACCCTCAACAAGAAACTGGTCGGTACCAATGGAGTGGTTCTGACGATGGTGGTTGATAGGTACCTTCTTTAGTGGCACCTAAACCGGGTGGGAGCAATATTTGAATCACTGGTTTACCTTCATTATATGTTTAAGGTGTTCATTGTCATGCTCCAAGGATAATATACTAAAGCGGTTGGCTTTGGAAACAAGGGCCATTTTCTTGGATATATATTTTCCTAGGCTATGAAGATTTTCCAGTTATCATGCCTAGAGACCCTCACTTGTATCTTCTAGGGATAGGATTGTACCACATCGGTGGTATTCCTAGACCGTCATGTTCTCCACCTAATGTTGAAGGTTTCAGAAAGGATATATTGTTTTGCAACCCGTGAGGGATGCAACCACATGTGATTTACCATAATGGTCACTGTATGATTGAGACATTATCTCAGATCAGGACTCTATGGATGAGAGCAGTATCTGTAGTCATGAAAACAATAAGGAACAAGGTTAATGATTAGTGAAATATCATAGGAATGATGTTCTTAATTAGATATGCATGGTTAAATCAATTGTTATTTTATTCTCAATCCTACCATTCTTCTTTCTTGGACTTTTCAAAGTGATGATTGACTTATTTCATAAGACCCCCGACTATAGAGGATCAATTGCAAGATTATTACGATCTTAATAGATTTATTTGTGTAGGATATTCAAAACAAAGTGGCTTGACACATGATTAACTGATCATTCTGCTATTTGGGAGATTCACGTCGGGTTCACCATTTTTTTTGTATATAGTGTGAAAACAGAATGACGTGATGGATAATAAACTAATCATTTTGTTCTTTGAGAGATTCATGTTGGGTTCACCATTTTTATTTGTATATAATGTGAAAAAAAGACCGATTGATAATAACCTAATATTTTTTTATTTGAGAGATTCACGTTGGGTTCACCATTTTTGTTTCAATGGGGAAGAGATGATCGCTAGGTGAACTTGGTTTAGCTTGATGGTTGATTGCAAGGGGTTTATTTCTTGCACAATAATTAATGTCAGATCACCACTATCTTTCTTAATGGAAACTCACAATAGTTCCCACATCCATAACTAGTTACAAAACTACTTTACAAAGGTAGGTGGTCAAATGGGGTTTTAGACCCATTAATTCTTAGGGACTCACATTGGTTGAGAGGATGAGAGTTCAGGATTATCACATTGGTTAAATAGGGTTTTCCTATTCAAGGAATCTCTTATAGATTTAAGATATGTTTGTGAATCTCTTCTTAATCCTAATACGAGATCGATTACCCTAACAAAAAAATTATAGGTTAAGTCTCCCTTATAACACAAAAGAAAGGTGGATCTCATTATTGACTCCATCTATATGTATCTGGGGTTCTTCATCCATTTCTCTAGCAATGAGTAACTGCTTATGTATTGGAGCCGTATAACCAGGTACTTTGGATTTTTTTGCCACATAGGGAGGTGAATAATATTTTGAGGAGGGGATTGATCCATTATGAGGAATCCTACATATCCTGGTTATTACAAGAATAAAAACTCACATAGTTCATTAAAATCATTCAGTTTAACATCATATAGATAGGACATATGTATGAGCACTTAGACACAAGATATTTGAGCTCGAGTCTCGATGAGACATCCTATATATCCTGGTTATAACAGGAATCAAAGTTATCATATTTCAATCATTCCCTTGGGATTGGCCCCAAGATAGATGTACTCATATAGGGGAGGTTTATATCATGCCACTCATTGGGAATTACATGTTGAGATTTCCTTGGTTGGAAGAGACTCATGATGCCAATGATGTTTTCATTGGAACTCCCTAAGTTCACGTGAGCTATGTTCGATGTGAGAAACAAGGGATAACAAGTGATCAAACTCAATGCATATGTATGTGGTGATTATGTACTAATAATACTCTTGGGATGTTTTAACATTGATCTTGGTCCATAGTAAGTTCTCCTATGTATTCTGGTTTTAATAGGAATTAGAGTTATCATAGTTCAATTGATCAAGGATTACATGCTAAGATTTCCCTATATGCGAGACATATCATATTTTTCTACTGATCGGGACTCACACTCTGAGGTTGACCTTATGTTTGTAGAGTCTTATGATGAAAATGATATGATTATTGAAACTCCCTAAGACCATTTGTGCTATGCTCGGTGTGATAAATAATGGATGAAAAATGATCAGTCTCACTGCTTATGGGTGCAAGGCTTATGCGCTAGAACTTCCCTTCAGGTGTTTTAATATAGTGCTAAAACCTTAGGAAGGATTCCTATGTATTCTAGTTATAGTAGGAATTAGAGTCATCACAGTTCAATTGATTTGGTATTACTTGCTGAGATTGACCTTATATTTAGGGATTACGCACTGAGGATGAACAAGGTTATCAAGTCCTAGGATGCGCTTATAATCTAGCTTATTTTCCTTCCTGACATGGTTTGAATGTCTTCTAGACGTACCTTTATTGTCTACTTGACATGTAGGAGAATGTATTCCTAACATTTCTTAAGACCATTGCATGATCAAGTTAACTCATTTGGGGGATTTTGTGTATCCTGGATGGAATGTCTAATGGTTTTCACATGATTGAGGTAGACTTATCCAGAGGACATCGTGAGACCTAAGTGGTTTGTCCTGAGAGACATCACATGAACCCATATGACATGTCCAGAGGGTGCCACATGATATAGATGACTTACCCTGGTGTTATAAATAAATCTAGATGACACACTTAGAGGGAATTACGAGATTCAGTGTGACATGTCTCAGAGGGTGTCACATGTCTTAGTTGACATGTTTGGAGGTCAGTGCAAGACCTGGTTGGCATACCCAAATGACGTCGTAAGAGCCAGACAACATGTCCTGATTCTATCATGAGACTTGGATACCACATAATGGTGCTCTTATATGAGTTAGGTGGCATGTATAAAGGACATCGTGAGGTTTGGATAGAGAGCCCTGAGGGCTTCGCAGGACTTGGGTTATATGCCTAAGGGAGCCATGTGACTTTATTTAACATGTCCAAAGGACTTCAAATGATCCAAATAGTATGCCAAAGGAACACCGTGAGATCTAGGTGACATGTCCAAGTGCTACCATGTGTCTTGGATGATTCACACGAAGCACTTAAGGATCAACACATATGTCTTTCATATAAGTCTCCCATTCATTAGTCTTAGTTATAGCCTTTTATTGTGAATGCCTTAAGTTTGTTCAGTGTTATCTTATTTTAAGTCTCATGTGATCTAGTAGATATACAATACATTCTTCACATTTCCTATAAGAAGTCATTCATATGATCTATGAGTGATCATGAAAAGTTATTTATTCATGTTTCATGATTTCTCTGATTTTTCCTCAGATCTTACCTGATTTGGAGTTTTTTTGGTCATGAGATCAGCTGCTCCAAGAAGTCCGCTCTGGTGCTTGGGTGCACTGGTGCATATGGATGTGAAAAATCAACCTCTTCTATGAGGTTGGGGTGGTGGATTTATAGTCCTCTCCACCCCATTTGTTTACTGATTTGCACAAAGTATATCATGTAAATCAAGGTTGGATTCATATAATGGATTCAGGGTCATACATATTCATAAGTCCTTATCATGGATCACTCAGAGGGAATCACCTAATTTTCCACAACTGCAATTCCTTCCTATCAACACCTCCTTTATTATATTATTTCCAATTAATTAGGTCTTTCTTAATCTCATGGACATGCCAATGGAATTTTATTTTTTCATGTTGACATGTACAGGTTCCTTTGTGAGATTAGAATTTCTATTGAAAGGAATTCACATGTTCTTAAGTGACTTGTATTGGAATTTCCACGAGACAAGGATAACTTATCAAGAGACCTTCATGAGATCTGGATGGCTTGATGAGGGGTCTTGCGAGACCATATTGGAGACATCCTTAGTGCGTCACAAGATTTTTATGATTGCAAGTGGCTTCCACCTTCTCTCCTTTTCATTTCCTTTGTTTATTTTACAAATTTTGGGAGTCATGCAAGATTTCACGAGTAATGTCGAAGAAAAATATTCAACTTATTGGGGATGAGTTGTGTGACCAATAAAGGTTCTATGGAGATTCTTCATCATTTCATAGAAAATTCCATATTCTTGTCATTAAGGAGCCAAAGGGGGAGCATGTTGTTGCTTGGGAATACCCAAGGTCCTTTGCATGATGAGGATGACAAGCTGGTGGGATTTTGCAAGATGAGACAGACATGACATCGGGGTCTCGTAGTGTCTTGAGAATCGCTAGGGTCACATCATGTGACTTTTATGACTTAAAGAGGATCCCAACTCCTCCAATTTATTTCCTTTTTTTTTGTTTTAAAAAATTCTAGGGATATCACGAGTTTGATTAGATGTTTCCAAGGATAATCATCTTCCCTATAGGTTATGAATTTTTTGAATTTTATGACTGAAAGAGGCTACCACATTTGGTTATTTTCCTCCTATTTTTAATGAAATTTCAGATGGTTTTTTAATGTCTACTGGTTTACATGCCATGTTACCTAGGGGAGCTTAGCTGGCTACCGCCGTGTGACCAGTGATTGTCTGGGGCACCTTCATGAGAGCATAAGGGTTTTGTTGAAGAGAATTTCAAGGGACCTTTCATAGGCTATCTACTGTGTATAGCATCTTCACATGACCTTATGAAGGTCACACGATCATGTAACCCTTGGAGGCTCATGTAATCCATGGGTCTCGACTATATTCTTATCCATTTTCCTTTTCAGATAAAATAATACCCATATTCAAGTATTTATTCCTTTTTTAATTTATCAATGCTAATTTGGAGGGCATCAATGATGGATTATTGGGAGTTAAATGAGAGCCTTCATGGGGTTTTTTCATTGAATCATGGGTTTCAGTCCAATAATAAGGGTATTTTGTTTGGGAAAACCTAATCACATGGCGTGTGGCTCAAGAATGCATTCCATGCATTCTTTTTTGGTCATAGGGTAGAATATGAGGGTTATGTGAAATTTTCATTCAGGACATGACATGCAGAGTGATTCAAGGAATGAAAGTAAAGACCATGAATCTAATATCCTAGAGTTGGTGGTTACTTTATTACATTAACACAATATACAAGGAATCACATCCTAAAGGACCAAATGGTTTAATATTTTTGATAAACTAGATACACACTTTAATTTCACATACTATTTAAACCATAAAACACAAAAATTCATTTTTTAGATCATCTTTATTACCTCTATCATGTCCCTGCATATCAATCATAAAACATTTCTTGACATTATATGGAAAGGAAACATAATAAAGGGGTGATATCTAATTCTCAGTAAGGGTATGAGTATAGTGAAATCTATGAATAAATAAATCATAATCAATATGAAAAGTTAAATAAATTAAACACATGTCATTTAATCAATGAATTTATCATATCATAGCAAGAATAAATAATGATAAAATAATTCCATATACATAATCACATAATCTTGAAACACTTTCATGGATATTTTAACTAATTGAATAATCACATGGAAATCAATGAATAATCTCATAATTAGGTAATTCATACTTCTAGATATTATAAATATACCTTCAAGGCCTTATGAAAAAAAATATTACATAAATGCGTAAGGCCTTGGCCAAATACCCAAGCTAGTTTGTCTCATGAGATCTACCGATTCATTGAGGGGCTATAGAAGGCCCTTCCCATCACTTACTAAGTCTAGTACATTTCTCATATAAAAGTGTCAAAACATAATTAACATAAGCATTCATAATGGAAAACTAGCATAAAAAATGTTAATAATTTTCTTAATTAATAAACTTAATCATAAACCACTCAAAATAATATGGAGAATGGTATCAAAATAATACATCCCAGTAAACCTATCACAAAACATACAAATAAATAATAAATATGGTATCATTAAAAAATATTACCAATAGATCATAAGTTAAAATGAGGTATGTTTTTATTAATGAATATAAATATCATAAAAATTCCATTAAAAACATTCTGAAGGAAAATATCATTTTCACTTTGAAAATAACCTTTTAAAACTAAAATTTAAAAAAACATTTTGAAAATAATTTTATTTTAAAATAACATTGGAAAATTTTAAAATAATATTTAAAACATTTAGTTTTCATGATGGTGAGAAATTCTGTACATGCTGTATAAGTTAAAAAAATATTCCTTTCACATTTTTGGTAAAATCCAAACAAGCCTTGTTTGAAAAATACTTGACGAATCCTTTAGTTTTTTTTGTAAAAAAAATAAAATGGGTAAAAATTTATTTAATATATCATTGGGATAATGTTAAAAACATTTTTTACAACATTTTTTTTATAAAACATGATTTTGGAAGAAAAATGATTTTCAACCGAAGTGAGAAATGAAGTAATCTTTTCTTAAAAAAAATTTCTCAATAATTTTAAGTACCAAAGAGAGGAAAAATAGTAATATTACTTGAAACGTTAATGAATAACTATATTATAATAAAATATATTATTTTTAAGATATAAATATTAAATAATACCCTTAAGGGAGACTCAAATATAAACAATCCTGAATAATGATGTGATTGTGAAATAAACCCTTACAAATTTGGTAACTTTTGAATAATAAGACCCATAAATAAATAATATAAAACAAAACTTTAAATACCATAAATATAAATATATTCATTATATAAAATATTAAAGTGGTTGTATAAACACTATACAAAATAAATAAGTGGTGAATATGGCATATGTCTCACAAAAGTAAAAGTGAGATGATAAACCCTTACCTTAGGTTTGAATTCATTCATATGTGTCTGATTGTCTTATATAATGGTTTATTATAAATATATTATAGAAAAATAATCATATATTTCATACCATATATTATTTACGTATAGTTTTTATGACTATTTTATTAATAATTCTTTGTTAAAATCACTATTTCAGGTGATAATTGCTTTGCTTTTCATATATGTTTTGGTTTGGTAATTTCAGTCCTTTTATATTAATAATGGTTAAAAAATATAATTTTTTAACCATTATATAAATATAATATATATTTATTATATATTTATTCCTAGTAATCTAAAAAATTTAGAGATAGAAAATGGATTACACCATTTACGGAGATGGTAGACCGTATGTACCAATGAATGTTATTTCCGTTTTTCTCGATGGATAAAAAAAATGGAAAATAAATATTAATTAAAATTTATATAATCATTATTATGTTATATATAACTTTTATATTAATCAAATCAATCCTTATTACTATCCATGTAAATCGTTAGTAAAAAATGAGCCACATCACTTCGTGAGGCAGTAGTCCACCGTACACACGATCGATGTTATCGTATCCCTCACAGAATGGAAAGTAAGAAGGTATATGTGATATAATATTTATAGAGGAATAATTATGTAAAAAATATCATATATATTAATTTAATGTATCCCCATTACCATCCATGTAAAATAGAAATGGGGAAAATAAATCACATTGGTCCGTGAGGTGGTAGTCCGTCGTACACACGAGTGATGTTATTATTTTCTCAAGGGTTAGAAGGTAAGAAGTTAAATATGATATTATAATTACATAAGAATATTAATTTCATAAATATCATATAAAAATTTCAAATCCATCATTATATACTTCCTTGAAAGGTGGTGATGGAAAAGAAGTTATATCGGTTCACGAGGTGGTAGTCCTCCCAACACATGATCAACGATTTTGTTTTCTATTTGATAAAAGTGGAGATGGATATTGGTTATGTCATTATCATAATAATATATCATTATATGGGAGATAGTATTTTTATTATATTATCATAATTGGATAATATTTTAAGAATGTGGAATAATAAATAAAAAAATGAACTTGTTCAAGAATTTTACTTATTCTTTGGAGAGACTCTTTAGGTCTTTACCTAAATCCTTATTTGGATGGTTTACTATAAAAAATCCAACCATAGTAGAACAAATTTAGTGATTAATTTATTAAATTATCATAATATATAATGAATATCATCTCAAAGGACCATATAGTTTACTAGACTTGGTAAATTAATACATACTTGAATCTCACATTATAATTGAAAACACAAAATACAACATAGTATTTTATTCAAGTTCATAATTATTTCCTCTAGTATAACCTTACATATAAATCATAGTACACATCTTGTTATCATGGGTAAAGAAACATAAGAAAGGGGTGATCTTAAATGTTCAGTAAGGGTATGAATAAAATAAAAATTATCATGAATACATAACCATAATCAATATGACAATGTAAATAATAAAAACACATGTCATTAAATAAATTACCTAAAAATAATATGGCAAGAATAAATGATGATCAAATAAGGCCATATAAATAATCTCATGAGCTTAAAAATTAGCCATAGATTTTATAACTAATTGAATAATCACATGGAACATCAATAAATAATATCATAATGAGGGAATTCATAATTCCAGACATTATAATCATACCGTAAATACATTTCACAAGTCATTTTAAAACTATATGTAAAAACACATTTAATTTAGCCAACTGATTTATCTCATGAGACCTACCGATGCATTGAGGGGATATGTAATTATGGGACCACTTTCACTTAATAAGACCAATTCATTCCTCATATGAAATGGGTGAAACATAATCAATATAAACATCCATATTGAAAAAAATTATATATGAAATGTTAATAATTATCTCAATTAGTAAACATAATCATAAACCATCTAGAGTAATATGGTGAATGGTAATAAAATTATACATCCCCAGTCAAAATTATCATAAACTATTTGGATAAATAATACTGATTGTATTAATACAACATATTCCTAGTGGATTATAAGTACAATAAAGGGTTTATGTCTTTGATGAATAGAAATACCCTAAAAATTCCATTAAAACATTCTTAAGGAAAATATCATTTTCATTTTGAAAATACTTTTAAAACTAAAAGTTCCAAAAATATTTTTAAAATAATTTTATTTTAAAATAACCTTTTAATATTATAAAATCAATCTTTAAAACATTAATTGGTTATGATGGTGGTAAATTCCTTACATACCCACACATTAAAACAATTTTTTTCACATTTTCAATAAAATCCAAATAGGACTTATTTGGAAAATGACATGAATATTCCTTTCAAAATATTTTTTTAAAATTAAAACACGGGTAAAAATTTCTTTATTAATAATTTTTAGAATGATAAAAAAAAATTTAAAACATTTTTAGAGAACATGGTTTTGGAAGAAAAAGGATTTTCGAGCAAAGAGATAAATGAAGTCAGATTTTATTAAAAAAATTTATCAATCATTTTAATTAAAATAATAATTAATATGGTAAAATTAATTAAAAAATTAATGAATAAATAGAATATAATAAAATTAAATGGTTTTATTACAAAATTATCAAATAATTTCCTTTAATAAAAATTCAAGTATAAATAAACCTAATTAAAGTGAGATTAAAACATAAATATCTTACCACTTTGGTAAATTTTGAATCATAAAACTCACAAAAGGAATAACATAAAATAAAACATTAAATACCATAGATATAAATATATTAATTATATAAAATTTCAAAATTTTTAGTATATACATCACACCAAAGGAATAAGTGTTGAATATGACATATATCTCACAGAAGTAAGAGTGAGACAAGAAACTATTACCTCATATCATATTTCCTTAGTACGTGTTTTTAACTCATGTATAATAAATATATGTTTATTATAAATATATTAAATAACCATAATAATATATATCATACCATATATGATTTACTTAGTCTTTTATGGCCTGTTTATTAACAATTCTTTGTTAAAATCAATTGTTCTGGGTGATAATTACTTCATTTTTCATGTATGTTTTGGTTTGGTAATTTCAGTCCTTTTATATTGATCATGATTAAATCACATAAATAATGTAAAAAATTATATAAATATCATATATATTCATTATATTTATTTATATTAATATATAAAATCCAGACATAGAAAATAGATTACACCGTTCATGGAGACGGTAGGTCGTACGTACACATGAACCTTGTTTCCACTTTTCTTGAAAGATAGAATGAAAGGAAAATAAATATTAAATCAACATTGTAGAATAATTATTATTAAATATATATAATTTATATTAATCATATACATCTTATTACCATCTATATAAAAATAAAATGAAAAACATTTCACATCATTACGTGGAGGTGATAGTCCACACGTATGCATGGGTGACCTTATTATTTTCCAATGAATTGGATGATAATATGATATATGTGATATTATATATAAATTTTTAGGTTATAAATATCACATATATTCATTAATATTAACCTTAATACCTTCCATTCAATGTGTAAGTGAAAAATAAATTACATTTCTTCGTGAGGAGGTAGTCTGTCATACACACGAGAAACATTATCATATCCCCCAAAAAATGGAATGTAAGAAGGTATATGTGATATAATAATTAAATAAGTATAATAAAGTCATAAATATCATATAAATAAGTTAAATCCATCATTATATTCATCCTTTAAATGTGGTGATTGAAAATCAATTACATTGGTTCGTGAGTTGGTAATCCGCTGTACACACAATCGATGGTTTCATTCCCCATTTGATGGAAGTGGAGATAGATATGAGTTATTTCATTAAAATAATAAAATATTAGTATATAGGGTATAATTTTTTTATTATATTATCATATTTTATTATGATTTTAAGGAGTTGGAAGAATAAATAAAACAGATACACATGTTTAAGAATTTCACCTCTTCTTCGGAGAGCCTATTTAGGTGTACACCTAAAGACTTATTAGGAGGGATTAATAGTAAAGATAAGGAATATAATATGTGGGGATGAAATTAAGGAAGATATTTAGTTAGTTATTATCTGAACCAAAGGGTTTTAAGTGTAAAGAGGGGAAGAGAGGGGTGGCCCTTTATAAGCAGGGGAGAGGACACACATAATTTTTTTAAAATGATAAACAAATACCCACATTTTTCTTATAAAAAAAGCCACAAAAATGTGTCATTATCAAACCTTATTGTTTATAAGGTATATATATGTCCATAAAATTGGTTTTGGACAAGTTTTATGTAAAAGTTAACCCTTATCTTCTTAGTTTAACACCCAGTAAACATGTTTTCACCTTAACCATGATAATTAATTTTTTACTGTTTTCACAATTCATTATGGTAAAAAATTAAGTTGAACTTATTATATAATATAAATTATTTTAATTTCAAATATATAATCCATTTTTAATAATTAAATTCCTATAATTAGTATAATAAAATTTAAAATTAAACCCACTGACACGTTTAAAAATTATTTTTCCAAAGAAAAACTTTCAAAAGTTTAAAAGGATTTTATATCAAAAATAAATATTAAATTGATTATAATGACCTAAATTATTTAAATTTAATATAATTGAACTAATTTTACTTTAAAAATAATTTAAAATATAATTTAACATTTAAAACAATTTAAATGAAAAGATAGTTTTCAATAGAAATCATTATTTTTCCATATTCATAAAAAAATTAATCATTTCAGAAAAATACCCAAAATTAACCCAAGGATAATTTTGAAATGTAGATTTTAAAAAATAAATATATTTTTTAAAATAATATTTCTAAAATTTTTAAAAATTAATTTTAAATTATGTATGAAAAGCGCGACTAAATCTTTTTCTAGAAAAATAAATTTTTTTAGAAAACATTTATTTTTTATCTTTTAAATGGTTTTTATTTTATTTTTAATAAATAGATAATAATTGAATTTATTTTATAGATGTGTAAAATGTTTAATTTTAATAATTTATGTATTTCTATTCATACCCACAAACTTAATGGCTATATTATAATGGTCATGTTTAAATAATAATATTTTAATAGAGTATCATGTTTCGTTTAAACTCGGTGTTACGTGTATCTCAAGATATCAAATAGATTGTATTTATTTTAAAAAATATATAGTAAAGTATAAGGGTGCTAAATTATATTCTAATATTTATGTTTCATGTCACATACACTATTGAGGATGATATTCCTCTTTTAAAATCTTGGAATATTACATTCTACCCCCTCTTAAATATTTTTCTTCCTCATAATTTAATCTTGATCTAAAAAATTAAGGCTTTAGCATTTGAAAATACCTTTTTTGGAAACCCACATCCTAAAAATTCTTAATAAAACATACACTTGATAATATATAAAGGTAAGTACAAAAGTCATCTAGAATAACACATAACTAGGTTTCCAAGTAGGAGAACATTGGTGGGAAGTGAGGATATGGTCGTGGAAGAAAAGCATAAATAATTATAGAGAGTGATTGAGATCATTGATCATAAGAAAGTGAATGATAAATGGAAATTTAAGGACCAAAAAACCATAAATCCTTGATGAGTTAAATTTCCATTTGAGTCATCGGATATAAATTTAATAGGTTAAATTTTTTGTTTCAAGATCATTTTATTAAATTTGAGGAATTATTTTACTATCATGATAAAGAACTCAAGAAAATACACTTACTTGATTTATTTATATTTTATAGGAATAATATAATCCTTTTGTTGTGATTCAATCAATTTTCAATTCATTTATTACTCCAATAAATAAATATCCAAAAATGATTTTTTATACCTGAATCACTAAAATTAACTTTTATTGGATCATAAGATCTATAAAAGAGTGAAAAGTCCTTACATATGTATCTAAATATTTACCAAATACAAAATGGTTAACATGAAAAATCTAATAAAACAATAATTTATAAAACCTCAACAATAACCCAAAATATCAAGTTAATTCACACTACCACAAAACTGGGCATTCCCGGTGCCACCCTTTGTCAGCGCTAATGAAAAAGAGCTGATAAAGGGGGGTAACTTTATCAGTGCTAAAAAAAGAACTGATAAAAGTACCCCTTTATCAGCACTTTTTTTTAGAACTGATAAAGGTACCCCCTTTAACAATGCTTTTTTTAGCACTGTTAAAGGGTACCCCTTTATCAGCGCTTTTTTTAGCACTATTAAAGGGTACCCCTTTATCAGCGCTTTTTTAGTAGCGCTGATAAAGGGGGGTCTTTATCAGCACTTTAAAAAAAATCACTGATAAAGGGTCTACTTCAAAAAAAATTCATTAAAAAATATATATTAATATTTAAATATATATATATATATATAATTATATTGATATAAATATAAATTATATTTCTTAAATATAATTTTAAATATATTTTAGATAAGTATAAATATACAGTTACACTTAATATATAAGATATTTAGTGAAAATGAATTATAAAAAAATTAAAAAAATATTTTTAATTAATAATTTACTAATTATTATGGAGTAATAGTCATTTAATAACAATTTGAAGAATAAAAAAATAAAAAAAATTAAAAAAAGATCCAAAATATGTTGAAAACGCAACTCGAACTTCAAACGACCATAACTTTTGATCCAGGTGTCCGTTTGAGATCTACCACATATCAAATCGAATCCTGCGACGAGCTCTACGTCACTATGACACGGGGGAACCTTGGTAAAGTTTTTTTCGAGGCCAAAAGAGGCCCATAAGGCCTCAAAAATTGAGTTTTTAGTCGGGGTACCCTAATTTTTTTTAACATTTTGTGGATTTTCAGCCTCGTTTAAGGGGGTATTATTGGATTTTTTTTGGTGGGGACTGAATTTATTACAAGGAATTACCTTCATATTGATACTATGTATTTGAAATTTTATCATTTTTTATAATTCACTTCTATTTATAATCAAATATATAACAATATATACATATTTTTTATATATTCACACATAAAAATTTAATTATAAATATAAATAATAAAATATATTTACATATAAAATATATTAGATTTATCTAAATAATAAATAATATCCATTTTATTTAAAATACAAATATATTAATATTTATATACCTATATATTAATCTAACTATATATATATATTAATATAACTACATATATATATATATTGATATAACTACAAATATATATATTAATATCACTATAAATATATATATATATATATTAATATAACTATATATTTATATTAATATAACTATATATTTACTTTCATATAACAATATATTACTATACGAATAAATATAACTAAATATATATATAAATAAATAGATATATCACTAATAGGAGAACAAATCAATATAGGGGAGTGGAAAAGGCTTCAGGCGCGCATGGGGGAGGTCTTGAGATCAAATCCGGGTGGAGGCAGGGATGCGTGCGCATGAGTGATTCTGGGGCTAGCACTGATAAAGGGTGGAGGGGTGCGTACAGGGTGCTGGAGGGGGGTGGAAAAGCAATGTAAAAGGGGGGATCAAGCGCTATAAAATCCCCCTCGATTGGCAGGCTTTTTTTAATTTTTTTAACTTTTATCAGTATTGATAAAAGACCCCTTTATCAGCACTTTGTTTTAGCACTGATAAAAGACCCCTTTTATCAGCTCTTTTTTTGAGCGCTGATAAAAGGGGTCTTTATCAGCGCTTTTTGGAGCACTGATAGAGGGGACCCCCCTTTATCTTTGCCGGAATTTATGGCGCTTTTCTAGCACTGTTAAAGGCCATTTTTGGCACTAATAAAATCCGTATTTGTAGTAGTGTCATTTCATAAATAGTTAACCTTAAGACTCCTCTAAAATATGACTAGCCAAATTCAAAGTCCAAATATTTAGAAGGAAGGTCACTAAATTTCCAAAATCAACATAACATTTGATTTATCAAGAAAATTATCTATTAATGTCAGATAAAAAATATGTGAATACCTTTATTACCATAAAACCTTAATAAAAAAATACATTATTCCAAAAATAAAACCGTATATTGTAAAATATATTCCATAAATCCAAAAATGCACTAAACTCTATTAAATATAATATAAACCATAAAATCACTCACTAATTTCAAGGTCCCAAATAATATCCCATAAACATATCTTTATCATTATTATCTCAATATCAAGATCATGTTAAGGGTTATCTTTACTTAATCATGTGTTTTTAAAAAATATTAACTTACCACTAAATCACTTTTCTTGGTCATCAGTACCACGTGACATATTCTTGGAAATATTTAAAGAAATAATAATGTAGTAAAATCCTCATACATTTCATGATTCTTATAACCAGAATATAATTGATAAAATACACCAATAACATAATTCTTGAATCCAAAAACAAGTACTTTAGTCATTCCACTTTATCTATAGTAATAACATAAGTCTGACCTTGATCCCTTAGATTCTTCTAAATAATATTCCCTAGATGCTAGGGGAATTCATTTTCATAGTGCCCCATATCATTATAGTTTAATCATTGAAAATTGGAAAATTATTTATTTCCCTTAAAATTATGATCATGGTGGCCTTTCTCTCCACACCTATAGAAAACTCTCATTCCCTTTAAGCAAATACTAGGGTTTTTCTTTTCATAATTATCACATGTGGGAAAACCCTTCTTTACATTCTTCCCCTTATCTATTTTTTTCTCTACCATAATCTTATTCTCTAAATTCCCTTAAAATCCATAATAATTAGATAAATATTTATCTATCTTGATAGAACATGATAATATGTACTCATATGATGAAATTTTTTGGGAGACTAGTTCCCTTTGAAATATTGTCTTAATCCCATTAAAAAAACTATCATCCTTACTCTTTGGATTATGTGCATTGATATTATTATCATTCTTTATTCTAGGTTCCATTTATAAAAAATTGAACACATTATATTAGATCATATAATTATATATCATAATGTATAATCCCAAAACTAGTGAATCACCTATCATAAATTAAAAATAATTATGCATGGCTAATCTCATAATCATAAACATGGTTTATTTGGAATAGTTTCCAAATCATAAAAATATTTTAAAATCCTTCATAATGGTTTATAAAGAAAATGTGGATTTTCCTAATCATATCCCTCAAGAGTGTCAAACTAAGTGCATAGTAAGTCCCATTATCATGTATCAGGTAATTCTTGAGTCAAG
The DNA here is from genome assembly GCA_963277665.1 of Viscum album. Classification (NCBI taxonomy): domain Eukaryota; kingdom Viridiplantae; phylum Streptophyta; class Magnoliopsida; order Santalales; family Viscaceae; genus Viscum; species Viscum album. The sequence continues at coordinate 282,574,156 of OY728151.1, read as the reverse complement.
ACCGACGTACCTTTTTTAGAGTTATTACCCCTAGGAACATCTATTCCAGAACCATGTCTACTTTCAATATATAGATAAGGATGTATTGCTAGGAAAAATTACATAATATATACCTTACCAAAACTTTATGATGTTATTCTATAATTATCCTCAATTTATATCATAGATTTATTTTCCCTAATATATTTTTATCTAATTCTATTTCCCAAGGTTTCTGCTAAACTTCCTCTGATACCAAATATAAAGACCCCAAACCTAGTAGCCTAGAGTCGGTGGTCATATTATTACATTGGAATAAGATACAAGGAATAAAATCTTGAAGGTTACTATAGTTTATTAGTCTTGGTAAACTAGATATTTACTTGAATCTCATATTATAATTGAAAACACAAAATACAACATAGTATTTTCTTCGAGTGCATCATTATTTCCTATAGCATAACCCTACATATTAATCATAATACACATCTTAACATCATGGGGAAAGAAACATAAGAATTGGGTGATCTCAAATGCTCATTAAGGGTATGAGTACAATAGAATCTATCATGAATAAATAAGAATAATAAATATGGCAAGGTAATTAATCTAGACACATGTCATTCAATAAATTACTTGATCATAATATGACAAGAATAAATCATGATAAAATAAGTATATTAAATAATCACATGATCTTGAAACTTATCCATGGATATTATAAATAATTTAATAATAACATTAAACATCAATAACTAGTCTCATAACGAGGTAATGCATAATTTATTACATTATAATCATATTTCAAGACCTTTTACAAGATAGTTTAAAACTATGGGTAAAACTTATTTAATTTGGCCAAATGATTTGTCTCATGAGACCTATTTATGTATCGAGGGAATATGAAATTCTGAGCCACACCTATCACTTAATAATTCCAATGCATTCATCATATGAAAGGGGTGAAACACAATCTATATAAATATTCATATTGAAAAACTGACATATGAAATGTTAATACTCACCCCAATAAATAAACATAATCATAAACCATCCAGAGTAATATAGTGAATGGTAATAAAATTATACATCCCCAGTAAAACTTATCATAAACCATATGTAGAAATAATAAGGATGGAATCAATACAAAATATACCCAGTGGATCATATGTACAATAAAGGGTTGACGTTGTTGATGAATAGAAATTCCATAAAAATTACATTAAAAACTTTCTTGAAGAAAATATCCTTTTAATTTTGAAAATATTTTTAAAACTAAAAGTTAAAAAAATATTTTGAAAAAATATTTGTTTAAAAATAAAATTTTAAATTTATAAAGTAAGATTTAATACATTGAGTGGTCATTACAGTTGGAAATTTTATATATGTTGTACATATTAAAACAACAATTCTTTTCACATTTTCAGTAAAAGTCAAATGTTCCTTGATTAGAAAATGAAATGAAGATTAATTTAAAATTTTTTTAAAAGTAATTATTGGGTAAAAATGTATTTAATAAATAATTTTTATAATTATAAAAAAAATTGAAAACATTTTTTAGAAAACAATGATTTTGGAAGAAAAAATATTTTTAATTGAAGAGAGAAATGAGGTCGGATTTTATTAAAAAAATTTCCTAATCATTTTAAAGAAAAAATAGAGGAATATGGTACTATTAATTGAAAAATTCATGAATAAACACAGGATAATAAATTTAAAGGTTTTTATTATAAAATTATCAAATAATTTCCTTTAATGGAAATTTAAGTATAAACAATCTTGATTAAAATGATATTGAAACATAAATCTCTTACCACTTTGGTAACTTTTGAATCATAATCCCCATGAAAGGAATAACATCAAATGAAACATTAAATATAATTAATATAAATTTATTCATGATATAACATATCAAAATGGACAATATATACACCAAATAAAATGAATAAGTGGTGAATATGACATATGTCTCACGAAAGTAAAAGTTAGACGAGAAACCCTTACCTCAGATCTGATTTCCTTTGTACATGAAAATGCCTACTATATAATAAATATTAGTTTATTATAAATATATTATTTACTTATAGTCTTTTATGACCCATTTATTAACAATTCTTTGTTAAAATCACTTATTTCGGGTGATAATTGTTTCGTTTTTCATTTTGGTTCAATAAATTTAGTACTCTTATATAGATCATGGTTACATACTATAAATAATGTAAAAAATTATATAAATATAATATATATTAATTATATATGTATTTATATTAATTTATAGAAGTTAGATATAGAAAATGTATTACATCGTTCATAGAGATGGTAAACTGTATATACACATGAAAATTGTTTCCACTTTTCTCAAAAAATGGAATGAAATGAAAATAAATATTAAATAACCATTAAAAAATAATTATTATGTTATATATATTATTTATATTAATAAAATACATCCTTATTACCATCTATGAAAAAATAAAATGAAAAATATTTCACATCGCTACGTGGAGGTGGTTTTCCACACATACACATGAGCGACGTTATTACTTTCTAACAGATTGGAAGATAATAAGTTATATGTGATATTATATTTAAAAAAGTTTTTTAGTTTATAAATATCATATATATTCATTAATTTTAACCTTAATTCCTTCCATGTAAAGCATAAGTGAAAAATGAATCACATAGCTTCGCGAGGCGGTAATCCGCTGTACACATGAGCGATGCTATCGTATCACCCACAGAATGGAAAGTAAAAAGGTATATGTGATATCATAATTAAATAAGTATAATAATTATATATATATATATATCATATACATAAGTTAAATCCATCCTTATATCCTTCCTTGAAATATGGTGATGAAAAACGAATTACATCAGTTTGCGAGATGGTAGTCCGCCACACACATGATCAATGGTTTCATTTCCTATTTGATGGAAGTGGAGATGGATATAGGTTATAAAATTAAAAAAATAAAATCTAATTATATATTTAATACTGGTTTTATTATATTATCATAGTTTAATATTATTTTAAGTAGGTGGAATAAGAAATAAAACAAATTTACGTGTTTAAGAATTTTACCTCTTCTTCAGAGAGCCTCTTTAGGTTTATACCTAAAGCCTTATTATGAGGGATTTCTAATAAAAATAATTCCTCTAGGATATGGGTAAAAAATTAATGAAGATATTTGGGTAGGCATTTCATAAACCAAAAGGTTTTGGAAGTGTGGATATGGGAGGAGAGGGGGTGGCATTTTATAAGTTGGGGAGAGGACACTCATGGATTTTTTGAAAAGATAAAGTGACACCCATGTTTTCTTCATGATACAAGACTAAAAAATGGGTCATTATCAAACCTTATAGGTTATAAAGTCTAAATATGTCTATAAAATCTGTTTTAGACAAGTGTTAGATCATTTTTAACCCTTATCCTCTCAGTTTAACCCTCCATAAACCTGTTTTCACCATAATCACAGTAATTAATTTTTTACCATTTCACTATTCATTATATTAAAAAATTAAGTTGAAATTATTAGATAATATAAATTATTATTATTCAAAAAAATTTATCTATTTTTCCAAATTCAATTCACAGAAGTGGAAGGATCAAATTTAAAATAAAACCCATAGATGCGTCAAAAAATGGTTTTTACAAAGAATTTTTTTCAAAAGTTTAAAAAAAAATTTATATAAAAATTCAATATTAAATTGATTAAAATTATATCAATTAGTTAAATTTTAATATAATTGTTCTAATTTTACTTGAAAATTAATTTAAAATATAATTCATCCTTATAAATAATTTAAATAAAAAATGCAGTTTTCAATAAAAATCTTTATTTTTCACTGTTTATAAAAAATTTATATTTTCAGAAAAATATTAAAAAATCACCCAAAGATAATTTTTACATTTATATTTAAAAATTAATTTTATCTTTTAAAATAAAGTTTCTAAAATTGTTAAAAAATAATTTTAAATTATGTTCACAAAGCGCGACTAAGCCATATTTTAGAAAAATATAGTTTTTTTCAGAAACCATTTCATTTTTATGTAAGATTGTTCTTATTTTATTTATAATAAATAGATAAACATTTAATTTATTTTATAAATGTATAAATAATTTAATTTTCATAATTTAGTTAGTTCTATTCATACCCGCCAATTTAATGACTAGGTTATAATGATCATGTTTAAATAATAATATTTTAATAGAGTATCACGTTTCGTTTAAACCCAATGTTTAATTCATCATAAGATATAAAATATATTGAATTTATTTAAAAATAAATATTTTTTAAAGTATTTGGATGTTAAATTCTATTCTAATCTTGTTGTTTTATGTCATATACGCTATCCAAGATAATGTTCCTCTTTTAAAATCTCATGGCGTTACATTTCCTAATCAAACTAAGTACTCTAGGATGAGGGTAGGGAAGTAAGGAAGATATTTGAATAATTATTGGTTGAGAAAAATATATTTGGGAGTGTGAAGAATATTGGAGAGGGGGTGGTCTTTTATTAATGGGGGAGAGGACATACTTGAAATTTTTGAAAATAATTATTTGTACCCACATTTTTCACATGCCACAAGGGTAAAAAATGAATCATTATCAAACCTTAGAGTAAATAAGGATTAAGTATGTCCATAAAATGGGTGTTGGAAAAATTTTAGGCCATTTTTAACTCTTATATTCTTAGTTTAAACTCCCGATAAATCCATTTTCACCTTAACCACTGTAATTAATTTTTACTATTTTCACTTTTTTATTATGATAAAAAATTAAGTTAAAATTATTAGATAATATAAATTATTATTATTATAAATATTAAATCCATTTTTATAAATTCAATTCACATTATTGTAAGAATTAAATTTAAAATAAAACCCACAGGTGTGTCAAAAAAATGGTTTTTCTAAAAAAGAACTTTCAAATGTTTACAAAGTTTTTAAATTAGAATTCATTATGGAATTGATTTCAATGAACAAAATTAATTAAATTTTAATATATTTTAACTAAATTTACATTAAATCCAATTTAAACATATTTTAAATTCATAAATAATTTAAATTTGTAAATAATTTAAATGAAAAGATAGTTTTCAATAAAAATCAGTATTTTTCACTATTCATTATAAAAATTAATCTTTTCAAAAAATTCTCCAAAATTAACCCAATGATAATTTTTAAATTTATATTTAAAAATTAATTTTATTTTTTCAATTTAATTTTAGAAAATTTGAAAAAATTAATTTTATATTATGTGCGCAAAGCGCGACTAGACCGCCTTTTAGAAAAATTCAGTTTTTCAGAAAACATTTATTTTTCTTTCAAATGGTTCCTATTTAATTTCTAGTAAATATATAACGAATGAGTTTATTTTTTACATGTATAAACCATAAAATTTTAATAATTTAGTTATTCATATTCATACCTACCAACTTAATGTTTAGGTTATAATGGTTATATTTAAATTGCAATATTTTTATAGAGTATCATGTTTCATCTAAAATCAGTGTTGCATGTATCACTAGCTATCAAAGAGATTGTATTTATTTAAAAAGGAAAAATATTTTAAGGTATTAGTGTGTCACATTCTCTTATAATCTTAGTGTTACATGTCATATATTTTATCGAAGATGATGCTCCTATTTTGAAATCTCAGGGCGTTACAGTGGACATGTACTCAAAGAGACACCCTGTGTGGGGGGAACATGACCATGTAAGGCACATGGATGGAGCCCATGTATGGTTCATGTCTAGATTCCATGTGGGGTACTTTTCCAGAGGCCATACCGAGTACATAGATAGGAACCTAATGTGAGATTCATGTCGTTTATGAGTGAAACAAGCCATGTACTTGGGAAGTATATTCTGGGTCAAGTAATAGTATACGACTGGAGAAGGATGCTAGGGTTACATGTTTTGTACATGAGGTACATGTAGTATACTCTCCCCTTGAAGGTTCTTTGTTTGTTTATTTACCCTAGATATGGAATTGGACTTGCGGGTTGTCTGTTATGAGTGTTTTCCTATGCAGAAAATGATGGTAAGGACTGTGAGGTGATCCACGGTCGTTAGTGGAAAGTTTTAGAGATTATTTGGATGGTTTGAAGTTACCGGGAGGATTAATTTTAAGTTCTTGGTCTATAATTCTCCTAAGGGGTGAGTGTGACATGAGGCACGAGTGAGGTTTGTGCACTTGTTGGTTGACTTGGCATGAGGATGACAAGGGTTTTAGTTTGAGGTTCTTTTGGATAGTTCTTGCAAGGCGGGATTAGGTAGTTTCTTGGATGGGTTTTATTAGTTACTTTCTTGAGGTTGTTCAATTATAGCCTTTGGTATAGGGTGACACCGTGGGGTGTTGATTATGACTTGGTGTCACTGAGTAAAAATTAATATGGGTCTAAGGGAGTTGTTGAAGTTTCCCTCATAGGCATAATGTTACTTGGGGATATGTTATATGCTAGATAGGACAACTGATATTTTTTACGATAGGATTGGACTAAATTTTTTCTTAAGCTAAAGGATCCCCCCTATAGGGTTTCCTATTTCTATTATAGTCTAGGTAACCATTGAAGGTACCCCATGCCCCATTTTGAATTTGAGGTGGTTGGTGATAGTTTCAATGATTTTGGATAGTGAGTTTGGGTGTTTTAAGATGTAATAGAACTAATTATAGTAACCTAGTGATGGATTATATTTTATTACATTGAAATAGATACAAGGGATCTCACCACACAAGATCGATTAGTTTATCAGTCTTATAAAACTAGATACACACATGATCCCTTTATTACATTGGAAATATAAAATACATTGCATAAAAACATTCTTATATCTTTGATATTATTCATAATATCCTCCTTTATGTCCTTTGGAAAATAAATAAAATTAATGTTGTGATCAGATTCTAATTAAGGGTTATGTACAATAGAATCTATCACGAGTAATTAAGGAATAATCAATATGGAAAGGTAAATAACTAAAAACACATGACATTTAATCAATAACTTGAGTCCAAAATGCATCCAGGGATGATATAAATGAAGTAATATCATGGATAATAATAAATAAATTCTCAATGAAGGAAGTACATACTATTGGATTTCATGATCTTAGACATTATTATATCTCTACCTTCAAGACCTTGTTTTAAGAAAATTTAGAAGTATGGGTAAAGACATATTTATTTTGGCCAACCAATTTATCTCATGAGTCCTATAGATGAATTAAGGGGATATATAATTCTGATCCCCAACCATCACTACATATCCAATGCATTCTTAATATATCAAATGATTGATTTAATTCATGAACAATATTCCTTATCAACAATTACCCGCATTGAGTAAAGAATATAGAATATCAATATTTCCCAATTTATTCAAATAACATTCAAAGTAAAACACCATATAGAAAAATGGTATATGGTCTAATAAATAATATTATCCATGATAAAAATAATATGTATATTTGAGGTAAATTTAATGTTCAGTGATCACAATAAAGTGAATGTTTCAATAGAAAGTTAATAACCACAAAATTAAAAAGATGACCTTCAATTCGTTAGAAAATACATGTGTTGAAATAAATTAATTTCATTTGGATAATAAAAGAAAAAATTCCTCAAAATATTTATCTTTTTAATACCTTTTAAAATTTTATAATAATCTAAAGAGTATAAAATTTTTATAGCGGTGGGAAATTCCATTAACATCGTACAATTAAAAAAACATTCATTTTGAAATTTTTATAAAGAAAGTTGAAAATGACCCCTTTTGGGAAAAATTATAAATATTAATTTTATACCATGTAAAAATTCAAGGATAACTTGAAATATCCTTTATGAATCATTTTTTATAAATAAAAATGATTTACATAAAACAATTTTAAGAAATATAGATATGGAAGAAAAATATACCCGATCAAGTAGAGAAATAAGATCAAATTTTCTTTTAAAAATTACTCTTGAAAGAGTAACTTTAATTGAATCATTAATCATCATTAATAAATATATATTCATGTTAAATAACTCAAAGTTTCAATATATACACCTTATAAATGTAAATAGGTGCATATTACCAAATATGTCTCAATGAAGTAGAAATTGTGATAAAATCCCTTACCTCATGTTTCCTCTTAGTTGATCATGATTTAACCTCATTTATAAAAGTTATAAGATTTTTATTAATTTATAAAAGAATCATATTAATATTTATAATATCATATATGATCCTATTATAATATGTGTTCACCTGTTTGTAAACAATCTTTCATTATTATCATTGTTTTGGGTGTCAACTGCTTTATTTTCTCATACCTGTTTTGTTACAGAAGTTACAATACTTGTAATTTGATTATAGTTACATGCTCTAAATAATGTTAATAATGATATAAATATCATATATATACATTAAATATATCCTTATTAACTTCCATGTAAATTAGAAATGAAAAACGAATCACATCGCTTTGTGGAGGTGGTAGTCCACAAGTACGCAACATTATCATTTTCCAATGGGTTGGATGGTAAAAATGTATATATGATTTTAAAATTATATAAGAATATTTATTTTATAAATATAATATATATATTTATTAGTTATATATTTATAACCATCCAAGTAAAGTGGATATGGAAAATAAATTACATCACTATGCAGAGGCGGTAAACCATATGTACATACACGCAATGTTTTCACTTTTCATAGGATAAAAGAGAGATAGAAAATGATTATTACATAATAATAAAAACATCTCAATATGTTTATTATATTATATTTATTATTTTAGTATGGTTTTAATATATTTAGATAAAGTTGAAGAAGAAAGAAATTTGAAAGAGTCGGTAAAGATGATTACCACTCCTTTGAAAGAGCTCCTTTAGATCTTCTATTAAGGGACATAGGGTTGGTATTTCAGAAGAAAAAAACCTCTAAAAATTATATAAGGATTTTTATAAGAGAATTGAGTAGGTATTGGTTGATCTATATGACTCAGATTATTGTAAATAATTGAGATAAATAGTGTCCTTTTATAAGTGAGAGGAGTGGTATTCTTGGAATTTCTTAAAATATTAAATTAATACAAAATTATTTTTACCTCCAAAAGGATCTAAATTGATATATTTTGAAGATAATGTGAGTATGAGTCTAAATAATCTTATAAAAATAAAATTTGGAAAAGTTTGGGTTCTGTTTTTACCCTTATCTTTTAGTTTTAACCCTCGTTAACCCTTTTGACAATTACCATACTATTAAGGTTCTCTATCCTTTAAGGGTCAAGAATGTTACCATAAAATGAAAAACAATAAAAATGGATCATGGTTAATGTTTAAAACCATATATAATTCATTTGGATAAATATAATATTTTTATGAATTTTAAATCATTTAATAAAATATTATTCATTATAAAATGTCATTAATGTCATTTTAACACTATTTATTTAATTTGACTTTAAATATATAAATACAAAGAGATAATTATAATATAATCCTTTAAAAATAAATTTCATGTTATATTTATCTAAACAATTCATGGAACATAATAATTCTTTCAAATTATATTATTTTTAGTATTTTTAAAGTCATTTATTTTATTTTTATATTAAATAAATAAATGTTATGTCAGCGTTGTGAAAAAATTTAAGGTAATTATTTCATCGATGAAAATTATAAATAAATTTCCATGATAGAAAAATAATTTATATTTAAAATTAATATTTATAATCAAACATAAGTTGTATTTATCTATATCATAAAATATTATAGATATTAAAAGGAGAAAAGTAACATTTTTGTCTTTATCTATCACTTAAATATTATAAAGGTAAAAATCATATTTAAATCAAAAATGGCCATATTTTTGAATTTTTGATGATTATAAATTAAATATACTCATAAAACGAAATTGAGGAAAGTTTTGGGTTGATTTTTAATGTCTTATCACATTATTTTTAACCTCAATTACCCAATTTACCTTTACTATGGTGATAATTATTGAACAAAAATAAAAGGGACCTATTTAATTTTTTTAAATCCTTATTCAAAAAATGAAATAAAATTTTAAATATTAAATTTCAATAATTTACATAAATTAATTTAAGATTAAAACGCAAAACGCAACAAAAAACGGTTTTTTAGAAAAATACCCTTTCAAGTATAAAAATGTTTTTATACCAAATTAAATTATAAAATTAATTAAAAATAAAATAATTAGATTATTAATAATATAATTGAAATAATTTTTATTTGAAAAAAATGTAACTTTTTTAAATTCTTGAAACAAAAAAAACATTTTTAAATAAAAAGCAGTATTTTTCACTATTCCTTGAAACAAACTTTCCAGAAAAATCCAAAAATTCACATTAATATATTTTTCATATATTTATTTAAAAAATGAAGTTAATTTAATAAATTAAATTTTATGAAATTTATTAAAAAATAACTATATCATTTTCTTATAGAAAGTAATAAAAATCATTTTCGAAGAAAACATATTTTTGAAGAATAAAATGACTACTAAAAAATTGAATGTTCTTTTACTAATAATTAATCAATAAATTTGTATTGAGTACGAAATTAATATATATTTTATAATATGGTTATTATTATTAATATATTTCAATTCAATGACTATCTTATAATAATCATATTTAAATAATACTATTTCATGGTTCGTTTAGTGCATGTTGTATATGCTATCGAACACAGTGTTCTTTTAAAAGTTTAGGATATTATATTATTCCCTCATATAAAAATTTAATTCTAAAATTTTTAATGCATATTACCTTATAGAAAAAATAGGCTTGTTCTTCTTTATAACATACTTAGGTTCCCACATTACTTCATCTATTTATGATTTCTCCAAAGTACCTTTACCAACCAAGTCATTTGATTCCTCAACACTTGCTCTCTAGTGTCAAGAATCTATATAGGATATTCATAGTATGATAGATCAGGTTCTAGTTCTATTTCATATGAGGTGAGTACCTGTGTTGGGTCTAGAATATACTTCCTTAATTAAGAGTTATGAAACACATCATATAATTTAGAGAGGCATGTTGCATTTCCAATCAGTAAGCCATATATTCAATTATTTCTAGAATTTAAAAATATTTGTTGTACTAGGGGCTTATTTTTCCATTATTACTGAACCTTATAACACCCTTCTATGGTGGTAATTTCAAGAAAATGTGAAATATCACTTGAAATTCCAAATCTTTCCTTCTATTATTAAAAAAACTCTTTACCTTCATTGAGATTCTTTAATATGAGTTTGAATAACCTTTAACTTGCTATTGTATCCTCAAGAATATATAGAACTATAAGTTTTCTTTCACCAAATTCTTCCCAAAAAGTTTGAGTATGACATATCTTTCTATATAATTCTTTATACAATGACAATTTATTACTTGAATGGAAAATATTGTTGTAGTCAAACTACACCAAAGGTAAATACCGATCCAACATACCTTGAAAGTAAAGTGAGTATGAAATCAACATGCATTCCAAAGTTTTAATAGTCCTTTTGGACTATCCATCAGTTTGAGGGTGATAGGCAGTGCTCAAATGAATCTTAGTATCCATATCCTTATAAATAATTTCCCATAATTTCAATGTAAATCGTAGATCATGATAAAAAAAATTGAAATAGGTGCACCATGAAGTCTTACATATTCATTAATATAGATCATTATGAGGAAATCAAGTAGTAAATATTCTCTTATAGTGAGGAAATGTGCAGATTTGATAAGGCAATCAACAATAACCCATATTACATCATTCCTTCTAGTATTTTTTGGTAATACAGTGACAAATTCCATAGTAATTTCATACCATTTCGACATAGGAATAGGTGGAGGTTGAATGATTCCTCCAGGATGCTATCTATCAACCTTAACTTATTGAAAAACTATGCATTTTGAAACATAATCAATAATTTCACACTTTATATTTTATTTAAAAAAATATTCCTTCAAATATCTATACATCTGTTTCTACGAGGATGTATAGAGAAATTTGAGCTATGAACATCATCTAATAATTACATTTTTAGCTCAAGTATAAATGGGACATATAACCTCTTTACAAATTTCAGAATTCCATCTTCATATAAGAAGTATTCCAATCTCCCATCATTCATGGATTTAATTTTATTTTGAATATTATCATCACTAGGTTGAGAACTTTTTATCTTTTCTAATAAAGATGGTTTGAAAATCATTTGAAAAAGGAGTGATGTTTCCCCCTCCTTAATAATTCCTATATCCATATTTACTAAATCTATAAACATAATATCTCTCTCAATATTCATTTTGGTTAGAACTCCATAATCTTTCCTACTAAATGCATCCATTACCTTGTTTTCATTCCCTGGGTGGTAGTGTGTTGAGAAATCCTAATCCTTGAGTAGCTCAACCCATCGCCTTTGCCTCATGTTGAGATCTTTAAATGGAAATATGTATTTTAAATTCTTATGATTTATGTATATCTCATATATTTCACCATAGAGATAATGTATCCATATCTTCCAAGAAAATATTACAGCTTCCAACTCAAGATCACGAGTTAGATAATTCTATTTATAAGCCTTTAACTTCCTTGATGCATATGTAATAAATTTATCATTACGCATAAGGATAAAACCAATTACATTCTCCAATTCATAACTATATATCCCAGATCCATCATTTCCTGATAGTAGAGTTAGAATCAGAGCATTCACTAATCTCTTATTAAATTCTTCAAAAAATTCTTCACATTCCTTCATCTATATGAAATGAACCTCTTTATAAGTAAGATTGGTTAATGAGTTATCCAATCAAGGAATTTTTTGAAAAAATCATTCATAGTAACCTACAAAACCAATGAAACTATGTGCCTCAGTTATGTTCGTTGGTCTAGGAAATTCTTTGACTATTTTTTTATTTGAAATATCAACTGAGATTCCATCTTTCGATATAATGTGGCCAAGAAAATAAACTTTTTTAAGAAAGAATTCAAACTTTTTAAATTTACTATATATATCTTTTCTTCTAAGAGTCTCAATAATGATTTGAAAATGATTCTCATGATCCTAATAGATTTTATATTACACCAAGGTATAATCAATAAATACCACAAAAAAATTATCAATACATTCCTTAAAATATATTTTTCATTAGATACATAAAAATATAGGGTGCATTAGTTAATCCAAATAAAATCACCATGAACTCATAATGTTCATACCTCATTTAGAAACCTGTCTTCAGAATATCTTCCTTATTTACTTTCAAATGATGATACCTATAATGAAGGTCAATCTTTGAAAAATATCTAGTTTCATGAAGTTGATCTAATAATTCATAAATGTGAGGTAATGGATACTTGTTCTTTATCCTAATAACATTGGTTTCCCTATAATCAATAGAGAGCCTCATAGATCTATCTTTATTCTTAATTAAAAAATAGGGTCTCCCCAAGGTGAAACATTATGGAATATAAATCCATTTTCACACAAATACTATAGTTTCTTTTTAAACTCCACTAACTCCACAGTTTTCATTATATAGAGAGTCTTTGATTTAGGTATTGTATAAGGTATCAAATAAATGGAAAACTCAACTTCACATTCTAGTGGGTGTCCAGGTAATTACTTAGGAAATATATCAATGTATTGCCAAACAATATTTAAATATTCAATTTGAATATCACCTTGTTCATACATATGTTGTATATTCTATTACTTCTTTATAATCTCATTCAAAAGAGCTACTAGAGGTATATATATACACGAATCAAATGATAAAGTATCCCCTCTAACGATAAGGAATTATACATCTTCATCACGAATCATAATTTCCTTTTCATTTCAATAAATTTTTTCATTATATTTTTAAATACAATCCATACCAAGGATTATGTCAAAATCAACCATAGGTATAATAATAAAGTTTTCAAATAGGGGATGTATATGGATTATAATGGGAACTGACTGACACATCCTTATTGTTCTGAAATTTCAAATAGGGGTTTTACTAAAAACTACCTTCTTAAAGTTATAGGGAAATATCTAATTTTATTGGAAAAACTGGAAGATATAAAAGAGTGTTAAGATCCATAATCAAATAAACCATTAACTATATTTGAGGCTATGATTAAAGTTATTACCACCACATCATTGGGAACTTCAATCTCAGCTGTAGTGACTGAATAAGCTTGGCCTTCTCCCTTCATCCTATTTTATGGTATATTCCCTTGATGCTTGGTGAATTGGTGTGAATAATTCCCCATTTATCTATATTTTAAGAACTATAAATTATTGATTTATTTCTTCCCCTTGCATTCATTAGCCAAATGACTCTTATCTATAAAATTGTAACAAACTCCCATTCCCTTCAAGAATTTTCCAAAACATTTCTTTCTATAATTTTCACATGATCGGAATTGATTTGTTACTATATTATTATTTGAAGCTTTAACTTTTTCATGGTTCTCAGTTGACCTCTACTTATCTTTATTTCCCTTGAAGATATGGGATATACTAAATTCTTTCTCAGTTTTTATGGCACATAATACTATTTCATCACATGATGAAATTTTTTGAGAAACCAGTACTGTAGAGACCCGAAGCTTGACATACATGGACATTACATTAATTTTGCGGAATACTTAATACATAACAAATAGACACACAAGTACTATAATAGTTTAGTGACTTTGGAAACTCAGAATAAAATATTCTAATCGTGGTGAAAGATCTTCAACATATCCCATAAAGATATTACCCTTTTTTTTCCTTACCTAAAACCTTTCTTTATATCCTGGGGAAAAGAAAACATAAAAAGGGTGAGCTCAAATTCTCAGTAAGGGTAATCATGGATAAAATAAAACATACTATATTCATTTGAACTTAAAAACATGAACATAATGTTTAAACATCAAAATCTTGAGCAATGACATAAAACATGGAAGTACGTAAGGAATAGATCATAAAGAAACATTAAGAATGATAAAATATCATGGGAATAAAACATGTAATTGTGGAAACCATTAAGCACATGATATGATTTCCATATTATCCAAGGCATTGCTGCCAAGACCATCTTAGTGGATAAAGTCCCTTTCTGAATCGAGTTCACTCCTCGTTCTAGTCCTGTATTACTGAACCAATTTAACTTGCCATTCCAGCCATGTCTATCTCATGAGATATAAATCTTTACCCAATGCATTGGAGGGAGATATAGGTCCCACCCATCTCATATTGAAATCATTATTTCGTGTGCCACAATATAAACATACATCATTCATAATAACCCAATGAATAAAATGGGTTTCATAAACACCATCCCATCATAACATAATCCATATAAAAGAAATGGATATAATTTCATAATAAGAAAAGTGAAACCATGTAAATCATAGAGACATTATACTTAAAACATACACATATTAAATAATTTCATTTTATAAGGAAAATGGTTTTGATAAAACACTTGAAATGAATTCTTGAGGAAAATATCCTTTCTTCTTTAAAATAATTTTCTTTTCAAAAAATGTCATGCATTTTTAAAAGAAAAGGATTTTCTTGAAAATAGTCATGAAATATTTTTGAGGGAGCTTCATGAAAATCAATCTTTAAAAATCCGTTTGTGCCGTATAAGTTAAAAAACATTCTTCTCGTACTTTTTCCGGAAAAGTCAAAAAGTACCTCGTACAAAAAACGACAAAATATTCCTTTCATATACTTTACTAAAAACTCATTGAAGGGTAAAATTGGATTTAAACAATTGTATTTAGATGGAAACAATATTACATATTGAGGTAACATGGATGTGGATGATAAAATACACCCTAGTAAATACGTACGAATAAGCAATCTCAGATAAAAATGAGATTTACAAAATTATCCCTTACCTCATGTCTGATATACTTCGTATGTATCCGAACCTCCTGTATAATGATTTAAATAAGGTCATTTACTTATTAAATAATCATATTCATTGTTATTATATCATATATGGTTCACTTATGACTTTATATTACATGTTATTTTGTAAATTCCATGTTAAAGAGCGTTTTGGGTAAAATCGTTTCATTTGTCGTTCGTGTTTTGACTTTTAATTATTCATATGATTAATTATATCATGATTACTTAATTCCAGAATATAAAACATGATTTATATATAATATATATTCAGAATATACATATATATAATATATCGATAAATGGAAAGAAATACACCGTTCATGGATACGGTAGGCCGTACGTACGCATGAACGCTGTTTTCGTTTCCTTATTGAGTTGAATGGAATTAAGTAGATGACATACATATATATATATACATAAATAAAGTTTCTTTATAATGTCATATATTTCATTATTATTGCTTATATATACTTTATAATCATTCTTAAATGGTTAACATGGAGAATGAATCTCATCGCGTCGTGGAGACGGTAGTCCGTATGTACGCACGAGCGATGATATCGTTCCCATAATTATTGAATTGAATTGGATAGGATGATACAATATATAATAATCAGTATGATGTTATAATAACTATGTATACTTATTATTTACACCATTATTCCCATCCAATTAAGGTGGTGTTGGAAAAACAGATTACACCACGGCGTAGAGACGGTATTCCGTACGTACGCACGCGCGGTGATTTCGTTTTCCGTAGGATGGATAGATGGTGAAATAGGGTTGTTTAATACTTATAATAACATATCAGTATATGAGTGATACTTATGTTATTACTTCATAATGAAACAACTAAATAAGAATAAGTAGAAGAAGAAATAAAGTTGAAATAATCGGTAACAGACATTACATCTTCTTTGAAGCGCCTATTTGAGACCTCCTCTTAGGGAACTAAAATTGGTTTTTGAAGAAGACCAGGACCTCTAGGATGTTTATAGAGAAGTGTAGAAGAGAATTTGGCAGGGGTTGTCCGAGCTTGAAGGCTCAAAGTGGTGTGAGTAAGAGAGGGAGGAGGTGCCCTTTTATAAGGGAGGAGAGGGGCACTTTTGGAAAACTAAAAATATTATTTTATTATAAAGTCATATTCGGTTTTAAATAGCTCCAAATTGATTTATTTAGAAGCTAAGGTGGGTATGGGTCGAAATAATCTCATAAAATAGAATTTAGACAAGTTTAGGTTCCTATTTTAACCTTATCATTTATATTTAACTTTAAGTTAGATAATTTTACTTTTACCGTGTCTTTTTGTGTTCTTACACTATAAGGTTAATAAACTTACTATAACAAGCCAAAAGAACCAAAAGTTGTTTATTATTAATATATATAACCTTATCTAAGTCATTTTGCCAAACCTTAGATTTTTAGGAATAAAATAACAATTAATAATATAATATTTGTTTTAAAAACTATTTTATGTCAATTTTGACACTATTTAGTAATTGATTTTTGTGAAACTCATAACAGAATGATTACTTTGAAAAAAGTTAATTAAATCAATACTAACATGTCATATCAACATAGAAAATTAGTTTAATTCATAAAAAGTCTCAAATTACATTTATTTGGGTATTTATAACATCAATTATGTCAATATTTCATTAATAAAATAATTACTGCATCATTATTGTGTCATAAAAAAATTAAATTATTTAATGTATAAAAATTAAAAATTAAATATCATTATGTAGGAAATATTTTTATATTTCTAATGAATATTTATAGTCTAATTTATCTTATGTATAACCCTATATTAAAAATGATTTACTTATTAAACTTTGATTTTAACTATTTTAACCCTTCTTTAAATAAATTAATAATAAATGTCCTAATCTAATCAAAGTGGGACTAAATGGTCATATTTTATTCATAAGGTTGTTTTTGGTCGAATTACACTTATCCAATAGAATTAGGACATGTTTTAGGGTAATAATAATATCATTTTTACTCTTAATTACCCTATTTACTTTTAATCGTGGTAAAAAAAAGTAAAAAGTTACTATTCACCAAAAATTATTTTCATCTCATTGAACCAGATTTTACTTACTGACATCAACCGTGTCTCTCGGATTTTTGAAATTCTACTCACAGAAGCGGTAAAATTAAGTTTTATGAAAAATTCATTTTTTTAACTACCACTTAGTGGTTTCACTATTCATCAAAAAATGAAAGTTTCAGAAAAATACCAAAAATTAGGCCTAAGCTATATTTGATATTATGAACTCAAAAATTATGTCTATTTTACCAAATTCAAAACATATCAGTTTCATTAATTAATTTAAAAAAATAATTCCCATCGTCAAAACAAATAGCGTGTTCTTAAGAGATAATAACTATCAAAAGATTGACACTTGTTTATGTCTGGTTTAAATGTGAAATTACATCCAATGACCAACATTGTATTAAATTTTAAAAATATATTCTAAATATACTTTAAAACCACTCAAATTAATAATTTATCACTATTAATTATTTCTATTAAAAAGGTTGTTTTTAATAAATATTTAGTAATTTTCATTATTCATCAGAAAATGAAAGTTATCTGAAAAGTACCAAAATTTCACCCTAAGCTAATTTCGATATTCCGAATCCAAAAATGAAGTCCATTTTAAAAGATAAAATTTATAAAATTTCAAAAAGTGTGTATTACTATTCATAACGGCTAGTTCATAATAATATTATAATAATATCTCATTTATTGAAACTCGGTATTGCGTACTACACACGCTATCGTGGAAGGTCACAATTGTGTGTAATGAAAGCCAAGTCAGGGATGTGTGTAGTGCAAGCTCCTTTTGGTGTAGCGTACAACACAAGACATCAATAAAATTAAAAAGAATATTTTTCATAAAATCTCAGGGTGTTACATTCTACCCTCCTTAAAATGAATTTCGCCCTCAAAATTCGTCGGGGTTATAAATGGTTTACTACTCGAAAGTTTCTTTAATAGAAACCCACATCGTAAAAAGGAATACCAAAACTTGGTTTTAAAAACAAAAGTATGAAACGTTACAGTTACCCAAATTAACTAATCATTGGGTTTCTACATAGGAGAACATAGGTGAAAATATGGATATGGAAGAGAAATATAACCATAATGTTCTGATGGAGAGTGGTAGAGAACATGGCTATGAAAAAGACAACAATCACAAAGCCATAAATTTGTGATGATCTAGGGTACCATCTGATTCGTCGGATATAAGGGCACTAGGACAACATTTTTGGTTTTCAAGATCATTTCCCTAAAGTTGAAGAATTTGAATTAGAATAAATACTTACTACAATCTCACTATTGTTCATGCCTTGAACAATTTCCACTTCATATCTTAAAGAAATGAAGTTGAATTTGTTATTCGTGAAGTGTTAGCAGATCATGTGATAGAATGACGGGTCATTCCATCTGTCTCAAACAAAAGGTTAGAAAAAGTTATTAAATATACATAAGTCGATCTATAGTGATATTAATCATATATGATTCCTAAAATGGACTTATACTTCATATATCATACTTCTTAATATAATAAAACTAGTTTCTACTAAACAAGGACTTCCTGTAGGCTAGTGGTAGGCGATAAAGGCCAGTCGCACTTCAGTTGTGGGTTCGATTCCCACAGCCTTGTCCGACGCAATGGGCTGTCACCCATCCTGCAGGTTGTCCTTTTTCTAAAACTAAATTACTATAACATCCCATAAATAATATCGAAAAAACTTCTATCCTTAAACAATACTAACTTATGTACAACATAATCCATTCCAATCTTTAGGCTTATCCAAAATACTGCTGTCCAATCTCATATTATAGTGAAAACGATTACCAAATAGTTCATACAACTAGCATGTTAATACCATCATTGATCCCCATATATCATGAGATATGTCTTGTTGGTCACATTCCAAACATTCGAAGGCATTAATCATGTATTCTCTTGAAAAAAATGAATACCCATTGAATCTTAGTGAAAACATGAGTGCTGTCAAAAGTTAACTATTTTCACATACCAAAACCTCAAACCATGATATAAATATTTACTTATATCAGTCATGAGCTCATGAATACTTTCAAACATTTCATTTTCTTGTTTTACCTTCATTATGTGCATATCATCTTTTTTTCCAAAAATATCTCAATCACTTTCCATGGTTACCAGTACCATAAAATTATTGAAAACCACAATAGACCAATAAATAAATATTCCAATATTCCACGATACTATATACAACATTATTTTGGAATTCCATTACATAAACACTTAATCATTCCACCACATCGTTGTCATATTCAACATCTCCAATAGTGATCATATGTGACTTCCCTTTGTCCTTTTCCTTAAGTGGTTGCTCATGTCGATCATCACTAACCCTTGGATTAGGGAATTTATTAGCATAATGCCCCATTTCCTTGCACTTGAAGCATTGAAGTGTTGTTGGTGGGTTCTCTGCAGTCTTTTCTTTATTCACATCATTAGAAACCCTTTTTCCATTACTTCGACAATCAGCTGCTTGATGACCTTCTTTTCCACACTTAAAACATTTTCTAGTCCCTTTAAGACAATCTCCACCATGCTTCTTTACACACTTTGAGCATAAGGAAACATTCATATTATTTTCACCATTATTCTGAGATTTCTCCTTGAACTCCATCTTTCATTTCTTGTCAAAACTATGAGATGGATAAGTAACACCAACTTCCATTTCTACCTTGATAGAACAACGCACAATTTCTTCATATCTACTGAAGTCTATTATAGCTAATGACCTTAGAAGATTTGGTTTTAAGCCACTGAAGAATCGATAGATCTTACTCTTAGGTTGGATAATAATACCAGAAGAATACCTTGCAAATCTTGTAAAATTTGCTTCATAGGTACCAACAGATTCATCATCCTTTTGCTTTAGTTCAAGAAAATCCTTCTCCATCTTTGTTCGGAGAATATGAGGGAATTACTTATTGAAAAAAAAGTTCTTGAACTCATCCCATTCCATGGAATCAATTTCATCTCATTGCCTCGTATTCTTGATAAGATTCCACCATTGATCAGCTTCAACTTCCAAACGATATACTGGTAAGATGACTTTATCATGTTCTGAACATTGAAGAACTGAAAATATCTTTTCAGTGGCACTGATCCATTGTTCAGCAACAAGTGGATCAGAAGACCCACTGAAAGAAGGTGGACGTTGCATCATGAAGGACTAAATAGAATATTGTTCCCTTCTCTACTCATTTGGGAGTCCAGAATGATTCATAGCTTGTGTAAGTATAGCAATAAGATTTTGCACTCCATCTCCCATAACATTTGTTTGTTCAGGAGGACAATCATTGCATTGTCCATTGCATTGATCAACACGATTCCTTCGGGTTCCATCCATCGTCTAAAACCCAAAAAGAATAGTGTGAGAGGAAAAAATCATTCTAGGGAAAAAACATAATAAAGGGGGAGTACCTTCAATATCTAACATCTTAGGTTTAATTCTAAGATCGTTAGTGCAATTCCAGGACTATAACCTATACTAATACTTAACCTTAGGGACATCTCTAGACATACCTTATAAATATCTCTAGGGATCTCACTAAAGTTTTCGCATCCTAGTTTCCAACGGTTGACTAAAACTTTCCTCTGATACCAACTATAGAGACCCGAAGCTTGACGTACATGGACATTATATTACTTTTTCGGAATACTTAATACATAAAAAAATATACACACAAGGACCATAATAGTTTAGTGTCTTTGGAAACTCGGAATAAAATATTCTAATCATGGTGAAAGATCTTCAACATCTCCCATAAAGATCTTCCCCTTTTTTTTCCTTACCTAAAACCTTTCTTTATTTCCTAGGGAAAAGAAAACATAAAAAGGGTGAGCTCAAATGCTCAGTAAGGGTAAGCATGGATAAAATAAAACATACTATATACATTTGAACTTAAAAACATGAACATAATGTTTAAACATTCAAAGCTTGAGAAATGACATAAAACATGGAAGTACGTAAGGAATAGATCATAAAGAAACATTAAGAATGATAAAATAACATGGGAATAAAACATGTAATTGTGGCAACCATTAAGCACATGATATGATTTCAATATTATCCAAGATCATCTTAGTGGACAAAGTCCCTTTCTGAATCGAGTTCACTCCTCGTTCCAGTCCTGTATTACTGAACCGGTTTAACTTGCCGTTCCAGCCATGTCTATCTCATGAGATATAAATCTTTACCCAATGCATTGGAGGGAGATATAGGTCCCACCCATCTCATATTGAAATCATTCTTTCATGTGCCATAATATAAACATACATCATTCATAATAACCCAACTAATAAAATGGGTTTCATAAACATCATCCCATCATAACATAATACATATAAAAGAAATGGATATCATTTCATAATAAGAAAGGTGAAACCATGTAAATCATAGAGACATTATACTTAAAACATACACATATAAAATAATTTCATTTTAGATGGAAAATGGTTTTGATAAAACACTTGAAATGAATTCTTGAGGAAAATATCCTTTCTTCTTTAAAATAATTTTCGTTTCACAAAATGTCATGCATTTTTAAAAGAAAAGGATTTTATTGAAAATAGTCATGAAATATTTTTGAGGTAGCTTCATGAAAATCAAGCTTTAAAAATCCGTTCGTGCCATATAAGTTAAAAAAACATTCTTCTCGTACTTTTTCAGGAAAAGTCAAAAAGTACCTCGTACGAAAAACGAAAAAAGATTCCTTTCATATACTTTACTAAAAACTCATCGAAGGGTAAAATTGGATTTAAACAATTGTATTTGGATGGAAACAATATTACATATTGAGGTAACATGGATGTGGATGATAAAATACACCCCAGTAAATACGTACGAAAAAGCAATCTCGGATAAAAATGAGATTTGCAAAATTATCCCTTACCTTATGTCTGATATGCTTCGTATGTATCCGAAACTCATGTATAATGATTTAAATAATGTCATTGAATTATTAAAGAATCATATTCATTGTTATTATATCATATATGGTTCACTTATGACTTTATATTACCCGTTCTTTTGTAAATTCCATGTTAAATAGCATTTTGGGTAAAATCGTTTCATTTGTCGTTCGTGTTTTGACTTTTAATTATTCATATGATTAATTAGATCATGATTAATTAATTATAGAATATAAAACATGATTTATATATAATATATATTCAGAATATACATATATATAATAGATCTATAAATGGAAAGAAATACACCGTTCATGGAGACGGTAGGCCGTACGTACGCATGAACGCTGTTTTCATTTTCTTATTGAGTGGAATGGAATTAAGTAGATGACATACATATATATATATATATAAATAAATCCAGTATCTTTATAATGTCATATATTTCATTATTATTTCTTATATATACTTTATAATCATTCTTAAATGGTTAACATGGAGAATGAATCTTATCACGTCGTGGAGACGGTAGTCCGTACGTACGCACGAGCGATGATATCATTCCCATAATTATTGAATTGAATTGGATAGGATGATACAATATATCATAATCAGTATGATGTTATAATAACTATGTATAGTTATTCTTTACACCATTATACCCATCCAAGTAAGGTGGTGTTGGAAAAACAGATTACACCACGGCGTGGAGACAGTATTCCGTACGTACGCACGTGCGATGATTTCGTTTTCCATAGGATGGATAGATGGTGAAATACAGTTGTTTCATACTTATAATAAAATATCAGTATATGAGTGATACTGATGTTATTACTTCATAATGAAACAACTAAATAAGAAGAAGTAGAAGAAGAAATAAAGTTGAAAGAATCGGTAACGGACATTACCTCTCCTTTGAAGCGCCTCTTTGAGACCTCCTCTTAGGGCACTACAATTGGTTTTTGAAGAATACCAGGACCTCTAGGATGTTTCTAGGGAAGTTTAGAAGAGAATTTTGCAGGGTTGGACGAGCTTGAAGGCTCAAAGTGGTGTGAGGAAGAGAGGGAGGAGGTGCCCTTTTATAAGGGAGGAGAGGGGCACCTTTGGAAAACTAAAAATATTATTTTATTATAAAGTCATATTCTATTTTAAATAGCTCCAAATTGATTTATTTAAAATATAAGGTGGGGATGGGTCTAAATCCTCTCATATAATATAATTTAGACAATTTTAGGTTCCTATTTTAACCTTATCATTTATATTTAACTTTAAGTTAGATAATTTTACTTTTACCGTGTCTTTTTGTGTTCTTACACTATAAGGTTAATAAACTTACTATAACATGCCAAACGAACCCCAAGTTGTTTATTATTAATATATATAACCTTATATAAGTCATTTGGACGAACCTTAAATTTTTAGGAATAAAATAACAATTAATAATATAATATTTGTTTTAAAAACTATTTTATGTCAATTTTGACACTATTTAGTAATTGATTATTGTGAAAATCATAACAGAATGATTAGTTAGAAAAAAGTTAATTAAATAAATAATAACATGTCATATTAACCTATAAAATTAGTGTAATTCATAAAAAGTCTCAAATTACATTTATTTGGGTATTTATAACATCAATTATGTCAATATTTCATTAATAAAATAATTACTGCATCATCATTGTGTCATAAATAAATTAAATTATTTAATGTCTAAAAATTAAAAATTAAATATCATTATGTAGGAAATCTTTTTATCTTTCTAATTAATATTTATAGTTGAATTTATCTTATTTATAACCCTATATTAAAAATGATTTACTTATTAAACTTTGATTTTAACTATTTTAACCCTTCTTTAAATAAATTAATAATAAATCTCCCAATCTAATCCAAGTGGGCCTAAATGGTCATATTTTATTCCTAAGATTGTTTTTGGTCGAAGTACACTTATCCAATAGAATTAGGACATGTTTTAGGGTAATAATAATATCATTTTTACCCTTAATTACCCAATTTACTTTTAACCGTGGTAAAAAAAAGTAAAAAGTTACTATTCACCAAAAATTATTTTCATCTCATTGAACCACATTTTACTTACTGACATCAACCGTGTCTCTCGGATTTTTGAAATTACACTCACAGAAGCGGTAAAATTAAGTTTTATGAAAAATTCATTTTTTTAACTACCACTTAGTGGTTTCACTATTCATCAAAAAATGAAAGTTTCCAGAAAAATACCAAAAATTAGGCCTATTCTATATTTGATATTATGAACTAAAAAATGATTTCTATTTTACCAAATTCAAAACATATTAGTTTCATTAATTAATTTAAAAAAATAATTTCTGTTGTCAAAACAAATAGCGTGTTCTTAAGAGATAATAACTATCAAAAGATTGAAACTTGTTTATGTCTGGTTTAAATGTGAAATTACATCCAATGACCAACATTGTATTAAATTGTAAAAATATATTCTAAATATACTTTAAAACCACTCAAATTAATAATTTATCACTATTAATTATTTCTATTAAAAAGGTTGTTTTTAATAAAAATTTAGTATTTTTCACTATTCATCAGAAAATGAAAGTTATCCGAAAAGTACCAAAATTTCACCCTAAGCTAATTTTGATATTCCGAATCCAAAAATGAAGTCCATTTTAAAAGATAAAATTTATAAAATTTCAAAAAGTGGGTTTTACTATTCATAATGGCTAGTTCATAATAATATTATAATAATATCTCATTTAGTGAAACTCGGTATTGCGTACTACACACGCTATCGTGGAAGGTTGCAATTGCGTGTAATGCAAGACAAGTTAGGGATGTGTGTATTGCAAGATCCTTTTGGTGTAGCGTACAACACAATACATCAATAAAATTAAAAAGAAAATTTTTCATAAAATCTCGGGGTGTTACAAGTACCCTTTAGAGGTTTGGATCAAGGCCTTTAAAGAGATTGGAAATATTTCTCTCTAGATCATGTAAATAATATATAGTATAATAGTATTATAAATATATACTCATACTCCACAAAAATTTCTTCCTCATTTTTCTTTAAACTAAGGAACTTTATCTTTATTTCAGTCCATTGCTCATGAGGGAAATATTTATCAAAGAATATCGCTTTAAAATATTTATACTCTATATATTATATTTCTTCTTCATCCCTATAATTATTGGTCAATTACCACCATTTATTATTATCACATCTAAGATAATACATTTCCAATATAACCTTTTCCCTTTTATTGTATCCTAAGGTGTGAAATATCTTTTCAATAAACTTGATCCATTGCTCATATACCTCTGTATTGGTAGTTAAACTAAAATGTGAAGGATTTTATCACATTAAATGATCCAATATAGGTTTATCATTCCATGGAACATCATGTTTCTCTATATGTGCAAGGTTATTAGATAGAAACTGGGTCATATGATCTAATACGAATATAATCTGCTCATCTCCAACACTAACTGTATTGGCTCACTCAGTGAGGAAATCACTACATTGACCACGAGTATTGATTATATTTATTATGTCAGGAAGAATTACTAAATAATGGAACACACTGAGTTATATCATAATCATCATAAATATTGATCCATAAAAAAATCCCTCTAAAAATTTCTCAAATAATGTAAGAGATTATCATAATTGTCATGTTAGCTATGTTCATTTAAAATATAGTTCCCAAGGTTTATACAAAAATTTATCCATTACCAACTATAACAGTCCCAAATCTAGTAACCCATAGATAGTGTTTACTTTATTACATTGGAATAGATACAAGGGATCTCACCATGTATAATCAACTAGTTTAACATTCTCAGAAAACTAGACACATACATGATTCCCTTATTATATTGGAAATATAAAATAAATAACATAAAAACATTCTTGAATCTTTTATATTATTCATAATATCATTTTTCATGTCCTATGGAAAATAAAAAAAATAAATGGAAATATTAGATTCTTGGTAAGGGTTACATACAACATAATATATCATGAGTAAATAAGGTATAATCAATAATGCAATGTAAATAACTGAAAACATGTTCCATTTTATCAATAACTTGGGCAAAAAATTCATACATGGATAATATCAATGTATTAATCTCATGGATAATAATGACTAAATTATAAATGTAGTAAATTCATACTATTATACTTTATGATCTCAGGCATCATGATATCTCTACCATCATGACCTTATGCCAAGATAGTTTAAAACTATGGGTAAAAACCCACTTAATTTGGCTAACTTATTTGTCTCATGAGACATGTAGATGCATCAAGTGAATATATAATTCTATCCCCCACCCATAATTTCATGTCTAATTTATTACTAATACATCTAATGATCAATTAAATTCATGAATAATATTCCTTATTAACAAATATCTATATTGAGTAAAGAATATGGAATATCAATATTTCCCTGATCAATCAAATAAATTTTAAAGTAAAAAAACATATGTAAAAATGGTATATGTTTTAGTAAATAATAATATCCATGATACAAAGAATATTTATATTTAATGTAAATGTAATGTTCTATAATTTCAATAAAGTGAATGTTTTAAGAGAAAGTTAATAACCAAAAAATTCAAAAGATGACCTTTAATTCATCAGAAATAGAAGTTTTAAAATAAATTCATGTCTTTTGAAGAATAAAATAAAAAATTTATCAAAATATTTTTTTTAAATACCTTTTAAATATTGTATAATAATCTAAAGAGTTAAAAATGGTTATGGTGGTGAGAAGGTCCATTAATGCCATAAAAGTTAAAAAAACATTCCTTTTGACTTTTTTTATAAAGAAAACTAAAAATAACCCATTTTAGGAAAACATTAGAAATATTAATTTCATAACATTTTAAAAGTTAAGTATAACTTGAAATATCATTTATAAATAATTTTTTAAATAAAAAAGATTTACTTAAAACAATTTTGAAAAATATGGACAGGGAAGAAAAATATACCTGATCATGAAGAGAAATAAGATAAGATTTTATTTTAAACATTCCTCTTGAAGAGTAACTTTAATTAAATCATTAATCATCATGAATAAATATATATTCATATTTAATTACCCCAACATGAAATATATACACCAAATAAAAGTAAATAGGTCATATTACTAAATATGTCTTAATGGAGTGGAAATTGAGATGAAATCCCTTACCTTATGTTTCTTCTTAGTTGATCATGGTTTAAACTCTTGTATATCTAGGTTAAATATGTTATTAAATTATTAAAGAATCATATTAATATTTATAATATCATATATGATCATATTATAATATCTTATCACCTATTTATCAATAATATTTCATTATTATCATTGTTTTGGGTGTTAATTGCTTTCTTTTCTCATGCATGTTTTGTTAGGAATGTTTCGATCCTTGTACTTTGATTATGGATCCATATTCTCCAGAATGTTAATAATGATATAAATATCATATATATATATATATATATATCCATTAAATATATCTTTATTACATTCCATTTCAAACATAAATGAAAAACGGATCACATCGCTTCGTGGAGTGGTAGTCCCCACATATGCACGAGCGAAGTTATCATTTTTCAATGGATCAGAAGGTAATAAGTTATATATGATATTAAAATTAAATTGGAAAATATATTTTATAAATATCATATATATTTATTATCTACATCTTTATAACCATCTGGGTAATGTGGCGATGAACAATGAAATACAGTGCTATGTGGAGACATTAACCCGTACGTACTCACGAGCAATATTTTTTCTTTTTGTAGGATAGAAAATAGATGGAAAATGGTTTTAAAATAATGATAATAACATATTATTATGTTTATTATATTGGATTAATTATTTTAATATGGTTACAATATATTTATATGAAGTATAATAAGAAATAAATTTGAAAGAGTTGATAAAGATGATCACCTATTCTTTGAAAGAGATCCTTTAGATATTCTCTTAAGGGACTTAGGTTTGATATTTTAGGAAGAAAAAAACCTCCAAAACATATATAAGGATGTTTATAATAGAATTTTGTAGGGTTTAATCGATATTTATGGATCAAAGTGTTGTAAAAAATTGATAGAATAGGTGGCCTTTTATAAGTGAGGGGAGGGGCAGTCTTGAAATTTCTTAAAATATTAAATTAATTTAAATATTTTTTATATTAAAATTGATATAAATTGATGTAATTTTAAAAAAATATTAGTATGATTCTAAATACGATCATATAATAAAAGTTTAGCAAGTTTTTCTTATGTTTTGTCCCTTATATTTTAGTTTTAACCCCCCATTAACCCTTTTGACAATTACCGTCCTATTAAAGTTCTCTATCATTTATGGGTTAAGAATGTTACCATAAAATTAAAAAAGACCAGATAATGTAATATGGTTGATTTTTTAAGACATATAACAATCACTTGGATAAATATAATATTTTTATGGATTTTAAATAATTTAATAAAATATTATTAATGTCATTTATGACACTATTCTTTTAATTTGACTTTAAATACATGAATAAAGAGATTAAATTTGAATATTATACTCTAAAAAAATAATATAATGTTATATTTATTTAAAAAATTCATGTACCACAATAATTATTTCAAATTATATTGGTTTTCGTATTTTTAAATCATTTATTTTATTTTTCTATTAATTAAATAAATGTTGTGTCGGCATTGCACAAGCATTTAGATAATTATTTCATCAATAAAAATTAGAAATAAATTACCATTATAAAAAATAATTTATATTTTAAATGAATATTTATAACAAACATAAGTTGTATTTATCCATATTATAAAATATTATAGACATTGAATGGAGAAATGTGACATTTTTGTCTTTATCTCTTACTTAAATATTATAAAGGTGAAAATCATAAATAAATGGAAATAAAAGGTCATATTTTCAAAGTTTGGATGATTATGGATGAAATAGACTCATAAAATGAAATTAAGGCAAGTTTTGGACTAATTTTTAATGCTTTATCACATTATTTTTAACCTTAATTACCCAATTTACCTTTATCGTGGTGACAATTATTTACTATGGTTGGAATTCATAATGATGAGAAATAAAAGATACTTATTTACTGAATTTAGAGATCCTAATTATAAATATGGAATAAATTTTTAAATATTCAATTTCAATAATTGTGAGAAATTAATTTAAGATTATAACACAAAATGTAGAGAAAAACAGTTTTTCAGAAAAATGCCTTTTTAAGTATAAACACGTTTTTATACTAAATTCATGCATAAAATACATTAAAAAGTACATAATTGAATTATTAATAATATAATTTAATTAATGTTTCTTTTAAACAAAATGTAACTTTGTAAATTCTTGAATAAAAAATATGGTTTTAAATAAAAAGTAGTATCTTTCACTATTCATTGAAAAATCAAGCTTTTTAGAAAAATCCCAAAAATCAACCATAAGATAATTTTCATATGATAATTTTAAAATGAAGTTTATTTCATCAAATACATTTTCTAAAAGTAAAAAAATTAATTATATTATTTTTTTCATAGAAAGTAATAAAGTTTATTTTCAATGAAAACATATTTTTGAAGAATAAAATGAATTTACTAAAAAATTAAGTGTCTATTTAGTAAGAATTAATAAATAAATTTGCATTGAGTATGAAATTCATATATATATATTTCATTATATAGTTATTCATATTCACACATTCTAATTCAATGGCTAGGTTGTAATAATTATATTTAAATAATAATATTTCTTAGTCCGTTTAGGTTTGGTGTTGCATGTTGTATACTATATCGAACACAATTTTCTTTTAAAAATTTAGTATATTATAGACAACCCTTTTTTATATGGATTATACTATATATGTTTGAGGTTGTTCCTATTTAGGTTTTGTATGTGAGAGGAGACCTTTGGGATATTAATGGATTGGGTATTTTCCCTTAGTTTTACTAGATTCTATATTCTGTTGGTTGGTTAGTGTTAGGTGGATCTAGGTATTTTATAGATGATATAGATGAGTACAAATTTACCCTATCTAGTTTATTATTATTCTCTATCTAAGGTTTGGGTGGATGATGTTTTTATACCATGAAAGATTAAGTATGTGGTTATGCACATGAAATGAGTTTGGTCTTGGCCAAGAAGTATTTCACTAATGGATCTTTTTTTAACCTGATTAGTTTTTCAAGACTCTCAAGACCTTGATAGGTTCTCTATTTATGTTGAAATAAAGGTTATATTTTTCCAGTTCATATCATATTATTAGAGCCCTAGATCCTAGTAGTGGTGTGTGTTGTTCTTTTGGAAACCTATAGAGACCCCAGGGTCTGTAATTCTTAACTATCCATTTTAGATATTTGGAATATTTCTCTTGATATAGTGGAAATTCCTTATGGTATGTGGCTTAGTGAGTAGCATGTTCTAAGGCCTTTGGATTTGTCTAGAGTGAGTTAGGTCGATCTTGGGTGGCATGTTAGAACCTAAGTATTGATGGCAGTTTTTTATATTTTTATATTTTGTTTCTTTTATTTAAGTTATTTATTTTATTTTATCTTTTTTATTTCCATGTTAGTTATTATTGTTTAGATATATGGGGAATATGATGTGTTTCATGCACTCATTATGATAGAAAATATTAGGACCACCATTGGTGGTGTCATACTGAAATTTATTTCCCACCTCCATAAGGGAAATTTAGTGTGCATGAAGTCCTTTATGTCTAATTTTAGGTTGAGAAAAAGATGCATAATAGATCAGGTGGAGGCCTAATGTTGTATTATTGAGTGATACTACTCATGTTAAGTATGAGGATTAGGCTGAAGCTACTCAATAGTTGTCGGGAGATTGGGTATGAGGTATGGCTCATAGATGGTAGTATAGCCTCGTGTGTTTTTATTTTCTTTATTTATTATGTATATTTGTTCAGAACAGTGGATGGTAAGTTGTTATGTTTTATCATGATCACGAGTCTATATAAAACATTTAATTTATTACAATATGCATTTATTTTGTTTATTTATTATGAATTATTTTATGGTTATTGATGTGTATGTGTTTGGTTTATTTCCACTGTTATTGCACTCCGATTTGAGGGTATAGTCTCCCCATTGTATGGATTAATCCCTCACCACTAGTAAAAAACCTTTAGTATATAGGGAGGAACACCCAAGGCCTTATTGTGAGTTATATCAGGTGATTTATTGGGTTAACCTTGGTCAATTTATGACATCAATAGTCTATAGACTAGTTTGGATAAGATTATGTTGGATCCTTCAAGTCTTCAATGGTCCTTCATAGAGACTCTTAAATAATAGATCCAACCTACTCCAAGGAGTCACTATATCAACTGGTGAGATATTCTTCTTTAACAATAGGTTTTCAACTACAAATATATAAATAGCTAAAATAGACCCAATCTTAGAGTGATTAATGCATGTAGGCAATGAGTTTCTTCATACTGTCTTCTTCCACAATCCTTTTCAAGATCATTAACACATAAAATATATATTTTTGTAGCATGTAATGCCCTGAACTGTATCACCCAAATGAAACCTGGGTGGGGGACGTCACATGGACTCAATTGAACCCACCTACATGTCAGAGGATACCGACTAGTGGTGATGTCCTAAAATATTTTTGGAGATACAATTCCATATAAAATTAAGCTCGAGGTTCACGATCAAATTTATCAAAAATTCAGAATAACCTATCTATATAACTAACATCCCAAAAACTATGGTCAAATAAATAAAAAGACAAGAGGGACCCCATAGTACAGAATATAAAGAAATAAATAATCTATATGATGCACCGAACATAATAGAGAAACAAAAATATATAAAAAGTAAAAAAAGAATCATAAATAATAAAATATTGGCATACTAGACAATACACATACTGAACAAAACTAAAAGTAAAATGGCCTATGAACCAACTCATAATATCCAACCTATATAGTCCTTGGACTCTATGACCTGCTAACTAGAATACATGTCTATATCTAAGTGATACTTGTGCCTTGGGAGAAAACATGAAGGTCTACCCATGTATAAAAAACCCATGTCATGATTGTGGGTAGAGGTGAGTCTAATGACCTAGTAGAAATACCTAATGCCTCAACCATACTGAGTGTTGTTATGATCAAGTAGATGTTCATGAAATACATAGATAAGGAGTGCAATCATCTTCATGAAACACACCCACCTATAATCATAACACACAATGCACATACAAGAATACACGTCAGGTTTTCATGTGAGAACCAAGCCATGACAACAACTGACCATTCCTACTTTAGATCTATATAAGAAGAAATTTAGTCACTTCACACCAAAACCATATCCATACCAAAATACCCTAAGTATAATGTCATATAATACTTCAACTGATACCTAAATATGCAAGGTAGGGTTTCATGCCAAGTCCAAATCACCACCCAAAGGTACAAAGTAGGGTGTCCTCAAGTACCAACATATCCCTTCTCACTCAAGGAAGGTCACACAAATTTCCCTGACTAACCCTTCTCACTCAAGGAATTCCACACAAGAAGTTATCTGGACAACCCTTCTCACTAAAGGGAGTCTACACATCCCATATCAAGCTATACCCTATCACTCAAAATTGGCTTAGATATCACACAGTTCTAGGACCCCGTATCTCCCATTGTGGTACTATTAGAATTATATTACTCATGGAGGGGAAAGGCCCCAGGATCCATACCCCCACATCATGATCCTTATCCATTCATAAGTTCATCATCTGATACACATAAGAAACTATAAATAGGGAACACAACCCATCTCATAAATCACCACCTCATAGCCAGAGTAATGGCCACTCGAGACTTAACCCCATACATGAAAATCATCTTAATACCCATATTAACCCTTCAAGGGGTTTTATACATCCATCCATATCAACTCTTCACTTTGATACCAAAATAAAATGTCACTGACTGACATAAATAACATGCATCATCATGCAATAAAAGTCACACAAGGAAACCACAACCAAGAATTATAATAAGTACACCGATTGTGGAAAATAAGGCATCACCCACATGAGGTCAAATGGACCAAACCATACCAAACCAATAATTATTGTATTTCCTTTAAAAACCAATAAAAATAATTTTTTTTAAAACCATTTATAAAATTTATCCCATGCCATCTTACTCACACTTGCCCCTTGGCCCAAAATACCATGAAGATGTTCTTTAGAAAATACCAATTTTTTTGGAAATACTCTTTCAAACCATTCCTTGAATAACCTATTTTCCTTTGAAATTCCCATTTTAGTCAATAACCCTTTATTTTTTTAAAAAGGAAACCCCTTTCTCTTCCAAATCCTACACATGCCACCAAACAAACTATAAAGAGGGAAATTGACACTCATTCTCCCATAGAACTACCATAAAACCATTTATCAAGATATATAACCCATATTGACAATTAGGATAATGTGATTCTATCCTATTTTATGGTCAATATCACACAAGTTATACAACATGCATATATTAATATTAATAATGGCACATAAACTTAAAATTAATAAATAATTATGAGAATAAAATAAATTCAAGTCCACCTACCTCAATAAATAACCCATAATCAATCCCAATATCATACCAACATACTCTAAGTCCACAAGCACCTATATCATCAATAAACACCATCAAATTAAAAAACTAAACATTTAAAACTAAAATCCCAATTTTTTATAACCAATTATAGAATCACCAAGGAACCTTGTGGTGTTTAAACCATGAGAAATGGGGTACAGTCTACTCTCAACACACACCTAAAACTAATCCACACAAATCCCCCAAATTAAACTTCCAGCTCGACAATAAATTTTATCCAAAATCACTAAAAGACCCTAATTTAATCCATAGGGAAATATAATCTAATACAAATGGTGAATGATATCTTGAATACCACCTTTAAAAACCTCCTCTATAAGATGAACATGATAGCCTCATCAAGCATGAAAATTTCACTATGCTTCAATGAAATAATCTCCCCAAAACCTTAATTAGGCGAACCAAAAGTAGAGAATAACAAGGGAAGAAGAATAATGGAAGGGGAGTGATCTTACCAAGAATATGTGAGATGAAACCACCTCAAACCACCTAGATAAAAGGGGAACCTAAGAAAGATACTAGATATCCAAAGTGGGTTCTCCCATTCCTCTTGTGTGACTGGAGGCTAAGGAACCTATGGGGGTTCCAAATAGGACCCCTAAAAAATTACCAAAATCTTTCTCTAAAGAATTTTCCTAGAACCTAGGCCATGACTTGTCCATTAGGACCACATCATGGTACCCCATTACCATGCCACACTATAAAACATGATATTTTAGGATGCATTGAAACCATCCCCCAAAAGTTCAATGGTGATCCCATAAAACCCTATACAACTTACCCATTCCTGGTTGCATCGTGCCCCTTCAACCAGGTATATGTTGTGGTGTGGGCCTTAGGTTTTAACACAATTGACTGTAAAGGGGTAGGGGAAACCTCAACACCCCTATCTACTAGGCACTCAATATGATGAAACCCTTGGGTTGTGGCATGGTCCCTTCCCCACAAACATCACCACAATGCAACACCCTCCTCTATAGAGAAATTATATCCTTCTAAAAACAAACTCCCACATTTCCCATCATGTCATAACACCCTTAGGCAATGTCACGGTCTACTGACCACAACCACAAACAACACTCGAGTCACCCCAACCCCACACCAACACTCAATCAAAGCACCTGAACCATAAAATGATACCCATTACACATCTAATTTTTTTTTCCTAATATGTTACAACAATATGATTTCTGATCCAAGTCCCAATTCATCGAACATCCCATGTTATGAGACCAAAAATTCAAATTCACTCTGAATTCCATCAACCCATAATTATACAGGTCATTAAAAACACCCCACCATAATGTTTCTCATCCTTGAGAAGGTGAATTATCCCTATAACCTTGAATCCTAACCATCACCAGTCATAAATCTACCATCAACAAATCATGTTCCATCACCAAACTCCCAATTCACTTCTGCTGCGCAACTATGAACCCCCCACACACTATTCACCTGAACCAAACTTCCATCTCACCAATCTTTCCACAACCCCATCCCTGAATCTCATCACATATCTAGTTTCATTTTGTTCCAACTTATCAAAAAACACTCCCAATGTGGATTTAAACTCACCACATACAATTCCATGTAACAAAACCATTCAATCCTCCTCTATCTGACTCTCCTTGAGAACACCCGACCTTAACCGCTAATGAATTTCCACATCACCCAATCCAATCATGATTCCTTAAATTCCAACAACTTCATGAAATCACCCCAAAACCCACAATGAATTTTGAATCTGTCACTCAATGTAATTCCTCAGTCTGATCCTTGACCAACAAAATCCACCATCTCACTCTAACCACAAGTATTGACATATCCCAAATTCAAATCACTATCAAATTCCACCACATCCATGAACCTAACCATCATGATAGTTTTAAATCCATGACCAATTAGATACTCCTAACCATAGGAGTATCCTTATCATTACCTCATTGAACCCAAAACCCGATCTCTACTACCCATGTCCTATCCATTAGCACATGTAATGACTAGTCATCACCATTTCGCTCATACCCAAATGACAAAATGAAACCTTGATCACCAAACATCAAGTTAGTTATCAACCACCCCCATTAAGATCGATACAATAAAGTTTCCACCTCTAATTAATTATAAGGATTATATTTCTCCCTAAAATAAGAATCCACTTCCAATGACTGATTCTAACAAATGGTGCTCCCCACCAAAGGAATCACCTACCGAAACACACACCAAGTCATCCCAATCGTGAAACCGATAAAACTAACAACTGGATACTTGATACCAACATTAATATCCATAAATGAACCCACCACAAGTATCTCTCTCAAAACATCCATTACATACCCACCGAACACATGAATTAACCACTTGAGTCACTCCCAACCAACCACTAAAAATCTAGAAAATTGATCTATATAGAAACCGATTTCTTTATACACACCACAAAATCTAATCCAAACACACCCACAAACTTCACTTATTAGTTTCTAAGTAAACGTGACATATAATCTAAGCACACAGTTCAATCACTAGGGTCACTCCTAGTTAAAAAAAAATTAAGCAAAAATGGTTTACACAAGTACCACTTGGTTAATTTAAAAATAATACAAATTTTTTTACACACACCAAAACTAACATGAGTTTTCAAAAATCCCCTTGGCATAAAATGGTTTTCACTAAAAAAAAAAATCATTAAAATCCTCAGAATAATTTGTTCTTTTTCTTAAAAACCTATCATGATTCAAAATCCACTTTAAAATATAATTTCAAAAACCCCATTTGTTATATTTTCTAAAAATAAAAAAATACTAATCATTTCAAAATAACCATCTTTATGGTCCATTTTAAGTGAAACTAATTTTAATTTTTTTTACGATTTCCTCATCACTAGACAAGTTTTCCTTTCAAAATAGGTTTTTTTTAAAAACAAACCAACTAAAAAATCAGTTCCCTATAGTGTCAAAAAATCACAATCACAATCAAACAAAAAAGACCCTAAAATATATGTTAATATATTCACCCATTAAAATTTAATTTATAAAACATCAATTTTATCATAAGTTACTTCATTTAATAATATATTTTGATATAATAACATGTCAAATAACAATGAAAATAGGTTCATTTACCCCCCCTAAGCATGTCACTATCATGACGCATGAAAAACATACTAACTCTTGGCCAAACCCTATGAATCATCCTAAGTCTCATCCATACCACATTGGGATTCTCAGTAAATCCAACAATTTAATCAACTTAGAGTTCCTAATACCAACATTAAACATCCCCTAAAAACCCAAGTTTCAACCAATGTCATGCTGGCTAGGGACAACCCCATTTTACCTCCTAAGTCTCAACATCATATATACACATATAACTGATACTACCTCATACCACTATGATACCATTTGGCAATGACTCAACCAAAATCACCTAAACAACACCCAGGTGAGGGTTGTTACATGACCTCAGGTATATATCCTCATATGATAGAGGTTGAAGACTAATGATGAGGGCCTAAAATAGTCACAGGAAGTCCATTCCCTCTAAAATTAATCCTGATGGTCATGCCAAAATCTAATAAAAATTTGGCATGGCCCATCCATATAACAAACATCCCAAAACCCATGTATAAATAGATAGGGATCCAAGAGGCCCCCATAGTTCTTAATATAAAGTAGTAAATAATTTATATGATGTATCAAATGTTACAGAGTACTACAAAAAATTATTAATAAGTAAAACATGCATCATATATAATAAATAAACGACACACTAAATAGTTAACATGTTGAAAAAAACTAGAAGTAAACTAGACTCTATCCCAACTCACAATACCCAGCCTATCAAGTCCTCAACCTCCATGACTTGATAACTGAATCAAATTCCCAAATCCAAGTGATACCTATTCCCTAAGAGTAAATATGAAGGCCCAAACACATACATAAAAACCCATGATGTGTGAATGGGTAGGGGGTGAGTCTAATAATCTAGTAGAAATCCTTAGTTCCTCAACCATATTAAGTGCTACTATGAAAATGTGCCTGTGCATGAAATACATGTATAATAAGTATAGTCTTTCTCATGTAACACACCCACCTATAAATATAACACACAATGCATATAAAAGTGTACATGTCATGTTTCCATGTGCTAATTAGGACACTAAGACAACTGATCACACCTGATTCAGCTCTATATTAGAAGTAAAATAGTCACCTTGCACCATAAGCCAACCCATACCCAAATAATCCAGGTTGGGTATCATATTTCACCTCAACCCATACCCATAAATGTAGGATGGGGTGTTATGAAAAGTCTATACCACTACCTGAAGGTATTAGCTAGGGTGTCCTCAAGTCGTGACCAAACCCTTCTCACATGAGGGACGTCTCATAGAAGTTCTGAAACCAAACCTTATATTTCAAGGGATGATACATAGGAAGTTCTCTGGACAACCCTTATCACTAAAGGTATGTTTCAAAATAATTACATTGTCCAAACCTTCTCACTCAAAAGGGCCCACATTTTCTATCTCAAGCCACACATTATCACTCAAGATTGGCCTAAAAATATCACACATTTATAACCCCATCTCTCCAACAGAATCCTTTTTAGATTTATCTCACTCATGGAGGGTATGGGACTCAGTATCCAAAACCCTACAATGAGATCCATTGAAAATCACAAGTAAAATGTTATTCACATGCAAAAAACAAAAAATAAGGAACACAACACATCCCATAACTCACTAACTCATAGTTTGGGTGATAGTCACTTGAGAGCCAACCTTACACCTCAAACTCATCCCAATACACATATAAACTCTCCAAGGGGTCTGTCACATCCATCCGAGTCAACCCATCACTATTATACTAAAAGAAAACATCATTGGTTAACAACAATAACATGCATTATCCTACAATAATGAGTAGACTAGGAATCTGAAAACAATAAGTATAATAATCACACCATATCTAGAAATTAGAGAATCAACCACACAATAAAAAATGGAACAAACCATATCAAACTAAGCCTTAATATATTTAATTTAAAAATCAATAAAAATCAATTTTCTAAAACCATTTATAAAAAGGCATCTCATACTATCTTACTCACACTAGGCCATTAGAAAAAAATCCCATTAAGGTGTTCTTTAGAAAATCCCACAATAATTTTGGAAATTCCATTTCAAACCCATTTCTCAAATAACCCATTTTCCTTTGAAATTTCTATTTAGGTCAAATCCTTTTTAAACACATTTTTTAAAAAGGAAATCCACTGCTCTTTGAAATTCAATACTCACCACCATGATAACCATAAAGAGGGATAAAAAACACTTGTTCAATCAAGGAACCACCATTAAAATATTTATCAATCTATGCGTTCTATTTTTATTATTAGGATGATGTGATCTCATCTTAGTTATAGGTGAGATCACACAAGTCATGCAATACAAAAGTAGTAATAATAATGATGTCATGTGAAGATAAAATTTCAAAATGAGTGAGATATTCAAAATTTTTAAAGGAAACCTACCTTAATTGTGATCCAAAATCAATAAAAAGTTAGTATCAAACCCACTTAGAGTCCATGAGAACCTATGTCATCAATAAAAATCATCAAATTAATAAACTAATCATTCAAGACAAAAACACAGAATTTCCATAATCAATGCTAGACTTACTAAGCAACCTCACAGTGCCAAAACCACGATCAATAGTGTGTGGTACACTCCTAATATGCACCTAGACCTATGAAACAAAAAACACCCAAATTAAAACTCTCTATTTGATGATCAATTTCACCCAAAATTTTCAAAAAAAACAAATTAAAACCATAGGACAACATACGTCAAGGAAAACGATGAAAGATGACTTAAATAACTAATTATGGGAAATCCTCTGTAATATGAAATGAAATCCTCATAAAGGGAGATTGTTTTACCACAATTTAGTGAAATAAACTCCCTAAAAGTCTAACCAAGAAAACAAAATAAAAAAAGAACAAGAGAAGAAGAAGAAAGAAGATAATGGGAGTGATCTTATAAGAATTTTCATGTAGAAACCATCCAAAACCACCTAGATAAAAGGAACATCAAATGAGGTGATGAGATATACAAAGAGGGATCTCCATTTCCTATCAAATGATTGGAGGTCAAGGAACTTGAGGGAGTTCTGAATAGGTACCCATGGGAAATTACCAAAGTGACCCTCTAAAAAATCCGTCAAACAATTTAAACATGACGTGACCATATGGACCACACTATGGCACCCCATCACTAAGAAACACTATGACATGGACTTTAAGGTTATGATGAAACTAACCACTAGAAGGTAGGGGGTTGATCCTCATAATCCCCTCCACAAAGTTAGCCTTCTAGGCTACTTCATGTTCCCCTTAAACCAGGGCCACATTGTGGTGTGGCCCTTGGGTTGTGGAACAACCTACCATGAAGGGGTAGGGGACCCAACCCTAATAACCATACCTCTTAGGAACTCACCATGGTGTAACCCTTGATTCTGGTGTGCCCCCCCCCCCCCCTTAGAAACCACCATGCACCCTCCTCCCTTCAAAAATACCCCCACATCTCGCACCCTGTCAGAATTCCCTTAGACTATTTCATGGTCTATTGTTTACAACCATAAAAACACTTGGATCACCTAAAAACCAATCTAACACTTAATAAAGATCCCAAACCACTAATAAGGCCTTATTCTACATCTAAAAGAATCTTATCAAGGTGTTCTAATTCTCATATTCCTCATCTGAATCCCAATTAACTGAATGCCCCCAACTTTGGGACCTAAAATTCAAATTACCTTTGAATTACACCAACTCATAATGATGTGGTTCATTACAAAAAAACAATTTTAACCTTACTAAATTCATTTATTTGTAATATTTATTGGATTATATAATATAGATACATCATAGGGTAGGACTTATCACATACTTATCCTCCTTATTTTTCTTTCTACTAAAAAACATTAGACCTTACCAAGGTATGAACAAAGTTAAATTGTATGAAAACTCACATATTTTTATTATTTATAAATGTTTGAGGCATTGATAGTGGATTTGGAGTAATTATTGATAAGTATAAGGGGTCCTTTAGTTGAAATGTTATTATAGGTAGGTGGTCATAGCATGATGGATGAGTGGTGCAACATGAAACCTAGAATAGAGGAACCTCACAATACAGGGATCAAGGGGCACGTTGTGATGGTATCCAAATAGAGGGGTTGGATATATACCGAGATAAGGTTTCACCACAACCTATAGGGGCCATATTAGGACTATATTTGAATAGAGGGGCTGAACCTCTTCTTGGATAAGGTCTCACAATGATATCATGGTCGTATCATGACCATTTTTTGGGATATTTTTTTAGTTTTAGAGTTTTAATTTCCTCTTAGACCCTTATTTTCTCCTTATTATACTCTCCCACAAGCTTTACTAAATTTTGGATGATTTTGGAGCTCCTCCTTAGCATTCTAATCCCCTTCTACCTCTTCCTTTTGGTCGTTGATGTTGTCATTAATTTTTGTGATAATATTGTAGTAATTTTGAGTCTTTATAAGCCCTATATGATTTATCCCCCCATTATATATTTTATTTCCATTATATAAACCTAAATTGAGAGGGTTTTGGATGATTTTAAGGTTCTAGAGGTTTGTGTGTGAGCCAAGAAATGTGATTTAATGAGTGTTCTTCATCACACTTAAGGTAGGCGACCCCTAAGTTATCCCTAATATTTTGAATTAACTTCATATGTGTGTGATATGTGATCATTCTAACTTAATGAAAACTTAGGATAAATATTTTTTTTAAAAAATATGGGGTTCATTACTTATAATTTTTTTTATAAAGCCACAATCAACCCATGAATAAAGGGTAATACTCAACCTTTGGCCACTATGAAAGGTGAAACTTAGTTTGGAGAAAAATGAAAATTTAGTGAAGAGACTTGAGGAGTTCCCTAAGGAAAATGATGAACCTAATAAGTTAATATGAGTGATCTAGTATGACTTATAGTATAATAACCGGGTTGATATGAAACTACTTGTTAAAATAAAATAATTAATAAAACATGAAAGTATAAAATGATGTGGTAATATTTGAATAGAACTCATGATTCTGGGACTAGATGTGGATCCCCTTGGGTGTTACTCTCATGGTTTGGGGGATGGACATGGATCCACTTGGGTGTTACTATCATGGTTCTAGGGTTGGAAGTGGGACCTCATGGGTGTTAATCTCATGGTTCTGAGGCTGGACATGGATCCCCATAGGTTTTACTCTCATGGTTTTGGGGATGGATGTGCATCCCCTTGATGTTACTCTTAGGGTTCCAGGGGTTTACATTCCCCTTGGTTTTACTCCCATGATTTTAGGGTCAGACATATTCCTCCCTGGGTAGTTATGTATATAGATCAAATACATCTAAAACTAGTTGAAATAGGTACAAGAAATCTTGAGTGCTACCTTAGAACATGAGGATTGATGATGATTTATTTATTATGATTTTATTATTTACTATGGAACATCAACATGCACTTTTATTTAGATTGGATATATTTAGGGACATCTTTGGTGGTTTCCTACTGAATTGTACTCAAACCCTACTCAGGTCACTATGAGTAATCAATAAGACTTCATGGTTTCATATCAGAATAAGGGAAAAGGACCTATGATTGATGGTTTATTTAATATGGATAGGATAGTGAATGGGGGATAGAACCAGGCTAGGATGCCAGACCAATTTTAGGGATTTCTTTTGTCAGACTATTTTTAGTTATTTTGGGGTTTTGATGTGAAAAATCCATACATGGAGGATTTGAATTATATATATTACTTTTATCCCATGTATAAAATTTATTTTGATATAACATGAGTTGGGTATATAGTTTTTGGAAATTTTCCGTGACGTCAATTTCCTGAATGGCTCGAAGGCCTTCATTTTTTTATTGATTTTTTGATAACCCCCTTTCAGTTGTTCTTTATTTATTTGGATAGATGGAATTAATATTATTTACACTGTTATTGTTTACTATAATATGAGGGTATAGTATCCCCATGATGTTACCATAGACCCTTGCTGCAATTCAGCAACCTCTAATATATGAGGAGGCATGCTCGAGGACATGTAAAACACATATTCTAGTTACTATGGAGTAAAATGATCCAAATATGTTACAAATTAGTATCATAGAATCCTTTTCTTTTGTTTTACTATTTTTACAAGGTAGAAAAGGGATAGTCCATTGTCAAAACTTTGTAGAGATAGTTTTCTTGGGAATAGCTAGCCCATGTATAAGGGAAGTACAAGTTACCAGGGATGATATTGATATTTGTGGTTTCTTATTTTGTATTTGAGCTACCTAAAATAGTGAGACACACTTGATTCTAGATTTATGAATTCTAATAATCTTACTATTGGTATGTAATAGAATGAGGAAATGTGTTCATGAATTATATCAAACATAAAATATTCACATGTCATTCATATGATTTCCTGAGATTGTTTACCTTGGTTACTATATAGGGGATGATTATTTAAAGTGTTAACAAAAAATTATATAGTGTTTTCACATATAACTTGATGGAATCTTCTTATGTATCCAATTCTTAAAATGATTTCCCTTATTTTCAGTGTTTCCAAATAAATTATTTATGGAATTTATCAATTAAATAAAATTATAAGAAAAAATATAACGTGTTTTACTCTATAACTTGTAAAATAAATTTCATTTAATCAAACCATAAATTTGTTATCCTTAATGAAATAAATAAAGAGAATAAATGGAAATATATAGTGCAGATCCTATGTAAATATTATTATTACTCTTTATATGAGTAAAAAATTCTAGAGAGTGCATAATTTATGA
This sequence comes from Viscum album, assembly GCA_963277665.1. Lineage (NCBI taxonomy): Eukaryota > Viridiplantae > Streptophyta > Magnoliopsida > Santalales > Viscaceae > Viscum > Viscum album. The sequence continues at coordinate 282,529,718 of OY728151.1, read as the reverse complement.
GACTTTTATGTTTTGGGGTGTATAGGATAGTGGGATTCCATGAATGTTACTAATTTCCTTAAATTTTAATATTAATAACTATTATATAAATGTGTTTTGAGGAATTTTTGGTAATTATTGAGTGACACCTCTAATTGGATCAAGGCCTCCTATATCACTGATACCTATCATGGATGATCATCTACATAATAGCTTACTACAAGTGATCTAGTCTATGGAGATAGATAACCCACGAGACATGCCTACTATGTCAGATATGTTCATAGATTTTTTATCTAAATCCCACTATTGTTTGTTAGTGAGGAAAGACCCCAAGAAACCAATATCTAGGTGGAATCTATCCAGAAAATATTTGACCACCTTGATACACCCCTATAGAGGAGGGTAAAGTTAATAGTCAACATGCTTAGAGGCACGGTGAATTAATAGTGGGATTTTTTGATCCAGTCAGAATAGAATGTAGGGTTTTCTTGGAAGGACTTTTAGACCTAGTTTTTCAACCATTTCTTTCTGAAGAATTTGAGGGTATAAAATGCTCATAAGTTCATGAATATGACACATAGAGGTATTTCAGTCATGGACTATGTTGCACTCTTTACTGATTTGGAGTGTTTTGACCCTATTCCCACTGGGGACAAGATAGCTAGATTGAGATTCTTTGAACATGGCCAAGAATATGAGATTTAAGTTTAAGTGAACGTTTTTTTTCTTGGAATATTTTTTTTGTGATTGTAAATTAGTACCTCATTATTGATAGGATCCTAAATGAGCATAAAGGTTTATGACATATGTATCCTATCGGTGGATCTAACATTAGATCCTTTGGTAGTAGGAAGCATAAATTTGATGGTTCACAACAAGGTGGTGATGAGAAGAGTAGGAATAGAGATGACATGTCTCTTCCCCTCATGGAGGGAGTTCTATTAGTGTGGAAGACGAGGGTATATTTCTCTTCAGAGCACCCAACCACAAGTTGAGTGTTAATTATTTAGAATAATGTGTAACTTTCATTGGTTTTGGAGGATAGATTAATAAGATCTATGTAGTGGGGGATCTGAACCAACAAATGGTTTGGGAGCTGTATCTGGTATGATAGAATAGGTGGGTAGTTGGAGGTCCACCAACCATTTGAGTTAGGGTGGAAGTCCTGGTGCCTAGGAACATGGGTAACTGTGATAGTAGGGGATTATAGTTCATGTGAGTCATGGTCAAGGTACATGTCAGTTATAAGACATTGATGTTATACTTGATGATAAGAATGTCAAATCATCTATCATTATAAGTATGATTCTAGTATCTTACACTCTAGAATATACCTTATTTGATATAAGAGAATCATACTCTTTTATGTCTACTAATTTAATTAATGGCTTAGGGATAGCCATAGTGTACCTCTATGGGGTGATATTGATTAACATGCCTTAAAGGGATCATTATGAGGGAATTCATAGATTTTGGTATTGTGACATGGTGATTGGTTGATAAAAATTTATTTGTGATTTATTTTTGCTAGATATGAGTGATTTTGACATTATTCCTGTTATATATTGGATCTCCTAGTATAGATCCCATATATACTACTTTCACTGATGGATGTAATTTACATTTATTGTGGGAGATAGTTATATCTATACTAGAGAGTGGGATATATAGGTGGGTTATATAGGACTTAACCATCAGTAGCTAGGTGGTATCATATTCTAGGTTACTAGACTTGTTTTGGATGATGGGGAGATGCATCTAATGAATTTTCCTCATGTGGTGGATCAGTTTTAGAACATTTTTTCAAAGTATTTATTGGGATTTCCACTCATGAAATAAGTTGTTTTATGATCAAGATCATGACAGGTGAGAAGAACATATACATAATTCCTTATGAATAGATCCTATAGAGCTATAAGAGATGAAGGTTCAAATATAGGACTTAGAGGACAAAGGGTTCATATGGATGAGTGCATCACCTTGGGATGTTACAATCTTATTTTCCAAAGAGATGGATGACTTATTGAGGCTATGTGTAGAATATTAGAGGTTAAACCAAGTGAAAGTATAAAATGATATCCACTCCCTAATATTTATGACCTATTTGAATATATTAGAGGATATAGTGTGTAATCTAGGAGTGGCTTGAGTTTAGGTTATCATCAGCTGAGGGTGGGGCCTTTTGACATACCTCACACTACATTTAGAAGAAGGTATGCTTTATATGAGTATTTAGTGATTCCATTCAGTATAATGAATGTGAAAAAAAATATTTATAGACCTTATGAATTAGGAATTTCAAACATACTTGGATAATTTCATGATCTTCTTCGACAATGTTATCCTTGTGTACTTGGGGTCAAGGGAGGAGCACACATGTCATTTAAAGATTGTTTTGAGTAAACTTTTGGATAATTAGATATATGAAAATCTATTGAAGTGTCACTTTTTCATTAATTAGTTGCACTTATTAGGGCATGTGATATTAAAGGCTATATTATCAATAAATATTTTGAATACCAAGTTTGTGGTTTCATGGGATATACCAAATAATGTTTGTGTGATTAGTATATTTTTGGGGTTGGTCGGTTATTACTCAAGATTCCTTAAGGACTTATCCCTTTTGGAATATAACCATAATATCTTGATTCATAAAATTTATTATGTTTTTAAAGATTTTTTATAATCCAGGTAAGACCCTAGATTATCTCTCAAGGGTAGTTTAAGGTTTAAAGTGTATATTTTCAATAAGTTTTTTCAAAAATAAAACTAAAAATATAGGGGGATGAATGTTGTTTAAAAATAAGATGACTTAATTTAAAGAGTTTAATATTTGAAAAAAATGGAGTTTCCATTGATGGAATAGAAGGTGAACATTGGGAATTTATTACACATGAAGAAAATTTCATAATTGTGAAAATTACATTTGGTTTAATGAAATTCTTTGGTTGATGGTAACCAAGATATCAATTCCCCTATTTAACCTTTAAAAATGAAAACCTAGAACCAAAACCTGACATAATAATCACTTTTTCAAGGTTTAAAACTTTAACATAGAATGAAGATTGACAAAGAATATTTAGATCTCAATCATTTTTATTTTTGAAAAAATACCCTTGTGTTGTCCAATCGAAAAAACCCAATATTCCCACTTGAAATCTCAAACCAATCAGTTATGAAATGAAAAATATTTCATTATATCATACCAAATAAATAAATTAAAACTTGACAAATTTTAATATAAAAATTAAAATAAATATTTAAAAAAAATTACACTAGTACAATATAATAAAAAGTGTTGTAACTCCATTTCCAAGTGTGTAGGTCCATCATAATTATTTCTCACCATATTTATTTTCATCAGAAGGAGGAGGAGGAAGATAGTTTAGGTCTAATTCTTCATTTTATATCTTCTTATTAGGATAGGGAGATCCTAAACCTACAAGGTGATGATATGATTTATTTGGAACTCCACAATGGCAGAACTTTACTCCTTGGTCTAACTTCCAAATGTAGTTCCCAAGGTTTCAATTTATAGGTAATTTGGAAAGTAGTTTTGGGCACCTTGAATTTCAAAAGAAACATAGATTGAGGATTTTGGCTAGAATATAGACTTATATCTATTTTTTAAAAATATAAAATTTTCTCCCTACATGTTGAATATTTATACAAAAAATTTGGAATTAATTGAAGGCCCACAACTTGATATATGGTCAAATTATAGAAGTGAACCTAAGACTGTGAGATGTGAATATTCTCTCTAATAATAGTGCCTTTTAGGACTTTAAAATGATGAATTAAGATCCCAAGTATTCTATATAATTATAGACCACATGGTTTTTAATTCAACCACATATTTTTATCCCAATTGGATGTACAAATTAGGCTCAATTTGGATTTTATTCCACATGTGTGCTTGGGAACTCATGTAATCTGACCTCTTTGTTTGAATTTCATCATGATCTCTCCAAATAACCTCCACCTATCATAAAAAAATTAAACAAAGTAAAAATTACCCTATCAAAAGTTTATAATATTATAAAATTTAATCAAATTAGAAGTTCAATTTATTATTATATTTTTAATTTGAAAAATAAATATAGTTTAAAACCATGGTATGAGGGTGGAATAATATAGTGAATTGTACTATGATCACACCCCTACACTTGAACATTTACACTCCTAGGAAAAATAATATTTCAGAAAATGATTCATGATGATATGCCCTAAATTATGAAGATTTAACATTCATAGTAAATATATTTACTAATAGAAATGTGAGAAAATAAATAACCACACCAAAGATTTAATCTCAGTAATCATGGAAATGTATGTCTCATAAATTATATCAGAATAAAATTCAAAGAGATGCATGATAAAAAACTTAGAAGCTAAGATTTAACAAGTTATCCATGCCACTAAATCTACACATGTGTGTATAATAACCATTTAATTATATTATTTTCAATTTATATCCAATAAATATAGGTCATTTTAATTTTTTTTTACTTACCTAACTCTTTCCACCAAACCCAACACACAACCTTTTCAATCAGATTTCAATACCCACTCACTTATCATTCTCATAAGTCAAAACTTAAGATCCTGACCTAGATATCCCCATATGATGCACATTTCATCACTCCCATCATTATTTATTTGTAATTTTTTTTGATGGTGTATAATAGTCAGATAATAGGTACACACATATATGTCAATCTAGTATAGTAATGAAATAGATCAGATAAGGATCGAACAAATGGAAAAATAATTTTAGAAAGTTGAAAAATATTAACAGAACTTATATTTATGTTCAATTAAGTATAAAATATTCAAAATTTGTGGTTGAGTTCAATGATTTGTGGATATTTTAAATGAAATATTTAACTCAAAAATAATTTATACATAAGTTTTCACATTCTCAATGGTTTTATAAAGATATAATCGATTATATCATTGAAAAATAACTGACTATAATAAAGTAAAATTTTAATGTTAAATTATTTTTCAAAATCACATGAAATTAGTAAAATAAATTTTTATTAAATGTTAAAATAACATGAAATATAAAAATTTGGCATGCATTTTCAATAAATTTCATGCTTATATGGTTATTTAAAATGATTATTCAGGCATAAAAGTGAAAAAAATAAAATAAGAGGGTGAAAAGTGAAAATACCATGAAATTATTTTACCTATAAAACTCATGATGTTTACATGATCACAAAAACTCATCTTTATATCTAATGGTTTCATTTAAGTGACTCTTAGTTTTGAAAATCTAATATCAAGTCATGTTTTTAATAAAACAAGTGATGGATTTAAAAGTCATTTAAGGATACTTATTAAAGAAAATAAAGATGAATTGAAGATATTAATAAAGCCTTTATGGATGTGTTTATATCATGTAAAGAATTTGGAATACCTTTTTAAGGATTTGAATGAATATTAGAATGGGAGTAGTGAAGTTTGGTGAGCTGCAGACAACACCGGTTACCCAGTGTAGGGCACTAACCAGCAAATGCAATTGGAAAAAAGATTCAAATGCAGTAGGATTTCACCAACCAACTAGTGTAGGAGCATTAACTACCCAGTTGAAGTAAATAGTTCCATGCAACCTTTATCAAGTGCACTTGATAGCTGGTGGCATTTATCTAGGATGTCAAAGTTTCATTTAATAGTGGACCCCATAGTTCTTAAATTGTAATTAATTATGCTTAATGATATAGATAAATTCTATAATATTACTAGCTCTATTGAAGCCTATAAATAGTGACATTGGGGGAGTTGGATTTTAATCTTAGAAAAAAGTTGGATTGATCGATCAAATCAAGTGACATGTAAATAATAGATCTCTAGAAAATTATCACTAATCTCAAAATCCTCTTTAGATCCATTTTAAATCCTCAATTATAAAAGGACATCTTCTAAATTACCTCTCTATATATCTACTCAATTTTTATCTATCCATATTGAGAGATAAAAGAGTGTTTTTGTTACTAATTTTTATCAAGAAAATATTTCTCTTCTTTCACCTACCATGTACAATGAGTTTCTTACTATAACCAGAAAAAAGAATGGAAGATGAGTGATTTATACCATTTAATTAAGGGTTATGGGTTTCTTAAGGCTACCATAAAAAATCAAGGGAGAAAAGGTTTCTTGATCATTATTAAAATCAAGGGAGAAATATACAAACCACTCAACTTGAGGGGAGGAGACATAAGGGCTCACACTAAGATATTGATGGAATCCTTTACCAAATCTATCTTTCTCTCCTTTACTTTCCACATTGCATCATCTTTTATCATCTATACACATATCACATAATTTTGATATAATGATCGCTATAATCCTAACACACTTACACACTTAATTATCATTTATAAATCGTATCAAATTTATCATGTTTTCATAATCAATTTAATTGATATTCATGCACTCATATCATAATCTCAATTTAATTATTGAGGGAATTAATCAATTAAATATCATCAATAATTTATATTTATTTAATATTATTATTTTTTGTGCATATACTCTCTAATTTTATTATTTTATTATTTTTTTATTGTCATCACTATTTATTGTTTTAAATTTTTAAAGGAAAATCACCCCCAATCTTGCGATCATATCTCGGTCTAATATTTGGTATCAGATATGTCTTTAAACTATACCTTAATTTGTTTCAAATCATGATTTAATATGATGACAGCTTCCTCTTATCTTCAAAGTTCTCTCAAAGGACATTATTTGGTATAAGATACTTTATTTAATGGTTTAAATTACTATTATTATAAAAATCTCATTTATACCTTTCTTAATAGAATAGGTTACCTTGTTTAAAAAATGTATATTCATGAATAAAATCCTAAAAAATAATCATAAGACAAGTGAACACCTAAAGATATTGTATCCTTTGAACTTAATGGAAAAGAAACAAATTATCTTCATTGTGGGCTTGGCCAAAATGAATTTAATCACACATATAATTAAAAAACTACCCATGAAATATAGAATTTTCTAGAAGTCCTACACAAAGGTAAAAATACAGTTAAATATACTATATTATATATGTTTATACATTACTTTTAAAGTTTTGGTATGCATGAAAATGAATCTATTAATGATATGTTCACCCATTTTTCTAACATTTTAAATGTCCAAAAGTCTCTTGGTGATGATTTTTCAATAAAAATATTAGTAAAGAAAATTTTCAAGGTTATATTAATTTCTTGGGAACCTATAGTGATGAATATAAAATAATAAAAATACATTATAAATATATTTATTGAATAAGTAATTGGATCCTTCATGAAATACGAAATTAACATGAAACAACAATCCAAAAAATAATCTAAAGAGGCTAAAGAAGCCAAAGAATAAAAAAAATAGCATTGCATTAAAATATGTTTATGAAAAGATTCATATTAAAGTGAGACCAAAGTTGATCATTTAGCCAAGAACATGAAAATTCACTATGATGAAGAAGAATTCAACACACCATGATAAAGAGAAAAATAAAATTCATGTTCTGTAAGTGACATGCTATGAATGCAAGAAAAAGGGTCACATAAAACCATATTTCCTTATTTATAAAAAAGTATATGAAAAAGAATAAGTGAGATAATAAATCCCTTAAAGTATTAAATTAGATTGCTAGAAATGACTCCATGGGATTAACCTTATTAACTTCATTAAGTGATTCAAGTCATAAATGTCTCATGGCACATCTCGAGGTAGGTTGTGGGGGGTTTTATCCTATTTATTTTTCTTCAACTCATTCCCCTTCTCTTTCCTCCTCTTCTTATCACTATTCATCCTCTTATTATTCTTCTAATCAAAAAATAAACTTAATAATCTCTATTATGAACTAAATTATAAATATAAAAATATTATAGATAAATAAAATCAAGTTATTAATTAAAAATATAAAATTTTTAATGAAAAGGATATCCTTTATAAAGAAAAATATGATTTGGTTTTGAAATTAAAAGATCAAACTAATTCTAAGAAGTTAAATATAAAATCAAATATCTAAAAAATACTCTTCCTTAATTCAACCAAGGTTAACATAATCTAAATATAATCTTGGGTTCTCAAAGTTATTCCAAATGAAATTATGGAATTGGTTTTCAAATTCAAATAATATTTCTCAAAAAATCAATTTTGTAAAGGGATGTTCCCAAAATAAAATTTTCAAATATTTTTGGAAATTTGGGAATCTTATTTATGAATATAATTAAAAAAAATGAAAGTTATGTGAGACCTAAATATATTCATATTTCCCCCCATATTTCTACTAAAAAATAGTATTCTAAATAAGTTTGGGTTCTTAAGTCCTTATTAGCTAACATTATTGGACCTGAATATACATTAGTACCAAAAGGCACTTACAACTAATATTTTATAGGACTATGCCATTGAGCTTCATTTTCATATCATATGGTGGATTATCATCAATTGAATCAATCAACTCTAAAGTTTTTTTAGGATGATCCATTAAAGATTTAATGTGTTTCATTTCTTTTTTCAGTTTTATAATTTTTTGATAAGAACTAACTATGTTATGTAGGGGGTAATATAATAAATTTCTATTTATTATTCCTCTTATTATGTATTCTTAAAATAGAATATTATTTATTATAATATATTTTGTGATTATAATATACTTAAAATTACTTACTTATTAGCATTATTTTAAAACCATAATTCTTGAAGTTTCTTTTAAAATGTTTTTTACTCATTTTTTAAATTTTTGTCTAAGGGAGAGTTTAAATTTTTCAAAAAAATCATTATATTTTTTAAAATTATAAAATGTTTGCCTTTGGAGATTTTATTTTCCTTATTTAATATTTTTGAATTTTTTTTATTGAAAATTTTGAATGTCTTTTTATCTTATTATAATTTATTATAAAATGGATCTTGATATTTTTTTTAGATTTACCACTTGAAATCATTGATATTATTATTATTATAATTATATTTTATGGTCAAGTTTTATTTTCATTATTAATTGAACCAATTGAGGAGGAGAGTTATCTGGTGAAGTTTGGTCGGATCAAATCCTTCATGGGAATAAGTTATTATTGATTTCAAATTCACCCCTAGCTTGTTACTAACTAATGAAGTTATGGGATGATCTACAGAAAGACATTTTTTTTCAATATATTTAATGTTTATTTCTCTCTTGAGAATCATTCCAAAATCTATCATCTCTCTCCCTTGTATATTTTTTCTTATTCCTTAAATGGGGATAAATTTTGGTGATTTATTTTGTAAAAATTCTTACTATCTCAAAGGGGGAGAAAGTGCTTAATATATATAGGGTGAGATATTATTTCATATCATTGTTGTTTTAACTTATTAGTAATTATCCTATTAATATAGTATTATTATTTCCCTTCTCTGTTTTATTTTTAATAATCACAAAGGTAGAGAAATGTTTTTCTAAGGGGGATAAGTTTATGTTTTGTAAATTTTTATCTTGTTTGGAGAGAAAAATGTTTTTTTTTATTTTTGAAAGAAAAATTTATTTATAATTTAGTTGTGTTATATTTTATTATTGATATTATTGAATATCTTGATCTTTAATATGTTGAATTACTAAGAAAACTTAGTTCACTCTTGATTTACACTTGATATATCCTTTTATATTAAGTGTATGTGATTATAAAAAAGGGGGATATTGTTGTACCCATATCTCTGTTATGATGTTTTCATAATCATAAACACTTATATTTTCATATAATTATTCTGTTTAAGTGTTTATCAATTTTGACAATTGAATATCAAGCATTATTTTAAATGGAAAATGTGATGGATTTAAAAGTAATTTTAGGATCCTTCTTAAATACAATGAAGACGCATTGAAGATATTAATAAATTATTGATGTATGTGTTGATATCATGGAAATAATTTGTAATACCTTTTTGATAATTTAAATAAAGGTTAGAAAGGGAATGATTAATTTTGATGAGATTCAGAAAAAACTAGAAACCCAATGTAAGGCACCGACCTATCAGTGGAATTAGAGAGAATATTTATATGCATCAGAAGTATACCATCTAGTCAATGGAAGAGCATCGACTACCCAGTGAAAATAGATAGTTCTAGATATCCTTCAACAAGTGCACTGGCTAGCTAGTGGCATTAGGAAACTAGCTAGTGGTGTTTATCCAGTATTTCAAAGTTTCATTTAATGGAAGAACCCACAAATCTTAAATTTACATTAATGATGCTTAATGATCCTGATTAATTTCATAAGATTACTAGTTTCATTGAATCCTATAAATAAAGACCTTGAGAGGCTTGGATTTTAATCTTACAATAATGATGGATTGATTGATCAAATAAAGTAGTGTGTTAATGAAGGATTGCTAGAAAATTCTCTCTAATCTTAAAATCATCACTAGATCCATTTTCAATTATCAATTCTCAAAGAATCACTTTTAAATTAGCTCTTTATCTCTCTACTCTACTCAATTTGAATCTATCCCAATTGAGAGATAAGGGAGAGGAATTGTAATATATTTACATCAAAAAAATATTTCTCTTATTCTCACCTACCTTTTAAAATGGGTTACTTTCTACATCTGATGAAAATAAAGGGAGATTGGGGATTACTACCATTGAAGTAAGGGATACAAGTTTCTTATAACTATTGAAAAAATCAATGGAGGATGAGTTTCTTGAACACCATTAAAATTAGGGGATAAATATACAAACCTATCAGTCTAATGGGAGTAGACATAAGGGATCACACCGATATATTGCTTAAACTCCTTTATAAAATCACTCTCTCCTCTTTTGCTGTCCACATTGTATTATCTTTTATCCTTTATATGCATATCACATAATTTGAATACACTGATCGTTATAATCCCAATACACTCACATGATTAATTATCTTTAATGAATCACATTGAATTTTTAAGGATCTCATAATCAATTTAATTGAAAATCATGAACTCAATATTCTCATAATATCAATTTAATTATCAAGTGTATTCATCAATTAAATATCATCATATCTTTATCTTTATTTAATTTTAATATTTATACTACACATATAATCTGTATTTTTTTTATTTTTTTATTTTTTTATTGTCATCTCTCTTATTATTTTAAAATTTTGAAGGCAATTCACCTCTCTTTCCATCTTATCTCAGGCCAATGACTATAAGAAAAAAATAAGAAAAAAATATAAATGACAAAAAATCCCAAACCACTCAGGAATGTATCCACCCCCACACCTATAGTGTGTAGAATCCTCACTTTAATTTAATAAAAGGTAGGAAGGAAGGATAAAAATTGGTGATTGTTACTGATTGGTGAACTCTTTAAGGTGGATTTCCTCCACTGGGGACTTCAAAAGGGTTTTATGGAAGTGTTTTAACTGCTTCCCATTAACAGTGAATGTATGTTGGATTTTTTCATTTTTAACCTACACAACCCCAAGAGTATAAACATTTTTCATAGTATATATAACAAAAAAATGAGAATTAAACTTAACTGGGTGCAACTTAAACCTTGAATTTTAAAGGAGGACCTTTATACCAATGTGTAATTAACAATGAAAGATGAGGTGGTCATAAGAAACCTTGGTTCTCTCCTTATAGATTCAGAAGTTCTCATATGATTATATTCATATCTCCTCTAGATATTGAATATGAAAATTCCTATGTTTAGTTACATTTGAGAGATTCATATTAAATTGTTTAATATCCTAATATAGATGATTATCTAACTTTACTAGAAAGTGAAAAGTTTTTCAAAATATGATCCTGTAAGGTGACATTCTGATGGGAGTTTTAAAAATTGTATGGTATTCCCATAGTAAATCATCTAATGATATACTCCATTCATTCCTATAGTTTTATACCATTTTCTCAAATATTTTTTTATCTTCCAGATTCAAAATCTTATCATGTGTATTAGTTTGGGGGTGATATAAAGTGTATAATTTTTTTAAAAACCCATACTTATGAAACAAGGTTTTCATGTTGTGGTTATAGTAATGAAAACCATGATTGATAATGATAAACCTCAAAAAACCCAACCTATAAAAAATTTGAGGTCTCATGAATTCAATAACCACTTGAGAGTCATTGGTCTATGTTGCCTTTTCCAACACCCATTTCGAGACACAATCAACTAAAATAATTATACACACAAAACCAAAATAATTTAGAAAGGGTTATATAAAGTCAATACCCCAAACATCAAATATATTATACAAGAGTATGGACTGTTGGGGCATCTCATTCCTCTTAGATACATTTCTAGTAAACTAGCATCATGCACATGGCTTAAAAAATTGATGAGAATCTTATAATAACATTGGATAAGAATACCAGAGTCTGGGAATTTCCATGGAGTTATTTGGGGATCAAAGTGACACCCACATGGAAGAGTGTGGTTGAATGTGAGTAAATATGTGAACTCATGGTTTGGTACACACCGTATTATGGATTGATCATTACAATTTTTCAAAAAATAGGGGTTATCCCAAATGTAACACCTTGACTCACTCCTAAATATATCCAGTTGGTATTTATTATATTTATAAGGTTTATATGAGACAAATAAAAAGTTCACCAATTCAAAAAACAATGGGATTGTATCATGAACAATGTAAAAGTACTCACTAGGTATTGTTTTTAGAATTTTGTATTTATTAGATAATTATATGTCGAGGTCAATGGGGATATGACTAATATGTTCAACAACTAAATTTTCCACTACTTATCTGTCCTAAATTTTGATATTAAACTTATAAAGTAGAACCATCCATTTAATAAGGTGTAGTTTCACATCAATATTCTTCAATAAAGATTTAATGATAGCATGGTCATAAAACAACCCTACTTTATACCCAAGGAGATATGAAAACAATTTATCCAAAGAGAACACTATGATAAGAAATTATTTTTTAGTTGTTGTGTAGTTCCATTTTATTGAGTCTAGAGTGTGAGATATATATGAAATAACATGATAGGAACAATATATCTTATGTGAAAAGATATCCCCCATAACATAGTTGAAGGCATTACACATCATTTCAATGGGTATAAACCACCTTGGTGGTCGTATTATTGGTGGTGAAGTGAGAAACCTTTTCAATTTACCAAATTTCATTTTACAAATTTCATAATTTTTTTTATATTTTTTGAAAAAGTTTGGACAACAAGAGTGTAGTTTTACTAAAATATTTAAAAAATCAAAGATAAAAACTAGCATATCCCAAAAATGAATTCACATCTTGAACACAATTAAGGTACTTTAATGAATAAATAACATCTATTTTTGACTTATCAACCTGTATACCCTCACTAAAAACAACATGATTGAAAAAAATTACTCATTCCACCATAAAATAAAATTTTTCATAATTTAAAATAATATTTTTTAGTACATTGATAAATAAAAAAATAGATTTTGTTAAAACATTCATCAAAGAAGAATCCATAGATAGTGAAATCATCCATAAAGAACTCCATGCAAAGCTCTAGGTAATCCGAGAAAATAATAACCATGTAATGTTGAAAATTACCTAGTGCATTACATAAGAAGAACGACATCCACCTATATGAAAATGTACCAAATTTACATGTAAATTTCTTCTTTTCCTGATCCTTAGGGGCTATATAAATACGGTGGTATCCAAAGAATCCATTATGGAAACAAAAATGAGACTTACTCCCCAAAATTTCTAATATTTGGCCAATGGATAGTAATGGAAAATGGTCCTTTTGAGTGAAATGGTTAAGCTTGTGGTAGTATATATTGACTCTCCAGCTATTTTGAACTCTTATGTGAACCAATTCAATATTATCAATATGAAAAACTATAATACTGGTATTTTTAAGAACATTTTGTATTAAAATAACCCATTTACTATCAAAGATAGGATATATGATCCCAAATTTTAATAATTTTCTTACTTCCTTTTTAACAACGTCAATGAGGGTGGGGTTTAGTTAACATTATGAACGAATTACTAGTTTAACATCATCTTCAAGGATAATTATATGAATTCATATGGATGGGATAATACTAATGATATAATCTAATATTTACCCAATTACCTTTTTACGCTCTCTCAAAAGTTCAATTAATTTCATTTCATACTTTGGAGATAGGTTATTGGAAATAATGATTGGTAATTGGTCAAAACCCTCATGGAATGCATAGTTTAAGTTATACGGAAGTGGTTTCAATTCAATAGAATGTGGTTTGAGAATAAAAGGCAATTATTTTTTGGGAAGTATATCATTTATACTATTTTTATGCTCCTTTTTTCTCTCCTTAGTTGGAGAGTCAAGATCAATAGTCATTGAAAAATAAATGATGGTTCCAAAATTCCCAAGATGTAAGAAATATCAATATACTTAAATGCATGGAATTTTTCAACACCAATTCAATAATATACTGATTAATCTTAACCCAAAATATCAAAGAGGATAAAAATAGGAGTGGGTATCATAAGAGGAATTTAGAATGATATAATCCATTGGAAGTAATTCCATTGAATATACAATAAGAGTGGAATGCTCCTCAAATGGGTGTTTAATTGCAACAAGGATATTGAAACTTTACATTTTCTCCCAAAAACCATGGAAAAAGTAACATATTAAACATTTATGATTTTATTTTCTATTTTATTAAATGGTATCCCAAATATGATAGAAGCATGTCCTTGGGTACATGTATTATCCCTCTCAAGATTATAGAAGTCTGTAGGGAATGTGAGATTCTTCAATCACACAAGGGCCCCCCTCAATCACTATGGTTGGGTGTGTTATGCTCTAGTTGGAAATTTATACTATGATTATTATTGGATGAATATCTATAACCTACAAATAAGTATACAATTAGTGATGCATAAAATTAACAGAAGCACCTAAACCAAGCATTACAACTAAAAATAAAGTCTCCCTTATAGTGTAAGGTGATATAAATATACTTGTATCCTTGAATTTGGTTTTAATTTCGAGTTATATCAATATTGTGACATTTATTCCAAGTTTTACTACCTAATTCCCCTTTAGTCATCACTTATGGGTACATATATCTTTAATTAATTTGGCATATCAAGTAATTTGTCTAACTACACCCAAGAGAGGAATGTTAACTTATATGTTTTTAAATTTATCCCTGATATCTTTATCAATTTTATTATCAAATTTTTCCTTATACTGAGAGATTCATTGGGTAAAAGGAAGTGGAATAGATATATCAAGGGAATCCCCAATGGTATCTATTTTACCTTTTTTTTGTTCTTTTTTATCTTCACATGAATCTTTGGGTGATTGAAAAATAGATTTTTCAAGAGGAGGATATACCTATTATGTAAAATCATTGAAATGATAAATTTCTTTAACACTATAGAGTGTGATAGCACATAAATTACCTTTTTATTTTGGATTGATAACATATTGGGAAGGTATTTTTCCAAAACCTTTCATATTTATCTCACCGATGTTTTTTTTCAGTTTTCCCACTTGATTCCTTGGGTCTTGAATTACTAATTGAGTAGTTTGTTTGAAATGGAGGTTATATGATATAATTTTCTTCACCATATCTTCAATACTTGCTTCAAGTTTTTATGGGGGTTGTTGTAAATACCTTTGTGGTGGTTGAGGAATTTTGGGTGGTGGTGGAAGATGATTACCTTGCTCTGGGTAGTTCCATGATTATTGAGGTTGGTTAGAATACCCCCTTTCCTATCTACTTTATTATCTTTCTATACATATTTGTATGAATTATATGGTTCTTTCCTAGTGGGAGGGTTTTATATATGAACTAAGAATATTTACACAAAAATTTTAGAAGATTCTTTAAATTGAGGGAATTGGTCAGAATAGTGGGATTCTATGGCATAAATACTAAAATTAATTGAAGGAGGAGGTTGGGACATCCCTTTATAAAGATCAAGTTTTCAAATTAGGGTACTTAACTATTCAAATTGTGTGTCCACCTTCTCAAATTCGGAACATTTCACCTCATGGATACCTCTAATGGGTACACTGGACCTTGAATTGAATTATTGTGTATTATGTATCTTTTTCTCAATGAGGGTCCTTGTAGTGATCAATGTATTGTCCATTAGGGACCCACATTTAGAAATATCAATCATATTATCATCAATATTAATTAAAAATTCATAAAAATATTATATTAAAAGTTTCTCAATTATTTAGTGGTGTGGAAAATTTGAGAAAATCCTTTTAAAATGTTCCCAATATTTATGAAGTGTTTCCCCATTATATTATATTATTATATAATTTTTTTTATTGTTTTAGTTTGATAAGGATGGGAAATATGTTTCAATAAAGAGGTGTTTTATGTTTTCCAAACCTCTAATTGGGGAGTTAACATAGTATATCTGGTCTTTTATAATGTATTCTAAAGAAAATGAAAAATCCCTAAGTTTTACAAGTTCTTCATCCACATTTATATGTTTTAATGTTGAGTATATAGTATGAAATTATTTTAAGTGTCTAAATGGATCTTATCCACAAAGTCCATGAAATTTTGGAAAAATATGAACGAGGCTAGATTTTAGTTCAAATTTTGGTGCTTCGTCTTATGCTTGAATATATACAGGTCGAATATCAACATTAGGTGAAGTTAGTTATTTTAATTTACAGTTATTTTAATACATGTTATAAAATTTAATTTCAGTTTCTATTTTAGTTTTATAAGGATATAGGTTGAGAATACTATTGAGCTGTGTTGTGTCCTCCTTCAAAGGATCGTCTTGTGTGTCTTGGTTTCACTGGTATAGGATCCTCTATAGTTTGGGTTCTAAATGAGGTAGTTCTCCTAATATAGAATGTGATATGCACAGAACCTATACAGATAAAAAATTATTACACAAAAATATATTTAAAACTATCATATAAGATTTATATTTACAAAACAAATAAATATATTATAAAAAATACACACTAAAAACTATAGTTCTCCTAAAAAATGATGCCAAAATTTGACCATGCTGTCATTATGTGTCAAATTTATCAGGTTTTTAAAGATTTTTTATAGTATAGAGAAGAACCTAGGTCATCTCTCAAAGATAATTTGAGGTTTAAAGTGTGTATTTTAAATATTTTTTTTTAAAAATTAAACAAAAAACATGGGGGTTTTGAATGATGTTTCAAAATAATACGACTTAATTTAAAGAGTTTAATATATAAAAAAAGTGGGGTTTTAAGAGATATAGGATGAGGTTACCATTTCAAGTTTAATAAAAATGAATTCAAGTTCATAGTTCTAAAAATTACATTTGGTTTAATTAAATTCTTTGGTTGAGGGTAACCAAGACCTTTATTCCCCTCCTTACCCTTTATAAATGTGAACCTAGAACCAACCCTTGACACAACAATAACATTGAAATGGTTTGGAACTTAAACATGGAATTAGGTATACCAATATCTAAAGTATTTGTGTTTGAAAAAGGAACCTTTTTTTGTCTAATTTAAGAAACCCAATATTCCCACTTGAAATCTCAAACCAATCAGTTATAAAATGAAAAATGTTTCATTCGATCCTACTAGAAAACTTCATTAAAAGTATAAGAATGTTAAGATAAAACTTAAAATAAATTTTTCAAAAACAAATTACTTCAAACTAGAAGAATAAAAATTGTTGGAACTCCCTTTACAAGTGTTTATCTCCCTCATAATGATCTCCCACTATTTAGCTTTCCATCGGGAGGAGGAGGAGGCTTGAGTGGGTATACTTATTAATTTTAGATATCCCTATAAGGATAGGGAGATATAGAACATCCCAGGTGATTAAAGGATTAATTTGTAACTATAAAATGGTATTAATTCACTCCTTGGTATAACTTATAAATGGGGTTCACATGGTGTTAATTTATAGGCAATGTGGAAGGTGGTTTTGGGAACCCTGAATTTTGAAAAACGACTTGTCTTGTAGGTTTGGGAAAACATACAATCTTATCTCAATTTTTATTAAACTAAAAAAACTTTTCAACACCTATTTTCTATATACATAGAAAAATTGGCATTAATTGGAGGCCTAATGATTTATATATGGTTGAATTACAAAATTTATTTTGAGACCATAGATAGTGAAGATTCTCTCCACTGACAACAAGTTTTGGGCCTCAAAATAGAATAATTTCACTCCCTAGTCGTCTAAATAATTTTAACCCACATGGTTTTTCATTCAACCATAGAGTTTTATCCTTATTGGATTTAAAAATTATGTGGAGTGTGGATTTTATCCCACATGTGTTCTTGGGACCCCACATAGTTTGGCCCATTTTGCTTGAATTTTCGCATGAGATCTCTAAATCGCCCCCACATATCAAGAAAAAAATAAAAAGTAATACTAAAAGTTTTTAAAGTTTTTAACATTAAAAAATTTAATAAAATTATAAGTTAAATTGATTATTATATTTTGAATTTAAATTATAAATATAGTTTAAAACCATTGTATGAGGGAGGAATAAAACAGTGAATCATGATGCGATCAATAACGTTGATGACAGGATTGAACAAGAAGGGTGTGAAGTTCATTTGGCCAAATTCTTATGAAATATACTCTTTAGAGTTGAAATAGAGGATGAATATAGTTCTTATCCTGAACTTAACTAATCCAAGAAAGGAATATACCATATATTATGATGCATCAGAGTTGACCTAGGAGTAGTTCTGATGTAGGATGGTTGATTAGTTACTTATGGGTCTAGGAAAATAAGGATGAACGAGTTGAATAACCCAATGAATGACCTTGAGTTGGATGTAGTGGTGTACACCTTGATATATTTATTAAATTACATTTTGGGTGATAGGTTAATGTAATACACTAACCAAATGATCCTAAGGTATATATTCTAATAACGGGACATAAACATTTGTCTGTAAAGGTCAGTTGAGTACTTTCAGTCTTTTGATTTTGAGTTGGAATATACCCCTATAAAGGGTAATGTCATTGCTGATGCACTGAGCAGAAAGAGTTAGACTTAGGTGGTGTAAGAGTCAAGTTGTGAGTGAAAGATTATGACCATCTTTACTAAGCATATCTTAACATCTATGAGTATTAGGAATGGGTGATCCTTATATATTTATCATTACTTATTTAATCCTTAGTAGGGTGAAGAGGGGAAAATTATTAGATTCATACTATTTTACCATAAGGGATAACATATATTATGGGGATCCATTTCTAAACAAGTATCTTGATGATGATGAGGTTATTTATGTCATATGTCATTTTATAGTCCCAATGAGAATGTGTGAGGAGTTGAAAAGGGAATCAAACACCTCATAGTGGGATTTACATCCAAATTGGACCAAGATATTACATGATATACAAAGGCTGTATTGGTGGCCTTGGATAAATAGGGATATCAAAAGTTTCATTACACAATGATTATGTAACACCCCAATCTTCCACTGTACGTTTCCCTTCGAATAATGCAATAGCGTGTGTTGTACGCAACCTCGAGCTCTAACACACACCACAACTAATTAAACTAGCCGTTGTGAATAGTAATACCTACTTTTTGAAAATTTATAAATTTTATTTATCAAAATGGACTTCATTTTTGGATTCGGAATATTGAAATTATCCTATGTTGAATTTTTGGTATTTTTCTGAGAACTTCTAAATTTTTATGAATAGTGAAAAATACTTAAAAACAACTTTTTTAATCAAAATAATTTATAGTGATAAATTATAATATTTAGTGGTTTTAAAGTATAATTAGAATATATTTTTACCATTTTATCCAATGGTGGTCATTAGAATTAATTTAACATTGAAATTGGACATAAACAATTGCCAATCTTTTGATATAAATTGTTTCTTAAAAACACGCTATTTGTTGTAACAGCGGGAATTAATTATAAAATTAATTAATACAACTTATATGTTTGGAATTTTGTAAAATAGACATCATTTTTGAATTCGGAATATCAATTATAGCTTAGGGTGAAATTTTGGCCTTATTCTGAAAAACTTCAATTTTTGATGAATAGTGAAACCACTAAGTGGTTGTTAAAAACTGATTTTTCGTTAAAATGAAATATTACCACTTCTGTGATTTGATTTTCAAAAATCCGACATACATGGTTGTCATTAAGAAGTAAAATGTGGTTCAATGTGATTAAAATAATTTTTTGGTGAATAGTAACTTTTAAGTTCTTAATCGCGATTAGAGGTAATTAGTGTAGTTTAAGGTAAAAATAATGTTTTAATAATATGAGATGAGATTGACACTTGTCCTACTCCTATTGGATGAGTCATGGCCGACCAAGAAAACCCATGGGTAAACTTGGGGACCCCATGGAGCCACTTTAGTTGGAAAATGACATTAATATATATTTATTTAATGTTAAAATTAAATTGACACAAACATGAGTTGTTTTACTAAAACAGTTTTTAAGTGGGGTTACACAGATCCATATTTTGACTATAAATATTCATTAGAAATCTAAAAAGATTTACTACATCATAGTATTTTTTTTATAATTTTTAGACATTAAATAAATTAAATTATTTATGACATCATTATGATGCAGCGGTGACCTCATTATTTAACGATTTAAAAAAATGAGAAGATAATGAAAAATCCAAGGATTACACTTGTCCAAAGCCTATTGGATGAGGAGATTTCGAACCCTTATCACCTTATCCATGAATTATATAAGTGTGGGACTTTTAGAATCCGAAAAGCATTGTATAATAATGTAACATTTCAATCTTTCCAAAAGAGCCCCTCCTCTCCTCTTATAAAAGGCCCCCACCTCTACCACCTTATTCACACTTCCAAGCCTTTTGGTTCGGCCAAGATCTGCCCAAATACTCTCCCAACTTCTCTCCATTCATCCTAGAAGCTTTACTTTAGTCAGAAAGCCATCCTAAGGAGTCCTTTTGATCAAATCAAAAGGAAGAACCCGAAGAAGAGGTAACATTTTCATCACCCTCTTTCAAGTTTCTTTATTCTTCCACTACCTCTTTGTTTATTATTTCAATTCTAAAATTATAACTCCAGTATCTTCTATATACTGTGATGTTATTATAAATATGGAACAACCATATTCAGTATTCTACCCATCATTTGAATGACATGTCACCATATGTGCGTACGTACGGCTTACCGTCTCCACGTCGTGGTGTAATTGTTATTCAATATATTATTATTTAGATGGGTATAATAATGATATGTAATTCATGTAAATAATAAATATAACATGATAATTATTCTGTATATATGATATACTATCCAATTATATATTATTTTAATATCAAAATAATGATATTGTCGCTCGTGCGTACGTACGGACTACCGTCTCCACGAACGCGATGAGATTCATTCTCCGTCGTATCCATTCAAGTATAATTATCATTTGATGATTTAAAAATAATGTTTAAGGACATGATATCATTCTGGATATGAATGAGATACAACCTATCCATAAAAAACACGACTTACGTAACAAAACATATAAAAGAAAACGAGTAAGTTAACACCCGAAACAACGATAAATCTAAGATATTGTTAACAAAGCAATGTTAAAAGATCATATATGATATCATATGAATGTATATGATTCTTGTATAATTTAATAACAATTATTTCACCATTATATAGGAGGTTAACCTACCCCAACCAAGGAAAAGTACAAGGTAAGGGGTTACTTCACAACCTCTTCATTATCCAAGGTTGTTTATACATAATTATCTACTGGGACCTCGTTATCATCCACATCCATGTTTCTTAAAAATGTCTTTCAAAACATTTTTACTATTAAATGGAAAATGGGTTAAAGTCATTTATACCCTTATACATTTTTGAAAGGAATCTTACCGTCGTTTTCCAAACAATGTACTTTTTGACCTTTTTGACAAATTTAAGGTAAGAATGTTTTTTTACTTATACGGCGGGTGCGGCTATTTTCCGCCATTATAACTTCGTCGAAGCTTCCCTAACAAGCTTATAAGAATATTTTCAAAGTAAATGTATTATTTTATAATTATGGGACTTTTAAATGATTTCAAAAAGGAGAGATATTTCTCTCAAATAGCTTTGATTTCATCCATGTCAACATCCTTTGATGGGTTTTAAGTTTAATTGAAATTGATTTATGATACAAAACTTCCATTGAACATTTTGTGAAATATTTGACTGCAGATGTGTTATTTTATACCATCCATAGTTTATAGAGAAATTGTTGACATTTCGTATGCTAGTTTTAATACAAATATTTATGTTATGTTTAAACCTATTCATATGAGGAATGTATTAGACTTAATATGTGACGGGTGGAGCCCGCTATAGCTCCTCGATGCATCGGTAGGTCTCATGAGACAACTAGACGTGGAATTGGCCGAGGCACTTTTCCAATTTGATTTATGGTTTTGGCTGATGCCTTAATCATTTTAGATGTCTTGGCCGAGGCCTTGACAAAATGTTTCAGAATGTCTGGCATTATACATTCCCTCATTATGAAAGTGGTTATTGATATTTCATGTGATTATTCGTCTAGTAGAATATCCATGTGAGTAAGTAATGGAATTATTTTATTTTACTTTTTCCATATTATGCTGAAGTTCAAGTTCAATAAGGCTTTTGTTTTAGTTATACATTGCCTTAAATGCTTATGTTTTCTTATAAAAGCTTCTGCAATATTGTTATCCTTACTGAGCATCTGAGCTCACCCCTTTCAATGTTTTAATATTTTCCAGGATGTGAAGAAGTGTATTATGACTGACTTGCAAGAATAGTCAGTGAGGATATGAGTGTGGACTATGAAGACCATGTTATTGTAGTTTTTTTACTTTTTGATGTAATGAAAGACTTATGAATGTATCTAGTGTTTCCAAGGCTACTAAACTAATCGGTCTTTCGGGACTTGATATTTTGTGATCATGCCAATGTTACAAAGTAATGCACCGACTCTGGGTAGCTGGGGTCGGGGCGTTACAGTTGGTATCAGAGGCAGTTTAGTACTAACCTTGGAAGCTAGATTTAGATAAACTCTGATTAGAGCACATATCCCGAAGATAGACTTTGAGGATTAGTATAGAAGAACTTCCTAGAATTTTGGTATTGTAGAGATGTTGTGAGTTTTCCGAGCAATACATCCCTGTCTGGATACGAGCAGGTAGAGGCGGCTCTGGCACAGATGTACCTAGGGGTAAAACCCGAAAACACCGCTTTGAGCTAGACTCGAACGGGAACTGGTGCACGACAACGGGCCTTGCTGCACTCTTGGTTACGACACTCTCGGGGGATATGCTTTGGATAATTCCCATTTTCTTTACAAACCACTATGAAGGGTTACGAGTATATAATTCCTCAAAGAAAACATTTTTATAATTATGGATTATATCCATAATTAGTTCAATTTATGTTAAGTGTTTTACAAGTATGGAATTATGTATTTTGATTCATGAACTAATCTAGTTTATGCCATTATTTAGAAATGGCGCCTAGTGGAAGGAATGGAAACCGTATCAATGCACGCACTCCATGTAGGGATTGCCCTCCTGCTCAGGATAATTATGGTGGAGCTAGTGATACAACTGGTGCTGATCAGCTTCTCATCGTACTGGGACAACTCACGTAGGTTATGAATAACAACCTTACTCGTATGGAGCACCCTGATCCGCAACGTGGAGGATCAATGCTAGACCGTTTCATGAGGCAACAACCGCCAACCTTCAATGGGAGTACAAATCCTATAGTAGCTGAGCAATGGATAAATTCCTTAGAGAAAATATTCCATGCCTTGGGGAGTAGTGAAAGGGAGAATGTTGTCATGGCAGTTTACCGCCTCACTGGAGATGCCGATCAATGGTGGTCACTAATTAAAAACACAAAGGAAGATGATGAATTAAAAAACATGGAATGGCAGGAGTTCAAAGAGCTGTTCTTAGAAAAATACTTTCCTCGAGACCATCGAGCGGATATGGAAAGGAAATTTCTGAGTCTGAGGCAGAATGAGGATGAGAATGTCGCAAAGTATGAGGCTAACTTTACAAGGTTAGCAAGGTATGCTGCAGATTACATACGTAACCCAAGAAGTAAGACTGACCGTTTCTTTGATGGGTTGAAACCATTTCTCCGTCGAGCTTTAGTATCACAAACCTTCTCTTCATACGAAGGTATTGTCTCATGCGCTATCAAGAAGGAAAAGGAATTCTCTAAGTCTTATGACTTTAAATCAAAGCAAGATAAGAAGAGATCCGCTGAAAACTCTGGGAAAGGAAATAAGGAAATAGGGAAGAAGGGTAGAAATGAATTTCCACCCTGTGATAATTGTGGTAGGAAGCACCCTGGTGCCTGTCTAAAAGGAAAAGGAGTATGTTACAAGTGTGGTGAAAAAGGCCACCAAGCTCATGAATGTAAGGGAAAGAAAGCGGCTGTCAACATGGAATGTTATAATTGTAGAGAGAAGGGACATTATGCAAATGAATGTCCTAAGCGTCAGGGGAACTTATCTCAGAAGAGGCCAAGGGATCAAGGCCAGGCTTATGCTATCACTACTGCTGAGGTGGAAGCTCCGAAAGACATGGTGGCAGGTAATTTAATGGTTTCCTCAAGTTTAGCAAATGCATTATTTGATTCTAGATCATCGCATTATTTCATATCTTCCCAGTTTGCTAAGAAAATTAGATATTTCCAATTTGATATAACAAGGGAGTTGTCGGTCAAAACCCATAAGGGAAGTATTGTTGCAACAAAGTTTTGTCGATTAGTTCCCATTAGAGCACCTAAATGTTCTTTACCTGCTGATCTCATCGTCATACCCATGATTGAATTTGATATAATCCTCGGTATGGATTGGCTTTCGGACCATGATGCAAAAATTTATTGTAAGAGGAAAGAGGTTACGATTCTTGATGATGATGATAAGGAACACCTTATCTTTAGAGCAGAATCGTCGCCACATAATTCTTATCTAGATCCACCCCCAGTAGCTCAACTAAATTCAATTATTGGGGAGGAAGAGAAGGAAATTACTGAGGACGAGGAAAGGAATATTCAAATAGAGGATGTACCTATTGTGAGAGAATATGTTGATGTGTTTCCGGAAGATTTACCTGGACATCCTCCAGAACGAGAAGTTGAGTTTTCCATTGATTTAATTCCTGGATCAAGGCCCATATCGAAGACCCCTTATAGAATGGACACTGTGGAATTAGTTGAACTAAAGAAACAACTAGAGGAATTGAGTAATAAGGGATTTATTCACCCTAGTGTTTCTCCTTGGGGAGCCCCTGTTCTTTTTGTTAAGAAGAAAGATGGATCTATGAGGTTGTGCATTGATTATAGGGAGATCAATGCTATAACAATAAAAAATAAGTATCCCCTACCTCGCATTGATGATTTGTTTGACCAACTGCATGGAGCTCAATACTTTTCAAAGATTGACCTTCGGTCTGGATACCATCAGTTGTGTGTGAAGAAGGAAGACGTTCCAAAGACAACATTTCGAATAAGGTACGGGCATTACGAGTTTACAGTAATGCCTTTTGGATTGACTAATGCACCCTCTGTTTTCATGGATCTAATGAATAGAGTTTTCAAGGAATATCTTGATGACTTTGTAGTGGTATTTATTGATGATATCTTGGTATACTCCAAAAGCCACGAAGATCATGAAAATCACTTACGCATTATCCTGAAGACTCTTAGAATACATGAATTATATGGGAAATTTAGCAAGTGTGAATTATGGATTCATGAGATTTCTTTTCTTGGCCATATTGTCTCTAAGGATGGAATTTCCATTGATCCTTCTAAAACCAAGGCAATCCAAGAATGGCCAGCACCGACAAGTATAACTGAGGTACGCAGTTTTATTGGTTTAGCAGGTTATTATCGACGTTTCGTCCAGAATTTTGCCAGATTGGCTAACCCATTGATAAAGCTCACACATAAAGGGATTAAATTTGTCTAGACAAAAGAGTGTGAAGAATGTTTTGAAGAACTAAAGAGAAGATTAGTCAATGCCCCTGTATTGACTCTACCATCGGGGAATGATGGGTTTGTTATTTATAGTGATGCATCGAAGAAAGGACTTGGTTGTGTCCTTATGCAGAATGATAAGGTCATTCCCTATGCATCACGACAGCTAAAAATTCATGAGAAAAACTATCCTACTCATGATCTTGAGTTAGCAGCTGTGATCTTTGCTTTAAAGATATGGAGACATTACCTCTATGGTGAAAAATGTGAGATTTATACTGATCACAAGAGTTTGAAGTATATTTTCACACAAAAAGAACTCAACATGAGGCAAAGGCGATGGCTTGAACTACTCAAGGATTATGATTGCACGATACATTACCACCCGGGGAAGGCAAACAAGGTGGCAGATGCTTTGAGTAGAAAATACCATGGAGTTTTGAATGTGATGAGAATTGAAAGGGATCCAATTTTCTTAGATCTAGTGAAGATGGACATGGGAATAACTAGGGAAGGTGAAACATCAATTCTTTTTCAAATGGTTTCCAAACCATCATTACTAGAAAGGATTAAGAGTTCTCAGACCAATGATGAAGAATTTCAGAAGAAGATTAAAGGTGTGAATGATGGTAGATTGAGGGACTTTGTGTATAAGGATGGAATTTTAAAATTCGGGAAGAGACTTTGTGTTCCCGATATACCTGATCTAAAAAGGGAATTGCTGGATGATGCTCATAGTTCTAACTTCTCTATACACCCTGGGAGCACCAAAATGTATAGAGATTTGAAGGAACATTTTTGGTGGGACAATATGAAGAGGGAGATTGCTGATTTTGTGTCGAGGTGTATGGTTTGTCAACAAGTGAAAGCTGGAAGGCAACATCCTGGTGGAGTATTGCAACCTCTTCCCATACCTGAGTGGAAATGGGATAATATTACGATGGACTTTGTCATGGGACTACCAAAGACTCCTAGAAGGAATGATGCAATATGGGTCATTGTTGATCGACTTACTAAGTCAGCACATTTTCTGGATATACGGGAGGATCTACCACTTGAACGTCTAGCAAGACTATATATTAATGAAGTTGTAAGACTTCATGGAGTACCCCTATCGATTGTTTCTGATCGTGATCCTCATTTTACTTCAAGATTATGGAAAAGTCTTCAAAAGGCCTTGGATACTGAACTTCGTTTGAGCACTGCCTATCACCCTCAAACAGATGGACAATCAGAACAGACTATTCAAACCTTAGAAGACATGTTGAGATCATGCTCTCTTGACTTTCAGGGTATGTGGGATCAATATTTACCACTGGTATAATTTTCCTATAACAATAGCTTCCATTCGAGTATTCAGATGGCACCATATGAAGAGTTATACGGAAAGAGATGTCGTACACCAACCTGTTGGGATGACGTTGGTGAAAGAAAACTTGTAGGCCCAGAACTGGTGGAGGAAACGGTGGAAAAGGTAAAAGTAATCCAAAATCACATCAAAGCAGCTCAAAGTAGGTAGAAGAGCTATGCCGATAATCGAAGGAAGGATTTGGAATTTCAAGTCGGTGATCATGTTTTTCTGAAGGTATCTCCATGGAAGGGAGTAATACGTTTTGGTAAGAAAGGTAAATTGAGTCCCAGGTACATTGGACCTTTCGAAATTCTAGAACGAATTGGGGCTGTAGCTTACCGATTGGCAATGCCGCCAAGTCTCTCCAAAGTTCACGATGTGTTCCACGTATCTCTGTTGAGGAAATACATGCCTGACCCAACGCATGTACTCACCTATGAGGAATTAGAACTGGAACCCGATCTTTCCTATTGTGAAGACCCGTCAGGATTCTTGATGTGAGGGAGCAGGTGCTGAGAAACCGGACGACTCGTCTGGTGAAGGTTTTGTGGAGAAATCATAAAATGGAAGAGGCAACGTGGGAACCTGAGGAATTTATGATGAAAAACCACCCGAGTCTTTTTATGCAGTAATAACCTAGAAATTGCGAGGACACAATTATTTGAAGGAGGGGAGAATGTAACACCCCAAGCTTCCACTGTACGTTTCCCTTCGAATAATGCAATAGCGTGTGTTGTACGCAACCTCGAGCTCTAACACACACCACAACTAATTAAACTAGCCGTTGTAAATAGTAATACCTACTTTTTGAAATTTTATAAATTTTATTTATCAAAATGGACTTCATTTTTGGATTCGGAATATTGAAATTAGCCTATGTTGAATTTTTGGTATTTTTCTGAGAACTTCTAAATTTTTATGAATAGTGAAAAATACTTAAAAACAACTTTTTTAATCAAAATAATTTATAGTGATAAATTATAATATTTAGTGGTTTTAAAGTATAATTAGAATATATTTTTACCATTTTATCCAATGGTGGTCATTAGAATTAATTTAACATTGAAATTGGACATAAACAATTGCCAATCTTTTGATATAAATTGTTTCTTAAAAACACGCTATTTGTTGTAACAGCGGGAATTAATTATAAAATTAATTAATACAACTTATATGTTTGGAATTTTGTAAAATAGAAATCATTTTTGAATTCGGAATATCAATTATAGCTTAGGGTGAAATTTTGGCCTTATTCTGAAAAACTTCAATTTTTGATGAATAGTGAAACCACTAAGTGGTTGTTAAAAACTGATTTTTCGTTAAAATGAAATATTACCACTTCTGTGATTTGATTTTCAAAAATCCGACATACATGGTTGTCATTAAGAAGTAAAATGTGGTTCAATGTGATTAAAATAATTTTTTGGTGAATAGTAACTTTTAAGTTCTTAATCGCGATTAGAGGTAATTAGTGTAGTTTAAGGTAAAAATAATGTTTTAATAATATGAGATGAGCTTGACACTTGTCCTACTCCTATTGGATGAGTCATGGCCGACCAAGACAACCCATGGGTAAACTTGGGGACCCCATGGAGCCACTTTAGTTGGAAAATGACATTAATATATATTTATTTAATGTTAAAATTAAATTGACACAAACATGAGTTGTTTTACTAAAACAGTTTTTAAGTGGGGTTACACAGATCCAAATTTTGACTATAAATATTCATTAGAAAGATAAAAAGATTTCCTACATCATAGTATTTTTTTTATAATTTTTAGACATTAAATAAATTAAATTATTTATGACATCATTATGATGCAGCGGTGACCTCATTATTTAAAGATTTAAAAAAAATGAGAAGATAATGAAAAATCCAAGGATTACACTTGTCCAAAGCCTATTGGATGAGGAGATTTTGAACCCTTATCACCTTAGCCACGAATTATATAAGTGTGTGACCTTTAGAATCCGAAAAGCATTGTATAATAATGTAACATTTCAATCTTTCCAAAAGAGCCCCTCCTCTCCTCTTATAAAAGGCCCCCACCTCTACCACCTTATTCACACTTCCAAGCCTTTTGGTTCGACCAACCTCTTCCCAAATACTCTCCCAACTTCTCTCCATTCATCCTAGAAGCTTTACTTTAGTCAGAAAGCCATCCTAATGAGTCCTTTTGATCAAATCAAAAGGAAGAACCCGAAGAAGAGGTAACATTTTCATCACCCTCTTTCAAGTTTCTTTCTTCTTCCACTCCCTCTTTGTTTATTATTTAAATTCTAAAATTATAAATCCAGTATCTTCTATATACTGTGATGTTATTATAAATATGGAACAACCATATTCAGTATTCTACCCATCATTTGAATGACATGTCACCATACGTGCGTACGTACGGCTTACCGTCTCCACGTCGCAGTGTAATTGTTATTCAATATATTATTATTTAGATGGGTATAATAATGATATGTAATTCATGTAAATAATAAATATAACATGATAATTATTCTGTATATATGATATACTATCCAATTATTTATTATTTTAATATCAAAATAATGATATTGTCGCTCGTGCGTACGTACGGACTACCGTCTCCACGAACGCGATGAGATTCATTCTCTGTCGTATCCATTCAAGTATAATTATCATTTGATGATTTAAAAATAATTTTTAAGGACATGATATCATTCTGGATATGAATGAGATACAACCTATCCATAAAAAACATGACTTACGTAACAAAACATATAAAAAAAACGAGTAAGTTAACACCCGAAACAACGATAAATCTAAGATATTGTTAACAAAGCAATGTTAAAAGATCATATATGATATCATATGAATGTATATGATTCTTGTATAATTTAATAACAATTATTTCAACATTATACAGGAGGTTAACCTACCCCAACCAAGGAAAAGTACAAGGTAAGGGTTTACTTCACAACCTCTTCATTATCCAAGGTTGTTTATACATAATTATCTACTGGGACCTCATTATCATCCACATCCATGTTTCTTAAAAATGTCTTTCAAAACATTTTTACTATTAAATGGAAAATTGGTTAAAGTCATTTATACCCTTATACGTTTTTGAAAGGAATCTTACCGTCTTTTTCCAAACAATGTACTTTTTGACCTTTTTGACAAATTTAAGGTAAGAATGTTTTTTTACTTATACGGTGGGTGCGGCTATTTTCCGTCATTATAACTTCGTCGAAGCTTCCCTAACAAGCTTATAAGAATATTTTCAAAGTAAATGTATTATTTTATAATTATGGGACTTTTAAATGATTTCAAAAAGGAGAGATATTTCTCTCAAATAGCTTTGATTTCATCCATGTCAACATCCTTTGATGGGTTTTAAGTTTAATTGAAATTGATTTATGATACAAAACTTCCATTGAACATTTTGTGAAATATTTGACTGTGGATGTGTTATTTTATACCATCCATAGTTTATGGAGAAATTGTTGACATTTCGTATGCTAGTTTTAATACTAATATTTATGTTATGTTTAAACCTATTCATATGAGGAATGTATTGGACTTAATATGTGACGGGTGGAGCCCGCTATAGCTCCTCGATGCATCGGTAGGTCTCATGAGACAACTAGACATGGAATTGGCCGAGGCCCTTTCCCAATTTGATTTATGGTTTTGGCCGAGGCCTTAATCATTTTAGACATCTTGGCCGAGGCCTTGAAAAAATGTTTCAGAATGTCTGGCATTATACATTCCCTCATTATGAAAGTGGTTATTGATATTTCATGTGATTATTCGTCTAGTAGAATATCCATGTGAGTAAGTAATGGCATTATTTTATTTTAATTTTTCCATATTATGCTGAAGTTAAACTTCAATAAGGCTTTTGTTTTAGTTATACATTGCCTTAAATGCTTATGTTTTCTTATAAAATCTTCCGCAATATTGTTATCCTTACTGAGCATCTGAGCTCACCCCTTTCAATGTTTTAATATTTTCCAGGATGTGAAGAAGTGTATTATGACTGACTTGCAAGAATAGTCAGTGAGGATATGAGTGTGGAATATGAAGACCATGTTATTATAGTTTTTTTACTTTTTGATGTAATGAAAGACTTATGAATGTATCTAGTGTTTCCAAGGCTACTAAACTAATAAGTCTTTCGAGACTTGATCTTTTGTGATCATGCCAATGTTACGAAGTAATGCACCGACTCTGGGTAGCTGGGGTCGGGGCGTTACAGCTTAACTTGTTAGATGGTGAAATCCAAGAACCATTTGTTGGAACCATTGTCGTTCTATGCATGAATTGGAGTATGGTTTGTGTTTGTTTTCAATCCTCAGTGGAAGTTCATAATTTGTTCTAGTAAAGTGATCATATAGCTCAAGTAGACAACAATATTGAAGGCGATGCTGTTCTCCAGTGTTTACCAAAATTTTGGACCTGAAAATTGGAAAATGAAGGCATAGGTTGTTGGAAATAGAAGGTGCGTGAAAAAATGAAGTGGCGTGTGAAATAATGGAGGCGTGTGTGAAAAATAGCGGCGTGCATGAAAAACAGTGGTGTGCACAAAAAACAGCATCATGTGCGAAAAACAGCGGCATGCGCGAAAAACAGCATGGTGCACGAAATAGTGGAGAGATATTTTTCACGCAAGAGGTGTTTCAGAATCATAACGTTGGAAAATGGAAAAGGCATGGGCTGCGTGAAAAACATGGAGTTGTGCACAAAAAACAGTTCCAGCACAAAACGTATTGCCCACAAACTGAGAGGTTTTTCATGCCAAGATGGGTTTTGCGCACTGGGGTCGACGATGCCTATAAATAAGCGGTGACCCCCCTTATTCCATATAGTTGAAGACTTAGAGAATATCTGAGTGTTGATGTGCATAAAATGTTCGTGTAAAGGGAGTTGTGCAAAAAATGATGAGTTGCACGAAAAAGGCCGAGTTGTGTGAAAACGTTTGAGTTGCGCGAAAAAGGTTAAGCTACGCGAAAATGAATACATTGCACAAAAAATTTGAGGTTGAGCGAAAAACTATGAGCTGCATGAAAAAGGCCAAGCTGCGCGAAAAAGGTGTTGCGCATAAATCTGTGCATAAATGAGTTTGTTGCGTGAAATATTTTCCACGCAAAAATCAAGTATTTCATGCAAAAGTGAGATATTTAAGGAAAAGGGTAGGAGTTTTGCTAAATATTCAGTATAACCTATTTGCATGTTTATGATTATCTGGTTCAATGGTTCAGTGTGTTCAAGTGCATCAATTATGGTCTTCAATGAAAGCATAGTCTCATGCTAAGCAGATGAAAAGACTTAAATGCGAATCTATTGAAGAGACCTTCACATCTATAAACTGACTGAGACTTCACTAAAGGCTGTGAGCCAGGGGAGTCAACGGGAGTGACCAGAGGGATACAATGGGCTATCCCTGAACATTTTTAAAGGTAGTAAGCATGGGACAGAGTGACTATTCCTGAACCATTGTAATCCACAACTAGTGAAGAATAGTGGAATTAGGTGCGACCGACAACCTATCGGCATATGCTCCTTGGACGTATCCCTTAGTAGCGAACCAAGTAAAAAGTGTTGTGTCATCTCTTTGCATGTGAATGTTTGATTTCTAATCATATCTATCATACATGTTTGAGTAGTTCCTACCAACGTGGGAACAAGATCCATTAGTTTAAAAGAAAAGTTGACACCCTGATTCACCCCTCCCCTCTTAGGGTGTCCCGACGTCCTACAAGTGGTATCAGAGTGTAAAGGTTGCTGGTGTTAGATTTTTCCTTTGTCGTCATAGAGAATTCAGTCAATGTTAGGGGAATACCTCTCTTCGATGGAAGTATTTTTCAGATTTGGAAGAATAGAATGAAATATCATTTAAGATCCATTGGAATGGAAGTACTCTTTGGTACTATACATGGAATACAATTTACTGATCCAATATGGATTTCTATGATTGATACAGATAGGAAATTTCTTGACGTAGATTCTAAAGCTCAGAATGCTATCACTATGTCTCTTTCAGATCAGATCTATCTAAAGGTGATGAGTTGCAACTTAGTAAAGTCTATGTGGGATAAACTTGAAAACATTTATAAATGATACAACAAAGTGAAGGAGGCGAAACTTCAAGTCTTACACAACAGGTTTGATGATCTAAGGATGCATCCTAATGAGAATGCAGATTCATTCTTCAATCAAATTACTGAAGTAGTGGTAGTAATTCGAGGTCTTGGAGAGGAAATCAAAGACATTGATATCGTAAAGAAAATCTTGATAAGACTTCCTCTTATGTACAATGAAAAGGTGTCATCCCTTGAAGAAAGATATCTATCTAAACTATATTTGGATGATATGTTAAGTAGTCTAATGGCATATGAGATGAGATTCAAACCCAAAGATTCCACAACTCGTGTAAGCAAGGAAATGGCATTCAAAGCCATGGACAAACTAAAAATTTCAGAAGATAGTGGTGGTGAAGATGATGAGGAAAAAGAAATTATTTCTCTCATTTACAAGAATCCGAAGAAGGGGAAAGGTAAATTTAAAGTTAAGCTACCTCTGGAATGTTTTTGTTGTGGAAGAGTTGGGCACATTTCCTCTCAATTCCAAAGAAAGTTTGATGATGATGAGAGTGAAGAAGAAGACATCAAGAAGCCTTGGAAAAGGTTTTTCAAAAAGGGAGACTTCAAATATGGAAAGAAAATATAGAGAAAGAGTTTTTTCTGTGAACAGGAAGATGATGATATTGAATTTTGTGAAGAAGAAGAACTAGAATTTAAAACAGGAAACCATGCTTCCATGATGGATACCATTGAAAAGTCAGAACCCTCGATCAATAAAGGTAGAGATAATCAGATTACTGCTAATGGTGATCCAAAGATTCAAATTAAGGATGCATTTTCCAAGCTTGAGAATAAATGTAAGAGATGAAATAAGTGGAAGTAAATGGTGGAAGAATCATCAGAATATGTTGATGAGCTTAAAGCAGAAATTGAACGACTAGAAGAACTAGTGAGAGTTCAGTCTTCAATCTTTGAAATCATAGATGACATTATGGAAATAAAGCTTATAATTGAAGAACAAGAAAAGGTCATAAATGAACTTTCATCCAGACTATAATATAAGTACAAGACTATTGAGGGTCTTGAGGAAGAAGTTGTTACTCTTAGGAGTAAAATTGAATGTCAATCAACCACAAATGAGGGTAAGAAGAAAATTCATTTTGAAAGATTCTCAGATGCAGAATTACTGGCAAGAGACAAGTGTGGTTTAGATGGAGTTGGAAAAATCTTGAGTGATCAAAGACCCAATTTCATGGTAAAGAGTGGAATTGTCTATGAAGCTAAGACATCAATTGCTGGAAGTGAAGAGAGCAAAAAAAAAAGACAAGATGAAAGTTGGACATGTTGAAACGTTGCCTAAAGTGCGGAAAAATAAGACCTCAATCTAAACTAAAAGAAGAACTGAAAATTATCCTCAAACATTCATAAATGATAGGAAATACAACTATTCTACCAAGGAATAAGGCATGAGGAGAAATTCAAGTGAGAAGACATTTCCTCTCATGAAGTGTCAGTTCTGTGGCTATCTGGTCCATACCATGTCATATTGCGAAGAGGCAAGGAGCTACTTGAATGGGGAAGATCTGGGATGTCAACAAAGGAGACTAACTTCATATCCTCCATATTATAGAAGAAATGTTTCTATGGATACTATTTTCATTATTCTAACATTGGCCATAAAGCTATGTATTGCAGGTATAGATTCGATAGGAGAGATTCATACAACTCTCAGAGACGGGTCAATATTCACCCTCCTGATGGTGTTGATCACACAAAGAAGTTTTGTCCTCTGGAAGAAGATTATGGGTATGTGGAAGAAATAATTAGAAGGCTGTCAATATCTTATACTCAATCCAATATCTCTTGGAAAGAAAAGAAGAAGATTAAGAAATCCAATCTTGCAGAAGTAGCCTTCAAAGCTACAAAGAGTAGCAGCACCTAGATTCTTGATAGTGGATGCTCTTCACATATGATAGGAAATGCTGACCTTTTGAAGAACATTAGAAAGAAGGTTGATGGAACAGTGAGGTTTGGTAATGATGGTGCTTTGAAGATTAAAGGTAGTGGGAATACTGCTCTTGCCAATGGAGAGCTGAAGAAGACTGGAGTTCTTTATGTGGATGGTCTACGCCACAATCTCCTCAATGTGAGTCAACTCTGTGACTCGGGGATCATAGTAACTTTCAATCAAAAAGGCTACACTATAAAGGAAAAAATAGGTAATTCTCTTATGAAAGGCTATAGAACAGATGGAAAATTATATCAGGTTGACAACAAAGTAAACTCTTTCTATTTGTCTGTTGAATAAGAAAACAACCTCTGGCATCGAAGGTTGGGGCACATTAACCAACAAGACATGGAAAAGATATCTAAGATGAAGATTGTCATGGCTATCCTCATTCTAAAACGTGAAAGGGAAAAGACTTGTGATGCTTGCATATGGGGGAAGCTAGTCTGTAATTCATATCGAACAAAGAAGAAAAGAGCATCACACTTTCTTGATCTCATCCATACAGACGTATGTGGCCTGATAAATGTTGTCGGAACACATAGAGAGAGGTACTTCATCCTTTTCATTGATGATTATAGTGAATGTCTTGTGTAATGGTTATTCAAAGGAAGCGAAAAGTACTTGATTGCATGAAAACTTATCGCTAGATTGCCGAGAATGATACTGGATGGACAATAAAAGTTCTACAATCTCACAGTGGAGTGGAATACATGTCCCTTGAGTTTGAGAATTACCTAGAAAAACATGTAATACAACATGAGCTATCTGCTGTGAGAACTCCATAGAAAAATGGAGCTATTGAGTGCTGGAATCAACAGGTCAACAATATGGCTAGGACTATGCTAATTGAGAGTTGTATCTCTCACCATTACTGGAAAGAAGCTGTTGAAGCTGAAGTGCACATTCATAATTGAACGGGGCTTTATATGGGAGAAACGAAGAAACCATATGAATTGTGGCATGGAAGGAATCCTTCATTGAAATACTTTTGTGTTTTCAGAAGCAAATGTTTTATCCGAAATAAATAAGGAAATCAAGGGAAGTTTGGTGAAAATGCTGATGAATGAATTTTTCTTGGGTATCCAATGAACGGAAAAGCCTACAAGTATTTCAATAAACACTTGGGGAGGATTTTGGAAAGCAATGATGTTAAGATCATTGAAGGAAAAACCCCAAATGATTCAAATAATTCATATGATGATGAGATAAAAGATGAGGATGAATGTGAACATGGAGTAAATACAAATACAAAAATAGAGGAAGGTGTACAAAACACTCAAGAGTCACATCATGATGTTGACTCAGAAGAAAAATATGAAGAGGAAATATTGGATGGAGAGAATGCGACTGAACCTCACAGGAGAAATCGAAGATCTGAGATTGATCCATCGAACATAATTGAGTATAGGAGTGCACCAACACAAACAAGAAGAATGTGGAATAACACACAATCTGCATTTCTATTAGTTGTGGAGCCATCCACATTTGAAGAAGATGCAAAGGATGAATCTTGGTTGAAATCCATGAATAAAGAGTTAGATCAGATTGATAAGAACCAGACATGGGATCTAGTCAAGATACCCGAAGGTCACAATGTGATTGGTACAAAATGGTTCTTCAAGAACAAGTTTGATGAGCATGGAAGTGTTATTATAAACAAGGAATGACTAGTATATAAAGGATATTCAGAGATTGAAGGTGTTGATGTTGAATAAACCTTTGCACTAGTGGTTAGACTGGATTCAATCAGGCTTTTCCTTTCCATGGCACTTCAAATAGGATATAAAGTATATCAAATGGATGTCAAGACAACATTATTGAATGGTGTACTCGAAGAAGATGTCTACATAGAATAACCAGTGGGTTTTCTTCTTGGTACTGATGAAAAAAATATTTGCAAACTAAAGAAAGCACTATGTGGCTTGAAACAGGCACCACGAGTGTGGTATTCTCAGCTGGACTCTTATCTCAAGAAACTAAAATTCACATGAGGTGGAGTAGATCACAATATCTATGTGAAGAATTATCTAAAAGATCAGTTCATGGTTCTAGTTTATGTTGATGACATTATATTTGGTGGTAGTAGGTAGAAATCAGTGGACGAATTTTCCAATCACATGAAATCAGAATTTGAAATGTCAATGATTGGGGATCTCACATATTTTTTGGGGCTGTAGGTGACTCAAAAGAAAGATTACATGTTCATCTCTCAGGAAAATTATGTAAGAGAGTTGCTAAAGAAATTTAATATGCATGACTCCAAACCAATGTCAACACCGATTACAGTTGGAACCAAACTTGGAAAGCATGAGGATGGGACCTCTGTAGATCCCACCATGTACAAGAGGATCATTGGGAGCCTACTATACCTGATAGTAACATGGCCAGATATTATCTTTGCAACATGTATAGTGGACCACTTTCAGAGTAATCTAAATGTGGAACATATGGAGGTAGTTAAAAGAATTATGAGGTACATTCAAGTTACTCATAACATTGGGTTATACCTTGCTGTAGGAAGGGAAAATGAATTATCAGCATTTTCTGATGCTAACGGGGCTAGTGATATACTAGACAGAAAGTACACCAGTGGTGGAGAATTCTACATTGGGAATAAATTTGTGTCCTGGTTGAGCAAGAAACAAGAAATTACTTCTCTTAGTACTGATAAAGCTGAGTATATCTCCACCACAAAGGCATGCACTCAACTACTATGGATGAAGCAACAAATAACAAATATTGGTGAAGATATAAAGCAACCAATGGTGATTTAATGTGATAACAAGAGCGCAATTGATCTTATGAAGAATCCTGTTCAACATTCTTGAACAAAACATATTGAAATCAGGTATCACTTTATAAAAGAAAAAGTTTAGCAAGGCTTGATTAGAATAGATCATGTGGGAACTGATGAGCAAGTGGCTGATATCCTAACCAAGCCACTATCAGTGGCTATGTTTGAGAAACATCGATTGAAACTCAGTGTTTGTAACTCCCCGACCCCAGCTACCCAGAGACGGTGCACTACTTCGTAACATTGGCATGATCACAAAAGATCAAGTCTCGAAAGACCGATTAGTTTAGTAGCCTTGGAAACACTAGATACATTCATAAATGTTACATTACATCACAAAGTGAAAAACTATAATAACATAGTCTCCATAGTCCACACTTCTATCCTCTTCGGACTATCCCTGCAGGTCATTCATAAAATACTTCTTCACATCCTGGAAAATATTAAAACATTGAAAGGGGTGAGCTCGGATGCTCAGTAAGGTTAACAATATAGCGGAAGCTTTCATAAATAAACATTAACATTTAAGGCGATGTATAACTAAAACAAAAGCCTTTTAAACTTGAACTTCAACATAACATGGCAAAAGTAAAATGAGATAATGCCATTCACTTTTTCACATGGATATTCTACTGGTCGAATAATCACATGAAATATCAATAACCACTTTCATAATGAGGGAATGTATAATGCCAGACATTCTGAAACATTTTGTCAAGGCCTCGGCCAAGACGTCTAAAATTATTAAGGCCTCGGCCAAAACCATAAATCAAATTGGGAAAGGGCCTCGGCCAATTCCACGTCTAGTTGTCTCATGAGACCTACCGATGCATCGAGGAGCTATAGCGGGCTCCACCCGTCACTTATTATGTCCAATACATTCCTCATATGAATAGGTTTAAACATATCATAAACCATAACATAATCGTATCACATAAAACATGCATAAAGGAAACATAAAATTTCCACATTTCAATCACAAGATATCAATACAACACATTGATATAATAAAAACACTTTCAAAACCATTTTCAATACCAAAATAAAAGAAAGTTAAAACTTTGTATTTATTTTTCATTAAAAAAAATGATGGCTTGTAGAGGAAGCCGAAACTCAAATAATGGTCACGGCGGCAGAGAAGTCGTTGTAGCCGCATAAGTACGGAAAGAAAAACATTCCCTTTTTGTCATTTAGTAAAATGCTTCGTATAAAAAAGATTCCTTTTGAATAAACGTAAAAGTCAAAGGGTTTATACACCGTATAAAAGAAAGTTGTGTATAAAACCAAATATGCCTCAATGAAAGGGGATTGAGACGAAGTCCTTAAAAAGATCATTTTTTTATAAAGTAGGTATATTATTTGTATTCACTATAAGTACACATAAATAATGTAAAAATACAAGATAGGACATAATAATATCATGACATAATTTGAAAGTAGGAGATTAACCCAAAGAATGGAAGTTGGGTTAAGAAGTTCCCTTACCTCGTGTCTGACTTGACTCAACCGTTCTTTAACCTCCTGAATAATAAACTAGAGTTAATATATACCTTATTAAGAACCATTTTTAATTTCATTATCCTTTTTATATCACTTATTACAATGTTATGAACATTATGTAATTATTTAAGTTAATAACGGTCGTTTTGTCGATCTTTGGTACTTGAGTCAACAATAAACTTCTTATAATTACAAGTTGTTTATGTGGTAGAATATCCATTATCTCCAGAATTATATTCATTATTTAGATGTCATATATATCATATATATCCAGTATATACATTCATTTATAATATTACATAACATTTAGAGGTAAGAAATGAAATGCACCGTTCATGGAGACTGTAAGCCGTACGTACGCATGAACGCTACTTTCATTTCTATTTCGTATTTAATGGAACGAAATCATAATGATATAAATGTATAATATAATTACAGTATAATATAGTGTATAATACCATTTACTCCATCCTTTATACATCCCACATATGGCATTAACGATTCAAATCACTTTGAGGGGGCGGTAGTCCGCACTTCCTAAAATGAAATTATCGCGTTTTACCCATAATGGAAATCATAAAGTATGCCATAAATGAGAAATACAGAAGCATAAGTAAAACATAAACATATTATATATCATATATAAAAATAGTGACATCTTAATGGCCACCTTTGAAGGTGTTATATGAGTGTTGAACAATCATTGTTTCGTGAGGCAGAAATTCGCCATCCACAGAAACCGTATGTCCTTTAACCATTAGATGTAGGTGTGTGTAAGTGTAGCTCAAATACTTCTTATAACAACATCCTAGTATATTTAGGATACTGGTGTTGTTACAAAATAAATGAATAAAAAGATTTTAGGGTGTTGGAGAAGAAAAATAAAACAAAACAACATTAGAGAATACATTACCTCAAAATCGGGTAACTCTTTTTGATTTGAGCCAAAGGCTTCCTTGGGAAGAGTTCTTCCCAAAGTGAGGCTTCTAGGAGTAATAGAGGGATGTTGGGAGAGTATTTGGGCAGAGGTTGTCCGAGCCAAATGGCTTGAAAGTGTAAATGAGGTGGGAGAGGTGGGGGCCTTTTATAAGAGGAGAGGAGGGGCTCTTTTGAAAAGATTGAAATGTTACATTATTACACAATGCTTTTCGGATTCTAAAGGTCCCACACTTATATAATTCGAGGATAAGGTGATAAGGGTTCTAAATATCCTCATCCAATTGGCTTTGGACAAGTTTAAGCCTTGGATTTTGCATTATCTTCCCATTTTATTTAAATCGTTAAATAATGAGGTCATCGCTGCATCATCATGATGTCATAAATAATTTAATTTATTTAATGTCTAAAAATTAAAAAAAAATACTATGATGTAGGAAATATTTTTATCTTTCTAATGAATATTTATAATCAAAATTTGGACTTGTGTAACCCCACTTAAAAACTGTTTTAGTAAAACAACTCATGTTTGTGTCAATTTAATTTTAACATTAAATAAATATATATTAATGTCATTTTCCAACTAAAGTGGCTCCATGGGGTCCCCAAGTTGACCCATGGGTTGTCTTGGTCTGCCATGACTCATCCAATAGGAGTAGGACAAGTGTCATGCTCATCTCATATTATTAAAACATTATTTGTACCTTAAACTACACTAATTACCTCTAATCGCGATTAAGAACTTAAAAGTTACTATTCACCAAAAAATTATTTTAATCTCATTGAACCACATTTTACTTCTTAATGACAACCATGTATGTCGGATTTTTGAAAATCAAATCACAGAAGTGGTAATATTTCATTTAAACGAAAAATCAGTTATTTAACTACCACTTAGTGGTTTCACTATTCATCAAAAATTGAAGTTTTTCAGAACAAGGCCAAAATTTCACCCTAAGCTATAATTGATATTACGAATTTAAAAATGATGTCTATTTTACAAAATTCCAAACATATAAGTTTTATTAATTAATTTTATAATTAATTCCTGCTGTCACAACAAATAGCGTGTTTTTAAGAAACAATTTATATCAAAAGATTGGCAATTGTTTATATCCAATTTCAATGTTAAATTAATTCTAATGACCACCATTGGATAAAATGGTAAAAATATATTCTAATTATACTTTGAAACCACTAAATAGTATAATTTATCACAATAAATTATTTTGATTAAAAAAGTTGTTTTAAGTATTTATCACTATTCATAAAATATTGGAAGTTCCCAGAAAGTTGCAAAAAATTAAACTTAGGATAATTTCGATATTACGAATACAAAAATGAAGTCCATTTTGAAATATAAAATTTCTATAATTTTAAAAAGTGGTTATTACTATTCATAACGGCTACTTTGATTAGTCGCGGTGTGTTAGAACTCGAACTTGCGTACCATGCAAGCTATTGCATTATTAAATGAGAAGCGTATCATGGAAGCTCGGGGTGTTACATTCTCCCCTCCTTCAATAAATTGCGTCCTCGCAATTTGAAATTTTTATTTGAAAATAAATGGTTGAAAAGATAAAATACCTTTATGGAAAACCCACATCGGAAATAAGGTTAATAAAATTTATCCTTAATAAGAGGGAAATGGAAATAAGAAAGTCACCACCAAATTATGATCTCGATAAGGAGAACATTGGTGGCAATTAGAGACATATAATTGGAGGAAAAATGTAAATATTTGTAGGGAGTGATTGAGGTCATCAATCACAATCAACTGTCAAATTGAGGGCCTCAAAGCCTTCAATCTATGTTGATTTAAAATATCATCAGTTCAACAAGACATAAGGTATTAGGGTAACACATTTTTTGTTTTAATATCCATTTAATAAAGTTTAAGAATTAATTTATTCATTGAATAACAGATAGGTATATATATATATATATTTATGCTTGACAATTAGAGTTTCAACCTTCAACTCACCTTTCACTCAAAAGATAATAGAACCCAAAAATATTATACTTATCCTAATTGTATAAGGTTCCAAATGTTAACACATACAATTTAGATTAGTAAAATTATTTTCTAATAACCAGGGACTTCCTGTAGGCTAGTGGTAGGAAATAAAGGCCTGTCGCACTATGGTTGTGGGTTCGATTCCTGCAGCTTTGTCCGACGCGACGGGTTATGCCCCACCCTGCAAGTTGTCCTTTTCCTAAAAATATAGTACTATACTATTCCAAAAATAATCATCATAAATGTTTTAACCTTAAACAATACTATCCAAAGATCAACTTAATCCACTCCAACCTTTATAGTTATCCAAAATACCTCTGTCCAGACTTTCTCTAAAAGGTCTCTTAATTCCAAAATCAATTTATCAGATTCCCCAAACAAAGTAAAGTTTCTCTTATTGTCACATACTAAAAATATGATTACCTTCATCATATTAAAACCTTACTGAAATCAACAAGTACTGCAGTACAATCCTTATATATATATATCACATTATTCTAATAACCGAAATATAATCCATCAGTCCAAAAGCACCAATACATTAGTTATTCTGCTTCAACTGTAGTAACAACATAAGATTGTCCTTGATCCCTTGGCCTTTTCTGAGGTAAGTTTCCCTGATGCTTAGGACATTCATTTGCATAATGACCCATTTCTCTACAATTATAGCATTCAACTTTGATAGCCTCTTTCTTTCCCTTGCAATCACGGGCCTGGTGACCCTTTTC
Organism: Viscum album; assembly: GCA_963277665.1. Classification (NCBI taxonomy): domain Eukaryota; kingdom Viridiplantae; phylum Streptophyta; class Magnoliopsida; order Santalales; family Viscaceae; genus Viscum; species Viscum album. Next base: position 282,486,386 of record OY728151.1, on the reverse strand, counting down.
TCCACATTTATAACAAACTCCCATTCCTTTTAGGCAAGTACCAGGGTGATTCTTCCCACAATTATCACATAATGGAAAATCCTTCTTTCCCCTTTTCCCTTTATCTGTCTCTTGTTCCACCGTTCTCTTCTTCTCTTTCTTTACTTTGTTGTCATAAGACTTAGAGAATTCCTTTTCTGTCTTGATAGCACACGAGACAATATCTTCGTATGATGAGAAGGTTTGTGATACTAAAGCTTGACGGAGAAATGGTTTTAACCCATCAAAGAAACGATCAATATTACTTCTTGGGTTACGTATATAATCGGAATCATGCCTCGCTAACCTTGTAAAGTTAGCCTCATACTTTGGGACATTCTCATCCTCCTTCTGCCTCAGACTCAGAAATTGCCTTTCCATATCTTCTCGATGGTCACGAGGAAAGTATTTTTCTAAGAAAAGCTCTTTGAACTCCCTCCATTCCATATTCGATACGCCATCATCTTCCTTTGTGTTTTGAATCAGCGACCACCACTGATCGGCATCTCCAGTGAGGCGGTAAACTGCCATGACAACTTTCTCCCTTTCACTACTCCCCAAGGCATGTAATATTTTTCTCTAAGGAATTTATACATTGCTCAGATACTATAGGATTTTTACTCCCATTGAAGGTTGGTGGTTGTTGCCTCATGAAACGGTCTAGCATTGATCCTCCACGTTGCGGATCAGGGTGCTCCATACGAGTAAGGTTATTATTCATAACCTGCGTGAGTTGTCCCAGTACGGTGAGAAGCTGATCAGCACCAGTTGTATCACTAGCTCCACCATAATTATCTTGAGCAGGAGGGAAATCCCTACACGGAGTGCGTGCATTGATACGGTTTCCATTCCTTCCACTAGGTGCCATTTCTAAACAATGTCATAAACTAGATTAGTTTATGAAATAAAATACATAATTCCATATTTGTAAAATACTTTACATAAATTGAACTATTTATGGATATAATCCATAATCATAAAAAGAAATGTTTCCTTTGAGGAAGTATATACTCATAACCCTTCATAGTGGTTTGTAAAGAAAATGAGAATTATCCCAAGCATATCCCCCGGGAGTGTCGTAACCAAGAGTGCAGCAAGGCCCGTTGTCGTGCACCAGTTCCCGTTCGAGTCTAGCTCAAAGTGGTGTTTTCGGGTTTTACCCCTAGGTACATCTGTGCCAGAGCCGCCTCTACCTGCTCGTATCCAGACAGGGATGTATTGCTCGGAAAACTCATAACATCTCTATAATACCAAAATTCTAGGAAGTTCTTCTATACCAATCCTCAAGGTCTATCTTTAGGCTATGTGCTCTAATCAGAGTTTATCTACATCTAGCTTCCAAGGTTAGTACTAAACTTCCTCTGATACCAACTGTAACGCCCCGACCCCAGCTACCCAGAGACGGTTCATTACTTCGTAACATTGGCTTGATCACAAAAGATCAAGTCTCGAAAGACCGATTAGTTTAGTAGCCTTGGAAACACTAGATACATTCATAAATGTTACATTACATCACAAAGTGAAAAACTATAATAACATAGTCTCCATAGTCCACACTTCTATCCTCTTCGGACTATCCCTGCAGGTCATTCATAAAATACTTATTCACGTCCTGAAAAATATTAAAACATTGAAAGGGGTGAGCTCGGATGCTCAGTAAGGTTAACAATATAGCGGAAGCTTTCATAAATAAACATTAACATTTAAGGCGATGTATAACTAAAACAAAAGCCTTTTAAACTTGAACTTAAACATAACATGGCAAAAGTAAAATGAGATAATGCCATTCACTTCTTCACATGGATATTCTACTGGTCGAATAATCAAATGAAATATCAATAACCACTTTCATAATGAGGGAATGTATAATGCCAGACATTCTGAAACATTTTGTCAAGGCCTCGGCCAATACATCTAAAATGATTAAGGCCTCGGCCAAAACCATAAATCAAATTGGGAAAGGGCCTCGGACAATTCCACATCTAGTTGTCTCATGAGACCTACCGATGCATCGAGGAGCTATAGCGGGCTACACCCGTCACTTATTATGTCCAATACATTCCTCATATGAATAGGTTTAAACATATCATAAACCATAACATAATCGTATCACATAAAACATGCATAAAGGAAACATAAAATTTCCAAATTTCAATCAAAATATATCAATACAACACATTGATATAATAAAAACACTTTCAAAACCATTTTCAATACCAAAATAAAAGAAAGTTAAAACTTTGTATTTATTTTTCATTAAAAAAAATGATGGCTTGTAGAGGAAGCCGAAACTCAAATAATGGTCACGGCGGCGGAGAAGTCGTTGTAGCCACATAAGTACGGAAATAAAAACATTCCCTTTTTGTCATTTAGTAAAATGCTTCGTATAAAAAATATTCCTTTTGAATAAACGTAAAAGTCAAAGGGGTTTATACACCGTATAAAAGAAAGTTGTGTATAAAACCAAATATGCCTCAATGAAAGGGGATTGAGACGAAGTCCTTAAAAAGATCATTTTTTTTATAAAGTAGGTATATTATTTGTATTCACTATAAGTACACATAAATAATGTAAAAATACAAGATAGGACATAATAATATCATGACATAATTTGAAAGTAGGAGATTAACCCAAAGAATGGAAGTTGGGTTAAGAAGTTCCCTTACCTCGTGTCTGACTTGACTCAACCGTTCTTTAACCTCCTGAATAATAAACTAGAGTTAATATATACCTTATTAAGAACCATTTTTAATTTCATTATCCTTTTTATATCACTTATTACAATGTTATGAACATTATGTAATTATTTAAGTTAATAAAGGTCGTTTTGTCGATCTTTGGTACTTGAGTCAACAATAAACTTCTTATAATTACAAGTTGTTTATGTGGTAGAATATCCATTATCTCCAGAATTATATTCATGATTTAGATGTCATATATATAATATATATCCAGTATATACATTCATTTATAATATTACGTAACATTTAGAGGTAAGAAATGAAATGCACCGTTCATGGAGACGGTAAGCCGTACGTACGCATGAACGCTACTTTCATTTCTATTTTGTATTTAATGGAACGAAATCATAATGATATAAATGTATAATATAATTCTAGTATAATATAGTGTATAATACCATTTACTCCATCCTTTATACATCCCACATATGGCATTAACGATTCAAATCACTTTGAGGGGGCGGTAGTCCGCACTTCCTAAAATGAAATTATCGCGTTTTACCCATAATGGAAATCATAAAGTATGCCATAAATGAGAAATACAGAAGCATAAGTAAAACATAAACATATTATATATCATATATAAAAATAGTGACATCTTAATGGCCACCTTTGAAGGTGTTATATGAGTGTTGAACAATCATCGTTTCGTGAGGCAGAAATTCGCCATCCACAGAAACCGTATGTCCTTTAACCATTAGATGTAGGTGTGTGTAAGTGTAGCTCGAATACTTCTTATAACAACATCCTAGTATATTGATGATACTGGTGTTGTTACAAAATAAATGAATAAAAAGAGTTTAGGGTGTTGGAGAAGAAAAATAAAACAAAACAACATTAGAGAAGACATTACCTCAAAATCGGATAACTCTTTTTGATTTGAGCCAAATGCTTCCTTGGGAAGAGTTCTTCCCAAAGTGAGGCTTATAGGACTAATAGAGGGATGTTGGGAGAGTATTTTGGAAGAGTTTTTCCGAGCCAAATGTCTTGAAAGTGTAAATGAGGTGGGAGAGGTGGGGGCCTTTTATAAGAGGAGAGGAGGGCTCTTCTGGAAAGATTGAAATGTTACATTATTACACAATGTTTTTCGGATTCTAAAGGTCCCACACTTATATAATTCGAGGATAAGGTGATAAGGGTTCTAAATCTCCTCATCCAATTGGATTTGGACAAGTGTAAGCCTTGGATTTTGCATTATCTTCCCATTTTATTTAAATCGTTAAATAATGAGGTCATCGCTGCATCATCATGATGTCATAAATAATTTAATTTATTTAATGTCTAAAAATTAAAAAAAATACTATGATGTAGGAAATATTTTTAGCTTTCTAATGAATATTTATAATCAAAATTTGGACTTGTGTAACCCCACTTAAAAACTGTTTTAGTAAAACAACTCATGTTTGTGTCAATTTAATTTTAACATTAAATAAATATATATTAATGTCATTTTCCAACTAAAGTGGCTCCATGGGGTCCCCAAGTTGACCCATGGGTTGTCTTGGTCGTCCATGACTCATCGAATAGGAGTAGGACAAGTTTCATGCTCATCTCATATTATTAAAACATTATTTGTACCTTAAACTACACTAATTACCTCTAATCGCGATTAAGAACTTAAAAGTTACTATTCACCAAAAAATTATTTTAATCTCATTGAACCACATTTTACTTCTTAATGACAACCATGTATGTCTGATTTTTTAAAATCAAATCACAGAAGTGGTAATATTTCATTTAAACGAAAAATCAGTTATTTAATTACCACTTAGTGGTTTCACTATTCATCAAAAATTGAAGTTTTTCAGAACAAGGCCAAAATTTCACCCTAAGCTATAATTGATATTCCGAATTCAAAAATGATGTCTATTTTACAAAATTCCAAACATATAAGTTGTATTAATTAATTTTATAATTAATTCCCGCTGTCACAACAAATAGCGTGTTTTTAAGAAACAATTTATATCAAAAGATTGACAATTGTTTATGTCCAATTTCAATGTTAAATTAATTCTAATGACCACCATTGGATAAAATGGTAAAAATATATTCTAATTATACTTTGAAACCACTAAATAGTATAATTTATCACAATAAATTATTTTGATTAAAAAAGTTGTTTTAAGTATTTATCACTATTCATAAAATATTGGAAGTTCCCAGAAAGTTGCAAAAAATTAAACTTAGGATAATTTCGATATTACGAATACAAAAATGAAGTCCATTTTGAAATATAAAATTTCTATAATTTTAAAAAGTGGTTATTAATATTCATAACGGCTACTTTGATTAGTCGCGGTGTGTTAGAACTCGAACTTGCGTACCATGCAAGCTATTGCATTATTAAATGAGAAGCGTATCATGGAAGCTCGGGGTGTTACATTCTCCCCTCCTTCAATAAATTGCGTCCTCACAATTTGAAATTTTTCTTTGAAAATAAAAGGTTGAAAAGATAAAATACCTTTGTGGAAAACCCACATCGGAAATAAGGTTAATAAAATTTATCCTTAATAAGAGGGAAATGGAAATAAGAAAGTCACCACCAAATTATGATCTCGATAAGGAGAACATTGGTGGAAATTAGAGACATATAATTGGAGGAAAAACGTAAATATTTGTAGGGAGTGATTGAGGTCATCAATCACAATCAACTGTCAAATTGAGGGCCTCAAAGCCTTCAATCTATGTTGATTTAAAATATCATCAGTTCAACAAGACATAAGGTATTAGGGTAACACATTTTTTGTTTTAATATCCCTTTACTAAAGTTTAAGAATTAATTTATTCATTTAATAACAGATAGGTATATATATATATATATTTATGCTTGACAATTAGAGTTTCAACCTTCAACTCACCTTTCACTCAAAAGATAATAGAACCCAAAAATATTATACTTATCCTAATTGTATAAGGTTACAAATGTTAACACATACAATTTAGATTAGTAAAATTATTTTCTAATAACCAGGGACTTCCTGTAGGCTAGTGGTAGGAAATAAAGGCCTGTCGCACTATGGTTGTGGGTTCGATTCCTGCAGCTTTGTCCGATGCGACGGGTTATGCCCCACCCTGCAGGTTGTCCTTTTCCTAAAAATATAGTACTATACTATTCCAAAAATAATCATCATAAATGTTTTAACCTTAAACAATACTATCCAAAGATCAACTTAATCCACTCCAACCTTTATAGTTATCCAAAATACCTCTGTCCAGACTTTCTCTAAAAGGTCTCTTAATTCCAAAATCAATTTATCAAATTCCCCAAACAAAGTAAAGTTTCTCTTATTGTCACATACTAAAAATATGATTACCTTCATCATATTAAAACCATACTGAAATCAACAAGTACTGCAGTACAATCCTTATATATATATATCACATTATTCTAATAACCGAAATATAATCCATCAGTCCAAAAGCACCAATACATTAGTTATTCTGCTTCAACTGTAGTAACAGCATAAGATTGTCCTTGATCCCTTGGCCTTTTCTGAGGTAAGTTTCCCTGATGCTTAGGACATTCATTTGCATAATGACCCATTTATCTACAATTATAGCATTCAACTTTGATAGCCTCTTTCTTTCCCTTGCAATCACGGGCCTGGTGACCCTTTTGTCCACATTTATAACAAACTCCCATTCCTTTTAGGCAAGTACCAGGGTGATTCTTCCCACAATTATCACATAATGGAAAATCCTTATTTCCCCTTTTCCCTTTATCTGTCTCTTGTTCCACCGTTCTCTTCTTCTCTTGCTTTACTTTGTTGTCATAAGACTTAGAGAATTCCTTTTCTGTCTTGATAGCACACGAGACAATATCTTCATATGATGAGAAGGTTTGTGATACTAAAGCTTGACAGAGAAATGGTTTTAACCCATCAAAGAAACGATCAATATTACTTCTTGGGTTACGTATATAATCGGAAGCATGCCTCGCTAACCTTGTAAAGTTAGCCTCATACTTTGGGACATTCTTATCCTCCTTCTGCCTCAGACTCAGAAATTGCCTTTCCATATCTGCTCGATGGTCACGAGGAAAGTATTTTTCTAAGAAAATCTCTTTGAACTCCCTCCATTCCATATTCGATACGCCATCATATTCCTTTGTGTTTTGAATCAGCGACCACCACTGATCGGCATCTCCAGTGAGGCGGTAAACTGCCATGACAACTTTCTCCCTTTCACTACTCCCCAAGGCATGGAATATTTTTCTCTAAGGAATTTATCCATTGCTCAGCTACTATAGGATTTGTACTCCCATTGAAGGTTGGTGGTTGTTGCCTCATGAAACGGTCTAGCATTGATCCTCCACATTGCGGATCAGGGTGCTCCATACGAGTAAGGTTATTATTCATAACCTGCGTGAGTTGTCCCAGTACGGTGAGAAGCTGATCAGCACCAGTTGTATCACTAGCTCCACCATAATTATCTTGAGCAGGAGGGCAATCCCTACACGGAGTGCGTGCATTGATACGGTTTCCATTCCTTCCACTAGGTTCCATTTCTAAACAATGTCATAAACTAGATTAGTTTATGAAATAAAATACATAATTCCATATTTGTAAAATACTTTACATAAATTGAACTATTTATGGATATAATCCATAATCATAAAAAGAAATGTTTCTTTTGAGGAAGTATATACTCATAACCCTTCATAGTGGTTTGTAAAGAAAATGAGAATTATCCTAAGCATATCCCCCGGGAGTGTCGTAACCAAGAGTGCAGCAAGGCCCGTTGTCGTGCACCAGTTCCCGTTCGAGTCTAGCTCAAAGCGGTGTTTTCGGGTTTTACCCCTAGGTACATCTGTGCCAGAGCCGCCTCTACCTGCTCGTATCCAGACAGGGATGTATTGCTCGGAAAACTCATAACATCTCTATAATACCAAAATTCTAGGAAGTTCTTCTATACCAATCCTCAAGGTCTATCTTTGGGCTATGTGCTCTAATCAGAGTTTATCTATATCTAGCTTCCAAGGTTAGTACTAAACTGCCTCTGATACCAACTGTAACGCCCCGACCCCAGCTACCCAGAGACGGTGCATTACTTCGTAACATTGGCATGATCACAAAAGATCAAGTCTCGAAAGACCGATTAGTTTAGTAGCCTTGGAAACACTAGATACATTCATAAATGTTACATTACTTCACAAAGTGAAAAACTATAATAACATAGTCTCCATAGTCCACACTTCTATCCTCTTCGGACTATCCCTGCAGGTCATTCATAAAATACTTCTTCACATCCTGGAAAATATTAAAACATTGAAAGGGGTGAGCTCGGATGCTCAGTAAGGTTAACAATATAGCGGAAGCTTTCATAAATAAACATTAACATTTAAGGCGATGTATAAATAAAACAAAAGCCTTTTAAACTTGAACTTCAACATAACATGGCAAAAGTAAAATTAGATAATGCCATTCACTTCTTCACATGGATATTCTACTGGTCGAATAATCACATGAAATATCAATAACCACTTTCATAATGAGGGAATGTATAATGCCAGACATTCTGAAACATTTTGTCAAGGCCTCGGCCAAGACATCTAAAATGATTAAGGCCTCGGCCTAAACCATAAATCAAATTGGGAAAGGGCCTCGGCCAATTCCACGTCTAGTTGTCTCATGAGACCTACCGATGCATCAAGGAGCTATAGCGGGCTCCACCCGTCACTTATTATGTCCAATACATTCCTCATATGAATAGGTTTAAACATATCATAAACCATAACATAATCGTATCACATAAAACATGCATAAAGGAAACATAACATTTCCACATTTCAATCACAAGATATCAATACAACACATTGATATAATAAAAACACTTTCAAAACCATTTTCAATACCAAAATAAAATAAAGTTAAAACTTTGTATTTATTTTTCATTAAAAAAAATGATGGCTTGTAGAGGAAGCCGAAACTCAAATAATGGTCACGGCGGTGGAGAAGTCGTTGTAGCCGCATAAGTACGGAAAGAAAAACATTCCCTTTTTGTCATTTAGTAAAATGCTTCATATAAAAAAGATTCCTTTTGAATAAACGTAAAAGTCAAAGGGGTTTATACACCGTATAAAAGAAAGTTGTGTATAAAACCAAATATGCCTCAATGAAAGGGGATTGAGACGAAGTCCTTAAAAAGATCATTTTTTTATAAAGTAGGTATATTATTTGTATTCACTATAAGTACACATAAATAATATAAAAATACAAGATAGGACATAATAATATCATGACATAATTTGAAAGTAGGAGATTAACCCAAAGAATGGAAGTTGGGTTAAGAAGTTCCCTTACCTCGTGTCTGACTTGACTCAACCGTTATTTAACCTCCTGAATAATAAACTAGAGTTAATATATACCTTATTAAGAACCATTTTTAATTTCATTATCCTTTTTATATCACTTATTACAATGTTATGAACATTATGTAATTATTTAAGTTAATAACGGTCGTTTTGTCGATCTTTGGTACTTGAGTCAACAATAAACTTCTTATAATTACAAGTTGTTTATGTGGTAGAATATCCATTATCTCCAGAATTATATTCATGATTTAGATGTCATATATATCATATATATCCAGTATATACATTCATTTATAATATTACGTAACATTTAGAGGTAAGAAATGAAATGCACCGTTCATGGAGACGGTAAGCCGTACGTACGCATGAACGCTACTTTCATTTCTATTTCGTATTTAATGGAACTAAATCATAATGATATAAATGTATAATATAATTCCAGTATAATATAGTGTATAATAACATTTACTCCATCCTTTATACATCCCACATATGGCATTAACGATTCAAATCACTTTGAGGGGGCGGTAGTCCGCACTTCCTAAAATGAAATTATCGCATTTTACCCATAATGGAAATCATAAAGTATGCCATAAATGAGAAATACAGAAGCATAAGTAAAACATAAACATATTATATATCATATATAAAAATAGTTACATCTTAATGGCCACCTTTGAAGGTGTTATATGAGTGTTGAACAATCATCGTTTCGTGAGGCAGAAATTCGCCATCCACAGAAACCGTATGTCCTTTAACCATTAGATGTAGGTGTGTGTAAGTTTCGCTCGAATACTTCTTATAACAACATCCTAGTATATTGAGGATACTGGTGTTGTTACAAAATAAATGAATAAAAAGAGTTTAGGGTGTTGGAGAAGAAAAATAAAACAAAACAACATTAGAGAAGACATTACCTCAAAATCGGGTAACTCTTTTTGATTTGAGCCAAAGGCTTCCTTGGGAAGAGTTCTTCCCAAAGTGAGGCTTCTAGGAGTAATAGAGGGATGTTAGGAGAGTATTTGGGCAGAGTTTGTCCGATCCAAATGGCTTGAAAGTGTAAATGAGGTGGGAGAGGTGGGGGCCTTTTATAAGAGGAGAGGAGGGGCTCTTTTGGAAAGATTGAAATGTTACATTATTACACAATTCTTTTCGGATTCTAAAGGTCCCACACTTATATAATTCGAGGATAAGGTGATAAGGGTTCTAAATCTACTCATCCAATTGGCTTTGGACAAGTGTAAGCCTTGTATTTTTCATTATCTTCCCATTTTATTTAAATCGTTAAATAATGAGGTCATCGCTGCATCATCATGATGTCATAAATAATTTAATTTATTTAATGTCTAAAAATTAAAAAAAAATACTATGATGTAGGAAATATTTTTATCTTTCTAATGAATATTTATAATCAAAATTTGGACTTGTGTAACCCCACTTAAAAACTGTTTTAGTAAAACAACTCATGTTTGTGTCAATTTAATTTTAACATTAAATAAATATATATTAATGTCATTTTCCAACTAAATTGGCTCCATGGGGTCCACAAGTTGACCCATGGGTTGTCTTGGTCGGCCATGACTCATAAAATAGGAGTAGGACAAGTTTCATGCTCATCTCATATTATTAAAACATTATTTGTACCTTAAACTACACTAATTACCTCTAATCGCGATTAAGAACTTAAAAGTTACTATTCACCAAAAAATTATTTTAATCTCATTGAACCACATTTTACTTCTTAATGAAAACCATGTATGTCGGATTTTTGAAAATCAAATCACAGAAGTGGTAATATTTCATTTAAACGAAAAATCAGTTATTTAACTACCACTTAGTGGTTTCACTATTCATCAAAAATTGAAGTTTTTCAGAACAAGGCCAAAATTTCACCCTAAGCTATAATTGATATTACAAATTCAAAAATGATGTATATTTTACAAAATTCCAAACATATAAGTTGTATTAATTAATTTTATAATTAATTCCCGCTGTCACAACAAATAGCATGTTTTTAAGAAACAATTTATATCAAAAGATTGGCAATTGTTTATGTCCAATTTCAATGTTAAATTAATTCTAATGACCACCATTGGATAAAATGGTAAAAATATATTCTAATTATACTTTGAAACCACTAAATAGTATAATTTATCACAATAAATTATTTTGATTAAAAAAGTTGTTTTAAGTATTTATCACTATTCATAAAATATTGGAAGTTCCCAGAAAGTTGCAAAAAATTAAACTTAGGATAATTTCGATATTACGAATACAAAAATGAAGTCCATTTTGAAATATAAAATTTCTATAATTTTAAAAAGTGGTTATTACTATTCATAACGGCTACTTTGATTAGTCGCGGTGTGTTAGAACTCGAACTTGCGTACTATGCAAGCTATTGCATTATTAAATGAGAAGCGTATCATGGAAGCTCGGGGTGTTACAGTGTTCAGCCACCTCCCAGTGCATAAGAAGGTTACGAAATACCCCTCTCCCCAGTTATGTTAACTGTTTTTAATCTTTTTGTGGATATGATACAAGTTTATGGGGGAGATACTATCCAGGGGGGGTATTGAGATGTTCAATGAGCAAATACTGATCTTTGGGTTTATTGACAATGGGGGAGAAGGAATAAATTCAAGACATGTTTGGTATCACGATGAGAATTTGGTGATAGGATAAGAAGGAATACATTTTACATGTAATGCTTCTAGGAAAATTTAAGAGAATTTATTAGGCATCATTGAGGATTCCAAAACATGAGATCCCAATTGATGCTTCCCCTCTTGTTTTCTACTCTGATCATTGCTCACGTAGACTTAGAGTGTTGGCTGAGTTGATTCTTGAGTTTTTGGTTTCCATGTGGCTGGTGCTCTATTGAATTTATTTACTGATTACCAACAAACCCAAAGGGGGAGATTGTTGGAACCATGGTCATTCTATGCATGAATTGGAGTATGGTTTGTGTTTGTTGTCAATCCTCAGTGGAAGTTCAGAATGTGTTCCAGCAAAGTGATCATACAGTTCAAGAAGACAATAGTATTGAAGGTGGCACTGTTCTAGTGTGTTTGCCAAATTTTTGGACCTAAAAATCGGAAAATAAAGACATAGGTTGTTGGAAAGATGAGGTGCACCCAAAAAGGAAGTGGTGAAAAAAATAATTGAGGCATGCACAAAAAACAGCGGCGTGAATGAAAAATAGCGGCATGCACAAAAATCAGTGGTGTGCACAAAAAACAGTGGCACACACGATAAACATTGTGGTGCGAAAAATAGTGGAGAGAGATTTTTTCTCGCAAGAGGTTTTTCAGAATCAGAACGTCATAAAATGTAAAAGGCATGAGCTGCCTGAAAAACATGGAGTTGTGCACAAAAAACGGTTCCAGTGCGAAATGTATTACATGTAGACTGAGAGGTTTTTCACGCCAAGATGGGTTTTGCGTGCAGGAGTTGATGACACCTATAAATAAGTGGTGAACCCCTTAATTTTGTACGGTTGAAGACTTAGAGAAGATCCGAGTGCTGATGCGCGTAAAATGTTCGAGTAAATAGAGTTGTGTGAAAAAGGTTGGGTTGCGCGAAAAAGGCTGAGGTGTGAAAAAAAGTTTGAGTTGTGCAAAAAAGGTTAAGATACGCGAAAAAACGCAGACATTGCGTGAAAAATTTGAGGTTGCGTGAAAAACTCCGAGCTGCGCGAAAAAGGACAAACTGCGTGAAAAAGGTGTTGCGTGTAAGGATGCGCATAAAAGAGGTTGTTGCATGAAATATTTTCCACGTGAAAATCAAGTATTTCTCACAAAAGTGAGATATTTCGCGCAAAGGGTAGGGGTTGAGAGAAATATTCAGTATAACCTATTTACATGTTTCTGATTATCCAGTTCAGTGGTTCAGTGTGTTTAAGTACATCAATTCTGGTCTTCGATGCAAGCATAGTCTTGTGTTAAGTAGAGGCAAAGACTTCAATGTGAATCTATTGAAGAGACCTTCACGTCTATAAACTAACTAAGACTTCACTAAAGGCAGTGATCCAGGGGGAGTCAACGGGAGTGACTCGAGGGATGCAGTGGGATATCTCTAAAAATTTGTAAAGGCAGTGATCCTAGGACATAGTGACTGTTCCCGAACCATTGTAATCCAGAACTAGTGAAGAATAGTGGAATTAGGTACGACCGAAAAATTATCGGTGTATGATCCTTAGACGTATCCCTTAGTGGTGAACCAAGTAAAAAGTGTTGTGTCATCTCTTTGCATGTTAATGTTTGATTTCTGATCATATCCATCTTACAAGTTTGACTAGTTCCTACCAATGTGGGAACATGATCCATCAGTTTAAAAGAAAAGTTGACACCCTGATTCACCCTCCCCTCTCAGGGTGTCATGGGGTCCTAAACCAGTGTCCTACTGGTATTTTACAATGAATATCCATTCTTGAGTAGAAGAGGGATGATATGACTATAGATTTCATTATGAGGTTTCTAAATATGCCCCCGAGAAATGATTCAGTGTGGGTTATTTTGGACTAGTTAACTAAAGTGGCTCATTTCTTTTGGTTTTGAGAAACTTTTTATATTGATGAGATAGGGAAGCTCTATTTCCATAATATAGCCCAATTGAATGAAATACCATTTATTATTAACTCATATAGAGATCTTAACTTTAATTCACACTTCTAGAGAGGGTTACATAAGTTTATCGGTATGTAGGTGTATTTGGGAACTACTTATCATCCATATACATATGGACATTCAGAGTGTATTATTCAAATTTTAGAGGACATGTTGTGGAAATGTTTTCTAAATTTTCTAGGTTCATGGGAAAAATATAAAGACCCAAAATTATAACATATAAATAGTTAATATTTATAAATGAATATTCATTACATAATATAATGATCCACTCTAGAATCCTTTAGGTATAGTGAATTTAGAAACTTGGAAACATAAAAAACTAGTTTATAAGAGTTTTATATCATCTCCCACTTAGTTCCTCATAACTATCACCCCTATTATAATTATCAAACATAATACTTATCATCATAACCTGGGGAAAATAAACATAATAAATGGTGATATCAGATTCTTAGTAAAGGAAAACAAGGGATATATCAATATAACACGAGAATAAGGGTATGAGAACATGATGATACATTTTAAAACCATACACTATATATCATAGATCGTAAACATGAGATATGAGATCATAACATTGGTATAAGACATGGAATTGTGGCATACACATAATAATAGAAAATATTTTCCTTAGTAGTTTAGACTCATTGTGAATACTATCATATTGGATTGGGTTCACTACCCAAACAATCATAGTAGTCATGGTTTACTCCCAAAACCATCTTAGTGGATTAGGTTGACTCCCTAAACCATCATAGTAGTCATTGTTGACTCCCATGACTATCATAGTGGACAAGTTTACTTACTGAACTGGGTTCACTCCCTATTCAACTCTTATTTATCTCATGATATCTTAATCTTTACCTAATGTATTGGTGGGAGATATAGGTCCCACCTGTCACATAATTAAAATCATACATACATATTACATAAGATTATAAAATATTTATCACATAAAAACCCATGAAAATAAATGAGTTCCATAAAAATTTCATCATAGAATAACCTGTGGAAAAGAAGATGGCTTTATAAACATTTTATCATTTCATCATAGCATAACCCATGGAAAAGAAGCGTGTTTCATAAGAATTTTATCATGGTATAACCCATAGAAGAGAAATACGTTTCATAAACATATTATCATCATAAACGTAAAAAATTTAAAGAAAGAATAAGAATGGTATCCTAGGATTGTATCCCCAGTAAAACATAAGTAACATATAAGGATGTTATCTTAGATGGAAAATTATTTTTAAAGATCACTTGGAACATTTCTTGAGGAATATAGCCTTTCTACTTTGAAAATCACTTTTCAAAACTAAAAATTCATATATTTTTTTCAAAATCATTTTATTTGAAGACAACATTGGAAACTTATAAATTAATCTTTAAATCATTGATCAATCATGATTATGGATAATTTTGTTCATTACGATAATTTAAAAACAAATATTCCTTTCACAGTTTCGGTAAAATATAAATGGGTATTATTTGGAAAACATCCGGAATATTGCTTTTATTTTTTTGTAAAAATTAAAACAATGGTAAATATTAATTTAAATAATAATATATAAACATTTAAAAATTCTTGAAAACATTTTTAGAAAATTTAGATATGTAAGAAAAATGGTTTTTGACTGAAGAGAGAAATAAAATCAATTTTCTTTAAAAAAATTATTTTGGAATATTGAGTACATAAAAAAATAAAATGAAGGAAAAAATGTATTATATATAAATAACAATATAATAATAAAATGAATTTGTTTATTGATAGTTGGATCATAATATCTCATCATTGGAAGCATAATCATAAACAACCCTGATAAACAATGAGACTATAACATCAAAACCTTACCACTTTTCCAACCATTGAATCATATGACCCATTAAATAATAACACTGAATAAAATTTTTAATATTATTATAATAAATAAATTCATTATATAACTTGTTAAAATGGATTTATATATACCTCATAAAAGAATATAGGTTCATAACACAACGTATGGCCCAAAGAAGACAAATTGCGACAAAAATCCCTTACCTTAAGTATTGACTTACTTTTTACATGTTTTAACTATATAATAACTATAATTTTATTATAAATATATTAAAAAACAACAATAATATTCAACATACCATATATGATTTACTTATGACCTTTTATTACCTGTTTATTAAAAATTCCCTGTTAAAATCACATTTTAGGTAATAACTACTTCTCTTTTCATGCATGTTTTGGTTTGGTATCTTTGGTAATTTCATTTTGATCACATTTACATCATCTACATAATGTTAATAATGATATAAATATAATATATATTCATTATATATGTATTTATATTAATCCATTAAATTTATAGATAGAAAATTAATTACGTCGTTCATGGAGACGGTATACCGTACATACGCATGAATACTGTTTCCATTTTCTTGATAGATGAAAACAAAGAAAGGTAAATAGTATATTTAATTTTAAAAAATAATTTTTTATTTCATATATATATCACATATATTAATTAAATTTACCCATATTACCTTCCATGTAAAGCATAAGTGAAAAAATAATCACATCACTTTGCGAGGCGTTAGTTTTCCGTACACATGAGCGACATTATCATATTACCATGAAATGGAAAGTAAGAATGTATAAATGATATTATAATTTAATAAGTATAATAATATCATAAATATAATATATAAAAATTAAATATATAATTATATACATCCTTGATGGGTGGTGGTGGAAAATGAATAACATTAGTTTGCGAGGTGGTAGTTTGCCGTACATAAGATCGATTGTTTCGTTTTCCATTTTATGGAAGAGGAGATATATGTTGGTAATTCAATTAATATAATAACATATAATCATATGAGATATATTTTTGTTATTATATTATAATATTTTAATCATATATTAGGTATGGGGAAAATAAATTAAATAAAAACACAAGTTTATGAATTTTACCTCTTCTTCAGAGAACCTCTTTAGGTTTATACCTAAAGCCTTATTAGAAGGGTTTAATAATGAAAATAATGATTATAAAATGTGTGTATGGAATTTATAAATATATATTTCTAGTTATTGGATGAAACAAAGGGTTTTGGAAGTGTAAATAGGAGAGTAGAGGTGGTGACCTTTTATAAGTGGGGGAGAGCACACACATGGAATTTTTAAAAAGAATAAAGTGTGCCCTTGTTTTTTAAATTAAAAAAGGCTAAAAAATGGGTAATTATCTAACTTTATAGGTAATAAGGTCTAAATATGTCCATAAAATGGAATTTTGAAAAGTTTATAGTTCATTTTACCCTCTATATTCTTAGTTTAACCCCTAATAAATCCGTTTTAAACTTAACTATGATAATTAATTTTTACAAATTTTTAGATTTATTTTTTACAAAAATTAAGTTGAAATTATTTTATTATATTAATTATTATAATTAAAAACATGGAATATATTTTTTCAAATTTAATTCACTTAAGTGGAAAATTTTATTTTAAAATTAAACCTAAAGATGTGATGAAAAATTGATTTTCCAAAGAGAAAATTTTCAAAAGTTTAAAAAGTTTTTTTATAAACATTCAATATGAAATTGATTCAAATGACATATATTGGTTTAATTATAATAAAATATATATAATTTTACTTTTTATTCCATTTTATAATAAAATTTAACCTTATAAATTCTTTAAATGAAAAATAATCTTTCAATATAAACCAATATTTTTTACTATTTATAAAAAAATTAACCTTTTCAGTAAAAATCCTAAAAATCCACCCTAATACAATTTTTACATGTTGATTCAAAAAATGAGGTTAATTTTTTAAAATAAGTTTTCAAGTTTCAAAAATTAATTTTTATTATTTTTTCATAGAAAGTAATAAAAATCTTTTTTTAGAAAAATAATATTTTAGAAACATATAAATATTTTACTAAAAATTAAGTACTTTTTATCAATATGGTTTATTTATATATAACCATTATACTAAATATTTTAAATTTTGTTATTTCTATTAATACCTTCAAGTTTAATGACTAGGTTATAAAGTTCATGTTTAAATAATAATATTAATAGTATATCATAGTTCATTAAAACTTGGTGTTGCATGTAACACAAGGTATTAAAAAAATTAAATTTATTGGAAAAAATATTTCATAAAAACCCAAGGTGTTATAATATACACCCATAAAATTAATCAATCCCTTTAAATTCATCACTATCATGTAAAAATATGAGGATAATTGTACCTCATTACATCCTCATGTTCCCATGTAGCCTCCTCAATCTGGTGGTTTCACCACAAAACATTGACTTAGTGAGTAGTCTTATTTCATATCACTTTCTCTGTATGATATAGTATCTCCACCGGTTGTTTACAATAATAAATAACCTGTTACAATGATATGGACTTTGAGTTAAATACATGTTAAGTATCAGGTATGTACTTCCTTGGTTGAGATACCTGGAACACATCGTGGACTTGAGATAGGTTTAGTGGAAGTGCCAATCAATAAGCTACCATTCCGATATGATCAAGGATTTAAAAGGGGATGATATACCGAGGGATTAGTTTCTATTTCTTCCCAAATATCATAACCTTATTCCATAGATAAAATATTAGAAATAACTTTTCACCAACTTCAAATGATAGATCACATTGGTGATTGTTAGTATAAATTTTCTAGAGACTTTGTGCCTTCCTTATGTGTTGCTGAATAGATCTAACCTTTTATGCCATTTCATTAGCTAGATGAAGTCCCAATAGATTTATTTCTCCAAATTATCCTAATAATTTTTATTTCTACACTTATTTTTATAGATATATTCATAAGGATCCATTTAAATTCTCAATTGAAATATATTTTTGGAAGAAAACTCAACTAAAGGAAGGTGATGATCCCAACCATCTTTGAAATATATAAAACAAGATCTTAGAATATCCTCCAGGGTTTTAATTTTTCTCTCAAACTGATGAAATATCTGAGATTGATATGTAGTTTTGAAACTAAAATTTGTAAAAAGAGTTTTCTGAAGACTTCTCTAAAACTTCAAGATAATCCTTAAATCTCAATTAAATACATTGGAATATGATACTCTATGAAACCTTACCAATTCCTTAATGTATATCTTATAAAGATGATCGAGTGAGAGATATTATTTAATATCTATGAAGTGTTATAATTTTTTTTAATATGATCAACTAAAACCCATATAGAATTATTTCTTTTAGATGTTTTAGTGAGTTTGATGACAAAATCCATGGTGATGTTTTCCTATTTCCACTCTGGTATGGTTAATGGTTATAACATCCTCTTATAATTTTGTCTCTCAAACTTAACATGATTACATACTAAGAACTGAGATACATAATTAGAACTATCTTTCTTAATATTTTCCCACTAGAAATACTCTTTCACATAGGTCAGTGGTAGGCACTATACCCTTTTCACCCTTTAGTTGTGGGTTCAATCCCAATAACCTTGTTGGATGGGATAGGTTGTCGCCCAACATATAGGGCTAACTTTTTCCAAAAAAAAAATACTAAAATAATTTCTAAAAAATTTCCAAAATTAAATAATCCCTAATTAACTTAATATCAAAGATAAGATAAATCCTAAAGGCTACCAATACCCTTAATCATATGTCGACAAAATGTAAAGGTATTCCTCCTCAAATAATTTTTTTCACTAAACATATACAGAATCGAAGGGTTGAATTTCCATAAATGTATCTAAAAAATATCCTTAATATTGATAATATACCATCACATAAAACCTCAAAAAGGGTGTCTAATAATTTAAATTTATGATCAATATTAAAAACAAAAATCCATGATAGTATCCATAAATTCTAATTTATTCTTACATGGATATGTCTACGATTCCAAAAGATAATTCAACATTTTTTTTGTAAATAAGATCTTATCTTATAAAAAAAATTTCTATTGGAATCTTGGGTTTATTATTGCACCTGTAAAATATAAAATGTGATTTAATTATTCCAGAATCCATGTAGAGGGAGATAATCAATGCTTAGAATCACATCAATTTCCACTAAATGATGAACAATAATATTTTCAAAGGGATCCTTCATACAAAATCAAATATAAAATTCCCAACAAAGGAGTGGAGGATATTTTTGAACTAATTATCATGATTCACTTCATATATTATGATTTGATAATATTTATATTTATCCTTTGTCTTTAGAGGTTAATGTGTCTTTTCATCCTCATTAGCCTTTGGATTGGGGCATTGATACGTGTAATACCCAAAATTCTTACACTTGAAGCACTAGAGTGTGGGTGGTGCATTTTGTGGATCTTTATATCTATTCGCATCATTAACTAAATTCTTACCATGACATCAGCATTCATCCACTTGATGAACTTTGTTTTCAAACATAAAACATTTTGTAGTCCCCTTAATACAATTTCTTCCATGTTTCCTTCCACACTTTGAGCATAAAGGAAATCTCATCTTCTTTTATACATGGTTTTATAGAGTTTCCATTAAATTCCATTTTCTTTTCTTATCAAAACCATGTGATTTATGGGTAACTCCAATCTCCATTTATATATTTATAACACAAAAAATGATTTATTCATAGCTACCAAAGTCCATTATGGCCAACACCCTTTAGAGAATTGTTTTTAATCAACTAAAGAACAAATAAACCTTGCTTTTAGGTTGGATTATAATAATAGAAGAATACCTCAAAAGTCTTGTAAAATCTAACTCATATGTACCAATATATTTATCATCCTTATAATTTAATTCAACGAGTTCCTTCTCTATTTTCATATGAAGATTATGAGGAAATTAATTATTGAAAAATAAGTTCTTAAACTCATACCATTACATTGATTTAATTTCATATTGTTGCCTCATATTATTAATAATATTAAACAATTTGTAAACCACACCATCCAAATGATATACATATAAAATGAATTTTTCATACTTAGAACACTAGAGAAAAAAAATATTTTCATTGGTATCAATCCATTTCTCAAAAACTAGTGGATCTTTATAACCACTAAAAAAGGTGGATGTTTTCTTATGAAGGACTCAATATAACATTGTTCCCTCCTTTAATAATTTTTGAATTTATTCATGATTCATATCTTAAGAATGTTTTATGATCATAGAAATGATATTTTTCATTCTATATCCCATAACGTTTGGTTTCTCACGAGGATAATCATTTCATTGTCTATATCACTCAATATTAACATGGTTCCTTCAGGTTCCAACCATTGAATAACACCGAAAATCATAGTGTAATAAAAAAATAATCATAGGGGGAACCACATAATCATGAAAAATCACTTAATGGATGTCAAAATCATGAAACATTCATTTAATTATATGAAACCTTAGGTTTGACATAGGAAATTCATGGTCATCATTCAAATCCTACATTATGGTTCGTAAAGAGTTTGTGAATTCTCAAAGAATATTCCTTGGGAGTGTCAAATATGTGCACAGTAAGGACCATTATTGTGTACTAGGTAATACTCGAGTCAAGCCCGACATTCCTTTTTTAGAGTTATTACCCCTAGGTAAATCTATTTCAGAACCATGTCTGCTTGTAGTATCCAGATAAGTATGTATTTCTTGGAAATCACTCGCTCTATCCTTCACCAATATTCCAAGATATTTTCCTATATTTAGAATTATACTTAGAATTAACATTATACATATACTTAGATATATATCTATGGATCTCAATAAGGTTTTCCCATCCTAGTTTCTAATGGTTAACTAAACCTAACTCTGATACCAACTATAAAAACCCAAACTTCTCATACAAAATATTACATCTTAAAATATGAATATTAATTACATAATATAATTATCCATTACAAAATCTTTTTGGTATAGTTCTATTGGAAACTTGGAAATATAAACAACTAGTTCATAAGAGTTATATATTGTCTCCCACTTAGTTCCCCATAACTATCACCCTTCTTAGAATTATCACACATAACACCTATCATCATAAATTGGTGAAAATAAACATAAGAAATGGTGATCTAAAATTATTAAAAAGGTTAAACAAGGAAGATATCAATATAATATGAGCTACGGGCATGATAAAATGAGAATAACATTTGAAAACCATACCCTAGATATCATAGATTGTAAAAATGATACATGAGAACATATAATTGGCATAAGATATGTAATTTTGGTATACATATAAGCATAGAAAATCATTTCATTAGTAGTCAAGAATCATTTCCAATACTACTATAGTGGATTTTATTTACCCCCTAAACCATCATAGTATTCAAGGTTCACTCCCAAGGATATAGTAATAGATTGGGTTCACTCCCCAAACCATCATAGTAGTCATGGTTCACTCCCATGACTATCATTGTGGACAAAGTCCCTTACTAAACTAGGTTCACTCCCCATTCCAATCCTATTTATCTCATGAGATCTCAATATTTACCCAATGAATTAGAGGGAGATATTGGTCCCACCAATCACATAATTAAAATCATACATACTTGTACCAAAATATCATAAAACATTCATCATATTATAACCCATGAAAATAAATGGGTTTCATAAACATTTTATCATAGAAAAAACTATGGAAAATAAAAAATTTTCATAATAGTTTATTCATTTCATTGTATAATAACCTATTTAAAAATAATCAGGTCTCATAATCATTTTATTGTAAGAGAAATGAGTTTCATAAACATATTTTTATCATAAAAATAAAACATTCATAGAAATAATAAGAATGGTATCCTTGGATAATATCCTTAATAAATAATAAGTAACATCACAGGATGCCATCTTAGATGGAAAATGATTTTGAAAGATCACTTGGACCATTTCTTGTGGATAATAGACATTTTAGTTTGAAAATAACTTTTCAAAACTAAAAATTCATAAAAAATTAATTTTTTTTTGAAAATAAATTTAGAAACTTATAAATTAATCTTTAAATCATTTATCAGTCAAGATGGTAGATTTTTTTTCATGTCGTTCATGTTAAAATAGAGATTCATTTCAAATTTTTAGTAAAAGCCAAACATTCCTTGTTTAGAAAATTATGTGAATATTAATTTTAAATTTTATTTAAAAAGTAAAAAAGGGTAAAAATGATGTTAAAAAACATAGAGGAACATTAAAACATTTTTTAAAACATTTTTAAAAAACATGGATATGGAAGAAAAATGGTTTTTAACTGAAGAGAGAAATAATATCATTTTCATTAAAAATATTATTTTGGAATCTGGTGTATATAAAGAGATAAAAATGAAGGTAGAATATGTATAATCTATAAATAACCATAATATAAGAATATTCATGTGTTTCTTGAGATATAAATCATAATATCTCATCATTATAAGCATAATAATTAGGATCCCCGATAAACAATGAGATTGTAACAACAAAACCTTACCACTTTGGAAACCTTTGAATCATAAGAACCATTAAAAAAACATTAAATATAATTAGAATAAATAAATTCATGATATAAAACATAAAAGGTCCTGTATATACACCACATAAAAGAATATAAGTTTATAACATAACGTATATCCCAAAGAAGACAAACTGAGACACAAATCTCTTACCATAAGTCTCGACTTCCTTCATACACACTAAAAAATAATGTATAATAAATATAGGTTTATTATAAATATATTAAAGAACCATATTAATATTTATAATACCATATATTATTTACTTATGAACTTTTATTACCCTTTTATTAACAATTCCTTGTTAAAATCCCCTTTTGGGTAATGACTGCTTTGTTTTTTATGCATGTTTTGGTTTGGTATATTTGGTCCTTTAATTTTTATCATGGTTCAATTATCCAAAAAAATGTTAACCATTATATAAATATCATATATATTTATTATATAATTATTTATAGTAATCCATTAAATCTATATATAGAAAATAAATTTCACTGTTCAAGGAGACGGCAGGCCATACATACGTGTGAACGCTGTTTCTATTTTCTCAAAGGATAAAATGAAAGGAAGGTAAATAATATATTAAATTTAAAGAATAATTTTTATGTCATATATATCACATATATTCATTAAATTTACCCTTATTATCTTCAATGTAAAGAATAAGTGAATAACAAATGACATTTCTTCCCAAGGCGGTAGTCCATCATACACAAGAGCGACATTATCATATTCCCAAAAAATAGAAATTAAGAAGGTATATGTGATATAATAATTAAATAACTATAATAATATCATAAATATAATATATAAACCTTAAATTTATCATTATATCTAGCCTTTATAGGTGGTTATGGAAAATTAATATCATCGGTTCACGAGGCGGTAGTTCACCATACACACGATCGACAGTTTCTTTTCCCATTTGGTGGAAGATGAGATAAATTTAGGTCATGAAATTAATATAATAAAATATCAGTGTATGGTAGATACTATTTTTATTTTATTATCATTGTTAAATAATATTTTAATGAGGTGTAAGAAGAAATAAAACAAAAACACAAGTTTAATAATTTTACCTCTTCTTCAGAGAACCTTTTTAGGTTTATACATAAATCCTTCTTAGGAAGGTTTCCTAATAAAAAAAAAGGCCTATAGGATGTAAGGATTACATTAAGGAAGATATTTGGGTAGGTATTTTACAATATAAAAGGTTTTTAAATTATTAATAGGATAAGATAGGGGTTAGCATTTTATAAGTGGGGGAGAGGACACACATGAAATTTTTGAAAAGAATAAAGTGTACCAATGGTTTTCACATGCCAAAAGTCTAAAAAATGGGTAATTATAGAATATTAGATGTGATATGGTTTTAATATTTCTAGAAAATTGGTGTTTTAATAGTTTTTAGGTCATTTTACTCCTTATATATTTAGTTTAACCCCTAATAAACCCGTTTAAACCTTAACTATAATAATTAATTTTTACTTTTTTACTATTCATTTTGACAAAAAATTAATTTGACCTTATTATATAATATTAATAATTATTATTCAAAATATGGAATCTATTTTTCAAAATTTCATTCATATAAGTGGAAAATTTTAATTTAAAATTAAACACGTTGACCTGGTGAAAAAGCGGTTTTCCAAAGAGAAAAGTTTCAAAAGTTTTAAAAGTTTTTTTTATCAAAATTAAATATTAAATTAATTATAATGACCTATATTGTATTAATTATAATATAATTAAGATAATTTTACATTTTAAACCATTTTAAATAAAAATTAAACCTTATAAACTCTTTAAATGAAAAGGAAGTTTTCAATATAAACTAGTATTTTTCATTATTCATCGAAAAATTAAAAATTTCAAAAAAATATCAAAAATTCACTCTAAGATAATTTTGATATTTTGATTCCAAAAATTAGGTTAATTTTTTCAAATTAAATTTATAAGTGTCAAAAATTAATTTTTATTATTTTTTCAAAAAAAGAAATAAAAATCATTTATTTGAGGCAAATAGTATTTTTGAAACATATAAATATATTACTAAAAATTAAGTAATTTTTGCCTATATGTTTTATTTATATAAAACAATTATACTTAATATTTAAAATTTGGTTATTCATATTCATACCTATAAGTTTTGTGGCTAGGTTATAAAGGTCATGTTTAAATGATAATATTAATAGTATATCGCAGTTCATTAAAACTCGGTGTTGCGTGTAACACAAGTTATCAAAGAAATTAAATTTATTCAAAAAAATATTTCATGAAAACTTAGGGTGTTACAAGAACTATTTGTATCAAGTGTAGTTTTTCTATAATAATAAATATGAGGAACTGATTCATATATCTCATTCCAATGATTTATATGGGAGACCATGTTATTCACCTCCATGTTGGTTGGAATCAAGAGTCTCATATAGGAGACATCAGAGCACACTCGTCTAATCAGGAAGTAATTAATGACTACTTATTGTAAGAATATGTCATATTACAATTATCAATATCATCCTCTGGAGTTTGAGGTGGATGTGAGGGTATTTCTATAGGGTTTTCCTTGATTGATACATTGTTATGTTCAAAGGCAGGGATAATTGGTGTCTAGGTATGTGGGGCCATTTGACATTATAGTGAGGATCAATATTGAATGGACCATTCATGATTTGTGTGATCACTTAGAGGGGTATGGGTGAATTAGTGATATTTAATTTTTATGTTTTTTTTATTATGAAACAAAATTCACCTCCCATAAAAAATATACAACTTTGCTAAGAACATATATATATTCAAAACCACAAAACCCAAGTATTTACAAGGTTCACTACTCAGTAAGAGTAACTAGTCCATGACATAGTTTGGTAATAATCCAATACCACAAAATCCACCAGAAAACAATCTTTTTATATGGTTATAGAAAGTAGGGAATATCATTACACTTGAATTACACTATAATCAAAAAATAGTTAATGTCATCTATGCATAATTATAATATGTAATACAGTTTTTATAAAAATTATTAGAAAATTTCACCAACAAGATTTGATATACTGTCACTGTGATTCTTAAACTTATTCAAAAAATTTCTTCTTACAAGTAATTATTCTTAACTTTCATTCCAGTAGAAGAGAATAAATTTATTCAGTCCTTTGGATGTACTTCTGATAGGTTTGTTCAATAAAATCCATCTAGTTCCTTCATCAATTGACTTCATGTTGACTACAACCACAACTATTATACTATATATCCATTCAAATTTGAATATATTTTATCCAATAGAACCTAATATGTAATTCTTTTTGGTGACCATTCTATGCCTCTTCCAACTATTCGACTGCTACCTTTTCTAAATATTTGATTGCTGCCCTTCTTTTCCTCCATTCTATTGACCATTCCTACACATTGTCTCTTTGATACCAATTGATGAGAAATACCCATCCAATAATCTTTGGTCTGATGTTTCTTCAAAAAATATATCTGATTAAATTTATAATTCTATAGAACTTAACTCAATTTATTTTCATGTGAATAATACACTACTGGGTGTGTATGAACACTTCCTTTTTATAGCAGTGATTGAAGGAGAAAAGGAGGGAACTCCAATTTGTTTTCCCACTCAATTAAAACTAAAAATTTTAATCTCCAGATCAAAATAATTTCATTAAATTCTTCTCAATAATTCTATATTATTATTTAAGCTTCTTGAAATCTTGACACAATAAAATTTCCCCAAACATACTTAACCTTTTCATTAAGGACCATCAAAAAATTTTCTTAACACACTATGGAAAAAATGGGTATTTGCGACGGGTTATTTGCAACGGGGATAAATCCCGTCGCAAATAGTCCCGTTAGAAAATTATTTGTGACGGGGAAATTTTCCCGCCGCAAATAACTACTTATTTGCGACGGGGAAAGCTAACCCGTCACAAAAGGTCTGGTGCGCAATGCGCGCCAAATCGCGGGAAATTTATTTGCGACGGGGGGTTACCACCCGTCGCAATATAATCGGTGGCAGTAAAAAATATTTGCGATGGGGAAAGCTCACCTGTCGCAAAAGGTTATTTGCGACGGGAGGTTACCGCCCGTCGCAAATAACCAGTGGTGGTAAAAAAAATTTACGACGGGAATATACCCCTGTCGCAAATAGTATGTCGGTAGGTTATTATTTGCGACGGGTCCCGTCGCAAATAACTATTTAACCGTTGACCGTGATAAATGAGGGCTAAAGTATTTGCAACGGGTACCATCGCAAATAATACTATTTGCGATGGGTATCCCGTCGCGAATAGTCCCGTCGCAAATAAGTTAACCTATAAATACCCCCATCTGTTTTTTTTTTCATTCATTCTCAAACTCTGTCTTCTACTTCTCTCAAAACTCTATTTTTAGATTTCAGAGTTTCTTAAGTTTAATTTTTATTTCCGGAGTTGATATTGAAGTCTTCAACAACGATCAGAGATCAAACTCAGATCAATTTTAAAGATATTTATGTTCATTTTAATTTAATATTTATTTTAAATTTTTTATTAGTTTTAATTATTCTTAATTAGTTGTAATTTAATTATGTTTAGATTGTTTTGTTACTTAATAAATTTAAATTATTAGTATTCATTGTTCATAGCTAATGGTAATTAGGAATAATTATTAATAATTAGTCATAATTAAGAATAAATACTAATAATTAGTAATAAATACTAATAATTAGGAATAAATAGTAATAATTAGTAATAATTAGTAATAATTTAGAATAATTAAGAATAATTAGGAAATAATTAGGAACAATTATGAAAAATAAGAAAAAAATGAATAATTACTAATAATTACTAATAATGACTAATAATTATTAATAAACCTCCCCCATGCACGCATTAACCTTTACAACTAAGCCATATCATTTTTTTATACATTTTATGATCTATCTATATATATATATAGTTATATTTATTCATATATTAATATAGATTTATATTAATATAAATATATTTGGTTATATGAATAAATATATATATATATTTATTCATATATTAATATATATATATTTATTCATATATTAATATATATTTATATCTATTTATATATATATATATATGTAGTTATAAATTTTTATTCGTATATTTATTTGTATATTAATATATATTTATAAACTTAGTTTTAAATAAATTTATAAATATGTTTTTTATGTGTATTTATAAATAAATAAATAAATACGTACATACATATATACAACACACACACACACACATGTATATATATATATATATATATATATATTTGTATAGTTGTGAATGAATACATAGAAATGAGGGGGTAAAAATCCATCGAGAATGTTAAAACGGATATAACTTCTAATCCGTAAGTCCGTTTCAACTCCACAACCAGTCAAATTGAAGAACATGAAATGATCTTCGATATGATATGTGGTACAGGCCAAACGGACATCCGGATCGGAAGTTATAGCCATTTGAATATTAAAACAACCATAACTTCTAATCCAGGAGTCCGTTTCAGCTTTACAATTAGTCAAATCGAATAATATGAAACGATCTTTGATATTATATATGGTATAGGTTTATCAGATATCGGGATCATAAGTTATTTCTGTTTGAATGGTAAAAAACCGGGGTACCCCGACTAAAAACTCAGTTTTAGAGGACTTCTGGGCCTTTTTTGGCCTCGAAAAAACCTTGGACAGGTTTTACCAGTCCATAGGGCAGTATATCTCATCACAGGATTCGATTTGATATGCTGTAGAGCTCAAACAGAGTCCCGGATAAAAAGTTATGGACGTTTGAAGTTTGGGTTTCATTTTCAAATTATTTTTGATCTTTCATTAATTTTTTTATTTTTTTTATATTCAAAAAGTTATTAAATTACTATTAATTGATAAAAATTACATAATTACTAACTAAAAATATTTTTTAATTTATTTTATAATCCTCTTTTATTAAATATCTTATAAATTAATATTATATTTCCATAGATCCTTTCAAAAACATATTTATAAAATAAATATTATATTTATATCAATATAAATTGATTAATATATTTAAATATTAAAATATAATTTTTTTATTTTTTTATTTTTTTTTTAATTTTATTATTATTATTTGCGACGGGTATATATACCTGTCCCAAATAAGTATTTGCGACGGGACCCGTCGCAAAAAAACTCTTCGAAGAGACTATTTGTGACGGGAAAAGGGCCCGTCGCAAATACTTTTTTGCGACAGGCCCGTCGCAATTTGTTTTTTTTTAAAAACTAGAAATCTATTTGCGATGGGCCCATCGCAAAAAAATTTAGTTGCGACGTCGTTTTCCGTAACGGGTCATTTGAGACGGGGCCCCGTCACAAAAAGCCATTTGCGACGAGATCCCGTCCCAAATGACCCGTCGCAAATACCTGTATTTCTAGTAGTGACACTTGGAAAGAACCACGATCTCTATCCATAATTTTTGGAACATTGAATGATCAGATCAACATCCTCACATTTGAAATATTTAAAAAAGTTTCACAAATACCTTCAAACTAGTAAACCTTTTATACCATTCATTCATCCAGTGAAAATTTGTCACAACACTTCTATCTAATGAGACTCCATCCAATGTTTCTGCATAAATTCATTGCAACATTTAGAAAATATTTCACTAGATCAATCTCTGTCTGATGACATGCATTATAAAACTTCATCCATTTCTTTTTCACTCCATTCTTCTATCGATGTACTTTTTATATAATCATAATGAAATATCACCAGACAGTCTTCATCTGATTGGACTCCGTCTGATAACATATATCAACATCTTCCCTTTGTACTTCAATAATATTCCTATACCCAAAACACTTCAAAAAAATCCATCACAAACTTCATAGCCTCTAATGTACCCTTATGTGGTGTATGAAAATTATTTATTACTCTTATGAAGCATCTTATACAATAATTATGAATCTCACAAAAAATATGTTTTACACACATCATGCCAAGGTACCCTTATGCAGATAATTCATCCAACCCTTATGTAGGAAACAACATTGATCTTCCACAAAATCCAGAACTTCATAAACTTCAAATTCACTTTTTAATCTCTAGATCCACCTTTTGGAGGTTCATCTCCTTCCCTCTTCTCCACTCACTAACGATGCCCTAGGTATCGATGGAGGCACTTTTGGCTCCCCTTCCTCTTTGGAGGGGGGTGGGGGGGCTTTGTCTCCTTCTTCCCAATCCTACCACCACCCTTTTACTCCTTTCTCAAACAATGGATCCCTTTCAAATCTCCAAGAAATCCTGCTCAGAACGAAGGTCCTAGATTTGTTTTTGAAGGCTCACCTCACCTTCCTCTATTTCTTTCTAAGTTCTCCAATGCCTCGAGTCTCTTATACTAACACCGGTAGCTCAATTCCTACACCCTTTTCCCTCAGTAAATGAGTTCGATCATTTCATATTTGACTCGTGGTGTTTAAATCACTGAGCAGTGGTTGGGATTATCAACTGCAGGCACATTATGATTATGTTTGCATCTATGGAAGATCTTGCTACTGTGTAGTCCAACACCCCCCATCGATGTAACAAATACTTCTTTTTACATCTTCCACTGATCCTTTGATTTTCACATGAAGAGGGATTCTCCAATGACCATGATTTGGGTAAGAATCATGGAACTACCTCTTCAATTTCAAAACCCTTTTATCTTGAAGGTTATCAGAAACCTTGTTGGGCATTTTTTGTGTTCTGATATTTGAATGGAAGTAGTTAGTCACCCCATTTCCCCCCATATCTGCATTGAGATTGATGTGTCAAAGGTACCATTGGATTGGGTTTAAATTTATATTGGTGATGAATTTAGGTGGAAGAAATATATCATCTATAAAACATGGTTTAAGTTATATAACTCTTGTGGCCAGATCAGTCATTTGTCCCCCATGTGTCGCAGTGGGCTGAGAATCAGACAATTTCATTTGGTGAATAAAAGGATAACAATGGTGAAGCCCATAGGGAAGATCAATTGGCTCATTCTAGAAATGTTCTTCATGAATTTTTCCTACATGAGGTCATTAATTCTTATGTGACACTATCTTATCCTTCTTCAATCAAGACTTATCCCCCTCAGTGAAAAATTGGCACTGAGGGGGATCATATGCATACCAGTGGGTTTGACTATCTTTTCTAACAGAATGAGACCATGGGGAAGGAAGTAGCAGATGAAGGGGACCTGTTGGAGGTAGGTCTGCTTGGTAAGAAGGTGTCAAGTGGTTCGTTAAAGGCCAAATCACAGTCTTCTCCTATTGAGGATACCCTATCTATCAAGTATAGATACAATGAAAAGGGAGAAAAACCTATGGATATAGGCCTATGAATAGTGGATGTTTTTTCTCGGTTGAGGTGTGATTTTGGTTTCATCCCCTATCAAGTCAGTTTCAAGGCTGTTCAGGGGAGGTTGTGTAGGTGTGTGATGTACCAGAAATGAATTCCCCATCATATAAAGCTATTAGGCAGGAGGAGAGGGAGGTCCATTTGGATGCTGATATGGTCATGTATCTAGTTTCATCCAGCCCTATCAATGATGCTACAGAAAATAAGGATGTATACGGGGATCAAGGAAATTGAGGACACCTTCAATGTTTTTTCTTATAGGATACCAATAAGCAACCCCAATTTATGGGACATAGATTTTTTCAACCCATAGGTTCATATTTTCCTGTGCAGGAATTGCATGCTAGACCATATTATGCTGATATGATTAAATTTAGAGAAATGGTTATCCATTCTTATAATCGGTTTGCATTGCTATGAGAAGAAGAGTTTCATGATTATGACGAAGGAAATGAAGTGGAAGCTACCCAGGGAGATTCTCAAGAGGATTTGGGTTATGATTTAGAATCCCCTATTGATTCCAAGGAAGTGGACTTTGTAAAGATCTATCTTTGATCCTCTTCAAGGAATAAAAATAACATTATCATCAATTCAGATGGGGTTATTAAGCACACCCAGAGGCTGCAAAGAAGAAAAGACTACTCTTAATTACCTAATCCTCTCGTTACTAGATCCTCATGTAAAGGAAAGAAACCTCCGAAGGTTTCCAATATTGCATATAACATCTCCTCAAACATGTACAAAGGTCCTTCCAAATAGGTGGAGGAAAACACAACTAAGGAGTTAGTATCACCAGTAGGGAAAGCATCTGTCATCGATCAAGAAAATGCAGAAAATGTGGGTGCTGAATCCGATATCCAACCGAGTGTAAAGGAATTTATGGAGTGTGATGAGTGGGAATCCATCATTAACTGATATGAATAATTCTTAGAGAAGGATATAGAGGTCATTACTATGTAAGAAGAGTTTGACAGGCCGATCGAGAGGCACATTCAGTTAAATATTTCAAAGGAGCAGGGTGATTGGATTGAAAAACAACTTGGCATATTGGCATGTGGATTCAACAGGAAGAAAATTTATATGGAAGACCTCATTCATACTTGGGACATTTTGGCATGAAATATTTAAAAACTCCTCATAGATTATCTATATAAGAAGGCTGTTTCTCTAAAATAGAGTCTTTAAAGAGGTAAGGTCTCTAAAAGGATTAAGTTACAATTCATAGATTCAGCTATTATGTATGATGTTGGTTGATTGTCTAAATGTTGTCTGGTTTCCCACTTTTTCCTTAAAAGTGATTTTTCTTAATAAAAATATATATTGTGTGTTATAAACTTCAAATAAAAACTATTCTCATCCAAACCAATATTTGATAGCTTGTGTCTGGTAGACTTCCTCAGAACATCATAATATGAATGTTTTACATAAAGATGAATTTATTCCTCTTTTTATTTATGATTGGATCATGAGATCTTTGAATACTCACATTTTTATAAAAATAAAGGCTAACAAAGCATCATCGAATTTAATCTTCACTAAAAACTCTATTTGATGAAACTTGTGAGAAAGTATAGGATAAAAATTCCGTACAAAGATTTGTCTGATAACCTCAGTATTTTATTCTCCTTATGATCACCTTTGATTAAAATATTAATGAAGATAAGTGATTTATGTTTGTTCAAAAAAATACAGTACTTCAATAACAACTTATAGTACCTTAAAAACACCTTCAAACATCTTCGTCCCAACAATCCCCCTTTAGATTTTGTTTTTAACCATAGAACATAAATCACGTAAACTTTGTAACTCATGCAATGAATTATTTATCCAAAAATTCTAATCCTACATGAGTAAAATCAATTTAGTAAATAATAATAATTAAACAAAAATACAATGCTTTCCATAATAAGTGACTTAAAAAACTTTTTCATTAGACTTTAAATGTTTACAACTTCTTCTTGAAAGAACAAATTTTCCAACATCCACTCTAAAAAACTATTAAAATAGTTCATACTCATTCTGAAATCACATATTTCTCTTTTAACCCCCTAAATACATTCTTTCCCTCAAAATATAAAACACAAACCATTGGATAGATTTATTTTACAACATTTTCCCCCTTGAAAAAACTATCCAAGGAAAATATAGAGAGGGGAAAGATGCACATAACTTAGAGTGGGAGGTTGAACACCAATTATCAACCACATCTTGTGAAATGTTTCCTTGGAAAAGGTTTTATGAAAATTTCAACAACTTTCTTTGTTGTAGGAATAGAATCTATATTCAACTTATTCTTCTCCACATGATCTATGTTGAAGTGATATTTGATGCCGATGTGGTTAAAATGATAATATTTCATAGTATTGTTAGTAATATTTATAACACTTTGATTATCACAACCTAATATTAGGGGAAAATTCACTTTAATAAACAAATATTCCAAATATGTATTCATATACATAAGTTTTTTTTATATCTTGAGAGGTAGAAACATATTAAATTTCTACTGTACTGGGAGTCACTGAAATTTATTTCTTTGTATTCCATCAGAGACATATTTCTCCCATGAATTACACTCCACTATATGTGATTTTTCTATCATCAATACTTCCTTCCCAATCTGCATCTATATAATCAAATAGATCTTTTTTTCCTGTATTGTCATATTCTAACCCAAAATCAGTTGTGCATTTAATATATCTGAAAATTCTATTTCCATCCATGAGATGATATTCTTTTGGTGTAATTTGATATCCAACATAAAGAGTAACAATATATATTATATTTAACCTTGAAGCTATTAAATATAATAAATTTCTAACAAATTTTCTAAACTATTTTGGATCAACCTCATTTCCTTCACCATCTTTTGATAACTTTGTTCCCACTAAAATCAGTGGGGAAACTAAATTTTAATCTTCCATTCCAAACTTCCATAAAGTTCATTAATATAATTCTATTTATATAGGAAAATATATTTCTTCTTTTGTGGGATTTTTAGGCCAAGACATTATTTCATTTATCCCAACATGGACATTTCAAATAACTTCTTCATCTTCACAATACACTTCTCAAAAAGTTTCTTCACCACTACCTACAAATATTATGTCATCAACATAAAAAATATCAATGGGGGAAACCTCTTGATTTTATTTTATATCAAGGTTACTATCAAATCTTTCATTCTAGAAGTTCAAACTTCCTTAATCAAGTATCCAATTTAGAATACCATTCTCTTAGATATTTCATCAAACCATACAAATCCTTCTTTAATTTTCACACATACCTTTATTTTTTCCCAATCACAAAGCCACAAGATCATTAAATATAAAAATATTTATTGAGCACTCAATTAATAAAAGATGACTTGAAATAAATCTAGAAAATTTTATATCTTAATCATATAGTGATAGTAAGAATGATTTTGATAGATTCTAATTTTTTCAATGAAGCAAATATTTCATCAAATTCAATACCTTTAATTTGTGAGTAACCTTTTTAAATAATACATGCCTTATTTCTTACGACTTCACCTTTTTCAGTCAAATTATTTTAGGAAACCCACTTTGTAAAAATCACATTATTATTGTTTAGTTTGGGTACAAGTTCAAAAGTATTATTATTCTCAATCTAATCTTGATCTTCATTCATAGCTTTACCTCACTACCTATGTTCCAAAGCTCCATCAACATCTTTAGTCTCCAATTTTGAATAGAAGGAAGTATGTGATACTAACCATGATGTTAATTTAGTTGGTACTTGATGTCATTGATCACTAATAATGTTATGGACATTTAATTTATTCCATATAGTAGGATGATATGAACATAATTCTTCCCCATAACTTGATATAACTAAGTCAAAATATTCATCTCAAGAAGCTTGAACATTAATACTATTGGTCGGAGTGAGTAAATAAATATTGGAGTGAATTTAGTTCCCAATAAAATATCAGTTTAAAATAATTTAAAACATAAATCCTCCAAATTAATAAAAACATACTATTAATCAAAAAAATATAATTCAATATTTTTATTTTTCAAATAGCTTCTCAAATTAGGATTAATGATCAGTTAAAAAAACATTGAAATTACTTTAACTTTTGAAACTAAATTGCTTGATCAAATAATTAATATAAAACACATATTAATATTAACTATCAAATTAAAAGTATTAATACTGATTATAAAACAAATATAGTGTTAAAACATAGAAATATATATATAAAAACTAATAATGCACATCAAAATTAAAACAAGGAGTTAATTATAAAATTGATACTTAAATCCCATACACTTGGAAATCACCCCATAGAAAGAAGTTTATTTAACAATAAACTTGATCCAAAACATGGACCGGGTTTTGAAAATAATAGCACACCAGACATTCTAGGAAAAAATCCTCTTCCATAGTTATA
Source organism: Viscum album (assembly GCA_963277665.1). Lineage (NCBI taxonomy): Eukaryota > Viridiplantae > Streptophyta > Magnoliopsida > Santalales > Viscaceae > Viscum > Viscum album. The sequence goes on along the minus strand of OY728151.1, from coordinate 282,450,436 downwards.
TAAGGGATAAAAAAAGTATAGGCCACACATGAACTCTTATACAGTTTTCATGGGTATATAAATCAAGAAGTTTGAGAGAGAGTATCACACACACTCTAGTTTAGTATAAGAGACTGTGTTTTATAGAAAAATAAAGAAAACTATAAACATACCTCAAATGTAATGCTTAAACTAAAATAAAAAATGGATAGAGATGAGAAAAAGTGATGTTGATAAATCTGAATAGATTTATATGTTTATAGTTCCTTGAATATGTCTTTGAAATGTTATAGAATAGGTTTCTCAGAACATATAGTAAAACAACGCATTGTGAAGGTATGAAAAGTCCTTTTATTTTTAGTCTCTCAGTGTCCTAAATCCATCCACACAAGTGTGTTAAGACTTATATTTATTTAGTATATGAAATTTTTTATTATCTATTTATTTTTTTACACAAATTCATGAGGGAGTTATGCTGATTTTATACAACTTCAAGTCCAATTATCCATTAGATTACTATACTGAGAAAAAAATAAGGAAAGATCTGACTTTTTATTCAATAAATCCATGTATTAGTTTAAGATTAATGATTATTAAATCTACATGATGCTGACTAAATTTAATCCATTAAACTTGCAGTGGGAGTAATTAAATTCAAATAAGAGTATAGAAAACAATGGTAGCAGTCTGATGGTAGATGTGCTGATGGTAGATTCAACGGACAATATATCTATCTAATGGTAGATCTCTCCAGTGGTAGATCTCTCTAGTGGTAGATCTCTTCAATGATAGATTTATCAATGGTTTATGTAGTCCACCAGTAGATGTTCAATGGTATATATTCAATGGTAGATGTAGTCCACCAGTAGATGTTCAATAGTAGATCCATTGAGCTAACAGTATATCATCATAGCCAGTGGTAGTTTTTTTTAAACTAATGGTAGATCTATTAAAATAATGGTAGATAAGAATAGCCATTGGTAGATCTTTTTGAACTAATTCTAGATCAATTGAACTGATGGTAGATCAAAACTTGACCAATTTTATTCAAAAAGTTATATAGAAAATTATTTACTAACATAAAATACTGAGCTTGTTAGAAACATAACAAACATGATTTTTGATCAGTAAAATAAGTAGGTTGCAAATACCCCCCATTTTTATGATAACAAATCATGGAATTTATAACCATGTATATAAAAACATATATAGAAATAATTATATATGAATGTTAAGAGTATTATTCTTAAAATGTCAAAGTATGGATATGTCAATTACCATCTTAAATTTCCATTCAATTATAATACCCCTTTTGGAATTATAAAAAAGATAAGGAAATAAAATAAAAGATAGGTAAAGATATAAATATGAATAAAAAATAATCTTAATTAGATATAAAAATAAAATAATACATCCCAAAAAGTATGAAAATGGAAAAGTATAATCCCTATCAAAGAATAATCAGATTTAGAACCACTCTCATATTGAGTAGATGAAGGAATCATTAGGTCTTTTACTTTTCGAGAGACAAGTGGTACAAAGGTGGAAGTTGAGGGTGTAGAAGTAGATGGAAGAATCTCTCAGATTAATTCAGGTCTAATATTATGAATTTCTTTAACCAGAGTCATTCCAAAAGGTTGAAACTATGCAGGAAGGGGTGTTTAAGAAGGTGAAAAAGTGAGAGAATACATTTGTATCTATAGCAACCCTGTGCTTTATTACACACTAAAACTTGATTTATTACGTAAAATTCACTTGATAAAACATAGAAGATCAAGAGGTATAATGTCTTTGGGGATTAGGATCATTACATAACAATTTAAAACATTAAATATAATATCTTTATTGAAAACTTCCTTTACATGACCACTACATTCCCTCGTACTTAGCATTGCATGGGATAACCTGAGGACATGCATAAGAAAAGGGTGATTTATAAATCCCAGTAAGAGAATGAACATGAAATAACATGAGTAATACAATACATGTTATAAAATAGGCATATCAATGGAGCACAAGAGAAATATGAACATAAAGGCATGATAAAGCATGATAATCATAACATGGAAATGTGGCAACAACACTTAACATGGAATTAACATGAGCCAAGGTTCATTGCACATGGAGCATGAGTAAACCCTCATTGCACATGAAGCAAAAGTAAACCCTCATTGTACTTGAATTATAATGAGTCAAAACTCATTGCACATGACATATCATGATACTATACTTTACCCAATGCATTGGAACGCTATCAGGGGGCACCCTTTTTAAACATTTCATTTCATGCATAAGTGCGCCACATGGATCATACAACATGGAATAAATCATCATCATTTATTCCATGATAAAGTGATGTGGAATACATAAATGAATATTTATAATCAATAAGTAAATGTGCATAAAGGTAAATACCCTTGATAGAGAAATAGGCATGGTATTCACTACACAGTGACATTGGCTTGGAAAATCGTAGTGCAATTTCGGCAGCATAACATTGTGAGATAAGAACTCACAAAAAAAATTTTATGAGAGAGAAAAAGGTGTCTCATAATATTTAGATGATATTTACAGTAAGGGGGTTATATATATACATTTACCAACAACCGTAATGGAATTTTGATGCATAATACAAAATAATTACTTGGATGTAAATGACGAGAGAGAAATCCCTTACGAAATTTGGTCATGGTAATGGGTGTACATGGGAGGCATTAATGATGGATAAAGGGGTCTCCCATCATCCAAACATAAATAGGTAAGTATGGGGGAGGTGTGAAATAACACCCCAACATTTTTAATTGAAAACAAAAGGGCATAACAACTCAAATAAAATTGGACAAAAATGAGAAAGGAAGAAATCCCTTATGGAATTTTGGCATGGTAACTGATATACAAGGAAGGAATAAATGAGAGAGAAAGGGGTATATAATCATTAAAACATAAATAGGACAGTATAGGGGAGGTTAAAAATCACACACCAACATTTTTAATTGAAAAAAGGGCATAACAATATTAAGAAACTTGGATAAAATGAGAAAGGAAGGAATCCCTCACTTGGAAGTGTGATCCCAAAGGCTTGGGAGAGGATTGAGAGAGGCTTATTGGGAGCTTGGGGAAACTTGGTAGAATTATATAGAGATGAGGGCAGGGGTTTGATGAACTCCAAAGTCTTTGAGTGAATAGGAAGCGGGAGATTGTGTGGGTTTATATAGGAAATGAGAGAGAATTCTTTATTATTTAGGTTTGGGACACCTCACATTAAACTAATCAAAACCACAAACCAGCCAATGGTTTTTGCCCATGGTTTTTGCCAAAGGGGAGTGGAAAAAAAATATTTTATAAGGAAAATGGCCTAACTTATTAAAATAATTGGTTTGCTTATGTGGAGGTGAGTCACACTCTCAGTGAAAACAATTTAAAAAGAAAAAATGTTTTATAAGCCTTGAAGGGTCCACTAAAGCTTTGAAAAATACATAAAACAAACCCAAAATCAAATTATTTTAATGTTAAAACATATATTGGCTGAACATAATGTTTATAGTATTTTATTACATCAGTATTGGGTCATTATGATGTCATAAAACACATTATATATTTAAACGGTATTTAATTTTTCCCCAAAAATTAGACTGTCTCAGAAAATTATGAAAAATTATCCATTGGATAATTTCAACATACTTATTACAAAAATAATATTAATTTTATATAAATAATTTTATAAATATGTGAATTTTTACTTTTAAAATAAAAACTGACATTTACCGAAAATTCATTGGTTTTGACAAAAACAGCTTTCAAACCTTAATAAAAATTACAATTGCATTCATAAAATTATATGGTCATTAATAAAAATTAATTTAATAATAATAATATTTTATTAAAATAATATTTAATTAAAAAATCCATTAATTCATAAAAATAGTTTTCTTAGTTGAATATTAACTAAAAATATTATTTGTGCTTTAAAAATTATTTAAAAATTAACAATAATAAAATGAATGGACATTATTTATACAAAAATAATGTACATAGTCATAGTTCTAGGGTATTGTTACATAACCCCTTATAACACCCACATAATACCGAAGGTTAATGTGTGCGATGGTGACATACTCTTGGGGTGGCTCAGATAACATCGCTCGGGTGGTAATCTCTATTAACTTCCACTTCTCCCGTAGTCGGTTCCGCTCAAGATTAACATGTTCAAGCTCGGATTGGGATTGGTCAAGAGTGAAGCATAATGATTCCACCTCCTTTCTGAGCTTCGAAAAATGGGATTTGTATGGGGAAAGCCTACTGGATGAGAGAATTTCTTCCTTTATCTGAGTAAATTGGATTTGTCAAGGCCCTATATTTATACTAGTCATGTGATCACTATTCAATGTATATATTAGCAACGGTCACAATTCATAATGGTATTTTAATATCCAGAAACATAAAACCAATGAAGTTCACATTTTATATAACCATAATAATACATTTAATTAGGTCAAGAGGAATTTCCATTAATGAAAGTTTGGGTCGTTATAATCTTCCCCCCTTAAGAAATTTTTCCTCAAAGTTTCCTTTTCCCACTCTAAAATAAATGTGGGTAACTCTAATTCATCACTTCCTCCGATTCCCACATCACTTCTTAAAACTTTTGGTTTTTCCACAACATGTTGATGAGGGGCATTGTCTTATTTCGTAGAACTTTTTCTCTACTATCTAAGATCTTCACTGGTTGGTCCTTATAAGAAAGATCATTCTATAGATATAATACCTATGAAGAGAGTACATGTGAAGGGTCTGGTATGTACTTCCATAAGAGGGATACATGAAAGACATCATGTACTTTGGACATGGTAGGTGGAAGTGCTAGTCAATAGGCCACATCCCCAACATGATCAAGAATCTCGAAGGGGCCGATATACTTAGGAGTTAACTTCCCTTTCTTTCCAAGCCTCACGACCTTCTTCCATGGAGATATGTGTATAAATACCATGTCTTTAACTTTAAACTCAAGGTCTCATTGACGGTTATCTACATAACCCTTCTGTTGAATCTGGGATGCCTTGATATGCTGCTGAATGGTTTTCACCTTCTCCACCATTTCTTTGACCATTTTTGGTCCTAGCAGCTTACGCTCACCGACTTTAACCCAACATGCCGGTGTTCTGCACATCTTCCCATACAAGGCTTAATAAGGTGCCATTTGGATTCTCGAGTGGAAACTGTTATTATAGGAGAATTAAACTAGAGGAATATGTTGATCCCAAACCCCTTTAAATTCTATTGAACATGATCTTAACATATCTTACAGTGTCTAAATAGTTCACTCAGATTGGACATCAATTTGAGGATGATAGGCTATACTAAAGTTTAGTTCAGTATATAGAGCATGTTGAATACTCTTCCAAAACATAGAGGACAATCTTGGATCTCAATTGGATATAATAGATAGTGGTACTCCATGCATCTATTACCACTTCCCTGATATATATCCGTGCTAGTTGATCTAATGAAAAATCCTCCCAAATTGAAATAAAGTGTTCAGACTTTGTAAGATGATCCATAACAACCCAGATTTCATTATTGCCTTTGGATGTCTTCGGAAGTCTGGTGACAAAGTCCATGGTGATGTTCTCCCATTTCCATGCTGGTATGGGCAATGGTTGCATTATCCCCTTAGGCTTTTTCCTCTATTCCTTCACATGCTGACACACCAGGCACTTTGATGTATACTCAATGATCTACTTCTTCATATTATCCCACCATTAATGCTCGAAGATATCTCGATACATCTTTGTGTTTCCTGGGTGAATAGAGAAATTTGAACTATGTGTATCATTCAAAAGTTTCTTCTTCAGCTCTGGACTTGATGGAACACATAGTCTTTTCCCAAATCTCACAATTACTTCTTCATTAACATTGAAATCCAAGGATTTCCCTTTTCCAATATCTTCTACTTTATTCTAAATTCCCACATCATCCTTTTGAGCATCCTTTAACCTTTCTAAAAGAGATGGTTGAGTAATCATTTGTGAATGGATTGATAATGTTCCCTTCTTTATGATTCTCATGTCTATCTTCATCAAATCTAAAAATATTGGATCCTTCTCAATTCTCATCAATGAAAGAATCACTGGGTTCTTTCTACTTAGATCATCCTCTACCTTGTTCACTTTCCCAGGGTGGTAATAGATTGAGGAGTCATAGTATTTGATCAGCTCTAACCATATTCATTGGTGCATGTTCATCTCTTTAGATTTGAATATATACTTGAGGTTTTTTGGTCTGTATATATTTCACACTTCTCCCCAAAGTGATAATGCCACCAAATTTTTAAAGAGAAGATCACCACAGCCAACTCCAAATCATGTGTTGGATAATTTTGCTCATGAAATTTCAATTTCCTTGAAGCATAGACAACGACTTTATCATTTTTCATCAACACACAACCTAGTCCCTTCTTCGAAGCATCCCTGAATTCCACAAAAATTTCTCCACTTGTGGATAAAGTGATCACGAGTGCAGTGATACGCCTCCTTTTTAACTCCTTGAAGTTTTCTTCACATTCATCACTCCAAGAAAACTTTACTCCCTTCATAGTTATCTTGGTAAGAGGGTTGGAAAATCATGAGAAATTTCTCAAAAATCATTGATAATATCCAGCTAACCCCAAGAAGATACGAATATCTGTTACCGCTGTTGGCCTCGACCATCCCTCAATCGCATCTATTTTGGAGGGATCCATAGATATCCCACTGATTGTGATGATATGGACCAAGAATGAGACCTCCTTCAACCAGAACTCACACTTGCTGTACTTTTCATAGAGCTTCTCCTTCTACAAGGTCTCTAGTATAGTTCCTAGATGCTCCTCATGATCCTCCTTGGTTTTGGAGTATATCAGAATATAATCTATAAAAACTACCACAAATTTGTCAATGTAATCCCTAAAGACTCCATTCATCAAGTCCATAAATATTGTTGGAGTATTAGTGAGTCCAAAAGGCATTACTATGAATTCATAGTGCCCGTATCTTATATGAAAATCAGTCATGGGAATAACTTCCTTCTTCACCCTTACTTGATAATATCCCGACCGCAAATATTCCTTGGAAAATTATTGTGCTCCATGAAACTGATAAAAAAAGTCATCAATTTGTGCGATAAGATACTCGTTCTTTATCATGATTTTATTAAGCTCATGATAATTGATGTAAAGGCGCATTGACCCATCCTTCTTCTTGATGAATAGGACCGGTGCACCCCATGGTGAAGCACTTGGGCGTATAAACCCTTTATCCAGATTCTCATGTAGTTGTTTATTCAGCTCCTCAAGCTCCACAACAACCATTCTATATAGAGTTTTGGATATTTCAATGCCCTAGGTATAAGATCAATTGAGAATTCAACATCTCTTCTAGGAGGAAGACCAAAAAATTCTTCGAGAAACACTTTAGCGAATTCCCTTACAATAGGAATGTCTTCAAGGATGTTTTCCTCCTTAGACTCAATCATCTGAGCCAGATACACGTGCTTATAGGGAAGTAATATCCACACTTGAGATGATGGAGCTAAAGAAGATTCATCTTCCTCCTTTCACTTGTATAGAATCGGGGGTCGATTCTCCACATAGAGAGTGATTTCCCTCTTACAAAAATTTATGTTGTCTCTATATAAGGAAATCCAATCCATGCCAATAATTGCATAAAATTACACCAGAGGGAGTATGAAGAGGTTCTCCAGGAAATTACATCCACAGATTATGATAGGGGAGGAGCTATATTCATGGGATGCAATGATTTCCCCATTTTACATACTCATTGATATCTTCACTTCCATGATTTATGGTGGTGTTGGGATTGTTCTACTAAACTTTCGGGACATAAAAGAATGCATATAAATAGAATCAAAAAGTAAATTCGCTATTATTGAATGAATAACTTGCATACCTTTCACCACTTCGTTGTCAGGGTTCACTTAGGAAGTAGTGATGGAAAAAACTCAGCCTTGCTGCCTTGGAGGTTGTTGGTTGCCTCTGAAAACCCTTGACTTATGGAAATGATTTGAAATGTTCCCTGGTTCTTTGTAGTTGAAGTAATGAACAATGTGTTGAGGGTCGAGCAGAGCGTTGATATCTTTTGTCATAGCCACGGGTTTTTCTTGCTGATAGTTAATAGCCAAGTGCCCTTTTCTTCCACACCTAAAGCATTTCTTCTTCCCCTTCAGGAAATTTCCAAGGTGCTTCTTTCCACACCTTTGACAAGTGGAGAGCTGGATCTTCTTAGCACCTCTGGATTTATCCATTAGACCACCAACATTGAATTACACCTTACGATTCTTATCCCCATGATACCCCTGAGATTCTTCGATCTCCATTTCAGCCTTGAGGGTAAATCAGACAATTTACTCATAGCTATCGAAGTCACATATCGCCAGCACTTTCTGTAGGCTAGGTTTCAACCCACCAAAGAAGCGGTCAAACTTTCATTCAGGGGTAACGATGAAGACGAAGGTGTATTGTGAAATCCTTGTGAAAATTTCCTCGTACGCTTTGACAGATTCATCATCTTTTTTCTTAAGGGCAAGGAAGTCACTTTCCATCTTAAGTTATAGGGTGTGTGAAAAATATTTATTGAAAAACATCTTCTGGAAATCCTTCCATTCCAACAACTTGATCTCCTCCTCAGACTTCATATTTTTTATAAACATCTACCATTGATCAGCTTCACCCTCCATACTATAGTAGATAAGAGAACCTTCTCTTGTTCAGAATATTGAAGTATGGAGAAGATCTTTTCAATGGAGTTGATCCATTGTTTAGTGATTGAGGGATCAGATGATCCACTAAAAGTAGGAGGCCTTTGTCTCATGAAGCTCTCTATAGTGACTTGTTCTTTCTTGGGGGGGTGGGGTTGAACGTTCCTCTTGACCCATGTTTATATTCAAAGCTTGAGTTAATTGAGAGATAAGCGTGACAAAGTTTATGAGTCCCACTCCCATCATATTGGGAATCTCATTAGCACAGTCATCACATTGATCTTCACATCAGTTGTTAGCCTGAGTCCTCCTATTACTGGCCATTTACTGGAATAAAAGGAATGTTAGGGGTAACACATAAAGGGTAATCCAAGGAAAAAGTTGATGAATTATAAATAACTTTTATTTCCTTAACTTATGAATCCATAGGCTTCAATCTATGATATTCATGATCTATTTTCTAATATATATTCTTAGGGGTATTTTTTTAAGTACCTTAATAATGGTTTATAATAAGTTTGTGAATTTACCAAAGTATATCCCCTAGGAGTGTCATAACCAAGAGTGAATCAAGACCCATTGTCGTGCACCAGTTCTCGTTCGAGTTTATCTTAAAGTGGTGTTTTCTGGTTTTACCCCTAGGATAAAACTGTGCCAGAGCCACCTCTACCTGCTCGTATCTAGACAAGGATGTATTTTCTTGATAAACCACTTAATCAATACTCACAAATACTTAGAGATGTTTTTATTATACTTATTCTTGTCTCTAATTCTTCACTAGGGTTTTCTAATCCTAATCCAAAAAATAACTAAACCTACTCTCTAATACAAACTATAGAAACCCTATGCTTTATTACACACTAAAACTTGATTTATTACATAAAATTCACTTGATACAACATAGAAGGTTGAGAGGTATAGTGTATTTGGGGCTTAGGATCATTACATAACAACTTAAAACATTAAATACAACATCTTTATTGAAAACTTCCTTTACATGACCACTACATTCCCTCTTACTTAGCATTGAATGAGATAACCTGAGGACATGCATAAGAAAAGGGTGAGCTATAAATCCCAGTAAGGGAAAGAACATAGAATAAGATGAGAAATACAATACATGTTAGAAAATATGCATATCAATAGAGAACAAGAAAAACATGAACATAAAGGCATGATAAAGCATGATAATCATAACATGGAAATGTGTCAACAACACTTAACATAGAATTAACATGAGTCAAGGATCATTGCACATGGAGCATGAGTAAACCCTCACTGAACATGAAGCATGAGTAAACCCTCATTACACTTTAATTATCATGAGTCAACACTCATTACACATGACGTATCATGATACTACATTTAACTCAATGCATTGGAATGCTATCAGGGCACACCCTTCTTAAACATTTCATTTCACGCATAAGTGTGCCACATGGATCATACAACATGGAATCAATCATCATCATTTATTCCATGATAAAGGGATGTGGAATAAATACATGAAGCTTTATAATCAATAAGTAAATGTTCATAAAGGTGAATACCCTTGATAGAGAAATGGGTATGGTATTCACTACACAGTGACACTGACTTGGAAAATCGTAGTGCAATTTTAGTAGCATAATGGCGTGAGATAAGAACTCATAAAAAAAGGTTTATGAGAGAAAAAGGGGTGTATCATCATATTTACCTGAAATGGATAGTAAGGGGGTCAAATAGATAAATGTCCCAACAAATGTAATGGAATTTAGATGCATAATACAAAATAATTACTTGGATGTAAATGAGGAGAGAGAAATCCCACACAAAATTACAGCATGGTAACAGGTGTACATGGGAGGATTTAATGAGAGATAAAAGGGTATACCATCATCCAAACATAAATAGGGAAGTATGGGAGAGGTGAAAAATAATACCGCAACATTTGTAATTGAAAACAAAAGGGTATAACAACTTAAAGAAAATTGGACAAAAATGAGAAAGGAAGAAATCCCTTATGGAATTTTGGCATGGTAACGGGTATACAAGGAAGGAATCAGTGAGAGAGAAAGGGGTATATCATCCTTAAAAAAATAAAGAGGACAGTATAGGGGAGGTGAAAAATCATACCCCAACATTTGTAATTGAAAAAAGGGCATACCAATATTAAGAAACTTAGATAAAATGAGAAAGGAAGGAATCCCTTACTTGGAAGTGTGATCCCAAAGGCATGGGAGAGGCTTGAGAGAGGATTATTTGGAACTTGGGGCACCTTGGGAGGATTCTAGAGAGAGGAGGTCAGGGTTTGGGCGAACTCCAAAGGATTTGAGTGAAGAGGAAGTGGGATCTTGGGTGGGTTTATATAGTAAAAGAGAGGGAATTCTTTATTATTTAGGTTTGGGACACCTCACATTAAAATAATGAAAACCACAAACCAGACCATGGTTTTTTCCCATGGTTTTTTCCAAAGGGGAGTGGAAAAAAATATTTTATAAGGCCAATATCCAAAATTCTTAAAATAATAGGATTTCTTATGTTGAGGTGAGTCACACTCTCAAGGAAAACAATTTAAAAAGACAAAATGTTTTATAAGTATTGAAGGGTCCACTAAAACTTTGAAAAATAAATCAAACAAACCCAAAATCACATTATTTTAATTGTAAAACATATATTGGACGAAAATAATTTTTATAGTATTTTATTACATCATTATTGGGTCATTATGATGTCATAAAACACATTATATATTTAAACGGTATTTAATTTTTACCTAAAAATTTGACTGTCTCTGAAAATTATGAAAAATTCATAGTTGGATAATTTCAACATCCTAATTCCAAAAATAATATTCATTTTATCTAAATAATTTTATAAATATGTGAAATTTTTACTTTTAAAATAAAAAACCGACATTTATCTAAAATTCATGGGTTTTAACAAAAACAACTTTCAAACCTTAATAAAAATTACGATTGCATTCATAAAATTATATGATCATTAATAAAAAGTAATTTAATAATAATAATATTTTATTAAAATATTATTTAATTCAAAAATCCATTAATTCTTAAAAATATATTTCTTAGTTGAATATTAACTAAAAATACTATTTGTTCTTTAAAAACTATTTACAAAGTAACAATAATAAAATGAATGAACATTCTTTATACAAAAATAATGTACATAGTCATAGTGATAGGGTCTTGTTACATAACCCCTTATAACACTCACATAAGATCAAAGGGTAAGGTGTGCAATGGTGACTGACTCTTGGGGTGGCTCAGATAATATCGCCCGGTTTGTAATCTCTATTAACTTCCACTTCTCCTGTAGTTAGTTCCGCTCAAGAATAACATGTTCAAGATCAGCTTGGGCTTGGTCAAGAGAGAAGCCTAATGACACTACCTCCTTTATGATCTCTGAAAAATGGGCTTTGTATGGGGCAAGTCTACTGGATGAGGCCATCGCTTCCTTTTTCTGAGTAAATTGGATTTGTTAAAGCCCTATATTTATACTAATCATGTGATCACTGTTCAACAACTATATTAGCATTGGTCACAATTCATAACTGTATTTTAAAATCCAAAAACATAAAACTAATGAAGTTAACATTTTATATAACCATAATAGTACATTTAATTAGATTAATAAGAATTTCCATTAATAAAAGTTTGGGTCATTACAGTATCACTTTAGGTTCCACTACTATAGTCCTAGAGGTATACAAAAATGGATTCATAAGGTTAATGAAATATGTAAGGATGTTTCCACCACACTCTATTGCTATGAAGAAATTGTTCTTCTATTCCATAAATTTTTTGAGAAAATGGCCCAAAACTTTTAACTAATTCATTTGGACCTTGAATGTACTAGTTACATAAGGAATCCTTAGATTCTCAAGAAGAAACTTAAAATGTGAATTGATCTCATGATTCATATAAATTATTAAAAGGTAGTATTTAATGGCTTTAGTGATAGTATCTCCATCAACCCTAGCCTCATTTAAACATTTCCTAACCAGATTATAGATATGCTAACCATGTTACTTTATTTTATAAATCTCTTCTTGATGAGATGAATAAATATTAACAAGGATAACATTAAACTCTTCTCTAACAATGGATAAAATCTCATCAGTATCAACTGAAGTAATAGGAGTTGGAACACTACATGCAGATGCGCCAACAATAGGTAAAGACTATAATATCTCTAATAGAGATATATGGAATTAACAAAGCTCCTTCCATTTCTTACATGATGGATTTTAATTCTTCCATATCATTAGCCAACAACCTACTCTTAGTCTCCAGTTATTTCATTTTCAAGACCATCTTAGGATGGATATGAGAGATCTCTAACTCAAAAATCCATCTAGTGTCAACTTCACTTAGCTTTGTCTCTTGAGGAAGTGTATATCTGAGTATCCTACCTAAATATAAAATTAGGATAACTCAGAAGGTTTCAAAATAATATTTAGTAACATAAACAGAAGTTAGAGGGGAAGATGGTAGAGGATATTGAATCCTCTTTTGGCTACATTGACTAGCCTCTATGTGTGTAGATTCAACCACTTGATCACTAGGTGGAAAGGATTCCAACTTACCAACCTCATATATTTATTCAACCAAAGACCCCTTAGGATATTTTCTATTAATAGATATGGAAATTCCACCATGATATGGTTTACTTCCATGATCACACTAGTGGAAATACGGGCTTTAACGTCGTCGTAATAACGTCGGTTTTTTAAAAACCGACGCGAATAGTATATGCGGGGAATTTTTGGCGTCGGTTTTACACAAAACCGACGCCAAAAATAATTATGTTTTTATTTTTCGCGTCGGTTTTTCTCAGAACCGACGCGGAAAATCCTGTTATAATCGGTTTTCCGCGTCGGTTTTTAGAAAAACCGACGCGGAAAATCCGGTCGAAGAGGTTTTCCGCGTCGGTTTTTCTAAAAACCGACGCGGAAAATCCTGTTTTAATAGGTTTTCCGCGTCGGTTTTTAGAAAAACCGACGCGGAAAATCCGGTCGAATAGGTTTTCCGCGTCGGTTTTTAGAAAAACCGACGCGGAAAATCCGGTCGAATAGGTTTTCCGCGTCGGTTTTTCTAAAAACCGACGCGGAAAATCCTTTTTTAATCGGTTTTCCGCGTCGGTTTTTAGAAAAACCGACGCGGAAAACCTCTTCGACTATATTTTCCGCGTCGGTTTTCATGAAAACCGACGCCGAAACTCATAAAAAAAATATATTTCGCGTCGGTTTTAATGAAAACCGACGCGAAAAGTCTTTTAAAAATATTCACGGTCAGAAACCCTCATTTTGTTCGTCCGTCGAAATCGAGTTCCGCTGTGGCGCTTCGGACTCCCGACGACCTTCGAACTTGATTTGCGATCTTGAACGGCCATTGTTGAAGGTTTTTTGTCGTCTGCACGATTTTGGGTATGTGTTCTTCCTATTTATCTCTTGTTTCATATCCCATTGTTTATTTCTTTATCAATAACCCTATTTTGTGTGATTTGGATTATTGGTTAGATTTTAGTTGTAATTTATCATTATTTTTTGTTTGTATTATCATTGTTGGTGTAGATTTGATATTGTTTGTTTTTGGAAGTAATTATACCGGTCGCAGTTTGGATTTAACATCTCAATTCGGGTTGAATAATTATGTAAGATTTTATATTATGTTGGATTTTAAATAATTATGTAAGATTTTATTTTATTTTATTTCAAACTAGATTAAAAGGGGCTTTAATTAAAAGTTAGAAATTTTGTAAGGTGAGTAGTGGCCTAATTAGTATTTGTATACTCATGTTTATCTACATTTCAGTTTTAGGATCTTATCCAGTTCTTTTTCCCTCTTAGGATGCATTCTGTTTCAGTTTGGGTTAGTGATTAGTGGGGACTTGAGCTCAGTTATTGTTTTACTTATCAAATTATCCCAAGTGTGCCTATTATAGGTTTTTTACGGATTTATTTAAATAGAATATGTGTAAATTTTTTCCATTTAAATGATGTTTTTACTACTTAAAATTATGGTTAAAAGTGTATTGAATTACTTTTGTGAGGACTAGGTGATTTAAGAGATGAAGTGTATTGAGGGAATTTGTGGGTGAGTAGAGGGAGTTGGCTAGGTGAGGGGGTTTAGAAGGTGAAATAAGGGATTAGTTTATATCTATTTATAGTTATTCTTTATATTATTTCTACTGATTCAAATTTTGTGTTGATGTATAACCTATGGATAGGTCATTTCAGATTTCTGATAGAAATATGATGTTAATTACACTATGATTAATGGGTGAAATCATACCTAGTGATTGTTTTAGATGCCTATAATGCTTATTGTTAGTCTATGAGGATTAGGTACTCCCCTCAAGTATGTCATGGTCTAGTTTAGGTGTTTAATGGATAGATATCTTGGGTTGGTTCATGAAAATGGTATCAAAACCAAGATTTTTCAGAGGGTTTGGGTTTCCAAGTTCCCTTTGTTATTTGGCATTATAATGTTATTATGGATATATGTTATAAAAAATCTAGTGCTACACATTGGGAAAAGTGTCATAATATCTTTTCCATTTGAATCCTTGAGTGTTTATGTAATTCTAGGATTTATTGTTGGATTTTGATATTGATTTTGATTGGTTTTATGTGTTTGATATAAAAATGATGATTGAATTACCAATGATGTGTAATCTATTTGGGGGTTCACTTAATATTGGGGTGATGGTGGATGAAGATTTGTAGCTATAGGTCTATCCCCCATAGTTAGGCCAACCATATGGAGCCCTTTTGAATAGTTTTAATGACTCTTCAAATCCCACAAGTAGTTTTGTTAATCGAGTTCCACATGTGTGTTTTAATACACATTTTTTTAAATAAGGATAGTTATTGCACTATTTTTCACATTAATTTTTCCATGATTCATTCATGTTACATCAAATGAATAAAAAAATAAATATAGTGTGATCAATAGTAGTCATAGTGAGAAATCATATTATCTTGTATGTCATTCATATAATATTTATATCATGAAACTTTATTTTCAAAAAATGAAACCTTTGATTTAACCATTTTGTCCTTGTATTTCAATATAACACACATGTATATAATATTAAAATTAACTGTTTACTATATTTGTAAATGTGTTTCATATCTGATGTCTTTTATCTGATTATCAATAGTTTTTATGGAATATGTTTTTGTTTACAATTTATCTGATAGATATTTAAATGTTTTTATGTTTTAATATATTCATCAATTATATTGTGATATCAGGTATTAATATGGATCATAATTGGATTTATCTACGAAGAACTACTAGTGAATATGAAAGAGGAGTTGACAATTTTTTGGAATTTGCTAAACGGCATAATCAAAATATTGATTTGATTTTCTGTCCATGTGTGAAGTGTGTAAATATGAGAAAGTTAAACTTCAGAGAAATCAAAGATCATCTCATTTGTTATGGTTTTAGCCTTAATTATACACGTTGGATCTTACATGGTGAAAGAACTGAAAATTCAACATCCAATGTTGATGACGATATTCATAATGAGGCAGAGGATCGTATTGAAGAATTAATTCATGATTTAGGTGTTGAAACCATCGAAAAAACACCAATTGTTGAACGATTGTATGGAGATTCTGAGAAACCATTATTCCCAGGTTGCAGTAAATATACAGTGTTATCAGCAGTTTTGAGATTAGTTAACTTAAAAGCAAAAAATGGGTGGAGTGATAAAAGTTTCTCCAGTTTACTTGAGCTTTTAAAAGAGCTTCTTCCAGAAGGCAATGGGCTTCCAGATTCCAATTATGAGGCGAAGAAAATATTATGCCCAATGGGATTGGGGTATAAAAAGATACATGCTTGCCCCAATGATTATGTACTGTATAGGAAAGAAAATGAACATTTATCAAGTTGTCCTACATGTGGAACATTGCGCTATAAGATGGATGAGAAAGTCAACTCAGATTCATTTTCAGGTGATGTCATGTAACTTTATGAAAAATCAATTTTTTTACTTTCCAATGATATCATCCAATATTTTTTTCAAACAATTCTGATAATTCAATTCTGGTTTATTTTTAGGTACCAAAATCAAAACTCCATCTAAAGCATTTTGGTACCTTCCAATTATTCCTCGTTTGAAGCGTCTATTTGCAAATTCAAATGATGCAAAAAGGTTAAGATGGCATTCAGATGAGCGCATTTCTGATGGTAACTTACGTCACCCTGCCGATTCACCACAGTGGAAGAGTTTTGATAAAAAATTTCATGATTTTGGAAGTGAAGTTAGAAATCTCAGAATGGGATTGTGTACTGATGGAATGAATCCATATCGGAGCCTCAGTAGCCAACATAGTTCATGGCCTGTTTTGCTGGTACTTTACAACTTGTCCCCACATCTATGTATGAAGAAAAAATATGTTATGATGAGCTTGATGATTTCTGGACCAAAACAACCAGGAAATGATATTGATGTGTATCTTACACCATTGATTGAGGATTTAAAACTGCTATGGGAGAAAGGTGTTACAGTTTTCGATGCATACAAGAAAGAGTATTTTCTTTTGCGTGCTATGATAATGTTCACTATAAACGACTTTCCTGCGTATGGAAACTTATCTAGATATAGTGTTAAGGGACATAAAGCATGTCCAATTTGTGAAGAACAAACTTCATATTATCAATTGCAGAATGGAAGAAAGACAGTGTACATGGGACATCGAAGATTTTTGCGAATTGATCATCCTTATCGTAGATTGAGAAAAGCATTTAACGGTTTACAAGAATTCAACCTCCCCCCTCAACCATTGTCAGCTGAAGAATATTATGACAGAGTGAAAGATATTGATTCAACATTTGGAAAGAGAAAAAGTTCTGGTTTACAAAAACATATCTGGAAGAAGCAGTCTATTTTTTTCAAACTACCTTATTGGAGATTTTTAGAGATAAAACATAACATTGATGTTATGCATGTTGAGAAAAACATATGTGATAGTTTGATTGGAACTTTGTTAGACATAAAAGGAAAGACAAAAGATGGATTACATGCTAGATTGGACTTGATGTTAATGCGAATACGTTTGGAGTTAGCTCCCGCTGTGAAAGGAAAAAGAACATATTTACCTCCGGCTTGTCACACATTAAGCAAGATTGAAAAGATGAATTTTTGTCAGTGTCTTCATGGTATTAAAGTACCCAGCGGTTTTTCTTCAAATGTGAATAATTTTGTGTCATTGAAGGATTGTAAATTAATAGGTATGAAATCACATGATTGCCATGTGTTAATGCAACAAATTCTACCAGTAGCAGTGCGTGGTATATTACCGAAAGCTGTCAGGAAGACAATCATCAGGTTATGTAATTTCTTTAAATCCATTTGTAGCAAAGTCGTTGATCCAAATTTGTTAGATTTGTTGGAGAATGAAGCAACTCTTATTCTTTGTCAACTAGAAATGTATTTCCCACCCACATTTTTTGATATAATGGTTCATCTATTGGTTCATTTGGTGCGTGAGATAAGAATGTGTGGGCCTGTTTATTTAAGATGGATGTATCCTTTTGAAAGATATATGAAAATTTTGAAAGGATATGTTAAAAATCCTTATCGACCAGAGGCCTCTATTGTTCAAAAATATGTATCAGAAGAGGTGATTGAGTTCTGTACTGATTATTTGAATGAAGTGGAGCATATTGGTCTCCCTCTATCTCGACATATGACAGTTGACAGAGAAGGTAGAGGGGTTCGAGGCTTAAAGGTAAAGTTCATTCCACGTGATGAAGTGATGCAAGCACATTTATACATTTTGAACAACACAGATGAGGTTCAACCATATATATCCTCACATATTGCTGAATTAAAGTTACGATATCAGAAAAGAAATGAAAAGTGGTTGATGATTGAGCATAAGAAGACATTTGTTTCATGGTTTAAAGAGAAAGTCACCTCAGATATATCTGTATCAGAAACATTGAAGTGGTTATCAGGGGGACCATCTTTTAATGTGATCACTTGGTCTGGTTTTGATATCAATGGCTACACATTTTACACAAAAAACCTGGATGACAAGAGTACCGTTCAGAATAGTGGTGTGATGGTATTCGCTGAAGCAGTGCATTTTTCGAGTGCCAAAGATAAAAACCCAATTTCTGCATCAACATCATATTTTGGAGTTATTGAAGACATATGGGAAATTGATTATATTAAATTTCGAGTCACTATTTTTAAGTGCAATTGGGTTGATAGTAATAGTGGCGTGAAACATGATGAATATGGGTTTAAACTGGTTGATTTGAAAAGATTTAATCACAATGAGGAACCATTTATCTTGGCGACACATGAAAAACAAGTATTTTATGTCATTGATCCGTCGAATGATCAGTGGTCAGTTGTTTTGCAAGGGAAAAGATATCATTTGGGTGATGATGATGATTCTGATGATGCTAGTGATTTACATGAGCGTTATTCATCTATTATGCAATTTTCAGATGATTACAATGAATATAAGACAGACATAGTGCATGCAGTACGTACCGATCATGATGAAGGGACGTGGGAAAACACTAAATTAGTCTCCTAATTTTTCTGGTAAATATTTATATTTTGTGTCTATTTTTAAAACTTACAAATGCATGCCTCTATTTTTACATATTTATTTTTCATTTCCTTGTTTCTAATTATTCAGTTTTCTAATGATATGCAGGTACCCAAAATTTCATTACACTTTCTAGTAGCAATGTCAAATACAGATAGAGATGAGCAGTTACCGAGGTATATCTATTTTGACATATTATTAAATATTCAGTAATATACATATTTAATGAAATAAAACTGTTAATTTATTAAAAAAAATTGCAGGACTACTGATGCGTCCTCGGCGGAGGAGACTTCTCCAGTTACTACTGAAAAATCAAGTTCTCTAGTTGGTAAACGTGGTATTACACGTTTACCAAAACTATCACTCGCTCGTGATGATAACAAATTACACATCCGTTTTGATGATAATAATAATGCAGTTGGCCCAAATGCAGTTCAGTTTGTCAGTTATATAGCGATGCAGAGCCGTTGCAGGATTAGTATTTTATATCCTGATTGGAAGTCAGTGGACAGGACGGCGAAGCAACAGCTTTGGGAGGCCGTGACGGTAAAATATCTTTATTTATTTATTTTATCTCATTTTTTTAATATTATATAGTTTAAATGACATATTTTATTTTTTCAATTACAGATGACATTCAATTTTGAGGAAACCAAAGAAATTAGGAAAAGACATCTCTCTTTAGCGGCGGTTCGATGGAGAGATTTTAAAAACAAACTGACGAAAGATTATGTTTTTGGAAAGAGAAGGTTTGAAAGCCCATGTCTTAAGTATCCATATATAGATGAAGAAACATGGAAGCGATTTGTTGACAGTCGTCAGGAAGAGAAATTTCAGGTATTGTAATTGTTTTATATTTTAAAATTTATGCTATATTTTCCTTATTACTTATGTGTTTATTTTTATGTAACAGGCCTCCAGAAGATCTCATCAGGAGATCCAGTTGAAAAACGTATACCCTCATACTTTATCACGTGGAGGATACTCGTATTTGGAGCAGAAAATTATTGAAGAAAAATTTGAAGCATTAAGAGCTCGATCAAGTAGTGGTTCAGAAGAGGTCCAGTATGGTCCTCCATCTCCTCCCACTCGCCATGAGAAATGGAAACGAGCAAGAAGAAAAAAAAATGAAAAATATCTTACAGACGAAGCTCATCAAGTGGCTGATAGAATTGTAAGTAAATATTAATTCTTTGTTAACAATTTTCCTTTTTTATAATTTATAAACACTAATATAAATTTTTTATTTTTCATTTCAGGATGAACTTCAGGAGAAAGAGACACAGGGCTCTTTTATCCCTGAGGGTAGGATGGATATCCTAGCCACTGCTTTGGGAAAGACTGAACACCCCGGCCGTGTTAGAGGATATCAGGCGGGTGTTAGTATTCGGAAGGTTTTTGGTAAGAGTAAGCAACCAAGAGACCCGGAAATTGAATCCTTAAAAGAAGAGCTGCAGGATATGAAACGGTCTATGGGTGATCAAATTCAAGCAGCAGTACAGAAGGCTTTATTAGAACACTTGGCAAGAAAGTCACAGTCTGCTCATCCTTCCGAGGTATATTATTTACTGTTAACAATTTTTCTTTTCTATAAATTATAAACACTGATATAACTTTTTCATTTTTCAACATTCTCAGCCTACTCACTCAGACTATCATGCCTCATATGCTTACCCAACACCGTCTGGGCAGCCTTCCGAGGTATATTATTTAATGTCATCAATTTGTCTATTTTATAAATTATAAACACTGATATAACTTTTTCATTTTTCAACATTCTCAGCCAACTCACCCGGACTACCCTGCCTCATCTGCTTACCCTGCCCCGTCTGCACAACCATTTGAGGTATATTATTTAATTTAATTTTTAATCGATTTTTCTATGTTAAAAATTTTAAACACTAATATACCCTTTTCATTTTTCTGACTTCTCAGCCTGCTCACCCTGACTACCCTGCCCCACCTGCTAACTTTGAGCCTCCACCTCCTCCATCAGATCAAACCTTATATTGTGAGTTGTTTGCGGGAGATCCTCATGTACATATTGTTGCGTTAGGACAAGTGTATTTTTTGGGGGACTCGGTACATCATCAGCCTATGCAGATGGGTCAGGTTAGAGTATCAGTACTTTTTATTATAGATCCTACTGCTCTACTACCATTTCCTACTGCGGAGATCACCAGTGTTGGGGAATGCATGGGACATTTTTTACTTTGGCCAACTGCACTTCTTCGTTATATTTCACATGAGGTATGAATTTTTTTAACTAGTAATTAGAAATGATTCCAAATTACTTATAATGTTTTCTGACATTTAACTTATATAGGAATATCTGAAAGCAAAAGAAACTGTACAAATGCAGCAAAATGTTCAAAAACAGTCGGCTATAGATACTTCTGATATTTCTTCTGGGTTGAAAAGATTATCTCAGTGCTCTTCTTCCTTGAATTTTATCTATGAGTTTCGGATGACGCCCGATATATGTGGAAGAAATTATAAATTGAGAATATTGAAAGAAGATATCATGAATTTAGTTAATTTTGAAGAGATCGGGCTGAATGTGGTGCAGTTGTTTTCCATGTAAGTAAATTGACGTCTGAATTGCTATTTCTTTACTAAAATATTGTTATGTCATTGACTAACTATGTTTTCTTTTTAATTTAGGTATCTATACAGGATTCTTTTACAAAATGAAACTACAAGCATTTATAGCTTTATAGATCCAGAGTACATTTCCTCGGAAGTCAAACATGTGAAAAATGATGAAAAAGTTAAATATATATCCGAGAGATTATCACAAACAGAGATTCAGTGCTGGTTTTTGCCATTTGTTGATAAGTAAGAATATCAACATAATTTTGAACTCATGATCATTATAATGTCATTAATTATGAACTTTTTGTATTATAGGGGGCATTGGATGTTAGGTGTATTTTGCCCAAATGAATGCACCTTATATTGGTTTTGCTCTTTATTAGGAAAAGTGCGTAAAACGTTTTCCAACTTATTAAACAGGTAAGTTGTTTTTTTATTTTTAGAAGTTTGTTATGTTTAATTTTAATTGTTTACACAAGTTTTATTAGTTCTTATATAAAACAATGCAGTTCATGGAAACATTTTACAAATGAAAAGAAACCAACGAAAATCAAATATGTGGAAGTACAGGTAATTAGTTTTTATATTTTTGTTATATATTGGGTTTCATTATTAGTTAAATGTTTTATAACTGCAGTGTCATCGTCAAAATGGAAGCGTTGAATGTGGTTATTATATTCTACGATTTATGTATGAGATAATCACAACTGGGGAAACTACTGATTTTCATAAGGTTAGTTGTATTAACTTTTTTATATATTTTCATCCACTTTCTTCTATTTATTAATTTCATATCATTCAATATTATTGTAGGTATTCAATGATTCACAGTCATATTCTCAATCTGATATGATTCATATTCAATCTACTTTTGCGGACTATTTGTTAAGTCTGATTAAGATTTGAGGTATGTATACTAATATTTATAAATAATATTATATATGGGTTTAAAAAACTAACTCTTATGATATATTAGGTGTTTGAACCTACTAATAATCAAATGAATGCTTCAACAATAACAAACAATGAGCATGTCATATATTTCAGGTACGTGTATTTTAATTCTGATTTACTGAGTTTTCTCAAGTGCCTCTGCAAAAACTGTTTTATTGAATCTACTAATAATCAAATGAATCCTTCAACAATAACCAACAATAAGCATGTCGTATATTTCAGGTACGTGTATTTTAATTCAGAATTAGTTATTATATTTCTTTTCATTGTTATTTCTTAAAATCATTTGTCTGTACAGTGACAAATCTGTAGGGTGGTACTTGGATCATGAACATAGAGATTCGTATAGCGAAATAACATTCACAAACACTAAAAATTGTCTCCCTTGAATGCACAACAATATCTTCTAGGCCTTTTTATTTTTTATGCAAATAAATATCGAAAAATGATTGCCGAGAAGCATATCACATAATACCTGAAACAGCGCTTAGTGGGTTTGCACAAAGATAAAATAGAAGGCGTCAATTTTTAAGGTATGTTTCTTTATGTATCTTCAATCTGCATTTGATTTCAATTTTCTAACCTATTTTTTGCACTCAAATTTATTTCTCTGTTATTCCATAACTTAAACAAATAACAATAGTGAATGGGTAATGCACGTCTATACAGAGCAAATATAAAAACCTGAGGTTGGGGGTGGTGGGGATTCTATGGTGAAAAGACACCCCCAACATCTTCAGTGGGGGAGGTGAGGAAGAGGTTGCATCGGCTGAGTGTTCCTGGAATTTTGATCAGGAGTCGTAACATTTCATTTTGGTAATTTACTTTGTGAAAAAATGAATGATTCAAATAAATTACACATTTTCATTTAATGTTTATTCATTGCACTAATAACTTGGATTGATTTTTTCACTCACATATCCTTAGTTTCATTACTGTTTTGACAGGATTGGTGCTATCTATGGGAGGAAACTTACAATGATTGATACTGAGTATGGTTAGATTAAGAAAATGCACCATGTAGGTACGTGTATTTTAATTCTGCTTTACTTTGAGTTTTCTGAAGTACTTCTGTTAAAGCTGTTTAATTGTTTTTGTATACTTCGTTATTTTTTTTCAGGGTTCCGATTTGTTTGGAGGAGAAAATATATGTATTTTATTTAAAAAAAAAAAAATTTACGGCGTCGGTTATTTTAAAAACCGACGCCGAATATTTTTAAAAAATTATTTACGGTGTCGGTTTTTTTAAAAACCGACGTCGATAGGGTTTTCCGCGTCGGTTTTTAGAAAAACCGACGCGGAAAATCCGGTTGAAAGCGGTTTTCCGCGTCGGTTTTTTGAAAAACCGACGCGGAAAATCCTGTTCTAATCGGTTTTCCGCGTCGGTTTTTAGAAAAACCGACGCGGAAAACCTCTTCGACTATATTTTCCGCGTCGGTTTTTTAATGAACCGACGCGGAAAATAATGTCTAAATGTAGCTTCGGCGTCGGTTTTATAAAAAACCGACGCCGAAGCTCATAAGCGAATTAATTTTCGCGTCGGTTTCTATGAACCGACGCGAAAACTCTATTTTTAACGTCGCCTATAAAGACGTCGGTTTATAACCGACGTTAAAAATTAAAAAAAACCGACGCGAAAAAGTGTTTTTGCACTAGTGTCATCTCCATTATTACTATCATCCGACTCTAATTTTGAATAGTTAATTCCATGTTGAGAAGCTCCTAGGGACTTCTACCCCTTAGTAGGTGATCTCTCCTTATCTTTGTTAGAAAAAACATCCTCAAGTATGTTAACACCAACGTAATCAGATTTAATCTTAGAATCTTGAAACCCATCACCATTAACATTATTACTTTTAGCTATAGCGATCTCAACACCATTTTCGTTTTGACTTTTAGAAGCTACTATTTCAACTCTTTGACTTCCAGAAGCCTGACTTTATTCACCAAAATTACTTGAAATAGAAGCATCAGGAGAGTGACGTGATTGATCCACCTCAATAAAATCACCACCACCACCATTATTAGACCCATTAGATCCATAATAGACTTTAAAAACATATCTGAAGCTCTCAGAATAATATCTCTTAGCCTATTCTTCACATGAGACTCTAGTCTATTCATAATTTTCACCTTTACTGAACAAACTTTATCATATAGAAAGATTGAGAGATAGACTAGCATGTCCATAATAAACATAAGGGATATTTTCCACATTAGGTTCACTTCCTTCCTCCATATAAATATCCACATATCTTCTTATCTAGCTTCATATTATTCTTCATCAACTTCCTCATTAGAAAAAACCACAACTTCATCTGTCTCTAAGATAGGATCAACCATATCACTATGTCTATAAGGGTTTTACATAGGGCTGAAATTATCATATAATTTATCATTGTCATCCACCCATTTATTCAACCAAGGTTTCAAATTTACCTTCATCCTTTTTTAGGTAAACTGAATAAGAAAAAAACCTATACAACTTATTACTACCTATTCATCTTCAGGCACCAGATCTTTGGCTTCCAACATAGTCAAAATGAACTTAGGATAGATCAAGGAATTATATCTAGATAAGGTCTTTCTAATCTATATCATGTAGAATATTAAATATATATAAAGGTTTATATTATCTTCTATTTTCATAATAAATAATAAAAACACATCCTGTTACCTCATTATGGTAAATCCCCCCTTCCTGGTATAAGGAATGTGTTGGATAAACTTAAACTAAAGTCTACACACCCCAAAAAGTTCTAATGCTACAATAATTTGTATAATATAATTTCTAATTAAATATATTAGGGAATATTCATACATGAAAAACTCACTATCACTGGGAATGGATCCTTTAAATTCATCATAAATATTTCTATGAGGTATATTGAGTCATATAACCCATTGTTTCAAAGAAAAGATCACTTCTTTTCCATCGATCATACTTCTAATAAAATATTTCTTCTCACCAAAACTATACTATATAAACTGATAAAACTAGTGAAAGGACTTAGGATATAATGGTTGGTCATTGCTTGAAAACCATTCAATTCATACTTGATCCTAGATTAATTTCAGTACTAGCGACTTGCTGAAAACTAACCATTCAACATCTATCTTATTCTTAACAAAAAAACTCGAGTTGAGAGTTGCGAGATCTTCAGTTTGATAATTAATGACTGAATAGATTCACTTAATTATTTCTTAAATGGATGTGATCCTTCAAGAGATGAAACTAAGGTGAATTTCACTCTCACCATTATGTTGGTTTGAAAGGAGAAGGGAAAATGCAAGGAGGGTTACAAGTTGAGAGAGACAGAGAGATGAAAGGTTCAAAAGAGGTGTGAGAGAGAAGATTTTAAAATTATGATTTCAAGTAAATTTTATCCTTTATGGATTTATAATAATAAAATAATATATATATATATATATAAATAAATCCAATAAAAATTTAATCATAGAAAACATGAGCGGTAGAAAACTCAAATAGTAGATCTTCCAACAGTGGATTTCCAATTATAGATCCTCAATGGTCGATCACCAACGATGGATAAAAAATGTTGGATCACAAAAGGTCGATCACTAATGGTCAATAACCAATGGTGGATCAAAAATGGTCGATCACCAATGGTTGATCACTAATAGTGGATCAATAATAGTGGATCACCAATGGTGGATCACTAACAATTAATCACCAATGGTCAATCACCAATGATGGATCACTAATGATAGATCACCAATGGTGGATCACTTCTAAAGATTAAATATGAAGATAAATAATTAACCAAAGTTTATCATACCTATTTCATGTATGATATATCTTAGCCTCTCAAAATTCAAAGGCTTTGTAAATATATCACCAAGCTTATGTTCATTTCAAATGAATTTAAGAGTTATATCAATTTTTGAAAACTATCTTTCAAAAAGTGATGTATTATATTAATATATTTTGTCCTAGAATGAAATATAGGATTATTTTATATATTTATTTCATTTTTTATCATAATTTATATGTCTAAATTGATAACCACAGTCTATTAAGGTGTGTTTCATCCACATAATCCATGTATAGAAACTCCCTACAGCTATGTAATCAGATTCAGTAGTAAATAGTGCATCAAATTTTTTCTTTTTACTACATTATGAAACTAGTGAATTGACCAAAAGGTGACATGTTCTAGAGGTTATTTTTCTATCTAACTTAAAATCACAAAAATATATATATAAATAAATCACTAAATCAAATGTTTATCCTCTAGGATAAAATAGTCCTAAGTTGGTTTTATACTTGAATTATTTAAAAAATTCTTTTGACATTAAGTAAATGTGATTATTTAGGGTTTTCTTAAAAATGGTTTCACATACATACACTAAAAATAATATTTGTCTAGTTAGCAGTCAAATATATCATGCTTCCAATCATACCTATATAATTAGTTTGATTAATTGATTTTCCATTTTCATCAAGATATAGTTTAGAAGTAGTACCCATTAGGGTATCACTACTCTTTGTACTATCCATACCAAAATGTTTTAAAAGTTATTTTATGTATTTAATTTGGTTTAAAATAATTTCATATTTATTTTAAAAAAATTATAAAACCAAGAAATAATTTTAACTCACCCATTAACTCATTTCAAATTCACTTTTCATCATTTTTGAAAAATTATTAAACAAGGAATTTATGGAAGATCCAAAAATTATATCATCAATATAAATTTTTAATACTGAAAAATATTTTGAAATTATTTTTATAAACAAAACACGTTTATCTATTCCTTTTGAAAAACCTTCAGAAATCAAAAAAGAGTTGAAACTATCATATCAAGATCTAGGATCTTGTTTTAAACCATATATATCTTTAATTAATTTAAACACATGATTTTAAAATTGAGGATTTTTAAATCTAGAGGGCTGTTCAACAAAAAACATACTCAACTATATAACCATTTAGTAATTTACTCTTAACATCCATCAGATATAGTCTAAAATTAAAATATTCTTCATAGAAAATCGATATTATAATGGATTCAATTCTAGATACTGGTGAAAAGGTTTCCTCATATTCAATACCTTCTTCCTGACTATATCCTTGTGAAATAAATACAGATTTGTTCCTAACTATAGTGATTGACTCATCAAATTTATTTCTAAACACCCATTTAGTGCCAATGGTCATAATTTATTTAGGTCCATCCACTAGTTACCAAAAATTATTTATGTAAAATTGATTAAGTTCTTATTGAATTACCATTACCTATAATTCATCATTTCATCATTAATGTTCTAGGTTAAAACTATGATAAGAAATCTTAATGTTCAACCTGATTTCTAATAGAAGATATAGTTTTTTCTCTTCTATCTAGATCTCCAACTATAGTATTCAAGGGATGATATCTATGAGTCCTAACAGTTATAGTAAAATAATGAATGGATATTTCATTATCCTCTATAAGTTATAGTTTAGGTAGTTCATCAGAATTATAATATTTTTCAGTTTATTTCATAGAACTATCAGAATAGTTTTCATTATATCCAAATTAGAAAGATCATCTTCAAGGTTATATAATTAATTCTTAGACTCAGGTGGATTTATTTCATTAAATTTTATAGATAAATATTCATACATAATCTCTTTACTTTTATTAAATACCCTATATGACTTAATAGTTGTTTAATATACGAGGAAAATCCCTTTACCACTTTTGGAAACAAATTTGTCAAGATTATCCATTGGATTGATAATAAAGACATTATAACAAAAAAATATAAAGTAATTAACCTTTGATTTTCTTCCATTCCATAATTCATATGGGTTTTTATTTAAAAGTGGTATTATATGAACTCTATTGATTATGTATCAAGATATATTCATAGATTTTTCCCAAAAGTAAATAGGCAGATCATACTCATTAAACATGGTTTGGGAATTTCTTGAAGGAATCTATTTCTTATTTTTACTACACCATTATACTTTGGGGTTCTAGGAGAAAAAATTTATTATTATATATCTGTTATGATCATAATGATTCAAAATATTTATTTTCAAACTCATGTACATGATAAATTTTTAAGGTTCTAAGTTCACTAAGATTTTCTATAGATTTTTTATACTTAGAAAATAAGTTACAAGCTTCTATTTTATGATCTATAAATAATACCAAAGCGTATATAGAAAATTCATCTACTAGAACACAAAAATAGCGATTTCTATTTAGGTTATAAACTCTAAAAGTTCCAAACAAATCTATATGAACCAAATCTAGGGGTTGAGAAGTTTAAACTTCATTTATTTAAAAATATTTTTTGTCATTTCCCTTTTTAACTTGGGGTTCATAATTTGTTATTTAGGAATTATAGTTTAGGAAGATACTTGACCAATCCTTTCCTAGTTATTTTTATAATTGAATGAATATTTCAATATCATAGTCTCCTATGCAAAATAAAATATTATTTGTGAAAGAATCTTAGACAATAAATGTTTTTAGAAAAAAATGAATCTAAATTAACTACACATACATTATCATTTCTCAAATAAGTGAAAACTAAATCATTTTTAGAATAAAAAACATTACAGGAATTATTTTCAAATTTATCAGGGAATCCATCATCACATAATCGTGAGATTCTAAGAAGAGTATAATCTAATCCATTAATAAATAAAACTTTGGAAATCAAAAAATTATTAGATTTACCTATTTGACCAAGTCCAATTATTTTTCCATTGGCATTGTCACTAAAGGTGAATTTCCACAATCAAACTTGATTAGGTTTATGAAACTTGAATAGTCCCCATTCATGTATCTGGACCAACCACTATCCAGATACCATAAGTTATTACTGGAGCTTTTCAAGCCTATTTCCTAAGAAATATATTTAAAGAAAAAATGAATTTGGTAATTAAATTTTCTTGGGTCCAGAGACGTTAGAAATAAGGGATTTTGGAATCCATAATTGTTTAATAGGTTTCATATTATAAAATCCTATAATTCTAGAAATAAAATATCTTTTAGGTCCAGTGGGAAAAAAATAAGTAATGAGATATGGGAATAAATTTATTTTTAATAACCCTTCTTTGTCCAGGCTAATATCCAATTCAAGTTGTATATTTAGGAGATATTTTCTTTCCAAAAATCTAGTTTAAATAATTTCTTCCATTTTTGAATTTCTCTGTATATTTTTTTAATTGTTCATTGGATAATTTTATCTCATTATTTTCTTTTAACAATTGAGAATCTTTGTTCTTCTCTATACTAAGATCCATTTCAAAGTGAGCAAGAGAGTTATGCTACTTATTTAAACTTTTATATTTATATCTAAGTTCTTTAAAGGTGTCCTAAAACATATTAAATAATTAAAAAATTTATTCATTGTACATGTTTTACACCCTATTTTCTTTATCATAAATATTAAAATTATAAATATTAGTTATAGGAAAAATACTAGACACCACAGATGTGTTTGTTATAAAACACATATTGGATCTATCATGATCGTCCTCCCTGCTTGAGTTTGAACCATTTGAACTATCTTATTAATCACTCTAAGTTTCTTTAATATCATTTTTATACCTCTTATATTTGTAAACATACTTTTTCTTATAATTTTACTTAGGAGAGACAAATTTAACATGAATTTTTCTCTTTCATTCATAGTAGACTATTTCATTTGTAGTTTCATCCCTTTTCAATTATTTTCTCTAGTTACCTCTATGGTTATAATTTCCTTTATTGTTTTAATTCTTGAATAATTTACACATTTTTTAAAATTTATTGACTAATATACCTAAGTGAGCTATTTCTTCATCACTATTAGAAGATAAACCTCCATCACATGAGCTGTCTTCTTTAATCTTTCATTTTTTAATTGATTTATAAGTATTGAAATATAATGAATTTATATTTGGGTTATATTATTATTTTCTATTTATTTTAGATTCATCTTCATAAATCATGATATTTTCTATTATCTATTTAATAGGAAACCTACTTATATCACATGACTCTCAAATTTAAACTAAATTTTCTCTCTATTTGTCTAGTAAACATCTCAGTAGATGCATCACTCGATCTTTATTAGTAGTTGGATTCTTGAGTGAATGCATCATGTTCACTATCTCATTAAACCTTAGGTACGTGTAAAAAATTTCTTCATTGGGTTTTATATTAAAGTTACCATATTTAATAGTATAATTATTCAAATTCATTTCTTTAATATTTGAATTTACTTCATTAGAAATAACCAAGGTGCCCCAAATTATATGTAGTGATACAAGAATAAATTCTATTAAAATATTCATCTCATAAATAATAGTACAAAAAATTCATAGCTTTACAGTTATTGTTATAATATGATTTGGTAGGATCACTGCATTTATCTTTATAAATTTTTGGGAATTCATATTCATCCACAATGACAGTACAAATTTTAGAACCCATACTTTCAAGATTAATTTTCATCTTAATCTTCCTTTAACCATAATTTATACCATTAAAATAAGGAGTCCTATTAGTGGAATTTACCTCTTATATATTATTATCCATAAAGATATAAATTTTGAATAAAAATAAATTTAAGATCTTTAAATCACAAATAGATCCCAATAAAAGAATACTTTAAAAATAATTATGATACCAAATGTTGGTCAGAATGAGTAACTCAAGAGGGGGGGGGTGAATTGATCTCCTAATAAAATTTCTATTTAAAACTTAAATTCCCAAAATTAATAAAATCACCTAGTTAATCAAAATAGTATAAATAGATAATTTTATTTTTCAAATAACTTTTCAAAGTAGGATCAATGCTCAGTTAAAATAATAATTGAAATAAATTTAGCTTTTGAAACTAAATTACATGATCAAACACTTTATATAAAACATAGGTTAAGATTAACTATCAGAGTAAAAGTTTGATACTGATTATAAAATAGATATAGTTTTAAAAACTTGAAATATAGAAAACAATATTAATAACACACATTTGATTTAAAATAAGGGGTTCAATATCAAGAAAAGGCTTAATCTACTCCACTTGAAAATCTTCCAATTCCAAGCTATTTATTTAACAATAAACTTGATCCACAACGTATATTGAGTTTTACAAAAACAACACACAAGGATATCCAGGAAAAAAACCTATTCTAAAATTATACTTGGGATAAAAAAAATTACAGGTCACACATGAACTATTCCATAGTTTTCATGGGTATACAAATCAAGAAGTTTGTTAGAGAGTGTCATGCACTCTCCGATTTAGTACAAGAGATTGTTTTTTTGTATATAAAAAGATTAAAAAAAACACAGATCAAATGTAAAACTTAAATAGAAAGAGAAAATGAATAGAGATTGGAAAAGTGATGATACTAAATCCAAATAGATTTAGATGTTAAAAGGATCTCAAATATGTATTTTAAAGGAACTCAATTAGGTTTATAGGAATATGAAAGAAAATAAATAATCATGAAGGTATGAAAATTAATTTTTATCTCAGTTTATCAATGTCTTCAATCCTTCCAAAAAAGTGTGTTAATACTTATCTTGATTCTGCATATAAAAGTCTATATTCTCTCTCTATTTTTTTACACACATGAAATATGGAGTTTTGATGATTTTATACAGCTGAGGTTTATATCCATTAGATCCTCTCACTAAGCACAAAATTAGGGAAGATATGAATTTTTATTCAATGCATCTGTGGATTAGTTTAAGAATAATGATTTTTAAATCCATGTGTGTATAACTTCATTTAATTCATTAAAATATCTATTAGAGTAATTATATTTGAATAAGACTCTAGAAAAAATAGTAGTAGTTTGATGGTAGATCAGTTCAAATAGAAGATTTGCTAATGGTATATTCGATTGACAGTAGATGTATCTGATGGCAGATCTCTCTAGTGGTAGATTTATTCAACGAGAGACATATCAATGGTAGGTGTTTTACACCAGTATATGTTCAACGGTAGATGTAGTCCACTAGTAAATGTTTAGTGGTATATCTATTGAACTAACGGTAGATTAGCATAGCCAGTGGTATATATATTTGAACTAATGGTAGATCCATTGAACTGAGGGTAGATCAACATAGCCAATAATAGATCTTTCTGAACTAATGATAGATCTGTTGAATTGATGATAGATCAACACTTGAATTTTTTTTTAAAACAACTACTTAGAAAATGATTTACTATCATAAAACATTGATATTGTTTGAAATATAACAAACATTATATGTGATCATTAAAATAAAGAGGTTTCAATAATTAATACCATTAAGAAATTTTTCACATTGTTCAATTACAACCACCTTATCTTCCTTTTCTTCCATATCTACAATTTTTTATGAAACTTTGTTATCATACTATTAAATAACATTCACATCTATGAAGTTAATAATATTTTCTATATCTTTATTATAACACCTATATCCTCTAATATTAGAAGGGTAACCAAGAAATATTTCAACAAAACCTCTCTGACCAAACTTCCCAAGATTCTCACCCTTGAATTTTATAATTCAAGGACTACCAAACACCCTTAGGTGTTTTATACTTGGTGTTTCTTTATAATACATCTCATAAAGAGTTATATCAAAGTTTTACTTATAGAAACATCAATTATGAACATAAATTGATTCTCCATTATCTTTCCTAAAAAATATCAAGAAGTATTATGTTCTATTAACATTTTTCATGCCATCTCCACTAAACTTCTATTTCTTCTTTCAGAAACACTAATATATTATGTTGTGTATAGTATACTAAACTCATGAAGAATACTATACTTTTGAAGACAATCTATAAAATTCCTATTTGTATATTCACCACCATTATCAATTTGAATTTTCTTTATAAAATATCCACATTATTTTTTTACACTTCTCCTAAAATTCTTAAACATTTTGAGAGCCTGTGATTTATGTTTAAAAAACACAATACATGTAATGCAAGTAAAGTCATCAATAAAATAAATAAATAAATTATATTAATTTATTTATTTTTTAATCATGGATCAAAAATATTAGAATATATCATATCCTAGAGACGATTTGAATGTATCTCAATATTCTTATGTACTGACTTTATAATCTTACCTTTATGGAAAATGTAACATCACTAATCTCTTATTCTATTCATGTTAATAACATCATGAATAATTTCTCTCTTTTTTATATTTCTCATATTCTTCTGACATATATGTACATAACTTTTATACCATAACTGATTTTATCCCATCATTATTAGATAACATGAATTTGTAAATCACCAACTTGAAACAAGTTTCCATTTTTTCACTGGTCACTCATAACAGCTTTCCCATATTTTATTCTCTTAACAAAAAACCATCTTTTCAAAAAATAACTTTTTTACCTTCATTACTATATTGTGAAACACTTAATAAATTGTGTTTAAACCCATAAAAAACAAGGATCTTATAAATTTTAACTTTTATTCCCCAATGATAGTAGATATTATGCCTTTGATTCTGAGTGATTCCTAATTTCCAAAAGTTACTATACCTTCTTTATAATCTTTTACATTCTTCAATAACATAAAATATCTATTCATATATGAATAAAAACCAATACCCAATATCCAAGGTCATTATCCTTTTGAATCCTTGAGAGTAGTTTCCACAACTAAGTATTTTTATTTTCCTTTTTCTTTCTTGACATACAACTTTTGATATTATTCATATAATTTTTTTGCATTGGTAACATGATAAAAAATTATTTTTCAAGATTTCCAGGATAATCACATCTTTCAAAAATAGTTTCCAAGGGTTTGAATCTATTTTCAATTTCTACACAGACTTTCTATGATTGTCTTATTTGAGTAGGTTGACTCTCGTTTAAAAATTGCCTCTATTTTCTCTTGGATTCACTGTAACATTGATTATTAAACAAACACATATTTTCTGTATGAAAAAATCCTCTATAATACCAATAGTAACCATAAAAATAAAATTTACCTCTGTAACATACATACTTCCAAGATTTTTGTTTATGATTTTTATCCACTTTCTTACCTTCTAATTTGGTATTTTTTTGTGCACCAAAGTTTTGGTTACCATTATAAATTTTCTTCTTAGCCTCAAAAAAATATATAATTATATAAACTTTTTGTTAAGATTTTGAAAACTTAGAAAATTCATTTTTTTCAACTCCTAGTGTTATGAATACAAACATGGTCTTATTAGCTTGATTTTTCTTCTACATGTTTTCGTCCTTCTTAAAATTATTTGAGGAAAGTTTTATTGATCCTCTTGAGGATTAAATTTCTTAGAACTCTCACCAATGTTTGTCAATGATTTTTTGAAATTTTCAATTCTTTACACTACATAAACAAGTTTTTATTGAATAATTTATAATTCTTCCACCTTCACTTTTAAATTTTATTTGAGATTTATATTAAGATTTTTATTTTCATCATGAAACTTATTCATATCATTAATTTCTTATAAAAACTTAGAATTTTCTTCAAGAGATTATTATTTATTATTTGCTGAATTATTTTATTTCTCCAACTTCTTGTTCTCTCTCTCAAGTCTTACAATCTTTTCAAGACATTATTTTAATTCATGTTTGAGAATAATCTCTATTTGTGTCTCTTCGTTTTCTTCTTCATCTTTTGAACTACTTTAATTACTGGTGAATTTTTCATCATTAAATTTTTCAATAAGAATTTTCTTAGTAGCACTATCACTTAAGTTATCAGCTTATTATTAATTATCATCATCTTCCTCACATTTGGAAAAATAGTTTATCCTTTTGTATTTTGATATTTTATTATCCTTTACCTCAAGATAAGACTTGGATTTTCCTTCATTATTATTGGGAGATCTACTTTATTTTTTATCATATTTATCACTCTATTCATTTTCTTTTCATCAAGGAAAATTTTTAGTAAAATTTCTAATAGCACAAAAGTCAAAGCATTTCATCAGTATATTTCCTTTATACTTTCCTATGCCTATTTTCACATTTTTAGAAACAAATACATAAATTCATTTAAAAATTTAATAACCTTGTCTTCAGTTCCAGATTCACTAGATTCTTCTTTTATAACATTCTTATATTTTAATTTCTTGTAATATTTGAAGGAAATTTCTCAATTAGTATTTTCTTTTCTCTTAACAGCCTTTTATCTTCTAATTTCTTAAGTGATGAGAGTTTTATATAGATTATATATAGATAGAGTTTTTGGATCTCTATCTTTCAATGATGAAACCTTAGAATAAAATTTATTAGGAATAATTTTTAAGATATTTTCAACAATGGTTGAATCTTACAACTTCTCACTAATACATCTCATGGTTCCTACAATAACATTTACCCTTGTAAAGAAATCACTAAGAGATTCATAATCACTCATATTAAGATCTTTATACTTTAGTATCCATATTTTTAACTCCCCTTTATTTACTTTCATATTTCATTCAAATATGTTTTCAACTTTTTTAGATTACTTTAGCCATTCCAACTCCTTTAACACTAATAAACTCACTTTTAGAGAGTAAGGAAAGTATAACATTTCAGGATCACCCATCATTCCCCAAATTATTATTATCATCAACTGTAAGGGGAGAATCCTCAGCATGAGGAGGAAAACCATCTATAATATCTTTTAGAATATTATAACCAAGGAATATAATATCCAAAAAGATTCTATCTTTCAAAATATGATATATTTTCCCATCAAAAATATAAATACCCTTACTATTCATAACCTCATGAACATCCATGAAAGATTCTATTTTCTTCAAACTTCAATAAAGAGTCAATAAATAGAACCTTTTATTTGATACTTCTTGAAATGAACAATCAAGATATGTGTGATCACTAATAGGGGGAGGGTTGAATCAATGATATTTTCTTTTCATATTTTCTTTCTTATAAAACAACCTTCACATTCTATAAAATTGATATGTGTTTTTTGAGAACAAGTATACAATAATAACCAATGGAACCGAAGTATTTACAAGGTTCACTACTCAATAAGACTCTATTTTCATTAGCATGGTTTATAAATAACCCAATACCACACAATCCACTATAAAACAATCCTTTGACGTGGTTATAATAAACAAGGAATATCCTTACACTTACATTGCACTATAGTCAAACAATAATGCATGTAATCTCCATATAGATGTAATATGTAACAAAGTATTTCATAATAAATTTTATAAACTTTCACTAGTAAGATTTAATATATTTTCACTATGCTTATTAAACTTATTCACACTTTATCTTCCTACACGTACTTATTTTTTACTTTATTTCCCAGTAGTAGGAAAGAAAATTCTTCAGTACATTGGTTTTTCATTTGATAGGTTTTTCTGGAAAACTCCATGTGAAACATTTTCTATTTTTTTTAAATGAAACCAAAAATATTCTACTTTCTATCTATTCACCTTTGCATATAGTATATCTGATCCGACATAATAAAAAACTCTACCCAGTGATCGACTAATGCCTCTTCTAACTATTCAACTACTACCTTTTAAACTTTTTGACTGATGATTTTTATTTCCCCTATTCTAATAATCATTTCTAAACACCATTTTTCTGATACCAATTGATGATATATCTCCATCCGATAATCATCTTTCCAATGTTTCTTCACAAAGTCTATCTGATCAAATTTTCAATTCTATATCACTTCACCCAATTTCTTCACATGTGGATATTACACTACTATATATGTATGAAAACCCCCTTTTTATTGTAGTGGTTGAAGAAGAAAAATCAGGAACTCTAATTTATTTTACCACTCAATGAAAACTCAAAATTTGAATCTATTGCTCAAAAAAATTTCACCAGACTCTTCTCAAAACTTCTAGAGTATTATTAAAGATTCTTGAAATCTGGACATAAGAAACTTTCCTTAAACTTTCTTAATGTTAGTGTTAAGGGACTTTAATTTTTTTCTAAACACTTATAAAGAACCATGATCTTTCTCCTTGATTTTTGGTACATTGAATGATCATATATACATTATCACATTTGATATCTTTATGAAAGTGTTGTAAATGCCTTAAACCTGGTAAATTTTTAATAAAATTCATTCATCCAATGAAACTTTTTCACAACACTTATATCCAATGAAACTCTATTTAATGTTCCTATATAAAGTTTTATGAAAATTTTAGAAATATTTTTTCTAGACTCAATCTCTGTCAGATGACATTCATTGGAACACTTCATCCATTACCTTTTCACTCCATCCTATGACCGATGGAATTCATATAGATTCATTATTAAAGGTCATATGATAGTATTCATATGATTGAAATTCATATGATGACATTCATCAATATCTTCCATTTGTACTTCAATAAGACTCCTCTATCCAGAAAACTTCACAAACACCCAACAAATTTTTTTTAGCATAAAATGTACCCTTACATGGAATATGGAAATTAGGTATTTCCCTTATGAAACATCTTCTATAATCCTTATGTATATCAAATAAATATTTTTTACCTTTATTAATCATTACAATATACCCTTATGTGGTGCATTATGCTACCCTTACATAGCACACAACTTGAAACATCCACAGCATCTAAAACTTCATAAATGTTTTCAAACCTCTATCGAATAGATTTTTTTAGTAGACTTCAACATAACATCATAGTATGAATGTTTTATATACAAATGAATTTATTCATCTTTAAACTAACACTTGAATAATGATATATTTGAATACTCATGATGTTATAAACATAAATAACATCAAAGCATATCCATATTTAATATTCACTAAACAATCTATCTGATGAACCATGTGAGCAAGTATAGGATAAAAATTCTGCACAAATATTTGTCTGATAATATCAGTACATTCTTCTCTATCTAATTACAACTCTGTCTAATCACATATGATGAAAATATTAACATATATAGGTTATTTGTTTGGTAAAAAAATATAGTACTTTTATAACAAATACCAACACCTTTGGAACACCTTCGAATATATTGGTCTCAATTGGTAAAATGGTGTACAATTAAATCCTCCATAGAATTTCAGTTATATGCATATTGTATTTCATGTGATGAAACTTTAATGGTACTACCCCTATCCTTCACATATGATTAATAATAATGATTTGGAACTTGAGGATGATATTTGTTTTGAGGAGTGTACAACGTGTATAGTAGACCAAAGTGAGAAGACTTTTCATGGGAATATGATCCATCTAATATGGGTGTAATGGAAGAAAAAGTTTATATAGGAGGATACATGGGAGAGAGAGTCCATCATTCTAGCATAATGTTCGAAGTATTTCTCCAATGTGCCCCAACAATGTTAGAAAACATAGCTCAAGGATGATTAGTAGTATGGTGTGAATGTTGGAAAACACCATACCTTATTGATGTACAAACTTAGTTAAATTATGAAAAACCTCACGTATTTTCCTTTATTAATAAATATTTAAGGTATTGAAGGTGGATCAAGAGTAGATATTGTTAATTAAAATGGGCACTATAGATGAAATTTTTCTATAAATGGGTGGTTTTAGTGTGGTAGATGAGTGTTGTTTCATGACACCCAGAGAGGGGGAGTCTGACTATGTAGGGATTGAGGGGTTCACCATGATGGTATCTCGATAAAGGGGCTTTCCCTATTCCTGGACAAGGTTTCACCATAACCCATAGTGGCCAAACCATGATAATATATAGATAGTGGGGTATTTACTTTTCTTAGAACTGGTCACATCATAAACCATAAATTTATAACCATGAAAATATTGGGATAGAGTGGAAG
Source organism: Viscum album (assembly GCA_963277665.1). NCBI lineage: Eukaryota > Viridiplantae > Streptophyta > Magnoliopsida > Santalales > Viscaceae > Viscum > Viscum album. The sequence continues at coordinate 282,410,798 of OY728151.1, read as the reverse complement.
GCCCTCTACCTAGAAAAAGTCACACCATAACCCTTTTTGTGGGATGCTTTTTAGGGGTAGAGTTTTAATTTCTTATTGGGGCCCTTTTTCTTCTCCTCCTCATATATTATTATCTTCATTAGATTTTGGATGATTTTGAATATCCTCATTCACATTATAATCCCCTTCCCCCTCTTCCTTTTAGTTTTTTATGGTTCCATTCATTTCGGTGATTGTATTTCAGTAAGCTTGAGTTAGTGTAATCCCTATATGTTTTATATTTCCTTTTTTGTTTTATTTAGATCCTATAACCCTAACTTGAGAAGTTTGGGGATGTTTATAGTGTTTGGGGGGGTGATAATCAAGAAGAAAAACTTGGCGAGTGTGCTTCATCACGCTTGAGGTAGGTGGTCACAATGTTATCCCTAACTTATTGAATTAAGTTTATGTGCATGTGATGCATGGGTGCATCGACTCAATGCATGATTGAACTATAACATTTAACTAATATGGATTCAATTTCTTATGAAAAAATATTATAAATTTATGATTAAGCTATGCATAAATTTTAAAACCCAAACTTTATACACCATAAAGGGTGAGACTTAGTTTACAGAAAAATGGTAATTTAAGGAAGAGACTCAGTGGATGAACTAAGCTAAATGATGAACTTATTAAGTGAATTTAAGTTCTCTAGGATGATTCCAAGGATGATAATTAGAGTCGATATGAAACCTCTTGTTGAAATTAAATGAATGGTAAGAAATGAATGTTTAAAATAATGTGGTAAATTTTGAATGAAAATCATGGTTCTGAGGCTAGATGTGGATCATCCTTGGTGTTACTATCATGGTTCTAGGGCTAGTTTTGGACCCCCTGGGTGCTACTCTCATAGTTTTGGGGTTGGATCTGGGACCCCCTAGATGTTACTCTCATGTTTTTGGGGCTAGACATGGACCCCCCTCAATGTTACTCTCATAGTTTATGGGGTATACATAGACCCCATGGGTGTTACTCTCATGGTTTCGAGGATAGATGTGGTTCCACCTTGGTGTTACTATCATTGTGAGGGGGTTTTATGTGTTTCCCCTTGGGTGTTTATCTATCTTTCTCAGAGATATATAACATTGTACAATAAAGGTATGGCCTATCTCAGGTTCCACTTATATCTCAAGGATCAATGGTGACTTATTCATTATTCTTTCATTATTTACTATATCACATCAACATGTACTTTTATTTGGGATATATATATTCATGGATCTCATTGGTGGTGGGATAATAAATTTTACTCAAACCCTTTTGGGCCATCATGGGTACTCAATTTGAATTCATGATTTCATAACAAGATAAGGGAAAAGGCATTATTATTTATAGTTGATTTAGAATGCCTAAGATGGATCATGGGGGATAGAACTTGGCTAGGACTTGAGAACATCTATAAGGATTTCTATTTCTGAGTTGTTATTGGTTATTTTGGTATTTTGATTTATAAAATATTCCCATGAGGTATCAGACTTTTATATATGAATTTTATTCAATTTATAACATTTATTTTAATAAAACATGACTTGGGTATGCTATTTATGGGTATTTTCCATGATGTATGTTATTATTTATTTATTTGGATGTATACGACTTACATTATTTTTTATATTTTTTCATTACTCTGATATGAGGGTATATTCTCTCTATGATGTTATCATATACCCTCACGGATAGTTATTAGCTTATGGAATATGGAGAAGAACACCCAGGGTTAAGTAAAAAACCTAGTATGGTTATAATAGAGTGAGCTAGGTTGGGGATATTACATATGAATTTGATAACAATAAGGTATTTCGTAGAAGTACCCTATCATCCTACTTATTATCTATATATTATTACTCTTCCATGATACAGAAGATGTATAACAACAAAAAAATATTTATTTTTACGCACTCTCAACAACTGCGCTTATTCTCCTTCTCTGTTATATTCTCATAATTACATGAATATTATTTATCTAGTTTGAATATATAAATCCCATGATATTTGAAATCATGGTTTTATCATTAATTTAATTTGATAGAATCACGTGGGTCTACTTTCCATGATATCAAAATATTATCCTTCTTATAAACTACTATTCCAAAAATATAAACCATCTCATTTAAATTAGTAAATATTTATTCTTGTAATTACTCCATATTTGATCATTATTAATGATTTTCAAATCTTCATATTTGAAAATCCAAGAATATTAGAGTAATGATACTATTAACACTGATGATTTAATTCTCCAATGATATCGGATTGAATCAATACTAACTCTCCAACAACATTGTGAAATTTAATATTTAAAGTACAACACAACATTATATAAATTCATTAACTTCCAAATTATCCTTCCAAGAATCTCAATTTATTTCAAACATACAACATTTATGTATCACCTGAAAGACCTCATTAATTCTTATCTATTTCTATAAACAACCTTATTATATATCATTTTAAGTATTCAGGCGACTCTTACATATGCACTTATTAACTCTTTTATATTCTCTAGATGTTTGGAGTCACTTTACATATCACAATTTGTATTAGGAATTTCATGACATATTATACCCTAATAGTACAATTTTTTGGGGATATTGATGGGTAATAAAATGTATTATGCTCAGATGGTAGTAGATGGATCCCATTGATGAACATTATAAATTCTCTATCATTAAGATTAGATTCATCCTCACTAAATTATTAATTAAATGAGTTTCCATTGAATACTCTTTAGGGTGAAATGATGGCTCGTTACTCCACACTTATACTTAGTGGAGAGTAACCCTTGAATAGAGGTCATATTTAAGAGAGTAATGAAACATTTTTTTTATTTCACACCAAAAATTATCCCTTTATTCTTTTATAAGACTCGAAAGAAATCTCAATATTTGAGAGGGATTAGAGTGTGTGAGAATTGATCAAATTGATTTTTTATTCTATGGATACTCAAGTGAAAATTATTAAAAAAAAGTTCCACATTATGTGATCATGCACGTGAAAACATGTATGGGTAGTGCGGTGCACCATCCCCATAAAATTTTACACCAAAATTAATAATTTTAAATTATGATAAAAAAATTTCCCCTTATAAATCAGACCCCAATCTGACCCACTTTCAAGTGTGGGATTCTAAAAGGATTCCCCTTTTAAAAACAAAATAAAATAGTTTTTAATATTTTTAAATACCTTTAAAATAAATAAATACCCACTATTTTAATTTTGTTTCAAACAAGATTCATAATCTCTTAGAAATAAATTTTATAAATAAATTTATATCTCAATTTTAACCTTTATATCATAGAGAAAATTCAAATTTGAATAGAGAAACAAACATACATTACCTTGAATATGTAACTCGTATTATCAGTCAAATTCATCCTATACATATCTATTAAAATTCACTAGTTACTCATATACTTATAAATAACCTTATGTCCATTTGTCACTTATTATTTCATGTATGTAATAAATCCAAAATCATAATCTCTTTGGAGTGCCCCCACTCCCTCAATCACACAAGTGAACCAAAAAATGCCATCTTTCCAAAATTGTTTGATTTCAGTGGTTTTTAAGAGTTTTAAAACCACCATTATTTTCTTATGGTCCAAAAAAACCATTTCCTAATATATAATATACCTTTTTTTCCATCACACATATGATATGCAATGAACCATCTCGGGTTGACCTTACACATCATTCAACCGGACTCACCACAAGGCCTGAAGCACGTTCCCGATCATCATGGACTAGAAACTAGTATTTAGGCATAACATGAGAAAATTGGAGATAATGGTTTTACCCATGTTAATAATAATAAATAACTATATGATATTTAGTAAAAATCTATCCTTGTGTGTCCATACTTTGGACTTCCATGCATATAAAATAAGTAGTCTAAAATAAAGAGAAACCAAATAGGGCATAAACTAAATAAAATTAAGAATAAAACATAATCGATATAATAAAAAAAATTATATTTTAAAATACCATGTTGTATTTAGAATATAGAAAGGTTTTTATATATATGAGACTAAAAATACAATTAATTTTATTATCAAGGTGGTTGATATATCTATTCAGAAAAAATATATTAACAGACCAAGCCACTACTCGAACATCACTCTGTGATCCGTGGTCACTCACCAATACCCAACACGTCTATCGATGGACCAAAATGATAATATTAAACAAAATAAATACTTGGGAACTAGTATAAAAATATGAGAGCTATATACACACATATAGTATGTATGTAGGGTGTGATCTAAATAGGCCCAATAGGATTTCACCAAATAATCCATGTAATTAATTTTATAAAAAATTTAATAAATTATAATTTTATCATCATTTAAAAGATAAATTTTTTTAACTATAAAATAAAAAACAAGTATCACACATTTAACCTTTTTCCAAAATTATAAGTTAAAACCTTTTCCGAAAAAAATCACTTGAAAATAAAGATTTCAAACATAAATAATTAAAACCCACTTTCTTTTGAAAACCCAAACTTTTAAAACCCACTTATTACCAAGGAGAGGGATCCACCATTTTTAAAGGATAACACTTTAAAACTTTAAAAAGGTGGAATTATCAGTTTATATAATCAATATTAAACCATTTTACCTTCTTTCAAAACTTTTTATAAAGCTCTCTTTCAAAACAAATTGAAAAGTAAATCATACCATAAGGAGAGAAGATACAAAATCATTGATCATTATCATATTAAAAAAATATGATATAAATAAAAAATAATCATGTAAATGGAACCACCGATCAATATGAGCATAAGAGGATATGAATAAATAATCCAATGGGAATCACTAGGATAACATCATCAAAAAGTAGATACATGTCATAAGAACTCACTAGGTTCAAACATGTGACGATCTTAGACATATACCATTGAATTAATTATCTAGATTATGTTGCCTTTCTAGTAATATCCACACTTGAATCACTCTTATCAGAGGTTGTGACACCCTCCATGTCACTATGGAGTTTATTTTGTATTTTTTATCTTATTTTGGGATAATCTAACTTTTTGAGGAGTTTTGGCCCAAAATTTAGAAAATTTGGAGTTTTTACTTCTATACGTGGTTCACATGCACATTTTTTGGGAAACCGTGCAGTTACCCTTATGAAACTATATTTTTAATTAAATTTTTTCTATGTATAGTTGGTCTATATGAGTAGTGCATGGTTTGGTCCAAACTGTGTGAGAACTAAGAAAAACCATGTGGAGAATTGGGTGTATATGTGTAGTGGAACACAAATTGTGCACAAAAAGGTAAATTGTGTGAAAATAATGTGAGTTGGGTATTAAATTTGAAAATTACATTTTGAAAGGTTTTCACGCAATTTTTCTAACCATGAAAAGTCCCCAGAAATAACCATGTGTTGTGGGTTGTCCTAGGTAGTGACTCCCACATGGTTAACACATGGTTTGGAAAAAATTATGGCTAAAAATTACATCCAAACCATGATGCCTTTATATCTTCATTTTAAAGTGAAATTGAACTTATGAAATTACATGATTTTAATCCTTCAACCCTCTTATCTATCACCCTCTCACTTGAATGGATTAAGAGCACCCTGATGGATCTTTCTACCTTTCCCACTTCCATTTTTATGTCCATTCTCCTTTGATTCAATAGGATTTTTGAGTTATTCTCCCTCTATTTATCTTATTCTCTTCCCATTCTTCTTTTTTCCTTGTTTTATTTTCTCCCATGAACCCTAGAATCCAAGGGGATTGAAATTAGGGGTAGGGTGACTTTAATCTTGGGGTTTTTTTTATTTGGGATAGATAATTGTTAGAGTTGGTACCCTAAAACCAGATTCTATATACTCTAAGATAACATTTATTCATAGTTTTTAATATTAATAAACTTATTATCACATAATTATTATTCTTTAGCGTAACATAGTATGTGATAATTTCCCAAGATTAGCAATCGCACTAAATAGTCATGGAAGTTCCCCACTATGATGAGAACCTGGAAGTTCTATGACACTATTCTTATATATATATTCTATCACTAGATAATATCATTTGAGGGAAAAAATTATATAGGATATCAAGGGTGTAGACTCATAGGACTTTGAGTCACCTTTTCATGGCCTATTCCCTTGGTAATATCTAGTAGGATATTATGAGAATGAGACCCGCTAGTAGGAAATCCACATTTATATGTATTATTGGATGTTCCTATCTGTGAACATATATATTGGTCCTTATACTTTAATATTATTATTAATTCATATTATGAGTCACATACTTTGATGTATTGACAAAAACTGTGATGACAGATGTTCGTGGCAAGGTAGGATACATTGGGTGAGTCATGAGTAATATTGCAATAATTAATAACGTGAGAAAGGATTTGTACCTTCTATTATTTAATAGAAGTTTATATCTCTGTATCTTTGATAGATTTTATATATCCTAAATAAATCTATGTCCATGGTGTTCTATAGGCAAGTTCAATTTTTGGGAAGTCAAAAAAAGAGACATAAAACACATGGGTTGATTAAACAAGCATGGAAATTGCTTGATTAGAAATATTGTGATAAAGAGATTATATCATATAGTAAAAAATTATATTATTTATTATGTTGTTACTAGATTAACTTTCTCTATGGCTTCCTTGGCATGTTTTTAGATGCTAACCTTGGACTTTAGGCTGCTTTGCTTAATATCACTAAGAAAGAGGCCTATAGGGTTACACACTAAGTGTATCTAGAATCTTAGTTCAATAATATATTATTATTTATTATTTAATAATTTGAATAAATATTATTCTCTCATGTGGTTAAAAAATCATTTATGTTTTCTTGATCAAATTTATTCCATCACCAGTTATTCGAGAGAATATAATCTGAACATAATATTTAATAAATATTTATTTTCTATTAATTGAATTTGATATTTATTTATTTATTTGTGAATAAGGCAATGATATTTATTTAGTAAATAAATAGTCATTATTCAAGGCCTGATAAATATTATGGAGGAATGGAGGACATATTTTAATGATCTAGTTAGAAAAAATAAATATTGAATATTATTTGATTAAATAATATTAATTTTCCTTCCAAGTTAAGTAAATATAGAGAAATAATAATAATATATTATTATTATTTGACATGGGGTTCCATATGGGTTAAATAAATAACAAAGGTTACTTCTGAATTTATTTTATTTTAACCCTAACGATATATAAACCCAATTATATTATTTTCTGAAAGAGCTAATTCATTTGTTCTAGTTGTGCATGATGGATTTGGAGAATTATCTCAAGACCTAGAGAGAACCCTTCTCTAAGAATTCTCCCAATAATGGAGAGAGATCTTCCTCCACCTACCACTCTCAATTCCAGAGAGATCTAGGATAACACTTTAGAACTGGTCCTCAAGGTGATCAAAGGTGAATGACGCAAGCGATGGGATTTTCTGTGCAAGAAACTAAAGATTCCTATGGTAACATTAAGATATTTGTGGAATACATGTGGGTCACCTGTACAGGGAATCTTCTTTGATTCCTATAACTCAATACAGGAACAATGCAGATCTGCTTTCAGATTCATCAACAGTGAAAGAATTCCAACAAGGTAATTCTTAATTAATTAAATTGATTATAAATAATATGTGATGACCCTCGATTTGGTTCTCACATTCTATCCCTTGTATATATACTTTGATTCAATTTCATATATCACAAAGTTTATCGGTGTGCAAATCTCAGATTGATCATTGATCATGGAAAAAAGTAGTTGGGCACCACTCATCACATTATTCCACTGTACCCGGAAACATAAAGTTGTATCAGTGCAATAATATAATTATTTATTATTATTTAAATATTTTTGGTTGAATTGTGCATTTTTAATTTAGTTTTCAATTCAATTTTAATCATTTTTTTAATAATAATTGCGAGATTTTATTCTTCATCCTTCATTTCTCATAGATCTAATCAAATTGATTAATTTAATGAATGAAATAAAATCAAAGATCTCATCTGGAGGTGCTAAAGATTCTTGATGGATAATATAGGAGTATACAAAATGTAACTGGAGTTACACACTATTTACTTGTTTTCAATACATCAGGAATTAATTCAAAAATTAATTCAAATTGTGTGCATTGATGACACATGGTGCATTTATTACTTGTACCATGTTTTGACTAATCCAAGGTGGCACATGGTTAACTGAAGTATACACCATCACTTAAATGGTTTATAGTCCCTTTGAGTCACAAAGGGTCCTTATATTACCATACATGTCCTACTTGACTAGTGAACATGTAATTTGGAGACTACACACCATGTACTCCATTTTTTTGAGGCACAATTTACATGCCAAGTCCCTTAGAATGTGCCTTAGATACACATCGAGAGATGCACACACCGTGTAACTCTCTTGTACACACTGTGCACTTATAACAAATTAAACAGATTTAAAATTAATTTATTATATTATATAAACCTTATCAACATATTCTTCCATGTGGTCATTAAGTTGTTAGGTTACACCATGTGATGGGTTTTAATATTTTTTTATATAAATGTTTAATTAATATCTGCATAATGTTCATATCTACATATCATGTATGAGTCATATTACAGTTTTTACTCTATATGTATTAAAGCATAAGGTGTGACTGAAAAATCATGAAATTCATGTAATCATTAATTTGATACTACATGTCATGAAAGTACATGGTAAGTCATGTATTCCACATGTCACAAGAGTAAAAAATATATGAGTACAATACATATTGGGTAGAATCTAACGTGTATTTAATATATTTACTCCAAGTTTCATTTATGTACATAGTTAATTTTAAATAAATTTATTTATTTTTTTTAAAATTATAAAGGATGAGAATCTCAAGGAAATTCAGATAAGAATTCAGATAAAAATAATTGATCAATCGAAGATGATAATTAATTGATTCGAGTGCGATTTATCTTAAATAATAATGATTAAGAATTGAATACTAGTTTTATTAAATGCATAATTCATTGCATGCATCTGGATGATCATGATCATGGAACAGTCCTTTGTATGTGATTGGTTTCATTTAATTTATTATTAAATTAATTTTTTGGCTTGCATGCCTTCTCTCCTCTTTTTATTTAGGGCTTGCTTACCCATGGTTTCTTTTATGTTAATGATTTCCCCCTCACATGTGTTTGAGTAAAAGCATATTTAAATAATGTGGCTCCCAAGCTAGTAGAGGCAGTTCAAGTTTGGAGCTGAGGTGAAACCAATCCAAGAGAGATACATTGGTGGATAGGTGGAAAGTTGTAACATGAACCTTAATTGGTTCAAGGTGTTTTTCCCTAGGTCAACAGCTAGTTTATCAACAGCTAGATAAACTAACCATTAGTGAAATATCATGATCATACAACTTTATTAGTTTATTTCTATCCGTTTCATATTTATTTCATTATGGATATTTTGTTGCGATCACATGAATTAATGAGTTAAAAATAATTCAAGAAAGAACTAAAATAAAATGTCTCATGCATAAATATTATCTAATACATGGTTAATAACTTATGTAAATACACTTAAAATTAACAAGCATGTGATAAAGATAATAATTTTCAATTTATAAATAAAAGGATAAAATCCCTCAGTTATATATATTAAGTCAGTATGCCTTCCACTACTTCAGTTAAAATTGAACCATAGTTCAATGTGATTGACCATCCAAATTCGGGGTAATTTTAATTATTGGGGAATTGTAAGGTGAATTTTTAGATTAACTTAACTTAGTTCACATCAAGGGTTGACTGCCAAAGTAGGAATTGGTGTAATTGAGAGGCATGGGTTGTGGAAATCTAATTTAAGGATTTCTAGATTGGGGAGTCTACTCAACATATCAAGGAACTATGAGTTAATGCAATTGAAATTTGGAATGCCTACCTAAAGCCAATCGAGTTTCTTGACCAACCAAATTTGGGGTAATGAGAAGGGAAATATGGATCCTTACCACTATAATGTCTAAGAAATAGGATATTCCGAATCCATTGGTGAGAGCTATTGGGTTTTGATAAAATAGTGGGAGACTAATAAATATAATATATATTTATTTGTCTAAATTTTATCAGATAAGTTACTAAAATTTTACTTATCTTATTTATAGAAACAATAATAAAAATTTCATCAAACATATCATTATGATCTATACATGAGAAGGAAAACCTTCTCATCAGTACAAATTCCCAAGAATGAAAAATGTATATATTTGTCATCCTCTGCCATGAAAGGAAATTATATATACTGGAATAAAATTTTCCTTAAGCACCTAGAGATGAGGCTAGTGATGGAGAGTTAAAACTACGTGATAATCATTTTAAATATTCTACACACATTCAATTTTTCATGCTATCTTCCATATATAATGAGCGTTTGAATTAGAATGAGGACATGGATTCATATATCATGATGTATCACCTTCAGGATATCTATCAAGTGAAGGCAAGATAAGAGAGGTAAAAGATCTCTAATGATTTGTTTACAACTAAGCTTAGAGAGTCTGCACCAGATGGGCCTCATTTAGTCAAGATTATTGGATACATTTAATGATTATACATCTTAGGGATTAAATTACTAGATGAGTTGCGTATAGATCTCATACTTTCATCACCTCCCAATGCCTTCTCCGGTTTTATTTTTAATTACAATATAATCAATAATGATAAGAGTCTTTAGTAACTTTTTACTTTAATTTTCCAAGTGGATAAGGACATGGTGTGTAATAAACCTATAGACCTTATGATGAATAATAAATGGAAGAATAAGGAAAAGGGGCCCAAGACTCATAAACAATATAAATCTCTCAAGCACCATCCTTCTAAGAAGAAGAAGATCCAAAGGTAGGGAAAAGAAAAGGTGTTAGTATGTTTTTCATGTGGAAAGTCAATCCACTGGAATATGAACTTCACCCAAAAGAAAAGTGAAGCTAAAGGTTCATTCGTTATTGAGTTTAATATTTCAATATCCATACATTGGGTATTAGATACAACTTTTGGGGCTCACATCTATATCCAAATAGAAGAAAGAAGTAGATTTCAAAAGATTTATAGAGGAGAGGTGGATCTAAGAGATGCTAATGGAGTGAGGTTTCCTTCCTAATTCATTGGTGAACACAACCTTCCATTACTAATTTTAATGATTTTGGTTTTAAAATATTTTTATTATGCACCTATGGTTACCAAGAACATAATTTCTATATCATTCCTAGATACAGATTAGTTTATTTTCATGTTTGGAAATAAAAGTTGTTTATTTTATAATGAAAACATATGTTATGGTATGGAACATTTAAATAATGTTCTTTATGTATTAAATTAAAAACACCAAGTGTTGAAAACTAATAATAAATCATTTTCACACAACTCATATAACACCCTGCTATGGAATAACTATCTTGGTCATATAAATGAGAAGTGTTTGACGAAGCTCTTTCAAGATGGTTATTTAGACTCTTCTGAGCTAAAAACACTTGAAAAATGTCATTCTTGTTTATAATAAAAAATGACCAAACCACCATTTGGTGGATATGGTTAAAGGGCCATAGAGATTCTAGTATTGGTACAAAATGATGTGTGTGGACCATTTTCAGTAGAAGCTATATGTGGTTATTATTACTTCATAACTTTTAATGATGACTTGAATAGATATGGATATGTCTACTTGATTAGGTATAAGGATGATTCCTTTGAGAAATTCAAGGAATTCAATAATTGTGTATATAATAAACTTATAAATAAGATAAAAATCTTTGATCAGATCAAGTTGGTGAATATCTTAACCAAGTGTTCATTGAATTTCTACAGGGTTTGTTATTCTATGTCAACTCACTCCACATTACACACAAAAGTGGAATGGTGTTTGTGAAATAAGGAACCATACCTTGTTAGACATGTTAAGGTCGATAACGAGTCATGTAGATCTTACATTATCCTTTTGGGGATATTCATTACAAACTACGACATGCACATTAAAACGAGTACCAACTAAAGCAGAAAATAGAATTCCCTTTGAGTTATGGAGTGGAAAAAACATGTTTTGTCACATAAACATGTTAGGGGTTGTGAGGAAAATTTTAAGGCCTTCTCATCCAAAACTTAGTACCTTAAGGCACAAAGTGTATATTTTTAAGGTATCACAAGGAAACAAAGGGATAATACCTGTATAAACCATCAGAAAAAAAGTTACTATCAATAGAAAATCCATCTTTCTTGAGAGGGATACAATCCTAAAAAAGGATAGTGGGATCATGATTTAATTCAATGAAGTTGATGCTCAATATACACCAGAGTTTGTACAGGAATAGATTCTACATCCCTGTGGAAAAAGTAGTTCTTAAAACACAAGTAATTAATTTGAGTGTAAGATAGGTAAGAGAACTAGAGATATATGGTTTTCTAGTCACTAAGGATGGTGACTAATTATTGGTTCACAATTATAAACCTCTCTCATAAAAATAGGAAGTAGAGATCTTAGAAGTTGCAAGATGGAAATAAGCCATGAATTATAAAATGGATTCTATGTATCATAACCAATTTTGGGTTTTTATTGATACGCTAGTTGATGTAAATCCCATTGGATTCAAATGAGTATTCAAGAGGAAACTAGACATGAAAGGTAAAGTAAATACCTATAAAATAAGGCTAGTGGATAAAGGGTTTAAACAATGTCAATGAATTGAATATGATGAAACCTTTTCACCAGTTTCCATGTTAAATATATTAGAATTCTACTTTCTATAGTATCTTACCATGACTATGATATTTGTAAGAGGGATGTAAAAACTTATTCCTTAATGGGAACCGTCAGTAAGATGTCTATATGACACAACTAGAAGGTTTTGTGACTCAAGATGATTCCAAAAGGATTTTAAAGTTGCATAGATCCATTTATGTATTGAAGAAATCATCCAAGTCATGGAATATTCGATTTGAAGAATACATAAAATAATTTGGATTCACTAAGAATGAATGCGATCTATGTGTTTAGAAGTGGTTTAGTGGGAAAGAGGTAATTATCCTAGTAGTGTATGTTGATGACATATTACTTATTAGAAATGACTTACCAGTCTTACAGTTTGTTAAGGACTGGTTAAAAAAGTGTTTGTTCATGAATAACTTAAGTAAAGAAGCCTACATTCTAGAGATCAAGATCTTTCATGAGAGATCCAAGAGGCTACTTAGACTAAGTCAGAGTATATATGTTGACAAGATACTAAAGAGATTTAGTATGGAACAATCCAAGAGGGGATTGGTTCTAGTGTCACATGGTTTACATATTTCTAAGAAAATATGTCCTTATACACAACATGAGAAAGAGAGAATAAGTAAGTCACATATGCTTCAGTTATAGGATCAATAATGTATGCCATGTTATGTACTAGACATGATATTTCCTATTCATTGAGCATGGTAGGAAAATATCAAGAAGATCCAGAAGAACGACATTGGTCTACTATTAAGGCTATCCTTAAGTATCTAAGATGAAATAAGGATATGTTATTGGTATATGGAGGAGACAAGGAGTTGGTTATCAAGTGTTATATTGATTCTAGTTTTAGATAGACCAGAATGATATGAAGTTATAGTCAGGTTATGTTTTCTGTCTCAACAGAGGAGCTATAGTCTTGAAGAGTTCAAAGAAGCCAGTTGTCACTGACTCTACAATGGAGTCTGAGTATATGGAGGCTTTTGATGCATCCAAGGAATTAATTTGGATTCAAAACATTTTCTAGGATCTTGATGTGGTACCTAGTAGTAAATACCCTATCACATTGTATTGTGATAATACTGTAGTAGTAGCTCTTTCAAAAGAGACAAGGTCACACAAAAATAAAAATAACATAATCTGAAAGTACCACCTCTCAAGGGATTTTATAAAATGGGTGAATTTGAAATGATAAGAGTACCCCTATAAGTGAACGTGGTAAACCCCTTGACTAAGGGACCATCTCATCAGAATCATGAGTATCATGTGAGAGCTAGTAGATTGAAGGTTGTTAGTAGTTGGATCTAGTGAGAGTGAGAGTATCTTGGAGTTAGTACCCTAGAACCAACTTCCATGTACTTTATGACAACCTGTATTCATAGTTTTTGAATATTAATAAACTTATTATCATATCATGATAGTTATTCTACATAACATAGTATTTGATAATGTTCTAAGTGTATCTTTCATACTAAAATGTCATGGTAGTTCCCCGCTATGATGATAACTCTAAAGTGCTACAAAACCATTCTTAAATATATTTTCTATATCCATATTATATCATTTGAGGGACATGAATGATACAGGCTATCTAGGGTGGAGACTTATAGGACTTTGAGAAACCTTATCATGGTGTACACCCTTGGTAATATCCAGCAGGAAATACACATTTATATGTGTCATTGGATGTTCCTATCTATAGACAAGTGTATTAGTCCTTAGACTATAATATTATTATTAATGAGTATTATGAGTTGCGTAATTTTATGTATTGATGAAAATTGTGATGATAGATGTTAATGGTGAGGTAGGGTACGTTGGGGGTGTTGCGAGTAATATTGAATTAATTAATAATTAAAGAAATGATTTTCCCTTCTATTCTTTAACAGAAGTTGATATCTCTAGACCTTTGATGGAAATGATGTATCCTAAATAAATCCATGGCCATGGTGTCCTTTAGGCAAGTTTGATTTTTGGGAAGTAAAAAAAAGAGTCATCAAGCACATAGGTTGATGGCACCGACATGAAACCTTCTTGATTAGATATATCACAATAAAGGAATTACATTACATAGTAAGAATTCGTATGAGGTATTATGTCATTGAGACATTAACTTATTTCTCTATGGGTGTCTTGGCGTGTTGTTAGATACTCACCTTGGAATTTAGGATGCTTCTCCTAATTCCATTGAGAAGGAGGCCTAGAGGGTCCCATACAAAGTGTATACAAAATCTCAGTTAAATAATATATTATTATTTATTATTTAAAAAATGGAATTAATATTATTCCTACACGTGGTTTAATAGTTATCCATGTTTTCTTGATTGAATTTATTTGACCTCCAGTTATTTGAGAGAATATAATTTGAGCAGAATATTTAATAAATAATTATTTTCTATTAAGTGAATATAACATTTATTTATTTATTGGTGAAAAATACAATGATATTTATTTAATAAATAAATAGTCATTATTCAAGGCTTGATAAATATTGTGGAGGAATGTTGAACAGAATTTAATGTTTCAGTTAGAAATAATAAATATTGAATATTATTTGATTAAATAATATTTAATTTAATTCTCAAGTTAAGCGCATGTTGATAAATAATAATAATAATATTATTATTTGATATGGGATTCCTCAAGTGTTAAATAAAAAATAAAGGGAACTTGTGATTTTTTTAAAACTAGCAATATATAAACACAAATATATTATTTTATTAAATATCCAATTCATTTGTTTTGGTTGTGTACAATGGATTTTGAGAATTCTCTCAAGACCTAGAGAGATCCCTTCTCAAAGAACGCTCCCAAGAATAGATATTGATCTTCCTCCATATCCCAATCTCAAGTAAAGAGAGATCCTGGAGAACACTTTAGAAGTTTTTATTGAGTTGATAAAAGGAAAAATACACAAGTGATAAGATCTGCTATTCTAGAACATAGATATTCCTATGATGATGTTCAGAGATTTGTGGAATACATGTGGATCACTGCTAGAGGGAATATTCTTTAATTACTACAAGGAAATGATGGAATAATGAAGATCTGTTGTCCAATCCATAAATTAATAAATAATTCCAACAAAGTAATTCTTAATTAATTAGATTGGTTATAAATAATATGTGATGATCCTATCTTTGGTTCCAACATTCTATCCCTTTTCTATATTATTTGATTCAATTATGTAGATCACAAAATTTTATCATTGTGTAAATCTTGGATTGATCATCGATCATGGAAAAAATTAAAGTTTAGAAACACCCATCGCACACTTCCAATACACCCAGAACCATCAAGAATGAACTCTTGAGGATTGGTTGGGTGTTCTCCATCAAAGGTTACAACTTACAATTTAGTTTCTGCTCAAACTAGGTAGGGTTTTCTTTGTTATATCTGTTTATTAAATTCTATTGGATGCTTGATAATTTTAAAGTTATTATTCATTGAATTTATGTCTATGCATGTGTCCCATGAAATACAAATGAAATTTTCTAAATAGTTTTAACCCTTGGAATCAAATGGGTTTCATGGAAACTATTTCAAAAAATGGCCAACTGGATTTTCAAATCATTTGAGTGTTTTTAAAGTGTTTCTTATTTCCAAATTAAATTTTTAATTGGTATTTAGTATCAATTTATTTTCAACCTATGTGTTTGAATTGTTTTAAAATTTTCAAATTGTTTAAATGGGGTTTTTTATTTGAAAGGGGTTTGTTAACCAATGAATGTTATATTTTGAAACCTTTTTATAGATTTGATTAATTTCAAAGGTAGTTTTAATGGAAGTGTGAGTTCCTAATTTGGTTTCAATTTTTTTTAATAAAATTAGTCCCAATCTTTTATTAGGACGAGTTTTAAATAGCATGCTTTGGATTGGAATTCCAAGTATATTTATAATGGTCCATTTGACACATTGTGAAAAGTGTTTTCTTTTTAAGGAATTGTGATACCTAATTTTTTCTCCTTGTAATTTCTTATCTAAAGGTTTGTGATTTATATATGTGGTGATTGGTGATAATCTTAGGGGTTGTTTTGTGCAATTTAATTGGAGGTGAGGTGATTATTTATTTATAAATGTATTGAATTTGATTGATTCTTGCTGAATATAATTTCTCAATTGCTCACCTCCTTGTTTGATGTCATGGTATTCCCAGGAGACTTTTTATAGACCCAGATAAGTGAAATCTCTTGTATAGGTAGTGCATCAATAAGGGAGGATATCCCACAAAATTGAGTGAGCTAGAAAATTAATGCATGAGTATTATACTGAGAGAAAAAATTAGAGATATTCTTCTGGACTGGGGTAGTAGTGCACTCCTAGGAGGTTTATCTCTTGGTAGTTTGATAAGAATAACTGGGATGTAATGTGTTATTTAATACCATACTAGGTTTTGTGCCACCAATTAGGATCATGTTACATGAGTCCTGGGAAGATTACCATGATTCTTAGATCCTATTTTGGATAGTTTTAGGGGATTCCTATTTTTTTTTCTTTTATACCCTATATATTGTGTGATTTCCTAGAACATTTTTCTTGGTTTTACTCTTTTACCTCCTCATTTCCCAAGGCATCTACTATTAATTGTTTCCATTAGGGGTTTTGTTTTATAATTTTCCAAAAAAAATTTATAAATGAGTTTTAAAGATGTTATTATTTGAAATAAAAATAGTTTTTCCTTTTTAATGGTTGTTTGGAATGTTTTGGTAAGAAAAAGGAAATAAATGGTTTTGTTTTTGAAACTCTAGTGTGTGAATTTTAAAAACATAGTTTTAGGTCACTCTGCATAGTTTTATTTTTGGATTTGGTTTTTAAGCATGTTTTAGAAAAACTTTTGAAATTAAAAAACTTATTTTGGGTTTTGAAAGTGTATTTCAAAAAGTGGTGTTTTTAAGATGGGTTTTAAAGTGTAATTTCAAATGGTTATTTGATAAGGAAGGATTCAACCTAGGAAATGTTTTTTTCTAGTAATTGTTTTCATTTAATGAAAATAAATAAAAGAGTTGTAAAACAATCTTAATGTTATTTTGTTTTATTTTTGTAAAGTCTTATGGAAATATATTTTCTTATTCAATTTTAAAATAAAGATGTATGGAATTTAATTTTTAAGTATGTATATAGATTTAATAGGTGGTGACCCACTAGCCTATATAGCTCACACCTATATTTTGTAGGTCTAAGTTATTTTCATATTGAACTTTATTTTATCAGTCTTCCAAAGGATATATTGAGTTTAAATAATGATTTTTAGTCAAATAGATCCTAATAGAGTGGTTCATGATTTTATTTTAGTTTTGGGCTCATGATTTTCCATTTGTCCTGGTATGTTTTATTCTTTGAGTTTATTTATATCTCTTCAATTGTATATTCATTTTGATTCAGTTTTATATTTTGTAATGGATGATCATGCTACTTATATTCTATTTAGTTAGTTATTTATTTTATTTTATTTTTCTATTTTTTTTATGTTATTTTATGGTGAATAAATCATTCCCAAGTGAATTATGTGATTCCTAGGTAATATTTTCTAGTGCGGGGGATCGAGAATGCCCTTTGAGCCTATGACATGATGGGTTCGGTTCCAAATAAGATGGAATACACAATATAATTTTATATAAAATGGCATTAGGGATTGGGTTATTAGTTGGGACTAGGTTTTTATGTTCTCTATTATTATTTGGGGAGTTTTAAATTTAAAGATAAGGATTTAAAGACTTAGGCAGTAGGTGTAGGAAGAGCATCAAAATCTCTTTTTCATATCAAGCCTTGATTTTCCATGTGTAGTTTAGATAGTAGTTTTTATTTTGGATTCTCGTTTTATGGATTTATGGGATTATTATTTGTTGACTATGGAAGTGGTTATTTTATCCTCATTGGCATAACTTGAGTTTCCTTGGGGGATATATGTGTTGTTTTGAGATGAAAATGAGAAAGGGAATCAAGGTTTTAGGTTAGCTTATAGGGCCTGAAAAACCACGTGACATCCAAATTATGAGTTTAAAATGTGTTTTAGGGGATATTAAATGATTGGAACATGTATATAAAACTTATATAAAAGTTTATAATGGTTCCATATCTCAGTTAGGTTTACTATTCATACCCCTTCACACTTGGACTACCTAGTGTTGTAAGGGCAGTGGAAAAAGGGCCAAAATAGGTCTTGTTATATGTTGGTATCATTGGAATGTATTTTTGTATAAGTCTTGTTTAATTACTTTACATAAAGGATTTTTATATGATTTGAAGTCATAATTTCATTTGAAAAAAATTTATTTCATGAGAAATTTTTTTTTGAAACAAGGCTTTAATGCTTATTTGTAAAATGAGATTTGGTTTTATGAAATTGTTTTGAAGTGGTTTATTTCATTATGAAATATAGATTTTTTTTCTTTTGAAAATGGTTGGTATTTTCTTGAAAAATAATTTGAATCCTTTATGAGGTGTATTTCAAGAGTTTTTGGTTTTGAAGTGAGAAATGTGGAGAGTGTTTTTGTTTTAAACCAATTATAAATATTTTAAAATAGAAATGTTTTTATAAGAGATGTTTTAAGTGTAACATGTTTCTAAAATTATGGTAAATCCCAAATATGGGATTTTGATTTTATGTTAATCAAATTTACAAAAAATATATTTTGTGGATTTTTTGGGTTTTTACCCTTTAGTGATTGGTTTGAAATTATTTCAAAATGCTATTTTTTTTGGAATTAAATAAGGTGTTTGTTTTTTAAATCAGTTTTAAAAAGTGTTTCCTCTTTGTTGGTTAAATTATTGGGGTCAGATCCTTTATTTCTTTTGGAACTCTTTGAAAATAGACCCCCATGGTTTTTAAAGAGTAATATTTGAAATCATTTTTCATGTTTTGTTGAATGGAATATTTTAAAATACATGACTAGGTTGAGTTAAATATCATTTTATTTAGTGTAAGCCTCCTAGAAAGGTCTACCATAAAGATAGAGTCATTTTATTTGGGACTCTTTCATCCCTTTAGTTTTTAACACCGCCTAGGATGTGAATGGAGTGGCATGTTTTGTTATCTCATCTTAATAAAGTGTATTGGATTTATCCGTGGAGGTGTTTTTTAGTGGATATTTTTGAAATCATATGGGTTAAGTGGTTTGTACCCATGATCCCTGGTTGGATAGTTTGATCAATGAGGATCAATCTTCTTGGATGTGCTTGTTATTTGATGAGGTAGTCATCATTTTATGTACTCTTTAGGAGATATTTTATTTGAGTATTTTTCTCAATGGGTTTAGAGTAGTTATAGCTTGAGGATATTCTTACCCGATTTTTTCCTTGAGTTCTCTCAATGGATATTGGATGAGAAGTGTCTATTTAGGGACATTCATGCAATATTTTTCAATGGCCATTATCATTTCTTATACATAGTGTAGTCCATGTTTTTGGGTTTTTGTTTGTTGGTTTAGATAGGAAAACCAAGGGTACATTCATGGATGATTGGGGGTATAGTTTTGTTTTTTATTGGACCATGGGTGCTACTGAGTTGAGTTTCCTATTGGAATCATCATGGGAAAATATTCTATAGGTTTGGACCTAAACACACTCATATGCAGCATGTGACCCTAGGGTTAGGGCCATGTCATTTCTGTATGAGGCATGTATCTAGTTTTTATAATCCTTTGTTATAGGATACCATGGATTTAGTGATCTGGTCTTATGGTACTTAAAGATTTTTTTCAATTCTGTGTTTACTTCATGGATTTGAGCTGGTTGTTTGTGGTTGGATATGGTCGAATTATTTTAAAATCCCCTTTTGAGATATCAAAAAAGTGGTTTTCATTTGTTCCACCATTTTAGATCAGTTCTAAACAATGAGGATTCTTATAGTAGTTCTCTATATCCCTATATATTCTATTTGATTGGTTTTAGATAAGTTTCCACTAGTGGTTGTTTGGTGTTATTCAATGATTTCTTTGGTTGTTTCGAGGGATTTCTTTTTATTTTTAGAGTTTATTTTGAATTCGATTTTTTTGTCCTATACTTTGACATGAGACTTTATAAGGGTAAAATGTGGCATTTTGAGGAGAATTTTGATGCCCAACATGTCACTATGAAGTTTATTTTGTATTATTTTATCTTATTTTGGTTTAATATAAGTTTTCAAGGCATTCTATCCTGAAACTTGGAAAATTTGGAGTTTTCCATCTATGAATAATTTACATGCATAGTTTAGGGAAAACCATGAGGTTACCCTTATAAAACAATATTTTCAATTCAATTTGTTCTACTAATAGTTTTTCTATAGGGTTATTGCATGGTTCAGTCCAAATCATTTGAAACCTAGGAGAATCTATGTAGGGACTTTAGTGAATATGTGTACTAGTACACAACTTACGCATAATGAGGTAAATTGTGCAACAAGCAAGTGGGTTGGATCTATAATTTGATATCTTCATTTGTAAAATTTAGTGTATTGTTTTTCTAACCATGTGGATTCCCGAAGTGTAACTCTGTATAGTGGGTTGACCTAAGCAGCGAGTCCCACACTATTGGTGCAAATTTTGGTAAATCATGTAACAAAACTGTAAATGTTTTTTCCAAAATTCATTAAAAATTGAAATTACACTTCCAACCTTACTCTATTTTAGTCCCCCAACCCTCCTCCCCCTCTCACTTTCACCTTAATAGATTAGAAACAACCCTAGGTATATTTATCACATTCTCCCTTATGTTTTGATAAACTTTTTCCTTTGATTCAAGTGGATTTTTGACATATTCTCCCCCTGTTTCTCTTCTTCTCCCCCTTACTATTTCTCCATTATTTTAGTTTCTCCCATGAACCAAATAATATAAGGGGATCAAAATTAGAGTTAGGGTGAATTCAATCTTAGGGGTTTTTCTTGTTAGGGATTGAGAATAAACTCTTATGGTTTGGTTGGGTATTCACCATTGAAGGAGAAAATTTCTAATTTTTTTTTTCTTAAACAAGGCAGGTGTTTTCTTTTTGATTCTTTATATTATATTCCATTAGATACTTATTGTTTTTAAATTGATTATTTATTATAGTTATGCCTATGTATGTGTCCTATGAGTAAAAAATGATATTTTCTAAATAATTTTAATATTTTTCATTTAATGGGTTCCATGTTAAGTGTTTGTAAAAATTCACAAGTGGCTTTTCAAAGAATGTGAGTGTTTTTAAAGTGGATCTTCATTCCAACTAAAATTTTCAAATGATCATTTTGTATCAAGTGATTTTTAAACCAAGTTTTGGAAGTGTTTTAAAGTATTCAAAGTGTTTAAATGGTCTTTTTAATTTTAGAAGGGGTGTGTTAACCCGTGTGAGTGATATTTGGAAACAATTTTATTGGTTTTATTGAATTAGTGAGTGGATTTAATGGAAGTGTGAGTTCATAATTAAGTTTTAAGAAATATTTTAATAAAATTATTCCCAAGAGATGATTGGGATGGTTTTGAAATAAACTGTGTTGTCTTGGAATTCCAATCATATTTATAAAGGACCATTTGGAACCTTGTTAAAAGAGATTACTTTTTAGGGAATTATGAGAGACACTTTTTGTCCCATTGTAAATTTTTACATAATGGGTGGTGCTTTATGTATGTGAAGACCAGGTGATGATATAAGGGTATATTTCATGTGAGGGAGTTGGAGGTGATGTGTGTGTTTATTTATAAATGTATTAAATTTTATTGGTTTTTGATCTATCTAATTTATTTATTTATTACCTCCTTGTTTGATTTCATGGGATTCATAGGAGACTTAATATAGTTCTGAATAAGTTAAAGTCCTAGTATAGGTGGTGCATCAACTAGGTAGGGTGGCCCTCTATACTGAGTGAGCTAGTGGATTTAAGTATGATCATTAGACTGAGGGAACTAATGGGAGAGATTCTTATAGATTGGGGTAACCATGTTCTCTTAAAAGGTTTATCTTTTAATAGTTTTATGGGACTACTATGAACGTTATGGATTATTTAGTGATGAACTAGGTTATGTGTCGCTAGTTTTAATCATGTTATGTGAGTCCTAAGAATACTCTCATGATGTCAATATCCTATTTAGGATCATTATATGGTATTATTTCTTTAATAACCCTGACTCCAATAACCTAGAGATGATAGTTACTTTACTACATTGGAACTAGATACAAGAGATCACATCCTGATGGATTAGGTAGTTTAGTATTATTAGAAAACTAGATACATTCTTGAACTTCACATTATATTTGAAAACATAAAATGAAACCTAGTATTTTCTTTGAGAACATTTTTATTTCCTCTAGAATATACTTGAATATCAACCATAATAAAATTCTTGGAATCTTGGGGAAAGGGAAAAAATAAAAGGGTGAGATGAGATGCTTAGTAAGGGAATGCATATAACAGAATCTATCATAGAATAAATATGTCATATAAACTATGGAATTCATAAATGATGATCAAATAATTCCATATAAATAATAACATGGTTTTAAAAATTATCTATATATAACATAACTATTTGAATAATCACATGGATATAAATAACCAATTTCATAATGATGAAATGCATAATTACATACATCTTAAACTTACTGTCAAGGCCTTATACAAAGACATCATACATAAATGGGAAAGGAATATTCCCAATATCCAACATGTTTCGCCTAATGAGACCGACCGATGTATAGAGGTGATTTGTAATTATAGTCTCCACCTATCACTTAATAAGTTCAATTAATTCATCAAAAGAATTAATAATACAACTTAATCAATATACCTTAATAATAAATAACTATCCACATTGGAATAACTAGAATACAAAATTCCAATACTTTCCCCTTGTCAAATGATCATAATACATCCAGAGAAATATGGTGGATGGTATCATTAGATTATTTACCTAGAAAATCATATGATTCATTAAATGATGTTCCTATATATGTAAATAATTCTAAAAGACCACCAAAACATTTCTTTAAGAAAATACCCTTTTCATTTTGAAATCACTTATTTAAAATCTAAAACCTTATAAAATTATAAGAAAAAAATTTCTTTTAAAATAACTATATAAACTTGTAAAGGAATCTTAAAGGGAAATAATGTTTATTATGATAAGAAAATATTCTTGTTTGGTAAAAATTAAAATAAAGATTTTATTCAAACCTTTGGTACAAAGTTACTCATTTAAAAAATGAAAATAAGATTACATTTAATTTTTTATATAAATTCAAACATGGATAACAATAACTTTAATAAAAAATTATAAAATAGTAATTTTTTTTTATTTTTTTTAAATAAAATATGGAAATTAAAGAAAAAGGTTCCACAAATATTAAAAAACAATGTTGGTTTTCCTTAAAAACATTCTTTCAAACTTTTGAGTACTTAGAGAGAGAAAAATGAAAGGAAAAAGTTTAATTTATAGAATTAATTAGAGTAGAATAAAATAGGTGTGGATTAAGAAATAATGATCATATAATTCTACCAATGTAAAACTAAACATAAATAATCATGAAAAGGATAAGATTGGGAAATAAACCCTTACCCCATGTCTGAATTACTTCACAAGTGATTTAAAATATATATATAGTAAATTTAAATTTATTAAAGTTATATAATATAACCATATACAAACTTATAATATCATATATGAACCACTTATAAGATTTCAACACTTGTTTATTAATAATTATTTATTTAAATCATTGTTTCAATGTTTTAAATGTTTTTGTTTTTCATGTGTGTTTCAGTCCAATAGTTTCATTACTTTCATATTTATTATGGTTTCATAATCTATAAAATTTTAATCATGATATAAATATAATATATATTTATTATATAAATATTTAGAATCATCCTTGAAAGGTGGAAATGAAAAATTAATCGCATTACTTCATGGTGGTGGTAGTCCACACACACGCACGAGTGATGTTATAATTTTTTAATAGGTGGATGGGTAAGAAGGTAAATGATGTATTGTATTTACATAATCATAATTATTTCATGTTTAATAATTTTTTACATTTTTTTTCTTGAAAATTGGTCATAATTTGAACTTTTCATTAAGTGGATGGGTCGTTTAGAGAACCGATCATTGAAATGAGATTATTCAAGTTTTTACATATTAAAGAGGTGTTTTGGACTTGAAATGGGGATTGGATTTTTAATCAAGACTTAGGTTTTTAGTGGAGGATTTCCATGACATATGGGGATAATGTTGTAGCCGATGATTAACTATTGGTGGTGGGAAGAAGCCCTGCTACCTAACAGGACTCACCGGCTAGCTGGTGAGGCTAAATCAACTCACCAGTGAGGCAAGTAGAATGTCTGCTACCCAGAAGGAATAAATAACAAGTAAGTGGGTCATGTTTGTGGTTTTTAATAGAGGGACTTTAGTTTTTTATTCACTAGAGCCTCCTCAGTTTTAATAGGCATGGATTAATTTTTTTGAAGAGCATTCAACCTTTCCCTCTTGTATTCCTACCTCCATGATATCCCCTTGATCTAGGGTGGATCTAGATGCAAACCGATGGTGAATATAGGTAATATAATTCCTTATTATTTAATCATGTCTTTCTTATTCCTCATGTGGTGGTGGATCATTGTGACATTCATCATGGATTTCCCTCATGAAAAGTCTTGGCCCTTATGATCCTTTGATTTTTAAGTTCACTTTGAATCCCATTACTCCTTATCATATTGGTCATAGATTGATATTTTTATTGATTTTTTGGTTATATAATTCTATTAAAATTCCCTCAGTTCATGAGATAAATGTACAGGAATGATGGGAATTTGGATCAGCATGGCTATAAGATGTTTCGTGACGATGAACACGTGTTATTGATGGGGATTTCATTGAAGGTATATCCCTTGGTGATCTATTCTATGATTTTTGGTCAAATTGAGGTAAATTGACCATAATATCATGGAATTGATTTGGGTATTTTTATTATCATAAAATATAGAGTTCATTGAGAGTGGTTGAACTCCATTTGATGACATTGTGGATAAAGTATGCTATTTGGTTGTTTTCTTCTTAGGGTTACAATTTAATTATATTAAACCGGGATTTGTCTTGTTTCCATGTGATAGGGACTTTGCCTAAAATGAAGTCAAAATAATGTTATAGACCTTCCTAGATGGTTTTTCATATTTTAGGTTAGGCGGTGATACCTAGAAAGTCTTTCAGAAAGTATGAATTTTACCTCTGGTTGTGAAGTTTCTTAGAATCATTTAATTAATTATAATTTAGTTATAATTAATTAATTGGAATACTTTCATATGAGTAGAATATCACGATGATCGATGGAGGCTGAATGGACTTGGATAGACTTAGAATTTTTGGTATTTTCTTGGTTGGGAGGTGACTCCATTTGAGGTAGGTTATTCAGTGTGCTCTACCCTATGGTTTTTTATACACGTTTATCGGTATGTTGTATGAGGTACATGAACTTCATAGAACGAACCTTAATTTCATATTATATTACGAATATCATTTAATTCTTAATTAATTAATGATACATCATCTTAATTAATTAAATGAACCATACTTAATTTAAT
Organism: Viscum album; assembly: GCA_963277665.1. Lineage (NCBI taxonomy): Eukaryota > Viridiplantae > Streptophyta > Magnoliopsida > Santalales > Viscaceae > Viscum > Viscum album. The sequence goes on along the minus strand of OY728151.1, from coordinate 282,384,502 downwards.
TGGAAAAAGTGCCAAGGGACACAACGAACCCTTGTGCATTGGATTGATGCCGATCGCTGATGGATGGGGATAAATTGATAATGTGAGCCTTAGATTACATGGACCCCCTTTTGTGTGTAGTTATTCTATATGATACCTATATTCCAAGATACCATATATGAATATTTATTCCATGAGTGTTATTAGGTAGCTTAATAGACTGTGTTTGAACTTGATTTCTTGTGTAAGTAATATGACTCATGATGCATGCTTTGTTTATATGTATACTTTTATTGACTTGATGTGATACTCATGTTGAAATTTATTAATTGGCTATTATTGATAGTGATTACATGTGGGCACATGTGTAGTTCATGAGACCCATATACGATGCTTGATTTCATGAGTGTGATTTTGTAGCTTATCATAACATACTTGCGATGATCACACATTATGATTATTTCTATTGATTTATCATGATGACATGCTATGATTTTTATTATTATGATCTACCCTATCGTGTTAATTTTCCATGCATTTGGAGGTATTATTTTAGTACTTGTGGTAGGTGTATCATCGTGTATTATTAAACCTTAGAGTTAGAGTTTGAACAACATGCAATGATATCTATGAAGGACCTATACATGGGGCAAGAGCATGGAAACCTTGTGGACTGACTTGAGACTTGATCCCTTATAAAAACCAAGTAATGTACTAAAACTTGATTCCTTGTGGATGCTAAGTAGCATGTCCACTAAATGCCTTGAGGATTCTAAGTGAAATATTTAAAAAAATTGTGTCTAGTCCTTGATTACTTCCAATATCCATTATCATTATGTTCTGGCATGGAGCCTAAGTAGGCACACTCGAGGGTTTGTAGTGGATTGGTAAGTGCACAACTGCTTGGTATATGGGAATTTTTTTCTTACTTGTTCTTTGAGTGATTATATACTGTACTTGTGATGTTATATATATTTTTACTTTATTTTGATCTTATCACATGAATGTACACTACATTTACTGATTGGGAACTGGACCATGTTGGTGGTGTCCTACTAGGTTGTACTCACACCCTGCTTAGGCAGACATGAAACTTGGGTACCTAAGTAGCCCTCACTAGATACATGTAAATTCTAAGATAAGACCTTATTTTTGTCATCTAGTGTGATAGAATGCTATGAGTCTAGATACTAGGATCAGGTGTGGCTTGGAGTTGGGTATGTAGCATTTTTATACTTCGTTCGTTTCTTTATTTTTATATGCGATCAAACTAGTGGGAAATCAATGTCCTATATTCGGGTATGAATTTTGAGTCTTTTGTTTCCAAATTTATTAATATAAAATACATGTTATTGTTTTTTTCTTACTCAGATATTATACTATTACATTTTTTGTTATTTATTTATTATTGTGCGCTCTGATTTTGGGTATATTCTCCCCATGACTTTACTTAGACCCTCACTGCTATTCGGAAGCCTTTGGTGTATGAGAGGTGCGCTTGAGGTCACGTGGAACTCTATATAATACTCAATTATTAAATTCATAATTTTATAATCATTAAATCCATCATAATAACTAACCATGAAAGATGGTGATAGAAAATGAATCATGTTTCTACGTGGTGGCGGTAGTTTGCACGTATGCATAAACAATACTTTCATTTCCCATTTGATAGAAATAAGGTGGAAAATGGTTGTCCCATAAACATAATAACATATCATTATATTGATGATACTAAAGTCATTATATTTGTATGGATATAATAGATTTAGATGAAGTATAAGAATAAATAAACTTTGAAATAGTTAGGTAAGATGATTATCTCTTCTTTGAGAGATCTTCTTTGGCTTACACCTTAATAATTATTAGGATAGTATTATGAGACGAATGGTAACTATATAAAGTAAATAAGGAAGATATGAAGGTAATATGGTATTTATTTTTTAGGATAGAGTGTTCAAAATTTGTGAATAAAGGAGAATATGAGGTTCCCTTTTATAAGTGAGGGAAATGACACACTTGGAATTTCTTAAAATATTTAAAAATAATATACATCATAATCATGTCAAGTGAAACCAAATGGATATATTTTATAAATTATAAAATTATAAGGTCAAAATCACTTCAATAATTAAACTTTAAACATGAATAAGTTATATTTTAAACCTTGGAGCTCGGCATGTGGGACCGCCCCTCCCAAATAACCCTAGTTCTTCTCTATGACGACGCCGACCTCTATGTCGGTCCCTCCCCCACTGATGGGGGAGGGACTATCGGTTTCCTTCAAAGGATCAACCCCATACTTGACTCCCTTTTCAAATCCCGATCTTCTCCCTTCTTTCCCTCAAGTCGTGCTCGGACCGAAAGTCTTGAAGTTGTTTGATGGATGCCCTAACTTTTATATTTTGTTGGTGGAGTTCTCAGAATCATTTAATCTCTTGAAGCATACATTAGTTGTGAGATTTTATCAATTAATTCCCTCAGTAGATTCGTTCGATAGATAAATCTTAAGCACTTGGGACTTTCAGAATAGGGTGACTATGGGTCTCCTGGATAATCTCCAAATTATGATCCATTTTTCATCGGAGGCAGACCTCATCAAGGCCTGGTCAAGCGCACTTTGTAGTTTCAATAATTTCATATTCATCCTTATTCGGTGGTCCTTTGATCTACATATGAAGTAGGATCCTCCATCTATGGCGACATGGGTTAGCTTCCCTAATCTCCCCCTTCCATTTCAAAATTGTGTTGTTATACGCATGCTAAGAAACCTGATAGGTATATATATGTGTTCATATAGTATAATTGAAGCTCTTTTCCACCCTATTAATCCATACGTATGTATTGAAATAGATGTGTCAATAGATCCATTTGAATATGTGTGGATTACTGTGGGTGAGGAATATCAATGCAAGCAACAGGTCGTCTACAAAACATGGAAGAAATTATATTCGGGATGCAAGCGGCTGGTCATTCGTTTGAATTCTATCTCAAGGGGTATCAATCCACTTGGAGGAGGAACATGGATAGAGGTAAGAAACAAGAGGTGCATGTTGAGGTAGTGAGTCTGGAGTAGAGGGCTTGTGCTTGTTCAAGATTTTGTGAAGTGGTTATTGAGGAGGAGTCCGATGGGAAACCCCAATCACAGTCACATGTAAAGAAGGTAGCAATGCCTTAGGACATCCCAATGATGGATCCTATTTCTAGATGGTTGAAAATAGACCTTTCATTCCTCTATATTCATAGCATCACATTGACAATGTAAGGGAGTGAGGATCTCTTAACCAGGAGATGACGTGAGAGGTATCATAGTGACTTGGGAGTGATGCTGTCACGATGTAGATGGTGGAAGGCAAGGAGAATTCCCCAACTAAGGTGCTTGAACTAGGTAGTGATACTTTTCAGAAGGAGTTGCAGGGTCCTGTTAAGAAGGTGGGATATGAGGCCAGTGATGGCGAAATAAGGGTATTGGGTTCAAGGAACTGGTCTTTAATTCAGTTGAGAAAAAGATTTGAAGGGCTTGCAGAGGTAGGAATGAAATCTGAACATATTATCCCTCCGGAGACAGACTAGGGACGTGTGAGCATGTTCAATGAAGTTGAAATTAGTCATTTGGCAGGTGAAACTTCAAGTCTAAAGGATAATAGGAGTAATAAGAGGAGGAAGGGTAGGAGGGATTACTCCTCTTTACCACCTCCTTTGGTGATGCATTGTGCTAAGAAGAGAAACATCAAAAAGGTTGACTCTGAGGATATTAGTCACTATAAATCAAGGGCCCAAGGTGACCAAACCTTGTAATTACTGTTAAGATCTGAGGGAGAAGTGGTTGAGAAGGTCTTTATACTCAAATATTCTGAGGAGGATGATTCTAAAATGATGGGTCGGCCTCTAAGGGAAACCCTCAATAAGGAGAAATACACTTGGATTAATAAACAAGTCCTTATTCTTGTTGGGGGATTCAACAAAGAGAAGATTAGTATTGAGGAGTACATACAGTCATGGGACCAAATTGCTTCTGAATTTGAAAATCAGATGAGGGATGCACCTAACATTCAGGTCCCATCTATCTCATGGAAATTATTTAAGGAAATGGATTCTGGTAAGATAAAATTGATTTTCCAAGACTCTGGTTAACTGATGGAAGTTGTTTCTTGATTTGGGAGGTCTTCTTCTTCAGTTTGATTCTACTCTTGGGTTTGTCCTTTTTCTTTTTGGAGTGAAGTTTGGTGTCATTCAGCTTTGTTTTTAGATCTTCTTCAGATGGGGATCAGAGCAAGAAGACTTCACTTGTTCACACCATTTGGATTGTGGGTCTGAGAGGGTATGGATTTTTCATTGGTTCTATGCCTATGAATCCTTGCATGAGACAACTTTTTGAATGGTCATGAATTGGTGAAGGTTTGTTGACACTTGGTAGTGTATGGGGAAAGGTAGATCCTGTTTTATTTTTCCCTACTTGGTTTTTCAGTTGTAATGATGAAATTTTTGTATCTCACTTTGTACTTAAAGGGTTTTGATAATAAAAAATTAATCTTCATTCAGTTAAACCTTATATTTGGGTTTAAACCCCCCATTAACTTTTTTAACTATAACCACGGTAACACATTTTTTAGCATTTAAATGTTATAAATTTACTTCTAAGGTGATCGTTGGCTAAAAAATGGTACATGAATAATTTTTTTGACCATTTTACATAAAAATTTTCCTATTTCAACATTTTTTGGGTTTTAAATCACTTAATAAAATAATTTTTATCATAAAACACCATTAAAGTCATTTTTGAGACTATTCGTTTAATTTGACTTCAAAGACATCAATGAAATAGTTAAATTCGTATATAAACACATTTACCATCATTTATAATTTATAATTATCTATTAAAATCTTTTAATACCATAATTATTCCAAAAAATATTAGTTTTATTGTTTTGAAAATCATTTACCATGATTTTACTACTGCTTGCACATGCATTATATCAACACTGTGTAAACATTTAAGGTAATTGTATCATCACCAAAAATTAAAAATAAATTAATGTCATAAAAATAATGAAATAATATTAAAAATAAAAAATTTAAAAATGTTCATAACTTATTTTTATCCCAATGGAAATATATTATAGATATTAAAAGAAAAAGAGATACATTTTGTAATTTTCTTAACTTAAAATAATATAAATGCCATTATAAATGGAAAATGAAATTAAAATTTCATATATTAGAAGTTAAGATGAATATGTTTGAATTAATATCATCAAATTAAATAATTTAAAGTGTTTTATAGAATTGTAAATCCTTATCACATTATTTTTAAACTTAATTACCTAATTCACCCTCTACCATGGTGAAATATATTTACCTTATTTACTATTAATAATGACTAAAAATAAAAGGGAAATATTTATAAAATTTGAACCACATAATTCCAAATATGAAAAAAAATTCAAGATTTAATCTCTTGAATCATAATAAATCAATTTTAATGTAAATTCACAAAACTAAAAAATTGTTTTTTAGAAAAATGTGTTTTTAAGCATAAAAATGAACTTATACAAAAATAAAATTTAATGTTGATTTAAATGTAATTATTTAGATTATTTTTAATAAAATTGATATAATTTTAATTTTAAACCAAATCCAAAATAGAGTAGGAATTTTAAATTAATTTATTTAAATAAAAGAAAAGACAGTTTTATAAAAATTAGCAATTTTCAAAATTCATTGAAAAATACATATATTTCGAAAAATCCAAAACATTTACCCAAATATAATATTACCATGTTGATCTAAGAATTGATATTTTTTTTTAAATTATATTTATAAAATTGGTATAAATTAATTATAATATTCATGCATAAAATGAAATTAAAACCATCCATGAAGAAAACAAATTTTTGAAGCATAAAACGAATTTACTGGAAATTGGGTAATTATTTATTATGAATTAATTAGTAAATTTTAATTATTAAAAATCTTTATAAATATTTTTCATGATGTGTTTATTACTATACATACCTAACAATTTAACAACTAGGTTATAATGGTCACATTTAAATAATATTTTTTTATATTATATCATAGTTTGCTTAATTATCTATGTTGTGTGTTAAGAAAGCTATCAAGCACAGTATTATTTTAAAATAAATTTTCAGGGTTCTGCATTCCATCCCCTTAAAAAAATTTCATCCTATAATTTTTTTACTTGGTAATCAAAGGTGTAATATTTGAAAATACCTTTATTGAAAACCCTCAATTTATAAAGGGATAATAAAACTTCCTTTGAAAAGGGGAAATGGGAAACATAAAGGTTTACTAAAATAAAACATAATAAGGTTCCTATATTAGGATATAATTAGTGGGAAGTGAAAATATAGACATGGAAGATACAAAGAATGTTTTAGGAATAATAGAGAGTGGTAGAGAACATGATCATGTGTCACACCTCGACCTATCTTTTATTTTATTTTATAATTTTTGTTGACTTTTAAAATGTTTTTGGGGTCTTGGTTGAGTCTCAAACGAAAAAAACTTTTTAGTTATGTCACAAAAAAACGCGCGTTTTTGAGTTGACATTGCTGGGCACACGGTTGGAGCACGTTTTTGAGTTGACGTTGCTAGGCACACGGGTTGAGCACATTTTGATAACCCCGCACGACTCTGACCAGGCTTCTCCACGATCCTACTATCTTCAAATAATTTAAAATAAATAAACATCGTAATTTATTTTGTTAGTTAGAATTTTCATGGTTACTAATAATTTTAATTATTATTATTAAAAAGAAATGATAATTTCTATTATTTATATCCTTATTAATATGATTATTATAATTCTTATTAGTGTTATTATTAATAAATATTTATTACCATTATTATTAATGTAATTGAGGTATTATTATTATTATTATTAATTCATTATTGTATATGTTATTTATATTATTATTGTTATAATAATAATAATAATAATAATAATTATTGGTTATTATTATTATTATTATTATTTCTGTTATGGACTTTTTTATTATTTTTATTATTTATGGTTTATTATTATTATTATTATGATGATTGTAATAAGATTATTATATTTTTTTTAAGTAACACTAAACCTACCCGCGGCCCCCCTGTTTTCCCCTTACCCTCGCTGCGCGCCGACCCCCTCCATGCATGCCGCCTCCTCCCAGTCTCCCCTCTCTGCTTATAGCCGCCACCCAGCCGTCATCATCAGCACATCGGACCGCCGTCCTCCGGACACCTCTCGACCTCCTTCTATAGCCACAACTCCTCTTCTTTGAGCAAACCTACCGACACACTGCCCCTCTCTTCCCTCAGCGTGAGCAGACTTCGCCCGACATCGCCTCCCCTTTCCTGCTTTGGCCTCGCACCGCCCAGCTGCTCACTACTTCTCCCTCCTCCTACAGCCTAGCCTCCCGCCGTTGTGCGTCACCCTCCCATCCGGCCTCCTCACCAGCCGGCGCTGCCACACCGCACGCCACCACCTCCCTTCGCCCTAACCCATCTTCGGCTTCCGGTGCACACCCCAGAACAGCCTGCGACGCCTTCCACCTACCTCAAGCAGGCCTCCGACACCCCCCTAGTTCGGCAGACCTGTAACCCCCCCTTGTGGTAGTATTTTGTTATTTTTGGTGTCCTCCTTAGTTTATGGTTTATTGGCTGTGGATTAAATAATGTTTTTGTGCATTGAACTTATTCCATAGGGGTTATTGGCTTCTCGATGGTGCATTTGCGGTGCGAATGATGTTTCAAATTGGTTTCGGGAGCTCCATCAATGTTTGAGGTAGGCACTTCTGCCTATAAGAATTTTTTGATGAATTAACTTGCCCATTTAATTAATTTTGTAATTCATTGATCAGTTTGCTTGTTGTGGATATACCTTTACTTGAGGTTTAATATATTTTTGGATGTGTTTAGCATGTGAACTCTTGTTGTTCCACTTAATATTATTTTATAAGTTGTGTAGTTGGTTTATTAAATTATATAAAGGCTATGAATCATGTTTTAATATGGTGTTTGTGTGCAGTTGGTTTTAAAATAGGATTTTGGGTGCGTTTTTGTTGTGAAAGCCTTGTGGAACTTCTTGAATTTGTTTTATAAATTATTTTGATGGTTTATTAAATTGTGTATGAAATGAGAAACATGTTTGTGATAGTTTTTGTGTGTTTTGGTTTAAAAATATGATTTGAGTGTTTTGGTATAACACCTTGTGGTATTTCATGAAATTGTTTTATAAATTTTCAAATGATTTGTTGAATAATTTGGATGCTGTGAATTTGGTTTTAATAATGTGTTTAGGCGCATGCACTTTTGTATGGTTTTTTACTCTAGTGTTTTCTTGAAATGTCATGTTGGATCTTTAAAATGATTAGTATGTTATTTTGGCATTGTGTGGTTTTTGTAAACACTTTGTGGATTTTTAAAGTGGTTTAATACGTAATGTTGATGGCATGAGTTGTGTTTTGAAAACATGCCGAGCTAGTTCTTTTGAGCTGTTTGTTCATTTGGATTGTTTTAAGTTAGCGGTTATGTGTTTTTAGTTGTTGTGTGTTTGTTACAGCGCGTTGGTGGGGTAACCCCATGATACCATGATCATCAGCTTGCGCATGATTGTGTGCAGGCGTGTTGTATCGTCGTAACCGAACTGCAAGTTGAGGTAGGTCCTCCATTGCACTCGCCTTTAAATTCAGAATTTATTAAGTTATTTATATTTTATTAATTTTAATAAATGATAAATAATACAAGATAATTAATTTTTAAATGATTATTTGGTATAAAAAAGAGCTGTTTATTTTATACATGACACATAAAATATTTTATTGACAAACAGACACCCAATAGTGAAGGAATTCCCATTTTTCCTTTAAACATAATTCATAGAAATTCAAACGTAGTTCTGTTTTATCTATAAATGATTTATTTTGAAGAGTAAACAAGTTTTTTGGTTCTCTTGAGAAATGAGGATTTCCTTTAAAATTGGTGAAGGCCCATTTGGCACTTTAATAAAATAAATTATTTTGGAAAACTCTCTTTGGTGTGACTCAGGGGTGATATTTGGTGTACCTTGATTGCATTAGTTGTGTGTGATGTTTGTGCTACTTTATTGACTTTATGGACTCACCCCTTTCCTTTATATTATACGTATTGACCTGGGAACCTAGAATAGTGAGTGAATTTTCCGAGAATGATTTCCGCACTAGTTTAGATTATGCACTGGTTAGTGGCCCTTAGTATGGATTATACTGTTCAAGGGGATTGGGCCCCTCAGTTATGCCTTGTAGGGAAACACCAGGCATTATGGCATTATGAAGTCCTCGAGAGTAGGCATGCCTTCAGGATGAGTCACATGTATAGTACGTTCTAGATTGTTCATGAGCTTTTAGGTTCAACCCATGTTTCCTTTAGGGTTTATTTTTATGTGGCAGACAATTAAGAGGTCTATTTCGGTTTCTGGCCCCTGTGTGCCACTTCTTTTCCATTTCCCTTAGTGTGTCTTGTGTGTTGTGTGTGGTTTTCTATTTGACTAACATCTAAAATTTGGATTTTTAAATTTTTCGCAAAAATGTTTTAAAATGCAATGCAACTATTCCTTTCAAACATTAAACTTGATTTTAAATTAAAAATGGAAATGTACTATTACTTGTCTTAGAAATTTAAGTGTGTGTATGGAAACCCATTTTTTTTATAATTTAGTTCAAACCTGGAATTAGCAAATTTCTTTATTTAAAGGTAGTGCATTGGGAATAGTTTGTTGGGAATGCCTATTGAGTTTTAATACTCATGGCTATAGTGTTTTCCAGTTTTTAGTTTTGATGCAGGTTTGACTTGACCTTGTTCGCCATGGGAGAGGCTTGGTTGTGGTTTGGAGAGTGACTCTCGAGGTCACGAGGAGTTTTGGTCGTGGTAAGGTTAGTTGGTTATTATTGGTTATTCTTTCTTTTCGTGTTGTATATTTAGTTTGCGAAGTTCTATTTCCTTTCTGCTACTTTATTTATTTTTATCAAGTGAAATCATTCACCCTTGCTCTCTTTTGATGCCCTGGTGCTGGTCACCAGCCCGGGAGGATCGGGAATGCCTCTCCGGCCATGTCGCGGACCGGCTCAGGTGATCGGTTCTGGGTCAACCCGGGTTGGTTCATGAAAAAAATGGTATCAAAGGTGGTCCGTATCTTGAGTGTACCTTGTTTTTTAGAGCGCCCATCGTTATTTGGGGTTGTCATGGTAGAAGGAGTATAATTTTCAGGAATTGAGGCATATGGACAAGAAGGACATCCTGAACCCTTGCTCATTCTGAACCTCGGGTTACCATGGGTTGTTCGGTTTGTTAGTATCTTTTGGTTCTTTTGAATTGTTTTATGTTGGAAAATGAAATGGAAGCTAGGAAAGTGACCTTTGTAAGATCGCATGTTCTGGTAAGCCATGTGGAGCAGGGGACATTACCCTAGAGTTCTCCTTGTGACGGTGGTGTGACTAGCTTATGGCTGCCAACCATATGTCTGAGTCACCCATTGACATTTGTTTCTCCTTGTGGTTTGTCTGAGTCCTCTTTAATTTTAAGAATTTTTTTACAAGGTTTTATTTTGGAGATTGTGAATAGTCGAAATTGAAATGGAAATGACCATGTTTTGATTAAGATCTTTTTTCCATGTTTCACAGTGTTCTCCCCCACGACGGTTTGATAGATACCCAAGGTGTAGCTTCGGGTGGTACGCCCCTAGGAAATCCTCCAGTTGATCAACCTATAGACTATGTTTTGGAATTCTAGAATTTGTGTCTTCAACTCTTTTATGGTCAATCAGATCTTATTGAGGTGGAGGAGTGGTTTCACAAGATTGAGAGGAAGTTCAGTTTCATTGGGGTGCCTGAGTCGTTAAAGGTGAAGTTGGATAACTTTATGCTTGAAGGTGCAACTTGGAAATGGTGGAAGTCTGTGTCTTGGAATAATCCTCAGGAAGATCTAACATAAGACTTTTTCAAGTCATCATTCATACAACAACACTTCTCTGAGTTGATGAAGCTGAGGAAGAGGATGGAGTTGTGTTGTCTTCAGCAGGGCGTTGAATCGGTACTGGAATTATATTGACGTTTAATAGACCTAGCTTCATCTGATCAGTGGTTTTTCGCGAATGATCTCGGGAAGGCTCGAAAATTTGATTCTGGACTTCGACCTGAGCTGCAATCGAATGTGGAAGAGCTCAACCTAACCAACTTCTCGGATGTTGTGGGGAAAGCCTTTTTGGATGAAGCTGGGTTAGCAGGAGGACATGAGGTGGAGAATCCTCCCCTGACCTTGGGAAGCAGTGTAGAGGATGGTGAGAGAAAGAATGAGAAGCGCCCTAATGCTGGTGGGTATACTAGAGGAATTAAGAGGCCTTCAGACCTACAATCAACACCTTTTGAGCATAATGTTGTGATCTGTTACCAGTGTGGTAGGCAGAGTCACAAGAGGCCGATGTGCCCAAGTGCTCCGAGACCCTGCCACACCTATGGATGTTGGGGTCACTTGCAACGATTCTATTGTGGTGTTTCCAAGAAGCGCGCTGAAGCTAGACTTGGCTCGTCGAAGGTCACCTCAACCCATCAGCAAGAGTAGGGTGATGTTTGGGGACCAGTTTGAGGTTTTCTCTTTGTAGTGTTTCTTGGGTGTATTAATCGTCTCTTGGAATGTTTTGCAGTGTTCCTTTTCTTTCAGTTTCAAGAATGGTTATTGTTGAACCTCTTTGAAAATTTTATTTTATTGGAAGTGTGCTTGGTGAAATATTGGTTTGTGGGTTAGGTTTGGGAATTTCTGAAGCCTGACTACGAAGTAGGAGATTCTTCAATCATCGGTGCTCTAACCATAGGCCCCGGAGTGAAGCTGGCGCGTAGTCAGGAGAACCCCAACGGTGAAAAAGGGCCTCGGTTTAACCTTTGTACTTAGTGTAACATTTTTTGTTTTCTTCCAGGGGTGCGATGTCATTTATATAGTAATGGTGGTAATTTGGATGCTCCACCAGTTTGGCCCTTCCCTTCTCCCCCTTGTGGTGGGGGGTTTTTAGTCCGTGCGGAAAGTTTTCAAGTTCATTTAATCTCATCAGTTCTTATGGTGAGGAGACCCACAACGGGTCTCGTAAAGTTAAACCTAAAGTAATTTAGATTTAGACCAATCTTTATGGTGGGGAGTTCGTTCGGGCCTCCCCGTGTCAGTATCAGAGTTGGGTTTGGGTATCGTTTGGTGGTGAGTGGTCTTGTGTGGAACCACTTAATTTTATGTTCTTCCTCTTGGGTAAATTTTGGGATTGGAGTACACCCAACGGTTCCGTTGGAATAAGATTATAGGGATAATTCTCGGAAGTGATTTAAGTTCGTTCATTCCTTTTTTGAAATGGATGGTTTGGGTTTTGTTTGGTCGTGTTTAAAGTGTTCATGTTTTGAGGATAAGTTGCATGTCATGGGTTTTCGATGTTTGTTTGGATCGATCAACTGGAGGTGCTTAAACTTTTGTGGGTGGGTGACACTTGATAAGTTTTATCTTTGGGTCTAGATCTTGTTGTGGATTTCCGAGGGCGGAAAGCATTATGGTGGGGAGAATTGTCACACCCCGACCTATATTTTATTTTATTTTATAATTTTCTTTAACTTTTAAAATGTTTTTGGGGTCCGGGTTGAGTCCCAGACGAAAAAAACTTTTGAGTTATGTCATACAAAAAAATGCGCGTTTTTGAGTTGAGGTCGCTCGGCACACGGGCGAAGCGCATTTTTGAGTTGACGTCACTGGGCTCATGGGAGGGGCGCATTTTGAAAACCCTACATGGCTCCGCCCAGGCTTCTCTACGATCCTCTTATCTTTAGAGAATTTAAAATGAATAAAGTTTGTAATTTATTGCGTTAGTTAGAATTTTCATGGTTATTAATAATTTTAATTATTATTATTAAAACGAAATGAGTATTTCTATTATTTATATCTTTATTAGTATGATTATTATTATTCTTATTAGTGTTATTATTAATAAAGATTTATTACCATTATTATTAATGTAATTTAGGTATTATTATTATTATTATTTCATTATTGTATATGTTATTTATATTATTATTATTATTATTATTATTATTATTGGTTATTATTATTATTATTATTATTTCTATTATGAACTTTTTTATTATTATTTTATTTATGGTATTATTATTATTATTATTATGATTGTAATAATAATATTATAATTATTATTATAATTTTTTTAAGTAACCATAAACCTACCCGCGTCCCCCCCATTTTCTCCTTACCCTCGCTGCGCGCAGACCCCCTCTGCATGCGCCGCCTCCTCCTAGTCACCCCTCCCTGCTTCCAGCCACCACCTAGCCATCCTCCTCAACACATCAGACTGCCGCCCTCTGGGCACCTCCCGGCCTCCTCCTATAGCCGCACCACCTCTTCTTCGAGCGGACCGGCCGACGCACTCCCCCTCTCTTCCCTCAGCATGAGCAGACTCCACTCAGAGTCACCTCCCCTTGCCTGCGTTGGCCTTGCACTGCCCAACCGCTCGTTGCCGCTCCCTCCTCCTGGAACTTAGCCTCCTGTCAGTGTGTGTCGCCCTTCCAGCCGGCCTCCTCACCAGATGGCACTTCCACACCGCACGCCACTGCCTCCCTTCACCCTAACCCTTGTCCGTCTGCCGACACACACCCCGGACCAGCCTGCGACGCCTTCCGCCTCCCTCGAGCAGGCCGCCGACGCACCCCCCTAGTTCAGAAGACCAGTAACCCCTCCTTGTGGTAGTATTTTGTTATTTTTGGTGTCCTCCTTGGTTTATGGTTTATTGGTTACAGATTAAATCATGTTTTTGTGCATCGAACTTATTCCACAGAGGGTTATTGGCTTCTCGTTGGTGCAGTTACGGTGTGAATGAGGGTTTTCACCGGTTTTGGGAGCTATGTCAACGTTTGAGGTAGGCGCTTCTGCCTATAAGAATTTTTTGATGAATTAACTCACCCATTTAATTAATTGGGTAATTCATTGATTAGTTTTATTGTTGTGGATATAGCTTTACTTGAGGTTTAATATATTTTTGGATGTGTTTCACATGTGAACTCTTGTTGTGCCACTTAATATTATTTTATAAGTTGTGCAATTGGTTTATTAAATTATATAAAGTCTACAAATCATGTTTTAATATGGTGTTTGTTTATGGTTGGGTTTAAAAGAGGATTTTGGGTGAGTTTTTGGTGTAAAAGCCTTATGGAACTTCTTGAATTTGTTTTATAAATTATTTTAATGGTTAATTAAATTGTGTATGAAATGAGAAACATATTTGGGATATGTTTTGAGTGTGTTTGGTTTAAAAATATGATTTGAGTGTTTTGGTATAACACCTTGTGGTATTTCATGAAATTGTTTTATAATTTTTCAAATGATTTTTTGAATAATTTGGATGCTGCGGATTTGGTTTTGAAAATGTGTTTAGGTGCACGTGCTTTTAAACGTAGTTTTCAATGTGCCGTGCACTTATGTCTAGTTTTGCACTCTAGTGTTTTCTTGAAATGTCATGTTGTCTCTTTAAAATGATTAGTAAGTTATTTTGGCATTGTGTGGTTTTTTTAAACACTTTGAAGATTTTTAAAGTGGTTTAATAAGTAATGTTGATGGTGTGAGTTGTGTTTTGAAAACATGCCGAACTGGTTCTTTTGTGATGTTTGTTCATTTGGATTATTTTAAGTTAGTGGTTATGTGTTTTTAGTTGTTGCGTGTTTGTTGCAGCGTGTTGGCGGTGTAACCCCACGATACCGTGATCATCGGCTTGCTCATGCTTGTGTGCCTGTGCGAGGTGTGTTGCGTCATCGTAATCAAACTAAAAGTCATGTTAGGTCCTCCACTGTACTCACCTTTAAATTCAGAATTTATTAATTTCTTGATATTTTATTAATTTTAAAAAATGATAAATAATATAAGATAATTAATTTTTAAATGATTATTTGGTGTAAAAAAGAGCTGTTTATTTTATACACGATGCTTGAAATATTTTCTTGACGAACGGAAACCCAGTAGTGAAAGAATTTCCATTTGTAATTTAAACATAATTCACCAAATTTCAAATATATTTATGGTTTATTGATAAATTATTTATTTTGAAGCATGAACAAGTGTTTTGGTTCTCTTGAGAAATGAGGATTTCCTTTAAAATTGGTGAAGGCCCCTTTGCAACTTTAATAAAATAAATTATTTTGGAAAATTCTATTTAGGGTGACTCATGGGTGATATTTAGTGTACCTTGACTGCATTAGTTGTGTGTGATTTTTGTGCTACATTATTGACTTTGTTGACTCAACCCTTTCCTTTTTATTATACGTGTTGACATGGGAACCTGACATAGTGAGTGAATTTTCCGAGAACGATTGCCACACTAGTTTAGATTACGCACTGGCTAGTGGCCCTTAGTATGGATTATACTCTGCTAGGGGATTGGGCCCCTTGGTTAGGCCATGTAGGGCAACACCGAGCATTAGGGCATTATGACGTCAACGAGAGTAGGCATGCCTTCAGGATGAGTCACATGTATGGTACGTTCTGGATTGTTCACAAGCTCTTAGGTTCGACCCATGTTTCCTTTAGTGTTTATTTTTATGTGGAAGACAATTGAGAGGTCTAGTTCAGTTGATGGACCGTTTGTGCCACTTATTTTCCATTTCCCTTAGTGTGTGTTGTGTGTTATGTGTGGTTTTCCATTTGACTAACAACTAAAATTTGGAATTTTACAATGTTCTTAAAAATGTTTTAAAATGCAATGCACCTGTTCCGTTCAAACATTAAACTTGATTTTAAATTAAAAAGGCCAATGTACTGTTACTTGTATTATAAATGTAAGTGTGTGTGTGGAAACCCATATTTTGTATAATTTAGTTCAAACCTAGAATTAGTAAATTTCTTTATTTAAAGGTAGTGCATTGAGAAAAGTTTGTTGGGAACACCTACTAAGTTTTAATACTCATGACTATAGTGTTTTCCCATTTTTAGTTTTGATGCATGTTTGACTTGAGCTTGTTCACCATGGGTGAGACTTGGTTGTGGTTTGGAGAGTAACTCTCAAGGTCACGAGGAGTTTTGGTCATGGTAAGGTTAGTTGGTTGTTGTTGGTCGTTCTTTCTTTTCATGTTGTTTATTTACTTCGCATTATTCTATTTCCTTTCTACTACTTTATTTATTTTTATCAGGTAAAATAATTCTCCCTTGCTCTCTTTTGATGCCATGGAACTGGTCACCAGCCCGGGAGGATCAGGAACGCCTCTCGGGCCAAGTCACGGACCGGCTCGGGTGATCAGTTCAGGGTCGACCCGAGTTGGTTCGTGACATCATTATAAAGTTAATAAATACAAAACTATAAATCTTCAAGGGATAAAAAATACCATCAATTCCTAAAAAATTAAGGTAAAAGAATAAATGTTTTATTTCAAGATCATTTTCATAAAGTTAAAGGATTATTTTACTATCAAGATAGGGAAAATTATAAAAACATACTTACTTGTTTTCTTTCCATTTAACAAGAAAAATTTCATCATTTATTTGTGCTTCGACCAATTTCAACCTATACCTCATATATTACTCCAAGAAATGAATATTTAAGATGAATATTTCATGCCTGAATCATTAAAATTAACTTTTAACGAATCACGGTCCATGAAAGGATGAAAAATTATTTCTCATATTTCTCTCCATTAACCAAAACCAAAATGGTTAGTATAAGATGAGATAATATCAAATTTGAAAAACCCTCATATAGAGAAATACTTAATTAATCTACAATGCTTAAACAAAAATACCTAAAGTTAACCTAACTTAAGACTCTTCCAAATATGCCAAGAAAAATTGAAAACCAAATATATAAATGATTTGATTATATATTATTCCAAGATAAACTTAATATATATCTCCAAACAAAATTAATCACTCATAAATTCACATACCAAAATGTATATACCATAATCATATATTCTCTAGAATATATTAAAAATTTCCTAAAATAACCCGAATCACAACATAACCACTAAAAACATATATTATTCTACAATTTAACTCAATAATTATCCCTAAAATGAAATCTCATCCTATAAAATAATATTCCATTTACCTTAATCATATTATATTCCCCAAAAAACATAGTGAACTTTTTCTAAAATTACTTTAATCACTTATTCAATAAATCACTTTTTAATCCCATGGATTTCTATATGATAAAAAATATGTTCCAAAATTGTAATAACCCAAAATTACATTAAGAACAAAGATCATATTAACCCTTATAGTTATCAATACCTTTAAAAATATATCCACAAAATATAAAATAATTATTCCCTAAATAAAAGTTTCAATAAAATACATACTAAACCTAAGGGTTGTATTCCCATAAACATCTCCCAAAATAATTTTAATAATCTTAAGCTCCCATCACATAAAACCTAATAGAGGTATCTATGAATTTAAACGAATGATAAACCTTTGACTTACCAAACCATAAATCTTTAGGTTTACCATATTACTATGGAATATTACATGCTTCCATATAATTTATCATCTTATTCATCACAATGGATCATAAATATAATGAAAATTAACCCAAGAATATCCCATGAGAGTGTTAATCTAGGTGTGCAGTCTTAATACCACTCATCATGCATTAATGATGATCGAGTTAATACCCAATCAAACCCTTTCAGATTTGTTATCCCTAGGTGCATATATTCTACAACCGTATCCACTTTCTAGTATCTTGACATGTATATATATTTTAGGAAAACCAAAAAATATATACTTTACGAAAGATTTATGATATTAATATATATATATATATATATATTTATCCATAGAATCGATCATAAGGTCATGTTTTCTAATATAGGTTTTCCTAAATTTAGTTCCCAAGGGTCCTACTAAACTTTCATTGATACCAACTATAACAATCATGACTTCATTAACCTGGATCTAGTGGTTAGTTTACTAAATCAAAACTAGATACAAGATATTTCAACTTGAGGGATAAGATAGTTTATTAGTCTTAGGAAAAAATATACAAGATTTAATCTCACATTAAATTTTAAAACATAAAATAAAACATAGTATTTTTTTAGAACATTATTATTCTCTATAGAATATCCATACATATTAATCGTAGTGTACTTCTTGGCATCCTGGGGAAAGGAGGTGTAAAATAGTTGTCTTGAATTCATAATAACATATTAATATATTTATGACACTTGATTTATTATTTTTGGATGGATATAATAGTTTTATAATAATTATAAGAAGAAATAAACATTTAAAGAGTTAGGTAAGATGATTACCTCTTCTTTGAGATACCTCCTTTGGCTCACACCTTTAGCCTTTATAGGATGGTATTAGGAGAAGAGGAGTATAACTAAGAAGTGCAGAAGGAATATAGAAAGGAATTAGGGAATTATTTTTATAATACATAGTTTTTAAAATTTGTGAATAAAAGATAATAGGAGGTTCCCTTTTATAAGTGAGGGAAATGGCACACTTGGAAATACTTAAAAGATTTAAATATAATATATATCATAATTATGTCAAGTGAAACCAAATAGAACTATTTTTTGATGGTAGGTAATTATAAGGTCTAAATTACTTCAAAAAATAAAATCTAAACATTTATTAATTAAATTTTAAACCTTATCTTTGGGATTACCCCCTCAATAACCCTTTTTAACCTTAACTAGAGTAACACATTTTTTTAGCCTTTAAGGGTCATAGATTTATTTATAAGGAAACAAGTGGCTCAAAAATTTACCATTAATGAAATATTAGACCATTTATCATCACAATTTTCCTCTTTTAATTTTTTTTTGATTTTTAAATCATTTAATAAAATATTTTTTATCATAAAATATCATCAAAGTCATTTTTGGGACTATTCATTTAATTTTACTTCATAGACATTAATAAAACAATGAAATTCAAATATAAATGCATTTTAAACCATTTATAATTTATAATTACATTTTAAATTCATTTAATACCACAATTCACAAAAAAAATATTATTTTTATCATTTTTATAACCATTTATATTGATTTTTCTACTGCCTCTACAAGCATTATATCAACATTGTGTAAGCGTTTAAGGTAATTATATCATCAATAAAAATTAAAAATAAATTATTATAGAGAAATAATGTATTAATTTTATAAACATTAATTTATAACTAATCATAAATTCTTTTTATCCTATAAAAGTATATTATCGATATTAAAATATGGAGAGTGAAATTTTGTATTTTTTTTAACTTAAAATAATATAAATGTCATTATCAAAATAAAATGATACCAAATGAAATATATTTGAATTTAGGATTTATATGATATATTTAATATCATTAAATTAAATAAATTAAATTTTTTGATATATTTTTAAATCCTTATCACATTATTTTGAATCTTAATTACCGGATTTACCATTTACCATGGTGAAAAATATTTACCATGGTTACTATTCATAATGAAAACAATAAAAGGGAACTATTTATTACATTTGAACCAAATAATTGAAAATATGGAATAAAATTTTCAATATTCAATTTATAAAAGTGATAATAATCAATTTTAATAAAAATGCGTAAAACTCAACGTAAAATAATTTTTAGAAAAATGTGTTTTTAAACATAAAAATGAACTTATACCAAAATAAAATATAATAATTACTATAATAGAATTATTTAGATTATATTTTATAAAATAGATCTTATTTTACTTTAAAACTAAATCCAAAATAGAATGTTTGTTTTAATTTACTTGATTAAAAGAAAAGAAATAACAGTTTTACAAAAATCGAGATTTTCCACTATTCACTAAAAAATAAATATTTTTTGAAAAATAAAAAAAAATAACCCTAATTAAATATTGAAATTATAATTTAAAAAATAATGTTATTTTTTTCAAACAATATTTATAAATTTTTTAAAAATTAATTATAATATCCACACAGAAAATATAATAAAAACAATTTTTGAAGAAATTTTTTTTTAAAGCATAAAATGACTTTAGAAAAAAATTGTGTAATTATTTATTATAAATTAATAAATATATTTATATCATTTAATACCTTTATAAATATTTTTCATCACGTATTTATTACTATTCATACCATCCAATTTAATGTCTAGGTTATAATGTTCATGTTTAAATAATAATATTTTTATAGTATATCACAGTTCACATAATGCTCGGTGTTGTGTGTTAAGAAGGCTATCGAGCATAATATTATTTTAAAATAAATTTTTTAAGTTTTATAACTTGTATAATTTTATTATATCCCAATTTTATTTATTAATTACTTGACACCTTTTTCTTGGTTTTACTCTTTTACCTCCTTATTTCTCATGGTTCCTGCTATTAATAATTTTCCATTTCAGGTGTTGTTTTGGTGTTTTAACAAATTTTTTTATAAATGGGTTTGAAAATTTAATTATTTTAAATTAAAATGGTGTTTATTTTTTAAATTGTGTTTGTAATGTTTTTGTATGAAAAAGGAAAAAAATTATTTTGTTTTTGAAACTCCAGTGTGTGAGTTTTTAAAACATGGTTTTAGGCTGTTGTGCTTGGTTTTATTTATAGATATAGTTTTAAATCAGGTTTTTTAAAACCATTTTAAATCTAAAACCTTATTTGGGAGTTTTAAAAGTTCATTTTAAAAATTGATTTTTATAAGATGGTTTTTAGAGTGTAATTTCAAAATTTGATTTGATAAAAAAGGCTTCGACCAAGGGAAATGTGTTTACCAAATGTTTTTAGTTATTGTGAATAAAGAAAAGAGTTTTTAACAAATTTTTGTTGTGTTGTTTGTTTACTTTTATAAGGGTTTATGAAAGCCTATTTTCTTATTGTATTTTAAACTAGCATTCGTGGAATGCAATATGTAAGAGACTATATAGATTCAGTAGGTGGTGACCTATTAGGTGATATAGCTCACACCTATATTTTACATGTCCTGTTTTTTTATATTAACCTTCATTATATAGGTATTTTGAGGGAGTTATTGAGTTTGGATGGTGACTGTGGGTCACACAGAGGCTCATCAGAGTGGTTTGAGATTTTATTTTATTTTGGGGATTATGATTTTCCATTTTTCCTAGTATGTTTTAGGCTTTTTATTTATTTGTACTTGATTCCATTATATATTAATTTTGATCCAATTGTATATTTTATATTATATGCTCATGTTTCTTATATCCTATTTAGTTATTGATTACTTTTTCTTCTATTGTTTGTTTATATTTTGTTATAAGGGTGAAATCATCCCCAAGTTCATTCTATGATTTCCAAGTACCATTTTTCATCCTATGAAGATCAAGAACTCACTTTGGACCTATGATAGGTTGGGTTGGGTTAAGGATCCGATGAAATCCTGGTCCGGTTCTCTATAATAGAACTCCCCCAGTAAGACATAATCTATATTGGGGGAACTCTACCTGGGGTGAGAATAAAAAATATATCCTAAACTAGATCTCTCACATAACTACCCCTAGTTCCCATTAAATGTCAAAGTGGAGGTGAGAAATTAATTAATAGTAAACCAAATGATCATCACATACTTCAATAAGGTTTTACACTTTAAAACTAAAGATTTCCTACTTTAGGAGTCACTTAAAGATTAAAAAATATATTTAATTAAAAAACCCTTAAAATACGAGTTATTTACTTTAGAAAATAATTTTTTTTAAACCATTCATTTATCATGAAAAACATTTGAAAAATCCTCACATTATTTTTCAATAACACTTGGTGTGCACAAACTTTTAATTAAAAATAAATACTTGGAATCCATTGAAAATAATCTATTCCAAGTAAATAAATCCTTGAAAATGTTTTTTTAAACCCCTTATGGGTATCTCATATATGTATAACATTGAGATAAATTTAATTTAAGAAGATCTATAATTTCATGTCATGTTTAATAAAATAATTATAAGAAAACCTACCACTTACAAGATAAAATCACTCTTCTTCAATATAAGAATCTAATATAAGCATGAAGACACCCTCTATGAACCCAAATAAACCAAATATATTATGTCATATAAACCTAAAACCTAAATTCACCCCCATGGGTGTTAGGGTTTATGGGAGAAAGGAAAGTGAAGGAAATTTGGAGAAAGAAAAAGAGAAGAAAAATAAATAGGTATTTACATTAAAGATACACTTGAAATCGGTGACAGAGTACCCTGAAAGAAAGGGAGAAGAGAGAAGAAGATCCCTTGAGCTCTCTTACAAATCAACCAAACTAGGGGGACTGAAAAGAGTTCCAAACCCCTTAAGACCTAAGGGGGTTGGAACCATAAAATTATAAAATAAAAAACTTAGTAGAATAGGTCATGACACAACCTCACCTCATCACGACATGACAAACTACCCTAAACAAGAATATTAGTGCAACCTCACCCTATTTCAATGCGACACACTTCCCCTAAAAAAGGTAGATCCATAGAATCATTTCATAGGTCATATCTTAGTATTATCAGTCAGTAGTTTAGAACTACAGACCACTCGAACACCCACTGTGGCACGTCCTGCCTATTTTGCAGTATGACCCTTCTACAACCCAAAAAAAATCTAGAAAACTACAAAAAATCCTCCAAAAATTCTAAATAACTCTAAATTATATAATATTTTCTAAACCAGTGACATGGGTGTGTCACATGATATAATTTTCTATAATGAACTTATATATGTAAAGATATCACATATTAAGTTGAGGACCCATCATTGGTAAATTTTAGTGAATTATCTTGAACCCATCCCTTAAAAATTGTTATACACCAACTGCCTTTAAAGTCTCTTTGTAAGTGGATATTTCAAGTTATGTATTGATCTAACAAAGTCTATAGTTATGATACAATCTTGAATCAACTGCATCACATGGATATGTTTGAGACTAATGTACCTCAATTTCCATTATAATTATTGCAATATACCCTAGACATAATTTATTTACTATCATAATGTATAGAAACCAAATACATATAAATAGTCCATAATGGTAGATATGATAAAATATATCTTATACATTCTTCTTCTATTCCAATAGTTACAAAAAAACTCAGAATCCATTATGGAGTTTGTTATACAAGGTTGTTTCTTTGAACCCCAATAGATCACTCTTCCTCTAAGTTTAAAAATAAAAAAACTCATAAAAGAGTAAACATCCTAATTTTTAATCCATATCACATCAAAAAATCCTTCAAACACCCTAAATTTTGCACTATAATATATATAATAATACATAGAACCTTTAAGATATTTGAGTACTCTTTTAACTACATCCCATTGTGAATAAATCATATCACTTTTATACCTACTCAACTTTACAACAACATATGAAATATCATGTTATGATCTTATCATAGTATACATGAGCCACCTGATAACCCCTATAAATTCTATTTTAGAAACTTCCATGCCATAATTTCATAAAATCCTACTCCCAGAAGCATATGGGGTAGAAACTAGTGAATAATTAAATTGTTTGAGCCTTTTTTAGAATTTTTAATATAATGAGACCGATAAATAAAAATAAAATTCTAATTCCTAAAAATTTTGATTCCTAAAATGAAATTATATTCACCTAATAATTTTATATCAAGTTTTCTAGATAAAATAGGCATATCGTCATTTACTTGATGCATATTAATTCCAAATATTAGCATGTTGTCAACATATAAACAAATAACCACACCATGATTATTATCGAACCTAGTATAAACACTTTTATCATCATAGTTAACTATAAATACATTTGATCAAATTACTTCATTATATTTCCCATGACACTGTTTTGGAGATTTTTTAAACTATATAGGGATCATACTAATTTGTAAACCTTATTTTCTTTTCCAAGTAATATGAATCCTTCTAGTTTTTCCATATATATTTCTTTATCCAACTCACCAATTTATAATGCTTTTTTAACATCCACATGGTGAATTTAAAAATTATATATAGAAGGTAAGATGACACAAATTATAATATAAGTAGTTCTATCTATGAGGGAATAATTATCAAAATAGTCAATTACTTATTTTTTAGTAAACCCCTTGGTTACCAATCTGGACTTATATTTTTCAAATGTACTATCAACTTTTCATTTACTTTTAAATACCAACTTAGAACATATTGGTTATGAATCATAAGGAAGTTTAACTAATATATAAGTATTGTTCCTAGTTATTATTCCAATTTTTTTTTACTTTTATAAACCATCTTGATCATACCTTCTTTAGTTACTATTTTATTTGAGCCATATTTCTCTATTTGGACTTTCTTGGGGAAATAGCTGAAATGAAATTCATCAAAGAAAACATCTATTAATTCAAAAAAGGTTCTAGAAACTACTAAATAATTTTATTCTATAACCATTAATCTATAATCTTTTGAATACATTGAATATCCTAGAAAAAGGTTATCAATAATTATTTTAAACAACTTTTCCATTTTAGGTCTAGGTACTCTAAAAATCATGTGACAACCAAAAACCTTTAAATAATAGAGGTTTAGTTTATTATACTTTCATTATTAAAATTAAATCATAACCTTACCTTTTTTATAAACTCTATTTAGGATGTGACATGAAGTTAAAAATGACTCTCCCCAAAGTCCTCTTGAGATACCCAAGATAAACATCATATAATTAACTATTTCAATTAATGTTATATTATTTCTCTTAGTTGAACCATTATATTGAGGTGTATAAGGAGTTTTCACTTCATGTATGATCCCTAGGGATTTAGACAATAAAGTAATACAATATTTTCTTCCCTTATTAGATCTAAGGCATTTAATTTTAAGTCCACAATTGATTTAACCATATTTTTATAGACACTAAATTTATTTATAGCTTCTGATTTAGCTTATAAAATATAGACATTAAAAAATATAGCATAATCATAAATAAAAGTTACAAATCACTTTTTATTATCTATGGTGGGTCTAGCATGAAAATCACATACATCACTTTATATTAATTATAAAAAGTTATTTTCCTTTCTATAGTTGGAAATGGTTTCCTAACTATTTTATTTTTCATTAATGACACACATTTATGAATATTTTTATCCATTCTAGGTAATAATTACATTTTTAAAATGTCATTAATTTATTATAATTTATGTGAACTAAATGATTATGAAATAAATCAAAAAACTCTTGAAAGTAATAACAATATATATTTATATTTAATTTGAATAATACATCATACAAGTGAAAATTTTCAACAAAGATCCCACTCTTGGATATAACAAAGTTACCTTACTCTAAAACAAGCTTAAACCCATGCCTTTTTCACAAGATCCCTAAAACTAAGTTGCTACAAACTTCAGGAACATGAAAGACATAATTTAAAGTGATATTCTTCCCCAAGGTAAACTTGATATCACTTATACCCTTTCATTATATGTTGATTCTTGAAGAGTTCCCTATATAGATAAACTCACATAACTGATTGATTAAATATTATTTAAGATACATTTATTATTTCACACATGTTGTGTATGTCTGGAATTAATCTAATAAGAAGTGATATCCTCAAGAATGTTATCTTTGAAGATCATGGATGAACATTTCTCCTTTGTTGTTTCTATCAGTAAAAAACTTTGGGTTACCCCTGAACTGGGTGCCCGAGCTGGATCACAACATCCTAGGGCATGTTCTTGATTAACTTGGGTTGGAAATTAGTGCCAGGTAATCAAACTATATCTAGCGGGAATATTTTTTTTCCTAAATAAATGAAATTAAATAAGTAGTTGAACTTCTCTAGAAATTCAAGCATATCCCATTTGTAAATTATACATCCATTCCAAATCTAATATGAAGAAAAAATTAAGTAGATATAAAATAAAATAATGAATAGAAAAAAGATCACCCTCACCTCTAACTCACCCACAAGAAAAACCTACAATTTAAACATCCAAAATTACACATTCTAAAAAACCACCTATTAAAAAAACAAGGATAGATGATTTACTTGATGATATAGGGAAACTAAACTAAATAAATAAAATAACAATCATATCTCCATGTGACTTCATAAGTCACCATCTTGATTCAAACCAAAAATGATCCATGAAAAATAAAGAGCTAAAAAAGAACCTAAAATATCAATAGATGTAAGAATAAAGGTGCAGTAGAAAATCCAAGAGAAACCACACCCCAAGAATAATATTTAAATAAAATATACATTGATTTATAATTTGAAATACATTATTAAAAATAGTTTTTTCATAAATAATCACATATAATCTAGTATCATTCCCATAATAATTTTATAAACTCTCATTTTTTTTATTTTTTTAAAAGAAAGTAATCAATTTGAGATAATTTCTGTGGCCAAAGCAGCCTTTGTTAAAAACAGCCATTTGAAAACTACTTTTATACCACTTTTAAAAATATTTTTTTTCAATACACATTGGAAAAATAATTTTATTAAAGAGAATTAAATATTGATAAAGAATAAAATAAAACATCAAAGTAGAAGATGAATCAAAATAAATAGAATCAAGTAATATAAAATAAAAATAAAAAAAGATGGTAGTACCATAATAAATCAGTTATAGAATAAACCATACAAATAATATTTTAAAAATAATAAATATGGGAGAAATAGCCAATGGTCACTGGGAATAGTCTAACTCAAATTTATATATCAATCTAGGGGTGGATTTTATATTTATAAATATTTATATGTCCATAGGGGGAACTACATAATCACTTTACTAGTATGGATAGTGGTGGAGTTATTCATGTATAGGTTAGTCTACCCAAGTACTCGGGCTTCTCCTGAGGTTTTAATAATAACAAAAACAACAAAAAGTAACATTCCACATTAGTAAGAAATTAAAAAAACAAAATCATATAAAATCAGTAAAAACCTAATAGTAGGTTCAAACCATACATCCAAATTCTTTATGAAATATATTCCAAGAAAAACCCCTTAATTTTCCATTGAAAATAAATCAAAGGTTTAAACACTTCTTTTAAAGGTTCCAACTGGGCCATCACATCAAAATTTAAAATCATAGTTTACAAAATAATTATATTAAACATTTTCATAATAGTATAAAACTTTTAAAACACTTTTTTTAATTAAACATTCCCTTTGAAAGACCAGTCACACCCTTGAAACCCAAGCCGTTTTTTTAAAAAAAAGTTTAAAGGCCAAAACATACCATAGGATTTTGAAATTCCGTTTTTAAATCCATTCATAAAATTTTACAAAAACTTGGAATGTGATGTTAATTAAACATATTTTTACCATGTTTCAAAATTGAAAAAAAATCCTTTCCATTGAAATGAAAATCAAGTAAAACTTGATTTTACTTTAAAATAACCCTTAAGAATAATTAATACTATTAATTGATATCCAATATATAGTGTTAAATAATAAAGTAATCCCAATTATTAAATTTAAAGGATAATACAAGGGGAAATATACCTTAAAATAATCACGAAAGGTGCAAATCTTTGAATTTGAGATAAAGGGGACCTGGAAGAGAGATATCACACACTATGTGTAATAAAAACATTTCAAGATCAACACCCTAGGGTTTGAACTGTAATGTGTGCAACAAGGGAAAAAAATAAAGGTAATGGGAAAGGATAGGAATATGGAGAAAGAGGAAGATAATCCCTAACCTAGATAGATTCACATTAAAATTGCAATAAGGGAAGGTTGTAATGGGAGGATAAGAGTAGGAGGTTGTGTGATAGGTCCTCCTTGGACTATTTTTCATGAGGGGTTGAGAGGAGGGGAGAGGGATACTTAAATTGGGTTTTATTTGATTAAGTAAAAAATTTAAATTCTAAAATTTTTAATGCCCTGGGTGAATCATATGGATGGGAAAACCATGTGAAAACTATGAAACATGGATATGCTAATAATTTTAAGTCACCCAAAAAGTTTCTTCTTGGTTAATACTAATCATGCATACAACCATGTGATATATACCAAAACTCAAATCTTAGAAAATTTCATGTGGGTTCAACCTAAAACTCAAGAGAAAGACCAAAATTTAATAAATAAATAAAATAATTGGAAATTTAGGGTCAGAGTGTGAAAATAATTCCCACCATAATGCTTTATTCCCCAAAAAATCCTAAGTATACTTGGTTGAACAATGTAAAATATGGAACTCAACCTCTTCAACTACTACTCAGTTATCCAAATTAAGAGACACCAGAACCACTACCGGGACAAGGGTTTAAGAACGGAATGATATGAATCATATTGATTTTCTAAACTTGATAAATTTACCAAAAAATTATGAACCTAATTCAAGTATCTCACCATTTCTAAAACTATTGGAAGTTCTCCAACTAACCAACATTTTCACACAAAGAAAACCCAAAAAGGTTATAAACTAGATTAATAAAAAGAGAATAGACAAATCAACCAAATGTTGGCATTGTTTCTCAAGAACCTGATACTTTGTACTTTATATTACACGTCTATTCAAAGAAGTGAATATTAATTAAAATATCTTATTACATATCATTTATATTTCTGCATGAATTTAATGTAATAATGTCTTAGAGTATTTTTCACATTGAATAAGATCATAGTAGTTCCCCACTATAATGAGAACCTTTAAAATTTATGACGATATTCTTAACCCTAGTTCTATGGCCAGATAATATTATATAATGGGGAACATAGTTTTTTGAATTTCAAGTGTGGGTAATCATAAGTAGAAGAGACAATATCTCATCAATATTACACCCAATAATTTTCATGATAGGATATTACGATAACATACCCACCTATAGGTATTCTACATATTTATATGTCATTAAATATTCCTATCCATTAGCATGTACAATGATCCATATACTATAATAATATTATTAATTCATATCACGACTCACACACTTTAATTTATTTTCATAAACCATGATAAAAAATTTTCATTACAAAGTTAGGTATGTCGAGTGTGTCATGAATGATATTTTATCAAAAAACAAGTTAAGGAAGGATTTTTCCCTTCCATATTTATAGAATTCGATATCTCGACCCTTTTATTGAAGTGGAACCATTTCATTAAATTACAAGGCCATGGTGTAATGATGATTTTATTTTAGATATTAAAAGAAATACATATCAAACATGTTGGTTGATGACAAGGGTGTGCAACCTACTTGGTGAGATATCATGAAAAATGGATTATATTAGACAGTGAGTGTTTGTTTATTGTTTTTTCCATTATGAAATACCTTCTTCCTCTCTAAGTTCCTTGAACCATTGTTAGATAGTAATATTGTGTTGAGTGGATCCTTGAACCACATTATATTTTGATAATTACCAAGATTTATTTATTTTATTTACTTCAAATGTGTTAATACTTGGAATTGTGTATTGATTAAAGTATGTTTAATTTTTATTATATCATGATATTTTAATGCTTAAAATATATTTAAATTTCATTCTTTTATTGTTCATAACTTATTCTACAAGTTTCTTGAAGTGTTACTAAGATAAATAAGTCATCTTTGACCTTAAAATATCATTTATACATGATTTATACTATTACCGTATAGAAAGTTTAATATACAACATGTAGCCAAATCAAAATTCACATAGCTGATTTGTGAACCACATATCCATTTTTCTATTTTTGGTTTCCTTATGTATTTCCACCATATCTTGAGATATATAACTCTAAATTGAGTGATTATTTTTTTAGAAAGATCAAAAAATTATATAAATATCATTATAATAAATCAACTTATGAATAAATATCTATTATATATGAAATTAGGTTATAAGTCAATATATGTTTTCAGTATGAATTCCATATTTTCTAGAAGTATTTCTATATAGGTTTTTAATCATAACTTTAGTTATAGAGGTATGATTATGGTGATTCATGATTATTTTGAAGGATAATGAAATTTTCTAAATATAATTCCCTTGTACCCAAATCTAATTCTTCAATTTAGTATGTCTTTTTTAGGTTTATATTTAGATAAGACAATAAATTTACATATTTTAGAAATTCAGAAATGTGAATCACCTATGTGAATAACTTACATAGATTCTCCCATGTTGGTTTTCTTACATGAATCACCTATGTTAATTTTCCTATTTGAATTGATTATGTGGAGGGTTTTAACTATTTAGATAAAATAACTTACATGAAAAACACCTACATGAATTTTTCTATGTGGTTTTATGAAATTACACAGGTTATTCCAAAATTTAAAATTTTTCCCTTTCTTACATAATTTTTTCATATTTTTATTTGATATAGGTTCATTTAAAATATTTTAATGTCTATAATAAATTTATAAATTTATACTAATTATATAGAACCAATGAGAAGTTTTTACGTTGTTTTAAACATGTTTTTATAAATTTCCAAGGGTGTTTTATTTTTCACGCATGAAACTTACAGTTTAAAACTCAAAAATAATTTTTATTATTTTATATTGTTTTATTTTATTTTATTGTTTCAAAATTAATATTAGTTTATATTAAACTCATTCAAACTTGTTTTATTATTTTTAATCCAATATTATTAAGTTTTTAATTTCTCCACATGTTTACTACTTATTTTAAATGGAATGCTTTTGAATTTTTTATTTCAAATTTTAACTTGCTATTTTCATGGGATATTTAATTAACATATTATTATGCAATCATTTAAAGCTATTTATTAAAATTATTTCTATTGGTCCGAGTATGACACTCAATAGAGGTTGAATTGAGTTCCTATAAAAATTTCTATCTTAAAATACTTATTTAAAAGCCCCCAAATTGAAAATCAAATAAGGACCAATTAACCAAAGTATAAAATTTATGAAATATTTGACCGTTTGAAAGATTTCTTAAAGAGTGACTAGTTATTAGTTAAAATAATATAGTGTATTAATTTAGATTTTTAAATATATCTACTAAATCAAATTCTAATATAAATAGTATCTAAGATTAACTATCAAAGTTAAGTAAAGTTTTCTAATTTAAATAAAATAGTGATAATTGAACTTTGAACGACAAAAAATATTTTAAAACAAGAGGTTCAATCTCAAGTTGAGACTTAGTCCTCTCTACTTGGTGATCACATTACACCAATAAATTTATATAACTAAACCAGTATTTACACCCAGGATCTAGGTACACAATAACATACACAACTGTCCAAGTCAACTAGACCTCTTCCATAGTTTTCGTGGGAGTGAAAATTACAAACAAGCCATATAGGGACCTATTCCATTGTTATTCAAGGGAGTGTAAGGTGTAATAAGATAGGTTTGTGAAGATATCAATGTATCTTCCATTTATGCATAACAAACAATGTGTGTTTATAAAACAGAGACACACACACTGCTCGAAATATAAAACAGTTCACAAACAGAGAATAAATTAAATATAATTGAGTTAGAAGGATCTATGTGATGTGCTTTGCAGCTTATGGACTCCTTAAATATGGAATAAGTGATGAAGAAGTCAAATTCTAGAAACAAACAGAAAAACAGAGTGTCATGAGTGTTTCTATCTTCTATTTCCAGTGAGGTGTTGTTTAGTTGACGAGCTCTTATCCATTATTAGATTTTTTCTTAAAATATTTTCTCTGGTTTTTATTCTTAGGAATATCTTCGTGTTTCTTTAGTTTGAGGTTCTTGAGTTTTAACCGGTGCATGATCTCTCTACTAGACTTCATGGATCACCTTTTCTTTTTGATCAGGTATGCGCTTTATACAATGCAGCAGACAGGAGCTTTTACCTTGTACCTCACATTGGTCTCTAAAATCTATTAAATGTTGCCTAAAAAAGACATACAAACTCATTAAAATAATAAAAAGTACTAAGTTTGATAAATATGTCTATTAGAAGTAATTTTTAATTTAAATGACAGATAATAAATTTTTCTAAGCCTAGAACAGTTGCTAAAATCGGTAGGTCATTCTTTCGGTGTCTCAGACTTGTATCCGTAACTTAGGATCGATAGGTTGGTCAGTTGGTAGGTGATGTGTTAGTAATTCAGCTATTGGTAGCTCATACTTTGTGAAAATTATGAGTATTGATCAGTGACTTTTTCGGTAGGTCAAGCTGTCAGTAACTCGATTCCATCGGTAACTTAGACTTCTATCTGTAGGTTAAGCTGTTAGTGACTCATGCCATTGGTAACTTAGACTTCATCTGTGACTCGTCCTTAGTGAAAATTTTGAGAGGTTATCGGTAAATTGATGAAACAGTGTCTCATCTATCGGTAGGTCAAGCATAAGTGAATTATACTTATCCAAATTTTGTTAACCAATCTTATGAGGTAAACACTAAAAGAGGAGATTAAGGTTATATGTAAACATGATTAAACAAGATGCAACCTAATAGAACATAATTAAGCATGATTTGTGATAATTAAAACTAGAGGAGGCCAACAATATACCCCTTTTTATGATCACAAATCATGGAATTATATAGCACAACAATTGAATTATAACGATCAAAGTAAGGTTTGATTAACATATTATATAGATCAAAAGAGATGAAATTTTAAAATAAACAAAAATACTATATAGATCACTTTGTAAGTTTTCTGGTAATCACATGATGAAGATTTTCTTTAATCTCATGCTCCCTTAGAGATATATTCCTTTATATATTCCATTATATATTCCATACACATTCTCCCCATTTTGGGATTATCAAAAATGAAACAAACAATTATGACAAGGAAAAGAAAATGAGATGAAAAGATATAATATATTTCATTAAACAAATAGTACAAGAGATAAAAAAAAATGTTACAAAAGATCCCTACCAAGGATCCATCCAATCACTACTTATCTAAAGTAGAATCCATCATGCCTTTTCCCTTATTAGGAGTAGTGGTGGTAGGAATAATAGGTGAAGAAGATGTAGTGGTTGGAGTTATAGTGGGAGTACTGGTGGAAGGAAGAGGAACACAAATAAACATAGACCAATCAAGCATTGGGATAGAAGAGGTAGGATGGCCTATAAGTTACCAAATAATGATAGGTCTGATTTGACTAAGATACTGAGAAATAGGTATGGAAAAAGGTATCAAGGGTGTAGAAAGAGGAGAAGAAGAGTACTGGATAGGTCTGAGAGGAGAAGCTGTTGGAGAAACAATTATAGTTCTCTCATGATACAAGTAAGGATTCAAAAGATTGATAAAGTCCATTATGATCTGGCCACCATGGCCTATAACCATTGTAAAATACTTCTAATTTTCTATAAATTTCTAAAGAGTAGGAGTTAATTCTTTAATCTTATTGACTTTTTCTCTGAACGCTTGAGTGACAGGAGGTAGTCTCAAATTCTCAACTGAATACTTGAAATGACTATCCAGTTGATGCTAAGTATAAACCCTATTAAATTAGAAGTATAATTTCTTGGTTATCTCTTCCTAAGCATTAGTAGCACCCTAAGTGTATAATCTTACCATATCATGCACATGATCGTTATTTTTCTTAATTTTGGCTAGGATTTCCTGATATGAGACACCCATCATAGTATAAATCTATTATTTTATTACAGTTCTAATCATCTCAACATTAAAATTCTGAATAGTAGGATAAATTGACGTTGAGGCACCGTTAATTACATCTTGAAATACTATTCTCAACTAATTCAAATCAAGGGCTGGAGATGAAGGATTAACATCCTTAGAATACTCAGAAGTGGTGTCTCCAAGATATTTAAGAACCTTGTCTAAAGATTCTCTATATTCAATGGTTAGAATATTAATGGAATAAACCACAGAAACTAGTTCATTCCGCATCTTTTGATTGTCTATTACAATTGCTTCAACCACTGTAATCATACAAGGTTCAGTTTGAGAAACAACCCTTTTTGTTAACATAACTGCATCACTTTCTTTAAGTCTCACCATTGGAGTTGGTTGATGCGGAAGGAAAGATCTAACCATTGAGCACAACTCTTCCTTAAACATATTAAGGTAAACCTTAGTCACATAATCTGTAGGTACTGGTATGACCACATAATCAGAAGCATGAGATACTATTGGATCAGCTTCAACAGGGTTCATTCCTTCTACTGCATATCCCTTAGAATTAGTTTTCTCATCCTCTGAATTAGGGTACTCCAAACCGAAAGTCACATAGCCTATATCCATTTCCCATTAAGGAAAAAATATATCATCATAGGGAGTATGAATATAAATTATAACCCTTTTTGGCTATTTCTCCCCCTCAATATAAGTTCTCCTCTTAACAGGAGCATTCTTCCTGATGTAAAAAAGTTGTTGCACTGGAGAAACTTGAATTTATTCTTTAACCTGAATTTCCTCATGCATAAGAACATCATGATCTCTCTCTACAATCACAACTAACTTAGGAGAATCAAGGGATTCCAAAACTAGTTCTTATTCTATTAAATTAGTATCATTAGTATTTTTAGGCTCAAAATGATGTATAGTAAGATCAATAGGTCTTGCAACAAGACCATGATCATCATCAGGATGGTCTGATTTACTATCAGATCCAGTACTTCCTTCTTATTCCTCATTATCTCCTTTATATGAATTTTGATCACCAGATTCTTTGTTAACTTATTCATTTTATTCCTCATCTTCATATCCATCATCTTATTCTTATTCCTTATTGTTACTTTCTTCATTTTAATCATTTAACTCCTCATCTCCTTTGCTACCACTTTGAATGATATATTCAACATTTTCTGATTCTTCAGTCTCCTCATCATCTTCATCTAGGAGAGGTTCCTTTGAAGGAAGAGGCCTATGAGGGCTAGTAGGTCTATAGGTCATACCTTCTGGACTTCAAGATATATCCAGGTCACTTCTATCATCAATAGGTTATTCATTTCCTTAGTTTTCCTCATCTCATTTGTCATCATCAGAATAATCAACAACATCATCTAGTCCTAGACTATGATCAACCATGTCTCTTAGACTTGAGGGGTGCTCAAAAATATTGAAATAATCATATATCTTATCATTATCCACAACCCAAAGTCTCTTCTAGGGATTCCAATTTACCTTCATACTCTTAAAAATGAATTTTGTGATGAAAAAACCATCACAGTCAGTTACTGATTCTTCACCCTCATTCACTAAACCTTTAACTTCCATCATTATAGAAATAATCTTATAATAAAACAATGAATTTTTATTGCAGTATGGTTTTATGATCTTATTCATATGAACCATTAAATACCTACCCAAGTTAATCATATGTCCCTTCTGTAACAAGTATATCAAAAATACATCTTGGTATTTCAAGGAGTAAAAATTATCTTTTCTTGGACATAACTGATATTGAATGAACTTGAAAAATAGTCTGCATTCACAATCAATATCTGTTGCTATTGACCTTCTATGAGATCCATTACCAGTAAGATTAAACAAAGATTACTCATAACTAAAAATATCACTAGGTGGAGGTTAACTTACCTAATGACCTTCAAACACACCCTCATGGGGTATCCTCAATCATTCTACTCACTGCTTGGATGAAAAGGAAATTATTCTTCTATTTACTATAGACTTAATCCAAAATACCTCTAAGCCTTCGAGAATAAATTCCGCATACAGATAGAACTCATGCACTAGCCTTGTGTAAAAATGTATTTTGTTATTGGAGAACCACTCCAACCATCCTTTTGTTTAAAATACACTCAACAAGAGATACTTACATGTTAGTAACAATTTGGCATCCACTTCTTTCTCTAGGGTGATGATTCAGATAGAAAGTTCAGGATGGATAGGTTTTGGTTTAGGTTCATTGGATTCACCTTTCTGCTTCTTAGAAGGATGAAACTCATCCATATACTTCTCATATACACACTTAACTTGATCCATTGGTGAGATTTGAGGGTTTCAGGTTCAAAGGATAAGGGAAGGAATTTAGTAGAGAAAGGTTTGAAGGAAAGAGTGTGAGAGAAGTAGTGTGAGAGTAATAAAAGGAGTTGAATCAACTCTAATTTTATCATTTAGGGATTTAGAATCCAAAAATAAGAAATGTGGTAAAAATAAAATGAAACAAATAAAACAACATCATTTGAACTTCTAGACAGAGAAATGAAAAAGTAGATCGGTGAGCCACATCGGTGAGTCCTATCGGTGATTCCTTAAAATTAAATCATTCCTAAATCATGTCTGACGTATCTAATTATTTTAGAATTTATAGGCTTACTAATAATAGCAGCAAGCTGATGTTCAGTGGTAATGAATTCAAGAGTTATATCACCTTTATGATAATGATATCTCAAAAAGTGTTCGCTTACATGAAAGTTCTTTGTTCTTGAATGATAAACTAGATTCTTAGAAATATTAATAGAACTTTTATTGTCATAGTTTATAGGGACATGCCTAAACTAATATCCATAATCTAGTAATGTGTGTTTCATCTAGAAAAAATGAGGACAACAACTACCATTAACTATGTATTTAGCTTCTGCAGTAGATAATGCAATTTTTTTAATACCCTATGAAACTAGAGACTTGCCCAAAAAGAGACATGTTCTAGAGGTACTTTTTCTATCTAACTTGAAACTATCAAAGTCAGCATCATAATAACTAACTAAGTCAAATGGTTGTCCTCTAGGATAGAACAATCCTAAGTTTATAGTATACTTGAAGTATTTGAAAATTCTTTTAACAATAAGAAGGTGTGACTCTTTAGGGTTTTCCTGAAAATGAGCACACATACATACACTAAACATAATATCAAGTCGACTAGCAGTTATGTAAAGAATACTTCAAATCATACCTTTGTAATTGGTTTGATCCACTGATTTTCTATTTTCATCATGATCCAATTTACATTTAGTACTCATAGGATTATCACAAATTTTAGTTATATCCATATTAAAACATTTTAAAATATATTTTGTATATTTAATTTGATTTAAAATAATTCCTTCATTATTTTGAAATATTTTAAAACTAAGAAATAATTTTAGTTCACCCATTAAACTCATTTCAAATTCATTTTACATAATTTTTGAAAAATCAAAACATAAATAATTTTTAGAAGATCCAAAAATAATATCATCAAAATATATTTGAATAAATAAAACATCTTTAGAAATTATTTTTATAAAAATAGTAGGATCATAATTCCCTTTATAAAAACCTTTATAAATAATAAAAGTGTTGAGCCTATCATACCAAGCTATTGGAGCATATTTTAATCTATACAAAGATTATTTTAATTTAAAAACATGATTTGGAAAATGAGGATTTTTAAAACTTGGGGGTTGTTCAAAAAAACATTATCAACTATATACCCATTTAGGAATGCACTTTTTACATCCATTTGATAACGTTTAAAGTTAAAATGTGTGACATAAGATAGCAGGATCCTAATGGATTCAAGCATAGAAACATGTAAAAAGGTTTCTTCATAGTCTATTCCTTCTTCTTGACTATAACCTTGTGCAAATAATATAGCCTTATTTATTACTATAGTTCCAGCCTCATCCACTTTATTTCTAAACAACCATGTAGTGCCTATGGTCAAGGTGTCTTTGGGTCTATCAAAAAGTTTCCAAACTTTATTTATTTGAAACCAATTCAATTCTTCTTGTATAACTGTTACCCAAAATTCATCATTGATTGCATCATTGATCCTTTTATGTTCAAGTTGTGACAAAAGGCTTGATTTTCAACCTGATTTCTTAGAGAATCTATAGTATGTGTCCCCTTATCTAAGTCTCCGACCACAAAATCTAAAGTATGATTCTTAATGTTTCTAACAGATCTAGAAAAAATATGGTCTAGTTATTTCAAGTTCTTCTATTAGTTCTAGTTCACTATGATCAGAATCTGGAAATTTTCCAGAACTGGAATATTTTGATGCTTGCATAACAGCAGATTCAGAAGGTTTAGAATTCAAGTTAATATTTGACGAATCATCCTTAATATTTTCTATGGAGTTCTTAGGTTCATGTGGATCTATTTCATCAAATTTAACATGTAAAAATTCTTCTACACACTTGATTATTTTATTGAAAACTCTATAGGATTTTATAGAAGTTGAATAACCTAGGAAAATTCCTTCATCACTACTGGATGAAATGTCACAACTTGTCCCTTAGGGACCATGTCGTGACTACCCCAAGCTCACCTCCCAAAGTCCAAGGGCTGGTGACTAGCACAAAAGGCATTATCCCACAAGAAGGAGGCATTTTCCTAAGTACCTGTACACACACACACAAATACGAGCCAAAGGTACTAGAAAGTTAAAGCCAAGGAAACCATGCATGCAATATACTAAGTAAAACACAACCATAGTACAACAAAAATTAAAGTATAGGGTGGAAGCTCAGAATTTTATACAATCCCACCAAAAGAAAAATAGAACAAAAGTAAAACTCCAAGTCCCAGAAGCTCATCCACCGGTAAGCCTACCTAAAGGGTAGGTGAAGGGTAATTGCCTGAAGCTGTAGAAGTGCACCTTGTCTCTCTGATCTCACTAAACACCACCAGGATTTGGTCCTCCCTATACTCTATCAAAGCGTTGGTCGTCTGCACAAGACACAACATGTGCAAAAAAAGACTGTGTATGGGTGAGTAAAATAATACTCAGTAGGGGACCCTAAAACCACAAAGGTAAAACACAAGAGAAAACCCACAAAGGAATGCACAGTCAGATCTACTCAGGTATATGCCCATTTACATACCATGAACATCTATATATATATATTCATCTCAACCACTAAGAAAACATTTGTTCCCAACCACACAACCGATTTCAGGATTCTCATTGAAGGATCAAGACATAACACATAAACTAGGATATCCCACTCCATGATATCAGCCATCCCTAATGGAACTCATTCGAGAGATGCACTCCATCAGGTACAATCCTAAAATTCCAAATGGTATATCTGAGAGAACATGCTCTATTGGGAAAATTCTACTAGATCTGACTCTATTTCTCGGAACAGGAAGTCTAGTCATCACATCCTTTTGCTTGATGCAAGAATAAGGAAAATCATGTGAAGAGGCCTTATCTTCATTACTACCCTTAGTTGAGGGAGTACTACTCTAGACTAACCTACGATACCTCATTCGCTCTTATAAGGAGTGACCCGTACCACAGTCCATTGAGGGATCACTAACTCCTACCTATGTATCAATCACTTCAAGTGTAGGGCCCCACTCCTTGTAACTATGTGCTGCAGTCGAGGGAGATCTAACTCCTATAGAGGAACCACTCCCCATCACTAATTGAAAGGGGGGGGGTATGACTCTATAAGTTAGGACCCTCACCCTGGTTCTTCCAGGGGAGTACTACTCATGATGGACCCACACCTTAAATCGACAAGGGAGTACAAATTCTTATATCGAGAACCCACTCCCTAACTGGTAGGGGAGTACCACTCAGTGACTAGAGGAACCACAACCTGTTAATATTGGGGAGTACTGACTCTTTCACTTTGTTCTCTATGGGGGACCTATACTATATTACATTAGGGGAGTACTGACCCCAGGATAGAGGACCCGCTCATGGGCATGGTAGGGGAGTATTAAATCTATCAGTTTGTTTGATATGGGGGACCCACACCCTAGTACGTTAGGGGAGTACTAGCCCCAGGTTAGAGGACCTGCTCCCTGGCATGATAGGGGAGTAACGATTATGTCATAACACCGTGTAAGGAGGACCCACACCCTAGAATGGCAGGGGAGTACCAAATCCTACAATAGAATACCCACTCCCCACACGGTAGGGGATTATCGACTCTACATGCATTAGGTATAGAGGACCTACGCCCTAGTCCAATAGGGGAGTACCAAATCCAATGATAGAGGACCCACTCCCTAGAATGGCAGGGGAGTACCAACTTTTCCTTGAACGAACTTCTCTAAGAAACCACACTCTAAAAAATGGGGAGTCCCATATCTACTAAATTTGAGGGATAAGAATTACCCTGACCTTGATTAATTAAGGGATTAACCATCCTAACATCCCATCATAAGAATCACCTTGATTCTTCTCAAAGTTTGCTCATACTGGGAGAGCCTACTCTTCAAAACAAATAGGACATCCACTAACTTTCTCAAAAACTCACTTAGATTATCTCAAAATTACCTTATCGTCCCAAGGGTCTCAACACTACAAACAGATCATCAAACAAATGCTATGTTTAGAAGATATTGGTGTTTTTCCAAAAAGGGGTTGGTGGGGTCTGGGTAAGGTCCGACCTAACCCTACACAGGGTCCACCGAACTAACATAACCTGGCCTGGGTCTAGCCTGGTTTGTCCTGTTGGTCCGTGGGTCTGGCCTGACCTAATGGGACGTCTCGCGCCTTTCCTAGTCCACCATAAGTGGACCGACCTATGGCTGGCCAGGATGCGACTGGAAGTCGTGTCTGACACCCCCTGCCCTGTGGGTCGTTCACGGGGCCAGCTTCCCAGCCGCATGTGAGACGACGTGGTGCCATGTCTATATTGCATCGATACAGCCGGGTGGCCATGTCTTCCCACTGCTAACCGCTGGCACGGAAGTCGGTGGCTCCTTCCACACCACTGTGACCCTAGCTGGCCATAGAGGTTCCTTCTGGCACACCGCCATGGGACACCGCCACCCGCCCACAGCTGTCGCTGGTACCAGATCGCCGGTGGGTTCTTCCATGGACCATTGGGTCCGCTTTGATGGTCCATTCTTCATGCCGCTTGCACTTATGGCCTCTTGGGGATTCCCTTTTCCCTACTGTTGGTTCCAAAATATGTGTGGAGGAAAAGAAAATGAAAAGAAGAAATTAGTTCCATAGAGGCTGCCTCACAAAGCCAATTCGCAGAGCCCCACAACACTGTACCTGACGCAAAGTCCCCCCCCTCATGGGTGCCATGAAGTAAAGAGGAAGCAGGCTCTGCGATTCACTTGATGTTTGCGAAGCTGCTGTGAAGAAAAGAGGCGGGAGGCTCCGCGATCTGCCTAATGTTTGCAAAGCTTCCATGAAGAAAAGAGGCGTGAGGCTTTGCAGTTACGAAAAAGCGACATGTGGCTTCGTATCGAGTGATACCTACTTCACGCTGCCTCTTTCCTATTAATATCGGGATTCCCTCGAGCCCATAGGACGTATACTCCAAACTTTCACCTTCTTAACTCTCAAATCGTCAAGCACTTTCTGCTCTGTAAAAAATGATCTCTTCAAGGTACTTTAGCATCGCGAAGTGCCTTTACCTTGGCTTAAACACACCCCCTATTCAAGAAGGGATTCCCTTCATGAAGCCCATGGGCCATCGCAAAGTAAGAATATCCCTAAGGGGAATTGGGTATTCAAAAGGCAATCATGTTTCGCAAAGTACCCTCCATGCACATGTGATTCACATGTTAAGGTAGGGTCACTGTTCTTCACGAGGCACAAAGCTTCACCATGTTATGATTTGCAAGGTGCCCTTGCCTCACAAAGTCCTGATTTTCGAAACCCTTTCTTCTTCACAAAGCACCTTCCATGTGCACCTATACCCTATACCAAGGAAATTCCATTCCACTTTGCAATGCAGACCCCTTCACGAAGCCCCTCTCTTACACAGGGCACCAAAGCTTCACGAGGCCTCTTCCTGTGAACCCCTTTTCTCCGAAAAACCTTTTCTCATACGACCCTCCAAGTATATATGAAGTTATTTTAAAGTCCCTTGGGTGGTGATTTACATTTCATTACTTATCCTTATGCTTCTTCGCATAGGCATGATAACGACTATTACTTCTTCGCATGGCCACGCTAACGTGGTCCCTTCAATGGATCACTCCACGACACCCCATAACCATGGAATTGATGATGATTACCCTTCCCCAAGGGTGGAAATGCATCAATTATGTATGTCCTAGGGGTACGAAGAGAACCCGCCTCGTCCGAGATGCAAGACGTTAAACTGCCAAGCACCATCGTCCTCAGCTCACGACGTTAAACTATGACCTCACCCCATGCACTTTATGTGGGGTGCCCCATCTCGGATATTCTCTATGCCCAATCATCTTCACGAAAGTGATATCTTACTCACATGTAATGAGATCCTCTTTGTTGGAGCAGCGCTTGTCCGTCGGGAAGGGCAAACACCTTAGTGTAATCCCCTAGCCTTTATTTCAGGAGGTAGCATTCCTGATCCTCCTCTCTTCTTTGGTGACCGAGACCAGAGGAGAGATGGGCGCCAAGACCTTCATTATCCTATCCGTCTCCCATTGGTCTTTGTCACCACCCGATCATCTATCATGGAGTAAGTCCCAATCTCCATCTCTAGGGGATTCTAACCATGCATAAGCCCCTATTTTCTCCTTGGGATGCCAACCAAGCATAAGCCCCTGTTTCCTAACTAGGATTCTAACCACTCATAAGCCCCTATTTCCTCTTTGGGCTGCTAACCACATGTAAGACCTGCTTCCCTTCCCACAGACACACCTTTCACGATGTGATTTTCA
Source organism: Viscum album (assembly GCA_963277665.1). NCBI lineage: Eukaryota > Viridiplantae > Streptophyta > Magnoliopsida > Santalales > Viscaceae > Viscum > Viscum album. The sequence continues at coordinate 282,342,114 of OY728151.1, read as the reverse complement.
GGTCTTTTCTACCTCTTGTTTCACACACTGAGCATGACTCACGTGGGTTTAGAGTAATCATTGACCATGAAATCCTCTTCGAGGTGCTCTAGATTATAATCCCCACACATCTTACGAACTACGAGGAATTCAATCCTTGCCAAGGCAAGGTACGTAGGAAGCCTCTCTGAGGTTTAAGCCCAACACCTATTGGTCCTGACCCCCTTCACGTCGGTTCCCAAACACCATTCAAAAATATGTGGACTTTGATCCTTGCCAAGGCAAGGTACGAAGAAAGCCTCACTGAGGTTCAATCCCAACACCTATTGGTCCCAACCCCCTTCACATCGGTTCCCAAACACCATTCCAAACTATGGAGACTTTGATCCTTGCCAAGGAAAGGTACGTAAGAAGCCACCCTGAGGTTCAATCCCAACACCTATTGGTCCCGACCCCCCTTCACGTTGGTTCCTAAACACCATTCCGAACTACGGGGACTTTGATCCTTTCCAAGACAAGGTACGTAGGAAGCCTACCTGAGGTTCAAGCCCAACACCTATTGGTCTCGACCCCCTTCACATTGGTTCACCAACACCTCCTCTGAACTACGGGGACTTTGATCCTTTCCAAGGCAAGGTACTTAGGAATACTCCCTGATGTTCTAGTCCAACACTTATTGGTCCCAACACCCTTCATGTCGGTTCATAAACACCTCCTAAGAACTATGAGGAATTTGATCCTTTCCAAGGAAAGGTACGTAGGAAGCATCCCTGAGGTTCAAGCCCAACACCTATTGGTCCCGACCCCATTCACATCGGCTCAACTTAATCCTAGAATATGTTAAACTATACCCATACTAATCTATGTGGTCTTTGATCCTTATTTCCTAGGAAAGGTACATATAAATCTTCCATGAGGTCCAACCCCAATCAACGATGAGCCGTTTTAACCCCCAATCTATGGCAAGCCATTGTAAACCCCAACCAATGGTAAGCAGTTGGAATCCCAATCAGCAGTAAGCCATTGGAACCCCAATTAGTAGTAATTCGTTGGAACCTGAACCAATGGCAAGCCATTGGAACACCAATCATTGGTAAGCCATTGGAACCCCAATCAGTGGTAAGACATTATCAACCTCAACCAGCAGTAATCCATTGTAGTCCCTAATCGATGGTAAGACATTGTATTCCCCCTTCATTGGGTCCCACATCTCTGGTCCACCCCACAAGCATCAGACCAACCTGGGTTGCTAACCACACGCAATCCCCAACATTTTATTGGGTCGTTGTCCTCTGCATACAACTCAATTCTATGCCCCATCCTAAACTACATGGATTTTGGTTCCCCACCATAGGGATACGTAGGAATCCTCCATAAGGTTCAAGCCCATAACCTATTTCTAATCGTGTTCTTTATCCCTTGAGACTATGTGTTTCGAGAAGGTCATGCCCTAACCCGGAGGTTCCACTTCATCCGGGTCCCATCCATACAGATTGCCTCCTCAGGTGTCCCATCACCCTGCCGAACTATGTGGACTTTGATTACCTGCCACTGAGATACATAGAAAGTATCTTTGAGGTTCAAGCCCAATACTACCATCACCTTCACGATGGCTCCATCTCATTCCCCCACCACTTCATTCAACTCTCCATCATCTATCTTGATTCTCACTCGGGCCACCACATCCCGGTGAAATCATGTCACCCACTTTCTTACTACTCCTAGCAGAAACTGGGTAACTAAACACGCGTTAGTCCTAGCATTATTATTCCCTCTAGGGGTTTCAACCACCTGATCTGCTTCCATCCATGTTCTGATCAGTCCAATCTGTCTTCTGTAGATGTTAAACTTGGTGAATACCTTGTGTTAAACATGGGAAGCTAAGAAAAACCTTAGAGACATGTTTATGGAATATAATTTCCTATATTAGACATGGGATGAATTGTGCTTTCATGCCCTCTAGAACCCCTATCATAAGGGGAAGAAACCCAGATGTGATAGTGTTCCTGTGTCTATACACGGCAGTGATTTCCAATGTGACTACTCCCCCGACTGAAGGTTGATGCCCTGAACGGACCCCTTGGAATGTCCTGACAGAATCAGTGTAATTAGCTGGTGTCCATGAAGACGTGGCACTAGGAAGAGTTTCACGACCAACGACTTAATCTTTAAAGGATACCCAGACTAGGTAACGAGTTATGAGGAGGAATACACAAAAGAAGGAACCGACATCCCATCATCCTATTTCGATCAAGGAGAAAACGTCTTTGAACAAGTGACAGATGTAGCCCACCTTTGGAAAGGGAGAATGTGAGGCAATAGTTGCGCATCCTCCTCATGGATTTGCGCCCCAACTAAAGTGTCAGAAACAGAAATGGTGAACCCGATGTGAATTTATTCTCCTCAATGGGGAGATTAGTAGAGTTCGAGACATCAGTGGACTAGCATGTCACCAGATCTAGTTATACGGTGCCAGGTACCACCAAGAAAATAGTGGGCCTAGTGTGAAACTCACCAAAAGTTGTGGCAGTTGAACATTGGAAATCCTAGTCTATGACGTTGTCAGCGTGGATCCTTCTTACCAGCCGTGGAATACGGAATGGAGTTGGGACATTGGACATCGATTTCCTTTTTTTTCTAGCACTAATAGTTTAATCTCCCAGCCTTCCATGGTCCAATATTTCGTATCAGGAAACCGATCGTTACCCACCTACTGACGCAGGGGCATGGGAAACATCATCATTGCAATCCCGCAAAGCCTCATTTCCCCCATGGAAGCCTCCACATCCACAGCTATTGAGTGCCCACACCCCATCTCCATGTCTGAGTTCATTCAACGAAGGGTGATAAATGACCTCATTCACCGATATGTGGAGGAGGGGATTATCCAGACTTGGGATCTGGCACATCAGGACTTAATGGAATCTGCACCTCGTCACCACCGCTGCCCCCAAGGGCTGTGTAGCGATCCACTACTCGCCACTCTGAAGTACAACCATTTTGGGAGCCTCTCCCCATAATGCTTTGATGACTCCTTCCCCTACGCAGATGAGGTGAGGGATTTCCAGGCTAGCCTGGCCAGGATCCCGTTCCAAGGGATCCCAAGGAGGGCTCCCACTAGGCCGCGTCCGTGCTTCCATCTGGCCCCAGGGGATGAGGATCATGTAAGCTATACACTTGCACCCCTGGCCCTAGCCTGGTTGACCCGAAGCCAGTGTTGGGCGTAGGCTGAGGATGACACCCACCGAGGGGCGTCAACATCAATGAATACCGTGGATCATACCAGCAATGACGTATACCATCAGTTCCTTGCCTATTCCATGTAGGGGCATGCAGTTGCCTGACCCGAATCGAGGCCCCAACTGCCCCATGGCTAGGCTGGTTCGACTCTCCTGATCACCGATATGGGTGGTTCCCACCATGGGATAACCCATGGAAACGACACCCTGTACAGAGGTCCTCCCCGTACCATCAACAATGGGAGAACAGGTCCGTCCTGCTCCCAAGTTCAGTATGGAGGTCCTCTACATGCCAACTTCAATCCAGATGAGGGTTCTCCTCACTATAGTGATGCTCAGTATAGAAGCCTTCTTCACACCCATGACCTCAGGTATGGAGTCGTTCCTCCTATCATAGGTCAACGGTGTGAAGACATTATACGTCCAGTTAATCTACATCATGGGGGACTTCCCCTTTTCCTTACTTCTGTTGATGAAGGTCCTCCTCATCCCAGCAACTAGAGAAGTGGAGGATTTTCTCACTTCATAAACACCCAGTACAGAGGTCTTACCCATGTTCTGCTCAGCCAGTACAAGGACCCTACTCGTATCAAAACTATTAGGGGACACAAGCATGAAGGCCCTACCCGTGTTCTGCTCAGCCAGTACAAGGACCCTCCTCATACCGACACTGTTAGGGGACATAATAATGGAGGTACTACCAATGTTCACACTAGCTCTAGTAGAGGTCCTACCCACTCCGGCACTTCCCGCGGAGATCCTCTTCACACGTCAGCCAGTGGACATAGAGGTCCTCCTCCTGTTCCCTTTGAAATATTTCTAGGTTCTCCTCGCACCCCAGCCCACTCAAATATATGTTCTCTCCGCCCTAGTACCAATTCAGCTGAAGGACCTCCTTAAGGAAGAAATATACCCTGTCCCAAAGACTCATCCCAGGGTAGGATGACATGTCATCACCGCTATAAAAAGAATGCTGGGAAGATCCAGAATGATATTAAACCTATCTTCTTCTCAGATTCTGAGGTGAAATATGATTCGACAATGGAACACTCGCCTCGATCCTCTATGTCAAGGGCTGGGGCAGGGACGAGGTGTATCAGCCTCGTACTTACAGAATGTGAGGTTCACTAGATCCCTACCTACCTCCACAGATACATCTAAGAGGAAGAGAATTTGGCATCTCCCTACGGTCTGACCGTGCAATTTCCACCATCATCACCAAGAGCACTCTCAACCTCGACCAGAGATCATAGAGAGTTATTTTGGGGAATGATGGCGAATGAGAAACAACATGGTCCACCACCAGCAGTCGTAGTCCCTATGCCAAAAACTATGGTCACCAGCTCATCTTATCACAATGTGTTGGCTAAGTCAGTGCAATCTTCGTAGGATAGCCCGAGATGCGGAGGTTTGTTAGCCCACTCACCGTATTCTCCACCATCCAGCCTACCATCTTAGCGGTCCTCTTTAGTACCTCTACTGGTTCCACAACTGCCTCTATTTGATAAGTGGGGAAACCAAGGGATAGACCCCAAGTTTGAGTTTAGAAGTCTGTGGTACATTCCTGCAACATACCATTTCTTGGAGATGTGTTGGACAGTTGCAACACCGAATTTCAGGGCACCAGAAGCACTCACCAAAGAGGAGGTTGGATACTTTTTCCAGACCCTCTTGGTGAATCACTTTCGTCTTTTTCATTGATGAGTGGCGTACCCCAAGAGTCAGGCACACTTCAAAGACTTTGGTCAACAATGCTGTTTGATCGATTTGGTCACACTTCCCGTGGCCCAATTCCCCGAGTCACCAGCCCACCATAAGACCCTTCAGAAATGATTCGTTCAGATCTTTAAAGTGATCTACATGATAATCAATGAGGCTTCCCCCCCATGTTCATATCTGTGGTTGGGATCAGTATGCGGACCTCCATTTTAGTTTTATCCATTGCTAGCCTAACTTTCTAGGTGATATCGAGGATATTCCTCCATGTAGAGTCGCAGTTAACATGGTTGATTTATCAAAGGAAGAGATAGAGACATAACTCCTTTGAGAAAACATACCCCCTGGGGGAGTGCCACAAATTCTGGACCCATCAGGAAGGGTTACTCACCAATAAAGAAATCTTAAGGGTCTTCCCGTTCCCACCGAGGCATTGGTCCTCAATCAAAATCTCAATAAGGGTAAGAATCACCTCAGAGCCATCAAACCCTCTGACCTGTCTGGATTAGTACAAAAGGTGGAGGATGATCCTGAAAAAGTCATGTTTCTTCAACAGCTCATAGAGAATAAGAAGATGGTCAATGAACTCCTTGATGAGCATGCCACGAAGAAACAACTAGACTACGGTGATCCTCAGATGGGGAAGTAGGGGCATGCATAAATTCCCCCTGATGAATTTCCTCCAGGTGACTCTAACCATCCTTCCTATGCAGACATGGTAGAGGGTGGAACTTATGGAAAGAGGGTGTAGTATGTGTGTCCAAATCCACTTGAGTGACATGACAATCCACGGGACCCAGATCAGGTTCCTCCAGCCACTCTTCAGGTCATCCCACTAGCCGCTCCATGAGTTACTGGGCCTACTAATCACGTTGAAGAACCCTTCAATGCACTGGTGGTTAGGGATCCCTATCAAGACATGAACCCCTGCTTAGATGATTCAATGATGACACTCATTGCCCGCCTCGAAGCATTGGAGACTCGACAGGTGGAAATCCTGCCTGATGGTAAGTCATATATTGCATGGGTGGACTATATGCCAGTACCCTCAGGTTTCAGAAATCCTAACTTTTCCCCCTTTAATGGGATGAGTGAACCACTGCATCATTTGGCCCATTACATCTCAAGGTGCGGACCCATGTTGGTAACTCCAGCACAGCAGGAGACCGCCAAACTCTGATGCTTGTATAGACATTGGAAGGACCTGTATTTGTCAGGTAGAACCAACTACCAATCGGGTCAGTAGCTGGTTGGGAAGATATTCGTATGAAATTTCTTTACCAGTTTAGTTCCACCACTCGAAAGATGAGTATCGAAGACCTATTCAAATGAAAAAAAGGCCTGATAGGCACGTCGCAGACTTTTTCACCTAGTGAAAAAAACTCACTTACCCTCTTGACATGCCACTGACTTAGGAGAAAATGCTGAAGATGTGTGAGGGGAATGTCAAGATAGAACTGGCCCCCTATCTGATTACCTAGAATTACCCTGCGGGATTCTGATATTTCTCTAATAAGTCCAAGCTCCTAGATGAAACCTTACCGCCGGCCAGACAGGCATGACCATTGCCTCCTGTAATTCCCGCAAGAAGGGCCTCTAAGGCTGAAACCACCGGGATGGCCCAAATAGAGGCCCATAGGAAATTGGAGTTATTAATAGTAGAGCCACCTCCATATCCTTACAGTGGCCCTCCATCTTAGGCGCATCCTCCGGCCCAGCAGTACCTACCACAAAATCGATTGGCGCCCCTGCATAACGTGCTGCCACCACCCAGGCGAGATAACCAGCCTCCACCTGCATGATAGTCTCCTCCAGCTCGTAGTTAGGGTCAGGCTCCCAGAGCCCCTTACCAGATAGGAGAAGTTGGATCTAATCATTCAACAAGACTCATGTCCTCGGTTATTTTCGAATCACCTTGGAACATGGAATTGTATGATTGCCTGAATGTAGGAGACCTTAAGAGGCAGATCTCACTGATTTCCCCGACTACTTCCCCTATCACCAGATCCTGGGGAACACCCTCAAACAGTGCTATGTATTTAAAGAATGGATTTAAGACAAGGTTGAAAACAACATAGTCAGGTTGGGCCCAGCTCAAGCATAAGTGGCGTGTGTATTTGTGAATCCAAATAATGATAATGATAGCATAGGTGAATGACATCAGGTTTCCAACCACGGGTCCCAGAAGTATAATGAATGGATGGATCATAAGGTGGTCACCCGTGCCCATGGTATTATCTGTGCACATCTAAATTTACCTGAACCATCAGAAGACGCTGTGTCACCCATAGCCAGTACCACTGCATCAACGACTCAATCGTCCTCTTCCTAGAAGATAAAGCATCATCGATTCTAGGGAAAACAAAGCCTCCCACTGTTATCGTCATCATCCCGTACTCTCAGTTACTTCATAACCCTAAAGATGGAGGTTCCCCCCAGAATCCATATGGTGGTGGAGGATTCTTTAGGTGAAAGTAAAGGGTATGCCTCAATTAACACTTAAGAGATGGTAAACCCCTACATAGTTTTGAAGGCGAGGAGTGCCAAGCGGATCCTCCCAATGTTCCCAGTCCTCTCCAGTGTCGACGGATCCATGGAAATATGGGTCATCGGGGTGCCTCGGTCAGTACTTCCATCTAGGATGTGCATGCCACCAAAACCAGACAGTAGGCCCAACACAGATCTCAGCACGCACATCCTTCTCATTTGATGTCATTAGGCCTGCCTTCACCGCCGTTTGTGCTACTAGATCAGGTAGAGATGTCCTGACCACACCGGGATCATCCATGCTCCATTACGGATCGGTATCAGTCATATGGCCCTCATCTGGTAGTCACTCCACAGGCTTCATCCAGTGAGCAGCGGGACATTCCCAGCACCAGTTAGCCGTCGGTCCAGACAACAGGGCCCGCCATACCTCTTGTCATAGAGTGACCTCCTATAATCAGAAGCTCACACCTGGCATGGAAGTATGATGTCCTCAAGAATCTTTCTAGAATTCTAGCAAGGCTCTCTATCCTTGAGGCTCTTATCCTGTCAGCAAATATTTGTGAATCCCTCGCTGAGACTTTAATAAGTCCCATCCAGTTCGAGACAGAGGTAGCAGCCACATAAGTCTTCCATGGTGAGGCAATCAAACATGCTGAATGTCAGGACATCATCTCATTCTATGGATAAGATGAAGGCTCTCCCATGTAAGGGAACATCTACCCACTGCACATCACCATCCATTTTAATGGCATGGAGATTCATCACTATGTTTTCGACATAGGTTCTGGGATCGACCTAATCCCAACTCAGACACTGTGAAAATTAGGGCTATCTGAGGATGATCTGAGTCCCTTCAACCTGAAAACACAAGGTTATGATAGGAAGGAATAGACACCAGTTGAAAAAATACACCTGAAGACCCAGTTCAGTGGTATGGTATCCATCACCGAGTTTACGGTTGTCTCTCAGGACACCACCTACAATGCATTGATGGGCATGCCATGGATCTAACTGCATGCGACAGTCCCTTCATCGTATCACCAGTACCTTAAGTACCCCCTTAATGGTAGAGTGGACATAATACAAGGTGAAATGTCTTCATTTTACTCTTTTTAAGCCCTCTATCTGGATGCCGACTATTACAAGAGAAAGTACAAGCAGATTCAGGCTAGCGAGGTTGAACACATGCCAGCTGCAACCGACCTGCGGACAGATCTAGATGATGCTTACATTTTTCTGATCCATCAATTGGAGGCTACGACTCCAAATATGGGGCAATGCATTGTTTTCTTTGGAAAGAGGGGGGAGCACATTCCCAAGTCTAAGTGATGCCGGAAGATCACCTCATATTCTAACACAAATCAGGATCAGGTGATCCCAGATCCCTCTACCCTTATAAGGTATCAGGATGTCCACCCCATAGAAAATGAAATACACCATACTTGTTTGTTTCACCGGGATGAGATAAACTGGATCAAGCCGAGGAGCCACTATTTCTTAAATATCATCAAGAATGGCCCTTTGGGCTGAAGACCAGATGTGATCAGATCAACAAATTTAATTATAATGGAATCTATAGTACAGGAGTCCCTCGATGTAGTGTCTACTACCGATCAGGCTGGTACCAGTCTCCCATCGGGATCTGTTGACTCATAGGAGACTCCTCTCACCAAGGACCCCTCTTCCATAAGTGGAGAAGAGGATCGAAGAGGGTGTCTCTACCATGGTTGATGAATTGGTACAGGTGACCCTCGATAGCGAGACAGACCCAAAACCAACATTGATCACTGCCGCTATGCCTATCGAATAGAAATAATAGCAAGTGGAATTCCTGAAACAACATCATGATGTATTTAGCTAGAGTTAAAATAAGATTCCAGTACTAGATCCCTAGGTAGCTATCCATTACCTCAGTCTCCTGACAAATCACCACTGGTTTAAGAAGACTCCCAAAAAGATGCACCCTTCTCATAGTGCTATGGTCGAGATTGAAGTTTATAAGCTCATCAGAGCCAATTTCATCAAGGAGGTCCAGTACTCCATATGGTTATCCAACATTGTTCCAACAAGGAAGAAGAAAAAACATATCAGGGTCTGCATCGACTTCCGGGATCTCAACTGTCACTATCCAAAGAATGATTTTCCCCTCCCTATGATGGAATTGTTGATTGATTCCACTGATGGGTTCCAAGACCTATTCTTTATATATGGGTACTTCAGGTATAACTATATTCGAATGGTCCCTGAGGATGAAGAGTTTATAGCCTTTGAGGAACCATAAGGTACTTTTTGTTACCAAGTTATACCCTTCAATCTAAAGAATGTAGGTTCCACCTATCAATGTTCCATGCATTGCATATTTAATCCGTTTCTCAGGAAATTGGTGGAATGCTACATGGACGATCTGGTGGTCAAATCTTGCCAATGTCAAGACCATCTCAAATATCTTGAGTAAGTGTTCAGCTTCCTTCGTTCTCACCACCTGAAGATGAAACCATTAAAGTGTGACTTCAGGGTTACCTCCGGAAAGTTTCTCAGCTTCATTTTTAGATACATGGGCATTGAGATCGACCTAGAGAAGATAAAGGCCATTATCCAGATGTCTCCCCCGAGAAAAATTCGGGATCTTTGTGGATTTTAAAGACATTTGGCCTACATATACCGATTCATTGCAAATTTTTCCATCAAGTGTAAGACCTTCTCATAGCTCATGAAGAAAGGCACTGTCTGCCAATGGGATGAAGAATGTCAGACTGCTTTCTAGGAAATCAAGTAGTATCTGCAATAGCCCTCGGTCCTAATGCCACTTGTTTCCAGAAAGCTGCTGGTCCTTTATGAGACCACCCTGGAATGATCCCTCAATGCCCTTCTTTCCCAGAAGAACAATGAAGGGACAAAGAATAGTCTCTATTATCTCAGCCACATGATCCACGATATAGAGACCAAATACTACCCTATCGATAAGAGCTGCCTTACACTAGTATTCATAGTATAGAAATTGTGACATTACTTGCAGCACCACAAGGTACAAATGGTGTCCCAGGTGGATCCTTTGAAGTACATCCTAAACCACCCAATGTTGACAGTCCATATAGCTTGGTGGGTAGTGATCCTATAGTATTTTGACATTAGGTTCATCCCTCAGAAGGCTATTAAGGGTCAAGCATTGGCAGATTTCCTCACCGTCCATCCAACTCCAGCAGACCAGTCTCCAGACCTTGATTTTCCTGATGAGACAATCATATCGGTAGACCAAGCCATTCCATGCTGGAAAATTCACTTTAATGGTGCTTCTAGAAGCCCTACTAGCAGAAGACTCAATGACCCCAGGCTCAATAGAGTAGGCCTGGGTATTGTCCTCATTACCCCAGTACAAGACATCCTTCCATATTCATTCCTTCTATCAGAAGGCTGCACCAAAAATGAGGCGGAGTACTAGGCTCTCATTACTAGCCTCAAGTTGGCCCTCAAGATTGATGTTCTCCACTTGAACGTGAAAGGGGACTCTGAACTAGTCATCAAGAAAATCAATGGTGACTATGTCGTTATAAAGATAGAACTTGTTCCACTATTGGAACACACACTCCAGCTGATGTCCTAGTTACCATCTCGGTCAGAAGTTACTCATGTCCCTCGATCAAATAACAGTCGAGATGACGCTTTATCTAGCCTAGATATATCACTTATAGATCCTGAATAGGATGATTTGGTTATCCACATGGCACACCAGAGGGTCATCACACTCATCACTTCAGATGACGATGATATCCTGAAAGCAAGCCACCTTACCACCATCACCTCCATGTCAGGACCTCCAGGTCCCCTAGATGCAGTGATTGAAATGACTCCCTATTGGAGAAACTCCTTCGTCAAGTACCTCCAAAAAGGTAATATCCCAGTATATCAATCTGAGCACAAGAAAATCCAACTCTGTGTGTGGTATTTTACCCTCTAGAGTGGTCCTGTACTTGAACAAATCCTCAAAAAGCATGGGTTTGATGGGGTTATACTCCATTTCATTCAAGGAGTTGAGATTTCTCAAGTCATGTAGGAGGTTCGTGCCGGTTCTTGTGAGGATCATCAGATTGGGATGAAACTGTCTCACTAGATCTAGAGACTGGGATATTTTTGGCCCTCTATGATTCGTGACTACATCAAGTTTTCCAAGAGGTTCCTTGCATTCCAAATTCATTCCAGTTTTTGCATTAGTCTCTAGATCCTCTCTACACTACCAAGTACTCTTTTCCCTTTGAGATCCAGGGGATTAATGTCCTAAGACCATATTGACCGACAATAGCTTGCCAGTGCCAGTTCATACTAACCGCTACAGAATTATTTTCCAAGTGGGTAGAAGTGGTTTCGCTCATGGAGGTCAAGGTCCATTCTATCATTGAATTTGTGAGATCCAATATCATCTACTGGTTCGGAGTCCCTCACACCATCCTCACTAATAATGACACCAACTTCCAGGAAGTCGAGTTGAAGAAATTGTATACCAAGTACACCATCCATTCTAACCATACCTCCCACTATCAGGTGCAAGAAAATGGGAAGATCAAGGCATTCAACAAAACTCTCTCTAACATTCTACAAAAAATGGTTGGTCATAATAAGAAGAGTTAGACAAAAAATCTCCCCAACACCCTATGGGCTTATCGGATGATGACTCTTAATTCCACACAGGTGATGCCATACTCTCTAGTGTATGGAATAGAGGCCATCCTTACCATCTAGATTCAGTTTCCTTTATTGTGTACAACTGTCTATGATTAGTAAGCACCAGATAAATTAGCTAAAATATGTATGGATTAATTGGAAACACTTTATGAGAACATGCTTCATTCCCTGCACAATCTTGAAAGGCCTCAAAACAAAATATCTAGAGCTTTCAACAAGAGAGTTTGCCTCCAATCATTCTTTAAAGGTAACATGGTGTTGTCCCTGAGAACACCAATGATACTTGGTAGGAAACCACCTAATCTAGAGCCCATATGGGGAGGACCTTACATCATTCACAAGGTTTACCCCAATGGTGTGTAATCCTTGATCACCATGGATGGAGATCATATAACTCCTTCCACCCATTCGAAATTCCTCAAGAAATACTTTTCCTGAGTAATGGGGTCCTACATGACCTTAAAATATCACGTCCCACATGAAATTAAACTGTATATTGTCTTGTAGGATGTCAAACTGTATCCAGTCCTACATGAACTTAAATTGTTATGTCCTTCATGATGTTAAACTGTATGTCATCCCACAAGACGTTAAACTACATTTCAAGAACTACATATGACTTGACCCCCATCCTCATGGGATATGTAGGAATGTTCAGACACCATGTCTTAGGTCCACCCCCAAAATCCTCTCTTTGACTACCCCCTTGGGCATATTCCTCTCAGAGGGTCCCACATGGTTTTTTATAGGCTTATCTAGAACCACTCATGTAAGGATTACGATGATCGCTCCATGTGACCTTCCACGTTCTTCTATCCTCCCACATCCTCACCGAATGACGCTAAAATGCATGAACCTTTTCAGAACTACATGTGGCTTGATTCCCATTCCTATGGGATATGTAAGAATGCCCGAAAATTTTGTATATAGGCCCAGAAAAACATCAAAATCTCCCTTTGGATCAAAACAGATGGTGTGGTGTAGACTTTCTCCCTCATTCACGTTGAGTCCATCATGACCATTCCATGTACTCCCCTCCTTGGAGATATCTTCCTCTTCCGCCATCCTCCATGATGTTAATCTACATAGGCATCTTCATGCTTCATGCATCCAATCATTTGGGTTTTCATCATCATTCACATCCAAAAGGACCCCTGAATATCATGGATACTATACCCAAGGGAACTCCTTCCATTTCGGGCCAACGTCCTCGAGGATTTCGAGCACAAATTGATACAAGTTCTGCATTGAGAATATGTTCAGTGGTCGATGATTGTTTGATGTTCTCATTTCAGGTCACACGATATGGATCTTGTGTTTAAAAAATAGTCAATGACCATCCTCCATCATTATCACCTTCCCTATAAGTCCCAAATGTTTGGTTCAGTGAACCATTTTATCCTGCTACCTCTTCAAACATCCGTCTGCCTCGGGTGGGAGCGTTGATCTGGTCGGGACAGACCCTGCCTATTTTTTCTCCTTTACTGCCACCACCTCATGTGTTGGGGATAGACTGATACTATTCCCTATTTTCCGTACCAAGCATGGATCATGTGGGATTATGGGGAGTTAATACCCGCATAAGGGATCATGTGTCTATGGCTGGATGGGACTCCCCGTCTCATGTACCTCGACCCTTCAACCCCCTGGTCCAAGTTCTTATCTAGGATTTTGCAGTGTGGTATGGACTTACATCCTCATCAGACTATTTTTTCCATGCCACACATATCCCCTTGAGACATACCTCCTTTATCTATCATTCTTTCCACTAGCACAGGTCCCTCCATGCTTCACTCATCCCATCATTTGGGTTTTCTTCATCATCTATATCCAAAAGGACCCCCCTAAATGGCATGGATGCTCAGCCCAAGGGTTCTCCTACCATTTTAGGACAACATCTTCAAGTATTTCAAGTGAAAAATTGACACAAGTCCCATATTGTGAATGCGTTCAATGGTCGACACTCAATTGTTTTCCCGCAAACCCTGGTCAAACAAATACAGATACTGTGTTATGAACATGGTCAACAGTTATACCCTATAATTATATCCATTTCATGGTTTTCCATAGGAATAATTATTCTCCCTGTCCTCTCACCCTTCCCATGAATATGACATTAAATTAGGCATCTATGGTCGAAGCCCTATGACCTTAAACTAAGAGAACCATCATCCTCACCGCAAGACATTAAACTACGAACTGGTTGAGACTTCCCGTATCAGGTCCCTCAACATTTTCATCCCCTTGGCCCAAGTGCTCATTTAGGATTGTACAACATGGTATGAGATTATGTCCTCATTCACCTTAGGCTACTCATCGTGCCATACACATCCCTCGTTGAGATACCTTTCCCCTATCTATTTCCTTGCAATATGATGTAAAGATGCACAAAATCCTCCAGAACTATGTGTGGCTTGATTCCCATCCATATGGGTTATGTAGGACCACCCAAAAAATTTATCCTTTGGGACCATCCCCACCTCTTAGAAATATCCTTATCATCCTAACCCCTTATCCTGAGCCCTTCTAGGAGAGGGGTATGCGGTGTGGTATGGGATTATGTCCTCATCCAAGTCGAGTTTGCAACAACCACCCCACATACCTTTTTCTCATGAGATCTCTTCATCCCCCTGTCCTAAAATAATCTATTTGAGTCGGTTTCTCTTAAGTTGGCCCCCTAGACCCTCTTTGTAAATTCCCCAACACGCCCAAGAGTACTCTGGTTTAGGACCTAGAGTGTCAGATTCTACCTAGACATGCTCTCGCCCATTTTTCAAGATTCGTGTTCCCCTTAATTTGGGATTCCATCATCTTGAACATCCAAAAGGACCCCCAAATGGCATGGATGCTCAACCCAAGGGATATCCTACCATTTCAGGACAACGTCCTTGAGGAAACTCGAAGGAAAAATTGATACAAGTCCCACATTGCGAATATGTTTAGTGGTCGATGCTTATTTATTGATTCTCATTTTAGGTCACATGGTATGGATGCTAAGTTTAAAGCACGATCAACAGTTATCCTCTATCGTCATGCCAACCCCAACAAGCCCTAAATTTCAGTTTCATGATTCACATAATTTTCCCCACCATCATTTCCAAGAGGAATTTCGACACTCATGGTACTATCCCTTAGTGCACATTTTCACATTAGGAGGAAAAAGCCGTGGGAAGGCGTCATTCATGGATCTGAACCGGTTTCCCCTTTGCGTGTATTTTGTGTGTTGAAAAAACCTTATCCTCCCTTGTTTCCCACATCGAGTGTAGCTCACGTGAGCTTAGGGATTCAGTCGAGGATTGTGCCCACATGGAAGGGTCTCGCTTCTATATGGTCTAAGCTCTAAGACCTTAAACTAAGATATCCTACCTCATAACTATGTATAACTTGACTCCCACACTCATGGGATATGTGGGGAACCCATACATCTTGTCTTTGGGTCCAGTTCAGGTTCCTGTAATTACTTCTTCTGTTCGAAATCATGGCCCTGACTTTTGCGGATTTGCGTGGTGTGGCGTGAGGACTTATGTCCTCATTAACTTCGGGTCTGCAATAGTTGCACCACATAATTCCCTTCTAGGAGCTAGTCTCTCACTCTCCTCATCCTGCAAAATGTTAAACTGTGCCCTCAAAACTACATATGGATTGATCCCCATCCTCATGAGATATGTAGGAACACCTAGACATTTATTCCATAGGTCAAGCCCCATATTTTTCTAACTTTTTATTCCCCCTCGGCCTAAGGTTTCTTCCCAATAATTTCACGTGGTGTGGTGTGGATCTCATCTTCACTCACATTGGGTATGCTTTATCACATTATACGCATTACCCCCCCCCCCCAAAAAAAAAACTCGTATGTGTCCAAGCCATATGACCTTAAAATATACCTCCTGGTCCCACATGACTTTAAAATATTGTATATTTCTTGCACGATGTTAAAATGCATGTTTGGTCCTATCATACGACCCTAAACTATGATATTATCATCCTGGAAGCATGTTGAAAAATGGCACTGCATTGTGATTCTCTCATTCTGGGAGACATCATGTTGGGTATTATTCATCCACCATACCATTTTTCAATGCCTACATGTGGCTTGATTCCTGTAGCGACACCAGGATTCTCTGTCCTCGATTTATCGATTCACAAAAAAACACACATCTATCCTAAAGGAAAAACAATATCTATCAAATGGCTCTTCTTTTGGTGCATGGACCAGACCCACATGACCATATCATCCCTGACAGTGGTACCATACCATGCCATATCTAGACATATGGATTGATTCCCATTATCATGGGGTAAGTAGGAACGCCCACACACTTTGCCTCGGGCCCAGCCTAACTTTCATTTTTGGTCCCTCGACCTCAGACCATCCCATGGAACACATGATGATATGGAATCTTGGTCCTAATTCATGTTGGATTTTATAATTACCTCACCATGTGGATCTCTCATTCCCTACCATCTCTAGTATGAGATCTAAGACCTTAAACTAATATCTCTGGTCCGAGATCTAAGACCTTAAACTAAGATCTCTCTACATCATTTCTAAAAGGAATAATGAAAACATTCCCATAACTACTTTTGACTTGATTCCCATCCTCATGGGATACGTAGGAATGCCACGACACTCTGTCTTCAGGTCCAACCCCTGGAATCATAAAATCCTACCACACCCTTTTCTTTGGACCCTTAGCCCGAACTCTTTCGGGAACATGTGGTGTGATGAGTGCCTCTTGGGGTCTCATTCATGTCAGGATATGTATCGCACCACATGTTCCCATTCTGGGTAACAATGTAACTACAGTTCCACCCTAAACAAGTTTAGGATGCCCTGTAATAATTATGGGATGCACCCGTTTCCTCTCCAGAGAATGTTCCCGCTACCAGCATTGGTCTCCAACCACACTATACTCAAAAACTACATTTGTCTTGATTCTCATCTTTATGGGATATTTATCAATGCCCAAGCATTTCGCCTTGGGCCTATCCCCAAGGTCATTAACCCTTCTTCTCCCTCGACCCTGATTTCAGTCCAAGTAGTATAGCCTTTAAACTACGTGCACCGTCCTCACCATACGACATTTAAACTACAAGTCTATCATCCTTATTACTATGAAATAAAACTACAGGGCATTCAAGTTCCTTACTAGAGAGGTCCTATTCATAAGTAGGCATGATTCCTGATCAGATCGATGAAACCACCTAATGTGTTTTCACCATGGTGGCATAATTTCAAGAGCGTTGGACCCCATTTGAACAACCCATCACTCCACCCTCCACTATTTTCAAGACCTTTATTTGGACCCTCATCCTCTTTCACATCTAAAGGAACCCCCTAATAGTATGGGTTCTTGGCCTATGGCTCTCTTACTATCCTGGGCTAACATTTCAGAAGACCGATGGACAACACTTTGAGTTAGGTCATGTGTTTCAAACACAGTCGACAGTCGACCCTCATTTGTTGTCCCCATGTCAGGATAACATAATAGGGATCCTGTGTTTTGAACATGGTCAACAGTTATCCTTTATTTTCCTGACACCTTCACAACATTCCAAATTTTGGGTACTGTGATTCACACTCTACACTCCCTTGTGTTCGGATTGATTCTGACACCCATGGCATTGCCCCGCTCATGCATTAGAGCACATTGGGAAAATAGAAATTTGAATTATCCAAGACCTTCGTACTTTAATCAGGCCTCCCTCTTTCTTCCCAAAAATCTATAATGGTTGTTCAAAACCCAGATGCCCAAAGCTTGGTCAGAACTCTCACATTCGGGTTGAATAACAAGGTGGTCATCCCTTATTTCTCACATCGGGCTCGACCCACATGAGTTTAGGGATTGATCGTCATATGTTTCATGAATGTGACAAACATGAAATAGACATGCAGTAGGCTGAAACAAATAATGAAAATCATGCATGAATCCATCATAAAAAATTAAAGCACCAAGGTACGTTCAAATTTTTACAAGCATTACAACACCCGAGGATCAACCCCTCCCATAGACAAGTTGACCTCTTCAAAAGAGCATTGTAGCTCCACCACTCTCTGGATTGTGGTGTCTAGGATTCAATGTCACCTGTTTAGTTCCCACTCATCCTTGACAGTAATAGGGCATAATTCATCAGTCTCAATCTGAGCCCGCTCCTCGCCACTCCAGATGATAGCCATCTCCTCAGAGTCTTGCTTCATCCATTATTCGGCCTCTACTAGCTGGACCTTAAGCTATGATATGAGTCTTGGTTGTGCATTGAGGAAAGCATAATTCTCATCTTCTTGGACCTGAAGCCGTTGAATCTCACTTTCAGCCTCCTGGAGCCTCTTGATGTTCACCGCTTTTTCTACTTCCAACTCATGACAAGGCCACAGTCATATTATCGAATCTTCTCTGCCATGAGATCTTGTATGAGCATGTGAGGATGCTGGACATCCACTCCCCCAGTGCATAGTTCATGCAACAGGGACTGAAGCCTCCCCATATAGTCTATCCATTATTCTTGAGGGGTATCATCGATGAAGTGCTTGATCAGTTTCTGTGATTGGCGACATATGATTTTTCTATCCTCTTAGTCAGAGGTCGTATCGTCCTGATTCATAGGGTAGGTATGTTAATATGCAGGGAACACCCCTAGGAACTCATCACCAGGGTCTGCATCTATTGTATGATCAGGTATGTAAGGAACCGTGTTGTCTAATCGATCCTCATCATCAGATCCCACCTCAATGATCTCAGGCTCTGTCCGGGTAATAGTCCCACCAGCAATTGGGAGCGTTGTAGCCTAGTCAGTTTGGGTATCCACCTCCACGAACACTGACATTCCCCTAGGAAATTCACCTTTAGGAGTTCCAACCAACCTTGCCAAGGCATCCCACGCCATTTGAAGAACTGTGAATACAAAAATTGCACAGATGTTAGATAACCTGATCAATGGGTGTCATTCATGAATTCTGTAAAGGATACTTACAGAGATAAAATAGTCAGTCTTTCTCCTAGGTTGTTGCCATTGGGACCCCAAGGAATGGCCCTTTGTATATTTTTGGAAAGTATGAAAACTCCAGAAGAACCACCCTGGGTGTCCCAGCTTCACTAAGTGTGGTAACCACCATAGCCACAGGCACAAATCCCAAAGGCTCTGTAGCTGCATTTACTATTGGATAGAAGTGGGTTTTGCATATAAGGACCTCCTACATAGTTCAAATATTATCTGAGAATTCCTATATGACTTGGATGAAGAATCCGGGGAAGTCATTTAGGATTTTACCACAAGAACCTCTACAAACTCTTCCAACTATGGGTCTGAATTTCCAACCTCACCCTCCTCTAGAGGGATCCCTCTACCAGCATCCTCCCCCAAGAGGACTCATCCAATTCTTCCATCAGAGGGAAGCGCTCCCTCAGTTCAGTAGATGATAACTATGGAGGGGTCGTTCGATAAAAAAAAATACTTTTATCCAATCTATCATCAGACATGGAGCACCCCAGGAGTGCACAAAGTCCTCCATCTCAGTCAGGTAGTGCTCCCCCTCCGCTTGGGATATGAAAAAGCTGGCCCTGAAGGGACCAATCCCCAGAAAATCCATTCCGAGTTGGTTCAGGTATTTCCACATCTTAGATGGATTGAGAAATTTCTGGTTGACATCCCATATGTCCCATGATTTTAGGAAGACAGTGTTCTCTGACATGTCTATATGGTGCAACCACTTTTCCAGAGCCTGGGTGGATATCCGACGGACCCCATGGGTGGCCTCCCCTTCAGATGGCTCTGTTCTTCTAAAATCGCTGGGTCTGTCGCTACTGCCTGCCTCTCGACCAGTGCAGGTCTCACCGCCACTTCATCCCCATCGCCAAAAGATATCCTCTCCGCCTTCTAGCCCTGACCCTGAGGTTGGGGAGGCACCCCATCACTGGCCCGAACAGTCTGCTACTTCAGCATATACCCTAGGTATGCTGCCTCCCATCTCTTGGAATATTCTTTCACCAGCCCAATGGTGGCTATGGGTAGAGGCGGATTGTTCCGCATCTTCCCATATTCTCATATGAACATGATCCACATATAACTCATCACACATGGGTGATCCCTATGGCGCAACCCTAAATAGACCTGTGGGGTCAGTCACTCCATGCACCAAAATATCCTTGAAAAACGATGTAGGGTGTAAGGATCACAGTGGGACTCGCAGTCAACCCGCACCACCAGGACCCCACCCTGAAAGGCCAGGAGGTAGGACCAATTTTCTTCCATTCCCTAGACGTCATCAGTGAACACACCTGTTGGCAATGAAAATAGGTGTAAATTGAACTCATCTGCCTTCCAGACCCAGTTCATCACCACCTGCAGGGTCAACTTGGTCGGAAATCTCCCCACATCATTAAAAATGGCTGGGAAGAAATTCAATCCTGGAGGGTAAATGGGGTTATTATATTCATATATACCCCTGACGTGCTCCGCTATCCACCCGTACAGAAGGTGGAATGACCTGCATATCCTCTGCGGCTTCTTCCCCTCACTGATTTGCTACATCATATTATACAACTTGGAAAGCATCGAGATCCTGAGGTTGATTTGACCCCTTATCACCAACATGGATTCCATGATAAACATGCTCAGTCACATGCCCATATTAGTATCCCTTACCGATAGGATCCAACCATAGATAAGCGCTGCATTGAATGCAGCCAACCTAACCACCAGTTTCTGCTCGGTACTAACACTAAATCCCTAGGTTTTCCACTGGATTTCCTCCAAGAGTCACCAATATAAGTTCTCTTTGCCTCGTTGGACCCTATTCGGGCAAGTCCAAGGCCTCACAGGGAACTTCCCATCTTCCAAGAAGTTCTGAAATTGCTTAAACCACCACTTGAAATGGACATCTCTCACAGAATCCTTGTCCCCTCCCAGCACCAGGTTCATCAATTCCCTCGCCAGTGGTGGCATCTACTCTAAATCCTCCCATGAACTCTCAATGGGGAGGAACTCATCGTACATTGACCCTATTATTGGGACCCCCAAAATCTTGCTCAAGTCCCATAAACTGATGCCGCCCTCTCCATGGTGAAAATGGAAGGTGTTGGTCCTGAATGACCATCTACTCAGAAACTCTGACATAATATGCTTTGGATTATCGATAATGAATTAAGAGGACCAAGACACCTCATACAATACCACTAGACTCATCTCTAACCCAAAATCCTTGCACGAGGAACCTACCCAGTAGGCCCAGGCCCAATTCTTTGTAAAGTTGCTTCCCTAGCGCAAATACCACTCGTTAGTCCACCCCTTCTCTGGGTTCTCCAGGGCCACCTTCAGAATATTTTGGTATAGTGGGGGAGATTTCTCTATCTGAAATTCTTTCCCATCAACATTATTCATGTTTTTGTACATGCAATCATCATTTACAGGCATGAAATCCTCCCATGTTTGGCCGTCAGCCACCCTGAACCACTGGTGTTGGCACGAAGTGCTCCTGAACCATTAAACTGGCTTATCCCTGCTTGATTTAGGGATGGAGAAATCATCCCTAATGCCAAATACATATAAAGGCATCCTACTACAAAGTATGTAGTTCTTCTGGTTCTCTGACAATAGCTCCACCGGTAAATCATGGTCCAAATGGATTTGTACAAGTTCTCCGATACCCAAGCTATTAACCATTTCTTCCCTCCAGGCGGCATCTACAAGGTACCCCCCTGGTATATTCCTGTTGAGCCATTCATTTTTGGAAATTTGGACCTTTTTGGTTCTAGTTTGAGAAGTCCTTTCATGAATCCCTTTCACGAAGTCCATCTGCAAAGATCATTCACGGAGCTCGGTCCCAGTAAGAAATTGTGGAGCCCTTCCCCCTCTCTAGAAGACACAAGCCACAGAGTGCACACTCGTAGAGTCAAAGGACTCGCTATGAACTGTGAATCAGAAAGGCCTGATTCATGGAGAGAAATTGCAGAGCATGTAGAGCTTCACTAATCGAGGTCACTATCGCCAAAACCCAAAGGTGATAATAGAAAAAAGATAGGCCATCCTCCCCTATTTATAGGAGACAACCCATTTTTCTTCACAACACATCTTTCCACGGTGAGCTTCACGATGCTCTCAACCTGCACATCACCTTTCTGCATCGCGAACCTCCTTCGCGATCCTTCTTTGTGATGGACCATATGTTTTGGCGATTGACCCTCATACTTAGACCCTTCTTTTCTCCTCAACTCCAAATATGAGGGGGGGCATTTTTTGGCACCAAAATATGTGTGGAGAAAAATAAAATTCAAAGAAGAAATTAGTTCTAGAGAGGATACCTCACAAATCCAATTTGTGGAGCCCCGCAGCACTGCGACTAACGCAAAGCACCCCCCTCACAGGTGCCACAGATCAAAGAGGCGGGAGGCTGTGTGATCTTCCAGACGTTTTCAAAGACACCATGAGGTAAATAGGCGTGAGGATCTATGATCTACCTGATCTTTGCGAAGCCACCTAAAAGAAAAGAGGTGGTAGGCTCTGTGGTTACGATAAAGCGCAACTTGGATTCACATAGATCGATCCCTACTTCGTGCCACCTCTTACCTATAAATACTAGGTTTCCCCCGAGCACGAAGGACAGATACTCTAACCTTTTCCCTTCTCATCTCTCAAATCTCAAAGAACTTTCTTATCTTTGAAAAATGAAATCTTCAAGGTACTTTAGCATCTCAAAGTGCCTTTCCCTTGGCTTAAACACATCCCCTCTTCAATTAGGTATTCCCTTCGTGAAGCCCACGGGCCTTCTCAAAGGAAGGAGATCCCTAAGGGGACTCAGGTCTTCTCAAGGCACTCATGTTTTGAGAAGTACCCTCCATGCACATGTGATCCACATGCTAAGGCAGGGTCAGTATGCTTCGCGAGGCACAACACTTCATCGTGCTATGCTTTTCAAGGTGCCATTGATTCGTGAAGCCCTATTTTGTGAAACCCTTTTTGCTTCACGAAGCACCTTCCATGTGCACCTATACCCTATGCCAAGGCTAGGCCATTCCACTTTGTGAAGAAAACCCCTTTGTGAAACCCCTCTCCTACACGGGGCACCAGAGCTTCATGAGGCATCTTCCTGTGAACCCGTTTGCTCTGCAAAACCTTTTTATATACAACCCTATAGGTCAATAGGAAGTTATTTCAAAGTCCCTTGGGCAGTTATTTACATTGCGTTGCTTAGACTTATGCTTATTTGGATAGGCACGCTATAAGATATTGCTTTTTTTCATGGAAATGATAATATGGACCCTTCAATGGATCACTCAACAACACCCCCTCACCACGACATTGCTGATTCTTTCCCTTCCCCAATGGTGGAAAAGTATCAGTTTTGTAATTCCTAGGGGTAAAGAGTGAACCCGCCTCGTTTGAAAAACATGATGTTAAACTGCTGAACAACATCGTCCTCAGCACATGACGTTAAACTGTGACCTCACCCCATGCACTTTATGTGGAGTGCCCCATCTTGTACATTCTCTATGCTTGCTCGACTCCACAGAAGTGAGATCTTCCTCACATAGAATGATATCCTCTTTGTTGGAGTGGCGCCTATCCACCGGAAAGGGAAACCACCTTGGTGTAGGCCCCTATACTTTCTTGTAGGAGGTAACATTCCCTCTCCTCCTCTATTCTTAGATGCTAGAGACCAAAGGAGAGATGGGCACAAGGACCTTCGTTATCCCATACCTCTCCCATTGGGCTTTGTCGCCACCTGGGCATCCATCTTAGAGTAAGTCCCAATGTCCATATCCCTAGGCTTCTAACCACGCATAAGACCCTGTTTCCTCCCTGGGCTGCTAACCATGCATAAGCCCCTATTTCCTCTTTGGGCCACTAACTATGTGTAAGTCCCACTTTTCTTCCCATAGATGATACTTTTTCAAAGTGATTGTCAGGTCTTTGCTGCCTCTTGTTTCTCACACCGAGCATGACTCACGCGGGCTTAGAGTAAGCATTGACCATGAAATCCTCTCAAGGACTCCCTAGAGTGTAAGCCCCCAACCTCTTCTAAACTACAAGAACTTTGATCCTTGCCAAGGCAAGGTACATAGGAAGCCTTTTTGATGTTCAATCCCAACACCTATTGGTCCCGACCCCCTTAACATCGGTTCCCAAACACCATTACAAACTATGAGGAATTTTATTCTTTCTAAGGCAATGTACATAGGAAGCCTCCCTGAGGTTCAATCCCAACACCTATTGGTCCCTACCCCCTTCACTTCGGTTCCCAAACACCATACCGAACTATGGGGACTTTGATCCTTTCCAAGGAAAGGTACGTAGGAAGCCTCCCTGAGGTTCAAGCCCAACAACTATTGGTCTCAACCCCCTTCACGTCGATTCCCAAACACCATTCCAAATTACCGGGACTTTCATCCTTTCCAAGGCAAGGTAGGTAGGAAGCCCTACTGAGGTTCAATCCTAACTCCTATTGGTCTCAACCCCCTTCACGTTGGTTCACCAACACCTCCTACGAACTATGGGGGCTTAGATTCTTGCCAAGTCAAGGTACCTAGGAAGAATCCTTGAGGTTCAAGACCAACACGTATTGGTCCCGACTCCCTTCATGTCAGTTCACCAACACCTCCTCCAAATAAGGAGGACTTTGATCCTTGCCAAGGAAAGGTATATAGGAAGTCTCCCTGAAGTTCAAGCCCAACACCTATTGGTCCCAACCCCCTTTATGTTGGTTCACCTTCATATCAAAAGATGTTAAACTGTACCCATCATGAACTATGTGGGATTTGATCCTTGTATCCATGGAAATGTACGTAGGAAGCCTCCCTGAGGTCTAAACCCAATCGAAGGTGAGCCGTTGTAACCCCCGATCAACGGTAAGCCATTGTGAACCCCAACCAGCGGTATGCCAATAGAACCCCAATCAATGGTAAGCCGTTGGAACCCCAATCAATGGTAATCCACTAGAACCCCAATCAGTGGTAGTACATTGGAACCCCAATCAGCAGTAATCTGTTGGAACCCAAATCAGCGGTAAGCTGTTGTCAACCCCAACCAACGATAATCCATTGTAGTACCCAATCGACGGTAAGTCGTTGTAGTACCCCTTCATTAGGACTCACATATCTGGTCTTACCCTTGAGAATTAGACCAACCTGGGAAGCTAACCACGCCTAAGCCCCATAATGTCATCGAGACGCTGTCCTCTGCGTAAACCCTGATTCTATGCCCCTTTCTTGAACTATGTGGACTTTGATTCCCTACCACATGGATATGTAGAAATCCTCCCTGAGGTTCAATCCCATCACCCATGTCTCATCGTGTTCTTTATCCCTCAATCCTATGTGTTTCCATAAGGTCATGCCCCAACTTGGAGGTTCCACTTCCTATGGGTCCCATCTATATGGGTCACCTCCTCAGGTGTCCCATAACCCATATGAATTACGTGGAATTTGATTCCCTACCATGGGGATACGTAGGAAGTCTCTTCAAGGATCAAGAACAACACTACTGTCACCTTCATGACGGTTCCATCTCATTCTCCCACCACATCATTCAACTCTCCATCATCCATCATGATTCTTAATTGGGCCGCCACATCCTGGTGAAATCATGTCACCCACTTTCTCGCTACTCTTAGCAGCAACCAGGTAACTAACCACACGTTAGTCCCAGCATCAGTGTTCCCTCCAGGGGTTGAACTAATCTGATCTACTCTTGTCCGTGTTCTAATCAGTCCGATCCATCTCCACTAGATGTTAAACTCGCGACATAACCTATGTTAAACATGGGAAGATGAGGAAAACCTCTGAGAGATTCCTATGTAATATAATTCCCCGCATTCAATGTGGGATACCTCGGGCTTCTGCGCCCTAGAGAAGCCCTATAAGAAGAAGAAGAAACCTAGATGTGCCAGTGTTCTAGCGTCCAGACATGCCAGTGATGTCCAACATGACTACTCCCCTGTACGAATGTTGCTGCCCTGACTAGACCCATTGGATTGTCCTGACAAAAGTAGTGTAATTAATAGACATCCATGAAGACATGACAATGGGAATAGTTTCACGAACAATGAATTATTATTTAAGGGAGACGTAGACTAGATAACAAGTTCTGAGGAGGAATACATGGAAGGAGGAACCGAAATCCCACCCCGTTTAGATCAAGGAGAAAATTTCCCTGAATAAGCGATGGATTTCTCCCGCCTTTAGAAAGTGGGAATGCGGGGCCACAGCTGTGCATCCTCCTAATGGATGCATGCCCCAAAAAAAGTGTCAGAAACACCTATGATGGCCTCAAACCCCCCTTGACACCACTTCGAAGGAACAGTCAAGAAGACCGCACAAAACACACAAGGAAGAGGGGATATGACTTTGTTCATGTCAGCCCGTGCCCTCCGTGTTATAGGTTAAGAAAACATAGGATAATGAATTGATGTTCTATCACAATTTAATCAAGTAATCCCAACACACAACTCCAAGAGAAGTAACCTACTTCAATAACAAGCGATCTGTGAATCAACCTGTGTGTGGGTTGAGCCTCGTTCATCATTTTAGAACAAAAAATAGGGAAACATAAAACAAATTAAACCCCTACCCAGGTCAGATCATTCATTGGAAATGATTGAAGTTGCATCAACACATCGATTCTCATTCCACCAGTGTTCATTGATCGTCAACTTCTGATGTCCGGTTTGATCCCATTCATTGATCTCGCTATCATTGGTCATTTTCCAATGAATTATTCAAGGATTATCAGAAAAATCTAGCGTCCTTTACCTGAAATTGGATCCTTGGTAATCCATTAAATGGAGAATTGTGATTCAGTGTTTTCTGTTATGCTACATTACAAATTCGTTACATTGTTTCATTAATGAAATAGAATTTTAGTTTCATTGCATTACATGTCATTTCACTGCAATAGTTTTGAGAGTTCAAAAAAAAAGTAAACAAATTTATTTTATTTTAATTTTTTTCTTAAAAGTCCAAAAACAATATTTTTTTCAGTCGACCCATGCCGGTCGATGTTATGTCCTTTCTAAGAAAATACCATTGTTCTGAGTTCAATGGTGCCTTTGGATTTTCGATCTGAGCACTGGTTCAAAAGATAGAAAAACCCAGTCACATGTTTAATTAATAAAATTTAAAAATAGTTTAAAAATCCATTCTAAACACTCCGGGTCTCATAACTACGTGCTTTCTTTGAGCTTGGCCTCATAAAAATACAATTTAAATTTGATAAAACTTCCATGGAATTCTAGAACATTACATTCTCCCCACCTTAAGGATTTTCAACACCGAAAAGCAAAGGCCTAAACTCAAGGGAAGAAAACTGAGTTCATCAAGGGTCTTTGCACTTCTTACAAGAATGCACCCTGAGGAACTACCGAGATCGACCTCTTTAATTTCCATATTCTACTAGGTCTACATCGTGCAAAAACTAGAACATGTCTCTTTAGTGGCGAAAAGTGGGAAAATCACTAAGTACTCCGATCCATTTGTAGTCATGGGGTCTAGTGGCTCCCCCCGATGCTAACCTGACGTAGATACAAACAGAAATCCATAGTTTATATCCACCTCTGGATCAAATATGCTAAATCCTCCACAAGTATTATGTGTTCAATATTGAACCTAAACACGTAAGGGTATTTATGAATGAAATAGGGCTGACCACGAGCAAACGTTGGGTCTTACTATGACCTATACCTATAACCTCCAACGACCACATAGATTTCCGAAACTAGAACACTTCCACACTCACTAGTGGTATCTCAATTGAGTATGGATGGTAAAAACCCAATTCATACTGAAAAACCATCATGGGGTCTAACTTTTCCACCATGGAATGATCCCAAATAGGACTCTTTGCGAGAGTCACCATGTTTTTCTTGGGTTTCCCTTTCTTTTCAAGGTAAAAACCTTCTTTACCAATGAAGACACACTACATCCTTTTCCTAATATCGTCAATATAGGTATGAAAGGTAGTAGAACATACCTAGAATAATGTCTTAAGGACTCGATTCCATGACTAAGAGATCCCAACCACAAATCTCGCCTCTATGAGTCAGGTCACACTATCAGCACCAATGTGTGATCAACAGGTTTCCTCCAGAAGGAGTCTCTAAGTATGAGGGTCAAGTCCATATTCCAATTGTAACCTCGAAGTCTCAAATAAAACTCATGGAAAAAGGAGAATGTCTAGAACCTGTTTCTATTTAAAAAGGAATCCAAAATATAAGACACAGATCATACCTCAAATATCTCATGGAGCTTCTTGGTCATAAGCCATGACCACATGTAGTTATCCTCACTCTCTCCCTCTAGCTCCCTGAGCCTGGCGCGCTCTTCCTCCTGCTGATCATCCAGATCCTCTACCTCATCCGTCGACCTAGGAAACTCCTTGATCCAAGTGTTATCTCTTCCAAGGAGGATCATATACCAGATCTATCTCAGCAGTATGGTGGGTTAGAAAATATCTAGCGAGATTCCCTCGGCCGTTTCAAGCATAACAACACCTCTCCTGCGGATGATTTGGTCCTTGACACTGCTCCTACGCCACAAACCCACGTGTCTATGTTCAGGCATGGGTATGTATCCTATGCCATGATCCTATCACCCATAATCTGCTAGCTCTAGTAGATTCCTCTACCTCAAGACCTCTGTTGTAGGTCACATCCATCTTATCCTCTTCCAGGTAGCTCTCAACCACTAGGTCTCACTCCAGCACCCCAGCATATGTCAGAATGCTAAGGGGTATCAATGCCACCCTATTCTCCTAGTGTATTCCCTGCTCGAATGTCTGGGCCCTGAATTAAGTGTCCCACAATATATTTGTAGAGTAGTGATAAAGGTTCTTGAACCATTCCAAGTACTCTACTACCATCA
This sequence comes from Viscum album, assembly GCA_963277665.1. NCBI lineage: Eukaryota > Viridiplantae > Streptophyta > Magnoliopsida > Santalales > Viscaceae > Viscum > Viscum album. The sequence continues at coordinate 282,313,163 of OY728151.1, read as the reverse complement.
TGCTTCCCTTCTGTAGGTGCAACATCTCCTGTATATGCACAGAACGTTAAGTCACTAGAAAGAACTCCTATCCAAAGAGGCAGTCAAATTAAATCCAGGTGAGGGTCACCTCATCATGAATTTGGATCATCAAGTTCCACTATTTCCCCACTGATCCCTATATAAGTCTCACAACTAGGACTGCCATCTGTTCGATAGGTGTCCTCACTAGGCAGAAGACTTGCGTAACCGCCTCAAGACAATCCTCAGCTACCTGAGGATCTATCTCGGCTCAGAACGTGGGAGGTATCTACCATTGTAACTTGTGTTGCACACTCATATTGTGTTTATCCTCTACTGGTATCGCTGGTAACAACTGCTAATTGATGGGTAGTGGCATCACTGGTGCACCATCCGGAAGCAATGCCTTAGAATCAATTCCCTACACTAAAGCCTCTAATCGGGGTGGATCATTATTATGATCACGTTGTAGAATCCTATCTGGATATTATTGTGGTGGAATCCTAAATATATCAAGATGAAACACATTTAAAGAGTATATCTGGAGAGATGACTCAAGAAGGACATAGAAAGTACAACCATTCCTACATGATGCATGTACCCTTTATTTCCCTGCAACTAGTGTTCCCATGCACTGAGTTGGAAAATAGGTGTCCAGAGTCCTTGTGTATGGATACGTCAGCCGCTGTACCAATACTGGAGTTCCTAGCCTAAAACCCGAACTCAAAACACTTAACACTATTTCCCAAAACCAGAAACAACAAACCCTTGCTATTTGAGGTAGAACCGACCACCTTTGATACCAATTTGTCACGACTCATCCCCCAGGGCCTGTTCTGTGACTACCCCAATATTGCCTCCCAAAGTCCTAGTGATGGTGACTAGAACCGAAGGTATTATTCCATAAGCGGGAGGCATTTTTTTGAGTACCTGTACACACACACACACAACCTTCATCCAAAGGTACTCGAAAGTAAAACCCAAGGAAACCATGCATGCAATCCACTAAGTAAAACACAACCAGAGTAAAATGAAAAGTAAAGTATAGGGTGGTAACCCAGGGTAGTATACAAGACCACCAAAAGAAAAGTAGAATAATAGTAAAACTCTAAGTTCGTAAAGATCGTCCATCGGGAAGTCTACCTGAAGGGTAGGTGAAGGATAACTGCATGAAGCTATAGAAGTGAACCTTATCTGCCTGATATCATTGAACACCACCCAGCCCTGGTCCTCCCTAAACTCCGTCAAAGCGTCGGTCATCTGCAAAAGACATGACACATGTGGGAAAATCCCACATAGGGGTGAGTAAAAAAATACCCATTAGGGTACCCCGAAACCATAAAGGTAAATCACAAGAGAAAACCCACAAAGGAATGCACAATCAGCTCTACTTGGGTATATTCCCATACATATACCACGAAAATCCATATGTAATCATCTCATAAACTAAGAAAACTTTTGGTCCCAACCACATAGATAGTTTCGGGATCCTCATCGAAGGCTCAAGTCATAACACACAAACTAGGAGATCACACTCCATGAGCATAGCCATCTATGATGGCACCTATCTGAGAGATACACTCCATCATGTATAATATTTTCTTCCATGGACCATCAGTTCCTCTTTGGTGGTTCGTTCCCTGTGCCTCTTGAACCTACAACCTCATGGGGATTATATCTTCCCTATGATGTCCGTGAATCCCTATTGTCATCACTCAGAAGAAACAGTCCTGAAGAATGCACAAATCACAAAAGGTAGATGGTCTCGGGCCTTGTTCGTGTCAGACTACACCCTCTGTGTTAGAGGTTTAGAAAAAATGGGATAATTATTTTTTTAATATCACAATTTAATAAAGTAATCCCAGCACAAAACCCCAAGATATGTATCCTCCTGCAAGAATGAGCGATCCGTGGACCAACCTGTTCGTGGGTTGATTTGAGTTCGTCATTTTAAAACAAATACCATGGAAACATAAAAAACCCCCCCTACCTGGTTCATATTGTTCATTGGTGATGAATTAAGTTTTGTCTCTATGTCAATCCTCATTCCACCAATGTTCATTGATCACCAATTTCTAACGTCCGGTTCGATCCCGCTGTTGTTGGTCTTTCGCCAAAAAATTCTTGAAGGTTTCTCAGAAAATCCCAAATTCTTCCCCCGATCATGGATCCTTACTAACCCCTTAAATGGTGAATCATGATTCATAATTTTTTGTTACACTATGTTACAAAGTCATTGTGATATTTCATTAATGAAACAACATTTCGGTTTCATTGCATTACACACCTTTTTGCAACAACGGTTTAGAGAGTTCAAACAAAAATAAAATAAACAATTTTATTTTAATTTAATTTTTTCTTAAAAGTCTAAAAACTATCTTTTTCAATCGACATGCACCGGTCGATGTTAAGTCCTTTCTAAGAGAATCCCACTGTTCTAAATTCAATAGTGCCCTCAGATTTTTGATCTGAGCACCGATTCCAAAGATAGAAAAACCTTCTCTCACATTTAATTAATAAACATTAAAAAAAGTTCAAAAATACATTCCAGACACTTTGAGTCTTGGAATTACATTCCATCTCAAATCATGGCCACTTAAAAATCCCATTTAAATTTTAAAAAACTTTCCATTAAATTATGAGACATTACATGCACATTTCTCAAGATTATATTTTGTATTAAGGGTATAGATTTTGCATCCAAAAACATTAAAGTATTTAAAATTAGGATTCCTATTATTCCAAAACTCATAGGGATTTTTCTTAAGGATATGTCTAATTAAAACTCTATTAATTATGTAAAATGTTGTATTTACATCTTATACCCAAAAATAAATAGTTAGATCATATTCATTAAGCATAGTTCATGCTATTTCTTGTAAGGTTATGTTTCTTCTTTATACAACTCCATTCTGCTGGGGTGTCCTTGGAGTAAAGAAGTAATGACTATAGCCATTTTTTTATAAAAAAATTCAAATTCTTGATTTTCAAACTCACGACCATGGTCACTTCTTAAGGTTATGATTCAAAGTCCACTTAGGTTTTCTACTGACCTAGAATACTTGGTAAAATAAGAGCAACCTTCACTATTGTGAGCTAAAAATAAAGTCCAAGTATACCCAAAAATTTCATCTAATAAAACATATAAATAATGATTTTCATTTAAACATGAAACTCTAGAAGGTCCAAACAAATCCATGTGAACCAACTCAAGAGTTTGAGAAGTTGAAATTTATTTCTTTTGTTTGAAAGATATTTTATACTACTTTCATTTTTGATAAGGATTACAAACTTTATCATTTAGAAATTAAAGTTTAGGTAGATCCTTGACTAGTCATTTTCTAGTAATATTTACAAGAGATTGAATGTTATAGTGGCCTAGTCTCCTATGACAGATCCAAGACTCTTTATGAAAGGAACTTAAGCAAGACACATTTTGAGAAACCAGGGAATCTAGATTAACAACATATACATTTTCATTTCTATAAGCAGTAATTACTAAATCATTTTTAGAATTAAAAACATTGAAAGCATTATTTTCAAATTTAACATGAAATCCATCATCACATAATTATGAAATGTTATGAATATTTTACTTTAGAAAATCAAAAAATAACATTAGAAATTAAAACTGAGTTAGAGTTACCGATTTAGACAAGGCCAATAATTTTTCCTTTTTCATTATCACCAAAGGTGAAATTCCCACCATCAATCTTGATAAGGTTCTTGAGGCTCCAATAGTGCCCTGTCATATGTGTTGAACACCAAAAATCCAAGTTCCATAAGCTCTTATAGGAACTCTTCAAATAACTTTCCTACAAAAATAAATCAATCAAGAAATGATTTTTGTACCCATATTTTCATGTGTCCGGTAACATTAGTAATTAAAGTTTTGGGAACCCACATTGGATTCATGGGTTTATTATAAGCAGTTTTTATAGTCTTAGAAAAATAAAATCTATTAGATATAGAGAAAATAGAAGCAGTAAAGGCATTTCCAGTGCTATAACTTATAGTTGATTTTTCAATTTTGGGAACAAAACCAAATTTTATAGATTTTGATACACAATTATTTTAATAAAATTTCATTTCCCCAGTTGATAACCTATACTAGTAGGGTATTTTGGAGAAAATTTCATACCAATAATTTGAGTTATATTATTTTAACCATTTTTAAATTTCTCTAAATACGTCTTTAATTTTTCATTAGAGATTTTAAGTTAATTATTATCATTGAGAAACTAAGCATTATTTTCCTTTTCAATAGTATGTTCAGACTTAATAGAAATTGAAAAAGAATTTTCCATTTTGAGAGATTTATATTTATCATTTAGTTTATTGAATGTATCCTCAATAATTTTTCAATACTCAAACATTTCTTCATTTTTCACATCTGTAGAATTTTTAGAATCATCTCCAGAATAATAATAATTTTGTACAAGAGACTTTAGAGTTACCTTGGATGTGTTTTTCATAAAACACATATTGTCTTTGTCAGCCTTCTCATCATGTGATTATTCTGATTCACTGGATATATTTTCCGAAGCACTCTAGGTGGCCTTCATTTCCTTGTTATATTTTCTGTCTTTGTCCTCATACTTATTTTTTTACTTTAATTTTGGATAGTCCTCCTTTACATGTCCTATTATCTTGCAATCATAACCGACTATCTCATTAGTATTATAGATTCTCTTCCAGTCCCTTTTCCAGTTTCCCTTATTATCATACTTCCCTTTATAATAGGGATTTCTAAAGAACTTATTCTTTCTATAAAACTTCTTAAATTTCCTGGCTAGTTGAGCCATTTCTTCATAACTATCACTTAAATTATCTTTATCGCTAGAACTTTTAGCATGAACTTGCAATTTCTCCTTTTATTTTTGTTTAGAAGCAGTGGTTTTAAAAGTCACTGGTTTTATTTTTGGTTCATTATATTCTTCTCTATTAACCTTAAATTATTCCTCATACATAATCAACTTACCTATAAGATCCTTTAAAGGTAGTGAATCAGTGTCACAAGACTCTCTAATGGATACTGATGTCCCTCTCCACCTTTCTGGATGACACCTCAAAATTCGCATGATCTGTTCCTTTGTAGTAATTTTCATTCCCAGTGAAATCATAGTATTCAAAATCTCATTGAACCTGAGATACATATCAGAAATAGGTTCACCAGGATTCATTTTGAAGTTATCATATTTAATGGTATATCCGTTAAGACTCATTTTCTTAACATTAGTGGATCATTCATGTGAAATAGCTTAAGTATCCAAAATATCATTGGTTGTTTTACATGAAGAAATTATATTGAATTATTCATCTCTTAAAGAATAGTATAATGAATTCATAGCTTTGAAATTATTATTATAGGATGCCTTATTGGCATCATCCCTAGTGTTTCTAGCAATAGTAGGTATCTTATACTAGTCAACTATAGTAAACCATATTTCAAAACCCATACTTTTTAAATGAATTTTCATTTTGAGTTTCCAATGAGAATTGTTTGTGCCATTAAAATAAGGAGGTATATTGATAGCAACACATTCCTATATATTTTCCATTTAATGTATATTTTAAAGAATTAAAATTTTTTAATTGACAAAATTTTTTAGATATGTAAAATCATAACTAAAATCATAGTTGAAAAGATTTAAAAACTTTGAATACTCAAAAACTCAGAAAGTAAGAAACGTTTCCTCTGATACCAAATATTGGACAATGTATGACACTTAATAGGGGGTGAATTGAGTTCCTATAAATATTTATTTCCTAAAATACTTATTTAGAATTCCCCCACTTTAAAATAAATTATAGTTCAGTTAACCAAAGTAGCAGATTTATAAAAGATTTGAATTTTTGAAATATTTCTCAAAGAGTGAGGAGTTCCCAGTTAAAACAATATGGATTATTATTTTATCTTTTCAAATTTATCTACTAAACTAAATTATAATATAAACACGATCTAAGATTACCTTTCAAAGTGGATTAAAGTTTTTTGATTTAAATAAAATAGTGATAACCGAACTTTGAATGATACATAGGATTTTAAAAGAATAGGTTTGGTCTCAAGATGAGACTTAGTCATCTCCACTTGGTGATAACCTAACAACACGAAATTTATATAACTAGACAAGGTTCCACACCCTATATCTAGGTACAAAATGACATACACTGCTTTCTAGGTCAAATAGACCACTTCCACAGTTTTTGCGGGAGTAAATATTACAAACAGGCCATGCAAGGACCTCTTCCACTATTATCCATGGGAGTGTAAGGTGTAAAAAGATAGTCTTGTGAAGATATCAATGTATCTTCCATTTATTCATATGATACAATGTGTGATTATAAAACAAAGGCACACACACACACACACACTGGTCGAAATATAACAAAGTTCACAAAAAGACCATAAATTAAATAGAATAGAGTTATAACACTCCGTGTGATATGATTTAAAGCTTTTAGACTCCTTAAATATGGCAGAAGTGAAGATGGAGTCAACTTCTGGAAACAAACAGCAAAACAGAGTGTTGTGAGTACTTCTTTCTTCCATTTCTAATGATGTGTAGTTTAGTTGACGATCTCATCTTCTTTCTTAGATTGTTTATACAAATATTTTCTTCGGTTTTTTTCTCAGAAATATATTCATGTTTCTTCAGTTTTAAGTTCTTGGGGTTTCATAGGTGCACGATCTCTCCACTGGACTGCATGGACCACCTTTTATTTTTGATCAGGTGTGCACTTTATACAATGCAACAGAAAGAGCATGTACCTTGTACATTGTACTAGTCTATGACATCCATTAAAGGTTTTCTACAAAAGACATAAAAACTCATTATTATAATAAGTATTACTAAGTTTTATAAATATGAAAATTATAAGTAATTTTGAATTTAAATGATAGATAATAAAATTTTCTAAGTCTTAAAAGGTTGCTCGCATCGGTAGGTCATTCTCTCTATGTCTCAGACTTGTATCAGTAACTCAGGATCGATAGGGTAGTTAGTTGGTAGGTGATGTATTGGTAACTCAGCTATTAGTAACTTATACTTAACAAAAATTCTGAGTATCATTTAGTTTCTCTTGAAGTAGGTCAATATTTCGGTAACTCTATGCCATCAGTAACTTAGACTTCTATCGATAGGTCAAGCTGTTGGTGACTCATACCATCAGTAACTCAGACTTCATCAGTGACTCATCCTTAGTGAAAATTCTGAGAGGCTATCGATAACTCGATGCAAAAATGTCTCTTCTATTGGTAGTTTAAGCATCAACAACTTAAACTTATCCAAATTTTGTTTACCTATCTTATGAGGTAAACACTAACATAATAGATTAAGGTTATATATAAACATTATTAAACAAAATGTAACTTAATAAAACATAATTAAGCATGATTTGTGATTATTAAAACAATAGGAGGAAAAAAATTTCCAAAAAAATTAACTAAGTATTTATTATTTTAAATTACGTTCATGGGTTGAGCAATTATTATGCAATGAAAATTTCTCTCTGTCTTATCTCTATTCAATAATATAGTATTTTCATTTTTGATTTTTGAATTCTCTAACCACTTTTGGATCTATTGAGTTTATTTATTTTTAAAAAGGGCCTCGATATTTTCTCTTATATGATTAAAAAAATTAATAAACTACTAATGAAATACTTCTTCGATGAGAGGTTTTATAATTTCAAGTAATATAGTGTGGATAGTGTAGTAGTATTGATATTGTGAAGTGAAGTACATTTAATCTATGCTGATGATTTATCACTGCTGCTGGACAATCTCTTAAGGGCTGAACAAGAGCTTCTATAACTTATTTTAATACCATGATGATAAAATCAAGATGATAAAACACTCAAGAATCGATACTTATGTTTTATTCTTATTCTATATATTTCACTCTAGTTTTTAGAGTATGTAACAATTCCCATATCTCATGTTATTTTACATTCCCATAATGATTATTCATAAAAAAATTCTATATATTCATGTTTTGGCTCCCATATTCTAAAGTCATGACCAATTAGGTTGTGACTTCCAGTATCTAAAGTTAGGTTTGTAATTAGGTTGTGACTTCCCATAAAAAATTCAGGTGTATTTTGGTTATAATAATATTTAAAAATTAGGTTGTAATTGGGTTATTATTCCCCTTAAAAATTAGATTAGTATACAATGTATCTCTTACTGAACAGAGAGGTATAAGAGTAAACTAGGTCTATTGTAGATTAAAGTACTATAAAAACACCATTGTGTTCATTCTTTCATTTAGATACTAATTAAATCTATTAATTAAATCTATTAATTAACTTTTATAATTAATTTAGACAATTAATAAATTCTTTTAATATGTTTTAATATGGTATATTCACCCCTTCTAAACCATCTTCCATCTTCCTATCAAAACTAAAAATTGGTATCAGATCATGACACTATTAGGAATTATCAGTTAAGCTCCATTTTTAGTTTTCTTGATACTGAAAAATTGGTATCAAAGGCCGAACCTTCAGAAGGATAAATTATCTTTGTTATTATTTTCCCATGGTACCAAACAATTAATATTAGAGATAGTTCTGATTCTAATTTATCCAATCCATATATAGAGTCTATTCTTTACATTTTATTGTGCTAGCATTTTCCTAGACCACATAGTACTAGGAAAAGATCTATATGATGAAAGGAATGAATTAAAATTATAGACAGATTCCTCATAATACATGTCACTTTTATAGCAATGATTATGGCTACTGGAAATCCAAAATGGAGGCATGACTCAAAAAATATCCATAGAAAATTGGCTGATCATGGAAAAACTATACAAGGTACCATAAATTGACCAGAATACTCTGATATAAAACAACGCTATTAGATATGTTTTGAATTAAAAAGTAGGAAGTATATTATATTGTGATATTAACAGAAGTGTGTTTTTTCATGAGTTTGTATGTAATAGAACTCAAGGTATTTTGAAGATTTTAAAAGTTACTCATCTTGTCTCAAAAAAGCTGATTAAAACCAAACTTGGAATGCTTTGAGTAGAGTACTAAGATTTAAATATGGGTGAATATGAAAGTATCAATCAAATTTTATATATATTGAAAAGAAATAATGAATGGAATGAATTACTTTAGATAATATTTGGAGAAACCCAAACTTTTTGAAATATTTCTATGAGATCTACTAAGGAAATGGCATGAAAAGAGGGTTGAGATCAATGAAAGTAAGAATTTAAAAGAGTTCACACTGGAAGAACTCATTAGATCATTGTTACAATACGAACATGAGTTTAATAATTTCACCAAATAAGAGTCTTCAAATAAGAAAAGTATTTCTTTAAAATATCATATAAATGTTTCTTATAACTCTTCTGAATCCTTGGAATAGGAAAGTGACAAAGGATAAATTATGAATATAATAAAAGTTTTTTATAATTTTATGAAGTAAAAGAAAAAGTTCAAGAGGATAACAAGTAAATTTAAAAATAATTATCAAAAAGAAAATAAGGATACTAAATATGGACTAGATGTAACCTATTATGAATATATAAATAAGGGACATATCCAAACTGACCATATAAATCTAAATCAAGAAGGGTGAGATAAAAAATAAAATAAAGAATTGAAACATGATTATCATGCTGGATAGAGTTTCACTGAAGAATCCAATTCAAGTTATGAATATGGAAGTGAAAAATAATTAGATAACTTATTTTTGATAACAATAAATATAAATGAGGTTATTAATGATTTTGATTCTAGTTATTATTATGATAGTTATGGTTATATATATTATGATTTATATGAAGAAAACAAAAAGAATTAATTTTTTAATAGTTTTTGAATTTTTTAATGAATTAAAATTATAAAATAATAGGATTATCAAGGAAATTAATAAAGTCAATAAGGATAATTATGATCTCAAGGAAGGAATATAAAATTGTACATTATGTTCTAAAGGTTAGATCTATGATGATTTTGAGTATATTTAGAGGGAGAATGATTATCTTAGAAAGGAAGTTGTAAGCTCAAAAGAGGCATTATCTAATTTTGTTCAAGGAAAAGAAAAATATAAAAATATGTTGGCTATGATTAAAACGAGTGAAGTTAAAACTAGTTTTGGTTATAATCCATATATTCCTAAATTATACGAACAACTTCTTTTAAAAGTTTTACTGGAAATTTTTCTTCTATTACATGATTTAAATGTTTTATGGAAGGAAATTATTCTAATGAATGTTATCATAGAGACCCTCAATATATTGTTTATAATAATACTTTTATTTCAAAATATTTATATGGTATAGTAACTTACAATATTTTTTTAAATCTTCTTGGGTACCCATTAATTCTATTGCTTACCCAGTTGAACAAAAAATAACATAGGTATTAAAAATGTCAAGTAATCGATTTTTTCAGGAAATATGACTTAAATTTCTCAATAATGAAACATAGTACATGAATAGTGGATATTCCCAAAACATGAATGATGGCCTATAAAATTTCCTCTCCCATACCAAATGTAATGGAGACTTTATCACTTTTAGTGATAACTCTAAAGGCAAGGTTAATGGATTTAATGAAGTAGGTATTTCTAATGTTGTTTTAATTTAAAACATTTTATACATTGAGGGTTTGAAACATAAGTTAATTAGTTTTTAAAAATTAAGTGATGATGGTATGTATGTTAAATTTGAATACAATAAATGTTTAGTTCTTAAAAATTAAAATAAATTATTTTATGCAAATATAAAAGATAATATTTATTCTTTTAATTTATCTGATCCATATAAACAAAATGTTAAGTGTCTTAATGATGTAGAAAAAATGATTTTATCTAGAATAAAAGAATTTTACAAGCTCTTTTCTAAATGATAAAAAAAATATACAATCATGGACATGTTAAGGATTTACCCAAGTTAAAGGTAAGTAAAGATTTTGTTTGTGATTCATGATTAAAAGGTAAGCATCATAAGGAATATTTCAAATATATCAATAAGGTTTGTACTTATAGACCTCTTGAATTATTTTCTATTTATTTATTTGGTCCAATGAAATATTGTAGTTTAAGTGGAAATAAATATGTCTTTTTTATTGTTGATGATTTCAGTAAATTTACATGGGATTATTTAATGTCCCATAAGAATGAAACCTTAGCTAGATTTATTACTTTTTGTAAGTTAGTTCAAAATATGAGTGGTTGTTTAATTGTTTATATTATAAGTGATAACAGAGGTAAATTTTTCAACTTTAATTTGGAATTTTTTTTGTGAAGAAAATGGTTGTCCTGATAATTGTTCTACTCCTAGAACACCACAACAAAATAGTGTTGGAGAAAAGAAAAAATATAACTATTCAAGAAATGGTTCAAACCATACTTATTGAATATAGTTTACCAAAATATTTTTAAGATTAATATATTAATAATACTTGCTATGTTTTGAATAGATTTTATGTTATACCATTGTTGAAAAAATCTCTTTATGAATTGTTTAATGATATAAAACCAATTGTTGGTTATTTTATAGTTTTCAGTTATAAATTTTTATCTTGAATACAAAATATAATTTAGATAAGTTTGATTATAAAATTATTTAAGGTATATTTCTTGGTTATTATTATAATATTAAATATTATAGACTTCATAATAGTAAAACCATGATTGTTGAATAATATGTACATATAAAGTTTGATGAATCTTATGATGTTCAGAAATATGTTTTGGAAAACATTGAAGTTTATTTCAGGGATTTCAATTTTGATGAATAAAAACCTCTAGATAGTGTATCTAATGAGGGAGAAAAAATATATTCTCAATATGATCCTAGATCTTGGAGGATTAATAAATATCATCATAATGACACTGTGATTTCTAATGTTGGTTCTTGTATGAAAACCAAACCATATGTCTTAAACTTATTTGCTAATTATGGTTTTGTTTTTGATAATATTTATAGTAATGATGTTTTATATTCTTTGAATAATGCTAATTGGTATTTAATAAGTTTGTAAAAATTAATTAAATTTGAACTTGGTATGCTGGGGATTTAAATTTAAATTTATATAGAATTAATTTAGGGGTAGTTTGAGAATTTTTATATGTTGAAATTTTTATATTTACATTAAATATTTGAAATCTGCAATATATTTTTCAGATTACATTTTCTTAATTGATCTATAAGGCTTATCATACATACTGTATTATGTTAACTTTCTATATAAAATTTCAATTAATATAAAAGATTATTTTATAATGGATTTCTCATTTTTTTCAAAAAAAAATTTAAAATTTAGTTCGATATATCATGGATCCTTGATGCATGTTTTTTAAAAATATAAAGGCTTTATAATGGTTTCTTGATATATTTTTTGACATATGAATTTTCAAGAACACTATTTAAACTATTTAAATTATTTTTAATAAAATAATTTTTCTATTGAAACCTTATCTTTTTGATAATTTCAAAGAGGGGGAGAATTTTGAGTGGCTCCTTGAACCAATTAACGTTTTAATAATTAAAAATATTTATTTGTTTTATTTTATTTAAATGTGTTAATACTTTTAATTGTGTATTGATTAAAGTATGTCTAACTTGGATTATATCATATTTTTTGCTTAAAATATCTTTATATTTTATATTTTGATTAGTCATAACACGTTGTACAAGTTTAATGAAGTGTTACTTGGATAAATAGGTCATTTGGTACCTTAAAAACATCATTTATATATGATTTTTACTATTCCCATATAGCAATTTTACTATACAACATGTTTCCAAATAAAAATCCACATAGCTAGTATGCGAACAATGTAATCATTTTTCTAGTTTTTGTTTCCTTCTGTATTTCAACCATATCATGATCTATAGAACTCCAAATTGAGTGATTATTATTTTTTAAATATAATAAAATTATATAAATTTAATTTTAATAAATAAAGTTCAAAATAAATATATATGATATCTAGAATTATGTTAGAATTAACTATATGTTTTCTGTCTAAATTTTGCTATTTTCTATAACTATTTTTCATCCATTTTTTAATAATCACTTGAGATATAGTGGTTAAATTAAGGTAATTATTAATTATTTGAAAATATAATAAAATTTTATAAATATAATTCCATTGGACCCAAATATTATTATTCTATTTAGTGTGAATAATTTAGGTTTGAATTTATATATGTCGATCTATTTACAGATTTCAAAAATTTGGATACGTGAATTGCCTATTTAAATCACCTTGATCCACCTATGTTGATTTCATTATGTTAATCACCTATATTAATTCACCTATTTGGATTGATTAATTGGTGGGTTTTATTTACATAGATAAAAACACCTATATTGAAAACACCTACGTGATTTTTCATATGTGGTTTTGTGAAATTATATAATTTATTCTAAAATATGGAAATTTTATCTATGTTTTGTGTTGTTTCATATTTTTATTTTCTTCATGTTCATTTCAAATATTTAATTTCTTCTAATGAATTTAAAAATTGATAGTAATTATATAAAACCTATGAGAATAATTTTACATTGTTTTAAACATGTTTTTATGAAGATCGAAGGGTGTGTTATATTTCACTCTTTAAATTTATAGACTGAAAATCAAAAATCATTTTCATTATTTTATGTTGTGTTCTTATATTTTGTTTTTTATAAAATTATATTAGTTAAAATTAATATTATTCAAACTTTTTTTAATATTTTTAATTCATTATTTTTATGTTTTTAATTTCTATGCATGTTTACAACTTGTTTTAAATGGAATGATTTTGAATTTCGTATTTCAAATTCAAACTTTTTATTTTCATGGGTTATTTCATTGACCTATTATTATGTTAGTGTTTTATACTATTCATTTAATGATTTCATTTTTTGAATAAGTCTTTATTATTTTAAATTCCTTTCACGAGTTGAGAAATTATTAAGAAACGATAATTTCTCTCTTTTCACTCTCTCTCCAATAATCTAGTTTTATCATTTTCGAATTTTTAAATATATACCCTCTATCAACCATATTGAGTTTATTTATTTTTAAAAGGTAATATTTTTTTGTTGTTGTGTGGTTGAAAAATGTAACTAAATACTCATGCGATACTTCTTTGATAATAACTTTCACATTTTCAAGTGACACAGTGCAAAGAGTGGGGTGGTATTGATACTATGAAGTGTTGTACAATCTACCTGTGATAAACATATATCACTATTTCTAGATGATATCTCGAGGTCTAAACAAGAACTTATTTTAATTATTTTACTATCCTCAAAATAAAATAAAGTTAATCAATCACTCAAGAACATGTACTAGTGTTTTATTCTTATTTGATCTATTTTATTTTGATTTCTTGAGTCTATAACACTTCCTCCCATCTATCACATGATTTCACTTTCTCCTAATGATTTTTTTAGAAAAAATAATTCTATATCTATGGTTTGTGACTACTATATTCTAAATTCAAGACTATTTAGGTTGTGATTCCTAGTATCTAAAGTCAGGGTTTTAATTGGGATTTGATTGGACATAAAAAATGAGGTGTCTTTTTTTATAATTCCAATAGAAAAATTATGTTGTAATTGGGTTATGATTCACCTTTAAAAATTAGATTAGTTCGCAATGTGAATCTCACTTAGTAAATATGTATAAGAGTAGACTAGGTCCACTTTGGACTAAACTACTCTAAAAAACATCCTTCTGTTCATTATTATATTCTGCTACTAATTAACTCTATTAATTAACTTTTATAATAAATTTAGACGTTAGTCAATTCTTTGAGGAAATTTTAATCTGGTGTATTCACCCCTATAGATCATCTATCATCATCCCATCAGGCCTAACATCTTGGAATTTAGGCAAGACCATCTAATTCCAGTGATGAAGAGGCCTATAGGGTCACACACAAAGTGTTTCCATTCAACTTAGTTAAATATCAATTATATTTAACGATTGAAATAAATATTATTCTATAGACTAAGAGTTAATATTTGTTTAGGATTTATTAAATAATAGAAAATATTAAACAAATATTTATTTTCAAGGAAATTTTTTAATTACATGAATATATAATATTTTCTTATCTCTTATTATTCACATTGTAATAAATAAATAAATATTTATTAAATAAATAATGTATTTAATTATGTGAATATTTAATAAATATTTATTTACCAGTTTATGTATAAAATATTTATTTATTTATTGAATGAATAAATATTTAATAAAAATATATTTATTCAGATATTCAATAAATGTTGAGTAGGACAAGCAAACCAAGTTTAGGTCTGATGATAAATATTAATTATAAATATTGTAAAATAATATTTATCATTGTGAAAATTAGAGCATGTCGTGGAATAAAATAATGACATTATCATTTTACATGAAATGAGGTTCTTTTTGAGTTTAAAATATTATTAAGGGCCTTTATGAAAATAATTAATATGAAAACCCAAAACCTAGGTATATAAATAGACTATTATATGAATTATAGGTTGGTCCTTGTGCAAAATATTCTCCTCCCTAGTGAATTCTCTCTTAATGAAGAACATCTCTAGGGTTTTCTCCCAAGATACATAGATTTTTTCCTCCTTTATTTCATTCAAGCTAGAGAGATAAAGAGATAATCTATCTAGATTGAAGGGATCATGGTTGTGATCATGAGAGTGATGCAAGATGAATAGTACCACCTTGCTAGTACCCTAAGTACCATTAGTGATGTTTTGAGATCAAAGGAGAATGTGTGGATCACCACTAGAGGGGATCTAATTTTGGTTCCTTATTAGCACAATGAAAATAAAATTGAACGACCTACAAATGATAAACACATCATCAAATAAAGTACTCAAGATCATGTTATTTCTTCATGCTATTTAATTAATTATAAAATTGACGTGGAAATGATGTTCTCTTGCATACAATGTTTTATTTTTCAATATTATTTGAAAAAATATTTATTAGTAATGAAATTTATTTATTGAACATTTTTAATTATCCATAAAATCTAATAAAAAGATGAGTAGGCCATTGGCCCAAAACATGCACTTATACTACATCCAGAACAATTAAATGGCATCCAATGGTGTCATAATCAAATTTATAATTATTTATTTGATTATTTATCATTATGAATTTAAAATTTAAATTTCAATTCAAGTATTATTTATTTTTTATTTGATTTTTGAGATATATTCTTCTCATATTAATTTCTCTCTTTTATAACCAAGATCTATTAGTAATTAATTAATATCACTAATGAAGAACCCATCTAGAGGTTCCATGAACTCTAGACGAATGAAATATGATTACATGACATGAAAACCTTTATTACATTCCATGTATCATTGTTTGTTTCACCAAGACACCCACATTGAATCAAGGTTATCATGTGATGAATACACGCCACATGAAATAAATGCACCGCCTATTGATTGGTTAGGGTGAAACCTAGTTTTACCAGACTACAAGCCTTATAGATTTTCTACACATAGAGTAGTTTATTTATTTTCATGGAGGAAAACATGGGGTCAATATGTATCATATAATTAATACACCATGTGTATTTAATTCATGAAGAATATATGATAACATCCTTGAAACTCAAAGTACAAGTTGTGTACCTCATAAATGTTCACTAGAAGTACATGAAAATTTCCAAGGCATTTACTGTAGACATATGTAGAAGAAAAGCACATGATGTGTAGCCATCTTGCACACACTATGTCTAACAAACCAACCTAGAATACCCTTGAACAACGACACCTAAATCGATCCTCTATTGGCCCAAAGGACATTACCAATCCCTATATACTGGTGACAAGAACTTAGGTATCAAAAATAAGAAAATAGGAATGATTTCTCCCAAATACCACAAACATAAATAGATAAATAGTGGAAAAAAGTCCAATGAAGTAAAAAAACTATGAAATCCAAAAGTCTAAGATACAATAGACATGATAACAAGGTAGATGGTCAAAACAAATGACAATAATAAAATATAAAAAACCACCAATATCACTATGTTCAAGTGATGCAACACCAAACACACCACCATCAAAGCTCTAACCCAAATATATATGAATATCCAATGCGCTGAGCAATATTCCAAATATATAATATATATTTGTGAACAAAAATCCCAGTAGGCCACCACCCTTAACACAAACCATAATAATTTAAAAGATAATCTATAATATGCATGTTTTTAATAAGAATAAAAAATAGGTTTTAATAATTTCATTCAAAAAAAAGTATCAAAATATTTATCGAAAACACCCATTTTCACAAAACAAATCCTATTCCAGATAAAACCACATTTTATTTTCCAACATCAATTTTTTTAAATTATAGTTTAAAACATTTTTAATGGTATACTGATAAAAATTGGATATCATTTCATAGGTCTTCAAAATAATAATATCTTGAAAAAAAATTGTAAAATGTCATCATGGTAACCAAAAGGTGCTAAAGGGAAACAAACTAGAATAGAGTAAATATGGTCATCAATGAAGTAAAGTCCACTTTTTGGAATAAAATCAACCAATAAACCTCAAAAAAATTCCCAATCTTACCCTATCCCAACCTAATAGAGGGGAAATCCCTTAGGTTGGCCTAAGTCCCACCCAAGACCACTAGCCAAAGCATAATTCTAAACTAGAGCACATGCGTACCTAGACTTCCTGCCTAGAAACATAGGTTTTCCCATGACATTCAAATAGATGTGATCATTTCCATGATAAAATCATACCATATATCATATCATATCATATCATCATGTTTTAAAATGAATTATAAATATTTCTCATACCTCTGAAATCCACATAGGAACATTCTCCTTTATCTTTCATATTAAAAGAATTTAATTCATCACCCTTAAAAGATAATTCTAATTTAAATTTTTACCGTCAAAAGGGGAATCTTATTTCATTCATTTAATTTATTTCATCACCCTAGAAAGGGACATCTTGTTTTATTCAATCAACCAATTCATTATTTTTATTTTACATTAAGGGGCATGTCTTATGGGTTTTCCATTTTCAAATAACTAATTTAAAGTTCCAATAAGTTCTTTCCCATTATTATTGGATTATCGAGACTTTAAAACAAATTCATGTCCATTTATAAATAATTTATAAATCAGTTTACATTTTTAGAAATACACATTTTCAAATCATCATTTCAAAAAGGGATAAACACACCCAAGATTTAGAAAATCACACCTTTCTCTTTATTTTGGAAATCATCATTATAAACATCTCAAAGGAAATTATCAAGAGTCAAAAAATCATATCAATCATTAGAAAAATATCAAGTTCTTTTTAGAAGAGTTTTCACATCATTCTATTTCAAAATTCCTTTTTCAACTTTGATCAAAATCTCAAGAAATCATTTATCATAGATATAGATACTAGATATAGATGTAATAAATCAAAGATATCCAAATTTCAAGATGAAAACACAAGAAATAATATATTTAATTCTAAATGGAGATGATTGGGACAAATACCTTATAATCAAATATAATTTCCTAAAATCATATAGAAAACACAATCCAAAGAGGAAGAGGGCTCCAAAAAAGAAAAAGAGTGCACTCAAGGAACTTGGAACTCACCACCCGACTGAATGGTAAATACAACCAACTAGAAATGGGACCCCAACATCACCTAAAAAAGATACTAGAAGCATAATTATCACATAATAACCTCAAATTCATCATTTCAAAAATAAACACGAGGAGAGAAAACACCCACCTTAGTGGTTATTAAAGAATAATAAGAATAAGAAAAAAAAATAACAACATGAAGAAGGATACACACACAATGATCAAGGAAAACTAACCTATAATCTACATTAAGTGACCTATAGTAATAAATAATAAAAAAAGTTATAAGAAACCAGATCTCCAAGAATTGAATATAGAATCCCAAAAAAACTCCTCAAGAATGCACCCAATATGATATTTGAATGAAATAAAAGAAAATGTTTAATTGAAAGGGTGGAAAACAAGTTAAGAGGAGAATTAAATCCTCATACTAAGATCATGCATGGATGAAGTAACTATCTGTAAGAGATCAAATGGTTGTTTAGTCGTTTCAAAATTAAAACCCCCACCATGACCTCAACCATACCATGGTGATATAGTCCTATGTATTTTATCCATGGAAATGGTCTCTACCATGCCCTAGTGGAGCCTATGCAAGATATGGTTAATAAGGAATATATTAGGATACCATGCTTAGGACCACACTCTAGGGTAAAAGTCCAGGATGTCTTATCCTGGCCACTTCACACTGAAGGTAGACCACAACCACCCCAAAGCCATGGTCATATCCATTTTTCACCCATACAAACAATCAAAAACACTTTTTTAAACATAAAAAATATCCAAATATCCTAAAACCAAAAATAAAAACTCAAGGATAAAAATAAAAGAAATAAAACTAAATAACATACCTGAAATAATAGGTTGGGATGTTATAATTTTTCCAAATATAGATGATTTTCCCCCTATAAAAATATAAGGGAGTTGGTAAATCAAGAATATAGAGGAAAACAACCCAAGATACACTACACAACAAAATTGAAATATTAAATGGATCCAAATTCCCAATTTCCTTAGATAAAAACAACAGAGAATTCCAAAAAAACCATGGAAGAAAATGATCTTAGTGAATGCAATTTATAAGATTTCACTCCATGAAAGGTGACTTACAAGAAAACTAGTTAACTAGTTTATGAAAGGATGAGAAACTGTCCAAAAAATATTCAAAAAGCAATTGTACCTCAAAAAATAAGGAAAAACCCTCAACTAATCAATTGAAAGGTTCAAAACATAAAACTCTGAAGAAACCTTGAAAGCACCAGACATGAAAAACTCAAATATCACATTGAAAGAGAGAAATAAATCCTGAAAATACTACCACCTAGAGTGACACTAAACCAAAGATCACACAATATAGCCTAAGAGAGTAATTTTTAATGAATCAATAATAAAAATTCCTCATTAAGTGCCATATAATTTAGCCTTCAGTAAAGTGAGGGTAACCTAAGGTCATATTCCAAGAACATAAAATTATAGTAATTCTAATCGAAACCATAGATCATAAACAACACTCCACCCACTCCCCCAATACTTACCAAAACTCTATTATGTTCATTAAGAAAAGAGTTCCACTAACCCAATGTAGGGACCACATCAACACGAGTGAAGAGAAGAACAATAAACTCCAAGGCAAAAATATTTTCAACAAAAGCACAATACCATATGTAATTTTTAAAAGGATCATGTAATGGAATTAACACCTATGGATCATCTTCAACGGAACCAATCCCAAACAAAGGACTCACTCTAGGCTTTCAAAACATATGTCCTTCCACACAGACTTTTATCTTAAAATACATGAAAAATTGTATTTCTTTCCCTGATTCTACAAGAACAAGCAATAATAATTCTCTTGGAAGATAATGATTAATATTTCAATACGAGAAATTAATTATTAGTGATATCCCCACCAAATTAAATTTCACTCAGAATCAAACTTCTCAAACTCAACTCATTTAAAAATTGGGAATTCGAAACAAGTGAAAGTGAGCATAGGAAACCATAAAATCACATTATTATATCAATAATATATAATTAAATAATGAAACTAGAAAACACAAAAAAAATAACTAAAAAACCATTGTAATAAGAAAGATACCCCCCAATGTCATAAGTTCCAATAGAAGAAAAAAATTACATCAAATAAAATTCAAACAGGCTTCACTCCAACATCGATATCCACACAAGATGAACAAGAAAAAACTCCTACTAGAATCTCTTCCACTATGCAATAATTATTTAATCTGAGTCCTATGGATTGGGAACTAAAATATTGAAGATTTTTGTTTCTATATAGTTTCCTTAATAGATGATGATCTTTGAACATGTTGAGGTTCAAAGAAAAGATGAAATAACATCTATAGATGACCTAGATGGCCACGGGTTCTACAGGATTTTGGAGGCTTTTAACAAGTATTATTTATATGACCCATATTTATACATTGAAACAAACTAGGTGCTTATTTTCAGAGGAGTCTGGATAGAATAAAAGAAATTAAATTTGAATACAACTACTCTTTTATTATGACTTGGAACAATTCCCTTTCCCATTACTGGAGTATCATTCATCACATCCCGTATTAGGAGAAATTCCTAATGCCTCTGGTGATCCAATAAAGTTTTCCTTAACCATGAAACAATGAATAATCAATGTAACAAAGGAGTTGAGGCCATTAAGAAAAAAGCTTGTACCATATTTGAATGAATACCTTCTTAGAAACAACATTCCATTAGAGTGTCATATATAGCTGGATGTGGAGGATATGACATCAACTTGATAAAATGGTGACTTTATTACAACACCATTTATTATCCTTGTTAAAGACCATAAATTTTGATAGCCTTTAATACCCTCACTAAAACATGTAATAAATTATGAATGAAACATTCCTTGTAATCTATCGAAGAATAGTCTATCTATGACTTATCCTAAGTAATAGACTTCCATTACTTCCAACATGGACTCTCAAGCATTAAATTTTGAAACTTAACTTTGAGAGATTTTGGAATCCAAATATGGGTAAAGATATCATAAATACTATTCATCCACATCTCCACTTCCTAAGAATCAAATTTACCAAATAAGTGTGGAGGATTTAGGCTTAAGAACCCATAGATATAATCATTACACTGGTGTATGAGAGAGAGAACATAAAAACCTGATTCTAGAGCAGATGGAATAACCATTCTAGGGAAATCTTGATCAACCAAAGTTTCCATTAAATTATAATTATTCATAATCCAAAAAAAAGAAAAAAACCCATGAAAAAATATTATAAATCAAGTCTCACAAGATAGAACCCAAAATAGAAAATGGAATTGACACACCATTTTACACAAATCATAATTCAACACTACACATTGACCAAACTAATAAAACCAAGTCTTAAATTATGTTAAGAAATAAACTCAAATAATTGTCTCAATAGGGTTCTATCAAGTTAGTTTCAAAAATAATTTCAATTCTTTAAACCATTATTTACACCCAATAGATTTTTTTTAAAGAAGAAGTCCTTATCAAAGAAAAATTTCAAAAATATGGTTTTAAAACATTCTAAACTAAAATATTTAAAAGATATAAATTTTAACTTTATTAACATCACATGATAATTTTGAAAACAAAATAAATATAACATAATTTTCCAAAAATATTTCATTGTTTTAAATTCTAAACAGTTTAGAACCATTAGAGGAAAAATGACATGTTGATTTTTTTAAAACACTATGAAAGTCAAAATGATTTTCCAAAGATTCAAAAGGGTTTTTAACGAATAATTTTAAAAAACAAAAAACTAGATGAAATAGAACATAAAAAACTATAAGAAATATCAACTATGCATATATTTTCCACATGGTTTGGAAAACTGTGTTCCAATCTTGATAATTCCATTGAAAGTTAACTAGATTTCGATGCATGGTCTACACCTGATTTTCCAAACCATGTAGAGTATCATGAACCCATATGAATTCCCTTAAAATCCTAATATTCTCAAAATAGTTCATAAATTCAAAATTACACAAAAAATTACTAAAAAAAATCAATCAAAATCTAAAGGTCTAAAATATGTTCTAGGATCTGACTCGAACTAAAGACATACTCACCCCAGAAAACCCTAGTAAACCAAGTGTCATCTCAGATGGGTGGTGATCAAGCACACTATAATGACCGAATACTTGAATTACTACATTCTGAACTACAATATTTCATACATCCCATAATAAAAAGGGAAAAACTCATTTTATATTATTTGTAATAAAGAAACCTAGAGTACCCTCTAACAACGAAACTTGAATTGATCAACCATAGACCTGAAGGGATATCCTGATCCCCATAGGCTGGAGATAAGCACTTGGGAATTAGAGACAATGAAATGGGAAATATTTCTCCCATATAACACAAGCCTAAACATTTAAACATTTTAAACAAAATCCTAATGAAGTAAAAACTAAGACATCCAGAAGTGGAAGATAAAACTGACAAGATAACAAGGTCGATGGCCGAGACAACTGACATATGAAAAGATACCAACCAAACAATATCACTATGTGAAAATGTGGCAACAATTCACACACCAAAATTGATTCCCAAACCCAATGATATATTAGTATCTAATGTGCCAAACAAGATACTAAAATAGTAATATATAGATGTGAGTTAAACACCCAGTAAATCACCACCCACCAACCTAAAGCATAACCCTTGTAAAAGAAAAGATATAACATAAATTTTTTAAATAATAATAAAAATATGTTTTCCTAATTTCTTTCAATAAAAAATGTATCAACATTTTCCTTGAAAACACCCATTTTCACAAGGCCAATATTCTTCCTAATAAAAAAATATATTTTCTTGTATCAAAACAATGTTAAATTATAGTTTAAAATAGTTTTAAAGGAATAATAAATAAAATATGATATCATTTCATAGATCATAGAAATGATAATATCTTGAAAAATAATCACAAAACATCTTCATGGTAACCAAAAGGTGTTAATGGGAATTAACCTAGGACAAAGTAAACATGGTAATCAATAAAGTAAAGTCTATGATATGGAATAAAATCAATCAATCAACCTCACCAAAATGCTTGGTCTTACCCTATTCTGGCCTAACTGAGGGGAAATCCCTTATGTTGACCTAAGTCCAATATAAGGAAACTATCGAAAACATAATACTAAACTAGTGATCATGTGTACCTAGAATTTCTACCAAACCCAGGTTTTCCCTTGAAATTCAAATAGAGGTGAGTAGATGAAAGATAAAATAATATCATATACCATATCATATCATCATTTTTGAAAAATGAATCATAAATCTTTCTCACACCTATAAATTCTACATAAGAACATCCCCCTTTATCTTGAATGATAATACAATTCAATTTATCACCCTTAAAAAGGGACATCTAATTTCATTCATTCAATTTAATTCATCACCCTCAAAAGGGAAATCTTATTTTATTCATTCAATTAAATTCAACACCCTAAAAAAAGACATATTATTTCATTAAATAAAATCAATTCATCATTTATGTTTCATATAAAGGGGCATGTACTATGGGTTTTCAATTTTATAATAAATAATTTAATATAATTTTACATTACACTTAAATTACCAAGAATTTCAATGTAATTCAAGGCCATTTATAACTAATTTATAAATTAGCCCACTTTAATGAAATGAATATTTTCAAATAATCATTTCAATTCATCATTTCATAAAGGGTTATACACACCTAAGATTTAGAAAAGAACACCTTTATCTTTTTCAAGAAATCATCATCATAAAAATCTCAAAGTCAATTTTCAAGAGAAAAATGAGAATATAAATCATCAAAATAAGATCATGTTCCTTTAAAAATAGTTTTCACATCATTTCATGTCAAAATACCCTTTTTAAACTTTTATCAAAAGATTAAAAAATCATCTATCATAGATATAAGTACTAGATATAGGATGAATTAATTAAAGATATAAAAATATCAACATGAAAACACAATAAATAATTGATTCAATTACAATAGGAGATGATTGGGACACCTAGGTTATAATAAAATATAATTTCCAAAAATCGTACGGAAATCACTAGATGAACAGGAAGAAGACTCCAAATAAGTAAAAGAATGCACTTGAGGCACTTGGAAATTACCATATGACTGAATGGAAAAGAAAACCAACAATAAAAGAGACCCAAATAACACTGAGCAAAGATCATAGAAACAAAATTCTCACATAATAACCTACAATTAATCATTTAAAAAATTAATAGCAGGATAGAAAATTATCACCTATATAATTCCCAAAGAATATTAGGAAGAAGAAAATCCCAAGAAGCGTGAAGATGGATCCATTAACCACAATCAAGGAAACCAAACCTCTAATATCCTTTTTGTGACCTTTAGTAAGAATGAATAATAAAAAATTGACAAGAAACCAGATATCCAATCACAGAAGATGGAATGACTAAAAAACCACCTCAAGAATGCACCTAATTTGAGATTCGAGTGAATTAAATGAAAAACCTATGTTAAAAGGAAGGAAATAAAGTTAAGAGGGGAATTAAAGCCTCTAATTAAGATCATGAAATGATGGAGTAACCATCCCTATATGATAAAATGTTCATTCAGTTATTTCAAAATTGAAACCCCCTCCACATGCCCTTATCAACACCCTAATGATAGATCCTATACCATTTTCTAGCCATGGCCTCCACCATGCCATGGTGGATCCTATGTAAGTTGTAGTCAATAGGGTGGCTACTTTGATACCATACCTTGGTGAAGAAGTATCGACCATTTTTCTTGGAAGTTTGACACTGAAGATAGACCACAACCACCCCCAAGATATGGTGATGCCCATTTTCACCCTAAAAAATCAGAAACAATTTTCATGACCTCCAAATACCTCCAAAGATCAAAAAATTAAAAATATAACCTCATGTATTAAGATAAAACAAAGAAAACTTTATAACATACATGATATAAAAGGTTGGTATGTTACACTGTGTACATTACCTATATGTGAAAATATTAAATTTATTTTATTACTCTATAAACCTCATTATTATGTATTATGTGTTTCATTAATTTGAATCATAAATTACACACAATAGGTTTTATATGATATTAAATTATTAATGAATTTCTATATAAAATCTAACACTACTGGAAATTTTAGATTTACCAACAAATTAAAACTGTTGGTATAAACTATACCAACGGTTGTCCAAACCATTGGGTTTTGAGACGTAGGGATAGAAATATCACAACGGTTCTATGAGAACTATTGGGATATGTCTGAAAAAATCAGTATATACCAACAATTTAAGTAATCCGTTGGTATAAATTTTTTCCAATAGTTCTAAACCGTGTGTAATACCATGAAGGATCTCTATACCAATGGTTGTGTAAAACGTTGGTATAGACTTTTACCAACGATTTTCCACAAACTGTTTGTAGATATCAAGTAAAATTATATATTCCAACGATTTAAAAACCATTGGCATATAATTATACCGACATTTTTATAGAACCGTTGGTATAAGTTCTGGTTTTACACATATGCCAACAGCTGTGAACCATTGGCATATCATTTTTATACCTGCAGCAGCAAGCCTGCTTGGTGGCCTCCCCCTATGCAGCTGCATCAATTCTACCAGGTAACACAAGTATACAACAATTAAAACAGTACAATAGGTAACACAGAATATGTGAATAATATAGAACAAGTAACACCATACACTATTAAAAAGTATACCTGCATAATACATATAGAATTCTATATAAATTCATACAGAATTCATAATTTTGTATGAATTCTGTCAGAATTCATACAACACATAATTCAAAAATAAATCTGAATACCTCCAATTCTGTATTTAATTACCCTTTACACACATACCAAATTAACACATAATTCATAATGTAATCACAATAAGTATACACATACAAAAATTATACCCATACACCATTAACACATAATTTATAAGTTAATTAAATACATAAAGAATTAAAATCATAATTCAGGGGGTTGAGGGGCGGTTTAGGGGTTTGGGGTGGCTGTCCAATGGGGGTGGGGGTGTCTGGGGGGATAGGGGTGTCTGGGGGGGGGGGGTATCCAGGGGGTGTCCAGGGGGGTGGGGGTGTCCATGGGGTGGGGGTGTCCAGGGGTTTGGGGGGATTTCCAGGGGGTGGATGGGGGGGGGGGGGGTGTATAGGGGGTGGGAGGTGTCCAGGGGGTGGGGTGGTGTCCAGGGGTTGTGGGGTGAGGGTGTAGCACCCCGAGATTTTATGAAAAATATTTTTTTTAATTTCATTAATGTCTTGTGTTGTATGCAAAACCATAAGGATCTTGCACAACACGCATCCTTGAATTGCCTTGCATTACACTCAATCACGACCTTCCTCGATCGCGTGTCTAGTACGCAATATCGAGTTTCACTAAACAATGATATGCTATTAAAATATTATTAAAACTAGCCGTTATGAATAGTAATATCCACTTTTTGAAATTTTTTAATTTTATTTTTCAAAATGGACTTCATTTTTGGATTCGGAATATCAAAATTAGCTTAGGGTGAAATTTTGGTACTTTTCGGATAACTTTCATATTCTGATGAATAGTGAAAATTACTAAATTTCAATTAAAAACAACTTTTTTAATCGAAATAATTAATAGTGATAAATTATTAATTTGAGTGGTTTTAAAGTATATTTAGAATATATTTTTACAATTTAATACAATTTTGTTCATTATATGTAATTTCACATTTAAACCAGACGTAAACAAGTGTCAATCTTTTGATAGTTATTATCTTTTAAAAACACGCTATTTGTTTTGACGACGGAAATTAATTTTTAAATTAGTTAATGTAACTTATATGTTTTGAATTTGGTAAAATAAACATCATTTTTTAATTCATAATATCAAATATAAATTAGGCCGAATTTTTGGTATTTTTCTGGAAACTTTCATTTTTTGATGAATAGTGAAACCACTAAGTGGTAGTTAAAAAACTGAATTTTTCATAAAACTTAATTTAACCGCTTCTGTGAGTGGAATTTCAAAAATCCAAGAAACACCGTTAATATAAAGGACTAAAATGTGGTTAATTGAGATGAAAATAATTTTTGGTGAATAGTAACTTTTTACTTTTTTTTACCACGGTTAAAAGTAAATAGGGTAGTTAAGGGTAAAAATGATATTATTATTACCCTAAAACATGTCCTAATTCTATTGGATAAGTGTAATTCAACCAAAAAAAACCTTAGGAACAAAATATGACCATTTAGGACCACTTGGATTAGATTAGGACATTTATTATTAATTTATTTAAAGAAGGGTTAAAATAGTTAAAATCAAAGTTCAATAAGTAAATCATTTTTAATATAGGGTTATACATAAGATAAATTCGACTATAAATATTCATTAGAAATATAAAAAGATTTTATACATAATTATATTTAATTTTTAATTTTTAGACATTAAATAATTTAATTTATTTATGACACAATGATGATACCGTAATTATTTTATTAATGAAGTATTGACATAATTGATGTTATAAATACCCAAATAAATGTAATTTGAGACTTTTTATGAATTCAAATAATTTTATATTTTAATATGACATGTTAGTATTGATTTAATTCACTTTTTTGAACTAATACTGCTATTATGATTTTCAAAAAAATCAATTACCAAATAGTATCAAAATTGACATAAAATAGTTTTTAAAACAAATATTATATTATTAATTGTTATTTTATTCCTAAAAATCTATGGTACGGCCAAATGACTTAGATAAGTTTATATATATTAATAATAAACAACTTGGGGTTCGTTTGGCTTGTTATAGTAAGTTTATTAACCTTATAGTGTAAGAAAACAAGAAGACACGGTAAATGTAAAATTATTTAACTTAAAGTTAAATCTATATGATAAGGTTAAAATAGGAACTTAAACTTGTCTAAATTCTATTGGATGAGAGGATTTAGACCCATCCCCACCTTATCTTCGAAATAAATCAATTTGGAGCTATTTAAAACCGAATTTGTCTTTATAATAAAATAATATTTTTAGTTATTCCAAAGGTACCCCTCTCCTCCCTTATAAAAGGGGACCTCCTCCCTCTCTTCCTCACACCACTTTGAGCCTTCAAGATCGGCCAAACCCTGACAAATTATCTTCTCCACTTCACTAGAAATATCCTAGAGGTCCTGGTATTCTCCAAAGACCAATTTTAGTTCCCTAAGAGGAGGACTCAAAGAGGCGCTTCAAAGAAGAGGTAATGTCCGTTACTGATTCTTTAAACTTTATTCCTTCTTCCACTTCTTCTTCTTCGGTTGTTTCATTATGAAGTAATAACATCAGTATCAATCATATACTGATATGTTATTATAAGTATTAAACAACCCTATTTCACCATCTATCCATCCTACGGAAAACGAAATCACCGCGCATGCGTACGTACGGAATACCGTCTCCACGCCGTGGTGTAATCTATTTTCCACCACCACCTTACTTGGATGGGTATAATGGTGTAAAAAATAACTATATATGATTATTGTAAAGTGATATTGATTCTGAAATAATATACATACACTTAAATACAATTCCACGATCATGAGAACGATATCATCGCTCGTGCGTACGTACGGACTACCGTCTCCCCGACGTGATGAGATTCATTCTCCACGTTAACCATTCATGAATGATTATAAAGTATATATAATAAGTAATCATGAAATATATGACATAATAATGATACTGGATTTATGTGTATATATATGTATTTCATCTACTTAATTCCTTTCAACTCAATAAGGAAATGAAAACAGCGTTCATGCGTACGTACGACCTACCGTCTCCATGAACGATGTATTTCTTTCCATTTACTGATCTATTATATATATGTATATTCTGAATATATATTATATATAAATCATGTTTTATATTCTGGGATTAATTAATCATGATCTAATTAATCATATGAATAATTACACGTCAAAACACGGACGACAAATGAAACGATTTTAACCAAAAGGCTCTTTAACATGGAATTTACAAAAGAACGGGTAATATAAAGTCATAAGTGAACCATATATGATATCATAACAATGAGTATGATTCTGTAATAAGTAAATGACATTATATAAATTATTATACAGGAGGTTCGGACACTTACGAAGAAAATCGGACCTATGGTAAGGGAAATATCACAATCTCATATTTATCCAAGATTGTTTGTACTTTGGTATTTACTAGGATGTATTTTATCATCCACACCCATTTTTCCTCAATATGTAATATTATTTCCATCCACCTACAATTTTTAAAATCCAATTTACCCTTTGGTGAGTTTTTAGTAAAATATATGAATGGAATCTTTTGTCATTTTTCGTATGAGGTACTTTTTGACATTTCCAACAAAAGTACGAGAATAATGTTTTTTTAACTTATACGACATGAATGGATTTTTAAAACATTATTTCCAAGAAGATTCATTTACAAGTTTTCATGTTTATTTTTAATCAAATTCTTTTAGTTTAATATTTTATGACATGTTAAGAAAGGAAAAATGTTTTTGAAGTAGAAAGGATATTTTCCTCAAGAATGGAGTTCAAGTATTTTATCAAAATTATTTTCCATATAAGATAATATAGGGTTCTATTTCTATCCCTATTATTACATTAATTTGATTATGTTGTGATGGAATTATTTTTATGAATTCCTTTATCTTATATTAATTGTTTTATGATTTCATGATGTTTATGAATCCCATTTTTATTACATGGGTTATGCTATGATGTATGGTTTATGATTTTGTGGCACACATAAGAATGGTATCATTATGAGATGGGTGGGACCTATATCTCCCTCAAATGCATTGGGTAAAGATTTTATATCTCACAAGATAGATATGGCTGGAACGACAGGTTAAACCGGTTCAGTGAAACAGGACTGAAACGAGGAGTGAACTCGGTTCAGAAATGGACTTTGTCCACTAAGATAGTCTTGGAAATGAGTCTTGACTAATAAGAAATTATTCTCTATGATTATGTGTGTATGCCACAAAGTTTCATGTTTTAAGTTATGATTATTGGGATTACATTTCACTACTATGATTTATCCCATGTTATGACATTATGATCTCTTTTGCAGGTTAAGATTTCCAAAATGTTATGTTCTTTTGAATATGATGTGATTGATATTTCTTTTGTTTGCCCTTATTGAGCATTTGAGCTCACCATTTTATGTTTTTTCCCCAGGATATAAAGAAAGGTTTTAGGTTAAAAAAAGGAATATCTTTATGGTAGATGTTGAAGATCTTTCACCACAATTAGAATATTATATTCTGAGTTTCCAAAGACACTAAACTATTACGGTCCTTGTGTGTGTGTTTTTGTTATGTACTAAGTATTCCGAAAAAGTAATGTAATGTCCATGTACGTCAAGCTTAGGGTCTCTACAGTTGGTATCAGAGGAAAGGTTTAGTCATCCTTTGGAAACTAGGATGCGAAAACTTTAGTGAGATCCCTAGAGATATTTATAAGGTATGTCTAGGGATGTCCCTAAGGTTAAGTATAAGTATAGGTTATAGTCCTAGAATTATGGTAACGATCTTATAATTAAACATAAGATGTTATATATTGAAGGTACTCCCCCTTTATTATGTTGTTTTCCCTAGCATGATTTTTTCCTCTCACGCTATTCTTTTTGGGTTTTAGACGATTGCTGGAACCCGAAGGAACCGTGTTGATCAATTCAATGGACAATGCAATGATTGTCCTCTTGAACAAACAAATGTTATGGGAGATGGAGTGCAAAATATTATTGCTATACTTACACAAGCTATGAATCATTATGGACATCCAAATGAGCAGAGAAGGGAATAATATTCTATTGAGTCCTTCATGAGGCAACGTCCACCTTCTTTTAGTGGGTCTTCTGATCCACTTGTTGCTGAACAATGTATCAGTACCACTGAAAAGATATTTTCAGTTCTTCAATGTTCTGAACTTGATAAAGTCATCTTAGCAGTATATAGTTTGGAAGGTGAAGCTGATCAATGGTGGAATCTTATCAAGAATACGAGGCAAAGAGATGAAATTGAGTCCATGGAATGGGATGAGTTCAAGAACTTTTTATTCAATAAGTAATTCCCTCGTATTCTCTAAACAAAGATGGAGAAGGAGTTTCTTGAACTAAAGAAAAAGGATGATGAATCTGTTGGTACCTATGAATAAAATTTTACAAGACTTGCAAGGTATGCTTCTGGTATTATTATCCAACCTGAGAGTAAGATTGATCGATTCTTCAGTGGCATAAAACCAAATCTTCGAAGGGCCTTAGCTATAAGAGACTTCAGTAGCTATGAAGAAATTGTGCGTTGTGCTATCAAGGTAGAAATGGAAGTTGGTGTTACTTATCCATCTCATAGTTTTGACAAGAAACAAAAGATGGAGTTCAAGGAGAAATCTCAGAATAATGGTGAAAAGAAGATGAGTGTTTCCTTATTCTCAAAGTGTGGAAAGAGCATGGTAGAGATTGTTTTAAAGGGACTAGAAAATGTTTTAAGTGTGGAAAAGAAGGTCATCAAGCAGCTAAGTGTCGAAGTAATGGAAAAATGGTTTCTAATGATGTGAATAAAGAAAGGACTATAGAGAACGCACCACCAACACTTCAATGCTTCAAGTGCAAGGAAATGGGGCATTATGCTAATAAATTCTCTAATCCAAGGGTTAGTGATGGTCGACATGAGCAACCACTTAAGGAAAAGGAAAAATGGAAGTCACATGCGATCACTATTGGTGATGTTGAATATGACAACGATGTGGTGGAATGATTAAGTGTTTATGTAATGGGATTCCAAAATAATGTTGTATATAGTATCGTGGAATATTGGAATATTTATGTATTGGTCTGTTGTGGTTTTCAATAATTTTATGGTACCGATAACCATGGGAAGTGATTGAGATATTTTTGGAAAAAAGATAATATGCACATAATGAAGGGAAAAGGAGAAAATGAAATGTTTGACAGTATTCATGAGCTCATGACTGATATAAGGAAATAGTTATATCATGGTTTGAGGTTTCGGTATGTGAAAAGAGTTAACTTTTGACAGCACTCGTGTTTTCACTAAGATTCAATGGGTATTCATTTTTTTCAAGAGAATACATGATTAAGGCCTTCGAATGTCTGGAATGTAACCAACAAGACATATCTCATGATATATGAGGATCAACGATGGTATTAACAAGCTAGTGGTATGAACTCTTTGGAAATCGTTTTCACTATAATATGAGATTGGACAGCAGTATTTTGGATAAACCTAATGATTGGAATGGATTATGTTGGACATAAGCTAGTATTGTTTAAAGATAGAAGTTTTTTCGATATTATTTATGGGATGTTATAGTAATGTAGTTTTAGAAAAAGGACAACCTGCAGGATGGGCGATAGCCCATTGCGTCGAACAAGGCTGTGAGAATTGAACCCACAACCTAAGTGTGACTGACCTTTATCGCCTACCACTGGCCTATAGGAAGTCCTTGTTTAGTAGAAACTAGTTTTATTATATTAAGCAGTATGATATATGAAGTATAAGTCCATTTTAGGAACCATATATGATTAATCTCACTATAGATGGACTTATGTATTTTTTTGATAACTTTTCTAACCTTTTGTTTAAGACAGATGGAATGACCCATCATTCTATCACATGATCTGCTGACACATCACGAATGAAAAATTCAACTTCATTTATTTAAGAGATGAAGTTGAAATTGTCCAAAGAACGACCAACGGAGAGACTGTACCAAAATACCGAAAGTATTTCTTCTAATTCCAATTTCATTAACTTTAGGGAAATTATCTTGAAAACCAAAAATGTTGTCCCAGTGCTCTTATATATGATGAATCAGATGGTACCTCAGATCGTCACAAATTTATGGCTTTGTGATTGCTGGCTTTTCCATATCCATGTTCTCTACCACTCTCCATCAGAACATGATGGTTAGATTTCTCTTCCATATCCATATTTTCACTTATGTGGAAACCTAGTGATTAGTTTATTTGGGTAACCATTACGTTTCATACTTTTGTTTTTAAAGATTGGTTTTGGTATTCCTTTTTACGATGTGGGTTTCTATTAAAGAAACTTTAGAGTAGTAAACCATTTATAACCCCGATGAATTTCGAGGGCGAAATTCATTTTATGGGGGGTAGAATGTAACACCCCGAGATTTTATGAAAAATATTCTTTTTAATTTCATTAATGTCTTGTGTTGTATGCTTCACAAAAAGGATCTTGCACAACACACATCCTTGAATTGACTTGCATTACAAGAAATCGCAACCTTCCTCGATAGCGTGTGTAGTACGCAATATCGAGTTTCACTAAACAACGATATGCTATTAAAATATTATTGAAACTAGCCGTTATTAATAGTAATAATCACTTTTTGAAATTTTGTAAATTTTATTTTTCAAAATGGACTTCATTTTTGGATTCGGAATATCGAAATTAGCTTAGGGTAAAATTTTGGTACTTTTCGGATAAATTTCATATTCTGATGAATAGTGAAAATTACTAAATTTCAATTGAAAACAAATTTTTTAATTGAAATAATTAATATTGATAAATTATTAATTTGATTGGTTTTAAATTATATTTAGAATATATTTTTACAATTTAATATAATTTTTTTCATTGGATGTAATTTCACATTTAAACCAGACATAAACAAGTGTCAATCTTTTGATAGTTATTATCTTTTAAAAACACGCTATTTACGGGAATTAATTTTTAAATTAGTCAATGTAACTGATATGTTTTTAATTTGGTAAAATAAACATAATTTTTAAATTCATAATATCAAATATAGCTTAGGCCTAATTTTTGGTATTTTTCTGGAAACTTTCATTTTTTGATGAATAGTGAAACCACTAAGTGGTAGTTAAAAAACTGAATTTTTCATAAAACTTAATTTTACCGCTTCTATGAGTGTAATTTAGAAAATCATAGAGACATGGTTAATATAAAGGACTAAAATGTGGTTTAATGATATGAAAATAATTTTTGGTGAATTGTAACTTTTTACTTTTTTTTACCACAGTTAAAAGTAAATAGGGTAGTTAAGGGTAAAAATGATATTATTATTACCCTAACACATGTCCTAATTCTATTGGATAAGTTTAATTCGACCCAAAACAACCTTAGGAATAATATATGACCATTTAGGACCACTTGGATTAGATTAGGACATTTATTATTAATTTATTTAAAGAAGGGTTAAAATAGTTAAAATCAAAGTTTAATAAGTAAATCATTTTTAATATAGGGTTATACATAAGATAAATTCGACTATAAATATTCATTAGAAATATAAAAATATTTCCTACATAATTATATTTAATTTGTAATTTTTAGACATTAAATAATTTAATTTATTTATGACACAATGATGATGCAGTAATTATTTTATTAATGAGATATTGACATAATTGATGTTATAAATACCCAAATAAATGTAATTTAAGACTTTTTATGAATTAAAATAATTTTATATGTTAATATGACATGTTATTATTGACTTAATTCACTTTTTTCGAACTAATATTTCTGTTATGATTTTCACAAAAATCAATTACCAAATAGTATAAAAATTGACATAAAATAGTTTTTAAAATAAATATTATATTATTTATTGTTATTTTATTCCTAAAAATCTAAGGTTCGGCCAAATGACTTATATAAGGTTATATATATTAATAATAAACAACTTGGGGTTCTTTTGGCTTGTTATAGTAAGTTTATTAACCTTATAGTGTAAGAAAACAAGAAGACACGGTAAAAGTGAAATTATTTAACTTAAAGTTAAATCTAAATGATAAGGTTAAAATAGGAACCTAAACTTGTCTAAATTATATTTGATGAGAGGATTTAAACCCATCACCACCTTATCTTCAAAATAAATCAATTTGGAGCTATTCAAAACCGAATTTGTCTTTATAATAAAATAATTTTTTTAGTTATTCCAAAGGTGCCCCTCTCCTCCCTTTAAAAGGTGACCTCCTCCCTCTCTTACTCACAACACTTTGAGCCTTCGAGCTCGGCCAAACCCTGAAAAATTATCTTCTCCACTTCCCTAGAAAAATCGTAGATGTCCTAGTCATCTCAAAAGACCAATTTTAGTTCCCTAAGAGGAGGACTCAAAGAGGCGCTTCAAAGAAGAGGTAGTGTCTGTTACCGATTCTTTCGACTTTATTCCTTCTTCCACTTATTCTTATTAGGTTGTTTCATTATGAAGTAATAACATCAGTATCACTCATATACTGATATGTTATTATAATTATGAAACAACCCTATTTCACCATCTATCCATCCTACGGAAAACGAAATCACCGCGCGTGCGTATGTACGAAATACCGTCTCCACGCCATGGTGTAATCTATTTTCCACCACCACCTTACTTATATGGGTATAATGGTGTAAATAATAACTATATATTATTATTGTAAAGTGATATTGATTCTGAAATAGTATACATACACTCCAATATAATTCCACGATCATGAGAACGATATCATCGCTCGTGCGTACGTACGGACTACCGTCTCCACGACGCGATGAGATTCATTCTCCACGTTAACCATTCATGAATGATTATAAATTATATATAATAAGTAATCATGAAATATATGACATAATAATGATACTGGATTTATTTGTATATATATGTATGTCATCTACTTAATTCCTTTCAACTCAATAAGGAAACGAAAACAGCGTTCATGCGTACGTACGACCTACTGTCTCCATGAATGGTGTATTCTTTCCATTTACTGATCTATTATATATATGTATATTCTGAATATATATTATATATAAATCATGTTTTATATTCTGGAATTAAGTAATCATGATCTAAGTAATCATATGAATAATTACAAGTCAAAACATGGATGACAAATGAAACGATTTTACCCAAAACGCTCTTTAACATGGAATTTACAAAAGAATGGGTAATATAAAGTCATAAGTGAACCATATATGATATCATAACAATGATTATGATTCTAGAATAAGTCAATGACATTATTTAAATCATTATACAGGAGGTTCAGACACTTATGAAGCAAATCAGACCTAAGGTAAGGGAAATATCACAATCTCATTTTTATCTGAGATTTTTTGTACTTTGGTATTTACTGGGATGTATTTTATCATCCACATACATGTTTCCTTAATATTTAATATTATTTCTATCCAACTACAATTTTTTAAATCCAATTTTACCCTTCGGTGAGTTTTTAGTAAAAGATATGAAAGGAATCTTTTGTCGTTTTTTGTATGAGGTACTTTTTGACTTTTCTGACAAAAGTACGAGAAGAATGTTTTTTTAACTTATACAACATGAATAGATTTTTAAAACATTACTTACAAGAAGCTTTATTTACAAGTTTTCATTTTTATTTTTAATCAACTTCTTTTAGTTTAAAATTTAATGACATGTTAAGAAAGGAAAAATGTTTTTGAAGTAGAAAGGATATTTTCCTCAAGAATGGAGTTCAAGTGTTTTATCAAAATTATTTTCCATATAAGATAATATAGGGTTCTGTTTCTATACCTATTATTACATTGATTTGATTATGTTGTGTTGGAATTATTTTTATGAATTCCTTTATCTTATATGAATTGTTTTATGATTTCATAATGTTTGTGAATCCCATTTTTATTACATGGGTTATGCTATGATGTATGGTTTATGATTTTGTGGCACACATAAGAATGGTATCATTATGATATGGGTGGGACCTATATCTCCATCCAATGAATTGGGTAATGATTTTATATCTCATGAGATAGACATGGCTTGAACGACAGGTTAAACCGGTTTAGTGAAACAGGACTGAAATGAGGAGTGAACTCGAATCAGAAATGGACTTTGTCCACTAAGATAGTCTTGGAAATGAGTCTTGAATAATAAGAAATTATTATTTATGATTATGTGTGTATTCCAAAAAGTTTCATGTTTTATGTTATGATTATTGGGATTACATTTCACTACTATGATTTATCCCATGTTAT
This sequence comes from Viscum album, assembly GCA_963277665.1. Taxonomy (NCBI): domain Eukaryota; kingdom Viridiplantae; phylum Streptophyta; class Magnoliopsida; order Santalales; family Viscaceae; genus Viscum; species Viscum album. The sequence continues at coordinate 282,275,465 of OY728151.1, read as the reverse complement.
GATATTATGATCTCTTTTGCAGGTTAAGATTTACAAAATGTTATGTTATTTTGAATATGATGTGATTGATATTTCTTTTGTTTACCCTTACTAAGAATTTGAGCTTACCCTTTTATGTTTTCTTTTCCCCAGGATATAAAGAAAAGTTTTAGGTTAAAAAAAGGAAGATCTTTATTGGAGATGTTGAAGATCTTTCACCACAATTAGAAGATTATATTCTGAGTTTCCAAAGACACTAAACTATTACGGTCCTTGTGTGTGTGTTTTTGTTATGTACTAAGTATTTTGAAAAAGTAATGTAATGTCCATGTACGTCAAGCTTAGGGTCTCTACAGGGGGGTCCAGGGGTTGGGGGAAGGGTGCTGTCCAAGGGGGTGGGGTGGTGTCCACGGGGGTGGGGGCTGTCCAGGGGGTAGGGGGTTGTCCAAGGGGTGGGGGCTGTCCCTGGGGGTGGGGGGCTATCCAGGGGGTGGCGGCGGTCCATGGGGGGTGGAAGGGCTTTCTAGGGGGTCTTGGGTGTCCAGAGGGTGTGCAGGGCTGTCCATGGGGGTGGGGGCTGTCCAGGGGGGTAGGGGTGTCCACAGGGGTGTGTGAGGCTGTTCAGGGGGGGGGGGGGGTACGGGGTATCAGGGGGTGGGATGATTGTCCACGGGGGATAAGGGTGTCCAGGGGGGGTGGGCTATCCATGGGGGGGGGGGGGGGGTTGTCCACGGGGGGCGGGGCTATCCATAGGGGTGGGTGGGGTTGTCCACGGGGGTGGGTGGGGCTATCCAAGGGGTATGGGGTGTCTAGGGGGTATAGGGTGTCCAGGGGGGTGGGGAGGCTATCCACAGGAGGAGGGGCTATCCAGGGGGGTGGGCGGGCTATCCACAGGGGTGGCGGGGCTATCTAGGGGGTACGGGGTGTCCATGGGGGATGTTGGGGGGGGGGATATCCATGGTGGTGTCCAGGGGGTGGTGTCTGGGGAGGGGGGTGTCCATGGGGGTGGGGTAGTGTTCGGGGTGGGGTGGTGTCTAGAGGGGTGGGGTGGTGTCTAGGGGGTTGGTGGTGGGGGGGGGGGGCTTTCTAGGGGTGGGGGTGTCTAGGGGTGAGGGGTGTCCAGGGGGTGGGTAGGCTATCCACGGGGGTGGGTGGGCTGTCCAGGGGGTAGGAGGTGTATAGGAGGGTGGGCAGGCTGTCCACGGGGGTGGGCGGGGCTGTCTAGGGGGGGTACGGGGTGTCCACGGGGGTGGGTGGGCTGTCCATGGGGGTGGGCGGGCTATCCACAGGGGTGGGTGGTCTTTCCATGGGGGTAGGGGTGTCCAGGGGGTGGGCGGGTTGTCCAGGGGGTGGGCGGGTGGGTCACAGGGGGTGGGGTGTCCAGGGGGGGTACGGGGTGTCCACGGGGGTGGGTGGGCTTTCCACGGGGGTGGGCAGGCTATCCATAGGGGTGGGTGGGATTTCCATGGGGGTAGGGGTGTCCAGGGGGTGGGCGGGTGGGTCACAGGGGGTGGGGTGTCCAGGGGGTGGGCAGAACTGTCTAGGGTGTACGGGGTGTCTAGGGGAGGTGGGGGGGGGGGCTGTCCACAGGGGGAGGGGCTGTTCAAGGGGTGGGCGGGCTGTCCATGGGGGTGGGCGAGGCTGTCCAGGGGGTGGGGCTATTCATAGGGGGAGGGGGTGTCCAAGGGCATGGGCGGGCTATACATAGGGTGGGAGAGGCTGTCAAGGGGGGTACGGGGTGTCCAAGAGGGTGGGGGTGTCCACAGGGGGAGGGGCTATCTAGGGGGTGGGTGGGCTATCCCTGGGGGTGGGGGGTGTATAGGGGGTAGAGTACCACTATATCCTTCCAAGTCATTCCATCATGATGGTACCACATTTTACATTAATAGAAATATGTATTTCCATGAAAATTTACAATTTATCTATATTTTTCAACTAATACAAAGTGTGATGAATATTATTTTTCCTTAGAACACTAGTGGTTTTTCGAGAATAAATTATTGACCTTGATCTCTCGATTCATCATTTTTTGGTTCCACTACAAGAGCAAGAACATGAATGGGTTCATGTTCATGTCCCAAATATTAGATTGCACACACAACTATCTCAACCACACTTCTGTCCACATAGGGACTCTCTTATTGTGGTTAACCAATAACTTCATCATATGGTCTATTAAAATTTCATCTAAGAGGCATGATTCTACTCAATATCAATAAGTCACACTAAATGAATCAGCAAGGATACACAGATCAATATCTCAAATATTAGATATATGAATATAAATTTCATGAAAACACAATTAACTATTTTCAATAGAATCAGTTAAAAACATTCCCCAATGATACTTTTTCTAAATTCCCATAGTGACTTACAACTTGTGAAAATGAGGGATGGCCAAATAAATCACTCATAACAACCTCCCATGTTCCTGAAATCCTACATCATGTCTACTAGGACAACATAGAATGGATATTGACATCAAGGAGAGGCGCATATACTCATCCATGATAATAATATACCATGAACCAGTTCGGATTTCAAGGTACACTACTACACGAGTTAGCTCTAACATAGTCTGATGGGAATTCCTGAACCCCACATATTGGTGACTAGAAACATAAATAATACAAAAATAATGATGATTTTTTCCTAAAAAATAGAGAAAGAAAAATAAGACAAGTCTATATGTCAAAAATCACCATGTAGAAGGTACATGAAACGAATGGGTAAAACAATAATCATAACAACACATCATCAAGTGACACAACATCCAATAAGATTAAAGCTTAGACATATCCCATATAAAAGTTTGATCACATATCCAGTGGGGGGGGGGGGGGGGTGGAGGGGATGTCTAGGGGAGGGGTGAATCAGTCACAGCAAATCATCAAGTCAATTTTTATTATTTATAGATAAAAAAATAAAGATAATGTGACCTACCTAATCACACATATATTCAGGCACAAAAAATCAATAAACATCAAAGGTCAATAATATCAGTCAAAAATATAACAGATCAATCTATCCATTATCACCATCACTGTCACCACCATCATCATCACCCTCACCCCCATCCTCATCTTCATCCCCATCATCATCCCCACCCTCCTCCTCGCCCTCATACTCAGCCTCAGCCTCCTCATCACCCTCCTCCTCCACCTTGGCCTCCTCCTCACCCTCCTCCTCCACCTCGGCCTCCTCCTCACCCTCCTTCTCCTCTGACTCATCCTCCTCCTTTCCATCATCTCGACCACCACTAGAACTTCCACCTGGTGCCCCATATATAGAATGCATCGATGACATATATTCATCACAAACAGTGTTGACCTCTGGTGGAAGTGTTGGACGTAAAAACTCCATCAGTTTCATAAATGCAGTGTTTGCCCTATCAGACTATTCTGCCATCTATATGGAACTTTTTTCAGCCTGTTCTACCTGCGCCTTAACCTATTGCAACTCGATGGAACTACAACTCGTACCTAAGGAGGGCCAATACCTCGTCAGAACTATACTCTTCCCAGGTTGGCAGCATAATCTACTAGGGTGCTCATCTCCCAGCACCTGATGTAAGTGATTGTTTGGCCCAAAATTGTCATGTTCTTGGGCATCAAGGGCCTATAAAGCACCATGTTACAAATATAAATATATTATTAAGTTAAAAAATAGAGATGAAAATTTTTAATCTACAAAGTAAAACTTATAATCTGCTAATGAGTTGGCTCATTAACCGCACTTCCATCTTTCTTCTTTCTACTCGAACAAAATAGTTTTTCTCGAGGAACACGCCCCTCTATATTCAATTTATGCCTCTAAAATGTCATTGAATATAGGAAACCATAATTAAAAACAATATACCAAAAAAAATTAATTTCATAAATAAAATTATATAACAACTTTAGCAATCAAATAAATTATGGAGGAAGCAATAAAAAGTGAAAGTCATAAAGAAATATTATAAATTTTCATACCTTATGCCTCTCAAGATCTGGCTTCGTATTACGTCCCAATGTGTGGATGTATTTCTTAGAATCAATGTTTTTTTATTTCTTCTAGATGAATCCTAAATAAAATTCAATAATTAGTATTAACAAAAAACCTGAAAATTTTCATTTAAATACCTCTAATTTGATTAATACCATAAATTTGATAGTCATCCAATAAGTAATCATCTGTCAATACTATTCTAACAGACAATCATCCACGACAGAGACTTCCTCTAACTCTGTGCCCACTCTAGCACGCCAGCCAATGTACAACTCATGCTTATAAGCTCTCCAAAGCTCGTATAAATCCTTTAGACGTGCTGGCCATGCACCCCCACCATCGGGAAAATTAAATCATAGCTGACACCAAAATATTAATTCATATAAATACATAAATTAATATATTTCATTAAATACAACTGATTTTTTTACCAAAATCTATTCCCAGGCTTTATCCTTGACTTCATTTGACAGTTGTCTCTATCAGAGCGGGCTAATAGGAATAATGTCAGAGTATTTGGCAAGCGTCGCCAAAAAACTCTGACATTGATGCCCTGATTTTTCAATCATCTAACTATCTTCATTATACTCCACCATCAACTACGTGCGGTGGTTCCACACCGCACACATGCGTGTACGCCCCCTCCCCCACCTCTTATCAGTAGATGTATCTATTATAAAATAAAAACAAATATTTTATCAATACATGTTATAATGATAATAAATAATTGTGTAATTTTTTTTAGGTTTGTACATGTATACCTATGGTAGTACGATCAATGGGCACTGCTGGATCCACAAAAACTGAAGGAACACCTGGTACAGATGGAGTGGGTCCCAATGTATTCTCTGTTGGGACAGACTCTGGTGGAGCAAGAGTCGAAGAAGATGAAATATAAAATCCCAGAGAGAAGGAAGAAGAAGTAAAAGAAGATGACAGGGATGTCTGAAAAAATGTTAGATGGGGAGTGGGAATCATCATCGGATATGGTACAGACGGGTGAGGAGGCTCAGATGTAAAGGGTGGTGAAAACATTGGAGGCCTAAATATCTCGTGTGTCCCTAATGACACACCGGGATCAGAATGTGGGATGGATGGTATGTTATTGGGAGGGGCAGGGTCTAATTGGGTACGCCGACCAGGTCTTCTAGCTCCCGTACCACCCCCCTCATACGAACACCCTGAGTAATAGGACCACTACTAGGCTTCTCATCAAATAACTATCACCTAATAGATGGATCCTGAAAAAAAAATTTAAATAAATTAATCACATAACATTATATAATATTTAAAAAAATATATTTGAAATAAAATACTCACTGCATGAACTAGTGGTGGAATTCCCAACTCATTCATGTGACGATTGTTGTCCATAATCTCTATTCATTTCCTCTATTCAATTGGTTTCATTTCCTGCATTTGAAAACAAATATGGAAGTAAAAATAAAAGGATAACTAATGTGTAACCCAAAAAAAAAAGTGATGGAATAGGGGGATTCATGGACAATTTAACTAACCATTGTTTTAGGTGAGATTGAACCAATATATAATGAAGTCAATAAACCGTACAAGATGTAATAAAGAAATTAAATTTTTAGTAGGATGGTTATTTACTAAGTGTCATCAGTCTATTAAAATCATGGAACATTGATTCTACCAGATTCATATGTTGTAAAGCTGTTGTCAAAATTAAGGAAAAAATTAATTTCTTTAGCTCAAGTAGATGATGCAGGTTTAAATACATGTTTTGAAGAAGAATATAAACCATCATGTTCATTACCTTGTAAAATGTTAAAGAGAGGTCTTAGAGTCATAAAAAATTTATAAAAATCATAGTTGAATCATTGAAATGTTAACTAAGTTATAAATTTTGGTTTCTTAGGTTTAAATATAGTTCAATTCCAAATTAGAAAATGCAATTCAAATAAAAATTCCAACCAATAAACATTAAAAATTCACTTAACATTCAAGTCGGCTACAACTTATTTGTAATCAATATTAAATCAATTTGAATAGAACCAAACATAACAGCCCAAGTCTCGGTAAACAAAAAGAATTGAGAACATGGATGGATGATTTAATATATTTCCCAACACAAATTCAAGTTCATAGTCAACTAGGACAATTGAGCTATTGGAGTCATCCAAATTAATAAATGGATCGTTTCCAATGGAAATAGGGATATTGTCAATTCCATCATCACTATCATAAAAAATATGTCTTGGAATTACTTCAATAATGACACCAAATTCAGGTTGAAGATGGTCTTTGACATAAAAAAATTGTTTTTCCATTGATGACAATACATATGGTTCATCAGTAGCAAGAGTGTGAGTCATACCAATTACACAAAATCCACAATAATCAATAAATGTTCCCTGCCTTGTCATTGAATCAAACCACTTACATTCCATCAGAGTGACTCGTCCACGAGAATAATAATCCAATAATATTATTTTTGCAATGACTTTGTAATAACCTACATTTTCAAATCGTGGTCTACTATCTGATGCACTAGCATAACGGTCTGTTGTGGTAGTAATTATAACACCATCATGTTGTGTTCTCATGCTCTTTTCTCATTCAGTGATAATAAATCTATACCCATTGATAACAATTGATTTACAGTCACGAACCACGACATTAGAACCAAAATCCAAAACTCTTATTTTTCTGAGAGACAGATTCAGCAGGAAAACTCAATACCAGAAATATAAATCAATATTAACCTTAATTAATTATTATTTTAATTATTTTAAAAACTAATATTATTACCTTCAATTTTAACCAAACAGAAAACTCTTTGCTATGCAAAGTCTCCATCCTTCTCAAAGATAAAGAATGATGCTTTCTATTTATCATCTCTCTATGTTCCCTATAGATAAAAATTGGAATAGTTTAACATATATATATATATATAAGATATAATTATACAATTTAATTAGAAGATGTAGTCATCGAACAAATCATAGTTGAACAAAACTGTGCGATGTGCCATCTCCCGCTCTTCAAGGCATAATTTCGTCAATGTGTATGATCCAGGAATTCCTCCTGTTTGAGGAAGTAATGGAAATATGGGTTCAATTTTCTCATATGTTTCTTCTTCGTTTTTCATTGGTCTGTTCATACTTGTAGTAAGATCAGACAAATACATAGAGAATAAATCCATACATTCATGATCCATGTAACTGTTCACAATATAACCTTCATGATGATTCCTGTTACGGAGATAAGACTTTAATGTGTACATATTTCTTTCAGTTGGATACATCCAACGAAATTAAATAGGTACTCAGAGAAGTATTTCAATTGGAATATGGACATTCAGATGTATCATTCATGTGATAAATGATGGAGGAAATATTTTCTCTAACTCACACCAAATTAATGGGGCATCTGCCAACATTTTTTGCAAGAAAGACTTGGACAACTTCTTAGCATAAAGATCTCTAAACAAATGGAACAAATGAATAACAGCCACCCATACATTATTGAAAAAATGATGATAAATTTCTATTGGAATCAAATCATGTAGAAGGATGTGATAATCATGAGACTTCAAAGATTTTAGCTTTAACTCTCTTCTGTTGACCCATTTGGATATGTTGCTTGAATATCCATCAGAAACTTTAATAGTCTCTAGTACTTATAGAAATTGATTTTTTCTATAGGTTTCATCACATAATAAGCACGTGGAAGTTGCCATTTATTTTCAATGATATGAACATGATGCAATTATGGTCTGATTCCCTAATCCACCAAGTCACACCGAGACCATAAATCATCTTTTGTCTTTCCCTTAACATTTATAAGAATCGAAAGAAACATTTCACATATATATTTTTTCAATGTACATTATGTATAAGTAATGACGTAACAAATTGGTTGACCAATAAGGCAAATCAAAGAAGATACTTCTCTTCTTCAAACTGTAAAATGTTTTAGTGGAAAAATTCTTTTTCTTTCCAGATTTCATTTGACCCTTCCCAAATGAAAAACAGAAATCTTTCAATTTATTAAGCACTCCAATTCCAGACATATGCTGAGGTGGATTATTTTTCTCCATGGTATTGTCAAATCTTCGACGATTATTTCTATATAGATGGTACATTGGAAAGAATCATCAATGTCCCATAAAACTGAAACTACAATGATATTTCAATATTATGTATCATGTATTCTTCATAAAAATAGAACATTATAGTTTTCCCTTCATGCTCCATCCAGACATCATTTCATAAGTAGGAAAATCATTGATCGTCCACATAATAGCAGCACACATATGAAATATGCCTTTTGAACATACATCATATGTGCGCACACCCACATCTCACAGAAGTTTCAAATATTTTATTAAAGGTTTCATGTATACATCTATATAATTTCCGAGATCAGAAGATCCAAATATGAGTATACTCGTGAAAGTGAAAGGTTTTTTCATACACAATCATCGGGGAAGATTATAAATGAGTATAAAAATCGGCCATGTGTTGTGCAACGTAATCATCTGCCCAAATGGATTAAAACCATCACATGAAAGACCCAACCTCACATTACGCATGTAAGATACAAAATCAGGATATCAAGTATCAAATCTCTTCCATGAAAATCCATATGAATGGTGAAAAAACTCATCATTTTTCTCCTTTCTCTCAGTATAATGCCATCACATTTTTATTGATATTTCATCATAAATAAAAAGATTCTGGAGTCTGGGGATCAATGGAAAGTGCCACATTATTTTTTGTGGCACACATGATGGTGTTCCATTAGCTTTTGGCTTCCAGCGGGATGTGCCACATTTTGTACAATCATTCCGTTCAGTATTTTCCTCCCATAATAAACTGCAATCTTTTAGGAAAGCATGAATTTTGTTTCTTGAAAATCCATGTTCCTCAACTAACTTCCATTCCATATAGTGATTTGATGGAATATATGAATCATCTAGAAGTAAGTCCTTCATGAAGGTAATAATGTAATTGATGGTAGTATTAAAAATCCCATACAAAGTTTTCCCATGAAACAATCGAATTAAAAATTCCAGCTTTTCCATTTTACCGCATTATCGATATACTGGAGTCATGGCAGCATCATTCAATTTTTTCACCGTGAAAACATCATCATTTTCATTAGACGCATCATGTGTGATCATATCGAAATCTTCTTGGGTCTGAATCCTTTCTTTTTCATGATGATGAATAAATGGAAACCGATCATATAATATATTCTCCAATCCAGTCCTCTCATTTGGATCATCAACAATTCGAGATGTCATTTTCTCCCCATTTTGATACCACAAAAATTAGTTTTCTTGAAAACCATATTTGGTTATGTGGTAGCTGACTTCTTCACGGATCAACCAAGGTCTTCCAACACAATTGTAACAAGGGAAGTGTATGTGACCACTATTTGAAACATTGTGAAATGAAAAATCTAAAAATCTCTCCAAATTGTTTTGAAAATCACTTGAGATCCGATCGGTTTCATACATCAAACTTCTATCCATTCTGTAAAAAAAATTTATAAGTCATTTCGTCAAAAGAAATTCAATAAGATTGAAGCTTCATCAAAAATATATTTAAGTAAACAAGAATTTTTCACTTTATATGAAACCATAATTGACACAATACTCTATATGAGGATCTTAATATAAAAGAAAACAAAATACTATATTTATAACAAAATATTTTTGAAGAACTATACATGAGTGTACAAGATCATGTACACCTGTGGAGGAGAAATATTCAGGAGTTGACTAAATTTTAGATCAAAGAAATTTTATATTTTAGTAGATTATTTGAGTGATCACATACATTTCCCAAGCGGGTGGGGGTGTCCAGCGGGTGTGGGGTGTCCAGGGGGAGGATGGATATCTAGGGGGTTAGAGGTTTCTAGGGGGTGGGGGGCTATTTAGGGGGTTCAGGGTGTCTAGGTGGACAGGCTGTCCACGGGGGTGGGGGGCTGTCCATGGGGGTTGGGGGTGTCCAAGGGTAGGGGGATTTCTAGGGGGTGGGGTGGGGGGGGGGGGGGCTGTCCAGTGGGGTGAGCGGGGTGTCCATTGGGTGGGTGGGGTTGTCCAGGAGGTACGCGGTGTCTGGGGGGGGGGGGGTATCCATGAGGGTTGCGGAGCTGTCCAGGGGGTACGGGGTATCTAGGGGGTTGGTGGGCTGTCCACAGGGGGTGGTCAGGCTGTCCACGAGGGTGGAGGGGTTGTCTAGTGGGGTTGGGGGTGTCAATGGGGGTGGGAAGGCGGATTTACAGGGGGTTGGGGGAGTCCGGGGGGATGGGGGTGTCCGGGGGGTGGCAGGGCTGTCTAGGGGGTATGGTGTGTCCAGGGGGTGGGCGAGCTATCCACGAGGGTGGAAGGGTTGTCTAGAAAGTGTATAGGGTGTCCAGGGGGACGAACGGACTGTCCAAGAGGCTGGTGGGGATGCCTAGGGGGTAATGGGGTGTCTAGGGGGTGGGAGGGCTATCCATGGAGGTGGGTGGGCCGCCTAGGGGGTCAGGGTGTGTCCATGGGGGTGGGCAGCCTGTCCATGGGGGTGACAGGGTTTTCCAAAAGGGTAGGGGTGTCCATGGGGGTGGGAGGGCAGTACACGGGGGTGGGGGGATATCTAGCGGTACAGTGTGTCCAGGGGGTGGGTGGGCTGTCCACGGGGGTGGCGGGGCTGTCTAGGGGTGTACGGGTTGTCCAGGGGAGTGAGAAAGCTATCCATGGGGGTGGCGGGCCTATCCAGGGGGTAGGGGGTGTCCAGGGGGTGGGTGGGCTGTCCACAAGGGGGGGGGGGGTATAGGGGGTGTGGTGTGTCCGAGGGGGGGGGGGGGGGGTGGCAGGCTGTCCATGGGGTGGTGGAGCTGTCCAGGGGGTATAGGGGATCCATGGGGGTGGGCTCGCTATCCACGGGGGTGGTTCGGCTCTTCAGGGGGTACGAGGTGTCCAGGGGGTGGGCAGGCTATCCACGGGGGTGGCAGGGCAATCTAGGGGGTATCGTGTGTCCAGGGGGTGGGCAGGCTATCCACGGGGGTAGCTGGGATTTCTAGGGGGTATGGGGTGTCCACGGGGGTGGGTGAGTTGTCCACGAGGGTGGAGGGGGGTTTTTTAGGTGGTTAAGGGTGTCCAGGTTGTGGACGCACTGTCTAGGGTGATGGTGGGGCTATTCAGGGGGTACGTGGTGTCCAGGTGGGTGGGAAAGCTGTCCATTGGGGGGGGGGGGTGGCGGGGTTTTCTAGGGTATAGAGGGTTTCTAAGGGGGTGGGTGGGGGGGGGGGGATTTCCAGGGTGTAGAGGGTGTCTAGGGTGTGTGTGTGTGTGTGGGGGGGGGGGGGTTCCATAGTGGGGGGGGGGGTGTCTAGGGGGTAGGGGTTGTCCATGGGGTGGGTGGGCTATCCACAGGGGTGGTGGCGCCGTCCAGGGGGGTGGGTTGTCCACAGGGGTGGGGGGGGGGGGGGACTGTCCAGGGGTGTAGGGGGTGTCTAGGGTGTGGGTGGGCTATCCTAGGGAGTCACAAGTCTATCTTGGGGGTAGGGGTTGTTTAGGGGGTGGGCAGGCTATCCACGGTGGTGGCGGGGTTGTCCAGGGGGTAGGGGGTGTCTAGGGCGGTGGGCATGCAGTCCACCGGGGTGGGGGGGTGTGCAGGGGGGTGGGTGGGCTATCCATGAGGGTGGTGGGGCTGTCTCGGGGGGGGGGGGGGGGTAGGGGGTTTCTTAGGGGGTGGGTGGGGTGTACAGTGGGTGGGGTGTCTAGGGGGTTGGTGAGCTGTCCATAGATAATTTAACTATCCATTGTTTTAGGTGAGTTTGAATAGATATATAATGAATTCAATAAATCATACAATATTTAATAAAAAATGTTAATTTTTAGTAGTATGATTATTTACTAAGTTTCATTAGTATATTAACATCATGGTACATATTCCACCAGATTCATAAGTGGTAAAGCAGCTGTCAAAATTAAGTAAAAAATTAATTTCTTTAGCTCAGGTAGATGATGTAGGTTTCAATACATGTTTTTCAGAAAAATAAAAACCATCATGTTCATTACCTGGTAAAATGTTAAAGAGAGGTCTTAGATTCATACAAATTTTATAAAAATCATAGTTAAAGCATCGAAATGTTCATCAAGTTAGAAATGTTGGTTTTGTAGGTTTAAATACAGTGCAATTCCAAATTAGAAAATGCAATTCAAAAAACAATTCCAACCAATAAACATTAAAAATTCACATAACGTTCAAGTCAGATAAAACATATTTATAATTAGTATTAAATAAATTTGAATATAACCAACCTTAAAAGCCCAAGTCGAGGTAATACAGAAGAATTGAGAACATGAATGTATGATTTTATATATTTCCCACCACAACTTCAGGTTCACAGTCAACTCTGACAATTGAGCTATTGGAGTCACCGAAAGTAATAAATGGATCATTTATAATGGAAGTAGGGATGGTTTCAATTCCATAATCACCATCATAAAAAATATGTCTTGGAAATACTTCAATAATGACACCAAATTCAGGTCGAAAATGGTCTTTGACATAAACAATTTATTTTTCCATTGATGCCAATACATATGGTTCATCAATAGAAAAAGTGCGAGTCATACCAATTACTCAAAATCCAAAATCATCAATAAATGTTCCCTACCTCTTCATCGAATCAAACCACTTAAATTTCATTAGCATGACACGTCCATGAGAATTATAATCAAATATTATTATTTTTTCAATGACTCCGTAATAACTTACATTTTCAAATTGCGGTCTACTATCTGATGCACTAGCATAACAGTCTGCTATGGAAGTAACTATAACACCATCATGTTTTGTTCTCATGTTCTTTTCTCATTCAATTATAATAAATCTGTACCCATTGATAACAATTGATTTACAGTCACGAACCACGGTATTAGGACCAAAATCCAAAGCTCTTATTTCCTCAGAGACAGAGTCAGTAGGAAAACTCAATACCTAAAATATAAATCAATATTAAACTTAATTAATTATTGTTTTAATTATTTTAAACAGTAATATTATTACCTTCAATATTAACCAAGCAGAAAACTCTTTGCTATACAAAGTCTCCCTCCATCTCAAAGATAAAGAATGATGCTTTCTATTTATCATCGCTTTATGTTCCCTGTAGATAAAAATAGGATTAGTTTAATATATATATATATATATATAAGATATAAATATAAAATTTACTTACAAGATGTAGTCATTGAACAAATCACAGTTGAAAAAAACTATGCGATGTGTTATCTCTCGCTCTTCAAGGCTTAATGTTGTCAATGTGTATGATCCAGAAATTCCTCCTGTTTGAGGAGGTGATGGAAAACTGGGTTCAATTCTCTCATACTATTCTTCTTCATTTCTCATTGGTTTGTTCATTCTTGTAGTAAGACAAGAAAAATACAGAGTATAAATCCATACATTCTTGATCCAAGTAACCGTTAATGATAGAACCTTTAGGATGATTCCTCTTACAGACATAAGACTTAATGTGTACATATTTATTTCAGTTGGATACATCCAATGAAAAGAAACAGGTCCTCAGAGAAGTATTTCTATTGGAATATGGACAGTTAGATGCAACATGCATGTAAAAAATGATTGAGGAAATATTTTCTCTAACTCACACAAAATTAATGGGGCATCTGCAGATATTTTTTTACAAGAAAGACTTGGTAAACTTCTTATCAAAAATATCTCTAAACAAATGTCACAACTGAATAACATCCACCCTTACATTACTGGAAATAAGATGACTCATTACTATTGGAATCAACTCATGCAGAAGGATGTGATAATCATGAGTCTTCAAATATTTTAGTTTCAAATCTCTTCTATTGACCCGTTTGGATATGTTGCTTGAATAGCCATTAAGAACATTAATAGTCTCTAGTACTTCCAAAAATTGATATTTTCTATAGGTTTCATCACATAAGAAGAACATGGAAGTTTCCATTTATTTTGATCGATACACACATGATGTAATTACGTTCTAATGCCCCAATCCACCAAGTCACACCGAGACCGTAAATCATCTTTTGTCTTTCTCTGAACATTTAGAAGAATTGAAAAAAAACATTTCACATATTTTTTTTAATTTTTATTACATCTAAGAAATGATGTAACAAATTGGTTGACCAATAAGAAAAATCAAAGATGAAACTTCTCTTCTTCCAATTGTAACAGGTTTGAGTGGAAACATTCTTTCTCTTTCCAGATTTCATTTGTCCCTTCTCGAATGAAAAACTGAAATCTTTAAATTCATTAAGCACATTAGTTCCAAAGATACGCTGAGGTGGATCATCGGTCTCCATGGTATTGTCAAATCTTCGATGATTATTTCTATATGGATAGTCCATTGGCAAGAATCGCTGATGTCCTATAAAACAGAAACTATAATGATGTTTCATTCTTATGGATCATGTCTTCTTCATAGAAATAGAACATGATAGTTTTCCCTTTGTGCTCCATCCATACATCATTACATAAGTGGGAAAATCATTGATCATCCACATAATCACAACACACATATGAAATATGTCTTTAGAACATGCATCGTATGTGAGCGCACCCACATCTCAAAGAATTTTCTACTCTTTTATTAAAGGTTTCATGTATATGTCTATATCATTTCCATGATCAGAAGATCCAGATATGAGTATACTCATGGAATTGAAAGGTTTTTTCATACATAACCATGGGGGAAAATTATAAATGTGTATAAAAATAGGCCATGTGTTGTACGACGTAAGAATCTGCCCAAACAGATTAAAACCGTCACATGAAAGACCCAACCTCACATTATGCATATCAGCTACAAAATTAGGATATCGAGAATCAAATATCTACCATGAAAATACATGTACAGGGTGAACCAACTCATCATTAGTCTTCTTTCTCTCAGTATCATGCCGTCACATTTTTATTGATATTTCATCAGACATAAAAATATTCGGTAGTTTTGGGATCAATGGAAAGTGCCACATTACTTTCTATGGCACACGAGATGGAGTTCCATTAGCTTTTGGCTTCTAGCGGGATGTGCCACATTTTGTAAAATCATTTTGTTCAATATTTTTCTTCCAGAATAAACTGAAATCTTTCTGGAAAGCATGAATTTTGTTTCTTGAAAAGCCATGTTCCTCAACTAACTTTCATGCCATATAGTGCTTTGAGGGAATATGTGCATCATATGGATGTAAGTACTTCAATAAGGTAAGAATGTAATCGATGGTAGTATTAGAAATCCCATACATAGTTTTCCCATAAAAAAATCAGATTAAAAATTACATATTTTTCATTTTACCGCATTGTCGATATACTGGAGTCGTGGCATCATCATTAAATCTTTTCACCTTGACAACATCATCATTTTGAATAGACGCATCATGTGTGCTCATATCAAAATCTTCTTGGGTCAGGATCCTTTATTTTTCATGATGATGAATAAATGGAATCCAGTCATATAAAAAATTATCTAATCCAATCCTTTCATTTGGATCATTAGAAATTTGAGATTTCATTTTCTTCCCATTGTGATACCACACAAAGTAGTTTTCTTGAAAACCATATTTGGTTATGTGGTAGCTGACTTCTTCATGGCTCAACCAAGGTCTTCCAACACACTTGTAATAGGGGTAGTGTATGTGACCACTATCTGAAGCAATGTGAAATGAAAAATCTAAAAATATATCCAAATTGTTTTGAAAATCGCTTGAGATCCGATCAGTTTCATACATCCAACTTCTATCCATTCTTTAAAAAAAATTATAAGTTATTTCATCAAAAATAATTCAATAAAATTGAATTTTCATTGAAAATATAATTAAGTAAATGAGAATTGTTCACTTTATATGAAACCATAATTGACACACTACTCTATATGAGAATCATAATATAAAAGAGAAAAAAAATACTATATTTATAACAAAATATATTTAAAGAACTATACATGAGTGTACAAGATCATGTACACCTATGGAGGAGAATTATTCAGGAGTTGACTAAATTTTAGATCGAATAAATTTTATATTTTAGTAGATTATTTGAGTGATCACAGACATTTCCCGGGGGGGGGGGGGGGGGTGTCCAGGGGGTACGAGGTGTCCAGGGGGTGAGCGGGGTGTCTAGGGGGTGGGCGGGGCTTTCCAGGGGGTACAAGGTGTCCAGGGGGGGTATACATGGGGTGATAGGGCTATCCCGGGGGTACGGGGTGTCCAGGGGGTGGGCAAGCTGTCCACGGGGTGTGGTCAGGCTGTCCACGAGGGTGGCGGGGTTGTCCAGTGGGGTCGGGGGTGGTGGGGGGGCTTTCCAGGGGTGGGGGCGTTCGGGGGGGATGGGGGTATCTGGGGGGTGGCAGGGCTATCCAGGGGGTATGGTGTGTCCAAGGTGGGTGGGCGGGCTGTCCATGGGGATGGAAGTGATGTCCAGGGGCGTATAAGGTGTCCAGGGGGATGGGCGGGTTGTCCACAGGGGTGGTGAGGCTGTCCAGGTGGTACGAGGTGTCCATGGGGTGGGAGGGCTGTCCACAGAGGTGGGTGGGCAGTCCAGGGGGAAGGGTGTGTCCATGGGGGTGGGTGGCCTGCCCACAGGGGTGGCGGGGTTGTCCAAAAGGGTAGGGGTGTCCACGGGGGTGGACAGGTAGTCCATATGGATGGGAGAGCTATCCAGGGGAGTACAGTGTGTCCAGGGGGTGGGCGAGCTGTCCACGGGGGCGGGGGGCTATTGAGGGGTGTACGGGGTGTCCAGGGGGGTGGGAAAGCTGTCCATGGGGGTGGCGGGACTGTCCAGGGGGTAGGGGTGTCCAAGGGGGTGGTTGGGATGTCCATGATGGGGGGGGGGGGTCTAGAGGGTGTGGTGTGTCCAGGGGGGAAGGGCTATCCATGGGGGTGGCGGGGCTGTCCAGGGGGTATGAGGTGTCCAGGGGGTGGGCGCGCTGTCCACAGGGGTGGCAGGGCTGTCCAAGGAGGGTATCGTGTGTCCCGGGGGGTGGGCGGGCTGTCCATGGGGGTGGCAGGGCTGTCCAGGGGGTACAGGGTGTCCACGGGGGTGGGAAAGCTGTCCACAAGGGTGGAAGGGGCTGTTTAGGGGGTACAAGTTGTCCAGGGGGGTGGGTGCACTGTCCACGGGGGTGGCGAGGCTGTTGAGGGGGGTACGAGGTGTCCAGGTGGGTGGGAAACCTGTCCATGGGGGGGGGGCAGTCCAAGGTGTATAGGGTGTCTAGGGGGGGTGGGGGGACTATCCACAGTTGGGGGGGGGGGTGTCCAGGGGGTAGGGGGTGTCCATGGGGTGTGTGGGCTATCCACAAGGGTGGTGGGGATGTCCAGGGGGTGGGTGGGCTGTCCACATGGGTGGGGGTGTCTAGAGGGGTAGGGGGTGTCTAGGTGGGTGGGAAGGTTGTCCTTGGGGTCACAAGGTTGTCCTAGGGCATAGGGGTGTCTAGGGGGTGGGCGGGATATCTACGGGGGTGGCGGGGATATCCGGGGGGTAGGGGGTGTCTAGGGCTGTGGGAAGGCAGTCCACAAGGGTGGGGGTGTATGGGGGTAGGGGGTGTCCAGGGGGGTGGGTGGGCTATCCATGAGGGTGGCGGGGCTATCTAGGGGGTAGGGGTGCCCCGGGGGGGGGGGGAGGTGTCTAGTTTGTGGGCTGTCCATGGGGTGGGCGAGCTATCCACAGATAATTTATCTGTCCATTGTTTTAGGTGAGTTTGAATAGATATATAATGAATTCAATAAATCATACAATATGTAATAAAAAACATTAATTTTTAGTAGGATGATTATTTACTAAGTGTCATCAGTCTATTAGAATCATGATACATTGATTCCATGGATTTATTTCACTCAAAAACCAAGAGAGAGAGAGAGAATCCTGAATTATGCCTCTAGAAAATTCATCAAGGTATATATGGGCATCAAGAGTGAGATCCCTCTCACATTTCAGAGAGACCATGATAGTTAGAGTTACATTTTTAGCATGTGACTATGGTTTTTAGTTTTTTATTATAGAAATTGGTGCATGAGGTTAATGTGTGATAAGTGAATTAACAAAGTGTGGTTAATATATGGGCATCAAGAGTGATGCAAGACTTGTATGAGCATTAAGTTTGATGTGGTATTTTAATGGAATCATGTATGGTGGGATTGTGAAATGAGAATTTGATGGGATGTGGGAAATGATAGTGTGTGATGCTTCTAATATGGGTGTTATGGGATGATGGTTGCTGTGGAACCACCAGGATATTGATACCTTCGGTCGGGAAGTGATGAGGTAGGTGATTCCTATGGGGAGAGTTCCCACAGAAGGGATTGATTAATTATATTGAGTAGTTGGGGGTATTCTAGGCATGTGGAAATGATACATCTACATTCAATGTCATATCAAATTTTGGGACAATGAATATCGATAATTTGAGATGGAGGAGATTTTTGGTATGTTATAGCCAAAATAGCATAAGGATGAGCTATTATATGTTTGGGATATGGCAGGGCAAATGTATTTTTCATGGATTTAAATGATTTGATGGCTGGGAGTGTACATCCCCTAATCCCACTACACCACCCCTACAGCCCCCACCTCCCACTGCATACCCCCTACAGTCCCCCTCCCCCATCTCTTCCTACATCCCCACCCCCACATTACACACCCCCTCACCCCTTGCATCCCCACCCTGCAAAGCCACCCCCTACAGCCCCTCCCCCACTGCACTGCCTCCCCCCACTCCTACTACACACCCCCTACAACCCTCTCCCACTGCGCAACCCCCCTACAACCCCCTCCCACTACATAGCCCCACCCTCCCACTACACAGCCCCCTCCCACTGCACATCCCCCTCCCATTCCCTTGAAAAATAATTTATGAAATGGAGACCCATAGTAGGTCTCCCTACCATTTAAAAACTCACTACCATGTTGGATCAATATAATAGGACATTACTAAAATATCACTATAAGACATGAACCATGCTTCTAATCAAAAGGGTCTCAATAGAACACCTAAAAGGAACTCTACGTAGTGAAATAATGTGCAAAGGAGCTATATACAATGGCATAACATTCCATACATACAAATTTCTGAACTCAAGAAATCATCATTTGAATAGATATTCTACTAGAGGAATCATGTTTTATGTTTGGGGAAATAGGATATACCATGTTATCATCTATTATAGGTGGAATAAAAAACACTTACTTGAATCAAGGATTGATCTCAGGTTGGGAAGAAGGGTTCACAAAGAATAGGGGAGCAGTCGTTTAGGTATAATCGAAACAAAAAACAAAAAACAACCTCATATTAAAATAAATTTGAATGAAAAATAGAATAAATGGATGTTGGAGTTATAACTTACAGATTTGATGTGGAGGAACAAAAAATGAGTTGCTGGAATGAGCTCTCATTTAGGGCACAATGTGGGCAGATCCAGATCAGAATCACGTGCTGTATTTGTGTATTCTTATCCCAATGGTTTTTAAAAACCATTGGGTAATATTATCAAAGATATTCCAAATGGTTTCAATTAACCGTTGGCATAAGGGGGTACACTTTCCACTATCCCAACGGTTTCAAAAAACCTTTGGGAAAACTATGCCTATCCCAACGGTTCTTCAAACCGTTGGGAAAATAGAGTCTAAAACTTACTATAACAATGGTTTTCAACAAAACATTGGTATATGAATCCTATCCCAACGGTTTCTCTAAACCTTTGGGAGGTAGGCATTAGTATAGGATGAATTTCTAGTAGTGTAAACTACATAATATGTATAATCACAATACAATTACTAATCTGTGTGCATTTAAAGAATTACTTGCTATGTTAATTAACATGTGGATTTTGTTTCATTTTATTGAATCATACATACCATGAAATTACATGATAAAACATGTATACTAAATACCACATTATTTGACTGTATGCGATCTCAATACCTACAGTGTATTTAAAATAGATACTTACAAAGTTGCTTCAAAGTATAAAGTTGTGTATAATTTTATTAAATTTAAAATAAAACAAAATAATAATATTATTTAATGTCAAAGTGTATGGTAATCTCTAGGATAATGGTATGGAATATAATAAAATTAATTAATTGTTTAATAAGATAATTAATCTGATTAATTCATGAAAATTTTATCTTATCAAATAACTAATTAAAATTAATGATATCTAGTTGTTTTAAATGTATGGTTATTTCATATGTATAAATAATCAATAACTTTGAACAAAACTATGTATTCATTGGTTTAATTTAATTTAATATTATTTCATGGATTTTAAATTATTTATTATTAAATTAAATATGATGGAATTACCCTTGACCAATATTTTGGTTCCCCTAACCTATGTTTGAGTTATAAAACATATGTAATAAAATGAGTATATGAAGTTTCATAGAGTCAGTACAAGGTGGAGCTGAGGCGGATTCCGTATAAAATGGGACTCGGGAAAAAACCAACTCGAGTAATACATAGGAGGATAGGTATTATGATGTTACTCATGCCAAGAACAACATATGGTTTCTTCCCCTAGGTCATAAGTCAGTTTATTGTTCACTCAATATATCAATCACTAGATAAATCTCAAGGATATTCCATTTATTTATTTTTCTATGTATAAATTTTTTATGGATGTAAGACCATGATCAAATAAAATAAATAGACTAATATGTAAATATGGAACTATAATTAATGGATTATATGATTTTTTTTATCAAAACATGGTTAATTCCTTAGGTAAAACAAACTTAATATTAACAAGACATGTAAGAGATCAAATAAAATAATTTACACATCATAAAAAAATCACTCAAGTTAATATTAATACATTATTCCTTCTATTATTATATTAAGATGAAACCATTATTAATGTGTCAGTTCGATCTCTATTGGGGGAACTTCAATTATTAATAAGTCTTAACTTAGATAATGGGTCAACATAATCAAATCTGTATTAGGAGCAATGTACTGCATCTATCCAATACAATTTTGGATCCAAGTGTCGATGAAATACGAGTCAACATTTCTACATTGGATAGTCCACTTAATGGTTCAAGGAGATGTTAGTTTATATTTTCCAAGAAAGTGTACCTAAATATTTTTTTATAATTTTTATATCCTCTATCTGGATTATAAGTTGGGAAATATAGATACATTCCACTAGAATGTCTAATGTGATGAGAAGTTCTAAGTTTAATGTTGAGGGTTATTGAGAATTGATAAAATAGTGGTAGACCTAATAAAATTAAAAATATTATATTTTACGATAAGTTTTAAGTTAATTGTTTAGTGTAATTGAGAATTGATAAAATAATGAGAGACTTAATAAAACTAAAATTATTATGTCTCATATATTTGGTAATAAAGATAAAGCTAAAATTTTTCTTTTTCCATTTTAGAATGAATAGAAAGAAAACCATGAAAACACTATGAGTATTCCTTAACTATAGATATGCCCTTACAAATAAGAATTTACAGATATGGTACAATCATTTAAGTGATGTATTATTATCAATTTTTTTTATTATTTATTGGAATACACTATTTCTATTCTACCACCCCAACATGTGAGAAAATGTGAAATTGATACCTACCAGAGATATATAGAAGATTCTTTCTATGTATATTGTATTATATTATCAACTATGTATAGAGAGTTAATGATACAAAATCATGAAATGGATACTTACACCCTAATATCTCTTCATTTTTTCTTGATAAAGAGAAATAAAGGCTTAACATAAATAATATTATCAATGCACTATATCTGTGTAAATTGTATGAAGGGAATCTATCTACTGATCATGGTTTCAAAATTTTGGGGGTATATTTATCGGTTAGTGGAATTGGGATTTTACTTGGATAAGAAATTATCCATTAATATTATTTTATTATTCTTACCACCAAGATTATCCTTATTCATCCAAGATTGGATAAAAATGAATAATTCACTAAGGATTATTTTGATCATAATTTACCAAGAAGATAAAGATTTTTTGAAACATGTCTGTCCACCCCTTTTGGTAAAAATTTGAAAGACAAGGTTAAAGATCCCATGGATAATATAAATCCCAAATATCCTTCACTACCTACCTCAAAGAGACAAAGGATTCAAAGGTATAGTAATGAATATGAGACTATATTCTTCTTATGTGTAAATAATATACACAAGAAAAGAAATTATAATAAATTGAAGAATCAAATAGATGTATCCACTTATGATATATTCATGAAGTTTCTATTCACCACTTTTGTTTTAAAATACAATATGATTAAAAAATATAAGGGTAGATATGTAACATCTTTTAATTCCCCTTGTATTATTTTTGGATATAATATTTGGTTGATTTTGAGACCAGGTGTTAACACGACATGTGATTTTGAGGGCCGGTATGCCCGAAACAAATGGTTGAAAAATATTAAAATATTTAATATCACGCACAAATGGTGTTCCTAAAAAAGTGGAAAAATCACAAAAGGGTACCCAAATCAAACATTTGAGGGCAACGATGAATTCAGAATAATGGATTTACCCTAGGTCTGACCTAACTTTTTTCATTGCAGGTCATCTATAGAAAAAGTCACCAAGGACATAACCATAAATAAAATTATTAAATAAAATTATTTTATTTTTAAATCCTAATAACTCATGAACAGATGATCATATTAGAAATCTGAGACCATAGTTGAGTTTCTAATGTAGTATTTTTCCTAGGTGTGACCTAACATTGGTATGTACGTGTTTTTTTGAAAAAGTTGTTGGGGATGCGAAATAGATAAAATAAATTAAAAGAATATTGTATTTTATTTTTCTTCAACGTAATGACCTATTTATTCTATAAGTTTATGACTAAGTCAATTTTATCAGGGTTTACTACCAAACCTTAGATATTTAGATACCATTGGGGGATAATGTTCTTGGTGGACGATAACAAATCAGGATCGGATTGTGGATTGTCACGCAAACAGAGTTGGAGGATCTCATCAATGGTGAAAACACCACCGTTACTCTACAAAAATCAATTAAAACTCTAGTTAGGGATTTTTTTCAATTGTTTGATTCCTTGTTTTTAATTTCTATGATGATCATAGATTAATCGATGAACATATTGGGTTTTAGATCGATCTCCTCGTAGGATGGGTTAATTACGAGGTAAATGGGAGAATTATTTCTAAATATATTCATTGATTTTCTTATATAAATGAATCAATACTGACATAAACATCAATAAAGATTCATTCCTATTTTTATGTGCTTTTCTCCCCCGATTCATCCTTCGTCCGGGGTGTTCTTCATTTGGCCCGTGACTCGACTATTCCCGATCAATGGATCGTTGCACATCTATTTCTTGGTGAAACGATCAGATATCATAGATCTAGGATTCTAATGACATGAAGGAGGTGCGACGATGGATACATAATGAATCAGATAATGAATGATTCCCTATTTATTGTTCTTCTATGTTCTTTGGTGGGAAAGGAATAAAAAAAGTCTGATCCAATTCCCAAGAAGATACAGAGACTGAAACATTGTTCAGTGATGGAGAGGCATGGGAAACCTTAGATATTTGATTTCATGGTGAATTTATTGATAGATAAAAGGTGGATCACCCACTGGGATGTGCAGAGGAAGAACAGTGGTTTGGGAAAATCTCAAAGAACACAACGTGTAATCCAGGATTACATGACATGTGGGCCCCCTGGCTACGATGCTAGAGTTTGGACGGAGTTAAGGAACACATGGTGTGTGAACCCTATCACATGGTGTGTGACCCTCCTCATATTACTCAGCATGTTCTATAGAGAGTACACAAACACAAGTAATAATACATGGCTAGATGGCATGCCATGTACTTAGACACAGACAGAGCCAGGAGACACGGGAAGAGAACTATGTGTCTCTACATGCTATGTACTCATCCTACACACTGTGTATATGGAGACTACATGTCGTGTGATATTATTCTACATGGGAAAGACTTGGGATAGTAGAACATTCCATGTACCCCTAGGACACGCTGCGTACTCCCATCAAGAGTGCTTGGGGCTCTTTGTTTTCCCAGTCTGGACCAGTATAGGTTGAGAGCATCCCCTTTGTCCTTTCCTCGAGGGTTCAATATGAAATTTCATTGACATCACTAGATTATAATACCTTCTAGAGGCTGAGTATTAGATAGATTATGTTATCCCTCCTAGAAAATTGTGTGAGATCCTCTATCACCCTTAATGGAGTTGGTGGAATCGTGTAACCTCCTTGAGAAGGGAACTGATAATCCATCTAGTAAGAAATATCTGTAGGGTCTGTAGTATCCCCTAGTGTGTCTGGGCATGATCCCCTATGTAGAAGTTTTATCTATATTGGGTATGTGGTATCTCCTGATCATTTCTGTGCGTGATCCGAGGTGTCCCCCAATCAGTTCTGGGAATGATACCCTCTCTCTATATCTTAGTATTCCTTGAACAATGAATTCTCTTTGGGTGTGGACCAAATAAGATATACCTCTTCCTTGAGTGTCTATAATGATATCATGGCTCAAGGATTAAGTTATCTCAGAACGAGCGTGCTTCAATCAGAATCATATGGCTGACAGTTGGTCATGACCTTCTGATGGCATGGTGTCTCTCTTGAGTATATCTAGATATTCTTGTTATATGAGATATAGAAATATACCTATGTAGAGCTGTTTGTACTTCCTTTTTTGTATTGCTTTGTGATTTCATGGTGTCCTACTAAGTATTGATATAATCACACCAACATGGGCTTTGCTTGCACATGTCGTGTCTTGTGCATACAATCAACCTTTTGACGGAGTCTTAGGTGGACTTGGACCAAGCGATGCTTAGTGAGACTAGACAAACTGAGGTGCGTTCTTATGCCTTTTAGAAAACAATCCTATTATCTTTACTTCCAGGTTGTAATGGTGTTACAAACTCTTTGTGGTGGGATTTTTTTGGGAACAATTTAATTTACTTTACTTCATGTCATAATCTATTTGTGGGATATAGTGGTATGCATGCATGGTTTACTTAGTGGGTCTTTTTACATTTTAGTATTTTGTGTTTTGGAATGTGTGTGTGTGTACATTTACTTTAAGCTAATTCCTTCCATATATGGGATATACCGAATAAGTTCTAGTCACCACCCCCTGTAATATTGAAGGTGGGCTTAGGGTAGTCATGGCATGGGCCCCTCTGGGATGGGTCATGACAAAATGGTATCATATGTGGTTCAGCTCAACTTTAGGACAGGGAGTATTTGAGATTGGTTTGGGGAAAAAATGTTAAGTGTTTCAAGTTTTTATTTCTTTTTAGGGACCCCAGTGTTGGTGTAGCGGCCGAAGTATCCATAAACTAAGACTCTTATTTATTTCTTTTCATATCGGTACATGAAAAACTATTTTTAGTGAAAACAATAGTACATGCATCTTTTAGGAATGGTTGTGTTTTCCACGTCCTTCTTGATTTTTCTCTCTAGATATAATCTATTGACTGTGGTACATCTTGTTTTATTTTATAATGCCTCTATATAGACATCCAACTAGGATTCCACCATTTGATCATGAGGATGATCCGCCTAGTGGTAAGGCTTCAGTATAGGGGCATGTACTGGAGATAGAACCTCCGGGTGGTTTACCATCTATTCCACCACCCTTCAAGCAGAATATACTACCAAAAATACCATATTAGGATGAGAATAGGCTAACTGAATTGCATGATTTTTAGAGGTAGATACCTCAAAGATTTAGGGGTGATGTAGACCCCCAGATGGTTGAGGATTTGGTAGAGGCAGCCAAA
Source organism: Viscum album (assembly GCA_963277665.1). Lineage (NCBI taxonomy): Eukaryota > Viridiplantae > Streptophyta > Magnoliopsida > Santalales > Viscaceae > Viscum > Viscum album. The sequence goes on along the minus strand of OY728151.1, from coordinate 282,249,701 downwards.
CGTGGGGATTCCTACTGACTAGATGAAAGTTTGTGTTGTGAGTCTTCTTTAGGCATCTATGGGGCGATGATTGAGCTTGGTGAATTAGTCACACGATGAGACATCTCTCTTTTAGAAAAACATTTAGCATCTATTCATGGAGGATTTCTATCTATCCATGTTGTGATCGATATGCATTCAAAAGCTTATGCATTTGTAGTAGGGCAGTATGATAGTGGAGGAGTAATCAACAAAGTTTACAGACCTTTCGCACTACTCCATGGACATGGTAAGAAATAAGTTATTTAGGGATCAAAACTTTTATTAGGGATTACATTGGGAAATTAGGGAATAAGTGGTATCCCTTATCATTCCTTCCTAAGTTTGGGTACTTGAGCGAGCCTTTCTAGTAGAGAGTTTTCTAGCGGAGTAGACACCGGTAGTGGGAGCTAATAGTGGGCACTAAGTAGTTAAGGCCTAAAAAAAAGCATATGATGATAGTCATAGGGATCCAAGTGGGTCAGATGCTTCAGGGGATGATCCCAAGACTTAGCATCAGTGGTGTAGGGATCCTAGGGTGGCTCAAGTCTGCCCAGGGATAGACAATGTCACTCATGCTATGATCGGGGACATCTGAAACAAGATTGCCTGAACCATTTTACAACTAATTGGGAGACATTAGAGGGAACAATGAGTTAGAGGAAGGGATAGGCAGTGGGTGGTCCATAGGGTGGAAGACGTGGCAGAGGGGTAGGTAGGGTAGGAGGAGGTGGTCAGAGGTCTGACCTATTACCACCACGACCCCCAGGTGGTCCACACCAGACTCAGGGAGCTGGTGGATAGAGACAAGGCCAGCTATAAGAGATGGAGGCTTATGACCATGGAGATCTAAGAATGATACATGGTATGAGCTGTGTCTTTTCCACCTTAGCTATAGTTTTAATAGGCATAGGTTCTAGTCATTCCTTTCTTTCCATGAATCTTATTCGTGACTCAGAGATTCTGGTTGAACAATTGACTCAACCCTTATGTGAAGAGACTCATACTAGAGGAGACTCGATGATCATATGCTAGTGCTGAAAGTGTGACCTAACTATTATAGGAGAGAGTTTTTGTTGGGATATCTTGGTAGCATCTTCAATTCCTTACAACTTCATTCTTGGTATGGACTTGTTATCCACAATTCGTTCTCAGATTGACTATTTTAGGCGCAAAGTGCAGCGTGTCCATAGTGATGAAACTAGGTTTTTATTTTTTGGTGAAAATGAAATACAGGCAGTGCAGGATGGACTCACACATAGAAGGGTATAACTGATTACTCATTATTTGGATGGATTACCCTCAGTGTAGTAGATGATATGAGTCTTTAGTTTCCTGTAGTGGTGGAGAAGTATGAGGATATCTTTCTGGAATATGTTCTAGGAATACCACCCCATAAATAAATAGGATTCTACATTTATCTAAACCTTGGGATGAATCTAATATCTACACCTACATATTAGATGGATCCTATAGAGCTTCATGATTTGAGTGTGCAGTTGTAAGACTTTTAGAGGAAGTGATTTGTGATACCTAGTGTTTCACCTTAGGAATCCCCAATTTTGTTTGAAAATAAGGTAGATGGGATCTTGAGGTTACGTGTTGATTAAAATCACTTAAATAAGGTGATCGTGGAGAACAAGTATCAACTACCAAGGATATATGACCTCTTTGATCAGTTGAAAGGGGCATTGTGGTTCCCAAAGATTAACCTCAGATTAAGCTATCACCAGCTATGAGTACGAGATGATGATAAACTATAGACGGCCTTCAGATGTTGTTATGGTCACTACGAGTACTTGGTTATGCCGTTTGGTGTAATTAACTACCCAAAAATGTTCACGGGACTCCTAAATTGGATCTTTCAGCCTTACTTAGACCAGTTCATGGTGGTCTTCATTGATGACATCTTAATGTATTCAGCATCCGAGGAGGAGCACATGAAACACTTGAGGGTGGTCCTCGACACACTCCAAGAGAAAAAAATTTATATTATTCCCTTAAAGTAATATTTTTGTATTCAAGAGGTCTATTTTCTGGGACACGTTATCTCAAAGACGGGAGTTCCAGTAGATCTAGTAAAGGTTGAGGCAGTGCTTTCTTGGGATCCACCCAAGAGTGTTACCGAGGAGTGGAGTTTTGTTGGATAGACTAGGTACTATTGGAGGTTTTTACCTAGCTTATCTAGAGTATATTCCCCTCATGAATTCTTTGATATTAAAGGGGAAAAATTTTGTGTGAAAAAAGTTCTTATATTTATTTAAGGAGATAAGGTAGTGGTTGATGAGCATTCTCATCCTGAAGTTATTGGAGGATGGCATCAAGTATGTGGTGTTTTGTGATGCATCAGGGATCAGGCTTGGTTGTGTCCTGATGTAGAAGTAATCAGTGATTTCCTATGGTTCACACCATTTGATACCACATGACTAGAACCACGCAACCCATGACCTTGAGTTAGTAATAGTAGTCTTCGCATTGAATATGTGGAGACACTACCTGATGGGTGAGAGGTTTATAGTATACTATGATCACAAAAGCCTCAAGTATACATTCTATTAGAATGATATAAACTTGATATAGAGTTTTTGGATAGAGTTCCTCTTGGAATATGACTTTGAGATTTTATATACTCCTCGAAAGGGGAACATGGTGGAAGATTCTCTAAGAAAGATATCTAGTTTGCAGTTATTGAACAAGGAATCAGAGAAATTGGCCTCATTGCAGATATCCTTTGTGGATGGATATGGAGAATCTTACCTACAGAAAATGGTTGTCACCCTCCACTCTTACAACGAGTTAGGGAGGCACAACTTGGGGATACCGACTACGAGACTATACAAGCTTAGATATCCATAGGGAATAATCCTTATGGATATTCAAAAAGTGATGACTGAGCACTAGGTTCTAGTGGGTTTACCTCAACCCATTGAGGTTACAGAATATATATGGGATGAAATACTGATAGTCTTCATGATAGGTTTACCACATACGTCTAGTAGAAACAATTCTATCTGGGTGATCATTGGGAGACTCACAAAGTCATCCCACTTTCTAGATATTCAAGAATAGAGTTCAGAAGAGATATTAGGATGCCTCTTTGCACAATAGATAGTTCAACTCCATGGAGTCCCATCGAATATAGTTTCTGATTGTGATTCTTGATTTACATCCAAGTTGTGGAAGGTATTATAGGATATGTTTGGGATCTAGATACACATGAGCACAACATTTCACCCACAAACGAAAGGCCAAACTGAGAGGACCATTCAGGTTTTGGATGACACGCTACAAGCTTTCATATTAGACTTTGGATAAATTTGGGAGGATTACCTACCACTAGTGGAGTTTTAATACAAAAATAGCTACCATTACACCATTGGTATGGCACCATTCGAGGCCTTGTATGGGTGACCCTGTAGGTCACCACTTTTCCGAACTAACCCAAGAGAGTCAGCACTCATCGGCCTAGAGTTAGTGCAAGATCCTAGAGAGAAGGTTTATTTCATCCATGAGTGGATGAAGACTGCACAAAGATGTCAGAAATCATATGATGATAAGTGATGGAGGCCTTTGGAGTTTAATAAAGAAGACCATATGTTCTTTTAGGTTTCATCTTGATGTGGATTATGGATATTTGGTCAAGGAGACAAGATTTATCTAAGGTTCATCGACCCTTTATAGATACTATGATGAGTTAGCGAGGTGGAGTACAACTTGTCTCTACCACCACAGTTATATCAGGTACATGAGCCTTCCACGTGTCGTAGATGAGAAGGTACCTACATGAACCATCACATGCCATCAACTGGGGTGATCTAGACATAGAGGATGGAGTGAATTTTTCTCAGTGCCTAGTAGAGATCGAGGATCATAATGAGAGGATCCTTCATAAGCAATTGATTCATTGGGAGTATGTTTGTTGGCATCACGAGAATCTCTAGGAGAGAACATAGGATCAGGAGGCTTAGATTAGCACTATGTACCTTTATTTGTTTGAGTGGTCCATATTTTGGATTTTTGGGGATGTAAATCCCCAAGGTGGGGAGAATGTGAAATCTAAATTTCTTTGTGTATTATTTTTGGATATTATACGGATTGATTTTGAGACCAAACACTAACACAAATTGTGATTCTGAGGCCCGGTGTGCACAGAACCAATGGTTGAAAAATAATAAAATATTTAATAGAACACATGATCAGTATTTCTGAAAAAGTAAAATAACTCCCAAATAGGTGACTTGATCTAAAATACAAGGGAACCATTGACTTCAAAACAATATCTTTATCCTATGTGGGGTATAACTTTTGTCAGTGCAGGTCATATGTAAGAAAAGTCACGATGGAAATAACTGTAAATAAAATAATAAAGTAAAATAATTTTATTTTTTAAATACTAATAACTCATGAACGGGGGATCATATTGGAAATTCAAGACCACCATTGAGTTAGTAAGGCGGTATTTTCCTTTGGAACAACCTAACATTGGTCAGTGCATGTCATTTCTTAAAAATTTGTCAGCACCGCGAAATAGATAAAATAAATTAATAGAAAATTTTATTTTATTTTTCATTAGTGAAGCGACCTGTATCCTCTATAAGTTTATAGATAAATAAATTGTGTCAGGGTTGGTGGCTAAACCATGGAGACCTAGAAACAGTTAGAGGAGAACATTCTTGGTAGATGAGAATGGATCAGGATCAAATCATGGATCGTTATTCCAATGGAGTTTGAGGATCTCGTCAACAACAAAAACACAATTGTTCCTCATTAATGATTGATCTAAAATCTTGTTAGGGAATTTAATTTAATTATTTTATTCCTCATTCTTAATTTATGTGATGATCACAAATCAATTGACAAAATAATTGGGTTGCGGATCTATCTCCTTGTTGGATGGGTTTTTTATGGGGTAAATTGGGAGAACTATTTCTAAATATCTTGATCAATTTTATTAAAAAAATAATCAAGGTTGACATGAACATAGATCAAGGTTTGTTCCTATCATTTATTTATGTGCTTTTATCCCCTGATTAATTGTTCATCATGGGCATTATTTGTTTGGCCTAAGACTTGACTATTCCTGATCAATCAGTCTTTTTCCACCCATTTCTTAGCGCAATGATCTGATATCATAGATTTGGGATTGGAACAGAACGTCATAGTCATGATAATGGAGACAAAGTGAATTGGATGATATATGTTTCCCGATTTCATTTTCTTTGGTGAAAAATGAAGAATAAAGGTTTGATCTGATTCCGGAGCAGATCCAGATACAGAACACATTGTTCGATGACGGAGAGGCATGAGAGACCATGGATCTTTGATTTCATGGTGAATTGATCACCAGATCGATAGAGAAGAACCAAACAGGACATGTAGAGGAAGAATGGAGGTTCTAGAAAATCCCTAAGAACACAACATGTAATCCATGATTAAATGACGTGTGGGACCCCCTTGTTGTGATAGTAGGGTTTGGCCAAAGTTAAGAACCACATATAGTGTGACCCTGGACACATAGTGTGTGACCCATTTCATATAGTGTGTGACCCTCCTTGGATGACTTAGTATGTACTATAGATAGTACACTGACATGGGTAATAGTACACAACTAGATGGCATGCCGTGCATTTAGACACAGACACGACCAAGTGACACGAGCAGAGAACTATGTGACTCTACACACCGTGTAATCATCCTACATACTGTATATATAGAGACTACATGCTGTGTGAGGTTCTTCTATATGGGAAAGACATGGGATTGTAAAACATGCCAAGTACCCTTTGGGACACGACGTGTACTCCCATCAAGAGTTCTTGAGGCTCTTCATTTTCCTAGTTTGGACCAGTATAGGTTGAGAGCATCCCCTTGGTCATTTCCATGAGGGTTTAGTATGATATTTCATCCACATCACTAGATTTTAATCCCATCTAGAGGCCAAGTCTCATATATAGTATGGTATCCCTCCCCGTGACTGGAGTGAGATTATCTATCACCCTTAGTGGAGTATGTGGAATCATGTAACCTCCTTTACCAATGTGTTGATCCTCCATATATAAGGCCATATCAGTAGGTTTAGTGTTATCCTACAATTTATCTAGTCATGATACCCTATGTGGTGGGTTGATCCATATTGGGTACGTGGTATCCCCTAATCAGTTCTCAGGGAGATCCATGGTGTCCCCCATTCAGTTCTGGGTGTGACCCCCTCTTTGTGTATCCTAGTCTTCCGTGAACAATTCATTCTCTTTGGGAGGGGCCCAAATTATCTAGACCTCTTCTTTGAGTGTCTCCGATGATATCATGGCTTGAGGAGTAAGTTCTCCCAAAAGGATCATACTTCAAGAAGAATCCTATAGATGGTACTTGGTTATGACCGCCTAATGGTGTGGTGTCTCACTTGAGTATATCTGAATATTCTTGTTATTTGTTTTGTATACATATAAATATATAGATATGACTGTACTTAATTGGTTTTATATTTATATGGTTTTGGGGTATCCTACTGAGTATTGTTACACTCACCCCTTTACGGGATTTTTCTATATGTGTTATATTTTTTGTAGAAAATTAACTTTTTGATGGAATCCTATGTGGACCAGGACCAGGCGGTGTTTAGTGAGACCAAACAGACTGAGGTCTATTCCTATAGCTTTTAGACAATAATCCTAATAACTTTACTTTGAGGTTGGACTTGTGTTATAGAATCTTTGTGGTGGGATTGTATTTGGCCATGTTTACTTTACATTACATCTTTTCATACTTTGGTTTTTGGATATAGTGGTATGCATCCATAGTTTACTTAGTGGTTCTTTTACATTTTAGCATTTTTCATCTTGGAGATATGTGTGTGTGTGTGTACAGGTACTTTAGGCTAATGCCTCCTATCCATTGGATATGCCTTCTCAGTGCTAGTCACCAGACCCTAGACTATTGGAGGTGGGCTTGGGGTAGTCATGGAATGGGCCCCTTTGGGATGGGTTGTGACAATATAACTACTTTTTATTTTGAGAATGAATTGATTATAGTTGTTATAGACTTTTACTAAACTAAAAATTTACCAAAAAAGTTACAAACCTAATTCAAGCGTCTCACCATTACCACAACTATTGGGAATGATTCAACTTTTTAGCATCTTCACACAAGGAAAACCCCACAAGATTATAAAATGTATTACTAAAATTAAAATGGGATAAATAACCAAAAACTCATTCCATGGGATAAACAGTTAAGGAAATAAAACATAGAACCTAGAAAAGATGAAAATAATGAAAGATTAACATCGGTGGTTTCACCACTATAATAAGAATCTAATAAGGATGGGATAACTATAAACACAACAATAAAAATCTTAAAAACATCCCAAAAAATTATTACTCCAAATAGTCATTGAATTTTTTATTTTAGAAAAAAGATCATAAGGGATACTTTATCATATAGGGAAAATCAAGGAAAGGTATATAGGAAAATGCAAGGGAAAGAATACAATTAAAAATTCCTTAACAAAAACATTCCTGAAAAAAATAACATGAACCTAAGATTTCAATCAAGTAGGAGTAACCTGTGATCTACTCTTAGAACACTAGCTCATGATGAACCCAAACCAAACAAGAAATATTCACCTTATTCACCCCAATCACTCACCCAAGTATTCCTATGTAAAACTTTTCAAGAGCTTTGGATTACCATAAAACTAGAATCAAATGAAAATAATGACATAATTATTTCACTAAGTAATGAAAAAAACTAATGCAATCAACATCCCATAAATAATAAATAATTGTCACCGAAAGTGATAATATAAAAAATAGTTGAACTAGGGAATTATTTCCTTTATAATAGTATGTTCCATAAAATCTTAAAGAGTCTTATTAGAAAATGTAAGGAATCACTCTAGATATCACCCATAATGATAGTTTCTCCCAAGGTTTACTGAAATTTTTTTTGGGGGAATACTCAAAATAACTCAACAGATGAACCAAAATAAATCATGATTCACCATTAAAATAAAAACAAATTAAATTAAACTGAGGGACATTCCTAAAAATACACTTTTTATGTTTTAAACCACCTTTTTAAAAAATTTACTCTTCTAAATTAAAGATAACCTATTTCATGTCAAAATATTAATTTTTTTTTATAAAATCAAGTACACCATAAATATTATTACCCATTTTTATAAGAATAAACCGACACTTAAGATCCATTACTTTAATTAGAAATAAAAAAAATTCACAAATCCATTATGACTTAATTTACCACTTTCCCACTTAAAAACTAATATATAATTTCACAAATAATTTATTAAAATTTTCACTAGAACCCCAAAACATGAACTTCATTTCAAATTGTTTTAGAAATTTTCTTTAATCACTTTAAGATTTACGTTTTTTTTCTTTAAATTGTATTTACAACTCAGGATTCCAACAGGTTATAACAAAAAATTAAAATTTCATTAAAATATCACTTTATTAATTTCAAAATTAACCCCCACTACTTAAAATAAAATCACTATTTTTTAGGAATAACCTTTACACAAATAAATCCCACATTTTCAAAACCATCCAACACCAATTACCATAAAATCCAATTTATATATTCCCAAAACATAACCATTATCACATTAAAAAAAATTATAAAATATTTTAGCACTATTTTTTTAAAAAATCAATTTAGTAAATCTAATTTATTACTTTCAAAAAATAAAACATAAATATTGGGAACCAATATTTTAAAATTAAATCCCACGTTTTACCCAAAAAACACAACATGACATGATAACAAAATGAATTTAAAACAAAATAATTCTAACATATAGTTTATTGTGAGTCTAGTGTCTCTATGAATCTTGGATGCATGTTTTGGAAGACCATGTACCAACTACACAAATATCATTGGGAGTCATAAAAAACCTTTTACTCAGACTTGACATGGATTTTTGGGCCTTATGAGATCACTGGGTACCACTAGTTCAGTTCCCTTATCATATCGTAAAACAAAAATTAATTAAAAAACTCATATTATTCAATAAAATAAAAACACAATCTACCAAATTTGAAACATAAAAAAATCAACACAAGACACAAGACTCAAACTTGACTTCCATGTAAAATCAATGCTATAAATGTGAAATAGCTAGATATACTATTCCTATATATACCTACCAATCCTCGATAGTCATATATGTAATTTACCATCAATTCCCAAATAATAAAAGGAATTATAAAACATAGTCTATCTTAATAACATAGGATCTAATACCATTTTTTCATGAACCAACTATAGGATACCCCAGAACCGGGCACCTGGGGAGGCCTGTGACATACTCGGGCCATGTTTCCGATCACCTAGGACTGACTACTAGTTCCAGAGCACAAAATTATATCCATTAAGAATGGGTTATCCAAAAAAATCAATTAAATAAGAATTTAAATTCTCTATAAATTCTATCATGGCCCATCCATTAGTTATACATCCATGCCAAATTAAGTAAGTATATATCAAATAAAAGAAATCTCTAAAAAAAGATCATCCTTACATCAAACTCTATTGCACACAAAAATCCTTGTTTCAACATCCAAAATTATACATGATAAACAACACTGATTAAAAAAAATAAGAAAAACAGGGATAACCAATTTGGACAATGCTATTGGAAAACTAAACTAAATAAAAAAATGACCAACATACCTCCATACGACTCTATAAGTCACCATACAACATTGAACCAAACATAATCAATTAGAAATAAATATATGAACTAGAAAATGAAATTTTAATAGGCTTGAGCATGAATGACTCGTTGGAAATCCAATAGAAACCATACCCCAATTATAATATTTAAACAAAATATTAATTTTATGCTAGTTTGAAATACATCATTAAAAATAGGATTTTCATGATTAAGGAAATGTAATATAATATCATTCCTGTCACAGTACGACCGGTATTACACAATTATCCATATCCTAAAATGATCTCAACATGCCCCAAAGTGCATTCCTGACCCCCATGGGCTGGTAGCAAGCACCTGGTCCTTAAGAATTTTTTTTCGAATGTTCTTAACCTTAATAAACTATAAAAGTTTGATAGAAGATACATAATAATGTCGTTTTTCCAAAAAAACATAGTATTATAAGAGATAGAAATGTTAAGAAAAACAATTTCAAAGGTACAAAGAACAACCAAAGTACTAAAAAATATCTAAGTCCCAACTCCATGTGACATAATCTCACCTCTATAATTTCACACACTATTAAGAAAAAAACCACTTCCACCCTATTATTCCTTTCCTTTACCTTCATAAGATAAAACTAGATCTATATACACCCAAAGGTGTATGTAGGGTGTGAGAAAAAGATCCCAATAGGTTCCCACCAAGTGCTTCATAATAAGACTTTATAAAGTATATCGATTATGCTCAAGTAAAAAAAGATAAGGCATGAGATATAGTTTTACAGAATTCAATATTAAACACAGATTAATCACCCATTTCAAAATTTATTAAAACATACCAACAAACCACTTTCAAAATCATTTCCATAATAATTACAAAAATCATGTTTAAAAATTATCAATAGAGAATACAAGTCCCTGAGTATAGAAAAATTACAAGTCAATGAGGATCCTCATAAGAAAACCATGATCGGCATCTCACCTAGTGTGCACATTACCCTTGAAAAACATGTCGATGGTAAAGACTACACTATCAAGGGTAAATCCGTTCTATAATTTAAGAAACATGGTTCACAGATTACCCTAGAAAAATATCCAGGGGGAAAGAGTTTATCCTCAAGGATAGATACCTTCTTCATCATCGATCACATTTGGATTTACCTTGTTAGAGTTATACAATGTAATTTGATCTTTAAAAACATATAATTAATTCTTTAAAACCATTTATGTTAAAAAACCAAGGGAGAAATCCATTTTCAAAAATGTTTCTGAAGGTAGCACATTTTATAAAACATTTATCACGAATTTAAAAACCATTTCAAAATTCATTTCCAAGAAAAATCCATAAATCATTCTTTCAAACCATTTTATAAACCAAACCAAAGAGTAATCAACAATGGTTTGTATAATAAATCCAAATCATGAAACTACAAACCTTGAAACAATCAAAATAACATTGAAAATGTTTACACCAAAAGACAAGATGAAACTAGGGTGTTAGGAATTTATAAGGGATCCAAAATAAATACTACCTGGAAAATATTCTACAATTAAAATTTTCTAGAACAATAAGAGAGATAATTATCTTACCATAATGATTCTCGAAGAATGCATAATGGTCAATAAAGATCCAGACAACGAAACCTAATTACATGATAGATATATAATAAATCCAAATAGATCATGTCACAAACCTTAGATCTAACATCAAAAGTGCTGATCAAAGGTTCTATTCAAGGAGATATTAGTGTATTTATAAGAACCATGAAGAATGACTAATGATGGGCACATACCTTTGAAAAAAAAGATATAAGACCCAAAGATCTATAAAAAATAAACATCAAGAGGCAAGGAATATCCAAAATCTCAAAGTGGAACCTCTTTGGTCAAGAGAATATTCCACTGGAAGAATAATGGGAGAAAGATTATGTGTTTTGGGCCTTGAAAAAAATTCATAAAAATTAATACACATTACATGGTTTAGCTACATAGTTTAAAAAACCATGTTGAAAACATGCACCATTTTTAGTATATTAGAGAATACACATAGTTTGGAAACATGGTTTAAAAAACTATAATTCAACTATAAGAAAACCCATTATCCTAAGACGCATAGTTATAATGGAAGGTCACATGTTTTGGACTAATCATGCGCTTAAATATGCACCCTTATATGGAACTCCAACTTAAGGTGCTTGGTTTCCTGATCAAACCCACATGGTTTTCCCTAACCATGAAACAATCATTATTAGGACAAAAAAACTATAAAAACCTCCAAAATTTACCCAAAATGAATTATGAGAATACCCAAATTAAAAATGGTTAAAAAAGGATGTTAATCACCTAAAATAAACACTAGGATATTAAAATTCTCCTCACTATATTTCTTTATGCCCATAGAAATCTAATTTGAAGAAGGTTTTCCCCAAAAGAGATGAGGTCACTGATCCATTATCAAATATTTCCACTCCCAAGTCTCATAATAATTAAAACCATGCTGACATAGAACTCCAACCAAAGGTATAGACTTCCCCCATAGATCCTTCACTTGAGAATCAAAAAATTATAGTGGTTGATCAATCACAAACATATCGTGTTCTATATTGAAGTCTTCCCAATTTGGAACATGGGACATTCCCAACTAACAATTTTTAGTTGATACACATGGAAGAAGTCATAGATCAAAGACATCTAAGTTGGTAAATTTAATTTATATGCCACCTTTCCAAGGTGTTAAATGTTATTAAATGGCCCCACACACTGAGGAGATATCTTCCCTTAATTTCTAAATAATCAGTGACCCAACTAGGGTGATAAATTGAAGAACACCTGATCACCAACTAAAAAATATGAAGGATAGATAACTCAATCGATATAAGACTTATAATGGCTTTAACAAATGAACAAACACCAACAAACCAATTGTATCTTCACCATAGTCTCTTGAACCGACCTTGGTTCAACCAATGAACCTTCTCCAACCTTAGACTAACAAATAAGAGAACTGAAAGTACAACCATAAAAATATTTGAAAGGCTCCATTCTAATAGAAAAATGGACACTGTTATTATAAAAAAATTCAACTAGCCCCAAATAGCAATCCCAATAACCTAGTAAGTTCAAGACATTGTCAAGAAGCATAATTTCTAGAATATGATTATCCCTTTCTCTCTACCCATCCATCTGAGGATGACATGTTGTGCTCAACTTGACCCAATTTACAATTTCTTATAGGAGGACCTTCCTAAATAGTGAGTTAAAACATGGGTCACAATATGTGGTAATTTCCATAAGGATTCCAACTAACCTTATATTATCTTTCATATACACCTTTCCTAGGTCATCCACTTTAGCAGTGTCATAGATCAATATAAAATGAGATTATTTAGATAATTAATCGATCACCACCCATATATAATTACTACCACAAGGAATTTTAGGTAAACAAATAATAAAATCCATCTAAATATTATTTCTATTTTCACATTGTCACATGGAGAGGATGCAGAAAACCTGAAGGCTTCTGGTTCTTAGACTTAATTTTTTTGGCATGTATAACATTGAGACACAAAGTCAGATATGCATCACTTCATACCAAGACAAAAAAATTTATTCTTCATTTAAAAAAAATATTTTTTGGTTCCAAGGTAGAAAACCTAAAAATAACAATAATAATCTCTTAGAAAAACCTTCTTATAGTCAAAGGAACAACATAACAACACTTAAAAAAATAATACCCTTTTGGGAAAGAGACTAAACACTAATGGTCTCACCAACATATAAAAAATCATTGAAACTTTAGAAATCATCATTATGATACTTCACTTGAATAATCATCTCAAGGAGATATGATTTCACATGAACACTAGCTAAGATATTATCAGACCCCTCTTCACTGACTCCCAAGTGTATCTGAGTAATAAGTCCCATCAATTCCCATTTATCCTTTTAATACCTTACACCCTAATATGGTAAATTATTATTAAGAGTTTTATAAAATATGTTATCTTTTCTAGGTGTATATCCAATGTCTAATTTTAATGACTATAGGTATTCTCCCAAACATCTTAGCCCAAGGTTATTTTTTTTGAAAAAAGATGCACCCTAAACTTTTTTGGTTAGAATAAATGGTTAAATTTTCCCCAAAATGATAGAGACACCAAATTTTCAGTGTATAAAAAAATACTGAAAGATCTAATTCATGTCTGAGATAGTTTCTATCATAAGTTACAGGATAATGTGATCCATAATCTAAAGCATGATATCCCTACATTAAGAAAAAACCCAAACCTAAACCCAAAGCATCATAGTAGACCACATAGCGCTGATCATCCTTTGGTAAGGTTAAAATCAATGCTGAGGTAAAATTATGATTTAAATCATCTAATGATTATTGACAATTTAAATACCATAATAAATTCAACCCCTTATAGGAGAGAGTGTCTAAAGGATAAAAAATATTCGATAAATCATTCATGAAAAACTGATAATATACTACAAAACCCAAGAAGCTATATATCTCTAAAATATTATTTAGTTCTTCCTATTACCTGAAAACAATAACCTTTTTAGGATTAACTAAGATACCAAGTTTTGAGATAATGTGTACTAACAACATAAATTATTGGATCTATAATTGGAACATTGATAATTTATCATAAATAACATGATCCCTTAGAATTAACAGAACATTAGTTAACTAGAACACATGATCTTATTCAGTCTTATAATACACTATATTTTCACCAAAAAATACCAAAACAAAAGAGATGGTATACTAGTAAAAAATATGTCTCATCAAATTTATGAAGATAACAAGAGCATTAGTTAGGCCAAACAACATCACAAGGTACTTGAAATGGCCATATATACTCTTAAAGGTGGTATTTGAAATATCAAACTCCTTCATTATAATTTTGTGGTATCGAGAGATAAGATAAATTTTATAAAACTACTTTTACCCTATCAACTGGTTAACTAAATCATCAATGTGAGGCAAGGAATATTTTTTCTTCACAATTACTAGATTGATATTCCGATCATCAATGCTAAGAAAAGAGATCCATCAACCTTCTTGGAAAACATAATTGGCTCCTCCCATAGAGACACACGTAGGATGTATAAATACCTTAGATATCAAGTCATCCTAATTTTTTTTATCTATTTAAATTAAATTATATGTATATAGTAATGTGACATCGATATCTATTGACTTTTGGGAAATAAGTCAATTGAGAGTTCCACCTCTTACTCTAGAATTAAACCTGAGATTTTATTCAGGAACACTTCTAGAAACTCATTAGCCATAGAGGTAAGGATACCAATGATATATTATTTTCCCATATTTCCTTCAAACTAAATCATTAACTTACTAAGCTCTAGTAGATATGGCCCTTCCTGACTATACCTTGGATCCCATTCTCCCTGAAACACATGGGATATTCCATCAAAAGTGGTTAAGGAATCTCACTGATGGTAAAAATTGATACAATGATTTTGATAGATCTACTAATCCATATTAATAATAACATTGAATATATATAAGTCAAGAACCAAGACTCAAAACAATCTCTACATCACACAAAAAGAAAGAGCATGAGAAAAATCAGAAACCCTATTCCTTATTCTTTTCTATAGGTTTCAAAAATTCCATAATGAATGGAATTAATTTTGTTAGAAGATTTAATATATATAAAAAACAAGTCAATAAAAAGTATCAAGTGGGAAAATGTATCAAATAAAGTAGTCACTAAGCTATAAGAAATAGAAATGGTACCTTTCATAGTCACATGACTTGTATAAAATTCTACTGTAAAATCATCAACGACATGTAACTTCTTTATTCCAAAGTATTTTAAATGGACCATTTTAGTCAATGAAGCATTTGGATAAACCAAAAATCCTCTAGGTACTTATGATGCGATACCATATAGAAAATAAGATATATCATAAAAAAACTTTTGCAAGTGACCAAGATTCCCACATGAGTTGAAAACCTTTGGAGGCATGAAGAAAAATCATTTTGTGTGTATTATCTAAACATATTGATAAAATTTCAATCCACTAGATGATAATGATAGTTTAAGAAGAGGAACTTGAGAAGCACTACCACTTTCCCCTGCATGAAACTCATTCTAATTTATCTTTCCCTTGTAAGAACCATTGGATCCACCACCATAGGAAAAAGGATCTCTGGTTAATCTGAACATACCTTCTAGGTCAATATCTACCAACAATACTCTATTCAATACCTAAACATAGGTGGTAAACTTTAACATAAATATACATGAATAGATAAACACATTTCCATAGATTTAGTTTTAGGATAATTTAGTTATTATGATTTCATTCAATCTATACATCAAAACCGACAGACAAAATTGTAGGCTTCCAAGATTTGGTGAAAAGATATCCCAAAGTAGTTAAACTTTCATTCATGTATAATGCTAAATAAGGTTGATCCAATGTATGATAATATCCAAATATTGGTAATATATTTTCATCACAATGCACATGCTACATGAACTCAAATACTGAATCTATTTGGAAAATATTTCATGGTCATTGGGCACATTTTTCATGGGAGATGGTGGGACAGAGGTTGAGTATTTGTGTGCAAGCAGGGGATATTAAATAATTTCTTATCATTTGGTTTTAAGGGGCTAAGACTCATATAATTGAGGTCATGATTTGAGGAATGGTATTTGGTATGGTATGTTAGGTGATTTTGGATTTGAGAAAAAAAATCATAAAGGAATCAATACTTACTATCTTCTTCTAAAGATTTAGGTCCTATCGCTGGTGGCTAAGCTCAGTGCTTTATTTAGTGGAAGAGATACATTGGTTACTGATAGAGGAATCATCACATGAGGTACCTGATCTAGTGTCATGGGCTCTCAATGAATATGGATCAAGTGGAAAAGTACAAAGTCAGGGAAAAAATTAAACATAGAAAATTCTTTCATTTAGGGGAATATGAGAGGAGGAGGTATGTTACATGACACCATATGATTGATGATTATCAGTTATAACACTTATTATGGTCTGGGTAATTCCATATAGGTAGATACTAGAGCTCTCCTCATTGGCCTTTCCTTGTGTAGAATTCATATCATCAATACTGAATAGGTTGAATAAGACTCCAAACTTCTAGTTAGCTTCATTCAAGATAAAAAATATCGCATTTGGAAAATTTTATCAGGAAGTATAAATATCTCATTGGAAATGGAATAGAGGTCTTGCACACTTGGAGGTAGGGGACATTTCTTATTAATAACGTCTACAATAAAAGAATATCTAGTGACATCATGATAATTTTATATATATTAGGAGAATCAACCTATTATTATAACCTTATTATAATAAGTGATTCATTGGGACTTCATCATTTCAGACCACTCTAATTTCTTGAATGTACATTTTTTGGAATATTTTTTTTGAGTGACTATATATCAATTTGAAGACCCATCTAAAACCTCTAAGCCTTCATCTTTACATTTTGTACAACCTCATACGAAAACATAGAGAGCTTGAAAAATGATTAGAGTTCTCCATCACAAAAATATTCCCTTACTTAATTTTGAGAAAATCCACTAAATTTTCAATGGTCATAAATTTTTGTTAGAAAAACTCAGTAAAGATGTACTTGATATGTTTATACTCCAATCCCTCAGGCTTCTAAGCCAAGACAACCGAGTCCCACCATCTTCTTCTTATACCTTCAAGATTGAAGACAAAACACTTTAGATTAACAGAGTCATGATTCTCCAAGAATTTGAAAAGACTCTCAATATCTTCCAACTAATCCATTTCCACCTAAGTATTTTTCATCCATTGTAAAGATAATGGTTTATGGTGAAGAAATCCCTAGGCTTGATTCCTATCCTCACCCCTTCAAGGTTCCACCTCCCTAACTTGAATAGGGGTAGGTTTCACACCTTAATCTATAGATCTATCTTTATGTATGACTAATTCAATCATATTATAATAAACTAGATAGTTTCCCTTCCATGGTTCATCAATAAAACCCTCCCAAGGAATCACTTTAAGTCTTCTAGGAGGTGTGATACTACAAATAAATAAATAAAGATACTTAAGAACATGAGATATAAGAATAAATTATAGCGTAGAATAATATAAGTTAATATGAATTATCAACAGATAAACAAAAATAAATATTGGGATCAAAACTCTCCAAATATGAAAAGAAACAATTCCCAATAACATGTGGTAACTAAAGGATCATCATGATAAGATATAGCCATGCACTCACTTGAATACTACCTCTAAATTCCACATAATACTATCTCATATCTATCAAGACATCCCAAAATTCATATAGACTATGAAAATAGAAAAAACAACCTTTTATACAAAATTTTCATGAACTAACTTAGATTACCTAAATATCCAAAACCCTAACTAGTCCTAACATGGCTCGAAGGGCATTTCCAATCCTCATGATCTGTATATATTAACATGGGCATAATGAAAAACATTTTTGGGAACAATTAATCCATAATAACCCATAACAAGGTGATATAAGATAAAAAATAATTTCATTATTCTAAACACATAAATTAGTAGAAATGATACAAATATCTGAAAAAACAAGTTCCAAGGTACAAATAATAACCAAATTACTAAAAAAACTACTATTTCCCAACTCCATGAGACATAACATCACCTATAAACTCTAACACCCAACTAATGAACTAACCCACCACCACCTTGAGAAATATTTCCCTTGATTTCATCAGATAAAATAAGATCTATATACTCCCAGAGGTGTATATAGGGTGTGAGAAAAAGATCTCAATAAGATCCCACCAAGTGTTTTATAAGAATAATTTATAAAATAAACCAATTATGCTCAAGTGAATAAATAAAATGAATAATAAATAGTTTTACACAATTCAATATAAATCATGGATAAACTACACATTTCACAATTTAGTTAATCATACCAATAACCTAGTTTCCAAATTATTTCCTTAAGTATTCCAAAAATAATTTTAAAAAATATCAATAGAGAAAACAAGCCCATGAATATAACTAATTTCAGGTCAATGAGGGTCCTCATAACAATACCTTGATTAGTAGGCCACCTAGTGTTCACCTTACTATAGTATAATAGTTTTAGGGGAAATACTATGATCTCAAAAGAAACTTCGTTCCATAACTTAGATAACCTGGTACACACATTTCCCCAGCAAATCAGGACCAGGGAGAAAGAGTTTATCCTAGAGGATGGATACCTACCTCATCATTGGTCACATTCTGCTTTACCATTTTAGATTCATGTAATGGAATTTCATCTATGAAACCATACAAATCATGCTTTGAAATCAGTTACATTAACAACACCAAGGGAGAAATCCATTTTCACAAATGTTTCCAAAGGAAACACATTTTATCAAAAAGTTTATCATTCCTTTAGAAACAATTTCAAAATAAATTTCTAAGATAAATATATAAATTTGGATTTCTTAATATCTTAAAAACCAAACAAAAGAGTAAGAAAGAAAGGTTTTCATAATAAAGTAAAATCATGAAACCAACTACCTTGAAACAGTTGGAATAAAAACACCCATAGTTACACAATAATCCAAAATGAGACAATGGTATTAAGAATTGAGAATGGATCCTAAACCAGGAATTCCAAAATAATAATATTTAATTAAATATTTCTAAAACAATAGAAGATATAATTCACATACCACAATGATTGTATAAGAACACACAATGGTCAACATAGATTCATACAATGAAACAAAATTTCATAATTGATCTATAAGAAACTCAAATAGATCATGTCACAAACCTTAGATCTAACATAACAAATCCCGATCTATGGTTCCATTCAAGGAGATAAGAGTGATTCCAGAATAACAAAGAATAACAACCAAGAATACACACATTTCATTGGAAAACTAGATCTAAAAACCCAAGATCCATAAAAATGAGCACCAGGAGGTAAGGAATATCCAAAATATCCAAGAGGAACCCCATTTATTGATAACCTATTCCACTAAAAGAATAATGATCCAAAACAGATGAGTTTCAAGTGTTGAAAATAAAATTCATAAAAATTAATACACATCACATAGTTTTTTTCACATGGTTTAATAAATCGTGCACCAACCATTCACCCCTTTAAGGGATACTGGAGAACCCATAAATTTTGGCTACACAATTTCAAATACTATGCTCCAACCATGAAAAACTCCATTGTACTGAGTTTCATAGTTATAAGGGAAGGATGAGTGATTTGGACTAACCAAGAACCAAACTGTACACCCTCCTCTGGGACACTAACTCAAGCTTTACAATTTCTTGGACAAACTCACATGGTTTTCCCTAACCATGCACCCATTGAGCTCATGCCCAAAAAACTCCAAGAACCTCTAAAATTCATCAAAAAAAAACTCAAGATAAGACCCAAACGAAATATAGTCAAAAAAGTAAAGTAAGTACTTGAAATCAATATTGGGATGTTAGAATTTCCATAATAATTTTATAAAAATTCTTTTTTATTTCCTTTAAATGAAAATAACCACTTTGAGGGAATTTATATGGTTAAAGACTCATTTATTAAAAAACCCATTTAAAAACTAATTTTAATCCACTTTTAAAAAAATTATTTCTAGTACAGATTGAAAAAACATTTTACTAAAGATAATAAAAGATTAATAAATAATAAAATAAAACATGAAATTAGAATATAAATCAAAATAAATAAAATAATGTAATCTAAAACAAAAATAAAAGAGAATGATATTACTATAATAAATTAGAAACAGAACAACCCATATTAATTATATTTTAAACTAAGAAACATGGGGGAAATACCCTAAGGTCACTAGGATTGGGATACCTTGAAATTCTATGTGACACTAGAAGTGGATTTCATTTTTATATATACTTATATGAATATATGGGGATTCAAATAATAACTTAACTAGAATGGCTAGTTGTGGAGAACCTAATCCTGTATAGGTTAGCTTAACTAAGTACTTGATCTTCCCATGAGGTTTGAATAATAAAAATAACCATAAAATAATAACATACGACATCACTAAACAATTACAAAACAACAAAACCATATAAAATCAATAAACAACCACATATAGGTTTAAACCGCACAAAAAATCTATTAAGAATGAAATTTTAATAAAAACCCATGAATTATGCATTAAAAATCAATCAAAGGTTTAAACACTTATTTTAAAGGTGTTAATCGATCCATCCAATCATACATTAAAATTCTAGTCTGTAAAACTATTCTTAAATCCATTTTCTCAATAATATAAAAACTTTAAAACACATTAGTAAATGAAACAACCCCTTTGAAAGGCCAAGAACACCCCTAAAACCCAATTAGTTTTATTAAAAACAAGTTTAAAGGACAAAAAAACTATTATGATTTTGAAATTCATTTTAAAATAAATTTGGAAAATTTTACAAAGACTTGGTGTGTGAGGTTAATTAAAACATATTTTTATGATTTTTATAAATTTAGAAAATCTTTTCATTGAAATGAAAATAAATTAAAACTTGATTATGCTTTCAAATAATACATAACACAATTAATATTATTATTTCATATCCAAAACATGGAGTTAAATTAAAAAGAAAATCGAGTTATTAAATTTGAAGGATAATGTGAGGGGAAACTAGTCTTTATTGGATTGTAAGAGATTATAATGGCTACAAGAGGGGGGATTATAGTTAAAAAAATTAACTAATTAAAATCCCAAACCAATTTATTAAGTTTTATAAAATTTATATTTCATCTAATGATCAAAGTAATTATAAAGATATTTGATTTTATCTAGTAAATTATATTATAGAAAATTTTAGTAAAATAAAATTTTCTTATATATACACAATGGAAAATTATAACTTGTAGAAAAAAGTAAAATGAAACTTTAAAAATTTATATAGTAAAACAACTAGAAATGTTATAAAATAAACAAGTAAAATTTAAAATTTATCATAAAAGAGGTTAATAACATTGAATTAAGGTATCCATAGTATTAACCAAACTACCTAGTCTGTCTTTCATCATGAATAAAGTCCTCAATCACAAAGATTAGAATCAGATATGTCTTCCTATCCCTGGAATCCCTCAATCATCCTGATCAGATCCAACCATCCTCATATCCCTAGAATCCATTGATCATAACCTCTACCAAAAACATAATAAAAATTCAAAAATATTCTAATTAATTTAAAATCCTCACATGAATTACTTAGAAAAAAACTCTCTAAAATATTACAAATCAAAAGTAACGAGAGGTTACAAAAAAATATTAAGACAGGTTGAGTTTGCAAAAGCATCATCTACCAACTGCTCAAATGAAACTCTATTAATAGAAACACCTCTAATGGTCATATTATGTGATTCTAAGAGTTGGTTGTAATGGCCTTAGATGAAATACATCTTGAAATCTCAGCGAGTACATCTCCATCTAATGTCATTTCAATATAACCATTATAATGCTATAAGAATTCTTCCACCTAGTAGAAATAAGTATGACTATGATTATAAGATTTATTAATCTAATGGAATAAAAATATTTTCAGTCTAATTGATTAAAATCAGTCACACCAATAGACTAAAATCAGTCACACCGATAGACTAAACTCAATCACACCGATAAACTGAACTCATTCATAATAATAAACTAAAATTTTTCCAATCCTATGGAATAGAATTTGGTCAATCTGATGGATAAGATTTTAGTAAATATGATGGACTAGGATTTGGTAAATCTGATGGATTTTAATTTTGTCAATCAGATGGACTAGACTATGGTTAGTCTAAGGGATCAGACTTATGTCAGTCACATGGATTAGATTAGTATAGAAGTTTTATATTATTAGTTTAGAATTATTTCTACATTCGATAAAATAAATGGTTTTCTAGAAAAACATTCTAAATAATTTGTAAATATAAAGTTATTATAACAATTTTTTTAGAATGTGTTTTGATTTTCCAAACTATGGTTAAAATTTATAGAAAGTAAAACTTTCAAATCAACAGTCTCCCCCTTTTTGAAAAGAACAAAACAAAACAATTAATGATAAAATAATAATAACATTGAAAAACTTAAAAACCCATTATTCATTGAAGAATTATTTTCCATTTATCTTTATTATCTACCCCTATCTTTGAAATACATTTTTATTTAACAAACTTTTTTTATAAGTTTGATGGGCTACTTGATAAGATAAGAGATAAAAATATCCTCCCAATTACTTCATAAAAAAATCCTCCCACAATAACTTCTCCCCAAATTACTTTTCGTAGTTTGTGATTTTAAAAATGTAATATATGAGGTAGAAATTACCTGAAATGTTAGAAAAAAAATTATACAAAAAAAATTAGTTTAAATAAACATTCATCCATTAATTTATTTATGAAAATTCAACCAAATAATTTTGGAAAAAAATTAAAACATAATATGTGGAGAAAAATTCATTCAAATTGTCATTCAAGAAAAAGTTTTATTATTAAATAAATATCCCAAAAGGGAAAAATCATTCCTTTTTCTATCATTTCTCCATGATCACTTTAATATTCTTAAAATATTTATATTTATTATCAGTTTCTCATGTCTTTGACCCCAACTTTTTAAGTATTTCTTCAAGGAGTTGGAACCTTCAATCCTCTTTCTTCAGTTCTGAAATATCTTGGTCCTAAGACTCTAATAAACACATAAACTATTCAATTAGTTCAAAATTTTCATCAACCTCAAAAGAAAACTTCAATGTTGGAAAATTCTTTCGTAGTTGTCATTATATAGATATATATTAGTTTGGGAAGTTATAATTCAATGAAGTGGAACGCTGAATGAATGAATGCAAAAAATATTTTACTGATAGAGAATTTTATGGCCAAGATTCATCATTTTTATGAGAAACTAATGTGGGATGTGGTGGCCCACTTACATATTTATATGCTTGAGGTGATGATTCAACTTCCAAATATTTCAAAATCAGAATCAATCCTATATATGATCTCATGATAAAGATATTTTATCAGAATATTTAAATATATAATCTGAAATCTTAATGGGTTTTAAAAGAAATTTTTATCAGATGCAAAGACTTTTCCAGAAATAAAACGTTAATTTTTTAATTTTTCTATAAGTTTATAAAATTTTAAAAAACAAATTATTAATTAAAGAGAATATAGTAAAAATTAAAGATTAAAAATTTCCACTTGGTGAAAAAATTTAAATTTCTACACGGTATTTTTTTTGATAATTTTTGTTCTTAGTTTTTAGGAAAACAAAAAAATTTAGAAAAAGTAAAGTTTTATCTAAAAATAGAGTTTTTAGAAAAACCAATTAATATATAAGCCCTTTGAAAAAGATTTCATTAATGTAAGGATATTGGTAAATAATTAGTAGATATAAATGATCACTTAGTATTGAACATTCCTATATTTTGTTTAATATATTCAAATCTATCGAAAAAAATGGGTTTAATAAAAATATTAGCCAGTTTTTCTTGCATTCTGATGAATTGTAAAATAATATGTCCTTGATAATTATAACAAAAGGTAACTTTTACACCTTTCATATTGATAATATTATTGAATAATTCTTTATTCTTAGTTATATTCCTAGAAAAACCACTATCCATGTACCATATGTTGTTGTTGCAGTTCTTATTTTCCTAAAAATAATGAGATTAGTATTTTGGAACCCAAAAATTCTTGGGTTTGGTATTATAATAAAGTAATATTTATTGAATCCAAATCATTATAACTTTCTTATACTGAGAATATATTAATTATTTTGAAAATAAGATTTATAAAAAACTAAACAATTAACATTATTTAAAGAAAAATTATTTTTCTAATATAAACCACTTTGAAATTTTGTACAAAATGGAGGATTTTTTGTAACGAAGTAGTTGTTTTGAAAAATAGGTTTCCTATTAGTATAACCCATTCTAGATACATCCTTTTGAGGATTAATTTTTCTATACATATTTTTAATGTTTTCTTTTATAATAGTAAAATTTGATAAAAGATTTTTAAACATTATATTTTAGAGTTTAGTTTCACAACTAAATTATTATCCTTAATAGAAGGTGTAATCAAATTAAGTTTTCCTATGAGTTTCAATAAACTATTTTTTTGATATTAGTTTTTAATTTTAGTTTTCTTTGTCAAGTTTAGCTCAGAAAATATCATTTTTTTACTAATTTTTCAATTATAGGTTTCTAAAAGTTTTTAAAATATAGATTCTTTTTGAAAACTAGGTAAATAATTATTTTCTTATGAATAGAATGTTCTTCATTATAAGATGTATAATTATTATTATAATCACTTTGAGGATAATTTTTATTTAATTTATTATCGGTTAAGGATTAATTAGTTACCTTATCAGCGAATAAATTATTGTTCTTCAGAATATCAGTATAGAAACCAATATTATTATCATCTTCACTTTCACTATTAGATATTTTTTTTGATGAACTATCACCACCACTTGTCCTCCAAGTGTCAGATTATTTCAGAAATTTATTAATCTTGTGTATAAATAATTTCTTAGAATTAATATATGAATTTCTATCCTTATTTTCTTTTCTTTTATGTTTTTGGAAAGTTAGGTCTTATATGACCAACCTTTTTTATTCATATAAAATAACTTGTGAAGAATATTTCTTATCACTTATGTGTTTTTGAATATTATTATACTTATATCGGAAAATATTTTTCCTAAAAGGATTTTCTATCCTCTTAGAAATATTGGATAATTCATTCTCAGACTATTCTGAATAAAAATTCTATATTTCAACTATAATATTCTTTTTATTTCATGAATTTGAAACCTTCTTAGCTGAATGAAAACTATTATAAATATTTGAAGTAGTAGAATAAGTAAATCCCATATTATTTCCCTTTATCTACTCAACACATCATTTTAATCTACCATCAAACTGCATGAGAGTACTAATCAAATCATCCAAGGTTGTATTTTTTATCCTTATCATGTCATCTAAATCTATTATTTTGGATTCCAATTCATTGAGAATTATTTCAATAATCTATTCCAACAAAATTTCTTAAGTAAGATCATTATCACCAATATATTGAAGACTATTCATGATTTTTATAAATCTCTAATGATTTTTTGCAACAGATTCACCAGGTAGAAAATAAAAAATCTTGATCGTTTACTCTTATAATTAATCTTCTAGTATAATGTACTTTAGAAGTTCCAAAATGAGTAACTTATAACTTATTCCAAATATTATTAGTTGCTTCATAAGAATAAACCTGACTATATATATTCCTTGTCATAGAACACAAAAAAGTATTCCTTAATCGATAGTTCAACTAATATTTGATATTATATTGATTTGTATATATAGAAAATTACTTCTCAGGGATTTTTTAATTTATAGTCAACATTACAAAGTTACCAACACTAGTGTTAATAATAAATGTCTTCATTCTATCTCTCTAGTATACATAGTCAACACCATTAAATATTGGTTGTCTTCTAGGATTTAGATTTTCAAGCGTACCAATATTAAAACCTTCCATATTATAGAAAAAAAAAATATTTCTATAATATAAGAATTAGTGTAATTTTTTTTTAAATATTCGTTTATAATAAAAGTTTACAAAAACATTATGAACTTGATTAAAATAACAAAAGTAAAAGATATCAATTCAATAAATAGAACCTACTATGATACTGGTTGTTTGATCTTAAGAGTTTATAATGGTTACAATGGGGGGTGAATTATAGTTAATTTATTAAAATAATTAAAATTACAAACCTATTAATTATGTTTTATCAGACATAGATTGCATCTAATGATCAGAGTACTTATAAAGGATTTATAGTTATTCTGGTTGTAAGAACCTGGTTCTTATTCCTAAGGTACAGGTTTCTTCTTTTCCTTTTTTCCTTTAATATATTTGAGAAAATAAGAAAAATGGGGGGAAATCCCAAATTTTGTGGGTATACGCCCTGTACTTTTCCATACGCCGTGTACTTTGTCCATGTTGGATGAGTACACAGGACGTGTAGCCCTATCGGTGATGAAAGGTGTAAAAACCGACTACACGCCGTGTAGTGGTTATTTACACGCCATGTAGTCAGTCAGCAGGTTAATAGTAAGTCAGTGGGAGTGGCTGCCAGCTGAGCAATAGTACACATTGTGTATTCAGAAATAAATGTTGTGTACTCATGTCGACGAATGAACAGTTTGGTGGTGGAAAAGTAGCTTCCAGAGGAAGAGTTAAATGAGAAAAGTACATGTTGTGTAGTTTGTTTTTTCACTTAAAACGAAAAGTAGACTCCTATGTTCATAGATAAATCCTAGAACGCCGGAGGAGAATGGGAGAGATAGTCAAAGCTTGGAGGATCACTCGACCACACACCGAGAACCTGTTTCTGAGTCCATCGATCTCCTTGGAACCGCACAGGTAATCTCTTCCTCCTCCTTGTATGTTTCTTACCAATTCTTTCCCAATGGAAAGTTATTTGAGTTTGAACGAGATTAGTTTCATCTCAGATCTACTTCATTCCTAGACAATCTGAGAGGCGTCGTTCATGTATACCAATCAGA
The DNA here is from genome assembly GCA_963277665.1 of Viscum album. Lineage (NCBI taxonomy): Eukaryota > Viridiplantae > Streptophyta > Magnoliopsida > Santalales > Viscaceae > Viscum > Viscum album. The sequence continues at coordinate 282,222,404 of OY728151.1, read as the reverse complement.
GAGGATCAAGGTAGGTGGTCTGGTGTTTAAAATCCAACTACTTTGTGTTTTTGTGTACTATTATGCTATGAAACCACGTTTGGGGTGTCATATGGTTGTTTCCTTTACCGAAAAGATATCTAAAATTGTATAGATAATCTAATGAAAATTTTAAACTCCTGTTTGGGATCACTGCTTGGATCCAGGACCACCCCGAGGGTGAATTCCTCTATTTAGCCATTTGGCCAGGATACCAGAGGGTATGCCATGATTATATTGTGCATTGTTTTTTCTTGAGATAAAGTGTATATAAATTGTTGGTTTATTCTTTGAGCTCTGCCCAGTTTCTTTAGCCTGTGGACGGTGTTTATTAGCCTATGGGCAGTGTTTTGCTTAGCCTGAGGGCAGTGTTTCGTTTAGCCTGTGGGAAACCTTTTCTGTGCCCGTGGGTAGTAGATTCTGTGCCTGTGGGTGAAACTTCGTATGCCTGAGGGAAATATTCGTTTTGCCTATGGTCAATTACCTATGAGTTTCGATTCTGGTTACCTGAGGGTAATAATGGTATGTCTGGGGATAGTGTTATCATAAATATTCACCGTGGTGATTCTTATATGTTACACCTTCCAAGTTAAAGCATGTTCTTGGTATGGTTAAATTAATATTAAAATGGAAATATGACTGGTAAAGTTAGTTAATTTTGAGTACTACTTAGTTTATTTCTTTTACTACTTCACACTACTGTTGCACATTTTCACTAACAGTTGGGCACGGACCTTTGGTAGGTGCCTACTGGGATTTATTTCTCACACCCTGATTGGGTCATGTCTTTGGCCCAAAAATATTATATTTCTACAGTTTTCGATAGGGGAAAGGGTCCCTATACAGGTACATGATTGTAGTAGAGGATTAAGAGAGCATGGGAACGAGCTTTGGATTGTGATGTTGCTGCGTTTTGTTTACTCTTCCTTGTTTTGTTTGGCTGTACCTTATACTTTGAGTTGTATTGTATTGTATTGAAGTGTATCCTGATCTGGCTGCTTTCATTGAATTAGTGAAATGTTGCATCTTTATATACATATGACTACTGGTTCTCTTTACTTTAGTTGTATATTGTTTACTTCTTCCGCTGCTATATGTTATTTATCTTTTCCGCTGCGCTACACTTTAAAAAATGAGGGCATAGTTTCCCCACTGTCATACCTGGGCCCTTGTTGCTAGTCGGAAGCCTCTGGCATTTGGGGAAATGCGCTTGAGGTCATGTGAACAACCGGGTTTGGGGAACCTGTGGTGTGGCACCCAGATCTGGGATGTTACAAAGTGGTATCATAGGATTTCTTTTCTCTTGACTTACTATTTGGCTCCTATATCCACGGATAGGAAAGACATGGTAGTTGGTAATAAGCTATTCGTGGGAGTAGCTAACTCGTGTACAGGAAAAATCCAATATGCCTCATTATTGTAATTATTACTGGTTTTTCAATTTTATAGTTGTTTTGATTTTCACCGTTGGGTGACGCACTTGTGATTGTGCTATTTATATGTTATACATGGGTTCTGTTTAGTTGCAACCTGATGAGATGAGGGTGTTCCATCTCATGAATCATTTAGGAACATGCTAGAAATCACATGTCATGCATTCATTCCATGCCATGTAGGTGCATTATAAATTTCATGTTTTTTTATAGTTGTTGTGCTAGAAAATCATGTTTTTGTGATAGCTGCTTTGATAAATACCTGCTATTTGATAGGGTATTGTTATGTGAGATTTTGATAGAATGAATGCCAAACTTTGAATCTTGAGGAGTATGGGCCCTAATTAACCAGAATTTGGTGGATCATAAACTTTTTATAACATGTGTAAGATTCAAAACTTTGATTCGCGGGGAGTATGGGCCCTCACAGATCAGAATTTGGCACTTAGATGTCTGTTTCTGTGTTTTTCTAGGTTCTAGAGTAGTTCATGAGGCATACTGTCTGGAAAAACAAGGATACATGCCGCGTAGTTCTATGGACACATTCCATGTGTTCTTCTGTTTAGGAAGAAATGAAATTTTTTTGAGTACATGCCGTGTACCCTCAGTACACGCCGTGTAGTATCTTCATGTGTCATAGATCGTGTGGGTGGGGACACAGTGTAGAAAATGGATTGGGGAAACACACCGTGTACATGTTGTACACGCCGTGTAGTGTTGACCCGGTGTCCGCCCATGTAACTAACAACATGAACAGAGGAAACATAAAGAAATACACGACGTTTCAACGTTGAACACACCATGTAGTCTGACTCAGGTACCCGACCATGTCACTAACAACACGGGATGGTGTTTTCTCTTCGTAAACACACCGTGTACCTATGGGACACACCGTGTAGTCTTGACTGGGGAAGGAACATGTGGACTTGGCCGTGAGGCTGGGAATATGGAGTAGTGTACACACCGTGTGTGGGTGTAACACGCCGTGTTGTATCAGCCGAGTAACCGACTTTGTCACTAACGACACGGGCAATTGGAATTTAAATCGTACACGTCGTGTCTCTCTGGAACATGCCGTGTAGTCTGATCTATGTACCCAGCCATGTAAGGGACAACACAGGTTGGTGAAGCTCGTCCAGTACACACCGTGTAGATCTTATACACACCGTGTAGTTTCGTTTAAAGGAGAGCCGTGTGTCTAAGCCATGTAGAGGGACTCGGGCAGGGAGTAAAATTCAAGTACACGCTGTGTGTGTGGATAACACGCCATGTGTTTGGGGTGTTACATGACCTGTTTTAGCTGGAATACACGCCCATGTGAATGGATTGTGAGAACACTCCATGTACTATTTACACACGCCGTGTAGTCAAGTTTTGTAAATCTTGAATGCTTTCTTTCTCCTATTCCCTTCTTGGTCTCCTTGTTTTCATTCTTTGATAATCTTGATCTAAGGTGTGCATTTGACCTTGTAGCGTCAAGCCACCGAGATGACCACTGGTTATTATCCTAGAGAGTGGCGACTATTATACTCCTGAGATGGTAGGCCATGGGCTACTAGTTGATCCTCCAACAGTGCCAGATGTGACTCCATCCGTTATACCGGACACAGGGGTGGAGGCATAGTTCCGTGAAGGCTTCATGCGGTTTATGCAGACCTTCAGGGAGCACCGCAGACTGCCACATCTATGGAAGAGCTCACTCATATATTCCAGCAGTAGCATCCGCCTACGTTTCCTAGGGATGGCGGACCACAGGCTGCGGAGTCATGGTTGGATTCAGTGCAGACTATTTTCAAGCATCTTGAGATGCCTCTAGGGTGGAGGGTCAAGCTCACGACTTATATGTTGCATGATTCCACCAAGAGGTGGGGGAGTGTCACCAACCAGTCTGAGCATCACCACCACATGGCGTGGGAATATTTTCAGGCAGCTTTCTATGAATTCTTCTTCCCAGAGATGCTGAGGGTAGATCGATCTCGAGAGTTCATGAATCTGCAGCAAGGCACCATGTCAGTGATGTATTATTCTACTCGCTTCATAGAGATTCAGTGTTTTGCACCCGTTCTGGTAGGTGATGAGGAGTTGAGGGATCAAAACTTTAAGGATGGTCTTCATTATGACATCCGAGAGCTGGTGAATGTTTTCAGGTGCCTACAGTGCATTCTATTGTGAACCAGGCACTGATTACTGAGAAGAACATGCGGTAAGCAAGTGGTGTGGACCAGGGCGGTTCGACACCAGTTTCTGGTACTATTTATCCTAGTAAGAGGAAGAGGTAGAGGGAATTCTCTCATGTTGGTAGTACTAGTCAGAAGAATACTTCAGGTAGTCAGACCAGTGTGGTAGAGAGGGGTACAAGAGACCTCGGTGTCCCCGAGACCTAGTGGAGTGCCGAGCTTGCGACAAGATGGGTCAGCTGCAGTGATTTGGTAGGGTGTTTCTACTAGTGGCTAGTGAGAGGGGTTCTGTGAAAACTCCACATGTGAGAGCAGGACCAATAATTTCTTACCAGTCAAAAAATTGGAATAAATCAGGGCATGCAGGCAGAGATGTTGGTCATGGTTGTGGTATCCAGACACTAGGATATCAGAGGCAGTAGGGTGGGACAACTCAGGGTAGACAGGATGTGTCACAGGGCCGCAGCTCTGAACAGGCATATGCAGTGCAACAGACCCAACAGGAGCAGGATCCCAGACCTTCAACTGTCATAGGTACTATTCTAGTTGCTTATATTTTGTCTTCAGTACTTTTCGATACAGGTGATACACATAAATTTATATATGTGCCTGTTGTGGAGAGCCTTGGGCTCTCTGTTTCTTCTTCCTCTGATGTTATGATGCTAGACACTCTGTTGGGAACTGAACAACTGGTGTGCATCAGTGCAGGGAGTGCCCCCTTGATCTTGGTGGGTGTCACTTTCTATGGGACCTCTACATATTAGAGATAACAAGATATGATGTCATTCTCAGTATGGAATGGTTGGTACCCTTTCGAGCCTTTGTAGATTGCTATCATCACAGGGTGAGTTTCACGTCACCGGAGGGCAGAACGTTTCTATACAAGGGCGAGTGGGATGTCCAGGTGAGCCGAGCTAGACCCGAGCATCGTGGGTAAGGTGGTGTGATAGCCCAGATTGCGAGTTTATATCAATATGATCAGGGGACTTGTAAAATGGATTTCCCTCTAGTAGTTGATTGTTTCAGGGATGTCTTCCCGGATGACTTTTCATGTCTACCTCCGGAGCGAGAGGTGGATTTCTCTATTGAGAATGTCCCAGGAGAGACACTAGTGTCCATTCCTCCTTATAGGATGGATACACCTGAGTTTCCAGAGATCAAGATATAGTTAGATGAGTTATAGTAAAAGGGTTTCATCTGACCTAGTACTTCTCCTTGGGGTTCACCTGTCCTTTTTGCAAAGAAGGCGGATGGTACCCTCAGAATTTGTGTGGATTTTCGGAATTTGAACCAGCTGACGGTCAAGAACCGATATCCCTTTCCAAGGATTGATGATCTTTTTGATCAACTTTGAGGAGCAGAAGTGTGCTCGCAGATTGACTTGAGATCCGGATATCATCAGTTACGCATTAGACCATCAGACATACTGCTTACATCTTTTTGGAGTAGATATGGTCTATACGAGTACTTGGTTATGCCATTCAGACTCACAAACGGGCCATCAGTTTTGATGGCTCTGATTAATTGTGTGTTCCACCCTTATCTGGATTCTTTTATGGTAGTCTTTGTGGAATATATCTTGGTTGACTGTCACACTAAACACCACCATGCCACCCATATGGAGATCATTTTGAGTACACTGAGAGAGCTTCATCTATATTCTAAGCTCTCAAAGTTCCACTTTTGGATGGACCGGATACACATCCTCGGTCATATCTTCTCAGTGGCAGGAGTTGCTATGGACCTAGAGAAAGTGAGAGCAGTAGTTTCTTGTGAGAAGCCTCAGAACATGTTTGAGATACAGAGTTTCTTGGGGCTGTATGGTTACTACAGGCACTTTATATATGACTTCTCCCGCTTAGCAATGTCGTTGATGGGTTTGACTAAGAAGGGTGTGAAGTTCGTTTGGTCAGAATCTTGTGAGATTGATTTTCAGGAGTTGAAGGGAAGGTTGACATCAGCACCATTCCTGATACTTACAGGGAAAGGGAAGGGATATACAGTTTACTATGATGCATCAAGTATTGGGATGGGAGCAGTGTTGATGGAGGGTGATCTAGTTGTTACGTATGGGTCTCGGTAGTTGAGGCCACATGAGAGGAATTACTCAACACATGACCTTGAGTTGGCTGCAGTTGTTCATGCATTGCGCTGTTGGAGACATTATCTCTTGGGAGAATTTTTTTTGGTTTTCACCAACCACAAAAGTCTCAAATATATCTTTACCCAGCGTGAATTGAACATGAGATAGTGAAGGTAGGTCAAAAACCTTCATTCCTTCGACTTTGAGCTTGCCTGTACACCTGGTAAGGGTAATGAAGTTGCTGATGCACTGCGCAAGAAGACTTAGACATAGGAAGTTCATGAGGCTAGGGGTTAGTGGTAGCTTATGGCCTTGTTCTCTGAGATTCATTTGGAGGTGTTTGACAGTCAGGGGCAGACCTATCTTCCTTCCTTAACTACGACTTCTACCCTCCTAGATTGAGTGAGGATGAGACAACTATCGGATTCAGAAGGCCTAGTTCTATGGGAGTCAGTGGAAAGTGAGGACCCTTCTCCTGGTTGGGCGATAGGCGATGATGAGGCACTCCATATCCATGGACGAGTGTGGGTTCTAGGGGACATATGCGAGGAGTTGATGTGGTAGTTTCAAGCTTCAGCTTAGGTAGTGCATCCCAGAGTTACCAAAATGTACCGTGACTTGAGACGTCAGTATTAGTGGCTAGGTATAAAGAGAGAGGTAGCTGGTTTTGTTACTAGATGTTACACCTGTCAGCAGGTGAAGGTGGAGAATCAAAGGCCATCCAGATTGTTACAGTAGTTACCCATCCCAGAGTAGAAATGGGATGATGTTGTGATGGGATTTATGACTGGGTTGACGAGGTAACCTCGAGGCAATGATGTCGTGTGGGTTTTTGTGGACAGACTCACAAAGGTAGCTCACTTTTTTCTGATCAAGGAGACCTTCGGTGTTGATGATCTCGAGAAGTTTTATATCTAAGAGATAGTGCATATTCATGGGGTTCCTCATTCGATCATTTCAGATAGGGATTCCCTCTTTACGTCTTGTTTCTAGAAAAGTTTTTAGAGGGCACTGGGTACACAGGAGCTTCTGAGCATAGCTTACCACCCTCAGACTAATGGCTAGACAGAGCGTACGATACAGATGCTTGAGGACATGCTGCGTGCATGCGCCCTAGACTTTGGGGGCTCTTGGGAGAATCATATAACCCTGGTCGAGTTTTCCTATAATAATAATTTTCAGGAAACTATTGAGATGGAACCATACAAGGCTTTATATGGTAGGCCCTACTGATCACCCTTGTGCTGGTTAGAGGCAGGTGAGGCAACTTTTCTGGGACCATGCCTTGTGCAGGAGACTTCAGAGCATGTCCAGTTGATTCATAAGAAGATGGATACTGCACAGTCTCGTCAGAAATCTTATGCTGATCGCTGGAGACGACCCTTAGAGTTCGTGGTCGGGGATCAGGTTTTCTTGCATGTTTCGCCGAGGTTGGGACACAGGCGGATCAGGAGACATGGTGAACTTTCACCAAGGTATGTGAGACCATTTGAGATTCTGGAGAGAGTCAGGCCGGTTCCCTATCGGTTGTAATTACCACAGAGGTACCAGGACATGCACGACGTCTTCCATGTATCACAGCTGCGCCATTGTCATTCATACCTATCTCATGCCTTTCATCACGAGGAGGTTGAGCTTCAGGTCGATGCATCCTTTGAGGTGAATCTGATTTTTATTGTTGATAGGAGCATGAATGTTCTTTGAGGCCAGTCAGTTTCTCTCATACGGGTTCTATGGCAGCATAGAAAAGTGCAGGATGAACCTTGGGAGCAGGAGGGCGAGGTACGTGCTCAATGGCCCGAGTTTTTCTAAGCTTTATCTTCGCCACCCTTGGAAGGGAAATTTGGGGACAAATTACTTTAAGGGGGGAAGTTTGTAAGAACCCAATTCTTATTCTTGAGGTACAGGTTTCTTCTTTTCCTTTTTCTCCTTTAGTATATTTTAGAAAATAAGGAAAATGAGGGAAAATGCCAAATTTTGTGGGTACACACTGTGTACTTTTCCACATGTCGTGTACTTTGGACGTGTGGGATGAGTACACAGGGCGTGTAGCCCTGTCGGTGATGAAAGGTGTAAAAATTGACTACATGCCGTCTAGTGGGTATTTATACATCGTGTAGTCAGTTGGAAAGTGAATAGTAAGGCAGTGGGAGTAGCTGCCAGATGAGTGACAGTACACACCGTGTATTCGGAAATACACGTTGTGTACTCATGCCGACGGATGAACAATTCAGCGGTGGAAACAGTAGTCGCCAGAGGAACAGTTAAATGAGAAAAGTACACTCCGTGTACTTGAGAGTACACGCCGTGAAGTTTGTTTTTTCGCTTAAAATGGGAAGTATCCTCCTTGTATGTTTCTTACCAATTCTTTCCCGAGGGAAAGTTATTTGAGTTTGAACAAGATTAGTTTCATCTCAGATCTACTTTGTTCATGGATGATTCAGGAGGCGGCGTTCACATATACTAATCAGAGATGATCGAGGTAGTGGTCTGGTGTTTAAAATCTAACTGTTGTGTGTTTTTGTATACTATTATGCTATAAACCCATGTTTGGGGTGTCATATGGATGTGGCCTTTGCTGAAAAGATATATATAATTGAATAGATAATCTAATGATAGGTTTAAACTGCTGTTTGGGATAACTACTTGGATCCAGGACCACCCCGGGGGTGCGTTCCTCTGTTTAGCCGTTTGGCCAAGATACCCGAAGGTATGCCATAATTATATTGTGCATTGATTTTTCTTGATAGAAAGTTTATATAAATTGTTGGTTTATGATTTGGGCTCGGCCCGGTTTCTTTAGCATGTGGGTGGTGTTTATTAGCATGTGGGCAGTGTTTTTCTTAGCCTGAGGGCAGTGTTTCGTTTAGCCTATGGGAAACCTTTTCTGTGCTCATGGGTAGTAGATTATATGCCTCTGGGAGACACTTCGTATGCTTTAGGGCAATATTCATCTTTCTTGTGGACAATTACCTGCGAGTTTCAATTCTAGTTACCTGAGGGTAAGAATGGTATGTCTGAGGACAGTGTTATCATAAATATTCACCGTGGTGATTCTTATATGTTACAACTTCAAAGTTAAAGCATGATCTTGGCATGGTTAAATGAATATTAAAATGGAAATATGACTGGTAAAGTTAGTTACTTTTGAGTACTGCTTAGTTTATTTCATTTACTACTGCACACTGTTGTTGCAAATTTTCACTGACAGTTGGGCACGGGCCTTTGGTGGGTGACTAATGGGATTTATTTCTCACACCCTATTTGGGTCATGTATTCGGCCCAAACAGATTATATTTCTGCAGGTGTCGATAGGGGAAAGGGTCCCTATACAGGTACATTATTTTAGTATAGGATTAAGAGAGCATGGGACCGAGCTTTGGCTTGTGATGCTAGTGCGTTTTGTTTACTCTACTTTGTTTTTTTGGTTGTAACTTGTACTTTTAGTTGTATTGTATTGTATTTTAGTGTATCATGTTCAGGCTGCTTTCATAGAATTAGTCACATGCTGCATCTTTATATACATATGACTGCTGGTTCTCTTTACTTCAGTTTTATATTGTTTACTGCTTCTGCTGCTGTATTTTATTTATCTTTTCCACTGCACTACACTTTGACAAATGAGGGCATAGTTTCCCCACTATCAAGCCTGGGCCCTCGCTGCTAGTTAGTAACCTCTAGAATTTGGGGAAATGCACTTGAGGTCATGTAACCAACTAGGTTCGGGGAACCTGTGGTGTGGCACCCGGATCCGGGACGTTATATTGGTAAATAAGAGTATAAAAAGTTTAATAAATTAAAATTTCCTTATACATTTAATGAATAAAATTATAACTTGTAAAAATAAGGAAAATAAAACCTTAAAAATTTTTATAGTAAAAAAATAGAAAATTTATAAAAGAAATAAGTAAACATTAAACTTCAGTGTAAAGGAAGTAACTTTACTTAACTTAAGGTATCCATAGTTTTAACCAAACTATCATGAATGTATTTTTGAAAGAAGAATGCCCTCGATCATAAAGACCATAATCATCTATATCTTCCTTTCCCCAGAATCCCTCGATCAACCTGATCATATCCAACCATATTCCTATCCCAGTAATCCCTCTATATTAACCACGATTAAACATAAAATACAAATTCAAAAATATTCTAAGGAATTTACAATCCTCACATGGATTCCTTAGAAAACAACTCTTTGAAATATTATAAAGAGAAAGTAATGAGTGGTTATAAAAAATAAATATTTAGAGGGGTTGATTTATCAAAATAATCATCTCAAATCTCCTCGAATGAACCTCTATTTATTGTCACTCCTCTAATGGTCATATTTACATGATTCTTGGAGTTGGTTATAATGAACTTGGATGAACTCCTTCTTGATAGCTCAGAAAGTAAAACTTCATCCGATATCGTTTCGATAGAACCACTACAATGCTATAAAATTTATTTCATTTAGTAGAAATAATTATATCTCTGATTATAGACTTTATTATTATGGTGGAATGTGTTTTTTTTATTTCAATGGACTAAACCTATTCACATTGATAGACCAAATTCAGTAACACTGATAGACTAAACTTAGTCACAATGATAGACTAAAAACAATCATATCGATAGACTAAATGTTGGACAATCTGATGGATTGGACTTTGGTTAGTTTTATGGATCAGACTTTTGTCAGTTCAAAGGACCAAACTGTTATGGAAATTTTATATTATTAGTTTAGAAATATTTATACATTTAGTAGAATAAATGGTTCTTTACAAAAACATTCCAAATACATAGTAAATACAAATTTAATAAAATACAATTTTTTAGAATGCTTATTCATTTTAAAAACTAAGGATAGAAGGTATAAAATGTAAAACATTCAACTCAATAATCTTAAGCAATCATATAAGGTTAGAAGCTTCAAATATATGATAAAAGGGGCCTAGAAGATATATCACACACCCTAGGTGTAATAAAAACACAAAAAAATAAATTCTGATACCCTAGGGTCCAGCCTATTGCATGTGAAAGAAGATGAAGAAGGAAAGAGATGGAGAATAGAGAGGAAGTAGGTGAATGAGGAAGAGAATCCCAAACCTAGATGGATTCGTATTGAAATAACATGAATATGAAGCTTGAATTAATGAAGAAGAGGGTGAGGACATGTGAAAGGTCTTCCCTAGGTTGTGTCACATGAGAGGGGTGATGGGTGTGAATAGGGAGATCCAAATATGGTTTTATTTCGTTAAGGATAAAAGCATTAACTACTTTTTGAATGCCTTTTGTAAATCATATGGGTTGGCTAGATAGTAATCCAAAACTATTCACCAAACATGCACCCCTTCACTAGGCACTTATGAATCCATCATGGGTTGGCCAGATAGTAATCCAAAACTATTCACCAAACATGCACCCCTTCACTAGGCACTTATGAATCCAGCATGGGTTGGCCATAAGGTTTAGAAAACCATGCATTAACCATGTGAAATGGATCTGCAAATAAATATATGTCATTCTCACAGTTTCCACATAGTTAGTATTAACCGTGTAGACTAACCATGCACCTTTCACCAAAACTCAATTGTTTGAAAATTTTAAATGGGTTTTACCCAAAACTCTAAGAAAAGATAAAAAGTTATTAAACATATAAAATAATTGTAAAATTAGGGTTAGGTTGTGACAATTATATTTCTATATTTTTTTATGAAGATAACAATCCCATTTGAAGTTCCCCAACTTACCAAAAAAGTAGCATTCCTGTTTCTTCTTCTTGAATTATAACTTTACATTAAAGGGATAGTTTAAACATTTTTGTCTTTTTTAGGACCTATATATACCCAATTCCTCTACCACAAGGACCATGGATTCATCAACTTTAGGTTTATTTTTCATGTCATGATTTTTATATTTCTCCTCAATTTTATGTAGTTTAGTAACTCATTAAGGGAAATATATTCTTTATTATGTTTTTGAAATATTTTTAACTTTATTATGAGAAGAGGTATGTTTATAGATGATGGATGTGACAATTATAACATCATCCATGACCATATTATTTTTCTTTAGATGTTTTAAGATATTTTTTATTTCATATAAATTCTCTATAATAAATCTATTATCTTCTATTTTTTATGAAATGATATTTACCAGTAGAAATTTATTGGTCATCACATCCTCAGTGATGTATTTTTTTCTAAAGAATCCCATATATCCATTTCTATTGGTAGGTGATGGTAAGTTTCGAAGATATCATCATTTAAGGTATTGAGAATGCTTATTCAACACATGATATCATCATTATCCTATTTATTCCTCATAATGGAAACATGAAGTTTATCATATTTAGATGTGTGGGTATTTGGATATGATAACATTTTCACCACTTTGAGAGTCGTAAGTAGTAACTGCATATTATTTTTCCACCTCTTGAAAATGTTTCCATCAAATTTCTTTACCTTTATCTCATTATTGAGCATTTTCATATCCATGTTGATTAATGGGGATATTGGTGGGTAATGGTATAAATTATCCTTGTATGGTAGTATATGAAACCCACTAATGTATGTTAAAAATTATAACCCCTTAAGATTATATTCTCCCCCACAAAATCAGTAGTACCATGGGTTTCTAGTGAATCCTATTTAGAATACAATTATAGATCATTACTTTATAATTGTAATTAATAGAGAGTAATACTTAAAGAGGTGTTGGATTTAAGAGAGTAATGAAAGGTATTTATTGTTTCACACTAACAAAGAGATTCTAATTCTTTTAAAATAAAAGATATAAATCTCAATGTTTAATAGAGGTTGGAGTTATTTAGAATTTGTTGAATTTATTTTTCCATCCAATAGAGACTCTATTTTATAGGAAAAGGAGTATCCATTAAGATAAGGTACCTTACCCTTAGATTTTGATAGAGAGATATTATGTAAATAAATATCTTATCAAGATTAATATTGTATGTAGGATCACACTCATTCAAAAAAGTGGCTCAAATTTCCCCTACTAGTGAACAAACATGTCGGTTAGATCATTCATGATCTGATTGATGATCCAGATAGTATCATTTTGGCGAACTAGGTTGACCCACATGGATTACCAATTAATTCCCAAGAATAAATTAATATAACCTACCTATCAATCAGGAAAAATAAAGGCACATCTAGGCACCCCATGTTAATGTGGCATGTAAAGTGAAAATTGATCCAACAAATTATCCCATTGCGTGATCACATGCATGAGTACACGAGAATGTGGAAGATATAGTGCATCACCCTAACTTTATTTTTCCTATACACATAATATTTTTGAATAATGATAAAAGTGTCCCCCCTTATAAATAATACCTCACTCCAACCCTCTTTCTAATGTGATATTCAAAAAACAACCCCTTTAAAAAATAAAATATAATAATTTTAAATATATTTGAAAACCTTTAAAATCCCACATCCTTATATATCTCATAAAACGTTATGAAAACTCTCACATTTCAAGAAACTGACCATTATGTATCATAGTGTGACTTAGATAATTAGTTAAATATCATTTCCTTATGAGTACCCTTACATATCCTTATGAGTACCATTACATATTTACTTTATGATAAGGAAACCCTTATGTATTTACTTTATTATAAGGATACCCTTACACATTTCCTTTATCATATAAAAACCCTTAAGAATTTTATTTTTCATAGGGAAACCCTTACATATTACCTTTTCCATAGGGAAAACCTTACATATTTCCTTTACCACTAATACCTCTCCATTAACTCTTATATAAATCTATCATTTTTATAGTAACCCTTACATACAAATTATAGATTTATAATGACTCTTATATAAAAATTCCTTTATTAAATGCTTCAATAATATACAACATTGAATTTTTATAAATTCTTCCGGTATGATAATAATTTCTTCAAATATTTAGAGGGATTATCTAATTACTCAAACTCAACTCAAAACACCATAAATTACTTTAGGAATTTTACAACTCTTCTCAAAATTCTTCAGATCATTCCCAAAGTGTCTTGCAGTATGTAAAATTAATGTGAGTATTTACATATATCTCCAACTACCTAAATAACTCAAACTTCAAACCCATCATTCTCCTTTTCCATAAATATATGAAAACCTGATTCAATCACTATTCCAACTTATAAATAAATTTTTATCATCATATAAAATGGAATAAAGATTCAATAAAATTGAACTATAGTAAACCCAAGTTATATCTCTTGCTAATGAATTATTCAATATCCCTTTTCCCTGAAACAATTAATCACTCATGGGATAATTCTTCAAATATATATTCATTGGGTTCTTTATCATCACCCAACACATATTGATAAAAAACTTACTTATATAAAAAATACAATAATCAAAATCCATTGTTATCTTCAATCACCCAATTTAGTTTTTTTGTCAATACCCTTCACTTCCTGAAGTAAATATCTAACCATATGTTCTTTATAGTTCCCCTTTTATCTCCCAATTAGTGAAAAAAATATAAAGGTAAAAAATTAAAGGAAAATCCTACTCATATTATGATTCAACCATGCATTGAAATTTCGTATTTTCTCCCTTTTGAAATAAAATCTGATTCACTTAAGAGAAGGGTGGCATACCACTTCTCTTAAGAAAAGAGTTAAAAAAACAACCAAATCTAAGTCTATATGAGTTAACTTAGTGTATAAAACAAGATTAACTAACTTTATGGGTTTTGTTGGATCATCACATGATCAAAACTGCAGAAGAAACCCACTTAAAGTTCTTGATTTATCATCACGAATCAACTTTTTGTATAGAGAATACAAAATATGTAGATGTACCTTTATCAAATCAAGCTCTATATTGGCCATACACAATGGAGTTTTCTTGATGTAGATCACTGAGAAAGAGTCATTGAATGCTTGTCTCTATAGTTATGACATTGACTACTAGGATCCTCATATACTGCGATAGGATCCCCAAACACTAAAGTTATTATATCTCCTTCTCCAAAAAGATGAATGGTAAATTAGGAGGAAGAGATTGATTTTTTAAGAATTTTCAGAATCTTACTACCTAAATATGGGGATATCATACCTTTATATAGTCTCCCCTAACCCAATAAAGGTATTTGAGATTCATTTACCACCACATGCCAACTGACATGTGTTACTCAAAATTTATGCTTGTTGATATGACTAAGGCCTATTTGGGTCTAGTGATCACTAAAATTATTTATAATGAACAATATAGATTTTTGAAGTTTAGATCTACTCAGGGTGCTATCATAAAACATGCGAAATATTTGAGGAATAGAACACAAAATATCTTGGATCCAATGTCATTATAAAGATTGATATAAGAAAGGCCTATGAAATATTATAGTAGAGTTTGTATCTGGATAATGAGAAATTTTGGTTTTAATGAGTGGTTTTGTGACCTATGATTTAGATGATACACATCCCTATTGATTACAATAAATCTCATTGTAAAGGATTTTAGTTTTTTCAAAATAGTTTGAGGGGTTAGGCCAAGGTGAACCCTTTTCCCCAAACGTTTTTATCATGGAACAAGAGACTCTATCTAGAAATACTAAATGGTGGTTGGAAGAAGGAAGCATAATGCCTTTTAGATCAAGATATGATGATGGTTTAGTGTCCCAATTAATTTTTGCTGATGGAATTATTATTTCTGTTAATGGAAGACAAAGATCAATTAGATAACTCATTAAAACCATGACCATGTATGGTAATCTATATAGATATAGAGTTAAAAATAGGAAGACAAGCGTCTTCAATTCCAAAAAATGTTCTAGAAGCTAAAGCAACACAATCCATAGCCAGCTAGATATTCAAAAGAGGAAACTTCCCATGAAATACCTTGGAGTTTCAATTTATAATGGTAGAATAAAAAAGGCCTACATTGATGGGATTTTTAACAGGATCAAAAGGATAATTTGTAACTGAGTAAATAGTTTCCTTTTGTTCGTTGGATGAATTACACTGATCAATAGTGTACTTATGTCAATTCTAATGCATGTACTATCTACTATCAAGCCACCAAAGGGAAATATAAATAAATTGGATAATATTATGTCATATTTCATATAGGATGAAAATCAAAGTGGTCAATGTCATTGGGTATTTTGGAAATTCTTGGTGAAACCCATTGAGGGAGGAGGTATTGGGATACACAACATTTTTGAAATTATGCAGGATTTATAAGGAAAAATGGTGTGGGATATTATTGAAGAGGATTATTTATGGGAGAGGTTCATGAGGAGAAAATAAGGTCATGAATGGGAATATTTGTCTATGAGAAATGGTAGAACAATAGAGTTGGATCATTGTATGATGTATCACATGGAGGAGTTGAAGGATAAAACTTGGTGGATCATGGGATGTGGGGACCTAAGATTCTGAATGATGAACTGGGTTAGGGAAAAAATGTTCTTTCTAGACCGTCCAGTTCCTCAGATCACCTTCAAATAGGCCTTTAACTTCCTTGATTTTATAAAATCTATTTTGAACCATCATCAAAGGGATTTTTATGACAACATTTGTATAATTGAAGAGGCGGAGTGATGCATTTTTTTTGGAGTAGCATCTCGGAGCTTCAACATTCAGGATTTCAGAAATATGGTGCATATTAGAATCAGATTTAATTTTGGGGATTATAAATTGTGGTCAAAATAGCTCCCATGTAAGATGAATTTTCTTGTTTGGAGGATGAAATACCTGGAACTGCCTACAAATGATAATTTCTAGAGTAAAGGGGTGGTCCTGGCTTCCAGATGTCACCACTGCACCTCACTATAATAGAAAACTATGAAACACCTTTTCTTTGAATGTGAATGGGAAAAGAGGTTTTGGAACATTATGATGTCATGTCTAGGAATATTACAATATAGTGAAACCATGAAGGATCTTTTTGAGGCTTGTTTATAAGGGGGAAAACACACATAGTTGAGTTGAAATCTAGAGCCATTATCTTCTAATTGGTCTGTTGGTTCCTTTGGGATGTAAAAAATAAAACAAGAAACAATTGTATGATCTCTTTCATGTATCTATAGGTCAAAGAGAAGAACCTTCTAGATGATATGTAAACACTCATTAAAGGAATTTTATCTTCTTATACGTTCAGTGGTCTAATGACAAGATATGGTAACCACCTGGATGATTGCGGTGGAATGATAGAGACTTGGGTCAAGTGGAAGCCTCCAAGCACGCGTCAGAAACTGAATGTGGATGGTTTGTGTGCTCTGGGTGTGATGAAAGGTGGGGGTCTCCCCCTATGTCTTGTTTCTCATTCCTATTTTTTATGTATCTTTCGTAGGTTTCAAGATCTTTTTAATGGACTTCCTGTTGGAATCTTGTTTGGTGTTTTCTGGAGTTGGTGTCGCCGGAGCAACCCTGTCCGTTCTCGCTGATGCCTTCTTCTTGTTGTGGTTCGACCAACTTGGAATCTGTTGAGGGTTCTTTTACCGCTTTGATCTGGTCGGATCCAAGCCCAGAGTGGCATTTCTATCTTATATATGCTCAGACCCCTTCAATGGTGACACTCCCTTGATGTGCTTGCCCATCTTCCAGTCCTGGGTGATGACGATTCATCTTCACAGTCCTCGATTCATCTTCCTATTTGAAATGCAAAAGTTTATCGGAGGGTGTTTCATGGCAGTGGAGAGGTTTTGTTCTAGTTCTAGTTTGTCAAATTTGGTGGAAGTCTTGCATGATTTCTATTTCCTTGAGTTTGTGCAATTTTGTTGGATGTTTTGAAGGCTTGATTGCAGATTTCTGGACTTCTTTTGGATGAATTCCAATGAGAATTATTATTGTTGAGTCAAACAGGTGATCACTGCTTTCTACGGTTAAAATATTGAAAGATCATAGAGGGCCAAATCTGAGGATTTTGTGACATATGAGGGTGAATTTCTATAAGGGGAAAATGAATAAGATGAAGTTGTTTTTTTATTGGGCTGCGTTGATATAAATTTTGGATTTGGATCATTTTGTATTTGGTAGTTTCCTTTGATTTTGGTTTGTGGAAACACCTAGACATTCGACATGGAATAGCTCCAGATGGGGGCTAGAGAAGTAAGAGTCACCATGTTTGCCCATTCTAATTTGGAAGTTCGAGAGGGTATGAATTTTTCCATCGGTACCAGGCCTGTGCAATTCTGCACGGGACAACTTGCCGTGCGATCCTGCAAAGGTGATGGCTTGTCATAATGTTGTTACCACTAGGGAGTGGTTATTACTATAGTTTCTATCTGGGATGTTTATCCTATTATGTTTTAATTCTCTGAAGTTGTTCTGGTTCACACTTACCCCTTAAAAGTGTCAATTGAAAATACCAAAAAAATGGATTTTCAGTTAAAGGTGGTGGTCTAGTTAGGGATATCAGGGGTTCAGTTCTCTTTGGTTTTAGTGATCTCTTTGGAACATGGAATTTGACCACTGATGAATTAAGAGCTTTGGTTTCTGGTCTTCTTCTATGTAGGTTCTATAGAATCAAGATTTCTATGGTCGAGTTAGATTCTGCAGTACTACTGGGGTTCATCAAGGGAAGTGCAGACCTCTATGAGAGCTTGTTTAATCCATCAAGAGGTGAGACCTTCTTTGTAATGGCCCGAACCTCTCCGGTACATCCCCTTATGAAAATATAGTGTTTGAGGTGTTATGGGAGGTCATGGAGACTTATTTATCAGAATTTGAAACAAATTCCAGTTTTGTGAATAGTGTTTCCAGAATGGTGAGTCAGGACCAGTGAGTCATCCAATGATAGGTCAAATAGTGTTTGAAAAATGGTGAGTCAGGACCAGTGAGTCATCCAAAAATAGATTGAATAGTGTTTCTAGAATGGTGAGTTAGGACTAGTGAGTCTTCTAAGAATAGTTTGAACAGTTTTTTCAGAATGGTGAGTTTGGACTAGTGAGTCATTAAACGGTATGTTGAATAGTGTTTCTAGAACAATGAGTCAAAACTAGTGATTCATCCAATGGTAGGTTGAATAGTGTTTATATAAAAGTGAGTCACGAATAGTGAGTTATCCAATGGTAGGTTGAACAATGTTTTCACAATGGTGAGTCATGACCAGTGAGTCTTCCAATGGTAGGTTGAATAGTGTTTGAAGAATGGTGATTTAGGACCAGCGAGTCATCCAATGATAGGCTGAATTGTGTTTCCATAATGGTGAGTTAGGACCAGTGAGTCATACAATGATAGGTTGAACAATGTTTCTAAAAGGGTGAGTTAGGACCAGTGAGTCATCCAACAATAGGTTGAACAATGTTTCTATATTCCTACAATTTACCCCCTTTGACATCATCTTTGATGTAAAACTAATTAAAGGCCTTGTTTTAAGGGATTTAATTACAATAAAAATCCAATAAATCCTATCTAAATTTTTCCTAAGGGTTTAAGTACCTTTACTCGGTCAGAATGCATAATATTGACCAAATGTTCTTTTAATAGAAAATCTAAACTGTATCTAAATTGCTGCTCCCTTCATATTTTCAAATGGCTGCTTTAAATTACTCCCTTTTTCTTCCTTCATATTTTCCCTTGGTACGGGACACCCAATTTTCTTTCTCCCATAGGCTACGTGTGATACAACTGCAATCCTTGGATCCTGTTCACCTTGGAGTTTTTCCTACTGCATGAGCACCCCCTATTTTGGTGCAACCAGGAAGTGTCAATCCATAATTGATATAAGGTATGTTCTACCTCCGTTATTATAGGTTCCTCAATATATTTCATCCTATTTATCCTTTTTATTTGATATCAGGTGATCTCCATGGTTCTAATGGAGTTTCTCTCAGTTGTTGTTGGTGGGGTGGCGCCACGACGTCCTCGAGTGGATGAAATTATTGAAGGAAAGGTGATCGGGATCCATTGTGTTGATCCATTCTTGAGAGAAGAAAGTTGAAGATCTTTTGAAGTAGGGGATTTGTTTTTAATCTATTTATTTACATGAAATCCTAGAGATATCATGATTTATCCCTCTAGATCACAAAAAAATTTACATAATACATATTTTAACAAGATTAATGAATTAGTATCGATTATCTGTTGTTTCTTTATACCATGATAACCATTTAACTCTTGATTTTTTAGATAGTATGATATATATGCCTTACTTGGTTAGCATGTTGTTCTTGATGTAAATTGGTAAAGAACATAAACCTGTAATTAATTGATAATTAATTGGATAAATGTTTAAAGAGGCATGTTTAATGAATCCAGTTATTGTTTTTTGTGAGGTTTCCCCTATTTGGAACATGTGAATAATGAAATTGTTAATTTAATATGGAATAAATAACTGGTTGTGTGATAAATGTAATGCCTTATGTGATTTTAGTGACCTAGTTTCTTATAAAGGCCAAGCGCCTTATGCTTTCGATCCATAAGAGCATGTTGTGTGTGAAGGATAAATGCCTTGTTTTAGGGCCAAGAGCCTGGTTTCTATGTTTGTTTCCTACTACTTGTGTTGTGTATTGAGACTGGGATAGTTGAGACTGGATAGATTCTATGATATGTGGGGTTGGGAGGCCCACTTTCTATAGCAGTAGTTGACCCCTAGAGTGGTGAGATGCATCAGTTTTTTCCTGTGATTATTAGAGAGGACACTAGAGATGGTGGAACGATTAGAATATGGGCTTACTTGCTGATATGAAAGTTGGATAATTGTTTAATATGTTTTTGTTTATCTTATTTAATCTACCCAGTGCCTGGGGTAGATGGTTTTTCTTACTCTCCTTCCAAAAGAGGGAAAAATTCCTAGGTTATTCCATGTGCTTTCCATGTTTAGGTTCTCAAGGATCGATGGGTCTACACTCCTGCTACTGTTGGAAAAGAATTGACAGGTATCTCATCTACCCATCACGTTGATCCCCTAATGTTTGGTAGCTTAGAATTTTTTTGTAAAATACATCAAAATATGGAAATATAGATAGAGGAAATGTTGTTAATTAATGAATAATTGTTTAAACCATGAAGTTAGATATTTTTGGGATGCAATGATGAGGTTGTGACTCTGAGAATCTGCAGAATCTATTTGGTTATTCCTGGAGGGAATTGATCTTGGTTGGAATTATAATTAAATATAATGTTGAATTTATAAAGGTTAATTAATGTTTAATGAATTTATTAACATAAAGTAAAAATGATAAAAAGAGATAAAGTTACTTAATATATATATAAAACTAACTGACATGCCTACCAACACAAGTAACTATAGGTATAATGTGCATTGTTTGTGATGGCTTGAGGATCCTTACTCAGTGTATGGGTTGTGATGTCTTGAGGTATAATACCTGATGTATGATACCCTTTATGCGATATGTGGTGGATCCTATAAACTACCTGGTTACTTTTGGTTATGTGGATATGGTGGCAAGTTTCATGAGGTGCATGTTGTGGTTCTTCGCCTAAGTGTCTTTGGGATATCCTTTTTGGAGAGAGATTCTCAAAATGTGAGATATTTGGGAAAAGAGGAAAACCAGTGGGGAAGTGGAAGAGGTGTACCCTTGATATTCTTTGTTATATTATATAATCTTATATGAAATACTTAATGAGATTATCCATCATGAGGTAGGGAAATTAGCATACCTATTTAAGTGATGAGTTAGTTTAACTTGTTTTCACTATACTTTAGCATGATTTACTTTTTCATGAGAGGATCTAGGGAGGATCCTATCAAGTATACTATTATACTCACCGAGTGTTATATAATTTTTTTTTTTCAGGTCAGTTAGAGTAGGTTGGATATTAGGATGGATACTACTAGCTTGGGGTTTTGCAAGATCTATTTGGGCTTCATATTCACTACTGTCCTTACTTTCTTTTGATACTTCCAGTTTCCCTTTTAGTTTTAGTAGTTATTGCATGATATATCATACATGTAGTTTGGTATATTTTATATTATAGTCTAAGAAGTAGTTGGTTGGTGTCTATCTTTTCTCTCTCATTTTCTTGTGTTCCATTAGAGGGTAATGCCTCCCATTAGTGTGTCTATTATACCCTCAAGGATAGTTGCCAACCCGAGGCCTACTTGAGGAAGGGATCGGGTGTCACTATCTCTCTTCTCCCATTTCCATCCTAGGAGGGGTAAACTTTAAGGGGTAGGGGTTGTGAAATTATTCTTGACCAGGGCACCCATATTGACCAAACATGGTGGGAAGGAAAATTTGCGGTTGACGACTCACCAATAAAGGTAGACCTGATAACTATTTGATTATATATATAATGATATAGTGTCCTTACCCAACGACTGTATGTTTTTCATGAAGGGTGATGCCCTTGGAATCTGTAATCTTCATCCTCTATGAGTGTGAGGACCTCAGGAGGTTGTTTTTTATTATTTAATAATAAAAATCCAATTTTCAGTCAACCAATTCCACAACAAGATGTATCATATACATAATATTTATACCTATATAATCCCTTTTTCTAAATCATTGAGTGATCACTAACATGGATCTTGTCAATATAGTATAATCTGGCTCATAAATTCATGATTCTCAGAAATAAATCAACCAATTTGAATGAATACATCATATTCCATTCATAAAAGTTGTCGATCATATCAAATATGAGTGGAAAAAATACCATATTGGTTAATATCCAACTGATGAATTGATCAGTAAAATAACTAGCCACCCCCTGATTAGATAAACCTCAAGGATTGATTATGAAAGGTATCAAAGTATTAAGGTTATCATGCTGGGTATATCTCTAATTTCAGACAATGAGGATTCATAATAAGTATACACCCATATATATATCAATGAATATATTCCATTATATGTGATATACTTTGGTGATTAATTCTATATAACAAGTATCAAATTATTATCTCATTATTTTGTTCTTTGTATCTCGAATAAATCTCTTTATATCGAGTACACACTCATACTTACACTAATCTTAACATATCATCACAAACCATAATACTCTATAATAATCATCGATTAAGGACAAATAAAAGTTGTAATTTGAGGAGATATTATCATTCCACTATTAATGTAATATAATCACATCACACATGATTGAATGATAAATATAGATTTCCTTTATTATAAAATCATGATATATTTTGAAACCATTATATCTAATCTCTCATGTATCCAACACCAAGATATTCAACCCGATCCTCATGATTTTTCTAAACTAATGGTTTTGTTAGTGGATTCACCATATTATCATCTATATACACCAAAAATATATTTTTTATCTCCCCTCTAAATGATCTATTGAATGTGATAGTACATGAAAAGGATGTTTTGGGTCTTTTTGTGAGACTAGGATTCCTTATCTTGAGAAATAGTTCCATTATGGTCACTATAAAGTTCGATTAATCCCTTAATGATAAGATCCACCGAAAGATTATAAATGAAGGTATTAATCCAAAAATATTCCTTCAGATAATCTAATACAATGATATACTCTGCCTATTTTTTTTGAGTTCTCTATGGTGGATTATTTGGAACTTTTATAACTGATAACTCCACCATTTAAGAAAACCCTAAAACAAGATTGAGATCAAAAATCAACTTTTTAAAATTAGAATCTAGAATAAATTTAACCCTTTATAATGATAACATAATCTCCTCCATATAACAATAATATATCATTTATTTTTATTAAGTACTTAAGGGTGTTTTTTAAATCCATGTAGTGACTCTCACTAGGATTGGATTAGTATCTACTTCTTATTCTCAAATCGTAAGTGACATAAGGTCCAGTAAATAATACAAAATACATGATAGATCCTATATAATACACATACTTAATCCTATAAAAAATTTATAACTCATAAAGAGTTTTATTCTTCATATTATTCATTCCATGCATCGATAGTGCAACACCCCAACCCCAGAATCCCGAAGTCAGAGCCTTTATTACATCGGTATGATTAAAAGGAATCAAATCCTGAAGAAATGATTATTTTATTAGTTTTGTAAAACTATATTACATACATGATACCCATATTAAATTGAGAAACAAAAAATAAAAAATGATACATAATAAAATGAAATGAACAACATCCTTAAAATCCCATTTAAGTATTTCTTCTTCATATCCCAAGGAAAGGAAAAAAATAAGGGTGAGCTAAAATGATCATTACAGGGAAGTAAAATGGAAGGAATAATGAATAATTTATAATAATAATAATGGAAATAAAAATAACTAAGAACACATTCCATATAAATATCTAGATAAGAAATAATCAATATGGAATGATAGATAACTGAAACACATTCCATTTAATCAATAAATCGAGAATGGAATGCATCCATAGATATGTCCAAGGAAAAATCACATGGAGAGTAATAATAACTATATTATAAATAAAGTAAATGCCTAATTATTAGATTCCATGTTTTCCAGATACATGATACCTTTACTATCAATATTTATTCTCAAGATCATTTAAACTACTCTGATTTGGCCAACTGATTTGTCTCATGAGACTACCGATGCACTATGGGGATTACATTAACCGGTCCCCAAAAAATAGGGATTTCATTAAATGGTCCCCAACCAATTTATTTAATTTCTTAATCATTAATCATATATCTAATAATTGATTGAAATTAAAAACAAAGTGCCTTATCAAATATCAATATTGATTAAAATATACATATTTGTCAATATTTCTCCATTAAATCAAATAACTTTAAAAGTAAAAAAATATGTTAAAATGGTATACGGGCAAGGAAATAATAATATTAATTTAATGATAATATTAATATTTAAAATTAATGGATTTTATAAAATAATTAATCATAAGGAAGATATTATTTCAAGAGAAAGTTTACAATCACAAAAGAGTGTGATATTGCAAAGATAACTTTTACCACTTTGTAATTTTCAAGTCAAAACCATTTGGATGAGATAATTAAATTTAAAAATTTAAATACCTTTAATATAAAAGGATTAATGGTATAATATATCAAAAGAGGTATTATATTAACCTCACAAAATAAGTAAGAGGTGAATGTGACATTTATCTCACATATGTAAAAACTAAGATGAAAATACCTTACCTTGAGTCCGAATTAGCATGTATGTATTTATATTCCTAAATAATATACTTATATCAATTATTTAATTGGTTCATAACCATTTTAAAGTTTATGATTACTTTTATTTACTTTATTACAATTTTGTATACAACTGCTCAAACAATTAAGTTCTTGTTGGGTGTTTTGACCAAATTCAGTTCATGTGTCAAGAATGAATTTGGTAGGTTGACTGTGGTCAAAGGGGTAATTATATAAAAATATATATAATAATAATCCCTAAATAATAATCATAGTTATACAAAAAATATTATTTTAAAACCAATCATTAAATATGGTTACAAAAAATGAACCAACGTTACAATCATGGAGATGGTATGCTATACGTACGCATGAGTAACATTCCAATTTTTCAATGATCCTTACAGAAAGAAGGTAAGTAAAATTTGTCTTTGTATAATGATAATTATATAATATATAATATATTATTTATTAATATATACATATATTTATAATCATTTTTATGTAAAATTAATCACATCGCTTCAAGGTGGCGGTAGTCCACATATCCACGAACGAAGTAGTCACTTTTTCAGTGTGTGAAACGGTTATAAAGAAATGATATATTATATTTAAATAAAGGTAATTATTTAATGAATATAATATATATTTATTTTATGACATAAATTTTTAATTAAAATCATTCATAATACATTCTATGCAATGTGTGAACGTATCACATCATTTTGAGGAGGCAGTAGTCCACACATCCACAAACGACGTTATTGTATTTGAAAAAATGGAAATAATTAAGGTATTTGTTATATAACAATTACATAAGAATTAGGAAAAAATAAATATCACATATATCATATATTAATATTGTTTCCATCATAATTCCCAACCATGAGAGTTGGTAAAGGAAAAACGAACGACATTGTTTCGTGAGGCGATAGTTCGTTGTACACGAACGGTAATTTCATTACACATTTGATGGAAATATTTTTAGGTGTATGTAAAAACCTTAACATAACAGAATATAATTAAATTTATGATACTTATGTTATTATACAATCATGTAATAATAATAATTTAATGGGTGGAGGGAAAAATAAAATATAAATGAATGTTTGAAGAATGTTACCTCTTTTCGAGTAACTCCTTTTGGTTTACACCAAAGGGATTACTTGGTTGGTTTTTTTTCAAAATTTTATGACTCTAGGATTAGTTTATGTATGTTTTTATCTTATTTGGGAAGAATTTTTATGAGACAAAGTGTCTTGAAGGGTGTGGAGAAGGGGAATAGTGAATTTATTTTTACAGTGGAGGAGGAGTGGCATTATTGTAAAAACCAAAATGTAAACACTATTGGGAGTTATCGATTACCACATGTTCTTCAAAAATTAAAAAATAATGTATTAAATGTGAATTATGGTCTATAAAAACTCACAAAGCACAATAATTAAATCATTTTTATCATTTTATTCTTTTGTCTTTAAGTTTTATTATTTTTGTCATTTTAGTTTTTATTGATGTAAATAGTTTTCTATCCTAAGTAATTTAACCATTAGAAATGAATTAAAGTTAGATTTATTAAAAAATATAGAAATAATTAATTATAAATATTATATCTAATTTAAAAACTATAAATACCATGTGTTTTGGTAATTAATTTTAAAGAAAGCACATGTAACACACAAAAACACTGATTTGACCCGAACTGTGCTAACACTATTTTTACTATCTATGGGTCAATATGTTAATTATAAAAGAAAATTTGGAAAATTAATGGACCATATTTTATATTTAATATACCATAAAAATAACTTGGTAGAATATTCAATTTTTATTAATTTAATATCATTTAATAAAATAGAATTTATTATAAAATAACATTAAAGTCAATTTTGAAATTATTAATTTCATTTTAATTTAAAGATATTAAAACAATATTTTAATTAAAATATATTAATTTAACAACTATTTAACATGATATATTCATCTATATAAATAATTTAATATAATAATTCATTAAATTTACTTCCCTTATAATATTTTTATCATCATTTATTTTATTTTATTATTAACTAAATAATTCATGCATTAGCATTTGGTAAGTGTTTAATGTAACTAATTCATCTAAAAAAATTATATTAAAATTATCATGAAAAAATACTCATTTACCTTTAAAAATAATTTTTATAATCGAAACTATACAGATTCTTTTATACTCTAAAGCTTTATAAATGTTAAAGGTAAGGAAAGTGTTTTTTTATTTTTATTTACATAACTTAGTATATAGGTCACTTCCAAGGAATAGTATCCCAATAACTCATAAAATTTGAAACAATAGATTATATGGTCAATATATTGGTATAAAATGTTTTTTTTACAAGTTTCTAGGTCATTTTAGTCCTTAATTTTATGGTTTATTACATTTTAAGCTTAAATTTACTTTAATCACTTCAATTTATTTTAATTACTTTTACTATTATTTTTAGTAAAAAAATAATTTGATCTTATTAGACTATAAATATTATAATTATTATAAAAAACTATTTTCATTTTTCTAAATTCAATTCATATAAGTGGAAAAATTAAGTTTAAATCTAATCCCATAGACGTGATGAGAAAGCTGGTTTTTAAATTGAAAATGTTTATAAGTTCATTAAGTCTTTATATAAAAATTAAATATAAAAATGATTCTAGTGGAATAAATTGGATTAATAGATATATAATTTATCAATTTTGACATTAAAAAAATTTAATGTATAATTTAGCATTAATAATTATTTAGACAATAATACACTTTCCAACAAAACTACAGTATTTCTCACTATTCATAAAAAAATTAAACTTCTCAAAAAAATACCAAAATTCACCCTAAGATAATTTTTGAAATTACAAATTAAAAAATTAATTTTATTTTTACAAATAAAATTTATAAAAATGTCAAAATTTAGTTTTAAAATATTCACACTATTAGAAGGTGGTAAAACTCGGTCATGCATTTAACACAAGCTAACTCAGTGTTGTGTGTAGTGTAATCTTAACATGGTGTTGCATATAAAGAAATATAGAAAAAATATGATTTATTATAAAATTAAAATATTGTAAAGTCTTGGTGTGTTACATTCTCCCCACCTTAATTAAATTTTATCCCCACAATTTAAATTTGATCTCAGTAATCTAGTGTTTGATATTTGAAAATACCATTTTTAAAAAAACCCACATCGTAAATAAGGTTAATAAAAAATATTCTTAATAAGAGGGGAAGTAAAATTTGAAGGCTATAAAAAAACTAGGATTTTTTATTAGAATAACGTTAGTGGAAACATGGACATAAAAGAAAAATAAAATTATCAATTTCTGATGGAGAGTAATAATTAACATGTTCAGTTTAAAGTTGATGAACACAAATTCATAAACCAAAGTTATGAAAAATATCATTGATATAATAAAAAATTGTGATAATAGGATTTTTTTCCGGACCCTTTTCCTAGGGTTGATAAATTCTATCCCACTCTATGAATATAATTAAATATATGTTTCTATAATATCTTCCTTCGATTATGCCTTGAAATATTTCCAATTAATATCTTAGAAAAAGATGCCTCATATAGTGAAGTAATACATTTATAACTAAAACCTCATTCAAATATCAACTTAAACCATTTCATGAATGGTAAATTTTTTCAAATGGTTACGATCCAACACTTTTAGAAATAAGGTCACTAAATTTCTAAAATGAACTTATTATTAATCCAAACAACATGAAGTATCTCTCTAATCATCACATACCAAACATGTGAACACCCTCATCTTTTATTCTCTTGAAACATGGTAATAACTTGAATTACCATAATACCTTATTAAAAAAATGAAATATTCCTTATTTTTTAAGTAATACACATGTTATTGGATATATTACTTAAATCCAAAAGTGTGGTAAGGTAGATCAATGATAGAATAAACCAATTTTTCAACAACTATTAATCATTAACAAGGTAGTCGATACTATACAATTTAATTGATCCAAATCAATCATCTCTTTGTTCCAACACTCTTATCTCAGTATCAGAAATATATTAAGGGTTATATTTCCCTTAACTATGTGTTTTCCAAAAGGTTTAACTTCATATCGAATCAATTTTTTTTGTACCATTCAACATATGATCTCAAATCCTTAATGAAAAAGTAACGAAGTACAATCCTCATATATTCCACAATTATTATAACCAATACATCACTAATAAAATAATCAAATAAAATAATCCATGAATCGAAACATAAACACATTAATCATTCCTTTTATTCTATTGTAGTAAAATAATCTTAACTATGATCCAATAGCCTCTTTTGGGGTATATTCCTTTGACACTTGGGACATTGATTTGTATAGTTTCCTATCTCATTATTGTTGAAACATTGTACATTGGGAACCTTTTTCTTATCCATGAAATCAAAATAACAGTGGAATTTCTTTCCACACTTTTATTAAACTCGCTTTCCTTTTAATTAAGTACAAGGGTGATTATTTGAATTATTATTACATATGAAAAAAATAATTCTTTCCCTTATTCCCTTTATCCATATTTTTCCAGATTTCCTCTTATTCTTGTGCTTCCATCCAAATCCATTATACTTAGATAATTATTTCTCTATATCATGAGCACATGATACTATGTCCTCACATGATGATAATTCTTAGGAGACTAGTTCCCCTAGAAATATTATCTTAAGATCATAAAATAAATGATCATTCTTACTATTTGGATCATGCTCATTAGTGAGGATATAATATCATGTACTAATGATATAGAGAAATAATTGTCTAAGTATCATGGCTTTAGAGGGAAGTATGGGTCAATGCTTTACTTTATTACATTAGCAAGATTACTGAGAATCAAATCCCAAAGGACTAATAAATTTATAATTTTTGGAAAACCATTTTACATACATGATAACCATATTAAATTGGTAAACTGAAAATAAAACATGATACATAATAAAAAAATGACTAACATCCTTGAAATCTCATTCAAGTATTTCTTCTTCATATAATGGGGAAAGGAAAAAATGAGGGCGAACTCAAATGCTTAGTTAGTGTAAGTAAAACCTAATAAATAATGAATAAATTATTATAATCATCATGTAAAGGAATATAACTCAGCACACATTCTATATAAATATCTGCATAATACATATTCAATATGGAATGGTGGATAACTAAACTCATGGAATTTAATAAATAAAATGAAAATGAAATGCATCTATTAATATTTCAATGAAAAAATATCATGGATAATAATAAATATATAATTATAAATAAATTAAATGCTTAATTATTGGACATCATGTTTCCCAGACACATGATACCTTTACCATCAATATTTATTCTCAAGACAATTTAAACTACTCTGATTTGGAAAATTGATTCTTCTCATGAGGCCACCAATGCATAATAGGGCTTGCATTAAATTATATAAAATCCATAGGTATATTAATCTTTCACTAACCCATGTCTTGAATTTCAAAATAATTTCTCATATATCGAATAATTAATTTAAATTTATAAACAAGGTGCCTTATCAAATATCTGTATCGAGTAAAAGACACAGATTTATCAATATTTCCTTGGTAAATCAAATAACATTCAAAATAAAAATCATATTTAAAAATGGTATATGGTCTTGGAAATAATAATATCCATTGAATGAGAATATGAATGTTTAAGATAATTTTAATTTACAATAAAAGAAATCATAAGGATGTGATTGTTTGTAGAGAAAGTTAACAATCACAAAAGCGAGTGATATTACAAAGATAACTTTTAACACTTTGAAATTTTCAAGTCAAAACCATTTGGATGAGATAATTAAAATTAAAACATTAAATACCATTAAAATAAAATTATTCATGATATAATATATAAATTTTTTTAGTAGATACACCACACAAAATAAGTAAGTGGTTAATGTGACATTTATCTCATATATGTAAAAAGTGAGATGAAAATCCATTACCTTGATCCCGAATTGTCACATGTGTCTTTATCTTCATGAATAATAAACTTATGTAAATTATTTACTTTACACAGAAACTTTTTCATGTTTATTATTACTTTTATTTCACTTATTACAATGTTGTATACAACTATGTAAACAATTAAGTTTATGTCAAGTGTTTTGACCAAATTAGGTTCATGCGTCAAAAATGACTTTGGTAGGTCAACTATGGTAACATGGGTCATTATATAAAAATATAAAGAATAATAATCATGAAATAATTATCATATTTATACAATGATTATTCTTTTAAAAACAATCATGAATGATGGTTATAAAAAATGAATCAATGTTATAGTCATGAAGACGATAGGTCGTACGTATGCTAGAGTAACATTACCATTTTTCAATGATCGTTAAAAAAATATGGTAAGTAAAATTTATCTTTATAGAATTGTAATTATATCATATATAACATATTATTTAATAGTATATAATTATATATATATATAATTATTTTAATTTAAAAGGAATCATATCGCTTCGAGGAGGCGATAGTCCACACCTCCATGAATGACGTTATCTCTTTTTCAGTGGGTGAAAAGGTAATAAAGAAAATGATATATTATATTTAAAGAAATTTAATTATGTTATTAATATATTATATATGTATTTTATGTCACATATTTTTAATTAAACTCATCTTTAATACATTACATGCATTATGTGAATGTATCACATCGCTTTGAGGATGCTATAGTCCACACGTCCACACACAATGTTGTCATATTTAAAAAAATGGAAATCATTAAAGTTTGTGTCATATAAAAATTTAATAAGTATTAAGAGAACATAAATATCACATAAATCACATATAAACATGGTTTCCATCATAATTACCAACTATGAGAGGTGATAAATTAAAAATGAATGACATCTTTTTATGAGATGGTAGTTCGCTATACACAAATGGTAATCTCATTTCACATTTGATGGAAGTGTGTGTAGTTTTAGGTTGAAAAATTAACATAAAAATATCTTAGTACATTTTGGATATTAAGGTTATTATATAATCCGATAATAAGAAGAATTTAATGGGTGTCGAATGAAATAAAACATAAATTCACGTTTGAATAATGTTACCTATTTTCAGGTAACTCCTTTTGGTTTTCAACAAAGGGCTTCCTTGGTTAGATTTATTCCAAAAGTTGGGAATATAGTTTTAGGGGAGAAATATTGTGATCTTATTTGGGAAAATTTTTTATGATCTAATGTGTCTTGAGAGGTATGAGGAAGAGGAAGAGTGAATCCATTTTTATAGTGGTAGAGGAGTGGCATTCATGTAAATACCAAAAGGTAAACATTATTGGGAGGTATTCCTTACCACATGTGATTAAAAAATTAAAAAATAATGGATTAAATGTGAATTATGGTCAATAAAAACTCACACTAAAAAAATAAAAGAATTTTTATAATTTTTTTTCTTAGTCCTTAAGTTTCATTATTTTTATCATTTAAGTTTTTATTAAGGTAACTGGTTTTCTATCCTAATTAATTCTTCCATTAAGACTAAATTAAAGTGATATTTATTAGAAATTTTTACCCAATGAATTATAAATACTATATATAATTTAAAAAATATAAATCCCATGTGTGTTAGGAATTAATTTTAAAACAAGCGCATGTAACATGCAAAAACACCACTTCCTAAACCGCGAAAACAATGTGTTTACTATCTATGGGTAAATATGTAATTATAAATGATAATTTGGTATATTAGTGTAAAATATTTAATAACACATATAAATAACTTGGAAGAATATAATATTTTTATTAATTTTAAATCAATTAATAAAATATCATTTATTGTAAAATAACATTAATGTTAATTTTGACATTATTTATTTCAATTTATTTTAAAGATATCAAAAAAATATTAGAATTAAAATATATTAAGTTAAAAACCATGTAACATGATATATTCATCTAAAAAAATTATGTAACACAATAATTCATTAAATTTTGATCCAATATAATGTTCTTAATATCATTTATTTTATTTAATTATTACCTAAATAATACATGTGTTAGCTTTTGATAATAATTTAATGTTACTAATTCATCTATAAAAACTATAGTTAAATTATCATGACAAAAACAACTAATTTAACTTTAAAAATAATGTTTATAATAAAAACTATGTAGCTTCTTCCATACTCTAAATCTTTATAAATGTTAAATGTAAGGTAGGTTCTCTTTTTGTCTTTTTATTTACATAACCTATTATATAGGTAAATTTCATGGAATAATATCCCAATAATTCATAAAATTAGAACCAAGAGGTTATATAGTCTAAATATTGGTATGAAATATATTTTTTACTTGTGTCTAGGTCGTTTTGGACCTTATGTTTATGGTTAGGTCCTTTGCTAAGATTAATTTTACCTTAACCATTGTAATTAGTTTTCATTACATTCACTAATATTTTTGGTCAAAAGATAAGTTGATATTATTAGACTATAAGTATTATAATTTTTATAACCATGTATGACTGTTTTTTCAAATTCAATTCATATAAGTGTCAAAATTATGTTTAAATCTAATCCTGTAGACGTTGTGAGAAAGTGAGTTTTCAAAGTGAAAATGTCCAAAATTTAATTAAGTATTTATATCTAAATAAAATATAAGAATGATTCCAATGAACTAAATTGGATTAATAGATATATAATTTATATATTGTTACTTTAAAATAAATTTAAATATAAATTAACATTAATAACTATATAGACGAAAAGGAAGTTTACAAATAAATGCAATAATTTTCACTATACATCAAGAAATTAAACTTCTCAGAAAAATACTAAAAATTCATCCTACGATAATTTTCACATTAATAATTTAAAAACAAAGTTTATTTTAAAAAATAAAATTTATAAAAGTGTCAAAATTTAGTTTTAAAATTGGTTTTCCATTAAAAGGCGGTAAAAATAAATCTTCCATGTAACGGAAGCTAACTCAGTGTTGTGTATAGTGTAAGTTTAACCTGGTGTTATGTATAAAGAATATAGAAAAAAAAATATTTATTCTAAAATTAAAATATGGTAAATTATTGGGGTATTACAGATAGTAAATACCTCTTCTTGGAGTTCTTCTTACTAAACCTCTTTTAAATTTACCAATATATGTATTTTGGCTTGGTCCAAGAATCCTCTTTGATCCATCTCTATTGATATTAAAAGATTTTATATAGGTTTCTTCACCCTTTTATTTCATCGAGATGCATTTTCCCAACCATATATTTTCGAAGATTAAAGTTGGTACATTATTTTTGATAGAAAATATATCATCCACATACAATATCAAAAATACCACTATACTCCCACAAATTCTCTTGAATATACAAAAATAATTTTCATTCTTAACAAAATTGAACTCTTTTATTGTATCATCAAACCAAATGTTCAAACTTTAAGAGGATTTCTTCAATCCATTACTGGATCATTATAACTTGTATAACTTAGAAGATTTAATTGTAATTTACAAACCTTTAGGTTGTATTATATACATATCCTCAACTAAATCCCAATTAATGAAAGTTGTGTTGACATCCATTTGATATATCTCATAATAAAAAATTAGATAATATGGAAAAAAATATCCAAATGGAATTTATCATCATAACCAGTGAAAAGGTATCTTCATAGTCAATACAATGATTTATTTTGTAACCCTTTACCACTAAGAGAGATTTATAGGTATACACATTACCAATCATGTTAGATTTCTTACTGAAAACCCACTTTCACCCTATGTGTATCATCCATTCAAGTGAATATACCAAGTTATAAACTTGGTTAGTGTATATAGAGTCTATTTTGGATTCCATGGTTTTATCAATCTCTCATAATTTGAACTCTTAATGGACTGTTGGTGGGTTGTAGGTTCATTATCTATAAACACTAATTCAACACCATTTTCCATAAGAAATCCATATCCATTGGGAACTATAAAAATCCTACCAGTCCTTAAAGGATCTCATGTAACATGAGTTCGTTATTTCTCCACAAATATTTATGAAACCACCACAACTTTTATCTCAGGAACACTTTTGGTTTATTAGTTATGAACTTCTCAAAGTTTATCTTCCCTATAACAACATGTATCTTTAATACACATTAATTCACGATTTATTATATAAAGGTAAACATTATACAATACCAAAATATCATGAAGCCTAGTGTCTTTGGGAAATTAGGAATAAATAATTATAACTTTTAATAGAAATACAATGACATTATTAAAAACTTCTTTAATATGATCCTAAAATTCCATCATTATCTTAAAAATACACAAGATAACCTAGATATGTAAATAAGATAGGAGTTATCTATAAATATTAGTAAGGGAATAAAAAAGTTATAGAATAATTTAAAACAATAAATGTGATAAAAGAGGCATATCAAGGTAACATGAGAGGGGTGATAATCATAATATTGAACACTGAGGCATTATATAACATGATAACATAAATGCAACATAGGAATGTGACAAAATAAAAATAAAAATTACATCATAAAAAATATTCAAGGATAACCACAATAAAAACATAACATAGTGTTATTAGGATAACCTCTCATGCACTATAAATGGATCTCATGAGATTAAAACATTACCCAATGCATTAGAGGTCTATATAATTTTGAGCCCACCCGTCACTTTCATATCATGTACTTGCATACATGTTCCACATAGATTATACAACATAAGGATGTATTTAATCACTTTTAGTCTCATGACTAAGTAAAATGAGATAAATACATGGAGTTACCCAATAAATTAACGATAAGGACATCTCTGTGAATACCCTTGAGTGTAAATGAGGATGGGTATTAAATACACAATTGTTTGGAATGAAAAATCACAAGAACATTTCAGAAACATAACAACAATATGTAAAGATTAATCAAAGGGATTAATAATATTTAAATGGATTTATCATCACTTAGAAATAATAAGGATAATAATAGAGGTATATAAGATCATAAACCAACATGAACAACTTTAAATTAAATGGAATAATACAAAGAAGGTGCTCGAATAAAGAGGAGAAGGAGAGGACCCCTTACCTTGAGAGAGTGCTTATAAAATCTTGATAGGAGATTCTTAAGATATTGGGGGAACACTATGAGGGATATAAAAAGGTAATGTTTGAGTAATTTCATTCTAAAAGGGGGTTGAGTGATGATTAATGGTAGGTTGGGTGGGTTTATCTAGAAAAAGAGAAGAGAATTTTTTATTAATTTCCAAACGTAGGTTTTGGAAACTATATGATAAATTAATAAAAAAACTTCTCATGTTTTTTCCCATGGTTTCTAAAAAATAGGAGAGTTTTTAATTATTTCATAAGGATAAGAACTGATAACATTAAAACAATTCCCTTGGTGATGTCGAAGGGATTCATTTTTATAAAGAATTGATTTTAAAACCTTAAAAATATAATATTGGTTTTGGAGGTTTAATTAAGGATTTATAAAATTAATAAAATTACTTAAAAAAAGAATATATTAAATGGGAAATATTTATTTGGTAATTATGATGTCATAATACATACCGTATATTTATACCGTATTTAAAATTTACCCAAAAATTCTATTATCTTAGAAAAATATGAAAAATTAACCATTGGATAATTTTGATGTGATGATTTAAAAAATAATATCTATTTTATCAAAATAATTATCAAAATATGAGAATTTAAACTTTTAAATCAAAATCCATATTTATTTAAAAATACAAGTTTTTTGACAGTAACAGTTTTTATGACCCTTATAAAAATTACATTTCACTTCTAAAATTATATTATAATTTATATTTAATAATTATTAATTAATAATAATTTTTTAAAATTAAATTTATTTAAAAAATTCTATAATTTTCTAAAAGGAGTGTCTTGATTGAAAATATATTTTTTCAAAAATACTATTTGTGTTTCTTCGTATCGAAATACACTTAAATAAAAATCATTATTTAATAATTTAAAAAGTAATATTAAAAAGGTTTATATATAATAATTTATTTATATAAAATAAACATATAAAAATTCATAATGTTAGGTTTTAGATACATATCCCTTTATTACACCAATTAATTCTCTAAGGGTTAGTTTTGTGATGGTGAGATTTTCATGGGGTGGTTCGATGAACATTGTTTGATATGTGATCTAGATGATATTTAAATTTTCCAACAAATAGTTTCGTTTTTTATTTTGTTTTTGAATATTTTCTTAGGATGTTTAATGGGAGAATCCTAGTAATTATATCTCCCTTAGAAGCTCTAATAAATGAGCTTCATTGGGAATGATCCTACTGATCGAGGCTACTGATTCCTTTGTTTTTGTCAATTGGATTATATCATAACCTTTCAAATATACTAATCATATGATCACTTTTTAAAGACTATAATGTCAAAATTTATGATTCTTAATGGTCTTTTAAATCTAACAGACCATATAATGGTCCAAAATAACCAAATGACTAAATGTGTTTTTGTAATTCCATTTTTTAAAAAGGCATTCACTCATTTAAGAAGACAATTTTATTTATTGAAGGTTGGGACATTATATTCTTCAAAAATTCAGAAATTTATCCCTAAAAATTTTCATTTCATACACTAAAATAGATGAGGGAACTTCGTTTTCATCACCTCTTATAGTTCCCTTATCACTTACTGAAACTTGTGGTTCTGCCATTATACTTTAACCAGGTGAGTTGTCTTGTTTCATAGAATATTATCTCTAAAATACAATATATTCAACAACTATTATTTATATGAAATATTATTCTCCAATGGTACCAACTATGGATTTATTACATGTGAGGGGCCTGATATGTACTTCCTAAAGAGGGATACATGGGACACATCATGTTTTTGAGATAGGTTAGGTGGGTGTTCTAGTTGATAGTCTACCGATACGATGTGTTCAATGATATCAAAGGGGATAATGTATTTATGAATAATATTTCCATTATTACAAATCCTTATGAATTTATTACATAGTAATATATGAAGGAAAAAATTATCTCTACCCTCAAACTCTAGGTCTTGTTGATGATTGTATACATAGATTTTTAATTGACTTTCTATGGATTTAATATGACATAGAATGGTTTGAAACTTGTCTATAATTTCTGGGATAATATTAGTTCACAACAAATTATATTCTTTAACTCCATAATAGTATGTTTAATTGTATCAAATTCCCATACAGAGCCTCATAAAGTTCCATTTTAATGCTAGAATGGAAATTGTTGTTATATAGTAACTCTACTAGAGGAAGGTGTTCATCGCAACATACTTGTAAATCCATTGAACATGATCTTATCATATCCGCTAGAGTTTGGAAGGTGGTTTATGACTCAACATCCATCTAAGGGTGATAAGCAGTGTAAATGTTTAGGTCCATATCCAATGCTTACTGAAGCATTATCTAGAACCGTGAGGTAAAAATCAGTTCTTAATAAAATATAATAGATAATGGAACTCTATGATGTCTTACCACTCCCCTTATTTATATTTTAGTTATTTTTTCAGAAGACAAATCTTCCTTGATATAAGTGATATACATTGACTTTTGTAAGGTGATTGAATACCACTAAGATGGAATTATTACCTTTAGGTGTCCTGGGGATTCCTATGATGAAATGTATGGATATATTTTCCCATTTCCATAATGGTTTGGGAAATGGTTTCATCATAACCTTAGATTTTTTTGTTCTGCCTTGAATTATTGTCATACTAACCATCGATATATAATCTCCTCAATATCCCTCTTCTTGTTATCCCACCAGTTTTTGCTTCAAATCTCTATAGATATTATTTCATTTGAGAAAGTGTTGTTTTCAACAATACTCTATCTTTTTTATGAAGACATTGAAGTTAAAAAATACCCTTATTTGTTATTATAATGATTTTACTTTAAGTATATTTCAAGAAATTAATATTATTTATTTCTCTATTTTGGAATAATAATTAAGAATTTTTATCTGTGTGGAATATTTGACAAAGTGTTAAGAAATATTTTTTAGTACTTTGGTGTGTTCTGGAAACACTCTTCATTCTCTACATGTTTGGAAATCACTTTTGTGTGTTTTGAAAACACTACTCGTACCTTACATTAAGGTGCGTAGAGAAAGGATAAAATCCATCATATATGGGTTATCAGAAAAGTATGGAAGAAGAACCCAATGTTTGGAAGGAACCTTACATTTGGGATATCAGAAAAGTATAAAATGTTATGTTTGTTTCTCAAAAGTATGGTTCATCAACCTTAATTTTGTAAAAAAACTATACGTCTGATTGAAATATATGGATCATGAACGTTACATTCTGAAGCCGAGAAAAGTATGGATCATATACTGTATGGTTGAGAGTTTAAGAGAAAAGTATGGATGATCAACCATAATTTTGAGATCAACCATACGTTTGAAGAATTGATAATCAAATATTACTTTACTGATCAACCTTACATTGTGAACCTTACATTCAGAGAATGTATTCTATGTAGTTCAACCCTAAATTTTGCATCAGATATTCAAACATGCCCTTATCGAGAAACTATCTTTATGCAGATTATCAGGCTGATTTCAACCCAGATTAAAAGCTCAATTTTAAATAATGTCTTTGAATAATTCAAAGATATTTATTTATGATTCAAAGGATTGATTTAATAGGAGGTTTTCATGGAGAATTTTAAGGGGAGTTACGACTGCTATGTTATTCAAGGTTTTGAATATCGCGATTCTATAGGTGACTTTGGTTGATCTAAATTTGAAAGGAAAAAGATTGTCTTTATTATATATATCTGTGTTATTTTGAATTACAGTGGAAAAAATATAGATCAATATGAAAGATATGATAAGAAAAGATTCTTTAGTTTTTCATGACAACAACTTTCAGAGACATTCAAGTTTTATATATCTGCTGTCACTAGTTATGATCAAAGCTCTGTTTTATAAAAAAGAAGAAACATGATTGAGGATTCACTGACTCTACATTGAATATATTTTGTGAATCGACTGTTGTTAGATTTTTGAATTATATTTCAACATTTAATAAAACCAGATCTACTCAGAACTACTCTTAACTGAAGAACATCATTTCTGAAAATTGACAATCCATCGATTGTCAATTGCGTACTGTTGCAATTGTGAACAACAACTGGAATGTATTTCAAAGAAAAAATACTATTTTACTTTGATTGTCCATATTCTCTTACTAAGATGTGTGTAAGGTTTTGTGTATGAACTAGAAGGATCTGTTTAGCCTTAAATTTGTAAAGTTGTCAACTGCCTGCATTCAGAAGAGGACTAGATAGTGAAAAATACTGAGATCGTGGAGCGGAGTGTTGGTGGAGTGGACTAGGGGCCTTCTGTTCCCCGAACCATTATACATTGTGCATCCTTTGCTATTTATTTTCTGTTTCTTAATCATTCTGATAAAGCTAAAAGGACAGATCATGATTTCGTGAAGAAATTGTAATACACACAATTCACCCTCCTCTTGTGTATATTTGGTATAACCCTATCCAAAAATTGGTATCAGAGTAGGATCTTTTTTCAAATCTATAACAAGTATAAAGTTTTTGGATTATACAGAGCATAATGGTCGATATACAAGAAGGTATGTCAATGGTTCATGCTCCCTACTTCAATGGTGAAAATTATGGATTCTGGAAATCTAGGATGATCACCTAATTAAAGAACCTTGGATACAGAGTCTACTCAAAAATTATAACTCCATATGTGATTCCAGAGAAACCTGAAACATGGAGTACAGATATAGAAGCAGAGTACGACATAAAATCGAAATCTATGAATGCTATCATCTGTGGTCTTGGAACAGATGAATTTAATAGAGTATCTCAATGCCCGGCGACTTATGAAATGTGGCAGACAATTGTAGTTTCCTATGAAGGAGCTGACAATGTTAGACAGATGAGGTATGCCACTGTAAAATTTGAAAATTGAAACATTTAGAATGTTTGAAGGAGAAATAATCACCCATATGAATAGAAGTATTAAAGAAGTTGTAAATAATATCACTGCCTTGGGTGAGCCTATCAAATAAGAAGATCAGGCCCTGAACGTTCTAAGAGTACTACCGCCAAGATGGAATTGAATTTCTGCTTCCATTAGGCAGTCATCACCAGTCAAAAATCTTATAATGAGAGAGTCAATTGGAACTCTTATGATGTATAAAGCTGAGATGGAAGATGAATCAAATGAGAATAAAGTATTTATCAAGAGAGAAAATACATCTTTGAAATTAACATCCCAAATAAAGAATAGAAAAATGAAGAATGAAATCAAATTGAAATAAAAAAATTTGGATTCATCAAATTCAGATGTGGAACTGACTCAGTTATCCAAAAAGTTCAGTAAATTCTATAGAAAGAAGAATGGTTTTAGGAAATACTTTAAAAAGGATGAAAAATAACCAAAGGAAGTCAAATGCTATAAATGAAAAATATGGATCACATTAGACCTGACTGTCCTCAATTAAAAGGGGAAAATAAAAAGGAATTTTTCAAGAATAATGATTTTGAGCAGAAAGACAAAAGTGTAATGAAATCCACCTAGATTGTTTTTGAAGACTCCAACAACTCATCAAAGTCTGACTCAAAAAAGGAATAATACAATCTAAAAGAAAACAAGTGCCTTATGGTAGAAGCTGATGGGGTACAATCTTATTACTAATCTGATTCAGATTCTAGTTCTAGTTATTCAAATGATAAACATACATCCTACTGCAATATGCTGGAAAAGAAATATGATTCCTTATTTAAGAAACATAATTCACTGAAAAATATTCATACTGTTATTTTAGGAGAAAGAGTCCCTTTCCTAAAACAACATCAATAGTTAATTGAAAAATATAACTCACCAAACACAAACTATATAGATAATGAAACTAAAATAAAAACACTACAAATAGTAGTAGAAACATACAAAAGTGTAGCTCTTATTTTTACAAAAGGATAAAATATACTAAATGAAATACTTGGATAAAATATTATTAAAAAGGAAAGATATGGAATAGGAAGTAAAGGTGAGAAACCAAAATTGTATAAGAACTATTTTGTCCCAAGTACAAAATGTAAAATTTTCAACTACTGTGGAACAAAAGGTCACATATCTAAAAACTATTATTTAAGGAAATCACAAATAAGTGTGATTAAGAAATGATTTTTTGCAAGCAGTTTATGTGATTCTATTTATTATAGAAAAACAAAGAAAGTCTGGATTCTAAGGTCTTTCCTAGCTAACACTACAAGACCCAATAGAATATGGGTACCAAAACAAATCATTATTTAAATTCCATTGCAGGAAGCAGGTCACAGAAGACAAACTGAAATATGGTATATGGACAGTGGATTCTCTAGGAATATGAGTAGAAACTCATCAAATTTCAGAACACAAACTGAAAAGGATGGAGGATTAGTCACATTTGGTGACAATTCCAAAGGTAAAATTATTGGCATTAGAAATTCTGGAGATCCAAGAGCTATCTCAATCAATGAAGTACTCTATGTACATGGATTGAAACACAACCTGATAAGTATCTCTCAACTCTTTGATGATGGTTATTTTTTTGATTTTTCTAACAACGACTGTTCTATTTTTAAAGATAAATTGTTTAAATTTAGAGCACCCAGAACTGATAATGTTTATACCCTGGACATAAATTCCTTGTGTAAAAAAAGTTAAATTTCTTAATTGCTAAGATAAATGAATCTTGGATATGGCATAGAAGACTTGGAAATTTCAATATATATGTTTTATATAAGTTATCTAAGAAACAATTATTTTTTTATTTGCGTAGTCTCAAATTTGAAAGTGATAGATTCTGTGATGCATGT
Organism: Viscum album; assembly: GCA_963277665.1. Classification (NCBI taxonomy): domain Eukaryota; kingdom Viridiplantae; phylum Streptophyta; class Magnoliopsida; order Santalales; family Viscaceae; genus Viscum; species Viscum album. The sequence goes on along the minus strand of OY728151.1, from coordinate 282,179,754 downwards.
CAACTTGGAAAGGAGCACAAATCATTTTTCAAATATGTTAACAAAATTGCTACATCTAAACCTCTAGAACTCATCCATATGGATTTGTTTGGATCTTCAAGAATATCAAGAATATCTGGTAAATTATATGTATAAGTTTTAGTTGATTACTATTCCAGATTTACTTGGATTTATTTTCTAAAATACAAAAAATAAATCTTTTACTATATTTGAAAGTTTTTGTAAAGCTATTTAAAATGAAAAAAGTTTTAAAATAATTTTATTAAGAAGTGATCATGGTGGAGAATTTGAAAATATGGAATATAATTCATTTTACTCAAATATAGGTATTAAACACACATTTTCTGCACGAAGAACACCTCAAAAAAATGGAATTGTTGAAAGAAGAAATAGGTCTATTCAAGAAATGGATAAGACTATGCTAAATGAATAAACTCTTCCTACCTATTTATGGGAAGAAGCTGTAAGCACAACCTGATATATAATGAATAGAGTTTTAATTAGACAAATTTTTAGAAAGACACCCCATGAACTCTAAAATAACGGAAAACATAAAGTAAATTACTTTAATATTTTTTGATGCACGTTTTACACCTTAAACACCAAGGAAAATCTTGGTAAGTTTGATCCAAAATCTGATAAAGAAATTTTCATAGGATATTCTACTAATTTCAAAGCTTATAGAGTTTTTAATAAAAAGTAAAGTATTGTTGAAGAATCAGTTCATGTGAAATTTGATAAATTTTATCCCTTTGAGAAAAGGAAAGGCCAAATTAATGAATCTGAATCTAATGATAACATGAGACTTGGAAACTTGAATGATGATTTTGAAATGATATAAATAAAATTCAGTCTATTTTAGAAGAACATGACATTGAAGAACCTAACAGTGTACTACCTAGACAATCTATAACCCTAAAAAATCACCCCTTAGCAACTGTTATAGGATACCTAGACACTGGAATAAAAACTAGATAAAATGTAGGAAATCTTGTGTAATTTTATCCCAATTGGAACCTAAGACATTAGAAGAATCCTTAGTTGATGAAAGTTGGATGATAACAATACAAGAAGAACTTAACCAGTTCAAGAGAAATGAAGTTTGGAATTTAGTTAAAAGTCCTCAGAACTATCTAGTTATAGGAACTAAATGGGTCTTTAAAAATAAACAAGATGATAAAGGAATAATAACTAGAAATAAAGCAAGACTAGTAGCTAAAGGATATAATTAGGAAGAAGGTATAGATTATGATGATACCTTTGCACCTGTAGCTATATTAAAAGCCATTAGGATCCTTTTAGCCTATGCATCTCATATGAACTTTAAATTATTTCAGATGGATGTTAAGTCTACCTTTTTAAATGGTTATTTATTCAAGGAAGTTTATGTTGAGAAACCTCCTATTTTTGAAAATTCACAAAAACCAGATTCTATTTTTAAACTTACTAAAGCTCTTTATGGCCTTAAAAAATCACCTAGAGCTTGGTATGAAAGATTAAGTTATTTTATTTTGAAAAAATATTTTACTGTTGGAATGATAGATCCAATATTGTTTAAGAAAACTGTCAACTTTAATATTTTATTGGTTTAAATTCATGTTAAAGATGTAATCTTTGGTTCAATAAAAAAATTTGTCATGAGTTTTCAAATTTAATGAAGAAAGAATTTGAAATGAGTATTATGGGAGAATTAAATTTCTTTTTAGGACTTCAAATTTATCAAAAGGATTTTGGAAATGTTTTAAATCAAAGAAAATGCATTACTGATTTACTAAAGATATTTGGAAATAAAAACAGCAAGACATATTCAACTCCTATGTATACTAATATAAAACTTTATTTGGATGAAATTGGAAAATCATTTGACAACAAGTTATATAGAGGCATGATTTTTAGTTTATTATATCTTACTAATAGTAGGTAAGATATAAGGTATTGAGAATGTCTTTGTGATAGATTTCAATATGATCCTAAAGAATCTCACTTAAGTGATGTCAAAATAATTTTTAGACATTTAAAAGGAATTATTTTTCAATCTCTTCTCTATCCAAAAACTTCTGATTTAATTTAATTTTATATTTAGGTGATAAATTTGGCAGCTGTAGATTATATAGAAAAATAACTTCAGGGACTTGTCAATTTTTAGGATAATTTTTAGTATCATGGTCTAGTAAGAAACAACACTCGGTTTACCTGTCAACAACCAAGGAAAAATATGTATCTGTAGGCAGTTTTTGTGCATAGGTTTTGAGGATGAAAAACACTCTTATAAACATTCGACTAAATTTTAATAATACACCTATTTTAAGAGATAATACAAGTGCTATAAATATTTCAAAAAACCCTATTAATCATTCTATAACTAAGCATATTGATATCATACATCATTTTCTAAGAGATAATGTTCTTAAAATGATATATTCTTAGAATTTGTATGCACTGAAATTCAATTAGCTGGTGTTTTTACTAAACCACTTGAAACTATAAGGTTTGATTTTATTAAGGGGGAGATAGGTTTATTTATTTTTAAATGAATTTGTAAATTTTAATTATTTATTTTAATTATTATTTTATATGTTTTTATTATTACTTGTTTTTATTAATTTTAAAATCTTGTCAGTTCTGCTTAATTTTTTTTCCTGCATACATTTTTACCTTTTAATGTAATAATTACTATGTTTAATGACATGAGAATCAAGGATGTCAGAAACCGTTTCAAATTCCAAACCTTTTCCCCCAAAACCATTCAAAACACAAAAAACCCTTTCCGATCTTCTCTACCCACACCTGAACCTTCGAAACCCTAGATTTTCAAACATTCATAAATCTACGACATCAATGGCTAAAGTAAAAAAGGACTGATAAGCAAGAAACCAGAAATTCCCAGTAGGAGCGCTCAGTAAGATGAAAGATTTTTCAAAGAAAAGTGATCATTCTAGAATTGTTTTACCAGACAGATATGATGCCGAGGCAAGCCCCAACATTTTAGAAACTCGATAAAACCTTCCATGGAGACTATACAGAGTTTCTATATGAGGTAGAAGTTCGTTACTTTTTAAAATCTGTTCATTTAATTCTTGGATAAGATGAAGATTCAATAATATCTAAGATCGAGGACAAAGATTTTTCGATTTCATCTATAGAGATAGCCAAAATTCTTAACTACCCTCATAAAGGAGTTTTTCATTTTGATTTAATGAATATTGGTGATGATGTCCATAAGTATGAGGACATTATGTATTTTCTGTTTGGATCTACAAATATAAGGAAGTTATTAGTGAAAAATCTAGAACCTGACCAGAAGACTTTATTTAAATTTGTGAAAACAGGTATTGCACCCATAATGTCAAAGATGGAGAAAATATTGTTACCTGATATGCACATAATTTTTCTATTTATGAGTGAAATTAAGTTGAGTTTTTAGATATATATGGTGAGATATCTCAATTATTGCTACCAATCAGAAGCAAGGATGAACTTCTATCCCTATGGAAGGTTCATTTCAAATATTTTATTTAATAAAGATATGATAAGGATGGTGGATGAACGAGTGAGAGGCCACCATAGCAACATATTTAATGCTATAAAACTAAGGAATATTGGTTTCTTTTGGAGCACAATAAAAGGAAAACTCACGCCTGTTGGAGTAGGATAAGAACAAGAGAGTTCTCAGGAGATACCTGTAAAATCAAAGGAAGGAGTAGCTGAATCTAGAATCAGTGGAGTATCATGGAGGATATGGTTTGAATTTACTGATGCACCTACTGATAGAATTCAAGAAAGACTTCAACTTAACTGAACCAGTGTTACTCAAGCTGTTGAGGAGCCTGGTATGGCATCAAATATTTCAACTACTGGAGATTTGTTGATCTACATGTTTTTAATAGAAACTACAGTTGAATAGAATCAACATGGAGCTGTTTCTTAGAATTAGGTGAATCCTCAAGTGGAATAGGAAATTGTGCCTCAGACAGAGGCAAAATTACAGGAAGAGTCTGCATGTAGAACTGAACTTATATAATCTATTCAAAAGGAAGTTGATCAAGAGAAAATAATTTTAGAAGATTATATATTGGAGGAATTTGATGAAGAAGATGATCATGAAGAGTAACCTCATGCTAATGTTTAGATTCAAGAAGAAACTTTTTCTAAAGTTCATACTGAATTATAGACTGAATTTTTTTTTGTGGATGAGTAAAGGAAAGACACAAAAGAAAAATCTATAGAAAATATAGTTTAGAAAGAGAATAAAGAAACATCTTATGCACAATATTTTCCCTTGGTATTGATGTATAAATTTGTAGTTGAAACTGGGAATCAAGCACAGGGTGCCTCTGATTCTGTGAATGAAGAAGTGGAGGAGCTGTATATAAAGTTAAATAGAGCTGAATCTGAAAATGCTACCTTAGGAAGAGCATTAGAAAAGGAACATATCAAATTTCAAAGACTGAAAGCCAGTTTTGTTTCTAAGTAAGAAGTTAAAAATTTCAAGAAGGAAATGTGGGTTGAAGTTTCAAATCTGAAATATGAAATGGTGATGAAGTTAGATTTACTAGAGTTTAAATATTTCATGGAGAAACAATTCACAGCTATCAGTAATAATGAAGCCAGTATATCGGGTACTTCACCTGATCAGATTAGAAGATTTTAGGCCTTTACAGCTATGATGGGAAATATGAATGACAAACTATAGGACCTTCAATGCTATAGTGATCATTTATATGTTTTTTTGTACAATAAGATGTTTCTTATTGAGTAGTTGACTTCAAATGAACCTGGAATTAGAGCCTTGCTGAATCAATTCACTTATAAGTTAACTCTTTTTATGGAGAAGGAAGAGAGGCTACATGATTTATTCAGAGTCAACTTGATTGAAAATATTCACTTGACTCAAGAAGGAAGAGATCTCAATATCCAGTTAAAATATGGACTAATGAAAATATTATAGACTCAGTTGGCAGAAATTGAGGAATTCATTCAAAGCATATGAAACCTGTCTCATTCCTTAACCAACCTTGATTATTATTTTCATTCATGTACTTTTACTATATTTTCAATAAAATATTTCTGTATTCTATGTTTATGTGTTATTAGTTTGTTTAATTGTACTGTCCATATTAAAGCGCCAATAATCCAACTTCAAATATTGATAAATAGTTTATAATATCATTTACTTAAGTTCAGTGCTACATTAAAATGTGTTATATTCCTTATTCCATTAGTCTTTTTGATATCACAAAAGGGGAATAAATTTGGACAAACAAAACATTTTATTTTAAGATTTTAAATCTTTTAATGGGGGATAAATTTAATTTGGATAACACAATGTTTATTTCTTGATAAAATAATTTTGTTAAAATTAAATATTGTCTTATCTTTGTAAAATTCTAAACTATATGCAATTAATTTTGTAAGTTAATTTCACTGGTTATTTCACGGGTTTTATGATCATCAAAAAGGGGGATATTGTTGAGAAAGTATTGTTTTCAACAATACTCTATCTTTTTATGATGATTTTGATGTTAAAAAATACCCTTATTTGTTATTCTAATGATTTTACTTTAAGTATATTTCAGTAAATTAATATTATTTATTTCTCTATTTTGTAATAATAATTAAGAATTTTTGTCTACGTGGAATATTTGAAAAAGTGTTCATATATCATTTTTAGCGCTTTAAAATGTTCTAGAAACACTGTTCATGCTCTACGTGTTCGAAAAATCACTTTATTGTTTTCTGGAAACAATATTCGTACCCTATGTTAAGGAGCATAATGAAAGGATAAAAACCATCTTTTATGGGTTATCAGAAAAGTATGGAAGAAGAACCCTACGTTTGGGAGTAACCTTACATTTGGGATATCAAAAAAGTGTGGAATGTTATGTTTGTTTCTCAAAAGTATGGTTCATCAACCTTAATTTTGTAAACAAAAATATGTTTGATTGAAAAGTATGGATTGTGAACATTATGTTCTGAAGTAGAGAAAAGTATAGATCATATACCGTACGTTTGAGAGTTGAATAGAAAAGTTTGGATGATCATCCATACATTTGAAGAATAGATCATCAAATCTTAATTTCCTGATCAACCTTACGTTGTAAACCTTACATTCAATGAATGTATGCTAGGTAGTTAAACCCTACGTTTGGCGTCAAAGATTCAAACACGACTTTAGAGAGTTACAGTCTTTATGTAGATTATCAGGATGATTTACAGCCAGATTAAAAGCTTGATTTTAAAGTAAGTATTTTAATGATTCAAAGTCGTTTATTTATGATTAAAATGATTGATTTTAGAGGATATTTTCAAGGATAATTTTAAGGGGATTTATGATTGCTCTGTTATTCAGGCCTTTGAATATCGTGATTCTATAAGCAACTTTTGTGGATCTAAATCTGAAAGGAAAATGGTTGTATTTATTATATATATCTGTGTTATTTTGAATTAAAGTGGAAACAATATAGATCATTGTAAAATATATGAGAAGAACATATTATTGAGTTTTTCATGACTACGATTTCTAGAGACATTTGAGTTTTACAGATCTGTTGTCCCTAGTTACAATCAAAGCTCTATTTTCTGAAGAAGAAGAAACACGAATGAAGATTCACCGATTCTACATCGAATATATTTTGTGAATCGAATATGGTTAAAGTTGTGAATTATATTTCAAGATCTATTACAAACAGATAGACTCAGAACTACTCTAACCTGAATAACGTCATTTCATAAAATCGATGATCCATCGACTGTCAATTGCATGTTTATGCAATTATGAAAAACAAATGGAAAGTATTTCAAAAAAAAATACTCTTTTACTTTGATTGACCATATTATTGTATTAATATATGTGTTAGGTTCTGTGTATGAACCAGAAGGATCTATTTAGCCTTAAAGTTATAAAGGTGTCAACTTCTTGCACTCAGTTGTGGAATGGTCTGTTGATAAGAGGACCAGATAGTGAATATCACTAAGCTCATGGAGTGGAGAGTTAGTGGAGTAGACTGGGGGCCTTTTGTTCCCCAAACCACTATACATCATGCATCATTTCATATTTATTTTCCACTGCTTAATCATCCTGATAAAGTTAAAAGGACGGATCATGATTTCACAAAGAAATTGTAATACACACAATTCACCCCCCTCTTGTGTATATTTGGTATAACCTGATCCAACAATTTCTTCCTAGATGAATAGAGAAGGATGAGTTATGATAATCATTAAAAATTTACCTCTTTAGATCTGCTTTAGATGGGAAACATATCCAGGTTCCAAACCTTAGAACTCCATCTTTAGCAAATTTTAACTCTGGAATATTCAATACCTTCTTCTGTAGAAAGTCATCATATTTTTGGGACTCCATAATCCTTTCAAGAATAGATCATCGAGAATTTATTTGATAAATGTATTATAATTATCATCTTATTATTTCCATGTTCATCCTCTGTATGTCTAAGAATATTAGATCCCTTATAATCCTCACCATGGATAGGGTTCAAGGATACTTTATAATTAAATCATATGCCACTTTTTTCACCTTCCCTGGATGGTAATGGATTGAACAATCACAATCCCTGATCAAATATAACCACATTATTTGGTTTATATTGAGCTTTATTTGTGTGAATATATACTTGATGCATTTATAGTCTATATATAGCTCACATTTATTACTGTAAAGATAGAATTTTAAAATAAAAAATTTAAATATCAATGAATCTAATTCTAGATCATGCATTGGATAGTTCTCCTCGTGGATCTTTAATTGGAGGGAGGAATAGGTGATCAATTTTTCATCTTGAATTAGTACACAACCAAAGCTATTTCTAGACTCATTACTATAGATACAAAATCCTTCACTAGTGGGTAATGTGAGAACATGTTCAATGATTAGCCTCTTCTTCAACTCTTTAAAGATCTCCTCATATTCATCATTCCAAAAAATTGACACCCTTCTATGCCAAACTGGTTTGTGGGAATGAAAATCTTGAGAAGTTTCCCACAAATTGACAATAATACCTAGATAATCCAATGGAAATACGAATTTTTTATCATAGATATTGGTCTTTTCCATCTTTCAATTGCCTCATTTTTAATAGATCCATAAATTTTACATATTTCGTGATAATATGATAAAATAAGGTTACTTTATCCATCCATAGCTCACATTTACTATAATTAAAAAATAAAATTTTCTTTCACAAATTATTTAGTACATAATTGAAATGATACTCACATTCTTCCTTACATTTAGAGTAGATAAGAATATCATCTATAAATACTACCGATTTTTTTCAAGGTAATCCATAAATAATCTATTCATCATGTTCATAAAGATTGATGGAGAATTAATGATTCCAAATGGAATCATTATGAAGTTATAGTTCCCATAGCTTGTATGAAAAGATATCTTAAGGATATCCCCTTCTTCACCTTTAATTGATAATACCATGAACAAAGATCCACTTTAGAGAATTATATTGCTCCATGTATTTGATCGAAAAAGTCATTATTCTATGGTAGAGGATGATTAATCTTTATCATGTTCTTTTTGAGTTCATGATAATCAATGTATATGAACATTGACCCATCATTCTTGATGAAGAGGACTAGTGCACCCATTGTGAAAAACAAGGGAGTATAAACCCCTTATCTAGATTATTATGTAATTTATTCTTTATATCCTCAAGTTCAACAATGGAAATTATATATAGAGTCTTGGATATTAGAAAATATATGGGTATGAGCTCAATTGATAACTCAACCTCACTATTAGGAGGAAGTCCTCAGAATTCTTTGGGAAACACATTAGTGGATTTCTTTACAATGGGAATGTCATCACAAATGATATTTTATTTTGTCTCAATAATTTGATCTAGATACAATTTATCACAAGGGAATAAAATACAATATCTACCTAGAATAGTATATGATTATAATATGTTAAGTATCATAAGGTTTTATGGAAAATTCATCCCATAAACTTGGATATTGGATGGTTTATATGCTTCAGAGTAAAAAATTGACCCATTTTCCATCCTCACCACTAACTCGAATTCCATGTTTTGAGGTCGTGTTTGAATAGATATACTAAACTTGAATGATATAGAAGAATATATAGAACCTAAATCAAAATTTATATTTGAAATTATTGAATTAATAACAAGAATAACTATCACCACTTCACTACCATGACCCACCTTGGAATTTCTTATTTCATAAGATTTCACTTTCTCACTAGGAATTATAAGTTGTTGTTGTTGGTTATCATTGAAAACCCTTGGCTTAGGGAATTGATTCACATAGGTACCTATTACTCATAGTTGAAACATTATATGGAAGAATTAGGGTTGACTGGATCATTCCTTTTTTACATCACGTTGGTCGGTTTCTCTCATTGGTAATCACTATCTAGGTTCCCTTACTCCCCACAAATAAATTACTCCTTGTCCTATTAACAAGATTTCCAGGATGCTTCATGACACACTTTGGAAAAGTGGGATAATTTAATTTCTAACCCCCATGAGTTTTTTCCATCTCACTACTAGAATTAAAATCCATTTTGTGCTTCTTATCTCCTGACCTATGAGATCATTTAGATTCACCAATCTCCATTTTGACATTGAGTATAAGGAGGTCCCTCTCTATTTTATTCATAGAGTGCATGGAAAATATTTATCTATTTTTTTATATAATTCATTCCACTCCATCGCTTTGATACCCTCTATGAGGTTCATATTTTTGTAACCAACATCCACTATTGATCATCTTCTCCCTCTACATAGTAGAAAGATAGTATGAACTTATCTTGATCATACCATTAAAGGATGTATTATATATTTTCAACAGAGTTGATCCATCCCTCTATGATTAAGGGATAAAAATATCCACTAAAAGTCAAATTCCTTTGTTGTATAAAGGTATCAATTGCAACATTATATTTATTTAGTGGTTTTATACGTTCCTTTTGATTCAAGTTTATATTTAGAACATGATTCGATTGAGAAATTATTTTCATGAAGCACATGATTCTTACTCTCATTAGGTTGGGAATTTAATTGGGTCAATAATTACATTTTTCTTCACATTGGTTGTTGACTCGGTTCCTCTTATTCCTAGAAAAAGACTACAAATAAATAGAAAATTAGGGAAGATAATTTTTTAAAATATTAAATAAATAAATGGGAAACCATTTAAATTATATGGATAACTTGTAAATTATATATATTCTTTAACCTATGAATTTCTATGTTTTAATCTATGTTATCCATGATCTATTTACTAACATAAAATATAATGTAAATTTTTTTCACTTAATAATGGGTTTTATGGATATTATGAATTTCAAAAAGCATATTACCCGAGAGTTTCAAAATAGGTGTCCATTAAGTCCCATTGTTGTGCACGAGGTGATGATCTATTATAGCTCAATGTTCCCTTTTTAGGGTCATTACATCTAGATATATCTATACAAAATCCAAATCCACTTTTAGTATCCATGAATGGATATATTTGTTTCAAAAATACTAAATATATACTTTAGAAAAATTTAGGGATGATTTCCTAGGTGTAGTCTTATCCCTACGGCTTTCACTATACTTTTCAAACATAATCCTCAAAAATAACTAATCTTTTCTATGATACAAACTATGACATCCCAAATATTCAATACACCTTAATTCATGATTTATTACATAAAGTAAAACATTATAAAATACTATAAGATCATTAATAATAGTGTATTTAGGAAATTAGGTACATATAATAACAACATAAAATATAAATACAATGGAATTATTGAAAACATACTAAACATGCTCCTAAAATTCCATCATTCTTCTAAAACTCTATGGGATAACCTGAGGACGTATATAAGAAAGGGGTGACCTATAAATACCAGTAAGGGAATAAAAAATCATTGCATAATGTTAAATAGTACATGTGATCAGTAATATCAAGTTAACATAATTTTTGTGGGAATCATAATCATGAACAATGAGGCATGATATAACATGACAATGTAATGACAATATAGGAATGTGACTACAAAATAAAACATGACATCATAAACATAAGTCAAGGATAAGATCCAATATATAATAACATAGTGTGATTATTATAACCTCCCATTAACAATACATATAATCTCATGATATTTAAATATTACCCAATGTATTGGAGGACTATATAATTCTGGGCACACCTGTCACTTTCATATCATGTACATACACAAGTGTTCCACATTGATCATAAAACATAAGGATACATTTCATAACTTTTAATCCCATGACTAAGGAGAGTGATATTGATAAATATAAGTCCAAAATAAATTATGGATAATTTCATCTAGGTTAATACCCTTGATTGGAAATGAGGATAGCTATTCATTACATAATGGTTTGGCATGAAAAATCATAGGATAATTTCAGCAGCATAACGAAGGTACATAAAGATTCATATAAGGGATTAGTGAGAGTTAAAGGGGTATCTCATCACTTGGAAATAATAAGGATATGTTTCCGACGCTTTCACCGGGGCATGCGTGTGTGCGTATTCGTCACGTAGAGGATGCACGACTTGTTTCCCCAAATTCCCGCTTTCCAAAGATGGGTGGAATTCGCTCCTTATTCAGGGACTTCCGCTCCTTGATCGAAATGGGATGATAGGATGTTGGTTCCTCCTTCTGTGGATTCCTCCTCGGAACTCTTCACCTAGTCCGGGTCTCCCTCATAGATTTAAGACGTGTCTTAAAAACTCTTCCTGGTGCCATATCTTCATGGACACCAGTTAATTACGATGCTTCCGTCGAGACGTTCCAAGGGGTCCGGTCGGGGAAGCAACCTTTGGTTAGGGGATTGGTCACACAGAGGCATCATTGGTGTATCTTGATGTTGGGGGATTGGCATGTCTGTCTTTTGTCCCTTATTATAGGGATTATCGAGGGCGTGGAAGCCTGAGGCATCCCACATTGAATGTGGTTAATTTTATTCCATAGGCATGTATCTGAGGTTTTTTTCAGCTTACCATGTTTAACACAAGGTATTTCGTGAATTTAACGTTCAACAGTGACGGATCAGACTGATCGAAACCCTGAGAGTAGATCAGATAAATGAACCCCCCTGGAAGGAATGCCGATATTGGGACCGACACGTGGGTGGATTCTTGAATGCTGTGGAGTGGAATGAGGTGGCATGATCCCACCAGGATGTGGCGGCCCAGGTTAGAATCAGAATGGGTGATGAAGTGAAGGGGATCGAACCTCGTGGAGGCTTCCTACATATCCTCATGGCAGGGAATCAAAGTCCACGTAGTTCGGGATGGGATGGGGCTTACACTATGAGGCGGCCGACAATGATGGATGGATGGGGCTTACACTCTGAGGTGGCCCACAATGATGGATGGATGGGGCTTACACTTTGAGTCAGCCCATAATGATGGATGGGTCTTACACTATGAGGTGGCCCACAATGACGGATGGATGGGGCTTACACTCTGAGGCGGCCCACAATGATGGATGGATGGGGTTTACACTCTGAGGCGGCCCACAATGATGAATGGAGGGGGCTTACACTCTGAGGCGACCCACAATGATTGGTGAACCGATGTGAAGAGGTCGGAACGACTGGGTAGTGGGATTGAACCTCGTGGAGTCTTCCTACATATCCCCGTGGAAGGGAATCAAAGTCCACGTAGTTCGGGTGGCGCCGGCGAACTGACATGAAGATGGAATGGGGGTCTTATGGGTATTTGGCTTGAACCTCGGTGAGGCTTCCTACGTATCCCCATGATAGGGAATCAAAGTCCACATAGTTTGGGTATACAGTTTAACGTCATGCGGGATGGGGGCATACAGTTTAATGTCATGTTGGATGGGTTCATTGTCATGGTCGATGCCTACTCTAAGCCCATGTGAGTCGTTCTCGATGTGAGAAACAAGAGGCGGCAGAGACCTGACGATCACATCGCGAAGGGTGCGTCTCTGGGAAACGAAGAGGGGCTTATGCATTGGGCGGGCCATGGAGATGGGAATTACTCAAAGATGGAGGCCCGAGGGGAAAAAGTGCAGAGGGATAGGGGAAGTATGGAGGTGCATGGGTGCTACCTTCTATAAGAAAGTCTAGGGGATTACACCAAAGAGGTTGCCCTTCCCCGCGGACAAACACCACTCCGAGAAGGAGGATATCATCCCATGTGAGGGGTGATCTCATCCTTGTGGAGACGAGCGGGCATGGAGAATGTCCAAGGTGGGGGACCCTACGTGAGAGGCACGACGCTGGATCACAGTTTAATGTCATGTGTTGAGGATGAGGTGCTTGGAATTTTAACGTCCTGCAGCTTAGACGAGGTGAGTTTACTCCACACCCCTAGGACTTACATAACCGGTGCCCTCTGCCCCTTGTGGAAGGGAAGGCATCAGAAAGGCCATAGTGAAGGGGGGTCGCAGAGCGAACCATCGAGGGGTCCACGTTAGAATGGCTATGCGAAGAAGCAATATCCATTAGCGTGCCTATGCAAAGAATCTTGAGGCAAAGAAACACAATGGAAAAAAACCCCCAAGGGACCTTGAGGTCACTTCGTACGTTCCTGGAAGGTAGTACGAGAAAACAACGCATGGTGTGTATGCCCGGTGTGTGTGTTCGGGGCATCCAGAAGGAGGACATCGGGCGCCTACACAGGGAGGCACCTGAGGATCATCAAGGTGAGGGGTCCCGAGGGTTGCGCGCAAAGAAATGGTTGGTGCGCAAAACACCAGGATGGCACGTAATCGAGGGATGAGGGCTTGCGGGTGACTAGTAGGATCACGCACAAGGGATATGAATTGTGCACAAGTGGCAAAGGCTGCACCCAAAGGTAAGGCCGCACCCAGCGGAAGGGATTGCACGCAATTGGACCATTTTGCATGCAATGAAAGGAATTGAGTGCAAGGGAGGAACCCTGAAGGGTTTGGAATTCTGTTTAAGCCAATGGGATCACGCGTAAAGGTGGATCCCAGGGCGATGTGGCATGAAAAGGATCAGTACCTGAAGGCCATCTTGCACACATGGAAGTCCGATTTCACGCACGAGATATGGTTCGAATTCCTCAACCCTGAAATGGAAGAACTCTCATTCTATTTATAGGCATCCGGTGATGCGGAATTCAGGGTGTCATGCAAAACTTTCATGCCATAGACGGAGGCGCAGAATGTTAACTTCACGGGGTGCGGGCATAAATGTATTTTGCGCTGGTGCCAGGGACCCTTCACGAATCTTGGACCCTTTTTGAGTAGCCCTACTTTTTCGCGTGCATACCCCTTTTTCCGCGCAACAATTCTGGGCCCTCCAGACCGAGCCTCTGGGTCCGAATATGACTTCGCTTTGTCATTTTAAATATCCCTTCAGTAATTACGGACTTTTCGGCATCTACAAATTCTCACCTAAAAATTGGATCGGAAAGGGGTCACAACGATCGGATTCCAAGGAAAACACCGAAACGCCGAAGGGATGGGCTTTGTGGGCCCCCTGTGCGCAAAAAATGGAGTGGCGTGCAAAATTCTGGTTGGCTCATAATCAGATTTTCATGTGGAAAAAAATCCCAACTTCACCTATAAAAGGGGCCATGGGTCCGAGGCTCCATACACAACTTTCTCACGCAACAGGCTCTAAGATCTCATGCACGAAATTGCTTCGTTGCCAGCATGTAAAACCCGCTTTGGCAGCATGAAATTGCTCCAAGTTTTGGCTGTATTTATGTTCAAACCCGGGATTTTCCGTGTCAAATTCTCAGATTTCACGCCAGGCTTCTGAATTTCACGCAACATTCCCAGATTCCACGCAACCCTTCCAGATTCCACACAATACTTCCAGATTCCACACAACACTCTCGAAGCACTCAGTTGGAAGAAGATGGCCGCAAATCAAGTAGATGAGGGGGAAGCAGCCACTCGCAGAGTTGCAATGGCTGTGAACTAGGAATTTTATAGCGCCAGGGTGGTTATCTCCAATAACCACACTCTGTTCAACCAGCTAACCCCCACCCAGAAAGAGTACCCTTTTTCCAATAACCTTCTGTTATGGAACTTCAGCATTCTGGAGGAGGTTCCCCTGCCGAGATCCGAGGCTGATACACCGCGGTCATGGGTGACCCCAGGAGGATGACCTTCCCTAATACAATATCACCAAAAATGGTCGTCCTTCCAGAGAAACAGTGCACATGGAAGTATATGTCCTGAACCCGAGGACTAGGACCATTGCTGGGGGTGATCCTGTTGTAGAGAGTTCCCCGATCATCTATGAAATAATGTTCCATAAGAGCATCACGAAAGATACTAAGGGATGGATGCATGATTTGAATTTGCTGTCCGGAGGAAACTTCACCAGTGAGTGGGCCTGGGCGTACTGGGTTCGCCATATGTGCGACAAATTTGGGGCAGAGCTACGGCATGTTGGTCTGTTCGAGGCAGTGTGGACATCGTAGTTCCACTTCTACCGCCAACCTGAGATCGTCCTAGAGCTCTTCAACCGGTGGTCCCATGACACCAACACATTTTATCTTCACCATGGGGAAGTTGGAATTAGCCTCTGGGACGTCCACTTCATCGGAGGTATCCCACTGGAGGGCTATCAATATGACGAGTTCCTTCCCCCAATGAACACCTGGGAGGATAGATCACAGACCCCCATGCTGACGTGGCATCTGATGGAGATGTCCAAAGAGAGGCTGGAGGTCAAGGAATTCCTGAAGGACATCTCCTACAAGGACTGGTTCAGCCTGTTCCTAGAGAAGGATCTAGCGGTCAAGATGCTGGGACGGGGAAACGATGTCCAACCGAGGCTCAGAGGAGCATGAATGGATCGTACTGGAGGATCCTAGAGGTGGGGCAATACCAATCATAGGGCTACCACATTAATCAGGCTCCGGACCTGAATGTTCAATATGTTGGTTTCCTCTCCATCTTCCTGAGTGGGTGGCTCATGCTGGTGCGGGACACAAGGGTGGGAATCCGTCCAGCAACTTGGATGATGGCGGGCACCACGACCACTAACAAAAGGTTTAATCTGTGGGTACCTATACTGTCTCGGTTGTACGCCATCTTGGGATGCATCTCAAGAGTGGGGTCTCCTCGGGGAGTATGTGGCCCTTTCCTGATCTTCCACGGCTGGGTGGCAGCTCATCTTGGTGGGTACACATTGCCAAATTTCATTCGTCCTTCGGGAAACGGGCTATGACCATATCTGCTGAACATTTCCAGGGTCATTTCGATGATCCTCAATAAGGAAGGAGTAAGGATCAAAATTGTTAACCATGCCAACTTCAACTTCATCCCATTACCCACCCCGATCGGCCAAATGGTAGACAATGGGAAATGCTCGTTGGAGCATCAGGAATACTTCCAAAGCATCTGAGGTGGGGTGCTTGTGGATCAAATTGATGAGAAGATCATCTGCGAGCCTTACGTGCCATCCTGATTCTCCAAGCAGTTTAGGTGCCTCCAGTGAATGTCGAAGAGGGTATTCATGGACGTATGGGAGGATAAGAATCCCTGCGTCCTTCGCCAGATGTGGTTAATGTTCACAACTTATGGCTCTGGAGACGTCATTACCCTTCCTCCCACCGAGGCCGACGATGGCCTATTAACTGAGTATGCTGAACACTGGGCCATCGCATACCCTGAGGGGCTTTTATGCAAGTGAGCTCAGCAACTCAAGACTACCCATGTGGGACCTGGGTGACGAGAGAGCAGGAAAGGTGCTGCTAGAAGGGGGGGGACCAGGGGCACGCCAGGCAATGAGGCCTGTGCAGGCCGGGACCTCAACATCAGGAGCATCACATGGCAGGACCAATGAGCTTCCTGGGAAGCAGATAAGGTATCTACTTCAACCTTCCCATGATGAAATCTTCCCAGTGCTATGGTCAGCCTGGTTAACCCTGCGACAGTGGGTGTTCACTGAAGCTCTCTGGCAGAAGATAATGCAGGAAAGAGTCAAGCTTCCAGAAGTCGGGCTTGTTCGGATTTCCGATAGAGTAAACTTCCACCAATGGCATGCCTATCTAACATCCATGGACACATACACACGCCAATGGGGTCGAAGTGTGGATCCACCTTTCCTGGTGAAAGTGATGCTCGACCAAGAGCATGATACAGAAATGATGCCGCTGGGAGAAGGTGGTAGTGACGAGTCGGAGGACGATGAGATCAGAGAGGAAGTGGGAGGAGAAGATGAAGGTGAAAGAGAAGGTGAGGGAGAAGATGAAGGAGAAGGTGAAGGAGAACCCGAAGGTGAGGGGTCGTAGGGGGCTCCCTACTAAAGGAGTCTCTAGGAGAGCAGTGAGATTGTCAGCTCTGACATAGACATAACTGAGATACTCAAGGTATGATTCAACCCTCATCCATCCTTGTACTCTCTTCCCTTTTCAACCTATATTCTATCTTCTTTATCTTACTCAGGAGCACATTGGCACCGATCAAGCGTCTCTAGTTGAAAGAGGGGAGGAAGCATCAATAGGGCCAGGTGGGGCACCGACACCCATTATTGAGATGACGAGTGCTGAGGGATCTACTGCCACGACAGCTCTTACAGCGACCAGAGCACCATAGGCGGACGCCTAAGATTCCTATAAGTTCCTTACTTAGATGACGATAATCAATGTTGAAGAACTCAATTGACCAGAATGCTTCCTATCGGTGCAGTGATCACGACATTAGGGGCCTGTCGGGCTGCTGAGCCTGGACCATCCACGGGCATGCCGATGACAAGCACACTACCCCTACCAGAACATGCCTCCCAAACTGAGTTGGATCCAACTACTGGTGAACAGGGGGAGGCATACATTGGTGGTTCTGCCGTTGGGGTAGGGTCGAAGGTTGAAAAGGGTTCCACTAGGATCGAGGGGACAGAAGAAGGTCACCCCTGTGCTGATGAGCATGCTCCCTTGGAAGGAATCCCTGAGGAGGACCCTTCCGCTGCTCTATTGGATGTATTCCCTGTCTATCGATCCGCTGACCCCGAAGAAATCGATGATTCTAACTCGGAAGCAGTCGAGGAGAGCCGGATGATGCGGTGCAACGGATGGAAGTGCATCCAAAATTTTCTCAATCAGCCTCAGACAGAATGGTTGAAGCGGATGGGATCACTAAAAACTTGGATACGCTTCCTGTGTGCTAGAGGATTAGATGCTCAATGCCTTCATCTGATGGTCCGTGACTACATGGCTGAGAAGATGTGCACGAGTTGCTGGCGTGCCGACATCATCCGGTGCCTAGAGGAGTCAGGGAGCACCTGAGCACTCCAGCGGGCGGAGAAAGAGGTGAAACGCCTTGAGGAGAAGGAAAAAGAAAAAGAGATATTCATCGCAAACTACTCTGAACTCATGGAGCAGCTGAGGGCCCATTTGGCAGACGGCCAAGAGAAACTTGTAGAAGCAAGTCACCAGATAACCAAGCTCCAAGCTGAACAGGTGTGGGCACATGCCAGGGTCGGTGAACTATGCCCTGTGTCCGCTGATGAAGAGAGGGTCCTCAAGGGATGGGAGGCAGTCCTGGAGGCCACCATCCAGAAGGTAGTGGAGTTGGAAAGATCTATCCAAAAGACTGATCTTTAAGGGCCTTGTTTTGGCTAAACCGATAAACTTATCTCACTCTACTGCTTCTTGATTTCCTCTTTGTATGTATGAGAAAATTTCATTTACTTTCCCCATTGCTTTAAATAATTGTCACTTTCATTTAACATGCTCAACCACAATTCCAAAATAAATAGAAATCCATCCCTAAGCTCACGTAGGCCGTGATAAACAATGGAGGCTCGCACTATTACTTTGTTTGATTGAGGGAGCGCCAACCTAGCTTCGGGCATTCAAAATTAGAACCCGGATTTCCAAGGAGAAGAGGGAGGTCCATCCAAAGGAAGGGGACCTCAGACCTGATCAATGTATCATCTTCTCAATGTTCTCTAGCGCACGAACGAGGCAATGCAAGGGGCAGTGGAATCAGCCCGAACATAGTGAAATGAAAAAGTGTGAATCACGTTACCCCAAATTCAGAACACTATGGGAGGGGCATGGCAACGAAATAAGTTTGGTGACCGTGTTCGAAACATAGCATCCTTATTTCATTGTCATGAAATGGGAATAATAAATGAGGGATGACCGCTGACCATGTTTGCAAGACGAGGCCTAACTCAAATATCGTTGATCAGTCTTCTGGAACATTGTCCTAGGACAGCAGGCGGACTATAGGTCAAGCATCCATACTGTTAGGGGGTCCCTTCAAATGTGAAAGAGGATGAAGATCTGAATAAAGGGAACACAAAGCGTGGAAAGTGAAGTGGTGGTTTGTTCAAACAGAATCCAACACTCTTGAAACTACACCACCGCAATGAAAGCACATTAAGCCGGTGCGTTAATCTGGTCATGGACCATTCCTACTCTGAGATAGGACCTCTGGAAAGGGAACTATTGCTTCCTAATGCCATTATGGGGCATCCTGAACCTGTTCAGGGAAAATGATGCAGTTGCACAATTCCCTAGGGGGGCTGGCCAAGAGGCCGACAGTGGAAAAAAGGATGGGATTTGGGATTCCCGGGGCTAGACCTGAGACAAAATGTCTGGGCTTTCCTATGTATCTCACAAGGATGAGAATCAATCCATACATAGTTCTTCAGAGGGTCTTGGTTTAAGGTCTTAGATCTTGGAACAAAAATACCACAAGAGACGCATGGTAAGGTGCTTATGAAACCTGACGTGAATGAGGACGTAAGTCCCGATTACCACGTGTCCCTGGGGAAAGTGATTAGGTGAGGGGACCGAACACGAAAGTTGAGCTGAGCCCATGACAAAGTGTACAGGAATTCCCATGTACCCCATGAGGATGGGGATCAAGCTGCACATAGTTCTAAGATAGGGGGAATGGTAAGGTACTAATGCCAGGAATGAAAGGAGGCATGCAGGTCTATCCCTCGCACCAAAAGGAAGCGACATTTGATGTATCTTGTTTGTCCTTGAAGGTGAATGGGATTTTTCTTTGTGAAGCGACAAGCCTAGGGTGGGAATTCATGGCATCACCATAATAATCAAGCCATATACAGGTGTTGAAAAATGGTATAGCAAACGACCGATACCCAACGTGATGTCCCTTATAATGAGGTCACCACAATGTAGTGCCATTTTTCGTTGTGCGACTATGATGATAATGTCACAGTTTATGATCATGTGATAGGACCAAACAACACAGTTTATGGTCATATGGATTGGACCTGAGGGAATGCATACGATCCGATAAACCGTACCCGACATGAATGGGGACAAGGTTTGCATCATCACTGCGCGCAATCCTGGGGAGAAAAGCCCCAAGCTAAGAGGCTGACAAGGTCCAGAGGATAAGGAACAGGAGGAGCTAGCTCCCAGCGGAGCTGTACCAGAAAACATGATGTCCGGATGACCCCAAATATCCCATGAGGATGAGGGTCGAGCCGCAAGATCTCCTAATGACAATCTTAGTTTATGATATTAGATCTCGGACTGTGGGGAGCCCCAAAGAACGCCGTATTGTAGATTGTCCCCTTGATGTGTGAAAGCGCACTGAGGGATAGTTCCAAGAGTGTTGAAATCCCACCTGAACATAATGGGGGTGGAGCACAATGTGAATCATGTAACCAAAATTCAAGGCCTAAAATGGCTGGCATGGAGACCGAGGAGTACTTCTGGCCATGTTCTCAACAGAACATCTCATCATGTTAGCCATAAATGGGGACAAACAAATGAACATCGACTGTTGACCATGTTCGCAACACGGGACCTGTCTCAATTTGTCATCTAAAACCCTTGGGGGAGTTGGCCCATAACGGTAGGATATCCCTTAGGTGTGGTATCCATGATGTTTTTTGGGGGTCCCTTTGGGTGTGAAATGATAACGGGGGCCCAAATGAAGGGAAACAAGAAGCCTGAAAAGTAGACGAAACTTGCCTAAGTTGAATATGACACTCCAGGTCCTGGACCAGAGTACTCTGAACACATTAGCGAACCATTGAAAATAGTCTAGAGGGGCGATGCAACCTAAGAGGGGATAATTTGAAGGAAAAGGTCATATAACGAGGGACACAGGACTCTCCGGAGTAGATAAATGGCGTGGTCCTAATAGGCCCAATGTGAATGAGGGTGTAGCCCCGTACCGCACCACATATTCCTCTCCCTAGGGAAAGGGTAGGTAAATGGGCCCAGATAACAGTGAGATCCCTAAAACATGGGACTGGACCTGAAATCCTAAGTTCTCAAGAGATCCTACAAATCCCATAAATATTGGAATCAAGCCACACATAGTTCTGCAGGATACAGTTTAACGCCATGCGAGACGATAGGGTAGTTTAAGGTCGTGCGGGACTGAAGTCCAGTTTAAGGTCATGGAGGACCCAACAATTTAGGGTCATGTCGGACCAATCAGTTAAGGAAAAATACTGTTTGAGTAACCTAGCGTTGGTGGGAGGAGTTATACGCTCACCATCCATGGTCACTGGGGAGTATGCACCATTGGGGTAAACTTTATGGACAATGAAAGGTCCCTCCCATTTGGGCTCCAACTTGGGTGGTTTCTATCTAGGGATCATTGGCGCCCTGAGGGATAGTACCAGGTCACCTTGCAGAAAGGATCGAAGGCAAACCTTCTTGTTGAAATCTCGAGCCATCTTGCTCTGATGCCTTTCCAGGTTGTGCAAAGATCGAAGCCTATTCTCGTCCAGTGCTTCCAATTCAGCTAGACAGATTTTGAGAACTCTATCTGGTGCTTTTTGGTCGTAGACCACTATGCACAATGAGGGCAACTGAATCTCGATGGGTAGGACAACCTCAGTTCCGCACACTAGGGAATACGGGGTCAGCTGGGTGGAATTACGAGTTATCATCCGATAAGCCCAGAGGGCGTTGGGGATATTATCCGGCCAACTCTTCTTGTTCTGACCAACCATCTTTTGCATAATGTTAGAGAGGGTTTTGTTAAATTCCTTGATCTGTCCATTTTCCTACGTATGATAGCGGTAGGTATGGTTAGAGTGAATTTTGTACTTGGCATACAATTTCATCATATCGACTGCTCATAAGTTGGTACCGTTATCCGTGAGGGTAGCATGAGGTACTCCAAATCGATAGATGATATTGGAACCCACGAAGTCAGCGATAGAATGGGTTTTGACTTCCTTGAGAGGAATTGACTTTTCCCACTTGGAAGATAAATCCATAGCGGTTAGAATGAACTGGCATTGGAGAGCCGTTTCCGATGGGTAGGGTCCTATGACATCCAACCCCTAGACTGCAAAGGGCCAAGAATACATGGTAGTGTAGAGAGGTTCTGATGGCCGATGCACAAGGTTAGCATAAAATTGGCATGCATGGCACCTCTTGGTGAACTCAATGCAATCGTGGATCATGGAGGGCCAAAAATACCCTAACTTCCGAATCTGGTGAGACAGTTTCATCCCATCTTGGTGAGTGCCGCAGGAACTAGAATGGACCTCTAGCATGACTTGTGGGGATATCAACTCCCTGAACACAATAGAGGAGAATACCATCAAACCCACATTTATAGAGAATCTGCCCAAGGCCAGGACCACTCATGAAGAGTGAACTGTAATGCACGGTGTCAGATTCGCTCGAGTTCTGCCTGGTCTGATAGAAGATTACCGTATTGGAGGTATTCAACCAAGGGTGTCCACCAATATGGAATCATCTCAATCAGTGCACCTGGGGGACCCAAGGGTTCTGATTTAGATGCTCTAGTGGTGAGATGGCTTACCCACGGGCCATCATCATCAACTGGGGTAACATGAAATATGAATCTTCAGTGGGCCACATGGATAATTAACTCATCATGTTCGGGCTCTGTGAGTGATGCAGCCAAACTATCCAAAGCATCTGCCCGACCATTCTGCGACCGAGGAACATAAGTAACCTCCGATCGAGAAGGGAGCTGAGCCATTATCCGGAGAGTATGCTCTAACAATGGTGCGGCCTCTAGTTTCCTGATTACATAGTCACCATTGATCTGCTTGATGACCAACTCAGAGTCCCCTTTCACAGGAATATGGGGAACGTCGACCTCGAGGGCCAACTCGAGGCCAGTAATGAGGGCATGATACTCTGCCTCATTGTCGGTGCAACCTTCTGACAGCAAAAATGAATATGGAAGGATGGCTTGCGCCAGACTAATGAAGACGACACCCAGGCCAACTCTGTTGAGCCTAGGGTCCTTTAGTCTCCTCCCGGTGGGGCTCTGGGAGGCACCATCAAAGTACATTTTCCAACATGGGATGAAATGATCGACTGAGAGGATTTCCTCATTAGGAAAGTCCCAGTCCAGGGACAGATCCATGGAGGTTGGATGGGCAGCTAGAAAGTATGCCAATGCCTGTCCTTTGATATGCTTTTGAGAGACAAACATGATGTCAAACTGCTGGAGGATTACCGCCCACCATTCCAGTCGGCCAGTCAACATTGGTCAGTTCAGTATGTACTTCAATGGATCTACCTGTGAGACCAGCTGTACCTCGTGGTGCTGCAAGTAGTGCCATAATTTTTTACGGCAAATACGAGCACCAGATAGCTCTTCTCGATGCAAGAATATCTGATTTCCGTATCGAGGAGCATGTGGCTGAGTTAGTAGAGGTTGTTCTCTGTTCCCTCATTGTTCTTATGGGTGGGAAGTGCCCCAAGGGACCATTCCAGGGCGGTCACGTAAAGGACTAGCGGCTTCCTGGAGACAGGTGGCATCAAGATCGGAGGTTGGAGTAGATACTGCTTTATTTCTTCAATGGAGTCCTGGCACTCCTTCTCCCATTCATAGGTGGTGCCTTTCTTCATGAGCTGGAAAAAGGGATTACACTTTCCATCCAGATTCGCAATGAATCGGAATATGTAGGATAAGTAGCCTTGGAAACCTTGAAGCTCCCGAATATTTCTCGGGGGAGACATCTGGCTGATGGCCTTGATATTTATTGGGTCTATCTCAATGCCTCGGTACCTGGCAACAAAGCCAAGGAACTTGTCGGAGGTGACCTCGAAGGTACACTTCAACGGGTTCATCTTCTGGTGGCAGGAACGAAGGAAACCGAACACTTTCTCAAGGTCCTTGAGATGGTCCTGGTGCTGGCGAGATTTGACCACCAGATCATCCACATAGAATTCCACCAATGTTCCCAGAATCGTCTTGAATATGCGATGCATGTCCCTATGATAGGTGGCACCCACATTCTTCAGGCCGAAGGGCATAACCCGGTAACAGAAAGTACCTTGGGGTTCCCTGAAAGCTATGGATTCTTCATCCTTTGGGGCCATCCAGATCTGGTTATACCCAGAGTACCCATCCATGAAGGAGAGGGCTTGGAACCTGGCCATGGAGTCAATCAAAAACTCTATCACTGGAAGGAAAAAATCCTCCTTCGGACAGTGAGGATTGAGGTCGCAGAAGTCAATATAGACCCTGATTTGTCCGTTCTTCTTCCAAAATGACACAATGTTGACTAGCCACTTGGGATACTGAACTTCCTTAACAAAGTTGGCTTTGATGAGCTTATCAACTTTGGCCTCGACCATGGCACCATGAGAAGGGTGCATCTTTCTAGGAGGCTTCTTGAATCCATGATGACTTGCTGGAAGACCGAGACGGTGAACAACTACCTAAGGATCCAATCCTGGAATCTCATTGTAACTCCAGGAAAACACATCACGGTGTTGTTTGAGGAATTCCACGTACTGCTGCTGCTCCTCGGGGGGCATGGCGGCACTAACTAATGTGGTTCTTGGGTCCACCTCGCTACCGAGGTTCACTTGTACCAACTCGTCGACCATGGTGGAGACGCCTTCCTCAAAAGCAAGGGGCGTCTTCCATGTCCTCTTCTCTACTTATGCAAGGATCTTCTATTGGGTAACCTACTTCTAAGCTACCAAGTCCTAATGGGAGGCTGATACCAACTTGTGCGGTAGTGGTTATTGCATCAGAAAACTCTGATGCCACCGAGACCATAGCAACAAAGGCTGTTTACCTGATCCCATCCGGTCTCTGGCCCAGAGGGCCACGCTTGACGATATCAAAGTAGTGGTGGCACATCAGCCAAAGTTGACTTATTCTAGCCCTGCGAAATAGGAAAGTATGACATACTATTGTTTCCATGAGCCGGACATCCTGATACCTAATGGGAATGGGAGGCTCTGGGATCACTGAGGCCTGATCCACATAAGAGTATGAACTAGTCCTCCTGTGTTGTTGGGAGTTGGGCAGATGGTTCCTTCTTGTACTGAAATTAATGAAACAATGCCCCATGTCGAGGGAGGTGGCTTCCAACTGATGGATGGGGAAGATGTAAGCGTCATTCAAACCTTCCCAAGGGTCGGTCTTAGTAGCGACGAGCTCAACTTCACTTGCCTGGACTTGTTTATCCTTGCTCTTGTAATAGTCAACATCCAAGTAGTGGGATTCACAAGAGGCGAAAGGAGATGCATCACCTTTAAGGAAACCCACTCACCCATTAAGGGAGTATTTGAGGCATTGGTGATACGATGAAGGGACCACCACGTGAAGGTGGAGCCACGGTCTGCCCATCAACACATTGTACGCGGTGTCCTGGGAGACAACCATGAACTAGGTGTTGCCAACCAGGCCACTGAACTGATTCTTCAAGCGGATATTGCCAACTGGAGTCTGATATATCCTGTCATATACCTGGATTCTTAAATCATAGGCAGTCAGGTCATCCTCAGATAACCCTAGCTTCCGCAGCGTCCATGTCGGGATAAGGTTGATTCCGGAGCCGGTATCAACGAGGCAGCGACAAATTTCCACACCATTGAACTGGCCTGTGATATATTGTGGGAGAATATGCCCCTGTATGGGGGATCCCTCATCCTCCCCGTAGAACGAAATGACGACCTGACATACATCATCCTCAAACACTTCAGTGTGAAAAGCCTCTGTGGCTACTATCTCTGTCTCAAACTGGAGGGGGCTTCTTAAAGCCTCGGCGAGTGCCTCATGCATATCTGGTTATAGATGAAGGGATTCAAGAATGTAAAGCCTTTCTGAGATACCGGAAATGTTCTTAAGAACATCGTACTTCTGTGCTAGGTGCGAACCTATGCTTGCAGGAAGTCGCTCTGTGACCAGAGGCATGGCGGGCCCTGCCGGCTGGACTGATGGCTGACTGGTACTAGGTGTATCTCGCTGTTCACTAGTCAAAGCTTGGAGAGTGGCTGTCAGATGAGGACTGGAAGGCTGGGGTCATTTCGTGGTCAGGAGAAGCTGGTCACGACACGACTGATGTGGTTCCGCCGGATCCAGTAACACAAACGATGGTGAAGGAGGGCCTGTCGACACCGGATGAAGGGGTCGCGTGTGCTGAGCGCTACACTGGGCTTACTGTCTGGTCTCAGTGCCATGCAGGGCCTGGTTGGAGGTGCAAACTATCGTGCCCCGACGATCCTTGTTACCCCCGGTCCGTCGATGTTGGCGATAGCTGGGGACATTGGGAAGGTCTACCTAGCATTCCCCATCATTGGGAGTAAAATATGGATTTACCAAATCTATGGTGTTAACAGAAGTGTAACCTAGACTGTCACTTGAGGAGTCATCCACTACCCGGTGGTGTATTGGAGGGATCCCCATTTCTAGGGGCATAAAGTTGCCCAGAGTACAGGATGATGACAGCATTGGCAGGGCGCGTTGTTTCTTCTTACGTCGCCGCTGCTTGCTCTTCTGGGAAGAGGTTGGCTGAGATGATGATGCCAAAGTAGTAACTGCATATTCTAAGGTCACTGACTAATTCATGCATGCACAGATGATTCCATGGGTGTGGGTGACTGCCTTGTGGGCCATCCAGCCATTATATTTCTAGGACCCATGGTCGAAAACCTGATGCCATTCACCTTTGTCACCGCTACTGCCATCCAATCTCACAAAGACACCTGCCACTTGTGAAGGGGCTGGGCCCAACCTTACTATACTGTTTTCAATCTGGTCTTAGAGATAGTCCTTTAACATGTAGCATCGCTTGATGGTGTGCCGCAGGATCCGGTGATAAGGGAATTAGTTGGGGTGATCAGTGAGATGCGACTCTTCTAGCTTCTGGCACTCAGGCAGCCGCACAATTCTCTGCTCCAAGGAATTGTGGAAGTAACCGGGGACCTGAGCCTCATAAAATGAGTATGTACAATTCTTTCTATCTAGAAGGGGGGCTCTAGGAGGATGAACCTGATGGGGGGACGGAGGAGCATGCCGAGGAGGATGAACTTGATTATATTGCCTAGGCGGTGGCGGCGCATTACGCGGAGGTGCTTGCCGATTTTGAGGCAGTCGCTGCTGGGATGGAAGTTGTGCCTGTGGGAGAGGATCCCTATGGGGATATAGAGCTGGCTCCAATATTAGCAATTCTAGCTGCCTGGGGGCCTCAATATAGGCCACAACAGCGGGCTCGGCTTTGGAAGCTCTCCCTGCTGGGATTACAGGAGGCAGCGTGTGTGCCTGACTGGCATGTTGCAGGGCTTCTTCAAGGTGCTGGGCCTTGTCTGAGAAGTCCTGGAACCCTCTGGGGTAATTATGAGTGATCAGAGAAGGAACCAGCTCTGTCTTTATTTTCTCTATGAACATTGTTAGTAATTTCTCTTGAGTTAATGGCATGTCAAGAGAGTATGTGAGCCCCTTCCACCGGGCGATGAAGTCAGTGACTCGCTCATCGAGCCTTTTATTTCACCTTAATAGGTCTGAAATGTTAATCATTCGAGTTGTGGAACTGAACTGGTAGAGTAATTTCCTGCGAAGGTCCTCCCATCTAGTCATAGATCTGATAGGGAGCTGGTTGTACCAGACGAATACTGGCCCCTCCAGTGTCTGAACAATGAAACAGAGCTTGGCGGCCTCCTGCTGCACCGGAGTCCCTAACATAGGCCCACAACTTGAGTTGAAGTGGTCCATGTGCTGTGGCGGGTCTCCTATCCCATTAAAGGGGGAGAAATTGGGGTTCCCAAATCCCATAGGTGCTGGCATATCATCCACCCATGTTGGATACGGCTTACCGTATGGTGTGATCGCCACCTACCGAGTTTCCAAATCCTCTAAGTGGGCGATGAGTGCTGCCATCAGATCATCTAGATGCGAGTTCCTGTCCTGATAGGGATCCCTAACCACAAGTACATTTTCGGGCTCTTCAATTTGGTAGACAAGCTCAGCAGCTCGTGGAGCAGCTGGTGGAGAGACCCTTGGGGCGGCAGGAGGAACCCGAGCAGGGTCTCTTGGGTGGTCACGTCGCTCAGGAGGATTTGGTGAAACATATCACGCCCACTTTCCATGAGCTCCGGCCTCTCCTCTATCAGCGAACATAAAATGATTGAGGTTTCCTAGGAGAATCTCGCTGAGGTGTAGTTGTTCATGCCCCTACTGCCCCGGCCTAGGATCACCGTCGTCGGGTCGCCACTCTATAATGTATTTAGTCAAAAGCTCATCGACCAACCTCTTCTACTCAGCAAGTTGTTGGTGCATCGTGGCCTTATCGGGATCTTCCTCTTCCTTCTACAGTGAGGCAGATGGTTCGGAGATCTTGACAGCCCCAACGTTCTCTTTACCATTGCCGATATTCCGGATTAGTATTAGTGCCTCAGTGGGTGTGGGGAGACCTAGGAGGTTCCTCTCCTGACGAGTAATCCTCTATGATGGGTCTAGTGGCGGCTTGTCCTCAAGGGTTAGTCCCCATCAAGAAGTTCAATACCATTCCCCTCTCCTGACAGATCAACATGTGACCTCCGTTGCCCTTGGGGGCATTTCCTCAGAGCCGCCCAGTGAGTCAGGCTACCGACGAATCACACTGAAGAGAAGGTCAACGTACTTCCCCCATCCACGGATGTGCACATGGGGGGGGGGTGTGTCCTCTTCGAAAACATTGCGAAGTACTTGAAAACTCTGAACGCATTGCTGTTGGAGGGCCCTATAGTGGCCAAGTGACTCGGGGTGCCGAACCATGGGGAGCGTGGCCAGGTCGACCCGATGACATTGCTCGCCGATATCCTCATGGTATGCTTGGCTCCTGGGATAAGGCACTTGCTAGTTGTGAAGATGAAAGTGAGTCACCCGGAGGGTCTGGTGGAAACATTCAAACTCTCCTGGGGTGAGCGATCCTGGCGTTTCAAAATCCGACCCTACAACCGGCCATTATTTCTCGGGGAAGTGGCTTGATGTGAGGATGGTCCAGAAGCTCCATGAATCAGGTTCAGGATCTGGCCCTTGATGGCCCCTCTCATCAACTGGGAGTGGCTGGGGAACTGGTAGCGGTGCCGAGGCAGGCCGCTGGGCCGGTGGGCTGGCCAGCGGAGAATACGGTGAGCATTACAATTGGCCGCCGAATCCTAGGTCGTCCTCCAAGGGTTGTAGTGACCTAGTTGCCACATCACGATAGGATGGACCGGAGAATGGTCCTCCTGTCACAGTGTCGGTTCTTGACGAGGGTGTGTTATGTTGTGGCTCTTCCACCGTTGACCCCCAAAAAAGCTCTCCACCATCTCTGGAGGATGTGGAAGGTGCTTCCAGATAGGCCGTTAGTGACTACAAGTTAGATCCCTAGGGGTACACCAAGTCCTTGTCCTCCTGGATATACCTTTGGAGGGAGAAGGGGATCATATGGATCTTGCATTTAGGGATTACGAGGCTAATGTGCCACGTCCCTATCCCAGTACATGACTTAGAGGACTGAGGAGAGGGCTCCATCTCCGAGCCGTACTCCACCTCGGAGCTTGAGAAATGGACTGGTCTGATTTCCATCTTGCCTTCCCTGAAATTTTTCTTACGGCGACAATTCCCTGCCTTCCTACCCCTGGATGGCTCCTCGAGGTAGGGATGATTTCTGTCATAGAGTCCTCTGTCCACACTGGTGATGGGGTAGAGAGGACTGAAGGCCGGGGTGTGGGGAGCACTGGGAAAAATGTCGAAAGGGACACGGGGAGGACCTCCATGTGGGTGAGTGATTGTATATACAACGGCTCCATACTCACGGTCTGCGGTAAGGGAAGTGACCCCGTACCCAGTGTAGTGAGTGTTGGAGAGAGCCCCACCTGGAGTGTTGCTGTCATGGGGAAGCCCCTTACCTGCGGCAAGGGTGGCTCTAGGCAGGTCTTCAGGATGAGGTTGGAAGCAGGGAGGGCCCACACCTTCCAGAATAGTGGCACAGAGTAGGCCTTCACGCTGGATGGCACTACCATGAATTGGTCCGCAGCGGCCATTGCCTGTGTCGGTGACCAGGAGAGTCGAACAAACCTACCCGTGGTGCTGTTGGGGCCTCGATCCGGATCAGACATATAAATTCCCCTCCTCAACGTGTGGGGGGGTTTGATGATAGGAGTCAGCGGTGGCTCCGTCCACAGTGGTTGCTGACATTGATGCCCTGGGGCGAGCATCTGCTTCCGCTCATGCCCGATGCTGGCGTCGGGTAAGATGGGTTGGAGCCGGTGGTTCGGGCACATGGATTTCCTTCTCCTCGGCTCGGGGAGTCGGGCGACGACACCAATGCGGCCTGGCGGGGGCCCTTACTATGAACCCTTGAAGCGGGTCTCCGATTGGGCAAACCCAGACATCCCCCACCTCGTCATCATAGGGGAGGTAGGTGTCAATGTGTTCTAGGGATAAGCTCCCAAAATGGTTGAATGTCGGGGTGGGGAGCAGCGGCTCTCAGTACGGCCCTCGGGGGTAGCATTTGCGGTGTGGCGCATCTTCCTCGAGGTCAAAACGTGCCATGTCCCTGGTGGGGATGACCCCCTCCTCATCGTACCTATGCATAAGGTCTTTTATCACCCTTTGTTGGATAATCCTTGATGGGGATAGGGGGTGTGAGCAGCCAACAGTCGTGGCGGTCGGAGCATCTGTGGAAGAGGTGGAACCGTGCGAGGTGGCCACGTCAATACTTCCCCTGCCCCTGCACCGGTGGGCAGGTAGAGATCGAGCTCCAAATGCAGTTATCTGATTCCTGAAAGTGGGGAGATGAACCCATTAACACTAATAGAAAAAGAAATTTACAACTAGTATCCCAACACCATTCCATCTTCCGTGGTCGGTAAGAGGGATACACGATGACAACGTTACAGAACAGAGTGCTCAATGTCCTGACTACCCCAACCCCTAGCGGGTTTCACGTCCTAATGCTAGGTGCTCGGACCTGGTGACATGTTAATCTTCCGACACCCCAAATACTACCCGTCTCCGTATTGAGGAGAAGAGATTCATGTCTTGTTCACCACTTTTTATTTCTGATGCTTTCGCCGGGGCGCGTGCGTGCACATTTTTCATGCAGAGGACGCACGACTTTCCCCCCCGCATTCCTACTTTCCAAAGGCGGGCGACATTCACTTCTTATTCAAGGACGTCTACTCCTTGATCAAAACAGGATGATGGGATGTCAGTTCTTCATTCAGTGGATTCCTCCTCTGAACTCGTCACCTAGTCCGGGTCTCCCTCATAGATTTAATGTGTGATCGTGAAACTCTTACCAGTGCCATATCTTCATGGACACCAGTTAATTATGCTACTTCCGTCGAGACACTCCAAGAGGTCTGGTCGGGGCAACAACCTTTGGTTAGGGGAGTGGTCATGCTGAGGCATCATTGATGTATCTTGACACTGGGGGGTTGGCATGTCTGTCTTCTGTCCCTTATTATAGGTCTTCTTGAGGGCGCGGAAGCCCGAGGAATCCCACATTGAACGTGGGTGTGCCGCGAATTTAACATCTAGTGGAGATAGATCGGACTGATCTGAACACTGAGAGTAGATAAGATAAAAGAACCCCTAGAGGGAATGCCGATATTGGGGCCGACACGTGGGTGGATTCCTGAATGCTGTGGAGTGGGATGAGGTGGCATGATCCCATCGGGATGTGGTGGCCCAGGTAAGAATCCGAATGGGTGATGAAGTGAAGGGGCTTGAACCTCATGGTGTCTTCTTACGTATCCCCATGGCAGGGAATCAAAGTCCACGTAGTTTGGGATGGGATGGGGTTTAAAATTTGAGGTGTCCCACAATGACGGATGGATGTGGATTACACTCTGAGGAGGCCCACAATGATGGATGGAAGGGGATTACACTCTGAGGCGGCCCACAATGTTGGATGGATGGGGCTTACACTCTACGGCGGCCCACAATGATGGATGGATGGGGATTACACTCTAAGGCGTCCCACAATGATGGATGGATGGGTCTTACAATCTGAGGTGGCCCACAATGATGGATGTATAGGGCTTACACTTTTAGGTGGCTCACAATGATGGATGGATGGGGCTTACACTCTAAGGTGGCCCACAATGATGGATGGATGGGGCTTACACTCTCAGGTGGCCCACAATGATGGATGTGCGGGGATTATACTCTGAGGCGGCCCACAATGATTGGTGAACCGACGTGAAGAGGTCAGAATGACCAGGTGGTGGGATTGAACCTCGTGGAGGCTTCCTACATATCCCTATGGTCGGGAATCAAAGTCCACATAGTTCGGGTGGCGCTGGCGAACCGACGTGAAGATGGACTGGGGGTCCAATGGGTATTGGGATTGAACCTTGGGGAGGCTTCCTAGGTATCCCCATGGCATGGAATCAAAGTCCACGTAATTTGGGTTTATAGTTTAACATCATGTGGGATGGGGGCATACAGTTTAACGTTATGTTGGACGGGGGCATTTTCAGGGTCGATGCCTACTCTAAGACCACGTGAGTCATGCTCGGTGTGAGAAACAAGAGGTGGCAGAGACCTGACGATCACGTCGCGAAGGGTGCATCTGTGGGAAGCAAAGAGGGGCTTACATGTTGGGCGGCCCATGGTGCTGGACTTACTTCAGGATGGAGGCCTGAGGGTGAAAAAGCGCAGAGGGAGAGGGTAAGTACGGAGGTGCATGGGTGCTACCTTCCACGAGAAAGGATAGGGGATTACACCAAGGAGGCTTCCCTTCCCCATAGACAAATGCCACTCTGAGAAGTAGGATATCATCCCATGTGAGGGGTGATCCCATCCCCATGGAGACGAGCGGGCGTGGAGAATGTCTGAGGTGGGGGGACCCTGCGTGTGAGGCACGAGGCTGGATCACAGTTTAATGTCAGGTGTTGAGGATGAGGTGCTTGGCAGTTTAACGTCTTGCATCTCGGACGAGGTGGGTTTACTCCTCACCCCTATAACTTACATAACTGGTGCCCTCTTCCCCTTGTGGAAGGGAAGGCATCAGAAAGGCCGTATTGAAGGGGGTCGCAGAGTGAACCATCGAGTGGTCCACGTTAGTGTGGTTATGCGAAGAAGAAATAACCGTTAGCATGATTATGCGAAGAAGCATGAGGCAAAGCAACACAATGGGATAAACCGCCCAAGGGACCTTGATGTTACTTCGTATGAGCCTGGAAGGTCGTATGGGAAAACTACACATGGTGTGTATGCCCGGTGTGAGTGCCCGGGGTATCCAGAAGGAGGACATCAGGCACCTATACAGGGAGGCACCTGGGAAGCATCAAGGCGAGGGATCCCAAGGGTTGCACGCAAAGAAATGGTTGGCGCACAAAACACCTGGATGGAACATAATCGGGGGTAGAGGGCTTGAGGGCAGCTAGTAGGATCGCGCACAAGAGATATGAATTGCACACGAGTGGCATAGGCCACACCCAAAGGTGAGGCCGCACCCAACAGAAGGGATTGTGCGCAATTGGACCATTTTGTGTGAAACAGAAGGAATTGTGTGCAAGGGAGGAACCCTGAAGGGTTTGGAATTCTGTTTAAGCCAGAGGGATTGCACGCAAAGGCAGATCCCAGGGTGAGTTGGTGTGAAAAGGATCAATAACTCAAGGCCATCTTGCACGCTCGGAAGTCCGATTTCACACACGAGAGATGGTTTGAATTCCTCAACCCCGAAACAGAAGGGCTCTCCTTTTATTTATAGTCATCCGGCTGGGCAGAATTCAGGGTGGCATGCAAAACTTGTGCGCCAGAGATGGTGGCACAGAATGTTAACCGTGTAGGGCGCGACTGTGAAAGTATTTCACGTCGGCGCTAGGGACCCTTCACGAATCTCAGACCCTTTCCACGCAGCCCTACTTTTCCATGCGCATACCCCTTTTTTCCGCGCAACAATTTTGGGCCCTTTTGACTGAGCATCTGGGTCTGAATATGTATTCTCTTTGTCATTTTGAAACTTCCTTAAGGAATTAAGGACTTTTTATCATCTATAGGATAATAACAGGGGTGTGTAATAACATAACTGTACATGAAAAATTGGAAATTAAAGGGAAAAATTCAAAAAAGGCTCTTGAATAAAGAGGCTAATGAGAGGATCCTTTACCTTAAGAGGGTTCTTCTAAAATATTGGGAGGACATTCTTAAGAGATAGTGAAAAACATATGAGGGATATATAGAGGGAAAGGTAGAGTAATTTCATGCTCCAAAGGTTTTTAGTAATGATGAATGTGAGGTTGGATGGGTTTATGAAGGAAAAGATGGGAGAATTTTTTATTAATGTCAAAACATAGGTTTTAGACTCTATATGATAAAGTAATAAAAATAATAATTCAGATTGTTTTTATGCATGTTCTGAACAAAATATTATTTTTTTTAATTATTTTATAAGGAAAATAACTTATCACATTAAAATAATTCCCTTGGTGACATGGAATCAATTCATGTTTATAAAGAATTGATTTTAAAAATTAAAATATACAATATAGGTTTTGGAGGATTCATTAAGGATTTATAAAATGAATCAAATAACATAATTTTTTTTATTATAATGGAGAAATATAAATTTGGACATGGATACCTTTTATTACTTATATTACATCACTTTTGTGAAATTATGATGTCATAATACATACTGCATTTACATTTTACCCAAAAATTCAACCATCTTTGAAAATTATGAAAAATTAACCATTGGATAGTTTAAATGTGGTGACTTAGGAAATAATATTTATTTTATCAAAATAATTATTTAAATATGAGAATTTACACTTTTAAATAAAAATCCACATTTATTTAAAAATACTATTTTTTTTAAATTAATAGTTTTTCCAAACCATATAAAAATTACAATTGGCTTCATAAAGTTATATTATCATTTATATTTAAAAATATTATATAATAATAATATTTTATAAAAATAATTTTTTAAAAAATACTTTAATTCATCAAAAATCACATCTTGATTGAAACTATATAGTTATAAAAATACAATTTGTGTTTCATCGTATCAAAATATAATTTTTATTAAACTAATTATTTAACCATTTTTAAATTAATATTAAAAAATGATAAATACAATCATTTATTTTTGAAAAGAAAAATACAAAAAATCATAATGTTAGTGTCTAGATACATAGCCCTTCATTACAATAGTGAATTCCCTAATGATATGGTTTTTGATGATGAGATTTTCATGGGGTGGTTTGGAAAACATGATTTGGGATGTGATATTGATGAGATTGAAAATCTCACACAAATGTTTTTTTTCATGATTTAGTTGTTGAATCTCCACTTGGGATTCATCAAGGAAAAATCCCACTGATGTTATATCTATCATAATCTATGATAAATGGGTTTTATGGGGTATGATTACACTAGTTGAGGCCATCAATTAATTTATCTATGTAAATTATATTTTATTAACCATTATTATATACTGATAATATGATTACTTTATAATGGCTATACTATCAATAATTATGATTCTTAACAGTATTTTAAATCTGACAGACTATATAATGGTCCAAAAAAACCAAAGTAGTGCATGAATTTTATATAATTATATTTCTTAATAATGCATT
Source organism: Viscum album (assembly GCA_963277665.1). NCBI lineage: Eukaryota > Viridiplantae > Streptophyta > Magnoliopsida > Santalales > Viscaceae > Viscum > Viscum album. The sequence goes on along the minus strand of OY728151.1, from coordinate 282,143,979 downwards.
CACTAATTTTAGAATTTAATTTTATTTATATAAGTTTGGGCCATTACATTCCCCCATTGACTCCTCCAATTATATATTTTTCTCGAAGAATATACCTGTTCATTCCATAAATACTTTTTTCTTAGTGGGAGTATAGATATAATATCCCTTATTTTCCATTGGATAACCAAAAAATAAACACTTTTAGACTTAAGGAAACGTTTATAAAAATAAAACCATCATTAAAATTATTAAAAACCCAAAATATTTATAAAATAAATATTGGGATGTTTCCTAGTCCATATCTCATATGAATTTTTACATATTTAAATGGAACATGGTTAAGTAGGAATATAACTGTTTCTAAAGAATATCACCAAAATGAAATAGAGAGGTCAAACTAACTCATCATTGATCAAACCATGTCCAATTGTGTATTATTATTTCTCTCAGAAACACCATTACAAGATGGTGTTCCAAGAGAAGTGAGTTTTGAAACAATTACACAATCAGTTAGACAATCAATAAAATCTTGGATTAAGTATCACCACCTTGATATTATTGGATAATCTTAAAAAAAATTACATATTATTCTATAATTTATTCTAAAAATATTTAAAATTTTCAAATGTTTCATCCTTATGTATTATTAGAAACACATCACTATACCAACTAAAGTCATTGATAAAGGTTACAAAGTAATTAAACCCACCACTAACATGTGTACTCATTAGTCTACATAAATCACTATTTATAATATCCAATAGTCCACTATACCTCTCACATTTTCCAAATAAAACATACTATGGTAATTTTTGTAAATATATATGATTCATAATTTTCAAATGATTCATAATCGAGTGATTCCAATAATATATCATTATGGAGTATTTTAATGCATTTATCAGGTAAGTGGGGTTAGAATCAACCATAACCATATTATTCAAAATGTTATAAATTATATTATAAATATATATAATATATAAATCATTTATCATATCCCCAGTTCCATAAAAATTTCACTCATATATATATAAAAACTCTTGTTCTTAATAATGAATGAAAATATCATCTTATCTAAAAAATATATAGAAATAAAATTTATATTAATAGTAGGAACGTAATAAAATTTTTAATGTTCTAGAACTAATAAACTAGTTAGAATTAGATCATAAGTGATAAAATCTAATGAAAAAACCCTTCATCCATTACTATCACAAAGATATACTTATCCTTTCTTCAATTATATCCTATCTCAGAGTCTATGTTTATCTACAAAAATAAGTGATGCACACCCAATATCTAATACCCAGTAGTTATAGTTGAAGAAATTGATTTATATGACATTCACATCCATATCATAATGGTTCTATTTGATAATTATTATCAACATTATATAGAAATATAAAATAGTTTTATAGTCCATACCCATAAGAGAACTCTAAATAATAAACATGTTGCATGCCATATTCTATAACAAAGACATATCTATGGGTGAGTATCATTTTTTATATATTTACATAAATAAATTTTAATGAATGTACTACCAATAAATCGATGACTTCATACATCATTACCTTTAGTGGGATAATATCTACATTTCAATAATTAAGGAGTTTGATTTTTTGTATCTCTCACCACTTAGTTATTTAGGCTAGGAATCATCCCAATCATATTATATATTACTCTTACATGTTTAAGAGGATAATTTTTTACCCAAATCCTTTATATGGATAAATTGAACTCTATACCTCTTGTAACACAATCCTATTAGGGTCTCTAGACTATGTGTAACCCAAAACAAACATCAATTGTGGTCATATAATACTATTAGGGTCACCCATTACATTTTTTCATTACATAGGATAATCTAGGAGAACCCAAATTTGGAATGATCTAATTGGTTGGATGATTGAGTTATTTATAAGTTTCTCTTTAGAAGGAATATCAAACTTAATATCTGAGGTGTTTTTTTTAATTTTTCTCAAATTTAATATACATTATATGCATATGAAATCTATAACTATTGAATCCCATGTAATATTTATTATCTTATGTTTTATTCCTTTATGTATGAATGATTTTAAAAATTTAGTTTTAGAATCCCTATTCCATCCACCTAATTAATATATTCAAACCATATTAATGTGTGACTATTTATACAACCCACCTTTGGTGTTACTAACCCAAAATAGAAGTTAAACATATTTACACATAACCAAATGGAACACATGAATAAGTTATAGGTACTTTTTATACAAAGTTTTAGAGTTATATGAGATTATAAATCCATATATGAGTGAGCATGGAGCCACATATATCCAACAACCACTTTTCTAGAATAAGGCATAAACCTCCAAACCAGTGGGAAGTTTGATTTAAAGTGCCTATACTCAAGGATACTTTATTGAAGAGAGATTATAATTCATAATAACTTTAATACCTAATATGTATAATCTATTTTCAATAACTAAATTCAAGATAATGGCTTCAATTAAAAGCTAAGGTCATGGTATATGAGAACAAAACCTTATGTTTCCATACTTAACATTTAATTCATGATGGGAAAATTTTATATGAATAAATTTATCATATAAATTAAAGCATAGATAATATCAATATTTAATAAAAAATTTATCAACTTTAATTTTGAAAAGTAATAAATAAATAAATAGACCTTTTTTTTATTTTCAAACAAGAGATATTAATATAAACATCTAATATTTTATTTAGTAAAACATTTTCTGGTTATAATTATTAACACTTATCTTTTCTAAAAAACTTAAACTATAAGAAAATAATCCAAAAATCATATTTTTTTTATTTTTAGATTATATAATATTTTATGATTAATAGTGCATTATCAGTCATAATACAAGACTAAATTAACACTTAAGATAAGCACTATTATAAAAAAGCAACCCTTACATATTGGGAAATCATTATGAATCAATTAACCCTTATATATCACTACATATTTACTACTATTACAAAGGAAATATCATATATATGAAAAAATATATTATGTATGGAAAAATATATTGCATATGAGTAACCCTTATATATCACTACATATTAACTTCTATTGTAAAGGTAAATATATTACATATGGGAAAATATCTTATTTATGGTTCAGTCATAATCAGTTAGATATGCTCTATCTCCATTATTATTCAGTACTCTATTTTAAAACAACACAAGTTTCTATTATAGCCCATGACATCACTTATATTCTTGACTATGACACAAAAATAATACTGAATGTTTTTAGTGTATCATACCTTATGATACACATCAATAGTATCCGTTGAATTTTTGGGAGGTGAAGTTTGTTTTCGTTCACTAGAATTTTTTCTGTCAAAACCACTTTCACTATAATCTCATGCACCAAATAATGGGCTAGAAGTGAGGTATATAAAATTGATGTAAGAATTATTATATGGTGTATGACTGTTAAAAGTTTTCATCTTCCAATGGTTTTACAATGGAATACTAAAGGTTTGGATGTTCACAAAATACTGAAGGTTCATTTAGTTAGTAATTAGGTTAATATGATCATGCATAACAATACATGATTTTATAGGAGAAGTTGTTAAAGGTTGACTGGTTATCACTTAGTATATAAGTGTGTGGTATCTTAATGACAATTGAACTAAATCATAAATATAATTTTGGATCTATAAAGTTTTTGAGGATTACATGTCTTCTATAATATTTTTATAATCACATGTATCTTCTAGTTATAATAATTCAATAGTAGTGTTTCTCCCATGAATTTAGGATACATCATCTAAAACATGTTTAATATCTTACTACCAGTTCTTACTTTTTTATTTCTAATGAATGTGTTTCGAGTGCCTCGAATGTCTGAGTTTTCTTGGGTGTGAAGTTTGACATAGTTCAATGGGTTGGGTTCATAAAATTTCTACTTTATGCACCCTAAGATCAATGGGGATAGGTTTATTGATAGATAAAACTAATATTGGTGGTTGAATTTATACTTCATAGGAGAATTGGTAGTTTGAACTATTAATAATTAGGACAACACCCTAGATACCCAACAACTGGTGTCAAATCATGTGTTTTTGTTTAAAAACATCTAGTTTCTTTAGTTAAAGATATCCCAATTTCAATGGGGGTTCATTTTCATCATTAAATATGATGTTAGATGGTTTCAAGGTTTGGGTGGAAAGGTTTGATGAAAAAAAATTTAGCTTCAAGAGGATGAAAATGGAAAATCACCTGATTCATAAGGACCTTGATGCTGCATTTACGAGTGTTTATCTAGATAATATGGAAAACGTGTAATGGGAATATATGGATAGGAAATAACTTTCACTAGTGAGTATGTTTTTTGAAAGGAATATTGCATTCAACATTTATATAATAAACAAATTGGTATAATTAATGAAGGAACTAGTAGATATGTAAGAGAAACCTCTATCTTTGAACAATGTGTTCAATATGTGTAGGTTGTTCAACCTAAGGATATATAAAGGAATACCAATAGAAGATCATGTGAATAATTTCAATATGATTTGAGGGTAGCTCAAATTTATGAAAGTGCAGTTCACAGATGATGTGTTGGGACTCTTACTTCTATCATAACTTCCAAAGAGTTGAGATGCATTGAATACTATGGTATATAACTATATTATATATATATATATATATATTTGGTTTTAGATGATATTTTAAATCTAATTCTCAATGAATAACTCTGATGGAGGGAAGTCCAAAAACCTTCTATTAATGATCTTAATGCTAATGGATGAGGACAGTCACCCTAAAAGAAGCAAATCTACTGAGAGAATCCATCAAAAGAAAACCTGTAGGAGAAGTACTGCGATAAGTTTACTAGTTCGAGTTCTACCCATCAGAGGTGTGGGAAGAAATGAAATATCAAGGTCTATATAATTTAGAAATAAATCTTAAGAAAACCATCAAATTATGGAAGCTCAAATTCTGTTGGTATAATAGAAAGATGTAGTGAATTATTTCTCAGTGCCAACATTCCTATAGAGTCATGGGCAGTTGACTTAGATGCATTATTCAAATCAACTAGTAGAAATGAATTAAAAATTATTCATCTGGAAGTTATGGTAAAGTATATTTAGCTGATGATAAATTTATAGAGATCATTTTAAAAGGAGATGTGAATATCAAGATGGATAATGGGGGAGTCTTGAAACTAAATAATGTTAAACATATATCAGGGCTTCGGAATAACCTGTAATATCATAGTTTTTATCCTAGGTAAAAACCCTTATTTTTTGTTTTTAATTCCATTAAATATAGATAAATATTATTTCTAATCAATTCAAGGTGGGATCAGGTGCATATAAGGGTCGTTCAAAACCCTAAAACTCAATAAATAGTAGACTGGGCCACATGGTTTGTCTGTAACCGTGCGACCTAGGGCGCACGACTGTGTGAGATATCTGCAATTCATAGAAAATGGATTTTGTATAGTTTTCAGATGGTTAGTAAAACCATGTGGAAAACCATTCAATTTTTCCATTTAAAATAAAAAAGGTAGCATGGTTGGTGCACAGTCTTCCAACCGTACAACCAAACCGTGTGAAATGCAATTTTTGGGTTAATTTACCTCCCCACATTTAATTAATTAAAATATATCTCTCTTCCTCCCCTCTCATTAAATTGGCTAAGCCTCCTCCTCCCTCCTAAAACCCTCTTCCCTCAAGAACCTAGGAATCAAGGAGGATCCTCCGCCCATCATTGGATTTGTCCTCCAAAAGATCCATTGGGACACTAGTGGTACAATCTACAATACTCTCTAATCCTTTTCAAGGTTATTCCCCACCCCTTGTTCTATTTAGGTGAAAAATCATTTCCTCCATTTTCAAGTAATTTGATGGTTTTTTCAATTTATTATAACCTATTTTGAATCAAGAATCAATACTGGAAAATATAATCTCTACAAGGATAAGGTAGGCGATGTTTCCATTTTACTATACTTTTATTGCATTTCATAAATCGTAATGTTATGTCGCGATCTAAGATTTCCCAGATTTGTCCCTAATTTGTAAAATCAAATGAAATTGAATTCCTTAACAATCCATTGGTGACCCAAGTATGTGGTGAACCAACCCCATGGGTTGATTTCTTTGAGGTATGCCACCTAAATGGGTTGATCTATGCCTATAATGCTAAAATACCCCATTTCCTTGCTATGTTAAATGATCGTATGAGGTTTTTCTATGTATCAAATGCATAGAGCTATGTGTTGGATTTCCTTAGGTGGTGAATCTAGTTTCTATCCCTTGTTCCATGCCAATTATCGATGGTTGGGTTGAAGTAATTGGCCTAGTTATTTAAGCCTTATACCTTGTGATTTAAATCGAGTTGGTTAAGTGCCTTTGCCTTGTACCATATGTTTTAAATGGAAAACTCCCAATGAAATGGCTTGACTAATAGGCCTAATGTGATCAAACATATTAAATTAAATTCAATGGTCTATATATTGATCTTATTAAATGTAAATTTCTTATTTAGTGTTTTTCCTTTATATATGAGGGTGAAATAAGGGGTTTCAAATTAACGACCCCTTTGATGGACTATCATACCACTGTGTTAGAATTATTAAAGCTTAGTAAAAATGTTGGGAGTGATACCGGTTGTTCATAGGACAGGTTCACTAAGAATTATTTATATTTATCTCTAGATGATTGATGTCAGTTCCATAGGGGAGACCCCTTGGATGGGATTAATGGCCCGATTGGTTGAACCATGCCTCAAGAGAGATTCGTGCCCCATATGTGTGATACCAGGCTCAAAATCAGATTTTAGTACATGAATTTTCTCAACATTCTTGGAGGGATATATGGGACTTCATCATTTGGTTACCATGTATGATCTTCTTAACATTGGTCTTGATGATTACCTCAAGTGATACTTAAAATGTCCTCTCGAATTGTCAAGGTCGGGATCTGGGTTCCACTCTTTGTTTTAAAGTGCTTTTCAAATGAAATTTGAAAAGTAAAATGAATGTTTTGAAAGTAGAGAATGAAACTTGATATTATAAATGTAGGTATTTTTCCTCCAATCCCTAGTAAAAGCTTGGGGACAGTACATCCTCTGGTTTTATACATATCACCTTACCATTGAAGGTTCTTTTGGTACAGACACACCAACTTAGGTTGAAGCAAGTATTTTGGAAGGTTTCTAAGTGGAACCCAATACAATTATTTAGTTATTTAATTATATCATGCATTGAAACTATTAGGGAATACTGTTTATATTTATGTGGAATGAATTTAAAAGGCCATGACACTGTGGGTGTCAGAATACTAAAATTTTGTCTCACACCTTTCTTGGGTGCCTTTGGTACCCAATTAGACATTATTATTGTAGGTATAGACAAAGGGAAGAAGTTGGATTCTAATTATTGATTTACATTTCTAAGATGTAGATGAGAGTAGAGAACGAAGCCTATACTTGAGATGCTATCTATAGTAGTTTTTTGATTTTGTAATTTTTTCAGCATGTTGTATATTCTTGTATCCCATTCCCCTATTAGATCATTTTTTATAACACTTTATATAATATCATCATCCATGGATTCTATTTATTTATTCATCTTCCACACATTATTTAATTTTATTTCATGTTTATGCTATTAGATTTTGTTTCTATATAGATATTTTTGTTTCTTATGCTATTTATTATATGTATATACTACTGTGCTCCACTCTGATCAATAAGGAAATAGTCTCTACATAGACTTACCCAAGGCCCTCGCTTCTAGTTGGTAGCCTCTAGAATTTGGGGAGATACACTTGAGGTATTGTGGCCAACCATCATGGGGTACTCAGGGTAGGATGCTACAAAGTGGCATCTGATCTATTTTTTTCCTTTCATATTACTATTTTGGTTTAGAAAAGATACTAATAAATGAGAATTTTGTTAATAGATTATTCCTGGGAGTAGATACACCATGTATAAGGGAAACCCAAATTACCTTGGTTGGGTAAATACTATTATTTCTTTCACTCATTATGGTTTCATTAGATTTCACCATAGAGTGACTCACATGATTTATGTTGTTACTAATGATGATATTACTTGATTGGGTTTTTTAGCCCATACCCAATGATTTTAGGGCACATTGAAATAATGCATCATAATATGTACAATAAGATTGAATTTCTATGCATCTTGTCATTCCATACCTACTTATCAGCGTGCATTGTTTATTTTCTTATGATAGTCACACGTGCCTTGTTAGTTTTCCTGTATGGTGTGATATAGTTTTCAATGATGGAATAATTGGTTTAATTGGAAAATAATGAAATGTTAGTAGTTTTTATTGGATAGTTTTAAGTGGAAATTATCCAATCAAAAAACATATGGTCTGTTATATCTGTTCTTGGTGTAAAGTTCAGGATTCTGTTAGTTGACATATAAGTTTCAATTTATAAGGTGTATGGGACCTTATGAATTGAAATTTGTGATGAAATTTACTAGATCATGATTTTAATAAACAATTAAAAAAATAATTAACCTAAATGAATGAAAATGAATATGATTCCTTGAATAAATGGTTACTCTGTGAGGAAAGTGTGGGACATAACATGACCCAACCTTCATAGTGGGATGAAGGTCATGTTTATTATTCCATTATTTTACAACTTCATCTTACCCAGACCTAGATCTTAGATAAATATTAGGGTTGTAGGTGCTTATAGTTAGGCTTTTACCTATCCTACTTTACATATTTACTTATCTGTTATAAATCTTGGCTGAGGCATGTTTTTCGAAACTATAGTGATATTCCACCATGACGTCATTGTGATGCACTCCATAAAAGTGGCGATGAGCATAATCCAGAGGTGGTGGGTCCTGATCCACATGTGATACATTCTAAAGTGATACCTGAGGCTCCTATTATTTCATATCTTCCGCTGGGTTATGCTCTTTAGATTCAAGATAATTTTCTCCACTTCATGAAAATAGTGAAAGGCGCTCCTTGACCCACACCTTCAATGAATGTTCTGACCAGGGAATTCCAGTAGTCACATCCTCCTAACTTTTTAGGGGATAGATGAACTTATGTTTCTGAGTTTTGGATAGAGTCTATGGTTTCTATCTTCGACCATATTAAGATGTCTCCAGAGAATAGGGTCATGCTTGTGACCTATCTGTTATGCAACTTTGCCAAACATTGGTGGGATGTTCTAACTCAGGATGGTCAACACCAGGGGATGGTCTGGGTATATTTCATAGTATCCTTCTTTGACTAATTCTTCTCACATACATTGAGAGTGGATTGAGTTTTGGAATCATGTACCTTGAGCATGGTGACATGTCGATGATGGAATATTTCGCTCGATTCATTGAATTATAGAATATTTTCACTTAGCTTGATTTGTGAAGAGTTGACTACTACAAGGCACATTGAGGAGGGTCTTGATTATTCAATATTCTAGTAGGTGAACATATTTAGGTTGACCACCATTTCAGAGATCATGAACCTAACCCTTATCACTGAGTAGAACCTAAGGGAATCAAGTGACATCAAGCAGGGCTATTCAGCTTCTAGGAAGACTAGTAGTGGTATACCTAGTGGAAAGAATCAATACATCAAGGATACAGATGAGGGAATTACCGTCCATGTGTCACACTCTGATCCTATATTTTATCACTAGTGTGGTAGGATGGTCCATAAAAATCCACAGTGTATGAGGAACCCAATTGAGTGTCGGGCTTGAGGAAGGATGGGTCACCTCTAGTGTTTCTTCTGGTATTTTCCTTAAGTTCCAAGTGATCGATGTTATTCAGCATCAATACCTTCATGTGGGACATCGGTGACACCTCATACAGTAGGCGACTGATCTTCTACAGGTTGTTCAGGCTGAGCAGGTGGTCAAGGCTGAGGTAGTTAGGATTCAAAGTTTCATCTTTTGTAGAGTATGCCTACTCATGATACCCAAGAAGTATCTAAGGGACAAGGTTCATGCCATATCTATGATGTCTAGCCTACAATATAGGAGCAATTCCCAAGGCCATCTACAGTTAGCGGTACTGTTCTGGTAGCCTCTAATTTAGTATCTGACTAATTCAATATAGGTGCATCACAATCTTTTTATTATGTTTAAACTATCATAAGTCTTAGATTAGTGATTGAATACTCCAGTGGTGTTATAACCCTTGATATTTCATATTATCTCAATCAAAGGGTATACTCTAGTGAAATGAGTTCTCCCTTGAGATTAGTGGGTACCGTTTTCTATGTAATTTCTATATCCTTAAGATGACAAGCTTTGATTTCATTTTTGATATGTACTGGGTTATGTTGTATCGAGCCCAGGTGGATTCCTATCACCTTTGAGTGTATTTTACATCATCAAATGGAAACATATATATCCATAAGGTTGAGTGATATCTCTTGAATGATCGAGCTATACCCAAGAGAACTAGGATGGGAAAGAAGATAGCCTAACTAGACAGTATCTTTATGAGTGATCAAGGAATAGAGTTTGTAGAATTCTATCCTTTGGTGGATATCTTCTGGGATGTCTTCCCTTACAATTTCACTAGATTACCTCTTGAGAGAGAGATAGAGGTTGAGTTCACCATTGATCTCATTCCAAGGGTGTAACCAGTGTCAATTCCTCTTTATAGGATGGAACCTGTAGAGATATTGGAATTCAAGAAGAAGCTTGAAGACTTGGAGACTAAGGTTTTCATATTACCCATCACATCACCATGAGGGCCAACTATCCATTTTTCCCAAAAGGAGGATGGGACACTCAAATTTTTCATGGATTACCACTGATCGAAACAGATTACAGTGAACAATATGTATCCACTACCTTGTATAAATGACCTCTTCAACCAACTCCAATGAGAAAATGTTTTCTTGATAATCAATTTTAGGTCATAATATCATCAAGTTCATGTGAGGTCATCATACATATAATGTACAACATTCCATATTAGTTATGGATTCTATGATTATCTAGTTATTCGATTTGGTTTGAAAAACACACCATCAATTTTCATGGATTTGATGAATCATGTTTTCCACCCATATCTTTATTCCCTCATGGTTGTCTTCATAGATGACATCTTGGTGTAATCATGCTCTATAAATGACCTTTCCGATCATCTTGAGATCCTGTTGAGTACATTGAGAGAGCACTAGTTATATTAAAATTTCAGTAAATCCAACTTTTGGATCTTCAAGTTTTACTTATTAGTTCAAATTGTATTTGATGTAGGCGTATTAGTTGACTCAGAGAAGGTGAGAGCCATGGTTTCCTTCGAGTATCCCAAGAATGTGTTTTAAATACACAGTTTCTTAGGGATAACTGGCTATTAAAAGCTATTTATTCAGGACATTTCATGCCTGGAATCTCCACTTATGGGCTTGATAAAAAAGGGTGTGAAATTTGACTAGATATTAGTTTGTGAGATATATTTTCAAGAGTTAAAAAGAAGACTCACTATAGCTCTGATTGATATTTTTCCTAAGATGAACTGATGTTATACAATCTACTATGATGCTTTAGAGATCAGACTAGGTGCAGTCCTAATACTGGGTAATTGAGTTGTGGAATATGGATCCAACTAGCTTAGGACTCATGAGAAGAACTATCCTACACATGACCTTGATCTAGTATCCATGGTTCATTATTTACACTTCTTTAGGCACTACTTGTTAGGTGAGAGGATCATCAGTTACACAGACCATACAAGTATCAAATACATCTCTACTCCGTGAGACTTGAATCTAAGGAATGACAAGTGATTGGAATACTTTTATTTGTTCAACTTTTTGATTTATTACACACCTAGAACGGGTAATGAAGTGGCTAAGGACTTGATCCTAAAGACTCAGATTCAAGTCTTCAAGGAGGCTAGCAGTGAGTAGAATTTGATGGATTTTTTTTATGACATTCATATTGAAGTTCAAGATCAGAAAAGTTAATATGTTATTTTAGCTCTAGTAGTAACATATTGTATTCTGGAATGGGTTTGAATGATGCAATTATCAGATTCTTAAGGCCTTGTTCTGAGGGAGATAATCATAGGAGATAACCCACCTTTTGGTTGGGTTGTTAATGGAAGTGATACCTTACACTTCTGTGGCTTTGTATGGGTAACTTCATACATATAGGAAGATATGATGAGGGAATCACATACCTCAATTTTGTAAGTTCATCCTGGGTGTATCAAGATGAATTGGGATATGCATCATTAGTATTGGTGGCCATGTATGAAGAGGCAGAGAGCAGGTTTCATCACTTGATGATCCACCTATCAGTAGGTGAACACATAACACCAACAACCTGCTAGAATTTTAAAACCTCTTTCCATTCCTGGGTGAAAATGGTATAACATCACAATGGATTTTGTTATAGGCTTTATGAAATCTCCTAGATGCAGATATGCAGTACGGGTGATCATCAATAGGCCGACCAAATCTTTACAATTCTTACTGATCTAGGAGACCATCTCTGTTCATGAGTTAGAAAGGACGTATAATCGAGTGATAGTGTGACTTCAGGGTGTTTCCCATTATATCATTTTATATAGAGATTCCTATATTACATCATGGTTCTGGGAAGTGTTGTAGAAGGTACTGGGTTCATAGGTGATCTTGAATACTGCATATCACCTTCAGACTGATATGCTGTTTGAGCGGACGATTTAGGTGTTATAGGATATGATGCGGGCATATATGATTTATTTTTGAGGTTACTAGGATAATTATATTCATTTGGTTGAGTTTTCCTGTAATAAAATCTTTCATGAAATGATTAATATGGATCTGTATGAGGACTTCTATGGTAGACTATGTGGTTTACCTCTATATGGTATAGAGGCATGTGAGACAACTCTACTAGGTCCTCTTCTTATTAAGGAGACTTTAGAGCAAGTGTAACACCCCAAGCTTCTACGGTACACTTCTCTTTGAATAATACAATAGCGTGTGTTGTACGCAACTTCGAGTTCTAACACACACCACAACCAATAAAACTAGCCGTTATGAATAGTAATGACCACTTTTTGAAATTTTATAATTTTTATCTTTCAAAATGGACTTCATATTTGGATTCAAAATATCGAAATTATCCTAGGGTGAATTTTTGGTATTTTTCTGAAAACTTTCAATTTTTTATGAATAGTGAAAAAACACTGAGTTATAGTTTAAAAACAAATTTTTATTTAAATAATTATTTTTTTATTTAAATTTAATTAAGGTCAAAATAGATAAATAATTCCTATATAAGTTCAATGTAATTCATTGGAGTTAGTTTAGAATAATTTTAGATATATAAAAATTTTACTGAACTTTTCACCTTCTTTTACCCACCTCCTAGGTGAATTTTGAAATTCACGTAAAACTTAATTTTACCGCTTATGTGAGTGGAATTTCTAAAATTCGAGAGACACAGTTAATACCAAGGAGTAAAATTTGGTTCAATAAGATAAAACTAATTTTTTGTTAATAGTAACTTTTTACTTTTATTTACCACGGTTAAAAGTAAATAGGGTAATTAAGGGTAAAAATGATATTAATAATACCCTAACACATGTCCTAATTCTAGTGGACAAGTTTATATTGACCAAAAACAACCTTAGGAATTAAATATTATCATTTAGGTCCACTTGGATTAGATTTGGACATTTATTATTATTTAATTCAAAGAAGAGTTAAAAGAGTTTAAATCAATGTTTAATTACTAAAACATTTTTAATATAGGGATATACATAAAATAAATTAGATTGTAAATATTCATTAGAAATATAAAAATATTTCCTACATAATGGTATTTTATTTATACTTTTTATTAATTAAATAATTTAATTTATTTATGACACAACGTTGATGCAGTAATTACCTAATTAATGAAATATTCAAATAATTGATAATATAAATATCCAAATAAATGTAATTTGAGACTTTTTATGAATTAAAATAATTTTATAGGTTAATATGACATGTTAGTATTGATTTAATTATGTTTTTTTGAATTAATAATTCTGTTATAAGTTTCGCAAAAATCAAATACCAAATAATGTCAAAATTGACATAAAACAGTTTTAAAAAAAATATTATATTATTAATTGATATTCAATTCTTAAAAATCTGAGGTTCGGAAAAGAGACTTATATAATGATATTTTTATCATTAATGAACCACTTGGGGTTTTATTGGATGAATAAGGTAAGTTTATTAACCATATAATATAAAAATACAAAGAAACATGGTAAAAATCAAACTATTTAACAAAGAGTTAAATATAAATGATAAGGTTAATTTAGTGACCCAAACCAGTCTAAAATCTATTTGTTGAAAGGTTTTTGACCCATACCCACCTTATAATTTGAATAATCCACTTTATAGCCATTATAAACCGAATATGAATTTATTATAAATTAATACTTTAAGTTTTTCCTAAAGAGCCCCTCCTCCCCCTTATAAAAGGACTCAACTTCTAACCAATTATTCACACCTTAAAAGCCTTTTGGATCAGCCAAAACCTACCCAAATAATCTTTAAACTTCCCTAAATTCAACCTAGAGGCCTTATTTTGATCATAAATCCAACCTAAGGATCCCTTTTGATCAAATCAAAAGGAAGAACCCGAAGAAGAGGTAATGTTTTCACCACCCTCTTTCAAGTTCCTTTCTTCTTCAACTTCTTCTTTCTTTGTTATTTACATTATAAAATAATAACTCCAGTATCTTCTATATACTGTGATGTTATTATAAATATGGTACAACCATATTCATTATTATATCTATCCTTTGAATGACATGTTGCCACACATGCGTACGTACGGCTTACCTTCTCCACGTCGTGGTGTACTTGTTATTCAAAATCATTATTATTTGTATGGGTATGATAATGATATGTAATTGATGTAAATAATAAATATAACATGATAATGATTCTGTATATATTATATAACATCCAATTATATGTTATTTTAATATCAAAATAATGATATTGTCGCTCGTGCGTACGTACGGACTACCGTCTCCATGAACAGGGTGAGATTCATTCCCCATCGTATCCATGCAATTATAATTCTCATTTAATGAATAAAAATAATTTTTAAGGACTTGATATCATTATGGATATGAATAATATAAGACCTATCCATAAAAAACATGGCTTATATAACAAAATATATAAAAGAAAACTAGTAAGTTAACACCCGAAACGATGATAATACTAAGATATTATTAACAAATCAATGGTAAAAGATCATATATGATATCATATTAATGTATATGATTCTTTGATAATTTAATAACAATTATTTTACCATTATACAGGATGTTAACCTACCCTCACCCAAGGAAAAGTACAAGTTAAGGGTTTATTTCACAATCTCTTCATTATCCGTGGTTGTTTATACGTAATTATCTACTGGGACCTCTTTATCATCCACATCCATATTTATTAAAAATGTATTCCAATTTTTTTTTAATATTTACTAGACTATGGGTTAAAGTCATTTATCCCCTTTTTGACTTTTTATAAGAATTTTATAAAGGAATCTTTCCGTCGTTTTCCAAACAAGGTCCCTTTTAACCTTTTCGACAGAATTAATGTAAGAATGTTTTTTAAATTATACGGCGGGTGCAGATATTTTCCACCATTATAAAATCATCTAAGACTACCTTAAAAGCTTATAAGAATATTTTTAAACTAAATTTTTTATTTTATAATTATGTGACTTTTAAATTATTTCAAAAAAAGAGATATTTCTCTCAAATAGTTTTGATTTCATTTATGTCAACATCCTTTGATGGATTTTAAGTTTATTTGAAGTTGATTTATTATGATACAAAACTTCCATATTGTATTGAAGGTTTTGTGATATGTTTGACTATGGATGTGTTATTTTTATACCATTCATGGTTTATGGAGAAAGTATTGAAATTTCGTATGCTAATTTTAATACGAATGTTTATGTTATGTTTAAACCTATTCATAAGAGGAATGCATTGGACTTAATAAGTGACGGATGGAGCCTGCTATAGCTCCTTGATGCATCAGAAGGTTTCATGAGACAAACTAGTGTCTTGGCCGGAGGCCTTGACAAAATCTTATTTGTAGTCTTGGCACGAGGCCTTGGCTACGTGGTTATGAGAGTCTGGAATTATTCATTCCATCATTATGAATGTGGTTATTGATATTGTATGTGATTATTAGATTATTAGAATATCCATGAGAATAAGTAAATGGAATTATTTCATTTGTTTCTACCATATTATCCTGAAGTTCAAGTTTAAAAGGCTTTTGTTTTAGTTATACAATGCCTTAAATGTTTATGATTATTTATGAAAGTTTCCGCTATATTGTTATCCTTACTGAGCATCTGAGCTCACCCATTTCTATGTTTTATTTTTCCCAGGATGTGAAGAAATATTTTATAACTAACCTGCAGGGATAGTCTGAAGGGGATATGAGTGTAGACTATAGAGACTATTTTATTGTATTTTTTTTACTTTATGATGTAATGTAACATTTATGAATGTATCTAGTATTTCCAAGGATACTAAACTAATCGGTCTTTTGAGACTTGATCTTTTGTGATCATTCCATTTATATGTAATAATGTACCGACTCTGGGTAACTGGGGTCGGGGCATTACAGTTGGTATCAGAGGAAGTTTAATACAAACCTTGGAAGCTAGATTTAGATAAACTCTAATTATAGCACATAAACCTAAGATGGAATTTGAGGATTAGTATAGAAGAACTTCCTAAATTTTGGTATTGTAGAGATTTTGTTAGTTTTATAAGAAATTCATCCCGGTCTGGATACGAGCAGGTAGAGGTGGCTCTATCATAGATGTACCTAGGGGTAAAACCTGAAAACACCACTTTGAACTAGACTCGAACAAGAACTGGTGCCCAAAAACGGGCCTTGCTGCACACTTAGTTACGACACTCCCGGGGGATATGCTTAGGATAATTCTGATTTTCATTAAAATCAATTATGAAGGGTTTATGAGTATATAATTCCTCAAAGAAAACATTTTTTTTATGATAATGGATTATATCCATAAATAGTTCAATTTATGTTAACTATTTTACAAGTATGGAATTATGTATTTTGATTCATAAACTGATCTAGTTTATTCCATTGTTTAGAAATGGATCCTAGTGGAAGGAATAGAAACCATATCAATGCATGCTATCCATGTAGGGATTTCCCTCCTCCTCAAGATAATTATAGTGGAGCTGGTGATACAATTGGTGCTGATCAGCTAATCAACATACTGGGACAACTCACTCAGGTTATGAATAATAACCTTACCCGTATGGAGCACCCTGATCTGTAGCATGGAGGATCAATGTTAGGTTGCTTCATGAGGCAGCAACCACCAACATTCAATTGGAGTACAAATCCATTAGTAGTTGAGCAATGGATAAGTTCCCTAGAGAAAATATTTCAGGCTTTGGGGAGTAGTGAAAGGGAAAAAGTTTTCATGACAGTTTATTGCCTCACTAGAGATGCTGATCAATGGTGGTCATTGATAAAAAAACATGAAGGAAGATGATGAAGTATCAAATATGGAATGGAGGGAGTTAAAAGATCTTTTCTTAGAAAAATACTTTCCTTGTGACCATGGAGAAGATATGGAAAGACAATTTCTGAGTCTAAGGCAAAAAGAGGATGAGAATGTCGCAAAGTATGTGAATAACATTACAAGGTTAGTGAGGCATGCAGCAGATTATATACGTAAGCCAAGAAGTAAGATTGATTGTTTTTTTGATGGGTTAAAACCTTTTCTCCGTCGAGCATTAGTCTCACAATATTTCTCATTGTACGAATACATTGTCTCATGTGCTATCAAGATAGAAAAGAAATTCGCTAAATCTTATAACTTTAAGGCGAAGCAAGAGAAGAAGAGATCTTATGACCACTCTGGAAATAGAAATAAAGGGAAGAAGTGAAAAGTTGATTATCCATCCTACAGTAAATTTGGGAAGAAACACCCCAGTACTTTCTTGAAGGGAATGGGAGTCTGTTACAAGTGTGGTGAAAAAGGCCCCCAAGCTCCGGATTGCAAGGGAAAGAGAGTTGTTGCCAAAGTGGAATGCTATAATTGTAGAGAGATGGTAAATTGGGCAAATGAATTTCCTAAGTGTTAGGGGAAATTACCTCAAAAAGGCCAAGGGATAAAGGATAAGCTTATGCTATCACTACTACTGAGGTAGAATCTCCGAAATACGTAGTGGAAGGTAATTTAACAGTTTCCTCAAGTTTAGAAAATGTATTATTTGATTCTGGATCATCGCATTGTTTCATATCTTCCCAGTTTTCTAAGAAAATTAGATATTTCCAATTTTATTTAACAAGGGAGTTTTCAGTTAAAACTCTTAAGGGAAGTATCATTGCAACAATGTTTTGTGAATCAGTTGATGTTTTCTTAGAGGTATAGTTCCATGTAAATTTATTCCACGTATCTCCATGTCAATTGTATCATGCTAACCCATCTCATTTATTTGACCCTGATGATGTTGAGTTGGACGTGGATGCGTCCTTAGAGGAGAATCCAATTTTATCATTGATCGTATCATGAATGTTTTATAAGGTAGTTTAGTTCCTTTGGTTTCGGTTATTTGATAGTATAGATGTGTATAGTATGAGACATGGGAGGGGAGGCTGATTTACGTTTTCATTGGCCGTAACCCATCTTAGATGACATTCTACTACCCTCATAAGGGAAACTCGGAGATGAGTTGTCTTAATGAGGGGAGGTTGTAATGTCCCTATTTTCATCTAAGTTATTGACCATTACATTATGTTTTTAATTCCTTTAAAAAACCCTAAATATGATGTCCAATCAAGTAAATGGGGACTTTGGTACATCTGAGGGTCGTTTAGAACCCAAAAACCTAAAAAAAGAATAGATTGGGTCACACAGTTTTTTTGAAACTGTGTGACCTAGAGGTATGATCTACAATCCTCTCTAATACTTTTCAAGGTTATCCCACCACACATTATGGTATTTAGGTGTAGGATCATTTTCCCCATTTTCAGTGAATTTGATGGTTTCATCGATTTCTTCCAACATATTCTAAATCAAGTGTTCATTCTAGATGAGCTAAGCTCTATAAGGCTAAGGTAGGTGGTCATGCCATTTTCCCATCATTTAGATTTGTTATAAATCATGCCACTAAGACATGAGTTGGTATTTTTTGGATTCACTCCTAATTTTCAAAATCAAATGAAATTTAATGCCTTAACTAACCATCGGATACCTAATAACTAACCCCATGGGTTGATCTCCTTGAGTTATGCCACTCAAATGGATTGAGCTATGCCTATAATTCTAAAGTACAACCTTTTCTTGGTTTGTTAAATTATCCCAAGTGATTTTTCCTTGCATTAAATTCCTAGATCTATGTGTTGAGTTTCTTTAGTTGGTGAACCTAGTGAATATCCCATGTTCCATAAAACTTACGGATGATTGGGTTAATGGAATTGACCTAATTATTTAAGCATTATACCTTGTGTTTTAAATTGAGTTGGCTAAGTGAGTTTTCCTTATTCTATAAGTTATAAATGAAAAATTCCCAATGACATGCCTTGAATAATAAGAATAATGTGATAAAATGGATTTAATTAGATGTAATGGTCCTTAAGTTGAGCTTATTAAATATAGATTTCCTATTTAGTGATTTTCTTTTAGATCCAAGGGTGAAACAAGTGGTTTTGACTTAAGGAACCCTTGGACAGACTCTCATGCCACTGTGCTAGAATTGTTAAATCTAAGTAAAAATGCCAGGAGCGATACCAGATACACTTAGGATGTGTTCACTAAGATTATTTATATTTTATTTCTACTGAGTGACTCCAGTTCCCTAAGAGAGAACCCATGGAAGGGCTCGAAGGCATAATTAGTTGAACCATTCCTTGAGAGAGACTGAGGCCCCTATGTTTGATACCAGACATAGTCTCAAAGGATAGTATGTGACTTTTCTCCCCATGACTAGAGTGAGACATGTGACTTCATCCTTCGGTTATGTTATACAAGATCCTTAGAATTGGTCTTGATGAGTCCCTTGAGCGATACTTGGAATGTATTATCTGATTATAAAGGATGGGATTTTGGTGTCATGATATGTTTTAAAGTGTTTTTTCAAATGTAATTTAAAATGGAAAATGAACATTTTTAAAGGGAGAATGATCCTTGACATTATAAATATAGGTATTTATCCTCAATAGCCAAGCATAATCTTGGGGATAGTCTATCCTTTGGCTTTATACATCTCACCATACCCTTGTAGGTTATTTTTGTTCAGAATCACCAGATTAGTCCAAGGAAGGTAGTGTGGAGGGTGTCCAAGTTGAACCCAATCCAATGATTTAGTTATTTAATTCTATCTTTCATTTAAAATGTTATGGAACACTGTTTATATTTATGTGGAATGAAATTGAAATTCCATGACATGCAGGTTCCGGCCTACTAACATTATGTCTCAAACCCTACTCAGTCACCTTTGGAACCCGAGTTGACTTTATGATTAAAGTTATAGGCTGAGGGAATAAGATGGATACATATTGTTGATTTACATTTCTAGGATGGGGTTGAGAGTAGAAGACCGAGCATATTCTCGAGATGTTAGATGTAGTAGTTTTTGGATTTTTTACTTTTTTTGGAATGTTTTCTATGCTTGTATCCTGTACCCATGTTATCTCATTTTTTATAAAACTTGGAATACTATCATAATTAATGGCTTTTACTCATTTATTCATCTTATTCACTTTATTTCATGGTCTTTCATGTTTATTCTATTAGTTTTCACTGATATCTATATATTTTTGTTTCTTATAATGTTTCATATATATATATACTATTATGCTCTACTCTGATAAATGGGGTAATAGTCTCCCCACAGAGTTACCCTTGGTCCTTACTACTAGTTTGAACCCTTAGGTGTTTGGGGAGATACACTTGAGGTCTTACAACAAACCATCTCAAGGCACTCTGGGTGGGACACTAAAAAATGGAATTTCAATTGTATAAGTAAATGAGGTAGGGTATGGGAATAAAAATTAAAAATGAGTATGGAAAGTTAGTAATTGATCCAAGGTGTTTGAAAAAGTAATAAAGGATGGAACAATGTACTTTCCTTGATAGAATTTCAATGTATGGATCTTCAACTTCCAGTGATTTGGAAATTTGGAAATGAAGGCTCAGTCATATAAATAAGAATAAAATAATGGTTCTAGAAAAATTTATAGTAAGTATTGATTATATAAACATCATTATATGTGAAATAAATGTGGTGATGAAGCAAAAGATAGTGTAATATAATTTATATAGAAGGAATCCCTGAGACTATAAGTTAGAACATGTTCATGCTAATGTTTTTGGACCTTCCAATATTAATTCAATTGAGGTTTCTTTGTATTTTGAAAACTTTATTGATGATGAATTTTTTTATTGGATTTACTTCTTAAATAAGATGTATGATTTTTTTTCAAGTACTCATTCAATAGATGGAAGTGGTGTAAATGGAGAGAAGCTGGGAATTAAAATTTCTAACATTCTACAATAGTGATGAGTAAACTAGATATTTTTATAATAAAAAAAGAATATATAATGAGAATATATTTCTTGGAACTCTATAATGGAATGAAGTTCCTGAAACAATGAATCATACATTGATAGATAAGTCTAAAATCATAAAGATGCACTATAGAATGCCTAAGAGAATTTGGGTGGAATCTATCACCACAAATACTTATCTCATTAATAAAAGTATACCATTTATAGTTGGGTAGGAATACCCTAGGTGATATGGATTATAAAGTGTCTAAAAATTATCCTTCTTAGAGTCTTAATATTCTTAGAATACATGAATATTGATTTTTAAAAAGAGATATGTTTGAGGTTAATACCAAATTTTGATTTTTTAGTTGGCTATGGTGATGATAATTCTATCTACAAAATATGGGACAAAGGCAAAAATCGTGTAACCCTAAGATGATATTTTACTCTAATGAAGGGGTTCTATTGAAGGACTAAAACCTATTAGAGAAGGAAGTTATGAATAAAACAACCATATAAGTCAATGTTGATCTGAGTAAGAATACTAGAAGGGATGAAAATATGGATAACTTAGATGGAATCACTAGAAGTTAAGTGTTGAGACCACCATAAAATGTTCCATAAAGTTCAATTAGTGTTGATTCTTGAGTAAGAGTACCTGAATTTTTGGTACTAGAAGAAAGAGATGAGTTGAGTAGTGTAGAACAATAAACACAATTGAGGAGATCAACCAGAGTTAGAAATATATTTTAGATATTTATGGTTAACATGAAATTTATACTCTTAAATGATATAGGATATGTATAATTACAAGAAGAGTAAAAAACAACAGATGATTCCTAACAATGGAAGTTAGTGATTGATAAAGTGATGACTTCATTAAAGTTTAAATGAACTTGGAAGCTTAATAAATTATTAAAATGTAATAAGGAACTAGAAAACCAGAGGATGTATTAGTTTAAATAAGAGGTTAATGATAATAAATTCTATAAAGCATGATTTTTTGTTAAAGTATTTCAATAAAGAAAAGGTATTGAATTTATAGAAATATTTTCACTAGTAGCTAAATATACAACTATCTGGATGGTGCTGAGAATAGTATCATCAAAAGATATATTACTTGAAAAAATTAATGTAAAAACTACACCTATTAATGGTGATTTGGAGGAGGATATCTATACCCAACAACTAATAGGTTTACCAATAATAGAGAACCAGGATTTGGTTTGTTGGATAGATAATATTCTCTACAGGATAAATCAATCCACTCAAAAATTGAATCATAAATTTTATTCATTCATGTTGAAAGGAGGTTTCAATATCAGAATTGATGATTTTTTTTGTTTCAAAAAGAAATGAGAAGATGGTACATTTATCAGAATGATTTTATAAATAGATGACATATCTATAGATGGGTCAGGTTCTGGGAAAATCAAGGAGTTGAAGTGTGTTTTTTAGAATATTCAAGATGAAAGAACTTGGACAGGAAAAAAATATTTTGGGGATTAAGATCATGGGAGAATAGAAATCCTAAATACTGGTTTTATCTCATAAGTATTATATCTATAAAATCATCAAAATATTCTGGATGTATGAAATAAAGATATTATATAACCCTCTTACTGCTCACTTCAAATTATCAAAGTTACTAACCTAAATAACAAAACATAATAATCAATAAATATAGAATATTTTTTCATGCTTTAAGGATAATGAGTCAAATGTATTATATTATTTTCATGTGAAAATACATTTCTCATGAAATGCGAGTTTTGAGTCTACACATGGAGAATCTATAGAATCTACATTTGTAGGTTGTGAAGTGGATCAATTAGTATTTTAAAGGAATGAGATCTATAACCCCTTTTTGAAATGAATGATTTTATTTAAGGGTTTGTGGACTCAAATATTTCTTGTAATACAAATAAAAGGAAATGTACAACTTGTTTTTATTTAATTTTAGAAGAAAAACTATTAGTTAGTTGTTATAGTTAAAATGGATTATTACTTTAAGTTCAATGGAAGATGATCATATATTAGTAACAAAAGTTGGTAAAGAAATGGTGTGGTTGAGGAGATTACTGAAGGATCTTATAAGGAGTTAGTAATGGGTAGAGATTTTTTGTAACATATAAAGTTCAATCCAATTGGATAAAAAACCATTGTCCCATGCTTGTAAAATCACATAAACTGGAAATATAATTTCATTAACAATTTCTTGGAGGATAAAGATCTTGAGGTATAGAAGATAAAAATAATCCCAAATCCAATAGACATGTTTAACAAGGTGGTAGCTTATGAAACTATAAGGAAACATCATTCCTCAATGAGGATTTGGTGAATGGAATGAGAAAAATAAATAATTATACTTCATACTAAGTCATGGAGAGTTTCCAAGGTCCCCTATTACAAAAATCTTGTGGGATATTATTGTGAGGTAAAGTATATTTTAGTTCACCCAAAGTGAATCTTTTAGAATTATGTTCAGTAGAATTTCATGAAATTGATTATGGGATGGATGTGAGGGTAATAAATAAATAAAAATACTTCTCTTGTGGTTTCAGATCATCATATGTTCAAATATACCAAGGATTTTATAATGGATCACTGGTGATCTGGAAGTTCAGTAAAGACTGAAGGGTCACCGAGTTGGTAATCAAGATGAGATAAGTTTTCTTAGTGATCCATAATCTTAGGGGACTATGTATTACATGATGACCAGTTTTAACTTAGTATATAAGTTCATGGGACCTCAATGCAAAGTGAGTATAACCATAAAATTAATTTAGGAATTTTGAATTTGGTGAGGATTATTTATATTTTTTAATATATTTGTAATAACTTGTATATTTTGGTTGTAATAAAATCAGTAGAATTTTTTCTCCCATGCATGTATGATACAACATCTGAAGAACATTGATATCTTGTATTCATTTATTACTTTTTATTTTATTTTTAGTGAATTTATTTATGGAACCTTAAATGTTTTTAGTTTTATTGGGACACTATTTTAACATAGTGTAGTGGATAGGGTGCATTGAATTCCTACTTCTGGTACACTAAGATCAAGTGGGATAAGTCTATCGATTGTTAGATCTAATACCAGTGGTTGAATTTCTTCTTCATAAGAGAACCTATAGTACACACTATTGGTGATCATGAAATTTCCCCATATCACCACCATATCTATGAAAATACACACTATATTATCCCATATTGTAATGTTAAGAAAAGAAATCTAGAAATATATATAATTATATTTAGCCATGTAAAATCATTCCCTATGATATAACCCATTGAAAATTAAAATATACATTTTATTTCCATAATTATTAAAAAAATGTTAATTCATTGATTATTGTGGCTCTAATATCACTGATGGGTTTTGGTGGATCATTATATGATCAAATTAGTGGAAGAAAACCATTTAAATTGATTTATCTATCTTCTTGAATCAACATTTAGTGTGAAGAACATAAAATATATTGGTTTATATTTATCGCAACGAGCTTCATCACTATTAGTCACGATAGAGTTTTCTTGATCGATATTATCAAGGAAAATTTGTTTATTTCTTTCCTATAAAGGGATAACACTGGACACTATGATCCTTATAGATATGAGAGGGCCCCTAAACACCAAAGGTATAGAACCTTCTATATGAATATGAATGTTGAATAATGAGGAAGATAGAGCGTCAAATATGGCTTGTCAAAATCACACTACCTCAATATTGGGATACCATATTTTTATATATTCTCTCCTCATTCAATAAAGGGAATCAAGAGCCATCTTCCATCATATGGTAGTTGACATGATTTACCGATTACACATTCCTATTGAGAATACTATAATTTAACACTTAAAAAAATCATAACATAAATGAATCAACTCATTGATTCATAATCAAGTAAAACTATTTTGGAGGCATGGTTGAATCCATACACTTAATATCCCTTATCACTAACCAATCATTTACTATGATAGTTATAGATCATGTTCTATGATAATGGCATATGCATTCCATATCATAGTCTATGTCTCAGATGATATCATCTAACATGATATCCCTATTTTATTACATATCCAAAATAAATAAGAAAAAATCCCATATATAAAATAATTCATCCTATGATACCAAATACGAAATATCTTTTTTTGGGATGTTCAATAAGATATTCATGTAATTTTTCACCTACTCACAACTCAACAGACATATCAAAACATTTATGTGCAAACCGTTTTCTCCCCCTTAAATATACCTTTTATCTTAACATACTACCAACCTAATAATAATATTTTATATAATAAGAATAGATATGTGAATGTATTTTTATCATACCTTAGATTAATTTTTTTCTATATTTATAAATTTTTATGCAATAATGATATTCTGGAAGTTGTTCAATGATTTATCTTCCCTAAAGGGATGAACTCCAAAAAACTTCATCATGGCTAGTCTTCTTTAAGATGAACTCAAAGAAAACTTTGATACAACTATAAATTTTCCAATTATAAATCATAATATTAATCAAAACACTTTATAATGGCCATATGTTCATGCTACATATTTATCAAAACATTTACCATGTTCTCCCCCTACACACATCACCTTCAATTCCTTAAAAATGAAACATAAGGAAAAATATATATGGGAATAAATTAAATTTTTCTTATATTATTGATAAGAGAAATAGGTATGAGATTTGGTTCCCAACTGAAAATACCATTTAATTTCAACTCTATATTTATTATAACTCTTTATTCTAATACCTATATTGATTTTCAAATCTTAAGAATTAATGGAAAACAAAATTTTCTTCCATCTGACAATTTTACCCTCATGTGGAATTGTTTTTTTTCAGATTATATAGAAATTCACACTCACTCTATTGTTATTACTATATATTTCTTTCCTTTTCCAACTTTATTGGTCAAATTATCATGAATTTTTTAAGAAAATGTTCAAATTTTTATTTTCGATGAAAATTATTTTTTCACATCATCATTATTGTCACATGGAATCATTGATACTTTGAATTTATTTATCACTCTCTCTTTCTATCATAGTATAGATGTCATTCATTTATTAGGTGTGTTTCTAGTCTATTTGAACCTTCAACATAGTTCTTTAGTAGCCTTCAGGTTATCCTTTTTTAAAAAAATCTTCAATTATTCTTATAGGATGTCTTCCACTAAGAAAATAATTCTTCTTTTATTTGGGATTGATTCACTTATTTTTTATAAATTGTTCGATTTGTATTTAATACTCATATATTTATCAAAAATATCCATTATGTGACCATTTCTCCCAAAATATAAGCTTATACTGCTTGGTGCATCACCCTTCTTATAATTCTTCTTGGGTGAAGTTTTCTCAACACAATTCACATGCTTACACACTATGAAAAACTAAACTCATTTTATTTTTCCATTTTTTCAAAAAAAATTTAATTCTTAATTTTATAGACCATTAATCATAGATTTTAGATTTACACTAGAAATCATCATCAAAATGGACACTTATTTTTTCAATTCTCACAGAAATCCTCAAGTCATTCAAATATATTTTTAAAGAACCATTTTATTTTTTACAATTAAATGTTCATCTATTAATATTAGATCCCCATTTATATAGGAATTATATAATCTCCATGAATTTACGTGTTATTCCAATAATAAATTTCCTTATGTCCAAACCTTTTACAACACCTATAGTATCCAATATGCCTCGATCATTTTCTTTAGAACTTTGAATGCCCAAATTTATTCTTTCTATTTTTAGACTAAAAACCCTTATTTTGAGTTTATTTTTGAGAGAAACTCTTATATATCATAATCACATCCACGCTTGATGACATGGTGGTTTCTATTATTTTTTATTTACCCATATTTTCTATATTTTTTATTTTTTATCTGAACTAGAAAATGAATCAATATTAGTACAAATAGTATTTTCTGGAATATGGGATACCTTTTTCCATTTGATTATAGTGGATTATTCATTGGATGATATCAAGATGTTTTTTCTAATATTATGAATCGTTTTGGAAGTAATAATCTAAATAGTTACTTTAACCTCTTATTTCAATAGTTTGTAAATATTTTTCTAAAATTGATTGTAATTTTCTCAATTTTTCTTCTAATTCATGATACTTTAAGTTGATAGTGTTTTAATCAACCTCAAACAGGATCCTTATATATTAAAATTTTCTATTTATATTTTTAATGAAATATTCATTAATATTACACTTTTTTTTCAAGGTATTTTCAAGCTCTTTAAATATTTTAACTTTAATATCCAATTAACCATTCTTGATATCCACATTTGATATTTGAGTTTATTACAATTAATGGATCCTTTCATAAAAATATTTTATTATTTTAGATTTCTCATCCGGATTTTATTAATAATTCACCATCCATGAATAAATTTTCTTTACTAGTCATTAATTTTTTTTTATTTTTTTTACTTCTTTGATGAGAGAGTTTAACTTTTTCAACTACGTTGTTATTTATTTTTTATAACTTATCTTATACTATCATATATATTTTTATCATTATTTAGTTTCTTCATAAACTAAAATATATAAGTAAAAAATTCAATAATAAATTTATTCAAGTGATCTTTAACTTTTGATTAGAGGTCTTCAACTAATTCAATAGATTCATACTTTTCACAGCTTGAGGAAGATTCTTCTAGAGGATCATTATCAAGAGTTTTGGAAGATATATTAGTACTTATATTATTTTCTAATAGTATTGAATACTATTTTACATTCTGTATAGATAAAAACATTCTTATATTCATAGATTATCTCTTGATAAAATTATTTAGGGGTTTAGTAGAAACCACTATATCACCTTTTAAAGGGTACTAAATATCTTCTTAAAAACTAAAATTATTATATTAAATATAAAGAATAAGGAAATAAAATAGATATAGTCATAGGGAACTTGGATTATCTCAAATACCACCTGAAATTCCCCTATAGAATCATTCTGTCACTTTAGTAGTGGGGTGGGGTGAATCAATGTGACCCTATTTCACCAAATTCTATAAAATTTAAATTTAACATCTTACTTATTGAATCACTGTATCAATTAAGTTATATGTATCTGATTATGAATTCACAATACACAACACCTCATTTATATTAATAAAATTAAGAGAAAAATAAAAAATATTTTTAAATGATTTGATCCCAATATGGGTATCTACACTATCCTATGTTCAGGTCTAGTATAAGACATAGATTTTATCACTAATAAATTACAATGATTATAAAATGTGGGAAGGTATCATCCTTAACTAAAAAAATTTCAAGTTATTTGAATGTATTATACATATACCATGGGATAGTATCATCCTTGATCCAATTCTATCTCACTATAGTATCTATCACTCGATATCCCTATAATCTCATGAATTTTTTGGGTAAGATTATATTATATACATCCAATATTTAATGACATTTCTTACATAATATTAAATAATATATATAATATGATCTAGTATGTCACTACATCAATTGGTGATATCTTAATCTTCAACAATAGTTCTTTGAATATTAATACATAAATAGATACCACAATACACACATCAACCTTGTTGTCTTAACTCAATCTTATAATTATTAATGCATATAGGGAAAAATTTTCTTCATGTTAAATTATTCCTCATTCATCTTCAAGAGACTTTAACAATACAATACATATTTATTTAGTAGTATTTTTGACCTTAATAAACTCATTTATTCATCTTCTTCCTCAGATTATATGATATATAGATATCATAGGTTAGGATTTTAATCCTATATATTTTTCTTCTTCTTTATTATCTTCCACATTCAACAAAAATAGGGTATGCAACTAAAAAAACTCATCGCCCTCCTCATCCTCCTATAATTGTTATTTTACCTTGATACACAACATATTTAGAAGAAAATAAGATTTTATTTATTTATCCACTCCTAACTACTATAATTATTCTTCTTATATACTATATACATATAATACATGATTATTATTTCTATAATTTGAATATA
Source organism: Viscum album (assembly GCA_963277665.1). NCBI lineage: Eukaryota > Viridiplantae > Streptophyta > Magnoliopsida > Santalales > Viscaceae > Viscum > Viscum album. The sequence continues at coordinate 282,114,395 of OY728151.1, read as the reverse complement.
GAAATCCCATTGTATTTGGAACTATAATCTTATCATTAATTTCATTTAGCAGAATCATATGGTCCTAATCACCATGAATTTGTAATATTCTCCTTTTTATAAACTCGTATTCCAAAAAAACCCATCATCTCATTTAAACTCAAAAAGTATTTTTTCATAAAATTACTCCACCTTATATCACCATTAATGATGGTCAAATAATTGTATCTGAAAATTTCAGAATAGCAGATAAGTGATTTTCTCAACAGTCACCATTTAATTATCCATTTATCTTTGATTGAATCATTTCTAACACTCCAACATCATTGTGATATTTAACATTTTAAGTCCAACACAACATTATTTTACTTTATTAACAGTTTCAATATCCTTCTAGAATTCTGAATTTATTTCTAATAGATAACCATTACTATAGGATCGAAATATGATGTAGATGCTCAATATACAAGAGGGGGGTGGGAATTGTATGCTTTAAATTTTTTTGGAACATTTAAATATTGTATAAAACTTTAAATTGTTTAACAATTTTAAACATGTAAATTCACAAGACCTCTTTGTTCTACAAACTTTCTAGATTCCAGAAATATGGTTCTGGAAATAAAACATAAGAGAATTTTACAAGGACAACGATTATACCTAAAAGCAAATAGAATCTTACTAATCAGATTATACAAGTATAAGAAAGTATAAAATAGTTATACTTTCCTTAATAATCAAAATACAGTTGAAAAAAACTTGAAACAATACAAGTAACAAGTATATAAACTTTTAACCCAAAGAGTAGGGTATCCAATAACCTTGGATAAAGGTCCCTTGATTTATACATTCAATAAAGTCTATCTTACCCACACCAGGGTAATCCCTTGATAGGAATATCATAGTCTGTCTTTCTATCCCCACAATACCTCAAACTTCAAGGTAGTAAACACCTCTATCTTCCTTATCAAGGAAGTCCTCAAACTTTAAGGTAGTTAGCACCTCTGTCATCCTATCCCCAGAAGCCCTCAATTGAACAAAACAACAATTGCAGTCGCCTGAAGCAATATGAACAAGATTTTTAGTATGCACAAGGCATGAGAGTATCTCTCTCTAGAAATAACTTCAACAACATTTGGTTTCTAGAGTTATCAACTTTTTTTTTAAAAGATAACGTTGTGAGCTCGTTCAAATGAGATCCTATTTATAGTAATTTTCCCAATGGTCGACTCCCTCCTCCAATGGTCATATTTTTCCTTGAATCTCGGAGGGACCTGTACATGTGTCACTCAAACAACAGTTGGTTAGGAACAGAATGCACGACATTGTTTCATAACTATAAAAAGGGTAAGTAAAATATAGTTTCTCTATAAAATATATTTTTTGGAGTCTAAGGAATAAAAGTTTAGAGTCTAAGAAGAAAACATTCAGAGTCTATATTACATGGATATTTAGATTCTGTTTTCCAAGGAATTCGAAATCATATTTTTGTAGACTTAGGAGTTTGAATTATGAGGAATCCCGAGTTTTAATTCTAAGACATTCAGAGTCTTAATTCTAAGAAATTCGAAGTCTGAATTTTAATTAATTAGATTTATGAATTTGTAGGAATTCAGATGAATTAATAGTATGAATTTTAGAGAATTTGGAACCTGAATTTTAGAGAATTCAGATTCTAAATTTCAGAGAATTCGAAACCTGAATTTTATATAATTCAGATTCTGAATTTTAGAGAATTTAGAACCTGAATTTCAAAGAATTTAGATTCTGAATTTCAGAGAATTCAGATTCTGAATTTTAGAGAATTCAGAACTTGAATTTCAGGGAATTCATAACCTGAATTCTGATCCTGAAAACATAATACTCTATATTTAATTATTTATATAATTCTGAGGTTTTAGAAGTGAATTTTTTTTTCACTTAGGAATAAAAAGATTTATATTTATAGAAACTAAAATATGAACAATAAAAAATTGGTAAGGATAAATTTTCCTTGGGGAAGAGAAATTTTCCTTATTAAGGAAAATCTGAGTAAAAAGAGAATTTCCTTGAGGAAGGAAAATCTTCCTTAATATAATAAATTTTCGGGAAAATAAAATTTTCCTTGAGATAGAGTGTTTGTGATTTGAAAAAAATAAAGGAATGGAAAATTCATAAGGAAACTTTATTGACTCAACAATATCCTTCTTTTTTGTAAAGCACAAACATCCTTACTAAAAAGAATATCATAATGAATATGACTAAATCCCCATTAGTCTTTGAAATCTCTAAGGATCATATTCTTGATTTCTTGAATGATATTTTGTAATTTCTTGCATATGAAAATCTCCATGATAAAAACTCCTTAGATTAACATCCCCTTAGGAAAAATTCTTCTTTACATAGTATTATTTTTTTGACATTCCTTTCTCCCCCTTTGTTATTTTCAAAAAGGAATAAAGGGAATGGAAATGAAAATATGGTACCTGAAATATTAGTACTAAACAAACAAATATATGAAGTGCAATGAAAATTTCACTAATATTGGAAGAATGTGTACAATAGGGAAATACAACAAAAGATCGAATTTGAATGAAATTAGCCCTCTTTCTCTTTCGACAACAACTTCTTCACAATAGTCTTGAGCTTCTTGAGTTCCTTGTGATCATATTCCATGATATTGAGTAGCTAATATTGATCTTCACTTTTCTTTTCTAAGGCTTTAATTCTTTCTTCCTAAGCATTAAGAATATCAGCCTAAGCCTCCAAGTCTTCTTCTTGTTTAGAAGGTTTTTACTTAGATTCAATTCTAAGATCCCTTTCCTTCTTCCAACTCTAAGTAACTAAATACAATTTCCCATTCAGATCTTTCAATTCTTGCTTCCGAGTAGTTTCTTCAAGAGGTATCTTTTCTTCAAAATACTTGGTGAGATCTTTGAACTTAGAATATTTGGTTTCAAAAGCATCCTTGACATTATCTTGAAACACATTGAGAATTCTCATCTCTTCAATAGTTTTCCTTGACTAACTAGAAATATTCTTGTATGATCTTTTATGGGATTTATAATTAATGATTTTTTTGAAATCAGCTTCAAGTTTGACACACTTATCCATCACCATGGATACTGAATCTGTTTTCTGATTTAAGGAATACTAAAGTATTTGGAATCTTGAATCTATTCTAGGAAATAATGGAATAGTACCTACGAGCTTCTTCAAAGATTAAACAAAAAAGTCATGGCCAAGAGAAGATGATTCTGAATTCGAATTCTTCGTTGATGAGGATTCCTTTTGAAGCACACAAGATTTCCTCTTTGATGAAGCACCCACATATTTCTTACTGACCAAAGACTTGGTAGGGGTATCAACTATCACCTGCTTTCCCATATCTGTTCTTGAAATGATTTATTCTTGTTTAGGTGATTCATTTTCACTATCTGATAGCTGAAAAATATTATCATAATCAAATTCTTCCTTCTCAGATCATTCCTCAACACCCTCTAGCTATATGAAATCCTGATTGCTACTTTCTTCTTCAAATAATTTATTTACTTCTTCCTCACCCTTCTTGTATTTTCTTAGGGTAGTATGTTTTGAAGACTCAGCTTCTGATGTTTGGATTGATAACTTCTCAGAAGGACTCTTGTTCTCATGATAATCTTCTACTTGATTTAACATATCTTTAGTATCACCACTCCCTTCTTTTTCTTCTTCCACTTCTTCTTATTTCACTATTTCTTCTTCATGATCTCACTTTGGAATCCCGAACTTCTTTCCCAGAGTCTCTCGGATTGATTCTACTAAAAAGGATTCAAGTACCCGAATTTTCTCAGAAGATTTCTTACCATCCTCAAGAAGAGATTGTACTATCTCAACCTCATAAATATTCTTCTTTTTCTTCAACTCTTTTTTTTGCTTCTCAAGATCTTTCGCATCCTTTTCCTTTAAGGATTTTTCCTTAGTAGGGTCCAATCCAAAATTAGGCTCCCCTTATTTTTTGTTTTTCTTATCCTCTCTCCATTTTCCAACTACCTCATCTGGATTAGATTTTTTCTTCTTTGACTTTGGTGGTGCAGATTGAATTTTCTTCGAAATAGAAACATTTTTTATCTCTTGAATTTCCTTCACTTTCCTCTTCCTACCACATTTCTTGGAGGTTTCAGCTACAACATGTTTCTTTGATAAAGCTTCAACTTCTTCATTTGATAAATCATAAAACTCTCCAGATTCACCAGAAAATATAATTTTCATTCTCCTTAGAGTGTCATTGCTTAGAAACATTACAATAAAATTTCTTGACTTCGATTTGCATGAAATTTTCATTTATTCTAAACAAGAAACAAGGATCTTTGATAGAATTTCCGGATACATGATAATATGAGACTTCAGATTTCAATTCTTGATATTATCATTCGTAACAAAAATATACTTAACCAGATTAAGCTTCCATAGGTTCAATATAAAATCAAAAACATATATGTCATGACCCATCCCAATGGGGCCCGTGCTGTGACTCCCTAAGCCCACCTCCAATAGCCCAGGGGCTGGTGACTAGCACCAAGTAGGCATATTACTAACATGGGAGGAATTTATTAAGAACCTATACACACACACATATCTCCAAGCCCACAAATGTTGAAATGTAAAAACACTAATGAACTAAATGAATGCATAGAACTAAACCCAACCTATAGTGTACGACGGAAGGTAAAGTACTGAAAGTAAACTGGGCCATACTACAAGCCCACCAAATCAAGAGTCTAAAAACTACAAAGTAAAACCTGTAAACACAAAGAGGTACTAGGAATTCTGCTCATAGCTGTAGGAACACCTTGGCCTATAGGGAACTCAGAAATCTCGGTCTTGTCCTGGTCCGCCCTAGACTATGTCAAAAGGCTGCTCGTCTGCACAAGACATGACACGTGGAGGAAAAGCTCGTACAGGGGTGAGTATAAAAATACCCAGTAGAGGACCCTAGAAAACACAAATAAAGTACACAAAGGAAAGGCACAATCAGTGCTACACAGTATATGTCTACTAAGCATATAATAGGAGATCAAAATCCAGATATACTCAAAACCCCGACCTGCGGTCTAGAGAAATGTCTCACAACCACATACCCCCGTTAGGGATTCAGTTCGAAGATTACATGAAGTACTCATTCTGGGAGAACACACTCCACGAGTCTGGTAGCTCTGATGATGTCTATTCGAGAAGTACTATTTCTCAGGAAACTTCATGAGAGGAAGTTACACTCATTATGGGAGACACAGTCATGGGTGGGAAGATCACAATAGATAGATACACTCATTACAGGAGACACACTCTTGAGTGAGAAAGATCACGATACACAGATGAGGATCACTGCTATGGCCATGGCAGATACCATGAATCATCCGAATTCACCAGATAGGTGGATTCACTAGCTAGGTAGAGGATCAACGCCTGATAGAGTTGTTCACGTCAATGACTAACTCTACCTAGGGTCAGGAATGGATAGAGGATATCACTCCAGGCCTCTTAGAGGGATGCCGACTCTATCACATAAAGTCCTGCTGAAGGGATCATACTCCTGTAGAAGGAAACGATGTCTGACCTTTAGGGGAACTATAATAAGTGGAACTAACCCAAATGAAAGGTTTCCATGATATAGTGAACAAGTGGACCAAACCATTTTCCAAAAAGTACACGACATGTTGAAATTTCACACACCCTATCTTCATATCCCGGGTACTGCCCGTGTACAACGGCCTATGTCGTAAGGCTATTCATGTAGAAAATTCAGTACACAGCGTGTGGTATGGAGTACACGCCGTGTCCAAGTCATCCGAGGTCGGCTCTGTGTATGAGGCCGTGTGCCCGTACACGACCTCAACCCATGTGTGCCAACGCATGTATTGGGTACACAGGGCGACCTGCATTACTATCCTCACCTGGCCGTGTGGTGGAGTACATGGTCGTGTACTCCATCTGGAGTCCTTTTATCCCCCATATACACGCCGAGTCCCACGTAGCCGCCTCTTCCATGCTGTGTAGAGAGTACACGCCATGTTTCAAAGCCGTGTAGTCGAACCCATGTATGTGTACTTTCCAAGATACACGTTGACTTCGGGTAAGGTCCAACACGCCGTGTGACCTGGGTCACATGCCGTGTGATTCCTATCTGATGCATGAAACCCTAGGCACCACTGAGCTGGTCCACACGACATGTTATTCGGAGATACACACTGTGTATTCTTTAAATTTCCAGAAACACGAACCTCCACCGTCACGCCTTATGTGATGTCTTGATCATCGATCCGGCTGTCCGATCCCCATGAAACTCCTAGGTTTTGGTTTCCCCGACACCAAGAAGCTGATTTTGTTGTTTTCAGACCTTTGATCGGCTCTGAAAACATGCAACGATCCGCTCGAACGAAGAACTCTCGAAGAACGTCCCTTCCTGATCTGGGTTGATTCGTCATCCACTATCGTCGTCGCACCTCTGTAAGGTCGTTGTGGTGTCAAATCTTCAATTTGGGATAGTTGCGTCCCAGAACATATGTACAACGATCCGTTGTTCCTTGCCCTGCAAAGAATGCATGAAGAAGAGAAAGTGGAAGAAATCCAATGAACGAATCGAGGAACGAACCTCCACTGTCATTCGTCATGGCGTTGATCCGCTCCCGTTAGTAGGATTAAATGGAGAAGAATCAAACAAAAACAATTCAACATGTATCAATTCCTCGAATCATCCTAATATAACCCTCTCAAAAGAATGTACGAATCTACAGATCAACTTGTTCATGGTTGATCCACCTTCGTCATTTAAATCAAAAGTGGGGAAAAAAATTTAAATAAAAAACCCCTACCTCAACTGTGATTAATCACTGATGAAGGGGCCGTGCTACCATCATCATCGAGATCCTCCAGCATCATTCGCGTAGCAATTCTCAACTTCTATTCTTCATCGTTCTTCGTTGAGAGTTTGCTTCAAAGCTCCACAGATTCTCCAGAGTTTCCTCTCAATCCTTGACAATGAGAAACATTCTATTATCCCAATAAAAAGGGAATTGTGTTTGGAATTCAAAATACGCTGCGGTATTAATGAGTCCAGCTTACCATTTATGATTCATTATGACATGACATTTATTAAAGAAACAGTTTCCTCGTCACCATGATGCAGCGGATGTTTCCATATAAAATAAAATAAACTTTGTGAATTTATTTTATTTTATTTTACTAAAAACATATGATAATTAACTTTTTCCCTCGACCCATGATGGTTGAGGTTAGACTTGTTATTAGGTAAAGTTGTCATCTCAGATGCAATGTTGCCCTCAGATTTTTAATTCAGGCATCCATTTGGAAACTGCCCCAACCGCGCACATATGCTGACTCGCATGACTTAAAAAAAGTTCAAACCACCATTACGGGCTTTACTGAGCCTCAGAATGATGTGCCGTCTTTGCACCCGGTCTCGAAATAATTCTATATAATAATTAAAAATAACACATAGAAAATATGAGACATTACATTCTCCCCTCCTTGTGGCTTTGCATCCCCCAAAGGCCAAAATAAAGGCTAATCAAAAAGATGTGGGTACTGGGCACGGATCTGAGCCTCCCGCTCCCATGTGTTCTCCTGAAAATTCCCGTGCTGACACTGGATGCGCACTAGGGGAATCGATCACCCACAAAGGATCCTCTCCTACCAATCTTCGATCTCCACTGGGTACTCAGTAATGGTCACTCCATACTCGATGTCCAACTCGCCCCAGTCAATGACATGCAATGGGTCATGCACGTACCTCCTCAGCTGCGACATGTGGAAGACATCATGTACCCGATGAAACTATGGTGGTAGAGCTAGGTGGTATTCCAACTCGGCAAAGTATCTGGAAAGGTCCCATGAACCTCAGAGATAACTTTCTGCCCCGACCAAATCTCTGTAACCCTCGTCGAGGTGAGACTAGAAGAAAGACGTTGTATCCCTCTTCGAACTCCATAGGTCTTTGTCATATGTCAGCATAAGACTTCGACCGGCTCTGTGCAGTCTTCATCCGCTCCCTGATGATCTGCACCTTCTCGGTGGTAGCTTGCACCAACTCTGGACCCATGAGTGCTGACTCTCTGAGGTCTATCCAGCAAAGTGATGACTGGCAGGGTCACCCATACAAGGCCTCAAATGGTGCCATACCAATGGTGGAGTGATATCTATTGTTGTATGAAAACTCCATCAGTGGTAGGTGGTCCTCCCAACTATGACCAAAGTCCAAGATACAGGCTCGCAACATATCCTCTAGAACCTAAATGGTCCTCTCTATCTGACCATCGGTCTGGGGATGGAACACCATGCTCAAGCATAGCTGAGTCCCAAAGGCCTCCTATAATCCCTTCCACAACCAGGATGTAAAACAGGAATCTTAGTCCGAGACTATTTTCAAGGGGATGCCATGTAGTCTAACTATCTCCTGCATGTAGAGCAGTCCCATGATCTCTACGGAACTCCGCTCCCTGATAGCTAGGAAGTGGGTCAACTTGGTGAGTTTGTCAACGATCACCTAGATGGAATCATGCCCCTTGGACATCCACGGTAATCCGGTCACGAAGTCCATCGATATTCCATCCCACTTCCACTCTAGAAATTCCAGGTGGTGAGATTCTCCGACTGGAACTTGGTGCTCAGCCTTCACCTACCGGAATGTAAGGCATCGAGAAACGAACTCTACTACTTCCTTCTTCATGTCGGATCACCAGAACTATCATCGGAGATCCCGATACATCTTTTCCACTCCAGGATGTACCACCAAGGGGTATGTATGAAACTCCCTCAGGACCTCCTCCTACAATGCTACCGGTACAATATTGCAACCTCTGAAAAGAATTAAGTGCTCCCCACCTTGTGAATATCCATCAAGAGCATGTCCTATGGATAACTGAGCACGTAAAGAATTATAGTTGACATCCCCAAGCTGCGCTTCCCTAACTCGTTGTATGATTTTAGGGGTGTCAGTCATCGACTGCAAGTAATCTGCATCCTCCCCATCCATGAAGGATAACTGCAACATGGCTAACTGCTCTGTCACCTCATTCAACAATTGTGAGCTCAACCTTCTTCTAGGAGAATCTTCCACCTTGTTCCCCTTCCCCGGAGTATAGATGATCTATAAATCATAGTTCTAGAGGAACTCTAGCCAACGCCTCTACCTCATATTCAAATCAGTCTGCGAAAATATGTACTTGAGGCTCTTGTGGTCAAAGTAAATGATAAATAGGTCACCCATTAGGTAGTGCGCCACATCTTCAATGCGAAGACTACCACAACCAAATCGAGATCATGGGTCGCATAGTTCTACTCATGAGGCCTAAACTGAAGTGAACTATAAGAAATAAATGCCTGCCTCTACATCAGGACACAACCAAGCCTGGTCCCTGCTGTGTCGCAGAAAACTATGTACTCGACACCCTCCTCTGGAAATCTCAAGATTGGGGTGCTCGTAAAACCCTATCTCAACTGCTTGAAATCCCACTGACACTTCTCCATGAATACGAAGGGTTTCCCCTTTATGGTCAAGGATGTCATCAGTGCGGATATCTAGGAGAAATCAGGAATTAATCTCTGGTAATATCCTACCAACCCAAGGAAGCACCACACCTCTGTCACACTCCGAGGTGGCTCTCATGCTAACACAGCCTCCACCTTGGCTAGGTCTATAGCTACTCCATCTTCTGAGATGATATGTACCAAAAATTGGACCTCCTAAATCCAAAATTGGCACTTTGAGAGCTTCCCATAAAGCTAGTTCTCCCAAAGTACATCTAGAACCATCTGCAGGTATCTCGCGTGCTCCTCCTCTGATGCTGAGTACACAAGGATGCTGGCCATGAAGACCCCTCCAAACCAGTCCTAGTACGGCTGGAAGATTTGGTTCATCAGTACCATGAACACTGCGGTGGCGTTCATCCCACCAAAAGGCATCATCAAGTACTCATAGTGACCATAGTGGCATCTGAAAGCTGTCTTGGGTATATCCTCATCCCGTACTCGTAACTGGTGAAAACCAGATCAAAGTTAAACCTTTGAGAACCACTATTCCCCACTTAGATGATCGAAGAGGTCGTCGATTCTTAGCAGTGGATACTTGTTTTTTACCGTCACCGGGTTCAGGTGCTGGTAATTCATGCACAACCTCAAACTTTCATCTTCCTTCTTGTAAAAAAATACTGGGGCCACCTAGGGTGAAACAATGGGTTTCACGAAACCCATGCTCTGCAAATCCTCCAACTGCACCCTCAGCTTGAAAAGATCAGCATGATCCATCTGATATGCTGATGAAGAAATTGATGTCGTCCCAGGGTGTAAGTTGATACAGAAGTCGATCTCCCAGCAGGGAGGTAGTCCTGGAACCTCTTCGGGAAATATGTCCTCGTAATCCGCCACTACTGTTGAGAACTGAGAGCCCACAACATCCACTGCTCTAAGGTTAAGGCTATACAAATCATGAGTGATTGGCTACACCCTCTTATACATAAGCCCATTCTGTGCTTCCTGGGTTTCCCTTTCTCTAACAAAGCAAAACCTCGTCCCATAACTACAGACACACCGCACTCTTTGCCTAAAATAGTCAATCTGGGCATGGACCGAAGATAACCAATCCATACTGAGAATGACGTCGTAAGGCCTCGACACTACCACCAAGAGGTTTCAACCGAAACTCTCACCTCTAAGGGAAAGATCACATTGTCTGCAGAGGTGCGTGATCATTGAGTCTCCTCCCATAGGTGTCTCCAAGCATAAGGATTGAGTCAACGGTTCTACCGGAATCTCAAGGTTTCGCACAAGACATGTGGATATGAAGGAATGACCTAAACCTGTGTCTATAAGTATGACATATAAGGTAGAAAAGACACATATCATACCTCGAATCATCCCTAGAGTCCCTGGGTCGTACACCTCAACCGCATGCAGCTGTCCCCATCCCTATCCCCCAACTCCATGAGCCTGGTGCGGACCTCCTGGGGTTGGTGGTGGAAGTATGTTAAAGCGTCTGCCACCACCCTCAGCTCTCCCATCTCCTCTACCACGTCTGCCTCTTGGCGGGTCTGTCTGCTCCACTCTCTGCCTTTGCCTCATTGGTCAATCCACCACTTCCCTGTCAGCATCTCGATAGGTCGGACAATCTCTAGCGAGATATCCCCTACCATTGCACATGTAGCATCACTTCTCCCTAGGCTGACTGGATCCAACTTAAGAGCCCTGGACTATCGTTCCTTTATCCTGGGTCCTCCTATGATGCTTCCCATGTCCAGATCCCTGTTCCTAACATCAGCTCCCTACTGCCAGGGTCTCCGCACCTGTGTGCCTGCTGCTGACTGCCGTCGGCTGTCTCTGCTCCACCAAGAAGCTCTCGATCACCAAGGCCCACTCGAGAACTCTAGCATAAGTTGAAATTCATAGAGGCACGACACTATCTGGGATGCCCCATAGTTTACCTCCCTCAAAGGTTCGAGATCTGAAGTACTGATCCTTGAAAAAATCCATCAAGTATTAAGCGAGGTTGGTGAACCTTGATGAATAGTCAGCTACTATCAAACTTCCCTACTGGAGCTGAAGAAGCTCCTGGATGCGCACTTCTCTCAGCGTAACTGGAGATAAATCCTCCCTGAAGAGTTGCTCGAACTCCATACACAAAAGAGTCTCCTCGTCGTGAGTCTGAGTGGTCAGACACCACCATTGTCTCGCCAACCCCTGAAGAAGGATAGCTCCTAGGATCACCATCTGGTATGTTGGTTTCCTCACTAGACGGAAAACTATGGACACCACCTCAAGCTAGTCCTCAGCCACCTGAGGTTCAGGCCCGCCTCAGAACCTGAGGGGTCTCTATCTTTGGAACTCATGGAGCGCGTTAAGCTTGTGCTCCTCGTTGGTCGGTACTGCACATACCACATGCTACTCCACTGGTGGGGGTACAGCAGGTGCACCACCTGGTGGCAACTCCTGGGGAACTGGTCCCTGAATCGAATCCTCGTCACTGACGGGGTCATCCTCATGATTGCGCTGCTGAATCCTAGCAGGTATGCATCACGAAGACATCCTGTAATGAAACAATATGTACCATGGTTAATGATCATATCTGGATCGCTAACACAAAAGATATGGAAAACACAACCCACTCCTATATGATGCATGTACCATTATTTTACTTCCCAGTAACTAGTGTTTTCATGTACTGAGTCGAAAAGCAGGTTATCAGAGTCCTTGTGTATGGATACGTCAGCTGCCGCACCAACACTGTAGTCTTTGGCCGGAAAGCTGAGCTTGAAACACTTAACACGGTTGCCCCAAACCAATCTCACAGAATCTTGGTCCTAAGGTAGAACCAACCACCTCTGATACCACTCTGTCACGACCATCCAAGTGGGGCCCACACTGTGACTCCCCAAGCCCATCTCCAATTGGCCAGGGGCTGGTGACTAGCACCGAGTAGGCATATTACTAACATGGGAGGCATTTCCTAAGAACCTATACACACACACACACACACACACACACACACATCTCCAAGCCCACAAATGATGAAATGTAAAAACACTAAGGAACAAAATGCATGCATACAAATAAACCCAACCAACAAAGTACAACAGAAGGTAATGTACTGAAAGTAAACTGGGCCAGAATACAAGCCCACAAAATCAAGAGTCTGAAAAATGCAAAGTCCAACCTGTAAACACAAAGAGGTACTGGGACTGCTGCTTGTAGCCATAGGAATTCCTCGACCTGTAGGGAACTCAGAAATCTCGCTATTTTCCTATTCTTACCTAGACTCTGTCAAAAGGCTGCTCATCTGCACAAGACATGACACGTGCGGGAAAAGCCCGTGCATGGGTGAGTATAACAACACTCAGTAGAGGACCCCAGAAAACACAAAGAAAGTACACAAAGGGAAGGAATAATCAGTGCTACACAGTATATGTATACTGAACATATAATATGAGATCACAATCCAGATATACTAAAAACCTTGACCCGCAGTCTATAGACAAGTCGCACAATCGTATACCCCCGTTAGGGATTCAGTTCGAAGATTCCACGAAGTACCCATTCCAGGAGAACACACTCCATGAGTCTGGTAGCTTTGATTATGTCCATCTGAGGAGTAATTTTCATGAGGAAACGTCAGGAGTGGTAGTTACACTCATTATGGGAGACACACTCTTGATTGGGAATATCACGATAGATAGATAAACTCATTACAGGAGACACACTCCTGAGTGGGAAAGATTACGATACACAGATGAGGATCACTGCCAGGTCCATGGAGGTTACCGCGACTCAGCTGAATTCACTAGCTAGGTGGATTCACCATCTAGGTAGAGGATCAACACTCGATAAAGTTGGTCACATCGATGCCTGACTCTACCTAGGGTCAGGAATGGATTGGGGATCTCGCTCTGGACCTCTCGGAGGGATGCCGACTCTATCACAGAAAGTCCGGCTGAAGGGATCATACTCCAATAGAAGGAAACATTACCAGACCTTTAGGGGAACGATAATAAGGGGAACTAACCAAACAAAAAATGTCCAAGATACAGTGAACTATAGAACCATACCATTTCCCAAAAAGTACACAGCGTGTAGAAATTTCACACGCCGTGTCTTCAGACCCTGGGTACTGCCCGTGTACAGTGGTCCATGTCGTAAGGTTGTTCATATAGAAAAGTCAGTACACGTCGTGTGGTACAGAGTACACACCGTGTCCGAGTCATCCGGGGTTGGATCAGTGTACGCGGCCATGTGCCTGTACACGGCCTCAACCCATGTGTGCCAACCCGTGTATTGGGTACTTGGGGTGACCTACGTTACTGGCCTCACCTGGCCATGTGGTGGAGTACATGGTCATGTACTCCATCCCATGTCCGTGTATCCACTGGATACACACTGAGTCCCACATAGCCGCCTCTGCCATGCTGCGTAGAGAGAACACACCATGTTCCAAAGACGTGTAGTCCAACCCATGTCCGTGTACCTTCCAAGATACACGTCGAGCTTCATGGAAGGTCCAACACGCCGTGTGACCCAGGTCGCACACCGTGTGATTCCTATCTAACGCCTGAAACCCTAGCCACTACTAAGCTGGTCCACACGGTGTGTTCTTCGGAGATACACGCCGTGTATTCTGGAAATTTCCAGAAATGCGAACCTCCACCGCCGCACCTTCCGTGATGTCCCGATCATCAATCCGGACATCTGATCACCATGAAAATCCCAGGTTTTGGTCGCCGCGACACTATGAAGACGATTCCATTGTTTTCAAACCTCCGACCAGATCTGAAAACATGCAACGATCCACCCGTGCGAAGACCACTTGAAAAAGGCCCTTCCCGATCCGGTATGATTCATCATTCGCTATCATCGTCGCACCTCCCCAAGGTCGTTGTTGTATCGAATATTCAATTTGGGATCATTGCATCGCAAAATGGATGAGAAAAGATCTGTTGTTCCTCGCCCCGTGAAGAACGCAAAGAACGCACGATGAAGAGAAAGGGGAAGAAATCCAATGAACAAATCCAGGAACGAACCTCCACCATATTTTGTCACGGTGTTGATCTGCTCCCGTTTGTTGGATTAAATGGAGCAGAATCAAACAAAAACAATTCAACATGGATCAATTCCCCGAATCATCCCAATAAAACCCTATCGCAAGAATATAAAAATCCACGGATCAACTTATTCGTGGTCGACCCACCTTCATCATTTAAATCAAAAGCGTGGAAAATAATTTAAATAACAAACCCCTACCTCAACTAGGATAGATCGCTGAAGAAGGGGTCGTGCTACTATCGTCATTGAGATCCTCCAACCTTGTTGGCACATCAATTCTCAACTTCGATTCTTCATCATTCATCGCTGAGAGTTTTCTCCAAAGCTCCATGGATTCTCCAGAGTTTCCTCTCAATCCTTGCCAATGAGAAACATTTGATTATCCCAATAAAAAGGGAAACATGTTTGGCATTCAAAATAAGCTGTGGTATTAATCAGTCCAGCTTGCCGTTTCTGAGTCATTATGATGTGGACTTTATTAAAGAAACAGCTGCCCCATCACCACACTATAGTGGATGTTTCCATATAAAATAAAATAAACACAACGAATTTATTTTATTTTATTTTACTAAAAACGTCCAAAAATTAAATTTTCCCCTCAACCCGCGCCAATTGAGGTTAGACTCATTCTTAGGTAATGTCATCGTCCCGAACGCAATGGTGCCCTCAGATTTTTAATATGGTAATCTGTTTGGAAATTTCCACAACCGTGCACATATGCCAACTCACTTGACTTAAAAAATGTTCAAACCACCATTCCGGGCTTTATTGGGCCTCGGAATGATTTTCTGACTTTTCCCCCAGTCTTGAAATTATTCCATATAATATTTAAAAATAATACATAGAAATCTGAGACATTACAATATATATCACTTTTCTTCAGAGTATCTTTATCTCCTTTCATTGGAATGATAAAGCCTTAAACCCAAAGTTCAAGAATCCAGAAATTTGGTGAAAGATGAAGAATCATTAGAGTCTTGACTCCACACAAACCAAGTCACTCTATGACCTTATCTTTATCAAATCTTCCTTCAACATCAGGTATCCTATGTGAACAAAATTTATCTTCTCCTTCGTAAGGTATTCCAATCAGACTAGCTACCTTAGAATAAGAAATAGAGTAATTATTACTATATCTCTTGAGTGAAAATTTCTCTTTTCCTCCTTGATTGAAAAAATATACAGAATCATAGAACTCCACTAACAACTCTATAATCACCGGATCCTCTGTCTTGGGTTTAGATACAGCTATACTCTCCCATCCATTTAATTTGATGTTTTTTGAGATGATTGAATCATACTTATTAAAGAATTATGAGTCTACCAACCTTTCAGGATAAATATTCCATTCATAGATTTCATTTACGGTTGACATTTTTTTTGAGGAGAGGCTTATTTAGACATTAAAAACTAAAGAAGACCAGAGAAATTCAGAACGGTCTTAAGTAGGAAGGGAATAGCTTCAGCACGCAAGAGCTTGGGATTAGATATGGGACAACCATCAGGGCGTCCTTTATATATGCAATTGAAGTGACGTTTCAACTTCCTCGATTGATCCAATGGTTGAAAACTTCTTGAGAAGATCTAACGATTGAGATGATAGATGAAGAAGGATTTTGATAGATTCTGATATTTTGAGGTTTTTAAGAAAAACATTCGAATTTAAGGAAAAGTGAATCTGAAAATTTTGAAAACAAAATGAGAAATCCAACAAGTAAAAGATGATTACGAAAATTTAGGAAAGGAAACATACCTTTCATATTGATAGGAGGATTATTCTTAATAAGGAAAATTCTTCTTGAAGAACTTTAGATTCTTAAAATTTGATTATGAAAATTTTTAGATTACGAAAAATTTAGATTATGAAAAATTTTGATTATGAAAAATTTAACTATGAAAATTTTAACTTTGAAAATTTTTACTATGAAATTTTTTAGTATGATAATTTTGATTATGAAAATTTTAACTAACAAGAAAATGTACTCCCCCTATGAAAAAGAGTTTGTTACTATAAGGTGATAGGTTTCAACAAGAAGTTAATAAGAAATATTACCTTAAAGTTATCATTCCTAACTTCTGTTTAATGTATTGAAATCTATTGGATGGTATAGATTTTGTGAAAATATTAGTAATTTGATGTTGCGTTCCGATAAATTGAAGAATGATATATCCTTTTTTTTGTGTGATCCATAAGAAAGTGATTCCTAGTATCAATGTGTTTTGCACAAGAGTGATGTGTAAGGTTTTTAATTAAGGAAATGACACTAGTATTATAAAAAAAATTGTGTTTTGGTAAAACTCATACCATAGTCTGTGAGTGTGTGTTGCATCCACAATACTTGAGCACAAAAACTTCCAACTACTACATATTCATCTTCAGCAGTAGAAAGTGGTACTGAATATTCACTCAATATGGTTCGAGTTATCTCTTGAAGAATTCTATTTCTTCTTTCAAAAACACCATTTTGTTGGGGAGTTTTGGGTGCTGAGAAGTTATGAGTAATTCCTTTTTTAATACAAAAAGTTTCAAAATCATAATTTTGAAATTATCCTCCATGATCACTATGAATAGTTATCAATGGAATGTTTTTCTCATTTTTAACTTGGGCTCTATAACTTTTGAAATAAGAAAAAGTTTCAGATTTCTTGGTTAGAAAATAGACCCACGTAAATATAGTATAATCATCAACTAAAACAAATACATAATATTTGACTCCAATGATTCTAGTTTGTATTGGACCAAAAAGATCCATATGTACTAACTGTAATGCATCAATAGTTGGGACTTTCCTAATTGGTTTAAAACTTGATTTATGTTTCATTCCATATTTAAAAGGATTAAACACTTTTGAAGAATCAAATCTACATTCCGGTAGATCCTTAACTAGTATTTTCTTAGAGAGTTTACATAGGTTGCTAAAATTATAGTGTCCTAACCTTCTATTCCATAACCAAGATTGAACTTCCATTGTACAGAGACAAGGTAGATCTTGGCTCCTAAGATCTTCTAAGTTTAGAGTGTAAACATTCTATTTCTTATGGGTAGAAATAATAAACTCTTCCTTGGAATTGTGTACTAAACACTTATCATTCCTAAAATTCACAAGGTAACCTTAATCACACAATTGACTTATGCTAATAAGGTTGTTCCTAAGACCCTTAACAAATAAAACATTTGAAATCAATGTTTTTACAAGAAATACAAGATTACCTATACCAATAATTTCTCCTTGAGCATTATCTCAGAAAGTTACTTTTCTTCCCTTCATCTTGATAATATTTTCAAAGATGTTTTTGTTACCAGTCATGTTTTGAGAACATCCATTATCCATGTACCATGTATTGCTATTGGTACTATCTTTACTTTCTTAAAGACAAGAGTGTTAGACTTTCAAAACCCAAACTTTCTTGGATCTGAAAACATCAAAAAGAAAAATTTTAGGAATCCACATTTTCTTTGAAAAATAAGCTTTATGAAAACCAAAAGACTGAGTTTTGTTTAAGGAACGACTTTTTTCCCAATTCCCACCACACCGACACTTAGTGCAGAATGGAGCACTTTGAGGTACAAAATAATTGTTACTAAAAATCAGTTTTGAATGAGTATAACCAAAACCAGCATTTTTCCTTAGAGGTCGAATTTAGGAATACATCTTATCAAAATTTTCCTTACCTAAGGTAAAAAACACTTCCTTAAGGAAAATATTTCTGACTTCAGTTTAATAACTATGTTTTTATCCTTAAAAACACTAGTTTTAGCACTAGAGTTAGGATCTAAAGCATTTTTCTTAGAAATCACTTTTTCTAGATCCTTATAAATATTATCCTTTTCAGAATTAACTTCCTCAAGGTTTTTTGAAATAATTTCAAAATCAAGGGTTTTCTTATAAAGATCTTTAAAAAGACATGATATTTCCTTAGTATGAATAGTAATTCTAGAATTTTCCTTATCAATATTTTTCTTGACTTTAGAATTTTCATTCTCAAGGAGCTTCATAAACCTAGAAACTTCATCATAAGTAGGAAAACTATTAACTTCATCATAAGAATATTCTTCATGTGAGGATTCAAAATATTTATAATCACAATAATTAGAGTTCAAGGATACATTGTTTATGAATTCAGTATTGTGTACCTTATCCATTAGATGATGATTTCCAATAGGTAGCTTGGATTATAGACAAAGATTCTTCTATCCAGAAGATTCACACTATGAGGATTCTTCAGAAGAGTCACCACCACTGGAACTCCAAGTGTCATTGGATTTCAAAACATTCTTATATTTATCCTTGTTGTACTTATTTCTATTCCTCTCAGAATGATTTTCCTTTCTATATATTTTTTAATCATAGGACAATCTGGCCTTATATGCCCTGCTCTTTTGCATTCATAGCAATTGACTTCCGAATCTTTCTTGTCCTTTCTTTCTTTCTTCTTGTATCTATACTGAAAGTCTTTCTTCCCAACTATCTTGTTCATCCTTCAAGAAAGATTATCTAGTTCATTATCAAAATGTTCACTTTCATTTGATTCAGATAAAACAGTGACCTTCTTCGACTTGGATCTAGTAACCCTTTCAGGAGTCTTGGATTTCATCAGATTTGAAGTAGTTGTAAAAGAAAAACTTCTATTTACGTTATTATTCTTATTTAGGTCAGCATCTCTTTTCATTCTTGTCTCATGTTGAAGAAGAGTTCCAAAAATCTCATTAAGAGTAATATTTGAGACTTTCTTATTCTCATAAACAGTTGTTCTCTTTGATTCCCACACATTAGGAATGATATCTATAATCTTTTCCACAAGTGCCTCATCATCTAAACCTTTTTCACCCATGGATTGTAAACTATTAACAATAGTCATAAACCTCTATTGTACCTTGCACACTGGTTCTCTATAAGGATATATAAATCCATGATATTATTCTCTAAGAATTGATCTTCTAGTTTCAATAACTTTGGAAGTTCCAAAATTAGTAACCTCAAATTTATTCCAAATAAAATTTGAAGCTTCCCAATAAGAAATATGGCTATATATATTCCTGGTCATGGAACACAACAAAGTATTGCATACCTTGTAGTTTAGTTGATATTTTTACTTTTCTTGATTAGAAATTTTTTTGACTTTCTTATCAGAAATATTTTATTCTCCAATAAGCATTACAAAGTTGTCCACTCCAATGTTACTGAAAAAATTCTTCATATGATCTCTCCAATATCCATAATCATTCCCATCAAATATAGGTGTCCTTTTAGGATTAAGATTTTCAATTGAACCAACATTCATTCCTTCCATATTAAAGAAAAAAATCATTCCACAAAATCTTGTTAGTAATAAAAGTTTGTAAACAAGGATAAAAATCCTAAACAAGGAAAAATAGATCAAATGAAACTTGAGAAAGAAAACATATATTTGAATATAATTATTTCAAAAACCTACATCTAATACCAATTATAGGATCGAAATATGATGTAGATGCTCAATATACAAGAGGGGGGGGGGGGTTAATTGTATGATTTAAAAATTCCTTTGGAACTTTTAAAGATGGTATAAAACATTCTATTATTTAACAATGTTAAACAAAGTAAATTCACAATACCTATTAGTTCTAAAAACTTTCTAGATTATGAAAATATGGTTCCAGAAATGAAACTTAAGAGAAGTTTACAAGGAAAAAGATTCTAACTTAAAGCGTATAGAATCTTACTAATTAGAGTATAAAAGTATAAGAAAGTATAAGATAGTTATACTTTCCATAACAGAAAAAATGCAGTGGAAAACAAACTTGAAAAAATACAAGTAACAAGTATATAATCTTTTAACCCAAAGAGTAGGGTATCCAAAAACCTTTGATAGTGGTCCCTTGATTTATAATTTTAAGAAATTATGTCTTACCCACACCAGGGTAAGACCTCGATAGGAATATCAGAGTCTGTCTTTCTATCCCCGCAAGCCCTTGAACTTAAAGGTAGGAAGAACCTCTGTCTTCCTTATCAAGGAAGTCATCTAACTTTAAGGTAGTTGGGACCTTTGTCTTATTATCCCCGGAAGCCCTTGATTGTACACAACAACAATCAGAGTTGCACGAAGAAAGCTGAAAAAGATGTTCAGTACGAACAAGGCATGAGAGTATCTCTCTCTCTAGAAATCACTTCAACAGCATGTGGTCTCTATAGTTATCAACTTTTTTTAAATGTTAAAATTGCGAGCTCGTTCAAATGAGCTTCTATTTATAGGAATTTTCCCAACGGTCAGCTCCCTCCTCCAACAGTCATATTTTTCCATGAATCTCGGAGGGACCTATATACATGCCACTCACACAAAAATTGGTTATAAACAGAATGCAAGACATCCTTTAATAATTATAACATGAGTAAGTAAAATATGGTTTCTCTATCAAATATATTTTTTCAAAGTCTATGGAAAAATAATGTTCGGGGTCTAAGAGGATAACATTCGTAGTATATATTACATGGATATTTGGATTCTATTTTCCAAGGAATTTGGAGTCTAAATTCTAAGGAATTTGGAGTCTGAATTCTAAGGAATTCCAAGTTTGAATTAAATGGAATTCGGAGTTTTAATTAAGAGGAATTTGGAGTTTGAATTCAGAGGAATTTAGAGTCTGAATTTTAGATAATTCATAACCTGAATTTCATAGAATTTAGATTCTGAATTTTAGAGAATTCAGATTATAAATTTTCGATAATTCAGAACCTGAATTTCAAAGAATTCAGATTCTAAATTTCAAAGAATTCAAAACCTGAATTTCAGAGAATTCGAATTTTGAATTTCAGAGAATTCAGATTCGAAAATTCATAGAATTCATAACCTAAATTTTAGGGAATTAAAAACCTGAATTCTGATCCTGAAAACAGAATACTCTATTTATATGTATTTATAGAATTTTAAGGTTTTAGATGTGAAACTAAATTTTTCAATTAGGAATAAAATGAGTTAGATTTAGAGAAACTAAAATATGAACAATGAAAAATAGGTAAGCATAAATTTTCCTTGGGGAAGAGAAATTTTCCTTATTAAGGAAAATCTGAGTAAAAAATAATTTCCTTAAAGATGGAAAATCTTCCTTATTAAAATAAATCATAGAAAAAATGAAATTTTCCTTGACATAGAGTGTTTGTGATTTTCCAAACATAAATGAATGGAAAAGTCATAAGGAAACCTTATTGACTCAACAATTACATATCAATTGAAAGAGATTAATAATTCTTTTGTATTTCCTTGAAGAGTCCTAAATATCCCTTGAAATATTTAGGTGACTTTTACGAATACTCCTTTTAACTCTTATGTATACACTAGATGTTTAGAGTCACTCTTACATATCACAGTGTGGATCAGGTACTTTGTCAAATCTTATACCCTATCATTTCCCCTATATATCCCTTTAAACACTGTGATAACTCTTACGTATCAAAAAATTTACCTTTATGTATCATAGTTTAACTTAATTACTTTTTTAAATCTCAATTAATTCAGTGTAACCTTATGTTTCTTCTTAAGTATCCTTACATATTTCGTTTTCTTTAGGGAAACCCTTTTCTATTGGCTTTTCTACATGGAAACTCTTATATTTTTACTTTTCCTCAAGGGAAACCTTATGTATTACCTTTTACATAGGGATACCCTTCCATATTATCTTTTATTTAGATACATCACAATCAACTATTTTATATGACTAAAATTTTCAAAGTTACTCTTATATACTGTGTACAAATTTAGAATGATTTTTACATATAATTTCCTTTGTAAAATAATTTGATAATCCATAAATTTAAATTTCCATTACTTCTTACAATAATCTTTTAACATATTTAAATATTATTAGGGATTATATAGCCACTTTGGATTACATCAAATCACAAAAAATAACCTTAGGAATTTAATAACTCTTCTCAAAACATTTCATATCAATTATCAATGAATATTTTAGTATAAGTAAACCCCATGTGAGTATTTCCATGTTACTTTGAATGCCTCAACAAATCCAAATTTAAAATAAACCTTCTCCTTTAGGTAAATCTATGAAAATATCTCAAACTCATTATTCAACCACAATTTGTAACTTATGAATATATATTTCTATACACATCCAATGACAGAAAACATTAATAAAAGCGATCTATAAATAATTTAAGTTGAATGTCATCCCAAAAAACTATTAAATTTCCCTTTTTTCATCAAACACTTCATCACTCAGGGGATAATTTATCAAATATATATTAATTTGGTTCTTAATCATCACCCAACACATATTTACAACCATATTAATTATTGAAAACAAATACAATCATCACAACCCTTTAGTATCTTAATGATAGTATATAAGAACTTCCATTATCTTTAATTAAAGAAAAATAAGAACTCAAATATATTTATTTCAAAATTAAACAAAGAACTTTATTATTTTTAATCTATAAAAACATGGACTCAAATATCTTATTTTCAATGATAATTAATAGAGTAAATTTTTCTTTACTTGATATAAATATAAATACAAATACCAAGTATTTAATGTATCAATAATCTATCCCATATTTTTTACATAAAAAAATAATAAAAAATACTATTTAATTGATAATTGATAGAAAACATGTATTATTTCATTAAACACAAAATAATATATTAGTATTACACTCTGAAGAAGTTGAAAAAATTCAAATGATGTTATATCTCTATTTTTTAATGCAGAGCTTTGAAATATATATAATAATATTTTTAGAGCCATGCACTGAGATGACTTGAGATTCTGAGGGCTAGTGAGTCTGGAAATGATTTAATAAAAATATAAAATATATTGATATCACACACATGTAATTTTTTTTGAAAAAGTGTAATATCTCTTGAATATGGAATATAATGGAAAATTCGTGATAGTCGTTGAGTCCAAAACATGGGTTTTACTATAGGCATGACATAATATTGGTTGGTGTCAGGAGTTAGGTTGAGCTCCATAATGGGAGAAATAATTAAATAAATTTGTTAATTAAAATTCCTAACCTAATTTATCCACTATAAATATATGGTTATAGACAATTCATAAGGTTATCCACATAACCATGAGAATAGAGAGCAGAGCATGGATGAGCATTGACAGACATCATGATCATGAACTGAAGATCAGAATACTGTGATGATCTCCAAAAACATCACAATTTGAGGATATCACAAAAAATTATAATAATTTTATTTATTTATCAGTGATCAATCATAACCTGAGTTAGACTGTTTTATTTATTTGGATTTATCGTGTTTTGTTTTCCCATGTCAAATATAAACCAACTCACCTAACAAAAATAGTTCATGGGTCGATGGATGATTATGGTTGATATTATTTGATTATTTTTTGGTTCTTCATTTATCATTCTAATAGAAATTAATTGAGTCTAACTAGAACACGGCTGGGGTTCATTCCTCAATTGTGTTTTGTGATTTTTTCCCTATTTCATTGCATATTAATCGCCATCAATTTATTTGGATTGTTATTTGATGAATACCCAGTATTTGATCATTTCCTGACCATTATTCAGTGAAAAATATGTATAACATGGATGTAGCTCATGATTGTGGTTGAGAAAAAGGTGTGAAGATGATGTTGGGAAATAAGAGGTAGATTGAACTAAATTATAGGTTCTTTGGTTCACAATTTTTTGGTATTCAGACGATGTGGTGTGACTGAGGTTATTCCCAATTAGATTTGATTGTTAGATTCAGATGAGTGGAGATGGTGAGGCTTAGTTAATACCCAATTCGATTTTCATGGGAATTATTTATGCTGATAATGTAAAAAATAGGAGGACACATGGATTAAACATAAGATTAAAGAAAATATCACATACATAGAAGATACCCAAGAAACACATGTCGCGTGGGGTGTGTGGATTTGGTTCTAGGGTTTACACATAAAATAAAATATCACACACCACATGGTCCATACCACATTCCATGTGACCCAGTACTGGAGGTGCTCATTGTGTATCTCATATGATACATGGGCACAGGTAGAGTACATGGACATAGCCTGATACTTTGACATTGTCAATTATAGGGGCACAATCAAAACACAACATCATAACTAGATGTACATGGGCATGACTAGATGTACACTTTCATGGGAAGGTGGCATTCCAAGTGTCGATCTGACCTCTATATTCCATGCACACTTAAAGTACACTCCATGTATATGTAATATTACATGCCACGTGAGATGGAAATATAGGAGTGGACCCGAGTTTGGAAATACACATTGTGTACCTTATTAAACCCCATGTACTTTTTTTCTAGGGTAGTGTGAGTCCCTCTTTTTCTTTAGTCTAGAATATGTTTAATTGAGTAAGATCTCATGGTTCTTCCCTACAAGGTTACAATGTGGCATTATGTCCTCATCATAGGATTGTGATACACTCTATAAGTTCTATTTTTGATAGAGTTTGCAGTATCCCTCCATGAGGCCTAGAGTGTGATCCTTTATTATATATTTCCTAGGTAGGTTTCATAGTATCAACGTAACCACCATGAATAGGGTTTCGATCCCCTATCTAGCAGTTTGATATAGTAGGGTTGGTGTCATCCCTCAATGGTCCTTTTTGTGATCCCTATATAGGAAGCATAATCATTGAAGATACAGTGGGTATATCCTCACGAGGCTGGATGACCATGACTTCTTTGTTGATTTTCTCAAGTGAAAAAGTGTATCATGGAGTGAGTCCTCTTAGATGAGCATCACCTTGAAGCCTTGAGTAGATTCCTATAGCTGGAAGTATTGGTTGAGACCTCTCATGATTGGTTGTCTCTTATAAGTATATGTAGTTGTTTTTTATTATCATTTTGTATCATATCTTAATTGACATAACTTTGTATTGATGATTTTAATACTCTTAATTATTTATGCTTAGTGATTTTAGGGTGTCCTACTAGGTATCTTTATACTCACCCCTACACGGGATCTTCCTGAACATGTCATGTATTATGCATATATATGGTAGGTCATTTGATGATTTCCTAGGATGAACAAGAGAAGGTGAAACATAGTATTATGCTAGATAGACTGAGGTTCTTATTGGCGTTTCATTTGATAGTAGTCACCTCTTTCTGAGTTTGTTGTACTCTTGCAGTTTTTGATGGGCTTGTATTTGGACAATCTATCAATTTCAATACTTTTATCATACTATGATTGTGGGTTATAGATATATACGTGCATTGGTGTTAGTTATAAATTACATTTAGTATTTTATGGGATTGGAGATGTGTGTGTGTAGGTACCTTAGGGTAATGCCTCCCATATATTGGAAATGCCTACCTAGCTCTAGTCGCCATCCCCTAGCATATTAAATGTGGGATTTGGGTTGTCACACTTGGCTTATCACCATCTAGGTTGTCCCCGATGGGATGAGACATGAAAAAGTGGTATCGAAGAGAGGTTCTACCTCAGGACTAGAGTTTTAAGATTATCTGGATGAGAGAATGGATTGAGATTTATTGAAACAATATTATTGTATTTTGAGTTCATTTTTCCGGCCAAGAAATCCTATGTTGGTATGATGGAAATCATATTCATTCACTTGGACTATGATAATATGCTTATTGACTCAATACATATAGGTAATAGTTGTGTGGAAAACACTGGTACATGAATCATATAGGAATGGGTTGCTGTTTCCATTTCCTTGTTGAGTAAGCTCCCCAAATATAATCCTTGAACATTGTATGTCTTACTTTTTTTAGGATTCCTTAATGATTTCAATCAACTAGGATTCCAAAATGTGATCACGAGGATGATCTTCTGAGTGATAAGTCTTCAGTATAGGGGCCAATATAGGATGTAGTACCTCTTTGTGGTTTTTTAGTTATTCCACCCCCTATTGAGTAGTAGATTGTTCCAACAATACTGACTATGGATATTCATAGACTAAGTAAAATCCATTAGTTATAGAGGAAAAGAACTCTAAGTTTTCTAGGTGATACAAAACACTGAGAAACTGTGGACTGGATTAAGGTGATTACCCAAGTGTTATACCTTGTAAGGACACCTACAGATCAGATGGTGATCCTAGTGGAGAATCTTCATTAGGATTCCATCAAGAAATTATAGAGTCTGGTGACTCAGTTACATTATTGGGAATCTATCTCCAGGTTATATTTCAAGTGTCTCTTTAGGGTGTAGTTCTATCGATCCATGTTGTGATTAGTGTGCATTTTTGAGCTTCTATAGTTGCAGTAGAGTAGTATGACCATGTAAGAGTATACAACGAGGTTCAATATCCTTTCAAGATACTCTCTAAATATGGTTTGATATATTTTCTTCAAATTATGGAATTTTGAGTAGGTATAACACTGTGATACAAGGTATAGTGATATCTCTTTTCATTCTCACCAATACTAGAGTGCTTGAGTAGGATTTGGTATTTTAGAGATTTCAAGTAGAGAAAATGCCAACATCAAGTATTAGTAGTGGTAATATAGGAGTTTATACCTTGGTTTCTAGTAGAAGATTAAAATATAGAGATTTGGTCATGTGATAGGATTCATGAGATAATCCCATGATATAGGATTAGTGGTTTAGGGCTTTATGGATGGATTGATTTAGCCTAGATAGAGGAGGTATTTCTCTTGAAAAGGACCTAGAAATATTGCTACAAATTGTTTGAAATTCTATATATCTGATAGAGAGATGGTATATGGACCACCTAGAAAGAGACAGTGGTAGGACCATGAGAGATCCACGAGGCAATGGACATGGCAGAGGAGTAGTTAGAGCAGTAGGAGGTGACACGTAATTTGGTTTGTTTCCACCACCACTGCTAGGTGGTCCATGATAGGATCATAGAGCTGGTAGTCAGGGTTGAATAAATTAGTAGGAAATAATATACTACAAAGTAAAGGATCTAGGTATGATTATTGGTATGACATGTGTCTTCCAGTACTGATTGACTTAGGGATGATCCACTATTTTCTTTCCACTTATCTGGTTTAAGACTTAGAGATTCCAGTTGAGCCCTTGGCCCAAACCTTACTATTGGAGACTCCTACTGGAGATGACATAGTGATCACACACTTTTTCCAATTCCGAGACCTAAATCATTGAGGTTATATCTTCATATAGGGCCTATTTATGGTATTGATGAGGCCTTACAAACTCATCATAGGTATGGTGTGGCTATCCATTATTCATGTCCATATTGGCTATTTCAAGTAGAGGATGTGGTGTATCTATGGCGAAACATTGTGTTTTTCCATCATAAATGACAAGTAAAAATAAGAAGAGATGGAAAGGCTCATCTGGAAGATTATATAGCTGATTACTCTCCAGTTAGATAGTATTACTCTTGGAGTAGTGGATGCAATGTGATTTCATTTTTCTATAGTGGTGGCAGAGTATGCAGATGTCTTTCCTAAGAATGTTCTGGGGTTTTCTCCCCATTGAGAGATATATTTTTTATTTAAATACACGTAAGGACATCCCCAATATCTATTCCAACATATCATATGGATTTTTAGGGCTTCATTTACTGAGGGTGAAGTTAGAGGACTTGTTGATGAAGTGATTTTTGACACCCAACGTTACCCTTGACAAACCCCATTATTGTTCACCAAGAAGGAGGACGAGAGATTGTGTTTGTGTTTGAATTATCAACACCTAAACTATGTGACCATGAATATTAAGTACCCACAAACAATGATTTATGACCTCTTTGATCAGTTCAGAGGGAAATGATGGATCTAAAATATTGACATCATATCAAGCTATCACCATCTTCAAGTACGAGATGCAGAGATATTAATGATGAAATTATGATGTTGTTATCATAACTATGGGTATATAGTGATTCCATTCAGTATAAATAATTCCCCAACAGTGTTTATGGGACTCATAGACTAGATCATTAAACATTTATTGGATTAGTTTGTGGTGACATCCTAGTGTACTTGGTTTCTAAGGAGAAGCATGAGAGGCCCTTGTGGACGGTACATGATATACCCCAAGAGAAATAAATTAATGGGATGTTATAAAAGTATCCTTTATAGATTCAAGAGCTACACTTTATAGAAAATTTCATCTTATCATAGGGTGTAACAGTGGAACCAATGAAGGTTAAAAAAGTGTTATCTTGGGAGCCACCCAAGAGTGTGATGGAGGTGAAAATATTTCTTCGTTTGGTAGGTTATTACAAAAAAATCATGATTGATTATTCATGGATATCATAAAATTTTAATTCCTTGATATGGATGGGTAAAACATTAATTTGGAAAGAGAGATGCCAAATGGCCTTTTAGGAGTTGCGATAGAGATTGAAGAGTGCTCCCATCGTGATATTTACAG
This sequence comes from Viscum album, assembly GCA_963277665.1. Lineage (NCBI taxonomy): Eukaryota > Viridiplantae > Streptophyta > Magnoliopsida > Santalales > Viscaceae > Viscum > Viscum album. Next base: position 282,085,522 of record OY728151.1, on the reverse strand, counting down.
AGGAGGGTGTTGAGTACGGAATGTTCTATTATTCCCAATAGCCTAGACATGGTTGTGTTCTAATTAATAGGTAGGAAGTTATTTCTTATGGATCTTAGTAGTTTATACCTCATGAGTAGAATGACATGACCCATGATCTAGAGTTGGCAGTGATAGTCTCTGTCCTGAAGATTTCACGACACTACATTATGGGTGAGTGGTTTATCATCTATCATGACCATGAAAATCTCATGTATATATATATATTATATCAGAAGGATATTAAATTGATAAATAATCAATAGATAGATTTCCTCCAATACTATGAATTTGAGATAGTATATACCCATCCGATGGGGAATGTTGTGGAATATTCTATCAGTTGGAGATCTTGTATATTAGATGTTGGACAAGGCTTTAGATTAGTTAGGTTCATTAGAGTTTTCCATCATGGATGAGGAAGGTGAAGATTACCTATTGTTGATGGATCTCACACCATTGTTTATAAAACATGTTAGGGTGGCTCAATATGGTGGTATTGATTGTGAAACCTTGCGTTATTAGATATACATTGGACGTGCTCATGATGGATTTTATAAAGGTGGGGATCATGTTTTCTATTCAAAGGATAATTGATGGTACTTGTGATGTTTCATGAGGAGGTTACGTGTGAGTTTTATACACTCCCTTTGGTGATACATCTATGTGTGAAAAATATATACTAGAATCTCCAACATCAGCTTTGGTGGCCAATTATAAAGAAGTGTGTATTATAGTTTGTCTGTTAATACCTCACTTGTCAGTAGGTGAAGTCTGATATCTAGGTGCTAGAAAATTTATCTCAACCCCTTGAGGTGAAAGTGCAGAAGTGTGATGAGTTATCTATGAAAATCATGATGAGTGTACTATAAACTTCATGAGGATATGAATCCATCAAGGTGATCATAGAGCGACTCACCAAGTCATTCCATTTCTTAGATATCTAAGATAAGAGTTCAGTATGGATCTTGAGATTCCTCTACATGTAAGAGATATTCTAACTACATGATGTTACCTTGATGATCATTTCATAATGTGATTATCGCTTCACATTATGATTATAGAGAGGATTATAGGAGGAATTTTGGACATAGTTGCATTAGAGCATGATGTTTCACCCATAGAAAAAAAATTAGACTAAGAAAACCATTTAGGTTCTATAAGGAATGATTCAGGCCTGTGTGTTGGAATTGGGACATAGTTGGGAGGATCACCTACCCTTATAAGAATTTGCATAACAAATAGCTACTATTACACTATTGTTATGAAACCATTTGAGGATTTGTATAGACTACCCTATAGGTTACCACTCTGTTTTACTAGACTAGGTGAGTCAATACTCATGGTATCATAGTTTGAGGGAGATATGATAGAGAAGGTATAGATCATCCAGGAGTAGATGAGGACTGCACATAGCTGTATGAAATCTTATATGGACTGATAATATAGGCCTTTGGAGTTATATGAGAGTGAAAATTTATTCCTTAGGGTCTCACCTTGATGTGGATTATGAATATTTGGATGGGGTGGAAATTTATCTCTAGGATTTACTAGACCTTTCCAAATACTATGTAAGTTAGGTGGAATAACACTTGTCCCCACACCTGACCCTACCATAGTAGTTAGACTGGGTACATGATGTCTTCCACATGTCACAACTGAGAATGTATATGCTTGAACTGGTGCATGTTATTAACTAGGGTGAGATGAACATTGAGGATGGAGATACATTTTCAAAGTACTCAGTAGATATTGAGGACTAGAATAGAAGATCCTATGTGGGTGAGTGATTTCCTTGGTGTGTGTCTGATGGAAGCACATTAATCTTTAAGAGAGAACCTGGGAGTAGGATACATAGAAGCGAGCTCAGTACCCACACCTTTTTGAGTAGTCTTTTTCACTTTATAGGATAAAAATCCTTATTCTGGGGATAATTTAATATCTCTAGTTTTTCAATGTAATTCTTTGAAATATATCTGTCAATATTTTGGGTGGTAGGTGTTGCGATGATGCAAGATTCTGAGGCTCGATGGGAAAAAATTATTTTATAAAAATATTGAATATCTTAATATTACGTGCACATAGTTTTCTTGAAAAAGTGGAATAAATCTCAAATAGGGAATTGAATGGTAAATATGCAATAACCATTGAGTCTAAAATAGGGGTTTTACCCTAGGTGAAACATAATCCTGGTGGGCATTGGGTATTGGGCTTGAGTTCCACCATGGGTGTAATAATTAAATAAATTATAATAATTATTTAATTTTTTAATTAAAAAGACTAATCTAATTTACCCACTATAAATACACATTTATGGATAATTCATAGGGTTACTTGCATAACCCTAAAAATTAAGAGGAGAGCATGAAAGATCGCTGACGGACATTGGGATCATGGATTTACTACCGAAATACCTCAGGGATCACAAAAAACATCAGAGTTTAAGGATATCTCCAATGATGAAAAAGAATATTCATTATTCATTAATGATCGATCCAAACCCAAGTTAGGTCATTTTATATTTTTGGATTTATCCTATTTTGTTTTCCCATTTCAAACAAGAACCAATTCACCTAACAAAATTGGTTTTTCGGTTTATGGTTGATTACAATTGATATTATTTGATTATTTATTGGTTCTTTTTTCATCATTATAATGAGAAAAAATCAAGTCCAACCTAAACATGGAAAAGGTTCATTCTTAATTTGTGACTTGTGAATTCCTCTCCCATTTCTTTGGATGTTCATCACCATCAATTTATTTGGATGGAGGTTCGATGAATAACTGGTATTATATCATTTCATGACCACTATTTGTTGTAACAAATTGATACCATAAGTGAATTTCATGATCAAGGGTGTTATCGAGATTTTATGAAAATGATGGGAGATTATAGGTAGATTAGATTGAGTGAGAGGTTCCATGGTTCACTTATTTTTGGTATTTAGATGACATAGTGTGACAGAGGTGATTCCCAATCAGATTTGAGGACTAGATTCTAGTGAGTAGTGACTATGAGGCTCAATCAAGGCCTAAACTATGTTTCTTGGTATTTATTGATGGAGGTGGTAAAAAAATAATTAGATTTGTTGATGAACTATGGGATTGATGAAAATCCCACATTACATGACATTTACCCGAAGAACACAAGCTGTGTGGGGTCCCTATATGCGGTGAAATGGTTAACGCATAAAATAAAATATCAAACACCATGTGGTCCCTACCAAAAACCACATGAACCAGTGCTGGTGGCTTCACATTCATCCAAACGAATACATAGGCACATATATGGCTTGTCATAGAGGCATAAATAGAGTATATGAGCACAACCTAGTATTTAGACATGGCCATGTACACAGGTGTGACCACATCACACGAGCATGACTAGATTTACACAGGAATGAACATATGTACATAGGCACATGATGGATGCATGATAAGTGTTATCCCAACCTCTACACATCATGTAACCCTAAAGGAAATTCCATTTTTATGGTGGATTACATGCTGTGTGAGATAGTGAGACATGAGCATACCCATGGTTATCAAGACATTATATGTACACCTAGTAGACACCCGGTATTTTTTCTAGGGTAGTGTGTTATCCTCCTTCTCTTCATTATATCATGGTTTTATTTGAATGAGATAACTTAGTCCATCACTACAATGGTACACTGTGGCATTATATCATTGATATAGGATAGTGATCCCCTGTATGAGTTCTATTTCAGATAGAGTTTGTGGTATCCCTCTGTGAGTCCTGGGGTGAGATCCTATATCATATATTTATTAAGTGGGTATTTGTTATTGGTATGAAATCCATGAATAGGAAATCGATCACCTATCCAGCTATTTGACCTATCAGGGTTTGTGGAATCCCCCATTGGTCCTGGGTGTGATCCCCTATCTTAGAAGCGTAATCTTCAGAGATATGGGTAGTAAATTGTAGTGATTCTAAAAGAGAATGGCCTCTAAGTTGAGTTTCATTAGTGAAAATATTCCTCATTTATTGATTCCTCCTAGATGAGTGTTACCTTGAAACTTCAAGCAGAATATAATGGTTTATAGTATTGGATGAGACCTCTTGAGACTAGTTGTCTATTATGAGTAAATTGAGTTGTTTTTTATTATTGTTATTTATCATATATTGATTTAAATACCTATGTATTGATGAGATGAATAATATTGATGTTATATGCTTAGTGATTTTTTGGTGTACTACTAGGTATTATTATACTCACTTCTATTTGGGATCTGCCTACACATTTTGAATCTTATGCAGAAGACATGCCATTTGATGGTTTCCTAGAGGGCTGAAAGTAGATGAATCATAATGTTGGGCTAAAAATACAGAGGTTATTACTGGTGTTGAGTTTGATAGTATTTACCTCCTTCTAAATAGTTTAGACTCTTTTGTAGTTTTTTTGGGCTTGTATTTGGCCACATGATCTCTTTCAATACTTTTATCGTACTATGATTGTGGTTTATAGATGTATGCATGCTATGAGACCAGTTTTACTTTAATTTTGACATTGTATGGTCTTGTATAGGTGTTTGAGAGTACAGTTACCTTAGGATAATTACTCATATATGTGGGACATGCCTAAACAATGTCGATCAACAACCCCTGGCCTTTTTGAGGTGGGCTTGGGGTTTTCACACTCATCTTATCGATGACTAGGAGGGCCTCAATGGGTCTGGTCCCGAAAAATATTATCTTATTGTGTTGATATTGAATTTGAAGATATATTTACTTATTAGGTATAAAATGAAAACCTAATATACTCTTTTTAGGTGTGTATATCATATTTGGATATCCGATAAGGTTATTATATATTTAGTGGTGACAATTCCTAGTATTCTGAGCATTGGAATGGAAAATTTATATGTTGAAGATAGTTATGTTAGCTAATTTCTAGAGTAGTATTGGGTGATTTGTTGATTACATAGGTGGTTTGTAAACTCAAAAACCAATTACATGTGTATTCATACCAATTACATGAGAGTTATTTATTTAAAAATTCACAATCATTATAGTTTTCTTAATGATTTTACATGAGTATATTATTAGTTATCAAAACCCACTTAAGTGATCATTGTGGGGACCAAGAAAATTCTTAGAAAACATTTTTTCATAAAAAAATAAAAAAATATAATGTGTGTTCTAACCTACCAAGATTAAAAAATGAAAACTAATTTATTAGAATATAATTATAATTTTAAATAACATATAGTCATTATAACTAATGTTAATAAAAAATTATAAAAATAAAAAATATATGATGAGTATAGTTTATAAATCTCATTACTTATTAACAATAAGTAACATTATTATAAGAATCATAAAAAACACTTCTAATATCAATGAAATAATTTTATAGTATGAAATAAAAAATTTAAGAGGGAACCAAAATAATAGGAAGTATGAATATAAAGACTGTATTTGAGAGAATTTATAAGGATTCATGAGGGCATAATTACATGGGTATTGGTGGGGGAATAAGGCAATGGTTGTAGGTAATTGTTAGGTGGATATTTGTAAACTATTACAATTAATTATTAACTATTTGGAATATAATATTAAATGCACATAAATATATGTTATGAATTAAAAAAAAGAATAAAATTTTATTTGTTCTTTTCAATGTAATTAATATCTGTTTAAATGGGTTGATAATGTTTCTTTCCATGGAATAATTTTTTTTACTATATTTATAATGTTAATTTTATAATAAAATTTCTCTATATTAGAGTTTGTTTTTTTACAAAAAGGGATTTCAAATTAAGAATAAATATTCCTAAATTTGGTAACATGTGTAATTTAAAATATTAAGTGAATATTATAATACAACATTAAATAGTGAAATATTTTATAGATTTTTATAATGAAATTGTATTAAGAGGAAAAAGATAATGATTTTCAAAAATAAATTAATGTATATTAAAATTATTCAATTATTATAAAATAATAATCCCTTTTCTATAGAGTAAAAAAGTAGTTATCAAACTACATATAATGTTTACTATTGAAAAATTTATGAAAATATCACTTCAGTTCACCTATAAATACAAATTTATCAGCCTAGTAACCCTCACCCCAATTTTTTAAAATCATATTGATATTTATTTCTAAATATATTTCTTATTTATTTCTGAAATTCATATAATTTTTAAAGGGCTGAAAAGTAAAGTCATGTAAAATGATAGTCATGGAATTTATTGAGTTCTATAGACATTTTATTCATTTTCAATAAATGTGGAAATGATTATTTTTACCAAATAAATGTTTTTTAATTGGTATTTTTTTATTTTCATTGATTAAATAATATAGTTTTTACATCATGGTGTGAATATTATTTCCTTATTAATAATTTTAATTCAATACCATTATAGTTAGTCGTAGTGGTTATTGAGGTAGTTATGTTTTTATTTAAATAAGGCAATTATTGTCACTCTTATCACCACTTTATATCCCTCATATATATTATCTTGGTTTTGGGTAATTTTCCATATGTTTTTTAGTGATGGAAAGATCTTGATAGAGTTTGGACGTAGTGACACATGATGGACAACATCATACCAAAGTGTACCTTTCATTATTTATAAGAAACTCCATCGACATATAAGTTCCTCTAATTAAAAATTTCATTATCTCATACCAGTATTGGTGGTTTAATGTTCTCGATTATAGATTTTTACTTTTATGGTAATTGATATAAACTTATTATTATGGTGGTCTTAGGGGTATCATAAAATAAACTTGGTAGTATAAACAAACCCATAATATGTCTGGTTTATCATAAAAAATATCAAAATGATATAAATGAAGAAATAAAAACTAGTATACCTTCATCACTATGAATTCCATCACTATTGAAGACAATGAAATTCCCTTTATTTTGATCACCGAAGAAATAACCTAATAAATTCATCATCCAAGTTTATTACAATAGCCTTGGATCCTTATTCATAATGAGAGGACTCGTATTCTTCAAAGTTATTACAACACCTTCCTTTATGAATATTATTGAATAATTAAGAACTATAGAGAGATTTAAATTATGATTTCAAGCATCTTATTACATTATTATGAGGGATGAAATCCATTTTATATACTCACATCATTGAATTAAGAGTGTCAGAGCATCGACTAATATCTCATAGAGTCTAATAATCGTTACTACGCATTGAATATTTCATAATTTCTTGGACACTTAAAATAATTACACTATGATTTATAGACATTAAATAAATGAATCTCATTGATTCATAATCAAATTAGCCATGCAAGAAGTCATGAAATAATGAACACATGGGATATTTTATATCACATGCCCATCATACGTTATAATAGATTCTAATCATATACTATGATACGTGCATTTGTGTGAAAATATCATTGATTATAATTTAGAGATATCATAAAATATGATATACCCTATTTCATTGAATTTCCAAAAATCTTACAAATTCAATAAAATTCTATAATGACTTTATGAAAAGCTTCATAGATTTTGTGAATATTTCTAAAACTCCTTTGGATACAATTTATTAAACTCTCTTTATTTTTAAGCAATCACTTTATCAAAAAATTAATCCTTATCTTAGGGACTAATTATATGACCATATAGTCTTTTTTAGAATTAAAATGGAATACAAAATCCATATTTCATAGTTGTATTTAAATAACTACCTATAAAAAATCATCACCGCTACTAAATCTACAAGAGGTTAGGCATAATCATTATAAAATATACTCATTTCTCCATATGAAAATTTTCCCCAAAATATATATCATACACATCATATGTATAAAAATATAATCCTTCTCTTTCATAACATTGAGAGACCACTAGGCATGTAATATGTCAATATTGTATAGGCCATATTACACATTCACGATTCTCTAAAATATACTGACCAAGTAAATGGATACATCAAATGTCATTCATCTAGTAGATGATCACTTCACATGTCCCTCATCTAAGTATTCGAGTAAACTATATGTAACTCAAATAATAATGAACATGTATTTCCTTAGTCTAATTAATTCAAGGTCTAGATGTGTTATCCCATCTCAAAAGTGTATAAATCTCATCTTGGTTGAGCTCCAACTAATGACATGATCAACAACTTACCCAACCACCCAATGATTAGCTAACTCCCAAGGATAACATAATAAAGGTATCATAGTATGAAGGTGATCATGGTATATATATCACCAAAATCTAGTAAAAATGTTTTTTAGTAATCATACAACCCTATATATATTGATGTATGTATAACATACCATGAGATATAATTTAGTGGGTCATTCCAAATAATAAGTCTCAACTTATTATATCATGAGTCCACTACTCATGACAATATTTTAAAATCTTTACAACCCTTTATACTCTATAATGATCATCGATTAAGGACAACTAAAAGTATTACTTTGAGGGGATATTATAATTACATTGTTCAACTAATAAATTATAGTACACATTAATTAATTATAAAAGAATATTTCATTTCCTATAAAATCATGATACATTATATAATCATTAAATTCAATATCTTATATATCATATACCAAGGGATTAAACATGAACCTCATGCTTCTGCAAAAGTACTGGATTCTTAATGGATTTTATACACTTTCCTTTATAGCCACTCATATGATCTTTATATTACCTATAACAATGATCTCTTGAATGATATGGTATTTTTTAACGATGTGATAGGTGTATTAATAAAACTAAGGTTCAATATTTTGAGAAATATATCAATTATTTTCAAAGTAAATATAGATTTTCCCATGAATTTAAGAACTAATTTATGTTCAAAAATGAAATTATTGATCCAAACAGATTCCTTTTCAACATCTGATGCAATTATTTACATTACCTCTATTGTCAAGTATACTATGGTGTCCTATTTGGATATATGTCAACTGATATCTTCACCATTAATAAAGAACATGGAACTAAACTAAGGCCCCATGTAATATTTTTAGATCAGAAACTAGCATCAGTGTAAACTATTACACAAAGCTCACTCTCTCCTCTAAATAATAATAACATATCCTTAGTACTTCTCAATCACTTAAATATTTTCTTAAAAATAATTTAGTGGATATCACTAGGGATGTATTGGTATCTTTATGTTATGGTAAGAGTATAAATGACATTAGGACAAGCACAAAATAAAACATACCTGATGGATTATATGGAAAACACATAGGGAATTCTAACCTTCATTTTTTAACTCCTTAAAAAAACTCGAATATTCATAATATTTGTTCCATACAACTCTGGTAAAGACCATTTTTTGGATTTATCCATACTAAACCTCTTTAACACTCTAATAATATATATTTTATGACTCATTCCATGTCACCTCATTGATCTATCTTTGTAGATCTTTATATCAAGAATTTAGGCTACTCCACCAATTTATTTTATTTAGAAGAATTTACCCAAATACATATTTATAAAATATAAGGTCAAGAAATCATTTTTGATATAGATTATATTATCCAAATACAATATATAAAATATAACCACAGTCACACTAATACCTTTGTATACTGAAGAATAATCCATGTTACTGATAAAACCAAACTATTTCATTTCATAAAAAAATAGATATTTCAACTCTAAGAAAATTACATTAATCCATAAATTTATTTTTACAACTTGAAAACCTTATCAAAATCATTTGGAAGTTCAAAAAATTTGTTTTGTATAATATAAACGTCGTTGAATAAATTCCCATCGAATAATTTTTTTTCTGAAAAATATTTTATAATAAAAATGATATTATGGGGAAAGAAAAATCTGAATAGAATTTATCATCATAGTAGGTGAAAAGGTATCTTCAAAATTTACACCGTGAAATTGTTTTTGTATCATTTTGAAACCAGACATTATTTATACATATACACTCTTCATTCCATGTTATTTTTCTTATGAAAAATACAATTTCACCATACGGGTCTCACCCCATCAAGTTTTTCGTCCAAGTTCTAATCCTAGATAGTGTACATAGAGTCCATTTTAGATTCTTTGAATTTTAACCATTTCATAGAATCAGAACATTCCATGGACTGATAGAAATTAGTAGGTTATTATTTTATAAACATTGAATTTTCATCATTTTATATGAGGAACCCACATCTCTCAAGATCTTGATGAATCCTACTAGAACATCAAGGTTCTTGTGTATCTTGACTCGATTATTCTTCCACAACTCTTTGTAGGGACTGCTCAAAATCCATCACATGACCACTTCTTATTTGTTGGTTTTGAACATATCAAAGCTCATATTTCCTCATACTAACTACTCAATTCATGTGATCCTTCTCAAGGAAGACCCTATATACATCCCAAAAAATTTTTGTTCAGTAGATTTATATAAATAATATCCCATTGTTTCTTTGGGATAACCAATAAATAATCACTTATCTTATATGAGGCTACAATTATATGAACCTAGTCATTATATGAGTGCTTCACAACCATAAATCACATAAAATTCAAAATCTGATGTTCCCAATAAAATATTTTATATGTTTTCTTTATGAATTATTTAAAAAGAGCACAATTTAGTAAGAATTTAATTTTTTCTAAATAATATCCCTAGAATTTAATAAGAATATCACATTAAGTCATCATTTATTGAACAATGTCTAATAGGGTATGATTCCTTTTATTTGGAATATCAATCCACCACGGTGTTCTATAAGGAGTGAGTTTTTGAACAATTCCACAATCCCTTAAATGTTTAGTGAATTCCTATGTATTCATCATCCCAAACTAATCATATAATACTATTACATTTTCCTAGTTGATTATATAATTCATTCTGAGACTCTTTGAAATTTAAAAAAATTTATACTTGTACCTAATTAGAAACACATAACTATGTCAAATAAATTAATTAGTAAAATTAACAAACTATATAAACCTACCACTTTCTTGCGCACTCATTGGACCAAAAACATCACCGTGTATAAGATCCAATAATTCACTAGACCTATTAGATTTTTCACTAAAATATGGGTTGTTTATCTTTTTTAATAAGAATGATTCATATTTACCAAATTATTCATACTTTAATGGTTCCAAAAATCCATATCTATGAAGTATTTCAATTCGTTTCACATTTATATGTCCAAGTCTATAATAATTCAAACCTCTATGATCCATTACTTTGCTAAAATATGGTGTTGGAGGTGTTTGGGGAATTCAAGATGACTTATCCCAAACAATTTTACAAATTTTTAGTTCTTTGAACATTATTTCCAGAACTATGTCATTTACTTTGCCAAATTTCTAAAACAGTGGCACCAAAATGGTGGCACAGAAACGGTGGCACTGAAACTGTGTCATGAATAGTGTTTCCAAAACAATGGTGCTTCCTTTTGTCAAATTTACATATTTTTCTATATTTCCTATAGTTTCACCCATTTGAGCTTTAAATTGACATAAAATAAATTCAAGGCCTTATTTTAAGGGATTTAAGGATGATTAAAAACCCATAACTCCTATCATAATTTTTTCTAATAGTCGAGAGGCCTTTACTCAGTCAAAATGTGTGATCTTTGATAGATTTGATCTAAATGGAAAATCCAACATATCTTAAACATATGCTCCATTAAATCTTCTAATGGGATGAGATATTTTCCTCCCTTGTTCTTCCATATATTTCCCTAGTGCGAGATTCTCAAACCTTTCCTTACTTCCTATAGGAGTTGTGCATAGCGTTGTAGCCTTGGACCGTGTCTTCCCTGGAGTTTCTTTCTGCTACATGCACAACCCCTATTTTAGTGCAACCTGAATGTATTAATTCTTCTATGATATAAGGTATGTTCTACCACCATTCTTCTAGGTTCCTCTCCTTGCGTTACTCTGTGACATGTTATGGCATGTGATATCCATGTTTCTAATGGAGTTTTCTTGGGTGTTGGTTGGTGTGGTGGTGTCTCCGCATCCTTGGGTGGATGCAGTCTTCCATGAGAGTTGATTGTGATCTGTTATGTTGGAAGTTCTCATGAAAAGAATTTTTTAAACCTTTTAAGTTAGGAAATTCATGTATTATCTATTATTTTACATGAAACTATAGAGATATCATGTTTTAGCCTATTGGATCACAGTGTAATTGATATAATAAATATTTGAACTGAATAAATAAATTGGTATTGATCATATGTTGTTGCCTCTAGTTTTTGATATATTGTGTGATATCTTTGATTTATTTTTTTATAATGTTGTTCTTGATGGAAATTGGTAAATGACATAAATATAGGATTAATTTTACATTAATTGGATAAAGATAAGGGGGCATGTTTTTGAATCTAGTTGTTAATGTGGTAAAATATTGATAGTTAAATGGATTTAGTTATACATGTTTAAATGAACCTGCTAATTAAGGATAGATTAAATAAATAGTTTTTTGAACAAAGAAAATTACTATAAGGGTTCTAAGTTACCCTCTTACTTATAAAGTCCAATAGACTTATTCTTAGAGCTGTGAGTGCTCATTGTGTGTGAAGACTAGATGCCTTACTTGGGGCCGAGAGCCCAATTTATTATTGATTATTTTCCTACTACTTATATTGTGGTGTGAGCATAGGATTGCTAAGATTGGGAGGCTATTGTGGTATGTGGGGCAGGGAGGCCAAGGTTTTGGGGTAGCATTTGATTCCTAGAGTGGTGAGATGCATTGGATTATGCATGTGGGTATCTGGGAGTACACTAGAGATGATGAAACTGGTCGGTTATGAATGTTGGATGCTTGTTGAATATTATTGGTTGTTTATCTTATTTACTTTCCCCACTACTTATAGATGTTGGTATTTCTTACCCTCCTTCCAAATGGGGTGAAGATGAATGAGGTATGCCACATACTTTCTGTGACTAGATTCTTGAGGATGGATGGGTCTATTCTCCTAATATAGGTGGCAATGGATCGATGGGTAGTCAATCTACTCATCGTGTTGGGCCCCTTTCATTTGGTATCTTAGTGTTGATTTTCTAGAATTCTTGGAATTATAGGAAAGTTATAATGTTGTTGATAAATGATTGAATAAATGATGTTAACCCATAGGGTTAGATATTTCTGGGATGCAATGCTGAGGTAATATTTCTTAGAAGTTGTGGACTTGGTTTGATTATTCCTGGAGGGCATGGAACATGGTGTGATTCTAATGAAATGTAATTTGGAATTAATAATGGCTAATTAAGGTTTAAATAATTAATTAAATAATCTAAAACTCATAAAAAGGTAATAATTAATTAATATCACTCTTTAAATGGTTATATTCTTATAGGATATATAGTCTTAGCACTGGCAGCCAGGAGTCTGTGAGGCGTTAGCTGTAGTTGAATCTAAGATTAGGTTTTTCTCATAGTGTGGTTTTGATCTGTATTATATTCTATACTTTTTCTTTTTCTATACACTAACCCACCATTTCAGTTATGGAAACAGCTTGGGGATTCTGAGCCCTGGGGGGGGGGGGGTGTTCCCTAACATTCCGGTGGGAGGATGGATGGTTGACTACCCCCTTTGGCCCCGCTCTCTTCTCAAGGTAGTTACTTGTGTTAGTTGAAATGACAGTTAGTTTTCCCCATATATATTTTTAGAGGTATGTAATGTCTTATGGTTATTCACACACATATATTCTGGATATAGTTTCATATAGACTACTATATATGTAACATGTATAGGCTGTGATGGTTTGAGGATCCTTACTCGGTGTATGGGCTGTAATGGCTTGAGGTATAATGCCCGACATATGATACTCGTTATGTGAGCTATGGAGAATTCTAGAAACTGCCTAATTACTTTGGTTATGTGGACATAGTGGTGGTGTTTCATGAGGTTCTTCTTGTGGTGCTACGTCCAGTGTCTGCGGGCAAGCCTTTTTGGAGAGAGATGCTAATGACGTGTGACATTGGGGAAAAGAAGAAAACTAGTGGGGAAGTGGTAGTGGGGTGCCCTTGAAATTAATTATTATATAATTTACTCTTTTATGTGATACTTGGTGAGAGTATCCATGGTGAGGATAGAAACATAGTATACCTGTTTTGGTGGTGAGTAAGTTTCACTTGTTGTTAATTGTGCTTTAACATACTTTCGAATATTTTTTATGAGAGGCTCCAAGGAGGATACTACTGAGTATACTATTATACTCACCCAAATTATATATATATTTTTTTTCTAGTCACTTGGAGTAGGTTGTAGATCAGACTGGTTACTACTACCTTAGGGTTGTAGGAGTTGTTTGGGCTTCATGGTCACTAATGTTTTACTTCCTTTTGGTACTTTTTGTTTTCCCTTATTATTTGCAGATGTCTTAACATGATATTACATATTTGTACATGGGTTTGTTTTTATATTTTAGTATGATATCATGTTTTTTGGTGTCTATATTATCTCTCTCTTTCGCATGTGTTCTCTTAGAGGGAAATGCCTCCCATCTGTGTGATTATTATACCCTCGGTGCTAGTCGCCAAACTGGGGCCTACTGGAGGCGAGAATCCGGTTTTACTATCTCCCTTATCACATTACCTACCCAAGAGGGGTACACATTAAGGGGAGGGGGTCATGATAGAGTGGTATCAGAGGTATGGTTGAGAAATAGTATGAAGTTTGGAGTTAGGCATAGGTGAGGTTTCATTGGTTGGTAGGGAAGCAGTTTCAGTCATGTTTAGAAAGTGTCGTAAAAACTGGAGACTATCTCAGACACATGTTTTTACAGCCTCATGTGGTCTGATTCATGAACCCTTAAGTTTATAGTGGATACTAAATTAGGTTATACTTGTTATAGGGTAGATACCTAGTAAAGGATCATGCATAATTCTTATTTGTTCATGTGTTTGAATAGGTATACCTTGGGATAGGTTAACCTAAATTGAATAAAAGAAAACAATTCATTATTGTTGAGTCTTCAATATTCCAACTTTAGGCACCTTAAATATTTGTTATATTCCAGGGATGGATCTAGGTTGACATCCTTGTCAGGTTCTCCCAAAATATGTCCAATAGGTGTCACCAGAAGATCACCAAAGAGTGGAGGTTGACGACGATGACACTTAGTGGAGGAAACTCATAGGGTTTTAGTACCAGAATCTACAAAAGAATGAGGGCTCTGTTTCAGATGCAGTCATGGAAGAATGGTTGGAAAATATTGAGACAACTTTCATCTCAATACATTATTATAATGAGCACTGATAATCACTGGTTGTGATGATGTTGTGTGGTGTAGCTAGGAAGTGGTGGTTCTTGTTCCTTAGAGATCACAAGGATTCAATGATCACATGGGAGGAGTTATGAGACAAGTTCAGAGTTGAGTTTATTTCTTAGACCATGAAGGAATCCAGTCTACAAGAGTTTCTTAAACATTGATAGGGTAGATACAATGTGCAAGAGTTTATAATTAATTCCAAAAAACTTTTACGATATGCTTCAGACCTGTTTCTAGATGAGGAGACTAGGGTGTGTCATTTAGAGGAGGATTTTCATGTAGAGATCCAGCATATGGTCAACCTATTTATGCTGGAGACATATCATGAGGTGATGTTGAGGGCATAGTTCATCAATAAAACGTTATCCAGAACCAAATCATCCCAAGAGGGGAGTCGTCAGGATTCCTCATGAAGCAGATATGTGGTTTGGGGTTCTTAGTTTTTAGGGAAAAAGTGTTTCCATTTGTCCAGGGGTAGGTCCCATCCCTTAGTATCTTGTTTCTCTAGGGGGTGGATCTCAGGCATATGATAAGGGATCAGGTGCTTGTTTTTATTATGGTGGATAATTTCATCAGTAGTGAGAGTGCTTGACCTTTTAGATCGGTCAGTGTACACTAGGTGTTCCACTCCAGGATCCTCCATTAAGGCAGTTCCAACCAAGGAAACAGTAGTAGGTTTCACCATCTTTGGATCATCAGAGAGAAGATGAGGCAAGCAGAGGATAGCCTCGGGACACTCCCTACCCTCTAAGAATAGATTTTGACTGTAGTGGTGGTCTTAATTTGGGTCAAAGTGTTGATGGAGCAGGTCATGGTCATCTTCATGCTTTAGTGTTTCCAGCGCCAGATAAGCTAGACATCATTCAAGGTACCATTTTCTTGTTCTCTACTTGGGTGTATGCCTTGTTTGACATAGGATCCACATAATCATTCATATCAACTTCCTTTTTGAATGATTTGAGACTTGCGTTAGAGAGGATTCCAGTTCCCTTGGAATTGACTACACTAGTTGGAGGTCAAAATGACTTTTTTGAATTATGTAGAGACTTTGAGATAGTGCTTGGTAGCACCACTCTTAGAGATATTTCCTATGTTTATGGATAAAACCATATGATGTCATCCTTATCATGGATTGGTTGTATTTGGTGTAGGCTATTGTGGATTTTTTCCAGAGTAAGGTGTTGTTCTTTGATGCTGATGGAGTGCTAGTATTGTTTGTTGGTGAGTGAGATCCTTGAATGGGTCAGAGGATTGTTCCTTCTTTGTCATACTTAATGGATGAATTGATTTTGAGTTCATAGGAGGTTCAACAGTCAGTGTTTCCTAGGGCCGCTGAAGTGTACCCTTATGTCTTTCCAGAAGAGGTTGTAGAATTACCCCCTCAATGAGAGATCGAGTATGGGATCAAGCTACATCTAGGAGAATCTATTATCTATATGTATCCATATAGGATGGCCCCTTATAAGTTATGAGAACTATGTATATATCTCAATGGTCTATTGTAGTGAGGTTTTGTTCGGCCGAGTGTGTCACCGTGGGGCGCACTAGTTTTGTTTGTGAAGAAGGTTAAAAGAAGTTTGCAGTTATGTATCAATTATCATCGCTTAAAAAAAGTGGAAGTGAAGAATAATTGTCCTCTTCCATGGATTTATGATTTATTAGATCAACTGAATGGTGCGACTTGGTTCTCGAAGATCAATTTGTGGTCCGGGTATCATCAGATATGAGTGAAGGATGAGGATAATCCAAATACTGCTTTCCGTTGTCATCATGAGAATTACAACTTCTTGGTGATGCCATTAGGTGTAAAAAATGCTCTGGTTGTGTTCATGGGGTTGATGAATGCTATGTTCCGTGAGTTGTTAGATAAGTTTGTGGTGGTTTTCAACGATGACATCCTTGTGTACTCCGCATCTGAGGAGGAGCATGCAGAGCATCTGCATACTATTTTGGGAGTTCTTCATTGATGGAAGCTATTTGGGAAGATGTATAAGTGTGATTTTTGGGCTAGAGAGGCCCATTTATTGGGACATGTTGTATTCCAGTAGGGCGTAGCTGTGGATCCATCAAATATTGAAGTAGTTGTGTCTTGGGAGAACCCAATATAGTGGAAGAGGTGCAATTTTTCCTTGGTTTGGAAGGCTATTATAGGAGGTTCATGGACGATTTCTCTTGGTTTGTGACTCCTATGATATCATTGACTAAGAATAATTAGGAATTTGTGTGGACTGATCGGTGTCAGGAAGCTTTTGACTCTAGTTCTTTGTCTTCCAGCAGAGGGAGTTTAGTTTGGCATTTTCTATGATACTTTGTGTCTTGGGTTAGGTTATGTTCTGATGCAACAAATATCGGTCCTTCCTTATGGGTCTTGGCAGTTGATTCCCCATGAGTTTTACTTTTCCACCCATGATCTCAAGTTGGTGGCAGTGCTATTCGCTCTAATGTTGTGGATACATTACCTCATCAATGAGCACTTTATGGTTTTCATCGATCATAATATCTTGTGGTATTTTTTCTCCCCATGTGGATTGAACTTTTGGTATCATCAGTTGATGGATTTCTTACAGGATTATGACTTCAAAATTTCGTATAGACTTGGTAAAGGGAATGTTATATCCAATGAATTAAGCAGTAAGTCATGTAGTGATGTAGTTCATGAATCTAGTGATTCATAGAGAGTGATAAAAGATCATTAAACATTGTATCTAAATATGGGAGAAGTCAGGGGTAGATGTTGTCTTTTCTAGATGATGGTGTATTCATCTCTGGTGCAGTAGGTAGAAGAGTCCCAATTGGGGGATCTTGAGGAAGAGGTCTAGAGAGACTGAGTTGTTTGTGGTGAATACCCTGATGGTTTCTCTGAGTATAAAAAACATTGATTATTGTTTTAGGGATTTATTTTCATTCCTTTGGTGACACATGAGATGGTTCTTAGGGAGTTCCATGGTTCTCCCTTAGCGGTACATCCTGGTGCGATGAAAATGTATCATTCCATGAGGAGTCAGTTTTGGTGGCCTGGGTTGAAGTGTGTGGTTATAGAGTTTGTGGCTTGATGTTTGGTCTTCCATAAGGTGAAGGACAAGCACCATGTTCCCAGTGGTTTTCTCTAGTTGTTGGATTTTCCTTAGTGGAAGTGGAAGGACATATCTATGGACTTTGTTACCAGTTTACCTCGATCTCAGAGTGGATTTGATTCTATATGTGTGTTAGTGGATCCCTTTATGAAATCATCCTACTTTATAGAAATCAAGGAGTTGAGATCTGTAGAAGTTTTGTCAAGGAAGTCTCTAGAGGAGGTGGTGAGACTCCACAGAGTCCTGAGGGGTATAATTTCAAATCGAGAACCCTGTTTTACCTCTAGGGTGTGTAGAGGTCTCCAAAATGATTTCGGTTCTCAGCTATGCCTTAGCGCTAGTTTTCCTCTATAGATGAAAGATCAGACAGAGCATACCATCCAAACTCTTGAAAACATGTTCCACTCTTGTGTCCTTGATTTTGGAGGTTCATGGACGAGGAACCTTCCCTTGGAATAGTTCTCTTACAATAATATTTTCCACTCCACCATCAGTATGGAACCATTTTTAACCTTCTATGGACGACATTTTTATTCTCTATTATGTTGGAATAGGGTAGGAGAGTCAGCAATTCTCAAGCTAGATCTAGTACAGAATATGACAGAGATGGTTCAGGAAATTCTCAAGAGGATGAAGGTAGTGTAGGATTTTCATAAATACTATGCTGATTATAGGAGGAGTCCTCTAGAGTTTGATGTTTGTGATAACATTTTTCTAAAGGTGACTCCCCTTTGTGGGCATCAGAGGTTTGGTTGTGGGTGAAAGAATTCTCCTCGGTTTGTTGGGCCTTTCAAGGTGTTGGATCAGGTTGGAACCATAGTGTATTGGGCAACACTTCCCCCGTAGATGATCTGGATACTTGATGTTTTTCATGTGTCGTAATTCCTTCTTTATCTTCACGATGATTATCAAGTCATCAATTCGGGTGAGATTGATGTTGATGATGATGTGACTTTCAGGGAGTAGCCTATAGAGATCCATAACTTCAAGTAGGAGGATTTGAATGAGCATGTTATTCCCCTGGTTCATATATTATGGTGGAACATCGGTGTGGAGGAGAGTACTTAGGAACATGAGTTGATGATACATGCTCATTACCCCGAGCTATTTTATGTTTAACTCTTTATTTGTAATGATGTTTGGTTTGTGGTTGTACACCTATCTTGGTTATGAGACGTATTTATATTTTTTCTTGTGTGTTTTCATCACTTTTGAGAGGTATCTCCCCTATGATAGTGTTCAGATGTTATTTGTGGGTGTCGTACGGTTCCGCGTGTTCCTTTTTGAAGCAGTTGAGCTCCTTTGGTGGTGAGATCCTTAAGAGGTATCTCGAAGAGTGGTTTCTTGGACCCCTTTTTTTGTTTCCTACCTAGTTTGGTTTTGGATTCTTGGGGATGAGAATGTTTTTAGAGGTATCTAATATAATGGCCCAAACCTCTCTGATCCATTCCTTTTCTAAAATATGGTGGTAGAGGTGTTTTGGGAAGTCTAGATGACTTATCCCCAACACTTCCAATTTTTTAGTTCTGTGAACAGTGTTTCCAGAACTGTGCCATTTCTTTTACCAAAATTCCAAAACAATGGTAATGAAATGGGGGCATAGAAATAGTGGCACTGAAATGGTGGCACTGAAACAGTGGAACTAAAATGGTTTCATGAATAGTTTTTCTAGAATTGTTCTGTTTCCATTTTCAAATTTCAATATTTTTCCATATTTCCTATAGTTTCTTCTGCTTGACATTTCCTTTGATGTAAAACGAATTCAAGGCCTTGTTTTAATGTATTTAAGGATGATTCAAATCCTATAACTCCTATCCTAATTTTTCCTAATAGTCAGGAAGCCTTTACTAGGTCAAAATATGTGATCATTGACAGAAACAATCTTAATGGAAAATCTAGCGTATCTTAAACTATTGCTCTGTTAAATATTATAAAGGGCCAGGATATCTTTCACCATTTTTCTTCATTATTGTTCTTTGGTGTGATATTCTCAAAACTTTCCTTCCTTCTCATAGGATTCCTACGTAGTGTTATATCCTTGGATTGTGTCTTCCCTAGAGTTTCTTCCTGCGCAAGTACACCCCCTATTTTAGGGCAACCAAGAAGTATCAATCTATCTTCAATATAATATATGTTCTACCATCATCATTCTAGGTTCCTATACTTCTGTTAATCCTTTCCATTTTATGTCATGTGATATCCATGTTTCTAATAGAGTTTTATTGAGTGTTGGTTGGTGTGGTGGTGTCTCTGCATCCTTGGGTGGATGAAGTCTTCTAAGAGAGGTGATCATGATCTATTGTTTTGGCTGATCTTATACATAGAATATCTAAAACTTTTTGAGGTTATGTATTCATGGATTCTATATTATTTTACATACACTATAGAGTTATCATGTTTTATCCTGCTGGATCACAATGGAATTGAAATAAATACTTGAACTGGATAAATAAATTGGTATCGATTGTATATTGTGGCCTATTGTTTTTTCTAGAAAGTGTGACATATATGATTGATTTATTTAGTATGTCATTATTAATGGAAATTAGTAAAGAATTTAAATATGAGATTAATTTTAAATTAATTGGATAAAGATAAAGAGTCATGTTTTTGAATCTGGTTGTCGCTATGGTAAACTGTTGATAATCGAATGGATGCAATTAGGCATATTTAAATGAACTGGCTAATTCTAGATGGATTAAATAACCAGTTGTTTGATAAAAGATAATTCATGTAAATTTTCGGAGTTAACCTCTTTCTTGAAAATTCCAAGCGCCTTATTCTTGGAGCTGTGAGTGTTCATTGTGTGTGAAGTCTTGATGCCTTGCTTGGGATTGAGATCCCAGTTGCATATTGATTTTTTTCCTACTACTTGTGTTGTGGTGTGAGCCTGGGATGGCTAAGCCTGAGAGGAATTTTTAGTATGTGGTTCAAGATGGACCAAGGGTTGGGGAATAATTTGATTCCTAGAGTGGTGGGATGAATTCGTTTATGAATGTGGGTGTCAGGAGGACACTATAGATGATGAAACAAGTCAGTTATGAATGTTGGATGCTTGTTGAATCTGTTGGTTATTTATCTTCTTTAATTTTTCAACTACTAAAGGAAACTGGTCATGCTTACCCTCCTTCCAAAGGAGGTGAAGATTCATGGGGTATGAAACGTTATTTCCATTTTTATATTAACCAATATGTATGGATCTATGCTCCTACAATATGTGGAAAATGCTTGACGGTTGGTCCATCTACTCCCCATGTTGAGACCCTTGTGTTTGGTAGTTTAGTACTTCTTTTCTATAATTCCTAGAATTATGATAAACTAATAATGATGTTAATTAAATATTGAATAAATTATGTTTACCCATGGGGTTGGAGCTTGTTGGGATGCAATGCTGAGGTAATATTTTTGAGAAGCTATGGACTTTATTTGGTTATGCCTAGAAGGCATGGAATTTGGTGTGATACAAATGAAATTTAATGTGGAAATAATAATGGTTAATTAATGGTAAAATAATTAATTACATAAAGTGAAACTGATATAAAAGGGATAAGTAACTTCTTATCTCTCTTTAAAGGGTTATATGCTTATAGGATATCTAGTCTTAGCAATGGCAGCCGGGAGTCCGATAGATGTTAGCTATAGTTGAGTCTAAGACTAGGTTTTTCCTATAGTGTGGTTGTGAGATATATTATATTTTATAATTTTTTCATTTCTATACAATAATCCACCCTGTTGGTTAGGGAAACTGACACCCCGGGAATTCTGAGCCCTGGGGGGGGGGGGTGTTTTCCCCAACATTTTCGATGGGAGGATGGATGGTTGACTACCTCCTTTGGCCCTACTCACTTCTCTTGGTAGATACTTTTGCTGATAGGCAAAATGGTTAGTTTTCCCAATATATGTTTGTAGAGGGATTTAATGGATTGTGGTTATTACCACCCTATATTCTAGATAAAGTTTTCTATGGACTACTATAGGTGTAACATGTATAGGATATGATGGATTGAGGATCCTTACTCAGTATATGGGTTGTAATGGCTTGAGGTATAATTCTTGACGTATGATACATGTTATGCAAGGTTTGGTGGCTTCTGAAAACTACTTGGTTACTTTAGTTATGTGGATGTAGTGGTGGGTTTTCATGAGGTGCTTATTGCGATGCTACGCCCATGTGTCTGCATGAAATACTTTTTGGAGAGAGATTTTTAAGACATGTGACATTGGGGAAAAGTGGAAAACCAGTGGGGAAGTGGTATTGGGGTACCCTTGATATTACTTATTATATTATATACTCTTGTATAAAATACTTGGTGAGAGTATCCATTGTGATGCTGGGAACATAGTATACATGTTTAGGTGGTGAGTTAGTTTCACTTGTTGTTCAATGAGCTTTAACGTGCTTTCATTACTTTTTCATGAGGGGATCTAGGGAGGATCCTACTAAATATACTATTATACTCACCCTAAGTATATATTACAGTTTTTAGGTCACTTGGAGTAGGTTGGAGATCAAGCTAGTTACTACTAGATTGGGGTTGTAGGAGCTGCTTAGGTTTCGCGGTCACTGTTGTTTTACATTTTTTGGGTACTTGCAGTTTTACTTTATCAGTTGTAGTAGTCTTTTCATGACATTACATATGTTTAATTGGGTTTCTTTTTATATTGTGTTTGATCTATAGTTGGTTGGTGTCCATCTTATCTCTCTCTTTCACATGTGTTCTCTTAGAGGGTAATGCATCCCATCTATGTAATTATTATACCCTCGGTTCTAGTGTCCAACCTAGGGCCTACTGGAGGTGGGACTTGGGTGTCACTATCTTCCTTCTCACATTTCTAGTCTAGGAGGGGTTCACTTTGTGGGGAGGGAATAATGACAAAGGCAACAATGTCATGTTTGGTGGGATTTAAATCATAGTTTAATTTCTCATTCTAAATGTTATAGACCATATTAGACATATTTATAATGTATAAACCTTTTATTATATTCCCAATTCCATAAAACATTTCATTAAAATATATAGAATGACTATTTTTCTTAATAATGAATGAAAATACCATATTGTCTAAACAAGGTATAGAAATAACATTTCTGTTTATAGTGAGGACATTATAATATCTCTCAAATTATTTAATTAATCCACTAGGTAGACTTAGATCATATATTCCAACCTATAATGTTTCGACCCTTGATCTATTTCCAACACATATATATACTTCCCCATTTTTAAATTTCATCCTATATCTATGTCTATGTTTATTATAAAAAATGTGTGATTCACGTATGATATCAAATATCCCTGAGTAATATTTAGATAAATTTATATATATGAAATTCACATTTTGATACTGAAAATGTTTCTCCTTAAGAACACATATCAACCTTATATACCAATCAAAAAGTGTTTTATATGGCATACCATTAATAGATCTTAAAATGATTAACATTATGTATACCATAATCTATAATGAATATATCTATATGGGAGAGTACAATGTTTTATATATTTTCATCAAGGAATTTTGATAAAATTAATCCCACTAAAAATGACGACCCCATACATCATATCTATTTTGTGATCTCAGATCCATATTTAACTAATTTTTTATTCCACTATAGTATTCCTTTAAAAACATATATATTTAGGGAGTATACCTTTTCAATCATATCACATATAATTCTTGGATAGTTGAGTGGGAAAATCATTTCTCAAATCCATGATATGTATATAAAATCAAATATATTCATCTTGTATATGCATCACATGCATATTAAGTTCATAAATATTGCATCTCATGCAATATTTATTATCTTATATTCTATTCCTTTATGTATAAATTATTTTAATGATTTAGTTTTGTAATCCCTATTCTATATAACAAATTAATATATTCAAAACATATTAATGTCTAACTCTTTACACAACCCACATCTTCAAGTAACTCAACCAAAAATAGAAACAAAATACATTCAAACATATTCAAATTCATGTCAAGCATTTTGTGCATGAAATTTTCAAATAATGGTTTATATTTATTTGAGATTGATAATTTATAAATTAGTATGCTGGAAGTGATATATATTCTACCCCCAGCATTCTTGAACAAGTCATAAGCCTCAAAGATAGTGGAAAGTATAACCCAAATTCCCTCTCCCCAAGGATAATTTACTCAAGAAATAATCCAATTAATCATAAAACCATTATCTAATATGTATAAAATATATTCAGTAACTAAATTAAAACTAATAACACTAATTATAAATTAAGGTCAAGGTATATGAAAACTAAATCTTATATTGTTGCACATATAATCCAATGCATAGATGAAAAATTTATAAGAATTGTTTTATCTCATAAATTAAAGTGTACACAATATTCATATTTTATAAAAATTTTATAGACATGAATATTATAAAGGAATAAACATAAAAATAAATAATTTATTTTATCTTTAAAACATGAGATACAAATATGAATGTTTTTTATTTAATTTAATCTTAAAAAACTTATTTTTCAATGCCTAATTCTTATTATTTATAAAAATATATATAAACTATAATAATTTCAAGAAAAATAATAAAATTTCAATATTTCTAGAGTATATCATATTTTATGATAGATAATGGGATTATCAATCATAATCTATGATTGATATCACAATTTATGATTGGTGTTGTTATAAGGATCCATTCATTTTTGAATATATACCCCATATCATCAATATGATATGAAACTTTGTTTTTGTGAAATTAAAGATTCAATCATATATTATGTTATTGGATTTCAGAGCTTATGATGTAGTAAAAAACTATGAGTATCAATTATGACGTACCAATGATCTATGAATATTTTATATTATGATTTAGGAAAACATAAAGAATTCTTTATATCATACAACATGATATGGCCCCAAACACCTTACAACATAAATGTTCTAAAAAAGGAAAAAAATTATTAATTCGTTAAAGAACAAGGATTTTATAATACTAATGGGTTTAGGAGGATCATAAAATGAACATATTAGTGAAAGTAAATCCATAATGATACTAATATATCATTAGTAGTTTCTGTAAGAACCCGAATCTTCATTCAGGTATGTTTTCCTTTTTTCTGGAGTTTTTAAGGAAAATAAATTTTCTAGAAATTTCAGAACTACACACCGTGTACTTTTTGAGTACACGCCGTGTACTCTGTTCTGGATTGAAGTCGTGTGTTGTCCGTGTTTGGGCCACACACATGGTGTGTAAGGCTGAGGTGGAGGCCGGTTAATTCGAAGTACGAAAAAATTTTAAGTACACGCTGTGTAATCAAGAAGTATACACTGTGTACTTTTTTTTCATTAAATGGACCGGGGTCACGGCTAACCCCTATTTCCATCTTCTTCTCCAGTTTTCGACCATTCGAGAGCGGCCGTACGGCCAGATCTTCGAAGGAGTCCTGCCTCGATGTCTGTTCTCCGATTCGGGAACGGTCAGTTGCGTTGGAATCGTAGCGGTGAGTTCTTCCTTCTGCATTAGCCTTGTTTCTTGATTCCTTCTCATTTCAAAGTTATCGTGGGATGAATGTTTTGTGAGTTTTCTCAGATTTATGTTGTTTTAATAGGAATCTGTCATCATAGTTCGCGTATATCGATCTCCTCGGATCGAGGTAGGTGGTCTGTGCCTTTCTGTAGAAAGTCGATGAATATTATTGTGAAAATTCCACAAATACCCTTGAACGGGGTATTGGGTGTTTCCTATTTTTCCCTTGTCACTTTCCTACTTTGATTGATTTCTTTAGTAGAGGTTATTGCTTGTGATTAGAGTAGTTTGTTTGTGCTCAGATTTCCTTTCCATTCTTGTTCTGCCTATTTGGCATTTGCCAGTTTCCATGCCTAGTTGTAGGATAGTGGAACTGTGGTTTTTTATTATTATTGTTGAGCCTTAGTTGATAGCCAAGTATTTCTTGATGTTTACTTGGACGATATACACACACTGAGCATGTTTAGTTATACTCAGGACTGTGAGAACCTAGAATAGTAGACCAAAGGGAGAATTGACGAAGGGCTCCTCTAGAGTTTCTTTTTAATCATGATGCGAGACCAAGGGGAGAATTGACGGAAGGGATTCTCCAGAGTGTCTTTTAATTACAACGTGGGCCATAGGGGGAATTGACATTGAGTGCTTCCCCATAGATCCTTTAGCACGATATGAGACTATAGGGGGAATTGACGGTGAGTGCTTCCCCAGAGAGTCTGCTTAATTATGTAGCTAAACCAGAGGGGTGAGACTGTGTGTGCTTCCCAGAGGGTTGCTAGTACTTAGTGGTTGAACCATAGGGGTTAGAATGTGAGAGATACCCAGATGGTTACATGTTTTCTTCCTGTTGCTGACTGTTTACTTGTGTACTTTGTTTTCCAGGACTGTGGATTGTAGCTGCTTGTGCTTTTCTGTTTAAAGCATCTTATTTTATTACTGCCATGTATTCATTGACTGTTAGGCACAAATCTTTGGTTGATTGCCTACTGGGATTGTATCTCACACCCTTTTTGGTCTATGCTTTTGGGCCCAAGAAGACTATGTTGCTACAGGTATAGATAAGGGCAAACACCCTTCTACTTCAGGATCTTGATTGCATCAGAAGCTGGGGAGCATTGGACCGAGCCGTGGCTAGCGATGCTGAGGAGATTATTTTGTTTTTCTTTTGCACTTGGTTTCAGTTTTAGTTCATCATGTTGTTGTGTTTGTTGTTTCCTTGGATACTTGTACCTACTGCATCATTGTCATCATAGTTATATATTTACATTGCTTCCACTGTTTTGTTTCTATTGCTATGCATGTTTTTTACTGCTTCCGCTATTTATTGTTGTTTTCTTACCTTGTATACCTTACCGAATGAGGGCATAGTTTCCCCACGGACTCACCAAGGCCCTCACTGCTAGTCGTTAGCCTCTGGCGTTCAGGGAAACGTGCTTGAGGTCATGTGGTGAACTGGGTACGGAGCACCAGTGGAGGGGCTCCAGACTCGGTTCATTAAAAAGTGGTATTAAAGGAGTTCTTTTCTCTTGCTTTACTATTTGGAGAATTTAGCCAGGGATAGGACGGATTCAGTACTTGGTGTTAAGCTGTGCCTGGGAGTAGCTAACTCGTGTACAGGGAAAAGCCATACTACCTCGTTAATTGCAGTTTTCTTGTTTTGAGATTTTATGGTTGGTATGTTTTCACCTAGAGTGATTCGTATGACTTGTGTAGTTGTTGTTTTGATATCTTGGTTCTGTTTCTATCGCAACCTGATGAGATGAGGGTATTTCATCTCATGCATCATATAGGTACTTGTATAAATCACATTTTAGTAATTCTTAACATGCCATCTAGGGTGCATTAGCAATTGCATGTTGTTGTGATAGATTTTTTGTAGATTATTCATTATGTTGTGATAGTTGTTTGATAGACTCTCTACTGTTGTGTTAGAAAACTATTTCTTTCTTCCTTGATTAAAATGAATGCCAAATTTTGATTCTTGAGGTGTTATGGGCCCTCCCGGATCGAAATTTGGCATCTTTTTCCTTGTTTTAGTGTTTCTGGAATTCTGTGCAGTTTCTGAGCTACTGCCTAGAAAAACACAGAATACACGGCGTGTACTTTTCGGGCACACGCTGTATAGTTTTTAGGCCGTGTCACTGACCGTGTGATCAGAACACGGTGTCATGGGAGTAACTTCGGGAACACGCCATGTACTAGTGGTACACGCCATGTGAGTTCGGAGTCGTGTACCCGGCGGTGTCACTAACAACACGGGCCGAGGCAGCTCGTGTAGAACACGCTGTGTCTGTAGGGAACACGCCGTGTAGTCTTTTCCAGGTACCCGGCCATGTCACGAACAACACGGGCCGGCGTAACCTTCTTTTCCGCACACCGTTTTTGTTCGGAACACGTCGTGTAGTCCTGTCCAGGTACCCGGCCGTGTCATGAACAACACGGGCCGACGTCACCTTCCTTTTCACACGCCGTGTTTTTTCAGGACACGCCATGTAGTCTTTCCCAGGTACCCGGCCGTGTCACGAACAACACGGGACAGTGTCACCTTTTCCTATACACACCGTGTTTGTTCAGATCACACCGTGTAAGGTCCAGCCGTGTAGACGACCATGTACTCAACAACACGGACCGCTGAAGCCTTGTCTAGTGCAAGCCATGTTTATTTCTAACACGCCGTGTAGTCTCGGGTTGATTCGGACCGTGTGGGTTAGCCGTGTAAGGGAGCTCGGGAAGGGGAATATTTTTCAAGAACACGCTGTGTGTGGGGGTCAACACACCGTGTAGTTTGAAGTGTACATGACTTTTAGGGTGAGATTACACACCCATGTCATTGGTTTAAGAAGACACGCCATGTAGTTTTATACACGTTGTGTAGTCGTGTTTTGAAATCTTGTGTGTTTTCTTCCCCTGTTCCTATTTTGTATGATTGTGTTCCTTGTCCTTCTTTTCCTGATCTAAGGTGTGCTTTTGATCTTTCATAGCTATTCCTCCGAGACGTCCTCCGGTCGTACGTCTGTCATCAGGCAGTGATCAGACGCCAGACAGGGCTGATCAGGGACTTCCTGTCGATCCCCCAGCCGAGCCAGCCTTGGCACCGGTTGTTGTACCAGTCACAGGCACTGATACGCAGTTCAGGGAAGGTTTCATGAGGATGATGCAGGCCTTCCAGGGAGCACTGCCTCATGCCTCGTCTATGGCAGACATGACGCGGGTCTTTCAGCAGCATCATCCTTCCACGTTCTCGGGGGAGGGAGGACCTCAGGCTGCAGAGTCATGGGTGGAAGCCATGCTGACTATATTCGAGCATCTGGAGACGCCTCCAGAGAGACAGGTCAAGCTCTCCACCTACATTCTTCGAGACTCCACCAAGTGGTGGTGGGATGTGATCTCATAGGTAGGTTAGCAGCGGGCTATGACTTGGGAGGAGTTCAAGTGCGTGTTCTACAACTACTTCTACCCGGAGACCCTGAAGGTCGATCGATCCTGGGAGTTCATGAGCTTAGAGTATGGTACTATATCTTTCATGGATTATTCCTCTCATTTCACTAAGCTGCATCGTTTTACACCCCTTCAGGATGGCAATGGGGTGTTCTTGGTGAGGAAGTTTGAGGATGGACTCAGACGGGTGATTCGCTCACAGGTGAACATCTTCCAGCTAACTTCCATTACTTCCATCGTCAACCAGGCACTGATTGAGGAGCACAATCTAAGAGACTCCTGAACTGTGAGTCTGGGTGGTTCTGCTTCCAGAGCTATCTTTCCTTCAGATGACAGCAAGAAGCGCCGTAGGGAGCCTACGCACAGTGATTCGAGGAAGCGAGACACATCTTCAGGCATCCAGGTGACATGCTACCAGTGTGGCCGACTAGGGAACACGAGGCCACAGTTCCAGAGAGACCCCGTGGAGTGCCGATCTTGTGGCAAGATGGGTCACATTCAGTATTTCTACTAGGTTTTATGACCAGCAGCAGGTGACCAGGGTTCTTCCATGACTCCTCATTCAGGATCAACCCCACCAGTTTCTCACCAGTTAGGGAGCTAGAGTTCTTCCGGCCATTCGGGCCGAGGTGGAGGTCAAGGCCATGGTGGTCAGCCACCAGTCCCTCAGCACCATCAGGGAGGTTCAGCTCAGAGTGGTCTGTCAGGGGCGTAGGGCCGTGGTGTAGGCCAGTCTTTCACCATGGAGCAGACTTATCATGAGCAGGATCCCGACCCTTCTACTGTTCGAGGTAAGATTTTAGTAGCCTAGTTTTATCTTAATCCCTTTTTGATACCGGAGCTATGCATAGTTTTATCTCTGTTTCCATTGTGGAGAGCCTTGGACTCTGCATTTTTCTTCTGCCGACTCGTTGACACTAGACACACCTTTGGGAACAAGGACATATAGTGTACGCCAGTGTAGAGAGTGCCCTCTCGAGGTGGCAGGGTATCACTTGTTATGGGATATCTATGTCCTAGATATGATAGGCTTTGATGTCATCCTTGGCATGGACTGATTGATTCCCTTCAAGGAAGTCGTTGACTGTTTTCACTGCAGAGTCAGTTTCATTTCACCAGAGGGTGAATCTTTCCTTCATAGAGGCGAATGGGACGTTCGGGCGAGTCGGGCGGGACTTGAGCATCTTGGGCTAGGAGGTGTGACATCCCAGATTTCTAGTCTTTATCTGGATGATCAGGGGACTCCACAGTTGGACTTTCCTCCAATGGTGGATCCTTTCAGGGACATCTTTCCAGAGGACTTTTAGAGTTTTCCTCTGGAGCGTGAGGTATACTTCTCTATTGAACTCAGGCCAGGAGCAGCACCGGTGTCCATTCCTCCCTATAGGATGGCCACACCTGAGTTTTAGGAGCTCAAGAAGCAGTTGGAGGAGCTAAAAGCTAAGGGTTTCATCAGACCCAGTACTTCTCCTTGGGGTTCACCTGTCCTGTTTGCAAAGAAGGCAGACGGTACCCTTCAGCTTTGTGTGGATTATTGGAAGCTGAACCAGTTGGCGGTCAAAAACCGATATCCGTGGATTGATGACCTTTTTGATCATCTTCGAGGAGACCAGGTGTTCTGGAAGATCGAATTGAGATCCGATTATCATCAGTTGCACTTTAGACTATCAGATATACCTCTGACAGCCTTCAGGAGCAGGTATGGTCTTTACGAGTATACAATCATGCCTTTCGGACTCACAAACGCACCTGCAGTTTTCATGGCACTGATGAACCGAGTGTTCCATCCTTACTAGGATTCCTTCTTCATGGTCTTCATGGAAGATATCTTGGTGTACTCTCACACTCGGCACGACCACGCCACACATCTTGAGATCGTTCTGAGTACACTGAGAGAGCATCGGCTTTATGCTAAACTCTCAAAGTTCCACTTCTGGATGGATCCGATTCACTTCTTGGGACACGTCATCTCGGAGGCAGGAGTATCTATGGACCCAGAGAAAGTGATAGATATAGTTTTCCTGGGAGCAGTCGAAGAACATTTTTGAGGTATGGAGCTTCCTAGGGCTGGCTGGATACTACAGACACTTCATTCAGGACTTTTCTCGTCTAGCATCACCTTTGACAGGTCTGACCAAGAAGGGGGAAAAGTTCTTATGGTCAGATTCTTATGAGTCAGCCTTTCAGGAGCTGAAAGGGAGGTTGAAATCAGAACCAATACTAGTCTTGCCAGAGCTAGGTAAGAGCTACGCTGTTTACTGTGATTCTTCGGGTATCGGGCTGGGAGCTGTGCTTATGCAGGGAGATGGAGTCGTTGCGTATGGGTCTCGGCAGCTGAGGCCACACGAGAAGAACTACCCTACGCATGATCTGGAGTTGGCAGCTGTTGTTCATGCCTCGCGCCGTTGGAGACACTATCTTCTGGGAGAGCACATTGTGGTCTTCACTGACCATAAGAGTCTCAAGTATATCATCATACAACGTGATCTGAATCTGAGGAAGCCTAGGTGGGTTGAGTATCTATAGTATTTTGACTTCGAGCTCTCCTATACCCCGGGTAAGGGAAACACAGTGGCTGATGCGTTGATCAAGAGAACTCAGGTTCAGGCAGTTCAGGAGGCCATCAGTGAGTGGAAGCTTATGGCTCTGTTCCCTGAGATGCATCTGGAGGTGCACGATAGACAGGGACAAACCTTCTTATCTTCCGTAGGTGTTACCTCCAAGTTACTTGATCGGGTACGGATGAGGCAGCTATCAGATTCAGAAGGATTAGTCCTACGGGAGAGTGTGTCAGGAGATGACCCTCTTCCTGGATGGACAGTGGGCGAGGATGAGATCTTGTGTTTCCAGAGACGCGTATGGGTGCCAGCAGACATATGCGAGGAGCTGATGCGGGATTTCCATTCCTCTGTTTGGGAAGTTCATCCTGGCATCACCAAGATGTATCGGGATCTTCATCGCCAGTACTGGTGGACAAGTATGAAGAAGGATGTTGCTGGTTTTTTCATGAGCTGTTCTACTTGTCAGCAGGTGAAAGTAGAGCATCAGCGACCAGCATGCCTTTTACAGCAGTTACCCATTCCAGAGTGGAAGTGTAATGATTTTACGATGGACTTCGTGACTGTGTTGCCGAGGTCACCATGATGGAATGATGTTGTTTGGTTTGTCTTCAAAAGGATTAGGAAGGTTTCCCACTTCATACCGATCAAGGAGACCTTCAACGTCGATGATCTGGGATGAATTTACATCAGAGAGATCGTTCGTCTACATGGAGTTCCGTACTCTATTGTTTCAGACAGAGATGCACGCTTTACAACTCGGTTCTGGAAGGGACTTCAGAAGGCCTTGCGTACATGGGTACTTTTGAGTATAGCATACCATCCCCAAGCTGATGGCCAGTCCGAGCGCACGATCCAGGTTCTTGAGGATATGTTCCGAGCTTGCATCCTTGACTTTGGCGGTTCTTGGTAGAAGAATATTCCTATGGTTTCGTTCTCCTACAAAAACAGTTTCCAATCTACCATTCAGATGGTACCATATGAGGCTTTGTACGGTAGGCCATGCCGATCACCCTTATGCTGGCTGGAGGCAGGAGAGGCAGCTTTGCTGGGATCTCGTCTTGCTCAGGAGACTTCAGAGCAGATAGAGCTGATTCGGAAGGGGATGACTACAACGCAGTCTCGACAAAAGTCTTATGCTGATCAGCGGAGACGAACTCTGGAGTTTGAGGTTGGTGATCATGTTTTCCTACGTGTCGCACTGAGGTTGGCACACAAAAGGATTCAAAGACAGGGGAAGCTTTCACCACGGTACGTCGGGCCATTTGAGGTCTTGGATAGAGTGGGGCCGGTCGCCTATCGGTTGCAGCTACCTCAAAGGTATCGGGCCATGCACGACGTCTTCCACGTATCTCAGCTCCGACGATACTTTTCAGACCCATCTCACGTCTTTCAACCCGAGGAAGTCGAGCTTGAAGTGGATGCGTCGTTCGAGGAGCATCCTATCTAGATTGAAGTACAGGCCGTGTACTCAAGAAGTACACGCCGTGTACTTTGTTTTTTTTCATTAAATAGACCGGGGTCGCGCCTAACCCCTATTTCCATATTCTTCTCTAGTTTTTGACCGCCCACGAGTGACTGTACGACCGGATCTTCGACGGAGTCCTACCTCGCCGTTCGTTCTCCGATTAGAGCACGGTCAGTTGCATTGGAATCTCAGCGGTGAGTTCTTCCTTCTTCCTTAGCCCTGTTTCATGATTCTTCCTCATTTCCTTGTTATCATGGGATGAAAATTTTGCGCATTTTCTCAGATCTACGTTGTTCTAAGAGGAATATGTCATCGTGGTTTGCGTATATCGATATCCTTGGATCGAGGTAGGTTGTTTGTGCCTTTCCGTAAAAAGTTGATGAATATTATTATGCAAATTCCACAAATACCCTTGAACGGGGTATTGCATGTTTCCTGTTTTTCCCTTTTCACTTGATTTCTTTTCTTGATTTCTTTAGTAGAGGTTATTGCTTGCGATTAGAGTAGTTTGTTTGTGCTCATATTGACTTTCCATGCTTGTTCTGCCTGTTTGTCATTTACCAGTTGCCATTCCTAGTTGTAGGATAGTGGAACTCTTGTTTTTTTATTTCTGTTGAACCTTAGTTGACAGCCAAGTAGTTATTGAGGTTTACTTGGAAGATATACACATGCTGAGCATGTTTAGTTATACTCAGGACTGTGAGAACCTAGAGTAGTAGACCAAAGGGAGAATTTACGGAAGGTCTTCTCCAGAGTGTCTTTTTAATCACAATGTGAGACTAAGGGGAGAATTGACGTAAGGGATTCTCCATAGTGTCTTTTAATTAAGACACATTCCATAGGGGGAATTGACGTTGAGTGCTTCCCTAGAGATCCTTTATCATGATACGAGACTATAGGGGGAATTAACGGTGAGTGCTTCCCCGGAGAGTGTGCTTAATTACATAGCTGAACCAGAGGGGTGAGATTGTGTGTGCTTCCCAGAGGGTTGCTAGTACTTAGAGGTTGAACCATAGGGGTTATACTATGAGAGCTACCCAAAGGGTTACCTGTTTTCTTCCTGTTGCTGAATGTATACTTGTGTACTTTGTTTTCCAGGATTGTGGATTGTAGCTGATTGTGCTTTTCTGTTTACTGCTTCTTGTTTTATTACTGCCATGTATTCATTGACTGTTAGGCACAAATCTTTGGGTGATTACCTACTGGGATTGTATCTCACACCTTGTTTGGGCCATGATTTTGGGCCCAATAAGACCATGTTGCTAGAGGTATAGATAAGGGAAAGATCCCTTCTACTTCAGGATCTTGATTGCATCAGGAGCTGGGGATCATGGGACTGAGCCATGGCTCGCGATGATGAGGAGATTATTTTGTTTTTCTTTTGCACTTGGTTTCGGTTGTATTTCAGCACATTGTTGTGTTTTCTGTTTCCTTGGATACTTGTTCCTTCTGCATCATTATCATCATAGTTATATATTTACATTTCATCTGCTGTTTGGTTTCTGTTTCTATGCATGTTGTTTACTGCTTCCGCCGTTTATTGTTGTTTTCTTACCTTGTATACCTTACCGAATGAGGGCATAGTTTCCCCACCGACTCACCAAGGCCCTCGCTGCTAGTCGGCAGCCTTTGGTATTCGGGGAAACACGCATAAGGTCATGTGGAAAACTGGGTACGGAGCACCAGTGGAGGGCCTCCAGACTCAGGTCGTTACAGTTTCAATATTCTATACAAAAAGATCACAAAATGAGCATTAATTCAACACTGTGACTTTTATCTCCATTGAAAGTGTTTAATTATGCTTTATTGGAATCACCAAAGGAATAAAAAATGACTCCTAGATTAAGGAAAATTACATCAACCTTGGATCCTCATTATTAACAAGAATAATCCAATTCTTCAAAGGTGTTCTAACACCATCCTCGATAATGATGAATAAAGAGTAAAGAACTGAAGAGATATTTATATTTAGTTTTCATGAATCATTCCACATAAATGAGAGAGATAAAATAAACATTTTAGGTTATATTCACTAAATTAATAGATTCAGATAATTGATTTCCATCTCATGGAATCTAAGAAGGATTACTGACTGTTAAAGTTTTCATAACCATTTAAGCACTTTAGATGATTACACTATAAATGTTTATCCATTAAATGAATCAATCTCATTGATTCATATTGAAGGAATCATATGGGAATTCAAGTAACAATTAAAACATGAAATATCATATATCACATTAATTCTATATGCTATGATACATTAAAATCATAAACTATGATAAATATAGTTTTGTTTTCATATCAATGATTATTATTCAAGGATATTATAAAATAAGATATCCCATTTTTAGTGAATTTATGATATATTCTTCTAATTATTTGTGGTTATAATTTTTTTAAATTTTAATTAGTGTAGATATTTATTATACTATTTTATAGTTGGTTATATGTTTTTATTTCTTTCATATCATTAGAATTGGATGATTGATTGAGAAGATACATTAGACCGCCAAATGGAAGGAGTTTGAAGTGTTGTAGGGATTGTTAGTTAGAAAATTTGATTTAATTTGATTTATAGTTATGAGGTGGAGGATGTGTAAATGATTTTTGGTTAATAATTTGTTTCAAACAAAAAATAATTATTTTATTTTTCTTATTCCGTGAAAACCAAATGTTTGAGTTTTGAGTTATTTCAAAAATTTTAGAAGGTGATGTTCCTATGAACGTTCCTTGAATCCAAAAATTGTAATGAAGGGTTTTTAAAGGTTTTAATTTCATTACTCAATTATATAGACATTTTTAAAGGAAAATACCTCCATATATATTTTTAGTAGTAACAAAAAACCATAAAATACATTCATTTCCTAGTTTAAGTTGTGTTATCTAGAATATGGACTTTTTTCTCAGAGAGTGTTCTTTACTACTTTGTTTCTCTCCCTTGGAGTATTTTAAAATCCCTAGGTAGTGGATTTTGAGAGTATTCATTATAGATAGTGGTGTCTAGATGGATTTTTTAGACGATGGTGTGTCAGATTATAGTTTGCATAAGATGTAGTATGAAGAGTTACATTGTTATTTTTAGAGGGATCCTTTATTTTATTCTCATTAAATTATTTATTGAAGGTCCCTTAATATTGATATTTTTTAATTTATTTGATATTATATTTAATGGTGTAACTCAGATTAAGTATGTGGGATTTTTAGGTAAGATATGATAGGCGATAGATTGTACAAGGAATGTATATATTAATATTATGGATGATTTCTAGTACTTGATACCTTAGTCTTCCAAGAAGTTTTCCCATTGATGTTGTGACAAAACTTTTACAATGGATATGTTGATTGATATGCTCATGGATATATGGATATAGTTATAAATGCTGATGTGAAGGTTTTCCCCTAGGTTTATGTTACTATATAGATGGTTTTATTCTTATCTTACTAGGATATCGTGAGATAAATTTGGACTTATTGACATTGGATGCCTTGAGTCCTTAAGTGACCCATGATTCTATTATCATGAGAGTACCACAATCTTGATGATTATAGAAACCCTAGACCAATTACCCAAATATTAACTAAACCAATACTATTATAGATCAACCCCAAGAGCATTCCCCAATCCCTAGGTTATAGTTACAAGCACTGATAGTAGTATATCAACTTTAGGGAACATCTTACCCTAGTTTATTTGATAAATAATTCCTATCCAGGTTCCCTCAAGTAATTGATATGAAATGACCGTATATTGAATGATATCAAGAAAAATAAACAACCTATAACAATGGGATAACATTAAAATATAATTCAATGCATCTATATGTGAATGTAGCCTAAAATATAAAATTTTCCTACATGAAACATACTTGAGAAACCTTGTATATCTTGCTAAAAGAAACACATTAGAATAAAAAAACCTAAATACATGAACCTACACCTGTTCCAAAATAGAGAGTGCAATACTAAAGAGCTATTAGCAAACCTTTTATACCTAAATTGCATCAAGTGAAGCCGCATGTCTACTGAGGGGTCTATATAGGTTGTGAGTATATACATATTCAAACACCCCAAGAATCTAGTATGTGTTTTCCATTTAATAAATACTATTCTTAATAGCTTGTATTATACACAAAACATAACTAAAAATACCTCTATATATTTTACAATGAAATATAAACATTAATACATCATAATAATAAAATTTTCAATATCATTAACAAAATTATAAGAAGAGCAAAACGTCAAGTAAATAAAAAAGATAATTAAAATAATTTATTTTAATTACTTACATATTATTATTATTATTTTAAAGAATAATATGAAGTGTTATAATACAAATTAATTTGATAAATTTAATGGTTATGATATAAATTATTAAATTAAATGGGATGTGATTAAAATCATTTAGAGTTAAATGACCCATTTTTCTAAAAATAGTACTTTTCTATATATTATGTATCTTTATCTTATTAAATTAAAATAATTTTTTAAAGGATTATAATAATTAGATATTTAAATGTAAAAAATAATTTATTAACACTCATTTAATTATTAATTGATATTAAATTTGATTAATAATGCTTAATGTCTAAAAATTCATTTTCTTTAAAAAAATAAGTTTTTTATTATATTTTTTGTTTTTATTTAAAAGTTAAATTCCTAAATTTTAAAAATTGAATTTTATCAATGTGAAACCCCAATATGTCACCATGTTGTTTTTTTGGTTCTCTTTTCTGATGTGGAGGCATGATTTATGTTTATATATAGTTCCGACTCAGAACTTATAAAATTTTGAGGTCTTTCTATTATGAACAGTTAGGGTGAACTGTTAGAGGGAAACTGTGCGACCTCCCTTAATGATGAGACTTTTTAGATAAATTTAAAGTATATGTGGATTTTTAGCATAGGTTTTTCATCATTAATTATAAACCATGCATCCCTTAGGAGAAACCATGTAGGGCCCTTGGTGTGTTTGTGATGTGGCACATGACTTGCACACAATTTATTAAACCACTTGGTAAGCATGAAATATGATTTATGATTTTAGATAGATCCATTTTAATGGTTTCTACATGGTATTTTAAACCATGGGAACCCTAGGAGGCAATGAGAGGCTTCAGGTGTTTCTTTTGTGAGGTAAACAATTTTTCTCTAACTATGTGGCCTTCCAGGAGTAACCATGCAACTTAATTTTTTGGGAGGTAGTGGCTCCCAAATGGTTGGCACATAGTTTTCTTAACCATGTGGAAAAAATATTCCCTATATAGGTGTTTAAATATTTTCTTTCCCTATTTTACCCCTCTCAATGTTTAACGTTTTTATCCCTATTCTACCCCACACAAGTTGGATGACCCTTGGGAGTCTTGGAGGATCTCTACCACCTTCCTACCTTGTATTTTTGTCCTCTCTTCGATGTTTTCAATGATATTTGAGGTGATTTATTCCTATATTTATCTCTAATTACTTTATCCATCTCTTATCTCATGGTTTTTGATTCCCCCATTATAGAGACACAAGACTTTTAGACAAATTAATACATGATTTTTGGCATAATTATCCATGAAATAAAAACCAAAGATAAAAAATTATAGTTCCTTTGGAAGACTAGGAACATAATAAGAAAAAATATGTAACTGGAATAAAACATATTTTTATTAATATCCATAACGAGATCCGATATCTTTTTGATCTTGACAATCTAAATTGGATAACCTAGGGAATACATAGATAAAAGGTGCGATATAAAAAGAATATTAAGAGACTAAGCATGGGATTGAAGCAAAACACATGAGTTAACCAAAATAACATGATAAAATAAAATATATGGCTCACAGATAACCATACATAAGAATAACATATAGAACATGGAATCATATGATCATGGAAACATAGGAAAGTGGAAACAACATATATCATGACATAAATATGAGTCAAGGAAAACTTCCAAGACTACATTACATGGTGTACGAAGTCCCATAACGGATTGGGTTTACTACCTAATACCATAAATAAAGTATCATGAGACTAAAACATTACCCAATTCATTGGAGTTCTATCTAGGTTACCCAATCATAAAATGTTCAGGAATATGTTTGAAACATAAAGAATCAAACATAAGTGTTACACATGGAAAGAAATGGTTATTGTATTCTTGTCATAAGGAATTACCAAATAGTGTATAACAATGGAATCCGTGAAATAAATAATTTACATCATCTAGGGAATTAATAAAGTAAATTTAAGAATATACCATGAGTAATGATGTACAGATAAAGGGAAAACATGAAAAGGAGATGTTACATAATATTAGAATTGCTCCACTTAAGTGAGGTTTTAGGTAAAAGAATAAAGATTATTTAATGAGGATAAAGGAAAAATTGTTCACATAAAAATTAAAATTAAATAAAATAGTTTTTAATGTTAAATTGAGGGATTTTATAAAAATATTTGAGGCTTAAAATAGTTTATGGGGTGTACTTGAAAATGAGCGAGAAAAAGAGAAGATCCCTTTAATCAGGTTTTCTTATCGAAAGGAATTGGGAAGATAACCTTATAAAAAATTAATTTTCAAATAAAACAAGGATGAATTGAGATATATAAACATGGGTGGAATATATAAAATAAATTAACGATAATTATATAAGTATAATTAAGAAATACATTGGGGTAAATAGAGAGAAAGCGTAACCCAAAAGAAATATAAATGTCCGGAGATATCCCTTACCATATGTCCGAAAGAGTTCTATATGGATAATCATATTAGATTCATTAATTGATTAATTAATTAATTCATCCAAATGTATTTTATTTATTATTATTTTATTAAGTTAATTTATGGTCATTTATTAGAGTTATAAGGTTCAATTTCATCATTTCAAGAGTGTTTATTTCATGGTTTTATGGTCCATTAACTTGTGTATAATTATGGAATTTCTTTTAGAATGGAAATAAAACTCTAGATGTAAAATTAAATGGTATAAATAAACTTATATAAGTTTAAATGGTTCCATATATCATTTTTTTTATTTGAGGATGATTCATTTGATAAAACATTAATGATTAGATTATTTTGGTGGTTTTCCTGGCCATCAAAAACTAGTTTAGTTTTATTTAATATGATGTTTTTATTTCAGTTATAGAACATGAAATAAGTTATAATATATATAATAAAATCTTATTGAACAATAATAATAATTTTATGACCATCCATGAAGGCGATAATGAAAAAATAAAACTCATTATCCACAGAGATAATAAATCTTCATAATTTGGTCAATGGTTTCCTTTATTTGAATAATTAGAGATGAGAGAATGTATGGTTAGATGATATTACATTAGTAGTATAAAATTAAATAATATACACGATAATTTAGTTATTATTAATTTATGGTTGAATGAGGTTAGGATAAGGTATAATAAGAAAATAAATTAAGAGCGGGGGTTTAATAATGTTACCTCTTGAATATCTCCTCCATTAATGATCCCTTAAAGAATTTGGAATTAGTATTTTGGTGAGACCAACACCTCTAAAAAATGAATAAGGAAGTAGATAAGTGAAATTGTTAGATTATGGTCGATATATAAGGCTCAAGGTGGTTAAATTAAGTGAATGAATGGGTGTCCTTTAATAATTGAGGTAAGGAGAACTTTAAGAATATCTTAAATAATTAAAATATAATAAGAATATTCATGATCCAAAAGCTTAAAAATAGCCTATAAATTTATTGCGTATAAAATTTTAGACCATATATTATCCATTTTTCCTTTATTTAACATTTGTATGATTTATAGTAATTTTAAAAAAGGATTATATTCATGAAATTTCAATATTTTCAAATTTGATACCATTTATTACCATGACTTTAAAAACAACAAAAAATGGGTAAAATTAGAATCAGTTATTTTATTATATAAAATAAATGTAATTATAATCTATATAATTCATGGATCAAATTAATTATCTCAAATTATATTTATTTTAATTTTATTAATATCATTTATTTGACTTTTCTATTAATTTAATAATTATTGCATCATCATTGTGTAAGCATTTAAGGTATATATTTCATCCCTAAAAATTAAAAATAAATTACCATGATGAATTTAAATATTTTTTATTTCCAAATACTAATTATGGTTGAACATATCTTCAAAAATACCATATATTTAAAATTTATACTTATTATAAATATTAATGTTATAAGTTTGACTTTCTTTTAAAAAAAATACTATAAGGGACTTAATGTCATCTAAGTGGATCATAAAGGTCTTAAATTCGACCCATGTATTATTTTTGTCAAAATATACACATCCAATATAATTGGGACAAATGTTATGTTCAATTTATAACCCTTATTATTTTATTTTTACCCTTAAGTACCCTATTTACCCTTAACCATGACAATAAAAATTATCAAGGTTATTATTCATATTGACCCAAAATGAAAGGGATATATTTAATAAACTTGAATTTTTTTATTAAAAACATTTAATCCATTTTTCATAATTAAAAACAAAAACGTTTGATGATATAATTTAAATTTAATATGAAAAATGCATCAAAAAATTTTTTTTCCTATGAAATGCCCTTTTTATGTATAAAATGTTTTTATACCAAATTATTCAAAACAATTAATTTAAATAACAAAAATTTGATTATTTATAATATTATTAAAAAAACAATTAAAAATAATCAAAAATAGAATTTTAAATTGTAAATTTTGTAAAATAAAAAAATAGTTTTCAATGTAAATCAATATTTTTTATTATTCATTAAAATTCCAACCTTTTTAGAAAATCATCAAAAATTCATCCTAAGATAATTTTGACAAGATGAATTCATAAAATTGGTTTTATTTTTACAAATAAATTTTCTAGAAGTGGTAAATTAATTATATTAATTTTCTCATTGAAAGAGGTAAAATCGTTTTTTGAAGAAAACATATTTTTAAAGAATAAAAATAAAATTACTAAAAATTAAGTATTTATTTTCTAAGAATTAATATATTTCATAATAAGGTTATTACTATTCATACCTACCAATTTAATGTCTATTTTATAATGGTTGGGTTAAAATAATAATATTTTAGTATATCGTGATTCTTTTAAACACAATGATTCATACAACACAAGCTGTTGAAGAAATCAAATTACATAGAGAGAAATATTTCATAAAAATATCAAGGTTTTACATTCTTCTACCCTTAGTAAATTTTACCCTCAAAATTTATTTTTACATAATAGTTTGAAAATAGGTGATGGTACTTCTCCTTCATTGCTTCCTTTGGTTACCATATTGCCTCTTTATATTTGTTGTTCCTCCATAGTACTTTTACCAAGTTAGTGGTCTTATTACATAGAACTTTATCTCTATGGTCCAAGATTTTCATTGACTAATCCACATAAGATAGATCATTTTATAGCTATACCATATCTAAATTCAGTACATGTGACAAATCTGGTATGTACTTCCTTAGGAGGGATATGTGGAATACATCATGTACTTCAGAAATAGTTGGTGGAAGTGTTAGTCAATATGAGATAGATCCAATTCATTCAAGAATATCAAATTGTATGATGTACCTGGGACATAGATTTACCTTATTACCAAATCACATAAATCTCTTCCATGGAAATATGTGGAGGAATACCTTATCTTTAACCTCAATCTCTAATTCTTGTCGATGATTGTCTCCATAACTATTCTATCAACTTCGGGTAGCCCTGACATGCTGTCGAATGGTCTTGAACTTTTCTTCCATTTCCACCAACATTTCAAGTACCAGTAACTCACACTCACAAACTTCATCCCAAAAAGTAGGTGTTATCATCTCTTCTCATAAAGGGAATTATATAGAGACATTTGGATGCTTAAGTGGAAACTATTGTTGTAAGATAACTTGAATAGAGGAAGATGTTGATCCCATTATCCTTTTAAGTCTATTAATAATTCTCCCAACATTTATTACATGAATAAATGGTCCACTCAGACTATCTCTTATTTTGAGGGTCATAATACATACTAAAGTTTAGCTTAGTGTTTAGAGCATTTTGGAGAATTTTCCACAATTTGGAGGTAAATCTTAGATCTCAATTATATATAATTGATAATGGTATTCCATGAAGCTTCACCACTTCTATGATTTATATTTTTGTATGTTGATTGAGTGATAAGTCCTATCAAATTACAATAAAGTGAGCTATCTTTGTAAGACAATCAACAACAACCCATATAGAATCATTTCCTATGGATGACTTCGAAGGTCAAGTGAAAAATCCCATGGTGATATTTCCCCATTTCCATGAAGATATGTGTAATTGTTTCAACTTTTCCTTAGAATTTTTCCATCTATCCTTCACTTTATGAAATACCAGAAACTTTTATGTATATCCAGTGATATAATTTTTCATATTGTCCCACCAATAATGATCTTAGAGGAACTGATGCATCTTTGTGCTCCCTGGGTGGATGGAGAAGGTTGAGCTATGTGAATCATTAAAAATATTCACCTTTATCTCAAGATTTTATGGAACACATATTCATGACCCAAATCTTTAACTCATTCCTCATTAATTTTGAACTCCAAGGATTTACCATTTCTGATAGACTCCACCTTCTTCAAAATTTCTATATCATTTCTTTAAGAATACTTTATATTATCTAAAAGATATGGTTAAGTAATCATTTGAGAAAGTAATGATGTTATTCCTTACCTTATGATTACCCTGTACATCCTTTGTAAGTCTTAAAATATTAGATCCTTCTCAACTCTCATCATCGATAAATTTCCAGGATTATTTCTACTTATAGAATCTACCAATTTATTTTTTACGAGGATGGAAGTGGATTAATCAGTCATAATCCTTGATGAGATCTAACCATCTATTCTAGTTCACGTTAAGATCAACCCGTATTAATATATATTTGAGGCTTTTATGATTAGTATATATCTCACACGTCTCCCCATAGGGATAATGTATCCAAATTTTCCATCTGAAGATCACAACTACCAACTCCAAATCAAGCGTTGGATAGGGGTGCTCATGAACTTTCTTCTAGATGTGGTATTACACTCTTATTTTATTAGTTTGCATCATTGCACATCCAAATACCTTCTTTGATGCATTTATATACACCAAAAAAAGTTCCAAACTTGTGGGTAGTGTAAGTAATTCTTT
The DNA here is from genome assembly GCA_963277665.1 of Viscum album. Lineage (NCBI taxonomy): Eukaryota > Viridiplantae > Streptophyta > Magnoliopsida > Santalales > Viscaceae > Viscum > Viscum album. The sequence continues at coordinate 282,041,037 of OY728151.1, read as the reverse complement.
AAAAGATTATGACTGATCAATCCACTTCTATCTATATACACCACAATAAGTTCTATTCTTGGGGAATTGATCAGTCAAATTTGCAGATTCTATTGTAACTACTTCTTCAGTTATTCTAACTCAATAGTGGCCATACTATAATGAGTATTTGATATAGGAATATATCTAATTATAAGTTCAAATGAGAACTCAACCTCTTGGTCAGGAGGAAGTTTGAGAAATTATTTAGGTAACACCTTATTATAATCCATCACAATGGGATTGTATTCAAGAATGATCATCTATGTTGACCCAATCATTTGATCTAGATATTCTTACTTATAAAATAATAATATGAAAACATTATTTGATGATTCATAAGAATATTCATCCTCATCCTTATACTTTTATATAATTGGAGGATGTTATAGGATGTTAAGAATGATCTCACTCTCCCAAAAGTTGATGTTGGCTATGTATAAAGATATCCAATCCATGCCTAATATAGCATCAAACATCACCAAATTAAGTGATATGTGATTTCATTGGTGTTTTAGTCTACAAACATTTAATGGGGATAATTTATATACTTTAGAAACAGTAATTCCTCTTTTTTTGTTCTCATATATAACTCAAATTCCATATTTTAAGGTGGTGTTTGAATATTTCTACTAAACTTGAAAGATATAAAATAATTCATAGAACTAGAATCAAATATTACATTCATTATTCTTTAATGAATAATCAGCATACCTATCACCATATCATTTTTGGGATCCACCTAAGTAGGAGTGATAGTATATGCCCTTCCTTACTACCATGTAGGTTATTGTTATTGATTGACTATGACAACCTTATCTTAGAGAAATGGCTCGCACAATTCCAATATTATTTTCAGTTGAAAAACTTTATTATAGGCTAAGTGTTAATAGGGACCTTTATTTCTTCTACCACATTAGTGGGATTCTAAATATACATTCAATAATTATTATCATGATTCCCTTATCCTGCAAATTTGAAGCCTCTCCTGGTTCCCGTTAAATAGTTTCTGGGATGCTTCTTCCCACACTTTTGGAACATGAGATGTTGGGTTTTCTTTCTCCCATGATATTTTTCCACTGATACTCCCTTTTTAAAATCCATATTACTCTTTTTATCTTCAATCCCATGAGACCACTAAGAGTCACCAATCTTTATTTCCACCTTAAGGTCCCAATGATCAATCTCATCATAGTTATCAAAGTCTCGAATCACTAAATATTTTCATAGAATCATCTTTAATCCACTAAATAAATGATCCACCTTCATTTTTTTCATGAAAAATCTACTGGTGTATCATAAAAACATTGTGAAGTTTTTCTCACACACCCTGATGAACTAATATTCTTTTTTTCTTTAGTCCTAGGAACTCCCTTTCCATATTAAGATGTAGAGTTTGGGAAAAAATATTTATTTAAAAATATTTTCTTAAATAATTCCCAATCCATGGAATCAATTTCCTCTTTATAATTAATTTTTTGATCAATTTCCACTATTTATCAACTTCCCCATCAAAAAAATAGACCTCTAACATGAATTTCTATTCTTCTAAGCACTAGATGAATAAGAATATCTTCTTATTGGAGTTAATCCATTACTCTATGATGAGGGGATCCAAAGATCCACTAAATGTAGAAGGTCTTTTTAAAATAATGGATTCAACCAAAAGTTTCTCTTTGTTAGGAGAAGGAGGGTGTTACACATGATTCATGTGATTATTCATGACATGATCTAGCAGATATATTACTATCATGAAGTTCTGAGCTCCCATTTCCATCAGATTTGGAAATTATTTAGGTAAATCATCAAATTTTCTATCTCATTGGTTTCTGTCTTGAGTTATCATACTTCTATCCATTAACTAAAAACAAAAAGAAAATAAAATCAAGGGGGTTGAATACTTAGCTAATGATCATATAAAAAGGAAACTATCAACATAAAAGGATAAAATTATAAATGAAATGTATATCCTAACTTGTGATTCCCTATGTTTCAATCTAATTTATCCATGGTAAAATAATTATTTTTAGTGTTCTTAATAATGTTTTCTAGTCTTAATCCCCAATAATAATGTTACCACACTCTGATACTATAACTTCTTGGACCCAGATTCCACCAGAAATGGTTCCCCGAGCCCTGTTGGACACATGGACTCAAGAACATCTCCGTGAATGCTAGGGGCTACCAACTAGTAGCAAATGACAAGGTGAGTCAATGGGGATACTATAACCTCATTACCAGAGTATCACAGCGGAAGTCAGAAACATGCAATAACAGAAGAAAATAAATAATAAATCAATTGAAAGTAAGATAAGACAAGAATACATATCAATAACTAGAAGTTTCTCATATACCAAATGATGGAGATGGTATAAGTATATATAATGTATCCAAATAGTTACATGGAAATATAGTATAATACAATTATCCTAAAAAGAAAAAATGATCAAAAAGGTATCCTAGCATCGCAAACCATAACTTGGTCATATGATCCCCTGCTCTAAAGCCACAATCAATAACATGTACTTGGGAACTTACCCAAATCATTACCTGCAACCATGTAATCTGTTTGGGACCCCAAGGAGGCCCAAATAGGGTGTGAGATATACATCCCCATAGGAAACCACCCATGTCTATATAGTTCTATCAAAAATTCTACAAAAGTGATATCAATTGTAAACAACTAGTAAAGTAAGTGTGTATGCCAATGGAAAAATTCTACTATAACAAGTAAACCAAAAATCCCTCAAGGATACTTGTAAAATAGAGTCAACTCATAACAAGGAAGCTATAAACAAGTAAACAAGAAAGTCACATAACCATGCCGTACATCCATCTGTATCCTGTAACCCACAACTATGATATATAGAGAAAACACGTATTCTTCAGGCACCCCATATAGTGAAGTAAAATATCTCATGACCTCGTCGTATAGTGAAGTGTAGAACCCAAGGGCTGAATCCAAGGTTTCAATAGACCAAGGCATCTAAGTGATAATTATAGAACATGGAGGGCCAGATCCAAGGATCCTGTCTAAGTCATCCCATCAAGTCCCATGGGATTCCCTGGTGAAAACTCGGTTAGGTAATGGTTGGGGTCCTAGGAGAATGAAAATAGAAATTCCTACACGATCCCAAGCAAGCGAGATCCATGGGGTAGAAAGGCCCGAGGCATCCCATTGAATCAAGACCCAAGGGGCAGAGTCAACCCAAGGTGTCCACTACTTCATTCCTGATCCATGGAGAGCAGTCTATAGAGTCTATCAAACCATTTATTCAAGCATTCAAGAATTCAAATTAACCATTAATAACCTTGTGAGAATACCCACTCGCATAAAAGATCCCTAGTAATGAGTATACCCAATCATGCAAACCATTTATCATTTACCAAACATATGGGCCTACCCTCCCATATAGTCCATTTAACATGCCATTAGTCATTTCATAAAGGTATACCCATCCATATTATTCATTTAACATGCCAAAATATCAAAATAGACATGTAATAACAAGATACTCATTAAGAAAGGAGGCAGTACATATCCTAAATAAGCTACTCAAGATATCTTAGCATTAATTGGTTCATCTAACTAAGAAAGTACCAGAACACACCCCTTGGGTGGTTTAAACTGGCACAAAAAAGTTATTTCCCTTAAGGTGCATCCCTTGGGTGACCTCAAAACAAGAAACGTGTGTCAACGCACCAAAACGGAACCTATGTAAATCCTCACTAGGTCTAACTACTTCTATGGGAAGTAAATAGCTTAAAAACAAGGCCTCAACAGAATGTATGATGGGTGGCATATCGGACGAAGGCTTGAAAATCAAAAGAAAATCCAAAAGAAAGTATAGAACACCTACATCACCTCAGAGTAGATAGGTCATCTAGTATCAAGTCCTGATTCATCTTGGTTTGGAAGAAATCAAAAGAACAGTTGAAGAACGGGATATCAGTGCATACGAAACTAAATACTAATGTTCAACCCACATTTTTAGGATTAAATAATGACTAAAAAGGAATCGAGGACTTACTATTACGATTCCAGCATAAAAAATGACAATTTAAATGGAAGTCGGATAGATGAACTGGCTCAAAGCCTTGGTTATGTGCCTCAAAGGAGCTCCATTGAGGGTCTGTTGTGCGTAGAGGAGAAAACCAAATTGGGTTTAAAAAAGGAAATTGATTTTTAATTTAAAATTAAAAAACATAGAGCAAGGTCATACGGTTTACCTGCACAGTTTCCCACACCATGCATAAACTGTGCGCACGTCACTGTCTATCAAGGGACACTTCGTACAGTTACCTTTCATGGTTTACTAACCATTCGATAACTAGGAAAAATAATTCTACTAAAAACCTGCACTTTACAGACCTCTCACATTGTTTGGACTAACCGTGTGCTGGTCATGCACAAATCGTGCACTATGTCATTTTCAGCACAAAACTTGCTTCTGTGCTCCGAACAAGCACTTCAAACCTCCAAAACACTCATGATCAAGTTAATCATTCACATAAGTCCATAACAAGGCATTTAAATCGAAATTTAAAGGAGTAATACCTCTTATAAAAACCCAGGTTCTTACAATATTCCATCCTTATAGCAATTCGTCCTCGAATTACTCTCTGAAGGGTGGTCAGGATTCATCTAAGAACAAATATGACCACTGAGCATGTACATCGACCTCTCTCTCCCAAGTCTCATCTTATAAATTGCCATGCTGCCATAGCTCCCATAATAGTGTAACTATCCAGCATTAGAGAACCTTCGTGATCCTGTCAACTATACAAATTGAATGCTCCTCAAAGGATGTATCAACCTAAACCTCAACCTCTTTAGGATAAGATATGTGAGATGGGTCTAAGTTATAGCGGTGCCGCTGAGATATATGGAAGACGTCGTGCATGGTTTGGTGCCTATATGGTAACTACAACTAATAGGCAACTGACCTGACTCTCTCCAGAATATCAAATGGCCCAAAATATCTCAGTAAAAGTTTAACATGTCTCCTGATCTGCCTGTGTCACAGCCTCAGTAAAAAATGTAAGAAAACCCAATCATCAACCTCAAAATCTCAAGATCATCTATGGTGACCAGCGTATGGTTTCTAACAAGACTGTGTAATATCTATCCCCTTTTGAATCAACTGGACCCACTTAGAAGTCTCCTATATGAGATGTAGTCCAAGTAATGATGCCTCCCCTGCCTCTAACTAGTATAGAGGAGAATGACAAGGCCTACCGTATAAATCCTCGGAAGGTTCCATCAGTATCGTCTCCAGATAGCTATTATTGTAGGAGAAATCAACCAGGTGAATGTGCCTCTCCCAAGATCCCCCAAAATCTAGGACACATTCTCACAACATGTCCTGTAGCTGATGTATCATATGTTGTGACTGGCCATCAGTCTGAGGGTGGTATGTTGTGCTCAGAAGCACCTGTATACCTAGAACCATTTGAAAACTCTGCTAAAAATTATACTGAATATGGACATACCTATGTAAAATGATGGTGAATGGGACTCCAAGTAGTCGTACCACCTCTTGGATGTATAAATTTCAAAGATGATTAACACTGATGGTATCCTTGATCAGAAATAAATGTGTGACCTTCGTAATCTTGTCAACAAAAACACACTTCATATCGTTAACTAGAGGTGATATTGGAAAACCAGTCAGGAAATCCATCGTGAAGTCATCCCATTTCCACTTTGGGATAGGTAACAACTGTAAAATCTATGCTGGTTGCTGATGTTATGCCTTCACCTACTAATAGGTGTAACATCTAGTAACAAAACCAGCTACCTCTCTCTTCATTCCCAACCACCAGTACTGATGTCACAAGTCACGGTACATCTTGGTAACTCCGGGATGAACTGCCCAAGATGTTGCATGAAACTCTCACATCAGCTCCTCATGTATATCTCCTAGAACCCAAACACGTCCATGGATATGCAAGATCTAATAATTGTTTAACATCTAACCAGGAGGAGGGTCTTCACCTATCACACCTTCCCATTGAACTAGTCCTCTATAATATGATAGCTGTCTCATCTTAACTCTACCCTGCAAGGAAAAGGTAACATCTAAGTATAAAAGAAAAGTCTTCCCTTGTCTATCGTGAACCTCCATATGCATCTCAAAAAACAACTTCATAAGCTTCCTCTCATAACTGGCTATCTGCACTTCCTGTATCTGGGTCCTCATACTCAGTGTACCGGCTACTGCATTGCCCTTAGTAGGCATGTAGGAAAGCTAAAAGTTAAAGGACTATAGGTACTCCACCAACCATCATTGCCTCAAATTTAGATCATGCTGTATAAATATATACTTGAGGCTTTTGTGGTCTGTGTACACCACAAAATTCTTTCCTAGTAAATAGTGCATCCAACTACACAATGCATGAACAAATACAGCTAACTCAAGATCATGTGTAGGGTAGTTATTCTCGTGAGGCCTCAACTGCCGAGACCCGTACACCACGACTTGATCTCCCAACATCAACGATACCCCAACCCAATACCTGATGCATCATAGTAAACTATGTAACTCTGGCCCTGCTCTATAAATATCAGGATTGGTGGTGATGTCAACCTCCTTTTCAGCTCCTGAAAGGCTATCTCACAAGACTCATACCACACAAAATTCACACCCCTCATAGTCAAGCTCATCAAATAAACTATCAAGTGTGAGAAGTCCTGTATAAAATGCTTGTAGTATTCAGTTAGCCCTTAGAAACTTCATATGTAAAAAATGTTCTTAGGTTGTTCCTAGGAAACTACAACTCTCACCTTCTCTGGGTCCATTGACACTCCTATCTATGAGATGAAGTAATCCATGAAGTGAATATGATCCATCCAAAAGTTTCACTCTTCAAGCATAACATATAACTGATTATCTCTTTGTTTATTAAAAAAAATCTCAAGATGGTTGGCATGGTCATGTCAATTGCGAGAATACACCAAGATATTATCCATGAAAACCACCACAAAAGAATCCAAGTAAGGATGGAACACTTAGTTCATCAATTCCTTGAAAACCATTGGTGCATTCATGAGACCGAACGACATAATCAAATACTCATATAACCCATACCTTCTACAAAATATTTTACAAGGTATGTCTATAAGCTGAACATACACCTAGTGATATCCTATCCCCATGTCAATCTTTGAGAACATTTTTGCTCCTCGATGATGATCAAACATGTCATCTATCCATGGAAAATAATAATGGTTTTTAACCATAAACTAGTTCAATTTATGATAATCCACACATATCCTAAGATTTACTTCCACTTTTTTCGCAAAAAGGACCGGTGAACCCCACAGTAAATTACTGGTTCTGATAAACTCCTTCACCTCCAAGTCCTCTAGCTGCCTCTGGAGCTCTTGAAACTCCACCATAGCCATCCTGTAAGGAGGAATGGATATTGGTAGAGCTCCTGTAACTAGATCTATGGATAAATCATCTTATCTCTTAGGATGTAAACTAGAAAAATCATCAGGAAATATTTCTATGAAGCACTCCACCAAGGGAGGAAAGTACGCCTGACTCTCTCCCTGATCATCCATAAAAAAACTAGAAATCTGGGTTATCATCCCACCAATCCCACGATGCTCGGGTCTACCTCTTCTCTCATGGAAATCCCATTCAACCTTTTGAATAAACACAACACCCTCTGGTGATGTGAAAGTCACCCTCTGGTGATAGTAGTCAATGTACGCTCGATAAGCCATGACCAAGTCCATTTTGAGAGTGATTTTAAACGTTGTCATCTCAAGGACATAAAGATCCTAGATGATGTTTCACCCACCAACCTCAAGGGGACACTCTATACACCAGTGTACATCAATCATTCTAACTCCCAATAGCATGTCTAGCATCAAAACTCCCTTAGAAAGGAAAAGCACTAGCCCAAGGATTTTTACCTCTCAGGCAGAGATAAAACTATGATAGGAACCTGTATCGAAAAGAGAAGATGCAATAGTAGAAGCTACTAAGATCTCACCTCTCACCGCAGACGGTTGGAGATACTTCTCTTGTTGGGTATGTTGCACTGCGTAAGTCTAGTCTGTAGCACAACATTGTAACCCTGCCTGGCTATACTAAACTTATCCACCTAACTGAATTTGGAAACCCAATGTATAGATACCATGGCCATGACTGCCTCTTCCCTAGCCTGACCAACCTACACTGCTCTAGCACCCATCCTGACATGGATCTGAATACCCTACTCTTGAACCTGACATCATAGATGACCCTTACCACTCAAAATAGAAGGAAATGTCTTGAAAAACCAATGCATGTTCCCCATCCTACAGTAAAACCAACACTGAACTGGGTGTCGGTCGCACGGATTCTTCATGTGGACTTTCCTACCACACCAATGGAAATATACCAAGCTGCCTACACTGTAACACCCCGAGATTTTATGAGAAATATTCTTTTTAATTTTATTGATGTATTGTGTTGTACGTTACAACAAAAGAGTCTTGCAAAACACACAACCCTAACTTGTCTGCATTATACGCAATCCCGACCTTCCTCGATAGCGTGTGTAGTATGCAATACCGAGTTTCACTAAACGAGATATTATTATAATATTATTATGAACTGGCCGTTATGAATAGTAATTACCACTTTTTGAAATTTTATAAATTTTATCTTTAAAAATAGACTTCATTTTTGGATTTGGAATATCGAAATTATCTTAGGGTGAAATTTTGGTACTTTTTGGATAACTTTCATATTCTGATGAATAGTGGAAATTACTAAATTTTAATTAAAAACAATTTTTTTAATCAAAATAATTAATAGTGATAAATTATCAATTTGAGTGGTTTTAAAGTATATTTAGAATATATTTTTACAATTTAATACAATGTTGGTCATTGGATGTAATTTAATATTTAAACCAGACATAAACAAGTGTCAATCTTTTGAGAGTTATTATCTCTTAAGAACACGCTATTTGTTTTGACGACGGGAAATAATTTTTAAATTAATTAATGCAACTAATATGTTTTTAATTTGGTAAAATAGACAACATTTTTTAATTCATAATATCAAATATATCTTAGGCCTAATTTTTGGTATTTTTCTAGAAACTTTCATTTTTTGATGAATAGTGAAACCACTAAGTGGTAGTTAAAAAAACTGAATTTTTCATAAAACATAATTTTACCACTTATGTGAGTGGAATTTCGAAAATACGAGAGACACGGTTAATATAAAGTACTAAAATGTGGTTCAATGAGATGAAAATAATTTTTGGTGAATAGTAACTTTATACTTTTTTTTACCACGGTTAAAAGTAAATAGGGTAATTAAGGGTAAAAATGATATTATTATTACCCTAAAACATGTCCTAATTCTATTGGATAAGTGTAATTCGGCCAAAAACAACCTTAGGAATAAAATATGACCATTTAGGCCCACTTGGATTATATTAGGACATTTATTATTAATTTATTTAAAGAAGGGTTAAAATAGTTAAAATCAAAGTTTAATAACTATATCATTTTTAATATACGGTTATACATAAGATAAGTTAGACTATAAATATTCATTAGAAAGATAAAAATATTTACTAAATAATGGTATTTTATTTATAATTTTTAGACTTAAAATAATTTAATTTACTTATGACACAATGATGATGAAGTAATTATCTTATTAATGAAATATTGACATAATTGATGTTATAAATACCAAAATAAATGTAATTTGAGACTTTTTATAAATTAAAATAATTTTATATGTTAATGTGACAGGTTAGGATTGATTTAATTAACTTTTTTTAACTAATCATTCTGTTATGATTTTAAAAAAAATCAATTACTAAATAGTGTCAAAATTGACAAAAAATAGTTTTTAAACCAATATTATAGTATTAATTGTTATTTTATTCCTAAAAATCTAAGGTTCATCCAAATGACTTATATAAGGTTATATATATTAATAATAAACAACTTGGGGTTCGTTTGGCTTGTTATAGTAAGTGTATTAACCTTATAGTGTAACAATACAAGAAGACACGGTAAAAGTAAAATTATTTAACTTTATGGTAAATCTAAATGATAAGTTTAAAATAGGAACGTAAACTTGTCTAAATTCTATTGTATGAGAGGATTTCGACCCATACCCACCTTATCTTCTAAATAAATCAATTTGGATCTTTTTAAAACCGAATTTGTCTTTATAATAAAATAATATTTTTAGTTATTCCAAAGGTGCCCCTCTCCTCCCTTATAAAAGGGAACCTCCTCCCTCTCTTCCTCACACCTCATTGAGCCTTCAATATCGGCCAAACCCTGCCAAATTCTCTTGTAAACTTCCCTAGAAATATCCTAGAGGTCCTGTTCTACTTCAAAGACCAATTTTAGTGCCCTAATAGGAGGTCTCAAAGAGGCGCTTCAAAGAAGAGGTAATGTCCGTTACTAATTCATTCACCTTTATTTATTCTTCCACTTATTCTTCTTAGGTTGTTTAATTATGAAGTAATAACATCAGTATCACTAATATACTGATATGTTATTATAATTATGAAACAACCCTATTTCCCCATCTATCCATCCTACGAAAAACGAAATCACCGCGCGTGCGTACATACGGAATACCGTCTCCACGCCGTGGTGTAATCTATTTTACACCACCACCTTACTTGGATGGGTATAATGGTGTAAATAATAACTATATATGATTATTTTAAAGTGATATTTATTCTGTAATAGTATACATACACTCCAATAAAATTCCCCGATCATGGGAATGATATCATCGCTTGTGCCTACGTACGGAATACCGTCTCCACGACGCGATGAGATTCATTCTCAATGATTAACCATTCATAAATGATTATAAAGTATATATAATAAGTAATCATGAAATATATGAAATAATAATGATACTGGATTTATGTATATATATATATATATTTATTTCATCCAATTAATTCCATTCAATTAAATGAAGAAATGAAAACAACGTTCATGCGTACGTACGGCCTACCGTCTCCATGAACGATGTATTTCTTTCCATTTATTGATTTATTATATATATGTATATTCTGAATATATATTATATATAAATCATGTTTTATATTATGTAATTATATAATCATGATCTAAGTAATCATATAAATAAATACAAGTCAAAACACGGACGACAAATGAAACGATTTTACCCAAACCGCTCTTTAACATGGAATTTACAAAAGAACGGGTAATATAAAGTCATAAGTGAACAATATATGATATAGTAACAATTAATATGATTCTTTAATAAGTCAATGACATTATTTAAATAATTATACAGGAGGTTCGGATACGTATGAAGCATATCGGACCAAAGGTAAGGGATAATTTTGCAAATCTCATTTTTATCCGAGATTGCTTATTCGTAAGTATTTACTGGGGTTGTTGTAATTATCCATATCCATGTTTTATAAAAGTGTTTTCATGTATGTTTAAATTCCTTTTTACCCATTTTGACTTTTACTACATGGTATGTAAGGAATATTTCTTTTTTTTTAATGTTATGAGGTACTTTTTTGACTTTTCCGGCAAAAGTACGAGAATAATGTTTTTTTAACTTATACGGCATGAAAGGATTTTTACGGTTTTATAAAGACTTATTTTCATGAAGTTTCCTCCAAAATATTTCATGACTATTTTCAACAAAATCCTTTTTCTTTTAAAATTTCATGATATTTTTTGAAAAGAAATTGATTTTGAAGAAGAAAGGATATTTTCCTCAAGAATTCATTTCAAGTGTTTTATCAAAATCATTTTCCATCTAAGATGACATTATTTCATATGTGTATGTTTCAAGTATAATGTATCTATTATTTATATGTTTTCACTGTTCTTATGATGAAATGATATGCATTTTTTTCATGGATTATGTTATGATGGGATGATGTTTATGATACCCATTTTATTCTTTGGGTTATGATGAATGATTTATGTTTATGTTGTGGCACAAGTAAGAATGATTTCATTACGTGATGGGTGGGACCTATATCTCCCTCCAATGCATTGGGTAAAGATTTTATATCTCATGGGATAGACATGGCTGGAACAGTAAGTTAATCTGGTTCAGTGTTACAGGACTGAAACTAGGAGTGAACTCGATTCAGAAAGGTACTTTGTCCAGTAAGATGGTCTTGGAAGCAATGCCTTGGATACTATGGAAATCATTACATGTTCTTAATGGATTCCACAATTACATGTTTTATTCCCATGCTATGTTATCATTATTTATGTTCCATTTTGATCTATTCCTTATATACTTCCATGTTTTAAGTCATTTCTCAAGATTTTGATGTTTTAGCATTATGTTCATGTTTTTAGGTTCAAATGTGTATTGTATGTTTTATTTTATCCATGATTACCCTTACTGAGCATTTGAGATCACCCTTTTTATGTTTTATTTACCCCCCGGATTAATAGAAAGGTTTTAGGTAAGGAAACAAAAAGTGGAAGATCTTTATGGGAGATGTTGAAGATCTTTCACCACGATTAGAAGATTACGTTCCAAGTTTCCAAAGACACTAAACTATTACGGTCCTTGTGTGTCTGTTTTTGTTATGTATTATTTATTCCAAAAAAGTAATGTATTATATATGTACGTCAAGCTTCAGGTCTCTACAGTTGGTATCAGAGGAAAGGTTTAGTCATCCTTTGGAAACTAGGATGCGAAAACATTAGTGAGATCACTAGAGATATTTCTAAGGTATGTCTAGGGATGTCCCTAAGGATAAGTATATGTATAGGATATAGTCCTAGAACTACGGTAACAATCTTAGAATTTAACCTAAGATGTTAGATATTGAGGGAACTCCCCCTTTACTATGTTGTTTTCCCTAGCATTATTTTTTCCTCTCACACTATTCTTTTTGAGTTTTAGAAAATGGCTGGAAACAGGAAGATTCACGATAATGGAGGATATGACAGACAATGGAATGCTATTCTTCATGAGAAACCGAATGAAACGTGATCTGGATGTCCAAAAATATTTATTATTCCTAATCAGAAATCTCATAATATGATCAATAATCTCAACTTTGGTAAGTTTCCCGACTCAGATAATAAGAGAAATATGGATTTTAATGATGATCATAAATAAAAGAAAGTTCAATTTCCCTCATGTAAATCATGTGGGAAGAGGCATCAGGGAGATTGTTTCAAAGGAACTGGAAGATTCTTTGGGTGTGGAAAAGGAGGAAACAAAGCCAGTAAGTGCAAAGGAAAAGGTTCAGTTAACACCATGGACTAGGATAATGGTATTTCTATGACATCAACAATGATTAAATGTTTTAAATGTGGAATGTACGGGAATTATGAAAACCAATGCCCTGATGGAAAATCTCATGAAGAGAATCAGCAAGGTCATATGGGTAGTATTTATGTGGATGATGACGAGGAGACTACAAATGATATATGAGATGAAAGAAGTGTAGAAGTTTAGTCAGTTGTTTTAGAAGGTAGTGGAATGATTGTATGTTTATCGAGAGTTATGTTGTATAGTTAATGGTACTATGGAATAAAGAATCATCTAAGGATTGTTACACTATTGTTTTTCCTAAAAGTATTTGAAAGTATATGTTGAATGGTACCAGTAACCATGGAAGGTTATTCAGATATTTTTGTAAAGTAGATGATATGCACATAATGAAGGAATAAGAAGATAATGAGATGTTTGATTGTATTAATGAGATCATGATTTATATAAGGATTAAGTGATATCATGTTTTGAGTATATATAATTTTGAGGATTTTGGTATGTAGAAAGTGTTAACTTTTAACTGCATTCATGTTTTCACTAAGGTTCAATGGGTATTAATTATTCAAGAGAATACATGATTAAGGCCTTTGAATGTTTGTAATGTGACCAAAAAGACATATCTTATGATATATGGGGATCAACGATGGTAATAAATATCTGGTAATCGTTTTCACTATATTATGAGAGTGGAATACAGTATTATGGATAAGCCTAAAGATTAGAATGGATTATATTGGACATAAGTTAGTATTGTTTAAGGATAGAATTTTTTTTCGATATTATTGATGGGATGTTATAATAATATATTTTTAGAAAAAGGAAAACCTGGAGGACGGGCGACAGCCCATCGCGTCAGACAAGGCTGTGGGAATTGAACCCACAACCGAAGTGCGACTGGCCCTTATCCCCTACCACTGTCCTACAGGAAGTCCCTGGTTAGTAGAAACTATTTTTATTTTATTAAGAGGTATGATATATGAAGTATAAGTTCATTTTTGGAACCATATATGATTAATCTAACCATAAGATGGACTTATAACTTTTGCTAACCTTTTGTTTGAAACAGATAGAATTACCCATCATTCTATCACATGATCTTCTAACACATCATGAATAACAAATTCAACTTCATTTGTTTAAGGGATGAAGTGGAAATTGTTCAATTCATGAACAACAGTGAGATTGTACCAAAATCATGTAAGTATTCATCAACTATAGGGAAATGATCTTGAAAACCAAAAATGTTGTCCTAGTTCCCTTATATCCGATGAATCAGATGGTACCTTAGATCATCACAAATATATAGCTTTGTGATTGTTGGCTTTTTCATAGCCATGTTCTCTACCACTCTCCATCAAAACATGATGGTTAGGTTTCTCTTCCATATCCATATTTTCCCTATGTTCTCCTATGTGGAAACCCAGTGATTAGTTAATTTGGGTAACCATTATGTTTCATACTTTAGTTTTTAAAGATTGGTTTTGGTATTCCTTTTTATGATGTGGGTTTCTACTAAAGAAACATTCAAGTAGTAAACCATTTATAACCCCGACGAATTTTGAGGGAAAAATTCATTTTAAGGGGGGTAGAATGTAACACCCCGAGATTTTATGAGAAATATTATTTTTAATTTTATTGATGTCTTGTGTTGTACGTTACAATAAAGGATTCCTGCACACCACACAACCCTAACTTAGCTGTATTACATGAAATTGCGACCTTCCTCGATAGCGTGTGTAGTATGCAATACCGAGTTTCACTAAACGAGATATTATTATAATATTATTATGAACTAGCCGTTATGAATAGTAATACCCACTTTTTGAAATTTTATAAATTTAATCTTTTAAAATAGACTTAATTTTTGGATTCAGATTATTGAAATTAGCTTAGGGTGAAATTTTGGTACTTTTCGGATAACTTTCATATTCTGATGAATAGTGTAAATTACTAAATTTTAATTAATTTTTTTTAATCGAAATAACTAATAGTGATAAATTATTAATTTGAGTGGTTTTAAAGTATATTTAGAATATATTTTTACAATTTAATACAATGTTGGTCATTGGATGTAATTTCATATTTAAACCAGACATAAACAAGTGTCAATCTTTTGATAGTTATTATTTCTTAAGAACACGCTATTTGTTTTGACGACGAGAACAAATTTTTAGATTAATTAATGCAACTGATATGTTTTGAATTTGGTGAAATAGACATCATTTTTTAATTCATAATATCAAATATATCTTAGGCCTAATTTTTGGTATTTTTCTGGAAACTTTCATTTTTTGATGAATAGTGAAACCACTAAGTGGTAGTTAAAAAAGCTGAATTTTTCATAAAACACAATTTTACCACTTCTGTGAGTGGAATTTCGAAAATCCAAGAGACACGGTTAATATCAAGGACTAAAATGTGGTTCAATGAGATGAAAATAATTTTTGGTTAATAGTAACTTTTTACTTTTTTTTTACCACGGTTAAAAGTAAATAGGGTAATTAAGGGTAAAAATGATATTATTATTACCCTAAAACATGTCCTAATTCTATTGGATAAGTGTAATTCGGCGAAAAACAACATTAGGAATAAAATATGACCATTTAAGCCCACTTGGATTAGATTAGGACATTTATTATTAATTTATTTAAAGAAGGGTTAAAATAGTTAAAATCACAGTTTAATAACTAAATAATTTTTAATATAGGGTTATACATAAGATAAATTAGACTATAAATATTCATTATAAAGATAAAAATATTTACTACATAATCGTATTTTATTTATAATTTTTAGACTTAAAATAATTTAATTTATTTATGACACAATGATGATGCAATAATTATCTTATTAATGAAATATTGACATAATTGATGTTATAAATACCCAAATATATGTAATTTGAGACTTTTTATGAATTACAATAATTTTCTATTTTAATATGACATTTTAGTATTTATTTAATTAACTTTTTAAACTAATCATGTTGTTATGATTTTCACAAAAATAAATTACTAAATAGTTTCAAAATTGACATAAAATAGTTTTAAAACAAATATTATATTATTAATTGTTATTTTATTCCTAAAAATCTATGGTTCCGCAAAATGACTTATATAAGGTTATATATATTAATAATAAACAACTTTGGGTTCATTTGGCTTGTTATAGTAAGTTTATTAACCTTATAGTGTAAGAACACAAGAAGACACGGTAAAAGTAAAATTATTTAACTTAATGTTAAATCTATATTATAAGGTTAAAATAGGAACCTAAACTTTTCTAAATTCTATTGGATGAGAGGCTTTCGACCCATCCCCACATTATCTTAGAAATAAATCAATTTGGAGCTATTTAAAACCGAATTTGGCTTTATAATAAAATAATATTTTTAGTTATTCTAAAGGTGCCCCTCTCCTCCCTTATAAAAGGGAACCTCCTCCCTCTCTTCCTCACACCACTATGAGCCTTCAAGCTTCGAAAAACCCTACCAAATTCACTTATCCACTTCCCTAAAATCATCCTAGAGGTCCTGGTCTTCTTTAAAGACCAATTTTAGTGCCCTAAGAGGAGGTCTCAAAGAGGTGCTTCAAAGAAGAGGTAATGTCCGTTACCGATTCTTTCACCTTTATTTCTTCTTCCACTTCTTCTTCTTAGGTTGTTTAATTATGAATTAATAACATCAGTATCACTAATATACTGATATGTTATTATAAGTATGAAACAACCCTATTTCACCATCTATCCATCCTACGGAAAAAGAAATCACCGCGCGTGCATACGTACAGAATACTGTCTCCACGCCGTGGTGTAATCTATTTTCCCCCACCACCTTACTTGGATGAGTATAATGGTGTAAATAATAACTATATATGATTATTTTAAATTGATATTGATTCTGTAATAGTATACATACACTCTAATAAAATTCCCCGATCATGGGAACGATATCATCGCTCGTGCGTACGTACGGAATACCGTCTCCACGACGCGATGAGATTCATTCTCAATGATTTACCATTCATAAATGATTATAAAGAATATATAATAAGTAATCATGAAATATATGACATAATAATGATACTGGATTTATGTATATATATATGTATGTCATCCAATTAATTCCATTCAATTCAATGAGGAAACGAAAACAACGTTCAAGCGTACGTACGACCTACCGTCTTCATGAACGGTGTATTTATTTCCATTTATCGATCTATTATATATATGTATTTTCTGAATATATATTATATATAAATCATGTTTTATATTATGTAATTAACTAATCATTATCTAAGTAATCATATGAATAATTACAAGTCAAAACACGGACGACAAATGAAATGATTTTACCCAAAACGCTCTTTGACAAGGAATTTACAAAAGAACAGGTAATATAAAGTCATAAGTGAGCCATATATGATATCATAACAATGAATATGATTCTGTAATAAGTCAATGACATTATTTAAATCATTATACAGGAGGTTCGGATATGTACGAAGCATATCGGACCTAAGTTAAGGGATAATTTTGCAAATCTCATATTTATCCGAGATTTCTTATTCGTAAGTATTTATTGGGGTTGTTGAAATTATCCATATACATGTTTTATAATAGTTCTTTCATGTATGTTTAAATTCATTTTTACCCATTTTTACTTTTACTACATGGTATGTAAGGAATCTTTCTCTTTTTTTTACATTATGAGGTACTTTTTTGACTTTTTCGGCCAAAGTACGAGAAGAATGTTTTTTTAACTTATACGACATGAAAGGATTTTTATGGTTTTATAAATCCTTATTTTCATGAAGTTTCCTCCAAAAGATTTCATGACTATTTTCAACATAATCCTTTTCTTTTAAAATTGCATGATGTTTTGTGAAAAGAAATTGATTTTGAAGAAGATAGGATATTTTCCTCAAGAATTCATTTCAAGTGTTTTATCAAAATCATTTTCCATCTAAGATGACATTATTTCATATGTGTATGTTTCAAGTATAATGTATCTATGATTTACATGGTTTCACTTTTCTTATGATGAAAAGATATCCATTTTTTTCATGGATTATGTTATGATGGGATGATGTTTATGATACCAATTTTATTCTTTGCGTTATGATGAATGATTTATGTTTATGTTGTGGCACAAGTAAGAATGATTTCATTATGAGATGGGTGGGACCTATATCTACCTCTAATTTATGGGGTAAAGATTTTATATCTCATGGGATAGACATGGCTGGAACGGTAAGTTAGTCCGGTTCAATGTTACAGGACAGAAACGAGGAGTGAACTCGATTCAGAAAGGGACTTTGTCCACTAAGATGGTCTTGGAAGCAATTCCTTAGCTACTATGGAAATAATTACATGTGCTTAATGTATGCCACAATTACATGTTTTATTCCCATTCTATGTTATCATTATTTATGTTCCATTATGATCTATGCCTTATGTACTTCCATGTTTTAAGTCGTTGCTCTAGATTTTGATGTTTTAACATTATGTTCATGTTTTTAGGTTCAAATGTGTATGGTATGTTTTATTTTATCCATTCTTACCCTTACTGATCATTTGAGCTCACCCTTTTTATGTTTTATTTTCCCCCAAGATTAAAAGAATGGTTTTAAGTAAGGAAACAAAAAGTGGAAGATCTTTATGGGAGATGTTGAAGATCTTTCACCACGATTAGAAGATTACGTTCCAAGTTTCCAAAGACACTAAAATATTACGGTCCTTGTGTGTCTGTTTTTTTTATGTATTATGTATTCCGCAAAAGTAATGTAATATCTATGTACGTCAAGCTTTGGGTCTCTACATACACCCACAGCTTGACTAGAACTCACATCGTGGGAAGCCTCAAAACTATGATTCCTGACTGAAGACATAGATCCACTGAGGAGAGAAACATCACTCCCCTATTCTATAACCCCAACTTCCCTCAACTTCTACTCTTTAATCGGTGCCTAATTCATAATATTAGTCATAAAATGAAACCTGAACATGTTTACTTGAGATAAGATAGCATGTCTGAGACCTTCCTCAAAGTCCTCGCCCTCGACATCTCATTAGTAAGATACATCGGAGCAAAATGCTGCAGCTCTGTAAAGCGTGCCCAGTATTCAATAACTGTCATATCACCATTCTCTAGATGCATAAACTCAGTATCCCTCTCTTCTCTTAGAGGCATGGGGTAAAATTATTTGTAGAAGTGGGTTTGGAATTCATTCCAATCCATATCACGCAACCCATCATCCTGGTTCAAAACATCACACCAGCACTTTTCCACTCCATAGAGTGCATACATTGCAAGCTTGACCCTCCAATATAGTGTCATATCAGATGCTTAAAAATTTCTAATGTGGTCTCCATCCATAGCTCTTTAGCTTTTGTTCTACCATGCCCTGAAAATGTAGGAGGATGCTGTTGCTGGAACACCTGTGTCAACTCGCTATAGTCAAAGCTGGATATGGTGCTCCCTGAGAAGTATGAATAGATTGAAATAAACCCTCTCCGAACTATGGCTCAACACCTGTGTTTGAAATAACCCCATGTTCCATTGCTGTAACTATACAAAGATCAACCGGTAGCCCATGTCCAACCATATTTGATGTATGGTAATCTCCTCCATCGTGGCGTACCACTGTAGTTCATCATGGTGGCATGTATCTACAATGAAAAATGAATTCCTAAGGATAGAACAACATCAAATCAAAAAGTTCAAAACTGCATGACAGGTCAAAACCCTCCTAGAAACCAAGTCAACCTACAACCTACTCCTAAATCCCAGACTGTATAAATAACAACCATCAAACCACTAGGAAATATTCCTCTTTCCCACTCAAAAGTCGGGTCTAGGTCAAGTCTTTATTCCCCATTCGAGTTCCATTTCCATTTTACATTCAGTCATTTGGGAAATTTTCCCAAGGATTTACCAATTTTTGAATCCATGAGGGCCCATAATACCTCATGAACCCAAAACTTCATTCCCATTCAAACCAAACATAAAAAAATTTCATTTAACATTTATATTGTACTAGTGTTTCATTTCCCAATTCATAAGGTCCAATACTCCTTATGGATTCAAAGATGACATCACACCATTATCTACTATACCCAACTAACATAACAGAAGGCACAACTATCACATCAACTATTACAACAACATGAAATATCTAATGCATCCTAGATTTCATGACATAATGCATAACATGTTATTCTAACAAGTGTCTATATGATACATGAGATGTCACACCCTCATATAATCAGGTTGAAATTGATATAGAACCCACAATTATATAAATAATGACAAAAAAATCAAGTGTGACATACAACAGTGAAATCAAATCAACTATATTAGTCAACATCCAGAAAATCAGAACTCAATTGAGGCAATTTGGATTTTCCATGCACTCGGGGTAGCTATTCCCTGGACAAGTTTATTACCAAACTCTATTTACTTCCTATCCCAGTCTAATGTCACCAGACAATAAGTCAAAACAGAAAGGAAGACTTCTCTTATACCACATTGGAATGTCCTGGACCTGGATGCCACCCGGAACGGTGCCCCAAGCCTAGTTGGCCACATGGCCTCAAGAACATCTCCCCAAATGCCAGAGGATGTTGAATAGTAGCGAGGGATGAGGAGAGTCAGTGGGACGACTATTACCTCATTACCAGAGTATCACAACAAAAGTTAGAAACATGCAATAGTAGAAGTGAATAAATAAGCAATCAAATAAAAGTAAGACAATACATGAATAGATATCAATAACCAGAAGTGTCATACATACAAAATGTAGAAGATGGTATAAGTATCTATAAATAAACCAAACAGGTATGTGGAAATATAGTACAATATGAGTACCCCCAAAAGACCAAAATACCAAAGAGGTATCCTAGCATCAAAAGCCATATCTTGGTCCTAAGATCCCCTACTTCAAAGCCCCAATCAACAACCTGTACTAGGAAAATTTTCCCTATCATCACCTACAACCATATAATCTATTTGGGCCCCAAAGGAGTCCCAAGTAGGGTGTGATATAAACATACCAGTAGGCAACCACCAAGGTCTATACAGTTCTAATAGCAATTCTAAAAAAGTTCTAGCAAGTGTAAAAAATCAGAAAAGTAAGTGTGTATTCCCATGGTGTAAGTCTATTATAACAAGTAAACCAAAAATATCTCAAGGCTACCAGAAAAAGTGAGTCATCTCCAAATAAGGCTACTATAACCAAATAAACAAGGAAGTCACATAGCCACGTCATGCATTCATATGTATCCTATAACCCACAACTACACTATATAAAGAAAACAAGTATTCCACGACCACATCATATAGTGAAGTCAAATATCCCACGACCTTGTTGTATAGTGAAGTGTGAACCCCAAGGGCTGGATCCAATGTATCAACAAACCAAGGCATCCAAGTGATAATTCTAGACCACAGATGGCTAGATCCAAGGAGGTTGTCCAAGGAATCTCATCGAGTCCCATGGGTTTCCCTAGTGGAAACTCAGTTAGACACTGATTGGGGTCCTAGGATCATGGAAATAACAAGTCCTATGAAATCCCAAGCAAGCCGGATCCATAGGGAAACAAGGCCCGAGGCATCCCACAGAATCAAGACCCAAAGTGCAGAGTCAAACCAAGGTGTCCACTACAGCATTCAAGATCCATGGAGAGCAGTCCATGGCATCTATCAAACCATTCATTCAAGCATTCAAGCATTCAATTTAAACATTCCTAACTATGTGAGTATACACACTATCATCAAAAAGCACTATCCATGAGTATACCCACTCATGAAAACATTTATCATTTACCAATCATATGTGCCCACACTCCCATATAGTCCATTTAACATGCCATCAGTCATTTCATAAAGGTATACCCACCCATATTATCCATTTAACATGCCAAACTATCAAAATAGACAAGGAATAACAAGATACTCATTAATTAATGAGGTATTACATCTCCTAAACAAGCTACTCAAGCTATCAAAGCACCAACTATCTTCCTATGAATAGGAAAGCACAAGAACACACCCCTTGGGTGGTTTAAACTGGCATAAACAAGTTATTTACCTTATGGTGCACCCCTTGGGTGACCTTGAAATGAGAAAAGGGTGTAAATGAACCTAAATAGAACATACATGCAACCTAATTAGGTCTTAAAAAACTACGACAAGCAACTTGATAAAAAAAGAGGCCTCGTTGGAAAGTATGATGGGTGACATATTGATCAAATTCCCAAAAATCACAAGAAAAGATGAAATAAAGTATATACCCTCTACCTCGCCTCGATATTAGATAGATCGTCCAATATCAAGTCCTGATTCATCCTGGTTTGGAATAAATTTGAATAATTAACAAAGAATGGGATATTAGGGCATATGATACAAAATCCAAATAGCACAACTGTCATTCCAAATAATCAGGAATGGACAAAAGGTAATCTAGGACTTACTGTTGCAATTCCAATGTAACAAATGACAATCGAAATAGAAGTCAGAAGGAGGAACTGGCTCAAAGCCTAGGTTAGGAAACTCATATGAGCTCCATGTAGGGGTTGTTGTACATAAAAGTGAAAACTCAAATTGAGTTTAAAAAATGAAAAATATTTTTAATTTAAAATTAAAAAAACACAGTAGGGTCGCATGGTTTACCCGCACGGTTTCCCAAATTGTGCGGAAACCCTGTGCACCTCACTATCTAGAAAGGGGCACTTCACATGGTTACCCCGCACGATTTACTAACCATGCAGTAACCATGAAAAAGAGTTCTGTTAAAAACCTACAATTTTCAGACCTCTCACATGGTTTGGACTAACCCTGTGTAGGCCATGCACAAACCGTGCGCTGAGTCATTTTCAGCCCAAAATTTGGTTTCAGGCTCCAAACAAGCCCCTAACACCTACAAAACACCCGTGATCAAGTTAATCATTCCCATAAGGCCATAACAAGGCATTAAAACCAAGAATAAAAGGAAATATACAACATAAAAAACCATATTCTTATAGATATGAACTATAGAAGGTTGGATTTTTCCTAGAGTACTATAATTGATACCTCTAAAAGTACTACATGGGTGGCTACAAATCCTGGGTGGGATACAACACCATCCCTAGTGGAAACCCTTTACTCATGAATCCATTAGATAGAGATCCATGATTCATACTATGCTCAAACATGAGAGTTCCCACGGATTAGATTCCTTCCTTTACCTTGATACTAACTATAGATACCCAACCATTTTACAGATATTAATATATGATTTTAAGCATAATTATCCATGAAAAAAACCACTAATAAAATATTCTAGTTCATTTTTATTACTAAGAACATAATTAGAAAACATGTAACAAGAAAAAAATATTTTTATTAATCTCAATAATGAGATCCTATTTCCTTTTGTGCTCCTAAATCTTCATAGGAAAACCTATGTAATACATAGACAAAAGGGATGAGGTAAAACCCCCATTAAGGAAAGAAGAATGAAATTTAATCATAACACATGAGTTAGAGGGAATAAAAAGATAAAAATAAAGATATGAATCATGAATAAACATATGGAAGAGTAAAATATAGAACATGGAATCATTTGTTCATTAAAACATACGAAATTGGTAGAAACTTATAACATGACATACACATGAGTCAAGACTAACTTCCAAGACTATATCACATGGTAGATAGAGTCCCACAATGGATTAGGTTTACTCACTAATCCCATACATAATGTCTCATGAAACTAAAACATTACCAAAAAAATTGGAACACTATCTGGGTACACACATCATAACATGTTCATGCATATTTGTTCCACATAAATAATCCAACATAAGGAATAAATATAAGAGTTACACATGGAAATAAATTATTATCATAATCATCTCATAAAGAATAACCAAAGGGTGTATAAAAATGGAATACATGAAAGAATGGAGTTAAATAATTTATATAAATTAGTAATATCTCATTCAAAATTAATTGAAACTAGAGTTAAAACATGGTAAAGAGTGGTTATATAACATTAGATATGTGCCACTTAAGTTTGGTTTTAGGGAAAAGAATAAAGAGTCCTTGATAAGGATGAAGGGATAATTGTTCGAATAAAACCAAAAAATGAAGTAAAATATATTTTTCATGATAAATTTTGTGATTTTATATAAATATTTTAGGATTAAAATAGTTTATAGGGTTCACTTGAAAATGAGTTAGAAAAAGAGATGTTCCCTTTAATCGGGTTTTCTTATCGAAAGGAATTGAAAAGGGAACTTTATAAAAAATGAATTTACCCATAAAAGAAGAATTAATTGAGATTTATACATAATGTTTGAACATATAAAAATAATTTAGGAGAATTATATATTAATAATAAATAAATAAATTTTGGTTAATGATAGATAAATCATAACCCAAAAGAAATATGAAGGTTCAGAGAGATCGCTTACCTTATGTCCAAAAGAATCATGCACTTGTACTTAATGTAATGAATAATAAAATTCAAATCATTAATTTATTAATTAAGAAACTTTAACATGTATTTTATTTGATATAATTTTATTAAGTTCATTTATTTATATTTTTATGAGTTATAAGGTTCCATTTTTTCATTCCAGGAGTGTTCTTTTCATAGTTTTATGGTCGATTCACTTGTGTATAAATATGGAAATTGTTATGAAATGGAAATAAAACTATATAAGTGTAATTAAATTGTATTTATGAAATTATATAAGTTTAAATTGGTCTATATATATTTTTTATTAAATAAGGATGATTCATTTGATAAAACATTAACTATAAATGTTTAGTTTATTTTGGTGTTTTTGTCGACCACCATGAACCAGTTTATTTTTATTTAATATGATGCTTATATATTATCTCTAGAACATGAAATAATTTATAATATAATTATTATAATATTATTTAAACATAATAATAGTTTTATTACCATCATTGAAGGTATTAATGAAAAATTAAAATTCATTATCCACATAGATAGTTAATCGCCATAATTTGGACAATGGTTTCATTTCTTTGAATAAGAGGATATGTGAGAATGTATGTACATGTGATATTACATTAGATATCTAAAATTAAATTATATAAATGATACTATAGTTATTTTAACTTGATGGATGAATTATTTGAGGAGAATTTAGAAGAATACAAGGAATCAAGAGATACGGTTTAAAAAAGTTACTTCATGAATATATCCTCTTTGAAGGATCCCTTAAGGAACATGAAATTGGTATTTTTCTGAGAAAATAACATCTATAAAAATATATAAGTAAGTTTAGAATAAAATTTGGTAGATTATGGTTGAGATATATGTCTCAATGTGGTGAAATTAAGTGAAGGAAGGGGTGTCTTTTTATAATTGAGTTGAGGAGAACTTTAGGAATTTCTTAAAATATTAAAATATAATAAGAGTATTCTAGATCTAAAAGCTTCCAAATAGTCTCTAAATGTATAAGGGAAGAAATTTTAAACCATATCTTATCCAATTTTTACTTATTTAATATTTTTATGTTTTTTAAATAATTTAATAAAATATTATATTCATGAAATATCATTATTTTCAAATTTGATAATATTCATTACTATGACTTTAAATACATAAAAAATGAGTAAAATTAGAAAAAATTATTTTATTATATCCTATACATGTCCTTGGAATCAATATTATTATTTAATAAGATAAATTATCTCAAAATATATTTATTTTAATATTTTTAATATCATTTATTTGATTTTTCCACTACTTTAATAATTACTACATCATCATTGTGCATGAATTGAAGGTACTTATTTCATCCCTATTTTTTTTTAAATTAATAAGATTAAGATAAATCTTTTAGATTTAAAATTACTTTATGAGATCTAAAATATATTATAGAAAACTATATATTTAAAATTTTATACTTATTAAAAATAATATTATGGAAAGTTTGACTTTCTTTTAAATAAAATGCTATAAGAGACTTAATGTCAACTAAGTGGCTCAAAAAGTTCATAAATTAGATACACAGTTGATTTTGGTAAAAAAAACTAATAAAAAATAATTTTTACAAGTGTTAGGGTCATTTTAAAACCCTTGTCATTTTATTTTTACCCTTAATTACTCGATTTACCCTTAATTGTGGCAATAAAAAATTATTAAGGTTACTATTCATATTGAACAAATATAAAAGGGGTATAATTACTATATTTTTACCATATTATATCAAATATGGAATACATTTTTCAAAATTGAAAACAAAAAAGTTAAAGAATTTAATTTAAATTTGATTTGGAAAAACACAATGAAAAACATTTTTTATGAAAAATTCCCATTTGTAAGTATAAAATATTTTTATATATAATTCACGTAGAAAATTAATTTCAATAACCAAAATAATATTATTTATTAAAAAAAATAAACTATTTATAGTTTAAAAATATTCCAAAATATAAATTTACTTTATAAATTCTTTTAAATAATAACATATAGTTTTTAATGTAAATATATATTTTTCACTGTTCATTAAAGTAACAAACTTTTTAGAAAATTATATAAAATTAATCCTAAGATAATTTTTACATGATGATTTCAAATAATGAATTTTATTTTTAAAAATAAATTTTAAAAAAGTGAAAAAATTAATTATATTTATTTTCTCATAGAATGTCAGTAAAATATTTTTTTTGAGGAAAACATATTTTTAAATAATCAAAATGAATTTAGTAATAATTAAGTATTTATTTCCTAAGAATTAATATATTTCATAATATGGTTATTCATATTCATACTTCACAATATAATGGATATTTTATAATTTTCATGTTAAAATAATGATATTCTAGTAAATTAGGTTTCATTTAAACTTGGTGTTCTGTGCACCACAAGATATCAAATAAATCAAATTATTTAAAGAAAAATATTTTATAAAAATATCTGGGTGTTACACCCATGAACCATAGTTATCAGGTGGATCAATTTTAGGGATCCAAGTGGATCTAAGGATATGAATTTTGGTGTCTAGGTGTTATAGACACCATTTCTAGTCCCATGGGCGTGGTCTCCATAGAAGGTGACATGTTTCAAGATTTTTTGGATTTGTTTCCACTTCTTTTAGATAGGTTTTACAATGAAATTGTTTAATTTTGTAATTATAAACATTATTTTACTTTATAAATTCCCTTTTAGTTAATTTAATACTATATGTTATAGCCTTTTGTTGCTTTGAAACAATTTATTAATGTTTTGAGCTTGGCATAATTGTTTTTTATGAAAATTACATGTTTTCTTGCTTGAGATTGAATGTTCTGTTATGATACGATTCTTGTGAAATTCATTATGGATTTTTGAAATGTGTTTCATGTTGTGAAATGTTCCTTGAACTAGTTTTAGTTTTAAATGAGTAAAAATAAAATGTTTTAAAAGGAATTCAGTTGGATGGTGAGGTGTCATATTGAAATTTATTTATAAATGGGTTTTTCTTATGAATTTCAAATGGTGATTTGAAATTTGTGTGTGGTTTACCCATTTAAAAACGAATTTTTTGAATTTTTTAATTTTTTTGGCGTAAATAGTTATCCCTTTGGCCTCAGTTTTGTTTTCAAAGACAAATTCCATTATTAAAGGGTATATTTGAAATTTTTTGAAAGAAATTGGTGGTTTATTTGGACCTATTAAAAATGTGTTAAGTGATATCTAATGAGAATTTTGATTGAAATAAATGAATTTATCAAACCTTTGGATTTTCAAAGAAGAGATATCTTATATAAAGGTGTTGTTGAAATGTTTTAAATTATTGGGTAATTTCCATAAATTTTCAAATGGTGTTTGGAAATTATTTTTGGGGTGAGGGTAGTGATGGTTATTTATTGTGGGTAGGCTTGTCTTGTTTTCATTATGCCTCAATTACTTTATTGGTCATGGTATATTGGGTAATAATTGTGAGATCTAGATTGTTTGTATAGTTGGTTCATGCACTTCTAGTTTCCAAATATTCAGTCTAGGGATAAGGGATGAGTGGGGTTTTATCATCGCTTCAATGCTTGTGAGGGCTACTAGTGTAACACCCTGATGTTTTTTTATGAAAAATTCTCTTCAATTTTTTTATTCATCAAGTAGCTTGTGTTTCATGAAATATTGAGTTTAAATGAACTTAGAGACATAATTAGTATAAAATTACCATTAAATTATAGCCATTATATTAGCATTAATAATTATAACTAACTTATGAAAATGCATTGGGAATTCTCTGGCTATCAATTATTTATGAAAAATATAAATTAGATATTTTTATTTTTGAGTGAATTACTATTGTTAATGAAATAAATGAAATAAATGAAATTAATTAGATATATATGTTTTATATGTAATAAAATATTTTTTATTCTTCAAATGGATATTTTAATCATAAGGTGTGAATAAACCCTATTTGTTGTATACAATCCTACTTTTTTTTAGAAAAAAGGTAATATTATGCCTTTGAATGGAGGACCCCTTTTAAATTAATATTCTGACACATTAATAATTTTTATATGAAAACATAAAAATTTTCTTTTAAATTGCGACATAAAAATTTACATTATTTGAATTTATGATATTTTCTAATACATTCAAGTTTTAATGAATAGTAAAAACACTCTAAATTTTAAGTGAAAACAACTTTTTTCATTGAGATAATTTACATGGTTAAATTATAATATTTAATGGTTTTAGTGTATAAATAGAATATATTTTTATCATTAAATATAATTTTTGTCATTAGAATTAATTTTACAGTGAGTTCGCATGGAAAACATTTTAATCTTTTGCAATGTTTTAACTTTTAAAAAACTCGTTCTCTCATTCCGTAATCAGGATTGATTTCAAATTAATTACTAAAACTTATGTGTATAGAATTTTTAAAAATGGACTCCATATTTGAAATAATTATGTCTAAATTATGTTAATATGTTACTTTTCTTTTTTGGCATTATGAATAGTAACTTTGGTAATTTAATTTTATTACCATGGTTAAAGGTAAATCGGGTAATTAAAGGTAAAAATAATATTATAAAATTAAATTAACACCTGTAAAAATCCTATTGGATGAATAAATTATACCCTTATCATTATTATTTCGAAATGGAATCACTTTTTGTCCCCTTACCTATGAATATGGAATGAATGTAATAAAAACTAATGAATGTGACAAAATGTCACAATCTCATTTTAAATAAGTATATTAATTTTAATATATAGATAACTAGGAGATAATATTGACTACACATAGTATATGAAAATCTATAAGAATTACCTACATCATTGAAATTTATTTATAATTTTTACAAATTAAATAATTACCATTTATGATGACACAATTGTGTTGTTAAAATTATTTTATTAATTGAAAAATCAAATATATGGTTTTAAATATATTAATGGAAATATTATATGAACTAATTAATGTTATACATTAATTTTATAGGTAAATATGACATATTAGGAGTGTATTCAATATTTTTTTTGAATTTATCTTTTGTGTGGATTTTTTTTTAAAGTTTAATAATTGAATATCATGAAATTTGAAACTATTGATATTTTATAAAAATAATATTTTATTAAATTATTTAAAAATCATAAAAAATTTTAAAAATCACAAACTGATAATTATAAGATCTAAAATGTCTTAATATATCAATTTATGGTCAATTAACACCATATAAGTAAATATTTATAACCATTAAATATTTATAATGTTATTACCACAATTAAAATTAAAAAGAATAACTATGTGTCAATTAAAAATATATGGTGTATATTGAAAAAATAACTTCTCCAAAATGTATTGGTTAATGAGATTAAAACCCTAGATCATATCATATTCTAAATTTAGAAATTTTGGATGTTTTTTGGTTAGGGTTTGATTTTATTATAAATGATTATTTATGGATTTTCTAAAAGTACCCTTCACCTAAATAATAAAAGGGAAACTCCTACCTGAACTATTCACTTCATTTTGAGACTTAAAGCTAGGACATACCCTAAAATATTTCCTTATAAAATTATCTATTTTTATTCTATAGGTTCTGGTCATCTTCAAATACCATCTATTGTGCTCCAAGAAGATATTTAGAGGAAACATGTCGAGGAAGAGGTAATCTATTCTACCGATTCTTTCAAACATATTTATTCTTCTACATCCTCATCATTAGTTGTTTCATTATAAATTATTAACATCAGTATCACTCATATGATGGTATCTTATTATAAATATGAAACAAACATAGTTCACCTTCTACCAATCGTATGAAAAAGTAATCACCACGTGTGCATACGTAGGACTTACCGTCTCCACGCCGTGGTGTAATCCGTTTTTCACCACCACCTTAAATGGATGTGAATAATGATGGAATTAATAAATATATATATTTTTAATATTAAATTATTTTTATTCTGAGATATTATATTATATCCACTTCAATACCGTTCAACAATCATGGGAACGATATCGCCGCTCGTGCGTACATACGACTTACCATCTCCATGGTGCGATGTGATTCATTTTACATAATTTTCATTAAAGTATGATTATATAAATAAATTTAATGAATAAATATGATATATATTATACTAATACCATGATTTAAATTTTACATCTATAAACTATAAATAGGAGTAATAACTTATCTGACAAAACATGCATAAAACATAAAGGATTTAATACCTGTATAACGAGTAACAATGAAATGTTACTAAAAAATGGATGAAAATATGATCATAAATGATATCATATAAATTATTAGGATTTTGGAATAACTTAATAACATTATTTAAATCATTATATATATTTTTTAGATACATACGAAACAAATCAGACCTAAGGCAATGGATAACTTTGCAAATCTTGTTTTTACCCAGTATTGTTTATTCATAATTATTCAATAGGGGTATATTTATCATCCACGTCTATGTTTTCTAAATATGTTTTTCAAAATATTCTATATATCGATCTATAATTTTAACAATTAGTGATTTTTTACTAAACGGTATTAATGGAATCTTTTTTCATTTTTAGTATGAGGTACTTTTAACTTTTCCAACAAAAGCATGAGAAGAATGTTTTTTTAACTTGTATGACATGAATAGATTTTTACAATTTAATAATGCCTTATTTCCTTGAATATTACCCTACAAGATTACAAAGTTATTTTCCCATAAAATTATTTCTTCTAAAATTGTGTTTCATCTTGAGGAAGGAAAATGTTTTTGAAGAAGAAATGATATTTTTCTTCAAGAATTAATTTCATGTTTTTTCTAGAAATTATTTTCCATCTAAGATGACACTCATTAAATAGGGTTATATTTCTAACCATGTTATTACTATGATTTTAATGTTTTCTATTTAGTAAATCAATTTTTTATATCAATTATGATGGAATTGTGTTTAAGAAACACATTTTATTTCATTGGTTATGCTATGGTGAATGTTTTTATGTTTTTGTGGAACATGTAAGAATGGTTTCATTGTGAGATGGGTGGGACCTATATCTCCCTCCAATGCATTGGGTTAATATTAATATCTCATGATATAAGCAAGACTGGAATGACAAGTAAATTAGGGTCAGTAATACATGGCTAGAACGATGAGTGAACTCGGTTAATTAATGGACTTTATCCATTATAATGGTCTCGAAAATGAGCCTTGACTAATATGAAATGATTTTCTATGATTATGGGTGTAGCCACGAAATTTCATGTCTTATTTTAGGACTATTGGGATTACATTTCACTTTTATAATTTATCCCATGACATGATATTATGATCATTTATATGCAGGATATAATTTTCAAATGTTATGTTCTTATGATTATGATATGATTGATATTTCCCTTGTTTACCCTTAATGAGAATTTGAGAACACCCTTTCATATGTTTATTTTCCCCTTGTAATGAATAAAGGTATTAAGTAATGTATGTGAAAAAGGAGTCTAGTTATGAATAAATAAGTGGGCGACAATGTGGATGTTTTATAAACCAGTTGTTTATGTTTCCTAGTTTCTAAATACACTAAACCTATATGATCCTAGAATGGTTTTGTTATGTTATATAATAAATATTATTCATTTTTATGTAATATCTATATGTAAAGTATGGGATGTTATAGTTGGCATCAGATACATGGTATAATTAACCTTTGGAAATAAGGATGAGAAAGCCTTAGTAAGAACCCTAATGATATTTCTAAGTATGGGATACAATCCTGGTGTTTTATAAATGACCATGAATAACCTAGGATAAAACATAAAGTGTCTTAAATTGAAATTTTCTTCTTGATTATGAGATTTTCCTATAATTATTAGTGTTAGTCACACTATGCTTCTTGGTTTTAGTTAATGGATGGAACTTGAAGTAAACTTGTTAATATTGAATGCGATGGGAAATAAAATGATTGTTCACCTGAACAACCAAATGTTATGGGAGTTGGAATGAAAAATCTTGTATCCATGATCACACAAATTTATCAAGATATGAATGATGCATGTATTCCAAACAAGAAAATGAGGGAACAGTATTCTATTGAATCCTTTACGAGGCAGTGACCACCTTCATTCAGTGGGTCTTATGATCCATTAGTGTCTAAATAATGGATCCATACCCTTGAAAATATATTTTCTATTATACAATGTTCTAAACATGATATGTTCATCTTAGCAGTATATCATATTGAAGGTGAAGTTGATCAATGGTGTAATATTATCAAGAATACGAGGGTAAAAGATTAAATTGAGTTCATGGAATGGGATGTTTTCAAGAACTTATTTTTCAACAAGTACTTTCCTCTTATTTTTCAAAAAAAAATATGGAGAAGGAGTTCCTTGAATATAAGAAAAAGGATAATGAATCTATTGGTACCTACGAAGTAAATTTTACCAGACTTGCATGGTATGCTGCTGGAATTATTATCCAACTTGGGAGTAAAATTTATTAATTCTTTAGTGGCTTAAAATCAAGTCTCCAAAGGGAATTAGCCATGAGGGACTTAAATAGCTATGAGGAAATTGTTCAAAGTTCTCTCAAGGTTGAGTTGGATATTGGAGTAACCCATCCATCATATGGGTTTGATAATAAGTGAAAAATGGAATTCAAAGGAAAATATAAAGACCACACTTAAAATAAGATGAGTTTCCCTTATGCTCAATGTGTGGAAAGAAACATAGAGATAATTGTCTTAATGAGATTAGTATATTTTTTAAGTGTGGAAAAGAATGTCATCAGGTAGTTGAATGCTGAAGTGATTGGAAATAGATGTCTAATGACGTGAACAATGAAAAGGCTACATAGAATGCGCCTCCTACACTTGAATGTTACAAGTGAAAGGAAATGGGTAATTGTGAAAATAAATACCCTAATCCAAGGGTTATTGATGATGATTGACATCAACAAACTCTTAAGGCTGGAGAAAAAGGAAAGTCACATGAAACCACTATCGATGATGTAGAGTATGATAATAAAGTGGTGACAGGTACAATTACCATCCACTCTAATGAATAAAATGTTTTATTTGATTCTAGATCCACCCACACTTTTTTTGAATAATTTTTGAAGGGTTTTTCCGTATTACATCAACAATTAGATTTTGAATTGGTTGTGACAACTCCTAATGGCACAACAGTCACATCCTAAGTTTATAATTCTTCTCTAATTGGAGTTTGTGGGAATGTTCTTCCTTCAAATCTCATGATCCTTCCTATAGTGTAATTTGATGTGATTCTTATCATGTACTGGATTTCTTTATATGAAGATCATACCAATTACCAAGGAAGGGAAGTAATATTTCATATTCAAGATCAATCTATAATAATTTATCAATGCAAGGATGAATATAACCTTCCAGTAGAAATTTATTCTATTTTATGGGTCTTGATTCCTATAAATGAAGGTTATTTATCTCGAATTGTTGGGAAGAAACTCATGATTAAGAATACTCCCATTGTATGGGATTTTGATGATGTCTTTCTAGAGGAATTTCTAGGTCTTACACTAAACAGTGAAGTTGAGTTTTCAATAGAACTAATACCAAGTGTTATACCTATTTCAAAGACACCTTATATAATAACCCCAATTGAGTTAAAGGAAGTACATAAGCAGATCCAAGAGAATATTTATAATGGATTCATACACCCTAGTATGTCACCTTGGGGAGCACCTGTTCTATTTATTGAGAAGAAAGATGGATCAATTAGACTCTGCATTTATTATCTAGAACTTAACAAGATCACTATCAAGAAAAGATATCCTCTTCCTCGTATTGATGACTTATTTTACCAACAATACAGAGATCAATAATTTTCCAAGATTCATCTCCATTCAAGATATCATCAATTATGGTTCAAAAGGAGGATATACCAAATATGGAATTCCATAGAATGTGTGGACACTATGAATTTATAGTGATGCCTTTTGGTCTTACTAATTCCCCTGCTATCATCATGGATATAATGAATAGAGTCTTTAGAGACTATATGGATCAGTTTGTGTTAGTCTTTATAGCTTATATTTTTGTCTATTCAAAGAGTGAGTAAGAACATGAATATCACTTGAGAATTGTACTGAAGACCCAAAGAAAGTATAAGATTTATGTAAAATTTACCTAGAGTGAATTTTGGATTCAGAATGATTTATTTTTGGGTCACATAATCTCAAGAGAGGGGATATTTGTAGATCTAACAAAAACAGATGTTATTGAAAGATGTTTGAGACCAACAAAGATAATTAAGATCTGAATTTTTCTTGTTTTTTTGGATTTTATCGACTTTTTATGAATAAATTTTCACAATTTTCTAATATACTCACCAAGTTGACTTGGAAAGGAGTTAAGTTCATTTGTACATATGAATGTGAAGATAATTTTAAAGAGCTAAAAAGAAGGTTAGCTAGTGCACTTGTACTCACACTACCTTGTAGTGGAGAAAGGTTTGTGATCTAAAGAGATGCATCCAAAAAGGTTCTAGGATAAGTTCTCATGAAAAATGATATGGTGATAGCTTATGCCTCACAACATTCAAAAAATCATTATAAAAAGTACCCAACACATGATTTGGAGTTAGTAGTGGTAATCTTTGCATTAATGATTTAGAGACATTATCTTTATGGTGAAAGGTGTGATATTTATACTGATAATGAAATTTTAAATTATATTTTCACACAAAAGGAGCTAAATATGAACCAAAGAATATTGTTCGAGTTGGTTAAATATTACCATTGATCAATACATTACCACCCTAGAAAAGTGAACAAGGTGGTAGATTTTTTTAGTCGAAAAGACCATGCTAGTTTATCCATGATTAGGATCACAAAAGATTCAATATTTATGGATTTTTAAAGGATGGATCTGGAAATTTCAATGGAAGGGGAGAAATATTATCTTTATCCAATGAATGTTCAACAATCTATACATGTGAATATTAAGGAGGAACATAAGGAAGTTGTAGAGTTACAAAAAAATGTGTGAAATGTTAATTAATTCAACCTTGATTATGATGAAATAATAAGGTTCAGGAACTAGGATTGAATTCCTCCCATTCCATAATAAAAGAAGGAGATATTGGATGAGCCTCAAAGTTATTCATTATCTATTCACCCTGTAATCACAAAGATGTAAAAGGACCTGAAAGAGTACTTATGATGGGATGGCATAAAAAGAGATGTATCTGAATATGTCTCTCGATTATTCTTTTCATAGCAAGTTATGTCTGAGAGATATAAGTATAAGGGATGTTACAACCATTACCCATACCATACTGGAAATGAGAAAACATCACTATGGAATTTTTCATCAGACATCACAAAACATCCAAAAGAAATAATTCCATCTAGGTTATAGTTTATCGCCTTACAAAGTTGGTACACTTCATTTCTATTAGAGAGGATTTTTCCCTTGATAAGATTTCCAAGATATATGTAAAGGAAGTGGTATGATTGCATGGACTAAAACTTTCCATTATATCTGATCGGGATCTAAGGTATACCTAGAAGTTCTGGAGGAGTCTTCAGCATGCTCGAGATACAGAGATAAGTTTCACCACTACTTATCATCATCAAATAAACATTCAGTTCGAGAGGAAAATTCAAAGTCTGGAATACATGTTGAGAGCTTTCTCTATGGATTTCAAAGATGTTTGAGATCAAAACCTACTATTGGTGGAATTTTCTTACAATAATAGATTTCACTTAAGTATTTATATGGATCCTTATGAATCCCTCTATGGAAAGAAGTATAAAAATACCACTTTATAGGATGAAGTTGGGGAAAGAAAGTTACTAGGATCTGATCTTGTTGATAAAATGGCTGAAAATGTCAGATCTATTCAAAAACACATAAGAGAAACTTAGATTCGACAAAAAAGTCATGTTTAAAACCAATGAAAAGACCTAGAGTTTGAAGTGGGTGATAAGGTGTTTCTAATAATATCTACATAGAAGATAGTAATGATATTTAGAAATAAGGGAAAGATGATCCCAATGTATGTCAGTCCTTTTGAAACATTAGATCGTGTTGGGAATGTGGCTTACCGATTGGCACTTCCACCAAAAAACTATAAATTTCATTATATGTTCCATGTATCTCTCAGAAGAAAGTACATACCTGATCCTTCACATGTACTAATCTCAGAAGTTGTACTACTGGAGTGAGATCTTTCTTATGAAGAAAACCTGATTGTGATTATGGATCATAGAGAAAAAGTTCTACAAAAAAAGACCAATCTCTTGGATAATGTTTTATGGAGGAAATACAAATTTTAAAAAATTACATCAGAACTTGAGGATATGATGAGGGATAGATATCATCATCTGTTTGTTTCCAACTGCCAAATTTTGAGGGTGGAATTTAGTTTAAGGGGGTTGGAATGTAACACCTAGATGTTTTTTATGAAAAATATTCTTTAAATAATTTTTATTCTTTAGGTAGCTTACATTACATGAAATAGTGAGTTTAGACAAACCATGAGACACCCTAAGTTTAAAATTACTATTATATCCTAGCCGTTGGGTTAGCAGGAACAATTATAACTAACTTATGAAAATGCATTGTGAATTATTTGGCTATAAATTATTTGTGAAAAATATAAATTAGATATTTGTATTTTTGAGTGAATTACTATTAGTAATGAAATTAATGAAATATAAATTTTATATATGTAATAAAATGTTTTTTATTAATCCAAGGGATATGTTAATCATAGGGTGTGAATAAACCCAATTTGTTGTATAAAAACCTACTTTTTTTAAAAAAAAAGGGTAATCTTACACCTTTGAATGGTGAACCCTTTTAAATTAATATTCTGACACATTAATAATTTTTATATGAAAAAATAAACATGTTATTTTAAAGAGGGTTATAAAAATGTACTTTGGTTGAATTTATGATATTTTTGGAAAACATTCAAGTTTTGATGAATAATAAAAACAAACAAAATTTTAACTGAATTTTTTTTTCATTAAGATAATTTATTTAGTTAATTTAATATTATTGAATGGTTTAAAAGTATAAATAGAATATATTTTTATCATTAAATATAATTTATGTCAGTATAATTAATTTTACATTGAATTCATATGTAATATCATTTCAATCTTTTTCAATGTTTTAACTTCTAAACGACATGTTTTTTAATTTTTACAATGGGATTGACTTTAAATTAATTTATACAACTTTTGTTTTTTAAATATTTAAAAACAGACTCCATATTTGGAATCAAAAGGTCCAAATTATGTTAATGGGCTACTTTTCTTGTTGGTCATTATGAGTAGTAACATTGGTAATTATTTTTATTACCATGGTTAAAGGTAAATTGGGTAATTAAAGGGAAAAATAATATTATAAAATTAACCGAACACCTGTAAAAATTCTATTTGATGACTAAATTATAACCTTATCATATATTGTTCTAAATGGATTCACTTTATGGCCACTTTCCCATGATTATGACATGAATGTAAAAAAAACTAATGAATGTGACAAAATGTCACAATCAAATTTTATATAAGTATATTAAATTTAATATATAGATAAATGGGATATAATATCAAGTATATATAGTATATATAAATATAAAAGAATTACCTATATCATATAAATTTATTTATAATTTCTAGATATTAAATAATTACCATTAATAATGACACAATAGTGATGTAAAAATTGTTTTATTAAAAGAAATATCAAATAAATGGTTTTCAAAATATTAAAAGAAATAACATATGAACTAATTACTATGATATATGAATTTTCTAGATGACTATGATATATTAGGAGTGTATTTATTTTTTTTTTTAATCTATCTTCTCTGTGGATTTTTTAACGTCAAATAAATGAATAGTGTCAAAATTGACACTATTGATATTTTATAGAAATAAAATTTTATTAAATTAATTAAAAATCCTAAATATATTTAAAAATTACAAAGTGATAATTATAAAATCTAAAATTTTATAAAATATCAATTTATGGTCAATTAACACCGTATAATAAAATACTAATAACCATGAAATATTTACAATGTTATTACCACAATTAAAATTAAATATAATAACCAAGTGTCAATAAAAAATATATGGTTAAAATTGACAAACTAACTTGTCCAAAATTTATTTATTTATGATATTACAATCCTATATCATATCATATTCAAAATTGTGACATTTAGGAGTTTTTTTGGGTTGGGTTTGATTTTATTATAAATTATTATTTATAGAGTTTCCAAAAGTACCCCTCACCTCAATTATAAAAGGGAACCTCCTCCCTCACCTCTTCTCTTCATTTTGAGCCTTCATGCTCAGCCATGCGCTTCCATTTTTCCTTCTCAACTTCCCTATTTTCATTCTTGAGTTTCTGGTCATCTTCACAGACCAACTCAAGTACTCTAACAAGAGATTTAGAGGAAGCATGTCGAGGAAGAGGTAATCTATTCTATGGATTCTTTAAAACTTATTTCTTATTCAACATACTCTTAATTAAATGTTTCAATATAAATTAATAACCCCAGTATCACTCATATACTTATATTTTATTATAAATATAAAACAACCATATTTCTCCTTCTACCCATCCTATGAAAACTTAAATCACTACACGTGCGTACGTAACACATACCGTCTCCACGCCGTGGTGTAATCCATGTTCACTACTAACTTACATGGATGGGTATAATTATGGAATAAATAAATAAATATATGATTAATATAAAATTATTTTTATTCAAAGGTACTATACACC
Source organism: Viscum album (assembly GCA_963277665.1). Taxonomy (NCBI): domain Eukaryota; kingdom Viridiplantae; phylum Streptophyta; class Magnoliopsida; order Santalales; family Viscaceae; genus Viscum; species Viscum album. Next base: position 282,001,470 of record OY728151.1, on the reverse strand, counting down.
ATCCTCTTCAATACCATTCAACAATTATGGGAATGATGTCTTTTCTCGTGCGTACGTATGACTTACTATCTCCACGGTGTGATGTGATTAATTCTAAATATTCATTAAATCATGATTATATAAATGAATTTAATGAAAAAATATGATATATATTATACTAATATGATTATTTAAATGATATAATTGTACCCTAAAAATAGGAATAAGATCATATACAACAAAACATGCATAAGAACATAAAGCAGTCAATACCTGAATAACAAGTAACAATGAAATGTTACTAAATAAAATAAAGAAAACATGATCATAAATGTTATCATAAAAAGTATTATTATTTTGGAATAACTAATTAAAATTATTTAAATCATTATACAGTAGGTTTAGATACATACGAAGCATATCTGACCAAAGGTAAGACATAACTTTTCAAATCTCGTTTTTGTCTGAGATTGTTTATTTATAAGTATTTTCTGGGGGTATATTTATCATCCACGTCCATGTTTCCTAAATATTCATTTCAAAATATTCTTTATATACCACTATAATTTTACCCATTGGTGAATTTTTACTAAATGGTATGAATGAAATCTTTTGTTGTTTTTGGTACGAGGTACTTTTGACTTTTCAGGGAAAAGTATGAGAAGAATGTTTTTTTAACTTGTATAGCTTGAACATATTTTTATGATTTTATAATGCCTTATTTCCATGATTATTCCATTAAAATATTAAAAAGTTATTTTCACATAAAATTATTTCTTCGAAAATTGTGTGGCATTTTGAGGAAAGAAAATGTTTTGGAAGAAGAAAGGATATTTTCCTCAGGAATTAATTTCAAGTGTTTTCATAAAATTATTTTCAATCTAAGATGATACTTTTTTAATATGGTTATATTTATAACCCTGTTATTACTATTATTTGACTATGTATTATTTATTAAATCCATTTTTTATATTAATTATGATGGAATGGTGTTTAAGGAACCCATTTTATTTCATGTGTTATGATATGGTGAATGTTTTTATGTTTTTGTGGTTGATGTAAGAATGGTTTCATTATGATATGGGCAGAGAATATATCTCCCTAGAATGCATAAGGTAAAGATTCATATCTCATGAGATAGACATGACTGGAATGAAAAATAAATTTGGTTCAATTATACAGGACTGGAACGAGGATTGAATTCGATTAAGTAATGGACTTTGTCCGCAATGATGGTCTCGATAATAATCCTTGACTAATATGAAATTATTTTCAATGCTTATGTGTGTATGACAAAAAATTTGACGTCTTATGTTATGATTATTGGGATTACATTTCACTTCTATGATTTATCCCATGACATGATATTATGATCTTTTATATACAGGATAATATTTTCCAATGTTATGTTATTAGGATTATGATATGATTTATATTTCCCTTATTTACCATTAAAGAGCATTTGAGCTCACCCTTTCATATGTTTCTTTTCCCAGGGTCATGAATAAGGGTATTAAGTAAGATATGTCAAAAACAAGTCCAATTATGAAGAAACAACTAGGAGACAATTTGGATGTTTTATGAAACAGTTGTTTATGTTTTCCAGTTTCTAAAGACACTAAACCTATATAATCCTGGAATGGTTTTTTTTATGTTATGTAATAAATATTACTCAATGTTTATGTAATATATATATATATGTAAAATATGGGATATTATAACTAGAATGACAGTTATAGGCTTAGTATATTCTGGTAGCTATTTCGAGTGGTTATACCAATATGTCTAGATTCTTGGAAAATTAGTAACTTTGGGTAGGACCATGAATCATTCATTTTATCGACGAGTTATTGGTTAAGGGGTGTTTTATGTATTACTCTTTGTATCATTTCCCCTTATTTTAAGTATATTACACAGTTCAGTGATTATTTTGTACTTTTATATGCCTTGTGATATCTTGTGTTTCCTACTTTTGATGTGTGACCCATGTGAGTTGGGTTGTTTCCTTTGAAAATGACTTTTCAAAGTTAGTTTTTGAAAAACCAATTTTTAGAGTTAAATAATCTTATGTGGGTACTTTAAGGTGAATTTAAAAATTGGTGTATGTTTTAAATATGGCTTTTATCAGTTATGTGTTTTATAGTGGGTGTTTCATTTCAATAAAACCAATGTTTTATTTTTGAGAAATCTTAGAGTGTGTATAATGTAAAATTGTTTTTGGTTGGTGGATTTGTTTTCAAACTGCATATATTTGGTTTTGGAAAACAAAGAGTCATGTTTTGTAAATTTTTATAGATTTTTGTGATATCCATAAGGTTATATGTATAAAATTACATTCTATATATATTTTCAAACTAACATTGAAAAATTTACTTATAAAATGAATTTCATAGTTTCTCTAGGTTTTGGTTACCAACTAGGATTCATAGAGAAATCATAAAAAATTTCAGGTTCTAAGTTCTTAGTTGGATCATTTTGTTCATCATGGTCGACATGGGGTAAGTAAGGCAGTGGTGCACAATCATAGGTTTCATGGTGGGGGTTTGAGCTTCACTCAAGTTGGTTGGTTGTCTTACTATGTATTTATTTTATTTAGTTTTGTTTCAATGTGATACCCCTTATTTTTTTATGCTCAATTTATGTATATGAAAATGGGATGGATTATGGTAGTTGGTTATGATCTATTTGGAAAATAGTTTATTTATTTTGGATGTTTATTTTATTTTTTCCATTATTTCATCTCTAAGTTGGGTGAAATAATTCCTAAATGGATTATTGTGATTCCTAGGTGCTTACTGCCTTCCTGTAGGGATCGATAATTCCCTTCGGGCCTTATGACGGGCTAGGTTGGGTGTTGGGTGCGATGACAATGTGGGTCAGTTTCTTAAAACATGGTATAAAATGTTTTGGGTTTTCCTTTATTAGGAACCTATTCTTATCAAGTTACCCTTTTTATTAGGGTATGTCTTGGTAGAATAGAGATTAAGTTTATTTGACCTTGATAGTTAAGGGTGGGAAGGGTATTTCTAGATCTTTCTCACATATAACTTCATGCTTCTATGGAAAGATGGGTTTCAAATTGTGAATTTGAATTTATTTTTAGCTTCTTGGATGTGATTATCATTATTTTTATTCCATTTTTTATGTATGAGATTTTTGGGATCGTTCTATGCTTTTAGGGTGAACTAAAAGGGATATAAAGCTTCACAGTTAGCTCGTACAACCTGAGAAACCACATGGTTCTTGTGTGGTCGAGTCATCCTTCTTTTTAGGGATGTCATATGGTTGAAACTAATTCTCCCATACTATGATGATCATGTAATTGATAAAATTACTTCTCCCTATTTAGCCTATTTTGAATTCTCTTGAATTCAATATTTCTATAAAGGTGGTTTCCACTTATTGGAGGTGGAATAATGACTATTTTATAGACCTTTTTGGGATGTGGTTTTCATGACCCTTGGTTGGATGATTGTGTAGTGCCTTGTGTGTGCTAAGTTTTGGAAACATTTTCTTAGAAAATAAATGGGTTTGTAAAAATATTAATTTTTAAACATGGTTTATTAAGAAATGGGAAGTGTAAATTCCCATGGTTTTATGAAATGAATTATAAATTGGTGGATTTATTTGTGGTATTTAAAACGTTTCAAAGGGAATTTTATTCTTAAAACAAGTTTAGAAAGTGTTTTAAAAAATAAGATAAACAAGTTTTGAATTTTTTTGGATGCTTGGTTTTAAAGTGAAATGGGATTTTGAAAGGAATTTTGTGATTTTTCTTGTTTGAGAAATGTGCTGGTTCTGCTGAGGTTATTTTGTTTTCAAACCTATGGATATTTTTAATTTTTGTGTGAACCTTGGTGGAATGTGATTTCAATGTTCCTTAGTGAGATAATTGTTTTCAAAAGAAATTTTTCTTTTGTGTGTGAATGTTGTGACTCCCTTGTGGACTTTCTATGATGGATTTTATTTCTTACTTATGAAGGAAGAACTTAATCTTTTTTGTGAGATGAATTTAGGTAGTTTATGTCTTTTTTGCTGATGTCCCCTAGAATAGTTGAAAGGGGTTTATCTATTTCCATTACCACCCCTAACTCCAAATGTATTGGTGGATGTGGAACCTTCATTGAGTATTTAAGTGGAAATGTTGTTGAAAGAGTTATTAATTTTGATCAATTTAGGATAGGCCATGTGGTTAGTATTAGAGACCCTTTTTCTTTTCTCGTTATGATATTGGACTTGGAGCACTGACTTTAATGGTTTTATTTGGTGGATGTTTTACATTTTTGGGACGTTCATTGTATATGGTTTCATTTTTTAATATTTTTATGTATGGTTTGAATTCTATTTATAGAATGTGTTATTCTATTGAGGAATGTTTTCCCCTTATTCCATCCTATTAGGTGTTTTGTGGATGGGATGTAAGGTTCATTTCTTTGAGCTTCATTATTTAGGAAAAAATATCTTGATGGAAGTGGGTTTCACCTATTCTTTAGGTTGTGATTTATGGTGATCTTTTTTTGGACTTGAGATAGTCCTTTGGGTGTATGATTACGTAACTAGGGTGTGTGATACACCATTTCATTGTGGTATAATAATAGGTGTTTGGATATAGGACATTTATGGGATACACTGGGTGAAGGTGATCCAACGTTTACCCTAGGTTATACATGTGTGTCATGGACAATGGTGAGTTCTTTTTTCATTAGTTTTAATAAATTTTTGGGTTTTCATCCTTCCATTGGGTTTGGAAGTGCTTGTGGATGAGAGTGTGCTTATATCATGGTTGCTCAGTTGTTTGAGGATGTGTTCTTGGTAGTGTTCCTTTATGTCACCATGATAGCTGAACTCTAAATGATAGGGAGACCATGTTTAGTCTCTCATGCATCATATGGATTCTTATTAAAGTTTATCACCTCATTTGTTCTTGGATATGTTGGATCTATTTTATGGTTGATTAGTATGATCATTTTTGGGATCATGATTGATGTATTTGAGGTTAAGCCAGGTTGAGAAGTTTATTTGGTTAGGTCATTTTTGGGATCTTCCATTTCCATTATATCTCATTTTGAATGTAGACTTTTGGAGGGTAGAAAGTGGAATGGTAGAGAGTTTGTGATACAGCCAGTGTCACAATTGTATTCTTTTGGTTCCCTTTGGTGAGGTTGAGGACCGATTTATGTCTCCTTGGAGTTGTCACTCAAAACATGGAATATTTTTAGGTTTTATTAATATGTATGGTTATGGTGCACAGTTAGAGGGAAACCATGTCTCCTAAATTCATGAGGATTCTTTTCAACTCATTTTTAATTGTGAATGCATTGTTAGTACGAGTTGCACATGATTAAGTATAAACTATGTAGCCACTAGGAGAAACTGTGTGGGGGTCCTTGATGTGTATATGATGTGGAGTATGACTTGAGTATAATTCTCTAAACCGTGTGGAAAGCCTTTGTATGGCTATGTGAATTTTGAAAGATCCATTTTCATGGATTCTATATGGTTTTTTGAACCATGTAGTGAACCATAGGAGGCCATTTGAGGCCTGCTTTGGTTTTGTAGTGAGACACACGGTTTTTTCAAACCATGAATCCCCTCAGGAGTCACCATGTGACTTAATTTTTTTGAGGCAATGTCTCCCCCATGGTTATCACATAATTGTCTAAACCATGATAAAAAACATGTAACCTATCTAGGTATTTAAAAACTGGGATTTTCCGATTTCACCCTCTTGATTTTAAGAGTTTTCACCCATCTTCTCTCCCACATCAATCAGTTGACCCTTAGAATCCTTATAGGTTCTACACCTCCTTCGTCACTTGGATTTTTTTGTCACTTCATTGTTTTCAATGATTTTTGTGATGATTTCTTACTCTCTTTCTCTCTTCTTCTGTTATCCATCTCTTCTATCATTTATTTTTCTTCCCCAATGAACTCTAGTTATAATGTGGCTTGATTTTAGGGTTCTAGGTGGATATAATGATAGTTATTTTGGTGTCCATGGGTTGTAGATACAGTTTCTAGTCTTGTGAGCGTGGTCTCCATTGAAGGGAACATGTTTTAGGATGTTTCATCTTGGTTTCTTCTTATTTTTTATAGGTGTTACTATGAAATTCTTTCATTTTGGAATTATAATCATTCTTATGATTTCAAAATTCCCTTTTAATGAACATGATAATATATGTGATATCCTTATGGTGCTTTGAAACCATTTTATAATATTTTTATCTTGTCATAATTTTTTTTGAAAAGTCCATTTTTATTCTTGAAATGGAATTTTTTATTATAATAAGGTTCTTGGTAAATTACTAATGGATTTTTCAATTGTTTTCATGTTTGTTAATAGGATTTTATAGGGGTTGGTTTTTAATTAGTTAAAAAGGGTTTTAAAGGGATCTTTATCTGAAGGCGAGGTGATGACCTTAATTTTTTTTATAAGGGGTTTTTTTCTTGTGGATTTTAAAAGGTGAATTGAAATGTGTGTGTGGTTTAACCATTGTTAAATGCCCTGTTTTCTTGTTTTAATTGGTTTGGTAGAAATGGTTGTCACTTAATCCTTGTTTTGGTTTTAAAATTGGAATACCTTTATTTTTGGGTATATTTGAAATTTTTTAAAAAAATGGGTGATTTTTTAGACCTCTTAAATATGTTTTAAATGGCGTCTTGTGAAAGGTGTGAGGGAAATAATGTCCTTTTTCTATATTTTTGATCTCTAAATAATAGATATGTTGTGCAAGGGTGACTTTTAAATGTTTTTAATTCTTGTGTTTTTTCCATCATTTTCCACATGGTGTTCCAAATGTATTTTTTGTGAAATGTGGATGTTCTTGGAATTTAAAGAAGGTTTTTTATGTTAAAGGATCATTTGGAAAATTGGTTTTTAAATATTGTTTATGAAAGACACCACTTGATTTCCGCTTTATTTTGTACCCATTGTGTGGGTTTGGGACCACTATATGATTCTTGTTTCTCCACTTGTGTGAGAATGTGATTGTTATGCCTTGTGTGTATGTTATGTGAATTGTGATTTTCATCATTGGGTGTTATGGTTGAGGGAAGTTATGGATATTACCTATGGGTAGACATGGGTTTTTTTCATTAGGAATCACTTCTTGTATTGGTCATTTGATGTCAATTACTAAGTGGGAGATCTATCTTAATCCACTAGTTGGTTTGCACGCCACTAGTATCCCACAAGTTATGCTAGGAACATGGGATAAGTGGGTTTTTTTTCTTTACTGAAATTCTAGTGTGGGATACTAGGATAACGATTATGGTCATAACATATGATGACAGATAGTTAATATGGTTATACCCATATAGTTCTATGTTTGGAATGTTAGTGAATTTTGGTAGGACCATGACAAAATTAATTTTATCGGTGAGTTATTGATTGAGTGTATTTTGATCTAGTGAATGTTGTATCATTTATATTATTTCATGTATATGTAAACCCACCTTGTTTTTGTTTCATTTTAAAATTCCTTATGATATAGTGTAGTTCCTGATTGTTATGTGTGACCCTGTAAGATCATGAACTTTTCTGGAGTTATCTCAGACATGTTTACAGGTACTCTTTTGTTTATTTTTGATTGATTTTAATTTGGGATGTACTTTGGTGTGTGTTTGGGTGAAAGTTGAGAAAATTGGAAGAAAAGGGGGGTTTTCATAGTTGGTGCATGGTTAGAGTAAACAGTGTTCCCAGCTCAGGAAATCATGCAACCCTAGATTGTGAGTTTTCATAAGTATGACACATGGTTTGGTAATCCATTCCTTTAAAAAGAGAAACTAGGTAGCCCTAAAATAAAATGGGCATAGTTGGTGAATGATTAAGTAAAACCATGCACCCATGACCAAGAAACCATTCAAAACTTTTAATATGGCACAAAATTTATTGTTTCTGAAAATTCTTGAGAATTTACTTGTGGCCTAGTATGGCACAAGATTTGATTCTATATTCATTATTCTAGGCACTCGAGGTTATTTCTTGAAATGCATCATTTTAGGCTTGCATGAGAGAATGATTTGTGGGTATGTTTTTGAACTTATACTGTTTTCATTATTTGTGAGTTTGAATTGAAAATGGTTCCTAATGTGAAATTGAGAATGTTAAAATGAAGCAAAATGAGATTTAATGGGTGTATAAATGAGAAACTTGATATCATAATGTGCTTACCCTTTTTACCCAATACCTAGTTATAGTATAGTTAAGGGTGGTAATAGAACCTTAATTTTGAAAGTGTAGAGAGACTTGGGGAAAATACTTTTTTGTGACTTGTTATACTTTTTTTATTACATAAATTTGATAAAGTAGTGTTATGTGTCCTATGACGTGTGTTTATAATTGTAGAGATATGCCTCCACAATGACGCTTGCTGAGAAAACAAAATGAGGGAATGACTGGGATTGATCCTCCAATGATGGAACTCATGGAACCGACTATGCTAGTTGAGGAAGTAGAGGATTTTTTTCTGAGGGAACTTCACTCATTTCATGAAATTAGTGGAAAGAGACCAATGATGGGTTGTAAAGATCATGTATGAATTGGAAAGGGTTTTTTAGTTACATCACCCTCTGACTTTTACTGGAGAGGGTGTACCTGAGGGAGCTAAGTGTTGGGATGAGTCTATCAAGATGATACATGACCATTGGAAGTCTCCCACTGAGAAGAGGTTCATGTTTTCCACTTATATGCTACAAGGTTTAGCGAAGCGCTGGTGGGAAATTAATGCATGGAATGGACAGGATGATGGGATGTTATAGAAGGACATTTTTGGAGATGTTCCTGGAGCAATTATATCTCGTGATAGTGGATCCGACTCCCATAGATGAGGAGAAACTAAAAGAGGATTCTAGTGTTGTAAATATAGTTTCCATTGGATGATAAGGAGGTGCAGCTTCTGAGAAAAGGAAGTTCCATTATGAAAACCTTAGTCAAAGTAATGGGAAGTAGAGTACACATAAGGGAGGGTCAGTTTCACATGACCTTACTAGAGTTATCTATCATCAGTGCGGTAGGCCATTCAATTATCATAGAGAATTTCCCCGACCACCAGTAGATTGTCAGTCTTATAGAAAGATTGGTAATTTTTAGAAGTTTTTTAGGTCACAACGACACATGGTTAGTGATTTTGGATTTAGATAGAACTAGGTTGTGGTAATGGGATCTTTTACACCTCATCATACTGGGATATGGAGTTCTACTAGCCAAGGTGGAATATGTTAAGGACAAAATGCTTCTAGGAGTGAGATCCCATACTAGAAGAGTGGTGAAACTTAGGGGAGTTATACAACATCATATAGAAGAGGCACAATATAGTAGTGTCTGGTACAACCTAAACTTGTGGATAGTGAGGCTAGACCATCGACAATGAGGGGTACTATTTTTTACTTCTACATTATCTAGTGCCTTATTTGATACTGGTGCCTCTCATTACTTTATATTTTCTAATCTTGTTAATGGTTTAATCCTGGCGGTGGATTTTCTAAGAAGGGTAATGACTATAGATACAATGTTTGGACTGTAGTCTAGAGACAACTGTTTGGGTAAGAGATGTTCTCTTGATATCGAGGAGTATCATTTTATATGGGATATCAATATTATTGATATTTTAAGATTTGAATTAATTATGGTTATGGAGTGGATAGTTTCATATCGATCCCACATTGAATATTATCAGAGGAGAGTGAATTTTAAATCTCATATGGGTGACCTTTATATACACTGTGGGGAGTGTGATATCTAGGTAGGCCAAGCATGGCCAATCGCCTAACAACTGGGAGAGATCATAGCCTAGGCTTCTAGAATTATTTTGAATGATGAAGGTGTGATGCATGATATATTTCTACAAGGGGTGGAACAGTTTTAGGATATTTTTCCTGGAGACTTCTCAGGGTTTCCACCTAAAAGAGATATGGAATTAACTATTGAACTCATGTAGGTGGCTGAGACAATATCAATTCCACCATACAAAATCAAACTCTCATATATTTAAGAGCTTAAGACTTAGATGGATGAATTATAGGATAAAGGGTTTATCTTTCCAAGTATGTCACCTTGGGGATCAACTGTGTTGTTTTGAATGAAGGATAATTGGTTTTTACACTTTTGTATCAATTACTAGAAGTTGAACAAGATGAAAGTGAAGAATCAATATCCTCTTCCATGTATATATGATATATTTGACCATTTGAGAGGAGATTTCATGTTCTCGAATATTTAATTGAGGTTAGGGTATAATCAGTTGAGAGTTTGGACTTATGATATATTTATGGATGCCTTAAGAGGAAGGTATAGCCTTTACGAGTTCATCGTAATTCTGTATGGGTTGAATAATTCACCAGTAGTATTTATGGGCTTAATGAATAGAATATTCCATCCATACCTGGATCATTTTTTGGTGGTGTTTGTGGATGAAATATTGGTGTACTGCAAGACTCATGATGATCATGACCAATATCTTGACATCATACTAAGTACACTGAGAGAACATAGGCTATACACCAAGATATCTAAGTTCTAGTTTTTGATCAATTAGGTATAGTTCTTAGGACACATCATCTCAGAGTAAGGTCTATCTATGGACCTAGAGAAGGTTCAGACAATTGTTTCTTGGGAGAATCATACGATTTTTTTTGATATTTGTACCTTTTTGGGGTTAGCTGGTTACTATCAAAGATTCATCTTGGACCTTTCCCATTGGACAGTGCCACTTTCGGGCTTGACCAAGAAAGGGATAGAGTTTGAATGGTAATAATCTTGTGATAGTTCCTTATAGGAGTTGACCAAGTGCTTGACATCTGCACTGATATTGATATTACCTAAGATAGGTGAGGATTACAAGGATTATTGCAACACTTATGGGATCAAACTCGGAGCTATGTTGATGAAATGATACCAAGTTGTGGATTATGGGTCACAATATCTAAGGCCACATGAACAAAGCTACCCTTTTCATGACCTCGAGCTAGAGGAATTGGTTTATTCTTTGAAGTGTTAGTGGAACTATCTATTGGGAGATAATTTTATAGTGTTTACTGTTAACAATATCTTAAGTTATATCTTTTCACAGTGAGATTTGAATATTCATTGATCAATATGGGTTGAGTATGTGAAGTCATTTGATTTTGAGAAAATATATAAGTATGAGAAAGGAAACAATGTTGTTGATGCTTTGAGAAGGAAAAATCTGACTAAAAAATGTTAGGATTCTAGTACTGAGAGGAAGATGATGTCTTTGTTGGCTAAGATGTGTGTTGTGTTTCAGGAGAGTTCGGAGAAAATGAATCTTGTACCTGTTTCAATGGTGTCAATAATTTTGAGCAGTATTAGAGATAGAAAGTATAAGGAACCAAAATTGTTGAAATTGAGGGAAAGAATTGAAGGAGGGGATTTACCTTCATAATGGAGAATTAATGAGTATGAGATAATCTATTTCAGGAATAAAGTTGTTATACCCTACACACATGTGAGAGGATCTCAAGATGGAATTTAATCCCTCAAAGTGGGTAGTACATCTAGGGGTAACCAAAATTTGTAGTGACCTATGATGATAGTTTTGGTGTCTGGTCATGAAAAAGGAGATAACAGGGTTTATGACATGATACCACACCTATCAATAGGTGAAAGAAGAGAATCAATGACAGATAGGTTTACTGCAGCCATTTCCCATTCCGGAATGGAAGTGGGATGATGTGACCATGGATTTTCTGGAAGGTCTTCCAAATATGGTTAGAAAGAATTCTGATATCAGGGTTATTGTGGATAGACTTACTAAAGTAGAAAATTTCATACTTATACAAGAGACTTTCTCAGTATAACAATTGGGAGAACTGTATGTTCATGGGCTAGTTTGTCTACACAAGATGCCACAAACTATAGTTTCATATTGCGACTCATGCTTTACTTCACACTCCTAAAAGGGATTATAGGAGGAACTTTAAATGCAAGTATTATTGAGTATGGAATTCCACCCATAGACATATTGGAATTCGGAGCATACTATATAGGTTCTTGAGGATACAATGTGGGTGTATGTGCTTGACTTGGTAGATAATGGGAGAAGTACTTGAATTTAGTGGAGTTTGTCTATAAAAATAGTTATCAAGAAGCTATATAGATGGATCCATATGAGTTTCTTTATGGTATTCCCTAAATATCACCACTATGGTGGATAGAGGTATGTGAGTCAGTGTTGTTGGAACCGAGTCTCATGTTGGAGACATCAGAGTAGGTTCAGGGATTCAAAAATGTATGGATATGGGTCACAGTAGGTAGAATTCATATTCTAATAGATGAATACGACACGTAGAGTTTATAGAGGGTGTTTGGGTATTCCTTCAACTATCACCTAGTTTGGGCCATTGCAGGATACATAGACAGGGAAAGTTGGCACCCAGGTTTTTTGGACTATTCGATATTATGGAGTGAATTGGTCCATTGGCATACCAATTGAATCTTCGAAAAAAAATAAATCACTATGAAAGATTTTTTCCATGTATCCCATCTTCATAAGTATCACCCTGATCATTACCATGTAATCGATGTGGATGATGTAGAGCTTGAGATAAATGCGTCTTTTGAGGAGAATCTAGTGTGTGTGTTGGATCATAGAGATAAGGTGTTGCGGGGAAAGAATATACTAATAGTTTATGTATTTTAGAAACAGGGGCATGTATAGTAGGATAATTGGGAGAGAGATGAAGATATGAGGGCTTAGTGTCCCGATCTTTTTGGTTCAATGTTTTAGAGAATATTTGAAATACAGCTCGATGGTGATCTATTAAAAGGGGAGGATATTGTAAGATCACAAGCTTTTCTAGAGGTGTGTTGAACATGTTTTTGGGTAATATTTTGATTAGTTTTGAGTAAATTTCATTTGGGTTGTAAATTAGGGTGTGTTTAGGTAAAATTTGAGAAAAATGGATGAAAAATGAGATGTGCACAGTTGGTGAATGATTAGAGAAAACCATTCCCCCATCATAGGAAAGTGTAAAACTTTAAATAATGAGAGTTCACATGGATGATTCAAGGATTGATAATCCTCACATCTTAAACAGAGAAACCATGAACCTCTAAAACAACAGGATCATGGTTGGCACACGGTTAGGGCAAACCGTGCACCCCTACACAGGAAAACGTACTCAACTTTAAATGTGGCCTGAAAATTATTTTTTAAATCCCCAAAACCCCTAGAACTCACCCATTTTAACCCTTAATCATCTTTTGGAGGTATTTTCCTTTTTAGTGCTTTTTGGAGGGATTCCAAGGCCATAATACCTCTGTTCTACATGGTTCATTCCCAGATCGGAGATCTTATCCTCTCTCGATAAGTGGATTCAATCTCATTGGTTTCCCATACATCCTCCTTCCTTCTCTCATTCTTTGGTTGGGAACAAACCTTTAGTTTTTCTAGATCAAGATCTAGATTTAGTGAATATATGTAACTCCCTAATCTTCCACGGTATGCTTCTCATTGAATAATACAATAGTATGTGTTGTACACAACTTCGAGTTCTAACACACCACAACCAATCAAACTAGCCATTATGAATAGTAATACTAACTTTTTGAAATTTTAAAAATATTATGTTTTAAAATGGACTTAATTTTTGGATTCGAAATATCAAAATGAGCTTAGGGTGAATTTTTGGTATTTTTCTGAAAACTTTAAATTTTTTATGAATAGTGAAAAACACTGAGTTATAGTTTAAAACTGAATTTTTATTTAAATAATTATTTATTTTATTTAAATTTATTTTTGGTAAAAATAGATACATAATACCTGTATAAGTACAATGTAATTCATTGGAGTTAATTTATAAAAATTTTAGATATATAAAATTTTCTTAGAACTTTTCACCGTCTTTTACCCACCTCCTCAGAGAATTTTCAAATTCAGATAAAACTTAATTTCGTCACTTATGTGAGTGGTATTTTAAATCTTTGAGAGACACGATTAATATTAGTAAGAAAAATGTGGTTCAATAAGTTGAAAATAATTTTTGGTGAATAGTAATTTTTACTTTTTTTACCACTGTTAAAAGTAAATAGGGTATTTAAGGGTAAAAATGATATTATTATTACCCTAACACATGTCCTAATTCTATTGGATAAGAATATTTAGACCTAAAAACCCTTAGGAATAAAATATGAATCTATTTGTTTCACTCGGATTAGATTAGGGCATTTATTATTATTTTATTTAAGGAAGAGTTAGAAGAGGTAAAATAAAAGTTTAACAACTAAAACAATTTTAATATAGGGTTATACATATGATAAATTCGAATATAAATACTCATTAGAAAGAAAAAAAGATTTAATACATAATGGTATTTTATTTATATTTTTTAGACAATAAATAATTTAATTTATTTATGTCACAATGATGATGCAATAATTACCTAATTAATGAAATATTAAAATAATTGATATTATGAATGTCCAAATAAATGTAATTTGAGACTTTTTATGAATTAAACTAATTTTATAGATTAACATGACATATTAGGGTTGGTTAGATTAATTTTTTTTCGAATTAATAATGCTATTATGAATTTATAAAATACAAAAAACAAGTAGTTTCAAAATTGACATATTAGAGTTTTTAAAACAAATATTATATAATTAATTGATATTCTATTCCTAAAAAACTAAGGTTCGGCCAAAAAACTTATATAATAATAGGTGTATCATTAATTAACCACTTGGGGTTCTCTTGGACATATATAGTAATTTTATTTACCATATAATATAAAAATACAAAGAGGCATGGTAAATGTCAAACTATTTAACTAAAAGTTAAATCTAAAAGATAAAGTCAATATAGTGACCCAAACCTGTCTAAACACTATTTTTTAGTGGTTTTCGACCCATCCACAACTTATCCTTAAAATAATCTTTTTTGTATCCATTAGAAATCGGAAATGATGTTATTATAAAATAATATTTCTAGCTTTTCCTAAGGTGCCCCTCACCCCTCTTATAAAAGGGAACTTCCCCTTCTCTCTAATTCAAACCTTTAAAAATATTTGGATCAGAAAAAACCTGACCAAATACCCTCTAAATTGTCCTACCTTCATCCTAGAGTCCCTAATTTAGTCAAAAATACATCCTAAGGATCTATTTTTATCAAATCAAAAGGAAGAACCTGAAGAAGAGGTAAATATTTCATCACCTCTTTCAACTTCCTTTCTTCTTTCACTTCTTCTTTATTTGTTGTTTCAATTCTAAAATAATAACTCCAATATATTATATATAAGGTGATGTTATTATGAATATGGTAAAACCATATTCATTATTCTATCCATCCCTTGAATGACATGTCACCATGCGTGCGTACGTACGGATTGCCGTCTCCACGTCGTGGTGTAATTTTTATTCAATACATTATTATTTGGATGGGTATAATAATGATGTGTAATTGATGTAAATAATAAATATAACATGATAATTATTATGTATATATGATATACCATCCAATTATATATTATTTTACGAATGATATTGTTTCTCATGCAAACGTACGGATTACCACCTCCACGTACTTGATGAGATTCATTCCCCATCCTATCCATTCAAGACTAATTTTCACTTGATGATTAAAAATAAAGTTTAAAGACTTGATATAATTCTAGATATGAATACGATACTTCCCATCCATATAAAATATGACTCACATAACAAATAATATAATTTAAAATTAATCCGTTAACACCTGAAACGAAGATAATACTAAGATATTATTAACAAAGCAATGTTAAAAGATCATATAAGATATCATATTAATGTATATGATTATTGTATAATTTAATAACAATTATTTTACCATTATATAGGAGGTTAAACTACCCTCGACCAAGTAAAATTACAAGGTAAGGGTTAATTCTACAATCTCTTCATTATCCGAGGTTGTTTATACGTAATTATCTACTTGGACCTCTTTACCATCCACATCCCTGTTTCTTATAAAAGTATTTCAAAACATTCTTACTATTTTATAGAATATGGTTTAAAGTCATTTATAACCTTTTTTTGACTTTTATAAGACGTTTATAAAGGGATCTTTACATCATCTTCCAAAAAAGGTACATTTTTACCTTTTCGATAACTTTAAGGTAAGAATGTCTATTTAACTTATACGGCGGGTGCAGCTATTTTCTGCTGTTATAACATAATCATGCTGCCCTTACAATCTTATAAGAATATTTCCAAAAATAAATGTTTTCTTTTATAATTTCATTACTTTTAAATGATTTCAAAATAGAAAGAGATATTTCTATCAATAATGTTTTGATTTCATCTATGTCAACATCCTTTGATGTATTTTAAGCTTATTTGAAGTTGATTTATTATGATACAAAACTTCCATATTGTATTGAAGGTTTTTTGATATGTTTGATTATGGATGTGTTATTTTCATACCATTCCTGGTTTATGAATAAAGTACTGACATTTGGTATTCTAGCTTTAATAGGAATGTTTATGTTATGTTTAAAACTTTTCATATGAGGAATGCATTGGACTTAATAACTGATAGGTGGAGCCTTCTATAGCTCCTCGATGCATCGATAGTTCTCATGAGACAAACTAGTGTCTTGGAACAAGGCCTTGAAAAAAATCTTATTTTTAGTCTTGGCACAAGGCCTTGAAAACGTGGTTATGAAAGTCTGGCATTATGCATTCCATCATTATGAAAGTGTCTATTGATATTTCATGGGATTATTCGACTAGTAGAATATTCATGTGAGTAATTAAATGGTTTTATTTGATTTTATCTTTACCATATTTTGTTGGTGTTCAAGTTTGAAAGGATTTTGATTTAGTCTTATAAATTTCCTTAAATGTTTATGCTTATTTATAAAAGTTTCCACTATATTTTTTTCCTAACTGAGCATCTAAGATAATGCCTTTCTATGTTTTATTTTTCCTAGGATGTGAAGAAGTATTTTATGACTTAACTGGAGGGATAGTCTGAGGGGATATGAGTGTGGTCTATGGAAACAATGTTATTGTAGTTTTTCAATTTATAATGTAATGTAAACCTTATGAATGTATCTATTACTTCCAAGGCTACTAAACTAATCGGTCTTTCGAGACTTGATCTTTTGTGATCATGAAAATGTTATGTAATAATGAATAGAATCTAGGTAACAGGGGTCGGGGCATTATAGTTGGTATTAGAGGAAGCTTAGTATGAACTTTGGAAACCATATTTAGATAAACTCTGATTAGAGCACATAACCCTAAGATAGACTTTTAGAATTAGTATAGAAGAACTTCCTAGAATTTTGGTATTGTAGAGATTTTGTAAGTTTTCCAAGAAATACATCCCTATCTGGATACGAGCAGGTAGATGTGGCTCTAGCATAGATGTACCTAGGGGTAAACCCAAAAACACTGCTTTGAGCTAGAGTTAAATGGGAACTCGTGCATGATAATGGGCCTTGCTACACTCTTGGTTACGACACTTCTGGGGGATATGCTTAAGATAATTCTCATTTTCTTTACAAACCATTATCAAGGGTTTATGAGTATATACTTTCTCAAAGAAAACATTTTTTATGATTATAGATTATATTCATAAACTGTTTAATTTATATTAAGTGTTTTACAAGTTTGGATTTATGGATTGCGATTCATAAACTAATCTAGTTTATGCCATTGTTTATAAATGGCACCTAGTGGAAGGAATGGAAATTGTATTAATGAACACACTCCATGTAGGGATTTCCCTCCTACTTAAGATAATTATAGTGGAGCTGGTGATGCAACTGGTGCTGATCAACTAATCACCATACCGGGACAATTCACTCAGGTTATGAATAATAACCTTACCCTTATGGAGCACCCTGATCCGCAGCATAGGGTTTCACTGTCAGATCGCTTCATGGGGAAACACCAACAACATTCAATGGGGGTACAAATCAACTAGTAGCCGAGTAATGGATAAATTTTTTAGAGAAAATATTTTGTACCTTGGAGAGTAGCGAAAGGGAAAAAGTTTTCATGACAGTTTACCACCTCACTGGAGATGCTGATCAATGGTGGTCATTGATTCAAAACACAAAATATGATGATGAAGTATAAAATATGGAATGGATGGAGTTTAATGAAATTTCCTTAGAAAAATACTTTCTTCATAACCATCGAGCGGATATGGAAAGACAATTTCTGAGTCTGAGATAAAAGGAGGATGAGAATGTCGCAAAATATGAAGCTAACTTTACAAGGTTAGCAAGGAATGCTGCATATTATATAAATAACCCAAGAAGTAAGATTGATCGTTTCTTTTATGGTTTAAAACCATTTCTCCATCGAGTATTAGTATCACAATCCTTCTCGTTTTATGAAGATATTGTCTCACGTGCTATCAAGATAGTAAAATAATTCTCTAAGTCTTATGACTTTAAAGAAAATCAAGAGAAGAAGAGATCTGCTGAACACTCTGGAAATGGAAATAAGGGGAAGAAGGGAAAAGTTGAATATCCATCCTTTTATAAATGTGGGAAGAAACACCCTGGTAATTACCTGAAGGGAATGGGAGTCTGTTACAAGTGTGGTGAAAAATGAAACCATGATTGTGATTGTAAGGGGAAGAAAGAGGCTATCTATATTGAATTATATAATTTTAGAGAGAGGGGAATTATGAGAATTAATGTCCTATGCGTCAGGGGAACATATCTCAGAAAAGGACAAGGGATCAAGGCCAAGCTTATGCTATCACTACTACTGAGGTCGAAGCTCTGAAAGACGTGGTGGCAATTAATTTAATTGTTTCCTCAAGTTTAGAAAATGATTTATTTGATTCGGGATCATCACATTGTTTCATATCTTCCTAGTTTTCTATGAAAAATAGATATTTCCAATTTGGTTTAACAAGGGAGTTGTCAGTAAAAACTCTTAAGGGACGTATGATGGAAACAAGTTTTTGTGAATCAATCCCCATTAGGGCATATAAATGTTCTTTATCTGCTGATATCATCACCATACCCATGATTTAATTTGATATAATCCTCTATATGGATTGGATTTTGGACCATGATGCAAAATTTTGTTATAAGAAGAAAGAGGTTACTATTTTTTATAACGATGATAAATAACACCTTATCTTTAGAGCAGAATCATCACTACCTAATTCTTATCTAGATCCACCCCCAGTAGGTCAACTAAATTCAATTATTTGGGGGGAACAGAATTAAATAACTGTGGGTGAGGAAAATAATGTTCATATAGAGGATGTACCTATTGTGAAAGAATATGTTGATGTGTTTCTAGAAGATTTACCTGGACATCCTCCAGAACAAGAAAATGAGTTTTCTATTGATTTAATTCTTGGATCAAGGCCCATATCGAAGACCCCTTATAGAATGGACACTGTGGAATTAGTGGAACTAAAGAAAAAACTAGAGGAATTGAGTAATAAGGGATTTATTTTCCCTAGTGTTTCTCCATGGGGATCCCCTATCCTTTTTGTTAAGAAGAAATATAGATCTATGAGGTTGTGCATCGACTACAGGGAAATAAATGATATAACAATAATGAAAAAGTATCTCATACCTCACATTGATGATTTATTTGACAAAATGCATGGAGCTCAATACTTTTCAAAGATTGACCTTCGATCTAGATACCATCATTTGTGCGTAAAGAAGGAAGGCATTCCAAAGACAGCATTTCGAACCAGGTACGGGCATTACGAGTGTACAATAATGCATTTTGGATTTACTAATGAACCCTCTGTTTTCATGGATATAATGAATATAGTTTTCAAGGAATATCTTGATGATTTTGTAGTGGAATTTTTTGATGATATCTTGGTATATTCTAAAAGCTACAAAGATCATGAAAATCACTAGCACATTATCCTGAAGACTCTTAGAAGACATGAATTATATGGAAAGTTTATCACGTGTGAATTATGGATTTAAGAGATTTCATTTCTTGTCCATATTGTCTCTAAGGATGGAATCTCTGTTGATTCTTCAAAGACCAAGGAAATCCAAGAATGTCCAACACCGACTAGTATAACTGAGGTATGCAGTTTTATTGGTTTAGCAGGTTATTATAGATGTTTCATCCAGAATTTTTCCCAGTTGGCTAACCCATTAACAAAGATCACACAAAAAGTGGTTAAATTTGTTTGGAGAAAAGAGTGTGAATAAATATTTTGAAGAACTGAAGAGAAGATTAGTCAATGCTCTTATATTGACTCTACCATCGGGGAATGATGGGTTTTTTTATTTATAGTTATGCTTCAAAGAAATAACTTGGTTGTGTCATTATGAAGAGTGATAGGGTTGTTGCCTATGCATCACGACAACTAAAAATTCATGAACAAATAATCCTACTCATGATATTGAGTTAGAAGATGTAATCTTTTCTTTGAAGATATGGAGATATTATCTCAATGGTGAAAAATGTGAGATATATACCGATCACAAGATTTTGAAGTATATTTTCTCACAGAACGAACTCAACATTAGGCAAAGGATACGGCCTAAATTACTCACGGATTATGATTTCACTTTACACTACCACCCGAGGAAGGAAAATAAGGTGGCATATGCTTTGAGAAGAAAGGATCATGGAGTTTTGAACAAGCTGAGAGTTGAAAAGGATCCTATATACATAGATCTAGTAAAGATAGATATGGGAATTACCATGGAAGGAGAAACATCAACACTTTTTCAAATGGTTTCCAAACCATCCTTACTAGAGAGGATAAAGAGTTCTCAGACTAGTGATGAAGAGTTTAAAAACAAGATTAAAGCTCTGAATGATGGGAGATTGAACGCATTTGTGTATGAAGATGGGATTTTGTAATCTGGGAAGAGACTTTGTGTTATTGATATACATAATCTAAAAAAAGGAATTGTTGGATTATTCTCATAGTTCCAAATTCTCTATACACCCTGGGAGCACCAAAATGTATAGAGATTTGAATGAACATTTTTGGTGGGACAACATAGAGAGGGATATTGCAGATATTGTGTCAAGATATATGGTTTTTAACTAGTGAAAGATGGAAGGCAACATCCTGGAGGAGCCATGAAACCTCTTCCCATACCTGAGTGGAAATGGGATAATATTATGATGGATTTTTTCATGGGACTACCAAATATTCCTAGAAGGAATGATGCAATATGGGTAATTATTGATCGTCTTACCAAGTCCGCACATTTTCTTGCTATAAGAGAAGATTTACCACTTGAATGTTTAGCAAGACTATATATTAATGAAGTTGTAAGACTTCATGGAGTACCCCTATCAATTGTTACTGATTGTGATCCCCATTTTACTTCAAGATTATGGAAAAGTATTTAGAAAGCCCTGGATAGTAAACTTCGTTTGAGCACTGCCTACCACCCTCAAACAGATGGAAAATCAGAACGGACTATTCAAACCTTAGAACACATGTTGAGTTTAATCTCACTTGACTTTCAAGGAATGTGGGATTAATATTAACCTCTGGTAGAATTTTTCCTATAACAATAGCTTCAATTCAAGTATTCAGATAACACTATATGAAGCATTATATGGAAAGAGATTTCGAACACCAACCTATTGGGATGATATTAGTGAAAGAAAACTGGTAGGCCCAAAACTTGTGGTGGAAACGATGGAAAAGGTGAAGGAAATCCAAAACCACATCCTGGAAACTCAAAGTAGACAAAAGATCTATGCTGATAACCGAAGGAAGTATTTGGAATTTCAGGTAGGATATCATGTTTTCTTGAAGGTATCTCCATGGAAGGGTGTTATACGTTTCGGTAAGAAGGATAAATTCAGTCCCAGGTACATCATACCTTTCTAAATTCTAGAATGAATTGGGGCTGTAGCATACCATTTGGGAATGCTGCCACGTCTCTCCAAAGTTCATGATGTGTTCCACGTATCACTGTTGAGAAAATACATGCCTGACCCAACGCATGTACTCACCTATGAAGAATTAGAACTGGAACCCGATCTGTCTTATTGCGAAGAGCCTGTCAAGATTTTTGATATAATAGAAGAAGTGCTGAGAAATCGAACGACTCGTCTGGTAAAAGTTCTATGGAGAAACCTTAAGATAGAAGAGGCAATGTGGGAACCCATGGAACTTATGATGAAGAACCACCTGAGACCTTTTATGCAGTAATATTCTAGAAATTTCTAGGATGAAATTATTTGGAGGGGAGAATGTAACACCCCAAGCGTCCATAATACGCGTCTCTTTGAATAATTCAATAGCGTGTGTTGTACGCAACTTCAAGTTCTAACACACCACAACCAATCAAACTAGACGTTATGTATAGTAATACCCACATTTTAAAATATAATAAATTTTATCTTTCAAAATGGACTTCATTTTTGGATTTGGAATATCGAAATTAGCTTAGGGTGAATTTTTGGTATTTTTCTGAAAAGTTTTAATTTTTGATGAATAGTGAAAAACATTGAGTTATAGTTTAACACCAAATTTTTATTTAAATAATTATTTATTTTATTTAAATTTATTTTAGGTCAAAATAGACAAATAATACCTATATAATTTCAATGTAATTCATTGGATTTCATTTATAATAATTTTAGATATATAAAAATTTTATAGAACTTTTCACCGTCTTTTACCCAACTCTTAGAAGAATTTTCAAATTCACATAAAATATAATTATACCACTTCTGTGAGTGGAATTTCAAAAATCCGAGATACATGATTGATATCATTATGAAAAATATGGTTCAATAAAATGAAAATAATTTTTGGTGAATAGTAACTTTTCTCTTTTATTTACCACAGCTAAAAGTAAATAGAGTATTTAAGGGTAAAAATGATATTATTATTAACCTAACACATGTCATAATTCTATTGGATAAGTATAGTTCGACCAAAAACAACCTTAGGAATAAAATATGAACCTCTTTGGTCCACTTGGATTAGATTATGACATTTATTATTATTTTATTTAAGGAAGAGTTAAAAGAGTTAAAATCAAAGTTTAATAACTAAAACATTTATAATATAGGGTTATACATAAGATAAATTTGACTATAAATATTCATTAGAAAGAAAAAAATATTTCCTACATAAGTATATTTTATTTATATTATTAATAAATTAAAAATTTTAATTTATTTATGACACAATGATGATGCGGTAATTCCCTAATTAATGAAATTTTAAAATAATTGATATTATGAATGTCCAAATAAATGTAATTTGAGACTTTTTATGAATTAAACTAATTTTATAAGTTAATATGACATATTAGGGTTGTTTAGATTAATTTTATTTTAAGTAATAATGAGGTTATGAATTTAGAAAAAACAAAACACCAAATAGTTTCAAAATTGACATAAAAGGGTTTTTAAAACAATATTATATTATTAATTGATTTTCTATTCCAAAAAATATATGGTTCGTCCAAAAGAGTTATATAATAATATGTGTATCATTAATGAACCACTTTGGGTTCTCTTGGATGTATATAGTATGTTTATTAACCATATAATATAAAAATTAAATGAGGCATGGTAAATGTCAAACTATTTAACAGAAAGATAAAAGTAAAAGATAAAGTTAATATAGTGACCCAAACCTGTCTAAAACCTATTGGTTGAGTGGTTTTCGACCCATCCCCACATTATAATTTAAATAATCTATTTTCTATCCATTAGAGATCAAAAATGATTTTATTATAAAATAATATTTCTGGCTTTTTCTAAGGTGCCCCTCACCCCTCTTATAAAAGGGAACTTCCCCTTCTCTCTAAATCGAACCTTCAAAGCCATTTGGATCATCAAAACCCGACAAATATACTCTCTAAACATTCATACCTTCATCATAAAGGCCCTCCTTTAGTTATAAATCCAGCCTAATGATCCCTTTTGATAAAATCAAAAGGAAGAACCTGGAGAAGAGGTAAATATTTCATCACCTCTTTCAAGTTCCTTTCCTCTTCCACTTCCTCTTTATTTGTTTTTTCCATTCTAAAATAATAACTATAGTATCTTCTTATACTGTGATGTTATTATGAATATGGTACAACCATATTATTTATTCTATCCATCCTTTAATGACATGTCACCATACGTGTATACGTACAGATTACCATCTCCGCGTCGTGGTGTAATTGTTATTCAATACATTATTATTTGGGTGAGTATAATAATGAAGTGTAATTGATGTAAATAATAAATATAAAATGACAATGATTATGTATCTATGATATAACATCCAATTATATATTATTTTAAGAATGATATTGTTTCTCATGCATACGTACGGATTACCGTCTCCAAGAACACGATGCGATTTATTCCCCATTGTATCCATTCAAGACTCATTTTTATTTTATGATTAAAAATAATGTTTAAATACTTTATATCATTCCATATATTAATAATATAAATCCCATCCATAAAAAATATGACTTAAATAACATATAATATAATGTAAAACGAATATGTTAACACCTGAAATGATAATAATACTAAGATATTATTAACAAAGCAATGTCAACAGGTCATATATGATATCATATTAATGTATATGATTCTTTTAAAATTTAATAAAAATTAATTCACCATTATACAGGAGGTTAACCTACCCTCGACCAAGGAAATGTTATAGGTAATGGTTAATTCTACAATCTCTTCATTATCCGAGGTTGTTTATACGTATTTATGTACCGGGACATCTTTATCATCCACATCCATGTTTCTTAAAAATGAATTTCAAAACATTCATATTATTTCATAGAATATGGTTTAAAGTCATTTATACCCTTTTTTGACTTTTATAAGATTTTTATAAAGGAATCTTTCTGTCGTTTTCCAAAAAAGTTACTTTTTGACCTTTTCGATAACTTTAAGGTAAGAATGTTTTTTTAACTTATATGGTCGGTGCGAATATTTTCTGCCGTTATAACATCATAAAAGCTTCCCTTACAATCTTATAATAATATTTACAAAAATAAATTTTTTCTTTTTTAATTACATGAATTTTAAATGATTTCAAAATTGAAAGAGATATTTCTCTAAAAAATGTTTTGACTTCATCTATGTCAACATCCTTTGATGGATTTTAAGCTTATTTGAAGTTGATTTATTATGATACAAAACTTCCATATTGTAATGAAGGTTTTGTGATATGTTTGATTGTGTATGTGTTATTTTCATACCATTCATGGTTTATGGATAAAGTATTGACATTTCATATTCTATTTTTAATACGAATGGTTATGTTATGTTTAAAACTTTTCATATGAGGAATGAATTGGACTAAATAAGTCATGGGTGGAGCCCGCTATAGCTCCTCTATGAATTGGTAGGTTTCATGAGACAAACTAGTGTCTTTGAATAAGGGCTTGACAAAATATTATTTGTAATCTTGGAACAAGGCCTTGACTATGTGGTTATGAAAGTCTGGCATTATGCATTCCATCATTATGAAAGTGGCTATTGGTATTGAATGTGATTATATGAGGAATGCATTGGACTAAATAAGTTATGGGTGGATCCCGCTATAGCTCCTCAATGCATCGGTAGGTTTCTTGAGACAAACTAGTGTCTTTGAATAAGGGCTTGACAAAATATTATTTGTAATCTTGGAACATGGCCTTGACTATGTGGTTATGAAAGTCTGGCCTTATGCATTACATCATTATGAAAGTGGCTATTTATATTGCATGTGATTATTCGACTAGTAGAATATCCATGAGAGTAAGTAAATGGAATTATATGATTTTATCTTTGCCATATTATTTTGAAGTTAAAGTTTAAAAGGCTTTTGTTTTAGTCTTATACATTGCCTTAAATGTTTATGCTTATTTATGAAAGTTTCCGCTATATTGTTATCCTTACTGAGCATCTAAGCTCACCGCTTTATATGTTTTATTTTTTTCAGGATGCGAAGAAGTATTTTATGACTGACCTGGAGGGATAGTCTGAGGGGATATGAGTGTGGTCTATGGAAACAATGTTGTTGTTATTTTTTATTTTGTGATGTAATGTAAACCTTATGAATGTATCTAGTACTTCCAAGGCTACTAAACTAATTGACCTTTCACGACTTGAACTTTTGTGATCATTACAATATTCTGTAATAATGCACTGACTCTAGGTAACTGGGGTCGGGCTGTTTCAATATAGATCTAGTATTTTGAATTTATATTTATAATTAAAGAGATCTGGATTTGTTGATCTTGGTTTTGGTTTTTTGACATTCGGATTGAAAACTACATCATTGTTGTAAAGACTTGGAATTTACATGTATTTTTTTAATATTTGGGAATTTTATGAGTTCGTGAAAATTGACGGCGTGTGATTATGAGGTCCGGAGTGACCAGAATGAATTTATAAACTTTATTTTGGGTACGTTCAGGAAACGTACGATCAGTTTTTTATAACTTTTGAACAGGTGCTCAGAATTGAAATCTGAGGGAATCGTTGAACTTGAAGTGCCGATATTCACTTGAGAAGACCTTCACCTCAACCGTAGTAAGTCTAGGGTGAAAGATAATTTTAGGTTTCTCATGAAATAATAAAATAAAATAAAAGTTGTATAACATTTATTTTATTTTTCTTTTGAAACTTCCATGTGGATGTTTCATAGGTGGGGACCACCAGAACTAACCTCACATGAGAGGTTATGGTGGTGGGGACCACCTGGACTAACCTCCCATGAGAGTTTATGGTGGTGGGAACCACCCGAGGCTTAAACCTCTTGAACTCCCCTTTTAAGTGTGGGGAATCCTCTTAAACTTCTCCCACTTTAATGGTGCCACACCCTTCAATTTATTATGCCAACTTATGTAATTAATTAATTCAATTCGAAATTGTGCCAACAATTAAAAAAAGGGAAAACATATCATTATTTGGATACTTTGAAATTTGGTGGATTTGGGGGAGAGGTGACAAATTGGGAGGATTACACTTCTCTAATGAAGAAAGCCATCGAATAATGTTCTTCGAAAATCAAGGAAAAGGACGATGAGTGAGACCAACATCGAAGTGTGGTTTCAGAAGTGGCGATCATTGGCACTCTCTTCGCCTTCTTCGACTTCCTTCTCACACCAATGTCAATGAACAATCTGAGGTATGGTGGTTGTTTAAAATTCTTCTCCCTTTCCATTCTGGATAATTTTATATTAATACAAGAAGGAATTATAGCCACTTGTAGGCACTCTAACATGGAGAGTGCGGACCAAACAAACATGGATCATCCTCTCTGAAAACGTTGTGA
The DNA here is from genome assembly GCA_963277665.1 of Viscum album. Classification (NCBI taxonomy): domain Eukaryota; kingdom Viridiplantae; phylum Streptophyta; class Magnoliopsida; order Santalales; family Viscaceae; genus Viscum; species Viscum album. The sequence continues at coordinate 281,974,267 of OY728151.1, read as the reverse complement.
TTAATTATTGATCACGATGGAGGAATGACTAAGAACCACAAAGGGGCACGAGAAGAGCGGCTGACACCACCGCCGACCATGACGAAGGTGACGACGCAACGACGCTGCTCCACAACCACCACTTCCCCATGGCCACCGCGCCCCACGGAACTGCTGCCCACCACATCCACGCCATTCGCAGCCACCATCGGCACCCCACGGCCGGGTCTCCGTCCATGGCAGAACCTCCCTGCGGCCGGGCTGCCACCCCACGGTCGAGCCACCACCCCGTGGCCGAGCCTCCGCCCCACGACCAATCTATCACCTTTGGCCAAGCCACCCCATACCCTTGTGGAACCCCCACGGCCTCGTGCCATCCGTGGCCGAGCCACCCCGTGCCCTCATAGTCTGTCAGACCGCCCAGCGTGGGTCGGGCCAAACCCAGCAGGCTGGGCCGTCCAGCGGGCTTGTCCACACTACGATCCGGGCTAGACTGAGTGGGTCAGGTCAAGTTGACCCAGATCGGGTCAGGTCGGTTTGACCCATACCGGGTCGGTTAGACCAGGTCAGACCGGACCCAGACCCACTTCGACCCATTTACACTCTTTTGACTATAACTTTGGCACCATGCATATGTTTGATGAACCATCAGTGGCGATGGAAATCATGGATAGAGACGGTCCCTTTGAGTATACCCCACTGGAGTTTTGGATTGGGATGTGGTACGATTAGGATGGATCGAGCACAAATCCAATCGTGCCCCCTGAGACTTAATGACTAATAACTCAAAAATCGTGCATCCAAACAATGCACCATCTATTGCGTTGAGATCCCTATGACGTGATGGTCATTTGAAATACTTCTTCAAGAGTCTTCGTGGAAGTTAGAGTATCGACCAGTGGATTGTGGTGTGAACCCTCCCAAAAATGAGCGAGCTTAGCACGTGAACATAGTAGTTGGATGTGACGTGAAGAATAAAGAGTGATCCTATGTGGATTAGCATGTAGTGATCCTATGTGGGTCAGCACCTTGTGATCTTGTGTGGGTCAACACCTTGCGATCCTGTGTGGTTCATCACCTAGCGATCCTGTGTTGGTCAGCTCCGAGCTATCCTGTGTGGGTCAGCACTGAGCGATCCTATGTGGGACTACCTCTTAACAGAGTAAGATGATTCAGTAGTTACATCTAATCATCTCTACTTATGTACATAAGTTATACCTGGTGTGAGCGGATTTCATACCTGTGTGGTACTTTCCTACATGGTAATACCTTGGTGGTATTATTTTGTGAGGCATACCTGTGTGGTACTTTCCTTTGTGGTTTTCCTCCCTTTGTGGAACAGTTGAGCTTTGGGATTTTGGGTTGGACCCTACGTTTCATCATGATTGAGATGGGTATAATTGATAACTTAGGTATACGTATGGGAATATACCTAAGTAGGGTTGACAGTTGACTTCTTGCTTTGAGCTTTATCCTTTGTAGATTTTGTGAGACCTTGAGGGTCTCAGGGTCCCTATTGAGTATCATTATACTCACCCCTACTCAGGCTATGACCGCACTTCGTTTTGTTTGGTGAAGAAGATGGACATCACTGACTGAGGATGAGAGTACCAGGACTGGAGGTGGCTTGGAGGTGGATGTTAGATGAGGCGAACTGCAGAGATGACCGTTTGTGAGCTATAACTGCCCTTCACGTTTGATCCTTGGTGGGTGATAGCAGGAGCTATTCCAGTTTACTTTTACTTTCAGTTTCTTGTGCTTTCTAGTTGGGCTTGTATTCTGGCCCCTTTTACTTACTGTACTCAGACTGTTTACTATTCAGTTTACTTGAGTTCTTATCTTTTTGTCTGCTTAGTTGTGTGTGTAATAGGTTATAAAGGCAATTCCTTCCCATTTTTAGGGAATATGCCTTCGGTGCTAGTCGCCATCCCCTGGCCTATAGAAGGCGGGCTTTGGTTAGTCATAACACGGGCCCTGGGGGAAGGGTCATGACAAATTGGTATCAGAGGATTCCATTATACCATAGAACATAGGACTCTGATCTTTTCAACAGAAATATTGTTAAGTGTAGTGAGTGTGGTTATCGGTTTAGGGAATCCAGTGTTTGTGCGGTGGCCGACGTATCCATACACCAGGACCCTGACTTCTGATTTCGGACTCTTTGTATGAAAACACTGATTGCGTGTGTGTTTTAAAGAGTTTTTCTTTGTGATCTCTTGAGTCAGCTCACCAGGTATAAATTATTTACCTTGTCCCACCTATTTCTTTTCAGGATGCCTCCACATAGACATCCATCTAGGGTTCCGAGAGTAGTACACACTTATAGCCCACCGAGCGATGAGGCCTCGGTGCATGGCCCTTTTCTAGTAGAGGCACCAGCGTCGGCACCAGCGGTACCTTTACTCGTTGGTCCACCGATGCCACCAGCCCCAACAGCAGAGGGTGAATGCCTCCTGAGCATGTTTCACGAGTTCCAGTGCCAGAGGCCACTTAAGTTCATGGGAGAGATAGACCCACAGGCAGGAGAGGATTGGCTAGAGGCTATGGTGATAGTATTTCAACTTATAGGGACACCAGCCGATCTCATGGTGATCCTTATCACCAGTCTTCTATAGGAAGCATAAGGAAAATGGTGGAGATTGATGCTCCAGGCTCATGACAAGGTGACTCTTCTCTGAACAGACTTCGAGATCCTATTTCGGGCAGAGTTTGTCCCAGCGACTCTTTGTGCAGTGCACATTCAGGAGAAAATTCATCTACAGTAGGGTAGCATGGATGTGGCTCAGTACATAGTGAGGTTCATTGACCTCTCATGCTACTCCACAAATACGGTGCAAGACCCATTCTTCAGGGCTGAGAACTTCGAGCAGGGACTCAGGAAGGAGATCAGGGCTTCGATGATCTCACTTAGAATCCCGATACAGGCATGGGGTGTTAGAGAGAGCCCTCCTATTGGAGAGTTTCCTTTCTGAGAATTCATCAGCAGTGATACCCACTATCGGTTATCATGTGGCGGAGTCTTCTGCATCTTGCAGAAGAAAGATGACATAGAGGTCCAAAAGGACCAGACCTACAGGTGGGAGACCGCAGGATTCAGGGTTGGTTGTGCTGGGAGCACGAGGCAGAGACATTCATGCCAGGAGCAGGAAGTGTTACACATGAGGCATGAAAGGTCACATGGCTCGTGACTATCCAACCCACTATAAGGATAATCATCTAACGGTCGAATGACAACCCAGGTAGAGACATAGGTTCAATTGAGAAGGTTAGTAGGGTGCGAGTGGACGTGGAAGAGGAGCTGACCATGTAGCTGGTGGTGGGAGACAATTCGAGATGTTACCACCACCACCACCACCAGGAGGTCCGCACCGACCACAGGGAGCAGGTGGACAGGGGAGAGCTCATCTCCTGGCAGCTGAGACCTACGATCACGGCGCTCTAAGGATGATACGAGGTACGATCTATGTCTACTCCACCTCAGCTGCAGTACTTATAGACACAGGTTCTAGTCAATCTTTTATTACCACTGCCCTCATTCCAAACTTGGAGATTCCGATGGAGACGTTAGCTCAATCCTTACATCTAGAGACTCCTACGAGAGAAGATTTGACAATTACACACTGGTACCGATAGTGTGAGCTTACTCTAGGAGGAGAGAGATTCGACTGGGATTTCCTATTAGCAGCGTCGAGGCCTTACAATGTTATCTTGGGTATGGACTAGTTATCTACAGTCCATGATCAGATAGATTGTATTAGGCACAAATTGTGATGTGTCTGCATGGATGGGACCGGGTTTACCTTCACCGGTGAGAAGGGAGCCTATGACACACAAGATGGACTTACCTAGAGGAGAGTGAAGCCAATCACTCATCAGTTGGATAACCTTACCCTCAGAGCAGTTGATGTGGATAGACCGAGCTATCTTATAGTGGTGGACCAGTATGAAGATGTTTTCCCTGATGATGTTCTGGGTGTACCTCCTCACATAGAGGTGGAATTTTACATTGACTTGTACCCCGAGATGACACCGATATCTACACCGGTGTATCAGATGGCTCTCACGGAGCATTGTGAGCCACTGGTACAGCTAGAGGACTTATAGGGGAAGGGATTTATTCCACCCTATGTATCTCCTTGGGAAGCCCCGATTTGGTTCTCCAAGAAGGAAGATGGGAGCTTGAGGCTTTGTGTTGACTATCAGCACTTGAACCAGGTGATCGTAAAGAACAAGTACCCACTTCCGAGGATTGATGATCTCATTGATCATCTGAAGGGAGCACGATGGTTCTCTAAGATAGACCTCAGATCAAGCTATTACCACCTCAGAGTATGAGACGTGGATGTGCCGAAGTAGACTTTCAAATGCCGGTACATACATCAAATGTTCTTGGTTATACCATTCGGCATAACCAATTCTCCAGAAATGTTCATGGGACTCATGAATACTATCTTTCAGCCATACCTTGATTTCTTTGTAGTAGTCTTCATCGATGACATCATGATCTAATCAGCTTCGGAGGAGGAGCATTCCTATCATTTGCCAGTAGTATTGGACACACTCTGAGAGCACCAAATTTATGGTAAGCTCTTGAAGTGCCAGTTTTGTATCCGAGAGGTTCACTTTCTAGGACATGTCATATCAGAGGCTGAAGTTGATGTAGATCCAGTGAAGATTGAAGTGGTACTTTCTTGGGAGCCACCCAAGAGTGTGACAGAGATACTGAGTTTCTTGGGTTTGGCTGGATACTAACATAGGTATGTGCTAGATTTCTCCAGAGTTGTAGCACCTCAATCAGTGTTGAATAAGAAGAGGCAACCCTTCATGTGTTCGGAGAGATTCCAGTAGTGTTTTCAGGAGTTGAGGCATAGGTTGACTAGTGACCCCATCTTGAGGCTTCCAGAAGAGGGTGTTAGTTACATAGTCTACTACAACGCATCAAGGACCGAGCTTGGATGTGTCCTGATGCAGGAGTGAGCAGTGATTGCTTATGGTTCATGACGATTGAGACAGCATGAGTATAACTATGCTACCCATGACCTGGAGATAGCAGCAGTGGTCTTTTTCTTAAAGATGTGGCGCCATTATTTTATGGGAAAGAATTTTATAGTGTACTCTAATCATAAGTGTCTCAGGTATATCTTCTCTTAGAAGGACCTGAACATGAGACAACGACTTTGCCTTAAGTTCCTCCAGGACTATGACATAGAGATAATCTATGCTTCTAGAAAGGGGAATATTGTATCAGATGCACTCAGCAGGAGATCTGGTATACAGCTGCTAGGCGAGGCGATGGAGCAACTGGATGCCTTGTAGAGATCCTTTCTGGATCAAGATGGAGCAATTTTTCTTTAGTCTCTTATATTCACTCCCCCACTTCTTCAACGAGTCAGGGAGGTACAGTGTGGGGACGCTGACTACGAGGCTCAACGTGCTCAGATATCTACAGGGTAGGCACCTGATGGATTTTATGAAGGTGGGGAGCAAGTCATCCTCTTCAGAGGACATATTATGGTACCTATGTCACTTCAGGAAGAAGTGTTGAGGGAGTTCCACACATCCCCTCTAGCGGTACATCTAGGAGTGGCGAAGACATACCAAGATCTCTGAAGACAACACAGGTGGCCAGGAATGAAGAAAACAGTAGTAGAGTTTGTCTCTCGGTGCCTCACTTGTACACAAGTGAAGGCAGAGCATCAGGTACCAATAGAATTGGTTTAGCCTTTAGAGGTCCCAGAGTGGAAGTGGGATGGGATATCCATGGACTTCGTGATAGGACATACACGTATATCCAGAGGTCATGACTCTATTTGGGTGATCATTGACCGACTCACCAAGTCATCCCACTTATTACTGATCAGAGAGCAGGGTTCAGTAGAGATCTTGGGACACCTCTATGTGTAGGATATTGTGTGGATACATGGAGTACCCTCGATGATTTTCTCCGATCGTGATGCATGTTTTACTTCCCAGCTATGGAAGGGGTTGCAGGAGGCTTTTGGGATGCAGCTTCATTTCAGCACTGACTTCCATCCTCAGACGAATGGCAAGACTGAGTGGACCATTCAGACCCTCAAGGACATGTTGGGAGCTTGCTTCCTCAACTTCGGTCGTAGTAGGGAGGATCACTTGCCTTTGGTGGAGTTTTCATTCAACAACAGCTATCACTCCACCATTGGGATGACACCTTTTGAGGAATTTTACAGACGACCTTGCAAATCACCTTTGTGCTGGACTGACCTAGGGGAGTCAACACTAGTGGGACCAGAGATGGTATAGGCTACCATAGAGAAGGTGCAGATTATCTAAGAGCAGATGAAGACTGCACAGAGTAGGCAGAAGTCATATGCTGTCAGGAGACAGAGACCTATGGAGTTCGAGGATGGAGACCAAGTCTTTCTATAGGTCTCACCTTGATGAGGTTTACATAGATTTGTCCGAGGTTGAAAGTTATCTCTTAGGTTCATCAGACCCTTTTAGGTCCTCAGTAGAGTTGGTGAGGTGGATTACCCTTTAACTCTTCCACCTCAGTTGCACCGGGTGCACGACGTCTCCCACGTATCCCAGCTAAGGAGATACGTGCACGACACTTCTCACATCATATACCACAACAAGTTAGACATTGATGATGGGGAAACTTTTATGGAACTTCCAGTGGAGATTGAGGATCAACAGAAGCGGGTCCTTTATGGGTGGTCGATACCTCTACTGTGTGTATGTTGCCAGCACGGGAACCTCCAGGAGAGAACATGGGAGCAGGAGGCATAGATTCGTGCTCATTACCCCCACTTGTTTTCCTAGTTTGAGTTGTGTCTTATGGGGACGCAAAGCCTAGAGGTCGGGAGAATATAAAGACCCAGAATTTTCATGTAATATTTTTTAATATATGGGAATTTTATGAGTACGTGAAAATTGACGGCACCTGGTTTCGAGGCTCGGAGTTCCTAGAATAAATTTATAAACTTTATTTTGGGTACATTCAGTAAACGTACGAGTGGGTTTTTCTAACTTTTGAACTGGTGCTCGGAATTGAAATCTGAGTGCACCATTGAACTCACAGTGCCGATATTTTTTTGAGTATACCTTCACCTCGATCATAGTAAGTCGAGGGTGAAAGATAATTTTGGGGTTTTTTCATGAAAGAATAAAATAAAATAAAAGTTTTATAACATTTTATTTTATTTTTATTTTGAAACTTCCATGTGGAAGTTTCATAGGTGGGGACCACATGAACTAAACCTCCCATGAGAGGTTATGGTGGTGGGGACCCCCCAAGGCTTAAACCTCTTGAACTCCCCTCTTAAGCATGGGGAAGCCTCTTAAACTTCCCCCAATTTAATGGGGCCACCCCCTTTAATATATTATGCCAACTTATGTAATTAATTAATTCAATTTGAAATTTTTCTGACAATAAAAAATTGGGGAAACATATCATATGTTTGCTACTTTGAAATTTGGTGGATTTGGGGGAGAGGAGAAATATTGGGAATATTACACTTCTCCAATGTAGAACGCCATCGAAGAACATTCTTCGGAAATCAAGGAAGAGGAAAACGAGTGAGCCTGACTTCGAAGAATGGTTTTGGAAGTGACAATAATTGGCACTCTCTTCACCTTCTTCGACTTCCATCTTGCGCCAACATCAATGAACAATCCGAGGTAGGGTGGTTGTTTAAAATTCTTCTCCCTTTCTATTCTTGATAAATCTTCATAATACAAGAAGGAATTATAGCCACTTTATAGCGCTCTAATGCGGAGAGTGAGGGCCAAACAAAAATGGACCATCCTCTCTACAAACCTTGTGATTAATTGTTGATTGCGATGGAGGAATGGCTACAAACCACAGAGGGACACAAGAAGGTTGGCTGGAACCACCACCAGCCGCAACGAAGGCGACGACACAACGTCACTGACCCGCAGCCACCACTACCCTGTGGCCTTTGTTCCCCACAGAACTGCTTCCCATGGCCTATGCGCCTTCCACGGCCACCGCCTCTACCCCGCGGCCGGGCCCCCATCCTTGGCAGAACCGCCTCGCGGCCGTGCCGCCGCCACACTGCTGGGCCACCGTCCCCAGCCAAACTGCCCCACGACCAGGTTTCCACCCTGTGGCTGTGCCGCCGACCTATGGACAAGATGACACCCTACCACCGAACCACCAACCCAAGGTTGAGCTGTCGCCTGTGGCCGAGATGCCCCACACCCTTGCGGAACCCCCGCGGCCTCACGCCTCTGTGGTCGAGCCACCACACGACCGACCTGCCCCGCGCCCTCGCAGTCTGCCGGACAAGTGAACGTGGGTCGGGCCAGACCCAGCGGGCTGGGCCAGACCCATCGGGTTGGGATGGTTTGGCCCAGACCGGGTCTGCCCAGTCCGGGTCAGGCTAGGTCAGTCTGGACCCGAAACCACTTCAACCCATTTATACTCTTTTGACCATAACTTTGGCACCAGGCATCTGTTTGACAAACCATCAGTGGTGTTGGAAATCTTGGAGTGAGACGGTCCCTTTGAGTATACCCCACTAGAGTTTTTGATTAGGATGGGGTACAGTCAGGTTGGATCAAGCACAAATCCAACTAGCCCCCTGAGACATAAAGGCTAATAACTCAGAGACCAGGCATCCGAACAATGCACTGTCTGTTGCGTTGAGATCCCAATTACATGGAGTTTCTTTGAGATACTTCTTCGTGAGACTTTGTGGCAGTTTTAGTTCCGACCAGAGGCTTGTCGAGCAGACCCTCAATGAGACGAGAGAACTTAGAGAATGAACCTACTAGCTGGCTGTAATGTGAATAATGAAGAGAAATCCTATGTGGGTCAACACCTAGTGATCCTGTGTGGGTCAACAACTTTTGATCCTATGTGGTTCAGGACCTTGAGATCTTGTGTGGGTCAGCACCGAGTGATCCTGTGTGGGTCAACCTCTTAACAGAGTATGTTGATTCAGTAGTTACATGTACCACCTATAATTCTATACTAAAGTTATACCTGGTGTGGGATGAGTTCATACATGTGTGGTACATTCCATCCTAGTAATACCTTGTTGGTATTATTCTATGCGGCGTACCTGTGTGGTACTTGCCTTTGTGTTTTTTCCTTCCTTTGTGGAATAGTTGAGCTTTGGGATTTTGGTTTGGACCCTGTGTTTCCTCATGATTGAGATAGGTATACTTGATAACTTATGAATATGTATGGGAATATACCTATGTAGGGTTGACAATTGACTTCATGCTTTGAGGTTTATCTTTTGTGGATTTGATGAGACCGTGAGGGTCTCGGGGTCCCTACTGAGTGTCATTATACTCACCCCTATATGGGATATGCCCGCACTTCGTTGTGATTGGTGCAGACGACAGACATTTCTGACTGAGGACGAGAGTACCAGGACTAGTGGTGGCTCGGAGGTCGACGTTAGATGAGGCGAACAGCAGAGACAGCCGTTCGTGAGATGTACCTACCCTTCAGGTAGGATCCTTGGCGGGTGATCACAAGAGCTATTCTAGTTTACTTGTTCATTTAGTTTCTTGTAATTTTCAGTTAGTCTTGTATTCTAGCCCCTTTTACTTACTGTACTACACTATTTACTATTCAGTTTACTTGAGTTTGTATCGTGCTGTGTGCTTGGCTGTGTGTGTTACAGGTTATAAAGGCAATTCCTTCCCAGTTTTAGGGAATACGCCTTCAGTGCTAGTCACCAGCCCCTGGCCTATGGAAGGTGGGCATGATGTAGTCATGGAATGGGCCCCGGGGGATGGGTCGTGAAAATTGTGCTACTCGATTTTGGGGATTTCCATTGGGCGATCGTTCATCAATGAAACAAGGTAGGTGATTTAAAATTCAAATCCCACAGTCTGGATTTTGATTATTTGCATGAAAATTGTAGGATTTATATATTTTCTTAGGAATTAAATTTCCTAATGAAATTAATTAATTTAGTTATTTAATTAATTATGAGATTATGAAATTATGGGATTTGGGAATCATTAATTGTGGAATTAATTGTGTGACATTGATCTTATGAAATGAGATAATTAATTGATGAATTAATTATAGGTTATTGATAAAATGGTTTGTTAATAATTAATTGTGGAATTAATTTGGTGAAATTGATATTACATATTGGATAATTAATTGTGGTTTTAATTATAAGATCTTCGGATTTGTGATTTGAAAATTAATTCTGGGTATTAATTATGATCAAATTGACATGGTTGGAATAAGAAAATAAATTTAAAATAAGGATAATTATTTCGTGAATTAATTATCAATGTATTGATTGGGAAATTTTGGGATAATTAATTTTTGAATTAATTATAAAATTATTGAAGTATAATTAATAATAATGAATTTTTGAATTAATTATTAGATATTGATATTGTGAAATTATTAACAAATTATTAAATTAATTAGTAGGTGTTTGAGATATATGTATTTTTGTGTTATTATGATATTTGTGATTATTAAATGGTGAATGGTAACATGAACATTCTTACAAGTTCTAAGAATGTAAACATACTCATTAAATTAGGTACTATTAAATGGTGAATGGTAACATGGAAATTGAGGAGAGTATAAATAAGGATAACATGGTCATTCAATTATGATAATTAATTAATGGTAATGTGGTCATTCCTTCATGTGAAATAAATAATGGTAACATGGTCATTAAATTGTGAGAATAAATAAATGGTAACATGGTTATTCATTTGAGGAAACAAAGTATGGTAACATGGTCATTAAATTGTGTGAATAAATTAAGTGTAAACTAGTCATTCTTTTGAGAAAATAAGAAAGGTAACATGGAAATTTCGAAACATGATATCCCTTGGAGATAGTTTAGAATCCAACATGGGATAAAGTAGGTATTGAGGTACGAGTGTCTATGAGAACCCGAGGATTATGTGGTTAAATAACGATTAATTGATAATGTGATAACTATTTAATTATGAATTTGAATTATATATTTATATAAATACATACACTATTTTGATTGGATATTGTTTTAGACACCATTGGTAGTGGCATAATGAATCATACTCACACCTTACTCAGGCTGCTTGATCAAAACTCGAGTAGAAATTATTGATGTAGGACATGTTAAAGTAAAATTCCATGTATTAGATGGTTGATTGGGGATGGATCTTGTGTGGGTGAACCAGACATGGTTCAGAACCTTCTTGGGAGTTTTTAGTGTCTTTATTTTTGGTTTTCCTTTTTGAAACTTGTCACATAAATTAGTATTTCATATTTTATGTTTCTTTGGGATATTATATTTACTTCTTGACTATCTTGAGATATGGTTATTGTTTATATATATATATATATATATATTTCTATTGTTTATTATTTCCACTGTTTTATTACTCTAATCAAGTAGGGAATAGTCTCCCCATGAAAGTCTTATCAGAACCTCACTGCTAGTTGGTAGCCACTAGCATACATGGAGGTGTACTAGAGGCCATGTGACTAACCAGCATAGGGAAATGATATGTGGAACCCAATTTGGGATGTTACATACCCATGTAAGTTGGTTTGTTTCATTTGAAAATGAATTTTCAAAGTTGGTTGTGTAAGAAACTATTTTGAAATTTAGGGACTCTAGTTTGGGTTATATAAGGTTGATTTTGAAATGGGTGTTTGTTTTTAATATGGATTTGGTTGGTTAAGTGTTTTAATGAGGGTTTTTTCATTTAAATAAAATAAATGTGTTATTTTGAGAAATTTTATAGCATGTATGGTTTCAAAATGAATTTGGTTAGAGGATTTGTTATCAATCCATATGTGTTTGGTTTTGTAAAATAAATAGGCATGTTTTTTAAATGATTTATGGATTTATTTGATTTCCATTAATTTATATGTATGCAAGATTTATTTTTGGAATTATTTTCAAACTATCATTGATGAACTTCCATATGGAACAAATTGTATAGTTTCGGTGGGTTTTGGTGACCTAAAAGGATTTTTAGCTCATGTCTAAAAATGTTTTGGTTGTAAGTTATCAATTGGATCCTTATTGTTCATCATGGAAAATTTGGGGTGAGTTGGGTGGTGGTGAAAAACAAGAGGTTTTATAGCAGTGGTTTAGGGTTTGATCAATTTTGTTGGTTTTTTTTCTATTTAGTTATTTTTTTAGTTCTGTTGCCATGTGTTTCACCTTTTTTGTAGATGCTCTTTTGATTTATATGAAAATGGGTTGGATCATGGTAGTTGGTTATGAACTATTTGGATGAAGTTTTTTTGGCTCTTTCTTTTATTCATTCTAATATTATATTTCTGTGTTGGGTGAAATCATTCCCAAAGGGATTTATGTGATGCCCAGGAACTTTTCGGCATCCCATGGGGATCGAGAATGCCCTTCGGTCCTTGTGACAGGCCGGGTTAGGTTCAGGTTTATATAGAAGCCCGATCCAATTCGTTACAATAACATATAATTAATTTTTAATCATTATTTTGAAATTAACACATTTATATTTTTTGAAAATGTTTATTTTAAATGAAGGGTACAAAATATCGTTTTTACAAATACCGTAACTTTTATGAAATCATCATGATATAAACATGATTTTAAAATTTATAAAACCAATTTTTCAGAAAAAAAATATACTTAATCAAAAAATTAATGAATTTAAAAAATAATAGAGTGAATTTCTAAACCTATTATTGACATCTTGTAACCAAAGTTATATTTTATTATAATAAAAAATTATTTTTTATCATTTTCATTTAATTAATTATTCACACAATTCCATTCAGTTTTAGATTTCTTTTAAGGACAAATAATACTCTATTTAAATTAATCATAAACTAAAAAATATCATGTTTATTGATTTTATTCACAATATTTGGTCCTAATATATATTTATATTCTTAAAAAAATACATTTTTTTTAAAAAAATGTTTTTATTTCATTAAAAGTACTTATATTGAAGTTAATTTTTATAAAAATTAGAAATTAAATTTAATAAAATGTATTTACTATTTTTAGTTAGCATAATAATTATTTGGTAATAAATTTAATCTAATTTTAGGGCATAATAATAAGCTATAAAGGTAAAAGTTAGTCACCACAGTAAATGTTTAAATGAGTAAAAAAAATTAAATCAAGAGAAAAAGTCACAAAATATAAATAAAGTCATCTATAAATAGGTGTATTAGGGATTTCATGACATTAAATTATCTTATCGTCATTTATTATCATTTTTGGATACAATTTCTTGAATATGAAATCACCTTTAATATTAAGAAATTAATATTTACAAAAATATCAACTTTCTCACTTATAATATGACCCCTTCACTACCTCACTTATCCTCACACCTATAGCCTCATATCTCAAACATGATATAATAAAACTATTTCCCAACACTATTCGACACATCCTAGATGTTGTGGTCTCATATAAATCCACCTTTAAAAGGGTTAATCCATTTAACAAAGGAGTTATCCCAAGGAGTAATGTAAGAAGATATAATCACTCCTTTTCAATTATTTTTCTTTTATTCTTCTTATAAATCATGGATATATATCATAAACATACTAATATAATGAAATAAATTTCATTAGTATACTAAAATGGGAATATGTTATTGGAATAACCATTATCCACCTTCCTCACATCTATTCAAAAAAGAAAAGGAAATGTTGACCGTCTTATGGTCAGTTCATCACCACTGTAGATGAAGTATTTCATTTTCCATAAACTCCATACATTGGTTGTTCTAAAAATATATTTATTGAATACATATTATATTTATCATATTATTAAGATTTTATAAATTTAAAATTTCATTTATATTTGTGATATGAAAAAAATGATCATCATAATTATAACTGTCCAAATCGAGCATGTTGATTCATCTTTCATAATTTAATTATTTTTTGGATAATATGTTAATTTATATAAATTTTGTGCTATTATAATGGTAAATATTAAATAACTATATCATTTTATAGACAATTAACTCAGGGGAAATGATTAATAACCAAAACCATTACATTGGAAAAAAAGGAAAGGTTAAAACTACTAATATTGATGATCAATATTAAATAACAAATAAATAATAAAAATATAATAAATTAATATAAAATAGTATGAAAAAAATGTAATTAATTATGAATAATGTTTTTAATAATAAGATGAATGATTCTTAGTTTATTATAAAGTATTTTATATCACATTTGACTAAGTGTGTATCCAAGGAAATGGTTTATTAAATCAATTTCAATTCCTTGAGACCTGTAACTTATTATGAAACAATTAAATTTTATATTGAGTAAATAATAAAATATTTAATTACTATATATATTAAATCATTTTTTTATTTATAGTTTAATTTTGTATTTAATATATCCCTGTTAGTTGTCCTTTGATATATAAATTACTTAAGTTGTTGGGGTTGTTGTAAACATAATTTACTTTCATTGACTTGACACCTTATTTCTGGAACTTAATACTTCTATGTTTTATTTTTTCCACCAAATTATTATATTATATTTCATTCCTTGTTTATTTTATATATTTTAGAAGTTTTCTTAACATTTCACCACCCTTTGGTTTATAATTCAACCAAATAGTTTCTTGTATGTGGACTCGACCTTATCTATTATTTACAGCCAGGAATATGTTTTTATGTATGTTCATATCCAATATAATGCTATAATAGTACACTTATCACTAATTAAATTATTTTTTAAATTCATTTTATATTTACTTTGACTTTATTTTCCATTGTTTAAAAGATATATTTTTAATGATTTCTACTTAGTATATTTTTGTTGTTATTTACAAAATAATGAAAAGAATATCATATCACATAAGTTCATTTTCCTAATTTTATAATAATTCCTCATAATGAGTCTGACACTTAATGTTTTTATGGTTTTAAAATTTCATTTTTATTCCAATTTTTTGATAATTTTTCATTTTAAAAATAATGGTTATTGATTTAGATTATTAAATAAAGGTTTTACATTCAACTTATGCATGTTTTTATCATCCCCTCCAAATTTATTATCTTTAAATTCATTTTTTCCAAGGTTTCAATATTTTAAATTATTTTGAATTCATGGTTTTAAATGTTAAATTTTCTTCCCTTGGAAATGGATTTTTTAAGCGACTTATAAACTTATTTTCATAGCCGTGTTAAAAAATATTTATGAAATTTATCATTATAGTATAACATATATTTTCCTATAAAAGTATAAATGATTTTGAGGTCATGTTTCATGTATTACCCTCTAAATTATCTTTTGAATTTATAGTTCATGCCTCAACTTTTTTTTGTGATGGTTATGTTCTCTATCACTCTTTATACCTCAATTGAATCTATTATTCTCCTTCCTATAAATGTTCTTTAATTTTATGTATATATTCTATATCACATACATTATTTTTATATTTTTCTTTGTATTATAGAATTAACCATAAACCCATTACTATATATAGTGTTAGTTTTAAGGAATATTTTCAATAAATTTATTCCATTTATTGACTGGGGAAATATTAAAATTTTATATACTTTTCATTTCAATACATATTTTTATTGATTAATAAGGCATGTTAGTTATGTATTGTATTGATTATTCATTACATAATATTAATAATTCATTAGAATTAATTAGTTATGGGTGGGGAACATAATTATATATCCCCTAAAAAAGTAAATAGGCATCATGAGAAAAAATATCTTGGGTATTTGGTATAATACTTAACCTTTTATGTATGATGTCTTGGCTATAGGAATTGATGGTATGTTTATGATTTTTGAAAATTTGTATTCCATTACTATAAGATTAGTTATTTTTGTACATGTGATTATTTTCATTGGTATGTTTTTATGGATATATTATATTCTCATTTTATCAGTTATACGAAATTATATTATTATTATTTATTTTTTCCATATTATTTATGTCTTTATTATTCCAAGATAACATCTATTGCATACAACCCATTATCAAGAATTTGAGCTCACACTTCTTGTGTTTCCTTTTTTAGAGGTCATGAAGAAGAGTATTAACTATGATACATCTATATGGGTATCATGTGTAAATAATTTTTTGGGAGATTTTGATGACTTATTATATAAAAGGAATCCTTAGTTTAGTGGGAAAAATTCCCATTAGATGGGAGAATATGGGTTTTGTTAGCAAAAGGTTTTTACTAACTCTATAAAACTCTAATACAAAATGTAATTTGGTGTGTATGTGAATCAATATTTTTTATTAGTATTGTAATTATGGAAGGTCATGTTTGGGTTATCTCAGTTGGTATCAAAGCCAATATATATGGTGTATGTTTTTAATACCTGATATGGGAGTGCATGTCTAAGGTGTCTCAGTTGGTATCGAAGCCATTATATAAGGAATATGTTTTTAGTTATAGAACCCTGAATTCTAGTATAGGGAATCTTAGTTAGTATGAAAGTAGAGTTTATATAACTTTATAGGTTATAATGTTATTAGATGAGGAAAATGTAATAGTTATGGATACCATCATGGGTTAAAAATATTTAAGGTTTGTGATAAGTTTAAAGGCCTAGGTACCTTATTTGAGGTTTTTGTGATTAAATTTTATGGTGATTAATAATATTTTGGATTTTTTATTAGTTATTATTTGAATAATACATGTTTGAGTTATAGATAACCATTTTGGGTTTATATATGATTTTGATGTAGAGTTTATTAGAGTTAATTGGGATAATGTGTCAATAAATTTTAAGAAAACAAGTTGAGAAACCTTGGGAGATGAAAAGTAATTTGGTGATAAAAAATTCATGTTATTTTGGAAATATTAATATCTCTTTGGGAGTATATATATAGTTATTGTATATATTTATTAATATGTTATTTAATATTTCTTTGAGATTAAATGGTAATTAGATTTCAAGGAGAATATGTGTCAATGATTTCTTAGTTTGTAATAAAGTAAGAAATATCATGGTAAATTTATGATTCATTATTATTAAGAAATAGGTCTAGGATACTTTAGTGTAAATACTATAGATAAATCTAAATATAGAAAATCATCCAATTTTTTTAAAATATAATGTAGTTTCCCAGAAATTTAATCCTTATATGAATATTACAAGTGCATGCAAGATCTGGCTCTAATTAACCTGAGAGAAATAAAATTGAAAAAGTGTTATCTAGGTATTAATTTTATTTTCACTTATTTCACAAAAATAGAGCCTAACTACACACCTGTTTTGACATTATTGGGGGATATTATTTGAATGTTTCTCACAAGTACTTAATAACTCATTATGATAGATTTGAATACATTTTTATACCATGAGTTAAGACTATATTAAGAATACCCTCATCTATTTTCATTTGTGAGAGAAAGTATAACATGAGATTGAAATTTATTTAATAGGTGCACAATGTAACACTCTGAGATTATAGTATGCATTCTCCTTTAAATAAATACTATATTGAATAGCGTATCACAAAAAACACCAAATTAAAATGAATTGAGAAATATTTTATAGTTGAAGATAAACATTAATACATCATAAGAATAAAAATGTGTAATATTAATAATAAAATTAAAAGAATAGTAAAACCTCAAGTAAATAAAAATAGTTAAAATACTTTATTTTAATTCCTTAAAAATTGTTATTACTATATTAGAAAATAAATTTATGTTTTATAATAAAAATAAGCTAAATAAATTTAATTATTAAATGATACGTTCTTAAATTTAAGGGGTTTTGATTAAAATATTTGAGTGTTAATGTATCACCTTGAGATTTTATGAAATATTTCTCTTTAAATAAAAATTTCTTCGATATCATTTGATGCACACAACAAAATGTTTACAAAAATCATGATATACTATTATAATAATATTTTGTCATATTCAGCACATAGCCATTAGATTTTCATGTAATAAATTATGAAAAACTTATGGTTACATATTTATAAAAAAATTCATTAGGTATCCATAAAATATAAATAAAAATAAAAAACATTTGAGAATACAAATTGTGTTTTTTCTAAAAAAAGGTTTTCATGCACATAATTTATTTTTATCTTAATAAATTTAATTATTCACTATTAGTGAATTATTTTAATTAAATGTATATACTATATATTCAATAAAATTATTTAACATTAATTTAATATTTATTTCTAATCATGGGATAAAAATAAACCATGTCTTATGCTTAAAAATATATTTTTATTAAAAGTGGATCTTGCAACGTTATGCACACTTATATTTAAAATGAATTTATAAAATATTAATAAATTTAATCCTTAAAAATAGATTCAATATTTTGAATTAGGAGGTTCAAATTTGTAAAATATACCCTTATATTTTGGGTCACTATGAATAGTAGTCATGATAGTATATATCCCCTCAGTATAGGGTAAATCAGGTTAATCTAGATTAAAATTAGGTGATAAGACCATATAATCCTAATACTGATTGGATTAAGTTAATTAAACCCTTATCACCTTATTCTTGAAATTTATTTTTCTAATAGTCAATTTTCCAGAAAAATGACCTATATAATATTTAAAGCAATGAAAGTTACAAAATGTCACACTCTTAGTTTTAAATATTTCTTTTGTGTCAACATAGGGAAAATTGAAATTTATAAATGAAAAAAATAACTTTTTAGAATAATGAAATTATTTTCATGATGGAAATTTATTTATAATTTTTACTAATTATATAATTTCCTTAATTTATTATATAATGATGATATAATATTTCTTTAATTAATAGATAAATAAAATAAATTATTTTAAAAATATTAAAAGTAACACAATTTGAATGAGATATAGTATTACATGAATTTTATATATGAATATGACAAATTAGTGATGTTTTGCGATATTATATTTGAATTCAAACATTTTATTTATCCATTTTAAGCCTAATTAAATGAATAGTGTCAAAATTTATATTAATGATATTTTATCAAAATAATATTTTATTAAATTATTTAAAAAAATGTAAATATTTAAAGGGGAAAAGGTGGATATTTTTTTGGTTTAAAATGATATTCCTTTTCCATTTATGTATTAACTTTTACTTAATAAGTAAAATTATAACCCTTTTAGGGTGAAAAAATGTTACTGTGATTAAAGTTAAAATTGGTTAAGCAAGATATTAATAAAAACGATAAGGTTTAAGATAACCCCCATACCCACGCAAATTTTATTATTTAATGGTTTGTAAACCCCATAATTCCATATATTTAAATTCCTATCCATTTTTAATAATTTTTCTATAGAATTACTTTATTATATTTTAATTTTTTAAGAAATTCCAAAAGTGACCCTCACCTCAATTATAAAAGGGAACCTCCTCCCCTCACTTATTCACACCTATTTAGCCTTATAGATCAACAATTACATAGAAAAATACCTTATAAAATTCTTTATCCACATTCTAGATGCATTTTTATTCCCATAATACCAATGCCAGTATCTTTAAGAGAAGATATACAACAGTTCTTTCAAAGAAGAGGTAATCGCCTTAATCGATCACTTTCATTGTTTACTTCTTCATTACCTCCTCTAAATAAATTTAATTTATCATAAAATAATAAATTATAAAATCTTAAAGAAACTGAGATGTTATTATGATTATTAAATCACAATTATTCACCCTCTTTTCATCAAATGGAAAGTTAAATTATTGCTCATGTGTATGTACGACTTACCATCTCTGCATAGCGATACAATTCATTTTCCAAGACCATATTTCATGGATTTTTTTTATGATAGGTTTAAATTATAGATGTAATATTTTTTAAATAATTATTATTATATAATGATAATAAAATATATACCTTCTTATCTTCCAATCCATTGGAAAACAATAATGTCGCTCGTGCGTATATACGACTTACCGTCTCCGCATAACGATATAATTCATTTTCTAAGACCATATATCATGGATGGTTTTTATGATAGGTTTAATTTATATATGTAATATTTTTGAAATAATTATACTTATATAATGATAATATCATATATACCTTCTTACCTTCCAATTTGTTAGAAAATAATAAAGTCGCTTGTGTGTACGTATGGCCTACCACCTCTACGAAGCAATGTGATTTGTTCTTCATTTCAATTTTACTAGGTTGGTAATTAAGAAATGTTTAATTAATATATATTATGTTTATGATATAATAATTATTATTCAAATTTTAATTACTATTTCCGTTATTTATTTCCATAGGTTTAAAAGTGAAAACAACGTTCATGCGTGTTGAGTCAATAAGGTTTCCTTATGACATTTCCATTCCTTCATGTTTGAGGATATTGTTGAGTCACTAAGGTTTCCTTATGTCTTTACCATTGACCGTGTTTTGAAAATCACAAACACCCTATCTCAAGGAAAATTTCAACTTACCCTGTGTTCTACTTTCATAAGGAAGATTTTCCTTCCCCAAGGAAATTTATCCTTACCATGTTTTTAATTGTTCATTATCCCGTCTAAGTGTAAAATTTAGTGTCATATTTAAAAAATCAGAATCATATAATACTTAGATATAGAACATTCTGTTTTCAAGATATGAATTCAGGTTCTGAGTTCTCTGAATTCAGACTCCGAACTGTTGTGATTTCTGACTCTGAATTTTCTGGATTTAGACTCCAAACTCTTCTGAGTTCTGACTCCGAGTTCTCTGAATTTAGAATCCAAACTCTTATGAGTTCTGACTCTGAGTTCTCTTAATTTATTCTCTGAAATCTTTTGATTTATAACTCTGAGTTCTCTGATTTTAGACTCTGAACTCTTCTGAGTTCTGACTCTGAGTTCTCTGAATTTAAACTCCGAACTCTTCTGAGTTCTGACTCTGAGTTCTATGAATTCAGACTCCAAACTCTTATTAGTTTTGACTCCAAATCCTCTGATCTTGGACTCCAAAATTTTTATGTTCTGACTCCGAATTATCATAAATTCTGACTCTAAATGTTGTAAGTTCGGGTTCAGAAATTATTTTGAATCCAGATTCTGAATTTTATTGAAATTTATAATCTATAATTCTATAGAGTTCAGGTCCCTAATTCCTTAGAAAATAGAATATGAATGTCCTTGTATTGTAGACATTGAATTTGTTTTAGGTTATACTCTAAACTTTTATTTTCTTACATTCCGAATATTTTAGTTTTTTATGTAACCATATTTTTTCTTACACTTGTTTTTGTTATAAAACGATGTCATGCATTCAGTTAATAACTAACTATTTTTTGAGTGACACTTGTACAGGTCCCTTCGAAATTCAAGGAAAAATATGAATGTTGGATGAGGGAGCCAACCATTAGAGCTGTGCCTATAAATAGGAGCTCATTTGAATGAGCTCAATACTGTTATATGAATCTAGAGATTACATGCTGTTGAAGTGATTTCTAGAGAGATAATCTCATGCTTAGTTCGTACTGAGCATCTTGTTTGGATTTTCTTCGTGCGACTCTGAATTTTGATGATTACATTGGAAGGCTTCTAGGTATAAGAAGATAGAGGTTCCAACAACCTTAAAGTTAGAGGAATTCCATGCTGAGGAAGACAGAGGTGACGACTACCTTGAAGTTGAGGGCTTGCGGGGATAGAAAGACATACTTTGATCTTTATATGGAGGGATTACCTTGGTGTGGGTAAGACAAAATTTCTTGAATGTATAAATGAAGGGTCCTATATCAAAGGTTTCTGGATACCCTTCTCTTTGGTTTAAAAGATTTATTACTTGATACTTTGTTTTTTTCAAGTTTTCCCTGCATTTTGATTGTTGAAGAAATTATAACTATCTTATACTTCCTTATACTTGTATACTCTGATTTAGTAAGATTCTATAAACTTTAAGATAGAATCCTATCTTTGTAAACATTCATTAATTTTCATTTTTCGGAACCATATTTTCGAGAATCACTTTCTCAGAATCATATTTCTGGGATCTAGGAAATGTGTAGAACTAGAGGTTTTGTGAATTACCTTGTTGAACATTGTAAAACATAACCATCTTTAAAATTTCTAAAGGAATTTTTTTAAAGTATACTATTCAACCCCCTCTTTTATTTTGAACACTATTAGATACTTCATTCAATACCTATATTATTTTGATCCTACATTTGGTATTATAGAGTATATCATACTCCACATACCATCTCAACAATTGGTATCATAAGAGGTCTTTGAAATACTTATATTCACATATAAGTTTTCCTTGCTCAATTTTTCATTGTTCTGCATTTTCCTTGATGAGGAATATTTTCCTTGTTTACTTAACCATACTACTAAAATGTTTGGGTGGAGGAAGTTTTCTTTAAGATGGCAGGAATCAATGTTGGTTCCATTAACATCCTAAATCCAACAAGACCATCTATTTTTGATGGTAATGATTACGAATATTGGATAGATCACAGGAAGACATTTATTATCAATACTGGAGTGGACAATTTTGTTATGCTTACTAGAGGATATAAAATCCCTAACAAGGAAGTTAGTACTTTCAAAAATCAAGAAAAGCATGAATATCAACTGAATTATATGGTATACAATACATTGCTTTGTTCCATGATTAGAAAAATATATATCCAAATTTCATCTTGTGAAGCAGAAAATTATATTTGGAAGAAACTTGAAGTTACACACTTTGGAACATCATAAGTCATTGAAACAAGAAGGGCCACGCTCATAACTGAATATCATGGTTTTTTCTTTCCTTATGGAGAACCCATATGAAATGTGCAATAGAGATTTATAACTATCATTAATAGTTTACAATCCATGGGTTATAAAGTATTAGATGATGAATCTCTTGTGGACAAGATCATAGACATCATGCCTAATATGTGGGAATCCAAGAGAACTGCTATTGATGAAAATAAAAAGGTTACTCAGATTACTCTTGATGAAATTTTTGGAACTCTTCTTCAACACAAGACTAGAATGAAGAGAGATGCTGATGATGTAAAGAATAATAATGGGAATGGTAGTGTTGCTTTTACTACAAATTGAAATCATATGAAATCCAAGACTCCTGAGAGAGTTACAAGATCCAAATCTAAGAAGGTTGTTATACAATCTGAATCTAGTGGAAGTGAATCTTCAGAAAATGAACTAGCTAATCTTGCTCGAAGGATGAACAAGATAGTTGGATAGAAGAACATTCAATCCAGATATAAGAATAAATAAAGGAAATATAAGAAATATTCAGAAGGTACATGTTATGAATGCAAGAGAGTTGGACATATAAGACCTGATTGCCCCATGCATAAGAGAAAAGAAAGAAAGGAAAATAATTCTGAGAGAAATAGAAATAAATACTAAAAAGTTAAAGATAAGAAAGTCTTGAAAGCTAATGACACCTAGAGTGCCGGTGGTGGTGACTCTTCTGATGAATCATCAGATTATGAATCTTCTGTATAGAATAATCTTGGTTTAATTGCAAGACTACCTATTTACAGTCATTGTTTAATGGCTAAGGTACACAATGATGAATCAATGACTAATGTTTCTTTGAAAGAAAATTATAGTAATGATAAATATTCTGAATCTTAAGATGAATAATCATCTTCTGATGAAGATTTTATTTTAACTTTAAATGAATAAGTTTTTAGGTTTTCTAATATTTTTGAGAATGGAAATTATAAAGTCAACAAGAAGCTTCATAAGGAAAATTATAGGATTTCTATACTTACTAAGGAAATATCAGATCATTCGAAAGATCTTGATAAGAAAACCCTTTATTTTAAAAGTATTTAAAAAAAACCTTAGGGAAGTAAATTTTGAGAAGGATAAACTTTCTAAGGATCTAGAAAATATAATTTCTAAGAAAAATGTTTTCGAGCCTAACTCTAGTTCTAAAACTAATGTTCTTGAAGACAAGAACTTAGTTATCAGACTAAAATCCAAAATTTTTTCCTTGAGGAAGTGTTTGTCAAAATTTACCTTAGGTAAAGAAAATTTGGATAAGATGTATTCTCAAATCCAACCACTAAGGAATAATTCTGGATTTGGTTATACTAGTTCTAAACCAATTTTTAGTAACAATTATTTTGTTCCTCAAAGTAATCCTTTCTACACTAAGTGTCGGTGTGGTGGAAACAGGGCAAAAAAATTGTTCCCTAAACAAAACTCAGTCTTTAGGATTTCATAAAGCCTATCTTTCTAAGAAAATGTGGGTGCCTAAAATTTTTCTTTCTGAAATTTACGGATCCAAGAAATTTTGGGTTCCAAAATTATAACTCTTTTGTTTTCAGGAAAATAGAGAAAGTACCAACAGTAATACATGGTACATGGATAGTGGGTTCCCAGCATATGAATGGTAACAAAAACTACTTTGAAAAGATTATCAAGATGAATGGAAGAAAAGTAACTTTTGGAGATAATGCTCAGGGAGAAATTATGTGTATAGGTAACATCATTATTCTTAGAAAAACTTTGATTTAGAATGTTTTGTTTGTTAAGGGTCTTAATTACATCCTCATTATCATAAGTCAATTATGATATGAATGTTACCTCGTGAATTTTAGGAATGACAAGTTCTTAGCACACAATTCCAAGGAAGAATTTATTCTTTCTACCCATAGGATAGAGAATGGAAACACACGAAACTTAGAAGACCGTAGGAGACAAGACTTACCTTAACTTAGTGTAATTGAAGATCATTCTAGGTTTTGGCATAGAAGGTTAAGACACTGTAACCTTAGAAATCTATGAAAACTTTCAAAGAAAAGATTAGTCAAGGATCTATCGGAACTTATATTTGATTCTTCAAAAGTTTGTGATCCTTATAAATATGTCAAGCAACATAAATCAAGTTTTAAATCAGTCAGTGAAGTCTCAAAAATTGATGAATTACAGTTAGTACATATGGATCTTTTTTGGTCCAACACAAACTGGAAGCATTGGAGGCAAGTATTATGTATTTGTTTTAGTTGATGATTACACTAGATTTATGTGGTTATATTTTTTAGCAAACAAATCTGAAGATTTTTCTTATTTAAAAAGTTTTAGAGCCCATGTTATAAATGAGAAAAACCTTCATTTTATAAATATTCATAGTGATCATGTAGGATAATTTCAAAATTCTGATTTTGAAACTTTTTGTAGTAGAAAAGGCAGTACAAATAAATTCTCAGCACCTAGAACTCCTCAACAAAATGGTGTTGTTTAAAGAAGAAATAGAATTCTTCAAGAGATAACTAGAACCATGTTGAGTGAGTATTCTGTAGCCAACCATTTTAGGGCTGATGCAATAAGTACTTCTTGTTATATTATAAGTCGAGTTTTGATTAAACCTTTTCTTAATAAAACTCATTACGAGTTATGGAATGGTAGAAAACCTAGACTTTCCTACCTCAAGGTTTTTTGGTTGCAAAGTATTCATTCTGAATACTAAAGATAATATACACAAATTTTCACCAAAATATGATGAATGAATTTTCTTAAGCAACTCTACAACTTCTAAGTCTTATAGAGTTTGCAATAAAAACACTTGTACTGTTGAATATATAGTACATGTTAAATTTGATTAAACTGATCCCTTCGTTTTTAAACAATCCCAACCTATATCTTCAGAAGTGTTTTAAAAACTTATTATCAACCTTTTTTAGAAGAACCTTCTGATAAGGAATATTCCTAAGAAACTTTTTCTGAATCATTTACCCCAAAAGATTTCCCACCCTATGTTGATGAAAACGTTTTAAAAAACCCAAATAAGTTTTTCCTAAAGAATAATCATAGTGATAGTATCATTGGTGATGTGAATCTACCTATAAAGACAAGAAGTTATTTATGAAATGTAGTAGAACATCTAGAATTTCTTTCCCAATTAGAACCAAAAAGCACTGATGAAGCTATAGGTGATGATGATTGGATAAAAGCTATGTAAGATGAGCTAAATGAATTTGAAAGGAATAAAGTCTGGACCTTGGTCAAAAGACCTATGGAAAATTCTATTATTGGTGTAAAATGGGTCTATAGAAATAAGTGTGATGAAAATGGAATCATTATAAGAAATAAAGATAGATTGGTTGCTAAAGGCTACAATCAACAAGAAGGAATAGACTATGAAGAAACCTATGCTTCAATAACTAGACATGAATCTATTAGTATTTTACTTTCCATTTCAGCATTCTTCAATTTAAAACATTTTCAAATGGATGTGAAATGTGATTTCATTAATGGTTTTGTTCAAGAGGAAGTTTTTGGTGAACAAACTCATGGTTTTGAAGATACAAAACATCCTGAACATGTTTTTAAACTTACCAAAGCTTTGTATGCACTTAAAAAATCCCCTCGAGCCTGGTATGATAGACTTACATGATTTTTGCATCAAAATATTTACGTTAAGGGAAATGCAGATCCAACCTTTTTATAAAGAAAGATAAGAAAAATGTTTTGATTTTTCAAATCTACGTTGATGACATTATATTTGGTTCAACTCAACAGTCTTTAACAGATTCCTTTGCGGATATAATGAAATCTGAGTTCGAAATTTGTATGATGGGTGAGTTAACATTTTTCCCTAATTTTCAAATTTCTCAAAAACCAGAAGGAATCTATATATCCCAACATAAGTATGTTAAAGATCTTCTTAAAAGGTATGGATTTGACAACACTAAGAGTATAATTACTCCCATTGGTACCTAAAATTAACTTGATCTTGATGAAGCAATGAAACCAATAGATCAAACATCTTTTAGAGGTATGATAAAAAGGTTACTTTACTTGACAGCTAGTCGTCTAGATTTAATGGTTTTAGTATGCTTATGTAAATGATATCAATCCAATCCAAGGGAATCTCATTTAAAGGCAGTTAAAATAATTTCTCGCTACTTAAAGGGAACCATGGATTTAAGACTCTTTTATACTTATAGAAATTATTTCGTTCTAAAAAGTTTTTCGGAAGCTAAATTTGGTGGATGTAGAATGGATAGAAAAAGTACATCTAGAACTTTTCATTTCTTAGAAGATTCATTAGTTTCTTGGTCATGAAATAAGTAGCACTCAATAACAATTTCCACTACTAAAGTTGAATATGTAGCAGATAGAAGTTGTTGTGATCAAGTGTTATGGATGAAACATACACTCATAGACTATGGTATGTGTTTTACCAAAACACAAATTTTGTGTGATAATACTAGTTCCATTTCGTTATGAAAAAACCCTGCACATTACTCTCATGAAAAAAACATAGATATTAGGCATCACTTTCTTAGGGATCAAACATAAAAAGGACATATCATTCTTCAATTTATTGGAATGCAAGATCAACATCCTGATATTTTCACAAAAATATTTACCCTCCGATAGATTTGAATACATTAAACAAAAGTTATAAATGATAACCGTAAGGTAATCATCATTATTAACTTTCAATTTAAATCAATCTCCTTACAGTAATAAACTCCTTTTCATAAGGGGAGTACATTTGTTTGTTAGTTTTTCTAAAAAAAATTCGTAGTCAGTTTTTCTAAATTTTCATAATGAAAATTTTCTAAAATTTTCTTAATGATGTTTTTCAAAAAAAATTGTAATGTTGTTTTTCAAAAATTTTCATAATAAATAATTTCAAAAAATTTCATAATGGGTTTTCAAAAGAAATTCGTAATCAAATTTTTTCGAAATCTAAAGTTATTCAAGAAGAATTTTCTTCAATATGAATAATCTTGATGAAAATATGAAAGATTTGTTTCCTTTCTTAAGATTTCATAATCATAATTTACTTGCTGGTATTTTCATTTTTTTTAAAATGTTTCAGATTCTATTTTCTTTAAATATGAATGTTTTTTGTAAAAACCTAAAAAGATCAAGTTCTATCATGTTTTCCTTATAGCTATCACATCAACTGTCAGATCTGATCAAAAATATTTTCAGCCATTATATTGAGTTTGGAAGATTAGTCGTTTCTTCTAACACCTATATAAAGGACACTCAAAGGGTTGTCCCACATAGATCTCACGCTCTCATGTGCTGAAGTTCTGAACCCCTACTTAAGCCTATTCCGAACTACTCAGAGTTTTATCAATTCCAAATGTCTATAGAAGAATCCTCTCAGACATATATATCTACTATCAAGACAATTACGGAGTGGTAGTTGTATATAGAAAGGTTGGTGAATCTGAAATTCTTCTCTATATATGATTATATCATTTCTAATAACATCAAATTGAATGGATGTGAGAGTGTTTGCATATCAAAGCTAGGGGATAAAGTTTTGGTATATCCAGATTTTCTTTTTGAGTTTTATGAATTAGTTAGTTTCTTCACGGAAGAAGGCTGAGATTATTTTTCCTTCAAAATCTTAGAAATACTTATGCTCTTTCATATAATAAGTAAGCTAGTTTGATTGGAGTTCCGTATGAAGGAGAAGCTGAATTTTGTTCTCATAAGTTTCCAGATGTTCAAGGAATCTTTGTAAAGGTGAAAGATATGGAGTCCCTCGGTCTTACAGATGTCAAGACTCCAAATATTTCTCACCTCTATATAAATAATAGGATCCTTGAATTGTGGGTTCAATGATTAATCATTCCAAGAACTGCTGACAAAGACACATTGAAAAAGAGTGAAATGTATATCCTAGATTTTCTAGTGAACACGAGGAAGGTCAATTTGGTTAAGAATATTCTCATTACAATTGAGAATATTAAGAATGGAAACATGAAGGCTCAGATAATCATGTAACCGAATATTCTATCTATGTTGACTGTTCGGTGTCTAGAATCTTTCAAAATTCCTTGTAGTTTGAAGCCAAGGAATTGAAAAGTCATGCTAGTCAATGATGATTCTTTGAAGAGGATGAAAATTGGGTTTTCCAACGACTCTAGAGAATTTTATGACCTACCAGTGGAAGAAGCTGAAGCTATTCTAAATAAATAATAAGTGCATGAACCATCAATAAAGGGAGGAAAGAAGAGGAAGTTGAAGGAAGTAGAAGAGGAAGAGAAAACCCCAAAAGCTAAGGAATCCCAGTCCGCACCTCCAAAACCTAAAAAAAAAGCCTATCCAAATGATGCTATAGAAAAATATAGGGAAGATAAGAAAAATAAGAATATAGGGGGGGGGGAGTTTTGGTTTGGATCCTACTAAAACCAAATCATTAAAAGAGAAGACATCAGATGAGCTTGAGAAGAATGCTATAGAAAAGAAGCAAAAGAAGAAGATGTCTGAGACTAAAATTGTTCAATCCTTTCTGAGGGATAATGAGAAAGCATCTGAGAATATTCAAGTACCAAAATCATTTGTGGTAGAAGCATTACCTGAGACTCCAGAGAAGAAATTCGTAACTCTGGAAAAAGCCCAAAAAAATTGTTGAAGTAGAAAAAGTTATGGAAGAAGTGCAAGAAGAAGAAATAAGTGGTGACACTGAAGATCTCATAAAGCAAGTTGAAGAGTTCCATGAGAAAGAAAGTCCATCTGAGAAATTTTAAATCCAAACTTCAGAAGTAGAATCTTCAAATCTTACTACACCTGGGAAAGATAAGGAAGATAAGGATGAGAAATATTAAGATGAAGTGAACAAACTCTCTGAGGAAGAAATTTTTATTCATCATTTTATTTATCCTAAAGATGTTGAGGTAGGATCTGATAAGGAAAAGATAGATGAAGATAGAATTATTTAGCTGTCTGATAGTGAACATGAATCTCCAGATGAGGAATCCATTCGGAAAACTGATAAGGGTAAACAGGTGATTGTTGACACACCTACTAATGTCGTTATAAAGAAAAAGGAGTCTTGTGGATCTTTAAGGAAGAAACTTTCTAAGCTATAGAAAAATCCCTCACCTAGCAAAGTCTTAGATTCGGAATCATCATCCCTTGGACATGATTTCGTTGTTCAGTCGTTGAAGAAGCTTGTTGGGACCATTCTAATTTTTCTAAGCGTTGACTCGAGATTCCAGATGCTTCAACAAACACTAAATCAGAAATCAGATTCAGTGTCCATGGTGATGGACAAGTGTGTCCAGATTGAGGCTGATTTCAAGAATTTCTTCATTACCTATGATGCCCACAAAAGGTCTTGTAAGAAAATGGTTAGCTGGTCAAAGAAGATAGTTGAAGAGATGAGAGAAATCGATGAGTTCCAAGAAGGTGTCAAGGAGGATTTTGATATTGAAGATTGTAAGATCGAGGACCTTACCACTAGTTTTGAAGAAAATTTAACTTTGGAACAAAATTCTCAGATTCAAGAAGAGAAGGATTTGAATGGGAAGTTATATTATGTCACCCAAAGCTGGAAGAGAGAAATAGATCTTCAAATTGAGATAGAAGAAATTTTTTTCAAGTAGGAAGAAGTCCTGAAGGCTCAGGAAGAGGCTCTTAAGTCTTAGGAAGAAAGAAATAAGGCTTTAGAGAAGAAAGCATAGGATCATCATCAGCTTCTTAAGCGAGCAGAGGAAGATCATAAGGAGCTCAAAAATATGAAGACTATAGTCAAGAAGTTTATGCTGAATGAAAAGGAAAGATAATTTTGTTGCAATTTGATATTTTGTTGTATTTTTTTTCCTTTTAAAAATTATTTCAAAATGTAAGGAAATTTTCGGTTTATTTCCTTTTGATGTGTTGTACTAATCTTTCAAGTACAATAATTTCTTTTCCATTACTTCAAATTCTTTTTGAAAATCACAAAGGGGGAGAAAGGAAAAAAGAATACTAAGTAAAGAAGAAATATACCTAAGTATGGGGGAGTTTATTTAAGGGAGAGTTTTCATTATAGAGATTTCCATGTTCAAGATAATGAAAATTATCATTCTGGAAATCTAGAATAAGATCCTTAGTGTTCCAAAGGCTAAGGGGGATTTAGTTGTATTCATCTTTGCCCATATGATAAGGAAGGTAAGTTTTATTTTCAAAGTCTAGAAAAATATTTTCTATGTCCTTATTTTCTTTTTTCATAAGGATGTTTGTGCTTTCCAAAAAGGGGAGATTATTGAGCCAATAAGGTTTCCTTATTAATTTTCCATTCCTTCATGTTTGGGGATATTGTTGAGTCAATAAGGTTTCCTTATGAATTACTATTCCTCATGTTTTAAAAATCACAAACACCTTATCTCAAGGAAAATTTCATTTTACCCTGTGTTTTACATTCATAAGGAAAATTCTCCTTCCCCAAGGAAATTTATCCTTACCATGTTTTTCATTGTTCATTATCTTGTCTAAGTGTAAAATTCAGTTTCATATCTAAAACATTGGAATCATATAATACTTAGATATATAAAATTCTGTTTTCAGGATCCGAATTC
This sequence comes from Viscum album, assembly GCA_963277665.1. Classification (NCBI taxonomy): domain Eukaryota; kingdom Viridiplantae; phylum Streptophyta; class Magnoliopsida; order Santalales; family Viscaceae; genus Viscum; species Viscum album. The sequence goes on along the minus strand of OY728151.1, from coordinate 281,943,075 downwards.
AGGTTTCGAGTTCTCTAAATTCAGACTCTGAACTCGTACGAGATCTAAATCTGAGTTCTCTGAATTTAGACTTCGAACTCTTCTGGGTTCTGACTTCGAGTTCTCTGAATATAGACTCCGAAATCTTATGAGTTTTGACTCCGAGTTCTCTAAATTTAGACTCCAAACTCTTTTGAGTTCTGAATCTAAGTTCTCTGAATTTAGTCTCTGAACTCTTATGAGTTCTGACTCTGAATTCTCTGAATTTCGACTCCGAACACTTCTGTGTTCTGACTCTGAGTTCTCTTAATTAAGACTCCAAACTCTTAAGAGTTCTGAATCCAAATCCTCTGAACTCAGACTCCAAACATTTTATGTTCTTACTCCTAATTCTCATGAATTCTGACTCTAAACTTTGTAAGTTCAGGTTCTGAATTCTTGTAAATCTAGATTCCAAATTTCCTTGAAATTTAGACTCTATAAATCTATAGATTTCAGGTTCCGAATTCCATAGAAAAAAGAATATGAATATCCTTGTATTGTAGACACTGAATGTGTTTTAGGTTAGAATCTGATCTTTTATTTTCTTACATTCCAAACATTTGATTTTGTTTATGGAGACATATTTTTTCTTACACTTGTTTTTGTTATAAAATGTTGTTGTGCATTCACTTACTAACTAACCATTGTTTGAGTGACATGTGTATAGGTCCCTCTGAAATTTAGAGAAAAGTATGACTGTTGGAGGAGGGATCCGACCATTGGAGTTATTCCAATAAATAAGATCTCATTTGAAAGATCACAATACTGTTCTATGAATCTAAAGATTACATTCTGTTGAAGTGATTTCTAGAGAGAGACTCTCATGCTTAGTGTGTACTGAACGTCTTTTCCAGATTTGCTTTGTGCCACTCCGAATGTTGCTGATTACATTTTGAGGACTTATGGGGATAGGAAGACTGAGGTGCGGACTGCCTTAAAGTTTGAGGAATTCCTTGCTGAGGAAGACAGAGGTGTCGACTACCTTGAAGTTGAGGGCTTTCGGGGATAGTAAGACAACCATTGATCTTTGTATCGAGGGATTACTCTGGTGTGGGTAATAGAGACTTTCTTGAAAGAATAAATCAAGGGACCTTTATCCAAGGTTGTTGGATACCCTTTTCTTTGGGTTAAAAGATTTATTACATGTTACTTGGTTTGTTTCAAGTTTTCCACTGTATTTTGATTATTGAAGAAAGTATAACTATCATATAATTCATTATACTTGTATACTCTAATTTAGTAAGATTCTATACGCTTTAAGGTAGAATCATTATCTTTGTAAACTTTCATTAAGTTTCATTTTTCGGAACCATCTTTTCCGAAATCACTTTCTCGGAATCATATTTCTAGAATCTATAAAATGTGTAGAACAAGTGGTTTTGTGAATTACCTTGTTTAACCTTGTTAAACATAACCATCTTTAAATGTTCCAAAGGAATTTTTTAAAGTATACAATTCAACCCCTATTCTATTTTGAGCATTATTAGATACTTAATTCAGTATATATATTATTTCTATACTACATTTGGTATTATAGAGTATATCATACTCCACACACCATCTCAACAATGTGTATATATGACCTATCAATTTGATTAATAGTGTAATTCATTTTTCTATCTCTTAATTTTATAGATGATTATATATATATATATATATAATGAATATATATTATATTTATATCATTATTAAAATTATATATATAATGCAACCAAGATCAAAGAATAAATACCAAAACTATTGATCTGAAATACTCATGACAAACGAAACAGTTAACACTGGAAAATAATGATTTTAATAAGGAATTATTGATAAATGGTAGTTGAAATTTTATAAATATATTATATATGATATTATAATAATATTAATTATTATGATATTTAATTTTAATAAATTTAAATTTATTATTCATGAGGTCAGAGTGCTTTCTAATAAAGTGTAACTCAAGGTAAGGGTTTATCATCTCAAATTATCTTCTTTGGGACATATGTTATGTCATTCACCAATCTAATTTTAGGAGGTGTATATAATACCTTTTGAAATGTTATATCCTGATTATTATTATGTTTATGTTATATATAGATTCATTTTACATTATCATTTTATGGGTCTTATGATTCAAATGTTACCAAAGCAATAAGAGTTTTTTGATACAATCTCATTATTTATCGGGATTTTTTATGATTAAGTTTAAAATAATGAAATAATATAATATAACTATGATGAAACTAATGAATTTTATTCTAATTTTTTTCTTTAGAATAAATGTTTTAATTTAAATCTACTCACTTTATGTACTCAAGATAATGAAATAACACTTCTATGTAAAGCTGACATTATTTAAATCTTCGATCAAAAAACTTTTTCATCCATATCCATGTTTTCAAAAAATTATTTTAGTGATGTTTTTGATATTATAATATTACGATTTTAAGTAATTTTTACAAAGATTTAATTTATATAAAATGGTCTAAAATTAATGGTATTGTTTTTTTCAAACAATTCACTTTTTGAATTTTTACTAAAACTTGAAAGGAATATTTTATTTTAACTTATACAGTATGAAAATAATTTACTTCTATCATGGATACTCAATACTGTAAAGATTATATTATAAGTTTCTAAGTTTAATTTCAATGAAAATGTTTATCACAATATTTTTTTTAGTTTATAGGTTTTGAAAAGTGATTTTTAATGTGGAATGGGTATTTTACTCAAGAAAATTTTTGTGATATTGTAATGGTATTTCTATTCATCAAAGGAAAGTACCCTTGATTTTACTTATTCTTTAATGGGGATATGATCTAAGGGTTCCATCCTTATTATTTATCTTGATAGTTTATGTTTATTATGATAATATTTTTATGAAATCCATTATTTTTTTCCTTGGGTTATGTTATGATGAAATGATGAAATGCTTACCAAACCCATTTCCCCAAGTGTTATGATAGGATGAAAAGTTTATGAAACTCATTTCTTTGGATGGTTTCTAATATGATGAATTATTATGGATCCTTTTTTACAAATATTTATGTGTTTTATGGGTGGTCCTAGAATTATATATCCCTATACTGAATTGGGTAATGATTGATATCTCATGAGGAAAACATGGTTGGAATGGGGAGTGAACCTAGTTAAGTAAGTGAGTATATCCTCTATGATAGTATTGGTAGTAGACATTGACTAATATGAGGGCTTGGTGAGTGAACCCAATACACTATTATGGTCTTATAAGTGAGCCTTAATTACTATAAAAATGATTTTCTATGCATATGTGTATACCATATTGGTTTTCCTTATGAAAATGTTTTTTTTGTAATGGATCATGTTACTTAATTACTTTTTTATTAATGTATTATGGATGGAAAAAATTTGTTCCATGACTCAAGACTATGATATATGATATTTATGGTTTCTTTTTAAATGTCAATATCATGTTCTCATACCCTTATTCCCTTGTTATGCTTATGTTCCCATTGATATCTCCCTTTTTTTACCATACTTAGCATATGATATCACCCTTCCATATCTTTCCTTTTCCCTAGGTTATTATGAAAGGTAATAAGTATGATATGTGTAATAAGGGTTATATTTATGAAGAACTAAGTGGGATATTATGTAAATATCTTATGAACTAGTTGATTATGTATCCATGTTTCCAAATATACTACACCTATGTGATTCTAGAGTATATCATTATGTTATGTATTTAATATTAATATAAAAATATATAATATCTATGTATGAAAATTATGGGTCACTAAAATTAGTATTAGAACAATTTTTAGTAAACATTTGGAAACTAGGAAGAAAAATTTTAGCCCGAATCTTGGGGATTGGTCTAAGTAGAGTATGAAAAGATAATTTTTTTGGCATGGATTTAATTTATTTATATAAACCCCTCATCAATTGTCATGGAAGGGAAATAAAATTTGATATTATGAACTAGCCTATGATTGGGTAGATTTACAATGATACATATGAAGTTCTAATGAAAATCACTTCCATTATGTGGGTCTTTATTCTTGTTCAAAAGGGATGCTTATCTTAGATGGTTAGGGAGAAAATCAACATCCAAGATATACATATTGTATAGGATAATTTTTAAGTATTTTTGGTAAAATTTCTTGACCTTATACTGAATCATGAAGTTGAATTCCCAAAAGAACACATACTTGGTTCTACACCTATTTCAAATAATCTATATAGAATGTTTCCCATTGAGTTGTAGGAATTGAAAAATAAAATCTAGGAGAATATTTATAAGGTATTAATTTGGAAAAGTGTTCCACCTTAGGGTGAACCTATCATATTTTTTTAGGATGAAGATGGATCAATGTGAATCTGTATTGATTTTAAGGATCATTAGAAGATCACAATGATGAAAAAGTATCCTCTACCTTGCATTGATGACTTGTTTAATAAACTATATATTGATAAATATATTTACAAGATTGATCTTAATTATGGATATAATAAATTAATGGTCAAGAAGAAGGATATACCCAATAAAGTATTCTATACAAGGTATGGACAATATGAATTTATAAGGATGTCATTTGTCTTACTAATACCCCCTCTATTGTCATGTATTTAAAGAATAGAGTCTATACAGATTACCTTGACTGGTTTTTGGAAGTCATTATAGACAATATTCATATATATTAAAAGAGAAAGGAAGAGTATGAAGATAATTTTAGGGGGCCATGAAGAAGAAGAAGATATAAGAAAAACTTTGAAAGTGGGAATTTTGGTTTCATAAAGTTTCATTATTTTTTAATATAATCTCAAGTGATGATATATTAGTAGATCCTTCAAAGACAAAAGATATCGAACAATGTCCTATACCAACCACTATGATTGAGATACATAGTTTTCTTGGTTTATGTAGACATTATCAAGGATTTTTGGAGAATTTATCATAAATATAAAATCCACTCACCATGTTAACATAGATGAGAGCTGAGTTACTTTGGATTGTGGAATGTGAATAAAATTTCAATGAACTAAAGAGAAGGTTAGTTAGTTCACCTATGCTTACATTACCCTACATAGAAGAAGGGTTTTTAATATATAGTGATTCATCAAATAAGGTATTTGGATTAATTCTCATCCATAACTATTTGGTGATAGCTTATGCCTCATGCCAATTGAAGGTTCCTGAGAAAATTACCTATCTCTGGAATTAGAGTTATATGTAGTAATTTTTACATTAGATATATGCTAAAATAAAATTTATAGATAAAGTTGTTATATTTATACTGATTAAAAAAACTTTAAGTATATACTTACTGAAAAATAGATGAATATCTTCTAGAGAATATGATTTGAGTTAATTAAAGATTATGACTGCTCAATACATTACCATTATAGAAATACGGACAAGGTGGAAGATACTTTGAGTAAAAAAGATCATATGAGATTATCCACGTTGAGGATAAAAAAGATCCATTTTTATATATTTTAAAAGTATAGATATTGAAATATTTAAGGAAGTGGAGAAATATTATCTTTCTCAAATGAGTCATTAACCATCTATCCAAGTGAAGACTAAAGTGGCATTGAAGGAAGATGTAGAGCTATAGAATTAGGTGATAAATTTTCCTTATTTTGAACTTGATTGTGATTGAATGATAATTTTTATGAACCTTTTAACTGTTCCATCCATACCATATATGAATAAAGATCCATTGGATGAGGCTCATAATTCATAATTCTCTATTTATCCTTGAATTAAGAAGATGTATGAAGAGATAAAAATAGTATTTTCTGGTGGGACAAGATGAAGAGAGATACTGTTGAGTATGTACCTCAATGATTTGTATGTTTGAAAGTTAAAGCTAAGATACAGAAGTCTAAGGAGATGTTTGAACCATTACCCATACTATAATGGAAATGGGTAAATGTCACCATGGCCTTTATTTTCAGACTCTAAAAACCTCTAAGGGACATAAAATAATTTGGGATGTAGTTGATCACCCTAAAGAATTCATAAAACTTTATTTATATCAAATAAGACTTATCTATTGACCAGAATTCTAGAATATACATTAAAGAAGTATTAAGGTTTTATGTAATAACACTTTCAATCATATCTGATTGGGATCAGATGTTTAACTTAATGATCTAGAGAAGTATTTATTAAGATCTAGATATAGAGTTGAGTATCAATATGAAATTACATCCTCAAAGGGATGGAAAATCAAATTTTATAATTAGAACCCTAGTGGATATGTTGAGATCACATTTTATGGATTTCAGGGTGTTTGGGATTAACCCATTTCTCAAGTATACTTTTCTTACCAAAATAGATTTCACTTGATCATTAATATTTCTTCTTATGAAGACCTTTTTGGAAATTAGTGTATAAGTCCAACCTAATTGGATGATAGTAGAGAAAGAAATCTATTGGGACCTGATTCAGTTGGGGAAATTGTAGAGAAAGTCACAACCATTCCATATTACATCATGGTTGCTCAGAGTCAACAAAAAAGTCATGCATACAATGGTCAGAATGATCTATGTGGAAGAATGTTGTGAGATTAATAAAGAAGGGACATATGATACCTATTTATATATCCACCTTTTAGATTCTTGATCGAGTATATATGGTAGGATATCTCTTGGATCTTCCACCGAACCAATCTCAAGTTCCTAATGTTTTCCATGGATCTATCATGAAGATGTACATACCTAATCCATCACATGTAATAAACCCAAATATTGTGACATTAGATAATGAAATTTATTATTAATAAAAACTAATACAGATCTTGGATCTTAGAGATAAAATTCTATGAACTAGACTACCCACTCAGTTAAAGTTATCTCTAGGAACAAAAAATTCAAAGAAGTTTCTTGGACCCTGAGGACGTGATGAAAGAAAGATATCATCATTTTTTATACCAAAGTGATGAATTTAAAGGGTAAAATTCATTTTAAGTGGGGTATAATGAAATGCCTTCATATTTTATAAAATATTTCTCTTCAGATAAAAATTTATTTGATAGCTTACAATATAATAAACACTATTTAATCGAATGATGATATACAATTAAAATATTATTATATGATAGTTATGGACTAACCATTGGATTGGTAGGTATGAATAGAGATAAATAAATTATGAAAATATTATAATTATATATATATATATATAATTAATTCATTGTTTATAAATTATTTTTAAATAAAAATAAAAATCATTTGAAAATAAAAAATAAGGTTTTTATAAAAAGTATTTTTATTCATGAAATGTATATTAATATTATCAAATTAAATTAATCACTATTGGTGAATGATTTTAATGAAATTTTTATATTATATATTCAATAAAACAATTTAAAATTCATTAAATATTTTCTTTCTATGTATAATATAATAATAAACTATGTTTTATGTTTAAAAACATATTTTTTTTTCTAAAAAGCGGTTTTCATTGTGTTTTGTACGTTTATTATTAAAAACAATATTTATTCTTATAAAAAATTTAATATTTAAAAGTGGATTTAATATTTATAATTAGGAGGTTCAAATTTATTAAGTAAACCTGATTTATTTTTTATCAATATGAATAGTAGTTGTGGAAAAATTGACCACCTTAGTAAAGAGTAAATCGGGTTAATATTGGTTTAAACTAATATATTTGGCTATAATTTTCATCACAATTCTTACTGGATGATTTTAATTACACCATTATCATCTCAGATTCTAAATTTATTTTTTCAATGGACACTTATATATAAAAAAGACCTATAGAATATTAAAATCAATGAAAGTTACAAAATGTCACTCTGTTAGTTTTAAATATATATTATGTCTCCACATTGGGAAATATCAATATATGAATGGATAAAAATGTGTCTTTTGATAATATTGAAATTATATTCACTATGGAAATTTATTTATAAGTTTTATTAATTATATATATTTTTTAAATTCTCATGGAACACTGATAAAAAAATTTCTTCAATTAATAGAAAAATAAAATAAATGATTTAAAAAAATAAAATTAATATAATTTGAGTGGTTTATAGTTTTAAATTAATTTTATAGATTAATACGACATATTATAATTCTTTTAATGTATTATATTTGAATTCCATCATTTTATTTATGAATTTTAAGTCAAATTAAATGAATTGTCTCAAAATTGATATTAATGATATTTTATCAAAATAATATTTTACTCAATTATTTTATAATCATAAATAATATTGAAATATAAAAATTAGGAAAATATATGGTCTAAAATATTATCCATTGTCCATTTATTAACCATTTTTTACCTTATAAATAAAATTATAACCCTTTAAGAGTGAGAAGACATTACAGTAGTTAAGGTTAAAATTGGTTACCCAAGTGGTTAATAAAAAAATATAAGTTTTGAATTGACACCAAAACTGATTAAAATTTTATTTTTTTATGAAATATTATCCCCATAATTCTTTATCTTCGAATCACCATCCATTTGGAATCATTTTTCAAGGAAATTATTTTATTATATTTTATTCTTTTATGAAATTTCAAAAGTTCACCTCACCTCAATTTTAAAAGGGAACCTCCTTACTCAATTATTCATATATTTTTAGCCTTATATCTCAAAAATAATCTAATAAAATCCATTATTAACTTCATTAGACACATTTTATAGGATATGGTCTTCCCAAAATACAAATCCGAGGATCTATAATAGGATATCCAAAGGAGTTATCTCAAAGAAGATGTTACAGTATTAACTGACACTTTATTTTTTACTTATTATTTAACACATATAATATCTTTTATTTATCATAAAATAATAAATTAAGTAACCAAAGTATTTTTAAAAATTATTATTATTATGAAATAACTATTATTTACCCTATTTCCATAAAATGGGAAGTGGATGTATCACCCGTGTGTATATACAACTTACTATCTTCATATAGTGATAAAATTAATTTTCCACCACCATATTCCATGGATGGTTATTATTATGAGTTTAAATTTTATATCTAATATTTATTAAATAATAATTGTTTTTTAATTATAATATCGTATCTATCTTCTTACCTTTAAATCTATTGTAAAATAGTAACTTTTCTCATGCATATGTGTGGACTACCACCTCCGTGAAGTGATGTGATTTGTTTTTCATTTTCATTATACTCAGATGGTAGTAAGGATATATATAATTAATATAAATTATGTATGTGATATAATAATTATTCTAAATGGCTAATTATTTTTTACATTTCTTTCATTCTATTTGTTGAAAAGTAAAAATAGTGTTCATGTGTACGTACGATCTAATGTCTCCATGACTTATGTAATTCATTTTTCTATATCTAAATTTTATAAATATATATATATATATAATTAATACATATTTTACTTATAAAATTATTAAAATTACATTTATGATGGAACTATGATCAAAGTACAAGGATCCTAAATATTGACCTAAAATACTCATGATAAATTAAACAGTTGACACTCAGAAAAAATGATTTCAATAAGGAATTATATATAAATTGATGTTGAAATTTTATAAATGGATCATATATGATATTATATGTTTGTAAATTATTTTGATATATAATTATAATAAATTTAAATTTATTATATAGGGGGTTAGAGTTATTTCAAAGAGAGTAAACCTCAAGGAAAGTGTTTATCATCTCAAATTATCTTTTTTGGGACATATGATATGTCATGAAACTATTTTATTTTAAGAGGTGTATATAATTACATTTGAAATTTTTATCATGATTATCCTTATGTTTATTATATTAATTGTTTAATTTTATGTTATTCTTTCATGGGGCTTATGATTAAAATGTTACTAAAGAGATAAGGTTTTTATGATACATTCTCATTATTTATCGGGATAATTTATGATTAATATTACAATGATGAAATATTATGATCTACCTACAATGAAACTCATGAATTTTCGTTCTAATTTGGTTATTTATTGATAAAACATGTTTTAGTTTTAATATATTTACTTTAAGTACTCAAGAGACTAAAATAACATATTTATATAAAACCAAATTTATATCTCTCTGGCTAAAAATTATTTCTCATCCATATCAATGTTTTCCAATATTTTTCTCAATAATGTTTTTAATATTATACTATAACTGTTTAAAGTCATTTTTCCATGATTTTATTAGTTAATAATTTTTTTAAAAGGAATATTCCTTTCATTTTCTTAATGGGGTTCTTCATGATATTTTATAAAAATGTGAAAGGAATGTTTTCTTTTAACTTATACAATATTAATGAAATTTCCCCTTCGTTATTAAATATAAATACTTCAAATATTTCTTTATATGTTTCCAAGAAAATTCTCAAAGGAAAATATATTCACAATGTTTTCTGAATTTATAGTTTTTAAATGTTATTTTTAATGTGTAAAGAGTATTTTCATCAAGAATGTCTTAATGATCCTTTAATGGTATTTATATTCATCAAATACAACAAAAATTTTTTTTACTTATGATTTACTAGGTATATGATATAAGTGTATCATACTTATTATTTATCTAAATGTTTTATGATTATTATGAGAATATTTTTTTGAAACCCATTCCTTTTTTCCACATGTTATACTATTTTGAAATGATGAAATGTTTATGAGACCCATTTCTTTTTCATGGGTTATGCTATGATGAAATGTTCATGAAACCCATTTATTTTCATGGGTTCTGATATGGATAATGTTTTTTGATCTTATGGTACCCATCCCTATGATTTTAATTATGTGATAGGTGGTCCTGGAATTATATTTCCCTCCAATGCATTAGGTAAAGATCGATATCTCATGAGAGAAAAATTGATGAAATGGGGAGTGGACCCAGTTTAGTATGAGACTCTATCCAATATGATAGTCTTGGAAGTGAACTTTGACTACTATGATGGGTTAGGGAGTAATCCTAAACCACAATGACAGTTTTAGTGGTGAGATTTTACAGTTATGGAAATGATTTTATCTACATATTTATATTCCAAAATTCCATGTATTTTTTCAATGTTATGCTCTCATGGATTATTATGATGTCTCAAACCTGGTTCACTCTTGAGTAACCAAACCCAGTGGGCCACATGACATCAATTAGACCTCTCCATATTCCAAAATATTCCAACTAGAAGCGAGGTCCTAGGGTGTGTCTAGAGAGAGAATATTCCCTAATTTCATAGTGTAGAATAATAGTGAAATATATATATAAAAATAAAAAGTGTAATAATAATGAATATGATAGCAGAAACAAGTGTAAGCATATAAATGATAAATAATCATTATAAGCTGAAAATGTATCATATACAAAGGATTATGTAGTTTCATGTATCTAAATAATAAAAAAACATGCATAAATGTAAGAAGGTAGATAGTATAATATAGAAAACAAAATATGGTAAAAATATACCAAAGCATCCCGAGAACTGACAAAGTCATATGCTACCAAACTCCTATCCTAGAGAAAAAAGTTAGGTTTCCAAAGTGGTACTATTTCCTTTATCCACACCTATGATCATATAATATTCTCAGGTACCAATGGTAGCTCAGATAGAGTGTGAGATAAATCTCATGAGGCCACCACCAACGATGTCTATACAATCTAGTCTGTGAATATAAATAGAAATTGTGTGTAAGTATATATAAAAGTAAAGAAGTGCTAAAATAAATAACCCATACCCACTTTATCCTTATCTGCAAATGCCTCTAAATAAGTGATCATTTAATTATTAAACTTATTAAAACTCAATTTATAATAAATAGTCAATATAGATTAGGTATATGTAGCACTATAAAAAGAAAAAAATAATAACAGATGATCCAAGGAGAAACAAAGGCATCCTTGACCTTATGGGTCAATCTATATCATAGTGGAAACTTATGTAGTCTTTCTATAAGGGGTATATGGAAACCCTTGCCTTTTATTACATAATTAAACATAATTTATTACATAAAATTCACTTGATAAAACATAGAAGATCGAGAGGTCTAGTGTATTTGGGTCTTAGGATCATTACCTAACAACTTAAAACATGAAATACAAAATCTTTATTGAAAACATCCTTTATATGACCACTACATTCCCTCATACTTAGCATTGCATGAGATAACCTGAGGACAGGCATAAGAAAAGGGTGAAACATAAAGCCTATTAAGGGAATAATCATGGAATAACATGAGGAATACAATACGTGTTAGACGATAGGAATATCAATAGATCAAAAGAGAAGCATAAACATAAAGCCAAGATAAATCATGATAATCATAACACAGAAATGTGCCAACAACACTTAATATGGAATTAGAATGATCCATGGCTCATTCACATGGAGCATGAGTAAACCCTCATTGCATATGAAGCACGATTAAACCCTCGTTGAACTTGAATTATCATGAGTAAACACCCATTTCACATTACCTATCATGATACTATACTTTACCCAATGCATTGGAGCGCTATCAGGGCGCACCCTTCATAATCATTTCATTTCATGCATAAGTGTGCCACATGCATTATAAAACATTGAATCATTCAACATAATCATTTATTCCACGATAAAAGAATGTGGAATACTTACATGAAACTCTTTAAACAATAAGTAAATGTGCATAAAGATGAATACCCTTGATAGAGAAATGGGCATGGTATTCACTACACAATGACTTTGGTTTGGAAAAGCGCAGTGTAATTTCGATAGCATAACGGCATGAAATAAGAAATCATAAAAATGGTTGACGATATATAAATGGGTGTCTCATCGTATTTACATTAAATGGACAGTAAGTGGGTCATATATGTACATGTACCAACAAATGTAATGGTATTTAGATTCATGATACAAAATAATTTCTTGAATGTAAATGAGGAGAGAGAAATTCTTTTTGGAATTTCGGTATAGTAATGGGTGTAAATGGGAAGAACTTAATGAGAGTAAAAGGGATATCCCATCATTAAAACAAAAATAGTGAAGTACGTGGGTGGTGAAAAACCATACCCCAACATTTATAATTGAAATTAAAAGGGCATAACAACTTAATGAATATTGGACAAAAATGAGAAAGGAAGAAAAAACCCTTACTTGGAATTGTTCTTCCAAAGGCTTGAGAGAGGCTCGGGAGAGGCTTCTTGGGAGATTGGGGTTCCTTGGGGGGATTATAGAGATAGTAGGGCAGAGGTTGGAGGAAATGAAAAGGCTTTGAGTGAGGAGGAAGTGGGAGCTTGGGTGGGTTTATATAGGAAAGGAGAGGGAATTGTTTATTATTTGGGTTTGGGACAACTCACATTAATCTAATAAAAACCACAAACCAGCCCATGGTTTTTTCCAAAGGGGTGTGGAAAAAAATATTTTATAAGGCCAAAGTCCAAACTTCTTAAAATAATTGTGTTGCTTATGTGGAGGTGAGTCACACTCCCAAGGAAAACAATTTAAAAAGACAAAATGTTTAATAAGTCTTGAAGGGTCCACTAAATATTTTTAAAATAAATCAAAAAAACCCAAAATCACATTATTTTAATGGTAAAACATATAATGGCCGAAAATAAAGTTTATAGTATTTTATTACATCACTATTGGGTCATTATGATGTCATAAAACACATTATATATTTAAATGGTATTTTATGTTTACCCAAAAATTTGACTTTCTCATAAAATTATGAAAAATTAACCATTGGATAATTTAGATATCCTGATTATAGAAATAATATTCATTTTATTTAAATAATGTTATAAATTTTTTAATTTTCACATTTAAAATAAAAACCGACATTTACCAAAAATTCATGGGTTTTGAAAAAAATGGCTTTCAAACCTTAATAAAAATTACAATTGCATTCATAAAATTATATGATCATTTATATTTAATAAAAATTAATTTAATAAAAATAATAATATTTTTTTAAAATAATATTTATTTCGAAAATCCATTAATTCATATATTTTTTAGTTGAACATTAATTAAAAATACTATTTGTTCTTTAAAAACAATTTACCAGGTAACAATAAAAAAATTAAAGTATATGTATTATAATATACAAAAATAATGTACATAAACATAGTGATAAGGTCTTGTTACATATCCCATTATAACACCCACATAAGACCAAAGAGTAAGGTGTGCGATGGTGACGGACTCATGGGGTGGCTCAGATCACATTGCTCGGTTGGTAATCTATATCAACTTCCACTTATCAAGTAGGTGATCCCGCTCGACCTTAACATATTCAAGCTCAGATTGGGATTGGTCAAGAGAAAATCCCAAATATGTAACCTCCTTTCCGAGATCTGACATATGGGCTTTTAATGGTGCATGTCTATTGGATGAGGCCATCACTTCCATTGTCTGAGTAAATTGGATTTTTTAAATACCTATATTTATACTAATCATGTGATCACTATTCAAGGGATATATTAGAAATGGTCAAAATTCATAACAGTATTTTAAAATCCAAAAACATAAAACCAAAGAAGTTGACATTTTATATAAACATTTTACATAAAGAGATATTTAATTAGATCAAGAGGGATTTCCATTAATGAATGTTTGGGTCATTACAATCTTCCCCCCTTAAGAAATTTCACCCTAGAAATTTCCTTTTCCCACACTAAAAGAGATGTGGGTAACATTGATTCATCATTTCCCCCAATTCCTAGGTCGCTTCTTCAAACTTGTGGTTTCTCCACAACACCTTGACGAGGGGAATTGTCTTATTTCGTAGAACGTTTTCTCAACAATCTAAGATCTTCACTGGTTTCTCCACATAAGAAAGATCATCCTCTAACTGTACCACCTCTGAAGAGAGTACATGTTAATGGTCCGGTATGTACATCCTTAAGAGGGATACAAGAAATACATCATGTACTTTGGCTATTATATGTGGAAGTGCTAGTCGATAGGCTACATCCCCAAGGCGATCAATAATCTCGAAGGGGCCGATGTACCATGGACTTAACTTCCCTTTATTTCCAAACCTCATGACCTTATTCCACAGAGATATGTGTAGAAATACCATGTCTACAACTTTAAACTCAAGGTCTCATCGACGATTATCTGCATAACTCTTCTGTTGACTCTAGGCTGCCTCGATATGTTGATGAATGGTTTTCACCTTATCCACCATTTCCTTGACCATTTCTGGTCCAAGTAGCTTATTCCCACCGACCTCATCCCAACATATTGGTGTTCTGCACCTTTTCCCATAACGGGCTTCATACGGTTCCATTTGGATGCTCGAGTGGAAATTATTATTATAAGGGAACTAAACCAGAGGAAGATGTTGATACCATCCTCCTTTAAAGTACATTGATCACGCTCTCAACATGTCCTCAAGTGTTTGGATAGTCCGATCAGATTGGCCATTAGTTTTAGGATGATAGTCTGTAATGAATTTTATTTCAGTATTCAGAGCATCTTGAAGATTCCTCCAAAACATAGAGGTGGATCTGGGATCTCAATCAGACACAATAGATAATGATACTTCATGAAGCCTTAACACTTCCCTGATATATATCTGTGCTAGTTGATCCAATGAGAAATCCTCCCAAATAGCAATTAAGTGAACAACCTTTTTAAGACAATCCACAACAACCCATACCGCATTGTTGCCTTTGATGTATTCGGAAGTCCAGTGACAAAGTCCATGGCGATGTTCTCCCATTTTCATTCTGGTATGGGAATTGTTGCATCATCCCCTTAGACTTCTTCCTCTCTACCTTCACTTCCCGAAAAATAAGGCACTCTGATGTATATTCATAAATCTCTTTCTTCATATTATCCCACCAATAATGCTATCAGAGATCTTGATACATCTTTTGTTTCCTGGGTGAATAGAGAAATTTGAAATATGTGCGTCATCTAAAAGTTCATTCTTTAGCTCCGGACTTGATGGAACACATACTATTTTCCCAAATCTCACAATTCCTTCTTCATTAACAATAAACTCCAAGTATTTCCCTTTTTTGATAGCTTCCACTTTTTTTTGAATTCCAACATCATCCTTTTGAGCATCCTTTAACCTTTCCAAAAGTTACAGTTGTGTAATCTTTTGTTAATGGATTGATGATGTTCCATTATTTATGATTTCCATGTCCATATTCATCAAATATGAAAATATTGGATCCTTTTAAATTCTCATCAATGATATAATTGCTGGGTCCTTTCCACTTAGGGAATCTGCCACCTTGTTTTCTTTCCCATGGTGGCAATGGATTGAGCAGTCATAGCCATTGATCCTCTCTAACCATCTTCATTGGAGCATGTTCAACTCTTTCTATGTGAATATATACTTGAGGCTTTTGTGGTCCGTATATATTTCACGCATCTCCCCAAAAATATAATGACACCAAATTTTCAAAGCGAAGATCACTACAGCCAACTCGAGGTCATGTGTTGGATAGTTCTATTCATGAACTTTCAATTGCCTTGAAACAAAGGCATTGACTTTGTTATTTTGCATCAACACACATCCCGAGACCTTCTTTGAAGCATCACTGAATACCAAAAAAAGTTCTCCACTTGTGGTTAAAGTGAGTACAGGTGTAGTGATAAGCCTCCTTTTCAACTACTTGAAGGTTTCTTTGTATACATCACTCCAAGAAAACTTTACTCCCTTCCGAGTTAGCTTGGTAATAGGGTTGGAAAATCATGAGAAATTTCTCACAAATCATCGATAATATCCAACTAACCCCAAGAAACTACGGATATCAGTTACCGATGTTGGCCTCGTCCATCCCTCAATTAAATTTGTTTTAGAGGGATCCTCTGATATCCCATTGCTTGTTATGATATGGCCCAAGAATGAGACCTCCTTCAACCAGAACTCACACTTTTTTTACTTTTCATAGAGCTTCTCCTTCTGTAAGGTCTCTAGTACAGTTTTTAGATACTTCTCATGATCCTCCTTGGTTTTGGAGTATATCATAATATCATCTATAAATACTACTAAATTTTTTTCAAGGTAATCTCTAAAGAATATATTCAACAATTCCATGAAGTTTTCTAGAGAATTAGTGAATCCGAAAGGCATTACTATGAATTCATAGTGCCCGTATCTTGTACGAAAAGCAGTCTTGGGGATATCTTCCTTATTCACCCTTACATGACAATATCCCAACCGAAAATCAACAATGGGGAAGTATAGTGCTCCACGCAGCTGATTGAACAAGTCATCAATTCATGGAAAATGATACTTGTTCTTTATTGTGATTTTTTAGGCTTATGGTAATCGATGAAAAAGCGCATTGACCCATCCTTCTTCTTGAAAAAGTGGACTGGTGCACCCAATGGTGAAGCACTTGGGTGTATAAACCCTTTATCCAGATTCTCCTGTAGTTGTTTATTTATCTCCTCAAGCTCCACAACAGCCATTCTATACAGTGTCTTGGATATTTTCAATTCCCAAAGTATAATATCAATTGTGAATTCAAAATATCTTCAAGGAGGACAGTAAGGAAATTCCTTGGGAAACACTCCAGCAAATTTCCTCACAATAGGAATGTCTTCTAGGTTGTTTTCCTCCTTAGACTCAATCATCTGAGCTAGATACACGTGATCATAGGGTAGTAATATCCACACTTGAGATGATGGAGCTAAAAATATTCATCATCCTCCTTGCACTTGTAAAGAATCATGGGTTGATTCTTCACATGGAGACTGATTTCCCCCTCACAACAATTTATGTAGGATCTATATAAGGAAAGTCAATCCATTCCAAGAATTTCATCAAATTCCACTAGAGGGAGTATGAAGAGGTTTTTTGGGAAGTTCAATCAACTGATTATGATAGGGGAGGAGTTATATTCATGGGATGCAATGATTGCACCATTTTCCATACTCACTGACATCTTCACTTCCATGATTTTTGGTGGTGCTGGGATTGTTCAAATAAACATTTGAGATATAAAATAATGCGTAGAATATAACAACCTGAGACTTTTACATAAAACATTTCATGATTTTAAGCATAATTAATCATCAGAGTACAATCCAAGGATCGTTAAGTCTAGTGTCTTGGAAGACTAGGTACATATAACATAAAACATGCGGCTAAAAAAACACTACTTTTTTTAATCTCCATAAAGAGATTCAAAATTCATTTGAGCCCTTACATCTATTTAGGGTACCCTAGGGAACACATAAACAATGGGATGAGCTAAAAAGCATAGTTAGGGAATGAACATAAGGATATATCTTAAGTACATGAGTTATGAGGCATGGCATATTGATATCCAAAGCATGAAACTTATAATTTCATTTAATATAATCATGGGATCATATTAACATGGAATCGTATAAATGTTCTAGAATCATAAATTATTTCTTTAGTATGGGTCAAGGCAAACCGCCAATCCTGTTTCCCATTTCAGTACGGGTCAAGGCTTACCACCAATCTCATTTCACATCGCATGTCACGAGACTTATCCTTACCCAATGCATTGGAGAGCTATCTGGGTGCACCAATATCAACATTTTCATGAATATTCTTTCCAAATAAATATTCTTACCACATATAAAATCATACATAATCAACCATACAAAAACATAAGGGTACCAATGGAAAGAATTGGGTACCACAATCATGACATAAATCACAACCAATGGGCGTATCATGAAAGTGTCCATGAAAGAAAAGGATTAGAACTTACATGTATGTTCATGATGTAATATAGGTATATAACATGGTAGGTGGTAACAAATAGAACTGACATCACATAAGAAATGTATTTGAGATACATTAGTATTAAAACATTTTTGCGCGGTTTTAAGGAAAAAACTATAGAGATTTTAAAATAGTAAAGAATACATTATTTTATAAAAAAAAGGATTGAACCATGAAGGTTTTCAGAATAAAAATAATGAATTTAAAAATACAATGGTTTCTTAAAATAGAAGATAGGGTGCACTTGAAATTGGGTAAAAGTTTGGGAAGTTCCTTTAAAATGAGTGTGCTTATTGGTAAGTATCGAGGAGAGATTCACTTAAAAGCATGTATATCCCCGAAAGAGAATGAGAGATGGATCTTGGAACATGAGTTTGGAGAATATAAATTGAATTTTTAAGTTCTACATAAAAATACAATACAACTACATTTTGGTAAAAAGAAATATAGAGCAACCCGAAGGAATAAAGGAAGTTTAGGTAGAATCCATTATGGTTTATCGGCTTGGTATCGGGTGAAACTAAGAGGGATTTATGAGAGATATAAGGGGTTTATCATCACTTATAAAACATTAGGGAAGTATGGGGAAGGTTTATAAACATACCCCATTGCTTGGTATTACACAAAAAAGGCATATCATAGAGAACAATCTTGATTAATAGTGAAAAGGGGAGGATCCATTACCTTAAATCTATTGGTGTTCTCCACTTGTTATTAACGACTTGAATAAAAAAATTAGTATTATAAATTAATAATTAAATAACCTCTTCTATATTCAATTTATTTATTATAACCCTTTTTAGTTCGTTCAAATCCTTTTTGATTAGTCACAAGGTTCAATTTCATTGTTCGGGCTCATTGGTTTACTTGGCTTTAAAAGATCGGTTCACTTATATTCATGTTTGGATTATATGAAAGACGAAAGTGGTTGTCTAAAAATGAAGTTATATTCTTTATTTCATATCAATAATATTACATGGTTTTAATTTTAATTAGGTTACTTAGAGTGAAGTTGAATTATTATATATATAACCTTAGTGATAACCATTTTTGTTAATCGATGGATTTGATTACAAAGAATGTGTTTTGATTTATAACTTAATTCCATTTTTACAAAACGATTGTAGAACCAAAAATAGGATATATTAAATATATAATAATATGGGTAAACCATAACACAAATGGTTTCATGACCAAAATTAAAGATAATAATAGAAATTGATAAACTGTTGTCCTTGAGTGTTCTAAATTAGCACATCTCAAATGGTGCTTTCATTTCATTAAAATAAAAGGGAGGTGAAAGGAGAGAAGATGATGAAATATACCACTAGCATGAAGACATTATAGTACATGTATTTTACTGGATTTATCATACTATTATGGTGAAGGGAGTTTAGGAAAGAAATAAAAAGAAAAGAACTTAAAATAAAATAAGAAATTGGGAAGGGGAATTTGCCTCTTGAGACTTCCTCCTTTGAGAACCTACTAAAGGGATAGGTTTTGGTATTTTGAGGAGTCTGAGAGATTTTGGACGTGGGGTAGAACATTTGGGAGATATTTGGGCAGAATAATGGCAAGGCACAAGGCTTGAGAGAATTGGAGAGAAGAGGGAGTGAAGGGGGGTTTTTATAGTGGAGGAGAGGAGAGATTTCATAATATTATAATCATTAATTTATTATTTCTTCCAAAGACAAGGAATAGAATGTATTAAATGACCAAGAATAGTGATTTTATCATGTGATCCTTAACCAAGTGGGATTACATCAGCATAACATCACCGATGTCTCAATTAATCCATTATTTAGCATTTATTATGAATTATCGTATTCTACTATTCATAAATAATTCATGTATTTCATAAAAATACAAAAATTCACCGTAACCATTTTTTGGCATGTAGAATCAAAAAATTAATTCCATTTTTCAAGAATAATTTTCAAAATATGATTATTTTATGATTTTATTGAAATAATAATTTATTATCAAAACCCATTTTAAAACATTCATTAACTTATTTTAAAATATATATATATCATACTTCCAAATTGAATATTATTTTTATACCACCATAGGTGATGTTACTATTCATTAGGGTATATAACTATTCATAAGGGTATGTTACTATTCACCAAAAATTATGTTTTCTTTATCAGACTCCAAATAACTTATAGATTACAACCGTGTATGCTGGATTCTCAAAATTCCAAACACAGAAGTGAAAAAATTATGTTTAAAGGTCACATATCACTTATTAGTTCATTGTGTTGTGTTTTCATGTGATTTTATGGCATAACTATGAGAAGGGAATTTCCATTGAAAAACACCGGTTCGTTACATTCTTCTCCCCTTATGAAATTTCACCCTCAAAATTTCATTTTAAATTCTAAGCCAAAAACCGTTGTGGGTACTTTATCTTCATTGATTCCTTCAGTTCCCATGTTACTTCTTCGTACTTATGGTTTCTCCATAGTACCTTGACCAGATGAGTAGTCTTGTTGCAAAGAACTTTGTCTCTAAAATCTAGGATTTTCACTGGCTGTTCCTCGTAAGAGAGATCATCCTCCAACTGTACCACCTCTGAAGAGAGTACATATGAAGGGTCTGGTATGTACTTTTTTCATAGGGATACATGTAAGACATCATGTACTTTCGACATGGTAGGTGGACGTGCCAGTCGATAGGCCACAGCTCTGACTCGACCAAGGATCTCGAAGGGGCTGATGTACCTGGGACTTAACTTCCGTTTCTTCCCAAACGTCATGACCTTCTTCCATGGGGATATGCATAGAAATACCATGTCTCTAACTTTTAACTCAAGGTCTCATAGATGGTAATCTTCATAACTCTTCTATCGACTTTGGGATTCCTTGATATGATATTGAATGGTTTTCACCTTCTACACTATTTCTTCGACCATTTCAGGTCCTAGCAAGTTACGCTCACCGGCTTCATCCCAAAACGCTGGTGTTTTTCACCTTTTACCATAAAGGGATTCATATGGGGACATTCAGATGCTCGAGTGGAAACTATTGTTGTAGGAGAATTTAACTAGTGGAAGATATTGGTCCCATCCTCCTTTGAATTCCATTTAACACGCTCTCAACATGTCTTCCAATGTCTGAATAGTTCGCTCATATTGTCCATCAATTTGACGATGATAGGCCGTACTGAAGTTCAGTTCAGTGCTCATAACATGCTGGAGACTTTTCTATAACTTCAAGGTGATCCTCAGATCACGATCGGATACAATAGATAGTGGTAATCCATGTATCCTTACAACTTATTTGATGTAAATCTGTGCATGTTGATCCAATGAGAAGTCCTCTTGAACTGCGATAAAGTGATCTGTCTTCGTAAGACAATCCACAACAACCCATATAGCATTGTTTGCTATATATTTTTTGGAAGTCTAGTGAAAAAGTCAATGGTAATGTTCCCCCACTTCCATGATGGTATGGGTAGTGGTTTCATCATACCCTTAGACTTTTGTCTCTTAGCATTCACATGATGGAATATGTGGCACTTTGATGTATATTCAATAATCTCCCTTTTCATATTGTCCCACAAAAAGTTTTCTCAGAGATCTCAAAACATCTTTTTACTCCCTGGGTGGATAGAGAAGGTTGAGCTATGTGAATCATTCGATAGCTCCTTCTTTATCTCAGGACCATATGGTACACAAAATTGCGTCCCAAATCTCACAACTCCTTCCTCATCAATTTTGAAATCGGAGGATTTCCCATTTTTAACAGCTTCCACGCTTTTCTGAATTTCCACATCCTTTCTTTGAGAATCCATTATTTTCTCCAAGAGGGATGGTTGAGCAATAATTTGAGAAAGGATTGATGATGTTCCCCCCTTAATGATTCCCAAGTCTATACTTTGTAAATATAAGAAGATCAGATCCTTTTCAATTCTCATCATTCATAAAGATGCAAGATCCTTTCTACTTAGAGCATCTGCCACCTTGTTTTCCTTACCGAGATGGTAGTGGATGGAGTAGTCATAACCCTTTATGAGATATATCCATCTTCGCTGGTGCATATTAAGCTCTTTCTGTGTGAATATATATTTGAGACTTTTGTGGTCAGTATATATCTCACATTTTTCCCTATAGAGATAATGCTGCCAGATTGTCAACGCAAAGATCACAGCCGCAAACTCCAGATCATGCATGGGATAGTTTTTATTAGGAATTTTAAGCTACCTTGATGCATAGTCTATCACTTTATCATTTTACATTATCACACAGCCTATACCGTTCTTAGAAGCATCACTATACACCACAAATAGTTCTCCACATGAAGGGAGTGTGAGTACCGGCACAGTGATAAGACTCTTTTTCAACTCCTTGAAACAATATTTACATTCCTGTGTGCAGAAAAAATTTACTCCCTTCCATGTCAGCTTGGTCATTGGTTCTGACAATCGTGAAAAGTTCTTCACAAATCATCGATAATACACAGCTAGACCTAAAATGCTGTGGATCTCCATTACAGAAGTCGGCCTCGACCACTCTTCAATTGACTTCATCTTGGAAGGGTCCACATATATCCCTTTCCTAGTGATAACAAGCCCCAAGAATGATGATTTCTCTACCCAGAACTCACATTAACTATAATTTGCATACAAATTCTCTCTTCGTAAAGTCTTTAACATAGTTTTCAAATGCTCCTCATGTTCCTCCTTGCTCTTGGAGTATATCGGAATATCCTGAATAAAGACCACCACAAACTTGTCGAGGTAATCTCTAAAGACTATATTCATTAAATCTATGAAAATTTCTGGAGAATTTGTGAGTCCAAAGGGCATCACTATGCACTCATAGTGTCCATACCTCATTTGAAAGGCAGTCTTGGGAATATCTTCCTTCCTCACATTTAGTTGGTGATATCCCGACCGAAGGTCCACCTTAGAGAAATAACTAGACCCATGAAGTTGATCGAACAAGTCATCTATCCATGGAAGGGGATACTTTTTCTTTATAATGATATTATTGAGCTCAAGATAATGAATGCAGAGGAACATTGATCCATTCTTCTTCTTGACGAAGAGGAATAGAGCACCCCACAGTGGAGCACTCGTGCGTATAAAATCCTTCTCCATATTCTCTTATAACTGCTTCTTCAGCTATTCTAGCTCTACGGTGGACATTCTATAAGGTTTGTTTGAGATTGGAAGAGATCCAGGGATAAGTTCAATAGAGAACTCAACCTCTCTGTCTGGAGGAATACCAGGAAACTCTTCGGGGAATACATCAGTGTAATCCCTCATTATGGGAATGTCTTCAAGAATGATTCTATCCTTTGGTCCAATCATTTGAGCTAGATATGCTTTCTCACAAGGAAGAATTATCCAAACTTGGTATGAAGATTCTAAAGGATACTCATCTTCCTCGTTACACTTGTAAAGAATCGGAGGATGCTTCAGGATTTGAAAAGTGATACCCCTTTACCGACAATTGATGTTGGCCTTCTACAAAGATAGCCAATCCATGCCCAGGATAGCGTCTAACTCCACTAAAGGAAGTACGAAAAAATTTTCTGGGAGATTAAGTCCACAAACATTAACTACGGAGGATTTATAAACCATGGATGCAATAATTTCCCCATTCACTGATCTCATAGATAAATTTTCCTCCAAATTTTGAGGTGGTGTTTTAATAGTTCTACTAAACTTGCAGGATATGAAAGAATCCATAGAACCATAATAAAATAGTACGTCTCTATTCTTGAATGAATAACAAGCATATTTTTCACCACATCATTTTCCGGATCCACCTCAACAGTAGTTATAACATAATCCCTTCCTTGTTGCCTTGGAGGTTGTTTCTAATTGCCACAAATAACCATCTGCTTAGGGAAATTGTTTGCATAATTCCCAAGCTCCTTGAAGTTATAACACTGCACTGCAGGCTGAGTGTTGATCTGAACCTTACTTTCTTCTTAAAAATTAGCGGGATTTTTCATATCCCTTCGACAATTCTTGTCCAGATGACCAAACTTTCCGCATTTGAAGAAATTATTGGTTCCCTCGAGACAGTCACTAATATGCTTCTTCCCAAAAAAATTTCAAAGGGGATGGTGAGGTTTCTTTCCATCATGGGATTTTTTTGATGATCCACCCATGTTTTTCTCCATTTTCCTCTTCCTATCACTAGGCCCATGAGACCAATGAGAGTCTTTAATCTCTATTTCAACCTTGAGGGAACAACAGACAATATCATCAAAGCTGTCGAAGTCTTGAATCACCAACAATTTTGTAGAATCGACTTTAGTCCTCTAAAGAAAAGATCCACCTTGCATTTTGTGTTCATGAAAAAGCTAGTGGCGTACCTTGAAAGCCTTATAAATCCTGCTTCATATGCCCCGATGCACTCATATTCCTTCTGCTTGAGTCCAAGGAGATCACTTTCCATCTTGAGATGGAGGGTTCGAGGAAAATATTTGTTGAAAAACATCCTCTTGAATTCATCCCAATCAATGGAATCAATTTCATCTTTGGACATTGTATTCTTCATTAGTGTCCACCACTGATCAACTTCCCCATAAAACGATTGACTGCCAGTACAACTTTCTCTTGTTCCAACCGCCGGAGTATAGATAAAATGTTTTCAATTGAGTTAATTAATTGTTCTGTAAGGAGGGGATCAGAAGACCCACTAAACATGGGAGGCCTTTTCCACATGAAGGATTCTATGAAAACTTTCTCTTTCCTTGGAGGAGGGGGAAGTTCCACCTTCTTCAAGTTATTATTCATAACTCGATCCAGCTGAGCAAGGACTGCCCTGAAGTTTTGAGCACCTGCTTCGATCACATTAGGCATGTCATTAGGGAAATCATCACATTTCCAATCACATTGGTTTTTGGAACGTTTTCTTCTATTTTACACCATTAACTAAGAAAAATAACGTATAATTAGAGGTCTTGAATACTTATCTATTGATCATAAAAATGAACATTGAACATAAAAGTATGAACTTATAAAGAAGAAGTATATCCTGACTTGTGTTTCCTTAGGTTTATATCAATGTTATCCTCAATATATTTCTTAACTTATATTCTTATGGGCTTATTTTTGACCATAAAAACTGTTTGTACTAAGCTCGTGAATCTACCGAAGCATATCCCTGGGGAGTGTCGTAACCAAGAGTGCAGTAAGGCCCATTGTTGTGAACCCGTTCTTGTCCGAGTCTAGCTCAAAGTGGTGTTTTCGGGTTTTACCCCTAGATACAACTGTGCCAGAGCCGCCTCTACCTTCTTGTATCTAGATAGGGATGTATTTTCTTGATAAACCACTTAATCTATACTCGCCAAAATTTAGGATTGTTTTCATGAACTTTGTCTCATCCTTAAGGTTCTCACTAAGGTGCTCTATTCCTAATCTCAAAAAATAACTAGACCATCCTCTAATACCAACTATAGCGACCAAAGCCTTTTACATAAAACATTTAATGATTTTAAGCATAATTAATCATCATAGTACAAGCCAAGGATCCTTAAGTCTAGTGTCTTGGAAAACTAGGTAAATATAACATAAAACATTGGTCTAAAAAAACTTCTTTATTTAATCTCCATAAAGAGCTTCTAACTTCCTTTGAGACCTTGCATCTACATAGGGTACCCTGGGGAACACCTGAACAAAGGGATGAGCTAAAAATCCTAGTAAAGGAATGAACATAAGGATACATGAGTTAGGAGGAATGACATAATGATATCCAAATCATGAAACATATAAAATAATTTAATATAAAGATGGGATCATATAGACATGGAATCATATAAATGTGGACGAATCATAAAACATTTCTTTAGTATGGGTCAAGGCTAACGGCCAATCCCGTTTCCCATTTCAGTACGGGTCAAGGCTAACCACCAATCCCGTTTCACATCACATATCATGAGACTTATCCTTACCCAATGCCTTGGAGTGATATCTAGGTGCACCCATCACAAATTTTTCATTAATATTCTTGCCACATAAATATTTTTACCACATATACAATCATACATAATCAACCATACATAAACATAAGGGTACCCATGGAAAGAATTGGGTACCACAATCATGACATAAATCATAACCAATGGGTGTATCATGAAAGTGTCCAAGAAAGAAATGGATTATAACAAACATGGAAGTTTATAAGATAATATATGCATATAACATGGTAGGTTTTAACAAATAGAAGTGGCATCACATAATAAATTTATTTGAGAGACATTAGCATTAAAACATTTTTGTGCGATTTTAAGGAAAACACTATAGAGATTTTAAAATAGTAAAGAATAAATTCTTTTATATAAAACCATAATTGAACCATTAATGTTTTCAGAATAATAATAATAAATTTACAAAGACAATGGTGTATTTAAATAGAAGATAGAGTGCACTTGAAATTGGGCAAAAGTTCAGGAAGTTCTTTTAAAACGAGTGTACTTATTGGGAAGTATCAAGGATAGATTCACTTAAAAGCACGTATATCCCTGAAAGGGAATGAGAGACGGATCATGAAACATGAGTTTGGAGAATATAAACAGAATTTTGAAGTTATACCTAAAAATAAAAGACAACTACATTTTGGTCAAAAGCAATATAGAACAACCCGAAGGAATAAAGGAAGTTCAGGTAGAATCCATTATGGTTCATTGGTATGGTATCTGGTGAAACTAAGAGGGATTTATGAGAGATATAATGGGTTTATCATCACTTATAAAATATTAGGGAAGTATGGGTAAGGTGTATAAACATACCCCATCACTTGGTATTACACAAAAAAGGCATAGCATAGAGAACATTCTTGATTAAGAGTGAAAAGGGGAGGATCCATTACCATAAATCTGTTGGTGTTCTACACTTGTCATCAACGTCCTGAATAAAAAAATTACGCTTATTAATTAATAAATACATAACCTCTTCTATATTAAATTTATTTATTATAACCCTTTTTAGTTCATTTATATCCTTTTTGATTAGTTACAAGGTTCAATTTCATTGTTTGGGCTCGTTTGTTTACTTGGCTTTAAAAGATCGGTTCACTTATATTCAAGTTTGGATTATTTTCAAGATGAAAGTGGTTGTATAGAATTGAAGTTATATTCTTTAGTTAATATCATGGAGATTACATGGTTTTAATTTTAATCAGGTTACTTAGAGTGAAGTTGAATTATTATATATATAACCTTAGTGATAACCGTTTTTGTTAATCAGTGGATTTGATTACAAAGAAAGTGTTTTGCTTTATAACGTAATTTCATTTGTAAAAAATTAATATAGAACCAAAAATAGGATATATTAAATATAAAATAATATGGTTCAACTATAACACAAATGGTTTCATGACCAGAATTAAAGATAATAATAGAAATTGATAAACCGTTGTCCTCGAATGTGCTAAATTAGCACATCTCAAACGGTGCTTTCATTTCATTCAAATAAAAAGGTGGGGAAAGGAGAGAATATAATGAAATATAAAAATATAAATAAGACATTCCAGTACATGTATGTTACTAGATTTATCATACTATTATGGTGAAGGGAGGTGAGGAAATAAATTTAAAAAAAAGAACTTAAAAGAAAAGAAGAAATTGGGAAGAGGAATTTACTTCTTGAGACTTCCTCCATTGAGAACCTCTTAAGGGGAGAGGTTTTGGTATATTGAGGAGGATGAGAGATTTTGGACGTGGGGGGGGACCTTGGGGAGAGATTTGGGCAGAATAATGGCAAGTCACATGGCTTTAGAGGAGTGGCGAGAAGAGGTAGTGAAGGGGGGTGTTTATAGTGAAGGAGAGGAGGGATTTCATAATATTATAATCATTAATTTATTATTTCTTCCCAAGAAAAGGAATAGTAAGTATTACATGACCAATAATAGTTATTTTATCATGTGATACAGAACCAAGTGTTCTTACATCATCATAACATCATTGATGACTCAATTAATCCATTATTTAGCATTTATTCTAAATTATCGTAATCTACTATTCATAAAAAATTCAAGTATTTTAGAAAAATCCCAAAAAATCACCCTAACCATTTTTCAACCTGTAGAATCCAAAAATGATTTCCATTTTTCAGGAATAATTTTATAAATATGATTATTTTAATATTTAATTAAAATAATATGTTATTACAAAAACCAGTTACTGATTACAACCGTGTATGCTGGATTTTCGAAATTCCAAACACAAGAATCACAAACTTATGTTTAAATGTCACTTATCACTTAGTATTTAATTGTGTTGTGTTTTCATGTGATGTTATGGCATACTTATGAGAAGATAATTTCCATTGAAAAACACTAGTTCATTTCATAGAACCTGAATCAAAAATTTTGTTCGCTATTCTTGAATGAATAACTAGCATACCAGTCAACACTTTGTTATCAGGGATCACTTCGGTAGTAGTGATGGAAAGAGATCAAACATGCTGCCTTGGAGGTTGTTGGTTGCCTAAAAAACCCTTGTCTTAGGGCATTTATTTGCCAGATTCCCTGGTTCTTTTTAGTTGTATCAATGACCAATGCATTGAGGTTCAAACAGAGCGTTCCTCTCCTCTGTTGTAGCCACATGTTTTTCTTGTCGGCATTTAATAGCTTGGTTCCCTTCCTTTCCACACATAAAGAATTTCCTTATACCCTTCAAGCAATTTCTAGGGTTCTTCTTTCCACATCTTTGGAAAGTGGGGTGATGGATCTTTTTAGCACCGTTGGATTTATCCATCAAACCACCAACATTAAAGTCCAGCTTACACTTATTAACCCCGTGATACCCCTGAGATTATCCGATCTCTATTTTGACCTAAAGGGAACATCAAAAGATTTCTTCATAGCTATCTAAGTGATGGATCACCAGCGCTTTCCGCATGCTAGGTTTCATCCCACCAAAGAAGCAGTCAACCTTGCATTCAGGGGTAACAAAAAATTCGAAAGTGTATAGTGAAAGCCTTGTGAAGTTTTCCTCGTACGCTACAACAAATTCGTCATCTTTTTTCATGAGGTCAAGGAATTCCCTTTCCATCTTAAGCCAAAGGGTGAATGGAAAATATCTATTGAAAAACATCTTCCAGAAATTCTTCCATTCCAACACCTCGATCTCTTCCTCAGGCTTCGTATTTTTGATCAACGTCTACCATTGATCAGCTTCACCCTCCATACGATAAGCATCCAGGAGAACCTTCTCTTGTTCAGAACATTTAAGGATGAATAAGATATTTTCAATGGATTTAATCTATTGTTTGGTGATTGAGGGATGAGATGATCCATTAAAAGTAGGAGGCCTTTATCTCATGAATATTTTGATAGTGACTTGTACTATCATAGGGGGTTTGAACGTTCCTCTTGACCCATGTTTCTATTCAAATATTGAGTTAGCTGAGAGAGAATCTTGACAAAGTTCATGATTCCGGCTCCCATTGGATTGAGAATCTCATTAGTAAAATCATCACATTGATCTTCACATCAGTTGTTATCCCGACTCCTCCTATTACCGACCATTGGCTGGAATAAAAGGAAATTTAGGGGTAACACATAAAGGGTAATCCAAGGACAAAACCAATGACTTATAAATAACTTTTATTTCCTTAACATATGAATCTATTTGCTTCAGTCTATGTTATACATGATATAATTTCTAACATATATTCTTAGGGAATTTTTTTCGTCCTTTAATAATGGTTCATAATAAGCTTGTGAATTTAACAAAGAATATACCCTAGGAGTTTCATAACCAAGAGTGTAGTAAGGCCTGTTATCATGCATTAGTTCCCATTTGAGTCTAGATGAAAGTGGTGTTTTTGGATTTTACCCCTAGGATACATCTGTGCTAGAGCCACCTCTACCTGATCGTATCTAGACAGGGATGTATTTTCTTGATAAAACAATTACTCAATACTCACGAAAATTTATGGTTGTTTTTATCATACATAGTCTTGTATATAATGATTTACTAGGGTTTTCTAATCCTAATCCCAAAAATAACTAAACTTATCCTTTGATACCAACTATGGTAACCCTGGTCTTTTATTACACAATTATACATAATTTATTACATGAAATTCACATGATAAAACATAGAAGATTGAGAGTTATAGTGTCATTGTGGCTTAGGATCATTAAAAAATAACTTAAATCATGAAATAAAACATCTTTATTGAAAAATTCCTTTACATGACCACTACACTCCCTCGTACTTATCATTGCATGGGATAACCTGATGACATGCATAAGAAAAGGGTGAGCTATACATCCCACTAAGGGAATAATCATGGAATAACATGAGGAATACAATACATGTTAGACAATAGGAATATAAATAGATCACAATAGAATAATAAACATAAAGGCATGATAAATAATGATAATCATAACATGGAAATGTGAAAACAACACTTAACATGGAATTAGCATGAGGCAATGCTCATTTAACATGGAGCACGAGTAAACCATCATTGCACAAGAAGCATGAGTAAACCCTCATTGAACTTGAATTAGAATGAGTAAACACCCATTTTACATGATGTATCATGATACTATACTTTATCCAATGTATTTCAGTTCTATTAGGGTGCACCCTTCTTAAACATTTCATTTCATGCATATGTGTGCCACATGGATCATAAAAAAATGAATCATTAAACATTATCATTTTTTACATGATAAAAATGTGGAATAAATAAAAGAAACACTTGAAATAATAATTAAAATTACATAAAGGTGAATACCCTTGATAGAGAAATGGGTGTGATATTCACTACACAATGACTTTGTCTTGGAAAAGCGTGGTGCAATTTTGGAAGCATAACGATGTGACATAAGAACTCATAAAAATGGTTGATGAGAGACAAAGGTGTGTCTCATAATATTCACATGACATGGATAGTAAGGGAGTAATATAGGTACATTTCCCAAAAAATGTAATGGTATTTATATTCATGATACAATATAATTTCTTGAATGTAAATGAGGAGAGAAAAATTCCTTTCGGAATTTTGGCATAGTAACGAGTGTACATGGGGGGAAATTAATGAAGGAGAAAGGGGTCTCCAATAATTAAAACATTAAGAGGGCTGTATGGGGGAGGTGAGAAACCATACCTCAACATTTATAATTGAAATTAAAATGGAATAACAACTTAAAAACTATTGGACAAAAATGAGAAAGGAAGAAAAAACCCTTACTTGGAAGTGTGCTTCAAAAGGCTAGAGAGAGGCTTGAGAGATGCATCTTGGGATCTTGGGGTGCCTTCAGAGGATTCTAGAGATAGGAGGGAAGAGGTTGGATTAACTCCAAAGGATATGGGTGAGGAGGAAGAGGGATCTTAGGTTGGTTTATAGAGGAAAGGAGAAGAAATTGTTTGTTATTTAGGTTTGGGGAACCTCACATTAAACTAATCAAAACCACAAACCAGAACATGGTTTTTGCCCATGGTTTTTTTCAAATGGGATTGGAAAACATTATTTTAAAATGCCAAAGTTCGAACTTTTTTAAATAATGGGGTTGCTTATATGGAGGTGAGTCACACTCCCAAGGAAAACAATTTAAAAAGACAAAAGGTTTAATAAGTCTTGAAGGGTCCACTAATGATTTTTAAAATAAATAAAACAAACCCAAAATCACATTATTTTAATGGTAAAATATATATTGGCTGAAAAAAAATTTATATTATTTTAATTCACAACTATTGGGTCATTATGAAGTCATAAAACACATTATATATTTAAATAGTATTTAATTTTTACCCAAAACGTTGACTGTCTCAGATAATTATGAAAAATTTACCATTGGATAATTTCAACATATTGATTCCAGAAATAATGTTAATTTTATCTAAATAATTTTCTAAATATGTTAATTTTCACTTTTAAAATAAAACCCGACATTTATCGAAAATTCACGGGTTTTGACAAAAATGGCTTTCAAACCTTGATAAAAATTACAATTGCATTAATAAAATTATACGATTATTTATATTTAATAAAAATTAATTTAATAACAATAATAATATTTTATTAAAATATTATTTAATTCAAAAATTCATTAATTCATCAAAATAGATTTCTTAGTTGAACATTAACTAAAAATACTATTTGTTCTTTAAAAACTTTTTATAAGGTAATAATAATAAAAATAAAGTATATTCAATATTATATAAAAAAATAATGTACATAACCATAGTGCTAAGGTCTTGTTACATAAATCATTATAACACCTGCATAAGAATGAAAAGTAAGGTGTGCGATGGTGATAGACTCTTGGGGTGGCTTAGATCACATTGCTCGGGTGGTAATCTCTATCAACTTCCACTTCTCTTTTAGGTGGTACCGCTCTAGATTAACATAATCAAGATCGTCTTGGGATTGGTCAAGAGTGAAGCACAATGATGCAACCTCCTTTCTGAGCTCTGATAAATGGGCTTCATTTGGGGCACGTCTATTGGATGAGGCCATCACTCCCTTTTTCTGAGTAAATTGGATTTTTTAAAGCCCTATATTTATACTAATCATGTGATCACTGTTCAAGGACTATATTAGCAACAGTCACAATACATTATAGTATTTTAAAATCCAAAAACATAAAATCAAATAAGTTGAAATTTTACATAAACATTTTACATAATGAGACATTTAATTAGTTCAAGAATGATTTCTATTAATGAAAGTTTGGGTAGTTACAAGGTATGGGTGTAATATAATGGGTACACAAAAGGATTTCCACTATAAAAGATTCTAACTCAATCCATAGAGCTCATCCATAGTAATAATAGGTAAATCATGGCTGAGCCTAATAGAGATAATCCATCATGATACATTTCTGAAGACATCAAGATGAATCCATGGAGTATATCTCATGTATTCTAATATCGAGAAAAGGGTCAAGTGAATCATCAGTACAAAACTGAGGAATTCATGTAATAAGATAAAGAAATGATTCTGTGGTGGGTATATCCCCTGAAAATAAACTCAATGAATCAGAATGGTGTCCTATGAGCACTCAAGGAATTATACTAGGAATATAAGGATGGATCAAGTCTGAACATTCATATAAATATGAAAATGGTCTAAAAGAAGTAACCACCTTATACTCATTTCATTAATTTGTAAATTTCATCATAGTCCATGTAATTATCATGCCAATTTCAATTCATTAAGTTCATTCCATCACCTTTCATTATAAAAAATATGGTAAATTAAGGACACACAAACAATTAACAATTGAAATATCAAAGTAAAGGCCCAAATGATATCTATACACATATACTTACATATTTAACAATTTATAATACCATTATTTAACATAAGAACCTAAATTTGGAACAGGAATGTATATATCACCTGAATGGTGTCCCAAAAAATCTCTAAATAGGTATGCAATGGAATAAATGAATAAAAAACCCGAATTGTGTGGTTTTAATTAGGGTCATAACCTATAATGGTTTCAAATATGTCTCACTAGGGACATAGCCTTAAATCTAATTGATTAAATTTATTGCAGATGTATTAAAGGATAAATTCTCATCGAAACCAAAGTGATCACAATGGAAATGATTTATAAATGGTGAGACTTTGAGGGATAAGTCATTGACCACCTACCTTATACCATCAGTAGATTCCTTGTCCAATATCATCCTGTAGCTTTTCCTATATTAGAAGAAAATAAAATAATGGAAGAACGCCCTAAACATAGGGAATATACGTTCACACCAAAATAAGATCATAGATAGGAAGAAGAATGATTAATAGAGCATAAGAAGCAGAGAACTTCCTAAGAGGAATCTGACGAGATGAATGGATCATGATTGCGAGGTCAGATGGAGAAGTTATCTAAAAACCTAGGTAAAGAGTCTTGAGGATGATTCAATGGTAGAAAAATAGACCCCATATCCACAAGAAATATGTTGTAAAGGGAAGGGTTTATGATATAGATACTGAAAGAAAAAATTGAAATTTTAATCCTCTTTTAAAGGGATCATGGTTTGGCGACATAGTTTTCTAAACTGTGTACTGGCCATGCATGTAATACTATCTAAGGAGGGATGGCATGGTTCGTGCACATGTTTTGAGAAAATGTGTGAAAATCATGAAATTTTTCTTTATTGAAGTCTGCAATTTTCCCACATGGTCATGTGGTTCAGGTCACATGATTATGGAAAACCATATGGCCCTAGGAATCACATTGGACGACACCACACTAGTTTATCAAATAATGTGGATTGGACACCACCATTTCTAATAGTCATTTGACACACCAATTTTCTCCACCAGTCAGAGTTATGAGCTACTAAAAAGCCCCAGATATTTTCATTTCATTCAATACTTCATTAATTAAACAAATAAGTATAAAAACAAAGAATATATCTAAAAATTAAATTATTCTTACCTCAAAGACTAACCAGGTTCATAAAGTCTTCCCCCCTTAAAGGAACTCATTCATGATTTTCCCTTCCAAGGGTGTTGGAACTTTTTCTGAGAATAACTCCATCAACTGAGAATGTACATCGACATCCCACTTCCAAGTCTCATACTGTACCTGGCCATGGTTCCATAACACCTTCAAGAAAGGGAATTACTAGACTCAAAGATCCTTCATACTCCGATCAATTATATGAATGAAATACAATTGAAAATTATCATCGACATCCAATTTAACATCCTCAGGATCAAAAGTATGATACTGGTGTAAATGGTAATGGATAAGCTATGGAAACTAGAGTAAATCATGTATGGAATGGTACATATGAGGTAAAAATAACATATAGGCTACCAGATTAAATCTATATATGATCTCAAAATTCATAAAAAAATGATGCGACAACTTCCCTTTCCTCTATATCTTCCTATTCCCCTGTCTGGCTAATAACCACAAAGAAAAAATGATCCTTGACCTCGAACACCTGAGGTCATAGAGGAAAATTGACATAGAGTTTCTATATAGACTAAGTAGTAGAAAACCACTTTCTAATTAACTGCAGATGCTCTGATGTCTTTTAAATGGGACAAGGACCTATAAGAATTACCTCCCCTATCTCTAGCTATTATAATGGTGAACGACATGGCCTACCAAATAAGGCCTCATAGGGATCCATCTGAACTGTTTCCCAAAAGATTTTATTATAGGAAAATCATGAGGGGTATATGTTTTCCCCAAGAACACATGATATCAAGGATTTATGCTCGAAAGAATTTCCTCTAACACTTGTATAGTTCATTCTAACCGAACATCATTCTAAGGGTAGAAATTTCTACATAAGAACACCTACGCACCCCAAGAGTTTTGTAACCCTCTCTAGAAACTCAATGTGAAATGTAAATCTCTACCAGAAATTATCAAATTAAGGACACCATACATTCATATAATATAAAAAACATAAATTCTTCCCATATTATTAACTGAGAAAGTACCCAATATTAGAAGGAAGTGGGATACCATCATCATCCAATCACGGAATACCCAAACCACATTGCTACCCCTTGGCAACATTGGAAACCAGTCACAAAATCCATCACACTATCATCCCATTTCTATTCTGAGAATGGTAATGTCTATAAAAATCCACCATTCCATTAGTGTTATACCTTCACCTACTGATAGGTGAACACCTGTTGATAAAACCTGTGATCTGAAATTTCATCCAAGGCCACCAATACTGAAGACCCATATAACAATACATATTTGATATAACTGGGTTCAATTCCAAATGAGAAGCATGCTATTATCACACAAACTCCTCTCTAATATCAGTAGAAACCCAGAAACTCCCATATATATGCAGGATTCCATCTCCACTGATAGACCACTCTGGTGGTGGGTCATCACCTGAAATTTATTATCATTGGACCAAGCCTCCATAGATTGAAAACATCCTTATCTTCACTATATCCATGAGTGAAGATTTAACTATTAAGGATACAAGAAAAGGATTCCCCATAATTTCTTTAAAATATAGGTCCATCAACTTCCATTCATCACTATCTTCCTGAACGACTTCTTCCTAAGTTTTCAAACTCAGTTCCCCAGCTACCACATTTCCATTTCCAGGAGTATAGGAAATCTCAGTGTCAAAATAATGAAGTTATATTACCCATATTGACAATATAAGTTTAATGTAATACCATGTAATGATATATTTGAGGCTCTTGTGGTCTATAAACACCACAATGAATTCTCTCATCAGATAATTTCCCCAGAAAAACAAGGCATGAATGATCATTTTAATATTGAGGTCATGATTCCAGTAATTAATCCCATGATATCTCAACCGTTGTGACCCATAGTCCATGAATCGGTCCTATTACATCAATAATGAACCCATGCCGTTGGTTGATTCATCACAAAACATTTTATATCTTTCGGAGGAGTCAAGATTGGTGCCAAAGTAATTCTTCCTTTCAACCCCTGAAAGGAATGTTAAAATGATTCAAACCATGATACCTTCACACCCATCTTAATAATACTAGTAATAGGTTTCTCAAGGCATGATAATTCCTCTATGAAATGACGATCACATCCATCCAATAAAAAAACTCTGTATATTAAGAATGATCTTGGAATTGTCCTCAGAAACCACAACACTAACCTTCTATGGGTCAAATGACACTTCTAATTAAAATTTAAAATAAACCAATAAGTTAATCATTTCAATAAAAAATTGGCACTTTAGGATGTTAGCATAAAATTGATTATCTCTCAGTGTAATCAATACGATATCAAGATGTTTATCATGGTCAATTTGAGTATAAAAATACATTAAGATGTCATCCACAAAAACAATGATGAAGGAATTAAAATAGGGTTGGAAAACCATATTCATCAAGGCCATAAAAATAGTGGGCACATTCATAAGACCAAATGACATAACCAAATACTCATATAAACTATATAGACTATATAAATTCATACACTGTGTATCTAAAGGCCCGAATCACACATGATGATAACATGATCTAATGTAGTACTTTGAGAACACTCTAGATCTTATGAAACAGTTGAAGATATCTTCTATTTGAGGGAATGGATATAGGTTATTAACTATAAGCTAGTTCAACTATCCAAAATCCAAAAAAAATCATAAGTTTCCATCTACCTTAATGGAGAAAAGTTTAGGAAAACCCCAAGGAGATGTATTAGCTCAAATAAAACCCATATATTCCAAATCCTCTAAATATATCTTTAGCTTATGAAGCTCAATATGTGACATCCTATATGAATGAATAGATATTTAAGAAACTATTTTAATGAGATCTATTGTAAACTATACCACTCTCTCAGAAGGTAGTCCAAATAATTCGTCTAGAAAAAAATAAAAAAAATGATTCAACACCTAAGGAATAACTATTAGATACACTATCTAATGACCAAAAAAGGTTGGAAATTTGTGATTTCACTCCTCACAGACCATGATTATTTGGTCCAGATTGAACGGCCTAGACATCCCACTCACCCTTGTGTACATATCTACCACCCACATGCTATTTGAAAGTTACCCTTTAACGATAACAATCAGTGTGGGCATGTTAAGGTAAATGAAAATCCATCCCAATTATGACATAAAACCTTATCATCATCTTAAGGATAAATAAATTACATAAGAATAAGTAACCACCAATATCAAGAGGATAATCCTTGAATTGGAATATACCATCAGAACATGCACCTGACAATGTATTCAGTGTCATCACCCCACAAAGGCACTAAATTTCAATCCCAATACATTACACAATTGATATAGAGATAAGAAAGTATGAATCACCTATATCAAACATAGAAGATATGATAGTAGGGGCCACTAGAATAGTACCCCATACAATAGATGGGGCTAGACTCTACTCCTGAAGTATCTGCTATAATTCATGAAACAAGCTTAATCTATGGCCCTGATATACAGTTGGACTAACCTAAAAATATCTAATCTCTTAGCATTGAAAATCAAAAGTCTGGATACCATGTCCATGAAATACTCCTCAACCTACTCAGCCGATGCTACTCCAGCTTCTTGATTTATGTGGATTCACTAATCCTACTCCAGAAGGTGTAGCTAGAACTGGTCCTCTTCTAGTAGAAACTAGCACAAATGTGTAGAAAAACTACTAATATAAACCATTTAGCTAAAATAATGGAACTATAGTGGTTTTATATCACATTTTGGCTTCACATTCCCCTCCCATCCACTTTAATGACATAAACCATAGTTACTAGTGCAGGTACTCTAGATTCCACTACTCTAACAAGAAATCTCAAGTCTATGCATCCTACTACTAGAATAAGTACTACCCTATCTCATCACTGAACCTTTATTCCCAATAATATCATCTTTTTCAAAGTTTTACTAAGTGATAAGATATTTTTTCAACATCTCAAAAAAGGTAGATAGGAAAAATAAATTCACTTAAGAGTGGGTGGAATACTTGGGACCATCCTTGAAGAATCTTGTTCAAGATAGCCCATCACTAGCATGAATCAGTGAAATTAATTGATGCTTGTTAAACCACACTGAATATGTCACAACCCATCCCTCGGGGCCTGTTTCATGACCACCCCAAGCCCGCCTTCCATAGGCCAGGGGCTGGTGACTAGCACCAAAAATGCATATCCTAAAAATGGGAAGGCATTGCCTTTTTAACCAGTACAAACACACAGTCCGAGAAAACAACAAGAAGAAACCACGAAGTAAACTCTTGTAGTAAATAGAGTGTTGAAGGTAAAGGGTCTGGAATACAAGACCAATTGTAAAAGTAAAAATACAACTGAAAGGTAAAATACAACTGAAAAGGGGAAAACAGCCCTAGATCATCCAATGAGGATCCTACTTGAAGGGTGGTTATAGCTCACGAACAGTATTCCCCGCGTCACGTCATGCCAAATGGTCCAACTCTGAGTTCTATCCAGTCTTGGCTCCCTCAACTTCGATCAGTGTTGTACGTCTTATGCACTAGACACAACAAGGTGTGGGCATAGCCCGTGTAGGGTTGAATATAATGACACTCAGTAGGGACCCTGAGACCCCTGTAGGTTTCCTAGATTTCCACGAAGGAAATACTATAATGAAAGACCTCAATCTCAAATCACGAAGCAATAGACGTCAACTCTCCTTAGGTATATTCCCATACATATACCTAAGTTATCAAGACATACTCATCTCATACATGGGGGAAGAATACCACAATGGTAACCCCGTGAAGGTATAAGTACCACACAAGTAACACCAGGAAGAAAACGCCACGAAGGTAGAAGTACTACATTGGTAACACCTTGAAGATATAAGTACAACACCTGTAACACCCCAAAGATAGAATTACCACACATGTAACACCAAGAAGATAGAAGTACCACACAAGTAACACCACGAAGATAGAAGTGCCACACAGGTAACACCATGAAGATATAAGTACCACACATGTAACACCACGAAGGTAAAAGACTTAGCTCACACCAGGTATAACTTATGTACATAAGTACAGATGATTAATCGAAGGCTAGATCATCTTATTCTGTTAATTAGCACTACTTCTTACCCACACATGATCAATAGGTAACTAACTCCTACTAACCCACACAGGATATTACCCCACATAGGATGGTTATGTGCTGACCCACAAAAGATCGCTGAGTACTGACCCACATAGAATCTGATAGAAGTTGACCCACATATAATCGATAGATTCTGACCCACACAAGTTCAATGTTCTTTCTTAATGTAATAGCCTACCACAGGATTCCTCACTCCTGGTGTGATTGAGTTCCATAGAATCTATCTCTTGAGATATTGGTCATACCTCGACTACCACTAACCCCACAAAGGAGTAACCCAAATAACTGCCAATTCGTAATGATTCCAATGCGACATACGGTGCGTCAATCAGAAGCCCAGTCTGTTATCTATAAGAGTTTTAGTTCCGAGGGCCCTGTTGGATTCAGGATCGATCCAACCTAGCTGTACTCTAACTATCTCCAAAAACAAGTGGAATATACCAAATCGACCATCTTAGTCCAAGGATTCCATCCCTGTAGACAGTTCGTCAAACGGACATCCGGTTCACAAGATATGGCCCTTTAACTGTTTCTAGGTCAAGTTGGGCTCAGGGCCGGTATGACTTGGTCAGACTCAACATGCCTGACCCGGTCTGGGCTGGGCCATGGAGAGCTCGCCCTGGCTTGCAAGGGGGCAGCTCGCAAAGGGTGGCCTAGCCCGCCAAGGGGG
The DNA here is from genome assembly GCA_963277665.1 of Viscum album. Lineage (NCBI taxonomy): Eukaryota > Viridiplantae > Streptophyta > Magnoliopsida > Santalales > Viscaceae > Viscum > Viscum album. Next base: position 281,902,200 of record OY728151.1, on the reverse strand, counting down.
AAACCATCCATGGGTGGCCCGACCAGCAAGGGGGAGCGGCCCGGTGGCGTGCGGCCCACTGGGAAGGCAGCCCTACTACATGAGGCATGGCCATCAAGGGGTTGGCCGAACCGCATGAGGCGCGACCCTTAAGGGGGTGGCCTACTATCCACCCAAGTTGGCAAGGGGGGGCGTTTCCCCCCGGTATCCCAAATGGCCCGGAGGTCATTCGACTTTATGAAACGGTGGCGCCACGTGGGCTCCTCCTAGTCTCCACAAAACCCAATGTCTAGGCATGGGTCTTGCCTCCACCTTGGCTTCGGTCATGGCCCTCTGCTCACCGGTGGTGCACTAGTTACGCTGTCTCCCCTCTCGCCAGTGACACACTGGTTGCGCCGACTCCCCTTCCTCGACTGGCCTCCTTCTCCGACCACCATGGCTAACGAGCCGCAACCCCTTTCTCACCAGCAGCATGCCGCACCTCCTCTGCAACCATCCAGTTTTGGCTGCTTTAATGATCACCGCAACTTAGTGTCGTGGACTCCTCTTGTGGTGTGCATCGGCGCACCACCTTCTTTGTAGCCGTTCGGTTCCGTCATGCCAGTGGTCTTCCACGGAGGGCGCAAGGGTAGAAAAGTAGTGGAGGGTTTGGGTCGGGTTCATTATGCCTGCACCATCCGTGTTATCTTGTAATCATGTTGGAGGATTTAAGGGTTCAATAAAATTCAATTTAAATAAACATGAATCAACTGCCTACCTTGAGATTGTTGGATATCCTTCGCTGCTTGAGTAAGGGTTGGTGTTAGTCGGTCGGTGGTGCTTGTCATCTCCCATTAGAACCGGCTCTGTCCTACAAGGTTGGTGTCTCATCACTTTACTAGCACTTCATTGCTTTGTGAAGCAGTGCCAATACCTCCCCCAAGATCATTATAAATTGGAGAGGAGGAGGGTAAGTAATGACATTAAAAATTAATAGGGTCTCATTAATTAGGAACCTTCCCAATTCCCCAATAACGTCATTACTTAATATTGAAAGGTCAATCCATTTATTGTCTTGACACATTGCTGGTCCCATGTTGCAGTTTGTCCGATGGAGGAAAAGAAAGAAAAATAAAAAATTAACTAAGTTCTTTTTATTATTCTTTAAAAAGTCCCAAAACATAACTTTTTCTCTATACCTACTTCTGTGAATGTGAAGTCTCCCTTAAGAGAATCTTGGCACTGCGTATTCAATCGTGCCCTCAGATTTATAATCTGAGCATTTGTTCAATAGTTAGAAAACACCGTTCGCGCATTTACTGAATGTACCTAAAAAATTGAAAAAAATCATTCCGGGCACACCGGGCCTCAGAATCATGTGCCGTCAATTTTTAAATACTTATAATAATTCCATATAATTAAAAAAATTACATGGAAAATCGGATTCCTTACAAAATAATCCCTGATGAACATATAAACCTTCTCTAAGTGTATAAACTCTATAGATTGGCCAGATCTCAGTGTTTGATGGAAAAATCAATCAAAGAATATAGTATAGAAGTCCACATGGACCATCCCATAATGATTACTAGATTGGGTGGTCACATCCCAAAAACACCTGGAATAATCACACAACATGTAGGTGGTGATATTGAACCTCCTCTCTATAAGATTCTCTAGATGATCAAATATTGATAAAATGTCTTTTATCCATGAATCTAAAGCATGAGGAACTCCATCTACCGAGAATATGGTTGGATGATACTCCTGGAACTCATGAGACAAATAAAAAATCATAGGTGTAGGTCGGGGAGCACACTTCATTGACTGTATCAAGCATAGGAAACTCTCTCTAAGATGAGTGTGAGTGCCTAATTTATGAATAGTAAGTGGTTCTGCAAGTAGAACTACTGGAGGTATCACTGGTAGCTCAGATCCCACTACCTCCAAAGCATGGTTTTCACCACCCTCCTGGTTAAAAACATGAGGATGTAATGGTGTCCTAACTCTATAAAATTAAAAGTACATTCCTTAGAAATAAATTAAAAAAGAGATACTATCACTAATGGAAGAGGAACAAAAAAAGTGTTCACTAACCTAAATACCCTAATTAAAAGGCCAGGGTATTGGTAAGTGTTTATGTTTTGATTTATTGGGGTTCTGGTATATGGTGGGTCCATAGAAATTTAAAGAGGTAAACACACTTTAAATTGTACTTGGCCTTATCGTTTACAAGAATCTATATAATTTAAAATTAAAATTTATTGTTTAAGTTCATATGTGTATATATACGTAATACAATTTCAATTAAATGTATTTTCATTCCCAGTTTATAAAGGCCTATAATCTTTATAAATTAAAAGAGGCAGCCATTAAATTTCAACCGTCCCCATTACATTCGGTCTCAGGATTTAATGGGTAAAATACAGTGGCTCAATTCTATTAATTAACCATTCCAACTTCTGAAGGCCCATACACGTTATAAATTATTATTGTTTTTCTTATAATTATATACAAAAACCAACTCATGTAAGCAATGTTACATAACTTACATGGGTCGAAATTGGATATTTAAGATACCACCGTCAATATACATGGGAAAACACCCTTAGGATGATGATGTCAGTTTAAAGAAACAATTTCCTTTCATGTAGAATATGTTAGTAACACAGGTATATATAAAAACCATGAAACACTCAACAATCACGGGAAAGATAAACAAATAATGTAGTTAAAATGAAAATACATCGAATAGAATATGCATGGAATGTGAATTATTATGTGACAATAATGATTCCTATATCAATTATCCATTCCATAATAGTATAATGGAGAATATCCATAAATAATAATAATTACCACAATTAATATGTATCACCCAATGATGAAAGTATATAAAGTGTAATAAGCAGAATATAGAACAAAAATTCCTCTTTTTCTTGCAACTAAATGTTTACCCTATATTTGGGTTAGCGACTCCTAGGCACAACTTATTAACAAGTTTAAATATGATTGTAATCTCTTTTATACCATCCAAAAATAGTTTGGAAAGAAAACAAATTCTCTGATACCACTTTGTGATGTCTCAGAACGAGTTCACTCCCATGTAACCAAACCCAATGGGCCACATGGCCTCAAGCACACCTCCCCATATGCCTTAGGCTATCAAACAGAAAATAAGTTCTAGGGTGTGTCTGTGGGGATTCTATTACCTCATTTTATAGTGCAAAATAGTGTTGAATCATATAGATAAACAATATAGGTGTAATAATAATGAATAAGGCAATGAAAAAATAATAAGCATATAATTAATAAATAATCAGCATAAGATGAAAAATAGATCATATACAAAATAAGATGTAATTTAATGTATCTAAAAAAGGAAAAAAACAAGTATACATGGAAGCAAGAAGTCAGTAAAACAGATAAAACAAAAAACAAAAAGATAAAAAATATATCCAATCATCCGAAGAACTAACCCAGTCATATTCTACCAAGATCCCATACTAAAGTAATATATCAGGTTTCTAATGTGGGATGCTTACCTTTGTCCACACCTGAGATCATATAATTTTCCTAGGTACCAATGATTGTTCAGATAGTATGTCCGATAAATCTCAGTGGGCCATCGAAAACAATGTTTATAAAATCTAGTATGCAAATATAAACTGAAATAGTGTGCAAGTATATATAAAATTAAAGAAGTTCTAAAATAAATAACCCATACATGTTTTAGCCTCAACTAGAAATGCCTCTGAACAATTGATCATTTAATTATTCATTTTATTACAATTAAGTTTATAATAAGGAGTTCATATAGAATAGGAATCACTAGTACTATAATATGAAAATAATAATAATAGAGGATCCAAGGAGAAACCAAGACATCCTTAACCTAAGGGTCTGATCCATCTTGTATTTTAAACTCATAAAGTCTAGATATATGGGGTGTGAGTGTAATAAAATTGGTACACCCAAGGCATTCTACTATAGAAGATTCTAACAGAGTCCATGGAGCTCATCCATACTAATCTCGAGCTAAGCATGATTAGTCCCAAAGGGGGGAATCCATGGAACCACATTCCAGAAGATATCAAGATGAATCGATGGAGTTTATCCAATGAATTCTAATATCCAAAAAATCATCAAGTGAATCATCACTTCAATGCGGAGGCATACACATAATATGAAAAATAATAGATTTTGTGGTGGGTATCTCCCACGATATTCGGCTCAATGAATCAGAATGTAGTTCTTCGAGTGATCAAGGAATTCACTTAGGAATCCAAGTATGGATTTAATTTTACATTTCCTATAAAGATAAAAATGCCCAAAAGAAGTAGTCACCTTATAAACATTTCATTTATTTACATATTTTGTGATAGGCCATGTAATACTCATGCCAATTTTAGTTCATTAGGTTCATTCAATTACCATACATCATATGTAACCAGTTAAATTAATGGTATGAAAATAATTATGAATTGAAATACAAAAGGTAGGGAACATGTGATATCTATATAGATATACTTTCATTTTTAACAAGTTATAATATATTTTCTTAAATCAAGAACTAACCTTATCAAATTTCAAGTAGATAACACCTAAAAGATCTACCCATAAATCTCAAGATAGGTCACCAAAGGCATAAATGATGAATTGACACTAATTGGGTGGTCCAAATTGAGGTCTCAACCTATAACGGTGTCAAACAACACTGGGGCCAAAGCTTTCAATTTAGTCGACTGAATTTAAGGAAAATGTATTTAAGGAGTAATTCCTGGTGAAACTAATGTGTGTATAGTAAAAACAATTTTTAAATGGAGATACTCCGAGGGATAAGTAATAAACCACATAACTTATTCCATTAGTAGATTCCTTTTCCAATATCATCCAATAGTTTTTCCTGGATTGGACGAAAACTCCAAAACGAATGGACAACCAGAAAATAGAAAATATGATATCACATTAAAATATAATCACTGATAGAAATAAGAATTATTACAGGAGAATAAGGAGTGGATCACTCCCTAAGAGTAATTCAACATGATGAATGGATCTTGATTCCATGGTCAGATGGAGAATTTATCCAAGAACCCTGGTGAGGAGGCTTGAGGATACTTCAATGGGAGAAAAAGATGGTTCTGTGTCCATTGGTAATAAAATAGAAAGAAGGGGATTTATGTTATAAAAATATAATGTATAAATTATAATTTTACCACTATTTTAAAGGGACCATAGTTTTTTTGCACGATTCGCCAAACCATATGCCAACTATGCATGGATTACTATCCAAGGAAGGGGATCACATGGTTCATGTGCATGATTTTAGAAACACTGCACAAACTATGATATTATACTCTATTAAAGTTTGTAGTTTTCTCACACAGTCATGTGTCCTAGGTCTCATGGTTATGAAAAAACGTTCATCCATAGTTAGTTCACTGAATGAACTTGCATTATTTCATTAAACTGTGTGGACTGGGCTGCATAGTTTCTACTAACTATGCAGTCCATCTATTTCCTCCTCCAATCTAGGATTTAGGCTCCGAACAAACCTTGGACACCTTTTTTTCTTCCAAGATGTCATTAGGTACTTCAATTAGGATAAAAACAAGGAGTTAAATCAAAATTAAAAGGATCCCTACCTCAAAGAAAAACTTGTTTCTTACACTTATATTATTTGATTACTTTATGATTTTTGTCTTATGGACTTCCATACATTATTCCATGACTCACTATTATGATCTTTTATATACACGATATGTTTTTAAATGTTAATATCATTTTATCATACCCTTATGCTCATGTTATGTTTATGTGATCATTAATATCTCTTTTTACCCTCATTGAATATTTGAGCTTAGCCTTTTATATGTTTCCTTTTCCTATGGTTATAGAGAATGGTAATAATTATTATCTTTCTGAGAAGGGTTCTAGTTATGAAGTACTAAGTGAGATATGATGTAGATATATTATGATCAAATTATTTATTTATCCAAGTTTCCAAAGATACTATACCTATATGATTATGAAGTGTATAATTTTGTTATGTATAGAATATTGATTAAAAAGATGTAATATCTATGTATGAAAATTATGGGTCACTATAGTTAAAAAGGAATATTATTTAAAATAATTTCATTTTTCTATATATTATGTATTTTTATCTTAATAAATTAAATAAAAAGCTTTTAAAATATTATTATAACTATAATTTTCAGTGTAAAAACTAATATATTAACAATCATTTAATTAGTAATTAATATGAAATAAGATTAAGAATACTTAAAGTATATAAAGTCATTTTCCTCAATAAAAGTAGTTTTTCATTATATTATATGAATAAATTTAAATATTTAAATCCTAAATTTTAGAATTTTATGTTGATAATGATAACATAATTTTTATATTCATAATTTAAAAATTATATTAGGGTGAGTTTTTGGAATTTTTTAGAAAAGTTTTATTTTCATGTCAATAGTACAAAATATAGTTTTTACAAATACCACAAATTTTATGACATCATCATGATATAATCATGAATTAAGAATTTATGAAACCTATTTCTAGAAAAATGTATTTATTTATTGTGTAAAATGATTAGTTTTTAAAATAATTTTTTCAATTTCAAAACCTATGATCGACATTTTACTACCAAATTTATATTTTATTCTAATAAAAAAATATTTTTTGTCCTTTTCCTTTAATTATGTCTTCACAATATTCCATTCAATTATAGAATGGTATTAAAACCAAATTACGCTCTTTTACTTTATCAGAAACTAATAAATTTTATGGTTATTAATTTTATTTATAATCTCTTGCATAAATAAGTATCCAAATGTGAAAAAATAAAATTTTCAAAAAATTATTTTTATTGCATTTTTCATGCTAAAATTGAAGTTAAATTGTATCAACTTTAGAAATATAATTAAATAAAATGAAATTCATGTTTCAAATTACAATAATTAAAATTATTCAAGATATTTAATTTAACTATAGAGTATAAAAATATTACCAAGCTAAAAATTAGTTGGCATACTTAATGTTAAAATTAGATAAATAAGTTAAATCAAGGGGAGAAGTCTCAAAATACCACAAAAAATCTTCTCTAAATGGTAGGATGATGGATTTAATGACCTTAAATTAGCCTATCATCACCGACTATAATTTTTTATCAAATTTTATTGAACATGATAAACCTTTTAATATTTATTGTCACACCCCGACCTGAGATACTACTTTATTTTACCCTTTTCTTAGTCGTGGATCTCTTGGTTGAGATTTGGGTTTGAGTCCCGATAATTTTTTTTTAGTTTTTTAAAAGTTTAGTTGGGTTTTTCTGGTATAACATTGTTACCACACAATTATTAGTAACCGTGCGGCACAATCATTCCATAGGTGCATGTTGGATAGAACTGACAGCACATCTAGTGCACAACCATGAGATTAGCCCCAGGTAACCATGCACCATTTCGTTCAAGGATATAGGGGTCCGCACAATTACTGTACGGTTTGGAAAACTATATAGTCATACCAGGTAATTAAAATCATGAAATTGATTTTACCCACTATCCTCCCTTTAAACCTAACTCACACCACTCTCATCCCCTTCATTATTGGCATAGTAAGGGGTCTCAATACCCCTTCTCCCTTGTATATCCTCCATACATGGTGCTTCCCCTTCAAATAAATGGTGAGTTTTAGGGGTTTTGGGTTGCTTTGTCTCCTTTATCTCTTCCCCCTCTTTTTATTAGTTTTTCTTTGGTTATCCCTCTCTTGGTGGGACCCTAATGCCAGGATTTGTGTGTTGTCTTGTTTTTCTTCAATTCTAGGGTGGTGATTTGTTCTTAAAGGCATAATATTCAATATTTAATGGTTTTTTCTCCTTTTCACTCAACTAGTAGGTGTTTCCATTCATTTTCTTCCAAGTTCAATCCATTTGAGGCTTGCTATTTCTTAACTAATTATTAAATCATGTTTCACACAATTATTATATTCATAGTTAGTTCATGGTAGTGTTTTTAAGTTGATAGGTTTTTCTTAAAATAGGATTTTACATGTATATTAGTTTATTCCCATGTGTATTTGTGCCATTGGTGTTTGATAAAATTTATATTTAACTTTGGGTGAAATTTGATGGTTGTGTGTGGTTTTCCAATTGTAAGTTCTTTGTTAAATTTATTTGGATCATTTTTTGGATTTTATATCTGAAACATTGTGATTTACTTTTATTTTGTTGGGAACATGATTTGAGAATAGATTCTTGGTTTGGGAAATTGTGTTGTATTTTATAAATGAGTGAAATGGATGGATTTGGGATGAAAGAAAATGGTGGTTTTATGAAAATGGGTTTGAATTTTTTGATTGGTTTTATAGTGTTCCATTGGATGAAGGAACATCCATGGGTGCACTAGGTGCTCACATGGATGTGAAATTAAATAAATATGACACTCTAGAGATATCCCCCCTCAAGAACACCCCTTCTCCCTTTTATTTCCTAAAATGGTTCCAGGTTTTCCAAAATGGGGGAAGTGGTGTCTCTTGTGTTTTAAATTAGTTCCAAATGTGTTCCTAATGTTTTGTACCAGTTTGTATTAAAACATTCTTGGGTGAGTGGTTAGAAGCTATGGTCTATTTGGAATTTAAAAAAGACAGTTGTATTGAAAGTATTTTGAAAGCATGTTTGGATCATTTATATACTTTTGTGTTTTAACTTGGATTTAAAATAAACTTGGGAACATTTTGGTGAATGCTTGGTATAAAGGCTCGTTTGGACATGTGAAGATAAATATGATGTTTGATGTTTTTTTAGTAATGGTTTATAAGTGTTTTTTGGTAAGTGGATGAATGTTGTGAAGCTAAAGGCCAGATTGGAATTTTAAAATGGCTCTTTGGAAAACCCCTATTGAGTTAGGTCTCCTACCTCATCAAATTATCATGATATGGGAGGGTCCTTGATATGAGACTTCCTTTCTATGATAATTATTTTAAGGAAAGGGACTAACCATGAGGTGGATAGGGGGTTCCAGATTGTGTGGTGTGTTTGGTTATATATATTCAGATTATTTTTTTAATTTTATGGCACAAACCCATGTGAAACTTAACATGTAAAACTAGCTTAGAAAAGAGGAATTTTGAGAATTTTTGGTTCACTACTCAAGGTTATTGTAATATGTAGTGGCCCATAGTAGGTGGATACATGGGTTTATTTCCATGGGATTGGGCCCCTCAAACAGTCCAGTTTGGGTGATGGTCAGGAATTAGGGTATTATGATGTCATTAATTAGAGCATGCATTTAGGATGAGTCACATGTATTTTATGTTCTGGTTCTCCTTTGAGTTCCTAGGATATGTCGTTTTCTCCCATTACGAGTACCAAGGGAGTTTTTCCATCATTGTATAGAATCTTATTCTCTGTACCTGGTTTGGTTTTTATTTGGAAAACAATGAATCTTTTGTTGGTTCAAAAGGATTTCTATGTAGTTGTTTGGAAATAGATTCACATGTCCCCTTATTACTTCTTGTTCCTTGTTTTAAATTATGAGGCAAACATATCATGTTTGTTTTAGAATTCAAAGTTTGTAAGAAAATCTTTTTTTTATAAATTTATTTCAAACTAGTATTAATGGAATGTTTTTGGGAAGGAATGGTATTGATTCTTTTGTGGTTTCCTACTGAGTTATAAGTTCACACCCTACTTGTACAACTTGGTGCTTGTAGGCCTGATCTATTTAGCAGATTTAGTTTCTTTGTTCATGTTATCCTATTTAAGCTGAACGGTGTTGGAGCATGGTTGGTACTGTGGTTGGGGGTGACCAAAGGGTCACATGGAGATCATATGATAGAGGTTCAGTTTTTTCATATTAGTCCATGTTCTGTATTTTATTTTTCATCATGCTGATTTGTATCTTATATTTAAGTCTATTTATATTATTTTATGAGTTTAAATTGTTGGCTATATGTGTGTTCTATCTTATTTATTAGATCTTGGTATCTTTGGGATTAAATCATTCACAATTTTATGTTTTGATGCCCGACACTAGTTTCCATCCTATAAGGATAAGGAACACATTTCGGGCCATGCCACAGATCGGGTCGAGTACCAAGTCAGATGGATACCTTGCTTGGTTCATGAAAAAATTGTATCAATGAAGGCCCTTGTTATTTTTGTTGTCCTGTAAGTGTAGATTAGAACTTTCGGGACTCAGGGGTAGGTGAGGGAATGACATCAAGAACCCTTTCTTATTCTAAAACTCAAGTTTCTGAGGGTATTTCAATATTTTATTCTTCTTCCATGGGATGTTTTGGATCGAGTGATTAGAATACAGGTGAACCAGTGTCATGTTGTCGCCTCACACGGATTAGTGACCCATGTGGAGTCAAAGTGCTCAGGTCAATAACTTGTTTGTGTTATGCCTTACTTGGGGAATATCCCACTACCATGTCACCAATTTAGGTAGAGGCACTAGTTCCTCATTCTATTAGTTCATTGTTGGTTGTGTTTATTTTTGGTTTTGGATGGTGTAAGCATACATTTAAAATGAAATTATATTTTTAAATAGAAAATATATTAAAAATGGAAGTTATTTTCTTTAAATGGTTTTAAATTTGTAAAGTGGTTTTTAAAATTGAAATCATTTTGGGTTTGAGATTATCGATTGGGTGTGACCCTTGTTGCAACTTATAAATGTTTTCTTGTGTGTAGGGTATATACGGAAAGTGCGTGGGGGAACTTGTTCATGGATGGTGTGGATGGAAATGGATAGGTGAACATGTAATAGTTCATAGGATTCCATGGGTGGTATTTTGGAATTAAAAGTTCGAATTGATTTTCTAAAATGGATTTTAATGAGAATATGATCTTGAGAATTTTCCTTGTAAGAAGGTAGTTTTAAATTTTTTAAAAAGATGTTCTTGTTTTGAAAAGGGAAAATATTTTTGGGAATTGAATTGGGTTTAAAAAAATTGTTTTAGTATTTTGAAAGTGACTTGGAAATGTGTAGATTTTGAAGATTAATATGAAATGGGATTTTTAATGGATGTTTTTGGTTGCGCTTGAGCTTTTTGGCTTCCAAACCGATTTTTTTGAGCTTGAGGTGTTTATTTTGAATGTGTTTTGGGCTTGAGGCTGGATTCAGTTTGTGTTCTTCATGTTGCTAAGGATGTTTCAACCAAAAAGTCTACAAAAGTTTTTAATAAGATATTCCCAATTATGGTTATTATCGAGTGTTGTATGTTTATCAAGGTGATCGAGATCCTTTAGAGGCAGTCATATGGTTTGTGGAAGTAGAACGTGTCTTCGGGTTGTTGGGAACTCCTGGGGTTGATAGAGTTCATTTTGTCTCAGGTTTGTTGGAGGGTCCATCCTTGGAAGATTGGGAATTGTTCCCCCTCTGTCAATATGAGTTGGGATGTCATGGGTAATGTCCGAGGGCCCCTTCTACCATTGGATCATACCTATGGTGGTGAAGTTGAGGGAGGTGGCATAATTTTTGGATGTTTGGCTCGGCCAACAGTCAATAAGTGTTTATGATGAGTTTCATTAGTGTCGTTATTCTAGTCATTATAAATCATCATATCTTATCCCCTCTGAAGCCATTCCATCATTGTGGCCATTCGGGTCACAGGGTAAAGTTCTGTAGGAAGCACCTATCAAAGAAGGAGTTGGGACTAGAGGATGCTAATGTTTGAATATGAGGTAGGATACACTTCAGCCATCAGAGCCCCATCCATAGGTCTCATGTTGAAGCTCACGCACAGTTAGAAGTTTCGAAGGGTGTTTGAAACCTTTCCCTAGTTTTCATTTTGACGAGCTCATTCTACGGCAATCCAAGTAGCCAAGTCTGCTCCAAATGTGGATTTAAAATCATTTTTATTCCTTGAGGGTTATTGGGCCTATGAATGAACTGACCCATTCTAGTTTTGGGTTTAGATTGAGCTGTGTTCATTAAGAATATGTTTGGGTTTGTGGAGTTTATTGGTGGTGTTTATGGACCCTTTCTTAGTTCGAGTTCCTTTTTGTGAGTTTTATTCTAGTGTTGAGAAGTCATCTAGGGTGAATAGTTCTCAATTCCGATGATGTTTTTTTCACCCTTGTATGGAGGGTTTAGGTTCTTATAGATTATTTCTATATTCTAGTGTCCTGGCATATGAAGTTTCCACATAATAATTTTAATTCTGGTGGTGGAGTTGTTCTGTTATCATTGTGAAAGTGGGTTGAGTTCGGGCTAGGAATTCCCTAGATCCTTATTGTAGTGAGGGTTTTATTTGGTTTGTGTGGGAGGTGTTGAACTAATTTCACATCCTTGGGGTACATAGTCTTTTTGTATTAATATTTTCTTTTATGTTTTAGGGGGGTTTGTTCAGTTTATATGGGGGAATTAAATTAGTTTGTTTTGGGAGTTCCCATGTAGGTCCCCCTCTCTCGGGGTAGGTGTGTTTGGGATCAGATCCTCGTGTTAGTGGAATTATTATGGTGGGGAGAACCTTTCTATGTCCTCCCCTAAATCTTGGGCTTAACTTTATTCTTAAATTGGTCAGGTGTAACCTGTGGGGAGTAAGTTCATACAAAGATTCACAATTTCCTTGGTTTTGTCTGGTTATGGACTCATGTTTTGGTTAACTATTAGTTTGGTTTAGCTTTGTTACATTCTGGGTGAATAAAGTATCTATGCTGGGGAAAAATTTCACACCCAACATCATTTACTCCTTTATTTTAGCCTTTTATTTGTCTTAGATATATTGTTTTAGGTTTTGGTTTGAGTCTTAGTTTATTTTTTTAGTTTTTTAATGGTTCGGGTGGTTTTTTGAAGTGGAACACGATTGCCACATGGTTAGTAGTAACTATGAGGCCCGGTCATGTGGAAAGTGCATGTTGGATAGAACTGACTGCATGTCTAGTGAATGGGCATGTGGTTGGTCCCAGGTAACCATGTACGTTTTCTTTTATGGATAGATGGGTCCTCACAGTTATCATACAGTTTGGAAAACCGTACAGCCAAACAGTGCAGTCGTGTCGGGTCCTTAAAAACCTGAAATTAGTTTTCCCCTCTCTTATCCCTTTAACCCTAACTCGATACCCTCTCCTCCCCTTCATTTTTTGTGCACTAGGGGTTCCCAAGATCCCTTCTACCTTGTCCCTCCTACCTCCATGGTTCTTCCCCTTCAAATCCAAGGTGTGTTTTAGGTGTTTGGGTAGTTTTATCTACTTTCTCTCTACCTCTCCTATTTTTCTTGGTTTCTATTTTGTTAGACATATCTTTGTAGAACCCTAATGTCAGGGTTTGTGTGTTGGCTTGTGTTAATTTTATTATCAGGTGGAAGTTTGTTTTTAGAGGCCTCATCTTCTGTCTTCAAGGGTTTCATCACTTTCTCACTCAATTGGTAGGTGTTTCCCTGCATTTTCTTCCAACTTCAATCCATATAAGGATTAGAATTTATTAATTAATTATTAAAACATGTTTTTTACATTTATTATATCCATATTTAGTACATGGTAGTGTTTTTGAATTTGTTAGTTTTTGCTAAAAATAGTGTTTTACATGAATTTTGGTTTATGAGCATGTGGGTTTGTGTCATAGGTGTTTGATAAAATGTCTATTGAACTTTGGGTGAAATTGGATTGTTGTGCGAGGTTTTCCAATTTGAAGTGTTCTGTTAAATTTGATTTGGATCACATTTGGGATTTTTTATGTGAAACATGGTAATTTCCATTGATTTGGTTCAAAAATGGATTTGAGATGTTCTTATTACTTTGTGAACTTATGTTGTATTTTATAAATGATTGAAATGGATGGATTTGGGTTGAAAAAAATGATGGTTTTATGAAAATGGGTTTTGAATGTTTTTATTAGTTTTAGAGTGTTCCATTGGATGAAGGCACTTCCATGGGTGCACATGGTACACACATGGATGTGAAATAAAATCAAGATCACACTCTAGAGGTATCCCCCCTCAAGAACACCCCTTCTCCCCTTTGTATCCTAAAATGGTCTCATGTTTTTCAAAATGGGGGAAGTGGTTTCTCTTTTGTTTCAAAGTGGTTCCAAATGTGTTCCTCATGGTTTGTCCTGGTTGGCCTTGAAACATGCTTGGTTGAGTGGTTATAAGTCATGGACTGTTTGGTGTTTGCAAAAGAGAGTTGGCTGGTAAGTAGTTTGAGAGCCAGTTTGGCACTTTTTTATGCTTTGTGTGTATTAACATGGATTTAACATGAACTTGGCCACATTTTGGTGAATGATTGGTCTAAAGGACCATTTCATCACATTAATATAAAGGTTTTGTATGATGTTTATTTGGCAATGGTTTCTATGTTTTTTTGGTTAATGATTGAATGTTGTGAAGATAAAGGAATATTTTCCATTTTGAAATGGATATTTGGAAAACACGCCTTGAGATAGGTCTCCCTCCTCATCAAATGGTTATGATATGAGTGGGTCCTTATTATGGGACCTCCTTTGTATGATAATTATTTTCAGGCAATGGAATAACCTTGAGGTGGTCCAGGTGGTGAAAGATTGGGTGATGTGTTTGGTTATATATATTTGGATTATTGATTGAATTGTATAGAACACCCCCCATGTAAAACATGACATGAGAACCAATCATAGAAAAGTGTAATTCTGAGAATGTTTGATGCACTAGTCTAGTTTATTGTACTATCTAGTGGCACGGAGTAGGTGGATACTTGAGGTTATTGCTATGGGATCAGGCCCCTCGACAAGGCCATGTAGGGAGATGGTCAGGTGTCTGGTAATTATGATGTAATCAAGTAGGGAATTACTTTAGGTTGACTCACATGTATAGTATGTTCTGGTTCTCCTATATATTCTTAGGATCGTTCATGTTCTCTCGTTACAAGTACCACTAGGACCGTTTCCCTCGTTGTGTAGAATATTGTTCTCTGTACCAAGTTTGGTTTTTATTTAGAAAACTATGAATATGCGGTTAGTTAAAAAGGATTTCTAGGTAGATGTTTTTAATGATAAAGCACAAATCCACTTATTCTTGACTGTGCCATGTTTTAAAATATTAGGGAAGCCATTCATTTTTGTTTTCTTAAATGAAAATTATGCGTAAAAACTATTATTTATAAATTTATTTCAAACCAGTATTATTGGATTTTTCTGGGAAAGGAATGGAATGTATTATTTTTTTTATTTCTTATTATGCTATAATATCACACCCTACTTGTACTACTCAATTCCGGTAGGACATAGCTATTTTGTAGGTTCAGTTTCTTTGTTCAGGTTAATAAGGCCCCGACCTTAAACCTCACATAAAATTGAATTAAATGAATAATTCACATTGAGGATCCTTTCAGGTTTAGAGTTTTAGAGAATTAGGTCATAACTATTACATCTCAAAAGATTACATAGTAGACACTTCTACTAAGTTTCCATAAAATAAAAAAACACATAAAAAAACATGTCTAGTTCAATGATTTAGATAGCATGTCTTTCCTTGATCCAATACTTGACCCTATTCATCTTTAAGTCCTGTGGAAAACATTTCAAAAACTTGGGATGAGCATAGAAATCCTAGTAGAGGATACAAAAAGAAGAAAAACTGTTAGTTTTTCAAAACAACAAGTAAACCATGAATACTTTACCAATGTAAATACTTTTCACCTTTATGAAGTAGTAAAAACTCTTCACGAACTAAAAGACCATTACATACCCTTTTGTAACAAAAAGATTACCATAAAACCCGTATAAAGAACACATAACATATAAAGGTAACTTGGGACATAAACATACTTAAATGGAATAACCATACTGTCGACTTCCACACATACTTAATGGAATAGCCATACGGCCGACTTCTATACATACTTAATGGAATATCCATACGGCTGACTTCCATACATACTTAATGGAATAGCCATACGACCGAATTCTATACCCAATGCATTGGAGGTTATAATGTAACCACCAGTCCTAGTATTCACAACACCACCCATCATATGGTTTATCACTTAACCACCCAAAAAATGTCCAAGTACCATTACAAAATCATAATACATAAAACAATTATAAATGAAAGAAAACATTTCCATATTTCAATCACAATATATCACTTAAATATATTGACTTAACAAATCCATTATCAAAACCATTTTTAATACCAAAATACATAAAAGAGTATATGGTATTTATTTACTTTTTAAAAAATATTACGGCTTGTTGGGGAAGCCAAAGATCAAAGAATAATCATGGAATCAGAAAGATCGTCGTCACCACGTACGTTAAAAGAAACATTCTTTTTTTCATTTAGTAAAATGATTCGTATAAAAAAAGATTCCTTTTGAATTAAAGTCAAAGTCAAAGGAATTTATACACTCTATAAATAATTTTTTGTATAAACAAAATATGCCTCAATGAAAAGATATTGAGACGAAGTCCCTTACAAAGACGGTATCCTTAGATTAAGGATAAATCAATTACATAATTATGTGTGACAAACGAATACACCAAATATAAGTGGATATTAAGTGTAAAACAATCAGATTTCATTCACAAATATTCATATAATGACATATTCAATGAGTAAAAGTTTACCCCAAAGAATAAAAATTGGGTTAAGAAGTTCCCTTGCAAAAATTCGACAGCCTAACGGCGTCACTTCACAATTCAGAAAATGAGTTGATGAGAGATAAAAATGGTATCTCATCACTTGGACATAAAATTTACATCAATAAGGATATAGAAGAACAAATACCAACATAATAGTATGTGAATTAAAATACATAACAAAAGAAGTCTTTTAGAAAGAGGAGGGTGAAAGGTTCCTTTACCGACTTGGGTAACTTTCGAAATGTACACCCCATGGAAGAAGGGTCATACAATGAAGACGTAAATACCCATAAATGAAATTATATTAAACAAAGAGTAGAATAATGGGAATTACATACACCACTCAAAGTAAATGGTGGCAAATGTAGCATAAATGTCACGGGAATGAAAGTGAGATGAAAAACCCCTTACGAAAACTCGGCAGCCTAACGGCGCTACTTAAAACTTAAAAAAATGGTTTGCTGAGATCAAATAGGGTCTATAATCATATGAACATAAAAATTAAAATAATAGGAATATAAAATAACATCCCCAAACATAATAAAGATGAGATTAAAGGAAATTACATAAAAGAGAGTGCTTAAAAAGAAAGAGAGAGGTAGGATCCCTTACCTCGTATCTGACTTAACTCAATCGCTCTTTAATATCCTGAATAATAAACTTGAGTTAATTTATACTTGATTAAGAACCTTTTTCAAGTTCATTATTCTTTTTATATCAGTTAATACCATGTCATGAACACTATGTAATTATTTATGTTAATAACGGTCGTTTTATCGATCATAGCTACTTGAGTCAAAAATAAACTCTTTATAATTACATGTTTGTTCATGGGGTAAAATATCCATTATATAAAAAATTATATTCATTATGTAGATATCATATATATAATATATATCCCTTATATACATGCATTTATAATATTACATAACATTTAGAGTTAAGAAATGAAATGCACCGTTCATGGAGACAGTAAGCCGTACGTACGCATGAACGCTACTTCCATTTCTATTTCATATTTAATGGAATTAAAACATAATGATAAATAATGGTATTATAATTCCAGTATATTATCATATATAATATCATTAAATATATCCTTTATATGTACCACATATGGTATTAACGAATCAAATCACTTTGAGGGGGCGGTAGTCCGCACTTCCTAAAATGAAGATATCGTGTTTACCCATAATGGAAACCATAAATGTATTCCATAAAAGAAACAATACAGAAGATTAAAGAAAACATTAACATATTATATATCATATATAAATATAGTGACATCTTAATGGCCACCTTTTAAGGTGTTAAAAGAATATTGAACAATCATCGTTTCGTGAGGCAGAAATTCACCATCCACAGAAATAGTATATTCTTTAACCATTAGATGTAGGTGTGTGTAAGTGTAGCTGGAATACTTCTTATAAAAACATCCTAATATATGGAAGATACTGTTTTTGTTACAAAATAAATTAATAAACAGAGTTTAGGGGGTTGGAGAAGAAAAATAAAACAAAAGAGCACACGTGAAGACGTTACCTTAAAATCGGATAACTCCCTTTGGTTTGAACCAAAAGGGTTTCTTGAAGAGCTTAATGCCTAAGGTAAGTCTTCTAGGATGAGGAGAGGGATTTGTAGAGACAAAATTATCAAATCTTGGCTGAGACAAAGGCTTGAGAGGTGTGGGTAAGGTGGTAGAGGTGGGGGCCTTTTATAAGCGGAGAGGAGGGGCACTCTTGGAAAGTCAAGAAAGGTTACATTATTTTCAAATGCGTTTCGGATTTTAAAGGTCCCACATAGATATATTTCAAGGATAAGGTGATAAGGGTTCTAAATCAACCCATACAATATGTTTTTGACATGTTTAGGTCTTATATTTTACATTATCTTTTCATTTTATTTAAATCGGTAAATAATGAGGTAATCGCTACTTCATCATGATGTCATAAATAATTTAATTTATTTAATGACTAAAAATTATAAAAAAAATACTATGATGTAGGAAATATATTTATCTTTCCAATTACTATTTATAGTAAAAAATATGACTTGTATAACCCCATGTAAAAATTGTTCTAGTAAAACAATACATGTTTGTGTCATTTTTACTTTTACTTTAAATAAAAGGCATAAATGTCATTATCTTACCCAAGTGGCTCCATGGGGACCCAAAAATCGACACATGGGTTGTCTTGGTCGGAAAAGACTCATACAATAGGGTTAGGACAAGTGTCAAGATATTTTCAAATTATTATAATATCATTTTTACCTTAAATCACACTAATTACCTTTAATCGAGATTAATAAAACTTAAAAGTTACTTTTCATCAAAAATTATTTTCATCTCATTGAACCACATTTTAATTAATAATGAAAATCATTTATATATCATTTTTGAAATTCAAATCACAAAAGTGGTAAAGTTCCATTTAAACAAAAAATCAGTTTTCGTAACTACCACTTTGTGGTTTCACTATTCATCAAAAATTAAGGTTTTTTAGAAAAATACCAAAAATTAACCCTAAGCTATTTTTGATATTCGAAATTCAAAAATGATTTCTATTTTACCAAATTAATAACATAGTAGTTTCGTTAATTGATTTTATAATTAAATCCCACTGTCAAATCAAATAGCGTGTTTTTAAGAAACAATATCTATCAAAAGATTGACACTCGTTTATGTCCAATCTCAAAGTGATACTAATTCCAATGACCAAAATTTGATTAAATGGTAAAAATATATTCTAATTTCACTTTAAAATTAATTAAAAAGACAATCTAATCATATAAATAAATTATATTAAAAATCGGTTTTTAATTAAAATACAACATTTTTCACTATCATTAAAAATGAACTTTATCGGACAAATACCAAAAATTTACACTAAGTAAATTTTGATGTCCCGATTCTAAATAAGAATTTTATTTTGTCAAATATAACACATAAAATTGTCAAAAAGTGTATTTAAAAGAGGTTCTCCATCAAAAGGTGGTTAATCGACCGTTTAAAGAATATTAGAATGTTTAAGCTTAAAATTTGGATTCATTCACATTTTTAATCCTCCAACATTTATTGTAAAAAGTAAAAATATTTGACAAACCTATATAATCATTTTGTAGTTAGTTATGTTCATTCCCGTCATTACAACGGCTAGGTGTTAAATACCATTTAAAATAAAATTATTTTATTATTAGAGTGCAATGTAAGATTTCAAAGGAACTCGTTGTTGCGTATTGGGAAAGCCATCGAGCATAGCGTTCCCTTTAAATTAATATTAAAATTTTATTCACAAATAGGAATAAATATAAAATTGTAATATTCTTTATTTACCTGGGGTGTTACATCCTTCCCCCCTTTTGGGAATTGCATCCTCACAATTTTAAAATTGGGATCGGAAAAATCATTGAAAGTCCCACATCGGAACAAGAGTCGGTAAAAAAATCACTTTAAAAGAAAGAAAGAGAAGTACAAAGGTCACTCGAGTTAACCCATACTAGGATTCCATGTAGGAAAACATGGATATGGAAGAAAAAGCAAAAGGTCATGTTCTGAGGGAGAGTGAGAGAAAACATGTTAGGGAAAAAGTTAACCATAATAAAATCACAAACTTGTGGTAGGTTAAACGGTATTCGATTCCCCAGTATGAAATGTTAATAGGCAACATTTTTATTTTAAGTTACTTTTCATTGAGAAATTTATTTTTTATCTTAAGGAAACATACTAACTTATCAAGTTGACTTTCAAATTTCACTACATTTCTTACACAAACTCATACTTTCCCCAATTGATGAGTATTTAAGAAGACTTGTTCACATTAAGAGTACTAAAATCAACATCTAGAGAATCACCTAATCCACAAAAGAGAACTGTATAATTCCCATGTCTTTAGACCTTAACCAAAACTAAAACCAAAAAGGTTAGTATGAGATCAGATAATACCAAAAATGGATAATCCTTTATAAAATGGAAATCTATTCTTAATCTCCAAAATTTGTCCAACAAGACCCAAAGTTCAACGAAGACCAAAAGTAAACCAAACTAATAATGAAACCCAAATATTTTAAGGATTTAATCACATAGTCTTCCAAGTTAAATCGTAACATTTATCTCCAAACAACATTAGTTGCTCTTAAAGTCTCGTATTGAAATGTAATTAACCTAATCACATATCCTCCATGAAAGGTTAATAATTTCCATAGATAACCTAAAATCAACTTAATCTTAATTCATAAAATCATCTAACTAAAAAGAATTAGTCAAACTAACCAGGGTCTTCATGTAGTCCAGTGGTAGGTGATAAATACCATTCACACTTTGGTTGTGGGTTCGATTCCCACAGTTTTGTCCGACGCGACGGGTTGTCACACAGTCTGCGTATTGTCCTTTTTTGAAACAATATAATTCTCAAATAATTCCACAAAAAGAGATAAAATCATCAAAAATAACCAAAACATAATTTAACCTCAATTTTATCTCATGCCTTTAACTTTCCATCATAACATATAGTAACCCATAATTACCTCAAAAGTAAGGATCATATAAACCCAAATGGTTCTTTATAACTATGTACACAAAAGAAAAGATAAGTATTCCTTGAATAAAATTTTCCTATATCAAACATCAGGGTTACACATACTATAAAAAAGTCTTCTAATGAAACCCCATCATCAAAATAGACTTAATAATCTTAAGAATTTCACCATAACTCTTGAAGCCCTTATATGTTGACTTCTTACTCATTCAATATTCTTCACGATCCATTAACCATTCCTTTACAACTTATTCTGAAATACTTCTTTCCTACAAACAAAATCATGAATCATATCCTAAGATTCCAAAATAGGAAAACAAAAGTTAAGAAATAATCCATACCTTTGATTGGTCATTGTCAGTTTCTTCATCCTCAATCGGAATGGCACTAGGTATTGGTAAACAAATATTTGTATGATCTTGGTGATCCCATTCCCGAAACATCTTCATAGGACATGTGTTTGCATAATGACCATGAACACCACATTTAAAAAATTCAATTGATCCCTCAGAAATAAAATCTTTCCCTTTCCTCAAGTCAACTGGATGCTTCCTTTTTTCCATGGAAGGTTCTTGCTTTATGACCTTCATTTCCACATCTATAGCATAGTTTTGTCCCTTTGAAACATTTTCCTAGGTATTTCTTTCCACATCTTTGACACATAGGTTTTTAAACACACTTACCTTTATAATTATTACCTGTAGTTCCGTAGGGATTTGTTTCTTGCATATATGATGACTTATAGAAATAACCAAGGTTTAGGTGGTCAATCATGACTCCAGATAGTTGGTTGAGGATAAACACAAGAGTTCTCATTGTAGCTCCCATATCATTCAGTTTCTTGCTCAGAAAACTGTCACAGTTTCCTTCACATCCACTGTTACTTTAGTGCTAGCTTGATCCAGCCATTTACTAAAACCAAAAAGGCAAGTGTGAGTATATTAACAAAACCATCCTGTACTAATGTGGAAGATAAAAAATAAGATATACTTACTCATTCACATTATCTAAAACTAGGACTCTTTCTGAAATCCTAACCATTATGGTAATGTCACTTATGCTTAGAGAATACCCTAACCTCTGAAGTTATCTAAACCGACCTCTGATACCAACTATAAGGTCCCGACCTTAAACCTTACTTAATACTGAATTAAATGAATAATTCACATTGAGGATCCTTTCCGGATTATAGTTTTAGAGAATTAGGTCCTAACTATTACATCTCAAAATATTACATAGTATAGACTTCTACTAAGCTTCCATAAAATAAAAAAACACTTAAAAGGAAACATGTATAGCTCCACGTTTTAGATTCCATGTCTTTCCTTGATCCCATCCTTGACCCTATTCATATTTAATTCCTGTGGAAAACATTTCAAAAACTTGGGATGAGCATAAAAAGCCCAGTAGAGGATACAAAAAGAAGGAAAACTGTTAGTTTTTCAAAACAACAAGTAAACCATGAATACTTTACCAAAGTAAATACTTTTCACCTTTATGAAGTAGTAAAAACTCTTCACTGAATAAAAGACCATTACTTACCCTTTTGTAACCAAAAGATTACCATAAAACCCGTATAAAGAACACATAACATATAAAGGTAACTTGGGACATAAACAACTTAAATGGAGTAACCATATGGTTGACTTCCACACATACTTAATGGAATAGCCATATGACCGACTTCCATACATACTTAATGGAATAGCCATACGGCCGACTTCCATACCCAATGCATTGGAGGTTATAACGTAACCACTCGTCCTGGTATTCACGACACCACCCGTCATATGGTTTATCACCTAACCACCCGAAAAATGTCCATGTACCATTACAAAATCATAATACATAAAAAAAATTATAAATGAAAGAAAACATTTCCATATTTCAATCACAATATATCACATAAATATATTGACTAAAAAAATCTATTATCAAAAACAATTTTAATACCAAAATACATAAAAGAGTATATGGTATTTATTTACTTTTTAAAAAATATTACGTCTTGTTGAGGAAGCCAAAGATCAAATAATACTCGCGGCGGCAGAAAGGTCGTTGTCACCGCGTAAGTTAAAAGAAACATACTTTTTGTCATTTAGTAAAATGTTTCATATAAAAAAAGATTCCTTTTGAATGAAAGTAAAAGTCAAAGGGGTTTATAAACTGTATAATGAAATTTTTGTATAAACAAAATATGCCTCAATGAAAAGAGATTGAGATGAAGTCCCTTACAAAGACAGTATCCTTAGATTAAGGATATATCAATTACATAATTATGTGTGCAGAAATAATACACCAAATATAAGTGGATATTAAGTGTAAAACAATCAGAGTTCATTCACACATATTCATAGAATGACATATTCAAGGAGTACAAGTTTACCCCAAAGAATCAAAATTGGGTTAAGAAGTTCCTTTGCAAAAATTCGACACCCTAACGACGTCACTTCAAAATTCAGAAAATGAGTTGATGAGAGATGAAAATGGTATCTCATCACTTGGAAATAAAATTTACATCAATAAGGATATAGATTAACATATCCCAACATAATATTATCGTGAATTAAAAGACATAACAAAATAAATCTATTAGAAAGAGGAGGGTGAAAGGTTCCCTTACCGACTTGGGTAACTTTCGAAACGTACACCCCACGAAAGAAGGGTCATACATTGAAGATGTAAATACCTATAAACGAAATTATATTACACAAATAGTAGAATAATGGGAATTACATACACCACTCAAAGGAAATGGTGGAAAACGTAGCATAAATGTCATGGGAATAAAAGTGAGATGAAAAATCCCTTACGAAAACTCGGCAGCCTAACGGCGCCACTAAAAACTTACAAAAATGGTTTGATGAGATCAAATAGGGTCTCTAATCATATGAACATAAAAATTAAAGTATGATGAATATAAAATAACATCCCCAAACATATGAAATACGAGCTTAAAGAAAATGACATAAAAGAGAGTGCTTAAAAAGAAAGAGAGAGGTATGATCCCTTACCTCGTATCCGAATTAACTTGATCGATCTTTAATCTCCTAAATAATAAACTTGAGTTAATTTATACGTGATTAAGAACCTTTTTAAAGTTAATTATTCCTTTTATATCAATTATTACCATGTAATGAACACTATGTAATTATTTATGTTAATAACGGCCGTTTTAATGATCATTGCTACTTGAGTCAAAAATAAACTCTTTATAATTACAAGTTTGTTCATGGGTTAAAATATAAATTATATACAGAATTATATTAATTATTTATATATAATATATATAATATATATCCATTATTTACATGCATTTATAATATTACATAACCTTTAGAGGTAAGAAATGAAATGCACCGTTCATGGAGACGGTAAGCCGTATGTACGCTTGAATGCTACTTCCATTTCTATTTCATATTTAATGGAATTAATACATAATGATACATAATAGTATTATAATTACATTGTGGTATCATATATAATATCATTAAATATATACTTTATACGTACCACATATGGTATTAACGAATCAAATCACTTTGAGGGGGCGGTAGTCCGCACTTCCTAAAATGAAGATATCGTGTTTACCCATAATGGAAACCATAAAGGTATGCCATAAATGAAAAATGCAGAAGCTTAAGGAAAAAATAAACATATTATATATCATATATATTAATATAGTGACATCTTAATGACCACCTTTGAAGGTGTTAAAATAATATTGAACAATCATCGTTTCTTGAGGCAGAAATTCACCATCCACAGAAACAGTATGTTATTTAACCATTATATGTAGGTGTGTGTATGTTTAGCTATAATACATATTATAAAAACATCCTAGTATATGTAAGGTACTTTTTTTGTTACAAAATAAATGAATAAGAAGAGTTTAGGGGGTTGGAGAAGCAAAATAAAACAAAAGAGCACAAGTGAAGATGTTACCTTAAAATCGGGTAACTCCATTTGGTTTGAACCGAAAGGCTTTCTTGATGAGCTTCCTTCCTATGGTAAGGCTTATAGGATGAGGATAGGGATGTGGAGAGACATAATTATCAGATCTTGGCTGATCCAAAGGCTTGAGAGGTGTGGGTAAGGTGGTAGAGGTGGGGTTCTTTTATAAGAGGAGAGGTGGGGCACTCTTGGAAAGTCAAGAAAGGTTACATTATTTTCAAATGGGTTTCTGATTTGAAAGGTCCCACATTGATATATTTCGTGGATAAGGTGATAAGGGTTATAAATACACCCATAAAATAGGTTTTTTACTTGTGTAGGTCTTAGATTTTACATTATATTTTCATTTTATTTAAATCGTTAAATAATGAGGTAATCGCTGCATCATCATGATGTCATAAATAAGTTTATTTATTTAATGACTAAAAATTACAAAAAAAATACTATGATGTAGGAAATATTTTTATTTTTCTAATTATCATTTATAGTCAAAAATATGACTTGTATAACCCCATGTAAAAATTGTTTTAGTAAAACAATACATGTTTGTGTCATTTTTACTTTTACTTTAAATAAATGTCATAAATGTCATTATCTTACCCAAGTGGCTCCATGGGGTCCAAAAAATAAACCCATGGGTTTTATTGGTCGGCCAAGACTCATAAAATATGGTTAGGACAAGTGTAATGATATTTTCATTTTATTATAATATCATTTTTACCTTAAATCACACTAAATAACTTTAATCGCGATTAATAAAACTTAAAAGTTACTTTTCGTCAAAAATTATTTTCATCCCATTGAACCACATTTTACTTAATAATTAAAATCTTTTATATCTAATTTTTTAAATTCAAATAACAGAAGTGGTAAATTTCCATTTAAACGAAAAATCAGTTTTTGTAACTACCACTTTGTGGTTTCACTATTCATAAAAAATTAAGGTTTTTCAGAAAAATACCAAAAATTCACCCTAAGATATATTTGATATTCTGAATTAAAAAATGATGTCTATTTTACCAAATTCATAACATAGATTTTTCATTAATTTATTTTATAATTAAATCTTGTTGTGAAATCAAATAGCATGTTTTTATGAAACAATATCTATCAAAAGATTGACACTCCTTTATGTCCAATCTCAAAGTGATATTAATTACAATGACCACCATTGGATTAAATGGTAAAAATATATTCTAATTTAACATTAACACCAATTCAAAATACAATCTAATCATATAAATAATCTAGATTAAAGAGAGGTTTTGAATTAAAATACAACATTTTTCACTATTCATTAAAAAATGAACTTTACCGAACAATTACAAAAAAATTACACAAAGTAAATTTTGATGTCCCGATTCTAAAGAAGAATTTTATTTTGTCAAATATAACACATAAAATTATCAAAAAGTGGATTTAAAAGAGGTTCTCCATCAAAAGGCCGTTAATCAACCTTTTAAAGAATATTAGAATGTTTAGCTTAAAATTTGGATTCATTCGCATTTTTAATCCTCTAACATTTATTGTAAAAAGTAAAAATATTTGAAAAACATATATAATCATTTTGTAGTTAGTTCTTTTCATTCCTATCATTACAATGATTAGGTGTTAACTACCATTTAAAATAAAATTATTTTATTATTAGAGTGCAACGTAAGATTTCAAAGGAACTCATTGTTGCGTATTGGGTAAGCCATCGAGCATAGCATTCCCTTTAAATTAATATTTACATTTTATTCACAAATACAGATAAATATAAAGATGTCATATTCTTTATTTACCTGGGGTGTTACAAGGTTCTCCTAGCTCAGATGCTCAGTGTTGGAGTAGGGTTAGTCTTATGGTTGGGGGTGACCAAAGGGTCACATGGTGGTCACTTGGTGGTGGTTTAGTTTGTTCATTTTAGTTTTGATTTTTTATTTTAGTTTTCATCATACAGAGTTCTATCATGTAGTGTTGTCTATTTATATTTTTGTTTGATATTTATTTGTTGGCAATATGTGTGTTCATTTTTATTTATTTGATATTAATATCTTTGGTATTAAATCATTACCACCTGTATGTTTTGATGCCCAACACTAGTTTCCAGACCATGGGGATCAAGAACTCCCTTCAACCCATGATGTGGACTGGGTCGTGCGCTGGGTCGGATGTTGACTCGGCTTAGTTTGTGACATTTATTAATTTATATTTACAAAAATTATACCCCTCTTAGTTATTAAAAGTAACCTTAACCACCTCAATTCTCCTCATAACTATGTAATACTATCTCAAAAAATATATAAAAAAATAATTTCCCAA
The DNA here is from genome assembly GCA_963277665.1 of Viscum album. NCBI lineage: Eukaryota > Viridiplantae > Streptophyta > Magnoliopsida > Santalales > Viscaceae > Viscum > Viscum album. The sequence goes on along the minus strand of OY728151.1, from coordinate 281,874,869 downwards.
TACTATTATACACCTTCAATATGTCCTCTATCATAAAAAAATCCTTTTTATGGATTAATCCAATTAGAAAAGTAGTTGACCTAAGGAGTGTGGTATGATCTCTTAATCAATATTTTTCTTTTTTGATTCCTTTTATTCCTATTCAAACTCCTAAAAATTTATAATAAACATCATAATATAATGACATAATTATCATTGGTATACTAAAACGTTATTATGAAAATGTAATTACTATATTATAACTTCCTCACATCCATTAAAAAATTGAAAACATCTCTTGTATTGTGGTTTCTTCATCACCTCCATGGATGACATATTTCATTTTTTATCACCTACTTAAATGGGTGGTTATAAAAATGAATTAAATAAATAGATATTATATCTAGGACATTATTAATATCCTTTAATGAAAAACTAGACATTATATTGATGATATTAATAATTAATGATCATAGTAATTTTAGCCCCCCAGAATAAGCATACTGAGTCATCTTTTGTAATTTAAACATTGTTTTGAAAATATTTTGAGATGTAAAAATTTTGTGCAACTTTAATGATAAATAATACAAAATTATATAGTTATAGAGATTATGAAATCATAGAAATTGCATGATAACAAAAACTATCACACTGAAACAGAAAAAGAATAGTTAAAAGTGCTAATTTCATTGATCAATATTATCTAAAATTAAATACTAAATATGTAATAAGTTAACAAAAAATATTAATATAAAATATAATTAAATTTTAATAAATTCATAAAATATATGATTAATGAGTCTTAGTTTATTATTAAATTGGTTAGAGGGTTCTTAACTAATTAGGAATCCAAGGTTAGAGTTCTTTATCTAAATTTAAATTCCTTGAGACATGTTTTTTATTATATAGTAATTTAGTTTTATATAATTTAAATAATTCCCTATTGAATTATTATCTCTTAAATAATTTTTTATTCTTAAAAGTTCCACTTTCATTTAGTCTCTTTGTATTTATTGTCTTTTGATTCATACATTACATAATTCATATGAGTTATTAACTTAATTTACTTCCATTGAGTTGTAACATTTATTATTAAACATTGAACTTATATGTTTTGGTTTCTTCAACCATATGAATATATTATATTATAGTCCCTATTTCTTTTCAATGATTTATAAGTCTACTTGACATTCCACCACCCTTTGGTTAAAAATTCAACTAAATGCTTTCTTGTATATAAACTTCACCTTATATCTTTTTTATGACCATGAATAATTTTTTAACCATGTACATATTATTTAAATTGTTAAAATAATTATCTTATTTATAATTCAATGATTTATTAGGGTACTTTTATTTTTTAGTTTACCTTTCTAACAAGGTTTAAAAATAATAATCTTTTTAATATTTTCTGTAAAATCCAATTTTGAAGTTCTCTACAATGTGTGAAAGGAATCTCATTTTCATCATTTATCACATGAGTTACTTTTACTATTTTATTACAGTTTATCCTAATGAATATTCCTATTTAATTTTTCATTGTTTTTAAAATTAATTTCTATTTCCATTTGTTTGTGAATTTTTCATTTAAAAAATGGACTTTATCACTTTATAAGATTAAAAAAGGGTTTTCATTACACACAAACATATTTTTATACTATACTATATATTTCATATCTTTAAATTATTTTCATTTAAATGTTTCAATGATTTTAATTCTTTTAAAATTACGATTTTCAATTTCCACTTTTCTTCAATTTTAAAGGGATTTTTGAAGCTACTTATAAGTTGTTTTTACAACCATGTTATAAAAGATTTATGAAAATTAATTTTTTAATTTCACATACACTTTCCTCTAAAACTCTAAATGATATTTTGAATTATGTTTCATGTATTACCCTCTAAATGGTATATTTAAGTTAATATTTGTATGTTCACCTTGTTTCTGAGGGTTATGGTCTTTATCACTCTTCATTTCTTTATTGAATTTATTTTTCTCCTTCACTTTCATGTTCTATAATTTCATGGATATATTCTATATCAATTCCACTATTTCAATATTTTTTCTGCTATTAAATTAATGATATACCCATTTATATATTGTGATTTAGTTTGAATGGTTCTTACTAATAAATTTATTGAATTTACTGACTTGGGAAATATTTACATTCCATATACTTGTTCTTTCAATGTGGATGTTAATTTATTACTATGGAATGATGGTCATGTATTTTATTTTATATTCCTTAAGTAACACGTTGAATGCATATACATAATTAGCGATGATTGGGTCCTAAAATTATTTATCTTCTCAATACATTGGTAGGTCTCATGAAACACGCTATATTGGGTGTTTGGGGTAATCCTTAACCATTTATGTATGATGTCTTGTCTTTAGGCCTTGTAAATATGATTAAGAATTACTACACTATGTTTTCCATCACTATGAAATCATATATGTTTGTATATGTGATTAATAAAATTATTATATTATCGATGGATATATTTCAATCTCATTCGATCAGTTATATAATATTATTTGATAATTATTTATTCATATAATATTAATTATTCCTTATTTATTGTGATAAATTTTAGCCATCTCACCCTTATTATATTTACTTTTCCATAAGTTGTGAATAATAGTATTAAGTATGATCTGTCTATATGGGTTCATGCATGATAAATTATGTGGGAGATATTGAAGTCTTATTATAAAATAAGTATTATGTGGTTTAGTGGAAAAATTTCCATTAGATGGGAAATATATGGACTTTCTTAGTAAAATGTTATTCCTAACTTTCTAAAACTATAAACTTAAAAGTTATTGGATGTGTAAGTGGCTTTTTTTTATATTGTAATTATATAAGGTTATGTTAGTTTCATATCAGTTGGTATCAAATAAAACATATAAGGAGAATGTTTTTACCACTATATTTGAGAGTCTGACTCTAGGATGTCTCAATTTTTTTCAAGGAAGATATATAATGGTTATTTTTATCACTCTAGATATGTGAGTGTGGGTTTGTATCATTTAACATAGTCAGTAGGGAATTACTAACACACCTTAATAGATTAATCAATAAAAAGGATTATGTATGAATATATCTACTCACATACATACATATATGTAACAATAGTTCTTAAAGTTGTTATAAATTAAACATGAAAATAATAAGAAAAAACTAGTTGATAGATTAAATAAATTCAATAAAAAAGATTCTCCAAAAACTATGATGGTTTATAGTTGTACATAAATTATTTTGATCTTTAGTTTATCATCTGAGATGAGTAAGGTAGGTCCAATCAGTAACCCATCCTTACAAACTAAAGTCATGGAAATCATCCCATGATAGTTAGGGGGAGGCCTAATCCCATATAATAGAGAATGTGTTTAATAGATTCAATACATAGGGATACAATCCTTTTAAGAATAAGGGAAGATGTATAAAAAGTTGGGTCAATATGAGGCTATCCCATACATCATCCACCATATATGTTGTATCTGCTTATAGTTTGTATAATGTAAATATACCTATTCTAACATGATCATTGCCACATCACACAATAACTATTATTTAAGATTTATTCAATCAAAGAAACCATTATGAATAATAACATAAAAGATAGGCATTTCGTTATATGTGATGATAATATAAAGTAATATAAATAGATTTATGAATACATATTTTCATGGCATAAATCATAAAAATATCCATATAGAATAAATTATATAAATTCACAATCATATATACACTAACTTAGTCAATTAACAAGTCATGGAAAACATGTTATTTATAAAACTCTAGTGGTGATTTATACCATTCCAATGATATGTAGTAAGTAGCAGTTTAGGTCTCACAAAAAACCTAGGGAAAAAGGTTCCAATTTTTTTATAGATAACATCTAGTATAAACTTGTGATAGACTATATAAAATATTATGTATTGTTTTGGTTATAAAAATACACACTTATTGTAACTGAAATAGGGATTAATCAAGCATAAGTGTTAAATTGAAACCTCAATTTAATGGCAATGTTATTTTCAAAATAAATTCTCATATATAATACCCAATTTTAGGAAAACATTATTTTAAAGAAAAGTGTTTATAATTTAATAAAGTTTCTCCCTTTAAAATTTTATTATATAAGATGAAAAAATCTAGTTTACAGTAAAATATAGACATTATTAATAAATATATGTATATATATAACTTTAAATTTTAAAAGAAAAAATAGTTTCAAAACATTATGTTACAAGTTAATATATTAGATTAAAACAATGAAATGTTTAAAAATTTTACAGAAATCAAACAATTTAGTGTTTATAAATTTTATGTTTTTTAGAAAGAAATATGATTTAAGAAACCACCATATATAAGAACCATATCATTTTCCTCCACCTATCCAGTCCATCCATTAACTAACCACTAATGAAACTATTAACTAGGGATAAATTTCCACCATTGAATTATTACTTATTATAGATAAGTTGGTATGAAGTGGTATTCTTAATGTAACAATCCCAATAAGAAAAATATATCTATATATAAGTAAAAAATGAACATATTATTCATGTTTTAGTGTTTAAGTTCATACCATATTTCAAAAAAGAAACATATATGGTCATAAATAGGATGATGAAATTTATACCTTTCTACCCATATAACATCTTATTACATTTATCGGATGGAACTTAAATTAATGGAAGTATAAAAATTGAAAAAAACATGGAAAGATTCTAGGTCAATGAAATTTTGAAATAATTATTCGAATATTATTATAAAAAATTATAAAATAATCATAGAATAAAGTTCAATTTAATAAATTTAATCATACATAACCAAGAATATATCAAAACATATATTTCATAAGATTCAAAATCAAGGTTAAAATTAAAAAGACAAAATATTAACAATTACAAATATTCACACCAAATCATTTCTAGAAAACATTAGCATGTTTTAGAAAAATATATTTAAAAATTATTCTTTTATAATTTATGAAATCAAATTCAAGAGTTTGTTATCAATTTTAGAAAATAAAGGACATAATTTTACAAGGCATAATAATGAAATTCACTTGATGATTTGAGATCTGTACCCAAATTATTTCCATTATTTAGAAATCCAGACAACCATCGAGCATTACCTAAAATCCATAAAAGAAGTTTATATGAATAAATAATCCTAATAAATCAACCAATATAACAAAATAATACTAACACTCAATGAAAACCTATGTAGATAACTCTCAATGTACATAAAAGGATATAACAACGTAATGTTCATATTAAAACAACACATTTATCTTCAAATTTAACTTTAATATTATAAAAAACTAGAATAATTAATGATTTATTTTATTTTTATCAAAATAATGACTAGTTAAAGGTAATAAACCTATTTATACTTATTTTAGACAAGGAAAGAATAATCCTAATCATCTTTTATGAATTACACCCTGCTCTGGTAGAATTCATCATAGAATTTCTCACTAAATAATAAAATGAGAGGGGAGGGTATAAAAAGGAAGAAGACAAGGGAGGGAGGTATTAACTTTGATTTGATATGAATAAATATCCTTTAATAACCATTTATCCATGAAGTTATAAGTAAAGGTGAAAATAATCTAGAAGAAGCTCTAAAAGGGATATAGGATAGATAATAGAAGAATACTGATAAGTTATTCCTCTTTGGGATTAAAATTATGGTATTAAAAAGATTAAAATACCCTATTTTAAATGAAAAATAGACATGAGACTACTCGGCACCCATTATAGGTCTATTAAGTACCCGATGGCGCCCTTTAAAAATAGCATCCCCCTTATCTCATCTCACTAGGTATTGGGTACATCACACTAGGTACATAGTAAAAAAAATAGTTTTAAAATGTAGGGGGTACCACCTCCTAACCTATATAAAACCTCCAAACCATACCCAAATCACCTACCAAGACTTAAATCATAAATAGAAAACACCTAAAATCCTATCCTCAAACATTAAAATCCGATACCGGCTCCCAAAATGTAAAATGATCACTTTTCTAGATTAAATAATTCAAAAAGGACTATATTTCCATCACAAAATTCCCCTAATTTTCCAAAATTACACATTAATTTGTTCTACTATGACATGGGACTTGCAATGATGATCTTCAGATGATTCATAGGGATGATGATCATGGTTGTGACAGTAGTTACTATTCGAGATTTGGTCTTGTCTATATTATTATTTATATATTTATTTGAGTTAAAGATTCATGTTTTTACTTTTTATATAAAACCACTACTCATGTTTGGAGTATAGGTGAGACCCAAAATTTAATCAGTACATGGATTATTGGACGATTCAATAAGTAAACCACTACCCTATAATTGATGTTGTAATGTATGAAATGAATATAATTGAAACGATTTTTGATGATGTTGTAACATCCTATTTTCCCTGACCACTAACCATTGTCTAGAATGATGGTTGTTATTGTACATTAAGCATGCCTCCTCATACACTAGAGGATACCAACTAGTTGCGGGTATCTCAGGTGAAACTATGATAAGAGTATATCCCAAATATTAGAGTTCACAATAACAAATAAATAAAACAATAACCATCCAAAATATTAAATAAATAAATTACAAATGAATAATTACATCCCATATAATAATAATAAAGATTTAGGAATACACATAGGCTCAGTCACACACTGGGACAATCTAAAATACACAATGAAAACAAAAGAATAAATAAAAACTGTAATAAGAGCACATGAGGCTTTGTTACACCATGTGAATCACCTTATCTTATACTCCAAATCCCATATGAGATACTCAATATTGGTCATGAAATATTGAGCCTCATCCCAACCTATATATATTCCATGTGTAGAGGTTCTTAGGTATCTAAGTTTCATGGACACCCAAGCCAGGTGTGAGTGAAAAAATCAGCATGGAAACACCAATAAAGTTTCATATAAAACTGAAAATGTAGTGATATGTTCATATGAAATGTTATGAATAAATAAAAATTGATAAAATAAATAAACTATAATATCATAAATACCTACTTTGACTCAATGCTAGAATGTCTCTAAGAATATCCTATTGATCGTTCCAACCCATGTATAATGTTCTATACAATTATCGATCCTTAGGAATGTTCCCCCGATCAACCATACCCACTTTGACTGGTTATGGGGTGTTTCTAATCATATATAGATGATAATTACTCCAAATATAATACACACATGTCTCCCTGGTATACAAATAAGTATCATATTGCACACATATGAGAGTTTTCTTAGCCACGACATAAGCCATAAGTAACACAGAACTCCCCTATGTCAGTTTTTTCAACCAGTAGTAACAAAAAACTAGGTAATTCTCCTATGAAGAACTATCCTAGTGTAACAGATCATCTTAGACTCCATATCCATAGCAGGCCCACAAATAGTTACACAGACCTCCCCTATGAGAGTTTTCTCTACCAGGTATCATAAACCTCCCATATGGGAGTTTTCTCATCCAATAATTAGACTACCACAAGGTTGTTTACCATACATAAATAAAATATCACCAATACATACATTTCCCATACATATGAAAAATACTACCCTTATGTGTGTTTTCTATTTTATAGAAAAACCACCATAAGGTAATATACCAAGTACCAACATAAATAAAAGAAATAACTAGGGTATACAGAATTCCCAAACATGCCATCACTATCCATAACATAAGAAAACCCACTAATTAGGGTTATAATGCCATTGGGGGAACCCATTAGGGTCTTCTAGGTCACTAAAAAATGGAATAACCCCACATGGGGTCCTCCCACCTAATTTAGGACACCCGAGCCCTTTCCCATTATCGGGGGTAATATATCCCTCACTAAGTCATAATCAAGGCATGATCTCATGGGCCAACTAGGGTATACATTATAATAATCCCACTACCTTGATAACTAAAATACCATATTTATCCTTATGGGTTCTCATGGTCAGTCACCCACCCAACCCATGGTGATGTTACATCCCATTAGAGACAACTAGTACCAATTCATCACCAACCATCCCAATAAAGGTATAAGGGAATCTACAATAGGGCCTCTAAACTCAAGTAAATTTTATTTTATTTATTTTCACCCCTCTCAAGGGGTAAATTTTTTTGAGTTAAATCTAAATTTTTGGATTAGGCCATCATGAATAAGGCATAAGGCCACTATACAAGGACCAGAATGGCCTTAGAACAATGTTATATCACGGGAATATCAATTTTACTGATAAAATATGAAAAAATTAAAAAATTTAAATTAAATAGGTCAATATATTTGTTAGTTAACTGTACATCCCATTAATCATAAAAAACATATAAAATCTACATGGGTAGTATTATGACCACCTAGTTCATTTTAGGATCATTTCCACTTTGTTTTTTGTCCGAAAAGTCACTAGAAAAGCTCACACAAGACCATATTGCCTCTAATGGTCCTCAACCGCACTTCATGAAATAATATCATTCCATGCAATAAAAACTATTAATTGTAAATAATTTAAATTAATTAAAAAATTAACCCCAATATTATCATAATGATTAAAAACTAAAAACAGGTGCTCCATCCATATTGGAATCACATCCCACAACACCTATAATGTCCCAGACACACCTCCAACATCATCCCAAACTAAATTTCAAACACACAATTTCAATTCAAAAAATTAATCAATTTAATTTAATCTAGAAAAACCTAAATAAATTCATCTAACGATGTACCATGATCAAATTTATGAATGAAGGTACCCAGATGTCATCTCAGAATGTCCTTTAGGAGGGTTGAGAAAAATCCCTATAAAAACATGATTTTACTAAGTACAAGTGAAATATTATCCAAACTCTAAACCTAAAGATACCAAATATGTGTTAATTAATTAAGAATAATTATAGAGGAAAATGAGATACCACACATTTAAACAACCATATAAATTCAATGAAATGACACCCCAAATCAAGGGAGAATTGAAGTTGAAGAGGGTGTTCATACCCCCATTCTAGTATCCATAAAATGGAAGAGGATGGGATTTTCTCATTATAAAATTAAAGTTTATACAATTAAATACCCCTTTTTAAGGGCCACTATTTGGATGGTGCTATTTTTTCTTAGGATGCAAAAACCTTATTGGCCTCTTCCAAGTCGTTCCTAAGCCCCCAGAACACCTCTCAAGCTTCATTATTCCTCCAAAATAATTATTTTTATGTATTAAAACCTATATAATTCCATAAAAAATCGTGATTCAAAATTATACACTCATCACCAAACTCAAAAATTCAAATTCCCTCTCGAATATTCCCTCCCGTATAGATATAGGGCTTTATAAATGTGTGCATAGTTGGTATAGTGATGATATAGGTGGTTATGATATGTAAAATTATAGTTATGTATCATTAAATGTGGTAAAGTAATATAATCAAGAATTATGACCTAGGGAGACCATATCCAGTGGGATTTTCTTCATAGGGACCCTTATTTATTTACATGTTTTAGTGGTGTGAGTTATTTAGAATGACTACTGGTCAAGTACCTGCTAAATTTGACGTACCCAATCCCTAACCTAGTTATTTTTTTCTTCAAAAATAAGATCCATTTATTTCATAAATATATTACCATAACTCTACCCTATTATATTTATAAATACCCACTTAACAACCCTAACCAATCTTAATACATGTTAATAATTTGAAAATTTGAAAATTTATCTATAAATTTAAATTGAGTAAATATTAAAAAAAATAAATGTATTTTATAATATCATAAACCATTAAAATATATATTCAATGAACTAATATAATTAATTATATTAGTTTTTTATTAAAAAATCATTTATAAAGATATAAATTCATGATACATAAATATAATTTATCATATTACAATTTTATAAAAAAATATATATGAAAAATTAATATTAATTAATTTAATTGGTTCTTGGTTTAAAAATACTCTATCACTAGTACCCTAACCCTACCCATTTATTAATTTGGATTTCAATTTACTACCCTAACTCTCTAAACGCGATGAAACACTAGCCTAACCCTACTAAATTAGGTTGAGTAGTGTCAGATACTCGGTTAATTGTTACCCATTATCATCACTATGTGTTATATCTCACACACACATCTAAAATATAAATGGGGTTTTATAGATGGAAGATGTGTGAGAACTTATATAGAAGTCACTAATTGTGTCTTTTGTGACTTCCAAATAACAACCACAAATTTTTTCAAAAATATACCCTACTAACACCCCAATACCTAGTTCCCAAACTCGTTGCACCTATCCTAGTCACACATAACCTTATCCACTAACTCAATAGTTGTAACCACAAAAGTACTTTATGATCAAAAACCTAGGATGTATTCATTACTGTGCGGAATCACCAACCCTATTCATTTATTATGAAACTTAATTTTACATCCCCTACTTTTGCACCCAATACCCTCAGAAATTTCTATATAAATAATTGATAATATTCGTTGATGTCGTCTGTCATCACCTCAACCTTTTACACATATCTTTATATATATAATCCCTCAACCCTCTCCTCACACCCACTACCATTGAATCTGTACATCACATCCATTTAATATTTCTCGATTTTTTTCTATAAAGGGTTTTCATAAATTATAAATAGAAATTTTACCTATGAATTTTCATATTTCTAATCCATTTATAATGGATTGGTTAATGTGAATTTTTTATATATTTAGATCACTCACAATCCATTCCTCATTTAAATAACAAAATAACTGAATTATAACTTTTATAGTGTTTTTAAATGATAAATAGAGACCATTGATACTAATCAATGACATTTTCATTCATGAAATGTTTATTCACAATAATTAAAAAAATATCATTGATATACCTTGATTTTAGCTCCTCATACTTTTCAATGAAACCTTAAACATGATTTATACTGTAAGTAGGGGTAAAAGATCCTAGGATTGAAAAGGGCATGAAACTTTTACCGGTGATGAGGGTGTGAATGAATAGGGTTTTGATATTTTTGTTGGTGTCAAAGTAAGATAGGGTTTCATTATCGATTATATCACCGACACTAATTGAAGAAATATATAATTCTATATAATTTAATTTGGGAGTAGAAAAAAGAGTGATATTTAATTTAAATAATCCAATTCTTATAAAATCACATTAAGGATTATATCAAAAATTATTTTTTTGTGAAAATATAATGTTCTTGTGAAAAAAATAGTTTTTTAGAATTAAATTATCTTAAAATATGTTTTTAGGGTTATTTTATTATTATTATAAAATATTTAAATCATGTTTTTCTTATGATATTAAATTTATAACAATATTTAATAGTTTTTAAAATTCTAATTTATAATCAAGTCTTATAGTAAAGGAGTTTTTTTAAAATATTCATATCATTTTTCAAAACTAAATAATTGTCTTTCAATATATTTATTTGTTTATTTCATAAGAATGATCCTTAAAACACTTTGGTTCATTGATATACATAAATAAATTTCATAGAAAAAAATTTTGTAATCAAAATGAAATAATAATATTTCTTCCAAGATATATTTTGAAAACATTAAAGGATTTATAATTCAATTATAAAATCCTATGATGTTAGGCATCATTTTTTTGAGAAATATTTTTTAAAATCTGTTTTTATCGTGTGACATTTTATATTTATATATGTTATTGATTACCATAGTTAAATAGTTTTCCTTTTTTATTGATCAAATTAATGATATTATAGTTTTGAAATCATAAATCCTGTGTAAAATATTATAAATATTGATCTTTTCATTGATACCTTATGTAGAGACCCAAAGCTTGATGTACATGGACATTACAATACTTTTGTGGAATACATAATACATAACAAAAACAGAAACACAAGGACCGTAATGGTTGAGTTTCTTTGGAAACTCGTAACATAATCTTCTAATCGCGGTGAAATATCTTCATCATTTCCCATAGAGATCTTCCTTTTTTACCTAAAACCTTTCTTTATAACTTGGGGAAAATAAATCATATAAAGGGTGAGCTCAAATGCTCAGTAAGGGTAATCATGGAGAAAATGAAGCAAACCATATACATTTGAACTTCAAAACATGAACAAAATATTTAAACATCTAAATTTTGAGCACTGACATGAAACATGGCAGTACATAGGGAATAGATCATAATAGCATGGGAATAAAACATGTAATTGTGGAAAACCATTAATCACATGATATGATTTCCATAGTAGCCAAGGAATTGCTTCCAAGACCATCTTAGTGGACAAAGTCCCTTTCTGAATCGAGTTCACTCCTCATTCTAGTCCTGTAACACTGAACCAGATTAACTTACCATTCCAGGCATGTCAATCTCATGAGATATAAATCATTACCCAATGAATTGGAGGGATATATAGGTCCCACCCATCTCATAATGAAATCATTATTACGTGTGCCACAACATAAACGTAAATCATTCAACATAACCCAAAGAATAAAATGGGTTTCATAAACATTATACCATCATAAAATAATCCATATAAAACAAATAGATATCATTTAATCCTAATAAAAGTTAAACCATGTAAATCATAGAGACATTATACTTGAAACATACACATATGAAATAATGTCATCTTAGATGAAAAATAGTATTGACAAAACACTTGAAATGAATTCTTGAGGAAAAAATAGTTTCTTCTTAAAAATAATTTTCTTTTCACAAAATGTCATGAAATTTTAAAATAAAAGGATTTTGTTGAAAATTTTCCTTAAATATTGTAGAGTAAGCTTCATGAAAATAAGGTGTTATAAAACCATAAAAATCTGTTCATCTCGTATAACATAAAAAAAACATTCTTCTCATACTTTTGCTGGAAAAGTCAAAACGTTTCGTCGTGTGGTAAAAAAAAGTAAGATTAATTTCATAACATGTGGTAAATTTCAAAAATGGGTAAAAGGACTTTAAAAATACATGAAAATATTTTTAGAAAACATGGGTGAGGATGATAATAATAACCCCAGTAAATACTTACAAATAACAATATTAGATAAGAACGAGATTGGAATAGTTATCCCTTACAAAGATCTTTTTGTAAATAAAATAGATCACTTATGTGTATTCAATATAAGGTCACATAAAGAAATTATAAATACATGATAAGATATAAAAAATCATTTCTCACATAATCAAATAATGACATAAACAAGAAAGAGAAGATCAACCCAATGAACGGAAACTGGGTTAAGAAGTTCCCTTACCTTGTGTCCGACTTGACTCAATCGTTCTTTAATCTCTTGAATAACAAAAAAAAGTTAATTTATACTTGCTTAACAACATTTTTCAAGTTTATTATTCCTTTTATATCACTTATTACCATGCTATAAACATTATTTTACCATTTATGTTAATAATGTTCGTTTTGTCAATATTTGGTACTTGAGTCAAAATGGACTTCTTATAATTACATGTTGTTCATGTGGTCAAAGGTTAATTATATATATAATGATATTCATGATTTATACATCATATATATCATATATATCCAGCATATACATGTATTTATAATAGTACATAACACATGGAGGTATGAAATGAAATGCACCGTTCATGGAGACTGTAAGCCGTACGTACGCATGAACGCTACTTTCATTTCTATTTATTATTTTAATGGAATTAAAACATAATTATAAATAGTTATATTATAATGATAGTATAATATCATATATAATATCATTAAATCTATCCTTTATACATCCAACATAAGGCATTAGCGAATCACATCACTTTGAGGGGGTGGTAGTCTGCACTTCCTCAAATGAGATTATCGTATTTACCCACTATGGAAACCATAAAGGCTTGATATAATTGGGAATTAAAGAAGAATAAGGAAATCATAAACAAAATATATATCATATATAAATACAGTTCCCTCATAATGGACACCATGAGAGGCCCCAGGAGAAAATCGAACAATCATCGTTTCGTGAGGCATTAGTTTTCCATCCATAGAGACTTTATGTTTTTCATCCATTAGATGGAGGTGTCTGTAAGTTTAGTTCTAATAATTCTCATAAAAACATCCTATTATATTTAGGATACTGGTGTTGATACAAAAAAAAAAGGATTAAAAGAGTTTAAGGGTTGGAGAAATAGAATAAAATAAAACAATTTAAGAGAAACTCTTACCTTTAATTTGGGTAACATCCTTTGGTTTGAACCAAAAAGACTTCTTGGAGTGCCTTCTGCCTATGGTAAGGCTTATAGGGGGAAGATAGGGATGTAAGGAGATTAATTGGGAAGAGATTTGATGAGCCAAATGTCTTGAGAGGTGTGATGAATTGGATTGAAATGGTCTCCTTTTATAAGGGGGAGGAGGGGCTCTTTTGGAATGTGTGAAAATATTATTTTATTATAAACATGTATTCGGTTTCAAAAGGTCCAAAAATCATTAAATATGAAGATAATATGACTCATGGTTGAAATAAAATCATCCAATCAAAATTGGTCATGTTTTGGATAATATTTTAATCATTATAATCTTATTTATTTAAATCATTTAATAATGAGGTAAATACTGCAACATAATCGTGTCATAAATAATTTAATTTATTTGATGTCTAAAAATTATAAAACAAATACCATCATGCAGGAAATATTTTTATCTTTCCAATTAATATTTATAGTCGAAATTATAATTTATATAATCCCTTATAAAAATTAATTACTAAAAGATTTTTGTTAATGTCAATTTTGTCTTTACATTAAATTAATTAATCTAAATTGTCATTATCACTACCAAGTGGCTCAATGGGGTCCCAAAATAGACACAAGGATTCCCATGCTCGACCAATACTCATCCAATAAGGTTAGGACAAGTGTTAAGGTAATTTTGAATTATTATAATATTCTTTTAACCTTAAATTACCCTATTTACCTTTAACTGCAGTAAATAAAAGTCAAAAGTTACTATTCACCAAAAATTATTTTCATCTTATTGAACCACATTGTAATTTTTGATAACAACCATGCATGTCAGATTTTTGAAATTAAATTCACAGAAATGGTAAAATTTCTATTAAATGAAAGAGTCAGTTTTTTTAACTACCACTAAGTGGTTTCACTATTCATCAAAAAATGAAGTTTTTCAAAAAAATACCAAAAATTAAACCTAAAATATATTTGATATTCTCAATTAAAAAATGATGTCTATTTTTCCAAATTCAAAACCTATAAGTGGAATTAATTAACTTTAAAATTAATTCCCATTATCAAAACAAATAGCGCGTTTTTAAGAAATAATAACTACCAAAAGATCGACACTTGTTTATGTCCAATTTCAAAGTGAAATTAATTCTAATGATCAACATTGGATTAAATGGTAAAAATATATTATAATCAAAATTTAAAACCAATTAAAAATATAATCTATCCATATAAATTGTTACGATGAAAAAAGTTGTTTTTAATTAAAATATAGCGTGTTTTTACTATTCATTAAAATATGAAAGATATCAGAATAATATGAAACATTTATCCAAATTAAATTTTTATATCCTGATTCCAAATAAGAGTTTTAATTTGTCAAATTTAACTTATAAAAATGTCAAAAACTAGATTTAATGTGGGTGCACTATCCAAAGGCTGCAAAACTGCATTTTTTGAATAATACTTATTTTACCTGAAAAATTTAGTTTTTTCTCATACCATGTTCTAGAAAATATGTAGGAGAAATAATAATGTTATAAAATTCAAAATTTAGTTAATACTATTCATATTTTCTAGTCCATAATAATATTACAAAAATATATCGTTGTTTAGTGAAACCCGATGTTGCCTACAACACACGCTATCGAGGAAGGTCGCGATTGCGTGCAATGCAAGCCAAGTCAGGGTTGTGTGTGGTGAAAGACTCCTTTGTTTTTGCGTATAATAGAATCCGACCATATTTCATTTATACATTGAATATACATATATATATATATATACAAACTCAATGTTTCCTAGAATAACAACTATCAAACAAACTTGAAATTGTGTGTGACATGATCCAAGAATAGTGTTGCGTATACTGAAAGATAATACGGTGTTACGTATAGAACAAGCTAATTTTGATGTAGCGTAAAACACAATACATCAATTAAAAATAATAATTCTCATAAAATCTCCGGGTGTTACATTCTACCCCACTTAAACTAAATTTCTCCCTCAAAATTCGTCAGGGTTATAAATCGTTTAATACTTGAAAGATTATTTAATAGAAACCCACACCATAAAAAGGAACACTAAAGCTTAATTTTAAAAACTAATGTATGAAATGTAATGGTTACCCAAATTAACTTATCCCTGGGTTTCCACATAGGATAACATAGGTGAAAATATGGATATGGAAGGGAAATATAATCATCAAGTTATGATGGAGAGTGTTAGAGAACTAGGCTATGAAAAATCCAACAGTCACAAAGACATAAAATTATGATAATCTGAGGTACCATCTGATTTATCAGATATGAGTGCACTAGGACAACATTTTTTGGTTTTCATGATCATTTCCCAAATGTTGAGGAATTTTTGAATTAAAAGAAATACTTACTTGATTTTGGTACAATCTCAATGTTGCTCGTGCCTCGAACAGTTTCAACATCATCTCTTAAAGAAATGAAGTTGAATTTGTCATTCGTGAAGTGTTAGCAGATCATGCGATAGAATGATAGGTCATTCCATCGGTCTCAAACATAATGTTAGCAAAAGTTATCAAATACACATAAGTCCATCTATGGTGAGGATAATCATATATGGTTCCAAAAATGGATTTGTACTTCATATATCATACTGCTTAATATAATAAAACTAGTTTCTACTAACCAGAGACTTTTTGTAGGACAGTGGTAGGCGATAAAGGACTATCGCACTTCAGTTGTGGGTTCGATTCCCGCAACCTTGTCCGACGTGACGAGTTTTCGCCCGTCCTGCAGGTTGTCCTTTTTATAAAACCATAATATCATAACATTCAGAAATAAAAACAAAAATTTATAGCCTTAAGGCAATACTATATGATCTCTATTCTAACCTTTAGGCTTATCGAAAATACTTCTGTCCAATCTTATAGTATAAAGAAAACAATTACTAGAAATGTCATCAACCAAGCATGTGAATACCATCATTTATCCCTCATATAAGATATATCTTATTGGTCACATTCCAAACATGTTAATACCTTAATAATGTATTCTCTTGAAAAATGAATACCCATTTAACCTTAGTGAAAAAATGAATACCGTTAAAAGTTAATTCTTTCCACATACCAAAATCCAAAAATTTAGATATACTAAAAAATGATATCACTTTTTCCTTATATCAGTCATGAGCTCATGAATACTATCATACATATAATTTTCTCATTATCCCTTAATTATGCACATTTCATCTGCTTTCCAAAAAATATTTCAATCAATTTTCATAGTTACTGGTACCATAAAATTATTGAAAACCACAATGGACCAATACATAAATAAACCAATATACCATAAAAGTAACTCAACAACATTATTCTTTAATACCAATACATAAACACTTCAATCCATCATCTTCAATGATTTTCATGGAATATGTCCTTCCTTGATTTAGAAGTAACCTTTTAGGTCTGGGCATTTGGTTGGGTAATGCCCATGTTCTCCAAAAATAAGACATTGAACTCCATAATAGTCTGTCACTCTATGACCCTTCTCTCCACACAGATAACATATTCCCCTCCATTTGATATATTCATTAAGGTTCTTCTTCCCTTCTTTAGAAATCTCAATCTTCCTTTCTCTAAGATCCCCACCTTGCGAATATTCATAAAAATCCATCTTCCCCTTATTTTATGAATTGAGAATACCACTAAAGTTCACCTAGTTAATCATATATCGTGATGACTGATTCGGAAAAATCACAAAATATTTCTTTCTAGGCATTACTCAATTTTTTGGATCATAGTCACCAATTTTTCCATTGGATTCAATGTTGACCAATTCCTTCTGGTTCCCACCATTGACTAAAACCATATACCATGGTGTAAGAAACAGTTAAAATAACGAGGAACCACATAATCCTAAAAAGTTACTTATGGGATGTCTAACTTATAAAACACTATTTAATCCATGACACCTTAGGTTCACCCTAGGTTATTCATGATCGTCAACATAATTCTAGGATTGTAACCTATAGTTATAGTAATCCTTAGGGACATCCCTAGACAAACCTTAGAAATATCTCTAGGGATTCAACTAAAGTTCTGGCATCCTAGTTTCCAAAGGTTGACTAAACCATTCATCTGATACCAACTGTAGAGACCCAAAGATTGATGTACATGGACATTACATTACTTTTGAAGAATACGTAATACATAACAAAAATAGACACACAAGGACTGTAATGGTTTATGTATTCAGAAACTCGGAACATAATCTTCTAATCGTGGTGAAAGATCTTCAACATCTCCCATAGAGATCTTCTTTTTTACCTAAAACCTTTCTTTATAACCTAGGGAAATGAAATCATATAAATGGTGAGCTGAAATGATCAGTAAGGGTAAGCATTGAGAAAATAAAGAAAACCATATACATTTGAACTTCAAAACATGAACAAAATATTTAAAAATCTAAATCTTGAGAAATGACATGAAACAAGGAAGTACGTAGGGCATAGATCATAATAGCATGGGAATAAGACATGTAATTGTGGAAAACCATTAAACACATGATATGATTTCCATAGTAGCCAAGGCATTGATGCCAAGACCATCTTAGTGGACATAGTCCCTTTCTGAATTGAGTTTACTCCTCGTTCCAGTCATGTAACACTGAACCTGATTAACTTACCATTCTAGACATGTCTATCTCATGAGATATAAATCTTTACCCAATGCATTTGAGGGAGATATAGGTCCCACCCATCTCATAATGAAATCATTCTTATGTGTACCCCAACATAAATGAAAATCATTCATCATAACCCAAAGAATAAAATGGGTTCCATAAACATCATCCCATCATATCATAATCCATATGAAACAAATGGATATCATTTCATCATAAGAAAAGTTAAACCATTTAAATCATAGAGATATTATACTTGAAACATACACATATGAAATAATGTCATCTTAGATGAAAAATAGTTTTGACAAAACACTTGAAATGAATTTTTGAGGAAAATATCCTTTCTTCTTCAAAATAATTTTCTTTTCACAAAATTTCATGAAATTTTAAAATAAGAGGATTTAGTTTAAAATTTTCATTAAATACTGTAGATTAAGCTTCATGAAAATAAGGCGTTATAAAACTGTAAAAATCTTTTCATGCCGTATAACTTAAAAAAACATTCTTCTCGTACTTTTGCTGGAAAAGTCAAAAAGTTTCCCCGTGTGGTAAACAAAAGTAAGATTACTTTTATAACATGTGTTAAATTTAAAAAATGGGTAAAAAGGAAATTAAAAATACATTATTTTTTTTATAAAACATTGGCGTGGATGATAATAATAACCCCAGTAAATACTTACCAATAACAATATTGGATAAGAACGAGATTGGAATAGTTATCCCTTACAAAGATATTTTTGTAAATAAAATAGATCACTTGTGTGTATTAAATATAAGGTCACATAAATAAATTATAAATACATGATAAGATATAAAAATTCATTTCTCACATAATCAAAGAACAACATAAACAAGAAAGAGAAGATGAACCCAAAGAACGGAAATTGGGTTAAGAAGTTCCCTTACCTTGTGTTCGACTTGACTCGATCGTTCTTTAATCTCCTGAATAATAAACCAAAGCTAATTTATACTTTCTTAAGAACCTTTTTAAAGTTTATTATTCCTTTTATATCACTTATTACCATTTTATAAACATTATGTAACCATTTAAGTTAATAACGTTCGTTTTGT
Organism: Viscum album; assembly: GCA_963277665.1. Classification (NCBI taxonomy): domain Eukaryota; kingdom Viridiplantae; phylum Streptophyta; class Magnoliopsida; order Santalales; family Viscaceae; genus Viscum; species Viscum album. The sequence goes on along the minus strand of OY728151.1, from coordinate 281,854,930 downwards.
CGATATTTGGTACTTGAGTCAAAAATGGACTTCCTATAATTACTTGTTGTTCATGTGGTAAAAGGATCATTATATACAGAATTATATTAATTATTTATACATCATATATATCATATATATCCAGAATATACATGTATTTATAATAGTACGTAACATTGGAGGTAAGAAATGGAATGCACCGTTCATGGAGATGGTAAGCCGTACGTACACATGAATGCTACTTTCATTTCTATTTATTATTTTAATGGAAGTAAAACATAATGATACATATGTATATTATAATTCCAGTATAATATCGTATATAATATCATTAAATCCATCCTATATACATCTCACAAAAGGCATTAGCGAATCACATCACTTTGAGGGGGCGGTAGTCCATACTTCATCAAATGAGATTATCGTATTTACCCACTATGGAAACCATAAAGCCTTGATATAATTGGGAATTAAAGAATCATAAGGAAATAATAAACATAATATATATCATATATAAATACAGTTCCATCATAATGGACACCATGAGAGGCGGTAAGAGAAAATCGAACAATCATCGTTTCATGAGGCGTTAGTTTGCCATCCACAGAAACATTATGTTATTCATCCATTAGATGGAGGTGTGTGTAATTTTAGTTCGAATACTTCTCATAAATAAATCCTAGTATATTTAGGATACTGGTGTTGTTACAAAATAATGTATTAAAAAGAGTTTATGGGTTGGAGAGGTAGAATAAAAGAAAACAATTTAAGAGAAACTGTTACATTTAATTTTGGTAACTTCCTTTGGTTTGAACCAAAAGGACTTCTTGGAGTGCCTTATGCCTAAGGTAAGGCTTATAGGGGGAGGATAGGGATGTAGGGAGCTTAATTGGGTAGAGTTTGGACAAGTAAAATGGCTTGAGAGGTGTGAGTAATTGGATAGAAATGGTATCCTTTTATAAGGGGGTGGATGGGAACTTTTGGGAAGTGTGAAAATATTATTTTATTATAAACTTATATTCGGTTTCAAAAGGTCCAAAAATCATTAAATATGAAGATAAGATGACTCATGGTTTAAATAAAATCATCCAATCATAATTGGACATGTTTTGGATTATATTTTAATCATTATAATCTTATTTATTTAAATCATTTATTAATGAGGTAAATACTACATCATTATTTTGTCATAAACAATTTAACTTATTTGATGTCTAAAAATTATAAAAAATACCATAATGTAGGAAATATTTTTTTATATTTCTAGTTAATATTTATAGTTGAAAAGATAATTTATATAACCCATTATAAAACTCAATTACTAAAAGAGTTTTGTTAATGTCAATTTTGTCTTTACAATAAATTAATTAATCCAAATTGTCATTATCACTACCAAGTGGCTCAATGGGGTCCCAAAATTGACCCAAGGATGCCCATGGTCGGAAAATGCTCATCAAATAAGGTTAGTACAAGTGTTACGGAAATTTTAAATTATTATAATATTCTTTTAACCTTGAATTACCCAATTTACCTTTAACCGCAGTAAATAAAAGTCAAAAGTTATAGTTCACGAAAAATTATTTTCATTCTATTGAACCACATTTTAATTATTTATAACAACCATGTATGTTGTAGTTTTGAAATTCAATTCACAGAAGTGGTAAAATTTCATTTAAATGAAAGACTCAGTTTTTTTAACTACCAGTAATTGGTTTCACTATTCATCAAAAATTGAAGTTTTTCAGAAAAATACCAAAAATTCAGCCTGAGCTATATTTTATATTCCAAATTCAAAAATGATGTATATTTTTCCAAATTCAAAACATAGAAGTGGAATTAATTAATTTTATAATTAATTCCCGTTGTGTAACGCCCCAACCCCAGTTACCTAGAGTCGGTGCATTATTACATAACATTGGCATGATCACAAGAAAGATCAAATCTCAAAAGACCGATTGGTTTAGTAGCCTTGGAAACACTAGATATATTCATAAAGTTTTACATTACATCACAAAGTGAAAAAATACTACAACAACATAGTCTCCATATTCCACACTCATATCCCCACATACTATCCCTGTAGGTCATTCATAACATACTTCTTCACATCCTAGGAAAAATAAAACATAGAGAAGGGGTGAGCTCAAATTCCCAGTAAGGATAACAATATAGCGGAAACTTTCAAAAATAAGCATAAAAATTTAAGGCAATGTATAACTAAAACAAAAGCCTTTTAAACTTGAACTTCAACATTGTATAGAAAAAGTAAAATGAAATAATGCCATTTACTTATTCACATGGATATTCTACTAATCGAATAATCACATGCAATATCAATAACCACTTTCATAATGATGTAATGCATAATGCCAGACTATCATAACCACATATCTAAGCCCTCGTGACAAGACTACAAATAAGATTTTGTCAAAGCCTTGTGCCAAGACACTATTTTGTCTCATGAGACCTACCGATGCATCGAGGAGCTATAGCGGGCTCCACACATCACATATTAAGTCCAATTCATTCCCATATGAAAATGTTTAAACATAACATACACATTCATATTAAAACTAGCTTACGAAATGTCAATACTTTCACCATAAACTATGAATGGTATAAAAATAGCACATCCACAGTCAAATATATCACAAAACCTTCAATACAATATAGAAGTTTTGTATCATAATAAATCAACTACAAATAAGCATAAAATCCATCAAAGGATGTTAACATAGATGAAATCAAAACTCTTTTTAGAGAAATATCTCTTTCTATTTTTGAAATCATTTAAGAGTCATATATTTATAAAATAAAACATTTTCTTTGAAAATATTATTATAAGCTTCTAAGTGAAGCTTCGACGATTTCATAACGGTGGAAAATAGCCGAACCCGCCGTATAAGATAAAAAAAACATTCTTACCATAATTTTGTCGAAAAAGGTTAAAAAGCACATTGTTTGGAAAATGACGGAAAGATTCCTTTATAAACCTCTTATAAGAATTCAAACAAGGGTATAAATGACTTTAAACCATATTCTAGTAAATAGTAAATTTTTTTTGAAATTCATTTTTAAGAAACATGGATGTGGATGATAAAGAGATCCCAGTAGATTATTACGTATAAACAACCTCGGATAATGAAGAGATTGTGAAATAACCCTTACCTTGTACTTTTCCTTGGTTGGGGTTGGTTAACCTCCTGTATAATGGTGAAATAATTGTTATTAAATTATACAAGAATCTTATATATTAATATGATATCATATATGATCTTTTAACATTGATTTGTTAATAATATCTTATAATTATCGTCGTTTCGGGTGTTAACTTACTCATTTTCTTTTATATGTTTTGTTACATAATATGTGTTTGTTATGGATAGGTTGTATCTTATTCATATCCAGAATGATATCAAGTCCTTAAAAATCATTTTTAAATCATCAAATGATAATTATACTTGAATGGATATGATGGAGAATGAATCTTATCGTGTCGTGGAGACGGTAGTCCGTACGTACGCACGAGCGACAATATCATTCTTTTGAAATTAAAATAATATATAAATGGATATTATATCATATATAAATAATCATTGACATGTTATATTTATTATTTACATGAGTTACACATCATTATTATACCCATCCAAATAATAATATATTGAATAACAACTACACCACGACGTGGAGACGGTAAGCCGTACGTACGCACGTATGGTGACATGTTATTCAAAGGGTGGATATAATACTGAATATGGTTGTACCATATTTATAATAACATCATAGTATATGTAAGATACTGGATTTATTATTTTAGAATGGTAATAACAAACATAGAAGAAGTGGAAGAAGAAAGGAACTTGGGAAAGGGTGGTGAAATCATTACCTCTTCTTCGGGTTCTTCTGTTTGATTTAACAAAAGGGCTACTTAGGTTGGATTTATGAACAAACTAAGGCCTCTAGGATGTATTTAGGGAAGTTGGGATAGTATTTGGGCAGAGTTTTGCCTATCCAAAAGGCTTTTATGGAGTGAAGAAATGAGAAGGAGGAGTTCCCTTTTATAAGAGGGGTGAGGGGCACCTTTGGAAAAGCTAGAAATATTAATTTATAATAAATTCATATTCGGTTTCTAATGGCTCCAAAGTTGATTACTAAAAGGTTAAGGTGGTAATAGGTCGAAAACCATTCAACCAATAGAATTTAGACAGGTTTGGGTTACTATATTTACCTTATCTTTTAGTTTTAAGTCTTAGTTAATTAGTTTGACATTTACCATGTCACTTTGTATTTTTATAATATATAGTTAATAAACATACTATATACATCCATGAGCCCACCAAGTGGTCCATTAATGATGAACCTATCATGATATAAGTCTCTTGGACGAACCTTAGATTTTTAGAAATTTAATATCAATTAATAATATAATATTTGTTTTAAAAACTCTTTTATGTCAATTTTGACACTATTCAATAATTGATTTTTGTGAAACTCATAACAGAATGATTACTTCGACCAAAGTTAATTAAATCAATATTAACATGTCATATTAGCCTATAAAATTATTTTAATTCATTAAAAGTCTAAAATTATATTTATTTGGGAATTTATAATATCAATTATTTTAATTTTTCAGAGTTATGGTAATTACTGCATCATCATTGTGTCATAAATAAATTAAATTATTTATAGTATAGAAATTATAAATAAAATATCATTATGTAGGAAGTCTTATTATATTTCTAATGAATATTTACAATCGAATTTATCTTATGTATAACCCTATATTAAAAATGTTTTAGTAAATAATCTTTGATTTTAACTCTTTTAACTCTTCTTTGAATTAAATAATAATAAATGTCCTAATCTAATCCAAGTGGATCTAAATGATAATATTTTATTTCTAAGGTTGTTTTTGGTCGAGATAAACTTGTCCAATAGAATTAGGACATGTTTTAGGGTAATATTAATATCATTTTTACCCTTAATTATCCTATTTTACTTTTAACCGTGGTAAATAAAAGTAAAAAGTTACTATTCACCAAAAATTATTTTCATCTCATTGAACCACATTTTAATTCTTGATATTAACTGTGTCTCTCGGATTTTCTAAATTCCATTCACATAAGCGGTAAAATTATGTTTTATGAAAAATTCAGTTTTTTAACTACCACTTAATAGTTTCACTATTCATCAAAAATTGATGTTTTTCACAACAATGCCAAAATTTCACCCTAAGCTATAATTGATATTCCGAATTCAAAAATGATGTCTATTTTATAAAATTCCAAACATATAAGTGGAATTAATTAATTTTATAATTAATTCCCGCTGTCGCAACAAATAGCGTGTTTTTAAGAAACAATATATATCAAAAGATTGATAATTGTTTATGTCCAATTTCAAAGTGAAATTAATTCTAATGAACACCATTGGATAAAATGGTAAAAATATATTCTAATTATTCTTTAAAACCATTCAATAATATAATTTATCACTATAAATTATTTTGATTAAAAAAGTTGTTTTTAAGTTTTTTTTCACTATTCATAAAAATTGGAAGTTCTCAGAAAAATACCAAAAATTCAACGTAGGATAATTTCGATATTCTGAATCTAAAAATGAAGTCCATTTTGAAATATAAAATATATATAATTTCAAAAAGTAGGTTTTACTATTCATAACGGCTAGTTTGATTGGTTGTGGTGTGTTTGAACTCGATGTTGCGTACAACACACGCTATCACATTATTCCAAGAGAAGTGTACCGTAGAAACTTGGGGTGTTACATTCTCCCCTCCTTCAAATAATTACGTCCTCAAAATTTCTAGAATACTTATCACATGAAAAACTCGGGTGGTTCTTCATCATAAGTTCCTCGGGTTCCCACGTTGCCTCTTCCATCTAATCGTTTCTCCATAAAACTTTTACCAGACGCGTCGTCCGGTTTCTCAGTACTTGATCTCTCTTATCAAGAATCCTGACGGGCTCTTCAAAATAGGAAAGATCGGGTTCCAGTTCTAATTCTTCATAGGTGAGTACATGCGTTGGGTCAGGCATGTATTTCCTCAACAGAGATACGTGGAACACATCGTGAACTTTGGAGAGAGTTGGAGGCATTTCCAATCTATAAGCTACAACCCCAATTCGTTCTAGAATTTCGAAAGGTCCGATGTACCTGAGACTCAATTTACCTTTCTTACCAAAACGTATGACACCCTTCCATGGAGATACCTTCAGGAAAACATGATCACCAACATGAAATTCCAAATCCTTCCTTCGATTATCGGCATAGCTCTTCTGCCTACTTTGAACTGCTTTGATGTGATTTTGGATTACCTTCACCTTTTCCATCGTTTCCTCCACCAGTTCTGGGCCTACAAGTTTTCTTTCACCAATGTCATCCCAAAAGGTTGGTGTATGACATCTCTTTCCGTATAACGCTTCATATGGTGCCATCTGAATACTCAAATGGAAGATATTGTTATAGGAAAATTCTACCAGAGGTAAATATTGATCCCACATATCCTGAAAGTCTAGTTAGCAGGATCTCAACATGTCTTCTAAGGTTTGAATAGTTCGTTCTGATTGTCCATCCGTTTGAGGGTGGTAGGCAGTGCTCAAATGAAGTTCAGTGTCCAAGGATTTCTGAAGACTCTTCCAGAATCTTGAAGTAAAACGGGGATCACGATCAGAAACAATCGATAGGGGTACTCCATGAAGTCTCACAACTTCATTAATATATAGTATTGCAAGACGTTCCAGTGGTAGATCTTCTCTTATAGCAAGAAAATGTGCTGACTTTGTAAGACGATCAACAATAACCCATATTGCATCGTTCCTTCTAGGAGTCTTTGGCAGTCCCATGACAAAGTCCATCGTAATATTGTCCCATTTCCACTCTGGTATGGGAAGAGGTTGCATGACTCCTCCAGGCTGTTGCCTCCTAGCTTTCACTTGTTGACAAACCATACATCTTGACACAAAATCAGCAATCTCCCTCTTCATGTTGTCCCACCAAAAATGTTCCTTCAAATCTCTATACATTTTGGTGCTCCTAGGATGTATAGAGAAATTGGAAATATGAGCATCATCCAACAATTCCCTTTTTAGATCAGGTAAATTGGGAACACAAAGTCTCTTCCCGAATTTAAAAATTCCATCTTCATACACAAAGTCTCTCAATATCCCATCATTCACAGCTTTAATCTTCTTTTTAAATTCTTCATCATCGTTCTGAGAACTCTTAATCCTTTCTAGTAAATATGGTTTGGAAACCATTTGAAAAAGAATTGATGTTTCCCCTTCCCTGGTTATTCCCATGTCCATCTTCACTAGATCCATGAAAATTGGATCCCTTTCAATTCTCATATTGTTCAAAACTCCATGGACTTTTCTACTCAAAGCATCTGCCACCCTGTTTGCCTTCCCCGGGTGGTAGTGTATCGTGCAATCATAATCCTTGAGTAATTAAAGCCATCTCCTTTTCCACATGTTGAGTTCTTTTTGTGAGAAAATATACTTCAAACTCTTGTGATCAGTATAAATCTCACATTTTTCACCATAGAGGTAGTGCCTCCATATCTTCAAAGTAAAGATCACAACTGCTAACTAGAGATAATGAGTAGGACAGTTTTGTTCATGAATTTTCAACTGTCGTGATGCATAGGCAATAACCCCATCATTCTGCATAAGGACACAACCAAGTCCTTTCTTCGATGCATCACTATAAATAACAAACCCATCATTCCCCAATGGTAGAGTCAAAATAGGATCATTGACTAATCTTCTCTTCAGTTCATCGAAAAATTCTTCACACTCTTTTGTCCAAACAAATTTAACCCCTTTACGTGTGAGCTTTGTTAATGGGTTAGCCAATCGGGCAAAATTCTGGACGAAACGTCGATAATAACCTGCTAAACCAATAAAACTACGTACCTCAGTTATACTCGTAGGTGCTGGCCATTATTGGATTGCCTTGGTCTTAGAAGGATCAACCGATATTCCATATTTAGAGACAATATGGCCAAGAAAAGAAATCTCCTGAAGCCAGAATTCACACTTGCTAAACTTCCCATATAATTCATGTCTTCTCAGAGTCTTCAGGATAATGCACAAGTGATTTTCATAATCTTCGTAGCTTCTGGAGTATACCAAGATATCATCAATAAATACCACCACAAATTCATCGAGATACTCCTTGAAAACTCTATTCATCAGATCCATGAATACAGAGGGTGCATTAGTCAATCCAAAAGGCATTACAGTAAACTCGTAATGCCCATACCTGGTTTTACATGATGTCTTCGGAATGTCTTCCTTCTTCACACACAACTGATAGTATCCAGATCGAAGGTCAATCTTTGAAAAGTATTGAGCTCCATGCAGTTGGTCAAATAAATCATCAATGCAAGGTAGGGGATAATTGTTCTTTATTGTTATAGCATTGATCTCCCTGTAGTCGATACAAAACCTCATAAATCCGTATTTCTTTTTAACAAAAAGAACAGGGGATCCCCATGGAGAAACACTAGGGCAAATAAATCCCTTATTACTCAATTACTATAGTTGTTTCTTTAGTTCAACTAATTCTACAGTGGCCATTCTATAAGGGATCTTTTATATAGGCCTTGATCCAGGAATTAAATCAATGGAAAACTCAACTTCTCGTTCTGGAGGATGTCCAGGTAAATCTTCAGGAAATATATCTACAAATTCTTTCACAATAGGTACATCCTCTATTTGAACATTTTTTCCTCACCCACAGTCATTTCATTCTCTTCCTCCCCAATAATTGAATTTAGTTGAGCTACTGGGGGTGGATCTAAATAAGAATTAGGTGGTGACGATTCTTCTCTAAAGATAAAGTGTTCCTTATCATTATCATCAAGAATCGTAACCTCTTTATTCTTACAATAAATCTTCACATCATAGTTCGAAAGCCAGTCCATATCGAGGATTATATCAAACTCAATCATAGGTATGATGATGAGATCAGCAGATAAAGAACATTTATGTGCTCTAATGGGGACTGATTCACAAAACTTTGTTTCAATGATACTTCCCTTACGAGTTTTAACTGACAACTCCCTTGTTACATCGAATTGGAAATATCTAATTTTCTTAGAAAACTGGAAAGATATGAAACAATGCGATGACCCAGAATCAAATAATGCATTTGCTAAACTTAAGGAAACCATTAAATTACCTGCCACCACATCTTTCGGAGCTTCTACCTCAGCAGTATTGATAGCATAAGCTTGGCCTTGATCCCTTGGCCTTTTCTGAGGTAAGTTCTCCTGACACTTAGGACATTCATTTTCATAATGCCCCATCTCCCTGCAATTTTAGCACTGAACATTGGTAGCTTCCTTCTTCCCCTTGCAATCACGAGCTTGGGGGCATTTTTCAACACACTTGTAACAGACTCCCGTTCCCTTCAAGCAAGTACTGGGGTTTTTCTTACCACATTTACCACAGGATGGATATTCAACCTTTCCCTTATTCCCCGTATTTCCATTCCCAGACTGATCAGAAGGTCTCTTCTTCACTTTCTTTGCTTTAAAGTCATAAGATGTAGAGAATTCCTTTTCGGTCTTGATAGCACATGAGAAAATGTCTTCGTACGATGAAAAAGATTGTGAGAATAATTCTTGACAGATAAATGATTTTAACCCATCAAAGAAACGATCAACATTACTTCTTGGGTTACATATATAATCTCCAGCATACCTTGCTAACCTTGTAAAGTTAGCCTCATACTTTGTGACATTCTCATCCTCCTTTTGTCTCAGACTCAGAAACTGCCTTTCCATATCTGCTCGATGGTCACGAGGAAAGTATTTTTCTAAAAACTGATCTTTGAACTGTCTCCATTCCATATTTGATACTTCATTATCTTCCTTCGTATTTTGAATCAATGACCACCATTGATCAACATCTCCAGTGAGTCAGTAAACTTTCCCTTTCACTACTCCCCAAAGCCTGAAATATTTTCTCTAGGGAAAATATCCATTACTCAGCTACTAAGGGATTTGTACTCCCATTGAACGTTGGTGGTTGTTTCCTCATGAATCGATCTAACATTGATCCTCCATGCTGCGGATCAGGGTGGTCCATACGGGTAAGGTTATTATTCATAACCTGAGTGAGTTGTCACAATATGGTGATTAGCTGATCGGCACCAGTTGCATCACCAGCTGCACTATAATTATCTTGAGCAGGAGGGAAATCCCTACATGGAGTGCGTGCATTGATTCGGTTTCCATTTCTTCCACTAGGCGCCATTTCTAAAAAATGGCATAAACTAGATCAGTTTATGAATCAAAATACATAATCCCATACTTATAAAATACTTAACATAAATTGAACTATTTATGGATATAATCCATAATCATAAAAATGTTTTCTTTGAGGAAGTATATACTCATAAACCCTTCATAATGATTTGTAAAGAAAATGAGAGTTATCCTAAGCATATCCCCTGGGAGTGTTGTAACCAAGAGTGCAGCAAGGCCCGTTGTCGTGCACCAGTTCCCGTTCGAGTCTAGTTCAAAGCGGTGTTTTCGGGTTTTACCCCTAGGTACATCTGTGCCAGATCCGCCTCTACCTGCTCGTATCCAGACATGGATGTATTGCTCAGAAAACACACAAAAGCACTACAATACCAAAATTCTAGGAAGTTCTTCTATACTAATCCTCAAAGATCATCTTAGGTCTACGTGCTCTAATCAGAGTTTATCTAAATCTAGCTTCCAAGGTTTGTACTAAACTTCCTCTGATACCAACTGTAATGCCCCGACCCCAGTTACCAAGAGTCAGTGCATTATTACATAACATTGGCATGATCACAAGAATGATCAACTCTCAAAGATCGATTGGTTTAGTAGCCTTGGAAACACTAGATATATTCATAAAGTTTTACATTACATAACAAAGTGAAAAAATACAACAACAACATAGTCTCCATATTCCATACTCATATCCCCACATACTATCCCTGCAGGTCATTCATAACTTACTTCTTCACATCCTGGAAAAAATAAGACATAGAGAAGGGGTGAGCTCAAATGCCCAGTAAGGATAACAATATAGCGGAAACTTTCAAAAATAAGAACAAACATTTAAGGCAATGTATAACTAAAACAAAAGCCTTTTAAACTTGAACTTCAACATAGTTTGGAAAAAGTAAAATGAAATAATGCCATTTACTTATTCACATGGATATTCTACTAATCGAATAATCACATGAAATATCAATAACCACTTTTATAATGATGGAATACATAATGCCAGACTATCATAACCACATAGCCATGGCCTCGTTCCAAGACTACAAATAAGATTTTGTCAAGGCCTTGTGCCAAGACACTATTTTATCTCATGAGACCTACCGATGCATAGAGGAGCTATAGCGGGCTCCACCCATCACATATTAAGTCCAATGCATTCCCATATGAAAAGGTTTAAACATAACATACACATTCGTATTAAAACTAGCATACGAAATGTCAATACTTTCACCATAAACTATGAACAGTATAAAAATAGCACATCCACAGTCAAACATATCACAAAACCTTCAATACAATATAGAAGTTTTTATCATAATAAATCAACTTCAAATAAGAATAAAATCCATCAAAGTATGTCGACATAGATGAAAACAAAACTCTTTTTAGTGAAATATCTCTTTCTATTTTTGAAATCATTTAAGAGTCATATATTTATAAAATAAAACATTTTTTTGAAAATATTCTTAAAATCTTGTAAGGGAAGCTTCAATGATTTTATAATGGTGGAAAATAGCTGCAACCGCCTATAAGTTAAAAAAAACATTCTTACCTTAATTTTGTCGAAAAGGTTAAAAAGCACCTTTTTGGAAAACGACGGAACGATTCCTTTATAAACCTCTTATAAAAATTCAAAAAAGGGTATAAATGACTTTAACCCATATTATAGTAAATAGTAAAAATGTTTTGAAATTCATTTTTAAGAAACATGGATGTGGATGATAAAAAGATCCCAGTAGGTTATTACGTATAAACAACCTCAGATAATGAAGAGATTGTGAAATAACCCTTACCTTGTACTTTTCCTTGGTTGGGGTAGGTTAACCTCCTGTATAATGGAGAAATAATTGTTATTAAATTATACAAGAATCATATATATTAATATGATATCGTATATGATCTTTTAACATTGATTTGTAAATAATATCTTAGAATTATCGTCGTTTCGGGTGTTAACTTACTCGTTTTCTTTTATATGTTTTGTTACATAAGCCGTGTTTGTTATGGATAGGTTGTATCTTATTCATATCCAGAATGATATCATGTCCTTAAAAATCATTTTTAAATCATCAAATGATAATTATACTTGAATGGATACGATGGAGAATGAATCTCATCGTGTTCTTGGAGACGGTAGTCCGTACGTACGCACGAGCGACAATATCATTATTTTGATATTAAAATAATATATAAATTGATGTTATATCTTATATACAGAATAATTGACATGTTATATTTATTATTTACATGAGTTACACATCATTATTATACCCATCCAAATAATAATATATTGAATAACAATTACACCACGGCATGGAGACGGTAAGCCGTACGTACGCACGTATGGTGACATGTTATTCAAAGGGTGGATAGAATACTGAATATGGTTGTACCATATTTATAATAAAATCACAGTATATATACGATACTGGAGTTATTATTTTAGAATGGTAATAACAAAGAAAGAAGAAGGGGAAGAAGAAAGGAACTTGGAAAAGGGTGGTGAAATCATTACCTCTTCTTCGGGTTCTTCCTTTTGATTTGACAAAAGGGCTCTGTAGGTTGGTTTTCTGATCAAACTAAGGCCTCTAGGTTGTAGTTAGGGAATTTGGGAGAGTATTTGGGAAGATTTTGGCCGAACCAAAAGGATTTGATGATGTGAAAAAATGAGGAGTGCCCTTTTATAAGAGGGGTGAGGGGCACCTTTGGAAAAGCTAGAAATATTAATTTATAATAAATTCATATTCGGTTTCTAATGGCTCAAAAGTTGATTATTCAAAGGTTAAGGTTGGTATAGGTCTAAAACCATGCAACCAATAGAATTTAGACAGGTTTGGGTTACTATATTAGCCTTATCTTTTAGTTTTAACTCTTAGTTAATTAGTTTGACATTTACCATGTCACTTTGTATTTTTATAATATATAGTTAATAGACATACTATTAACATCCAAGAGACCCCCAAGTGGTCCATTAATGATGAAATTATAATTATATAAGTCTCTTGGCCGAACCTTATATTTTTAGAAATTTAATATCAATTAATAATATAATATTTGTTTTAAAACCTCTTTTATGTCAATTTTGACACTATTCAATAATTTATTTTTCTGAAACTCATAACAGAATGATTACTTCGACCAAAGTTAATAAATAAATCCTAACATGTCATATTAGCCAATAAAATTATTTTAATTCATTAAAAGTCTCAAATTATATTTATTTGGGAATTTATAATCTCAATTATTTTAAGTTTTTACAATTATGGTAATTACTACATCATCATTGTGTCATAAATAAATTACATTATTTAAAGTATAGAAATTATAAATAAAATATCATTATGTAGGAAATCATATTATCTTTTTAATGAATATTTTTAATAGAATTTATCTTATGTATAACTCTATATTAAATTTTTTTTAATAAATAAACTTTGATTTTAACTCTTTTAACTCTTCTTTGAATTAAATAATAATAAATGTCCTAATCTAATCCAAGTGGACCTAAATGATAATATTTTATTCCTAAGGTTGTTTTTAGTCGAGATACACTTGTCAAATAGAATTAGAACATGTGTTAGTGTAATATTAATATCATTTTTACCCTTAATTACCCTATTTTACTTTTAACCGTGGTAAATAAAAGTAAAAAGTTACTATTCACCAAAAATTATTTTCATCTCATTGAACCACATTTTACTTCTTGATATTAACAGTGTCTCTTGGATTTTCTAAATTCCATTCACAGAAGCGGTAAAATTATGTTTAATGAAAAATTCAGTTTTTTAACTACCACTTAGTAGTTTCACTATTCATCAAAAATTGAAGTTTTTCAGAACAATGCCAAAATTTCACCCTAAGCTATAATTGATATTCCGAATTCAAAAATTATGTCTATTTTAAAGAATTCCAAACATATATGTTGCATCAATTAATTTTATAATTAATTCCTGCTGTCACAAAAAATAGCATGTTTTTGAAAAACAATATATATCAAAAGATTGATAATTGTTTATGTCCAATTTCAAAGTGAAATTAATTTTAATGAACACCATTGGATAAAATGGTAAAAATATATTCTAATTATGCTTTAAAACCATTCAATAATATAATTTATCACTATAAATTATTTTGATTAAAAAAGTTGTTTTTAAGTATTTTTCACTATTCATAAAAATTGGAAGTTCTCAGAAAAATACCAAAAATTCAACTTAGGATAATTTCGATATTCTGAATCCAAAAATGAAGTCCATTTTGAAATATAAAATATAAATAATTTCAAAAAGTAGGTATTACTATTCATAACGGCTAGTTTGATTGGTTGTGGTTTGTTAGAACTCGATGTTGCGTACAACACATGCTATCACATTATTCAAATAGAAGCGTACCGTAGAAGCTTGGGGTGTTACACCTTATCAAAACAAATAGCGTGTTTTTAAGAAATAATAACTATCAAAAGATCGACACTTGTTTATGTCCAATTTCAAAGTGAAATTAATTCCATTGATCAACATTGGATTAAATGGTAAAATATATTATAATTACACTTTAAAAACAATTAAAAATACAATCTAACCATATAAATTATTACGATGAAAAATTTGTTTTTAATTAAAATATAGCGTGTTTTTACTATTCATTAAAATATGAAAGTTATCAGAATAATCTGAAAAATTTATCCAAATTAAATTTGTATATCCTTATTCCAAATAGGAATTGCATATTGTCAAATTGAACTTATAAACATGTAAAAACTAGATTTTATGTGGGTGTTCCATCAAAAGGAGGCAAAACTGCATTTTTTGAAAAATACTTATTTTACAGGAAAAACATAGAATGTTCTCATACCATGTTCTAGAAAATATGTAAGATAAATAATAATGTTATAAATTTCAAAGTGTAGTCAATACTATTCATAATGGATAGTCTATAATAATATTAAAACAATATATCATTGTTTAGTGAAACCTGGTATTGCGTACAACACAGGCTATCAAAGAAGGTCGCGATTGCGTGTAATACAAGCCAAGACAGGTTTGCGTGTAGTGAAAGAATCCTTTGTTGTTGCGTATAATATAATCCAACCATATTTAATTTATACATTTAATATATATATATATATACACACACTCAATGTTTCCTAGAATAACAACTATCAAATAGACTTGAAATTGCATGTAACAAGATCCATGAATAGTGTTGCGTATACTGCAAGCTAATACAGTGTTGCGTATAGAACAAGCTAATTTTGGTGTAGCATAAAACACAAGACATCAATTAAAAACAATAATTCTCATAAAATATAAGGGTGTTACATTCTACCCCCATTAAATTGAATTTCTCTCTCAAAATTCGTCGGGGTTATAAATCGTTTACTACTTGAAAGTTTCTTTAATAGAAACCCACATCGTTAAAAGGAATACTAAAGCTTAATTTTAAAAACTAATGTATGAAATGTAACAGTTACCCAAATTAACTTATCCCTAGGTTTCCACATAGGAGAACATAGGTGAAAATATGGATATGGAAGAGAAATCTAATCATCAAGTTCTGATTGAGAGTGGTAGAGAACATGGCTATGAAAAATCCAACAGTCACAAAGCCATAAAATTGTGATGATCTGAGGTACCACCTAATTCATCAGATATGAGAGAACTAAGACAACATTTTTGGTTTTCAAGATCATTTCCCAAATGTTGAAGAATATTTGAATTAAAAGAAATACTTACATGATTTTGGTACAATCTCAACATTGCTCGTGCCTCGAACAATTTCCAATTCATCTCTTCAAGAAATGAAGTTGAATTTTCTTTCGTGAAGTGTTAGCCGATCATGCGATAGAATGATAGGTCATTCCATCTGTCTCAAACATAATGTTAGCAAAAGTTATCAAATATACATAAGTCCATCTATGGTGAGGATAATCGTATATGGTTCCTAAAATTGAATTATACATCATATATCATACTGATTAATATAATAAAACCACTTTCTACTAACTAGGGACTTCCTATAGGCCAGTGGTAGGAGATAAAGGCCTGTCGCAATTCGGTTGTGGGTTCGATTCCCGCAACCTTATCTGATGTGACAGGTTGTCACCCGTCCTGCAGGTTGTCCTTTTTCTAAAACTATACTATCATAACATTTCAGAAATAAAAACAAAAATTTATAGCCTTAAGCAATACTATATGATGTCCATTCCAACCTTTAGGCTTATTGAAAATACTTCTTTCCAATCTTATAGTATAAAGATAACAATTACTAGAAGTGTCAAAAACCAAGAATGTGAATACCATCATTTATCCCACATATAAGATATATCTTGTTGGTCACATTCCAAACATGTGAATACCTTAATAATGTATTATCTTAAAAAATGAATACCCATTGAACCTTATTGAAAACTTGAATACTGTCAAAAGTTAACTCTTTCCACATACCAAAATCCCAAAATTTCAATATACTCAAATAATGATATCTATTTGTCCTTATATCAGTCATGATCTCATGAATACTATCATACATATTATTCTCTGCTTATCCCTTCATTATTCACATTTCATCTACTTTCCAAAAAACATTTCAATCACTTTTCATAGTTACTGGTACCATAAAATTATTGAAAACCAAAATGGACCAATACATAGATATTCCAATATACCATAAAAGTAACTCAAAAAAATTATTCTTTAATACCAATACATATACACTTCAATCCATCCTCTACAATGATTTTCATATAATAAGTCCTTCCTTGATTTAGAAGTAACCTTTTAGGTCTGGGCATTGCCTTAGGTAATGCCCATGTTATCCACAAATAAGACATTGAACTCCAAAATAGTCTGTCACTCTATGACCCTTCTCTCCACACAGATAACATATTCCCCTCCATTTAATGTATTTATTAAGGTTCTTCTTCCCTTCTTTATAAATCTCAATCTTCCTTTCTCTTGTCTCCTCACCTTGAGAATATGCATAAAACTCCATATTCCTATTATTTGATGAATTTAGAATACCACTGAAGTTCACCTTGTTAATCATATATCACGATGACTGATTCGAAAAATCAAAAAATCTTTCTTTCTAGGCATTACGCAATTTCTTTTCTCATAGTCACCAATTTATCCATTGTATTCAATGTTGACCCAATTCCTTATGGTTCCCTCCTTTGACTAAAACCAAATACCATGGTGTAGGAAACAATTAAAATAACGAGGAACCACGTAATCATAAAAAGTTACTTATGGGATGTCTAACTTATCAAACATTCTTTAATCCATGACACCTTGGGTTCACCCTAGGTTATTCATGATTGTCAACATAATTCTAAGATTGTAACCTCTAGTTATACTAAACCTTAGTAGCATCCTTAGACATACCTTACAAATATCTCTAGGGATCTCCCTAAAGTTCTCGCATCCAAGTTTTCAAAGGTTGAACAAACCATTCCTCTAATACCAACTATAGAGACCGAAAGCTTGATGTACATGGACATTACATTACTTTTGCGTAATACGTAATACATAACAAAAAAAAGACACATAAGGACCATAATGGTTTAGTGTCTTTGGAAACTCGTAACATAATATTCTAATCGTGGTGAATGATCTTCAACATTTCCCATAGAGATCTTCTTTTTTTACCTAAAACCTTTCTTTATAACCAGGGGAAAAGAAATCATATAAAGGGTGAGCTCAAATTCTCAGTAAGGGTAATCATGGAGTAAATAAAGCAAAGCATATACATTTGAACTTCAAAATATGATCAAAATATTTAAACATCTAAATCTTGAGCAATGACATGAATCATGGTAGTACGTAGGGCATAGATCATAATAGCATGGGAATAAAACATGTAATTATGGAAAACCATTAAGCACATGATATGATTTCCATAGTAGCCAAGTCATTGCTTCCAAGACCATCTTAGTGGAAAAATCCCCTTTCTGAATCGAGTTCACTCCTCGTTCCAGTCCTGTAACATTGAACTAGATTAACTTACCGTTCCAGAAATGTCTATCTCATGAGATATAAATCTGTACCCAATGCATTTGAGGGAGATATAGGTCCCACCAATCTCATAATGAAAACATTCTTCCGTGTGCCACAACATAAATGTAAATCATTCATCAGAACCCAAAGAAGAAAATGGGTTTCATAAACATCATCCCATCATAACATAATCCCTATAAAACAAATGGATATCAATTCATCATAAGAAAAGTTAAACCATGTAAATCATAGAGACATTATACTTGAAACATACTTTTGACAAAACACTTGAAATGAATTTTTCAGGAAAATATCCTTTCTTCTTAAAAATCATTTTCTTTTCACAAAATGTCATGAAATTTTAAAATAAAATTATTTTGTTGAAAATTTTCAATAAATGTTGTAGAGTAAGCTTCATGAAAATAAGGCGTTATAAAACCATAAAAATCTTTTCATGCTATATAACTTAAAAAAACATTCTTCTCGTACTTTTACTGGAAAAGTAAAAAAGTTTCCCCATGTGTTAAACAAAAGTAAGATTCATTTCAGAACATGTGGTAAATTTAAAAAATTGGTAAAAAGGACTTTAAAAATACATGAAAACTTTTTTCGAAAACATGGGCGTGGATGATAACAATAACCCCAGTAAATACTTACAAATAACAATATCGGATAAGAACTTGATTAGAATAGTTATCCCTTACAATGATCTTTTTGTAAATAAAATAGATCACTTATGTGTATTCACTATATGGTCACATATTGAAATTATAAATACATGATAAGATATAAAAATTCATTTCTCACATAATCAAAGAACGATATAAACAAGAAAGAGAATGTCAACCCAAAGAACGGAAATTGGGTTAAGAAGTTCCCTTACCTTGTGTCCGGCTTGACTCGATCATTCTTTAATCTCCTGAATAATAAACCAATTTTAATTTCTAATTTCTTAAGAACCTTTTTCAAGTTTATTATTCCTTTTATATCACTTATTACCATGTTATAAACATTATATAACCATTAAAGATAATAACGTTCATTTTGTCGTATTTGGTACTTGAGTCAAAAATGGACTTCTTATAATTACATGTTGTTCATGTGGTCAGAGGATAATTATATCCAAAATTATATTCATGATTTATACATCATATATATCATATATATCCAGTATATAAATTTATTTATAATAGTACATAATAGATGGAGGTAAGAATTGAAATGCACTGTTCATGGAGATGGTAAGCCGTACGTACGGATGTAGGCTACTTTCATTTCTATTTATTATTTTAATGGAAGTAAAACATAATGATACATAGGTATATTATAATTACAATATAATATCATATATAATATCATTAACTCTATCCTTTATACATCCCACATAAGGCATTAGCGAATCACATCACTTTGAGGGGGCGGTAGTCCGCACTTGCTCAAATGAGATTATCGTATTTACCCACTATGGAAACCATAAAGGCTTGATATAATTGGGAAGTAAAGAAGCACAAGAAAATCATAAACATAAAATATATCATATATAAATACAGTTCTATCATAATGGACACCATGAGAGGTGGTAGGAGAAAATCGAACAATCTTCGTTTTGTGAGGCGTTAGTTTTCCATCCACATAAATATTATGTTCTTCATCCATTAGATGGAGGTGTGTGTAAGTGTAGTTAGAATAATTCTCATAAAAACATCCTAGTATATTTAAGATATTGGTGTTGTTACAAAATAAAGGATTAAAAAGAGTTTAGGGGTTGGAGATGTAGAATAAAAGAAAACAATTTAAGAGAAACTGTTACCTTTAATTTGTGTAACTTCCTTTGGTTTGAACCAAAAGGACTTATTGGAGTGCCTTATGCCTAAGTTAAGGCTTATAGGGGGAGTATAGGGATGTAGGGAGCTTAATGGAATAGATTTTGGATTAGAGAAATGGTTTTAGATGTGTGAGGAATTGGATAGAAATGGTCTCCTTTTATAAGGGGGAGGAGGGGCTCTTTTAGAAAGTGTGAAAATATTATTTTATTATAAACTTATCTTCGGTTTCTAAAAGTCAAAAAATAATTAAAGATGAAGATAAGAAGACTCATGGTCGAAATAAAATCATCCAATCAGAATTGGACATGTTTTTGACAATATTTTAATCATTATAATCTTATTTATTTTAATCATTTATTAATGAGGTAAATACTACAACATTATTTTGTCATAAATAATTTAATTTATTTGATGTCTAAAAATTATAAAAAAATACCATCATGTAGGAATTATTTTAGTCTTTCCAATTAATATTTATAGTCAAAATGATAATTTATATAACCCCATATAAAAATTAATTACTAAAATATTTTTTGTTAATGTCAATTTTGTCTCTACATTAAATTAATTAATCCAAAGTGTCATTATCACTACCAAGTGGCTCAACGGGGTCCCAAAATCGACCCAAGGATGCCCATGGTCGGCCAATACTCATCCAATAAGGTTAGGACAAGTGTTAAGATAATTTTTAATTATTATAATATTCTTTTAACCTTGAATTACCCTATTTACCTTAAACTGCACTAAATAAAAGTCCAAAGTTACTATTCACCAAAAATTATTTTCATCTTATTGAACCAGATTTTACTTCTTGATAACAACCATGTATGTCGGATTTTTTAAATTCAATTCCCAGATGTGGTAAAATTTAATTTAAATGAAAGAGTCAGTTTTTTTAACTACCAGTAAGTGGTTTCACTATTCATCAAAAATTGATGTTTTTTCAGAAAAATATTAAAAATTCTGCCTAAACTTTATTTTATATTCCAAATTAAAAAATGATGTCTATTTTTACAAATTCAAAACATAGAAGTGGAATTAATTAATTTTATAATTAATTCCCGTTATCAAAACAAATAGAGAGTTTTTAAGAAATAATAACTATCAAGAGATCGACACTTGTTTATGTTCAATTTCAAAGTGATATTAATTACAATGATCTACATTAAATTAAATGGTAAAAATATATTATAATTACACTTTAAAACCAATTAAAAATACAATCTAACCATATAAACTATTACGATGAAAAAATTTGTTTTTAATAAAAATATAGCGTGTTTTTACTATTCATTAAAATATCAACGTTATCCGAATAATATGAAAAATTTATCCAAATTAAATTTTTATATCCTGATTCCAAAGACGAATTATATTTTGTCAAATTTATCTTATAAACATTTCAAAAACTATATTTAATGTTGGTTCTCCATCAAAAGGCAACAAAACTGCATTTTTTTAAAAATACTTATTTTACCCGAAAAATTTAGTTTGTTCTCATACCATGTTCTAGAAAATATGTAAGATAAATAATAATGTTATAAAATTCAAAATTTAGTTTATAATATTAATAATGGCTTTCCCATAATAATATTATAAAAATATTTCATTGTTTAGTGAAACACGGTATTGCGTACAACACAGGCTATCGAGGAAGGTCGCGATTGCATGCAATGAAAGCCAACTCAGGGTTGCGTGTAGTGAAAGACTCCTTTTTTGTTGAATATAATATAATCCAACCATATTTAATTTATACATTGAATATATATATATATATACACTCAATGTTTCCTAGAATAACAACTATCAAACAAACTTGAAATTTTGTGTAACACGATCCAAGAATAGTGTTGCATATACTGCAAGCTAATACGGTGTTGCGTATAGAACAAGCTAATTTTGGTGTAGTGTAAAACACAATACATAAATTAAAAATAATAATTCTCATAAAATCTCAGGGTGTTACACCATATTTTTTTAAAAATTATAGTTTGGGTCTTCATTCATGATTTTTTAAAAACAATAGATTCATTATTGTAATATTTTAAATAAATAATTCACCCAAGATTCAATGAAAATATAAAATTAATGGATATAAAAGTACTGAAATATATATATTTGATGATTTTTTACTAGTGAAGTGATTTTTATTTAAATGGGGTTTTCATTCATTTTATTTCTATTATTTTTTTGTAGGGTTTTTTTCATTATATAGAATTTGTTTTCTATATTATCCTGTACAACAAATAGCATTTCTCGTTTATATTGGAATATTAAATTGATGAGTGTTGATACTAGAAAGGTTTGTATAAACTATGAATGGTTTATTGGTCTGGTTGTCTATAATTTCCATTAAATTTTATGTTTTTAAGGAATATGACTATTGACTAGGTACATGTGCTGAGTATGATCATCCAGTGTTTAATAATTTTGTTAGTGGTACACCATGCTTTCAATTCTTTTATTGCACAATGATATTTTAACAACACACAAATTTACAATATATATTTATTAGATAAATATTGTTGTATAGATTTTCTCACATGAAACACAAAACTAAAACAAAACCTTGATATATTTTATAAGTATTAGATATGGCTGTTATATTTCAACCATTGAATTAATGGGTATAAATACAAGTAACCATGTTATGAAATCTATAAAAATGGAATTAATTAGTAAAATTATTCCTTAAAAGTATCATTTTTTGCACTTATAAAGGAGGTGGTGTTAAAAGAGTTTTCCCTAGACCAATCCGAAGATTAAATTCAATGTTTTGGACTTGAGAAAAATCACATTGTGGAGAATTTCAAGCTTGTGAAAATCACTATGAGGTTAATTCTTGCAGAACCACCACCCAAAATTTCCAACAGTGCATATATTGACCTTTGATATTATTTTGAAAAATTTAGGGACTTTTTATTTAAAATTTATGATGATATAAATAAGTAATTATTAATTATTTTTATTCATTTAATGCTTAATTTGTTTCTTCTAAAAATTATTTTCTCGCATTGTGTTTTTATATTAAAAATAATTTTCTTTATTATTATAATTTTATTTTGATAAAATGAAATTATTATTTTTATTTAGAATGTTAAAATTATCTTAGGAATTTTTTTTTTATTTTTTTAAATGATTTTTTTAATGTAAATAGTGAAAATATAGTTTTACATATACTGTATCCTTTATGACATCATTCTGCTATAAGCATAAATATTAAAAATATATAAGAATCCTTTTTCATGGAAAAAATTCATTTAAGGAGTAAAATAATTCATTTAAGGAGTAAAATAAAAAATTTAAAAATATAATATTGAATTTAGAAATATAATCTTGACATTTTAGAACCTAAGATATATTTTATTCTAGTGAAAAATATATTTTAACCCTTTTCATTAATTAAGTATTTAAATTATAAATTCGGTTTTTGATTTCCAAAAAACTAAAAAAGAATTTCATTTTTTAGCTATAAACCAATAATTTTCATTTGAATTAAAAACATACATGATTTTTTATAAATACATTTTTATGGTTAAAAAATTCTGTTTTCTAAAAAACTAATTTTTGTTGAGTGAAGCATAGTTTTATAAATTTTTTTTATTCCAATTATAAAAATTTAGTCTTGTAAAGTGGTTTTTGGATTTTGAATCATTATATTGATATTAGTTGATAAGGTCTATTTCATTATAGTCAGAAAAAAATTTACCATGATAAAAAGTTAGCCACCCTAGTTACAGCTAAAATAATGAAAAAATGTTAAATCAATGGTTAAAGCCTTAAAATATGATAAATTATTATCTCAAAATGGGTGTATGGAAGTTTATAGGTTTTCACTTTAACCATTTCTAATTATTTTCCATTTTTATCCACTTTACTTGAGAATGATGTCCCTTTTAATTTTAATAAAAATTGTATTTACAAAAATGTCACTACTCTAACTTATAATAGTATCCCCCACCCCTTAAAAAACACAAAAAATTAGAATCCCACAATTTATCCTTCTATATTAACATTCTTAATAATTATTCCACACATTTTGGAGATTATGTTTCCTAGAACAATCCATAAACCTATCATTTCCCAGAGTACCTTTAAGAGGATATTGAAGCTCTCAGCATAAGTGTTATATTTCTAATAATTATTATTCTATTTATTCTTATCCAAATATTCTTGAATTATTTTTATTAATTTTAAAACATAGTTTTATAACTATTAAGATTCTATAAGAGTTATATCATCACTATATAATTTTATTTTATTACCCATTCGACCATTATAACATGTTTTTATTTTGGTCGGTATTACCCCCTAAATGTACATATTTACAATGTTTATTTTTTGAATGAATATTGATACTTAAATATTGGAAATAATATTTAATCAATAATAATTTTATATTTTTTCTAATTCTAGAGTGGTAATATTCAAAAGTAGATTTACCAATAAATCTAATTATTTTGTAAATTCACTAATAACGGAAAAATAAAATTTCTAAGCATTCTATTAAAACCCTCAACATAAGTTCTATGAAATGGATGTGGGAATCTAGAACTATATTAACAAATTTTATTACCATATAATTAAGATTATATATGGTATTAACGATTAAAAATATTCAAGGATCACCATCATGAAATTAGATCATGTAAAGGATACAGAATGGTTAACACCAGAATGTTTATTTTAACAATAACAAATTAATATATATATATTAAAAACTTATAAGTGTATGGGTTTTAGGAAAATAAATATGAATAAGGTTAATATTAATGTTAATAATAAGCCTAAATTTGTTATATATGGAAGTTAGAGAGCATCTAATAAGCATAAGTCAAAGGTAAGAGTTTTTGTTAACTCAACTCCCTTTCATTGAGTCATAATTATTCAAATTCATTCTACTAAGTTTGTTTTCTTACACCATAAGATTATATTATATGATATTGAATATTGTTTTTGTATATATACATTTATTTCTTATAAAATCCTTTAAAAATGATTCTTGCTTAAAAAATTATGATGCCTGTAAGAGTTTTTCATCTCATTTTTACTTCATTGAGATATGATTTATATTGAGTACCTATTTTCATTTATATGATTTATATACTACCTATTTGATATATTATATCATCCATATATTTATAATTAGGGTATTTTAATTTCCTTTTTAGTTATTATATTTTATGGTGATTTTAATATTTAAAAGATTAAATGGGTATTATTTTAAATCATCTCTTTAAATTTTTTGAAGTACTTTAACCAACTCATTTTCTGCCATGTACAAATTATTTATATTATTTATATAATTTTATTATAAATAATTCAATTATTTCACAAGTTTATTTTCAAATATATTAAGCTTTCTAGAATTTTTTTTAAAGTAATATTCTTAATGTTTCTATATGAGTCACCTTTGGATTACTTTAAAAAATTGTGAAGATAATGTTTTTTATAAGGTTTACTACTTAAATAAATTTTCCAAATATCATTAAAATTCCTCATTATTAATTTTTATTTTTAAATTTATGTAATTTTTCAATGGAAATCATATTCCCAGTGTTTTTAATGTTTTTATTTTGAATATTACCAAAATATGAAGATATTTATTCTTGTTTTTCACATAATATTTATAATACTTTTATAAGAGTGTTTTTCCCATATATGCCAACAATCCTTAAATTATGGTATGATTTATTGGGGATATTATCTAATGGTACCATCCAATTTTTTTTATCTATATGTTTTAAAATTATTTTTTTAAATAAGTATTCACGGAATCCATCTATTTTCAGTAGGTTAATTAAGATATGATGTAATGATAAATTATCAGATTCTCTTATGGAATAAATAAGTATGGTTTATCATTATGTGATGGGTGGATCTGTTTTAGCCTTTTAATTCATTGGGTAATGTTTTATGTCTCATGAGATGATGTTTATGCATGGAAATTTTTGTTATATTCACAATATAATGTATGGGTATTATTGTTATGTTCATAATATGATGAATGGACATTATTGTTAGGTTTTCATTTTTCTCATCAACTTGGTTACATATAACTTTTTCTGTAAGGTTTCAATGTTATATATGAATTAATGTTCCACAATGTCATTCTACATGACTATGATGGGATCCATGTCTCTGAAATACCATATCACATCTTGGAATTATTACATCATGGTGTGTTCATGATATTTAGTTGTTATGTATCCCTATAACATAATTTATAGATAACTCTTACCATTCCATATTACTTTTAATCAAATATTTATCCCTTGTTTATACCCTCTTACATGTTTATTATGAGTTGTTGTTCAGTTTCTCACAATGATTATGTGAGATAACCACTTGTTTTTTCCCATTTCCCAAGTTCATTATATATAGGATAATGTATAGAGTGAGGTTTTATGTAAATATGTTTTTGGGAGATGTTGAAATCTATGCTATGTAAAAATATTTTTATTTATTCTATCTCCAAAGGAACTAAATCTTTAAATTCATGGATTTTTAGATTTTTTGTGTGATGTATTTTTTATGTTATGGAATTTGTAATTCCCCGACCCTAGTTACCCAGAGTCAGTGCATTATTACATAACATTGGCATGATCATGAGGGACCATGTATCGAAAGACCGATCAGTTTAGTAGCCTTGGAATTACTTAATACATACATAAGTTTTACATTACATTATAAAATGAAAAACAACAACAACATTGTCTCCTTTGAACACAATAATATCCCTTAGACTATCCATAGAGGTTAGTCATAATATACTTCTTCGCATCCTAGGAAAAATAAAACATATAAATGGGTGAGCTCAGGTGCTCAGTAAGGATAACAATATAGTAGAAACTTTCATAAATAAGCATAAACACTTAAGGCAATATATAAGAGTAAAAAAAGCCTTTTAAAAATAAATATCAGCATAATATGGAAATAGTAAATGAAATAATTAAATTTACTTATTCACATGGATATCATACTAGTCTAATAATAACATGTAATATCAATATCCAATTTCATAATGATGGAATGCATAATGCTGGACATCATAACCACATAATCAAGGCCTCATACCAAGACTAAAGATAATATTTTGTCAAGTCCTTGTCCCAAGACACGAGTTTTTCTCATGATACTTCTCGATGCATCGAGGATCTTTATCAGGCTTCGCCCGTCACTTACTATGTCCAACTCATTCCTCATATGAAAAGGTTGAAACAGAACATAAAAATTCATATTAAAAATAGCATAAAAAATGTTAATACTTTAAATATAAACCATGAATGGTATAAAATATAACACATACACAATCGAACATATCAAAAAACCTTCAATACAATATGGAAGACTATATCATAATAAATCAACATCAAACAAGTGTAAAATCCATCAAAGGATGTTGACATAGATGAAATCAAAACTATTTGAGAGAAATATCTCTTTCTGTTTTGAAATAATTTAAAAGACTTTTAGTTATAAAAAAACATTTATTTTGAAAATATTTTTATAGTATTGTAAGGGAATATTCTAAGGTGTTATAACAGTGAAAAATAGTTTCACACGTTGTATAAGTAAAAAAAACATTCATTCCTTAATTTTGTCGAAAAGGTCATAAAGTCCCTTGTTTGGTAAACGAAAAAAAGATTCATTTAAAAAAATATTATAAGAATTCAAACAAGGATATAAATTAATTTAACCCATAGTCTAGGAAATTTTAATTTCTTTTTGAAATATATTTTTAAGAAACACATATGTGGATGACAAAGAGGTCCTAGTAGATACTCACGAATATACAACATTGAATAATGAAAAGATTGTAGAATTAACCCTTACCTGGTACTTTTCTTTGATCGAGGGTACATTAAACTTATGTATAATAGTTAAATAATTGTTAATTAATTATATAAGAACCACAGTCATAAATATGATATCATATATGATCTTCTAATATTGATTTGTTAAAAATATTTTAGTAGTATCATTGTTTCTGGTGTTAACTGATTCATTTTCCTTTATATGATTGGTTACATAAGAATTTTTTTTGGATATGATGTATTTGATCCATATCAATAATTATTTTATGTTCTTGAACATTATTCTTTATTATAAAATGAAATTTATTCTTGAATGGTTATGATGGGGAATGAATCTCATCGCTTTCATAGAGACGGTAATCCGTATGTATCCACGAGCGACAATACCATTCTATTGATGGTAGAATCGTATGTAATTGTATACTAAATCATATATAAATAATAATTAACATGTTATATTTATTATTTATTTCATTTTTACTCATTATTATACCCATACAAATTATGAAATGTTTAAATAACAAACTACACCACGACGTAGAGATGGAAAGCCGTACATACACACGTATGGTGACTTGTTATTCATAGGATGGATAGAATAATGAATATGGTTGTACCAAATTTATAATAACATCATTGTAAGTATAATTTACTGGAGTTATTATTTTGTTATGGAAACAACAAAGAAATAGAAAGTGGAAGGAGAAAAGAACTTTGAAAGAGGGGGTGGAATTATTATCTCTTCTACTGGTGTTTCCATTTGAGTTGATAAAAAGGGATCCTTAGGTTGGATTTCTGATCAATGTAAGGCCTCTAGGTCACAGTGAGGGTAGATGGGAGTATATTTTAGAAGGGGTTGGCCAATCCAAATGAATTTGGAGGTGTTATTTTGATATAAGGGGAATTACCCTTTTATAAGATAGGTAAGGGTCACTTTAGGAAAAGATTAAAATATTATGTTATTATAAAATCATATTCGGTTTACAATGGCTTCAAAAGAATTTATTTTGAGGATAAAGTGGGGATGTATTAAAAACCTATCAACCAATAGTCTTTAGATAGGTTTATGTTACCATATTAACCTTATCTTTTATATTTGACTCTTAGTTAAATAGTTTAACTTTTACCATATATTCTTGTATTATTATAATAAATGGTTAATAAACATACTATAAAAGACAAGAAAACCCCAAGTGTTTAATTATTGATATATATAACCTTATTTGAGTTCTTTGACCAAACCATATATTTTTAGGAATATTATATCAAGTAATAATATAGTATTTTTTTTAAAACTCATTTATGTCAATTTTGACAGCATTTGGTAATTTTTTAAGTCATAAAAACTATATTACTTTGAAAAAAAATTATTTAATCAACCCTAAAATTTCATATTAACATAAAAAATTCATGGAATTCTTCAAAAGTATCAATTTACAATTCTTTTAATAATTATAATATCAATTATTTTAATCTTTCATTAATAAGGTAATTAATGCATCATCATTGTGTCATACATAAATTTAATTATATAATGTATAAAAATTATAAATAAAATACTATTATGTATTAAATTTTATTTATATTTCTATTGAATATTTATAGTTGAATTTATCTTATTTATTACCCTATATTAAAAATGTTTTAGTTATTAAGCATTGAATTCAACACTTTTAACTCTTCTTTAAATAAAATAATAATTAATGTCATAATCTAATCCAAGTGGAACAAAAGGATCATATTTTATTTCTAAGGTTGATTTTAGTTGAAATAAACTTATCCAATAGAATTAGGACATGTGTTTGGGTAATAATAATATCATTTTTACCTTTAATTACCCTATTTACTTTTAACCGTGGTAAATAAAAGTCAAAAGTTACTATTCACCAAAACATATTTCCATCTTATTGAACCAAATTTTACTTACTGATATCAATCATGTTTCTTATATTTTTGAAATTAAATTCATAGAAGCGGTAAAATTATGTTTTATGCAAATTTGCAAATGTGATAGTAGGAGGGTACACGACGTTACAAAGAATTCAATAAAATTTTATAACTCTAAATTCATTATAAAATGACTCGAATAAATTATATTGAACTAATATAGGTATTCTATATATATTTTTACTTAAAGAAATATAAATAAAATAAAAAATTATTTAAATAGAAAGTCGGTTTTAAACATTGACATAGTTTTTTTTCAGTATTTATCAAAAAATGAATGTTTTTAGAAAAATACCAAAAATTAACCCTAAGATAATTTTCATATTCCAAATCCAAAAATGAAGTCCATTTTTAAAAATAAAATATATAAAATTTTAAAAAGTGGGTATTACTATTTATAATGACTAGTTTGATTGGCTGTTGTGTGTCAGAACTCGAAGCTGTGTATAGCGCACGATGTTGTTTTATTCAAATAGAAGAATATCGTGGAATCTTGGGGCGTTACATTCTTCCCTCTATCAAATAATTTCATCCTAGAAATTCCTAAAATATTACTGCATATAAATATTTGAGTGGTTCTTCATCATAAGTTCCTCGGGTTCCCACGTTTCCTCTTCCATCTTATAGTTTCTCCATATAACTTTCACCAGAGGTGTCGTCCAGTTTGTAAACACTTGTTCTCTAGTATCAAGAATTATGATAGGCTCTTCACAATAAGATAGGTTAGGTTACAGTTCTATTTATTCATAGGTCAGTACATGCATTGGGTCAGTCATGTAGTTTCTCAACAGTTATAGGTGGAAGACATCATGAATTTTGGAGAGACTTTGTGGTATTTCCCAATGATAAGCTACAAATCCAATTCGTTCTAGAATTTCGAAATGTCCAATATACCTAGGACTTAATTTACCCTTCTTAATGAAACGTATAACACCCTTCCATAGAGATACCTTCAAGAAAAAATGATCTCCTACATGAAATTCCAAATCCTTCCTTTAGTTATCATTATAGCTCTTTTTCTTACATTGAGATATTTTGATGTAGCTTTGGATAATCTTCACCTTTTCTATTTTTTCCTCAACAGGTTCTAGGCCTAGGAGTTTTCTTTCACCAACTTCATCCCAACAAGTTGGTGTGTGACATCTCTTTCCATATAACGCTTCATATGGTGCCATCTGAATACATCAATGGAATTTATTGTTATAAGAAAATTCTACGAGAGGTAAATATTGATCCCACATTCCTTCAAAGTCAAGTGAGAATGATCTCAACATGTCCTCCAAGGTTTGAATATTCCATTCTGATTGTCCATCAATTTTATGGTGGTAGGTAGTTCTCAAATGAATTTCAGTATCCAAGGACGTCTAAAGACATTTCCATAATCTAGATGTAAAACGGGGATCATGATCAGAAGCAATCAATAAGGGTAACCCCTAATGTCTTAGAACTTCATTAATATATAGTCTTTCTAGATGTTCAAGTGGTAAATATTCTCTTATAGAAAGATGATGTGATGACTTTGTAAGATGATCAACAATGACCCATATTGCATCATTCCTTCTAGTTGTATTTTGGTAGCCCCAAGACAAAGTACATCATAATATAAACCCATTTCCGCTTAGGTATGGGAAGAGGTTGCATGACTCCTCTGGGATGTTGTCTTCCAGGTTTCAATTGTTAACAAACCATACATCTTGAAACATAATCTGAAATCTCTCTCTTCATGTTGTCCCACCAAAAATGTTCCTTCAAATATCTATACATCTTAGTGCTACCAGGGTGTATAGATAAATTGGATCTATGAGCATCATCCAATAATTCCATTTTTAGATTAGGTGTGTCAAGAACACAAAGTTTCTTCCCAAATTTCAAAATCCCATCTCTATATATGAAGTTGATGAATCTCCCATCATTTACAACTTTTAATTTTCTTTTGAAACTCCTCATCATAAGTCTGATAACTTTTTATCCTTTCTAGTAAAGATAGTTTAGAAACCATTTGAAAAAGGATTGATGTTTTTCCCTCCATTGTTATTGCCATTTCCATATTTACTAGATCCATGAACATAAGATCCATTTCAACTCTCATCTTGTTCAAAAACTCTATGATCCTTTCTGCTCAATGAATCTGCCACCTTAATTGTCTTTCTTCGGTGGTAGTGTATAGTTAAATCATAATCTTTGAGTAGTTCAAGCCATCGTCTTTTCCTCATGTTGAGTTCTTTCTGTGAGAAAATATACTTTAAACTATTTTGATCGGTATATCTCACAATTTTCACCATAGAGATAGTGTCTCTATATCTTCAAAGCAGAGATTACAGCTGATAACTATAGATAATGAGAAGGATAGTTTTTTTCATGAATTTTTAGCTGTCATGATGCATAGGAAATAACTCTATCATTCTACATAAGGACACAACCAAGTCATTTCTTTGAAGCATCACTATAAATAACATACCCATTATTCCACGATGGAAGAGTTAAGATAGGAGAATTTACTTGTCTTCTCTTCAGTTCTTTAAAAAATTCTTCTCACTCTTTTTTCCAAACAAATTTAACCCCTTTACATGTGAGCTTTGTTAATGCGTTATCCAATTGGTAAAAATTATGGATGAAGTGCTGATAATAACCTGCTAAACCAATAAAACTGCGTAACTCAGTTATAGTTGTTGGTGTTATCCATTATTTTATTGATCTTATCTTAGTGGGATCAATAGAGATACCATCCTTAGAGACAATATGGCCAAGAAAAAAATTTCCTGAAGGTAGAATTCAAACTTGGTAAACTTCCCATATAATTCATTTTTTCTGAGGGTTTTCAGAATAGTGTGCATGTGATTTTCATGATCTTCATAGATTTTTGAGTATACAAAGATATAATCAATAATTACGACTACAAATTCATCAATATATTCCTTAAAAACATTATTCATTAGATCCATGAAAACAAAGGGTGCATTAGTTCTTACAAAAGGCATTAATGTAAACTCGTAATGCTCGTACCTGGTTCGAAATGCTATTTTTGAAATTTCATCCTTCTTCACACACAACTGATGATATCCAAATAAAAGGTCAATCTTTGAAAAATATTTAGCTCCATGAATTTGGTCTAATAAATCATCAATACGATGTAGGGGATACTTATTCTTTATTGTTATAGCATTGATCTTCCTATATTCAATGTGTAACCTCATAGAT
This sequence comes from Viscum album, assembly GCA_963277665.1. Lineage (NCBI taxonomy): Eukaryota > Viridiplantae > Streptophyta > Magnoliopsida > Santalales > Viscaceae > Viscum > Viscum album. The sequence goes on along the minus strand of OY728151.1, from coordinate 281,821,878 downwards.
CCATCATTTTTCTTAACAAAAAGAATAGCCCCCCATGGAGAATCAATAGGGAGAATAAATCATTTATTAATCTATTCCTCTAGTTTTTTATTTAGTTACAATAATTATATAGTGGTCATTCTATAAGGGGTATTTGATATGAGCCTTGAACCAGGAATTAAATCATTGGAAAACTCAATTTCTAGTTATGGAGGATGTCCAGGTAAATCCTCTAGAAACACAACAAAATATTCGTGTTTAATAGGTACATCCTCTATTTGAAAATTATTTTCCTCACCCATAGTTATTTCTTTCTCTTCCTCCCTAATAATTGAATTTAGTAAAGCTACTGGGGGTGGATCTAGATAAGAATCTTGTGGTGACATTTCTGCTTTAAAGATAAGGTACCCCTTATAATCATCGAAAACTGTAACCTCCTTCTTATTATAATAAATTTTTGCATCATGGTCCGAAATACAATCCATACCGAGGATTATATCAAATTTAATCACATGTATGATGATGATATCAGTAGATAAAGAACATTTATATTCCCTAATGGGGACCGATTGACAATTTTTTTTGCATTGATACTTCCCTTAGGAGTTCTGAATGACACCTTCCTTATTAAATCAAATTTTAAATATCTAATTTTCTTAGCAAAATTTGAAGATATGAAACAATAATATTATCAAGAATCAAATTATTCATTTTTTAAACTTGAGGAAACCATTAAATTACCTTCCACTATGTATTTTAGAGCATTAACATGAGTATTAGTGATCACATAAGCTTGGCCTTGCTCCCTTGGCCGTTTATAAGGTAAGTTTCTTTGGTGCTTAGGAAATTAATTTGCATAATTCCTCATTTCTCTACAATTATAGCATTAAACATTGAAAAAAACTTTCTTTACCTTGAAATTGTGAGGTCAGTGGCCTTTTTCACCACACTTGCAACAGACTCCAATTCCCTTCAGGCAAGTACCTGGGTGTTTATTCCAACATTTATCACATGATGGAAATTCAATTTTTCCCTTCTTTACCTTATTTCCATTTCTAGATTGTTTAACAAATCTCTTCCTCTCGTTTTTTTCATTAAATTCATAAGACATATAGAATTCTATTTCGGTCTTGATAGCACATGAGACAATATCTTCGTATGATGAAATGGATTGTGAGACTAATTCTTGATGTAGAAATGGTTTTAACCCATCAACTAATTGAACATATTAATACTTTAGTTACATATATAATCTTCTACATGCTTGAATAAACTTGTAAAGTTAGCCTTATACTTTACAAAATTCTCATCCTCCGTTTTCCTTAGAATCAAAAATTGTCTTTCCATATCCTCTCGATGGTCATGTGGAAAGTATTTCTCTAAGAAAATATCTTTAAACTACCTCCATTACATATTTGATACTTATTAATCTTCTTTTGTGTTTTTAATTATGACCACCATTGATCTTCATCTTTCATGAGGTGATAAACTTCAATGACAACTTTTTTCCCTTTTGTTACTCCCCAAAGCATGAAATACTTTCTCTAAGAAACTTATCCATTTCTCAGCTACAAGTGGATTTTTAGTCCCATTGAATGTTGGTGGTTGTTTCCTCATGAAGCTATCTGACATTGATCCCTCTCTTTGTGGATTAGGGTGCTTTATATGGGTAAGGTTATTATTCTTAACTTGAGTGACTTTTCCCAGTATGGTGATAAGCTAATTAGCACCAGTTGCATCAACAGATCCACTATAATTATCATGATTAATATGGAAATCCCTACATATATTACATGTATTGATATAGATTAAATTTCTTCCACTAGCTTCCATTTCCCAAAAATGGAACACTCTAGATTAGTTTATTAATCACAATTCATAATTCCAAACTTGTAAAAAACTTAACATAAATTGAACAGTTTTTGGATATAATCCATAATCATAAAAAAAATCTTTTAGGAGGTATATAGTCATAAATCCTTAATAATGGTGTTTAAATAATATTTTAATTATCCTAAACATATCTCCCAGGAGTGTCGTAACTAAGAGTGTAGCAAGGCCTATTGTTGTGTACAAGGATACCCCGAGTCAAGCCTGAAACTCGTTGTCAGAGTTTTCACTCCTAGGTACATCTATTCCAGATCCTCCTCTACCTGCTCATATCCAGACAGGGATGTATTTCTTGGAAAACTCACAAAATCTCTACATTACAAAAATTCTAGGATTTTCTTCTATACTAATCCTCAAAGTTTATCTTAGGGTAATGTTCTCTAATCCGATTTTTTCTAAATCTAACTTCCAAGGTTTGTACTAAACCTCTTCTGATACCAATTATATTGCCCTGACCCTAGTTACCTAGATTTGGAAGATTATTACATAACATTGGCATGATCATAAGGGATTAAATCCAAAAAGACCGATCAATGTAGTAGCCTTGGATTTACTAGATACTAACATAATTTTTATATTACATTATAAAATAAAAAACCCCAAAAACATCGCCTCCTTTGAACACATTCATATCCATTAGAATATCTCAGCAGATCAGTCATAATATAATTCTTCGCATCTTGGAAAAAATAAAACATATAAATGAGTGATCTCAAGTGCTTAGTAATGATAACAATATAGTGGAAACTTTTATAAATAAGAATAAACATTTAAGGCAATGTATAAGACTAAAAAATAATTTTAAATATAAAATTCATTATAATATCATAAAGATGAATCAAATAATGGAATTTAATTATTCACATGGATATTGTACTAGTCGAATAATTACATGTAATACCAATAACCAATTTCATAATGATGGAAGGCATAATGCCAGACATTAAAATCACATAGTCAAGGACTCGTGCCTATAATAAAAATAATATTTTTTCAAGGCCTTGGGCCAAGAAACTAGTTTGTCTCATGAGACCAATCAATTTATCTTGGAGCTATAGTGGGCTCCATCTGTCACTTACTAAGTCTAATGCATTCCTCATATGAAAAGGTTAAAACACAACATAAACATTGGTATTAAAACAAACATATGAAATGTTAATACTTTAACCATAAACCATGAATGATATAAAAATAACATATCCACAGTTAAACATATCACAAAACCTTCAATACAATATGGAATATTTTATCATAATAAAGGAACTTCAAACAAGTGTAAAATCCATCAAAGGATGTTGACACAGATGAAATCAAAACTATTTGAGAGAAATATATATTTATATGTTGAAATAATTTCAATGTATTGTAATTATAAAAGAAAAAAATTATTTTGAAAATATTCTTATAAGCTTGTATGGGAATCTTTGAAGGTGTTATAACAGCGGAAAATAACTGCACCCATTGTATTAGTAAAAAACATTCTTTCCTAAATTTTGTCGAAAAGGTTGTAAAAGTCCTTGTTTTGAAAACGATGACAAGATTCATTTATAAAAATATTATAAAAAGGAAAAAAGGGTATAAATTACTTTAACCCATAGTCTAGAAAATATTAAAAATGTTTTGAAATACATTTTTAAGAAACATGGATGTGGTATATAAAGAGGTCCCAGTAGATTCTCATGTATAAACAACCTCAGATAATGAAGAGATCGTAGAATTAAACCTTACCTTCTGATTTTCCTTGATTGAGGGTTCTTTAACCTCATATATAATATTTAAATCATTTTTATTAAATTTTACAAGAACCACATACATAAATATGATATCATATATGATCTTCTAATATTTCTTTGTTAATAATTTTTCAGTAGTATCATTGTTTCAGGTGTTAACTGATTTGTGTTCTTTTATATGTTTGGTTACATAAGACATGTTTCTTATATATAGGATGTATTTTATTAATATCATGAATGATATTATGTTCTCAAATATTATTTTTAATCATAAAATGAAATTTATTCTTTAATGGTTACCATGGGGAATGAATCTCATCGCGTTCGCGGAGAGAGTAATCCGTACGTATGCATGAGCCACAATACCATTATATTGATGGTGGAATCTTATGTAATTTCATAGTACATCATATATAAAGAATAATTAACATGTTATATTTATTATTTACATCAGTTATAGTCATTATTATACCCATCCTAAAAATGAAGTGTTGGAATAGCAAACTACCCCATGACATTGAGATGGTAAGTCATACGTTTGCACATATGGTGAATTGTCATTCATAGGATAGATAGATTAATGAATATGGTTGTACCATATTTATAATAACATCATAGTATGTATAAAGTACTGGAGTTATTATTTTGGTATGGAAAAAACAAAGAAATAGGATGTGGAAGAAGAAAAAAACTTTGAAAGAGGTGGTGAAATTATTACCTATTCTTCAGATGTCTCCTTTGGAGTTGATCAAAATGGCTCTTTAGTTGTCTCTTTAAAAAAATTAATGCCTATAAGTATAAGTGAGGGTAGTTTTAAGGATATTTGATCTGGGTTTGGCCAAGACAAATGGATTTGGAGATGTGATTTTGAGAGAAGAGGAAGTACCCTTTTATAAGAGAGATGAGGGTCACTTTAGGAAAAGCTTGAAATATTATTTTATTATGGAATCATATTCTGTTTATAATGTCTCCAAAAAGGATTTATTTCTAGGATAAGGTGGTTTTGGGATGATAACATCTCAACCAATATGTTTTTATAGGTTTAGGTCACCATATTAACCTTATCTTATATATTTAACTCTTAGTTAAAGAGTGTAACTTTTACCATGTATTCTTGTATTATTATAATAAATTGTTAACAAACATACTATAAAAATCCAAGAGAACCCCAAGTGGTTAATTATTGGTATATATAACCTTATCTAAGTCCTTTGTCCTAACCATTTATTTTTAGGAATATTATATCAATTAATAATATAGTATTTTTTAAAAAACACATTTATGTCAATTTTGACACTATTTGGTATTTTGTTTTTGTTAAAGTCATAAAAACGTTATTAATTAGAAAAAATTTATTTAATCAATCATAACATGTCGTATTAACATAGAAAATTCGTGGAGTGCATCAAAACTATCAATTTAAATTTATTTTAATAATTATAATATCAATTATTTTAACCTTTCATTAATAAGGTAATTACTGCATCATCATTATGTCATAAATAAACGTAATTATTTAATGTATAAAAATTATAAATAAAATACCATTACGTAGGAAATATTTTTAGATTTCTAATGAATGTTTATAGTTGAATTTATCTTACATATATCCCTATATTAATAATGTTTTAGTTATTTAGCTTTGAATTTAACACCTTTTACACTTCTTCAATAAAACAATAATAAATGTCATAATCTAATCCAAGTGGACCAAAAGGATAATATTTCATTACTATGGTTGATTTTAGTCTAAATTCACTTATTCAATAGAATTATGACATGTTTTAGGGTAATAATAATATCATTTTTACCTTTAATTACCCTATTTACTTTTAATAGTGGTAAATAAAAGTCAAAAGTTACTATTCACCAAAAAATATTTTCATCTTAATGAACCACATTTTACTTACTTGTATCAAATGTGTCTCTCATATTATTTAAATTCAATTCACATAAGAGGTAAAATTTTGTTTTATTCAAATTTTCAAATGTGTCTAGTAGGTGGGTAAACGACGTTAAAAAGAATTCAATAAAATTTTATACATCTAATTTCAGTATAAAAGGAATCCAATTAATTATATTGAACAAATATTGGTATTATGTATCTATTTTGACTTAAAATAAATTTAAATAAAATAAATTATTATTTAACTAAAAAGTTGGTTTTAAACAATAACGTAATGTTTTTCACTATTCATCAAAAAATGAAAGTTTTAGAAAAATACCAAAAGATCACACTAAGCTAATTTTGATATTCCAAATCCAAAAATGAAGTCCATTTTGAAAAATTAAATTTATAAATTTTCAAAAAGTGGGTATTACTATTCATAACGGCTGGTTTGATTGGTCGTGGTGTGTTAGAAATTGATATTGCGTATAACGGAAGATATTGTTTTATTCAAATATAAGCATACCATGGATACTTGGGGATTTAAAGAAAGAGTGTAAAATATATGATTTTTTATATTAGGTCAAATCAATTTATATTAAAGTGGGGTTTAGTTTTTTTGGAGGTTAGGTTATGAAATATAATATAACATTACTTAAAGTAACATAAATGGAACCAAAAGTTATATAGGTTGAACCAAAAATGAACTAATAGTATCCTAGTATTAGAATAATATGACTTATAGTTAGATATTCATAATATGGAATATAAAAATTTCTATGGTTTTCCACTCCTTCTTCCATTAATATATTATTTTTTATTACCCAAACTAACCTATTTTGGTTTAAGTATAGTACTAAAACTAGAAGAAACCAAGTTAACAATGTTTGTAAAAGTTAATGCGGTGATTGTAACCCTTGGAAACTAAACATTATGGGATATTGAGTTTAAAAAATCATGGAAATTTCAACTCAATTATCTCAAGTAATGAATAATAATGAAAACCATTTTGATTACTTGAGTGTACCAAATAAGGTGAAACTTTCTATCAGGTCTTTCATGTGAAAACATCCACCCTCATTTAGTGGGTTATCCAATACATTTATTATTTGTAAATGGATCTATGTTATGGAAAATATTTTATATTCTCTAGTTCGTGAAACTTGAGAATATTTTTTATCCATTTATCACTTGTAAGGTGGGGACCAATGATGGAACCTCATTAATAATACAATAAAAAATAAAAAACATGACTCTATGGAATAAGAGGAGTTGATGGAAAAATTCTTCAACAAAAAATTTCCTCGAACTATTTGTATTAAAATAGAGATAGAATTCGACGAGTTGAAACAAAAGGTGGGTTAATCCATTGGTACTTATGTGGAAAACTTAATAAGACTCAAAATTATACCTATAGTTTTATTAGTATCTATTAAATAAAAATCAATCAATTATTTAATATCTTAAAACCATATCTTCAAAATATATTATCTATATGAGAATTTAGTAGCTATGAAGAAATTTTCGATGCACACTTAAATTAGAAATGTAAATTGAAGTCTCTCATCATACTAATGTATTTAGAAATAATGAAAGTAAAATGGAGTTTCATGGTAACTTTAGTAAAGAATAATTTGGAATAAATAATGTATAACCCCTACATGCCAAAATTATGAGAGGAAATAGTCTGAGAATTTCTTGAATGGAACAAGGAAATGTTTCATGTTTTGAAGTATTGGCCACCAAGATCACAAGTATATAAAAAATAGAGAGAATATATTAAAGTAAATTCAATAAAATATGTACACCTATAATGAACCACCCACACTTCAATGCTTCAAATGTATGGAGTTCGAGAATTGTACAAATCAATTTTATAATCCAAGAGATAATGAAGATAATAAAAAACAACATCCTCATAGACCAAAGGAATAAGGAAGATATTTTTAAATCATTACTGTTGAAGTGGTGAATGGTAGACATACTCTCTGCTCTAAACATATCGATATATTATTTAATTATGGTTATACTAATTATTTTATAATATGAGATTTTTCTAATAATATTGTTCACCAGCACAAAAATTTCACACTAAATTATCAGTAAATACACCTAATGGGGCATTGATCATTTCAAAAGTAAAAAATTTTTCTCTAATCAAGGTTTTTGGGAAGATACCTCCTAAAATTATAGTTCTTCTTCCCTTGGTGGAATTCAATGTGATATTGGGAATGCATTGGATCTCCAAATATAGATAATATGGGATATGATTCACAATTTGAAATTAATCTCAATAATATGTGGAATGATACATAATAACAATGGACTCCTAGCTCAAATATTTGGGGGGAAAATTTAACATTATAGATATAATAATTATATAAGATCATATCAATGTATTTTCCAAGGAGCTTAAATTTCTTCCCCAAAACACAGGGTTGAGTTTTAAATCAAACTCATATAAGGTTATGTGATTATATCAAATTATAATTATCAAATAAAACCTAGAAAATTGGAATTAGTTAAAGAATAAACTCTTATATAAATTGGATATGTTTTTTTATACAACCAAGTGCTTCACCATAGAGTGAAACAAACCTCTTTATTATAAAGAAGGATAAAGTAATTCACCTTTGAATTGATTATCATGATCTTATCAAATGAATGAGAATACATATCCTCTACCCTACATTGATGAACAATTTTATCAACTTATATGGGGTACATACTTCACAAAGATTATCCTTCAATATGCATATCATTAATTAAGGGTAAAAATAGAGGATATACTAATGGTCACCATCAATACAAGGTATGTAAACTAAGAGTTCATAGTGATACATTTAAGACATAGAAATATCCCTATGATCTTCATGGATATTATTAATAGAGTCTTCAGAGATTACCATGATTGATTTGTGGTTATATTTATAGATAATATCCATATATACACTAAAAACAAGGAAGAATATGAATATCATTTGAGTATTTTTCTGTTGAATTTGAGAAAAGAAAAATTTTACTCAAAATTTATAATTTATAAATTATGGTTTCAATAAGTAACATTTTTAGTTTATGTAATCACAATTGAGAGCATATATAGAGATACTTTAAGGACATATGTTATTGGAAAATGGCCAAAACTAACCAACCAAGATCCATAGTTGTCTTGGGTTGGATAAATTATATTGATTATTTATGAGATATTTCTCATGGAGATCAAATACACTAACCATGTTAATGAGGGAAGGATTAAAATTTATCTCAATAGAATAATATAATGAATGATTCATGAATATTAAGAATGGGTTGGTCACCAAGACTATACAAATATTACCCTGTAGTTGGGACGAGGTTCAAATCTATAATGATTCATAAAATAAGATCATGGGATTCATCCTCATGTAAAATTATATGGTAATAGTATATTACCCATGTTAATTAAAGATGCATCCTAAAAATTACATGACACATGATTTCAAGTTGGCAGCAATTATCGCTGTATTATGTATTTGAAAACACTATCTCTATAGTGAGAAGTGTGATATATATACAGATAATAAGATCTTATTGTATATATTCATACAACATTATTTGAAAATCAATCAAAGGAGATGGATATAACTTAAAAAAGACTATGATTTCTCAACACATTATCATATGAGGAAGGAAAACAATCTGGAATATTCTCTAAGTAGAAATGATCATGCTAACCTATCCTTAATGAGGATCAAAAGGGAACTGATATTTATGGATATTTAGAAGATGTATATAGAGATCATAAAGTATGGGATGAAATCCAACCTATAAAAAATTATTTCCCAACCATCCATTTATGTAAAGATTATGCTATCCTAAAATCATGAAATGGTGTGGCAGATTAAGGTAGAAAATATTACGACGTTAAACATTGATACAGATGGAATTATAAGGTTAAAAACCCAAATATGTGTTATATAAAAACTAGAATTTAAGAATGAGTTTTTGGATAACGCACAAAAATTATTCTTCTCTATTCATATATGAATCAAAAAGATGTATAAAGATCTTAAGAAACACTTCTGGTGGGATAATGTGAAGAAGATATTGAAAAGTATGTATCTCGATGCATGATATTTCAAAATTAGAGGATAAAAATAATAAATCTAAGGGTTTTATTCAACCATTTCCTATAATGGTATTATGGTTATTTAACATCACCATTAGTTTTATAATTAACCTCCCTAAGACCCCTATAAGGAATAATTCTATCTGATTAGTGGTGGATCATCTCACAAAGTCGACACACTTCATTGTTGTCTGGTAAGATTTCTCACATGATCGATCTAAAAAAAATACTCATAACGAAAGTGGTAAAATTTCATGGATTACCAATTTAAATTGTACTTGATAGATATTTAAATATGAAATAAAAATATTTATAGGAGTCTACAACAAGTATTGGATACAATGATAACCTTTATGACAACATATCACCATCAACCCAATTTTCAATCTGAAAGGACCATTCAAACATTGGAGGGTATACTAAGATCCCAATTAATTGTTTTCAATGGAATTCAGGAGAAACATATCCCTATAGAAAAGTTTCCATATAATAATAGTTTATACTAAAGCTTGCAAATGGCTCCATATGAGGCTTTATATAGGAAGAGATGTAGAACATCAACATGTTATGATGAAGTCAGGGAAAGGAAGCTCTAGGACCTAATTTTTTCTTAAAAGTGATGATGAAGGATTAAACCATTCAATGGAATATAAAAATATCAAAAATTTTATGGAAGACCTATTATCATAATCATCAACAAATCTAATGTTAAGATTTATGGATATAGTGTTTATCTAGATATCATCGTAGAAGATGATTATGAGATTGGAGAAGAAGAGGAAGCTAATACCTAAGTAAATCAATTCCTTAAAGAATTTTTATTTCCTTGAGACTGTATATTTTTAATTATAGTTTCCTTAACATAACTCTATATTACATGTTGTGCTCCATGTTTTAATTTTTAGGAAGTACATACTATATCCATCACATGTAATAAACTCAAAATTTATGCAATTTGAACCCGATCACTCTTATTAGGAACAACCAAGGGAGATACTGAATAAAAAAGATAAAATAAAATAGAATAAGGACACCTATTTATTAAAAGTCTTAAGCTAATACCATAAGTATAAAGAATGAATGTGGGAACCTGATGATGTAATGATACAAAAATACCCACACTTTTTTATATAAGTAATAGAATTTCAAGGATTAAATGATTTTTAAGGGGTTAGAATGTAACAACCCAAAATCTTAGTATATATATTTATTAAATAAATATTACTGGATAGATTATCATGTATGAAAGACTAGACTAAAACCAAACCAAAGTACATTTTATAAGTATTAAATATGACTATTATTATGTAACCATTGAATTAGCAGGTATAAATAGAAGTAACAACATTATGAAATCTATATCAATGATATCAAGCAGTAATAGTATTTATTATGTGTAATATTTTTAAGATCCTAGAAATGAGGTGGTGTCACTAGGTTTTACCCTAGTCTAAGTCCATTTTGAACATTAATAAGTACAACTTGATTGAAATTACATCTAGGAGAAGTTGATGATTGTGGAAATCACTATGAGATCTATGCTAGTTGAACCACCACACCTAAATTCAACCAATGCATATATTAACCTTAGATATTATGTGAAGATTTTTAGGGTTTTAAGTATATTTTTTGAGTATATAACCAAATTAATTATTATTTTAATAAATAAGTAATTTCATTATGAATAATTTTGATTTATTTTATTCTTAAAAATACATTTTTTTAAAAATTATTTTTCCGCATTATTCATTTTTATATTAAAATTAATATTTAATTCTATAAAAAATTTAATGTGATAAAATTAACTTTATTTTATGTTTAGTAATTTAAATATTATATCAGGTTTAATTATTGGTACTTTTTTATATAAAAGATGATTTTTAATTGAATAATGAAAATAAAGTTTTTACAGATACTGTAACTTTCATGACATAATTGTGATATAAGAATGAATTAAAAATATATTAAACCTTATTATTGAAAAAAAATTAATTTAATTAGTAAATAATATATTTAAAATTAATATTTTGAATTTATAAATGTACTCTTGACTTTTTGGAACAGAATTTATATTTAATTCAAATAAAAAAACTATTTTCAGATCTTTCCATTAATTTAGTATTCAAAATGATCTATTCAGTTTCTGATTGATTTTAAATTTTAAAAATGAAATATTTTTTAATTAAAGGAAAATAATTTTAATATTAATCAATACAAAACATGATTTTGGTATAAATTCATTTTTATTTTTAAAAGTGGTTTTTTTAAAAAAAAATCTATTTTTGTTGAGTTAAGAATACTTTTATTAAAATTAATTTTTACCACCTCAAAAAATTGAAACTTGTAAAATGGTTCTCAAATTTTTAATCATCACATTAAAATCAATTAATAAGGTCTATTTTATTTTTAGTCATAAAATTATGTTACCATGGTAAAAGTTACTCACCCTAGTAAAGTCTAACATACAGTAAACATGTTAAATCAAGGGTTAAAGCCAAAAAAATAACTGCTTCTACATAAACAAGTTTATAAGTAATTTATAAACATAAAACATATCCATTATCAAAGTGTATAAATTTTGGAGCATATTTTTTTGATAATTAATTCCCATTTTATTCTATTAAAAAAATATATTTACAAAAATGAATCTCCTCTCACTTAAAAAAGGATCCCGACAACACCCATTAATATCTATACAGAAAAATGAGATACCTCCCATTAATATAACATATATCTCAACCTAATAAAAATATACCTCTTTAAGAATATTTTTTTTTCTAGAGTAAGACCTTAACCTCTCATTTATAGTAAGTCCTTTAAGAGGAGATTCAAACTCTCAACACTAGTGTTATCTTCTTATTGGTTATTATTCTACTTGTTATTAATACAAATCAACATGAATTTTATTTATAAATTAAAAAATATTTTTTTTAACCATTATGATTCTATAAATCTATATTATCACTAAAAAATAAAATGTTCCTACTCATTCAACCATTATAACATGTTCTTGTTTTGGATAGATTAAGCACATATACGAACATTGTTATAATTATTCTATCTTGAATGAATAATAAGACTTAAATAATTATAATAAAATTAAATAAATAATAATTTAATTTTTCCCCTAATTCTGGAGTTATAATATTCAAAATTATTACCAATAAATTCAATTCTTTTATTAATCCATTAATAATTGAAAAAGGGAATTTCAATCATTCCATGAGAACCATACAAATAACTTACATGAAATGGTTATGAGACTATATATCTATATCAAAACAATTTGTTACATTATCATGATTTTTTTTGGGGTGATTAATAAATTTAAAATATTCAAGGACCATAACAATGAAACCAGAACATGGAAGGGAAACAGAATTGTCAACACCCAAATATTAATTTAAATATTAAATGATTAATATATGAGTAATAAGGAATTATAAATGGATGGTATAATGTAAAATAAATATGACTAAGGTTCTTATTAATATGAATAATAGAACTAAATTTATTATACATGGAATTCATAGTGCATCTGATATGGGGAAGACCTTGGTTAGGGATTTTAAAACTGAAGCCTCTTTCGTAGAGTCAAAATTATTCAACTTATTTCTTCTATATTTGGTTTATTACACCCAAATATTTTATTTTACTATATTTATTATTTATTTTCTATATATTTACAATTATTTGTTATAAAATAATTTCAAAATGATTCTTATATCAAAAATCAGATTATTTTAAGGGGTTTTCATTCCAATTTTACTTTATTGAGATATGTTATATATTAAGCACTTATTTTTATTTATATGGATTATATACTACTTATTTTAAATGTTATATCATGAATATATTTATAATTAAGGATTTTTAAATTCCTTATTATGTTATTTATTTTAATGCAATTTTTATTTTTAAAAGATGTATTGTGTTTTATTTAAAATATTTACTTAAAAAGTTTTGAAGCCTTTTACCCAAGTTGTTTTTTGGTATGTTCATATTCAATATATTGATTCAATAATTTTATTATATATACTAAAATTATTTCCAAAGTTAATTTTTAACTATCTTTTATTTTACTTAAGATGTTTTTAAAAGGACATTCTTAAAAATTTTTATACGGGTGACATTGGACTTTGATTCCAAAAGCATGAATATAATGTTTTTTAAAAATTATCACTCAGACATATTTTTAGAAATTCATGACCATTATTCTTTAATAATATTCATTTGAAATTTTATATTGGTTTTCTAGGAAATACATATTCTCATTGTTTTATGAACATTTCATTTTAATATTTACCAAACTAACGATATATTTATTCATTTTTTCAAATCAAATTTCTAATGATTTTATAATAGTATCTTTTCATCTATGTCAACATACTTTAATTATTTTATGCTGCACTAGGGATATTATATAATGATACAATCCATTTTCATTCTCTAGACGTATTATGATGATGTTTTGTGGAAGTTTTCATAAAACCTATTTTTCAATGATTTAATTTTACAATGAAGGAATAATTATTTCTATATTGTTATTGTAAAATATATAAGTATGGTCTATCATTATATGATGGGTGGGCCTTTTATATCCTAATAATGGATTGGGTAATATTTTATAGCTCATAAGATTCTGATTATTATTTGATGGGATTTTTTATGTTCAAAATTGAATGAATGAGCATTATTGTTATATTTAAAACTTGATGGGTGGACATTATTGTTATATTCACTAATTTATGAATGGAATTGGTTACAGATATATTTTTCCACAATGTTATAATTTCGTACATAAATGCTTATTCAATAATATTTTTCCACAAGACGATGATATACTCTATGGATTTTGAATACTATCTCATGTAATATAATTCTCACACCATGGTGAGTTCATGATATTTTGAGGTTATGTAATCCTACATCATGTATTATAGACCACTTTTATGATTTCATTTTGCTTTTAATAAAACGTTTCTCCCTTTTTCATACTCTCAAACATGTATATTACAAATTATTGATAAGTTTTATCCTATTTAATATCTGAGATCATTCCTTATTTTTTCCCATTTCCCTAGGAAATTATATATAGGATTATGTGTATAAGTATGTGTTATATAAAAAAATTTATGGGAGATGGTGAAATCTATAATGTTTAATATGATGTTTATAAAGCCTATCAATAAAGACACTAAACATTTGGGTTTTAGTATCATTGGATTAATTATGAGATGTAATGTTTAAATTATGAAAATTATTTAAAATATTTCTATGTTTTTATTTGGTGACCTGAGATACCAAGTGATATGAATCATTTATATAAAATACAATGTAATGTAATAAGTGAGGATTTTAAATTTTTTATGTAAAAATATTTTACAAGCATGTAAGTTACTAGATGAGAAGTTGATTGATATTTTGGTATATTATATGAAAACTATTTTTTATTATATTTTTTATTGTAATCTATTTCAAGGAATTATATTTCCATTTATCTAATTGGTTGTGTTGTATAGGTTCAGTATGTCCAATTCTAAGGGAAAACCATTTCAAAATTTTATAAATGTTTTTGGAGTATTTATTTTTTTAATTTTCATTGTGTAATTGTTTTTGACTTTAAATTTGTATAATAGTATTCTAGATATGTTGGATGTCTCTATAAAGAAACAAAGATATATGAAATAATTCTTTTAAAAAAATTTATTTCCATTCATGATTCACAATGACAATCATTAATGTATTTATTTTTTAGTAAATAATTTGTATTATAGGAAAATTCATGTGGTCATGAATAATTTATTTATTTTTAAATAAATATAAGGTATTTGTGACTAATAATAGTTTCCATGAATACCCCTTTTGTGACCCCACATAACGTGACCACACAATTATTATATTGAAATAGTTTCTTAAGACACATGAAGGGATTTATTGACCATTTTTTATATCTGTAAAATCTCTTTCCCACTAGTTTATATATATATATATATGAATCATGTGATTTATAAATAATACCTATGACGAGTTATGGGGAATCTATAGTGAAATTTTACTTAACCCTTAGTTGGGATGGATTTATTGTTTAGTTGTTACACTCATTGATGCATTAACATCGTCTATACATATTAACCAAAAAAGGTTTTAGGAGAGACACACACTAAATATTTTATACTCACTCTAGCTCAAATTAATTTGACAATCTATTTTATTATTATGGATCTAAAATAATTATTTGAAAGTTTTGTTAGGTGAAATTTGGCAAGGCCTTTTTAGATATTATTAGAGCAATAATAGAGGTCTATTGATTTTTTTAAGATTACTTATTTTGGAGGTTTCAAATGTTCTACTCCTAATATTTTTATTGCACATTGTAATATTTATGATATTAATTCATATTATTATATTTCCTTTATTTTTTGGATCAATGATTTTTTTATTGTTCATTCTATAATTTTTTATGTGTCTTACTTATATCCTTGAAATATTGAGGGTAATGTTTAATGATTTGTGTGATTTTACACCCATTATTGGTCCCTAGCACTTGAAAAATTTGTGGGACGTTTGGGGAGGAATTCCCATAACTTATCTCCAAATTAACATGGATTCCTAACATGGATAATAAGTATCACAATGGGAAAACTAAAAATCTATAAAATAAAGATAAGGTTAGGATTTGTCTCTCATTTTCCACTTCAAAATCTCCTTTTTATATTTTTTCTAATAAATCACTCTTAATTTATGTTTTACTATTAAAATTTATCATTTTTTAGTCCCCTATTATATTTTATTATATATATATATATAAATTTTCTTATAAAAAATCTGAAACATGATTTTTTATAAAAAAATAATATCATGTATTCATTGTCCAGTACTTACTAGGACCATTTGTAGTACCCTTGGTATATGGAAAGAAGTATGATTTTATAATATGGATTCCCAATTAGAGATATTATCCTTAAATAGTTCATATGTATTACAATAAAATAAAATATACGAGATGATTTCCCTTTATTAATGGGGGTAGAATTTTTTATGTTATATTGTAAACTATTTATATACTTTTTTGATATGACACATGTGTGTGGGATATAATTATATTAACCATGATACTTTTTTTATATATTATTTTCCATTTTACTTAATGTAATTAATATTTTCATTTATAACATTCCATTTATTATGGAAGCATTTAATCTAATTATAAATTTATTTGATCCACACTAATAAAAAAATGGGATATGGTCACAAGGTTACTACCATGGTATACTTTGATCATGGTTGTTTAATATATAAATAAAAATAATTACATGGTTATAAATGAACATGACAATAGAATTATAGAAACCGAATATTCTAGTGGATTATGGAAATGAACTACCTTATTGCTATGATTTTTATGATTGATAATAGTTCAATTTATCACCATAGTTTTTTCCCATGGAAATATGGTGGTCTATTGCAAAATATTTTATATATTTCCTCAGGCCCATCCATTTAATGGATGCCAAATTCAACCCATTATAGGGCCCGAGGGGCATTCTCAGTCAACTCAAGATAGCGATAAGAACCAATGAAAAAAAATTAAAAAGTGATAATGGTTTCTCTCTTAAATCAAAGTAAAATAAATAACAGATTTCAATAAAAATATAGAATGATACATCCATAATTCATGTCTTCATGATAAAAAATAATAAAAAGAGAAATAAATACAATTTACTGAAAATAAAAAATGATATCCCCCAACTCCCCTCTAAATCCTACCATAGAAACAACCTCTGAGATCACTCTGTCTCTGCCTAAATATTATGCCATTGATTAATGAAAAGAAAATCATTAAGGATGTATTTTTTCAATGTGACAAGGTAATCTAAATTAAATATAAATAAGCACTAACCTCTATATGATCCAAAAGGAAAAATAAAAAACAAAACAATCAATTCTCTAGAATTAGTCAAGAGCTGAACCACAATCCAAAAACTGAAAAGTAATATAGGCATGATCATAAACAATCTATGAAGTTCACAACCCACCTTACCAAAATCCGAAACATTAATCGTAAATCCAATTCAAGATAGTTTTAAAATACTTCAAGAAAATACAGGCTCTTAACTGAAAATTAATTTTTTGGTTTTTGAAAAACACTTTTTGGTTAAGTGAGAACCCGCCATTACAAATCACTTTGAGGCTATGTGAGAACCAGTATTCCATCACAAGAAAACATTGAGGGGATGAGCAGATAACCCTAACTAGGACCAGAACCACCCAAAAAAACACCTAAAAAAACACGCATGACCATCACTTTGTGGCTAAGTGAGTACCAAAACAAACCACCAATGAAAACAGCAGCCACAAACCGGAAACCAAAACCAAAAGCACGCATCATGTCGGTCATCGAATTCAGGGAGAATTGGCAGGGGACTCCTCAAGACCGGGCGTTCCTGATGTCCCCCTCAGCGACCTCATACTGACTCGGGTAGGAGACGATGACCCTGCCATGATCCAGCACCAGCGACCAGTGCAGACCAACCATCACGCAGAACCAACAATGAACCAAGATCATACTACCATCACTGGAACCACCAACACCATCCCAAATCGCCATGAATCATTTGAGCCTAACCAGTATGGGGTCGTACGCGAAGTAACACTACAATAAGGACATAGGTGGTCTAATGTATAGGAGACTCGAGCCAGGAAAAGCAAACCACGGAGCTGCGGATCAAACGAGATCCACACAGACACAACAAAACCATGATCCAAACGGAAAAACTGCCGCAGCGGAACCCGGGATTCCTGCAAACCCAACAAGCTAGGACACCATCTGGGAAGGAAGAGGGAATCCTAATGGGGGAAGGGGGTCTAGCAGGGCTCGCTAGCAAAGAGGAGAGGCCACTGGAACACTGCATGCCACCACACGAGGGAAGCAGATGAGTTGTCGACACTATTGGCTTCGCGACGGATAGATCCTGGGGTAGATCTGCTTCGCGTGAACCAAATCCTGATGGGGAAAGCCGCCACCACTCAGCCATTGCCATGCAGGAACCTACGGTGCTGGCAATCCCAACAAGCCACTGCGAACCCAAAAGAGAAGGAGACTCCTTCAGCACTGAGTTTTCCTAAGGACGCCACCTACAACCTCGTACTGACTCAGGAGAAGATGACGGCCATGCAAAACGAATCATCGGAGGAGGTTGAACAACAATCTTCATCAACAGAGCTCCAGAGGCCTTTCTAGTCCGCAAGACCAAGAGTAGTCGACACTCCATGACATGCACAACCCAAGCCCCGACCGCGCCGACCACGAAGATGTTGAGTCAATAAGGTTTTACTTATGACTTTTCCATTCCTTCTTGTTTTGAAAATCACAAACACTTTATCTTTAAGGAAAATTGCTTTTATAAGAAAAATTTCTTTTATAAGGAAAATTTCTTTTATAAGGAAAATTGTTTTTATAAGGAAAATTGCTTTTATAAGGAAAATTGTTTTTATAAGGAAAATTGCTTTTATAAGGAAAAATGCTTTCTTAAGGAAAATCACTTTTATAAGAAAAATTATCCTTATCATATTTTCATTCATATTTTTCTTAAGTATGAAATTCGGATTCATTTTCTCGGAATCATTGAAACTTTGATTTAAAGCATTCTATTTTAGGATTCGGATTCTGGATAAGAACTATAAGGAAGTTTTATTCGGAATTCCGGATATGAACTCTGACTAAGTTCTATTCCAGATTCAGGATATGAATTCTAATGAAGAAATTCCATTCCGAATTCTCATTACGAATTCCAATGAAGAATTCTCATTACGAATTCAAATGAAGAATTCCCATTACGAATTCTGATGAAGAATTCTCATTACGAATTCTAATGAAGAAATCCCATTCCGAATTCTCATTACGAATTCCAATGAAGAACTCTCATTACGAATTTTGATGATGAATTCTCATTACGAATTCTGATGATGAATTCTCATTACGAATTCTAATGAAGAAATTCTCATTACGATTTCTGATGATGAATTCTCATTACGATTTCTGATGACGAATTCCTATTCTGAATTCTCATTCCGAATTCACCTATTAAACAGAATCTGATTATCTTTGTTTTATACACTTTGAATTTATTCACTCCGAACCTTCACTCTGAAGTTTTCATTCCGAACCTTTTTGTTAGAGTTTAAAACGATGTCGTACATTCTGTTACACATGTTTTGTTATAAAACGATGTCATCTGTTTTGTTATAAACTAACCGTTGTCTAAGTGACACGTGTACAGGACCCTCCGATCTTTAAGGAAAATATGACCATTGGAGAAGGAGCCGACCTTACCTATAAATAGGAGCTCATTTGAAAGAGCTCGGAGCTGTTGAAAAAACAACTGAGTTTAGTGCCTACCTGCTGTTGAAGTGGATTCTAGAGAGAGAGGCTCTTATTAACTCTCAAAGCTTCGTGCGACTCCGAATGTTGGTGATTACATTCGAGGGCTTCCGGGGATAGGAAGACAGAGGTGCCGACTACCTTAAAGTTCGAGGGCTTCCTTGCTGAGGAGGACAGAGGTTGCCAACTACCTTGAAGTTGAGGGCTTGCGGGGATAGCAAGACAGAGACTCCGATCTTCGTATCGAGGGCTTACCCTGGTGTGGGTAAGACAGACTTGCTTGAAAGTATAAATCAAGGGACCTTTATCCAAGGTTGTTGGATACCCTTCTCTTTATGTTAAAAGACTATTATCTTGTTACTAGTAGTTTTACTACTTGTTTTTATTCCGCTGCAATTTGTATCTTAAGGAAAGTATAACTTTCTTATACTTCCTTACTTACTCTGATTCATTTAGATTCTATACGCTTTAAGGTAGAATCTCATATTGTAACTTTTGTTAAGTTTCAAATTCCGGAACCATATTTCTGGAACCTACTTTTGGAATCTCTTTCCAAGTTTAGTTCGGTGTTAGAGGTGTTGTGAATTTACTTAGTTTAACTTTGTTAAACTTAGCCCTTTCCTTTTCTTAAGGAAACTTTAGTTATTCATAACTAACTTTAAAGGTTCCAAAGGAATTTTTAAAGTATACAATTCACCCCCCTCTTGTATATTGAGCATCTCATATTATATTTCGATCCTACAGAAGACCGAGAGGAGGATAAGGGAGGAGCGGCGGAAGAGGAACCCCAGTCACCGAGGATGCTCCCGCTATGCCTTGCCCCTTACGGGCCCATTCCCCATCGTAAATACAGGCTATTCATTATTAGTTAATGTTAAACAAAATTTCACATATAAATAGTTTTATAAACATTTTTCTTTATTTTTCATATATGAAAACAATCACCTTGAATGATTTTAATTATAAACACACATTGCTTGCAAAATAACTATTTTCCATTTTAATCAACCTTCTCAAAATGATTCCAATATCACTTTTTTAAAACTAAATCAAACAACATAAAGAAAATATATAATAATAAGGAACCATGTCTTAAAATAAAATAAATACAAGGAGTAAAATAGGTCAATCAATGGTACCATATAATTCAATTCACAAGGGAATAAAAAAATAAGTTAAAGAGATCCCATACATAAATAAACTAGTCCATTAATAGGTTTAATGGGATCTACCCTAGGTCCCAAATTATGAATTTTTTAGAATTTATGAAAAATGTACCAACCTATTATCCTATATTGCATCCAAACACAATCTACATGACTAGATTACACTGAGAACTCATTAGGGGATACCCTATCTAGTCATATTTCACACTAGAATAGACAATATGAGTGTGTTACTAACTAGTGAAATATAAACATATATTTATCAATTAGGTACTTAGGTTCCCATGACTGAACATAATGATTGTGAGAAAAAAAATCAATGATCATTAGAAACATTAAAATGTATAATGATGGCTCACTAATACCTTCGACACTTCTGCATGAAACAACCCCTTTCATCAATCACTTAATCATCACATGCAATTAACACCACCCATAAAGGGAAAAATTTAATGGTATTATGTGGGTCTCACAATCCTAAACATTTGAAAAAAAAATTTAATTTTATAAATGACCCTTCTTGAAATACATTTCGCATACTGACTCTCTTTATAATAATTTGAAATCATTTATAAGAAGCATATTAAAACATTATTCATAAACCACCTTTGAAAATATTTTAATAAACCACCCCTATTTTATAAAATTCATTTAAAATATTAAAAATACCCTCTATAATTAATATACTAACCCAAATGGGGTAAAAGACATTGAAATATCATTTTTTATTCAAATAAATATTTTAAATAATTTCTATATAATAGGCATTTCAAGTACCACATGTAATCACAAGAAAAACTCTTAAATATTTTATTTAAAATCTCAAAACATGAAGCAAAACATCAATATAAATTTTAATGATCCATTTGGTAAACATACTAATTTTTTGTGTGGATGGATAAATGAAATCATATTTCAAAGCATCCTTTATATATGATCAACCCTTATCTTTATATGAAAACCTTGAAGAAATACAATTTTATTCCAGAAAATACAATAAATACATGATATACTTTCATTTAAAAATTAAAACATGAATTTAAATATAATTAAATAAATGTTTCAAAAAATTAAATTTCATGACATATGAATACCTACCTTAGATTAAGTAGAACTATTTCATGGGACCTTGAACATGTATCCTATAATAGTGGACACCCAAACGTGGAAGAGGATGATACTATAGATCTATCACACACCCTAAAATCCCTTAAACCAATGAATTAGGTTTAAATCCATCCATAAGGATTGAATGAAATTAAAACATTGTAAAAGATAGATAGATACAGTGAATAACAGGAAATAAGATAAAGGAAGAAGGATAAGGGGAATAGGAAACCCAAATATTGACTTCTCACTAGAAAT
Source organism: Viscum album (assembly GCA_963277665.1). NCBI lineage: Eukaryota > Viridiplantae > Streptophyta > Magnoliopsida > Santalales > Viscaceae > Viscum > Viscum album. The sequence continues at coordinate 281,799,365 of OY728151.1, read as the reverse complement.
TGGAGGAGAGGAGACCAAGGAGGATTGTGTGTGAAGTTCCTCAAACTTGGGTGTCTTGAGGAAGTGTGGGTGAGGGGTAGGAGATCACCCAAATAGAAGGGAGATACATGATATTTAAAACCTGATAAAAAGAGTTCTTAAAAAATAGGGAATACTATATAGTTTAAGCATACAATTTTTTAAACCTTTTGACACTCACTAGAGAATCACTAGACACTATATGGTTATGTTGCAAAGTTAGGTGAACCATGTGACAAACATGAAAAAAATATATTTTAATATTGCATCACAACATCAAGTCTACCACATGGTTACTAATAATTGTGTCTAAACCATGCGACACCCCTAAAATTTTAGAAATTAAAAAATTCAATCCTAAACCCATTAAATATTATAATTTACCTAAAATAATATTAAATAAATAAAATAATAGTAATTTGGGGTGTTACAACCCATCAAAACACTACTTTCTTCCCCCATAAAGATCTTGGTCAAAAACAGAATACAAAAGAAATCTAGATCCCCATAGTCTATATAAAGGTAAAGTTGTTCAGGGAAGGATTTTAAAGAGACCAGATTAAGGAGGAACACTAGATAAAAACTTTTCCTGAAACCAATCATATAAAATACTCAAAAATATTAAGCTAATCTTCCATACAATTTCCACATCTTTATGAGTAACCAAATAAGAAACCTTGATCAAGAAACCCTAGGGACAACAGAAACCTATCATAGTCTCCCCACTATTTAAAATTTATCTAACAAGGTGGAAACTAAAATAAACCATAAAGTGATAAATACTCATAATTTTTGAAATACAATAAAAGAAACTCATCCTCAATAAATAAATGATTACAACCCATAATAATGAATAAAAACCCGAAGAAATAGTTATGCATCTTTAAATAAAGTCACTAAGGCTAAAAAGATTAGAACCGAAACCCAAATAATGTCATGGTATTTAATCATGGGTTACTACTCAAAATGGATATTTAGGGTCTCATTAATGATACACCATATAATGGTAAACCTGAAAAAACCATAACAAACACTATCCAATAAACAACAAGAACTAGTTCCATCGACACCTTATCCACCCAAGCACACAATTAAGATTCTTCCCATGCACAGATATCGATATCCAAACCTCATCATCCAATTTACACACCAAAAAATATAAATAAACATACTCCACTATTAAAAAAATAATACTACATGGAAACCATCATCCTATAAAAATTGATCAAAGAGATCCCAAATGAAGCATTAAACTAAAACATTCCTCAAAAGACTCAACCAGACCAACCACTATTACCACCTAAAAAATCAAGAGAGATATACCCAATAAATGAGGCATTCCAAGGAAAACAAAATACACCCAAAAAAGTTATTAAGATAGATTTTAGGAGAAAAATGGCTTATATGACCACCACTCTATTTAGAGTCTTCGGATAGATAAGAAAAAAAATAAATATTATCCAAATAATAAAAGGAATCATCCAGAGGATCATCCTATGAAAAAATCCATGAACTATTTTCCTTAACCCTTATTAAAGACATATTAAAAATAAATGTGACACAAAAACATTCATTTAATGCTTCATAGTGGACACTGAAAAGTCTTTCTAACACTAGGGAAAAATCCAAAAACATAAATTACAAAAACAAAAATCACCAACCTCATACTAAAAAACACCTTATCCATTTTAAATCACTAAACTATGACAAATAATTTTGAAAAGACATTCCAACAAGGAATTAATTTTAAAATAAAAAAACCCTATTGGAAAACAAACCACCTTGGTGAAACACATGTGTAACATCCCCTACCCGGGAGCCATTAAATATTGACCAGATTTTGGTCACCACCTGACATCAAGAACACCTACCCATTCACTAGAGGATTTTGACTAACTTCGAGGGTCTAATAGATCCCACAGGAAGACTATACCCTCTTTACCAGAGTAAGCTGTAGAATATAATCAGTGAAATAGGGGAATAATAAGAAATAACTAAAACCCAACATAACCTACCATCTCCCAGATAGGGTAAAATCCATAATGAAACAAATAGATATTCCAAGTCATGATAATAGTTACAAAGTAAATAAAAACAAAATAAAAACAACCAGCTAACCTCTAAAACATGTCTTAACTCCATGTATAAATCCTTATCCATTTATGTACCAAACCCAAATAAATTCCCAAGCATTGGGCCTTTTCCCTTGTCCTTAATTGGAACCATGAAATCTACTCAGCTAAATAATGGCTGCCCGATCAGGGTGTGAGTAAAACTTAGTAGGCCACCACCAATAGTAACTAAAAAATTTCCATTCTAACAGATAGTTCATGCAAGTAATAAATAAATGGTAAGTTAAAAAAAAGACAAATCACGGACCATTGGTTAACAATATGCACTATAAAAATTTTTTATCTTTATTTCCCTATCATTAAATATGATATATTCACTACTAAATTCATATTAATCACTAGTTACATGGTTATTCATTAAATCGTTTACACTATAGCCTTAGAAGGATAATTACAATGAATAATATAATAGGTCAAGTTCCCTATCTCATTAGAGATGAACATTTCATAACAATACATTATAATTACCTTGGAGCCTCAATCCAAGTAGTGTCATCCAATGTAACCATTAGGGGCGTTGAGACTCAATCTGACACCCTAACACATGAATTCTAGGGGTGGGGTTTAGAGCCTCGGTCCATCCCAACCCATGGGCATGGAACCTCAACTTAATACATAACAATTAACAATCCATGTTCACATTCTTACTGATCGATTACCACATATACCATATCAAAAACCATACATAATCATTACACATAACATAAACGTTTCACATTTTATTTAACACATAAATCATCCTTTTTCTTTAACCCATTAACACATTTTCAATTTACATAGAAAAACTCATCTAACCCATTTCCCTTTCCCATGCCTTATCTATTTAAGCATATTCAACGATTTATATACATCATCCGATTTAGAATATTCAATAATTTATATTCATTGATCATATTATACATTTCCATTACAATCCATAAGTAATTTGACACATTTACATTAATCTAATTAACGCTTTTTTACATAATACCAAACACAAAATAATTCCATTTCCACAAATTAGACACATTACCATTACATCCCCCTTTTAATACAATTTAACATGTCAACACATTTAACATGGGATCTACAATATTACAAGTCAATCTCATACTTAAAATTTCAAATTTCCATGTTTGGGGATTTCGGAACACCCTATGGGTGGCACTAGACTGGTCAATTCAATCTAAATGCATCACATAGGGATCGTGAGGGGTTTAATCAATCGATTAAGAACCCATAACCTTAGCCTTAGATCTAGATTCAATCACCCATTGAATCCTCAAACTAAGACCCATAGGAAAAGTATTGTTATTGGGTTTCATAAGAATAAGAATTAATATACAAGCCCTAATATGAAAAATAGAAGCAAGAGGAGTTTTAGACTTACGAGGAGCTTTGATACGCACCTAATGACACTCCAAACGGCCTAGAATTAAAGGAGAATAATCCATTGGAATCTTAGGTTGAAATGGGTTATCACTAGGGTTGAGAGGAGAATAAATGGGAATGAAATAGAGTAAGAAAAATAAAATACAAATGGGGTACTTTCAAAAATTTTCCTTGTTTAAAGAGGCACATAGTTTTGCCACATTGTTTTCCAAACTGTGCACTAGTCTTGTTCTAACTACTACCCAAGGAAAACATAAGTTGTAGAATTTTCTTAGAATTATTCACAGTTAGGAAAATTGTGCCCCAACCATGTGGAATTCCATTGTCCAAACCATCATTGTTTGGATCTACCCCTTGAAAAATTTCTCAAACCATTCACCCCTCTTCTAGGATATCATGGTTTGGGTAAAAAGTTTTCACTAACCCTGATCCAATCATGTAACATACAATAAATGGCCATGTTTTCTTTTCCATCATGTCCTGAACCCCCGATACACCCCCAATATTCCTTATACACATGGTAAACATTTAGTTAGCCACATTTAAGGGATTAAAATGAAAATTTAAATAGTAACTTATCTCCTTGAAGTTTGGTATCTTAAAACCTACCCACCATATAATGGATCATCCTTAGGGAAACCTTACAAGCATCAATAATCTTCTGAAGCAAAGAGATTGGGCCACTGGGGCCATAAATTTGAACTAGTTGCCCTATTTTCTTCCTAAATATTACCATTATTACATTAAACTTGAACTAAGTGAATAATATTTCCACACATAACGTTATCACTATGCCCACAATATAAACTAGATGTTCCTAAAAGGATGTATGAGCCTTGAAATCAACATTATCAACATCATCCACATGAGATGGGTCAGAGTGATAGTACCGAATCTATGAAACATGGAAAATTTCATGCATGATACAATATCATTGTGGAAGAGCTAATCCGTATGCCACTGGTTTGATCCTCTACACAATCTCAAATGGGCCCACATGTCTGGGTTCGAACATACTCTATATCTGAATCTGATGGTGACCCAACCTCGATGAAACCCAAAGAAACACATGATCACCCTACATGAACTAAATATGTCTACGACACTGATCCTCATATGACTTATACCTACTCTGAGCTATTTCAATTAATTTATGAATAAATTGAACCTATTTGGATGACCCTTGAATAATATTCAGTCCAAACTATGATTCCCTAGCCTCTAACCGAAAAGAAATATTGACATGACCTACCATAGAGCACCTCGAATGGTTCCCTATGATTCATAGCTTTGAAACTATTATTGTAGGAAAACTCAGCTAGTGCTAGATACTTTTCCCATGATCCACCAATGTCTAGGACACAAGAACTCAACATGACCTCTAGTACCTGAATACTTAAAAAAAACATGGATCCTAGTGCCTTCTGTAAAACCTATTAGACACATAATGTAAGATGCAAATCATGATATGGAACTATAGTAAATGGAACCCTGTGAACCATACTATCTTGAAAATGTACAACTCACCAGACTAGTCAATGATGAATGTCTGTCAAATTTGGAAAAATGAGCCACTTTAGTCAATTGTTCAATGAATACAATGATTCCAACATTCTTCACAGGCATCCTTGGAAGACCCACTACAAAATCCATCATCACATCATTCCATTTCAATTCTAGAATGTAGAAGGGATAAAACAAACCACATGGTCTCTAATGCTCCTCCTTAATCTTCTAACATGTAGGGAACCACACCATGAAACCCACAACATCTTTCTTCATCCCTAGCCACCAATATTTCATACCAAGGTCACGCTAAATTTTTGACAAACCAGGATTCACCGACCATTTTGATGCATGAAAATTGTACAGAAAATCTTACCACAAACATGTTGGAACAACAACATGACCATGAAAACAAAAAATCCCATTATCTACAATTATCTATCCAGAAGGTGTCACCCCACCATTATGATTTTACTTTAAGTAAAATCACTATGAATCCTCATGATTCTTTTCCTTGATTCGGATTACAAGTAAGTAATCAACTTCCAAGGATGCCAGGGTTATCTTACCTTGACCATCCTTCACCTCCAGACACATATCTGTAACAACTCCATCATCCTCTACTCAATACTAGATTCTTGACCTGCCTAATTTTGAGTCTTTTGGCTCAAATAATTTGAAACATTGTCTTCCTTTCCAGATGTATAAACCAAATCAATTTCAAAAGAATACATATACTCAACCCATATTCACTTCCAAATATTCAAATCACGCCAAGAGAAGATGTAATTAGGGATATTAGGATAGGTATAGAATATAAACCATTATCCCAACAAGAAATTCCACAAAAATTTAAAGGAATAAACCCCCAAAAATTATTGATGATTAGGCATAGTGTAGTTTATTTCATGAGGCCTCAACTATTGTGACCCATACAAAATAAACTAAACATCCTACATCGAGAATGCTCCAAGACCAATACCGGATGTATAATAAAATATTATATTCCCTTTTCTTAACATGGGTAAGATCAAAATCAGTGTGGTAGTCAACTATTTCTATAAATATTGGCAATCACTTTCACACGCCTCATAACATTCAAACGTGATCCCCTTATTAGTCAAATAGAAGAGTGGTGCTTCCAAATGGGAAAAGTCTTTAATGAAACTTCTATAGTTTCCTTCCATACCCAAAAAAATTGGACATCGGAAATGTTCTTGGGATTCTACCAAATAGAACTACCTTCACTTTTTCTGGATCCACTAACATGACTTCATCTAAGATGATTAAACCCAATAAATACAAGTTATTGATCCATAAATGACACTTAGATATCATGGCTTGTAGCCTATGATCTCTTAATATACTCAGGACAATGTTATGTTGTTTGGCATGATTTTCAGGAGCTTTATAGTACACCAGGATTTCATCAACAAAAAAATTTATTAATTGGTCCAAATATGGGTGAAAGATTCAATTCATTAAATCCATGAACAATACATGCACATTTGTGAACCTGAACGACATCACTACAAACTCATACAACCCATACCTACTCTTGATTGTAGTTCATTGTACATTAGAAGGTATCTCACTTAGGTTATGATACATGGATCTTAGATAAATCTAGGGGAAAACTGAAGCACCTGTAGCTAGTAAAAAATATCATCGATTCAAGGAAGAGTGAATTGGTTCTTAACCGTCATCTGATTCAGCTTCTTATAGTTGACGCACAACGAAAAAAATAGATCATATTTACTGGAAAACATCAATAGAGATTCCCAAGGTAATGTACTAGGGTTAATGAACCCCTTATTCATTAGTTACTGTAATTGAGCTTCATGTTATTGGAGTTTTTCCAGTCCATTTCTATATAGCAGAATGGAAACTAGTTCTACTCATGGCAGAAACTCTATTATGGAATCCACTTCCATATTAGGTGGAATGCATGATAAATCCATGGTAAACACATACTAAAACTGATCCAACACCATATAAAATAAATTCTACTCTACTAATATATCATCAAGAATATGAAAATCCACTTTGGCTATGAGTTCACCCATTTACTGAAAAATCGGACCTACATGGCCTACCCGAGCATCTCATTCACCACGATAGTCATAAGCGTTTACCTCAAGATACATGGACGTCACCCTATGATGATAAGCATCAATGCAGTATTGGTATAATTCTAACCATTCCATTCCCAATATCAAATAAAAACATGACATCTCTAGCACAAACATGTCCCATAGAAAACATACCCACCAACAACGAGATAATTCCCCTTACATTGCACAATATTTTTGGTTCACACACCTAATGGTGTATCAATCATCATAACCCCACAATTTTGTTCCACCACTAGGCCCAAAAAAAATCATAAATTGGGAAGAAATAAAATAATGTGATAAACATGTATTGAATAAAGATATAAAAAGTTAGGAAGCTATTTGAATAATACCTCAAATAGTCGATGGTCTAGCCTCACCACCTCAAGGTGTAGGCTGGACTACATGATGTTTCCCCACCCCTCCACCCAAGGATCCGACATGATTTCCTTATGTTAAAATTCTATATTGATAGGGATTATCTCAACCCGAAGTACCACATCAACCACATTGAATAGTACAACTAGAAGAGCTAGAGGTGATTACCTGATATAGGGTAATCGACCACCTTCCTGCACTCAGAATCTTCCACAATCATCCATCCCTTCCAAGCTATTAAGGGTTCCTAAAAAAACTTCTTCACATGACCCATCCTGACACATGGTCTATGCTCAACCAATGATTAGGGATACAAACCATTCACATGAACCGACCAACCATACTTATATAATAAAACACAATCCCTACACTGAAGGGATGGTTACCTTTTCAAAATTCCCTAATAAACACTTCCCAAGTGATTAATCTCAAAAAATCACTTCCTAATATCAGAATTATATATACTTGATCACCCAATTGAGGCTATTTGTCCCCTACCAAGAGCCTCATTGAGATTTTATTTTGAAAATAGGGATTATTATACATGTTTGGAAAACATATTTAGATGTAATATATTTAACTGGGACATAATCTCAAGTCATATTCAATCCTATAAACATCTCACCAAATCTCTCTCAACCCCTATCAATGCTAGAATGAAGCATTGTAGGTCCGTGAGGTAACTTGTATAATCCATTACTGTCATCGTCCCCTATGTAAATATCATAAACACTGCAACCTTTCACTGCCTCAAAGTCTTCATATATAAGGGTTCTACGATTTTTTTGGAATCCCTTCTACAGAATACCCACTGTATTCTTGGTCCAAACCAAGATATCCCACAAATGTCTTTCCCGCCTTCAAAACATGTAAGCCACCAACATGACTCTATTACCAGGAGGAGTCTCTATGTGATCAAGAATCAACTGGGTGGAATATATCTAGAAATCAACTTCGTTAGGTCCACCCTCTCACAGAAAAGTCAGAGGGTGCTATAGTTAGAACTTCTTAGTTATCTCTAACACACTCAACACAACCTACCTTAAGTAACATTCCTTCATCGACATAAAACAATAAAAGTTCTCACATAACTTCTCTTCACCTCATCCACTATGGATCACCAGGTTTCCTTACTCCATTTTTGGAGGATTATTCTCAACAACATCTTCCTATCATCCAAATAACAGAAAACTTCATGTTTGTATCTTCCTACAATTCTGGGCATGAGTCTTAGAACACATAACATAAAACATCCGCAATTTACACAAAAAAGGGCTCTCCACAAGATATAAAACAACTTATTTCACATACACTATCCCAGCAGATATCATCATACCTAGAACACTATCCCCATTCATGGTCAATATAGGGTAATCTACATTACATAGTAATAAGTCTTTCATTAGATACCTTTTAAAACTATTTACAATTTGATAACACAAACCTTTTCCCTCTTAGGCACATTTCCCATTTCACACCTCATTACAATTATAATTTTAACTCATTTACACCCATTAATTAAGCATTATAATTCAACCAATCCTTAAAATTCCTCCTATATAACAATTTTCATCATCTTTATTAGAAACTATTTTCTTCAATTTTTTCAAGAATGTAAAATTCATTCTACCCTTCATGTCACACACCCATCCCATGTGTGAATATCATGATGCATGTCACCTATATACCTTGGTGCCATAAATGATGCATGAATGAAAAATCTCATTCTGTTTTTTCCATGAGATACATATCATAAATAGTCATATCACAAAACAAGCACATCACCCAATGGTTAAATATCCTTCAACTGTACCAACACACATCAAGAACAACAATTACAACCCTAGGAACTTGGGTTTTCCCTCATACATGGGTTATCTACTCCCAAGAACGACCTCACCAACATGTATCAACAAATACTATTCCCATTTCTACCATCTATAATAGTAATTCCATAATAAATATCTTATCTAATACCACTTTGTAACATCCCCAACTCGGAATCCACTAAACAATTCCCTCAGTTAGGTCACCACATGACCTCAAGTGCACCTCCCCATATGGTAGAGGATTCCAACTAGTAGTGAGGTTCTAATATATCACTTGGTTAGACTATAACCTATTTATATGAGTAATACACAATAGATACTAAGTGAAATAGTGAATAAATAATAAATAATAAGAATAAAACATAACCTACCATCTCCCAAACATGGTATAAGAAAAAATGAAACATGTAGATATTTCTTGTTATGATAACTGTTACAAGGTGAATAAAAAAGTAAAATAAAGACAACTTGCTAAACTCCCAAATTGGTACTAACACCATGTTTGGATCATCATTCATGAATGACCCAAGCCCAACTCAATTACCTAGCACATGTCCCTTTACATTATCTTGATCTGCAACTATAAAATCTACTCAGGTACCCAATGGAGGCATGAGCATGATTTGAGTAAAAATAAGTAGTACATCACCAACAATGTCTACAAAATATCTAATCTAACAAATAGTGCATGAATGCAATAAATAAATAGAAAGGTAAATAAAATACTACTTGGGTTCCATTAGTTAGTAATATTTAATTTAACAATTATCATCAATATTTCAATATCATTACTTATTCCATGTTAACTATAAATTTATATTCATCACTTTTTACATGGGTGAGGCCTTACATAGTTTACACTACGACCTAGTATGGACAATTAAAATGCTTAAGGGAAAAGGTCAAGTTCATTATATAACTGGGGATGAATGTTTCATAACAATACATTACATGTAACTTTGATCCTATGTCTATGTTGTCTCATCCAATGCAATCTTTTAGGAAATAAATCCTCAACTAGACTCCATAACCCATTCATTATAGGGGTGGGGTTTAGAGCTTTAGTCCAACCTGACCCATGGGCATATAACCTCAAGTAAATACCCAACAACTACCAAGCCATTTTCACATGATTATTTATCCATTACCACATATACCATATCACAAACCATATAAATCAATACACTTAACATACACATTTCAATTTTCATTTAACACATACATCATACTTATTGTTTAACTCATTAACACATTTACCATTTACTTAGCATAGCTCATCTAACCCATTTCCCTTTCCCATGACTTTGCTATTTAAGCATATTCAACAATTTCTGTACATTATCCCATTTATCATATTGAACAATTTATATTCATTGATCGAATTACTCATTTTTGTTATAATCCATATGCTATTTGACACATTCACATTAATCAAATTATCAATTTTTCACACCACTCCAAACATGCCTTATTCAATTTCCAAAAATTAGACACACTACATTTATTTACCCATTTTAATCCAATCTAGCATTTCAAAACATTTACCATGGGTGCTACTATTTTACAAGTCAATCTTATACTTAACATTTCAATTCTCCATATTTGTAGATTTTGGCACACCCCATAGGTGGCCATAGATCAATCAAGTTAATCTCAACACATCCCACAAGGATAATGAGGGGTTTAATCCATGAATTAAACAACCATTATACAAAATATTACTAATGATATAAAAAACACAAAATGAGGGAAGCAAACACACAACCCTGAAATTGAAAATTAACATCTAGACTATGAGATATAAATTACTGACCACCTACCTCGTATCCAAACATGAACACATACTTAAAATTAACCATAGATATAGATTCATGAACCCTTTGATCCCCCAACCATTTATCCAATTTAAAAGTGTGTTTTAGGGTTTTTGAAGAAGAAGAACGAATCTTCAATCCCTAATCCAAAAAATGAGAATCAAGATGATTGTTAGAATTACCTAGAGATTTGATATGAACCCATGAAAAATCCAAATGGACTAGATTCAAAGGGTAATTATACCTTGGAAGCTTGGGTTGAAATGGTTTATCACTAGAGTTTTGAAGATCATAAATGGGGAAGAAATTGAGTAAGAAACATAAAATCTTGAAGGGGAGTTCCATAAATTTCCAATATTTTAATGAGGAACATGGTTTAGCTGCATTATTTTCCAAACCATGAACTAACAGTGCACCTCCTACTTACCATGGAAAACCTAATCCACATGGTTTCCCAGTAATTTTGCATGGTTTTAAAAACCATGCTCAAACTGTGTGAAACTCCTCTATCTAAGCCCATACAATTTGTCTCTCCCACTTGCACAGTTTCTCAAACAGTGCACCCATCCTCCTGGCTAGCATGGTTTGGGTGCACCGTTTTCACTAACCTTATACCAACTGTGAAACATTCACAAAATGACCATTTTTATCTTTGATTCATGTCTCAAACCCTCTAGACCCCCTCAATATTCCTTATGCACCTTGTAAACATTTAGTTAGTCACATTTAATGGATTATAACCAAAATTTAAACAAGAATTTACATCCTTGAAGTTCATGATCTTACAACATTTCACCTCATTTGGAAATTCAATGAAAACATTTCAAAAAAAAAACTATAATTTAAAATAATTTATAAATTAATAAAATTCATTTTAAATCATTTATGTTAAAACCCACTTTACATTTAAAATAAATTTCTCTTCAAAACCCATATTGAAATAAAATCCCTTATAAAAAATCCTTTAATAATTTAGAGGCCCATTCCAAATAACCCATTGAATACAATTTTAATCTAAAATTTATTAAAAGATATGAAAAATCCATTCATCTTCCAAAAAAACACCTAAAATTTCTAATTAAACTAAAACAAAGAATAAAATACCAAATAAAATATTCTCCAATAACATAAAACATTACTAAAATCTTCTCCACCCCTAGAATAAGTGGGAGTTCACTTTAAGAGTGATTTGAGAATATAAAAATGTTAACAAAAAATACGAAATGAATTAGAGGATTTCTTGTGGGTTTATTGAATTCCCTAGGACTATCTATATGTGATCTACATGGTTGGACAAACCATGGGGCTAGCCATGTTCCTCTAGATCTTTTACCACCATCACCCAAATCTCAAGAGAACCCAAAAATAACATGAAAATAATTGATAATTGAAGTTTTATTTTCATATCAAACACATAAAAATGATCATGAAAAAAATTAAAATCAAAGACTCAGGTCTAGACTGCCTCTTGAAACTCCAGTATCCAAATGGAAGAGATTTTGTGAAACTCTCCCACACTTGTAACTCTTGATTTCCAAAAACCTATCTCCACAAAAACCTTATTACCCAAATAACAATGAGATATGATACTATTTTGAAAAAAAACAAACCTGATCAATCTATCCATTGTATTCCCATTTTGACCCATGGTAGGACCCAATGTGAATTCATAGGTTGGAAAAAAGAACTATGGAATTAGAAACAAAATTTTAAAATAGTTTCTCCTTTAAATCAATGTAAAATAAAAAGTAAATTTCTATAATTTTTTTTCTTGAACCATCCTTATGTTGGAAATACATTCCAAAAAAATAAACAAAAGAGTTGTAATTTTTTTAAAATAAAATCAAACAAGAAATCCCCAAACACACCTATAAATTTCACCATATAAATAATACCTTAGATAATCCACTATCCACATATATAATGTTCTATAGATTAATGAAATGGAAAGAATTAAGGAGTTATTTTTCTGATGTAGCAACGTAAACTAAATAAAAAAATAAATAAGAAATAACCTTTACATGGTTATAAAGGACAAACTTGGACCAAAACAATCAATTCCCAATGGGTGGTCAATAGGTGAACCAAAATCCTAAAATATAAAAGTAATATAGGTGTAGGAATAAATAATATTAGTAGGTAACCACCCTCTTAACAACAATACTAACATTTAATCCAAAATCCATTTCAAGATAGTTCAAAAATATATTAATAAAATATAAGTTATTCATTATTAATTAAATGTAAAGACAATGAAACATTGAAATAGATTTTTTAACTATTCTCTTTATTTTTCTTAAATAAAATAATCCCCTTGGAATTATTTATTTACAAGCATAAACATCTTATACAAAATATTTTATATTTAAAAAACCATTTAATTTTTTTTCCAAAATAACGTGTTTAAATCTTAATCACACAACATAAATAAAAGCATCAATCCGAAGGAACTATGCCATCAAATGAAAAAATAAAAGGTGAAAATGAAGTTAATCCTGTGTGAAATAAAATTCAATCAACTATGAATTACAATAATAATCCAAAGATATCCCCTTCATCAAAACACTAATAAAGCAATAGTTCTCATGGGATTTACCCTAGGACCAAAAGTTAGATAGTCCTAGACATTTCCAAACATGGACCAACTTTTTGGAATATGTAGTATCCTAACATAAGACACCAGACTAGCCTACACAAATCACTCATTAGAGGATATCCTCACATAGTCCTATTTCACACAAGATGGGACACTAGTAGCATGAAACTAATTATTGTATAATAAATATAGAATCACCTCATAGCTACTTTGGTTCCCATGAAAAAACTAGGGAATTTAAAAATATAATCATCAATGATAAATAAAAAAATCAAAATGTACAATGATAACTTATCCTCACCTCCAACACCCTCGCATGAAATAACCCCTTTTCCATCAATCACCGGATCACCACATTCAGCAAACACCACCCATAAAGGGAATACTTTTCAAGAGTCTTACAAGGGTCCCACACACCTACTAATTTGAAAAACCTCTTAAAAGTGATAAAAAAGCCTTATTGAAATGGACTTGGGATACTAAGTATCTTTATAAAAATTTGAAATCATTTGTAAGAAATATCTTAAAACATTATACTTAAACCTCCATTTAAATCAATTTAAGAAACCACCCCACTTTTATAAAAGTCCCTTAAAATCATAAAACAACACTTTAATTTATAACCACCCCCAAAAAGGGTCAAAACACTCTGAATCCATTGGTTTTATTCAAAGAAAACATTTAAAAAATTTATGACGACATTTAATTTCAAGTGCCATTTGAAATTATTAGTAAAAGCTTTGATAATTAATTTAAAACCCAAAACATCACTAATAATGGGAATATAATTTTTAAATATCCATTCAATAAATATATTATAATTATGTGTGTACGGATAAATGAAATGATATTTCAAAACATATTCTAAATTAGAGAATATCTTATGCTTATATGAACCATTTTATTCTTATAAATCCCATAAACAAATGTAATAATTTAATTTAAGAATAAAAACATTTATTTAAAATTCATGAAATCTATGGTTCTTAAAATTAAATGTTAATTAATGGGAAAATGTACTTCATATTAAGAGTACAGAAGTCACGATGAGTTGGAATATGTCAAATTTGTTGGAAGACACCAAAACATTGAAGAGAATGGCTCAAAAGACCCATCACACACCCAAAAATCACATATCACAAAGGATTTGGATAAAATACCTCCCTAGGTTTTTTCTAGAACTAATATATTGAAAGATAGAAAGAGAGATAATGTGAGAAGAAGTTGAAATAATATAGGATATGAAAGAGAAGGAGAAGATGAAACCCTAACTTATATATTTGAAAAGAAATTAGAGGCGTGATGATAGATACGACATGTGCATGGGGTTCATTCAGCCTTGATGCCTCATGAAAGAGAGGGTGAGGGGGAAGGGGTTGCATGAATATGAGGGTAAGGGGGAGTTCAAAACTCCTTGAAAAAGTTTTTTTAAATAAAGTATGGTATCTATCACATTTTTTAAATTGTGTTCCAACCATGGGAAACTCAATAGAGAATCACTGCACATTACATAATAAGGTTTAATAGATAGGTGAACTAGGTACCAACTAGGAAAAACCGATTTCTTAAAATAATAGCATTTTCCAATGGTTATTATAGACACACTATTAACCATTTGTAAACAATTAAACAACTTGAAACTTTCAAAAATTCAAAATTTCAAGCCTAAACCCATTAAAAGTTAATTTAACCCAAATAATTACATAAACAAAATAGTTGTTACATGAAATGTTACATTGAGGAAATAAAGTTTCATAAAAATGAAACCATAATCTAAGACTCCTCTATAATTGACCCCATTATCCTATAAATAGAACACCACCCCCATAGTTGAGTTTCACTCCTCAAACGATCATTGGTGATTCCTACCTATGGTAAAAATCAAGTAGAAATCATCTAAAAATCAATCTGTGAACATCATAGGTGCTCCCATGTTTAAATCTTTCATTTGATGGAAAATAATTTCTAGTATAATGATTTATTTTTTTCATCAATAAACCCTAGATCCATCTACTAATTAATACCCTGTATGACTGTAATTTTTTTTATCATGGGTATTTATTTGTTATTAAATTATTTTCACCTAAAATCCCAAAGGCCATATAATTATTAGTATTATTTTCGATAACCCAATTATTAATTTGGTTGAGGGGGAACCCTTAAATGACTAATAGGCCTAGTAGGTACATGGCATAAGTACAGGAATCGGAAGGACCCAAGGAATTTAAACAATAAAATACTCTCTCCTAGATGTAATTGCAACATTTATTTTGATCAAGATCCCATCCCTTGCTTGGCGAAAAACAATAAATGACCCTTGAAGATATTAATGGTATATAGAAACCCCATGGACATGAACTGTGGAAATAAAGCAAGATATATATTTTTTATTAGGACTTCGAGCTGATACCATGTCATGGATGACATATCCCTAGTGCTAACCATGAGTCATTTATCTATCACTGCAATGGACTAAAACCCTCATTGGTTACCACCACTGAGGCCCATCACCACAATCGTCCATTGTATTTATTCTAGACAAACTTCTGATCTCTTCCTAGATTTATTTCATCCTACATCCCCCAATTGAGTGATGATGACAACCCACCTCCTCACAGACCTCCATCACTACCACTTTCCATCATCACCGAGTTCCCCCATCCCATGACTATCATCTTTCCAATATGATCATACATCCATCCCCCACAATTAATGGGGTTCTTTTTTGAATAATATTGGGTTTTTAATTTCTCACACATCATTAGAATT
Organism: Viscum album; assembly: GCA_963277665.1. NCBI lineage: Eukaryota > Viridiplantae > Streptophyta > Magnoliopsida > Santalales > Viscaceae > Viscum > Viscum album. The sequence goes on along the minus strand of OY728151.1, from coordinate 281,782,838 downwards.
AATTAAAAAATATGTGAAAATATTGAGATTTAATTATATTAACTTTTTAAAAATTGACAGAAAATAATTATTAATTAAATATATTTTTATGATTTCATAAATATGTTTGTTTTCTATATAATTTCATTTTACTAAAATGATTTTCCATAATATAATACTTAATTTATGTTATTATTAATGTAATTATTTCTTCTTATGACAAATAATATCTTATAAGGCTTATAATATTTGAAAAAATTATGGAAAAATTAAAAAGTGTGTTATTATTTTTATATTGAATTTAATATTTTTAAAGGTATGAAATATTTCTTCTTTGAAATATGAAGTAATTTATTTTATAATAAATTAATGTATATTGATTTTGTTACTAGAAAAAAAATGTAAACGTGGGATGTATTTTATTATTACTTAAATACATGAAATAATTGTAATTTTTTATATAAGAGACAATAAAAAAATTTTATAGTAATTTCATGAAAATAAAATAAACAAAATAAAATATCTTTATATTTTTTACAAAATAAATTTATAAAATAAACCTATAGATTTAACTCTTTAAGTTTTTTTGATAAAGTAAGTTTTAAATAATTAAAAATATAATGTGTCCAAATTTTTCAATATACAAGGCATACTATATTTATTATCACCATTAGGAATTCTATTTTCAATTCACAATTATATTGATATTTTATAACTCACTAAACTATATCTTATCAAAAATATAATGTGTAATTTTAAATATAAAAATTTATTTTTTAAAATTTATAAAAATATATCAATTTTAATAACATTGTAATTTGTTATATTATAATGTATAGGATATGGATGTGTAATACTGATCAGATCTTAAATAATTTTCAAAATTAGCTTCAATTATTTCTGGATTTTTCTTTCTGTAGTACTTCAGATGGGGTATTGACTTTTTTCCCTTATTCTTAATGTGTTGGAAGACCATGGATAACTCATAAATAAGTGAGTTATTATAACACAAAAAATGGTTTCCAAACCAAATATTATTGGCGGTTTTATAAGTGTAAAAATATTTCAGGTGGAGAATGAAAATGAACTAAATATAAGGATTTGTATATATAATTTTATATCTAATCGCATTCTATTTATTTTACAAGATAACATAAATTTATCAAAAAGAAATTTTAGAGTGAGCTATGGAGTTCATGGAAGATGAAAAGACCCTAGTATATTACAAATGTTTTTATGTGAACAAACAAGAATTTTTAATATGATTGTATCATAGGAGAAATATGTATAGATTTCTTGATACTGGGATTGATTATATAATTATAATTTATATGGAATTAATACATGATAATGTAAGTATTCTATAAAATAATTAAATAAAATCAAAGTTAAATTATAAATTTGGATTTTCAGATAATAATATCCATGCATTACCAAAAAACTGTAGCTTCATTTAGATGGAAAATAGAAACATTAATGAATAAAAATATTGTGGAACATAAAAATATATGGATAAAAAGGATTAACCCCAATACCATATAACAAAACAAATTAATGTGATACTTTCCTTTGATTGTCATATTAAAAAAATATCTTTAAAAAAATGAAAAAAAACATTTTATAGTATTGGTAAAAAATAAATAATGGAAATGATGAATTAATACATCCTATATATGAAAGAGAATGGGACAAATTTAATAGTAAACATACCATGTTTATCAATAAATCTATGTGAAATTATATTGACATAATCATGAAATGAATTTAACTCATTTTGATTGATGCATACTTCACACAGTGATTAGTCAATTTTCATTAAAATTTAGAATATTATTCCTTGGATGTGCATGGAAAATCAATTACTATCATGAGTATATTAATATCTCTCTGTATTGATCCAATAAATGATATTTAAATATACATGAGCCCACTAATAAAATGTGTTGAAGGAGTTGTTGAATGTAGGTGTTTAAGTTTATAAAAAGTCTAGAAAGGAGTATTTTATGATTTGTACGACAAAATTGTGGATGAAAAATAATTTTTTGTTATATGGAATGATTATTTGTTTGATTACTAGGGTGAAATTATCCAATCTTATTTTTATAAATAATATGCATTTTAGGATATTAATGTTTTTTAGGAACGTTCAACTTTAGTGTACAACATCTAATTCTATCAATGGATCTTGAATTTTGGAAAAACCATTATAAATTTGTAAATTTTATAATTAAATAATATATACTACACCATTTTATGGGGTTCTTATCCTTAAAGAATATAATTGTTTGATATTTTTTTAAAAAACTCACTATAATCTATATAATAGAATAAATGTTCTTTCAAATTTTTTCAATAATCATATAAATAAAAGTATTTTTTGTTATTAGTCATACAATTTTCAATTCCATTATTTAGATGTAATTTATATCAAGAAAAACATGTGTGTAATATTAATTACAATTATTTTAAATGTTAATAAAAAACATAAGGTGATTTATTATCATGTCATGAAATAATGTATTGGTGTATCAAGTATATAATTCATCATGAAATAATTGGGAATAATACATGGAAATTTATTATTATTAATTTTAAATGAATGATTTATAAAAAAATTATTCCTGCGATTGAAAGTATAGAGGATATAAATGGTTATTCCAATAATCAAAATTGTTCAATAAAAATGAATTTAAATAGAAAAAATTTAAAAGACATGACTATCAAGCCTTTTCTTCATGATTTGATTCTTATATCAATTTTATATTTACTCTTAAATAATGAAAGTGGAACTATGATACTCTAATATCACTTTTATGGGGGACATTGGCACTAAAATTACAAGTCTAAGTGTTTATAAGTAATTACAAAAAAATATACACCCATCATTTTTTGTGACTTTGGAAAATCAATACACTATTATTTGTTACATGTATGTTATATTTAGATGGGTTGATAAGGATTTAAGAACACTTTTTTATTGTGTCATAAAAAATAGAAACCTAAAATCCTTAAATAAACCATCCATGAAACTAAAAAAATTTATAAACATTAAACAAAGAATACATATACCTAACATTGATGATGGGTGATTCTTGTATCTTTAATCCATATGATTAATTAATATACCTTAGAATAACCCATCATAATTATTTTTATGTGGTGTATCCGAATGCAGATATGTATCCCTTGACACGTGAGACTGATTCTACTTAAATCCCATGGTATGAAGTTACCTTCTATTTGAAAGGTATGTAAGATAAAGAGAAGTTCAGGGATAAGGATAATCAATAGGAAGAAAGGTAGGATCAAATGAATACTATCATCTAGTGACTACCTCCTAAGATAAAAGTCTTCAAGAAACTCTTAAACATTCATTAATTTACTCTATCATCAGAAATAATGAATGTAGTTATAATTATTTTTATATAAATAATTCATTCATCTAACCAACACATACATTTCATCTTATAAAATGTTTAACAACAATTATATACAATGTGGAATAGATTTTAATGTTAACTCTAAAAATTTAGACTCCCTTATTAATCATAAGGTGTTCAAGAATCATATATTATGATTCATCTTTCTTTATGATATATCTATCTCATAAAATATGACTGATAGGTAGTGGAATTATATCATATACCATACCTTATGATACACCAATATTGTATGATATGATATGACCAAATTAAATCAAATGTATTAGTTTTTAGGTCATATATCTATCAATATCCCAATTTTTTTAAAGACTGTTTGACTTTGTTCTATTTTGCCACATATTTTATCATGTTATTTTTTTTGGAAACCGTTTCCAAAACCCCATTTGGTTATCTTCTAAAATACTTTTGGAATTATATCATCAAATTTACCATATATCACATCATATTTAATACCTTGTTAGCATATATTAAAAACATATTTAGGATAAAATTTAAAATTCTTTTATAGTATGAGTCTTGAAAACCAGTCCCCATTTATTCAACCATAAAGTGCGAACCCATTCACCTTTAAAGTTATGAAAACAAATTTCAATTCTCAAATCCATAAATGTGAGAAAAGAGAAGCCTCTATCAAAGCATCAGTGATACTCAAGATATAATCAGATTTGAAATGATATCCCTCAAAACCATGTACCACTATACTTATTTTCACTAGATACATCATATGAAAGTCTAAATTTTCATATGATCAATTTACCTAAGAAAATGAGTTACTATGGAATTGGAAATATGTCAATTATGATGCGTTTATAAGGATATATTAACAATTAATAAACATAGAAAAACAACATTAAACCTCCCTCCCAATATCTACAATGGATAAAACCCAACAAAATATATAAATATAATTAAATAACAGATGAATAACTTTCTTTGATGAGTATTGACCACTCTCATCATCATAGTGGTTTGAGAAAGATCCTTTAAAAGAAGGGATCTAAATCCATACTCCATCATGTATCCATGGGATGATGTGAATCACCCAACACTCGGGAAATATTCTACTAGTTTACTTGGAATTCTAGTGCCTCATGTAGTAAATGGAAGAGGAGAAGTGAGATTTATAGAGAGGGAGAGTTTCAATCATAATCTTTCATAAGGTTCACACACACCCACCTCATGTTGAATACCCCTTTATAAATCTCTCAAGGATTCTCCTTGAGTGATCAAGAATTATCTCATATAATATAAGACGTATAAGTAAATTCCTGAAGTTAAAAAAGTATTTTTATCCTATGGAAGAAATAAATTCATCATATGAATGTGTTATGATTCTATATAGATTACATATATATTAATTATAAGTCATGTTTATGATAATTTAAACATACTTCCTTTGATAATTCATGTATATCAATGTATTATGATATCGAAATATCATATGGTATGATTTGGAAAAATCATCAATATTGTGATATCCATATATCGTATAAAATGTTAGGAATAATGACTTATAATAAGAAATTTTCATGATGACTATCATAATCTACGACACCTATATCTTACCATATGATGTAAATGCTTTAAAGAGTATATGCATCAATATCCCACTAACACTAAAGAATTAATGTGTTTTTTCTATTTCACCATATATTATATCATATATAATTACATACCATATCGAAAATGTTTCTAATATATATATTCAAAACACTTTTAAAAATATATCATTAATTAAAAATCATATCACATAGTATACAATACCTTGTGAATACCGATCCAAGACTCCTTTTGGATAGGCTCTAAAACTCTTTTAGAGTAACTATTTGAGTAAAAATTGATCTATAAAATTAAACCAGAAAGTGATACCCCAAAATAATTTTTATTGTTGATAACAAATAAGAACTCCAAAATTCAAAAATGTAAAAAAATAATGACATCCAACTAAGAATTAATGATACTCAAGCTATAACATGATCTCTATCAAACACATGTACCAATATACCCATATCCCCCACCTACATCAAATGCATTCATACATTTTCATATGATTCTGTCAAAAAATACATCGAATAACCATAGAAAATAGAGTATTTGATTCCCATATAACTTCTTATATATTTTTGATTATCTAACTACAGAATTACTAAGATGATGAATACATCACATGTCATTCACATTTATGGATTTTCACATCACATTACCCTTACCCAAATAGATAACCAGATTATATTTTTTATAGGAATGTGTGTACAATTCTCTATTCTACCTCAATTGAGGTTGGATATTTCATACTCATCATATGAGAGGAAAAAATCCATATTGGTTAAACTCCAATTAACAACATGATCAATAACATACCCAAACAACCATGATTATCATAAAATCATCAGTTTACAATGAAAAGTATCAAAGTTTGAAGGTTATCATGCTAGGTATCTCTCTAGTATCAAGTATTCATAAAATGAAACTATGAACCATGTACCTCTGGTATACCAAATATATAATGTATATAACTCCATGTGTTATACATTACGGGTAATCTAGTTTATAAAACCTATTTTTCATTGTGATCATATTCCTAATATTAACAAGAATCATACCCAATTTACCATTAAAATTTTATCAAAACCAATAATACACCTTGAAGAACATCGGGTAGGGATAAATCAATGTTATAATTTGAGAGGATAATTATTATTTAACATCCCAATAATATGAAACCAAAATGAATGAATGATAAACTATATGTTTAAATTTTTATAAAATGATACATTTTATATTCTTAAACTCATTTTAGAATTAAAAAAACCATACAAAAGATTCTATCTAATCAGATTAAATATGACAGAGTACCAGATAAGCCTTCCATTTTATATACTTTTAGGTTTTTATTAAACTCATTATAACTATATATAATTTCCTATATATATCTATATGACCATATGATAAAACTCTCACACTAAACTCTTTAGTGAGTAATATCTACATATAAATTTTGTTTGAATAATGGTGGGACTTAGGAATCATATTCGTAATGTTCAAATCATTGAACACAATAATCAAACTCCTTAACTTCATAATATAAAATTATATAGTGTTAATAACCTTTTTTACCAACTTATATCTTCGTATAAGTTCATCATCAATATTTTTGATACTTTTCTATAAAACTTTACCTTGAAATATTTTTGTATAAAATGAAACTATTTACATTATTATTTTAGAAATGTATCCTGAAACTTTATAAGATATAAAGTGACATTCAGTTTTTATTTTGACAAGAATAACATTTTATTTGTTAAATTTTAACTTATAAAATTCCAAACATACTCCCGCTTTCCTCTAATAAAATATATTCTTTTCAGAAAATCATTCTAAGATATAAGAACTACTTTATGATAGAAAATGTCACTCATTTCCATTACTGACTATTTTTAAAATATAATCCAATTTATCCTAAACTTATATGGTATTTTATGTGATTATATATATTTCTATAATATAATATTATTCATTAAAATATTCTTCTAATGGTAGGATGAAATACCTCATATTTAATAAAAATCATGGATAATGTCTTGTATCCTATATAAAACTAATTTCATCCACGTATTTTTTTCAAGAATATTATATAATTTGATTAATTGTAAAACATCTGTATAAAATCTATCATATTATCTTGTTCACAAAAACTCATTGTTTATAAAATATTTCTCTTATCATATAAGAGAAATAAGATGAAAATAGAAATCCTTTATTTATATTCAACTATGCTCAAAGATTCCATTGCATTGAAAATAATGATTCAATAACTCTGCCTCATCATTTAAATTCTAACAACAAGCTTCAATGATAATTATTTTGACCTCCTGTGTATTTATAAAAAATTTAAAATATATATTTGGTATTATATTGCCTTAAATAAATAATTTACTTATATAATACCAATACCTGATGTGAAATTCCAAAGAGTTTCTCAAAATCCTCCTATAATCCTATAAAATTTGATAATATGGAAACATCATCCTCTCATCCAGATTTATCTTTAGGTTTAATTACTTAGACATAATAATCTTAAGAAATATGTTTGGACTTTCCAAATAACTTCTTTTCATTCGATTTAAAATTATTCCCACGTTTATTATCAATGTAACACCACAACCTAGACATCACATTCCTAGTTCATCAATCATCAACACATAGAGAAAATAAGGTAATAATTTCTTGAAATAATTCAAATAAATAATGAATTATAAAACTAGAATTAGTTTTGATATAAACCTTTTGTCTCTCTTAGTAACTATGGCACTTAATCACATTGAGAATATGTATTTAAAAAAAAAGTTCCATAAGTCATTTAAAATATATTGTCCATGAAATATTGTGTAAATTAATATATTATTAACATAATAATATATCAAAATGTATAAGAATTTAAATATTTATTTTCTATGGAAAATATAATTTAACAAAAATAAACTATTGTTAAAATTTTAATTCTTGTACAAGTATAGGAAGTCACTTACATTATGATCTTCCATTATTTATGAATACAAAATCCATTTTGTATGATAACAATGTTATTTATCTATAATATAATCTTTTCTTGAATTAGTGTCATGTTTTAAATTCATTTAATAAGTATAGTTATTAAATTTTCTCCCACTAAAATAATTTCCCTTTGGAATTCATTATATGAATTAGCGGGAAAAAATACATATTTCACAATTAAATGTCCCCACTGTGGTGTGAACACCATCACTTTATAAATTTAGGTAAGTAATCATCCTAATCATATCATATAATAATCATGGGTAGTTGAGTAGAAAAACGTTTTTCTATTATATCATATGGATAAAATCAACACCATTCTTATGGTATCCTAAATTTGATAATTTCTTAGATAAGTGTATACTAAAGATAAATGCCAATAAAAGAGTCACCAAACCATTAGAGTCACCACATTATTGTATTTCTTTATAAAATATAAACTACATGCACCCTACTTGGGCATGGAACTACATGATTGGATGATCGAGGTCTGGAAAAGTGTGGTATTTGGACAGAATTTTTTTTAAAAATTAACGTGTATTTAATCTCACCATATTATCACATTTTATTTCGTTAACATTTATGTACGCTTCTAATGATTTATTTTGGAATCATATTCCTTAAACAAAATCATTATGTTCAAAACACATTGTCACATAACTCTTTACACAACTCATAAATTATATTACTAACCCAAATTAAAATCCAAATATATTTATACACATATAAATGTATCCCATGAATAAGGTTAATTGAACCATTTTATTAAAATATATATAATCATATAAAATCAAAAATCTCTACACAATTAAGTTTGGAGTGACAAACAGTCAACCCCCACATTTCTGGATGAGGAATCAAACTCCATGTCAGCAAGTAATCTGACTGAATGTTCCTTCACCCAAGGATGATTTACTCAATAATTAATTTAATTACATTATAATTATAACAAAAAAATATGTAAGAATCATAATTATTTAATTAATGTTCATAACCTAGTACAATCCAAAATAAAGGAAGTAGAAAATTAAATCAATCATTATATCTAGCATGTAACTCCTTATATGCATCTATGTAAATTTATACATAAAATTTAACAATTAAACTAAAGAATACATAAATTTATAAAATAAAAAATAAATGTGACATTTTGAACAATTATGTACATGAACTATTCATATATTATGAAAATGTTCAAAATTTCAGACATTTAATTTTATTTAAACCATGATTATATCAATTATGATAACTCGTTTTGATATAGTTTAAATAATTTCTTCAAATATGGAATTTTAATTTGAACAACTCAAATTAAAAATTCCAATAAACAATTCACAATTTAAAAATAAATTCTTACTTTTTTCATTATTTTGAAATTTATAAACCCTTTATAAATTAAGCATATAATTTCCCAACAAAATATTTATATCTAAATTATAATAAATTCCATATAATTTGAAAAAGTTAACTTTAGTATATCAATAAATATTAAATAATATTTATTTATTAAATATATCATATAAATATAACAACTAATTATAAAAAAGTATAATTTATTAATTAATAAACATTTTATATATTAAATAAAAATAAAAAAATAATTGTTTCTATAATTTATAAAAAATTTATAAATTATTAAATTTAATTCATAATTAAAAAATTGAAAAATTCAAAATTTATATGGATATCATATTTAATGATACAATGTAGATCATAATATGTATCTTTCTTATATCATCTATCATTTTTAATGAAAGAAAATCTCATATGAGATTTCATATTCAGTAGCTTCTGTTTTTTATTTTACAACATGCATAAATATTTCTAGGGCACTGTGATGGTCTATTTTTCAACAGAAACACAACACCATTGTCCCTTATAGTAAGACAACATGTTTTCATAAACACACAAGATATTTAAGGACAAAACTATGTCAATACCTAAGACATCCCATATAAAATAGAAAGGATATATCATGGGCTATGACATCCAATATCATATGGACATCCATAGTTCAAAATTATAATAATTTTTAATAATGTGGAATTTGATTTCAAAATTCTTTAATTTCACCATGATTTCATGAATCAAAGAACACTATAAATCTTTGACACCATTTATGAGTTTAAAAAGAGTGATTAACAATTAATTAATACCATATAAAAAAAATAAGAAACCTTATTCCCTAGATCTACAATGGACAAATCCCAAATCCAAATATAAATACAAATAAATAACATAAGTGTACCTTTCACCGATGAGCATTAGCTACTACCTTCATCACAATGGTTTGATATCGATACCCTATATGAATCCATAAAAATCCTTAATTTTTGTTTTATCCATAGGATGATGAAAAACAATTAACACTCAAGAAGGATTCTCCAAGCATCAATAAAATGTTAGTGCCTCTGGTGGTAAGGGGTGGAGGAGAAGAGAATTCTCATAATGTGAGAGTGTTTTGACCGTAAGCCTATAAAAGTTTATCTCAAAACATATGTGTTAATTAATACAGTTTCCAAACCTTTTAATCACAAATAAATGAAGATTCATTCATCATATGAATTCATTATGTTTCTCTATACCTTACCTATATATTAATGATAGATACTATGGGTGATAATTCAAACATTTCGACTTTGATAATTCATACATATCAATGCATTATGATATCAAAATATTGTCTGAAATGATATGAAAAAATAAATATCAATATGAGATATAAAAATTATATAAAAAATATGCCCAATGAATTTTAATAATCCATTTTCATCATACATGTCATGCTTAATGACCATACTTATGTTGTTCCACCATATCTCATAAACTCGTCCATATTTTATTGCTAAAAAACATCATTTTTTACAGATGAGTTTTTCTACAGTGTTTTAGGAACATATATAATATTTATTAAAATATTATTAACTATTTTTAATTCATTAATTTATCATCGAACAATTATATATGTATTTTCTCTTATGTTCTAAAGAATTCCCTTATAGACAGTCTCATCACTTGCACTTGAATTCCATATTAATGTTAAAGGAATTTATCTTAGAGAAGACCAATGTAAGTAAATTAACCTACGAAATAAGTAAATTATCTTTTGATTTATGTGAATTATCTTATAGAAAGGACTCATGATAAAAAATTCTAAATAAAAATAATATTTATCTTAGTAATACATCTTACATGGATCTTGATGTATTTTACAAAAAATAAAATTTATAAGTAAATTATCTTTCACATTGAAAATGTAATTTAGATAATAAATATATTAACTTATAGAATATGTTTTATCTTACATAAATGAAGTTACCTTATGAAAATAGTACTTCTAGATCATTTATCATACAGCACTCAAATTTTCTAATGAAGGATTAATTTTTTATCCTTAGTTTTAAAGACACTCACCACCATTACAACAAACATTTGAAAGTCATCTTATGATATTATGTGTATTATAAAAGAAAATGTTAAAATAAGTAAATTTTGATTAAAATAAATCTACTATTTACAAGAATAGAATGTTCTAATAATGATGCATGTAACATTATTGGTTTTTGAATGGGTGGTTTTTTTGAATCTTTTTTAATTTTATGTTTGGTGAGTAGAAACAATTTTATTTTGTGATCATTAAATTAAATTAGAGAGTTTTCATGATCCAATGTATTGTTTTTAGATGGGTCCTAAGTCTTGGTGATTTATTTAGGGTTTTGGATGGGTTTTGGGTGTGTGATGTCTTGAAAAATCATTTTTAAAAGGTGCAATCAGAGGCATACATTTTGTTTAAACTATGTGGCCCTCATGGTGAAACTGTACGACCCATATTTGAATTGGAGAATAATTATAAAAAACATGTGAGGAGGGGTATATGGTTATGTGATATATCTATAGTTTTTAAAATTGGTGATCCAAACAAGATAAACATGGTTTGGTAAACCATGTGCCAATCCATGTGAGGTGGAGGTGCCTTTGGACAATGGCACCACTTGGTTGGACCATAGTAAACCAAATTGTTCAACCTAACCATGTGGTTAATTTAAAGGGGTGAAATTACAAAACTACCCCACATTTATATTATATTCTTCTTCTCATTTATCCTCCCTTTCATGAGTATAATAGTTGGGAGATCTCCATTCTTCTCCCACATAAGATTTATTCCCCTTCCCTCATATGATCTTTGAATTGAACACTGTTGGGTTTGTTAGAAGGGAAGAGGTTATACATTTATTCCTATTACCTATATGATTAATTTATCTCAACATAATGAATTTTAATTCAATGTGAGATACTTTACCCTAATTTTGGGAAATTTCTCTAGATTTCTGTTTTCTTCTGTTACCGCTCGAATTAAAGGCCGATTTTCAATGAGTGAATGCCTATGATCCAAAGGTAGGTGGTTCCTATAATTTTCCATATTGAAACATGTTATATGGGGCGTCTCCTTAAATTATCACTTGTGGGTTGTTTAGGTGAACCCCTTTATAAATTAATTCTTATCTTCAAATCATTTAACTGATGTCATGAGATGACGATGATCATTCTCTAGACTATTTAAATATGCTAATATGGGTACAAGAATTTAGTTAATTGGGTGTGTTGTGGCATTTTATTTAATTTAATTAATTAAATTGTAATATTAATACATGAGTTATATAGGAACATGAAGGGAATTTTCTTAGGTATTTAGTGGATTTCAATCTCTAGGAATGAGATGATGAGGTTCTTCAGGCCGGGGGTGTGGCTCGAGATATATGGGAGAGTGTTTACCATTGAAATTGAGGTGATTTGATTTTCAGGAAGAGGTGAATGGTGATGAGCAAGCTATGGTTGGGTGATTAGGATTGTATGTAGAAATGTGGTTTCCAATTGGTGTGGATTAGGTCTTTTTGGTGATTTCGCCTGATAGTTGTTAGAAAATGTTGTCGTCGGAGTACTGTACACACAAATAGAACTCAATTAAGGTGGTACTGACCACTCATTATGGGTGGATGGTTCTGTAGATTTAATGTTAGAGGATATGATGTTGACCATAAGTTATGAAAACTACTTGAAAATGGATCTATTTCCACACATCTATACCCATGGTTTAAAAAAACCTTGGGATATACCGTATCTTTTGACCTATATCGACAATTTTGTTTAAACTATGGGTATAGTAACATTGATTTCCACTTTTTATCAGGCTCCTCCTTCCGACTTCTCACTTCCTCCCCTACATCTCCCCCAAGACCTAGCCTCGCCACCCTCTCTTTCCCTCCCTGACCTCAACCTACCACCCTCACCTCTACCTCCTAGCCCCTGTGTCCCTCCCTCCACCTTTGTGCCTCCACGGCTGCAGCCATCTTCGTGCCTCCACTTCCATCTCTGCCTCTGTCTGCCTCTTATATCCCACCTTCACCTTCCAGCATCCACCTCCTAGAACCCGCCTCTACCTCCTAGCCCCCGCCTCCACCTTCACCTCCTCTCGGCCATGGCCTCCCCCACCTATTACTCCCATCCCTCTCCACCTTCTTGCCATGATTTTCCTTTCAATAGGTGATCAATCAGCACTTGGTGAATATGGGTATAAATTCTAGTGATTTTTCTCCAAAATTTATTGAGGGGGTTTCAATGGACCTTCATGGACCACATTTTACTACAACATAGATATGGTGTTGGGATCTTGTTCAATGGCCAAATGTTGAGTTGTTGTTGAAGTTCGGGAGGTTCTGGTAAGGATATTCATGCAACAATTTCAATAGAAACCTGGAAAATTTGATTTTCATGGAGCTAGTCACAACTGAGTTTTAATGTGTAGTATGATTTTCTACAAATGTTGTACCATTTTGGTTGGGTTGGATTGATTTCTTCTATCACTCAGTGGAATACACGGGGGTTGTGAGAATGCCTCTCATTTATTTCTTTCTTCTTCCATTATTCTTCTTCCTCCTCGGTTTCCTCCTATAATTCTGGTTCCTCATAGATTAAATATGCACAAAGTGATCCACTCTAGGTGAAATGTTGGTCCTAGAGACCTATAATATCTTAAACCTCTGGAAGAACTACACTCTGAAGTTCCTCAACTCATTTTCATCCCTCATCCAAATGATGGGAAGGGCGTAACATATCCCTTTTCCTTAAAATAACTAATATACATAATAACTCTATCCAATGGGTCCTAAGCCTCATTTCCACCATTAGAATGCCATAATAATCTTGAAAATACACATAATTGAACCAAGTTAGGAAGAAATAGAACAATGCATGTTAGAATAGACTATTTCTTAGCTCTCACATGGAAAGTGGTCCATGTATAACTCTACTAGGAGACACACCTAAGTGCATCAAATCATGACTCATCTTCCCCAACCCAACTATCACAAATATAGCCAATAGTTAAAACCATAACACTCTAGAACCCTAAATCAAATATGCCATGATCAGTATTCTAACCCTAATTCATCTGTTCCACTCAAATGAACGTATCAGTTATACTCATATTACAGGATAACCATCTTATATGGTCTCAAAAAGCCTACTTTGACTTCCCTTGATATTAAAAACTATAATGGAAATAATCTTAAGATGGGTAGGATGCCCATAAGCCGCCTCTTGACTTTTAACTATGCTCAAAGCATGTGGAAGTACCTAAAACATACCCAATATAGGGCTTTCCACAAAATTCCCATGACTTAGAATATTGTACGTTTTGTTTCAAAGGGAGTTCAATCCAAAGAGATATATCACCCCTTCACTAACATTCCCATCAACCATCACCCTATTAGGGAGTCTCAAGGTAGACTATACCCACTCACTTTCGCAAAATATTCCCATAGCATGCCACTTGCTGGACTAACTACACAAGGACTTACCCACTTGGGCTAGGTCCCTTCTGAGGCTTGTGTAATATAAACTATCATTGAATCTTATTGGTGACACAGTTTCTAAACATCCCTAATAACCTAAAACAAAGTGTAAAATACCCTCCCACTCCACTCTCAATTCATAACTCATCTAGTCCATAACCAAATTTCTTAGACTTGAGCCCCACATGCACATGTATACAACAAACTACACATTACATATTGATTAATATTAAGGGGACCACTTACAACGTGATTGTTGAAGTTATCTTGTTCAGTATCATAGTATGATTTGGATATTTCCAGAAATCAAGGCCATCCTCTTGTTTATATCATATCTTTTATGCTAGAAATTTCATAAATGTTTATATATATTGTTGTCACTTGTTTCTTATGTTTCATATTTTGAAACAATTTATTTGGTTTGAATGAACGTTCAAATTACAGAAGGGTTATGCCAGATTCTCACCATATATGTATTCGGTATTTTATTAAGATAATTATGTGAAACAATAACTACAAGCTTATATTAAATTCCTTAGTGATTTTCTACAGCCTAGGGTGATCGAGAACATGCTTCATATTATATCATTGGTAGACGTAGGTGCTAGTTTGAAGGGTGTACCAAGTTGGTTCATGACAGACATCATTTGTGTCCATTACTGCGATATATGTTGACTATATATCATATATTTACGATAAATTTTATAGTTTCTAAATGTTCTCATTATTTACTTCAGCATGGACCCATTCTACTATTTTAACATAAAATATGTTTATAACTTTGAAATAGAACATGTGTATTGTTATAATGGAAATAATATTTATTTATTTATATAGAACACATATTTTGGTTTTTTATTTAGGTTGATTGTTGATATTTAGGGCTCTT
Organism: Viscum album; assembly: GCA_963277665.1. Classification (NCBI taxonomy): domain Eukaryota; kingdom Viridiplantae; phylum Streptophyta; class Magnoliopsida; order Santalales; family Viscaceae; genus Viscum; species Viscum album. Next base: position 281,767,122 of record OY728151.1, on the reverse strand, counting down.
TTTTCTGATTAGCCTTTATAATCAAATTGTTTCATGTAGAATGAAAAAACCAACCCAAACCAAACTTATACCTCTCCAAATAGAACTGACATGCATAAACCCATTCTAACCTGACATAAAACAAGTAAAATAAAACTTTTTTGTATTGAATCTATTTGAATCAAAACAACACGATCCAAAATAGATTAAATAAAACCAAATAAAAAATAGAATGAAATGTTTAAAAAAAATATTCACAAACTTTTCCGAAACTCGAGCCAAACTAATTATATAAAATTAATAGGAAGAGTAATTATTAACTAATAAAAATATTCTATTTGACAATACCAATTTGAAACTTGGATCTGCTTCCCCCTTTCTTGTAAGAACACGATTGGACCCATGGGGTGTTGTGTTCTTATATTTTGGGATGTGACTTGTTTAATCATAGAAAAAACGTATGTTTTAGTTTAGTTTTTATTTTATTTTCTTTATTTTATTAGCCAATTAGGCCTTTTACTGCTTTCTATGGATGGAGGGTACTTATATTTTGTATAGGGGGCCACAAGGGAACTAGAGTTAGCTACGTAGTTTTCTTTACAGGGGAGGGAGATCAGGGAAGTTGAGTGATTAATAGTGTGTTTCATTTTTTTCTTCTTTTTCCATGTTGCTTCTATTTATTTTCTTTTCCTTCAGAATTGATGTATGGCATACAGATGGGTCATGCAGAAATTTTATTTATTTTTCATGGTTGTTTTAATTAATTATTTGTGGCATAAATTTTTCTTAAGTAGTGATTCCAAAACTAGAAATCATGAGGGATTCCAAAAGAAAACTGATCCTGAATGATCAAACCATCAACCAAATTCATAGGTCTAAACCACTACACTAAACAACCTTTGGGAATTTTTTTTGAATGATCAAAACATCTTAAGGGAATAGATGACCACATGGTCCCCCATGTTGTGGGATTCCCCTCTTAAAACTTCTTCAGTAAAGTGTGATCAGAATTAGGCTCATGCGTTACATTTTCCACATTATTTTATTGACACTAGGAAAATTGAGGAACAAGAATGATTCTTTCCCCCTTAATAGATGAGGTAATTTCCAACATGATTTGGGGATTCCCAGAGAAAAAACATAGTCCTCTAATTTGGATACATATTTGAGTAATGAAGTTCTTCATATTCAGAAGATTAAAAAAGAGGATCTCAAAGAATAATTCTAAAAATTTCGAGCTTAAAACTGACAAATTCACTAGTTTCTCTTTTCACATGTCTATGTAGTCATCTACCATATATATTTAATCTCACTATATTGGGTAAAAATTTCCAAAACATAAGTCACTCTCTATCCACATCCCTAAAATCATCTTCATCTGGTTGAGATAATTCCCCTCAAATGATCCCAAAAAGATTAGGCTTCAACTCAATGATTATTTTAATTATTAAACAAGTAATTTGTATGTCATAAATGTCTAAAAGAAGTATAATGAAACACCCCCAATGAAATACATTCTGGTTGAATAGTTGTTAACAATTTCTAAAGAAAAACTCTGTTTCCTTCATTAAATCATTAAAATTTTTATTCCACGCTCTGTGAATATTCATTGAATAATAATGGCTCTAGATGATCATAAACACAACATCCTAGTTATAATGATACATAAAAGAATACATTCTATACTTATAATATAGAAACTCCCATTAGATTATTGGTTCCATGATCTAATTTTATTTTTCTCAATTATTTTTGTATGTGAGTGTCACCCAAAATCTCATTATTCTTTTTTATGATAAAAAATTGTCTATTTTGAAATGATAGGAGTTCCCTTATCATTTTCTCTCTCATGTTTCTTTGTTAAAAAATCATCTAGATTCTTCCAGTAAGACTCAAGATTCTTACATTCATTCAAAAAATATTTTCTCTAAAATATGAAAAGAAAATCATTCTTCTAAAACTATATGAAAACAATATAGTTTCGAACTTCCAAATTAAACTCTCATCAAACCTATAAAAATTTATCTTGAATCTATAAATATGATATATCATCTCAGCTTACTGTTTGTTATCTCCATTCAGAATGAATAACATCTCATTTGTGATATCTTGATAAATTTCAGACAAGCATTAGCCCTATCTCTTTTGAACTTCAAAATTTAATAAATATGATATTTCAGCATCATAATAAATAATATCTTATAAATTCATCCAAAACTTGACCTATTTTTTAATAAACTCAAATATCTTCTACTCTCTCAAAAAAAATTTGTTCACACTTGCATCATAATATTTAATTTTTAGTAGAACTATATAATTATGGAAACATAATTCTTATACTTGAAAAGTCTATCAAAAATATCTTTCTTTGATCTTATATTTTCTCAATTTAAATATCAGATTCTCATAATTCAATGATTTTATCACATTTAATATATGATATTTTAATCGATGAAAATTTGTTCAAACATTATCCCATTCAATTTATCCCTAGAATATAAATTCATGAAATTATCATAATTGTTTCACATGGATGGAACTACATGAGGTGTTTGAACCTTAACAGGAACTAGAACCAACCTTATAAGGACATTTCTGAACCTCATGAGTGCATGTCTCAACCTTACACTCTATTTTCCCCAACCTTATGAGGTTCCATTATAAGGTTCATTGCACCTTAAAAGTCTTTCTAAACCGTACATTGATGGTTATCTCAACCTTACAATGGATTTTCTGAACCACACATGTTGTTTTTCCCAAACTTATGACCCATATTCCTCAACATTAAGACAATGGTTTTATTAGCCTTATGAGTTCTAGACTTAGCAATATTTTTTCAATTAGCACAAAATCACTTCCAAAATTCCTCACACTACCTCAGAACCTCTTCTACACTTTTAATAAACTTCAAAAAATTAGTAATATGTCTAAACCATCTTAGACATTCTCATTATAGATTTTATGGTCTTGTAGTATATTAAATATCCAAGATATCCTAACTACACTTCATTTCCAACTTTAACTCAAGTATCTCTATCCTACATCAACATTATATTTACCACTATATACTGCATCAAACATGAATAGTAATACCGGGATGGGTTTCTTCACATCTCACAACTTCAATCTCCTCATTTGGGAAATATTTTAACTTCTTAAAGCACAACATTATGAGTTTTCCATTAGTCTGTGTCAAGAAACTCCTCTAATAGACATCTTATCTAACTTTATGCATCCTTAATTAACATGTTTTAGATAGTGTTATCATAAGAATCAACACATAACTTTTACATGAGGACTATATATTTAATTATCTGAAGTTAGGTATGCTTTTAAAAGAATCAATTTTTTTCATGTATATCACTCAATGTGATACCAACTCTAAATTCACTTTATTGGGGTTATATAGAATTATTTTCAAAATGTTTTATAAAACTGCACTCAACTTTAAAAAACACATCAAAATCATTGAGGTGGAACTAAATTGGTAAAAAAAAATACTCCCCAATGATAAAATGATTAAGAAAAATCAAAATAGCGATTTAAAGAGTGAAATCATCCATCATATTCTGATATTTCATAGGTTGTTCAAATTAAAAATTTAACTAAAAAGGATAACATACTAGTTCACACTTCTTTGGTAGCATCCCCTCAAGAAATTATCTCCATACCCCTTCACTATAGCAATTTTATTTCAAAAAATATTCTCTAAGAAATTTTTATACCCATTTCTCAATAACAGTTGAAATATATCAAGTAGTGTGATATAAAAAGAAATAAATATACCAACTTGAATTATCTCAATGATGGTTTCTTTCTTTAGCCGTATAGACGTCAAGTCCTTCTACATATTCTCCATTTCTTGGTTCACCTTCAATCTTCTTTTTTCTAGATGTAAAACTAGTAACATATGATGATAAGGTGGGCCTTTCATCAGCTCTTTAGTTGTAATAGTAGGTATGAATCTTTATTATCTACCTAAGAATTATTTTGTTTGTAACTTTGAAGTGACTGATATTCATGCTTTGAACTTTTTATCTTCTTCATGCTTTCTTCCTTCTGGATTCTATATTTCTATTCAGTTTTTGGTCAGTATAGTTTCCTTATTATTTTTATCTTATTTTTTAGCTAGAGTTGATGATTTTCTTTAATAATGAAGGAAATTTCATTACTTTATATGTGTTCCTTCTATTTGGATTCTTCCAACTAGTCATGACATATAATCAAGAATTCCTTTTTCTAATGTTAATTATTATTCTTAGGTGTGGACTCCTTTGTTTCATTAATTTTGGCCTTTTGATTCAATGGTTTGTTCCTTTTGTTACTTTTCATCCCACTAATTTGAGTCTTCTTAACATTGTGATTTTTTGGGCTTTCCATCATCTATTATAAGCAAATATTAAAAATAAATTTCATACCACTACACACATTTCCTAAACCAAGTAGTGCTCAATAATTTCTTCTGTGGTTGTGATCCTATAGTAAAATTTTCAGGTCTAATCCACCAAATATTTTTATCATGATTCCATATTCCATGATAATTATGGTACTTTAGGCCTAAAAACACTGTTAGATTTTTCCACCTTATAGTAATTACTCTAGATATATAGGCGCATCAAGTATAATGTGGTCTCTATATCTTCTTTGAACATCCTCTTCCTTGAAGTGGATCATCAAATTTTCCCAAGAATTTCCCTATATCCAAAATCTGATCTCATTCCCCAAACATTGCCTCTAAATTATTGGTATTCACTTGGTTTGTACATACTGGGATTGAGTTATGGTTTTCTATTGGTTAGATATCATTATTGGCTCTAGATACTAAGTCACAGGATTTTTAATAGTCAAATTATAATAGCCCTACCATTAGGTTAAACCTTTATTATGAGGACCCATCAATAGGTGGTTGGGGAATGATAATTCAATCTTTAATTATGGGATCCAAATCGGGTTTCTTATTTTTCCAGGAAATTTTCTCTAAACCTATACTCTTGTGAACTTTCCACGTAGACTTTGAGAAGGTATATAGGTAATAAAGATAGAACACCAATGACCAATGGTCATATTGTGACTATTACCCATCCATTTTGTGAAATGAGAGGGAGTTTCCCTAGGATTTGATATTGGCTTGCCTGAGTTGGTTCATAATCATGATGTTGCTGGGGTAGTGGGTAACAGATTCATTGAGTTGGTTCATTTTATTCTAATCTAAGTGATAAAGTGTATAATGATCTATTAGTGGGGTATAACTTTGAATTCTTGAGTTTATATGGTGAACTAATTACCATCATCTATGATACAAACCCTAGTTTTCTCAAGGGGTTGGGTGGTTATTTCATTAATTATTGGGAACCATCTTAACCCTGAGTTCAGTATACTATCTTATTCTCATGGGGCGTTTTATGTGATCATATATTTGGGAGGAGGATATTAGAGTTCATGTGATGAACTTTGGTAGTTTTTGGAATGACCATTTTCCTTTAATATAGATTTCATATTTCTTTAGTTAACCTAAAATGATTCATACGTCCTTGTTTATAGAATTTTACCATTCTATGTTTTAAAACCCACTATTAGGGTGGGGGTTTGGACAATTTCTTACCATACACTAAGTCTTGTGTGAGAAACTACGGAAGAGATTAACTAGTGTTAAGAAGCATGGATATGTATTGGAACATTTTGGTATTTTTTTAATATCATTGTGGTATTCCCATGAATTCTATATAGAATCAAATTGAGTCTTTAATTTTCTACAAGAATCCCATTTCCCCCATCTCATTCTCATACATCAACAGGAATGTGTTTTTTTAATATTTTTATCAATACATATTTACATGAGAATCAACATTATTTCAATTTCATTATTCTTTAAAACTAATCAAGTTTGTTTTTCATTACAAACATACTCACATATTTGATCTTAGTAAAACATAATCTTGAATCATGAATATAAATAGAATCAATATATTCAATTATCTATGAAAAATATTTAGTATCTTTGGGTTTCAATTCCATTAGAATTATAAATTATAGATACTCCATTTTTAGAATTTAACACTCTTAAACTTCTATTTCATTAATCTTATTTTCCATTTCTCATCATATTTATATTCCTTATTTTATTATGATAATTAGGTGGAACCATTATCATCATATTTATATTTCCCCTTTCTAGCAGGAACATGAAACCATGGGGAATTTTGGTTCTTATATGTTGGGAAGAGACTTGTTTAATCATAGGATACATGTATTTTGTAGTTTATTTTTATGCTTTATTTTCTTTATCGCATCGTCGACTTAGTACTTGTATTGCTTTCTATGGATGGAGGGTACTTATATTCTGCTAGGGGTATAGAAGAGCACTTGAGGCAGCTACATGGTTTCCTTTGTAGGGGAGGGAGATCTATGTAGTTGAGGGATTAATAGTGTGTTTTCATTTTGTCTACTTTTACTTTGTTTCATCTAGTCATTATATTTTCTGTTGGTATTGACATCTGACATATGGATTGGTCGTGCCAATTTTTTTTAAATTTTCCATAGTTTTAATTAATTTTTTGGGAGAAATCATTCCTAATATACTCGCTACTAAGGTCTTTGTCAATTAGTTCCAGAGTGAGACAATTTTAGAGGGGACCCCATCCCTCCTTTAGATATACATCTATTCCTTAGATAGGAACCCAGGGTTGAGATAGGTGTTCATGGGAGTTTTATTCAGTTAGAAGCTAGGGGTGATAGCAAGCATCCAAGATATGACCAACTTACCCATTTTGAACAACGTGACTTCCCCATTGGGAAAATGATCACTACACCTCACAAGCTAGAAGACCCGTGAGAGCTCCAGTGAATACCACCCTCACCAAGATAAAATTATAATTACTCTCTTCACTAACATTTAGGCTATGTAGATGCAACATGTGTCAATCCTTAAAATTAATTTTGTATCCAATATGGGTGTAATTCCTGTGCTACAGAATCCTCCATAGTATCCATTACTCCTTCAATATCTAGATCTTGAGCCAAATTTTTGATACCCTTTTCTAGTTTTAGCAGGGTTCACACCAAGGGCCTTACTACCAACCTCAAGAATAATTATATTTCCCATTATTTCTACTTTCATTGAAGGTCCAATTTGCTTAGTTAAACTACCCTCATTGAGAAAATCCTTATCCAGATTTTGACTATAAGGATCCAACATTAGTTCCTTTGAACCGAAATCATTAACTCTTAGCTAAGAAGCTTCCACTGTGTTGGATTGATCACTTGTTTTAGTTTTCATCTCTTGGGCCTAGCCATTCTTACCTTCAATATAAATATTTCTGATATCCTCGACAGATTTTAGAGGTTCAACTTTACATTTCATATTGAGGAAATGAGAAAAATCATAAACTTTATTTGAGTAGAAATAACTTGATAAATCTCTTCAGAAATGGTCTTTGATGTGACCAATAGACTGTCAACCCGAGAAGAAGAGTAGAACCTTCTCATAGACTATTCTTAAAGATAATTCATCAACAAGGGTAGTTAAAACAACTCTCTCCCTCTATCAAAGGGATTATAGAACCACTTCAATCAAGACATGATAAAAGAATCCAAACATAACTTCCACATTATTTTGATCCATTTTGATGGGAATAGACAAGGTTGATGAAATTCTATGTAAAATTTTATGGCGCCATAAAATCCAATTAAACCTAAAATTTTTAACCTAAATATATGCCTTTGAATTCTTAACTTCAAATGGGTGGAAATGGTGGTACCATTATTTATGGCACACCATATCTGTACTATTCACTAGACTACAACATTCGTAGGTCGATGGGGAAAGGGGAAGGGAGCAGAGGGGAGGGTAGGTGAGAGGGGGGGGGGTTAAGGTGGTTGGGGGAAGGGGAAGGGAGGAGGGAGGGGGAAGGGGGGTGTGGGATGAAGGGGGATGCCCTGGAGGGGGGGGGGGTGTCTAGGGGGTGTAATGGGGGGTGTCCAGGGGGGGTCTAGTGGGGGGGGGGGGGGGGTGGTGTGCAGGGGGGTCCAGGGGGGGTGTCGGGGGGGGGGGGTCCAGTGGGGGTGTCTAGGGGTCCAGTGGGGGGTGTCTAGGTGGGTGCAAGGGGGTTATGTCTGGGGACGATGTCTATTAGGGTGTCTGGGGGGGGGGGGTCCAGGGGGTGTCGTGGGGGGTGTCTATGGGGGGAGGGGTGTCCAAGAGGGGGGGGGTGTCCAGGGGGAGTCTAGGGGGGAGGGGGTGTCCGGGGGGGTGGGGGGGGTCATTCTAGGGGAGAGTGGGGTTGTGCAAGGGGGAGGGGGTGTGCTGGGGGTCTATCTAGGGGGAAGGGAGGGGATGGAGGGGGAGTGGGGGGTATCTAGTGGGGGGGGGTGCAAGGGGGTCTGTTCAGGGGGAGAGTGGGGTGTGAAAGGTTGAAGGGGGTGTGCTGGGGGGAGGGAGGGCTGAAGTGGAGTGTGGGTGTCTAGGGGGAAGGGAGGGTCTGTATGGGATGTGGGGGGGGGGAGGGGTTTTATACATTGGAGAGTGGGGGTGCGAAATGGGGGATAGGTGTGGGGGTGGGGGGGGGGGGGCTGTCAAGGGTATTGGAGGGGCTACGGGGGAAGTGGGGGTGTCCAGTGGGGAAGGGAGGGGCTATTAGGGGAGTAGGGGTGTCCAGGGGGGAGGAAAGGTGTTCTGTCTAAGGAGAGTGGGGTGTGCAATGGGGGTAGAGTGGTTTCAAGGGAGTGGGGGTGTCTAGTGGGTTTATCTAGGGGGAAGGTATGGGGCTGTAGGGGGAGTGGGGGTGTCTAGTGGGGTCTATCCAAGAGTGAAAGGGAGGGGCTGTAGGGGGCGTGGGTGGTGTCCAGGGGGAGAGTGGGGGTGTGCAAGGGGGAGGGGGTTATTTCATAGTGGTTTGCATTATGGTTTGTAGGATCAAGGTGAAACCAAGGTGGGAATCTTATTTTTATGGGGAAACCATATATACCAACAGTTCTTCAAATCATGTGTATATATGCAGATGAAAAGCTATCTATACCTATCTGTTGTTGAACCGTGGGTATGTGTGCTATGAAGGAATCTATATATACAAAAAGTTTACTTAACCATGTATATATAATTTGTTCTATAAAAATGTATACCCACAGTTCTGTAAACTATAGGTATAGATTTATACCCATGGTTTACCAGAAATGAGGGTAATATGAAATTTCAGTGGGCTATACACATGATTTTGTAGAAATTCTGGGTATAGGGAAATCCCAATGCCTCAAGAGCCCATAGTTCATCAAACCATTATTATAGCCTATACCCATGGTTTTCTGGGCTATACCCACATTTTCAAACCGTGGGTATGGGGAAATTTTCTAGTAGTGAGAGGAGGTGATCACTGTATAAATCCATGGGAGATGGTGTTTGAGATAATAGATTTGGGGATGAGGATCAACATTATGTTTGAGGTCGATGGTCTAGAATTATTGGAGGATATAAATCTCCATACTTTTTGATGTTAGGATATTGAGATATTGGTGGCATAATATATGGGTGGAATAATATCTTGGTACCTTGGGACATTAGTCTTTTGATCCATGGGAGTTGATACATATTGATGGGCATGCTGTTGAAATATAGTTACTCGACTGGTGACACATGAGGTGTCAGGTGGAATTATGTGTTTGTGATATGTTTATGGGAGGATCCTGGTGGTTGTCTAGGTATGATATCCTTATGTGCATACTTGGTAATTAATCCATGGGTCCTTTCTAGTGAAGATATATATTTTAATACTTGTAATTTATGAAGATATATATATATGATGGAATGTATTTATTGATGTACCAGTGTTGGTCAAAGGAGGTAAATTCTCACTTATGGATAATGATCACAATTGAGTGAGTTATTTATTTTATGTGTGGGTTGCATGAATTTATTTATGTATGAATACTATGTATAATTATGGATGTAAGATAGGAACACATTGGTGGTGGCCTAATGTGTTCATACTCATACCCTACACGGTTCCCTTAGGACGCGTGTAGACTTTATGGTTTTGAGATCTAGTCAGGGACTAGGATCGTTATTGGAACCTTAGTGATCAGGGCGGCATAAGTGCATGGGATGGATGAAATATGGACCAAAAGGTTCATTACATTTATCTTGAGTTTCTTTTGGATTTTTAATCTTATTTATACATACTTATATGGTCATCCATGGTATTCTTTGCATGTTTTTTTGTATGAATGTCACGAAAAGTATTATTATCTACAAATGGTAATGCCTTGGGATTGTTATTAATATTGTTGTTATATTTTAACTCTTCCACTAAGTTTTTTATTCAGCTTCTATAATTTATTATTATCTTATTACCTTTATTATTATAATTAGTAGTTGGTATAGTATCCTCTCTATCACATAATCTGACCCTCACTGCTAGTCAGTAGCGTGTGGCATACAGAGAGTTTCCCCTGCGATTAGTGTTCCTCTAGCCAAAGGCTATGTTTTTTAGTGGCTCCTATTTCAGGGTGCTACAAATGATATAAATGGTGTTTAATTTCCTTTTGGTTTTATTATTTTTATTATAATAGACCAGAGACTAGGGTCTATTTAGAGTGGTTAAAGAACTCATGTTTGGGTTCCTATAGCCCCATGCATGGGGTATATTTTAAGTTTTAGGGGTGGAAATCAATGTTATTATTTTATATTTTATAGTTATTTTCTATACCTATATTGGCACACTTTGGTGCGATGTTATTAGTTTATATAGTTTTAACACTTATCCCAATATGAAATAGTGGATTGTTCATGTATCATGGTAGGTATTTAGGCTCATATGATGTTTCTATAGTCTTTGATTTTCATTGGGAACATGAAATGTTATAAGAGGGTTTGGGCTATTTAATGAGTCAAAAAAATCTAAATAGTGTTTTTCTATATAACCTTTTTTTTGTGTAATTATGCTCATCCATCCTAGGTATGTTGTTTCTGATGAGATCAGAATGTGACACTATGCATATATTGTATATATATGGGACTAAATCTCTTATAAGAAATAACAAACAATGAAAGTGGTGAGACATTTAAAATGTAAAAAAGATAAATAAAAATTTCTTATATATCATTTTAGACACATTGTTCCCAACCACCCTAGATTAATGATACCTAAAATACATGAAATCTTATTCATGAATCTGTTATGGGTAGGTAGAGGGCATGAGCCCCAATGATATGTGATGCTTGACTCTTTAGGGGTAAGAAGGGGGTCCTTAGGCCATATAACAAGAGATATGAATACAGTAGGGGAGTGTAAGGGTGGTGATATGCGCTTCTTGGGAAAAAATTACATATCAATTATAAATAAGACTATTATGTATTTATTGACCATGGTATTTGGTCATCAGTGTGGTTCCACCTAGATAGATTTTGTTTGGGTTCCAAAAGGGTGGAGATGTGGTGCCGCTAGAGTGTTCACTACATGAGTCCCCTGAGGGGGCAGGTTGATCCTGAACCATAGGATGAAGCTCTAGTATAGTTTAGGTAGCCACATTAGATCCTATATTTTGGACCATGTCTAGACGAGAAGCTCGGGGGGATCTTAATTTGTGTTATCCATATTATTGGTTGGGAAGCTCGGGGAGATGATCCATCCATGGATTATTTGACTCATGAGATTTAGCCTCATCTCCCACCATTATTTCAAGGTTATGGTAGACCATAGGTAGCGGAGAACTAGATCGAGACACCCCCGGGTCATAGGGTAAATTTTGTTACTTACATGCTCAAAGGACTATCAAAGAACCAATAGAATATACATGTATAGGCATGTACACATGAGGGACTAGCATGAAATTATTTTGAGTCTAGGTTATTTGATATATTTTTTCCAGAGATAATGTTGGTGTACCGAGATCATGATCTCATGAACCTATATTTACATGATATATCATTTTGGTTTATGTAGAATGTTTTACAGACCTGTCCTGATTTTTACTTTCTATGGTGGGTGACAACATCGCTAGGGTGATTCGGTTTGAGGATGGATTACTAAACACTATTAGAGTATAGGTAAACATCTTCAGGATGGCCTTGTTCATAGATGTGGTGAACCATGATTTCATAGCCAAGGGAAACATGATGGACTTGAATAATTTGAGATGCATGATAGCGCTAGGTGAGATTTGGACTGATGCTTTAGGTATACAAAAGTGGGGTCATGAGGTGCCTGAATAGTTCAGTTAGGCCAATGATTTGGGAAGACCAATAATGAGTGGTTCATTGATAGTTTTATTCCTATGTATAAATCTAGGACATATTTAGTCTCAATATGAGTGTCCTATGAAGGAGTTTTGGGCATGTGGCCAAATGGGAAACTTAGTGATGTTTTTTTGGAATACTTGTCAAGAGTCCAGGAGTTAGGGATCAGATTAGTCTTTGGGATATGAGGTAGGATTTAGAGAGGTACTAGGAATTGGTTTATATGATTCTATTGTGAACACATGTCATTAAAGAGATAGATACCCAGTTGGAGGATTAATGGCTTGGATATGGTGAAACTTCATAAGAAGATCAAGCCTCGAGTATTCAAGCCTCAGGCCAAGTGGATGTTATTGATCTGGCAGGGCTAGAGTAGGCTGGTCAGATTACGACAGTTAGTGTCATGCAGAGATCATGGGGTGTCATTTTTTGGGACAATATTGACATGAGTGCATGAGGTACTCATTTTTAATTGTACAACCCAAGAATTGGTTAGTATGTGGATAAAAATAATTATGAAAGATTGTATGAGATACGTAGGAATTAAGATATTTGGTGGAATTCATATATATATATATATATATATGATGTAGTGTTTTTGAGAATCACTTTTATGCAAGGATCATGATAATTAGTTGTGATGTAGGACCTTATGGGAGTCATGTGTGACATTAGCACTAGGTGGGAATACGGTGAGATGCAGGACATGTTGGAATCAACCATGATGTGGGGATTATGGGTTTCATGTATAACATAAGTATTGATTGATCATAGTTTTTGGTTTAGTAATGAAAGTATTTCATATTAGGATTTGTATTTTTGAGGATGGTGAGAGGAACCATCATAGTGTTCAATGTTGGGTCAGGAAATGACTGAGTAGGTAATTACTAAGGCGTGGAGTGTCGTTAGGGGAATTATCCTTTTATTAAGTAAATAAAGTATAATAGGGAATGGGTTATGATATGGGTTCATTTTATACTCTATAATCCTAAATCATCATTGTTCAGGGATGATCTATTGTAAGGTGGGTAGATTATAACATCATCTGGTTTTGAATAGGTCGATTTTGAAATGTTTTTCAATATTTTGTTTTATGATAATACCAATTTTTATTTTGAGATTAAGAACTTAAAACTGGGTGTTTGAACAACTCAGAGGTGTTTTTTATATGTTTTTAAGTACCATTTAGTTACTTGTGGAAACATATGGGTTCTGGGGAATCCGAACTCGAAAAAATCATTTTTTAACATTTTTAGGTGGAGGCACACAATTTTTAAACAATATAGCCCTAAAGGGGAAACTATGTGGCCCATATTTGAACTAGAGAATGGTTAGAAAACCCGTGCGATGTGGGTCACATGGATATGTTATATTTCTGTAGTTTTTAATAGAGGTTATGTACACAGGATGCACACATTTTGGTAAATTGTGTGCCAAGCCCTGCATTGTGGAGGCACCTTTGGATAGTGGAACCATACGGTTGAAACAAGGTTAGAAAAATAATAGGGAATTAACTTGTAGTTTATTTAATGGGGTGAGATTACCAAACTCCCCATCATTTATTTTATCTCATTCTTCAGCTTATTCATCCCTTATATATGCATAATAGTGGGGAGCTCTCTATTCTTCTCCCACCTAGGCTTTATCCTCTATCCTTCATTCAAACTCTGAATTGAATGTCATTAGGTGTGTCAGAAGAATTGTAGTAATCCCATTATTCCTCATGAATATATTATTCATATTTATATCTATACATAATGATAAATTTGTGTGAGTAATTTTTCTCTTAATTTCAATTCCTTTTTTAGATTGGAAATTTCTTCCATTATAACTTGAATTAAAGGCTGATATTCAATGAGTGAATACCTATGAGACTAAGGTAGGTGGTGCATAACATTATCAATATATTTGTGGGTGTTATGGGGTGTGTTCTTAAATTATCAGGTATAAGTTCCTAGGTGAAATCCACAGTAAATTAATTCTTGTCTTTAAATCATTTACATAAGGTTATGATATTCCCACGAGCAAGCTCTAGCCTATTTAAATATTCTATGCCAGATTAGGGATTTTAGTTTGTTGGGCTTGTGGTGACATTATCTTTAATTTTACTAATTAAATTGTGATATGACTACATGAGTTACATGAGAACATGAAGGGAATGCCCCTAGGTATTGAGGCGATGTTGACCACTGGTACTGAGATGATGAGATTCATCAGGATAATGGCATGGATTGATATATATGGGATGGTGTTGACAATCAAAATTGGGGTGATGTGATCATATTGATGAGGTGTATAGTTATGACCATGATGTGGGTGGTTTATGAGGATTAAATGTGGAAATGTGGTTCTCTTTTTGTGTGGATTAAGTGTTTTTGGTGATTCATACTCACTGTTGTTGTCCTATGTTTCCATCAGAGAAGTTTTCACATAAATATAACTATGTTGAGGTAGTTTTGGCCACTCAATGTGGGTGGAGGCCTATGTAGATATAACATCTTAGGGGATGGTTTTGGCCATAATCTAGGGAACAGGTGATCAATGTATAAATCCTTGTGATATAGTTTTTTATACCATCGGTTTAGAGATAATATTTGTCATTATGGTTAAGGATGATGGGATAAAATTATTGGAGGATAAATATCACCGTGTGTATGAAAATAGAGTTTTTTATCTAACAGTGGTTTACTATATTGGAGGTTGGATATTTTCATACCTTGGGATGTTGGGTTTTTGAGAAAATAGTGAATTTTTAAGGGAGGTTCGAGGGATATTGGATGTATGAATGGGAATTATATTGAGATATTGGTTACTCGATTGGTGAAACATGTGGTGTAGAATTGAATGAGGTGATGGTTATATATGCTTATAAAGGGATCCAAAGGGTTATTTGGGTATTATATCCTTATGTGGATTCCTAAAAATTAATCCAAAGGTCCTCAATTGTACATATGTTTCCTTCAAGACATGTAATGTATGAATATATATATATATATATGAGGTAATGTATCTAGAGGAATACCAGTGTTGGATGAAGAAGGAAAACACTCAGTTGTGACTGATGAGAACAAGTTGAGTGAGTTATTTATTTTTTCGTGTGAGTTGCTAGTATTTATTTACATATACATACACTAAATAATTTTTCATATAAGATAGAAACATTTTGGTCATGGAATACTGAGTTCAGATTCACACTTTACATGGGACCCTCGGGATACATGTTTACTTTCTGGTTTAGAGATTAGGTTAGTGACTGGGATCATGTTCAGGACCTTAGTGATTAGTGGCAAATAGGTCCATGAGATATATGGAAGATAGACCATGAGGTTCATTAAACTGAGATATAGTTTCCTTTAGAAATTTTCATACTTATTTATATGTAGTTATATAGTCATCCATGAGATAAATTGCATGTTTTTTGTATGATTTTTATGACATGAATTCTTATCTACAAATGGTAATGTCTTGGGATTTTTATTATTGTTGGTGTGATCTGTTATTTATTTCACTGAGCTTGATATTTTTTATTTCCAAATTTTTATATTATCTTATGAAATTTATTATTATCATCAGAAGAGTGTGTAGTCTCCCCATTATCACCTAATTATACCCATACTACTAGTCTAAATCATTTTGTGTATAGGGAGGTATGGCTAAGACTTAGTGGCCCTCTAGCTTAGAGCATAGGTTTTATATGGATCTTGGGTAGGGGAACTACAACGCAATATGATACAACCTACTACCTATAATTCTTTCAAATTTAGGGAAGAATGAAATAGACTAATTAATTTTACTCAACCAATGTCTTTAACAAGTGTAATGACTTGAAATTTAAAAAAGAAGCTATAAATTAAGAACACCAATGTATGTATAATGATTTTATTTTTCTATTAAATTCACAATAAATCTTACTTCATGATTAATATTTGAAAATTTACTAAATTGTTCTTTCAAAACCCATCTCTTACAATCAAAGAACCTACAGAGTTACTCTTTGAATTATTTTTGTCTCTCTAGATTTTTTTCATCATATGTCATTTACTAATTAAAACCTTCTGATGAATTCACATCATTCTAATATTTTATTCATTATAACATATTCAATCACTATTATAAGTGTGGTTAGAATATTTTCTAGTATTTTAAAGAGATATCCTTGTTCAAAGCTCTTAGTCATTTGTACCAAGTGACATCTTCTTTCAGTTAGTTTGGAATCCACCAGAAAAAGTGTTGGTCTAGTGGAAATCACCGAAATTGAGGAGTACAGTGTTATTGGAGTGTAATAAGGTATAATTTTTCTCCAAAACATTATAAATTTTATATATTATTTCTTTTATCATATTAATTTTATTTCTAATATTTATTTCTAAAAAAAGTTGATCAAAATAATTCATACCTTGAGAGAGGGGGATTTTATGTTGAGAAAATTTTAAGAACACAATTCACCCACCATGTGGAGTTATTACACAATTCCTATCCAACCAATAATTGGTATCAAATTCTATTAATTTTGAGTTCAAAACGTACATTAATTGAACGTCAAAGATATAGTCATGAAAATTAATGATTCTAAAGAAAGAATGTCTATGGTCAGAGCACCATATTTCAATATAGAAAATTATGGGTGTTGGAAGGATCATATGAATATTAATTTAATTAATATTAGACTAAAAGTTTCTCCAAAGGCTATTATGACCTATGAAATATCCAAAAGTGAACCCAAAACATTGGATGATACAAAAAAATCCAACTATAATCTAAATTTCAACATCTTGAATGTTAAAATTTGTAGACTAGGTTATGTAGAGTTCAACAAAATCTTAAAGCGTGACACTACTCTTGAAATGTGGATTACCACTTTAGTTTATTAGGAAGAGACAGATATTTTTTTGACAACTTTGGTATATCATTGAAACATTCATGTTTGACACATTCAGAATGGTTGAAGGAGAATGAATCTCACAATTAAATGGAAGATTAAATGAGATTGTAAATTATTTTTTTTCTTTAGGAAGTCATGTTTTTGAACTTGATCACGTTATTCAAGTTATAATAAATCTTCCTTCAAAATGTATAAGAATCCCAACTACTATATATTAGTAAACTTTTATTATGGATATTGAGATAAATTATTTGACAAAGAATATTATGATGTATGAGGAAGAAATATTAAAATAGGATAATTATCATTAGTCAATAAAAAAGGGGAATATTGATTTAATATTTTCTACATCGAAATATGATAATAAATAAAATGAAAAATTATTACCCAACTCATTTGAAGAAGAACACTCTTGTTGTTCAGAATATAATGAATAAATTACATAGTTTTCATGGAAAATAAAAAATTTATACAACAAAATAATAAGTTTTAGGAGACCTTTAAAAAAAGGAAAAAATGTTTGATGGAAATTAAAATAATTTTGGATACTATGAATGAAAAAATGGTATATCAAGATTATCTGTTTACTTAATGATACAATTTTTTTTAAAATATGTTATTCAAGAAAGATGGTTATAATAGGAATGAGAATATAGATATGAAAGCCTCTTGGATTTATTCAAAATACTCCAATAGTTATTATTCTATTAGTTCATAAACCGAATAATCTAATCCAAAGGTTAATTTATTCTTTATGGATCAGAAAAATGAGGTACAACTATTTCTTATTCTTAATCTAATTTTTAATATATAAGTTTTTTTAAAGAAATCATTGAATATTTTAAAATTATATAAGATAAATGTGAATCTAATGAATTAAAAACAAGTGTCTATAAAATTCTATTAATTTAATTATCAGTGAAAGGAATACTTATCTAAAAATCATTTTGAATTAAAATACAATTTGGAAAAATCTATTTCTACATATGGAATTTATAACAAAAAAATTACGAAATTATTAGCATATGTAGACACCCTTAAAATTTTGGACAATGTTTTTACTAAGGGGAGGAGTATCTAAAAAAATCTATAGTAAAAAATATAAAATAAATAAAAATAATGTATAAGAAGTAATAGTGAGAATCCTAAACTCCATATAAATTACACTGTACATTGAAAAAAAATAAAAGCATTTATAGCATCACCTTATTTCTTTATAGAGTTTCTAAACATTATTTCAATACCTTTAGTCTTATAAATCCATAATAAAGTGGAATAAAATATTCTCATATAACTAGAAATCTACATACTGGTAAATCTAATGTTTCTACCAGATATTATCAAATCTGGTTACCCAGGTCATTAATATCAAACACCAGTAGATTCAATTTTATTTAGTTATTAAAAATAATACCTTTTTTTTATTTCCTCTATAGAGAAAATTCTATAAGGATAGTGAAACTAAATGTATATGTATATTGTCCATTTGAAGAATTTGAGGGGTGGATTATCCATGTTTTACTATATTTAAAAATCTAATGAAGGATATGACACTTTCGATGAAAATAGTAAATGAAATATCATTGGTGTTGGTATAGTTGGAGATCCAAATTCAATTGTTATTAACAAAATTATTTATGCTTAAATATTAAAATATAATTTGATAAGTATCTCTTAACTCTTTGATGATGGTTACTATATTATTTTTTTTTGATAATGATCATTCTGTTTGAAAAGATAAATTTCTTATGTTTAAAGTACAAAGATCTAAATTTTTTACCCCCTATATATTTATTACTTATATAAAAGACTTTTTGACTGCAAAAGTCAACGAATCATAGATTTTGGAAAGAAGGATTGGACATTGTAATATTTAATCTTTGAGAAAGTTGTGAAAGAAAATTTTGATTTCTGATTTTCCCCACCTTAAATTGAAAAAAATGTAACAATGTGACAAATTCCAAATGGTAAGGTAACATAAATAACATTTTAAACCTATTAAAGATTTTTCTATAACTATAAATTTATAACTAATCCATATGAATCTGTACAAGTTATAAAATCAAGTCTTAGTGGTAAATATTTTGTTTATATTTTAGTTAATGTTTTTTACAATTTATTGGGTTTAAATTTTAAGAATTAAAAATGCATCCTGTTATATTTTTATCAATTTTTGAAATCATGTGCAAAATGAAAAATATTCCATATTTATGACATAAAAAGTGGCCATGGGGTAGAGTTTGAGAATCATGAATTCAATTTATTTTTCTCAAAACATAGCATTATGATTACCTTATATATCCCTAGAATAACTCAAAATAATAGAGTTATTTAATGGAGGAATATGACTTTTCATGAAATTTCTAGAACTATGTTATGTGAATATAGCATGCCCACTCACATTTTGAATAAATCTATTAATACAAAATGTTATGTCATTAATAGATATATAATAAGGCCCATATTAAATAAAAACCCAATGAGTTATGGAATAATAGGAAACCCAAGGTTGAATACTATAAAGTACTTGGATGCAAAGTATAAATTTTGAAAATGAAGAATAATCTTGGAATGTTTTAACCAAATGATAATGAGGGAATATATCCAGATTACTCTAATACTTATAATGATTAAACAATTTTCAATAAGTATTCATATTTAGTAAAATAATCTTCTCATTTTAAATTTGATGAATTTGATACCATTGACCCAAAATATTTAAATTTATTACATATATGATTCTATGAAAAACTTAGGAAATGAAACTATCTTTGATGACATAAAGGATAGTGTTTTGGAAAATGAACAAGCTCAATCCAGTCCTGAAGGGACTATTTCTAAATAACTTGAGAGTGTTCTACCTAGATATCATGGAACCCTTATATTAAAAATCCTTTAAAAATAGTTATAGGGAACCTAGATAGAGGTTTTAGGACTAGGATAAGTTTAGTGAAATTTATAGATTTTTTCCATTCATTCCCAACATGAAACTAAAACAATAGAATAATTCATAGAATATGAAAATTGGGTAGTTTTTATGCATGAAGTTATAAACTAGTTTAAGAGGAGAAAAGTATGGGAGTTAGTTGGTAAACCCCCTAACTACCATATTATTGGAACTAGATTCGTATTTAGGAACAAATAGGATAATCAAGGTGTAATAACTTTGAATAATTCTACATTACTTTCCCCAGGATATAATCAAAAATAGATAACAAATTACATGGAAAATGTTACCCTTTTTCTTGATTATAATTCATTAGAATATGTTTAACATATCCATACTATATGAAATTTAAATTATTTTACATGGATGTTAAATATTATTTTCCAAATGATTTTTAATGGAATAAGTATATTCTAAAAAAAATCAATGCTTTGAAGACCCACATTTTACAAAATTCCATTTTTAAACTTACTAATGCTTTGTATGGTCTTAAAAAAACCTAAAGGATTGCATGAAAGGTTATGTTATTATTTTATCAAATGATTTTAATGTGGTTTTGGAAGGCCCTATTATTTTCAAGAAAACATCATCAAATGATACTCTACATAAATCTTTATGTTGATGATGTTATTATCAATTAAAAAATACAAAAAAATGTGTAGTGACTTTTCAAAACTCTAGAATTTTTTAAATTATAATAATAGGAGAGTTAAATTTTTTCTTTTCTACCAGATTTACAAAAATTATCTATAAATTATTTTATACCAAATAAATACATACTATACTTAAAATATGTTTATTTGAAAGCAATAAGACTTATCTAACTCATATAAGTTCTAATATTTATATTTACATGGATGAAGCTAGAAAATATGTTGGTAACATGATATATATTTTATTTATTGAGAACTTATCTTATCACACTTGAAGTAGAACAAATATTATGTTTCTTTTATTTTTTATGTGCTCATTTTCAATCAATTTAAATATAATCTCATATAACTACTTCTAAAATAATTATATGGAGTATAAAATGAACAAACTATTTATATTTTATTTTTTAAAAAACATCTAACTTTGATTTAACATCATACTTGGATTTTGATTTTTGTTGGTGTAGTTTATATAGAATAATACCTTATAAACTTGTTAATTTCTTGTAAAATCATTAGTTTTGTCATCAAGTAAGAAGAAACACTCAATTTCATTTATAACTAAAAAAATAGAATAAATTGTAGTTGGGTGTTGTTAAAAAAAAGTGTTTTGGGGGAAACATACTTTGACTGATTTTTGATTTAATATTGTTAACATACCAATTAAAAGTGACTACACTAGTGATATAAAAATTTGAATAAAAATAAAATAAAATAAAACATTAAATAAAAAATCTCTTAGATTTAATAAATCAATTCTTATGAGATCATATATAATTGGGGAAAAATTTTTGGAATTTATTTTTACAGAATCAACTAGATTTTTTTACAAATTTATTGTCATCTAATCAATTTTATGTTATTAAATGTGAGTTAGGTGTGTTATATATTAAATTATTTCATTCGATGTATGTATCCATGGTTGCCTAATTAAATAATTTTGTTTTTTATTTTCTACTTTGAATTCAATTTTAACTAAGTTTATATACTATTATTTTTATGAATTTCATGCTTTGAGTTTCCAATTTTCTTATTCACATCTCATAGAGTGATAAATTGTATTTCTATTTATTTATTATTATTATTATTATTCACATCACTATGGTTGTAAATAGTAATATATCTTGAAATAGAGTGCAATTAATTCATTCATGTGAAAACCAAAAACAATTTAAAAGCTCAAAGTTTTTTATTAATCCTCAATGTGATTCCCTAGGACCACACTCTCATATTTGTCTCTATAAACACATAATTTACATGCTATATTTGATACAAACTATAGATCCCCAGACACAATTATCCCATAATTAGATGGTTTAAAGAATAAATTTCATTACATATTTTCCCAATACCTTTTAGGTTTATATATTTAGAGAATTAGGAAAAAATATAAACTAAAAAACCCATGTATTTCTCAACTGATAGATCTTTTTACTATATAGGGAGAAAATTAATCATGAGTAAGTGTTTAGTATCTCCAATAAATTATCCAAATAGGCAATCCTATTAGACATATATCGTATAATAATTTTCTTCATTTCTTCGGTAAATTGAAACATAAGAAGGGGTGATATGAAATTCTATGTAAGGGAAACATATTTCTAAAGTTATCAAAAAAATCATGGTATACATATTATGGTTAGAATAGATAATCTGAATAATTCCCTAATTAACTGAACTTGAGAGAACACTAATTCCATGATAATAAATTAAATCATTGTTAATAGAAATTGATGATATCATAATAATTGAATGAATAATTTAGAACATAAAAAACATATTATAAAATCCTTATTCCAAGACACTATATTAGTCTGTGGAGAGGTATGCAGTATAACCCAAGATGTTTTGTCTCATGAGACCCATCAATTCATCTGGGGGAAATAACATTTCATCACCCACCCATCAATTGATTAAGTCCAATTCATTAACCTTAAGAGTCAAAAAAAATTATGTCATTCCCCAAGAAACCCCTGGATGAAAAAAAGTTGGGTATCCATATAATGAAAGAGTTTGGAATGTCAAAACACAATCGACCCACATTAGAAGTCAATAATCATCAAGAATTTCAATACTTATATCCATGTAAATAAAAATGGATAACATGATGATAACCCATCTAGACTATGGTGTTGGATGTGAAAGAAATACATATTCAACATACCCAAAATAATCCACATTATATTAAAAAAATATGGGAAACCAATACTTTTCAACATGCCAATAAATGGGATAACACAACCATAACTCATTTGGAGGAAAAAGGTGGATGGTTAAAAAATAAATAATCAATTTTCCCATAATCATCTATATTGGAAAAAACATACAAAATGCCAATAATTTTCCACATGTCAAAAAAATGACATAATCATAACTCATATGAAATATTAAACTGTATGGTTAAACAATACATAGTCAACATTGCCATAATCATTCGTGTTGGAATAAAAACACATGGCACACCAATACTTTTCCCAATGTGAAAAAGGGTTAAAAAAATTATAAACCATATAGGGAAAGATGTATAGTTTCAAAATAACATATCTTTTGTGCAATAATGGAAATATTAAAGGGTGTTGACATAACTTAAAAACACCCTTCCAAAGATTTCTTTGAATGATTTTGAAAAAATAAGGGATCATGAATTGAATTCTTTGACATCATGAGTTTAATACATTAAATATTAAAAATAGATATTAAAAGATAAATCATGTTATAAAAATACCATTGGGTTTAATCCTTTTGAAAATGATAATGGGAATGAAATTGATAACTAAAGAGTTCTTTTAGATAACATTATTTAACATTGAAATAAAGGAAGATATTACAGGCCTGATCTAAAAGTATTTTTCAAAAGGAAAAGTGAAAACCATTTGAAACCCATTAATGTTCCAGATTAATCTTTAATAATTGATCCTTTAAAATTCATAAGGAATATCATTGAAATTTTTATAGAGGAAGATAAAACATATTAATGTGTATGGAAACCCCCTTTTTAATATCTTAAAAAATACATTTGTTTAATACTCACAGTATAAAAAGGGAAAAAAATTTTGTATAAAGATATATTATTCACCATAGATTTATATAAATTAAAATACAATCAAATATTATGAGGGGATAAACCAATAATGGAATAAATAAGTTCATTACAAAATAATAAAACTAAAAAAAATGTGACTTGAGTTATCAGAATTCTTTATGAGAAACATACTATTGAAAGTGGGAAATATTTCAAAAATGTTTTTAATTTGGTAGAAATGTAAATCCATAGAAAAAAATTACCACATAATATAATCAATTGGTATAATTTATCAAACTTTTGAGTACAAGTGGATGATCGTAAATATATAAATGAAAATTGAGTTACCAAAAAGCATTACAACTGGGATAAAAATTGAGTAAAATTCATGTTATGAAAATTATTTTATTTGGACTAGTGTCTACCATGAATTAAGAAAATATTTTATAAATATACATCCATTTGAATTTAATAAATTATTTAAAGGAAAAAATGGTGTGTAACAAAGAGATATATTAAAGAATTAGTGTTTGAAAAAAGAACCCTTTTGTCTTGAGAAACATTTTAATAAAAAGAACTAGATATTTAGGAGTTTTAATTGAGCATAAAATACCATGATTAGAAAATAATTTATTATATATATCAATAATAGTCATTATATACACCACATAAATGAAATTATGTTCATAATACCCAATATGACTCTAAAAGACGAATTTGAGATGAAAACTCTTACCTGGGTCCAAATTAATTCTTCACTTTCACCAAACATACAAAATAATTAAATTATGTTTATTAAATATATACCCAATAACCATATTCATAATTATATCCATTAATAATATTTATTTACAATCATTATATATATATATATTAGCCGGTTTTTACTTATTTTCAGCACATAGTTTAAGTAATATTTATTTCTCTGAACTAGATTAAAAAAAGTGGTGTTGTTATATAGTATTTTTTAAAATTAAATCATTATAATATCATTTAAGTTATTGATATAGATTTTACATGATAATTATAATGATATAGTTTCATTCCATGGTATTTTTTGTTACAAACCATGAATATGAAATTAATGATGAATATGCCTCATTGATTTTTAATGAACTAAATGAGTTTTATTAATTAGTTAGCTAAATGTTGATATAAAATTAATTGAAAAAAATATTTATATATATTTATCATATTATTTGAGTAAATATGTTCTCATAGTCATCCATGCATTAAATTTATAGATTTTTTTAAGAAGATGGTTAAACCGAACCAAATATGAAACTACCATGATTAATTGATGATTACTGTGTGGTTTCCTCGTAATATAATTATAAAAGAATAATAATGATATTATTTAGTGATTATTAGTTTTATATATCAAAATTTTGTATAATTATTAGGAGAATATAATTTATATAAACTCATTACTTAGAAATAAGTGACTATTTTTTTAGTACATTGATTTTGAATGATTGAATTAACGGTAACAATTTATTGATCATAACATTAACAGGTTATAAATTTTTTCATAAAAAACATTAATGACATCATAAAAGTAGTATTTATCCACTCAACCCTTTCTCATGACTATCCATATAAGTTAGTGATTACGATAAAAATATAAATCAATCATTTCTTATAGGCAACTATCGAAACGTACAAATGCATGAAGATTTCATTTTCCATAGAACGAGGAAACAAAATTAATATGGTTTATTGTTTCAGAATGATTAAAATTATATAAATATAATAATTATTTATTAAATTCTCACTATGTAATAACCTTTTATGGTGGTGAGGTAAAAAGAAACACATTACATTATGAAGGTAGTTGTCCACAAAATGCACAAATGAGAGTTTCATTTTTCATAAAAGAAAAGGGAAAACATGAATAATTACTATTCCCATAGATATTTAAATTTAGTATAAAAATGATAATTATTTAATTATATAGGTATTTGGAAATTTTAATTGTAAAAAATAGAAATAATCGAAGTTAATTAAAAATGAGTACTCACATTGATCACTTTGGGATTTCCTTAGAGGATCCCTTAGTAATGTAAGACATATGAAAATATATTGTGAACAAAAGCATAATAGGGTGTTATATTATTTTAAGGGATGGAAAAATTTTATTTTTTCAAGTGGAAAAATAATTTTTAGCAGTTATATTAATATGTGATGAGAGTCCCTTTTTATAAGTTCCGGGAATGGAATTTTTTTAAATATTGCAACTTTTTATAAAGGGATCATATATAAAAAACCTAAAATGTCTAAAAAATTGATAAATATTGTTGTAGGGATGTTATAAGTTCAATAAAACCCTCCACAAATCACTTATAGACATGATTTTATCATTTTTTATTCCTTTTACCCTTTAACTATTACCCTTTTCATTTTAGTTTTTACCTGTATAACTAGTTTTTACCTAAGGTAACTCAATATTTTGGACAAGAAATAAAGTGGTCCTTACACAATAACATAGAACTATTTATTATAATTTTTTGATAAATTTTGTTTTATTTAGTTTATAAATGTGATAATAATTCATTTTGAAATAAAAATGTATAATGTATTAAAAAAAATTTCTGAGAAAATATTACTTATGTCCTAAAACGTCAAATATATATTTCTATATTAATTTTTTGGAATAACAAAGTCACATATAAAAAAAATATTTGGTATTATTAAAATGATTTATTATTTTTTAGTTTTCACAAATCAACTCGGAGAACTTATTACCCTAATAAGTGAGAAAATCCAAACATAACCCGAAGGGAGTTCCCGATCTCCACATGCTAATTAATTACACCTGGCATCATACGAGAAAAAATTGGGAATAGTTTTGAAACATTAATAGTTTAAGAATAAATACAATTTAGAATTCTAGAATTAAAACTCAATTGAGAGAATAGTACTATAAGTCAAATTGTTATATCAAAAACCAAAAGAACATCAGTAATTACAAGAAAATTATGATAAAAAACCCATGTCCCAACAAAAAAATGCACTCCTAGATCAAACAATAAACAAACACCACCACCAATTGGTTTTTTGACCTCTCTCAAACCTAGAAGAAGGAAATATAGAAATTCCTAAAAGAAATGGTATGGTGTGAGATAGAATCTCAATAGATTCTCACCAAGTGTTCCAAATTAAGATACAATAATAATTAACCAAATAATGCTTTCAATTTTAAATAAAATAGGCTCTAAATACAAGAGAATATTTAAACAAATCATTCTTCTCATTTTAAATTGATAAAAACAGTTCAAAAAATGGCTTGATAAACATTTTATATAAAGGAGTTTACATAAATTCAAAAGCAATATGTAATTTAGCTTTATATTCAAGGGAATATATATCAAAATAGTTCACAAATGAGCAACATGATCAAATACCATGAGGTACCATAGTTCCATGTTATTGAAACTCACATACTCATATAGTGATAATGGTAATGTGAAAACACGTCCCCCAAGCACTAGTCAGAGAGGACTCATCAACATCCTAGTGAGGATAAGATGTTCCAAAGAATGTATTTGATAGAGTTGTAAAGCATCTATCAATTTCTTGGGAAATAACAACCTAGAATATTTTCCCAAATAATTAACTAAATCCCTAAGATTTCATGTTCTCAAACAACAATCAATTATGGGAAAATTATTTCAAAATAGTTTTAAAAACAATTTCCCAAATTTTAATTTCAATATTCCAATTTCTATTAAAAAATAAAAAAGCATGTTTTTAATAAATTGATACCTTTTCAGAGATAAAACCAATCTAAGGTTCTTATCAAAACCATTTATTTCATTTTTTAAAAGTCAATTTCAGAAATTAATTATACAATTTCCATTAAATTAAAACCATACAACAATTAATTGTATTTGTGTGTTTTTTCCAAACTTTAATTCCAAATTAATTCAAATATCAATTCGGTTCAAATTGGGGTTTTCATAATCCAATTGAATGAAATATTTTTTAAATGATGCAATTATAGGATAATTTAATTAGAAAATCTCAAATGGAACCACCTACCTCAACATGGAGCTCACGAATCAAAACTCCCACAACATTGAAAACTAATAAATAAGGTTATTAAGTGAGATCGATGAATCAAACCTCGATTCAAGATCTCAATCAAAGGAGTTAGATATATAAAAAATAGGTGGATCTAATAAACTCTATATATAATATAAGATAGAGTGGGAGAAAATAAATAAGAGAAGAACTCATACTTGGAAGAGATATAATGATATCCACCTTACTTAAATACACCTTGAAAAAGGTTTTGGGGAGACAAAAAGGGGAATTGAGAGATTATATGACCAAGTAAATAAGGTCATGCGGAAATGGGGTTGAGAAGAAGGTCAAAAGGGGGTTAAATTTTTTTTAATAATTTTTTAGAAATAATAAACTTCACACCCACAGTTTCCTAGAGTGGCCCACAATTTTTTTCAAAATGTGAACCACAACCATTTTCCCATATAAAGGGGTAGATGTTTTCAACTAGGTGGGTTGAATGTTTTCCAAGACTTTCGCTAAACATGAAATCATTTACTATCTGGGTTTTTATGGTTTTCACTAGCAGGGTGCATAGGTTGGGAAAACCATGTGCCAACTATGCACAAACCAATAGAATTACATAATTTCAACTTTCTTCCTGAAACAACTCAAGATGAAACCCAAAAAATGCATTATCAAAAAAGGGTATAAGAGTAATTGAAAAAATAGGATGTTACAACTTCCCCACCATAAAAACTTTCTATGCCCAGAAAGTCTATTAAGAATTCTCAATGTTTTAATGATGAAGACACTACTCTCTCATCATCTCCTCTCCCTCCCACATCTCATGAGTATCAGAACTCTCCTATCATAGAACTCAAACCAAAGGTATTATCCTACCAAATATTACATTGGTTTCAGAATCCACTATCAAGACTAGAAGTTCAGTTATAGAAAAATTAGGTTCAACATGATGATCACTCTAGCTCCAAACATGAGACAGATCATAAAGATAAATTCACAGGTGTGATACATGAGACACATTATGTATCGTAGTAAACTATGGTGGAATTTCTAAATGGAAAAACACTTTACCCACCATCTAAAAAACCTCATGAGTTCCCACAAAATGAGGATCAAGCTTCCCTTTCCTCCCAAGTGGTCAATGAACCAAACATAATGATACTTTTAAAAACACCAGATCACCAATTAAAAATTTCAACAGTCTGCGATGATGATAAGCATAATATTTATAATAGATATATGAATAAACATTCTACGATGAATAAAATAAATATATTATTTCATATCTTGAACCAAGATCTTTCCAACCAAGGAAAATTCACTGATCTCTGACCAACATAGTGGTCATTTACATGGATACCCAAAAAAGGCCTCAAAAGGAGCCATTATTATCATGGATTGGTAACTATTGTTATAAGAAAACTCAACCATTATTAAATGGTTGTCCCAATATCCACCAAAGTCAAGAATTTAGGTATAAAAAATATCCTAAAAAATCTATATAAATCTCTATATCTACCCATATTTTCACAGATGGTATGTCATACTCAAATAGACCTGAGATAACAGTTCCTCTGAAATGACTCACCAAAAGGGAGAAGTGAATTAGGGATCCGTATTAGATACAATATAATATATAACTCCTTCTAAATGAACAATATCATCCACACATATATTTCCCAACTTCTCAACTTTTCTTGTATCACGAATGAGTATAAGGTGAACTAATTTGATCAGCCTATCGATTAAAACCTATATCACATTATTCTTTTTCTTGGTATGAGGAAACGAAAACACGAAATCAATATAGTTCTCATCTCACTTCCAAGACGTTAGTAGAAGTGGTTGAAGAAAACCTGAATGTATATATTGTTTGGTCTTGACCAGTTATTAGGTATAAAAACAAGAAAAAACTGTTAATGTCATGTCTCTATCCTGGACACCAAAATTGTTGCTACATGTCATAGAACATATTTGTGGTTCCTAGGTCCACTTCACACTAGGAACTATATAAATCCACCAACATATAGTTGCAGAAAAATAATGGGAAAAAAATGGTCCCGATAAAATATAATTCCATTCGTGGAAAACTACCAATCATAAATAGTATCCCCACTATAAAGAGAGTCTCTAATGCTATGGAACTCATCATCAAAATGATACTCCAAAAGAATCATCTTTAGAAAATATGAGGTCAACTAAACACTAGAGAAGGAAACCTCAACCCCATTCCTAAACATTAATATATAACTATTCAAAAGGATGCATCAAGTTCTACTTTTCTAATGAATCTTCCCATCCTTGGTCATAAGTAGCTTGTTCAGAGCATTTAAAATGACATTCCCTTTCCCTAGGGTATATGCAATGTGATATTCTAACGATTGAAGGTACTATACCAAATGACTTTACCAGAGATTCTGATCTTTTTGAGAGATGATATAACTCAATCTCTTAAGGTTAGAATACATGTCGAACCCTTCTCCAAAAATTTAATACTACCAACTATTAAGATAACACATAAAAAATATGAGTTCAAGGTCATGGGTTAGGTAATCATTCTATTTCGGCCTAAGTTTCCATGATCCTTATGAAATGTCAATATTTCCCTATATAAGAGTATAGACCAAACCTGAACCTCGTGCATAAAAAAAGACCACGTAGCCCTACCCAACCACTTAAAGATTTAACACTATCACGTTAGTTAGTGGAAATTTCAACTTAACAAAAGAACTTGATTTTTTTTATCACAAGTAAACCTCACTCCAATCCAACTTTGGGAGGTCATCAGAGAAGCCAACATCAAGAGATCCTTTATTAAACAGTGATAATATCCATCTAATAGCAATAATTTCTGAATAAAAAAAACATTAAATGGTTTTCCCATGTCATAATATGTTTCACGTTCTCATGATCAACTAAAATACCATGTTTTTCAACACATACATGAAGAACATCAATTGGAAAAGATAGAAACCACATTAAAATATCTTGAAATAAAGTCGTTGATTTCTAAACAATTCTAGAACTAGTCTCAAATGATGAACATGATCCTCCTAGAACATAGAGTAAACATTGATTTCGTTAACAAAAACCACAAAAAAGTATCAAAATACTCTTATAAAATCATGTCCATAAATTCCATAAAGGCCTCTGAAGCATTGGTTAGACCAAATGTCATGAAAATGAACACATAATGCTCATAACTTCTTGGGAAGGTGGTTTTGTAAATGATATATTCCTCTATTTTTTAACTAATGGTAACCATATCAAATATCAATATTTAAATTCATATAAATTATTTCAAGTAGTAAAAAAAATAATTAATACATGGAAACAAATATTTTTTCTTTACCATAACTCTATTAAGTTTCAGTAATAAACACAATGAAGAAGTTACCCACAATATTTCTTAGATGAAAGAATAATAACTACCTAAGGTGACACACTCAGGTATATAAATCCTTTCTATAAAATATCATCAAACTAAGTCATCGACTCTATATTTCAAACTTGTACAACACTATAAGAAAGAATAGATAGTGGCTGATTACTAGACACTAAATCGATTGAAAAATATACCTCCTATAAAGGTGGAAAACCATAAAATTAAGAAGGAAAAATGTTGGGAAATTCGAAAAAACTAGAGGGAGATCATCACAAAATGATTATTGTTCGTGATTAAAATATAATAGATATATAACATTCCCAAAATATAGATAATAATTTCCAACACTAGTCGACCTTAGTTACTATTCTCCCGGAAAGATACTGAACACCCAATAGGGTATAGTAAAGGATACTCGTTTAAGATAATAATAAATACATGATTTATTCATTATTATCCAATCCATCCCAATATGAAGTTAAAAGGTTTCTTATCAAGAACCAGAAAATCCCAAGAAATCTTGATATCTAATAATGAGAAAACACAAGTTGGACAATGAAGACCCTAATCCTTCTTCATTATGAGGGGTTTAGTAATATACATTAAAAAGTTAAATGCTCCATAGAAATATTTTCCAGAATGAATATATGAGTTCATATAAATGAGTGAGATACACCATTGTCAAATAAAGTAGTCATTAATGATGAATAAATAGTGATGGTAGATCTCACAGTCACTTGACCTGTATCAGCATCCTCTAGAGAATCATCCACTATGTGAAGAAGCTTCGTTTCTGAGGCCGGTAGATGGAACCCCACCATTCTTGAAGCATCTTATTAAACCATAGTACATTTATGTGTGAATGATATAGTTCCAATATATATAAACCCTCACTTTTATTACATAAATTATGCAGAATACTTAAAACATTATACAAATAGACACCCAAATTCAGTATTAGTTTGGTGACTTTAGAAACATGGAAACATACAAACTAGTACATAAGTGATCTACATTATATACCACTGGGTTTGTCATGAATAAAACCATTCTGATACACATCATAATTAATACTTATCTTCATAACAAGGGAAGGAAAATATAATAAGGGCTGACCTCAAATTCTTAGTGAGGGTAAACAAGGTAGAAATATAACCATAAACATGAGCATAGGGGTATGTTAATGTTATCATAATAATCGAA
This sequence comes from Viscum album, assembly GCA_963277665.1. NCBI lineage: Eukaryota > Viridiplantae > Streptophyta > Magnoliopsida > Santalales > Viscaceae > Viscum > Viscum album. Next base: position 281,734,793 of record OY728151.1, on the reverse strand, counting down.
GATCACACCCTTCATATCAAAAGATCATAAACATGAATCATGGTATAAATCTTGGTATTTTATAAGAAATAAATCATAATGAAATAAAGAACATAATCCATGAAATCATAACATCGAAATAAAACATGGAATTGTGGAATACACATAATCATAAAAAACCCTATGTTATGTATTCCAACCAAAACCATCATAAAATTTTAGGCTTGGGAAAATCACCCATATACATTCTTGGAGATTTGGATTCCCTCTTATGTACCCTACTATTTTAGTTTTGGGATTCCCTCCCATGTACCCTCTTTTTTCGGGCATGTGATGCCCTCATGTGCAACCTCTTGTTTTGGGCTTTGTATTCTATCCCATTTATCCTCTCATTCCAACCTTGGGATACCCTCACATGTACGCTTTGAGCTCATAAAAAATTATCAACAACTAGTTTATTGAAGGGATATATAGGTCTCACCCATCACATAAAAAATACATACATACGTGTGCCAAAAGATAATAAAACCTACACCATATGATGACACATAAAGAGAGATGGGTTTCATAAACTTCATATCATAACACGTGAAATGAAGTGGAAGTCTTAAAAATTTTAATCATATAATATCATATTGTAAATATATAGATTTATTAATAATTTAATCTTAGAATAAACAATGAAAGGAAGTGGGTTTCATAATTTTTATCCATGGTATAACCCATTGAAGAGAAATAGGCTTCATAACTATATAACCCATGGAAGAAGAACAATATTCATAAACATATAACCTATGAAAGAGAAATAGGTTTCATAAACATATATCCTGAGAAAGTGAAGTGGGTTTTCATAAACATCATTACATCAAAACATAATCCATTCAGAGATGATATAAGGTTATAAATCATTTCGAAAAAACCTATTTCCCTAAAAAATTATAAAATAATCTTAAAAACATTTTGAAAAGTTTTTTCCTTGAAAATTTATAAAATAATCATAAATTTTTTTGAAAAACATTTTCCTTAAAAATAAATTTCAAACATATAAAATTATACTTGAGATCATTGATATCATTTTCTTTGAAAACAACATTTTTGAAAACATATAAAGGATATTTTGAAATTCATTTAAAACACTTCTTAATCCTAAAAAATTTCAGAAACACTTTTCATTGAAAACCACATTAAAATAAAAAAAGTCAAGTATATTATGAAAAAAAATTTATTTTAAATAAAAATAACTTTGAAATGTTATAAATTAAGGTTTAAGTGAATGATGGTAATGATGGTAGGTAAATCTGTACATACCGAACATTTCTTTTTCATTGTAATAACTTTAGAAAAGTTTCTTGACTAGAAAATGACAAGAATATTCCTTTTTAAATGCCATTTTTAAAAGGTAAAAAATGGGTAAAAATAAATTTTAATGATCACAGGATAACATTATAATATTTTATTTTAAACCTTTTTTAAAATATGATTTCAAAGGGAAAACAATTTTTGACCAAAGAGAGAGGTAAATTCATATTTTCTTAAAAAACATTATTATTCAATGTATCTACCAAATAGTGGAATAAATGGTACAAGTACATGAATATATCATGAATATGCATAGGAAAATAAAAATCATCTGTTATCTTGAGGGATGGATCATAAAATTTTATCAATTGTAGCATAATCATAAACAATCTCGATAAAGGATGACATTATCTCAATAAACTCTTATGAGTTGGTAACATTGAATTAGACATCCCATATAAGAAAATTAAATTACATGAATCTTAAAAAATCATTAAAATAAGAAGATTAATTATATAACATATCACAAACTAATTTAGGATTCCATCCAACCCAACACCGACTCGATTCATGGCAATGCCTAAATGGAATTCCCAATCCCCACTGGATTTTAACTAGTTACAAAAATTAATATAATCATAGGGGGAATGATTTTTTACCATCAAACCAGGATTAAATAAAAAAATTGAATAATAATAAGAACTAATAAAAACTAAATATCAGATTCATATACAGACTGGTCCAAGTAAAATAATTTTGAATGAAATAAAACTAAATACAAAACTAAAATTGGGCCACACCAATGAGATCACCACCTAGCCTGTTGTTCACTACAAAACATAAGACTAACCTACAATAAAGGTGCGAAACTGAACAAGAAAACTAAACCTACAGAATATTTCAGGTTTACCGACACCGAATGGTACATGTTTTGTGTGATCCTAACTTCTCAAAAACTAATCACCACATATTCCATAAATTTCATTTCCCAAAATGGTACATAATAATTGGGTTGAAAATACATTCCAAAAATCGTCTTTTAATCATTTAAAGAAAACAATCTTAAATTCCATAAGATCCCTTTTTTAAACAACACACATACCGCTTTCATATGAAAAAGTAGTTTCACTTTTCTAAACCATTTCTATAGAAAAAGACCAAGTACAAATCCATATGAAGTAATCAAAAATGGAAAAATAGAAAATGAAAGAAAAAAGAAATCCAACTAGAATATTCTAGTAGGGATAAAGTCCAAAAAAGAAGAATGGATAAATAGATCATATAAATAACCGTTCATGATAATTTGATGAATATACCTATAGAAGTCCCTTAATGAACTCACATTAGACTCACTTACCAGTGTATGGTGTGACTCCATAGTTAATAACCAACTAGCTCTTCTAACCTAGCCAATCTAGTGTCATGTACCACAAATCCGTATAAATTCAAAGGGGGTACCTACCTGTTTAATCGGGGTAGAAAATAAACCAGCACCAGCACCTATAAAAGTCACCCATTAATCCCATGATAATAGTACGTAGTGAAAGGATGAGGCCCTCACACATGTGGCTCACCTTACCTACCACAACTACACTTGATTACCCCAAGCACTGACACAACTTATGCAATACCCCTCTCTTTAGTGAATCCTATATATTGGTGAACATATCACAACAAGCCATTTACTAGTGTCAATAAGGATTTCACATCATTTAAGTCTGAAAAAACATTCCCAAACATCATAAAATACCAATCGGGCAATCACATCACATCACATCAAAACTAGCCCTCTCAAGGAAATTAAAAGTGAAAAAAGTCCATTATATTTCTTATTTAAATACACTTTAAATTATTCTTAGATCATTTAAATTTTAAATATAAAACACCACATTCCAGTGTGCAATTCCAAATGGGACTTAAAATTTCATATACAAAACCATTCCCAAGATAAATAGAAAACAAGCAACGACCTAGAATGTTCTTAATGTTCATTTAAAGTACTTTCACAACTAATGAGAACCATTTAATAGACATAAAAAATGGGATCATGTGAAAAAATATCACATTATTTAGAAAGAACTTTCCAACACATGCATAATTTGTCTCTTTATGAAAACACTCTTTTTAAAGAAACATCACTTTAATTTCAAACCAACACAACAATACACACTTTAGAATCACACTATATAAACAAACCCATTCCACATATGACACCCAATTTGAAATAAAATCAAAATATCAAAACATAACCAAGGGTAAACACCACCCAGACCACCCAATTTTTTTTTGAAAGATGAATCAACATTTTATCAAACACCATGCATGCATTGAAAATGGTCATAGTTAAAAAAAACCCATTTTTTAACCATTTATCACCCATTTTCCATCACAAAAACATAAAAAAATTTTCCAACACACAAAAAGAAATATTATAAAATAATTAAGGCATTAAGGTAAATATCATGCCTTAATGGAATGTACTAGAAAGGAAATGGGTAGAAACACCTATATCAATTTTGTGTGAATATAATGAAAATCTCTAAAAAGTAAGAACACATCCAAATCAACAAACCAGACAACCTAGAATCAAATAAATCAACCCACATCAGCCAACCATAACCCAAGGGTTTATCTTTATGGATATGATACAAGATAAACTAAGAAATCATGAGTGGGAGAACAGTAGAAGAACAAAGGGAAATATCTAATGAAGAAATCACAAATAATAACAATAATTTGGTGTGAAATCTTCTAAAAATTGGCCAAATATGAAATAGAATGAAGGGGAGTCTCTCTCATGCTGATACACAACTTATAGGGCTTCAAATATAAGGGTTAATAACATAAATAGAGTGTTTAAAATATAATTTATTTAGTTTTTAATAGTCTTTATGGGTTTTCTGCATAGTTTTGTAAACTGTGCACAAACCAAGTGACTACTACAAGGAACATTCTATAAACTTATAGGTTTAATTTTCAAGGCTTGGGAAAATATATTGTCCTGAAAAATTGGCCAAAACCCCTTAAATGACACCCAAAACACTATTAGAACCTTACAAATGATCCTGGATTAATTTACACACAATGAAGTTACTTCGTGGGTGTCACAAACTCACCACCATACCACTTTCTCCCAATACCTTTCAAAATAACTGTACACAAGGCTAGAAACAAACTAAAACCACCATAAGCCAAAGACTATAATTGGACACTCTACCTGAACCTTAACCAAAATATCTAACATAAAAAAATAAATATCAATAAAGGAAAAATATGGATGGGGTGTGAAATAACATTTAAATGGTATTAAATACAACTTATATAAAAATATAGGTGCATAACATGACATATGTCTCAAAAAAGGTAAATTGAGAAAAAATCACTTTTCCAATTAGGTAAATTTTGAAACATAAACCTCATTAAAGAAATATCATAAAAAATTATGATAACTCCCATAAAATTAATTATAAGAGTCATAGAATACATTCATGTTCAATATATATACCACACAAAATATATTAGTGGTGTATAAGGCATCTATATTGTTGAAATAAAAGTGAGATAAATTTACCTTACATTATGTATTGACTCTATTCATACTCGTACAAACCTCTTGTATAATAAATATAATTTTATTATACATATTTTATTGAAACATATTCTTATATATAATATCATATATTATTTTGTTACAACTTAATATTACCCACTTATTAACAATTCCATGTTAAAGTTTCACTTCGGGCAATATCTTCTTTCTTATTCGAACATGTTTTGACTCATTATTCATGAATGTATTAATTATATCCTTATTTACTTACATAAATAATTTATATTTTTTAAAATATAATATATATTCATAATATTTTTATTTATAAAAACATTTAAAATATATAAAGAGTAAATGGGTTACATTGTTTATGGAGACGGTAGGTCGTACGTACGCATGAATGTTGTTTCCATTTTTGTCATATTAAAAGAAATAATTAAATTAAATATCTGTATATATGCTTATATTAGAATTATAGTAGAATTATTATGTTATAGATATAATATATTTTTACATAAAATATCATTAATACATTCCATGTAAAGTGTGAATGAATAACAATTCATTGAATAAGCGGTAGTCCACTTGTCCACAATCGATGTTATTGTATTTGCACAAAATGGAATGTATAAAGGTATATATTATAAAGGAATTGAATAATCATAAGTAAATTATAAATATAACATATATTATGTATAAATAGTGTTTCTATTATAATTCCCACAATTATAGGCTATAAAGGAATAACAAGCAATCGTTATTTTGTGAGACTATAGTTCGCCGCACACGTAAACGGTAAGTCCATTACCCATTAGATGGATGTGTGTGTAAGTGTAGTAAAAAAACATATTATAATTATATATCACTATATTTAGGATATGTTTTTTATTGTATAACCATGGAATAAGTACATTTTAGGTGATGGAGAAAGAAAATAAAAGAAATGAGCTTGAGGAAGGATGTTACCTCTTCCTTTGGTAACTTATTTTGGATAGCACCATAGGAGTTCCTTGAATGTATTTCATCCTATGAGAGGATTAAAGTTGTATTGGAGTGTTTTTGGGAGGATATTTGAGTAGTTCTTGGATGAAACTATGTTGTTTGATAGGTGTGAAGTAGTGGGAGGAGAGGGTTCCTTTTTTTAGTAGAGGAGGAGTGGCACTCCTATAAATTTTTAGAAAAGGAATTATACCCACATTTACCCGTGTCATGTGAATCCAATAATGGAAAAAACTATATAAAATGTAGTATGGGGTCTAAATATGGATATAAAATATCTTATTTACATGTTTATAGGTCTTTTGGGTCTTATGTTTAAGGTTTAGTCCTTTATTAAGAAAATTATTCTCTTAATAATTAAAATTAATTTTAATGAATTTCACTAATGTTTCTGTTAAAAAAACTAAGTTGAACATATTATAAATTATATATTATTCTTATTACAAATATTTAATCCATTTTGGAAAAATCAAATCACATAATAGGTAAAAATTAATTTAAAATTAATCCCACATACGGGATGACAATGCATGTTTTTTAAAGTAAAAATGTTCAATAGTTTGCTATATTTTAATAGAAAATTTAAATATGAAATTTATTTCAATAACCTATATTTATTAACTGATAAATAAATTCTATAATTAAACTTTAAAACCAATTTAAAATATAATTTATCCTTATAAATACATTATATGAAAAACAAGTTTTGAATTAAAATTCAGTATTTTTCACTATTCATCTAAAAATAAAACTTCTTTGAAAAACATTAAAATTTACCCTAAACTATTATTTATGTTTCTATTTGAATTAAGAAAATTGTTTTTACTTATTAAATTTTTAAATATTCTAAATTTTATATTTAAAATTGGTTCTCCATTAAAAGGTGGTAAAACTTCTTTTATAAAAATATAGAGTTTAATATGAAATATTGGGTTAGTTCTTATCTTATGTGTATAGAATTAATTGGATGAACATAAAAATTATATTTATTGAATATATAACATATAAATATAATTAGTATCATTCACTAGTGGTTGTTAATTTAACCTATTAAGATAAATATCCTTTAACATAATAATAATGATTTATAAAATCATTCCATTTATATTCATTTGGTTTCTATATTAAATCTAATTAATATGTAACCATTGAATTAAACTATATATTTTACTAAGTTATTTAATCATATAGTATTTAATTTATCCTATAGGTTATATATTACTATATTTAATAGAAATATTTATATTATAATATTGTTTGGTAACACTTGGTATTGTGTGTCTTGCAATTCATTATGGAATGTCATTATTGCGTGTAACATAAGATAACATCGATGTTTCATATAGAGAAAGATAAAAATAATTTTTCTTTTAGTGTACGATTAACTTGGTTTTGCGTGTAATGTAGATCAAGTAATGGTCTTGGGAAAGGAATGTTTGACTTAATGCAATGCAATATGTTAATGAAAATTAATTTATTATGAAGAAAACGATACATAGAAACTTTGGGTGTTAAAATCTACCCCCCTTAAAATGAATTTCTCTCTCTAAATTCTTATGGATTATCAATGATATAATACTCGAAAGTTCTATTCATATAAACCCACATCATAAAAATTAATAATAAAACAACCTTTCAAAATGGAATGATGGAATCATAATAGTTCCAAAAGTATCACATAACAAGGTATCCACATAGGATAACATAAGTGGAAATGGAATACTGGAAATGAAAGAAAAGAGTAAATAATAAAAATGATTAATAAAGATCACTGATCACATGAAACGGGGTGATGTAGAGAAAGCTAACAATAAATAAATCTTAAAGTGAAGAAGCATGAAATAGGTCATTCATATCATCAAAATGATGATAATAGGGCAACATTTTATTTCAAGAACCTTTTTCTGAAATTTAATAATTTTCACAAAGAGATATACATACATGATTTCAGAAAAATATCACACTTTTTTCCTTGATCAATTTCCACTTCATCTCTTATTATATGAAATTAAGAAGAATTCATAATTCCTAAAGCACTAAGAGATCATGAGATCCATATATAGAATTATAGGTAATTCTATTTATGGATCTCATGATCTGTTAGTGCTTTAGGAATGAGGAATTCTCCATCATTTCAAGGAATAGTTCATTCCATCAGTATTTATCATAAAAGAAATTTAGCACAAGTTATCCAATATGCATAAATCCACATATGAAGATATAATAATTTAATCTCACAAACTTTACAAAATTTGTAACCTAAACATTCCATAAATTGTTAACCTTGTAACCCTTTGAAAATATAATTCACCCTTTATTCCTTAAATAAGCTCTTATGTTATACCAAAAACATTTTCCTTAGAAACATGGGTCCATACTTATGCTGATATAATATAAAATTTGATTTTATTATTCCATTATCCATGAAGTGGAATATAATCACATGAAATCTCACTACAGGATTAATATTTAGATTTTCATATGGATTTTTCATACAAAATCAAACATGAAATTCCCAACTAAGGAGGAGAGGATAATAATTTATTAATTATATTGGTTCACTTCATCCATTATTATAGCATAACCTTTCCCTTGATCTTTTTTCATCATATTATTTATGTCTTATCATTCATATTTGTCCTTGGATTGGGGAACTTGTTGTCATAATAGCCAAACTCCATGCAATTGAAGCACTGAAGTGTGGGAGGTGCATTTCATGTGGATTTCTCACTATTGACATAATTATCTAACTTACTCTCATCAATTTGATAGTAAACCACTTGGTGACCTTCCTGTTAAAACATAAAACATTTAGAATTCCCCTTAATAAAATTACCTCTTTGTTTCTTCCTACAGTTTGTGCATAATGGAAGTCTTAATTTCATTTCTTCATAGTTTTTAGATTTTAATTTGAATTCAATATTCCTTTTATTTTAAAAAACATGAGATTAATAGAAAAAACCAACATCCATTTTTACCTTTATAGCACATCTAAATGCTTCTTCATAGCTGATAAATCCTCTTATAGTCTTGGCATTTCGATGAAAAGGTTTCAGGACACCAATGAATTGATCAATTTTTCTTTTGGTTTGGATTATAATACCCAAAGAGTACCACAAAATCCCTATATAATTTTCTTCATAGGACTTAATAGATTCATCATATTTCTTGTTAAGCTTTAGGAATTAATTTTCCATCATCATACAGATAATATAAGGGAAGTACGTATTGAGAAACAAGTCATTGAACTCATCCGAATCCTTGGATTCAATTTAGTCTTTCTACCTTGTATTATTGATTAGATTCCACCACTGGTCTTCTTAACCTTATAAGTGATAAATAGATAGAATTAATTTTTCATGATCCAACCATCAGATAATGGACAACATTTTTTCAGTGGTACTGATCCATTGTTCATCAAAAATTGGATCACAAAACCTACTGAAAGAAGGAAAATGTTTCCTCATGAAGGACTCAATGGAATTTTTTTCATCTTTTGAACATTTGGGAGTCCAGTACGGTTCATAGCTTGATAAACATTGGTGAGTATAGTAATAATATTTCTCATTCCAAATCCCATATTATTTGTTTTCTCAGGTTGATAATCATTTCATTATCTGTTAAAATCACCATTAATATGGTTCCTTTATGTTCCAAACATTTAATAAAACCAAAAGAATAGAAAAAGAAAAATATATCATAATTAAGAATCATGTAATCATTAAGAACAAAATATAGGATGTCTAAAAACTAAAACCTAATTCAATTCATGAAATTTTTTTATCCTTGTTTATTCACATCCAACTTATATTTGAATCCCTAATGGTGGTTCATGAAGAGTTTCTGAATTCCCAATGCATATCCCCTGGGAGTGTCAAAACGGATGTGCAGTAGGGCCCGTTGTCTTGTTCCAGGTTACACCAAGTCAGACTCGACACACCTTACTAGAGTTATTACACCTAATTACATCTATTATAGAGCCACATACACTTTTAGTATCTAGAAAGGTATGTATTTATAGGAAACCATTCACTCAATCCTTTACCAAAATTTTAAGAAATTTTCCTTTACCTTTCCCCATCCTTAAACTAGTACTTAGAGACATCCCTAGAAATATCCTTAGAAATATTCATCGGGATATCACTAATGTTTTATCATCCTATTTTACAAAGTTTGAATAAATATTCACTCTGATAAAAACTATAGAGACCACCACTTTTATTATGTAACTTTGAAGGATTCTTAAAACACTGTACAAATAGTTTCACAATGACTGTATTAGTTTAGTGCATTTGGAAACATGGAAACATAAATATTTGTACATATGTGACCAAAATTATCTCCCACTAGGTTCTTCATGACTAGAACCATTCTTCGAAACATCATACATAATACATATCTTCATGACTTGGGAAAGGAAACATTAAAATGGGTGAACTGAGTTACTCAGTAAGGGTAAGTGAGGGAGACTTGTAAACATAAACATAAACATTGGGGTTTGAGATCATGATCAAAACAATATAAGATGATACCCTGCATAACATAAGATCATAAAAAGGAATCATGGAATAAACCTCAGTGGTTCATAATATGTTATGCTTCAGATAATAACATGTGTTCCTATATTGGGCTTGGGATTCCCACTTATTTACCCTCCTACTTTGGGATTGGGATTTCATCCCATGTACTCTCTTCTTTTGTTCTTGGTATTCCCTCCCATGTACCCTCTTGTTTCAGTTTTCGGATTCCCTCCCATATACCCTATTATTTCAGGCTTGGGATGCCCTGATGTGTATCATTTGTGGTTATAACGCATTTATCATTACCCAATGAATTAGAGGTAGATATAGGTACCACCCATAAAATAATAAAATCATATACACATGTTCCAAAAGATATTAAAACTTTCACAATATCATGACCCTTAAAAAGATATGGGTTTCATAAACATCACATCCCAACCCCTAAAATAAAATTTGTATCATAAAAATTTAATCATTTAATATCCTATGAAAAAATATAGGTTTCATAATTATTTCATCCTATAATAACAAGTCAAAGGAAGCGAGTTTCATAAAAAAAATTTCTTGGTATAACCTATTGAATAGAAATAGGTTTCGTATACATAATACCCATGGAATAAGAGAATGTTTCATAAATATTTACTCATGGAAGAGAAATTTGTCTCAAAAAAATATCACCCATAAAATAGAAATGATATTTCATAAACATAGTTTCATAAAAACAAATACCATACAGAGAAATAATATTAATGCATCCTTTGTATTGTGTCCTATAAAAGCATCAGCAAAATGAATGGATGTCATATTAGATGGATTTTTTTGATATATCATTTAAAAAAATTTATTGAGCAAAATATAATTTGTTTTTTTAAAAGAATTTTAAAAAATAAAACCTTTTGAAACCCATTTTTTAAAAATACATTGAAAAAATATAAATAAGGATTGAAATCATTTTTGAAAACCATTTTCCATGAAAAATTATAATATAAGCTTCAAAATATTTTAAAAATATGTATCATTGAAAACTTATAAAATAAACATAAAAACAATTTGAAATCCATTTTTATTAAAAATAATTTGAAAACATATAAAATATTAATTGATATCATTGAAATATTTTTCTTTGAAAACAACATTTTTGAAAACCTAAAAATGATGTTTCTAAAATAATATAAAACACCATTAAATAATAAAAATGTCTGAAAAAAATTTTATTGGAAAACCAATTAAAAAAAAGAAATCAAGAATGTTATGAATAAAATTATTTTATATATAAATAAATTTGTAGTATTTTAAAGGAATCTTCTGGGTAATTATGGTCACATCGGTGGGTAAATCCATACATGATGAACATTTATTTTTCACTATAAAAAGATTAGAAAAGTTCCTCAACCGAAAAATGACAAGAAAATTAATTTTTAAAAACCCTTTTTATTAAAAGTTAAAAAAGGGTAAAAATTTATTTTAATGATAATATGAGAATAGTTTAATTTTTTTTTGGAAACCATATTTAAAACATTATTTCGAAGGAATTCAAATTTTTGACCGAAGAGAGAGGTAAATTCAGACTTTCTTAAAACACTTTCTTAATCACTATGTGTACCAAAGAGAGAAAAAATGGTAACAATATATAAATATACCATGAATATACATATGATAAGAAAATTAATGAGTTAACTTGAGATATTTATCATAATATTTCATTAGTGGAATTATAATCCTAAATAATCTGAATAAACAATGAGATTGTCTCAATAAACACTTACCTATTAGTAACATTGAATTATACACCCCATGCATGAAAATAAAATTAAAAGAAGCTTAAAATATCATGACAATAATGAGATTAATTATTTAACAATTCAAATTTTGTATATACACCTCATAAAAAAATATTGGTTCATAATATGTCATGTGTCTCAATGAAGACAAATTTAGAAAAAATGACTTTACAAATTTAGTGACTTTTGAAACATAAACCCCATGAAAGAAAGATCATAAAATGGTTATGTAAAAACCCATAAATTTATGTATAATATTCCTAGAATAAATTCATGTGTATTATATATACCGCACACAATAAATTAGTGGTGTATAAGGTATTTATCTCACGGAAATAAAAAGTGAGATGAAATTCCCTTACCTTATGTCTTCACCCTAGTCGTACTCGTACAAACCTCCTGTATAATAAATATAATATTATTATAAATATTTTATAGATCAATATTATTATATATAATACCATATATTATTTTATTATGACTTAATATTACCCTCTTATTTACAATTCCATGTTAAGGTTTCGCTTTGGTAAATATCCACTTTGTTCTTCGTACATGTTTTGAATCATTATTCTTGATAATGTTCATTTGATAATGTTTTACATAATTACAGAATGGAAAAATTATAAAAATATAATATATATTCATTATAAAATTATTTATAATAATCTATAAAATATAAAAATATGAAATAAGATACACCGTTCATGGAGACAATAGGTTTTATGTACGAAGAATGTTGTTTCCATTTTGTTATCGTATTGAAAGAATGTAAGTAAATGAAATATATGATTATATGTATATAATACTATTAAATTATAATTATTATGTTATATATCTAAAATATTTTTACAACAACCATCCTTAATACATTCCATGTTAAGTGTGAATGAATCATATCGCTTTGAGGAGGCGGTAATTCACACATCAACAAACAATGTTATCTTATTTACACAAGATTGAAAATGTAAAGGTATATGTTATAAAATAATTAAATAAGAATAAAGAAACTGTAGATATCATATATAATATATATAAATAGAGTTTACATCATAGTTAACACCATGATAGGTAGTAAAGGATGAATGAATAATCTTCGTTTCATGAGAAAGTAGTTCACCACACACATAAGCTCTAAGTACATTACCCATTAGATTGACGTTTTTTTATATATAGGTTAAAGAATTATTATAAAAAAATAAAAATATATTTTTTATACTGGTTTTATTATATTACCTTGTAATAAGTATTTTTGGAGTTTTGGGGAAAGAAATTAAAATAAACGAGCTTGAGGAAGGATGTTACCTCTTGTTTTGGAAACTCATTTTGGATTGCACGAAAGGGATTCATTTGATGGATTTTTTCATGGGAGGTATAAAGGAGGAAGGTAGGGTTTTTGAGTGTATATATGATCATATATTTTATGAACCTAATTGGTTTGAGAGGTGTGATGAAGTGGGAGGAGAGGATACCTTTTTTAGTTGAGGAGTAGTAGTAGTTTTTTAATTATTTGGAAAAGGAATTCCACCCATGATTTTTTCATGTAATGTGGATCCAAAAAATGTACCAAATTAGATACAAATAAGGATAGGGAAGAAATATTTCCATCAAATATATTTTGGAAATTGTATTATGTTGTTTTTGGTTTTAAGATTATAATTTAGTACTTTGTTAAGATATTTTTTCCCTTAATCATTGTAATTAATTTTAATCACATTCACTAATATTTAAAAAAAAAACTTAGATTACATTATTATAAATTAGAAATTATTCACATTAAAATTATAGAATTCATTTTTACAAATTTCAGACACATTATTGGAAAAACTTAATTTAAAATTAATCCCATGTACGAGATAACAATGTAGTTTTTTAAAGTAAAAAAATTCCAATTTATGCTATGTTTTTATAGATAATATCCCAGTGAAATTGATTCAAACTTCATGAAATGGATATATTGATAAAAAATTTTATCTAATTACACTTTAAAACTAATTTAAAATATAATATAACCTAATAAATAAATTATATGAAAAATATTTTTTAAATTAAAATTCATATCTTTTCACTATTTTTCAAAAAATGAAACTTCATTGAAAAATACCAGAAAAATCACACTAAAATAATTTTTCTATATTTAATTAAAATAAAAATTTTATTTTTACATATTAAATTTTTATAATTATAAAATTTAATATTTAAAATAGGATCTCCATTAAAAGGTGATAAAAATTCTTTTATAAAAATATATGTTTTTATGGGTAATATTGGATTTTTCTCAACTTATGAATATATAATCAAGTGGATGAATTTCAAAAATAGTTTTTTGAAAATACATCATATAAATTTAGTTAATATTATTCTTTAGTGGTAATTAATTTAACTTATTATGATAAATCACCTTTTTGCATTAGAATAGTCTATTATAAAATATTTCTATTTATATTAATTTTGTTCCCATATTAATTTTCAATTAATAGGTAACCAATGAATTAAAATATAAATTTTAAAATTATAGTTAATCCTATAATAGTCTATTTAATAGCTAGGTTATATCTTACAATATTAAATAGTAATATTTTTAATAATATATTATTGTTCGATGATACTCGGTCTTAGGTGTAATACAAGTCATCTAGGAAAGTCAGTCTTGAATGTAACATAAGTTAACCTCAGTGTTTCGTATAGAGGAAGATAAACATTATGTTTTTTTAATGTATAATTGACTTGGTGTTGGACGTATTATTTCTTGTGTAAGGAATGTTTGACTTAATGTAATGAATGATATCAATGAAAAATAATTTATTTGAAAAAGCTCTATAAAAAAGGGGTGTTTCACACTTTATTGGAGAAGAATAGACATTACATGACACTTTTAGTGACCCAAGTATCCACAAGAACCAAATATTTTCGGTTCCTCAATGAAAACACATTTCATGTCTTCATTCATGCCACACTGGAAGAAAATCAAGGGGATTCTTCCCAAAACTGATGTTAATATAGAAAAAACCTACTATCAAGAAACACTATAAGACTCTTCATGATTTTTATTCCCTTTAAAGTAACCAACATAAGTAAAAATAGGATAAAAAAGAACTCCTGTCAACCCTAACTTTGTTTCCAGATCAAGCTTGACCATCAATGATCGATCCATCACTTCATTATAGGAAGAATACTTCAGGTAGAAAACAAGAGAAAGAATATCAGATCCAAGTACCATCTAAAACCTTCGAGTCTTCATATTCTTATTTGATACAATTTATGGGAAAATAATAAAAGATTACAATTTTCATTTTCATATTCTATCATGGTCCCGTCACCCTACTCGAGTTTGAAAAACTCAATCAACTTGGCCAACACCATAAAATTTGGATATAATTGGTTGGTGAAAAAAAAAACAATAAATTACTTCCACTCTAAGAAAATGTGCTTCTTCACTATCATAATCATGTCCGACCATCTTCATCTTGTTAATTAAATCTTGGAGGGGGTTCATGTGACCTTGATTTTATCAAGTGTTTCAAAGAACTCGAATAAAATCTCAACTCCCACTAACAAATCCTCATCCTCTTAATGATCATTTGTGCCTAAAAATGCTGGTTGTTTCGAGAAAATGAATTCTTGATCATGATTCCTGAATATATTCCTTTGATGTTCTAAAACTGGAGGCTAAATAGAAAAACATTTAGGTACCTATCCGAGAGGATGGACAATACGCACAATAACCTCAACCATATTTTGGTCCATGAGTGAATTTTCTCAATATGGTTCATTAAAATATTCCTCCTTGATCTGATTCACATGTCTTCTCATATTCATGATTCTTGAAAAC
Organism: Viscum album; assembly: GCA_963277665.1. NCBI lineage: Eukaryota > Viridiplantae > Streptophyta > Magnoliopsida > Santalales > Viscaceae > Viscum > Viscum album. The sequence continues at coordinate 281,718,830 of OY728151.1, read as the reverse complement.
ATTAGTAGATAACATTGAAGAAATTATATTAACACTCAAATACAAAAACAAGGGAAATTAATCCCATTAGATAGATAAACAAGATTTGGATTTCATGCTAACCAAAATATATTAGGGATAAGACTAGAACTAATCCTTAAGAATCCTATAATGTCCCAATTCTGGGTGCCACTCAACGGGTGCCCCGAACCCGGTTCGCCACGTGACCTCAAGTGCATTTCCCCAAAATCTAGACGATGCTGACTAGCAGCGAGGGCCCATGTCTGATAGTGGGGAAACTATGCCCTCATTTGTCAAAGTGCAGCACAGTGGAATGAAATAAAACATACATCAACAGCGGAAGTAGTAAACCATACACAACTGAAACAAACAACTACAATATATATTACCAACCAGTATAAAAATAATGGTGCAACATGCCTCAAATTCTAAGAAAACTACCGGAACATGTTACACTGCAATACAATACAAGTGAAGTACAGGTATAGAAAAGCAAAACAGAATAGCCAGCAGCACCGTGAGTCAATTCTCGGTCCCATGATCTCCTACACCCCATCAGCAATCAAGTACTTGTATGAGGAACCTTTCCCTTATCTACACCTGCATAAACGTAATCTATTTGGGCCGAAAAGCATGAACCAAAAAAGGGTGTGAGAAATATATCTCAGTAGGCACCCACCAAAGGCTCGTGCTCAACTGTGTGTAAACATCAAACAACAGTGCACAGTAGTAAATGTAATAAACTAAACAATACTCAAAAGTAACTACCTTAACTAGTTATATTTCAATTTTAATTATTCATTTAACCATTTCATTTAGTAACATTCTATGCTCAACACCACCAAGCCCTCAGGCTAATAGAACCTCACCCTCAGGCTAATATATTAAAACCCCACCCTCAGGATTCCCCTCAGGCTATAACGAATATTTCCCTCAGGCCTTTCCCTCATGAGGAATAGTATCTCGCCCTCAGGCCAAACTAAAACGAAACCCTCAGGTAAACAGAATCTTTCCCTTAGGCCTTTCCCTCAGGCAGAATAGTAACCTTACCCTCAGTCTATACATACCACGCCCTCTGGATAATATAACCGGGCTGATCCCAACACATAAATATGCAATTTATACAATTCCTCTCAAGGAAAAAGTAATGCATGAAGTAAACATTGAATACCCTCGAGTATCATGGCCAAACGGCTAAACAGAGAAATTCACCCTGGGGGTGGTCCTGGATCCAAGCACTGATCCCAAACAACAATTTTACAACTTTATTTAATTACATATACAGTTCTAGGTAGTTAAAATATCCATGTCCTCGGCCACATGACACCCCATATATGGGTTCGTAGATTAAAAACACAAAAAACGCACAACAATTGGAAAATAAACACCAAGCCACCTACCTTTAACACCAACAAACGATATACGCGAATGTAGATTCCAGAAACGCCCAAAGACTACGTAGATCTGAGTAAAATAATTCTATCTTAAAAGAAAATAACTCCCACCAGGGGAAGAAGTTGGAAGAATGAAAAAAGAAGAGTGGAGGACTTACCCGTGCAGTTCCAGGGAGATAGACGGTGCAGAATATGGATTCCCAACGTGCTCTCGGAAGATCCTCTAAGTTTCGGCCATCCCTCCCAATCTCCCCTCCGGTTCTAGGCCTTCCCTATGACTTGGGGAGGCTACTACCCATTTTCTATGAAAGAAAAGTATATTGTTTGTATTTCCAAGTACACGACGTGTACTTCCCATTTTTTCACTGTTCCTCTGGCAGTTTTCTGCCAGCGTGGCACTATTTATCTGCCGACATGACTACACAGCGTGTCTTCTTGAGTACACAGCATGTTCTATCGCACATCTGACCACCAAATTACTATTTTCCTACTGACCGACTACACGTTTTGTAAATATACACTACACGGCATGTAGTCGGTTTTTACACCCTTCATCACCGACATGGATACACCCCCTGTGTACTCATCCCACATGGAAAAAAGTACATGGTGTGTGGAAAAGTACACGACATGTACTTCCAAAATTTGGGATTTTTCCCATTTTCCTTATTTTCTCAAAAAAACTTAAGGATAGGAGAAAAGAATAAAACTGTACCAAAAAAAACAACAGGGTTCTTACAAACTTCTCCCTTTTAAGAAATTCATCCCTGAATTGCCCTTCCAAGGGTGGCGAAGATAAAGATTTGAATAGCTCTGGAAACTGAGCACGTACATCGGTCTCCCACTCCTAGGTTTCGTTATACACTCATCCATGCTACCATAGCACCCGTACGAGAGGAACTAACCAGTCTCGGAGAACCTTCATGCTCCTATCTACCATACGAATCTGATTCTCCTCAAAGGACGCATCTACTCCCAGCTCAACCTCCTCGGACTGAAAGACGTGAGATGAGTCTGAATGAATGTGGCGCAACAGAGATACATAGAAGAAGTCGTGCATGGACTGGTGCCTCTGAGGTAACTACAACCAAAAGGCAACCATCCCAACTCTCTCCAGAATCTCAAATGGCCCCAACATACCTTGGTGAATGTTTATCCTCTCTCCTGATCCGCCTGTGTCCCAACCTCGGTGAAGCACGCAAGAAAACCCGATCCCCAACCATGAAATCCAAAGGCCGTCTGCGGCGATCAACATAAGATTTCTGATGATATTGTGCGGTATCCATCCATTTCAAAATCAACTGGACCTGCTCAGATGTCTCCTGCACGAGGCGTAGTCCCAGAAAAGCTGTCTGACCTGCCTCTATCCAGTAAAAAGGTGATCGGTATGGCCTACCATTTTAAGCCTCTTAAGGTTCCATCTCAATTGTTTCCTGAAAACTATTAGTATAGTCAAACTCGTCCAGAGGTATGTGTTTATCCCAAGAGCCCCCAAACTCTAGGACGCATGCACGTAGTATGTCTTGAAGAACCTGTGTTGTACTCTCTGACTGGCCATCGGTCTGAGGGTGGTAAGCTGTGTTCAGAAGCACCTATGTACCCAGTTCCCTCTAAAAACTCTGCCAGAAATGAGATGTAAAATGGGCGTCCCTATCTAAAATAATAAAATGAGGAACCCCATGAAGAAGTACGATCTTTCGGATGTACAACTTTCTGAGCTCGTCAACACCGAAGGTCTCCTTGATCAGAAAAATGTGAGCTACCTTCATGAGTCTATCCACAACAACCCATACTACATCATTGACTCTAGGTGACCTCAACAACCCTATCACAAAATCCATCACGACATCATCCCATTTCCACTGCGGAATGGGTAACTTCTGTAATAGTCTGGCTAACCTCTGATGCTCCGCCTTCACCTGCTGACAGGTGGAACAACTCATAACAAAACCAGCTATATCTCTCTTCATACCTGGACACCAGTACTGACGTCTCAAGTCATAGTACATCTTGGTAACCTCGGGATGAACTGCCCAAGCTGAAGGATGAAAATCCTGCATCATCTCCTCACATATATCCCCTAGAACCAACACACGTCCATGGAAACACATAATTTCATCATCGCATATCGTCCAACTAGGAGGAGGATCATCACTTTCCACTGATTCCCGTAGAACTAGTCCTTCTGGATCAAATAGTTGTCTCATACTCACTCTATCCAGGAGGGTAGATGTCGAAAGATATGTTTTCCCCTGACTGTCGTGCATCTCCAAATGCATCTCAAAGAACAAAGCCATAAGCTTCCACTCATCACTGGCCTCCTGCACATCCTATATCAGAGTCTTCCTGCTCAGTGCATTAGCTACTGCATTACCTTTTCCAGGTTTTTAGGAAAGCTCAAAATCAAAGGAATGAAGGTATTAGAACCACCTTTGCTGCCTGAGATTCAAGTCATGCTGAGTAAAAATATACTTGAGACTTTTGTGGTCGGTGAAAACCAAAAAAATTTCCCCCAACAGATAATTTCTCCAACAACACAATGCATGCACAACTGCATCCAACTCGAGATCATGCGTTGGGTAATTTCTCTCATGTGGCCTCAACTACCGAGAACCGTATGCAACAACTCGATAGCCTTGAATCAACACTTCTCCCAGCCCAATACCTAATGCATCACAGTAAACTGTATAGCTCTTTCCATACTCGGGAAGTATCAAGATAGGTGATGATATAAACTTTCCCTTCAGGTCCTAAAAGGATGTCTCACAAGCTTCCAACCAAATGAAATTCACACCCTTTTTAGCCAAACCCATCAACGACACTACTAAGCGGGAGATGTCCTGTATGAAGCGTCTATAGTAACCATCCATCCCTAAGAAACTCCATATCTCAAACACGTTCTTAGGATGCCCCCAAGAAACTACTGCTCTCACCTTCTCTGGGTCTACTGAAACTCCTTCCTCTCAGATGATATGACCCAATAAGTAAATCTGGTCCATCCAAAAGTGTCAATTTGAGAGCTTGGCATACATCCGATGCTCTATCAGTCTACTCAATAGCATCTCAATATGGGTGGCATAGTCATGTCGAGTGTGAGAGTACACCAAGATGTCATCCACATATACTACCACAAAAGAATCTGGATAAGGATAAAACACATGATTCATCAAAGCCATGAAAACTGCTGGCACGTTCTTGAGTCTGAACGACATAACCAAGTTCTCATACAGACCATATCTGCTTCGAAACGATGTAAGAGATATATCTCATGGTCTCACGCGTAGCTGATTATATCTTGATCTAAGGTCAATCTTCGAGAACACTCATGCTCCACGAATTTGATCAAAAAGATCATCAATCCTCGGTAAGGGATATCGGTTCTTAACTGTCAACTGGTTCAGATTCCGATAATCCAAACAGAGTCTGAGGGTACCGTCTGCCTTTTTCACAAAAAGGACCGGAGAACCCCAAGGAGAAGTACTCTGTCGAATAAAACCCTTTTCCTGTAACTCCTCTAACTACCTCTTGAACTCCTGTTACTTAGGCATGGCCATCCTATAAGGAGGAATGAACACCGGTGCTGCTCCTAGGACAAGATCAATAGATAAATCCACCTCTTGCTCCGGAGGTAGACCTGAAAAGTCATCTAGGAAGACATCCCTTAAACAATCAACCACTGGAGGGAAATCCGTCTGACAAGTCCCCTGATCATTCAGATATAAACTCGCAATCTGGGCAGTGACACTATCTCGCCCATGATGCGCTTGTCCAGATCAACCCGCCTGAACATCCCATTCGCCCTTGTATAGAAAATCTTTTCCCTATGGTGACATGAAATGCACCCTGCGATGATAGCAGTCTAAAAAGGATCGAAAGGGAACCAAACAGTCCATCCCGAGAATGACATCATAACTCGTCATCTCCAAGATATAGAGGTCCCAAAGGAAGTGACACCCACCAACCTCAAGGGGGAACTCCTTGCACTAACGCACACCAGCCATTATAGTCCCCAATGGAGTGTCTAGAATCATAAAAATAGAAGAAGACGAAGAAACACAAATCCCAAGGCTCTCCACAACAGGCACAGATATGAAGCTATGTGTAGCACCCATATCGAAAAGTACTGAAGATAAAACAGAAGTTATTAAAATAGAACCTCTGACAGTAGAAGGTCCAGGATCCTACTCCTACTGGGTCTGTTGCACTGCAGATGTCTCCCCAGTGTCGAGGCCCTGCGACACAGCCTGGATACCCTAAGCTATCCCGCCCTGCTGCCTCTGAGATCTTGGTGTGTGGATACCATAACCATGAACAATATTTCTGCCTACACGCCCCGACATATTATAGTTTCCTGACTGGTAATAAGCTGATGGTCCTACTCCCGCATGTGAAGTCTTCATAGAACCCATCTAACTAGCCACTGTTAGAAACACCCTACAAAAGCGCTGCAGATTACCCATATTGTCTCATGCTCGACACTCCACTGGATCATGTGGACACTGCGGTCTCTTGTTCCCCTCTTTACCACACTGGTAGCACCTGATCAGGGCACTTGAAGAAACTTCATGGCTGGTACTGCCACCCTGAGAGAAATCCTTCTGTCTCTTCCTCTTTCCAGTAGAAATAGTTCAAGTAACTGGTGCTAGACTGCCCTAGTCCACACCACTAGCTTCCCACAGGTTCCTCTCTGAAATCAGTGCCTGTTTCACAATAGCAGGTACTGAAGGATGCCTGAAAACATTCACCAACACTCGGATGTCATAAAGAATACCATCCTCAAAACATCTAGCTCTCAACATCTCATCACCCACCAGTACAGGTGCACAATGCTGATGCTCGGTGAAATGAGCAGAATAGTCCATCACCGACATAGCACCCTGCTGCAGATTCATGAACTGTCGAGCTCTATCTTCCCTCAGCATCTCTGGGAAAAAGAAGTCATACAAGACAACCTAAATATCATCCCATGCCATGTCCCTGTGATGTTCTAACTGGGTGGTAACATCCCACCAACTCTTGGTGGAATCACGCAGCATATACGTCGTGATCTTGACCCTCTTCCCTGGAGGAATCTCAAGAAGCTCGAAAATAGTCTACATCGACCCCGGCCAAGACTCCGCAGCCTGTGGTCCGCCATCCCCTGAAAACATAGGCGGATACTACTGCTAGAAGATATGAGTTAGCTCAGCCATAGATGTGGCAGCCTACGGTGATCCCTGAAAGGTCTGCATGAACATCATAAATCCTTCACGGAACTACGCCTCCATGCCTGTGTCCGGTATAACGGCTGGCGACACATCTGGCTCTGCTGGAGGATCCACTGGTAGCCCATAGACCACCATCTGCGGAATATAATCATTGCTGCTCTCCTGGAGAACAATGCATGAATGTCTTGGCGGCATAACACTACATGGTCAAAAACACGCCTGAGATTCAATATTATCAAGACTGAAAGAGAAGGAACCATAAAGGGAACAAGAGGAAAAAGGCATTTCAAGATTTGAAGAACAAGACTACACGGCGTGTATACAAACTAAAGAGCGTGTACCTGACTTCTCTTCCCCTGCTCGGGTCCTTCGACATTGCTAAGACACACGGCTCTCGTTGAACAAAACTACACGGCATGTATAATATCTACACGGTGTGTATGGTGTAATTTTCCAACTGCCTGTGTCGTTTGTGACACAACCGACTACGTGGCTTGATACAACACGGAGTGTTACACCCGCACACGACGTGTACACCATCCCATTTCCCAGCCACACGGATAAGTCCACATGGTCTGTCCATGGATAAGACTACATGGTGTGTCCCATGGGTACACGACGTGCACTAGATGAGCTTCGCCGACTTGTGCGGTTAATTACATGGTCGGACACACGGCTCACACTACATGGTGTGTTCTATAGACACTCATTGTGTATCCGAAAGGATTACACCGACCTGTGTTGTTAGTTACACGGCCAGGTCCCCAGGCCCGACTACACGGCGTGTTACATATTGGACAAAGTGTTTATGTTTTAAGGTCTCCTCCGTCCGTGTTGTTAGTTACACAGGTGAAATCTAGGTCAACACTACATGGCGTGTACATCAGGTACATTGCATGTTTTACCCAAGACGTTCCTTACCCCGTGTCACTGCCCACACAGTTTGTGACACGGGAAGAGACTACACGATGTGTACTCAGAGTACACAACATGTACTTAAAAAGTTCATTTTTTTCTTCCTAAACAGAAGGCCATACACGGCTTGTTTAAAGTACTACATGACGTGTATACTGGGTTTTCTATACAGTATGCCTCAAAAACTTCCCCAAAACCCAGAAATACCGAAAAACAACACCTAAGTGTCAAATTATGATCTGTGAGGGCCCCTAATCCCCACAAATGAAAGCTTGACATCTCATATGTGTTATAACAAAATAAATAGTCAATGAGCCACAAAATTCTGGTCAATGAGGGCCCATACTCCCCAAAGACCAATGTTTTGTGTTAATTCTATAAACATGCTCAAATAAAATAACCCTATCATGCAGTAGGTATTTTATCAAAGCAGCTATCACAACAACATGCTTTTTCTATCACAATAACTATCACAACAAAATAAAATTTCTAATGCACCTATATGACCTGGAACAATGCATGGCATGTGATTTCTAGCATGTGCTTAAATGATGCATTATATGGCATACCCTCATCTTATTGGGTAGCACATAAATAGAACCCACAGATAAAATATAACTGTACAATCACAAGTGTGTCACCCATTGGTGAAATCAAATCAACTGTAAAATTTACAAAATCAAAAGAATTGCAAAAATACAAGGTAGACTGGCTTTTCCCTATACACGGGTTAGCTACGCCCGGGAACAGCTTATTAACAACTACCGTTCATCCTATCCCTGACTATGGCTCCAAAAAGTATGTCAAAGCAAAGAACATATCTGATACAACTTTGTAACATCCTAGTTCCAGGTGCCACTCAACAGGTGCCCCGAACTCGGTTCACCACGTGACCTAAAGTGCATTTCCCAAAACGCCAGAGGCTGCCGACTAGTAGCGAGGGCCCATGTCTGATAGTGGGGAAACTATTCCCTCATTTTCAAAGTGAAGCTCAATGGAATGAAATAAAACATACATCAACAGCAGAAGTAGTAGACCATACAAAACTGAAAAAAACAACTGCAGTAGATATAACCAACCAGTATATAAATAATGGTGCAACATGCCTCAAATTCGATGAAAATTGTCAGAACATGTTACACTACAATACAATACAACTGAAGTACAGGTACAGAAAAGAAAAAAAGAATAGCCAACGACATCGCAAGCCAATGCTCGGTCCCATGCTCCTTTACACCCTAGCAGCAATCAAGTACCTGTATAAGGACCATTTCCCTTATCTACACCAGTAGAAATGTAATCTATTTGGGACGAAAATCATGACCCAACAGGGTGTGATAAATATATCTCAGTAGGTACCCACTAAAGGCCCTTACTCAACTATGTGTAAACATGCAACAACAGTGTTCAGTATTAAATGCAATTAACTAAGTAGTACTCAAAAGAAACTAACTTAACCAGTTATATTGCAATTTTAATTATTCATTTATCCATTTCATTTAGTAACACTCTATGATAATCAGCACCAAGCCCTTAGGCTAATAAAACCACACCCTCATGCTAATATAGTAAAACTCTGCCCTCAGGCTTTCCATTAGGCTATGTAGAATCTTTCCATCAGGCCTTGCCCTCAGGTAGAATAGAATATCACCCTCAGGCCAAACTGAAACGAAACACTCATTTAAATAGAATCTAGCCCTCAGATGTAATAGTAACATTGCCCTTAGGCTATACAAAATGTTCCCTCAGGCTAATATAACCGGGCTGAGCCCAACACATACACATGCAATTTATACAATTCCTCTCAAAGGAAAAGTAATGCATGAAGTAAACATGGCATACCCTCAGGTATCCTGGCCAAACGGTTAAACAGAGGAACGCACCCCAGGGGTGGCCCTGGATCCAAGAACTGATCCCAAACAACAAATTTAAAACTTTATTTAATTACCTATACAGTTCTAGGCAGTTAAAATAGCTACGGCCTTAGCCACATGACACCCCATATATGGGTTCATAGCTCAAAAACACACAAAACGCAGAACAGTTGGAAAATAAACACCAAGCCACCTACCATTAACACCAACGAACGATATAAGAGAATGTCGATTCCAGAAACGTCCAAAGATGACATAGATCTAAGTTAAAATAATTCTATCTTAAATGAAAATAACTCCCATTAGGAGAAGAATTGGAAAGAATGATTAAAGAAGACTGTAGGGATTATCTGTGCGGTTACAAGGAGATCGATGGTGCAGAAAATGTATTCCTAACGTGCGCTCGGTGGATCATCGAAGATTCGACCGTCCCTCCCAAGCTCATGTCCGGTTCTAATCCTTCCCTGTGAACATGGGAGGCTACTTCCATTTTAAGCGAAAAAAGTACACGACATGTATTTTCAAGTACAGGGCGTGTACTTCCCATTTTTTAACTGTTCCTCTAGTAGTTTCCCACCAGCGTGGCACTGTTCATCTGCTGGCATGACTACACTGTGTGTCTTCTTTAGTAAAAAACATGTTATGTCACACAACTGTCCACCACCTTACTATTTGCCTACCGACTGACTATACAGCGTGTAAATATCTACTACACGACATGTAGTTAGTTTTTACACCCTTCGTCACCGACCTGGCTACACACCCTGTGTACTCATCCCACATGGAAAAAATTACACGGTGTGTGGAAAAGAAAAAGGCATGTACTTCCAAAATTTGGGATTTTTCCCATTTTCATTATTTTCTCAAAAACACTTACGGAAAGGAGAAAAGAAGAAACTCGTACCTAAAAAAAGAACTGTGTTCTTATAATGCCTCTCCCAGACCATCTCAAGTTACATAAGTATCACTACGTTGATAGATAGATAAGAAATAAATCATAACTTCCTAATAAGCCCTGACAGGATTTCAAAACTACCTACTAACATGATGGAAAGATGCACAACCTACACCTTTGATGCCACTTTTTCATGAACTTTCCTGGATACCCTAGAACCCTGATAACTGAAAAGACATTTACATGGCTGAAAGTGCATTCCCAATCACCATCGGTTGGTGACTAGAACATAGCATCATGAAAGAAAAAAACTGGAAGAATTTTCCACATATATAGTGGAATAACATATACAAGTCAGTATGCTCAAAATATAAATCCATAGGGAGAAAAAAACTATATGAAAAACACATATAAGAAATCCCAGATACCAATCAATAAGTAGTATAAAAATAGTGTAAACATCTCACATCCCAATATACATAACACTTCATGGCTTAATGATGAAAAAATTTCATCTCTAAGTTATTCTTTTCACTTTCTTGAACATGGAAAAAGGAAATCTACAAATTCTCGAATGAAAAGGTAGGGTGTGGGATAAAATCCCAGTAAGGTCTCACCATGTGTCCCATAATAATATGTCACAAAAATTAAATAAATAATTATTTTAATTTTAAATAAAATAGGCATGGAAATACAAGATCATATTTAAAACAAATCATGCCTTTCATTTCATTTGATGGAAACATATCAAACAAAGGATTAATAATCATTTTAAATAAAATTGTTTACAAAATTTCAAAAGGAATATGCAGATCAGTTTTACATTCAATGATATATATTTCAAAATAATTCACAAATGATCAACAAGGTCATCATCCAAGAGGTACGATAGTTCTAGGCTATGTTATTCTCACATACTCATATAGTGATAATGGTAATGTGCACACACATCCCTTAGACACTTGTTAGAGAGGACTCATCAATATACTATAGAGGATAAGATGTTCTAAAAATATGTATTTTTAGATTTGTAAAGTGTTAATCCATTGTAAATGAAATTCCATCCCATTTTTTTCCTAAATAACTCACTAACTACCTAGGATTTAATTTTCTCAAGAACTAGTAAATGATGGAAAAATTATTTAAAAATAGTTTAAAATAAAATTTTTCCATTTAAAATTAAAATATATAAATATATCTTTAAAAACCAAAACATTTTTATTTATTAAATTCATTCCTTTTTTCAGGATAAAACCAATCTAAGGATCTCATGAATAAAATTTAATCTATTTTATGAAAATAAATTTCCCAAATTATTTTACAATTTTCTTAAAATTAAAACCACACACTAATTCCTTTGAATTTCGTGGTTTTACCAAATCCCCTGTCAAATAAATTAAAATCCTAAATCATATAAAATTGAGTTTTACATAATCAAATAGAAAAAAAATTTAATTTAAATCTATCAATTCGAGGTTAAATTAATTGTCCAATCTCAAACAGATCCACCTACCTCAACATGATGATCACAAATCACAATGCTCACAATAGAGAAAACAAATGAAGAACTTCATAAATAGATATATCTAAATTAAAACTAGGTTTGAAATGGAAAACAAACTAGTTTATATATCTCAAAAAATATGAAGATCTCAAAAACCCTAAGGTTAAGTGAAGAAGAGGGTGGTAGAGAAATAATTGGGTAGAAATCTTATCGGGAAGAGACCCAATGACTTTCACATTTCTTTGATGCACCGTGGAAAGGGTTTCAAGGAGACACACTGTGTCTTTGAGAGCTTCCAATTCCTAAGAAATAAATCCAAGATGAGTTGGGTCTGATCAAGAGGTAAAAGGGGGATCATGAAATTTTTAATAAATTTTCAGAAATAAAAAATTCCATGTGCACTATTTCCATGAGGGTGCTACACGGTTTGTCAACTCATGTGCTCTAACAATTCACCCCTCTAATTTGGAGAAAATTTTCTACTAAGTTGGTGAAATTTTTTTCAAACTATGCACCAAAACTAAAAACCATCAATAAATGATTTTCATTATTTTAACTAGTATGTTTCATGATTTGGGCACATCATGTGCCAACCAAACACAACCCCAGATCCTTCCAAAATATAAACTTTCTTTCCAAAAATACCAAAGATATACCATAACCAAAGCATTTTAAAAAATAGGGGTTGGAAGATAACCAAAAAATATATACAAGATGTTACAAAAATTCATTGTTATGTTCTAATAATTTCATAAAAGTCACTTTCGTTGTAAAAATAATAATTTCGATTATTCACCAAAAAATTATATTTTTAGAAAAATCCAAGAAACTCATATCAATAAAATATTTCAATGATGTATCCAAAAATATTCTTTATTTTTTTAAGTTAAAATTATAAATTTTATAAATTTAACTTTTATATAAAATGGTAAAATATAATGAAAATATGATTTTATAGGAAAAAACCTTTTTTAAAATATTAACCAACATCATTATATTTCATATTATTTATAAATTAAATCAGTATTATTGTATTATTCATATCTAATAAATTTTATTACCAATAATCCCATGTTTCTAAAAATATCATTTCTTATGAAATAGAAAGAAAATATTTAGAAAAATATATTTCTATTTATAAAATGATTGTATTAGTCATTTCAGCTATACCAATTGAATTTTATTAATATTAAATTTTTATTTTGTTTTGTTTCTATAAATTTTTCATAAAGTGGTTACTATTATTAATTCCCTCTAATTCTATATCCATGTTTCAACGGTCCAACCATGTCACATTTCATTTTATATTGGTGTTGCGTGTGGATAATGACATAAAAACATTGACTAGTTTATAGATAACCATATATCAAAATTTTATGGTGGTGTATTCACTACCCCTCAAATAAATTTCTTCCTTATTGTTTCAATTATTACCTAATAAAAAAATTATATGGGTATCTATAAGGTAGAAATGGATTGAGGTACAAACATTACTTACATAAGGAAGGATAGTAAACTCTCTTATAAATATATCTCTATATTGATTTTCTTCCCAACCATTTAAGAAAAATATCTATTATGGTTTTGTGTTAAGACCTTTTTATTTTTCCTTGATATTGTAGTCATAATTCTAGTGATAGATTATCAAAGGACCTTATGAAACATGATTCACTATTTTGGTGGTTAGTATGAATACAATTATATATAAATGGATATACATACAACACATATCTAGATCTTTTCCAAGATTCTTTTCAATTTGGAAATGGAAGTAGGTGGGTGAGGTTGAATAAAAAATTATATGAAGAATGATCTTCCTCATCTTAAGGATAATTGATATCCAAATTAATACAACTTTCATACCTTGTTGGATTATACACCTCCACCACATCATTTTATGCCCTTCCCAAAATATGCCTTTCCTATGTTTCTAGCCTCAATAGATAACTAACCATCTATTTTCTAGTATTTTTCATCATTCCTTGTGTTACCCACTTTATGAAGACCTCCTAGATAAAGGATGGTAGTGGCTGTTTAAACAATACAAAGTAAACTGACCATAATAATCCATATTAGAAAAAAATATATGGAATTATAGTACTCTTCCCCATGTCAATAAAAGGGAAAACATGATCTTTACCCATCCAAAGAAATAATATGGGTGGATAAACAATACGTTGATAATATTCCCATAATCATATTTACTAGAATGAAAACATAAATACCACCAATACTTTCCCCCATGTTAAAAAAATGCATAACATGATCATAACCCATCTAGAGAAATTAGGAGTATGGTAGAAAAATAACATATTCCCATTATAAAATATAATCATAGATGGGTGTTGACATAAATGAAAAACACCCTCACAAAATAATTCTTCAAATAGTATCACAGAAGAAGGGATGGAAAATCAAAATTTTTAATATGGTGAGTTTGATCCCCAAATATATAAATATATATATATATTTATGTTAGAGTATAAATCTTGGAACATAAACCCCATTATGGTTTATCCTTTTGAAAATTTAATGGGAAATAAAAGTGAAGACTAAAAATATAATTAAGAAATTTTTTTAGCATTGGATTTAAAGATGATATTACGAGTCACATAAAAAATTACTTTTCAAAATTTGAAGTTAAAAATCATTGAAACCTTGTAGTTTTTAAAGAAATCATCAATAATAGAGCCCTAAATGGTCATTAGTATTATCTGGGAGAAATGTGGATAGGAATACAAAACATATGAACGTGGAAGGAAAAACCATTATTAATATCTTGAAAAATACTTTTGTTTGGAAATATAATTGTAAAAAGAGTAAAAAAACATTATTTTATATAAAAATATATTTCTCCCCATGGAGTTTTATATTTTAACATACCATAAAATATTTTTTTCATCCCTCCTTTTTATTACATAACATTCCATTACATTTTACAAAAATAAGATCTTTTAAAGTTTAGGTTCATAGAAATTAGAAACATAATACATCAATTCATAAAAAAAATTCTTCTAATACAATTTAAAGGATTCATTAAAGGTTCTTCCCAATTAAAATTAATACTTCTAATATAATGGGGACATACATTAAAGGAAAGAGTGAGTAGAAGGCCTAGTAAGGGAAATCGAGGGAAATAATTTACATGTAATTTTAAGAAATATTGATAAGAACATGAATAATATAAATATGGAATGAAAAAGAGAATATTAGGCATATAATAAATAAACTTAAATGAATCATAACTTGGAAATTTGGATAAAACATTTAATTTATACATTTATAATCATATCACCATGGTACATCCCTAAGGTGTCATAAAATTAGTAAGGTTATTCACCAAGGTATCATAAAATAATATCACCAATGATTATCAATAATGTGTCATATAAATTACAAAGGTATTCACCAATGTATCATAAAACCATATAACCATGTTTTATCACTGAGGTTTTATAAAAATTACTATGGTGATTCACCAAGGTATCGTAAAAATTATCATCTCTAGAGATTAATTTCTTTACCCAATGCATTGGAGCGCTATCTAGGTTCAGACTTATTGTGTATTTATTTTCATGTGATCCAAATAAATAATAATAAAACATTCAATAAACAACCCAAAGATAATAAAAGAAGTGGGTTTCATATCAAAATCATGACATTTTAAAAAGTGCTTATAAATAAGATCATTATGTCATTCATAACCCCTAGAAAGGAAATGAGGGTTTTATGTATATAAATTATTAAATAAATAAATAATTTTTTATGTCATGATAAACACCCCTAAAAATAAAATAGTTTTGGGTATACATATAAAAAAATAAAATAATTATTTGATAAATAGAGAGATATTCTGAGATGAAAATTCTATAGCATAACTACTATGAAACTTGGATTTGGAAAACATTAAGAAGTGAGGGTAAAAGGGTATCCCATCCATAAATGAATCATAATACAATATAGGGACAAAAAAAAAATATGAACATTTTATGGAAATATTAAAGGCATACCACATAAATGATAACTTGAAAGGAAATGAGAAGTGATGAATTCCATTACGAAATTTTGCAAGCCTAATGACATCACTAAAAAATTCAAAAAATTAGTTGATTGAGAGAAAAAGGGGTATCTTTTCATTATTAACTAATATGGATTGTAAGTTGGATATGAAATTAAATATCCTAACATAAGAAAATAGAAATTAAGAAAGAATAACATTAAAGGAGTGCTTGATTAGAGAAGGGGGTAGATTCCCTTACCTTGAAATGTAACTTTTAATACTCTATGATCAGGACCTTGGAGGATTAAGTGAACCATGGGAGGACTTATAGGAAGTTAATACAATCAAAAAATCATGAAGAATGATTTTCAATGGATTTAAATGAAGGAATGGGTGGGTATTTATAGAAAAAGTGAGGGAATATTTTATTAATTTCAAAGGACACCTTATTTGTCGTATTCACAAAAACTATCAACTTGACCACATTATTTTCCCATGGTATTGGACAGTTGGGACACCTAATATCAAATTTTAATTCATTAGAGGATACTGGAATCTAATCTTACTCATTAAATCATTGTGACATAGTTATGATGTCACTAAACATACCGAAAACCCAAAAATGTATTTTTACTATTCATCGAAAATTCTATATTTTAGAAAAATACAAAATATTCACCCTAACAATTTCTCAATATGTAGAATTCAAAAATTTAGTTCATTTTATAGAATTTTTTTTGTTTTAAACTTTATTAAATAAATAAAAAACTAATACTTAACTAATAAATTTTTAAACATTTATTTACTTGTACGATGATATAATTACATCACATTACTATTTAATATGACTAAAATATATTTATACTTCCTTAGGTGATGTTACTATGTCCTTGGTAAAATTTATATTAATAAGGGTAAAATTAATTTTCCAAAGGGTCATGTTACAATTCACCAAAAAATTAATTTCATTATATTAGACTCTAAATATTTCCCTAATCACAACTATGTATGGCCATTTCTTGAAAATAATTTAACCGAAACAGTTATTTAATAAAAAAATATTTTATTAAAATTCATAAAATAAACACTATTCATCAGATAATATTCATCAAGAAAACATTGTTCAACAAAAAATACTATTAATCAAAAAAATGAAACATTTAAGAAAACTACAAAAAATTCACTGAATATTAATTTTGACATTTTTAATTCAAAAATGTTGTTTATTTAACAATAAAAATTTTCTAGGTATGTGAAATTTAACTTTTAAATAAATAAATACATATTTATTTAAAATAATTGCATAAAAAAATGAATAGTAAAATTGCATAGTGAAATTTCATACATAGAATAAAATAAAATTATTTTTCCATTTAAGTTTTAAAGGGGTGTTTTAATCCTAATATTTATTTAAAAAAATCATTATTCCATATAAATTAATATGTTATAATAATTATATCATTTTTGAAAACTACACTTTGGGTCCAAAATGATAATTTATCAAACTTGTCTCAATTTAACACATATTTTCTTAAGCCAAACTATTCTTAAATGTGTATATCACATTATTGTTTATTGTTGTACTAATTCAAAATTATGCATGATATATAATGTTCTCATGAAATAAAAGTAATTTGATGAGATTATATTGTAAAACATAATAAAATGTTTTTTAGAGGAAAGAGATCCATAAATAAAATAAGTACATTTTTTCAAGTAATTACATTCTTCCCCCCTTAATGAAATTAAGGCCGAACAATTTTCTCTTATTAGAAATTTATTACTATTAAAAAACTTATAATTATAAAATAATTTCTTCTATTAAAAAATATTATTCTTTAACAACAATTACATTTTTTATAAATCCTTCGTAATGATTTATAAAAATATTGTGATTAACCAGAATTATCTCCTAGGAGTATCAAAATAATAGTTCGAAAAGTCCAGTTGTTGTGAACTAGTTCCCATTTTAGTCTAGCACAATGCAGATTTTTGTGATTTACCCCTAGATACCTATGTTCCAGAGCCACATGTAATTTTTTGTATC
Source organism: Viscum album (assembly GCA_963277665.1). Classification (NCBI taxonomy): domain Eukaryota; kingdom Viridiplantae; phylum Streptophyta; class Magnoliopsida; order Santalales; family Viscaceae; genus Viscum; species Viscum album. The sequence goes on along the minus strand of OY728151.1, from coordinate 281,700,994 downwards.
TAGAAAAATATTTTTTGTTCAGAAACAACTTACTTAATATTTCAATAAGATACTAGGATGTTTTCTTATATTTAAATTTTTTTAAAGGGTATTTCCAAAATTTTTAAAATCCTAATTTTTATAAATAACTAATATATTTTTTGATACCAACTATAAAATACAACCTTTTTATTACATAAATTTTCATTACATTTTAAAAACAGAGGATCTTTTAAAGTTTAGTGTCTTGGAAATCAGGAACATAATACATGAAAACATAAAACATATTCTTCTAATCCAAAATAAAGGCTTCATCATAGGATTTTCTTAATTACAACTACTGTATCTCATATCCTGGGGACCAAAATCAAAGGAAAGGTTGAGCAGAAGACCCAATAAGAGAAAACAATGGAAACAATTTAAAAGTAATTTTGAGAGATATTGAAAAGAACATGGATAAAATCATTATGGAATTAAAAAGAGAATATGATGAATATAATAAATAAAAAAACCTTAATAATAATTTGGAAATGTGTTATAACTTTTAATTTAGACATTCATAAGCATATCACCAAGGTCCATCCCCAATGTGTCATAAAAATTACCAAGGTTATTCACCAAGGTATCATAAAAGAATATCACCAAGGATTATCAAAGTGGTGTCATATAAATTAACAAGTTTATTCATAAAGGTATTGTAAAAGAAAATCCCTATGGTTTATCATCAAGGTGTCAGAAAAATTACTATGGTGATTCACTATGGTATCATAAAACTTGTCTTCTCTGGAGATTAATTTCATTACCTAATGAATTGGAATGATATTAGTTATAAACCTAAATATTTATTTATTTTCATGTGATCCACATAGATCATAATCAAACATTTCATAAATAACCCAAATATAATAAAAGAAATGGGTTTCATATCAAAACCATGGAATTTTAAGAAGTGCTCAAACACATGATCATTATGTCATTCATAACCGAAGGGTTTTATGTATATAAATTCTAGAATAAAATAAATAATTTTAATGTATTGATGAAAACCTATAGAAATGAAAGAGGGTTGGGTACACATATATGGAAAATAAAATAATTTCTTGATAAAAAAGAGAGATTTTGAGACGAAAAGTTTACAGCATAACAACTATGAAACATGGTTTTGGAAAACATTAAAAAGTTAGGGGTCAAGGGTCTGACATCTATAAATAAATCATAATAATATATAGAGATATAATAAAATTAAAATAAGAACATGGTATGAAAATTTTAATGACATACCACAAAAAAGAGAACTTGAAAGGAAATGAGAAGTTGAAAAATTCCCTCATGAAATTTCGGTAGCCTAACGACGTCACTTAAAAGTTCATAAAAAGAGTTTCATGAGAGAAAAAGGGGTATCTCATAATTTTTAAATAATATGTACATTAAGGGGGATATGAAAGGAAATATCCCAAAATAATAAAATATAAACTAATAAGGAAAAACATTAAAGGAGTGGTTGAAAAGAGAAGGGTGGTAGATTCCCTTAACTTGAAGAGTAACTTCTAAAAATCTAAGATTAAGACCATGGGGTCTTACGGGCACCATTAAAGGAATCCATGGGATGTAATACCGTAATAAATTTGTAGATAATGATTTTGGAATGAAATGAAATTAATGAATGGGTGGGTATTTTTAGAAAAGTGAGAGAATATTTTATTAATTTCAATGGACACCACATTAGGGGTATTTGAAAAACCATGGGCTTTACCATGGTATTTGACCATGTTATTGGACACTTGGTACACCAAATAACATATTTTAATTCCTTAGATTCTAAAATATTTTTATTGTACCCATTAAATCATTATTACATAGTTATGATGTCATTTAACTCACCAAAAACACAAAACTGTAATTTTATTATTCATCGAAAATTCAACCCTTATAGAAAAATACAAAAAACACAACCTAACCATTTATCGATGTGTAGAATTAAAAAATGAACTCAATTTTATAAAAATTAATTTCATTTTAAATTTATTTAAAAATTTAAAATACTAATACATAACTAATAATTTTTAAAACATTTATTTACTTATATTATGATATAATTATATTACATTACCATTTAAGATGACTAAAATATATATATACTTCAATATGTGAGATTACAATTCCATTGGTCAAATTAGCATTCATAAGTGTAAAATTACTACTCCAATGGGTCAAGATATTATTAACTAAAAAAATTAAGTTGATCATATTAGACTATAAATATCTCCATGATCACAATGGTGTGTGTCCGATTTTCCAAAAATCATTTCACAAAAAAAGTTATTTGATAATATTTTTATTTACTATTCAAAAAATAAACTCTATTCATAAAATAATATTCATCAAGAAAACAATATTCATCCAATACTATTCATCAAACAATTAAAACTTCTTCGAAAACTAGAAAAAATTCACCAAATATTAATTTTGACAATTGGAATTAAAAAATGATGATTATTTAACCATAACAGTTCTCTAAGTATGAGAAATTTATCTTTTAAATATAAAATCCCATATTTATTAAACATAATAGTGGATAGAAAATGAATAGTCAAATTGCATTGTGAAATTTCATTCAAAAAAATAAAATAAAATTATTTTATCATTTAAATATTAAAAGGGGTGTTTTGATTGGACTATTTAATTAAAATAATCATTTTTCTACTTACATTAATTTTTTAAAATAATTATATCATTTCTGAAAACTAAAATTTGGGACCAAAAAGACAATTTATCAAATTTTCCTTAACTAAACCTATATTTTATTAAGCATAGATATTATTAAATGTGTATATCCCATTACTGTTTATAGTTGTACTAATTTAGATTTAGGCATGACATATAATGTTCTCATGAAATTAGAAGCAATTCAATGTGCTTTTATTGTAAAACATAATAAAATATTATTGGGAGGAAGGAGATCCATAAATAAAAGAACATTTTTTTTAGGTTATTACAATATTATTATGGGAGAACCTATGAATTTAGGAATGATGTTCTGGATGAAACAATATATGTCAACAAAAGGAGACTTGAGTTATCAATATTCCTTACAAGAAGCATACTTATGGAATTAAGAAATATTTTTAAATTTTGTATTATTTGGTATAAATTTAAATTAATAGAAAAAATATAATCCCACACAATAATATCAATTGATATAATGTACCTAACTTTTAAGTCCAAGAGGATGATCATAACTTAATGAATGAAAATTGAGTTACCTAGATGCATTACAACCGGGTAAACAATTGAGTGAAATCCATTTAATTAAAAGAGACTAATTTGATTTTTTATTTTATATTAAAACAATATGTGATAAATATATATAAATAGGAAGTGAATACACCACTCAAAGGAAAACATGGTGTATAACACAAACATATCTCTTGAAATTAATGTTTCAACCAAAGAATCCTTGAGAATTGAGACACCTTTTAATAAAAAACATTACAATAATGAGAATGTAATTGGACATAAAATACCATGATTAAAATATAAATCACTATATGACATCCCAAATAGGCTGTATATAAACCACATAAATTATTTTAAGTGCATAATACCATACATGTCTAAAAAAGAGGAATTTGATATGAAAACATTTACCTTGGTCTTGATTCTATTTTTCACTTTCACCAATAATCTGGAATAATTAAACTAAGTCATTAAATTGACAACTAAAAATCTTATCATAACCATAAATAGTTATAAATTTTATTTATGATAATTCTATAGGAATATTTTAGTTAGTTTTTACTTATTTTAATCAGCGGGTGTATGTAATTTTTATCACTTTGAACTAGTTTCAAAAAATTGGTGGTTACAAGTATTATTTTTAAAAGAACATCATTATTATATAATATAATATATTTTTATATATTTTAGAAAATATTTATAGAGTTATAATTTCATTCCATGGTAGTTCTTGTTACAAACTAAGATTATGAAATCAACAATGATTAGGTTTAACAATTTTTAACAAAAAAGGTGTTTTATCATTTAATGAGTTAAATATTGATATAAGATTACTAGAGTAAAAAACAATAATAACTTATTTATATCATATTATACCACTGAATAAGTTATCATTTTCATCCACTATATAAATTCATAATATTGTTTTTGTAGGTGGATAAAATGACTAAATCAGGAACTTACCATGATTAATGGATTTTAGTAGGTGGTTTAATTGTAATATAATTATATCATAAGAATAATAATCTCATTTTATGATTATTAGTATGATATTTTTTAATTTTAAATAATTATAACGAGGAGATAATTAATAAACATTCATTACATAGAATGAATAGATAATTTTCCTCTTAGTGCACTCATTTTATATAGCTGAATTATCAATAATCATTTATTGATCATATAATTAAAAGGATATATAAATTTTCATAAAATAACCTTAATTATATCATTAAAATTATATTTATACATTAAAAATATTTTCATGACCATCTAGGAAATGTGGTGATGAGAATAAAAATAGAAATCAATCATTCCATAGAGGTAGTAGTCCGCATATACATATGGATGATGATTTCATTTTCTATAGAAATAGGAAAGGAAGTAATATTTTTTATTATTTTAGAATAATAATAATTATATTAATATCATAAATCTTTATTAAATTTCCTATTTAAATAATCCCACTACAATTTTGAACGAAAATGATCCATGTTTTGTTGTAGAGGCAATAGTCCGCACAATGCACGAATGGAAGTTTTGATTTTCATAATTGGAAAAGGAAATTTTGAAATATTATTATTCTTGTAGAATAATAAAAAATTTTATATAACTTATTATTATGTAATTAAATATGGATTTGAAATGAAAATTTTAAAATAAAAATATAAAATAAAGAATTTAAGTAGAAATGGGTACTCACTTTGAGAACATGGATATTTCCTTAGAAGATCCCTTAGAAATGGATGGCATTGGGCAATATATTGTGAAAAAAACTGATGATAGTGAAATAGTTTTATAGAGTAATGGAATATGCTTGTGCTTCATGAGGTGAAAAAAATTTAGGAGTGACTTGATGGTGTGCTGAGAGGCCCCTTTTATATACAGTGAGAATGAGTTTTTTTAAAAATATTTCAACATAATATAAAGGCAACACATTTTAAACATATATAGTGTTTCAAATAATAGTAAATAATGAAGTTATGAACATATAAGTTTAATCCCAACCTCTTAAGCTCAATTATTGTTAATGTTTTCACATTTCAATCAATTTACCCTTTTAATTATTACTTTTAAATTTTTTTCTTTTATAAAGTAACTAATTTATACAAAAGGAATCATAATCTTTATATCTAAAAATAAAGTGGGACTTATTATATAATTTGGAACCAATGATTTTAAATTTTAAATCTATTTTAATTCATTAAATTTATAAAAAATTTAAAAATTAATTTTTAAATAAAAATTCATAATGTATTAAAAGTAGTTTTTGAGAAAATATTACTTATACTCTAAAATATCATATATGATTTTTAATATTTAATTTTTCCAAAATCAAACAATCACATAAAAAATACATATTTCATCTTATAAAAACATTTCATGAATTTAAAATTAATACTTATACAATAATAATTTCATAAAATCTATGTTATTTTTTAAAATGATAATTTGATCTCTTCACCAAAAAATCAATCTTTTTTTTAAATACCAAATATTCGTTTTATAAAAATATTACCATGTTGAATCCAAAAATAATATTTATTTTAATAAATTCAAAATCTAAATTTCATATGTTCAACTTTTAAATAAAAAGGTGAGATAGAATGATTTCTTTTTTACAAGAAAATAGATTTTTTAAAATATTAACCAACATCATTAATAGTTCCTTTTTTTAACTAATTAAATTAGTCTTCAAAAATTATTGATATGAAATATAATTTATCATCATTAATAAAAAGTTTATTTAAATTAATATTTATTTGACATATAAAGGATATACTTATTAAAAAACATTTCTATGAAAAAACGATTTCATTATTCATTTTAGCTAAAAAATTGAATTTTATTCATATTAAAAGAATAATTTATTTTATTTTGGTTAATATATCATAATTAAGTTACTCTTATTCCCTTTGTCTAATTCAAAAATTATTTTTTAATGGTCTAAAAATGTAATGGTTTTTTCTTTAGTTCAATGTTGCATGTGGAAAAAGCTATCTGACACATTTACTTATTTAAATACAATCATATTTTAAAATTTTTGGGTGTTACAATCAAACTATTCTCATCCTAAATCTTTTTAAATTAAATTATTTTCCCTTTATCAAACATTGTAAATATTAAGAACATATAAAATGTTGGTAATTATAGTTTTAAGATACCAAATTGTTGAGGAAGGTGCTCGGTAACAAAAAAATCAATTTTAGTTTCTTTGAAAGAACTAACATTCTTTTTACGAAAATTTTCAATCACCAATGGTGAGAGTTTTACTGTAACGAAAATTGAATAAAGTTATTTTATGATAAATAATTCAAAGTTTTTTATTAGCAAGATACTTTCCACTTTGGAGATAATGAAGTTATAGTTACCTCAATGGTCAGTCGAAAGGATTTTTCAAAATAAAATGTGATGATATATGGTGTTTTATATTTCCCACATGAGGTAATAAAAGACTTCAATATCTTTCTTACTTCTATTTATGAGTGTATCCCTCTTGAAATGATGATTTTTGTTTCGGAGTTCCAAATGTGGAGAAGAATGCAGTCAAGGACCATAATCCCAAACAGAAAGCTCCCCTTATGTTTATCAAATCTATAATAGTTCAGAGAGATGGTGAAATTAATAGGATTTTTTAGGATTATTCTTAAATTTATGTATTCTTGATAGGGAAACAAGACAATGTTATGAGATATATTTTATGTTACATGTGTCACATTTAGAATAAGTTTGTGAACTTATCTCCATTTTTATGGATAGTAAAAATCATTGCTAAAAATTTTGAGTCTTATTAATCTATATAATGGACTTCTATGATTTTAAAAATATTAGAGTATGAGTACCCAAGTCTAGTGGGTACTTTGGTAGTTTTTATCTAAAGAAACTTTTTCTAGTTAGAGCTAACGAGGATTTACCAATGGTTACTTCTCCAACTAAGGGGGAGAATGAAACATCAATTTTTTTTATATGAAAGAGTAGAATAAGTTGTTTCCAATCTAGCACCAAAAGATCCTCTATATTAACAATAAATTTATGATATAAGTATATTTAATGTTTTTTTCTAATGATATTAGACATGATGATTATGATATGAATGAAGAATCTGAACATGGAGATCAATCAATCCTAAATTAGAATGTGGTTCAGCCTTATAATGTTAGTGTTATCTCACCTTGAATCTATAAATATATAATTACGAAAACCCCTCAACCAAATAATTTTTTTCTAATTTTTAATACTCAATAAATAAAATCAGTGACAATCACTAATATTATAATGGTTTCTTAAGGATTATAGATAACTATCACTGTATTTTCTAGTGAACATTATCCATTTGATGTTTCTAGACCTGTTAAAGTTGAAAGGATCCTTAAAATGAAGCCTATTAGAATTTTCAAGAGTGATTTACCTAATCAAAAAGACAAATAATTAGTTTAATTTGTTGTTATTGTTGATTCAATAAGGTTTTCCTTATGAATTTTCCATTCCTTCTTGTTTTTAAAATCACAAACACCTTATCTTAATGCAAATTTGATTTTACCCTATATTTTACTTCTATAATGAAAATTTCCTTACACAAGGAAATATACCCTTACCTTGAATTCATGGTTTATATCAATATTTTTCTTAATTATAAAAGTCATATTCATATCTAAAATATCGGAATCATATAACACATAGATATGAATCATTCTGTTTTTGGATCAGAATTTCTGTTACTAACTTTTATGAAGTTATACTCCAAATTCCCTATTATGAACTTTTATGAAGTTCAAATCTGAATTATGATTATGAACTTGTATTAAGTTCTAACTATGAATTTTGATGATGAATTCTTATTACGAATTCTTATTATGAATTCTGATTACGAATTCCAATTATGAATTCTGATTACGAATTCCCATTACAAATTCTGATTATGAATTCTCATTACGAATTATGATGATGAATTCTGATTACGAATTTTCATTACAATTTATGATGATGAATTCTGATTACGAATTCTCATTGTGAATTCTGAATATGAATTCTAATTATGAATTCTCATTATGAATTCTGATAATTAATCCTAATTTTGAATTCTCATTACGAATTCTAATTGTGAAGTCTGATTACGAATTATGGATACGAAATTGTATGAAGTTCGACTCCGAAATCTTCTAATATAAAAAATATGAATATATTTCTATTATAGACTCTGAATTTTTTTTGGTTACACTCCGAATTTATTTTTGGTTAGACTCTGAACTTTTATTTGCTTACATTCCGAATATTTGAGTTCGGTTATGTAACCGTATTTATTCCTACATTTGTTCTTTTATTAAATGATGTCGTGCCTTCAGTTATCAACTATCCATTGATTGAGTGACACGTGTACAGGTCCAACTGAAATTCCAGGAAGAATATGACCATTGGAGGAGGGAGCCAACTGTTGGAGCTATGTCGATAAATAGGAGCTCATTTGAAAAGAGCACAACACTTGACAACATCTTTTACATCTATGCTTACATGTTGTTGAAGTGATTTCTATAGAGAGAGGCTCTTATAAACTCTCACGCTTCATGTAGAAAGATTGAAAATCTTGTTCAAACATTCCTTCATGCAGACTTGCTTCATGCGACTCTGATTTTTGTTGTGTACAATCATGGGATTCCGGGGATAGGAAGACAGATGTGCCGACTACCTGATAGTTTATGGATTGTGGGGATAGCAATACAGACTCTGATCTTTATATAGAGGGCTTACCCTAGTGTGAGTAAAACTGACTATCTTTAAAGTATAAATCAATGGAACTTAATCCACGGTTGTTAGATACCCTTATCTTTGGGATAAAATATTTACTACTAGTTACTAGTTTTGTTTCGAGTTTTCTATTGCATTTTGTATTGTTATAGAAAGTATAACTTTCTTATACATCCTCATACTTGTACTCTGATTATATAGGATTCTATATGCTTTATGGTAGAATCTTAGTTGCTGTAAACTTTTGTTATGTTTCATTTTTGGAATCACTTTTTCCAGAATCAGGCAAGTTATTAGAACTTAGAGGTGTTGTGAATTTTGGTTATATAAAATTTCCTTAAAGATTTTTTAAAAGTACAATTCACCCCCTCTTGTATTTGAGCATCTAATACTTATATATTCAATCCTACATTTGGTATTATAGAGTATATCATACTCACATACCATCTAACAATTGGTATCAGAGCAAGGTATCTAAAATACTTATATTCACATATAAGTTTTTCCCTTCTCAAGGTTTTCGGAATAGAATTTTTGGATTCATACTTCCAGATTCACATTTTTTAATCTATTTTTCAGAATCACATAGTTTGGATTCATTCCTTCTTAGAGATAAAATATATTTTTTCTTTCTTAGGATATTTTCTCTTCTTTACAGACTTATACCACAAACAAGTTTCTTATGCCAACAATTATCTTAAGTATGGAATGTTTAAATGTTAGTTCTATTGATAATCTAAATCCTACCAGACCTCTTGTTTTTGATGGAAATGATTATGAGTACTGGAGAGATAGGATGAAGAATTTTGTAATCAATACTGGAGTTGATAACTATCTAATACTGACTAGAGATTATAAGGTTTCAGATAAGGAATTGAGAACCTTTACGAATCAGGAGAAATCAGAATATTAATCAAATTTCAGAGTCAGAAATACATTGTTATGTTCCATTACTAGAAATATCTATAGTAAAACATATTTTTGTGAAGCTGCAAATAGTATCTGGAAGAAACTTGAAGTTACACATTTTGGTACATCTAAAGTCATAGAAATAAGAAGAGCTATGTTGAGAGTTGAATATCATAGTTTTAACTTTCCTTATGGAGAACCTATAAGCAAAGTTCTGCAAACGATTATGACTATTCTGAATATCTTAAAATCTATGGGAGAAAAAGGTTTGGATGATGATGCCCTTGTAGATAAGATCATACATATTATGACAAATGAATAGGAGTCCAAGAGGACAACTATTGATGAGAATAGTAAAGTCACTCAGATTTCCTTAGATGAGTTGTTTGGAACTCTTCTTCAACATGAAACCAGAATGAAGAGAGATACTAAAAATTTTAAGAAGAAGAATTGAAAAGGAGGATTTTCTTTTACAACCCCTTCTAAACATATAAAATCCAAGACCCCATAAAGAGTAACGAGATCAAAGACAAAGAAAGTCATTATTCAGTTAGAATCTAGTGACATAGAAATGTCTGATAATCAATTAGCTAATCTTGCTCGAAGAATAAATAAGATAAAGGAACCATTATAATAAATACAAGAAGAAAGACTATAGTGATAAGAAATACAGAGACGTTATGTGTTATGAATGTAAAAGAACAGGGCATATCATACCTGATTGTCCCTTGTCGAAAAAGAAGGAAAAGAAGGAAAGGAATTAAAAAACGAATAGGAAGAAATTATATCGATCAAAGAAGATACTTGGAGTGCTAGCTATGGAGATTCTTTAGAAAGTGAATCTTCTGAATATGATTTATCAGCACAGAATAATATGGGTTTCATTGCCACTACAAATTTTCCATGTCTTATGGCCAAGGTACGCTCTGCCGAGGCTTTAACAAATTTATCTCTTGATAAGAATTACTATTATGAAAATAGTACTTATAATGAAGATACTACATCCTCAAAAAATGAATAATTACCTTCATATGAATAATTTTCTAGATTTTCAAAGTTTTTTGAAGCAAAAAATTGTAAAATTTCTAAGAAATTATACATGAAAAATACTAGGGAAGAAATTCTTACAAAATAGATTTCAGATCTTTCTAAAGATCATAGAAATAATGAAGAGATTTTAGAAAAACTTTTTAAAGACCTTGAGAAAGAAAATAATGATAAATTATAACTTTCTAAAGATCTTAAAAATGATATGTTAGAGATAAATGTTTTTAAGAAAAATATAAATCTAAGGAAATGATTCATGAGGATAGGAATTTAGTCATCAGACTGAAATATGAAATATTTTCTCTTAAAAAGATTATTGTAAAATTTACCTCTGGGAAGGAAACTTTTGACAAGATGTATTCTGAAATTAAACCTCATAGAAACACTATTGGAGTTGGTTGTACTCACCAAAAATCAGTTTTCAAAAACAACTATTTTGTTCCTTCTAGATCCCCTTTTTCTACTATGTGTCAAAGTGGTGGGCATTGCAAGAAAAATTTCTTCTTAAATAGAGTTCAATTTATTGGGTTTCATATAGCTTATTTTTCTAAAAAAATGTGGATACCAAAAAAAATTTATGCAACAATTATGGATCCAAGAAATTTTGGATTCTGAATGTCTAATTTTTCTCCTATTTTTAGGAAAATAGGGAGAGTACCAACAAAAATACGTAGTACATGGATAGTGAATTATCCCTGGATATGACTGGTAACAAAAAATATTTTGAAAAGATTATAAAAACAAAAGGAAGAAAGGTATATTTCAGAGATAATTCTCAGGGAGAAATTATTGGTATATGTAACATCGTTCTTCTTGGAAAAACATTGATTTCAAACATTTTATTTATTAAGGGTCTTAAGAACTACCTCATTAGCATAATCCAATTATGTGATGAAGGCTACCTTGTGTGTTTTAGGAATGATAAATTCTTAGTACACAATTCCAAGGAGGAATTTATTATTTCTGCCAATAGGCAAGAGAATGTTTACAAAATAAACATAGAAGACCTTAGGAGCCAAGATTTACCTTTCCTTAGGGAAATAGAAGACCATTCTTGGTTGTGGCATAGAAGGTTAGGACACTGTAACCTTAGGAACCTATGAAAAATTTCTAAGAAAGGTTTAGTTAAGGATCTATCGGTGCTTAGATTTTATTCTCCAAATGTTTGTGACCCTTGTTAATATGTAAAGAAATATAAATCATGTTTTAAATCAGTCGGTGAAGTCTTTACTACTAATGCATTACAGTTAGTGCATATGGATCTTTTTGGTCCAACACAAATTGGAAGCATTGGAGTAAAGTATGTTGTATTTCTCTTAATTGATGACTACACTAGATTTACGTGGGTCTGTTTTCTAGCAAAACTTTCTAAAGCTTTCACTTATTTCAAAAGTTTTAGAGCCTAAGTGAAGAATGAGAAAAGACTTCAACTGAAAACTATCCATAGTGATCATAGAGGAAAATTTCAAAATTATGATTTTGAATCTTTTTTTAGTAGAAAATGTATTACTCACAACTTCTTAGCACCCAGATAACATCAAAAGAATGGTTTTTTTGAAAGAATAAATAGAATTCTTCAAGAGATAACTATAACCATGTTGAGTGAGTATTCTATAGCCAAACATTTTTGAGCTGAAGCTATATGTACTTCTTGTTATACTATAAATCGAGTCTTGATTATACCTTTTCTTAATAAATCTTTTTATGAGTAATGGAATGGTAGAAAACCTAGACTTTTATACTTTAAGGTTTTTGGTTGCAAGGTATTCATTCTGAATACTAAAGATAATCTACACAAATTCACACCAAAATATGATGAAGGAATTTTCTTCGGCTGCTCCATAACTTCTAAGGCATATAGAGTTTTCAATAAAAACACTTGTAATGTTGAAGAGACAATACATGTAAAATTTAATGAAGATGGTCCTTTTGTTTTTAAAAAACCCCAACCAACATACACAAATGTATTTTCAAAAACTGATTATCAAATTTTGATAGAAAATCTTTCTGATAAGGAAAATGTTCAAGAAGATACTTCTGAAACATTTTCCCCAGACAATTTCCTACCCAATGTTGATTAATAGGTTTTACAAAACCCAAATCAGATATTTCTGAAGAATCACCCCAATGATAGTATCATTGGTGATGTCAATCAACCTTTAAGGCCTTGAAGTTCCTTAGGAAATGAAGTAGAACATCTAGAATTTCATTCCCAATTATAACCAAAAAGAACTAATGAAGCTTTACATGATGATGATTGGATCAAAGCCATGCAATATGAAATAAATAAATCTGAAAGAAATAAAGTCTGGAACTCGGTTGAAAGACCTAAGGAAACTTCTGTTATTGGAGTAAAATGGGTCTTCAAAAATAAGTGTGATGAAAATTGAATTATTGTTAGAAATAAATCTAGATTAGTTGCTAAAGGCAATATTCAACAAGAAGGAATTGACTATGAAGAAACCTATTCTCCAGTAGCTAGACTTGAATCTATTCGTATTTTACTTCCCTTCACATCATTCTTCAATTTCAAACTTTTTCAAATGGATGTGAAATGTGTTTTTCTTAATGGTTATGTTCAAGAGGAAGTTTTTGTTTAACAACCTCCTGGATTTGAAGATAAAAAACACCCTAATAATGTTTTTAGACTCACCAGCGATTTTATGGACTTAAACAAGCCCCTCGAGCATGGTATGATAGACTTATAGGATTTTTGCTTCAAAATAACTATGTAAATGCAGATCCAACCCTTTTTTAAAGAAAGACAAGAATGATTTTTTGATTGTTCAAATTTATGTTGATGACATTATATTTGGTTCAACTCATCAATCCTTAACTAATTATTTTGTGGATCTAATGAAATTTGAGTTTGAAATGAGTATGATGGGTGAGTTAACATTTTCACAGGTTTTCAAATTTCTCAAAAACTAGATGGAATCTATATATCCCAACATAAGTATATTAAATATATTCTTAAAAATTATGGATATCAAAACACCAAGACTATGATTACTCCCATTGGTACCTCAAACACACTTGATCTTGATGAAGCTGGGAAACCAGTAGATCAAACATTTTTTATAGGTATGATAGGAAGTCTACTTTACTTGACAAATGGTCATCTATAATTAATGTTTTCATTATGCTTATGTGCAATATATCAATCCAATCCCAATGAACCTCATTTAAAGTAAGTGAAAATAATTTCTTGCTATTTAAAGTGAACCATGGATTTAGAAATATTTTATACTTCTGGAAATGATTTTTTCTTAATTTTTTTTTCAAATGCTAACTTTGGTGTATGTAGAATGGATAGATAGATTACATTCAGAACTTGTAATTTCTTAAGAGATTAATTAGTTTCTAGGTCTTACAATAAGCAACACTCAGTAGCACTTTCCACTGCTGAAGCCGAATATGTAGCAGCTAGAAGCTGTTGCGCCCAAGTGTTGTAGATTAAACACACTCAAAGACTATGGCTTGAGTTTTACTAAGAGTAAAATTTTGTGTGATTACACAAGTAACATTTCCCTTAATAAGAACCCTGCACATCACTCCCGTTCAAAGCACATCGACATTAGGCATCACTTTCTTAGAGATCGCACACAAAAAGGTGATATCATTCTTTAATTTATCACAACGCAAGATCAACTTGCTGGCATTTTCACAATATCTTTACGCTCCGATATATTTGAATACATTAAACAAAAGTTATGGATGATAACCTTAAGGTAATCTTCCTTGATTAACTTCCTATTAAACCAATATTCTTACAGTAATAAACTCCTTTTCATAGGGGGAGTACATCTGTTATTAAAGTTTTTCAAAATTTTCATAGTTTGTTTTTAAAATTTTCATACTGGAAATTTTCATAATTGAAATTTTCGTAAGGGAAATTTTCATATTGGAAATTTTCGTAATAGAAATTTTCATAATGGAAATTTTCATAATAGAAATTTTCTTAATGGGAATTTTCGTAATAGGAATTTTCATACTCATATTTTTCATAATCGAGTTTTGGTACTCAAATTTTTTGCCATAAAATTCTTTTTGATCTTAAGTTTTTCATAGTGGGTTTTTCATAGGGATTTTTTCATAGTCTTACATTCTTCAAGAAGAATATCACATATTACAAATAATCTTCCTAGCCAATCCAAAAGGTATGATTTCTTTACTTAAGTTTTCATAATCAGTTTTACTTGCTGGTATTTTCTTTTGTGTTTTAATTTTTCAGATTCGTTTCTCCTTAAATCCGAATGTGTTTCTTAAAACCTCAAAAGATCGAAATCAATATTTCCTTGAGGGTATGTTTTCAACGGTCAAATTAGATCAGAGAGTTTTTCAACTATTAGATAGGATTTGGAAGATAAAAGGTCACTTCCATCGCCTATATAAGGGAACCCTGAATTATTTCCCCACATCAGTTTTGAAACTCTCACATACTAAAGCTTTTCCACCCTTCTTAAGCCCATTCCAAATCTCTCAGATTTCCTCCAGTCCGAATGTATATGGAATATTCTTCCTAAGAAATGTCTACCACGAAGCCAATCTCAAAATGGAAAGTATACAGGGAATGGTTGGTGCATCTGAACCTTTTTAAGTACGATTCTATCATTTCTATGAATATCAAGTTAGATGGATGGGAAGATGTCTCCATATCTAAGCCAGGTAATCAAGACTTGGTGTATCCGGATTTACTCATAGAGTTTTAAGAGTCAGTGTTCTTCGTTAAAGAAGATGGAAGAGAAAAATTTTCATTCATGTCTTATGGATAACCCTACAAACATTATTATACAAAGGCAGCTAGCTTGGTGGGATTATCCCATGAAGGGGAATCAGAGTTCTGTTCCCACAAATTACCGGATGAGAAAAGAAGTTTTATAAAGGTGAAGGCTTTGTAATGTCTTGGACTTTCATAAGTCAAGACCATAAAGATTTCCCATCTATCTTCAACAACTGGATCCTTCAGCTATGGGTACAAGGATTTTTAGTACCGGGAAAAGGTGACAAAGATACCCTCAAGAAGAGTAATATATATTTCTTATATTTCTTGGTAAATATAAGGAAAATAAATTTGATGAGGCATGTTCTTATTACAATTCAGAACATCAAGAATGACAATTTAAGAGCCCAAATTATCATGTATACTTCCTTACTTTCAAAGCTGATAGTTCGGTGTCTTGAATCATTCAAGACTGCATGCAGTTCCATGTCTAAGAATTGAAAAGTTATGCTTGTTAGTGATGCAAATCTGAAAAGAATGAATATGGGATATTTTAAGGAGACAAGAGAGTTTTATGATCTTCTAGAGGAAGAGGCAGAATCCCATCCGAATGATACAGAAGAAGCTAAACCAATCAAGAAAGCTGGGAAGAAAAGAAGATTGAAGAAAGTGGAAGCTGAAGGTGAAGCTCCTAAAGCTAAGGAAGTCCAATCCGCACCTCCTAAACCCAAGAAATAAAAATATTATCAAGATGAGGTGGTTGCAAATGGAGGGAAGATAATTAATAGAGGAAAGAAGGGGAGCCACAGTTCAACTTGGACCCGGCTGAAGCTAAGTCTTTAAGGGAGAAGACTGCTAAATACCTTGAGAAGAAAAAAAGAGAGAAGAAGATGAAGAAGAAAATGTCTGAGGTTGAAGTTGTGAAATCTATTTTGAAAGCCACAAAATTAGATTCTTAGAATATTCCAGTGCCAGAAACTTTCCCAGTCGATCCATTACCTAAGACTCCAGGGAAGAATTTCATCACTCTACAAAAAACTAAAGAGAAAGAAGTTGTTGAAGAAGTGGAATAGGTAGAAGTAGAAGAATAAGAATAATTAGTAGAATAATAAAGTGGTGATATAGATGATCTGATTAATAAAGTTGAAGAATATCAAGATAATGCAAACCCATCAGAGAAATTATCACTCAGAACATCTGAGGTCGAGTCCTCAAAGCTTGTCACTCCTGGAAAGGAAGAAGAGAAAGATGGAAAGAAAGATGAAAACAAGGAAGAAGAAGAAGTAAATGAATTATCTAAGGAAGAAAGTAATGAAAAACACTTTATTGAGGAAGGTTGAGAAAAATAAAAAATTGATGAAGATAGAGTTGTACAATTATCTGATAGCAAGCATAAATATCATGATGAGAAAGTCATACTGAAGATTGATAAGGGGAAGCAAGTGATTGTTGATACTCAAAGAAAATATATAGTGAAGAAGAAGTAAGTTGAAGGAACATCAATAAGAAAGCCTGTTGAGCTTGAAAAACCAATCTCACCATGTAATATCTTGGATTCGGAGTCATATTCAATTGTTCATGATTTTGTGGAGCAATCTTTGAAGAAGCTATTCGGTTCCATTCCAACTTTCACAAGCATAGATTCTAGGTGCCAGATGCTCCAACACACTCTTAATCAGAAATCAGATTCGGTGTCAATAGTGATGGACAGGTTTGTTAAGATTGAATCTGATTTTAAAACATTTCTTATAGGCTACGAAGCTCACTGGAAGTCATGCAAGAAGATAACTAGCTGGTCAAAGAGATCAATTCAAGAAATGAGTAAGCTTGGTGAATTTAAAGATGGAGTAAAGGAAGTTTTTGATATAGAATATGGAAGGATAAAAGATCTTACAACTAGTTTTGAAGAAACGATGAACCTAGAGAAAAATACTCAGAATCAAAATGTAAAGGATCTGAATGGGAAGCTTAACTGTGTTGCTCAAAGATGGAAGGGGGAAAGAGATCTCCGGATTGAGATCGAAGAGATGCTTGTAAGGCAGGATGAAGTTCTTAAGTCTTAGTATGAGGCTATGAAGGCACAAGATGATATGATTAAAGCCATAGAAAAGAAATCAGAGGAGGATCACAAAGAGTTAAAGAAGCTAAAAACCTTTCTGAAGAAGTTAATACCCAAGGAAAAAAGAAGACAAATAGACCTAATCTGATATTTTGTTGTAATGTATTTCCTTGTAATTTTTTTTCAATCTTAATGAAATTATGGTTTCTTTTCATTTGTGTTATTTTGTAGTAATATTTTAGGTACCATATTGTTTTCCATTCCCTCAAACTCTTTCTGAAAATCACAAATGGGGAGAAGGAAAAATTATTCTAAAAACAAATAGAAGGAAAAAAGATTTATAAGTATAGAAGAAGTATCCCTAAGTAAGGGGAATTATATCTAAGTGGGAGTGCTCATTATGAAAAATACCATATTTATAATGAAAATCCCATTCCAGAAGTCTATAATACGATCCTTAGTGTTCCAAAGCCTAAGGGGGAGTTAGTCATATTCACCATTGTCCATGAACAAAAAGAGATAAGCTTTATTTCAAAGTCTAGAAAATATTTTTCTAAGTCCTTATACTATTTTTTGGAAGGATGTTTTTTCTTTTCAAAAAGGGGGAGATTGTTGGGTTAATAAGGTTTTCCTTATAAATTTTCCATTCTGTATTTTTTTTGAAAATCACAAACACCTTATCTTAAAGAAAATCTGATTTTACCCTATATTTTACTTCTATAAGGAAAAATTCTTTACCCAAGGAAATATACACTTACCTAGACTTCATTGTTCATATCAATATTTTTCATAAGTATAAAATTCAGATTCATATCTAAAATATCAGAATCATATAATACATAGATATAAAGCATTCTGTTTTTTGATCTGAATTCTTGTTACGAACTTTTATGATGCTCTACTCCAAATTCCCTCTTATGAACTTTTATTATGTTCAACTCTGAATTCTGATTACGAACTTGTATAAATTTCTAACCACGAATTCTGATGATGAATTCTGATTATGAATTCTGATTATGAATTCTCATTACGAATTCTCATTACGAATTATAATGATGAATTCTGATTACGAATTCTCATTACGAAATCTGAAGATGAATTATTTTTAAGAATTCTCATTACGAATTCAGAGGATGAATTCTGATTACGAATTCTCATTACAAATTCTGATAATTAATTCTAATTACAAGTTCTCATTATGAATTCTGATGATGAATTCTGATTATGAATTCTCATTATGAATTCTGATTATGAATTCTGATTACACTTTATGGATATGAACTTTTATGAAGTTTGACTCCCAATTCTTCTAATAAACAGAATCTGAATATCCTTGTATTATAGACTCTAAATTTATTTTTGGTTAGACTTTGAATTTATTTTTGGTTAGACTCCGAACATCTATTTAATTAAATTCCGAATATTTGAGGTTGGTTATGTAACCATATTTATTCCTACACTTGTTCTTTTATAAAATTATGTCGCGTCTTCAGTTATCAACTAACCATTGTTTGAGTGACACATGTACAAGTCCCTCCGAAATTCAAGGAAGAATATGACCGTTGGAGGAGGGAGTCAACCGTTGGAGATATGCCTATAAATAGAAGCTAATTTAAAAAGAGCACAACACGTGACAACATCTTTGACATCTGTGATTACATGGTGTTGAAGTGATTTCTAGAGAGAGAGTCTCTTATAAACTCTCACACATTGTGCAGAAAGTTTGAACAGCATGTTCAAACTTTTCTTCGTGCAGACTTTCTTCGTGCGACTCCAATTGTTTCTGTGAACAATAGAGGGCTTCCGGGGATAGGAAGATAGAGGTACCGACTACCTGATAGTTGAGGGCTTGTGGGGATAGCAAGACAGACATTGATCTTCGTATCGAGGGCTAACCCTGGTGTGGGTAAGACAGACTTTCTTTAAGAATAAATCTAGGGAACTTTATCCAAGGTTGTTGGATACCCTTCTCTTTGGGTTAAAATATTTACTACATGTTACTAGTTTTGTTTGAAGTTTTACTTTGCATTTTGTATTGTTAAGGAATGTATTACTTTCCTATACTTCCTTATACTTGTACTCTGATTATATAGGATTCTATACTATTTAAGGTAGAATCTTAGTTGTTGTAAACTTTTGTTAAGTTTCATTTCTGGAATCACTTTTCCAGAATTAAGCAAGTTATTAGAACCTAGAGGTGTTGTGAATTTTGGTAATGTAAAATTAATTTAAGGATTTTCTAAAAGTAAAATTCACCCCCTCTTGTATTTGAGCATCTCATTCTTATATATTTGATCCTACATTTGGTCTTATAGAGTATATCATAATCACATACCATCTCACAATTACATTATTTTATAATAGGAAAAGAAAATATTTTTGGATAAACCCTCTCATATAGAATAAAATAGTGAAGTTACATCCCCTGTTGAAGAAGAATCTGAGTGAAGTATATCTGATGTGAACACCAAAGAAGTTATAAAATATTACGAATATATATTGTAAAATTTTGATTAGATGATAATTTAAGTTATTACTTTGAAAGATATATTCACTAAATCTAGATCAAAATTAAAACTCTTAGGGAGTATTCAATCGTGAAAGATAATATAGATTCATTGAAGAAGATGATGACATAAAATTTTTGTATATCAAAAGGATTCAAATGGATCAAACAACTATAGCCTCTATGATAAGATTTCAAAGGTTTGAAAAGAATAAAATAATCGAATTTTTATTCCTCTAAGGATCCAAATATACTAGACCAATTAATAAATATTTTAATGATCAAGTTTATGTTGAAGATATATTTGAAGCAGTTTCTCCTACTCATGATACTATGATAGAAAGGATTTCATATATGCAGTGTGATTTCATTTCATAAATAAATTTGTTAGTTGTTATAAAATAATTTTCTTATATCATATGAATAATTCCTAGTTTTACAATAATCAGTCTTTAATGTTTTGATAATATACAAAAAGAGTTGGGAAGTTTTTTTTACGAGAATGTTTCTTTAGTGAAGGAGATGTCATCCAAGGCCATGAAGTTCATACAATTTATTAATTCTAGCCTTAGATAAATGGTTTGTTCCCAATCCAAAAAAATTTCTTACATGGAGGATAATCTCGTGAAAATTCACACATTGGTTTCCATGAATAATTTTTCTAAATCTTCCTCATCCAAAGAAGTTCCATTTGTTAAGCTGATGGAGAGATGAGCTACTTGTAAGGGAAAGATATTTTCCATATTTTTACTGCTCATGTCATTCCACTAGTATTTTCCCTAAAATATAGAAATTATAGTCTCTTAAATATGTATATAATCATGTTGAAGTATGATATTTATAGTTTCATTGGAACCCTTAACCAGAAATCATTGATTGGATTTACTAATTTTTTGTAATTATATCATAGTAAGATACTAAATGAAATCAATATATGTTCAAATGGACTCTTTCATTTTCATGGAATAAATTATATTTGACCTTTAATTCTATGTTTTCATATTTACTCTTTACAACACCTGAAGAATATTGTTTATACCACTATAATCTTTGAAAAGGAAAATTAGAAGACCCTTACGAAAGCCTTAACACCTAATGCTACTCTTTCTACCTCGTAAAATAATATTTTAAATCATATAAATAAGTATGAAATGAAAAAATATAGTTAATATTTTCGTGGAATTAAAAATTGTACCAAAAAAATAGTTTCACATAGTATAACTGGAATTAGAGATAAAATCGGTTCTTATGTACTTATTTGTAATCTATGTATAGAGAGTGATATTTTTCCTCTGACTACCACTTCCATACCACCTAAAAAGCCTCATTCGTCCAAGAAAATTTTTCTTCGAATTATATATATATTTATATTCTATTTTACCAATGTTTTTATTTATAATTTATTTCAAAAAAATTTCCATTACATTAGTTATTTTCATCATCTCATTTATTAAATGTTTACTTTTTTGTTTCCATGAAAATCCTTATTATTTGTAGTTATTTATATTAAAATCATTTATACTTGTTAATTTTCTATAATGAATGTGTTTTATCTTTCATTTTTACCATCCATTTTTTTCTCAAAAAAGTGTTAGTATTTTAGGAAGTATTTATGATATAATTTTTTTTTGTTTTAAAGATTTTCCACTAACAAATATTGATGATCTTATTGGTTGTTTATTTTATGTGTTTTTTATCACTAAAAAGGGATTATTTTTAGATAGACTTATATTTTTCTTCTATACCTTATAAACTCATCTATATTTTGATTCTCACTAAAATACTATTTTGTTTTACCGATATGTTTCTCTTAAGTGTTTCCGGATCATATCTAATTTTTATTAAAATATTATAAGATCTTTTGAACTCTATAAGTTTTCATAAAAAAATCTATAAGTGCTTTCTATAGTGTGATAAACAATTACCTTATGGATAGTCTCATCGCTTCTGAAATAATTCAGATTTTGTTAAAGGAGTCTATCTTTTCAAAGACAAATATAATTACATTACCTTACAGTGTACGTATGTTATCTTATTTAGTAAATGAATTACCTTACATAAAAGATTCATTCCTAGAAATATATATATAATTAATATTCATCCATTTCATTTATATTATGTAGATATCAATTTATCTTATGAAAAGAAACTTCAGAAGTAAATTATCTTAAGAACCAATAAAGTCAAAGGGTTGATAAATCATGTATCTTATAGAAGCTCTTTTATCGTACATCAATGTAGTTATCTTATGATAATAATACTACCAGATCATTTATCTTATAAAAGTTAATTTTTCTTTTGAAGGATTTACGTTTAATGATTAGTTTTAGAGACAATCACTACTATTACAAAATCTCGGAGAAATATAACTTATTATTTTATTTACATCAATAAATAAGATGTCCAAATAAAGAAATACTAATTAAATAAAGAACCTATTTCCATGAATGAAATTTTTTGATGGAGATAAAATAAACTACATCTCACTACCTTTTTTTTAAAATACTTAGAGAATAATTAAAAAGGATAATTATTTTTTCTCCACTATTTCCTTTAAAAAATGCGTTGAGTTCAAATTTAAAAAGAGAATCTATAAAAGATGAACGACAATATATGGGTGAAGATGTTATTTTTATCAACCATTCAAGATCAATATTTCTAAATGTCTAATACTTGATAATCTATTTTTTCATTTCCTTCATCATCTATCCTATAAAATCAAAGATCCTCCAAAGATACTCTTTGAATATATTCTTTTTCTATGGATGTTTTTTCAGTATCTTTCAGTTTCAACATGATATTAAATCCTAAACCTATATTATTCGATTCTTTTATTTTTTACAATATTTTCAATAACTATTTCATGTGTGATAATACCATATCAGGTCTTGTCAAGGGAGATCGTAGTTGAAGTCTCTTGGACCACTGTACCAAGTGACAACTACACGCACTTAGCTAAGCATCCCATAGAAAATGGGTTGGTCTAGTGAAAATTACTAAAATCAATGATTAGAGTGATGTTGGAGTGGATAAGGGGATATTTTTGGACAAAAAGACTATAAATTATATAAATTTTGTATTGTGTATTACTATTATTATTTCCACTATTTATTTGTGCCAGTTTCTACGATGCTTTCGCCGGGGCATGCACATCCGTATGTGGGGAGGACACACTACTTGTTACCCCGCATTCCCACTTTTCAAATACGGGCGACATCCGTACCTTGTTCAGGGATGTCTGCTCCTTGATCGAAACCGGGATTATGGGATGTCAGTTCTTCCTTTCGTGGATTCCTCCTCAGAGCTCATCACCTAGTCCAGGTCTCCCTCATATATTTAAGACGGGTTCATGAAGCTCATTCCTGACACCATATCTACATGGATGCCAGTTAATTATGCTGCTTCCATCAAGCCGCTCCAAGGGGTCTTTTCAGGGTAGCAACCTTCGGTGAGGAGAATGGTCACGTTGGGGCGTCGTTGGCATATCTGTCTTTGGTCCCTCGTCACAGGGCTTCTCGAGGGCGCGGATGCCTGAGGCATCCCACATCAAACACGGGGAATGTGTACCATCTGAGGTTTTCCTCAGCTTCCCATGTTTAACATGGGGTATGTCGCGAGTTTAATGTCTTGCAGAGACAGATCGGGTTGGATGACCCCTAGGGGGGAACACCGATGTTGGGGCCAGCACATGGGCGGCTTCACGGATGCATGGAGTGGGATGGGGTGGCATGACCTCACCGGGATGTGGCGGCCCGGGTAAGGGTCAGGATGGATGGTGGAGTGAGACATGGGGATTACGTTCTAAGACAGCCCAAGAGGGGGGATACAGTTTAACGTCGTGCAGGATGAGATACAGTTTAATTTCATGTGGGACAGAATAGAGTTTAACGTCATGCGGGACGGGATACAGTTTAACGTCATGCGGGATGAGATACTGTTTAACATCATGCAGGACGAGATGTTTGTGTCTTATTCTCTGAGGCGGCCCAAGGTGGTTAGGGAACCGACATGGAGAGGTCAGGACGACCGGGTGGTGGGATTGAACCTCGTGGAGGCTTCCTACATACCATGCGTTAGCACGGATCAATGTCCACATAGTTCGCCGGGATGGGGCTTACGCTCTGGGGCGGCCCAAGAGGATGTCATGGTCGATGCACGCTCTAATCCCACGTGAGTCATGCTCGGTGTGGGAAACAAGAGGTAGCAAAGACCAGACGATCACGTCGTGAAGGGTGCATCCTTGAGAAGCGGAATGGGGCTTACGCGTTGAGCGGCCCAAAGAGGAAACAGGGGCTTACACGTGGTTAGCGGCCCTTGGTGTCGGGGCTTACTCCAGGGTGGCGGCCCATGGTGCGACAAATCACAGTGGGAAAAAGATTCCACTGGCCTTGGCAGGGGGGGGGTACGGAGATGCATGGGTGCAATCATCCGCAAGAGAGGCTAGGGGCTTACGCTCTGAGGCAGCCCTTCCCCCACAGACAAACACCGCTCCGACAAGGAGGATCTCATTCCATGCGAGGAAGAGTCAATTCCCGTTGAGACGAGTGGGCATAAAAAATGTCTGAGCTAGGGGGGACCCTGCGTGCGAAGCATGAGGTCGGACCACAGTTTAACGTCTTGTGTTAAAGATGAGGTGCTTAGTAGTTTAACGTCCTGCAGCTTGGACAAGGTGGGTTTGCTCCACACCCCTAGGTCTTACATGCCCAACTCCCTCTACCCTTTGTTGGAGGGAAGGCATGGGCAAGGCCATAATGAAGGGGGTCGCAGGGAAAACCACCGAGGGGTCCATGTTAGCGTGGCTATGCAAAAAATCAATAGCCATTAGTGTGCCTATGCAGATAAGCATAAGGCAAAGCAACACAAAGGGAAATATGGCCCAAGGGACCTTGAGGTTACATCTCACGAGCCTGGAAGGCCGTATGGGAAAACCACACATGGCACGCACGCCCGACAGGGGAGACATCAGGTGCCGGTGCAGGGGGGCAGCCAAGGGGCGTCAAGGTGAAGGGTCCTGGGCTTTGCGCACAAAAAAGATGGTTTGCACGTAAAACACCAGGACGACGCGCAATTGGAGCAAGGGAATTGCGCACGGAGAGGGAACTACACGCAGGGTTTTGCGTGCACGACAGGGTATTGCACGCACGAGACACGGATTGTGCGCAATGCTGGAACCCTGGGGAGGGGGAAAATTCACTGAAGCTAGTGGAGATGCGCGCAAAGGCGAACTCCAGGGCAAGGGTGCGTGAAATGAGGGATTACCTGGAAGTCATCTTGCGCGCAGGGGGGGACGAATTTCATGCACAAGAGTCGCTTCGGATTCCTCAACCCCCAAACCGTTCGGGGTCACCTTCTATTTATATGCGACCTCCTGCGTGGAATCTAGCCAGGGCGCGAAATTCTTCGCGCTGAGCGCAGCCGGCGCGCAAAAACTCGCCGCGCAGAACCGGGGCGCGCAAAGATTGCGAGCCTCATCGGCTCAATTCCGCGAAACCCGGTGATTATACGCGCCCAGAACAATTTTTCACGCGGATCCTCCTTTATTCCGCGCACCACATCTCGGGCATCCGGATCGGGCCTCTGATTTCGAATATGACTTCGCTTCGTCATTTCGAAACTTCCTCCAAGAGTTACGGTATTTTTTCAGCATCAACAAATGCCCCCCTTGGAATTGGATCGGTGAGAGGTCGCAACGATCGGATTCCAAGGGAAATGCCGAAACGCCGAAGTGCTGAGTCTCTTGGTCAAGTTGCATGCAAAATTCTGATGGGGTGCGCAAATCCTACGGACGCGCGCGGAATCCTCTTTCCGCGCGGTGAGGAACCCTAGCCTAGCCTATAAAAAGGGGCACTGGGTCCCAAATCCGTACTTCCGCTTTTTCCGCACGATGTCGCCCGGAGAAGGTGACAGTGACGAGGAGCTAGAGGGGGAGGAGGAAACCAGAGAGGACGAAGGCAAGGGAGAAGACGAAGAAGAAGAGCCTGAAGGTGAGGGGTTGCAAGGGGCGACCTACCAAAGGAGTCTCCGAGAGAGCGGCGAGATTGATGACTCTGATCTCGACATAACCAAGATTCTCGAGGTTTGTCTTTGTCTTCATTCATTTCCCTTATTCATCCATTCTCTTTTCCAACTTCGAACACACATCCCCATCCTACTCAGGAGCAGTTGAGCATTGGACGTGCGCCCCCACCAGAGGAGGGAGAAGAGGAACCAGTGGGAAATGATGGGGATCCGACACCCATCCTTGAATTAACTAGCACAGAGGGGTCTCCCCTTACGGTGGATCCTGTAGTGGCCGAAACACTGGGGACCGATGCTCTATATTCCTGTAAGTCTCATGCTTCACTACTTGCGCTTGGTGGTAAAAGATCCCGTCTGACAAGCGTATGCCTTGTGCAGTGATCTCAACACTGGAGGCACATCATGCTGCGGAGCCCAGGCCGTCTGCGAGTGGACCAGCAGCGGACATACCACCTCGTTCAGAACATGATCCCTGCACTAAGTCGGCCCCGACAATTGATGAACAGGGGGCGGCGAACACCAGCGGCGCTGTTCCTTAGACGAGGTCGAAAGATTGTGGAGGCATCATTGCTGATGGGGCGAGAGAAGAAGGTCACCCAGATGTCGAGGATTCTATTCCTCACAAAGGTGTCCCTATGGCAGATCCTACTGCTGATCTACTGGCGGCCTTCCCCATATACCGACCTACTGACCCTGAGGAGATAGATGACTCAGACTCAGAGGCAGCCGAGGAGAGCCGGATGACACGGCGCAAAGGGTGGAAGTGTATCCAGTGCTTCCTCAGGAAGCCCCAGTCGTATTGGCTGAGGAGGATGGGATCACATCAGACCTGGCTGCGCTTCTTGTGCACTGGAGGGGCTGACGCTCAGCGTCTTCATCTGATAGTCTGTGATTACATGGCTAAGAAGATACACGAGAGCAGCCGGTGCACCAACATTTCCCAGTGCCGGGAAGGATCGGCGAGTGCTCAAGCGCTGCTGAGGGTGGATCAAGAAGTCCGAAAACTCGAAGGGCAGGCGGCAGATAAGGAGGCCTTCATCACAGCATGATCTGAGCTCGTGGAGAAACTGACGGCCCAGCTGGCTGATGCGCAGGAACAGATGGTGGAGGTGAGTCACCAGATGACCATACTTAAAACCGAGCGGGCGCAGGCACATGCTAGGGCTGGCGAGCTGTGCTCTATGGTAGCTGATGAGGAGAGAGTCTTCAAAGAGCGAGAAGCGGTCCTAGAGGCTACCAGCCAAAGGGTAACAGCACTGGAAAGATCGCTTCAGCACGCTGATCCCTAAGGGCTTTGTTTTTTCAATCTCATGAACTTTCTGCTTGAACTGCTCATCATCTCAATCCAATATGTGGCCAAATCCATTCATTTATACCCTTGGTTTAATGCGCTCAACCATAGTTTCGAAACGAATAACAACTCATCCCTAGGCTCCTGTGGGTCATGCCCAAAGCATGAAGTAGAAGATGCTTGTACCATCATTTTTTTCAACTGTGGGGCATTGACCAAGCTTCAAGCATCCAAAATTGGTCCTGGAATTCTGAGGATACCCCAGGCCGATTGATGTGTCGACTTCTCAATGTGCTCTAACACACAAGCAGGGCGATGCCGGGGGCATTGAGATCAATTCGAACACAGGGGGATGGAGAGGAAGGATGAATCATGCTGCCCAAATTCGGAACCCAATGGGGCACAACCAAAGAGGATAACTGTCAACCGTGGTGGAAACAAAACACCCATATCATGTTGGCCTGGAATGGGGATAATAAATGAGGGCAGACCGCTGACCATGTTTGCAACACGAGGCCAGACTCAAATATTGTCGGTCGGTTTTTCGGAACGTTGGCCCGGGACAATAGGCAGACCATATGTCTGTCATCCATATTGTTAGGGGGTCCCGTCAAACTTGACCAGTATTTCGGAACGTTGGCCCAGGATAGTAGGAGGACCATAGGTCAAGCATCCATACTGTTAGGGGGTCCCGTCAAACATGACCAGTCCTTCGGAACGTTGGCCCAGTACAGTAGGCGGACCATAGGTCGAGCATCCATACTGTTAGGGGGTCCCGTAAAACATGAAAGGAAATGAGGATCCGAATAAGGGGGGACAAAAAGCATGGAAGGTGGAGTGGTGGTTTGTTCGAACAGATTCCAACACTCCCGAAATTGCGCCACCATGGCGAAGGCGCATTAGGCGGACATACCGACATGATCATGGGTCGTCCCAATTTCCAGGAAGGACCTATTTGGTGAGAGAACTACCCCTTCCCATTATTACCATGGGGCATCCCAAACCTGCTTGGGGTAGATGTCCTGATTACACCACTTCCCATGAAGTCAGGCCGAGGGGCCGACAATAAAGAAGGACGGGGTTCAGTAATCCCTGCGGCTGGACCCAAGACAAAATGTCTGGGTGGTCCTACGTATCTCATTAGGATGAGAATCAAGCCACACGTAGTTCTTGAAACAGAGTTTAACATCATGTTGGATGAAACAGAGTTTAAAATCATGTTGGACGAAATACATTTTAACGTCATGTTGGACAAAATATAGTTTAACATCATGCGGGACGGAATACAGTTTAACGTCATGCGAGACGGAATACAGTTTAACGTCATGTTGGAAGAACTATGGATCTTAGTTTTAGGTCTTAGAGCTTGGACCAAGAGGATCTTAGTTTTAGGTCTTAGATCTTGGACCGTGAATGGGAAAGGGGAGAAACAGACACATGGAAAGGCGGTTACCAAACCCGACGTAAATGAGAACCTAAGCCCTACATACCATGTTCTCTCCGGGGAAATGCTCGATTCGAGGGACCAAACACGAAGGTAGGCTGGGCCCGCGGGGAAGTGCCCTAGGTTCTCCTACGTATCTCATAAGGATGAGAATCAAGCCATACATAGTTCTGGAAGGTGACATGGTAAGATACCAGTGCTAGGGGAAAAGGAGAGTGCGGGTGTGGCCCTTGAACTAAAAGAAGCGGAATTTGTTAAATCCTATTTGTCCTTTAAGGTGAGTTGTTTTTTTTGTGAAGTGACAGAACTAGAGTAGTAGGTCGTGGTGTTGACACAAGCATCAATCCGTGATAGGCATTGAAAAATGGTATGGCACAAGACCAATACCCAACGTGATGTCCTCTACAACGAGGTCATCAAAATGCAGTGCCGTTTTTCGTCTTGCGACTAGGATGATAATGTCACAGTTTAGGGTCGTGTGATAGGACCAGCAACATAGTTTAAGGTCATATGGTTCGGACCAAAAACACAATTTAAGGTCGTATGGTTTAGACCAGCACACAGTTTAAGGTCATATGGTTTGGACCGACAACACAGTTTAAGTTCGTATGGTTTGGACCAACAACACAGTTTAAGGTCGTATGGTTTGGACCGGCACACAGTTTAATATCGTATGGTTTGGACCAACAACACAGTTTATGGTCGTATGGTTTGGACCAAAAAAATAGTTTAAGGTCATATGGTTTGGACTGGAACACAGTTTAAGGTCATATGGTTTGGACCGGCACACAGTTTAAGGTCATATGGTTTGGACCCGCAACACAGTTTAAGGTCGTAAGGTTTGGACCGTCTGAGAGGGGAGCCTCGGGCCAAAGGGTCATACGAGGGTTCAACAATCAGGGAGGAAAGATACGCTAGCTCCCAGCTATGCTAGGCCTGAAACTCAATGTCTAGGAGACCCCTCGTTCCCCATGGGGATGAGGGGTCAAGCTGCACGCAACCTGTAAAGAAGAGACCCAAGCACATACTCTAGCGCTCAGATCGCTGGAGCCTTGAGAGGCACCGTTACACAGCTCGGTCTGTCTGATGTATGGGGGTGTACTGAGGGTTAGTATAAGGAGTGTCGAGATTCCACCTTGACATAGTGGGGTGGAACATGACATGAACCATGCCACCAACATTCAGGGCCCGGGGAAACCAGCGTGACGACTGAGGATTACTGCTGACCATGTTCGCAACACAGCATCTTGTCGTGTCAGCCATGGGGACCAACAAATGAGCATTAACTGCTGACCATGTTCACAATGTGGGATTTTTATCAAATTGTTGTCTGAAACCCTCGGGGGCGTTGGACCATGATGGTAGGAGAGCCCTTGGGCGTTGTATCCAGGCCGTTTGTGGGGGTCCCTCCGGGTGTGAAGGATGAAGGGGGCCCGAATGAAGGGGAACGCGAAGCTTGGAAAGTGGATGGAACTTGCCTAAGTCAAATCTGGCACTCCATGTTCTAGACCAGAGTGCCTTGAGCACATCAGCAGACCACTGGAAAGGGTCAGAGGGCTCAGTCTGAGAGCGGCCAAAAGATGGCAGATCCCCAGGCAAAAGAGGGGGCGTAATGCCAAACACCCTGGGAACCAGGAGATCATGGGATATCCTAAGAGATGGGGATGGAACTGACATCTAGGTGTTCAGTCGGTCCTACGTATCCCATAAGGATGGGAATCAAGCCACACGTAGTTCTTGAAAGCATCTTTAAATGCCATTGGACAGAGGAGGGCTAAATCCTGAGGATAGGGTGCGCGTGGTGCAGCTATTGAAAACCCGACGTGAATGGGGACATGATCTCACACCACGCCACGCGATCCTGTGGTCAAGGTCCCAAAGGAGAAACAGATGTGACAACGGACCTCAAGATGGACCCAAAGATGAATGGTCTGGGCGTTCCTACGTATCCCATTAAGATGGGAATCAAGCTAGACGTAGTTCTGGAAATACGGTTTAACGTCATGTTGGACGAAATATGGATCTTAGTTTTAGGTCTTAGAGCTCGGACCAAGAGGATCTTAGTTTTAGGTCTTAGAAATCGGACAAAAAGGATCTTAGTTTTAGGTCTTAGAACTCGGACCAAAAGGATCTTAGTTTTATGTCTTAGAACTCGGACCAAAAGGATCTTAGTTTTAGGTCATAGAACTCGGACCAAAAGTATCCGAGTTTTAGGTCTTAGAACTCAGACCAAAAGGATCTTAGTTTTAGGTCATAGATCTCTGACCAAGAGGATCTTAGTTATAGGTCTTAGAGCTTGGAACAAGAGGATCTTAGTTTTAGGTCTTAGAACTGGGACCAAAAGGTTCTTTGTTTTTGGTCTTAGAACTCGGACCAAAAGGATCTCAGTTTTAGGTCTTAGAACTCGGACCAAAAGAATATTAGTTTTAGGTCTTAGAACATGGACCATAAGGATCTTAGTTTTATGTCTTAGAACACTGACCATGAAAAGGGAAGAACCAAAAGAGGATCTTAGTTTTAGGTCTTAGAGCTCGGACCAAAAGGATCTTAGTTTTAGGTCTTAGACCTTGGACCAAAAGGATCTTAGTTTTAGGTCTTAGAGCTCACACCAAGAGGATCTTAGTTTTAGGTCTTATAACTCGGACGAAGAGGATATTAGTTTTAGGTATTAGAACTCGGACCAAAAGGATCTTAGTTTTAGGTCTTAGAGCTCGGACCAAGTGGATCTTAGTTTTTGGTCTTAGAACTCGGACCAAAAGGATCTTAGTTTTAGGTCATAGAACTCGGACCATGAAAAGGGCAGAACCAAAAGAGGATTGTAGTTTTAGGTCTTAGAGCTCGGACCATGGATCCCAGATGTAGGGAAGAGTGTAGTTTAAGGTCGTGCTGGACTATAAAGTTTAAGGTCCTACAGGACCATACATTTTAAGGTCATGCAGGGCCATACAGTTTAAGGTCGTGCAGGACCATACAGTTTAAGGTCATGCAGGACCATACAGTTTAAGGTCATATAGGACCATACAGTTTAAGGTCATGCAGGACCGTACAGTTTAAGGTCATGCAGGACCGTACAGTTTAAGGTCATGCAGGACCGTACAGTTTAAGGTCATGAAGGACCATACAGTTTAAGGTCATGCAGGACCGCGGTGGTTAGGAAAAGTACTTCTTGAGGAACCTGGCGTTGGTGGGAGGAGTGATATGCTCACCATCCATAGTCACTAGGGAATACGCACCATTGGGATAGACCCTGTGGACAATAAAAGGCCACTCCCACTTGGGCTCCACCTTGGATGGTTTCCTGCCGGGAATCATTGGCGCTCTAAGAGCCAACACCAAGTCACCTTGCAGGACGGAGCAGAGGTGAACCTTCTTATCGAAAGCTCAAGCCATCCTGCTCTGATGCCTTTCCAAGTTATGTAAAGCTCAAACCCTACTTCCTTCCAGCGCATCCAATTCGGATAAACGGATCTCGGCAACTCTATCCAGCTCTTTCTGGTCGTAGACCGCCGTGCAAAATGGGGGCAGCTGGACCTCGATGGGAAGGACGACCTCAGCTCCGTATACCAGGGAATACGGAGTCACCTAGGTGGAATTGTGAGTCGTCGTCTGATAAGATCAGAGGGCATTGGGGAGCTTGTCCAGCCAACTTTTCTTGTTCTGACCAACCATTTTTTGCAGAATGTTAGAGAGGGTTTTGTTAAACGCCTCAATCTGTCCATTCTCTTGTGCATGATAGCGGGAGGTGTGGTTCGAGCGAATGTTGTACTTGGCGTACAATCTTTCCAGCTCGGCCGCTCGGATGTTGGTTCCGTTATCTGTGAGGATAGCGTGAGGTATTCCAAATCGGTGGATGATATTGGAGCTCATGAATTCAGCAATAGAACCAGCCATGACTTCCCTGAGCGGGGCTTCCTCTGCCCACTTTGAGAAGTAATCCGTGGCGGTTAAGATGAATCGGCACTGGGGGGTCGTCGCCGGTGGGTAAGGCCCTACGACATACAACCCCCAGACTGCAAATGGATAAGAATACTTAGTACTATGGAGAGGCTCCGGTGGCCGATGCACAAAGATAGCATGAACTTGGCACGCATGACACCTCTTGGCATACTCGATGCAGTCGTGGATCATGGAGGGCCCGAAGTATCCCAGCCTCCGAATCTGGTGGGACAACTTCGACCCGGCCTGGTGTGCGCCACAGGAACTAGCGTGCACGTCCTGCATGACCTGTGGGATCTCAACTCCTTGAAGACAATGGAGGAGAACACCGTCAAACCCACGCCTGTAAAGGAGCTTCTCACGGTTAGGACCCCTTTGAAGGGTGAACTGCGGCGCGCGGCGCCAGATTCATTCTCGCTCTGCTCGGTCCATCGGAAGATTGTCGTGCCGGAGATATTCAACCAAGGGTGTCCTCTAGTCAAGAACTATCTCAATCACCAAACCTGAAGACCCGGGGGGTCCTGACGCATGGGCACCAGCAGTGAGATGGTTCACTCGTGAGCCACGATCACCCTCTGGGATAACAGGAGCAATGACTCTCCGTTGCGCCACGTGGATGATTAGGTCATCCTGTTCAGGCTCCGCGAGTGATGCGGCCAGGCTGGCCAAAGCATCTGCTCGACTGTTCTGTGACCGGGGAACGTGAATGACATATGGTCGGGAGGGGAACTTAGCCATTAGATGGAGGGTGAACTCTAGCAAAGGCATGAGTTTTGGCTTCCTGACAACATAGTCACCGTTAACCTGCTTGATGACTAGCTCAGAGTCCTCTTTTACATACCAGTGGGGTACGTTAACCTCCAGAGCCAACTCGAGGCCAATGATGAGGGCATGATATTCTGCCACATTGTTGGCGCAGCCTTCTGACAACAAGAAAGAATATGGAAGAACGGATTTCTCCGGGGTGATGAAGACGATACCCAGGCCCACTCTGCTAAGCGTAGGATCGTTGAGCCTTCTACCGGCAGGGCTTCAGGAGGCACCGTCAAAATGCATCTGCTAGCATGGGGTGGCGTGATTGGCTGAGAATATTGCCTCATCAGGAAAGCCCAAATCCAGTGGCTGTTCCGCAGAGGTTGGGTGGCCAGCTAAGAAGTTTTCCAACGCCTGTCCTTTGACGACCTTCTGAGGTACGAACCTAATGTCGAACTTCTGGAGGATCACCACCCAGCGTGCTAATCGGCCGGTCAACATAGTCCGGCTTAGGATGTATTTCAACGGGTCTACCTAAGAGACCAGCTGTACCTCGTGGTGCTACAAGTAGTGCCACAATTTCTGTACGACGAATATGAGCGCCAAGCACCTCTCCTCGATGGGAGAATATCTAATTTCCGCATCGAGGAGCATGCAGCTGAGGTAGTAGAGACTATTCTCTGTTACCTCATTGTTATTCTAGGCGAGAAGGGCACCGAGGGATCGCTCCAGGGTGGTCACGTAAAGGACCAGTGGCTTTCCGGGAACGGGTGGCATCAGGACCGGAGGATGAAGCAGATACTGGTTTTTTTCCTCAAAAGCAGTCTGACACTCTCCATCCCACCCATAGGCGACGTCTTTCTTCATGAGTCGAGAAAATGGGCTTACACTTTCCGGCCATATCCGCAATGAATCGGAGTTTATAGGCTAAGTGGCCTTGGAGGCCTCGAAGCTCCCAAATATTATTCGGGGGAGGAATATGACTGATGGAATTGATCTTCTTGGGGTCGATCTCGATACCTTGATACCTAACAATGAAGACAAGAAATTTTCCGGAGGTGACCGCAAAGGCACACTTCAATGGGTTCATCTTCAAGTGGCGAGAACGGAGGAAACCGAACACTTTCTCAAGGTCTTTGAGATGGTCCCGACACTGACGAGATTTAACCACTAGGTCATCTTAGTAGCACTCCACCAGTGTCCCAAGGATCGTCTTTAATATGCGGTGCATAGCCCGTTGATAGGTGGCACCCGCGTTCTTCAGGCCGAAGGGAATAACCCGGTAGCAGAAAGTGCCCTGGGGGGCCCTGAAGGCAGTGAACTCTTCATCCTCGGGGGCCATCCGGATCTGGTTGTACCCAGAGTACCCATCCATGAAGGAGAGGGCTTGGAACCCGACCGTTGCATCGATCAACAACTCTGTCACAGGAAGGGGGAAGTCATCCTTTGGACAGTGGTGAATAAGATCGCGGAAGTCGATGCAGACCCTAATCTTCCCGTTCTTATTCCTAACGGGCACAATGTTGGCTAGGCACCTGGGGTACTGTACTTCCTTGACGAAGTTGGCCTTGATGAACTTATCAACTTAGGCCTCAACCATGGCACCATGAAAGGGGTGCATTTTCCTGGGAGGCTGCTTGAACCCACGATGGTTTGCTGGGAGGCCAAGGCGGTGGACGGCTACCTGGGGATCTGGTCCCGTCATCTCGTCATAACTCTAGGAAAACACATCACAGTACTGTCTGAGGAAGTCAATGTACTGTTTTCGTTCCTCGGGAGGCATAGCAGCGCTGACCAATGTGGGTCTCGGGTCCGCCTCACTACCGAGGTTCACCTGTACTAGCTCGTCGACCATGGTGGAGATGCCCTCCTCAAAGGTAGGAGGAGCATCTTCCATGTCTTCTTCTCCGATTGTGGAAGGATCTTCCACGGGGGGAGCCGTTTCGGGGCTGCTCGAACCTGATGGGGAGCTGGTACCGGCTTGGGTGGCAGAGGTCATCACGACAGGAGACTCATGCACCACGGAGATCATGGTGACGAAAGCGGTTGATCCAATCCCATACGGCCTTCGGCCCAAGGGGCCATGCTTTACGACATCAAAGCAGTGGTGACGCGTTGACATGATCCGGTCGATTCTGGCCTGGTGAAACAGACACGTATGACGTACTGCCATTGCCATGAGCCCAACGTCCCGATATCGTATAGGGGTAGGAGGCGCGGGGATCACCTGAGCCTGGTTGGTGTAAGAGTATGAGGTGATTTCCCGCAGTCGCTTAGACCTAGAAACATGACTTCCTCTGGTATCCGAGACAACAAAGCACCCTCCCATATCAGGAGTCGTGGCCTCCAACCGATGGATTGGGAGGACATATGCGTTATCCAAACCTGCCTATGGATCACTCGTGATAGCGGTGGGCTCAACCTCACCTGCCGTGATTTTCTTGTCCTTGCTCTTGTAATAGTCAGCGTCCAGGTAACGAGCTTCACAAGAGGTAAACAAAGACGCATCTCCTTGGAGCACTCCCACTCGACCCTTAAGGGAGTATTTGAGGCACTGATGGTATGATGAGGGAACCGTTGTGTGAAAGTGGAGCCACGGCCTGCCCATCAACGTGTTGTAGGCGGTGTCCTGAGAGACAACCATGAATTCAGTATTGGCAATTAATCCGCCGAACTGGGTCTTCAGACGAATCTTGCCGAGTGGAGTTTGATCGGTCCATTCATACCCCTGGATTCTGAGGTCAGAGGGAGTTAAATCTTCCTCAGACCACCCCAGTTTTCACAGTGTCCAAGTTGGGATCAAGTTAATCCCAGAACCTGTGTCGACAAGACAGTGACGGACTTCCACGCCATTGAACTGGACGGTGATGTACAACGTGCGGATGTTCCCCTATATGGGAAGGTCTTCATCTTCACTGGAAAATGAGATAACTGCCTGAAATTCAGCATCCTCAATCACCTCGGTGTGGAAGGCTTCTGCGGCCTCTACCTCTGTTTCAAACTGAAGGGGGCTCCTTAGAGTTTGGCGAGCGCCTCATGCATTTCAGACGACAGGCGAAGGGCCTCAAGGATGGAATGCTTTGCCGGAATTCCGGTCAGATGCTTCAGAACATCATACTTTCGTTCTATACACGAGCTTTTTCTTATAAGAGGTCGCTCTGCAATTGGGGGCATGACGGGCCCTGCTGGCGGGACCGGTGACTGACCGGTACTAGGTACGTCCCATTGTTCACTATCTGAAGCCTGGGAGGTGGCTGTCAGGCTAGGACCGGAAGGCCATAGTCGGCTAGTGGCAGGGCAGGGCTGGTTGCGATGCGGGCAAGACGGTTCCGCCCGATCCAGCAACACAAACGGTGGTGGAAGCGAACCTGTTGTCACCGGGTGAGGGAGACGTGAGTGCTGCTCTATGTACCGGGCCTGCTGCATGGTCTCAGTAGCATGCACAACATGACTGGAGGTGAAGACTGCCGTGCCCCTACAATTCACGTAGCCACGGCTCCGTCGACGTTGGCGACGACTGGGGACATTGGGGAGGTCCACCTGGCGCTCCTAATCGTTGGGATCTAAAAAGTGATTTACCAACTCTACGTTGTTAACCAAAGCGTACCCTGGGCTCTCGGGGTGGTCCACCTGGCACTCCTCATCGTCGGGAGCCAAAAAGGGATTTAACAACTCTACGGTGTTAACCGAAGCGTACCCCGGGCTCTTGGGGAGGTCCACCTGGCGCTCCTCAACGCCGGGAACCAAAAAGGGATTTACCAACTCTACTGTGTTAACCAAAGCGTACCCTGGGATCTCACTCGAGGAGTCATCCACTACCAGACGGGGTCTCGTAGGTATCCCCATCTCCGGGGTCATGAAATTTCCAAGCGTGCGAGAAGATGACGGCAATGACAGGGCGCGTTCTTTCTTCTTGCGCCGCTGCCTGCTCTTTTGGGAAGAAGTAGGCTGGGACGACGAAGCGAAAGCGGCACTCGCAGGCTCCGAGGGCTCTGGCTGACTCAGGCATGCATGGATGATGCCATGGGCATGGGTGACCATCCTGCGGGCCATCCAGTCACTATAATTCCGAGACCCACGGTCGGAAACCTGTTCCCACCCATCCCCGTTGTCACTACTGCCATCTGATCCCACGAAGACACCTGCCACCTATGCCGGGGCTGGGCCCAACCTGACTATGTTGTTGTCAACCTGGTCATGGAGCCAGTCCTTGAACACATAGCATTGCTGGATGGTGTGCCCCAGGATCAGATGATAAGGACAGTAGTTAGGGTGATCAGTGAGACATGCCTCTTCTGGCTTCCGGCACTCAGGCAGCCGCACGATCCTCTCCTCCAAGGTGCTACAGAAATAACCGGGGATCTGGGCCTCACAAAATGAGTAAGAATGATTCCTTCTATCTGGAAAGGGGAGTCTTGGGGGCTGACCATGACCAGGGGCCGTAGGATCAGGCCGAGAAGGCGGAGACGGATTACTTCGCCTAGGTGGTGGCGGTGCGTTACGCGGAGGCGCCTGCCGATTTTAAGGCGGTCGCTGCTGGGCTGGAGGCTGTGGGGGTAGAAACCTATGAGCCTGCTGAGCTGGCCTCACTGGCAGAAACTCTAGCTATCTGGGGGCCTCTATCTGGGCAACAACAGCAGGCTCAGCTCTAGCGGCTCTCCTTGCAGAGATTACAGGAGGCAGTGGGTGCGCCTGACCGGCCTGTTGCAGGGCTTCTTCTTGGTGCTGAGCCTTGTCTGAGAAGTTCCAGAACCCTCCAGGGTAATTCTGCATGATCAGAGAAGGAACCAACTCTGCCTTGACGTTCCCTACACACATTGTCAGCAATTGCTCCTGAGTCAGCGGCATGTCAAGGGAGTACGTGAGCCCCTTCCACCGGGTGAAGAAGTCCGCGACTCGCTCGTCGGGCCTTTTCTTGCACCTGAAGAGGTCTGCAATGTTTGTCTTCTGGTTTGTGGAACTGAACTAGTAGAGGAATTGCCGGCGAAGGTCCTCCTAGGTAGTCACAGATCCAATAGGGAGATGGTTGTACCAGATGAATGCTGGTCCTTCTAGTGTCTGAATGAAGCACCGGAGCTTGGCAGCCTCCTGCTGCGCGGGAGTCCCTAACATATCCCCGCACCTCATGTTGAAGTGGGACAAGTGTTGTGGCGGGTCTCCGGTCCCATTAAAGGGGGAAAAAGTGGGGTTCCCAAATCCTGGCGGAGCTGGCATGTCATCCACCCATGCTGGGTACGGCTTGCCATCCGGTGGCATTGCCACCTGCCGAGTTTCCAGGGCCTCCAAGCGGGCGATGAGTACTTCCATCAGATCATCCGGATGTGGATTCCTGTCCTGACGGGGATCTCTAACCACAAGCGCATTTCCAGGCTCTTCGATACGGTAGTCACGCTCAGCGGCTCGCAAGGCAGCTGGCGGAGTGACTCTCGGAGCGGCGGGGGGAAACTGAGCAGGGTCCCCCAGGTGGTCTCACCGCTCGGGAAGGTTCGACAAAACATATCGCACCCTCTTGCCATGAGTTCCAGTGTCTCCCCTATCGGCGAAAACGACATGGACACGGTTTCCCGGGGGATCTCAGCAAGGGGTAGATGCTCCTTCCCCTGCTGTCCTGGTCTAGGGTCACCATAGTCAGGCCGCCGCTCTACAATGCGTTCGGCCAGGAGATCATCAACCATCCTCTTTTTCTCGGCTATCTGTTGGCACAACGTGGACTTCTTGGGATCTTCCTCTACCTTTTTCACTGAGGAAGATGGGTCCGCGAGTTTGACAGACCTGACGGGCTCTTTACCCTTGTCGATGTTTGGGCCCAGTGTCAGTGCCTCCGTGGGTACAGGAAGACCTTGGAGGCTCCTCTGTTGGCGAGTAATTCTGCCAGATGGGTCTAGTAGTGGCCTGTCCTTGGGGGTGAGTCCCCGTTGAGGGGATCCACAAGGTTTCCCTCATCTGAAAGGTCATCCATGTTGACTGCCACTGCCCTGGGCGACGTTCCCTCAGGGCCGCCTAGTGGATCGGGCTGTCGGCGGATCACACAGAAGAGGAGAGCAGCGTACTACCCCCATCCGTAGACGTGAGCGTGGGGGGTGGATTCCTCAATAACTAAGCAGAGTACTTGAAAACTATGGATGCATTGTTTCTGGAGGGCCTCGTGGTGGTCCAGCGACTTGAGGTGCCGAACCGCGGGTAGTGCTGCTAGGTCGACCAGACGACACTTCTCACCGATCTCCTAGAGATGTGCTTGGATCCTGGGATAAGGTGCTAGCTGATGGCAGAGCCGGGAGTGATTCACCTGAATAATCAGGTGGAAGCATTCAAACTCTCCCAGGGTGAGTGACTCTGGCACATCAAAATCCGATTCTGCGACCAGCCAAAACTTCTCAGGGAAGTGGCCCGCTGGAAGAATGGTCCAGAAGCTCCACGGATCTGGTTCAAGGTCCGGAACTTGCCGCCCCTGCTCGTCCACCGAGGAAAGTCGGGGAATTGGAAATGGCGCCGAGGCAGGCCGTCGGGGCGGTGGGCTGGCCGGTGGGGAATACGGCGAACATGCCGATTGGCCGCCGATCCCTAGGTCATCCTCTAGGGGTTGCAGTGCCCTGGCTGCCATGTCGCGATAGGATGAGCCGGCGAATGGGCCTCCTGTCACAACGTCGGTGCTCACCTAGGGTGTATCGACTTGCGATTCTTACGTCGGTCCCCAGAAAAGTTCCTCACCCTCCCTAACAGTGGTGGGAGGTGCTTCCGAGGAGGCCAGTGGAAACTGCGGGCTTGATCCTCGGCGGTACGCCAAGTCATCGTACTCCTAGATATACCTTCAAAGGTAGGAGGGAATCATATGGATCTCGCATTCGGAGAGTACGAGACTGACGCGCCACGTCCCCATCCCTTCCCTCAACTCGAAGGGTTGGGGGGGAAGTTCCATTGTTGAGTCGTACTCTACCTCGGAATCCGAGAAATGGATTGGTCTAATTTCTGTCCGGACTTCCCTGAAATTCCTCCTACAGCGACGATGCCCAAACTTCCTACCTCTGGGTAGCTCCTCAGGGTAAAGACGATTTCTGTCATGGGGTCCCCCGGCCACAATAGAGCTGGGGCAGAGGGGACTGAAGGTCGGGGTGCGAGAAGCACCGGGACAGATGTCGAAAGGGAAATGGGGAGGACCTCCATGTGAGTGAGCGACTGGATACACAACGGATCCATGCTCGCGGCCGGAAGTAGGGGGAGTGACCTCATACCACATGTAGTGGGAGCTAGAAGGAATCATACCCCGAGAAAAGCCGTCGTGAAGAAGATTTTGTCTTCACAGATCGGTGGCATGGAATGAGACTTCATAGTGAGAGGCACTATCGCGGATTAGTCCGAAGTGGCCATTACTAGTGTCCGCGACCGGGAGATTCGAACCAACTTACCTGCAGGGCGGTCGGGGTTTTGATCCCAGTCGGGCACATGGCTGCCCCTGCTCAACGTGTGCGGGGATCTGGTAACATGAGTCAGTAGTGGATTGGGCCACAGTGGTTGCTGATATTGGTTCCCAAGGACGGGAATTCTCTCCTGCTTGCTCCTGACGCTGGCATCGAGTCAGATGGGATGGAGCCAGCGGTGCAGGCATGAATATTGCCTGCTCCTCAGCTTGGGGAGTCGGGCAACGATGTCAACGCAACCTGGCGGGGGTTCTTACCGTTAACCCCTGGGACAGATCGCCGATCAGGTGGACCCGGACACCCCCCGCCTCATTGGCGTAGGGGAGGGATGTGTCAAGGCGCTCCGTGGATAGGCTCCTGAAGTGGTTGAACGTCGGCGTGGAGAGTGGAGGCTCCCTGCGCGGCCCTCGAGGGAGGCGATGGTGGTGAGGTGCAGCCGCCTCTAGATCCAAACGGGCCATGCCCCTGGTGGGGATGACCCCTTCTTCGTCATACCTACGAACCAGGTCATTGATCACCCTCCGCTGGATGATTTAAGATGGGGATAGGGGGTGCAAGCGCCCGGCTGCTACGACGGTCACAGTCGGAGCGACCGTGGAGTAGGTGGGACTGTGCGGGGTAGCCGCGTTGGTACTGCCCCTGCCCCTACGCCGGTGGGCAGGTGGCGACCGAGCTCCGAATGCAGTGATCTGATTCCTGGAAGCAGGGAGATGAACCCATTAGTATCAACAGGAATGGAGATCAACAACCAAGGCCCAACGTCATTCCGTCTTCCATGGTCGGCGAGAGGGATCCACGCTGACGACGTCACAGAACGGAGTAGTCAACATCCTGACGGCCTCGACCCCTGGCGGGTCCACGTCCCAGTGAGGGTTACCCCGACCTGGTGACATGCTATTCTTCCGACTCCCCGACAGCTACCATTCCCCGTATTGAGGAGAAGATCTTCACGTCGGGTTCACCATTTTTTGTTGCCCTGCTGCTTTCGTCGGGGCGCGCACATCTGTCTGTGGGGAGGACGCGCTGCTTGTTACCCCGCATTCCCGCTTTCCAAAGTCGGGCAGCATCCGTTCATTGTTCAAGTACATCTTCTCCTGGATCGAAACGGGGATGATGGTATGTCGGTTCTTCCTTCCGTGGATTCCTCCTCGGAGCACATCACCTAGTCTGGGTCTCCCTCCTAGATTTAAGACGGGTTCGTGAAGCTCATTCCCGGCACCATATCTACATGGACACTAGTTAATTATGATACTTCCTTCAAGACGCTCCAAGGGGTCTGGCCGGGGAAGCAACCTTCGGTGAGGAGAATGGTCACATTGGGGCGTCGTTGGCATGTCTCTCTTTGGTCCCTCATCACAGGGCTTCTCGAGGGTGCGGAAGCCCAGGGCATCCCACATCAAACATGGGGAATGTGTACCATCTGAGGTTTTCCTCAGCTTCCCATGTTTAACACGAGGTATGTCGCGAGTTTAACGTCTTGCGGAGATGGATCAGGTTGGATGACCCCTAGGGGGAACACCGATGTTTGGGCCAGCATGTGGGCGGCTTCCCGGATGTCATGCAGTGGGATGGGATGGCATGACCTCATCGGGATGGGACGGCCCGGGTAAGGGTCAGGATGGATGGTGGATTGAGACATGGGGCTTACGTTCAGAGACAGTCCAAGAGGGGGGATACAATTTAACATCATACGGGATGAGATACAGTTTAACGTCATGCGAGACGGAATATAGTTTAACGTCAGGTGGGACGGGATACAGTTTAACGTCATGCGGGACAAGATACAGTTTAAAATCATACGGGATGAGAGGTTTGGGGCTTATTCTTTAAGGCGGCCCAAGGTGGTTAGGGAACCGACATGGAGAGGTTGGGACGACCGGGTGGTGGGCTTGAACCTTGTGGAGGATTCCTATGTACCATGCGTTAGCACAGATCAAAGTCCACGTAGTTCGCTAAGATGGGTCTTACGCTCTGGGGCGGTCCAAGAGGATGTCATGGTCGATGCGCGCTCTAAGCCCACGTGAGTCATGCTTGGTGTGGGAAAAAGAGGCAGTGGGGACCAGACAATCACGTCATGAAGGGTGCATCTGTGAGAAGTGGAATGGGGATTACGCATTGAGCGGCCCAAAGAGGAAACAGGGGCTTACGCGTGGTTAGCGGCCCTTGGTGCCGGAGCTTACTCCAGGGTGGAGGCCCGTGGTGCGACAAAGCGCAGTGGTAAAAGGACTCCACTGGACTTGGCAGGGGGAGTATAGAGATGCATGGGTGAAGTCATCTGCAAGAGAGGCTAGGGGCTTACGCTCTGAAGCAGCCCTTCCCCCGCGGACAAACGCCACTCCGACAAGGAGGATCTCATTCCATGTGAGGAAGAGTCCATTCCCGTGGAGACGAGTGGGCGTAAAAAATGTCCGAGCTGGGGGGACGCTATGTGCGAAGCACGGGGTCGGACCATAGTTTAACGTCTTGTGTTAAGGATGAGGTGCTTAGCAGTTTAACGTCCTGCATCTTGGACGAGGTGGGTTTTCTCCACACCCCTAGGGCTTACATGCCCAACGCTCTCTACCCCTTGTGGGAGGGAAGGCATCGGCAAGGCCATAATGAAGGGGGGTCACAGGGCAAACCACCGGGGGGTCCACGATAGCGTGGCTATGCGAAGAAGAAATAGCCGTTAGCATGCCTATGAAGAGAGGCATAAGGAAAAGCAACGCAACGGGAAACAAGGCCTAAGGGACCTTGAGGTT
The DNA here is from genome assembly GCA_963277665.1 of Viscum album. Taxonomy (NCBI): domain Eukaryota; kingdom Viridiplantae; phylum Streptophyta; class Magnoliopsida; order Santalales; family Viscaceae; genus Viscum; species Viscum album. The sequence goes on along the minus strand of OY728151.1, from coordinate 281,657,194 downwards.
ACTTCGCACGACCCTAGAGGGCTGTACAGGAAAACCACGCATGACGCACACGCCCGGAAGGGGAGACATCAGGTGCCGGTGCAGGGGGCATCCACGGGGCGTCAAGGTGAAGGGTCCTGGGATTTGCGCACAAAAAAGAAGGTTTTCATGCAAAACACCGGGACGTCACGCAATTGGAGAAAGGAATTGCGTGCGGAGAGGGAACTACGAATAGGGTTTTGCGCGCACGACAGGTTATTGCGCGCACGAGACACGGATTGCGCGCAAGTCTGGAAACCTAGGGAGCGGGCAAATTCACTGAAGCCAGTGGAGTTGCGTGCAAAGGCGAACTCCGAGGCAAGGTTGTGCGAAATGAGGGATTACCTAGAAGTCATTTTGCGCCTGTGGGGAGCCGAATTGCGTGCTTGAGAGTCGTTTCGGATTCCTCAACCCCCAAACCATTCGGGGTCACCTTCTATTTATAGGCGACCTCCGATGCGGAATCCAGCCGGGGCGCGAAATTCTTCGCACCGAGCGCAACCGGTGTGGAAAAACTCGTCGCGCAGAACCGGGGTGCATAAAGATTGCGTGCCTCATCGTCTCAATTCCGTGAAACCCGGTGATTCTACATGCACAGAACAATTTTTCGCGCGGATCCTACTTTATTTCGCGCACCACATCTCGGGCCTCCGGATCGGGCCTCTGATTCTGAATATGACTTTGATCATCATTTTGAAACTTCCTCCAAGATTTAAGGTCTTTTTTCGTCGTCAATAGTGCCCATAGAAGAAAAGAATTGTTCATACATTCATAGAATGTGGTTTTAAGGGGAGAAAATTTTAAGAACTCAATTAACCCCCTCTTGAGTCATATCATAAGACTATCCATACAATAATACACTATAACACCTATATATTACCATATTATATAGAGGATTTAGGGTATATCCCTATCAAAACCCTTATAGTCTCCTCATAAATTCTTGATTCTTTAACTATAGACTGACTAGATCATTGAATACTTGACATATTACTCATTTGTGTTGATAACCACATCACATACCCCATATTCAAATAGATAAGAACATCACATTCCATATCTAGGTACAAATTTTCACTCCATCAATCAGTTTTAATAAAGTCACATGATGGCATACTCAATATATGATAGGAAAAATACCATATTTGTTAAGCTCCAACTAGAGACATAATCAATGACATACCCAACCACCCCTTGAATAAATAACACTAGAGGATTTACTAAAAAAATATATCAATGTATAAAGGTTATCTTTCTAGGTATCATAGAAACCATAGGTATGGGTAAATCCAAATATGAAACATGCACCCCAAGTATACCATAGACGTAGTCTATAAAACTCAATGTGGTATACTTTGTGGTTTATCAAGTAAAAAAAACTTATTCTTTGACACATAATTATATTTTACATCTCTCTATGAAATACTACCCATCTATCATTAAATATTATTCATAACTTATAATACTCCATGATGAAAATTTGTTAGGGATAACTCAAATTATATTGTAACATTGTATTCCCTGACTTTAGGTATTTCTCATCTATATTTTCATTAGTCTCTTTGTTTGGGTGTGCTTTGGGGATTTTGAGGACTGATAGACATTGTTGGGGGGAAATTACCTAAGCTCCAAGGATGTATTTTTTTTTGTAATAAATGGAGTTCATGTAGAAATGTGTCAGAGGCTTTGTAGGGTTCACCTAGAGTTTTGAGAATACTAGATATGGTTTGTGTTTTTGGCTAAAATATGGACTATTTAAAACCTATAAAACCTTTTCATTTTGTGAATAGTTTACAAGATGTGAAAATTTCGTTGAGAAGATGTCATGTGTTTGGTTCAAGTCATGAAAGGTTGACACACTGTTAATATGTTTCACATTATTAAATATTAAAATAATGATTTTCTTAATCTAAGAGAACATTTTTTTCTCGTTATTTTTCTATCATGGATTTCACAAGATAAAATAGGGATTCAATACATGTAACTATCATGGAAATTAGGTTTTAGGAACATTACTCCAGGTTTTATTTTCATTAATGTGTATAATTGTTCTTCTTAGACCTAGGATCTCAACTATGCAATTGGGGGGAGCTGCACTCCTTCTAGATAATATTTTTAGTGATTGATCTTTGTTTTGGTTTAAGTGAGTCTCTCTGGGTGAGTGGTCCTCATTCTTCTTCATTTCCATTGATCGTGGTATCCCCATTATGACATGTTTATATATCCCTTGATCTATGATGATATTCTTCTTGATCCATTCTATATCTGTTGTGTAATCTTCCTCTAAATGATTGCCCATATGTTGGTTATGGTGTGGTATGAATGTTTCATTCAGGTATGTTTTGATCTATCCTATTCATTAGATTCTGGGCTTGTTGAGATTATTATAATATGATGGGATTGATTTTAGGACTTTATTGTTTTCTTTGCATTCTTCCATGTCGGTGGATCCCGTTGTAGGCGTGTGTGACTCGAGTTGGAGGTAGGTGGTTTTAACTATTTCTTATGTTGGATAAACCGCATTACATTGTTTTTATAATTTTATTATAAATTAAATTATATGATTGAATTGTGTGTGTGGAAATGAATTTTTTATAAAAATTGGGAATCCTTTTATTTTTGTAAAAGAATATTTATTTTCAAATCATTGTGAAATGGATTTATGAAATGGGATTAAATTCATGGATTTTATGAAATGGTTTTGAAAATGTAGAAAATGGTAAGCCTTGTGTAATTAGGTTGAAGGTTTAGATTAGGTACATCATACAGATATTTCTAGGGGGTTCACTTATGGGGTGTTCCTCTAATCCTTAGGACCATTGTTCAAGGGACTAAATTGAAATTTTTGGGGGCACACTAATGGGGAATTCCTCTACTCCATAGGCCTATATTAAAAGGTATTGAGTGGACACAAGTCATTTATATGGTAGGGGTAGTTATTTTTCTAGAATGTTAGTGATCCTTAACATGATGTTACCGATACTTGATTCATATGGGATATGATATGATATATGATACATTATTTTCTTTGACTTCATGATATAAGTGATATTATTTGAAATTGTTTTACATATATTATTTTGAAATGTGGAAAGTGGAAAATGTTTTAATACGATTTAGATATAAAAATTGTTTAATTATTTATCGTGTCTTATTTTCTTTAATGTTGAGCTTGATCATATTGTTGTATAGAGACTTGATATGAAACACCTTGGTGGGATCCTAATGATCCTATTTAACTCACACCATGTGTACCCCATTGGTGGTGTGTATAAATTTATTTGACTTTCAATATAGGGAATGTCAAGGTGCTACAGTGATGTGGTGTGGTTTCTATCAGTTTTTTCTAGGTTGCTAGTGGTGAGACTTTGGGAGTTATCTAGTGCTATCACAAGGATTAACTATTTTTGTTTTTGTTGTCTATTTCTATTGGAATTATATCATAGATATTGTTTAACTACTTTTAATTCTAATCACATCTATTTTTTTATTTTTATATGATTTATTTTTATTTTTTATTCTTCTATTGTTTATTTGTCTTGTGTGTGTGTGTGTGTATATATATATATATCAATTTTTCTATTTAATGTTGGATGAAATAATTCTCTATCATTTTTATTGATGGTTGAGTGTTAGTCGCCAACCTATGGGGATCGGGAACACCCTTTAGGTATATGATTATTTGGCTTAGCTACTAGTTTGTGAGTGTATTCGGGCCATGTTAATCATAGTTTGGAATCAGAGGAGGTTTTCTTATCAGTTTTGGGAAGTTGTTAGACCGTAGATAGGATTTTTAGGACTTAAGAGGTATGTTTAGGTGAGTACTTGGCCATATCTTTTTCTGATGAGACTAATTTTACCATGAGATATTAGGATGTGTGTATCCTATTTTCAATTTATGGTCTTAATATTATTTTTTTCTTATGGTTTTATTGTTTGAACTATGATTATCCTATTGTATAATCATTTCTTCTATTTTAGGGTGGATTAGAATTCCTCTGAGATGTATTCCACGTGTTCCTTAATAGGGTGAAACAAATGATACCCATGGGAATCCTTCTCTAGTTTTGAATATTTTTGAGGTTATCATGCGAGTAGTTTGTACTATCAAAGAAATGTACCACATTCCCAAAATTTAGTAGTTGTGGTACCACCTGGAGATGGAGCCAACGATTGATCATAGGAGTTGTTAATTGAGAATCCACTGTACTTTAAATATATTAATGAATCTTAATAGTCAAAGTTATTTTATAAAAATATTGATAATATCATTCAATTTATAGATACACATAATAATGTAAAGATGATGTGGGTGGTGTTTAGACTTGAGGTCCCAAAAAGTGATGGCAGGATTCCATGGTACCTTAAGATAGACACGTGGTCTTTGAGAGGAATGTTTTCAAGACTCTCTTCTAATAATTTTTTTTCAGAAGTAACTATTGATGGATAATTATATAGATTTACTATACTTCCAGTTGGGAGATAATTTGATTTTGGAATACAACAATCAGTTCATGGAGCTAGTTCATTTTGATCTAGAGTTAAAAAGAAAGACTAGTTGAAGGCTCAAAAGTACCTACAGTGTTTTCAACCAAATATCATGTCACAAATATTTATTGTAATGATTTTTTCTGTGCATAGAAAATATACAAGGAAAGGATATAAGAGATGAATGTTGTGGTAAAGTTTTTGTAACATCCCGCCCCTACTCATTGGGTTGAGAATGTAGTGAGGTGCTACAATTCCTTATTCAACATTCCCAAGGTGCCAAAGGCTATCAATAAATGATGAGGGAATTAAAAATAAATTGGGAAATGATTTTACCTTGAGGTAAAACAACCGAAAAACAATACATTACCAAAAAAACTAGTTGATGCATGTTAACAAAGAAACCTTATCCTTATATTACCAAAATACAACCATGCTATTCAATAAAAAATTCCAAATAACTATTACAACCCTGATATTTAATATAAAATTCCAAATTACTAATACAACTAAACCATACTAAAACAAATTCAGATTACCAAGAAGAATTCTAAACAGGAGACCCAAAGTAAACCAAGACACAATCAACTACTCTACAAAAATCTCCATGCACCAAGAACAACCAATCAACCCATACATCATGAAGGACTAGAAAAATGAGATGCTTACTCTTACCTGTGTCCTGGAATACAACATCTACAAAATCAACAATGTTCCAAAGAAAGGGTGGGTAAAAATATTAAGTTGGTTTTCCCAAATGACTTCCCTACACATGCAAGTAATATAATACTATTATCACATTGATATGAAAAAATTTATATAAAACATTAAATATTCAAAAATTACTGGTAAGCTAAACATGACATTACCATGCCACCATAACCAAACCATGAAACCCAAGGAAAATACAAACAAACATGCCGTAATCCATTTCAAAATTTCACAGTATCACAATAATATTTATATTTCATAACACACTTGATAAGGCGAACAACAATGGTGGAACTTCCCATCCAAACTCATTTACTACTTTTCCAAACTAGTGGAACTTCTTGACCACTTATCCATAATGGTTGCCCTTCCATCAAATATCCATAACCATTTATAGTGAGACTTCTTTCCCAATTCACACAAAATCATACCAAGCCATAATAATTAACCAACCAATAAGCATAAATCACCCCAATTCCACACATTATGCACCCAACCAATTCCAACACATGCCAAATCACATCAATAAATCCCCCATTTATTGAAAACATCCTTTAACCATCTTCCATAACAAAACACATTCCAATAAAACAACATCTTTATTTAAATTACTCTTTCATAAAACATTTTCCCTATTTTAAACCCTTACCAATTTTAAAATCATCATTTTTAAATTACACAACAAAACCCCTTTTTTAACAATATCCCATTTTTCTCTAAATCCCATAATCATCACCAAATAGATTTTCACAAAGATTCACAAATCATAATCACATTTAATTTGAAGAAAAAATTTAATTGAAATCAAGGAATAATTTTCTTTCAAAGTGGAGTTGATAGAGAAGCCACATACCTTAGGGTTCAGGTGAAATCAACCCACAAGCAACCACACCATAAATACTAGAAAACGCTCCACCAAAACCACTCTAGATCTCCTTACCTATCATCATAAAGACATATATCATGAATTAAGGAAACAAGAACACTATATCTACATTAAATAGATATAGATCTAGAAACCCAATAGTGAGGGAAGAGAAGATCTAGAGAGAACCACAAACAAACCCAATAGAGAAGACTTACTAGAGATGAACCACATTCAAACCACCAAGAAAACCCTTATATTTTATTGAAAAATGAGTTTTAGATCCCATATAGACCTTTAGAACACATAATCCCATGTAGGGTTATTATGGGAGAAGAAATATGTTATTTAAGGAAAATCCCGACTAACCCCATTTAAAAAACCATTTTTAATGGGCCGCATAGTCAGCTTGCATAGTTATGAAAAAATGTGCACTAATTGTAAAGAGAATACTTAATAAAATTAAATCTCTCATGAACACCTCACATGGATACAAAAACTATGTGAAAAACTATTTGGAACCCCACTCCCTTGAGTTTCATGGTTACCGGGGAATTCTGCACCGTTTCCCCAAACTGTGCTCAAACTGTGTAGCCCTAAAAAGGCCTCCAAAACATACCAAAACCATTCCAAAATCTCCCAAACTTCACAAAAAACATTTATATACATAAAAAGACATAACTTAAGGTTACATAACTCAAACCATGGGAGATACTAGTTTATTATTCTTCCCCTTCCTTTCCACTTATTTCCAGCTTCAGTGGCGCATAGGGGAAAAAGAGGAAGTGGCAAGATCATCACATGAGCAGTGGAGGTGATTCTCAGTTACAAACCACCTCTAAACCTTCATTTAAAGATTTAACTATTTTCCTATCCTTCTAAATGTTTGTAATGTATGATCACACCTAAAATTATTATAATGCGACTAAAAATATGTTAAATATTGTTTGTACATTATGGTCATATTCAGTGTTTATGTCAGGATATATCTATGACATATTATGGTCTATGATCATCATCTCCAAATGGTACTATGGTGCATAAATATTCTTCAAATACTATAGTTATATATAAAAAGGCCTCAAGAGTGAAGAACCTTCACATAATAGATGAGTTTTCATATGAGGCATATGTAGGTCCAATGATATTGAGAGGTAACATATTTAATAAAACGTCAATAGTGACTGATTTATTTGAAACATGTGTCTCTGACTCATTTATTTATGGTTGTTTTGTGGATATAGTTAAACTTACAATAGATCTCATGTTCTTTATTATGGAGTTAGAGACGCCTACTGGAATAAGAAAAGAGTAGGGGTTTCAATGTCCTTCTTTTTCATTATCGATAGTTTATAGAAGTTAGTATGGGATTTTCTCATTATTGATCTAGATTTGTATTACATCAACACCAGGATAAATTGTATAGGTGATCATTGTGACAAGGTTGATTATTATCCTATGTGTCTCATTTTTAGTGGTTTATGGGATATCATAGGTGTTTTAGGGAGAGTGGGCTCTAAGGCTTAGTTGTGTGGGATCTTCCCTCCCAAAGATCAAGAGTTTATTATCCACTATAGTGATCAATCCTGAAGATGTTTCTTTTATTGTGGATCTCCGCACTAATTTTTTAGTTTTCCTAATGTTTTAACTTCTATTTTCATTGGGATTCCACTAGAGAGGTTTGTATATTTTATAATTGAACTTATTCCAGGTACAAAATTAATTTCTATACCCTATTATAATATGTAACAATAGGAATAGAAAGAGGTAATGATTTAGTTGGATGATCTAATGATAATAAGATTTTTTCACCTTATTTTTTTATCTTCGGCCGACCGAGTTATCTTTTCCAAGAAGGAATATTTTTCACTCTAATTGTGGGTCGAATGTCTGAATTTGAACCTAGTAATGGTGAAGAAAAATTATCCTTTTCCTCATGTGGATGATTTTATTGAAAAATTTAATGGGAAACTAGTATTTGAATATTGGTCACCAGTCGAGTTATCAATATCTTAGAGTTCATGAGTTTGATATACTGAAGATGGATTTTTAGAGTAGGTATGACCATTATGAGTGACTTTGATGCCATTTGGTCTATCTATTTCTCATAAAAATTTAATGTATTTTATGAATTAGATATTCCATGAGTATTTCAAATTTATTGTGGTAGTGTTCATTGATTATATTTTGGTTTATTCAAAATTCTAGCATGAGAATGACCAATAATTAACTTTGTCTCTAAAAATATAGAGTATCTATTTGTATGTTAATGTATCAAAATGAAAATTTTAGATCTAAGTAGAGATTTTCATGTGGAACATGATTTATTATCATGGATAATCAGTTTATTTCTGAGAATGTGAAGGATTTTTTGTCTTGGGAAGAGCCACGTCACTTCTCCATGACTAAGAGCTTCATCAGAATTTCTATACACTATCAATTGTTCATCCCAGATTTCTCAAACGCAGGGTCACATTTTTCTGATTTTACTTGTAAATGGTTGAAATTAACCTTGGATTAAAAGTTTTAGTCTTCTTTCAATGAGTTGAAACAAATTTATACATCAACACTTAATCTTATCTTACATGATCCAATTATATAGTATACAGTTTTCTATGATTCTTCTCATGTTGTTTTGAGTTTTTTGATTATGCATCATGATCATATGGTGGATTGTGTCTATATCCTAATTCAACAACTTGATAAGAAAAACCCCACTCTTTATTAAGATATTTTCATAGTTTTTCATGTGTTTAAGTGTTAGTGGTACTATCTTTTTAGGGGGAGGTTCATGGTGTTTTCTGAATATAAGAATATGAGATATATATATCCTCAAAAATAATTGAATCTCAAACATAGGAAGTGGGTTTAATACCTTCAAACATTTGAATTTGTAATCACCACATCCCATAAAAAGCTTTGTACAAACACTCTCAATATGGAAGTACCATTCCAAGATATTCTGGAATCGAAGGAAGATTGAAACCATATAGGGATATTCATTCATTTTTACTTGGAAGCTCAAGAGAATGTTCCAGGTTTGTTTATGAACAGTGATTAGTTATCATCATATTTCATTGATTCCATTGTATAAGGTCAAATTAATGATAATGATTTCATAAGAAATCAAGAAACCCTATATGGTGTGGAGAATATTTCTAGTCATTCTCTCTCTTTAGATGGTATTCTCCATTATTGGGATTATCTTTCCCCCAACATTTCTGAAAAGATTTATTTTATATTATTTTCATAGTTATTAATGGGTTATTTAACTGGGAAATATGAACGTGTATTATAATATGAGGCATTGATTCTGGTGTCTGAGTAAGAACAATGACATTACTAATTATGTGTCGTGTTGTTACACCTCCTAATAGATAACGACATATCATCTATGGCCTTAAAGTTTTCTTCAACCTATTTCAATTTCAGCTTGGGAATGGAATGAGGTTTCCATGTAAACTTTTATTAGATTACCCCATATTTCCAAAGTGAGGAATTATATCTAGGTGGTGATTGATTGGTTGAAAAATTTGATGAACTTTATTCTGATCAGGGACACTAGTAAAGTTAACTTTATAGGTAATATATATGTGTAGAAGATTATGTGGATGCATGGTGTTACCACTTCTATCTTAACATACCAGGTAAGTAAAGAATATAAAATTCTCATATTTATTAATATTTTTGAATTAAATATTATTTTTACTTTAATGGGGATGTTCTATATGATATCTTTCACAACACACAATCACGAGTTTATTTTAAATCCTATGTGGCACACAACTTTGAGTTATATTGAAAATAATACAATAATATTATTATTTGAAATGGTATTTAACACACAACCATTGTATTGGTGGGAATAAAAAAAACTAACTAAAATATTATTATACATTCTTTTACATTTATCCAATAAAATTTAGAGGCTTAAAATAAGAAATAATCTTATAGTTAGCATGAAATACTGTAATATTCATTAAAAGGTAGTTTTATGGCCTTTTGATGGAAAACAATTTCAAAATATAGTTTTTGTCACTTTTATATGTTCTATTTGATAATATAATATTCTTCTTTAGAATAGAGACCTAAAAATTTACTTTGGATGAAATTTTGGTATTTTTCTGATAAAGTACATTTTTAATGAATAGTGCAAAATACTGCATTTTAATTCAAAACAACTTTTTAATCTAATTTTGTTATATGGATAGAATATATATTTAATTGTTTTTAAAGTTTAATTAGATTATATTTTTACCACTTAATCTAATTTAGGTCATTAAAAGTAATTTAATTTTTAAATTGAACAAAAACAAATGTCAATTTTTGGATAGGTATTATTTCTTAAAAACATTCTTTTTGGTTTTGACAATGAGAATTTATTTTAAATTAATTTCTGAAACTTATGTTTTTTTAATTTGGAAAAATGGATTCTATATTTGGAATCAGGATGTCCTAATTGTGTAAATAGGTAACTTTTATTATTAGTCATTATGAATATTTATTTCAATAAATATTTTATTTACCATGGTTAAAAGGTAAATATGGTAAATAACTGTGAAAAATAATATCGTAATAATATTAAATTACCCTTAAACTCATCCTAACCCTATTGGATAAGGTATTTAAAACCAAGGTCATCCTTGGGTAGATTTTGGGACCCCATGGAGCCACTTGGGGGAGATAATGATACTTTATATTAATTAATGTAAAGTAAATCCAAAAGTAACATAAACATATGTCACATATAAAAAAATATTATATGGGGTAATATAAGTAATAAATAAGAATATATATATTAATTTGGAATCAAAAAGGATTTCCTACATCATGTTTTTTTATTTATAATTTTTAGATATTAAATAAATAAATTCAATTATGACACAATGGTGATGTAGTAATTGATTCATTAATATAGGATTCAAATAAATGATATTATAATTATTAAAATAAATTGATTTTGAATTTTTTTTTTGCCATACATGATTCTTATATATAATAATGATTTGTTATATTTAAATTAATTAAGTTTTATAGAAATAATAAATTTTTTTATCGTTTTTTTAAATGTAATGATATGAATAGTTTATAAATTGACAAAAATGATTTAAAAAAAATAATATTTTATTAAATGTTCAAATAATCATAAAAATATAATATTCATCCAACTGACATATATTATGTAAAAAAAATTTCTTAATGATCTATTTTTGGTATCTTGACATTTTATTGTAAATATATTAACCTTACAGTTCGAATAAGGTAAAAGTTAAATAAGCTAACAAAAGGTTAAATAAAAATGATAAGGATTAAAAAAACATTCAAAACCTGTAAAATTATTATTGGATTATATTAATTCGACTTATATTCACCTTATCTTAGAATTAAATAAGTTTTTGTCATTTTGAAACAAAATTTTTTTTATAATAAAATAATACTTTCAAACATTCTTAAAGAGCCCCTTCACCCCCCAAACAAATCCATCACCTCTAAACATTAATCACTCCTCTCAAGACACCTTTTATAGTCCATAATTTGCACAAATAAACTACCAAAATACAAATATTCCACCTATAATCCTTAAATTAGGCAGAGAAAACTACGAGAAAGGATTTTGGCTCAAACCAAAGGGAGTTACCCAATTTATAGGTAACGTCTTTGGTCAAGTTATTTTATTTAATTTTCCTCCTACAACCCCTAAAATCTAATTATTATATTATTTTATAACATGAAAAGTATCTTAATTATACTAGGTTGCTTTTATGAGTAGAATTCGAACTACACTTACACACACCTCCATCTAATGGATACGAACATAATATTTCTGTGGGCGGCAAACTACTACCTTACGAAATGATGATTGTTCAATATTCTTCTACCATATCTCATGGGGGCCATTATGATGGAAATTTAATTATATAAGGTATATGTTATATTTTATTTTATCAATATTCTTTTGTAATTCTCATTTATAACATACAATTATTCTTTTCATGTTGTACAAATACGATAATTTCATTTGAGGAAGTGGGGACTACCACCCTCTCAATGTGATATGACTCTTTCATACCATACATGGAACGTATAAATGATGATGTTAATTAAATTATGTAATGTATATAAAATATTATATTATAATATAATTATAATATAAATATATATTATTAAGTTTTAATTTAATTAAAAATGAATAATTGAAATGAATGTAGTGTTCATGCGTACGTACGACTTTCCGTCTCTCGGAATGGTGCATTTCAATTATTATGTACCAATGTTATAGAATATTATAAATACATATATATTGGATATATATCAAATATATTATATCAAAATCATTAATATCATTATGAAGTTAATGTACTTTTGACCATAGGGACAAATTGTAATTATAACAAGTTCATTTTTAACTCAAATTCCGAACATCGACAAAATGTCCGATATGAACTCAAAAAAATTATCAAATTGTTATTGTAAGGTAATAAGTTATATAAAACGAACAATAAACATGGTAAAGGTTCTGAATAAAGTTTAAATTAACTTATATTTATTATTCCAGAATAACAAGGAACAAACGAGTCAAGTCAGGCATAAGGTAAGGGGACTTCCTAACCCAATTTCCATTCTTTGGATTAAAATTGTACTTATTAATTATTTCATTCTACGAATATTTGTGAATGACATATGATTGTTTTACACTTTATATACACATATATTGGGTGTATTTATGTTTTTCAAACATAGTTATGTCATTGATTTATCCTTGATGTAATGATATGTTCTTTGTATGGGAACCTTTCACCCTCCTCTTTTAGTCAAAGACTTCTTTTTTGATATGTATTTTAATTTAATTTTTATAATGTTTGGAAATGTTATTATATATCATTTTTTTTTAAATTTTATTTAAATGTGATTATAGATCCTTTTCTATCTCATAAACTCATTTTTTCAATTTTAATTTGATGTCGTTTGGCTGCCAAATTTTCGTAAGGGACTATGTCTCAATATCCTTTCATTTGAGGAATATCGTAATATTGTGCATATTTATTATCATATAATGTGTCTATACTTCCATTTGAAATTTTATATCATTAATTTATATATTCTCAGGATATTTATAGTTTTATTTTATTTTATTTAAGATTTTCTAAAGTGGTAAAGGATTATTTAAATAAAACACTGTTTTAAATGGTTTAATGATTTAATCTTTAAAATCCTTATCTTTCATGTCCATGTTTTATAAATGATTTTAAGGATTTATTTATATATACATGATTGTTTTAAAGTGTAATCATATTTAAAATTTTTATATGTGTTATGGGACACTAGGATTCAAAACTCTTCTTTTTGAATGTTTTAAATGAATTGATTATGTCAATATCTTGAACTTATATCTTGTGAATGCAATGTGGAAATGTTATCTTTCCTTTAATATTGTTTTATGGGTTATGAATATGTCATATTTCATGGGAATTGATTAGATATATGGGTGGTTCTATGATAAAACTTGGGTGTGTGAGATCGAGATAGCTCTCCAATGCATTGGGCAACGTGACGGAGGTAAACATTAATGTTTCTCCTAAGAGATTTAAGGAATATACTGTGATGTGTAATTAAAATATGACTCCCTACATAGCTGGGAAATATAAAATGTAATTATGTTATGTATTCCATAATTTACCTTTATGATTTATGATTGTTGTGTGCTATTACTAAATCTTATGGTTTCATGAGGTATGAGATGATTGAAAAGTATGGTTTTATTGAATTGTATTTATTGATGGGTTAATGTTTCCTTTCCTTATTTTATAACTCTTAATGAGATTTTTATGCTTATACCATGTTTCTAAATGTTTTACATAGGACTTAAATATTAATAGGTTCAAGTATGGGGTTAAAGGAAATTCATGCTGTCTAAAACAGGGAACAAGACTTGTTTGTTTACGAGTTTTAATTTTATGAAAAAATAGAAACTAAGTAGAAGTGTATAATTTGTAATTTTTGAGATGTAATTTAATATTTATTGACTAATTATCATAAAATATAAACCTGAAAATATCCTCAATGTGAATTCTTGACTTTACTCAAGATTATGTAATGTTTAATATTGGGTCATAATTGTTGGCATCAGAGGTTGGTTTAGACAAGTTTAGGGATTAGAAGTTTCTATTAAACATTTGGTTAGTCCCTATGTCTATTATTTCAGTTAAATCCTTGTTTTGTAACATTTTAAGATAAAGGAAATTATGTTATAGATAGAAGGAGGAGGATCTCAAACAACATTTCTATCTCTTCCTAATGACATACATGCAATAATTATTGCAAAGTTGTGTTCAGATGATTGTGAAACTTTTTCTAACATACAACTCACTTGAAAGAAATTGTTTGAGATATCAAAAACCTCAACTATACCTCAATATAATCATGGATCATGGGTTATTTTTAATCAAATCCTATTTTCACAATATTCTCATATTTTCAAGAATGGTAAATATTATTAAGGAATTTTTAAATATTTTAACTTATCACAAGATTTTAAAGCATATTATGATTTTGAAAAAGTAGCTGAAGAAGGATAGACTTTCACAACCTATTTATATTTCTTTTACAATATAGTATCTCATCACATACTTATGGTATTTTAAAATGACCGTTGATTTAAATTTTCAACTCAAACTAGGTCTGTCTATTTTATAAAGATCATGTTTTATTAGATGTTTTGAAATTATATGTCATGCATGATTATTTTTTGAAACTATTTTTATGGGAACACCCATATGACCCAATTTGTAAAAGGTGTATTTGGATAAAGGATGAAAATGATTTTTAAGGATCTCTAAATCATTTTTGAAATCATGGAAATTATAACTATGTGAAAAAGATGGCAATGAAACCTTAGATACACCATTGTCAAGGTATGATGTTTTTTCTATTAGGAATAGTTTTATTTTATTATATATCAGTGAAAAAATAAAAATATATATGATGTTTAGGTCTTAATGTATTGGGATGAAAATGAAAGGTATAAGAATATAATTTAGGTTAAAAAAATTTTGGGTTATTTTTTAGTTTTATAAAAATGAAAACACGCATACCGTTTGACAAACGATTGAATCAGATAATGCTGTGGGAATCAAACCCACAACCAAAGTTTGATTGAGACTTATCGCCTACCACTGGATTACATAAAGTCCTTGGTTAGTATGACTTATTCTTTTTATTTAAATGATTTTATTGATTAATAATAAGGTTATTTGGTATCTTATGTTTTATCAAATGAATATCGTTATTATAGGAAAATGATTTTGTGATTAAGTGATAAAATTTATTTTTTAAGACGTTCTCTCTTTTGGGAACACTATGTGATTAAGGAAAATATAATACAATGGGATATCATTTGTGGAGTAATGGTTGAATTTTTTTTTGAAAGAATATATGTTTTTATTGTGGAAATATGGTGATTTGGGTTATTTTTGTACATGAATAACCTATCATAGAGAATTTGTGATTAATTTAATTACACTTCAGAATGTGACTTTAAGAGTAGTTGATGTTTTTTAAGATAAATGTTATGAATTACTGTGGAAGACTATCTGATTAAATCCTTTTGATTTTTGGGTTTCAATTATAGTATAGATTATTTAAAATAATTTTATGGAACATTGTGTATTGAATGGTCCTTATTGAACTTTTGGTAATTTGTTTTGAATTTTGGAGATTAAGAGTTGTATTTCTTTTTATAAAGGATTACCCTTTTTGGGATTTTATAATCTCGTACTAACCATTTCTAGTTTTGGTTAATGTCTGAAGATCGGGTAAATATATAGTTCTTATTATGTGGATTATGTGATTCTATAGAAGTTGATTATAGCACTTCATGTGTGACCAAGTCATTTTTAATACTCATCATTTGAAAAAAAGATTTGTTTTTGTTAGAAACTTATTAATGGATGAAACTCTACTTGAAAGGTAAGTATATTTCCTTATGTTCTTAGTCAATCTCATTAATTAATTCCTCAAAATTATTAAAGGTAACTTAAATCAAAAACTTTTTCTGTTAAATTTTCTTACTGGGGAATCAAAGACCATTAAATCCATCACATGTTTATGGTTTTCAGATTGTTAACTTCCTCCTGATCATGTTTTCTATCACTCTCCATCAAAACTTGACGGTTTCTTTCTCTTCTATATCCATGTTTTACTACATGGAATCCATGTATGTGTTATCTAGTGTGACATTTTTACATCTCTTTCATTATTTTAAAGTGATAGTTTTATTGACTCTTTTTGGTTGTGGGACTTTTAATGATGTTTCTAAGCCCAATTTTAAAATTGCAAGGATGCAATTCCCAAAAGGTGGGAAGGATGTAACATCCCATGTAAATAAATTATATGACATTTTCATATTTATTAATATCTGTGAATTAAATATTAATTTTACTTTTAAGGGGATGCTATTTATGATAGCATACTCAACACGCAACAACAGGTTTCTTTGAAATCTTATGTTTCACACAACATTGAATTATACCGGAAATTAATATAATAATATTATTATTTTAAATGGTAGTTAACACTTGGAAATTTTATTTGTGGGAATTAAAATAACTAACTAAAATATTATTATACATGCTTTTACATTTATAAAATAAATTATAGAGTCTTAAAATAAGAGAAAATCTGATTTTAACCATGAAAGTCTATTATATTCTTTAAAAGGTCGTTTTACCGCCTTTTGATGGAGAACCATTTTTAAATCTAGTTTTTAACACTTTTATATTTTTTATTTGACATAATAAAATTCTTCTTTAGAATAAGGAAATAAAAATTTACTTTGGATAAATTTTTTGTATTTTTCTAAGAAAGTTCAATTTTTAATGAATAGTGAAAAATACTGTATTTTAATTAAAAACTGCGTTTTAATATAATTTATTTATATGGTTAGATTATATATTTAATTGATTTAAAGGGTGATTAGATTCTATTTTTACCATTTCATCCAATTTTGGTCATTATAAGCAAGTTCACTTTGAAATTGAACACAAACAAAGGTCAATCTTTTGATTGGTATTATTTCATAAAAACACGCTTTTTTGGTTTTGACAACGAGAATTAATTTTGAATTATTTTCTGCAACATATATTTTTTGAATTTGGAAAAATGGATTCTATATTTGGAATCAGTATGTCTAAAATATGTAAATAGTTAGCATTTATTTTTATACATTATGAATATTTACTTCTGTAAATATTTTATTTACCATGGTTAAAGGGTAAATCTAGTAAATAAGGGTGAAAATAATATTATAATAATTTTAAATTACCCTTAAACTTGTCATAACCCTATTTGATGAGTTATTTCCGACCAAAGGAATCCTTGGGTCGATTTTGGGACCCCATGGAGCCACATGGTAGTGATAATGACACTTTATATTAATTAATTTAAAGTAAAGACAAAAGTAACATAAACATATATCTTTTAGAAAAATAATTTTTATATGGGGTTATATATATAATGAATTTGACTATAAATATTCACTTTAAAAATAAAAATAATTTCTATATTATGTTATTTTATTTATAATTTTTACATATTTAATAAAAAAATTAATTATGACACAATGGTGATGCATAATTTATTCATTAATAAAGGATTCAAATAAATTATATTATAATTATTAAAATAAATTTATTTTGGAAATTTTTATTCCATAAAATAGGTGTAGAAATAATTATGATTATTTATCTTTGAATTAATGAAGCTTTTTAGAAGGAATCAAATTGTTATTGATTTTTTTAACAGCCATGAAATGAATTGTTTATAAAATGACATAAATGAGTTTTTAAAACAATTAATATTTTATTAAATGCTAAAATATTTCTAAAAATATAAGTTTCAGAAAACTGAAATATATTATTTTAATAATTCCATTAATGATACATTTTGGGTCTCTTGATATTTTATAGTAAATATATAAACCATATAGTGTGAATATGGTAAAATTTAAATAAGTTAACAAAAGGGTAAATAAAAATGATACGGATTAAAAAAATATCTAAAACCCATCCAATTAATATTAGATGATGTTATTTAGACTTATATACACCTTATATTCTAATTATATAAGTATTGGACCTTTTGAAACAGAACATCATTTTATAATAAAATAATACTTTTAATCTTTCCTAAAGAGCCCCTCCCCCCCCTTATAAAAAACCATCACCTCTAACCCTTACTCACACCACTCAAGCCCAATTGAATCATCTAAAATCTTACAAAATAAGATAAAAAAATCCATCTATTCCACCTAGATTCCTTAAATTCGGAATAATTCACTTCAACAAAGCCTTATGGTTCAAACCAAAGGGAGTTACCCAATTTAATGGTAAGGTCTTCTCTCAAGTTATTTTCTTTAATTTTACTTATATAACCCCCTAAACTCTCTTTATACCATTATTTTATAACAAAAAAAAGTATCTTCAATATAAAATGTTTTGGTTTTAAGAGTAATTAAGAACTAAAATTACACACCCCTCCATCTAATTGATACGAACATACTGTTTCTGTGGACGACAAACTACAGCATCACAAAAGGATGATTGTTCAATATTCTTCTACCACATCTCATGGTGTCCATTATTATGGAACTTTTAGAATATATGATATATATTTTCTTTTATTTTATCAATATACTTCTGTAATTATCATTTAGAACATAATGATCTTCAGGTTGTATAAATACGATAATTTTATTTGACAATGTGCGGACTACCACCCCCTCAAAATGATATGACTCTTTCATACCATACATGAAACCTATAAATGATGGTGTTAATGAAATTAGGTAATGTAAATAAAATTTGATATTATACTATAATCATAATGTACCTGTGTATCACTATGTTTTCATTTTGTTAAAAAAGAAAAAAAGAAATGAACGTACTGTTCATGTGTACGTACGACTTACTGTATCCATGAACGGTGCATTTCATTTCTTATGTAAAAATGTTATAGACTACTATAAATAAATATATACTGTATATATATGTTATATATGATATCTAAATCCTGAATATCATTTTCGAGATAATGTACATTTGACCACATTGACAGATTGTAATTATAACAAGTCCATTTTTAACTCAAATTCCAAATATCGACAAAATGTATGATACGAACTCTAAAAATTAACTAATTGTTATTGAAAGGTAATAAGTGATATAAAAGGAATAATTAAATTGAAAATAATTCATAATAAATTATAAATTATCTTATGTTCATTTTTCAGGAAGAACAAGGAATAAATGAGTCAAGTCGGACACGAGGTAAGGGGACTTCCAAACCCAATTTCCATTATTTGGGTTAAACATACATTTATCAATTATGTCATTATATGACTATGTGTGAATGAACTAGGATTTTTTGACACATAATATATGCTTATATTGTGTGTATTTATTTTTGTCGCACATAGTAATTCCATTGATTTATCCTTAATGTAGTGATATGTTCTTTGTATGGGAACCTTTCACCCTCCTCTTTTAGGAAAATACTTCTTTTTTGATATGTAATTTAATTTAATTTTTCTTATGTTGGGATGAGTTCTTATATATCCTTTTTTCTGTACATTTTATGTCTAAGTGATGAGAGATCCTTTTTTATCTCATCAACTCATTTTTTTAATTTTAATGTGATGCTGTTAGGCTGCCGAATTTTCGTAAGGGATGATGTATTAATCTACTTTCATTTAAGGCATATATTGATCTTGGGCACGTTTATTATCCTATAGAGTGTACATACTTACCTTTGAAATTTTATATCATTAATTTCTATATTCTCATGAATTTATAGTTTTATTTGATGTTATTCAAGAGTTTCTAAAGTGGAAAAGGATTCTTTAACTAAAACACCATTTTAAATGTTTTAAATATTTAATATTCAAAATCATTATCTTTAATGTCCGTGTTTTAGAAATGATTTTAATGATTTAAATATGTGGAAATTGGTGTTTTAATGTGTAAATTACTTTCAAAAGTTTCTGCATGTTATGGGACACTTTGATTCAAAACTCTTCTTTTTGAATGTTTTAAATTAATTGATTATATCAATATCTGGAACTGTTATCTTTTGAATGCAATGTGGAAATGTTATATTTCCTTTACTCTAGTTTTTTCTGTAATGTATATGTTATATTTCTTGGTCATTGATTACATATAAGGGTAGTTATATGATATACCTAGGGCGGGTGAGCCCCAGATAGATCTTCAATGCATTATGTAACGTGACAAAGTTAAACGTCAATGTTTCCCCTCAGAGATTTAGGGAATATACTGTGATGGGTGTTACAAATTTAACTCCCTATGTAGCTGTGAAAGCTACAATGTAAGTATGATATGTATTCCATAAATTACCTTTATGATTTATTATTTTTGTGTGTTATTCATAAATATTATGATTTAATGAGGTATGTTATGATTAAAAAGTATGATTTTATTGATTTGTATTTATTGATGAGTTAATGTTTCCTTTCTTTATTTTATAACCCTTACTGAGATTTTTATGCTCTTCCCAAGTTTTGAAATATTTTTTCACATGAATTAAAGATGAACATGGTCAAGGATGGGATCAAATAAAATTCATGTTGTCTGAAACATGGAACTAGAAATGTTTCTTTGAGATTTTTTATTTTATGAAAATATGGAAAATGAGTAGAAGTGTATACTTTGAAATTTTTGAGATGTAATGTAATAGTTATGGCCTAATTATCTAAAACTATAAACCTTAGAGGATCCTTAATGTCAATTGTTTAATTATGTAAAGATTATGTAATGATTAAGGCTGTGTCCTTATATCCATTATTTTAGAAATGGATATTAGGTTTACCTCAGGTTTCTGGAAGAGTCTCCGAGAGGTAATGGGGACTCTGGTCTTGTTGAGTATATCTTACTATCCATAGACAGATGGTCAGATGGAGTATGCTATTTAGATTCTAGAGGATATTCTCAATTCATATGTCTTGGATTTTGGTGGATCATTGGATTTCCATATGGGACTGGCTGATTTGTCTTATAACAAATGTTATCATCCATATATCAAAACATCTCCCTTTAAGGCTTTTTATGGTTCCCTGTGTCGAAGAAAACTTCGTTGGGAAGATGTGGGTGAGACCTCTTCGATGGGACTGGGTATTTTTAAGATATTTCATCAATGTTTTAGGATATAAATAAAAATATAATTAAATATCAGAGTAAAAAATCATATTTGAAATGTTGGAATTGTTTTTTTGAGTTTTGAATTGGTGACCAGGTTTTCCTGAATGTTTCTCCTCAGTTAGTTCACCTTCATCTGGGAAAATAATGAAATTTTGATCTGAGAAATGTTAGACCATTTTAGGTCACTGAGTAACTTGGGTAAGTTGATTATAGGTTTTCATTTATAGTTATTTTCATGGGTATTCATGATGCTTTCCACATATCAGAGATCAAAAAATACCATTCTGATTTGTCTCTCATTTTGAGCAAGGAAGATATTGAGTTGGATCCAGATTCTTCTATTGTAAGAAACCAATAGAGATCATTTAATCTCAAGTGGAATACTTGAATGGGATGTTGATTACATTGGTCAGAGTGTTATGGAGACACATATCAGATTCCCATGAGATTTGGGGGTGCAAGTAATTAATGAGGGTGCTCTTGCCTCATCCCTATCTGAACATTATTCTGTCACATTAATTCATGGGGACTTAAAGACTTATAGTTGGAGTTTTTAAGATCCCATTATCCAACTTTAGGTATTTCTAACCCTTATTTTTATTTATATCATTGTTTTAGTTCATTTTGGGGATTTTGAGGATAGAGGTCCTTTTCTATGGAAAATGGCCTTTTTGGGGATTTATGTTTGTTTGAATAAAAGAGTTTCTAGGTACAAATGCATCAATGTAATTTCAGAGATCTCCCTATGTTTAGAGAACACAAATGATGGTTTGGGATTTTATTCCGAATATGGACTTTTTTTTCCTTTATGACCTTTTCATGCCCTTAATGGTTTACATGATATGAATCTTTCATGTAGATGTTGTGAGTTTGTTTCAAGGAATCATAGATTTACAAATAAAAAATATATTCTACATCAAGAAATGATATAATTGAGTTTTTTTAATCTTAATTGATGTGATTTTTTGTGTATTTGGCCCTTGTGGATTTCACATCATGAAATAGGGAATCATAATGTGTAATTATCATAACTTATAGGTTTTAGGTTTCACACTACTGGTTCTATTTTCATTCACATGTAGCAATTTTCATATCAATATTATCATCTATCCTATGGAATTTTGGATACTTCCTCTCCTTTGTTATCATTTCATTTAACAATTGATCTTCATTGAGGTAGTATCTCGTCTCTTTGGATGATTGATCCTTATGATTATTTGTTTCCATTGATCACAATGTCCATATTTTTCTACGTGTATAAATCCATTGATTTGAGATAATAATCTTCTTGATCCTTTCTAGACCAGTTGTGTGATATTCATCAAGAGGATGACCCTTGTGCTGTTTGGGGTGTTTCATATTGCTGCACAAGATTGACATATATCGATATGAAATAATTTTAGATGAATATTCAGAACATTAAAAAAGTACATTCCCAAGGACCATGACAGTTTAGTATCTTTTGAAACTAGGAATATATTATTCTAATTTAGCGAAAGATATAAAAAATCTCCCAAAATGTTATTCACCTTTTAATAATCCTTCTTAATACCTTTGTTCATAACATGGTGAAAGTAAACAAAAGAAAGGGAGAGCTCAAATTCTCAGTAAGGGTAAAAAAGGGAGATATATAAGCATTATCATGAGCATTAGGGTATGATACAATGATCAAAACATTTAAAGATCATACCATGCATATCAAATATCATAATCAAGATTCATTACATAACTATTGGTAGTTCATAAGACATGAATCATTTTGGAATGCGGAGAATAATCCATGAAATCAATACATAGGAAAGACATGGAATTGTGGAAGACACATAAAAAATAAAATGATTTCAATATTATTGAAGAATTATTTATGATTCCATCTTAGTGTAATGAGTTCTCTAAACAAACCATCTTATTAGTCAAGGTTCACTCCCAACACCATAATTTTGAAACAATTACTTTATTGAACCATGTTCACTCCCTGTTCAATCCATGTCTATCTCATTAGATATAAATCATTTTCCAATGAATTAGAGATAGTTAGAGGTACCAGCAATCTCAAAATGAAATCATAAATATTAGCTCCACAATATCATAAAAATTAATCATATAATAACACCTGAAATGAAATGGGTATCATAAAAATGTCATCCTATCATAACCATTTGAAAAGAGACGAGTATCAAAATCATTTCATCAAAGCACAACCCTTTAAAAGAATCATGATTCCTAAGAATATAACCTATAGAAGAGAAAATATTGACCTAAACATCATTACACCAAAACCAAAACCATTCATGAAATAATATGAATGGTATTATTGGATTACATCCTCTCTAAGGAATTGGTAACACTGATAGATTCCATCTTAAAAGGATAATAATGTTGATTGATCTTTTAAAAAAATTCTCTAGGAAAATTTCCTTTCTTGTTTAATTTTTTTAAACATAAAACATTTTAAAAAAACATTTATTTTAAAATAACCTTGAAAACTTATATATTGATCTTAAAAACATTTTGAAAACATTTTTTTTAAACATATTTGAATACTTATAAATGAATTGTGATTTTTTTAAACATTTTACTTTAAAATATATTTAAAATAAATTATGTAATATTGAGCTATTTTTAAAAAATATTCTTTTTAAAATATCTTCTAAAATTTATAAAATAAGCATAAAAACATTTTAAACGATTTTCCTTGAAAATATCTCTAAAATCCTATATTGGAAGCTTGATTTTTTTAAAAACTTTAGTTTGAAAATATATTTTAAAACATATGAAGGAATACTAAAATAATTTTTAAAAAAATTTTATTTGAAAATATCTTTGAAAACATATAA
Source organism: Viscum album (assembly GCA_963277665.1). Lineage (NCBI taxonomy): Eukaryota > Viridiplantae > Streptophyta > Magnoliopsida > Santalales > Viscaceae > Viscum > Viscum album. The sequence goes on along the minus strand of OY728151.1, from coordinate 281,633,066 downwards.
TAGAATCTTAAAAACATTCTGAAATAATTTTATTTGAAAATATATTTGGAAACATTTAAATAAATATTGAAAAAAATTAAACTTATTTCATTGAAAATAAATTTAAAAAATTATAAATTTATATTGATTTATTTTTAAACCTTCTCTTAAAAAATTATATTAAAATATCATTTTAAAACAATTTTTTAGAAAATTTTAGAAAACAATGTTTTTGAAAAATACATATTTCTGACTATAGAGGGAAATAAAGTAATATGTTATTTTTTTCTTAATTATAATATGTTAAAAGAGTGAAAATTTGGTAAAATAACATGAGGATATAATTAATAACCATAACAGAATAAAAATCATTTTATTGAGATATATATTATAATATTTTTATAATGTATGCATAATCATAAAAAATCTTGGTAAACAATGAGATTTTAAAAACAACTCTTAACACTTTGGTAATTTTGAATCAAAATAATTATGAAATATAAAAATTAAATAAACAAAAAATATCATTAAAAAATGATATTAATGATGGAACAGGTTATAGGGTAGTATATAAAACTCATAAAAAAGTATTGGTGTATTTCATAACATGTGTCTCAAAGATGAAAAATTGAGACAAAGTTATCATACCGATTTGGTAACTTTTGAACCATAGAACCCGATGAAGGATAAATCAAAAAATAGATATTAATATAATTATAAATTAATTTATAATAAAAATAAAATACATTCCAGTGAATTATATTCACCACACAACAAAAATGAGTAGTGAATATGGCATGTATCTCATAGAAATAAAAAGTGAGTTGGAAATCCATTACTATTTGATTAACTTTTGAATTATGATACCCATGAAATAATAAAATAAATTAAAACATTAAATACCATGAAATAATTTTAATTAATTAAATAACATGTAATATTTCATTATATACACCACAAAATAAGAATAAGTGATGTATATTGAAAATAACTCATAGAAATAAATGTTAGATGAGAAAACTATTACCTTAAGTATTGAATATCATCATACTGGTCCAAAAATCCTGTATAATATAAATTTATTATAAATATATAAAAGAATTATATTCATATATATAATACCGTATATGATTTACTTATAACTTTATATTACATTCTTATTAATAATTATGTGTTAATGTTTTGTTTTGGGTAATAACTGATATGTTTTTTGCATGTTTTTTCGTTATTTTTTATATTTTTGTTCATATTACTTATATCATGATTAAACTTTATTTATAATGATATATAAAATATAATCTTTATATCATTTCACTATATATGAATATATAATAATCTATAAAAGTTATATTTAGGAAATGAAATTCATAGTTCATGGAGACTGTTGGCCGCACGTATGCATGAACGTTGTTTCAATTTTCATGTCATATTGAATGAAAGAAAAAAATGTAAATGATACATATATTATAATTCCAGTAAAATTATTATTTAATATATAAAAAATATTTATATCAAATCCAACCTAAATAAATTCTATGTAAACAAGAACAAATCACACCGCTTTGAGGAGGTGGTAGCCCACATATCCACAAACAAAGTTCTCGTATTCCCATAAAATGGAAAGCATTGAGGTATATTTATATAATAATTAAATAATATTAAAGTCATAATTAATATAATATATATATCATAAAAATATAAATTACATCTTTATTCCTAACCTTGAAAGGTGTTAATAGAAGAACGAACGACATCGATTCACTAAGTGGCAGTCTGCTGTACACATGAACGATGATTGTGTATCCCATTGGACTGAAGTGTGTGTAATTGTAGGTAATAAACCTAAAATGATAACATTTAAATATATTTAGTATAATTATGAAAATATATAATAATTTAATAATAATAATTTAGTTGGTTGGTAATGAAATTACTGAAAACTGCTTATTGAATGATATCACCCCTATTTTGGGTAACTCATTTTGGTTTTCCTTAAAGGGCTCCCTTGAATGAGTTTATAGAAAAATAGAGGCTTATGGGATGAAGGAATTTATGTTTTAAGATTATTTTTTTAGGGTTTTTATGATACAATGTTCTTTATAAGTTTCAAGAAGTGAGGGGGTGAGTGCCCTTTTATAGTGGAGGAGTGGTATTCTTGCAAATATAAAAAAGTAAACACTATTAGGAGGACTTCTTATACATAATGTACATCCCCTATGAACCTAATTATTCCCAAGGGATTATATGGAAGAAATATGGGCAAAAAATATATATTTTTACATGTTTATAGGTTATTTTCACCCTTATGTTAATGTTTAACCACTAGGTAAACTCATTTTTACCTTAATCACTGTAATTAATTTTAATTACTTTCACTAATATTATTGGTCGAAAAACAAAGATAAAATTAATATAAACTATAAATTATTATTTTTATTAAAAATATGGAATCCATTTCTCTCAAATTATAAACATATAATTGGTATAAAGTAATATAAAAATTATCCCACAAACGGGAAGAGAAATCGAGTTTTTAAAGTGAAAATGATCCAAATTTTAAAATGTTTTTATACCCGATATCAATGTTAAATTTATTCAAATGAACTAAATTTCATTAATATATGTAATATTGATCTAAAAATATATTAAAACCAATTTCAAATAAAATTTCACTATAAAAATTAATGGTATGAAAATGTATATTTCAACTAATATTCAGTGTTTTCACTATTCATCAAAAAATGAATCTTCTCAGAAAAATATCAAAAAATTATAAAACGTAAATTTTTATATTGTGTTTTTAAAAAATAATTATATTTTTTAATATAAAATTTATAAAAGTGGAAATAATTATATTTAAAAAATTAACACCATTAAATAGTGGTAAAATTGCCTTTTAAAAAATAATATATTTCTCTATTCGTAAAATTGGATTTACTCTTATCTCTTATCTAGAAAAAACATAATTCGAATGTCAAAATAGTTTATTAAATATAATATATATATATATATATATATATATTTAAATAAAATAATTTATCAAAATTGGTTTAATTAATTTATTAAGGTAAAACTTATTTGATTGAACAAATATAGATTTTCAGCAAAAGATTTTCCATATTTTCAAAAGGTTTTTATTTTTATTTCTAGTTAATTTGTCACCAAATAATTATTATTATAAATATGTGTAAAACATATTTTTATAATTTTAATTAATATTATTTGCAACATCTATTATAATATCTAGGTGAAAACTATAATAATATTTTAGTAACAATATTAATAGTTCACTATAGTTTTGAAAAACATTGTCTTTCTTGTAACACAAGTTATAGAAGGAACCCAACATTATTTGTATCACATGACAAACATGGTGTTTCATGTACAAAAATATAATATAAGTGTTGTGTCTAGTGAAATATTAACATAGTGTTTCAGGCAACACATACCTAACTCAATACTTTAATACAACAAATATAATATCAAGTGTTGCGTGAAATGTAAAAGATTGAAAAGATTAAATTAATTCAAAAAAATAATTTCAAAAATGTTGGGGAGTTATGTGGTGTGTGATTTTCTTTGAGGTATGTTGTGATCTATCCTCTTCACTGGATACTTTTCTTGTTGAATTGATTTTGAGATGTGATGATTGATTCTAGGGCCTCTATCATTGTCTCTGTGTTATTCTTTTTCGGTGAATACCATTGTAGGAAAGTGCGAACTGAGTTCGAGGTCATTGGTTTTGTATTTATCCAATTATAGATGAATTTTATTTTTATATTTTTATAATTTTTTTAAAAATTAATTTTCATGATTTAATTGTGTGTTTTGAATTGTGTTCTTGAGAAAATATGGTTTTTACATTTTTTAATAAAAGAAAGATTATTTTAAAATAATTTGGAAATGGATTAATGAAATGGTTTTGGAGAATTGTTTTGATGAAATGTTTTGGAAAATGTTTCACATGTGAATACATGGGTACTTAGATGGAATGTGTATCTTAGTGATATCATCCATGTATTTTTTTGTTGGTTCACTCATGGGGTTTTCCTCTTCTCCCTAGATTCAAGTATTGGTGTGGTTTTTTTGAGTATTTTGATATTCCTCATTATCTCCCTGCTGGTGTAAGTACATCACACCTTGTGTTTGTATGGTAATTTTTTGAATTTAATAAATTCCCTTGGAGGCATGAATTGGGAATCCAATTCAGGCCACCACCTTCTTAAAAAACTATTCATATATATGTTATGATTATTCTAATATCAAAACTTATAGTTATAATGGGAGTGATTTTACTTTTTCTTCATTTGTATTGGATTTGACATGACATTTGATACATGATTTCCTTTTTCTACATCATATATGTGAGATTCCATAAAACTATTTTACCTGGATAATTTGAAAATGTGGAAAAAGGGGATATGTATTTTAATAATTTTTTATATAAAAACTATTTTACTATCTGTCATTCCTTATTTTATTTAATGTTGAGCATGTATAGAATTTTTTATATAGACTTGATATGGAATATATGGGTGGAATCCTACTATGACTTTTTAGATCACACCATTTACACCCATTCAGTAGTGCATAGACCATTGCATATATTTTGATGTAGGAAATGGAAAGGTTTTTATTGATGAATAAAGGTTTATTTCAGCTATGTATATATATTTGGTTGTGATATGGTGGGATTTTTCCATGCTATCACACAGAGTAGCTATTTTTTTTAGATGTCAATTGTTGTTGGGGTTCTTTCTTACATATTGTTTAACTACTTTTGAGTTATATCAATTTTGTTATTTATTCTCTGAAATGAAATATATTTATTATCTACTCTTACACTATTTATTACCATCATGTATATATATATGTCATGTTTTCTTCTTAAATTTGGGTGGTAACATTCTATCTGGTTGTTGTTCAAGCCCGAGTGAGAGTTTCCTACCCTTAGCGACCAGGAACACCCTTTGAGTATGTGATGGTTTGGGTTAGGTAATAGTGTGAGAGGGTATTTGGGTCAGGTTTTTCACACATAATTTGAGAGGTAAATTGTAATTTTAATTCATGAGTATATTCACCCAACCTAAAAGAATAATAATGTCAAGAATGATTTTTGTATGATTTAATTAATTTTATATTCTTAAACTCTTTTAAGACGTCATAAAACCATAAATAATTTTCTAAGTCATCATATAATATATGATATAATTTTACATTATCCTTTTGATTATTGAACTTTTATGGTATTGTTATACTCGTTAAATATTTGTGAAATTCCAACCACATCTTTATGTGACCATATGATAAAATCCCTCAAACAAAACCCTTTAATGGGTATCATGTATGAATATGGATTTTTTGAATAATGATATGTCTTTCAAATCATATTCCTTATATTTTAATCTATATACATAGTATTTAAACTCACTCACTTCACAAATTCCAATGTTTTGATGCTAATAACTTCTATTGTCAGTATAAAACACTTTTAAGTTCACCATAATCATCAGTCTTGGAATCCTTTCCATCAAAATTTTCTTCTTGACATATTTTATAGAATCTTGTACTGATATTCACTAATCCAATTAGGTTATAAATTAATATTCCATTTGAATATTTATTATCCTAATATTTTATTTGTAATACATTGGAATTCATTCCAAACATACTCTGACTAGATTCTTAGACATTATATTTTCTTTTGAACATCATTATAATATATAAAAACAAATTCATGTTAATTAAATAACACTTAATTACATTTACTGTGAATATTTAACAAATAATCTACTATATATCATACATGGAGGGACCCAAGACTCTTACACATATTATTAAATGAGTTTTTAATAAATATCTAATAAATATAATCCATGGATCCAAAGGACTAGTTTATTTTTAATACTAGGTATAGAAATCATTGTCATGAAACAAAAAACAAAAAATATTTATTTTAATTTCTATAGTGAGATCCTAAATCCCTTTGAGATTCAAAAAATAAATAGGATAACCCAAGGAATTCATAAAAAATGGGTGAACTATAAATACCAGTAAGGGAATAAACTTAATAACAAAGAATACCATATGAGAAAAAAGCCTAAATGATATGATAAATGATAATAATCATGAATAATAATATGGTATCATGCCATAAATTATATTGAATAATAAGATCGTGAAAACATAAGAATATGTAAAAGATATAAAACAAGGCATAATCATAAGTCAATGTTCCCTGCCAAGAATACATAATATGATGGACATAGTTCCATCATGGGTTTTGTTTACTCTTTAATAAAATACATATTATCTCAAGAAATATAAAAATTAACAAATGAATTGGAGTGCTATTTAGAAAAACCCATCATATCATGTGGATGCATATGTGTTTCACATAAGGAAATCAAACATATGGAATAAGTATAAGAAATACCCATGGAAATAAATGGGTTACATAATGTTTCCTCAAATCATAATAAAATAATATATTATTAGGATCTAAAAGATTAGAAGGAATTAAATATTTTGAAAATAAAAATTTGAAAAATTTATAAAAGGTATCTAATAAGGAGTTTATTTGATGAAAAATTTATGAGGAATGAAAGAAATATAATTTTAGAATTGAACCTTTTTAGAAAAGTTTTATGAAAATGATATTTAACATTTAAAGATAGTAAGAACATCATTTTTGTAATAAAACCAAAATTGAACTAAGAGGGTAATATATAAAAAAATTAATTTTTCTATAAAACATTTAATTATTAAAAAAAATCATGGAGTTGTTCATAACATGAAATAATAAATAGGAAATATGATGTTCCCTTAAATCTTGTTTACTTAAATGAAAGTCTTAGGATAAAAACTTCAAAATCCTATATATGCCCCAAAAATGAAAAAGGCTAAATTAGGTGCATATTAAAGAATCATATGTCCGGAATATATAATGTTTTAATCACATAATTAAATGGATTAATTGAGGTAGAGAGAGATAAGGAATAACCAAAAGAAAAATGGTGGCTCATAAGCTCTATTATCTCTGGTCTAGATTTGATTTTCACATTCAGTTCACCTCTAAGTTAATAAATTATATTCATGAAATACATGATTCATTACTTTATAAAAATATATTAGTTTTATTACAAATAATTTATTTTAGTTTATATTCATTTCATTAAGAAATAATTTCTATTTCTACTTTCTCAAGGTCGTTTTTTTCGTGGTTCCAAGGTCAGATTAATTTAGTGGAAATTATTAGATCACTTAGGGAATGGTTTGTTAACTCCAAAAGTGTAATGGTATATATTTAATGTGTCTATATAATTTTAAAATGTTATTACTATCTGATATTGTTAAAAAAGAATAATTCATAGAGTATAGGTGTTATTACAACACACTTAGTTTATTTAGATAGGTTTTTTGACTAAAATGAACTTATTAGGTGTAACGACCCGACCCCAGAATCCCCGAGTCGATGCATTATTACCTAACATTGGCATGATTACAAGGAAATCATGTCCCAAAAGACCGACCAGTTTAGTAGTCTTGGAAAATAGATTACATGCATGAACATTACATTACACTTTCTAACATACAACAAAAAACAAAATCCTTTGGGAATGCAATTGTTCCCTTCTCTTAACCCTGAAACTCAATCATAAAACACTTCTTCAGATCCTGGGAAAATAAAACATAGAAAGGGGTGATCTCAGATTCTCAGTAAGGATAACAATATTGCAGAAACATTCATAAATATGCATAAATATTTATGGAAATGTATATGACAAAAAGAAAAGCTTTTTAACCTTGAACTTCAGCATAATATGGAAAAGATAAAATCAAATAATGAAATTTACTTACTCACATGGATATTCTACTAGTCGAATAATCACATGCAATATCAATAGCCACTTTCATAATGATGGAATGCATAATGCCATAGTTTTATAACTACATAGTCAAGGCCTTGTGCCAAGACTACAAATAATTTTTTGTCAAGGCATTGTGCCAATATAGTAGTTTATATCATGAGACCTACCGATTCCACGAGGATCTATATTGGGCTCCACCCATCACATACGAAGTCCAATTCATTTATCATATGAAAAAATTTAAACATAACATAAACATTTGTATTAAAACTAGCATACAAAATGTCAATACCTTATCTATAAACCATGAATGGTATAAATATAACACATCCACAGTCAAACATATCAAAAAACCTTCAATATAATATGGAAGTTTTTTATCATAACAAATCAACATCAAATAAACATAAAATCCATCAAAGGATGTTGGCATAGATGAAATCTAATCCCTTTTCATAGAAATTTATCTTTCTATTTTGAGATCATTTAAAATTCATATAATTATAAAATAAAACATTTATTTTGTAAATATTCTCATAAGCTTTTATGGGAAGATTTGATGATGTTATAATGGAAGAGAAAATCCTCACCCACTGTATAAGTTAAAAAAAGACATTCTGACCTTAATTCTGTTGAAAAGGTTATAAAGGACCTTGTTTGTAAAATGATGGAAAGATTACTTTATAAACATCTTATAAAAAGTCAAAAAGGGTATAAATGATTTTAAACCTTAGTATTTAAAATATTAAGAATGTTTTGAAATACATTTTTAAGAAACATGGATGTGGATGATAAAAAGGTCCCAGTAGATACATACATAAAAACAACCTCGGATAATAAATAGATTGTAAAATTAAACCTTACCTTGTCATTTTCCTTAGTATAGGGTAGTTTAACCTCCTGTATAATTGTGAAATAATTGTTATTAAATTATACAAGAATCATATCCATTAATATGATATCATATATGATCTTTTAACATTTCTTTGTTAATAATATCTTATTATTATCGTTGTTTCAGGTGTTTACAGATTCATTTTCCTTTATATTATTTGTTACGTAAGTAATATTTTTTATGAATATGATATAAGTTATTAATATTCATAATGATATTAAGTCTTTAAACATTATTTTTAATCAACTGATGAATATTATTCTTGAATGGATACGATGGGGAATGAATCTCACCGCGTTCGTGGAGATGGTAATCCGTACGTACGGACGAGCGACAATGTCATTCTTTTGATATTAAAATAATATATAATTGGATGATATATCATATATACAGAATAATTATCGTGTTATATTTATTATTTACATCAATTACAAATCATTATTATACCCATCCAAATAATAATGTATTGAAAACAATTACACCACGATGTGGAGACGGTAAGCCATACGTACACTCGTATGGTGACATGTCATTCAAAGGATGGATAGATTAATTAATATGGTTGTACCATATTTATAATAACATCATAGTATATATAAAATACTGGAGTTATTATTTTATAATGTAAACAACAAAGAAAGATGAAGTGGAAGAAGAAAGAAACTTGAATGAGGTGATGAAATATTTACCTCTTCTTTAGGTTGTTCCTTTTGATTTGATCAAAAGGGTTCCTTAGGTTGTCTTTCTGACTAATTTGTGGACTCCAGGATGAAGCTAGGATAGTTTATATGGTACTTGGGAAGGGTTTGGCCAAGAAAAAAGGATTTGATGGTGTGAATATGAGCGAAGGGGGAGTGCCCTTTTATAAGAGGGGTGAGGGGAAGCTTAGGAAAAACATAATATTTTATTTTATTATAATTTTTTTTCGATTTATAATGGCTCCAATATGAATTATTTAAAGTATAAGGTGGGGATGGGTCAAAACCCACTGAATCAATAGGTTTTAGATAGGTTTGTATCACTATATTAACCTTATCTTTTATATTTAACTTTAAGTTAAATAGTTTGACATTTACCATGTCTCTCTTATTTTTATATTATATGGTTAATACACTTACTACATAATTCCAAGAGAACACCAAGTGGTTAATTAATTATACAAATATCATTTTATAAGACTTATGGTTTAACCATAGATTTTTAGGAATAGAATATCAATTAATAACTTAATATTTGTTTTAAAAACTCTTTTATGTCAATTTTGACACTATTTGGTATTTTCTTATTTATAAATTATTTACAGCATTATTACTTCGAAACAAATTCATCTAGACAACCCTAACAAGTTATATTATCCAATAAAATTAGTGTAATTCATAAAAAATCTCCAATTACATATATTTGGATATTTATAATATCAATTATTTTAATATTTCATTAATTAGGTAATTACTACATCATCTTTATGTCATAAATAATTTAAATTATTTAGTGTCTAAAAAATATAAATAAAATATCATTATTTATTATATATTTTTATCTTTATAAATAATATTTATAGTTGAATTAATCTTATGTGTAACCCTATATTAAAAATAGATTAGTTATTAAACTTTGAATTTAACACTTTTAACTCTTCTTTGATTTAAATAATAATAAATTCCCTAATCTAATCCAAGTGGACCTAAAAGATCATATTTTAATAATAAGGTTGTTTTGGTCTAATTAGACTTATCTAATAGAATTGTGACATGTTTTAGGGTAATAAAAATATCATTTTTACCCTTAATTACCCAAATTACCTTTAACCGCGGTAAATAAAAGTCAAAAGTTACTATTCACCAAAAATTATTTTCATCTTATTGAACAAAATTTTACTTACTGAGGTTAAACCTATTTCTAGGATTTTTAAAATTCAACTCACAGAAGTGGTAAAGCTGTGTTTTATGCAAATTTGTATATACTCTTAGGAGGTGGGTAAAAGACGGTAAAAAGTTCAATAAAATTTTTATATATCTAAACATATTATAAAATGAACCCAATGAATTAATTTGAACTTATATTGGTATTAATTATCTATTTTGACCTAAAATAAATTTAAATAAAGTAAATAATTATTTAAATAAAAAGTCAGTTTTAACCAATAACTCAGTGTTTTTCACTATTTATCAAAAATTGAAGTTTCTGAGAAAATTACAAAAAATTCAGCCTAATCTATATTTGATATTCAGAATTCAAAAATTATGTATATTTTATCAAATTGAAAACATATTAGTTGAATTAATTAATTTAAAATTAATTCATGTTGTCAAAACAAATAGCATGTTTTAAGAAACAATATCTATCAAATGATTGACACTTGTTCATGTCCAATTTCAAAGTGAAATTATTTATAATGAACTAAATTGCATTAATTGATAAAAATATAATCTAATCATACTTCAAAACCAATAACATTCATAACTTAATACTATAAATTATTTTGATTAAAAAAGTTGTTTTTAATTAAAATTTTGTATTTTTCACTATTCACCAATATATGAAAGTAATCAAAAAAATTCCAAATACTTATAAAAACTATATTTTTATGTATATATTCTAAATAAGAAGTTTATTTTGTCAAATTGAATATATAAAAGTGTCAAATATTGGATTTAAAAAGGGTTTTCCATCAAAAGTTGGTAAAATTTCATTTTCTGAAAAATACTTCCTTTATCTAAAAAATTTAATTTTTTCTTATATTATGTATAAGAAACACATAATATGGATGTTAAAATTATATGGAGTATATAAAATTCATTATGTAGTTAATAATATTAATAACCTCTTTTGAACAGCTAGTTTGGTAAGTCGTGGTGCGCTTGAACTCAATGTTGCTTGTAGTCCAAGTTATTGAATTACATTGAAGAAATAACTTACTATGAAATCTTAGGGTGTTTCATTATTACCTCCTTCAAAAAATTTCATCCTCTCAATTTGATGTTGTTCTTATAAAATAGAATGTTGAAAATAGAAAATACCATTGTGGGAAAACCCACATCAGAAATTGGGTTAATAAAAATTAGTTTTAATAAGAGGGAAAGGGGGAATGAAAAAGTCAACAAAAAATTATGATCTCTATGTCACGACCCGTCCTTGGGGCTCATGCCGTGACTACCCCAAGCCCGCCTTCCATAGGCCAGGGGCTGGAGACTATCACCAAAGGCATAAATCCCGATAAATAGGAAGACATTGCCTTTATAAAAGAAAACAAACACCACAGAGTACACAAGCGGAAGTAAACACTAAGCAAACTGAGTAAAAAAGTACGTGCTGTAAAGTAAATGGGACAGTATACAAACCCAACTGAAAGTATAGTACAACTGAGAAAAAGAATGTAAAAAAAGATAAAAAGTAGAGCAGTAACCACCAAGACGTCCTCCGGAACTCCCACCTGAAGGGTGAGTACAGATAGTCTCGTCGGCTTTTCGAGTCCAGACGTCCACTCCTTGTATGTCCCGCCTGATAGTCCACCTCTAGGTACTTTCCCGCTCATAATCCTCAACAACGATCAGCACTGTCTATCGTCTACAACCAAAACAACATAGTGCAGACATAGCCCGTGCAGGGGCGAGTATACGATACTCTGTAGGGACCCCGAGACTCTCGAAGGTCTCCTAGAATCCACAAAGGATTAAACCACAATGGAAAGATACAAACATGAAGTATCAACCAACTATACTTAGGTATATGCCCATACATAAACCTATGCCATCAATTCCAATTCAGCTCTTACCCAAGAGCTCATGTACAACCTAGTCCACACATGAAAGCATAACTCAATCCACATAGGAAACCACAACCCAATCCACACAGGAAAGAAAGACAATCATATTGATGATAATGACTAAAAATCAAGACTCAGCTCACACAAGTATACTAATCATGAAGAGGGATGAAGATGATAGATGTAGCCTCTGATTAATCTCCCCTACCGAACCCACGTAGTATCCAAATACAGAAGTCATCTCTACCGAACCAACGTAGGATCCTATTACAGTAACTATGACTGCCAAACCCATGTAGGATCCATGTACAGTCATCATCGTTTCCGAACCCACAAAGGATCCAAGTACAGTCATCATCGCTGCCGAACCCACGAAGGATCCATGAACAGTCGTCCTCACTGCCGAACCCATATAGGATCTAAGTACAATCACCATCATCGTTATAGTCGCAGCCAGCTCTAGGGTTCCCACACATAGCATACTCGATTCCGGGAGGGTCTACTCCTCATGTCAAAGGGGTGGATACATCAACTGTCATGAAGACCATAGATGATGTATCCCTACGTTCCATCCAACGCCGTAGGGGAAAAACCAAGAAAAACATGCCCAAGTCATAGAGAACAAGACGACCAAGCCATTTTCCAAAAGTACACAGTGTGTTGGTATAATTACACGCCATGTCTTTAGACCTCGGTTACTGCCCATGTACCACAGACCATGTTAAAGGGCTGATCATGTAAAAAGTAAGTACACGGCGTGTGTTATGGTTACACGCCGTGTATTCAGTCCTCAGGTACTGTCCGTGTACCACAACTCGTGTTGAAGGGCTGATCGTGTAAAAGTAAGTACACGACGTGTGGTATGGTTACACGCCATGTCCAAACTTCTGGGGTCGGCCCCGTGTACGTTGGACATGCCTGGCCGTGTGGTGGAGTACATGACCTTGTACTCCACCCCATGTCCATTTATCCCCAGGATACACGTCGAGTCCTGTGAAGCCGCTTCTGCCCTTCTGAGAAGAGAATACACAACATGCCTCTTGGCCGTGTATTGCTGCCCGTGTTCGTGTATTTCCCAAAAATACATGCCATGTTTCATGAAGCTTCTTCTTCCATTCTTCATAGAGATTACACACCGTGTGACCGGTGTCACATGCCATGTGTTACTTGAAGAAACCCAAAACTCAAGCCACAATACGCCCACACTACATGGCGTGTCCATCAGAGGTATATGCCGTGTATTCTGGAATTTTCCAGAATCAATGCCTCCGGCCAGCGTGCCTCCCGTGATGTCCATTCTTCGTTCAGACCATCCGTTCATCATGAAACTTCAGACACAAGGTCTCCCCGATGTCCCGTAATCGTCTCCGGTGTTTTCAGGCCTCTGATCGGATCCAAAAACACGATTTGATTCACCCTCTTGAAGAACGGGCGAGGGTCGGTCCTTCCGTTTTTGGTTTGATTTGTCACCTACTATCATCGTCGCACCTCTACTTGGATGTCGTGATGCTGGGTCTTCAAATTGGGATCGTTGCATCGCACAATGATCTCACAATGATCTGATGTTCATCACCCATGAAGAACACAAAGAACACACCAAACATTCACAAAAACGGTGGAGGGATTGGATCATGTTCGTTTGGCCCAGGTCCTTCCGCGGTATTTTGGTAGTAAGTGGTTCAAGAGAATCAACACAGAAAGAATAATTAGCGTTGCTCAAAAAAAAACACCCCTACCTAAAATCAATAAGGTTGATCGCTTGATGAAGGATGGAGATGCTTTTGTTGATGTTGCCGCATAAAGGTGGTGTCGCTTCATCAATGTCGAGAAGAAAGAAGCCGAGGTTGGCGTCGGCGTTCTTCACATTCTTCAATGAAGAAGATGAAGGTCTTCCAGAGTTTAGAGCTCTCTCTCTCAATATCTTCACACAACAACTAACCCACAAAATTGAATAAAGCTTATCTTATTTTATTACTTCAAGCCATGCATTTAAATTTTAAAATTCAAACACATAACTCACATCATTTATTAAGCTTGAGTTGTCTAATTAAAGAGGAGAGAGGGGAGAGTTACAAATTAATGGGGAGTTAGGGAGTTAAAATAAAGTTAAGGGGTGGGGCTCATGGGGGCCCCACCTCACAAATATCCTAAATTGGGTAGTTAGGATATTGTGTGTCCCACCCCAACTACCCCATGTAGGACATAACCATTAGTTAAAGTAAATAAAATTGTACCACAATTTTATTTACTTCACATTTTAGTACTCAATTTTTAACAACTCCTCCAGAGCAAATGCACCATCAGAAAAGGTCCACATAAGCAAATACTGCCGCTACGGTTTCATTGGTGCCCTCATATTTTGATTCCGAGCACCAGTTCTAAAGATAGAAAACCCCACTCGTTCGTTCAAGGAACGTACTAGAGCTAAACTTCAAAAAATGATTCCGGGCACACAGGGCCTCAGAATCAGGTGCCGTTAGAAACTACATACTTGTAAAATCCCAAAGAAATTAAGAAAAAAATTTCCTAGAAATTTACGGGTCTTTGCATTACTCCCACCTCCGGGCTTTACATCCCCGTAAAGATACATCACAAAACTAGGGAAATAGATGAGGGTACCGAGCATGCATCTGAGCCTCCTGCTCCCATGTTCTATCCTGGAGGTTCTCGTGCTACCACCTAATGCGCACTAGAGGAATCGACCATCCACATAGGACCCAATCCTATCAATATTTGATCTCCACCAAGACCTCCGCAAAATTCACCCCGTCATCGATATCCAGCTCCTCGTGATCAATGATATGAGTCGGGTCATGCACTTATCTCATCAGCTGAGATATGTGTAAGACGTCGTGCACCCGGTGCAACTGAGGTGGAAGAGCCAGGTGATAAGCCACCTCACCTATCCCAATGAGAACCTGGAATGGTCTGATGAAGTGCCAAGATAACTTTCCACCCCGACCAAATATCTGTAGTCCACGTCGAGGCGAGACCCATAAGAAAACGTGGTCGCCATCATCGAACTCTAGTGGTCTCCGCCTCCTGTCAGCATAAGACTCTTGTCAGCTCTGAGCAGTCTTCATCCACTCCTGGATGATCTATACCTTCACCGTCGTGGCCTGGACCATCTTTGGTCCTACAAGTGCTGACTCCCCGGGGTCTTTCCAGCACAGAGTTGATCTGCAAGGTCGGTCGTACAATGCCTTGTATTATGTCACCCTGATGGTGGAGTGGTAGCTTTTGTTTTATGCAAACTCCACCAAGGGTAGGTGATCCTCCCAGCTGCGTCCAAAGTCAAGGAAACCGGCACGGATCATGTCCTCGAGAGTCTGAATGGTCCTCTCCATATGACTATCCGTCTATGGGTGAAATACGGTGCTCAGGCATAGCTGTGTCCCAAATGCCTCCTGCAACCCCTTACAAATCCGGGAAGTAAAGAATGTGTCACAATCGTAGATGATAGAATATGGCACACCATGAAGCCTTATGATCTTTTGAACGTAGAGGTGTCCCAAGATCTCCACTGAGCCCTTCTCTCTGATAGGTAAGAAGTTGGCTGACATGGTGAGTCGGTTGACAATCACCCAGATGGAGTCGTGTCCTCTGGAAGTACGTGGAAGTCCCTTCACGAAATCCATATATATCCCATCCCACTTCCACTCTGGGACCTCTAAGGGATGTACCATGCCTGCTGGTACCTTTTTCTCTACCTTCACCAACTGACAGGTGAGCCATCGTGAAACGAACTCCATCACAACCTTATTCATACCCAACCACCATTGTTGTCTTCTAAGATCCTGGTACATCTTCGATACTCTAGGATGTAACACTAGATGGGAAGTGTGAAACTCCCTTAGCACCTCCTCCTTTAATGAAACTAGTTCCATGGTACATCTTCTGAAAAGGATGATGTGCTCTCCTCCTAAAGAAAATTCATCAGGTGCCTATCCTGTGGATATATGCGCACGTCATGTCTCACAGTCAACGTTACCGCGTTGTGCCTCTCTGACCCATTGAAGTAGTAGAGGAGTGACTGTGAGCAATTTTAGAAAGGCTGCCCAATCACTATCCACGAAGGATATCTACAGTGCGGCTAGATTCTTTTTTGCCTATCCAAGTAGTTGGATGCCCGACCTATTGTTGAGAGCATCAGCTACTACGTTCCCCTTCGCAGGAGTATAGACTATCTGAAAGTCATTGTCCAGGAGGAATTTGATCCATTGCCGCTGTGTCAAGTTCACGTCCTTCTACAAGAAGATGTACATGAGACTCTGCTGGTCAAAAAAGACTATAAAGTGCTCGCCCATCAGATAGTGCCGCCACATCTTCATAGAGAAGACCACTGCTACTAACTCCAGGTCATGGGTAGCATAGTTCTGCTCATGCTACTTCATCTGTTGTGATCCATAGGCAATCACTGCCTGCTCCTTCATCAGGACACACCTGAGTCCGGTCCCTTATGCATCACAGTAGACTACGTACCCTACTGCCTCCTCTGGTAGCCTCAAGATGGGTGCACTAGTCAATCTCTGTCTCAGCTCGTGGAAGCTCTACTGACATCTATCCGACCACACGAAGGGTTTAACCTTATTATTCAAATCTGAGAGTGGTGATGCAACTCTAGAGAAGTATGGAACGAATATCTGATAGTACCCTGTGAGACCTAGGAATCTACGCACCTCTGTCATGCTCCTGGGTGGCTCCCAAGCTAGCACTGCCTCGATCTTCACAGGATCCACTATAACTCCCACCTCAGAGATAACGTGCCCCAAGAAGTGGACCTCTCGAATCCAGAACTGGCACTTCGAGATTTTACCATAAAGATGGTGCTCTCGGAGTGTATCCAGTACAACCCGAAAGGGGTAGGCATGCTCCTCCTCAGTAGTTGAGTAAATCAATATGTCTTCAATGAAGACTATAGAAAATCGATCGAGGTAAGGCTGGAATATCATGTTCATGAGACTCATGAACCCTTCTAGAGCATTGGTTACACTGAAAGGCATAAGCAAGAACTCATAGTGTCCATACCGAAACCTGAAGGCCGTCTTCTGCACATCCCCATCTCGAACTCTGAGCTGATGATAGCCGGACCTGAGGTCTATCTTCGAGAACCATCGTGCTCCCTTGAGCTAATTGACGAGGTCTTCTATCCTCAAATGTGGTTACTTGTTCTTCATGGTCACCTGGTTCAAGAGATAGTAATCGACACACAGTCACAAGATCCCATCCGCCTTCTTGGCAAACAATATCGGGGAAGCCCAGGGTGAAACACTAGTTCGAATGAATCCTTTGACCTGAAAGTCCTCCAGCTGTACCCATAGCTCTCAAAGCACAGTGGGAGCCATCCGATATGTTGGAGTAGATATTGAGGCTATCCCAGGGTACATGTCAATATAGAAGTCTACCTCTCTGTGAGGAGGTAGTCCAGGAATGTCATGAGGAAAAACATCCACATACTGATCCACCACTATAGGAAAACTCGGACTCCGCACATCATCTACTCCTAGGATGATACTAGCCAACTAATGAGTAATTTGTTGTCCTCTTCTATGTGTGATTCTATCCTGCACTGCAAAGTCTCCCTTCTCGCTGGTGAAGGTGAACCTGCTCTCATCGGTGTGAACACATCGCACCTTGCGCCACATACAGTCGATCTGAGCATGGACCGTAGATAACCAATCCATGCCCAAGATGACTTCGTAAGACCTCGACGCCACTACAAGATGATCCTTGCTGAAGCTCTCACCTCCTAGAGTAATCTCACACCACCGACACTAGTGTGTAATCGTCGATTCTGCTCCCATATGAGTCTCTAGCTGTAAAGATCGAGCCAACCGCTCCATCAGAATCTCCGAGCTCTGAAAAATGGAAGCGGCAATGAAAGAATGACTTGCTCCTGTGTCTATAAGAACTACATAAAGGGTGGAGTAGCCCCAGATAGTACCTCGAATCAGCTCAGGTGTGCCGTTGTTCTAGGCCTCCACTGCCTGAAGCTGGGCCTGCCTCTGTCCGCTAGCTCCATGTGGTCGGGGTGGACCTCCTGGTGGTGGTGTTGGTAGAGCCTCAAAGCATTTCCCCCACCCGCGGCTCGACCTACTCCTTTTCCTAGTCTGCCTACTCCCTACGGACCGCCACGGTCGAACCTCTGCCTCTACCTGGGTGGTCCCTCAACCATCTATTGATCCTCTACATGGCGGGTCGGACAGTCCCGAGCCATGTGGCCCTGTCCGCCGCATGCATAGTACTATCTCCCTCTTATATGACTGGCTCTACTGCGTGTGCCCCACACATCTGAACTAGTGTCCTAAGGTCATCCACCTAATGGTCTGGCCCGCTTGGACCTCTGTGATTCCTGTCTACTACCGGCCGCAGAAGACTCCTCTATGTTCCGCCCTGTGGTAGGTCTCGCTACTGGCATAGGCTCAGCTAGAAAGATCTCTAAAAGAAGGGCTCGCTCCAGTACTCCTTCCTACGTTGGAATGTTGAGGGAGATCATAGATGCCCTGATCTCATGCCTTAGTCCATGCTCAAAGGTCCGGGCGCAGAAGAATGGGTCCTGTACCATGTTCATGGAATAGAACGATAGGTCGGTAAATCTCGTCAAGTACTGGGCTACTGTCATGCTGCCCTGTCGCAGCTATAGTAACTCCGGGATGCGCACCACATGGAGGGCACCTAGAACGAACTCCGATTGGAAAAGGCTCTTTAAGTATGACCAAAGTAGAGATGCCTCGTCGTGCACCAGGAGTAACAGGCTCCACCATCTACCTACTACTGCACGCAGGAGACTCGCTGCAAGGATCACCATGAGGCCAGCTGGTGTCCCCAATAATCTGAAAACTCTATAAACTGCCTCCAGCCAGTCCTCGGCTGCCTGAGGGTCTGTCTCTCCATGGAAAATGGGTGGGATCTGATGCTGATACTCGTGCAGTGCACTCAGGCGATGTGCACCCTCAGCTGCTGGGGCTGGTGGCATCGGTGGCTCGGCGGGTAGAGGTACCGCCGGTGCCTCCACTGTAATGGGGCCCTGAACCGAGGCCTCGTCGCTCGGTGGGCTTCCATCTCGCAAAAATCTCAGAACCCTAGATGGTTGCCATCGTGGGGCCATCCTGAAAAGAAACAGGTGCGCCATGGTCAATACAGTATAACTGATTAGCTGACACAAAGTAATCACAATGAAAACTTTTGAAACACTCATGCAATCAAAGTTTTCATGCATTGAGTCAGAAATCAGAAGTCAGGGTCCTGGTGTATGGATACGTCAGCCGTCGCACCAACACTAGACTCCCGGGACTGATAACCACACTCAATACCCTTAACACTATTTCTTCACGTAGAAGAAATTTTCAGAGTCCTGAGTTCTACGGTATAACTGAGTCCTCTGATACCAATTTTTCACGACCCGTCCTTGGGCCCCGTGCCGTGACTACCCAAAGCCCGCCTTCCATAGGCCAGGGGCTGGAGACTAGCACCAAAGGCGTAAATCCTGATAAAAGGGAAGGCATTGCCTTTATATAAGAAAACAAACATCACAGAGTACACAGGCTGAAGTAAACACTAAGTAGACTGAGTACAAATGTATGTGCTAGAATGTAAATGGGCAAGTATACAAACCCAACTGAATGTACTGTACAAATGAGAAAAGAATGTACAACAGCTGAAAAGTAGAGTAGCAACCACCAAGACGTCCTCCAGAACTCCCACCTGAATGGTGGGTACAGATACTCTCGTCGGCTCTTCGAGTCTGGTCGTCCACTCCATGTACGTCCCATCTGATAGTCCACATCCGGGTACCGTCCCGTTCACAAGCCTCAACCACGATCAGCACTATCCGTCGTCTGCAACCAACACAATGTAGTGCGGGCATAGCCCATGCCGGGGTGAGTATACAATACTCATTAGGGACCCTGAGACTCCCGAAGGTCTCCCAAAATCCACGAAGGATGAAACCACAATGGAAAGATACAAACACGAAGTATCAACCAACTCTACTTAGATATATGCCCATACATATACCTATGTCATCTATTCCAGTTCGGCTCTAACTCAAGAGCTCATGTACAACCCAGTCCACATAGGAAAGCACAACCCAATCCAGATAGGAAAACACAACCCAATCCACACAGGATAGCAAGACAATCATATCGATGATAATGACTGAAAATCAAGACTCAGCTCACACAGGTATACTACTCATGAAGAGGGGTGAAGATGATAGATGTATCCTCTAATTCATCTCCCCTGTCGAACCCACGTAGGATCCCAATATAGAAGTCGTCGCTGCAGAACCCACGTAGGATCCTAGTACGGTAATCATCGCTAACGAACCCACGTAGGATCCATGTACAGTCTTCATCACTGCCGAACCCACGGAGGATCCAAGAACAGTCGTCATTTCTACCGAACCCACAGAGGATCAATGTATAGTCATCCTCATTTCCGAACCCACTTAGGATCCAAGTACAGTCGCCATCATCGTCATAGTCGCAGCCAGCTCTAGTGTTCCCGCACATAGCATACTCGATTCTGGGAGGGTCTGCTCCTCAAGTCAAAGGGGTGGGTACATCAACCATCACGAAGACCAGAGATGATGTGTCTCTACATTCCATCCCACGCCATAGGGGAAAAAATGAGAAAAACATGCCCAAGTCATAGAGAATAAGACGACCAATCCATTTTCCAAAAGTACATGACTTCTTGGTATAATTACACGTCGTGTCTTTAGACCTCAGGTACTTCCCATGTACCACGGCCCGTGTCGAAGGACTGATCATGTAAAAAGTAAGTACACAATGTGTGGTATGGTTACACGCATGTCTTCAGTCCTTGGGTACTGTCTGTGTACCACAACCCATGTCGAGGGGCTCATCGTGTAAAAGTACGTAAACGATGTGTGGTATGGTTACACGCTGTGTCCAAACTTCTGGGGTCGGCTCTGTGTACGCTGGCGATGCCTGGTTGTGGGGTGGAGTACATTCCAGTATACTCCAAACCATGTCCGTGTATCCCCAGGATACAGGTCGAGTCCTGCGAAGCTACTTCTTCCCTTCTTAGAAGAGAATACAGGTTGTGCCTCTTGGACGTGTATTGCTGCCCGTATTCGTGTGTTTCCCAGAATACACGCCATGTCTCACAAAATAGCTTCTTCCATTCTGCATAGAGATTACACACCATGTGATCGGTGTCACATGCCATGTGTTACTTGATGAAACTAGAAACTCAAGTCGCAGTACGCCCACACTACATGGCGTGTCCATCAGAGGTACATGCCGTGTATTCTGGAATATTCCAGCATTGACGCCTCCGGCCAGCTCGCCTCCCATTATGTCCATTATTCATTTAGACCGTCCGTTCGTCATGAAAAATCAGACACAAGGTCGCCCCGATGTCTTATAATCATCTCCAGTGTTTCTGGGCCTCTGATCGGCTCCGAAAACATGATTTTATTCACCTGCTTGAAGAATGATTGAGGTTCGGTCCTTCGGGTTCCGGTTTGATCCATCACCTACCATCGTCATCGCGCCTCCTCTAGGACGTCGTGATGTTGGGTCTTAAAATTGGGATCATTGCGTCGCACAAGGATATTTCAATGATCTGGTGTTCATCACCCATGAAGAACACGAAGAACACACCAAACATTCACAAAAAATGGTGGAGGGATCGGGCCATGTTCGTTTGGCCCAATCCTTCCATGTTAGTTTGGTAGCAAGAGGTTCAAGAAAATCAACACGGAAGGAAGAATCAACGTTGCTCAATTAAAAACACACCCCTACCTCAAATCAAGATGATTGATCACTTGACGATGGATGGAGATGATTTCGTTGATGTTTTCAAGAAAAGGAGGTGTCACTTCGTCAACGTCGAGAAGAAAGAAGCTGATGTTGGCACCAACGTTCTTCACACTCTTCAACGAAGAAGATAAAGTTATTAATGAATTTATAGCTCTCTCTCCCAATATCTTCACTCAAAAACTAACCCCCAAAATAAAATAAGACTTATCTTATTTTATTACTTCAAGCCATGCATTTCAATTTTAAAATTCAAACACATAACTCACATCATTGATTAAGCTTGAGTTTTCTAATTAAAGATAAGAGAGGGGAGAGTTACAAATTAATGGGGAGTTTGGGAGTTAAAAGAAATTGAAGGGGTGGGGATTGTGAGGGCCCCACCTCACAAATATACTATCATGGGTTGTTATGAGCTTGTGGGTCCCACCCCAACTAACCCATGTAGGATATAACCATTAGTTAAAGTAAATAATATTTTCCCACAATTTTATTTACTTCACATTTTAATCCTCAATTTTTAACAACTCCTCCTGAGAAAATGCTCCTTTGGAAAAGGCCCTCTTAAGAAAATACCACCACTGCTGTTTCATCGGTGCCCTCAGATTTCGATTCTGAGCAATGGTTGAGAAGATAGAAAAACCCGCTCGTTCATTCACAGAACGTACCTGTGCTAAACTTTAGAAAAAGATTCTGGGAAAACCGGGCCTCAGAATCAGGTGCCGTCAAAAACTACATACTCATAAAATCCTAATGAAATTAAGAAAAAAATTTCCATGAATTTTACAGGTCTTTATACTATATAAAGAGAAAATTGGTGGAAATTAGAGACACATAATTGAAGGAAAAAATGTAAATATTTATAGGGAGTGATTGAGGTCATCAGTCACAAAAAATTGTAGAATTGAGGGCCTCAAAGCCATCAATCTAGGATTATTTAAAATATCATCGGTTATTCAAAACATAAAGTATTTACATAACACGTTTTTAGTATTGAGATCCATTACCAAATGTTTAAGAATTAATTTCTTCATGGAATAAGAGATGAAAAAAAATATATACTTAGAAAGTATAGTTCCATCCTTTAACTAAATTCTACCACAAACTCATCCTTCATGATAAAAGATAATAGAACATAAAAAAATATTCTATTTATCATATTCGTATAGGGATCCAAAAAACTGAATTTATAATTCATCTACGAGACCTTTTAAAAAAACTACATTATTCAATCCAGGACATCATGTGGGCCAGTGGTAGGTGGTACACCCTTGTCTCCATTTCGTTGCGGGTTCAAGTCTTGCAGCCTTGCCGGACGCGATAGGTTTCCGCTGAACCTCCGGGTTGTCCTTTTATGGAAATCCAAAAATAATATCAAAAAAAATTATCCAAAATACTTCTATCCAAACTCACAATCCAAAATTTATAAGGAATGTAAACACAACTAAGATCCTTTTTTCCAGATAATAAAATATGAACAACTTCACCATGTATTCTTTTAAAACACTACAACATCCTGAATTACGATATAACCTTATTGATTACATTCATGATCCCTTATTCCTTATAGAATACTGGATATACTTCTTATATCCAAAAATGTTATAAACTCCAACCATGATGGAATATACAAATCATTAATCAGTTTCAATGTATAAAAGAATATCCAATGTAATTTATCAATATCAATCATGTATTATTCCAAAATCACTACCTCGGTATCAGAACCATATTATGGGTTATCATTCATGTAATCATATATTTTCCAAACTTTTAACCTACTATTGAGTAACTATTCTTGGTTCCATACAATCTCAAGTCCTTAATGAAATTGTACTGGAGTACAATACTTATATACAATATAATTCTTATAACATGTACATCATTAATACAATTCTCAAATGACTCAATGCTTTAATAACAACGTAAGAAATCTAATCATTCCTCTTCATCTTTGGTAGTATCATAACTTCATTAGTATCCAATAGCAGCATTTGGAGTATACTCTGATGATTTGGACATTGATTCGTGTAGTGTTCCAATTCCTTGCAGATGAAGCATTGTACATTTGAAACTTTTTTCTAACCTTTTACATAACATATTTGGTGTCCTTTTTCACTACACTTATAAAAAACTCCCATTCCCTTCAAGAATTACCCTGGTGATTCTTTCTATAGTTATCACATATAGGAAAATCCTTCTTTTCCCTCTTTCCTTTGTCCATATTTCTCTCTTCTATCCTGTTCTTCTCTTGCTTCCCTTCAAAGCCATAGGACCCAGAGAATTCTTTACTTATCTTATTAACAGATGATACTATTTATTCATATGTTGATAATACATGGGAGACTATTTAATTTCTAAATGTTGGCTTAATACCATGAAATATATGATCTTTCTTACTCTTTAGATCATACGTATTGCTGGAGTTCACATTCCTTCTACAGGGCGCCATTTCTATACAATGGCCTACACTAGGTAAGTTTATGAATTTCAATGAATAATTCAAAACTTGTAAATTACCTAACGTAAATTGAACAGTTGATGGATATAATCCATAATCATAAAAATATTTTCTTAGAGGAGGTATATACACGTAAATTCTTCATAATGATTTGTAAAGAAAATGAGAATTATCCTAAGCATATCCCCTAGGAGTGTCATAACCAAGAGTGATGCAAGACCCATTTTCCTGCACCAGTTCCCATTCTAGTATAGCTCAAAGCGGTTTTTTTAGGTTTTACCCCTATATATAACTGTTCTAGAGCCAACTCTACTTTCTCATATCCAAAAAGGGATGTATTTCTTGGTATACTCACAAAATCTCTACAATACCAAAATTCAAGGTAGTTCTTCTATACTAATCCTCAAAGTCTATCTTAGGGTAATGTGATCTAATCAGAGTTTATCTAAATCTTGATTAAAAGGTTTGTACTAAAATCCCTCTAATACCAACTATAACTCCTTGAAACCAGAAGCCTACAATCGGTGCATTATTACATAACATTGGCCTGATTACAAGGAAATCATGTCCCGAATTACCGATCAGTTTAGCAGTCTTGGAAAATAAATTACGTGCATGAACGATACATTACACTTTAAAACATCAAACACAAAATAATCCTTTGACAATACCATTTTTAGCTGATCTTAACCCTACATCTCAAATATAAAACACTTCTTTGGATCCTGGGAAAATAAAATAAAGAAAGGGGGTGAGCTCAGATACTCAGTAAGGATAACAATATAGCAGAAACTTTAATAAATAAGCATAAACATTTTAGGAAATGTATAAGAATAAAACAAAATCCTTTTAAACATGAAATTCAGCATAATATGGAAAATGTAAAATCAAATAATTCCATTTACATACTCACAGGGATATTATACTAGTCGAATAATCACATGCAATATCAATAGCCACATTCATAATGATGGAATTCATAATTCTAGACATTCATGACCACGTAGTCAAGGCCTTGTGCTTAGACTAAAAATAATATTTTTTCAAGGCCTTGTGCCAAGACAGTAGTTTTTCTCCTGAGACCTACCGATGCATCGAGGATCTATAGCCAGCTCCACCCGTCACATATTAATTCCAATGCATTCCACATATGAAAAGGTTTAAACATAACATAAACATTCGTATTAAAACTAGCATACGAAATTTCAATACTTTTTCCATAAACCATGAATGGTATAAAAATAACACAACCACACTCAAAAATATCACAAAAACATCAATAAAAAATGCATGTTTTGTATCAAAATAAATCAACTTCAAATAAACTAAAAATCCATCAAAGGTTGTTGACATAGAAGAAATCAAAATCCTTTTTAGAAAAATATCTCTTTCTATTTTGAAATAATTTAAAATTAATATAATAATAAAAGAAAACATTTATTCTGGAAATATTTTTAAAATATTTTAAAGTAATCTTTGATGATGTTATAACAATAGAAAATAACCTCACCCACCGTATAAGATAAAAAAAGACATTCTTACCTTAATTTTGTCGAAAAGGTAATAAAGGGCCTTGTTTGGAAAACAACTGAAAGATTCCTATATAACCATATTATAAAAAGTAAAAAAATGGAATAAATGACTTTAACACATATTCTATAAAATAGTAAGAATGTTTTGAAATACATTTCTAAGAAACATGGATGTGGATGATAAAGAGGTCCCAGTAGATACTTACGTAAAAACAACATCTAATAATAAAGCGATTGTAAAATTAACCCTTACCTTGTACTTTTACTTGGTCAAGGGTTCGTTAACCTCTTTTATAATGGATAAATAATTTTTATTGAATTATAAAAGAATAATATACATTAATATGATATCATATATGATCTTTTAACATTTCTTTGTTAATAATATCTTAGTATTATCGTTGTTTCGGGTCTTAACGTATTCGTTTTCCTTTTTATGATTTGTTACGTAAGTAATGATTGTTATGGATAGGATGTATGTTATTCATATTAAGAATGATATTAAATCTTTAAACATTATTTTTAATCATCTAATGAATATTAGTCTTGAATGGGTATGATGGGGAATGAATCTCATCGCGTTCGTGGAGATGGTAATCCGTACTTACGCACGAGCGACAATATCGTTCTTTTGATATTAAAATAATATATAATTGGATGGTATATCATATATATAGAATCATTATCATGTTATATTTACTATATACATCAATTACATATCATTATAATACCCATCCAAATAATAATGTATTGAATAACGATTACACCATGACATGGAGACGGTAAGCCGTACGTATGCTCGTATGGTGACATGTCATTAAATGGATGTATAGAATAATAAATATGGTTGTACCATATTTATAGTAACATCACAGTATATATAAGGTACTGGAGTTATTATTTTATAATGGAAACAACAAATAAAGAGGAAGTGGAAGAATAATGGAACTTGAAAGAGGTGATGAAATATTTACCTCTTCTTCAGGTTCTTTCTTTTGATTTGATCAAAAGGTCAACATAGGATGTCTTTATAACTAAATGAAGGCCTCTAGGATGAAGGGAGGAGAATGGAGAGGGTATCTAGGTAGGGGTTGGATGATCCAAAAGGATTTTAAAGTGTGAATTTGAGGGAAGGGGGAGGGCCCTTTTATAAGAGGGGTGAGGGGCACCTTAGGAAAAAAATAAAATATTATTTTATAATAAATTAATATTCGGTTTCTAAAGTCTAAAATATGAATTATTTAAATATTAATGAGGGTATGGGTCGAAATCCACTCAAACAATAGGTTTTATACCAGTTTGGGTCACTATATTAACCTTATCTTTTAGATTTAACTCTTGATAGTTTGACATTTACCATGTCTCTTTTATTTAGATATTATATGGTTAATAAACATACTATATACTTCCAAGAGAACCCCAAGTGGTTCATTAATGATAAAACTATAATTAAATAAGTCTTTATGTGAATAATTATATTTTTAGGAATAAAATATCAATTAATAATATAATATTTTTTTTTAAAAACTCTTTTATGTCAATTTTGACACTATTTGGTATTTTGTTTTTTCTAAATTCATAAAAGAATTATTACTTCGAACAAAACTCATATAACCAACCCTAACATTTCCTATTGACCTATAAAATTTGTGGAATTCATAAAAATTCTAAAATTACATTTATTTGGATATTTATATTATTAATTATTTTAATATTTCATTAATTAGGTAATTACTACATTATCATTGTGTCATAAATAAATTAAATTATTTAATATCTAAAAAATATAAATAAAATACCATTATGTAGGAAATAATATTATCTTTATAATGAATATTCATATTATAATTTATCTTATGTTTTACCCAATATTAAAAATAGTATAGTTATTAAACTTTGAATTTAACAATTTTAACTGTTCTTTGAATTAAAAATAATAAATGTTCTAACCTAATCCAAGTGGATCGAAAGGATAATATGTTAATCGTAAGGATGTTTTTGGTCAAATTAAACTTATCCAATTTAATTAGTACATTTTTTAGGGTAATAATAATATCATTTTTACCCTTAATTACCCTATTTACCTTTAACCGTGGTAAATAAAAGTCCAAAGTTACAATTCACCAAAAAAATATTTTTATTTTATTGAACCAAATTTTACTTTCAAAGGTTAACTGTGTCTCTCATATTTTTGAAATTCAACTCACAGAATCAATAAAACTATGTTTTATGCAAATTTGCAGATACTCCTAGTAGGTGGATAAAAGACAGTAAAAAGTTCAATAAAATGTTTATATATCTAAACTTATTATAAAATGAATCCAATGAATTATTTTGAAATTATATATGTATTTTGTATCTATTTTTACCTAAAATAATTTTAAATTAAATAAATAATTATTTAAATAAAAAGTCAGTTTTGACCAATAACTCAGTGTTTTTCACTATTTATCAAAAATCGATGTTTTTCAAACAAAATACCAAAAATTCAGCCTCAGCTATATTTGATATTCTGAATTCAAAAATTATTTCTATTTTACCTAATTCAAAACATATATGTTGCGTTAATTAATTTAAAATTAATTCCCTTTGTCAAAATAAATAGCGTGTTTGTAAGCAACAATATCTATCAAAAGATTGACACTTGTTTATGTCTAATTTCATAGTGAAATTAATTATAATGACCTAAATTGTATTAAATGATAAAAATATTATCTAATTATACTTAAAAACCAATAAAATTCATAACTTAACACTATAAATTAGTTTGATTAAAAAAGTTGTTTTTAATTAAAATTTAGTATTTTTCACTATTCACCAAAATATGAAAGTTATCAGAAAAATAAGAAAAATTTATCAAAAATAAATTTTTATTTCCCGATTCTAAATAATAAAATTATTTTGTCAAATTTAATATATAAAAGTTTCAAATATTGGATTTAAAAAGGTTTCTCCATCAAAAGGCGTTAAAATTGTGTTTTCTGAAAAATACTTCCTTTATCTAAAAAATTGAATTTGTTCTTATATTATTTCTAAGAAACACATAATATAGATGTTAAATTATATAGATTATATAAAATTAAAAATGTAGTTAATACTATTCAAAACCGCTTTTTAACGGCTATTTTGGTACGTCGTGGGGTGCTTGAACTCGGTTTTGCATGTAGTGCATGTTATTGAATTACTTCGAAGAAATAACTTACTATTAAATCATGGGGTGTTACATTGGGTCTTATTTAATATTAAGGAATTATACCCATTAAATAAAGATAATTAGGATATAATATACTTATTTATATCATTTTAACCATAATAAGAAAATTTAAACTAACCCTGAAGGCGGTGGTGAAAAATGATGTACATTTTTTATGGAGTTAGTGAACTGACCATAATGCGAACAATATTTTGAATTAAAAAATAAATGAGAATAGGTTGGATAAGAAATATTCCATTGACATTATAAAATTATATTATATTTATTATACCAAATTCATTATGTTATATTATATGTAATATATGTTTATGAGGTAGAAGATGAAAATTATTGACAAATATAAGTTGAGAATATTACCTCTTTAGATGTACACTCTTAAAAACACCCTAAAGAACCTTGGGATGGTATTTTGGTAAGACCAGGTGTAATAGGATGTGGGGGAGAGGATTAAGAATAGAATTGGGTATATATTTGGGAATTTATATGTCTTACAAAGTATTATGATAAGGGGTGGTGAGGGGTGATGTTTATAAGGGGAGATGCATGTTTTTGAATATAATATTAATTAGTTGGGTATTTTGGATTGAAATTTAAAATATTTATGATTATTGTGATTATATACAATAATCGGTGATTTTGTGTTCAAAATAATGTCTTATCACACTATACACAAATCATTTATTTATGTATTTAACATATAATGGCCAATACCATATTTTCTCATATTTCAAGATTCAATTAAAAATAAACTATTTCAAAAAAAAATAACAAAAATTAACCCTAATTGTTTTTTGAAGTGTAGATTAAAAAACTGAAATGAATTTTATAAAAAATATTTCTAAATATGAGAAATTTTATTATTAATTAAAATCATAATTTTTTTATAAAAATACAAAATTTTATATTATGACCAATTTTCCGACCCTTTGAAAATTTATGTATGATATCTTAAATTTATATTATAAATATAATGAAACATAATGTTATTTTATCAACTCAGTTTTTGAAACTAAACTTTATTTTATTTTTTTATATTTATCACAAAAATTTAAATAAAACACATGTGTCTTACAAAAACCAAAATACTTATTTTATCATTTGAACCAATTATTTATTTGTATGATGATAGAAATTTTTTATATATTTTTGAATGACAACTACACATTATTTTAAAATTAAAAATGTGAGGATACAGTTCAAATGGTCACATAACTATTCCTAAAATTTAGACCACTATTCAAATGATTATTTTACTATTCTAATGATCATATTTGTAACAGTAATATGGGTTCCATAATTTCTATAAATACCATATATATTATTAATTCTTCATTAAATTATATTTTCTCTCAAGTTTATATATATTTTCATTTTCAAAATTTATATTTTCATTTTTAATATTCTACGTTATTTACACAGTGTGGTTCATGAGTGTGATCATTCTAGGGGATTGAGGAGATCCAAATTTTCAAATTTTGGTTATATTATTCTATATTTTTTGTCCCATTATAACAATTTCACTCATTATGGATATATTTATTCTCCAATATTAATGTTTTAATTAATATAAAAAAATTCTGTAACTTCTATCAAGTGGATCATGTGATTTATATAATACTACATTCGTAAATATGAAACATTTATATAAGAAGAAGGGAAATTAAATTGAAAAAAAATTGGTCATTAAATTCTCCCCCCTTATTAAATTTGACCCTTAAAATTTCATTCTCCTCACTAATATAAAAATACAAGAGGGTAATTTAATTTCATTACTCCCACTAGTTCCCATGTTTCCTCCTTATACTTATGATTCTACTATAGTACTTCGAATAGGTTAGTAGTCTTGTTATATCGAATTTTTTCACTATGTCCCAAGATTATCCCTGGTTGTTCATCATAGGTTTGATCATGATACAACTATACTACCTTCATATTTAGTATATGTGAGGGACTTGGTATATACTTTATTAATAGGGATACATGGAAGATGCCATTTACTAGAGAAAGGGTTTTTGTGAAATCCATTTGAGAGGCCACAACTCTAATGAAATTTTGAAATTACAGGGGTCCAATGTATATGATATTTAACATTGAATTCTTTCAAAATCTCATGGCTGCCTTCCATGGAGATATGAATATAAAAAATTTATCTCTATCCTAAAACTCCAGGTCTCTACGGTTCTTATCAACATAGATAATTTGTTGACTCTTATCTATTCTTATGTGCTACTGATTGGTATTAACATATTCTACCATTTCTGTGACTATTTCAAGTCCCATTAGATTATGTTCATCAATTTCATCCCAACACACAAGTGTCCTATATATCATCCCCTAGTAATCTACACATAGATATATTTTGATTCTTGACTGGAATCAATTATTCGAAGAGAACTTGACTATAATAATATATTTATTACATCCTCCTTAAAATACTGTAGATAAAGTTTTCAATATATCAAAAAGTGTTTGGATTTTCTAGTTATATTGAACATTAGTTTGATGAGGATAGTCTATATTAAAGTTTCACTATGTATTCTAAGCATATTATATAATTTTAGAAAATTTTGAGGTGAATGTTAGATCTTGATCAAATATAATTGATTGTGGTGTTCCATATAGGCAAACCACTTCTCTAATGCATATCATTGAATGTTGATCATGTGAGAAGTCATCCAATGTGTAAATTAAGTGAATGACATTGTAAGATGGTCCACTACAACCCATATTCCATTATTTCATATGGATGTGTTTGGAATACCTATGAAAAAAATCCATGATGATGATTTCCATTTTATTATAGGTATAGGTTATTTTTTCATCATCACCTTGGAATTTTTTCTTTTGTTATTCACTTATAGACATTTCAGGAATTCATACTGTATATTCAATGATCTCCTTCTTTATATTTTCCACCATAAGATCCATCAGAAATCCGGATACATCTTCATACTCCTTGGGTAGATGGGGAATATTAAGTTATGTTAAATATATAATAAATCCTTATTTATCTTAGGATTTTATGATATATATATTCATGAACCAAATATTATGAATCACATTCCATTAATTCTTAACACTAGGGATTTCCATTTTCTTATATCTTCTACATTCTTCTATATTTTCACCTAATACATTTGATCATCCTTTATCTTATCAAAAATGGATGGTTGGGAAATCATTTGAGCTATATTGGATGTTGTTCCTTACTTTAGGACATCCATGTCTATCCTCTGTAAATCTATGAAAATTGGATCCTTCTCAATTCTCAATATTTAAAAGGATGTAGGATCCTTTTTAGTTAGAGAATATATAATTTTATTCTCCTTCACAGGGCGGTAATATATTGAGAAGTAGTAGTCTTTTATCATCTCTAACCATCTTAATCAATTCATATTATGTTTATTCTATGTGAATATATACTTTATGAACTTATGATCCATATATATTTCACACTTATATCCATAGTGAAAAAATCACCAAATATTCAATGTGAAGATCAATATATCCAGATACAGATCATCTGTTGGATTGTTATTCTCCTGAAATTTATCTTACTTGAAAAATGGCCTATCATTTTCTAATTTTTCCTTAGTTAATTTACCAATACCTTCTTTAAAACATCATTTTATACCCTGAAAATTTTCCCACTTTAGGGTAGTGTGAGTAATAGTGTAGTGATAAACCTCTTTTTCAATTCCATGAAGCTTTATTTACATTCAATTATCATGATAAAATTCTATTCTTTCTGATTTATCTTCATTACTAGTTTGAAATATCATGATAAATTTCTCACAAATAATTGATAATATCCATATATTCTTAGGAAACTACAATTTCTACTACCAATGTTTTTATGAGACACCCTTCAATAATCTTTATCTTTAAATAATCCAAAAAACCCTATTATTTAGTTATAAAATTCCATAAGAATGATACCCCATCGATCCAAAACACTCATTAACTATTATTTTCAATAACTTATCCTTTCATAAAATCATAATAATAGTAATAAAATGATCCTTATGTTCTTCCTTATATTTAGAGCATATCTGAAGATCATCTACAAATACCACCACAAATTTGTTGAAGTGATATCTAAAAAATATTAATATATTCCAAGAAGATTCCAAAATCATTTTTATGGGAAGAGAGAATAGTGAAAATATTTCCTTTATATAATTCATAGAACGAAAATAACATGACACCTTAGTTTCAGACTCTTTTAACTATTTCTCTCAATCTATCATGCTCCTCTCAATATGTGGCTATAGGGGTCACCCACTTCCTCTCCCCTTTGACAGTCACTCTTAATCTGGCATCCACTCATTAAGAAGTGCTACTGCAAGGATATCATTCTAGGCCTTATTCACCAATGGGAATCATTTTAGAGGTCAAGGATCTCATTTTGATAAACCCCCCACGTTTCGGCCCCCTTGGTGAAAATTGTTCTTCTATGCCATCTACATTCCTCACAGCTTCCCCAACAAAAAATTCATCACTTCCATTTGGTCTGATGTGTTTGTCTTCCGAAGTGGGAACTTTGTTGCTTTCCATCCTAACACCCATTTTCTATAACAACTCCCATCACCTGGCATAATCCCTTGTTTTTATATCCTACATCCTGTTTCAGGTCGATCTAGAACTCCTGGGCCAGATCTTCACCATGTTGGTGTGGAAAAAGTTAATATCTCTTATCCGATTTACTCCTATCAGGTTGAAGCTTCACCCCTGAGGTCGTCTTGCACCCTCTATAATGGTTCATATGGGATGTGTAATTATTATAAGTCCTTGATTCACTTTATATCGTAGGTACTTTCTAGTCCTTATGGTAGAGTTTTTTCATCCATCTCCCCATGTTGAGGTGGAGTATATGATAAGGGTAAAGATATCACTGCTGACGCATACCCTCCCCGAGCTCTCTATATGAAACACTGTGTTTATCTCTGCATCTCACGTCATATCATATTTAAACCATAAAATGTTTTATTGTAGAACAGGGGCACCCTTTCACTACTGCCCACATACAGGTCTTATAAGAAAGAAATTGAATTATTACAGTCCATCACTAGGGTCTCCAATGGTGAACTATTATATATTAAAGATGTTTATCCCTGGTTCATCTCCCCTATAGTGTCTTCATAAGTCAATTTCACCCCTGACCGTGGGATTTTTTGTCATGTGAAGGTCTCCTCATCTCCACCAATTAGTGGAATGTGTACTATATCATATTCTAAAGGTTCTTTTATGTATTCCTCATCAAAAGTTGAGATTTGTTTTATGCCTAGGGTTAGATCCTGACATCATTATTTTTGATGATCTCTTTACTCTTATGGAATGACCAAGACCTAGGTTCCCTGGTTAAAACTAACCACATTTCTAGTTCAGTTTCTTAATATAACTCTTATGTAGTGGATATTATCAAACCCAAAAATCATGCTTGGAAAATTGAGACCCTCTCTCAAAGAATGAATAACAAAACCTTCATGTGGGACAATCCTATTAATCATCAAATATGGAAATTTGGAATTCTACTTGTACCATGGATCTGTTTGTTGCTTCGAATCAGTTCATCCTGATGATGATCTTAGCCGACAATCATAATCTATTTTTCACTTGTGTGTATCACAAATATGACACTCGAGCTAGGGGATATCATTGGAATGACATAAAAGGTTTCAACCTGAGAGATCATCCTTGGACCGTGGGTAGTTATTTCAATGTGATTATGGAAAATTTTGAGAAGAAAGGGTGAGGTGGGCATTATCGAAAAGAAATCCATGATTTTTGATTGTTTGCATTTAGTGTTAGCCTCTTGGAACATGGATTCACTTTTTTATTTATTCAGTTGGTGTAATAACCAAAAATAGAGAAGATGTGGTGTCTCCTAGATTGGTTCATAGCCAACATCAACACCATTCCCTAGTTATTAGACACAATGATAACCCAATTTCCAAGCATTATTTTAGATTACTCGTATATTATAGTGAAACTATCTAATAGGTCTGAATGAGGATGCCTCTTCTTTTTTTCTCAATGATTGATATCATCTCCATTCTGTGATCAAATTGTGCATGAATTATGGGACCATCTGGTTCAAGGTAGCACTTTTGAGGTTCTCTAAAAAAATATCATTTGGTTAATAATGTTCTTATATATTAGATAAACTCCATCCCATCCCGATATAACGATTTTGAATCTCTAAATTATGATATTGAAAGGTTTGAATTAATGATGGAAAATGGATTTGTTGAATCTATTTTCATTGATATTGATGTAAAGAAGAATTAATTAGTTGATTTGATCTTGGATAATGAATGGTAAGCTTATGATATTTCATGGATAAACAGATGTGAGAAGGATGTGAGAATAAAACCTTCTTTGAAGCATGAATTAACAGAAAAATACATCAGATCAGACATAAAATTCAATTGAGGATAGTTCCTACTTAGACTAAAGGGATGTGGTGGGTGGGATGGATAATGATTACATCACATCTCCTCTGGATAGTACAAATATATGAATGCATGGTGGTTATCCATAATATAGTGATGACTAATTTAATGTCTTTCCTAGAAAGGTGTATGATAGAGTTAATCAGAAAATTGAAGTGATTCTAAATGATCCAAAAATTAAAAAATCAGTTTAGGCTCTCAACCTGAAATGCTCATTAGGTCTGGACAGTTCCCAGGATCATTAAATGTGGCATCCAGGGATATGGTTAAGAGTGATGTGGTGATTTTAGTAAAGGAATTTTTAAGGGGTTATAATCATCTACAATTAGAAAATGCTACACTTCTAGTTCTCAAACCAAAGGTGAATAATCCATCTTCACTCAAGAAATCTCAGCTTATTGATATGTGTAAGTTTACATACGAGGACTTGGTTAGAATCAACAACTGTATAATTTCACTTTATTTACATATCTGGTATTCTAAGAAAAAACATGGTTTTGTGATGGGTAGGTTAATTCAACGTGCTATTGGACAAGCATGAGTAATGATCTATATGATCATCACAAAGGTGGTTGGATCCATGTGGTTATAAATATACATATGGAAAAGTATTACGATATAATTTAAGGGAATTTTCTCTTGAATGTTATTAAAAAATGGTTTCCCCCTTATTTTCTATTGATCTGATGTATTGGTGCTTCGGTTCATCTTGGTTCTCCATCTTCATCTATGGAAAAAGTTGCATCTTCTTCAAATTAGTAAGGGGGACTAGGTATGGTGACCCATTCCCCCTCCCAAGATTTTTATTCTAATGAAATAATATCTTAGTTTCTTTATCAATAAATGGCTTTCATATGAAAACATTCATCCATATCTCTATACACATAATCAGTGGGGTATATCCCACCTAATGTACACTAATGACAAAATAATTTCCCATAAGGGGAGTGTGCATTCTATAAGGGGAATCAACAATACTCTAGAGGAGTACTGTTTCTAGAGTGGAAAGGTGGTGAACAAAGAGAAAAGTAATATCTATATTTCCAATATGTTCACCAATAACCATTCTACATCCAAAATGAGTACCCTATGTATGAGCATGCACAGATTCCTAGTTGACTGCCTTAGGGATTTGAACTCACCAAGAAAGCTTCACAAACACAACTGTAATAAGATAATAGATCATATCTCTAAGAATATCACTAATTGGAAGAATTGTTTTGTCATTTGATAATAGAATAACCCTATTCAACAATGTCCTCTGCACATACCCATTCACATATTATAAACTCTCATAGTTCCACATACAATGATTAGAAGCATTTATAGGGATATGACCTCATTTATATAGGATGCCTAATCCGATGGGATATATAACTAGGCATCATGAGATCAGACGACGATACCTACGAATGAAAAAGGTATCAACCATAGAATCATTTTTGAAATGATGCAAGTTTTTCAAATGAAGTACTCATGGGATATTCTCAAAGGCCAAATGTTGTGGGAAAGATAAATGGCATGTAACGAATCGAGTTTTGGCCCAATCAAACTTTTGAATATTTCAATGAATAATTTCCAGATCTACGTACAAATACGGCGTATGATTCTAAGGCCCGATGTTCTAAGAATTAATTTTATAAAAATATTAAGTATTTTTTACTATTCACATTGCGGGGGTGTGTTATCTCCAAAAACATAGATCAGAATAGGAATCCGAGTGAACAGTTGCATCTAGAGCATGTCGTTTACCCTTGGTAGGGTGTAAACATTGTGGGTGCGGACCTGCTGTGAGAAAAGCCACCAGGGGCATTTTAGTAAATAAATGGAAAAGTTAATTTATGAGCGTCGGCTCAAATAACATCAGAACGGAGTCTCAGATTTGAAATTAGAGCTCTCCGTTGCGTTCAGAACGACACATTTACCCTAGGGGTGACCTAATTTCCTCCACGCTGGGAGGTTTGGTTGGGGGTGTTTAATTAAATGAATTAATTTAAATAAAAAAAAAGAGGAAGCCCCTCACCACTCACCTCCATCCTCCCACATTCTAGATGAAACCCCTCCCTATTCCTCCATTTCA
Organism: Viscum album; assembly: GCA_963277665.1. Classification (NCBI taxonomy): domain Eukaryota; kingdom Viridiplantae; phylum Streptophyta; class Magnoliopsida; order Santalales; family Viscaceae; genus Viscum; species Viscum album. Next base: position 281,595,025 of record OY728151.1, on the reverse strand, counting down.
TCACCAAATCAGGCCACATGTGACCGTTTCCAGCACCGATCATCAGCGGATCGAGCTTCAGGGCGTCGCAAGCGTCATTCTGCACCCGAAGCTTCGGCGATCTGCCAAAAGGTAGGCATTTTGAGTTTTGAAATATCAGATCCCTATTGGATTGGGTTTTCTCCACTTTAAGCCTATAAATGTGTAGATCCGGTCTCGGGGGGCATGCAGGTGGCCTCAGAAGTGCGTTTGGACCCCAGGGGTGCCCTCGTCGGCCCTTGGATGCTTCGCCGGCGGCGCCGACATCGGTAGGCCGCAGTGATAAAATCGGACGGCCGTAAAGGTGGAGGTCTGGTCGCCAATCAGAAGTGACACAATGGGGAAGGGTTGGCCACACGTAAACTATGGGAGAAGGATTGGCCGGCCGGCGGCGGTGGCGGTCGGGTCAGCCCATGCCGGCTAGACCAGCCCGTTCAGGCAGGTCCGACCCTCTCCTAATACACGGGGGGTTTTAAAACCCCCGTAGCTTGCTCCCTGGAGGTCAGAATCGTGTACCGTCTATGGAGGCACAGCCCTGGCAATGAGTCTATCCCTTTGGTGTTGGTTCGGGGGTTTTGAAGTTCGAGATCGAGGCCCGGGAGCTTGAAACGCTGAATAAAATAATAATATTTTATTATTATTCGACTTCAGGCCATTGTATGTTGTACCAGGATCATCTGATTGTCGTGCCGTCAGTGGAGTTGAGACCCTGATGGAATGGAAGATTTTTCTAGATGGTTTTCGGGTGTTGGAGCCTAGAATAGGTTGTGGGCCCCACGAGGCTGGGTTTTGGCTTTTTCTGAGAAACACAACCTTTTCCGTCAGGTGTCCGTTTTTGATGATCGAGTAGTTGATACAATGTGTTTTTCCAGGGAATCATAGTGGTATGATCCACTTGATGAGTTTTGGGATCGTAGTGTGGGCCCCAAATGAGCTAGCTATGGTGAATAATTCCTTTTTCACCGGTTGTCCATTTCGGACAAGAGAACAATCTATCATGCATGTTTTTCTGCGTGGATCATGATGGTGGCCTCGGTATTTGCCTTGGAGGTGCGCAGTGTGGTGTTCTGGCGGGTCGCTTGGGTTAGCGACGTTTGGACCAACAGTGGTTGAGGTTACTCCCATGGGTTTTTTCCTATGAGGGTTCGTACGACATCACAACTTTAGTATAGGTTTGTGATCCTCTCAATGTGATGGTTAATCTGTTAGAGTTTTGGCATTCCTCTGCTGGTCCCGGAGCGGGATCCTCTAGCATTGTTTCCCTAGATCGGGTACTTGGTATCGCTGTGACCGCTTATCCATGGGCGGTGATCCCCTATATAGCAGGTTAACACTGTCAGCTTTGTGGCATCATGAGGAATATGCTACCCTATGCATTGGGCCATGCTCAGTAGGGTTGTGGCAACGTCATGTATATGATTCCCTACTCATCATGAGGATTATAGTAGGGTTGCGGTATCATTGGTTATACGATCCCATACTCAGTACGTGGTTTCTATAGGTTTGCGGTTTTATTAGTTCGATCCCCTGCAGCACGAGAGGTTTGAGATAGGGTCTCGGTATCATCATGACTATTGTGACATGGGTGACGATCCTCCATCTGAGTGAAATGTTTCTGATGAGTTCCATATCGGTTTTTGGAATCCCCCAGCGGACCCTGGGAGTGATCCCCTATCTGTGAGATCTACGAATGCTAGATCAGGTTGTGGTATCCCCCAGCAGACCCTGGGAGTGATCCCCATTTGTGAGATCTTCGTATACTAGTGTGGGTTCTGGTATCCCCTAGTGAACCCTATGAGATATCCTCTATCCAAGGAGTTTGGTGTTTTTCTTGTTTCAGCAAGGTTTCCTCAGTGACGATATCTGACAAGCGTGATCTCTTGGGTGAGAATATGAGATGTTTGTGTGGGATCCGACAGAGTGTATCTCTCAGATGAGTGTCATCTGGGATGACAGTGATCATGGAGCATGCTCTCCTGGTTGTGAACTGTTGATGGTGATGAGTTCGGTACCTCATGTGGCTTGGTGCGTGAGCTGAATATCTCTGTATGTTCATGGTATATGTTTGGGTGTATACCTGAGTGGATATTCAAGGTGTATGTATGGGCATACACTTGGATTGAGCTGACTAGTTTTGTTTATCCGAGGATGGTCACGAGATTGAGTTTCTCTCTCATCTAGATTTCCACTGGCTTGGATGAGCGGACTATTGCCTTTTAGTTGCTCTCTTTTGTTTTTTATTTTTGGGGTCCCTACTGAGTATTGTTATACTCACCCCTACATGGGATTTTCCCACACATGTTTCTGTCTTGTGCTGATCGCATGCATTTTGACGGTGTCCTAGGAGGACCTGGAGCAGGCAGAGCAGAGTGAGCAGGACTGACTGTGGAGTCTTATCGAAGCTGTGCCAAGGAGCTTTCTGGTGGTGCTTTTGGCAGTGTTTCCCTCCTTCTGAGTAGGTTGGATGCTTTGTAGTTTTCTTTTTTTGGGCCCTGTTTTTCCATTTTGTACTTCTGTTTCACTCTGGTTGTTTGTTAGTAGTATGCATGCATTTATTTTTAGTTTTTATATATCTCTCTGCACTATTGCATGGAGGTGTATGTGGCTGTGTGTGTACAGGTAGCTTAGGCTAATGCCTCCCATGTGTGTGATATCCTACTCGATGCTAGTCACTAGCTCCTGGCCTATTGGAGGTGGGATTGGGGAGTCATGACTCAAGCCCCATTGGGTTGGGTCATGATGTGGCACTTAACTATGGATATGTTATGACTTATTGGAATAAGAGCTCCTCCTCCTTGTGGATATCAATCTAACAACACATCCAAGATATCTATAGGAACACCATCTAGATTTTGAGTAGAGGTGATATTAATTTATAGTGTGTTAATTGGCTAGGGATATTATTGGATTCCAAGGGCACCCTATCCAGGACTTCACTGTTAGAAATTCTTAGGAGTTTCCTTGGTCCACTCACACGATCTTGGGCGAAGATTTATAAGCTCTTTTTGATCTCATAGAGCTCATTACTGACCCTTATAAATGTTTCATTATAGGCGGTCCATCCAAAACCTTCTTGAACAAGGGTTTCCATTGTCTGATTCCCCCTCTAACAAGTGGGAGTTGTGGAGAGAGGTTTTGTGGTTCAAAAAAGTTCATAAAAGCTTACCATTATTATATGGAATACATGGAACAACTCTCTTCCCACAAAAAACTCATCCATTATAATAGTATCAACCTAGTCATTAAATTTTGTTGTTGTAAAAATCCTTGGAGAGAATTTGCAGTGCACTTATTCATCAAGGGAGGTTAGTTGAATACACGGTGACATGACTTCAACAAAATTACTGGGTTTTCTCCTCAGGTTCCTACAGTCAAGTCTTTCGTCGACCACTGGTTCCAAAGGGTGGGGATTTTTTTAAAATAATGTTAAATTCAATCATTATTGAGGGTGGTTGTTTTTGTATTTGGAAGGAAAAAAACAAGTCACACCCTGTGGGCTTTTGAGGTTGAAGAAATCCATTGTCCACAGAAAAAAGAGATTGTTAATTTTTCTTTCCCAGATTACCAAGGACTAGGCTAAGACCCCATCCCTAAATTTTATAATGAATAAAATAACACCTCCGTCCTCTATCTATAGTCTTCAAGAGACATGAATTTTATATAAACCTCATAGTATGATGAAAAAGTTGAACACATACGATTATTATGTCACATGTGTCATATTGTGAGGTGGTATTGTTTGTGATAGTAGGGGTTTATTCATTATTGCGTTTAATTATTTCTTTAGTATTGGTGATTCACTATAGGTAGAGGTAAGAGAGATGCTAACATATCTCTATATATACATACATCACAAAATTTCTCTTGATGCTATCGAATCAGACTCCCCTAACATCCAAAATCCTTGTCTAGTTTCAAATCCATCCCGTAGTTGATCTCATATCTCATTTAGAAGTTCAAAAGGATTATCAACAAAAACACATAAATTCATCATACATATCGCGAAGGTAACAATGTGGATGACTTCATTGACTCAAATTCCACTCATGATATGTCAATAACCTTTTTATTCATATTGGGTTCCTTTATTATAGAATTTCTGTATTTAATTCAAGCAGATTACATCATGATACATTATTTTAGACCTCTTTGATCCCCTCATTATTTGTCATGAATTGGTTTGGCCCATGACTTCAATAATGGAATGAAAATATTATCTGTGTGGGGAATTTGTGAGCCTGAATAGAATCACTAGGAAATAATAGTGCTCATACCTTATAAAAAATATTTTCATGGGAATATATTCATTCTTTAACATTAATTTTTGATATCATGAAAGAATTTCCATATTACTTTCAATGTTTAATAAAATTCTGGAGGCATATTTTGGAAGACTTAGGAAGTTTTCCACATAAGCCACAATAAAATAATCTTGGTTTTTATTCATTCTAATTAACTACCTTTAAAATAATTTTTTTGTATTTTTTTAAAAGGTTGGGTCCAAAGCCTCATTTTATTATTTAAATCAAAGACCTCTTTAGACTTGGTAGAGTGAGACCCATTACATATACCGAAGCCCCAAGGCCACGTGGCTAGAATACAAGGCTTGGAAGCCCATTTTTAGGCTCAAAGAGACCCTCGGTGAATAGTACTACTACAGTACCCAGACTGCTACAGTCCCGCCACCGCTATAGTTCCAGTTATAGTGCCTCTGCCACTACAGAGTCACCAAGGCTATAGTCTGTCACTACTACAGTCTGCTACAGTACCCTGCTACAGTACTACTACAGTACCCAGAAATTAGTCGCTGCCTGGATTTGATCCTGGGTCTTTTGATAATGATTCATAAAAAATTTGTGATTTTACCAAATAATATTCTATGGGAGTGTTAAAATAGGTGTAAATAAGGCCTCTTTTTATTCACTAGGTTAAATATGAGTTAATACTCAACAATCACTTGTACGGTAATTACCCCTCAGTACATTAGTGCCAGATCCACATCCACTTTTAGTATCAAGAAAAATATATCATTTCATGGAAACCACATGATATATAATTAAAAAAAATTCATAATTTATTCCAATAATTAGACTTATACCTAGGTTCTTTACCAATGTATTCTTATCTTAAATCCAAAAAAAATAACTATACCCTTCTCTGACACCAACTATAATAACTCAGACATCTTATAAATATTAATACATGAGTTTTAACATAAATATCTAATAAAATAATTCATGGTTCCAGAGTCCTAGTGTATTTAGAATAATAAGTACATAAATCATATACATGAATTAAAAATAAAAAACCATTATAATAATATCCATTCATAGCTCGTAAATACCTTTGATCTTCTAAAAATAAATTAGATAACATGATGAATAGAAAAAATAAATGGTGTGAGATATAAGTTCTAGTAAGGGAATAAGAATTATAAAAAGGCATAAAATATTAATTAAATTTCATAACATCGTATCATAAAAGATAGGGTTAATTAATAATCATGTAAGTGCATGAAATAAAGAATATGGAATCCTACGATTATGGAAAGATAGAAATGTGGATACAACAAAAAACATGACATAAAAATAATTCACTGATTACTTCTAAGAAAACCTAACATAGTGGAAAGAGTACCCTTATATATTAGGTTTAATCCCTAATCTCATAAATATGATCTCATGAGATACAAAAATTAACCAATATATAGGGATACTATTTGGATTTTTTGGAAGTTCCCTTACCCGAGGCCTAGATCTGATTTTCAAATTTACTTAAACTCGGGAATAATAAAATTAGATTTATTATGTACAAAAATGAGAAACATATTTAAATATATTTTATTTATTATCAACCTTGTATCTTAGTTTACATTCATATAATTAAGATACCATTTCTATTTCAACTTTCCCAATGTCGTTTATTTCATGATATCATTGTTGAATTAATTTTTAGGTAATAATGAGAGTAATCATGAAATGGTTCCATAACTCCTATGGAGTAATGATATGGATTTATTGTTTATCAAAATATTTGAAAGGTTATTAATGACCAAAATTATTAATTAATTAGATATTATTCATAGATTATAAGTTTTATTGTTATATACTTAGATTATTTATGTGGTTTTTTGACCATGATGAACATATTGAGTGTTCATTAATATTATGGATATATATCCATTAAATAATGTGAAGGAAAATATAATATACTTATTTAGATCACCTCAATCCATAATAAGTGAATTTTAAACCATCTTTGAAGGCGATGGATAAAAATGAATTACATTGTTTATAGAGGTGGTGGACCAATCATAATATTAACAAAATTTTCATTTTAGAATGAAATGATAAGAGTTTGGATAATAGATATTACAATAAACAAATAAGATTATAGTATATTCATTATACCAAATTTATTTTTTCTTCTTTTATGGAATACATGTGGATGAGGAAGAAGACTAAAAGTATTGAAGGAGATAAATTGGGAATATTACCTCATTGGAGGTCCTCACTTATAAAACACCTCAAAGAACCTTTATATGATATTTTTGAAACACCAGTAGCACTATGATGTAAGATATATGATTAGTAATATAATTGGGAAAATTTTGGAAATATCAGGAGCATAAAAGGTGTGAGGAGAATGTGTAATATTTATAAGGGGTGTATAATGGTGTTTTTTAATATAATATTCAGTATTTTTTTCATTTTTGACCGAGGATGAAGATAGTGATGAATTTTGGACTATATATCGTAATTTTTCCTTGTGAGTTTGAAATAATGGTTTCTTAAATCACCCATGACTTATTTAATCTTATATTTAACTTATAATGTTCAATACGGTATTTTCCATGTTCAACTATTCACAAAAAAATTCAATTATTTAGGAAAGCATCAAATATTCATCATAATAATTTTTAATGTGTTTATTATAAAAATGAAATCTTTATAATGAAAATAATTTTCTAAATATGATAGATTTAATTCCTAAATAAAATCATTATTTATTTGAAAAAAATACTAATTTTTATATTATGATAAATTTTCCAACCCTTTGAAAATTACTAATGATTTCATAAAATTATATTATCATTATAATTAAAAATCATATCAATTTATAAGACCATTTTATGGAAATAAAGTTTCTTTTTAATTTTAATATTTATCCTAAAAATATTAATACAAAATAATTGTTTTATAAAAATCCAAGAACTTATTTTCTTATTTTGAAAACATTTATTTATTTTTATCATTATATAAAATTTATATATTTTTATTTTATAATATAATAAAATGTTATTTTAAAATTAAAATGGTTAGAATACTATTATAACAGGTAGGTTACAGTTTTTAATAGAAATATTACCACTCCAACAGTCAGATTACTCTTCAAATGGTCATATCTGTAATGATCACACGAGTTTACTATATTCTAAAAAAACCCCATATTTCATTCATTATTAATTAAAATTTATTTTCTATCATGGTTATATATATTTTCATTTACTAAATATATATTTCATTATTATTATTTTACTTTATTTATACAGCATTGTTCGTGAGTGAGATCATTATAGGTGATTGGGAATATCCAATTTTTTTTACAATATTTATATTATTATCTATATTATTTCAATTATAAAACTTTCAATTATTATTAATATATTTATTCTATAAATATAATTTTATAATTAATATGATTATATTATTTTGGTTTGATTATGTGGTGCATGTGATTTATATAACACTATATTACTAAACTTGACACATTTATATAATCAGAAGGAAAATTCCATTAATAAAATTTATGTTCATTAAAATATTTGGTATTCTATATGTTTAGAGTGTTATAAATTTGGGATTAATATATTCTTTTACATTAAAATATTTTATGTATCAATTCTTTACATTGTCAGTTGAATGTAAACTATAAGCTCCATCAATTCTTTCATAGATTTTTGAACTCTTATATACTTACCCCAATTTTAAATCATTCATTTATTATTATATACCCATGAAAATTAAAGAATTTATTTTTAGGAAATTGAAAGCCTAAATGGAATTTCCATGGAGTTTCAGAAAAAACATTAGTTAGCTCCGAAAATATCCATACTTTGTAAACATTTCACCTCCCTCCTATCACCTTCTTTAGGATTCAATTACCGAGGATGATTTTTAGACACAACCAATATTCTATTATGGATTAAAACTTTATCATATTTTTACTATCAACATAGAAAAATATGTTGAACAACATATTTCACGTTCATCTATTCTCAACACTTTGAGGAAACAAAGTAAAATTTTAATTAATTCATCAAAATTTGAAAAAAATTTCCTACATTGATTCCAGAATGAATTCTATATATATAAAAATCCATAAGGAAACATCAAATATATCTAAATCACATATTTATTCCACTATATTTAATACATGAGTGGAAAATTAATTTTTTTTCTATCATCTTCAATCTAGTGCCTTTCAAACATTAAGTGAATTATTTTATGATTCTCATAAGAATGTAGATTCATATATTTAACAACTTCAGTGGGTGGTTAATTATGATGTGATTTCTCCACCTTATTTAAATTTTTCCCTTCTTATGAATTATTATTAATTTTATATTACATTCTAAGTATTTTCATACATTAATAATATTATTTTCAATAATTAATTTAAAACAAAATATGATTATAATGATAATATTTATCAACAAAAAATATTTTATCAGTTGAGTTTCATGTTTTACATTAATTTAATAAGGCTTTTTCTAAATGTCTTCCCACTAAAATGATGGACCCTTTTTAAATAACATCACATCCATTTGTGAGACCAGGCCTATATTTCATCATGAATTACACTAGTAATGTATGTATAGAATTCATGACTATATCATGTGGACAATCGTGTCAATTATATCACATATGAATCTTTGATATCTTAGTGGAAAACCCTTTATAATAATTTATCATATGGATTCACTCAGAATTATTCCTCTGGTATCCTAATGTTTAGCATTTACAAGCTCATTGTAACCCAAATAAAACAAAAAAATGGGGGACCTAATGGTAAAATTAAATTTATTAATTTCTTCCTTTAAATTGGATAATTCAGGGGAATCTAATAGATATGTTACATTTTTCTGAATAATAGCGGTCCAGAAATAAATTTTCATTTGGAAGTAATCAAAAACTAAATATTTTTAATGGATATTTAATAGCACCATCTTATCTAATTCATTCCCTTTACAAAAAAGTTTTCCTTCAAGTTATTTAATTTTAAATACCCATTACAACCACCAAATTAATACATTCTAACCATATTGATGTGAAACTCTTGGCACATTTCATAACTTGTGTTACTAACCCAAATTAAAATACAACTATATTTATAAACATACAAAGGCATCCCATGCATAGTTACCTAAAACCCTTTCATGAAAAGTCTTAGAATCATATGAAATTAACAATACCTATAAGAATAAACTTTGAGTAACAAATAGACATCCCCTATTTTTCTTTAAAATACATAATCCTCTAGGACAATGAAAAATATGACCTAAATTACCTTTACCCAAGGATACATTACTCAATAAAGTACGTGATTCCATAAAAATGATAACTCATAATATGTATAAACTATAATAAAACTTTAAATTAATGCTCATAACATTGTATAATCAAAATCAATGGTAATAGAAAACTAGATCATTTATCATACGTAGTATGTAACTCCTCAAATGAATTTATTAAAATTTATGAAATAATTTTAGCAACATAAAATAAGGAATATATCCATTATTAATTAAAAAAATATTCACAAATAAAATAGGGAACAAACTAAATAAATAAAAAAACATATATTTGAACATGTTGTTAAAAATTTATGGAAAATACATAAATAAAGAAATTATAGAAACTTTATAAGTTTTCCATGAATTACAAAAATTCCACAATTTTTCAAATAAACACTTTATATTAATTTTTAATATGAACTATTTATATTATCCTATATATGGAAATTTAATTAAATATATGATATCAAATGAAATTAAAACATCCTATATCCCAATTATATTATGTAACCAATATATATTTTCTTAATATCACATATTTAACAATATTTAAAACATGATCACACTAATTATAAAAATCACTTTTGATATGGATTAAAAATTATTCAAATAATGAATTTTTAATGTAAATAATTAAAATTAAATATTATGAAAAATTCATAACTTGAAATATAAAAAACATTTTTTTACCTAATTTTTTATTAATTTCAACACTATACAAATGATACTTAGAATTTCAATTTATAAAATTTGATATCTATAATATAAATGGTCCTATATAAATTTAAAATGTATTTTTAAAATTTAAAATCAATATTATAAATATTTATTTAATAAATGAATCATAAATATTTTACAAATTAATTATATCTAATTTAAAATTATTTAATTTAATAAATTATTAATCAAATCAATACCGCAATATAAAATTTTCAATAATTAATAAATAATTTATGCTTTATAAAGTTGATTCATAATTGAATTTTTAGAAAAATAATTCATTTCATGATATCATATTTTATTATATATCATATATCATAATTTATGATTGATAATTAATGACACTACAACCCCTTTTAAAACTATTAATCACACCTTATGATTGATAAAATGACCTACAATCGTATATAGTGTCCTCTGTAACAATAACTATTCAATACTTGGAAATCAAAACTTATAGTAGGCCTATGTAATATGAAACCTATTTCATGATGAACCACATTATATTAACCCATAATGTTAAACAATAATAGTTTATGACAATCCTTGCATAATGATAACACAATATGCGGTGACTTTTGTGGAATAACGTAGCCTCTATCCATTTTTATTTATGATACACATAATATATCTATTATAATAATATACTCTATTTTATGGCATGTGTACAATGTATATTGTTGCTACCATATCCTATGATATAACCATATCTTATTACTTGATGTGAATAAACTGAATGAAACACACTACTCCACTATCTATGATATATTATATCATATCGGGTGATTATATCATTTCTTATGATATCCTATATAATATACACTAAAAAAATTTCTATCCAATTTTATGATATCAATTATTATATTAATACGATATACATTTCTTTATTTTTATATATGATATCATGAATAAAAATTCAACAAATTTCTCTAATACCACTAATAGGTTTCTATGGATCAAAATAGAAATATTAAATGTAGTGCAAGACTATAAATACCTTAAATTCAAAGATCCACTATGAATGAAGTTGAAACCATGTATAAATTGAAAATGAATAATATATTTATCTTACACCGATAATGGATACTGCTACTATATTAAAACCATATGTTTGATGAATATCCTATAGAATTATCTATCAAACTCCTTCCTCTGTGGTGTGTCCATTGGTTAATATGAATCACTTGATGCTTTGGTGAGATTATCTACTACACATACATTCTTCAAGTACATAATAGCATCCAAAGGTAGAGGATAAAGAGAGCTTCAAGGAGATATATAATTGGGTGGAATCATAGTAGGATCAAACAAAAAACATCATATAGTTAGTACATCCTTGTTCATAAGACCTTTGGACACTATTAAGTATTAATGCATTTAATCAAATATGTCACGTAAGGCATATGGTTAAAAATTTTCCAACTCCAAGGTATGTTCAACTATCCCATACATTTCATGTTTTGAAACATTTACTAATAATGATAAAAAATGTGGAATTAATTCAAACATTGACCATTTAAAATATGATTTCGTTATTAATCATAGGCTATTACAAGAATTGTATATTTCAATTCATGTTTCCTTACGATATATCCTAGTCATACAAGATGAATTATAGGTAGTATCATGATATTATATGTCATACCTTATGATACACCCATATCATACCATATGACATATCCAAATATACGTAAAATGAATAAGGGTTTAGGGTATATGCCGATTATATGTGATTGTGCATCTTCCCACTCATGATCTATTTAGAGGTCTTGTTTTTTATATCTGTCGATGTATCCCATAGATATAATTATATTTATAATGAAGGATTATGTGATGAATAAGAATCAACTTGAAGGTTATATTTTGAACGGTTATTTTGAATAAGAATACCTGTAATTTTTTTCAATGTATTTGGGAAATTTAGCTAAGGAATAAAATCACCCAATGAGAATTGATGATGGTAAATATAATCCTATTGAACATATATTTCCATCTTTTCCCCAATTGGGGGGATATATGGATTATATTCATTGTATACATTGAACCCTAAGGGTTATAGATGACTCATCACATATCATTGTTCATATATGATGGGATATAAGATTACATAGTGTATTTAAATTTAATATTATAATTTGTTTCTTAAATAATCTATCATATAACTCTATGTATATTATTATTTGAAAATTAATAGGGAATATAATAAGATAATAAAAAAAAGTGTAATTATTTGTCTATTAAGATGATATAATATTTTCAAAGTGATTTCTACATGGTTAAAAAATGGTATAAATAATAAATTTTGTATGTTACTTACTTACAAGTAATTATTTAAATTAATGTATTGATTAGTTTTAGGTTTATAGTTTTATAATGAATAATCTATAATTTGAGAAAATGGAAATGTCGTTTGATCTAAATAATGTAGAATGTGAGTTTAAATACCTAATCATAAATGGATTAAATTTCTATATAAATTGTTGTCTAATAAATATGGAAACAAAAAAATCATGATATTGTTACATTAAATGAAATAGTGGGTTTTCATTCCAATGCATCAATCCTGAAAATTTAGTTATAAAATATGTATTATTATATTGTTGTCAACAAAGTAATCATATTGAATTATTATGCACATGGGAAAGTTGTTATGGTGAAATTTAAGTGTTTATATTTTATAACAAGAAAATTCATATATATAAATAATCATGGATTCAGGTCTATTGAAATGAAGATCCCAAATCATATTAGTGACACGTATATTCATGAATCATAAAAAAAAATAATTTTATGTAACTTACCATTAAAAACTATAATTTGGTGTTTTTATTGATATTATTCCAAGATATATTTTTAATGAAGGTTAGGATGATAATGTCTCTTTTTATGAACAAATTTTTATTCACTAAAAAATCACATACGCTGACATTGAGAATTAAATTTTTAGAATGAATCATGATCAAGAAATTATATTATAGGATTTATAACCTTCACATATTGTATGTATCTATTTATTATCAAATATTATTCTATTGGAATGGTGATTCATTGTTTATTATTATTATTTTTAAATACATTCTCAATAGAATGGTTGTGGAACATGATAAACAGAACATTAATATTCAAAATTCAATAAATCTTTTCAAGTGAATTAATTATTCTATCCTTTAGTTATATTTTTATATGTATACATTAATCTGTTAAAATTGTTAAATTTTCACATTATGTATTATATTATAAGGTAACTATGTTGTGTTGCAAAAATGTTCATAACAAATAAAATGGAGGGAAATGATCAAATATTTAGAGCTATCAGGATTACTAATATTATTTCCCTTATGAATACTATATTTATATATTACATGATCACTCATATGAGTTTTTTATTTCTATATTATTATTATTGAGCTTTAGATATATCAAATTTATCTATGATATGTATCGTAATCATAGAGGCAACATTATATTAAAAAGGATATGAAAGCAAGTCTAGAATACATGACTATACCCATATACAGAAACATTATTTCACTAATTTACTCATATAATACCCCTTTTTATTCACTAATATGTTTCCATACCCATATTCCTTCACTTTTTTCATATACCCATACATGAGTAGTGTTTAATATTATCTATTTCCATCTATTATCATGTAGGATACTCCTAATCCTCCCATGACTCTGCCGTTTTATCCTTATCACCGATCATATATACCAAGAACAAATCATCTTTTAATTCCACCACCGTATATGTAACAACATTATAATATAAAATAATCCCTTTAATTTCCATCCCTCCTTCATTTTAACAACTATATTTATTGTATAAGCTACTTTTTGTTCATTACCCCTAGTTTTACATTACATGATACCACCCCACCATATACAAATTAATGCACTTTTTTATAATATAATTTTTTAATATAAATTAATTTTAATTATAGTAATTATGTTTAATTAATTTTTTTCTCTCTTTAAAATTATATCTTCTAAAATATAAAGTTACCGCAAGATGAATGAATTTGGGAATATTCACACAAAAATATTGGGTGAATTTAATAATGTTATTAAAGTCATTGGAAAAATGGAAATGAATTAATATGTTTCATGGGAACCATTTCCAAATAGAAAAATATATAAAATTTATTCGTAACTTTAAGGTTTTTTTATTAGAAAAATAAATGAGAAGGATAATTGAGTGTTTTTATCATATATTTATTTTGTGCATGATTCTGTAGAATAAAATATTAATTTTTATGGGGTGGTTTTATCAAATCTCTATTGAATAACTAATTTAAAACAACAAAAGTTAATCAATATTTATTTTTCTAACGGTGACTAGATCATTTTGGTATTACAACTGTTAGAGTCACATTATAAGATTTTAACAAAAAAAATTCATTTAATGTTAAAATGATATTTTTTCTATAAATCATGTTTTAATGTTGATATTTTAATTTGGAATTTTGAGTATTGATTGATAAAAGATTATTTTAAAAAATAATATTAATTAGATGAAAAGGGATAGTTATATAATTTAAAATAACTAATTAATATTAAATGATCAATTAAATTAGAAATATGAATATCAAGGCCATGTTAACTTGTAAATATTGAATGTGCATAATTTCAAATATTGGAAGTGTGAATTGCTGAGTAACCTTGTTTAGTGGTAATGAGTGTCTTTGGTTTTGAAGGAAGAAAAAAAATGCCTATTTGAATTAAATATATTATTATTTTCATTTTTATGTTGAAATAATATGTTTTTACTATTTACTCAGAGGATTCATCTGAAAGGAACATCAAAATATGTTTTCTATGAATATATTTATACTTTTGGACAAACATCTATCAAATATTTATTTTTTTTTTAATATAAGTTCCTTACAATTGTGAGAACCATTAGGGAGTGGGTGTTGAATTAGGGGAGAACTTTAAAAATTTCAATTCTCATGAAATTAAACCCTAAAACTTGTTAGAGTATTAATCCCTCAAAATCATGAAAATATTA
The DNA here is from genome assembly GCA_963277665.1 of Viscum album. Taxonomy (NCBI): domain Eukaryota; kingdom Viridiplantae; phylum Streptophyta; class Magnoliopsida; order Santalales; family Viscaceae; genus Viscum; species Viscum album. The sequence continues at coordinate 281,579,697 of OY728151.1, read as the reverse complement.
GAAATAAAAGAAAGGAACATGGTATTTAAATGGTTTTAACCTAGAGTGGTTGACTATATCCATACCATGGTGACTCCTATTGATCCATGAAAATTAAATATAAAATAAAATTGAATACAATGAGCCAACACCCATTTGAATCATTTTATCTCTTTATAGAAAATATTATAATTAAACCAACTCCTATTATAATCCTAATATATCCAGATAATAAATATTACACTAAATCCCTCCAGTTAATTTTTTTTTTATGAAATTGATCCACAACAAGATAATCAACTTTTCTAAATACTCACCGAGTGTTTTTTCAAAAAAATGTCCATCTGATGAATCCATACAATATCTCCATCCAATGTGCCCTTTTTACTTCATTCTAAAGACTCTATCCTGTATTATGTACTAATCACAACTATTATATATGATTCGTTTCATGAACATAGATCATATTCCCATCACTATTCCGAATCCATATGTGACAAAACATTTTTATGATATCTCTGACTAATGAATATCTATGATATTTCTAATCTATATATCAATATTAGGTCTTAGTTTAATTTATTTTTCTAATACCTATATCCAGTGTATCAAATTTAACCCTCTATTCGATGACTGTGATTATTAAACTCTCATTTTAAACAAACTTAGTTTTAAACTAAAACTTCTTGGAAAACAAAATCATATCAGATAATTCATATGGTAAAAAAATATTAGTATGAGTAGTTCTTGTAGCTCATTTTTATAGGTAATTTCACTAGGGAAAATAATAGGAATCAAAATATATTACCTTCTCAATGAAAAATAAAATATATAAACTACCACTCAAACTCAATGTCACTGAATTCTTATACAACCTTCTATAATATTCATGATGATTCATGGTAAATCCATATATGATACCTTCATTGAACTTACATAGACCTAGTGTTAGGAAAATTCTTCAAACATCATTATCTTTACAAGATAAAACAATTTTATTGATAATATCAACAACACCATGTTATGTGGTTTACAAAATTTATATAAATCCCTTAATAACTTCATATAGAAAATTCATTTCCAATATATTTATATGAACATTCAATATGATTCTACTATTTCCCCAACTTCTATTTGTCTAATCTATATCATCCTGCATTTTTTCTGTTTCATTTATCTAAAAAAATAATGTGGCAAACATAGATAAAATACTATTATTATAATTTTTTATTAGAATCTTCTATTTGATAAAACTCATTTTTCGACTCTAATGATCATCTACATTCACTATCCATTTAACTTTCTAGAACATCCCTATCTGATGAAATGTTTAAAGTTTCATTTGATGATATGTATCCATATAAACATTTAATCTTCTAGAAATAAATCTTAGCATGATGGTTATTCATTAGATGGGATTGAATTCATTTCTATAAACCACAACACCAACTTTATTTACCCTATCGGTTTGGTCACCTCAGTTAGACTTGTCCAGTACACTCAAACCATTGATTGTTTAATAAAAAATTTTAAAATGTAAAAGGATTATTTCATAAAATACATCTCCATCAGGTTTTATGGACTAAAACATTGATCTCTCCCACTTTTTTATGTTACAAAAATAGTAATCTATTTGATATTGAAACTTCATATTTTTTTCTTGAAATTTAACTTCTAAAAAGAATATCTCAGATAATATCTAACTAGGTCCGTCCAATGAAACTATTTTACATATATCTCATTGCATGAAATTGTAAAAATTCAATTTGGATCATGATTATAATCATGATGTTTGGAACATGAATAATAGGAAACCATATTTTGACTTTATGAGAATTTGCCAACATGGTTAATGAGACCACTTTCAATTTCTCCAACACTTAATAAGAAAAAATTTAATAATAAATTAAAAAAATATTTCTTACTAATTTTAAAAAACCATTAACATCAATATATGTTGAAAAAAATACAAAAATTGTTATAAAAATTCACAAATGATTCTCAATATTCCCTTTTTATTTTTTCGTAACAATCAAATAAAATTTATACTTTTTTAAAATAGAAATTTTATAAAAATTTTATCAAACCACAGCCTTTCTCATAGAAAATATCATAACACCACACTATTGAAAAAATAAATCTTCATGAATGAATTCCATCCATTTGGGATAAGAAATTGTGTGTCCATGATAAGATAAAATCCCCATCATTTTTATCCCCTTTTAATAATGAAAACAAATTTTGATTTATAACAGAAAGAGGAATAAACCTTCGTACAATGTTGCACATACTATTCACATTTGAAAAAAAATCCAAGGTAGGGGGACATCTGTAGAGACTCGATTTTCTACTTGTATTACTTTGGAATATTTAGACACACACACACACACACACACATATATATATATATCCAAATCTAGGCACTTTGATGGTGTCAAATTCTGAGGCCTAGTGTGCCTGAGATAAATTATACAAAAATAATTAGTATTTTTTTACTATGCACATGTCGGAAATAGGATATCTCTTAAGTGGTAGCATAGATCATAAATCCAAGTCCATGGTTGAGTTTGGAATGTGGAATTTACCATAGGTTGGGTATAATGTTTGTTGGTGGGAGATTTCTGTGAGAACATTTCCCCTGGGGAAAGCCATAAATAAAATAATTATAATTAATAAGTTTATCTCGAACACCAAACCTAATAATATTCAAACAAATAATCGTATTGGAAATATGAAATCGTTGTTGAGTTCGGAATGTGGTGTTTTGCCTAGGAGCGACATAAAATGAGTCGACGTGTAGGTTTTGATTTTCACGACTGTTGGTGGGGGATTTCAGGGTGTTTCTATAAATAAACACTTAATTGATTAGAATTCAGTTAACCATAATTCTCCCTCCCTCTCTCTCCATCCCTCTCAACCATTCTTCGTCTTCCTTTTTCAGATCGTTGAGCGATCATCAACGGATACTCGACGGATCGACGCAGAATCACAGCGGGTGCATTAAGGATGAACAGATCAAATCAGGGTTGGATTCTATTCAAAATTTCACACCCAATATTCAATTATTGTATTATTTATTATTTTTCTTGACAATATCATCATTTAGATCATAAAAAATAATCGAAAAATGAACACAACCATCATCTGAGCTCCTTTTGGAATCCATCCTTCGAGCATTCTTCGCTGTTCTTCGGCGTAAATTTTTGCTAAGTCGAAACAACCCTGAATATTCGATTGGGGGGTGGTGCTATTAATCCCTCAACCTAAGGATCCCGAAACATGTTTTTTATCTATTTTACAACCACCAGAGTCATCATGGAAGCCTGTTGAAGGTGCATCTTCGACAAGGGAGGCAACCAGAGGAAAAGGCATTGATATAGTCAACAGTGGCTGGTGGTGGGTGGTGTTTTATTGTGGTGTGGTTGTAGCGACATTATAATGGAGAGAAGAGTGGGGTGCTGTGGCAGTTGGCGTGCGGTTAAGGAAAGCAGAGCGGGGAGTTTCGACAACCGGTGTTCGACTTAGGCGAGCAGAGTAGGGAGGTGTGACCGGCGTTGGGTGGTGGCTATGTGTTGAGGGTACCATTGATTTGGGTGGAGGCATCAGGCAGAGCTTGGGTGGCACAACCGTCATGGTCATGCGACAACTAGGGGACTTAGACCTGTGAACCACAACTTTCCGTCGACGCGGGGTCCCGAGGCAGGTCAACTGGCCGGCTGGCCAGTGCTCCGAAGCAGACAAGCCATGAAGCACTGGGACACGCCATGCGGGCGAGACATGGAAGTGGGCCAGAACACATTATAATGGGCCAGACCAGTGGCTGGGCTACAGGCCGACGATCCAGGCTGGGCCGGCCGGGGGTGGACTGACCCTTTTTGGCTACAAACTCTTTAAAATGCATGTATATCGCAATCCAAACAACCATTTGATGTGCCATCTATGGACATGGGTCTTAATCATCAAGAAAAACCCTTTTAGAGTAGTTCAAAACTTTGAATACCTCATCATGGGGTTCAGGTGCACGAAACAACTAAGATTAATAATAATATTTTAATTATTATTATTCATAAAATTGGATTCTGACCTACCTTGTAAATGAGAGTTCAGTTTTATGTGATGTTAACAGTGGAAGGACCCTAGCCTTAGTGAGGAGTTTTCATGATGAATTTTGGGTGCTTAAGATATAGTTGAGGTGTGGGCCCCATTGAGGGGGGGGGGGGTCACACGTGTTACAGTGAAATGAATCCTTTTCACAAGTTATCCATTTTGAACAAATTATTAATGAAACCTATGTGTTTTTATGAGTGGGTTGCAATGGTGTGATCTATATAATTTATGTTAGGATTAAGGTGTGGGCATTATAGGATGTCTTTCGAGTGCAGTGGTGTGACTTGAAACTTTTCCATTGGATTCCCATTTAGGTCGAGTAAATAGTGAATCTTGCATGTTTTTCCGAAAGGATTTCAATGGTGTGATCTGTTAAGATTTTTATTGCCTTTATCATGATCTCATTTAATGTGAAAACATGAAAGTAGTATCAATAGAAGATCTTATTGACACGTTTGATGAGAAACCATGGCATGGGCCAACCAAGGCTCTTGTGAGGGTGTAGAATATGTAAGAAGAGAAGCGGTAAATTTTTATGTAGCAGTTTGAGGAGGTGTACTATAGTAATTACACTTTTGGCCCTCTAGATCATTAAATAGGGTTGTGCGCTCATCGACATTTTGACTGGGCATGTCATTTACATTGTGTGTAAGCTGGTATGCCTAGGGGTACGAGTTCGTAGTTTAGTACTTTAGAATCATTAGGTACATGAACAAGCGATGAGGCACGCCCACATGGATTGTGGGCCCCACACATTCTGTGTACCACATTTGGATTTCTTATGTCTCCCAAAACTCATCCTTCTGTACTCAATTTTATTTATTCATGTAGCCTATCTGGAGTGTTTTTTCTTTGTAGAACATAGTGGCTCCCTCTATAGTGGATTACAAGTTATGATGAAATATGTTCTTGGTTTGACGCCTATTCGAGGTAACACTCGATGATTGCAACAGTGTTTTTTTGATATATACCATCTAGTAGGTATGGGCAGTTCTCCACGATGCTTCTCCAAGAGGTACCATCAAGCAGGGATGGCTAGGGTAGTTTCGGGCTTACCTCTAACTGGGATGGGCATGGGCCCTTGACTTTGAGACACAATCTTTCTACTGTGTGGAAGAGTGGTGAGACGTGATTTGATGTGACTTTGGACTCTTAGGAAAGAGGGCCTCTTTTCCCACCAAGTTGTGTCCTTGTAATGTGACCTAAAACTGTGATGGCGAGACAGTGCTTCCCAATATGGATAGTTTTAAGGTGAGGTGATTGAGTCCCTTTGACTTGTAGTTTAGAGGAGACCTTTGGGTTGTTGGGCATCGATGGTGGTTAATTATAGAACTGTTGGATACTCACTTTTCGTGGGATTATGTTGTGATATGGAGATCCTCTTACTCTCTTATATGGGCTTCTTTACAGACAATATATATATATATATATATATATATATCCTATTTAGGTACCCACTCCTTGGGTTTTATATTCTCTCCTTCTTGGATAGGTGAGGATGCATGGGGTATGCCACATGTGTTCTGAGTCTAGCTTCTCATGGTTGGATGAGTCTGCTCTCCTACTATAGGTAGTAAAGAATCGATGAGAGGTTCTTGTTCTCATAATTTCTATCTTTTTGTGTTTGGAAGATCTTACTTAACACTCTTGTTGGGCTGAGCATCACTCCGATACTATATTCTTTTACTGTACCCGGTTCTATCTACGTTTCCCCTCTTCAGTACATTTATTACTACTCGCTTGAGTGTTTGGGGCATCATACTAAGTATTTTTATACTCAACATTTCTTGGGATTTTCCCTCACATGGTGCCCCCTTGAATATGACTAAAAGGTTGATTGTGACTTTAGAGGAGCTAGTGATATAGATTTCGTAGACCACATGCGGTGGTCGTAGCTTGGGATTCATGATCAGGACTCTCCGAATTGTTTTACCTTTTTCACATGTTTCTGGGCTATGGAACTTTTCTTGTTTGGTGTGTATCTTACCCTTCCGCTTTTTATCTTTAATTTCCTATAATTATACAGTTTATAGGTCAATTCATGTTTGTGGTTTATATATAGCAGTGTTGTATCTTAATTTTCATTTATCTCTACACTATTTTCATTGATTTGGATGTGTGTGTGTGTGTAGGTTATTAGGAAAAGTTCTCCTCTAATTTGTTTTTGCCTTTGGTGCATGTCGCAAGCCCTTAGCCTATGGAGGCAGGCTTGGGGTAGTTCTAGCTAGAGCCCCAACATGGGCCGGTTGATGAAAATGTGGTATCAGAGGTGGTTCGAACCTTGGGATGTTGTTCGGAAGTTTCCCTAAATGGTTTTGGTTGGGTATAGGGAAACATTGTTGAAGTTTATCTAGAGCGGCTCTTAGTCTAGGGAGTCTAATGATGGTACATGTTGCTGACGTATCCATTCACTAGTAATATGATTTCTTTCTTGTCGACTCAACAACCTAAGACACTTGTTTTTGGGAGTAATGGTACAAGCATCATATATGATTCAGACGTTGACTATTATTCTTAATTCATCTCCCCATTGTTGTTGATATATATATATATATATATATATACCCATCTGAGAATGGTAATCATAGAAAAAATTCATGATGACTCTACAACGACATCCACCCAGGGTACTAGATTTGGTTCATGACGACAAAACCTATGAGATATGTGGCCTCTGTCCCAAACCCATCATGAGAGCCCCTTTCTCGAAGTAGGCATGTAGCAACACCACCACCTATTGAGAAGTAGACAACACTGAAAGAGTGGGCTGAGGACATGTGAAGGTTGAACACACTTCATGAGTTCTAGCACAAGAGACCACTTAGGTAATGTGGTGAGTCATAACCTCAGAAAAAATAGGTTTGTCTAGAGTCAGTGTTCCTTCTATTCAATCTTAAACACACACTGACTGATCAGATGGTGGCTTTGGTAGCCATACATTTCCATATAACAGGTGAGCGTTGGTGGATCATGGTTACTCAGACACAGGATGTGCTGACACTATCATGGGATGAATTCTAGTAGCTGTTTCATGAGGAGTTATACCCCTTCTTCTAGAACACTATTCAAATTAAGGAGATCCTTTAGTTACAGTAGGGGGGATGAAGGTGACTTAGTATATGACTAGGTAAATTGACCGTGCACTCTACTCTATAGACATGATGTATAATGGTTACTTCCAAGCATTAAAGTTCAAGCATGGACTCTGCAAAGTGATATGTTCTATAATAGTACCCTTCTCTGTCCCCACCAATGTTGGGGTTCAAGAGAAGGTGATACTGAAAGAAAACCTTATGTTATAGTTACTCCATACAACTGGTTGTGGTAGTGAGAATAACAGAGATGATAAGTCTTCAATATCTAGAAGACGTCAGTTGAGAAGATCTCATAGAAGGAGGCCTCCCTATAATCAGTTTTAGGAATTCCCTCTTATGGGGATGAGGTAGCGCAGAGAATGGGGATAAACTAGGGCGGGATGGTGTTATGATTTTGACAGGCCAGGTCACTTGGCACATGACTGCCTGACCAGACGTGCTGAGAACACTAGGAAGTAAAAAGGGGGACCACCATGGTAGAGGAAGTTCCATGATCAGGGTGGTCCTCATGGAGGTGGTGCTGTCAAAAGAGTAGGGGGAGTTGGAGGTGGGGGATGATGTTGTGAGGTCTCTCCACCACAACGAGGCATCCCACATCAATTTCCAAAAGTTAGTAGCTGAGTCCATGGATATCTGCAATATTAGTATACCTACAATCATGCAGAGAAAAATATGACAAGAGGAACACATTGTGCCTAAAATAAATTTTTTAGTAGAACTTTATAGACACTGTGTAATTTACTATTTTCTCCCTTCTCTTTGCATGAGGGTTTACTGGGGTGACACAGGGAATCTATGTAACCCCGTGTCATTGTTGTTCGATGTAGCTTTGAATGCATTAGGAAGAGCGGTACTTCCCCCACCGATACACGTCATTGTGACTCAAGCAGAACCACGAGGGTGAGTCAAGGCTGAACAAATTGGATAATATAGAGTATTGGTGGATGAATCCCTCTAACTTCTGCATTCAGAGCTAAGTTGTGCATTGGAGTGTCAGAACAGGTCTTGGCTTTTCTAGGGGAGTTTATCCAGCATGCCACCTTTTACTAGGGATGTGGCTAGAAGGTGTGGTGGAGTGTCTGGTTTGGGGATTAATCTCCTTCCCAAAGGGGAAAAGACACGTGGGTCATCCCAGATGCTTTTCATGTCAAGACTCTTTTTGTTGGATGAGATTACTCACCTGCCATGTTCATTAAAACCATGAGTTTTCAAAATCAAGCCTAGATACCACAGTTATCAAGTATAGAAGTTGGAGACACAATGAGCAGAAAGACGTGACTCACTATGTGGTGCTGGCAGCAGTAGTCTTCGCCCTGAGAATGTGGTGACGCTACCTTCTAGGAGGGCACTATGAGGATTTCGCATACCACCAATATCTCAGGTACGCCTCCACCAAGGGAAACCTAAACCTGAGGCGGTGATGTCCATTGAACTTCCTACAGGACTAAGAATTCATGATAGTATATACTTCAAGAGAGGGTGATGTTTGTAACGCCCCGACCCCAGTTACCCAGATTTGGTGCATTATTACATAACATTGGCATGCTCACAAAAGATCAAGTCTCGAAAGACTGATTAGTTTAGTAGACTTGGAAACACTAGATACATTCATAAAGTTTACATTACATCATAAAGTGAAAACTACTACAACAACATCTTTTCTTCATATCCCCTCATACTATCCATGCATGTCATTCATAAATTACATCTTCAAATCTTGGGAAAAATAAAACATAGAAAGGGGTGAGCTCAGATTCTCAGTAAGGATAATAATATAGTGTAAACTTCCATAAGTAAGTATAAACCTTTAAAGCAAAGTATAACTAAAACAAAATCCATTTAAACTTGAACTTCAGCATGATATGGCAAAAATAAAATGAAATAATTCCTTTTAATTATTCACATGGATATTCTAATAATCGAATAATCACATGCAATATCAATAACCACTTTCATAATGATGGAATGCATAATACCAGACTATCATAACCATGTAGCCAAGGCCTCATTCCAAGAATACAAATAAGTTTTTGTCAAGGCTTCATTCCAAGACACTAGTTTTTCTCATGAGACCTACCGATTCATCTAGGATCTATATTGGGCTCCACCCGTCACTTATTAAGTCCAATGCATTCCACGTATGAATAGGTTTAAACATAACATAAACATTCGTATTAAAACTAGCATACAAAATGTCAATACTTTCTCCATAAACCATGAATGGTATATAAAAAAATAACACATCCATATTCAAACATATAACAAAACCTTCAATACAATATGGATGTTTTTTACCATAATAAATAAACATTAAATAAGCTTAAAATCCATTAAAGGATGATGACATAGATAAAATCAAAACTATTTGAGAGAAATATCTATTTTTTTGAAATCATTTAAAAGTATCATAATTACAAAATAAAACATTTACTTTGAAAATATCTTTATAAGCATGTAAGAGAAGCTTTGAAGATTTTATAATGGCAGAAAATAGTCGCTCCCGCTGTATAAGTTAAAAAAATACATTCTTACCTAAATTTTGTCGAAAAGGTTAAAATGACCTTTTTTGGAAAACGATAGAACGATTACTTTATAAACATCTTATAAAAAGTCAAAAAAGGTTATAAATGACTTTAACCCATATTATGTAAAATATTAAGAATGTTTTGAAAAATATGTTTAAGAAACATGGATTTGGATGATGAAGAGGTCCCAGTAGATAATTACATATAAACAACCTCGGATAATGAAGAGATTGTGAAATAAACCCTTACCTTGCACATTTCCTTAGTCAAAGGTATGTTAACCTCCTGTATAATAGTTAGATAATTGTTATTAAATTATAAAAGAACCATATACATAAATATGATATCATATATGATCTTCTAATAATGCTTTGTTAATAATATTTTAGTATTATCATCGTTTCGGGTGTTAACTTACTCATTTTATTTTATATGTTTTGTTATATAAGTCATGTTTTATATGGATAGGTTGTATATTATTCATATCTAGATTGATATCAAGTCCTTAAACATTATTTTTAATCATCAAATGAGAATTAGACATGAATGGATATGATGAGGAATGAATCTCATTGCGTTCGTGGAGATGGTAGTCCGTACGTACGCACAAGCAACAATATCACTATTTTGATATTAAAATAATTTATAATTGGATAGTATATCATTTATACAAAATAATTATCATGTTATATTTATTATTTACATGAATTACATGTAATTATTATACCCATCCAAATATAAATTTTTTGAATAACAATTACACCACGACGTAGAGACGGTAAGCCATACATACGCATGTATGGTGACATGTCATTCAAAGGATGGATAGAATACTGAATATTGTTGTTACATATTTATAATATCACCACAGAATATAGGATATACTGGAGTGATTATTTTATAATTGAAATAATACATAAATATGAAGAAGAAGAAGAAAGGAACTTGAAAGAGGGTGCTGAAAACATTACCTCTTCTTCAGGTTCTTCCTTTTGATTTGACCAAAAGGGCACCATATTTTGGATTTTTGACAAACATAAGGCCTCTAGGATGAAGGGAGTATATTTTAGAGGGTATTTCTGCAGATTTTGGCTGAGTCAAAAGGCTTTGAAGGTGTAAATTAGGGAGAAGGGGGAGTGCCATTTTATAAGAGGGGTGAGGTGCACCTTTGGAAAAGCTAGAAATATTATTTTATAATAAATTCTTATTTGGTTTATAATGGATATAAAGTTGATTATTTAAATGTTAATGTGGGTATATGTTGAAAACCATTCATCCAATAGATTTTATACATGTTTGGGTCATTATATTAACATTATCCTTTAGTTTTAACTCTTAGTTAATTAGTTTGACACTTACCATGTCACTTTTTATTTTTATATTATATAGTTAATAAAATTACTCTATACATCAAATAGACCCCAAGGTGGTCCATTAATTATACACCTATCATTATATAAGTCTCTTGGCCGAACCTTATATTTTTATGAATTTAATATCAATTAATAATATAATATTTGTTTTAAAAACTCTTTTATGTCAATTTTGACACTATTTGGTATTTTATTTTTTTGAAAATCTTAAGAGCGTGATTACTTAGAGAAAACATAATTAAATCAATACTAAAATGTAATATCATCCTATAAAAGTAGTTTAATTCATAAAAATTCTCAAATTTCATTAATTTGGACATTTATAATATCAATTATTTTAATATTTCATTAATTAAGTTATTACTGCATCACCATTATGTCATAAGTAAATTAAATTATTTAATGTCTAAAAATTATAAATAAAATATCATTATGTAGAAAATATTTTTATATTTATAATTAATATTTGAAATGGAATTTATCTTCTATAAAACCCTATATGAAAAATGTGTTAGTAATTAAACCTTGATTTTAGCTATTTTAACTCTTCTTTGAATTAAATAATAATAAATGTCCTAATCTAATCCAAGTGGATCTAAATGAAAATAATTTATTCCTATGGTTGTTTTTGGACGAGATACACTTGTCCAACATAATTATGAAATGTGTTAGGGCATATTAATATCATTTTTACACATAATTACTCTATTTCTTTTTCACCATGGTAAATAAAAGTAAAAAGTTACTAATCACCAAAAATTATTTTTATCTTATTGAACAACATTTTACTCCTTGATATTAACCGTGTCTCTCAGATTTTCTAAATTCCTCTCACAGAAGTGGTAAAATTAAGTTTTATGTGAATTTCTAAATTCTCCTAGGAGGTGGGTAAAAGACGGTGAAAAGTTCAATAAAATTTTTATATATCTAAAATTATTTTAAACTAAATCCAATGGATTAAATTGAACTTATATAGGTATCATGTATACATTTTTTACTTTAATTAAATTAAAAATAATAATTATTTAAATAAAAAATCGGTTTTAAACTATAACTTAGTGTTGTTTCACTATTCATCAAAATTTGAATGTCTTCAGAAAAATACAAAAAAAATCACCATAAGATAATTTCGATATTCCAAAACCAAAAATGAAGTCCATTTTGAATGATAAAATTTATAAAATTTAAAAAAGTGGGTATTACTATTCATAATGACTAGTCTGATTGGTTGTGGTGTGTGTTAGAAATCAAAGTTGCATACAATACACAGTACTATATTTTTCAAAGAGAAGCATACCGTGGAAGCATGGGGTGTTACAATGTTGTTGTAGATACCCTTGGTATAATGTCCCATGATTTCCTAGGATGAGAAGTTTTGGATCAGTTAGCTTCTCTGCAGCTAACCCCAGTGGAGCAGGAGGGTACACCTTTCCTTCAGTCGATGGTGTTGACTCCTTTCCCTATTGAGCGTGTAAGAGAGTCTCAGTTGTGATGCACTGATTATGAAATATTGCATGACCATATATCCTTGGGAAATTATTCTGAAGGAGGGAATCATGTGACCCTATTCCAGGGGAAAATAATGATTCCAATTGTGATGTGGATATAGAAGCTTGGCCCGAGTGGCAAGCCATCCCTCGAGTTTCTTTGGGAAGTTCAGGATCATGAAAAGAGATGGTGAGGTTGACTACGACCTTACACTAAATGAAATAGTTGGAATTTCTGCATGATGTTACCCACATGTCATAGATGAGGGGAAAATGTACAGGTGTTCCTAGGAGTGAGAGAGTTAGGTGGGAGCTTAGTCCCTTGAGTTTTTCCCTAGTTTTTCTTTTCTGGGATGAAAAGATTGAATGAGGGAATGATATAGAGGAATGGTTTTCACCTTGTAAGAATTTGGAATATATATATATATATATATATCTAGATCTTAGAAACGAGAAAATGTGTAATTCTGGGGCCAAATGTGCCCAGAAAGAATTATACAAAAATAATAAATGTTTCTGTATTATGAAAATATTGGAAATGATATATCTCTTTAAATTTAGATTGGATAAAAAATGAGGCCATTATTGAGTCTGAAATATAGAATTTACCCTATTTGGGGTATAATTTTTTCTGGTGTGGGACTTCTTCAAGAAACGTTCCCCAGGAATAAACCTTAAATAATGTAATTAAACTTAATTTTTTTTATCTCGAACGCCAAACACAAAAACCATAGAAAGGGAAATCATATTGGAAATACGATATGTTCGTTGAGTTTGGAATGGGGTTGTTTTCCTAGGTGGGACATAAAATGAAAAGGAAAGGATGTTTTGGTTTTTTGACCAATGGTAGGGGATTTCGGTTTGTTTCTATGAATAAACACTTAAAAGATTAGAATAAGGTTTACCCTAATTCTACCTCCCCCCCTCTCTCCATCCCCATCAACCATTCTTCATTTTCTTTCACTAGATCAAGGGGTGATATTTTCTGGTTCCTCAGCAGATTGAAGCGGAATCCTAGATAGCACATCGACGATGAATGGATCATATCCCTGTAGGATTATTACTGAATTTTCACACCCAAATTTCCATTCTTTGATTTTTTATTATTTTGGTAAAAAATATCATCTTTTATATCATCAAAGACAATGCAAAAATCAACCCAAACATCATCTATGCTCCTTTTTGAATCCCTCATTTTAGTGTTATTCATTGTTATTATGCTTAAATTATCGCTACGCCGAAACATCACCGAATCTTCGAGTGAGGGGATAGCATTGTGAAGCCCTTGAACAAAGGATCCCAAGAGTGGTTTTTTCCTTTTAATGACCACTAGAGTTGTCATGGAATCTTACGGAAGGTGACACTACCACAAGGGTGGTGGTAGGAGGCAATGGTTCGGTGAGGTGTGGCGGCGACGACATCGGACTAGCGAGCAGAGCCGGGTGCTGCGGTGGCTGGAGGGTAGCTCAGGAGAGAAGAGAGGGGTGCGGCGACAGTGGTCATGTGACTCAGGTGAGTGGATCAGGGATGCATTACTAGTTCCAGGCAGAGGCCATGAGGTGAAGGGACCTATGACTGAAGTGGATGTGCGATGTGAAGCCGGGGCAGTGCAGCTGTCGCGGTCCGGTAGGGACTGGGGGACCGAGACCTATGAACTTTGGGTCTAAATCCGCATAGTTTCCTAAGGAAGACATGATTTCCAGTGCACCAAAGCGAATGGTCCATGGTTCCCTAATCTGGGTGGGCAGTGGTAGGTGGGCCGGGCAGCAGGCTGATGATCCAAACAGGGCTAACCAGGGGTGGATCATCCCAGTTTGGCCCAAAACTCCTTAATATTACTATCTCTTGCAATTAGAGAAGTAGTTTGACGCATCACCTGCGGAAATGAGACCATATCATCAATAAAAACCATTTTATACAAGTTTGGGTGATTAAAGTCCTCATATTTGTGTTCAGGTGCATTAAACTCCTTTGTTTAATAATGATAATTTAATTATTATTATTCTTAATTTTTTTTGAACATACCTTCTAAATGGGAAGTCTGTTTTTATGAAATCAATGACAGTGTGACCATGGTCTTCATGTGGAGTTTTCCAGATGACTTTCAGGTCCTTAAGATAATGTTGAGGAGCGGGCCCCAGGGGGCCGACTTCCACATGTTATGGTGAAATGAATCTTTTTCCCTAGTTATCCATTTTGGTCAAATGATGAGTCAATACCGTGTGTTTTTCTAAGAGGATCATAATTGAATAATCCATATTATTTTTTATGATTGATGTGTGGGTCATTCATGACGTCTTTCGACTGAAATGTTTTGACTTGAAACTTTTCCATCAGATTATCATTTGGGCCAAGTAAATAGTCAATCTTGCAAGTTTTTCCGTAAGGATTGAAATGGTGTGACCCGTTTGGATAGATAGATCCTTGATCATTATCTCATTAAATTTTGAATCATTATTGGAATATTGATGAAAAATACATTTTACGTGTCTGAAGAGAACAAACGACTTGAGTCAACCTCAACTCTTGTGAAAGTAGAGAAGATGTATGAAGAGATGTAGTCAAATGTTCTTGAGATGTTTGAGGAGGTGTTCCAGTGTAATTATGATTTTGGCCCTCCGGATCAACGATGAGCATCATTCTCTCATTATAATTTTGACTATACATGTAAAGTACTATGGGTGTATGTTGCCAACCCAAGGGTACTTGTTTGAAGGTAGGTATCTGAGAATGGTTAGGTACAAGACCAGGCAATGTGGCGGGGCAATACAACGTGTGGGACCAACAAGTGCCTCATTTCATATTAAAATTTCTTCTATCTCTCATAACTCCTCCTTCTAAACATGGATTTTGTCATGCATTTAGCCTCTCCCGAGTGTTTTTTCCACATAGAACATGATAGTTCTCTCTACAGTGGATTACGAGTTACAATGTCAGATGTTCTGAGTGTGCTTCCTATCCAAGGAGACACCTGATGACTTCAGAAGTGTTGTCTCGAGGGATACCATCCAAAATTAATGAATGTTCCCCTCAATGCTTCTTTGAGAGGTACCATCCGGTATGTATGACTAGAGAAGTTTTTGTCTTACCTCCACCTGGGTTGGCCATGGGTCCTTGATTTTGAGACACGATATCTCGACTTTGCGACATAGTGATGAGACATGCTTTGACATGAATTTAGACTCTTCGGAAAGAGGGATGTTTTTTCCACCAAGTCGCATCCTTGTGATGTGACCTAAAACCATGAGGGAAAGATAGTTTCACCCAAAGAAGACAATATCAAGGTGCGGTGATTGAGTCCCTTTTAATTGAATTTCAGAGAAGATGGGTGGGATGATGGGCGTCAATGGGGGTTACTTCTTGAATGATTGGCTACTCACTTTTCCTAAGATGATCTTATGACATGGATATGCTCTTACTCTTTCATTTGGGTTTCATTATAGAACACACACACACACACACACACACTTCCTGTTTTGGTCCCCACACTATGGTTTTTGGCTAATCTCCTTCCAAGAGAGGCGAAGACACAAAGGGTATGCCACATGCTTTCCGTGTATAGCTTCTTGTGTTTGGATGAGTCTTTTCTCCTACTATAGGTAGTGAAGACTCGATGAGATGATCAAATTCTTATCGTTTCTAGTAGCTTGTGTTTGTATGAGCTTACTTCATGCTCTTATTGGGTTTAGTTGCACTCCTTTACTATATTCTTTTACAGTACCCTATTCTATCTAATTATCCCCTCTTCAGTACATCTACTGCTTATCCCTTGATCCTTTGGGGTATCCGACTACATATTTATTACTCACCGCTACTTGGGCTTGGCCTGTACTTTGTGTGCCCTTGTAGACGACAGATAGGTTGATCCTGACTTTAGAGGAGCTAGGGATAGAGAGTGTTTGGACCACATGTAATTTTCATAGCTTGGGATTCAGAAGCAGGACTCTCCCAAATAGTCTACATTTTTCACCTTTTACTGGGTTGTTTAACTTTTTAATTTGGGTGTGTATTTTTCACTTTTCCATTTCATATTAACTTTACTCTACTTGTAAAATTTAGAAGATGATGGATGTTTTTAGTTTATATATAGTAATGTTGTATCTTGTTTTCTTTTCCCTCTACATTTGTTTCATTGAGTTATATGTGTGTGTGTTTAAAGGTACATAGAAAAAGGCCTCCCTAATTTTGTTGTGATTTCGGTGCTAGTCACCAGCCCCTGACAAATGGAGGCAGTATTGGGGTAGTTTTGGATCGATCCATGTTTTGGGTTAGGTCGTGAAAACTTCCATATTAACATTGGGAATTATTTCGTTAAATCTAATCATGCCATTTTTTCCTTACATATTCGAATATTTCTTGAAAATTTCTTTGTTGAAAACATATACAATTTGATACTTTGATGAAATATTCTCAAGCCTACCATCTCAAAAAAAATTCTCTTTTATGAAATAGTATATAAAATCAATTTTAATTGAAATAGTATAATGTATAGGTTTTTTAAAGGTCCATGACACACTAATTATCACAAAAAATCATCAATGGGTCTCTAAAAAAACTCAGATATTCCACTAGAACTTTTATCCATGAAATTTCCATATAAGCATAGGCGGAGAAAAAATATTCTACTTCCACTGTACCCAAAGTATTGAAATTTTTATTTTACTATTCCATATCACAGAATATTATATCAATAATAAATTTCAACCTAGAATTGATTTTATATGATCATAATATCCAAACTTGTCAATATTAGTGTATCAAATATGGTTCATGTAAAAACTTATTTTATAAAATTGGACATATGAAGATGTTATTTTAATATAACTGAGTAGGCTTTTTTACTACTAGAATATGTGATTCCTATAGATCACTACCATATCTTATAAAAATGTTAAAACATATAAAATGTTTGGCATAGACTATATAAGATATATAAATATTCTTATCAACTTATTGAAGTATTTCATATTCATAATTTTCACAACATCATATTTACTCAATTTCACACCAACAGAGATAGGTGTAAAAACTTATTTTGATTTTTCCGTTATAAAATTCCATAAAAAACACTTGGATTCATTTACCATGTTAAAAAGATATATATTTCCTTCTATTGGTCTTGTAATTTAAGAAATAATTTTTACACTTTTAGAATTGATATGTCAATGTTTTTCCTCATTTATTCAGAATATTATTCACAAGTTTTATCCATTACAATTTAAAAAATAATATCCTCAACATAAAAAATGATATTAAGTGTAAATATGATAATTTTCTTAATATACATGTTTCTATAAACCTGTAATATTGAAAAATTTTAATATCTTTCGAAAACTATCATGTTTAGTGTACAAAGAACAAGGAGATATTTTTAACCCAGACATATATTTCTTCAACTAACATACCATGGTTCCATCTCTTTCTTATAAGAACCCACTAGTTTTCCCAATATAAAATTCTTCTTTAATTTATACATTTGTGAAATATTACTTATGATCCAATTGATAATATTTTTAACAATGATGTGTAGAAATATACAATAGAATTCTTATAATTTTATGTCTCACAATGGGGAAAACATTTTCTTCAAAATCACTACCTTCCACCTATGAGTAACCCTTTCAAAAATGTCATTATTGGTTTATTGAAAATTTTCTATGTTCATTTATATTATTTTTTAACACCCAATTTAATCTAGAAAAATATTTTTTGTTGGTCATGGGACACGGTACAAGGATTTATTTTTTTAAATATGATCCAAATCTTTAATCAATATACTTATCCACTCTTTATTATCAACATCCTATAAAACAAATTGTGGTTCTATTAATGAGATTATTGATGTATGATTCTAAAATATCATCTTATTTATTACATAAAATTGATATTTAAAATTTACAATGATGTTATCTGATTAATGCTATTTTTTTATAGTTTTTAACATATGATATTTTATTATAACTTTATATTACTCATCACAAGATTGATCTAAGTCACATTTTGTTGTGGTAGGTGTGAAACCATCATCACTATTATCTTCTCTGAATTTCAAAATTATTTCTTTCACAAAATATTATTTATCATATTCAGAAACTTTTGTTAAGGAATTTTTATTTTTAATAAAACTCACATAATATGAATCTACCAACCTTTATAGATGGTTATTCTAATATTTTCAACTTCTTACATTGGGTGAATGTCTCCAAAAATTTATTTCCTCAAACTTTTCATCACGCTTTCAATGATAATATTTTATGATATTTCTTAAGTAGAAACTACCAAAATATTAATGTATTTCATTGAATTATTTTTTTATACCACATATCATAAGAATTCATTTTATATTTTGGACACAAATTTTTTTTTTAAACAGTAAAAACTACACTTACAAATTTTCCCCAGATGAAATTAGAATTTTTCTTTTTCTAAAAACATTCTTCTTCCTATTTTTGATAAAAACAATTTTCCTTATACTAATATATTTTATTATGGTTTTTATGGAGCACTATATTAATTTTTGATTCTATATTTCTTTAGATATAATTAAAAAACATTTCTTGTAAACTCCATGCTATTTATTGTTTTCAACTTTAGTATATAAACACCCATTTTTCTTTCATCTTCCCTTATAACACATATAATAACCTCTATAGTATTTTATTTAAATTTCATGGAAAATATATTTGTTATCTATGTAAAATAATTAATGAAATAAATCAAGTAAGAAATAAATTTTTTTGATTCATTTTTTATCAACCCATAAGGATCAAACTGAGCGGGATTATGTGGTGTGGTGGATTAGATTTTAACTTTAATATGTATTCCACTATCCATCTTCCCATTCTAACATGGTATAAAAACAACATCTTATTTTATATTTAGTTGTGGAAGGTTTCATACAACATATATAATTTATAATGTGGGGCCATATTTTTCTGGCCAATATTCCCAAGTCTTGGATTCCATAACCTATTTTCATCCACAATAATTAAGTAACATGAGTTTCAAGTATATCCAATATGGAAAATATTTCTATGAGTTATTTCTCCCTTAATAAATTTTCTTCCATATTTAAAGATCATGATGGTACCAGAATGTTGTATAAA
Source organism: Viscum album (assembly GCA_963277665.1). Taxonomy (NCBI): domain Eukaryota; kingdom Viridiplantae; phylum Streptophyta; class Magnoliopsida; order Santalales; family Viscaceae; genus Viscum; species Viscum album. The sequence continues at coordinate 281,560,025 of OY728151.1, read as the reverse complement.
GATAATTTCCTTTCTACCATCATAGAGTTGGATAATACTTTGTATGTTGTATATGATCCCATCAAAATACAAAACTGCATATGATTATCATTTTTGAGAAACAATCTTAGTTCTTCTTATTCCTATGATTTTTAAGGATATAAAAATTCTAAACGTTACTTATAATATTTCAAATTTTCAAATACGCTTCAAGATATTTATATAAAATATCATATGTGATGAACAACCACTAATAAAAATCCATGTTTTTTCCTTTTTCTAGATTTTAGAGGCGTCTTAAAAATATATTTCCTCAACTTTCTTACTTTAGATCTATTTTACTTTTATAGCATAAATTACTTGTCCTAGAATATTATTCATAAATTATTCAAAAATATTACCTAGATTATTAAATCTTCTATAATATTCCCCCATTAAATCAAAATTATTTTTAATTTGACACTTTCTATCATCTGAAGATTTTCCTTTCATTCATTCTATAAATTAGGAAAGTAACACTCTTTTGTTTCACTGTTTCTTCCAATTATTTCATGCTAGTTCCAAGGGAGAGACATTCTATCCAAAAAATTATATTTATTTTTTTCTAATATACACCATAAAACCAATAATATCCACGAAATCTTGATCATATATAGAAGTATGATTTTTCTTTATAGAATGTTTATTGAGGTTTAACATAATTTTTAGCACTTTATTTAATAAAAATATTGACCAATATTATTTGAGTTTCTTCCAAATTATATAGATATTATGTGATCATAACAAACCTTAATAATGTTGGTTTTCTCAAAAAAATTCCAAAACATCCATGTCTATAAATATTAAATGAGTTTTACATTTAGTTGGTGTTGATTTCACCTGATTCATGGAATGATTTTTCTAAGAAATTTTTTTTGTTTCACCATTTATTTATGAATACTTGTTAAAAATTTATTTCTTTTTTATTTAAGGTACATTATATATCAAGGAGTAATCATCAGATTTACGAATCACATATTCCTTAGAAAAAATTTTGTTTAGAAGATCTTCCACCATCTTTCCCTTTTCAACAACTTTCAATCCAAGGGTTTTAATATACTTAATGTAATCATATTAATTTTTTAGGAAATATATTTTTCTTATATTATTTTTCCCAATTTATTTATTCAATATTATAATTTATTTCTTGATTTTCATGTTTTTCTAAAGGCTCACCACAAGCTCTAATCACAGTTTGTATTCGTTGTAGGTTTCTTCAAATTCATATTCTTCATTGTTTGATGAATCATTATTTCTATAAACAATTTCAATGAATGTTGTAAACTTCTCAATATTTTAATCCTTAAATTAGTTTTTCAATTGATTAGTATTCCAATTTATTACAGAATGTATTTTCTTATTCTTTCAAAAATTCAATTTTTTTACTTATTATAGATTTATTATCCTTTTTGGAGGTCATTTACCACTTCTTCCATAGTTGTATTTCCTCAAAATCATCTCTTTATTCTTAAACATTATTATTATATCAGTTTATAGAAAAATAAGCAACTACTAAAAACTATGAAAATTAATTAGGATTTTTCCTCAATATTTTTGGCTAAGTCTCTAGTAAATTTTGGAGATAAGAGGCAGGATTCATTTATTTTAATTAGTATGAACTTACTTATCCTCATATTCACTAATTTCTAGAAACACATGTTATGGATCATGAAAAATTTTATTCATTACATGAAATAATATTTATTCATTATTATTATTTTTAAATTATGGAGTTCTATGGATATCATGACAAATAATAATGTTATTATATTCATAAATAGATAAATAATTTTTATCATCTAAGGTATAAATTTTAGAGTCAAACCTATATGGAGAGTTCCACATGAGTTTTTTAAACAATGGTGGAATATTTTAATACATATATGAATCATATGATTCTATAAAAAAATATCCTAACTTTTTTGAAGAACTCTTTCATAGTTTGAAAATCTACCATTATGATATCATTGAACATTTCATACCATATTTGTATATTTAATTCCTTTACATTGATATTCCCTTAGAATATACATTAATGTTTGTTCTAACTTTCCATAGTTGTCTTGAGACCCATACACTTCCAAATTTTGTTTGAATGAAAATTAGAATAATATTTATAGCTTTCCCAATTACGTTAATATTTTTTATTGAATTTTATAGGAGGATATTTCAAAGATGGTGGAAACCCAATTGAAATGGCATCAATGACCTCCAGGATAAGAGAGAAAATAGAGGGAATCATTATATTTTTATAACCATGAAATGTTTTTAAATCGAATATAAGAATACATATAAAATTAACTAATTTTACATTATCCATAATATAAATAAAATAAGTAAACCAAACCACTGATAAAAAATTATGTTCATGGGGGGAGGGGGTATTGAATCAGTGGTAAACTCTTACAATTTAAATTCTTTAGAAATTTTCCAATGAAAAATGTTAGAGTTTTTAGACTAATCAAATTTATATAAAAATATCACATTCATGAAAATATATGAAAATAAATCAATTCCCACATGATTTATATGGTTCTACCCAATTTTGGGTCACTACATCATTTCCTTGGAGATTTATGTTAGTCCAGGAAAATTCACTATAATATATAATTGAATACAATGATCCAACTCCCGTTAGGCTCATTCTATATCCTAATAAGAAATATCATACTTGAGACAAATCATATCAGACTCGTTCCATACCACGATAGGATATATCATATCCTATGATTTTCAAAGAAATATGATGTTTAATAGTATATATGATACACAACACTGAATCTAAATTAACCATGAAATATTACTATAATCACTATTAGCTAGACATTAAAATAGTGGGTATGAATATGATTAAATATTTTATGAGATATATTTAAATTTTATATTGAATAAATATTTATTTTTTAACTCTTAGGAAATATACACACATTTTTTGGTTAGGGGAATTTTGTGGTTCCAAAATATGTTTTCCGCAAAAATTATTTTTTATTGATTTTTATGAAAAAATATTATAATTAATTTATAGAAATTTTAGAAATTTTATTTTATTAAAAAATATCATTTTTGAAATAATCATATCAAAATTATCCTATTTTTAAATTTATAAATTTTCATAAAATGTTTTATTTGTCCATAAAAAGTGAAAATACCGATTTTTATTGAAAGTTGTATTTTATTTTAAACTATTTGTAAAGTGAAATTATATTTTAGATTTATAAATTTTTATTAAATAATTTTTAATTAAATTATACAATTATAGTTTTTAAATGAAATTTATATGTGAATTTAATATAAAGAAATATTTTATTTAAAAATGGATTTTTTTCTAAAAACCAATTTTATAGAAAATTTTTTGGTGTAATTTAATTTCAATTATACATTTTATAATTTTAGAATATTTAAAAAGTGATTACATATTTTTTATAATGATTTAATTTTTTTCAATATATTTATTTTATTTTATGTTCAATACAATAGTAATCTTAGTAATTTTTGTTACCACAGTAAAGGGAAATCAGGTAAATAAAGTCAAAAATAAATGATAAGGGCAAAAAATGACCCTAACACATACGTAAATATTATTTTATGAGTATATATCATCCATTTATTATCATAAAGTTAAATATATGGGTTTTTTTAAATTGGATATGATTATAAACATTATAATATTTTATATAAGGAAAAGTAATAAATGTCACACACATGTTTGTAATAAATATAATATTTCTGAAATGGGGATAAAGAGGTTATATATTTAGTTATAAATACTAAATGAAAATATAAATTATTTATATTCTATATAATAATTTATTTCTAATTTTTAGTGAATATATAATTACATTAAATGCTCACACAACGCTGACGCCGTAATTATTCAATTAATAGAATAAAAAATAAGTTATAGTAAAAATATTTAAAAGAAGTATAATTTAAAATAATTAATGTTATAAACAATTTATATAGATAAAAATAACATGTTTGGGATTTATTAAAATATTTTATTCCAATTTCAATTTTTTATATTGTTATAAAAGTTTAAGTGAATGAATTGTTCTAAAATTTACATCGTTTATATTTTATGAAAATAATATTTCATTAAATGATATAAAATTTATAAAAAACCTATTTTTTACATGTGATTCATATATTGTTCTAAATATCAACCATGGTCCATTTATTTCCATTTTCAATTTAGGGGAATTATCAAAGCCCTCATATCATAAAAAACATTGTTGTCATTGCATGTGGGGGGGGGGGTAAACCCAAAGTAAAGGGAAAAAACATAATCAAAACATTTATAAATTTATTTTTATGAGATTATTTAGACTCATAACCAATTTTTATTTTATTATTATCAATATTGATCCATTTTCCTATAAAAATTAATTTATGTTAATTTAATATATTGCAAAATTCCAACAGTTCCTCTCCCATTTCTTATAAATGGGAACCTATTATTTTCATTCCAAAAAACTTCCAAAAATAACTTATTCAGATAATTACAACCAAAATACCATTCTAAAATACATACAAACAGTTTTTAGGTATTATTTTGGCAGAATACCAATATTAGTGGGATTAACGGGTAAAGAAAAAGTGGTTGTCCAATGAAGATGTATAGTTCTTAAAAAAATATTTTAGTTTTATTTATTATTCCACCTATATAGAATATTATAAAATCATGATGACATAATAAAATAAATATATTAAATATACTAGGATATTTTTATGTTACTTTCAAAACCTATATCCATCTATAACCCCCACAAATGGAAATGAAATTCATCATTCAAGTGTATAATGGACTACCATTATGCCAGATGATGTAATTATTTTTCCATCACCACCTATCACTAAAGGTTATAATGATATATTTAATATATATATATATATATATTCTATTGAAATATTTTTCTTTTTAAAAAGACAATATGTCATTTAATTTCTTACCATCCTATTCACTGAAAAATGATAATGGTATTTGTGCGTACTTGTGGGCAACCACATCTATGAAGTGATGTGTTTCATTTTTCATCAATACCTTATATAGATGATATATATAGAAGTATATTTATATAAATAATATGCTATATATTATAAAATTATCATTATATAAGGATAAAATAATACTTACCTTATTTCCATAATGATCGTTGAAAAATGGAAATGTTACTCATTAGTACATATGTCCCACCATCTCTAAGATTGTAACATAGTTCATTTTTCATAACCTTCATTCACGTTTTGTTTTTAATGAATAATATTTGTATAAAAATCATAATTATATCATGATTATCATTTTGTAAATGATGAGAAAATTATCCCTTTTGACTAGGGTCAACACATCGAAGATGTTTTGAAATCAAGAACCAAACATTAAAAAAGTACTTGTTTCTTTAATAATTCATAAATTAATTAACTATGAAATTAACATAAATAAAATAAATTTTTTAATGATAAGGGATTATACATATATAATTATAATAATAAATAAGATTATTTATATGAGTTTATTATAAAGGAGTTAATGGACATGCATGGAAGTCATGACACAAGGTAAGATATTTCATCTCAATTCCCTTTAATATAGGCATATTTTAATGTTATTCACCTAATTTATATTATAGGGTTCATATAATAGAATTTAATTTTTTTATCATTTATAATTTATAAATCATTATATTTTATTATGAACATTTAGTTACTACATCCAAGGGGATTTGATTGAAATATATCATATGGTAAATGGATTCTTAACTCAATTTACTTTTTTTAGTTATAACCATTCTAAAATTAATTTTTTAGGACATTATTATGTGTAAATTTTTAAATAAATTTATTTATTCTATATTTCTTCTTGTTTTATGAGGATTTACATTTTTACAAATAATTTCTTCATTAATTAAATATGATTTCAATGATATAATCTTTTTAAGGGTAATTGGTCTCAAATTCCATTTCCATGGGACATATGTTTATTATATAAACATATATTATTTTATGAAGAGGATTTAATTCACATTTAAAAAAACATATAATGAATTTAATGATGTTCATGATATTTAAATTTTCATTTGAAATTATTCTTTAAATGGAATTATGATTGAAGAATTATGAAAGTGGAAAAGGCATTATGTTGCAATCTTATTTAGTTTCATGATTATTTAGGATAAAAGTTACTTTTTAAAGAAATTATTTGATTATATTTTCTTGATCCCCATAATGTTTCTTTACATAAGGTTATGAAAGTGGTTTACATATTTTTATTCCATTTATTCCCTTATTTATTCAATAACCCTTAAGATATTCTGATGTATGTGATACCAATCTTATATCTTTTTTTAGATCAAAGAATATCTTCCATATAATTTTTTTATAAAATGTTTTTCAAAATGTTTTTTGATAAATTTAAATGATTTTATAAAGAATTTTTTTCCATATTTTAATTTTTTCTAAAAATGAAATTTGTTATGATTTTCCAAAGTGGCCACTTTTGATTCCATTTTACAAATATATTTTAAATATTTCTTATTTTTAGCATTTACAACATTAATGGATTTTCCCAACATCATGATTATTTTTTATTGGAAAGTTAATTTTATTGAATAGTAAAATAATTACATCAGTCTAAAATAAGGAATATTACAAAATTATTTATGAATGAGAGGTATAAAATCCCCAGGAAAAGATTAGATATCTTTTTAGACTAATATGTTTTTATGTGAGGTTATCCTAAAAGTTATTGATTTTATTATGGGATTATAATTTTAACGGTTATCATAAGTTCAATGTAATATAAACCCCTTTTGGTTTTATATGATGAAATTTTGAGGTGTTTAATGATATTTTGGAAGTCCTACTATTGGTTTGATATATATATATATATATATATATATATAATCCTTAGGTTTAACATTAATTATTAGTTGGGGAAGAATGAATTTACATTCTTTGGACATAAGTTTTAAATATATTTGTAATATTTTGGGTTTAGTTGATCTTATTTACTAAGATATTTATGGGTTATAACCATATGGGAGCTCATGTTTTATCATAGAGATAATAATTAGAAGTAAAAGTTATTTAGAGAGTAGGTTCTTAATGTTATTTTAAAAGAACATCACAGTTTTGGGAACCTTATATGATTAAGGTAAATAGAAAATTATGGGATATTATTTTAGGATTAAATGTTGTATTATATTTTTAAGTAATATTTGATTTCAAGGTGTATTTATGGTGATTCATGTCATTTATTTATGGATTAGCATATATTAGAGATCAAATGACTATGTCATATACATTTTTTCTATTATACTTTTAGAGTGATTGAGGTAACATAGAGATAAATGTTGGAAGAATATGTGATCAAGTAGTTATAATCTTCAAGTTTTAATCTTATTCAAGAATATTTGAATAATTTTATGGAGTGTAATTCATAGAATGATCTAGTTTGAACTATGGGTATTATGGTTTAATTTCAGAGATTAATGTATTATTTCTTCATATAATAGTTAACACATTTTAGGAATTATTTTACTATGTGATAAGTATTTTGGATGTGGTTTCTATATAAAGAGAGGAGGAAATGATATTTATTCTCTTATGAATTATGTGTTTCATTATAAGTTTCTTTTAGTTCTCTGGGAATAAAAAAATTTCATCTTGAATACTCATCATTTGGAGAAAAAGATTAGATTATGGGGGAAAATGTTTTATAGATGAAATCCTTTATGTCAAGTAAGTATATTTCCATAATTATTTAGTATAGATGATAAATGAAATACTTACATATATGAGAAAGGATCTTGAAACAAAATTATATCCCATTTCCTTTATTTCTAATGAATCAATGGTCTTGTCATCCATTATAGATTTATATTTCTTTGGTCATTTTCTTTATTAAGATAATTCACATTTTTTATATTAATGACTTATATCATTCTCTATATTCATTTTGAAATTATAGTTTTATCCATGTCCATATCATTAATTCCCAATAATTTCATCTTATTTAGAAACCATGTTTGTGTTATTTAATATGACATTCATACATCCCTTTTTATCTATTCAAGAGGAAGCTGTACTAATCCTTTTAATATGTGTGATTTCAAGAAAGGTATTTTTGAATATAAAAACTATTATTTCCAATATCTGGTAAACATTTTGGGGATTAAATTTATTTATATGGGGGGTGGAATTTAATATCTTATGATTTTAAAAGAATGACCATTTTCAATATTAAACAAGATACATAACACCAGGTCTAAATGAACAATGAAATATTATTATGACCATTATAACTGAGCTGTTAAATTAGAGGGTATGAATACAACTAAATAATTTATAAAATATTTATAAATTTTATAATAAATACAATTTTTTTTTATGAATTATTATAAAATAAGAACTCGTTTTTTATTAAATTCATCATGTGCTTCGAAAATATGTTTTCATCAAAAATTGATTTTTAATTATTTTTTTTTGAAAAAAATATTATAACTAATTTTTGTAACATTTATAAATTATTTTATTAAAAATAATTTTTATAATCATCATATCATAATTACCCTATGAATATTTTTTTTGAAAAGAATGATTTTTCAGTGAATAGTGAAAATACTAATTTTTATTGAGAAATGTATTTTATTTCAAATTATTTATAGATTAAGAATATATATTGGATTTTTTTAATAATTAATTAGTTTTTTTATCTTAAATAATCCAATTCTGTGTTTAAATTAATTTTATAATTGAATTAATTATAGAAACACATTATATTTAGAAGGTTTTCTTTTTAAAAACTATATTTCATCACGTTTTTTCCGGTTTAATATTAAATTTATTTATTTCAATTATGTCTTTTGAATATTAAAAATTTCGTTCTATATTTTTAATTAGGAGTTTTAAATTTGTAAAATATGACCCTTTTATTTTTTTTCAATATGACTTGTAACCTTAGTAAATTTTATTACCATGCTAAAGGGTAAATCAAGTAATTATTGTTAAAAATAAAATAAAAAAGACTAAAACAAGACTCTTATAATTGTATAAATTTTATTATATGAGTTTATCTCATAAAAAGTCATCCAAATGAATAATAAACAAACTTTTTTAACCATTTTTATTAGATTATGAACTTTATGATATTTCATATAAAGAAAAGTAAAAAATTACACACTCTTATTTTTGATAACTATAATAATCTTATCATAGGGATAAAAAGTGGATATGTTCAGCTCGAAAAATTAATTGGAAATATAAATAATTTATATTCACAATGAAAATATATTTTTAATTTATTATAATTATATAATTACCCTAATGGTTTATATAATGCTGATGTGGTAATTATTTAATTAATGTAAAAATAATATAAATGATATTAAAAATACAAAAAGATGTATAATATCAAATAAATAATGTGATATATAATTTTTTTAGAAAATTATACCCTTTTTTGTAATTATTAAAATATTTAATTTGAATTTAATTTGTTGTATTTAAGATATAATATTCAATGTAAAGGAATAATTATAAAAGTAAAATTATTTATTTTTTATGAAAATAATATTTTAGTAAATGATATAAAATTCATAAAACTCTTATACTCAACAAAAGAATTATGTTATGGTTTAAAATAAAAACCATGTTCTATTTATAATAATATTATCTATTTATAGTACCTATCATGACCCTCAAAGTGTAAAAACCCATATTGTCACTCAACGTGTGAAAAGGTTTAATAGGGGTTAAAATAAAATATAAGGGTAAAACATAGTTAATATTTTCCAAAATTTAACTAGAATTACTGGATTTAAAAAAATATTCATATTATATTTTAATATTATCAATTTTGGGTCGTTTTTAAATCGAAATTAATTTCTATTAATCTAATATTTTAATAAATTCCAAGAGTACCTCTCCCCTCTATTACAAAGGGAACCACTTCTCATTTCATCATGCCTAAAAATGATTTTCAGGATAACAACTACCGAAATAACTTTATAAAATATCTCCCTAAATTAAATATGTCTTATTTAGATCATTATATGAACCTTACAGGGTTTAAGGTTTAAATAAAATGTTGTTATCTAAAAAATAGGTATAGTTCTAAATCAAACATTTTTGTTTTATTTCAGTTTCCAACTCCGTAAAATATTTTAAACAAATTATGATATGGTAAAATAAATATATTAAATATACTTTGATTGTACTAGTTTATTTTAAATACCTATATCCTTATATAAAAACCATAAAATGGGAATGAAATTTATTGTTCATGTGTACAGTGAACTACCACCACATAGACCAATGTAATTCATTTTGAATCACCATCTCTCATGCATGGTTATGGTGATTTATTTAATATATATATATAAATATAATATTCAAGATATATTAAACTTTCTAAAAAGATAATATATCATTAAATTTTTTATTTTCCATTCAGTAAAAAATTAAAATGTCATTTGTGCATATGTGTGAACCGCCACTTTCACGAAGCATTGTGATTTTCTCCATCCTCAAATCACATGGATGATACATATATGTATATTTAAAGAAATAATATGGTATTTATGATATAATTAATTACTAAAATATAAACTTTTACTCACATTCCTTCCATAATTATCTTTGAAAAATCGAAATTCTACTGATGTGTACATACGACCAATTAGCCCCATGACTTTAATGTAGTTCATTTTTCCTAAATATCATTCCAAATTGGTTTTCAAAGTATAATTTATATAAAAAAGGATAATTATTTTATGATTTTTATTCTATATATTATAAAATAATGACCCCTTTTTACCAAGGTCAACACACCAATGATGTTTTGAAAATTATGGGTCAAACGTTCTAAAGGTACAAGATATGGAATTAACTAATTATGTAATTAAAAATTCCATTGAAATAAATGAAATATCTAGATTAAGGATACATTAATTATTATAGATAATGTTTTTAAGATATAAAATAATTTATATGAGTTTATTATATAAGATTTAAAGGTCATACATGAAATTTTTGGACGCAAGGTAAGACATTTCATCTCAATTTAAATTCATTAAGGCATATTTTTATTTTATGCACATAATTTCCAATATATAGTAGATATTATTCGACATTAAAATGATATATAATGAATTGTTAATTTTTATTTTTTTATAATTTCAATTTGACTTACCTTATCCAAGGGGATTTTATTTGAATGCTACCATGTGGTAAATATATTCTTAACTCAAATTAGTTTCGTTGGGTTATAAATATTCTTCAATGACTTATTCAGATGGTATTATGTGATAATTTATCTTAAAATTTATTTTTTAATTATTAAATCTTTTTTTGGGAGGATTCAAAATTTTTATGCATAATCTCTGCAATAATTAATTCTCAATTCAACGATATGTTCTTTGTAAGTTATATTCGTTATAAATTCCCTTTCATTGGGACATATGTTAATGATATGCACCTATATTATTTTATGAGGTGTATATACTATCCTATTGATATAATGAACCATAAATTTCATACATTTATATTAGTTCAAAATTTATGTATATTCACTCCAACATATAATAAATTCATGAAAAAACAATACATGAATAGTGTTATTAGAACCTGGGAAACACAAACAACTGGTTCATAAAACATAAAAATTGTCCCCCAATTATTTTTTCTTAACTAGACTCCATTTTTGACATATCTTACTTAATACCCTTTTTCATGACCTGGGGAAAAGAAAATTATTTATGGGTGAGATCAAATGCTTTGTGAGGGAAAAAAATTGAAATATCAATCATATCATAATCATAATAAATAATAACACATCATTTGTAAGTCTTATCCGGTATATGAAAGATCGTGATATCGTGTAAATGGATAAAATTTCATAAGAATTAATGGAAATAATCCCAAAAGTCATAAAAATACGTGATGTTTTTTTGCTTAATCATAATCATATAAAATCATTTAATTTTAGTCAAGACTCATTTCCTAGACCATCATAATAGACAAAGACAATTACTGGACATGGTTTACATGCTTTTACAGCCCTGTATTGCTGAACCAAATATAATTTTCCTTCTAGTCATGTCTATATCATTAGATAAAAATCTTTACCCAATTCATTGAAGGGAGATATAGTTCCCACAAATCTCATAATTAAATCATTCTTACATGTTCCATAAAAACATAAACCATTCATCATTGCATAACCTGAGGAATGAATAATTTTTTCCTTAAACATAATTCTATCAGAATCCATATAAAATAAATAGATTTCATAACATAATTCCATTATAAAAACAATAAAATAAATTTAATAATAGGGATAGAAACATAACCCTATCTCATCATAGATGGAAAATAATTTTGATAAAATACCTGAAATTAATTTTTGAGGGAAATATCTTTTCTTCTTCAAAAGTTTTTTCCTTTCACCAAATGCCATGAAATTTTAAAGGAAAAAAAATTAATTGAAAATAAACTTGAAATATTGTAATATAAGAATCATGGAAATAAGGTGTTATGAAATCTTAATAATCCATTCATTTTATATAAGTTAAAAACATTCTCCTCGTACATTTGTTGGAAAAGTAAAAAAAGTGCCTCGTATCGAAATAAAGACCAAATATTCATTTCATACCATCTAGTAAAAATTCACCAATGGGTAATATTGACTTTATAAAATTTTATAATAATATAAAAATTATTTTATATTTTGAGAACATGCATGTGGATGATATATATACCCCAGTAAATAATTATCTTTAAATAATCTCATATAATAATGTAATTGAAAATTTATCCCTTACCTTAGGTCAGATATCCTTCGTATGTATCCAAACCTATTGTATAATGAATTAAATATTGTTATTGAATTATTATAGAATTATAATCATTTTTATGATATCATATATGATTATATTATTGTTCGTATGTTAGAAATATTTCATTGTCACTCATTATTCAGATATTAACTACTTTATGTTCTTATGTATGTTTGGTCAGATAAGTTCATGTTACACTTCATAGGATATAGTTATATCATTTATAGAGTGATATTAATTTAATATATATCATATATAATCATTAAATTCATTTATATAATCAATTTTTAATGAGGATCATTCATAATGAATCACATCGCATCGTGGAGACGGTAGGCCGTACGTACACACGAGTGACGATATCATTCACTTAATTATTAAATGGTATGAATTTAGAAGGTATATTAATTATAAATAATAACTATCATATTATATTAATTATTTAAATACATCATACTCTTTATTATACCCATCCAAATAACGTATTGTTGAATAAAAAATTACACCATGATGTGGAGATGGTAAGTCCAATGTATCCATATATGGTGGTATAATTATTCATAGGATGGACTAAAGAAGTATATAGTTGTAACATAATTATAATAAAATCTCATAATTCAGAATATTCAGGATTTATTACCTTATTATGGAAACAAAATATGAAGAGGAAGTATAAGAAGGAAATAATTTTGAAATAGGTGTTAAAACAATTACATCTTTTTCGAGCATCTTCTTTTGATTTTCACAAAACGTATCCTTTGAATATTTTTCTGCTGAAATTGTGGCATATATGATTAATTGAGGAAGGTTGGGAGAGGAAATGGGTAGGTTTTGGTTGATAAAATATATTTATAGGGATGATTAAAAGATAAAGAGAGGTTCCCTTTTATAAGAGAGTGGAGGGGACCTTTGGAAATACCAAAACTATTAAATTAATTTAAATTAATTATTAAATTAAAATGGATCCAAAGTGGATTATATGGAAGATAAGATGATGATGGGTCTAAATACACTCAAATTATAAACTTTATACATGTTTTTATTTTATTTTAAACTTGCTTATTTGTATTTATCCTCATTTAATCTATTTAATTTTATTAGTTGTAATAACATTCTAAATATTTAATAGTTGTAAATATTTAAAAATGTGGTGTAAAAAAACCATAAATGGAAATTTTAGGAAATTTTAGAAATTATAATATTCAATTTTTACTTTTTAAATAATTTTGTTATTTTAAAAAAATATAATCAAATTTCAGTTTTATAAAATATCGATACTATCAATTTTGATACCATCCACTTATTTGATATTAAATTAAATAAAAAAAAGAACATAACTTCAAAAAAAAAACATTTAATATACTCCAAAAATATCTTAATAACCTATAATATTTGTGGATAACCTTAATTAATTAAAATTATATTTCTTTTAATATTTTTAATACCATTTATTCGATATTTATATTAAAACAATAATTGTTGCATCGCTATTGTGCCATCCTTAAAGTTAATATTTAGTTTCTAAAAATTTTATGTAAATTTCTATGATGTAGTTAATTATTTTAGTTTTCTAGGGACTACATATAGTCGATGTTATATCATTATAATCTATATATTAGAATTGATATACTTATATAAAAATAGATTGTGAAATTTTGTCACATTCATTGATTTTAATAATATTAATGTCATATTCATTAGAAAGAGGACAATAAGTGATTCCATTTAGAAACAAAGATAATAATGGTCATATTTAATCATCCAATAGGATTTTTATAGGGGTTAATGTAATTTTATAATATTATTTTAAACTTTAACTACCATATTTACCGTTAATCGCAGAAATATAAAAATGTACTAAAGTTATTATTCATAAAGTCCAAAAAATAAAAGTAACATACTAACATAACTTGATCCCAATGATTCCAAATATGTAATCCATTTTTCAAAATTTTAAACACATAAGTATTATTAATTAAACTAAGATTAATCATATTGTCGGAAGGAGAGAACGAGTTTTAAAAGATAAAACATTGCAAAATATTGAAATGGTATTACATATGGATTCAATGAGAAATTAATTGTAATGAAAAAAATTATATTTAATGATTAAAAAAATATTATTTTTATAAATTAAAATAATTAGATATTATAATTTAACAATATAAATTATTTTGAAGAAAACAGTTGTTTTCACATAAAATTTAGTGTATTTTTACTATTCATCAAAACATGAAAGTCATTAGAAAAATATAAAAAATTAATCCAAAGAAATTTTTTAAATACATTTTCAAAAGAACAGGTTTATGTGGTCAAATAAAAATTATCAATTTGTTAAATATTTTATTTAAAAAGTGATTTCAATTTAGAGGTTTAAATTTACCCTTTAAAAATATAGGTTTGTATACATCAAATAGGGTTTATTAACACCATACGACTAAAATATCCATTAGATGAATATAAAAAATATTTTTTATGTATATAAAATATATTAATCTCATTAATTTTATTATGAATTGTAATTCACTCCAAAATATAAATATCTAATTGATTTATATTTTTCATAAATAATTGATGGCTAATGAATTCACAATGCATTTTCATAAGTCAGTTATACTTTTTACCTATTACCTAACAGCTATTCTATAATGGTAATTTTATACTAATGGAGTCTCGTGGTTTTCTTGAACTCACGATTGCATTAAATTCAAGCTACTACAAAATCAAACTTATTTAAAGAAAATATATCATTAAAATGTACATGTGTTACATTTTACCCCCCTTAAACTTGTTTTCACCCCAAAAATTATTCACATGGAAAAAAATAGATGAGGATACCAATCCTTCATTATATCCTCAAGTTCCAATTTAGCTTCATAAAATTTGTGGGGTTTCCATACAACCTTAACCAAGACAGTGGTCTTGTTTCATAGAACTTTTTCTCCACGATCACGAATCTCTATCGGTTGTCCTTCACAAGAAATATATTACATTAAGAGTAAGAATTCTGAGAGTAGTACATGTAAAGGACCAGGTATGTACTTTATCAAGAGAGATACATGGAATATATCATGAAATTAAGGGATATTAGGTTGAAGCACCTATCGTTAAGCTATCTTCCCAACAATATCTAAAATTTCAAAAGGATCTATATACTTACAGATCAATTTTCCCTACATTCCAAATCCCATTACTCTCTTCGAGGCATATATTTTTAGGAACACCTTATCACCCACTTAAAACTCTTGGTCATTTCTTCGGTTAGAAGCATATCATTTGGTTTGACTCTGATCTACACTTATGTTTTGTTGAATAGATCTGACCTTTTCTACCATTTCGTCAACAAGATCATGTCCTAATAGCTTTATTTCCCCAACTTCATCCCAAAAAGTTGGAGTTTAGAACTTCTTTCAATATAGGGATTCATTAGTAGCAATATAAATACTGATGTGAAATCTATTGGTGTATGAATATAACAACAAAGGTAGGTGTTGATCCCAACCACATTTGAAATCCATATATAATGATCTCAACATATCTTCTAGTGTTTGAATTTTCCTCTCATACTGACCTACTATATGAGAATGATAAGAAGTTTTGAAACATAACTCTGTATTCAGAGCATGCTGATTAATTCTCCAGAACATCGAGGTAATCCTCAGATCCCAATTAGATATAATGGAATATGGTATTGCATGAAATCTAACATCTTCCTTTATATAAATCGTGGAAAGCTGATAAAGAGTGAAATAATCTCTAATAGTAATGAAGTGTGCAGACTTCGTAAAGAACTATAACCCTGATAGCATTATTTCCCTTAGATATTTTAGGAAGCCCGATGATTACATACATAGTAATATTTTTGTATTTCCATTATAGTATGGGTAATGGTTGTAAAATTCTCATAGACTTCTATTTCTCAACCTTAACTAGCTGACAAACCATGCATTGAGAGACATATTCACAAACATCTATTTTCCTCCTATCCCACCAGAAATACTCTTTCAGGTCCCTATACGTCTTTGTGTTTCTATGGTGAATAGATAATGAATAACTATGAGCCTCATAAAATAGCTACAATAATTCTCATTTGGTAGGAGTAAAAACCAGATTCCTAAACATTATTATTCCATCATAATCAAGCATGAATTTAGGAACATATGTCAACTTTTTTTTAGCTCTAAATCTTTCTTCTGTGCATCCATAATCTTTAAATATACAGATGGTTGAAACTTTATTTGAGAAAGATAATATTTTCCTCCTTCCATTAAAATTTCAAGATTCATCCTTTGAAAATTCATAAATATTGGATCTTTTGTGATCCTCATCATGGATATGATATCATGGTCTTGTCAACTCAAAAAATCTACCACCTTTTTTTCTTTCCTAGGTTGGTAATTTATTGAGCATTCAAAATCATTGATAAACTCCAACCATATTCTTTGGCTCATATTCGTCTTCTTTTGGGTGAAAATATTCTTTACACTTTTATGATTAGTATAAATATCACACCTTTCAACATAAAGGTAATGCCTCCATATATTTAATTCAAATATTACAACAACTAACTCCAAATCATGAGTTGCGTAATTTTGCTCATGTATATTCAACTTCAATGATGCATAAGCAACCACTATATCATTTTTCACGATAACACATCCCAACCCCTTCTAGGATGCATCACTGTAGATCAAAAAGATTTATCCACTATAAGGCATTGTGAGAACATGTGCACAGACTAAGCTTCTTTTAAACTCTCTGAATTTACCTTCACATTCCTTCGTCCATGCGAACATAACTTCTTTTTGAGTCAACTTGGGTAGTGGATTAGATAATCGTGAAAAATATTTCAAAATATTTCAATAATATCCAACAAAAGAAAGAAAAATTTCATTCTTAGTTACCATTTTGGTCTCATCCAACATTTAACAACTTTTATTTTTGATGGACCCATAGATATGAATTCTCTTGAGATAATGTGACCAAAAAATAAACATTGCTGAAGCCAAAATTCACTCTTGGAAAATTTTTCATAAAGATTAACCTTTCTTAAGGAATTCAATACAATTCTCAAGTGGTATTCATGTTCATAATTTCTCTTCAAATAGACAATAATATAATATCTAGAGGCAAGCACAAACTAATCAAGATTGTCTCTAAAGACACTATTCATTAGATCTATGAAGATAGTGGGGGAATTAGTAAAACCAAAAGTCATAACTATAAATTCATAGTGTCCATACGTTGTTTGGAATTTATTCTTTGGTATAACCTCCTTAACACTTAAATGATGATATATAGAACCATGATAAATCTTGAAAATGTATTGATCTTAGTATAGTTGGTCGAATAAGTTCTCAATGTGGTGAAGAGTATAATTGTTCTTGATAGCGATCTTGTTACATTATTGATAATCAATAAAGAGTCTCATTGATCCATGTTTCATATTAAAAAATGGAACATGTGATCCCCAAGGTGATTCACAAGGGCATATGAATCCATAATTAAGATTCTCTTGGAGTGTATTCTTCAATTCCTACAACTCGATTGGGGTCATTTTATAAGGTGTCATTGAAATAGGCATAGCACCCGGTATGAGTTATATTGAAAACTCAACTACAAAATTTGGTGTATGACCTAGAATTTTGATTATAAAAACAACATAAAACTCCTATAAAATGGGTGTATTCCTAATCGTGAGTTTCTCCCCAACCATTTGAGAAAAAAACCTTCATTTATAGGAATCAAGACCCAAAAGATGGAAGAAATTTATACTGGAAGGGTATATTCATCCTTGCATCAGTATATGATCAAATATTGTTATAGAATATGAAATGTAACATCAATTCCTTGGAAATTAACATGAGATCCAAATAGAGAAATCCAATATATCCCAATAATCAAATTCCACTACATGAAGGATCAAATTATTTCTTGGAAGCACTTTCCTACAAACATCAATCAGAGAAGAATTATAATCTTTTGATGTGATTTTTCTGCCATTAGTTGTTGTCATAGCTATCTAAAAATCTAATTGTTGAGGTAATTTAGCTATAAACATAAAAAATTCATTACAAATAAAAGATTTGGTGGATTTAGAATCCAATAAAACATTTTCTACTTTAGAGTGGATGATAAGTGTACCTTTCACCACTTCATTATCATACTCCACATCACTAATAGTGATTTAATGTGGCATTACATTGTATTTAGAATTAATATTTTACTAACATTTATTATTATAAATTACCCTTGGATTAAGTTATTGACCGGAATAATGCCCCATTTACATGCACTTATATCATTGAAGTGTAAGAGGAGAATTCTGTGTAGCATTTTCTCTGTTCACATAGTTAGACATATTTTTCCGATCACTTCAGAATTCAACTACCCAATGAAAATATTTTCCACACTTAATACATTTACTAGTACCATTATGAAAATTTCATCCATGTTTCATTCCTCCATTTGAGCATAAGGGAAAACTCATCTTCTTTTTAGTGCGGTCTTTATATTTTCCATCGATTTCCATTTTTCTCTTCTTATCAAATTCTTAGGACTGATGGGTTACTCCCATATCAATCTCAACCTTGAGAGCACAATGAATGATTTCATCATACCTATTAAATTACCATAGTGCTAATTACCTTCAGGGACTTGGTTTGAAGCCACTAAATAATTGATCAATTTTACTCTCAAGTTGGAAAAAAATTCCAGAATTATACCTTGAAAGTCTATTAAAATTTGATTTGTAGGTACCAATAGATTCATCATCATTTTTCATAAGTTCAAAGAATTTCTTCTCCATAATTGTTAGAAAAATAAAAGGAATATACTTATTGAAAAATATGTTCTTGACCTCATCTCATTCCATGGACTCAATTTAATCTCTTTGCCTCAAATTATTGATAAGATTTCACCATTGATTAGCTTTACCTTCCAAACGATATACTGCAAAGATGACTTTTTCATGTTCAGAATATTATAGAATTGAAAATATATTTTATGTGGTACTAATCCAATGTTCATCCACTAATGGATCAGAAGACCTGCTAAAAGAAGATGGATGCTACCACCTAAAGGACTTAACAAAATGATTCTACCTTATTTGCTCATTTGGAAGTTCGTCTTGATTCATAGCTTGATAAAGTTGTGTGAGCATATATACTATATGTTTCATTCCATCTCCCATGAATTTTGGTTTCTCAAGAGGACAATCATTTCATTTCTCATCACACTCCTCATTAATGTGGTTCCATTGGGTTCTGACCATTGACTGAAACCAAGAAGCATATTGTGAGAAAAACTAATCACAATTGAAAAAACACATAATGAAAATAAAATTTCAATTTAGGAAACTTTAAGTTTTATCCTAGGATATTCATCATCATCTATAAAACACTAATATTGTAACCCATACTTAAACATATCATTAGGGTTATTACTAAATCTTTTTCATCCATGTTACAAAAGATAAAATATACATTTCCTCTTACACAAGCTATAAAAACAAATAATTTAAATACACTGATATTACTTAAAAATTGAAGTATATTCATTAAAAAAATACTAAATCAATGACAAGACTATATAGGTATAATATCTTTAGAACTTGGAAACATTAAAAACTGGTTCATAAAACATATACATTGTCCCCTGCCTATTTCTTAATTACTAGAATCCTTTTCAAGATATCTTACTTAATACTCTTCTTCATGTCCTAGGGAAATAATAAAAATTAAAGGGTTATCTCAAATGATCATTAAGGGTAAACATGGTAAATATCCATCATATAATAGTCATAAGACATAAGAATATAACATTTGAAAGTCTTATCCTGCATACGAACGATCATGATATCATGTTAAAAGATAATATTTCATATGAATTAATGTTAATAATTCCTAAAGTAAAAACATAAGACCTAATGTTATGTGAAAAAAAAATAATCATAGAAAATAATTTCATATTATTCAAGGCTCATTTCCAAGATAATCATTACAGAAAAAGTCCAATACTGAACCAGGTTTACTTGCCTTTCCAGTCTTATATTAATGAGCCCGATTTACTTTCCATTTCAATTATTTATATCCCCTGAGATATATATATTTACCCAATGCATTGGAGGGAGATATATTTCCCACCAATATAATAATGAAATCATTCTTACATGTTCCACAAAAACATAAATCATTCATTGTAGCATAACCTAAGGAACAAAAAATGGGTTCCTTATACATCATTCTATCAAAATCCATATAAAATTAATATATTTCATTAAAATAATTCCATAATAAACATAATAAAATCAAAGTAATAATAGGGATAGAATCATAACCCTATGTGAGATTAGATGGATTTTTTTTATTAAATACTTCAAATTATTTCATGAGGAAAATATCATTTCTTCTTAAAAATATCTTATTTTCTCAAAATGCCATGAAATTTTAAAAGAAAAGAAGTTAATTTAAAATAGGCTTGAATTATTATAAATTAATATTCATTTAAAAAATGGTGTTATGAAAGCGTAAGAATCCAATCATTCTATATAAGTTATAAAAAACATTCTCTTCATAATTTTTCGGGAAAAGTCAAAAATGTACCTCGTATCAAAATAAAAACAATTCCTTACATACCATTGTGTAAAAATTAACCAATGGGTAGAATTGACTATAGAAAAATTTATTACTATAGAAATAGTATTACATATTTATAGAACATGGATGTGGATGATAAATATACCCCAGTAAATAATAATGTTTAAACAATCTGAACAAAAATGAGATTGAAAAATTGTCCCTTATCTTAGGTCTGATATCTTTCGTATGTATCCAAACCTCCTATGAATGATTTAGATAATGTTATTTACTTATTCAAGAATTATAATATTTTTTATGGTATATATATGATTATATTATCATTCTTTTCATAGTAACATTTCATTGTCACTCTTTATTCAGATTTTTACTACTTTATGTTCTTATGCAAGTTTTTTGGATAAGTTAATATTAAACTTATTTGGTTATAATTATATCATTCAAAAAATTATATTAATATAATATATATAATATTTATTCATTCAATTAATTTATATTATCTCAGTTTAATGAAGATCATGTAGAATGAATCACATCACATCGTGGAGACAATAGGATGTATGTACGCACGAGCGATAATATCATTCACTTAATGGTTAAATGGTATATAATTGGATGTTATATTAATTTTATTGAATCATTATAATGTTATATTAATTATTGATATCTATTATACTCATCATTATACCAATATAAATTAATTATTGTGAGAAAAATGACATCATGGCGGGGAGACGTTAAGTCGTATGTATGCATGAATGGTGATATTTTTATTTTTAGAATGGATAAAAGGAGGTATAAGGTTGTACCATAATTATAATATCATCTCATAATGTATAAGATACTGGATTTATTACATTGTTATGAAAATAACATAATAAGTGGATGTATATTAAGAAAAGAATTTTTAAATATGTGGTTAAACAGTTACATATTTTTCGAGTATTTCTTTTGATTTGTACAAAAGGTCTCCTTAGGATGGATTTATATCCAATTTTTAGAATCTAGGATTAATTGAGGGATGTTGGGAGAGGAAATAAGAAGTTTTTGGACAACAAAAAGGGATTCAGATGTGTGATTAAAAGAGAAGGAGAGGTGCCCTTTTATAAGAGAGGGGAGGGGAACCTTTGGAAATATCAAAACTATTAAATTAATATAAATCAATTTTTAAATTAAAATGGATCCAAAGTGGATTATTTATAAGATATGAAGATGGTCGGTCGAAATAGTCTCATCCAATAAACATTAGAAATGTTTTTATTTTATTTTAAACCATATAAATTTTATTTATCTTTATTTAATCTATTTAATTTTACTTGTGGTAATAACATTATAAATATATAATGGTTATAAATATTTTCTTATATGAGATAAATTGACACGAAATCGATATTTTAAGACTTTTTAGACATTATAATTATCACTTTTTAAATTGTAAATATTTTTATGGCTTATAAATAATTTAATAAAATGTAATTTTATAAAATATCAATGGTGTCAATTTTGACACTATTCATTTCTTTGATTTTAAAAAAAATCCACATAGATGTTAACTTAAAAAAACATTTAATACAATTAAAAAATGCAATAATAACCTATAAAATTATTGTATAACCTTAATTAAATCAAATTATATATCTTTTAATGTTTTTGAAATCATTTATTGGTTATTTATATTAATAAAATAGTTGTTGCGTCACTATTGTGTCATTCATAATGGTAATTTTTTTATTTATAAAAGTTTTAAATAAATTTAAGCAATATAGGAAATTATTTTATATTCCCAAAAACTATGTATTGTCAATGTTATCTTTTACTAATCAAATATCAGAAATAATATATTTATATAAAAAGAGAGTGTGACATTTTATCACATTCATTGATTTTAATAATATTATTTTCATATTCCTGGGGATGTGGCCATTAAGTGATTTCATTTGGAACCATAGATAATAAGAGTCTAATTTAATCATCCAATAGGATTTTTACAGGTTTTAGGGTAAATTTATAATAATATTTTCAACATTAATTACAAGATTTACCCTTAATCATGATAATAATTATTTTAACTAAAGTTACTATTCATAAAGTCCAAAAAAACCAAAAATAACATAATAGAATAATTTTAACCACTGAATCAAAATATGGAGTAAATATTTAAAGAATTTAAAAACATAATTTATACTAACTAAATTTAAATTATTCAGTTTTTTGGAAAGAGAGAACAAGTTTTAAAAGATAAAACATTGTACAAGATTGAAATGTTCTTACATGTAGAATCAATGTAAAATTAATTATACTGACATAAATTATACATAATAATAATAATATATATTATTTATTATTTAAACACATTAAATATTAAAATTTATCCAAATTAATTATTGTGATGAAAACAATTGTTTTCAAATAAAATATATTGTATTTTTACAATTCATTAAAACATGAATGTTATCTGAAAAATATCAGAAATTCATCCAATGAAAAAATTTATATTCCAATTCAAAAAAACATGTTTATGTTTCGAAAATGAAATTATTAATGTGTCAAAATATTAATTTTAAACGGGTTCTCTATTCAAAGGTGGAAAATTACACATAAATAATAGGTTTTTATACATTAAATTTTATTTATTTATACCTTATGGAAAAAATATCCATTAGCTATAAATCAAAAATAATTTATTAATTATATAAAATATATAAATCTTATTAATTTCCTATCTAATAGTAAATCACTCAAAAATATAAATATCTAATATATTTATATTTTTCATAAATAATTAATATCCAATGAATTCATAATGCATTTTCATAAGATAGTTATACTTATTCTTGCAACATAATAGCTAGGATACAACGGTAATTTAATACTAAGGGATTCTAGTTGTTTGTTTAAACTCATGATGGCATGAAATGAATGCTACTAAAGAATTAAAATTATTTAAAAAAATTATTTCATAAAAACATCTAGGTGTTACATTCTACCCCCATAAACAGAATTTCACCCTTGAAATTCATCCCATGGAAACAAATAGATGAAGATACAACACACTCAACATAACCTGAAGTTACCATGTAGCTTATTAAATGTCACACCTGGATTTTTGATTCCATGCTTTGTTTCAAATCCTTTTTTGGTTATTAGCTTTCTCTCAGTTTGTTGGTGTTCCGGGATTTATTTTTTAATGTCTCTTGTTTTATTGACATATTAAAGTTTTCATGGGGGTCTTGGGTGGTAGTTGTCCTCCTATTTGTTCAATGGTATGGTGTTAGGTTGTGGTGATTTGGAGTTGGTTTTGTGACACACCTAGTGGCACTACTTGTGGGGTACGTTGTTTAGGTGGTTTCCACCATTGAGTTGGATGAGTATTTGGATGAAAAGATGGTCTTAAATTGGTTATTCATTCCCCCTATTCGTGGCCTATATTTTCCACTTGGTTTCCCCCTTGGAACCACTTAGAATTTGAGGCAAAACAATAATTTTTCAGTGGGTAGAATAGGCTGTAGGGTTTAACCGCATGGTTACAAACTGTGTAGGAAAACTGTGCTGGTGTGTCCTGGTCATTAAAAATATTTTTGAATATCCCATTTTGGACTCTTATAAATATATCTAATCTTCTAAATTCTTCATCATTTAGTGCCCTAACTTGATGTCCAGACTCCATGGTCGCTCCCCCTCCCATGGACCTCATTTTTTACGGGAGATTTGATGGGTGAAACATCCAAATTGTTAACGTAAGTCATTATATCATTGATTTATTCCACTTACTTAGGGTTTCATTAACCTTTTCATGAGTTATAAATTTTTCAGAAATGAAGGTTCATACCTAGGGTTTATCTTCTTGTCTTTTAGGTGAAATAAGGCGGTGTTAGGTTGGTTTTCAATCCCTTGTGATGCAACAGAGGTGCAGTTGAGGCTTCACACTATGATTAAAGGGTTTTGACTCAAATGGTAGGTGGTTCTATGTTTAGGCAATTTTTTATTAGTTATAATGATTGATTTACTAGTTTTCATATTCCTTATATTCTTCTTTCTGTGCGAAAACCTATTTTTCATAGATTTCCTTATGTCTTTAAATTTATATTTTCATTTTAGCTTGAAATTGGGTTCTTTTTATGGGTGACTCTTGGGGTAATGTTTGGATGTATTTTATAACACATAAAAGTTATTTATTAGCATTACATTAGATTCAAATTACTTTTTGTTAACTCCTTAGTTTCATGTGGTCCTTGGAATGGGGTTTTTGAAGAGTTTTCATGTGTAAAACATTGTTATACTTCTTGAGAGTTTTTTTTTGAAAATGCGTGTTTTCATTTGTATCTTTGTGGTATTATTCATGGTGATTTTATATCAATTTAATGTGGTTTTATAAATGTATCTAGGGAATAAAATTATATTTTGGATTGGTATTGGTGTTATTTGACCTTAAAATAGGGTTTTGGAAATGGGTTTTTTGGGAAAAACATTGTTATACACCATGGGTTGGTTTTAGGAAAATTTTAAATGATTTAATGAGTTACAGAAAGTGTTAAAAGGATGCTTATGTATAGTTTTAATGGTACTATGTAAATTTAATGATTTTTTTAGATAAATTGGTTAGTTTTTAGGTCAATTGTTTTGGTAATGTTTTGTAATTTGTCGAGGTGATTTATAAAATTGTGATATGTGCGAGAAACCAGTTTTTAGGTCATTTTGTGTGAGTGTGATGTGAAAAATAGACTTTGTTTATGAAAAGGGTATTGTGTAACATGTGAGTGGGATTTTATGTGTTTTTTATCATCTTGGTAATGATATTATAAAATTTTTAAAGGATTTTTTGAATTGTGAAAGAAATGTAAACTGTGTTGTTGTCTATTTTGGTGTTATTTGGATTTCAAAATGAATTTGAATGAAAAGTAAATTTTTGTGGCTTTTGTGGTATACATGTGGGATGGTTGGTGAAATGTTTATGTGGAAATGATATTTTCATGTGAAAACTATATTTCTTTTCTTCTTCATCTTGTTTGAGAACAAGAGGGAAACCTGAGTACCTAGGTGGTGGACATGTACTAGTATGCTAGTGATCTTATGGGGTTTGGCCTCAGTTTCACTTAGCAATATTGATTCTTACAATAATAAATAAAAAATTATGATGATTATTGGGGACCAATAGGTTATGGGTATGTTCCCTAATTGTGGCTCGTTCATGTGAACAAATATTGTGATGGTTACTCTCACCGAGATACAAGGTACTTGGGACCGACAATGAGCTAGTGCATAATGGTTATTTCCCATTTCTTGTGCTCATTAGATGATTTTTATTACATTTGGCATATAGTATTTTTGTCTAGAAATTTAGGTATCTTTGGAAATTATTTTAAATGTGTAGATTCTTTAAATTATCCCACATGAGAACAGTTTAATTTTAATGTTGCATCATTTGGGAATTGTAACTAGCATTTTCTATTTATGAAAACATGCTATCTTTTCATATTTGAATTCTTATAACATGGAATATCTTAGTGGTGGTATCCTACTAGGATTTGGCTCACACCATACTTACACCTTATCCTTCAATTAGACTTTTTATTTTTTTTATCGCAGGTTGGGTACAGTTTTCAGTGCCAGTGTTTCAGGTTTCTAGCTGGTCCATGGTGGTGATGTCTTGTGGAGATGGCTTCAGGGTGGTTTCTCTTTCCAGGAGGGTTATTTGGATATTTTTTCTATTTTTTACCATTTATTATAGTCTTTTTCAGTTTTTTTAAACTATGTAATTCATTTCTGAATTTTTTTATAAGATTTTTTGGTTTGAAAAATCTATATTCATTTTATTGGATTCATTTGTTGTTTTAAGTTTATAAACTTAGGTAAATACTTCCTAATGTTTAGTTTATGATACCTGAGAACTTTTGCCAGCCTGTGGGGATCAGGAAATCCCCTCGGGCCTTGTCATGGGCCTGTTTTGGGGTGGGTTTTGGTTGGACCAGATTCAGTTCGTGACAAAATGGTATCAAAGGAGGTTCAGGTTAACACTTTGGTTCATATTGTTTAGGGAACAATCATAATAGAATAGTGTTAGGATTTTCATGACATGGTGTTATAGTTGTGGGTAGTGTTCCTGATCACCAAACCTCATAATGGGATTCAAGTCTCCAAGGGATTTTGGGACTAATTTGATTCATTTATATTTCTTCAATTGATGATGATTACGGGAAATGAAAAGATAATTGGGTTAATGGTCTCAATGAGCTTATAGGGCCTGGGAAGTCATGTGGAGCTGGGGATATTTCCATAAAATATTCTTTGTGACAGTTAAGTGATTACTGTATAGACACGAACCATATTATCAAGTAACCCACTGAAAATAATTTTTTTCTTACATTGTCTTGTGTTCTTTAGTTTTGAAATCATGGATGTTAGGTTTAAAAAAAAGGAAAGGTTTTAAGAAGAATAAGGGTTTTGTGTGAAACAATTTTCTAATGAAGATGGAATTGATTGATTTTTCAGATGGCAGAACTAAATTTTCATAATTGTTTTTAAATATAAAATGGTGGGTTGACACCTCCTTTTAAAGAAAAAAATTGTATGAAATTTGGTTTTGAAAAAGTATTCCCAATCGAGTTTTCCAAACTAAGCAACAGTGTTTCAATTGGATGAGGTGTTTTTAAATTAATGTGTCTGAATTTAAAGTGAGTTCTTATTTGAATGATTGTGTATTTATTAAAATTTTGATAAAATTTAAATCAGGATTTTGATCTTGTGCCTATTGGTCTTGAGTAGAGGGAAGTATTGGTTAACTATTTTGGTTTTGAAAAGTGGAAAGAATTGGTTTTTTGACCTTTGGTACTTCCATGAGAGACCCCATGCATGGGGTTATATGGGATGATGGATGGTTGAGGGAATGACTGGATGATTTTATGGATGGATATGATGATTGTGCCCGGTAGCCTAGAAACCTGCATGTGTGAGGCCCATGGGGTACCATTGGTGGATGTGCTAACCATTGAACCACTTATTTTAAAATAAATGATTTTAAAGGAAACCTTGATGTCATGATGACTTGTTTAAGAAAGGTTGTATTATATGTATTTTAAAATTTTGACATTGTGGGAATTTTTGAGTCTAAGAAACCCTCCCGTTTGAACTGTGTTTTGGGTTTGTGTTTGGTAGATAAGCTGGGTTGAAGGGCTGATTAGTGGTTTCTTCTGAGAAATGTTTCGGGATACCTTTACAGAGGTTCCCTTAAGGTGTTTAGATCGTGTTTATGTAATCTTTTGAACAATGGACCATCTTGTTTGGGTCCTTGGGTTCTATCAATGGATAAGGTACGCCACAATTAAGGGTTAGTGCATGACTGAAGTGAAACCTGGATTGTTTATCTGTTATGAAATTTTCTAGTTGACCTATATAAGGAATATTTTTCTAGAGCATTAGATATTTAATTTACACCATTTCCATTCATAGTTTTGTGGAAACTTTTGTTGTAGGATTGTTCTCATGGAAGGTTGAAAGAGACCTTAGTTTTTTTAAGTTACCTAATTCTTCACAAGTGGAAGTTGTCTAGGGTTGTGAGTGGGGATTGTGTCTAAGAGGGCCTCTAATTCATTCATAGTTTCTTTGAAGTAGAAGTTCATGTTAAACCACCAGTGTTGGGAATATGATCATGTACGCCCCGACCCCAGTTACCCAGAGTTGGTGCCTTATTACATATCATTAGCATGATCACAAAATTTCAATTCTCGAAAGACTGATTAGTTTAGTAGCCTTGGAATCACTAGATACATTCATAAAGTTTACATTACATCATAAAATGAAAAAACATACATCAACATATTGCCTTCATATCCCCTCATAATATCCCTGCAGGTCATTCACAAATTACATCTTCACATCCTAGGAAAAATAAAGCATTGAAATGGGTGAGCTCAGATGCTCAGTAAGGATAACAATATAGCGGAAACATTCATAAATAAGCATAAACATTTAAGGCAATGTATAACTAAAACAAAATCATTTTAAACATGAACTTAATCATAATATGGAAATTATAAAATGAAATAATTTCATTTACTTATTCACATGGATATTATACTAGTCGAATTAACACATGCAATATCAATAACCACTTTCATAATGATGTAATGGATAATGCTAGACTATCTTAACCATATAGTCAAGGCCTCGTGCCAAGACTACAAATAAGATTTTTTCAAGGTCTTGTGACAAGACACTAGTTTATCTCATGAGAGCTACTGATGCATCAAGGATATATAGAGGGCTCCACCTGTTACTTACTAAGTCCAATGCATTCCTCATATGAACGGGATTAATCATAACATAAACATTCATATTAAAACTAGCATATGAAATGTCAATACTTTCTCAATAAACCATGAATGGTATGAAAATAGCACGTCCACAGTCAAACATAACTCATCCAACACAATATGGAAGATTTTATTGTAACATATTAACCTCAATCGAGAATAATGAAGGATATTGACATAGATGAAAATAACCATCAAAACTATATGAGAGAAATATCCCCTTTTACTTGAACACATTTAAAAGTCACACTATTTTTCAAGAATCAATTTAAAAATATATTTTTGAATCAAAGTGTCCCATACCACTTTGAAAATTTTAAAATTAATTTTAATTTTAAAACATTAATTTCAATATAAATAAATTCTTAAAACCATTTTTAAAACATGGAAATTAATGAAAAAGATTTAGAATAATAAATCATTAAAACATTTTAAAATGATATTTTAGTTAGAGTTCCTAACCAAAAGAGAGACACTTGAATAAAAATAATTGAGGTAATCAAAACATTGTAATATCATGAGAATAAAGGGATTCCTGATACACAATGTCAAAGTACATTATATACACCATATAAAAGTGATTTGGTGTATAAAAAAAGGAGTCTCAATGGAATGTAAATTAAGATGAAATATCTCATAAAGGCTGCATCCTTAGGTTAATGATAAATCAATGACATAATTATGTGTGAAAAATATAAATACACTAAATATTATTTGATATTCAGTTTAAAACAATCAAAGGACATTCACACATATTCTTGTAAAACAACACTAATGAATTGGATGTTTAACTCATCAAATTGAGATTGAGTAAAAATTACTATTATGAAGTTCATACTTATGTCTTGAGAATTTATCAATGGAGTGATTATGGGTATCAAAAGTATATATGAAAAAAGGGGAGTGGAAATTATGACATAATAAAATGAATAGTGATTCCACACATAATCTTGGAATAAATAATCAATGAAGTACACGTAAAGCTGAATGAGTGGAAATTGAAATTTCAAATTCATTATCGATTTGGTAACTTACGAAACATACACCCATGAAATAAGGATCATAAAATTATGATGAAAATATACATAAATTAAATTATATTACACATTTAATATAATCTAGGGCAGTACACCCACCACATGCAATAAATAAGTGGCGAACAATGGAAATCTCACGGAATTAAAAGTGAGATAAGAAAACCCCTACTTTGTACTTTTTCCTTGGTTGAGGGTAGGTTAGAATCCTTTATAATTGTGAAATAATTGTTATTGAATTACACAAGAATCATATACGTTAATATGATATCATATATGATCTTTTAACATTGCTTTGTTAATAATATATTAGTATTATCGTCATTTCAGGTGTTAACTTACTCGTTTTCTTGTATATGTTTTGTTAAATAAGTCATGTTTGTTATGGATAGGTTGTAAATTATTCATATAGAGAATGATATCAAATCCTTAAACATTATTTTAAATCATAAAATGATAATTAGACTTATATGTATATGATGAGGAATGAATATCATCGTGTTCATGGAGACGGTAGTCCGTGCGTACGCACGTATGGTGACATGTCATTAAAAGGATGGATAGAATACTATATATAATTGTACCATATTTATAATAACATCACAGTATATTAAATATACTGGATTTATTATTTTAGAATTTAAATAACAAATAAAGAAGAAGTTGAAGAAGAAAGGAACATGAAAGAGGGTTGTGAAAACATTACCTCTTCTTCGGGTTCTTCATTTTGATTTGATAAAAAGGGATCCTTAAGTTTGATTTATGATCAAAATAATGCCTCTAGGTTTAGGTGAGGAATGTTCAGAGAATATTTGGGCAGGGTTTGGCTGATCCAAAAGGATTTTAAGGTGTGAATTAGAGAGAATGGGGAGTACTCTTTTATAAGAGGGGTGAGGGGCACCTTTGGAAAAGTTAGAAATATTATTTTATAATAAATTAATATTCGTTTTATAATGGCTCAAAAGAGGACTATTTAAATTTTAAGGTGGGTATGAGTCGAAATAATTTCATCCAATTTATTTTAGACCGGTTTGGGACACTATATTAACTTTATAAACTATATTTAACTCTTAGTTAAATAGTTTGACATTTACCATGTCTCTTTGAATTTTTATTTTACATAGTTAATAAACCTACTATATACCTCCAAGAGACCCCAAAGTGGTCCATTAATCATAAACCTATAATTATATAAGTCATTTTTCTGAACCTATGATTTTCCGGAATAGAATATCAATCAATAATATAATATTTGTTTTAAAAACACTTTTATGTCAATTTTGACTCTAATGGGTATTTTGTTTTTCATAATTTCATAGCAGCATTATTACTTGGAAAATAATTTATATAACCAATACTAATATGTCATGTAAACCTAAAAAATTAGTGGAATTCATAAAAAGTCTCAAATTACATTTATTTTGACACTTATAATATCAATTATTTTAATATTTCATTAATTAGGTAATTACTGCATCACCATTGTGTCACAAATAAATTAAATTATTTAATGTATAAAAATTATAAATAAAATTCTATTATATAAGAAATATTTTTATCTTTCTAATTAATATTTATAATTGAATTTATCTTTTGTATATCCCTATGTTAAAAATGTTTTAGTTATTAAATATTGATTTTATCTCTTTTAACTCTTCTTTGAATTAAATAATAATAAATGTCCTAATCTAATCCAAGTGGACCTAAATGATAATATTTTTTTCCTAAGGTTGGTTTTGGTCGAGATACCCTTGTCTAATAGAATTTGGACAAGTGTTAGGGTAATATTAATATCATTTTTCCCTTAATTACCCTATTTACTTTTAACCGTGGTAATAGAAGTAAAAAGTTACTTTTCACGAAAAGTTATTTTCATCTCATTGAACAACATTTTAATTCTTGAAATTAACTTTGTCTCTCATATTTTCCAAATTCCACTCACAAAAGTGGTAAAATTAAGTTTTATGTGAATTTTCAAATTCTCCTAGGAGGAAGGTAAAAGACGGTGAAAAGTTCCATAAAATTTTTATATATCTAAATTTATACTCAACTAACTCCAACGAATTACATTGAAATTATATAGGTATTATTTATCTATTTTGACCTTAATTAAATTTAAATAAAATAAATAATTATTTAAATAAAAATTCGTTTTTAAACTATAACTCAGTGTTTTTTCACTAATCATAAAAAATTGAACGTTTTCAGAAAAATACCAATAATTCACCCTAAGCTAATTTCAATATTCAGAATCTAAAAATGAAGTCCATTTTGAAAGATAAAATTTATAAAATTTCAAAAATTGGGTATTTATATTCATAATGGCTAGTTTGATTGGTTGTGGTGTGTGTTAGAACTCGAAGTTGCGTACAACACACACTATTGTATTATTCAAGGAGAAGCATACTGTGGAAGCTTGAGATGTTACATTCTACCTTCCTTCCAATAATTTCATCCTCAAAATTTCTAAAATACTACCTCATGAAAAGACTCGGGTGGTTCTTCATCATAACTTCCTTGGGTTCCCATGTTGCCTCTTCCATTTTATGTTTTCTCCATAGAAATTCTACCAGACGAGTCGTCCGGTTTCTCAGCACTTGTTCTCTCATATCAAGAATCCTGACAGACACTTCACAATAAGATCAATCGAGTTCCAGTTCTACTTTCTCAAAGGTGAGTACATGTGTTGGGTCAGACATGTATTTTTTCAACAATGATACGTGGAACACATCGTGAACTTTGGAGAGACTTGGCGGTATTGCAACCGGTAAGCTACAACCCGAATTCGTTCAAGAATTTGGAAAGGTCCTATTTACCTATGAGTCAATTTACCTTTCTTGCTGATACGTATAACTCCCTTCCATGAAGATACCATCAGGAAGACATGATCTCCTACTAGAAATTACAAATCCTTCCTTCAGTGGTCAACATAGCTCTTCTGTTTACTTTGAGATGCTTTGATGTGGTTTTGGATTACCTTTACCTTTTCCACCATTTCCTCCACCAGTTCTGGGCCTAGTAATTTTCTTTCCCCAACATAATCCCAATAGGTATGTGTGCGACATCTCTTTATATATAACGCTTCATATGGTGTCATCTGAATACTTGAATGGAAGCTATTGTTATAGTAATATTCTACTACAGGTAAATATTGATCCCACATACCTTTAAAGTCAAGTGATCATGATCTCAACATGTATTTTAAGGATTGAATAGTCCGTTCTAGTTTTCCATCAGTTTTAGGGTGGTAGGCAGTGCTCAAATGAAGTTCAGTATCCAGGGATTTATGAAGAATTTTCCAAAATCTTGATGTAAAAAAAGGATCACGATCCGAAACAATTGATAGGGGTACTCTATGAAGTCTCACAACATCATTAATATGTAGTATTTCTAGATGGTCAAGTGGTAAGTCTTCCCTTATAGAATGAAAATTTGCTGACTAGTTAAGACGATCAATAATGACCCATATTGCATTTTTCCTTCTTGTAGTCTTTGGTAGTCCTGTGACAAAGTCCATTGTGATGTTATCCCATTTCCACTTAGGTATGGGAAGCGATTCCAATACTCCACCAGGTTGTTTCCTTCTAGATTTCACCTATTGAAAACCCATACATCTTGAAAAAAAAATCAGCAATCTCCCTCTTCATGTTTTACCACCAAAATGTTCCTTCAAATCTCTATAAATTTTGGTGATCCTAGGGTGTATATAGAAATTGTAACTATGGGAATCGTCTAACAATTCCCTTTTTAGATCAGGTATATTGGGAACACAAAGTCTCTTCCGAAATTTCAAAATTCCATCTCCATACACAAAGTCACTCAATCTCCCATCATTCACAGCTTTAATCTTCTTTTTAAACTCTTCATCATTGGTCTGATAACTCTAAATCCTTTCTAGTAGAGATGGTTTGGAAACCATTTGAAAAATCATTGATGTTTCACCTTATATGGTTATTCCCATGTCCAACTTCACTAGATCCATGAAAATAGGATCCCTTTCAATTCTCATATTGTTCAAAACTCCATGATCTTTTCTGCTCAAAGCATCTTCCACCTTATTAGCCTTCCTTGGGTGGTAGTGTATCATGTAACCATAATCCATGAGTAATTAAAGCCTTCTACTTTGCCTCATGTTGAGTTCTTTTTGTGAGAAAATATAATTCAAACTCTTCTGACCAGTATAAATCTCAAATTTTTTACCATAGAGGTAGTGTTTCCATATCTTCAAAGAAAAGATCATAGCTGCTGACTCGAGATCACTAGTAGGATAGTTTTTCTCATTAATTTTCAACTGTCGTGATGCATAATCAATAACCCTATCATTCTTCATAAGGACACAACCATGTCCTTTCTTCGATGCATCACTATAAATAAAGAACCCATCATCCCCCAATGGTAGAGTCAATATAGGAGCATTGACTAATCTTCTCTTCAGTTCTTCGAAACATTTTTCACACTATTTTGTAAAATCAAATTTAACCCCTTTATGTGTGATATTTGTTAATGGGTTATCCAACCGGGAAAAGTTCTGTACAAAACGCTGATATTAACCTGCTAAGCTAATAAAACTGTATACCTAGGTTATACTCATTGTTGCTGGACATTCTTGGATTGCTCTGGTCTTAGAATTATCCACATAGATTCCATCTTTAGAGACAATATGGCCAAGAAAAGAAATCTCCTGAAGCCAAAATTCACACTTGCAAAACTTCCCATATAATTAATGTCTTCTAAAAGTCTTTAGGATAATGCGCAAGTTATTTTCATGATCTTCGTAGCTTTTGGTGTATACCAAGATATCATAAATAAATACCACAACAAAATCATCGAGATATTCCTTGAAAACTCTATTCATTAGATCAATGAATAGAGAGGGTGCATCGGTAAATCCAAAGGGCATTACTGTAAACTCGTAATGCCAGTACCTAGTTCGAAATTCTATCTTCAGAATATCATCCTTCTTCACACACAACTGATGGTATCTAGATCGAAGTTCAATCATTTAAAAGTATAGAGCTCCATGCAGTTGGTCAGATAAATCATCAATGCGAGGTAGGGGATACTTGTTCCATATTATTATAGCATTTATTTCCCTATAGTCGATGCATAACCTCACAGATCCATCTTTATTCTTAACCAAAAGGATTGGGGCTACCCATTGAGAAACACTAGGGAGAATAAATCCCTTATTACTCAATTACTCTAGTTGTTTCTTTAGTTCAACTAATTCCACAATGTCCATTCAATAAGGGGTCTTCGATATAGGATTTTAACCACGAATTAAATAAATGGAAAACTTAATTTATCGTTCTAGAGGATGTACAGGTAAATCTTCTGGAAACACATCAACATATTCTTTCACAATAGGTACATCGTCTATTTGAACATTCAATTCCACACCCACAGTCATTTCATTCTCTTCCTCCCCAATAATTGAATTTAGTTGAGCTATTGGGAGATGGATCTATATAAGAATTAGGTGGTGAAGATTCTGCTCTAATGATAAGGTGTTTCTTATCATCGTCATCAAAAATCATAACCTCTTTCTTCTTACAATAAATCTTCACATCATGGTCCAAAATCCAATCCATACTATGGATTATATCATATTCAGTCATGGGTATGATGATGAGATCAACAGATAAAGAACATTTATGTGCTCTAATGGGGACTGATTCACAAAACTTTGTTGCAATGATACTTACCTTAGGAGTATTAATTGAAAACTCCCTTGTTAGGTCAAATTGTAAATATCAATTTTTTTAGTAAACTGTGAAGATATGAAACAATGTGATGATCCAAAATCAAATAATGCTTTTGCTAAACATGAGGAAACAATTAAATTACCTGCCACCACATATTTCAGAGCTTCTACCTCAGCAGTAGTGATAGAATAAGCTTGGCCTTGATCCCTTGGCCTTTTCCGAGGTATGTTTCCCTGACTCTTAGGACATTCATTTGCATAATGTACCATCTCCCTGCAATTTTAGTATTGAATATCAGTAGTTTCTTTATTCCCCTTGCAATAACGAGCTTAGTGGCCTTTTTCACCACACTAGTAACAGACTCCCATTCCCTTCAAGAAAGTACCAGGGATTTTCTTCCCACATTTACTGCAGGATAGATATTCAACTTTTCCCTTCTTCCCCTTATTTCCTTTTCCAGATTAATCAGCATATCTCTTCTTCTCTTGCTTTTCTTTAACGTCATAAGACATAGAGAATTATTTTTCTATCGTGATAGCACATGAAACAATATCTTCGTACGACGAGAAGGTTTGTGAAACTAATGCTCGATGAAGAAATGGTTTTAACCCATCAAAGAAATGATAAATATTACTTCCTGGGTTACGTATATAATCTCTAACATACCTTTCTAACCTTGTAAAGTTAGCCTCATACTTTGTGACATTCTCATCCTCCTTTTGTCTCAGACTCAGAACTTGCCTTTCCATATCTGCCCGATGGTCACGAGGAAATTATTTTTATATGAAATGCTCTTTGAAATCCATAAATTCCATATTTGATACTTTATAATCTTCCTTTGTGATTTGAATCAATGAACACCAATGATCAGCATATCTAGTGAGGCGGAAAACTACCATGATAACCTTTTCCCTTTCACTACTCCCCAAGTCATGGAATATTTTCTCTAAGGAATTTATCCATTAATCAGCTACAAAGAGATTTTTACTCCCATTGAATATTTGTGGTTGTTTTCTCATTAATCAATCTAACATTGATCCTCCTTGCGGTAGATCAGGGTGCTCCATACGGGTAAGGTTATTATTCATAACCTGAGTGAGTTGTCCTAGTATGGTGATTAGCTGATCAGCACTAGTTGCATCACCAACTCCACTATAATTATCTTGAGAAGGAGGTAAATCCGTACATGGAGTGCATTCATTGATACGGTTTCCATTTCTTCCACTAGGCACCATTTCCAAGCAATGGAATAATCTAGATCAGTTTATGAATCAAAATACATAATTCCATACATGTAAAACACTTTACATAAATTGATCTATTTATGGATATAATCCATAATAATAAAAACATATTTACATTGAGGAAGTATATACTCATAAACCCTTCATAATGGTTTGTAACAAAAAATTACAATTATCCTAAGCATATCCCCCGGGAGTTTCATAACCAAAAGTGCAGCAGTGCCCGTTGTCTTGCACCAGTTCCCATTCGAGTCTAGCTCAAAGCGGTGTTTTCGGGTTTTACCCCTAGGTACATTTGTGCCAGATCCGCCTCTACCTGCTCCTATCCAGACAGAGATGTATTTCTCAGAAAACTCACAAAATCTCTACAATACCAAAATTCTAGGAAGTTATTCTATACTAACCCTCAAAGTCCATCTTAGGTCTATGTTCTCTAATCAAGTTTATCTAAATCTAGCTTCCAATGTTTGTACTAAACATACTCTAATACCAACTACAACGCCCCGACCTCAGTTACCCAGAGTTGGTGTATTATTACATATCATTGGATTGATCACAAAAGATTATGTCTCTAAAGACCAATTAGTTTAGCAGCCTTGGAATCACTAGATACATTCATAATGTTTACATTACATCATAAAATGAAAAAAAAACTAAAACAACATCTTGTCTTCATATCCCCTCATACTATCCCTGCAGGCCATTCAAAAATTAATTCTTCACATCCTTTCAAAAATAAAGCATTGAAATTGGTGAGCTCATATTCTCAGTAAGGATAAAAATATAGAATAAACTTTCATAAATAAGCATAAACATTTAAGGAAATGTATAACTAAAACAAAATCCTTTTAAACTTGAACTTCAGCATAATATGGAAATGATAAAATGAAATAATGCCATTTAATTATTCACATGGATATTCTACTAGTTGAATGACCACATGCAATATCAAAAACAACTTTCAAAATTACAGAATGCATAATTTTATACTATCATAACCACATAGTCAAGGCCTCGTGCCAAGACTACAAATAATATTTTTTCAAGGCCTTGTGCCAAGACACTAGTTTGTCTCATGATACCTACCGATGCATCGAGGTGCTATAACGGGCTCCACCTTTCACTTACTAAGTCCGATGCATTCCTCATATGAACAAGTTTAAACATAACATAAACATTCGTATTAAAACTAGCAGAAGAAATATAAATACTTTCTTCATGAACCATGAATTGTATAAAAATAGCACACCCACAGTCAAACATAACTCATTAAACACAATATGGAAGATTTTATTGTAACAGATTAACCTCAATCAATAATAATGAACGATATTGTCATAGATGAAAATAACCATCAAAACTATATGAGAGAAATATCCCCTTTTACATGAACACATTTAAAAGTCACACTATTTATCAAGAAGCCATTTAAAAATAGATTTTTGAATCAAAGTGTCCCATACCAATTTGAAATGTTTAAAAGTAATTTTAATTTTAAAACGTTAATGTCCATATAAATAAATTTTTAAAACCATTTTTAAAACATGGACATTAATGAGAAAGATTAAGAATAATAATTCTTTAAAACACTTTAAAATGATATTTTAGTTAGAGTTCCGAACCAAAAGAGAGAAACTTGAATACAAATAATTGTGGTAATAAAAATAATGTAATATCATTAGGATAAAGGGATTCATGATATACTATGTCAAAGTACTTTATATACACCATATAAAAGTAATTTGGTGTATAACAACAAAGGAGTCTCAATGGAATGTAAATTGAGATGAAATCTCTAATAAAGGCCATATCCTTAGGTTAAGGATAAATCAACGACATAATTATGTGTGACAAATATAAATACACTAAATATGATTGGATATTCAGTGTAAAACAATAAAAGGACATTCACACATAATCTTGTAAAAACAACACCAATGAATTGGATGTTTAACTCAACAAATCGAGAATGAGTAAAAATTAATCTTATCAAGTTCATACAGATGAATTGAGAATTTATCAATGGAGTGATTATGTGTATAATAAGTGTATCCACAGAATTTGGAGTGGAAATTATGACATAATCAAATGAATAGTGATTCCACACATAATCTTGGAGTAAAATAATCAATGAAGTATGCCTAAAGTTGAATGAGTGGAAATTAAAATTTCATATTCCGTTATCGATTTGGTAACTTACGAAACATACACCCATGAAATAAGGATCATAAAATTATTATTTAAATATAAATATTTTTAATTATATTACACAGTGAATACAATCATGGCCAGTACACCCACCACATGCACTAAATAAGTGGCGAATAATAGAAATCTCACGGAATTAAAAGTGAGATAAGAAACCCCTTACTTTGTACTTTTTCCTTGGTAGAGGGTAGGTTATCCTCATGTATAATAGTTAAATAATTGTTATTTAATTATACAAGAATCATATACATTAATATGATATCATATTTGATCTTTTAACATTGCTTTGTTAATAATATCTTAGTATTATTGTCATTTCATCTGTTAACCTACTCATTTTCTTTTATATGTTTTTTTACATAAGTAATGTTTTTTATGGATTGGTTGTGTATTATTCTTATACAGAATGATATCAAATCCCTAAACATTATTTTTAATCATAAAATGAGAATTAGACTTGTATGGATACGATGGGGAATGAATCTCATCGCATTCGTGGAGACGTTAGTCCGTACGTACACACGTATGGTGACATGTCATTCAAAGGATGGATAGAATAATGAATATGGTTGTACCATATTTATAATAACATTACAATATATAAAAGATACTGGAGTTATTATTTTAGAATGCAAATAAGAAATAAAGAAGAAGTTGAAGAAGAAAGGAACTTGAAAGAGGGTTGTGAAACATTACCTCTTCTTCGGGTTCTTTCTTTTGATTTGATCAAAAGGGATCTTTAGGTTGGCTTTATGATCAAACTAAGGCCTCTAGGATTAAGTGAGGGAAGTTGAGAGAATATTTTGGTAGGGGTTGGACGAGACAAAAGGATTTGGAGGGGTTAATTAGAGAGAAAGGGGATTACCCTTTTATAAGAGGGGTGAGGGGCACCTTTGGAAAATCTAGAAATATTGTTTTATAATTAATTCATATTAAAATTTTAATGGATAAAAAGTATATTATTTAAAGTTTAAGGTGAGGATGAGTCGAAAAACTTTCAACCAATAGATTTTTGACCAGTTTGGTCACTATATTAACCTTATCATTTATATTTAACTCTTAGTTAAATAGTTTGACATTTACCATGTCTCTTTGTATTTTTATATTATATAGTTAATAAACATACTATATACCTCCAAGATACCCCCAAGTGGACTATTAATGATACAGATATAATTAGATAAGTACTTTGGCCGAACCTTAGATTTCTAGGAATATAATTTCAATTAATAAATAATATGTTTTTTAAAAACTCTTTTATGTCAATTTTGACACTATTGGGTATTTGTTTTTGATAATTTCATAACAGCATTATTAATTCTAAAAAAATTTATATAACCAATCATTATATGTCATATTAACCTAGAAAAGTAGTGAAATTTATAAAAAGTCTCAAATTACATTTATTTTGATATTTATAATATCAATTATTATTATATTTCATTAATTAGGTAATTACTACATCCCCATTGTGTCATAAATAAATTACATTATTTAATGTCTAAAATTTATAAATAAAATACCACTATGTAGCAAATTTTTTTAGCATTAAAATTAATATTTATAATCGAATTTATCTTATGTATAACCCTATATTGAAAATGTTTTAGTTATTCAACATTGATTTTATCTCTTTTAACTCTTCTTTTAATTAAATGATAATAAAGTCCTAATCTAATCCAAGTGGACCTAAATGATAATATTTTATTCCTAAGGTTTTTTTGGTCGATATACACTTGTCCAATGGAATTAGGACATGTGTTAGGGTAATATTAATATCATTTTTACCCTTAATTACCCTATTTTCTTTTAACTGTGGTAAATAAAAGTAAAAAGTTACTATTCACCAAAAATTATTTTCATCTCATTGAACCAAATTTTACTCCTTGATATTAACTTTGTCTCTTGGAATTTCGTGATTCCACTCATAGAAGCAGTAAAATTATGTTTTATGTGAATTTCCAAATTCTCATAGGAGGTAGGTAAAAGACGGTGAAAAGTTCCATAATATTTTTATATATCTAAAATTATACTAAACTAACTCCAATGAATTACATTGAACTTATATTGGTATTATGTATCTATTTTGACCTTAATTAAAATTAAATTAAATAAATTATTATTTAAATAAAAATTCGTTTTTAAACTATAACTCATTGTTTCTTCACTATTCATAAAAAATTGAACGTTTTCCAAAAAATACCAAAAATTCTACTTAAGATAATTTCGATATTCTGAATCAAAAAATGAAGTCCATTTTGAAAGGTAAAATTTATAAAATTTCAAAAAGTGGGTATTAATATTCATAACAGCTAGTTTGATTGGTTTTGGTGTGTGTTAGAACTCGATGTTGCGTACAACAGACGCTACTATATTATTAAAGGAGAAGTGTGCCATGAAAGCTTGGGGTGTTACATTCTCCCCTCCTTCCAAACTTTTATCCTCAAAATTTCTAGAATACTACATCATGAAAATACTCGGGTGGTTCTGCATCATAACTTCCTTGGGTTCCCACATTGCCTCTTCCATTTTATGGTTTCTCCATAGAACTTTTACCATACGATTTGTACGGTTTATCAGCACTTGTTCTCTCCTATCAAGAATCCTGACTGGCTCTTCGCTATAAGATAGATCAGGTTCCCATTCTACTTCTTCATAGGTGAGTACATGTGTTGGGTCAAGCATGTATTTTCTCAACAGTGGTACATGGAACACATCCTGTACATTAGAGAGACTTGGCGGCATTGCCAACAGGTAAGCTACAGCCCCAATTCGTTCTAGAATTTCAAAAGGTCCTATATACCTAGGACTCAATTTTCCTTTCTTGCTGAAATGTATAAACCCCTTCAATGGAGATACCTTCAAGAAGACATGATCTCCTACATGAAATTCAAAATCCTTCCTTCGGTTGTCAACATAGCTCTTATGCCTACTTTGAGCTGCTTTGATGGGGTTTTGGATTACCTTTACCTTTTTCATCGTTTCCTCCACC
The DNA here is from genome assembly GCA_963277665.1 of Viscum album. Classification (NCBI taxonomy): domain Eukaryota; kingdom Viridiplantae; phylum Streptophyta; class Magnoliopsida; order Santalales; family Viscaceae; genus Viscum; species Viscum album. The sequence continues at coordinate 281,517,085 of OY728151.1, read as the reverse complement.
AGTTCTGGGCCTATGAGTTTTCATTCCCCAACATCACCCCAACAGATTGGTGTGATACACTCTTTCTGTATAATGCTTCATATGGTGCCATATGATTACTTGAATAGAAGCTATTGTTATAGGAAAATTCTACCAGAGGTAAATATTGATCCCACATACCCTGAAATTCAAGTGAGCATGATCTCAACATGTAATCTAAGGTTTGAATAGTATGTACTGATTTTCCATCAGTTTGATGGTGGTAGGTAGTGGTCAAATAAAGTTCAGTGTCCAGGGCTTTCTGAAAACTTTTCCAGAATCTTGATGTAAAACAGGGATCACGATCTGAAACAATTGATAGGGGTACTCCATGAAGTCACACAACTTCCTTAATATATAGTCTTGTTAAACGTTCAAGTGGTAAGTCTTACCTTATAACAAGAAAATGTGCTGACTTGGTAAGACTATCAACAATGACCCATATTACATCGTTCCTTAGAGGAGTCTTTGGTAGTCCAGTGACAAAGTACATTGTGATATTATCCCATTTCCACTCAGGTATGGGAAGAGGTAACAATACTCCACGAGGTTGTTTCCTTCCAGATTTCACCTATTGAAAAACCATACATCATAACACAAATCAGCAATCTCCCTCTTCATGTTGTCCCACAAAAAATGTTTCTTCAAATCTCTATACATTTTGGTACTCCCAGGGCGTATAGAGAAATTGGAACTATGAGCATCGTCCAATAATTCCCTTTTCAGATCAGGTATATTGGGAACACAATGTTTCTTCCCAAATTTCAAAATTCCATATTCATACAAAAAGTCACCCAATCTCCCATTATTCATAGCTTTAATCTTCTTTTGAAACTCTTCACCATCGGTCTGAGAACTCTTAATCCTTTCTAGTAGAGATAGTATGGAAACCATTTGAAAAGGCATTGATGTTTCACCTTCCATGGTTATTCCCATGTCCATCTTCACTAGATCCATGTGAATAGGATCCCTTTCAATTATCATATTGTTCAAAACTCTATGATCTTTTCTGCTCAAAGCATCTACCACCTTATTTTCATTCCCTGGGTGGTAGTGTATCTTCCAATCATAATCCTTGAGTAATTCAAGCCATCTCTTTTGCCTCATGTTGAGTTCTTTTTGTGAGACAATATACTTCAAACTCTTGTGATCAGTATAAATCTCACATTTTCTACCATAGAGGTAGTGTCTCCATATCTTCAAAGCAAAGATCTAAGCTTCTAACTTGAGATCATGAGTAGGATAGTTTTTCTCATGTATTTTCAACTATCGTGATGGATAGGCAATAACCCTATCATTATGTATAAGGACACAACCGATTTTTTTCTTCGATGCATCACTATAAACAACGAACCCATCATTCCCCGATGGTAGAGTCAATATAGGAGCATCGATTAATCTTCTCTTCAGTTTTTTGAAACATTCTTTACACTCTTTTGTCCAAACAAATTTAACCCCTTTAAGTGTGAGATTTGTTAAAGGGTTAGCCAACTGGGAAAAGTTCTGGAGAAAACGCCGATAATAACCTTCTAAGACAAAAAACTTCATACCTCGGTTATTATCATTGGTGCTGGCCATTATTGGATTGCTCTGGTCTTAGAAGGATCAACAGATATTCCATCTTTAGAGAAAATATGTCCAAGAAAAGAAATCTCCTGAATCCAGAATTCACACTTACTATACATCCCATATAATTCAAGTCTTCTAAGTGTCTTTAGGATAATGCGCAAGTGATTTTCATGATCTTCATAGCTTTTGGATTATTCCAATATATCATCAACAAATACTAAAACAAAATCATCAAGATATTACTTGAAAACTCTATTCATTATATCCATGAATAGAGAGGGTTAATTAGTCAATCCAAAAGGCATTACTGTAAACTCGGAATGCCCGTACCCAGTTCGAAAGGCTATCTTTGAAATGTATTCCTTCTTTACATGCAACTGATGGTATCCAGATCGATGTTCTATATTTGAAAAGTATTGATCTCTATGCAGCTGGTCAAATAAATCATCAATGTGAGGTAGGGGATACTTGTTCTTTATTGTTATAGCATTTATTTTCATGTATTCGATAAATAACCTCATAGATCCATCTTTCTTCTTAAAAAAAAGGACAGGGGATCCCCATGGAGAAACACTAGGGAAATAAATCCCTTATTACTCAATTCCTCTAGTTGTTTATTTAGTTCAACAAATTACACAGTGTCCATTCTATAAGGGGTCCTCGATATAGGTCTTGAACCAAAAATTAAATTAATGGAAAACACAATTTCTCATTCTGGAGGATGTCTAGGTAAATCTTCTGGATACACATCAACATATTCATTCATAATAGGTACACCCTATATTTGAACATTCCTTTCCTCACCCACAGTCATGTCATTCTCTTCCTCCCCAATAATTGAATTTAGTTGAGCTACTGGCGATGGATCTAGATACGAATTAGGTGGTGAATATTATTCTCTAATGATAAGGTGTTCCTTATCATCATCATCAAAAATTGTAACCTCCTTCTTCTTACAATAAATCTTCGCATCACAGTCTGAAATCCAATCCATATAGAGGATAATATCAAATTCAATCATGGGTATGATTATGAGATCAGCAGATAAATAACATTTATGTTCTCTAATGGGGATTGATTCACAAAACATTGTTGCAATGATACTTCCTTTAGGTGTTTTAACTAACAAATCCTTGTTAGATCAAATTGTAAATATGTAAATTTCTTAGAAAACTGGGAAGATAGGAAAAAATATGTTGATCCAGAATCAAATAATGAATTTTCTAAACTTCAGGAAACCATTAAATAACCTTCCACCATGTCTTTCGGAGCTTCTACCTCAGCAGTAGTGATAGCATAAGCTTGGCCTTGATCCGTTGGCCTTTTCTGAGGTAAGTTACCCTAACACTTAGAAAATTCATTTTCCTAATGTCCCATATCCCTGAAATTGTAGCATTGTGAATCGATAGCTTCTTTATTCCCCATGAAATCATGAGCTTGATGGCCTTTATCACAACACTTCTAACAGACTCCCATTCCCTTCAAGCAAGTACCAGGGTGTTTCTTCCCACATTTACTGCAAGATGGATATTCAACGTTTCCATTCTTCCCCTTATTTCTATTTCCATATTGATCAGTAGATCTCTTCTTCTCTTGATTTGATTTAAAGTTGTAAGACTTAGAGAATTCTTTTTCTGTCTCGATAGCACATGAAACAATATCTTCGTACTACGAGAAGGATTGTGAAACTAATGATCGATGAAGAAATGGTTTAACCCATCAAATAAATGATCAATATTACTTCTTTGGTTGCATATATAATCTCTAGCATACCTTTCTAACCTTGTAATGTTAGCCTCATACTTTGCAATATTCTTATTCTCCTTTTGTCTCAGACTCAGAAATTTCCTTTCCATATCTGCCCGATTGTCATGAGGAAAGTATTTTTCTAAGAAAAGCTCTTTGAACTCACTCTATTCCATATTTGATACTTTATCATCTTCCTTTGTGTTTTGAATTAGTGACCACCATTGATCAGCATCTCCAGTGAGGCTATAAACTACCATGATAACTTATTCCCTTTTACTACTCCCCATGGCAAGGAATATTTTCTCTAAGGAATTTATCCATTGATCAGATTATAAGGGATTTTTAATCCCATTGAATGATGGTGGTTGTTTCCTCATGAAGCGATATAACATTGATCCTCCATGCTGCAGATTAGGGTGCTTCATACGGGTAATATTATTATTCATAACCTGAGTGAGTTGTCCTAGTATAGTGATTAAATGATCATCACCAGTTTCATCACCAACTCCACTATAATTATCTTGATCAGGAGGGAAATCCCTACATGGAGTGCGTGCATTTATACAGTTTCCATTTCATCCACTAGGATCCATTTCAAAACAATGAAAAAATCTAGATCAGTTTATGAATCAGAATACATAATTCCATACTTGTAAAACCCTTTACATAAACTGAACTATTTATGGATATAATCCATGATAATAAAAAAGTGTTTTATTTGAGGAAGTATATAATCATAAACACTTAAAAATGTATTGTAATGAAAATGAGAATTATCCTAAGCATATCTGCTGGGAGTGTTGTAACCATTAGTGCAGCAAATCCTGTTGTCATGCACCAGTACCCGTTCGAGTCTAGCTCAAAGCAGTGTTTTTGGTTTTTACCCCTAGGTATATCTGTGCCAGACCTACCTCTACCTACTCATATCTAGACAGGGATGTATTTCTCGGAAAACTCACAAAATCTCTACAATACCAAAATTCTCGGAAGTTCTTCTATACTAATCCTCAAAGTCCATATTAGGTCTACGTGCTGTAATCAAAGTTTATCTAAATCTAACTTCCATGGTTTGTACTAAACTTCCTCTGATACCAACTATAACACCCCAACCCTAGTTACCCAGAGTTGGTGCATTATTACATATCATTCTCATGATAAAAAAAAAGATGAAGTATTGAAATACCGATTAGTTTAGTATCCTTGGAATCACTAGATAAATTCATAAAGTTTAAATTACATAATAAAATGAAAAAAAACTACAACAACATATTGTCTTTATATCCCCTCATACTATCCCTACAAGTCATTCACAAATTACTTCTTCATATCCTGGGAAAAATAAATCATTGAAAGGGGTGATCTCATATGCTCAGTAAGGATAACAATATAGTGGAAACTTTCATAAATAAGCATAAACATTTAAGGCAATGTTTAACTAAAAAAAATCCTTTTAAACTTGAACTTCCGCATAATATAGAAAAGATAAAAATGAAATAATGCCATTTTATTATTCACATAGATATTCTACTAGTCGAATAACCACAAGCAATATCAATAACTTCTTTTATAATTATGGAATGCATAATTCCAGACTATCATAACTACATAGTCAAGGCCTCATGCCAAGACTACAAATAAGATTTTGTCAAGGCCTTGTGCCAAGACAGTAGTTTGTCTCATGAGACCTACAGATGCATCGAGGAGCTATAGTGGGCTCCACCCATCACTTACTAAGTCCAATTCATTTCTCATATGAACAGGTTTAAACATAAAATAAACATTCTGTATAAAAACTAGCATACGAAATGTCAATACTTTCTCTATAAACCATGAATGGTATAAAAATAGCACATCCACAGTCAATCATAACTCATTCAATACAATATGGAAGATTGTATTGTAACAGGTTAACCTCAATCGATAATAATGATGGATATTGACATAGATGAAATTAACCATCAAAACCATATGAGAGAAATATCCCCTTTTACTTGAACACATTTAAAAGTCACACTATTTGTCAAGAAGCCATTTAAGAATAGATTTTTGAATAAAAGTGTCCCATAACACTTGGAAACTTTTAAAAGGAGTATTAATTTAAAAACATTAATGTACATATAAATAAATTATTAAAACCATTTTTAAAACATGGACATTAATGAGAAAGATTTAGAATAATAAATCTTTAAATCATTTTAAAATGATATTTTTGTTAGAGTTCCTAACGAAAAGAGAGACACTTTAATAAAAATAATTGAGGTAATAAAAAAATTATAATATCATGAGAATAAAGTGATTCATGATATACTATGTCAAATTACATTATATACACCATATAATAGTGATTTTGTGTATAACAATAAAGGAGTCTCAATGGAATGTAAATTATGATGAAATCTCTCATAAATGATGTATCCTAAGGTTAAGGATAAATCAATGACATTATTATGTGTGAAAAATATAAATACACTAAATATGATTGGATATTCAGTGTAAAACAATCAAATTACATTCACACATATTCTTGTAAAAATAACACCAATGAATTGGATGTTTAACTCAACAAATCGAGATTGAGTAAAAATTACTCTTATCATGTTCATACCGATGACTTGAGAATTTATCAATGGGGTGATTATGTGTATCAAAATTATATCCACAGAAAGTGTAGTGGAAATTATGACATAATCAAATGAATAGTGATTCCACACATAATCTTGGAGTAAAATAATCAATGAAGTATGCGTAAAGCTGAATGAGTGGAAATTAAAATTTCAAATTCCCTTATCAATTTGGTAACTTACGAAACATACACCCAAGAAATAAGTATCATAAAATTAGGATGTAAATATCCATAAATTTAATTATATTAAACAATGAATACAATCATGGGTAGTACACCCACCACATGCAATAAATAAGTGGCGAACAATGAAAATCTCACTGAATTAAATGTGAGATAAGAAACCCCTTACATTGTACTTTTTCCTTGGTCATGTTTAGGTTAGCCTCCTTTATAATGGTTAAATAGTTGTTATTGAATTATAAAAGAATCATATACATTAATACGATATCATAAATGATCTTTTAACATTTCTTTGTTAATAATTTCTTAGTATTATCGTCGTTTCGGGTGTTAACTTACTCATTTTATTTTACATGTTTTGTTACATAAGTCGTGTTTGTTATGGATAGGTTGTATATTATTCATATAAAGAATGATATCAAATCCTTAAACATTATTTTGAATTATAAAATGAGAATTAAACTTGTATGGATACGATGAGGAATGAATCTCATCGCATTCGTGGAGACGGTAGTCCGTACGTACGCACGAGCGATAATATCATTCTTTGATATTAAAATCATATATAATTGGATGGTATATCATATATACAGAATCATTATCATGTTATACTTATTATTTACATTAATTAAACATCATTTATATACCCATCCAAATAATAATGTATTGAATAGAAATTACACAATGATGTTGAGACGAAAGCTTGTATGTACACACATGTGGTGACATGTCATTCGAAGGATGGATAGAATACTGAATATGGTTGTACCATATTTATAATAACATCACGGTATATAAAATATACAGATGTTATTATTTTATAATGTAAATAACAAAGAAAGAAGTTGAAGAAGAACATAACTTGAAAGAGGGTTGTGAAAACATTACCTCTTCTTCGGGTTCTTCATTTTGATATGATCAAAAGGGCTCATTAGGTTGTCTTTATGATCAAACTATGGCCTATAGATTTATGTGATGGAATTTGATAGAATATTTGAGCATGGTTTGGCCGATCCAAAAGGCTTTGATGATGTGAATTAGAGAGAAGGGGGGGTACCCTTTTATAAGAGGGGTGAGGGGCAGCTTTGGAAAAGCTAGAAATATTATTTTATAATAAATTCATATTCAGTTTCTAAAGGCTACAAAGTATATTATTTAAAGGTTAAGGTGGGGATTTGTCTAAATAATGTCAACCAATAGATTTTAGTCAGGTTTGGGTCACTATATTAACCTTATCACTTATATTTAACTCTTAGTTATATACTTTGACATTTACCATGTCTCTTTGTATTTTTATATTATATAGTTAATAAACATACTATATACCTCCAAGAGACCCCCAAGTGGTCCATTAATGAGACAAATATCATTATATAAGTCCTTTGGCCGAACCGTAGATTTTTAGGAATAGAATATCAATTAATAATATAATATTTGTTTTAAAAACTCTTTTATGTCAATTTTGACACTATTGGGTATTTTGGTTTTGATAATTTCATAGCAGCATTATTACTTCAAAAAAGATTTATATAACTAATCCTAATATTTCATATTAACTTATAAAATTAGTTTAATTCATAAAAAGTGTCAAATTAAATTTATGTTGATAAATATAATATCAATTATTTTAATATTTCCATAATTAGGTAATTACTACATCACCATTTTTTCAAAAATAAATTAAATTATTTAATGTATAAATATTATAAATAAAATACCATTATGTATTAAATATTTTTATATTTATAATGAATATTTATAATCTAATTTATCTTATCTATAACTTTATATTAAAAATGTTTTAGTTATTAAACATTGATTTTATCTCTTTTAACTTTTCATTGAATCAAATAATAAAAAATGTGCTAATCTAATCCAAGTGGACCTAAAAGATAATATTTTATTTCTAAGGTTGTTTTTTGTAGATTTAATCATTTCTAATAGAATTAGGACATGTTTTAGGGTAATATTAATATCATTTTTACCCTTAATTTCCCTATTTACTTTTATTCATGGTAAATAAAAGTAAAAAGTTACTATTCACCAAAATTTATTTTCATCTCATTGAACCACATTTTACTACTTTGTATTAACCGTGTCTCTTGAATTTTTGAAATTCCACTCATAGAAGGGGTAAAATTAAGTTTTATGTGAATTTCCAAATTCTCCTAGGAGGTAGGTAAAAGACCGTGAAAAGTTCCATAAAATTTTTATATATATAAAATTATACTAAACTAACTCTAATGAATTACATTGAACTTATATAGGTACTATGTATCTATTTTAACCTCAATTAAATTTAAATAAAATAAATAATTATTTATATAAAAATGCTATTTTAAACTATAACTCTATGTTTTTTCACTATTCAACAAAAATTCAACATTTTTAGAAAAATACAAATAATTCACCCTAAGCTAATTTCGATATTCAGAATCCAAAAATGAAGTACATTTTTAAAGATAAAATTTATAAAAATTAAAAAATTAGGTATTACTATTCATAATGGCTAGTTTTATTGGTTGTGGTGTGTTAGAACTTGAAGTTTCGTACAACACACACTACTGTATTATTCAAGGAGAAGCATACTGTGGAAGCTTGGGGTGTTATAGATCATGAGAGGTTATTTTGGACACTTTTTGTAATTGTGTGTTGTTTGGGAACTGGGAATAAGGTCCCTTTACATTTATTGTTTCTATTAGTCGTAATGGTCATGTTGAGTGACACCTTGTGATGTCGTGTTCTTGTTGACTGAAAGGTGGAGGTCATGAAAACCTCTTAGAGTCTCTGTGATTTTGGGAGTATGCCTCCCTTGGAAAAAACATCAAAAATAATCTATTTTATAGGAAGGTGATTATATGGGTCCCTTCCATATGTTGTTTCTCACCCGAAGAAAGAAGGTTTGATGTTTTTTGGCATCTTATAAGCCCTTGTTTTAGAGAAATATTGGGTTAGGTTAATGTGAGCCAAGAATGTGTGAAGGCTTATTGAACCCATTTGGGGTTGCGTTTTAGTTGTTTATTGCACTAAAAGAAGATGTTTTATATAGGGGGTTTCCAAAGCCTAACTGCAAGGCCAAAGACGCATCAATATTTTGGGCTCCAACCAATGGCCCTAGAGTGAAGCTGGTGCATAGCCAAGGGAAATACCATGTTCGTTTAAAACCTTTTATAGAGTCATGTCCTCAATATGAAAGATAAGAAGAGTTTAAACCTCTAGTGTCGTCATCTTTCTTCTGCTTTTCTCGTTAGGTGGAAGGAGGTGGAGGGCCATGTACTCATGTCATCACCGAACATCATTCCCTCACACTTTGGATTCCATTGCGTTTTTTGAGAAATGATTGAATTTTGGCTTGAATGGTTGAGAAAATGGTTTTCACATGGTTATTATTAACCATCCCCACGAAAATCATGCAAGAATAAGGATTCACATGGATAGCACACAATTTCCCAAACTGTGAGGACTGACCATTTGGTCATCCCAACACTTAAAATTTGGGATCTTCTTGTGTCAGCCCATGATGGTCTCTTTAGATGGTTTGTTCTTATATGGGGGGATAACCACTATGACTCTCATTTTTGTTTTTTGGAGATTTCTAATGGAATCATAATGGTCATACCGGGGAGTCCGTTCAGGCCTCCCCCTATTAGTGCCTCAATCCTATCTTGGAAAAATTTGAGTAGTCCCTTATGGTGGAAATCCCATTTGTGTTTCCCCATACTGGTAACTCAGATTGGTCCTTGGTTTTGACTTGGTGGAAGGTATTCTCATTTGGATCTATCTAGATACCACCATCTTCCTTGGGTAAACATTGGTATTAGAGAACGCCCAATGTTTTAGCTAAATAAAGTTAAGTGTAACCTTGTTTGTTGTTGTTTTTCATTTGGGTAAACTGATTGAGCCTTGATCAGATAGAGTTTGAGGAGTTTTCTTTTGGGGTAAAATTAAATGTTCGTGATCATTTCTACAAAGTGATGTATGTTTTGTTTTGTGAGAGAATCCCTTAATTAATTGATCACTAGAGGTGTTTTCACCTTTTGGGGGAAGACCGAAGCTATGTAAAGGAGTACACCTTGGTTTCTTAGTTGGGTTTGGTTTTTCATTGTCCATGATGCGGCTTTACGGGGGTGGAATGTTTTATTGTGGGGAGAATTTTCACACACAAATTTCGGATTCCATGCTTTGTTTCAAGTCATCTTTTGGTTCTTAGCTTTCTCTCGGTTTCTGGGTGTTTTAGGTTTGATTGTTTGGTGTATCTTGTGTTACTGAAAGATGAATTTGTTCATGGGGACTTGGATAGATTTTGGAATCCTATTTTCTCCAAGTGATGGTGTTAGGTTTTGGTGATTTGGATATTGTTTTTTTACACTCGATGTGGCACCACTTGTGGGGTATGTTGATGAGGTGTTTTGCACAATTGAGTTGGATGAGTCTTGGGGTGAATATGTGGTCTTAAATTGGGTATGTTTTCCCATATTCATAACAAATATTTCCCCATTGGTATCATCCTTGGACCCCCTTCTAATTGGAGAAAAAACAATTTTTGGGTGGCTAGAATAGGCCGCTCTGTTTGGCCGCACAGTTCCAAACTATACATGCAAATCGTGCAGGTGTGTCCAGGTCATTAAAAATATTTTAGATTTTCCCATTTTCCCACCCAAAAATTAGCCTAATCCACTCAATTATTCCCCATTTCCTACCCTACCTATAGGTACAGCCTCCAAGGTCACTCACCCTCCCATGGGCCTCATTTTTAAAGGATATTTGATGGGGGAATCATCAAAATTATGAAATAAATTCATTTTATATTTGATTTATTCCACTTACATAGGGTTTATTTCAACCTTTCTTGAGTTCTAAAATTCACAACAACTATGATTCGTACCTAGGGTTTAACTTCTTGTCTTTTGGTTGAAATATTGAGGTTTTAGTTTTGTTTTCAATCTTTTGTGATGCAGTAGAGATAAGGTTAAAGTTTCTCCTCAAGATTCAAGGTTTTTGACTCAAAAGGTAGGTGGTTCTAGGTTTAAGAAATTTTTTATGAGTTGGATTACTTAAATTATTGGTTTTCATGTTCCTCATTTGTTTCTTGTGGTTCTAAAACCATTTTTGATGGATTTTCTTATGTGTTTAATTGTATAGTTTCATATTAACTTGAAATTGGGTGCTTATCATGGGTGACTCTTATGGTATTTTTTGGGTGTATTTTATAACACCAGAAAGTGATATATTACTACTGAAATAGGCTTCCAATTCTTATTTGTTAATTCCTTACTATCATGTGGCCCTTGGAAGTTTTTTTTGAATAGGTTTGATGTGTAAAAATATTTCATACTTATTGAGATCCTTTGATGAAAATGTGTGTTTTCATTTTTACCTTGCGGTATTATTCAAGGTGACATTATAACACATGAAAAAAATTTATAAATTTCTCTAGGGATTCTAATTATTTTTTGGATTGGTATTGTTGTGATTTGACCTTGAAATAGGATATTGGAAATGGGTTTTGTGGGAAAAACATTGTTATACCCCTTGGGTTGGTTTTATGAAAATTGTAAATGATTTAATGAGTTACACAAAGTGTGAAAAGGATTCTTATGTACTATTTTTGTGATAGTATGTCCTTAAAATTATTTTTTGTAAGATAAAGTATTTAGTTTTTTTTCAAATGTTTTGGTAATATTTTGTAATTTTTCGAGGTAATTTATGAAATTATGATGTTGGTCAGAAACCTATTTTCACGCTGTTTTGTGTGAGAGTGATGTGAAAAATGGAATTCGTTTATGAAAAGGGTATTATGTAAAATGCGAGTGTGCTATTATGTAATTCATATCATATTTGGAAATATTTTTTAAAATTGTTCAAGGAGTTGTTGAATTGTGAAAGATATGCAAAATGTGTTGTGGGAGATTTTGGTGTGAGTTGGATTTAAAAATGAATTTGAATGAAAAGTTGATTTTTATGAATTGTGTGGTATACATGTGGGATGTTTACTAAAATTTCGATGTGTAAATGATATTTTCCGGTGAAAAATATATTTCTTGACTTGTTGAACTTGTTGGAGCACAAGAGGGAAACTTGGGTATCTATGTAGGTGGGCATGTACGAGTATGCTAGTGATCCCATGGGGTTTTTCCTAAGTTTAACATAGAACGATTGATGGTTGAAACACTAAATAAGCATTGATGATGATTATCGGGGACCGCTAGGTTATGGGTATGTTCCCTAAAAGAGGATCATTCACAACAGTGGATATTGTGATGGTTACTCCCACTGATATACGAGGTTTCGTGGAACCACAACGAGTTGGTGCCTATGGGTTATTTCCCATTTCATGAGCTCATTAGATGATTTGTTCATTCCATCAGCATACGATATTATTGGTTGGAAAATTCAGTTGCTTTGTAATTTATTTTAGATGTGTATATTTATTAAATTATCCAACTTGAAAATGGTTTAATTTTAAAGTTTCATCTTTTTGGAATTGTTACTAGCATTTCCTATTTATGAAAACTTGTAAGTTTTTTGTATTTGAATGTTTATCACAAGGAATATATTAGTGTTGGTATCCTAATGGGATTTGTATCACACCCTACTTACACATTTGGGTTTAATAAGACTTGGATATTTTTGTTGTTGTAGTTTGGGCATAGTTTTCAGTGTTAGTGGTTCATGATTCTAGCACGTCCTTGGTGGTGATGTCTTATGGAGATGGCATGAGGGTGGTGCCTCTTTCCATGAGTGTTATTAGGATGTTTATTTTTGATTTTATAACTATTTCTTGTAGTCTCTCTCAGTTGTTTTAAACTTTGTAATTCAATTCTGAATTTTTGTACAAGATTGTTTGTTTTGAAAAATCCAGATTCGTTTTATTGGATTCATTTGATGTTTTATTTTTATTAACTTGGGTAAATCGTTCCCAATTTTCGGTTTATGATACCCTGGAAGTTTTTTCGGCCCTTGGGGATTGGAAATGACCCTCGTGCCATTTCACGGGCATAGTTTAGGGCCAGTTTTGGTGGTGACCATATTTAGTTTGTGACATTAAAATTGTGGGTTCCACCATAAAACTTTTAACTGGTGAGTGGTCTTGTTTCATTCAACTTTTTTTCTATGATACATAATCTCTATCAGTTTTCCTTCATAAGAAAGATCATTCTCCTGCGGTGTGACTTATGAGTTTAGTAAATTTAATGGAAAAGGTATTTAATTTCTCAGGAGAGATATAGAGAACACACCAAGAACATGAAAGAGATTTGGTGGAAGAACCAATCAGTAAGCTACTTTCCCAAAACAATCCAAAATTTCAAAAGAACTGATATACCTAGGGCTCAACTTTCCATTATTTCCAAATATCATTACTCTTTTACAGGGAGATATTTGTAGAAACACCTTATCAACCACTTCAAACTCTAAGTATTTTCTTCAATTTCATCATACAATTTTTGTTGACTTTGAGCTCCTCATATGTGTTGTGGAATAGATCTAACCATTTCTTTAATTTCATCAACAAGATCAGGTTCTAATAGATTTCATTCAACAAATTCATCCCAACGAGATGGATTTCTGTACATATTTCCATAGGGAGCTTCATAATGATCCATATGAATATTTGAGTGAAAGCTATAGTTGTAAGAAAATTCCACCAAATGATGGTTTTGATCCCAACCACATTTGAAATAACCAGAGAAATCTCCCAATATGTCCTCTAAAGTTTGAATTATCCACTTAGATTGACCACCTGTTTGAGGATGATAAGCACATATGAAACATTACTCTATATCCAGATCATGCAGAAGACATTTCCATAACATTGAGGTAATCCTCATATCCCTATAAGATATAATGTAATGTTTTACTCCATTAAATCCTACCACATACTTCACATATATTCTGGAATGATGGTCAAGAGATAAATCCATTATAATAGTAATGAACTGTGTCGACTTCATAAGGTGATCAAATATAACCTAGAAAGAAATATCGCCTTTGGATTTTTTGGGAAGTCTGATAACAAAGTCCATAGTTATTTTTCCCATTTCTATTCTGGTATAGGTAATGGTTGTAACATCCCCTTGGACTGTTGTCTCTCACCTTTAACTTGCTGACATACCAAGCATCGAGTGACATATTTGAAAACATATAGTTTCAATCCAACACATCAGAAATACAATTTCCGGTCCCTGTACATATTTGTGCTTCTTGGGTGAATAGAGAACGATGTTCTATGAGCCTTATCCAATAGCTCCTTCTTTAATTTTGGTATGGGAGGAATACAAACCCAATTCCTGAAACTTATTATTTAATCAAAATCAAGATTTAATTAAAGAATATCTATCACCTTATTTTGGAGCTCTATATCTTTCTTATGTTCTACCTTAATCAACACATGTAAACAATCATTTGAGAAAGATAATATTTTTCCCAAAATATAAACTTTTAATATCCATCCTTTGAAAACCATTCAGGATCATATCGTGGCAGCCTAGAGTCGATAGAAGCATTATGCAGATAACCGTTGATGAGGCCTTGAGTTTAAATTTTGAGACATGGTATTTCTATGAATATCTCCTAGGACGATGGTTATGAGGTTTGGAACGAAAGTGAAGTTAAGTCCAAGGTACATCATCCCCTTCGATATTCTTGATCGTGTCGGGGCTGTATCCTATCAGCTAGAACTTCCACATACCATGGCCAAAGTACACGATGTATTTCATGGATCTCTCTTATTGAAATATATACCAGACAATCCACATGAACTCTCTTTAGAGGTGGTATAGTTAGAGGATGATCTTTCTTATGAGAAGCAACCAGTGAATATCTTAGATCGTAGAGAAAAGGTTCTATGAAATACAATAATGCCCCTTGTCAATGTGTAGTGGCGAAACCACAAGTTTGAAAAACCGACATGGGAATCAAAGGAAATGATGAAGTAGAGTTACCCACATCTGTTTATCATGGGGAAAAAATTTGAGGGTGAAATTTTTTAAGGGGGAATATTTTAACGTCCCAAAGATTCATTAATGGAAATCTCTCTTGATCTAATTAAATGTACCTTTATGTAAAATGTTTATATAAAATTTCAGCTTCTTTGGTTATATGTTTTTGGATTTTAAAATACTATTATGAATTCTGACCGTTTCTAATATGGCCACTGAATAGTGATCACATGATTAGTATAAATATAGGTCTTTAATGAATCAAATTTACTCAGACAAAGGAAAAAATGGACTCATCCAGTAGACGTTCCCCATATAAAGCCCATTTTTCAGAGATCAGAAAAAAGGTGGCGTCATTGGGCTTCGCTCTTGACCAAGCCCAAGCTGTGGTTCAACAGGTTAAGCTCGATCGGGACTGCCAACGAGAGAAGTGGAAGTTGATAGAGATTACCACCCGAACAATGTTTTCTGAGCCACCCGAAGAGTCTGTCACCATCGCACACCTTACTCTTAGGTCATATGTGGTTTTTTAAGGGGTCATGTAACAAGACCTTAGCAATATATTTATGTACATTATTTTTGTATATAATAATGAATATACTTTCATTTTATTATTGTTACTTTGTAAATAGTTTTTAAAGAACAAATAGTATTTTTAGATAATGTTCATCTAAAGAAATATATTTTGATGAATTAATGTATTTTTGAATTAAATAATATTTTACTAAAAGATTATTATTGTTATTAAATTACTTTTTATTATATATAAATGATTTTATAATTTTATAAACACAATTGTAATTTTTATTAAGGTTTCAAAACCATTTTTGTCAAATCCGATGAATTTTCGATAAATGTGAGTTTTTATTTTAAAAGTGAATATTAACATATTTAAAAAATTATTTAGATAAAATTAATATTATTTCTGCAATCAGGATTTCAGAATTATCAAATGGTAAATTTTTCATAATTTTCTAGGACAGACAAATATTTGGGTAAAAATTAAATACCATTTAAATATATAATGTGTTTTATAACATCATAATGACCCAATAGTGATGTAATAAAATACTATAAGCCTTTTTTTAACCCAATATATGTTTTATCATTAAAATAATTTTATTTTTGGTTTGTTTGACTAATTTTAAAAAGTATTAATGGACCTTTCAAGGCTTATTAAACATCTTGTCTTTTTAAATTGTTTTCCTAGGGAGTGTGACTCACCTCCACATAAGCAACACCATTATTTTAAGAAGCTCAGACTTTTTCATTATAAATTTTTTTTCCACTTCCATTTTCCTAAAACCATGGACAAAAACCATGGGATAGTTTGTGGTTTGGATTAGTTTAATGCGAGGAGTCTCAAACCTAAATAATAAAGAATTCCCTCACCTTTCTTATATAAACCCACCCAAGATCCCACTTTCTCCTCACTCAAATCCATTGGAGTTCGTCCACCCTCTACCATACTCTCTCTATAATCCACCCAAGGTTCCCCAAGCTCCGAATAAGCCTCTCTCAAGCCTCACTCAAGCGTTTGGAATCACACTTCCATGTAAGGGTTTTTTTCGTCATTTTTAATTTTTGTCCAATTTTCATTATGTTGTTATGACCTTTTATTTTCAACTATAAAAGTTGGGGTATTCTTTATCACCTCCCCCATACTGCCCTATTATTGTATGAATGATGTTAGATCCCTTTATTTTTCATTAAATTCCTCCCATGTACACCTGTTACAATGCCGAAATTCAAAGTGGAATTTATCTCTCCTCTTTTTCATTCAAGCAATTATTTTGTATCATGAATCTAGATTCCATTAAATTTGTTGGGAAATATACCTATATGACCCCCTTACTGTCCATTTCATGTAAATATGATGAAACACCCATTTCTCTCTCATTAACCATTTTTATGAATTCTTAAGTCACGTCGTTACGTTGCTAAAATTGCACCGATTTTCCAACATAATGTCATTGTGTAGTGAATGACATGCCCATTGATCTATCAAGGGTATTCACCTTTATGATCATTTACTTGTTGATTATAAAGTTTCATGTATGAATTCAACATTCTTTTATCTTTGAATAAATGATTATGTTTTATGAATCCATGTTATATGATCCATGTGGAACACTTATAAATGAAATGAAATGTTTAAGAAGGGTGCGCCCTTATAGCACTCCCAGGCATTGGGTTTAGAATAATAACATGATACGTCATGTAAAATAAGTGTTTACTAATGATAATTCAAGTAAAATGATGTTTAACTCGTGCTTCATGTGCAATGAGGATTTACTCATGCTCCATGTGCAATGATCCTTGCTCATGCTAATTCCATGTTAAGTGTTGTTGCCACATTTCCATGTTATGATTATCGGGCATTTTCATGCCTTTATGTTTATGCTTCTATTGTGCTCTAATGATATTACTATTTTCTAAAATATATTTTATTCCTCATGTTACTCCATTTTTATTCCCTCACTAAGCTTTATAGCTCACCATTTTCTTATGCATGTCCTCAGGTTATCCCATGCAATGCTAAGTACATGGGAATGTAGTGGTCATTTGAAGGATGTTTTCATTAAATATGTTGTATTTCTTGTTTTAAGTTGTTATTTAATGATAATAATCCCCAAATACACTATAAATATTGATCTTCTATATTGTATCAAGTGAAATTTAAGTAATAAATTATGTTTAATTTTGTAAGAAAAGATCAGCATTGTCATAGTTGGTATTAGAGGATAGGTTTAGTTATTTTTTGGGATTAGGATTAGAAAAACCTAGTGAATCCTTAGAGACAAGAATAAGTATAATAAAAACATCCCTATGTTTTGGTGAATTTTGAGTAAGTGGTTTATCAGGAAAATAAATCCATGTCTGGATACGAGCAGGTAGAGGTAGCTCTGGCACAGATGTATCCTAAGGGTAAAACCTGAAAACACCGCTTTGAGCTAGATTTGAACGGGAACTGGTGCACAACAATGGGCCTTACTACACTCTTGGTTACTAATCTCATGGGGGATATGCTTTGGTAAATTCACAGGATCAGTATAAACCATTATTAAGGGACAAAAAAATTCCCTCAGAAAATATGATAGAATGTAGATCACGGATAACATAGACTGAAGCCAATAGATTCATATGATTATGAAAATAAAATTTATTTTTAAGTCGTTAGTTTTTTCCTTGTATTACCCTTTATGTGTAACCCCTAAAATTCCATTTATTCCATCCAATGGCTGGTAATAAGAGGATTTGGGATAAAAATCGATGTGAAGATCAATGTGATGCTTGTACAAATGAGATGCCCAATCCAATGGGAGCAAGAATTGAGAACTTTTTCACGCTTATCTCTCAGTTAACTCAAGATTTGAATAGTAACATGGTTCAATAGGAACATTAAACCCACCCTAATAAAGAACAAGTTTCTATCGAGAGATTCATGATAGAAAGGCCTCCTACTTTTAATGAATCATCTGATCCCTCAATCTCTAAACAATGGACCAACTCCATTGAAATAATATTATCCATCCTTCAATATTCTGAACAAGAGAAGGTTCTCTTGGTGGTTTATCGAATGGAGGGTGATGTTGATCAATGGTGGACGTTGATAAAAAATACAAAGCCTGAGGGGGATATCGAGGCGTTGGAATGGAAGGATTTCTTAAAGATGTTTTTCGATAAATATTTTCCATACACCCTTCGGCTTAAGATGGAAATGTAATTCCTTGCCCTCTAGAAAAAATATGATGAATTTGTTAGAGCGTATGAGGAAAACATCCCAAAAGGCTTGCATGATAAGCTTACGGCTTTGTCGTTACCCCAGAATTCAAGGTTGATCGCTTCTTTGGTGGGCTAAAACCTATCCTGTGGAAAGCATTGGAAATCTGTGACTTCGACAGCAGTGAGGAAATTGTCTGATGTTCCCTCAAGGTCAAAATGGAGATCGTAGAATCTCAGGGGTATCATGGGGATAAGAAGCGTAAGGTGTACTTCAATGTTGGTGGTCTGATGGATAAATCAAATGGTGCTAAGAAGATCCAGCACCCCACTTGCCAAAGGTGTGGAAAGAAGCTCCCTGGATATTTCCAGATGGGGTTGAGGAAATTCTTTAGGTGTGGGAGAGAAGGGCACCTGGTTGTTAATTTTCAGCAAGAAAAACTCGTGGCTACAACAGATGAGAGGAACGCTCCGTTCTAACCTCAATGCATTTTTCATTAATACAGCTCCAAAGAACCATGGCATCTTGAAAATCATTGCCCTATGCAAAGGGTTTTCAGAGGTAACCAGCAACCTCCAAGGCAACAAGGGTGAGATTTTTCCATCACTACAACCAAATTGAACCCCAACAACGAAGTGGTGATAGGTACTCTAGTTATTCGTTCATGAATAGTGAATATACTTTTTTATTCTAGTTCTACACATTCTTTTATATCTTGAAAGATCAGTAGAACAATCCCATCACTACCACAAATCATGGAATTGAGATGTTGGTGAGTACGGAAAATGGGGCAATCATTTCATCCCATGAATATAACTCCTCCACTGTCATAATCTATGGATTAAACTTCTCAGTGAACCTCATCATACTCCCTCTGGTAAAATTTGATACAATTCTCATCATGGAGTGGATTTCCTTATATAGATCCAACATAAGATACTTTGAGAGGGAAATCACTCTCCATATGGAGAATCGACCCTCGATTCATTACAAGTACAAGGAGGAAGATGAATCTTCTTTAGCTCCATCGTCTTAAGCGTCGATATTATTGCCCTATAAGCACATGTATCTGGCTTAAATGATTGATACTGAAGGGGAAACCATCTTAGAGGACATGCCTATTGCAAGGGAATTTAATGAATTGTTTCTTGAGGAATTTCCTGGTATTCCTCCTAGAAGAGATGTTGAATTTTCAATAGAACATATACCTGGGGCGTTACTAATAGAAAAGACTCAGTATAGAATTTCTATTGTAGAGTTTGAGGAGCTGAAGAAGCAACTACAAGAGAATCTAGATAAAGGGTTTATACACCCAGGTTCTTCCCCATGGGGTGCACTAGTCCTCTTCATCAAGAAGAAGGATGGGTCAATGTGCCTTTGCATCGATTATCTTGAGCTCAACAAAATCATGATAAATAACAAGTATACTCTCCCACAAATTGATGACTTGTTCGATCAGATTCATGGAGCACAATACATCTCCAAGGTGGATTTATGGTTGGGATATTATCATGTAAGGGTGAAGAAGGAAGATACCCCCAAGACTATGTTTCATACAAGATACGGGCACTATGAATTCATAGTAATGCCTTTTGGACTCACTAATGCTCCAGAAATCTTCATGGGCTTGATGAATAGAGTCTTTCGATATTACCTCAACAAATTTGTGTAAGTCTTTATAGATGATATTCAGATATACTCCAAAACCATGGAGGATGATGACGAGCATCTGAGAATTGTACTAGAAACATTGCGGAAGGAGAAGCTCTATGAAAAGTACAGTAAGTGTGAGTCCTAGTTGAAGGAGGTCTTATTCTTGGGACATATCATCACAAGTAATGGGATATCTGTGGATCCCTCTAAAAGAGATGCAATTGAGGGATGTCTGAGGACATCATCGGTAACAGATATCCATAGCTTCTTGGGGTTAGCTGGATATTATCAACAATTTGTGAAAAATTTATCAGGATTTTCCAACCCTCATACCAAGCTAACTCAGAAGGGAGCGAAGTTTTCTTGGAGTAATGAATGTGAAGAAAGCTTCAAGGATATGAAAAGGATGATTATCACTGTGCCCATGCTCACTTTATCCACAAGTGGATAACTTTTTGAGGTATTCAGTGATGCTTCGAAGAAGGTCCTGGGGTGTTTGTTGATGCAAAATGACAACGTCATTGCCTATTCTTCAAGGAAATTGAATGTACATGAACAAAAATATCCAAAAAATGACCTCGAGTTGGCTGCAGTGATCTTCACTTTGAAAGTTTGGTGGAACTATCTCTTTGGGGAGAAGTGTGAAATATATATGGACCAAAAAAACCTCAAGTATATATTCACACAAAAAGAGTTGATCATGCGCCAACAATGATGGTTAGAGCTAATCAATGACTATGACTCCTCAATCCATTACCACCTGGGGAAAGAGAACAAGGTGACAAATTCCGTATGTAGAAAGGGCCCAACGATTCTATCATTGAAGATAATTGAAAAGGATCCAATCTTCTTATATTTGATGAAGATGTACATGGGAATCATAAATAAGGGAACATCATCAATACTTTCACAAATGATTTCTCAACCGTCACTTTTGGGAAGGTTAAAGGATGATAAAAATTATGATGTGGGAATTCAGGAAAAAGTGGAATCTATTGGAATAGGGAAATCCTCAATGTTTATTGTTAATGAAGAAGGAATTGTGATATTTGGGAAAGGACTACGTGTTCAATCAAGTCTGGAGCTGAAGAAGGATCTTTTGGAGGATGCAGATAGTTCAAATTTCTCTATTCACGCAGGAAACACAAAGATGTATCAAGATCTCTAAGAGCATTATTTGTGGGATAATATGGAGAAGGAGATCACTGAATATGCATCAAAGTGCCTGGTGAGTCATCAAGTGAAGGAAGAGAGGAAAAAGACTAAGGGGATGATGAAACCATTGCCCATACCAGAATGGAAATGGTAGAACATCAACATGGACTTTGTCACCAGACATCCAAAGACATCCAATGGAAACAATGCAATCTGGGTTTTTGTGGATCATCTTACAAAGGAAGAACACTTCATTTATATTCAGGAGGATTTCTCATTGGATCAACTGGCACAGATTTATATTAGGGAAGTGGTAAGGTTGCATGGATTGCCACTATCTATTATGTCTGATCGAGATCCAAGATTCATCTCTTTGTTTTGGAAGATTCTTCCACATGCTCTGAATACTGAACTGAACATCAGTACGGCTTATCATTCTCCAACTGATGGCCAATTCGAGTGGACTATCCAAACACTTGAGGACATGTTGAGAGAATGATCAATGGACATTAAAGGAGGATGGGATCAACATCTTCCTCTAGTTGATTTCTCTTATAAAAACAGTTTCCACTTGAGCATCCAAATGGCACTCTATGAAGCCCTTTGTTGGAAAATGTGCAGAACACCGGCGTGTTGGGATGAGGTCAGTAAGGGTATTCTTCTTGGACCAGAAATGGTTGATGAAATGGTGGAGAAGGTGAAACCCATTCAGCAGCATATCAAGGAATCCCAGAGTCGATATAATAGTTATGCAGATAACCATCGAAAAGACCTTGAGATTAAAGTTGGAGACATTATATTTCTATGCATATCTCTGTGGAAGAAGGTCATGAGGTTTGGAAGGAAAGGGAAGTTAAGTCCAAGGTACATTAGCCCCTTCGAGATTCTTGATCATGTCGGGATGTGGCCTATCGAGTAGCACTTCCACCTACCGTGGGCAAAGTACATGATGTCTTTTATGTGTCTCTCTTAAGGAAGTACATAACAGATACTTCACATGTAATCTCTTCAGAGGTGGTACAGTTAGAGGATGATCTTTCTTATATGGAGAAACTAGTGAAGATCTTATATCGTAGATAAAAATTTCTACGAAATAAGGTGATACCCCTCGTCAAGGTGTAGTGGAAAAAAAACATGATTGAAGAAGCGACGTGGGAATTGGAGGAAATGATGTAGTAGAGTTACCCACATCTGTTTTAGTGTGGGAAAAGAAAATTTCAAGGGCGGGAGTTTTTAAGGGGGGAAGACTGTAATGGCCCAAACCTTTATTAATGAAAATCCCTCTTAATCTAATTAAAGGTCTCTTTATGTAAAATGTTTATATAAAATTTCAACTTCATTTGTTATATGTTTTTTTGTTTTTAAAATACTATATATAATTTTAATAGTTTCTAATATGGCCATTGAATAGTGATCACATGATTAGTATAAATATAGTTCTTTAAAGAATCCAATTTATTTAGAAAAAGGAAGCAATGGCCTCACCCAGTAGACGTTCCCCATACGGAGCCCATTTGTCAGAGCTCAAAAAATAGGTGGAGTTGCGGGCTTCACTCTTCACCAAGCCCAATATGAGCTTCAACGGGTTAAGCTCAAGAGGGACCTCCTACGAGAGAAGTGGAGGTTTATAGAGATTACCACCCGAGCAATGTTTTCTGATCCACCCCAAGAGTCTATCACCATCACACATCTTACTCTCCAGTCTTATGCAGGTGTTATAAGGTGTTATGTAACAAGACCATATCACTATGGCTATGTAAATTATTTTTTTATATAATAATGAATATACTTTCATTTTATTATTTTTACCTTGTAAATAGTTTTTAAAGCACAAATAGTATTTTTAGTTAATGTTCAACTATGAAATCTATTTTTATGAATGAATGAATTTTTGAATTAAATAAAATTTTAATAAAAAATTATTATTATTATGAAATTATTTTTTATTAAATATAAATGATCTTATAATTTTATGAATGCAATTGTAATATTTAGTAAGGTTTCGAAGCCATTTATGTCAAAACCCATGATTTTTCAATGAATGTCGGTTTTTATATTAAAAGTGAAAATTAAAATATTTAGAAAAATATATAGATAAAATTAATATTTTTTCTGGAATCAGGACGTCAAAATTATCCAATGGTGAATTTTTCTTAACTTTCTAAGACAGTCAAATTTTTGGGTAAAAATTAAATACCATTTAAATATATAATGTGTTTTATGACATCATAATGTCCCAATAGTGATGTAATAAAATATTATAATCCTTATGCTCGGAAAATATATGTTATACCATTATTATAATGTGATTTTGGGTTTATTTGGATTATTTTACAAAGCATTAATGGACACTTCAAGACTTGTTAAACATCAAGTCTTTTTAAATTGTTTTCCTTGGGAGTGTGACTCACCTCCACATAAGAAACCCGATTATTTTAAGAATTTTGGAATTTGTTCTTATAAAATATTTTTTTTCACTTCCCTTTTCCAAAACCCATTGGAAAAAACCATGGGATGGTTTGTGGTTTGGATTACATTAATGTGTGGTGTCCCAAACCTAAATAATAAAGAAATATCTCACCTTTCCTATATAGACCCACCCACGCTCCCATTTTCACCGCACTCAAATACATTAGAGTTCATAAAAAATCTACCATAATATCTTTAGAATCCTCCCAAGGTTCTCCAGGAACCCATGAATCCTCTCTCAAGCTCTCTCAAGCCTTTGGAAGCACACTTCCATGTAAGGGTTTTTTCTTCATTTCTCATTTTGACCAATATTCATTAAATTGTTATGACCTTTTAATTTCAATTATAAATGTTGGGGTATGGTTTCTAACATCCCCCATAATTACCTCTTTATTTTTGAATGATGGGATACCCCTTTCTCTCTCATTAAATTCCTCCTACGTACATCCGTTTCTATGCCGAAATTCCAAATGGAATTTCTCTCTCCCCTTTTACATTCAAGAAATTCTTTTGTATCATGAATCTAGATTCTATTAAAATTGTTGGGACATATATCTATGTGGCCCCCTTACTGTCCATTTCATGTACAGATGATGATAAACCAATTTATCTTCCATCAACCATTTTTATGAATTCTTACGCCACACCGTTACGCTGCCGAAATTGCACTGATTTTCCAAGCCAATGTCATTGTGTAGTGAATTCCATGCCCATTTCTTTATCAGGGGTATTCACCTTTATGCACATTTACTTATTTATTATAAAGTTTCGTGTATAAATTCATAATTCCTTTATTGTGTAATAAATTATTATGTTTTATGAATCCATGTTATATGATCCATATGGCACACTTATGCATGAAATGAAATGTTTTTGGAAGGGTGCACCCTTATTGCACTCCAATGCATTAGGTTAAGAATAGTATAATGATACATCATGTGCAATGGGTTTTTACTCATTCTAATTAATATTTAATGTGGTTTTACTCGTGCTTCATGTGCAATGAGTATTTACTCTTGCTTCATGTGCAATGAGACTTGGCTCATGCTAATTCCGTGTTAAGTGTAGTTGCCACATTTCCATGTTATGATTATCATGCTTTGTCATGCCTTTATGTTTATGACTATATTGTGAAATAATGATATTCATATTTTATAACATGTATTTTATTACTCACGTTACTCCATGTTAATTCCTTTACTGGGCTTTATATCTCTCCTTTTTCTTATGCATGTCCTCGGGTTATCCCATGCAATGCTAAATATTAGAGAATGTAGGGGTCATGTAAAGGAAGTTTCCAATAAAGATGTTTAATTTCATATCTTAATTTGTTCTGTAAGGATCCTAAGCCCCAAATACACTATACCTCTCTATATTCTATATTGTGTCAAGTGAATTTTATGTAAAAAATTATGTTTAATTTTGTAATAAAAGATCAGGGTTGTCATAGTTGGTATTAGAGGATAAGTTTAGTTATTTCTGGGATTAGGATTAGAAAACCCTAGTGAAGCTTTAGAGACAAGACTATGTATATTAAAAGAACCCCTATGTTTCGGTGAGTATTGAGTAAGTGGTTTATCAAACAAATACATCCCTATCTGGATACGAGTAGGTAGAGGCGGCTCTAGAACATATGTATCGTAGGGGTAAAACCCGAAAACACTGCTTTGAGCTAGACTTGAACGAGAACTGGGGCATAACAACGGGCTTTGCTTCAATCTTGGTTATGAAACTCCCAAGGGATATGCTTTGGTAAATTCACAATATTTGTATAAACCATTATTAAGGGAAAAAATTCCATAAGAATATATGTTAGAATGTATATCATCGAAAACATAGAGTCAAGCCAATAGATTCATATTTTATGCAAATAAATTTTTTTATAAGTCATTAGTTTTTAACTTGTATTACCCTTTATGTGTTACTCTTAACTTTCCTTTTAATCCGGACAATGGTCGGTAATAGAAGGACTCGGGCTAACAACTGATGTGAAGATCAATGTGATGACTGTACTAATGAGATGCACAATCCAATGGGAGCGGTAATTGCGAACATTGTCATGATTCTCTCTCAGAAAACTCAAGATTTGAATAGAAACATGGTTCAAGAGGAACGTTCAACCCCCCCCCCCCCCACAAGAAAGAAAAAGTCGCTATCAAGAGATTCATGAGACAAAGGCCTCCTACTTTTAATGGATCATTTGATCCCTCAATCACTGAACAATTGAACAACTCCATTGAAAATATCTACTCTATACATCAATGGTCAAGACAAGAGAACGTTATCTTGGATGATTATTGTATGGAGTGTGAATCTGATCAATGGTGGACACTGATCAAGAATATGAAGCTTGAGGAGGAGATCAAGCCATTGTAATGGAAGTATTTCTTGAAGATGTTTTCGATAAATATTTTCTACGCACCCACTCGCTTAATATGGAAAGGGACTTCCTTTAACTCAAGCAAAAAGATGAAAAATATATTAAAGCATATGAGGAAAACTTAACAAGGCTTTCATGATATGATTCCGGGTTCATTACCCATGAATTCAAGTTTTTCCACTTATTTGGTGGGATAAAACCTAGCCTGCAGAAAGCACTAGCAATTTGTGACTTGGAAAACAATGAGGAAATTGTTTGATGTGACTTCAAGGTTGAAATGGAGATCGTAGAATCTCAGGCGTATCAGGGGGATAAGAAGAGTAAGGTGGACTTCAATTCTGGTTGTCCGATGGGTAAATACAACGGTGCTAAGAAGATCCATCACCCCACTTTCCAAAGGTGTGGAAAGAAGAACCCTGGAAATTTCCTGAAGGGGATGAGGAAATGCTTTAGGTGTAGAAGAGAAGGGAACCCGACTGTTAATTTTCGGTAAGAAAAACTTGTGGCTATAGTTGAGGAGAGGAACACTCTATTCGATCCTCAATGCATTGTTCATTACTATAACTACAAAGAATCAGGGCATCTTGAAAATTTGTTCCCTAAGCCAAGGGTTTTTGGAGGCAACCAACAACATCCAAGGCAGCAAGGGTGAGCTTTTTCCATCACTACTACCGAAGTGAACCCCATCAATGAAGTGGTGATAGGTAAGCTAGTTATTTATTCAATACTAGCGAACATACTTTTTGATTCATGTTATACACATTATTTTATATCTCTAATGTTGAGTAGAACAATCCCATCACCACTAAAAATCATGGAAATGAAGATGTCAGTGAGTACAGAAAGTGGGGAAATAATTTCATCCCATAAATATAACTCCTCCCATGTCATAATCTATGGATTAAACTTCCCGATGAACCTCTTCATACTACTTATAGTGGAATTTGATTCAATTCTCATCATGGATTGGCTTTCCTTATATAGAGCCAACATAACATTCTGTGCGAGGGAAATCACTCTCCATGTGGAGAATCGACCCCCGATTCTTTACAAGTGCAAGGAGGAAGATGAATCTTCATTATCTCCATCATCTCGAGCATCGATATTACTACCCATTGAGCATGTGTATCTGGCTCATATGATTGAGTCTAAAGAGGAAACCATCCTAGAGTACATTCCAATTTCAAGGGAATTCGTTGATGTGTTTCCCGAGGAATTTCATGGTCTTTCTCCTAGAAGATATGTTGAATTCTCAATTGAACATATACCTAGGTGTTACGAATATCCATGTATCCATACAGAATGACTATTTTGGTGCTTCAGGAGCTAAAGAAACAACTACAGGAGAATCTGGATAAAGGGTTTATTCACCCAAGAGCTTCACGATGGGGTTCACCAATCATCTTCTCCATGAAGAAGGATGGGTCAATGCGCCTTTTCATCGATTATTGTGAGATAAAAAAATTAACGATAAAGAACAAGTATCCTCTCCCACTAATTGATGACTTTTTCGATCAGTTGTGTGGATCACAATACTTCTCCAAGGTGTATTTTTAGTCGGGATGTTATCATGTAAGGGTGAAGAAGGAAGATATCCCCAAGAATGCTTTTCGTACAAGATACGGGCATGATGAATTCATAGTAATGCCATTCAGAATAAGTAATGCTCTGGAAATCATCATATAATTGATGAATAGAGTCTTTAGAGATTACCTCAACAAATTTTTGGTAGTCCTTATAGATGATATTCTAATATACTATAAAACCAAGGAGGATCATGAGGAGCATCTGAGAACTGTACAAGAGACCTTGCAGAAGGAGAGGCTCTATGAAAAGTACAATAAGTGTGAGTTCTGTTTGAAGGAGGTCTCATTATTGGGCCATATCATCACAAGCAATGGGATATCTATGGATCCCACCAAAATAGATGCAATTTAGGTATGGATGAGGACAACATTAGTAATGGATATTCGTAGCTTCTTGGGGTTAGCTAGATATTATTGAAGATTTGTGAGAAATTTATTGATATTGTCCAACCCTCTTACCAATCTAACTCAAAAGGAGTAAAGTTTTCAGGGAGTAAAGAACGCGAAGAATGCTTTAAGGATCAGAAAAGAAGGCTTATCACTACACTCATGCTCAATTTATGCATAGTTGGAGAACTTTTTGTGGTATTTAGTGATGCTTCGAAGATGGGCCTGGGATGTGTGTTGATGAAAAATGAAAAATTCATTGCATGTGATTCAAGGAAATTGAAAGATCATGAACAGAACTATCCACACATGACCTTGAGATGGATGTAGTGATATTCTCTTGGAAAGTTTGGTGGTACTATCTCTTTGGGGAGAAGTGTGAAATATATACGACCCACAAAAGCCTCAAGTATAAATTCACAGAAAAAGAGTTGAACATTCTCCAATGAAGATGGTTAGCGATGATCAAAGAATATTTCGGCCCAATCCATTACCACCCTGGGAAGGTGAACAAGGTGGAAGATGCCCTAAGTAGAAATGAAATAGTGATTCTGTCATTGATGAGAATTAAAAAGGATCCAATCTTCTTATATTTGATGAATATGGACATGGGAATCATAAAGAATTGAAAATCATCGATCCTTTCACAAATTATTGCAGAACCTTCACCTTTTGAATGGATAAAGGATGCTAAAAAAGATGATGAGGGAATTTAGGAAAAAGGGGAAGCTATTAGAAAAGAGAAATCCTCGGAGTTTATTGTTAATAAAGAATTAATTGTGAGGTTTGGGAAAAGACTATGTGTTCCATCAAGTCCGGAGCTGAAGAAGGAACTTTTTGATGATGCACATAGTTCAAATTTCTCTATTCACCTAGGAAACCAAAATATGTATCAAGATCTCCTAGAGCATTATTGGTGAGATTATATGATGACAGAGATCACTAAATATACATCAAAGTGCCTGGTGTGTCAGCATGTGAAGGTAGTGAGGAAGAATTCTAAGGGGATGATGAAACCATTGCCCATACAAGAATGGAAATGAGAGAGCATCACCATGGACTTTTTCACTGGACATCTGAAGACATCCAATGGCAACAATGAAATCTGGGTTATTGTGGATTATCTTACAAAGGATACACAGTTCATTTCTATTCAGGAGGATTTCTCATTGGATCAACTAGAACGAATATATATTAGGGAAGTGGTAAGGCTGCATGGAGTACCACTATCTATTGTGTCTGATCGAGATCCAAGATTCACCTCTATGTTTTGGAAGAGTCTTCAACATGCTCTAAATTTTCTACTGAACTTCAATACAGCTTATCATCCTGAAATTGATAGCCAATCCAAGCGGACTATCCAAAAACTTGAGGACATGTTGAGAGCTTTCTCAATGGACGTTAAAGGAGGATGGGATCAATATCTTCCTCATGTTGAGTTCTCTTATAATAACAGTTTCCACTCTAGCATCCAAATGGCACCATATGAAGCCCTTAATTTGAAAAGGTGCAGAACAAAGGTGTGTTGGGATGAGGTTAGTGAGTGTAAACTTCTTGGACCAGAAATGGTCGACAAAATGGTGGAGAAGGTGAAAACCATTCAGCTGCATATCAAGGAATCCCAGAGTCAATAGAAGAGTTATACAGAAAACTGTCGATGAGACCTTGTGTTTAAAGTTGGATACATGGTATTTCTATGCATATCTCTATGGAAGAAGTTACTGAGGTTTGGAAGGAAAGGGATGTTAAGTCCAAGGTACATTGGCCCCTTCAAGATTCTTAATCATGTTAGGGCAGTGGCCTATCGACTAGCACTTCCATCTACCATGGACAAAGTACATGATGTCTTTCATGTATCCCTCTTAATGAATTATAGACCCGACCCTCCACATGTACTCTCTTCAGTGGTGGTACAGTTAGAGTATGAAATTTCTTATGAGGAGCAACCAGTGAAGATATTAGAATGTAGAGAAAACGTACTACGAAATATGACAATGCCCCTAGTCAAGGTGTTGTGGAGAAACCAAAAGTTTGAATAAGCAACGTGGGAATCGAAAGAAGTGATAATTAATAGTTACCCACATCTGTTTTAGTGTGGTAAAAGAAAATTTAGAGGGTGAAACTTTTTAAAGGGTTGATTGTAACGACCCAAACATTCATTAATCGAAATCCCTCTTGATCAGATTAAATGTACCTTTATGTAAAATGTTTATATAAAATTTCATCTTCTTTGGTTATATGTTTTTAGATTTTAAAAGAATGTTATAAATTGTGACAGTTTCTAATATGGCCATTGAATAGTGATCACATGATTTGTATAAATATTTGTCTTTAACGAATCCAATTTACTCAGAAAAAGGAAGCAACGACCTCATCCAGTAAATGTGACCCATACAAAGCCCATTTGTTGGAGCTCAGACAAGAGGTGGCATCATTGGGCTTCACTCTTGACCTAGCCCAAGCTAAGCCTCAACAGGTTAAGCTCAAGTGGGACCGCCTACAAGATAAGTGGAAGTTGATAGATATTACCAGACGAGCAATGTTATCTAATCCACCCCAAGAGTCTCTCACCATCGCACACCTTACTATTTGGTCTTATGTGAGTGTTTTAAGGGGTTATGTAACATTAACATAGAAATATGGTTATGTACATTAATTTTTGTATATAATAATGAATATAATTTCATTTTATTTGTGTTACCTTGTAAATAGTTTTTAAAGAACAAATAGCATTTTTAGTTAATGTTCAACTAAAAAATATATTTTGATGAATTAATGGATTTTTTAATTAAATAATATTTTAATAAAATATTATTATTATAATTAAATTATTTTTTATTAAATATTAATGATTGTATAATTTTATGAATGCAATTGAAATTTTTATTAAGGGTTGAAAACCATTTTTGTCAAAACCCATGAATTTTTTATAAATGTTGGTTTGTATTTTAAAGGTGAAAATTAAAATATTTAGAAAATTATTTAGATAAAATGAATAATATTTCTAGAATCAGGATGTTGAAATTATTCAACATTGAATTTTACATCGTTTTCTGAGACAGTCAAATTTTTGAGTAAAAAGTAAATACTGTTTAAATATATAATCTGATTTATGATATCATAATGACCCAATAGTGATGTAATAAAATAATAAAAGACTTAGTCCAGACAATATATGTTTTACCATTAACATAATATGATTTTGGGTTTGTTTGACTTATTTTAAAAATCATTAATGGACCCTTCAAGGCTTCTTAAAAATCTTGTCTTTTTAAATTGTTTTCCTTGGGAGTGTGACTCAACTCCACATAAACAACCCCATTATTTTTAGATGTTGTAATTTTTACTTATAAAATATTATTTTAAACTTCATATTTCAAAAATATAGGGGTAAAAACCATGGGGTGGTTTCTGGTTCAGATTAGTTTAATGTGAGGTGTCCCAAACCTAAATAATAAAGAATTCCCTCAACTTTCCTATATAAACGCACCCAAGATCCCACTTTTTCCTCCTTCAAATCCATTGGAGTTCGTCCAAACTCTGACCTAATCTCTCTATAATCCTCCCAAAGTTCCATAAGCTCCCAATAAGCCTCTCTCAAGCCTCTATCAAGCCTTTGGAAGCACACTTCCATGTAAGCGTTTCTTCTTCCTTTCTCATTTTTGTCTAATATTCTTTAAATTGTTATTCCCTTTTAATTTCAATTATAAATGTCAGGGTATGGTTTGTCACCTCCCCCATACTTCCCTATTTATTTTTTAATGATGTTAGACTCCTTTATCTCTCATTAAATTCCTCCCATGTACACCCTTTACTATGCTGAAATTCCGAAAGGAATTTGTCTCTCCTCTTTTACATTCAAGAAATTATTTTGTATCATGACACTAGATTCCATTACAATTATTGGGAAATATATATATATATGATCCCCTTATAGTCTATTTCATGAACATATGATGAGACACACCTTTCTCTCTCATCATCCATTTTTAGGAATTCTTACGTCACACCGTTACGCTGCCGAAATTTCACCAATTTTCCAAGCAAATGTCATTGTGTAGTGAATGCCATGCCCATTTATCTATCAAAGGTATTCAACTTTATGGAAATTTAATTTTTTTATTATAAGGTTTCATGTATGAATTCCACATTAATTTATCGTCTAATAAATTATTATGTTTTATAAATCGATGTTATATGATCTATGTGGCACACTTATGAAGGAAATGAAATGTTTAAGAAGGGTGTGCCAATATAGTGCTCCAATGCATTAGGTTAAAAATAGTATCATGATACGTCATGTGAAATGGGTGTTTAATCATTCTAATTCAAGTGCAATGAGGTTTTACTCATGCTTCATGTGTATTGAGGATTTACTCACGCTCCATGTGCAATGTGCCTTGGCTCATGCTAATTTCTTGTTATGTGTTGTTGCCACATTTGCATGTTATGATTATCATGATTTATCATTCCTTTATGTTTATTCTTCTATTGTGCTCTAATGATATTCCTATTGTATAACATGTATTGTATACCTCATGTTACTCCATTTTTATTCCCTTACTGGGCTTTATAGCACACCCTTTTCTTATGCATGTCCTCAGGTTATCCCATGCAATGCTAAGTACGAGGGAATGTAGTGGTGATGTAAGAGAAGTTTTTAATAATGATGTTGAATTTCATGTTTTAAGTTGTTCTGTAATGATCATAATCCCCAAAGACACTATATCTCTCGAAATTCTATATTGTCTCAAGTGATGTTTATGTAATAAATTATGTTTAATTTTGTAATAAAAGATCAGGGTTGTCATAGTTGGTATCAGAGGATAGGTTTAATTATTTTTGGGATTAGGATAAGAAAACTACAGAGAAGCCTTAGTGACAAGACTATGTATAATAAAAACATCCCTTTGTTATGGTGATTATTGAGTAAGTGGTTCATCAGGAAAATACATCCCTTTCTGGATATGAGCAGGTAGAGGTAGCTCTGGAATAGATGTATCCCAGGGGTAAAACCCGAAAACACTGCTTTGAGCTAGAATCAAATGGGAACTGGTGCATGAAAAAGGGCCTTCCCACACTCTTGGTTATGAAACACTCGAGGGATATGCTTTCCAATGGCTGGTAATAGGAGGACTCGGGCTAACAACTGATGTGATGATCAATGTGATGACTGTACTAATGAGATGCCCAATCCAATGGGAGTAGGATTTGCGAACTTTGTCACGCTTATCTATTAACTATCTCAAACTATGAATAGAAACATGGGTCAAGAGGAATGTTCAACCCCCCCCCACCCCCCAAGAAAGAACAAGTTGCTATCGAGAGATTCATGAGATAAAGGACTCCTACATTTAATGGATAATCTGATCCCTCAATCGCTAATCAATGGATCAACTGCATTGAAAAGATCTTCTCCATCCTTTAATGTTCTGAACAAGAGAATATTCTCATGGTAGCTTAATGTATGGAGGGTTAAGTTGATCAATGGTGGACGTTGATCGAAAATACAAAGCCTGAAGAGGAGATCGAGGTGTTGGAATGGAAGGAATTTCGGAAGCTATTTATCGATAAATATTTTCCACACACCCTCCGGCTTAAGATGGAAAGGGACTTCCTTTCCCTCTAGAAAAATGATAACGAATCTGTTGGAGCGTATGAGGAAAACATTACAAGGATTGCATGATATTCTTCTGGCTTTGTCGTTACCCCCGAATGCATGTTTGACGGCTTCTGGGGTGGGATAAAACCTAGCCTGTAGAAAGCACTAGCAATCCGGGACTTCAACAGCTATGATGAAATTTTCCGATGAGCCATCATGGTTGAAATGGAGATCACATAATCTCAGGTGTATCATGGGGATAATAAGTGTAAGGTGAACTTCAAAGCTGGTGGTCTGATGGATAAATCCAATAGTGCTAAGAAGATCCAGCACCCCACTTGCCAACGGTGCGGAAAGAAGCACCCTGGAAATTTCCTGAAGAGGATGAGGAAATGCTTTAGGTGTGGAAGAGAAGGGCACCTAGCTGTTAATTTTCAACAAGAGACACTAGAAGCTACAAAAGAGGATATGAATACTCCATTCGAACCTCAACATGTTTTTCATTACTACAACTACAAAGAACTAGGACATATTTCAAATCAGTACCCTAAGCCAAGGGTTTTCCGAGGCAACCAACAACCTCCAAGAAAGCAATGGTGAGATTTTTCTATCACAACAGCCGAAGTGAACCCTGACAATGATGTGGTGATAGGTACTCTAGTTATTCGTTCAATAATATAGAATATACTTTTTGATTCAGGTTCTATGCATTATTTTATATCTTTAATGTTCAGTAGAACAATCTCATCACCACAACAAATCATAGAAGTGAAGATGTCGGTGATTACGAAAAATGGGGAATCAGTGCGTCCCATGAATATAACTCCTCCCCTATCATAATATATGGATTAAACTTCCCGTAAAACCTCGTAATAATCCCTCTGGTATGATTTAATGCAATTCTCGACATAGATTGGATTTCCTTATATAGTGCCAACATAAATTTCCATGAGAGGAAAATCATTCTCCATGTTGAGAATCAACCCCTGATTTATTACAAGTGCAAGGAGGAAGATGAATCTTCTTTAGATCCACCGTCCCATGTGTGGATATTACTTCCCTATGTGAATGCATATCCGTCTTAGATGATTGAGTCTAAGGAGGAAACCATCCTGGAGGACATGCCTATTTTGAGGGAATTCACTGAAGTGTTTCCCGAGGAATTTCCATGTCTTCCTCCTAGAAGAGATGCTGAATTCTCAATTGAACCTATACCTGGGGTGTTACCAATATCCAAGACTCCATATGGAATGGATTTTTTTGGATATTGAGGAGCTTAAGAAACAACTATAGGGGAATTTTGATTAAGGGTTTATACGCCCAAGTGCTTCACCATAGGGTGCACCAGTCCTCTTCATCAAGAAAAAGGACGGGTCAATACTCCTTTGCATCAATTATCAAGAGATCAAAAAAATTATGATAAAGAACAAGTATCATCTCCCA
Organism: Viscum album; assembly: GCA_963277665.1. Taxonomy (NCBI): domain Eukaryota; kingdom Viridiplantae; phylum Streptophyta; class Magnoliopsida; order Santalales; family Viscaceae; genus Viscum; species Viscum album. The sequence continues at coordinate 281,481,605 of OY728151.1, read as the reverse complement.
CAAATTGATGGGTTGTTCTATCAGCTGTGTGGATCACAATACTTCTCCAAGGTGGATCTGCGGTCGGGATACTATCAAGTAAGGGTGAAGAAGGAAGATATCCCCAAGACTACTTTTTGTACAAGATACAGTCACTATGAATTCATAGTAATCCCATTCAGACTCACTAATGCTCCAGAAATCTTCATGGACTTGATGAATTCAGTCTTTAGAGATTAACTCGACAAATTTGTGGTAGTCTTTAAAGATGATATTTTGATATACTCCAAAAACAAGGAGGATCATGAGGAGAACATGAGAACTATACTAGAGACCTTGCAGAAGGAGAATCTATATGAAAAGTACTACAAGTGTGAGTTATGGTTGAAGCATGTTTCATTATTGGGCCATATCATCACAAGTAATGGGATATCATTGGATCCCTCCAAAATAGATGCAATTGTGGGATGGCCGAGGCCATCATCGGTAATGGATATCTGTAGCTTCTTGTGGTTAGTTGGACATTATCAACAATTTGTGGGAAATTTCTAATGATTTCCCAACCCTCTTATCAAGCTAACTCAGAAGGGAGAAAAGTTTTTTTGAGTGATGAATTTGAAGAAAGCTTCAATGAGTTGAGAAATAGGCTTATCACTACACCCATGCTCACTTTACCTATAAGTGGATAACCTTTTATGGTATTCAGTTATGCTTCGAAGAAAGTCCTGAAATGTGTCTTGATGCAAAATGACAAATTCATTGCCTATGCTTCAAGTGAAGTAAATGTTCATGAATAGAACTATCCAACACATGACCTCAATTTGGATGTAGTGATCTTCTCTTTGAAAATTTGGAGGCACTATCTCTTTGGGGAGAAGTGTGAAATATATACAGACCACAAAAGCCCCAAGTATATATTCACACAAAAAGAGTTGAACATGTGCCGACAAAGATGGTTAGAGCTGATCAAGGACTATGACTGCTCAATCCATTACTACCCAGGGAAAGCAAACAAGGTGGCAGATGCCCTAAGTGGAAAGGTCCCAACAATTATATCATTGATGAGAATTAAAAAGGATCCAATCTTCTTATATTTTATGAAGATGGACATGGGAATCATATAGAAGGGATCCTTATAAATCATTTCACAAAATATTTCTCAACCGTTACTTTTGGAAAGTTTAAAAGATGCTCAAAATGATGATGTGGGAATTCCGGAAAAAGTGGAAGCTATCGGAAAAGGGAAATCCATGGAGTTTAATGTTAATTAAGAAGGAATTGTGAGATTTGGTAAAAGACTATGTGTTCCATCAAGTCCGGAGATAAAGAAGAATCTTTTAGATGATGCACATGGTTTAAATTTCTCTATTCACCCTGGAAACACTCAGACGTATCGAGTAATCCGAGAGCATTATTGGTGGGATAATATGAAGAAGGTGATCGCTGAATATAAATCAAAGTTCCTGGTGTGTCAACGAGTGAAGTTAGAGAGGCAGAAGTCTAAGGGGATTATGCAACCATTTCCCATACTAGAATGGAAATGGTAGAACATCACCATAGACATTGTCACCACACATCTGTAGACATCCAAAGGAAACAATGCAATCTGGGTTTTTGTGGATCGTCTTACAAAGGCTTCACACTTCATTTCTATTTGGGAGGATTTAACATTGGATCAACTGTCACAGATATATATTAGGGATGTTGTATGGATTCATGGAGTACCTCTATCTACTTTCTTTGATCAAGATCCAATATTCACCTCTATGTTTTGGAAGAGTCTTCCACATTCTATGAATACTGAACTGAACTTCAGTACGACTTATCATCCTCAAACTGATGGCCAATCCGATTGTACTATCCAAACACTTGAGAACAAGTTGAGATCATGCTCAATCGACTTTAAAGGAGGATGGGATCAACATCGACCTCTAGTTGAGTTCTATTATAATAATAGTTTCCACTCGAGTATCCAAATGGCACCATATGAATCCCTTTATGGGAAATGGTGCAGAACACTGACTTGTTGGGATGAGGTTAGTGAGCGTAAGCTGCTTGGTCCTGAAATGGTTGAAGAAATGGTTGATAAGGTGAAAACCATTCAGTAGCTTATCAAGCCAACCCAGAGTCGAAAAAAGAGTTATGCAGATAATCGTCGATGAAACCTTGAGTTTAGCATTAGAGACAAGGTATTTCTATGCATGTCTCCTTGGAAGAAGGTCATGAGGTTTAGAAAGAAAGGGAAGTTAAGTCCAAGGTACATCATCCCCTTCAAGATTCTTGATTGTGCTGAGGTTTTGGCCTATCAACTAGCACTTCCACCTACCATGTTCAATGTACAAGATGTCTTTCATGTATCCCTCTTAAGTAATTACATACCAGACCCTTCACGTGTACTCTCTTCATAGGTGGTACAGTTAGAAGATTATCTTTCTTATGAGGAGTAACCTATGAAGATCTTTGATCGTAGAGAAAATGTTCTATGAAATAATACAATGACCCTTGTCATGGAGTTGGGTAGAAACCAAAAGTTTGAGTAAGTGATGTGGGAATTAGAGGAAGTGTTGAAGTAGAGTTACCTGAATATGTTTTAGTGTGGGAAAAGGAAATTTCGAGCGAGAAATTTTTTTAAGGGGGGAAAATTGTAATGGCTCAAACATTCATTAATGGAAATCCATATTGATCTAATTAAATGACTCTTTATGGAAAATGTTTATATAAAATTTCAAATTATATGGTTTTATGTTTTTGGATTTTAAAATTTTGTTAAGAATTGTGATCGTTGCTAATATGGTCATTGAATACTGATCACATGATGAGTATAAATATAGGGCTTTCCCAAATCCAATTTACTCAGACAAAGGAGGTGATTGCCTCATACAGTAGACGTACCCTATAGGAAGCCCATTTTATAGAGCTTGGAAAAGTGGTGGCGTCATGGGGCTTCGCTATTGACCATTCCCAAGTTGAGAATCAACATTTTATGCTCGAGCAGGACCGCCTACGAGAGAAGTGGAAGTTGATAGAGATTACCACCCGAGCAATGTTATCTGAGCCACCCCAAGAGTCTGTCACCATCGAACACCTTACTCTTTGGTCTTATGCATGTGTAATAAGGGGATATGTAACAAGTCATTATCACTATAGTTATGTACATTATTCTTGTATATAATAATGAATATACTTTCATTTTTTTATTGTTACCTTGTAAATAGTTTTTAAAGCACAACTAGTATTTTTAGTTAATGTTCAACTAAGAAATCTATTTTGATGAATTATTGGATTTTTGAATTAAATAATATTTTAATAAAATATTATTATTATTATTAAATTATTTTTTATTAAATAGAAATGATCGTATAATTTTATGAATGCAATTGTAATTTTTATTCAGGTTTGAAAGCCATTTTTTTCAAAACCGATGGATTTTTGATAAATGTCGTTTTTTTTAAGAAATAAAATTAACATATTTAGAAAATTATTTAAATAAAATGAATATTATTTCTGGAATCAGGATTTCAATATTATACATAGGTGAATTTTTCATAATTTTTTGAGACAGTCAAATTTTTGGGTAAAAAATAAATACCATTTAAATATATAATGTGTTATATGACATCATAATGACCCAATAGTATTGTAATAAAATACTATAAGCCTTATGTTCGTCCAATATATGTTTTACCATTATAATAATGTAATTTTGGGTTTGTTTGACTTATATTACAAAGCATTAATGGACCCTTCAAGACTTATTGAACATCTTGTTTTTTTAAATTGTTTTCCTTGGGAGTGTGACTCAACTCCACATAAGAAACCCCATTATTTTAAGAAATTCGGAACTTTTCCATATAAAATATTTTTTTCCACTTCCCTTTTCCAAAAACCATGGGCATAAACCATGGGCTGGTTTGTGGTTTGGATTAGTTTAACGTGAGGTTTCCCAAACCAAAATATTAAAGAATTCCCTCACCTTTCCTATATAAACCCACCCAAGATCCCACCTTTTCCTATCTCAGATCCATTAGAGTTCGTTAAACCACTGACCTACTCTCTCTATTATCCTCACAAGGTTCCCCAAGCTCCCAAGAAGCCTCTCTGAAGCCTCTCTCAAGCCTTTAAAAGCCGACATCCATGCAAAGGTATTTTCTTCCTTTATAATTTGTGTCCAGTATTCATTAAATTGTTATTCCCTTTTAATTTCAATTATAAATGTTGGGGTATGGTTTCAAACCTCCCCCATACTTCTCTATTTATGTTTTAATGATGGGCGACAACTTTCTCTCTCATTAAATACCTCCCATGTACACCCGTTACTATGCCGAAATTTTGAAAGAAATTTATCTCTGCTCTTCTACATTCAAACAATTATTTTGTATCATGACTCTAGAATCCATTACAATTGTTGGGTCATATATCTATATGACCCCTTACTTTATATTTCATGTTCATATGATGAGACACCTGTTTCTCTCTCATCAACAATTTTTATAAATTATTACGTCATGCTGTTATGCTTCTGAAATTGCACCGATTTTCCAAGCGAATTTCATTGTGTAGTGAATGCCACACCCATTTCTCTAATAAGGGTATTTCCCATTACGTACATTTACTTATTGATTATAAAGTTTCATATATTAATTCAACATTCATTTATTGTGGAATAAATGATTATGTTTATGAATCCATGTTATATGATCCATGTGGCACACTTATGCATGAAATGAAATATTTAAGAAGGGTGTGCCCTTATAGCGCTGCAACGAATAGGGTTAAGAATAGTATCATGATACGTCATATGGAACAGTTTTTTTCTCATTCTAATTCAAGTTAAATGATGTTTTAATCATTCTTCATGTGTATTGAGGATTTACTCATGCTCCATGTGCAATGAGCCTTGGATCATGCAAATTCCATGTTAAGTGTTGTTTCTACATTTCCATGTTATGATTATCATTATTTATCTTGCCTTTATGTTTATGCTTATATTTTTCTCTAATGATATTCCTATTTTCTAAAATGTTTTTTATTTCTCATGTTACTCTATGTTTATTCCTTTACTGGGCTTTATAGCTCACCCTTTTCTAATGCAAGTCCTCAGGATATCCCATGCAATGCTAAGTACGAGGGAATCAAGTGGTCATGTAAAAGAAGTTTTCAATAAAGATGTTGTATTTCATGTTTTAAGTTGTTATGTAATGATCCTAAGCCCCAAAGATACTAGACCACTCGATCATATATGTTGTATCAAATAATGTATATGTAATAAATTATGTTTAATTGTGTATTAAAATATCAGGGTTGTCATAGATGGTATCAAAGCATAGGTTTAGTTATTTTTGGGATTAGTATTAGAAAACCCTAGTGAAGCCTTAGAGACAAGACTAAGTATAATAAAAACATCCCTATGTTTTTGTGATTATTGAGTAAGTGGTTTATCAAGAAAATAAATCCCTGTATTGATATGAGCAGGAAGAGGCGGCTCTGGCACAGATGTATCCTAGGGGTAAAAGCCAAAAACACCGCTTTGAGAATGAATCGAACAGGAACTAGTGCACGACAACATGCCTTGATGTACTCTTGGTTACGACACTCTAGGGGATATGCTAGTGTAAATTCACAAGCTTAGTATAAATCATTATTAAGGGAAAAAAATCCCTAAGAATATAAGTTATAAACTATATCATGGATAATATAAATTGAAGCAAATAGATTCATATATTAAGGAAATAAAAAATATATATTTAAGTCATTAGTTTTTTCCTTGTATTACCTTTTATGTGTTACCCCTAAATTTCCATTTATTCTAGCCAATGGCCTGTAATAGGAGGGCACAGGCTAACAACTGATGTGAAGATCAGTGTGATGACTGTACTAATGAGAATCCCAATCCAATGGGAGTGAGAATTATGAACTTTGTCATGCATATCTCTCAGCTAACTCATGATTTGAATAGAAACATGGGTCATGAGGAACGTTCAACCCCTCGAAGCGAGTACAAGTTGCTATCGAGAGCATCATGAGACAAATGCCTCCTACTTTTAATGGATCATATGATCCCTCAATCACTAAACAGTGGATAAAATCCATTGAAATGATTTTCTCCACCCATCAATGTTCTGAACAAGAGAAGGTTCTTATGGCTTCTTATCTTTTGGATGGTGAAGCTGATCAATGGTGGACATTCATAAAAAATAAGAAGCCTAAGGAGGAGATCAAGGCATTGGAATGGATGGATTTTCGGAAGATGTTTTTCGATAAATATTTTCCGTGCACCCCTGGGCTTAAGATGGAAATGGACTTCCTTTACCTCATGAAAAAAGATGAAGAATCTGTTAGAGCGTATGAGGAAAACTTCACAAGGCTTTCACGATATGCTTCCAGCTTTGTAGTTACCCCTGAATTCAAGGTTGACAGCTTATTTGGTTGGCTAAAACATAGCCTATAGAAGGCACTGGAAATCCATGACTTCAACAGCTATGAGAAAATTTTCTGATGGTCCCTCAAGGTCGAAATAAAGATCGTATAATCTCAGGGGTATTATGGAGATAAGAAGCATAATGTGGAATTCAATGCTGGTAGTACGATGGATAAATACAACAGTTCTAAGAAGATCCAACACCCCACTTGCCAATGGTGTGGAAAGAAGCACCCTATATAATGCCTGAAGGGTACAAGAAAATGCTTTAGGTGTGGAAGTAAAGGTCACCTGGCTGTTAACTGTCAGCAAGAAAGACCCGTGACTGCAACAGAGGAAAGGAACACTCCATTCGAACCTGAACACATGGTTCATTACTACAACTGCAAAGAACTAGGGAATCTTACAAATCATTTCCCTAAGACAAGGGTTTTCAGAGGCTACCAACAACCTCCATGTTTGCAAGGGTGAGCTTTTTCGATCCCTACTGAAAAAGTGAACCCCGACAATGAAGTCGTTATATGTACACTAGTTATTCATTAAATAATAGTGAACATACTTTTTGAGTCAGGTTCTATACATAATTTTATATCTTGAAAGGCCAGTAGAACAATCCCATCACCACCACAAATCATGGAAGTTAAGATGTCATTGAGTACGAAAAACGGGGAAATCATTGCATCCCATGAATATAACTCATACCCTATCATAATCTGTGGATTAAACTTCCCGAGGAACCTTTTCATAACCCCTCTGGTGGATTTTGATTCAATTCGCAGCATTGATTGGATTTCCTTATATAGAGCCAACATAATGTGCCGTGAGAGGGAAATCACTGTCTATGTGTAGAATCGACCCCTAATTCATTACAAGTGAAAGGAGGAAGATGAATCTTCTTTAGCTCCATCATATCAAGCATTGATATTACTGTCACATGAGAATGTGTATCTGGATTAGATGATTGAGTCTAAGGAGGAAACCATCCTAGAAGACATTCCTATTGTGAAGGAATCCACTGAAGTGTTTCCCGAGTAATTTCCTGGTCTTCCTCCTAGAAGAGATGTTGAATTCTCAATTGAACGTATACTTGTGGAATTACCAATATCCTAGACTCCATATAGAATGGTTGTTTTGAATCTTGAGGATCTAAAGAAACGACTATAGGAGAATCAGGATAATGGGTATATACGCCCAAGTGATTCACCATAGGGTGCACCAGTCCTCTTTGTTGAGAAGAAGGATGGGTCAATGCACCTTTGCATCAATTATTGTTAGCTCAACAAAATCATGATAAAGAACCAGTATCCTCTCCCACGAATTGATGACTAGTTCAATCAGCTAAATGGAGCACAATACTTCTCTAAGGTGGATTTCGGTTGGGATATTATCAATTAAGTGTGAAGAAAGATGATATTCCAAAGACTGCTTTTCGTAGAAGATATGGTCACTATGAATTCATAGTAATGCCTTTTTGACTCACTAATTCTCTATCATTCTTCATGGACGTCATGAATAGAGTCTTTAGAGATTACCTCGACAAATTGGTGGTAGTCTTTATAGATGAAATTCTAATATACTCCAAAACCAAGTAGGATCATGAGGAGCATCATAGAACTGTACTAGAGACCTTGCGGAAGGAGAAGATCAATAAAAAGTACAACAAGTGTGAGTTCTTGTTGAAGGAGGTCTCATTCTTGGGCCATATCATCCCAATTAATGGGATATCGGTGGATCCCTCAAAAACAGATGCAATTGTGGGATGGCCGAGGCCAACATCATTAATGGATATCCATAGCCTCTTCGGGTTAGCTGGATATTATTGATGATTTGTGAGAAATTTATCACGATTTTCCAACCCTTTTACCAAGCTAACTTGGAAGGGGTTAATGTTTTATTGGAGTATTGAATGCGAAGAAAGCTTTAAGGATTAGAAAATGAGGCTTATCACTGCGCATGTTATCACAATACCCACATGTGGAGAACTTTTTTTGGTATTCAGTGATGCTTTGAAGAAGGGTCATGGATGTGTGTTGATGGAAAATCACTATGTCATTGCCTATGCTTCAAGGCAATTGAAATTTCATGAACATAACTATTCAACACATGACCTCAAGTTGGCTGTAGTGATCTTCGCTTTGAAAATTTTTCAGAATTATCTCTTTGGATAGAAGTGTGAAATATATAAGGACCACAAAAGCCTCATGTATATATTCACACAAAAAGAGTTGAACATGCACCAATGAAGATGGTTGGACATGATCAAAGGCTATGATTTCTCAATCCATAACCACCCTGGGAAAGCGAACAAGGTGGAGGATTCCCTATGTTGAAAGGACCCAACAATTATATCATTGATGATAATTAAAAAGGATCCAATCCTCTTAGATTTGATGAAGATGGACATGGGAATCATAATGAATGGCACACAATTAATCCTTTCACATATGATTGATCAACCATCCCTTTTGGGAAGGTTAAAAGATTCTACAAAAGATGATGAGGGAATTCAAGAAAATGTGGATGCTATTGAAAAAGGGAAATCCTCAAAGTTTAATGTTAATGAAGAAGAAATTGTGATATTAGGGAAAAGACTATGTGTTCCATCTAGTCTGGAGATGAAGAAGGAACTTTTGGATGATGCACATAGCTCAAATTTCTCTATTCACCCTGGAAACAAAAAGATGTATCGAGATATCAGAGATAGTTATTGGTGGGATAATATGAAGAAGAAGATTAGTGAATATACATCACGGTGCCTGGTGTGTCAGCAAGTGAAGGCAGAGACATAGAAGTCTAAGGGGATGATGCAACCGTTTCCTATACCAGAATGGAAATGGGAGAACATGACAATAGACTTTCTCACTGGACTTCTGAAGATATCCAATGGAAACAATGCAAAATGTGTTGTTGTGGATCATCTAACAAATGTTGTACAATTCGTTTCTATTTTGGAGTATTTCTCTTTGGATCAACTGGAATAGATATATATCAAAAAAGTGGTAAGGTTGCATGGAATACTACTATCTATTGTGTCCGATCGAGATCCAAGATTCACCTATATGTTTTGGAAGAGTTTTCAACATACTCTGAAAACTAAACTAAACTTCATCACGACCTATCATACTCAAACTGAAGGCCAATCCAAGAGGACTATCCAAACACATGAGGACATGTTGAGTGCATACTCAATGGACATCAAAGAAGGATGGGATAAACATCTTCCTCTGGTTGAGTTCTATTATAATTACAGTTTCCACTCGAGCATCCAAATGGCACTATATGAATCCCTTTATGGGAAAAGGTGCAGAACACTGACGTGTTGGGTTGAGTTCAGTGAGCATAAGCTGCTTGGACTAGAAATGGTCGATGAAATGGTGGAGCAGGTGAAAACCATTCAGAAGTATATTAATACAGCCCAGAGTCAACAGAAGAGTTATGCAGATAACCGTCAACGAGACCATGTAGAGACCCAAAGCTTAACATACATGGACATTACATTACTTTTGCGTAATACTTAGTACATAACAAAAACACAAACAAAAGGACCATAATAGTTTAGTGTCTTTGGAAACTCAGAATATAATCTTCAAATCGTGGTGAAAGATCTCCAACATCTCCCATAAAGATCTCCCACTTTTTGTTTCCTTACCTAAAACCTTTCTTTTGATCTTGGGGGAAAAGAAAACATAAAAAGGGTGAGCTCAAATTCTTAGTAAGGGTATGCATGGATAAAATAAAACATACCATATTCATTTGAACTTAAAAATATGAACATAATGTTTAAATATCAAAATCTTGAGCAACGACATACAACATAGAAGTACATAAGGCATAGATCATAATGGAACATAAACCATGATAAAATAGCATGGGAATAAAACATTTAATTGTGGCATCCATTAAGAACATGTAATGATTTCCATAGTAGCCAAGGCATTGCTGCCAAGACCATCTTAGTGGACAAAGTCCCATTCTGAATCGAGTTCACTCCCCGTTTCAGTCCTGTAACACTGAACCAGATTAACTTACTATTACATACATGTCTATCTCATGAGATATAAAATCTTTACCCGATGCATTGGAGGGATATATAGGTCCCACCCATCTCATAATGAAATCATTCTTACTCGTGCCACAAATAAACATACATCATTCATAATAACCCAACGAATAAAATGGGTGTCATAAACATCATCCCATCATCACATAATCCATATAAAAGAAATGGATATCATTTCAAAATAAGAAAATTGAAACCATGTAAATCATAGAGACATTATACTTGAAACATACACATTTTAAATAATGTCATCTTAGATGAAAAAATGGTTTTGATAAAACACTTGAAATGAATTCTTGAGTAAAATATCTGTTCTTCTTCAAAATCAATTTCTTTTCACAAAAGGTCATGTAATTTTAAAATAAAAGGATTTTGTTGAAAATAGTCATGAAATATTTTGGAGGAAGCTTCATGAATATAAGGCTTTATAAAATAGTAAAAATCCTTTCATGCGGTATAAGTTAAAAAAACGTTCTCCTCTTACATTTGTCGGAAAAGTCAAAAAGTGCCTCGTATGTAATCAAAATAAATATTCCATACATACCATGTAGTAAAATTTAAAATGGGTAAAAAGGAAATTAAAAATACATAAAAACACTTTTAGAAAACATGGACATGGATGATAACAATCACCCTAGTAAATACTTACGAATAAGCAATCTCGGATAAAAATGAGATTTGCAAAATTATCCTTTACCTTAGGTCCGATATGCTTCGTACATATTTGAACCTCTTGTAAAATGATTTAAATAATGTTATTGACTTATTAAAGAATCATATTCATTGTTATGATATCATATATGTTTCACTTATGACTTTATATTACCCGTTCTTTTGTAAATTCCATGTTAAAGCAGCATTTTGTGTAAAATCATTTTATTTATCGTATGTGTTTCGACTTGTCGTTCTTGATATTATTACTTATATCATGATTTAAATAATTCCAGAATTTAAAACATGATTTATATATAATATATATTCATCATTTACATATATATTATACATCGATAAAAGGAATGAAATACACCGTTCATGGAGATAGTAGGCCGTAGTACGCATGAACGCTATATTCGTTTCTCTTTTGAATTGAATGGAAAAGTAAATTATATATATATATATATATATAAATACAGTATCATTATTATGTCATATATTTCATTATTATTCATTATATATACTTTATAATCATTCATGAATGGTTTACATGGAGAGTGAATCTCATCGTGGCGTGGAGACGGTAGTCCGTACGTATGCACGAGTGATGATATCACTCCCAAGATCATGGAATTGTATTAGAGTGTATGTATAATATTTCAGAATCAATATCACTTTATAATAATCATATATAGTTATTTATTTGAACCATTATACCCATCCAAGTAAGGTGGTGATGGAAAATAGATTACACCACGGCGTGGAGACGATATTTCGTACGTACGCACGTGTGGTGATTTCATTTTCCGTAGGATGGATAGATGGGGAAATAGGGTTGTTTCATAATTATAATAACATATTAGTATATTAGTGATACTGATGTTATTACTTCATAATGAAACAACCTAAGAAGAAGAAGTGGAAGAAAAAATAAAGTTGAATGAATCGGTAACGGACATTACCTCTTCTTTGAAGCGCCTCTTTGAGTCCTCCTCTTAGGGAACTAAAATTGGTCTTTGATGAAGACCAGGACATCTATAATGTTTATAGGGAAGGGGAGAAGAGAATTTGGTAGGGTTTGGCTGAGCATGAAGGCTCAAAATGGTGTGAGGAAGTGATGGAGGAGGTGCCCTTTTATAAGGGAGGAGAGGGGCACCTTTCGAATAACTAAAACTATTATTTTATTATAAATCCAAATTCGGCTTTAGATAGCTCAGAATTGATTTATTTCGAAGATATGGTGGGGATGGGTCTAAATACTATCATCCAATTGAATTTAGACAAGTTTAGGTTCCTATTGTAACCTTATCATTTTGATTTAACATTAAGTTAGATAATTTTACTTTTACTGTGTCTTTTTGTGTTCTTACACTATAAGGTTAATAAACCTACTATGAAAAGCAAAACGAACCCCAAGTTGTTTATTATTAATACATATAACCTTATCTAATTCATTTGGCCGATCCTTAGATTTTTAGGAATAAAATAATAATTAATAATATAATATTTGTTTTAAAAACTATTTTATGTCAATTTTGACACTATGTAGTAATTGATTTTTGTGAAAATCATACCAGAATGATTAATTCTAAAAAAGTTAATTAAATCAATAAGAACATGTCATATTAACCTATAAAATTAGTGGAATTCATAAAAAGTCTCAAATTATATTTATTTGGGTATTTATAACATCAATTATGTCAATATTTCATTAATAAGATAATTACTGCATCATCATTTTATCATAAATAAATTAACTTATTTAAAGTCTAAAAATTACAAATAAAAACTAATTATATAGGAAAGCTTTTTAGATTTCTAATGAATATTTATAGTAGAATTTATCTTATGTATAACCCTATATTAAAAATTATATACTTATTAAACTTTGATTTTAATTATTTCAACCCTTCTTTAAATAAATTAATAATAAATGTCCTAATCTAATCTAAGTGGTCCTAAATGGTCATATGTTATTCCTAAGGTTGTTTTTAGTTGAATTAGCCTTATCCAATATAATTAGGACATGTTTTAGGGTAATAATAATATCATTTTTACCCTTAACTACCCTATTTATTTTTAACCGTGGTAAAAAAAGTAAAAAGTTACTATTCACCAAATATTATTTTCATGTCATTGAACCACATTTTAGTCCTTGATATTAACCATGTCTCTCGGATTTTCGAAATTCTACTCACCGAAGCGGAAAATACGTTTTATGAAAAATTCAGTTTTTTTAACTACCACTAAGTGGTTTCAGTATTCATCAAAAAATGAAAGTTTCCAGAAAAATACCAAAAATTAAGCCTAAGCTATATTTGATATTATGAATTAAAAAATGATGAATATTTTACCAAATTAAAAACATATCAGTTGCATTAATTAACTTAAAAATTAATTCCCGTCGTCAAAACAAATAGCGTGTTCTTATGAGATAATAAGTATCAAAAGATTAACACTTGTTTATGTCTGGTTTAAATGTGAAATTACATCCAATGACCAAAATTGTATTAAATTTTAAAAATATATTCTAAATATACTTTAAAACCACTAAAATAAATAATTTATCACTGTTAATTATTTCGATTAAAAAAGTTGTTTTTAATTAAAATTTAGCAATTTTCACTATTCATCAGAATATGAAAGTTATCTGAAAAGTTTCAAAATTTCACACTAAGCTAATTTTGATATTTAGAATAGAAAAATGAAGTCCATTTTGAAATTTTTTTTTACAAAAGTTCAAAAAGTGGTTATTACTATTCATAACGGCTAGTTTTAATAATATTTTAATAACATATCGTAGTTTAGTGAAACTCGGTATTGCGTACTACACACGCTATCGAGGAAGGTCGTGATTTTGTGTAATGAAAGGAAAGTCAAGGATACGTGTTGTGCAAGTTCATTTTGGTGTAGCGTACAACACAAGACATTAATGAAATTAAAAGGAACATTTTTCATAAAATCTCGGGGTGTTACATTCTACCCCCCTTAAAATGAATTTCGCCATCGAAATTCATCGGGGTTATAAATGGTTTACTACTCGAAAGTTTCTTTAATAGAATCCCACATTGTAAAAAGGAATACCAAAACCAATCTTTAAAAACAAAGAATGAAACGTAACGGTTACCCAAATAAACTAATCACTGGGTTTCCACATAGGTGAAAATATGGATATGGAACAGAAATCTAACCATCATGTTCTGATGGAGAGTGGTAGAGAGCATGGCTATGGAAAATCCAGCAATCACAAAGCCATAAATTTGTGACGATCTAAGGTACCATCTGATTCATCAGATATAAGAGAACTAGGACAACATTTATGGTTTTCACAATCATTTCCCTAAATTTGATGAAATTGGAATTAGAAGAAATACTTTCATGATTTGGGTATAGTCTCACCGTTGGTCATTCTTTGGAAAATTTCCACTTCATCTCTTAATGAAATGAAATTGAATTTGTCATTAGTGATGTGTTAGCAGATCATGTGATAGAATGATGGGTCATTCCATCTGTCTCAAACAAAAGGTTAGAAAAGTTATCAAAAAATACATTAGTCCATCTATAGTGAGATTAATAATATATGGTTCCTAAAATGGACTTAATCTTCATATATCATACTTATTAATAGAATAAAACTAGTTTCTACTAAACAAGGACTTCCTGTAGGCTAGTGGTAGGCGATAAAGGCTAGTCGCACTTTGTTTGTGGGTTCGATTCCCACAGCCTTGTCCGACGCGATGGGCTGTCGCCCATCCTGTAGGTTGTCCTTTTTCTAAAACTACATTACTATAACATCCCATAAATAATATCGAAAAATGTTCTATCCTTAAACAATACTAACTTATGTCCAACACATTCCATTCAAATCTTTAGGCTTATCCATAATATTGCAGTCCATTGTCATATTATAGTGAAAACAATTACCAGAGATTTCATATAACAAGCATGTTAATACCATCGTTGATCCCCATATATCATAAGATATTTCTTTTTGGTCACATTCCAAACGTTCAAAGGCCTTAATCATGTATTCTTTTGAAAAAATGAATACCCATTGAACCTTAGTGAAAAAATGAGTGCTGTCAAAAGTTAACTCTTTCCACATACCAAAACCCCAAAATTCTATATACTCAAACCATGATATATCTATTTCCTTATATCCATCATGAGTTCATGAATACTATCAAACATTTAATTTTCTCTTTATCCCTTCATTATGCGCAAATCATCTACTTTCCGAAAATATCTGAATAACCTTTCATGGTTACTGGTACCATTCATCATACACTTTCAAAACTTAAGGAAAGACAACAGTGTAACAATCCTTAGATGTATCTTTATTCCATAGTACCATGAGATTACTTATACAACATTACACTTGATAAACATGTAATTATTCCAATACCTTCTTAAACCATTGATCAAGCTTCAACAATTATTTCAACTGACATATCATTTGTAGTCTCTTCATCATCATCAACATAAATACTACACATACAACCATACTGATTCTCTTCATGAAACTTTGCCTTAGGGCATTGGTTTGCATAATGCCTGTAGATTCCACATTTAAAACATTTAACCATTGTTGATGTCGTAGCAATACCATTATCCTCATCCCTGGTGTTAACTGAACCTTTTCCTTTGAACTTATTGGCTTTGTGTCCTTCTTTTCCACATTCAAAGCATATTCCAGTTCCTTTGACACATTCTCCTTGATGCCTCTTCCCACATGATTTACAAAGGGGAAATTGATCTTTCTTTCCTCTATGATCATCATGAAACTCCATCTTTCTCTTATTAGTCGAGTTAGGAAACTTACTAAATTTTATTTTATTGATCATATTATGATATTTCTTATTTGGAATAATAATGATGTTTGGATTCCAAATCCCATTTCATTTGGTTGCTCATGAAGAATATCATTCCATGGTCCATCATATCCTCCATTATCGTGAATCATCTTGTTTCCATCCATTTTCTAAAACCCAAAAGAATAGTGTGAGAGGCAAAAATCACACTAGAAAAAACAATATAATAAAGGGGGAGTAACTTCAATATCTAACATTTGGGTTACCTTAATTCTAGTACTATAACATATACATATACTTAACCTTAGGAACATCCCTAGAAATACTTTAGAAACATCTCTAGGGATCTCACTAAATTTCTCGCATCCTAGTTTCAAAAGGTTGACTAAACCTTTCCTCTGATACCAACTGTAGAGAACCAAAGCTTAACATACATAGACATTACATTACATTTGTGGAATAATTAGTACATAACAAAAAAAAAGACACAAGAACCGTAATAGTTTAGTGTCTTTGGAAACTCGGAATATAATCTTCTATTCATGGTGAAAGATCTTCAACATCTCCCATAAAGATCTTACACTTTTTGTTTCCTTACCTAAAACCTTTTTTTTGATCCTGGGGGAAAATAAAACATAAAAAGGGTGAGCTCAAATTCTCAGTAAGGGTAACCATGTGTAAAATAAAACATACCATATACATTTGAACTTAAAAACATGAACATAATGTTTAAACATCAAAATCTTGAGCAACGACATAAAACATGGATGTACATAAGGAATATATCATAATGGAACATAAACCATGATAAAATAGCATGTGAATAAAACATGTAATTGTGGCATACATTAGGAACATGTAAGGATTTCCATAGTATCCAAGGCATTGCTGCCAAGACCATTTTAGTGGACAAAGTCCCATTCTGAATCGAGTTCACTCCTCGTTTCAGTCCTGTAACACTGAACCGGATTAACATACCATTCCAGCCATGTCTATATCATGAGATATAAAATCTTTAACCAATGCATTGGAGGGAGATATAGGTCCCACCCATCTCATAATGAAATTATTCTTACTTGTGCCACAAATAAACATACATCATTCATAATAACCCAACGAATAAAATGGGTGTCATAAACATCATCCCATTATCACATAATCCATATAAAAGAAATGGATATCATTTCAAAATAAGAAAAGTGAAACCATGTAAATCATAGAGACATTATACTTGAAACATACACATATGAAATAATATCATCTTAGATGGAAAAATGGTATTGATAAAACACTTGAAATGAATTCTTGAGTAAAATATCCTTTCTTCTTCAAAATCAATTTATTTTCACAAAACATCATGTAATTTTAAAAGAAACGGATTTTTTTGAAAATAGTCATGAAATATTTTGGAGGAAGCTTCATGAAAATAAGTCTTTATAAAACCTTAAAAATCTATTCATGCGGTAAAATTTAAAAAAAAACTCTCCTCATACTTTTGTTAGAAAAGTCAAAAAGTGCCTCGTACGTAAACAAAAGAAAGATTCCTTACATACCATGTATTAAAATAAAAAATGGCTAAAAAGGACATTAAAAATACATAAAAACACTTTTTGAAAACATGTACATGGATGATAACATTAACCCCAGTAAATACTTACGAATAAGCAATCTCTGATAAAAATGAGATTTGCAAAATTATCCCATACCTTAGGTCTAATATGCTTCGTACGTATCCAAACCTCCTGTATAATGATTTAAATAATGTTATTGACTTATTAAAGAATCATATTCATTGTTATGATATCATATATGTTTCACTTATGACTTATATTTCCCGTTCTTTTGTAAATTCCATGTTAAAGAAGCATTTTGGGTAAAATCATTTTATTTATCGTATGTGTTTCGAATTGTCATTCTTGATATTATTACTTATATCAGAATTTAAATAATTCCAGAATGTAAAACATGATTTATATATAATATATATTTATCATATACATATATATTATAGATCGATAAAAGGAATGAAATACACCGTTCATGGAGACGGTAGGTCGTACGTACACATGAACGCTGTTTTCGTTTCCCTTTTGAATTGAATGGAATTAAGTAAATGACATATATATATATACATAAATCTAGTATCATTATTATGTAATATATTTCATTATTATTTATTATATATACTTTATAATTATTCATGAATGGTTAACATGGAGAGTGAATCTCATCGCGTCATGGAGACGGTAGTCCGTACGTACGCACGAGCGATGATATGATTCCCAAGATCGTGGAATTGTATTAAAGTGTATGTATAATATTTCAGAATCAATATCACCTTACAATAATCATATATAGTTATTTATTTGAACCATTATACCCATCCAAGTAAGGTGGTGATGGAAAATAGATTACACCACGGCGTGGAGACGGTATTCCGTACGTACGCACGCGTGGTAATTTCATTTTCCGTAGGATAAATAGATGGTTAAATAGGGTTCTTTCATACTTATAATAACATATCAGTATATGAGTGATACTGATGTTATTAATTCATAATGAAAAAACCTAAGAAGAAGAAGTGGAAGAAGAAATAAAGTTGAAAGAATCGGTAACAGACATTACCTCTTCTTTGAAGTGCCTCTTTGAGTCCTCCTCTTAGGGCACTAAAATTGGTCTTTGAAGTAGACCAGGACCTCAAGGATGTTTCTAGGGAAGGGGAGAAGAGAATTTTTCAGGGTTTTTCCGAGCTCGAAGGCTCAAAATGGTGTGAGGAAGAGAGGGAGGAGGTTCCCTTTTATAAGGGAGGAGAGGGGAACCTTTGGAATTACTAAAAATATTATTTTATTATAAAGCCAAATTCGGTTACAAATAGCCCCAAATTTATTTATTTTGAAGATAAGGTGAGGATGGGGCGAAATCCTCTCATCCAATAGAATTTAGACAAGTTTAGGTTCCTATTTTAACCTTATCATTTAGATTTAAAATTAAGTTAGATAATTTTACTTTTACTGTGTCATTTTGTGTTATTACACTATAAGGTTAATAATCATACTGTGACAAGCCAAACGAACCCAAATTTGTTTATTATTAATATATATAACCTTATCTAAGTCATTTGGCCGAGCCTTAGATTTTTTGGAATAAAATAACAATTAATAATATAATATTTGTTTTAAAAACTATTTTATGTCAATTTTGACACTATTTAGTAATTGATTTTTGTGAAAATCATAACAGAATTATTAATTCTAAATAAGTTAATTAAATCAATAAGAACATGTCATATTAACCTATAAAATTAGTCTAATTCATAAAAAGTCTCAAATTTCATTTATTTGGGTATTTATAGCATCAATTCTATCAATATTTCAATAATAAGATAATTACTACATCATCATTGTGTCATATATAAATTAACTTATTTAAAGTCTAAAAATTACAAATAAAAAATCATTATGTAGGAAATAATTTTAGATTTATAATGAATATTTATAGTCTAATTTATCTTATGTATAACCCCTTATTAAAAATTATCTACTTATTAAACTTTGATTTTAACTATTTTAACCCTTCTTTAAATAAATTAATAATAAATGTCCTAATCTAATCCAAGTGGTCCTAAATGGTCATATTTTATTTATAAGGTTGTTATTGGTCGAATTACACTTATCCAATAGAATTAGGACATGTGTTAGAGTAATAATAATATAATTTTTACACTTAACTACCCTATTTACTTTTAACCGTGATAAAAAAGTAAAAAGTTACTATTCACCAAAAATTATTTTCATCTCATTGAACCACATTTTAATCCTTGATATTAACCACTTCTCTCGGATTTTTGAAATTCTACTCACAAAAGAGGTAAAATTATGTTTTATGAAAAATTCAGTTTTTTTAACTACCACTTAGTGGTTTCACTATTCATCAAAAAATGAAAGTTTCCAGAAAAATACCAAACATTAGGCCTAAGCTATATTTGATATTATGAATTAAAAAATGATGAATATTTTACCAAATTCAAAACATATCAGTTGCATTAAATAATTGTAAAATTAATTCCCGTCGTCAAAACAAATAGCGTGTTCTTAAGAGATAATAACTATCAAAAGATTGACACTTGTTTATGTATGGTTTAAATGTGAAATTACATCCAATGACCAAAATTGTATTAAATTGTAAAAATCTATTCTAAATATACATTAAAACCACTCAAATTAATAATTTATCACTATTAATTACTTCGATTAAAAAAGTTTTTCTTAATTAAAATTTAGTAACTTTCACTATTCATCAAAATATGAAAGTTATCCGAAAAGTACCAAAATTTTACCCTAAGCTAATTTCGATATTACGAATCAAAAAATTAAGTCCATTTTGTAAAATAAAAATTTTAAAAAATTTCAAAAAGTGGTTATTACTATTCATAACGACTAGTTTTAATAATATTTTAATAGCATATCGTAGTTTAGTGAAACTTGGTATTGCGTACTACACATGCTATCAAGGAAGGTCGCGATTTCGTGTAATGCAAGGAAAGTCAAGGATGCGTGTTGTGCAAGCTCCTTTTGGTGTAGCGTACAACACAAGACATTAATGAAATTAAAAAGAACATTTTTCATAAAATCTCGGGGTGTTACATACCATGATTTTAATGTTGGAGACATGGTATTTCTACTCATATCTCCCTGGAAGAAGGTCATGAGGTTTGGAAAGAAAGGGTTGTTAAGTGCAACGTACATCAGCCCCTTCGAGATTCTTGATCGTGTCGGGGCTGTGGCCTATCCACTAGAACATCCAGCTACCATGGCCAAAGTATATGATGTCTTTCATGTATACCTCTTAAGTAAGTATATACCGGACCCTTCACATGTACTCTCTTCAGATATGGTACATTTAGAGGATGATAATTCTTATGGGGAGAAACCAGGGAAGGTCTTAGATCATAGAGAAAAAGTTCTACAAAATAAGACAATTCCATTTGTTATGGTGGTGTGGAGAATCGACAAGATTGAAGAAGCAACATGGGAATCGAAGGAAGTGATGAAGCAGAGTTACCCGCATTTGTTTTAGTGTGGGAAATAGAAAATTCAAGTGAAATTTCTTTTAGGGGGGATGATTGTAACGACCCAAGCATTCATTAATGGAAATCCCTCTTGATCTAATTAAATTTCACTTTATGTAAAATGTTTATATAAATTTTAAACTTCATTGGTTATATGTTTTTTATTTTAAAATACTGTTATAAATTGTGACCATTTCTAATATGGTCGTTGAATAGTGATCACATGATTAGTATAAATATAGTTCTTTAACGAATCCAATTTACCCAGACAAAGGAATCAATGGAATCATCCAGTAGAGGTGCCTCATATGAAGCCCATTTATTAGAGCTCATAAGAGTGGTGTTTTCATTGGGATTCACTCTTGACCAATCCCATTCCAAGCTTCAACATGTTAAGCTCAAGGGGGACCGCCTATGAGAGAAGTGGAAGTTGATAGAGATTACCACCCGAACAATGTTACCTGAGCCACCCCAAGAGTCTATCACCATCGCACACCTTACTCTATGGTCTTATGCGGGTGTTATACAGGGTTATCTAACATGACCTAAGAACTATGGTTATGTACATTATTTTTTTATATGATAATGAATATACTTTCATTATATTATTTTTACCTTGTAAATAGTTTTTAATGCACTAATAGTATTTTTAGATAATATTCAACTAAGAAATATTTTTTCATGAATTAATGGATTTTTTGTATTAGATATTATTTTAATAAAATATTATTATTATTATTATTAAATTAATTTTTATTAAATATAAATGATCCTATAATTTTATGAATGAAATTGTAATTTTTATTAAGCTTCTAATGCCCTTTTGTCAAAACCCGTGATTTTTCGATAAATGTCAGTTTTTATTTTAAAAGTGAATATTAACATATTTATAAAATTATTTAGATAAAATAAATATTTTTTTGGAATCAGGATGTCGAAATTATCGAATGGTGAATTTTTCATAATTTTATGAGATAGTCAAATTTTTGAGTAAAAATTAAATATCTTTTAAATATATAATGTGTTTTATGACATCATAATGACCCAATGGTGATGTAATAAAATAATATAAGGTTTATGTTACGTGAATATATGTTTTACCTTTAAAATAATATGATTTTGGGTGTGTTTGACTTATTTTACAAAGAATTAAGGGACCCTTCCAGACTTATTAAACATCTTGTCTTTTTAAATTGTTTTCCTTGGGAGTGTGACTCACCTCCACATAATAAACCCCATTATTTTATGTAGTTCGGACTTTGGCCTTTTAAAATATTGTTTTCCACTTACCTTTTCAAAAATCCATGGGAAAAACCATTTGCTGGTTTTTGTATTGGATTAGTTTTATGTGAGCTGTCCCAAACCTAAATAATAAATAATTCCCTCAACTTTCCTATATAAACCCACCCGAGCTCCCACTTCCTCCTCACTAAAATCCTTTGGAGTTCGTCCAACCTATTCCCTACTCTCTCTATAATCCTTTGAAGGTTCCCCAAGCTCCCAATAAACCTCTCTCAAGCCCCTCTCAATCATTTGGAAGCACATTTCCAAGTAATGGTTTTTCATCCTTTCTAATTTTTGTCCAATATTATTTAAATTGTTATGCACTTTCGATTTTAATTATAAATGTTGTTGTATGGGTTTTCACCTCCCCAATAATGCTATATTTTTTATTGAATGATGGGATACCCCTTTCTCTCTCATTAAATTCCTCCCATGTACACCCGTTACTATGCCGAAATTCTGAAAGGAATTTATCTCTCGTCTTTTACGTTCAAGAAATTCTATTGTATAATTACTCTAAATTACATTACAGTTGTTGGGACATGTATCTATATGACCCCTTTACTATCAATTTCATGAAAATATGATGTGACACCCCTTTCTCTCTCATCAACCATTTTTTGGAATTCTTACGTCACGCCGCTACGCTACTGAAATTGCACAGATTTTCTAAGCCAATGTCATTGTGTAGTGAATACCATGCCCATTTCTCAATCAAGGTTATTCACCTTTATTCACATTTACTTAATGATTCTAATGTTCCATGTATGAATTCAATTTTACTTTTTCTTGGAATAAATATTTTTGTTTTATGAATCCATGATATATGATCCAGGTGGCACACTTATACATGAAATGAAATGTTTAAGAAGGGTGCGCCCTTATAGCGCTCCACTGCATTGGGTTAAGAATAGTATCAAGATACATCATGTGAAATGGGTGTTTACTCATGATAATTCATGTTCAACTAGGTTTTACTCATTCTTCATGTGCAATGACGATTTACTCATGGTCCATGTGCAATGAGCCTTAGCTCATGTTAATTCCATGTTAAGTGTTGTTGCCACATTTCCATGTTATGATTATCATGCTTTATCATTCATTTATGTTTATTCTTCTATTGTGCTCTAATGATATTCCTATTGTATAAAATGTATTTTATTCCTCATTTACTCCATGTTTAATCCCTTACTGGGCTTTATAGATCACCCTTTTCTTATGCATGTCCTCAGGTTATCAGGGGTATCATGGGGATAATAAGCATAAGGTGGACTTCAATGCTGGTGGTCCGATTGATAAATCCAACGATGCTAAGAATACCCAGTGCCCCACTTTCCAAAGGTGTGGAAAGAAGAACCCCATAAATTTCATGAAGGGTATGAGGAAATTTTTAGGTGTGGAAGACAAGGGCACCTAGCTGTAAACTGGCGACAAGAAAAACCCGTGATTGTAATAGAGGAGAGGAACACTCCGTTTGAACCTCAAAATGTTGTTCATTTCTAAAACTGCAAAGCACCAGTGCACCTTGCAAATCAGTGCCCTAAACCAATGGTTTTTGGAGGCAACCAACAACCTCCAATGCAGCAAGGGAAATCTTTTTCAATCACTACTGCATAAGTGAACCCCACAACGAAGTGGTGACAGGCACACTAGCTATTAATTCAAGGATAGCTAATGTAATTTTTGATTATGGTTCTATGCATTCTTTTATATCTATAATGTTTAGTAGATCAATCCCATCACCACTACAATTCATGGAAGTGAAAATGTCGGTGAGTACAACAAATGGGGAAATCACTGCATCCAATGTATATAACTCCTCCCCTGTCATAATTTGTGGATTGAACATCCTGGAAAACCTCATCATACTCCCTTTGGTGGAATTTTATGAAATTATCAACATGGATTGGATTTCTGTATATATAGCCAACATAAACTTTTGTGAGAGGGAAATCACTCTCTATGTGGAGAATCGACCCCTGATTCTTTACAAGTGCAAGGAAGAAGAAGAATCTTCTTTAGCTCCACTATCTCAAGCGTGGATATTAATGCCCAATGATCATGTTAATCTAGATCTGATGATTGAGTCTAAGGAGGTAACCATCCCAGAGGACATGCCTATTGTGAGGGAATTCAATGAATTGTTCCCTGAGGAATTTCCTGGTCTTCCTCCTTGAAGAGATGTTGAATTCTCAATTGAACTTATACCTGTGTCGTTACCAATATCCAAGACTCCATATAGAATGGCTATTGTGGAGCTTGAGGAGATGAAGAAACAACTACAGTAGAATCTGGATAAAGGGTTTATACGCCCAATTTCTTCACCTATGGGTGAACCAGTCCTCTTCGTCAAGAAGAAGGATGGGTAAATGTGCCTTTGCATCGATTATCGCGAGTTCAACAAAATCACGATAAAGAACAAATATCCACTCCCATGAATTGATGCCTTGTTCGATCAGAATCATGGAGCACAATACTCCTCCAAGGTGGATTTGTGGTCGGGATATTATCAAGTAAGTGTGAAGAAGGAAGACATCCCCAAGACTGCTTTTCATACAAGATACGAGCACTATGAATTCATAGTAATGCCTTTCAGACTCAATAATGCTCCAGAAATCTTCATGGAATTAATGAATAGTGTCTTTAGAGATTACCTCGAAAAATTTGTGGTAACCTTTAAAGATAATATCCTGATATACACCAAAAACAAGGAGGATCATGAAGAGAATCTTAGAACTATACTAGAGACCTTGCGAATGGATAAGCTCTATGAAAAATACAACAAGTGTGAGTTCTGGTTGAAGGAGGTCTCATTATTGGTCCATATCATCACAAGCAATGGGAAATATGTGGATCCCTCCAAAATAGATTCAATTGAGGGATGGTTGAGGCCAACATCAGTAAATTATATCTGTAGTTTCTTGTGGTTAACTGGATATTATTGACGATTTGTGAGAAATTTCTCACGATTGTCCAACAATCATACCAAGCTAACTCAGAAGGGAGTAAAGTTTTCTTGGAGTAATGAATGTGAAGAAAGATTCAAGGAGTTCAATAGGAGGCTTATCACTGTTCCCATACTCACTTTACCCACAAGTAGTGAACTTTTTGTAGTATTCATTTATGATTTGAATAAAGGCCTGGGATGTGTGTTGATGCAAAATGAAAAATTCATTGGCTATGCTTCTAGGAAATTGAATGTTCATGAATATAAATATCCATCACATGACCTCAACTTGTATGGAGTGATCTTCACTTTGAAAATATGGCGGCACTATCTCTTTGGGGAGAAGTGTGAAATATATACGGACCACAAAATCCTCAAGTATATATTCACATCGAATGAGTTGAACATGTTCCAAAAAATATGGATAGAGCTGATGAAAGAATATGACTGCTCAATCCATTACCGCCCTAGGAAAGAGAACAAGGTGGCAGATTCTATAAGTAGAAAGGACCCAATTATTTTATCGTTGATGATAATTTAAAAGGATCCAATATTCATTGATTTGATGAAGATGGACATTGGAATCATAAAGAAGGGAACTTCATCAATCCTTTAACAAATTACTACTTAACCATCACTTTTGGAAAGGTTAAAGGATGCTAAAAAGATGATGTGGGAATTCAGGAAAATGTTGAAGCTATCAAAAAGGGAAATCCTCAGTGTTTAATGTCAATGAAGAAGGAATTGTGAGATTTGGGAAAAGTGTATGTGTTCAATCATGTCCAGAGCTGAAGAAGGAACTTTTGGATGATGCACATAGTTCAAATTTATCTATTCAACCAAGAAACCCAAAAATGTATCGGGATATCCGAGAGAATTATTGGTGTGATAATATGAAGAAGGAGATCGCTGAATATACATCAAATTTCCTTGTGTGTCAGCAAGTAAAGGTAGAGAGGTGGAAGTCTAAGGGGATGATGCAACCATTGCCCATACCAGAATGGAAATGGGATAACATCCCCATGGAATTTGTCACCGGACATCCGAAGACATCCAAAGGCATCAATGCAATCTGGGTTGTTGTGGATCGTCTTACAAAGGCTGCACACTTCATTGATATTCTAGAGGATTTCTCATTGGATTAACTGGCATGGATATATGTTAGGGATGTGGTAAGGCTACATGGAGTACCACTATCTATAGTGTCTCATCGAGATCCAAGATTCACATATATGTTTTGAAGACTCTTAAACATGCTCTTAATACTGAACTGGACTTCAGTAGGGAATATCATCCTCAAACTGATTGCCAATCCGAGTGGACTATCCCAACACTTGAGGACATGTTGAGAGCATCCTCAATAGAATTTAAAGGAGGATGGGATAACCATCTTCCTCTGGTTCAGTTATCTTATAATAACAGTTTCCACTCGAGCATCCAAATGGAACCGTTTAAATAATTTTACGGGTAAAGGTGTTGAACACCAGCGTGTTGGGATGAGTTCGGTGATTGTAAGCTGCTTGGACCAGAAATGGTCGAAAAAATGGTGGATAAGGTGAAAACCATTCAGCAGCATATCAAGGCTACACCAAGTCAATATAAGAGTTATACAGATAATCGTCGACGATATCTTCAGTTTAAAGTTTGAGACATGGTATTTCTATGCATATCTCCATGGAATAAGTTCATGCAGTTTGGAAAGAAAGGGAAGTTAAGTCCCAGGTACATTGACCCCTTCGTGATTCATGATCATGTCTAGGATGTGGCCTATCGACTAGAACTTCCACCTACCAAGGCCAAAGTACATGATGTATTTCATGTATCCCTCTTAGGGAAGTATATACCTGGCCCTTCACATGTACTCTCTTCCGAGGTGGTACATTTGGAGGATGATCTTTCTTATAAGGAGTAGCTAGTGATGATCTTGGATCGTAGAGACAAAGTTCTACACAACAATACTATTCATCTGGTCAAGGTACTATGGCAAAACCATAAGTACGAAGAGGAAACATGGGAACTGGAGGAAGCGATGATGGAAAAGTACCCACATCTGTTTGTGGCCTAGAATGTAAAATGAAATCTCGAGGGCAAAATTTCTTAAGGGGGGAAGATTGTAACAACCCAAACCTTTGTTAATCAAAATCTTTCTTGATCTAATAAAATGTCTTAATATGTGAAATGGTTACACAACATATTCAATTATTTTATTTTTTGGATTTTAAAATACAATTAAGAAGTTTTACCATTTCTTTTGTAGTCGTTGAGCAGTGATCAAATGATTAGTATAAATATGGGCTTTAACAAATCCAATTTAATCAGAAAAAGGAATCAATGGCCTCATCCAGTAGAATTTCTCCATATGAAGCCCATTTTTCCGAGCTCGAAAAAGTGGTGGCATCAATGGGATTTTCTCTTAACCACGTCCAAGCTGAGCTTCAATATGTTAAGCTTGAATGGAACCACCTATGGTAGAAGTAGAAGTTGATAGAGATCACAACGCGAGAAATGTTATCCGAGCCAGCCCAAGAGTCTGTCACCATGGCACACCTCACCCTTCGGTCTTATGCAGGTGTTTCAAGAGGTTATTTAAAAATACCCTAGTACTATGTCTATGTACATTATTTTTTTTATATAATAATGAACATACTTTCATTCAGTTATTGTTACCTTGTAAATAGTTTTTAAAGCACAAATAGTATTTTTAGTTAATGTTCATCTAAGAAATCTATTTTGATGAATTAATGGATTTTTGAATTAAATAATATTTTAATAAATTATTATTATTATTATAAAATTAATTTTTATTAAATATAATGGATAGTATAATTTTATGAATGAAATTGTAATTTTTATTAATGTTCGAAAGCCATTTTTGTCAAAACCTATGAATTTTTTATAAATGTTGATTTTTATTCTAAAAATTGAAATTAAAATATTTATAAAATTAATTAGATAAAAAGAATATTATTTTTGAAATCAGGATGTCTAAATTATCCAATGGTGAATTTTTCATAATTTTCTAAGACAGTCAAATGTTTGGGTAAAAATTAAATACCGTTTAAATATATAATGTGTATTATGACATCATAATGACCCAATAGTGATGTAATAAAATACTATAAGGTTTATTTTCGTCCAATATATGTATTACCAATAAAATAATGTGTTCTTCGGTTTGTTTTACTTATTTTAATAAGTATTAATGGACCCTTCAAGACTTATTAAACATCTTGTCTTTTTAAATTGTTTTCCTTGGGAGTGTGACTCACCTCCAAATAAGCAAAACCATTATTTTAAGATTTTCAGACTTTGGCCTTATAAAATATAGTTTTACAATTCTCTTTTCCAAAAACCATGGGAAAAACCCTTGGGCTGGATTGTGTTTTGGATTATTTTAATATGAGGTGTCCCAAACCTAAATAATAAATCATTTCCTCACTTTTCCTATATAATCCCACCCAATATCCCACTTCCTCCTCACTAAAAGACTTTTTTGTTCGTCCAACCTCTCCCCTATTCTCTCTAGGATCCTCCCAAGGTGCTCTAATCTCCCACAAAGCCTCTCTCAAGCCTATCTCAGGCCTTAGGAAGCACACTTCCACGTAAGGTTTTTTCTTCCTTTCAAATTTTGTCCATTTTTCATTATGTTGTTATGCCCTTTTAATTACAATTATAAATGTTGGGGAATGGTTTCACACTTCCCCCATAATTCCCTCTTTATTTTTTAATTATGGGATACCCCTTTCTCTCTCATTAAATGCCTCCCATGTACACCCGTTACAATACCAAAATTCCGAAAGGAATTTCCCTCTCCTCATCTACATTCAAGAAATTATTTTGTTTCATGAATCTAAATCCCATTACATTTGTTGGGACATGTATCTATATAAACCCCATACTTTCCATGTCATGTAAATATGATGAGACACCCCTTTCTCAATCCTCAACAATTTTTTTGAGTTATTATGTCATGCTGCTTTGCTTCCGAAATTGCACCGCGTTTTTCCAAGCCAAAGTCATTGTGTAGTGAATACCATGACCATTTCTCTATCAAGTGTATTCACCTTTATGCACATTTAAATATTTTTTAAATAGTTTCATGTATGTATTACTCATTTATTTATCGAGTAATAGATGTTTATGTTGAATTATTCAATGTTTTTTGATCCATGTGGCACACTTATGCATGAAATGAAATGTTTAAGAAGGGTGCACCCTGATAGCTCTCCAATGCATTGGGTAAAGTATAGTATCATGATAAGTTATGTGCAATGGGTTTTGACTCTTGATAATTCAAGTGAAAAGAGGGTTTACTCGTGATTCATGTGCAATAATGGTTTATTCATGCTATATGTGCAATGAGCCTCGGCTCATGATAATTCCATGTTAAGAGTTATTGCCACATTTCCATGTTATGATTATCATGATTTATCATGCCTTTATATTTATGCTTCTATGTGCTCTATTGATATGCCTATTGTCTAACATGTATTTTAGTCCTCATGTTATTCCATGTTTATTCCCTTTCTGGGCTTTGTAGCTCACCCTTTTCTTATGCATGTCCTCAGGTTATCCCATGCAACGCTAAGTACAAGGGAGTGTAGTGGTCATGTAAAGGATGTTTTCAATAAAGATATTGCATGTTTCATGTTATAAGTTATTATGTAATGATCCTAAGCCACAAAGACACTAGACCTCTCGATCTTCTATGTTGTATCAAGTGAAGTTCATGTAATAAATTATGTTTAATTATGAAATAGAAGATCAGGGTTGTCACATGTTATGTTATCAATAATCAATACAAAGTCTCATTGATCCATATTTATTATTCACAAACCGAATAGGTTCTCCCTAAGGTTATGCACTAGTCCATATGAATCCATCATCAAGATTCTCTTAGTATTTCCTCTTCAATTCCTGTAACTCAATTGGGCCCATTCTATAAGGTGTCTATAAAATAGGCATAGAAACCAATATGAGTTCTATTGAAAAAATAAACTTCATGATTTGGTGGAAGACCAAAAAATTTCTCAAGAAATTCATCATCAAAAATCCGTACAATGTGTGTACTATTAATCATGATTTTCCCCATAACCATTTGAGATAAATAATATTCATTTATAGTAATCAAGACCCATATAATGGATGAAATTTCTACTAGAAGGTTATATTCATACTTTCATCGATAAATAATCATAGATTGATTTAGAATATGAAGGGTGACTTCCTTCCATGGAAATTGATATGGGATCAATATAGAGAAAGAAAATTCATGCCAATAATCACATAAATTTCCAATATAGAAAGTATCCAAATATTTGAAGGAAGAACATTCCCACAAACATCAATTGGATAAGAATTTTAAACTTTTGATATTGCCGTTGTGCAATTTGGAGTTGTCACAACTAGCTCAACATCTAATTGATGAGTTAATACAATGATACCGTTCGAAAATTATTTAAAAATAATTGAGTGGGAGGATCCAGAATCAAATAAAACATTTGCTACTTTAGATAAGATGGTAAGTAAATCTTTCACCACATCATTTTCACACTCTACATCACCAATATTGATTGCATCTCAAATTCCATTTTCTTTTTTCTTAAGAGTTTATTGGAATTGATCATCATGAATAACACTTGGATTAGGGTATTTATTGGAATAATTTCATTTTTACTTTCACATGTATATTTGATGTGTAGGAGGTGAATTATGTGTAGAATTTTATATATTTTCATTAATAGAAATATTTTACCCATCAATTTATAATTCATGTGCCTGATTAACTTATTTTACAAAATTAAAACATTCACTAATCCCTTTATGACAATTTCCTTCTTGTTCCTTCCACACATTGAGCATAAGGAAAAACAAAGCTTCTTTTCAGTATGGTGTTTATATTTTACTTTAAATTACATTTTTCTCATCTATTCTAATCCATAGGACATATTTGTTACTCCAATCTCAATATTATCCTTGAGATCACATCACAAGATTTCCTAATATCTATTAATGCCCCTTACGAATAATTCCCATCCATGACTTGGTTTTAAGCCACTAAATAATTGATCAATTTTACTCTTAGGATGGATAATAATTCCAGAAGCATACCTAGTGAGTTTTGTAAACTTTTATTTTCTTGTACAAACAGAATCATCATCCATTTTCTTATGTTCAAGGAACTCCTTCTCCATATTTTATTGAATAATATGAGTAAAGTAGTTATTGAAAAATAATTTTTTGAACTCATGCCATTCCATGGACTGAATTTCATATATTTACATCATATTCTTAATAAGATTCCACCATTAACAAGCTTAATTCCATGAACGATAGACCAATTAGATGAATTTATCAGGTTTAGAACATGGTAAAACTAAAAATATATTTTCAGTGGTACAGATCCATTGTTTAGACAGCAATGTATTAGAAAACCTACTGAAATAAGTTAGTCGTTTCCTCACAAAGCACTGAACATAATGTTGCTCCCTTATTTTCTCATTTGGATGTCTGGCATGATTGACATCTTGAGCAAGTTGAGTAAAAATAGATACATGATTTTTCATTCTATATCCCATTACAATTGGTTTCTTAGGAGTACAATCATTTCATTTCCCATCACATTTAGCATTAACATGTTTCATTTGGCTTCCAACCATTGAATAAAACCAATAAGCCTATTTTGAGAAAAACTAATCATAAAGTGAAAACCACATAATCATGAATAAAATTTCAATTTTGGAAACATTAGGGTTAATCCGAGGTTATTCATAGAAATTTCTAAAACACAATGATCTTATTCTATACATATAGATACCCTTATGGTTCTCACTAAGGATTTATCATCCGAGTTTCCCAAGTTTAACTATATAGTTCCTCTGATACTAACTATAATGAAAAATACATTACATGCATCAATATTTCATCAAAATTGAAGTATATTCATTACAACATAAAATAAAGCCATGATAGGACCATGTAGGTATAGAGTCTTTGGAAACTGGGAAACATAAAAATTGTTTCATAAAACATCAACATTCTCCCCTACGTATTCCATTAGAATTAAACTCCTTTTTGACATATCATACTTAATACCCTTATTCACGACTTGGAAAAAATAAACATAAGAAGAGGTGATCCCAAATTCATATAAATGGTAAGCAAGGTAAATATCAATCATATCATAATCATAGGGCACAAGAACAAAACATTTGGTAGTGTTATCCTGAAATTGAAAGATCGTGATATCATGTCATGAGATAAAAGTTCATAAGAATTAATGGACATAATACCAATTATCAAAACATAAGACAAGAAGTCTTGTGGTGTACAGATAATAATATAAAACCATTTCATATTAGTCAAGTCTCATTTCCAAGGCCATCATTGTAGATAAACTCTATTTCTGAACTGATTTTACTTGATGTTCTAGCTTTTTATTACATAACCAGATTTACATTCTATTCCAGTCCATTATATCTCAAGAGATATAAATATTTACCCAATTAATTAGAGGGATATATAATTCCCACCCGTTGTACAATGTAATGATTCTTACATGTGCTATAAAAACATAAACCATTCATCATAACATAACCAAAAGAACAATAAATGGGTTCCTTAAACATCATGTCATCATAATCCATATTAAATAAATGGATTTCATAAAAATAAATCCATAATGAACACAATAATATATAATTAATTATTGTGATATAAACAGAACCTTATGTCATCATAGATGTAAAATAATTTTCATAAAAAACATGAAATTAATTCGTGAAAAAAATATCTTTATTCATCTAAAATAATTTATTTTCTCCAAATTACACAAAATTTTATAAGAAAAGAATATAATTGAACATACACATGAAATATTCAAATGCAAGATTTATGGAAATAGGGTGTTATTAAATCCTAAGAATCCATTCATGTCTTATAAGTTAATAAAACATTCTTCTTGTACTTTATCAGGAAAAGTCAAAATGGTAACTCATATAAAAACAAAGACAAAATAATCATTTCATACCATTTATGAAAAATTAACATATAGATAAAATTTATATTAAAATATTTTAGATTAATGGAAATTTTATTACATATTTAGGGAATGTTGATTTAGATGATAAATATACTCCAGTAAATAATCATGTTTAAACAATATTAGATAATAATGAGATTGAAAAATTATCCCTTACCTTAGGTATAATATCCTTCATATGTATCTGAAACTCCCATATAATGATTTAAATAATTTTATTTACTTATTCCATAATTTAATAATTTTCATGATATCATATATGATTATATTATAATTCATTTTTAGCAACATTTCATTGTCCCTTGTTATTAAGATAATAATTACTTTATGTTCTTATGCAAGTTTTATTGGATAAGTTCATGTTCCACTTCATAGGATATAGTTATTTCATTTAAGGAATTACATTAGTATAATATATATCATATTATTTCATTCCATTCATATATTTAATCATTTTTTAAGGAAGATCATATATAATGAATCACTTCACATTGTGAAGACACTAGGTCGTACGTACACACGAGCGATGAAATCATTCACTTAATGGTTAAATGGGGTGTAAATGGATGGTATATTAATTATAAATAATCATTATAAAGTTATATTAATTATTATGATTAATTATACTAGTCATTATATCATTCCAAATTATTTTTTTAATAAGAAATTACACCATGGTGTGGAGAGGGTAATCCCTACGTATGAACACATATTAATATTGTTATTCATAAGATAGATAAAAAGAGGTATAAGTTCTTCCCATAATTAAAATAACTTCTTATAATGTAATGATACTGGATTTATTACTTTTTTATGGAAATAACATAAGATGAAGAAGTATAAGAAAAAAAGGAATTTTGAAAGTGGTGATAAAACAATTACCTCTTGTTCGAGTATCTCCTTCTGATTAACACAAAAGGTCTCCTTAGGATGGATTTATTCCAAAAGTGTGGCCTCTAGAATGAATTAAAGGAATTTGTGAGAAGAAAAAGGTAGGTTTTGGCCATTAAATATGGATTTATAGGGTTAATTGAAAAGAAGGAGAGGTGCCCTTTTATTTGAGAGGAGAGGAGAACCTTTGGAAATTAAGAACCATTAAATAAATATAAATTAATTTTTAAATTAAAATGTATTCAGTGTGGATTATTTAGAATATATGATGATTATGGGTTGAAATGATCTCAATAAATAAACCATATATATGTATTTTTTTTAATCCTTATAATTTTGATTTATCCTTATTTAATCTGTTTAATTTTAATTATGGTAATAACAGTCTAAATTTTTAATGGTCATAAATATTTTCTTATACGGTGTAATTTGAATATAAATGGATATATTATTACATTTTAAGCCTTATAATTATCTTTTTGAAAATTTGTAATATTTTAATTATTTTTAAACAATTTTATAAAATGTTATTTTTTAAAATATCAATAGTGTCAATTTTGAAAATATTCATTTCACTGATTTTAAATAAAATCCACAAAAAATATAACATAAAAAAAACTTTTAATATACAAAAAAAATATCATAATCACTAATAAAATTATTGGAAAACATTAATTAATTAAAATTATGTTTATTTCAATATTTTTTAAATCATTTATTTGATATTTCTATTAATAAAATAATTTATACATCTCAATTGTGTCATCCATAATGGTAATTATTTTATTTCTAAAAATTTTAAATAAATTTATATGATGTATTTAATTCATTTATATTTTCAGATACTACATATAGTCGATGTTTTCTTCCTATTATCCATATATTAGTATTAATATACTTATATAAAAAGGGAGTGTGACATTTTGTCCCATTCATAGATTTTAATAATATTAATATCATATTTAGGGGAAGGTGGGAATTAAGTGATTCAATGTTGAAAATTATATAATAATGGTCAAATTAAATCATCCTATTGTATTTTTATAGGTTTTAATGTAATCTTATAAAATTATTTTTACCATTAATTACCCAATTTAACCTTAACCGTGGTAATAAAAAAATGTAATAAAGTTAATGTTCAGAAAGTCCCAAAAAAATTAACCTATTAACATAATTTGGTCCCACTAATTCAATTTATGGAATCCATTTTTGATAACTATAACAAGAGATGTTTCATTAATTAAATTAAAATTAATACCGTTTTCAAAAAGAGAGAACGAGTTTGTAATGCTAAAACATTACAAAAGATTGAAATTTTATTACATCTAGATTCAATGTAAAATTTGTGATAATGAAATTCATTATATTAAATGATAAAAATATATTATATTTATACTTTAAATACATTAAATATTATAATTTAACCATATAAATTATTTGGATGAAATAACTTGTTTTCACATAAAATTTTGGGTATTTTTACTATGCATCACAACATGAAAGTTTTCAGAAAAATTTACAAATTCTTCCAAAGTAAATTATTATATCACTCTTAAAAAGAACTTGTTTATTTTTTCAAATAAAAATTACCAATGTGTCAAAATATTAATTTTAAAGGGGTTCTCCATTCAAAGGCATAAAATTGTCTTACTAGAAAAATAGGGTTTTATACATCAAATAGAGTTTATTCATACCCTATGAAAATAATATCTATTGGATGAATAGAAATTTTTTTATTAAGTATCTAACATAAATATATCTCATTAATTTCTTTAGCAGTGCTAATTCACTGAAAATATACATATATAATTGATTTGTAGTTTTCATTAATAATTCATAGAAAATAAACTCACAATGCATTTTCATAAGTTTGTTATAATTATTACCGCCATCCTGATGACTATGAAAGAATTGTAATATTATACTAAGGTTGTCTCACAATTTTTTTAAACACATGATTGCTTAGAACACAAGCAATTGAAGAATTATAATTATTTAAGGAAAATATTTCATAAAAACATTCGGGTGTTACAATTGATATAATATATCATAAACATCATTATTTTAAGGATTTTAAAGTTTCATTTGTAATTATTCTTTCATGATTCTTATTATGGAAGAGTTAAAAAAGTGTTAAAGGATTTATGTTACAATCTCCTTTCTTTTCGGGATTGTTTATGTATACAGTTCCTCTTAGAGGAAATTTTATGATCTTATTTTCTTAAAACACATCATTTTTATTAATATGTGGTTAGTAATGTGGTTCACATGATTTGTTTCCATTTCTCACCTTATCTATTGAAAAAATATAATAAAATGTATTGAGATGTGATACCAATGTTGTATATTATTTTAGATCGGGAATCATTCTCTTCTATATCCATGTTTCTTAAAATGATTTCAAAAATGTTCACTTCAAAATATAAATTATTTCGTAGATATTTTTTAAATTATCATTGATATTATTGTAATTTTTTTTAAAAGAAATATCAAAATGTATTCCAAATGGTATATTAATGATTCTCCTTTATAAAATGTTTGAAAATAAAGTTTATTTTTAGCATTTACAATGTGAATGAATTTTCCAATCATCATAAAAACTATTTTCCTGGATGATTATTTTATATTCTTCCATTTTAATGTTAAGAAAAAATTATTTTTATAATATTTTATAAATTTTTTGTTTTAAAATTTGATTTTCAAAATGAAAAGTTTCTATTCCTTAAAAATGTTTTAATGATATTTTTTATGATGTTTCCATTCATAAATGAAAATAACCCTTGATATCAAATATGATCCACTAGGGATATGTTCTAATGAAACTATCTTTATTCTTTCTCTGGATAGATAACGATTGTTTCATAGTGATTATCATGGATACAATTTCTTTTCCTCATATTAATCAGGATATGGAAGTTATAATGGTAGTTTATATGAATTTTATGATGAAATAAAATCTCTATATACACTATTTATGTTATTGTTGTTGCATGTTGTTTATAAGGATATGTGGTTCCTTCATAAACCATGGGCGGGTTGTTACATTATAAATATAGGATAGGTGGTTCTATTAGAAGACTAGTATGGGTTATCCATGATATCCCTCCAAAAAATTGGATATGGAAGTAAAATGTATGGTTATTCCATTTATAAGAGTGATGGTAAGAGGCATATGAAAATGATGGTCCATGTTACCTCCATGTTTTATCTATTTTGGTAATGGGGTTTTATGAAAATCATAGATTTTCAATGTAATATAATGATATTATGTTTAAATAAAATTAATTTATACTTATTATTGGAAAAGCTCTATGATTATAAATGATTCCTTTATTCAATGTTGATATCACATGGCTCATTATTATTGATTACAATTATTGTTTCATTTTTTAAATTATTATTCCATGTTTCGGGATTGATGACATAGGTATTTATGGATATGAATCCCCTTATGTTTTGCTCATGCACTTTGATTATGTCATCATACTGTTATTATCATATTATGCATGTTGATGAAATTAAATTATTAATGATCATGTTTTCTTTTACTGATCATTTGATATCACCCTTATTATGTTTCCTTTTCCTCATGCTAGGAATAATGGTTTTCAATATTTTTTTTCCTATGAAGGTTTCTGAAAATGAAGAACGTAGTGGTATATGATGTTTAACTTTATGAAATAGTTGATTATGAATTCAAGTAGTTATGATTTTATTTTAATATGATAAAACTATAATCCTAAAATATTCTTGTTTATGTAAGTCATCAAGTATTTTGTTATAGGGTTTGGATGTATAAAAGTGGGTCACATTTATTAGTATCAAAAATTGAAATGAAAAGTTCATGATTTTAGCTCTGTATCCAAAAGTGTTGGTTTAGGCCCCATACAATAAATATTAATGTGAATCCAATAAGTTTATGATGCTTGATTATGAAAAATAATAATAAAAAAAATCTTTTGAATATCTCTCTCTAAGATTTCATTAAAAATATGTTTCCAATGAATCTATTTGGTTTCTCAATCCAGTGTTCCTTATTACATTTTCTAGTAAAATCTCTTTGATGAACCTGCCCAACTATTCCTCTGATCTACATTTTATATGATGAAAATAATATGTTCCTCTCACCATTTAGAAACTTTATCCAATA
The DNA here is from genome assembly GCA_963277665.1 of Viscum album. NCBI lineage: Eukaryota > Viridiplantae > Streptophyta > Magnoliopsida > Santalales > Viscaceae > Viscum > Viscum album. Next base: position 281,443,302 of record OY728151.1, on the reverse strand, counting down.
TATTCTCTTTATAGTACCTTTTAACAATGAACTATTATGATATTTCAGATCTAGATCTATGTCTAGTTTCTTAATTTGAATCCTCTTTAACATGAATACAATCAACACCTTGATCTGGTGTGTCATATTTAAACCATGGTTAGAAAAATATGACCAATATACTATCTTCTTAAACCAAATCGGTGGGAAATTCACACATATTAAAAAACATCATTATATAATGAATTCAGTATGTGTGAAAAATATTTTAAAGAAGTGTACTTACACCTCCTTTTTATGGGAGATCCCATAAGAGAAAACATGGGAACACAAATTCATTTCCCCACTCAAAAAAATTAAATATCAAATATCATTCCCAGCTCAATTTTGTTAGACACTTCTCAAGAATTATACAATATTCATGAAGTTTCTTGAAAACACAACAATCTATTATCTAATTTTAACTTCTATAACCTCAAAATTTTGTAACTTCATCAAACGTCCTTATATTTTATAGATTCAATAATTTTAATGACTAGATAAATATTTTATTTTATGGGATTTAGAAAGTTTTATGTAAGTCACATAAAGAGGTGTCTTGGAAAATGTGTGTCTAATGTATCGAAAAGAATATTCCACTTGGATATACTCTTTCCATATTCCATATATCTAATTTACATCATCCTTATCTATTCGGCGTATCCTTCCTCAGTACGTAATCCATGAAGAACATTTATCACAAAAAACCACCTAGTAAATATTCTTAGAATATTCCATCTGATGACTTTATGAATTAATGTCTGATGTTCACCTATATGATGAAACTTTGACCAAACATCTTGACTTTTAAAACTCATTAATTCCGGACCAAGGATTTTTTTAATTCTCCTTACGTTTCACTTATATTTGTGTTTTAGAAGGAAGTTGTGAATTTTTACAGAAATAAGGATCCTTATGAACTCACATTATTCTAAAAATAACTTAGACTAATGGTTCATTATCTAATGGTCCTGACCTGATATCTACATTCCACAACACCAACTTTTCATAGTATATATTTTTGGTGACCGTAGATACTTTAGTATGGAATACTCAAGTTGTTGACTATCCAATATAATTATTGAAACATATAATGGATTTTGTCACAAAATATTTCTCAAACTATTTATGTTGAATTAATCATTGATTTCTACCATTTTTCATGTTATAATGTTCTAGATTGATCCTGTATTGGAGCTTCATCTTTTTATGTCAAAATTCAACTTCATTCAAGTTTCCATCTGATAACTTCTCCCTAGTTCCATCTGGTGAAACTTTTGTTCATCTATCCCCTTGCATGAAAGTTAAAATCTTTATGATATTAATTACATGAATAATGGGAAAACATCATCTAACATTAGAAAATATTCCTTATATGGTTAAGTAAATTTCCATAACTTCCTCGAGCACATCATAATAAAAAATTTCTTAACAACTTCAATAACTCTTTCTCAACTATTTAACAAAAACATTCAGCATAAGATATATTAATGAAGAATAAAAAAAAGTTATTAAAACACACTTATGTATATTAAAATATTAATATTTAATATAATTCATTATTATAATAAGTGTTTAATATTGTGAAACCACCCAAAAGTGTGAAACCCAATCCCATAAGATTTTATACATCACACCAAATCAAGAAATGAAAAACCCAAATTATATGACCCTTGTGGAACATTTTATGTGGTAGGTACTATCACTATCCATATGAAGATTTTTATTTCACCTCCCCCATTACTCAAACCACTATATTATGGATTAAAATTCTACCAAGAATTTTTACGATCCCCACCAATCCATTGGTTTAGTATTACTCATAATGTTTTATAGTTGGATGTTAATCCGGAAGTAAGGGGTTAGAGTTATGGGGGGGGGAGAAAAAAGACCCCCATAGGGTATGGAATAATAACTGCCACATATAATGCTCAGTGAGGGTTTTGTAACAAGGCTTTTATATTAATTTATACCTACTGAGGAGGCATATATTGTTATTATTGGATTATCCTTACTAAAGAATCATTATATAAAAGTGGCCTTTTTATGTAATGATCCACAACTAGTAGTTATCCACATCCTCAAGACCAGCCACACTCACGTTAGCTGACAACAACCCTCATGAGTCTACACATAGTATCCACTATCTGTTTCCCTCAAAAATATAATACGTCTCTACCATAACTCATAATTTTCACCTTAGTCATAAAACCATCTAATACTAGTTGGTTTTGTGCCCTAATAAAAAACTTGAATCCTTGAAGCTACTGATTAATATTCTTACCAACCAATGGATAATGATTAATCAACTCCAAAAAAATTATCCTACTATTATAGGTATGAGGAATATATGGTTGGGGATCATATTGTCTTTGTATGTGAATAACTTCTTAACATATGGGTGTCGGTTCTTACTTGTTCTTTAGTGATTATATTATTATTTTTCATAATTATTTATTTCTTTATTTTTTTGATGTGATTTTCTCATTCATGTAAACATTATTTATTGGATGGGTATTGGAATGTGTTGGTGTTGTCATACTATGTTTTACTAACCTTCTACTTGAGTGGTCATGGTGCTTGGGCACCCAATAATGCCTCACTTGTTTCTAGTATAGAATGAGATGTGGCTCAAGTTTTATTATATAGAGGTAAATATCTCCATTAGTCTAGATATTTGGATTTGTTAAGGATTGTATTTTTAGATCCTCTGGGTTATTATATTCTCTCTATCAGTGTATGTGTCTACCATAATGGGTGATTAATGCCTTGTTTTCAAATATGACTATTGAGTCTATTTTTTACTCATTCATTCATTTATGATGATAATCTATTGGTATCTACATACTATAATTGTATATTGAATCATGTTTGTCAATTTATTTATTATTGTTTAATATGAAGATGGTATAGTTTTCCCATGATTCACTTTAGACCCTCAATGCTAGTCGATAGCCTCTAGTGTACATGGAGGTTTGTTGGAAGTCATATATAACTCTATATCAGACATAGTTATTTAGGTTATCATGTTAAAAAATGGTATTATATCTATATTGTTTTCATGATTTGTTATTTGGTAGACATGGGATATAGGAATGTGTTTGAGCATGTCATGAAACGTGGCCTAGTGTGTCATGAACACTGTTCTCAAGGGATGTCTAGGTTACTAGGGAAATGTATTTATGTTCTTTATTTCCATTGTAATAGTCATATAATTTTAGCATTTCTGGACCACATTTTTTTTAATTTCATATATATTTGTATCTTGGGAATATAGTTAAGAGAAGATTCATGAATCAAATTTGGAACATATGTCTCATATGTCATATATAATTCTTATGTGTGATTTTATTGATTATAATAGAGTTTACTGCTTTAGTGTCAACAAATTGTACTATATTTTCACACATTTTTCATGGTGACATTTTATTTGGATGAACTCATATACATGTATACTCTTAATAGGAGTTCATTTATGGCTTCTATTTGGAGTACTTGATCAATGATGAGGATGATGATTCAGTTCCAATATGCATAGATGGTTCATTATTCCTTATTGGGTCATTATGATGAATTAGTTTTCATAGTATAAATTTTGTGTGAGAATCCATTATAGGGGAATGTTGAATTAATTTTCTAAATATAGCCTATGTAGAGTTATCTACGTAGAACCTTGTGGAATCCTGTTCAACTAATCCTTGATTCTATTTTTTGAATATTCCTAGGGTGAAACCACCATATAAAGAATTTGTATATGTGTTTATAAGTTGTCATGGGAGTTTAAAATCTTATTTAGAATGTTTTATTGGTTATGTGGAAAAATATTGTGACCATGGAGATGCGACTCTTGTTAGAAGTGATCTAGTTTATCATGCTCCTTGAGAGTTACCCACGTGATAATTTTTCCATTTTAAGGGATAGAAAAGGTTATTTCCTAAGGGGTTGATTTTCATTGAATAAATTCTCATATTCAGGAGAATAACCATGTAAAGGATTATATAATAATCTCAAGGGTTTACTTTATACATTTAATTATAATGATAAATGAGTGTTAGTACTCATGAAGTGAGGTTTTGGATAAAAATAAGGATCATTTTGGCACCTGGACATGTTAGTTATGTTTGTGCCTTGAAATGAAAGGTGAGAAATTAAGTTAATTTATGTGTTTATGGTGTGAATATTTAGTGGTGTTCGAACACATATTATATCCTAGCATGATTGAGATACCTAGTCTAAAAGAGAATCAGGGGTGATTGTTTTGGTGGAATTAGTGCCCTTTAGAGTGTGCACAACTAAAGGGGAATTTGTTTTGGGCATGGAGGTTCATGACTCAAGGAAAATAAATATTTTTTGATAAAATGATTGTTTATCATTATTTTCTAGTAAATCACTGATGAGAGATTTTTCATGACGTTTTATACACATATTTTGTTGAATTGATAGAAATTAGGTAGTGAGAGGGCAATTTAGAATGTTTCAGGTCTTATTGAATAACTTGAAGAACTAGTGGATGTAGGTTACTGATGAATTCAGTTCATGGTTACCATTGGAGTTATAAATTGATGAGTTTTACATGGAGATTATATGTATTGATAGAATTGTAGGTGACGAGAGTGGAAATGTCTCCAAGGAATAAGACGACATTAACAATGGACCTGGACACTATTGCGTGTTCAAATTGAGATTGTATTTGGAAGAAACACCATGGATCAGTATATAGGATATTATATATAGTTAATAATCATGTTTTTTGGAGGTTATAAACCATGAATAGTCAACTAAAGTATGTTTCTTACATCGACAATGGATCATAGAATGTAGAAAACTGCATTCTATGAAATCTAGGTGGGTGTAGTGCATGGTGTTATTCATGGATATTAGGTATGAATGGAGTATCACACATATATATATGGTGTTATGTGATGAATATTATTTTTACAGGAAGACCAATATATACATCATAGGGTGATGATAAGTATAATCCAATAGTGGGGAGCATTTATTTTGTTGTAAATGAAATGGCACTACCGTGTTAAAGTTTGTGGTCTTGTGTATGACTGAAAATTAGATAATCATGGTGACTCCAGAATTTTGATGTGTAACATGCCAGAGTGTATATGGTTATTTGTTAAATTTTTGATTTGTTTTTTAGATGTAAAATTGTATGGAGAATAAATGAAGGCATTAGACTAGGTAAGGATCAATAATAATTTATAGGGGGTTAGATCTTCAATATATTGGTGCATGTTTAAGAGCCTTATAGATGGTGTGAGTATTTTGTGAACCAAATGGGAAAATGAAATATAATTCAGTTTAGATATTTTAATGGAACTATAATAAATTTATCAATTACTTTGAGGCTTAAGGCAATATGATCGGTTGATTTATGGGGCATCAGTTGATGACATTGGGCGCCTTTGTATGAAATCTCCTGTAAGGAAACAGACTGATGTTCCCATGTGAAACTAAATACGGTGGATTAGAACAACATCAATGAAATCATAACAGATATGAAAGAGTTGTTTAAGTATTTAATGAGAAATTTTGTAATTGACATCATGTGAGGGTTATGTTGGGTCATTAGAGTTTTTCGGAAAACCATGAATGAGGTCTAGGACACATGATTTATGCTTGTTTAGGAATGATGGAACTAAAACATGAAAAATGTATCATTATATAATGGAAATGAAATTTCATATAAATATTCATATATTATGTATCCCCTTGAAGTTTTATAAGGAATTAGAATAAGACATAACGGTGTTATAAGTTCAATAGATGCAGTGGTCGTGATCTTGATGTTAGATGACAATGATATTTCGATTAATGTTCTAGTGCTTGTGAGTGGAATCAATTTCGAAGAGTGTGATGGGAATTTGGGGTTGATTGAAAACTTGAGGCAATTCATTGAATTCAAGTAAATAACTCAAAGAAATTCATGTAGATGCTTCTTGAGGAAAATCAGGTTGTATGATTTGCATAATACGAAAACTTCTTAAGGAAGAGAAGCACTTTTCTGGGGATACTATAATGACCCATGTTGTTTCATGTTATTTTTTTCACTGAAATTGAAATTTTCATATAGTGGGTGTCTCTTTTAGAGAATCATGTGTTGAGTTGAGATCTTTTCAATTTAAAAACAATTAAGAAGTGTTTTAGAGATTGAAGAAAGGTCCATAGGTGACATTGAGATTTAGTTTTTAGCAGAGGATGCTTGAAAAAAATAGGGATGTTGTTTCTTACAATAGATTTTTGGTCAGGTGACCATGAGGCCTACCACCGATAAGGAATCCATGTCTAAATGGTAAGAATGAAATGGGTGGATGATGGCCCACTAGATAGCTAGTGGGGTGTGTTGGGTGGTTTTATGTGGGTGGTTTTTTGAAAAAATTTGACCTCAATCCCCCTTAGTATAATTAGGCCTTCCTCAAATTTTTGATTACCATCTGCTTGTGCACCAATATTAACCTTCCTCTATGAGTTTCCCCATATTTGGGGTAGATCTAAATGATATTTATTGATTAATCTAGACCATATTATTTATTATTCATCGATCTTGGAACCCTTCTTCCTCGTGTGGTGGTGGATCACTATACTATTCATCATGAGTGATTTCACTTGGTATGTATTTCTACTTTTGATAATTTTATGTGTAAATTTTATTTAAATAATCTTATCATTTTTAATTTTTATCATCAATGGAAATTGTTTTAGATCATGGTTAAATAATAAGATAGAAATTTCACCAGAACATGGTAGAATTGTCCGCCAATGACGGGGCTTTGGATAAACAAGGCAAGAAGATGTTCTGTGATGATGAACTTGGTCCATTGTTAGGAGTTTTAAGGTATTTCACCTTTTTATCTTTTTATGGTTTTTGGATTAATATAGTTGAATCTACTATCATTACATGGAAATGAATTGGGGGATTTTCAGGTCATAGAGTCTGGATCATGCGATGAGTTCCCTAAAATGGTTCGACGATATTACTGCTAAGGTATGTTTCTTGGATGAATTATTCATGAAGATTCAATTTAATTATTTTAAACTGGAATATTTTTCATTATCATATGATAGGTATTTTCCATGAAATTATGTTGGATTAATGTTATGATCATTATATGGGTGGTTGGCCATGGATCCAACTAAGCCATTATACCAAATAAGTCATTCAGAATGTATGAATTTTACAATTGAATGAGAGTTTCCTAAAAATCATTTAAATAATTATAATTTCATTTTAATTAATTTATTTTTAATACTCATTCACGGTTTTCAGCGTCATGGTGATTGATGATGGACATAGATGACTCATACAAAGTAGTTGGGCAATGCTTGGATGGGAATTTACTCCATGTTGAGTTTAATGGTAATGTGTACTCTACCCTATGGTATTATGAATGTTAAATGGGGATTTACACATTTTTGGAATGAAATTAAATTCATATCGCTGTTATAAAATAGATTAAATTCTTAATTTGTTTAATCAAATTAAGTCGTGACTACTTAAAGGAACCATTCCTAATATAATTGGACAAGTCCAAAGGGACAATATAAACCCCTATACATAGGATTGATGTCGAATGAATATTTCCATGTATTGATAACAAATGAATGACTTATATTACATGGATCTTATTTGGATTTGTGGTGGTGTTATATAATATCCAGATCTCATAAAACCATGTTTGATGTAATGATTACTTTTGTATAATTTTGTATCCTATGAGGCCATGTTTGATGTTTGATCACATGTGTGTACATGTGTACCCTGTGAGACCATGTATGATATATTTATCATATTTGTGTGTATCCATGGGACCATTTTTTATGTTTGGTCACATGTGTGTGTTCTTGGGAACCCAGTAAGACCATGTTTGATTCTTGATCACAAGTGTGTGCATGTGTAGCCTAAGAGACCATGTTTGATGCTTCATAAAATGTGTGTTGTAGTTTGTGAGACCATGTCTAATGATTGATCACATGTGTGTTCATTTTAAACAATTAAACCATGTTTGATGATGATCAAATGTATTTTTTTTGTTTATTATAAATACCCATGATGACATCCAAAGCACTTTCCTTGTATAGTGAACCCCCAATATGTGTTATTAATTTACCTTTGTAGGAATTTATTTTCCACTCGAGATAGGTAGAACATCATGATATGATTATCCCCTAGAGGGGGAGTGCACATGAGATCCGAAAATGGAGATTATGAACTAGATATATGGTATTGGCATGTCAACCTTGAGCCCAGACCTGTAACGAAAATATTGAGGGATGAAGACGTTTTTGATGATACTAAGGAATAGAAAAGATTTGACATCACTGCTTTATGAACTATGATTAGTGATAGGACATGATTCATTGAGGATTCCACGTAACATATTCACTAACATGCCACGTTTCCTAAACTGAATCTCGTTGCCTTGAGGATTCTGTGTAATATGTTCACTAGTCATCCTTGTGGCTCAACCCAGAACATGATTCCTCGAGGATTCCATGTAATATGTTCACCATACATTTTCATATTTATAAATAACTTATAAAATATTTTTTTATTCTCATAATATGGGGCCATATTAAGAGCACCCATGGATCATGATGTCTGGGTAAGAACATGAATGCTCAACATAAATGTGTTGTTTCTTTCTTATACTTTAGTGATTATATGATATGTTTGTGTAGTTATGTAATTCAAATTTAATTTTCGATGAGATTATAAAATTAATATACCTTATATTTATTGGTTGTGTACAAGACCATGCTTGTGGTTTTCTACTGATTTAAACTAATACCCAGCCAAGGAAGACTTAGAACTTTTGTACTGATGCATTTATCACTTTTGGTAGGTATAGGTTGGTCTAATGCCCAATTTTGATCATTGAGAGGGATATGTCAAAATGAGTCTGAAGATTTGGATGATGTATGGATTTGAGTTGTAGAGCCTCTTATTTTCCTTTCATTCATTCTATCTAAGTATGTGATTGAACTAGTGGGTGATTAGTGTCTTGTTTTAAGTTATGAATGTTGAGTATTTTTTTTCTCATTCATTAATTTATGCTAATATATTATTGTTATATATGTACTATAATTATATATTGTTAAATATTTGTGTATTTATTTTTTATTTAACTATTATTTATATTATTGTCTACCCATGATTCTTTTTAGACCCCCACTACTAGTTGGCATCCTCAACAAAACTGGGTGACATGCCTGAGGACATATAGTACTCTATCTTAGACCCTGTGATTCTGGTAGGGTTGTTACAAATATTTATGGACAAGGTCCTTAGTCGTTTATTTTTTTTCAAAATGAGATTAGTAATGTAGAATTTTATTAAATATAGATACACATACAAAATTTAATAAGTAATAATTTTTTTTTATTTTTTTTTATATTTTATGATTTGTATTCTTTAACACACTATTTTATTAAAAATAAAATTTTATAAAATGGGTTGCACTAAAATATTCATTTGAAAAGGAAAAAAATATTTTTTTGGTATATGATTATCTATATCATATCTTAGTTGTAATTCATTCTGGTATGGTTTATTATAGATGATAAAAGAAAATTTTTCCATTGAGATATTGGTTTTAGGGATGTGATCCTTCAATCATCACTATAAGTATAGTTATATAGGATCATTTTGATATTGAAATCATAAAAGTAATGATTTTTTTATTATAGTCACAAAAAAATCAAAACATGGTAAATGAAATGTTCATCAATGTGATTTTAGTTCTATGATGTTCCCTTCCTACAGATAACCAAACAATGGGTAATTGTTTCTTTTCAAAAAAGTGGTGGATTTATTATTATTTCAATAAGAGTCCTTATATGATAGTGATTCTCTTGTCTATGATGTTAGTTTTGAGGCTGATAAGGATGGGAAGGATTCTTATGGCAGTGATGGGGACTTTGGAGCTGATAATGATTATAATAATGGAAAATACCATGATTACAAATTTTACAATGGTGTTTTCAATGAGGTAAAAATTGATATTGTTGATGAATGATTTTTTTATTTTGGAAATGCATAATTCTTTTTATATGTGCTTTATTTTGTTGAAAAATTAATTAATCTATAGTCTAAATGGATGTTATATTTTTTAAAATAGTATTCCAACATTCTATCATGATATATGATGACTATGGGCATAAACACATATATCCATGGAAAAAATATTGTCTATAATATATCTAATTCCATGATTCTACTCATGAAAAAAATATACACAACCCCTTATGACTGAGTAAATTCCCCTAATATAATGGATGTTTAGGAAATAGAGATCCAAACTGAATACATAACATTTTAAATGTTTTTTAAGTAACCTACAATATATCATTCCTCATTTCAGTAACTACTTTTTATATTAGTGTCATGAAGTTTAATCTTATAGTACTTCCATTGTTGATATATAATCATTATACCAATTACCTATATGACTAATTTTCTCAAATTGATGTTTTATGTTTGATGTATGTGATAAGTAAGTGATGGTTATGTCATAATGTTATACATATATCCAATTTATTTTAGGCATACTGATACATTATAATGATATAATGTAATAAACCTTCCTTTTTATGTTTTATTATCATGGACTAAAGACATGATTGTATATTTATGATATCAAATATTTTTTAGTTCCCCATTATGTTATATTTGATTAATTACTATATATTTATGATGATCAAACATTATTTCATATTATATGTTAATATATTATGATTATATATATGTGAAACAACCTTGAAATATCTTCTCTTAGGAACCACTCGAGACACATGGATCTATTTTATTTTATTGTTTCTTCAAAAGATCAAGTTGATCATATTAATGATAATTTATTTTTAGCGTCGATCCCAAGTAGTTATTTGTTTCATTCTATATTTTGAAAAAAATTATATTTTAAAAGATATTTAAAATAAAAAAAGGAGAGTTAAAGGAGGTATTGTATGAAAGAGAAATAAAATGAATAAAGATTTTGTTTTCCACAAATGATGAAAACAATGTCATTATTATGGAATAATAAATTATGGGTTTCTATTAAACACATATATGGAACATAAAATATTTAGTAATTAGGTGTATTTATATTATATAAATTTTATGGGGTTTTCTTATAAAAATAATTCAATGTGATTTAAATATAGTTAATCCAAAAAAATTTTTGAAAATGAGAATCTTTTCGTTTCATAGAGTATTTAGATGGTGCAAAATACATTTTTTAAAACAGGGAAAAAGTAAATCATAATTTATTAGTTCCCATAGTTAAAAAATACATAGTATGATTTTATTAGATGAAATTAGATAATGAATAATTCTATTTCATAATGGATTTTTTCACTAATAAGTTTGATACATAAAAAATTCTAGAGGAAGAGAAGACATGATATCTCACACAAAAAATGTCAAAGAGAAAATAAGGAAATGCACATGCTATAGAAGAATATTTCATGACTTGAGTGATCATTTCTTTAGTGTTTTTAGAGATATTGAGAAAACATAACTACGATATTTCATATATTAAAATTAAGTATACCATAAAATTAGAAGGAAATTTAGTCAGCTTCTCTCAAAGGAATTCACGATTCCTAGCATGGCTATCAAGACATGGAATTGAAAAAAATACATAATTCTATAATGACAATTAACTAATCATGGTTGGGTGTATTTATAGATTTTTTTTCCTATCTGTCCAGGATATATAAACTATTAAAGAATTATCCTATCATCCCACTAAATGTTTATGTATGATTTTAAAAAGAACATTACTATTATTAAAAAAGGATATTTATAAAGAATATTGAAAGTGCACTGTCAGTGTATTTTCTTCACTAAGAGGGGGAGGAGGTGAATCCTTGATACATTTTCATGTATGTTTCTTTTAAATTGAAATAACCATTTCCTCCTATTAATGATTCTATTCCCTACTGAAAAAAATTCCGAAACACATCCATTAGAAGACAAGTATTAACACAGATCACTATTAAATAAGAATAGTTATGTCCTTAGTATGGTATGGTAATGATCAAATACCACACAATCCATTTGAATAAAATCCTTAGATTACAATGAGTATGATATAAACTTTCACACACGTAGTACTTTGAAGACAATAAAAAATAATATGTGCACCCTCTTAGCACAAATAGGGAAGTACAAATTTTGTTTAACAACTTAGGTTACCTATGATTCTTTTCAATTCCACAAATGTATTCAATAGAAAATGCTTCTTCAATTTCTCACCCAGAAGGCGGTAAGAACTTATTGGAATTTGTTAAGAAAAAATGATCCCAATTTTCCATGTATGATTTCTACGAGTCCAATTCTCTATGATAAAATTATTCTAGTTGCGATTATTCTAGGTACGATTATATCTATCTGGAAAAAGTTTCACTTTGATAGAATATTGTATAGATAAATCAGTATAACTTCAATTCTGAGTATGGATAACTCATTACAATTCTCCCTGTGTGATTATTCCTCAGTCCAAATATCCTTGTATGAAAATTACTGATTTGATTAATCCAACTCGATACGATAAACACCCGAATATTATTGAAAACCCAAATACAGTAATCAACTTAGTACGATTATTACTAAGTACGATGATAAGTTGAATACAACATTGCAATCTTTTCTCTTCTCTTAAATTCTCCATAAAATCTTCTTCAAAACATGTGATTATCGAAAATTCATATTCTCTCTAAAACATAAAGCTCCTATCTTTTCTGTGGTGAATGGTAAATTAGTTATCATAAGGGTATGATGTACATTTCTCCTTTTATAGGTGACCCTCAAGATGATTTATTGAGAATCCCAAAATTTTCTAACATAATAAAATTCACCCTAATATCAATTTCTGAAAAAATATCGAGTGCATTTTAATCGCATCAATGCTTCTAGATTCTTATCGAATCATATACAATAATTACTTTTTTTAGAATTTCAATTCAATTAAAAACTTTATTTCAATCAGTGAGTCTGATTTTCTGAATCTGATATCTTCAAAAGATAGTTCTATATTAGTTGAATGTAAACATTTGAAGAAATGGATAACACTTCATAATGATCAATACAGTAAATATTCTAAATTTGGAGGCTCCCCAGGACAACACATTCCACATAAAACACTTCCATACCACTTTTACTCCATCACTTATTCACGAAACCCGGTTGGAAAATCAATTCAATTCCGTTTTAAATCATCTTGACCAAACTAAAATACACATCATCTCCTTCATTTAATCATTTTTTCTCTTGACCCAGTTCAGACACAAAAATTATTCTTCTCCTATTCTCTTGAACAAGTTGAATAAATTACTTGAAGGGAAAAACAGATTAATTCAACTGTTTACCCACATGATGAAGTCATTTGAAAGTAAATCCGAGATTATATATCCCTTCCTTCAACAATTTCCTTCATTCACAAACTGATGCATATATAATGAAATTATTAATGAATTTAAATTCATTTGATAGCTTCTTATTCATCATCAAACTCCAATTGTAAAGTATCATAACGTTCCATTCAATATATATTATTTATTTTCTTCACATCCTTAGTATGATTTTTTTGGGAATGGTCATTCTGGGTATGATTTCCATGAATTCAATTAGGCTGAGTACAATTTTTCTATGTATAATCATTAGCTCCCTTTTTATACACTTCCTTAATGATATGATTAATCTAGGTATAATTACTTTTCAATTGGTAACATCTCTTTATTCTCTCCCACTTAGATATGATAAATCTGAGTAAAATTTAGTATTCTTTTATTCCCTTTTCTTCCATAAATCTTGAATCATAAGTTCACCAGTCGACTTATGATTTATATTAAATTAGAATCATAAAAGCATCATGTAATTTATTTAATCATAGTCATAAATACTCACATACTTCATCAAAACAATCAGTTCTTTCATATAAATCACATAGTGAATCCAATGAAAATCACTTCTTCATTACGATATTCTCCCATTCAAGATCCATGTTGAGTCCGATCAAAACCAATTATTTGAAACAACTTCTCCTTGTTAAAACTAATATAGTGACTTTGATTCCTTTGAATACAATGGTTATCATTTCCACCTAATACAATGTGAGTTGATTTTCCTTTCACATATAATCTTTATCTTTCTTGACAACAAAATACAACATTGGATAACAAACACCATTCTCTTTATCTTGGTGATAATCATATCACCCTTTTGATTTTCTTTTGAAAAAAGTTTCATAAATAATTGAATTTTTTATCCTCATGAAATGAATTACTTATCAATAATTCTACGCGTATTTGTGCTAAATCATTATAGGAAAAAATAATCATTGATTAAAAAACCATGCTGACCAGAAGTATTGATTATGATAAATTTTTTTTGTCTTCTTTGTCTCTTATTCAAACTCATCTTTTCTTTACCCATCATGGAATACAAACAAAATTCATTTCCTACAACCACATTGACAAACAATTATAATAGTTCACTCACAAAACAATATTGAATTCATATATTACTTACAAATCTCTCTTTTTATGTGAAATACATTGATTTAAGAAACAATTATCCACCTGGAAAATATAATCCAATGGTAATATGAAATAGGTGAAAAAAATACATCAACTTGGATGAGAAAATAGGTCAAATACACATGCTCATACTCAATTTAGTGATTGAATCCTTCGGTAAATGTTTTGTGAAAATGTCAGCAACTTGTTTCGATGTTGGAACATATTACAACTTCAATTAATTCTTGTCCAAATTCTCTTTGATGAAATAATATTTGATATCAATATTATTTTAATGGGAATGTTGAACTAGATTCTTGGTCATAATGATGGTAAATTTATTATCCCAACCCATGATAAAGTGTAACTTCAATTCAACAAGTAAATCTTCTAATTGAGTTATCATTCACATAAGTTGAAGAGTGTCTTGAGTGGAAAAAGCATACATAAATTCGTCCATATTGAGTGTTACTGAATTATGTTTCATTGAATACCAACTAACATAATTATTTCTGAGAAAGAATACTCCACTAGATATGGACCTTCTATCATTATAATTTACTGACCAATCATCACTAGAATACCCAAATAATTAAATACGCTCTTAGCTACTGTACCTGATTCTGAATTATGTTGTTTATTTGATGTATTTGAGAATTTATTTTCCCATAAGTAAATGTGATTATTTTGTAGAACTGTAAAATATTTCAATTTAGGTAATAACGTGGACAATGTTTGGTCTTGTGGTAGTTAAATATAATAAACTTGAATTTACATTCTGAAATTATTTTTGATAATAATATTTTAATTCTCTATCATTAGAGAAATTTTATTCCAATTATATTAGTGTTGAAACAAGTTTGGAAATTTCTATGCCAAACCTCTTTAGAGGCTCCTTAGAAAACATTTATTGATAACGAAAAATGTATTACTTCCTTTGATGTATTTGTAATCTAAGAAAGTATTTCATTTCACCAAGTATTGATATTTAAAATAACTTTTTCATTTATTCAAAAAAAGTATTCAAGACATTATTCATTATTCCCAGAAATGATAATTTCATCAACATAAATAATAAAAATGATAGAATATTCTTTAATTTATTTGATTCCTAGATTTCTATGCACTCTTCATTTCTTGAAATTCATCTTCATTAAGCATGTATCCTATTTTTAATACCATGCTCTCATATCTATTTTTAGGATATATAAATCCCTTTTCAATATGCACACATAACTGCCATCTTTACCAACAAAAAATTCATATGGTTGTTCAATATAAACATCCTCTTGAAGATCACCATTTAGGAATATGGATTTAACATTAATTTGAAAGATCTTATATCCTCATTGTGTAGAAATAGAAATAATTACTCTAAATATTTTATGTCTTTCCACTAGAGAAATGTTTACATCAAAATCAATACCCTCAACTTGTAAATACCATTTTCACACCAATATTTCTTTGTTTATTATCACTTCACCATATTTATTCAGCTTTTTCAAGAAAAGCTTATTTGTTCCAACATTTTTTTTGTTTTCTATCTTGGGTATGAGTTCCCATGAATCATTCATTTAAATTTGATCCAACTCTTCAATCCTAGCCTGAACCCATTCCGAATTCTCAAAAGCATATTTCATATAATTCATCTCCACTTTTTAATATAAAGAAGTATGTGTAATACAATGTTTTGTTCTTGTTTTTTGAACATTATTATGCTGATCAAAAATTATATTTTGACCTTCCACATTCTTCCTCAACCTTGGATGAGATAATCTGGTATCTTCCTCATCACTAGAAAAATATAAGTCCAATTATTCTTTTAGTGTAGGAATACAATTATCTATATCCTTATGTGAATTATTTTCCCGAATTTTATCAAATTAATTTTCTATTTGATTATGTTTTTAATTATCATCTATTTCAATTAATGTCACATAAAAATAATCAGATTTTATTCTATCTCTTTTTTACGCATCTACATCCTCTTCATTTTGGAGCATAGCCATGAAAGATTCTATATTCATGTTTCTTCTCAAAAATTCCATAGTTTCATCCATTCTTCTTTATAATTCCAGGACCCCCGAAAATATTAAAGTGTTACAAATTTAATGTTTTTCCATAAACCAATTTATATGAATTCATATATGAAATAGGCCTATAGAAATAATAGTTTTTTTGTAAACAAGATTACGTATGGCTCACATTCAAAAGTAAAGAGAGATGTTATGTTCAAGTAACATGGTTTTTCCCATTACCACTAAAATTCTATTATTTCTTTCAACAACCCCATTTTATTGAGTAGTGTATGGGGAAATATACTCATTAAAAATTTCATGATTGTCTAGGAAATTTTAAAATTTTTTAATTTTGTATTCACCAACATTATCTTTTCTCAAATTCTTCACTGAATTCTCACAATCTTTCTCAAGTTTCCTTTTCAAATGTTTAAAATTTTCCAAAGAATCTGACTACTGTTTCCTAAATATAACACAAGTAATGCTAGTAAAATCATCAATTAAAGTGATTAAGTACTTATCTCAATTTATTTTTTGTTTTATCATTGGACCATATATATATAAATTAACCAGTCCTAAGGTTATTTTGAACTAATATCAAATTTCATATGCACAATATTTTTAAATTTTACTTTATGAAAAATAGTGCAACACCAAGCTCTTCTTCTTGTAAAATTAAGGATTTCTCAAACAATATCTATTTTAGATAATTTTCTCATGTTTCATTGGCACATGTATCCTAGAATTTTATTCCAAAATTGATTCTCTTCCATGACACTCATGTAATAAGAGTGTTTTATTTCACGTATCTGAAAAAAAAATATTTTTTAACATTGTCCTCCTATAACAATTTTTCCATATTCTTCATTTTACAAATAAACCCATATTTTATAAAGATAACTTTGTTACCCTCATCACAAAATTATGAAACACTTAGTAGATTTCGTTTCATCCCATTGACATACAAATCATTCTTTGATTTCAAATTTTCTTTTCCAATGATGGATGATCTAACACCTTTGATTATTAGTGATTCATCATTTACAAATGTCACAATGGATTCGTTAAAATATTTCACATTCTTAAAAGAAATTTAAATCTTCTGTCATATGAGATGAACACCCACTATCGATGATCCAATTTCATTCCCCTTTTGTAGATTTCAAAGCAGTTTCAATTACATGATCCTTTTCTTCTTCCATTTTTTTCTTCATATTCAGATTCTAAGAATTTTTATAAATCTTTTGTTGTCTAGGAACAAAACCGGAATTCCTTTTTAAATTTTTACATGTTTTTCACATCTCTTTTGTGTATTTTCCAAAAGATGGAACCTATTTTCTATTTTTACTCCATATTTCTCAACCTTATAAGACTTCTTCTTCTGTGTTAATTGACTCCCCCAAAAACTCTGCCTTTTATAACATGTTGAATAATAGTAATGTTTTTGGTTGAACATACACAAGTTTTTTTTACTTTAGAATTCACCACAATACCAACAATAGCCATAGAAGGAGTATTTTCTTCTAAAACGTACATATTTATTGGAACTATGAATTTGTTTATGAGCCACCTTATTTAAATTATATTTTGAGCCACAAACCATTACAGTATCAATTAGAGTCTTACTTTTTTTCTTTTTTATCAGAACCAGAAGTGTTTAAATCTTTTCCAAAGTCATATTCTTTCAAAAAAAATTTAGATTCAAGGTTCTTTGAGACTTCTTAATTCCCAACTTTGTTCGTTTTACCCCATACATATCTTTCACAAATTTATTCTTTTCAGAATTTTTTTCATTATTTTCAACCATTGAAGGTATCTTTTGTTGAACCTTCTCTGATTTCCCATTTTGTTATATTTCACCTACTTCGGTGATAGAGTACGGTTATCAGTTATTTATCAATTAATCTTTTGAAAGTATTGGTTGGAAAAGTTCCAACTCTTCTTCTTTTTCCTTAAACCTTTCCAATATATTCTCTTTGAAAATTTTTCTTCTTCAAGGAATTTATTAAAATCATAAATATCATTAAAAATATATACATTATAATAATGAAAATTATTCTTGATTTCTTGTTGAGAAGCATTCATCTTTTAACTATTTGTTTTGATTCTCAAGAATTTTGATCATTCTGAGACATTATTTCAATTCTTATTTCAAATGCATTTAAATGTTCAATTTTTTCTTCTTCATAACTTGTTCTTCCAAATTATTCATCATTCACTATTATGATAAAATTATTTTCAACACCAAACTCAACTAATTTTTTAGATTCATCGTCACTCCCTTCATCTTCTTCATCATTATATAAGATGCTTCTTCTTTTATAATTGAATAATTTTCTATCATTCCTTGTGGAATAAAATTTTCTTTTATCACCCTCCTTCTTCCATGATCATCATGGATATCTTTCTTCTTTATAAATAACCCCTTATATCATTCTTCAGGGTGAATTGGTAGAGAAGTGACTAGTACCTCCACATTAAAAAACATTTCATGGTATGTTTACCTTTGTATTTCAATGTACATCTTTTCACATTTTTAGAAAACTAGGAAAAAATATTATCAATATTTTTACATACCTTATCTTCTGAGTCAAATTTTCCAATTTCTTATTCAATAATAATATTATTTAACTTTCCATTATTTTCATCCTTGAAAGACATTTCTCAATGACCCATTGTTATGATTTTCATACCTTTGTACCTTTATATTTCATAAGTAATGAGAGTGATATGAAAATCATCAAGAGATAATGTTTCTATATCCCTTTCTTCCAGTTAAGAAAATTTTTCATCATACTTGTTGATAAGGACTCTCAAAAGCTCTTAAACAATTGTAGAATAATATAACATTTAACCATGAAATCTAATAGTACTAACAATGTCATTTACCCTGGGGATGAATTCCCCAAAAGATTTGTACTCACCCATCTTTATGTCATCATAATAGAATCTCTATATTTTAGTTTTTTCTATCTTCACATTTGTATTTCCTTATTATATATTTTTCAATTTATCCCATATACCTTTGGTTATGGAAATTCATGTCACTATTAAAAATTCACATTCATAATGTGATGATAAAATAACATTCATTTACCTTCCATAATTTTAATGATTCTGAATATCATAAGTTGTAAGGCAATCTTTGAAATCTACAGTAGGAAAACCATCTATTTTAGCTTCAATAACATCATATAAAATAGACATAAAATAATGGAACATTTTACATTTCTAAATATGATAATTATTTCTATCAAAAACTAGAATACCTTTGCAGTTTAATCAATTTAAATTCTATATTAGCAAAGAATATGTGAAGGGAACCTATCCTTTAATACTAGTTGAATGTTTTTAGTCAGTGTAATTGAATACCTGAGAGGGGGAGGTGGTGAATTAGGGTTTTTTCTTTTATGTTTCTTTTCAATTGAAATAATCATTACCTCCTGTTAAAGATTATATTCCCCACTAAAACAATTCAGAAACATACCAACAAGAACACAAGTATTTACAATGTCAACATTTAAATAAGAATATATACATCCATGGTATGGTATTGAAATGATCCAATACCACAAAATCCAATTGATAACAATCCTTATATTACAATGAGTAGGATATAACCTTTCACTCATTTAGAACTTTGAAGACACCCAAAATTTCATGTTCTCCCTTTTATCACAAATAGAGAAATATTATGATTGTGTAACAACTCATGTTACCTTTTCTTATTTTTCCATTCCACAAATATATTTAATTTTAAACACTTATTCAATTTATTACCCAAAAAAATGGTAATAACATCTTGGACATTGTTAAAGAAAACACAGTATGATTTCCCAAGTATGATTTTCCCAATCAAGTTTCTCTGAGTCTGATTCTCTATGATACAATTATTCAAGGAAATATTCTCCCCAGTATGAAAAAATATTACTTTAACAAAATAAATTTAGATAAATCAGTAAAACATAAATTCTGAGTACAGAATCCTTAGTACGGTCCCCTTTTATAATACTTCCTTAGTCTAGAAATCTTAGTATGAAAATTATTTATCCGATTAATCCATCTAAATAATATGATCTATCGTATACAATTTACGAGAGAAATACATTAATAATATGAGTATTATTGCCACTAAGTATGATGATCTACTGAACACAACGTTGTGACATTGTCTCTTCTCTTTTTCTTCTCCGTCAAAACTTCTTCAACACAAATGAATACAAAACACTTATTATTTTATCTAAAACATGGAGCTTCTCTCTCTTCTGCAGTGAATAATGCAACAGTCATCATAAAATTATGATTTAATTTTCAACTTTTATAGGTGACCCTTGAGATTATTTGGTGGGAATACTAAAATTTTATTCATAAATCAAATTTACCATAATCTCAATTTCCCCTAAAATATCAGGTGCATTTTGACGTCCTAAATTATTCACAATTCTTCTCAAATTTTGTATAGTATTTTCTTCTTATTCAGACTTTCATTTTAATTTATAGTCTGATATAAATCCCTAAGTCTGATTTTCGGAATCATATTTCTTCATAAAAATGTTCAATATAAATTGAATGTAAATGTATGAAGAAAATGATTACACTTATTAATAATGAATACAATTATTTTTTGGATTGTGGAGCTTGTCCATGATATCACTTTTACAAAACTCTTCTATCAAACCACTTTTACTTCTTCAATTCTTATCTTAACCCAATTCAAAAAATATTAAATTTTGATAAAAGGCTTCTTGACCCAACTGAAATACACATCATCACATTAATTTATTAACATTTTCTCTTAACCTAGTTGATATAAAAAAACTTCTTATTATTTCATTTTCTCGAATGACTTGAGAAAATTACATGACGAGAATAGAACTATAATTCAAATATTAACTCACTTGATTAAATCATTTGAAAATAATTCATATTTCATTTATCTCCTGCTTAATTAATTCCCTTCATTAACAAACCTATGCATGTATCATGAAATTATTCATGAATTTAAATTCATTTGGGACCAGATTTATCATTATCCGACTCTAATTGGAAAGTACTATAAATTTCCATTCATTCATGAATCTTTCTTTACATCACAACCATAGCACAATTTTTGGGGTATTATCATTCAGGGTTCCATTTTCTTTATATGATTAGGATGAGTACCATTTTTCATGGTATGATCATTAACTCCCCTTTTCTTCTCTTTCTCTCTAATATGATTAATTTGGGTGAAATTCTTTTTTAATCATCATCATATATTTCTTATCTTCCACCTGGATATGATAAATCAAGGTACAATTTAGAATACTTCTTTTTCCATTTTCTTCCATAAAGATTTAATCATATGTTCTCCCACAAATTTATGATTTATATGAAATTAAAATCAGAAAATAATCATCACTTGTATTTTATCATGGTCATTGAGACATAATACTTCTACAAAACAATCAATTCTTTCATATCAAATTCATAATGAATCTGATGAAAATGAATCCCTTATTATGATTTTCATCCATTCTCAGCCTAGGGTGAGTTTGATCAAAACCTTTTCTTTCAAATAACTTTTCCTCATTACGATGGATAGAGAAAGTCCAATTATTTTGAGAAAAAATGTTACTATTCCCACCAAATACAAAGTGCTGTGATTTCCCTTTCATCTTCCATCTTCAATGTTCTCGACAAGAAAAGAAAACATTTGAAAAAAACACTTTCCTCTTCTTTTGGTCCTAACACATATCACGGATGACATGGGAGAAATATAATGAAAAGATTATAAACTCTTTAGAAGAAAATGTTATGTGACATAACATATATGAAATTTTATCCATGTGAAATATAAAGGGAAATTATTTATTTTTATAGGATGGAATTAATATTAAATTAGATGCACTATTAGAGAGAAATATATAGAAAAGCATATTCATACAAATATATTTAATTGACCACAATAGATAAATAAATATTTGTTTCACCTTTATTATGATGGTGTCATCCTTTCAACTACATTGAGGGATTATTTTTTATGGAAATGTGCCCATTTTGTTATAATTGATCTTATATTCCTGGTGATATTTATAAAACATATGATATAGTTATTATTCTATAATCCTTGTAATCTATGATTCATGATTCATGTTATACCAAAGGTTATTCATTCTTAATCCTTGGATTATCATCCACATTAGTGATGAATCAACTAATTTGTTTTATTAAATGTGTTCATTATTTACTATTCATGAAATTGAGATATTTGGGGATCCATACTTTTTAGATAACTATAATAATAACATCTAAAATAAAAAAATAAAAATAAAATTAATTATATAATAACTCAAAGATTCACTGACAATGTATTTCTCTTATGGTCCTTAAAACTAGTACAGACATAGTTTGAATCCTGGAGATAAACCATATAATTATATTTTAACTAAAATATTAAATTACCCTCTCAAAAAAGTACTTATTAGTTTAATTATGTCTTTCATGTGAAAACTATTAAATAATAACAATAATTTGAGCCAAATCGATGTATTCACAATCATTGGGGGAGAAAGGGAAGAAAAATTAACTTTTAGGTGGGATTATCACAAGGTTAAAAGTTTCCCAGTGAAATGGGGAGAATATGAATAATTTAGTAAGTGGTTAAAGTGTATTTGACAGTTATGTGTTTCCAAATTATACGGGGAATTAAGAATGTGATTACAATTAGAATTATATAGTAAGGAGAAAATTTGTTTATAAATAAAATTGAAATTATTATGATATTTATATTTCGTAAATCAAGTATAATTATCATTGGATTTTTTTTGAAAAATGATTTTTGTTATGATTTTCTTTTTGAGATAAAATTTTCATTTAATTATTGTAATAAATTTAAAAAATATTTAATGGTTATGTTTAGATTAAAAATTAAAAGGGGTAAACTGTTGATTAAAAACAATGATTTTTATTTGGGATTTTTTTGGAACATTGGTGACCAGAAAAATCTATAATATAATGGAAGATGTTGGAGTAAATTTATTTTTATCAAAAAAAATTTAGTGAAAATAATTTGGTTTTCCAGAAAACATGAAATCAAATCATGGTCAGTAAAGATAACATTGTGGTTTGAAGACAACATATATGACGATTACAAAACAATTAAAAATATTTCCAATTTATATGTCTAATAATATTGAAATTTTAATGTATATTAATGTATCAATGTTATTCTTTTAAAACATTATATTTTATTGAAAATAATTACACCCTTGCTTGAAAAGAATATTTGGATAATATATATATATATTTTTAATAAGGTAGATAAAATGAACCATGTTATTTTAGAGGTCTAGTATTATTAATTTTGGTATGATCTTCCTGAATTAAACAACATAGTGAAGAAAACTGTGTCATAATGGAGATTCGGGTTTAAATTTTTGACATGTTTTTCATTTTATATACTGTACAATGAAAAGAATCCGCATTTTTTCCCATATCTCATTTCAAAGATGAAATTAGGAATTATTAAGCTAAAGAAAAAAGTATTCATGGTAAAAATGATATATTTCATGGAATATTTTGAGATTCTGGGACAAAAACCCATATTAGTTTATGTGAAAATTTTTTATGGTACTCATAATTAGTATAAATAAATTTATTTAGTTTTCAAAATATTGGTCATAGTTCCAATAATATTTTTTATTTCTTAGTATTGACCAAAGTAGAAATTTTAATTGTGATAATGATCATGTTATGTATGATAATATTTTTGGAAGATATTTTTATTTTAAATATATTCAAGATTTATAAATATTGGGGATTTGTTTAGCTTACTATATTCAAATTTTAATAATAATTTTAAAATGGGAATTTTCCAGATATTGAGGGAAGATACATGTATAGTAGATATTGGAATATATAGATGTGTGATATAGAGATAATAAAAAATATCTATATATAATAAGAGGTAGTGACCAAACTTCTGTGGATATTTTTTATGAGAGAAAAGGGGGTATATTTATTGTTTCTATAGAATGGAATAACTTGAGTTATTAATGTTCACCTAGATAGTTATATGTAAACTTTAATTTAACATCCAATGGAGTTATAAAATAAAACATTTTAAGGGAATATTGTTATTTTACCTATATTTTGAATGTACCAAAATTTATTTTCATTTGAGAGGTTATTTATAAATATCATGTGTATATTATTTTAGGTTATCATATTATACACATTGAGAGGGTTATGAATCACAAAGGACATTGAGTCTTATTTAAAATTTGAAAATTGAGAATTGTGATTCATATAAAATGATTTGTGATTCATTCATGCTCACTGTGTTATACTCTAAGAATGAGGTGAACTAGGGAATCCACTGTGTTTATTTACATATATTTGAAAGAGACACTGATGGAAACAAATAATATAACTAATCATCTAAATAAAAAAGAAAATTAGGAACAAATATCAATGTAATAAATTTATAATACATTGGTTCACCCCCTCTTCATGTGTTTCCCTTGTGATATTTACAAAAAATGTTTTGGTAAAACAAATAATTGTTTAATAAATTATTTGAATGTAAAATGTACATTAAATTTTTAATGTATTAAATAATGTGATTAAATATGTATGTATTATTTTAAGACTACTAACCTTTATATACTTATGCTAAATCTCAATAAAGGCCTTTATATATTAGGTGTTTGAATTCATAGGATTTTGGTCTGTATAAGAGGGTGTTTAAATAAAACACTTGAAAAATATTTTTAGAGTAATGTAGTAAGAAAATAAAAATATTATATTGGATCCACAATAAATTTTTAAGGAAATTTATTATACATGACATTATGTAAAATTTAATGTTTGATAACGATTTTTCAATGGGGGATATGTGGACCATGAAAATTTATGGGGGTTTATAAGAACATTACATACCTTAAAAGCAGTGGGAAAACAATGAAAACACATTCCAATAATTTTTAGATTGATTTTAGATGTACCAAATAAAGAACCTTTTAATTTTATACATATAATAGATAATGAAATTCTCTATCTTAAATGATTTGAAATAATAATATAAACAAACCATAAATATTATTCCTTTATAGGTGATCTATAAAATGTATAAATCTCATATAATTCTTTTGGATCTCAAAAACACTGATGACATATAATAACTTAAAAAGAAATAGACAATGGAGGAATAAAAAAATTATTTCGAAATTATAATACTATATTATGACCAGGATTCTAGAGTATTATCCTTTTTATATCATTTTATATAATAGAGAGAGTGACATAAAGGTGTTTAAAATGGTACTCAAATATTCATGTGTTAATAATTGAGCACTATTACACTTATAATAATTACTTTTAAAAATGAATAAATCTTCATAAATGATAAGATCTTTAACATTTAATAAAATAAATATTTTAACTAAATTTAAACATCATTCCATAATGTGGGAATCAATCTATGATATATTATATTGAGAATCATGTATTTGGGTTCATATCACATATAATCTCATAAGAAAAATATTATACAATACTATCAAGTGTGAACCATATAACACAAAATGCTATTAAAATTAGTTTACTCAAATGACATTAGGGTACATATTCATTAATACCCATCTTATACCGAATAGTCATAGATGTTATTCTTATTTTACATCTAGTTACCTATAATGTAATCATATAGGAAAATAAACTAAAACATGATATATATAATGCTTCCATGCTAACACTATCAATTTTAAGACAAATAATTTGTATCTAAATGGATTCTCATTCATGTAGAATTATGTGTATCCATTTGGACATTATAGTGATGTAAATTATTATAAATAAAAAATCTAAAATCATAAGAATATAGTGGTACTAACAGAAAATAAATTGTTACTCAACCTATAAATGATTCTATTATTATATTAACCAACCACATCCATCTCCATAGAATCACATGTATTGTTATAAAATCGATTGGTCTATGATATTAGGTATAACCATAATAATTGGTACATTTAAATACTATAATGAATAACTCATTAATTATTTATTCTTCAAAAATAAAAAAAATAGATGAATACAACACATGTCGTTCATCCCTGTAGATGATCTCATAACATTACACAAAATAAATCTTGTCTATGACTCAATGGATTGAAGGCCTCGATTTGTTTATTTAATTTAGTTAATCGCCTTTTTAAATGGGTTCAGTGGGAACCCATACATGACCCATAGGACAAGTGGAACAAGTCCAAGTATATGTCCTGAAGGACCATAAGCATTATACCCAATACATGACCCGAATTCCCAACAAAACTATAATAGAACTACCCCTCCACAACATTTTAAGCATTGAAGAAACCTAGATCCACAGTATTACTCAATTGAATTCTTATATTCTATACTTATCACACACAATACCCAATCCCTTATTATTTATGAAAATACCTTTAAATGATCAATATCACACCAATCGACCCTCAATTTAGTTTATCTAATAAAACAAAACATGATAGGAATACAATTATTATATTTCACATGTAAGGGGAATTATTGTTCTCAATAATTAGGGATTAATTTGAATATTACACCCTAAATATACAAATAAAATTTATGTATTAAATTTTATATGGTGTAATAAAAGTGGATCTTTCTAATAAAAAATATATTTTTGTTATAGAAGTGATTCTAATAATTCTATATGAGTTCATACTCACATAAATTATAATATATTACCACAACCAATGACTTTATTAGGAAAATAATTATTAAGGGTTAATCATAGTTTATCCTCCTAGAGGATAATCATTATATATTTTTTGCAAAACATATTTATATATGGTAATTTAATGTTTTCCATTGAGAAAAATCAATTATAGTTTTTTAATATTATATGTATATGTGGGGTTTCTTTAGGAAAAATTATTTGAAAAATAAAATACAAAATATATCTCGACCGACCTGTATATAACACCCAAGGAATTCACATGGCTGACATATTTCTCCTATATACTTGTATTTCTCAAAGGTTTAGATATATTATCATCTTAAAATTATAAAAAATCATTCATTTTCTCTATTAAAAAATGGGATAATATTTATAAAACTTTTATTTATATTTTTAGTGATATCATGATCCCTTTTCTTTATAAATAACTCTTTTGTGGTAATAAAGGAGCTATATAGGATTTTCTATTATAGTAATAACCAATAGTTACAATATTTTCTTTTTGATTCAAAAAATTATTATTATTTCATTTGATATTAGGAATCATTCAAATGATGCTACAAAATAAATCATGGTTGATTTGTTGGAATACCTCAATCTAACTATTCTAACATTCAGGAAGAATAAAAACAAATTATTGAAAAAAATATTATTATTATTTATTTGGAACTAATATCAATTAAACTATTATATTGGGATATTCTACTCTTAAAAATATCAAGAATACATTCTTAGTTTATGAAAAGTCCTAGACTCCAGTATGCGGAGACTGATGTTAACTTTCTTACATTGGAACTAGATAGATGAAATAAAATCCCAAAGGATAGAATAAATATGTAGTAATGGAAAAATAGATATATAATTTATTTTTACAATACAATTGAAAACATAAAATTCACCATGATTTTTATTTTAAAAAACCAATATTCATGATAACACATCCCTGCATATCGATCATTAAACATGTCCCTATACTCTAGAGAAAATTAATCATAAAAAAGTAGTTAGATTATATGTCTTTTAAGGTTATGTTTATAATTAAATCTATCAGGAATAGATATTTAAAATCCGAAGGAGAAGGTAAATAATTGAAAATTTTCTTTTAATCAATAAACTAAGAATAATAATGTTGAAAAAAATGATAATAAAATAATTCCATATTAATAATCACATAATCTTGAAACTTATCAATTGATATTATAACTAATATAATTATCCCATGGAAATAAAAAATCTAATAATCAAGTAATACCTATTGTTGGACATCTGAAACATACTATCAAGACCCTTCACAAGATAGCTTAAATATGTGGGTAAAAACCCGTCTAATTTGGCCAACTCATTTTTCTCATGAGACCTATTGATGCATCGAGGGGAAATATATAACTAGAATCCAACCATAACATAATAAAAAATAGAATTCCTTATATAAAAGTGGTGAAACCTAATCTATATAAATATTCATATTTAAAGTCTATCATGTGAAATTTTAATAAATACACAAATGAAATAAAAAAAATTATAAATAATCTCGATTAATATGGTGAATGATAATATAATTTCACATCCTTAGTAAAAATTATTATAAACCATTAAAATAATACATAATTATGATATTAGAAAACCATATCCCTAGTGGATAAAATGTACAACCAAGGGTTGATGTTTTTGATGAATAAAAATACCTAAATACCATAAGAATGTAATTTTTTGGAAAATGAGATGTAGATTCCATTAATTTATTTTCTAAATTAATACATGGTTAAAATATATCTTTAATAAATTTTTATAATAATTTTAAAATCAGTTTTGAAATTTTTTTTATGAAACAAGGTTTTGGAAGAAATATTTTTTAACCAAATAGAGACACTCAGTGAGAGTTCTAAAAACATTTTATCTATAATTTTATATACCAAAGAGAGGGAAAATGGAACTATTATTGAAAATGATCATCAATATTTAGATGAGAAGAAAATATAATTATTTTAGGACATAAATAAAAATTAATTCCACTAAGTGAGACTTAATGGAGAATAATCCCAAATAATGATGACATTGCGAAATAAACACTTACCACTTTTGTAAATTTTGAATCATAAGACCCATTAATGAAATAAAATAAAATAAAACATTAAATATCATGAAAATAATGTGATTGATGATATAAAATATAAAAATGGGTAGTATATACACCTCAAAATAGAGTAATTAGTGAATATGGCATATTTCTCATGGAAATAAATGTAAGATGAGAAACTCTTACCTTAGGTTAAACTTCAATAATATGTGTCCGAAAATCATATATTATAAGTATAGGTTTATTATAATTCTAGGACATAAAAATAAGCATATATCTAATATCATATATTATTTACTTTAGTATTTATCACCCTTTTATTAAAAATTCTTTATTAAAATCACCATTATGGGTTATAATTGCTTCATTTTTCATGTATGTTTTAATGAAGTAATTTTAGTTATTTTAATATGATAAATATTCAATAATATCCAGAATGTTATAATTTATACTAAAATCATATATATTCATTATATTTGTATTTATCCTAATATGTTAATGTTTGAGATAGAAAATGGATTACACCCTTTGTGGAGATGGTAGGTCGTACGCCCGCATGAACGCTGTTTCCATTTTTCTAGATGAATGGAATAAAGGGAAAATAAATAATAATTTAACTATAAATAGAAAAAATTATTTCATATATTGTATGTATATTAATCAAATATATCCTTATTACCATCCATGTATAAATAAAATGAAAAAAATTTCAGATCGCTATGTGGATGCGATAGTCCATACATACGCATGCGCAATGTTATTGTTTTATGAAGGATAGGAAGGGAAGAAGATTTATGTGATATTATATTTATAAAGGTATTTTTAGATCATAAATATCACATGTATTCATTAAAATTACCCTTACTACATTTCATATATAGCATAAGAAAAAACAAAACACATCACTTCATGAGGCGGTAGTCCGTCGTAATCATGAGCAACATTATTGTATCCCCCAAGGAATGAATAGTAATAAGGTAAATGTTATATCATAATTTAATAAATATAGTAATTTCCTAAATATAATATAAATGTATTAAATCCATCATTATATTCATCCTTGAAATGTGGTGATGAAAAAGAAATTACAACGGTTTGTGAGGCTGTTGTCCTCCATACTAACTATCAATGATTATGTTCCCCATTTAATGGATGTGGAGAAGGATATGGTTTATTAAATTAAAATAATAACATACCCTTATATATTTTATACTATGTTTATTATATTATCATAGTTTAAGATGATTTTAAGGATGTGGAAGAAGAAATAAAATAAATACACATGTTTAATAATTTTACCTATTCTTCAGAGAGCCCCATTAGGTTTATAACTAAATCCTTCATAAGAGGTATTAATAATAAAAATAAGTACTATATGATATAGGTAGGGAATAATGGGTGGAAGTTTGGTAAATATTTTATGAACCAAAGGTTTTTTGAAGTGTGAAGGGAGGATGAGAGGGGATGGCCTTTTATAAGTGGGGAATAGGACACACAAAAAATTATTTAAAAGAAATGAAGACTCCCATATAGACCATTATCAAACCTTAGATATGATAAGGTCATAATATGGATATATAATTGGAATTGGACATTTTGTATTACATTTTACCCATTTAATTCTTAGTTTAAACTCCAGTAAATCAAATTTTATCTTGACCCTGATAATTATTTTCATTTATTTTCACTATTCATTTTGTTCAGTGTAAGAACCCAAAATAATGAAATAAGAAAATTGTATTCGATATAATATACTACACACAACACCGAGCTTAACTAACATACGAAATATATTTCTTTAAATTTAATCCTTTCTATAGCTTGCAGAATACACAACCATGAGTCGAAGTGACCATAATATAGTATACCATTATAAAATAGTAAAATTTGATCAATTATATATATATATATATAAATCTAATTTAGTTCATTGGAATTATTTTAATATTTAATATTCATATAAAAACATTGTTAACTTTTGAACATTTTCTCTTTGAAAACTCACTTTCTCATCACATTTGCAGGATTAATTTTAAAAAAAAAAATTTCAAATATTTGAATATAATTTTTTATATTGGATTCCCTATTTGATATAATCATAAATTATATAATATAATATTTTCAAATTAAATTTTTACCAAATGAATAGTGAATACATTAAAATTTATTTACCACTATTAAAGTAAAAATAGATTTACTAGGAGTTAAACTCAAAATAGAACTGTTCAAATGAAAAAACATTTGTATTAAAAATGTTTTGTAGAAATATTTAGACATTACAATGAATAGTTATTTAGAATAATTCCTTTTATACTTTTTTCATGTCTAAAATTTGGGTACACATTTTTCCTTTCCAAAATTACATGTCTGCCACTCACCTCACTTATAAAAAGAAAGCCACTCTCCTATCATATTCACACTATAAAAACGTTTTTATCAACCTATACCTACCAAAACCACTTCATAAATTCTTTAATATAATCCTTGAAGCCTTATTTTGGTCAGAAATCCAACAATGGAAGGCTTTTTGTGCAAACCTAATGTGGTTACCCAAAGTAGAGGTAACGTTCTTCCACGATAAATTTTATTTTATTCTTCCTCCAACATTATAAATTATTAATAATCCATAATTATATAATATTAAAATTATATTAAATATAATTATATTTTCTTATGTTACGGTAGGTACCAAAAACCATCCCCACTTCCATCAAATTGGTTACAAAA
Source organism: Viscum album (assembly GCA_963277665.1). Taxonomy (NCBI): domain Eukaryota; kingdom Viridiplantae; phylum Streptophyta; class Magnoliopsida; order Santalales; family Viscaceae; genus Viscum; species Viscum album. The sequence goes on along the minus strand of OY728151.1, from coordinate 281,411,207 downwards.
TCATCATTTGTGTATACGATAGACTACTTCCGTACAAGATGAAGTCATTCGTTCTTCCATTTCAACTTATCATGGTTGGGTGTGATGATGAATATGAAGTATATATATGATATTTATAATATAATTATACCTATGTTTTCATTATATCACATATAATTTTTTAATATCTATTCCATTGGAGATTTGATAACGTCGCTCATGTGTACGGCAGACTACCACCTCACGAAGAAATGTGATCTATTTTTCACAAACTATTTACATGGAACGTAGAATTTATAAATTTATTAATATATGTGATATAGGGGACATAATTATGAAATTAATTAAATATTTTTCATTCTTAAAAGATAATATGTCATTTTATTTCATTCTGTTTCACTCATGTAAAGATGTTAACATCGTTTGTGTATCTATGGACTATCGCCTTTACGAAGCGATATAACTCCCTTTTCATCACCATGCCACATGGTCTCTATATGTAAGTATATTTAAGGAAATAATATGATATTATGACCATTTTTTAAAGATAAAATATTACTTACCTACTTTCCATAATGATCATTGAAAAATGAAAATGTTATTCATGCATACATACAGCCTACCATCTCCCTGATCAAAACATTCTTCATTTATCAAAACCATCCCTCTTGATTGATTTAAAAATTATAATTGATACATATATATGATAATTATATCATGATTATTGATCTAGAGATGATAAAACTATATAATATTCATAATAAATAGAACTTTCATGACAAATCATGAGTGAGAAAATAAAGAAATTAACACATAAAACAACAAAAATAATGAAATAGTTTTTAAAAATCAAGTGATAAGATTTTATAAAAGGATCATATATGATATAATAAGTATTTGTGGAGTAAATCCACTTTATGAGGTGACCCATGAATGAAAGCATTCATAGGATGATATAGCACCACCGACACCCATGAATGAAATCAAATCATATACAGGGAATAGTACTGATTTCCTCACCTGTAAATAACCATCCCCCCAAAATGGAAATTCATTTTTTGGTGGTGATAGTGTTTTTTGACCCTTGTGAATGAAATTATTCATGTGAATTGGAATCCTTCATGGGAATCCATACATAAATCCTCATGGACCACCATGGATGACTTCCCATACTAGTATCCAGTTCCTCCATTCTTATATGAAAGGCATCCAAGGGGAAAAAAGAAACATAGACACATGAGCTAAGACACAGATGAGAATTTGAAGACAAGTTAGAGATGCATCAATTTCTTAAAGGTAAACTAACCACATAACATTAAGGAAAAAAATGGATTCATGTAGCTATGGATAAATTAGAAAACCCATTGTGGACACCACTTCGTGGAGTTTAAGTGGATATCCCCTTTGTAAACCACCAACCTAAGAAATTGAAAGATGCATGGAGGGATACCTTGAACGCATAGAAAAATCATATGAAATAAGAAAGAAAGCTAGTGTATTAAGACACTACGTGGAAAAATCCTAGCCCCACATAGATAATCCCTACGTGGGGGAAACCCATGTCTACGTAGCACAACACTACGTGGTTGAAACCACAACCCATGTAGAAACATACTACATGGAGTTCCACACCCTGACATTTGAAATTACATTATTTTATTCTTTTCTTGTATTTGGAGCTTTTTTTGTCGAGGTTTGGGTTGATTGTTGATTAATTTTTTTATATTTTAGATGTATTGTGTGGGTTTCTATTCTACGCACAGTTAGTGTATGGTTAAGGAAAAAAGATAAGCCTTTCCCATGTAAAAGTGTGTCCTATATTTCATGTCTAGTGGTGAGGTACAAATGTTTCGTATGGTTTGGGAATCTATGTGGTTTGATTATAGAATTGGTAGTGGTGTTAATTTCAATTGGTGCACATTTCAGGAACCGTGTGGCTATCCTGTGCTAGGTTCCCCTATTCAATAATAGAGGGAAGACAGTTGGGGCATGGTACGAAAACCATGGGGCCCAGTCCTACAAGCTGCCCAGATCCTAAAAAATTCGGAATTAAAAGTTTTTTCCTCTATATTTTTAACCCCATTTAGGGGTTTCCTCCACTCCTGCAACCTAGGCGTTATAGGGGGCTTCACCAAACCCCTCTACATTGTTCTCTAACCTCCATTGAAGGAACATGATGGTTCTAAGGTGTGATTACATTGGGGTTTGGTTGAATTCTTATTCTTCTCTTCCATCTCTCCTAAGTTCTTAGTTGTTTCTATTTTAGATGAACCCAATAGATTAGGGTTGATGTGTGGTTCATTTCTTCTTAGGTGTTAGGGTATGAGTACCATTCCTTTCGGTGTTATCTTCCTTCTCTATGAGTTTTACTGCATCCTCACTCTGTTGAGGTATGTGTTTCTATTTTATTCATTTTAGATTCATTCCATTTTATTTTTATGTGCTTTAAATTAATTTATATATATTATTCTCATGATTGTGATATGTTTTTTAGTTTATTTGTGTGATTTGGTGTTGGTATAATTTGTTAAAAATGGTTTTCAAAGTGATTCTTTAAATATTACTATGTATATATGCACTCAAGGTGTTTTTTAATATTTAATGTGTTTATTTAAAATGGAATTGTGTGTTTAGAGAAGATTTTATCCTTGTTTATGTTATGATATTGTTATTATATTTTAAATTGGATGTTTTTTGTGGGAATTGGTGACTTTTATGTGTAATTGTTACATGCGATTTTTTGTGTTGGTTTGGAAGCATGTGTAGTTCCTTTTAATGTAGTATTAGGGTGATTTGATGAATCAATTTACTTGTTCCATTAGATGTGGGAAAATCCATGTGTTCTCAGTGTGAAAACATAGATGAAAACTCAAATTATAATAGAATTGGATAAGACTTTTTAACAATGAAACCCAGTTTTCGAACTACATGAGAATTCTTCCCCATCCTTATCCCAATTCCCATTATTTATACATATTTTCCTAAATGGTTCATTGTATTAATAGGGTTTTCAAAGTGTCTTCGAGTGTTTCCTTTAAAAAATTTCTCATTTGTAATTTTGAAACTTGATTGGTCTCTAAATATTTTAAAATTTCGTATGTAATCCTTAAATATGTTGTGTGTTTTCATCATGGATTGTAATATAATTGAGTTCTAAAGGAAAAGTCTGAGTTGGAATTGTATATTTGAAAATGGTGTTTTATGTCATCCTAAAAATGGTTTGTAAATTCTATGTAAATTTATTTGAATTAGAATTGGCATAAGGCATGGTGGTCACTTTATGATGCTTGGGAAATACGATTTGGTTATGGAAGCATGTATAAGTGATTTTCATCATTGCCTATTTTGATAAATGATTTGAAAGATCATGTGATATGATGGCCTGATTGGCACTTGTGTATGTATTTTTTCATGTAGGGAACCCCTATGGAGGTTTTCCCCTATATGGGTTATCATTTAGGTGGTTTTAGTGATTGGGGTAGGTAAATGTGGTGGTACTAGGTAAGATGAGTCACACTTGCGAGGGCCTCCAAATTACACAATATGTTATTACCACGTGTTTCCTGGGAATAATTTAGAGGTTTGTGTGATAGTTTCTTGTAAACCCAAATTAGAAAGTTCGGTATCCCCTTGACTTGATAGGGCTTGGTGGAGTGTTCCACTAGATTGGTTTTTTGGGTGACTAGTTGGTTATAGACTATAGAGCTACAACATATGATGATAGGTGATTCTGAGTCAAGTATGTCCATGGATCGATCTAGAAATGTTTTTTAAATGCCCATGGTTACTATATGTATTTGTTTCTCCTTTATTCTTCTTAATTATTTTTCCTCATAGTCTTTTATTGAATTGTGTGTATTTTATCGTATAATTGGGTTTCTAAAATGATAATATTATTTGAGAACTATCAATGTTTTCTGTAGAAATTTAAAAAAATAAAAAAAAATGTTTTTAATTAAAATGATATCAACCTATTTTCAAACATGTTGTTCAAACTAGTGTTAATAGACTATTTTATAGAATAGAAATGTATGGATTCTGTGGTGGGTTCCTACTGAACTATTAATATCACACCCTACTTGTGTAATTTGGAGTCAGTAGACCTGAGATGTTTTGTATGTTCAGGTTTTTATAGTTCGATTACGCATCGTTGGAGTAGGATATCCATGTGGCTAGTTGGTTTGTGGATGGAGGTGACCTTGTGGTAACATGGAGATTGTGCTAGTGGTAGTTTTTTTGGTTTGGTATTTAGCTTCTGTATTTTTTAGTTGTATCTTATATCTAGATCTTTTTTTTCGTTTACTGAGATTCTATTATTATTGGTTATTCAATTTGATTATTTTATTTCATTATGATCTTGGTTTATTAGAAAAAAATCATTCCCCTAAGTGATTACTTTGATGCCCAACAATAGTTTCTGGCTTGTTGGGATTGTGAATTCCCTTCAATCCCTGTCTTAGATTGGGTTATATGAAAGGTTGGATGACATCCCAACTTGTTTCATAGAAAACTAGTATCAGAACAGACTCTTTATTATTTGGGGTGTCAGGTTGTCATATATTATGACTATTGGAACTCGAGAGGTAGGTATGGGAAGGGCATCATGAAATCATAGTCATTCTGATCCACATGTTACTAGAGGTTGTCCTGGATTTGAGACTATTGTCTTTTTCTTGGATTGAGGAATTAAAATGGAGGCAATATGGCATCATGTTGTGAATGTATACACATGTGTGGGTATGTGTGTAATGTTCAGTTTGGAACCTATGAATTTGTGATGCAAGAAGAATTGGATAAAAACTTATGGGATCAATCATAGGATACGATGGATGTATTTAGAATCAATGGTTTGACATTGTTTTCAGAAAAGGGATTATATAGTAGAAAAGTGATTTCATAAATTGGTTTTTCTTTGGAAGTGGATTTTGTTTTGTGGAAAATAGATTTTAGTATTTGGAAAGTGGACTTATAAGAAAGTGTTTTTAAAACTGAAAAGAAAATAGTGGTTTTTAAAATATATAGATTTCTATTTTTTATGATGTTTGGATTGTGACCTTGTTTCTATTCCTTTAGATTCTATTTCTAGTTGTTTCTCATGTTGATATTGATTTTTTGTTATGTTTCATGGGTTTTTTTTAGAATTTTTCACCTTGAAAGGAGCCATAATATTCTAATGTGTCAATCCCAGTTCCTGTTTTTTCTTGGTTTTTTCCTATCCTTTTGTGGTAATTGAGGTTTTTTAGAGGAATTGAAGTGTCTTAAATAATTTGAGTGTGTCTTTAAATTATTGGGAACTATTGAAGATGTTAGAGTTCATGTTGTTATGTAGTTGTTTGAGGGATAATATTTAAATGAATGACAGATGTTTGTCCCGCCATCAATGAATGCTAGGATGAGTGGTAAGGGTTTAATTTTGTCTTTGTATTATGGTTTATACATAGGCAGGTGAAGATGGAGGAAAATAAAAATCACATGAACATTCAGTAAGGCCATTGAATGGAAAAGACTTATTTTGAACAATTCAAAGAGATGGTTTTTGAATTTATAGATTTGGTGTCACAGATTCAGTTAAAATCATCACTTTTAATTGGGGGTATTAATCTAAAGATCATGGAGTGAGTCTTTTCATTCAAGGATCTTCATCTTGATATGTTGGTGGATGAATAATTTTTATCTGAGTTGGTTTTTAGAATGCTGATAATAAATGATCTAGTATATCATTCCACCTAAGATGGTTCCCCATCTAGTGAGTGCTGTCAACTGGAGGAAATTATAACTGAAAATTCTTCTTAATTGGGTCTAGTTTGACATTTTTCATAACATTCTATTTTATACCCCTAGTACGGCCGGTTTAGGGATTCAAATCCATATTGTCACAATAATCCAAAAACACACCATCATTGTGGTTGTCTAGGTCATATAGAGAAATTTGGTATCAAGAGTGGCCTAAAGAAAATGTTTTGATGGGGGATGTTGATGCCTGAATATGTGGTAGGAGATTCCTCAGTCTTCAGGTATCCATCCACAATCTATGAATTGAACCTCACACATATTCAACGAATCAATAATGGAGCGTAAATCCTTGGCCTATTTGTTGGTATCTAGTGTTGGTGTGGAGACATTTCAAGTTTCCTATTGTAATTTTCTTCTTATTTTGATTTACTTTTATCTATTTAAGAAACTCGGTAATCCTATTTTCTCGTAATATCATCCTTGTGCTTAGAATGTGTCTCTCTAAATCATTCATTATTCTGTGAGTTTTACTATCCCATATGTGGATCTATTTTTATTTTAGATGTGCTCTTTGAGACATCCTTGAGTTTTTTCAAATTGATGGATGGTGGTTGGGATTATCTGTTTGTATTGAGTCTTTTTTATTGGATTATCTTATGTTGGTGAATTGGGATTTCATGGGAGGTTCCATGTTCTTGATAGAATTTCCCTTATTCTAATGTTAGACGGCCTAATGTAGAGTTGTTGTAGTTATTATTTCTGTTCCATTTTGTTGGGGGTTTAAATTTTGATCTTGTTAGTTGAGTTTTTATAGTTGGGAGAACCCTCCCATGTTCTCCCCCCATTCTTGTGCTATGGTTTCAACTCGATCAGTCAAGTTTGACTTATGGAGTGAAAGGTATCCCTGAGGTTAGTGGTTTATTTCAGTCGTGATCATCATGGATTTGAGTTTTGTTGATATTTTACATGGGGACTTTCTGGACGTAGAAAGTGTTTGTGGTGGGGAGAATTATCACACCCTGGCCTTTGAAATTCCATAATTTTATTATTTTCCTTGATTTGGATGTATTGGATGGGGTTTGAGTTGAGTTCCAGGTAATTTTTTAAATTTTGGATATCCTAGGTGGGGTTTTGTCCTTCTCACAGTCCGCACACAGTTAAGGGAAACTGTTCGGCCTTGTCAAGTTAACTATGTGGCTTGTTTTTAGTGCCTAGTGGTGAGGAAAAAAGGTTTCACATAGTTTGGAAAACTATGCGGTATGGTTCTGGAATTTGAAAATGGATTTCAACATAGTTGGCACACATTTCGGGAACTAGGAAACTATCCTTTGTATTGTTCCCCACTTTCCGAGTAGAGGTTGCACAGTTGGCGCATGATTTTCAAAACGAGGGGACATACAATGTGAGGTACATGTATTTTTGAAAAATCAGAATTCCAACCTCATCCCTCCCAGTTTTTAACCACATTTTGGTCTTTCCTTCCCTCCTCCAACCTAGTAACACTAGAGATAATCACCAAACACCTCTACATTTCTCCCCAACCTGCATTTAATTCACTTAAAGTTTCCAAAGTTATGTTTCTTGGGTTTTTGGTAAATTTCCTCTTCTCCTCTCCCTTCTCTCTTATGTTCATGGTTTTTCTTGGTGGGGTTTCACTTTTGGTAGAATCATAAATAATAGATTTGATGTTTTGTTCATTTTTTTAGTGTGTTATGGTTTTAAGACCATTCCATGGGGTGTTCTGTTCCTTCATCACGAGTTTTGTTGCATCCTCACTGTATTGAGGTAGGTGATTCCTTCCATTCCCATTATGATGTGATTTATTTGATTCTTTGTTGATTTCAATTAATTTATATACATGATTCACATGCATTTGATGTCCTTTTTAGTTTATTTGGGTGCTTTAGTGTCGGTATAATTTGATAAAAATTGTTTTCATAGTGATTCTCTAAATATATCTATATATATATGCACTCAAGGAGTTTGTTAAAATAAAAAGTGTTATTTAAAAATGTATTTGTGTGTTCTAAGATGTTTTTAACCCTTTTCACATTATTATATCATTATTTAATTGAAATTTTTTATTCTTTATGGAAATTGGTGACTCTTATGTCTAATTATTACATGGGATTTTTGGCGTCGGTTTGTAAGCATGTGGTGTTCCATTAAAGGTAGTCATTGTTCGATTTCAAGAAAAAATTACTTATACCATTGGATGTGGGCACATCCACGTGCTCCTAGTGTGCACACATGGATGGGAACCCAAATTTTTATGGAATTGGATACGTCCTTTTAAAAATAAAACCTGGTTTTCAAAACACATAACCATTCTTCCTCCACCTTATCCCAATTCCATTTTAAACTACATATTTTCCTAAATAGTTCAGGATCTAAACATGATTTTGAATGTGGATTTAGATGTGTCATTTAAAAATGGAATATTTGATATTTTGGGACAAGATTGGTCTCTAAATGATTCTAAATCCTATTTGGAATATTTAAATATGTTGTGTGTTTTCATAATGAATTTTAACGGAATTGAGGTCAATAGGTAAAGGATTGTTAGTCATTTTATATTTGAAAATGACATTTTATATCATCTTAGAAATGATTAGTAAATGATTTGTAAATGATTTTTAATTAGACTCTATGTGACGTATGGTTTTAAATTTATGAATTTTTAGAAATAATTTGTAGTTTTGGAAGCATGAATTCATCATTGGCATCTTTCAATGTATTGAGAAATTATTTGAAAGATCATGTGACAGAATGGCCTGGTTAGCACTTATTTATAACTTGTTGCATGTAAAGAACCCATATAGAGGGATTCCTCTATATGGGTTATCACATAGGTGATGTCAGTGTCTAGGTTAGGAATGTGTTGTTGTAGTAGGTATGGTGAGCCATTCATTCAAGAGCCTTCTAATTTCATAGTATACTATTTCAATTGTTTCCTCGGATTCTTTTAGAGGGTTGAGTGATGGTTTCTTATCAACCTCGATAAGATGGGTTGGTAACCCTTGACTTGATAGGTCATGGTAGGATCTCCCACTATATTGGTCTATTTATGATGAACAATTGGTTATAGAATATAGTGTTTTACTATATTCCAATAGGTGAGTCCAATCAGAGTACATCCAAGGATCCCTCTATGGATGTTTTAGAAATTCCCATGGATACTATCTGCATTTGTTTTTCTTTTTTGTTTTTCCTGATTATTTTTCCACATATTCTGGTATTATTTTGTTTATATCTTATCATGATATTGAATTTTAATAAAATAATCTTCTTTAAAAACTAATGATTCAATTTTTATAGTTTTAAAAAGTAAAAGAATTGTTGTTTATGAAAACGAGATAAAACTACTTTCATATATGTATTTGAAACTTGTGTTAATGGAATATTTTTTTTGGAAATAAAATGTATGGATTCTAGGGTAGTTTCCTACCGAGATATTAAAATCACATCCTACTTGTGACATTCAATGTTAGTAGACTCCTACTATTTTCAAGGATTATGTTCTTCTAGTTGGATTAATCATCATTGGAAGAGGTTGGCCATGTGGCTGGTCGGTTTGTGGATGGTGATACCCATGAGGTCACATGGAGATCTTGTTAGTGATATTTTGTTTTGGTTTTGAATTTAGTTTTTGTAATTTTCTAATTTACCAGGTATCTAGATCTATTTTTATATTTATTGAGATTCAGTTATTGTTTGTTTTTTAGTTTTTTTTTCAGTTTATTTCGTTTTGATTATAGTTTGTTAGAAAAAATTCATTCCACTTAGTGATTATATTGATGCATGACACTGGTTTCTAGCCTGTTGGGATTTGAAATTTTCTTTTAAAAATGTCTTGGATAGTGTTTGATGTTGATTTGGATGAAATCCTAGACTAGTCCATGAAAAAATGGTATTCGAGTGGGCTCTTTATTTTTTAAGGTGTCAGGTTGTTTGGTAGTTTTACTATCAAAACATGGGAGGTAGGTATGAGTAGAGCAACACAAACTCTTTCTTATTCTGATAATTGAGATACAATGGGTAGTCTAGGATTTGAGTCTTTTGTATTTGTTTTTGTTAGAGGAATAATAATAATGGTAATCTAGTGTCACATTGTGATCGCATATGGAGTAGTGACCCATGTGGATTCAAAGTGCATGGTTCAATGTCTTCTTAGTTTTTAATGCTTACATGGGGCATGGAACAACAACCATGTATCCATGTTACGCATTGCCACTAGTTCCACATTCTCATAGTTTGGTGTTATTTATTTTTTTCCTTGATTTGAGTGGGTGTTAGTGAGATTTTAAAATGAAAGTAGTTTTTCAAAATGAAAATGATATGGCTTTGAAATTAGTTAATTTTTTTTTTAAAATATAAAATTTTTTGAATTGAGAGTTTATAAAATGTTTTGTTTTGGTGCTAATTTTGTATATGATACCCTTAGTGTTAATTATGAACGTTTGTATATTTGTGGGTATGTGTGGAATGTGTGGGTTGGAATGTGTGCATGGGTGATGTGACGAAAAGTGGATAGACACAATTGTGACAGTTCATAGGATACCGAGAGTGTTTCTAGAATTAATGGTTTGACCTTGTTTTTAGAAAAGTGATTTTAAAGGGAAAGTGGACTGGGAAGAAGGTGGTTTTGAAATTGAAATGAAAACAGTTGTTTTTGGGAAAATAAAGTGTTCTAGTTTTGTCATATTGTTATTATTGGGAGGATATTGTATTTCCTTGATATTATCTTTATGGTTGTGTTTCAAGTTGATATCGATTGTGGTCTTGTGCTTCTCTTGTTGTTTAGAATATGCCCCCTCAAAAGTTCCCCAAATCTTATAATAATTCATGCCCAGTTCCAGGAGGTTCTCTGATTTTTCCTATACCATATGGTGATCAAGGTTCTTTAGAGGTTGTGGAGTGGATTGAGAAACTTGATAATGTATTCTGATTTCTAGGAACTCCTAAAGTGGTTATAGATCGTTCTATTTTGGGGTTGTATGAGTGTCCATCTTTGGATTAAAGTTATATTTTTTCAACTCAAAACACGAAAGTAGGGATGACATGGGATGTGTTTAAGTCCTTACTTGTCTGATGTATTATACCTAAGGAGGTGAAGATGAGAAAACAAGGAAGATCTAATGAATGTCCATCAAGTCTAGTGAATACTGAAGGCATATGTTTAACACTTCAATGATCCGATTTCATTTTCTACAGAGGTAGTGTCACTGGAGCTTTTGAAGGATTCTCATTTCATTGGGGATATTCCTCCTGAGATTATGGAGTTAGTCACTTCATCCAAGGATCCTCATTTTTAGAAGTTGGGGGATGATTTGTTTTTATCCAATTTGGTTTCTGGAATGTTTATAGTAGATGATCTAGTATCTATTTCGGGACAAGAGGGTTCCCCATATAATGAGAGGTGTGTGACAGAGGAATCTATCTCTAAAAAGTATCATTCATTGTGTCTGATTTAAAATTATTCATATTATTTGGTTTTATGCCACAAGTGTGGCCAGTTCATGAATTTAATACTATATTGTCGCAATCATCTAAAAACATGCCATTTGGTGGCAATCTGGGTCATCTAAAGATGTTTGCTAGGATGTTTTTCCTGATGAAATTTGTATGATCATGGTATCTTAATTCCGGAATATGAGGCAGTAGATGCTTCATTAATCATAAATCTAACCATAAGACTTTAAGTGAAGCTTTAACATATTTTGGGAATCACTAGGGTAGTGGAAATACCTGGCCCAGTTTTTTGCTCTCTGGTGTTGGATTACAAACTTTTAGAGTTTATAGTTGTAATTTTCTTCTTATTGTGAGTTCCTTTTAAATATGTAATAAACTCAATAATCCATTATTCTTATAATCACTTCCTTGTGTTTTTAATAAATTTCTACAAATTTTTCATTCTTCTTTAATTGTCCTTATCCAATATGTGTGTTGGTTTTGATTTCAGTTGTGCTTATTTGGAGATTCCTATGTTCTATGGAATTGATGAATGATGGTATCAGTTAACTGCTTGGTTTGATTCCTTTTCATTGGTTTCCCATATGTTAAAGAATTGGTTTGGATTGGAGGTTTCATGTTCTTGTTGGTAGTTCTTGTATTCCCATGTTACATGGCCTGAGGTAGAGTGGTTGGAGTTCCTATTTAAGTGCCTCTTTATTGGGGTATTAAATGTTGATCGTGTTATATGAGTTCCTATAGTGTAGATAATCCTCCTTTGTTATCCCCTCATTATTTTTATGTGGTTTATTCTCGATCGATCATGTGTGACCTATGGAGTGATAGGTAACCCAAAGGTTCATGGTTTCTTTTGATTTTTATCAGGCATAGATTATGTTTTTTTAGCTTCTATTTAGGTGAATTTATAGGGGGAGAAATTATTTGTCGTGGGGATAATTATAACACCCCAACCATTAAAATTCCATTATTTTATTCTTTTCATAGATTTGGGACTTTTTTGTGGTTTGGGTAGAGTCATGGTTAAATATTTGGAATATTGGATGTTCTGAGTGGGGTTTTCTCCTACAAACTGTTAGATGATGGTTAAGGGAAACCATGCGCCCTTTCCTAGGTAATTTTTTGTCTTGTTTTTTTCTGTCTATTGGTGAGGTGCATGGGTTTCCCACATTTTTAGAAACTATGCCAAAACCGTGTGTTTTGGATCTTGAATTTGATAGTGGAATTTATCACTATTGGCGCAAGGTCCGTGAACCGTGTGTCTAGCTCATGCGAGGTTACTCTCTTCTCTTATAGAGGGATCAAAATTTGAACATGGTTTTCAAACCAAGGGAGATACACAAATTCTTAAAACATTTAAATTTCAACTATACCCCTCAGTGTTATGAACCCCATTTGGGGTTTTCCTTCCCTCCACAGACCAAGTCACAATAGGGGGCTTAGCCAAACCCATATCGCTTAATCCACAACCACTATTGAATCCCCTTAAATGTTCCAAGGTGGGATTCCATTAGAATTTTTTATTGATTTCATCTTCTCCTCTCCTATATCTTCTAAGTTCATGGTCGTTCTAGGTGGGTTTTCTCTTTCGGTTGAACCATAATGATTAGGGCTGATGTGTTGTTCAATTTTCTTAAGTTTTAGTGTGTGTGGACTATTCTTTATGGGTGTTCTCTCCCTTCTCCATTAGTTTTGTTACATCTGCACTCCATTGAGGTATGTGTTCCCATCTATTTCCTTCTTGATGTAGTAAATTTAATTCTTGACTTCTTTCAATTAATTTGAAAATTTGATTCACATGATTTTGATTTATTTTTTAGTTTATTGTGGTTCTTTGGTGTTTTTATAGTTTATTAAAAATATTTTTCAAAGGGAATATTTAAATATGAATATGTATATATTCACTGAAGGTGATTTTTAAAATGTCAAGTGTTCTTTATAAATGAAATTTTGTGTTCTTATATGTTTTTATCTATGTTTATTTTAGGAAATCATAGTTAAATTTAAAATTGGATGTTTTTTTGTGTAAACTGGTGAATTTTATCTGTAATGCTTAAATGTGATATGTTGTGTTGGTTTGGAAGAATGTGTAGTTACATTAAAGTCAGTCATTTTGTGATTTCATGAAACACGTGAATTATTCCATTCGATGTGGGAATATCCATGTGTTCCTGATGTGCACATATGGATGGGTAGAAAAATAATAATGGCATTGGATATTTCTTTTTAACAATAAACCCATGTTTTCAGAATACTTAATCATTCTTCCTCCTCCTTCTACCATTTATTTTTAAGCATACATGGTTTTGAAATTGGTATCAGTTATGTCCTCTAAAACATGGACCATTTGGCATTTTGGTATGTGATTTTCCTCTAAGTGGGTTGAAACCCCATTTAGCATATTTAAATATGTTCTATATTTCCATCAGGGATTTGAATAGTTTTTTGATTGAAAGGTATATGCACATTTAAAATTAAATATATAAAAATTTTGATTTATATCATCTTGGAAATGGTTTGGAAATGATTTTAAGTGTATTTGAAATTGAATTTATGTGAAGCTCGATTGGAACATTATGATGTATTGGAAATAAGTGAGGATTATGAATGGGGAATTCTTGATTGGAATCATTGAATGTTTTGAGAAATGATTTGAAAGATCATGTGATATGACAGACCAATTGGATCTTTCATATGGATTGTCTCATGTCAGGAACCCCTATAAAAGATTTCCCCTATATCAGTTACCACATGGGTGGTTTTAGTGTTTGGGGTAAGCAAGTGCGGTGGTGGTAGGTAAAGAGATTCACAAAAGCAAGGGCCTCATTCTAACACAATACACTATTACCATGGGTTTCTGGGGAGTCTTTCAGAGGTTCAATGGAGGGATGCCTGTGAGCAATGATTAGACAGCTTGGTACCCCATTGACTTGATAGGGATTGGTGGGATGTGCCACTAGATTAGTCACTTTAGGATGTCCAGTTGGTCGTAGACTATGGAGCTTCAGCATATGCTGATAGGTGAGTTCAAATCATGTATGTTCATGGATACCACTATGGATGTATAATAAATTTCTATGGTTACTATTTTAATTTTTTTCTTTTTTATTATTCTATATTTTTTCCCACATAGTTTGTTATTGTTTTGATTGTATTTTAGAATAGGCTTGGGTTTTTAAAATGACAATATTCTTTGAAAACTAATGATGTTGTGTATAGAATTTTACAAGGTAAAAGAAATGTTGTCTATTAAAATTAGATAAACGTATTTTCATATATGTATATAAAAATAGTGTTAGTGGAATACTTTCAAGAAAGGAAATGTTTGGATTATGTTTTGGTTTCTTATTAAGCTATTAAGCTCACACCTTAACACATTCAATGTCAGTACACCCGAGCAGTTTTAAAGGATTGGGTTTTTATAGTTCAATTAGTAATTATTGGAGTAGGTTGGTAACGTGTCTGGACATTTTGATGAAAATATTTACCATGAGGACACATGTAGTTTATGTATGTGGCGGTTTGGTTTGGTTTTGTGTTTAGTTTCTGAATTTTTCACCTGTGTCTTGTATCATAATTTGTCTATATATTTATTAATATTTAGTTGTTGTTGGTTCTTCAGTTTTTTTCAGTCAATTTCATTATGATATAGTTTTAATTGGAAAATTTATTTCCCTTAGTGATTACTTTGTTTCCCAAAACTAGTTTCCAACCTGTGGGGATTGGGAACACCAATTAGGATATGTCTCAGATTGGGTCGAATATTAGGATAGATGTCATCCAGTCTTGGTTCGTGACCTGAAGGGAACCCCATCCTATAGAAGAACTTACTATATGGGGTGGGGAATCCTAGAGTGATCTACTCACCATATCCCATCACATCCCTCTATCATATGATTGTTCCCAACATTGGACCATCTATGAACCATTATAATGAAATGAGGCCAAGGCCTCTTCCAAAATCACTTGTACCTATGATTGGATCGTCAAAAAAATCAGCTAGTCCACTTTTATCAACAAACACATAATAATTAGAGTCTTATTGGTAGCCTCCTTCAAAAGTAGGGCCCTTGGAATATCTTCAAGTATACATTCCCATTGTAATGAGGGTTCTGACCTTGGAGGTGTTCATGTGGACCTCCCCATTCCTTGCAGGCAGAGTGGGGATCACACATTCCATTCCCTTTTAGGTATAGTGGCTTATCATATTTTCATACTAAGAAACTAATGGGAATCCATAATGGAGTAATCCTATATTCCTTACCAGATGAATTACTCTTTATCCTCTTCTCCAACCTGAGTCATAGCAGGATAGATCACTAGATGTTACTATTTGGGTTACCAAAATAAAAGAGGATAGATAGGAATATTAAAATCCATTTATCTCTCCATTTGAGCATATGATATTAAATCATGAGAGGATTTGAGTATAAAATAATGTTCTTTCCTTCACATTTTAGGATTTAACATCCATCCACCAACAAATAAAGTGGATTGTGTGATCTCTAGATCTATACTGACTCTTTTTTCTCAAACCGAGTAAGACTCACTTAGTATTAGAGGTTATTAGTGATCATGACATTAACATGATCCCAAACCTCTAATGGGCGTCACTCCGAGTGTAAGACTCTATGAAAACCTCCAAAACACCTTATGTCGAGACTTTCCGCTAGATTATATAAACAAGGGTATCATATTTGGTATAATCCCCTACCATACTCAAATGGGGATCCTCTATTAGTGTAAGCCCCAATCCATTCATAATTGTGTGGTGTTTGATTACCAACCAAGATATGTAGGAATCATCCCTATGTTCCAAACCCACCACCTAAATTTACTTAAAAGTTCTATAAGAAACATTACTGGTATTGTCATATCTGACTTGGAGAGCCATATTTATTTGGGTCCCCATCATCAACATCTTTATTGGTACATATCCCTAGTAAGATCATGCCCACACATGAGAGACCCGATATCATCCAAGTCACTTAGGCCGCCTCGTTGTAAGTCCCACACCAAATTTTACATGGTACCTTCCACCTAGATGTGCTCAATACATGACGCTAAATTGAATGATTTGGTTCTCATCACATGACCTTAAAAGGTGATGTGTCCTATTAAGTGGCACCAAAATATGTGGGATAGGATTATTCTTGTTTGGATACAATGGAGTCCGATATTATGGGTTTAATCCTGACATCAAAAAAATCCCCATATCCCTGTAAGATGATAAAATCTTACACTCCTCACCATATGGATTAGAACCAACATTTTAATGAAAAATGATATACTAATCTATGACCCCTTTATGAGACGGTATCATTGATAGAGAAACTTGAATACATATAGATCCATAAATTGATTGAGAACCTCTAATACATATAAATGATTATGAAAACATACATGTTTATAATTTATCATTAATTCATGGTGATCCATTCTATACATGGGAATGAACAAAGGATTCATAAACCTATCTTAAATCTATAAGATAGTCTCAGAATATCTAATAGTTCCCCCCAAATGGGGTGATGATCTTAACTTACGATCCTCTCGACCAATGTGAGTTCTTATGTATTGTTGGTCGAGTTACAAAATGAGTTCTTTCCACTAGAGTGTATCTCCCTGAGTCATCTAGAATATGTGAACTATTTGGTGCTTTTGGTTCCAAGAGAAAAACTTATTGGAAATAGACCCATCAAAATCATGTATGAGATAAGAATTGTGAAACAAGTATAATTTTTTTTTGAAATATTAAAACCCCACACATTCAATCATTCCATAAAGGGACACCATGCCTCTTTTTCAGAAAAAATGTTGAAATTTATGTGGATCCTTAACCAAGGTGGCCATGTTACCACCGATCAGGTCCCCTTCTCTCTAAAAATGAAATAGGGATGAGAAAAATGATTGATGATGCATGTGTTCATTTAAGGAGTTTTTAATTTTAAGAGGTATCATTGTGTGTGTTTCCATGTATATTTCAAGAAAAATTTACCCCAACTCTCTTAAATCAAATGGAATCTCCCTAGTTCTGATAAAAACGTGCATTTTCCACTATGCCGGATGGATCCTCAACCAAATAGAGGATTCCATCACCAAACTAGAAACTTCATTTTTGGGTTTCAAATGCATTGGTACAAGAGAACCATTAAAATATTAATCTACCAAACCTGGAGAAATCTTGATAGGCCATCTAGCTTATATATCCCTTACATAAATCCAATCAAAGATGTTATGTGTTACATAACTAGATGACCCCAACAGCTTTCTCAAAACAGTGTGGGACCATGTCCCTAGTATGAGATAATGAGTTCCTACCTTAACATAGGGAGTATGATGAAATAGTTTCCAGTAATGTCATACAAGCAGTATGTGGGTTCAGAATAAGTTCCCCTACAAGTATTTTTCACCTTCAAATCTATACAGATCTACATCCAAACCATAAAAAATAAAATTCCCCACATGCCCCAACCGAAGTCATGCGGACCCAGGTCACCAAGGTAGTTCATAGAGGGAAACGATAAAAAAAACATTAATAGGTCATCACAGTTGTTCCTAGTGATGAATCATAACAGTAAAATATGATAAAAACTATGACCAGGGTCCAATTCCTGCTACTTCATATCAAACCCACCATTAAAATATGATGGAAAACTATGAGAATATGCAAATCCTTGTGGAAGCATATAAACCTGTCAGTCAAATAAAATGGATGACTATATGAAATTGGAAGTTCCTACTCGTTCATATCAATTTTTTAAGTCAAATACGCCAATCAACAATAAGAAGATGCAAATTCCAACTCATTCATATCATGACATCTAGTCAACTATGAAAGAAAAATATGAGAAGATGAAACTGACTTCTCATTCATATAAATCCCACCAATGAAATATAGAATACAACAATGAATAGATTGAAATTATTGTGGATTCATATCAAGGGAATCTAAAAAATATAGAGTAAGACTATAGGAAGTTGAAAATACCTTCTTTGGTACATTAAGACCTCCATGAAAATATAGCAAGAATTAGAGGACATAGTCGACATATCTTACCTATAAATCAGGGGTATAATCAAATTATTTCCCCAAGAACAGAATGAGAATACATTCTTGTTCCTTCCAACGTTGTTTCATAGATTATCCAAGAAATTATGTAAGGTTAGAAATCAATTCCTAACAATTTCCTACAAACCCAACAAGATGTTATCTAATCAGTGTAAATAACGAGGATTTGGGCCCGTTACCCCACCTCCACTTGTGGGGTGACTCATCCACACAATGGTATGGTAACTTAGGAGTATAACTAAATCCATGCTCCCATCCAAGAGGGTCATTGAAAATATTTATTGATAAATGTATAACAGGATAAGGCACAAATACTTGTTCCAACTGGTGGACACCTGTCCACTATAATGGATGATCTTGAGTAGGCATATATCTCTTAAATATTTATGAAATATTACCAGTATATCCCGACATTACCATGGGGGAAACATAAACTTGAACACATATATGATGTCTATCACTTGAATAAAGATTCCCTAGTCACCTAAAAGAGTGTTACTAAAATGAAATCATGCCAAAGGTGACTAGATAATTATGAGTAGACTCATAACCATACTCTTCTTGAAGTTGGAGTTCTTGAGGACATTAAAATCTATTAGTGGTGGTTCCGGATCCATCTAATCTGTTACCCAGTTATTGAAGTTGTAGTAGCAGTTAAAAAGGTACTACCCACGACAATGTAACAAGAAGAACCAGAGGTCCTCTGCTGAGTATCTTCCCTAAAATCTTCATTCATGGCAACAAATTGATCAATCATGAGAATATATCTCCCTCGGGGCATCACCATAGACCACCTCATTGAAAAATGATAAAAAAGGTCCATCCCTTGGTATTATCTTCTTAGAAGATCCAATATAGGGAGTACAATATAGAAATTATATCTTTAGTAAGACACTTTTCATTGATGGTAGTCCTCTCTATGATAGAATCTGCCATAAACATCCACCCTGTGGCGACATTTCATTTCTGTAAGAAGGTCCCCCCCTTTTAGTAGTCTACCCTGAAGGCCTCCCAAGGTATATGATGTAGAAATTTTCCATTTTGTTAGTCATTAAGTTATATTGGTAGTACACTCCATGATGGAATCCCCTATAAAGGTCCTCACTATGGTGACATTCAACTTCTAAAGGATGAACCTCTCCTTATTGAGTGACATACAAGAAATCCATCATATTTTGATGAACGTGGAAATTTGGGACCAGTCTTTTTGGATACACTATATATGAAAAGAATCATACATTATCATCCAAAACATATCCCAATGAAATTTTCATCATCCGAACCACCTTCAAAACAATTACATGCCGACGATACCCCCATTATCCCCACTCCTTGAAAAATAAAAATAGTCAAGAAGAGCTTATGTTGGTATTATCATTCAGCGGAGTCATTGAAGGAATAACATATTGATATATTAATCATGAAAATACAATTATATATGGATAATATAAACATCATTTTGTGGTCCTCATCCAATTATCAGTTTGAAATTCCTAAGGCATTGTTAGAGGAATGCATAAAAAACATCCTTCTAAATATTTGGAAAATTATCCTTCAACTAAATGTAATGGTCTTTCCTTACAATGATTATGCATTCCATGTTAAAATATCAGGAGAGTTGCATCATCAAATCAACTTGTATACCCTTCCCTCTATGAAATTATCACAATAATATAAGAAATATTAATATCTTTAATTGGAAGGACTTAATGAATTTCATGAGTTATGTCATCTAATTATCGAAACCCCCTAGTGTTCATATCCAATGATTGGGGAATATTGGAATTTTAATTGAACCCCATGTCCCATATAGTAGAACCCACAATAAATGGCATCCTGTAATTTCATCACACAATGGTATCCATTAAGTAAAACCCTACTCAAAACATATGGCTCACTCATTATGAACCATCCATGAATAAGTATCAAAAGAATCAGGCCCATTGTGAGAAGGCCATTGAAAAACTATTGAATTGGGTAACGAAGAACATTGAGTAGGATTCTCTCCTAAGGGAATCTATTCATTAGGCACTACTAACATCCTTAAAAGAAATAAATTAACATGCATACCCCACATTGATCCTGATTCACAATTAAACATGGATGAATGAGATAAATGGAGTAGTGGAAGTAGTAGCTAATACGATAGTACAAGATCATTCCATCCAAAAATTATTCCTAGTATTTTGAACACAAAATTCCCCTCTAAGGTGAAAAAACACATCTTGATGAAAAATAACCAAATAATGAGTGAAACCAATGACCACAGAGTTGGGGATATTTTTATCTCAACCTACCATTCGATGGGAATCAGTATTATCCCATATAGGGAGGACAAAAATAAATAAGGTCTCCTAATTTTCCCCATATCATGACCCATATAACATAAAAGGGACTTGTACAACAAGGTTTCCTGGAGGTTTCCTTTGAGTAACTCTTTCCCAAGAAGCTCTATGTTGAACCACGAAAGGATGGGAAAATTCCAGAAAAGTGTGAAAATAACCCTCCAATCATTTGACACACAATATTGTGCCTATTTTATATTATGGATAAATAAAATTTATGGATATCATCCATAAAGGTGAAACTGAAAATGATGATGAAATAGAGGAGTAACGAGAGGATGGTTTCATCCAAAACATGGTCCTCACTAAGACAAATGAAGAAGGTGTTCATACCCACAAGAAGAGAATCAACCTTAAATTTGATTGTCCATCGACCAATCCCTTACATCCCCTTCAAAAAACCTCTACCAATGAAAAGGATAAATTCAACACCATATAGAACTCTCCTCCTTATATTAAGGAGGTTGAGCTCCTTATCGAGAAAAAATATTCACTTTTAAGGAGGAATAAATGAAATTGTTGTGGATACCCAATATAGAATTATTCTGATGTAGAAATCAAACAAAATATTCTCTATGTGAAGTGATTAAATGTACACCTCATATAGTTGTACCTTTGCAAACTAGGATTATTCCAATCACTAAAGCATGGAAAGGGAATCCACCTAACTCAGTGCATGGACCATCAGTTCACCTATAATCAATTATGGACGAAAAAAATATTTCCCTCTATTAAAGATAAAAATAGAATGGGCTTAAGAAAACACTCAGAATATATCCTTGACTGGATATTAGCCACAAGAAATGGATGAACTAAAGAAGAAGATCCATCCTATTACTACACTTATCCATGTTTGAACTCAACTAAAAATTCATCAAGGGGCTATTGATGCCATCATTGAATTGACAACATAGTTGGAAGCCATAGAGGAATGACCTGCATCGGTACAGCTATAATAGAAACCTTACGCTAAATGGGTAGCTGACACTCCACCCCCACCATATCTCGGGAGTCCAATATTTCAAATATTATATTGTTTAAGTGACTCAAAACATCATTTGAGAGACTCTATGTCTAATTGTGATGCCATGATGGAAACTACCACACAATAAGATGTAGTGAAACTCAGATTATTCATGAAAACCATGCAAGAGAGGACCATTTTATATAACAATTGTTTCCCATCTCATTCAATCGCAGGATGATAAGACCACCATCAGTAGTTACTATTTTTGTTCATCTCAATGATACAAAACAAAACTGTACTTTTCCACTCAAATTGAATATAGTGAGATAATGAGAGTGTCTCAGATTTCCTTTATTGGTGGAAAGTGATTACATAATCCCTGAAACTACTGCTTCCCCTAGAAGATCTTATTTCTCTTTTCATTCAGAACCTCCAGGTAGAGTTATGAATGCCACTCATCCCAATGATGTATACATGTGGGTATCTGGATTTTTCTTCCATTTCCCAAATAATATAATATTCCATATAATATACTAAGATCAAGTATCATATGACTCCCCTATTTCCAAGGAAATAATACAGAAACGAAGAGGTGGCATCCACCACACTCAAACTAGACTCATTTCCAAAACCAGATCCAAAAGGAACACCATAGCATGAAACACATCTGGGCATCAAAAGAAACCTTAAAATCAACAGGATAGGGAGAGGGGACCCAAGTGAATCAAATTCATGGAGTTTAGGAAAATGTTTTACTCATTTCGAGATGATGAAATACCCAGGTACTTTATAGCCACTCTCGATAATGACTTACTCCACCTACAAGAGCACAAAAGGACAACCAGGTTGGTCTCGATGACCAGATAGTCTATTTAACCTTCCAATATATCCTAGGGAAAAGAGGTAAATAATTATTTCCCTTCAAATATATCAAAAAAATGGTGGACTTTCGGAACATAAATTTGGGAAAACTGACAACTCAAGCAGTATATGTTTCTGTATGTTCCCATGAAGAAGGAGATGAGTATAAAAAAAATTTATCAAATGGGAACATAAGTTTTATGGTATTATAAATTGGAAAAAACAACCAAACTCATGTAATTCTGCCTGGAAAATTGAAACATCCAAATATTACCCCATCCTCTTCTTCCAGAACACAACTACACCATAGGCACCACAAAACACCAAAATCCATCTTTTTAAAAAGGTTCATGGAGAAAAAGGCATGGAGAAAATGCAAGAAGATACACCTGCATCCTGGAATACATTTTATTTTACTCTATTAGACATTATTCACTAAAATTTGAAACAACAGGCACTGCACTGTCAAATAGTACCACCAGAAATGGTTAGCCCATCAAATTCATCATCATATGAGGAGTTAATTTTTAATTACATTAATTTCATACATTTAACAGATCCATTTTCTGATCATGACTATGGATAGGAACCCAATTTTCCCACACCTAATTGGTGTACTAGAGGAAGAGGTCATAGGATTTGAGGATACCGAGGAAGGTGGAGTCATGGAATGAACTAGAATTATATCTATGTCCATAGTTAGATTGTCAATGTTGAAAAAAATTGGGGAAAATACCTTTAGTGGTTCAATAAACAGTAGTAAAATCTCCATATATGTTCCAAAATTCACCCTTAATTGTTAACTGTTGAATATCAAGAATACGTGGTACTGGTGTAAGCTCACCCTTGAAAGGTAGAGAAGATAATTCAGCCAAATCCAACAAGGATAGGAGAACCATAAACTCTTGTTTCATCATCTGATACAACTAACCTAAGTACTATTGCCCCTATAGTAGTAATGAAAGAGAATCACCACATTGGTATGTTTAGGACTTTAGGCTTGATGTATGATATCTTTAAACAACTATCCTTGGTACCCATAATTTTGTCAATACTGGGCAACCGGAGCCGATCAAAAGACCTCAAGGAAGTACTCGTAGAGGATTTTATAATACCCTAGGAGTTTGAAACCAAGGTTTTCACTATTTAAATCTATCATATTGAAACCAATCTAGTATAATGTAATATGTTTATCTACTTCATAGATCAATATGAAAAAGCATTATATAGGGACATATCAGACCATTTTACATGTATTAAATGATGAATGGTGTGGATATCTGGAAAGTATATATTGATAATATGTCCAGATTTAACATCATTCTATTATGGAAAATTTTCTAGCTATTATACAGTAAGAATAATATTTCACCTTCCCCTATAATACTATAGGTCTATGAAAAAAGTGAGAAAATCCACAATGCCTAATCAGAATCATTGATCAATTTGGAGACAATATAGTTGACTCAAAATTTACTATTGTTTGATAGAATTTGACAATCAATGTCTTCATAGGAAGTCCCTAATTTAACTAAGACATGAAACTCCCCTCATTATACCATCATTCTGTCAAATACCAAATTAATGAAAAAATAGGGATATTACATGCTGATAAGTCACTTTTAAAATCTTATAAGATGCATTATATAAATGATGTATTCAATTAAAGGGAAGGGAAACAACCCCTGGTTGATGGTGTGCTTGGGTCATTTCCCCAAATGGTCTGGAAATAATCACATCAAACTTCATAAAATAGATTGGTGAAGAATAATTTTTTCCCATCAATCTGGTTGATCAGATGGGTCAAAATTTAGACACATATTCTATTATATTGATTACATCACTCTTGAAAACTGAGTCTAATAGTGTTGATGAGTTTTCTGACACCCCAAACAATAGTATAATCTCATATGAAAATGCCTTCATTCCATCCCCAGATATCCAATAAGTCCATTCCTCATTAGATGAGGTAGAAGAGGTGTTCTCATCACCCAAAAATTAAGAAGACACTCCTTCACCTTACCCCGCTCTATCCTCTCTAGAGTTTCAAGGAAATATCACACTATTAGATAGGTTAGAGGAAGTTTAATCATCTTTTGAATGTTATGATATTAACTCATATCCAAAAATGGGAGAGATGACTCCGCCTCTTGATCCCCCTATAGAGAAAGATGAATAAGACGACGACGAGGAAGATTAAGATGAGGAGGAGGACCTTAGGGATTCCCCTATATAATTTGAGGAGGGAATCTCAACCACCATTTATGAACTCATATAAATAAATCATGGAATAAAATAAGACCCAACACACACATTGAATAGAGAAACAATGTGTCCTAAATAAAAATAGGTATATACCACTTTTTTTAATAATCATATATTTTTTTTAAGGAACTATGTAAAAATCCTTGGCCTCAACCTTGAGGTAGCCACTCAACACCTAGGATTTCTGGAAGACCACTATGTCTATAAATAGGTATCCAGAAGGACACACCCAACACATGCTACCAAAATTGAGGATGAAATTGACAATGACATCATACACAACATCATTCGAGAGGTATAATATATTAAGTGGATGGATAATATATTCCCTATTATGATGAAGAATAGGATAATCATAGTCTATATCTGTCTTAGAGTACTCTAATTGCACATCCAGGGTGTTGTTTCCTAACCCCGATCACATAACTATTGATTAATCTAACAGATAGATATTGAAACCTATCATTCATAGATGATTATTCAAGATACAATAAAATATAAATGGAATGTTATGATTAAAAATCCACCATATTTATGGTCCTCAGAGATCATTTTCTTTCATGGAAATCCTTTTGGCTTGAAAGATGCTGGCGCTACATACCAACACACCATGGATCTCATATTCAGACCCTTTAGGGGAAGTTTATTGAATTATTCGATGGAGATTTGTTAATTAAATCCTATTAGCTCTCTTATCACCAAACTAATCTTGAAATCATATTCAACAAACTATGAAAGAATAAACTAAAAATTAAACCTTTAAAATTTTCTTTCAATGTTTCCTCTGATAAATTCTTTTACTTCGTCATGCATCATTGTGTCATTTAAGTCAAACTAAATAATAAAAATGCTATCCTTAGAATGACACCTCCCATAACCTCACATATTTTATAGGACATCATGTAAATTGTTCTGTTATTCAATTATTCGTATACAACCATGTCAAAAAATGTATTCCCTTCACCATATTCATGAAAATGGGGTTACATATCAGTGGATTGACAAATTTGAAGAATAATTTGATATCCTCACAAAATACCTCTTGATCCTACGATTACTAATACTTCTTATCAAATGAAGTCCAATCATTTGGTATGTAACAACCTTAGAGAGATCAGTGGACTCCTCGATACATATAATAATGGCATTGGTAGTGAATTAATGTTTTATTACTTTATCAAAACCATGTTCTATATTGAGAATCATTATTCTGAATTTGTGAAGTGTTGTCTAGAAGTAATACATATATTCCAGAAACCAATTAATTACTTTCAACATCATGAAGTCAATTTGGTCTCTCATAGAAAACTACTCAAATACATTATTAGCCATCCGATGTTGAATAAGAATTTATAATGGTGGGTTTTCAACCTTAAATAGTATGAAATTAAGTTTTTACCTCAGAGTGCATGGAAGGCATTGAGTGAGAAGAATTTATAAGAGAGAATACTTTGACTGAAATGAATTCATTGGATACTTAATTACTCGATGAAGAGGTAATACCTATTCAAGAGGGACACTAGATATGGGAGATGAATCTTTATGGTGAAGCCCGAATCTCAACAGGGATGAAGATGGAACACCCCAAACTCGACAAAAAAGGGTTGGGAGTCATGCTAATATCTCTTGGAAAATAAGTCTTAACTTACTCTTTCCTACAATCAAAAGGGTGAGTGAATAACAAAGTAGAAGATTAGTCTTTCATTTTAGGTAATGATCATGAACTTTAGGTACAATTGAATAAACATAAGATAAATGGATATTAATATTTTGTTATCAAGAAGGTCAATAAGGATTATTACATCAAAAAAGATGATCCAATCAACCTAGTAAACTATGTCTGGGGTGAAATAGTGTAATTGCCTTTGGATTTTACATTGAACCACATCCCGTTCTCACAAAATTCCCAAGCTAATGCATTTGAAAATGAATTGATAACTCTAGATTATCTAGAGTGGGATGAAATAGTGGTCAAAATTGTGCACTACCAGATGGTATCACCATATGTTTAATACATCATGGTAGAGATCACTAAATTTATTCCTGTCTTTGAAGAGTATGGTCCAAGTACCATGTAGATAAAACCCATTATGGACTACCATGAAGATGTAGAACTTGTAACACCTGGAGGTTTTTATGAAAGTTTTTCGTTAAAAAAAATTAATTCTTCAACAGCTTAGATTTTACACAATAATGAGTTTAAACGTACCATTAGAGTCCCTTATTATAAAACTACCATTATAATCCATTCATTAGGTTATCGGGAAAAGTATAACTAACTTATTAAAATTAGTTGTGTATTTATTAGATACAAATTATTTTTGAAACATATAAATCAATTAGATAATTTTATTTTTGAGTGAATTGCTACGAGTAATGAAATTAATGATATATATATATGTTATATACTTAAAAAAATATTTTTTATATTCATCCAATGGATATTTCTATCATAAAGTATAAATAAAACCTATTTTATGTATAAAAACATATATTTTTTTAAAAGTGTAATTTTATTTCTTTGAAGGAATAACCCAATTAATTATGATTTTGACACATTAATAATTTTTATATGACAACATAAACATGTTCTTTTGATAAGGAATATAAAAATTTACTTATTATGAATTTTTGATATTTTTTGATAACTTTAATGTTTTTATGAATAGTAAAAATACAATAAATTTCATGTGAGAAAATATCTTTTCATCGAAATAATTTATATCTCCATTAATTTTACATTGAATTTAAATGTAAAAACATTTCAATCTTTGGTAATTTTTTGTATTTTAAAACCCATTATCTCTTTCTGAAAATGAGATTAATTTAAATTTAATTATTCCAAATTCAATGTTTAAAATTTTGGAAAATTCATTCCATTTTTACAATCCGGGGGTCCAAATTATGTCAATAGGATTCCATTTTTCAGACATTATGAATTATAACTTTGGTAATTTTTATATTTCCACAGTTAAGGGTAAATCTAGTAATTAAAGGTAAAACTAAAATTAAAAATTACATTAACACCTATGAAAATCATATTGAGTTATTAAATGCAGCCCTTATTATATGTGGATTGAAATGGAATCACTTTATGGCCACTTTCCCATGAATATGACTTTAATATTATTAAAATTAATGAATTTTACCAAATTTCACCATCAATTTTTGTATAAGTATATTAATTCTAATATATGGATAATAAAATGATGAAATAGACTGAAGGTAGCATATGGAAATCTAAATTAATTACCTATATAATAGAAATTTATTTATAATTTTTATAAATTAAATAATTACCATTAAGGATGATAGAATAGTGACACAAAATTTATTTTATTAATATAATTATCAAATAAATGATATTAAAAATATAAAAAAATATATTATTTGAATAAATTAGTGTTCAACACTAATTTTATAGGTTACAATGACTTGTTTGGAGTATATTCAATGGATTTATTTGATGTTATATTAGGATAGGATTTTATTTAAAATCAATTACTTGAATATTTTCTAAATTAACACTATTGATATTTTATAAATGTAAACATTTATTAAAATATATAAAAATCATAAAAAATTTTAAAAACTAAAAAGTGATAATTATAATGTCTAGAATGACCTAAAATATACATTTATTGAAAATTTACATCATATTTGTACATATTTTTAAATATTAAATATTTAGAATGTTATTACAACAATTATAATTAAATAGATAAAATAAGAATAAATCAATATTATAAGGTTGAAAAGAAAAGAAAAACATTTATAATGTTTATTGTATGAGAGGATTTAGACCCATAATCATTTTATGTTCTAAATAATCCACTTTGTTTCCATTTTAATTAGAAAAAAATTTATATTAATTTAATTTTTTGGGTATTTTCAAGTGTGCCCCTCCCCTCTTTTATAAAAGAGAACCTTTCCTTTTATTTTTATCACACCTCTAAATCCCTTTTTCTCAGACATACCCTACCGATTACATCTACCAACTCCTCTCACTTTATCCTAGATGCCACAATTTTGGAATAAACTCATCGTTAGGAGACCTTTTGTGAAAATCAAAAGGAGATACTCAGAAAGAGGTAATTGTTTTATCACATATTTTAAAATTCTTTTCTTTTTATACTTACTCTTTTTATATTGTTTCCTTAATAAACTAATAAATCCAATATGTTCTACTTTATGATATGTTATTATATTTTTAGTACAACCTTATACCTCCTTTTATCTATCATACGAATAACAATATCACTATGCGTGCACATGTGCGACATACTATCTCCATGCCATGGTGTAATTTGTTATTCAATAATAATTAATTTGGATGGGTATAATGATGAGTATATTGGATTTAAATAATTAATATAACATGATAATTATTATTTATAATTAATATCCCATCCAATTCTATACCATGTTACCATTAAGTTAATGATATCATCGCTCAAGCGTACGTACGACCTACCGTCTCTATGATGGGATGTGATTCGTTCTACATGACAATCATTAAACCATGATTATATACATGAATGGAATGAATAAATATGATATATATTATACTCTAATAATTCTTTAATAATATAACTATAACCTATGATGTGGAACATGAACATGTATGATAAAACATGCATAATAACATAAAGTAGTTAATATCTAAATAACGAGTGAAAATGAAATGTTCTTAACAAAAAGATTATAATACAATAAGATATGATATCATAAAAATTATTATTATTCTATAATAACTCCATAATATTTTTTAAATCATTATACAAGAGTTTCAGATATATGAAAGATATCGAACCTAAGGTAATGGATTATTTTCTCTCAGTTTTATTTCTGTGGGATATATATACCTTATACACCACCTATTTATTTTGAGTGGTGTTTATGCTACCCATGAATGTTTTTATGATTCTTATTATGAAGATTAAATATTCATATAATTTTCATAATTTTATGAGGAATATGATTTGACTGATTATAATTGGTAAGGGAAAATTTTCCAATCTCATTATTATCCGAGATTGTTTATAAAAAGTTATTTAATGGTGTATATTTATCATCCAAATCCATATTCCATAAATATGTAATACTATTTAAATTATTATAAAATTTATAGAGTAAATTTTACCCATTTATGGATTTTTACTAAATGGTATGAAAGGAATATTTCCCCATTATTGTATACGAGGTACTTTTTTAATATTATGGGAAAAGTACGAGGAGATTTTTTTAACTTATACGACCTAAATGGACTATTAAAACTTTATAATGCCTTTTTTAAATTAAGTTTAATTTATAATATTTCATTTTTATTTTCAATTAAATTATTTTCTTTTAATATTTCATTGAAATTTGAGAAAGTAAAACGTTTTTGAATAAGATAAGATATTTTCCTCAAGAATTAATTTCAAGTATTTTAACAAAATTATTTTACATATAAGATGATTAAGTGTTAATTTATATCCCAATTATTATATTGGTTTGATTGTGTTTATGATGTAATTATTTTTTTGAAATCAATATCTTTTATATGGATTATGAGTGAATGATGTTTAACAAACCCATTTTTTTCATTGGGTTATTCTATAATGAGTGATTTATTTTATTGTGGAACATGTAAGAATGATTTGATTATGAGATAGGTGGGACCTATATATCCATTCAATGCATTGGTTAAAGATTTTTATTTCATGTGATAGATAATAATAGAATGACAAATAAATTTGGTTTAGTAAAACATGGCTCAATTGACAAGTAAACACAGTTCAATAATAGACATTTTCTCCTATGATGGTCTTTGAAATTAGCCTTGAATAATTAGAAATGATTTTATATGCTTATGTGTATTCAAAAAAACTTTATGTCTTATGTTTTTTAATTTTGGGATTATATAAATTAATTCTTTTCAACATTTATACCATGAAATGATATCACGATATTTATATGATGGATAGGACTTCGAAATGTTATGTTCTTATGTCTTATGATTATTATATGATTGATATTTCCCTTGTGTACCCTTTCAGGGCATTTTCAGCTCACCCTTTTATATGTTTCATTTCCATAGTTCATGAAGAAGTGTATTATGAATGATATGTCAAAATGGTGTCTAGTTGGGAAGAAATAAGTGAGGGACAATGTAGATGTTCTATGAACCAATTGTTTATGTTTCACAATTTCTAAAGACACTATACCTATATGGTATTTTCATGTATTTATTATATATTGTAATGAATATACTTCAATATTTATGTAATATCAATGTATGTAAAGTATGGGATGTTATAGATGGTATCAAATGAAAGGTCTTGATATCCTTTAGATACTAGGATGGGAAAGCCTTAGTCAGAACCCTGAGGATATTCCTAAGCATAGGTTACAATCTTAGTGTTTTGGAAATGGCCATGAATAACCTAGGATTAAACATAAAGTGTCCTAAATTGAAATTTTATTCTTGGTTATGTGGTTTTAAAATTTTGATTAGTGTTTCTCATGATATGCATCTTAGTTTTATTCAATGGTTATAACCTGAATGAAACATGTTAATTCTGAATGTGATGGGCAATGGAATGATTTTCCTTCTAAACAGCTAAATGTAATGGGAGAGGGAATGAAAAATCTTGTAGTTATTCACACACAACATTCTCAAGATATGAATTAGGAAGGACATAAAAGTGAGGAAAAGATGGAAAAATATTCTTTTGAGTCCTTAATGGGGTAATGTACACCTTCTTTTAGTGGGTATTTGGATCTATTAGTGGAGGAAGAATGGAACTATTCCACTGAAATGATATTTTCGGTTCTACAATGTTCTGTACATGATAAAGTCTTCGTAGTGATCAATATTTTGGATGTTTAAGCTGATAAATGGTGAAATATTATGTAGATTATGAGTAAAATAGGGGAAATTGAGTCCATAGAATGGGACAAGTTCAGAAACTTATTTTTCTATATGTACATTCCTTTTATTCTTCAAAAAAACGATAGTGAATGAGTTCTTTGATCTTAAAAAAGGATGATGAATCCATTGGTACCTATAAAGAAAATTTTACAAGACATTCAAGGTATGTTTAGGGAATTATTATCTAACTTGAGAGTAAAATTGATCGATTATTTAGTGGATTAAAACCATGTCTCTAAAGGGAATTATCCATAAGGGACTTTAATTGCTACGAGGAAATCATTCAATGTGATCTCAAGGTTTAGATAGAGATTCGAGTAACCCATCAGTCCTATGAATTTGATAAGATGAGAAAATGGAAATGAAAAAAATATATATAATGAAAACATTAAAAAGAAGATGATTTTTTATTTATTCTTAATGTGTGGAATGAACCATCGAAGTAATTGTCTTAAATGGGCTAGTAAATTTTTTAAGTGTGGAAAATAAGGTCATTGATCCATTGAATGGAGAAGTGATGGGAACAATATTTATAATGATGCAAATAGAGAAAAGGAAACACAGAACACACCTCCTACAATTAAATGATTCAAGTTAAAGGAAATGGGACATTATTCCAATCAATTATCTAATCCAAGGGTTATTGACTATTATTGACCTCAAAAAAATCTTAATAAAAAGATAGAGGAAAGTCACATGCAATAACTATCGGTGATGTGTAGTATGATAATGTAGTGTGGAAAGGTACACTTACCATCCACTCTAAAGTATAATTTTATTTATTTGATTCTGGATCCACCAAATCTTGGATTTATAAAGAATTTTCTAAAGGTATTTCCATATTACCTCAAATATTATATGTTGAGATAGTTTTGACAACAACTAATGGAACTACGGTCACATGAAAAGTTTATAATTATTCTCTAATTACTGTTTCTGGGAAAGTGCTTCATGAAAATCTTGTTATCCTTCCTACAGTGGAATTTAGTGCGATTATTGGCATGGATTTTCTTTCTCTATGTAGATCTCATATAACTTTCAAAGGAAGGGAAGTGATATTTCATATTCTAGATCAATATATGATCATATATAGATGCAAGGATGAATATAACCTTCTAGTAAAAATTTCATCCATCTTATGGGTCTTGATTCTTATAAACAAAGTTTATATATCTTAAATGGCTGGGAAGAAACTCACTATTAATAATACACCCATTTTATGAGATTTTTATGATGTATTTCCGAACGAATTTCTAGGTCTTCCACCAAATCGCGAAGTTATGTTTTCAATAGAACTCATCTAGGGTGCTATTATTATTTTGAATACAACTTATATAATGGTCCCAATTAAGTTGTAGGAATTAAAGAATCGACTCCAAGAGAATCTTGATAAGGGATTCATAATCCCTAGAGCATCACCTTGGGGAGAACCTATTCTATTTTTTAAGAAAAATGATGGATCAATGATACTCTACATTGATTATAGAGAAAATAACAATATCATAATCAAGAAAAAATATCCTCTTCCATGCAATGATTAATTATTCAAACAACTACGTGGATATTAATACGTTTCCAAGTTTGATCTTCATTTAGGATATCATCAATTAACGTTCATGAAGGAGGATATACCAAATAAAGAATTCTGTACAAGGTATGAACACAATGAATTTATAGTGATTCCTTTTGGTCTTAATAATTTCCTTGATATCTTCATGGATATAAATAATAGGGTATTTAGAGTCATTCTTGATCAGTTTATAGTAGTATTTATAGACAATGTTCTTGTCTATTTGAAGAGAAAGGTCGAACATGATGACCAATTGAGAATGGTACTAAATTACCTAATAAAGGAGAATAATAATGAAAAATTTACCTAGTGTGAATTTTTGCTTCTGGATGATTTATTATTGGGTCTGATAATCTCATGATAAGGGATATCTACGAATCCTTTAAAAATAGATGTTCTTAAATGTTGGATTAGACCAAAATAGGTAACTGAGATCCATGGTTTTCTGGGTTTGGTTGGATATTATTGACATTTTGAGAAATAATTTTCATGATCATCTAATCCACTCATATGATGACATGTGAAGGAGTAATGTTTGTATGGACGGAGGAATGTGAAGATAATTTCAAAGAGCTAAAAATAAGGTTAGCCAATGCACCTCTACTAACACTACCTTTTAGTGGGCAGTGGTTTGTGATCTATAGTGATGCATCCAAGAAGGGGATGGGAAGTGTTCTCATGAAAAATTATATGATTATAGATATATGCCTCACAAAAGATGAAAATACATGAGAAAAATTACCCAACTCATGATTTAGAGTTAGCTGTGGTAATATTTTCATTAATGATATGGAGACATTATGTTTATGGTGAAAGGTGTGATATTTATACTGATAATAAAATAATAAAGTATATTTTCACAAAAAAGGAGTTGAATTTGTTCCATATAAGATAGTTGGAGTTGATTAAAGATTACTACTGATCAATAAATTACCACCATGGGAAAGAGAAAAAGGTGGTATATTCTTTTAGTCTACATGACCATGCATGCCTATATTTGATGAGGATTAGAAAAGATCCAATATTTATGGATTCAAAAAGGATGGATATAGAAATTTTAATAGATGGGGAGAAATCATATCTTTCTCAAATGAATGTCTAGCCACCTATACAAGTGAAGGTTAAAGTGTCACAAAAGATAGATGTAGAACTACAAAAGAAGTTGTGAAATGATATGAAATTAAACACTGATTATGAAGAAATAATAAGGTTCAGGATTCAGGTATCTATTCCTCACATACTATAATTAAGGAAGAAGCTTATAGATGAGGCTCATAGTTATTCACAGTCTATTCACCATGGAATCACAAAGATGTATAGATACCTGAAAGAGTTTTTATGGTTGGATGGAATTAAAGGAGATATTGTCGCAT
Source organism: Viscum album (assembly GCA_963277665.1). Lineage (NCBI taxonomy): Eukaryota > Viridiplantae > Streptophyta > Magnoliopsida > Santalales > Viscaceae > Viscum > Viscum album. Next base: position 281,376,657 of record OY728151.1, on the reverse strand, counting down.
ATGTTTCTTTATACTTGTTTGGTCACCAAGTTAAGGTTGAGTGATATAAGTATAAGGTGATTTTACAACCATTACCCATACTGGATTGGAACTAGGATAACATCATTATAGACTTTATTATTGAACTTCCCAAAACATACAAATTTTATCATGCTATCACGGTTATAGTTTATTGCCATAAAAAGTCATCACACTTCATTGATATTAGCTAGGATTTCACTCTTGATCATCTTTCCAAAATATATGTCAAGCATGTGGTAAGATTTAATGAAGTTCCACTTTCCATTATATATGATCAGTATATGAGGTTTACCTCAGTGTTATGGAGAAGTCTTCAGCATGATATGGATAAAGAGTTATGTTTCAGCACTGCTTATCATCCTCATAAAGATAGGTAGTCTGAGAGGACAATTCCAAATCTAGAAGGCATGTTGAGAGCCTTCTATATGGATTAAAAATGTGGTTGGAAACAACACATACCATTACTGGAATTTTCTTACCACAATAGCTTTTACTCTAGTATTCAGATGGATCCTTTTGAAGCACTTTATGGTAACGAAGTGCAGAACTGCATCTTTCTTGGATGAAGTTGGGGAAATAAATCTATTAGGACCTAATCTTTATAATTAAATGGTAGAAAAGGTTATATCTATTCAACAACCAATAAGGGTATCATAGAGTTGAAAAAGCCGAAAACTAAAGAAAATTTCTTGAGTTTGAAGAGGGTGATAAGGTGTTTCTACAAATATATCCCTTGAAGTGAGTAATGAGATTTAGAATGAAGGGAAAGCTAAGCCCTATGTATATAAGTCCTTCTGAAATTACGGATTTGGTTGGGGACGTAGCTTACCAATTGGTGCTTCCACAAAATTTCTCTCAAGTTTATGATGTCTTATATATAAATATCATGGGAATGTACATACCAGATGTTTCACAAGTACTAAACTCAGAAGTCTTACCACTAGAGCAAGATAATTCTTATTAAAAACAACTAATAGAGATTCTAGATCATAGAGAAAAAGTTATATAATACAAAACCACTCTTTTGGTAAATTTTTTATGGTGGAACCAAAATAATTAAGAAGATATGTGGGAACATGAGGATATGATGAGAAATATGTATCCTCATCTGTTTGTTTCCAAATTACATATTTACAGGCTGAAATTCTATTTAAGGGGGGGGGGGGGGTAGAATGTAACACCTAGACGTTTTTATTATATATATTCTTTAAATAATTTTAATTCTTCAGTAGATTTCATTTCATGAAATTGTGAGTTTAAACGAACCATGAGATTCCCTTTTTATAAAATTACCATTATATCCATGCCATTTGATTTGTGGGAATAAGTATAACTAACTTTTGAAAATTCATTATGAATTCATTGGCTATCAATTATTTATGAAAAATATAAATCAATTAGATATTTGTATTTTTGAGTAAATTACTAGTGGTAATGAAATTAATGAGATATATATATGTTATATACTTAATAAAAATAGTTTTTATAATCATCCAATGTATATTTTAGTCATAGGGTATGAATAAACCCTATTTGATGTATAAAAACTTATATCTTTTAAAAGGGTAATTTTACCCCTTTGAATGATTAAGCCATTATAATTATGTTTTTGAAATATTAATAATTTTTAGATGAAATCATAAACCTATTTGTTTTATTTGAGATACATTTTTTTATTATAGTCAAATTTATGATAATTTTTAATAACTTTCAATCTTTTATAAATAGTAAAAATAAACTAAATTTTATGTTAAAACAAATTTTTTCATCAAAAATAATTTATATGTATAAATTATAATATTGAATATTTTCAATGTATAATATAATATATTTTTATCATTAAATATAATTTATGTCAATATAAATAATATTATATTGAATCCATATGTAAAAATATTCTAATCTTTTGCAATGTTTTAGATTTTAAAACCTATTATCTCTTTCTGACAACGGCATTATTTTTAATTTAATTACTGTAACTTATGTGCTTAGAAATGATAAATTTAATTCCATATTTAGAATCAATTTTCCCAAAATAAAATTATAGTTTACTTTTATTTTTTGGACACTATGAATAGTAAATTTTGTAAATTGTTTTATTACCGTAGTTAAGGGAAAATCAGGTAGTTAAAGGAGAAAAATAATAATATAAAATTTTGTTAAGACCTATCAAAATACTATTGTATGATTAAATTATAACCTTATTATATATTTTTTCTAAATTGAATCACATAATCTCCTCTTTCACAAGAATATGAAATTAATATTTTTAAAATCAATGAATGTGACAAAATGTCCCACTCTCCTTTTATATAAGTATATTACTTAGAATATATAGATAAGCAGAATATAACATCGACTATAGGTAGTATATTTAAATATAAATTAATTACATACATCATAATTTTTTTTTATAATTTTTGGAAATTATATAATTACTATAAAGGATGACACATTATTGAAAAAAAAATTATTTTATTATTAAAAATATAAAATAAATGATTTAAAACAAATTAAAAGAAATATAATTTTAAATAATAAAATTCTCCCCATATTTTATGGGTGATTATGATATTTTTAGAGTATATTAAATGGTTTGGTACAATGTTATATTCTGTGTCTATTTTAATTAAAATCAATGAAATAAATAGTGTGAAAATTAAAAATAATGATATTTTATAAAAATAAAATTTAATTAAATTATTTAAAAATCATAAAAGTATTTAAATATTTACAAGGGATAATTATAAGCTCTAAAATTTCATAAAATACACATTTATGATCAATTTCTACCATATAATTAAATATTTATTACCATTAAATATTTAGAATGTTATTACCACAATTAAAATTAAATAGAATAAATAGGGATAAATAAAAATTATAATGTTTACAAATAAAAGATAAACAGGTCTAAATGATATTGTTTAAGAGGATTTATACCCATCCTCATATTATATTCTAAATAATCCACTTTTGATCCATTTTAATTTAAAAGTTAATTTATATTAATTTAATTGTTTTGGTATTTCCAAAGGTGCCCCTCCCCTATCTTAAAAAAAGAAATATCTAATTCTATTTTAATCACACCTTTAAAGTCATTTTTCTTAGATAAAATCATCCCATTTAATCTACCAAATTCCCTCACTTCATCCTAGAGGGAAAACATCGGTTTTAAACCCATATTATGAATACCTTTTATTCAAATGCGAATGAGATACTCGAAAAATGAGGCAATTATTTTGTCACCTCAGTAAAAATTCTTTTCTTATTATACTCCCTATTATTATGTTCTTTACATAATAAAGTAATAAATCCAGTATCTTCAACATTTTTATATGTTATTATATTAATGGTACAACCTTATACTTCCTTTTATCCATCATATGAATAACAATATCACCATGCGTGTGTGCGTACGACTTACAGTCTTCACACTATGGTGTAATTTGTTATTCAACAATACATAATTTGGATTTGTATAATGATGAGTATAATGGATGTAAATAATGAATATAACATGATAATTATTCTTTAAAATTAATATATCATCCAATTTTAAAATATTTTACCATTTACTGAATGATATCATCACCCGTGCGTACGTACGGCCTACCATCTCCACGATATGGTGTGATTAATTCTACGTGATATTCATTAAAACCTAATTATATATATGATTATAAGGAATAAATATAATATAGATTATACTAAAATAATTATGTAATACCTGGGTTTTCAGGGTCCATTACTTTGTGAAAATCTCATGTTGGGTTTTCTGGTCTGGGAATCTTGGTGAAGTTTAGCCAATGGTAGGCCTACCTATAGCCTTAGCCTACGGGTAGCAGGCCTACCAGTAGCTTGGTCTACCTGTAGTCGCAGCCTACCGGTAGCTCTGTCTACATGTAGCTCGATCTACCGGTAGCTACAGCTACCAGTAGCTCTCTCTATTGGTAGCTTGGTCTACCAGTTGCTGCAGCTACAAGTAGCTCGGTCTACCGGTGGCTACAGTCTACCGGTAGCTCGGCTACTGGTCTCTCTCACCAACCGGTAGCTCTCAACTACAGGTGGCTCTCACCTACCACCACGAGGTCTTTCTAGTAGCGCTCCTTTTTGCGCGAATTGGGTTATAAAACCTATTTTTACCCCTTTAAGCTTGTTTTAATGACCGGTAATGCCTATAAATGTTTTAATTAAATATTTAATGATTTAACCTGGTATGTGCATTTGTTTAAACCGCCAGACCCATTAATAACGTGTGGGTCCACGTGGTCAATCGATGACCCTACTCCTTACGTGGTTTCACATTCATATCTCAACCATCCCCGACCCTTATAAACTAAAGGGTTTGCTATGGGTTTCTTATTTTCTCAATCACCCTGTGCTAGTAGTACCTTTTGTTTATACTATACACTTTTCCTTCAGAAGAACCACATCACTATCTGTGAAGTTCCGCGCCCGACCTTAGCGTCGATCGTTGATCAAGAAGTAGGGAATCTCTCCTTCGTCTCTCCCTTTTTCTGTATCATGCGCGGTGGGCATACTTTTGATTCTATGGAATTGGATGAACCAAACCTAAATAAATATAATGAAGAGATTATATAAAGAACTAAGGGGGGGGTTGTGATTGATGTTGCTGATCTGTTTTATGGTCTTCTTTTCTGAATTGTGTAGGCTTATGCCTACGGAATATCATGGTCATTGGTGGTCTTTCTCTATGCACTAACGAACCCTTGTTTCTGGTGACGTTTATATGGATTGTATTACAGTGGATGACCTTTACTGTGTAAAGGAATTTGGTTAATTACGTATTGTCGGCTAAATAAATTGGAAGCACCAAGATTAATCTTTTCTGTGATAACCCCGGTTAAAGTACAGTGGAATTGAAATCATGGAGTGTGTTAAATCTTTTAAATCTTAAAATAATTGTATGGGCCTACATTTCTTGGTGGTAGTGGTTTGATTGTTCTTCTTTCAGGGGCCAGTTTCTTGGTGATGTGGGAGGGGATGGGATCCCCTGTTATTATACTCTATGTGGTTGTGAAATTGGGGATGGGATCCCCTGTGTTATGCTACCAGTGGTTGTGACTTTAGGTTCGGGAGGTTACCTTTATTTTATCATGGGTTTGGGTGGGATCCTCTGTTGTTGAGAAACCCTTTTTGGCTCCTGGAAGTTGGACATGGGGCTGTATCATGGGGTTTTCTTTGGTTGTTGTGGTTTTACGAGAGAACCAGGTGTGGATGTTGTGACTAATTATTGATTGTTTGCTTTCCTTGACGTGTGCCTATGCTTACTAGTTTCCCAAGTAGGTGAAGAACTTAGTTAAACATCACTACTGAATATGGAAAAGAATGGGAAAAATGGTTTTTGTTGGCGAGAGTTGTGACTCGGACTTGAGTGATGTTTGTGTTCCTTAGGTGGGAAAAAAATCCTAAACATGGGAGATTGCTTGTTACCTATATATATACTTGTAGTTATGTGTTTCTTACGCACGCCCCACCCAAGTTGAGCACTTAGTTCCAAACAACCCCATTTCTTGGGGGAAGGTGTTTTTTCCCAACACTATTATTAATGGCTGGTTATTAGATCCTTTTTTGCTCCCTTTCTTGAATAGACCTAGTATCTTCAAGCTGGCTGTGATGGTCCGAGGTCCATTATTATCCCAAGAACCTTCGGGCGGGGTAGTGTGGTGGATATGGCTCAGGTGTGTGCGGGCAGGTAGTTTCCCATGTATCTTCGGGATGAGGCCCAAGTGTCTTCGGTCGTGGAGGTGGTTGTTCTGGCCTAGGTGTTTGCAGGCATGGTTACGTGTGACAGTTGTGGCCCAGGTGTGTGCGGGCGGGGTTTGAAAGTGGGACTATGTGAGGTTGTGGCCCAGGTGTGTGCGGGCAGGGTTTGGCAGTGGGATTGCGGTGAGAATGGTGGGATTGGTCTGATGCGTAGGATGTCTTCAATAACTAGTGGGAAAGCGACATAGGGTACCCAAACATCGATGTTCTCTTATTATATATATTACTTGCTTTGCATTATTTGGGGAGTGTGCCTTGGTGAGGATTGGGTGGATATTTTACCTTGTTAGGTGTTTGGTTTACTCTTTTTCTCATGGGACTTTAGTACATTCCCCCACTTGTACACGAGAGTCTTTGGTTTTCCCTACTGAGTATACTTGTCTGCTCACCCTACGCATATAAAACTGCTTTCAGGTTTCCAGGAGGACTTCGGGGATCGTGTGGGAAAATACTAGCTCAGACCTTTGGGACAATTGCAGTTGCTATTTTTCTTTCTTTGGTACATTACCTTTGTAGTCACTTTGTACCTAGTGGGATTTAATTTTGGAACATGCATATAAGAATGGTTGTTTTGTCTTTTCATGCAATTTCAGTTTTGGTGTTGTGGGATTTACTATCTTATCTCCCAATCTGAATAAAAGAAAAAGTAAAAAGCCTTCCATTTAGTGAGTGATTCTATACCCTTGGAACTGGTCGCCACTCCGGGACCTATTGAAGGCAGGTTTCAGGGGTCATTATCTCTCCCTCAACTTGAAGAATGAAGGGCCTAGAAATCTACTGACCCTTCCCTCCTTTTGGTGAAGGCGGGTCGTGACAGAATGGTATCTGATCTAGGTTGAGAGGTAGGATGGAGTCTGGAGTTAGGCACAATGAGGATTGCATGGGATGATAGGGAAACTGTGTTGGGTGACCTTGGTGCGCGAATTAGGCCAGGGAAGATCGGCTAGGACATGGGATTTTAGGGCCCCCCATGATCCAATGCAAGGACTCTGGAACTACCTAATGACCAAGTGAGGCTACACATATTGCAGTGTAGAGAACCTAGTAAAGGTACATGCATCATAATGACTTGTGTTCTCTTGTTTATGGGGTGTCTTGTTAATTAATAATAAATAAAAAGATTAAGAAGTTTTAAGAATAATATTCTGCACTACTTGGGATTAGGCATTCCTTGTTTACCTTGCAGCTATGGCACCTGGAAGGTGACCACATTTGGTGCGGGAGATCGAGGCCCCAGAGAATACCTTGGAAAATCATCAACGAGCTTATCGAGAGGAGGAGGATGACCAGAGGAAGAAAACACTTCTGTCCTTCCAGCGACAGACCCTCGAGAATTATGAGGGTAGCACCTCTGATATGAAGACGAAGGGAGGGCTAGAGGAGCTAGTTATATCCTTCGGCTTGATCCGGGCTCCAACCGAGTACTGGGTTCCTCTAGCCGTCAGCCAGATGTGGGGAGCAGCACATCAGTTTTGGATGCTTTACCAGGGGGAGAGGAGAGAGGCTGAGGTTGCATGGGCTGATATCGAGATGGAGTTCCGGGCAGAATTCCTCTCTTCGACGATGAAGGCGGAAAAGAGATAGGAGCTACTCTCCCTCCAACAGGGGAGTATGTCACTGAGGGAGCTATGAATCAAGTTCAAGTACCTCCTATGTTTTTATACAGACCTCTTTCCTGATGAGGAGTCTCAAGAGAGACGTTTAGAGGAGGCGCTCCGACCCTCCCTCCAGTATGTTGTTACCCCCTTTACCCTGCCGACATACTTGGAGGTACAGAAGAAGGACGAAGTGGTTGATAGAATACACGCACTAGGAGGCGTGTCACGAGAGGGGATCCAGCTGGGACCAACGCAGGGGAAGGCCATCAGCACTAGGTCTCCAGCATCACGACCCACTGGGTTCCAACCAGCAGAGAATAGGTCTTAGCAGTTTCAGTTTCGGTCCCCTGGTCCTTGCCCTTTTCCTTCGGGCCCATGACCATAGTGCTTCATCTGTGGGAACCATGGAAATCTCCGGAGTCAGTACCCAAATCAGGTACAGTACGACAGTGGCGGACAACCCCAACACCCGCCCCAGCAGCAGCAGCAGGGACAGCGAGCTCCCGCTCCTCTGAGGGCAAACGTTGCAGGAGGAGGCTGACCTTCGGGCCCTCCTCAGGGACCTCGATCGGGGCGTGGTCGGGGAGGTGGCCAACAGTTGAGGAAAAGAGGAGCTGGGCGTGGACAGTTACACGATGCAGAGGCAACAGTTCCAGCAGGGCCAGAGGTCGTTCGAGGTATGATCAGTTTGTTTAGCACCCTATCTTATGCCTTGCTCGATACCGGAGCTTCACACTCCATTGTTTCACCCAGTCTAGCCCGTGCCTTGGGTCTAGATGGTGAGAGACTTCCAGTTCCCCTGGTGCTGAGTAAACCAGTCAGAGGTCAGACCGACTTGTTATATGTTTTTCGAGGATGCAGACTAATGATAGGTCCACATCAGTCGGTCAGGGATCTCCTTTTGTTATAGATACAACCATACGATGTCATCTTAGGCATCGACTGGTTGTTCTCCTTATGTTCCATCATCGACTACTTCCGAGTAAGGGTTGTGTTCTTGGACTTGGGCGGCCATCGTGTTACTTTCACCGATGAGCGGAGCAATCAGAAGGGCGGCAAGAGAGAGGAACCCCACCACTCCTTGTTAGCTGAGCTGTCCATGGAGTCAGTAGATGCTGAGATAATGGAGGTGCCAGAGATCATCTTTGAGTTTATGGACATCTTCCCTGAGGAGGTGACGACTCTACCCCCTCGACATGATATCGAGTTCGGGATAGACCTACAACCCAACGCTCATCCGATTTCGATGGCGTTTACCGGATGGCACCTTCAGAGCTACGATAGTTGTGGATTCAGATTGACGATTTGATGAAGAGGGTTAATGTTTGACCGAGTGTGTCACCGTGGGGTGCTCCAGTCTTGTTTGCAAAGAAGGCAGATGGTGGTCTCAGGTTTTTCATAGACTACAGGAGGCTAAATTAGGTGACGATCAATAATCTCTACCCTATTCCGAGGATAGACGATCTTTTCGACCAGCTGAAAGGGGAAAGGTGGTTCTCAAAGATCGACCTGCGATCTAGGTATCACCAATTGAGAGTGAGAGAGAGTGACATCCCGAAGACGGCTTTCAGGTGCATATATGGGCACTTCGTGTTCGTAGTCATGCCCTTCGGTGTTACGAACGCCCCAGCTGTGTTCATGGGGCTCATGAACTCCATCCTCTGGGAGTACTTGGATCAGTTCGTGGTTGTGTTCATTGATGAAATCCTAATCTATTCGAGATCAAAGGAGGACCATGGTGGGCACCTGAGGATGGTTTTGGAGGTCCTCCGACAACATCTTCTCTATGGGAAGTTGTTGAAATGAAAATTCTCGACACGAGAAGTAAACTTCCTCAGGAACGTGGTGTCCCAGAATGGGGTTGCAGTGGACCCATCGAAGATTGAGGAAGTTGTTTCTTGGGCATCACCCAAGAATGTGGCAGAAGTTTGTAGTTTCCTTGGGCAGGCGGGTTACTATCGGAGGTTCGTACCCAACTTCTCCCGAGTTGCAGCCCCTTTGACAGCCCTGACCAAGAAAGATCAGGTTTTCATGTGGAGTGAGCAGTGCAAGTCAGCCTTCAGATATCTGAAGGAGAAGTTAGTTAGTGCCCCAGTGCTGAGATTAACAGAATAAGGGGCGGCATATGAGGTGTTCTTTAATGATTCCGGAAAGGTCCTAGGATGTGTGTTGATGCAATTAAAAGGGGTGATATCTTATGGGTCTAGGCAGTTATGCCCTTATGAGCATACTTATTCCACCCACGACCTGAAGCTTATAGCAGTCATTTTTGCGCTAAAGTTATGGCGGCACTACCTCATCGAAGAATGCTTTGTGGTCTTCAAGGATCAAAAAAGCATGAGGTATATCTTCTCCTAGAAGGACCTAAACTTGCGGCAGCAGAGGTGGATGAAGTTCCTCTAGGATTATGACTTAGAGGCTTCCTACACTTCAGGGAAGGGGAATGTAGTGGTTGTTTCCTTGAGCAGGAGGACGCAGAATGATGCGGTCTGAGAGTCGGCAGATGCCTGGAAGTTGATGGAGGAGTTAGATGCCTTACACCTAGAAGCGAGGATGGATAACAGTAGAGGTTTCCTGTATCATATGATAGTGAAATAATCTCTATTGCAGCAGGTGGAGGAGTATCAGTGGGGAGACCAAGAGTGAGAAGAGATTAATGACCGAGTTGACCAGAGGAATGCTCCGGAACGGTGGACAGAGGATGGTCAAAACCAGATGCTTTTTCAGGGAAGGTTGTTTATTCCTGAGGTGATGTGCGACAGGGTTCTCAGTGACTTCCAAAACTCACCTCTAGCGGTTCACCAAGGAGTTTTAATGATGTAACAGGGACTGAAGAGATATTTTTGGTGGCTCGGAGTGAAGTGAGAAGTGGCAGAGTTTGTGGCCAAGTGCTTAGTGTGTCAGCAAGTGAAGGCTGAACACCAAGTTCCAGGCGGCCTACTGCAGTCTCTAGATGTCCCCGAGTGGAAGTGGGATGACATATTGATGGTTTTCTTCATGGGACTACTCAAGGTCCAAGGAGGATACGACATCATCAGGGTGGTAGTGGACCGATTGAAGAAATCGACTCACTTTCTGGCGATCAAGGAGTCGAGTGTAGTGGATGATTCGACACGAAAGTACATGGATGAGGTGGTGCAGTTGAATGGAGTTCCGAGTTCCATAGTCTCGGATAGGGATGCACGGTTTACATCACGGTTCTGGAGACGATTGCAACATGCTTTTGTCACCCAGCAAGGTCTTAGCACTGCATTCCATCCCCAGACAGTTGGACAGACAGAGCGCACCATCCAGACCATGGAGGATATATTGTGGGCATGTGTTCTGGACTCAGTAGGATCGTGGGTGCGATACTTGCCTCTGGTAGAGTTTTCCTACAATAATAGAAACCACTCTACCATTGGTATGGCCCCGTTTGAAGCCTTGTACGAGAGGCCATTCCGTTCACCTATGTGTTGGACCGAAGTAGGAGAGGCAGGCATCCTTGGCCTGGAGGTGGTGCAGAGCACGACAGAGAAGTTTCATCTCATACGATAAAGGATGAAGGTGGCCTAGGACCGATATAGGTCGTATTCCGATACCAGGAGGAGGCCCTTGGAGTTTGAGATGGGAGACCATGAGCTCTTTAAGGACTCCCCTCGACGCAGACAATGGTGGTTCGATAAAGGGAGTAATCTTTCTCTGAGTTTCATCGGACCCTTTGAAGTGTTGCGGCGGGTAGGTGAAGTGGCTTATCATCTAGCACTACGACCTCCACTACTAAGGATACATGATACCTTCCTTGTGTCCCAGCTCTGTTAGTATCTGCATGACGATTTACATGTCCTCGACTGGGGAGAGCTGGACATCGAGGATGATGTGTCTTTTGTGGAGAGACCAGTGATGATCGAGGATCGCAAATAGAAGGTGCTCCATGGGTGAACCATCCCCTTGGTTCATGTGTTATGGAGACATGGTGCGCTTATGAAGAGTACGTGGGAGAGGTAAGCATAGATGCGTGCCCAGTACCTACAGTTGTTTTATGTTTTTTACTATTCAGTTTATAGCTATTGTGGTATAACGTTTTACCTTGTTGTCTATGAAATTTTGGTTTTATTTCCTCTGAATGTGTGTGAAAAGTCCTGGCTATGGGGAGGGGAGGAACTAACCCCTAATCAAGATGCATTAAGGTGGATTCGATTAAACCCGTGCAGACGAGTAAGTTCTGCCCAAAGCGGATAGTATCTTAACATGGGGAAGGAGTCTCCCCAACTCCCATGGCTAGGATGTTTGACATGGTATGTTTCTTGGTTCTTGACAGAAAGGTGTTCTTAGATAACAATGAGGTTCACTACTAATAGGTTTCTTTGGAGGGGGTTTTTTGGACTCTCTCTTTCCTTCTGGGTTGTTTTGATTCTCGAGGACAAGAATCGTTTAAGAGGTATCTGATGTAATGGCCTGGGTTTTTGGGGTCCATTACTTTGTGAAAATCTCATGTTGGGTTTTCTAGTATGGGAATCTCGATGAAGTTTTTCTATTAGTAGGCCTACCGGTATCCTTAGCCTACTAGTAGCAGGCCTACTAGTAGCTCGGTCTACCGGTAGCCACAACCTACCGGTAGCTCTGTCTACCAGTAGCTTGGTCTACCAGTAGTTGCAGCTACCAGAATCTTTGTCTACTGGTAGCTCTGTCTGCCAGTAGCTCGGTCTACTGGTGTTTGACAGCCTACCAGTAGCTCTCAGCTACCGGTGGCTCTCGCCTACCCCAACAGGGTCTTTCCAGTAGCGCTCCTTTTTTGCACAAATTGGGTTTTAAACCCTATTTTGACTCCTTTAATCTTGTTTTAAAGCCCGGTAATGCCCATAAATGTTTTAATTAAATATTTAATGATTTAACCGGGTATGTGCATCGGTTTAAACTGCCTGACTCTTTAATAACATGTGGGGCCGCGCGGTCAACCCACGACCACACTCCTTACGCGGTTTCACGTTCTTATCTCAACCGTCACTGACCCGTATAAAAAAAAGGGTTCACCGTGGGTTTCTTATTTTCTCAATCACCCTGTGATAGTAGTACCTTTGGTTTATACTAGCCACTTTTACTTCAGACGAGTCGTATCGTTATCCATGAAGTTCCGCACCTGGCCATAGCGTCAATCGTTGATCAAGAAGTAGGGAATCTCCCCTTCGTCTCTCCCTTTTTGTGTATCATGCTGGGTGGAAATGCTTTTGATACTGTGGAATTGGATGAACCAAACCTAAATAAAGATAATGAACAGATTCTATAAATAACTAATGGGGGCTATGATTGATGATGCTACTCTGTTTTATGATCTTCTTTTCTAAATTGTGCGGGCTTACACCTACTGAAAATCATGGTAGTTGGTGGTCTTTATCTGTGCACTAAAGAACCCTTGTTTCTAGTGATATTTAAATGGATTGTATTGTGGTGGATAACCCTTACTGTGTAAAGGAATTTGGTTAATTACGTATATTCAGCTAAATAAATTGGAAGCAACGGGATCAATATTTTCTATGATAACCCCAATTAAAATACAACGGAATTGAAATCATGGATTGTGCTAAATCTTTAAATCTGAAAGTACCCGTATGGGCCGGCCTTGCTTGGTGGTAGTGGTTTGATTGTTCTTCATTCAAGGGCCGGTTGCTGGGTGATGTGGGAGGGGATGGGATCTCCTGTTATTATACTCTCTGTGGTTGTGAAATTGGGGATGGGATCCCCTATGTTATACTTCCATTGGTTGTGACTTTATGGTCGGGTGGTTACCTTTATTATATCACGAATTGGGGTGGGATCCTCTATTGTTGAGAAACACTTTTTGGATCCTAGATGTTGGACGTGGGGTTGTATCATGGGGTTTTCTTTGTTTGTTGTGGTTTTACGAGAGAACCAGGTGTGGATGTCGTGATTAATGATTGACTTTATTCTTTCCTTGACTTGTGCCTATGCTTACCAGTTACCCAAGTAGGTGCAGAACTTAGTTAAACATCACTACTGAACATGAAAACAAATGGGACAAATGGTTTTTTTTTGCGAGAGTTCTGACTGAGATTTGAGTGTTGTTTTTGTTCCTTAGGCTGGCTGAAAAACCTAAACTTGGGAGAGTGCTTGTTACCTATATATATACATGTTGTTTTGTGTTTCTTATTCAAACCCCACCCAAGTTGAGAACATAGTTCCAAACACCCCCTTTTCATGGGGGAGGGTTTTTTTCCCCAACACTATTATTAGTGGCTGGTTATTAGCACCTTTTCTACTCCCTTTCCAGTATAACCCAAGTATCTTTGGGTAGGTTGTGATGGTCTGAGGTCCATTATTAACCCAAGAACCTTCGGGCGGGGTTGTGTGGTGGTAATGTCTTAGGTGTGTGTGGGCAGGTAGTTTCCTGAGTATCATCGGGATGAGGCCCAGGTGTCTTCGGGCATGGCGGTGGTTGTTCTGGCCTAGGTGTTTGCAGACATGGTTATGTGTGACAGTTGTGGACCAGGTGTGTGTGGGCGGGGTTTGGTAGTGGGACTGCGTGAGGTTGTGTCACATGTGTGTGCGGGCGGGGTGTGGCAGTGGGACTACGGTGAGAATGGCGGGATTGGTCCGATGCGTAGGATGTCTTCAATTACCAGTGGGAAAGCGATGCAGGGTACCCAAACATCGATATGCTCTTATTATATATGTTACTTGACTTGAGTTATTTGGGGAGTGTTCCTTGGTGAGGCTTGGGTGGATAGTTTAACATGGTAGGTGTTTGATTTACTCTTATTCTCACGGGACATTAGTACGTTCCCCCACTTGTGCACGAGTGTCTTTGGTTTTCCCTTCTGAGTATACTTGTATGCTCACCCTATGTATATAAATATGCTTTCAGGTTTTCAAGAGGACTTCAAGGATTGCGCAGGACCATACTAGCTCTGACTTTTGGGATAATTGCAATTGCTGTTTTTCTTTCTTTGGTGCATTACCATTGTAGTCACTTTGTACCTTGTGGTATTTACTTTTGGAACATGCATATGGGAATGGTTGTTTTGTATTTTCTTGCATTTTCAGTTTTGGTGTTGTGGGATTTACTATCTTATCTCCTGATCCTAATAAAAGAAAAAGGGTAATTCCTTCTATTTAGTGTGTGATTATATACCCTTGGCGCTGGTCCCCACTCTGGGACCCATTGAAGGCGGGTTTCAGGGGTCATTATCTCTCCATCAACTTGAAGAAGGAAGGGCCTGGAAATCTGCTGACCCTTCCCTCCTTTTGGTGAAGGCGGGTCATGACATATTATTTACGTGATATGACTATAACCTAAAAAGTTGAACATGAGCTTATCTAACAAAACTTACATAAGAACATAAAGTAGTTAATATCTAAATAATGAGTGACAATGAAGAGCTACTAACAAACAAATGATAATATAACCAAATATGATATCATAAAAATTATTATGATTCTAGAATATTTAAAAAACATTATTTAAAATCATTATACAATATGTTTGGATACATACAAAGGATATCAGACCTAAGGCATGTGATTAATTTGTCTCACTTTTGTTTATGTGGTACATATGCCTTATACACCACCTATTTCTTTTGAGTGGTGTTTATGCTTTCCATTAATGTTTTTATGATTATTATTATGATTTTTAAAATATTCATATAATTTTTTTTAAATTTTTGAGGCATATGATTTTATTGACAATAATTGGTAATATAAAATTTTTCAGTCTCATTATTTTCCAAGATTGTTTATACATAGTTATTTACTGGGAAATATTTATCATCCACATCTATGTTCCCTAAATATGTAATAATATTTATATTCTTATAATATTTTTTAATGTCAATTTTACCCATTGTTTATAATTTACTAAATTGTATAAAATGATTATTTGGTCATTAATTTTTTTTATTTTAAAATCTCATTTCATTTTTGATGAAAGAATTTTTTTTTGAAGAAGGATATTTTCCCCAAGAATTAATTTCAAGTATTTTATGAAAATTATTTTCAATCTAGAATGACATAGGGTTATATTTCTATCCCTATTATTATATTAGTTTTATTGTGATTATGATGGAATTATTTTTGAGAAATCTATTTATCTTATATGGATTATGATGTAATGATGTCTAATAAACCCATTTGTTATTCATTGTGTTATTCTATGATGAATGGTTTATTGTTTTTGGAACATGTAAGAATGATTTAATTTTGAGATGGGTGTGAGATATATCTCCCAATAATGAATTGGCTAAAGATTTATATCTCATGAGATAGATATGATAGGAATGAAATGTAAATCTGTTTCAGTAATATAGGGATGGAACTATAGGTAAACCCAATTCATTAATGGACTGTGTCTACTATGATGGTCACAACAGTGAGCCTTGACTAATATGAAATGATTTTATATGATTACGTGTATTCCAAAAAATGTCATGAATTATGTTTTTATATTTGGGATTATGTACATTAATTGTTATGAAATTTTATCTAATGATATGATATCATGATCTTTCGTATATAGGATATGACTTACAAATGTTATGTTCTAATGTCTTATGATTATGATATGATTTAATTTTCCCTTGATTAACCTTGTTGTGAATTTTAGCTCACCCTTTCATATGTTTCTTTTCCTGAGGTCATGAATAAGGGTATTATGTAAGATATGTCAAATAGAAGTCTAGTTACATATAAATAAGAGGGAGACAATGTAGATTTTTAATGAACCTGTTGTTTATGTTTCTTTGTTTCAAAAGACACTATACCTATATGGTCCTATAATCACATTATTATATTTTCTAATGAATATACATAAATTTTGAAGTAATATCAATGTATGTAAATCATGGGTTGCTATTGAACTCCCATTAGAATGTCCTCAAAAATAGAAATTCTGAAGGTGAGAAACTAACATTCTTCTATATGATTGCCTGAATAATCAAAAGGTTTTCAATAAGAATATACTTGATAGGGTCCTTCTCAGGTGCATTAATGGATATGAGATCACCGATGTCATAAAGGAAGTTCACACTAGAGCATGTGGGGACCACCAGTCTGGATATAATCATTCCCATCAAGTCTAAAGGTGAGGGTACTACTCACCCACTATGATGTAGGATTTTACTAAATATACAAAATATTTCCATTCCTTCCAAGTTCATGCCTAATTTATTCATGATCTTTCTAAGTGGCTACTCAGAACCAAATTCTGCTGAAATTTTTAGTATAGGGAATGGACATCGTGGGACCATATCCTTCTAATATGGCCAAGACATTCAATTCCATTGTTACTGCAGTTGAATTATTCTACATTTGGGATGAAGATATACCCCTCAAAGTGTTATGGGTGGGGAACATTTTCACCTTTGTGAAACCATACATCATCTCCAGAATTGGTGTTCCTCATACTGTACTAAAAGAAAATGGCACCAATTTCAACTCTTTAGAATAAGAGAATCTATATCAGGAGTATAAAAATAAGTCCAACCCTTCTTCCCAATACCTTGTAATGGTTAACGTAAAAATAAAGGTATTAAAAAAGACCCTATATAAAGCACTCAATAGGATGTTAGATAAGGATAAAAGTTTTTGGTCGGATAAGATCTAACATACATTTTGGGATTATAGAACTATGATATACAGTTACACACAAGATAACCCATAGTCATTAGTATAAGGGATAGAGGTGGTCCTACTAATCAATGTTAAATTCCCCTCACTCAGTGTTTACATATACGACAAGATATCCATAAATAAACAATACTAGAAATATATGGATGGATTGGAGAAATAGGATGTGAAGAGATTGAATACCTTATATCATTTAGACGTCCACCAATACCAGATTTCATATGACCTTAACAAAAAATTTCTTTTCATCTTTCGTCAAAGGAGATATTTTTTTGGTCCTTGTGACACTGATGATATTCAGAATGAAAACTCCATTTTTGTATCCAAAGTGGTATGGACCATAATCCATACAGAACGTTAAATAAAAAAGAGACTATTCTTTAATATTTATGGATGAGAGTATAACCATATCCCTCACTAATAAAAGGTTTATAAAGAATTATTTCATGTAATATCATGGTCGTCATCCAAATCAGATGATGTTAAACCACACGGTAAATAGTCTCAGATGTATGGTGTTAAACATAATAGCCATTCATTGTCACATGACATTAAAAATCATGGAATCCTTGTCCATGTCATAAGACAATAAACTTCATCACCTCAATGGAATTTCTATATGATATTAAAATGCACATCACCATATTTTTCTCACTAGGGAGGACATCTACCACAACACCGGTCATCTACTATGCCAGATTCAAGAACTACATGTTTCTTGATTCTTGTCATTACATGGTATGTAGTGATGATTTGACAAATTAGATTATACCTATATGCATATCCACCCATTCTAATATGATTTTAATTAGACATTTTCCTTAAGTCATATTTTATTTTTGGGATGTTGTTTCTTTGTAGCTGAATCAATCATATTTCCCATAATAAAAGATTCCATCATCCTGGTCACATGATGTTAAAATACATAGTAAATCGACTCCATTGCCTAATGAAAAACTGTGTACTCAGTCTTATTCACAATACCTTAAAAAGTGTGACAAGTCATCTGTGTCATAATAAGATAAACTGCATGACAGAAATGTCCTAGAAGTACCACATTAAAGTTCATAGCATCATAATCCATACCACATTATGTTAAACAATTCAAACATGTCCTTACATAATATCTTTAAACTGCTTAGGAATCATTGTCTCCCCAACGCTTCACCAATCACGTTCTAGATATATTAAAATGAAGGATGAAATGAATATATCTCTTTGTCATATTATGATCCACATAAGGAATATCTTCAGTCAATAATTAGATGTGTCATGATAGTTGACCAAATAGGATATGTAGTGATTCACAGATCTCTACTCTGGGGCCTAGCCGCAATAACACTTATTTCACATTTAGTCACCCATGTCCTTACAACATGATGTTAAAAATCATAGATAATCTCCTCACAAAATGAAATTAATCTTCACAATTTATCCAAAAAAACATGTAGATTTATTTCTATCTACACAAGATACATAGTGATGCTTAGATCTCCAATACTAGGTCCAATTACAACAATCAATTACCAATGGGGAAAATTACTCCCACTAAATATGGATTAGACCTTCATAGAGAGTTCCTCATTAATAAATATATATTATTGGTCCCATCTTTATTGTTACATTTCATCCACAACAGGTGTCCTGTGTCCTTATCATATGATGTAAAACTGTAAAGTGAATGTCTTCTCCACATGAAATTAAAATGCGTTGTTCCTCAAGAACAACATGTGGCTTGATTATCATTTAAATGGGATACATAGTGTTGCATATACCCTATATCATGGGCCCAACCATGAAATATGGGAAACCTCTTACCCTTTATACAAACAAATAGAGGTAAAGGACTCCAAATCCTGTGTTTCTATTTAGAGTTCTATTTCATGTAAAATGCCCTCTCTATAGATGGGAGTCAGATCTATGTAGGGAAGCATGTTCATAACTTTGTATGGATTGATTCTAATTTCAATTAGATATGTAGTGATGACTTGATATTACATCCTAATATTTTCAAAAAACTTCACCTCAAATTTTAAATTCCCCTATCATTCATTTTTATCACTTCTGTGTGGTAGAATAAACCTTTACCACCTCTTTTTCTCACACCGAGTATAGCTCATGTGGGTATAAGATTTTTGGTAAGGTATTCTCTAAAAGATCAAGGAATATAAATTCACATTATGGTTACTATGGTCGTAGTCGAAAGACATTAAAAGGGACACTCGATGTACTTTCCACATGAAATTAAACTACACAATTGGAAAAATATTAAATAATTTTTTGTCGATTCATTCCTACCATCACAAGGTATATAGTGACAGCTAGATATTTAATCCAAGGTTCAGACACAATATTTCCTCTTAATTCTAGGGAACCATCTATCTATACCACATGACGTTAAAACGCATGGATGATGTCACAACCACCTGAAATTATATCGCATGGTTCCTAAAAAACTATGTGGGACTTTATTCTAATTTTATTGAGATACATAGTGACATTTTGTCCTCATTACCTAGTCCAATACACATGGTAAGGAAAAAAATTTAACCATACCCTAAATAAAAACAAAGATCAATACAAGATGTCCTGAATTTGGATGCCTCATTTAGGGACATATCAATGAAATAAAAACATCCCCTCCTATATATGAATCAAATCTATTAAGAGAAATTAACATTCCTTGGAAAATAAATTCCATAATACTTCTTATGTACTAAAAAATATTCCTTCCATTTTTCATACTCTATTTCTTGGAGAATTTGAGATCTCCACAATATTTATCAATCAATCAGAGATTGAGGGTTCATGTTATTAGGAAGCCTTTTTTTTGACTGTGTAGAATATTCCCAAATTGTCTCTAGATATGTTACCAACAATGTAGCTTTTCAACTAAAGGAAAATTAATCCCTAGGATAATCCATTTCTATCATTGTAAGATCTAAGAGAGGTTTTTTCCAATATCATTTCTCCAAAATCGTGAACGATCAGAGTCGTGGTGAATAATCTCATTTCCCCTCACGTTCGATGCATATCATAACGTTTCATCCTTATGATCATTTTATTACTCATCGTTTCTATGAAATAGTACTTTCTATATGACCTAAAGAAGCAAGACACCACAACTTCTTCAATGCATGATGTTAAACTACACAGCTATTGTCCAAGTCATATGAAACTAAAATACAGAATTTCTAAGAACTCTTTATGGCTTGATTACAATTTACACATGATATATAGTGACATTTGGATATCTAATCCTATGTCTAGATGTAACAATCAATTATCAATGAAAAAAATGACCCCTATATATATGGATGAGACTTGTGTATAGAGTTCCTTTTATAGAACATTGTGTGGCTTAATTCTTTTCCACACATGATACATAGTGACACCCTAATCTCTACAAATGGTCCTGATAATAGTGTTACTTTACATTCACCTTGGGAGACCCATGTCCTTACCATATGATGCTAAACTGCATGAGGAATGTCCTCACTGCATGAAAATAAACTGAATGGTTCCTCAAGAACACCATGCTGTTTAATTATTATTCTAATGGGTTACATAGTGATTCATGGTCCCTATATCATGGTCTAAACTATAAATAAAGGAAATTCCCACTCCCCTACATATGAACAAAATCTACATAGGGGACTCCAATGTAAGTCCTTCCATTCACAAGCCTGTTTCATATAAATTTACCACTATATGAATGTGAGTCAAACATGTATGGGGAAGTATGTTCAGAACTACAAACAAGTTGACATTCATTTTAAGGATATATTTAGTCTTTCCTAAATCCTACATCTCGGTCCAGACACCACAAAATTCACCAAATATTCAAAATTCCCATATCCTTTATTTTATCTCATATGTGTGGTGGAATAAAACTTTTCCATATCTTGTTTTTCACATAGAGCTTAGATCACATGGGTATATAATTGTTGGTAATTAATTATCCCCATGGTAATGGAATATTAAACAAATTTAGGGTTACTAGGGTGCTAGCCTCGTAAACTTAAACGGCGCACCATATGTCCTTACCACATTATGTAAAACTTCATGGTTTAATACATTTATACGAACTAAGTGTGTCTAGAATACTAACATTGTAGGGTATGTAGTGACACCTATATCTAATATCATGGGTTTAGCAGCAATATATCCTTTTCATGTTATAGAAACCTCTTTCATTATTGCTTGATGCTAAACTACATGGTTGATGTCCTCACTACATGGAATTAAAAAACATAGTTATTTAAAAACAATGTGTGGGTTGATTCTAAATTTTATGAGATAAAATGTGAATCCTTAACCTCATCTCATTATCCCACACATGGGGTAATGAATTTTTTTTCCCAATCCCCAATATATAAAATAAGATCTATATAGGATTTCTTGATTGTGGGTTCCTTATTCAGGAATATATCAAGGAAACAAAAACATCCTCTCCCACATATGAGTATGATCTCTATAGATAACTTCACACTCCATGAACAATTTAGTTCTTAATTATTCATATATACTAAGACACATTCCTTTCGTTTATCATACTCGGTGTCTTGAGAAATTTCATATTTAAAAATTATTTCTCTGGCCATCGGATAGGGAGGGTCAGTGTCCTGAGGACACCATGGTTTAACTATGCACAATATGACCAAGTTGGATCTATATTAGATTCCCAAAAAAGGCCTATCATCTAAATAGAAATTCATCCCTAGTAGAGTCATATTATATCTCTGTAATCCCTAATGACAGTTTTTCCCATATCATTTATTCAGATCGGAGACCCCCCATAATCATGGTTTAAAATTTCTTTCCCCCTTACAAATGAGTCATTTTAGAACATTCCATCATAATGATACTCTTATTACTCATTTTTTATATTCCATGGTCTTATAAATATGAACTAAAACTAAAATACCCCATTTCCTCTTCACCACATGATATTAAAGTGCATGGATGATGTTATAGTCACATGACACCAAACTACCTGATGTCCAAGAACTATGTCTAGCTTGATCCCTATTGTCAAATGATATATAGTGATACCAAAATAATCAATTTATAGTCCATAAGAAACATAAAAATTTCTCCCATCATCTTATATATGGGTCAGACCAGTACATGAATCTTTCACACAAGAACTATATATGGCATGATTCTCATTTTTTTGGGATATAGAACAACAACCAGATTTTATATCCTAGTATGAACACATCATAAATATTCCCCCACTCTTACATAAATGTGATATATCTTTATAGTGGGCCCTGATAAAATTCTCACCACTCTTATGATCCCATTTTGAAGGGAAAATTTCCCTTCCCCACAAAACAGTTCAATCGATGTGTAGGGAAACCTTTTTAAAAATATGTATGAATTGATTTTCATTTTGATGATATGAATTGTGATTATAATACCTTATATATCATTTCAATATGTAAAAAAAATCCATACTTTCGATGTATGGATCCAACCTATGTGAAGAAAAAATTTCTACCCATTCTTGGGGAATTCCAACAGGAAATCCCCCTTTAATATTCAACCACATTCCATTCATAAAAAAAATCTATGTCCAGAGAAGTAATAATCTCTATAAACCTCCCTAGACATTATAAAAAATATTGTTAGTGTTGTGTGGGCATTAATTTTTGATGATGAAAATTATTTCACAGTTTCATCTTCATAAGTATCCCACAAAAAAGGCATATCAACTAATGGAAAATTCATCCTTAGTAGAGACCACTTTAATCTACATAAACCCCATGATGTTTTCATTTCATATCACTCCCTGGACTCAGAAAACCCCTAGATTATGACATAAAACCTTCCTAATTTAAACCTAACAATAATGGAATGTTCATGGAAATATTACTATATGGAAAGACATTTATCTCTCAGTTAGAGAAAATATCCAATAATTTGTAGCACTAAAATTTCCATGGCGTAAAAAATTAAACTACATAGTCCATGTCATAGTCACATGAAAATAAAATGAAGCACTCTCCAATAATTAAATAAAAATTACAAATTTATGTAGGATAGGTTCATCATTCTTGGACAGTTCTGATATAGATTCCCTGCACACTTTCAAACATCATTTTATTGATAATCAATACTTTTATGTCTTGAGAAATCCAAAATTTCACAAACTACATGGCCATTATAAATGGAGGACCAGTTCCAAAGGACACCTTTTTTTGACTATGACCAATATTCCCTCGTTGGATCTTCATATGTCACCCACAAAAATGGAATTCCAATGAATGTAAAATTACTCCCCATGAGAGTTATACTTTATCTTTTTATACCCCAACAACCTGATGAGGAAAACTATTTTTATGGTTACCCCTTGTATAATTTCCCAATATCATGTGTTGGATCACAAAATGATCCAATCAGGGTATAAAATACCTCTTTACATGTATGACAAATATTTGGTCATTATTGACTAGTAAGACCCATTGAATTCATGACCCCATTATTCATAATTAATGATGTCCGACCTAAAAATTTATTTTCATGAGTCTAGATTTAAAGGTATTACAATTCCGACAAAAATAGACGTAATAAATGCCTAGTTAAAACCCCACAAAGGGAAGTCTAGTTAAAAGCTGAGTCCTAGCTCACTAAACCTATTCTTTCCATGGTACAGGTAAAAAAAATATAAACCAATAATAGGAGAAAAATATAAAACATGTTTGGTTGAAAACATAAAAAGGGATGCCTAAGAAAAAATTAATTTATTCCCATTATGTCTATACCACAGAGTAATTAGGAAACAATTTTGGTGGTTTCAAAAAAGGAAATTTTTTTATTGTTCTCCATGAATCCTTAGTAATAGTTGAAACTATTCTCACTCAGTCACTTGGGTGAGGAAAACATTAGACTGTTACATGATTAGTCAAATTGACTATACTAAGCTATGAGTTAAATTGATATACAATTATTAAACCATTCAGGTTACCTGGGAGATTATATTTTAAAACACACAATAAATTAGGATTTATTATAATGGAATGATAATATAAAGGATAAGCATTGATGTGAAAATAACTTTTCATTGATTTATTGAATGGGAATAATGGAGGAGTATCCAAATACGACATCCTCTCTATATGAGTAGGACATTTGGATTATAGAGCCTACTGAGTGGATTTAAAAAGTTGATCTGAATTATATTTGGCTTAGTGGAGCTCAGATAAGGTTTCATTCTCAGTATAAGAACAAGACCACAGTTCCTCTTCCCTCTCAGGCGCATCAATTTTTTCCTTATGAGCCTCCTCCACCAACTGATATCCTTCATCAAAACCTACCATGATATGATCTATATATTTATTAGAAAGATAAAATTTATAATTGAGATACTCTGAATCTTGATGAATTTTCTCCGTTGAGGTAATTTTCATCGTGAATTTACCCTTTCACCTTGCATCAATCCCGACATGCTCAACAAATTCATTAAGAATCATATGTTTGGATACAATAAGGGGGGATATGGAATATATAGTTGAAAGGCATGAATAGAGCATTCTAGCTTCCTCTTGAGAATAAATCACATGTTTTAATATGTCATGTAGGGAATGATAATCTAACCCACATACCCAAGAATTGATAATATGTGGAATAATTAGTGCAGTTTCTTCGGTATATTTTCTAAGGTGTCCGAGATATTAGCTTCCAAATTTCATTCCTATGGGCTAACGGGTAGCATGAATGTTGTCAAGTGTCTCCATATATGCTTCAGGATCTATCTCAAATGGAAGAATATATTCAGAATGAAGTTCCACCTGATATGTTCATGAGTGAGTAACCTCGACATGACTTGATTATATGTCAACTGTATCCCTTGAAGTGCCTACAGGTTGGGATGTCAATGTAGTATTTGAAGCCACATAATCTTATTAAAGGTACTCCTAGAGACAGATATTTGAAGTAATAAATACCTATGATTTAAAAAATCAAATGGATTTAAAGGCAATGAACTCACCCCCACTTGCTAAAACATCAGCATCCCTGTCCAGCACAGTTTCATAACCTGGAAAACTGGATGCTATACCCTCTATTTTAAGGATGACTTTGGGTTCTTATACAAACACCCATGGTGCTAGATAATTATCATCTAGTTTAGTGATCTCTACAAGGTACCTCATTTATATTGATCTTATAGGGATAATCATCATTGAATATGTAGAAGCAGTCAAGTTTTAATACCCTTAAGTCCGAGTCATCGCCTCTTCAAAATATTTCTCTCCATAAGAAAAGGTTTGACATGCTTAATAGAATCATATAACTTTGAAGGAACTCATCTTCATTTTCTAGAGTAGGTTTTTTCAGGAATAGATCCACCCCTAGGGATTGAGATCCCACTAATATCCTCATTTGTATTACGCTCCCTATTCTATTTAGGTACAACCGATAGTGGTATCACATTCATCTCTAAATAATAAAGGGCTACATTTCCCTAGATTATTGTTTTCTACAAACTCATTGGATAAAAAATATTTCATGTGAAAGATAATTATTCAACACATGAAAATAAATAACATGACAGATATGTAAATATATTTAACGGTCCCTTAGTATCCTTGAAAAAAGTCACATTTGGAGCTTTTGTGCATACCGATGATTCATGGTGTTCCAAAAAGATGATCCCCTAGAAGGAATAGTGGGTAGGGCTAGGGGTAGAAATGATTTTTTAGATCTGCAGGAACCATTTCCCTTTTCTCAATCACCCCTAGAGAGACTTCTCTATTGGATCCGACATATACAGGCATGTTCTCCCCAATAACGGTATACATTGGGGTGCACTCTAGAAAAGAAACTAGTTCTTGAATCTCCCTAGGGTTTTACACATACCAAGAGTTGGTATTGAAGTTCACAGTAACAATAAGAAGAGGAGTTGGTAAAGGAAACCATATTACCTCTTCATTGGCATCGTCTCACCCCATCATGAGTACCACCATATCCTATACACAGTCAGACTAGTAAATTCTTTCCTTTTACTAGTGAATGCAAGTGTCCTTATCCTCTAGATATATACCTACTTTTTGAGGATGTTCTCTATGAAAGATTCATTTGGGAGTGGTTATGAAACCAAATACCACAATATTAAGGTTCTCTTTGTGAAGTGTTTCCAAGAGTTATTCAAGTTATTTTATTATTATCCAAGTATCCAATGATTTCCAATACTTTGGGAAGGATTTAGTGATAGGAATGGATAATTTTATGAGATCTACCCTGGGACATGGGGTAGGTTCTAGAATCCTCACATTCTATCTGGTCATGTTAGCTACCCTACAGACCTCTGGTGATGTGCACTTATAAAACCCCATCCTTGAAAAATGAATTTATCAAACCCCATTTGTTGTAGGGGAATGATTAATTAGATTTCTTAAAGGCATTAATATCATCCTATTAATTCTCATTGTTCATAGAACTTACCATTGTGAGCACTCTCCTGGGTATATATGTTGGTTCCACAGTGAATGGACTAGGGATTCAAGATCGTGAATACATGCTACTACCCTCTCTGGGTCAGCAGTGTAAGAAATATCTTAAGGGGATAAGATATAGTCATATCCACCCAATGCATCCTCTTTCTCCAAATAAAGTTACCTTATGTCATGAACCCAATGGGAAATCCTCAATGAATCCCATTTTCTCTAGGCCAGTGGAATGGTAGCATTAGAAGGGATTGATATTAAACCTTGAGAAATAGTTCCAACAAGATTGGAAGTTGAGCCCTTGGCACTCATCATCATTATTGGGGTTCAAAAAAAGTGATTTTATTAGATACTCCCTGGGCTGAGAACTGATTTTTGTTCATTTGACCCCCTTGACCTTTGGGAATTATTTTACCCTCGATAATAGGGATCATTTTTCCAATTTATCTTTTCAGTATGATTGTTTCCTGGATTTGGAATAATATCTAATAATTTAAGGATTAAAACTCATATAAAGTGGCATCCCAATATGGAATAATGTGTCCTCGATAGTGAACATCATGCAGACTTTTCAAGATACCATTAAGGATTTCTCCTGGAATACACTATTTTTGGATGAGGGACACATCATCTAAACACATTTTTATTTATTATTAAATCATTATGCTACATACCCCTCCATATAAAATCTGCATCAATCATGGAAATTAAGATGCATCCCCTCAATGAAATAAGATATCATCACCTAGAATGGTCCCCAGATCTATTATTTACCAACTTATTAGAGGTAGGTATGTAAATATAATAGTAAAAATGATTTTGATATTTTATCTGGTCCATTATTCTCTACATTATCCATTCTGATGGGATTTCCCCACTTATTTTTTGAAGATGTGGTTGAAAGCATACTTTTGAGATATGTTGACCATTGATAAACCAATATGCTCTCATCTGGGATTCTACCCATCCACTGATGACATGGAAGGATCCAAAAAGTTGATATGGTGACTTTACCCCACTAATGAATCCCAAATATGATATATTATTTCCAACACTTGGATGGAAATAATAATATGTCAGTCAGTGGAAAACTGAGATTCCATTATGAATGCGGTGACTCTGACACCAGTATCAGTGTTTTACATCGGCAGTAACCAGAAACAGTGAAACATGGAAAGAAAGGATATGAGTTAGAATAGCTTGTCAACATTAGGTATGATCTTTCAAAAACCTTGGGAAAAATTCCCTCTTGAAGCATAAGCCAACAAGAACCAATATGACACTGGTTATCGATAGTTGGGAAAGAACTTCTCTTCTATTTGTGAGTTAGATGGATTATTAGTATAGAAAAATAAATTTTGCATTTAGAAAATTTTACATCTTTCTTTGGGATAGGCTCACCATTCAAAAGATACTTTTCCTTGTATATAATCTTCCATTAAAGGGGGGTGGGGGTCCACTCCATGTCATCCCAAGATGATGGGGATGTTAGAAGTTTATCATACATATCACCCATTATGGGATCCCCAAATTTATAGGGACATAATAGAGACTAATTATGACCTCCCCATAGACCATATAGAAGTATTTGTTTTTTAAATACATCATCTAAGAAACTATGGGAAACTGGTTTGGTTTGAATGGCAGGAAGTCTACGATACCCAGATAGCTTCCTATAACTCAGTGACTTTCAACTCAATTTTTAATTCATTGTTACTCTGGATGACATAGAAAGTCCACCGACAATCCAAGATAAATAATCCTCCTATAAATAGGTCCCACTATGGTTACCACACTAGTCGATATATTTCTGTGGCATTTTGTGTGATACTATGATAGAAATGGAATTTTTTCATCTACAACCACATGATTTCTTCTAGTGATGGAGGTGTATAGTCAAAATAAATGTGTAAAATGTGTTTTCTAGGGAAAATAATTCATTCCCTATAATTTTGGCTCATGTAAGGTTTGAATTATTGATTATCTTGGTCTCAAGTTTATAAACTGGGCATGGAGTTGGGATTGAAACATCAGATAGAAACCTAAATCTATAAAGATTTGGTCTATTTGAAATCAAGAACCCTTTTGACATGCATTTAGAATTTCTAAAAAATATTGATGTAATGTGTTGGAAGAAATATTTGAATTTTTATCAATATAATTTCACATGGATTTTCTACTCCCACTGGCAATAGAAGGGGGTGTCGAAGCATCAATAGAAATAGCTTGTGAGGGATCCATGAACTATAAATAAATAAGAATACTATGGTTAGTATTTAGAAAATGCAATCTATGATGGTTGCAGAGCCTCCACCAATGAGTATTTTAGTATGTGATTCATTGTACCATGAACCATCATCCTATGAATAATTCTGTTAGAAAAGAACTCAGTCTGCAAAGCATTTAGCTGCTACGTGAGAGATCAAATGTAATGTTCATAGATGACTACCTTTAGGTTTGTAGGATGATTTCAGTAAAGAAAGAATGCCACATAGGAGCAATTCATTAGTGGAGATTTCAAGGATATTATCTCAAAAATATGACTCTTTAATATATAAATTAGAAAATTCCCCCATTTTATAGGTGTGGCCCCACCTTGTTGGTCCACCCACATACCACAAACTGGTCAAAAACATGAACAATTTCATCATTGGAACTACCTCCTCTACAACCTAATCATTGCCCACTATGATGGGGTGAAATTTTTGGGTCCTAAAAACTCATCATATAAAGATATAACTATTACATGAATATGTTAAAGGGTAAAAATAAACTCAAATAATCATCTATGTAAATTTTGAAGGAATCAAATCCAAGAAAGAAATATTGGTATTACATACCAAATTATGCTATTAAGACCACTACTCTATGTGGCATTCTATTTCACTGTGAGGTTTCCTAAGAACAAAATCAATCATGGGATGAGATGGTACAACTAATACCCATGAAAAAAATAAAATCATTTGTGGGCTTGGGTGGTGATTTCCTCCACCTTGAATGACCATCCTCTGCAAATGATTATCCATTTGTGGGTGGATATGGTGTTTTCCCCTCCTAAAAAAAATTCTTCACTGAAATAGGAATTCTTATTAGGATCAATCAAATGAATCCCCATGGTTCACCATGGATGATAGGTCATCCAAATATATGGTTCCTCCATTTACCTATAAACTACCCCAGATTGGAACCAAGAAACACAGACCTAGAGCCAAGAAATAGATTAGAATTATGAATAAAGTGTGACATCTATCTATTCCATGTAGGTAAAACCACTGCATAGAATTAAGGAAGAAAATAAATTCAGTTGTACATAGAGAAACCTAAAACCACTTTACAAAAACCACTCTAATGAGCATAATTCGGTGGCCCATTTTTGGTCCACCACCACAAGATGTAAAAATCTACATAGATGGATCCCTCCATATATAAAAAACACTAGTTTGGAGGAAGTCAAGCCCACATTGAAAAAATATACGTGGGAAACCCCATACCCACATTGAAATTTTTATGTTGGTAAAACCGAGGTCTGTATAGCACAATGATACACGTATGATACCCTCACCTATGTAGAAACATCCAATGTAGAGAGAAAAAAATCCCACATAAGAACATATGACATGGGATGGGGTATCATAATGTGTTATCCTCTCCATCTCCAATCTCATCCATCCATCACACCATCCATCCCAACATTGGAATATTCATGAAAAACTCAATGGCATCAGGAAAATGACTCTTCCAAAGCAACTTGATGTGTGTGATTAGATCATTAGTTACATCATCAAGTCCTCTAGAGTCTATACACCAATGGTTTGAAGAATCCTATGGGTAGCCTCCATTAGAAGGGGGACCCTCAGAATTTCATCAATTTTTCATTCCCATGGTAATGAGCATTGTTACCTAAGAAGTTCTCCCATAGACCTCATAATTCCAAGTAGGGATATGGGGGATCAGAGTTGCCTTCACATTAAGGAGAAGGGGGTTATCCTCCTTTCTTAAATAGAAACCAATGGGAATCCATCCTGGAGTAATCCCATAGTATTTGTGAGAGGGGTAACTCTTTCTCCTCTTATCCTGACCAGGCCGTATCCTAATAAATTAGAAGATGTGACTATCGTAGTTACAAAAATACAATTATAGAGATATGTACATTCAAATACCTCTATACCTTTAGGCCCATGACATGAAATTATGATAGGATATGAGCATCATTGATCTTTATTTCCCTCAACTGTAGGGCTTTAGCTGCTATCCATAAAAGGATAATATGATTCTTGTGATAATTAGATGTTATTATTCATTTTGTTTGTCAAACTGAGAATGACTCACATGGGCTTATAGGTTAGTGGTGATCTTGATGTCCACATGATCCCAAACCTCGAATGGTAATCCCCATTATAAAATTACACAATCAAAACCCCCAAAAAATACTGAGTAAAGACTTTCTTCCCATATCTGAAATTATAGGCCGCCAATTTGGTATAATCCCCAAAAACAATAAAATGGTACTTCTATATAGGTGTGAGCCCCAACCCATTAAAAATTACATTGTATTTTATTCCCAACTAAAATGAATATGTAGGAATCCTTCTTGATGTCTAAACCCATCATTGGAATATACATTAATGTTCTCTGGGATACATTGCCGATAAGATCATGTCTCACATTGAGGGCCATATTCCTTCTAGGTACAATTCATCCCCCTCACCATTGGTTCATATCCCTAGTAAGATCACACCCCAACATAGGAGACCACATCGATTTTAGGTACCTCGGTCTAGATCAATGTAATTACACAACCAACTTTGACTAGGCACCTTCCGCCTAGACATACTTATCGTATGATGAAAATATTAATGGTTTGGTCCTCATAACATGACCTTAAAAGGGGATGTATTCAATTAAGTATAATTGAACTACATGGGTTTTTATTCCTCTCATAAGGTTATATAAAAATACAATCTAATGCATTCGATCCTGAAATCAAAATAATTCCCATCTCACTGGATGAAGAAAAACACCAGAGCTCATCATCGTATGGACTAAAACAAGAATCATATTGAAATAAAATATAAGAATTTATGGTTCATATATGTAATGGTATCATTGATGGAAAACCTAATTTATATATAGATCCCTCCATTGATGGGTCACATCATATACATATAGGTGATTTTGAACCCATTATTGTTCACAGTTGATTATTAATTTAGGGTGATCTATGTCATACTTGGGAATGAAAAATTATTCACAAACAAGTCTTAAATCTATAAGTGATTCAGGGAATATGAAATATTTCTCTCTAAAATATTTTTAAGGGATAAATTCCCATCCTCTTGACCAATGTGATTTATTACATAGAATAGGCCATGTTACCTAATAAGAACCTTCTTTTAGAATGTAGGTCCATGAGTTATCATGAATATGAGAAAATTTGGGTTTTTTCTAGTTATATGAACAAATCCCATTGAAAAAATACCATCAATACCAGGTCCAATATAAAAATGGTGAATTTGGAACAAAATTTTTTGCAACATTCAAAACCCCTAAAATTAATCATTCCATAAAGGGGACACCATCACCATTTCATTAGTAACATTCATCTATGGGGATTTTAACATAAAAGATACAATGTGGTAATGAATTTTATTAATCAATTTCATTTAAATAAATCATATTTGTCCTTTGTTGTCTTTGATATTCTATGATTTAGTCTGTAATGAATTTTGAATATCTATTATTGTAATTCCAATTGTTTTATGTAGATTAAAATTTGATACACACAATTGATTCATTTCTTTACTCTCACTTAAATTTTATGATAACTGTATGATTTTATTTAACAGTGTAATTTTAATCAAGATTGTTTATTATTGAATTTTAGAAAACGAAAATTTTTTAATCATTAAAAAAAATAATTTTCATATAATATATTTATTCAATATATTTTAATGTAATAGTACAATTTTTCAAGTATTTGATATAGAAAATAAGCCAGAAATTGTTTCAAGATAATCAAACTTCATTTATCTCATTACTTGTAAATTTGTTTTCTACCAAAATCCCGTTTTTTGATAATAGACTCTAAACATTTTAAACCTTTTACAAGTTATTTATTAAATAATTTTTTAGCCACTATGAATCTTTATTTTTTAATAATATTTTACTCATTTAAAAAAATCCTATTTGGATTTTATAGAAAAGTTAAAGGAATCCTTATTTTAACAAGTTTGACATGAATAAAATTTATATCCATAAAGATGGATCAGATGTTTTAAATATTATTTTAAAAGTTTCACAAGTTATTTTCATTGAAACGTAATTCCAAAATATATTTTTATGTTTTAGAATGTTATTTTCAAAATGAACAAGAAATTTTTATGAAGAGCGTTTTTAATGATCATTTTATGGTAATTTTATTCATAAATGAAAAAAACCATGATTATATTTTTTATCCACTAGGGATATGTTGTATTGATACTATATTTATTAATTATCTATTTGTTTTATGATCATGTTTAACAAGGATAATTTTTAAATTAACTTTCTTGATTTATTTCTGTACTCACTAACTTTTGCATGAAATATTAACTTTCATATGATCATTGGACATTAAATTTCACCGAAATATTTATATGATTTATCAGGGATATGTTTATTTATTAAAACATAAACCATTTTTTACATCAGGGTTTATATTCAAATTTATTTTCTTATCTAGTAAAATATTGAGAAATCTTTATTCTTTAGTTAATATGGATTTATGATGATAAGGAATATTGTTCATGATTTAAATTGATTATTCGATATATGAGGAATGAGTTGGACAGACGGTGATTAGTGGAACCCGAATTTATATAGACCCTCAATGCACTAGTAGGTCTGATATGAAAAATTAGTATGCTAGTATTAAAAAAGGGCTTACCTGCATTTTAAACCATATTGTGAAAGGTATTGACAATGAAGGTATCATCTTGACTAAGATAGTGAAGTCCAATAATTAAGCATGAACATCATTAAGAATTCAGTTATTATTATCCATGAGATTTTCAAAATGATATTATCTTTGGATGAATTTAATTCTATTCTTATTGATTAAATAGAATGTGTTTCAAGTTATTTACCATTCCATATTGATGATGCATTATCTTATTATTAATTATATTTTCACAATGAAATTTTATTTTGATGAAATTCATTATTAGTTTATTGAAAAAATGACTTGGGTTTTTAGTTATTTACCTTTCCAAATTTATTATTAATTATCTTATTATCCATGATATTTTCATAAGGATATTATGTATATATTCATTTCATTCTTAGTTTATCGATGAAATGGAATTTGTGTTCAGTTACATAACATACCATGTTTATTATTATTATTGATTCCTGATATCTTCCATTTCACATAACCTATACTAAGCATTTGAGCTCAACCTTATTTTGTTATATTCCAAAATATTCCATGAAGGGTACTATGATTTATATTCTAGAATATTCTAGAGGGAATAATGTTATTTTTGAAACAAACTATGTTGTAATTTTTTTTCAAATGTAATGATCGACACAAGTATGTATCTAGTTTACCAAAACTACTAAGAAATTTTTTCCTTTATAATTTTATTACTTATATCCTATTCCATTGTAATAATGTAGACACTGACTCTAGGAAACATGGTTTGGGGCTGATATAATTTGTATCAGATAATGTATAAAATAATCATTGAGAAATATGTTAAGTAAAAAAACGATTAGGGAGCATAACCCTTTGATAGAATTTGAGGATAAGTAGATTATAAAATCCAAGTGTTTTGGTATATATGATATTTTTGTGTTTCCATTATCAAATATATCATTTTATAGGTACTACAAGTGAATGTGGTTTTTTAATAAATGTTCATAGGGGATATAACACTAAAATTAACACCTTGGGCTTGAACCTATCATCATATAGTTCATGAAAACAGGACTTACTATGCACCTATTTTTATACTCCTATAGGATATGCTCAGGATAACTAAAATTTTCATTAAAAAACATTAAAAAGGATATAAAAATAGATATATCCTCTAGAAAACATTTTTTTAGTATGAGATTATCTATATGAAAATTTTTCCATTTATGCTTAATATTTCACTTGTTTTAGGATGATACATTATGTTTCTTAATGGAATGATCTAATCTAGGGAATTTAATTGTTTAGAAATGGTTCTTAAAAAATTTAATGGAATATACATCTGTTTCACTAGGAGTGATATGTGGATGGGATTTTTATTTGACAGTTTTATTAGAGGGGGTTTAATGCCTTAATCAATCACACACATTGGTCTCACCATTTGATTTTTCTTCCCTAGATACTCCCAACGGTTCCCACATCCATAACTCAATGTCAATCTAATTTCCAAGGGTAGGTCACCATTTGGGGATTAATTCCCAAAAATTCTCATGAACTCACATTGGTCGAGTTGATGAGAGGTCTTGCTCATCAGACCCTTTTGTAGATAATTGTTTCCTACTCCATGACTCTCTTATATATTTAAGATATGTTCCTGAAATCCTTCATAGATCCCATTATAGGACTAATAACACCTCTTTAAATGACTTGATTATGAATATGTACTGATAGGAACAATTATGTTCATATCACCATTTCTCTATCTCTCTATTATTTATTTATGATTCTGTAGGTTATGGCCATATCTAGTCACTCTGGAGTTTATTTCCAACCTAGAATGTGGTGGGAGTATTGGATATATGATTGGAGATGTACAAGGCTTGATACACATCATATGAAAAATATGAATCAAAACCCATTTAGTTTATTTTATATAGATTAAGTTCATGTTATTGGATCCATACTTTCAGTTTAATGTCATTTAGTAATGATGTGAATAGTGGGATAAAACCATAATGATGAGTATTGAATATAAAATTTTAAAAAATAATTAGATTCTGTGTAATTATTATCATTATAATCTATGTCATGATAGATGTGACAAGAGATTCCCAAGATGGGGCTTATGTATATAATAGTACCACAAATTTCTTCATCAGATGTATGGCCATTTAAGATGAGATGGGATGCAATCTATAATACACCCTACTGATGGTTCTACACTGTCGAATTATCTTCATGTTATTGGATGAATCATTTCCCCCCTTTAAGCCCATGTAAGTCATACTTTGTGTTAGAAACAAGATATAGTAAAATATTAGGCACATGTCCTCAGAGAATGTCCATGTGATACTTACACATTAATGTTTACCTTTGAGTGGTGTGATTACCAATCTCTTGGAGAATATGGTATGAAGCACATGCCATAGGAAGGTTTCCTAGAAATAATGTTTTATAATAGGAAATAGATTCATCATTTTTCAGTTCATCACTAACCTGCTAATGGGTTGAAGGTACTATGGGGAATGATTAGGAATGATACTTTAAATGATGTCTGTGTATGAGCCCACTTCGAATCCGCTGATGGATGATGATGAGTGATACAACCATAGGAATAATTGGATCTTGATGGTTAAAATATCAAAGTCATGAGGAGCCTTAAACTAAAATTAATTCCTAATTGAGTTCGATCCTTTGAAAAGGAATCCTACGTATCCTAGTTATTGGAGGAATTAGAGTACTCATAGTTCGGTCCCCCTATAACCTATTTATTTTCCAAGGTTGGAGACCACACATGATGAAATTGTCGTTATCTCCAAGGTTTTAGGAATGTTAAGGTCTTATACCATGATGGATTCTGATTGGTCAGGTCTTACACACTAAGGTTTTCCTATTGATTGTTTGAATTACACATTGAGGATTCCATTTAGGATACTTATTTTCTATTTTTTGATGGATAAGGAGAGGAAAAAACAATCAAAGGGTATGTATCATGGAAAGAAACAAGTATGTTCACATGAGTGGATAACCTGAGATCATCAAGGAGACTTCCCTTATAAAAGGGGTATGCGTCCAACGGTTCTTGGACAAGGTCCACATGGACAGAGTCCTACTAGGTCGACTGGATGAGTTTGACATTTCTTGGGGGATTAACCTGAAATGACTTGTGTGCCGACTGGATAAGTCATGATTTTCTGCACGATATGTGGGGACATCAGTCTGACCTGGCAGGCATGTCGAAGAGTTTCTTCCAAATAAATATAAATGTCTAGGATATCGTCACATAATCAATGTGGTCAATTCCAAGGTTCTTTGCATGATTGATATGAATTATCCACAGACTATCACATGAAAATGAAGACTTTACAATGATAAATTATATGATCATGCCAACATGTCAATAAGAAATCACAAGATCAAATTAATTATCCCATGGAACGTTTTGTGACCAACATGACATGTCCCAAGTTTCTTATGGATAACGCATGATATGGAGATTGTGTAAACTTAAACTATTCACAAGATGGTGTCTCACATACTTGATTAGGATCTTGTTCATGATTGAATGTCACAGGTGAAAGTCCAAAGGGGTTATTCTCTATATCAATATAGATAATAATTTGTCTTGGAAGAGGTATGTATGACTACGGAACGGTCCACCCATGATTTCCCATATGTTTGAAGGTCTTGTATAGGTAGGGAAATATTAGTATGATATAGCCTTCTAATGTTTCTTCCTTCATGTGATTCACATGATGTTAAATAGGTCTCGTAGAAGACTCAATAGTCATGCAAATTTGTTGCGTAACAAATAGTCCATATGTATGAATGAGGGTGCACACTACATGGAGTGGGTGTATGACCAATGAGTCTAGTGATCTTATCATTTTCATTGAATGATGATGGTGTCCATGAGGATTATTTACGTCGAGGCATCCACTTACAAGGATGCATGCTGGAATCATGATACATTAAGGCTCCTCACACCACAAGGTTGAAGGAAATCATTCAGGGCTATCTTTATGGGAGTCAGAGACATGGGTGGAATCCTACATGATCGTGGGTTAATAAGAATGTATCATGATTTAGTGTGTCCACATGAGGGTTTTTTATGTGATTCAAATCCTTCCAAATAGGGTTTTTTGAGGGATCCTACAAACATGTAATGAGGGTTCCAAAAAGCACCACAAGAATGGGTAAGTGTCTATGGTACACATTGTAGCAGGCTTTCCCCTTGTACCAATTTCATGTTGACATGTGTCTTCTTAAAACTATATGATGTCTGTAATCATGAGATTCAAATGACAATTATAATGTCATAAGATGGGTCCTGTATTTATGCACTGGAGATGAATATAAAACTACAATGTTCATTTTGGGTGGAGTTTCATATAAAAGGAGAGTGTATGGCATATGTGGTGAACATCCTAAATCATTCACTATGATGCTGGGTAGGGGACACTGTGAGACCGAGAGTGTTTGTCTTTCACATAACCAGAGGCCGTCATGGCGTTGCACACTGATTCCATTACATATGAATTGGTGATTGAGCCTCAAGATGCCAATGGAATACAATTACATGATGCAAGTCCCCTATTATGCTCATGAGTATTCCAGTATGGGGTTTGGTATTCCAAATACCCCTCTTACAATGTCTCATGAGTTTCCATCAATCATTAAATCTTATTCCCTAAGTGAATGTCAAGTAGGAGTTATTGTGAATGAATATAGAGGGTGCACACCGAGACTAAAAGTCTTGAAAAAGATACTATTGGTGAAGTCGTGAACCCAATAAAGGTATCATATAATCACCTTAATACCTCTTAAGAACAAGGAATCACATGATTCTCATTTCATCATTGTACCACTTTATATTCAAAAGTTAATATAGTAGGTTATCTTGATCAGTTGAGGAGTTTCTCTGAGGATGATCACCATCCCCTCCCAATTTTATTCCACTTCTCATCTCCAATTTTTCATAGCTATACTTTCTTATGTTTAATGTTTTTTATTTTTTAATAGATTAGTGGTATTTTTAAGATAGGGATTCCATAAATTTATGCCCTGGTTCATGTTGGGAATGCCCTATGTATTTGGTAGAGGAAGTCGAGATATTTTGGGATCTACATCAAATGGTTATGAAGAGGTTTCATGTGTTCAAAATTATGTAATATGATGTTTCTTGTAGGGTTTAATGGTCTGTTTTATTATGTGATGCATGATGATTGGACATGATAAATCTAAATTAATATGGATAAAAAATGATGTTGAATATGAAGGGATTGTTATTTTAAACATATAAACATGTCTTCAATAACTGTAATCTCTTTGATCACATGATTAAAAGATGATCACGTGATAGCTTCATTCTTTGGTGGAAGCTATCACGAGAGGTTCACATGATGAGATTCATGAGATAGTTTTCAGATGGGATGGTTGCAGGGACATCCACATTGGTTTTCTTGGATTGGTTTTAGTGGAGATGGATATCCCTGGAGATTCACTGAGGGGCTATGTGCATGATGTTTAGTTACCTTACTATGCTGAACAAGAGGTGCAAGAGAGTGGTGGTCAGTTTGGAGGTTGAGGATTGAGGTATCGCATGGTATAGGATTAGGTTTGAATTTACATATCATTATATTTATTTAATACAAAATCAAAATGTGCAAGATTGAATGGATGACTTAGATCATCAAGAGGCATGATCTAGTGGATGTTATTTCATCACATGTGTAGTACAATAAAAAATGATGTTACACATTGAAATAAAACTTTTCCCTCCCTTGAGTATATAACCAAAGTTGTGACTACTATTTTTTCAAGCTCCCAATGGGGTTCAATGACCATACCACTTGTACACATTGCCAACCAATCCTTAGCCCACTGAGCTTTTGGCCCACACTATACACACCTTTTGGTCCTCACACCATTGTACCTACACATGGGCCCTCTTCCTTCCTATGGGTGCAACACCTATAATTTTCCAATAACTATACCAAATAGATCCCATTGGGAATGGCTGACCATAGTCCTACACGATCCTTCAGTTGAGCCTTGGCTAGTCCAGTTATTGGTATGGTCATATTTTTGGCTAAGGGTGGAAATATCACCACAACATAATAAGAGATAAAGTATATCCAAGCCCAATCACACAATTATGGGTGTCAAAAAATCCCCCCATAGAATAATATTCTTTCATATCTAAGAGAATCCGACTCTAATGTAAACAAATAATAAATTTTATACTTGAATGAATACCTAAAAATCCATGATATTGAGATTCTTGAGAGGATCTATGCTATGTATGTCAACTGGGGAGTTTTAGTTATTATCCACTAGAGACATATAACCATGAGTGATTGGTTTAATCCAATATAGAAAGTTTCATTAAGATGGGTGGGAATGTGTAACCTGAGATCAAAATGTGTGTAAATTCAAAAATAGATCACGGATTGGGCAGAATGGAACCTGTGGATAGACCCAAAGTAAGGTACAAGTACATCACTACATGTCCCATGAGAATGGGAATCAATCCCTATGATATACCCTTGTGAGAATCAAAATAATGTATAGGGATCATAGATTCATGGATAAAAAACTCTATGATGAATTTCATTAGATATATCTAAATCATACGTAAGATGGAGAATGTCACTATTTTGTGATGAGTTCCCAACTAGAAACCCAGGTTTTAATGAAAATGTGTCTTGGACCATACCTGATTCCCATAATTATCTGATTAATACCAAATTTATGTAGTCACATGGATTTGAGTTCTTAACATTCAATAATATTCTATTGAGAAATGTTCAAGGATGCCCGATGATCTTAAATTCTTCATTGATACACTCGATCCATTTGTCTTGAGATCACCTGATTTACAAGGTTAATTTGGGAACAATATCATTCCCAAAGGTAGAACACTATAACTATACCTATGTCAGGGTACATAGTGAGAATAGATTGAATTTTTTAAGGCTCTATGGGGGGTATCAACAAGTTTTCATCTCATTATTTTTCCACCAAAATATTTTCTATGATTCATATGGAGGAAGACATAGTTGAAAAAAATATGGATTTTTCTCGTGCATTCTTCTTACAAGAATTTGAACAGAAAATTATTATGTATATTTCATCTTATATATTCTCAATATTTCCTTGGTCACCCAATGTTCATGTACAGTGAGTCGAGACTTGAATTTTTCCATAGATTCCCTTATCATGTTTTCATCCTTGTTAGAATTATATATTTTTTTGTTGGTTGTTTTAATGTATTGAAAAATATACCATCACTGTACTATAGTTTAGAGTCATTTAAAATGGACCATTGATGTACTGTAGTTTAGGTTGTTTCATATCAGACATTTGATGTGCTTTAGTTTATGGTCTTCTATCTTATACCTTCTCTAGGATATAGTTTAGGGTCTTCTAGCTCAGAATTGATTGAGGAATATAAAATGTGGGGTTGACAAACTAGGGATTATTCAAAACACTCTAGAGTAAGTAGTTACACCATGGGTCTTCCAGGGATCATGAGGATTGGAGTTCCTTTCATGAAATTATGAGATACCTCTGAATGGTATGTCAAAGAGCTTATCTAGTGCCGATATGGAACAAAAGGGGTATCTAAACTTTTCTAAGGGTCATGGAAGATTTATTGGTTTAATATTTTTTGAGGTAGAAATAATAGTTATTCTATGTCTATCTAGATAGTTGGAGTATGGGTGATATAATTAATAATCCAAAAGTTAAATTCAATGAATAGGGGATGGGGATGACATTCCAGGGATGACCTGTAACATGATGAGGTTTCAGGTTTTTCCTTGGTGTCATCAAGGGTCATGAGGATTGGAGTTCCATTTCTATAATGAGAATATTTCTATAATTGTTAGGTCAAATCCCTTATTCATGAGTCAATAGGGATTATATTTATGGAAAATAAGGTATGATCTCTACACTTTTATGAGGGGAATTGCTGATTTAGGGGAGAAATATTAGTTGAGAGAAACATACTTGATATATTTCATCCACCTGGATAATTGGAGTATGGGTGATAGAAATATGAACTGAAACGGTTGGTTCAATGAATATGGTATGGGGAAGACATTACAGGGATAACCTAAAATACCTTGAGGAGACATTTTCTATCACAGTGTCACTATGGATCATGATAATTAGAGTTCCTTTCATGAAACGAGGTGATGACTATAATAGGTTTGTGAAATCACATATGCATTAGTCCCAATGGATTAAATATATGTCCAAGTAGGGGTGATCCCCACTATCATAAAAGGGACATGGAATATTTGTGGAGACTCAAGCATCTTACCCTTGAAGTTGGCTATAGAAGATATGTTACCTAGGAATGGGTATAACACCATAGTTAAACTTATCTCATAATGTGAAGCTCAAGAAACACCCCATATGGTTTAAAATCACATGGTGTGGGCCATTAAATTTTTGGGAATAGTGAATCATATTCCTTATTTGAGAAAGGGTACAAAAGACACTGACATAATGTTGAGGATGTATCATACAATTGAATATTATGGTTAGGGGATCCCAAAATCATTGTCTATGGTCATCAGGTCCTGAGGAAGGTATGTGATAATTGTGGTGAGAATGAACCAAAACTCTATCCGGTGTTGGGTTCTTACATGGGGATGTAACGATCTTAAGAATAATAAAGACCTTTATATTGTTCCAAGATGTCTGTGGTTGGTGGGTCTAAGAACATCAATATCAATATAATGGCCAAGCAGAGAGATAAATTTTTCATTCCATGGGCTATGAAAGGTTTTCAATAACCTAAGGAACCTTAAATCATGAAGTATGATTCATGGAAAATATAATATTCATGATTATTTTGAGTACCCTAAATGTTGTGCCACTACGTGATGTACACATTCTCATGGAGAGGAGATTTAAAACATCATTAATCTTACTTTTTCATAAACTAGGGAGTCTGAAGAGCATATATTGGATTTTAGTAGGGATACAGAGTAGTCCATATGATCATTTATTCCTTATTTATTTGCACCTTATTTTTTCCAAAACTCTGTTGATGAAGAGTTTAGAGAGAAGAGACTTGAATTTTGATTAGGCTTCCCTTTGTAGGTTTTCAATCTGACATGTTTTGTTTCTTTTTTTCCACTAGTTTATGGTCATTTAATTTAGAACATCATCGTCTAAAGATTAAGGTCGTATATATTTGACCAATTTTTAGGAAGTTTAAGGTCATCACAGTCATGGAACTAATATGTGGGATGATACACAAGATCCTAATTAGGATACCCAGGGTCAAGAATACTCCAAATTCATTCTAATTGGCAGATGAATAATTTGTAAAACATAGCTCTTAGTTCTTAGGTCATGAGTAATGATATATCAAAATCATACCTGGATAACCCATAAAAACTTCATGTATTGAGTTCTTACATGATGAATTTAGCATCCCAAGGATTATAAGGACCTCTTTACAGAGCTATGATGTATATGGATTATGGGTCTAATCACTTCTATATCAATAGGATGGCCTAACCAAGAGATATAATTTTTCATTTACAAGGTCCATGAAATCCACGTGGTATCCCAAGGCACTCAATACATGAAGTACAATATATAGATTGTGATTATTTAATAAATTTAAGAAACACCCCATGTTATGGATGACGGGGGTATAGCTCTTGTTTTCCTTTGACAAGGGATGTTGATGGGTGATGGTTTTCATAGTTAAATTCCATGTAGTGGGGAACTATTTTCATCAGTATAGTTAAACATCATGCTATAACGACGTATTTGATGTGCATTTTTAATGAAATGAGGTTTGGATGTTTTTATAATAGTTTAACTTCATGTGGTAAGTACATGCGAACCAATGTGAAAAATTGTTCAATATATATGACAAGAACGAACAACCCGAATATAGATCATGAAAAAAGGATATGGGAATCCTAATATTAAAATGGGTAATGTGTCAACACCAAAAATATAAATACTGGAATCAATATGTATGAAATGGTAATAGCAATCAACATAAATGTAGTTATTAAGGAATTCTTTTACTATAAAAGTCTGACCTATATATAGAGA
The DNA here is from genome assembly GCA_963277665.1 of Viscum album. Classification (NCBI taxonomy): domain Eukaryota; kingdom Viridiplantae; phylum Streptophyta; class Magnoliopsida; order Santalales; family Viscaceae; genus Viscum; species Viscum album. Next base: position 281,333,188 of record OY728151.1, on the reverse strand, counting down.
AGTGGAATTTATATCATCTGTAGGACGGACCATGATATTTTTTCGAGACATCCATATGTATCTCATTGAAAATGAGAATTAGGACATACATTTTATATAATGGAGGTTTGGGTGGAGACCAACACCAACAATAGTTGTCCTCTTTAGTGAGGTTCAAAGGGATGTCAAGTTTTATCTCATGCAATGGATATCAAAAGTGAAATTAAATATCATATAGTGATGACCCATGTTATTCATTTGGTGGTCTTTCATCCAGGACCATAGTGATTCTGTTGTGAGATTCTATGCGTTGTCTCTGTGGGGAAGCCATTACTAAAACTCCAAAGCTCACACAAGCTATGCTTGGTGTAGGAAACATGAAATGAAAAGAGTTCCTCTCACTATGAAAAGGTAATTAAGGATAATACATATATTTTTAAAACATGTGGTGTCAAGGCCAATATATAAGATCGATGGGTCCCTACACATCTCATTGAAAACATGAATCAAGATGTACATAATTCTATAAACCTGTGCAGTTAAAAGTCATGCAGATATGACACTAGTTGTTAATTTTAACGTCCTATTCTTAGGACATGGATCACCAGACTTGAATTAATATGAATGTTCTTACAAGGCCCAAGACTAGAGGTTTGGGAATCATTATGTATCCAGAGATTATTGGAATCAGGCCACACATACTTTATGGTTAAAAATATTCCCTTGGCAGAGTTAATTCTCATATATGGATAGGGGCATTCCATCCTTCCTTTACATAGATCTTGATATTGTGAAATGAATCATTAGTGAGATGGTGTTTTCCATGTAAATTAACATCATGAGGCGAGGAAGGAATCTATGTAGTGTAGTGTGATGTGGTGAGGACTTGTTCCATACAATTCAATGCGATCTGGTTAGGTTATATGTAAATAGTTTATCATCATGTGGTCAGGATGAACTCCTTACAGTTTAACATCATGTGGTTAATATGAACTATGGATCTCCCTTTTCGACCTATTTGGGATCTTATAATTGCATGTGGAAATGGGTATGGTCTTGTTTGGGAGGATTCTTAGGAGTGAAACTCTCTATATATCCATGAAAACATTTTCTTCATTAGTGGTATATGTATTTACCTAGATAGATCAGAGAGGTTGCCTCTATGGGTCACCTGCTGAGCATGGGTAAGTGCTATTGATGGTTGATTGGGGAACTATATATCGTTACCCCCTGTATTATGGGAATATTTCTATCTAATTTCACCTGATATTTTTGAGAACCTATATATATGAAGGAGTCAGAGTTGTGGATACCTTTCTATATAATGGTGTCTAAGAAAGGGGAGGATTTCCTTGTCTGTGGAAGATATCCCCATTAGAAGTTTGACCACCATGGATGTTGGGAGTAAAGTCCCCATGATCCATATCCACACTATCATGATGAGAAATATCATGGTAGTGAAACCATTATGCTTCATTTTAAGAGTCAAAAGACCCTTGGGGTGTTGATAAGATGTCTTGAACAACCTCAATGACATATGGTATTGAGCAGGTTAGGGGTATGAGCCTCACTCTACATCATGGTCAGAATACATTTTCCTACCTTTAAGGGTTTAGTTGGAGTATAAAACTTCTCTATAATGGTATATAGAATCTGTTAATAATTTTTGGGCAATTTAATAATATGATCATGATGATGAGAGGCTGAAGGAGTTTGTAAATGAGATTCTATGAATGTGTAATAGGCATGTCCCAAGGCGTGTTCTGCTCTTACTTGGTGGGCTTCTTCCAGAATAGAGATATGATCTTGATCTGGAGCCTTTGGAATATGTTTATGGTCTTCATGGATATAAGAATGTGTCCATATATAGTAATGTGCCTATCTAATTTGATGATCCCTAGATAGAATAGGAATATGATCCATGTAAGAATATTCATTCCACGTTGGAATATGTATATGGACCTCTGAAACAGGAGTAGCGATATGAGCCTCCTTCAAAAATATACTAGGATATTTTTATGTGATTTGTTAAATGTAATATGACCCTACCCCAAGGAATAGTATGATCTCAATTTTTGAGCCTCCTCCATATTAGGGATATGATTTGATTCCTTGGCCTTTGGAGTATACTTCCAGAAATTTATATAGTGGTATGATTCAGTATCAATTCATGTGATACTCTCATTCAGTGAGCCTCATCCAGAAAATAGATATGATCATGATCTTTGGCATTTATAATATGCCTCCAGTCCTTTTTGAAAGGAATATTAGCCTATATCTAGGCATGATCTACTCTAACTTGGTGAGAATTGGTTGGAATATGGATACGATCTCGATGCTTAGGCATCATACATTACTAGAATAATATGATAATCCACCTGGATGGGAGAAAATATATGCTCTTAAATAAGAGTAGCAACTTGTTCATACTTATTGGAGTTTTGTTCTACTCTAGATATTTGGATAGGAATATATGCCTATCCCAACATCTTCACCAGAATACACAAGTTGGGATCCTATGTTGTTATAAAAATATACCATAACTTCAATAGGATATGTATATGAATATATTGATATTTGATATAAGAATCTAGGATTTCCAGGTCGATGTATTTGATGAATGTGGGGATATATGCCCACTCGTGTCCTCCTTGTGCCATCAGAATATTTCAATGGACTTTATGAATGGGGGAATGGATTTATAACTTCCCCATGCTTGATACCAAAATATTATAATAGACTTTTCATTCATTAGCAATGGAATGAGTCTATTTTCTCTATTCCACATCCTTCCAAATTTTACAAGGTGTATTTGACCTCAAATATAAATGTCTAGGGAGGTGACCAATTGGAGAACTTCCTCAATAGATGACTAAGGGGTATAAGTGATTCTGTGTTATATTTGGGATCATGATTATATTGGATCGGTGTTTCTTCTAGTAACAAGTTTTTATATATAATATAAATGATGCCTCCCAGATATTGAAATGGTTCGAATTTTGTCATAATGCAATCTTTATGTGTTTCGTGCAATTTATCATCATGTGGTAATGAAGTGATTATAGGTGTATGGTTGAAGACATATGATCTGAGCATCCCGATGCATCGTACTAGCATGATAATCAAGCTATATGAAGTTCTATAAAACACACATTGAATTCTAAAATAATATGGAAAATACATCATCCATGTAGTTTAATATCATTTGACAAGGGCACGATCTATATACTTTAATGTCCCACGATAAGGATGTGGGACATGCAGTTTAATGCCTTGCAATAAGGATGAGATTAAATTGTTTTGTTAAGGACAATGGCTATGTAGTTTAACATCTTGTGGTGACGATGAAGTCCATGTAGATTAATGCCTTGTATTATGTAAGGTGGCCATGAAGATTATCATCTTGTGGTAAGGATTAGGGAAATGCAGTTTAAAGTCTTGTGGTAAGGATTACGGACATACAGTTTAATGTATTGTGGTAAGGATGATGGAAATGCTGTTTAAGATCATATAGCATTGACAATTTCCTTTTAGTTTAATTAATTACTATAAGGATTATAGGAATGAATTTTAATGTCGTGTAGTAAAGATGATGGACAATAACCAAACATGAGAGTGTCTCTTTCAGTGGAGATTGGATAACACTTATTCACATCACAATGTGTTTTGGTATCCTTCAAATTTATTTAGACTAAACATACCGATATATCTAACTAATCCTTGGAGATAAAAAAGTTCTCTATTGCGTGATCAAGATGTCGATGGTAGGGGAAATATTTTTCATGGACTGTTAACCATACCTCATTTGGATTCCTTATTGTTGGAAGTTCCATCAAACCATTTTCCATGTAAAAGTAAAAATTACATGAGGACATTTTTTTTGGGATTTAATAGGGTTTTTCAGTCTTGTATTGAATGATTTTAACCTATCCTAGGGAGGTACGTTTCTTATGATCCATTTCACAACCAATGCGTCACATTCAGAGTTATTAGATGATTGCAGTGGGTATTCAGGTTTTCGTGGTTACAATAGTTTATTGTCGATCTACACATGAAGACAATCATTAACAGAAAACCAACTTTCTAATGAGTTAAAGGGATATATGTGTTTTTTGGAAATTATTTTCATGTCCTAACATCCTTTACTCACATGGCTTCATCATCACCAATAGCTATATCAAACCATTTTTCAAGGAATACTTGAAATACCTAGGATCTTGTCTTGATTGGGATGAATATAATTTTCCCTATCTATCTTCATGATAGGGGAGATCATGTTGTATAACTTACAAGTTATATATACCTATATTGGTGTGTGAACATGTTTTATTTTCGATCGTAGGGTGTAGACTCCATGTCTTTATTTGTTTGGGGGAAGATGTAGAAGCCTTAGGGGTCTTGGATGAAATAGATGAATACCACTAACTAAAACATCCTGAATCTCTTAGAGGATTTGTGGAAACATCCAAGGTTATATGGATTCTAGAATATCATTGACGAAGAGGTGAAAAATATAGAAATTATCCCATCCCTATAGGATGGGGAGAGATAGAAAAATTTGTAGACTTTTCATATCGAGGGGATGAAAAATATGAAAATGCACCTAGATCTATAGGATGTGGTAGTTCAAGGGGGGATTCCATAGGTAGGTACTATACATCATCTCAAGGTAGAGATATCAGAGTAATCCTACAATTATTTCTTGGGGATCCCTATGATCTCATTGCAGTGGGTGATCCATTCTTCTACGGAGATTTCCTTATCATCTTCTAGGGGTTGGCTGGAAGGATCCATGAAAACACCCTCTCCTCTGTTAGTTATAGAGAGAGTGTATGATAATGGAAGTTCCAATGTGGAACCTAGAGACTAATTCCACTTTCTATATTCTCTAATATCATTACCCTATAAAATAACAATACGGTCGGTAGCATCTTCTATAGATGCTGGAAAGATACCGTTTAGACTTCCATTTCCCATGCTTGTAGAAAATGGTTTGACAAACTTTTTGGGACCAGATGACTACATGAATGTTTAATTATGAACCTTAGGTGGGTTATTGTCTTTATTTGATGATATTTCATTAGATTTGAAAGATATCATATTGATTAAGACAAAAGTGCGATGGTGCTCCTCCTGACAGAGTATCTCGTTTGGCAGGTTAGTGCTTGGTGTGCCATTTGAGGGGTCAATTACCATAATATAGTATAGGGGTTACGTTCCCATGATAAAATTTTAGAGATTAATAACAATGTTAAAGATTATCCATTGGTAAAATATGAAAAAAATTACCCAAACCCATGGGCTGGGGTGCTCCCTAGGATTCAATAGTTGCCAATGCTGGATAGGATGTAGTTCGGGGATCTTGATCAGTGATGATATGAGATTTATTCGACGATACTATCGAGACAATATTATGGATTCTATGAATATTTTTGGTATTAGGGATATATACTTCTTTGAAGATATAATTTTTAGATACCGAAGTAGGGATCTCCTCTTGGATTCCTCATATGGGAAAATTGGTGTCAGCACAACTTCCTCTACCACACCTTGTGAAATCATAGACATATGTCACTGATTATGAATAGAACCAATGGTAGACCTCCTTATAATATCATGACTTATAGAGTCATCATACTGTCTATCTTCATCATTCTTCCCAAGGTAGAAAAGTTATGCATTGCTTCACTCTAGGGATAGGCTCCCAAAGAGGCTGAATGTGGAAACAAGGTCCACTTCATCTCATGTGGCCAATCGTGGGATAGAAGAACACTAGGAATTAATATTATGAATGATTTAATAGGATTATCCCAAAGTTAGTATAGATTTTTTGATTTAGTACTCACTAGAAAAGACGTTCACCAACTCGTAGTAGAGGTGTTGTGTTGGCGACAACATACATAATGTACTCAGTGAGAAAGAAGCTTGTCCAGTGATATCAGAATCCATTGGCACAATTGGTGATGTCATTTTTATTGAATGGTATATGATAAGTTATAAAGATAAAACAAGACAACTTATTAGTGAAGCACCATATATAAGAGCACATGTTTAATCAATTACATTCACAGTTAAAGTATACAAGGGAGGTCCCCTATTTTTACCAAGGGGTCAGTTCAGGTAAAATAAAAGTGTTGAGTTTTCCATTTTTTTTTCAAGATAAGTATGTAAAAAACTGTCTCTATTATGAATTGGATAGTCTATTCTTTTTGAATGCTGAAAAGGTTAACGTAGTTAAATAAATTAACATCGGGTTCACCTTTTTTCGTTAGGAAAGAGACATGGATGGGATTCTCCCTCAACTGTTTGATTGTGGGGCGTTCAATGCATTACTCAATAACTCAAATTGGTCTCCCTATTTGTTTAGTCTTCCATAGAAACTCCCAACTCATCCCACATCCAAAACAGCGTATGGACCTACTTTTCAAAGGTAGGTGGTCCTTCGGGGTTTCATTCCCAATGATGCTTAAGAAATCACATTGGTCAAGAGGATAGGAGGTCATACCTATCATAATCTTTTTTGGGGAATCTATACCTTCTATGTGAATCTCTTATATTTTTAAGATATGTTCATGAAATCCTTTTAAGCCCCTGACATTGGGCTTGTTACCCTTGTTTCAAAGACTTGATTATGAACATGTATCTATAAGAACAATTTCATACATACCACATGTTCTCTATCACTAAAATAATTATTTATAATGGTTTAGGTTATTTCCATATCTAGGAACTATAAAGTTTACTTTTACTTGAAATGGGTTGATTTCATGGATATGGGATTTTACCTCTTTGATGAATCCTACATATCCTCTGAAAAACATGAATCATAACCCATATAGTTCATGTGACATCATTTAAGGTTGTGTGATAGAATCGATCCTTGCAGTTTAACATCATACAATAAGGATGTCCATATCTTTCTCAGACCATAGTGAGTCATCCTATGTATCCTTTTTTAGACATGAATTAGAGTCTATGTAGTTTATATCATTGGAATATCTATCATGAGAGATGTGACATGGGATTCCTTATATAAGACTTATGCATATAAGACATCCATGGATTTCTTTTTCACTAGTATGTCCCATTGAGTGGTGATGGGATTGGTGATACCTCACTAAGGAATTCTCATTATGATATTGGTACAATAATTTCCATCCTTTATGAACACATGAATTGTATTCAATGTGTGAAATAAGAGATAGTAAAGTATTTGACACATTTCGAAAGAGCATATCTTTGTGAGGACTACACATTAATACTTATGTTTTAGAGGTGTGATTACCCAAATCATGTAGGATATGGTATAGAGATACAACCTTAGAAAGGTATCTTATGTACCTTTATTTATAATATGAATTAGATACATCATAGTTTAGTTCATCCCTAACCCACTAATAGGTTTTAGGTACTTGAGGGCATGATCTGGAAGGATACATAAAATGATTCAAGTGTATGATCCCACTTCTCATCCATTGATGGAAAAGGATGAGCAATCAGCCTATGGGAATGATTGGATCCTAATGGTGGAAATATTTGATACATAAGGGGACTTAAACTAAAGAGAAGGCCCATTTGTGCTTGGGCCATATAAATGACATCCTATGCATCCTCGTTATTAAAAACATTAGATATATTGTAATTTAGTTTTCCACTAACCAATTTATGGGCTCAGGTTGGTGATCACACTTGGAGACATTATCGTGATCTATAAGGTTTTAAGAATATTTGGGTTGATATCAGGATGGAAACCCATTGGTCATGGATTACACACTGAGGTTTCCATATTGATTGGGGATTACACATTGAGAGTTCTCTATTGATTTGATATTACACACAAATCCTTACCTTTGAGATAATTATTTAATATATTTTTATAGATAAATAGAGGAATCAACAATTAAATGGACTATATGAGAGAATGACATTGGTAGGGTTTCATGACTGCATAAGACCACCACATCAACGACACTTCACTTATAAATAAGTTATGAGGCTGAAGGTTATGGGATGGGGTCCACATGGAATGAGTCCATGTGGTTATTCAATATGTGGTCAAAAAGTCATATTTGATCAATCTAACATGTATTGACTACATGTTGGATATGTATTGATTGTTTTCCTGACATGTTTGTATATCACTCAGACAAGGAAGACACATCCCAGGGTGTTTACCTAATCAATTAACATGTCAAGGATATCATCACATAATATAGGTGGTCAATTCCAAGGATCATTGAATGGTTTATATGAATTATCCTCAAAGTATCACATTACAATGTTGACATGTAAATAAGAAGATGTGAAATATACTTAATTCATACAAGGAGTATTTTCTAGAAAACATGACATGTCCCAGGTTCTCTAAGTACATCGTGTGACATGGTGATTGTGTCACTTTAAAATATTCACACAATCGGGTATCACAGTAATGTTTAGGATATTTCACTTGATCAAATTTCATAGGTTCATGTCAAAGGTATTATTCTATAATTATATATGGACAATCATTTTTTAAGAAGAGAGATTCAATGCAATGGAAGGGTATTAACCTAAGTTATGTTGTCATTCAAAGACATATAAAGGTAAGAAATTGTTTGTATGAAGGAATCATAAGAGGATTCATCATTAATGTTATTCACATGATGATAAAGAGGTGTTGAGGAAGGATATGTAGTAATTCATAGGGGCCCTGTATCAAGACCACCACCTGTATGGACGAGGGTGAAAACTACATGGGGATGGTGTATGAATTATGAGTCACACACTTTTATCCTTTTCCTTGCATGACAAGGGTGTCTGAGGGGATGTTTTTTTGTCAAGGCGGCCACTTAAAAGGACACATATATGAATCATGAGACACGAAGGATCATTTCACCACAAGAATGAGTGAAACTGTTGGTGCTATCTATCATTGTTTGAAACATCAAAGTTATCATCTTGTATGATCATGGGTTCATGATACATATCATGATTGGGGGTGCCCTCATGAGGCTCTATTATTCATATAGTTCCAATTCATTTCAAATTGGATCTTGTGAGGGAGTCTTTGAACATGTACTATGGATTATTAACACCAGAAGCATAGGAAATGGTCCATGGTGCACAGTAAAGGGGGATTCCCCCTTGTCCAACATCCATGTTGACAGTTTTCTTCATTATAATACATGATTACTACCCTCATGTGACTCAGTGGACCATTATAATGTCCTGTGATGGGTTGTGTTTTTATTCTCTGGGGATGCATATTAAACCATAGTGTTTATGGTGGTGGGAATTTCATGTAAAAAGAGAGTGTATTGAATTTTTGGTGCATGTCTTAACACCGAAACATTGTGACTTAGTCGGGGACACCGAGTAATCAAGAGTGTTACACCTTCACATAACCATAGTCACGTAGGGAATTTCTCCCTGAATAAATTGCTTCTAAATATGTGCTCGATCATCGTGAGGTAAAGGGTGTGTAATCGCAAGATGTACGTCCACTGGTATACTCTTGTGGATGCTACTATGGGAATGTGGTCATCAAAGGGCTTGTAATAAAACTTCACATGAGGTTCCATCACTCCTAAAATTTCATTACCAGAATGAAGATCATGTTGGTGGTCTTGCGAATGAATATAGGGTGTGCACACTGGGGCTACAAGTATGGATGAAGCTTATTTTTAATGAAGTCACAAACCCATTGGGGGTATCATGTGATCACGTGGGCACCTATTATAAACCAATATTCATATGAAAATTAGTTCTTCATCTGATGGAATGATCTTCAAAAGAATATATAGTAGGTTCTCAGAATCACATGAGGAAGTTTGTTGGGGACTATTGTCAGCGCCTCCCTATTTTTTCCCACTGCTCTTCACCACTTTTTTCACAACTCCCATTTAATATCTTATGCAGGTGACTTTTTGTAATAGATATGTGGTATTTATAGGATGAGGTCATCCAAATTTCATGCTTCATTTAATAGTGGGAATACTGCATTTATTTGGCCGAGGCAGTGGATATTCTTCCAGATCGATATCATGAAGTTGTGAGGTGGCTTCATATGAACTTCATCCATTTATGTGATGAATCACTCATGGTGTCATAATCAGTCTTGATATATGATGTCGTGTTACATGCCTCAATAAATTCATATTAATTTGAAAGAAAAATAATTCCAAATGTAGAAGGTATCGTGGTCGTAAATATATCATAACAACTGCAATGGATCACTTCTCTTTGATTGCGTGATCAAAATATGATAGCACGATGGATTAATTATTTGTTGGAAGCTATTGAGATTGGTTCTATCAATGTTATTAGAACAAAATTTCACATATGGGATGGTGATAGTGATATTAACAATGGTTGACTTAGATTTTTTCAGTTGATATGGCTAGACATGGTGATTATGCGAGGGATCTTGCGAGTGATGATGACATTCTTTGTTATATCACACTAGTTGAAAATGGGATAGTAAGTCTAGAGGGATTTTGAAGATAAATGTCTCATTCTACTCGAGATTAGTTTGTAATTTACATTGCACAATAATGATTTAATTCAATCTTGTGATTTGCATGATTGAATGGATGAATTAGATCCTCAAGTTGAATGATCACATTGCTTTGATTTCATCTCGTGAACAGTACATGTGAAATTTTTGTCCCACATTGAAATGTCACATTTAATTACCTCCAATATATAACGAAATTTGTGATTGTTTTTCTGTCATTCTAGGAATGGGGTTTGACACCCATACTAGTTACACACACCACCACTTGGGCCCCAGGCCATCAAGTTTCTAGACAGAACTATGCATTCCTTCTTGTTCATGCACCACAAGATAGAAATATGGTCCCACTCAATTCATATGGGATCCATGCCCCATGATTTCCACAAAATGGATCAACTAGCTCCCATTTTTCATGATCATCCCTAGTCCTATATGGGCCTATGGTTGAGCCTTGGCTTGCCTAGTTAGTGGGGGGTGTCATATTTTTGGATGAGGGTGGAAATATATCCACAACTTAATAATGTACAAAATATATCAAATCCCATTGAGACAATGATCTGTGTCAACAACATAAATTCACTCAATCCAATGAGTAGTAATGATCATTTATCTAATGGGATTAAGACAATAAATCAATTATAACTGGTCTCTAAAACATCATAATTATGTGGATACATTCAATCATGTACTATCTAAGTATTGAAATAATTATTAATGAATTATGGATTGATAGGGAAGCCATAAAAGAATAGGAAAAAAAGAAAAAACTATATATGGTGGAGAATGGAAATAAGGGTTTTTAGAAATGTGATCAACATAAAAAACACCATGGTACTTTCCTAAAGTTAATGAGAGTTTTCTAAACGTTTATATAGAAAGGAAACCATGACCATGATTAGAAGGGAAAGAGAAATGTTTCTAATGTTCAATTATTAAATTTTACTGATTTGATAAATTACACAAATTAATTCTTCAACAATGAAATAAATATACCTCAAAAAACAGATAATGGTTCGTGGTCAAGATTATACTATTACCCCAAACATAGTGGAAGGATTATTGTGATTGTGTTTGGATACAATAATTATGTCATTTGAGTGTTTTCTCAGTGATATATTGGTTATAAGAATTATAAATGTATAAGGATTTTACTATAATACATTTCCATTAAGTATTTTAATTAATATGTTAAACGATACTGATGACCACATAAAATTATTTTGAGGAATTTTGATCTTCATTAAAAAAAAATTGATAAAATATATGCCTTAATATATTATAGATGTTGATATCATGGTGTTGGCATAAATATATTATTGGTATAGATAATGTAAATTAAATAGTACTAACTACCTTACTACTAATTAATGACTTGATGAAAAAGTTGCTTATTCTATCAAAGATAGATTATAAAAAAATTTAAATTAAATAATATACACAATAATATATGTTTTAATTAAGGAATACAAAAAAATGCACGTTTTCAATAACATTTTACAGAAATTAAGGTTATTACCATGTTTTATGACAATAAAATATTTAGGTATTAACATGTTTGGTATGTGATGATTAATATATACTTCTTATTATTTTTTGGATTATTGATATGTTCATTTTATAAATTTAGTGATCTTTTTTCTAATGTTTTGGATATTAATCTGTTAGAAGGGTCCTAATGATAACAATTTATAAAATTATTTATGTTGAACTTTGGATGAAGTTTTAGAGATTAATTTATTGCTTCTTAAGAGGAATATTTAAGCATAATTGATAACCTATGATAACCATTTTTTTCATAATAATGATAAGATAGTGAAGGAATAATTCATCATTATATTATGGAAATTATAATATATTAAAATTTAATTTTACTACTTTGTGAATAAAAAAACTCATTTTTTGAATATTCATTTCATGAAGTAAGTGATGAATTGGAAATTTATCTATGCACACTAAAAGGATAAAATAATTATTATGAAATAAAAGCATATCAATTATATATATTTCTTTATCTTAGTATATTGTAAAATAATTACTCATATTTAGGAAAAAATATCTTGAAACAAAAATTTTATACAATTTTTCATGAACCAACCTAAATTCCCCGGTATGCTGATAACTGAGTCGATCCTAACATAGCCTTAAGGGTGTTCCTGACTCCCAAAGGTAGGAATCTAGAACAATGAATAATAAAAAATAAACATGGTAATGAATTCTTAAAAAACACAATAGAATAAAAATATAAATATCATTTTTTTGAAACCTACAAAGGGAGATAGTACTAGAAACAAGACATGTATATCATATAAAAATAATTTTATCAAAGTAAAAGAAAATAGTAAAACAAGTCAATCATACAGAAGGTATCAATAAACATATCCCAATGAGATAAATTACATAATTCTACAATAAGAATCACTTTCCCTTTATTTTGACATTGTAGTAGAAAATATAAAAAATGTCTGAAGCAAAAGATAAGGTGTGAGATAAAAATCCAAGTAGGATCTTGCCAAGTGTTCCGAAGTAAAATTCCATAATAAACTAATCATGACATCAATTTTAATCAAAATAGTCATGGATATACAATTTAATATTTTAGAACATAAAATTCATTCATTTCAAATGATGGAAAAACATTTCAAACATGGAATAAATAAACATTTTATATAAATCACCTTTTATAAATCACTAGGCATGAGTAAATCTATTTCAAAATAAATGGAATATATATCCAAAACAACATAACAAAAACCATGGTAATATTCCCTAAGGTATGATAGTTTCTAGTTACAGGATCCTCATACATCTCATATTATTGATCAAGAAAATTATGTGTACAAATCTCCCTTAGGCTCATACTGAATAAGAGAAATTAAATTCACATTAGGGATAATATATATGTTGAACTAGTTTATTTAGAGTTTTAATCAGGAACATGTTACCCTATAATTACAATACTTGTGTTCTTGTCCAATGTATCTCACTTAATACCCAGGAACACTTGTTATCTATCAATCAATCAATAATAAGAAAATTATTTCAAATTAGTTTAAAATACAATGGACCCATTTTTATTTTCAATATCCTAATTTTATTTAAAAACCAAAAACATTAGTTTTTCATCATTTCAATACTTTTTAAACCAAAACTAATCATAGGTATTATGAATCCAATTTATTCCATTTTCTCAAAATCAATTCACATATTCTGAATTTCAAAATACACCTAAATAATCAATTTTATTTGAATTGGGAGTTTTACCAATATATATACCATATCAATTTCATTCCCAATTAAAATAAAAATAGGTTTTATACAAATAAATTGAAATACTATTAAAAAATAATTATTTGAACATTTAATCAATTGCCTGGTCTTAAAAACCCACTTTCCCTTTTCATGGAATCCCAATGCCTAGAGTAGGAATCACTAATGATGAACGAAGGTGTTGAAGATATAGGAACTGAAACTAGAATCTAGATTAAACATCATTTAGTTCAAATCCATTAATAAAAAGATGATCTATAGACCCTAAGAGGAAAATAGAGAAATTTACAAAAGAGATATGAAAACTACTTACTTAGGGAGATGCACCACATCTGAAACAATGATAAATCACTGAACAAAACGTCCTGGTAGTGTTGGAGGGATCTAAAATCATCTATTGATGGCTCTCGGTTAATAGGGAAGAGTTTAAAATTATATGAAATGAAAAATAAACTGATAATATTAATTAAAACTATCTACCCTAATAAGTGCAGGCCATGTAACCCCATTACAAATCGCGTAGTTTTCGAGTCCCATATATGATAAAAAATTCATCACTTTTTTATTAAAATTGTATTTTAAATATTTTCATGGAATATAAACTATACACATTGTATAACCGTACATGTTGTGTACATACTTCATGACATCTTCTAGGTAGTGATTACACAATGTGTATCCACATTACATAATATGTACATTCCAAAAATACTGTAAAACTATAGTGTTTATGTTGAATATTACAAAAAATATCCGTCTTAGCCATTATAGGTTTCCTCCCAATTACTTACTGGAATTACCCATCCAATAAAAAAAGAAAAAATAACAATGATTAAAAAATTACCCATCATAATGGTAATGGTGTTTTACAACCTCATTACTATAAAAACATTATATATAAGGCCCCAGCCTTAAACCTTACTTAATATTGAATTAAATAAATAATTCGCATTGAGGATCTTTTCAGGTTTAGAGTTTTAGAGAATTAGATCATAACTATTACATCTCAAAAGATTACAAGGTAGACACTTCTATTAAGTTTCCATATGATAAAAACTATTAAAAAGAAACATTTCTAGTTCCATGTTTTAGGTAGCATGACTTTCCCTTGATCCCATCCTTGACCCTATTCCACGTTAAGTCCTATGAAAAACATTTAAAAACTTGGGGTGAGTATAAAAAGCTCAGTAAGGGATACACAATGAATGAAAACTGTTAGTTTTTCAAAACAACAAGTAAACTAGGCATACATTATCAAAGTAATAATTTTCACCATTATGAAGTAGTAAAAACTCTTCACTGAATAAAAGATCATTACTTACCCTTTTTGTAACCAAAAGAATACCATAAAACCCATATAAAGATCACATAACATATAAAGGTAACTTGGGACATAAACATACTTAAATGGAATAACCATACGGTCGAATTCCACACGTATCACTTAATGTAATAGCCATACGACTGACTTCCATACCCAATGCATTGGAGGTTATAACTTAACCACCCGTCCTGGTATTCACGGCACCACCCGTCATATGGTTTATCACGTAACCCCCATCAAATGTCCAAGTACCATTATAAAATCATAAGACATAAAACAAATATAATGGAACGAAAAAATTTCCACACTTTGATCACAATATATCACATATATATATTGACATAACAAATCCATTATAAGAACCATTTTCCATACCAAAATACATTAAAGAGTATATGGTATTAATTTCATTTTAAAAACATTACGGCTTGTGGAGGAAGCCCAAGACCAAATAATACTAGCGGCGGTGGAAAAGTTCGTTGTCACCGCGTACATTAAAAGAAAAATTCCTTTTTGTCATTTAATAAAACGCTTCATAGAAAAAGATTCATTTTGTATAAAAGTAAACGTCAAAGGGGTTTATACACCGTATAAAAGAATGTTGTGTATAAAACAAAATATCCCTCAATGAAAGGAGATTGAGACGAAGTCCCTTACTAAGATCATTTTTTATATAAAATAGATCTATTATGTATATTCAATATAAGTACAAATAACGAAAGTTCAAATAAAATATGGGACATAATAATATCATGACATAATTTGAAAGTAGGAGATTAACCAAAAGAATGGAAATTGGGTTAAGAAGTTCCCTTACCTCGGGTCTGACTTGACTCGATCGTTCTTTAACGTCCTGAATAATAAACATGAGTTAATTTCTACTTTCTTAAGAATCCTTTTCAAGTTCATTATTACATTTATATCACTTATTACCATGTTATAAACATTATTTAATCATTTAAGTTAATAATGTTTGTTTTGTCGATATTTGGTTCTTAAGTCGAAAGTGGACTTCTTACAACTACATGTTGTTCGTGTGGTCAAAGGTTCTTTATATCCAGAATGATATTCATGATTTGGATAATATATATATCATATATATCATATATATCCAGAATATTCACGTATTTATAATATTATATAATCATTTATAGGTATGAAATGAAATGCACCGTTCATGGAGACGGTAAGCCGTACGTACGCATGAACGCTACCTTCATTTGTATGTCATAATAATGGAATTTAAACTAAATGAGAGATATGTATATTTTAATTCCAGAATTATATTAATAATATATATGTAACATAAATAACATATATCCATTATGAATATGTACTTATAATAGTACATTACATTTGGGGATAAGAAATGAAATGCACCGTTCATGGAGACGGTAAGCCGCACGTACGCATGAACACTAATTTCATTTCTATCTCATAGTTTAATGGAATGAAATAATAATGATATAACGGTATATTATAATTCCAGTATAACATCATATATAATAACTTTAAATCCATCCTTTATGCGTCCCACATATGGCATTAACGAATCAAATCACTTTGAGGGGGCGGTAGTCCGCACTTCCTAAAATGAAGATATCGCATATACCCATAATGGAAGCCATAAAGGTATACCACAAATGAAAAATAACGAGGCATAAGGAAAACATAAACATAATATATATCATATATAAATAGAGTGAAATCTTAATGTACATCATTAAAGGTGTCCAAAGAAGATTGAACAATCATCGTTTTGTGAGGCAGAAATTCGCCAGCCACAGAAATATTATGTTATTTAACCATTAGATGTATGTGTGTGTAAGTGTAGATATAATTATTCTTATAAAAAATCCTATTATATTGAGGATAATGGTGTTTTTACAAAAGAAATGAATAAATAGATTTTAGGGGGTTGGAGAAGCAAAATAAAACAAAGGAACACAAGTGAAGACATTACCTTAAAATCTGGTAACTCTCTTAGATTTGAGGTCAACGGATTCCTTGGGAAGACTTATGCCCCAAGTGAGGCTTCAAGGAGTAATAGTGGGATGTGGAGAGACAAAATGGGTAGATCTTGGCTGAGCAAAAGGCTTTGGAAGTGTGGGTATGGTGGTGGAGGTGGGGGCCTTTTATTAGAGAAGAGGAGGGGCACTCTTGGAAAGTAAAGAAATGTTACATTATTTTAAAATGAGTTTCGGAATTAAATGGTCCCACATTGATATAATTCTAGGATAAGATGATAAGGGTTCTAAATCCACCCATCCAATAGGTTTTTGACATGTGTAGGTCTTATATTTTACATTATCTTTTCATTTTATTTAAATCGTTAAATAATGAGGTAATCGCTGCATCATCATGGTGTCATAAATAATTTAATTTATTTAATTTCTAAAAATTATTAAAAAATTATCATGATGTAGGAAATATTTTTCTCTTTCCAATGAATATTTAAAGTCAAAAATCTGACTTGTATAACCCCATTTAAAAATTGTTTTAGTAAAACTACACATGTTTGTGACATTTTAATTTTAACTTTAAATAAAAAAAGGTATTAATGTCATTTTCCTACCAAAGTGGCTCCATGGGGTCCCAAAGTTGACCCATGTATTTTCTTGGTCGGTCATGACACATCCAATAAGGGTAGGACATGTGTCAAGTTAATTTCATATTATTAAAACATTATTTTTACCTTAAACTATACTTATTACCTCTAATCACGATTAATAAACATAAAAGTTACTATTCACCAAAAAATTATTTTAATCCCATTGAACAACATTTTACTTCTTAATGACAACCATGTATGTCGGGTTTTTGAAATTCAAAACACAGAGGTGGTAAAATTTCATTTAAATGAAAAATCAGTTTTTTAAGTACCACTTAGTGGTTTCACTATTCATCAAAAATTGAAGTTTTTCAGAAAAATACCAAAACATCACCCTAAGATATATTTGATATTCTTAATTAAAAAATGAAGTCTATTTTAAAAAATTCAAAACATATAAGTTGCATAAATTAATTTAATAATTAATTCCCACTGTCAGAGCAAATAGCGTGTTTTTATGAAACAATAAGTATCAAAAGATTGACACTAGTTTAAGTCCATTTTTAAAGTGAAATTAATTCCAATGACCACTATTGGATTAAATGGTAAAAATATATTCTAATTTAACTTTAAAACCAATTCAAAAGATAATCTAATCATATAAATAAATTAGATTAAAAATAGGTTTCGAATTAAAATACCACATTTTTCACTATTCATTAACAAATGAACTTTATCGGAAAAATACCAAAAATTTACATAAAGTAAATTTTGATGTCCTAATTCTAAAGAAGAGTTTTATTTGGTCCAATAGAATGTATAAGAGTGACCAAAACTATATTTAATGACAGTTCGCCATCAAAAGGCGATAAGTGGACCTTTAGTGAATATTAGAGTATATATGCCTAAAATTTAATTATTTTCATATTTTAAGCCATTATCTTTTATTGGATAAATGTATAAAAATTTAAAAAAACATATATAATCATATTTTAGTTATTTCTATTCATTCGTGCCAATATAACGGCTACGTGTTAACTACCATTTAAAATAATATTATTTTATTACTAGTGTGCAACGTAAGATTTCAAAGAAACTCCTTGTTGCGTATCGGGTACACTATAGAACATAGAAACCCCTTTAAAGTAAAATTAATATTTAATTTGAAAATATTAATAAATATGGAAAAAAATTATTCATTATTTACCTGGGATGTTACATCCTTCCCCCCTTTTGGGAATTGCGTCCTCTCAATTTTATTCACTTACCAAAATAAGTGGGGGGTATTTATCCCTCATAGCATTTTCAGATTCCGATGTTGCCTCTTCAACCATATGGTTTTTCCAAAAAACCATTACCTGGTGAATTACCTTATTTCGAAACACTTTCTCTCTTCGGTCATGAAGCTGGACTGGTTGTTCTTCATAAGAGAGATTCTCTTCCAACTGAACTACCTCTGGGCTCAAAACAAGAGATGGATCTGGCATATACTTTCTCAACATCGAAACATGAAAAACATTGTGTACCTGAGATAAACTCAGAGGTAATGCCAATCGGTGTGCAACTGATCCAACTTTCTCTAGAATTTCTTATGGTCCAATGAAACTTAGACTCAACTTTACTTTCTTACCAAACCGCATCTCACTTTTACATGGTGAAACTTTGAGAAAAACATGACCACCTACCTCGAAAGATAGATCCTTCCTCCGGTTATCAGCATAACTCTTCTGCCTGCTCTGAGCTGTTCTCATGTGTTTCTGAATCAACTGAACTTTTTCTGCCATCTCTTCTACCAATTCTGGTCCTATCAGCTTCCTTTCACCCACTTCATCCCAAAAATCTGGAGTTCGACACTGCTTCCCATATAATGCCTCAAATGGTGCCATCTGTATACAGGAATGAAAACTGTTATTATAAGAAAACTCAACCAAAGAAAGAAGTTGGTCCCAAAATCCCTAATAATCCATCAAACAAGCATGTAGCATATACTCTAATGTCTGAATTGTTCGTTCTGACTGCCCATCTGATTGTGGATGAAAAGCTGTACTAAAATTTAATTCAGTACCCAACGACTTCTGAAGGCCTTTCGAAATGTTAGAAGTAATCCTGGGATCACGATCAGATACAATGGAGAGGGGAACTCCATGCAACATGACTATCTCTTTAAGATACAATCTAGAAAGTTGATCTAGAGAGAATGTATCTCAAATAGGAAGGAAATGAGCAGATTTAGTCAATCGATCAACAATAACCTAGATTGCATTATTACCTCGAGATTTCCTCGGTAATCCCACAACAAAGTCCATTGATATATTTTCCCATTTCCAGTCTGGCAATGGTAATGGATGAAACATCCCTTTCGGTAACTACTTCTCTACTTTAACCTACTGAAAATTCAAACACTTCACAGTAATATCAGATAAATCTCTTTTTATTCCATCCCACTAGTAATACTCCCGCAGATCTCTATACATCTTAGTACTGCCAGGATAAACTGAAAACGGGGAACTATGAGCCTCACATAACAACTCATTATTCAACTTTGAATCACTAGGCACACATAATCTCTTCCCAAACCTCAAAACATATTCATTATCAATGTTTAATTCAGGAAAATTACCCTTATGAACCAACTATACCTTTTTCTGCAACTCACTATCTTGCTTCTGTGCTTGCTTGATTCTGTCTGATAGAGAAGATTTTAGTGATACCTGAAACAAAACAGAAGGGCATTCTGTACAAACAACTTCAATTCCAAATTTCATCAAATCCTTATCCAAAGGATCATGTTCCAAATGCAACATTGTTAATGAAGCATTACTTTTTCAACTCAAAGCATCAGGCACTTTATTTGCTTTTCATGGATGGTAATAAATTGTAAAATCATAATCCTTGATTAATTCCAGCCATCTCCTCTGTCTCATGTTCAATTCTTTCTGAGTGAATATATACTTTAAACTTTTGTGATCAGTATATATTTCACACTTTACTCCATACAAATGATGCCTCCAAATTTTAAAAGCAAAAATAATAGCAGCTAATTCCAAATCATGTGTAGGGTAATTTACCTCATGAGTTTTCAACTGACGTGAAGCATAAGAAATTAACTAATCATTCTGCATAAGAAAACAACCAAGTCCTTTCAACAAAGCATCACTATATATAACAAACTCACCATTCCGGGAAGGAAGTTCCAAAACTGGAGCATTCACCAATCTTCTTTTCAACTCCTGAAAACAATCATCACATTTTTTTATCCAGATAAAATGAACACCCTTCCGAGTTAACTTATTCATTGGACTAGATAACTGTGAAATTTTTTCAACAAACCTTCTGTAGTAACCTGCCAAACCAAGAAAACTACGGATATCGGTTACATTTGTGGGTCTTGGCCATTCTTCAACAACTTTTGTTTTATCAGGATCAACAGTTATCCCATATTTAGAAACAATATGACCAAGGAAAGAAATGTGTTGCAACCAAAACTCACACTTGCTGAATTCTCCATACAGATTCTTTTCTTTTAAGGTTTGCAAGATAACCCTTAAATGAATTTCATGCTCCTCTTTAGTTTTAGAAAACACCAAAATATCATCATTAAAAAAACCAACATTTTTCACCTGAGTCAACTGAGCCGTCACTAAAACAAACTGTTTTGTTCTGATTCTGACCATCTCAGGATACTGATTTGAAAGTTCATTTCTCTCTGTATGCCTTCCCGAAAAAGATTCTTTGTTTCCTCTATGAAAAACCATTCTTAACACTGATATACCTTAGGTGAAGCAACATGGTAATCTATAAATGTTATATCATTTCAATCATACCATAAATTAATTTATAATTTAACAATTTTCTAACTCATAAATTTGTCTAAACCGACCTCTGATACCAACTATAAGGCCCCATTCTTAAACCTTACATAATATTGAATTAAATAAATAATTCACATTGAGGATCTTTTCAGGTTTAGATTTTTAGAGAATTAGACCATAACTATTACATCTCAAAAGATTACAAAGTATAAACTTCTAATAAGTTTCCATAAAATAAAAACTATTAAAAAGAAACATGTCTAGTTCTATGTTTTAGGTAGCATGACTTTCCCTTGATCCCATCCTTGACCCTATTCCACGTTAAGTCATGTGAAACACATTTCAAAACTTGGGGTGAGCATAAAAATCTCAGTAAGGGATACACAAGGAATGAAAACTATTAGTTTTTCAAAACATCAAGTAAACCATGAATAATTTATCAAAGTAATACTTTTCACCTCTATGAAGTAGTAAAAACTCTTCACTGAATAAAAGATCATTACTTACCCTTTTTTAACCAAAATATTACCATAAAACCCATATAAAGATCACATAACATATAAAGGTAACTTGGGACATAAACATACTTAAATGGAATAACCATACGGTCGACTTCCACACATATCACTTAATGGAATAGCCATACGGACGACTTCCATAGCCAATGAATTGGAGGTTATAACGTAACCACCCATCTTGGTATTCACGGCACCACACGTCATATGGTTTATCACGTAACCACCCATCAAATGTCCAAGTACCATTATAAAATCATAAGACATAAAACAAATATAATGGAAAGAAAACATTTCCACACTTTGATCACAATATATCACATAAATATATTGACATAACAAATCCATTATAAAAACCATTTTAAATACCAAAATACATTATAGATTATATGGTATTTATTTCATTTTAAAAACATTACGGCTTGTTGAGGAAGCCAAAGACCAAATAATACTCACGGCGGCAGAAAACGTTGTTTTCACCACATACATTAAAAGAAACATTACTCATTGTCTTTTAATAAACCGCTTCATAGAAAAAGATTACTTTTTTATAAAAGTAAAAGTCAAAGGTGTTTATACACCGTATAAACGAATGTTGTGTATAAAACAAAATATGCCTCAATGAAAGGAGATTGAGACGAAGTCCCTTACTAAGATCATTTTTAAATAAAATATATCTATTATGTGTATTCACTATAATTCACATAAATAAATTACAATTACAAGATGGGACATAATAATATCATGACATAATTTGAAAGTAGGAGATTAACCCAAATAATGGAAATTGGGTTAAGAAGTTCCCTTACATTGGGTCTGACTTGACTCGATTGTTCTTTAACGTCTTGAATAATATACTTGATTTAATTTATACTTTCTTAAGAACATTTTTCAAGTTAATTATTACTTTTATATCACTTATTACCATGTTATTAACATTATGTAATCATTTATGTTAATAATTTTTGTTTGGTCGATATTTGGTTCTTAAGTCGAAAGTGGACTTCTTACAATTACATGTTGTTCGTGTGGTCAAAGGTTATTTATATCTAGAATGATATTCATGATTTGGATAACATATATATCATATATATGATATATATCCAGAATATACATGTATTTATTATATTACAAAATCATTTAGAGGTAAGAAATGAAATGCACCGTTCATGGAGACGGTAAGCTGTACGTACGCATGAACGCTACTTTCATTTCTATGTCATAATAATGGAATTAAAAATAAATGAGAGATATGTATATTTTAATTCCAGAATTATATTAATCATTTATATTTAACATACATCATATATATCCATTATGTTTATGTACTTATAATAGTACATTACATTTTGGGATAAGAAATGAAATGAACCGTTCATGGAGACGGTAAGCCGTATGTACGCATGAACGCTACTTTCATTTCTATATCATACTTTAATGGAATGAAATAATAATGATATAAAGGTATATTATAATTCTAGTATAACATAATATATAATAACTTTAAATCCATCCTTTATACGTCCCACATATGGAATTAACGAATCAAATCACTCTGAGGGGGCGGTAGTCCGCACTTTCTAAAATGAAGATATCACGTATAACCATAATGGAAGCCATAAAGGTATACCACAAATGAAAAATACAGAAGCATAAGTAAAACATAAACATAATATATATCATATATAAATATAGTTACATATTAATGGCCACCATTAATGGTGTTAAAAGAAGATTGAACAATCATCGTCTCGTGGGGTAGAAATTCACCAACCACAGAAACAGTATGTTCTTTAACCATTAGATGTAGGTGTGTGTAAGTGTAGCTCGAATTATTCTTATAACAACATCCTAGTATATTGAGGACACTGGTGTTGTTACAGAAGAAATGAATAAAAAGAGTTTATGGGGATGGAGAAGCAAAATAAAACAAAAAGAACACAAGTGAAGACATTACCTTAAAATCGGGTAACTCTCTTAGATTTGAGCTCAAAGGCTTCCTAGGGAAGACTTCTGCCCAAAGTGAGGCTTCAAGGAGTAATAGAGGGATGAGGAGAGACAAAATGGGAAGATATTGGCCGATCCAAAGTCTTTGGAAGTGTGGGTAAGGTGGTAGAGGTGGGGGCCTTTTATAAGAGGAGAGGAGGGACACTCTTGGAAAGTAAAGAAATGTTACTCTATTTTAAAATGAGTTTCGGATTTAAAAGGTCCCAAATTGATATAATTCGAGGATAAGGTGATAAGGGTTCGAAATACTCCCATCCAATAGGTTTTTGACATGTTTAGGTCTTAGCTATTACATTATCTTTTCATTTTATTTAAATCGTTAAATAATAAGGTAATCGCTTCATCATCACCGTGTCATAAAAAATTTAATTTATGTAATGTATAAAAATTATAAAAAAATATCATGATGTAGAAAATATTTTTATATTTATAATGAATATTTATAGTCAAAAATATTACTTGTATAACACAATTTAAAAATTCTTTTAGTAAAATTACACATGTTTGTGACATTTTAATTTTAACTTTAAATAAAAAGGTATTAATGTCATTTTCCTGCCAAAGTGGTTTTATGGGGTCCCCAAGTTGACCCATGGATTGTATTGGTCGGACATGACACATATAATAAGGGTAGGACATGTGTTAAGTTCATTTCATATTATTAAAACATTATTTTTACCTTAAACTACACTAATTACCTCTAATCGCGATTAATAAACTTAAAAGTTACTATTCACCAAAAATTTATTTTAATCCCATTGAACCACATTTTAATTCTTAATGACAACCATGTATGTCGGATTTTTGAAATTCAAAATACAGAGGTGGTAAAATTTCATTTAAAGGAAAAATCAGTTTTTTAAGCACCACTTAGTGGTTTCACTATTCATCAAAATTGATGTTTTTCAGAAAAATACCAAAACGTCACCCTAAGCTATATTTGATATTATGAATTCAAAAATGAAGTCTATTTTAAAAAATTCAAAAAATATAAGTTGCATTAATTAATTTAATAATTAATTCCCGCTGTCAGAGAAAATAGCGTGTTTTTATGAAACAATAAGTATCAAAAGATTGACACTGGTTTAAGTCCGATTTCAAAGTGAAATTAATTCCAATGACCACTATTGGATTAAATGGAAAAAATATATTCTAATTGAACTTTAAAACAAATTAAAAAGATAATCTAATCATATAAATAAATTAGATTAAAAAAAGGTTTTGAATTAAAATACAACATTTTTCACTATTCATTCAAAAAATGAACATTATCAGAAAAATACCAAAAATTTACAAAAAGTCAATTTTGATGTCTCGATTCTAAAGAAGAGTTTTATTTGGTCCAATAGAATTTATAAGAGTGACCAAAACTATATTTAATGATGGTTCTCCATAAAAAGGCGATAAGTGGACATTTAGTGAATATTAGAGTATATATGCCTAAAATTTAATTCTTTTCGTATTTTAAGCCTTTATAATTTATTAGATAAATGTAGAAACATTTAAAAAAACATATATAATCATATTTTAGTTATTTATATTCATTCCTGCCAATATAACGACTACGTGTTAACTACCATTTAAAATAATATTATTTTATTACTAGTGTGCAACGTAAGATTTCAAAGAAACTCTTTGTTGCGTATCGGGTACGCTATCGAACATAGCAACCCCTTTAAAGTAAAATTAATATTTAATTCACAAATATTAATAAATATGAAAAATGATTTATTCATTATTTACCTGGGATGTTACATTATATCTAAAGAAACATTTTCAAGAAGAATCCATATAAAAAATGTAACGTTATTGATCAATCATCTTTGCCTCAAACTCCCATGTATCATGTGAAATAGATCCATGCCACTATAGAACAAGGACGAAAGGTTCACCCACCAATAAAGTACATTGGTCTTAGAATCTAATATTCTAATTAGACATTCAGTTACAGAAAAATCTAGATCAACATCAAGATCACTCAAGCTCAATAAATGAGATTTATCAGAAATATAATTATGTAGCTAAGATACATGGAAAATTTTATGCATCGATATCAGCTTTAGAGTATGTTCTAAATGTAATGATACTTTTCCCACCTACTCAAAAACCTCAAAAGGTCCCAAAAATTGAGGAACAAGCTTCCCTAGGCTCCCAATCCATCGATGGCCAAAATGGGATGAAAAATTCAATAACACCAAATCACCAACTCAAAATTCCAATAGTCTATACTATTCATTAACATTTGATTTATGTCAGATTTATGCCATCAAAAAATATTGAAAATTCAACCAAATCATCTCTATTTTCCCCTTGAACCAATCTCATCCCTACCAAGGAACATTCACCAATCTTGAACCTACACAATAAAGATTTACATTGATGACCATACAAGGCATCCAAAGTATCCATTCTGATCATGTATAAAAATTATTGTTATAAGAAAACTCAACCAGTATCAAATGGTCCTCCCATGAACCATAAAAACTAATTAATCAAGCATAAAGCATATCCTCAAGAATCTGCATCGCCCTCTCTGTCTGTCCATATTTCTGCAGACTGTATGTCATACTCAAATGAACATGATATCCCAGTTCCTTTGAGAGGATATTCCAAAAATTATATGTAAAATGAGGATTTCCATTAGATAATATAGAATAGGAACTCCATAAATATTGAAAATATTATATATATATATATATTCCATCTCTTTAACTTTGATTGTATAATGATGGGTAGAAAGTGAGCCAATTTTGTTAGCCTATTGATTAGAACCCATATCACATTCCACTTCATTTGGGTACGTCAAAACCAAACCAAAATCTCCAGAGAAATCTTATCCCACTTCCATGTCGTAATTGAAAGTGACCTAAGAAAACATTAATGTCTCTAATGCTCATCCATGAAATGTTGGAAAGTATATCAGTGTGAAAAAAAGTTAAAAATATCTCATCTCATACCCCACCACTAGAATCATCACCCTATGTCATAAAACATCTTTTTTGTTATTTTTTGTACTCCCCACATGGAATTATAGAAATCACCCATAACAACTTACCTTATATGAAAAGGTACAACATAAAAAATATAGAATCATATGATATCCTATGAAAAGAACAACCACTCAATAATGGTATCCCAATTATCAAGAGAGTTCATAATTCTAGAAATTTAATCATCATGTTATTGTTCCTAAAGAAAAATCCTTAGAAGATTGATAGTCAATTGATAACTATCCATGAAAACCTCTCCCCTATTTTCCAAAATCCAATATGAAATTTTTTAAAAAGTGATATCATGTTCCAATATTCTAATGATTATTTCAAAGACTAAGTCATAAGTATCATGATAAAAGCATCTACAATGACATTCTCTTTCAATATGGTATAGAAAATATTGATATAAAAATATTAAATGTACTCCAACCAACACCTATGGTAGTGTTTGAAATATTTATAAGAGAATATGTAAATCAAGATCATGAGGTCAGAATTCACAGTAAACCCTTCTATGAAAACGTAATATAACCAAATCATTAGTGCATACATCATAGCTGCATGTTCAAGGTAATGTGTCATAGAGTTGTTTTCATGTGTCCTAGGATACTGAAAGAAAAATGTATCAAAATGATCACCCTATATATAAACGCATCCCAAACATTAACTTGATGCATCATAGAATACCACATAACCCTTCCCATCCATTGAAAGAGTCAACACCGACAATTATTTGAAAATTCATTTCATACGTTCAAAATAAATCTGGAATTTCTCATCATAATAAAACATTACCCACTTTTATGTTAGAGCATTAATCAAAGAATCCAACTTCAGAAAATCCCTTATTATGTATAGATAATATCCAGATAAACCCAAGATGATCTGAATATTGAAATCAATATGCATTTTCTCCCATGTAAGAATAGCATACACATTATCTAGATGAACTGAATTACCATGTTATGAGTCCATGTTTCATAATAACTTCACTTCTGGAATCCATAAATTACATTTTTATAGCTTGGATTAAAGTTAGTGACTTATCGAAAATTATAAAACTACTATTATATGATGAACATGATCCTCCTAGGATATAGACTATACCATGATGTCATCCACAAATACCACCATGAGTGTATCATGATACTTCTTGAAACATATATTCATAAATTCCATAAAGAATTCAAGAGAAATGGTTAGACCAAATGTCATGAAATGATATTCATGATCGCAATAGATACTCAAAAAGGATGTTTCCTGAATGTTATCTTATATTATTCTCAACTTTTGATAACAATACCAAATATCAATCTTTGAAAATCACATCACCACTTTAATTTGGTTAATCAAATCATAAATCTATGGAAATAGATACTTTTCCATTACTGTAAAATGATTGCGTTTTTGTTAATAAACACAATGTTGAAGTTATCCATTAGCTTTATTAGAGAAGAGAATAGGAACCTCCCAAGGTGCCACACCCAATATTTTAAATATTTTCTTAAAAAATAACCAACTAAATCTCAACTCTTTCATTTCAGCTTGTTCCATGTTATAAGAATGAATAGACATTGGTTGAGTACCAGGTACTAAATCAATAAAAAACATTACCTCTATTATTGTTGGAAAACTAGAGAAGTGAAAATGGAAAATTTTAGGAAACTAGTTGACAAATAGAGGGAGTACACCAACCAAAGATACCCACTCGAGATCAAAAGAAAACACCGATATCCATTTCCCAACTCTAAATTAGAGGGCTAGGAGCTACTCGACCTCTAGTTATATTCTCCCTAGAAGATGTTAAACACTCCATTTATCTCTATAAAGAAGAAATGTCAGAGATAAAAATAAATTTAGGATTTATTATCAATGATACAATCTATATAAAAAATTACATCGTTAGGATTCATGTTGAAAACCAAAAAATCACAAGTAAGACTAATCTCTGATAAAGGGAAAACAGAAGCGGGATAATGGAGACCTTGCTCTCACTTAATTATGAAAGGAGTAGTAATATCCATCACATACTATGATTATTCATAGAAAAATTTATAAGGCTCACAATATGATTTGAAATAAACGAAAGAGAAGCACCATCATCAAATAAAATAGTCAATAAAGACAATAATATATTAATGGTACCTTTCATAGTCACTAGAACCATATTTTCTTCTTCTAGAGACTCTTACACTATTTAAAGATGCTTCATTCCAAATATATGTGGTTGTAACCCCTTAGTTATTGAAGCATCTAATTGCACCATAATACTTTTTTGTTCTGATGATCCTATTCCACTACGTGGAACATAATATATATAAATTATTTTAAATAACTATCATAAATGTCCACAAAAACCACATATATTAGGCCCCTCTATGAAAAATCATCTAGAATACCTAGGAATTCCACCTTAGAATCAATTCAAAGTGCCTCAACCATTCACTTTTGGAGGTCTTGAAGAACCTTACTATGGATATCTACCATGAGACTCATTCCACATCATCTTCCCTTAATGGGATCTCATAGAACTTCGAGTGGGAGAAAAAGGAACTCCCATCAGTCCTAACATACCATCCAGATCGTGTTCGACCATTAAAGACCAATAAAAAACGTCAACATAAGAAGATAACATTAAAAAGAAAACTTGATAATGAATATCATATTTAAGTATCATCTCGAAAAATAAAGTCTTCATCCTCCCATTCAATATATTTTGTTGTAAGAAGTGAATAGGCTTAGTGAACCGGTTCTCATATTCTATGATGGTGTTATAAGCATGCTCGAGTTTGAAAAGATCCACGGCCATAAATAGAACATAGAATCTAGATAGAACTAGTCAATGAAAGAAGCATTAAAGGTATTCCATTCTAAACCCTAATTATTTTTATCCAAACCATGGAATCTCCCATATCCTACTAGTTTTGTAAATATTAAAGGTATCACACATTACCTTAATAACATCAAGAGTTTCTAAAAAATCAAAAAAGAATCTCTATCTTTCTCAAATAGTCCTCAATCTCTCTAGGATTATTGTATCATTTAAAAGTAGATGTTTTTGAGGAAGGAAATCCTAATAAGGATTATGAGATTCATTTATTTGAGGTTTTAGAATTAATGCCTGAGTAGGTATTGGTGTTGTTTCCTATCCAAGTGCTGAGACAACAGAAAGGATAATTGTAGCCAGATTCTTGTCCATAAGAGAATTTTCTCAGGGTGGTTTTTCCATAGATTCCCCCTAGATAAAATATGTACATCTTCTTGAAGGCATGATCGTACACAAAATCCAAAAAGAAACATTGAATAAATTATATGATTACTCTGATCATCACTCAAACAAGAGGTAAATGGAAATTGATCAAAACAGATAGATAAAAATGATTTGGGTTTCAACCTATCCAAATCCAAATAATAGAAAATACAAGATATAATCCCCAAGATGCCTTTCCCAAAATATACCTAGAGAATTAAGGAACATTATGATCAGTGATGTAAAGACACTAACTCACCAATACCACTTATGTACTGACAAGATTTATCCATTTCACATTGACATCAAGGAATGATGATTAACATGCACCTTTGATACCTCTTTGTTTTGAACTAGCACTATTACCCTGGTACTTTGACAACCATGATAACCATGAAATATCCTAAAGGGAATTTTTTTATCCCCATTGGGTTTCTACTAGTACCTAGAATCATGAAAAATTTACATTGGAATATAGTTTTCTACAAACATTGGAGAATATAAAGATACATACAAGTATTATCAAAACCCCCGAGGGAAAATGCACAAGAAACATAATAGGTATATCAAAACTCAAACAATATATCATGAATTTACAAGAACATAAATAAAAAAATGTAAAAAATATTGAAGATATCAACACGCCTTTCCCAAAGGAATCATGAATATCCACCTCCACTAAGAGGGACATTCCATTTACTCATACCTCAAAGCTGATAAAATGCGTAGGGATTGATCTATAAACCTGAAGAGTAAAAGAGATAGAGAGAGAAGGGATAGAGGGACCACTTACCCAGAGAGACACACCACAATCTTAACAAATATCAATCAATAAATCAAATTATTTTGGTTAGAGGGACCAAACAATTCCTAGGTATTTATATTGGTCAAGAGGGGAGAGCTAAAAATTGGATGAAATAGAAAATGAGCTGAGCATTAGAATTAAAACTGTCTACCCCAATAATTATACATTGTGTAACTCCATTACACATTGTATTGTATTCGAGTCCCATATACATCGAAAACCAATCACTTTTTATTAAAATATGTTTTTCAATATTCACATGGTGTATAAACTATACACAAATTGTAACCCTTCATGTTTTTACCTACTTCACTACATCATACAGGAGGTTATTAAATGTCATGCATCCAAATTACATGGTGTGTAAATCCTCTAGAATCTAAAAACCTTCACATTTTATGATAACAGTTCTAACAAATACCTAACTATTACATTATAGGTATCCTCCCAACTTCCTCTAGGAAATACCCAACCACCAAAAAGGAAAACCCCAAATATGTTTTATAACATACCTGTTATAAGTTAATGGGGTTTTAAAATATTATATTCATATTTGTTGAATGATATGGTATTTCTAACCATCAAAGACTTATAATTTTTACCTCATTAACTCTATATTGAATAGTAAATTTATTGTGATCAATAACCTCTATCATTATCTTTAATTATTTACACTTCTATTCAAAGTCAAGAAAATTTAAATTCCACCAATGTTCTCCTACTTGGAAACTGAGTTATGTGTTATTCCAAAATGACTATTTTAATTTCCTTTCCCTCTTATTAAAATTATTTTTTATTCACCCTTTTAATGATGTGGGGTTTCAATAATGTTTTTGTCAAATATCAAATACTTAATTACTGAGATCACATTTAAATTGTGAGGAGACAAATTATTTTAGGATGGAAGAATGTAAAACCCTAAAATTTGGAAATAAGAACATCATATTTGATAGTGTATGTTATACACAACACACATCTTAAAAAACCCAAGATATATAACTATTTAAATTTAATCTCTTCGATAGATTATGGAACACATACCCCTGTAGTATACCATTACAGCATTGTCATTAAATTTTAAGAAATTAATAGTAATAACTAAAATTTTAAAATTATGGTAATCTATTGTTGAAGAATAAAATATGAATGATTTAAAATAAAAAAGACATGTTTTCTGAAAAATTATACTTTTTTTTCGAAATGAAGGTTTAGTTGATCTTTGTCCACATAATAGAATATTAAATTTATTTAATAATTTTCGAAAAATTATTTTGAAAAAAATAATTTCATTTATTAAATAATCATATTGAAATTATCTTAGGATGTTTTTTTAGATTTTTCTTAAATTATTTTGGATGAATAGTGAAAAATACTCAATTTTAATTAAAAAAGTCTTTTTTGTTTAAATTATTTATGTTTTAAAATATTTTGTTAATTTTTTTTACAAGTAAAATAAGTTATATTATATATATAAATAAATTTTTTCATGTGAATCATATTCATATTTAATTGGTAAATAAAAACAGTGAAAAATTGTGAACATTTTCTCTTCCAAAACCAACTTTGTCATCAAGTCTATAGGAATAATTTTAAATTAAAATTTATCCACATATATGCATGAAATTTTAAAAAAATGGTATAATATTTGTAATAAGAATAATTTATAATATATAATAATTTCAATATAATTTTTAACAAAAATAAATATTGAAGATAATAAAAATTATTTATCGTTGTTGTGGAAAAATGGATTTATCAGGGGTTAAACTAAAAACATAACAGTTTAAATGACCTACAAACTTTTATAAGATATAATTAATTGTAATTAATTTTTCATATATAATCCTCTATAATAATATATTTTTTATCTTTCGTAATTCTAAAAATAGGGTTACAACTATTTGTTTTGAAAAATTAAATGTCTTTACTCACCTCACTTATAAAAAACCACCCCTGTCATCTCTTATTAAATCCTTAAAAACATTTTGGTAAATCTGACCCATGAACAAATAACTTAAAATAATCCCTACCCTAATCTTACAATACATGTTTATTTTCTTAAATCCAACATTGGATGTATTTTTTTCAATCCTTAGGAGGTTTCCAAAGAGGAGGTAACATTCTTTATCAGACATTTTTTTATTCCTCCACATCCTTCAACTATTATTAATAAATGATGATATAAAAACTTCATTTTATAACATGTATATATAATTTTTAGGTTTATTTCATGACCTAAAACAAAAACCACTTCCATTAAATGGTTTTCAAAATAATAATTTGCATGTACGGTGGACTACCACTTTTCGAACAGATGTCATTCATTTTTCTGTTACCACCTCAAGAAGTTGGGTATAAAATTGATATAAATTATATATATAAGATATGTATAACATATTTATATATATGGAGCAATTATATTATATATATAACTTTTTAATATCAATTTAATAGGTGATATAATTGTGTCGCTCAAGTTTACAGAGGACTACAGCCTTGTGAAGCGATGTTACTCTGTTTTTACTAATGATTTTCATGGAACTTAATAAGGATTCATTTGATGAAAAAATATGATTTAAATGATATAATAATAATATTAATGAAACATTTATCATTATTTAATGATAATATTTCATTTTATTTATATCCATTTTATTCACTTAATGATGATCACATCGTTTGTGTACGTGTGGACAACTACCTTCACAAACCAATGTCACTCTCTTTTTTATCCTCACACCACATGGATGATATATTTAATTATATTTAAGAAACAAATATGAAATTATGATAATTATTTAATGATAAAATATTATTTACTTCCTTTCAGTAATAATAGTTGATAAATATAAATGTTACCCATGCATACGTATGGCCTACCATATCCATGATTGTAACATATTTCATTTCCAAAAACCAACATTCATTATTGGTATTAACAGTATAATTGTCTAAAAATATGATAATTATATCTTGATAATTATTATAGAAATGATGAAACAATATTGTATGAATATGAACTGAAACTTTCATGACAAAGAATTAATGAGAAAAAAAGAAATTAACACCCGAAACGATGAAAATAATGAATAATTATTAATGAATGGGAAATAAGATGTTATAAAATTATCACATATGATATTATAAATATTAATTTGATTATTTTAGATTTTAGTAAGATTTCTATATTGAGTAAATAGTAGTTGAAATCATGGTCAACCAAAAGGATGGGTGAGGTAAGGGTCTTCATCTCAATTTTCCTTCATTGAGGTATATTGTAATGTTATGCACCTATTATATTTTATATGGTACACACTAATCCAATTTTACATATAATATTATTATTTATTAATAATTTATGGTATTTTATGTTTCAAATTTAAATATTTCATCTAAGTGGGGTCTGACATAAAAGATAACTAGTTGTAAAGAATTTTATTACTCAATTTTGTTTCAATTGGTAATATTACTCCTTCATTGTCTTTTATAATCTAATATTATTTGTGTAACAACTTTTGACTATAAATTATTGTATTTAATCTTTTTAATGGATATAAATTTTATACATAAAATCAATTTATAGGTAAGCCTTCACTTCAATATTATGATCATTGTAAGTGTTTATTACACAAACCCATTCTAATCGAGACGCTTTATTCGTGACTTTTTACTGAAGGAAATTATTTGATCATTTTATAATATTTTTTTTATTTTCTTTTCCGTTGGTGATTAATGGTAGTTTCATGTAACAATGCAATTTTTTCACTCTTTGGTTCTTAAAATAATTTAGAACATTATATTAATAAAATCAAACATTATTCCCTCTTCAGTAGGAAATAATTTTTCAACAAAAAACCTATTTTATAAGTATTTTTAACTACTTTTAACCATTTGGATAATGATTTATGAAAAACATTTTTACACACTTTTATTTTTACATAATTTTTTGAATGTAATCCTCTTGTTGTTTCCAAAATATTTCGCAATTGTATTTTTTCAAAATGTGAAAGGAATGTTTTTAGAGTTTATAACATGAATAGGATTTACATAAATAAAGACCAATCAAATAACATAACAATTATTTTATAATCTTCAATGATAATTCTAAGGTAATTTTTTTTCATTTTTTTTATTTTTAATAATCATTTTCAAAATAAATAAAATATTTTCCCCAAGAATGGATTTAATGACCTTTTTATGATATTTATTTTCATAAATGACAATAACCTTGATTTTTCATTTGATCTACTAGGGATATATAGCATTTATACCATCTTTAATCATTATATGGATGGTTTGTGATCATTTTGACCAAATAAAGCATTAAATATCACTATATTGATTCCTTTTTTGTTTTAATTACTTTACCTTGTAATATTAAATTTCCATTGATCATTGGACATTAAATTTAATGTAAATATCCATATTATTTATCATGGATAGATTTTTTGCTTAAACAATTTTTCATTATTTCCAATTGTGTTGTACATTGAAATTTATTTATATATATAGGGAAATATTTATAAATCCAAATTCATTACTCAATAAAAATAATTTATGATAAGGAACAATGATTATGAAATAAATAAATTATTTGATATATGTGGAATACTTTGGACCTACAGTGGCGGGTGGGTCCCAAAATTTTATAGCTCCTCGATGCATCAGTAGGTCTCATGAGAAAAATCTTTAAGATAAAATTAATAGATTTTTACCTATAGTTTTAAATCACACTCTGAAATTTCTAATTAGTATAGGAATCATGATTCCAAAGATCATGATGCCCAATAATTATTCATCAAAATCATTAAAAACTTAGTTATTATTATCCATAATATTCTCACAATGATGTTATCTATGGATACATTTAATTATCAGTTTATTAAATAAAAAGATTGTGTTTTTAGTTATTTATATTTCCATATTGATTGTACTATCTAATTATCCATGATATTTTAACAATGATATTATCTCAGGATGTATTTCATTATAAATTTATTGATTAAATGGGATGCGTTTTCAGTTATTTACCTTTCAACATAGATTATGCCATATCTTATTATCCTTGATATTGTCATAATGATAATATATGTAGATGCATTTCATTCACAATTTATTGATTAAATAGAGTTTTTTAGTTATATAACTTCTCATGTTGATTAAGATGATATATTCTACTGTAAATAACCCTTATTAAGAAGTTCTTCTCACCCTTATTTTTCCATTCCCTAAGATTCTATTAATGTTTATTATGATTAATGTGTAAGGATATGATAGAGAGAATAATGTTATTATCTAAAATAATTATGTTGTGATTTTTCTTTCCAAATGGAATGGATAACTCATGAATTTATCTATCTTATTATAAATACTCAACTATTTGGTCTTTCATGTTAAAATTCCTCGTCTCTTATTCCAATTTAAAAAAGAGTACACCTTCTCCAGGCCACTAGGGTTGGGGCAGCTATAATAAAAAATTAGGTTGAAATTATTATATAATATATATATTTTATTGTAAATCTGAAATACATTTTGATAAATTCTATTTACATTAGTGGAGTAATTCAATTTAAAATTAAACTGCATATGTGAGGAAAAAGTGTTCTTCCAAATAGAAAATTATCACATGTATAGAATTTTTTAATATCCAATCTCATTAAGTAATTGACTATAGTGACCTAAATTTGATAAATTTTAATATTTCTTAAATAATTTTAATTTATAAAAAATTTAAAATATAATTTATTTTTCTAGATAATTGAAATGAAAAGGTAGATTTCAAAAAAAATGACCAATATTCACTATTTGTCAAAAAATTAATATTTTTAGAAAAATAACAAAAATTCAGACAATGATAATTTTTAAATATATATTTGAAAAATGAAATTTATGTTTTCCAATACATTTTATGAAAGTGGAAAAATTAATTTTAAATAATGATTGTGATACATGAAAAAATTAACTTAAGAAAATTAATTTTTTCAGAGAACATTTCTTTTTACTTCAAATGAATATAATTTTATTTATAATTAATAGATATATATTTAATTTATTTAATAAATGTTTAAGCAATATAATATTTAAAGTTTTTTACCACTATTCAAACCTATCATAATATGAGCTATTTGATAATGGTCAGTTTTAAATAATAATATTTAAATAATGTATCTTGTTTCATTGGAACCCGATATAGTGTGCATTAAAAGATATAAAAGAGAATGAATTTATATAAAAAATAATTATGATAATGTTTAAGGGTGTCACATTATTTAAGAATTTTGGTGTTTTATTTTAAATATTATATAAAACATGATGTTCTTCTTTTGAAATCCCAGGGTGCTACATTCTACCCACTTAATAAATTACATCACTAAAATTTATTCTTGATCTCTATAGTAAAGGGTTTTAATTTTAAAAATAACATTGTTGGAATCCCACATTCTAAAACGGGTTTATAAAACATCCTCTTTATAAGAGAGGATGAGAATTATGAAGGTCATCTAGAATAAAACATTACTTGGTTTCTAAGTGGGATAAAATTGGTGGGATATGAAAACATGGACAAGAATGAGAATACTAAGGATAAAGTATTTAAAGAGAATGATAGATAAAATGTTCATGATAAAGTTAAAATCTATGAAAAAATAAATATATTATGAGTTAAAATACAATTGATTCAGCAGAAATGATAATAATATGAAACTATTATGGTCTGAAGATCTTTTTCTTAAATTTATGGAATTAATCTACCATTATGACATAGAACACCAAAAAAATACACAAAATTTTTATAATTTGGTTTTGGTTTGATCAATGCCAAAATTATCTCTTAATATAATAAATTAATTTTCAAAATTATTTTTTATGAATAAATAAGTAAAATTGAAATTTAACATATTATAAACATAATAAAATAATAAATGGTCATTCATCCTTTCTCTAGATATTTTCAAAGGCCATACTGGTTAGACAAATATATCCAATTACACCCAAATTTTAAAATAATTTGTTATATAAATATTTTTCCATAAGGATCATCCAAAATATTTCAAACCAAATTTTGAAGGAAGGACACTAAATAAAAATTATATTACCTAAAAAATATAAAGTGTCTCTTAATGGCACATTCCAAATATGAAAATACCATGATCACCATAAAACCTTAATGAAAAAATTTATTATTCCGAAAATAAAAACTCAGGTTGTTGAATATATTCCATTAATAAAAAATGTCATAACCTCCAACAAAGATAATATAAACCATTAATTGACTTACCAATTTCATAGGCACCAATACTATCCCATAAACATCGCTTTTTATTATATAATATCAATCAACAAAAAATAAATTTTTTTCTTCCCCCAATCATTTGTTTTACAAAAAGTTTAATAATCCATAAAATCAGATTTCTTAGTCATCAGTATCATTCAAAATATGCTCTCAAATCCTTATAAAAAAAATACTATAGTATAATCATTATTTATTTCAAAATTTTTATAACTATAATATCATTGATAAAAATACTACCATATCATAATTATTTAATCTAAACACAAGAACATTAATAATACTACTTCATCAATAGTAATATTATAATCATTATATTGACCCATAGCTTATTTGGGTGAATATTACCTTAACACTTGAGGAATTCATTTTCATAGTTCCCTGTAAACATAACTTTTATGAATTGAACATTGGAAACAACATTATTAACCTTATTAAAAAATATTTGGGAGCCCTACTCACTATAAATGTTGCTAACTACCATTCCCTTTAAGAATGTTCTAGGGTGTTCCTTTCCAAAACTATTAAATGGTGTAAAATAATTTTTTACCTTTTTCCATTTTCCATCTATTGATCTTCTATCCTCTTCATCTTATACATCCTTTAAAATAAATAATACTTGGATATTTGTTTTTATATATTTCTACCACTAGATACTTTATCCTTGTTTTATGGGAAATGTTGGGAGACTAGTTAACTTCAATGAATAGGCTTAAGCCCATCAAATAAATTGTCAGTAAGTATTTTTAGATTTTGTATAGAGTCTCTAACAGACGTTTCAAACCTTGTAAAGTTGTATTCATACATAGAATCATTTTATCTTCCTCTTGTATTATATTTGAGAATTTTCTTTCCATATCCACTTATTGCTCATGCAGAAAATAATTTTCCAGGAAGATTAATTTAATATCCTTCTATTCTATATTTGATATTTCTTCTCAATCCTTACTGATTTAAATCAATGGCCACTAATGATCCATATCATTTATGATATTATAAAATTCCATGAAAACATTACCTCTTTCATTACATTCTAATGAAATAAATATCATCTCTAAGAAACTAATCAATTTCTCACCTTAAAATGGATATCTAGTCCCATTGAATGATGGGGGTTGCTGATTTATAAAGGAGATTGGAATTTATACAACATTTGGTGCATTAATAGTTTGTTTCATAGTGGATAGGTTATTTCTCATAACATGTGACAAATAACCCAAAATTTTTATTCTTTCTTCAGTTCTAGCTAGATCTCCAGATCCCGTATAATTATCTTTCCTAAGAGGGAAATCCATACAGGGCTTACATGAATTGATATGGTCTACATTCCTTCCACTAGAAATTAATTATAAACAATTTTTTAAACTATATTAGGTAATAAAATTATGAGACATATTCTATAATAAAAATATTATTACTATAATTAAGAAAAATTGAAAAATTTACACATATCTAATATCATAATCATGAACATTGTTTATTTGAGAATGTTTTCAAATCACGAAAATATTTT
Source organism: Viscum album (assembly GCA_963277665.1). NCBI lineage: Eukaryota > Viridiplantae > Streptophyta > Magnoliopsida > Santalales > Viscaceae > Viscum > Viscum album. The sequence goes on along the minus strand of OY728151.1, from coordinate 281,293,386 downwards.
CAAACCCTCTATAATGGGTTAATTAAGAAAACATCAATTACCCTAATAATATCCCACAAGAGTATTGAACTAGGTTCCCAATAATTCATTCTTTCATATATAAGGTAACACTTGAGTCAAGACTAACACACATTTTTCAGAGTTATTACCCCTATGTACACCTGTTCTACAATATATTATACTTATAATTTTTTCGAAGATATTTATTTCTATTAAAAACCACATAATTATATCATAACAAAACATTTTGATGTTCTTATATACTTATCCTTGATTTATATCATTGGGAAATGTTCTATAATCTATATTTCTTAAATCTAGTTCCCTAAGTTTCTACTAAACCTTACATTGATACCAATTTTAAAGACCTAGCCCCGAGTAACCTGGATTCAATGTCTAATTTATTATATTTTCAATGGATACAATCAATGAAATCCATTTGGATTAAATATTTTAGTAGTTTTCATAATTAGATACATTCAAGACATTTACATTACAATTGAAAACCTAAAATGCACAAAGTATCTTCATTAATAATTCCATTATTCCTCATATAATATCCATGTATATCAATCATAAAACACTTATTGGACTCCCAAGGAAAATATAAAATATTGGGTGAGCTAATATAATTAGAAACAGTAGAAATATAGTGGAATATATCCCAAATTAATTAGCATAATCATTATTTTAAGGGAAAAAATGAAACACATTTCATTTAATCCAAAAAATGAGCATAATATGGAATAAAGTAATGATAATCAATGAAATCCATAAAAATAATCAATTAAGATTGAAAATTATCAATGCATATTATAACTACTAAAATAATCACATGGAAATAAGCGGTCTCATAATCAGTTAATTAAATATTCTAGACACCTCAAACATACTATCATGAACTTTTATAAGGAATTTAAATTTATGGGTAAAAACCTATCTAATTTTGTATTTTATTAATCTCATGAGATCTATCCATGTAATGAGGGGCCATCTTAACTAAGACCCGCATATCACTTACTAAGTCAAATGAATTACTAATATGAATAGGGTGAGACATAATCAAAATAAGTATTTTTATTAGAAATCTTACATAAGAAATGTTAATACATACCCTAGTCAAATAAATATATTAATAATACATCCAGAATAATATGGTGAAACATAAAAAATACAACATCCATATTAAAATAGTTCATAAAAAATCCAATAAAAAAATAATGATGAAATTCACACAAGATATCCCTAGTTGATCAAAAGTAAAATAAAAGTTTAATATTTTTTATGAATAAAAATACCATAATAATATTATTAAAATATTTTTAATAAAATTAAAATTTTCACATTAAAATTAATTTTTTTTCAAAACTTAAAAAAATATTTCAGAACAATTTTATTTGAAAATTACATTTTAAAACATTTATAATTATCTTTAGAAAATTTATTAGTCATTATATCATAAAATTATGTTCATGTAGTATATGGTAAAACAATGATTCATTTTACATTTGAGGTAAAATCTAAATGGGAATTGTTTTGAAAATAAAATGAAGATTTGTTTAATTATTTTCTTGAAAAAATAAAGCATGGGAAAAATATATTTAATAAATAATTTAAATAATTTTACAATCATTTTTCATATTTTTTTAAAAAATACAGTTTTGGAAGATAACTTTTTTTGATCTAAGAGAGAAATGATGTGGGATTTTCTATAAAATATTTCTCAATAATTTAAGTAAAACGGTGATAAAAATAATAATATTACTCAAAAAAGTTCATTAATAAATATATTAGGATAAAATAGATTTATTTTATTATAGAAATATAAAATAATTCCCCCATGGGATAATTAAACATGAAAAGTCCATGATAATAATGGGGTTGTAAAATAAAATCTTACCACTTTGGTAACTATTTAACCATAAGACCAATGAAAAAAATAATATAAAATGAAGCTATAAATTCCATGGTGATAAATTGAGCCAAGATATAACATAACAAAAGGATTATTATATATACCCTTAAAGAAACAAGTGGTGAATATGGCGTATGTCTCATGAATGAAAATGTGAGATGAGAAACCCTTAACTCAGGTTCGAATTACTTCATATGTTTATAAACCTCATTTATAATAAATATATGTTTATTTGAGCTATTATAAAGAAAAATAATAATATATCTCATTCCATATATGATTTACATAATACCTTTTATCACCCATTTATAAGAAATATTTTTTTAAAATCACTGTTTTGGGTGATAATTGCTTCGCTTTTCATGTATGTTTTTTTCTGTAATTTTGGTCATTTTAATTTTATCATGTTAAAACCATATAAATAATTTAAACCATGGAATAAATATAATATATATTCATTATAAATATTTATTTATCATAATATATAAAATATAAAGAGAGAAAATGGATTACACCATTCATAAAGATGGTAGGTCATACATACACATGAATGTTGATTACATTTTTAATGAAGGATTAATAAAAAGGAAAATAAAAATAATTTTACATCTGAATAATAATAAATATTATATATATATCATTCATATTAATAAAATAAATATTTCTTTTCCTCCATGTATAAATAAAATAAAAAAACATTTCACATTGCTATGTGGAGGTGGAAGTCCACACAAACGCATGAGGGACATTATTATTTTCCAACAAATTGGAATGTAAGAAGTTAGATGTGATATTATATTTAAAAAATATTGAAAAGAATATAAATATCAAATTTACTAATTAAATTAAATTTTAATATCTTTCATGAAAATCATATGTGAAAAACAATCAGATCGCTTTGTGAGGCAATAATCCTCCTTACACATGAGGAACATTATCATATACCCCACAGAATGGAATGTAAGATGATATATGTGAAATATTTATTCCAATATTATAATATTGATACCAAAAAATATAAATATGTTCAATCCATTATTATATATATCCTTTAAATGGGGTGATGGAAGACGAATTATAACAGCTTGTGAGGCGGTTGTCCACCGTACACATGATTAATTGTATAATTTCCCATTTGATAGAAGTGGAGATGGATCTATGTTATGAAATAATAATAATAATATATATTTATATTTTATATGTTGGTGTAATTATAATATATTATTTTAATATAGTGTTAAGGGGTACGAAAAATAAATAAAAGAAAATATGCACTTTTAAGAATTTTAACTCTTCTTCGGATAATGTCTTTAGGTTTATACAATAATCCTTTTTAGAAGTGATTAATAAAACATTAATGACTATAGTATGTGTTTATGTAAGTATGTAATATATTTAGAGAATCATTAGATTAAACAAAGTTTTTTTATGTGTGATGAGAGAAACTTAGTGGGTAGACTTCTAAATGTGGGGGAGAGGACATATATGGGATTTCTGGAATGATTAATTGATTACCACATTTTTTACATGAAAAAAGCCTAAGAAATGGGTCATTACTAATAATTAGATATTATAGGGATGGAATATGGAAAATGAATATTCGTTGGACAATTTTATTATCATTTTATCGCTTATCTTCTTAGTTTAACAAATAAGAAAACCCATTTTTACCCTAACTACTGTCATTAATTAGTATTTATTTCACTATTAATTATGGTTAAAAATAAATATTACGTTATTATATAATATATATTAGTATAATTTCAATTATGTAATCCATTTTGTAAAATTCAATTCACATAACAGTAAGCATTAAATTTAAAACTAAACTGCCAATATGACAAAAGAGTGGAATTACAAATAAAAAATTCTCATAAGTGTAGAATGTTTTATTATAAAAATCCAGTATGGAATTGATTACATTGACCAAAATCATTTAAATTGGAATATAATTTTAAAAATTAAAATTGTAACCAATTTAAATTATAATTAATCTATGTAAATAATTTAATCCAAAAGGACATTATTAATAAATATCAATATATTTCACTATTCATTAAGACATTTATATTTTTAGAAAAAATCTAAAAAAGACAATCGAAGAAAATTTTTAAATCAATATTTAAAAATTAATATTTTTTTTAAAATAAAATTTCTAAAACTGAAAATATTTATTTAAAATTATTTTCACAATGTGTCAATAACCCACCTTTTTGAAATATACAGTTTTTTTCAAAAAATATTTGTTTTCATTCAAATGTTACCAATTTTATTTCTAATAAATATATTACTCTGTAATTTATTTTATAAATGTGTAAAAAATATAAATTTTATAAGTAATTTTTTAGTATCCATACTCACCTTTATAATGTCTAGGTTATAATGATCATGTTAAAATAATAATATTTTAATAATGTATCAAATTTTATTAAAACCTAGTCTTGCAAGAATTACAAGCTATTAAAGAGATTAAATTTATTTAAAAATTAAATGATTCATTAACTCTCATGGTATTAAATTATCTTAAAATATTTTATTATGTCATAGATGTCATCAAACAAGATATATATCTTTTAAAATCATAGGGTGATAATGTTTATCTAATTAACTTACGGATATTATCGATAGTTACCAATTGAATTTCATCAGGTTCCGGCGAAAAATTATTTTTTTGAGTAATGGATAAGAACCATTTTAAAAAGTATACAATAATATATACCCTATTTTTTATGTTCAAGAATACTCATTCACTTGTTTCCTTGGTACATACATATAAAGACATTAAGCCTTTCCAAGAATCTTTGTTAAACTAATTATCACTTTTCCTATGTTTGCTAATTTTGATAATACTAAACACTTACATTATTTAACTATATAGATATTTATACCCATAAAAAAGTAACATAACTTATATCCTTTTCTAAGAAATAGTTAACAAAAAAATCATGTATAAAAAATAAAGTTATGAGTTCATTTTTATGGGAAGATTTTCATTCAAATAAAACACTAGAAATAAAATTCACTTCCCATCTATATGTATGTAAATAAAATATCAATTTTCATTATTTAATAATTCATAATCTTTTATTACATCATTAATGTCAATGTTTTAACTCTGAGAGACTTATTTAAATCCATAACAAAAACATTTGATTAATCAAAACACATGAGTTATAAAATATATTATTATTTAAATATCTTACCACTAAGACGAATAATTTTAACATCCATTTCATATATCTCTTGATTATAATATATTACTAATATAATGTTAATATGAATGGAATTTATCATAACTACCAGTGGAAAAGTATTATTTATAGTTAATATCATTAATTTTTTATAAACATTTATTAATAGAGGCTCAATACAGGACTATGAATATATGTGTTCCGATTTCTCCTAGGATATGTGTTAAATTAGATTTTCTGAATCCCCTAGTGGAGTTCATGTGGGTTGGTATAGGTGAAGTATTCTATTAAAAGTAGCCAATAATTTTTGAAACATGGTGTGGTTTATATACTATGTTCAAGAAATTGGGGCATAATATGAAGTTTTGCACGAATGGGAAGTGGTTACCGAAGGATTCAAATATGGGTACTAAGAAGATGATCTTGGTTCCAGGAGAGGTATTAGTTAACGGTGGCAGTCATTTCGTGGCCGAATCCGGTGGAACAATTATAGGTTGTGAGTTAGCTGACTCTGATCATCCTCACAACCAAGATGCTGGGAAGAAGGTCATGCAGGAGGATATTGAGGAGGTTTCCAATCATGGAAAGTACACACCTAAGTGTCCTAAAATTTCTAACATTCTTAGTAGGTTAAAACATGATTTTAGGGTGGGGAGTTCTATAGGTGATCTGGCGATTCATTGTGATGTGGCGACTTCGGGTGATGGCACTGATGGAGGGCCTCAGTTGAGTGAATTGGTACATATTATTTTTCTAATTCTTGTGAGGATATACATTTAGAGTTTGAGGGAGTTTACAAGAATCATGTTGATGGTTTACATGCAGAGGATGTATAGTCAGGGGAAGGTACTACTGTTGGAGGACATATTGATGCCTCTAAGGATTCAATCAGATCAGTCCCTAGAAGGGATTTGTATGATATTGATCTCAGAAACCAGTTTGATGGTTTTCCGAATGAGTACCTAGTGCTGGACGTTGAAATCATTCACAACAGTCATCAAATATATGAGCAGCAGGCACCGAGGAACACAAACAATTATGGTAATATTAGGGGCATCCATAATGATCACACATATTACTCATTTTTTTCACCTCCCATGGAGACACATTCAACTAATAAATTAAATTCCAAATATAGGGAAAATGACTTTCTTGATCAACTCTTAGAATTAATTATGAGTTCGGATAAAGAATCAGTTGAATGGGTTTTACATCAGAATACTACTAAAGAAGAAACTGCTAGAGCAATAGGGATACCATTGAGGTTGGATCACAATGAGGAGAATTATAAATAGATTGAGAAACAAGACTAGATTTTAGTAGGGGGATTCCACAAAGGGATTATCATCTTTTAGGAGAACATTCAGACTTTGGAAAAAGTAATGTATATACCTGAGGATCTCTTAATGGATGAACCAGAAACTCAGGTACGTAATATATCCTTGAAATTATTTAGGGACCTAAAATCTGATTGTGTTAAATTGTCTTTTCACATTTCAGTTATTTCATTTTTTGTCCAATCCCATGTTTTTCCACATTTAACTAAAAAGTGTTTTAATAATAAAAATTTAATTTTCAGTCAGTCATTCCACTTATTGTGTCTCATAAGCTATCACATATAAAACATTATTTGGTGTGAAAGTATTATCTTGGAAATAATAAAAACATAATGCAATAAGAAGATATATCCAACTCATCATTTATTCAATAATTCCTAATAATGATTAAATTTTTCATTGATACTCACCAATCCATTGTGGTGTTTTGGGACAAGTGATTTTTGAAAAAAATTATTACTCTATGAAATGTTTATAAAAGTACCATATTGAATATTTACCACCTCAATATGATCAATGTATATTAATAATAATTCCTAATTGGTTATGTATTTAGTTTTATAATTGAATAAATATTTAAATGCTTCTAAACATATGCCGCATTAAAAACATATAACCATTCCAACATAATTCAATTTTAAATTTTAAAAAATATACTGAACCACCATCAATTTTTGTGTTCATTTGGCCACATAAATCATTATTTATTAAGAATAATAACATAAATATATATCTACTTTGGAAGAATAAATGAGACAAAGATTTTATACATAACATCTTTAGTCTATATCATAGTATAAGATATTTATTTGTTATATAGTACTACATATAATAACCCATGACATGTCTTATAATATGGAATATGGATATTGTAAGTTATGGAATGTTTATACCACACCACTACATTGACCAATTGTATTGTACATAATGGATATATCATTTAAACATGATTTGATGAATCATACTATATGATTCACATGATCATTTATAATTTATAATGATAGATTATTTTTAATTATTAAAAATCAATTTATCTTCCACCCATGCTATTATAATTCATAAATATTTCATATGTTGAAACATTTTAGAAAATTAATTGGGTGTTTAATGGATAAACACATTAACTAGGGGTTATATGTGTCGTTACTGCACTCATTACTCAATGTTTATGTAATGTTTTAGTAAATTAATGGATGGATTCCATAGTTTCACCAAGGTATATATAAATTGTCTGAAGGGTATGAAAATAGTGTTGAAGTTTCCTACAGATTCAACTAATACTACATTTTCTTTATCCTTATTCATTTGACTTGAGATATACTAATATATAATAGTGTGGAAAAGAATCCCACCCAAATGTTAGGTGATTCAAGACAACCTATGGATACACTATAGAAAAATAAGTCCTTTAGCCTCTTCGAAGGGATATCCATCAAATTTATGGTTGAAGATAAACGGAGTATCCATATTTTATTTAAGGTTCACACAAAATTTATTTATTTTTTTTCTACATGGTTTCAATTTAATATTATATTGATATTGGTTTAAGGGTTTCTTTATGTCACTCATTTCCTAAATAATTTAAATTAAATCCTAATAAATCCTTCAGTGATATAAGAGCTTTCCATGAATTAAATAATTCATGATGTCATGTTTAAAATGAATAAATAACGGATATAATATTGGATATCATAAGATGTTATCTAGTTTTTCTCTTAATAAATTTATATTGAAATTATTAATATAAAATTTGATACATTTTATTGATATATGAAAAGTTTTATGATACATTAATTTTGAATAGGAAATATGACCAAAATGTCAAATATATTATCTCATAGCTTAAAAATAATTTAAATCCTTTGGATCTTGATATATTTTAATGTACGATATAGATAATTGTACTCAATGATGGTGTGGATTGCCTTGGTTGAAAATTTGGTACCATTCGTCTAAGATATATCTACAAATTTCATTGAATAAAATTATTAATCCTCAAGGCCCCCACCCGGAATTATGATATATAATGACATAATAAAATATAATAGATGATGCCTTTGTTAATTATTATTGGCCATGAAATTCCAATCGTAATATGAGATATAGATTGAAATGTATTATATATTATGTTTGTTTGAACTAAAAAATTAATATCATTTAATTTTATGATGAATCTATGACATGGACCTCATTCAGACAGTAAAATCCATGTTTGGGTAGAAAATTATCTCCACACATAAATAAAAAAGAGAGAGGAATTTCATTTCTATCTAATTTCTCACACATCGAGGAATGTCAATTCCTAAAAAACATTTCCAAGTCTGGTTATGTAGTAGTGATAACCTCTCTTAGGGATTAGGCCATTGATTTCACACATTTTTTATGATAATGGAATTATTGGTATAAAATAATTTTTTTATGAGCTGTCCGTGATTTTTTTTCATTTTAAAATACCTTTTACAAGGGAACCCAACATCTAGTGGAATAATTATTTTTTCGAAATTTTATTTTAATTCTCATGGATACAAAATGGAATTATTGATCAAAATTTATCTCCATTTAAAGATTGATTTAACTTTATCAAGAATTAAAATTGAAAAAATGAATATTTTAAAAAAGAAACTTGATTCTTTATGAATAATCCAATCAATCATGATGAAATCCTTTGCATAAAATCCCATCATCTGTGAAGTAATGCATTTCAACTTAAAGAATTACATTATTTTTAAAGCACCCTTTTATAAAGCAACTCATTTATCCTGAGGCACAATCATGAAACACTCCATATGTTCTTGATATAATAGTACATGGTGTGAGCTCCTTTGACTTATGGTGGCTATGCAGAAATAAATTATGACCACTTCACCACTTCACAAAGCCTTCAATATTTTCTATGCAAAGGTTTTTATTTCTAGGTAATCACATAGTATCATATAGAATAATTTCATTATGAGGTTGAATAATTGATTCCATAATTAGATATGTATTTTATTTGTGGTAACACATGTCCAATGTCATCACATACCCCTATGTGACTTCCCATTTAAGAAGGTTCTTAGTAATGATTGTCTATATGAACACACACTTTGAGGGAGTGATGACACTCTTTGATGGATCCATAGTGGAAGAAAAGTCTTTGATAAACCACATAAAAATTCCAAAATATTTAATTATAGAGAGGGCATGGAATTCATGATGAAATATTATGAATGCCTCATTTTAAAATAACATCATGAGAAAAACTCATGAAGTCCATTCATGAAGTAAAACACACAGATACCCAAACACACGACCCCCTTCATAGAAAATCATATGAGGTCACCCGCTTCCTGGATTCCCCCTTAACTAATGCCACATTAGTGGGTTCCCATTCATTTATTCCTATATATGGACACCACCCCATACACATAAATTCATATATGAGGATATATTCATGAATGACACATACCCAAATTTTTCATTGTGGGCATTCATGAAGAACCATTTATAAAAAAAATATCCTTAACATATATGATGAAATGAGTATTCCCAACATATATTGGGGCCTCATTACAACTATCTATATCATGTGGGATCCACCCTTACATCCCCACTCATGATTAATGATGGGATAAATCCCAGGATTTCGGCCTCACACCTTTAAATGTACAACTGGACCCTATTTAAAAAATTAGAGTTATGTTATGAGCTTTTTAATCTGAGTCAAATAGGATTTGGGTTATGAATCCTCTAATATACCCATTATAACCAAAAAAACCATGAGTTGAGATACTCTTCTTGGTCCCTTTATATTTTTTGAGTTTAGATACCCCTCTTGGATTCCTCATTGTTGGTATTGCCCCTATAACTCCAACAATGATTCAAATCACACCGTATATGGTCCTCCTCCAAGGTGTATGATCTGATACCCAATTTTCACCAATGATAGTTACTAGGATAGAAACCCAATGGTAATAATAGAATATAATTCTCACTCAATTCACTGGTGTTCACTCTCATGAAATATAATTGATCTTCTATTATCTATTCTTTCTTACACCGATCATAGCACACATGTTAATAGAGGTTTTATTTGATCATTGTATTAGTATAATTGAGAAACAATACCATTAAAAGAGGATAAAACATAGCTCTACATTAATGAATCTAAAAAACACAACAAATATCCTTACTATATAAAATTAAACAATATATTTTAGTCCTATCATATGACCGTAAACTATGAAACTCGAACTACATAGGGTTTAACATTTGTTAAATGGGATATATAGTATGCCTCACTAAGGTTCAATTCCAACATCATAAAATTTATCATTCCATACATGATGATATTATGATTTATAATGTGATAGGAATAATATAATTCATTGATTCAAGAAACTCCAATTTGTATCCTCAAATGAAACTTCAGTTGTGAGACTCTTCTTTTTCACCTATATGGGCTTTCAACTAGGTATAACTCCAATCTCTCAAGTCTTCCTTCATCATCTATTCACCAAAATACAAGAGGGTATAAAACCATACATTATACATGTAATAGGTGTAATACCCATCTATATCATCTTCCATCCTTATCGAGTTACCAATATACTTGAGGGACGAAATTCATATACGTGACTCCTCTATGGTGTATTCCATAACCATAAAATCGCATATTTAGTTACTAATAAATATCATAAAATTGAAATGAGATCTCATATGTAAGTGCCATAAAACTCATTGATAAAAACTATTTTCCTTGTCATCCATTCCATGGAACATTAAACTATATGGAATTGGTCCTTATCACATGACCATAAAAGGTAAAAAGTTTAACAACCACAAAACCATTATATTGGATCCAATTTCTTATTTATTACATTGGCATAATATACAAGGAATCACATATTGATGAACCAAATAGCCTAGATGTATTTGTAAACTAGATACATACTTGAATCTTTCCTTACGTTTGAAAACACAAATTATAATACAATTTTTTTCTCAAGAATATCATTATTACCAACAGAATATCCTATAATATCAGTCATAGTACACTTCATGGATTACAAATAATGGAAAAAATGGGTGAGCTAACAATTTTTGTAGGGGTTAAGTATAACAGAATCTATCATGAAACAACCAGAAAAATAATAATGTAAATTAAAATAACTGAGTACAAATTAGATTTAATCAGTAAATAGATAATGAAATACATCCATAGATAATATAATTATGAAAATATCATGGATAATAAAATGAGTCAAAATCAACATGTAAATAAAATAAATAAAAACCAATTACATTTAATCAATAAAATGAGAATGAAATTTAGATATAGATAATATCATTGTGAAAATATTAAGAATAATCAATATTTTAAGGAAAATAATTCAAAACACATGGCATTTAATCAATAAAAATATAATGAAAAGAATCTGGAGATATTTTCATGGATAATTTTATCTAAATTCTTAATAAAGGTAATGATTAATTATTTAACATCACGATTTAAAAAATTAGGATACCTTTACCTGAAAGACCACTCACACAAAAACATTTAAAATTAAGATAAACAACAATATAATTTTAGATTTTTTAATTTTTCTCATGAGAACTAAACATGCATCACAAGGCTATATAATTATGAGCCCCATCTATCACTAAAAATCCATATAATTCCTCATATATCAAATAGTAGACATAATTCATGAATAATATGCCTTATCATCAAATATACATTTTGAGTAAAGAATATAGATTTACCAATATTTTTCCAAGATAAAAAATATATCTTAATGTAGAAAAAAGTATCTAAAGATGATATATGGATTATGAAATTAACATATCTATGATAAATAATATAGATATTTAGGGTAAATTTAATATACAACGATAACATGAAAGAAAACTTTTAAAGGTAAATTAAATAACTAAAAAGTAACCAAGAAATTGAATATCAATACTGTATATAGAAAAATTGAACAAGAAAAATTCATAGAATGAATAGGTATGGTATCAATACAATATATCCCATGTGGAGAATAAGTATAATATGGGGTTTTTAATTGATTATTTGAAATACCAAAAAAAAAGATAATTAAAAAAATATTATAGAAAATATAAGATTCATTTAGAAAATAACATTTCTAAACATCACAAAAATTATTGAAAATAATTTTCATTGAAAATAACAATTGAAACATATAAAATAATCTTTAAAACATTTTAGTTGTTATGATATCTAGTTATTCAATTTATTTCATACACGTTAAAAAAGGATTAAATTTAATTTTTTTGGTAAAATTTAAACATACACTATTTTGAAAATGACATGAATATCTATTTTTTTATTTTTAATAGAAAAAAATCTAAAAAAATATTTCATAAATAATTTGGAAAAGATAAGAAAAATTGAATTTTTTTTTATAAAATAGGATTTTGGTAGAAAACTGATTTCTGAATGAAGAGAGAAATGAAGTTGGATTTTGTTAAAAATAATTTGTATATTCTTTTAAGTTCAAAGAGTGTAATGGACTATGTGGATCAAATATAAATCCACATAAAAAAAGTGGAAAAAACAAAATATAATCAAAATGTGTCATGTACATAATAATAAAATAACAATGACAACAAATGGGGAATATGACCCAATGAAGAGATATTGAGTAAGAAATACAATACAAATTGGTAAATTTTATGTCAAAACCCACTTCAATAAATTATTTCAAACTAGATAATAAAGTACTGGGAATTATTAATGAATCGGGATATTACCTGTTAAATGGGATGTATGTACACTATAAAAAATATATTAAGTGAATAATATTATAGTATGCCTCAATGAAGATAAATTGATATGAAGTCCTTTACCTTACACTTATGTTATGTTTAATGTGATTTAAACTACATTATATTGGTTTTAATCATGTTAAAAACTTATAATAAAACCATATTAATAATTATACTTTCATATATGATACTTTTATAACATATTATCACTCTTTCATTAATAATATTTCATTAGTTTCGTTGTTTTGGGTGTTAATTTCCTTTATTTCTAATTCTTGTTTATTCATGACAGTTCCACTTCTTATGAATATTATATAGTTTAATAATCTTTAAAATAATAAATATGATATAATTTTCATTTTAATTTATTTCATTTATAATTTTAATACCAATCACAAAATATGGTTATTATAAATGGAGTATGTTATGATCATAGAAACAGTAGGTCGTACAAACCCACGAGTAAAGGTTCTATTTTTCTACTATCATTATGGAAAGTAGGTAAGTAATATTTTTTCATTCTACAATGATCATAATATCAATTTATTTTATTAAATATATTTACACAAATAATCCATTTAGTTTTTTTGATGAGAAGAGAGTCAAATTGCTTTATGAAGTCGATAGTCCACACGTACATGAATGATGTTATCATCTATAATTTAGTGAAAAGGTAAAATTTTAAATGATATATTAATTTTTTGAATTATAAATATTTATTTAATATCATAATTAATTCATGTATATAACATATATTTATATAATTTATCTTTATTACCATCCATTTAAATCATTAATTAAAAATGAATCACATCACTTCGTGAGGTGATAGTTTAACGTACACAAGAGAGATGTTATCATATCCCCTATGGAATAAAAATTTAAATGTATAATGTGTTATAATAAATTAATAGGTATAATAATGTAACAAATATCATATATATACTTTCAATACTTCATCACAATTAACCATGAGGGGGGATAATTTAAAATTGAATGACATCGGTTCGCGAGGCGGTAGTTCACCATACACACAATTGATTATTTTATAACAAATTTGATTGATATGGGGATTTTTGTAAGTCATTATATGAGAATATAAACATACCACTATTTTTAATATACAAAGATTTTTATATCTTCATTTTTTTAATAATAAATTAATGTGTTTAAGGAAGAAATTTAATAAAAAATCTCGAAGAAGAATGTAACCTCTTTATTGGGTAACCTCCATAGGTTTGCACCAAAATTAATTCATGGATGGATTTATGAAAACAAAAGTCATATAAGATTATATCAAAGAATTTATGAAGTTGTTTTTAATGTTATTGTCTGAAAAAATGGGTTTATAATGTAATAGAGAGAGGAGAGGTGGTGGCCTTTTATAAGTGAGGTGAGTTGGACACCTGTAAGTTTTTAAAATAAAAATGTGTACTCAAATAGTTTACATTAAAAAAGGGTACAAAAATGATTATTATTGAGAATTATAAATGTGAAGGTCTAAATATGGAAATAAAATATATTTTGTACAATTTTTTATCTCATTTTAACAACTATATATTTTTATTTAACCCCCCACAAATCCATTTGTACCTTAACCATAGTAAATAATTTTTACTGTCTGCAATATTTATTTTGGTTAAAAAAAACTTCAAATTATTATATAAAGTATATTATGATGATTCCAAAAATTTAATATATTTTTCTAAACTAAATTCAAAGAGATGTAAATATTTAATTCAAAATTAATGTTGCAGACACGATGAGAATGTGTGTTTTCAAAGAAAAAATGTACAATTGTTTTAAAAATACTATATCATAATTCAATATGAAATTTTTTAAAATTACATAAATAATATATATATATATATATATATAATTGGAATAATATAACATTAAAATTGATTCAAAATTTTATTTTTCTTCATTTATAATAAAAAGGGATAGAAATTTTCCATTCAAAATTCTGTATTTTCTCTATTTATAGAAAAATGAAACATCTTAAAAAATATCAAAAATAAACCCTAAAATAATTTTGATATTATGATTTTAAAAATGAATTTCATTTTATCAAATATTTTTTCTAAAATTATAATTTTTTTTAAAAAATTATCTATGTAGTGAGTGGTTAAACCATCATTAAGAAAAAAATTACGTTTTTCATAAAACATTATTTTTTTCAATAGAATGATTCTTATTTTAGTTCTAATAAATTTATAGAAATTATTTTATTAAATTAGTTATTAATATTCATAACCAAAATTTTATTTTTTATGATATAATGGAATACTATATTACCATTCACATTGACATAGGGGTGCTTGTCTCATAAGCTATCGAAGAGATTAAATTTTGAATAAATATATTTCCTGGGTTGCTTAAGTTCAATGTTAAATGTCACATTCACTACCAAATACAATGTTATTTTTCATAGTTTCATGGTCTTACATTCTTCCCTACTGAAATATATTTAATCCTTGCAATTTAAACTTGATATCAGTAATCAATGGTTTGATATTTAGAAGACATTTTATAGAAACCTCACATCATAAAAAGTGATAATAAAAAATACACTAAATAAGATAGAAAGGGAAGTAAAAAAGTCATAATAAATAAAATATAAAAAGGTTTTGATTATAATAATATTGGAATAATGTAAGATATGTACATGGAATAAATGAGTAAATAATTATAGAGAATGATATAGGTCATTAATAATAAGAATTTGAATGATCAAGGAAAAGTTATAGACCATAAAACCATAAATCTGTTAAGATTCAAAATACTGTCTGATTCATCAGACATGAATTAAATAGTTTATTTTTTTCGAGATCGAGTTCTTAATTTTGATTACTTGTTTATTATATTATAATATAAGGAAATATACATACTTAATATGTTTATATTTCTTATGAATAATTTCATCCTTCTATTTTACTTAAATAAATTTTCAATTTATCATTTACTCTATTAAATGAATTTCAAAAAGTGATTTTTTTATTCCTACATTACTAAAATTAACATTTAATTCTTATTAATTTCCATAATAGAATCATAATTTAGTCCTTCTATATCTAGTTATTTTTATCTATAAATTGTTAGAACATGTTATCCAATATGCATAAATATTCATATTGTGAAGAAATACATAAATCTCTAAAACCTCATCCAAAGGTCAACATAAACCATTTTATAAATGTTTAAACTTTTATACCTAAAAAATATTAATAACCAAAACATTTGAAAGGTGGCCACTCACTTTCTAAAACTGAACTTATCATTAATCCCCCAAACAACATGATGTATCTCTTAATTATCACATACCAAAAATGTGAATACCTTGGTCATGTATTATCTTGAAACATGGTAATAACTTGAATTAAAAAAACATTATTCAAAACCTAAATGTTTACTTATTACTTGTATAAAACTCATATTATTGTATATATTCATCAAATATTAAAATGATATAAACACCATTAATGACAGCATAAACCACATTGTCACCAAATAATTAATATTGTCCAAGGTAGTGATTACTATCCAATTTAAATTATATATACAAACAATCCTTTAATCCCAACATAATTATCTAAACCTCAGGAACATATTAAGGGTTATATATAAGTCAATAATGTTTTTAACAAGAAGTTAAACTTTCAACTGGAACAATTTTTTTCATTTTCTGTACCATTCAACATTTTCATTCAAATACCTAACGAAAATGTAATACATTACAATAATTACACATTTCATAATTCTTATAATAAATATTTCATTGATAAAATACTCAAATTAAATAATTCATGAATAAAAACATGAGAACATTAACTATTTTCATTCATCTATGGGAATAAAAAAATATTTACCATGATCATTTAGCTTCTTTTTGGATAAATTCATTCGACTCTTGAGGAATTCATTTGTTTAGTTCCCCATATCCATAACATTGAAGAATTAAATATTGTAAACATTTCTCTTTCCCTTATAATCTTGAGCATGGTGGAATTTCTAGCTAAAATTGTATAAAACACTAATACCTTTAAAGATGTACTAGGGATTTTATTTCTGTATTTATCATATGTGTGAAAATATTTCATTACCTTCTTCCCCATATATATTTTTTCTTTATTATACCATTCATCTTTAGATTCCGTTCAAGGACACAGTTATTAGATAATTATTTCTCTATCTCCAAATAACATTATATCTTGTAATATTATGATGAGGTTGTTTATGATACTAGTTTCCTTGAAAATATTTCATTAAACCCATCCATTAAATAATCATTATTAATATTTGTATTACGTGATTTGATGTGGTTACCATTACTTCTAATAGTTTCCATTTATGAATAATGAAATACACTAGATATGATCATATAATTACAACTCATAGTGTATAATCCCAAAACTAGAGAAATATATAACATAAATTGAAAAAATTATACAGAGATAATATCATAATTATAAAAATGGTTTTTGTGTGATATTTTTATTTTTAACACCTCCATAATGGTTAATAAAGAAAATGAGATATATCCTAAGTGTATCACATGAGAATGTCAAACAATGTGTGTACTTAGGTCCATTTCCATGCACTAAGTGACTACCAGGGCAATCCTAATGCACTATTTTTATAGTTATTACCCCTAGGAACCTTTTTTTGAGATCCACGTCTACTTTTATTATGCAGAAAAGGATGTATTGATAGGAAAAACCATATAAAAGCTTTTATTACAAAACTTTAGGATGTTCTTTTATACTTATCCTCAAATTATATCATAGGGTTTCATTTAAAATTCCATTTTTTCCTCAATATAGTTCTCAATGTTTCTACTAACCCTCCCTCTAATACCAACTATAGCAACCCAATATCCCAGAGTCGATCTATGGTTTATTACATTAGCATAAGATAGAAGGTATCACATCCTGAAGGACTAGATATTTTAGTTGTCTTGGTATACTAGATTCATAGTTTAGTCTTGAATTATATTTGAAAACCAAAATATTAATATAATTTTTTTTCAATAATATCATTAGTCCATATGTTATATCCTTTCATATCAGTCATAGCACACCTCATGTATTACTAGGAAGGGAAAAAATACGGGAGAGATCCATTGCTATTTAAGCATTATGTATAGTGGAATCTATCCTGAATCAATAAGAAAAATAAATATATAAAGGCAAATAAATCAACACACTGGAAATTTAATCCTCAAACTAAGAAAGAAATGCATCCATATATAATATCATTGTGAAAATATCATCGATAATAAGATAATTAATAATAAATATAGAAGGGTAAATAGCTGAAATAATATTCCATTTACTCAATAAATATAGATTTAAATCCATCCAGAGATAATATCATTGTAAAAATATCATTGATAATGTGATAAGGCATAATAAAAATGGAATGTTAAATAACAGATAACACATGACATTTAATCAATAAAAAAATAATTAAATGCATCCTAAGTTAATATAATTATAAAAATCTCATGGATAATAATAACTAAATTCTTAATTTAGGTAATTTTTAATTTTTATTATGTCATGATATAAAGAATTATGATACCTCTACCATAAACACCATTCATATTTTAGTTTAAAAATATAGGTCAAACCCCATTTAATGATAGATTACAGATTTATCAATATTTCCCAAGATAAAAAATTAAATTTCAACGTATTACACCATATTAAAAAAATGATATATTGTATAAGAAATAATAATATTCAGGATCAGTACTATGTATATTTAGTTGAAATTTAATGTCTAATGATCATAATAAAATTAACATTTTAAGGAAAAAATGACTAAAAATGATTCATGAAAGAGAATGTAAATATATTACTTGGTAAAAATGATCATAAATCAACCATAAAATGAAAAATTATAGATAAAACCAATATATCCCATGTAGAACATATGTATAATACAATTATTTTGTTAATTAATATTAATAATATGAAAATACCATTAAAACATTTCGAAGGAAAATATCCTTTTCGTTATGAAGATACACTTTTAAAACTAAAAAATTGCATTTTGAAAATAATTTTCATCTAAAATAAAATTTAAAAATTATTAATTAATTTTTAATAAATTTTAGTAGTTATAATCTAAATAAATTAAGTTTATGTGGTACAATTGGAAGCCAATATTTCTTTTCCATTTCAGTAACATCCAAATTGTAATATTTTTGAAAATGACATGAATATTGTATGAATTTTTTTAAAAAATTGAATAAAAATGAATTTAATAAGTTATTTTTAAATGTTTCTAATAGATTTTTGAATTTTTTTTTTATAAATCATGGTTATGGTAGAAAATATATTTCCAACCAAAAATGAGAAATGAAGTAAAATATTCTTAACAAAAATTCCTCATTATTTAATGTATGAAAGTGTAGAAAAACGATTCTATTATTCTAAAATTTAATGAATATAATAGAAAAATAAAATTAAATGGGATTATTTCAAAAGTATCAAATAATTTACCTCAACTAAAATTCATGAATAAAAATTCTTTATTATAGTGTGATTGTAAAATAAACCCTTATAATGATCATTACGTTGAAGCGAGAGGAAACCGATAATTAAATTATGTTTTTGAAATTTAAATACTCATTAAAAGTATAAATAAAACAAAATATAGTCAAAATTAATTACACTTATAATAATATAATATTAAAGACAAAGAATGAGTAATATTACCTAATTAAGTTAAATTGAGTTCTGAAATTATTTACCACATAGTACCCATTCATTAATATCATTCACTATTTCCATTGTTTCAGGTCTTAATGGCCCTATTTTGTTTTCATTGATTTGTAATGAAGGTTCCAATTCTTGTCAAAATTTTAAAGTTTCATCATATAAAAAATTATTATCATTGTATAAATATAGTATTTATATAATTTTTATGCTTTTATGACCAATCATTAAGGATCGTTTTGTGAAATTAATTATGCAATGATCATGAAGATAGTAGGAAATACGTTTGCATCAGTAACATTTTCATTTTTCAATGATCATTATAGAAAGTAGGTGAGAAATATTTAATCTTTATAGAATGATCATAATATCGTACTATTTAATTAAATATACATATATATATATATATATATATCATCCATGTGATGGGGTGATAAAAAGAGTGTCGCATCAATTGGTGTAGGAAGTATTCCACACATACACGAATGATGTTATCGAAAATCATTGAGTGAAATGTTAAGAAATAAAATGGTATATTATATTTAATGAATGGTATATATTTCATTAATATCATATTTATTTCATTTATATCACATAAATTCATTAACTCTTTCTTTATTACCTTCCATGTAATGTGTTGGTGAAAAAAAAACTCACATCGCTTCATGAGGTGGTAGTCCACCGTACACCCATGTGACATTATCAAATCCCATATAGAATGTAAATTAAAAGGATATATATATATACAATATAATGAAAAAAATGTAAAATTATGTTCTAAATATCATATATATACTTTATATAAATCATAATACCAAACAATGATTGGTGGTAAAGAAAAAACTAATGATATTGGTTCGCATGTTGGAAATCCACAATACACAATAATGATGATTTTGTAATCCGTTTATTGGAATAAGAGATGATTGTAGGTATTGATCTTAGCAAAAAAAATATGTATATACAAGGTACTTATTATATTATATCATCATGTTTTAATAATAATTTAATGAGTTAGAGGAAGAAATAAAATAAAAATGATCGTTGAAGAACATTACCTCTTCCATGGGTAACCTCCATAGGTTTGCACCAAAATCAACTTTAAGATGGATTTAGGACCAAAATAAGGATTTTAGGACAAAAATAATAATTTTTGGAAGGTTTTTGGTAATGTATTGGGTGTTACAAGATAGTTTGAAGGAGTTAAGAAGAGATTATCAGGGGTGGCCTTTTATATTTAGGGTGAGTGGAAAACTTGTAACTTTTGAAATGAAAAAGGTGTACCCAAAATTTTCACATTCCAAAAATGTCCACAATTAGTTATTATAAATATTAAAAAATTATAAAGTCTATATATGTCCAATAAATATATATTATACATGAATTTAGGTCATTTTGGTTATTATCATTTTAGTTTAAACCAAATTATTTCAATTTTTACCTTAACGTTGGTAAATAATTTTTACTATATTCACAATTAATTTTTTGGCCAAATATTATGTGGAAAGTTTTAGATAATATGAATTATTACCACTAAAAATATTTAATTTTTTTTAGAAATCTGATTCATATAATTTACACTATTTAATTTAAACTTAATCCCCCAGATGTGATGAGAATTTGGGGTTTCAAAAAGAAAATGTTCCAAATTTACAATGTTTACAATGTTTTGATGTGAAAATTCAACATAAAAAATGATTAAGATGGAATAAATTGGATTAATATATATATAATTGAGGTAATTTTACTTTAAAACTAATTAAAAAAATAATTTAACATTATAAATAATTAAACTAAATGGTATTTTACATTAAACATTTTTCTTTTTCGCTATTCATAAAAAATAAATCATTTAAGAAAAATTAAAACATTTCAATCTAAGATAATTTTGTTATAATTATTTAAAAAAACAATTTCATTTTATCAAATAAATTTTAAAAATTAGAGAAATATAATTTTAAATTAGGTATACATCGACTGAGTAAACAATATTTTAGAAAAACAGTTTATCAGAAAACATTTTTTTTCTTATAAATGATTTTTATTTTATTTCTAATCAATAGATAGATATAATTTTTTAATATATTTAGTACTATTAATAACCACATATTTAGCTATTAGTTTATAATTGTAAACTATATTATGGTACACTTTGACTTGGTGTTGTGTGTTCTAAAATATATCAAAGAGATTAAATTTAAAGAAATTTATTTTGTCTGTTGTTTAAGCTCAGTGTTGTGTATCACATACGATATCGAATACAATGTCATAATTTCATAATTTCATGGTGTTACACAACATGTAAAATTTTATGGACCAAAAATATGTGGGGTTTTTTCCCTTCATAAGGATATGTCGCAAAACATCCAAACTACCCTAATGTAATCATTCTACAACCTTGTTCTATGAGTGCTTATCGATAAATTCTCTGGTATAAGAGTACGATCTAAATAGATAAAACATGACTCTATAAGTGACCCATGAGTTTCACTAGGAGATGAATCCCCATAGTCCTCCTGGTTAATGATACCTCATAGGGAAACAAGTGTTTCCTATTTCTTTATACAATCACTTTGAGATGCTATCCATATAGAATAAAACACATACATTCATTATCTTAGTGAAGTGTATGAGGACATATACCATATCTAGAAGACCGCAAAGGAGGTTCCTATGATGGAACAAATTCATAATTATCATTATAAATTGAGTATAACCATTGGTTTATATGAAATTTTTTCTAAGATTTTGCTATCCCTAATCATCTAGACTAAGACATCAACATGGAGATCCTTTTGGGATCATTCAACTACTAGATTTCAAGAAAAGTCCAATATCCATTCCAATACCCACGTCCCTAGGACCCGTCAATGTATCTCTATAATGGACTTCATATTATTTCAAATCACCATTAGAAAAAGGATAAATGCTTCATCATATCCAACATTGGTGAGTGCTACATCCCAGGGGAAACTCCGTCCCACCAGGTTGGGGTAAATGTTACTTCATTGGTCATATATAGTATCATGTATTTCATAGGAACATAACCAAATTACGAATATTCCTTCTAAAAAAATCTATGACACATTAAAAAAGTCTTACATTAGTAAATTTCATCACTATTATAGATACTAGTGTTACAAACATGATACAATAGATGAAGAAAAATGTGTAAGGACATTCACCATCCACCCCCATCTGATAGTAGAGAATATATACTAGAAGAAGAGTATATTTCTCAGATCATCATCATAATAAATGAGTCCAAGATGATAAATACAATGATTCATAGGGGAATAATTACCACTATTTATTGTAGTTATGTTTAATATGATAAGTATTCTTCATCTAAATATCTTCAATATAATGATATTATTAGACACAAAAAGGATTAATTGATCCATCTGGTATAATCGAGATCATACCAATCATCCCATTTTGTTACAACAATGGTTTATTTTTAAAAGTTCTCACCATTAGAGAGACATCACCAACAATTCTGGGAACGTATCCTAAGACAAACATAGGAAGTTGTATACAATGAAGTAATATATAACCTCAGTAATAAAGTATACTTTTTTTAATGCTGATTTGAACTAGTATAACTAGAAAAAATATGAATCCAATGTTGATGGATTAGACTCCTCATCCACCCAACTATATGAATATAACCATTTTGAAATTTGATGGAATGGGAGATCTAGTTTAAAATTTATCCCATGTCCCATTCCATTTTTGAACAAATTTTGGAAATTTGGGATAATAAGAGGCTTCCAAGAATCGATGATATGTGCAGTCTAAGGAAGGACATATCATTGATTGGCACAATATCCTTCTATATAGGTTTATTTCAGGTTATGAAGTTTTATGTTATGTAATTACTCTTTAGGTTTCACTCTACACCAAGGTTAAAGACTGTAGAGACCCTAAAAACGACGTACATGTACATTACATTACTTTTGTGGAATACTTAATACATAACAAAAACAGACACACAAGGACCGTGATAGTTTAGTGTCTTTGGAAACTCAGAATATAAAGTTCTAATCATGTTGAAATATCTTCAACAACTCCCATAAATATCTTCCCAATTTTGTTTCCTTACATAAAACCTTTAATTACATCTTGGGGAAAATAAAACATAAAAAGGGGTGAGCTCAAATGCTCAGTAAGAGTAAACAAAAGAAATATCAAACACATCAAATTCATAAGAACATAACATTTTGGAAATCATACCCTTAAAAAGAGATCATAATTTCATAACATGGGACAAATCCTGGTAGTGAAATGTAATCACAATAATAATAACATAAAACATGGAACTTTGTGGCATACACACATAATCATAGAGAATAATTTCTTAGTAGTCAAGACTCATTTCTAAGACTATCTTAGTGGACAAAGTCCATTTCGGAACCGAGTTCACTCCTCGTTTCTATCCTGTTTCACTGAACCGGTTTAACCTACCGTTCCATACACGTCTATCTCATGAGATATAAAATCATTACCCAATGAATTGGAGGGAGATATAGGTCCCACCAATCTCATAATGATATCATTCTTATGTGTTCCACAAAATCATAAACCATAAATCATAGCATAACCCATGTAATAAAAATGGGATTATTAAACATCATGAAATCATAAAACAATTCATATAAGTTAAAGGAATTCATAAAAATAATTCCATCACAATATAATCAAATCAATGTAATAATAGGGATTGAAACAGAACCCTTTATTATCTTAGATGGAAAATAATTTTGATAAAACACTTGAACTCCATTCTTGAGGAAAATATCTTTTCTACTTCAAAAACATTTTCCTTTCATAACATGTCATAAAATTTTAAACTAAAAGAAGTTTATTAAATATAATCTTGAATACTTTTAAAGGAAGCTTCTTGGAAATAATTTTTTAAAAATTCATTCATGCCATATAAGATTAAAAAAACTTTCTTTTTTTACTTTTGTCAGAAAAGTCAAAAAGTACCTCATATGAAAAATGACAAAACATTCCTTTCATATCTTTTACTAAAAACTCACTGAAGGGTAAATTTGGATTTAAAAAATTGTAGGTGGATGGAAATAATATTACATATTGAGAAAACATGGATGTGGATGATAAAATACACCCCAGTAAATTCAAAAGAATAAACAATCTCAGATAAAAATGAGATTGTGATATTTCCCTTACCTTAGGTCAGATTTCCTTCGTAAGTGTCCGAACCACCTGTATAATGATTTAAATAATTTCATTGACTTATTCCAGAATCATACTCATTGTTATGATATCATATATGGTCATATTCATAGCTTCTTATTAGTAATATTTCATTGTTACTTGTTATTCGGGTGTTTATTTCATTTTGTTCTTATGCGTGTTTTGTCGAATAAATTATTCTTCTTCTTTTAGGTTATAGATACCTCATTTAAAGAATTATATTAGTGTAATATATATCATATTCATTCACTCAATTCATTTATGTAATAATTCTGTAATGAAAATCATGTAGAACGAGTCGCATCACATCGTGGAGACGGTATTCCGTACGTACGCACGAGCGATGATATCATTCCCGTGATCGTGGAATTGTATTGGTGTGTATTTATACTATTTCAGAATCAATATCAGTTTACTATAATCATATATAGTCATTATTTACACCATTATACCCATCCAAGTAAGGTGGTGGTGGAAAATAGATTACACCACGGCGTAGAGACGGTATTCCGTACATACGCACGTGCCGTGATTTCGTTTTTCGTAGGATAGATAGATGGTGAAATAGGGTTGTTTAATACTTATAATAACATTTATTTATATGAGTTATACTGATGTTATTACTTTCTAATGATACAACTAAAGAAGAAGAAGTGGAAGAAGAAATAAAATTGAAAAAATCGGTAACAGAAATTACCGTTTCTTTGAAGCGCCTCTTTGATACCTCCTCTAAGGGAACTGAAATTGGTCTTTGAATAAGACCATGACCTCTAGGATGTCTCTAGGGAAGTGGAGAGAAGAAATGTTCAGGGTTTGGCTGATATTGAAGGCTCAAGGAGGTGTGAGGAAGAGGGGGAGGAGGTTCCCTTTTATAAGGGAGGAGAGGGTCTCCCTCAGAAAAACTAAAACTATTATTTTATTATAAACCAAATTCGGTTTTAAATAGTTCCAAATTGATTTATTTAGAAGCTAAGTTGGGGATGGGTCGACATCATCTTATCCAATACAATTAAGACAAGTTTAAGTTCCTATTTTAGCCTTAAAATTTATATTTAACTTTAAGATAGATAATTTTACTTTTACCGTGTCTTTTTGTGTTCTTACACTATAAGGTTAATAAACTTACTATAACAAGAAAAACAAACCCCAAGTTGTTTATTATTAATATATATAACCTTATCTAAGTCATTTTCCCGAACCTTATATTTTTAGGAATAAAATAACAATTAATAATATAATATATTTTTAAAAACTATTTTATTTCAATTTTGAAACAATTTAGAAATTGATTTTTGTGAAACTCATAACAGAATTATTAGTTCGAAAAAAGTTATTTAAATCAATACTAACAAGTCATAGTAACCTAGAAAATTAGTGGAATGCATAAAAAGTCTCAAATTACATTTATTTGGGTATTTATAACATCAATTATGTCAATATTTCATTAATAAGATAATTACTGAATCATCATTGTGTCATAAATAAATTACATTATATAATGTCTAAAAATTAAAAATAAAATACCATTATGTAGGAAATCTCTTTATCTTTCTAATTAATATTTATAGTCGAATTTATCTTATGTATAAACCTATATTAAAAATTATTTAGTTATTAAACGTTGATTTTAACTATTTTAACCCTTCTTTAAATAAATTAATAATAAATGTCCTAATCTAATCCAAGTGGGCCTAAATGGTAATATGTTATTCTTATTGTTGTTTTTGGTCGAATTAAACTTATCCAATAGAATTAGGACATGTGTTAGGGTAATAATAATATCATTTTTACCCTTAATTACCCTATTTACATTTAACTGTGGTAAATAAAAGTAAAAAGTTACTATTCACCAAAAATTATTTTCATCTCATTGAACTACATTTTACTTACTGAAATCAACCATGTCTCTAGGATTTTTTAAATTCCACTCACAGAAGCAGTAAAATTATGTTTTATGTAAATTAGCAAATTCTCTTAGGAGGTGGGTAAAAGATGGTGAAAAGTTCAATAAAATTTTTATATATCTCAAATTATTATAAAATGAAACTGATGAATTCCATTGAACATATATAGGTATTATGTATCAATTTTTCCCTAAAATAAATTTAATTAAATTATATAATTATTTAAATAAAAATTCGGTTTTTAAATAGTAACCTAGTGTTTTCACTATTCATCAAAAATTGAAAGTTTTCCGAAAAATAAAAAAATTTCATCCAAGGCTAATTTCGATATTCTGAATCCAAAAATGAAGTCTATTTTCAAATATAAAATTAATAAAATTTAAAAAAGTGGGTATTACTATTGATAATGGCTAGTTTTAATAATATTTTAATAGCATATCATTGTTTAGGGAAACTTGGTATTGCGTACAACACACGCTATCATGGAAGGTCGCGCTTGCGTGTATTGCAAGCCAAGTTAGGGATGCGTGTTGTGCAAGGTCCTTTTGGTGTAGCATAAAACACAAGACATTAATGAAATTAAAAAGAATATTTTTTGTAAAATCTTGGGGTGTTATATTCTACCCCCCTTAAAATGAATTTCTCCCTCGAATTTCGTCGGGGTTATAAATGGTTTACTACTTGAAAGTTTCTTTAATAGAAACCCTCATCGTAAAAAGGAATACCACAACATGGATTTAAAAACTAATGTATGAAACATAATGATTACCCAAATTAACTAATCAATGGGTTTCCACATAGGAGAACATAGGTGAAAATATGGATATGCAAGAGAAATCTAACCGTCATGTTCTGATGGAGAGTGGTAGAGAACATGGCTATTAAAAATCCAACAATCACAAAGCCATAAATTTGTGATGCTCTAGGGTACCATCTGATTCATCGGATATAAGGGCACCAGGACAACATTTTTGGTTTTCAAGATCGTTTCCCTAAAGTTGATGAATTTGAATTAGAATAAATACTTACTTTATTTTGGTACAATCTAACTGTTGTTTGTGCTTTTAACAATTTCCACTTCATCTCTTAAAGAAATGAAGTTGAATTTGTTATTCGTGAAGTGTTAACAGATCATGTGATAGAGTGATGTGTCATTCCATCTGTTGCAAACGAAAGGTTAGCAAAAGTTATCAAATATACATAAGTCCATCTATGGTGAGGTTAATCGTATACGATTCCAAAAATGAACTTATACTTCATATATCATACCGCGTAATAAAATAAAACTAGTTTCTACTAACCAGGGACTTCCTGTAGGACAGTGGTAGGTGATAAAGGCCAATCGCAATTCGGTTGTGGGTTCGATTCCCACATTCTTGTCCGACGCGATGGGATGTCGCCCGTCCTGCAGGTTGTCCTTTTTCTAAAGCTATATTACTATAACATCCCATCAATAATATCGAAAAAAAGTTCTATCCTTAAACAATACTAACTTATGTCCAACATAGTCCATTCTAATCATTAGGCTTATCTAAAATACTTTGGTCCAAGCTCATAGTATAAAGAAAATGATTACTTGAAATGTCACATAACAATCACGTGAATGCCATCATTTATCCCCCATATATCATAAGATATATCATGTTGGTCAAATTACAAACATGTGAATACCTTAATCATGTATTATTTTGAAGAATGAATACCCATTGAACCTTATTGAAAACATGAATTCAGTTAAAAGTTAACACTTTCCACAAACCAAAATCATAAAAATTCTTTATACTCAAACCATGATATCACTTAGTTCTTATATCAATCATGAGCTCATGAATACAATCAAACATCTCATTATCTTCTTATCCCTTCATTATGCGCATATCATCTGTTTACCAAAAATATCTCAATCACTTTCCATGGTTACTGGTACCATAAAATTATTGAAATCCCCAATAAACCAATATATAAATATTCCAATATTCCACGATACTATATACCACATTATTTTGGAATCCCATTACATAAACACTTAATCATTCGACCACATCATTGTCATATTCTACATTTCCAATAGTGATCGCATGTGACTTCCCTTTGTCCTTTTCCTTAAGTGTTTTATCATGTCGATCATCATTAACCCTTGGATTAGGGCATTGATTAGCATAATGCCCCATTTCATTTCACTTGAAGCATTGAAGTGTTGTTGGTGCATTCTCTAAAGTCTTTTCTTTATTCACACCAATAGAAACCCTTTTTCCATTACTTTGACACTCAGTTGCTCGATGAACTTCTTTTCCAAATTTAAAACATTTTGTAGTCCCTTTAAGACAATCTCCACCATGCTTCTTTCCATACTTTGAGCATACAGAAACATTCATCTTCTTTTCCCCTTTATTCTAAGATTTCTCCTTGAACTCCATCTTTCATTTCTTGTCAAAACCATGAGATGGATATGTAACACCAACTTCCATTTCTACCTTAATATCACAACGCAAAATTTCTTCATAGCTACTGAAGTCTCTTATAGCTAATGCCCTTCGAAGGTTTGGTTTTATGCCGCTGAAGAATCGTTCAACTTTACTTTAAGGTTGGATGATAAAGACAAATGCATACCTTGGAAGCATTGTAAAATTTTCTTCGTATATACCAAAAGATTCATCATCCTTTTGCTTTAGTTCAAGAAACTCCTTCTCCATCTCTCTTTGAAGAATACGAGGGAAGTACTTATTGAAAAATAAGTTCTTGAACTCGTCCCATTCCATGGACTCAATTTCATCAATTGGCCTCATATTCTTGATATGATTTAAACATTGATCAGCTTACCCTTCCAAACGATATACTTCTATGATGACTTTTTCATGTTCAGAACATTGAAAAACTGAAAATATCTTTTTAGCGGTACTGATCCATTGTTCAGCAAAAAGTGGATCAGAAGACCCACTGAAAGAAGGAGGACGTTGCCTCATGATGGAATCAATAGAATATTGTTCTGTTCTCTGCTCATTTGGAAGTCCAGAATGATTCATAGACTGTGTAAGTATAGTAATAAGATTTTACACTCCATCTCCCATAACATTTGTTTGTTCAGGAGGACAATCATTGCATTGTCCATTACATTTATCAACACAGTTCCTTCGGGTTCCAGCCATCGTCTAAAACCCAAAAAAAATAGTGTGAGAGGAAAAAATCATGCTAGGGAAAACAACATAATAAAGGGGCATTACCTTCAATATCTAACATTTTAGGTTAAATTTTAAGATCATTACCATAGTTCTAGGACTATATCCTATACGCATACTCATCCTTAGGGACATCCCTAGACATACCTTAAAAATATCTCTAGGGATCTCACTAACATTTTCACATCCTTGTTTCCAAAGGTTGACTAAACCTTTCCTCTAATACCATCTATAGAGACCCAAATCTTGATGTACATGGAAATTACATTACTTTTGCGGAATACTTAATACATAACAAAAACAGACACACAAGGACTGTGATAGTTTAGTGTCTTTGGAAACTCGAAATATAATTTCTAATGATGTTGAAATATCTTCTACAAATCCCATAACGATCTTCCCCTTTTTGTTTCCTTACATAAAACCTTTCTTTACTTCCTGGGGAAAATAAAACATAAAAAGGGGTGAGATCAAATGCTCAGTAAGGGTAAACAAAAGAAATATCAATCACATAAAATTCATAAGAACATAACATTTTGGAAATATTACCCTGAAAAAGAGATCATAATTCCATAACATGGGATAAATCATGGTAGTGAAATGTAATCACAATAATCCTAACTTAAAACATGGAACTTTGTGGCATACACACATAATCATATAGAATCATTTCTTAGCAGTCAACACTCATTGACAAGACTATCTTAGTGGACAAAGTTCATTTCTGAACTGAGTTCACTCCTCGTTTCAGTCCTGTTTCACTGAACCAGTTTAACCTGCCGTTCCAGCCATGTCTATCTCATGAGATATAATATCTTTACCCAATGCATTGGAAGGAGATATAGGTCCCACCCATCTCCTAATGATACCATTCTTATGTGTGCCACAAAATCATAAACCATACATCATTGCATAACCCATGTAATAAAAATGGGATTCTTAAACATCATGAAATAATAAAACAATTCATATAAGTTAAAGGAATTCATAAAAATAATTCCATCAAAACATAATCAAATCAATGTAATAATATGGATAGAAACAGAACCCTTTATTATCTTATATGGAAAATAATTTTGATAAAACACTTGAACTCCATTCTTGAGGAAAATATCCTTTTTACTTCAAAAAAATTATCCTTTCTTAACATGTGATACAATTTTAAACTATAAGAAGTTGATTAAAAATAATATTGAAAACTTTTAAAGGAAGCTTCTTGGAAATAATATTTTAAAAATCCATTCATGCCGTATAAGTTAAAAAAAACATTCTTCTCGTACTTTTGTCAGAAAAGTCAAAAAGTAACTCGTACAAAAACGACAAAACATTCCTTTCATGTCTTTTACTAAAAACTCACCGAAGGGTAAATTTGGATTTAAAAAATTGTAGGTGGATGGAAATAATATTACATATTGAGGAAACATGGATGTGGATGATAAAATACACCCCAGTAAATTCCAAAGTATAAACAATCTCATATAGAAATGAGATTGTGATATTTCCATTACCTTAGGTCTGATTTGCTTCATAAGTATCCGAACCTCCTGTATAATGATTTAAATAA
This sequence comes from Viscum album, assembly GCA_963277665.1. Taxonomy (NCBI): domain Eukaryota; kingdom Viridiplantae; phylum Streptophyta; class Magnoliopsida; order Santalales; family Viscaceae; genus Viscum; species Viscum album. Next base: position 281,261,580 of record OY728151.1, on the reverse strand, counting down.
TGTAATTGACTTATTTCAGAATAATAATCATTTTTATGATATCATATATGGTCATATTCTTTGCTTCTTATTAGTAATATTTCAGTGATACTTGTTATTCGGGTGTTTATTGCTTTTTGTTCTTATGCGTGTTTTGTCGAATAAATTCTCATTATTATTTTAGGTTATAGATACCTCATTTATAGAATGGTATTAGTGTAATATATATCATATTCATTCACTCAATTCATTTATGTTATAATTTTTTAATGAAAATCATGTAGAACGAGTTGCATCACATCGTGGAGACAGTATTCCGTACGTACGCACGAGCGATGATATCGTTCCCATGATCGTGGAATTGTATTGGAGTGTATGTATACAATTTCAGAATCAATATCACTTTAAAATAATCATATATTGTCATTATTTACACCATTATACCCAACCGAGTAAGGTGGTGGTGGAAAATAGATTACACCATGACGTGGAGACGGTATTCCGTACGTACGCACGCGCAGTGATTTCATTTTCCATAGGATGGATACATGGTGAAATAGGGTTGTTTCATAATTATAATAACATTTTGGTATATGAGTGATACTGATGTTATTACTTCATAATGATACAACTAAATAAGAAGAAGTGGAAGAAGAAATAAAGTTGAAAGAATCGGTAACGGACATTACCTCTTCTTTGAGGCGCCTCATTGAGACCTACTCTAAGGGAACTAAAATTGGTCTTTGAAGTAGACCAGGACCTCTATAATGTCTCTAGGGAATTTTAGAGAAGAAATTGGCAGGGTTTGGCCGAGCTTTAAGGCTCAAAGTGGTGTGAGGAAGAGGGGGAGGAGGTGCCCTTTTATAAGGGAGGAGAGGGGCTCCTTTGGAAAAACTAAAAATATTATTTTATTATAAAGCCAAATTCGGTTTTAAATAGCTCAAAATTGATTTATTTCGAAGATAAGGTGGGGATGGGTCGAAATCCTCTCATCCAATAGAATTTAGACATGTTTATGTTCATTTTTTAACCTTATCAGATATATTTAACATTAAGTTAGATAATTTTACTTTTACCGTGTCTTTTTGGATTCATACACTATAATGTTAATAAACAAAATATAACAAGCCAAAAAAACCCCATGTTGTTTATCATTAATATATATAACCTTATATAAGTCATTTGGCCGAACCTTAGATTTTTAAGAATAAAATAACAATTAATAGTATAATATTTGTTTTACAAACTACTTTATGTCATTTTTGACACTTTTTAGTAATTGATTTTTTTGAAAATCATAACAGAATATTTAGTTCAAAAAAAGTTAATTAAATCAATAATATCATGTCATATTAACATAGAAAATTAGTTTAATTCATAAAAAGTCTCAAATTAAATTTATTTGGGTATTTATAACATCAATTATGTCAATATTTCATTAATAACATAATTACTACATCAACTTTGTGTCATAAATAAATTAAATTATTTAATGTCTAAAAATTACAAATAAACTACCATTATGTAGGAAATCATTTTATATTTCTAATGAATTTTTATAGTAGAATTTATCTTATGTATAAACCTATATTAAAAATTATTTAGTTATTAAACATTGATTTTAACTATGTTAACCCTTCTTTAAATAAATTAATAATAAATGTCCTAATCTGATCCATGTGGGCCTAAATGGTCATCTGTTATTACTAAGGTTGTTTCTGGTCGAATTAAACTTATCCAATAGAATTAAGACATGTGTTAGGGTAATAATAATATCATTTTTCCCTTAATTACCCTATTTACTTTTAACCGTGGTAAATAAAAGTAAAAATTACTATTCACCAAAAATTATTTTCATCTCATTGAACCACATTTTACTTACTGAAATCAACCGTGTCTCTCGGATTTTTGAAATTACACTCACAGAAGCGGTAAAATTTTTGTTTATGTAAATTAGCAAATTCTCCTAGGAGGTGGGTAAAAGACGGTGAAAAGTTCAAAAAAAAATTTATATATCTAAAATTATTATAAAATGAATCCAATGAATTGAATTGAACTTATATAGGTATTATGTATCAATTTTTCACTAAAATAAATTTAATTAAAATAAATAATTATTTAAATAAATATTCGGTTTTTAAATATTAACCCAGTGTTTTCACTATTCATCAAAAATTGAAAGTTTTTAGAAAAATACCAAAATTTCACCCTAGGCTAATTTCGATATTCTGAATCCAAAAATGAAGTCCATTTTCAAAAATAAAATTTATAAAATATTAAAAAGTGGGTATTAATATTCATAATGGCTAGTTTTAATAATATTTTAATAGCATATCATTGTTTAACGAAACTCAGTATTGCGTACAACACACGCTATCATGGAAGGTCATGCTTGTGTGTAATGCAAGCCAAGTCAGGGATGCGTGTTGTTCAAGATCCTTTTGGTGTGGCTTACAAAAAAAGACATTAATGAAATTAAAAATTATATTTTTCATAAAATCTTGGGGTGTTACAAAGACTATCCATGACCTCTCCATTTTCAAGAGGCAAGATAGGCATAGAGTAAAAAATTTCATTACATGATATAAGGACCTCACATATAACTTGAAAATAAGGAATCCCCATGAGAATTTATTGGAGATATTCATGGAGAACCTTCACGATTAGTGTTTAAAAACACTAATACCCCTTGATGTATCTCGGTGGGTTTTGAGAGTTTATAACTATAACACAATATATAGAGGATGATATCAAACAAACTAATGAAAGACCAGATTTGGTACCACCACCACAAATTAGGAACTAAATTATGGTGTAATTTTTTATTGTCTCACATAATATAAAATTTAGGGACAATATAATCTGTGAGAATAAAATTTATTCCTCCCAGAGTTATCATGTTCTAGAGTACTTAATATCTTTCATGGAGAATAAGCAGACCACTTTGCTTAAAATTTTTAATCTAGATGAACATGGTTATAATGGTCAGCAGAATTACTACACTTGACATCATTTTTTGGTTTAGATGATCTATGAATTATTCATATTTTATTGTTTACTATAAAACATGGCTGATACTAGTAACAAACCATTAAACATATGTATCGACTTTTCTCCCAAATGATGGATTGGATTGAGGAGTTTCCTCATATATGATCCCATAAAACATTAGTGAACAAATAATCTATTATATAGTGCATCATGAGAATTTAATAATCTTGGAACAACTAAATCAACCTGGCATGACCCAAAATCCCCTTACACCCCAACTAAACAACCTACCACATCTCAACCTATGAATATGTGACACAATCATATCAGTAAATGAAAAGGGAACATGGCATCCCAAAGGATTCTATAATTAGTACATACTCATATGGACTCCATACCCCAAATATTAACAGAATAGGTGTCGTTCGACCAATTTAGTGAACATGAACCATCTTTCCAATTGAGTTCCTCTTTTATAAAATAAAAAAACTTCAACACTATTTCCTAAAATATATTAATAACTAGGTATGAAGAGTTTTTGCATGGTTTTAATGAGAATTATCTTGATAGAGATGGTCAAATACTCATATAGTCATTTGGTACACAAAATGTTTTCCTATATTCCACTACTAACATTAGTGAAGAATATTTTAGTGATACTCTACATACCTCTAATGAAGTCATAGACAACCCTATTGATATATCAGAGTGTAATTTCGATAGATAATTAAACCATAAACAATAAAAATCAATTCATTAGGGAACACACGAGAGTCCCATTATCAGCCACCCATATTTTCATTTTTAAATGAAAGTGTGACTTCATGTCCCATTCATGTATGTCTCTATATGATGAAAATACCATATCTACAAAGGAACAAATGTCAAAGATCTAGTGATAAAATGAAAATATCGATGAAATAATGATTTTACTAGTTGAAGGATTTTCCCATGGTGAAATGATATGACCCTTTAATATGGTTCCTCCATATAGTGAATATTGTTCAACCTCATAAATTTCTTGGTAGTCCTAGGGATAATTTGAGTTCCATATTTAAGGGGTAGAACCATAGATTCCCAAGTCATCAATAGCTTCAACATATATTATCATGTTGATTGAGATTAATGTAACATCACACATATTGAAAATTTAATAATGTTACCATGTTGAAATAGGAATATGTGGCATATGGGGGATGAATTTTTATCTCTCTCTCTCAATGGTAGGCTTAAAAAATTATATTCTTTTTAATCATTGTATGTTTCTATATATTTTGGATTTTCATTATAGAATAATTTTTTCATGTTTCTAATGAACGTGAGACAAAAATTATAAGATTTGAGAGCCTATAAAAGTTATCACTTCTACCATCAATTACAAGGGCATAAAATCAATAAGTAATTTATCATTAATGACTCGATCCAAAAGTAGATAGATGAGGGGATAATTTATCTAGTGACACCCAAATATATACTTCATCCTAGTTATTACCATGAGTAGAACATGAAATATGTGAAAAATAATTAGGCTCACAAATATCTTGTATATTTAAGAAATAAGGATTACATTATTAATCCAATGCATGTGACAGCATGTTTCACCTGTTTACTAGAGCTTGAAATTTTTGAGCATTCATGGATCAATAGAATTGGAGATTCTATTATGAATGATCATCCAAATTATTTCCCATATCATCGATAGTTTTGACATAAAATTTAATTATTCTTCATAATAATTATTACCTCATGAAGAAGATTGATGAAGGACTAGAAGAGTGAGATAATCCTGAGATGTTCAATATTTGTACATGAGTCATTAACACTCTAACCAAAGGGAATTGTGCATGATATACCGTGTCAAAGGAAATAATTCCTATATGTATGAATTTATACTATATAATAAACCATTATAATTATATGACATTAATCATAATGGTTAATGTCATAGATATATGAAATTAAACTAAACAATAAACCATCCCAACATCATGACAATAAACGAAATTAATTTAGTCAATTACCCATGACTCTAAACTTATTTTATGTCATCTTATTAACATGGTTTTAAACTACATAACATAATTTCAATATATACGACATGATCACCCTTTTATATATTATACTAATATATATAAAAGGTTCTTTGCCTATGAGTTTTATTGCTCATGCAATGTTTTCTTCATCAAAACTACACTAGGGAAAAGATGTTACCCCTTATCCGGGAATTGATATATTGTTAACATAAGAGTACCTTCTCTATCATGGTAGGACACCTATCTATTTCATTTCAAATTTACTACACATGAACAATTTTTTTTAGAAAATGGTATGACCTCATATTTTTTAGAAATTTTCATGGATTCATTTTTATCTTCATTGTATATGTAGTAATTTTTAAATCAGTGACTTAGGATAAACCACAAAATTATATCCCCATTAAAACTCCCCTTATAGTGATATATGTGACATTATAACCCCATACAATCCTTCCATATTACATACACTTAGACAATATGAGTAATTTTAAAATATTACTTCATTCCTCACAACAACTTCAACTCACATGATCTTAGGGTTGTGATTTATTTCGTTAATTACATCATTTTATATGAATCATAATAAAAATTAAGGAAACTAAATTCTGACATGTATGACTCCAAAATTCATTTAATTATGTCTAATAAATATTAATTTTAACTGATTTGGAATAGTCCTAATAATATGACCATAATCTATAATATATACATCTCGTTATCACATGACCGTAAATTGAAATTCATGTTCTCCATCTTGAAACACCATAACGAATATAGGGTGATCCTCTCTATGAGACTCAAATTTCATAAATTTGATCCAGATCTATGTATGAATCCCAACATATGATCTTATATCCACAAAAATATTCCAAGGAAAAAACCCCATTTTCGAGAACATAGTCACTGGGTTTAGACCATTTTATTCATAGTGTATTTTCTAAAAATAGAATTTACATTATTGAACATGTATAAAAATACCTAATTATATTCTATTCCATTTTATTGTTCGGGTATTACCTCAACCATTATAGGTCCCTTGACAACCATATAATTAAATGAGGCTATATAATTCTCTTATTCATGATATAGATATATTAAAATTCCTACACATATTGGTCCAAATAATATGTCATTAAATTTCATGATGGATACATAAAAGATTCTTGAATCTATACTAATCAATATGAGGCCATATCCACTAGGCCTAAAACTACATGTCACAAGTTCCTTACCATATGATCTTAAACTATGGGGTTCATGTATCATCAATATGACCTTAAAATATTTTATGATTTTAATAAAATAGGATATTAATAAATGAATGAGATTCACCCAATTTACAATGATTCTTAAAATCATTACTTAGGATGCTCAGTTTACCCTCTTCTCTAATGAGGATTTAATCATGCAACCCATATTTCATATCTAGGACATAATGGTGTATCCATTGAATATAAAATTTTTTTAGACTTCTCTTATTCCACCAAACACACTTCATTCCATTTTATTTGTGAGTCACCATCAACCCAAATACTTTAGAAGAGGCACAATTATTTACATCAAAATAACCTTGAGTGAATCCTCCTAGTCACCCTTCCATAACAACAGGTGAAAAATTCTTGATTGATCCATAATGTCCCCTACGTGAATATTGAGCAGCACTAAACACACTTATTAACATGTTGAAGATTCTATTGTTCAGAAGAAAGGTACCCACTAACCCTATGAACCATTCAATCGTTGTGTGACACTTGTCTCTCTATTATTAACGTTCAACATACTCCAACCATTTATAATGGTGAAACACTAGTTTCTCCCTTACTAATATCCAACCAACTACTACCAATAATTATTTCATCATCTATAATTTAGAAACTTAAATAAAATATTTACAAAATTTATATTCCCCATGTTCAAATGAGTAATAAATTTTTTATTTTTCATTCCCTTATGTATTAATAACACTATTGATGAGGTCAGATGTAAAATAAGAATTAACTGCATAACCCTTCGGCTAAAACTTTATGAACATAAACTATAAGAAGCATAAATCTATAGTTTCTTGATTATAAACTACATAGAACAATGTCTTTATAGTATGATTCCAAAATTAATGGAATACATTCTATCACAACTGATATCAAACTATTTTAATTGGTTTATCCTATAAGAACATAACCAATGTAGAGGGGTTTGTTCCATATAACACATATTAAAATTACCCTCTTATATATAAGAAATTGATCTATATAATATCAAATTTTCTTTAATCTAGGATTTTGTATGTTATGGATATACTATACAACCATCATGTTATGTTTCACCTAGCATATGACAGAAAAGTACCCCTTTATAAGAACAATATGTGACTTGATTATTGTAATATCAAGATATGCAGTGAATTATGGATAAATAATCTTAGGAAATGCTATATAATTCATTTATATACCTATTTATTATCATGTGATGAGATATTTCTGAATTAATATATTCTATTCTTCATTCTCTCACTAGGGAACCCATTCATTTTACATATCTTCTAAAATATATTATCTATATAGGTGTAGATAGATTCTAAAGTTAATAATCAAAAGTTGAATTCTTCTCAAACCATGAGATACAAAGTGAAAAAGATAACACATATCATGGGACCACCACAATTTCAGTTGATGTCTTCCCCCATCCCGTATATTGTCTCCCCATTCATGTTGGGTATTTCAAATGAGTAGCATACTTATTAGTTTCATGTTAAAAATCTATTTTTTGTTGCTTCAAAGATGAATTTCATGAATAAAAATGTTATAAAATCCAAAAGGGGTAAATAAAATAAGGAGATGAAGGAAAGGAAACGTCCATGTGGATATGACATAACAAAGAGAACCTCCAATATGAGGAGAATACCTCAAACAATGAAGATTAAATATAGGAATTATTAAGGGATAGGGAAGTATCTAAGGGACAGATCCTTTAGACATTCATTATAAACAATAAACCCATGATAATTGGAATATCTAAAACAAAATTAATTTTTGGGAATTTTAAAATATACAAGTGTGATTGTCTTGGATATTGTTTTGTTGCTAAAAACATACATGAATCCAACATGGAACAACTTTGGATATTAAATCATGAGATAGTTCACATCAACATATGAAACAAATAGAACAAAGTTATCAGATTCACTTTTAATACCTCATGTGGTAATGTCTCAATTTCATTTATATGGTTATACATTTTATATAAGATGAAAGGAGATCTAGAATGATCTTCAGGTTATCACCAAAAATATTTATAATAAATGGGTGATAATGGGAGACTAATGTATTTATATGAACAATGAAGAAATAATTGGATCCAGCTTAAATATAACATATTATTTAGAGTTATATTTCTTTCATTGACCAATGAAATCCTATAGATGTCCCAATTTATCGAGTTAATTTTATAGGGAATAGTGACACATTGAATTGGAGGCATTAGGGTAGGATTGATTGGTTCTTTATACAGATGGTAGAAAATAGTTATGCAAATGGGTTCTCAAGATACACAATTCCAAAGCATCATTCATATCATAACCCCATCAATGATGAGAAATTAACTAAGATTACAAGGTCAATATCTTTCCAATTTCATTTTAATAATGGATTAATTTTCACTGCTAGATATAGAGATATTTTTCTATAGTCTTGTAAATATTATACCAATTTATTTCCTGTACATAATATTTCTATAAAATTATGTCATACAAAATATTTATTAAGGTAACGGAGAAAAAAATTCATTTTCTAAAATTGTTCTTGGCATCAAGGAGGGTGAAGAAAAACTGGCACAATTCTATATCAGGAATCAAAAGTTGTTTTCTCCCTATAGAGATGAAATAAAAGCTCATTATATGATACATGATCTTCTAACCATCAAAGATTGTGTTTATCATAATCAAAATAATATAAAAATAAAAAATTATCAATAGAATAACTCAAATTTATTTCCAAAAATACATGATGAGAATAGAATAAGAATGTTGAATAATTCCATGTGCATAGATTGATGCATTCATATATCTAAGAATAACATATCCAATGAAGTGGTGCAATATTTTATGATATTATACTCTAATGATGGAATTGGTAGTATATAAGAAATGATTAATAACATAACCCCTGCATTGAAGTGTAACAAATAAAATATCTCATCATTAATCCTTCAAAAGTGGTAGTCAAAGTGGCTCCCTTCTCTCTTAATATAGACAATGCAGCTGACCCAAATGGTTTTACAAATAAATTCATTATGTATTAATAGGATATTGGGCAGGGTGATATGACCGATGTAGTGAGGGAAATATTTACCCATTATTTTATGCCTTATGAAATTTACTCACACCTTAGTTCATTGATTCCAAATAATGAAGGTGTGATTGATATCAATTATTTCATTCTAGTTTCCCTTTGAAGTAATATACCCAATATCATTAGTAATACTCTCATGAGTTGGTTGGGAGGAATTATAAATGATCACATCACTCTAAACCATGTTGGGTTTTTACATAGAAGGTGTATTATGAATATTTTTTTCACAGCGTAGGAAAATTTTAATCTAATGTAAATGAAAAAAGGATGATAATTTCCCACTCAAGATTGAAATCTCTATATATTTTTATACATTTATGTGATTTTTTCTAATAAAAATTATCTAAAAGTATGCTTTCTTGGGAAAACAATTTCAAAATTTTCACCACCATACTCACCTCTACATGCCTATTAATTCCCATCTATGAGTCAACATGGGGGTTATAGTAAAGTACTAGAGGATTTAGATAGAGATATCCACTCTCAAAATAGGTTTTTTTCCATTGTTAAAAACGTTGAGAAGATTCATTGATGATCTATCAAATATTGTAATTTTCAAGAGAGTAAGAGATTGTAGAGGTAAATTCAATAGATCACAATGTTTATACATTGATGATATTATCCTATTTGTTTAGGCCTCAAAGGGAACCATTTATATGATCAAAGATATTTTTTTACACTCTGAGAAAGTGGAAGGAAATTCCATTAGTTATAATAAGTCCATGATTATATTTTGTGATAAAATAACAATTTGATGGAAAATGAGGCTCACTAAAAGGATCAGAGTGATGTAGGTCTTCCTTCCATTTAATTGTTGTGGGGTCCCATTATTTTGGGGAAAGGTGAAATTTCAATACATTAGAAACATTTTCTATGGAATCATTAATCAAATGTCTAGATATAATGAGAAATCCATATCTCAAGTGGGAAGCTAGTGTCTTGTCAAGTCGTTTATCACATCATATTTGGTTTAATCCCTATCACATTACAAGTGGACAAGATGTCTTAGTAATGGTGTCCAATGTATGATAAATATTTTCATTTGGAATATGTTAGTCATTATATAAATATGATAAAAATTTCATAGAGGGAATGTATCAATAATTTTGAAATGGGAGGCCCTGGAATTATGGATATAAGGACTTCCAATGATATACTTATAAGGAAATTCATAGGGAACATCATTACATCTAATGATTATTTTTGTTATTTCCTTATAAATAGGTTCTAAATGAATCTTATGTAAGGATTCCCACATCACTTTTTATCCTCTATTTGGGTTTCAATCAATCACTCTTTAATGTTATTATAAAGAACACACGGTGTCTAGTGAGTAATAAATATTATATTAAGTACTTGAACACCTTATAGATCATAAAAGTACTCAAATAAACCACAAATATTCCATTATATATATCCCACATGTCCATTTCTATTTTGTTTTTATTTTTAGTAATATATTTGATGATCTTATCCCTTCTCAAAATAGGCTGGAGATTGAGAATTAAACATTAATTGTTGTTGACACCCTAATATGGTGACCCAACCGAGGTGGTAACGTCTATGATAAAGAGTTGTATAGGATATATAGTGAAGGATACATTAATCCGACAATGTGTTTGATATAATCAATGTTAAATTTTATATAGCCCATAACATTTTTTCATGTTTTGAGGATGTTGATAAATAAGCTTTCCAAATGTGATTAGTTGAGGAGGTATGGGAAGAACCTCATACCATATTGACATTTTTTTCTGAATGCATATTATAATACACAAAACCTATTAGTTGAATTTTAATTTTCATAAGTCCTTGGAGGTATGATAGCCATCTGTTTTGAATTATTTTATACACCGATTTGTAGCTGGATCACATTTTGATGAAAATATGACCAAATGAGAACAGTGAATTGGTGTGTAATCTATTATTAGTAGAATTTTCAACTAGTTATTTAGTAGTCTGGTATGAAATAAATGATAATTAATATTAAAATAAGTCACCTTCAATGTAAACTACTATAATTTCAATTCATAGTGAAATTTATCCTTTATAAATGCTGAAAATTGGAGTAATGAACAACAACATTGAGGACATGAATATTCTAAGGTCATTGAGTATTTTAGATAGACACATGAATCCTATTATGATTATATCTAAATGATTTAATCCTCTTATCACTCCATTAATTAAATTCAATGTTGATAGTGAAAACATAGACATTCTAGTTCCCTTAGGTTGTGAAGTTGTCTTCTGAACTTATCGTGGATTTTTAATGGATATTTTCACCAATATATTAGCATCAGATATACATTTAAAATTGAGTCATGTGATATGATACATTCTATTAGACATGTTGGCCAACATAATTTAAATCATTTATGGATGAAATAATATTCTAAAACATCAGTGACGACTTTAAAAGATATAACCATAGATGTTCATTACAGGATTCTACCTTTTTGGATTGAGTGCGTGATCCTAGTCAAGAACGATACCAAGATCGTATCACATGACTATAGAGAATCCAATAAAGGCATGGATTATTTTGAAAAATATTTATAAAAAATTTGAGAATTATTTTTTACTTCATAACCTTATATTTTGGTGCACCAATGGTGTAGGATGATATGTAGTGAGCAATTCACTCCATTCTTTTTAAAACCACATATAATGATTGATCTGCCTTTCATTTTATTTAAAAAATATTAAGGGACCAAATTTTATTGGATCTTAGACTATCTTGGTATAGATATAATTTTTATCTACTAAATGCACCCTTTTTAACAATCAAAGTAAATAAATACTGAAAAAAAGTAACGTCCCTTCGCGAGGTGGTTTTCTGACGTATACACAATCGAGGTTATCATTTCACAAATATAATGGAATGTACAAAGGTTTAAATGATATCTTAATTACAGAGGTAATACAATGTTACTAATATCATTTATTTTCATTAATAAAACCTTATTACCATCCATGTACAATTTAAATGGTAAAAACATCACATCGATAAGTGAGGTAGAAGTCTACCATACACTGGGACAACATTATTGTTTTCTAATAGGTTAGATTAAAGGATGGAATATATGAAATTAAAATTATAAAAAATAATTTTTTCATAAATATAGTATACATATGTTAAATCCATTATTATATCGATCATTGAAATGTGGTGATGGAGAACAAATTACATCTGTTCATGAGGTGGTAGTCCACTGTACATAAGATAGAAAAATTAATTTTCCATTTAATGGAAGTGGAGATGGGTATAGGTCATGTAATTAACCTAAAAACATATCAGTATAATTTAAATATGATTGGAATTATATTAGAATTATTTAAAAATATATTATGGTCTTTTAATATGAAATAAAATAAAAAAATATAATTTGAGAACATTACCTCTTCTTCAGACGACCTCTTTCAGTTTATACTCGAATCCATATTTTAAGGGATTCCTAATATAAATAAGGCCTATAGGATGTGTGGAGGGATATAAAGAATATATATAAGTATGTATCTATTGAACAAAATAGAATCTAGGTTGTGAAGATAATAATAGAGGAGGTGGTATTTATAAGTGAGAGAGATGACACACTTCAAATTTTTAAATGAATTATTTGTATGCACATTTTTCATATGAAACAGGTATTAAGAAATGATTAATTATTGAATCATAGTGGTTATAAGGTGGAAATATGGATATAAAATGGGTGTTTTAGAAATTTTAGGTCATTTAAACCCTAATCATCATAGTCTAACTCTCGGTAAACTCATTTTCAACTATACTAGGGTAATTATTTTTTACAGGATTCACTATTAATTATGGTAACAAATTATGTTGAACATATTATATAATATATATTTTACTAATTAAAATTATGTAATCCATTTTTACTAATTCAATTCAAATATGTGGCATAATTAAATATAACACAAATCATCTAGGCATGCCTGAAAACCTTTTATTCCTATAAAAAACATTTGAAAAGATAATAAAGTTATTATATCATAATTCTCTAAGGGATTGATTAAAAAAACCCTAATTATTTAAATTGAGATAAAATTTAACTAAAATTAATATAAAACCAATTTGAAATATAATTTAACTTTTTAAAAAATTTAAATGAAAACGATCATTCAAATAAAAATCAATATTGATCAATATTTATTAAAAAATTAATATTTTTATAAAGTTCTTAAAAAATAAGACAAAGTTATTTTTTACATGTGGGATTCAAAAATGAATTCTATTTTTTAATATAAATTTCCTAAATGTACTAAAAATTAATTATATATTATGTTCCCAAAGCAAAACTAAGAATCTTTTTAGAAAAATACAATTTTTTAGAAAAAATTTAATTTTCTTTCAAATGGTCATTATTTTTTTCTAATATATATGTATACATTGGGATTATTTTATAAATGTTTAAATCATATAATTTTTATAATTTATTTATTCCTTTTAATAACCTACAACATAATAGCTAGGTCATAATGGTTATATTTAAAAATATGATTTTAGAAGAGTACTGTATTTAGTTAAAACTAGGTATTGTATACATCACATGATATCGAAAAGATTGAATTTATTTAAAAAATAAACATATAATAATGTATCAGTTTGTTATATTCTCTTAAAATCATGGTGTTTCATGTCATATATGATATTGAATATGATATTCCTTGTTTAAAAAATCATGATTTTATAATATAGATGATAGGTATTATTCTTGAGAATATGCAATTCTAAAAAGCAATGCTCTAAAAAACACTTCATAATGATCTTCAAGGTAGCATAACATTTACTATTATCCATCAGTCTTCTTTAATATATTTCCCTTTTTTATATTCTTTCTTTAATTCAAAAAGTAATCCTGACATGTTTCAAAAGAGAATAACCAATTTTGGTTCCTTATTATCTTTTCCTGTTGTATTTTATATAGATCTATATAGTACCAAAAACATACATGTCTGGTATATTTACATATAATACATAGGATAATTTTAGACATTGCAATCTCTATTTTCCACCATCAACTCAAAATTAAAAATTCAAATAGAAATATTTTTTTCCATGAAACTATCATATCGTCATTGTAGAATTTATTTTTCAAAAATAAATCACAATAAAAATACTCTGAATATATATGATATAAAATAAGAAATCATATACCATAAAATAATTATCTTTAAATCTTAATAACCATATTCAACCCCAAAATAATATCCATAATTTTAAAACATGAAATATTAATTTTTATTTTCTATGTCAATATGTTTTTAATTGTTCTATAAAACTTATAGACACATGATAAAACTGATTCAAAAGTAAAAACATTTTGAAAAAATGAAATACTTTTATTTTCTAAAAGAGATGGTTGCATCCATAAGAACAAGAAGAAATAGATGGGGGTATAATATTAGAGGATCCAATCGCACATCGTCCACATATTTAGGGGGTAAATATCCCAAAATGGAAAATAAGGTAAGATTCCCAATATCGTTATCCATGGAAGCAAGGTAATCCACTTCTTTTTTAACTTCTTGAAGAGTTTGAGATACCTCCACATGGTCACAAACAATGATTGATAATTATTCACCATGCAACTTCATATGTAAAAGTAATCTTATAATGGTTAAGATAAAACCTAATGTTAAATATTTTAAACATAAAAAATATATAAAATTATCTTCATTTAATATGTAAAGAATATTATAACACTATTATAACATGTATGAGTTATCTCTTTTAGACAATGTGAATATGTAATATCAATTTCCTTTAAAAAATTAAAATGTAAGAGTAATTTCCTTTAGATAGAATCATTATGTATGAGTCATTTAATTTATATTGAATCAATGAATATGAGTACTTTCATTTTGATAGAATCAATATGTAAGATTTATTTTCCTAGACAGAACAAATAAGTGCAATTTCATAATTTATTATACAAAAGATTCATTTACTTGACATTCAAATCACCTACACAATGATATGAAGGAGTAATATATATTGACAATTTACAAACTCTACCATCTTAAATAAAGGTCCTACCATAAAAAAGAGTAATTTACATTAAACAATATCCAACATATAGTAATATATAAGAGTAAAACTTCAAGTACATAAGATTCATTCCACACTTCTCACTACATATGAAACGATTTAAAAAATTTCCTAATTCAATATATATAAGATTCATTCAATACATAAGATTAAGTCATAAATATGTAGTAGTCATATTTTTTAGAAATATCCAATATGTAAAGATAATATGCAAGGATTCATTTCAATATACACATCATATGTAATAGTATGTAGTTAAAAAATTTAATCAATATAAAATATGATGAATAATAAAATAATAAATCCTGAATAATAATTATAATAAATAACACATAATTAAAATTAATAATAATAATTCATAAATCATGATAGGAAATAAATAATAATAAGAAATAAATTTAAAAAATAAAAAAGGAATATATAAAACCTATAAATTAATTTTATATGGAATATTAATTATCCAAATATAAATACATTGGAAATGATTCATGGAACATTATCACAATTTTTATAATCACAAAACTCAAAAACACTATATATAATTTTCATACCATCAAAATGATAAGACAATATAATTTAGATTTTATAAGAATAAACTAATCGAATATAATATTTTCCATAGAGACGTGTGAATATGAAATAAAATTTATCTCGCTTTTCAAAAAAATAAAGCATAGAAAACACATTATTTCAGTAAATAATAATGAATAAACAAAAATAGCACACTTCACTAGTTAATAATAATACTTATGTAATAATATGAACCATTAGATAAATATTAATGAAACCAGTAATAAATTTTTAATAATGTTATTTTATAAAGAATATTAAAATAGTAATATGCACCCCTTTAATTCAAGTTTCCTTTTTGAAGTAATAAGAAAACTAATTTCTATCAGATTAAATAATTTTATTTAATTCATTTAACTAAAAGTTAACATAAAAATGTTAAAATAAATGATAATAATTTTCTAATGAAGAAATAAGTAACCAATAATTTAACTTATTCTAGTAATATAAAAAATATAAAACATGAATTAAATACAATAAAACCCTCCTTGAAAATATATTTTTTTATTAAAAAGAAATATAAAAAATATACTGTAGGAACTAAATACACATTATTATAATTAAATAGATTTAAAAAAATTCAATTATAAAAATGATATAAAATAAAACATAGTACTTGACCAAAATTTAATTGAAACATTTATGTTATCATTTCAACACATGATATAAGAATGAAAATAAAAAAATGTTGTAATAATGTTTATAGAATGATAGTAAAAAAAATAATTATTCAATCATCTACCCTTATACAAATATATTATAGATAAATAACATTATAATAGTGTTTTGTTACTATAAAAGAATTTAATGAATCACTCTCTGTAAAGATGTAAACATATGTCCAGTAAAATCCCTAGGGATGAAACAACTACATAACTTCATCACCAAGTGCTTTATTATTAAGGATGTATTTTGTATATTAAATATATTAAATTATAATGATCATAATCACAAACTATCTCTAAAATTTATATTAATTATGTCAATATTTAATAAAAATAGAAATTTCCGAAGTGATAATTCAAATACATCGACTATCCACTGCCCATATACAATTTAGCATTATAATACTTTTGGTTCATTTTATAAAAAAATAATAAAAGATGTGTTTTGGAACCAAAATGATTTTGTTCAAAAAAGTTTAAATTATAAGAGTTTTTCTTTATAAAATTTTCTTGTTTATAATATAAATATTAAAAACAGAGAAAGATAAATAAGTGGGAATAAAGGAATTCTTAACACTAAACAATTGATAAACTATAATAAAAAAAATTATCATTACAATTTTCAGTAATAAAACAATGAAAACATATAATAGTAAACACAGTATTTCTATTTGAACCAATCATAGAACAATTTTTATAAATCTTTTAATTTTTCTCCTTGTTAAATTGCATGGATACATTTATTTCTGTTGAAGTTTTAATGGATTTTGTAAGGTAATCCTCCCATTTCGTAAATAACTAGTATCTAATTTCACATAAAAATATTTTATAATAAATAATTAATTCTACCATCATTAAAATCATAAGAAGAATTATCTCTATCATCTTAGTATTTAATTATATACATGTTTAGACATAAAAATTCAGTAAGAATAAAATCGTAAAATTTTATGAAATTTAGGGGTTACTTAATAAGTCCCTCAAAAATATAATTTTCAAATTTAAAAGTACGTGAAAAGAATTATTGTATCACATAATTATTACTTAAAAAATATATTTCTTTATTTTATTTATTAGGTTTAGATTTATAATTTGAATCATCACTATAATTAAAAAATTACACCATGTATCCTTCATTACTCATATTCAAATTATTTTTATAATTTGAATATATTGATTTCATTATAAATTTGACTGAAAGTAAAAAAATTATGATATGAACACATCTATTGAATTTATACCATCTACCTTTTTTCATAATCCTTATAGAATATGTTAAATAATACCTTCCTCCTCTGGTAAAGCTGTAAAATCATTTAGAAATTTTGATATGTTCATCAATAGATACACAAATACTAGATCTCTTATCAAATGATTATGAATATTTTTGTTCTGTATTTCATTATCATCGCTTGAAGTAGAAACATTAAGATTGTTAATTTATTTATCAAATTACTTATAATCATTATATTTTTCTTTTATCATTAGTTCATACATCATAAATGTTCCAATAAATTTCTTTATTTTAATATCTATAATAGGAGTGGACTATCTCATAATACTAGTGATTCCTCTACATTAGGTAGGTATAACTCTTGGAAATATTGAATATTAATATGATTATAGTATAATGGTTTCCATATATTTACACCATTTACTATTTTAGGGATAATTTTATTCATTAGAGTAATAATCTATGCATTAAAAATACTAAACAAATAAATAATAATAATTTATTATTGTAATATAATTTTATTATATTGTATGAACCTTTAGAAGAAACAATAATAGTTTCTAAAATATCATAAGATGTTTAACTATGATATAATCTAGTAAAATCATCATTTATTAATCCAAAAATGATATCATTCATATCCATTGAATTTAAATACAAACTGAATTGTTCTAAAATACATCATAACATAACTTCACAAGTACGAATCTTATAGGGTTTACCTCCTTTTTGTAAGCTATTAATACATGATTGTTTAAATATATAATCATTATAAATACTCAACAACCATAATTTTCTTAATTTATATAAATATATCTAATCATTGATATAACTACTCTAAGATCATCGATTGTAATCTATGTTTTTCTTGTTATAAAATTTTCTCTCTAACATTATATAGCTGTAAAGAAATAAGATATTGAAAAATAAGGCTTCGATACCACATATTGGTATCATAAGTAAGGTAAATTTATCTTAAACATTCAAATAACCAATGTAGATAACTCAATATTTTATCCTTGATAAAAATTATTATCCTTTTACCTTTATAAATAATGACTCATGGGGCTGTGGGGAGGGGTCAGGGAGAATTTGTACCTTTAAAAAATTATACCAAATTAATATTTACATCATTATGTTAGTTATATTCATTATTTATATTTAATTAATATAATCCATGGAAATTAAATGCACATAAAATATATATAAGAAAAATGTTTTTATAGTGCTTCTAGGATATAAATAACATCCCATAGCCCACTCGACCATCACCACATATGGGATTGATGATATTGATTTTGAATTTTTTCATTTGTATCTCAGAAGTGATTTATAATTACAGACACATAGTACAATTTTATTATAGGTTTTACAAGGATATATCTCACAACTTGTATTTTACAAATCCTTCAGACTCGTTTATTAGGAATATAATAATTGAGTAGAATTAGTTGTAACTTAGTATCCATGTTGAGTGAAATTAGCTAACATTTACAACTAATATATATGGGATTAAAAAATTATTGGCACAATCTAGAGATGTATTCAACAATGAGAGGGATCTAATTAGTGTTGGTAACTTATAAATAATTTATACTTTATCCATTTTCGTTTACCTCCATAATATGTTATGGTAAATTATTTTATTTTTCTATATTATCATCTTTATTCTTTCATGAAACAAATACAGGAAAACTGATATAAATGAAAAAATCATATAAAAGGATCATCTTTAAAAAGAAAAGGATAATAATAACTATGAAAATTTAAAACGTAGGATTAAAAAACCCAACGGTAACCATCTATAGGCTAAAATGAGAACTGATTACCCTAGAAATTCAGGTTATTATGTCTCTCTACAATTCTTCAGTGCATCCCATAGAAAATTTATTCTCGCAATTTATAATAATATAATGCATCGTTAAAAATAGAAAATAATACAACAATATTTAATCAGTATGTTTTTTATATAGTACATGGGTATTAATTTTTCTTCTCCTCTTACATACAAAAAAATATGCAAGAAACACCATAGTTTTTTGTACTCAAACAATGATTTACACAAATTATTTTCCACTTCATCATCAAAGGCTTGAATGTTAGGTTTCTTACATTGAAGAAAGACTTATTCTTATCAATGTGTGATCAATGAATTCATCTCAACTTACCTATTATTATTGTTATCATCATCATCATCATCATCATCATTATTATTACTATGGTTATTATTTTATTCAAGTTATTATTATTATAATAATATTATTCCACATCTTAAACATAATTTTACAATAAAAATACATTGTTTATCAATATGTTCTCCATTATTTTAACATATAATACTTTTTAGGTTTTTTGGTGTGTTAGATATATCCTTTAATGCAATTAAAATATAAGGGTTTCTTATTTGTCATATCATATCAGGTCTATCTAGATGTCAATATGTATTAAATATCTGACAATAATATATGATTAATGAATTTTACATCATCGATTACATCCTCTTTATCATTTATCTATATTAAAATAAACCACCTGAGTATATTATTTTGAAATTAAATGAATCATGATAATTAAAAAAATTTGAATTCTCATATTTTAATTCTTAGATCTTAATATTAATTCTTAAATACTTAACATTCACAATATTCAACTTCTCCACTTCAAAACATCTCATAAAAGTAAGATGACATATGAATAACTACAATATTTTTTACTTCAAGGGAATCATTAATCATGGAATCTTATTATTTCCACGACAACTACTAATTCAACCACCTATTCATGTATTCATCCATATTATAGTAGCGATTATATATCCTTAATTAACATTATATATATAACTATAAATTATTCTCACATATTCACCATATACTAGAATAATGATAAATAGTTCATTATATGTATATTAATAATGGTTCGGTTACCTAGTATCACCTCATTTATTTTCATTAAAAAATTAGTTATGAAAATATATAAAAATTTACCCTTTTTAAAAATATTCTATGTCAAAATTCATGTAATGATTGAAAAATTCATACATTTGAAAAAAAATTCATACAAGGAATTAATTAGACTTACATAGAGATCATATATTTAGAAAACCTTTAAAAATATATTACATTGAAATATAAACACCAAAATAAAACATTAATATCCCGATAATAAAATTTATACATTGCAATATAAGTCATATAGTCGTTATTAATTTCATCTAGCTTGTTGACAAGTTTTAATCACTTATTTGGAACATTATCAGGGGTTACTTACATAGTTTATGAAATTTTGGATGGGTAAAAAATGATCTTCCAAGTAATTCAATGTGATATGGGTCAACTCTATATTTATTTTCAATGACCTCATTAAATCATACGCCACTTTTTGAAAGATACACACTATATGTCTTAACGTTTTTTTTCTATTCTTCTAGAAATTCCATACTTCTTTAATGGGATACAATAAATCATAAAATCAACTATAGTATTTTTTGAAGAATAAAATAATATTATAATTTATCTTTATAAATATTACGATTAATTAAATAATTCAAATAACCATTATAAAAACTATATGTTCATTATATATATTTAAACACTTGATATAGAGTATATAATGTCACATCATTCTACATTATTTACAAACACAGTGTAACAATTGTAAAAACCACCCATTAAGATATTTTAATAACTATATTCATCATTCAATAATACAGATAAATCAAGGATAGTATCTCCACATGCATTGTTATCATATCAATATATAATTTATCATTTTAAATTTTTTATTGAACATAAATTAGAAAAATAATTTTTCATTGAATAATAAATGTATCTTCATATCTTTAAAATTTATATTATAATTTTATATAATTTATAATGAAAATAACATTCAAGCAATTACTTAATTATGTACCTAACTCTTTTGTTTACTTAATATAAATAACACTATTCCTGGGAATAAATTCACAATATGCATGGTTTCTCCAACCAATCCTCCAATATAATACAATTATTCTCTAATATATTCATATCAAATGTCATTGATACTCCTTAGACTTGGAAAAAACAAAAAACAAAAAAAAATTGTTTTAAAAAACACCCCATTTATATTTTTTTCAATAACCACATAAAATGAATTTTTAATATGTGTAAAATTCCATTTCTCCCGAATCATTTATTTCAGATTAACCTCATCATTTCGCATTATAGAAATAATTATACTCTCTACCCATTATTTATAAGAAATAAAGTGTTATTAGGTGAGTGGTTTCATTTTATACTCATGAAATATACTATAAACCATTCCACTATTATTCTACATTATGCATGGTCAGTGTATAAATCCAGAGGGTTTGATTGAGAAAATATATTTTTATATTATCAATTGGATTTGATACCAACTAAAATGAGACACTAATTAACTTTTTTTGATGTTATAAAAAACTATTTGGATGTGTAAATTGATGATTAAAATTATAAAAAAATTAATCAAGAAAAAATTATTCTTTAAAATTTGATAAACACTTCAATATATAAGTAAAAAACATTCAATCAGAAATCAGAAATAAAACATAAAATAAATAATCTAGATCATCATCATCTTTCCTATTTATCTTTTTGATTAAATTTTTTTACCTTATTGATGTTTGGATATGTTTTTATCATGTTTTAGAGATTAAAAAAACACACGTTATTAATGATAACAAATCAAGAACCTTCTAAAATGCCTATATTTCCGTTGAATAATAATTTTAAAGATTTCTAAATTCCTCTTCACGTATATCCCCCTTATGGTATATTTCTTACATAGATATATTATAAGATATTAGATGTATATAATTCATCGAATTGGATTATCTCATGTTGAAATTCTGGTTTGAAAACATTCTTATCTTCACCAAGACTGAAATTCTTTAATAATAAATTTTAGAGTAAATTTTTAAATCATTTCAATATTGTATCCTCTTCATTTTATTGTCTGTAATTAAAATCATACACATATTATTAAGTTTTTCCCCAAATAACATAATTCTACCTTAACTACCTACATTTTCATCACTAATACAACACATAAAGATAAGTGAATAAGGTGGGTCTTCTTACATCTCAATGTGAGAAACAAGATTTATATGATTTTCTAAAAAAAATCATCACTTTTACTCCTACTATAATTATTTAACATCAAATATTAGATAAGATTATACTTTTGATAAAATTTAACTTTTATTATCATCAAATCCTTTTTTGGTGGGTTAATTTTATCCTACATTTCCCTCTAACTAGAAGCATTATGAAGTGCAGGGATGATCTTATTAAAGAAATAATATCATTTCAAAAAATATATTAAAACAGTAAATAAATATGAATATATCATTTCTCAACCTCAAATATAGTTCCACTAGTACTTTTGGGTTTTCATTTGTTTGATAATGTATCTTAATGTTCATATTATTTATATTGAATATCATCTTTTCCATTACTAAAATATTTTTATTTATTCTTCCAATACTTTTATTAACTTTTGAAAATCTACTTGAAAAATGTATAAATGATATTTTGTTCAATTATTCCATATTTGGAATGTTAAAATGGTATCTTGAGAGTGATTTTTATAACATCATTCACTTTATAAGTATCAATCCTCTTGAAATTATTATATTTTTACTAATTATTAAATTTATTATTTTATATACTATTGGGAGTATTCAAATTTACATATTCATTTGTTTTCTTTCCCATTGAAGCTCATATTTTTACTTCAATGTTTTTACTCTTTTATATATTTTTTATTTTATTAACTTATGATATGAGAGACACATGTGACCCAAATCATTGTAAATACCACATTCACTTACAAGAATTTTAAATAGGATTTTAAAATAAATATATTTCAATTTTATCTATAAATATTTATTGGTATCTTGATTTATTCATATTGAAATAGAATTAATTCGTACTTATGTAGTTGATTTATTATACCAACCATTGAATACCCTATTCCCAAATCACATTAATGACTAACAATTCTCTACAAATCATAATATTTATTTCTGAACTATAGAATATCATGATTTTTTAAATTTGATAACATGATATTCTTGAAATGTTTTACTAATTGGTTGGCCATTTATAGGGGAACTACATGTTAAACGTAGTATTTTATTTAATACAAATATTAGGGTATGGTTTTAATGAATTGTAATCCTCAATATTTATATGGATTTTTTATTTAAACCTGTACTATTTTAATAAAAATATTTAGTAAAAATATTTCAATAACGTATGGATGGAATCTATTTTATTATAAGTGTTTTGTAATGATCATATGATGATATTTTTATCATCTTTCTACTAATTAGTGTTGTCTTTTTATATTTAAATCCTCTTTAAAACAATCTATTGTAGTAAATACTTTCTATATTGATTGTGAGAGATCAATGTGTGTTATTTCAAGATAAGAAATTTTTCATCACATTTACGACATAAAATATAGAGATTGTTCTTTTGATATTCAATAAGAAACAACATATATTTATAATAATTTATCACCTTATAATCTTATTCATCATTTTTTTCTTTATATTATTATATTATTATATGATCCTTGATCCTCTTAGATATAACCTTAAATTTTGAATTATTGAAAAGTAGTTTGTTTTTTTATTTTCTTATAAGGAATGTATATCCTCTTAAAAATTCTCCTTAATAACTTCCTTATCCTGATATTCTTTGAGACAATAAATTTAAAATATAGATAAACTCTCTACCATTATTAAAACTAATTATTTTCAATATCTAACTTGTTTTGAGATATTTTTACACGTAACAAAAGTTATCTTTCAATGGATTATATAAATTTACAAACTCTTCTTCAATTTAAGAAATTTCAATTTAAATGATTTCAAAATTTTATTAAATTGTATAAAATAAAATTTCTGTATAACAATGAAGAATTTAAATTAATGAATAAAAATAATTACACATTAGAATATGATCACCCCACTAGTTCATGTCTTTTATTAAGGATAAACTTGACCAAAATATTGTCTTTCCTAATGATAAACTAAATATATTGATTTTTCTGTGGTACACATGAATCAATAACCTTTTTTGAAGGTTGAAGCACCATTTATTATCATTTTAGATAAGATCTATATTTAATAGTATTATTTCATTGTGGTTTTGAACATACTTTATATTTAATCATGAGTGAGAATTTGTTAAATATATTCTTACCTTTATTTTTACTCTTCATTATATTCTTAAGAGAGATGGAATTATGCACATATTTAATTTTATAATATCTAAAAATAAAATTCATTATAAATTCCAAAAGAGACTAAAAATATAAAAAATAATAACAACATAAAAAATCAAGAAGCCAAACATAGGTGAACACGAAAATTATAAAAATATTGGTGACTGATTAAGAATTTATTCAAAAATAATAGGTGTGAATCAATGTTGGTAACATTTCAGTAATGTATAATTTATCTCATTTCCTTTCAATTGTATCATATGTTAATGTAAATGAATCTTTTATTATATATTCTCTCATTTTTTCTCCCATGAAGCATAATTGAACCCCACTATATAAGAGACACAAAAATTTAAAAGGTTCACCTTCCAATAAAAAGGCCAATCTATGGAATAAACCAATAAAACCAAGGATCACATAACCAAATAGTATTAATCAATGAGCAAAAAATGATAATGTATTATCCTTATAACTTTCATTTTTCTGTTTCATTATAGTACTTCGGTGCATCCTACGCACAAACAAATCCCACACCTTACAATAATATAATTCTTGGGTAAAAAATGAAATATTTTCACCTATATATAAACATTATGTTTTTATGTGATTTTTGGGTGTTCTTTTTTGTTTTCTTTTACTGTCATAGTAGCATGCATGAAAAATCATATTCTTTTATATGGAAACAATGATGCACATAATGTATTTCCTCTTTATATTAATAAGTATAAGTTATTTATTTCTTAAAAAGATGAAATATTTTTTCATCATCCATACATGAAAAATGCATTCATATCCTCTCCCCCTCTTTCATTTCTATTTTGAATTATTTTTATTCCACTTTATTTCAAAATAAGATCACATTGGTTTTACCTCTTCTATCAATGTGTTCCACCGTTAAGACTTATTTATAATTTTGATGGTGTGTAATATAACTCTATCTTTTACATTGATACATAATAGTTTCATATGTTTTTTATATAATCGGATCTCTCTACATGTCAATATATCTTTAACAACCTGAAATTTTTTATTATGACTTTAGGTTATAGTGTTAGTTACATCTCCTCCGTTGTCACTTCTATATATTTACATGAAACATGTGAATATGTTTTTTTGAATGACTATGAATCTATATTTTAAAAAAATCACGATTTCTCATCCCTTATTTCATAGATATATATCTTAAAGCCTAAACATGTGAAATTAAAATGATCCGACTACACCGCATTATAACCAATCATAATTGTATGTTGACACATAGAACTATCATATTATTTTTCCTAAGGACCTACCATCATTCTCTTAATTTAATTATTTCCAAGAAATATTCTATATCATTGATGTATTAATTTTTTAATCATTATTATAGTACTCATAATGAATCTTTCATTAATGGTATAAAAGTCTATATAAATTCTTCTTCCTTATTTATCATCTATTGGGATCATGATAGATAGATCATTATATTTTTATCAATGTGGTTTTCATTACATAAAATTTAAAAAATATTTCTATATGGAATATATATTCTATGAATATTGAATTTTTCATTCTTCATTTTTTCTTAAAACTCTCTTAGTACAACGTCAAGAGTAATATGAATAAGTCACACCTGACATAAAAAGTCAAATGTAGAATTTTAAATTCAAATATACAGATCAAAAAGTCATGTGAACCTTTGAAATTTATTACATGAAAAGTTATAAACCATATAAAAAGATCATACAGTACTTTGATAATTTTTATACACCACAACCTAAATCATACACCCATTGTTAATGTCATACCGATTGTTGAGAAGACTTCAAAAAAATCTTTTGAAGTCAGTCATTATTAGTGTGACTTCTATAATTCGTCAATTTTTTCCCAAATATAAATCCATATTCCACATAAATAAAATTCATATAGTCTCACATAAAAAATTCATATTCTAGGTTCCTATGATGTTAGAAAATGTTGTTTAAAATTTAAACTAAATATGACTTTACCATTTTTCACTTTTCATCCACAAATTATAGACATCTTCAATGGACTCCAAGTCTTATTAAAATAAAATCATGGACTTCTCAAAGCTTTCAACAACCTAATATTTTTTTCAAATAAAATATGGAATTATTAAAATAATTTCAATCACATTTTGGAATGATATGATGAGATCTATAGTGTGACAACCATACTCCAATAAAACAAAACTAATATCAACATTTTCATCTCTCTATAATAAAAAAATGATTTAATCCTAATGTATAAATATGTTTAGATTTATTATAAAACTGGATAAATACATTATTCGAATATTATATTGTAAAAATAAAATACTTATATTGAAAACATTATTGTGTCCTTGATATTATTCATTGTATACTTATTTATATCACGGTGGAAACAAAAAAAATAATGGGTGATCTCAGATTCTAAGTATGAGTCATATACAAAATTATTTATCCCATGTAAATAAATCATAATATATAAAGAAATATAAATAAATTAAAATATAATACATTATTATATGATAAATAAATTCACCCATGTATAATATCAATATTGTAATATCATGGTTAATAATAATTGAAATCACAATGAAATAAATTCTTAATATAAGACATCATAATTTCAAACATCATGATATCTAAACCATCAAATCCTTGTTCCAAGATAGTTTAATAGATGACATGTATACCCAAGAAACCTATATAATTATGTCTTACTAATTTGTCTCATGAGACCTATTATTGCATCACAGGGATATCCTTAACTATGACCACTATTCACTATATTTAGATTATATTCCTAATAAATTTATTGATCAATTCAATTCATAATGAAAATTCCTTATCAATAAATTTCTATATTGAGTAAAGAATATAGATTTTTAGGGTTTTCATGAGAAAATTTAATAACTTTATTAATAAAAAACCTTACATATAAATGATATACAATTTATGTAAATATATTTTTATTATATAAAGAATATGCATATTTAAGAGAATTTGATTTTATGATGACCATAAGAAGGTTAAAGTTTCATGAGAAACTTAAAGTTCACAAATTTAATCAAGAGATGAGTGATGACTATTAGGAAAGTAGACGTTGTAGTAATATAAATTATATAAGAAAATATAATAAAACAGAAATGAACCATTTAAATTATGTTTCAATAAAGTGTATCATTTTAAAATAATTGAAATATTATATAATAATCAAAATGGATTTAAATTATTGTGATTTCAAAAAATTCCATTAAAACCATATATGTTAAAAATAAAACATTCCATTTTATTTTTTTATAAAATGTTTGAAAATGGCCCTTTAATAGAAAATAAATATAAATCTTCCTTTCAAAAAATGTATAAATTAAATGATAAATTATCATTTCTTAAAAAATAATTTGAGAAATAAGATGGAGTTTTATAATAAAAATTGATTAAAAATATTTCCATGGAAGAAAACTATACATGTTCCAAAAGAGAAATAAGATAAAATTTTCTTTTTAACATTAATCATGAAAGACTAACATGAAATTAATCAATAATCATTATGAATAAATATACATTCTGATTATGTAGCCCAAAGGAGTAGTACGTACACCAAATAAAAGTGAGTAGGTACATAATACCAAATATTTCTCAATGTAGTTGAAATTGATATGAAATCCCTTTCAATGATCATTACTTTGAAGTTATAGTCAATAAATAATGTTATTTTGTGTAAAAATTTAAAAGAAAAAATATGTTTAAATATATATTAAATCGAATAAATTCTATTTTACACATAATATTGACATATTATAATCAATAAATAAGTTATATAACTCATTGAATGAAAATTGAATTATGAAACACTTACCATTTGGTAACATTCACATCAGATACCTTTAGATGAATTAATTTGAATTGAAACATAAAATAATATTAATTATGAATTATTAATGATATATCATGTAAAATGGGAATTATTTATATCACATAAATGACATATTTTAGATTTATTTTTCATTTATTTTCTA
Organism: Viscum album; assembly: GCA_963277665.1. Lineage (NCBI taxonomy): Eukaryota > Viridiplantae > Streptophyta > Magnoliopsida > Santalales > Viscaceae > Viscum > Viscum album. The sequence continues at coordinate 281,232,429 of OY728151.1, read as the reverse complement.
TTCATGCATTGTTTTAGGGGTTTCTTAAGCTTTTTTGGAGGAATGGGCAAGTTCTCATGAATTGGGCTAAACCTTCAGCTCAATTCCAAATTTAAGAATAAATTTTGTTTCTTTTATAACATTTTAATTTTATAATATTTTTCACCCATTACAATTCCTAAATGTCTTCCCCTGACTTATTAACACTACTTTTTAAATTTGCAATATTTATTAATCCATTATAATAGTGTATTGGGTGTTTTTATTTAAGGAATTGGGGAATCCCGAAGGCACATTGATAGTTTTAAAAACAAATTTTGATTAATTTTTATGTTACAAAATTTTAAATATTTTTCTGTGATTCCAAATCTTACCCACGACCATTGAAACCAGTCATGCTCCCAGCCTCTTTCCGCCCTTTTTGGAGCTTTTTTCATCACGAATTATTGAATAACATTATAGGGGTTTTCAAATCGGTAAGAATTGAAGAGGTAATTTACTTCCTTCTAAAATCTCTAAATTATTACTCAATTTTCTCCATTACATTTCCTAAGTAACCTCATAATCTTTATTATAACTTCCTTTGAAGTTTTGACTATTTTAAAATTCAGATACTAATGTATTTGGGGCGATTCTTCAAGATCTTTTAAGTAAGCGAGTCTCTTTCACTCTTCTTTCAATTTTCTTAGGGTTTAATTCATTGTTCTTAGGGTTTATTCCCTTATACTTGAATTTCCTAATGTAAAGAAAACTGGGTTTTAATCCTATGGTTTAACCCATGGTTTTTTAAGTCAATTCTTGTGATTTTAGGTTTGATCCAGGTCTCTCTTGGTGCGGCGGTGGTGCAATTTGATTATCGCATGGAGATTCAAGGGATTTTGTAAAATTGGTAGGTGATTCATTTTGATATGAAATCATTGTGAAGTAGATGATTTTATAATTTTATTTTTAAAACTATTGAATTTTAGTGTCACTTCAAAAAATTAAATAGTCGCAATAATAAAGCAAATGAATTTTAAGTTCCAATTTTTAGTGAAATTGGGGGGTTTTCAAATAAATCTTTTATTGGATCATTAAGGTCTTCCATATAAAAACTTATTTGTTTTTATTGAACTGTAATAGGGATTAAAATAATTTTTATAATGTTTATCCCAAATGGATGTTTCTGAAAAAATGTATTTTGATGGTGTTTGTAACGAAAGTGAAGTTTAGGTGCCACTTTTATGTGAAAATTGATGTTTTATAGAGTAATCACTTCTTATTTAACATGGGGATGTCCTAAAATTTATTTTTTGTTTCAATTGAAATATATTGGGTTGCCTTTACTATTTTGGTAACTTAAAAGTGTGCACATAGTGTATAAGTGGGGTTCTTATGGGGCTTTTGTGTTCCAAACAATGCGGGATTTTGAGAAATTATTTCATTAAAAATAAAAGTGTTTGTTGTGTGTTTTATGTGGTATAAAATATGCGTAGCTACTATAATTATTGTATGTGACCATTAATGGTGTTTGATATGAAAATGGATTTATTTAATGTTCTGAAATTGTTTGAACACAAAGGGGGAAGCCCAGGTACCTAGGTGGGGAGGATGTGTACTAGTACGACTAGTTGACCAGATGGGTTTTGTCCATATCTCACATAGAATTTGGATAACGACAACTCTAAAAAACAATATGGATTATTAATAGAGACCACTATGTAATGGGTATGTTCCCTACTTGTGTCTCGTGTATGACAGCTGATTTTACTTTGGTTACTTTACATCGAGGTACGAGGTAAATAGGGCCTGAGACTATCTTGTGCATAGGGGTATTCTCGATTTTGTTGCTCATGGTATTTGTGGCATTTTCCTTTTCCTTGGAGTTTTATGGGAATTAATTTATAGTATATAACATGTCTATTTAAATGTGTAAATTTTCTTAAATTCTTATCTTGAAAACTGTTTTCAATTGAATGTTCCATTTCATGGAATTTATCAATGCTTTTTATTGTGTATAAATATTTCTTGCTATTTCACATTATATTGCATGATCTTTGGAATAATTGTTTGGTATCCTATTGGGATTAGTCTCACACCCTAATTAAACCCCGTGCAAGTAATTAGAATAGGTTATGTTTGACCCAGGTAATGGAAATGCATTGGGTGGTGGTGGTTCGGGGTGTTAGTTCCCATCCTTGGTGTGGAGTTGTGGAGACGACTTGTGGGTGATGGAACCTTGCCATGTGGAGTAATTAGGGATATATTTCTGCTGTATTTATTTTTATTTGACAATTTTATTGTCTTTAAACTAATTTATTCAGTTCCATATTTTTTCTTAAGACTTGTTCAGCTCGAAAATTTCAGATTTATATTATGGATTTTGATTTAAGGTTGTATGCTTTCATAATCTGGTAAATCATTCCCAAACAAAAATTAATGATACACAGACACTTGTCCTAGCCCGCGGGGATAGGGAACACCCTTTTTTCCTTTCCACTGGTTGGGTTTGGTGTCTGTATTATTGGTAACCAGATTCAGTTCGTGACAAAATGGTATCAAAAGAGGATTATGTTTTTGGATTAAGTTACTATTTTGGGATGAGTCGGGATAGAAAATAGATAGGAATGTCGGGGATTGGGGGTTTTTTTTGTGAGTGGGGTGCCTATCTGACACCTCTGGTGGAAGACCATGGGTCACAATTGGATGTTGGAATTGTCTGATTAACATCACTTCTACGTGGGACATGTGGGATGCAGACCACTCGTGGACACCGAGCAGGGGAGAAGTAGTTTTTTCTTTTATTTCTAAAATGTGTTTGGATTATTTATATTTTATGTATTTGATTAAAATTTTATTAATTATGGTATTTACTATTTCTTTGTGATTATTTTATTTTGGTAGCAATATGCCTCCCTAGAAAGCTCCCACGCTCCAACAGGATGTAGTTGAAGAGAGTTCTCCCACACCGATCGATCAGAGGTTTGCAGAGGCTGTGGTTTGGCATGTCCATGATTTGGGAAAGGGACTATATCCTTCTCGTATTCATTTTGGGGTAGAATATATGGGTCCAAAAAAGGATAATTCATAATTATTTCTAAAAACAAGCCTCCTACATTCCGAGGTTGCTCAGAACCCCAAGAAGAAGAATAATGGATCCAGAAGATGAAGCGTATGTTTGAGTTCCTAGAAACACCTGAGGAGCATTGGGTGAAGTGTGCCACATTTATATTGGAGGTTTTTAGCCTTATGTGGAGGGATTCAGTGCTTTAGACTAGGAAGAATGAGTATATGCACTGGAGATATTTAAAGGTCATCTTCAATGAATTGCACTGCCCTGTGGTGTTGTATTATGCTAGGTATAGAGAGTTTATAGACCTCGTTCAAGGGAATATATCTATGATGGAATATGCCAACATTTTCACTGAGTTGGTTTGGTATGATCCAGAAATCATCTCTAATGAGCAGGCGAAGGCCCAGAGGTTTGAGAAAGGATTGCGAACAGAGATATACTCCTAGGTTTTCTCATTTAAGATGGGGACCTATGTTGAGGCCATTGACTGGGAATGCATGGTGGAGATTGATAGGAAAGGCAGGTATGGTTTTTTTGGATTAGTATTAGTAGTGGGCAGTGTAATCTCCTCCCAGAAGAAAAGGAAGTGGGAGGATTATGCAAAGAAATGAAGAGGTGGGTCACGTCACTCTTCTAGGAGGTTTTCTTCTGCAGATTTGAATGAGAGATCGGTTGTGTTCCATAGGTGTGGGAAGCCTAGGAAAATACAACCATCATGTCCACTTCCCCTGAAGCCTTGTTACCAGTGTGGAGGTATGGGGATTTTTTAGTGCTTCTGTGGTGTGTCACATCCACTCCTGAGTGGGGCATGGTCAGTGGATTCATGAAGAGTGATAAAACATTACGAGCCATGGAGGACTGTGGGATCTTGATTTGGCGACCATGGTGGTAGGGCTGGGTTATCTCTTGTGCAGATCCAGTTCAGGGCTCATCCACAGACTATAGGTCATCCTCTGGTAGAGACTGGACATCTCCACGTAGTGGATCAGGCACCAGCAGGATCAGAGGATGGACCACTACTACAAATATGGATTTTATCGGTGCTAGAAAAGCACTAATAAATCCGGTGAAGATAAATGGGGTGGGGGGTGTCCCCTTTATCAGCACTCTAAAAAGCGCTGATAAAGACGCCTTTTATCTGCGCTAAAACAAAGAACTGATAAAAGGGTCCTTTATCAGTGCTTTGTTTTAGAGCTGATAAAAGACCCCCATATTAGTTCCTCCTTTATCAGTGCTTTAATTTTAGCGCTGATAGAAGGTAAAAAAATTTAAAAAATTTAAAAAATACTTCCAATTGTGGGGGATTTTATAGCGCTTGTGTCCCCCCTTTTATAGCGCTTTTCTGCCCCTTTACAGCGCCCCATGCATCCCCCTTCACCCATTAACAGCGCTTGCTCCCATATTCCCCCATGCGCGCGCGCCCCTGCCTCCAGCAGGATTTGATCTCCAGACCCCCCTGCGTGCCTAAGCCTTTACCACAACTCTATTTTCATTTGTCTTCCAAATCATGATATCTCTCTCTATATATATATTAATATATATAGTTATATTTATTCGTAAAGTAATATATATTTATATTAATATATATATAGTTATATTATAATTTATATATATATAGTTATATTAATATATATATATATATATATTTATATTAATATATATATATAGTTATATTTATTCATATAGTAATATATATTTATATTAATATATATATATATAGTTATATTATAATATATATATATATATAGTTATATTAAAATATATATATAGTTATGTTAATATATATCTATATATATATATATTTAGTTATATTTATTCATATAGTAATATATAGTTATATTAATATATATATAGTTATATTAATATATATCTATATATATATATAGTTATATTTATTCGTATAGTAATATATATTAATATTAAATTATATAGTTATATTAACATATATATAGTTATATTAATATAGATATATATAGTTATATTAATATATATATTTATATTAATACTAATATATATATATATGTAGTTATATTAATATATATATATAGTTATTAGATTAATATATATACAACTAGATTAATATATATATAGTCAGATTAATATATAGGTATATAAATATTGCTATATCTATATTTTAAATAAAATGGATGTTAGTTATTATTTAGATAAAGCTAATATATTTTATATGTAAATATATTTTATTATTTATATTTATAATTTTATTTTTAGGTGTGAATATATAAAAAATAGGTATATATTGTTATATATTTGATTATAAATAGCAGTTCATTATAAAAAAGGATGAAATTTCAAAAACATAATATTAATATAAATGTAATACCTTGGAATAAATTTAGTCCCCACCAAAAAAAGCCAATAAAACCCCCTTCAACGAGGCTGAAAATCCACAAAATGTTAAAAAATCGGTGTACCCCGAAAAAAACTCAGTTTTGGAGGCCTTATGGGCCTCTTTTGGCCTTGACAATTCCTTGACTGGGGAAACCCCCAGTCGTAGAGACGTAGAGCTCTCGCATGATTTGATTTGATATGTGGTAGAGCTTAAACGGACACCCGGATCAAAAGTTATTTCCGTTTGAAGTTTTAGTTACGTTTTCAAAATATCTTGGATCTTTTTTTAATTTTTTTTAATTTTTTTAGTCTTCAAAATGTTATTAAATAACTATTTCTCTATAATAATTATCAAATTATTTTTTAAAAATATTTTTATACTTTTTTTATAAGCCATTTTCACTAAATATCTTATATAATAAGTATATTATAAGTGTAATTGTACATTTATACTTATCTAAAATATATTTAAAAATTATATATTATATTTATATAAATATAAATATATTTATATAAATATAACTATATTTATATATTAATATATATATATATATATATTTTGAATTCGACCCTTTATCAGTGCTTTTAAAAAAAGCGCTGATAAAGGCCCCCCTTTATCAGTGCTACTAAACAAATGCTGATAAAGGGGGTCCCTTTATTAGTGCTAAAAAACTTTGATATAGGGGGGTCCCTTTATCAGTGCTAAAAAAGCACGGATAAAGGGGTGCGTTTATCATTGATTTTTATAGCGCTGAAAAATGCACTCTTTATTAGTGCTTTTTTGAGTGCTGATAAAGGCACCCCCCCCTTTATTAGTGCTTTTTCATTAGCACTGATAAAGGGGGGCGCTACGAAAAACTATTTTTGTGGTAGTGGACCAACGATAATTCGAGGTACCGTTTAGATCGTGTCTTCTATAGCTGCTACTCTTTTTTATACTAGAGCCTTTGTTTCATTTATTTTTGCCTATTTTTTGGACTTGCTAATTTTTCCAACTGAGTTGATGTCTTTTGCGATGTAGTTGGTGACACTGCTGGGAATAAAGGAGGAGCAGGGCCTCAGTTTCCCCTCATGTGTGCTTTCCATGTCAGGGGTTGAGATGGAGTGGGACCTCCTGATTATTGATTTGGAACTTTCTGACATAACTATTGTCATGGATTGGCTAGTACACATCAGGGAACACATTGATTGCTACAGGCGGTGAGGGCGTTTCATGGAACCTGATGGGAGTCGTCAGGTTCTTTGGGGAGAATATGATCCTCAGTCAGGTCGTGCAGGATCTCCAATCCCATAGTTGGCAAGTCATACCGTTCAACTATTTTCTCTCATTATAGAGGATGATGGTCTTTATCCTATAGGTGAACTACCTCATGTAGTGAATGAGTTTTTAGAGCAATTCCTGGATGATTTCTCAGGTTTTCCCCTGGAGCGGGATGTGGTGTTTTCGATTGATCTGGCGCCAGGAACACATTAGACATCTCTTCCCTCTTATCACATGGCCCACATCAAGATGAGTAAATTAAATATATTGCTAGATGACTTAGAATCTAAAAGATTCATTCAACCGAGAATCGATCCGTGGGCTACTTCTATGTTGTTCTTGAAAAAGGCTGACAGATCCCTTTTGTTGTGAATTGACTACCAAAAATTTAAAAATATTACAATTAACAACAAATAACCTTTTCCCATAATAGATTATTTGTTTGATCTGTTGAAGGGGGAAAAGTGGTTCTCAAAAATATACTTGCATTCGGTCTATCATCATCTCTGGGTGAAGGAGTTATATATCCATAAGACAGCCTTTTGAAGCAGGTACGCCCACTTTGAGTATTTGGTCATCCCTTTGGATTGACCAATGCTCCAGTGGTATTATGGCACTCATGAATAGGGTGTTACACCAGTATCTCGATTCCTTCATTGTGGTGTTTATGGATGACATTCTCGTATTCTCTGGCTCTAAGGAGGAACACAAACATCACTTGACGATAGTCTTGTGCACTTTGCAGGATCATTAACTCTTTTCAAATTTGTCAAAGTGAACATTCTTGATCAGTGATGTGACATTTCTAGGGCATGTGATCTCATAGTCGGGGGTTTAAGTAGACCTTGAGAATATTAGTGCAGTTATGTCATGGGACCAGCCAAAGAATGTGTTCTAGGTCAAATGTTTCCTTGGCCTAGCTGGTTATTATAGGAGATTCGTTTGGGATTTCATTCAGCTTGCTTCAAAGATGACTGCTCTCAACTGGAAAGGGGTGAAGTTTGAATGGGGCCCCTAATGTTAAGCATCGTTCGAGGATCTGAAGAGGCTGTTAAGTACATCCATCGTGTCGAATTTTCTAGAGTTTGGAAAGGGATATGTGGTTTGTTGTTATGCGTCAGGTATGGGTCTTGGGTGAGTGCTTATGCAGGATGATCATGTAGTGGTGTACAACTCTCTCCAACTCCAACCACTAGAAAAGAACTAGCCGACCCATTGCTTGGAGATGGCAGTGGTGATGCATGCTTTGAAGACATGGCATGACTACCTCTTGGGGGAGAAGTTTTTCTTCTTCTCTGATCACAAAATCATGGACTATATCTTCTCACAGAATAATCTCAACTGGAGGCGGCATCATTTTATCGAGTACTTACAGGGGATCAACATTGGCATTGTCTATACACCATTCAAGGGTAATGTGTTGGTCAATAATTTTATCATAAGAGTTCTAGTGCAGGCTTTGAGGATGTCCAGAGACGAGTGGAGTTTGATGTGGATCTTTTCTAAGAGGCATGTGGAAACCAGGGAACAGGGTGGAGGTGCATTATTGAAGATTTTCAAGCAGACTCGTTCTATGTTGGAGTTGATTTAGTTGGAACAACCCAGTGATGATATTTTTCAGCGGTCGAAATAGTTTTTTCATGGTGGGGATACATACACTAATTGGGCATCATCTCCTGAGAGAATCTTGTTCTTAACGGGCCGTTCAGTAGTGTCGTTGTCTCTGTGGAAGGTGGTTATGGAGGACATCCACCAGTGTCAATGGAATGTTCATCTGGGTGCCACCAAGATGTATTATGATGTGCGACAACAGTTCTAGTGGACAGCTATGCGACGAGACATAGAAAACATTGTGTCGAGGTGCTATACCTGCCAAAAGGTGAATGCAGATCATCAAAGGACCTTCTGTTTTCTCCAGCCATTACACATTTTTTCCTGGATGTGGGGAGATGTCACCTTGGAATTCATTGTTTGCTTACCTCATACACCTCAGGGTACGAATTCAATTTGGGTGGTGATAGATCTTCTGACCAAATCATCCCACTTCATTTCGATCAAAGATACATCTAAAGGGTATGAGTTTGGCCATTAGTATCTTTAAGAGGAGGTGAGACTCCATGGCGTGCCATCAGTAGTTGTCTCAGATAAAGACCCCATTTTACTTCTCATTTCTTGGAAGGCCTTCAGAAGGCCTTGGGGTCTCAGATTAAGATGAGCATGACATACCATCCTTATACGGATAGTCAGATAAAGAGGGCGAATCAGATTTTGGAGGAAATTCTCCATGCATGTCTCCTACACATTGTATGTTCTTGGAATAGCCATTTGGCAATGGATGAGTTTGCTTATAATAAGAATTAACAATCCTCAAATCAAATGGATCTTTTTGAGGTGCTCTACTACCGGCCATGTCGGTCCCCCCCTGTGTTGGGCTGAGGTAGGTGAGACCACACTGCTGGGGCCGAGTACAGTGTAGAAGACACCTGAGAAGGTTAAATTAATTTAGGGGCACTTTTTGATAGCTCAGAGTCATCATAAATCTTATGTTGACTGGAGGCAGTGAGGCCTAGAGTTTTCTGTGGGTGATAGGGTATTCTTGAAAGTGTCCCTTCATCTGGGTCATCGTCGATTGGGGAAGCAGGGGAAGCTGACACCATGATATGTTGGCCCTTTTCATATCACTAAGAATATTGGATAGGTGGAATATAGGATAGACTTACCTTATCTATTGATTACCATCCATGACATATTTCATGTCTCCGAGTTAAAGAAATACAACCCGGATATGTCCCAAGTGCTGAGTTGGGATGAAATGGAGATAGAGCCAAACATGTATGTTTTTGAGAAAATAGTGAAAATAGTGGACTCCCAAGAGAAGGTTCTTAGAGGGATGTCTATTAATTTAGTCTGGGTTCATTGGAAGCATGGCAATGATACACATGATACATGGGAGTGGAAGTCATGGGTTGAGGAAGAATATCCTTTCATGTTTTTAGATCAAGATTCATGTGGACATTCCAGGACATAAAGTGTACATTGTAGGGATAATTGTCACATACATGACATATTTTATAGGTATGTTTCAGTTATTTTCCATTCATGCTTTGTTTTAGGGTTTTCCCATGCTTTTATGGAGAAATTTGTGAGTTTTCATGAATTTGGTCCAACCGTCAGCCCAATTCCAAATTTAAAAATAAATTTTATTTGTTTTATAACTTTTTATTTTTTTAATATTTTTTACTAATTCTAATTCCTAAATGGACTCATATGACCTATTAACACCACCATTTCAATTTGGAACCTCTAGTAATCCATTATATTGGTTTATTTTGTGTTTTTATTTAAGTAATTAGATCATCCTGAAGGCACATTTCTAGTTTTAAAAACAAAATTTGGTTAATTTATTGGTAATTAAATTTTAAATATTTTATGGTGATTATATGTCTCACCCAATCCATTTGAATCCAAATGCGTGCCTAGCCTCTTTACCTCCTCTTTGGAGGTTCTGTTCATCATGAATTAGTGTAGAAGATTATAGGGTTTCTCAAATCGGCTAGAATTGAAGAGGTATCATCATTCCTTATTAACTCTCCCAATTCTTACTCTTTTTCCTCCATTTCGGTTCTAACATAACCTCCTCATCCTTCTTAGAATGTACCTTTAATTTTTTACTATTTTAAAATTCAGATACTGGTTTATTTGGGGGAAATTCATCAAGATCCCTAAAGTAAGTGAGTCTATTTCACGCTTCTTTCTCTTTTCATAGGGATTCATTAATTTTTATTAGGGTTTATTCCCTTATACTTGAGGTTAATAATGTATACAAACTATTTTTTCTAACCTAGCATTTATCTTTTTATTTTCTAGGTCAATTATTGTTATTTTAGGTTTGATATATGTCTCTCTTGGTGCAGCGGTGGTACGATTTCATTTTCGCACATGGATTCAAGGGTGTTCGTTAAATTGGTAGGTGATTCCTTTTGGTATGTAATCTTGGTTAAATATATTTTGTGTTTATGTTATTTTCATATCTATTAAGTTTTAATGACTCTACAAAAAAATTTAGTGGCAATTATAAAACAAATGAAGTTTAAGTTCCAATTTTTGGTGAAATTGTGGGTTTTTCATATAAATCATTTATTGGTTCATTAAGGGATTCCCAATAAATACATAGTTTTTATTGAACTATAATAGAGAATAAAAAAATATTTATAATGTCTATCCCATTTTTTTGTTTATGAAAAATGTGTCTTGATGGTGTTTGTAAAGAAAGTGATGTTTTAGTGCCACTTTTGTGTGAAAATGGATGTTTTACAGAGTAATCACTTCTTGTTTAACATGAGGCTTCCCTAAAACTGATTTTTTGTTTTCATTGAAATTTATTGGACTGAATTTATAGTTTTGGTATCTTACAGGTGTGCACATAGTGTACAAGTGGAGTTCTTAAGGGGTTTTTTGTGTACAAAACAACGGGAAATTTTGAGAAATTGTTTAATTAAAAATCAAAGTCTTTGTTGTCTGTTTCAAGTGGTATAAAATATGTGTAGCTACTATATGGATTGTATGTGACCATTAGTTGTGTTTTATATGAAAATTTATTTATTTAAAATACTTATTTTTTTTTGAGAACAAAGGGGGAAGCCCGTGTTCCATGGTGGGGCAGATGTGTACTAGTACTGCTAGTGGACCAGATGGATTTTGTCCCTTTTTCACTTAGAATTTGGATAACAACAACTCTAAAAAAACTATATGGATGATGAATGGGGACCACTAGGTTATAGGTATGTTATCTACTAGTGTCTCTTCCATGATAATGGATTTCACTATGGTTACATTTCAACGAGGTACGAGGTTCTTGGGGCCCGAGACTATCTAGTGCCTAGGGGTGTTCCTGATATTGTTTCTCATTATATTTGTGGTATTTTACCATTCCTTGTAGTTATTTTGGAAGTAATTTACAGTATATAACATTTCTATTTAAATTTTTGTATTTTATGAAATTTTTATCTTGAAAACTATTTTCAATTGAAAGTTGTATTTCATGGAATTTATCCCTCCTTTTCATTGTATATTAAATCTGCTCGCAATTTTACATTGTATTGCATGCTCTTTAGAATCATTGGGTGGTATAATATTGGTATTAGTAACACAACCTAAATACACCCCTTAGGTGTAAGTAGACTTGGTTAGGATTGACTCAAGTAAAGGAATGGATTTGGGTGTTGTCGTTTTGGGGAGTTAGTTCTCATCCTTGGTGCGGATTTGTGGAGAGGGCTTGTGGGTGATGAACCCTTGTCGTGTGGAGTCCTTGAGGCTGTCTTGATGATGTATTTATTTGTATTTGGACCAATTTTATTTTATTCAGACCTTCAAACCAATATATTCATGTCTGGTTTTTTCATAAAACTTGCTTGGCTCAAAAATTTCAGATTTATATTATGGATTGTTTTTAATGATTTATGCTTTCACGATGTGGTAAATCATTCCCAACCCTAAATTAATGATACCCGATCATTTATTCCATCCCATTAGGATATGTAATTCCCTTATATCCTTGAAACGGGCTGGGTTTGGTGCTGGTATTGGTGGCGACCAAATTTGTTTCATGACAATTTACACCATATAAATGAAATTATTTCATAACATCAAAATTTTCCACAAAGAAAGGAAATTAAGAGAGAATACATTACCTTAGGGATGAATCTTCACAAAAATTCCTCATATTCTTGAATAATATACTTATGATAATTATTTAATTTCAAAAAAAATTATTTTTATTATTCCATTAATTTTCTTTATTACCATGTAATATTTAAAAACAAAATTCGTTAAATTCATTCCAGACCTTTTGACTACATTAGGAAAATATATCCCAAATGATTTCTGTAGGTTGGAAATTGTAAATGAGGTCATTTTCACTTCAAAATAAAAAAATAATGATTTTATTATCATTTATAACAATCAATTCCACTTTTAAAACAAACCATGACTGATGGTTATAAAAATGAACTACCTTATAGTCATGGAGATGATTGACCATCCATATACAAGAGTAACATTTTCATTATCAATACTATTATCAAATGAAGGTCAATACTATTTAATCCCTAAATAATTATATTCATATCATAAATACCATATTAATTTTTAAATATACTTATATATATCATCTATGTGATGTAGTGATGAGGAAGAAATCACATCGCTTCATAGAGGTGGTAGTACACAAGTTTGCACGAATGATGTTATCTTTTTTTATTGAATGAAATGTTTAGAAAATTAATGCTATATTAATTCTATATAATTATAAATATTCCATTAATGATGAATATATACATTAGATGAATTACAATAACCATCCTTGGGAGGGTTCTATGGAAGTTCAATTACATCGGTTCAAGAGGTGGTTGGCCACTGTATACATCATCAATGGTTTATCATCCCCTTGGATAACGTTGGATATTGATACATGCTATGAAATTAATATAACAACATATAGATATATTGTATGTAGTTATTTTATTAAATCATAATAGTTGACAAATATTTTCAATGAGGGAGATAAAGAAATAAAATGAAGTCACTTGATTAAGAACTATACCTCTTCCTTAGACAACCTCTTAATGCTCACACAAAATGATTTCCTAAGTAAGTGTTCTGATAAAACAAAGGACTATATTTTTTTGTGGGGGATTTAAGTAAGTGATATTTGATATAATTATTTTTTAAAAAAGGTATTTATGAGTAATGAAAATATGAGAGGAGGTCCCCTTTTATAATGGAGGGGAGTGGTACTTGTGGAATTTTTTAATGTTTTAAATTAATTAAAATAAAATTTCATATTAAAATTAATCCAAATTTATAAAATTATAAGAGAAGATTATGATGAGATATAATCCTCTCATATAATAAAAATTATGAATGCTTTAGTGAGTTTTATCTCCCATATGATTGTGTTTGGACCCATCTTAACATTTTTTTGACAATTTCATCGATATTATTTTGTTTTCTTTTTAGGGGTTAGTAAATTTACAACAAAAGGAAAAACCTCCCATAAATGGAACATGGATTATATTATAAATTGTATCATAATTACATTGTTAGTGACAATATTTGTAATAATTTTTAATAATTTAATAAATATTATTTATTATAAAATATTATTAATGTTCTTTTTTAGACAAGAAATTTTATTTGACTTTAAAAAGCCAATAAAAATAAAATTCTTGTATAAATAATTTAAATTCACAAAATACTCTTTAATTATAAAAAAATTAGATTTTCGTATTTTATTCAAATTTCATTACTTTTAATATATTTGAATATTATATATTATTTTTCATTTAATTTAACAAATACTGAATCAGTGTTACATAAGATTTTATGGAAATTACATGAATAATTAAAATTAGAAATATATAACCATCATGGAAATTATTTCATTGTTCTAAAAAAACTTTCAAAAATCATTAACAACATTCCTTCCCCCCTTTTCTAACACATAAGTAAATTTTTTTAAAAAGGGATACTTTTTTCATTTTAGTCACTTAAAATATTACATTGGCCACTTTCATAGAGACACGTCTGATAAAAAATATATATCAAGTCTAAGGTGATAAGTGGAAAAATTAATTCATCCAATAAGATTAAATTGGAAAACTGGTGGACTTATAACTTAGTTTTAAAAAAAGATAACATGAGGGACTATTTTACCCTCGTGATGATTTTTAACTATTTTTACAATTTATTTTAACAAAAAATTGACATTATTAAATCATATTTATTGTGATGGTGACAATTATGGAATAAATTTTATAGTATTAAATCCTTATAAGTGGTGTAAATTTATTTTTTATGTATCCTATAAAGCATGAAAAAAACATTAAATTATAAAAATTACTATTTAAGTCCAAAAGAATTTTTATACCTAGACCACATATAATATTGATTCAAAAGAAATTAATTATATTATATATTACTATAGGATAATTATATTAAATTAGTATTAAATGATATATAATATTGGCTTTATTATATGAAACGAAATTCAATTTTTACAAGAATTGATATTAACCCTATTCACTAAAAAATTTATATTTTCAGAAAAAGATGAAAATTTCATAATAAAATAACTTTTAAATGATGATCTAAACAACTAAAATCATTTTTTTCAGTCAAATTTCAAAAATTCATTTAAATTTGTGTTTTTATTTTATCAGAAAAACCAATAATTTTTCTGAAAAAACATACTTATGATGAATAAAATTACCTTAAAAAAATTTATTGTTAATTTTCTATGAATTAATAAATAAATTTTTGTTGTATGTTTCATTCATATATATAGATCTTAATTTGAAATTTATATTCATAATTTAAGATTTAATGTCCTGGTTATAATTGTTGTATTTAAATAATAATATTTCATTGTTTATATAGGCAAGGGGTTTCATGTAATATACAATATCATATATAATGTTTTTACTTGAAAATATTAGGGTGTTAAATTATCACCCCAATAATAAATTTCATCCGGAAATTTTGAATTTGATCTCATTAAACATGTGATCAATATCTAAAAATATCGTTGTTTATATCCCACTTCTTAAAATGGGATAATAAAAAATCCTATTGATGAAAGTGAAAGAGAAATATTAGGTTCATCATGAATAACACAAAACAAGATTTAAAATTTGCATAAAATTGGTTGTATGTGAATATATGGAAATTTATGAAACTTTTAATTCACAAATAATAATAGAGACTGATAAAGACCATTTATCTTAAAAAATTGATTGATTAGGAGAAATTTAATGGCCACAAAACCTAAACCAAAGTGCTATGAAAAAGAACATGAATTTATTGTAATAGAATGTAATATAGTAACATTTTTTATTTTAAGATTTTTTTACTGGAGTTGAGAAATTCATTTACCATATAGTATAATAAAAAAATAAAATATACTTACGTAACAATTACAATCTCATAATTTAATCAATTTTTAATATAATTTTATCTCTTTCTCCAAATTATAAGTATTCAATATTATTTTATCATGTATGAAACACAAAAATAAACATATAATAGATCACATAATCCAACAATAAATAAAAATACATGTTTCATATTTATAGATGTTATCCAATCCCAAAATGGATATTAAAAGGTAGGATAATTCCCTAAGTGAATAATCTATGATCTAAACGGAACAATAAGTTTTTCATTAGGCCATAATTTAGTAGAATAAAAATCAAAATACTTTTGGGGGTCTAGTGTAATTTAAAGGAATATATTCAACAAAAATAAGGTTTATGTACGTGGGTGTAGGGTCCCCCATTCATTATAAGATCATATGAAAATTATCCTAGCTTCTCCTAGTTGTAAGAATGTCTAAAAAATGAATAAGCCTTTATATGATGAAATTTTTACATTAAGATTAATAATTCTACATTTATACCTAATGTTCATGACAATTCATTCTATAAATAAATATCTGTAAAATTAAACAGTATATTCAAAACTATCATTGAATCCCAATTATTAGAATTACATTTTCCAGTATTCTTCCATTCTTTATCTCCAAATAACATCAATCACCCTTAAAATCTCATATAATAAATTTTATATAAATTAGTTTTATAATATGTAAGATATGAAAATCATTTCCATAAATGACCTAAATCAACATAAACCCACATTAAAATAATATATCCTTCCAAAATATAAATTAAACATTAATCGTCAAATAATGGCCAAAAATATTGTTTACCTCAATCAAATAATGTTCCAAAAAATATAGTGATCTTCTAGTAAAATAACAATAATCACTTATGTACCAAATCACATTTCAGTCCCTTAGTTATCTATAATATAAATTATATATTTCTAATCATAAAATTAATCTTTATTTTTAATTTCATAATAATTATTACATCATGTAGGTTCATTGTAGGTATTTTTCGCTTTTCTAGATTTTGTTGTAGGTTTAAGGCCTACAACTATGCTAAATGTGATGGGTTTTACATTTCAGTAAATCTATATTAATAAAATTCCAATAAGACTCCAAAAAATATATTAAAAAACCTTAAAAATATCATTAATCACCAATGATAATATAAAACATGAATGTTATCAATACCATTAATCTTATAAAAAAATTACTCTTCCTAAAATGATAATTCATGTTGATAATAAGCATTAAATATTCCTTATCCCCATTAATTATCTTTCAAAATTTCATTAATCACATTAAAATACTATCATATAAAACCTCTAATGAGTTTAGTTTGGATTTGAACTTATGATAAAATATAAACTCATAGTCCAAAGATGATATCCATAACTATTTAGTTAATTTTCCAAGAAGATATATATGTTTCCAAAATTAACCATACATTTAGATGTTTCATGAGTCTTATTACCAAACAATCATAGGAAAAAATACATATACAACAAAACTCTTGATTCACAATATATAAATACTTCAACCATTTTATATTTCGTTCATTGGACTTGGAGTAAACCACTACAAAATTGAATTTACTTAGATAATTCCCATGTTACCCGTATTTAAGGAAATAAATATTAATTACATCTCTTGGATGAAATTTAATTCCCTCTATTGAACTCCCTATTTTTAGAAATTTGTTTCTCTATACCCTTCTTTTCAACAAATAAAAAATGTTATTGTTCTGTTAATAAATTATCTATAGTATCTCTTTCCATATTTTTGAAGTGAAGTAAATTTAGCATTTTTTACACTATGGTCTTCACCACCGAATCTTATAGAGAATCCAGATTTCTCTTCTTTGGTGAGTCTAGTATTTGTTTTAGATATTTGTTTTTATTGTATACTATGATAATTACTTAAGAATAATTATAATATCTTCCACTTTAGTCATCATCTCATTTGGTCGGTTAGAATCACCACACTGTCAATCACATTAAAATTTAACATCATTATTCCCTTCTCAATCCATTTAATAAAACATAAGACTATTTTGTGAGAAATAATAATAATAATAATAATAATAATAATAATGGAAAATAATTTATTTGATTTTTAAATAATGAAACACTATTTTAAATATTTGAAATCTTGCGTTTTAACTAGATCATTAATGATCATTATCTATTAATATCTTTCACTATGGTTCATAAATAAAATTTGAATTAAATTAAACATTCCCACCCATAGTGTCAAACTAGGTGAGAATTAATGGAACATTGGTCGTGCATTAGAATGATGAATGAGATAAACATGACCAATTATTTTTTATGGTTATTACCCCTAGATTCATCTAAGAAAAAACCTTGTCCATTTATAATATCCATATAAGGATTTATTGATAGAAAAACAACATAATTATACCTTACCAAAACATTAGGTAGTTATTCTATACTTAGACTTATAGTCATGTGGTTATGTTACAAAATATATGTTGTCTAAATATATTTCCCAAGGTTTTTACTAAACTTCTTCTGATACCTAATGTGACACTTGAAATCTATTTATAAAGAGACAGTGTCTAAATTATTACATATGTATAAGATAAAAAGGATCCCATCTCAAATGATCGATTTGTTTAGTAGTCCTGGAAAACTAAACACATACCTGATTCCCATATTACATTGGAAGTATAAAATACATAGCATAAAAAAATTATTAAATCCTTGATATTATTCATAATATATATGATCATATCCTAGGGGAAAGAGAAAAAATAAAGAGTGAGCTCATATAATATGTAAAAGTTACATACATCAAAATCTATCATGAATCAATAATGCATAATCAATATATCAAGGTTTATAAATCAAAACAGATTCCATGTAATCAATAATTTTGTACGAAGTGCATACATAGATAATATCAATGTAGGAATTTCATTTATAATAAAAACTAAATTATCAATGAATGAAATGTTTAATATAATACATTGTGGTATGATACATCATGATATCTATATCATCACATCCTAGTTCCAAGATAGTTTAAATAATGGGTACGTATACACTTGAACCTCTAATAATTTTAGCTTAATGATTTGTCTCATTAGACCTGTATATGCATCAAGGGGATATATATATAACCAAACCCTATATGCCACTACATGTATGTTGAACTAATAATATATTGAATTATTAATTCAATTCATTAACAATATTCCCTGCAAAAAATATCTGTATTGAGTAATGAATAATGATTTATCAACGTTTTCCCAAGTACGTTAAATAACTTTCATGGTAAAACACTATATATACATAAATGATATATGATTTAAGAATAGGAATATCCATGATACATATAATATATATATATATATATTATAGATTTTAATTTCCAATGATCAGAGAAATGTGAATGTTTCAAGAAAAAGTTAATTTTTACAAAATTAATCATCTCACGAGTGATGAAAATCCAAAAAGTAGAATATATAATAATAGAAATACTTTTATATAATAAAATAAAATAAAAACGGTTCATCAAAAATAATTTTACATAAAATTTTTCCTTTTTAAAACTATTCAAATATATAGAATCATAAATATGGAATAAATTGTTTATGACAGCGGGTTAGTCCTTGAATAACATGATGGTTAAAATAAAAGAATTAATTTTGAAAAAAACTATGAAAAATTAAAAAATGATATTTCATGGGAAAAAATTATAATTATTCATTTAAAACTAGTTAAAATGTGATAGATAACCTATAATATACTCAATAAATCATTCGGAGTAATAATAAGGGGTTTTATGTTTTTCTAAAAAAATGTCATGGATGTAAAATATAACATATCAAAAAAAGAAACAAGATAAAATTTTCTTTTAAATTTTTCTCTTAAATGAATAACAATAATTGAATAATTAATATTCATGAATAAATATATATTCATTGCAAATAACTCAAATAAAATATTTATACACCAAATAAAATTATATAATTTCATGATACTAAATATTTCCCAATGGAGTCGAAATTGAGACCAAATACTTCACAATGATCACAACATTGAATTGAGAGTTAATATAGGAAGATATTATATATAAAAATATAAATTCAAAAAATAAATGAATAAATGAATCCTAAATACATCTTAAATGTAAATAAATCATTTCACATATAATCTTGACATAACAAAATCAATGAAAATGTGATATAACCCAATGAAAATAAATTGAGTTATATAAAAATTGCAAATTGGTAAATTTTAATTAAAATACCAATATATTAAATAGTTTGAATTAAAAAGAAATATTACATGAATTATGACATATTCCAGATCTAACATTTAAAAGGGAATTATATACACCGTATAGAATAAATTTTTGCATAACATTAAAATTTTCCTTAAAGAAAGGAAGTTAAGATGTAACCCCTTACCTTAGGTCTGAATCATCATGTACACTATCTATATTCTTGAATAATAAAAATATGTTAATTATTAACTTCTTATGAACATTTTTCATGTTTTATCAATTTAATTTATTTAGTACCATTTTATATTTAATTACATAATCAATTAATTTCATGTTGGATGCTTTGATGAAATTTGATTAATATGTCCCAAATAAATTATGTAGTTTGACAATGGTAAATTTTTTAATTTTTACATAATATCTAAAATAATTATAATGAAATAATTATCATATTAAAACATCAATATTAATTTTAATACCCACCATTATTTATGGTAGTGAAAAATGATCTATGATACAAACATGGATATGGTAGGTCATACATTCAAATGAATAACATTTCAATTTTGAAATGATCATTATAAAAAGAAGATAAATACTGTTTTATCATTACATAATGATAATAATATATTTAATAAAATATTATTTATTCAAATATAATTATATATATGTATATTCCACGTGAATCAGTGATTCAGAGTGAACCATATCTCATTGTGGAGGTGGTAGTCCACACGTAAGGATAAACAACATTATCATATTTAAAAAAAATGAAAATTTAAGAAAATAAATGATATATTTATTATATATAATGATAATATTTCATTTATATAGAATAGATAAATTAAATTCATTATTATAACTAGTTATCAGAGTCAGTGATATAAAACAAATTACATCGGTTCTGATGTCAGTAGTCTACCAGACACATGAATAGTGGCTTTGATTCCCATTTGATGGATGTTGAGATAGATATGGGTCATGAAATTAACATAATAAAATATAATAACATGATAGATAATTATATTATTATATCATTATAGTTTAATAATATTTTTATAAAGGTATAAGACGAAATAAAACAAAAAACATGATTTAGAACTATACCTCTTCATTGAACAACCTCTTAATGTTTACAGGAAAATATTTCCTAAGATGGTTTTATAATCAAACCAAGGAATAAAGTTTGTGATGAGGGATTTATGTAATTTTTTTTCATTCGTGTTGGACAAAAATGGATTTTTATTTAAAAAGGGAAGAAAAGAGGATATGAGCTTACTTTTTTCTAAGGGAGATGAGGGGTACTATTGGAATTTCAGAAAGTATTAAATTAATATAAATTAATTTTCATAATAAAATTAATAAATTTATATTGAAATATAATATAAGATATGGATGAATATATATAGTCATATAAAATAATAATTGGATTTGTTTAGGTGATGTTTTTTACTGTTATCTTTCTTCTAACCAATATTCACCCTTTTTTTACAATTCTCACGGTATTAATGTTTATTTCACTTTATGCGTCAAGAAAGTTACAATATTAGAAAAAACAATTCATAAATTGATATGGATTATATTATATTAAATATCCCATTTAATTTGTGGAATATATTTTTTTAGGAATTTTAATTCATTTAATACAACATTATTTATTATATAATATCATTAATATCAATTTTGACTATATTTATTTAATTTGATTTTAAAAATATCAAGAAAAAGATGGAATTTGAATATAAATAATCCAAAAACCCAAATATGTTATAATTATCTTATTTTTTTTAATACAATATATAATTCAGATTATATTATGTTTAATATTTTTAATATCATTTTTTCCTTTTATTTAAATAAATAATCAATTGTTTTTGCATTATAATTTAATATATTAACTAATTATTAAAAATTAAAAATAAATTTCTATAAATAAAATAATTTCATTATTATCTAAAATAAAAATTAATTATCACTAAAAATATCTTTTTTTACTCTATAAGATCATAAGAGATACATAAAAGCAAGAGGGTGACATTTTGTATTTTCTATTATATAAAATAATAAAAAGGCCACATTTATGGAAAATTTTCCTATAAATATAAACTATTGTGAATAAGGTGATAAATGATGAAATAAAATCTTTCAATAAGATTTTAGATCAAAATTTTTTACCTTATCATCTAGTTTTAAACAATATTTACAAGAATTATATTTTTCCATAGTGATGGAATTTTAGTATTTTTACTATTAATTATGACAAAATATTATGTTGAGATTATTAGAAAATATTAATTATAATGATTATAAATATCTAATATATTTTACTGTATTTTACCTCTATAGGTTTTATAAATTCATTTTATTTGTATCTTTCATAGCATATTGAAAAAAAGTATTTTGAAAAAAAAGTGCATTTTTTTGTCTATAATTATTTTTATAGAAATATCATGTATAATGTTGATTAATATGAAATTTATAATATTATTTATAACTAATTTATAATTATATTAATTTAGAATCAAATTAAAAATATTAAAGAGATTTTATGATTTAATGAAATTCTAGTTTCAAAAAAATCTGTATTTATAATTGTTCATTGAAAAAATAAATATTTTCCAAACAAATAAAAAAAATTCCAGCCAATGATAATATTGGAATGATTATTTAAAAAATTAAGTTCATTTTTGATAATACATATTTAAAATTTGGACGAAATTAATTATATTATTTCCCTCGAAAATTTAATATAAATAATTTTTTAGTAAAATATATTTTTAAAGAATAAAATTACATTAGAATTAATTAAGTTATTATTTCATATGCATTAATAAATTAATTTTTATTTAATATGAATATGATACATATTACATAATGTGTTTATTCATATTCATACCCTCTAATTTAATATCTAGGGTATAACAACCATATTTAAATAATAAAATTCCACTGTTTGTTGAGGCTTGATGTTCCGTTTTGTATACACTTTTAGAAAATAATGTTATTTTAAAATATCATAATGTCACATATAGAATTTAAATACACAAGGTATATATTATCATGTAAATTCACTAAACATTACTTATAGCCCTAATTTCATCCTTTTTAAAATTTTCCCCTATGATATGTTCAACAATATATTTAGTAGAAAAAAATCTATATAACCAAGGATTTATTTTCTATACCCACCTTATAATGATATTGAGTTTATAATTTTTAATTATATATGGAAACCAGATCATTAAATAAAATTTTCCTTGAAAAATAAATGGATATCCTTTTGTTTCCAGGGAATGAAATAATTCTTTTTCAAATGAATAATGATATGAAAATTCAATATAATCAACCAAGGATAAATTTCTAGTTTCATTACCATAATATAATTGATAATATTATTGGAAAAAACTTCACAAAAATAATTGGGTTCTTAAACAAAAATTATATGCTCTTAAAATTCTTCTTCACCATATTGAAATAAAAAATAATTTGTAATCCTATTATGTTCAAAAAAATATAACCAAATAATTTCATAAAATAGAAATATTAATACAATTCAGAATTATGTTTTGTTCTCTTCTAAGTAATAGATGAAATGTCTTTTTTATATAATAAGTTTGGTATTTAAAGTGAATATAAAAAAATATATGCTTCAAAAGAATCATTATTCATTCACAAAACCAATAATATTACTTCATTATCCTTCATCATATTCTATTTTTTTCTTATTTTTTATTTCATTCACAATGTAATCATTAAATATAGATGTAGAATATAATTTAATATTCAAAATATTTCACTATTATCCTCCCTTGTTAAATATTTCATTTTTTTCATATTATAGGCATTACAAACCTATCTATTACATTAATATTTATAGTGACCTAACTTTTTCTAGCATAACTATTATATTATATCCAGATAAATAACATAATAGTGAAACAATCATGGATGAAAAAGATTAGTATCTTAGAAAAATTAGTATTATACATCCCTTATACATAAAAAACATAAGAATTATTTAAATCATAGTTCATTATCCTCATAAAGGATCTCACATTCTCTATAGTACACGTAATCACTAGAGGATATACATCAAAAATGGGTGAGCCAAAATCCCAATGAGGAGAGGAATAACAAGGGATGAATAATGGATAAGAGATAATTGTACTCGGGTGAGCATAATAAATATGATCATAATTGTATCAGAAGAATTTTATGAAGGAATGAATTGTGTAATATGAAATATAATGATAAATTATAAAATAGGTGTCAAATACATCGCATAGTTGTGAAAAAATCTAGAATCATGTTCTCTCATACCGTATATGCATAAATCTTTACATCATATTTGTAAAAAAATATCATAATTTTCTCAGATAATCGACAAAAATATCACAAGAAACAACATATTACACATTTAATTTTTTGGATATATAATTATTGTCCCACCCATCACATCATAATATTTTCATAATATTTATTTCCTTATAGAACATTAAATAATAAAATTCATGAAATAAACTCATGGAAAAAATGTGTTTCATATAATTTTTTAAATAATACATTCATAAATAACCCTTTATATTGTAAAATCAATATAATAAATCATATTTTTGAATAATACATATAATTCATTATTGTATAAGACAACACAATAGTAGTTAGAGTGATGTTTTGGAAATTAAAGTCTTTTGAAGAAATTTAAAATGTAGTAGAATTTTTTACAATAGGTAGAGACATATATATTTATTTGAATAGAAGGAAAAATATATTAAATGAACACATTAAAAATATTATATTAATACCCATACTAGAAATAATTAATTATAAGAAATAACTCAAAATAAATTATCGGGTTTATAAATTCCATTTTCTTATATCATTTTTATTTCATCTCTTATCCACCTTTTGAATAATAAAGATATGTTTATTGAAAATTGATCTTATTGTGAATTATTTTCATTTTATTTACTCTTTGTCAATTATAATAATTGGAATCTATTACTTAATTCCATTTGTTAAAGGTGAAACATTTTGATATCTTATTCTCTTCAAAAATATCTTGTTTTTCTTTGATTTCAGTAATTTTGTTCAAGGACATTTATAGATAAGTATAATTAAATAAATAATCATAAAATAAATATATTTATATATTTATATATAAATAATAATTTATAAACCATTGAATATTTTGTTATGATGATATTAAAAATGTCATAAATTTTATCAAAATAATGTTCTAATGATGGTAATTTTATTTTTTTAATATAAAAATTATTATTTTTAGGAAATATATGAAAATAAATTTTATTAAAAATTCCCTTATATTTACTTTGGTTTTAATCTTGATATTTATTATAATATTTTCATTTTCATAAATTACTCATGATACATTTTATTTATAGTAAATTTTATTATTTTCAGTTCAAATTATAATTCTTATGGCCATGAAAATATACCCAATGGCCATGTTACTATTTTCAATGGTCATGTTACTATTCAAATAGTCACATTACTATTTTAATGGTCTTATTAATTTCAATTAATACCACTTCATTACTTATTTAGTCATTTAATACAATTCCTCCAGTAGTTTTATATTTTACTATTATATGATGTCAATTAGTAAACTAAAATTATGTTTCTTTTTTATAGTTTTTCTTATAGAGAAAATAATTCTACTAGATTGGAATAATTCATGTTTTTCGATTCTAATTTTTATATTTAATATTTATTCCAATTTAAATACTTCAAATTTACCTGGATTATGTTTTTGACTAATGCAACAATCTCTATTAAATAAATTATGTGTTGTTGGATTCTTTATGCGATATATGTGTATAATACTATATAATATAAGATATATTTACTTATGAAATATAAGTCATTTATAAATTCTAGGTCATTATATTATTACCCCTTTAGAAATTTCTTCATGTAAATTTCAACTCATATTCTCAATCGAGAATAGATGCGGGTACCTTTGGTTCATCATTTCATCTAGTTTCTATGTTTCCTATTCATATTTATAACTCCACCACAACTCTTTGACTTGATGATTTTCTTTTTTTTCATAGAACGTTTTCTATATGATCCATCATATTCACCTAACTCGGTTTTTTAGAAATTTCATGCTCCATTTATAATATATATAGATTTAGTAAATATTAGGGATTAGGTAGGTACATATTCTAGAGATATACATCGAAAAAATCCTAAACATGATCCATGTTTAGGGGAATTGATAGAGGATAAGAAATATACAATATTCAGTTATGGATCTCAATTGGGCCTATATACCTAGGGATAATATTTCATTTCTTTTCAAAAAATAAGAATCTCTTCTATAGTAATATTTATTATGGTAAATTTTTCTCCAATATTGAACTTCAAGTCCGATCAATGGTTGTCAACATAACTATTCTACCAACATTGAGCATATTTTATATTATTCTGAATGACCTAATCCTTTTCTAAAATCTCTAATATAAGATCATGTCCATGTAACTCGGATTCAATAACATAATCCTAATAATATGGTGTTCTATATCATTTCTAATATAGAGAAACATGTTGAGCCATTTGAATACTCGAGTGGAAACATATTTTTCATGAGAAGTAAAATAAAGGGAGATTTTGATCCCATACATTTCTAAATTTTATGGACCATGTTCTAAGCTTATTCTCAAGTGTTTGAATCATATTTTTATATTTTCCATTATTTTAGGGGTTATAGCTTATAGAGAAATTCAAGTTAGTATTCAGATCATGGTGAAGGATTATCTATAATATATAAGTGAACCATGGATCATGATCATAGAATATCGAAAGTGGTGCTCCATGCGGCCTCACCACATCCTCTATATATATCATGGAATTTTCTTCAATAAATAGATCTTCTTAAATAAAGATATAGCGGGATTTCTTGGTGAGTTTAACCACCACAACCCCTATCACATTAATTATTTTGGATGTTTTTAGGAGACCAACAATCAGGTCTATAGTTATATTCTCATGTTTTAATGTGGATATAGTAAATGGTTGCATCATCCCCTTGGAATTATATCACCCTCTTTTAATATATTAACATACAAAGAATTTATTTTGACTTAGTGATCTCATTCTTCATGTCATTCCACCAAAATTAATTTTAGAGATCTTGATACTTCTTGTTACTTCCAATATGGATAGAGAAAGACGAGATATATAAATTACACAATAGATATTTATTTATCTCATCAGATTAAGTTTCACAAATAAAAGTTTCATAACCAATGAATCCATCTTCATTGATGAAAAAATTAATGAATCTTAAATTCCAGTACACATTTCAAATTCATCTGAAGATCCCGATCATCCGTTTGTGCCTAATTGATATTCTATTGCATTGATGCTTCAAAAATAATATAGGAAAGGATGGACATATTCCATGTAGATATGTCTTCTTGATCTATTTGTTCCATATCAATGATGATATAGACTTTCAATATCCAAATCATGGATAGATTAATATGTTATTATTTCTTGGATAAGTATGAATAATACCATTTTATCCTTTCTATGATGGTATTGATCAGAGAAATAGTAGTTCATGATTATTTATAACTATATTTAATGACACAACTTCATCTCTTTCTATGTGAATATATACTATTGAATATTTCACTAGTGCAGAAAACGTTTTTTACGTCACCATTTTTTACGTCGGTTATATAAACCGACGTCATAATATGTAAAACGAGGGTTTTTACGTCGGTTATTTATTAACCGACGTAAATATTTGTATTCGGTACACCTTTAACGTCGGTTATTATTATAACAGACGTTATTAATCGCGCGGCTTCGTTTTTTACGTCGGTTATAACAATAACCGACGTAAAAAACGCGGTTTCCGAAGGCTTTTTTACGTCGGTTATTGAATAACTGACGTAATAAACGCGGTTTTTGAAGGCTTTTTTACGTCGGTTATTTTATAACCGACGTAAAAAAAGAATCCGCAGATGTTTTTGACGTCGGTTATTCCATAACCGACGTAAAAAAACGCGGATTTTGAGCCCTTTATAACGTCGGTTATAAACTAACCGACATAACAAATGAATCGGAGGAAGGTTTTTACGTCGGTTATTGAAATAACCGACGTTATAAATGTTTTTAAAACAATTATCACGTCGGTTATTGAATAACCGACGTGATAACTCATTTAAAAATTTACCCAGACCCGTGGATTGTCATTCGCGAGTTTACCTTCAACAGTCGCGACTCGTCTCTCTCGTGCGTAAACCCGAATCGGCTCGTCCATTTCGTTGGTTTAGATTCGTTTTGCGATCATCGTTTCTCATATTTAATATCCTCGGATCAATCATCTAAACTCGCAGCACTCAGGTAATCCTCCCACTCGTTCGTTTTTTTTCGGGGATAGTATATATATATGTGTTGTGTTTTTTTGTTGAAACTAGCTAAGATTCTTCGATTGCGAACCCTTTTAACTCGTTTTGGCACCATAATCTTATTTATCATCCCTAGATCTATTTGTTCGACTTGCAATATTGAGTAATTTTATGATTTCACTAATTTTTCATCGTTTTCTATAAATCCCCGAGAGGGTTGGGGCGTGTCCATTTGGATGGGTTTCCCTTTTACAGTTGTTACTACTTTATTCACACACAACCATGGCATAGGTGCATGGATTTGGGGTCGGGGGGTGTCCAGGGGGGTTTACAATGGGGTGGGTGGGTGTGGGGGGCTGTCCAAGGGTGTGGGTGGGTGTTGGGGGGTGTCCAGGGGGGTGTCCAAGGGGGTAGGGGGTGGGGGGTGGTGTTTAGGAGGGGTGGGGGGCTGTCCAGAGGGTTGGGGGGTGTCCAGGGGGGTGTCCAAGCAGGTCGGGGGTGGGGGGTTGTGTCCAGGAGGGGTGGGGGTGCTTTCTAGAGGGGTCGGGGGCTGTCCAGAGGGGTCGGGGGGTGTCCAGGGTGGTGTCCAAGGGGATGGGTGGGTGTGGGGGGCTGTCCAAGGGGGTGGCGGCCTGTCCAGAGGGGTCGGTGGAGTGTCCAGGGGGGTGTCCAAGGGGGTGGATGGGTGTGGGGGGCTGTCCAAGTGGGTGGCGGCCTCTCCAGAGGGTATTTGGGGTTGTCCGGGTGGGTGGGGGGGCTGCCCAGAGGGTTGGGGGATGTCCAGGGGGTGTCCAAGGGGGTAGGGGGTGGGGGGTGGTGTCCAGGAGGGGCGGGGGGCTGTCCAGGGGGTTTACAAGGGGGTGGGTGGGTGTGGGGGGCTGTCCAAGGGTGTGGGTGGGTGTTGGGGGTGTCCAGGGGGGTGTCCAAGGGGGTAGGGGGTGGGTGGTGGTGTTTAGGAGGGGTGGGGGGCTGTCTAGAGGGTTTGGGGGTGTCCAGGGGGGTGTCCAAGCAGGTCGGGGGTGGGGGGTTGTGTCCAGGAGGGGTGGGGGTGCTTTCTAGAGGGGTCGGGGGCTGTCCAGAGGGGTCGGGGGGTGTCCAGGGTGGTGTCCAAGGGGATGGGTGGGTGTGGGGGGCTGTCCAAGGGGGTGGCGGCCTGTCCAGAGGGGTCGGTGGGGTGTCCAGGGGGGTGTCCAAGGGGGTGGATGGGTGTGGGGGGCTGTCCAAGTGGGTGGCGGCCTCTCCAGAGGGTATTTGGGGTTGTCCGGGTGGGTGGGGGGGGGGGTTGTCCAGAGGATTGGGGGATGTCCAGGGGGGTGTCCAAGGGGGTAGGGGGTGGGGGTGGTGTCCAGGAGGGGTGGGGGGCTGTCCAGAGGGGTCGGGGGGTGTCGAGGGGGGTTTACACATCGATTTGTTTTATATTTCAAAATTGTTTACATTCAAATTATGATTTTTTTCATATAAAAATATATTTGTCTTATCTAAAAAATATATATATTTTTGCTATTTGTTATAGGTAATAATGAGTCGAAGTTGGATTACGGCACATCGAATGAGCAATGAATATGAGGAAGGTGTTGATGCCTTTTTGGAATTTGCTAAACGAAATTTTCCAAGTAGTGACATTTTTTTCTGTCCATGCCTGAAATGTCTGAATATGAAGAAGATGAAAAGTAGAGAGATAAAAGATCATCTGATTTGTCATGGTTTCAATCCGAGTTACAACCCTTGGATTTGGCATGGCGAAACTGGACAGAATGTCACTGATGATAATGAATCGCAAGATGGTAACTCCGATGGAATTGAAGAAATGATTCGCGATATTGTAGCAGAACAAATTGAGATAGAACCGACAGTTTCACGTCTATATGGTGATGCCGAAAAACCATTATATCCTGGTTGTACAGATTTTACGGTTTTGTCGGCGGTGTTAAGATTGATTAACCTGAAGGCGAAACATGGATGGAGTGACAGAAGTTTTACAGAGCTGCTACAATTGATGAAAGACATTCTTCCAAAAGATAACGATCTTCCAGATTCACATTATAAGGCCAAAAAAATATTATGCCCGATGGGATTGGGATACAGGAAAATACATGCCTGTCCGAATGACTGCATTATATATAAGAAGGAATATGAATTTCTGAAAGAGTGTCCTAAATGTGGGACATCACGGTATAAGGTGAAAGAAAAATCACAAGCTGATGTAGAGATTACAAAGCTCCCTTCAAAGGTATTTTGGTATCTTCCTATAATTCCTCGTTTCAAACGTTTATTTGCTAATTCACATGATGCAAAAAAGTTAAGATGGCATGCTGATGAGCGGGTATGTGATGGAAAAATACGTCATCCAGCTGATTGTCCACAATGGAAGAAAATTGATGCCCAGTACCCTACATTTGGAAATGAAATTAGAAATCTGAGACTAGGCTTGTGCACAGATGGAATGAATCCATACCGAACCCTCAGTAGCACACATAGTTCATGGCCTGTTTTATTGGTAATTTACAACCTCTCTCCTGAAGTTTGTATGAAGCGCAAATATTTCATGTTGAGTATCATGATCTCTGGTCCAAAGCAACCTGGCAATGATATTGATGTATACTTGTCACCGCTGATTGATGATTTGAAACTGTTATGGGCTGATGGTATTAGGGTGTATGATTCTTATAAAATGGAATATTTTCAACTGCATGCAATGCTTCTATTCACTATAAATGACTTCCCAGCATATGGAAATTTGTCTGGATACAGTGTTAAAGGGCATAAATCATGTCCAATTTGCGAACAACAGACGTCATATTGTCAATTGCATCATGGGAGGAAAACAGTGTACATGGGTCATCGAAAGTTTTTGCCTATGGATCACCCTTATAGAAGACTAAAAAAGGCATTCAATGGCTCACAAGAATTTGATACTGCTCCTCAATCATTATCCCCAGAATTGTATTTTGAGAGGGTGAAAAACCTTGATGTGACATTGGGAAAGACACAGAAATCTGGTAATGATAGACATATTTGGAAGAAAAGGTCAATATTTTTTGAGCTACCATATTGGAGGTATCATGAAGTCAAACATAATATTGATGTCATGCACGTGGAGAAGAATATCTGTGATTATTTGATCGGAACATTGCTAGATATTAAAGGAAAGACAAAAGATGGGTTGAATGCAAGGTTAGACCTACTGTCAATGGGAATACGTTTGGAGTTAGCTCCCACTCCTAAAGGAAGACGAACATTTCTTCCCCCGGCTTGTCATACATTATCGAAGAGGGAGAAAAGTAGCTTCTGTCAGTGTCTTCATGATATCAAAGTGCCTCAAGGTTATTCTTCAAATGTAAAAAATTTTGTCTCATTGAAAGACTTGAAGTTGATAGGTATGAAATCACATGATTGTCATGTCATGATGCAACAAATTCTACCAGTTGCACTGCGTGGAATATTTCCCATCCGTGTCAGAAAGACTATAATGAGGTTGTGTTATTTTTTCAATTCAATTTGCAACAAGGCGATTGATGTGAATGCTTTGAACATTTTGGAAAAGGATGCAATTTTTATACTTTGTCATTTGGAAATGTATTTTCCTCCAACTTTTTTTGATATGATGGTGCATTTAATGATTCATCTGGTTCGAGAAATAAGACTTTGTGGACCTGTATATCTTCGTTGGATGTATCCTTTTGAAAGGTATATGAAAATATTAAAGGGATATGTTAAAAATCCATATCGACCTGAAGCCTCCATTATTGAAAAGTATATTTCTGAGGAGGTAGCAGAGTTTTGTACGAGCTACTTGGCTACGACGCAACACATAGGTTTGCCTCCATCTCGCCATGAACGGGTTAATAATGAGGGAAAGGGGATTCGTGGCTTGAAAGTCAAATCACTGTCAGCTGAACATATGAAGAAGTTAGAATCATACATCTTGAATAACATAGCTGATGTTCAACCGTATATCACATTGCATATTAATGAGTTGAAACAATGTCATCCAAAGAAGAAAGAAATGTGGATTTTGAATGAGCACAACAAAACTTTTTTGCCATGGTTTAAAAAGACCTTGCTTGGTAGATCAGATGTATCAGATACATTAAAATGGATAGTGGGTGGTCCATCTTTAAATGTGATAACATGGTCCGCTTATGACATTAATGGCTATACATTTCATACGAAAGCTCAGGACAACAGAAGTGCAGTTCAGAATAGTGGTGTATTGGTGTTTGCAGAAGCAATGCATTTTTCGAGTGCTAAGGACAGAAACCCAATTTCGGCATCAACTGCATATTATGGAGTGATTGAAGACATATGGGAGGCTGATTACTTTAAAATTAAAGTTCCCGTTTTTAACTGTAAATGGTTTATCGGTAACAACAGTGTCAGACACGATGAATTTGGAATGACACTTGTTAATCTGAATAGATTGGAAGACACAGATGATTCTTTTATAATGGCAACACATGCCAAACAAATTTTCTATGTAGTAGATCAGTCAGATATGCAGTGGGCTGTTGTTTTACAAGGGAAAAACTAATATGTTGGTGAGGATGAATTGGATGAAGATGCTGATTTATGTGAGATCCCTACTTCCATGGAAAGATTAACAGAACATAATGATGAGTATGTTGAAGACATGGTTTGTGCCATAAGGAACGATCACAACGAAGGAATTTGGGAAAACAATCCAACTGTACATTCCTAAAATTACAGGTAACACAAGTTTATTTCTTGTTTACATTTAGTTTTTTCATATAATGTTAGATACTGTAATTTTTTTACTTATTAAAACATGTATCAAACCAAAACGATAAAACAATAAAAACCGTAAAGAGGAGAAGTCCTGGGCGCACCGGCTGGCCGGTGGTGGATCACCTGTTGGCCGGTGGTCCAGAACAAAGCTCTGTCTGGTCCACCGGCGGGCCGGTGGTGATCCAGCGGCCGGCCGGTGGTCCAGACAGAGGAAGGATGTCTGGTCCACCGGCCGGCCGGTGGTGAGCCAGCGGCCGGCCGGTGGCACCAGGCAGTGGGCAAGTCTACTGCCTGGGTCCTCCGGCTGGCCGGTGTGCTCACACCGGCTGACCGGTGGACTCAGTGAGTCCACGTTTCAGCTTTCTTGGGCCAACACTTTGGCAACCTTTTGCCTGTGTTTACCATGTTTATCATTGTTTAACATGCTTACCATATTACCAATGTTTACTATTATGTAATTTAGTACACTTTTCTATTTGTGAACTAATGTTTGTTTTTTTGATTTGAAGGAAAATGACAGATCAATCAGTTGATCAGCCACATGATTCTGGAGATGAGCATATTGGTCATACATCTGGGGAGGAACATTCACATGCTCCTATTACGAAAAAGAGTTCAAAGGTTGGTAAGCGTGGGTGCACACGTTTACCAAAATTATCACTTGCCCGTACGAAGGAGGAGAGGATAGTCGTGGAGTTTGATGATGATGATCTTCCTAGAGGTCCAAATGCTAAAGATTTTAAGGGTTTTGTAGCAACTCAGGCTAAGAGCAAAGTAAGCATTCTCTATGATGATTGGAGAAGTGTGGATAAGGCGATAATTTCTCAGCTGTGGGAGACCATTTTGGTAAGATCTTTTGCTATTGTTTGACTGTTCTTTAAATGTTTCTAGTATATATAATATTTTTAACCTCTTTTTTATCAGATGACATTTGATATTCCTGACACTGGAGGAGTCAGGAAGAAATGCTTATCGTTGGCTGCTAGGAGATGGAGGGATTTCAAATCAACCCTCTCATCTGATTTCATTTATGGTCATAGGAGTCGTGAGAATCCATGTCGTATATATCCTTTTATATATGAAGACACATGGAGACAATTTTTTGAAAGTAGAAGAAAAGAATCATTTTTGGTAAGGGCAATGTAAAATTTTATAAGCTTTCTTATATAAATGATCTTATTATTGTTTTGTTAATGATTACTTATTCTTAATTTACAGCAAACAAGGAAAGCTCATCAAGAGATCCAATCTAAAAATGTATACCCTCATAGTTTATCTCGGGGAGGGTATGCATTATTGGAAGAACAAATGATGGCAGAAAAATTTCAACAACTAAGAGCTGAGTCTTCAAGCTCTGGAGAGGTGGCCCCTCCATCCCCTCCATCTAGACATGAGAAATGGAAAAGAGCTCGGAAGGGCAAAAAAGGACAATATCTTTCGGAAGAATCGAGACTCGTAGTTGAGAGGATTGTAAGATATCTATTTTATTTATTTAAGTTTACTATTTTCGTCATATATTTCCAATCATTATAGAAATGTTCAATTAATTATTACAGGACTCTCTTGAGGAGCAGAGTTCACAGGGGACATTTACACAATCTGGGAGGGAAGATATTTTATCTGTGGCATTGGGAAAGCCCGAACATCCTGGCCGTGTAAGAGGATATCCGGCAGGTGTATCGGTAAGAAAAGTGTTGCCACGTTCCTCAACTTCTAACGTTGAGGGAGTTTATAAAAAAAATAGAATCCTTGGAGGCTGAAGTCCATAATATTAATGCGACAATGGAGGACAAGATTAGAGCATCGGTGCAGTTAATGTTTGCAGACTTGCAAAGACAATTTCAGGGTGCAGCTCCCACTCCACCTCTCCCAGTAGCTCCCACTCCCCCACCTCAGCCTGCGGACCCCATTTTTGATCCTCCTCCTCCGCCGCAGCTACCTACTTATTGTGAGTTGTATGTTGATGATCCTCAACATCATATAGTTGCATATGGGATGGTATATTGTATAGGAGATACAGTTCATCATCAACAATTAGAGGTAGAGAATCAGAGGGTCACTATACAGGATATTATAGATAGATCAGCTCGGATACCATTACCTACAGATGAGGTGACGACAGTTGGACATAGTATCGGCCATTTTTTACTTTGGACATCCAGACTTCTTCGACTCATTACCATAGAGGTATGGATGTTATATCTTTTATTTTATATTTTTATTAATGTTTTATCATTTGAAAACTAATATATTTTTCAATTTATTTTTACAGGAATACTTCAAAGGTAAAGAAATACGGTATAGACAACAACAAAGACAGATAGCTATGACATCAGATACAGATACTAGCAGTCTTGACAAATTGTCAAGATATTCAAATTTGTTGGCGGATCATTATGACTTTACAATGGAAGCTCATGTCTGTGGACGTGAACTATGTGTGGGGATTATGAAAACTGATATCATGGAGTTTGTCACTGGAGATAAGTTGGGCATCAACGTGGTGCAAATTTTTATCATGTAAGTCTTAACACCTTTTCCTTGCGTTATATTTATTAAAAATGTATACTTATGTCTGCTTTGTATTAGGTATCTGTATAAAATTTGTGAGTGGAATGAGCTGACATATGTATATGGATTCGTGGACCCACAATTGATTTCCCCTGAAGCATGTGCATTGGATGAGGAACAAAGAATGCTTTATATTGCTGATAGATTTGAAAAGAATGTAATCACACAGTGTTGGATGATGCCTTTTTGTGAGCGGTATGAAACACATCCCTCTCAAAGAGTTAATTATCTTTTAACATAAAAAACCACTAACGTTAAATTTCCTTTTATCAGGGATCATTGGATGTTAGGGGTTTTTTGCCCTAGGGAGAAAACACTTTATTGGATATGCTCTCTCCATGATGATGTGCGAGAAAGTTTTAAGAATATATTGGAAACGTAAGTTTCAATTTCACAATAGTTTTATATATTATAATGAATTTTAAATTTACCCCATTTGTATTATTTTCTAACAGGGCATGGGTCCACTTTCGAAAAAGCGCAAAGAAAAGGAATTTCAAGATCAAATATGTACATGCGAAGGTAAATATCCATTTATAATTTGTACATTTTGATTTATTACATAAAAATAATATATTGAATTTAAACTCTTTCAAACAGAAATGTCATGAGCAACAAGGCATCATCGAATGCGGATATTACATGTTAAGATTTATGTATGAAATAATAACAACTGGGACAGTTCTGAGTTTTGACCTGGTAAGATTTCCTCTTTCTCATAATATTTCAATTTGATTTATTCATTATACACGTTGACTACTATCCTTTTCCTTTGTAGCTTTTTGATGACCCTCAACCCTTTACTGCTGAAGATATCAAACACTTACAAGTGGAGTGGTCAAATTATTTTACAGGTTTGATTGACTTTTAGTTGTTTGTAATGTAAAATGTAATTTTGAATATTGTCAATGTAATTGTGTATTTCGTAGTCGTTTAGGTTGGATTTAGTTTTTTTTGAAGTTGACAGTGTAAGTTTTGAATGTTATATAAGTGAATGTTTAATTTTTCTCTACTTCTTGTTTTGGTCTACTGTTGATGGTTTTTCTGGTCTGGATTTTGGTATGGGGGGAGAGGTTCCAAGGGGGTGGGTGGGTGTTTGGGGGGTGTCCAAGGGATATGGGAGGGGTGTCCAAGGTGTGTTTGGGGCTGTCCTAGGGGTCGGGGGGGGGGGTGTAAATGAGGGTGGGGGGGTGTCCAAGGGGTGGGGGGTGTCCAAGGGATATGGGAGGGGTGTCCAAGGTGTGTTTGGGGCTGTCCAAGGAGTCGGTTGGGTGTAAATGAGGGTGGGGGGTGTCCAAGTGGTGGGGGGGTGTCCAAGGGATATAGGAGGGGTGTTTGGGGCTGTCCAAGGGGATGGGGGGGGGGGGGTTTCCAAGGGGTAGGGGGGGTTTCCAAGGGGTCGGGGGGGTGTCTAGGGGGTGGGGGCTGTCCAAGGGGTGGGGGGGTGTCCAAGGGGTGGGGGGTGTCCAAGGGATATTGGAGTGGTGTCCAAGGGGTGTTCGGGGGGTGTAAATGAGGGTGGGGGGGCTGTCGAAGGGGTGGGGGGGTGTCCAAGGGGTGGGGGGTGTCCAAGGGATATGGGAGGGGTGTCCAAGGTGTGTTTGGGGCTGTCCAAGGAGTCGATTGGGTGTAAATGAGGGTGGGGGTGTCCAAGTGGTGGGGGGGTGTCCAAGGGATATAGGAGGGGTGTTTGGGGCTGTCCAAGGGCATGGGGGGGGGGGGGTTTCCAAGGGGTAGGGGGGGTTTCCAAGGGGTCGGGGGGGTGTCCAGGGGGTGGGGGGCTGTCCAAGGGGTGGGGGGGTGTCCAAGGGGTGGGGGGTGTCCAAGGGATATGGGAGGGGTGTCCAAGGGGTGTTCGGGGGGTGTAAATGAGGGTGGGGGGGCTGTCGAAGGGGTGGGGGGTGTCCAAGGGGTTGGGGGGTGTCCAAGGGATATGGGAGTGGTGTCCAAAGTGTCTGGGAGTTCTGTCCAAGGGGCCGGTTGGGTGTAAATGAGGGTGGGGGGGCTGTCCAAGGGGTGGGGGGGGGGGTGTCCAAGGGGTGGGGGGGTGTCCAAGGGATATGGGAGGGGTGTCTAAGGGGTCTGGGAGGGCTGTCAAGGTGTGGGGGGGTGTCCAATGGGTGTTTGAGGCTGTACTAGGGGTCTTGGGGGTGTAAATGAGGGTGGGGGGGGGGCTGTCCAAGGGGTGGGGGGTGTCCAAGGGGTGGAGGGTGTCCAAGGGATATGGGAGGGGTTTCCAATGGGTGTTTGAGGCTGTACTAGGGGTCGTGGGGGTGTAAATGAGGGTGGGGGGGCTGTCCAAGGGGTGGGGGGTGTCCAAGGGTTGTGGTGGGGCTCCAATGTGGTGGGGGAGGGCTGGCCAGGTTGTTAGGTGGGTATAGATGAGGGTGGGGTTCAGTTGGGGCTTGGGGGAGGGCTGGCATTGTTATTTTTGTTTGGTTTCTGGTTGCTTTTTGGTGAGAGCAGTGCAATTATTTTAAAAAAAAAAAATTTCTTTCACGTCGGTTATTTTATAACCGACGTGGTAAATAAATCGCCAGGGGTTTATCACGTCGGGTTTTTCTAAAACCGACGTGATAAACCGTTCCCGGGGCATTTATCACGTCGGTTCCTAATATAACCGACGTGCTAAAAGGCCTGGGAATCGATTTACCACGTCGGTTATTGGATAACCGACGTGCTAAAATGTTTCCCAGGCCTTTTTATCACATCGGTTTCTTAAATAACCGACGTGATAATAGGCCAGGGGCAGGGTTTATCACGTCGGTTATGACATAACCGACGTGATAAACGATATCCCAGGCGTTTTATCACGTCGGTTTAGGGAATAACCGACGTGATAAAGCCCCCCCGCGCATATTTATCACGTCGGTTATTATATGAACCGACGTGATAACCACCGTGATGTTAGGGATATTACGTCGGGTTTTAAATAACCGACGTAAAAAACGTTATTTATAACGTCATCCATATTAACGTCGCCTAAAAACCGACGTAAATAATAAAAAATAACCGACGTAAAAAATGTTTTCTGCACTAGTGTTTTCAGTTATATATGTCATTGTTCTCACCAGAGAGGTAGTTCCATCAAATCATCATAGTGAAGATCATGATTTCTAAATCTAGATCATTCTCTCAGTAGTTATTCTCATGGATCACCATGATTTATAAGTAATATACTATCACTTTATCATTTTATATGAGTAAAAAACCAAATTTTTAAAAATGCCACCATATATATAAAAACCATCTTCACATTATGGTAGTGTGAGTACATGCGTAGTGATCATCCTCTTTTAAAGATACATAATTAATTCTTCATATTATTACATATAAAAAATCATTAACCCTTTCTATGTTTACATAGTTATCCAGATACAGAATAAAAATAAATTTTGAAGAAAAACATTGTTACTACACAACGACACTAAGGAATGTTAGAATTTCTGTATATCATGAGGGCTTGGTCCATTCCCCAATTGAAATAGTATTTAAAGGGTCAAAAAAACTCCCCATATTCTAATAAAATTCTTAAACAAATATTAATTTTTTCATCCCAAATTCAAAATTTCTCTACATATCAAGAATTTTACCTTGTTTAAATTTTCCCTTACAATCATACGATGCACTTCCCTTTTCCATTTATCATTAAGTAAATTAAAATATCATCAATAATTTATAACAAAAACTTTTCAATGTAGTCTCAAAAGTCTCTATTAATCAAATACATAAGGTTTCCATCATCATTATAAAATATTAATGGAATAACTATGTACTCATAGTGTACATACCCTATATGGAAGGTAGTATTTGGAATATCTACCTTATTTACCTTCAATTAATTATATCCTGAATACAGATACACCTTTTAGAAATATTGTTCTCCTAATATTTTATAAAAAAGTATTAAATCCTTGTAAAAAGATACTTGTTATTTGTGTTGATCTTATTAAGATCATATTTATCAATATAAATCCGTATTGACCATAGTTTTTAATGGAAAATAGTACTGGTGCACCACATGGTGATGCACTATGGTGTGTGTACCAATTATCTAAATTCTCTTACAAGTGCTTCTATAAATTTTCCAGTTTGATTTGACCCATGTTATAAGGGATCTTAGAGAACATACTATATCTGGGTATAATATATATTTATAATAATACATTGGGATCTAGCGGAGGGTTGAGTAACTCTTATCGAAATATACAATTATATTCCCTCATAATGGTAATTTCTTTAGGGTTTATACATTCCTTTGACTAAACTATTAGGAAATATTATTCTCTTTTAATGGGTATAAAAACCGAACTTATTGATGGATTTTCCAAAAGAGATTAAATAAATTCCATTCATTTCTATAGAATCATAGGATGGTACATAATATATAAAGAGATTTATTTTTCTTCAGAGTTAATGTGAGCTCTATATAATGAGGGAAAATACATTCCTAGTATAGTGTCAAATTCCAGTAGGGGAATTATTTTGTGATTCACTTGAATAATATTCCGACATACACTAACATAAAAATATTCCAACACATGCATTTCATTGATAAATATTTCTAACAAACATTTACGTTACAACGGAATGTGTTGGACTAAAAATAGTTATTCTTCCATCCATGAGTTAATTGGAAATGTAACATATATTTATTAATTTTTATGTTCAAACTCAGTAGTAGTTATGTCATAATAATTCCATTGATTGGTCATATTTATTTGATAATATATTTTTTTACCCTATATGACCCATGATTTTTTATATTGAATTGCATAATTACATTTCTCACTAGGGTTGATTTTTTGAACCATGGCTGGTGCCTTGCATTCCTCTATCATGATAGAAAAAATCTTCAGGTCTCTATGACATTCATCATCTTGGAGACCTTCATTCCCACACATAAATAATTTCAATATCCATTTGAGGCAATTTCAATGATGATTATTCACATACATTTTACATGTGGTTGGTTTGACCTTCATTCATCCCATTTCATTCAATATTCTAGTTTATAACTCCATATTTCTTATCTTATCACCCAAACCATGGGGTCATTCTATGAAATCCATTTCAACTTTGTGATCCTATAGATCTAATTTTTTTAAATCTCAGTGTCTCAGATGGTTAGTGCCTTTTGGAGTTTTTTTATACAACTAAATAATATATATTTTTACTATATTTTTTTTATATAAAAACCAATGAATATCTAGAAATCCATGTAAAAATTTAAACATTATTCAATGTAGATGCACGCTAATTTTTTATAATCTCTAGTAATTTTCCATCTTTATTGTTTTGAATATTTCATAATAAATACTTAATAAGAAATAACTTCAAAATTTTTTCCCACTACTTTTATTATATTTATCCTTTTATCGTGGTATTCTTTATCAGAGCACATAATTTATTTGATTCTCTATATAAATTATAAATGGATATATTCACCTTGTACTTATTAGAACAATACATTATAGAAAAAAATCTTCTCCATTGAGATAACACACTATTCCAATATAAGTGGATCAGAAGATCCATTGGCAGTTAGTGATCGTTTATTTATAATGGACCTGATGGATAGTTTTTCTTTATTAGCTGAAGGCAGACATTCCACATGCTTTAGATTATTACTATTTCTTAAGAAATATGGTTAAGCTTTTCAATGATTTTTTTTAGTTAAACCTATAGTTTAATGGTTATGTTTTCTAGACAATCATCATTTTGTCCATGATAATAGTATTTTGTTCTTGTTTCTCATAATTTACACTTTCTTCAAATATATAAAAGGTCTCAAAATCTATATGTCTACAAAGTACGGATAAATAATTTATACTTATGTATAAAGAAAATTTAATT
Organism: Viscum album; assembly: GCA_963277665.1. Lineage (NCBI taxonomy): Eukaryota > Viridiplantae > Streptophyta > Magnoliopsida > Santalales > Viscaceae > Viscum > Viscum album. Next base: position 281,191,030 of record OY728151.1, on the reverse strand, counting down.
TTTGAAATTATGGGATCAAATTTTTTATCCATTTCGTAAAATGACTCTTCTAGGATCATGCACTTTTAATAATTTGTTAACATTAAATGATAGAATTTATTTCAATATGTATCCATTAAATTTGTTTTTATAGAGTTTATGAATAAATTAAGCATATCCCATAGGAGTATCAATATAAGAATAAAGCAAGCCCTATTTTCCTTCACATGGTTATGATCGTATTAATACCCAGTAAATTTTTTTAGGGTTTTTACACCTTGGTATATATATTACAAATCCATGTACATTAATATCATATAGAAAAAGTATTTAATATCTCAAAAACCACATGCTCGAATAAATTACCCAAAAAAATGATTATTGATATATATAATTATTCTTATGGTTTTTACTAATATTTTCTGATCCTAATCCATAAATTAATTAATTAACTTTATGATACAAATTATAGTGAACCGAAATTTTATTAATGGATTATTAAATAATTATTAGATAAATAACAAAATAATTATTCATTCCAATATTCAATGGTATAATATTTTGAAAAAATTAGGCTCATACATCACTTGTAAATAATTAAACATAAAAATTATTTATGTCCTTCTTCTTTAACATCGTAAATGATCTCACAATCACTTTACTTCATGTAATCATCTAGGGATATATATAATATAGAGGTGATCTAAGATATTAGAATGAGGAAAAATGACATGGGAGGAATAAGAGACATGAATAAAAATTACATGGTTAACCATAATAATTATCCTCATATCACAAGGTAAAATTTGATAAAGACATTAATTAATAATATTCATAATCATTAAACATCATAAAATAGTTCTCAAATACCATTTATAGTTTTGAAAAAATCTTTCTTCTTGTTGACGCATAACATATGTGCATAAATCATGACATCATAATTGTGAAAAAATATAGTATCATGTTTGAGAATAATAAAAATAATATTATGATATAAATTAAATAATAAATAAATTATAGGGATATATAATGATGTTCCCACCAATCATATCATAAAATACTCAAAATCATTCATTCCACATAGAACATAAAATAATCCTAGTCATCAAATTAATCCACTAAAAGAGATGAGTTTCATAAAAGATTAATAATGAATAAATTCATAAATAATAAATGGATTTCCAAAATTTATAATGTAAATATTAATTGGGATTAATAAAATCATCATTATAGGGAAGATAAGAAACAACTTAATAGGAGTCAAAGTGAATGTGTGGAAATTAATGTGTATGTAATCTTTGTAAATGAATTAGAAAACAATTTTGATAGGGTAGAAACATTTATATCCCTAAAAAGATATGGTAAATAAAATATAAATGAAAAAATAAGGATATTATTTAAATACACATTCTGAAAGCAATGTGATATGGGAAATAACCCAAAATAAAGTGTCCGATTCGAGAATCCCATAACCGTAAATTATTCTATATTTCATTGATTTTTTGCATCATGGATAATAAATACAAGTTTATAATCTAATGGTACTAATAGGAAATTATAATTTTTATTATAACTCTTGAATAATTACAATAATTGGACTCTATTCCTTAATTACCATTCTTAAAGGTGAAATGATTTGATATCATATATATATTCCATAAAAATATAGCGTTTTGTTTTTATTTCAAAAAAAATTCAAGTTCATTTACAGATAAGTTGAATTAATTAAATAATTTAAAATATATTTATTTATTTATTTATCATTAATAATTTATTATAACTAACCATTTGGGTGGTGGTGAGAAAATTATTTTCAATATACTCATTGGCATTTAGCTGACCGTTAACATAACATAATACAAAGAGGAGGTGGAAGATATATAAAATCAGCTTATATTAATAAACAAAATTTATATGAGATATCAAAATTAGAATGATCCAATTATATATATATATATATATATATATTATAAAGAAGGTTTGGATTATAAAATTAATAAATTATTGGGAATTAGAGAAAACTTTATTTAAAAGATTAAAGACATCTTCACTTTCTGGAATCGTTTCCATTGCCCATAACATCATGAATTATTTGTGTTTGATTACTCTAGAATGACCCCAATTATGATAAGAATATTATGATATGGGATTTGGGATATTATTTTGGAATTGTTAAGTGAGGGAGGAGTGGTTATCAAATATTGGGATGGGGAGTTATTTATTTTTGAGGAGAGGTATATTTTGGAGTTGAAATAAAAAATATTATATCCAAGTAAAATCTTATAATAGAGATATTTCAAACACTGTGGAGAATATATAAATAATATAATCTTCTTTGTACATTAAAAAACATGAAAACATAATTCATTCGTTTCTTAAAAACGAATTAGAAAAATGAGAGAAATTATTAATTTTATAAAGTACTAATGACTTTAAATTTTGATAAAAAAAATTTTCGGTGTGAAATAATATGTTTATTGAATTTAATAATATTTTTATTAAATTAAATATGGTTTTTTCAATAAAACAGTTACAAAATTTATTTCTTCGTTATTACATCCCGAATGAAGTAATTTAATATACCCTAGTTACCAAAAACATTATTTTTACATTTCCCCTAAAAATGGAATTATTTTATAAAATATCCAAAAAATAACCTATAGGAGATATCAATGTGATGTTTTTAAAAATGGAATTTTATATAGAAAAATATTTTTCTCATATAGCTAATATTAATTTTTAATATAAAATGTATTATTTTCTTTTTACTAAATACATTAAATTATAGTTTATTAAAAATGTAATTATATTTTCGCTGATTTATTAATCATGATATTTATTACAATATTAAAATTTTCATAAATTACACAACATAAAAATAATATATATTACATTTTATTATTTTGAGGATAAATTACTATTCCAACAGAAATGTTACTATTCCCAATGGTCAAGATACCATTTTGGATGGTATGGTTACTATTTAATTAATCAAATTACTATTCTAGTAAACATATTACCTCATATAAATAAACCTTCATTTCATATTTAATGGTTCAATACAATTCCTCCCAAGGATCTATATTCTCCTTTTCAAATATGTTGATTGGTTTAGTAATATTATATTTCTTTTCTATAGTGTTGTTTGAGGGGGGGGGGGGATAATTATTGTATATTGGAATGATACATGTTTTATAATTATATTTTACCAATTTAATATGTTTCTCATAGTAATATTTTGAATTTCAATAGGTTTAGTTTATTTTATTAATGTGACTATCAATTAATGAGAAAAAGTTATGTTAGTTTCTCTATATAATATATATTTATAGTATAATCTAATAAGAAACCCATTTATTTAGAAACATAATATAAATTAAAATATTCATGTCATTAGAACATAAATATATATAATGAAAAGAATAATCATAGCCATTTCAGCCTCCCTTATATGATAATCAATTCAAAATAAATAAGAAAAAGTGTTCTAATATCTTCTCTATGAGAAGAGTATATATCCATTATAGAATTTCTTATTTGAAAACAAATATTTGTCAAAATAATTTAAAAATATATATTATTATATTTTAAATCCTCTTTCAAAAATTAAAAATATTTAAGTCTTCGTAACCATTATACATCATCAAAATAATATCTATAAGTTTATCACTTGAAATGTTTTTAATACACTTATTAAATGAGTTTTAAGTCATTGAATAATCAATTAAATCATGAGATGTAACAAATTCAAAATTTAAATTACATTAATTTTAAATATATTTTTTGTTATAATGGTGTTTAATTATTGAATGTGGTAAAGAATTTATCATAAAAATGATAGATAATTATATACCACTAATATTTATATATTAAAGTAATGTTATAACTATTTTTTGATAATAAAATGGTATAGCATTATAACTTGAAGAATACATTAAATTTTGTTCTTGTAATACATAAATATAACTTTTGATTTCCCTGTAATATATAAGAGTCAACTCATTAAGAAAATTTCATTTTATAATAGTTATTTCTTTATTCAAAATCAATATGTAATAGTTATATTATATAAATAGAATAAATATGTATGTGTAACTTCATTTTATATAGTATCAATATTTAAGGGTCATTTCCTATAGAAATAATCAATATATAATAGTAATTTCCTCAAATAAAATAATTAAGATTATTTTTTTAAGATATAATATATATGATTTATTTTCATACCTTCGGAAACACCTTTACTATAATACATAAGAGTTATTTCCTGTAATAAGTTTCAAAATATTCTGTGTTATATACAGGTCATCCCATTTATAAGATTATATAATATTTAGAAATACGAAACTTCTTGTAATATGTATGTGTAAAACACTGAATACATAATAGTTTTCAATCACCTCTTGTTGTAATTAATAATGGTTAATTTTTTTTTGGATTTTCAATACCTTAGAGTATTTCTTATCCCAAACAATGCTAGGGTGCCATCAAACTCGACATCTGACTTGATCCAAGACATGGTCCAAAAGGCATCCCCATCCGCATGGGCTTTCTACTACTGGAAGATATCAAATATAAACTAAGATTGAATGATTTTATATTAATAAACATGATCAAATAAATAAACAGAATGAATGAAATAGCCAACAACAAATAAATCTCAATAAATATAGAAACATATCTAGATACATGATACAAATAAACAAACCAGAAACCTTAAAAAACAAAACTTATACCAAAGTTATATTCTTGTGACCTCACAGTCACCACCATCTATCAGAAAACCATTTACAAAGGAAACTCAATCTAGAAACATAAAACTAAAAAATAGTCCAGGGATAATAACAATAAAATGAATTATTAGGGTAATGATATTGACAGCTAAATAGGAATCCACCAAAGAATTCATATATTTCATTTATTGGAAATTGTCTAGTAAACACTTTTTTGAAAATATATTTGTAAAACTATTGTTTTTCGGTTCTGAATAATAAAACTCACATTTTACATTTTAAAAAATGCACACATCTTTATTTTCAAAATGGGTTAGCATTTAAGTACCAAAATCCAGAAAAAAAATCAAAACAAGGAAATACCACACAATACTGAATATAAACAAGAAGTATAAACAATATCCCACATGTGATAAAAAATAACCCAGACGATACAGATAACAAAACATGGGCATTCATAAGCATCTCTAGAGTGATCCCTAGACATATTCAAATCAAACTCACCTATCGACATATGGCACATCTTTATATTGTGTAACCAGCTAGCAGCACAAAACTGATCAATCAAGTGGCACATCCCACCATGCCCTATCAAGTAAGTGGGGTGGGGGGGGGGCAACCCATCTAATTGGAGTTAATGAGGAACCAACAATCAACCCTATAAAGGATGCATAGGAAACCCATAATGATAGTATATTGTGTAAGTAGGGGGCCCTCACATGCGTAACACACCTTACCAGCTTCCACAACACTTGCCTACCCCAAACCCTAATTCTACCGACCCAATATCTGACATTGTGAAATACTGAATATAGATTCCCATCATATAAAAAACCATTTACAATTGACAACCGATCTATCATATCACACAATCATTCAATCCATTTCACAAAACATTTTAATATTATAATGATCATCACATCATTCATGTTTTAAAACAGAATGCCCAATATATCTCAATTTTCAAACATGCCTTAAATTTCTAAAAAAATTAATTTATAAATAAATTTCCAAATAATCTTACAAAATCAACACAAAACACCAATTTCATATATTTAATTACAATCGAGACATTAAATTCTCTAGAAATCAAGCTACATAACAAAATACCACACGAGCCCCTATATCATTTTAGATACCAAGAGTATTTGAAGAGCAAGTAGGAATTGGTGTAAAAAATTCATCAAGTAGTATCATTAAGATTATAATTTTCCTATGTTTCAAAAGAAAATTTGAAATCACATTTTATTCATTTGAACCCATTGAACCATTTGTAAAGAGTCATCTGTTTGAATGAGGAAAAGAGGAGAAGGTATTGTGGTTTTGAAATCCACGTTTTCAATTTGAGAAATTTTTTGTGATACCATTATCATTTTTATTCCCATACATGTGTGAATCCCAAACACACATGGATGCACCCACATCTAATGGTTCACCAAAAGAGACCATGGTGTTAACCAAAGCCATTTTCAATGAAACACTACATGTTATTAGACTGACAAAGAACCACACGTTTGAGTTGTGTCCTAAAAATAAACAATTTAGACACAAAATTAAAACTTCAAAATCCAATGATGATGGCATAACATAACCAAGGTTAAACATCACTCAAAACACACAATTTCATTTAAAGGGGGAAGTTGACATTTTAACGAACACCTAACATGCATATCTATTTAACACATGTGAAGAGAATGCATTAAAAACCAATTCCATTCATTTTATCCAACGTAAAATCCCCATAAAAAGACAAAAAATACTCATCAAGAATGAGAAACACAATTTTATGTTACTGAAAACCTGAAAGATTAATTGGAATGTGTGAAAAAAGAAAATAATAGAAACACATTCTACAATGGAGTGTGGATGCGACAAAACTGGTAGAGAAGAAAGAGAACAACCCAAAGAACAATACAAACTCCATAAATCCAATAAAACATAAGCTAACATATCAACCCTAATACCAAGGGTTTGGCAAAAAAAGATACCCCCAAGGGCCCTAAACCAAAAGAGGATGGGAGAGAGATGAGTAAATTGAAAAAAAATCATAGGATTTTTCCGTAGATTTGAAGTAAAAAAGTATCTGCAGATGATTGGGAGAAATGGATGAGGGTTTCCAAGGCCGCCTGGTGTTCAATGTTTGGAGGAGATAAGAGAAATACGAAACTAGTTTAAAAGGTCATAGGGGAAAATAGGTAAATTCAAATTTTTAATGACTGGACCAATATCATGGTTTGGCCACATGGTTTGGATGCAAGGTTTGGTAATCTCTACAGGAACCATGGTCGAGCTACTAGATGGGAGGGGAGCCCTGCATGGGCTGGCCACATAGATTCCAAAGATGTGTTAATTGTGAAATATGAATCTACCCAAAATGGCCTCAACCTGCACAATTTTCTGGGCATGGAGAATTTTTTTCTCAAAATGTATACAAACCGTGCATAGGCCAAAAAATTTCCAATAAACTGTACAAAATAAAAATTTTAAAATACGGATCAACCCAAACTTAAAATAAATATATCAAAATCATTAAAAAATAAAAAAATAAAAAAACTCCAAAATTTGGGTTTTGTTAATTATTTCTACCGTATATAATTTATTCCCCCCAAAAAGTCACCCAACTGAGAGTTAACCCAAACATAAATCCATGACCGATCAAAATACAAAGCGAACACTAACCACAAGGTGACCTTCAATTCCACAAGTCACATACGAATGATCAAGAAGAAACCCCAAAACAAGATTGATAGTAGAACACAATAGGGTTATCCCCACGAAAAAACTCAACCAAAATGATCGACACATAACCCCCTAACACAATAGCACATAAAAAAACTCCGACCACTCTACCACAGGCCATCTAATGTGGGAAAAAGGGAACTCCAAAAAAGGACAAGAATCCTACAATAAAAACCCAATTACCATACACAAGGTAATTTCATGAAATGATATTCAATAAAATTGTGAACCGAAACCATAACCCATCAATTCCACAAAACTAAATCCTTCTTAAAAAGCATAGATAAAACTGAAACCTACACTAACCCACATTGGGTTATGAATTCCCAAGAAAAATAAACTATCTCTTATTGCACACTAAAAATGTAATCTCTTGAAATTACATGAAAATCGAACCAATGAGTTTCATACATATATAAGAGAACTCAGAATAAGAAGAAAATTACTACAATAAACTCAAACAATCTACTCTAACATCAAAGACAAAAAATGGGACATGGTTTCCCACACCCTCAACGATTCCTGACTGTGCATAAGCTTCACTCTGAGGCATGTGGATAGAGCCTTGATTCTTGATGCATCTACTACTTCACATTAAGGATTAATCATCCTTTAATCACAATGACTTCTTCAAAAGAAAATTCCTATAAAACTTATCTATATGACCTCGACATCTGCATCAATGACACATTTTTGGAGGATTACAACAAGACAACTTCAAATACCTTAACCAACTACACTCTTGACATAAAAATGAATAGTATGAAGAACTAGATACCAAACCTGATGTAAGACACTTTTTGGAAATATGTTCTTCTAGAACAAAATCCTCATCAAATGGGGAGCCTTAATGAACCACAAGAGACACAATATTATCAACTACGTGCAATCTTGAAACCAACTAATCTAAATATGATTTATCCACCAACCTCTCAAAATGAAGATCCATGGTATAGAGGAATTTCTCCTTGATATCTAGACTATGTTCCCCAATGAAAAGCCAAGATGCTAACAGATCATGTGTTTCCACCACCATATAATAGGAAAAATCTTCCATGAGGTGCTCAACAAAGGCCCTCGCCATTCATAGGCCTTGATGAATACTCTTAAGATCTTACCTTTTTTTTATCTCCACCTCATATGGTATAAAAAAACAGACAAATATGGAATCAAACACATACCACATCATCCAAACATTCATCAATAGTGTGGAAATAATCTCTAATACATCTAGAGCTCGACCCCCAAATAATACCAGAACATATCAGACTCTAACAGCTTTGGGATTTCCCAAAAATTGGAAGACTCTCAACATTATTAATTCATTCCACTTCCATTAACAGACCTCAATCACCAAGAAGGGAAAAAAATAGTTGACAAAAACCAGGAACCATACATAAATCAATAGAAAGTATGGGGAACTTTTGGGTGGAATATTCTGAACAACATCAAAGAAATAACCCAAAACCAACATCCAACCAAATCCTAACCAAAATATCATCTATGGACAAAAAACATGGTTACCATCAAATAATCCCAATTAAAACACATATTTTCCTTTAAAAAATATTCCCTTTTCATTTTTAAATATAAATCTTTTTCTTCAAAGAACATTTTTCATAAAGAAAACCCACTATTAAAAATAAAAACATTTTCAAAAGACATTTTCATTCAAATATTATTTGAAAAAATACAACTCAAACCAATAATTTCAAAACCCCACCCATGGAAACTATGAATTGTCACATATATTCTCATACACTTCCTTCCAAATAATCCATACACATATACTAACATACACTTTAAACAAATACCCACACATATGTGAATTTATATGAAATGTTCCAAGGGTTACACATTCCATCCCATCATTATATCCGAGTATTTACCAAATTTCAATCACAAAAGGATTCCTCTAATGCCCATTTTATCAATTTGAGACCATATTGAAATCATTTTTTTTTTCAAAAATTGTTTTCAAATTAAAATATCACTTACATCAACTGTGACATAAATGAGACAACTCATTCCAAACAACAATAATGAGGAATGAGTAGTCATGCCTAACTTAGTGGAATGGTAGTGAGCCATGCCCTATGAAAGAATCAACAACTAGGAGGATCTTAACCATGTACATAGACTTAACATGGGTAACTTCTCCATTTGATATTACAAAATGACACTATCTCACCACAATTTTCAATCATCACTCAAAACAAAGAAAAATGAATCAAATATAGGAAAACCCATGGAAACTCGATGATCATAAAAAGAACGATATAGAAACTCTCTTCCCATACATGCCTCCTGATTCACGAAAATCCTAACCAACAACTACATGAATCCCAAAATATCAATAAACTTGACTTTGATACAATTATTTTCATTAAACAAGTCAGGATTCAATCCAACACATCATCTGACCCAGTTTAACACATGTCCCCAAGGGTATTCAAGATCTCCATGGGTTGTAAAAGACTGCGGGGAATCCATTATAAACCATGTTGGTGTGATTTCTACCCAATATCTGAGATCATACAAATAAATAGAATTAACGAAATATCCAACAAATTCTAAATATCAATAAATTTATATACTTATCTAGATACAAGATACAATTGATCAAATCAAGGACTAAAAAAACTGATTTTCCCCTAATGTGATCTCCATGTAACCTCATGGTCACCACCATACACCAAAAAGGTTCTATAAGGTTGTGATCTTGGCATCTCAGTAGGACACCGAAAATAATCCAAATAATTACATTCCGAAAAAAGTCCATTATCCTTATTTTGAAAATATATATGTAAAATAGTTTTTTACCATTTTTAATAATCAAACAAAACATTAATTTTCTTTTAAAATACACCACAGCTCTATTTTCAACATGGGTTACCATTTATGCACCACAATTAACACAAAATAAACAAAATAAAATATCAAAAAAATGATGAAAATAAACAAGAAATATAAATAATAACCCAATTAAGGAAGAAAATATCCAAGAAGTTACAAATAATAAAACATGGCCATGCTTAAAATCTCTAGACAGATCTCTCGATATACTTAAATAGGAGTCACATACTGTCCTATCGTTCTGCTCTATAGTCATTAAACAACTGGCCACCCTAAACTGAAAAATCCAAGGGCACATCTCACCAATCCCTATCATTTAAAAGGGTATTAACCCATCTAATCAGGTTGATATGAAATAATTATTTTACCCTCTAATGGACATCCATGATACCCATGGTGATAATATAGTTTGTAAGTGGGATGCCCTCACATGTGTGACTCACCTTACCTACCACCACCACACATGACTGCCCAAAACACTACCACCACACACATGGGTAAATCCTCAATAGTGTTGCCATCCATATAAAAAACCATTTATTGGTACCAACCAGACCATCATGTAAAACAAAATTACACACCATTTGACAGAACAATTTAAAATTCCCAGTAGATTAACATGATATTGGGTTTAAACATAATGTATAGTACATATAGAGTTCCAAACAAGCCTTAAATTTCTAAAAACAGAACAAATTTACAAATATTTTCCCATGTCATTTTCATAAATCAATTAAAAACTCCAATTTAACATATAAAATTCAAAACATGCCTTTAAAAACATTGGAAATCAAGCTACCTCACAAATGTCAACATGGACCCCTATATCATTTTAGTTACCAGGATTATTTGACCACCCAAGATAGACATTAGGTTAAACATTCTTCAAGTCATGCCTTTAAAATCCAAATATCCTAGGTTTCGAGAGATCATTAGAAATAAAATATTATTCATTTGAAACAATGGAACCATTTGTAATGCATAATGTGTTTGAATGAGGAATTAATGATGAAGGATTGATGTTTTGAAATCATGGATTTCATGTTGAGAAAATCTCTCTTATGCAAATATCATTTTTCCCATCCTTGTGTGAATCTCTACCACACATAGATGTTCCCATATCCACTTATTCATCATAATAAACCATGAAGTTACTGAAAGACATTTTTAATGAAACACCGCATGTTTTGAAACTAGTAAAACAAGCCACATCTATATGTCATGTCATAACAATCTACAATTCAAAAACACAGAGTGCTATGTTCACAATACAATGATGATATAACAATATAAAAAATTGTAAACACAATTTAAAATATATATTTAAAATGGGAATTGAACATTTTAACAAACACTTATTGTGTATAATTATATTAGATATGTGATGAAACATATTTAAAATCCACTTCCACCAATTATTTACAACATAAAGACTCCATAAAAAGCCATTAAAAATACACCATAAACATGAGAAAAACATTTTTAAATTATTAAAAAATATACAAGAATAAATACAATGATTAAGAAAGAAAAATAATGGTAACACCTAACTCAATAGAGTGTAGATGCGAAGAAACTCACAGAGAAGGAAGAGAACACCCCAATGAAAAATCTTTACACCCTAAACCAAAAGAAATAAATGCTATGATATCAAAAATAATATCTAGGGTTCATCCAAATAAGAACCCCACCAAGGGAGAATCATAAATCAAAAGAAGAATGGGGAGAGATGAATAAATTGATCAAAAAGAACACGATATTACATTGGATTCGAAGGATATGAATTGAAGAATGATTGGGTGTAAGGGAGGAGGGTATCCAAGGACACCCTTGTCCACCTAGGTCTGAGGAGGGATGAAATACCTGAAACGTGGTTAAAAGGATGGAGGGTAAATGTGGAAACTTCATATTTTTAATGAATGAAAATCTTTCACAGTTTGGCCTTGTAATTTGGTAAACTGTGCACCAACCATTCTTGAGATACTATAAAGGAGGGAACACTAGATGGACCAGAAACATGGTTTCCAAATAGTGTGCCAACCGTGAAATACGCCACTACCCGAAAATGACATCCAGATGCACAGTTTCCTGGGAAAAGAGAATGGTTTTCTATAACCATGTGCAAACTGTGTATAGGCCAAAAACTCTCTTAAAACATCCAAATGATCTAAAATTTAATCCGAGGATCATCTTGAACCCCAACAGAAAATTTTCCTAGCCAGATAAGAATAAAATAAAATAAATTCAAATGATGGTGTTTGAGACTTCAATAAATAAGAGTAAATATTCAATACATAATAGTCTCCTCCATTTCGAAATAACTCATACATAAAGATAATAAATAAGGTTAAATTCTAATATAATCTTTTTACGTAAATTCATGTATATAGGAAATTTCATTAAAATAAAATATTATAAACTGTATAATAATAATTCCAAAAAAATAATAACTAATAAAAAATAAAAATAATTAAAAGTGAGTAACAATATATAATTAATCAAAAGGTGTGGAATGTAATAAAAATATAAAACAAAAAAAGTGTTATGAAATTTTTAAAACATATAAATCAAAATTACAGTTAATGGTAATTATCAAAACATAAACAAATTGGCATGGTTCCACTCTACATTCTCATTATTTTGAAAACTAAAAAATGTGAACACACTCTCCCCCATTTTGTGAGGATAACAAAATTTAAAAAATTATAGTATATATTATTAAAACTATGTATCATAATATGATATATGAAATATGGAACTGAGAATAATAAATAGAAATTTAATTCCCTTTTTTGGGAAATAAAGTGCCAAAAATATACTTTCAATAACTAGACATGAATAAATAAAACTAGAATTCATCAAATATAATATCCCCAAACCTTTACTCTCAGATCTTGTATTAAAAACATAATATTTACATTAATATATTTAATTCTGATAAATGTTACCCAATTTTAAACCTTTAATAATTTATATCATCTAAATAAAAAATTTTGGTCACTTATATTCCCAATGACCTTTTCAGTTTAAACTTCTGGTGGATTAGGAAATATTATACATAATAACATGGATACATAATCAACAGTTCATAAAAATCATCATGATAAACAACTATTTTATAGATATTAACATTAATAGGCCTAACATACATAAATAATTTATTCGCAACCTATGGAAGTTGAAACATAATAAGGGTGAGATATAATGCCTAGTAAGCATAAACATAAGTAGTAACAATTGTATCTCATCAATGAGAATACAATGGGAATAAGGGAATATCATATAATAAAATTTTTTGAGCATAACATAAGTAAATTCATACCCATCCAAAACTACATAATAAAACACAATACATAGTATTAAACTTTGAAAAATCAATGAGTCATTAGAATCATTTGGGGGCTATAATTGACCCATTATACTTGGTTTATAACATAACCATCTAGAATTGGTTTACAAAAGAAGCACACATCCTTTTTATAAAATACAACCACTCATACAATGATTATAATAGACCCAACCATCATCATAAAAAGTTACCAATAATAATAACATGAAGAAGTATATATAATTTTCATTTCTTCATAAAACGCAAAGAAAAAATCAATGATCCTTTTATTACATAATTAAACTGTGGGATAAATGGGTTACATAAAAATCAATTTGAAATTAAAAAAATATTGAGAAATAATAATGATTGTATCATTACAACAATTCTAACTTGAGAATAAGTGAAATAAATTATTGTTTTCTCTAATCAATATAAATACTATTAAAATACCATTAAAAATTCCTTACTAAAATAAACATTAGATTTGAAATATCACTTTTAATCAGTGATAATATATAGAATATTCTGAAATTTATTTTATTTGAAATGAAATATGAAACTTTTAGAGTAATATTTGTTTCATTGAGTGGTTATTATGGCCTGAAATACCATTATTGGAAAAAAATTTAATATAGATATTATGTTCACACATTTAATTAAAAAATAATTTTTAAGAAAATGAAAAAAGATTCTTTTTAAACATTTTATAAAATGTAAGAAATTTGTGAAAATTACATTAAACAATAGATGAATAATAAAATATACCATTCATGAAAATATTTTAGAAAATAGATATATCGAATAATATGGTTTTATAAAATAAATATTTGATAAATAAAGTAAAATTTTATTAGAAACATTTTTTGAACAATTCTGAGTTCCAAAGAGATTAAAAATCTTATTTTAACAAAAAAATATATAAATAACAATATTTAAATGAACATAAATATTTTTATCAAATAATTATCAAATAATTTCCTTAAATTATACTCAATATAAATATTCCCAATTAAAATTGGATAAAACCTAAACCCACTATCACTTTGGTAATGATCAAATCTTAATCTCCATGAAATATTAACATTTAATGAAACATTAAATATTATTAAAATGACCAAATTATTGATATAAGATATAATATTAGTATTATATGCATGTCATAAAATTAGATAGGATTATAACATAATTATAAGTCCAAAAAAATAAATTTGTAGATGAAAGAACCTTAAAAATATCATATCATTGAATTGTGATCTAAAACATGTTTTGATTAGGTGTACCAAATTTAAATCCACAAAAAATTTGAAATATAAGATAAATAAATTAAATTCTATTTTATGCATTTTATTTCATAAAATAATAATTGAATAAGTGATATAACCAAATGAATAAAAACTGACTTATGAAAACCACTACTACTTCTGTGACTTAGGAATAAAATTTCTTGTAATAACTAACATGAATTATAACATAAAATTTAATGAATTTTTAAAGATTCATGATATAACTTTAGTATGGTAAATATGCCTTAATAAATGGAAAATTTATTCAAATGCCCTTACCTTGAGTACAAAAATTCCATTTATTTCACATAACACCAATTAAAAATATATATATCAAATATTTAATTATTTTAGAAAATTGTCATGGTATATTACTTTATCATTATACATTTTTTTCATTTATATGAATGACATATTTAATTCTTTATTCAGATAACTCTTAATCAAGTGTTGTAGTTGTTTGATTCATAGTTTCTAAAATCACTCAGTATGTAGGTCGTTGTCAATGGGGTCATTGTTTCATTATATGCAAAATGATAATCATTGTATAATAATATTTGTTATACATCAATTACACTTCTAAAACTACATATGAAATATGGTTATGAAAATTGAACTACGGTACATCCAAGGAGAAGGTAGGTGGTATATACGCAAGATTAACTTTTCCATTTTTTAAAAATATTGAATGAAATAAGATAAGTATATAATTATCTATAAATAATGATGAATAGAAAATAAATATAATCTTACACATTTAATTACAATTATATATTCCATCCATGGGAGGAATTGATGAAAAATATATCACATCACATTTTGTAGGTGGTAATCCACATCTATGGATGAAATAAATTATCATTTTTTGTTGAATATAAAATTGAGAACATATATAAAATTTTATATTTATATAATGATAAATATTTCATTAATTTGAAATATATAAACAAAATCCATCATTATAGCCTACTATTATGACAAATCATTAAAAAATACATATTCTAGTTACTTTAAAATAGAATTTAATTTCATGAATTCCCAATAATATTTTTTGTTTGGAGTATTAGATATTTAGGTAATAACTCTTATATAACAAACCCAAGTATTTAAATGTGGAATATTCTATTCAGTATCAATTTTTTTAGAAACAAAACTTTGAAAAAGAAAAATGTTTTCTTTTCATTTCCAATATTCACAATGTTAACTCTTGACCACATCCATTTAACTAATCATCCCTAAAACCATTTGATTATTTTAAAATGTGGCATGAGAACTGAAATACCAATAAGGGACATAAAAATAGGAATGCTATTAGTCAGGTTAAAGACATTAAAACCCATGAAAATGTTTTCTTCTAAAACACAATTTTTTATCCTGAAGGGAAAATATATACCCTTAAATATTCCATTAGATTTCCTTTATAAAAAAAATATTCCTTGAAAAATTATAAAAAACATTTAAAATTCATGTAGGTTCTCTGGGAAATACTAATTATAGATCTCTTATAGAACCCTTATAATAACCCTTATAATTGGAATTACTATATGGCATATATACAATATATTTTTCCAAAGAACATAATCATTATGCAATTCATTAGAGAACTATTAGGTGACAGCCACCATATAAGATATATTGGGATCACCCATGAGTTATTATGGGTATCAACACCTTTTAAAAATGATCAACAATAATATCATGAATAAAACCCTTAAAAACACATTTAAACCCATATGGAAAATACTTTTAGATAAAAAATATTATCTTCGTTTAAAACTAAATATCAATACCAAAAAAATAGAGAAATGGAATTTTGTTTTTAAGAAAACATAAAAAAAAAAAATTTAATAAAAATATCAAATAATTATGGTGGCGGGAAAATCTGTTCTCAGTATATAAGTTATAATAGAACATTCTTTTTGTATTTTTTAAAGAAAGTCAAACATTTCACAAAAAGAGTCTTTTCTAAAACCATTGGAAGAAGTCAAAATAAAAATAAATTTTCATTTACAAGCTCATTTAAATATATAAATACATATATAAAATAATTTTAAAAATATATGGAAATGAAAGAAAAACAGAGTTTTAAAGGAAGCATTAAAACTGAATTCTTAAAAGAATGTACCTTAAATTGAGTTTGGAACGTCTATTGTGTTCTTTATATTCATGAATAAAAAATATGTGTTAATTAATTAATTTCATAAGAAAATTTTTTATTTTAATTTTTAATTTTATTATATTCAAAACCATGATATATATATTTACATAATATTTTAATTTCATGTTAGATATTTTGATAAAACTGGGTTTATTAGTCAAAAATGACATTGGTATGTTCAATATGGTCAAATAGGTCCATATTTCATCACATATAGAATAATAATCATTAAATAATTAAAATTTTTGTACAGTAATTACTCTTTTTAAAACAATCATTATATATTATTTTTAATAATGAACTATTTTATAATAATAGAGATGGTAGGTCATACATAAGCATGAGTAACATGTCCATTTTTTCACATTATTATGGAAATAGGGTATCTATTATTTTATCATTATATAATGATAATAATATAATGAATAATAAATTACTTCTTAATATATATATATATATATACTCCATGTAATGTGTTGATGAAGAACAAGTCACACAACTTGATTGAGGTGGTAGTCCAAATGTACACACAAATGACACTATAATTTTTCACCGAGTTGAACAAAATGAAATTAAAAGATATTCTATATTTACATTGTTTTTTATTCTTTAATATAATTTATAATGATTAATTCCATCATTATAACCCGTCATGAGATATATTTATGGAAAAAAATGACATCGATTCCTGATGGAGTAGTCAGTCATACACACAAATAATGTGATCCATTTCCATTTGATGATGGTTGGAGAGGGATATAAGCTATTTTATTAAAAAAATAACATATAATTATAATTATACACATATATTATTATATCTTCATGGATAAATATTATTTAATGTAGAAGTATAAGAAATAAAAGAAAAGTGTATAGTTAAAAACTATATATATTATTTAGAAAATATCATTTTCTTAACACCTTAAGATCTATATTATTGGTATTCTTCCTAAAAAAAATCTTTGAATTGAGGATGGTTTTGAGGAAGGTATTTTGGTAGGTATTGTAATATCTCAAGGTTCCATGATACGTTTCCATTTTAAAAATGAAATAGTTTGCATTGTACACAACATTGAGATTCAAACACACCACGACAAATCAAATTAGTCATTAGAAATAGTAATAAATTTTTTTTGAAATTTTATAAATATTATTTTTGAAAATAGACTTCATTTATGGATTCATAGTATTAAAATTATCTTAGGGTAAATTTTTGGTACTCTTCTGAAAACTTTCAATTGTTGATGAATAGTGAAAAATACTAAATTTTAATTAAAAATTTTTTTAATTGAAATAATTTGTAGAGTTAAATTATACATTTGAGTGGTTTTAAAGTATCATGAGATTATATTTTTACCATTTAATATAATTTAGGACATTGGATGTGATTTCACATTTAAAATGGACATAAACAAGTGCCAATCTTTTGATTGTTTTATTTCATAAAAACCCGATTTTTATTTTGACAACGGGAATAAATATTAAATACATTTATACCACTTCTATGATTTAATTTTGAAAAAATGGATTCTATATTTTGAATCAGTAATTCCAAATTCTTTAAATAGTTTACTCTTATTTTTAAACATTATGAATATTTACTTCAGTAAATATTTTATTTACTTTTGGTTAAAAGGTAAATCTTGTAAATAAGGGTAAAAAAATATTATTATAATAATAATAAATTAAACTAAATTGTGTCATATTCCTATTGGATAATACATGTCTGACAATGGGAATACATGGGTCGATTTTTAGACCCATAGAGCCACTTGAGAGTGATAATGACACTTTATATTAATTAATTTAAAGTAAAGACAAAATGACATAAACATATATCTTTTAGTAAATTAATTATTACAAGGGGTTATATAAAGTATCTTTTCTAAAATAAATATTAATTTGATATCTAAATATATTTCCTACATCATGATTTCTTTATAATTTTTTAACATTAAATAAATAAAATTATTTATGACACAATAATAACACAGTGTTTACCTCATTAAAGAATGATTTAAATAAATGAGATTATACAAATTAAAACAATATCCAAAACCTATACAATTCTAATTGTATGATTTTATTTAGAAAATTATTCATCTAATATTTCAATTTAATGTGTTTTTGAACTTTAAAAACTGAAAATAATTATATAATGGAATAATATTTTCAAACATTCCAAAAGAGCCCCTCCTCCCGCTTGTAAAAATACCTCACCTCTAACCCATTTCTCATACCTCTCATGCACCTTTTCTTGTCCAACCTCTTCCCAATTAAGCTCCCTAAATCCCTCTATTCCTCTTAGAGTACTTACCTTAGGAATAAGTCACTTCAAGGAAGCCTTTTGGTTCAAACCAATGGGAGTTACCCGATTTAAAGGTAACATATCCTCTTAAGTTCTTTTCTTTTATTTTACATATCCAACACCTTAACTATCTTTATTCATTTATTTTATAAAAACACCAGTATCCTCAATATATGGGGTAGTTTTTATGAGAATTATTTGAACAAAACTTACACACTCCTTGAACTAATAGGTATAGAACATAATGTTTTTGTGGAAAGAGAACTACTGCCTCACGAAATGATGATTGTTAAATCATCTACTACCACCTCTTATGGAGGCCATTATGATGGAAAAATAATTATATTTGATATTTATGATATTTATTTTATAAGTAATCTTCTTTAATTCTCTTTTATAATATACCTTTATTATTTTGTTGATGTATATATATATATGATAATTTCATTTGAGAAAGTGCAGACTACCACCCCCTCAAAGTGATATGACCCTTTCATATGATACATGTAATGTATAAAAGATAGTGTTAATGAAAATACATAATTTATATAAAATATTATATAATACTATAATAATAATATACCTATGTATCATTTTTTTATCTTTCCTTTTAAAATAAAAAAATGAAATGGAAGTGGAGTTCGGGCGTACATACGGATTACCATCTCCACGAACATGATGAGATTCAGTCCCCATCTTAAACATTCAAGAATAATTATCTTTTGATTACTAAAAATAATATTTAAGAACATTATATCATTCTAGATATGGATTAAATACATATTATCTATAACTAACATGACTTACATAACAAACCATATAAAGGAAAACGAATCAATTAACACCTGAAACAATGATACTACTAAAATATTATTAACAAAGAAATATTAGAAGATCATATATGATATCATATTTATTTATTTGGTTATTATATAATTTAATAACAATGACTTATCTATTATTTAAGAGGTCGAGGTACCCTCGACTAATGAAAAGTACAAGGTAAGAGGTAATTTTACAATCTCTTTATTATTCGAGGTTGTTTTTACGTAAGTGTCTATTGGGACCTCTTTACAATCTATATAAATTTTTCTTAAAAATGTATTTAAAAACATATTTAATATTTACTAGAGTTTGTGTTAATGTCATTTATCCCATTTTTTGACTTTTTATAAAATGTTTTGTAAGGAATCTTTCTATCGTTTTCCAAACAAGGTACTTTATGACCTTTTCGACAAATTAAGGTAAGAATGTTTTTAACTTATACAGCAGATGCAGTTGTTCTCCACTATTATAACACATTTTAAAATTACCTTACAAGATTATAAGAATATTTTCAAAATAATTTTTATCTTTTATAATAACTAGACTTTTAAATGATTTCAAAATAAAAAGAGATATTTCTCTCAAATAGTTTTCATTTCATCTATGTCAACATTATTTATTGGATTTTATACTTGTTTGAAGTTGATTTATTATGATCCAAATATTCCATATTGTATTGAAGGTTTTATAAATTTTTGCCTATGGATGTTTTATTTTTATACCATTCATGGTTTTTGGTTAATGTTTTAACATTTCATATGCTAGTTTTATCACGAATGATTATGTTATATTTCAACCTTTTCATATAAGGAATGAATTGGACATAGTAAGTGATGGGTGGAGCCCGCTACATCTACTTGTTTTATCGGTAGGTCTCTTGAGAAAAACTAGTGTCTTGGAACAAGGTGTCGACAAAATCATATTTTTAGTCTTGGAAGAAGTCCATGACTATGTGGTTATGATGTCTGGCATTAATCATTCCATCATTATGAAATTAGCACATGATATTACATGTGATTATTCGACTAGTAGAATATTTATGTGAATAAGTAAATTTAATTATTCAATTTATATTTTACATATTAAGCTGTTGTTTTTGTTTAAAAGGATTTTGTTTTATTTTTATAAATTGCCTTAAATGTTTATGCTTATTAATGATAGTTTCCACTATATGTTTATCCTTACTTCTCATTTGAGCTCACCCCTTTATTATGTTTTTTTTCCTGGGATATAAAGAAGTAAATTATTGTTAACCTCTAAGGATAAGGCAATAATATGAGTGTGTTCAAAGGGAATACATGGTTTTTTTCATTATTTAATGGTGTAAAGTAAAACATATGTATGTATATATTACTTCCAAATCTACTAAACTAATCTGTATTTCGAGACTTGATCTACTATGATCAAGAAATGTTATATAATAATGCACTGACTCTGGGTAACTAGTGTCGGGGTGTTACAGTTGGTATTTGAGGAAGTTTAGTACAAACCTATAAAAATAGATTTAGATAAATTCTAATTAGATCACATTACCCTAAGATAGACTTTGAGGATCAGATAGAAGAACATCCTAGGATTTTGGTAATGTAGAGATTTTGTATATTTTCCAAACAATAAATCCCTCTCTGGTAATAAGCAGGTAAAGTGGGCTCTGGCCCAGATATACCTAGGAGTGAAAACTCTGACACAGAGTTTTGGGCTTGACCCAAGGTATCCTGGTACATGATAACAAGCCTTTCTGCACTCTTGGTTACGACACTCTTGGTGGATATGCATAGGATAATTCACAACTTCTTTAAAACCCATTATGAAGGATTTATGAGTTTATAACTCCTCAAAGAATTTTTTTTATGATTATGGATTATATCCATTAAATGTTCAATTTATGTTAAGTGTTTTAAAAGTTTGGAATTATGTATTGTGATTTGTAAACTAATCTAGATTATGTTATTGGTTAGAAAGGATGACTAGTAGATGGAATGGAAACTGTATTAATTCACATAATCCATGTAGGGATTTCCATCTTATTCATGATAATTATAGTGGATCTAGTGATACAACTAGCACTGATCAGCTTATCACCATACTGGGACAAGTCACTCTGGTTGTGAATAATATATTTTCCCGTATGGAGCACCCTAATCTACAATGTGGGGGATCAATGTTAGACAGATTCCTGAAGAAAAATCCACCAAAATTAAATGGGAATATAAATCCATTTGTAGATAAGCAATTGATAAGTTCCTTAGAGAAAATATTTCATGGTTTGGGGAGAAGAAAAAGGGAAAAATCTGTCAAGGATGTTTATCGCTTGACAGGATATGCAGATCAATGGTGGTTATTAATTCAAAACAAAAATGAGGATGAATATGTATCAAAAATAAAATGGAGGGAGTTTAAAGAGATTTTTGAAGAAAAATACTTTCCTCATGACCATAGAGCGGATATGGAAATACAATTTCTATGTTTAAGAAAAAAGGAGGATGAGAATGTCACAAAGAATGAGGATAACTTTACATGGGTATCAAGGAATGTAGTAGACTATATAAGTAACCCAATGAGTGAGATTGTTGAATTATTTGATGGGTTAAACCCGTTTCTCCTCCGAGCATTAGTTTCATAATCTTCCTCATCATACGAAGATATTTTCTAAAGTTCTCTAATGATTGAAATTAAATTCTATAAGTATTACAACATTAAAAAAAGAAAGAGAAGAAGATATATGTTGAAAAATATATAAATATAAATAAGGGGAATAATGGAAAAGTTGAATATCCATCCTCTTGTAAATGTGGGAAGAAACACCCTGGTACTTGCTTGAAAGGAATGGGAGTTTGTTACAAGTGTGGTGAAAAAGCCCATTAAGCTCTTGATTACAATGCAATGAAAGAGGATGTTAATGTTGAATGCTACAATTATAGAGAAATTGGGCATTATGATAATGAATGTCCAAAGCACCAAGGAAACATACCTCAGAAAAGGCCAAGAGAGCAAGGCCAATCGTCTGTGATCACTACTGTTGAGGTTGAATCTCCAAAACATGTGGTGGAAGGTAATTTAATTGTTCCTCACGTTTACCAATGCTTTATTTGATTTTGGATCACCAAATTATTTCATATCTTCCCAGTTTTCTTTGAAAATTAGATATTTCCAATTTTTTTAATAGGGTTGTTATCAGTCAAAACTCCACATGGATGTATCATTGTAACAAGATTTTGTGAATCAGTACCCATTAGGGAATATAAATGTTCTTTATCCGCTGATCTCATCGTCTTAACCATTATTGAATTTGATATAATCCTAGATATGAAATAGATTTCAGACCAAGATGCAAAAATTTATTATAATAATAAGGAGATTAAAATTTTGGATCATGATAAGGAATAAATTATCTTTACAGTAGAAACGTCACCATCTGATTCTTATCTAGATCCACCCCCTGTAGCTCTACTAAATTCAATTATTAAGGAGTAAGAGAGTGAAATAACTATGGGTGAGGAAATGAATGTTCAAATAGAGGATGTACTTATTCTACAAGAATATGTTGTTTTATTTCCAGAGGATTTACATTGACATCCTCCAAAACAAGAAATCGAGTTTTCATTGATTTAATTCCTGGTTCAAGGCCCATATCGAATATCCCTTATAGAATGGACACTATAGAATTAATGGAGCTAAAGAAACAACTAGAGGAGTTGAGTAATAAATGATTTATATTTCCTAGTGTTTCTCTATGGGGAGACCCTATTATTTTTGATAAAAGTAAGATGGATTTATGAGGTTGTGCATTGACTATAGGGAGATCAATGCTATAACAATAATGAAAAAGTATCCCCAACCTCAAATTGTTGATTTATTTGATAAAATTCATGGATCTCAATATTTTTAAAAGATTGGCCTTCGTTCAAGATATCATCATCTTTGTGTTAAAAAGGAAGACATTCCAAAGATAGCATTTTGAACAAGGTATGGGAATTATGAGTTTAATTCAATGCCTTTCAGACTGACTAATGCACCCTCTATCTTCTTGGATCGAATGAATAGAGTTTTCTTGGAATATCTTGATGACCATGTAGTGGTATTGATTAATGATATCCTGGTATACTATAAAACCTATTAAGATTATAAAATTTACATGCTCACTATTCTAAAGACTCTTAGAAGAAATGAATTATTATGGAATTTCATCAAGTGTAAATTCTGGCTTTTGGGGATTTCATTTCATGGCCATATTTTCACTAACGATGGAATCTTTGATGATCTTTCAAAGACCACAACAATCCATGAATATCCAACACCAACAAGTATAACTGATGTACATAGTTTTATTGGTTTATTAGGTTATTTACAATGTTTTTTCCAAACAATTTCCTGAATGGAAAACCCACTAACCAATCTCACACATAAATGGGTTAAATTTGTTTGGACAAAAGAGTATGAATAATTTTTTGAAGAACTAAAGAGAAGATTAGTCAATGATCCTATATTGACTCTACCATCAGGGAATGATGGGCTTGTTATTTATAGTGATGCATTAAAGAAATGACATGGTTGTGTCCCTATGCAGAATGATAAGGTTATTGCCTATAAATCAGGATAGCTAAAAATAATGAACAAAACTATCCCACTCATGATCTTGATATAGAAACTGTATTATTTTCTCTAATAATATAGAGATACTATCTCTATGTTGAAAAATGTGAGATTTATACTGATCACAAGAGTTTGAAGTAAATTTTCTCACAAAAACAACTCAACATGAGGCAATGGAGATGGCTGAAACAACTCATGGATTATGATTTCATTATACAATACAACCCGAGGATAGAAAATAAGGTGGAAGATGCTTTGAGCAGAAATGATCATGGAGTATTGAATAAGATGATAGTTGAAAGGGATCTTATGTTCATGGGTCTAGTAATGATGGATATGGGAATAATAATGGAAGGTGAAACATCAATATTTTTTTCAAATGGTTACTAAACCATCTTTACTAGAAATGATAACATGTTCTCAGACTGATGATGAGGAGTTTCAAAAGAAAATTAAATATGGGATCGCTACGAGATTTATCGAATTCGTATATGAAGATGGGTTTTTGAAATTTGGGAAGAAACTTTGTGTTTCTGAAATTCTTGATGTAAAAAAGGAATTATTGGATGATGCACATAGATCTTATTTTTATATACACACTGGAAGCACTAAGATGTATAGAGATTTGAAGGAACCTTTTTTGGTGGGATAAAAAGAAGAGATAAATTTTTGATTATGTGTCAAGATGTATGGTTATTCAATAAGTGAAAGCTAAGAGACAACATCCGAGAGGATTCATGCAGCCTGTTCCCATACCTGAGTGGAAATTGGTTGATATTATGACAGACTTTTTCATGGGGCTACCGAAGACTCCTAGATGGGAGGATGCAATTTGGGTCATTATTGATCATCTTACCAAGTCTGCTCGTTTTCTTTCTATAAGATAAGATTTACCTCATGAACGCCTGGAAAGATTATATATTAATGTAGTTGTAAGACTTCATGGAGTACCCTTATTGATTTTTTTTGGACCGTGATCCCCATTTTATAGTAAGATTCTGGAAAAGTCTGTCGAAGGCCTTGGATACTAAACTTCGTTTGAGCACTACCTACCACCCTAAAACTGATGGAAAATCAGAATGGACTATTAAAACATTATAAGACATGTTGAGATCTTTCTTACATGGCTTTCATGATATGTGGGATCAATATTTACCTCTGGTAGAATTTTCCTATAACAATAGTTTCTATTCATGTATTCAGATGGAACCATATGAATCATTATATCGAAAGAGATGTCGCAAAACATCTTCTTGGTATTATATTGGTAAAAGAAAAATAATAGGCCCAAAACTTATTGAGGAAACAATAGAAAAGGTGAAGGTTATCCAAACCAACATCAAAGCATGTCAAAGTAGGCCAAAGAGTTAAGCCAATAACTGAAGGAAGGATTTGAAATTTCAAGTAGGAGATAATGCTTTCTTGAAGGTCTCTCCCAGGAAGGGTGTAAAATTAATTCCCAGGTATATAGGTCCATTTAAAATTCTTGAACTAATTGAAGTTATAACTTATGTTTTGGAAATGCCGCCAAGTCTCTCCAAAGTTCATGATGTCTTCCACGTATCACTATTGTGAAAATACATGCCAGACCAAACACATGTACTCACCTATGAAGAAATAGAACTGGAACTTGACCTACCTTATTGCAAAGAGCCTATCAGAATTCATGATTCTAGAGAACAAGTGTTGAGAAACCAGATGACTCATCTGGTTAAAGTTCAATGGAGAAATCATAAGATGGAAGAGGCAACGTGGGAACCCGATGTACTAATGATGATGAACCACCAGAATCTTTTTATGTAGGGATATTATAGATATTTTGAGAAAGAAATTATTTGAAGGTGGGAAGAATGTGACACCCCAAGCTTCCACAGTACGATTCCATTTGAATAATTCAATAGCTTGTGTTGTATGAAACTTCGAGATTATAACACACCACGACCAATCAAACTAGAAGTAATGAATAGTAATATGCACTTTTTAAAATTTTATAAATTTCATTTTTCAAAATAGACTTATATTTGGGATTTGGAATATTAGAATTATCTTTGGGTGATTTTTTGGTAATCCTTTGAATATTTTTAATTTTTGGTGAATAGTGAAGAATAAAAAATTTTAATGGAAAACAACTTTATTAATCAAGATAATTTATATTGTTAAATTATAAATTTGAGTGGTTTTAAAGTATAAATAGATTATATTTTTATCATTTAATATAAGTTATCTCATTGGATGAAATTTTACAATTAAACTGGACATAAACAAGTGTCAATCTTATAATAGTTATTATTTCATAAAAACATGTTTTTTATTTGGAAATGAGAATTAATTTTAAATTAATTCCATCCACTTAGGTGTTTTGAATTTAGAAAAAAGTATTATATATTTGGAATAAGGAGGTCCAAATTGTCTAAATAGATAAGTTTTATTTTTTGACATTATGAATATTTACGTCCGTAAATATATTATTTACCATGGTTAAAGGGTAAATTTAGTAAATAAGGGCAATCAAATATTATTATAATAAATTTAAATTACCCTAACAGGTGCCCTATTCCAATGTTTTGATACATGTCCTACCATGAGTATCCTTGGTTCGATTTTTGGACCCCTTGGAGCCACTTGAGAGTGATAATGACACTTTATATTAATTAATTTAATGTAAAGACAAAATGACATAAACATATATCTTCCAGTAAAATAATTCTTAGAACTGGTTATATAAGTTACATTTTTCAATATAAATATTCATTTTAATTATAAAAAGATTTCCAAAACCATGGTAATGTTATTATATTTTTTATAAATCATATAAATTAAATTATTTATGACACAATAATGATGAAGTGTTTACCTCATTAAAGAATGATTTAAATAAGTTTGCTTTTAAACATTAAAAATATATCCAAAACCTTTCCAATTATTATTGGATGATTTTATTTCGAAAATGAGTCATCTAATAATATAATTTAATGAGTTTTGGACCATTATAAATAGAAAATATTAATATAATAAAAAAACATTTCAAACATTTTTAAAGAGCCCCTCCTCCCCTTTATAAAAATACCTCACCTATAACCCATTTCTCACACCTCTCAAGACCCTTGGATAATCCAAAATCTTCCAAATTAATCTCCCTATATTCCTATCATCCTCTCAGTTGCCTTAACTTATGTATAATGAACATCAAGGAAGACGTTTGGTTCAAACCAAAGAGAGTTAGTTGATTTAAAGGTGACATCTCCTCTTAAGTTCATCTCTTGTATTTTATTTCTCCAACCGTGTAAACTCTATTTATTCCTTTATTTTATAACAACACTAGTATCATAAATATACTAGGTTTTCTATGGGATTTATTTTAACTACACTTACACACACCTCCATCTACTGGGTATAGAACCTAATTTTTTTGTGGAGGGTGAACTACTGCCTCACGAAACGATGGTTGTTCAATCTTCTACTACCACCTTTTATAGTGGCCATTATGCTGGAAAATTAATTATATATGATATTTATGATATTTATTTTTTCTATATTCTTCTGTAATTCTTATTTATATCATCCCTTTATTCCTTTATTTTTGTATATATAGGATAATTTCATTTGAGGATGTGCGGACTACCATCCCTTCAAAGTGATATGACTCATTCATAACATACATGGAAAGTATAAAGGGTGGTGTTAATGAACTTATGTAATGTATATAAAATATTATATTATATTTTAATAATAATATACCTATGTATCATTTGTTCTTCTGTCTTTTTAAAATAAAAATGAATCGGATGTAGCATTCGTGCGTACGTACGGATTACCGTCTCCACGAACGCGATGATATTCATTTACCATAGTAACCATTCAAGAATAATTTTCATTTGATTATTATAATAATATTTGTGAACATTATACCATTATGGATATGGATCAAATACATCCTATTCATATATAAAATAACTAACGTAACAAAACATTTAATGGAAAAAGACTATGTTAACACCCGAAACAATAATACTACTAAAATATTATTAATAAAGAAATATTAAATTATAATATATGATATCATATTTATGTATATGGTTGTTGTATAATTTAATAAAAATTATTTACCTATTATACAGGAGGTTGACGTGCCTTTTACCAAGTAAAAGTATTAGGTAAGGGTTAATTACACAATCTCTTTATTATCTGAGGTTTTTTTACATAAGTGTATACTGTGACCTCTTTATCGTCCATATCTGTGATTGATAAAAATGTATTTCAAAACATTTTTATGATTTAATAGACTATTGGTTGAAGTCATTTTCGCCGTTTTTTTTACTTTTTATAAAATTGTTTGAAAGGAATAATTTCATCATTTTCCAAACAAGGTACTTTATAACCTTTTCGACAAATTAAGGTAAGAATTTTTTTAACTTATATGGAAGCTGCATTTGTTTTCTTCTGTTATAACACCATTAAATATTCCCTTACAATATTAGAAGAATATTTTAAAAATAAATGTTTTCTTCTATAATTACATTACTTTTAAATGATTTCAATTTATAAAGAGTTATTTCTCTCAAATAGTTTTGATTTCATCTTAGTCAACATCCTTTAATAGATTTTTTTAATTGTTTGACATTAATTTATTATGATAAAAATATTCAATTTTGTATTAAAGGTTTTTTCATATGTTTGATTGTGGATGTGTTATTTGTATAACATTCATGGTTTGTAGTTATTGTATTAAAATTCCATATGCTAGTTTTAATAATAATGTTTATTTATATTTGATCCTTTTAATATGAAGAATGCATTGGGTGTAGTAAGTGATAGGTAGAGCCTGCTATATCTCTTCGATGCATCGGTAGGTCTTATGAGAAAAACTAGTGTCTTGTAAAAATGCCTAAAAAATATTATTTGTAGTATTGGCATGATGCATTGACAAAGTGGTTATGATGTCTGGCATTATGTATCCCATCATTATAAAATTAGTTGTGGATATTACATGTGATTCTTTGACAAGTAGAATATGAATATGAATAAGTAAATGGAATTATTTGATTTCAATTTTCCATATGATGCTCATGTTTAAGTTTAAAAGCCATTTCTTTAGTTTTAAACATTACCTCAAATCTTTATTCTTATTTATGATAGTTTACTCTATATTTCTATCCTTACTGAGCATCTGAGGTCACCCCTTTCTTATGTTTTCCTTTCCAGGACATGAAGAAGTAAATTATGATTATCCTGCAAGGATAGGCCATGGGTATGAGTGTGTTCTAAGGGAACATAATTTTGTTTTTTTATTTCATAATTTAAATTAAAACTAATGTATGTATCTAGTACTTCCAAGGATACTAAACTAATCTATCTTTTGAGAGTTAATCTCTTGTGATCATGCCAATGTTATGTAATAATTCACCAACTTTGGGAAACTAGGGTCGGGGCATTATAGGTATTTTAGGAACCAAAATTAGATTTTTAAGTGTTAATGAATTAGGATAAGAGGTTACATTTAATAATATAAGAGAGGGCCACTCTTAAATTTTCAAAAAATTAGTTTAATATAAATTAATTTTGTTCTCTGAATTTCTAAAAATGGACAAAATTATAATATTAGATGCGTATTAATAAAAATAATCTAATACAATAATATTATAAACATTTTGTGTAATATATTTACCCTTATATGTTTTCTGAACCCTTCAATCACACTTTTCACAATTACCGATATATCAATATTTTTACGATTAAGAAGCTAATATGGTTATTATAATGGTAAAACAGCTAATAATGGGACCATTATTATAATTTTAAACAATATAATAATCAATATTATGAAGATAGGGTTTTTATGAATTTTATGAATTTACTAAAATATTATTTTCATAAATTATTAATAATGTCACTTTTAATACTATTAATTTATATTGAATTTTATAACATCAAGTAAAAAACATGAATAAAATAATTTAATACTACCCAAAATTTTTATGGTTATCTAGAAAATTCTTTGGATAAATTAATTATTTCAAATTGTATTACTTTTAATATTATTTAATATCATAGATTTTATTTTCCCAATAATTGAATAATTACAACGTTAGCATTATATATGATGTTATGGTAATTATTTATTCTCTATAAATATAGAATAAAATTAAATTATGAGGATAAATAATTTTATTTAAAAATAACATTTATTACCCAAGATATTCCAATTTTTTCCCCATTTTAATAATACTAAGCTAATCATAAATATGAATTTGTTAATTTTGACTTTTCATTATAGAAAATTTTATAAAGGCCATAAACACCTCCGAATGAAAAAAGGGTATGTAAAAAAATTGTATTATTATTGAAAATTTTTAATCATATAATAAAATTAATCCAAGCGTAAGGGTTACTTTTTAGTTCCTTTCTTATTATTTTAATTTATTAATTACCTGATTTACCATTTACTGTGGTAAGAACAAGTACTAATGTTACTATGCATACTGATAATAAATAAAAGGATTATATTTAAAAAAATATCCAATTATTCTAAATGTGGAAGTAAATTATTCAAAATTCATAATTATAAAGTGGAAAAAATTAATTTAAAATTTGATAGGAAAAATGTGATGAAATCTTATTTTATTAAAAAAATATGTATTTTATGAATAAAATGTTTTTATAATAAAATTAACATTAAATTTCATATTAAAAAACATAATAGGATTATGATAATTAAATGAAGAATAATTAAATTCCTAAACTAATAAAAAAAATAATTTTACATTGTAAATAATTGAAAATAAAAAAAGCTTTTTTATAAAGGATTTCATTTTCAAAATTCATTGAAAAATTAAACTTTTCAAAAAACTATAATAAATTAATAGAAGAAAAATTTAGGAATGAAAAATTCAAAAATGAAATTATTTTTATCTTAATAAAATTGCATAATTTAGAAATGAAACTTTGAAATTATTCCTTATTAGAAATTACTTTAATAAAACAATGTCCCTTTTGAATTACAAATTATTTAATGATTTGAAAATTAATGTTACTATATATGTCATGAATAATAATAAAAATGAAAATTATGAATTATATCTTTACCTGGGTTGTTATACCCCCCCCCCCCCCTTGAAATTGCATCTTTTAAATTTAATTCACTTATCAAAAAATTGGGGATATCTTTCCCCCATTAAATTTTTAGATTCTCTTATTTCATTATCTCCAAAAAGCGTTTTCAAAAAAAAACATAAGTAATAAATTACCTTAATTCAAAAAACATGATCACTATATTCATTATTTTGAAATGTTTACTTCTCATAAGAAATATTCTCTCCAATTGAACTACATTAGGGGTCATCACATGTGATGAAAATGGAACATAATTTCTAATCAAAGAACCACATAATAGGTTATGTACCATGTATAAACTAGGAGGAAAGTATACATAATAAAAATAGATCTAAAAGCCTCAATTATTTCATAGGGAGCAATGGATTATAGGCATAACTTCCCATTTTTTTAAAAAAATATTAAATTTTTTCCATTGATATGAGTTATGGAAAACATTATCTTCTACATAGAAAGAAAGATATATCCAATGATTATCTACATAACATTTCAACCTACTTTTTTCCTTAAAAATAATCTTTTGTATCATATTAAACTTCTCAATTATTTAATCAACTAAATATGGTTCCATCAACATCATTTCTCTAACATCATCACAATAATCTTCAATACAACATGTCTGTTTTTATAAATCCTCTAAATGGGTCATTTATTATACTAAATGAAAACTTTTATTATAGTAAATATCAACAAAATAAATATTATCATCCAAACATCTAAAATAATTCATTAAATGGGAATGAATCATGCCTTAAAATGTCTAAATTATTCACTCGGACTGTGCATCTGACCGAGGAAGAAAGGTAGTATTGAA
Organism: Viscum album; assembly: GCA_963277665.1. Taxonomy (NCBI): domain Eukaryota; kingdom Viridiplantae; phylum Streptophyta; class Magnoliopsida; order Santalales; family Viscaceae; genus Viscum; species Viscum album. The sequence goes on along the minus strand of OY728151.1, from coordinate 281,158,301 downwards.
ATTTAATTTAGTTACAAATTCCTCATAATGTCCTTTCCAAAAAATTGATGTGAAACTACTATCAAAATAAGATATAATGGTGAGATGAACTATATCAAACCTCATTGTTTCTTTATACTATAGTGGATAATGATTATCCAGAAACATTTGTTCTTAAATTCCAATGAAATTCACTAATCTAGTTAATCTATCAATAATTTACAAAGTCACATGATTTCCATAACAATTATTTATAAATACCACTATGAAATCCATTGATATGTTTTCCCATTTAAACTATCATACTATAAATGTTTGAATCATTCCTTTTGGTAATTTCCAGTCTGATTTAACCTATTGAAAAATAAAACATATTATGGTAATTTTAGGAATATCTATTTTCATTCCATCCACCCAGTAATACTCCCAAACATCTCTATATATCATAGTGATGCCCAGATTAATTAAAAATTGGGGAACTATGATCCTCACCAAAATGTTTTATCTTTAAATTAAAATAACAAGGAACAATAAATTGATCCCCAAATCAAAAAACACATTCTTTGTCAATATTGAAATCAGGGATGTTTCCTCTTATATCTAAATATATTTTTTCTTATAACCCACTATCCTCCTTCTGAGATTTTTTAATTCATTATATAAGGGTTTATTATAACAAAACATAAAACTAAAAAAGGGGAATTTCCAGTATCCATAACTTCTAGGAAAAAATCATCATATTATCAACTAAAGGGTTATGACCTTAATGTTATATAACTAATAAAAAATTATTATTTTGACTCAAATCATCATATATGTTTTTTTTGTGTTTTCTAGGATGATATTAAATCACGGATTCATAAACCTTGACAAGTCGTAGTCATCTCATATACCTCATGTGTAAGACATTCTGAGTGAATATATACTTTAGAATTTTACGATATGTATATATTACAATTTTTATTCTATATAATATATCCCTCAAAATTCGTAAATTCAAAACCACAAGAGATAATTCAATATTACGTGTTGGATAATTTAACTTGTTCAGTTTTAGTTACATTGAATTATAATGAATTACATGATTATTCTATATTTTAATGAAACCGATACCATCGAATGAAGACTTGCTATAAATATAAAATTCACCATCGTAAAAGGGAAAGGATAAAACTAGTTCATTCTCCAATATTTCATTTACTTCCAGAAAACAATCGTCACATTATTTCATACAGATTAATTTAACACTTTTTCATGTTATCTTAGTTAATAGAAAATACAAATGAGAAAATATTTCAAAAAACCACAGGTAGTAACCCGATAAACTAAGAAAAATTTAATTATCTTTGAACAATTTTTTGATATTCTACTCTTAAAAATCATTTCTCATTGTCGGTTGAACAATTATTATATATTTAGAAAAAATATAATGATGTAAAGAATTTTTTAAAACCAAAACTCACAGATAATAAATTAGCCAAATAGTATATTTTGTTTTATTGTTTTGAAAAAATACATATGTGTCATTCATGATCCTCGTGGATTTTAGAAGATAAAAATATATTATAAGAAAACCACAATACTATATAAATAATCATGGGAAACTATATTAATAAGTTACATAAATTCTAACAACGCATTATAAAACCCAAGGGGATTCCCTATAAATTAATAATACTTGTATCCAGTCAAAAACATTGTATTACGAATATCTATCGTCTCCACTTTTAACTGACGGAACCCAATCCTTAGATCATTCTTAGAAAATTATTCCACTCATTGGAGATGATCATATAAATTATCAACATGAGGAATATGATAATTATTTTTCAACATGATGTTATTAAATTTTGTATAATTGATGATAATTAACATTGAAATTATTTTATATTTAACAAATAATATAAGAGAACCCCATTGTCAAGTAATAGGATGAATGAAACTATTATCTATTAATTTATGAAATTTATTTTTCAATTCAAAATTTCATATATCTTCAATTTGAAAATTTGTTTTTGAAATTCTATTAACATTAGGCCCTACGTCAAAAGTCAATTCAACTTATCTGTTTGATTAAAACGCAAAACTAATTTAGGAAAAACATACAGATATTCATTTAAAATAAAAAAGTCACTAATATTTATATTTTCATTCATAAAAATCAATCAAGTTTACTTTCAATACCATCCCAAATAAATTTATGAGCTTCTTGTTATGCTATAAATTATATTTAATCATTTTAAAAAAGGTTCATGGATTTGAAATTTATAATATTTTGACACAATTAAATCCAATTGTCACCCAAAATAATATCAAAATCTACCAAGGGTATTTCCAAAATATTTTTTTGGAAATATTATCCCACTAATAAGAATCGGACAGTTCGTATAAATCTGTGTTTCTTTAATATTTCCAAATGGGGTTTTCACCAAATGTTAGATCAGAATTTTAAGAGGTTATATGACATTTTTAATTAAAAATTTCTAAAAAATTAACGAATTTAAAAATCCAGAGTCAAACAGGGCATTTTCATAATTGGAATAAACATGTATCATATCTATCACCACATTAAATGTTGGCCCTACATCAATTGTAGTAGTATAAATTGATATTTCCACACATTTCTATTTTTTATCTCAATGAATTCTATCCTATGTAACTATCATTGGAAATATGTTATCATCATGATCCATATCATTACAACTAAAAAATATCACTGTTGGATGGCTATCTGTTTTCCAGTCCTTTGATTGTTTGAGATTCTTTTACTTGCTATCATGAGCTATATGACCAAACATACCACAATGGTAAAAATTCTAAAAAAAATTAAGACATACTACGTGATTATTTTTATATCACATATCATAAAATGGGTACTATATGTTCTTAACTCTCTATGTATTTGATTGATCCTTCCCTATTTCTTATAATCCAAACATTTTATTTTTCTTTTCATTATATGGAACATATGTTTTGGTAAACTCCATATCAAATATATATCAACATAAAGAACATTCTCATATCATTTAATTTTTCATGAAGCTAAATCTATTAATAAACATGGTTCCAATCTTGAGTAAATATAATAGATTTTAATAACAACATCCCAAATAGAACCAGATTAATACATGGCCAATATTATAAAGTAGGTGTCAAACTCTACTACTGATGTAACATCCCTGGTAAATAATGAATAATAAATATTTCATATTTATTAATATTTGTTACTTAAATATTAATTTTACTTTAAAGGGGTTTCTATGTTCGATAACGTACCTGATATGAAACAATGGGTTTCTTTGAAATCTTGTGTTGCATACTAATAATAGAATATTATTATTTTAAATGGTTGTTAACTACTAGATATTGTATCGGAAGGAATGAACAAAACAAACTAAAATATGATTATATATATTTGTTAAATGTATTTACATTTATCTAATAAAATTTTGAGGCTTTAAATGTGAATGAATCTAATTTTAATCATAATTTACATTAAAATGTTGATTGACCACCTTTTAATGAAGATCCCTCTTTAAATATATTTTTGGCCACATTAATACATTATATTTGACCAAATAAAATCCTTATTTATAATGGGGACCTAAAAATTAACTTTGGGAAAAATTTTGGAATTTTTTTGTTAAAATACATTTTCTAATGCATAGTGTGAAATATTGTATTTTTATTCAAAACAGAGTTATAATAAAATTTATTTATATAGATATATTATCATATTAATTGGTTTTAAAGTGTAATTAGAATATATTTTTACCCTTTAATCCAATTTTGGTCATTGGAATTAATTTCATTTTTAAATTGGACATAAAAAAATGTCAATCTTTTGATAGTTATTGTTTATTCAAAACACAATATTTGTTTAAACAACGGGAATTAATTTTAAATTAATTTATCAAAATTATATGTTTCTAATTTTGTAAAATATGAATTATTTTTGAATTTGGAATATCAAATATATCCTAGGCTGAATTTTTGGTAGTTTTCTGATAAACATCAATTTTGATGAATAGTGAAACCACATTGTAGTAGTTAAAACAACGAATTTTTCATTTAAATGAAATTTTACCACTTCTGGGAATTGAATTTCTAGAATACAACAAACATGGTTTTTATTATTAAATAAATTTGGTTCAATAAGATGAAGATAATTTTTTATTAATAGTATCTTTTGACGTTTATTTACCGCGGTTAAAGGTAAATAAGGTAATTTAAGTTAAAAAGAATATTATAATAATTCAAAATTATCTTGAAGCTTGTCATAGCCTCGTTTTATGAGTAATGGACGACCATGAGCATCCTTGGGTTGATTTTGGGACCTCATTGTGTCACTTATGAATGAATATGATAATCTATTTTAATTAACTTAATGTAAAGGAAAAATGACTTTAACAAATATCTCTTTGTAAATTAATTTTTACGTTGTGTTTTATAAGTTATAATTTTAACTATGAATATTAATAGGAAATATACAAATATTTCCTACATCATGGTATTTTTTATAATTTTTAGACCTCGAATAAATTAAATTATTTATGACCCAATAATTATAAAGTGTTTACCTCGTTGATAAATGATTTAAATAAATAAGATTATAAATATTAAAATAACTTTCAAAACCTATCAAATTCTTATTGGATGTATTTATTTAGACCATAATTCATCACATCTCTTACCATAATTATTTTTGGACCTTTAGAAACTGAATCTCTTTATATAATAAAATAATATTATCACACTTTCCTAAAGAGCCCCTCCTCCCACTTATAAAAAGCCCTCAATTAAAACCAATTATTCACACCACTCAAGACTTTTTTCTCACTAAAACTCTATAAAATTAAACTCCCTACATCCCTATCCTCCTCCTAGAACCCTTATGTTAGACATAATGATCTTCAAGAAACCCTTTTGGTTCCTACCAAAGGGGTTACCCAAATTAAAGGTAACAATTCTCATAACTTCTTTTCATTTATATTACATCTCCAACACCTAAAATATTTTTATAAATTTATTTCATAATAAAAAAGATCCTCAATATACTATGATGTTGTTATGAGATTTATTCAAATGATACTTACACACACTTTCATCTAATGGGTGAAGAACATACTGTTTATGTGGATGGAAAACTAACGCCTCACGAGACGATGATTGTTCGATTATTGACTACCACCTATCATGGTGGGTATTAAGATGAAAATATATTTATATATGAAATATATTATGTTTTTGTTTTCTATATGCTTCTATATTTTTCTTTTATATCATACCTTTATGGTTTCCATTATGGGTAAACGGGGTCATTTCATTTGAAGAAGTGCGGACTACCGCCCCCTTAAAGTGATATGACTCGTTAATGCCATATATGGGATGTATAAAGGATGGAGTTAATGATATTATATATGATATTATACTTTAAGTATAATATACCGATGTATCATTATGTTTTAATTCTATTAAAATGATAAATAGTGATGAAAGTAGTGTTCATGCATATGTACGGCTTACCGTCTCCAGGAACGGTGCATTTCATTTCTTACCTCTAAATGATATGTACTGTTAAATATATATATATATATATAATAGATATATATTATATATATGATATCTAAAAAATTAATATCATTCTGGATATAATGGACTTTTGATCACATGGAAAACTTGTAAACATAATGTGATCATTTTTTACTCAAGTACCAAATATCGACAAAACGAATGTTATTAACATAAATGATTACATAATGTTTATAACATGGTAATAAGTGATATAAAATGAATAATAAACATGAAAAGGGATCTTAACCATATAGATAATTACATTAGTTTATTATCAGGAGATTGAAGAATGATCGAGTCAAGTCGGACAGGATGTAAGGGACTTCGTCTCAATCTCCTTTCATTGAGGCATATTTTGTTCTAATACACAACTTTCTTTGATACGCTGTATAAACACCTTTGAAATTTCATTTAATTCAAAGGGAATCTTTTTCTATGAATTGTATTGCTAAATGAAAAAATTGTTTCTTTTTAACATAATATATGACAATGACCTTTTCACCACCGTGAGTATTATTTGATCTTTGTCTTCCTTAACAAGACATAATTTTCATAAAAGAAACATAAATACCATATACAATTTTACATATTTTTGGAATTGAAAATGGTTTTGATAATGGTTTTGATATGTTTATATATTTAAATGTTATATTGTTGTTGCAATGTGGGAATTTTATCTTTCCTTTATGCTTATGTTAAGTGTTATGATCAGGTTATGGTTCTTAGGAATTATTTTTGTATACGGGTGGTTCTGTGATAATCATAGGGCAGTTGATCCCTAGATAGCTCTTTAATGCATTGGGTAACATGAAGGAGGTAAATGGGAATGTTTCTCCTAAGAGATTTAGGTAATATACTGTGATGGGTATTCCAATGTAAATCTATATTTAGCTGTGAAAGAAACAATGTAAGTATGTTATGGATGTGACAAGTTAAATTTATGATTTATGATTTCTATATGTTATTCATAAATCTTATGATTTCCGGAGGTAAGTAAAAGAGTTTATGATTATATGTATTTATGAAATAATATTTTATTTCATTTTTTTATAACCCTTACTGATCTTTTTATGCTCATCCTATGTTTTGAAATGTTATCATAGGACTTAGATATGAATAGGGTCAAGGATGGGATCAAGGAATAGTCATGATGTCTAAAACATGGAACTAGACATGAATCTTTTTTTAATTGTTTTTATTTTATGAAAAAAAATTGAAACTGAGTAGAAGTTTCTACTTTATAATCTTTTGAGATGTAATAGTTATGTCATAATTATCTAGAACTCTAAACCTAAAAAGACCCTCAATGTGAATTATTCATTTAATTCAATATTATGTAATGTTTATGGCGTGGTCCTTATAACTGAATAGTCTTTATTTTTCCACTGTTCCAATATTTTTTTCTCTATTATAAGTCTAATTTTCATAGAGAGATATTTCTCCAAAAAATATTCTCAATTATTTCCCACTATAGTAAATGAATATAATCTCTCTATTTGGTATTCTTAACCAAAGAACACCATTGGTCAAAATCACCTTTAAAATGATAAATAGAATAATTCAAAATTTTTAATTCCAAAGATTTCATGATTTCAAATATATTTTCTAGAGATTTGATCCATCCATCAGATACTAGTTTGTTTGAAGATCCATGAATGCTAGAGTATATTGTCTCATAAAATTCTCTACCATCATCATGTTCCTCTCTAGTAGATCTTGATTCACTATAGCAGGAATTCACATACTATTTATAGTCTGTGTAAACTAATCTATCACATCAATAAACTCTTAAATTCTTAATATAACTATTCTAGGTTGTTGATTTAGAAGTATATTTCCCTCCTGGTTCCTTCCCACTATTAATTACCCATTTCCACTATAGAAAACCATTATCAACAAACATTGTTTATAAAAAGAAACAAGGTAATATTCTAATGATATATAATTATATATTAACAATTTGGTAAAATATTTTATGCATATTCTATTATAATTATCCAACTCCCCAAAATTTATCTAAACCTTTTCGCTAATACCTACTGTATAGACCGAAAATGAAAAAAATTTATATTCTGGTGACATCAAAATATATTTAAATTTTATTCATTCACATGGTTCATTTAGAATTAATGTTTTTTAGTGCAAGGTTATAAATCATACATAATAGACCCATGCATTATGAAATGTAAAAATATACTCAGTATATGTTTTTAATAAAAAAAATTAAAAAATAAGCATGTTTTATATTCATGAAACATATTCTCAATTTTGATTCCTTACCTCATCTATATAACTACTAATTCATAAACTCTTTTAATTTTTTTTAATAAATTGTATGATCAGAAAAATATAAGTATTTTATATATAAAAAATATATTATTCCAATGAAAATAATTAAATATTTTGAAAAAAATTTATTAAAAAAATACATTTTTACCCAGAAAATAAAAATATATACTTCAAAAATAATTACCATGAAATTAGAAATAAAAATATTTCAACTAAAAATAATAAAACATTAAAAAATCATGAAGTTGTACTGGGACATCATTATCATAGAACCCTTAAAAGAACCATTATAATATGAATAACCATACGAGTTACTTTTAAAATATTTCTCTAAAGTGCATACTCATTACCCAATACATTTGAGTTATATCTAGGTAAACCCATTATAAAATCTATATCAATATCACCCCTGATATATAACGGGGAGTAAACAATAATAAAAAAATATCAAGGACTATATCAATAATAAAGCTATTAAGAAACTCATTTTAAACTACGGGAAAAAAACTTTTATTTTTCTAAATATAATTTTATTTTAAACACAAATTTTAAATACCAAATAACCATAAAAATGATAGAGTGTTTTTATTTTAATAAATCATGATCATTTATTATGGAATCCAAACATCAAATAATGATTACGGTTGCAGGAAAATTTGGTTTTATCTTAAATCTTAAAATTAAACATTCTGTTTTTAATTTTGTAATGAATGTGAAACATTCCATAGAAAATTTATTTTTAAAAACCAATGGAAGAATATTAAAAGAAACAAAAAACGTAATTAATAAATTCTATTATTTTCATATTAATACATACATCATTTAATTTTCTAAAAATATGGACATGGATGAAAAAGATAGTTTTATAGGAAACATTAAAAGTGTATTTTTAAAATAAATTATCTTACCTTTACTCCAAATCATCATATTAGTTCATTATCATCCATGATAAAAAAAATTAACAATTTAATTTCTTAAGATAACTTTTAATGTTAATTATTACTTTTGTTTTATGTAATTAATTGTAATATATAATTACTTAATCTTTCAAGTTTGTGCTGGATTTTTTAAAGATATTTAGTTCAGGAGTCCAAAAAAATCAGTAGGATAAGTTTGGTAAAATAGGTCATTACTAAATCATATTTAAAATATCATTAATTAAATATTTATTATTTTTAAACATCAATTAAAATTTTCTAACTAATCATTAATGAAGTTTATAAAAAATGAACTATGTTACAGTCATGGGGACACTAGGTCATGTATATGCATGAGTGACATTTCCATTTTTCATTTATCATTATAGAAAAAAAGTTTATATTATTTTATCATTTCGTAAAGATAATAATATCATGAATATAAAAATATTTATTTAAATAAACATATTTATATATATATAATCCATGTGATGTGGTGATGATGAACGGGTCACACCGCTTCATGGAGGTGGTAGTACACACGTACAAAAATGATGTAATCATTTTTTAGTGACTGGAATAGAAAGATATTATAAAATATATTATCTCTCAGTAATTGAAAATATATCATTAATATCTTATTTAATCATTAATACTAATGTTATAACTAGTCAGGGAATATGGTGATAGAAAACGAATGACATTATTTTTTGAGGTGGTAGTCCGTCCTACACATGAATAATGGATTGAATTTCCTTATCTTTTTATTTTAACCCTTCATTACCCTTTTTGACAGTTACAACAATATAAATATTAGTTACTCTTTATGATATAATATATTTAATATCAAGGAAAAACCCATAAATGGACCATAATTTATTTTTAAACAATATACTAGTCATGTGTTTAAATATAGGATTTTTATATATTTTATATTATTTAAAAATACAATATTTTAATAAATTTTCAATAATGTCAATTTTTGAGCTATTCATTTACATTGACTTTCATTACATAAAGAGAAAAATTCTAATAAAATACATTAATACATTCCAAAAATGTAATTTGGGTCTATAAAATTCTAAGTCACATTAATCCGTAAATATTATATTACTTTTAATATTTTTAATATCATTAATTTTATTTTTCTTTTAATTGAATAATTATTGTGTCAGTGTTTTATAGAAATTAATGGTAATTATTTATTTAATAAAAATTAAAAATAATTTTAAATGATGAATAAAAAAATTATATTTCAAAATAATATTTATTTCCAAGAATATACTCTAGTCACCCAAGGATAAAAATATTAATGTTAATAAAAACAAGAATGTGTTATTTTTTACTTTTCATTATATGAAATATTATATTTGTCATAATCACATAAAAATATAAAAAAGACAATATAACTAAAAATTTGATGATAATATATGAGGTGTAATCCCAAAATAATATTTATTCTATTGTTAGGGTTATTTTATTATATGTATCATATTATTTTTAAACACTAATTACCTAATTTACCTAGTATTGTGCTAAAACAATTTCTATTTTTTACTATTTATATATATGATAAAGGTAAAAACATTTAAAATTATGGACCATATAATTACAATATTAAATTATTTTTTAAAAAATAAAAAAAATTAAATTTTAGGAATTTAATTGAAAATTATTTAGGAAAATTGTGATGTAACAATGTTTTTTTAGAATCATGTATATTGTTTATATAAAATATTTTTATTATAAATTAAAATAAAAATTTCATTTAAAAAAAATTTGGATTATTATATTTAAAAATTAACTAATTAAATTTTACACTTATTCCAAAAAGTAAATTAGACTTTGTAAATAATGAAAAAGAAAATGATTTTTTCAACAAAAATAATTATTCAACTCTGTTAACGATAAAATTAATATTTTTAAAAAACGATCAAAAATTTATAATTTAATTATTTATAAATTCTAAAATATAAAATTAAATATGTTTTTTAAATTAAAATTCTGTAATATAAAAAATATCATTGAAATAAAACCTTATAAGAAACGTGTTCAATACAACTATTTCCATTTTGATTACCCAATCACTAATTAATTTTATAATTAATATAACTATATATTTCATGAATAATATTAAATAATAAATTATTTTATTATATCATTAATAGGATTCTCATACTATCCATGAGTGGTGGTGGTAGAAGACAAATTTCTTTAGTTCATGGGGTCGTAGTCTACTGTATGCATAGTTGATGATTTCATGTTCCATTTGATAGATGATGAGATTGATATAGGTTATTTAATAAAAACAATAACATAGATATATATATATGGAAATAATTATGTTTTTATATCATCATGGATGAACAATATTTGAAGGAGATATGAGAAGAAATAAAACTAGTACATTCAGTTAATATGTACAATTCTTATTATGAAAATATGCTTTTCTTTCAATTTAATACCTCTATGACTGGTATTATGCCAAAATTAGGACCTATAGAAAATTTTTATGGATTCTTGAAATGTATTTGGGTTGGTATTTACAAAAAAAGGATCTTGAAGTGTCTGGGTTAGGGGATAGGGGGTTCCCATTTATAACGTAGGGGAGAAAAACTATTTGAATAACATAAAGTATTTATTTAATATAAATTAATTTTAAAAAAAATTAATGAAAAATAAAATAATTATAAGATAATATGATTATGAGTTTAGATAATCTCATAAAATATAATTTTAGTCTATTTTGGTTATGTTTATACTATTACATCTCGGTTCTAACCTCCTGTTATCCTTTTTGAAAATTACAATGAAAATAAAGTTTTTTACTCTTTAAGGTTTAATAAAGTTACTATAAAAGAATATGTAAACCATAAATAGGACATGATATAGATTTTAAACTATAGAAAATTCAATTTAATGAATATAGTGTTTTTATTCATTATAAATTACCTAATAAAATATTGTTTTATATAAAATATCATTACTGTTAAATTAGGAAATACATGAAATAATAAAACATAATATGTGTCTAAATCTTGTAATTATTTTCCATACTAATATTTAATCTATTACATGGATTATTTTTTTTAACATAATCACCAATAGAAATTTATACTTGTTTCGGGATCAATTAGAATATTTTTTAGGTTTTACCAATTTCTTAAACAATTTTCTCCTTAATCATGGTAATTAATTTTCAATATTAAAGAGATGTAATTTTACTCACAAGGAGAAAATTAGTTATTAAATAGAATTGGGATACAAATTCATAGTATTATCTAAATAATTTTTCTTTTTTATGGAATTTTTAATTTAAATAATGTTATAAAATTTATTAAACATAAAATAATATTAATGTCATTTTATAAACTATCTACATTATTTAACATTGAAAACAACATGATAGTGATGAAAATAGAATATAATAATTTCACACATCTAAGATATAATATATTTATCTAAAAAAATAGAGACAATTCATCTCATACATAACATATTACTACCAGGGTTGTAAAATCATTTAAATTATTTTTTTATTGCATACCAAGAACCGTGTTAGTGTGACATAATTATTTAAGTTAGTTATAGCATCTCTAAAAAATGAAAGTAATTTAACATAATAGAAAACTAATGAATTGTTAAAATAACCATTTATAACCATACATAACTTGTTTTTATCCTTGTTAAAAATAATGTAGATATTAAAAACTAGAGATTGATATTTTTGAATTTATCTTTTTGTTAAATATTATAAAGGAAAAAATAAATGGTAAATTAAAAAAGGCATATTTATTTTATTTGGGACTATTTTTTATTAAATAGACTCTTAAAATGAAATTTATTAAAGTCTTTTAATGAATTTTAGGCTTTATCACATGAGATTATACCCTAATTAACCCATTTTACCTTTCTCATGGTAACAATAATTTACTATGGTTACAATCAATTTTAAAAAAAAATAAGTGAACTTTATTTATTAATATTAAATATTCTAATTCTATAAATTTAATAGATTTTATAAAATTTTATTCAAATAAATAGTGGAATTAATTTTAGAATTTCACCTTCAAAACATTATGAAACACCATCATCCAAAAAATACCCTTTTATGTATAAATATGGTTTATATCAAAAAACAGTTTAATGCTGGCTACACTAAAATTTATAGGATTATTTTTAATAAAAATAAAATAATTTAATTTTTTAAAAAAAATTATAGAGGTATTTGGTACATACCTGAATAGAAAATAACAATTCAATAGAAATCAGTATTTTCCCACTGCATTGAGAAATCAAATTTTATAAATTATAAAAAATTTATCGAATGCTAATATTTTCATGGAGAACTGAAAGTTTATATATTTTTTATTAAATAGTATTTATAATTTTTTAATAAATTAACTATAATAATATCTCATAAAATGCAATAAAAATATTTCTGAAGAAAACTTATTTTTGAAGCATAAAATGACTTAAATAAAAAAATGGGTACTCATTTTATAAGAATTAATAAATAAATTTTTAATTTTTAATAATATTATATATATTTCATAATGTAGCTAATCCTTTTCACACCTTCCTATTTATTGATTATTTTAAAACTATTAAATTTAAATAAGAATATTTCTTGTCTCGTTTAAGCTTGATGTTTCATTTTGTATATGCTATCAAACATAATGTTATTTTAAAATATGATAGTGTTAAATTTTTCCCCTTTTGATAAACTGAATCATATAAGTTTTAATTTTTTAATATTAATCAAGGTTTTGAAATTTAAAAATAGAATTTTTGAAATCCCACATCACAAAAAGGATTAACAAAAATTTCTATAAAAATGGTGAAATGGAAATATGAAGGTTATATAGAATAAAAAATAACATAGTTTCAAAATATAATAACATTAGTGGAATGTAAGAATTTGTAAATAGATGAAAAATTTAATGTCAACATAATAATGGATAGTATTAGTGAATATTAATCATTATAAAATGAATTATCATGAGAAATATAATAACCAAAAAATAGTAAATCAATGAGGTGAGAAAGAAAAAGAAATTAACACAAATAATGACGGTAATATGATATTTTTTTGTTTAATGGTTCTTTTACAATATTTGAGTAATTATTTTATCATCCCAAATTAGAACATAAGGAAATATAATTACTTTAAAATGAACAATTTCATCCAATAATCAATTTCCACAAAAATATTATATTTTTTCATGAAAAAGTGAACATTCAAGTTTAAATTTTCAATCATAATCACTAAAATCAACTTATAATAGATCACTTAATCCATAATAGGATAAAAAGATATTCATTAGGTTTTACTAAAATATAAATTGGTTTTAGAGTGTAATATAGTATTCAAAATGAGTAAAGTCACATATAAATAAATAAGGCATTTAACAAAAAAAAAATAAAAATAATAATAGTGGTTCAACTAAGATAATTTCAAAAACAAATAACCATATATCCCACTGAACCTCAATATACTGAAAATTAAGGAATGAATAAACTTCAATGGTTGTTTTATACCTTTCATCATGCATCTAAAAAAATATAATAGTATTCATTCGAAATAATACTTCATGATAAATATCATATTATAATTAAGGGTTACAAATTACTAAACCCAATATAACATCACCTAAATATCATTTAATAACCCTGATAAATAACTATATTATATTGTAATGTATTGTAACTCACTAAAATATCATAGATGAAATTTAAATACTAACCTAAAAGGAAATCCTAATACTGACCATAAATATATCCAAAATAACCACAATCTCAATTAATTACAATTAAACAATCAAGATTATCTATATCCAATAATATAGTAGGCTGTAATTAACAAAACACAAAATCATATTCATACCCAAAGGGTAAATTAGACAAAATTTTATTTTTCAATGTATAACCTAGTTAAATTTTCATATCACCAGAATATACCATCACATAAAAACTAAAAGGGGTTTCTAAGACATTGATTTTATGGTTGAACTTAAAATTATGATCCCATTATGGTATCCATAACACTTATTTTAACCTCAAATGAAGACATATTAATATCAAATGTAATCTAAACTTTTCATTGAAAACAATTGTAATAACCCAAACCCGCACTCTTAGTTCCGATACTAAAATAATCAATATTTACATTTAGATCATTAATAATGATAAATGTGACCCAATTATATTCCATTAAAACTATATGAAATAAAAAGAAAGTAGTGTATCAGAGTAAGAAATCCTTTTAATGATAAATATTTAATTCTGGTTTTAATAATTTTATTTATAATAACTTTACATGATGTGGGAAAATTATTGGGTGATAATCTATATTTTTTTGAACATGTTGTTTTTGAATCAAAGTTTTTATATAATTTTTTTTCCTAAATCTATAAAACACAAAACACAATTTTATTTTTGTATTTATTTGATACAATCCTACCGTTTTATTTCATATGGTTTTAATGGGTTAAAATTGGGTCACATTTATCAATACTAATGATCTAAATGTAAATATTGATTATTTTAGCACCGGAACCAAGAGTGCAGGTTTGGGGTTATTTCAATTATTTTAAATGAAAGGTTTAGATAAAATTAGATATTAATAAGTATTCATGTGAGCTTAAAATAAGTGTTATGGATACCATAATGGGTTTATATTTTTATTGTCAACCAAAAAATCAATGTCTTAGAAACGCCTTGCAGTTTTTATGTGATGGTATATTGTGGTGATATGAAAATTTAACATGGTTTTACGAAGAAAAATATAATTTGGTTTAATTAACCCTTTGGGTATGAATATGATTTAATGTTATTTTAATTATGGACTAATATATAGTTGGATATAGATAGTCTTTATTATTTAATAGTAATTAATTTACATTGTGGTGCTTTGGATATATTTATGGTCAATATTAGGATTTCCTTCTAGTTTTGTATTTAAATTTGATCCATGATATTATAGTGAGTTATAATACCTTACTAGATAATATAGTTCATTATCATGGTTATTAAATGATATTTAGGTGATTTTCTATTGGGTTTAGTAATATGAAACCCTTAATTATAATATGAGATTTTTCATGAAGAATTATTTATGATGAATGCTATTAGATTTTTTTTGATGCCTGATGAAAGGTATGAAACAACCATTGAAATTTAATCATTCATTTATATTGAGAATATTGAGGTTAACTGGGATATATGGTTATTTTTTTTTAAGTGATTTATGTTAAACCACTATTATTATTTTGAAATTTTTTTTGTTAAATTTATTATTTATTTATATGTGGTTTTACTCATATAGAATAATATATTACACTCTGAAACACATTTAAATTTTAGTAAAACCTAATGAATATATTTTTATTCTCTTCTAGATTATGTGATCTATTAGAATTTGATTTTACTGATTCAGGATTGAAAATTTAAACTTAAATAATTACTTTTTCAAGAAAAAATGTGATATTTTGGTAGAAATTGATTATTGGATGAAATTTTTCATTTTTAATTAAGTATATTTCTTTATGATCTAATTTGATATGATAAAATAATTACTCAAATATTGTAAAAGATCCATGAAACAAAAGAATATCATATTACAATCATTATTGGTGTTAATTTAGTTTTTTTTTTGACCACATTGATTTATAGTTTTGTCGTTATTATATTTCTCATGATAATTCATTTTCTAATGATTAATATTATTCTATATTGTCCATTATTTGGTTGACATTAAATTTTTCATCCATGTAGAAATTCTCACATCCCACTAAGGTTATTATATTTGGAAACTAAGTTATTTTTTTATTCTATATAACATTCATGTTTCAATTTCCCCATTTTTTATAGGAGTTTCTGTTAATCCCTTTTATGATGTGGGTTTTCAACAACTCTATTTTTAAATTTCAAAACATAGATTATTATTAAAAAATTAAAACTTATAAGATTCAATTTATCACAAGGGGAAAATTTTAACACTATCATATTTTAAATTAAAATTATGTTCGATCGCATATGCAACATGAAACATCATGATTAAATGAGACATAAACCCCTTACCACTTTGGAATAATAAAAAAATTCATTTATAAAATATTTAATATATAATTTTTTCAAAGTAAATTCAATCACAAACAATCATGAAAAAAATTGAATTGAGACATAAACCCCATACCGCTTTGGAATCATTTGAATTGTAATACCCAAAAATATATTATATTAAAATGAGACATTAAATATATTTAATATGGGGTGATTAATTATATATCACTCTAATTTTCATGTCTATACAACTCATAAAATAATATGTGTGTATAACAAAAGAATATGTCCGATAAAAATAAAATTTGAGGCGAATTACCCTTACAAAGATTATATCATTTAATTATGAATTAATCAATGGAAATATTATCTATTGAATATTTAAATCCACAAGAAGAGTTTAAATACAAATCAAATAAATATAATTTAATTTTTAACTTAATTTTGGAATTATATAACTAATAATGAAGTGATATAACCTAGTTAAAGAAAATTGAGTTCTGAAAACCCTTACTACTTTGGGGACATAGAAGTAAAGTCGCCTCAGATAAATTAACTTGAATTATAACTTAATATATCATGAATTATAAAAGGATTCATGATATTTACTTTAAAATAAAAAAACATATACCATTTAAAATAAATTATGATCATAACATTAAAACATGTATCGATGAATAGAAAATTGAGACTAAATCCATTACCTCGAGTCCAGAACTACAATGTATATCCTTTAACTACTGTATAATAATATTATATAATTAATTTATAAATTATACAAATATTTATATATTTATTAAAATATCTTTAAACCATTTTTTAATTTATCTAAATGTCATTAAATAACTTAAACAATTAATTACTTGTTATGTGTTTTGAGGATGTTTGGTTCGTAGTTTCAAAACCGATTTGGTGTGTTTATTGTGGTCAATGGGTTAATTATATCATCATATACAGAATAATAATAATGAAATAATTATAATTTTTATACAGGAAATATAATTTTATGACTATCCATCAAATTTGGTTCTAAAAATTGAATTGCATTACAATAATGGAGGCAGTATTCTATAAGCACGCATGAGTAATTTTTCCATTTTCAAAAAACATAATGGAATATTGGTAATTATTATATAATATATTTATAATTATTATTATATAAAAATTATCATATTACATATTTATATAAAATTAAATAAACCATCCATGTGAGGATTTTATGAAAAACGAATCGTATTGCTTCGTGGAGGTGGTAATCCATAGATATGCATGAACGACGTTTTCAATTTTCAATAAATGATATAATAAAAAGGGAGAATATATAGTATATTTAAATAATGGCAATTATTTCAGGAAAATAATATATATAAATTAAATCCGTCATTATAACCATCTATGGGAGGTGGTGATGAAAAACAAATTACATCGGTAGAAGAGGCGGTAGCCAACCATACACATGATCAATGGTTTCATTTTCCTTTTAATAGAAGATTATATGTTTATCAGGTTTTACATAAACATTATAATATATATAAATTTATTTATTTAATATACTTATTTTATTATTTAATAATGGTTGAATATTATTTAAAGGAGGCACAAGAAGAAATAATACTAAGACATTAAGGTAAAAAAAATTCATATTCTCCAACAACATCATTTTCATTACACCTTAAACCCTATATGTTTTATTTTATGCAGAACATAATACATATTGAACATTATTTTGGATTCTATTTGGGTACTTGGGATGTTAATGTAAAAACTAATTATTTCATGAAGTGTGAAAATGAAAAGTGTGGGGGTTCCATTTTATATGTGAGGGTAGTGTCACTCTTTGAATAACAAAAATTATAAAATAAATATAAATTAATTTTCATATAGAACAACTAAAAAATTATACAAAATTAAATATAATTTAATTATGTGATTAAAAATATCATAAAATAAAATTTGGACATGTTTTGGTTATGATTTACAGTCATTGCTTATTTTTAACCTCTTATTAACCCTTTTGAAAATTTCATTGATATAAATGTTTCATACACTTCAGTTATAAGAAAATATAATATAAAAATAAAATAGACCTAAAAATGGAACATGTATGACAATTTCAACCATATCTCATTGATTCGGATAAATATAGTTTGAGGTCTGAAGAAAAATTCACTAATAAGTCACCTGACCTAGAGGCCACATGGCCTCATGTATGCCTCCCCATATTTAAAAATACACTGACAAGCAGCAAGGATCTTTAGTTGTATTGTGGGGAGAATATACCCTCTTTATTATAGTTTACAACATTGTTGAATTATATATAAAGAAATTAGTTTAATTTGTATAATTGAAATAGTTGTTAAAAATCACCCTGTAATAATAACTGGCACAAATAATAACGAGTATCATATAAAACTATTGATGACATTATTATATACATTAATGGGTGTAGGGTGACATAGAATCAAAAATATATAAATAACTAATATAAAATAGTGTAAAAATACCAAAGGATAATCTCTATGAGTATCATGAGCACTATCATGGTCCTCTACTCCCATAATCCATCCTAGTATATAAAACCAAGCATCCTTTGCTAAGAACTAAGATTTTTTCCTATATATCTGCATAATTTAGAGTGTGGTACCAATCAGTGGGCTAAATAGGTTATGAGTAAATATTGATAGGCCACTACCAATGGTGTCTAATACTATCCAAACCATGAATATAAAATGACCAATTCTCTGAAATAATCAATGAAATGCAGTAAAATAAACATAATCCCAATATGGCCTAGGATCCTCCTAGGAACCCTAATTGACAATACCAACTTCATCTTAATAATAAATGTATAAGAACATGATACTTAATATATAAACATATATAAACACTTCTAAGTACTATCTAAGACCCCAGGATTATCACCAAGCAATCCGTATATAATTTCATTGTGGAATTATACTATTTTAAATAATATGAATCATCCCAAAAATTCATGTCATGGATACATAATTCCATGTAGGAGAAATCTAAATTAATTATTTTAAGCCTCATGTGCAACTCCCAATTACATAATAAGGAATATCATTTCCATTAAATAATTATAAAAAATATGTAACTTCATGTCCATTAATTATAGTTAAACCATAAGGTACTATATTTCAATTAATTCCAATAACCTATATAAAATTTCATGTCAATTAATTCCACATAAAAGTTATGGAACATCATGTCCATTATTTCCATGTAATTAATAAATATTATCATTCCAATTAATTCCAAATAGAAACATAAGAAGATTCTTTCTTGTAATTCCAAATTTTTAATAAGGAACATCATGAACATTAAATATTAATAAATATTATCAATCATCATGTCCATTATATAAGTTAATCATGATGTAATCAAATAAATTTTATATTACAATCAAGGCCAAGGAATTTCATTATTTCCATTTATCAGTTACATTCATAAATTGAAGTAATATAATGGATAATTAATAATAATTGGGCCAAGGTGTATAATCCATGACATTTAATCAAATAAATTCATCAATTAAATAATTAGATTGATATGTAATAATGATTTCCCAACTGTAAACTACTTTCCAAAATATTTTAAACAATGTTCTTGTGATGTGGTATTACGAATCACCTTTTGTCTCATTGATTTAAAATTAATCACGAGGTCCCTGAGTATTTCCATTTCAGATATTTTTTTTATTCAACATAATTAATCAATTATAAAGGGACATGTTAACATACCTTAATGGTGGATTAATTTAAATTAAATGATCAATATAGTTTATGGACCAATCAGATGTACAACCCAAAGTGATGGTTTGGTACATTTATACAACCTCAAAAGAAGATATTTGTTGGGAGAATACTAAACAATTTTTTTCATAAAAATGTAATTAATTAATTTTACATTTTAGAGGTGACACAAAGAATGTATAAAGTTTGGAACAGACATCATAAGATAAATACATTAATACCATATGATAATGGTTCTAGACCACCCATATTATACATATAGGTGACTCATTATCCAGTATCAACTTCTAATTCAGGATTTATCTATTGAAACTATTAAAACTATAAAAACACATTTGAAATACGGTATATTAGGTCACACTGAGATAACTCTAAAGATGATTAAAAAATGAGAAAATAATCAAGAGGAATTTTATTACTACATAGGGTAATTCAATGTGACTAACAATGTTTAATTTTCAGTATAGATGAGGGAGATCTCATAGAGACTATGAAAATAGAATTTTTGGAGATTGAGTGGACTTATGTGAATTGAAAAAGGAGAATAAATTAGGATTATGAGGTAAAAGTTTAGGAAAAAAATAATTTCACCCTTTTAATAGGGTGAATAGTTTCATCACGTAGCTAGTGAAATAGTGTAAAAACAATTGAAAACTACATCCCTAGGTGAAACCCCCTCACTCAGCAATACACAAGGATTGAAAATCTTTAACCAACTCATATGTATCCACTATCCAACTTGTACACCCACTCACATAGCTAGAGACATTATAAAGAGAAACTATGATCCAATTGCGCAACCCACACATGTAAGATATTATAATTTTTTCATGGCCATATGAAATAGATAATAATTTTAAACAAACTCTTCTTGTACTCTTTTGAAATAATGTATGATACACAAATTATTTCATGTTGTGAGCCAACTATTCGCCTAACTCAAGTTCTCTAAAAACAGGAACCCTGAGCACCGAGCAAACCCTAGATACACCCAAACCCTCCCTTATTACATTAGTCACTATTAAGAGGATAAAATAAATAGTTTAATAAAAATTTAATTAATATTTACCTCTATAGAAATATAGGGTCTTTCAACCCCGCTTAAAACAACTAATCCTAGAGTTCCTCTAATGTTGGTGGATCTGTATCAAGGAACAACTATGGACACTTTGAATGTATTTTTTCCTCTCCCTCATTTTTAACTTCATATCCATGTCCATAATATAATAGAACATGAACTAGAGTAACCGAACTAACATTAATATCATATATGCTCTGATTAACAACAAAAATATGATACTCCTCAGTGGAAGCATCATTGACTAAATTTTGATATGTGTCAGAATAAAAATAGTGAATCTGTGTAACATGAAAAACATCATGCTTGACCATATACCATTGAGGAAGATTTCTCTAATATGAGAGAAACCTAAATCTCTCAAATATATCAAAATTATAGAAAAATATATTCAATAGATTACCCTTCCTTTGAATTCATTGATGAATTAATCTTGGAAAAACATTCAAGAAGACCTGATCTATCACATAAAACACTAGAGGTCAAGAATGACAATATACATACTACACATACTAAAATTTATCCACAAGATTATTGTAAATAATTAGAATTTCCTTCTCTGAGTTCTCTAGAGAAAGATGATGTGCCAGTAGCATGGCCTCCCATGCCTCTTTCCAGTACTAGGGTGATCAGCACAACATACCCTATAGGGACTCCTAATAAGATATATGTATAGATTATTGAGAATATTATTATAAAAATATCTCTATAATTGATAAATTATTTTCCCAATAACATCCAAAATTGTTATTTCTTACCCTAAGCACTACTTATAACACATGTAAAGTATGCTCGGACTAACCATCAGTCTGTGGGTGACATCATGTACCCATAAGTACCATTGATCCACAATCCCACTAAAACCCATTTCAAAACTGAGAGGTGAGTTAACCGTATCTATCTAAAACAACTGCATAAGGAACCAAATGAATACATATAATATCAACAACATATATCCTCCAATTTTTAACAATTGAGATGGTCTCCTTGATAAGAAAATGTAGGTGATATTTGTAAACCTATCCATGATCTCTCATACTATGTAACTAGCTCAAGGTCATTTCAAAAATCCCTTCATGAAATAAATTGTGATGTCATCCGATTTCCAAATATAGAAAATGTAAGGAATATTAAATATTATAAGTCTATGGTGTTACACCTTCACCTACTAATAGGTGGAACACCAAATAATAGAACATTATGTGACCTTTTCTATCATCAATCAATAAGAAAGGTTGTGAAAATCATGGTAGATCTGGGTGAGTATAAGATATACTACCTATTTGGAGGTAAAATATTCTTAAATTATCTCATCTCACATATATTCAGATTCATAGACATGACCATGTATATGCAATATATCATCCATTCTAACTACCCCACCAGGTAATTTTTTCTTACATGTTACATGATCTCTTAGTATTAAGGCTTTAAGATTAGAAAGATTTCCCATTTTTTACTCTACCTTGGATTAATGAGGTTATTTCTAAATGCATAGAATTTTGATTCCCTTGAAATGCCAAAATTTCTATAATCATCTTAGAATGAAGAATCATCAATAAAACTCATTATCAGTCTCCTAAACATCATGTTTTCGGGTCTTCTAGATCTGGGTATCAACCACTTCATTACACTTTCAATTCAGATAAGTAGGCTCAAAATTAAAGGAAAAAAGGCATTGAAACCATATTGACTATATGAAATTCAAATAATATTGAGTGAATATGTACTTGAGACTCTTATTTTTTGTGCGTATAATTAACTATTCTCCGAATAAATAATATCTCTATAAACAAAAAGCATCAACAACAACTTCAAAATAATGATTTTAAATTAGATAATTGCTCTCATGAGGCCACAACTGATGAGAACATAACACCATGACTTGATAACCTATCAAATAAAAAGGATCATAACATAATTCCTAATAAATCAAAATAAAATTTATAGTCTCTTACGAGTATGTAAATCTAATTATCCTAGCCTCTTTTCAAATGATTCTGTGATTTCCTACTGCACTCATTGATTATGGATGTGGAATATGGGCAGTTTACCACTTTTCCTTAAAAGTGATTTTGAAATAAAAATTTAATTTTTTTGCCCAGTATAGTATCTTCCAGGGCTTTGTAAAGTTAGGATTGATAGTGAGGCCAAATTTATTTTTTCAATCCGAAAGGATTTCTCATAAGACTCGAACTGTGATAATTACACACTCTTCTTAGTCAGGCCTTTAATAGGTGTTGGATGGTGTTATATAGTTTCAATTAAATTTATATAATAACAACCAATCCCCAAGAAACAAATGAATTTAAAATTCGTTCTTGGGATTCTCAAATGAAACAGTGGATCTCACCTTCTCAGGATCCATATATACCTTTGGATCTAATATTATGTGGCACCAAATGAAAAATTTATCAATCAAGAAGTTTCATTTTGTGAAATTATTAGATAGATCATGAAATATCAATGTATTCAATATTATATCAAGGTGTTTAGCATAATTATGTCATTTTATAGAAAACACTAGGATATCCATAATGAAAAAAATTAGAAAAGTATCCAGTTACAAATTAAAAATATGATTAATCATATCCATAACGAAAATTAGAATGTTAATGATACTTAATAGGATGAGGAAATACATGTAATGTATATATCTATTATTGAATTTGTTATGTGGTATATCTAAGGATCTAACTAGTACCTTTTGATAAATCAATATGGAATTTATATTTTATAAAACATGATCTCATTGTTGGGGATCAAAGAGATCATCAATGTGAGGTAATAGATATTTTTTGTTAAACCTATTATAATTCAACCATATTTAATCCGTGTGAACCCCATAATGAAGTATTGGTTTATTTATACCATTAGGGTTCTAGGTCTTCAAACTGTCTCTTGATTTCTTAATTCTTAACAGGAACCATTCTATAAGGAGGACTAGATATCAGTGTTCCTCCTAGAAAGACCTCATTGGTAAACTATACCTCTCTCTCTTTAGAGGTAGACTATATAATTATTTTGGGAAAAATCAATAAAACTATTTGAGGGGATTATGTCTTATGTGATTCTTGATGACTTAGAAAATGACTATAACACTTGGATGAAATTCTACCCATACTATAATGGTATTTTCTAGCTCAACATTCATGGACATTCCATTCTTCTTTGTAAAAAATTCTACCAACATTTTGATTCAAAAAGGAAACCCATTGATGATAAAAAATAATAAAGTAAGAAAAATTAACTATCCATTATATCAAAATAATTGTGTCCAAAACATTAAACATAAGGAAAAAAAGATTATAGATGAAATGATAACTACATATGTCCAAAAACTCCTTGAATAGGTACATATTATCTGATTAAACTCCCAAATAAGTATCTAGAGTCATCAATCCATATAAACATTTGATCTCAAAAACAATTATAGTCACTAAAATAGATGATATTTATAAATGTGAGGTTCAAGTAAAAAATTTAAGAAACTAAATCTGAGGGTAACATAATTAAACCTCAAACTCTATATGGACTGATACTCTGCTCCTCAATTGTTTTATGTACGACATATATCATCCCCAATTTGAGACCCTAAGCTATAACCTAGAGACCCTAAGAAGGTATACTATATTTCTAATTAATATCATAAGTATAGATTCCATTTCCTAATTCACCTCTGTGGCCTTTATCCTTGATAGTAATCCAGCTCCATTCCTGACATGGAGGTCCTGAACCCACTTTGAAATAAAAATTGTTTTTGGTCCTCTCCCCTTAGGAATTAGTGGTAAGGTACAAAAAATCATTGAAGATGTCCCACTCTACTATAGTATCAACACTCATGTGGGTCTTTATAATAGAGAGGCTTCATGTTGGATGGATTCCTATATTAGTGGAATATCACCTACTTACCTAGTCATTGAATTTGAATACCATATCCACATCATGGAATCTCAAAAGAATTGTTTATAACACCAGATTAACACCACCCTATCTAGGAACTGTTCACTATGAATCACACATTCATCTACCATTATTTTATTCTCATAAATGATGTATTTCTTCACTATATTGGAAATGATTATCAACGTTAAATCATTCACGAAATAAAAAATAGACTATGTAATACAATCTTAAAATACCATCACTCTAGTCTATTCATCAATAGAAATATATGGTTGAAAACATCAGATCTTATTAAAGTAAAATTAATAGTCCATGATATACATCAAACCATGTAATAGGTGTATAAAACCCCAAGCTCATTTTAATGTCAATGTTTCTAGAAATATGTAATCATCAACTATTGATTGGAAATCCCTCCGAAATATTTCATGATTTTGATCTTTATTTGTAATAACATCCCACCAATGCTTGGACGTTCCTTTATGCATGTAAGATACCATATTCACCCTTATATATAGAGGAATCTCTAGATTCTCAATGATACAAGGAAATAAACAATAATAATGACACAGAAGAATGGCGTCCACCATCCCCCAAGAATGTAGGTGCATACTAATGTTGAAATTCTCCCATCAACTCTACCATATTATGAGCACGTATCTAGGATTCCCTCATGGTCTTTATAGACCATAAGAAACCCTCTCGAATCTTTTTGTCTATTCCTACATTAGGTATAATAGGAAATGTAGAAATTGGAACTATTGAAGGAAACACAAGTAGTTTAGGTCACACCACATCAGGCACATAGTCATCACCAACATCTGGGTTATCAACCCAAGTTCATCATGGAGAAAAATTACAAAAATTATAGAAACAACACTCATAACAATATTATATAACTGAAAGATCACTAAGAGGTATAGAGATGGCCAATTGAATCTCTACAGAAAAATATAATGAAAGAATTTAACTCATGATTAATAGATAATAATAATGGATCACTACCTAAGAAACAGTATTCCAATATTCCTCTGTAGTCCATAGTATTAGATATATTCAATGTTTCTATCATAGGTGTTATATTATATGGGGTGTCAATTAGAATTTATAAATTTAAAACCCATTTAAATTTTTATTATCATTCTAATTTAATAGATTCCAATTAATTTAGGAGTTATAATATATCTTAAATTACATTTGTATTAATTCCTAATTAGGTGATTTATAATTACCATGTTATATGGTTAAAATATTATAAGTCACAACTAAATGTTTGTGAAACTATAACAATAATATTACATATGTTCTCATGATCTAGCAGGATATTTTCAATGATTTGAATATGTGGATCACAATTAATAAATTATAGAGGCTGACATATTACAATTTATAATCAGAATTTATTCAAGTAAAATCAACTAACATTTAAGCTCTAGTAGTCGTAGTTATATAGATGAAACATGTCATAATTAGTCATTTAAGGAGCCACCGTGAAACTGTAAGTGAAAAACCAAGTAGTGTGATGCTATGAAATTATTTAACCTATTATATTTCCCTTTCCAAATTGAAAGTGTTATTATATTTATAATAAGAAAAATCAAGGCATCTACAATATATAGAAGGAAATTCACACAATAGAATAATAATGACATGAAATATATATGACATATAGATCCTCATATTCCTAAAATGATGTGTAAACAATGATTCCTTTCTATACAAACAAAGGGTAAAAGAAAATATTTAATGATAAAAATATTCCACATGTCAGGTGTGTCATCCAATAATGAATTTAGAACAACTATAATAGGAAAAAATCACATCTAAAAGTCCCATCTATCTAAATTTGGGTTTTATATGTATGCGAGTTACCCACTCATAGGAATATGATAATTACAAAATTTTGAGAGTTCTCAATTTTTATTCTACAATTTCAAAATAGTATGGTATTAAATGAATTTCACTTATACCACTTTGTGATATCCCGATTCAGGTCCACTCAAAAGTGACCCGATCTTGTGGCCAATTGATCTCAACAAAACCTACCCAAATGAGAGTGGCTTCTGAATTTAAATGAGGGTATATGTTGGTATAGTGGGGAGAATATAACATAATTAACATAGAAGAATGCAATGGTGAATAATATATAAATGAATAAATGAATGTAGTATAATGGAAACAATGTAAAAAAATCATCCTACTATAATAAGTGATATAAATAATATCCAGTTTCATGTACAAAATAAATATTTCATAATTCTATACAAAAAATAGAGAGTAAGGGGACATTAAATCAGGCATAGAACAAAACATTCTATTAAATTTTTTTTAAAAAAGATTTATTATAATCTCTAGTTAAACCACAAAAACTATATTGGTCCTCTAATCATTTACTCCATCCTAGTAAAAAATAATGCGTCTATAATATTGTGCTTCCCTATGTCCCTACCTATTTTAATGAAGCATGTTCAAGTAAAAATTGGAAACCAAAATAGGATGTGAGTAAAACCCAGTAGGCCTCCACCAATGGTTTATAATACATTCATGTCCATGAATATAAAATGTAAAATATATAGGTATAAAAATGTAACACAAATAATAAACATGGGCATGTAAAGCTCATGATCCTTATATGATCACATGCCAACCATACATTCTTCGACATAAGCTGGGATGTCTAAAACATGGTAAATTATATATGAATATATGTAAACATATCAAAGTTCTGGAATTGACCTGATTATTGGGACTAAGGTGTCCTAGTAAAATATTATAAGTTCTTGATGTTATATTAAATAATGTGAAACAACCCATGAATTCATGTTCAGGATATGGGATACCATGATTGAAAAATCTCATTTAATGATGTTATATATTGTGCATCATCGAATTATAAAATAGAGATAATAATTTCCATTAATCCCTCATAAACAATAATTTGATTCATGTCCATTTAATCTAGAAAAACAACAAGGAACATAATTTCCATTAATTAAAATAAAAAAAATGGAATGTCAGGTCAATTAATTACATATAGTCAATAGGGAATGTCATTCCATTATTTCTATATATAAAATATGGAATGATATTTCCATTACTTACAATCAAGAAATAATGAATGATATGATTGTTAATTCCAAATAAATGATAAGAAACATCATCTCCATAAATTCCAAATATATAATATGGAATATTATATGCCTTATATATGGTAAGAAAGATGTAATATAATTCATGTTATATCATGATCAAAGATAATGAATGTCACAATTTCAATTAATTAGTTATATTCTTAAATATAAATCATTTAAAAGATAATTAACATTAATGGGGACAATTTTTATAACCTATTAAATTTAATCAATTCAATTAAGCATTTAAATCATACAACTAAATTGTATTAAAAATGATCCACATGTAGACTATTTCCACAACATCATTTATAAGGGTCAAGTGACATGGTTATAAGATTAATATTTTGATGAATTAATTTATAAGTGATCACAGAGTCCATGAGTATGTTGATTTCACATACATATCACTAATTACCTTCTAATAGCACTTAGAAATGGATTGGTCAGCACACCGCTAATGGTGTTATACATTGATAAAAATTATCAATATGGGTATTGGGCCTGTAATAAACACACCTAAAATGGATATTTTGAGTTGAGGTATATAACCTCTAAATAATAAATTTTATGTAAAAATAGTAACCAATTTATTGTGTAACTATCTACTTAATTTATTTCTCATTAATGACGTGACACATGAATGGTCCAATGTGTGGCATAAGGTGCATGATATAGATGAAAGTAAATTAATTGATAGGTACTAGACCAATAATAATATTACAGGATCTGAATATTTATCATTTATCAGCTTAATAATTGGGATAGAATAAGAAAAAATAGAAAAAAAATATAAACATTAGCTAGAAATAATCCATATTATCTCACAAAAAGATAATACTGAAGATGGAGAATCAAACTAAGAAAAAAATACAGAGGAATCATAGAGTTACCAAGGGTGATCTAATGTGACCATCAACATTATAATCAAATTTTAGATGACATATATCTCACCAATCATTCAAGGAGTTCCATGGGGGAGATTGAGTGGGCTGATGTGTGTGCAATGAAAGAGGAGAAAGAATATTTAATGCTTAAAATAAAATGATGGAAAATATAATTTATGAATTTTTAAAGGGGGAACATCAACATTATAATAAAATTTTTGATGACATATATCTCACCAATCATTGAAGGAGTTTCATGGGGGAGATCCAGTGGGATGATGTGTGTGCAATGAAACAGGAGAAAAAAATACTAAATGCTTAAAGGAAAATGATGGAAAATATAATTAAAGAAGTTTTAAAGTGGATCTTGGTGAGATACGTATTATTCTAACTATGTTTAAAAATTTCCCAAGATCAAACCCCCTCAAATGGATAGGTTCATATTTATACAAATTATGCACATCTCATGCACAACCACATTCCAAATTTTCCACCTCCTCACAAGACTAGGCACATAGTTAATTGAAACAGTTCCCAAACCATCTAACATAGACCTATAATATATTAAAAAAACTTTATAGCTATTATTCCTCCTTAAAAGAGTTAATCAAATAACGATCCTCATGTTCGGGCCAAATGGTTGATCCACAAAGTTAGTACTAACTATGTGCCTAACTATAGTTCTTAAGAACTGGTGCTCTAGACAATGAACATACCAAAAAATCTTCCAGACCATTCTTTAGTCCCTTAGAAACTATTAAAAGGATAAATAAGTGGGATAAATAGATTTTATGGTATCCTTACCTCCAATAAATTTTCAGATATTACATATAGGATTTTTATGTTGTTTATATTACTTAATAGAATATTGTTTATTATAAAATATAAATAACATCATTTTTTGTAGTAAATAAAATAATATAATAAAATATTAGTCTATCTTATCTAAAATGGTTTCAAAATAACATGGATAAAAATATAAAAATTATATTTTATTAATAACATCGCATGATAAAATTTATATAGGTTTAGATAATATTTTTGAAATTATTTTTTATTTCCTCACTTGGTTAACAAATTTTAAACTTAACCATGGAAATTAATTTTTCTAATTATAAAAGTGTTATAATTTACATTTTAAGGAGATTATTAGATAAAATATTTCATTTATAAGTCATTTTATACATTTACAATCCTTATTTTCCTCTTTAATGTTTTTTATGATTTTTTATCATTTAATATAATATATTTGACATTAAATTATATTACTGTTCTTTTTATTACTATTCACAGAATTAGACAATGAGAATATCATTATAGAAATTTAATTAGAATATAATCCTTTCCCAAATCAATAATATGTTATATTTATTTCTAAAATTCATTGAATACTTTAACTCAACAAAATAATATTACTTTTAGTGTTTTTAAAAACATTTTCTTTTTTTCTACTGCATGAATAGGCACTCTGTTAGTGTTTTAATATAATTTAATGTAACAAGTACATCACAAAAAATTAAGAATAAGTTACTATGAAAAAAAACATTTATATTTAAAATAACCATTTTAACAATACATATGTTTTTTTAACCTTGTCAAAAAATATTGTATTTATTAAAAGAAAGAAACAGACATTTATTACATATTATTTTACTAAAATATTACAAAATTAAATATAAATGATTAATGGGGAAAATGTCACATTTCCCATGTTTTGATGTTCTTGGATGAAATATACTAATTAAAAGAAACTACGGAAAGTGTTTGAATGAATTTTAAACCTTATCACATTATATTTAACACTAATTAATTGATCTTTCTGAATTAAAATTAAATTTCTAGGATAAAAAATAAATCTTATTAAAAATTACTATTTATAATATAATTTTTTTATCCTTTTCAAAATAAGTATAATTATTAAATATAATAAATTCATATTTTTGAATTTTTATTTAATTAAATATTATCAAATTAAAAAATCAAAGATAAAAAGAATCAATTGTTATATTATAAATGATTTAATGATTATGGATGAAATATGTTAATCCAATGAAATTAAGGAAAGTGGTTGGATTAATTTGAATCCTTATAAAATTATTTTTAACATTAGTTATTTTTTGTATCTTAACCATAGAAACTGAAAATTAAATATGGTTACTATTCAAATTGAGAAAAAATTAAGTATATCTTATTAGAAAATATATATCATTTTGATTACAATTATGGAATCCATTTTGTAAAATTTATTTAATAATAGTGTAATAATTTAAATGAAAACTAAACCTTCAACAGTTCATGAAAAACAAATTTACAGAAAAATCATTTTAATGTATAAATTGTTTTAATACCAAATTCCAGTATAATATTGATTCAAATAAAAATTATTCGATTATTTTTAGTGAAAAAATAATAAAATTCTTATTATAATAAAGATAGAATATAAATTTTAAAATACATGAATAAAAAAAGAATTTTAAATAGAAATCAGTATTTTTGACTATTCATTGAAAAATCAATCTTTTTTGGAAATTAAAAAAAAATAATCTTAACTAAATTTTTACATTATATTTTTAATAATGATATCATTTTATAGAATAAAATTTTTATATGTTCAAAAATATTAATATTATCTCACCAGAATAAATAAAATCATTTGTACAAAAACATATTTTGGAAGCATAAAATTACATTTCTGAAAATTAGTGTTCTGGTTTCCTAAGAATTAATCAATAAATTTTTATTAAGTAAGAAAATAATATATATTTTGTAATGTGGTTAATATTATTCAAACAATTAAATTTATTGACATGGATATAAAAATAAACATTAAATAAAAATATTTCGTTGTGTATTTATGCTCGATGTTGTGTGTTGCATGACCTATAAAACGTCGTTTTAGTTTAAAATACAATGGCATTAAATCCATGGTAATGAATGAAAATTAATGAATTATATCAATCATTATATAAATAGTTGTGTGGAAATTAACTAATGTATAGTAACAATATTTATTTTATGAGATTAAAAAAATAATACTTTCACCCTCTTAACATAATATTTTTTTAATGAGATAAATTAGTTAATTTTCAGTAATTTAAATCCTCACCTATAAAAAAATAACTATAAAGAGTAAAAAATCATGTTAAAAATTTATAATTTAAAAAAAATTCCTACTGAAATAAACATTTAATTAGTACTTTTCCTCAGGATAGTAAAATAAAATAGTTTAAAATTTCTAAACATTAAAGTCAAATTAATCTTAAACTAAGATTATTCTTTAAAATAAATATACAGAAATTATTATGTTATTTAAAAACATATTCTAAAAATTAAATTAATTTATCAGTTGTCATGTATACTATAGATTAAAAATAATTAATAGTGCATGATTTACATATAACAGTGTTTTTCACGTTATTAATTCAGTGCATAAAATATGTAAATAGATAAATATATTAAGTAGTATGAAATTTTGAAGGGATGTAGATAAAGAAATAATGAAAGTCCACCCCCCATAAAAAATAGTATGACAGTTATGGAATTTATTTTATGTAAATATAATTATGATAAAAATGAATGAATCAATCATTTTAAAAATGTTATAATGTGTATAGTGACCACCCATTGAATGAAATAACTACAGAACATCTTCATAATGTACATTACTAATGAGAACAAATTTTTTATTTTACAAAGGTTAAATTACAACGATATTTCATCTAAAATTATCGATAAAATTAACATTTATTTCATGAATAATAATAAAAATTAAAAATTTAATAAATCTCCATTATTATATTCTATAAATACACATCCAATGTAAATTTTAACATTGTAGTATTTTTATCTCAATTCCTATAAAATATAATTCAATTATATTTTTTTGAACCCATGTTCCTTCAAGTATAGAATAATTGACAATAAAATATTTTAGATACCAAATCTATTAATTTTGAATATGTATTCTTACCTTAATGTCAGAAATTATTTTGAAATATATGTATTATTAACAATATATAATTAAGGAAATATAAAACTATAATCATTATAATCATGTAAATTAATACAAATGTGAAAACATATAATAGTATACATGATCTTATTATTTTATCAATACACAAATGAATTTATAAAAGTGTTTTATTTTTTCAAATAATTCAAATTAAAGGTATAACATTATTTCCTTCCATGTTACCATGGATTTTATTTAGGTAATCCACAGCTCTGGAAATAATTATTACTTATAATTTCAAATAATCGACTCCATGTAACAATAAATTATTTCTAATATTCATTCAGGTCATAACAAGATTCTCTTATACAATGTATATAAAATAATTACAGATGCTATTTATAAAAATGAACAGTTTTATTATAATAAAATTCATGATATTTTATAATATGTTTCTATTATTTCATTAAAGTATCATATTTATATTTTAACATGAAATAATAATAAATAATTTATTAAAAATAATAGTTTTTAATTTCAGAATTTAGAGGGAGAACAATTATTCCTCTCTATCAAATATTATAAGACATTACTTTTATTTTTAAATTGTATTCCCAATGTTATTGTTAAAATAGAAATCATCACTAGAGCCCTCAAAATGCCTTAATATACTATATTTAAATCCTTTTTTCCTTCCTTCCTATAATTATATTTTCTTTATTTCTTTTTGTAAACCCCCAAGCTTCCACGGTACGCTTCTCTTTGAATAATATAGTATCATTTGTTATACGCAACTTCGAGTTCTAACACACACCACAACCAATCATACTAGCTGTTATGAATAGTAATACTGACGTTTTGAAATTTTATAAATTTTATATTTCTAAATGGACTTCATTTTTGGATTCGGAATATAGAAATTAGCTTAGGGTTAATTTTTGGTATTTTTTTGAAAACATTCAATTTTTGATTAATAGTAAAAAAACACTAAGTTATAGTTTAAAACCAAATTTTTAATTAAATAATTATTTATTTTATTTAAATTTAATTATGGTCAAATATATATACATAATTCCTATATAAGTTCAATTTAATTCATTGGAGTTAGTTTAGATTAATTTTAGATATATAAAAATTTTATTGAACTTTTCACAGTCTTTTACCCACCTCCTAAGAGAATTTGGAAATTTACATAAAACATAATTTTACCGCTTCTATGAGTGGAATTTCTAAAATCTCAGAGACAAAGTTAATATCAAAGATTAAAATGTGGTTCAATGAGATGTTAATAATTTCTGGTGAATAGTAACATTTCACTTTTATTTACCACGGTTAAAAGTAAAATAGGGTAATTAAGGGTAAAAATGATATTAATATTACCCTAACACAAGTCCTAATTATATGGGACAATTTTATTTCTAACAAAAACAAACTTATGAATAAAATATTATCATTTAGGTCCACTTGGATTAGATTAGAAAATTTATTATTATTTAATTCCAATAAGAGTTAAAAGAGATAAAATCAATGTTTAATAACTAAATAATTTTTAATATAGTGTTATAAATAAGATAAATTCGATTATAATTATTCATTAGAAAGCTAAAAAAATTCCTACATAAATGTATTTTATTTATAATTATAGACATTAAATAATTTAATTTATTTATGACACAATGGTGATGCAGTAATTACCTAATTAATTAAATATTAAAATAATTGATATTATAAATATAAATATAAGTGTAATTTGAGACTTTTTATGAATTCCACTAATTTTTTAGGTTAATTTACATATTAGAATTCGATATATAATTTTTTTTTTGATTTAATAATGCTGTTATGAAATTAAAAAAAAACAAAATATCCAAGAGTGTCAAAATTGACATAAAATAGTTTTCCAAAAAAATATTATATTATGAATTGATATTCTATTCATAAATATCTAAGGTTCTACAAAGGTACTTATATAATGATAGGTTTATCATTAATGGACCACTTGGGGTCTCTTTGAGGTATATATAAGTTTATTAACTATATAATATAAAAATACAAAGAGACATGGTAAATGTCAAACTATTTAACTAAGAGTAAAATATAAATGATAAGGTTAATATAGTGACCCAGACCTATCTAATATCTATTGGCTGAAAGGATTTTGACCCATCCAAACCTTCAAATTTTAATAATACACTTTGGATCCATTAGAAACTGAATATGAATTTATTATAAAATAATATTTCTAACTTTTCCAAACATACCCCTCACCCCTCTTATAAAAGGTACTCCCCCTTCTCTCAAATTTACACCTTCAAAGCCTTTTAGCTTGGAAAACCCCTGCCAAATATTCTCTCAACTTCCCTCACTTAAACCTAGAGGGTTTATTTTGATCATAAATACAACCTAAAGAGCCCTTTTAATCAAATCAAAAGGAAGAACCTGAAGAAGAGGTAATGTTTTCACCACTCTCTTTCAAGTTCCTTTCTTCTTCAACTTCTTCTTCTTTTTTATTTACATTATAAAACAATAAATCCAGTATCTTTTATATATTGTTATGTTATTATAAATATGGTAAAACAAAATTGAGTATTCTATTTATCCTTTGAATTACATGTCACCATACGTGCGTACGTACGGCCTACTGTCTCCACGTCATGGTGTAATTGTTATTCAATACATTATTATTTGGATGGGTGTAGTAATGAATTGTAATTAATGTAAATAATAAGCATAACATGATAATTATTCTGTATATATGATATACCATCCAATTATATATGATTTTAATATCAAAAGAATGATATAATCACTCGTGAAAACGTACGGACTACCGTCTCCATAAACGAGATGAGATTTATTCCCCATCGTATCCATTCAAGTATAATTATCATTTTATGATTAAAAATAATGTTTAAGTACTTGATATAATTCTGTATATGAATAAGATACAACCTATCAATAAAAAAACGACCTATGTAACAAAATATATAAAAGACAACGAGTATGTTAACACTCGAAACGACGATAATACTAAGATATTATTATCAAAGCAATGTAAAAAAGATCATATATGATATCATATTAATGAATGTAATTCTATTATATTTCAATAAAAGTTATTTCACAATTATAAAGTAGGCTAACCTAACCTCAACCAAGGAAAAACTACAATGTAAGGGGTTTCTTATCTCACTTTTAATTCCCTGAGATTTCCATTGTTCACCACTTATTTATTGCATGTAGTGTGTGTATTTACCATGATTGAATTCATTGTGTAATATAACTTAATTTATGGATATTTACATCATCATTTTATGATCCTTCTTGCATGGGTGTATGTTTCGTAAATTACCAAATTGATAAGGAAAATTGAAATTTCAATTTCCACTCATTCGGCATTACGCATACTTCATTGATTATTTTACTCCAAGATTATGTGTTAAATCACTATTCATTTGATTATGTCATAATTTCCACTCCCCTTTCTGTGGATATAATTTTTTTACACAATCACTCCATTGATAAATTCTTAAGTCATCAATATGAACTTGATGAGATTAATTTTTAACTCATTCCCCATTTGGAGAGTTAAATATCTAATTCATTGGTGTTGTCTTTACAAGAATATGTGTGAATTTCCACTGATTGATTTATAGTGAATATCCAATCGTATTGAGTGTATTTTTTTATCACACATAATTATGTCGTTTATTTATCCTTAACCTAATGATATGGAATTTATAAGAGATTACATCTCAATTTACATTCCATTGAAACTTCTTTGTTGTTATACACCAAATCACTTTTATATGGTGTATATAATGTACTTTGACATAGTATATAATGAATCCCTTTATTCTCATGATATTATGAAGTTTTTATTACCTCATTTATTTTTATTCAATGTCTCTCTTTTGGTTAGGAACTCTAACTAAAATATCATTTTAAAATGTCTTAATGAATTATTATTCTAAATCTTTCTCATTAATGTCCATGTTTTAAAAATGGTTTTAAGTATTTATTTATATTGAAATTAATGTTTTAAAATTTAAATTAATTTTAAATGTTTCAAAGTGGTATGGGACACTTTTATTCAAAAATATATTTTTAAATGGCTTCTTGACAAATAGTGTAAATTTTAAATGTTTTCAAGAAAAAGGGGGATATTTCTATCAAAATGTATTGATGATTATTTTCATCAATGTCAATATCATTCATTATTCTCTATTATGGTTGATCTATTATAATAAAATCGTCAATATTGTACTGAATGAGTTATGTTTGACTATGGATGTTCTATTTTTATACCATTCATGGTTTTTGGTTAAATAATTGACATTTCATATGCTAGTTTTAATACAAATGCTCAGATTATGTTTCAAAAATTTCATATAAGGAATGCATTGAACTTAGTATGTGACTGGTGGAGCCCAATATAGCTCATCGATGCATCGGTAGGTCTAATGAGACAAACTAGTGTCTTGGCACAAGGCCTTGACAAAATCTTATTTGTAGCTTAGCACAATGCCTCGACTATGTGGTTATGATTGTCTGGCATTATGAATTCTATCATTATGAAAGTGGTTATTGATATTTCATGTGGTTATTCGACTAGTAGAATATCCATGTGAATAAGTTAATGGAATTATTTCATTTTATCTTTTCCATATTATGTTGAAGTTCATGTTTAAAAGGCTTTAGTTTTGGTTACACATTTCCTTAGATGTTTATGCTTATTTATGAATGTTTCCGCTATATTGTTATCCTTACTGAGCATCTGAGCTCACCCCTTTAAATGTTTTTTTCCAAAGATGTGAAGAAGTAATTTATGAATGACCTGAAGGGATAGTATGAGGTGTTGTGTAGACAATATGTTTTTGTATTTTTTTTATTTATGATGTAATGTAAGACTTATTAATATATCTAGTGATTCCAAGACTACTAAACTAATCAGTCTTTCGAGGAAAGATCTTTTGTGATCATGTCAATGTTATGTAATAAGGAACTGACACTGGGTAACTGGGTTTGGGGTGTTATAATTTGTATCATAGAAAGTTTAGTACAAACCTTGGAAACTAGATTTAGATAAACGTTGATTAGAGCACATAGCCCTAAGATATACTTTGAGGATTTGTATAGAAGAACATCATAGAATTTTGGTATTGTATAGATTTTGTGAGTTTTCAAAGAAATACATCCATGTTTAGATAAGAGTAGGTAGAGGTGGCTCTGGAACAAATGTACCTAGGGGTAAAACCCGAAAGCACTGCTTTGAGCTAGACTTGAACAGGAACTGGTGCACGATAATGGGTCTTGGTCCACTCTTGGTTATGACACTCCCGGGGGATATTCTTAAGATAATTTTCATTTTCACTACAAAAAAATATGAAGTATTTTAATATAAGATGAGAATAAATGAACTTGGATAATTCTAAGGTGTTTCAAAATTGAGAATATGGTGTCATGATACTATATAAATGATTTTATGACTATTGTAACTCACACAATGCTTTCTGGTTTTAGTTGATGGCTGGAGTCCAAGGAAGTCATAGTGACTTTTAGAATGATGTACAAGGTGGGAACAATTGTGGAAATGAGTAACAAAATGGAATGTTGATAGGTGTAAAAGATATTATGTTCATTCCATATCAGTTTTCCAAAAATATGATCAACAACATATATATTATCCAACTCCCATACTCAAAAAATAAGATAAAGGTGATGAATTATAAGAGCTCCACTAGAAGAAAACATGGAGAAATGAATCCCAAATCTCCATCATGCAGGGAATATGGAAGGAGACACCCCGAAAAGTGTCTCAATAGAACAAAGAAATGCTTTACGTGTAGGAAAGAGGGACATGAAGTGAAGAATTGCAGAGGAAAAATGAAGATTACTATGGAAGAAAATAAAAAAGGTCCCAAGAATCCATTTATAGTCATTTTCCGTAAATGTAGGGGACCAGGCCATTACCCGAGAGAATTCCCTATTCTATTGGATATTTTCTTGGTCAAGGAAGAAGTTATGTGGAAATAAATGGTTGGAGTAATTTTTAAAAGTATTAGTGCTCCTGGTTGATGGGATTGATTTGGAATAATTTTCTCTTCTATTTGTAACCCCGTAGTTTTCCATGTGAGATTGATATATGAGGAAGAATTATCTTTTCCATTGTAGATATAGTTATAATTAACAATTTGGTTTTATATGATCATTGGGTTTGATGTAATTACAAGTTATTATATTTTGGGATGAAAATGCAAGGTATGAGATTAAATTTCTGATTAAAATTATGTTATGTTTATTTTGTGGAATTTATCTCATTTTGGTAATGTTATAAAATATAGTTTTTGAAAAAGGACAACACACAGACCATGTGATAACCCATCGCATTGGACTAAGCTATGGGAATCGAACCCACAACCAAATCGTGATTGAGATTTATCGCCAACCACTGTTCTACGTGAAGTCCCTGGTTAGTGTGACTAATTATTTTTAGTTTAATGATTTTATTGATCAGTAATAAGTTGATTTGGGTTCTTATGTATTATCAAATGAATACCCTTAGTGTAGGAAAATGATTTGGTGATTAAGTGATAAATGTTATTTTAGAAGATGTTCGCTTTGTTGGGAACACTATATTCCCAAGGAAACTAGAATACTATGAGATTTTATTTTAGGAGAAATTTTGGATTTTTATATTCATTTTTATTGTGGATTTATAGTCATTTGGGTTATTTATGGAAATGATTAACCTATAATAGAGAATATGTGATT
This sequence comes from Viscum album, assembly GCA_963277665.1. Lineage (NCBI taxonomy): Eukaryota > Viridiplantae > Streptophyta > Magnoliopsida > Santalales > Viscaceae > Viscum > Viscum album. The sequence continues at coordinate 281,117,977 of OY728151.1, read as the reverse complement.
AGGTGAATTACATTTAAGTATGTGACTTTAAGAATAGTTGATTTCATTTAGAGATAAAATTTAACATGGAAGACTACATAATAAAATTCTTCTATGTTTTGGGTTTCAATATTAGTTCAGATTATATTGAAGGATTTTAAGGAAAATTGTTTTTTGAATGGAATTAATTTAACTTTGGGGTATGGTAGGTTTAATTTTAGAAATTAATATTAGTGTTTCTTTCTCTAAAGGGATATCCTTTTGGAGGATCATAAGATCTTGTACTAACTGTTTTGGTTTTGATTAATCTCCAAAGACAAGGTAAATATATAGTTTATCCTTCGTGGATCATGTGATTCTATAGAAGTTTATTCTAGCTCTTCTAGTGTGACCAAGTATTCTTTAATACTCATCATTTAAAAAATTATTTAGTAGTGGAAATTTATTAATGAATGAAACTCTACTAAAAAAATAAGTATATCTCGTTATTTTCTTAGTCAATCTCATAAATTAATTCAACATCTTTATGTAATGTAACTTAAAAACAATGTTGTCCATATACTTTTCCTACTGGGAAACTAATGACCGTTAGTCCCGTCACAAGTTTGTGGTTTTATTGTTTCTAACATTCTCCGGATCTTGTTTTCTATCCCTATATGTAAGAATTTAACACTTAGTTTATCTTCCATATACATGTTTTTCTACATTGAATCCTTGTATGAGTTATCTTGGGTGACCTTTGTAAATATCTTTCTTTATTTTAAATTGATAGTTTTATTGACTCTTTTTCCGATGGGGGAATTTCAATTATATTCCCAATCCAAATTTTAAAAATTTTGAGGACAAAATTATTTTAAGGACGGGATAATGCTACACCCCAAGCTTCCACGGTATGCTTCTCTTTAAATAACACAGTAGTGTGTGTTGTACGCAACTTCGAGTTCTAACACACACCACAACCAATCCAACTAGCCATTATGAATAGTAATACCCACTTTTTAAAATTTTATAAATTTTATCTTTCATAATTGACTTCATTTTTGGATTCGGAATATCGAAATTATCTTAGGGTTAATTTTTTGTATTTTTCTAAAAACATTCAATTTTTTATGAATATTGAAAAAACACTAAGTGATAGTTTAAAACCGAATTTTTATTTAAATAATTATTTATTTAATTTAAATTTAATTAAGGAAAAAATATATGCATAATTCCTATATATGTTCAATGTAATTCATTGGAGTTAGTTTAGAATAATTTTAGATATATAAAAATTTTATTGAACTTTTCACCGTCTTTTACCCACCTCCTAAGAGAATTTGGATATTCATATAAAAATTAATTTTACCGCTTCTGTAAGTGTAATTTCTAAAATCTGAGAGACATGGTTAATATCAATGAGTAAAATGTGGTTTAATGAGATGAAAATAATTTTTGGTGAATAGTAAATTTTTTACTTTTATTTAGCATGGTTAAAAGTAAATAGGGTAATTAAGGGTAAAATGATATTAATATTACCCTAACACATGTACTAATTCTATTGGAAAAGTGTATCTTCACCAAAAACAATTTTAGGAAGAAAATATTATCATTTAGGTCCACTTGGATTAGATTAGGACATTTATTATTATTTAATTCAAAGAAGAGTTAAAAGAGAGAAAATCAATGTTTAATAACTAAAACATTTTTAATATAGGGTTATACATAAGATAAATTCGATTATAATTATTCATTAGAAAGATAAAAATATTTTATACATAATGGCATTTTATTTATAATTTTTAGACATTAAATAATTTAATTTATTTTTGACACAATGGTGATGCAGTAATTACCCAATTAATGAAATATTAAAATAATTGATATTATAAATATCAAAATAAATGTAATTTGAGACTTTTAATTAATTCCACTAATTTTATTGGTTAATATATCATATTATTATTTTTTATAAAAAAAGTTTTCGAAGTAATAATGCTGTTATGAAATTATCAAAATCAAAAGACCCAATAGTGTCAAAATTGACATAAAAGAGTTTTTAAAAAAAATATTATATTATTATTTGATATTATATTCCTAAAAATCTAAGGATAGGCCAAAGGACTTATATAATGATAGGTGTATCATTAATGGACCACTTGGGGGTCGCTTGGAGGTATATAGTATGTTTATTAACTATGTAATATAAAAATACAATGAGACATGGTAAATGTCAAACTATTTAACTAAGAGTGAAATATAAATGATAAGGTTAATATAGTGAACCGAACCTATATAAAATCCATTGGTTGAAAGGATTTAGACCCATCCCCACCTTAAAAATTAAATAATACACTTTAGAACCATTATATAATGATTATGAATTTATTATAAAATAATATTTCATGCTTTTCCAAAGGATCCCCTGACCCCTCTTATAAAAGGGAACTCCCCCTTCCCTCTAATTTACACCTTAAAAGCCTTTTGGCTCGGTCAAACCTGCCCAAATATTCTTCAAACATCCCACTCTTCAACCTAGAGGCCTTATATTGATCAGAAAGCCAACCTAAGGATCCCTTTTGATCAAATCGAAAGGAAGAACCCGAAGAAGAGGTAATGTTTTCACCACCCTCTTTCAAGTTCATTTCTTCTTCAACATCTTCTTCTTTATTATTTCAATTTTAAATTTATAAATCAAGTATATTTTATATACTTATATGTTATTATAAAAATGGTACAACCATATTCATTATTCTATCCATCCTCGGAATGACAAGTCACCATACGTGCATACGTACGACTTACCATCTCCACGTCGTGGTGTAATTGTTATTCAATATATTATTGTTTGGATGGGTATAATAATGATGTGTAATTCATATAAATAATATGTATAAAATGAGAATGATTCTGTATATATGATATAACATCCAATTATATATGATTTTAACATCAAAAGAATGATATTATCGCTCGTGTGTACGTACGGAATACCGTCTCCACGAAAGTGATGAGATTCATTACCCATCATATCCATACAAGACTAATTCTCAATTTATGATTAATAATAATGTTTAAGTACTTGATATAATTCTTTACATGAATAAGATACAACCAATCCATAATAAACACGACTTATGTAACAAAACATATAAAATAAAATGAGTAAGTTAACACCCGAAACGACGATAATACTAAGACATTATTAACAAAGCAATGTTAACAGATCATATATGATATCATATTAATTTATATGATTATTTTATAATTCAATAAAAATTATTTCACCATTATACTGGAAGATATCCTACCCTTGACCAAGGAAAAATTACAAAGTAAGGGGTTTCTTATCCTACTTTTAATTCCTTGAGATTTCCATTGTTCACAACTTATTTATTGCATGTGGTGTGTGTAAATACCATGATTGTATTCATTGTGTAATATACTTTAATTTATGGATATTTAAATCATCATTTAATGATCCTTCTTTCATGGTTGTATGTTTCGTTTGTTACCAAATTGATAAGGGAATTTGAAATTTCAATTTCCACTCATTCTGCTTTACTAATACATCATTGATTTTTTTACTCCATGATTATGGGAGGAATCAGTATTAATATGATTATGTCATAATTTACAATCCCCTTTCCATTGATATACTTTTTATACACATAATCACTCCATTGATAAATTCTCATGTCATCGGTATGATCTTGATAAGAGTAATTTTTAACTCATTCTCCATTTGTTGAGTTAAATATCCAATTCATTGGTGTTGTCTTTACAATAATATGTGTGAATGTCCTCTGATTGATTTATAGTGAATATCCAATAATATTTAGTGTATTTATATTTATCACACATAATTATGTCGTTTATTTATCCTTAACCTATGGATATGGTCTTTATAAGAGATTTTATCTCAATTTACATTCCATTGATACTTCTTTGTTGTTATACACCAAATTACTTTTATATGGTGTATATAATGTACTTTGAAATAGTATATAATGAATCACTTTATTCTCATGATATTAAAAATATTTGATTACCTCAATTATTTGTATTCAAGTGTCTCTCTTTTGGTTAGGAACTATAAATAAAATATCATTTTAAAATGTTTTAAATATTTATTATTATAAATCATTCTCATTAATGTCCATGTTTTAAAAATGGTTTTAAGGATTTATTTATATGGACATTAATGTTTTAAAATTGAAATTAATTTTAATATTTTCAAAGTGGTATGGGACACTTTGATTCAAAAATCTATTTTTAAATGTATTCTTGAAAAATAGTGTGCCTTTTAAATGTTTTCATAAAAAAGGGGCATATTTCTCTCAAATAGTTTTGATGATTATTTTAATCCATGTAAATATTATTCATTATTCTCTATTGAGTTTGATATATTATAATACAATCTTCAATATTGTATTTAATGAGTTATGTTTGACTGTGGATGTGCTATTTTTATACCATTCATGGTTTGTGGTTAAAATATTGACATTTTCTATGATAGTTTTAATACGAATGTTCAGAATATGTTTCAGCCATTTCATATAAGGAATGAATTGGACTTAGTAAGTGACGGGTGGAGCCCGCTATAGCTCCTCGATGAATCGGTAGGTCTCAGGAGACAAACTAGTGTCTTGGCACAAGGCCTTTACAAAATCATATTTTTAGTCTTGGCACGAGGCCTTGACTATGTGGTTATGATAGTCTGGAATTGTGTATTCCATCATTATGAAAGTCGTTATTGATATTACATGTAGTTATTCTACTAGTAGAATATACATGTGAATAGGTAAATGTCATTATTTCATTTTCTCTTTTTCATTTATGCTGAAGTTTATGTTTAAAAGGATTTTGTTTTTGTTATACATTGCCTTAAATGTTTATTCTTATTTGTGAAAGTTTCCTCTATATTGTTATCCTTAATGACCATATGAGCTCACCCCTTTCATTGTTTTATTTTTACCAGGATATGAAGAATTAATTTATAAAAGACCTCCAGGGATAATATGAGGGGTTGTGAAGACAAGATGTTGTTGTAGTTTTTTTACATTATGATGTAATGTAAGACTTATGAATATATCTAGTGTTTCCAAGTCTACCAAACTAATCGGTCTTTCGAGACATGATATTTTGTGCTCATGCCAATGTTATGTAATAATACACCAACTCTGGGTAACTAGGTTCGGGGCGTTACACTTTTTATAATAGATTTGAGGAAATTGACTATTTATATGACTATATATTTTTCTTTGATAGAATATGACTTATTTCATGTCCTCATATTCCTTTGAAATTTTCCCAATGAATCCATTTATCCAATTATAATTGAATCCTCTAGAAATTTTGGCCAGTTTATAAATATAATTTGAAGTATTAGATTCTTCATCATACGAGTGAGAATATATTTATATGAATGAATTCTCATCCATTGATGTAGAAATATGAAGAGTATTTTTATATTTCTTTAATAACATATGATCATAAACATCTACATGTATCTCAGCATCATACATCAAGAGTGTTCTAAAACATTTTTTCATCTTCACCTATATTAAAGGTGTTTACTATCTATTAATAGTATAGATTCCACTTCATTAAGTAAGTAGAACACAAATAATTTTTTAATCATGATTTGACTCTAAAACAATAGTTCTACATGAAGCGACATCCATTAATATTTCAATAAGAATGTTATTAAATTTAGTATCACATTACTTATATAATATGGCTAATGTATTAAAAAATTTATTTTATTTTTTTAAAATTAATAATCTTCATTTTATGTACATTCATAATAAACCTTGACAGTTTCATATATATTATGAGTTGTATAATATTGTGAAACTCTATTAAACACGTCATGTATTAATATATTAATGATAAAATTAAAAACAATTCAATTTAAGTCATAATCAATTTTTTATATAACACCCCATACCTCAAGATGACAAGTAGGACTCTTATAGGGTTTTACCACCATCAAATAAATTTTCAAGTAAAATATTCTTCAAATAGATAATAATTTTTTATTTCCCCAAACAATAATTTAAAACATTTAAATAATGAGATATATTCATTCACATTTATTATATTTAATTATACATTGTAATTTATATTTTACTAGTTGTATATTTTCTCCCCATAATGTTAGCAGAAAAAAATATAATATTATTGAAAATCAGTTGTGATTTTTATTCATTCCAACCACTGTTAGAGAAAATGTATGATGTTCAGTGGGGGTGAATATTTTCTTGTAAAATGAATTACCAAAATAAAATTTCATATATTAATTGTATTTATATTGTTATATTATATTTTAATTAGAAAATTTTTGGAAATTAATAGTAAATAAAATATTAAGATTCAAAATGATTTTATAGTGGTTCAATGCTAAAATAAATCCATTAGTCTTCTTCGCTAACACCCAATGAAGACCTGATGATTTCTATTTATATAATTTTCCTAGGGAACTCATAATTGAATCCAAGAAGATGAAATTTAGTATAAGGTACCAATTGTTTTTACATGGAACACCATTATAATAAGGTTTTTACAAGGACTATAGATTATTTTATTGGGTATCTCACAACATTGTAATAGAAATTGACATATACTCTCCTAGATGAGAACTAGAAGCTAACACTTATAATGGTAATAAATTATTTTTTATAACGTGAATATTTTTCAAGATTCATTTTCAATCTCCAAAAACTTACTTATGATAAATATTATTTTGGAGAAAAATAATTCTTCAAAGTAATGATATGAAATAGACTTTAGTAGGATCTTTAATATAGCATAATAGTAGATAAAATCCTTCTTTAACCTTCCTTCTCATTCTATCTTTTCATGTTCTCTGCATTTTATTTCTAAATTAATCTTTATTTGTAATAGTAAAAAATAATCAAATATAATTTGTTTCCACTATTCTATTTTCTTTTATTATGTTTCTATTTATCTATATTGTTACTTTTCAAACCTATCTTGAATATATATATATATATATATGATACAGAGAATAATTCTTATAATTACAAACCATTTTCTTCTATAATCATTTCAAAACAAAAAAGTCAAAGTTATCCAAAATTTTCTCCATAAAAATAGGATATAACCATTGATGAATTTCTACATTGAGAATAATTATTTATCAAAATAATTTAAAAAGATATTATATAAAATTTGAAAACAAAATCCTCTTAAAAATAAGATTATTAAATCTCCACAACCATTATACAATATCAAAATTATCCCACTAATTTTATAACTTTATGTATTCATTTAAATTCTCAGAGTCAATTGATTTTTATTCATTGTAGATTCCATTCGATCGGAGAATACAACTCTTTTGAAGTTAATTATTTTTTAATTTTGAATAAAATCACAATTACGGAAATTATCTATCATAGAAAATGATAGAATGTATATAATAAGTATCCATTTAAGAGTTTTCATCAGGCTTATTCATACATAAAAGTAATATAAAAAAATATTTTACATAAAAGGTGAAATATTTCAATTTTATTCATTAAAAAAATAACTTCTATTAATATATAAACATAAATTCCATCCTCACTATAATATGCATTTTATTCTTCCATTAGATAAATTATATATATTTGAGTCACTTTCTTAAATAGAATCAATATAACGATTCATTTTATTTAGACTAATAAATATGTAAAATTCATTTACATTTGAAAAATTCAATATTTAAGATTCATTTAAAAAAAAATAAATTATTACATGATTTTGATTTTGTCAAATTGTTTACGTAAGTGTTTTTTCATGAGATAGAATATGAAAGAGTCATTTTATTAAATTTTTTAAAACCTTCATTTTAATATGTAGGAGTAATTTTCATTAGAAAATTTCATTCATTACAATCATTTATAAAGGTCCTCTTATACATAATTTATGTAAATTATTTAAATATTCAATATTAAATAATAAAGAGGATTCAAACTCCAACTACATGGGTGTATTCCAACACTTCTCATTGTATACGTAAGTACTAAACACTTTTCAAAATTCTAAATATATAGGATTTCTTTAATATATAAGAGTAGATATTAAATAAACAATAGTTATCATCGTTTTTAAATATTAAAATTTTAATTGTCATAAATAAGGTTATTTTTGATCTCTACGTCATAAATAATGTTATATACCTAGGAAACTTCATCAACGAAAAACATTGGAAATAATAAAATAATAATTCCAAAATAGTAACAATAAAATATAAAAACAAAAACTAATAAATAATAAATTATGGGGTGGGGGGGAAATAATAATCAATGTATATTAATATATTTGTTAGTGAATATGTAAATCATATAAATAAAACTAATTGGGATTAAAAATTATTGAAACCTTAAAATGTGGGAAAGAGCCACACGATATCCTTCCCTTTTCTAAAATTAAAAAACCTAAATAAACTCTCCCCTTTCCATAAGGATCAATAGGCTATGAAAATGTATGATTGGTTTAATAAAAATTATCTAAATTAATATTACATAAAAAATAATAAAACATTAATTAGAAATAGAAATTTATTTCCATTTTCAAAAAAATAAAAGTTTAAAAAAACATACTCATTAAATAAATATTTTATGAATAGAATTAATGTTCTTTCATCAATAGTAAATAATACTAATCATAGAATAATATCAATCAAGAGACAAAATCTCATTCCTAATTAAACACATGTATAATTAAATATATTTTTAAAATAATATTAAATCTATAATATATTCTATGCCTTAATATATTTTATTTTTGACAAATAAGAAATTGTTTTTCCTTATTTAAACTCCTATTATATATAGTTCTTAATTATAAGGATCGATGAAACAAGCTAAAAACATAATATACTAATTGATAAAATATTTCAATAAATTAAATAAATGTTAAATTATTTAGAACACACTATTGATATGTGTTACTAAATACTAATGGACCCCTCGATAATAAAAACATTTTTATTCAAAATAAATATATCAAATATATACTAGGAATTAAAAATATATTTAAAAAATATGATTTCTTCCCTAAATTTTATGTATACTAATCGTATAACATAACAATTAATATATGAACAAAATATAAAATAATATTTTAAGTTATCATTCTAGTGCCTGATCTATAATTTAGATAAACAAATGTGGTAATATATAATGTTAAAGGGTAGTAGTTTAAAAAATTATGAAAGACTTTCTCATTTTTGAAAAAAATACGAGTCAATGTGCATCATATATGTAATTATAAAAATGATAAACATGAAGGAATAACACGTTGTAAATATGTAAGAATATATCTAGTGAACTCCCATTAGATAAAAAAACAATACTTCTATTTTAAAAAGTATATTATTCAGGAGGAATGATTATTTAGAAGATTAAACTTCAATGATATTTAATTTTTTATCATTGGAATAATTAACAGGTCTTACATCAATATTAATACAAAATATAAATTTATGAAGTATCCATTAATATATTTTCTTCTTCCCCCGCCCATCTACAATTTATAATTGCATCATTTGTGGCTCGTTTCTAATAAAATATCCAAATGGTTGTGTTTTGGTACACATAATCTTTTTGCCATAGTATTTCTACCAATAAGAGATTTATGAATAAAAATATTCTTTTTTTAATAATATTTATCTCTTTAATGTTAGATAAATATTTGGAAATATATTCATCCTTAACACCAAAAAATTGAAAAAATATAAAAAAATCATTTGTATAATTTCTTGTAATATCCTATTGATAATAAAAAAAGCAGACACGATATTTTTATTTGAACGAGATAAAAAATACTATAAATCACTGTTAATGTATCAATTGCTTCTTAATTTTATGTTTACCAATATTTCCATTAATCCTACAAAATAATTTTTAAGGTAATCCCCCTATATTAAACACACCACCAATCAATTTTAAAGAATCAAATACAATGAATAAAACATTATTTTTACTAACATTAATTGAAATATAAGTTTATTATTTATCATGTTTATAAATTAGTTAAAAAATATATCTAGTTATTTTTTTAATAATAATATAATAATATTATTTTTTATTACTTATTTATCATATTAAATTTATCATCTATAATTGAAGAATATTCATTATGTTCAAAAAAATAAATATTTTTAAATTAAAATGTAAGAGAGAATAAATATTGAATATCTAAATCAGTGGTCGTAAGATATATATTTAATTTTTAATTCAAATTATTATCTTCATATTTAGAATTAAAATTATTAATATTTTCTTCATAATCACTCCAAGATGCCTTAATATCTGTTTTTTAATTTCTTTTTCTAATATAATTTTCGTTATTCATATTAATATTTTATTTGAGGGTAGATAGGATTGATATTTAATATTATTTTTCATTGAAATAATATAACCTCATTATAATTTCCATCATGATTATTGAATTTATTTAGATAATTATTTACTCCGCTTATAAAACTTATTATATCTTATAAAATTTTTGGAATGTTTATCACTTGAATATAAACTACTAAATTTTTGATTAGATGTCTCAGAATGCATTTTTCTATATTTTTTATAATTCTTTGATCTAGAAACCATGGGATGGATTTTTTATATTTTGAATCACATATGATCATCATATTCAAACTAGATCATAGATTCATTTATCATGTTTATTTTTCATGAATCATCCTAGGTTGAAATGACATCTCACTCAATATAGCATTCCCTAATTCCCCTGGCATTCCTCGTCGAACACTAGATACTTATGACAAGTGGTGAGGGTCTAAATATCTAGTGGGTAGACTATACCCTCTGGTAAGAGTGCAATGACCTTAGAAAATAACCATGATCATACATAGGAGTAAACATCTTATAACATATAATAAACACATGAAACAGAAGGATGATATAACAAATGAAATGTTGAATATAGTAATATAGACTCACAAGTATAGAAAAAATACAAAAATAATAATAAAATTTGACATTTTCTACTACCAACTGCTTGTCGAACCACGGACCCAATCTCCACAACACTTGAGATGTAATTGATCGATCCCAAGAATCCCCATGAGAAGCTCTACTTGATGAAGAAAAATGTTTCCTCAACCCAATCCTTCACTCACCCTGTGACCAATCTAAAAGTATAAATCTCTTCAGTACACACACTGTGTTGCATGTATAGGGGTGGGACATAAATATCTGTATCTCACCACCAATGGAGATCCTATTATAATCTACCACAACAAGTGAAAAAACACACAATATTATCATACATGATGAAGGATAATGAAATATTTAATAAGTAAAAACCACTTCTAGAAATAATGGTGGAAAGATGAAAAAATCTATCCATTGGTTCTAGATTGATGAATGAGGTAAATTTATAAATGCTCTATCTCACACTAGAAGATTTGTAACATGTTGATCACATCGCTCCATTAAAATTATCACATCCAATGGATATTTATAGTCTCTCTTATATGAGTTAATTTAATAGGAATTAATTTTATACCCCATGGTGTTACCATAAGTATCCACACAAATATAGAACATAAACAAGGCTATATGAGTCTAATATCCTAATATAAACTGGTGATAAGAACATTTAGGTGTAAAAAACTTGAGAAAATGTTCATCATAAATGGAATTGAGAATAATTTGGGCATTTACTATGGTCCCAACAATAGGTTGGATCCATAGGTAACGCAGTATTATAAATCATCCACAAACCTAGGATCACAATGACATCCATAGTTCCCAAAATCCACTATGTCTGTGCCAAAACACCTCATGAGATCATAGACACTATGCCTAGATTAAAGAATATAATATAGGGGTGTTGCATTGCCCTAGATCTGCCACTAGCATCATAAGACCATCTTACCATAACAAACCAATAAATGAGGAAACTAGATCAATACTCTAGACCAATAACCAATTCAATATACCATAAAGGTTACATCCTCAAAAAATTCTATAGAAAAAAATTACCGTAAATGTTACAGCCACCAACCAAGAAAATTTGGTACGATGTGACCACAAAACTACAAGAGAAACTATTAAACTATAAATATCGATCAACTATTAAATAATAATGAATGAGAAATCTCTATGAAAACATTATATTTTATAATCCAAAAAAATCCATCAAGGGCTCTCAATGACATAGCTCATGTCCAAATTGAAACTCAGTCCACCCACAGACCCCAAGGCGGAAAAACAATGGTGAAATCCTTCTAGGGAGTCCCATTTAACACAAAAACGCTTTTTCCATTCCACTAACATGTTCAAAAATTAAAATAAAGGACCCAATAGGATCAGCAAACCATATCAGGGGTTCTTCTAGCACATCTAAAATCACATGACATTCCAAGTGCAGAAGAATTACAAATGGACGTCATTGGCCTCCAACTCATCCTCTATTAATAATGTTCCCAAAGAAAAACTCAAAACCACATTCCTTCTAAAAGGGGAATTCACAACTGACCTTGAGGTAACCTCAAAAGATGGAAACCCTACTAGGGTCTCCATATCTAAGAAAAACCATTCCACATTGTCATTTTCAACTACATACTACAAGAACCATTGATCGCTCGATAAAACAACCAAACTACTTGAGCATCCTGAAGTGTTCCATAGAGTCATCCCAACATCTTACCAACACCAGACCATAACATACATATCATGTAATCTTCCCAACCTAAAAAATCCAAAAGCTTTAGTCCACAAATGTTGGATCCAAACCACATCTACTTCAACCTTCATAAATTTTTCCCATGAAATAGGGGAAAATCATGATCTCTTATAGATACATTACAATCCCATATTACGGAACCCATCCAAAGACACTCAAAAAAATCACTGCTACACACTCAATCTAGGTTGATCACCAAGCTCACAACCCTCACTTCTCCTCTCAACTCAATACTCAACCCTTAAGTGGATTTTGAAACCAATCCATGAGGAAATTCTACAAGAAATGTTATCCCATCAAAAACACTGTCCATAGGGCCTATAAACACTATAATTATTCCACCATCATGATTTAAGTTTAAAATTATTAAAATAAACTACTCATAATTCCAACTCAAACTACAAGGTGAAATTGAAAAAAAAGGGCATGGTAAAAAGAGTTCACAATGTTTACATGGTGTACAAAGTGTGTAACCCAACACTGGTTCCAACCCAGGTACCTCATACCCAATAGACATGTAAACATCTGAATCACAAATCGTGTACTAACCATACACAGCCTATACACCACATGAGCTTGCATTCCATGTACCTTTCCATTTACCCATCACACGGGGTGTGTACAAGCACTTTATAGATCCACTATCCACGTACCTCACATGGGTTCTGACTAGGTACCCAACATAGCCATGTGTCCCCGACACACCCTAAGTCACCAATAGTTGGAATGTACTCAAAATTACATGGATTGTATTAAAATAACCCCATATTTCATGAATAGGAATAAAATGTGAGATGCGTTATAGGAACAAAACACGATGTATATAGGTGTTCTTGAATAGAAAACTATCAGAATAGCCAAAGACATGTGTTTCTCCCTGGTTAAGTATATATCGAAAAAATAGGGGACACCAGAAGGCTATAAATGGATTTAAAAATATCAAAGGAAACACTCTTTAGGGTTTTATAGTGAAAAATTAAAATTGTTCAACCTCTGGTTGGAAACCACTAATGCTTTACAATAAATCCATCATCCATAGTTTCTACAATCCAATATGGGCATCTAATGAACCCCTTTCAGTTCCTACTCCCTCCCACTCTACCTATATCATCCACACAAAGGGAATTACTATGGGGTGTAAATGGTATCCCAAATATCTGAATGCTCAAAATAAAATCAAAAAAGAAAAATGGGAGAAAAATAAAAATAATGATGAAAAATAAATGGGTACCAGCCTGGCGTCGACGCTTGACAAAATTTTATGGGACACCTAAGAAATACCCCCCATTTTATACTCACAAATATAGATAGAATCTCAATAAAATTCATAGTTTGAAATATATTGTAGGATAGAAACAAAAAAATTAATATATATTTAATGAAATATTAAGTATACAGTAAATATTAGAATGGATCGTATTTATACAAAACTCTTATCCTCGGATAAACACCCAATTCCAGATCCAAAAAATTTGTTGGAAAATTTATACATGGTCACATTATATGTAATTTAATATCATTCCATTGAACACATCTAGGTAAAAAATTTCAATTATCCCATGATTTCAACAACATGTGACAAAACTTTTCTTCACAAAATCCCCACAAAAAAAACACTTCTCGGCCCCAAGAATCCATTATTAGAATCTAGAATCTATTATCTCTCCCAAAGAACTAGAATAGATGAGGCTATCATGAAAAATAAATGACTATTCATATAATATCCTCAGTTCCCTCTAAATACAGTGGACAATTAATTCAATAGAACTAACTCTCCCCAACACAGAAGTGACATTATCGTCTTATTGTTACTAAAATGCCAATAAACACAGCCCATAGAGTTTAAACCATTGAATTTAATGGATAGATGTGTCCAAATTGATCAGACATGATCCCCAATAAGAAAAATTTCTGCTCATTCATACCCTTATAAGACCAAAATCCTCCACACTCAATAAACCGCATAAAACATGGTTAATGACCACTAACAACCATTGGTTCACTCCCTACCACATATATTTCTTTAAACCACTCTCAAAAACTCAAAATGACTCACGATCACATTTTCCAAGACCTAACATAACATGTTTAACATGCCTAAAACTATTAACTATGTTTCTCACATAGGTTTTTCCAAATAGAATGGGGCACCTTAGACACTCCTACTAAATATTCATGCAACTCAATGATTATATGATCAACCACATGACCATCCGAAAATTTTACATCAATCCAAATCCATAAGAATATAATCATGATTCGACTATGCTACCCAATGTGTAGCCAAAATGGGTAGGGATGGGGATCCAACCCAACCATATCTCTAAATGCATCCCCAAGATAGAGAGAAATCCAAGTGAACCACTTCTCAATCACCTATAATACTCAGACTAGTGTAGATCATGGTGATTGAATACCTCAACATCCACAACAAGGAAGAACAACCATGCCCACCCAATCCATCATTGATAATTGAAAATTGAGCCCCACTACATGACTCCAAATAAGAAATGTGGAAATAAAAATTCCCTCCCAAGGACCAACAACACGGGAATTCATATAACCACTACATTAGGTAAATGAAGACGAATTCAAAGACCCCTAAGGCATCATTTCCCTCATTGAACCACTAATAGGGAACTCATAGACCACACCAACCCACATGTATTTTCATGAATCCATTGATAAAAGAATATATATCCATAATCATTGAACATCCATTCACATGATCGACATGACCTTTCTTCAAAAGACACTATATATACATTTGTTTAGGTAGAGTAGAGTTAAACTAAGTAATTAAATGTGAAAATGTCTTAAGTGAGATTATTGGCACTTTAAACCACTGAACCTCTATCATCTACCAAAACACGATAGAAGAGAATAATTTATATGAATACATAATTACTAAACTTATTCAAGAACACAAGACTCTACCAATGGGCCAATATCCAGAATCATAGATAAAGTATAAATCCAAAAAACTCAAGCGCCTCACACTTGGTGAAATCATTAAATTGTAAAAACAAAATCCATGAACATTAATACCATACCCTAGAATAATTTAATTCATATCATCAAAGGTTCTCAAGATACAATAGTCTAATATCCATCAAAGGATCTCTCCCTTTCCTAGACCAAATTTCTAAAAACACTCTAAATCATATAAACATATATCTTTGGTTCCATTTTTTCATGAGCCATCCTAGGTCGACCTAAGATGTCCCTCGATCTAGCTCATGACAAGGGCTCAAGCACACCTACCCAAATTCATGATGTTACTTACCAATGGAGGTGGTCAAAAAGATGTTGTTGGGAGACTATAACCTCTGATCAATGGGTGTTAACAATGGAAAATAATGAAGCTCACACACATGAGTAAACATCAGAGCATGCAAAAACGATGGATGAAACATAACCATGTTATAATAAATGAAATTTGGCATACAGTAATTAGGACTCATAATCATACCAAACATACATAAAATAATCTTCCATTGGGAGGAATATATATCAATATAAAATATCAAAAAATAAAATAGAACATTCTCTTTTTCCATATTTTTCTTTAAACTATATACCCGGTCTCCATGACGTTCGAGATGTACCAACACGATCATGAGACTACATATGAGAGACTCTTCTCTATCATGAAATATTAGGCCCCAACCCCATGAAATGTACAACTTTTTCTCTAAACTAAAATTAGATATCTATTATAAATTTACAAAAATGTGCACATACAATGGCATGAAATAAATATTAGTTGGCCACCCCAATGGCGAACCTATAATTTGCCATCCAGATAAGTGAATGCACATGTGATATAAGATTCCTCGACGAAGACTAATAAAACATGGAATAAAGATAAACCACTAATTAACATAAATGATGAAAAAAATGACAACTACTAGTTCTATCCTAACACTCCATGTAAAACTAATCCCTCTCTTTCCCACACTATAGGATTTATAACCCATGGTTCACCCAAAAAAATGATAATTGGTGCATTCATCGTATCTAAATAGGAGGTCCAAGACATATAAATGAAAAAATAGGAATTATATACACTTTTGAATAATAATAGGCATCCACAAGATCCATGTGCGTCTACTAAGATATTTTACTTATTTATATTGATTGTATATAGTGACAAAAACTTCGAATTTATCTCATATTGATAACTCCTCATTACTAAAAAACATGCAGAACAATTAGGGAACCAACTATAGACCTAATATTAAGTGGGATCCATAGGGAACCAAGATGCTTAAAGAATCCATTTTTAATGAGCACCACGACATCCATGGTAAACGAAAATCACTCCATGATCTACTCAACACATCACATGCCTAATGACACTCTATCTAGGGTGGATACTCAACTAGATCAGGTTTTCACTGATCAGGATCAACCATTATCTCCCTAAAATCATATAACCAAATCCCACTAATGGATTAGATAAAAAATCAAATATATGTAACAATATCCAACACAAGATATCAAAAGGGGGTACTCCTCACATCATTTTCTTCAGTTTAAACTGCCTCAAATGTTGTGGAAAATAACCGACCAAATATGGAATGATCAGACCTCAGACCCATCAACCATACAACTAATATTGTAGTTCCAATCAATCCATAGTCAGAAAATAATTGGACATTGTTCCCAAAACTATAGATCTCAACATATAACCAAAATCCACCAATAGTACTCAAAGAACCACCACAAAGGCTAAACAGAATATCCCCCCAACCACAAACCCCAATATCACATAAAAAAATAAACCCCAACTCCCATGATCTTTTTCTAATCCCATATAAAGGTGTATAAATATACTAAATCAAACAACAAGAGTAGGAAACCCTACGAGGGGTTCTCCTTGATCATCTAAAATTATGGGCCACAAAAAGTATAAAAACATCCTAAACTGAACCTGGTGTCCTATAAATGATCTTATAGCTACAAATTGACAATATTTTCATCAAAAAGCATAGTCCCTCCAATATATGAATTGAAAAAAATTCTCAGGACTACCACAAGAAAATGATACCCTTCTAAGGGATCCCCATCCAATATAAACCATTCCACGTAGAGTTCTCAACAATTAGAAACATAAATGATCACTAAATCAACAACCATCCCACTGAATCATCCCCACGATTTCCTTACACACATCCAAATATCTTTGTGACACATGGTAGTAACTGCCATCCAATGATATTTTCATATCCTGAAGGAACCAATAACTCTAGTCCTTAAAAACATGATCTAAAACCAATTTTATAAAACCTTGAGAAACAGATCCCATCATGTAATGGCCCAGACCCCACCGGCCCATTCCTTTGTTAAAAAGAAGGTCAAGAAGTGTTCTGGAGGTTAAAATGGTCTTTTCCCATGCTTTCCATAATTTTGATACTACACGCCGTGTAGTTTGAGTACACGCTGTGTACCCCCTTTTTGGGTATACCCCGTGTTGTAGGTCGTGTCTTCGCCGTGTGAAGTAAATGAGTGCACATCGTGTAGTTTAACTACATGTAGTGTACCACCTTGCTGGGTATACCCCGTGTTGAAGGTCGTGTCCTAGCTGTGTGAAATAATGGGTGCACGTCGTGTGTCCAGTACTACACGCCGAGTAGTCCCTCCCCCACGTGCGCATTACCAGTCAACGGACATGTGCCGTGTTGGAGCTGTTTCCTTGCCGTCTGCAATAAATGGGTACACACCACGTGTCCATCCTACATGCTGTGTAGTCCCTCCCTAAGTATGAATTACCCACAAACCATGTGTTGACCAGTCAACGGCCGCAGAGACATGTTGGAAGTCATGTGGAGACCGTGTGAAACAACCGAGTACACGCCGTGTACCATAAAGTACACGCCGTGTACTTTTTATTTTCTCGCCTATAAAAGTAGGGGTCCCCTCTTCCTTTTCAACTCACTCTTCTCCTCCCCTTTCCTCTGAGCAGAGTTCTTCCAAGAGACTCAAAGGCTCTTTCTTCCATAACTTCTTCGTCTGAGCTCTGATTTACGATTCGTCAGCGGCCACGGGATCCTAACGACGAGGCGAAACATCCGATCTTGGATCTTTTGTCTTTCCTTCTGCATTTCCTTTCCGACTTCCACCCAAGGATATTTTTCCGGGACTCGATGGAAGTGACGGACGCTGAAGAACGTCTTCTAAAGTTGATCCGGGGGAGCGCTGTGATCAGAACCTATTGAGGTAGGGATCTTACCTTTGTCTCTCTAATTTTTGCATCAGGTGGGGTGGGTATCCTCTTTTTTTAATGAGAAATAGTTAAACCATTAAATAAATATAATAACTAGTTAAAGAACGAGGATGGGAAAGGTGTTATGTTTATATTTTTTATCCTATTGATATGTTGTGAATTGAATAGGCTTATGCCCACTGGAAACCATGGTCATTGGGGGCCTTTCCTTGCACAATTAAATTTTGCCCTATCTTTCTAGACAGTTTTTGTGGATGGAACTTTGTTAAATGTGGAATATTGGATAATCACGTAAAGTTGGATGATTTAAAATCTGGAACCCTTGTGTGATCACCTCGGTTGAACAATATGGAATAATGAACATGTGGGTGTTGGCTTAGATACGTGGCATGTGATGGGGGAGTTTTTGTGGGTTGTTATGGATCGGGTGAGCAGCGGGGATGCCGGTGGTTTGGTTGTGGTTATGGTGGTTAGTAGCGGGTCCGTAGGGATGGGTTTGAATGTGAACGAACTTTGGGTTGTGAATAATAAATAAAAAGTGGAAGAGTTAATGAATGGTGGGTCATGGTAATAGAACAGGAATAATAATAAATGGGTTGGTTGGTTGATAAGAAGGACCTGGTTGTGTTGCTTGTGTTTTTCTAACTTGATTTGTGGATGGAAGAAATTTTTTTACGAACGATTGATATGGTTGGTTGTGGATGGTTTCCCAGTAGTTAAGGAACTAATAAGATGATTCTGTTGAAACATGAAAACCTAAATTGGGTTGGGGTTGTTTGTTGTATGCATGCTTCGTAGTAGCAGTGTTGAGGCACATGCTCAGCTATCTGATTAGAAGCCAAAGGTTGGGTAGAGTGTTTGGTATATATATATATATATATATATATATATATATCTGTATCTTTGTGTTTTATCGCACCCCACCCATGTTGAGAACATAGTGCCGAACACTCCCATTTCAGGGGATATGGTGTTTTCCCCTTAGTTACTAGATCCTTCCTGCTCATTCTTCCCTATGATGTGATGTCTTGATGCGAAATTACACCTAAGACTCTTCGGGTAGGTTTCGATTGTCGTGGTTTTTTCCCAAGACTCTTCGGGCAGGTTCTACAATTTCCCAAGAACCTTTGGGATGAGGCACAAGTGTGTGCGGACGGGATATGCGGTTGTGAGGCCCAGGTGTGTGTAGGCGGGGATACATGGTTGTGAGGCCAAGGTGTGTGCGGGTGGGGATACATGGTTGTGAGGCCCAGGTGTGTGCGGGCATGATACATGGTTGTGAGGCCCATGTGTGTCCGGGCGGGATATGTGGTTGTGAGGCCCAGGTGTGTGTGGGCGGGGAGAGTGTGGCAGCGTCAAGACATTCTATGTTAGGAGGAGCAGCTAACTAAAGGGAAATGGTTCGGGGTACCCAATACTCTTGTTCCTATATACTAATACATGTTTTGATTGTGTTTTTGGTGAGTGTGGCTGGTGAGGCTCGGTGGATAGAATTCCTTGCTAGGTTTCTTCTATTGTTCTCACAGGACATTAGGATGTCTCCCCACTTGTGAACGAGTGATTTAGGTTTCCCTACTGAGTATACTTGTATGATCACCCTACATTTACTTTCAGATTTCCCGGAGGACTACCAGGGCCGTGCGGGACCCTACTAGTCAGACAGTTGGAGTTGTTGCAGTTGTTGTACTCTTGTTTCCTTTGGTATTGTACTTTGAGCTTTCTTGTACTTGTACCATGTTATAAAATTGTTTAAATATGCATGTGGGATTGGTTTGGGTTTATTTCTATACACTTGTTCTTTTCTTTTTTGGGTGGTTGACATGTCCTATTTCCCGATCCTAAATAATAAAAAAGGTAATGCCTCCCATATTTGTGAAAACTCATACCCTTGGTGCTAGTTGCCACCTCGGGGCCTACTGGAGGCGGGGCTCAGGGGTCATTATCTCCCATTCACCATTGCCAACTCAGAAGGGGCATCTTTGGTGGGAGGGGTCGTGACAGAATGGTATCAGAGGCTGATGGTTGAGATATTGGATGAGGTCTAGAGTTATGCATAGTGAGGATTTCATGGGATGGTAGGGAAACAATGTTAGTTAATCTTGGTGTGTGACATTGGCCAGGGAAGACCAGCTAGGAAATGAGATTTTAGGGTCCCCCGTGATCCAATGCAAGGACTTTGAGCCTACCAAACGACCAAGTGAGACTACATTGATTGCATGGTAGAGACCCTAGGGAAGGAACATGCATCACCATGATTGTGTTTTACATGATTTGGGTGTTTTGGGAAAGAAATTGAAATAAAATGATAAAATAAAAACCTTGAGAAATTTTCATACTACTTGGGGTTAGGTGTTCTTTGTTTACCGTATAGATATGGCACCTGAAGGTTTTCCTCGGGTGGCTCAGACGGCCGAGGCCCAGAAGATTCAAGCGGTCGATAAGTTGAGGATTGACCTAGAGGAGGAAGATAGCCAGTGGCAGAAGACTCTCCGTTCATTCCAGTGGAAGACCATCATGAAGTAGGAGGGTAGTACTTTTGATACGGAGATGGAGGGGTGTCTTGAAAACCTAGGGATTACTTTTACTTTGATCCATGCTCTGAGGGATTACTGGGTTCCCCAAGCAGTAAGTCAGCTGAGAGGTGTGGTGTGACAGTGGTGGATGCTCTACCTCGGAGAGAGTATAGAGGCAGAGGTTCCATGGGATGAATTTGAGAAGGAATTCTGAGAGGAATTCCTTTCTTCCATGATCAAGGTGGAGAAGCGGCAGGAGATACTCTCCCTTCAACAGGGGAGTATGTCAGTACGAGTGTTGGGGATCATGTTCAAGGATCTTTTGCGCTTTGCTCTGGATCTCTTTCCAGATGAGGAGTCTTGAGCGAGACGTTTGGAGGAGGCACTTTTTCCTTCGCTCCAGTATGTTGTCACCCCCTTCACCATTCCGACGTACCTGTCGGTACAGAAGAAGGCAGAGGTTGTAGAGAGGATGCACTCGCTGGGAGGTGCACCCTGAGAGGGGATCTAGCCGGGCTCGTCGAAGGGGAAGGTAGTCAGCAGCAGGTCTCCTGCGACGGGACCTTCCAGGTTCAGACAAGTGGGGAGCAGGCCACACTAGTTCCAGTTCAGATCTTCGGGTCCTCGTCCCTTTTTCACGAGCCCGAGACCAAAGTGTTTTTCTTGTGGAGGTTTCGGGCACATTCAGAGTCGGTGCCCGACCCGAGCTCAGTATAGTGGAGGTGGGCAGGTTTAGCGCCCACCTCAGCAACACCAGTTTCCAACGAGGCACTTCCAGTAGCAACGGGACCATGCTCCTCCAAGGGTAGACTTTGCGGGAGGAGGCCGACCTCAGGGTTCTCCTGAGGGACCTCGACCAGGGCATGGTTGGGGAGGTGGACGACATTAGAGAGGCAGAGGATCTGGGTGTGGACAGTTACACAGAGCAGAGTTGGCAGCTTCGGCAGGAACAGAGGTAGTGCGAGGTATGATTTGTTTGTTCAGCACTCTCATTTCTGCTTTGTTACACCTGGTCTAGCCCATGATTTGGGACTAGATGTAGAGAGATGTTCCGTACCACTGGTGCTGAATACACCAATTAGAGGCTAGACCAGTGTATATTGTGTTTGTCGGGGATTTGGGCGCACGTTGGGACCACATCAATCTAGTGGGGACCTTCTTCTGTTACAGATGCAACCATACAATGTCATCCTAGGCATCGACTAGTTGTTTTCGGTTAGTTCCGTTATCGACTACTTCCATATAAGAGTCATGTTCAACGATGTGGATGGGAAGCACATATCTTTTGTTGGCGATAGTAGCTATCAGGTGAGAAGCCGGTGTGTAGAGCCTCTCCTTTCTTTGTTAGATGGGTTATCAGTGGTTCCAGCGGATACAGAGATGATGGATGTCCCAGAGGTTGTAGGGGAGTTCCTCGATGTTTTTCCTGAGGAGGTTATGACTCTGACCCCCCCCCCCCCAACGTGACGTTGAGTTCGGGATAGACTTACAGCCTGGTGCCCGTCCGATTTCGATGTTCCCTTATCATATGGCACCTTCGGAGTTGTGGGAGTAGCGGATTCAGATTGACGATCTGATGTAAAAGGGTTATGTTCGACCCAACGTATCTCCATGGGGTGCTCCAGTTTTGTTCATGAAGAAGGCAGGTGGTGGTCTCAGACTATTCATATACTACCGAAGATTGAACCAGGTAACGGTCAAGAACAGTTACCCCCTTCCAAGGATAGACGATCTCTTCGACCAACTAAGGGGAGCAGGTTGGTTTTCCAAGATTGATCTACAATCTGGATATCATCAATTGAGGGTAATGGATAGTGACATCTCGAAGATGGCTTTCAGGTGCAGGTATGGGCACTTCAAGTTTGTAGTGATGTCATTTGGAGTGAAGAATGCACTGGCTGTGTTCATGGGACTTATGAACTTCGTCTTCCGAGAGTTTCTATACTGGTGCGTCGTTGTGTTTATCGATGACATCCTGATCTACTCAAGATCAGAGGAGGAGCACGTTGAGCATCTCAGGGCAGTCTTGGAAGTCCTTCGACACCACCATCTTTACGGGAAATTATTGAAGTTTATGTTCTTGACAAAAGATGTAAACTTCATTAGGAATGTATTGTCTCAAGATGGAGTGTCAGTGGACCCAACTATGGTGGAGGCAGTTGATTCTTGGGAAGCACACAAGAGCGTGGCAGAAGTTCATAGTTTCCTAGGATTAGCTGGTTACTATCGGAGGTTCGTTTTGGGCTTCTCTGGAGTTTCTGCTCCATTGACAACTTTGACTAGGAAGAACCAGGTCTTCCTATGGAGTGAGCAGTGCCAGAAAGATTTCGACTACCTGAAGGAGAAGTTGGTCAGTGCTCTCGTACTCAGGTTTCCAGAGGAAGGGTTATTGTATGAGGTGTTTTGTGATGCTTCTGGACTTGGTCTGTGGTGCGTACTGATGCATAAGAAGGGAGTGATCTGTTATGGGTCTATGAAGTTACGCCCTCACGAGCATAAATATGCCACCCATGACCTAGAGATTTCACCAGTAGTGTTCGCACTGGTGTTTTGGTGACATTACCTATTTGGGGAGCTCTTTGTGGTCTTCTCATATCACAAGAGAATGCGTTATATATTCTCCCAGCATGACCTGAACATACGTCAGTGGATATGGGTCGAGTTTCTCCATGACTATGACTTTGAGATCTATTACAATGAAGGTAATTGCAACGTTTTGGCTGATACCCTATGCAGGAAGTCGCATCAGGAAGTGGTTCGGGAATCCGCTGATGCTTGGACGGTGATGGGAGAGTTGGCTGCCTTGCACTTAGATGCAAGTGTAGAAGGTGTTAGAGGATATTTGTTTCAGATGATGGTGCATTCCTCCTTGTTGCAGCAGGTGGAAGAGTCTCAGTGGGGGGACTCCGAGGTGGAAGTGATTCGGGATCGTGTCGATCAGGGGAATACACTAGAAGGATGGTCAGAGGACAGCTGACATCATATGCTTTTCCATGGAAGGTTGTGTGTCTCAGAGACAATGTGTGAGGGTGTTCTCTGTGAGTTCCATATCTCATCCTTGGCAGTACATCCAGGAGTTTCGAAAATGTACCGAGGCATGAGGGAACAGTTTTGGTGGCCCGAGGTGAAACGGGCAGTGGTGGAGTTTGTGGCTAAAGGCCTAGTGTGTCAGCAAGTGAAGGCTGAACACCGTGCTCCCAGTGGTTTGTTTCATCCTTTAGATGTCCCCAAGTGGAAGTGGGATGAAATCTCAATGGACTTCGTCACATGACTACCCAGATATCAGGGTGGTTACGATGGTATCTGGGTAGTGGTGGATTGACTAACGAAATCAGCTCACTTCTTAGCAATTAAGGAGTCAGGCCCAGTGAGTACCTTAGCACAGAGGTATGTAGACGAGGTTGTGTGGTTTCATGGGTCCCAAATACTATCGTCTCAGATCGGGATACTCGGTTTACCTCACGAGTCTGAAGGGGGTTACAACATGCTTTTGGGACCCAGCTACGCCTTAGCACTGCTTTCCACCCCCAGACCAATGGGCAGATAGAGCAGACTATCCAGATGTTGCAGAACATGCTGCGAGCATGCGTTATGGATTTCGAAGGATCATGGGGATGACACATGCCTTTAGTAGAGTTCTCCTACAACAACTACTTCCACTCTACTATTGGCATGGAACCGTTTGAGGCTTTGTTTGGCAGGCCATGTCGTTCACCCATTTTCTGGGCAGAGGTTGGTGAGACAGGTGCTCTTGGGCTAGAGGTAGTGTAGAGAACCACAGAGAAAGTCCATCTTGTACGTGAGAGGATGAAAGCAGCTTCGGACCGACATAAGTCTTATGCTGGTCGTCGGAGGAGGCCCTTGGATTTTGAGGTGGGAGATCATGTGTTCTTCAAGGTTTCCCCTCGACGGGGGCAGCGGAGGTTTGGGAAGGGGATAAAGCTCTCTCCTAGGTTCATCGAACCTTTTGTGGTGTTGAAGAAAGTTGGCGAGGTGGAATATCAGCTGGCCCTACCACCTCAGTTGGATAAGGTTCATGATGTATTCCACGTCTCCCAGCTTCTTCGGTACTTCCACGACGACTCTCACGTTATCGACTGGGGAGAGCTAGATATGGGAGATGATGCGACCTTTGAGGAAAAACCAGTCAGAGTCGAGGATCGTAAGGATAAGGTGCTCCGTGGACGAATCATTCTGTTGGTTCGTGTGTTGTGGAGGCATGGTGGCCTCGAGGAGAGAACTTGGGAGAAGGAGACCCAGATGCACACTTAGTATTCAGAGTTGTTTTGACTTTTGTTTTCATTCGTTCTTCTGAGATTTTTGTTTATGTTGTACTTTGTACCTTTAATATTAATGGAATGCTTGGCTAGTCAGTTGTGAGACGTTTTGTTTCCTTGTTACCTGGTAATGTCTGACATGTCCGGATGTGTGGGGAAAGGGAAAAAACAAACCCTTAATCGGGACACATTAATGAGGATGCGATTGAACCTGTGCGGGTGAGTTAGTGCCGCCTACAACGGATAATATCTCGATATAGGAGAAGGAATTTACCAAAAACTACATGTTCCGGCAGTGAGTTGGTTGTGTGGTGTTGGGGGTCGTATGAGTTGAAAAAATTCCTAATGTATTAAAGTGGGAAGACCCAATTCTTAATCGAGGCGCATTAATGAGGATGCGATTGGACCCATGTATGCGAGTCAGTGCTGCCTAAAGCGGATAATATCTCGACAAAGGAGAAGGAATTCCTAACACAAATTATTAGGGTTGTTGGTTCAGTTCCTGTTATAACGAGAACCCTAAGAGGTGTCTTGTTGGGTTTCCTCTAGGTTGTTTTTTTGAATTCTCGGGGACGAGAATGTTTTAAGAGGTATCTGATGAAATGGCCCGAACCTCTACGGCCCAATCCTTTGTCAAAAAGAAGGTCAATAAGTGTTCCGGTGGGTAAAATGTACTTTTCCCAAGCCTTCCAGAATTTCGAAACTACATGACGTGTAGTTTGAGTACACGCCTTGTACCCCCTTTCTGGGTATACCCTGTGTTGCAGGTCGTGTCCTCTCCTTGTGATGTAAATGAGTACACGGCATGTAGTGTAACTACATGTCGTGTATAACCTTGTCGGGTATACCCCGTGTTGATGGTTGTGTCCTTGCTGTGTGAAATAGTGGGTGCACGCCGTGTATCCAATACTACACGCCGAGTAGTCCCTCCCCCGCGTGCGTGTTACCAGTCAACGGTCGTATGCCGTGTTGGAGTCGTGTCCTTGACGTGTGCAATAAATGGGTACACGCCGTGTGTCCAAAATACATGTCGGGTAGTCCCTCCCCGCGTATGTGTTACCCTCAAACCGTGTGTTGACCAGTCAATGGTCGTGGATCCGTGTTGGAAGCCGCATGGAAACCGTGTGAAACAACCGAGTAAATTCCATGTTCAATAATATACATCCCATGTACTTTTTCTTTTCTCTCCTATAATAGGAGGGGTTCCCTCCTCCTTTTCAACTCACTCCTCTCCTCCCATTTCCTCTGATCAGTGTTCTCCCAAGAGACTCAAAGGATATTTCTTCCATAACTTCTTCATCTGAGCTCCGATTTACGATCCATCAGCGGCCACGAGATCGTAACAACGAGACAGAACATCCGAGCATGGATCTGTTGTCTCTCCTTCACCTGTTACTTTCCGACTTCCACCCAATGAGGTTTTTCCGAGACTCGACAGAAGTGACGGACACCGACGAACGTCTTCTAAAGTTAATCCGTGGGAGCGCTGTGATCAGAACCTGTTGAGGTAGGGATCTTACCTTCGTCTCTCTAATTTATGCATCATGCGGGGTGGGTATCCTATTGTTTTCATGAGAAACAGTTGAAACATTAAATAAAGATAATAACTGGTTAAAGAACGGTGATGGGAAACTTTTTATGTTTATCTTGTTTATCCTATTGATATGTTTTGAATTGAATAGGCTTATACCTACTAAAAACCATGGTCATTGGGGGCCTTTTCTTGCGCAATTAAATGTTCCCCTATCTTTCTAGAACATTTTTGTGGTGGAACTTTTTTAAATGTGGAATTTGGGATAATCATGTAAATTTGGCTGATTTAAAATCTAGAACCGTTGTGTGATCTCCCCGGTTGAGAAAAATGGAATAATGAACATGTGGGTGTTAGCTTGGATACATGGCATGTGATGTGGGTGTTTTGTGGGTTTTTGTGGATCGGGTGAGCAGCGGGGATGCGGTTGTCTTGGTTATGGTTATGTTGGTTGGCATCAGGGCTCTAGGGATGGGTTTAAATGTGAAAGATCTTTGGGTTGTGAATAATAAATAAAAAGTGGAAGAGTTAATGAATGGTGGTTCATGATAATGGAACGGGATTAATAATCAATGGGTTTGTTGGTTGATAATAAGGACCTGGTTGTGTTTCTTGCCTTTTCCTAACCTGATTTGTGGATGGCCGGAATATGTTTTACGAACTATTGATATGGTTGGTTGTGGATGGTTTCCCAGTAGTTAAGGAACTAATAAGCTAATTCTGTTGAATCATGAAAACCTAAATGGGGATGGGGTCGTTTGTTGTACGCATGCTTCGTAGTATCAGGGTCGAGGCACGTGCTCACTTATCTGATTAGAAGCCATAGGTTGGTATGATTTTTTGGTATATATATATATATATCGGTATATTTTTGTTTTATTTCACCCCACCCATGTTGAGCACTTAGTGTCGAACACTCCCATTTCATGGGAGAGGGTGTTTTCCCCTTAGTTACTAGATCCTTCCGGCTCCTTCTTCCCTAGGATGTGATGGCTTGAGGTGACCTTACACCAAAGACTCATCGGGTAGCTTTTGATTGCAGTGGTTTTATCCCAAGACTCTTCCGGCAGGTTCTACTGTTTCCCAAGAATATTCAGGATGAGGCCCAGGTGTGTGAGGGCGGTATATGTGGTTGTGAGGCCCTGGTGTGTGCGGGCGAGGATACGCGGTTGTGCGGCCCAGGTGTGTGAGGGCGGGGATATGCGGTTGTGTGGCCCAGGTGTGTGCGGGCGGGGATATGTGGTTGTGAGTCCCAGGTGTGTGAGGGTGGGCTATGTGGTTGTGAGGCCCAGGTGTGTGCGGGTAGGATATGTGGTTAAGGGGCCCAGGTGTGTGTGGGCGGGGAGAGTGTGGCAGCGTCAGGACGTTCGCCATTAGGAAGAGAAGCTAACTAAAGGGCAATGGTGCGGGGTACCCAATACTCTTATTCCTATATACTACTACCTGTTTTGATTGTGTTTTTTGGTGGGTGTGGCTGGTGAGGTTGGGTGGATATAATTCGTTTCTAGGTTTCTTATGTTGTTCTCATGGGACATTAGGATGTCTCCCCACATGTGCATGAGAGCTTTAGGTTTCCCTACTGAGTATACTTGTATACTCACCCTACATTTACTTTCAGGTTTCCAGGAGGACTACCAGGGCCATGCGGGACCCTACTAGTCAGACAGTTGGAGTTGTTGCAGTTGTTGTACTCTTGTTTCCTTTGGTATTGTACTTTTAGATTTCCTGTACTTGTACCTTGTTATAAAATTGTTTAAACATTCATGTGGGATTGGTTTGGGTTTATTTCTATACACTTGTTATTTTCCTTTTTGGGTGGTTGACTTGTCCTATTTCCCGATCCTAAATAATAAAAAGGTTAATGCCTCCCATATTTGTTAAAACTCATACCCGTGGTGCTAGTCGCCACCTCGGGGCCTACTGGAGGCGGGACTCAGGGGTCATTATCTCCCTTTCACCATTTCCAACTCAGGTGGGGCATCTTTGGTGGGAGGGGGTCGTGACACATCATGTTGGGAAAAACTAATATCTCCAGAGAGATAAATAACGACCCTATATTTTTGAACCCATCTATATAACCTCATATAGATCCCCATTACACACTCGGTCTCGGAAAATCACTATAGTCACAACCCACACCAAGGCAGCTTAGCTTACAACCCATCCCTATGAATAATTTGAAACCAAAATTCAAAAAATCCACTTATAAATTATTAAACATTCAAAAAAAACTTGTAGTAGTCCACTAAATTCTGAAATAATTTCGCCATAATACATTATATGGAATAACTCTGATAATTGACCACTAACAAGTCCAATTTCGACTCTATGGTTAAAATAGGCAAAACGAGGCATGGATGGAAAATTAAATAGTGTGAACCTACTATAAGTTTAATGTACACTCAAAGGCCCTCCTCAGTAGTGTGCCGAATGAAACTCGTCTGGTAGTTTCCAAATTTCTATATTGTGTGCCTTTGGTACATGGTGTGTATCCCCACATGGGAACCGTTCTATGTACCTCATCCCCACTCAGCATGTACATCTATAAACAACATGGCACATACTACCCATACATGGTGTGTACCCCACATGGGGTGCCCATCTTTCTACCTAGACATGTACCTCCCACAGGGGGTCTGGACAAGCACAGAATAGGGTTGCAAGCTGTGTACCTCATACAAGGTCTGTCTGTGAACCCTACAAGGCCCTATTCCCCCAACACACCCCAAGTTGCAACTACATGACATGTTCCCCCAGGTAGATGAAATTTAGTCCCAAAACCACATATACATAAAATAAGAAGAACACTTGATAAGTTATCTTTATACTAATTGTTGTGTACAAGGGTATTCCTGAATATAAAACACTCCAAAGAGCTTGAAACCCTAGTTTATCCCTGATTAAATTAAATTGACCCCATATGGGTCCCCAAAAACCCATAAAAGACATTAAAATCTTAATAAACAATAATATGTTTATTGAGGGTGAAAAAGTAGGCCTAACTACAGTGGTGAATGACTTCCACTTCATGAAGAATATGCTACCCATAGCCATCACACTTTAATCAATGCCTTTGACGAACCCCCTAAAAAACCTCATCTATATCTCTCGTATCTCCCTATTCCACTCACTATCTATCTATCCCTCCCAAGCCCATGAAAGGAGGCCCCTTTGGTTGTTCATGGGAAGAAAAAGGGGTGATAGGGTAAAACAAAAGAGAAAAACAAAAATTCAATAAAAATAAATGTAATGAAAAAATAGAATGTGGTCTGGGATTATCCCCTGATCCCAATGAAAAATTATGCCTTTCCAAAGAAAAAAACCATATTATGTACTATATCATTAAGATAAAACATCAATACCATTCTCTATTTGAACATTATAAATGAATTAACCATTAGAAACAAAGTATTATTTAATTTATTGAATATTAAATATTCCATGAAATTTTGAATGACTCATATTTCCACCAAACACATATCCTTGGATAACTATACAATTCCAGGACCAGTAGAGTGGTAAGAAAAACTATTTTACATCATATTACATGGGAATTTACCATTCTTCCATAAACATCTCTAGGAACAAAAAGTTCAAATATACCCAAGTTTCCACAACCTATGGAAACTCAAGTCATCCTAGAATTCCAATAAAATTCATTATTTTCTAAAAATTAACAATTGTAGATATCAAATAATTTTAAAGATTCAAATCCATTTTATAGGTATGAATCTATGAAATTTTAAAAAATTATCTTATTCGAAAACTAAATTTCCCAATTCCGCATTAACTTTTATTATTTTTTCATGTCTTCAATTCATTTGAGTAATAATAACTATATAAAAAAATAAATAAATCATAAAAAAAATTTCATTAGGGAATAATAAATTAATTTTCGTACATTATCATTACTATTAGAAGTAAAAATAAGGGTTCACCACATATCATAAGTTGTATCACCTTGGGAAATTCAATTAATCTATTCAGGTCCTATTGAAATATAGAGATCTAATAATTGATATACCTTTTATTAGATAATTCAATTAAATATTCAACTACCATATTGGATCCTTTTTCTCTTATATTGTTAAGTATCAGAGGATATAAAAACATTAAAAATTCATTTCGTAAACCTTTTTCATTTCATTCAGAAGTATAATCTATCTTAATTCTTCCACTGATTAGTGTATAGAGCTCTAGTTTCTATCATGAATACCAATTGGTCTCTTAGATCTTTTGTGTGAAAGAATAAATAGGGGTAAATAGTGTTATTTTAAATGTTTACCCAGACTAAACCCTTTTTAAGTAAGTTAAATTATTTTAGTCTATTTAAATAATATAACAAGTGGGAATTAAATGTAAATTATAGATAATGGCATGTAATATTTTATATAAGTTTAGGGTTAAAATGAAATTCCTCTTGTATAATGTACCAATTCCAAATGAATGATTGATAATTTATACTTATAGACTCTTCCTAGGGATCTAACAACCTTGTGAAAGAATGTAATACTTATTAAAAGGTTCTAAGTGATTTTTCTAAAATCTCCCTTAATACAAGGGCTTTACCATAACCTCATATCCATTAACCAATGATATCATAAATATGTATAAGTAGTTTAAAATTAGTCTCCCAGAAGTTAAAAAAACAAGAAATTATAATAAAAATATATGAGTAGTAGAAAGATTAATATAGTTTGACACACAATTACGATCTCCATTAAATGATAGACAATTTATTCATACAGTTAATAATTATTTATTTAAGGAGATGCTATAAAAATTACTTTAGTGGGATCGTTAATGTAGTAAAACACTAAAAAGGTTAATTGTTTATCATTTTTTATATTTTGTTATTTTATTGGAATCTTTCATTCTATCACAAGGTAATCATGAAATTTAGTTGTAGAGAAAAATAAAATAAAATATTTATTTAGTATTTTCTTTTAATATTATTTATTTATCTTTTTTCTTTATTATAGATGATACCGACATATCATGAATATATAAATAAAAAAAGAAAAATTCTAGCTATTTCAGTATCCCTATTTTAATAATCAATTAATAATAAACAAGTAAAATTGAACAATAATTTTCTTTATGAAAATAGGATATTGTTGTTATAGGCATACTTATTAGAAAATAAATGGCAGTTAAAATACTTTAATTATATGTGTTTTAAAATTTATAAACATATTTCTGAAAATAAGTATGTTCAAATATTCATAACCATTTTAGTTATTCAAAATCATCTCTATAATTATAAAACTTAAAAAAATCATTCAAATCCAAAAATAAAATTTGTTTTTATTCTATGAATAATCCTTTTAACCACATGAAAACCAAATTTAAAATTCTTAATATAAAATTTTTTCCCATATAAAGAATCATTAAAAAAATTATATATCATAGACAACAACATAAAATAAATTTTAAATAATTATTTATAATTATTCATCATATAGATTCAAGATAAAATAAAATCTTGGAAAATTGCTGATAAAAATAAAGGTAAACATTATAACTAGATGCACACATAAAAGAAAAATTATATAAATAGGTAAAGGCAATTTTTGACATTATTTTAATTCATAATATTCATATCCATTATAAAAAATCAATATATAGGAGTCATATCCTTAAAAATAATCAATACATAAAATTTATTTCCATTAGATATATTTGATATGTCGGAGTTGTTTCCAATAAGTAATTAAAAATAAAATATCCACTTCCTTCAAAAATAATAAAAACATATTATTATTTTTGATAGATAGAATTTATAAATGTCATTTTTTGAGATATAATATGTATGATTCATTTACATAACATTTGAAATTCCTTCATTGTAATATTTAAAATTAATTTACTTTTCCTTATTTAACTTTTACATCTATTGTAAAGGTACTATAATGCATAAGAGTAATTTAAATTTTAATATTTCCCACTTAATTTAATACTTTGGAGTAAAAGATTGGACATGGAATTCTCTTCGAACACTTATTGATATATAAGTAATGTTTAAATTATTTTTATAAGTCTCAATATTTAATATTTATTTAAAATATATGAGTTAATTTTCAATATAAAATAGTTATATCATTTGATTAATATCCAATATTTATGTATACCTTCCAGTCTACAGATCATACCTAAAGGTATTTACATCAAAAATTTCATAAACATAAATTATAAGTAAATAGAGAATAATAAATCCACTAAAGTAAAAAAAAAATTGAAAATTGGAAATTATAAATAATAAAGCATTATAGAGAAAAACTTGTGGTAATCAAGAAAATAAAATTTAAGTACCTTTGTGTTACTTTTTTGTATGTTACAAATATTTGGTCAAAATCTTGTTTTCTAATGTTTCATGTTTCATAACAAAAATGAGTCACTAAATAAGTTTAATAATGATTCCATAATGATATAAGAAACTTTACATAACAAGTGAGGTGACTATATTTTGATATTTATGTTTCTAACATCATGGAGATACTCATAATTCATGTTGAGTTTGTAAGGGTTTGTAAAAAGGGGGAGTCATCAAAGATTAATCTACACTGTTGGAGATGCAACAAGAAAAATATGAATTTTTGGTCATATAATTTTTTATCTTGGAAGTTATATTGTTTAGATAAAGGATGATTAGATATTCACATAATAACGAAAGTGATTTGTGTCCACCCAACATAGGCATATGAATTATCCAAAAGGATGAAGTTGTTGGATTGTTAGTTTGTATGATGTTTGATGTACACAATTATATTTTATGGTGGACAAAGTTTAATATTATGAAGTATACGAGGATGTTTTGTTATAATTTATTTTATATTGATTACATCAAACGAAGATCCATATATTTACTTTTCACCAGTTAGATTTTCATTACTCCAGTAAGAGGCAAGTTCATCCGTTCATTGGAGACTCAACTAAAAAGAATATCTGATGGAGAGAGCTAATAATTAATTGAGTTATAAAGAACATATAATTAAAAATTCCTTTAATTATCATTTTTATAGTGTTATATACATTTTTCTTGTAGTATTCTTGGATAAAACATTAAATTCTTATAGAAAGGTAAATGAACAGTGTTTAGTAGACATAATGAATGTTTATAAAGGTTCTAGAGAATGGAACATTCAACAGTCTACCAGAAATGTAAATGAGATATAGATAAGATCCAAAAACTAAAAGATAAATAAATCCACTAGGATTATGTTAGCTAGTTTGGTTTATTAGTTAAATATCTATTGTATGGATGCGCTTGAGATATTGTAATACGATGTAATCAGATATAGAATTCTATAATGTTGTATCAGATGGAGAATTGAAAATCAAGCCCTATATGATGTTTGAATAGATGTAGTTGGGATTGATGTAGATTTGAAAACTCGGCCAACATATCATGCAAGATGAATATATGTGATTTCATCAGATAGATGGTTCATGTGAAGATCACCATATAGAGATATTTTGAGTTTACCAAACTTTGTCTTTTGATTTAAGCATATCATGGAGTGGAAAATAAAAGTTCACAATGGATAAGATATTGTGAAGGAACTGGAAAAAAATCCCCAGGTAAAGGATTCATAACCCCATAGAGAAATTATTAATGAATACCTTGAATAATGTTTTTATGGAGTTATGAAGAGCTTTACATAAACATTGTGAACTATTTAATAGTGATGATGCTATGTTTTTCATTCAAATGATTTTATGTAGTTGAGTTTTATGGTTGTTCAATGAAATACATTGAAACAATGTTTTCATGAATATTTATGAATGTTATAGATTTGAGAGTCATCCAAATGAAGTTAGGATGATAAAAACTATGGGAAATTAATGTTTGAGTTATCAAGGGAAATTATTTCTAAGCCCATGCTTCTCTATATAGGTGTACCTATATAAGGGGGTGAAATCACCATATGAATGATATCTAGTAATGATTTTAAGAGAGGCATAATGATGATATTTTTAAATGTGTAGTGTGAATTTCCCTTAATGTAAACATTTTTTTTAATAAGTGGTATCGAATTTAGGTGAACTACACCGAGGAACCACATAGAAGAGTTCATAAAATCACCAGACAGTGTTTTACATAGGTGAAATGAATAAAAGCACAATTTTCTGAGTTAAAACCTATAAAATAATTCTGATGTAAATAAAGGCTCACCAGATTTAGTCATATCAGACATAAAGTTTACCTTATAGTTGAATTTTAGATAACGTTCTTGTTATATGTTTCCAAATATTTCTTATTTTTTTGTGGCTTAAAATATAATAAAAATATTTAACTAATGGGAGTCAACATAATTTATTTTCTTGAGGTAGATAGAGTCTACTGGTATTTTGATTAATTTTATTCACTTCTTATACTATTGTATTTCCATGGACTGGGAATATTCAACAAATCAAGGACATATTAACCAACATTGGGGGGGGGGGGAACAAGTCAATATTTTTTTTCTTACTTTAGATTCATATCATTGTATATGAGTAAGTCCTAGATATAAAATTAATAAGTATATATACTCAAAAAAGTTTTAGTATTAAATTTCATGAGTAAGGAAATTATTAAAGATTACCATTGATTTAACAACCACTTATCATTGGTTATACCATTCATAGGAACTTCATGTGGCATTAGAGCATCCATATTCCATATGTAATATCCTTAATTTTCCATTCCTGGATAATCCCAATTATTTCAATATAGTTATTGATAATTTAACTAAATCATTGTTTTCGGTAATCCTTAGAATATTATAATATTGTTAAGAAATTTATTGGGAACATTCAATAAATTTTTATTATAAAAAATATACTTTATAAGATAAAGATGATTTATCCCAATATGGATTATATAAATATAGCATTTCATCAAATTTTTTGAAAACTAATACATTCTAAAAGAATATTAAAGAAGAATTGAATTTTGATGCTAGGAAGAAGATACAAATTCATGAATCTTAACATGAGATAGTGGGACACTGTAAATTAGAATATAAGTAATTTATTAATGAAGAAAATGATAGAATTATGTCTCCTATATAAAAAAATTACAGGAAAGGAAATGGATAGTACAATAGAAAACTATCAATTAGATTACTAAAGTGTGATGGAATTAGAAAATTTTATATGGGTTTTCAAAAGAATAATTTTATCGATTACAATGATTATTCTATAGAAAATCTTTGTTGAAATAAATAGAAAAAAACTTCTAATAAAGATATGTAGTCCACCTGAAATTAGAAAAAAGAATATTATAATAAAACAAAGTATGGTGAGTAGGAATGTTGAGTACAAATATACTGATAACATCCTATCAGAAGTTAAAGGTTTATAGAATTTTAGAAAAATAATTGATTATGGGTCGTTATACAAGGATAACTCAAATAGTGAATAATAATAAAGTTAAGAAACATATATTGAATAGTATATAGAATCATAAATTTTGTCTAATTTTGAGAAAAACACAAAACTCAAGAAAGAAGATAGAAGATAAATGAATATTGTGAGAGTAACAATGAAGGAAATGAAAAAATTAAATAAAAAAGAAGTTCAGTATATTAAAGAGATTAAATTTCTCTAGATGAATGTTATTGAAAAAGGAAAGATGGTGAAAGATCTTGATAAAAACATGTTTATAGACAAGAAAATATATTTGAGTCTCTATCAATATTTCTTGATAATAAAAAGAATTTGAATAAGTTGAATGAAAATTTTAATAAATATTCATATATAAAAGAAAAAATATATCATGTTTCTGAAAGAACTCATCCTAAGGATCATGTTAAATCTATAGCCACAGAACATAAATGTTTATCTGATTATAATAACAATACAAGATTTTGAAACAACTATAGGAAATCACTGGTTGATAAATGATGTGAGATGCAAAAAATATCAATTAGTATTGAATATAAACTATAGAATAATTTTTTCCCATGACATGGAGAATTAGATAAATAAAATATTTATTGATCATAAATAAAAAAATCACAAGGGAAAACATATTTCTGTAGAATTAGATGTTCATTTGATATTATTACTGGTATTGTGTAATCAAGGAATAGATATATAATTTTTGGTATAATGTGCCCTTCCCGGGAAGAAGTAATGAATTTTGGGGTATATTAGAAGGAAAATAATTCATATATTACTAGAAGGAAAAAAAATTCATTATAAGTTAGAATGTTCCCCGCGAAAAAAATATTTGATTTCATGGAGGAAGTTTATTGATGGTTTGAAAAACCTAGAAACTGTGTTAAAGAATTTATTGTAACACTTATAGGGAAAGTTTATTTTGGTTGGAAATAAATGTAATCTTGGAGAAAAGAAAAAATTTTATAAATAATTTTCTATGATGATTACTCTAAAATATAACTAGAATAATATTCCATGGATTTTTTGTCATGTTCATTTTTTTCACGACCTGTCCCTCGAGACCCGTGTTGTGGCTACCTCAAGCCCACCTTCCATAGGCCAAGGGCTAGTGACAATCCCTGGAAAGGCATATCCCTTAAACTGGACGAAATTTCCTTTTTAACCTGTATAGACACACAGTCCAAGAACACAACAAGAAGCAACCACACATACGTGAATGCAATAAGATGCAACCACAAAGTAAACTCCTATAGAAAAAGAGTTTGGAAAGTAAAAAATGAATAAGAATAAAAAACTAAATGTAAATGTACAAGTACGACTAAAAGTATAATACAACTGAAAGAAGAAGTAAAATATCTATTGGGTCATCCTCCGATGTTCCTACCTGTATGGTAGGTACAGATCGCCTCCTTAGCACTCCACATCCGTTAATCGCCTTTGCATCACATCACGTTGAATGGTCCACCTCCGAGAACAATCTAGTCCTAGCTCCCCTAGCCTCGATCAATGATTTACATCATTTGGGCCAGACACAACAACGTGTGCCTGAATCCCATGAATGAGTGAGTATAAAAATATTTATTAGGAACCCCAAGACCCCTGTAAGTCTCCTAGAGTTCAACAAAAGAAAAACCACAAAGAAACACATCAACTCTACTTAGGTATATACCCATATATATAACTACGTTATCAATATATACGCATCTCATACATGATGGATGGACACCACATAGGTAACACCATGCAGGTAGAATTACCACACAGGTAACACCACGAAGATAACACCGCGAAGGTAACTCCAAAAAGTTATTGGTACCACATGGGTATTACTAAAAAGATAGTAGTACCACCTAGGTAACACCATGAAGATAATACCACAAAGGCAGAAGTACCTCACATTTAACACCACATAGATAGAATTACCACACAGGTAACACCACGAAGATTGATGTACCACATAGGTAACACCATGAAGATAGAGGTACCACACAGTTAACACCACGAAGATGATACCACAAAGGTAGAAGTACCACACAGGTAACATGATGAAGCTAGAAGTACCACACCGGTAACACCACCAAGGTAGAAGTACCACACTTGTAACATAACAAAGATAGAAGTACCACACAGGTAACACCGCAAAGATTGAAGTACCACACAAGTAACACCACGAAGGAAGAAGTACCACATAGGTAACACCATGAAGGTGGAAGTACCACATAGGTAACATCTGAAGGATTGAAGTACCACACAGGTAACACCGCAAAGGTAGAAGTACCACACAGGTATCACTGTGAAGATAAAAGTACCAAACATCTAACACCACTATGATTTAAGTACCCCATAGGTAACACCACAAATATTGAATCACCACACAGGTAACACCACAAAGGTAGAAGTACCGCACAGGTAAAAGACTAAACTCACAATTAGGTATAACATAAGAACATATGAAAAAATGAATTGTTGTAAACTAGATCATCTTATTCTATTAAGAAGATATGTTGCTGACCCACATAGAACCGATAGGTAAAAAAACCCCTGCTGACCCACATAGGATCGATAGGTAACTAACCCCCGCTGACCCACATAGGAATTGACCCACATAGCATCAGTATGAGTAGACCCACACAGGTTCGTTGACCACTAACCCACACATGATAGGTCCCACACAATATCAATAGATGTTGAACCATATAATATTGATGCTCTTTCTTCACCTTTCAATCTGCAAAAGGTTTCTTTGCACCTGGTGCCCTTGAGTTCCATAGAATCCAACTCCCGAGATATTGGTCATACCTCGACTACCACTACACTCCATAATGATTCAACCCAAAATAACTCCATGTTGTAAGGGTTCCAATGTAATAGGAGGCATGTCAATCAGACGCCTGGTCTGTGAGTTATAAGTATTTTAGCTCCGAAGTCCAGGTTGGATTCGGCTTCGATCTAACCTAGCCGTACTCCAACTTTCTCCAAATCTCATGTGGAGTATATCAAAAGGATCATCATTATCCAAAGATCCCAAATCTGCAAACAGTTTTTCAAAAAGATGTCTTATTCTCAAGATATGCCCCTTTAAGTGTTCCTGGATCTGGTTGGGCCCAGGTCCGGTCTGACCCAACCAGACCGAAATGGCCCGACACAGTCTAGGTTGGGCCTGGGTGGAGTCGTCTTGCTGGGAAGATGTCCGTTCTGACCCGTAAGAGGGGAGGTTGGCAAGGGCAACCCAACCAGAATAGGGCTGCTGATAAGGGGGATGACCTGCATGGGTGGCCCGACACACATGGGGCGATGGCCCAGTCCGGGGCAGCGGCCCGCTGGGGCGGCGACCTGAATGGGAAGTGGCCCAGTCTGAGGGTGAAAGGCCTCTCCGAGGGTAGAGGTACACTCTGAGGGTGTCGGCCTACTCCTTGAGTAGCATCTTGCTCCGAGAATGAGGACTCGGTCCGAGGGAGTGGCCTGGTATGAGGGCTAAGGCTCGGTGTAAAGGCGGCGGCCCGGTCCGTTGGCGGCGGCGCACTCCGAGGGTGGTCACCTGATTCGAGGGCGACAACCCACTTAGAGGGCGGCAGTCCAGTTCAGTCCGACATAGGTGGTGTAACCACCCGTTCACCCAGATTTTTGAAGAGCCAGGAGGCTGTTCAGTTGAAGAGGCGGCAGCCACATGGAACCTTCCATAGTTGGGTTCGGCCTCTGTTGTGGCTTCTTCCGCTGCTTCCATTCATCAGTGGCACGGTGGTCACACCACCTTCCTTCCCATGGCCGGCCATTGACCTGGCCAACTCCTTTGATTGATGGGTCAGACAAGCCAGGAACCTCCCCTTGTGGAGTGTATCGACTTTCTTGTGATCTTCTGAGGTAGAGAAAGGAAATCAATATAGCGGAGGGTTTGTAATGAGTTTGTTAGGCCCACACCCTCCACGTTAGCCCACAGTATGGATAATATTAAGGAAGGTCAATAAATAGCTATATTGAACACTATATTAACCCCACATGATTCCCCATAATAACCTCTTGCAACGAAGAATTAATCACTGGTCAACCTGTTAATAGGTTGACCCGCGTTCTTCATGTTATTCATGAACAGAGAAGAGTAAAATAATTTGAATGCATAAATGAATTATATGCCCTACCTAGAAAATACATCCTTTGAAGATGGTCAATGGAACCTCCTTCATCGTTGTCATTGGTTCGTGATTCGGTGGCGCTCATCACCGCTCGTTGGAACCGGTCTCATCATCCAGGTGGTTGGCGTCGTGGTACTTTTCCAGGGCTTCGTCGCTTGGTGAAGTCATGCCATCACCCCTCCCCGTGCTCCATATAAATTAGAGAGGATAAGAAGAGTGAAACTCTTGGGGAATTAATGTGGATCATTTAATTAATGAACTTCCTAAATTCCCAAAGTTGCAGTTACATGAAAAAAAGAGTTAAATAATTTAGTGTCTTGAAACGTCGCTGGTCCTGCCAGCGCCGTTCGTTTGTTTGGGGAAAGAAAGAAAATAAAATAACAAAACATGATATTTTATTAATCATTCAAAAGTCCAAAAAATAAAATTTTCACCCAACATACTATGGTCGAAGTTATGTATCCCTTAAGTGAATCTTGGTGTGGAATATTCAATAGAGCCCTCATATTTTTAATATGATCAACGATTCAAATGAAAGAAAACACCGCTCATGTGTTTACTGAATGTAATAAAAAAAATGTTCTAAAAATTATTAACATTCACCCTTGACCCGCATCGGTTGAGGTTAGGCTCTTCCTAAGTGAAACATGCCCAAACGAACCCAACGGTGCTATCAGATTTCCAATCCAAGATTCCATTTAAAAGTTATAGAATTTAAAATAAAATTATTTCCAGTTAATTATTTTATTTAATGCCAAAAACTAACATTCACTGGTGGCT
Organism: Viscum album; assembly: GCA_963277665.1. Taxonomy (NCBI): domain Eukaryota; kingdom Viridiplantae; phylum Streptophyta; class Magnoliopsida; order Santalales; family Viscaceae; genus Viscum; species Viscum album. The sequence continues at coordinate 281,076,449 of OY728151.1, read as the reverse complement.
TGCGCCGACCAATGTTAGTTTCTTCCTAAATAGAGAATACCCTCATGAGTTCAGCAGTGGTCTTAGATATTTCATCCGAGTTACTGTTCATGAGTTATAAGCATTTGAAAAATAAAATAATTTTATTTAATAATATTATTTATGGTTATTCCATTTTCATGTTTTCTCATAGTAGGCCCACAATAACTAAACTTATGTCGCACCTAAGGAAAACCCACCATTCTGAGTGCAATTTTAATCTCAGATTTCTGATCTAAGTAACCATTTATGTGTTATTCTAATTTTTCAAGAAAACTACTTACGCACACTAATTAATGCTTATAAAAACTTCGATGGATCATTCCCGGAACTCCGAACCTCAGAATAGTGCGTCGTCAGATTTCGTGGCCTAGAAATAATTCCATATAATTAAAAAAATTATAAAAAATTCATGGGACATTACATTCTTCCCACCATAGGGATTTAAGTCCTTGAAAGCCACAACACTGATTAAGGAAACAAATGGGGGTACAAATCATGGATCTGAGCCTCCCGCTCTCATGTTCTCTATTAGAGTTTCTTGTATTGCCAGTGGATGCACACAAGAGGTATCGACCACCCATGAAGGACTTACTCCTGTTGATCCTCAATCCCTATGGGAACCTCTGTAAAGGTCACCCAATAGTCTAAGTCCAGCTCACCATGGTCGATGACTTGAGAAGTGTGATGCATGTATCTCCTCAGCTGGGATATATAGAAGATGTTGTGCACTTACTCCAACCGTGGTGGAAGTTCCAAGAAGTATACCACCACACCAATCATCCGAAGTATCAGAAATAGCCCAATATACCTCGTTGATAACTTTCTTCTTGTCCGAAACTCCATAATCCTTCTTGTGGTGAGGCCCATAGGAATACATGGTCTCCCTCAACATCTCCTCCCGATGTGTCTTTGGAACCATGGTGTGACCTCTAAAGAAGATGATGTGCCTTCATGATTAGAAAATCCTTCAAGAGACCGTCCTGAGGATATATGAGCACGTCGGGTCGCGCAATCAACGTCCAAAGCTATGCCTCCTGAATTCACTGAGGAATTGGGGGAGTGACAGTCATAGACTAAAGGTAAGTTGTTCCACCTTTATGCATGAAGGATATCTAAAGCACGACTAGCTGTTCTGATGCCTCGCTCAGTAGTTATAGACCAAAGCTCTAGCTGAGTGAACCTTCTACCACAATCCCTTTCCTAGGAGTGTAGACTATCTCAAAGTTAAACTCCTGGAGGAAATATAGCCAACATCTCTGTCTCAACTTCTGAAAGCTCTGATGACACATCTCCGTCCACAGGAAAGGCTCCACCTTCATTATCATAGCTGACAAGGGTGTCGCTACCCAGGAGAAGTCGAGTTCAAAACTCTGATTGTACCCAGCCAAAGCAGAAGTCTCTCTCCCTTGGAGGAGGTAATCTTGGATACATTTTTTGAAAATATGTCCCCACACTCTGCCACTACTATTTGGAACTGAAACTTAAAAATCCTACTACCATGAGGGTAAGGCTGGTCGAGTCAAGAGAGATTAGCTGGACCCTCCTATGCATGAGTTTGTCCTGTACTACTTGGGTTTCCTATTTTTCTGACCAAAGAAAACCCCATTCCAATGTTGTAGATAAACCACATACTTTTTCCCAAATACATTCAATCTTATTATTAACTGTGGTTGTCCATTACATACCCAAACTAATTATGTAAGGCCTCAACGCTGCCACCAAAAGCTTCCAACTGAAACTCATGCCTCAAGGGTCACATAACACCATCAACATAAGTGTGATTATCGAGTCACCACCCAAAGGTACCTCTAGACATGAGGGTCAAGTCAAAAACTTAACTAGAAACTCCAGGTTTGGAACCATATTCATGGAAGGAAGGAATTATTGGTACCTATGTCTATTAATATCGAGTCTAGTAGTACACACATACCATTCATCAAATCATTCCTAGAGCCCTTAGGTCACACACCTGGACCATATGCAGATACTCCCTTCCCCCGTTCTCCAACTCCCTGAGCCTGGTGGGGACCACAAAGGGGGTGATTAGAACATGTTGAAATGTTCACCACCTCATGCACCTCTCCTAGTTCTTCTTCCATGTCTGTTGCCCTACAGATTCGTTTATCTTTATCACATCCTCTCCCTGAAACATTTTAAATGCCCAAGTCCCTGAGACTTGCATCTTTTTCTTGCTTTCCCACTGTTAATATTCACTAGATGTTTCCGCTTGTCCAATGAACATTCAACTGAAAAGGTTCTCTCTAGAACCCCAACATAGTTAGGAACACATAGAATAATAGTGATAACATGGATGTCCTTAAACACACACCTCTCAGAAGTCCGAGCCCCGAAGCAAAGATCGTATTGTATTTATAGAGTACCAGGAATGGTTGGTGTGCCTTGATGAATACTCATATACCGACATGCCATCCTGCCAAAGCTCTAAAAGCTCTATAGAACTCTCAACCACCTCCTCAAGCCAATCCTTAGCCGCCTATGTGTCGGGCACCCCTCGAAACCTATGGGGTATATGATGCTGAAACTCGTGTAAGGAACTAAGCTTAAATGTGTCCTCTACTGGTACCACATGTTGTAACTACTGTCCAACAGGTGGTGGTACTACTAGTACACCACCCGAAGGTGCCAACGTAGTAAGAGGTCCCTGCACTATAGCCTCATCACTCAGTGGGTCGTCATCATGTACTCTCTTGGGAAACCTGGGTGGATATGTTTTTGGTGGAATCCTAATATGGAACATATACGCCATGGTCAATTAGTTATTCCTAGTGAGTTGACTCCAAATAATTCAAAAGAAGAAATTTTCCAAAACACACGGAATGAGTTTTTTCGTGTGTTGAGTCTGAAATCAGAACTTAGGGCCCTGGTGTATGGATACGTCAACTGCTGAGCCAACACTGGACTCCCTAAACTTAAAACCACACCAATAACACTTAACACTATTGCCACATAGAAAAGATCAGAGTTCTAGTTCTTTGGTAGTATTGAACCTTCTTCTTATACCACTTTTTCACGACCCGTCCCTTGAGTCTCGTGTCGTGACTACCCCAAGTTCACCTTCCATAGGCCAGGGGATGGCCACTGTCACCAGAAATGTGCATCATTTAAATGGGAATGCATTAACTTTTATCCTGTATAGACACTCTATCCTATAACATAACAAGAAGCAACCACACAGACCAGAATGCAATAAGATACAACCATAAAATAAAATTATATTGAATAAGAGTGATGAAAGTAAAAAATCTATCAGAATACAATACCAACTATAAAAGTACAATTACGAATAGAAGTAAAATACAATTGAAAGAAGAAGGAAAAAACCTATTGGACCTTCCTCCACAGTTCCGACCTGTAGGGTAAGTACAAATCACCTATTCATCACTACACGTCTATCTATCTCCTCCATATCAAGTCACGCCGAATGGTCCCCCTCCGAGCATCATTGAATCCTAGATGCCTCAGCCTCGATCAACGTTGTATGTCGTCTACAGCAGACTCAATATGGTGTGGGTGAAGCCTATGTAGGGGTGAGTATAACAATACTCAGTAGGGACCTCATGACCATCATAGGGCTCCTGGAGTTCCAGAATGGAAAACCACAATGCAAGACATAAAATCTACTTAGGTATATGACAATACATATACCTAAGTTATCATTAAGATATACTCATCTCACACTTGAGTTAAGGACACCACATAGGTAACACCAAGAAAGTAGAAGTAACACACACGTAAAACCACGAAGATAACACCACGAAGGTAGAGGTACCAAACGGGTAGCACTACCAAGATAAAATTACCACCCATGTAACACCAAAAAGACAATACCACAAAGTAAGAAGTACATATTAGGTAACACCATGAAGATAGATGCACCACCCCGGTAACACCATGAAGATATATGTACCGCACAGGTAACACAACCCAGATAGAAGTAACACACAGGTAACACCACGATGACTATACCACAAAGGTAGAAGTACCACATAGGTAACACCATGAAGCTATAAGTACCACACAGGTAACTCCACGAAGGTAGAAGAACCACAAAAGTAACACCGTGAAGATATAAGTACCACATAGGTAACACCACAAATATTGGAGCACCACATAGGTAACACAACGAATGTAGAAGTACCACACAAGTAACACCGTGAAGATATAAGTACCACACAGGTAACACCAAAAATATTGAGGTATCATACAAGTAACACCACAAATGTCGTTTTAAAACATAGGTAACACTGAGAAGATATAATTACCACACATTTAACTCTACAAAGATAGAAGAACCCCACAGGTAACGCCACACTGATTGATGTACCACACAGGTAACACCATAAAGTTAGAAGTACCGCATAGGTAAAAGACATCACTCAAAATCAGGTATAACATAAGCATAGAAGTACATATGATTAGTCGTAAACTAGAAAATCTTATTCTGTTAAGGATAACTACTGTAGACCCATATAGGATCGATAGGTAACTAAACCCCACTAACCCACACAGGATCAATAGGAAACTATCCCTCGCTGACCCACATAGGATTGGACCCACACATGATCGGTATTCACTGACCCACATAGGATCGCTAAGTACTAACCCACATAGGTTCTGACCCACACATGATTGATAGATGCTGACAAACATAGGATTGATTTTCTTTCTTACCGTTTCAGCCAACCATAGTTTTCCTCGCACCCGGTGCACTCGAGTTCATTAGAATCAACCCCTCAAGATACTAGTTGTGCCTCTACCTCCACTAATCTACAAAAAGGTGTAATCCAAAGATCCACAATGTTGTAAGGGTTCCAATGCAATAGAAGGCCTGTTAATTAGATGCCCGATCTGTGCGTTATAATCGTTTTAGCTCCGAGGGCATGGTTGGATTCGTGTCAGATCCAACCCAGTTGTGCTCTAACATTCCTCAAATCTCATGTGGAGTATAACAATAAGACCGTCTCAATTCAAGGATCCCAACGTTGTATATGGTTCATCAAATGGACGTCTGATTCTCAAGATATACCCCTTTATGTGTTCTTGGGTCGGGTTGGGCCCGGGTCCGGTCTGACCTAGTCGGACCGACCCTACCCAACTCATTCTCGGCTAGGCCAAGGTGGACTCAAAACTCTGGGCTGATGTCTGGTCTGACCTACAATACGGGTGTCCTATAATGGTGGCCCAGCCTGAATAGGGCAGCCTGCAAGGGGGCGGCCCGGCTAGAAGTGGGAGACCCGAAAGGGGGCGGCCCGACAATCGTGGGATGGTGGCCTACTAAGGAAGAATCATATTACAAGGTGGTAGCTCATTGCTGTGGTATCTCAATTGGAGGTGGTCTTCATGGGAAGTAGCCCGCTCTGAGGGTGAAATCCCAGTTTGAGGGCGGCGGCCCGGTCTAAGGGCGGAAGACTGGTCCGAGGGCGGCGGCCCAGTCCGAGGGAAGCAGCCTACTCCGAGAGAGGGGGCCCAACAAGAGGGTGGAGGCCTAGCTCGAGGGCGGTGGCCAACTCTGAGGGCGGTGTCCGGGTTCGATCCGACGTGGGTGGTGTAACCCCTTTGTCCCCCAGATTTCCGAACTGCCTTGGGGCCGTTCAGTTGGCTGGGAAGCGGCACCACGTGGGCGCCACTCGGTTGTCGTGAAACCCATCAGAGGCGGGTTCAAGATCAGTCGCGGCTTCCATTCATCGATGGAAGGGCAGTCACACATCCTTGCTTCCCGTGGCCGGCCGTCGAGCCAGACCCCTCCGCTTTTTGTTGCGGTTAACGTTCCGCGACCCTCCTCTTGCGGTGTGCATCGTTGTGCTTGCGGTCATCCAAGGCATTGCAAAGAAAGCAAGATTGAATAGGGTTCTAGCAGGATTCTCCAGGACCACGCCCTCAATGTTAGATCACAATACGGAGGATATTAAGTGAGTTCAATAAATAGTTATATTGAACATAAGATTAAACCCACAAGACATCCTACAATAACCACTACAAAGACAAATGTATTGCAGGTCAAACCGTTGCTCGGTTGACCCACGTTCTTCATGTTATTCATGAATGAAGAAGAAGAAAAAAATTTGAATGAATAAATGAATTAAACCCCCCTACCTAGAAGAGACTTCCACTGAAGATGGTAGATAGAACCTCCTTCATGGTTATAATCAGTTCGTGGCTCAGTGGCAATCGTCACCACTCATTGAAACCAGTCTCGCACTCTTGGTGGTTGGTATTGTGGTACTTTGTCATGGCTTCGTCACTTGGTGAAGTTGTGCAAACACCCCTCCCCGTGCTCCATATAAATATTAGCGGAAGAGTGTGCAATGATGGGGAAATTATGGAGGTTCATTTAATAAATAAACCACCCAAATTCCCAATGGTGTGGTTACATGAAAATAAGAGTGAATCCATTTATTGGCATGACACAGTGCTGGTCCCACCAGTATTGTTCATCTGTTGGAGGAAAAAAGAAAATAAAATAACAAAACATGTTATTTTATTAATCATTCAAAAGTCCACTAAAATAACTTTTTCACCTGAGATACTGTGGCCAAATTTATGCTTCACTTAAGCAAATATCGGCATTTTTGATTCAACGGTGCCCCATATTTTTAATATAAGAAATGGTTCAAAAGTTATAAAACGTTGCTCACATATTTACTGAACGTACCTGAAAATAAATTTCGGAAAATTATTAACAGTCACCCTCGACCGTCGCTGGTTGAGGATAGGCTCTACTTAACTAAAAAACGCCCCAACAGACTTAACTATACTCTCATATTTCTATTATGAGTTACCATTTTATAGTTATGAATTTTACAATAAAATAATTGTCACTTAATTATTTTATTTATGACCAAAACTATGGTTCACTAGTTGCATATGCCGGCCAATGTTAGTATCTTACTAAAGAGAGAATACCCTAACATGTTAAGTGGTGGTATCATATTGTTAATCTGAGTTACCGTTCGTGAGTTATAAGCATTTGAAAAATAAAATAAAACAATTTAATTATTTTATTTACGGTTATTCCATTTTCAGGTATTCTCACAGGAGGCATGCGCTGAATAAACAGAAGTCGTGCCTAGGGTAAGGACACCATCTTGAGAGCAACGGTTCCCTTGTATTTCTAATCTGAGTATCCTTTTAAGAATTATTCCTCTTTTTCAAGAAAACTGCTTACGCGTGCTAATTAATGCTTATCAAAACATGGACAGAACATTCTGAGAACTCCGGGCCTTAGAATCGCACGCCGTAAGATATCGCGGTGTATAAATAATTCCATATAATTAAAAAAATTATACATAATTTCAGGGACATTACAGTTCCCCACATTTGATCAGTGACATGAAAATTTTGAAATTACATGAATAGAATTATGGAGGAGTTGTTACTAAAAAAAGGTCCTTAAATTTTATCTGAATTGGAATGGCTCTAATTGAAGCTCATAACTGATGTCAAATAATTTTTTATTTCATTATGGGCTTCAGAAGAACCAATTGACTGTTAGCCAACTTTGTGATAATGGTAATCATGTTATCTTTATAAAATATTATTGCATCATTGAATGCATGAATAATGGAAAAGTTATTATTATAGGATGAAGGACTAGTGATGATTTATTCCATTTTGGGGATCCTTGAAACTCTTCTCACTTCAGTGCTGAGGAAGAAAATTTTTTTTGGCACAATGAAATTAAGAATATTTCCCAAAATATGTACGATTAGAATTTAGATAGAAGATTCTATTAGATAATTAACATACTATAAAATGAAATATGATGATGTTTGTATAATTTTCATGATAGTATAGATGATTCATAAATGATAAAAGAATGTTAAATCACAATCAACAAGACCTCCTGATCTCATAATATTTTTATCTGTGTGATCCAATAAGGTAGGAATCAATGAAATTTAAAGTTTACTTTCTTTTATTTCATATTTCATGAATATAACCATAATAATTGTTACGAAACATAAATTAGAGTCAATATAATTTTTCAAAAAATTTATCAAGGGATATAGAGAGTGATCTGAGGGTATATATAATGAAGTTGTGGGATGATAAGTGAAGGGAGTACACAAGTAACTAATTGAGTCATATTCATAGAAAAATGAAATAAAACACCCATATAGTTATCCCAAAACTACTCAAATAAATTGAATGGTAAAAAATATATATTTTTAGTTGAAATGAGAAGAAGCTTGATCAATGAATATAAACCTTCTAAATTATTTTTGAGAGAAGATGTTGGAATAGACGTGAATGGTCATAATAGATGTATGATTTGACAAAAGTAAAAAATTAGACCCTATGAGATGTGGTATAAGACAATTACTAAATTAACATTATTCTGAGTTTCTTATAGTTCTTACTTACTAATGATAAAAAATCATTATTTAAATATGTTTTATAAAAAAGATAAATATGTAATTTTTATTTGAAATTAATCCAATATAAGAAGTTATTAGTGTTGGAATAAATTGCTGTAAATGTTGGGGAATTAATTTCATGGGAAATTCATTCAAAATTAGAATTTATAAATAAAATTTTGTGAATAATATTATGAATATTCTATTGAATATAAAAATGAGGTCTTCTAAATACTATAATGAGAAGAAGGTTGTATGTGGCGCAAAAATTGTACAAATCGATTTAAATGAGTTGAGCTAAGACGAAGTTAAAATTAGAAGAAAGATTCTAATATTAAGAACATTAATAAAATGGGTTGAATCTGAAAAAATTACTAGAAATAAGTAATATTTATCTCATATGAGATTGAAATTTGGATTTTAGAATCAAACATCACTTATTTTTTAGGTGGACCCATAGTTAAGTTTAGGGGCAGTTAAACATAAATAGTAGTCAAATGTAATGAATGAAGAGTTAGATCTGTTTTTTAAAAATGAAACCCAAGATATTATTCCACAAATAGTATAGAATCATAATATAATGAAAAAATTTGTTATTTGGAAATAATCTAAATGAACATGGATAATTTTTTTAAAATAATGATCCACTTTTTTGAAAAGGTTACTCCCAGGTGGAAAGTGTGGAATTTGAAAAAACCTTTTCCCCTATTATAAAAATTAAAACTATAAGAAGGTTCTTGGAAGTTGATAATCATATAGAAATTACATTTTTTTATATATGGATTCTACGACAATATTCTTAAATAGAAAATATTAAGAATAATTTTATTATTTGAAAATTATTGGTTATATACATGATAATAATAGAATAATGTTGTGTAAACTAATGAAAAATTTTATGGGTTAGAAACATCCCCTCATGTATAGTATTAAAAAAGTTAATGTTTCCTGAATTATTTTAACAATTGTAAATGAAAAGTTTATATTAATTTTGTGTGTGTGGGCGATGAGAAAAAGTACCCTAATTTCAATTTTTATGAAAATTATATAATTTTTCTAGGATACATGTATAAAACATGGGATAATTTTTTTGAAAAAATGAAGAACATGTAGATGTATATTCATGGGGTGTTTAATTTCATTCAAGGCATATATATTCAAAAAATTGGAAGATAAATCTTACTCTTATTATATAAGTATGAAAATGAGTTACTAAAAATATTGGAATGGATGATTGATTGGAGGTTTCTTCTTCTATATCTATTGGTGTGATTTTTTGTAAATTTGAAGCTAAGAAATATTTAAATTGAAAAAACATTTGGATGTTTATTGGAATATTACACTCTCTTATTAATTAATTAATAGACATTGTGTATGATATAGATTTTGATACCTGATGTTAGAGTGAACATAAAGAATCAAACAAGTTTGAAGATAATTGAATACAAATGAATGATTAATGAAAATTAAATTTTAGATTGATATGTATAACTCATCATGAAATTACATTTCATTGGTTCAATGGTACTGAATATGGATATACTTGGAAACAATAAAAAATTAGTATTAGGAGGAAAGATTTTATTAGGAGAATTTTTTTTGAGGTGTCATAGTAAGAAAAAATATTTTGTTACCTTTGGTATTGTAGAAAGAAAATATATATCCCCCACCAATGTGTATAAATATATTATATGGGTCAAATTTTTTCAAGAATATTTTATAGTGAATGTTATAAAACCATTGAAGATTATCTATGATATTCAAAATGTCGTTGATCTATTTAAAAATCCAATACCAGATTCAAGATCAAATAAAATTGATATTAAATATCATTTATGAAGGGATAGAGATTCTGTTATAGATGGTATTATTGAGTTTATATCCTAAATATATAACAAATTTATCATTTTTTAAACAATGGTATGGTAAGGGATATATTTTATGAATCGAGGATGCAACTACATATTCAGCCTACTCTAATGCCTTTCTAATGATATTAAGGAACATCACACCCACCATGGGTTGTATTATATTTTCAAAGAGGTAAAATAAGTGTAACTTTTTTAAAATATTTATTGTTATTTTCGGTGAATTTGAATCCATTTTATTCAAAAAAAAACAGTTGAAAAAAATTGAGGGGGAGGTTTTAAATATCATATACTCAAAATTAATTGTCTCCGAGTATTGGAATTTCTTCAAAAATATTTTGTATGTCATCTATGTGGTGTCAAAACATTTTCTATATTTATGGTAAATATTTAATTAGTTTTTTATTAAAATGTTTATTTGTTAATAATTTTTCAACAAATCAAAAGTGGGAGATTAATAATCTTTTAGGTTGGTTTTTAAATATGTTATATATTTTTTGTCAATATATTATTTGTCAATGTCTTGTGTTTATAGAGAAAATTATTTTCTAAATAATTATAAGAATTATTCATTTCTGAGTTAATAAACATTCCATAAAAATACAGACTACTCTATAATGATATTTATGTTCCAAACATCATGAAGATACTCATGTTTAAGATGATTTTGTATGAGTTTTTTCAAAGGGGTCCCTTCATAGATCAATATAAAAAGTTGTTTATGATAATATAAAAATATGATGGTTTTGACAAATGATTTATGTTATTTCATATAATCATATTTAAGTGAATGATGATCAAACTTACATGTATGAAGGCCAACAGTTCAAGTCTACTAGTTAGAGGTATATATTAAATTTATTAACCAAAATAGAAGTTTTCTATATAAATTTCAAAGGTTGTTGGTAAAATTCCTCTAATACCAATTGTAATGCCCCGACCCCAGGATCCCGGAGCTGGGGCATTATATTTATACATTTACATGATTACAAGGAATCGCATCCTGATGTACTGATTAGATTAGTACTCTTGGATAATATATATCATACATAAACATTACATTACAATTTGTAACATAAAAATACAGCATAGATAATCCTTTGAGAATGGAATTATTCACCTAGCACAAACCTTCATATCAATCAAATAAACTTGTTGGAATCCTGGGAAAATAAAACATATGTAAGGGGAGAGTTGAGTGCTCAGAAAAGACAAATAATATAGAGGAATCTATCTTAAATAAACATAAAATTTTAAGGCAGCATACAAAACCGAAACACAATCCTTTTAAAAAATTATCTTCAGCATAATATGTAAAGAATAAGCCAAACATTTCTATTTAAACATTCACATGGAAATTATAATAGTCTTATATTCAATTGTTAAATCCATAACTAATCTCATAAATAGGGAATGCATAATGTCATACAACATAACCACTACATCAAGGCCTTGTGTCAAGACCAAAAACAATTATTTTGTCAGGGCCTTATGTCAGGACACTAGTTTGTCTAATGAGACCTACTAATGCATCGAGTGGTTATAACGGACCCCACTAATCACATAGTATGTCAAATGAATTCCTCAAATGAAAAGGGTGAAACATAACCTAAACATTTGTATTAAAACTGGCATACGAAATGTTCATACATTATCTATAAACCATGGATGGTATAAGAATAGAACATCCATAGTAAAAAAATCATAACTAATTGAATACAATATTTAATATATGTGTCATAATAAAAAAACTAATTCAATAATTATATTCAATAAAAGATATTGACAAAGATGAAATGAATCAGTAAGACTATCTGAAAGAGATATCCCTTTTTTCTTAAAGTCATTTAAAAGTAACAAAAATTATAAAAGATGTAATTTAAAATATATTTTTTAGTCAAAGTGTCCCATTACACTTTAAAACATTTTAAGGGAATTAACGTTTTAATAAAATCATGTCTATATAAATAAAAACATAAAATCATTTGGAAAAAATAGACAATAATTGTAAAGATTTAGAAAAATAAATCATTAAATAATTTTAAATGATGATCTAGATAAAAATTCATTTTCATAAAACCATAAAAGATTCCTTTTGAATAATTTTTTATAAAATATGGATATGGATGATAAATATTTCCCAGTAATTACTTACACATAAACAATCTCAGATAATAGTGTGATTGAGGAATTAACATATTCCTTTGGTCTGATATCATCCATACATGTCTGAAACTCATGTATTATGTTTTTTAAACATATTATTAACATATATAAGAATCCAAGTAATATTTATGATATCATATATTATTCTTTTATGAGTTTATATTACCCGCTTATTAGCAATTCCAAGTTAATGATACATTTTGGGAAATAATCGCTTTGTTTATTATAAATGTTTTGACTTGTTATTATTGATCATATTACTTATATCATGATTTAATTAATCATAAAATGTATAAATCATATATTTTAATAATATAAATATGTATTATATATAGATATATGAAATGTAATACACTATCCATGGTGATGGTAGGTCGTACGTACACATGAATGGTATCTCTGTTTTCTTATCTTATTGAGTTGAAGTAAGTGAATGACATATATGTATATATATATTATTATTATAGTAGCATTATTATGACATATATTTTCTAATTATGCATAATATATATATTATAGTCATTCTTCAATTGTGGATATGGAAGATGAATCTTATCGTGTCCTAGAGAGGGTATGTCGTACGTATGCATGAGCGAATATGTAATTTCCATAATGGATAAATGGTATGGAATTTGATGGAAAAAAATTTTAATGAAAAAATATCATGTTAAATATATTATTTACCTCCATTATATTAATCTTTATACCCATATAATTAATGTGTACATGAAAAATGACTGACACCATGACGTGGAGACAGTATGCTATATGTACTCATATATGGTGATATAGTTTTTTGTAGGATGGGTAAAAGGAGGAATATGGTTGTAACATATTTATAATAACATATCATTCTATTTATGGTATTATAAATATTATTTTAGTATGTAAACAATACATAGAGAGGAAGTATAATAATACAAGAACATTGAAAGAGGTGATAAAACAATTATCTCTTCTTTAGGTGTTATCATTTGATTAGAAAATAAATGGATCCATAAGATAGATCTATGATAAATGTTAGGCACCTAGGATGAAATTATTGAGGTTGGTAGTAGAAATGGACAGGTTTTGTAAAATCCAAAAGGCTTTATAAGTGTGAGTTAACGAGAAATGGAGGTGCCTTTTTATAAGAGAAGTGAGAAGCAAATCATGAAATATTATTTTATTATAAAATTATTTTCGGTTTAAAATAGCTCAAAATATATTTATTTATATGATAAATCGAAAATGGATCAAAATCCCTTCAAGCAATAGGTTTTATACATGTTTTTGTTTTAAAATTAACCTTAACTTTTACATTTAACCCTTAGTTAAATAGTTTAACTTTTACCATGTCCTCGTGTATTTATATACAAAAAGGTTAATATATATATTAAAAATTGAAAAAAGAACATAGAGTGGATCATTTTTGAATTTTTTGTCACCATAAACGGTATTTGGCCAATGTCTATATTTTTATGACTTTTATATAATTTAATAAAATAGTATTTATTTTAAAATATAATTTATGTCAATTTTGTTACTATTCAATATTTTTATTTTCTAAAATATAAAACCGACATGATAATATAGAAAAAATACTTCAAATGTATCACTAACATGTATATGTTATCTATTAAATTAATGTATGTCATTAATTGATTCAAATAATTTTTATTTGAATATTATTAACATCCTTTATTTGATTCATCCTTTCATAGGTCAGTAATAGCATTATCATGGTGTCACAAAAAAATTAATTAGTTAATGTCTAAACATTATAAAAAATTATAATTATGTAGTGAAATTTATTACCTTTCTAATTAATATTTATTGTCAAATTTATCTTATGTATAATCCTATAGAAAAAATATATTAGTTTTATAAAATTTGAATATGACATTTTTAACTCTTATTTAAATAAAATATAATAAATGACCTAATCAAACAAAATTGGATTAAAAGGATAGAATTTTAAAACTAAGGGTTATTTTGGTCTAAATAGGCTTATCCAACAGAATTAGGACATGTTTTAGGGTAATTTTGTATTTTAATAATATTATTTTTACCTTTAATTACACTATTTACCTTTAATTGAAGTAAATATAATTTAAAAGATAATATTTACCAAAAATTAATTATATCCTATTAGACCATAACTTTTATCCATATTACAAAAACTTATATAATATTTTCGAAATTGAATTCACAGAATGGGTGAAATTACTTTTAATTTTTTATATTCTAATGTGGCTAGAAGGCGGGTAAAAAGATGTTATAAATGTTCAATGCATTTTTAATATCTATTTCTATTATGAAAATAATTTCAGTGACTTACACTAGACTAATATATTTATTAATTATGTATTATTAATTTTAAAAAAATTAAATTAATATAATTATTTAAATGAAAAAGTCTGTTTGTACCCACAATCTAGTATTTTTCACTATTCATAAAAAACTGAAAGTTTTCATAAAAATAAAAAAATTACCATAATATTATATTTATATTATAAATTCCAAAATGTAGACTATTTTGAAAAATAAAATTTATTAATTTTCAATATGTGGTTAAAACTACACACAACTGATTTTTAAAACAGTTAGTTTCATAGGTCATGGTGTGCTCGAACTTGGTGTTGCATATAATGCACTCCATTTAATTATTTAAAATTAATTGTACCGTGGAAGTTAGGGGTGTTACATTAGGTTACCATTAAATATTAATATGGTTGGGTATAGGGGGGATCATGGTGTAATCATTGGAAAACATATATAACCTCTTTACAATTTTTTTCTCTTCTGATCTTATTCCAACAGTGTTACGAATTATGATTATACCACTTCTTGATAAAATAATATTTTACATATAGTTCTTCAAAAAAATATACATCTTGGCTAAAATTTATCATTTCTATATAGGTGTGTTGATGATGTCTGTTAAAATCCATTTTCTCAATAACTCACTTACTTTATATCCCTCTCTTATTTCAGTGATATGATTTAAAAGCTATAGAATGTACCTATTATCTACTCTTCTAGTTCATTATCCCCTTCAATTACTAGATAAAAAAATATGGAAGAAAGATTAATTTATATATTTTAAATTGAAATACAGATTTTTTATTTAGTCATGATGAAGTCGAATAATCCCATTTGGATGACAGAAATTTATATGTCTCTATGTAGAGGTCAAATCGTGTATTAAAAATATATTCAAGTCTTACTATCCAAATATTTATTACTGAATAGTGTATTTAAAAAAATTCCTTGTTTTTCATGTTTCATCATTTTCCACATCACCACCTCCACCCATACATTTTATATTTCATTACTAATAATAGATCCACTATATCCATGATATCCACAGATTATGTAGCATTAAAATAATACTTTGATATAATATATAATATCCTTATGGATCACAGATCTTCTCCTGTAAACATATTCTTCTTTGAAGTATGGTTTTTTTTCTTTACAACATTATATTTAATTCAAAAATATAACATTACAGCTATTCCATTGTGTTTGGCTTGAATCACATATCTAATTTAATGTATTGTGATATATAAATCATTCATTAATAGTGTAATAATTATATGACATAAGAAGTTGTTTCCAAAATATCGTAGATATATTTCAAATTAACTCTAAATTATAACCCTATAAAATCAGATTAATTATATTCATTTTATGATGTATTTATTTCATTAGGATATAGAAATAATCTTCTCCAAAATATCAACACATAATCCCTTGTTTAAACTAGCATTATATAATTATATAGTCTCCCTTAAGACTTCTTGGACCCAAAATAATTCACATAGGGATGATGTTTACATAGACCATCATTCATGGTGGCACATACAATATTTCTACACATAATGGTTTCATAGACTATGCCTACATTGTTTAGGGTTATGAAGATCCTTTAATAAAAAACCACATTTAAGCATCACTGGATTATGGGTATAGTACTCTAATTGAGTCTTATGGTGACTAGATATGGTGGTTATGTACGGTTTCAAATGTTTATGTAGAGTAGTCTCATTGTTACGTAGTTTGAGATGTTATTTACCAAAAGATTATCATGGTTATTTGGATTCTAGTTATATAGAAGAATGTTTAGAAAAACCCTTCAATAATTTTTATTGAAATAAAATATTTAAATTTTCAAGACATATATTTAACAATAACTAAATAGATTAAATCCATATTTATCCCAATTTAATTAAACCCTTTATTTATCATCCCTTTATCTTCTCCAAGTGTTGTATCAAGAATTGTTTCCTCTATTTGAACATCATTCATCCATTCCAAATTTCATTAAAATATCCTTTTTCATTTTGAAAACAGAAAAAAATTACATTAATTGAAAATCATGTGTCAAAAACTCCATTTGGACATTAAAAATATCTCTATTTTTATTTTTATATGTTAAATCAAAAACAATGCTATGAGCCTTACTTTAGCAATCTTTTACCTTTTTTTCTAAAAAATAATCCTCTTTTTTTATAATTAATAAAACTGAAAATGTTTTCCCATTTTTGAAAGGATAAAAAATATAATAAAATATATATTAGTCCTTATAAACATGGTTTAATATAATATAATATAATAAATAGTGAAACATGAATCCTTTAAAAATTTTATAAATAATAAATTACATCAAACATATTCATTCAAAAAATAGTCATTAATAAACTAAACTACAATGATTTAACCATAATGAATACTAACTATAGAAAAATATCAATCATCAGATAAATATTTAAAAATATAGAAAACAATTTATAATAATGATACTTATTAAAGAATATTAAAATCATAGAATATAGTTCCCATGAAATATGCATTTTAAATAAAAGGAGATTAAATTTTCACCAAGACAACACCTCTAATATATGAAATTTTACAAGAAAAATCCATGATTCATGTTAAAAAATATTCAAATAATTGATAAAATATTTTTAATTAATGGAATAAGTAATTCATAATATAGTTCGTATTAGTAAAATAAAAAAATACACATTCTAACCATTTAATACAGCCACCCTTAAAGTAAGTATTTTTTTCAAAATAAATGTAAAGACCTCATTTGGATATATATGGACATTATCTTACATTTATAGAATAATTAATTAATTACAAAAAGAGACTCCCAATTACCATATTAGATTAGCATCTTTGGAAATATGGAACACATTCTTCTAACATGGTGAAATATCTCAAAAATTGACAACCACAATATTCTCTATTTTTTTCCTACCTAAAACAATTATTTATATTTCGGGGAAAACAATAAAATGGGTGAGTTAAGATACTCAGTAAGGGTCATAAAGGTAAATATCAAATAAAATATGAAAATAATAATGTAAAAAACATGAACATATATTTTCAGAACTATAACACATATAAAATATATCAAAATATTGAGTAATGGAATAAATAATGGAAGTTCATAGGGCATAAATCATAAAAAAATCATGATCCATGAAAAAATAGCATTGTTATAAAACATGGAGTTTCGGAAATCACATAAGCATATAAAATCATTTCCATATTATCCATGGAAAATTTTTAATACCTTCATTGTGAAAAAAGTCATATACTGAACCGAGTTCACCCTTTGTTCCAAACCTGTATTGTTGAACTAGATTTACTTGTTGTTTCATTCTTGTATTACTAAACTTTATTTTCTTTTCATTATAGAAATGTATATCTAACACACCGTTGGTGGTGGGGTGGTAAGGGCTTGGGGGTTAGGGGTAGGTCGCGGGGTCAAGTCCTCGGGCTTGCTATTTACATGTATTTTTCTTACTTGCGTGTGTGCCGCTTTCGCGGTTGTACCCATTTTTTTAAAAATATATATCTAATGAGATATAAATATATACACAATGAATTGGAGGGAAATATAAGACCAAAAATTCTCATAATGAAATTAATCTTATGTGTTCCACTAAAATATAACTCCTTCATCACACCATAACATAATGAATGAAAAGGGTTCTTAAACATCAATCCATCATAATACATACAAAACAAATGGATTTCCTAAATAGCATTACATAATAAAAAAAATAAAATCATATTGATAAAAGGGATATAAACATAACAATACTCAAATAATATCACCTTTTATAGAAAACAATATATATCAGCCACTTGAAATTATTTCTTCAATAAAATATTATTTCTTAATAAAAAACATTTTCGTTTTTAGGAATTCCATGAAATTTTAAAAGAAAATAATTCCTTTGGAAATAGACATAAAATATTATAAAAGATGTGTTGTGGATATTGTAGAGACCCGAAGCTTAACGTACATAGACATTACATTAATTTTTCGGAATACTTAGTACATAACAAAAACACACACACAAGGACCGTAATAGTTTAGTGTCTTCGGAAACTCGGAATATAATCTTCTAATCATGCTGAAAGATCTTCAACATCACCCATAATGATCTTTTTTTTAACCTAAATCCTTTCTCTATATCCTGGGGAAAAGAAAACATAAAAGGGTGATCTAAAATGCGTAGTATGGGTAAAAAAAAGAAATATCAATCACGTCATATTCATAAAAACATATCTTTTGGAAATCTTAACCTGCAAAAGAGATCATAATTTCATAACATGGGATAAATCATAGTAGTGAAATGTAATCCCAATAATCATAACGTAAAACATTAAACTTTCTGGCATACACACATAATCATAGAAAATCATTTCTTATTAGTCAAGACTCATTTCCAAGACTATCTTTGTGGACAAAGTCCCTTTTTGAACCGTGTTCACTCCTCGTTTCAGTCCTATTTCACTGAACCGGTATAACCTACCATTCTAGCCTTGTCTATCTCATAAGATATAAAATAATTACCCCATGCATTGGAGGGAGATATAGGTCCCACCCATCTCATAATGATATCATTCTTATGTGTCCCACAAAATCATAAATCATACATCATTGCATAACCCATGTAATAAAAATGGGAATCTTAAACATCGTAACATAATAAAAGAATTAATATAAAATAAAGGAATTCATAAATATAATTCCATCACAACATAATCAAATCAATGTAATAATTTTGATAGAAACAGTACCCTTTATTATCTTAGATGGAAAATAATTTTGATAAAACACTTGAACTCCATTCTTGAGGAAAATATCCTTTCTACTTCAAAAACATTTTCCTTTCTTAACATGTCATACAATTTTAAACTAAAATAAGTTGATTAAAAATAAACATGAAAACTTGTAAAGGAAGCTTCTTGGAAATAATGTTTTAAAAATCCATTCATGCCGTATAAGTTAAAAAAACATTCTTCGTACTTTTGTCGGAAAAGTCAAAAAGTACCTTGTACGAAAAATGACAAAAGATTCCTTTCATATCTTTTATTAAAAACTCACAGAAGGGTAAAATTTGATATAAACTATTGTATAAGGATATAAATATTACATATTGAGGAAATATGTATGTGGATGATAAAATACACCCCAGTAAATACCAAAGTATAAACAATCTCGGATAAAAATGAGATTGTGATATTTTCCCTTACCTTAGGCCCGATTTGCTTCGTATGTGTCTGAATCTCCTATATAATGATTTAAATAATGTCATTGACTTATTCCAGAATCATACTCATTGTTATGATATCAGATATGGTTCACTTATGGCTTTATATTACCCGTTCTTTTTTAAATTCCATGTTAAAGAGCGTTTTGGGTAAAATCGTTTCATTTGTCGTCTGTGTTTTGACTTGTAATTATTCATATGATTACTTAGATCATGATTACTTAATTCCAAAATATAAAACATGATTTATATATAATATATATTCATAATATATATATATAATAGATCAGTAAATGGAAATAAATACACCGTTCATAGAGGCGGTAGACCGTACGTACGCATGAACGCTGTTTTCTTTTCCTTATTGAGTTGAATGGAATTAAGTAGATGACATAAATATATATACACATAAATCCAGAATCATTATTATGTCATATATTTCATTATTAATTATTATATATACTTTATAATCATTCATGAATGGTTAACGTGGAAAATGAACCTCATCGCGTCGTGGAGACGGTAGTCCGTAAGTACGCAAAAGCGATGATATCATTCTTATGATCATGGAATTGTATTGGAGTGTATGTATACTATTTCAGAATCAATATCACTTTACAATAATCATATATAGTTATTATGTACACCATTATACCCATCCAAGTAAGGTGGTGGTGGAAAAAAGATTACACCACGGCGTGGAGACGGTATTCCGTACGTACGTACGCGCGGTGATTTCTTTTTCCGTAGGATGGATAGATGGTGAAATAGGGTTGTTTAATATTTATAATAACATATCAGTATATGAGTGATATTGATGTTATTACTTCATAATGAAACAACTAAAGAAGAAGAAGTGGAAGAAGAAATAAAGATGAAAGAATCGGTAACTGACATTACCTCTTCTTTGAAGTGCTTCTTTGAGATCTCCTTTTAGGGCACTAAAATTGCTCTTTGAGGAAGACCTGAACCTCTAGGATGTTTCTAGAGAAGTTTATAAGGGAATTTTGCAGTGTATTTCCGAGCTTGAAGGCTCAAAGTGGTGTGTGGAAGTGAGGGAGGAGGTGCCCTTTTATAAGGGAGGAGAGGGGCACCTTTGGAATAACTAAAACTATTATTTTATTATAAAGTCAAATTCGGTTTTAAATAGCTCCAAATTGATTAATTTATAAGGTAACGTGGTTATGGGTCGAAATCCTCTCATCCAATAGAATTTAAAAAAGTTTAGGTTCCTATTTTAACCTTATCATTTAGATTTAACATTAAGTAAAATAATTTTACTTTGACCGTGTCTTCTTGTGTTCTTATACTATATGGTTCATAAAATCACTATAAGAAGCCAAACGAACCCCAAGTTGTTTATTATTAATATTTATAACCTTATATAAGTCATTTGGCCGAACCATAGATTTTTAGGAATAAAATAACAATTAATAATATAATATTTGTTTTAAAACCTATTTTATGTCAATTTTGAGACTATTTAGTAATTGATTTTTTTGAAACTCATAACAGAATTATTAGTTAGAAAAAAGTTGATTAAATAAATACTAACAGGTCATATTAACCTAGAAAATTAGTGTAACTCCAAAAAAGTCTGAAATTACATTTATTTGGGTATTTATAACATCAATTATGTCAATATTTCATTAATAAGATAATTACTACATCATCTTTGTGTCATAAATAAACTAAATTATTTAATGTCTAAAAATTAAAAATAAAATACCATTATGTAGGAAATATTTTTAGCTTTCTGATGACTATTTATAGTAGAATTTATCTTATGTATAACCCTATATTAAAAATGATTTACTTATTAAACATTGATTTTAACTATTTTAATCCTTTTTTAAATAAATTAATAATAAATGTCCTAATCTAATCCAAGTGGGCCTAAATGGTCATATGTTATTCCTAAGGTTTTTTTTGGTCGAATTAAACTTATCCAATAGAATTAGGACATATGTTAGGGTAATAATAATATCATTTTTACCCTTAATTACCCTATTTACTTTTAACCGTGGTCAAAAAAAGTAAAAAGTTACTATTCACCAAAAATTATTTTCATCTCATTGAACCACATTTTACTTACTGACATCAACCGTGTCCCTAGGATTTTTGAAATTCTACTCACAGAAGTGGTAAAATTATGTTTTATGAAAAATTCAGTTTTTTTAACTACCACTTACTGGTTTCACTATTCATCAAAAAATGAAAGTTTCCAGAAAAATACCAAAAATTAGACCTAAGCTATATTTGATATTATGAATTCAAAAATGATGTCTATTTTATCAAATTCAAAACATATTAGCCACATTAACTAATTTAAAAATTAATATCTGTCGTCAAAACAAATAGCGTGTTTTTAAGAGATAATAACTATCAAAAGATTGACACTTGTTTATAACTAGTTTAAATGTGAGATTACATCCAATGACCAACATTGTATTAAATTGTAAAAATATATTCTCAATATACTTTAAAACCACTCAAATTAATAATTTATCACTATTAATTATTTTGATTAAAAAAGTAGTTTTCAATTAAAATTTAGTAATATTCACTATTCATCAGAAAATGAAAGTTATCCGAAAAGTACCAAAATTTCACCGTAAGCTAATTTCGATATTCCGAATCCAAAAATAAAGTCCATTTTGAAAAATAAAATTTACAAAATTTCAAAAAGTGGTTATTACTATTCATAACGACTAGTTTTAATAATATTTTAATAGCATATTGTTGTTTAGTGAAACTCGTTATTGCATACTAAACACGCTATCGAGGAATGTCACGATTGTGTGTAATGCAAGGCAAGTCAAGGATGCGTGTTTTTCAAGATCCTTTTGGTGTAGATTATAACACAAGACATTAATGAAATTAAAAAGAATATATTTCATAAAATCTCGGGCTGTTACATTATACCCCCCTTAAAATGAATTTCGCCCTCGAAATTCGTCAGGGTTATAAATGGTTTATTGCTTAAAAGTTTATTTAATAGAAACCCACATCGTAAAAAGGAATACCAAAACCAATATTTAAAAACAAAAGTACGAAACGTAACGGTTACGAAAATAAACTAATCACTGGGTTTCCACATATGTAAAAATGTGGATATGGAAGAGAAATCTAACCATCATGTTCTAATGGAGAGTGGTAGAGAACATGGCAATAGAAAATCCAGCAATCACAAAGCCATAAATTTGGGATGATCTAAGGTACCATCTGATTCATCAGATATAAGAGCACTAGGGAAACATTTTTTTGGTTTTCAAGATCATTTCCCTAAAGTTTTAGAAATTGGAATTATAAGAAATACTTTCGTGATTTTGGTATAGTATCACTATTTGTCATTCTTTGGACAATTTACACTTCATATATTAAAGAAATGAATTTGAATTTGTCATTCGTGATGTGTTAGCCGATCATGGGATAGAATGATGGGTCATTCCTTCTATCTCACACAAAATGTTAGAAAACTTATCAAAAAATACATAAGTCCATCTATAGTGAGATTAATCATATATGGTTCATAAAATGGACTTATACTTCATATATCATACTGCTTAATATAATAAAACTAGTTTCCACTAAACAGGGACTTCATGTAGTCCAGTGGTAGGCGATAAAGGCCAGTCGCACTTCGGTTGTGGGTTCGATTCCCATAGCCTTGTCCGACGCGATGGGCTGTCGCCCATCCAGTAGGTTGTCCTTTTTCTAAAGCTATATTACCATAACATCCCATCAATAATATCGAAAATATTTCTATCCTAACATATGTCCAACATAATCCATTCCAATCTTTAGGCTTTTCTAAAATACTTCGGTCCAAGCTAATAGTATAAAGAAAATGATTACTTGAAATGTCACATAACAATCATTTGAATCACATCATTTATCCCCCATATATCATAAGATATATCCTGTTGGTCAAATTACAATCATTTGAATACCTCAATCATGTATTCTCTTGAAGAATGAATATCCATTAATGCAGTTAAAAGTTAACACTTTCCACATACCAAAATCCTCAAAATTCTATATACTCCAACCATGATATCACTTAGTCCTTATATCAATCATGAGCTCATGAATACTATCAAACATATTAGATTCTCTTTATCCCTTCATTATGTGCATATCATCTGCTTTCCAAAAATATTTCAATCACTTTTCATGGTTACCGATGCCATAAAATTAATGAAAACCACAATAGACCAAAACATAAATAATCCAATATTCCATGATACTATATACAACATTATTCTGGAATCCCATTACATAAACACTTAATCATTCCACCACATCGTTGTCATATTCAACATCACCAATGGTGATCGCATGTGACTTCCCTTTGTCCTTTTCCTTAAGTGGTTGCTCACGTCGATCACCACTAACCCTTGTATTAGGGAATTTATTAGCATAATGCCCCATTTCCTTGCACTTGAAGAATTGAAGTGCAGTAGGTTCATTCTGTGTATCCCTTCCTTTGCTTGCATCATTAGGCATCTTCTTCCCATCATTACGGAATTCAAATGCTCGATGACCTTCCTTTCCACATTTGAAACATTTACTTGTCCCTTTAAGACAATCTCCACCATGCTTATTTCCACACTTTGAGCATAAGGAAACATTCATCTTCTTTTGACCATTATTCTGATATTTCTCTGTGAACTCCATCTTTCATTTCTTGTCAAAACTATGAGATGGATAAGTAACACCAACTTCCATTTCTACCTTGACATCACAACGCATAATTTCTTCATAGCTACTGAAGTCTCTTATAGCTAATGGCCTTCGAAGATTTGGTTTTAAGCCACTGAAGAATCGATCAACTTTAATTTCAGTTTGGATGATAAATCTAGATGCATACCATTCAAGCCTTGTAAAATTTGCTTCGTATATACCAACAGATTCATCATCCTTTTTATTTAGTTCAAGAAACTCCTTCTCCATCTTTGTTTGAAGAATACGAGGGAAGTACTTATTGAAAAATAAGTTCTTGAACTCGTCTCATTCAATGGAATCAATTTCATATCTTGGCTTCGTATTCTTGATAAGATTCCGCCATTGATAAGCTTCACATTCCAAACGATATACTACTAAGATGACTTTATCATGTTCAGAACATTGAAGAACTGAAAATATATTTTCAGTAGTACTGATCCATTGTTCAGCAACAAGTGGATCAGAAGACCCACTGAAAGAAGGTGGACGTTGCCTCATGAAGGACGCAATAGAATATTGTTCCCTTCTCTGCTCATTTGGAAGTCTAGAATGATTCATATCTTGAGTAAGTATAGCAATAAGATTTTTCACTCCATCTCCCATAACATTTGTTTGTTCATGAGGACAATCATTGCATTTTCAATTTCATTGATCAACACGGTTCTTTCGGGTTCCAGCCATCGTCTAAAACCCAAAAAGAATAGTGTGAGAGGCAAAAATCATGATAGGGAAAACAACATAATCAAGGGGGAGTATCCTCAATATCTAACATCTTAGGTTAAATTCTATGATCTTTACCATAGTTCTAGGACTGTATCCTATACGTATACTTATCTTTAGGGGCATCCCTATACATACCTTAGAAATATCTCTAGGGATCTCACTAACGTTTTCGCATCCTAGTTTCCAAAGGTTGACTAAAACTTTCCTCTGATACCAACTATAGATACTCGAAGCTTAACATACATAGACATTACATTAATTTTTCAGAATACTTAGTACATAACAAAAACACACACACAAGGACCGTAATAGTTTAGTGTCTTGGGAAACTCGGAATATAATCTTCTAATCGTGGTGAAAGACCTTCAACATCTCCCATAAAGATCTTATTTTTTTAAACCTAAATCCTTTCATTATATCCTGGGGAAAATAAAACAAAAAATGGTGATCTCAAATGCTCGGTAAGGGTAAACAAAAGAAATATCAGTCACATCATATTCATAAGAACATATCTTTTGGAAATCTTACCCTGCAAAAGAGGTCATAATTTCATAACATGGGATAAATCATAGTTGTGAAATGTAATCCTAATTATCATAACTTAAAACATGAAACATTGTGGAATACACACATAATAATAGAGAATCATTTCTTATTATTCAAGACTCATTTCCAAGACTATCTCAGTGGACAAAGTCCCTTTCTGAACTGAGTTCAATCCTCGTTTCAGTCCTGTTTCACTGAAACGGTATAACCTACCGTTCCAGCCATGTATATCTCATGAGATATAAAATCATTACCCAATGCATTGGAGGGAGATATAGGTCCCACCCATCTCATAATGATACCATTCTTATGTGTGCCACAAAATCATAAATCATACATCATTGTATAACCCATGTAATAAAAATGGAAATCTTAAACATCGTAACATCATAAAAAAATTCATATAAGATAAAGGAATTCATAAATATAATTCCATCACAACGTAATCAAATCAATGTAATAATTGGGATAGAAACAGAACTCTTTATTATCTTATATGGAAAATAATTTTGATAAAACACTTGAACTCCATTCTTGATGAAAATATCCTTTCTACTTCAAAAACATATTCCTTTCTTAACATGTCATTCAATTTTAAACTAAAAGAAGTTGATTAAAAATAAACATGAAAACTTGTAAAGTAATATTCTTGGAAATAATGTTTTAAAAATCCATTCATGCCGTATAAGTTAAAAAAACATTCTTCCTACTTTTGTCGGAAAAGTCAAAAAGTACGTCGTACGAAAAATGACAAAAGATTCCTTTCATATCTTTTACTAAAAACACACCGAAGAGTAAAATTGGATATAAAATATTGTATAAGGATATAAATATTACATATTGAGGAAACATGGATGTGGATGATAAAATAAACCCCAGTAAATACCATAGTATAAACAATCTCGGATAAAAATGAGATTGTGATATTTTCCCTTACCTTAGGTCCGATTTGCTTCGTATGTGTCCGAACCTCCTGTATAATGATTTAAATAATTTCATTGACTTATTCCAGAATCATACTCATTGTTATGATATCAGATATGGTTCACTTATGGCATTATATTACTCGTTCTTTTGTAAATTCCATGTTAAAGAGTGTTTTGGGTAAAATCGTTTCATTTGTCGTCCGTGTTTTGACTTGTAATTATACATATGATTATTTAAATCATGATTACTTAATTCCAGAATATAATACATGATTTATATATAATATATATTCATAATATATATATAATAGATCCGTAAATGGAAAGAAATACACCGTTCATGGAGACGGTAGACCGTACGTACGCATGAAAGTTGTTTTCTTTTCCTTATTGAGTTGAATGAATTAAGTAGATGACATAAATATATATACCTATAATTCCAGAATCATTATTATTTCATATATTTCATTATTAATTATTATATATTCTTTATAATCATTCATGGATGGTTAACGTGGAGAATTAATCTCATCACGTCGTGGAGATGGTAGTCCGTACGTACGCACGAGCGATGATATCGTTCTCATGATAGTGGAATTGTATTGCAGTGTATGTATACAATTGCAGAATCAATATCACTTTACAATAATCATATATAGTTATTATGTACACCATTATACCCATCCAAGTAAGGTGGTGGTGGAAAATAGAATACACCACGGCGTGGAGACAGTATTCCGTATGTACGCACACGCGGTCATTTCTTTTTCCGTAGGATGGATAGATGGTGAAATAGGGTTGTTTCATATTTATAATAACATATCAGTATATGAGTGATACTGATGTTATTACTTCATAATGAAACAACTAAATATGAATAAGTGGAAGAAGAAATAATGATGAAAGAATCTGTAACGGACATTACCTCTTCTTTGATGTGCTTCTTTGAGATCTCCATTTAGGGCACTAAAATTGGTCTTTGAGGAAGAACAGAACCTCTAGGATGCTTCTAGGTTAGTGGAGAAGGTAATTTGGTGGGGTTTGGACGATCATGAAGGCTCAAAGTAGTGTGTGGAAGTGAGGGAGGAGGTGCCCTTTTATAAGGGAGGAGAGGGGCACCTTTGGAATATCTAAACCTATTATTTTATTATAAAGTCAAATTCGGTTTTAAATAGCTCCAAATTGATTAATTTCGAAGATAAGGTGGGTATGGGTCGAAATCCTCTCATCCAATAGAATTTCTACAAGTTTAGGTTCCTATTTTAACCTTATCATTTAGATTTAACATTAAGTAAAATAATTTTACTTTTACCGTGTCTTCTTGTGTTCTTATAATATAAGGTTAATAAACTTACTATAAGAAGACAAACGAACCCCAAGATGTATATTATTAATATATATAACCTTATCTAAGTCATTTGACCGAACCTCAGAATTTTAAGAATAAAATAACAATTAATAATATAATATTTGTTTTAAAAACTATTTTATGTTAATTTTGACACTATTTAGTAATTTATTTTTTTGAAAATCATAACAAAATTATTAGTTCTAAAAAAGATGATTAAATCAATAATAACATGCCATATTAACCTATAAAATTAGTGTAATTCATAAAAAGTCTGAAATTACATTTATTTGGGTATTTATAACATCAATAATGTCAATATTTCATTAATAAGATAATTACTGCATCATCATTGTGTCATAAATAAACTAAATTATTTAATCTCTAAAAATTAAAAATAAAATCCGATTATGTAGGAAATATCTTTAGCTTTCTAATGACTATTTATAGTCGAATTTATCTTATGTATAACCCTATATTAAACATGATTTACTTATTAAACTTTGATTTTAACTATTTTAATCCATCTTTAAATAAACTAATAATAAATGTCCTAATCTAATCCAAGTGGGCCTAAATGGACATAGTTTATTCCTAAGGTTGTTTTTGGTTGCATTACACTTATCCAATAGAATTAGGACATGTGTAAGGGTAATAATAATATCATTTTTACCCTTAATTACCCTATTCACTTTTAACGGTGGTCAAAAAAAGTAAAAAGTTACTATTCACCAAAAATTATTTTCATCTCATTGAACCACATTTTACTTACTAACATCAATCGTGTCTCTCGGATTTTTGAAATTCCACTCATAGAAGAGGTAAAATTATGTTTTATGAAAAATTTAGTTTTTTTTAACTACAACTTAGTGGTTTCACTATTCATCAAAAAATGAATGTTTCCAGAAAAATACCAAAAATTATACCTAAGCTATATTTGATATTATTAATTCAAAAATGATGTCTATTTTATCAAATTAAAAACATATCAGCTACATTAACTAATTTAAAAATTAATTCCCGTCGTCAAAACAAATAGCGTGTTTTTAAGAGATAATAGCTATCAAAAGATTGACACTTGTTTATAACTAGTTTAAATGTGAAATTACATCCAATGACCACAATTGTATTAAATTGTAAAAATATATTCTAAACATACTTTAAAACCACTCAAATTAATAATTTATCACTATTAATTATTTCGATTAAAAAATTTGTTCTTAATTAAAATTTAGTAATTTTCACTATTCATCAGAAAATGAAAGTTATCTGAAAAGTACCAAAATTTCACCGTAAGCTAATTTCGATATTCCGAATCCAAAAATGATGTCCATTTTGAAAATTAAAATTTACAAAATTTCAAAAAGTGGTTACTACTATTCATAACGGCTAGTTTTAATAATATTTTAGTAGCATATTGTTGTTTCGTGAAACTCGTTATTGCGTACTACACACGCTATTGAGGAAGGTCGCGATTGCGTGTAATGCATGGCAAGTCAAGGATGCGTGTTGTGCAATCTCCTTTTGGTGTAGCTTACAACACAAGACATTAATGAAATTAAAAAGAATATTTTTTCATAAAATCTCATGCTGTTACAGAAATAAAGTGTCCTGAAAATTTAAAAATATGTTCATGTTATATAAGTTAAGATTGAACATTCTTCTCATACTATTGTCAGAGAGACAAAAAGTACCTCATATAAAAAATGACAAAATATTCCTCTCATTAAATTTTGTAAAAAAATACCATTGTGTAAAATTTACATTAATAAATAGTATAATAATATAAGTATTTTTATAATAAATTTGTATAAAACATGGACATGGATGTAAAATATTCTCCAATAAATATTTACATATAAACAATATCAGATAAAAATTAGATTGCGTAATTATCCCATTCCAATTTACAATCAGTTGAATCATTTGAATCACAATGAAAATAATATTCATATTATAACCTTCATAATAATAATTATAGAAACATTTAGGGGAAGCATAAAAACCACTCATAATAAATAGGTGGTGTATAATGCATATCTCCCACAAAAATAAAAGTGAAAAAAATAATCCCTTGCATTTGGTCAGATATCCTTTTTATATTTCCAAACATCCGGTATAATTATTTATATAATTTTATTGATTTATTATATAATCATAGTTATTTTTTATATGATATATGATTATGTTATAATCTTTTTATTAGTAATAGTTCATTATTACTCATTATTCAATTACTAATTACTTTCTCTTTATTTGAATATTATGTGGAATATGTTTCAGTTATCCTTTTTAGGTCATTATTATATCATTAAAAATGATATTAACATAATATAACCCATATTTATTAGTTAATTACATTTATATAATTATGATTTAATGGATATCTGGTAGAATGAATCACATCATATCGTGGATACGATAGGTCGTATGTATGGAGGAACTATGATATCATTCCGTTAATTGTGATATTGTGTTGAAGTGGATGGTATATATATTGTTATATAATATATATCATGTTATAATAAACATATATAGTTATATTTTCCATCATTATATCATTCCAAATAATGTGGCGGTGAAAAATATATTACACCACGTCATAGAGATGGTAAGAAGTACGTACCACTGTTGGAATTATTGGTTTTTGCGACGGGATCCCGTTGCAAATAAGCTTTAGCAACGGGGCCGCTGTCATGACCCATCCTCGGAAACTGTGTCGTGACTACCTTATTCCCACCTTCCATAGGCTAGGGGCTGGTGACTAGCACCAAAGGCATAAATACCTGTGTAAAGGAAGGAATTGCCTTTATGTAAGAAAAAAACACCACAGAGTTCGCAAGCTGAAATAAAACTATGTAAACTGTGTACAAAAGTAAGTGCGGGAAAGTAAATGGGCCATTATAAAAACCCAACTGAAAGTACAGTACAACTGAGAAAAAGGAAGTACAACAGCTGAAAGGTAAGAAGCAACCACCGAGTCGTCCTCCGGAACTCCCACTTGAAGGGTGGATATAGATAGTCTCGTCGGCTCCTCGGGTCCATCCGTCTGCTCTGAGTACGTCTCGCCAAGAGGTCCACCTCCAGGTATCGTCCCTCTCCTCAAGCCTCCACTACGATCAGCGCTGTCCATCGTCTGCAACCAACACAATATAGTGCGGGCATAACCCATACAAGGGTGAGTATAGAATACTCAGTATAGACCCCGAGTCCCCCTAAGGTCTCCCG
Source organism: Viscum album (assembly GCA_963277665.1). Classification (NCBI taxonomy): domain Eukaryota; kingdom Viridiplantae; phylum Streptophyta; class Magnoliopsida; order Santalales; family Viscaceae; genus Viscum; species Viscum album. Next base: position 281,044,955 of record OY728151.1, on the reverse strand, counting down.
AAATCCATAAAGGATAAACCATAGTAAAGATACAAAACACGAAGTATCAACCATCTCCACTTAGGTATATGTCCATACATATACCTAAGTCATCAATTCCAGTTCTACTCCAACTCACGAGCCCAAGTGCATCCCTGTTCACACAGGAAACCACAACCCAATACACGCAGGAAAGTACCACCCAATCCACACAAGAAAGTACAATCCAGTCCATATAGAAAGTACAACCCATTCCACACAAAAAAGTACAACCCAGTCCACACAGGAAAGTAAGTCAATCGCATCAAGGATAAAGATTGAAAATCAAGACTCAGCTCACACATGTATACGTCATTTGTAAAGAAAAAGAGATGATCAGATGTAGATACTGATTCATCTAGCTGGGACCCACGTAGGATACTATAGCAGCTAAGCTGTCGGACCCACATAGGATACTAGTCCAGCTACTCTGTCGGACCCACATAGGATACTAAAACAGAGGTCAATACTGTCCGACCCACATAGGATACAAGTACAGTAGTCGTCACCGCCGAACCCACGGAGGATTCGAGTACGGTTGTCATCGTCCTCAAACCCATGGAGGATTCCAGTACAAAAGTCTTCACAGTCGAACCCACGGAGGATTCCAGTACAAAAGTCGTTGCAGTCGCAGCCAGGTCTAGGGTTCCCACACATAGAATTCTCGATTCTGGGAGGGTCCACTCCATGAGCCAAGGGGGGTCGATACATCAACTGACACATAGTCCGGATTTGATATATCTCAAAGTTCCGTCTCATCAATAGGAACTCATCGTGACAGACGGCGCGTCAATCGGACGCCCGGTCTGAGAGTTATTGGCTTTTTCGTCCAAGGGGCCCGGTTGGTTTTTAAGTCAAAACCAATCTGACGGTACTCCAACTGCGTCCAAACCTCAGTGGAGTAATCCAAAAGAACCTCCTCACTAAGAGGAATCCAACAAAGTCTACGGTACGTTAATCGGACGTCTGAAGCTCATGTTATAAGCGTTTCCGCTCCGAAGGCCCGATTGGACTTGTGTTCGAACCAACCCAGTCATACCCAAAGTTCTCCGAATCCTTAAGTGTAATATGCTGAAACGACCGTCTCGATCCTAGAATTAGATCGCAATTGATGTTTCATCAATCAGAGGTCTGTTTCCCATGTTAGGGGCCTTTGAACGGAGTTGTTTGATTTTAGGTGGTTTTGGGCCCGGACCGACCCGACCCAAGACCTCCTGGGTCGGCCCGAACCAGGTCGACCCGAGCCGGGTCCGGGTCCGGCCCACTAGGACGTGGCCCAGCCTGGAGCGGGGGTCCGGCCTAGCGTGGCCGGTCTGGCCTGGCAAGGGCGGTCCGACCCGGTGGGGGCGGTGGGACAGGGCACGGCCGGTTCGGACCAGCACGGCCGGTCCGGCTCGACGCGGCTGTTCGGCCCGCGCGCGGGTGCAGCCCGCATGTCCAGCAGCTCGGCCGTTTAGGCCGAGTGGTAAACGGGGGGGCGCTACCCCCCTTGTCTCGAAAAGGTGGCCCCCCACGTGGAGGGGGCCCTCCTGTCTGTCGATGGGGGTTACGACCCCCGACCTCCTCCAACCGGCCGACCTGGTTAGCCGGTCTGTGCTGCCGCCGCGGGACCTCACGGTCCCGCCCTTCTGAAGCACCGGCGGCCGACGGTTCCGACCACCCTCCCTTGCACAGCCACGGCTTAGACTGTGGCCCTGGTCTGTCCGGTGCAGCGCGACGACACCGCACCCCTCCGTCGCGGCCTGCCTCAGCCGCGAACCTTCATGAAGCTCCGGCATGGCACGACAGCGCCGAGCCCCTCCGCTGTGGCCCGACATTGGCAGTGGGTTCTTCGGCTACGGCGCGGCACGACGGGGCCGTGGTTCTTCACCGCGGACCGCTCCAACCGTGATTCCTTCATTCCTGTGTGGTGTGACGGCACCGCGTTTCCTCCGTTCCAATCTGCAACAAGACACAACAACAAAGTGGAGGAGGGTCGGCCATGTTTGTGCGGTCCTCCCCCCTCCCGTTAATCCGATAACATGCGTCCATGAAAATAAAGAAGTGCGTCAATTGATAATTCTTGAATGATAAAAAACCACTACCTCAAAGAAGGAATTCGTCGGCATAGCGGTAGACGACGTCGCGTTAGACGGGCATCTTTCCATCAACGTTGGGAAGGATGAAGCTGAGGGTGGCGTCGGCGTTCTTCGTTCTTCATTGGAGGAAGAGGAAAACTCTCCAAGTGCTGGGCGCCATGCTTCGCTACTAGCGTTCCGCCGCTTGAGGAAGTCGTCCATAACATCTCCCCCTAGACTCCTTTAAATAGGAGTGATGGGTTTGTCGTTGGCACACAAGTCATAAATGGGGGATTTATGACATAGGGCCCCACCCAATTAATCCTCTATGGTGGAACATTAAAAAGGGGAGGAAGGATCCTCATTAATTAAACACGTTGTCATTTAACTAAAGAGAAGGGGAGAAGGTTCGTCATCAACATGAGGGGTTGACATGTATTAATGGAGGGAGTTTATGAGAGTTATGGAAAAGGAGAGGTTGGTGATCGTGTGGGCCCCACCTCACAATTATCCTCACATGGTTAGTTAGGAGCTTTTGGGTCTCACCCCAACTCCCCCAGGTAGGATATAACCACATTAGATATAAAATAAAATTGTTTCACAATTTTATTCACCTCTTATTTAATCCATAAATATTTTTAACTTCTCTTCCCATGCCAACGCATCTATGGTAAAGGTCCACTTAAGAAATTACCGGCATTGCAAGTTCATCGGTGCCCTTGGATTTCAAATCTGAGCACCAGTTAAAATGATAGAAAAACCCGCTCGTTCGTTCACTGAAGGTACCCGATCTAAACTTCGGAAATTGATTCCGAGCACACTGGGCCTCAGAATCAGGTTCCATCAGAAACTGTGTACTCGTTAAATCCCAAATAAAATTAAGGAACAAATTTTCCTTGAAATTTATGGGTCTTTACGTTACTCCCTCCTCAGGGATTTACGTCCCCATTAAGATACATCACAAACTAGGGGAAGAAAGGACGGTACTGAGCACGAATCTGAGCCTCCTGCTCCCATGTGCTCTCCTGGAGGTTCTCGTGCTTCCACTTGATGCACACTAGAGGTATCGACTGTCCACATCGGACCTACTCCTGTCGATCCTCGATCTCATCCAGGACCTCCACAAGAGTTTCCACATCATCGAAGTCTATCTCCCCATGGTTGATGATATGCGTCGGCTTGTTCACGTATCTCCTCAACTGAGATACATGGAATACGTTGGGCACCTGGTGCAACTGAGGTGGTAGAGCCATGCGATAAGCCACCTCGCCTATCATGCTGAGAACCTGGAATGTTCTGATCAAGTGCAGAGATAATATTCCACCGTGGCTAAATCTCCTTAATCCATGTCGAGGTGAGACACGTAAGAAAACGTGGTCACCATCCTCAAACTCCAGTGGTCTCAACCTCCTAACAGCATTGGACGTTTGTCTGCTCTATGAAGTCCTCATCCGATCCAGGATGATCTGCTCCTTCCCCGACTTAGCCAGAACCATCTCTAGTTCTACACGTACTCACTCTAACACTATCCATAAAGGATATCTGAAAACGTGACCTGCGGTTGTCTCGCCACTCCTAACAGCTGAATGCCCGATCTCAAACCAAGAGCATACGCTACAACGTATGCCTTCCCAGGAGTATAACCTTTCTTAATGTCATAGGCCTAGAGTAAGTCAAGCCATCGCCACTATCTTAGTTTCATGTCCATATGTGAAAAGATATACCTGAGACTATTCAGTTGGTGAGACCCGTAAACCGTTCGCTCGACGAACAATGGGTGAGACTAGCCATATGTAAGATCTTAAGCCCACCCTCCTTCGTCTATGATCTAAAAGAGATGATGAGATTTCTCCTCTGCCGAAAAGATCAATCTAGTCTCATCCCCTGGATGAACCATGTCCCTTGGATAATATAGTCAATCCTAACATGATTGGTACTATTTCATGCCATAGATGACATCGTAAGGCCTTGACGCTACAACCAAGAGATCCAACCGTTACTCTCGCTTCCAAGGGTCGAGTCACACTGTCGGCAGCAGTGAGTGGTCAATAGGTCTCCTCTAGTAGGAATCTCGAAAGTGAGGGTAAAGTAAACAGTTTTAACCAGAACCTCTCAGTATCAACTGCATAAAAATAAATAGAGGGAAGAAAATGTCACAAGAACAAGTGTCTTTTATTACTGCAGCTCAAGGTACAAAGACACAAATCATCCACAAACAAAACATCATCAAGGATAGATGAAACATGACCAAAAGTATCCATGTCTGGAGCTAGTCCCACTCCTATCTGTCTGCTCCCAGATCCCCATGGTCGTAGGCCTCAGCTGCCTGAAGCTGAGCTCTCCCCTGTCCACTTGTTCCCAGCGGTCGGGGTGGTCTTCCAGGTGGTGGTGGTGATAGGGCCTCAAAGTGTCACCCACCACCGGCTGCTCGGCTAGCTCCACTGCCTCGTCCGCTTGTTCCCTGCAGACCACCACGGTTGAAACTCTGCCTGGGAGGTCTCCCTACTGACTGTCGCTCATCTGTAGGGCGGGTCGGGCAGTCACGAGCCATGTGACCCTGACCACCGCATGCATAGAACTTCCAGCTCCTCGTATAGCTAGCTCTATTCTGAGTTCCTCACACAATCGAACCTATTTCCTGATATTTCTCATTTGACGGTCTAGCTCACTTGGTCCTCTAAATCATATGTCTATTTTCGGCTGTAGAAGACGCTTCTGTGGGTCATCTTGTGGAGGGTCTCGCTGCTGGTGACTACTCAGCAAGAAAATATTCCACTAGAAGGGCTCTCTCCAGCACCTCTGTCTACGTCGGGATGTTGAGGGAGATCATCAAAGCCCTGATCTCATGCCTCAGTCTCTGCTCGAAGGTTCAGGCCTGGAAGAATGGATCTCATACCATGTCCGTGGAGTAGCGAGAGAGGTTGGTAAACCTCACCCAGTACTGGGCTACCGTCATGCTACCCTGCCACAGCTATAGTAACTCCAGAATGCGCACTGCATGGATGGTGGCTAGAACGAACTCTGAACGGAAGAGGCTCCTGAAGTCCGACCAAAGGATAGATGCCTCGTCGTGCACCTGGATCATCAGGCTCCATCATCTACTTGCTGCCGCATGGAGGAGACTCACCGCAAGGATCACCATGAGGTCATTTGGTGTCCCTACTAAACTGAAAACTCATACAACAGCCTCCAGCCAATCCTCGGTTGCCTGAGTGTCCATCTCCCCGCGGAACATGGGCAGTCTCTGATGCTGAAACTCATTCAGTGCAGTAAGGTGATGTGCACTCTCAGTGGCTAGGGCTGGTGGTATCGATGGCTCGGCAGGTAGAGGTACCGCCGGTGCCTCCGCTGCAATAGGGCCCAACATCAAGGCCTCATCGCTCGGTGGTATGTCATCTCGTACAAAGCTTGGAACCCAAGTTGGATACATAGTTGGGCCATCCTGAACAGAGATAGGTGTGCCATAGTCAATAAAGTATACATGGTGAGCTGAAAAAATGAAATCACAAAGAAAACTTTTGAAACACACATGAAATCAATGTTTTTGTGCACTGAGTCAGAAATCAGAAGTTGGGGTCCTGGTGTATGGATACGTGGGGCCGCCTCACCAACACTGGACTCCCTGGACGGATAACCACACTCAATACCCTTAACATTATTGCTTTAAATAGAAGAATGGTCCGAGTCCTCAGTTCTACTGTAGAACCGAACTCCTCTGATACCAATTTTTCACGACCCATCCTCGGGACCCATGTCGTGACTACCCCATGCCCACCTTCCACGGGCCAGGGGATGGCGACTAGCACCAAAGGAGTAAATCTCGATATAAGGGAAGGAATTTCCATTATGTAAGAAAACAAACACAACAGAGTACGAAAGTTGAAGTAAACACTAAGTAAATTGAGTACAAAACTAAGTGCTGGAAAGTAAATGGGCCAGTATACAAACCCAACTGAAAGTACAGTACAACTGAGAAAAAGGAAGTACAACATCTAAAAGGTAAGCAGCAACCACCAAGTCATACCATGTCTATGGAGTAGCGTGAGAGGTCGTTAAACCTCACTAAGTACTGGGCTACTGTCATGCTACCCTGCCACAGCTGCAGTAACTCCTGATTGCGCACCGCCCGGAGGGTGACTGGAACATACTCTGATAGGAAGAGGCTCTCGAAGTCCGAACAAAGAAGAGATGCCTCGTCGTGCACCTAGAGCATTAGGCTCCACCATCTACCTGATGCCGATTATAGGAGACTCGCCACAAGGATCACCATGAGGTTAGCTGGTGTCCCTACTAAACTGAAAACTCGTACAACAGCCTCCATCCAATCCTCGGCTACCTGAGGGTCCGTCTCCCCGTGGAACCTGGGCGGTCTCTGATTCTGAAACTCATGCAGTGCACTAAGGCGATGTGCACTCTCAGTGGTTGGGGCTGGTGGTATCGATGGCTCGACAGGTATAGGTACCGTCGGTGCCTCCGATGTAATAAGGCCCTACATCGAGACCACATCGCTCGGTGGGCTGTCGTCTCATACAAAGCTCGGAACCCTAAATGGCTAGCATCATGGGGCATCCTGAAAAGAGACAGGTGCGCCATGGTCAATACAGTATACCTGGTGAGCTGACACAAAGTAATCACAAAGAAAACTTTTGAAACACTCATGCAATCAAGGTTTTCATGCACTTAGTCATATATCAGAAGTCAGTGTCCTGGTGTATGGATACGTCAGCCGCCACACCAACACTGGACACCCTGGACTAATAACCACACTTAATACCCTAAACATTATTTCTTTACATAGATGAAAGGTCATAGTCTTGAGTTCTGTGGTAGAACCAAACTCCTCTGATACCAATTTGTCACGACCCTTCCTCGGTACCCATGCCATGACTACACCAATTCTGACTTCCATAGGCCAGGGGCTGGAGACTAGCACCAATGGCGTAAATCCCGATATAAGGGAAGGCATTGCCTTAATGTAAGAAAAAAAACCCCCCACAGAGTACGCAGGCTGAAGTAAACTCTAAGTAAACTGAGTACAAAAGTAAGTGCTGGAAAGTAAATGGGCCAGTATACAAACCCAACTGAAAGTACAGTACAACTGTGAAAAAGGAAGTACAATAGCTGAAAGGTAAGCAGCAACAACCGAGTCATCCTCCGGAACTCCCACCTGAAGTGTCAGTACAGATAGTCTCATTGGCTCCTCGGGTCCAGCCATCCGCTCTGAGTACGTCCTGCCAAGTGGTCCACCTACACGTACCGTCCCACTCCTCAAGCATCCACTACGATCAGTGCTGTCCATCGTCTGCAACCAGCACAACGTAGTGCGGGCATAGTCCGTGCAGGGGTGAGTATATGATACTCAGTAGAGACCCTGAGACCCCCTACGTTCTCCCAAAATCCACAAAGGATAAACCATAGGAATGATACAAAACACGAAGTATCAACCATCTCCACTTAGGTATATGCCCACACATATACCGAAGTCATCAATTCCAGTTCTGCTCCAACTCACGAGCCCATGTGCATCCCAGTCCACATAGGAAAGCACAACCCAATCCACACTTTAAAGTAAAACCCAATCCCCACAGGAATGTACAACCTAGTCCACACAAAATGTGCAACCCAGTCCACACAGGGAAGTACAACCCTGTCCACACAGGAATGTAAGTCAATCACATCAATGATAAAGATTGAAAATAAAGACTCGGCACACACAGGTATACATCATTTGTAGAGAAAAAGAGATGATTAGATGTAGTTAATGATTCATCTATCTAGGACCCACGTAGGATACTAGACCAGCTAAGCTGTCAGACCCTCGTAGGATACTAGTCCAGCTACTCTGTTGGACCCACGTAGGATACTACAACAGAGGTCAATATTGTCGGACCCATATAGGATACAAGTACAGTAATCGTCACTGCAGAAACCACATATAATTCCAGTATGGTTTTCGTTGTCGTCGAACCCACAGAGTATTCTAGTGCAAAAGTCTTCACCGTCGAACCCACAGAGGATTCCAGTACGGAAGTCGTTGCAGTCGCAGCAAGCTCTAGGGTTCCCGCACACAGCATGCTCAATTTTAGGAGGGTCTGCTCCACGAGCCAAGGGGGTTCAATATATCAACTAACACATAGTCCAGAGTTGATGTGTCCCAAATTTACATCTTTTCAATAGGAACTCAACACGACAGACGGCGCGTCAATATGACGCCCGGTTTGTTAGTTATTGGATTTTTAGTCCCTGGGGCCCGGTTGATTTTTAAGTCAAAACCATCCTGAATGTACTCCAACTATGTCCAATCCTCGAGCGGAGTAAGCCAAAATAACCTTCTCACTAAGAGGAATCCAATAAATTCTACGACACGTCAATCGGACGTCCGGAGCTCAAGTTATAAGTGTTTCCGCTCCAAAGGCCCAGTTGGTTTCGTGTTCGAACCAACCCGACCGTACACAAAGTTCTATGAAACCTTGAGTGTAATATACCAGAATGAACTCCTCGATCCGAGGATCACATAGCAACTAATTTTGCGTCAATTATAGGTTTATAGCCCAAGTTATGGGCCTTTGAACGGAGCTGTCTGATTTTAGTGGCTTTTGGACCCAGACCAACCCGGCGCAAGACCTCCTGGGTCGGCCTGAACCAGGTCGACCTAAACTGGGTCCGGGTTTGGCCAACTAGGGTACGGCCTGGCCTAACACAGGCGGTCCGGCCTAGCGTGACCTGTCCAGCTCGGCGCAGCTGGTTGGCCTGGTGCGGGTGCAGCCCACGTGGCCAGTAGCTCAGTCGTTTCGGCCGAGTGGAAAACAGGGGGCGCTGCCCCCTTGTCTCGAAACGGTGGCCCCCCACATGGAGGGGGCTCTCCTGTCTGCGGCCGGGGGTTACGACCCCCGACCTCCTCTGAACGGCCGGCCGGTGCCACCCTTGTGGGACCCCACGGTCCCGTCCTTCCGAAGCACCAGCGGCCGGCGGTTCCGGCCGCCCTCCTCTACACAGCCGCGACCCTTGTCTGTCTGGCGCCGCGCGACGGCGCCATGCCCCTACACCGCGGACGGACCTTGGCCGCAGGTTCTTAGACTTCAGTGTGGCATGATGGTGCCGCACTACTTTGCTGCGACACGCTCCAGCCGCGGTTCCCTCATTCCCGCGCAGTGCGACGACACTGCATTGCCTCAGTTCCAATCCGCAACAAGACACATCAACAAAGGGGAGGAATTTGTTCTGTGTTTGTGTTGTCCGGCCCCCTCCCGTTAATCCAATAACATGCATCCAAGAAAATAATGAAGAGATTCAATTGATAATTCTTGAATGATGAAAACCCCCTACGTCGAAGAAGGCATTCATCGGCGTCGCAGTAGACGACGTCGCGGTAGACGGCGTCATGGTAGACGGGTGTCGTTCCATCAACGTCGGGAAGGATGAATCCGAGGGTGGAATCGGCGTTTTTTGTTCTTTGTTGGAAGAACAAGAAAACTCTCCAAGTGCTGGGCACCGTGCTTCGCTGCTAGTGTTCCGCTGCTTGAAGAATCCATCCAGAACTCCTCCCCCTAGCCTCCTTTAAATAGGAGTGGTGGGTTGGTTGTTGGCATGCAAGTCATAGATGGAGGATTTATGACATAGGGCCCCACCCAATTAATCTGCTGAGGTGGAACACTAAAAGGGGGGGAAGCATCATCATTAATTAAACATGTTGGCATTTAATTAACGTGGGGGTGGGAAGGTTCCTCATAAACATGAGTGGTTGACATGTATTAATAGAGGGAGTTTATGAGAGTTATGGAAAAAGAGAGGTTGGGGCTCGTGTGGTCTCCACCTCACAATTATCCTCACATGGGTAGTTAGGATCTTGTGGGTCCCACCCCAACTCCCCCATATAGGATATAACCACATTAGATATAAAATAAAATTGTTCCACAATTTTATTCACCTCTTTTTTAATCCTCAAATATTTGTAACTACTCTTCCTGTGCTAATGAATCTACGGTAAAGGTCCACCTAAGCAATTACCGGCGTTGCGAGTTAATCAGTGTTCTCGGATTTCAAATCCGAGTGCCGGTTCAAAAGATAGAAAATCCAGCTCGTTCGTTCACTGAACGTACCCAAGCTAAACTTCATAAATTGATTCCGGACATACTGGGACTCGGAATCAGGTGCCGTCAAAAACTGCATACTCGTAAAATCTCAAAGAAAATTAAGGAAAAAAAATTTCCTTGAAATTTATGAGTCTTTATAGCCCCATCGCAAATAGCCCGTTCCAGAAAACCCAATCGCAAATAGCATGATTTTCCATGGGCCCATCGCAAATGAGTCTCCGATTATATGCATTATATATAATAAAATTTTTCATGATGGGCCCGTCAGAAATACTTTTTGGGATGGGCCCGTCATCCCATCGCAAATAAATAAATAAAAAATATATATATATATATATATATAATGTTCTGCAACAGGCCTGTCACAACAAAGTATTTGCGACGGGTAAGTAGTCATGTCACAAATATGTTTTTAAAAAATATTTATTTGGACTATTTGCGATGACATCCCGTCGCAAAAGGACACGTCATAAATAATAAATTAATTTTTTTAAAAAAATTAATAAAATTACGATTAATGAAAAAATAATATTACTATTATTAAAAAATTATTAAAATTCTCAATATTCACAAAAATAATTAAAAAACTCATAAAATATTATTATTATTATTAGTAAATAATCAAACATTACAAAATATAATACTAAAAAAATAAATTTTATAAAATATTATTATTATTATTATTAATATAATAAAAAATTAAAAAATATAAAAATCCTCAATATTCACAAAAAAATATAAAAATAAAAAAATATTATAAATTGAATTATATAATAATTTCACCAATATAAACGACAAAAAATGAAAATAATTCATAATAAAATGTTAAATTCAAATTATTTTAACATAAAAAAATCACTGGGGGTCATCTTCTAGAGAAGGTGGAGGAGATGAAGGGGATGGGGGAGAAAACCCCATCCCTAAACTACGAGTCAGACGGCGTATGTACTCAATCAGCTCGTGATGCTGGTGCTGCCATCAATACATCTCTTCCTCATGCTGCAGCTGCTGCTGCTACTGCCATTGACACATCTGCTCCTCGTGATGTTTCTCCTACTACTTCTTCCGTTGACACATCTCTTCTTACTGCTTCTACAAAGTCTCTATAAGCTCAGACTGAGCTCATAACTGCTTCGGATACTACGAACTGGATGATGATGCCCCTCCACGATATCCTCTCGAGTTGGACGCTGACATAATAGTAGTACCATAATATGTACTAGGAGTCAATTTAGAGCAGAATCCAACTACTCTAACCTTCTCAAAGCCATACTGAGACACCTGCATCCATGACGCCTCATCGAATTGGTGAGCACCGGTCTTCTTAGTCATCTCGTCCTAACCCTTAGCCTGTGTCTGAGAGGTCGCAGCCTCATATTATTCCTTCAATTCTTATTTAAAATTAAAATCATGAAAATATTATATGCAGTTAATTTCCAAAATCAAAAAATAATAGTAACCACAATATGATGTTGGAAATCACCTCTAATCTCTCCAGTGGCTAGATCACTGTACATCCTATGATAAATGTCATACTCTGTAATGTCGGGATGCTTGACTACCTATATAAATATAAAATAAACTGTTTATATTTAAAGTTATATAAAATATTTAAAAATATACTTACCAAATTCTCTATATGAGAACTGAATGTATGTCTACCTGCTCGTTGTGTCACCTCCTGTCTCCCCCAGTTCGGTCATCCGATTGAAGATCTCCTCTAAAATCCACCACCAAACCAGTTTAAACATAATCCATCCCAAACGTGCAATGAAATATAGTCGGGTCAGTGGGATCTACACGACTCAGCAAATTCTGTCACCCATTCTTTCATAATGGTTTTCATTCTCAAATTGTGCAAAAACTGACAGAAACGGTCACACATAGAAACCCGCCATACTGTGTGGATATTGTCGTGCATGCTATCATTAACATGATACCATAAATCCTATAAATAATTTATAATATCAATTTGATAATAAAATAAATTTCAAAGTAAATATTATTTATTTACGTACCATCCAATGATATAACATGTCGCGCCGCACATCAATGGGAATCTGTTCCCATGCGATCCATGGTTGAGAAAAATAATTGTTCAAGATAGCGCTCCCCTGTCTAATAGCTACATGCTCAAAACTGTGAAAAAAGAATAAATAATCAAACAATTAGTATATATATAAATAAATTAATGAAATCTAACTAAAATATACATGTTACCATACCTCCGTGTTCTTGGATAAAAACAAAGATGTGGACGTCGCTTAGGTATATGGTCGGGAATCATCAGTCATGCAAGATCACTCCCCCTCCACGTACCCCCTGAACCGCCAGTAGGCTGAGGGTCAGATGACCCAAAATCCCCCTCATCCAATGGTAGGTCAGCCTCCTGCAACTCATGATATAGCTCATGGTCCATCTGAAACAATAAATGATTATTGTTATCATATAGTTGAAAATAACTGTTATATATAGATATATATTAGTTATGATTATAACCAACATTTAACTCTGTCAATGTTCATCTTCATTCTCTTCTCTATAGATGTCAATGTCAATGTCTTCATCTTCCTCCTCAGCATCATCAATAACTATATGAGTTTTTGTTTCAGCATCTCTTGTTATTTCAAATTCATTTGAAACATCATTAACATCTTCATCACCATCGATCCTTAATTGTGGGGTATCATCATCGATATTCACATCTCTTTGTGAATCAGAGGGATTTTGAGCCGTATCATGAAAAACTACAATTCCTTCCACATTAGAAGAACCACATTCAGTTTGATTAAACTGATTTTCCCGATATTTCACTTTTATTATGCTCCAACAATCACTCAAGTCTCTTGAAGTAGCATAGTACTTTACATAATAAATTTGATGTGCATGTTGAGCTAATAAAAAAAGTTCATTTACTACAAGAATACTTTAATTTTTAATACCGATGATTCCATGAGTCGTATGAACATGCAAGACTCTATTATTATCCAACCACCTAAATTTAAACATGATTATGTAATTCTCTCCTAGATAACATAGCTCAATAATTTCATCCATAATTCCATAAAATTCAACTTCATTTTTGTTGTGATGTCATCATCTCAAGAAAACTCCACTGATAATTGTTTTTTCTGATTCCCCGAATGCATGAGTATGAAATCAAAAACCATTCACCACATATGCATTATAATATTTAAACATTTTGGATGGTGGGTTACTCAATATACAATGTCTCTTATCAATTTTATCAGCATATTGAGACACCTGAAAATTTTTAAACCAATTATCAATATAATAAATAATAAATGAAATTGATATTAAACCATCAATAATTAATGTTACTAGTTTTTGAAACCGTTGAGAATTTGTTTTTGTTCTGAGTCCTTCAAGAGCTACTGCTATAATTTGTGGAAGTTGTTTCTTGATATAATTATCATATAACCTACCAATAAAATAAGTTTAAGTAATGTAACATAAATTATGGAATAAGTGATAGAAGCACTCATAGGACAAATGATGCGATTTCTTCACAGTTGAGCAGAACATATGTATGAGCTATGTGATGTTTATCATCTGAAAGCCATCGTTCATGACCTCCACCGAAACAAAGACTTGGCTAATTAAAAACTATTAATTGATTTTCAGTTTCATTATTAACATTCCCCTCATTTCATCCCATGCGATTGTGTTTTGAAGTATATTTAGATTCAAAATAATGAGAGCAACAAAAAGTAATTTACTCTTTAAAATAAGCTTCAGCAATTGAGCCTTCAACTGATGCTTTGTTACATACTTTTTTCCTCAATTTATGTATGCATCTCTCGAATGGGTACATCCATAGAAACTTTACTGGACCTCCACATTTTGCTTCATGTGGAAAATGTAATATCTTATGTTCCATTGAGTCAAAAAAGTTGGAAGAAAGATTTTTTCCAGTTTACGTATAATTACAACAACATCTTCTTCCAGTTTTCTTAACGCATTATAGTATGTTTTCACTGCACAAATGCCTTGAAAAAAATATGATATGTCTGTTATCGAATCCCAAATCATTGAATTACACAAACCTCTGAATCCAATCGGCATAAATCTTTCTATTATAACATGACATTCATGACTTTTTAATCCAATAATATAACCATTCTTAACACATCTGCCCAATTTGGGAGCATAACCATCTAGAATCTCAAATTTTCAATCCACTGACAAAATAATAAGTGACTCTCCTTGGATAGTGTATAAGCTGCTTTTGGCTTCATTAACCTCTGTGACCTGTCATCTTCAAATAGTTCATGTTCTGGTCACCTATAAATTTGGGAAAGATCTAATCGTTCCTTTACAGTATATTTGGCCTTACCTAGTGTATCCAAAACAGTACGAAATAAATTATCAAAACAAATCTTCTCAATATGCATAACATCCAACATGTGGCGGACCAAGAAATCAGACCAATATTGAAGATCCCAGAAAACAACTCTGTTTTATCCAATTATGTTCTTCCCTAAAGCCATTAATTTTATGTTGCTTTACTGTTGGTCCAAATGTGATGGGGAGTAATGAAAATACAAGTAATTTTAAAACTGTACCTGAGATCATCTTTGGAGGTTTATCCCTTTCAATTGTACCTTTTCTGAAATGAGATTTTGTCCTCTAAAATGGATGATCGGTTAGAAGAAATCTATGGTGACAATCAAAATAGCATGGTTTTCCAATTGATGATCACAAAGGATTTGTTTTCTTTCATATAGTAATGACATGATTTCGGACCATGTGTACTCTAACCAGATAAGATGCCATATGCCAGAATGTCACTAATCATCCACATCAATATAGCTTTTAATATGAAATTTTGTTTTGCAGCAACACCATATGTATTAACACCATCCCTTCATAATGCATTTAACTCATCAATCAATGGATTCAAACAAACATCAATATTTTTTTTCGATGTCCTGGGATTAATAGAGTCAAAAAGTTATAAGGCTCCTTCATCAAAATCCATGGAGGAACATTGTATGGAGGTATAAAGACAGGACCACATGAATATTGACTACCATAAGAACCAAACGGACAGAAACCATCAGTAGAATGACCCAATCGCATGTTTCGTGATTCTATAGCAAAAGAAGGATGCAGATGGGCCAAATTTTTCCACGAATCACCATCAGATGGATGATTCAATCTTTTATCAGTTTAAATCTTGGTTTTGTTCCATGACATCATTGACGCTGTGTTCTGAGACATAAAGAAATGCTGCAACCTGGGTTTAAGGGGGAAATTTCTCCACTGTTTTACTGGAATCGATCTAGAATTTCCTGGTTGAGCTTCTTTATACATTGATTTTCCACATGTGGGAAAATTATCCAATGACTCATTTTCTCCATAATATAAGATGAAACCATTTATACATGCCTGGATATTTTGATAAATAAGGCCTAGATTATGAATAATCCTCTTTCTCTCATAGTAATTTGCAGGCAACACATTCCCTTTAGGTAACAGTGTTTTAACCACAGAATATATCTGATCAAAATAGTATTTTGACATTGCATTATCGGATTTAATAGTCAAATATTTTTCAATCGCTTCTAATTTTCTTATCTTGTAACCAGGATATAATGCATCCTCTACAGACCTCAAAAACTCATAATATTCAGATGGTCCCAACTCAGAAGTTAAATCAATATCATCATGAGTTTCAGTTTTTTTCACATATGGACCTGCAACATCATTGTCTAAATTTTTAAATAATGAAGGATCTGGAATCAAGTTATTAGGATCTTCTTAGGAACTGCGTTAACCGCGTTGATACCAAAAAACATAATCTAGTTGAAAACCAAATCGCAAAATATGTCCCCCAACCTTGTCAAATGTGTCAAAAGTTCTCAGAGCACATTTTTTACATGGACACTTAATTGTTCCTTCTAAAACATATTCTGTTTTTGATGATGCAAATGCTATGAAAGCTTCAACACCCTCAATATATACAAGTGTTAAACTAGAACCATTTGTATTTCTGTGCTGATTTATCCATGCACGATCTTTTAATAATGACTGATATTGACTTCCTCGTTCCATATTTTTCTACATAAAATATAAAATCTTCACTTTTTTTGAATAATTTAAAATTATAAAAACACTATCTAAAAATTATTACAAACTATTACTAATTATTGCTAATTATTGCTAATTATTTCGAATTAATCCTAATTATTTCTAATTATTCCCAATTATCCCTAATTATTCATAATTATTCCTTATAATTCCTTATTATTGCTAATTATTCCTAATTATTAAAAATTATTTCATATTATTACTAATTATTACAAATTATTACTAATTATTACTAATTTTTACAAATTATTACTAATTATTACTAATTTATACAATTTATTACTAATTATTACAATTTGTTACTAATTTATCAATACTTAGCAGTACATATAAAAATGAAAACTGCATGAATAATGGAAGGAAATTTGGTAATCATCGTTTTGGAGATGATTACAAATTTTCCCTTTATTATGCAAGTAGTTTTCATTTAATAATTATTACTAATAAAAAATTATATTACCAATATTTATGAAAACAATTATTAATTTTATTAAAATAATAAAAATTTATCAAATATTAAAATTATAAATATTCACAACAGACTTTTCACTATTATTAACATGTTCAAATCTCAAAGGGTCGCCAATTGTCAGGTCATGCGCAGTAAAACGTTTGTGTCAGCCATGTCCAATGTAAACTCTATAATTGTACTTGCATGGTTGATCACCTCACATGTAGTTTTGCAATATGATGACCAAAGTAATATCAATCTCATCTCTAAGAATCATCTCTCTCCCTTTACATAGATCATTCTTCCTGAAATATTTGTGGGGATATCAGTATCTTTCTTATAAATTTTGAAGGAAGAATGGTCTATGTAAACGGCCATGTTAGATAATTCTTATATAAGAGAAGGGCATGAATTGGGTTGTCCTATTGCAACACTACTTGCGAGGTGATCAACCATAGAAGGAGACTTATAGATTTTACATTGGACATAATTGACACAAAATTTTTATTGCACATGACTTGTGAATTGTAGACCCTTTGAGATTTGAACATGTTAAGAATAGAACAAATCCTGTTGCGAATATTGATAATTTTAATATTTTATAAATTTCTTTTTATTTTAATAATATTAATATATTTTTTTCAAAATAATTTACAATATAATTTTTTATTACTAATTTTTACTAATTATATCTAATTATTACTAATTATATCTATTTATTACTAATTATATCTGTGTATTACTAATTATATATATTTATATCGATTTATATCAAGTTATATCAAGTTATATCAAATTATATCAAATTATATCAAATTATATCAAATTATATCTAATTATATCTAATTATATCTGATTACATCTAATTATATCTAATTATTACTAATTATTACTAATTATTACTAATTATTACTGATTATTAGTAATTATTAGTAATTATTACTTATTATTACTAATTATATCAAATTATATCTAATTATAACTAATTATTTCTAATTATTACTAATTATTAATAATTATTACCAATTATTACAAATTATATCTAATTATTACTAATTATATCTAATTATTACTAATTATGTCTAATTATTACTAATTATTACTAATTATATATAATTATTACTAATTATATCAATTTATTAATAATTATTAATAATTATTACTAATTATTACTAATTATTACTAATTATTACTAATTATATCTAATTATTACTAATTATATCAATTTATATCTCATTATATCTATTTATATAAAATTATATAAAATTATATCACATTATATCTAATTATATCTAATTATATCTAATTATATATAATTATATCTAATTATATCTAATTATATCTAATTATATCTAATTATATCTAATTATATCTTATTATATTTAATTATTACTTATTATATCTAATTATTACAAATTATGTCTAATTATTACTAATTATAACTAATTGTTACTAATTATTACTAATTATATCTAATTTTTACTAATTTTTAGTAATTATAACAAATTATTACTAATTATTACTAATTATTACTTATTATTACTAATTATATCTAATTATTACTAATTATATCTAATTTTAGCTAATTATTACTAATTATATCTATTTATTACAAAATTTTGCTAATTATTACTAATTTTAGCTAATTATTACTAATTATTACTAATTATATCTAATTATTACTAATTATATATAATTATTACAAATTGTATCTAATTATTACTAATTATATCTAATTATTACTAATTATATATACTTATTACTAATTATATCTATTTATTACTAATTATTTCTATTTATTACTAATTATATCTATTTATATCTATTTATTATTATTTATATCTATTTAATATTATTTATATCTATTTATTACTAATTATATCTAATTATTACTAATTATATCTATTTATTTCTGATTATTACTAATTATATCTAATTATTACTAATTATTACTAATTTTAGCAAATTATTACTAATTATTACTAAATATTACTAATTTTAGCTAATTATTACTAATTAAATCTAATTATTACTAATTATATCTATTTATTACTATTTGTTACTAATTATATCTAATTGTTACTAATTATTTACAATTATTAACAATTATATCTAATTATTACTAATTATATCTATTTATTACTAATTCTATCTATTTATTACTAATTATTACTAATTATATCTAATTATTACTAATTATTTCTAATTTTGTCTAATTATTACTAATTATATCTATTTATTTCTAATTATATCTAATTATTAGTAATTATTAGTAATTATATCTAATTATTATTAATTATTACTAATTATTACTAATTATATCTAATTATATCTAATTATATCTAATTATTGCTAATTAACACTAATTATTTATAATTATCACTAACAATATCATTTTCTTACTAAAAATAAATATAAATAAAAATTAATGGAAATCTAATTTAATTACAACTAATAAAAAACAATTAAAATTAATATAAAAAATAAAATAAATTTTTAAAAAATAAAATATAAATACATTAAGCATTGATATTCTGAAGGTATTGGCGCCTTCCAATTGCTGTCATATAAAAAATTTAACTAAAAGATATTTTTTCCTTAAAACTGAAGAATGAAAAGAGAGGGAGAGGAATATCTGAGTTATTTGGGGAAAATGGGTGATGGTATATATATGTTAGATTAGTTGTGACTGGGTTATTTGCGATGGGCCTCGTCGCAAATACCCTCGTACGCATTAATTTCAGCCGGTGGTTAAAAGTGTATTTGCGATGGGGGCCATCGCAAATAGTTCATACCGACACTCTTTTTGTGATGGGACGACATCCCGTCGCAAAAAGCTATTAACCGCAACCGGGTATTTGCGACAGGTACAGTCGCAAATACTTTTGTTTGGTTTTTGCGTGCAAGCCGCATGGTTTGTCGCGCATGTCTTGCCAAACTATTTGTGACGGGAGACAAAAACCCATCGAAAATAGTTTTCGCGCGGTATGGCACCCAAGTCGCGCAAACTATTTGTGACAGGAGATGAAAACTCATCACAAATAATTTTTTATTTGCGACGGGAAAATTTCCCCGTCGAATATGACTTCCTGGACAGGTTATTTGTGACCGAATTTATTCTTGTCGCAAATAACCCGTCGCAAATACTGATTTTTCCCGTAGTTTACAGATGCATGATTATTTCACTTTTTAAATGATATATAGTTGGTGGAATACGATTGTTCGAAAATTATAATTAAATATTAGTATATAATTATTAGTGGAGTTATTACTCTATAATGGAAACAACTCATAAAGATGATGTAGAAGAAAAAATAATTTGAAAGAATTGGTAGAAGAGATTACCTATTCTTCGATTGTGCTTCCTCTAGATCTCTCCCTAAATCACTAGATTTGTTCTTTTGAGAAGAACATAACATCTAAAATATTATTTGGTAATTTGATATGGGAAATGGTAAGGTTATAGACAATCATGAAGGCTCAATGTGATGTGAAGAGTTGATGGAGCAGGTGCACTTTTATAATTGAGGTGTGGGGCACTTTTTGGATTTTCAAAATATTAATTTATAATAATATAAAACTCTATCGAAAAACCTCCAAAATATCCTAATTTAAAATATTAGATTGGACAAGGTTGTAAAATCATCATCCAATAATTTTAAGACAAGTTTTGATTTCATTTAAAACATTGTCATTTCATTTTACCCTTAATTATTCTCGTTTAATTTTAACTAGGAAAACAAATTGTTCAACATTATAATATTGTAATTTTTATTTATTTCTTATTAATTATACGATAAATGAACAATATATAACATTTTAGAGTAATCCATTGTCATTTTATATTTTTAAATTATTTTATGATTTTTATATAATTTAACAACTCATTGTTTTTAAAAAATATCAATAGTGTCAATTTTGGAACTATTCATTTATTGGATTTTTAAAAATATCACGATATGAAATTGACCTATAAGAAAATTTTTATTAGATCTAAAATGGGTCAAATAAATCTATAAATGTTTATGGATATATAAATTATCCAAAATTATTTTTATTTAAATATTTTTAATAACATTAATTTTATATTTCCATTTATAAAATAATAAATTCATCATTTTTGTGTAATTATTTAATATACTTATTTATTGAGTAAAAATTAAAAAAAATACTATGTTGGAGATAAATATACTAGATTTAATAATAATACTTTTAGTCAAATATAAATTTTAGAATGTCCTTCATTAAAAATGATGTACTTATTAAAACATGAATGTGACAGGTTTAATGACACATTAAATAAAATAATAAAAGTGTCATAATATCTTCAATAAGGATCTGAATAGTCAATAAATCGACCCTTGTATGATTATGGTCAAGATATACTCAACAAATAATATTTTTTGAAGTATTTGTGTCTTTTTATGGTTATTAGAATTTTAATGAAAATTACTTTATTCACTTTTCATCAATTTAATAAATTTTGCATCATCAATATATAATACACTATGGTAATTATTTTATCCCTTAAAATTATAAATAAATTACCATGATGTAGATAATTTTATTACATTTCACTATAATATTTATTATCTAAGTTTTATCATGTTTATCACTATATTAAAATTATTAAAATTATATAATATATTTGGGAGCCATTTTTCACTTTCATATCACTTTATTTTATTTAAATAATAATTATATCATTTTCAAAGGAAAAGGGAAATTAATTGAATCAATCCAAATAATTAGGTGTTAATATTCTATGTTTACTCATCCAATATGATTTTGGTTTTTAGGCTAATTTTATTGTCATTAACATATTAATTTTCTGCCTAAATTATACAATTTCCCATTAACCGTGTTAAATAAAAATTACACTAGTTACTATTCAAAATTTCCAAAGAATAAAAGTAACATATTAACATAATTTAGACACAATGATTCAAAATATATAATCCATTTTTCAAAATTTTACATAAATATATTTCAATAATTAAATTAAAATTACTATCGTTTAGCGAATGAAAAAATAGGTTATTAAAAAGTAAAACCCATTAAAAGATTAACATGTGTATATATAAAATTTCAATGTTAAATTATTTATAATAACAAAAACTAAATTAAATGATAACATATTAATCAAATTATACTTTGAAATCAATTAAAATGATCATCTAACAACATAAAAAAATCAGATGAAAAATAAGTTTGGAATTAAAATGTAGTATTTTTCACTATTCGTTAAAATAAAAATGTTATCAGAAAAATTAAAAGATTATCCAAACTATTTTTTGATGTCCCAGATATAAATATAGTGTTTATTTTTTCAAATTGAACATATTAAAGTGTCAAAAAAATATTTATAATCAGTTCTCCATCAAATGGAGAAAGAACTATATTTTTTTTAAAGAAACGTTTAAATGAGAAATTGATTTTATTTTTATATCATGTCTAGAAAACATATGAAAATAATTTTAAACTTTATATTGATTATATTAAATATATTTTTCATTAATAAAATATTTCAATAGGGATTTTATTATTTTATAAATTTAATTAATCCCAGCCTTGTGTGAAATGAATTCTATCAAAATATCTAGAAATTCATTGTAACTCAAGCCAAGCATAGTGTTCTATATACTGCATGCTAAGACAATGGTGTGTATAGCGCAAGAATATTATTGTGTAGCATAAAACACAAAAAATCATAGAAATTAAACTATCTAATAAGAATCATAGGGTGTTACATTCTTCCCGGCTTAAAATGGATTTCACCCTCGAAATTCATATGTGATATAAAAGGATTAATACTTGAAAGTTTCATTCATAGAAACTCAAATTATAAAAATTAAGTCAAAAAATTATTATTAAAAATAAATAGTTTGAAATAAAAGTTACTTTATGTATATCATAACTAGGTCCTTACGTAGGAGAACATAAGTAAAGATTTAGGCATTGTGTAAAAGTGTAAATAATAATAGAGATTGATAATGATTACTAATCACAAAAAGTGGGTGATTCATAAAAAATTAATAATAAAATGACAATAAACTAAATATGTTGGAAAGTTTTCCTTGATATCATAAAGAATGATGATAATAGGACACCCTTTTACATCACAATCTCTTTTCCAATTTTTGATGAATATGTATCAGAAGATATACATACTAGATTTAAGCATAATTCTACTCTGGGTCGTGTCTTAAACAATTCCCACTTCATCTCTTATTCATAGAAATTAAGTTTGATTTGTTAGTAGATCATGTGATCCATAAATAGAGTGATAGGAAATTCTATCTATATTAAAAAAGGTTAGTTCATGTTATAAAATATGCATAAGTCCACCTATAGTGAGATAATAATTTAATCTAACAAACATCATCTTGATATTAACATATACTATACATAAATATATAACCATAAAATACTTCTAAAAGCTGAAAATACAATACATTTAGAAAGAGGTACACTGAATTGGCTTAACATTTGCGGCCCATATATCATAAGGTTTCGCTTATTGGTCAAATAAAAAACATGTGATCACCTCTATCATGTATTCCATGGAATCATGGTAATAACATGAATTACCATATATAATTATTGAAAATATTCATTTCTTCTTATTACAAAACATATTTGATGTATTCCATAGTCATAAAAAGATGTATACTTCGTCTTTGATATAATAATCATTTAGAAAAAAATCAATATTTAGATTCCAAGAAACTAGGATAATCCAATATACTTATTCAAATCCAACCTATCATTATCCAAATGTAATTATCTTAACATAATGGAAATATTAAGGGTTATATTTCCCTTCATAATGTATTCTATAAGTATATCACCTTACACTTAAATCACTTTTATAGATCCTTATAATTATTAATCATATCCTTTACAATCTATAATGAATATATTATATTGAAAAACATATATATTTCATGATTCATTTGATAGAATCTTTGAATTTTGAAAAATATAAACCTTAATCATCCAAATTTATTCGTAGAATATTTCTCTAGATCCAACATCTTAGTCTTTACTAAACTATTAATCATTTTTCAATGTTCATGTTCCTTAATATAACTAAGCTTCAAAAGTATAAAGTAAATGATAATTATAGAACATCCCATGCCTTCCACATATCTTTTAATGTATATTTATCCTCAACAGTTCCTCCAATACTGATGCCACCTTCATGATTTTATTTATTATATTTCCACTTGGGAAATTGGTTTTCATAATATCTATACTTTCCACATTTGAAATATTCAAGGTGACCTATGATCTATCCAGTTCCACCAGTTGACTAAGACTATAAAGAAAAGTGTGAGAAATACATATGTGAGATTTAAAAAAAACACATAATTATGGTGAAATAATTATAAGGTTTGAATATATGATATCTTAGGTTTAGTCGCAGTTTATTCCTGTTTATCATAAAAACTATAGTATTGTAATATATATATAGACTTATCATTTGGAAATCCAAAGGAATATCCTTCAAAATATCTATAGGGATCTCACTAAATTATTCACATCCTTGTTTCCGAAGGATAACTAAACCATTTCAATAATACCAACTATAAGAACACAAGCATGGCTAACATGGACATTACATTAATTTTCCAAAATACTTAATACATGAAAAAATAATTCTCAATTACCATATTAGTTTTGTCTCTTTTGAAACTAGGAGAGAGTTCTATTGACTTATTGAAAGATATTCAACGTCTTCAATATAGATCTGTCCCTTTAGTTTTCCTACCAAGACTATTATTTATATCCTAAGGAAAAAGAAAACATAGAAATGGTGATCTTAGATTCTCATTATGGGTAAACAAGTTATGTTTCAAATATAACATGAATATAATAATGTAAAAACTTGAAATTAACTTTTTCAAATCATACCACATTTAACATATATCAAAATCATGAGTTATGAAATAAATCATTATAGTTCCTATAGAATAAATCATAAAGGAATCAGGAATCATGTGAAAATATAATTGGTATCAAACATGGAATTGTGGAAAACAAATATTAATAGAAAACATATCCATATTAACCAAAAATCATGCCAAGACCATCAAAGTTGACAAAGTCATATACTGAAATGAGTTCACTCTTTATTCTGGCACTATATTACTGAATCAGATTTACTTTCTATTCCATCCCTATATTACTGATCTGAATTTACATTCCATTACATTGTTTTCTATCTCATTATATATATCTCTTTACCCAGTTCATTGGAGTTCAATAATGGTCCCACCAATATTATAACAAGATTATTCTAACGTGTTCCACTGAAACATAAGTTATTCATCATAGTATAACCCAAAGAATAAAATGGGTTTCTTATACATAATTCCAACATAATAAATATAAAACAAATGGATTTTACAAATATAATTCCTTCATAAACACAATAAAATCATAGGTATGAAATTTATAGAAACATTACCCTATTTAAATAAATTAATTTTATATGGAGAATAATTTTGATAAAATAGTTGACATTATTTCTTGAGGAAAATATCATTTCGTATTAAAAAGGATTGATTTTCCCAAAATGACACCAAATTTTAAAATAAATAATTTATTTTAAAAAAAATTATTAAATATTATAAAGGAATAATCGTGGAAATATGGTTTTATAAAAATATAAAAATCCATTCATGTTGTATAATTTAAAAGAAAAAATCATTCTTGAACTTTTTTCAGAAAGTCAAAAAGTACCTTATATCAAAAATGATAAAATCTTTTGTTCATAATATTTTTTAAAAATTTACCAAATTGTAAAATGACATAAAAAAATATTTTAATAATATATAAATATTTATAATATATATGTATAAAACATGGGCACAAATGATAAATATACCCCAGTAAATACTTACGTATAAACATGCTCAGAGGAAAATGAGATTGGGAAATTATCCTTAACTAATTTAAAATAAGTTGAATCATATGAATACTAAAGAAAATTATATTCATATTATATATTTCCTAATATTAATTATAGAAAGATTCATGGGCAGTATAAACACCACTCAAAATAAATTGGTGTTGTATAAGAAGTATTTCCCACAGAAATAAAAGTGAAGAAAAATATTACCGCACCATAAGTGTGATATCATTTGTATGTCTCCAAACCTCATGTATAAATTTTTACATAATGTAATTTATTTATTACAGAATCATTGTAATTTTTATTATATCATATATGTTCATATTATAATATGTTTTTTAGTAATATTTCACTGTTACTCGTTATTTGGGTATTAACTACATTATGTTCTTATACATGTTTTGTCTAATAAGTTTTGAATTTCCCTCTTAATTCATAGATATATAATTAAAAAAATATATTAAATTATTATATACCATATTTATTCATTATTTACATTTACATATTGATGGTTTAGTGGATATCTTGTATAATAAATCATATCCCTTCATGGTGACAGTAGGTTGTATGTACGCACGAGAAATAATATCATTCTGCTAATTGTGATATGGTATGGAATTATATTGTATATTCATTGATCCAAAATCCATATCAGGATATAATATTAATATATATTCTTTATTTCTATCATTATATACATCCATGTAAGTTGGTGGAGAAAAAAATATTACACTACGACATGGAGACGATAAGTTGTACGTACGCACACATAGTGATTTCATTTTTGGTAGGATAGATATAAAATGTAATATGGTTGTACCATAATTATACTAAAAAATATTTATATAATTATTATAGGATTAATTAATATAGAAAGTAAATAACTATTGAAGAGGAAGTAAAAGAAGAAATAATTTGAAAGAATCGGTAGAGGAGATTGCCTCTTCTTTGACATACTTCGTTTAGATCTCATATTAAAGCACTAGAGTTGGACTTTTGAGAAGACCAATTCCTACATAATATTAATAGAGAAGTTGAAAAGGAAAATGGGAAGGTTATTTCTAATCATGAAGGATCAAAGTGAGGTGAATAAAGGAGGGAAAAGGTTCTATTTTATAATTGAGGTGATGGACACTTTTGGGATCTATAAAAATACTAATTTCTAATAAAATAAAAACCAATCCAAAAACCACCAAATATCATAATGATGAATATTATATATGATAAGGTTGTAATAGAATAAAAAAATATTTTGTATACATGTTTTTTATTTCATTTTAAATTGTATCATTTCATTTTTTCTTTAATTATTTAATTTGATTTTAACTAATGTAAAAAAGCGTTTTATATTAAATTATTGTAATTTTTTACATGATGTCAATTTGAAAATAAATTATAAAATAAAGGACATGTTAGACTGACCCATAATTAGTTTTTAATTTTTTAAAATATTTATGATATTTAAAAATTCTATAAGGTAATATTTTGAAAAACTATCAACATTTTCAATTTTGAAATTATTCATTTAATAGATTTTTTAAAATATAATGATAAGATATAAAGATCTAAAAAAACATATTTTTATATCTCTATTGATTCAGGGTCATGTTTAATTTTTTTGGATTTATTAATTATAAAAAATTATATTTACATTATTATTTTAATACCATTAATTTTATATTTCCTTGAATAAAATATTTATTATAACAGTTTTCTGTAATTATTTAATATACTTATTTGTTGGGTAAATATTAAAAATAAAATACTATAAGGAAAATAAATGTACAATATTTCCAAATAATACTTGTATTCTAATATATCTTCTGGAAAATTCATCATTAAAAATGTTATACTTTTTAAAACATGAATGTGACAAGCTTAACCTCACATTAAATAAAATAATATAAGTGCCATAATATCTTATATAAGGCCCCAAATTGTTTATAACTCTACGGATGGATGATTATTGTCAATATATACTCGACCAATAATATTTTTCATCTTTTTTATATCTTTTAATGGTCATTATAATTTTAATAAATATCAGTTTATTAATTTTTCATCAATAAAATAATTTCGGAATCATCAATATATAAAACCTTAAAGAAACTATTTAATTTCTAAAAATTAAAAATAAATTACCATAATGATGATAAATTCATATTATTTCTGGACACTATTTATTATATTTATTTTATCATTATTATCACAATATTAAATAATTATAATTATAATAAATAAGACGCTGACATATTTATATCAATACAGATCCATGGGTGTTAAGGGTCGATGGTTACTCAATAAATTGGATGTTGAAAGGTGATATAGTAATTTTATATACCTTATCATATTAATTTGTTACCTAAAGTACATGATTTACCTTTAACCATAATAAATAAAAATTTATATAGTTACTATTAATAATACCCAAAAAATAAAAGTAACATAGTTAATTATTTGAAACCAGTGAATACAAATATGGAAAACATTTTCCTAAATTTTAAAAACCTAAGTTTTAGTAATTATATTAAAATTAATCTTGTCAAGGGTACGGGAGAACGAGTTATTAAAAAAACCATCAAAGGATTGATATGTCATTATATAAAATTTCAATATGAAATTACTTAAAATAAAAAAATTGGATTAAATTATAAAAATTTAATCCAATCATAATTTAATAACTATTAAAATTTGAATTTATCAATAAAAATAAATTATAGGAAAAATAAGTTCTGAGTTAAAATGCAATAAATTCCATTATTCATTAAAATATGAATGTTATAAAAAAATAAAAAAAATGTATCCAATGTAAATTTTTAAGTATAACATATAAATATGATTTTATTTTTCCATGTCGAACTTATTAATGTGTCATAAAATAGTTTTAAAATGTATTCTCCATCAAAAAGCAGAAAAACTACATTTTTTTAATATACTACATTAATGAAATAAAATTTGTTTGGTTCTTATATCATGTCTTGAAAATATATAAAGAGAATTTGAATCATTATATTGAAAATATTAAATATATATTTAATTTATAAAATCTATCAATTGTGATTCAATTATTTTATAAACCCGATTAAACTCAGTCATGCGTGAAATAAGTTCTATCAAAATAATTATAAATTCTTTGTAACAGGGGCCAATCATAGAGTTTTATATACCAAGAGATAATATGGTGTATCGTATAGTTTATTATTTTCTTGGTGAAACATACAACATAACACATAAAGAAATATACTTGGACTGATATCAGGGAAAAGCCTTAATATTCCTAACAATATGTGTTCCACATGGACCATATATCATTAAAACATATTTCAAAAATTGAAAACATTAGGAATGATAATGTGTTTTGTAAATAGAAGTCCCAAATATGTGAAGTTTATTTATAATTATATGATTTAATTAGAATTAATGTAGAGCTAGATATTATAAATATAAAAGTGTTGCATGAAAAGCCCAAAAAATGATTTAGACCGGAAAACATAAATACATAAAAATTATGGAGTTAGATTAATAACAGATAATGGTGGTATCTCATTAATTGTTAATCAATGAAAAATTATATGAATTAATAAAAAATTATGAAAACATAATATATTTGAAATGAAAATGTTAATGATATAGGATATAATAGAATGGAGAAGCCGAAAGTGGGAAATAACTCTTACCTTGCAATGTAGATTCTTAAATGATGAGAAAAGTTTATTAAGTCATTAAAAATACATGGATATACTCTTGAGAGAGGAATTGAGAGGATATTCACTCTCAATGAATATAGAGTGGAGAATAATGGAAAAATGTGTGGGTATTTATAGAAAATTTGGGGAATTTTAGTTAATTTATAAACACAGATCTTGAATATCTAAGTTGTAAAAAATATAAATCCACTGGAAATATTGTTGTTTTTACCCATGGTATTTAGACATTTAAGGTCCTTTTTTCGTATTTAAATTTTAAATAATTGAAATCCTTAAAAAAATATTATTTTGTCGGCAGAATATATTTTAATTTATAGAAAATTATTTCCAAAATCCTAAAATATAATTTAGGTTTTGGTAGAGTCATTATAAGTTTGGAAAATTTATTTTATTAATTTTAAATAAATTATTTTAATGAAAAATCTTATTTTTGGGTGATAATATAGGTATAATATTCATTGAGTTCTATTTAAGTAATAATAATGTCATAATAATTAATCTATATACATAGCATATTTTACTTTTTACCAAAAAATATTTCTCTCCTTTAAAATTGTGAAAAGTTGAATTTTTGATAATTTCAAAATTAGGATTTAAAAATATATATTAGTTTTATTAATATAATTTTTAAGAAATGAATTTTTTATTTTTATTTAAAATAAATATTTATTAAAAATTACTAATTTATTTCACATTAATTTTTTTTATACCTTTGAAAAAATATATCTGATTACATAACATCATCTTATTAGTTATATAAAAATAATTATTTTCTCCCAGAACATTTTTATAAAAATAAAATTTTATTTAAAATTTCTGAATTTATAAAAAAAATATTTATAATGAAAAGAATACATATATATTTTCAAATAATAAAATAATGGTTTATTTATATTAAAAATATATCATAACTTATTCATCCTATAATCATGTGCATATTATCCTTTATATTATGGAAATAGAGTAAATTTTAAAAAGAATAGTATCAATGTAATTATTATTTCTTTTATAAAACAACTCACCATAATAGTACATAAGGTTTTGATACATACCATCCTATCACATGATCATAGTCCCTGAGGGTAATTTTTATGATTGTGGTGCATTAATTGGGTGGTTCAGATAAAATTCATCTATTGGGGATCTCCACTAACATAAACATCTCCCTTAGTCGATTTCGATCGATCATAACATGTTGAAGCCCTATATGGGATTGTTCAAGGGAGAAGCATAATGATGATAACCCCTCTTAATGGCTGAAAAACGAGCTTCATAAGTCATGATCTAACTGGTTGAGGGCATCACTCCTCCCTTGTACAATAATTTAACACTCTTCATTTCCCTAAATATATAATGACTCTAACAATCCATTTATAGTATCTATGTTACCAATGATCATAAATCAATCACATTTTAATGTTATGTTAATGGTTAGAACCTATTTTTCTCCTTGTCCATTACACATTATATATATTCCATCATTCTCATACATCAACCTTCACAACATTACCCATAATATTTATACACTCCCGTATAAAAGGTCTATCATATTCATAACACTTATTTTTTCCTTTATACATTTCTATTGTAACAATGAAATTTATTGAAGAATTCATACATATGGAGCTTACCATTATGTATACATTATTATTTTGTGTTTATGTCACCATAAAACTTTATTATATTATCATTAATATTATTATAGGATATGTAATGTCCTTATGAAATATATATTTATTTCTATATACATCTATTAACTAATATAATAAATTAATCATTATGAAACCTTATTTATTTTAATAGAAATAAATTTTGGGATGCTACATATAATACCGGAAATAACTTGTTAAAGCCCCTTAAAATTTCCATACATTTTAGTTATGAATATCAAAATTGTTACTCAAATTATATATCATAGTAATTGAAAACTATCTATCATAAAAAATGTTTTAAAATTATTTATCATGCATATTCATATATAAAAGTAACCTCAAAACCATTTTTAAAACATTTATAGTTAAAAAATTGCAACATAAATCATACTAAAATGTAATTTATCTAAATACTTAAAGCTAAATTTTCACTACACTATAATACATAAGAGTCATCTTTTTTAAACAGTGTTAATATATAAGTATGATTTCCATAAACTGGATCAATATGTAGGAATCATTATATTTATATAGTTTTAATATTAAATATTCATTTTATTTAGATATAAATAATACATAAGATTGCATTTTTATGATAGAATAAATATGTATGAGTTATTTCCCTAGAAAAATATGTAAGAGTCAATTATTTAACTTCTGAAACACCTTTACCATAATAGGTAAGAGTAATATATATTTAAATTTTTTTGAACTATTATGTATTAACTAACATTCCTCCCATGATTAATAGTACATTAATTTCATAAATACACAATGTACAATAATGCGTAAGAGTTAATATTGTAATAAATAAAATTGTTTCAACACCACATGATGTATATGTAAGGGTTTAATGATTCGTAAAATTTTAAATACATAAGATTCATAAAATATATATGAGTATATATTTGATACATTTTATTTATCTTCCTTGAGAAATATCCTATATATAGATGATATATATAAGGGATATTTCTAACCTCCACTTTATATGTAATGAATTTTACTTGTAAAATTTCTTGGTATTATAATATGAGAAATCACATAAAACTAATTTTAGAATAATAATAAAAATAATATTTAAAAATAATTACAATGAATAATAAATTATAACTTTTTAGACGGAAAAATAAGTAATAATTATAGAATCTAAATATATGTTATAGGGAATTTGTGTATAAATCAACATGAATGAGAATAATAATTACAAAAGATTAAACAATGTTTCAAGGAACCATTCAATAAAAACATCAGGACAATATTGTGTCATATGAAACAATATATAAAATAAAACATAGTATACATGATGTTAACATCTATACATTTTCAAAATCATAAAATTCATAAGAAAAGTTTAAAAATTAAATTAACATTCCAACCCCATGGGTGATATAATTGTTCTAAAAAATACGTAAAAATCATTTGAATCACACTCACCACTCATACTAGCAGCTATTGACTCGTCAACCTATAAAACACTACATATCATGATT
The DNA here is from genome assembly GCA_963277665.1 of Viscum album. NCBI lineage: Eukaryota > Viridiplantae > Streptophyta > Magnoliopsida > Santalales > Viscaceae > Viscum > Viscum album. Next base: position 281,012,450 of record OY728151.1, on the reverse strand, counting down.
CATAATTAAAAATATAATATAATACTTTATCTGAAAAAAAATTTAAATTCTTCTAATTCAAACCAAAACCTTTTCCACGTAAGAATGTGTTGGTTAAGTCGAATGATCTCATGAGTTTCCATTATTATCTTCAACTCACTTAGTACTAGTGATAAAAGTGGACGAATGTTTATGTCTACGTGGATTTTCTCTCAACTCAACTGAAACATTCATCACATACATTCTCATGTAATTTCATTCTACAAATGCTCTATAATGTCATATAATACACATGCACACCAATAATGGTCAACTATAGGCCATGTCGAACCTTCTTGTTATTATGGATACAAACTCGTCCACACCACACATTGAAAATATTATAAGTTCATAGTCTCATCTCCCCCAAAAACCCACAAAATGTGGTCTTACATACAAAAAAATCTAATACACATATCAAACCAGAGTTCCAAAAAATTAATTAACTATATCACTACCCATCAATCATATAAAATCCTTAAAATTTGTGCGAAATTATGATCATCAGATGATTTAGAATTTAAGAGGTCCCAACTATCCAAATAAATCTTATATAAAAAACAATTTTTTTATTAAAATGTGTGATCAAACCATTATATAATGATATAATATCAAAATCATGTTATAAAATGAAAAATAATGATTTTGGAATAATCAAAATTGAAATAATAGAGACCCCATATCAAATTCCATGCACTATATATTCTTTATATTCTATCGTGAACTATATATACTAGACTACTCATGGTGTATATACTTCTCCGTTATATGAACTATATATAATCATACCATACGATTCCTACTATAATCTAGTATAACACTATTACTACAAAGTAATCCCATAGTCCAAACATCACAATAATAAATAAACACCTTAAATGTCGTATCCATGGTATTATCTTCAATGGATCCCCAAGTAAAAATTGTACACATCATTGGTATAAAATAATTATCTTATTAAAAGAATCCTACATCTCTCACCTATATTAGAAAAGGAATCCACACTATGTCTATAAATATTATAGGGGAAATCTTCTTGTATGAGAGATAATAGTCAACCTGGATATTAACCCTAGATTTATGTGAACTAAAAAAGAAACTATACTCCCAAATACTGAGAATAATCATAATCCTTAAGTTCATCAATGAAATCTCCATCCCATAAGGGTTTTTCAAGATCCTTGATATAATATCTGATATAATCTATGTATATAAAATAAAACAATTATTTTATAGATTTCCCATGAAATTACCTCCCAATACATTTTTTATTTTGACAAGTAAGTCAATTTTAAAATAATTCCAAAAAATGGACTATGTTCCCACCATTTTTTCTCAGAAAAATAAAAATCTAATGAAACGAAGGAGGGAACCCACTCTTCCCCTATCAAATTATCCTTACCTATTATGATAATAAAAAATTGGTACCATATACCCAAACTCAATATATAGTGACCCAAGATTAACAAACATAGATATTACATAATTTTGGATAAATATTCAGTATATTGAAAAAATAATTTTTTGAGGACCATAATAGTTTAGTGTCTTCAAAAAAATTGTAATGAAATCTTCCACCGAAGTGAAATATCATCAAAATGTCCCCAAAATATCTACAATATTATTTATTCTACGAAAAACCTTTCATTGTAACATAGTGAAATGAAACATAAGAATGGGATGACCTCAGATCCCCAGTAAGAGTAAATAATGAAAATATATATGCATAACATCATCAAAAGGGTATGGAACATGACCATAACATTTTAATATCACAACCTTCATATTAGATATCATAATAAAGATTGGTAATTCATATGAAAATAACCATATGGAAATAATTAACATAATCCATGAAATCGTAACATAGGAATAAAACATGGAACTATGGAAAACACATATAAAACCCCAATGTCAGGGTGGCCTACCAAGGCCTTTGTAACATGTTAGGCCTGGGTTAATCACCTAGGTACCTACTTCAGGCTTGGGATTCCCACTAGTGTACCCTCTTCTTTTGGGCATGAGATGTACTCCAATAGACCCTCTTGTTTTTGGAATGGTATGTACTCATGTGTACCATCTTGTTTCACTCTTTGAATTTTCTACTATTTACCCTCTGGTATTAGGATATGGATTTCCTATCATTTACCCACTTGTTTCAGGCATTGTATGTCTACAAATTTACCCTCTTGTTTCATGCTTGGGATTTCATCATATTTTCCCTCATGTTTTGGGATTGGGATTTCCTCTCATTTACCCTGTTACTTAAGGCTTGGTATTCCCTCCCATATACCCTTTGATATCATAAAAAAATTATCATTACCCAATGCATTTGAGGTAGATATAAGTCCCACCAATAAAATAATGAATTCATACATTCATGGTTCACAATACATTCATCATATGATGACCCATAAAAAAAGATGGATTTTATAAGAATCATACCATAACCCATGAATCGAAAGGGTAATCATTAACATTTTATCACATCATATCCAATGGAAAAGAGATAGGTTTCATAATCATTTCATCAAATGATAACACATGAAAAGAATCATTTTCCTAAATTATATAACCCATAATGAATAAAAGGGATTTCATAAACATATTACCTGTGAGGGAGAAATATGTCTCATAAAGGCATTAAAATTCAATATAACCCATTCTCAGAAATAATATGAATGGAACCATTAGATCATTTCCCAGGATGGACTGAGAAGTGTCAATGGATTTCATCTTAGATAAAAATAATTTCTAAATATATTTCAACAACCGTTTCATATAGAAAATGTCCTTTCTTATTTGAAAGGTATTTTAAATATATAAAATCATTTTATAATCATTTTCATATAAAATAACATCAACACTTATAAATAAATATTCACATCATTTGAAGCTCTTTTCCCTTAAAAACATATAATATAAGATTTAAAACATTCTAAAACCCCTTTTCTTCCAAAGAAATTTGAACACTTATAAAGGAAAATTGAAATCATTTCGAAATGAATTTCATTCAAAACACTTTAGAACATATAGATAATTCTTAAAAACATATTTAAAACCATTTTACAGGAAAAAATTTATATTAATCTTGAAAAAATATGAATAAAAGTTTTCATTAAATCTTATAAAAGAAAGTCAAAAACATTTTGGAAACCATTTTTCATGAAAATATATAAAAGTAGTTTGAAAACATTTTAAGACCCATTTTCCTTGAAAAATTATAAAATAAAATTGAAACAATGTAGAAATATATTTTATTATATTATATATTTTGAAAACATTTTAAAAAAATAACTTTAAAAATGAAAATAAATTTTCAAAACATTTATGGCGGATATATCCACACATGTCATATGGGGTAAAAAGTATATTCCTTTTGCATGATAAAAAGGACAGAAAATTTTCTCATTTGAAAAGTGATAATGAAATTCCATTCAAATAACTAGTAAATGAAAAAAGGGGAAATTGAATTTTAATGATTATACAATATTAGTAGAAACTTCATGGGAACCGTTTTTAGAAAACATGGTTTTGAAATAACACATATTTTCGGTTGAAGAGTGGGTAATGTCTGGTGTTAATAAAAATACATTCATAACTATCTTTTGTACTAAATAGTATAAAATTAAACCAGTAAATTAAAATATAATTAATAACCATAAGATAATAAAATTCAATAATGTCCTGTGATATGGAATATAAATATTAATAAATGGAAGCATAAACACAAACTATCTCGAAAAGTGATAAGATTATTTCAATAAGCTCTTTTCACATTATAATATGGGATCATATTATCCAAGTAAGAAGAGAAAATTAAATAAAGGTTAAAATATAATGATAATATAAAGTTTAATTATATAAAATTTTATGTTCAATTATATAAAACTTGAGAGAGAATTTAGGTTCATAACAACTCATGGGTCTCAAAGAAGGAAAATTGAGAACAAACTATTTTGTCGATTTGGTTACTTTTTAAACATAGTCCTAATGAAAGAAATATCATATCATGGATATATTAATACCCATAAATCTATGTATAATATATTTATAATACAATCATTGATAGTATATACATCGCACAAAAATAAATAGTGGCGAACATAGCATGTATCTCACTAAAATAAAAAAGTGAAATGAAATCCCCTTACCTTGTGTCTTCAATCTTGTGGTAATCATTAAAAAACCTATTTAATAAATATAAATTTATTATAAGTATTTCAAAAACCCATTTTATTATATATAATTCCATCTATGTTTTGATTACAACCTTATATTACCTTTTTGTTTAACATTATATATTAAGGCTTCACTTCCGGTAATATTCACTTTGTCTTTCCATATGTGTCTTAATTTGTTATATTGTTGGTATTTATACATATATTATTATTCTAGAATGTATAAAATGATATCAATATAACTTATATGAATTTTTTTTATTATAATAAACTTTATAATATATAATTATGAAATGGAATAAACCATCCATGGGGATGGTAAGTCAAATGTAACCAATAACGCTATTTCGATTTAATTATCGTGTTTAGAGAAATATAGTAAAAGAAATATATATATATTGTTGTTAAATAATATGAATGATATCATATATATAATATATATTCACTAAAACCATCCTTGTAAATACCCATGTAGTGTATGAATGAATCATATCACTTTTAGGGGGAGGTAGTCCACACTTCCTCAAACGAAATTATCATATTTACATAAGATGGAAGAAATATATTTATATCGAAAGGAAATTTTAAAAAGCATAAATAAGATATAAATAAAATATATATCATATATTGAGATATTTTCTATCTTAATGGCCACTATGATAGGAGTTAATTGAAAAATAAACATTCATCGTTTCGTGAGGTAGTAGTTCTCTGTACACATTACCATTATGTTTGTTAACGATTAGATGGAGGTGTATGTAATTGTAGGTCGAAAAATATACATAAAAACAATAGTATATTAAGAATACTAGTTTTTATATAATCATAGAATAAATATATTTATAGGTGATGAAGAAAGAAAATTAAAGAAAGGCCTAGAAAGAAGATGTTACCTCTTAATCAAATAACTCATTTTGGTTTTTGCCAAAAGGATTCCTTGGATTGACTTCTTATCGTGGAATGGGTTCCTGTAGGAAGTTACGATTTAGGGGAATTTTATTTCGTATTTCATGAGCTTAAAAAAGAGGTTTTAGAGGAGGTAATAAGTGGGTAAGGGTGGTGGATTTTTATAGTGAAGGAAAATGATTGACTTGGAATTTTTTGAAACAAGTTAGGTGTACACGTGTCATTACCTAAAATGTCATAAAAAACAAAACAAAAATAATTGAGGATTTATGGATTAAATAGGAACATAAAATGGTTGTTGGATAGGTGTCTATATCATTTGTTCCCATAATATTAATGTTTAGTCCCTAATTAATCTTAATTTAGCTTTAATCATTGTGACTAATTTTAATAATAATTTCTTATAATTTTAGAAAAAAAAGTAACATGGAATTTTTAGAAACAATATATAATACTTAATAAAATGGTTTAATTCAGTTTTCTGAAATTCAAATCACATAAGTGAAAAAATTATGATTAATTCTAATCTAGCAGATAGGATGAAATAATGTGTTTTTAATATAGAATAATGTTAAAAATATTATCATGATTTTGTATTCAATTTCAAAGTGAAATGGATTATAATGAATTAAATTTTGTTAATATATTTAGTAGTTATCTAATTTTACCTAAAAAATTTATAACATCATTTAACATTAATAATTAATTAAACAACAAGGTAGTTTTTAACTAAAAAGATATATGTTTTATTATTCAATAAAAAATTAATATTATAAAAAAAATACCAAAAACATACCCTAGTATAATTTCAATGCTATGAATTAAAAAATAAATTTTATTTTTTAAAATGAAATTTCAAAATATTTCTGAATTTAATTTTATTATTAAAATCGAGTCATTCAAGGAAATAGTATTTGAAATATAAAAGGACTTTACTATAAATCATATATTTCATTATCAATATTTTTTTAATATAAAATATATGTATGAAAAAATATTTGAAAAATTCAAATTAATATTTCTATAATTATGTCTAATGGATACGTTATACTTATAACATTTAAATAAATATCGAAAATATGTTTCATTGAAACTCAATGTTACGTGCATTGTATTCCATCTTAGTGTTGTGTGTAAACAACGCCAAGTTGTTCTCCAAGTTGGTTGTTCTTGTAACATACACCAAGTCAGTTCCATGTGATATGAATTTTTTAATTAGTTAATTTATATACATAAATGAAAATTTAACTTATTAGGGTAAAATAGCATTGTGAGCATAATAATATTTCCTTTTATATTCAATATGAATTTATATTTGTTTTTAATTAATTAGTAACCTTGGAATTCAAAATATATTTTTTAAACCATATATATTTATACATTATTTAACTCTCTTAATAACTTCTAATTTAATGTCGTGGGTTTATTTTATTATATTAAATAATCAGATATTAATAATATATTATTGTTTGGTAAACCTCACTGCTGCGTGTACCAAAAGTCAGCAAGGAAAGTCATTGTTGCGTATAATACAAGCTAACCTTGGTTTTCCACGTGGATAATGAAAAATTGTATGTTTCATGTAAAGCATGATTAACATGGTGTTGCATATAATGCAAGCCAAACATAGTTCATTCTTCAAATAAAATATCTTTACTATTGCATAAAATAAAAAATATTAAAATGGAAAAATTAATTCAAAAAAAATAATTCAAAAAATCACTATGTTTTATAAAAACACATTAATAAAATTACACTAATGAAACCGAACACAAAATGCACCACCCATGTGTTCTATATAGGGTATCCTTTCACATATATCAATTAAACAAAAAATTTTACATGCCTTCATATGGGATATTATATAACATGATCACAATAACATGTGATATAAAATAAATCTCTCATAAAAATGCATGGCCCATATATATAAAATTAGAGAATCAAATAATAGTATAATATATTAAACTCCCAAAAGTATCCTCTCATGTTTTCATAATTATAGTATCAAAAAGTGACTCATCATACATCCCCACCCAACTTATCCTTCCTACCAGGGATGGTATCTGATGTATTAAACCACACATAATATTTCATCACCATAGAACCACATAAGAAATTAAATTCATATAAAGTGACAATTATTCATGAGACCACTCATTTAAATCATAATTTTAAAATAGTATATTATAAATTACCATACTTATACTCCCATACCTTCTTGGAAACCTAAAGGTATCCTAGTTCGGAAAGTGACAATAATATTTCTTTGAAATCATTAGTAAATAGAAAAAGGGTAAAATTATATATTAATGATCACATGATATTAGTAAAATATTATTGGAAGACTTTATTATAAAACATGGTTTTGAAAGAACACATATTTCTGGCCGAAGAGAGGGTAATGTAAGGATTTATTAAAAAAACATTCTTAATGATATAATGTACCAAATATTTTAAAATTGTACCACTACATTAATATATAATGAATAACTATAGGATAATAAATGTCATTAATTTCTTGAGATAAGGAACATAATAATTCATCAAAGGAATCATAAACACAAACAATATAAAAAAGTAATGATATTGTTTCAATAAACTCATATCACCTGGTAACATGAAATCATACACTCTATGTAAGAAAATTAATTAAATGAATCCTAAAATATCATAAAAATAAAGAGGTTCATGATTTAACATGTGAAATTGAACACACCTTTTGAGAGAATTTTGGTTTATAGAAACACATGAGTCTCAAAGAAGGATAACTGAGACAAAACTTTTTCACCAATTTGGTAACTTTTGAAACATAATAACCATGAAAGAAATATCATAAAATCGAAAGGTGAATGTCCATTAATCTAATTATAAGATAATTAAAATTAAACTTTGGTCCGTACAAACATCACACAAAAATAAAGAGCGACGAACATAGCATGTATCTCACCAAAATAAAAAGTGTTATAAAATCCCCTTATGTTGTGTCTTAACTCTTGTGTTACTCATTAAAAACACCTTTATAAAATGATTTATTATTCATATTTTAATGAACGATATTATAATATATAAAATTTAATATGGTTTTATTATGACCCTATATTAACCTCTTGTTAACAATCATATGTTAAGGTTTCACTTTTGTTAATATTCGCATTGTTTTTCATATCTGTCTTAATTTGTTTTATTGTTGTTCCTTATACTTATATCATGATTCCAGAATGTAATAAATGATAGAAATTTAATGTATAAACATTATATTTCTATTATAATAATCAATATAATATATAATTAAGAAACCAAATTCGTCGTTCATGGAGATGGTAGGTCAAACGTAAGCATGAAAGCTATTTCAATTTAATTGTCGTGTTATGTGAATGAAATTAAAAGGAATATATGTATATATATATATATATAATTATTTAATTTTTCTTTATGATATAATATATATAATATATATTCACTAAGACCATTCTTAATACAATCCATGTAGTGTATGAATGAATAATATCTTTTTCAGTAGGTGATAGTCCACACTTCCTCAAAAGAAATTATCGTATTCACATAAGATAGAAAGCATAAAGTTATATTCCAAATAAAAATTAAAGATTAATAATGAAATTATAAATATAAAATATTTGATATATAAATATAGTTTCCATCATAATGGTAACCATTATAGGTGGTAATGGAAAAATGAACAATCATTGTTTCATGAGGTAGTAGTTCATCGTACGAAGAAATAGTATGTTTATTACCCAATTGAATGATGTGTGTGTTTTTCTAGGTCAACAAATTTACATTACCAAATCCTAGAATATTTAGTATACTTTTTTGGTTATATAAAAATATAATTAAGAGATTTGGATGGTGTGTATATGGAAAATAAAATAAAGGACTTGAGAGAAGATGATACCTCTTTATCAGGTAACTCCTTTCAGTTTATGTAAAAAGGAATCCTTGGATTTCCTTCATAAAAAAATGATTATAGGAAAAAAGGGGGATATATAAAAAGATTAATTGGTAGGTATGATCAGAAATTATGCGGTTTGAGAGGTTTTAGGAAGTAGGAGAGTTGGTGTCTTTTATTACGGAAGGAAAATGAATCTGATGGAATTTTTAGAAAAATGTTAATTATAAAAATGTTCTTAAATAAACAATTAATAATATAGAAGCAAACTCATTACTCGAATCATTATGGAATAAATATTGACTTCCAATGGGTGTTGGAAAACTGGATATTCTCTTTGGAACCTTAATTTTAAGGTTTAGTCCTTAATTAATTTAAAATTAGCCATAATCATTGTAATTGATTTTAATCAATTTTTTAAATCATTTTGGTAAAAAATTAACTTAGTATTATTATAATATAAATATTATACTGAATAAAATGGATTATGTTGGTTTTTATAAATTCAAATTACAAATGTAGAAAAATTAATGTTAATTATAATCCCATAAAAGAGATGAGATAAAGGGTTTTGAAGTAGAAAATTGTTCTAATGTTTTTTAAGATTTTGTATTCAATTTCTGTAATATTTTAGGGAATTATATTGAATCTTATAGGGTGATTCAAAAAAAGTTAGGGGTCCTTCTAAAGGAAATGATTTAAAGGATGATATCATCCTCTTCAAGAATAAAGGGCATGCCCTTGAGTTTGTTATCGATAGTAATCCCATGAGGAAATATCCATATTCTCTTCCTTCCTCGTGTAATGTCACAGTTGAGAAATCTGGGGTTGATATTGTTGAGGAAGAAGATAATTTTTTTTCTGATCCATGTCCTCACAATCTTCCACCAGAATCTGGTGGAGACATGAATGATTGTTTAATTTGTATATCTATTTCTAAATGCATAACTGAACTTGTCTATAGTAGAAAAATGAATTTGGAGAAGGAATCAATCTCCAGCTCTTTTTCAAAGGATATTTTAGATATTGTTTTGAGTCTGCAGCCTCATAGGTCTTCTGAAGGCCCCCCTTTAGAGCAGAATTCCTCTCCTAAAAACATCATTTCTCCCAGATTTAAAGATATTGTTCCTTCTATTTTTACTAATAAGGCACTGATAGAATCATCTAGAGAAAAGTATTTCATTTCCTGTTGAAATTCTATTTCATTGGTCATGCCCCCAGCAATTACAGGCTGGTTTTAATGAATATGAAAAGGAAAAGATTGATTTTCCTATTACTCAATCTCAAAAAATCCTTAATCTGAGGGAATATGAACCTGAAATAAAGGATTCTTCTATTTCTGTTTCTAAAAATATTGACAAGGTGGATTTGGTTTCCTTTCATGAGATGGAAATTATGTCCAAATCACTTGTATATATTACTTGTCTAATTCAAATTCTAGAGTTGTATTAGAAGAATGTAGGGAGACATACTAAATCTACTAAAAAGAAAGATGGGGGTGGAAATTAGAGTGGGGTTCACCCAAAATTAGTCTTCAAATGAGGATTCTTTTTTATAATTGTCATGTCCTGGACAATGATGCCACAATTAGGTCTCTTAAGCTCTAAATTAGGCAACACAGGCATATTTTAATTGGGATTGCTAAGCCCAAAACATTTTACTATAATTTTCGGGCTAGATTAGTCAATATGGGTTTCAATTTACTATATTTGATTAATTGTTTTTCTAAGGTAAATAATCTATGGGTCTTGGCTCATTATTCTTTATCTGATCCTCTCATAGTTAGTTCAAGAAATCAATATGTTACTTATTGCTTTTCTGATTTGGGCATCAAGTAGGTTTGTTCTTTTATTTATGCTAGTAATAGTTATTAGGAACGTAGATATCTTTAGGCTGAAATTGGTTCTCTCAAAAGTTTTATTAATGATCCCTGGATCCTTATTGGGTACTTTAACTCGATTCTTAATTCTAATGAAAAAATGGGTCCTATGACTTGTTCTATTTCTTCTAGATAATTTAAGGGTTCTATTGATCCAAATGATTTGTTTGATGTAAATCTTCTTGGGGATATTTTTACTTGGTATAGATGGATTCCTAATGGTATGGTTGTTAGTAAAATTGACAAGGATTTTGTTAATTACTTCTCTTTGGGTTCTTGGGATTTTATTTCTTGTATGTATTTATCCCTGTTTAACTCTGATCATTATCTTATTATGATAGACCTCTCAGTAAAGGGTATTAAATCCCCTTTCCCTTTATATTTAATAAATCTTGGGTTCTTCTTCCTGAATATGACAAGCTTGTTTGGGATGTTTGGTGTTCGTTTGGGAGAAAGATGAATTTTATTCTTGTATTATTAAATTTATGATTCTCAATAGAAATCTTAAATTCTGGAGTATGGATAGGTTCAGTCATCTTGACTCGGAAATCTCCAATATTGAAGCCTCTATTTGGACATTCTTGGAGCAATGTACTTATACTGATTTCTCTCGTGATGTTTCTTTAGAATCTGAGATGACTCTTAAACTTAATAATTTTCTCAATATTAAAGATGATATAAAAAATGATTCTTTTAATGAATATTGGATCAAGAATTGGGATCGAAATACCAAATTCTTTAATAATATTCAATGATTTTGAAAAATTTCTATGCCTCATTCTTTACTAAAAAGAGGTGATCAAATTTTAAATAATAGACAGGATCTTTCAGAGAACATTATTTCTTATTATAAAGACCTATTTAATGGATCATATACCATTTCCCTCAATACAGAGTGTATTATTCTAAAGTTGTTTAACCATGAGGGTAATTATAGGCTTGTTTCCATCCTTTTAGAACCTAAAATTAGGGATGTGGCTTTTATTCTTAAGCTGGATAGCTCTCCAGGTCCTGATGGATTTAGCATTTTTTTAAAAATTGTTGGGAGATTATTGGAGATGATGTTTGAAACATTTTTATAAATTTTTTCAAAAGGGAAAATCTTCCTCAAGGTTTAAATTCTCAATTTCTTGCTCTTATTCCAAATATGTAAAATCTTAATGAGATACATTTATTCAGGCATGTTATTTTTATCAATACATTATACAAACTGATCACTAAGATTATTTCAAGTGGACTTGCGCCCATTTTGAATAAAATTATTTCTTATAATCAATTTTGTTTCATTAAAGGTAGGTCCATTCAAGATTGACTTTTCATGGCTTCTGAGTGTATCAATATTCTTAAAAAACCTATTCGTGGTGGGGACATTGCCCTCAAATTAGATATTAAAATGGATTTTGACACAATGGATAGGGGGTTTGTATTTAAAATTCTTTCAATATTTGGTTTTGATGACACTTTCATTAATTGGATTAAGATCATTTTTGCTTCTGCCCGTATCTCGGTTCTTGTGAATGGATTCCCATAGGGATATTTCTCTTGTTCTGGAGTATTTATACAATGTGATCCTCTTTCTTCTATTATTTTTTCTATTTCAGAAGATAATCTTAGTAGATTGTTTTCTATCATGGCCAAGAATGGTAAGATCAAGGCTATTAGTGTTGGATGTGGTCTCTCTGCTCCTACCCATCTCCTTTATGCTGATGATATTATTCTCATTACTCAATGGGAAATAAATATCAAGAATATCAAGAATTCTCTTCTGCATTATGAGAATGTTTCTGGGAAATAGGTTATATGTAATAACTCCTTTTTCTAATTTGGTATAAATATTTCTCATACAAGGAAATCGTATGTCATCACTGATTTGGGGATTAAAGAAGGTTTTCTCCCATTTACTTATCTTGTTGTCCCCATGTTTTTGGGTCATCCGAAGGCTTGTTATTTTTCAAGGATTATTAGTAAAATCAAAAATCAGATTTCTGCCTAAAATTGAATGTCCCTTTCAATGGCCGGTCACATTTTTCTGGTCAAAGATGTAATTGTTTCTAAATTGGTTTATTTCTTTATGGTTTATAAATGGCCATATTCTCTTATTAAATCTATTAATGTGGCCATCAAAAACTTAATTTGGACTGGTAGTATTTTTGAAGGAAGATAGTATCTATGTCTTGGAAGACTTGTTGCAAATATTTTGTGAAAGGGGGTCTTGTTATAAAAAATTATAGTATTTTTAATCAAGACCTTCAGGATTATTTTATTTGGAATCTAATAAATGAAGACTCAAAAGATACTGCTTTCTTGAGGTCTATATTCCTTACTAAATTCAAAAGAGGTGAAATTAATTATATGGATTCTTCTCATTGGTCTTCTTTTAAATGAGTTTGTTCTCTTAATGATGTTGATTCTAGATGGTCTATCTCTTAGTTTTCTTCTCTCAAGTTTTGGAAGGATAATTGGACTGGTGTTTCTCTTTTTGATACTCTTATTCATGAAATTTCAAATCTGGACCTTGATGATTCTATTAAGGACCAATTAAATGATATTTCTACTGTTCTGGATCATGTTAAAAATATTATTAGTAATTATTGATTTTCCGTTGTTGGTGATTTCTGGATTTGGGAACCGCATCCCTCTGGTATGATCACTTCTAAATTCTTCTACTCTCACGAAAATACTATTGTGTTATGTTTAGATTGTATTGGGATGTTTAATAGGAGAATCATCCCCCCTTTTGGTTCATGTTTTTGTGGATACTGGCTCACGGTAAAGTCCTTATCCATTCTTATTTATAGTTTTGTGGTATTTCTCTTTGTTCTATTTGTATTCTCTGTCATCAGCATAGGGAGGACTTGGATCATCTTTTTTTGAGTTATGTTACAGCTTCCTCCAAGTAGAAGGCACTTTATGATATTTTTGAGGTTAAAATGTAGAATATTTTTACTATTCAATGCATCCTTGAAGGTTTTTTATGTCTTCCTTTATCTCATATGTTATTGATTCTTTTTCAAGTTGTTTCTATTAAACTTGTTCATTCCCTGTGGATGGTGAGAAATAGGTGCCTTCATGATAGAGTTGGTTTCAATCCTTAGGCCTTCTTTACTAGTATATTTTTAGACATGAAACATGTAAGGCTCTCTTTTAAAGCATATTGTAACAACTCGGTGCATGATTTTTCTGTTCTTAGGTGTATCAAGGTTAATGGTAATTTTCAGCCTCCGTTGGGTACTATGGAAGTTTTTTTTGAATACTCCTATGTTGGGTTGGATTAAAATTAATATTGATGGCTCTTCCAGAGGAAATATGGGTCCTTCATGTTATGGTTTTGTTTTCAGGAACATCTTTGGTGATCTTTTGGTTTTCTCCTACAGCTCTTGTCGTTTTGCCTCGTCCCTTGATGTAACACCCCAAGATTTTATAGTGTGTTATTTCTTCAAAATAATTTAATAACTTTCACTACACGCAACACCAAGTTCAATTGAACCATGACTTACCCAAAAAAAAGCCATTAAAAGAGGTCATGAATAGCATTAACTACATTTTTAACTTTATATAATCCTTAGAATCCATATTATGAGTTTCTTAGTCATAATGCAAGAACAGATTCATTTTCAGTATTGCACTTTTATCAAATTTTGATAGTGAAACCTTTTTAGATACTATATTTTAAACTTGTTGACTAAATGGGGACATCAAAAATTTAAAATGAAACATCGCAAGCTTCCACGGTACGCTAGCGTGTGTTGTACGCAACACCGAGTTCTAACACACCGTAACCAATCAAACTAGCTGTTATGAACAGTAATACCTACTTTTTGAAGTTATATATATTTTATATTTTAAAATGGACTTCATTTTTGGATTCAGAATATCAAATTTAGCCTAAGGTGAAATTTTGGTACTTTTCGGATAACTTTCATATTTTGATGAATAGTGAAAATTACTAAATTTTAATAAAAAAACAACTTTTTTAATCAAAATAATTAATAGTGATAAATTATGAATTTGAGTGGTTTTAAAGTATATTTATAATATATTTTTACCATTTAATATAATGTTGGTCATTGGACATAATTTTACAATTAAACCGAACATAAACAAGTGTCAATCTTTTGATAGTTATTATCTCTTAAAAACACGCTTTTTGTTTTGACAGCGGGAATTAATTTTAAATTAATTTCCGCCACTTCTGTGTTTTGAATTTAGGAAAATGGATTCCATATTTGGAATCAGGATGTTCAAATTGTGTAAATAGGTAACTTTTATTTTTAGACATTTTGTAAAATTACTGCGGTAAATATTTTATTTACCATGGTTAAGGGTAAATCCGGTAAATAAGGGTTAAAAAAATAATATTATAATAATACTAAATTACCCTAAAACGTGTCTTAACCATATTGGTTGATACATGGTCGACCATGGGCATCTTTGTGTCAATTTTGGGACCCCATGGATCCACTTGTAAGTGATAATGACACTTTATTTTAATTAAGTCAAAATGAATACAAAAATGACACAAGCATATATCTTTTAGCAAAACAATTTTTACATAGGGTTATATAAGTTGGATTTTAGATTATAAATATTCATTAGAAAGATAAAAAGATTTCCTACATAATGATATTTTATTTATAATTTTTAGACATTAAATAATTTATTTTATTTATTACACAATGATGATGCAGTAATTACTATAATAGTAAAAAATTAAAATAATTGATATTATAAATACCCAAAAAAATATAATATGAAACTTTTAATGAATTAAACTAATTTTTTAGGATAATATGATATAATAGGATTGATTTAATTGACTTTTTTCGAAGTAATCAATCTGTTATGAGTTTCACAAAACTCAACTATTGAATAGTGTCAAAATTGACATAAAAGAGTTTTTAAAAGAAATATTATATTATTAATTGATATTAAATTCCTAAAAATCTATGGTTCGGCCAAGAGTCTTATATTATGATAGGTTAATCATTAATGGACCACTTGGGGGTCGCTTGGATGTATATAGTAAGTTTATTAACCATATTATATAAAAATACAAAGAGACATTGTAAAAGTGAAACTAATTAACTTAGAGTTAATACTTAAAGATAAGGTTAATATAAGTACCCAAACCTGTCTAAATTCTATTGGATGAGTTGTTTTCGACCTATCCCCACCTCATCCTTTGAATAGTCAACTTTGGAGCCTTTTTAAACCGAATATGAATTTATTATAAATTAATATTTCTAACTTTTCCAAAGGTGCCCCTCACCCCTCTTATAAAAGGGCACTCCTCCTTCTCATTTCTTCACACCTTCAAAGCCTTTTGGTTCGGCCAAACTCTGCCCCAATAATCTCCCAACATCCCTCACTACAACCTAGAGGCCTTAGTTTGATCAGAAAGCCAACCTAAGGAGCCCTTTTGATCAAATCAAAAGGAAGAACCCGAAGAAGAGGTAATGATTTCACCACCCTTTTCTAAGTTCATTTCTTCTTCCACTTCTTCTTCCTTTGTTCTTACCATTCTAAAATAATAACTCCAGTATCTCACATATACTGTGATGTTATTATAAGTATGGTACAACCATATTCAGTAATCTATCCACCCTTTGAATAACATGTCACCATACGTGCGTACGTACGGCTTACCGTCTCCACGTCGTGGTGTAATTGTTATTCAATATAATATTATTTGGATGGGTATAATAATGATGTGTAACTCATGTAAATAATAAATATAACATGTTAATGATTCTGTATATATGATATACCATTCATTTATATATTATTTTAATATCAAAAGAATGATATTGTCGCTCGTGCGTACGTACGGACTACCGTCTCCACGAACGCGATGAGATTCATTCTCCATCGTATCCATTCAAGTATAATTATCATTTTATGATTTAAAAATTATGTTTAAGGACTTGATATCATTCTGGATATGAATAAGATACAACAAACATGGCTTATGTAACAAAACATATAAAAGAAAATGAGTAAGTTAACACCCGAAACGATGATAATTCTAAGATATTATTAATAAATCAATGTTAAAAGATCATATATGATATCATATTAATATATATGATTCTTGTATAATTTAATAACAATTATTTCACCATTATACAGGAGGTTAACCTAACCCAACCAAGGAAAAGTACAAGGTAAGGGTTATTTCACAATCTCTTCATTATCCGAGGTTGTTTATACGTAATAATCTACTGGGATATCTTTATCATCCACATCCATGTTTCTTAAAAATGTATTTCAAAACATTTTTACTATTTACAAGAATATGGGTTAAAGTCATTTATACCCTTGTTTGACTTTTTATAAGAGGTTTATAAAGGAATCTTTCCGTCGTTTTCAAAACAAGGTCCTTTTTAACCTTTTCGACAGAATTGAGGTAAGAATGTTTTTTTTAACTTATACGGCGGGTGCGGTTATTTTACGCCGTTATAAAATCTTCAAAGCTTTCCTTACAAGCTTATAAGAATATTTTCAAAGAAAATGTTTTATTTTATATGGATCTTAAATGATTTCAAAATAAAAGGAGATATTTCTTTAAAAAGAATTTTGATTTCATCTACGTCAACATCCTTTGATGGATTTTAAGATTATTTGAAGTTGATTTATTATGATACAAAACTTCTATATTGTATTGAAGGTTTTGTGATATGTTTGACTATGGATGTGCTATTTTTATACCATTCATAATTTATGGTGAAATTACTGACATTTCGTATGCTAGTTTTAATACGAATGTTTATGTTATGTTTAAACCTTTTCATATGGGAATGCATTGGACTTAATAAGTGACGGGTGGAGCCCGCTATAGCTCCTCGATGCATCGGTAGGTCTCATGAGACAAACTAGTGTCTTGGCACAAGGCCTTGACAAAATCTTATTTGTAGTCTTGGCACGAGGCCTTGGCTATGTGGTTATGATAGTCTGGCATTATGCATTCCAACATTATGAAAGTGGTTATTGATTTTTGCATGTGATTATTCGATTAGTAGAATATCCATGTGAATAAGTAAATGGCATTATTTCATTTTATTTATGCCATACCATGTTGAAAGTTCATGTTTGAAAGGCTTTTGTTTTAGTTATACATTGCCTTAAAAGTTTATTCTTATTTATGAATGTTTCCGCTATATTGTTACCCTTACTGGGAATTTGAGCTCACCCCTTTTCTATGTTTTATTTTTCCCAGGATGTGAAGATGTAAGTTATGAATGACCTGCAGGGATAGTATGAGGGGATTATAGTGTGGACTGTGGAAACATTATGTTGTTGTAGTAGTTTTTCATTTTATGATGAAATGAAAAACTTATGAATATATCTAGTGTTTCCAAGGCTACTAAACCAATCGGTCTTTCGAGATTTGATCTTTCTTGTGATCATGCCAATGTTATGAAGTAATGCACCGACTCTTGGTAGCTGGGGTCGGGGCGTTACAGTTGGTATCAGAGGAAGTTTAGTACAAACCTTGGAATCTAGATTTAGATAAACTCTGATTAGAGCACGTAGACCTAAGATGAACTTTGAGGATTAGTATAGAAGAACTTCCTAGAATTTTGGTATTGTAGAGATTTTGTGAGTTTTCCGAGCAATACATCCCTGTCTGGATACGAGCAGGTAGAGGCGGCTCTGGCACAGATGTACCTAGGGGTAAAACCCGAAAACACCGCTTTGAGCTAGACTCGAACGGGAACTAGTGCACGACAACGGGCCTTGCTGCACTCTTGGTTACGACACTCCCGGGGGATATGCTTAGGATAATTCTCATTTTCTTTACAAACCATTGTGAAGGGTTTATGAGTATATACATCCTCAAATGAGACATTTTTATGATTATGGATTATATCCATAAATAGTTCAATTTATGTTAAGTGTATTATAAGTATGGGATTATGTATTTTGATTCATAAACTGATCTAGTGTATTCCATTGTTTAGAAATGGCGCCCAGTAGAAGGAATGAGAACTCCAGAAATGCACATGATCCAAAGAGAAGTAAGGATCATATATTTCATGGTCTTAAGCTAGAATTTATAAGAGAAATGGTCACCCATGTATTATCATCATATGAAAAATAATATCATGTGTTGATAAGATAAGTAAAGAGTTTACTGAGTCCTATGGCTTTGAAGGGAAGCAAGAGAAGAAAAGGATAGAAGAGAGAAAGATGGATAAAGGGAAGAGGGAAAAGAAGAATTTTCCCATATGTGGTAACTGTGGAAAGAAACACCCTGGAACTTGCCTGAAAGGAATGGGAGTTTGTTATAAGTGTGGAGGAAAAGGGCACAAAGTACATGACTGCAAGGGTAAGAAAATGGTTTCAAATGTACAATGCTTCATTTTCAAGGAGTTTGGACACTACGCGAACCTATGTCCCTGTCATCAGACTATGCCGCAAATGATGATATTGGATAATAATCAAGTAATGATACTACCACAGATTAAGAGGAATGATTAGAGTTATTATGTTGATTATATCAATTGAGTGTTGTATCAACAATGTACTTGTTATAATAATTATGGAGTATATAAGGATTGTACTGCAGTACTATTTCATTAAGGACTTGAGATTGTGTGGAACAAAGAAAAGTGACTCATTAGCAGGATAGATTTTTGGAAAATATATGGTTGAGAGAATGATAAACCATAATATAGTTCTGATACTGAGGTAGTGATTTTGGAATAATATGTGATTGTTTTGGATAAATTATATTGGATATTCTTGACTACCTTGGAACTGATTAATGATTTGTATATTCCATCATTGTTGGGGTTTAAAACATTTTTGGATTGATGAAGTATATCCAGCATTCTATATGGAATAAGGGAGCATGAATGTAATCAATAAGGAATATGGTAATACATGATGAAGGTATTCATATGCTATTACGGGGTAAAAAGGATCTATATTATGTTTACCTTCCTTATAAATGTTAGACTGTGAGTTTGGACAGAATTATTTTGGATAGTTCTAGTTTGGATTATTTTGGATTGCCATAAAAGGACAACCCGGAGGTCGGGCGGCAACCCGTCGCGTCCGGCAAGGCTGCGAGA
Source organism: Viscum album (assembly GCA_963277665.1). Lineage (NCBI taxonomy): Eukaryota > Viridiplantae > Streptophyta > Magnoliopsida > Santalales > Viscaceae > Viscum > Viscum album. The sequence continues at coordinate 280,992,479 of OY728151.1, read as the reverse complement.
CTTGAACCCGCAACCGAAGGGCGACAAGGGTGTATCACCTACCACTGGCCCAAGAGATGTCCTGGATTAAATAATGTAGTTTTTTTAAAAGATCTGGTAGATGAATTATAAATTCGTTTATTTTGGAACCCTGTACGAATAGTATAAATATAATTTTTTTTACGAGTGAAAGATGAGTTTATGGTAGAAATTTATTAATGGAAAAAACTCTAATTATAAAGTAAGTATATCTCCTTATGATCTTAGCCAATCTCATAAATAAATTCCTCAATATTAAGAAAAGCAACTTAGAACAAAAATGTTGTCCTATATGGTACCTTAAATCATCACTAATTTATGGCTTTGGGATTGTTGGCCTTTTCATAGCCATGTTCTCTACCACTCTCCATCAGATAATTGATGGTTAGATTTCTCTTCCATATCCATATTTTCCTACATGGAACCCTAGTATGTGTTATTTTCGGTAATCTTCATACTTTCCACTCTTTATTTTAAATAGAGGCCTCATTAATTCATTTTTCGATGTGGGATTTCAACTAAGATATTTTGAAACATAAAAAATGTGTTATCCCAATACCCTATGTTTTGTTGAACCGATGGTATTTCAAATCATCATAGATTGATGATTTTAAGGACCTCAATTTTATACTTTTTTGTGATTGATGACCTCAATCACTACCTATAATTATTTACATTTTCATCCAATTATATGTCTCTAATTGCCACAAATGTTCTCCTAATCAAGATCATAATTTGGTGGTGACCCTTTCATTTCTCTTTTCCTCATATTAAGACTAAATTTTAGTAACCCAATTTCTGATGTGGGGTTTCCCACAAATATATTATCTATTTTCAACCTTTTATTTTCGAAGAACAATTTCAAATTGCGAGGACGCAATTTATTGAAGGAGGGGAGAATGTAACACCCCAAGATTTTATAGTGTGTTATTTCTTCAAAATAATTTAATAACTTTCACTACACGCAACACCAAGTTCAATTGAACCATGACTTACCAAAAAAAAAGCCATTAAAAGAGGTCATGAATAGCATTAACTACATTTTTAACTTTATATAATCCTTAGAATCCATATTATGAGTTTCTTAGTCATAATGCAAGAACAGATTCATTTTCAGTATTGCACTTTTATCAAATTTTGATAGTGAAACCTTTTTAGATACTATATTTTAAACTTGTTGACTAAATGGGGACATCAAAAATTTAAAATGAAACATCGCAAGCTTCCACGGTACGCTAGCGTGTGTTGTACGCAACACCGAGTTCTAACACACCGTAACCAATCAAACTAGCTGTTATGAACAGTAATACCTACTTTTTGAAGTTATATATATTTTATATTTTAAAATGGACTTCATTTTTGGATTCAGAATATCAAATTTAGCCTAAGGTGAAATTTTGGTACTTTTCGGATAACTTTCATATTTTGATGAATAGTGAAAATTACTAAATTTTAATAAAAAAACAACTTTTTTAATCAAAATAATTAATAGTGATAAATTATGAATTTGAGTGGTTTTAAAGTATATTTAGAATATATTTTTACCATTTAATATAATGTTGGTCATTGGACATAATTTTACAATTAAACCGAACATAAACAAGTGTCAATCTTTTGATAGTTATTATCTCTTAAAAACACGCTTTTTGTTTTGACAGCGGGAATTAATTTTAAATTAATTTCTGCCACTTCTGTGTTTTGAATTTAGGAAAATGGATTCCATATTTGGAATCAGGATGTTCAAATTGTGTAAATAGGTAACTTTTATTTTTAGACATTTTGTAAAATTACTGCGGTAAATATTTTATTTACCATGGTTAAGGGTAAATCCGGTAAATAAGGGTTAAAAAAATAATATTATAATAATACTAAATTACCCTAAAACGTGTCTTAACCATACTGGTTGATACATGGTCGACCATGGGAATCTTTGTGTCAATTTTGGGACCCCATGGATCCACTTGTAAGTGATAATGACACTTTATTTTAATTAAGTCAAAATGAATACAAAAATGACACAAGCATATATCTTTTAGCAAAAAAATTGTTACATAGGGTTATATAAGTTTGATTTTAGATTATAAATATTCATTAGAAAGATAAAAAGATTTCCTACATAATGATATTTTATTTATAATTTTTAGACATTAAATAATTTATTTTATTTATGACACAATGATGATGCAGTAATTACTATAATAGTAAAAAATTAAAATAATTGATATTATAAATACCCAAAAAAATATAATATGAAACTTTTAATGAATTAAACTAATTTTATAGGATAATATGATATAATAGGATTGATTTAATTGACTTTGTTCGAAGTAATCAATCTGTTATGAGTTTCACAAAACTCAACTATTGAATAGTGTCAAAATTGACATAAAAGAGTTTTTAAAAGAAATATTATATTATTAATTGATATTAAATTCCTAAAAATCTAAGGTTCGGCCAAGAGACTTATATTATGATAGGTTAATCATTAATGGACCACTTGGGGGTCGCTTGGATGTATATAGTAAGTTTATTAACCATATTATATAAAAATACAAAGAGACATTGTAAAAGTGAAACTAATTAACTTAGAGTTAATACTTAAAGATAAGGTTAATATAACTACCCAAACCTGTCTAAATTCTATTGTATGAGTTTTTTTCGACCTATCCCCACCTCATCCTTTGAATAGTCAACTTTGGAGCCTTTTTAAACCGAATATGAATTTATTATAAATTAATATTTCTAACTTTTCCAAAGGTGCCCCTCACCCCTCTTATAAAAGGGCACTCCTCCTTCTCATTTCTTCACACCTTCAAAGCCTTTTGGTTCGGCCAAACTCTGCCCAAATAATCTCCCAACATCCCTCACTACAACCTAGAGGCCTTAGTTTGATCAAAAAGACAACCTAAGGATCCCTTTTGATCAAATCAAAAGGAAGAACCCGAAGAAGAGGTAATGATTTCACCACCCTTTTCTAAGTTCATTTCTTCTTCCACTTCTTCTTCCTTTGTTCTTACCATTCTAAAATAATAACTCCAGTATCTCACATATACTGTGATGTTATTATAAGTATGGTACAACCATATTCAGTATTCTATCCACCCTTTGAATAACATGTCACCATACGTGCGTACGTACGGCTTACCGTCTCCACGTCGTGGTGTAATTGTTATTCAATATAATATTATTTGGATGGGTATAATAATGATGTGTAACTCATGTAAATAATAAATATAACATGTTAATGATTCTGTATATATGATATACCATTCATTTATATATTATTTTAATATCAAAAGAATGATATTGTCGCTCGTGCGTACGTACGGACTACCGTCTCCACGAACGCGATGAGATTCATTCTCCATCGTATCCATTCAAGTATAATTATCATTTTATGATTTAAAAATTATGTTTAAGGACTTGATATCATTCTGGATATGAATAAGATACAACAAACATGGCTTATGTAACAAAACATATAAAAGAAAATGAGTAAGTTAACACCCGAAACGATGATAATTCTAAGATATTATTAATAAATCAATGTTAAAAGATCATATATGATATCATATTAATATATATGATTCTTGTATAATTTAATAACAATTATTTCACCATTATACAGGAGGTTAACCTACCCCAACCAAGGAAAAGTACAAGGTAAGGGTTATTTCACAATCTCTTCATTATCCGAGGTTGTTTATACGTAATAATCTACTGGGATATCTTTATCATCCACATCCATGTTTCTTAAAAATGTATTTCAAAACATTTTTACTATTTACAAGAATATGGGTTAAAGTCATTTATACCCTTGTTTGACTTTTTATAAGAGGTTTATAAAGGAATCTTTCCGTCATTTTCAAAACAAGGTCCTTTTTAACCTTTTCGACAGAATTGAGGTAAGAATGTTTTTTTTAACTTATACGGCGGGTGCGGTTATTTTACGCCGTTATAAAATCTTCAAAGCTTTCCTTACAAGCTTATAAGAATATTTTCAAAGAAAATGTTTTATTTTATATGGATCTTAAATGATTTCAAAATAAAAGGAGATATTTCTTTAAAAAGAATTTTGATTTCATCTACGTCAACATCCTTTGATGGATTTTAAGATTATTTGAAGTTGATTTATTATGATACAAAACTTCTATATTGTATTGAAGGTTTTGTGATATGTTTGACTATGGATGTGCTATTTTTATACCATTCATAGTTTATGGTGAAATTACTGACATTTCGTATGCTAGTTTTAATACGAATGTTTATGTTATGTTTAAACCTTTTCATATGGGATTGCATTGGACTTAATAAGTGACGGGTGGAGCCCGCTATAGCTCCTCGATGCATCGGTAGGTCTCATGAGACAAACTAGTGTCTTGGCACAAGGCCCTGACAAAATCTTATTTGTAGTCTTGGCACGAGGCCTTGGCTATGTGGTTATGATAGTCTGGCATTATGCATTCCAACATTATGAAAGTGGTTATTTATTTTTGCATGTGATTATTCGATTAGTAGAATATCCATGTGAATAAGTAAATGGCATTATTTCATTTTATTTATGCCATACCATGTTGAAAGTTCATGTTTGAAAGGCTTTTGTTTTAGTTATACATTGCCTTAAAAGTTTATTCTTATTTATGAATGTTTCCGCTATATTGTTACCCTTACTGGGCATTTGAGCTCACCCCTTTTCTATGTTTTCTTTTTCCCAGGATGTGAAGATGTAAGTTATGAATGACCTGCAGGGATAGTATGAGGGGATTATAGTGTGGACTGTGGAAACATTATGTTGTTGTAGTAGTTTTTCATTTTATGATGAAATGTAAAACTTATGAATATATCTAGTGTTTCCAAGGCTACTAAACCAATCGGTCTTTCGAGATTTGATCTTTCTTGTGATCATGCCAATGTTATGAAGTAATGCACCGACTCTTGGTAGCTGGGGTCGGGGCGTTACACTTGAGGCTGAGATTCATGGTGTCATTTCTGCCCTTGATATTGTTAATAATATGGGTTTAAATAGGATATGGTTGGAGTGTGATTCCACTATGGTTTTTCATGAAATTAGAACCACTTCTACTCATATACTTTGGAATCTTATGAATAGATAGATTAAATGTTTATAGTTTCTCATATCTATTGACTTCATTATTTCCCATGTTTTCTGGGAGGGTAATGCTCTAGATGGTTGTTTAGCTAATAAAGGAGTTGATGGGAGGAATCTTTCTTGGTATGATCAAATCCCAGAGGATGTTATCCGTATTTTTCAAAGGGATAAATGTTTTTTCCTACTTTTATACTTGTTTAACTTATTCACCTATTTGGTAATAGTGTTCATCCTTTATATTGGTTGATGTTGGTTTCTGGTTTTATTGTGTTTATTTGATATCTAAAGTTCTTTTTGAAACCTGTCCACATGTCCTTATCTGGATATTTCTGATATTGTTTTGACACATGATTGTGTTCCTTCTGGGGATTATTGTTCCAATGGATCTGTGTCATTTCTGCTAATCAGGGGGATGATATGAATTTGTTTTCTTTTCAAGATTCTACTGATTATATCTAATATTGCAGGATCTTTGTGCGCTAATTCCGGATTAAGCATCATTTCTGTTTCAATGGATTATTTTTCTTTCAGGATGTTGATGAGTCTAAACAAGAGGGATCCAGTTTTTCTCTAGTCCTGTTTGATGACCCTAGATCACCTTAGAGCGGAGTTCAGCTATGCACTTCTTGGGCTCTTTTTATGTCTACAGTGTTGTAGAGGAGCCTCCAACGCTGCAATTTCTAAGCCTACAATCCTTATAGGGGAGGTACAACCGGACTTAGCCTCTGATGGTGGCATGTCTCAGATAGTGGCATTCGATGGATCTCTCCATCCATGGAATGATCTGGTGGACTAGGTGGCGGCTTCTAGTTCCCGTTGTCCTGAACACGATATCCTTGATTTGTCTCCTCATGGAAAATGGGATGACTTCCGACATCAGTATATTCACTCCTCTATGTTGATCTTCCAAATATTCTCCACTTAGTGGAGAATTTTTTCAGATCTGTATTTTTTTATTTGGAATGATCTCTAATTTTTTATTTTTTTAATATAAAGATTGATGAATTTTGTTAAAAAAAATGTTTCTCAGAAAAATACCAAAAATTCTTCCAAGGATAATTTCAAAATTCTTAATTCAAAAAAAATTATATTTTATCAAATTCTTATTTTTTATTTGTTTAAAGTAAATTTTATTATTAAAATAGGTTTAGTCTAGAAAACAATATTTTTTACATAAAAGGACTTTACTATAAATCATATATTTCTTTATCAATATGTATTATTTATATAAAATAATTGTAATTATTTTTTGAAAAGTACTTATTACTATTACATTAAAAAAATTTAATATCATGGTAATAATTAGATCATTTAAATAATTATATATATATATATATAAAGTTTCATAGGAACTCATTATTGTGTACGTCGTATGCCAAGTTGCTTTTCTGTGTAACGTACACCAAGTCATATGCCATATCAGGGTTGCGTGTAACATACACCATGTCAGTTCCATGTGGAAGAAATTTTTGACATAGGTCATTTCTCTACATAATTGAAAATTTAATTTATCAGGGTAAAAAAACTATGTGACTATTAAATTATTTCCTTTTATATTCAAATGTTTTTCATATTCATTTATCATTTATTATTAACCTATGAATTAATATTATATTATGTAAATCATATATTTTCATGGTTTAGTTAATACTATTCATAACCTGTAATTTAATTTCATTTTTTCCTTATTATATAAAATATTCATATTTTATTAATATATCATTGTTCGGTGAACCTCAGTCTTGCATGTTATCAAAGAAATTGCGGAAAGTCATTGTTGTGTATAATTCATTCTAACCATGGTGTTATGTGTAGAGGATTCCGATGATTATGTTGTGTGTAAACTATGATTCAATTTGTGTTTTTAATAACCCAATAAAAACATAATTTTATAATAAAATAAATAATATTCATTTTTCAATAAAATATAAATTATGAAAAACGATTAATTAATTTGACAAAAATAACATAGAAAATTTAAGGGGGTAACATTATACCCCCTTGAATATATTTTCTCCCTGAAAATTAATCTAGGTTATGAAATGTTCAATACTGGAATGGTACATTCATAGAAACCCATTTCATACAAATAATTATTAAATATTCTTTTAAAAAAGAATGATGGAACCATAACGGTTACCCAAAGTAACATATAACTTCGTTTCCACATAGGAAAACATAGGTTGAGAGTGATGGAAATGGAGGAAAAGTGTAAATATTTATAGGGTTTGATTGATGTCATGAATCAAAAACATGTGAATAATCAATGAAAATTTTAGGGCCTCAAACTCATAAATCAGTGATGATCTAAAAGGCCATTCGTTCAACAAAAAATTTAGGTATTCCTAAACAACACTTTCATTTATGATCATTATCTATCACTATGTAATTATTTTAGTGACCATGAATAAAAAAATTCAATATTTTGGTGTAATTTAATATATATCCATCTCATGCATTACATCAATAAATGGATTTCTAGAAATTAACTTCGATGGTCAAATCACTAAAATATACTTTTAGCAGATATTAAGTCCCATAAAAGTAATAAAAGTATTACTATTTGTCTAAATCCATTATTAAAAAATAAATATGGTTTGTACATTAATCTCTAAACATAAAAAGTAACACCATTAATTTATCATAAATAATTATTCATCAGAAAATAAGTATACATAATCCAAGACATCATGTTGGAAAATGGTAGTCATGAAACACTTATAGTCCCTTGGTTAGGGGTTTAAGACACATGGACTGTCTGGACTCGATTGGTTGTCACCCAAAATACATGGTGTCCTTTTATAAAAACATAATAACATAATTAAAAAAATATGACAGAAATCTTTTAAATAATGTTAGCCACTAAATAGCCTTTTAACCAAGGTTTTCAATAGAATCCCATTGAATAAAAATTTCCATCAAAGTCTAACATAAAATTTTCAAAAATGGTTAACCTTATAATGATTATGAAATATTCAAATCAAAATCATTAGAAAGATAGTCATGAAATCATCTTAACATTGATTATTCCATGTATAAACAATGTAGATCTTGGTTGGGGCATTCCAAACTTGTGAATACACTCATCATATATTCTCTTGAAACATACTAATATCCTAAATTACTAAAAATACATCTAGAAAACATGAGTGCTTCTTTTTTCCATATATTATTGGATATATTCCGAAAAACAAATAAGTTGTGAACACCATCCATAATAGCATAAACTACTTTTCAAAAAGTTCTTAATTATTTCAAAGGTATTCAATCCAATCCAATTTATTTTTTCATATCCCACACATCATTAAACAAACAACATTATTATAAAATAAGGACCATATTAAGGGATATATTTCCCTTAATCATGTGGTTCTATTAATATCCCATTTCCGTTATATAACATCTCTATTCTATCACAAACATTCAAACTATTCTTTTAAATCCATAGAGAAAAAATACAAACTAAAAAAAACATATATATTTCAATTTTCATATAAGATACTTCTTGAATCCAAATACATAAAACATAGATTAATTCATTCCTAATCCATTTACAAGGCTACCTCATTATAATACCTCTTTCCTTCCACATTTCATTTTTAGTATCTTCTTTATCAATTTTCTGACCCTTATTCTCATAACCATTCTATTCATCATCATGAGATTTCCTCTTGGGAAATAGAGTTTAATAACATCTATTTATTCTAAATTTAACAAATTTAACCATAAATTATGTCATAGGGATACCAATATTCTTTTCATTTCTGTTAACCGAACTCTTCTTTTTTTCCCTTGAAGTCACTACATTTGTGTCCTTATATTCCATAGCCAAATCCTCTTATTGTACCTCTAAGACATTTAGTTAGGTGGTTCTTTCCACATTCATGACACAAATGAAAATTAATCATATTTCCTCCATGGTCTCCATTACCCAAACTCTCAGAAAAAACCTTCTTTATCATATATGGTGAGTCTGAGAGTTTCTTAAAGTACACATTGTTAATCATGTTCCTTGAATACTTATTAGGAATGATCACAACATCATTAAATCTAGTGATCATTTCACTTCACTAATCATCAAAAAATTGTCCATCACATACAACTCTAATCCAATTCCTTCTCGTTCCCACCAACGACTGAAACCAAAAGCATAGTTTGTAAATTACTTATTATAGAAGAAAACTAAAGTATTGAAAAGATTTATTTATTGGATGTCTAAATCATGACACCTTCCATAATCAATGAAACCTTAAGTTCATAAAAGGTTATTAATATCAAACTTATATTTAAATCATTCTTGATGGTTCATTGAGAGTTTGTGAATTTCAAAATCATATCCCTTGGGAGGGTCAAACCAGGTGTGCAACATTTCTCATTGTCATGTCCCAGATTACACTGAGACTGTCCTGGAACATCTTATCTGGGATTTTACCACTAGGTATATATGTTCTAGAGCCACATCCACATGTAGTATCTATACTAGGACATATTTCTTGGAAAAAAATCACTCTATCCTTTTCCAAAATTATTGTACTATTTTTAAATGCTAAATTATTCTTATATTTAACCTTAGAGATATCCCTAGGAATATCCTTAGAAATATAAATGGGGATATCAATAAATTTTTCTAATCCTAATTTCTAATGTATGACTAAAGCTTTCATTTTATACCAATTATAGTGACCCAATATTAACATATATGGATATTATATCATTTGAGATAAATATTTTCTACATTTCAAAAATACGTGCCTGACGACCGAAGTTTTTTAGTGACTTTAAAAAATTGGAATCAAAATCTTCTATCAATGTGAATGATCTTCAACATCTTCCATAATGATCTACACCTTTAGTACTTCTATTTAAAAAAACCTTTCATAACCCGGAGAAAAGAAATCTTTAGAAATGGGTGAGCATAGATGCTCAGAATGGGTAAATAAAGAAAATACGAAAGCATAAAATGAATAAAAGGGTTTTGAACATGATCATAACAATTGAAGATCATAACCTACATTTAAATATTCATAATAATGATTGGAATTTTATAATACATGAATCCCACGAAAAGAATGAACCTAATCCCTGTATGTATAAATTGGAATAAACCATGGAATTGTAGAAAACACATATAAAAACCCCATGTCAAGGAAGCCGACCAAGTCCTTTATAAAATTTTAGGCCTGGGTTAATCAACTATGTACCTATATTGGGCATGGGTTTCCCTCTGGTGTACCCTCTTGTTTTGGTCTTGGGATGTCCCCATGTGTACTTTCTTGTTTCAGGCGTGGGATGTCCTCCCATTTACACTCTTGTTTTAGGCATGGTATTTCCATCCATTTACCCTCTTGTTCTGGTATTGGGATTTCCTCTTTTTTACACTTTTATTTCAATATTGGTATTTCCTCTCATTTACAATATTTTTTCAAGCTTGGGATTCCCTTATATTTACACTCTTGTTTAGGTCTTGGTATTTCTTCTCATGTCCCCTCTTGTTTTTGGATTGGGATAACTTCCACTGTACCTTTTGATGACATAAAACATTTTCCATTACCAAATTCATTTGATAGAGATATAGGTCCCATTAATAAAATATTGAAATCATACATGAATTTTTAATAAAACATTCACAATATCATCACCCAATATAAAATATGGTATCTATTAACTTCTAATCATAAACTAAGAAATGAAATGGTAATCATAAAATGATGTCACATCATAACATATGGAAAATATATAGGTTTGATAGTAACTTCTTCAAATCATAACATATGGAAATAATCTGGTTCCAAAATAATATAACATGTGGAGAAGAAATGGATTTTCATAAACTTATTTCCCATGAGAGATTAATGGGCCTCATAATGACCATAATATGAAGAATAAACAATTCCTAGAAAGAATATGAATGGAATTTTTAGATCATTACATTGAAAGGCATGAGTAACATAAATAGATTTCATCTTAGATGGAATATAATTTTGGACATTCAACAAATGTTTCTTGAGGAAAATGTCCTTTCTTCATTGAAATATTATTTTTAATACATAAAACCATTTGATAATAAATTTCATAGAAAATAAAATTAAAACATATAATGAAGCATTGAAATCTTTTAAAAAAAATTTCTTTGAAAACATATAAAATGTGATTAAAAAAATTTAAAAAATATTTTTCTTCAAAAACACTTTTAAACCTATAATGAAATCTAGAAATACTTTTTAAAATTATTTATTTGAAAATAAATTAAAAACATATAAATAATGCTTAAAATAATTTAGAATATAAATTTTTTTGAATCATCTAAATTATGATTGAAAATGTTTTGAAAAACATTTATCATTAAAACTTATTAAAGAATATTGAAATTGTTTTGGAAACCATTTCTCATGAAAATTATAAATGATGTATTAAAATGTTTTGAAATCCATTTTCCTTGAAAATTTATAAAATAATATTTTAAACATTTTAAAAACCATTGACATTGGAAATATCATTAAAAAAATTTCAAAAAAATAAACCTCTAACACGAAAACAGATAATCAATGGTTTGAACATAGATAAATTTTTACATGTCATAAAAGTAAAAAAGAATTTTCTTGTTTGTGTGGTAAAGAGGGAAGAAAATTGCCTCACTATATAAGAAATAAAAGTATTCTTTTGATACAATTAGTAAAAGAAAAAAGGGTAATAATTTAATTTAATTTTTATTTTATGTTAGTATAATATTATTGAAAACCCTTTTTTGTAAAAGATGGTTTTGAAAGAACATAGTTTTTTTACCGAAGAGAGTTAATTTCATGATTTCATAAAAGCACTATCATAACTATATTATGTACCAAAGAGTATAAAATGATACCACTACATGAATATATCATGAATAACCAAAGTATAATAAAATTCATTAATTTCTTGAGATATGTAATATAACATTTCATCCAAGGAAGTATAAATATAACCAATATCGAAAAGAGGTGAGATTGTTTCAATAAATTCTTATCACCTGGTAACAAGAGATCATATTCTCCATGTAAGAAAATAAAATTTAATTAAGATTATCAAATCATTAAAATAGTTAGTATCATGATATATCTTGTGAAATGGATTTATATACACCTTGATAGAAAATTTAGGTGCATAACATCACATGAGTCTCAGAGAAGGCAAATTTAGAACAAATTAATTCACTAATTTGGTATCTTTTAAAATATAATCACCATGAATTAAATATCATAAAATAGATATATAAATACACCTAAATATATGTATAATATAATTATTCTACAATTAAGGATAGTACATATATCACACAAAAATAATGATTAGTGAATATAACATGTATATCACGAAAATAAAATATGAAATGAAATACCCTTACCTTTCTTCTGGAATGTCATCGTACTCCTTCAAAACAACTATATAATAAATATATATTTTCTGTATATAATTTACATAACCATATTATTAAATATAATACCATATATGGTTAGATTTCAAACATATATTACCATTTTTTAACCATCCTATGTTATGGTTTCCCTTTAGATAATATTCACTTTATTTTTCATATATGACTTAATTTGTTATATTGTTGGTCATTATACATATATAATGATTCCAGAAAGAAAAAAAAGATATAAATATAATTGATATACATTATATTTTTATTTTAATAATCTCTATAATAAATAATTTTGAATTGAAATACACCGTTCTTGGAGACATTATGTCGTACGTTCGCATGAACGCTATTTCCATTTAATTATATTGTTGAGAGAAAGAAAGTAAAAGACACACACACACACACAAAAACAGATATATATATATATATATATATATATATATATATTAAATATTCATTATGAAATCATATATGTCATATATATTCACTAAAACTATCCGTAATATAATCCATGTAGTGTATGAACAAAACATAATGCAGTAAGGGGGCGGTAGTCCACACTTCCTCAAACGAAATTATCCTATTGAGATAAAATAGAAAGAATAAAGTTTTGTTTCAAATAAAAATTTTAGAAGCATAAATACACTATAAATATAATATATATCATATATAAATATAGTTTCAATCATAAAAATTACCACGATATACCTTACACAGAAACTATATGTCCATTACCCGTTAAATGGAAGTGTGTGTATGTTTAGGTCAAAACATTTATATAAAAATTACTATTATATATAGGACACATGTTTTTTAAATAATTATTGAATAAATATATATGTAGTTGGTGTATGAGTAAAATAAAAGAATGGTCTTGGGAGAAGACATTACCTCTTAATTAGGTACCTCTTTTTTTGGTTGTGCCAAAAGTCTTCCTCGGATTGCATTTTTACCAAGGGATGTATTCTAACATGAATAGAGGATTTATAGGAAGTGTATTTTTTTGGGATTTTCAGAACATATTATGTTTTAGAGTTTTGAGTAAATGGAAGAGTTGGTGACTATTTTTAAGGAATAAAAAGCACTCACTAGGAATTTTTATATACAAGTTAGGTGTACACATTTTCTTACATAAAAAATTCATATTAATCTAATAAATACCCAATAATGAAATATTTATGGCTGACATATGGATAGAATTTTTTTCAAAAAGTGGATATATCATTTTCCACATAATATTGTGGTTTCGTCACATATTATGCTTAATGTGGCCTTAATCATTGTGATTAATTTTAAAAACATTTACTAATAATTTTTGTCAAAAATTAAAATCGTATTATTAGACTCTAATTCTTATAATGATTAAAATGTTTTATGTTGATTTTTCTAAATTCAAATCATAAAATCAAAAAAATTAAGATTAATGCTAATCCTACAGACGAGAAAAAATTATTGTTTTTAATGTAGAAAAATCATCAAAAGTTTATTATGATTTAGTATTCAATATCGATATGAAATTGATTATAATGAATTACATTGTATTAATAGATTAAATATTTATAAAATTAATCCTTAAAAAATAGAACAACATTTAACATTAATAATTAATTAAACAAAATTATAGTGTTTAATTAAAAGGAAATATTTTTCACTATTCTTCAAAAAATGGAGTTTCTCAAAATAATAACCAAAATTCACGCTAGTCTAATTTCAACATTCAGAATTAAAAATTAATTTTTATATTATCTTATGAAGTTAATAAATATGCCTAAAAGTAAATTTATTATTAAAAATATTTCATTCAAGAAAACTGTATTTTCAACAAATAAGGACATTACTAGAAATCGTATCTATCATTATCAATGTGTTATATATATATGTATATAGGAAATAATTATAAAAAAAATTTAAAAAATATTTATTAGAGTCAATATAATTTATTTTAAAGGATTGGTTATAAATATATTATTTTAATAATTATAAAAAAAATATTTATCATATAAACTAAATGTTACGTGCATCATAGGCCAACTCGGTGTTGCAGGTAGCGTACGCCTAGACGCACGCCAAGTTGGTGTTGTGGGAAATGTATGCAAAATCAGTTCCATGTGAAGTTAATGTTTGACTTAGTTCATTTATATATATAAATAAAAATTTAATTTATTAGTGTAGATGTAACACCCCGACCCGAGTTACCCAGAGTCAGGGCATTATTACGTATCATTTCCATGATCATAAAAGATCAAGTCTCGAAAGACCGATTAGTTTAATAGCCTTGGAAACACTATATGCATTCATAAATGTTACATTACATAATAATGTTAAAAAGTACAATAACATAGTCTCTATATTCCACACTCATATCCCAATCAGAATATCCCTATAGGTCAGTCATAAAATATTTCATCACATCCTGGGAAAAATAAAATATATAAAGGGGTGAGCTCAGATGCTCAGTAAGGATAACAATATAGTTGAAACATTCATAAATAAGCATAAACATTTAAGGGATTGTATAACAAAAACAAAATCTTTTTAAACTTGAACTTAATCATAATATGTTAAAAATAAAATTAAATAATTCCATTTACTTATTCACATGGATATTCTACTAATCGCATAATCACATGCAATATCAATAACCACTTTCATAATTATGGAATGCATAATGCCAGAATATCATAACCACGTAGCCCAGGCCTCGTGCCAAGACTACAAATAAGATTTTTTCAAGGCCTCCTGCCAAGACCCTAGTTTGTCTTATGAGAGATACTGATGCATCGAGGAGCTATAGCAGGCTCCACCCGTTACTTATTAAGTCCAATACATTCCTCATATGAATAGGTTTAAATATAACATAAAAAATTCGTATTAAAACTAGCATACAAAATGTCAATACTTTCTCCATAAACCATGAATTGTATAAAAATAACACATCCACAGTCAAACATATCACAAAACCTTCAATACAATATTGAAGTTTTGTATCATAATAAATCAACTTCAAATAAACTTAAAATCCATCAAAGTTTGTTAACATAGATGAAATCAAAACTACTTGAGGAAAATGTCTCTGTTTTTTAAAATCATTTAAAAGTAACATAATTATAAAAGAAAAAATTTACTTTAAAATTATTCTTACAATGTTTAAAGGGATGTTTCGATGACTTTATAATGGCAGAAAATAGCCGCACCCACCGTATAAGTTAAAAAAAACATTCTTACCTTAATTCTGTCGAAAAGGTTAAAAAGGAAATTTTTGGAAAATGACGGAAATATTCCTTTATAAACTTCTTATAAAAAGTCCAAAAGGGTATAAATGACTTTAACGCATAGTCTAGTAAACAGTAAAAATGTTTTGGAATACATTTCTAAGAAACATGGATGTGGATGATAAAGAGGTCCCAGTAAATAATTACGTATAAACAACCTCTAATAATGAAGAGATTGTGAAATAAACCCTTAACTTGAACTTTTCCTTGGTTGAGGGTAGTTTAACCTCTTGTATAATGGTAAAATAGTTGTAATTAAATTATACAATAATCATATACATTAATATGATATCATATATGATCTTTTAACATTAATTTGTTAATAATATTTTTGTATTATCATCGTTTCGGGTGTTAAATTACTTGTTTTTTTATATATTTTGTTACATAAGCCATGTTTTTTATGTATATGTTTTATCTTATTCATATCCAGAATGATATCATTTCCTTAATCATTATATTTAATCATTAAATGATAATTATAAATTAATGGATACGATGGGGAATGAATCTCATCGCATTCGTGGAGACGGTAAACCGAACGTACGCACGAGTAACAATATCATTATTTTGATATTAAAATAATATATAATTGGATGGTATATCATATATACAGAATCATTACCATTTTATTTTTATTATTTATAGCAATTATATATCAATATCATACCCATCCAAATAATAATGTTTTTGACTAACAATTACTCCACGACTTGGAGATGGTAAGCCGTATGTACGCACGTACGGTGACATGTCATTCAAATGATGGATATAATACTGAATATGGTTGAACCATATTTATAATAACATCACAGTATATAGAAGATACTAGAGTTATTATTTTAGAATGGAAATAACAATGAAATAAAAAGATGAAGAAGAACAGAACTTGAAAGAGGGTGGTGAAAACATTAACTCTTCTTCGGGTTCATCCTTTTGATTTGATCAAAAGGGCTCATTTGGTTGTATTTCTGATAAAACTAAGGCCTCTATGTTGAATTGAGGGAATTTGAGAGAGTATTTGGTCAGGGGTTGGATGAACCAAAAGGCTTTGAAGGTGTGAAGAATTGGTTAGAAGTGGAGTCCTTTTATAAGGGGGAGGAGGGGATCTTTAGGAAAAACTTAAAGTATTAATTTATAATAAATTCATATTCAGTTTATATTGGCTAAAAAGTGGATTATTCAAATTATAAGGTGGGTATGGGTATAAATCCTTTCAACCAATAGATTTTAGACAGGTTTGGGTCACTAAATTAACTTCATATTTTACATTTAACTCTTTGTTAAATAGTTTGATATATACCATGTTTCTTTGTATTTTTATATTATATGGTTAATAAACTTACAAAATGAATCCATGCGAACCCCAAGTGGTTCATTAATGATACATATATCATTATATAAGTCTCTTGGATGATCCATAGATTTTTAGGAATTGAATATCAATTAATAATATAATATTTGTTTTAAAAACTCTTTTAGGTCAATTTTGACACTATTTGGTATTTGATTTTTTTGAAAATAATAACAGCATGATTAATTTTAAAAAACATAATTAAATCAATAATAATATGTCATAGTAACATATAAAAGTTTTCTAATTCATAAAAAGTCTGAATTTAATTTATTTGGATATTTATAATATCAATTATTTTAATATCTCATTAATTAGGTAATTACAGCATCTCCACTGTGTCATAAATAAATTAAATTATTTAATGTCGAAAAATTATAAATAAAATACT
Source organism: Viscum album (assembly GCA_963277665.1). Taxonomy (NCBI): domain Eukaryota; kingdom Viridiplantae; phylum Streptophyta; class Magnoliopsida; order Santalales; family Viscaceae; genus Viscum; species Viscum album. The sequence continues at coordinate 280,974,932 of OY728151.1, read as the reverse complement.
ATTATGTAGGAAATATTTTTGGATTTATAATTAATATTTAAAAAGGAATTTATTTTATGTATAACCCTGAATTAAAAATCTTTTAGTAATTAACCTTTGATTTTAACTCTTTTAACTCATCATTGAATTAAATAATAATAAATGTCCAAATCTAATCCAAGTGGACCTAAATGATAATATTTTATTCCTAAGGTTTTTTTGGTCGAGATAAACTTGTCCACTAGAATTAGTACATGTGTTAGAATAATATTAATATAATTTTTACCCTTAAGTAACATATTTATTTTTAACAGTGGTAAATATAAGAAAAAAGTTACTATTCACCAAAAATTATATTTATCTTATTGAACCACATTTTACTCCTTGATATTAAATGTGTCTCTCAGATTTTCAAAATTACACTCACAGAAGTAGTAAAATTATGTTTTTCATGAATTTCAAAATTCACCTAGGAGGTGGGTAAAAGACAGTGAAAAGTTCAATAAAATTTTTATATATCTAAAATTATTCTAAACTAGCACCAATGAATTACATTGAACTTATATAGGTATTATGTATCTATTTTGACCTTAATTAAATTTAAATAAAATAAATACTTATTTAAATAAAAATTCTTTTTTAAACTAAAACTAAGTGTTTTTTCACTATTCATCAAAAATTGAATGTTTTCAGAAAAATACCAAAAATTCACCCTAGGATATTTTTGATATTATTAATCCAAATATGAAGTCTATTTTGAAAGATAAAATTTATAAAATTTTAAAAAGTCGTTATTACTATTCATAAAGACTAGTTTGATTGGTTGTGGTGTGTGTTAGAACTCGAAGTTGCGTACAACACACACTATTGTATTATTCAAAGAGAAGCATACCGTAGAAGCTTGTGGTGTTACATTCTCCTCTCCTTCAAATAATTTCATCCTCATAATTTCTATAAAATTACTGTTTAAAAATACTTGGGTGTTTCTTAATCAGAAGTTCCTTGGGTTCCCATGTTTCCTCTTCCATTTTATGGTTCCTCCATAAAACTTTTACCAGAAGAGTCGTCCGGTTTCTCAGCACATGTTCTCTCGTATCAAGAATCCTAATGGGATCTTCTCAATAAGACATATCAGGTTTTAGTCCTAATTCCTCATATGTTAGTACATGCCTTAGGTCAGGCATGTATTTTCTCAACAGTTATACGTAGAACACATCGTGAACTTTGGATAGACATGGAGGCATTGCCAACCGGTAAGCTAAAGCCCCAATTCGTTCTAGAATTTTGAAATTCCCTATGTATCTGGGACTCAATTTACCTTTCTTACTGAAATGCATAACTCCCTTCTATGGAGATACCTTCAAGAAAACATGATATCCTATATGAAATTCCAAATCCTTCCTTCGATTATCGGCATAGCCCTTCTGCCTACTTTGAGCCACTTTGATGTGGATTTGGATTACCTTTACCTTTTTCATTGTTTCCTCCACCAGTTCTAGGCCTACAAGTTTTCTGTCACCAACGTCATCCCAATAGGATGGTGTGAAACTTTTCTTTCAGTATAACGCTTCATATGGTCCCATATTAATAATTGAATGTAAGCTACTGTTATAGGAAAATTCCACAAGAGGTAAATATTGATCCCACATACCCTGAATGTCACGTGAGAATGATATCAACATGTCTTCTAAGGTCTGAATAGTCTATTCTGATTGTCCATCTGTTTGAGGGTGGTAGGTAGTGCTCAAATGAAGTTCTGTATCCAAATCCTTCTGAAGAATCTTCCAAAATCATCATGTAAAACTAGGATTACGATCAGAAACAATCGATAGGGGTACTCCATGAAGTCTTACAACATCATATAATATATATTCTTTCTAGACATTCAATTGGTAGATCTTCCCTTATAGTAAGAAAATGTGCTAACATGGTAAGATGATCGACAATGACCCATATTGCATCGTTCTTTCTTGGAGTCATTGGTAGTCCCATGACAAATTCCATTGTGATATTATCCCATTTCCACTCAGGTATGGGAAGAGGTTGCATATATTCTCCAGGTTGTTTCCTTCCAGCTTTCACATGTCGACAACCCATACATCATGACAAAAAATCAGCAATCTCCCATTTCATGTTTTCCCACCAAAATTTTTCCTTCCAATATATATACATTTTGATGTTCCCATGGTGTATAGAGAAATTGGGACTATGAGAATCTTCCAACAATTCCCTTTTTAGATCAGGTATATTGGGAACACAAATTCTCTTCCCAAATTTCAAAATTCCATCTTTATACACAATGTCACTCAATCTCCCATCATTCACAACTTTAATATTTTTTTGAAAATTTTCATCATCGGTCTGATAACTCTTAATCCTTTCTAGTACATATGGTTTGGCAACCATTTTAAAACACATTTATGTTTCACCTTCCATGGTTATTCCCATGTCCATCTTCACTAGATCCATGAAAATAGGATCCCTTTCAATTCCCATATTGTTCCAAAATCAATGATATTTTATGCTCAAAGCATATGCCACCTTATTTTCCTTCCCCGGGTGGTATTGTTTCATGAAATCATAATCCTTGTGTAGTTCAAGCCATCTTTTTTGCCTCATGTTGAGTTCTTTCTGTGAGAAAATATACTTCAAACTCTTGTGATCGGTATATGTCTAACATTTTTCACCATAGAGATAATTTCTCCTTATCTTCAAAGTAAATATTATAGGAGCCAACTCAAGATCATGAATAGTATAGTTTTTCTCATGAATTTTTAGCTGTCGTGATGCATAGGGAATAACCATATCACTCTGCTTAAGGACACAACCAAGTCCTTTCTTCGATTCATCACTATAAATAATGAACCCATCATTCCCTGATGGCAGTGTCAATATAGGAGCATTGACAAATCTTCTATTTAGTTCTTCAAAACATTCTTCACACTCTGTTGTCCAAAAAAATTTAAACCTTTTACAGGTGATCTTCGTTAATGGGTTAGCCAATCGGGAAAAATTCTGGACAAAATGTCGATAATAACCTGCTAAACTAATAAAATTGAATACCTCCGTTATACTCATCGGGGCTGGACATTCATGTATTCCCTTAGTCTTAGAAGGATTTATAGAGATTCCATCTTTGGAGAAAATATGGACAAGAAAAGAAATCTCCTGAAGCCAGAATTCACACTTGCTATACATCCCATATAATTCATGTCTTTTAATAGTCTTTAGGAAAATGAGTAAGTGATTATCATGGTCTTCATAGCTTTTGAAATATACCAATATATCATCAATAAATACCACTACAAAATCATCAAGATATTCCTTGAAAACTCTGTTCATTAGATCCATGAAAACATAGGGTATATTAGTCATCCAAAAGGCATTACTGTAAACTCATAATGCCCGTACCTAGTTCAAAATATTTTCTTCGGAATGTCTTCCTTCTTCACAAACAACTTATTGTATCCAGATCGAAGGTCCATCCTTGAAAAATATTGAGCTACATGCAGTTGGTCAAATAAATAATCAATGCGAGGTAGGGGATAATTGTTCTTTGTTTTTATAGCATTGATCTGCCTGTAGTCGATACATAACCTCATAGATCCATATTTCATTTTAACAAAAAGAACAGGGGATCTCCATAGAGAAACACTACGGAGAATAAATACCTTATTACTCAATTCCTCTAGTTTTTTCTTTAGTTCACCTAATTCCTCAATGGATATTCAATAAGGGGTCTTCGACATAGGCCTTGATCCAGGATTTAAATCATTGGAAAACTCAAATTCTCATTCTGGAGGATGTCCAGTTAAATCTTCTGGAAACACATCAACATATTTTCTCAAAATAGGTATATACTCTATTTGAACATTACTTTCCTTACCCATAGTTATTTCATTCTCTTCCTCACCAATAATTGAATTTAGTTGAGCTACTGGGGGTGGATCTAGGTAAGAATTAGGTCATGGTGATTCCTCTATAAAGATAAGGTGTTCCTTATCATCATCATCAAAAATAGTAACCTCCTTCTTCGTATAATAAATTTTTTCATCATGGTCCTAAATCTAATCTATATAGAGGATTATATCAAATTAAATAATAGGTATGATGATGAGATCTGCAGATAAAAAATATTTATGTGCTCTAATAGGGATTGATTCAGAAAGATTTGTTGGAAAGATACTTCCCTTAAGAGTTTTAACAGACAACTCCCTTGGTAAATCAAATTGGAAATATCTAATTTTATTAGAAAACATGGAAGATATGAAACAATGCGATGATCCAGAATCAAATAATGCATTTGCTAAACTTGAGGAAAACATTAAATTACCTGCCACCATGTCTTTCAGAGCTTCTACCTCAGTAGTAGTGATAAAATAATCATGGACTTGATCCCTTGGCCTTTTCTGAGGTAAATTACCCTGACGCTTAGGACATTCATTTGAATAATGTCCCATCTCTCTACAATTATAGCATTCCATGTTGATAGAAACACTCTTTCCCTTGAAATCATGAGCTTGGTAGCCTTTTTCAACACACTTGTAACAAAATCCCATTCCCTTCAAGAAAGTATCAGGGTGTTTCTTCCCACATTAACTGTAGGATGGATAATCAACTTTTCCCTTCTTGCCTTTATTTCCATTTCCAGAGTGGTCAGCAGATCTCTTCTTCTCTTTCTTTGCCTTAAAGTCATAAGATTTAGCGAATTCCTTTTTTGTCTTGATAGCACATGAGACAATATCTTCGTACGATGAGAAAGATTATGAGACTAATTCTCGATGGAGAAACGGTTTTAACCCATCAAAGAAATGATCAATCATAATTCTTGGGTGAAATATATAATCCGCTTCATTCCTCACCAACCTTGTAAATTTAGCCTCATACTTTGCGACATTCTCATCCTTCTTTTGCCTCCAAATCAGAAATTTCCTTTCCATATCTGCTTGATGGTCACGAGGAATGTATTTTTCTAAGAAATTCTCATTGAACTCCCACCATTTTTTTAATTTTTTTAAAGGTTGGGGCAGAAGCCTCAATTTATTATTAAATAAAATTCCTCTTTATACTGGGTAGAGGGTGACCCATTACATAGCACGAAGGCCCAAGGCCAAGTGGCCTGCATACAGGGCTAGAAATCCCATTTTTTGCCCCAAAGGACCCTTGGTGAACAGTACTGCTACAGTACCCACACTGCTACAGTACCTGCAACAGTCCCTCCACCGCTACATTGGCCTGCTACAGTGCTGCTACATTACTCAAGATTTCTCCCCTGCCCGGATATGATCCTAGGTCTTTTGGATGCCAAGCAGGAGCCTGAACCACTATGGTGTAAGATCGTTGCATCTTTGAACTCCCTCCATTCCATATTTGATACTTCATCATCTTACTTCATGTATTGTATCAATGGACACCATTGATCAGCATCTCCAGTGAGACGATAAACTACCATAACAACTTTTTCCCTTTCACTACTCCCCAAAGCCTAAAATATTTTCTCTAGGGAACATATCCATTGCTCAGGTACTAATGGATTTTTACTCCCATTTAATGTTGGTGGTTTCTGCCTCATGAAGCGATCTAACACTGATCCTCCACGCTGCGGATTAGGGTGCTCTATACGGGTAAGGTTATTATTCATAACCTGAGCGAGTTATACCAGTATGGGGATTAGGTGATCAACACCAGTTGCATCAGTTTATGAATCTGAATACATAATTCCATAATTGTAAAACACTTAACTTAAATTGAACTATTTATGAATATAATCCATACTCATAAAAAAATGTTTTCTTTGAGGAAGTATATACTCAACCACCCTTCATAATGTATTGTAAAGAAAATGATAATTATCATAACCATATCCCCCCAGGAGTTTCATAACCAAGAGTACAACAAGGCCCGTTGTCGTGGACTAGTTCCCGTTCGATTCTAGCTCCAAGCGGTGTTTTCTAGTTTTACCCCTTGGTACATCTGTGCTAGAGCCGCCTCTACCTACTCGTATCTAGATATGGATGTATTTCTTGTAAAAATCACAATATCTCTACAATACCAAAATTCTAGGAAGTTCTTTTATACTAATCCTCAAAGTCTATCTTATGTTCATGTGCTCTAATCAGAGTTTATCTAAATCTAGCTTCAAAGGTTTGTACTAAACTTCCTCTGATACCAACTATAAAGCCCCGACTCGAGTTACCTAGAGTCGGTGCATTATTATTTATCATTTTCATGATCACAAAAGATCATGTCTCAAATGACTGATCAGTTTAGTAGCCTTGGAAACACTAGATACATTCATAAATGTTACATAACATCATAAAGTGAACAACTACAATAACATTGTCATCATAGTCCACACTCATATCCCCTTCATACAATCCCTGCAGGTCATTCATAAAATATTTCTTCACATCCTAGGAAAAATAAAACATAGAAGGGTGTGAGATCAGATTCTCAGTAAGGATAACAATAATGCGAAAACTTTCCTAAATAAGCATAAACACTTAAGGCATTGTATAACTAAATCAAAAATATTTTAAACTTGAACTTCAGAATAATATGGAAAAAATAAAATGAAATAATGCCATTTAATTATTCAGATGGATATTCTACTAATCAAATAATCACATGTAATATCAATAACCACTTTCATAATGATGGAATGCATAATGCCAGACTATCATAACCACATAGCCAAGAACTCGTGCCAAGAATACAAATAATATTTTGTCAAGGCCTCGTGACAAGACACTAGTTTGTCTCATGTGACCTATAGATTCATCGAGGAGCTATAACGGGCTCCACCCATCACTTATTATGTCCAATGCATTCCCCATATGAACAGCTTTAAACATAACATAAACATCCGTATTAAAACTAGAATACAAAATGTAAATACATTCTCCATAAACCATGAATGGTATAAAAATAAAACATCCATAGTCAAACATATCACAAAACCTTCAATACAATATGGAAGTTTTGTATCATAATAAATCAACTTCAAATAAACTTAAAATCCATCAAAGGATGCTGACATAGATGAAATGAAAACTATTTGAGAGAAATATATCTTTTTTTGAAATAATTTAAAAGTAAAATAATTATAAAAGAAAACATTTACTTTAAAAATATTCTTATAAACTTGTAAGGGAATCTTTGACGATTTTATAATGGCAGAAAATTGCCGCACCTACCGTATAGTTAAAAAATCATTCTTACCTTAATTCTGTAGAAAATGTTAAAAATGACCTTGTTTGGAAAATGATGGAAAGATTCCTTTATAATATTCTTATAAAATGTCAACAAGGGTATAAATTACTTTAAAATATTTCCTAGTAAATAGTAAAAATGTTTTGGAATACATTTTTAAGAAACATGGATTTGGATGATAAAGAGGTCCCAGTAGATAATTATGTATAAACAACTTCAGATAATGAAGAGATTGTGAAATAAACCCATACCGTGTACTTTTACATGGTTGAGGGGAGGTTAACCTCCTGTATAATGTTTAAATAATTGTTATTAGATTATAGAAGAATCACATACATTAATATGATATCATATATGATCATTTAACATTGATTTATTAATAATATCTTAGTATTATCATTGTTTTGGGTGTTAACTAACTCATTTTATTTTATATATTTTGTTACATAAGCCATGTTTGTTATGGATAGGTTGTATCGTATTCATATACAGAATGATATCAAGTCCATAAAAATTATTTTTAATCATTAAATGATAATTATAATTGCATGTATACGATGGGGAATGAATCTTATCGCGTTTGTGGAGACTGTAGTCCGTACGTACACACGAGCGACAATATCATTCTTTTTATATTAGAATAATATATAATTGGATTTTATGTCATATATAAATAATAATTATCATTTTATATTTATTATTTACATCAATTACAAATCATTATTATACCCATCCAAATAATAATGTTTTTGACTAACAATTACACCACGACTTGGAGACGGTAAGACGTACGTACGCACGTTTGGTGAAATGTCATTCAAAGGATTGATATAATACTAAATATGGGTGTAACATATTTATAATAACATCATAGTATATATAAGATACTGGATTTATTATTATATAATGTAAATAACAAATAAATAAGAAGTTGAAGAAGAAAGGAACTTGAAAGAGGGTGGTGAAAACATTACCTCTTCTTCAGGTTCTTCCTTTTGAGTTGATCAAAATTCCTCCTTAGGTTGGATTTATGATCAAACTACAGCCTATATTTTTAAGTTAGGGAAGTTGAGAGATTATTTGGGCAGGGGTTGGCCAAACCAAAATGCTTTGAAGGTGTGAGGAATTGGTTATAAGTTGAGTCCTTTTATAAGGGGGAGGAGGGGCTCCTTATAAAACACTTAATGTATTAATTTATAATAAATTAATATTAAGTTTCAAGTTCCTAAAAGATGGATAATTCAAAGTCTAAGGTGGGGATGGGTCTAAATTCTTTCAACCAATAGATTTTAGACCGTTTTGGGTCACTAAATTAACCTTATTATTTATATTTATCTCCTAGTTAAATAGTATGATATTTACCATGTTTCAATGTATTTTTATATTATATGGCTAATAAACTTACCATATACATCCAAGAGAACCCCAATTGGTTCATAAATGATACAACTATAATTATATAAGTCTATTGGATGAACCTTGTATTTTTAAGAATTGAATATCAATTAATAATAGAATATTTGTTTTAAAAACTCTATTATGTAAATTTTGACACTATTCGGTATTTGATTTTGGACAAACTCATAACAGCATTATTACTTCGAAAAAACATACTTAAATAAAAAATAACATATCATATTAACCAATAAAATTAGTTTAATTAATAAAAAGTCTCAAATTACATTTATTTGGATATTTATAATATCAATTATTTTAAAATTTCGTTAATTAGGTAATTACAGCATCATCATTGTTTCATAAATAAATTAAATTATTTAATGTCTAAAAATTATAAATAAAATACCATTATGTATGAAATATTTATATCTTTCTAATTAAAATTTAAAATAGAATTTATTTTATGTATAACCCTATATTAAATTTTTATTATTAATTAAACTTTGATTTTAACTATTTTAACTCTTCAGTGAATTAAATAATAATAAATGTACAAATCTAATCCAAGTGTACCTAAATGATAATATTTTAGTCCTAAGGTTCTTTTGGTAGAGATAAACTTTTCCACTAGAATTAGGAAATGTGTTATGCTAATATTAATATCATTTTTACCCTTAATTTCCCTATTTAATTTTAACCACTGTAAATAAAAGTAAAAAAGATACTATTCACCAAAAATTATTTTTATCTTATTGAACCACATTTTACTTCTTGATATTAACCAAATCTCTCGGATTTTTAAAATTCCACTCATAGAAGTGGTAAAATTATGTTATACATGAATTTCAAAATTCACCTAGGAGGTGGGTAAAAGACGGTGAAAAGTTCAATAAAACTTTTATATATCTAAATTTTTTCTAATCTATCTCCAATGAATTACATTGAACTTATATAGGTATTATGTATCTATTTTGACCTTAATTAAATTTAAATAAAATAAATACTTATTTAAATAAAAATTCTTTTTTAAACTATAACTAAGTGTTTTTTCACTATTCATCAAAAATTGAATGTTTTCAAAAAAATACCAAAAATTCACCCTAGGATATTTTTGATATTATTAATCCAAATATGAAGACTATTTTTAATGATAAAATTTATAAAATATTAAAAAGTTGTTATTACTATTCATAACGACTAGTTTGATTGGTTGTGGTGTGTGTTAGAACTCGAAGTTGCGTACAACGCACACTATTGTATTATTCAAAGAGAAGCATACCGTAGAATCTTGTGGTGTTATAGTAGAAAACTTATTGACAATAACAATATTTTCTTATATATTAACATGTTCTCATATTCATTTATAAAGAATTTATAACCAAATAATTAATATTATATTTTGTAAAACATATAATTTCATAGATTAGTTAATACTATTAATAAAAACTAATTTACTTTTATGGTTTTATTTTGTTATATTAAATAATAATATTTAAATAATATATTACTGTTTTTTAACCCTTAGTCTTGCGTGTTACACAAGTCATCAAGTAATTTCATTGTTGCATATAATGTAAGATATTTTCGGTGTTCCATGTAGTGAAATCCAGAATTTTTGTTTTGTGTAAAGAATGATTGTCTTGGTGTTTCTTATAACACAATCCAAACATAATTCTTAAATGAAATAAACTATCATAAGTGTTCCATGAAATGAAAAATATCAAAAAAGGAAAATTTAATTCAAAAATATTAATTCACATTATCATAAGGTGTTAAGAAAAATCATTCCTAAAATGACACTAGTATGATACAAAAACATATAAAGAACCACCCAGAAGTTTTATATTTGAAATTGTTTCCCATCAATCAATTTTAAAAAAATTGACACATTCATAGAATATATCATATAACCAGATCACACTCGCATTTGATATCACATAAATGTCTCAAAAAAACCATGGGTCATATCTATGAATATAATGATCCAAGGATTCTTAGAATCTATTATAGTCCCCAAATTATGCTTTAGTATTTTCAAAATTATAGTTTCCAAAAGGGACCAATCATACATCCTCACGAAACCTCACCATCTAACCAGGGAAGGAATCATAATTACTAAAAAACATATTATAATGCATCACAGTACAGCCACATAAGAATAAAAATTCATATTCAGTGATTACTATTGAAGAGACCACTCATTTAAACCATAAATTTAAAATATGACATTATAAATAACCAAACCTACTCCCTCAAGACTTCTTCGAAAAACACATTCCTTAAAAAATGAATTTCATAAAAAGTAATATGTTCCAAGAAAAACAAACATATATATCAAATATTTTATATATAATTAATATTATATCTCGTAAAAATCACCCAATAAAAATAATATATGGTTTAGTGTTTTTATGGATAAGATCCCATGTCTTTTTTATCTAGGAAAACTTTTTTATTAAATAATAATATGTTATTTGTCATTTCATAATCAACTACAAAAAAAATTTATCTACATAAAAATTTATTCTAAATATAGTCTTCTATAAATTTTCCTATAGAAAATGAAAAAAATAAATAGGTGAGATCAAATGAAATGTAACGAAAATCATGTAATACAGTGTCTGAAAATAAGCATGTTAGAAAATATGAGGAGGATAGAAACATATTATTAAATGATTCTAAATTAATAATATTTTTCCTTTTGTAGTTATAGAATAACTATAAATATAAAATGAACAAACATATAACATCTCACTAGAGAGTTCGATAAGGATGGAAACATGAACTATAGGAATAATATCAGAAATTCATAAAATCATAAATACATAGAGAAAAACAAAACACCATAATCATAAGTCAAACCTCATCACCAATAAAACATAACATACTGTGTTCAGGTTAAGCACCCATTCACCATCATCAAGGATCACAATAAAAACAATATAACATAATTTTCTTAGTCCAACACCACTTAAACTATATTCATGGATCACTAGCGAGAAAACATTATATGGTGACCATAGTAAAACCATTTGTGCAGCACAATGAAGTCTCATTTCCAATAATACAAAACATAATGTGCTTATGGAAACAATCGATGCACCATAAAATTTACCTCATGGGATGAAAAAATTACTTAGTTCATTGAATTGTTATCAAGGAACACCTATCATGTTCATAAAATATAAATTCACATGATTTTTATAATAGAAAAGTAAACCTTAAATATATAAAAATAATTAAAAAACCAATGAGAATGAAGCATTTTCCATAATCATGTCTCAAGTCAAAACTGAAGTCTATATCATATGGAATAAAAGTAAAAAATAAATTAAAACATTTTGGATGTTAATTTTTGAAAAAGTAACATTGTTCTTGATCATTGAGTCCCAATGTATAGAAACTCGTGATAATTATTTGAGAGATAAAAATAAAATATACACACTTAGGTGATGATTTTTGAATTATGTAAATGATATTTTGAAGAAATAAAAGGTTATTATTTTTCATTTTGACTATAATTGAACTAAAAAAGTTTTGTATAAAATTATAAAAATTATTAATATATATTCATGAATGAAAATAATGTTATAAAGGTTGTACTTTAAAAGAATTAATAAATTGGTATGTTCCCTTAAATTAGTTTTATATAAAATATAGAATCATAAATTAAACATAAAACATGTATTTTACGCAAAACAGAAAGGTAAATTAAAATATTTATATATGTTTGTAATATATATATATATATAATATTTTTGGATTACATTAGAAAAATATAGTGGAAAATACAGAAAAATAAAGATAATGTTTAGGACAAAAGTATCAAGGGGTTTATAAGATCCAATTTTATGATTTAAAATACATTTTGTGAAACCCACATCATTAAAAAGGAAAAATAAAACATCATTTTGAAAAGGTGAAAAGTATGAATATGAGTATCACATGAGCTAAATCTTATCTGGGTTCATAAATAGAAAGGTACAAAAAATTTTATATGGTGATATATAAAAATAAAATAGAAAAATATATTATAAATGATGAGTATTAATCCTAAAAAGGTAGTAAATTTTAGTGAGAAATAAACCAATGAAAATGTTTATGATTTACATAAGTAATTACACAAACGAAAAAGGTGTTACCATGTATTATAGTAAAATATAAGAACATGAGAACATGTTATGGAATAGTTGATAAATATAACTCAATACCCAAATTGAAATAAAATTGAGTTAGAAAACCACTTATTACTTCATTATCATTTTACTGAAAGATACATAAAAGGTAAAAATTGAATTTTATTTTTAGTTCCTTATATTTCAAGATAAATGTGATACAATACATCCAATTGAAATATATAAATCATAAAAATGATGTTATTGTTGAATAAAAATCATATCTTAATGAAGAATATTTCAGATGAAATGTACCTTATAGAGGTTCCTAATTCTCTATGAGTATAAAATTAATTTCATGAAGAATGAATCTAACTTTAAAAAAAAATAGGAGCAATTTTCATCATTATTTTATATTATAAGGAATATTTTTTATGAAGTGTTTCTCTGTAGTTACTTCTTATGTCGGTTACTTGAAGTGGTTCCATCAATTTCAATGATTTTTCCATGGTATTATGAACATGGTAGATTATGTTCTAAAATATCTTCATTATATAAAATATATTATATGTGTCTTTGATTTATTATTAAATTATCAAAAAATTATTGTTTCTTAGGTTTTATTAAAATGGACACAAATTAAAAAATGTTCCTCAAATTGGGGATTTAAGGAAGTTATGTTTACTATAAACTTTTATTGATAATATCACTTATATATTTATAATATTAACGTTAAATAATACCAATAATTACTTATGTATAATTTTTAAATATTAAATAAATTTTTAATGATTTCATATTTTTAAGTAATTTAAAATAAAATACATTGTCTCATTTAGGTGGTTGTCCTCCTATACACACAAACAACACTCTTAATTTCCATAAAATGTGAGGGAGGTAGAAAATAAAGTAATTTTAATTTTATAATAAAAATCATGTTACAAATATTTTATTTATTCATTAAATAAATAGTTTAGTATGGATGTCTATGGAAGTTATTATTAATAGTATATGTTGTTCATGTAGGTGGAAGTCTGCATGTACGCATGATGACGCACTCATTTTTTTATTTTTCAGTAAGGTAGTAAATTTATATTACATCAATATAATAACATTTAAGAATATTAATAATTTTTATTATATCATACATTAAATTATATAAATGATTTTATTTCATAAAAGAATATATGAATTAATATAGCTCAGTTTATACCACTACCACTCACATTAAATGTTCAACATTTGGTAACACCTTAATCATACCTAGGTTAGTACTTTGAAAATACCATAGCATCTAATATATGGTGATATGATTGAGGATAGACTATTCTAAATTTGTAGTTGATATAATTTTTTATAATGACCAAATAAAAGGGTTGGAGGACAGATCAATTTATGGGTGAATGGAAGTATTTTTTTTTTCTAAATGTATATTTTTAATATAATAAGAGAACATCTTTCAAATGGAATATGGATCCAATAAAACAATAATTGAGTGAGGGATAATTTAAGGTAGATTATTAGTCATCCATTAATTTTCAAAGATGTTTTAAATATAAATTTTACTATTTTTTGTTTTGATGTGTGTAGTTAATAATTAGAAACGTAATTCACATTTAATACTGAGAAACAAAATCGGTCCTTTTAGATAATTTAAACCCACAATTTAAACATATGAAATCAATTTTATCAAATAATATTTATATGTATAGGGGAAAATTAATTTTCACATTAGTGAATATAACACATAAAAACCCATATGTATAAAAAGTTTTTATTTAAGTATAAATATTATTTTAGGGAAAAATTATAAATTTTCATGGTTTTAATGAGATTAATAGGTTTATTATTAAGAAAATAAGTGTTATAAGGCATATAAATTAACCCCAAAATTTTTCAACCATGTGATATCATGATTAAAGAAATGATGAAAATAATTTTTATCATAATAAATGATTAAACTAGTTTCAAATGTTAATCAATGGATTTCTAAATTAGAAGAGTACTTTTAAATCTGTAATTTTATTTATCAAATGCATTTTTTATTGAAATATGATTACATTATTTTGATTTATTATTTCTTCCTGATATAGAAATAAATTATAAATTTGTAATGAAAACATATTTTAAATTTTAATCTAAAAATCGATTATTTTAGATAAATCATATAATTTTTTACTAATATAATATTTTTATCTTGAATCCAAAAATTTATTTATTTTCTTCAAATTCTCATTATGAAATTTGAGAATTTAAATTTTATTTAAAATTTTGAAAATAATGAAAATTGTTTTTGTAGGAAAATATCATTTCAAATTATGAACCATTAGTATTCTTATTATATAACAATTTCATTAAAAATTATGGTAAATAAATTATCCATATATAAAATATATATCTATTGTATTTAGTTTCATTAAATAAAATTCAAAAAAAATTATTTTATATATAAAATAAATTTTTATCTATAGGGAGATCGCATTAGTTAACTTACTACAGTAATTTAATTTTATCAGTTCATTAGTATTAAAAATAACCTCTACTTATTATTTACAAATATATTTAATAAAATATTTACCTCTATTTCTACATTCTAACTTAATGGTTACATTATAAAAAAGTGAATTACTTATCATTTTAATTTAATAAAATATCTCAGATTTGTGTTTATATTTTCTTTGTTGTGTTAATAAAGATATCAAACACATTATATTTATTTAAATGAAATAAATATAGAAAAATCATGACGTGTTATATTCCCCCCATAAATAAATTACATACTTGATATTTTTTATTATCACATACTAGTGGAAATATCTAATGGAATAATAAGATAGACATGAATCAATATATACTTTCTATAGAGATATAAACAATAAAAATATCTGTTATACCCTAAAAAAGTAAATCCTAATATATTTTTTCACCATTCATTATAGATAAAACACCATCATGATTAGTTATCATAAATCTCCTAATGGAATTAGTTTTCCATGAGAGATCGTATTCATCCTTGAACTGATAGATGATCATAGGGTAGTTTGAAATATGAAGTGTGACATCCTTATTTTTTGACTAATAAGGATTTCTTGTAGATATGACCAATAAATATCCAAAACAATATCAAAATAGTTGAAGGATAAGAAGACTTGAATGAATCATTATCCAGCAAATCATGATGTATATTCTTATACATTGAATATAATAATTATACCACAAGTTGTTTTTATTTAATTCAATAGAGAACAGATAGTGGAAAATTACCTACTATAAGAAATATACAATTATAGAGTGAAGTAAATGTGCACCTAGAACCACTTATTTGTCATTATTTACATCATTAGTGGTCATTTAAAATTATTTTAATTGTTCTCAGGGTCTAGGAGGTTGTTAATGTTGATTTTATTCTTAATACCTTGGATTTGGGATTTTGTTTTCATAGTGTTAAAATTCCCCACATCTAAATTATCAAATTTATTATTGATCCTTAAGTTATAAATTATTTTCCTTCATAATTCTAATTAAATTACTCCATATTTTTCATAAGTTATGTAAAATATTGCTTACTCTTCCACACAAGAAACATATTCTCATTCAATTTATAGAATTACCAAGGTGCTTCTTACAACATTTTTGACAAAATTAATATTTAATCATATTTAATTAATAGTATTCACCATCTAAATATCCATGAAATTATATTATTATCTTATTTTAGGTGTTTAGAAGTTTATAAGGTGTTATGTTATTAATCAAAACTCATGATAATTATGTGAGAATAGCCATAATACTTTAAATACTAACATCTATCTCATTTGGTTCCTAATTAGGATAATCACCATTTTTCATCACAACCATAGTTAACTCAATTATTCATTGCTTCATCTATTACAATTTTTATTAAACAAGTGTTCCCTTTGTAAAAAACTAAAGAAATTTTTTTTAAAAATAAAATAATACAAAATTATTAAATGGTGAAATTTTTTACAATATTTTATATGGAAGGGATTAAAATACAAATAAAGGCCCTCCGACTAGGTGATATTATAGTTTAATCATTTTTTAGAAATCCAATCAATAATTGAGATTAGTTCTGGTAATGAATGTGTGATAATATGGTTGATCACCAAGAGAGAATATAAATATTTCATTCATCGTGTTGTAAAAGGAAAAGAAATAAATCCCATTCCATTCTAAAGAGCTTTCATGATGGTAGTTGAATAACATTTTAACAAAATATTAGTCCAACATTTTTTCATTGTAAAGGTATCACCATTGATGAATGTAAACATTCCATCCTCTAGAGAATATGAAAAATCCATAGGTTCCATAGAAGGAACCATGCATCTACCCACTACGGTCCACATATACTACTCCACATTCTGAAGAACCTGGGTTCATTTTTGAAGAAGCTTCAACATTAACTTTAATCCATCATCAAATGGGATATTTCCATAATACATTAAAACTATGACAAGGCTGATTGCCAATTCCTTAAAATCCTTACATCCACATGGTTCTTATGTTTCCTACAAAGTTAAAAAATTTCCCCTAATGTATTAAATTAGTGTCTTTATGGAACTTTAAATCTTCATCGACCATCTTGTAAGTTGAATAAGATATTTTGATGAGTATAAGCCTTCCTTTCAAACCAGTTCACATGTAGAAGTTCAAAAAAAGTTGTGAATTTTTTTTGATTGTTTGAGAGGCATTAACAATAGCACAACATTGTAGTTAAGGGATAATTGAATCCAAAAGATTCATTATTTAATAAATGAGATAAAAATATCACTCCAAAGAGTAGTATTATAGGCAATGGATAGAAAAATGTGGTTACTATACTCTCTGATATGATTAGATAGTTCATATTTAGAGAAAAGTAGAATCCCAACAGACTAAACACAAAAATTATTTGGCACCGGATTTTGGGAAATTATACATGAAATAGTGAAACATGGAAGGTTAATTCACAACCTATCAATAATTTTGAGCCATACAATAATTATTATTGGTGTCCATAAAATAATTATTTTAGGAATTTTATGAGTATCTCATTCTGTTATTGAAATGTTTCAAAATTAAATTATCTTTAGAGTGAAAAAATATGTAATATTAAATTATATTTTTAATGTCATCATGAGTATCAAAACCCAGAGAATTTAGAAAAAATTAAAGAAATTCTAGTATGTTCAGGTAAATAATTATGTTCATCCATATAGATATGATGAGAGCCGGTCCAGTCATCTATCAATAAACTCATAGAAGTATCTCAATTAACCATCCACCAAGAGTGAGACATAATATTTGAGAAAGTGTATTTAAATTATGGCCATATTGAGGAGTCCAATTAATTTAGGTTTACATTCTTCATTTTATCACGAGACCAATATTGAAGGATGTTAGGGGTCATAGAGTCATTATTTAGAATCTTTCATGTGATTATACCATTTAAGGTATCATTAATGATTTTTTTTATTCTAAGTCCACAAATATCCAAAGGTTAACAAAAGTTAGGACAAGGGTCAGACACAAATTTTCTTTCTAGAGTTCTTCCAGTCCAAGGAAAGAAATTATAAACACATTTTTTTAGAAGAAAAATTTGCCATTTATATATCATCAAAGAGTAATTTTTTTTAATATATTGGGAATTTGAAAAGAAAAAATTACACTTTCCATAGATAGAGATTATACATAACAATAGGAATGTTTATTTTGAATTTGGTCAACATTGTTTGAAAAAACAACTACTTGTTAGTCAACCACAAAATATGGGTACTCCATGATAAGTGACAAGGAAGGATCCTTATTTTATACCCTAATAATTAATGATGTGGATATTTCGGTTAGCTGGAATCCTTTTATCAAATAAGATAATAGATTTGATTCAAATTATAGTTTTTTCAAAAATATCTTGATAATGAGCTTGATAAGTGTTAATATATTGGATATTTATTTTACTCCCATAAAAGAAAATTATGATATCATCGCTATAGAGGAGATTTTTAGAGGGTTCTAGATACTTAGAAAATTTGATAGTATTTTTTATATTGTTCCACTTAACAAGGAAGATTCTATTTAATTATTCTTATTTATAGAAAATATAGTAGCAGAGAGTGGATCACACCATCTGACACCTTAAGTGCAGTTTATGTAACCCTTATTAGAACCATTTGTAAGAACTGAAATGTGATCAAACTGAAAAATTAGTTTTATTTAAATTATAAAGATATAATTTAAACTTAATATTTGGGGACCTTATAAATAAAACTCAAATAAATGGTATCAATGGATTTTATGATGTCAATTTTAATGAAAATACTACCTCCTCTATTAGTTTTATTTAAAAGGATAGTATATTCAGAGGTAGGTAAGATGAAATATTGAATTACTCTTCCCTTGAAAAAACAAAATTGATTCAAAGAGGCAATTTTTATAGAAATATAAGTGATTATATTTGTAATAATATTAGAAATGATTTTATATAGAGTGTTTATAAGAGAAATGGGCTTGAATTGCTGAATCTTAGAGGAATCATCCACTTTGGTAAACATGGAAATATATTTGGAATTAAGACCTTGGGAAATCATTCAATTTGAGAGTAATGTTTTAATAAGCCTTTAAACATCATGTTGAAAGAATTCACAATAAATTTGAATGAAACCATTAGTGACACCATAATGACTGGGATAACTATCTGAATTCAAGATAATTTTTTTAATCTCATTATCAAATGGGATGCTAGTGGGGAATGTGTTATACTCATGGGAAATAATGACGTGAATAAAAATAAGGATAATATCTTTATTAAAACTATGTCTATTGAAAATATATCTAAAATAAGAGAAAATATTATTAGAAAGACATACCATAATGTCAAATATATTTCCCCAACTTTTTGGAATGTTTTTGGCCTAGAACCTTTGCTAAAACGTTGAAGATATTTGAAAAACGTTGTTTTTCTATCCCCATCTTTGAGACATTTTGTTGTAATGATCTGATTATTAATGTTATCATTTATGGGGAGTAGAGAATTTTTTTGGGTTGAATGATCAATTTTAATTGGGGACCTATTTTAAAATCAGAGTGAGTTGTGTAAGTTTGAATTTTGATAATGTTGACTTTCAATGAAACCATATCATTGTCAATTTCATTGAATTTTAACCATCCCTTATGTTTTAGTTTAATAAATATAAATTTCACGATAAAAACAAAGGTATATATACCATTATTTATATAATTCTTGTATTCTTTGATAGTATTATCACAATAATAAAATGATGACCAAGAATTATTAAATCTAAAAGGACGAAAATGTTTAGAGCATATAATATTAGGACCTACCAAGATCGGTTGATGATCATAATTATGTTTGGGAAGAGTAATGTTGTAGATTTTATCCCATTTATCTTGGGATTTATCATTTCATAAATATATTTCATGCTTACTTGATACAACCCTGTTATAATTCCCTCTATATAATGTATATTTGGTCCAAAATTTTTTGATATAAATTAAATTATTCTCTTAAATATATGTTTTAAATTCTACTGAGATGCTAGTGGAGTGATATGGACCCATTGTTTCAATAGTACAAAGGATATCATTAAAATCCCAAACAATATTCCACAAATCATGAATTATGTTTCATAAACAGGATAGATCCTATCAAATACATCTCCTATCCTAATTCTATTTTTTTATCAAATTAATTAACAAAACCAATGGGAGTTCATGGGAACAACTTCATATGTGTAAACCCCATCCACAATGTTGTAAATAGTACCATCATTTAATGAAGTATGAGAAACTATCCAAGAGTTATTGTAGAATAATTATTGTTTCTAGTAAAAATAAAACTATAATCAGAATGTTCGAATACTAAAATGCATAGGGAATATTTTATTTTGGTCTCAATAATAGATTTTTTTAGTAGGGTGTCAGTGAATAAATCCTTTTAATGAATTAATAGTGTGAGAGTTAGAAATAATCTGACAATTTTGAAATTAAATATTCATTTGAAGATATAATTGGGGTTGGAAAACCCATACTTTTTAGCTATTGAACTCCTTCTCCTTGTGGATATTCTGATTCCATTATTCTATTTATCATAAGCAGCTGAGGAGTCATCATCCCAATTAAGAATAAAATATGTAGGAGAAAAAATGAAAGAAATACCCACCATTTTCGTAAGGAGAGTCTTTTGATCATGACCATATGTATCTTTAGAGGACATAACCATTGGACTACTATTATGTTCCAGAAAAATATGTTACATTGCATTATAATGTTTAGATTGATGAATTGAAATGGGTACTGGTGTTAAAGTGCATGTAGGCTGCCACATTACTCTGTTTTCTTGTGTTCTTTTATATTTGGGCCCATCTAAAGGGGTATTATTAGCATCTCTATCGCGCAAGTCATCCATGGTAGTTATTTTTATTCCACCGATATTTTTTTTGTGTTTATATCCCCTTTATATTCTGGATTAAGAATTTCACTAAAATAAATACTGATTGTAGTTTGTGAAAACTTATCATGTCTTTTATAAACGATTCCCATCATTACATCAGAGGTGGTGGAGTCATTATCCTTGAATCTTTTTTTATGTTTTCAAGATGGGTCCTTTATATTTTCTATTCCATTTGAACTCAAGCCATCCCTTTTTAGTGCGTGGGATAATTTTTTTTAAACCACTCCACAGATTGAAATTGAGTGAGCAATAATCTTTCATTATACACAACAAAGATTCTTGTGCTAATATTCAACCTTGAACCCCATTCGGTAGTCCTTAGCATTGAAACTAATGATATGTGGTATTTTAAAAATTAAACTTTCATCCACCATTACCATTTCATACATTCATAATTCCCTATTTATTGGGAAATGACCAATCTTTAAGGGGGCACCAATACAAGATATAATTTTATTTCTGATCTTTGGGTGCCAAAAAACCTAGTTTAGACAATGAAATCCAATCGAAATTTGTGACATAGAGTTCATTTTTTAAAACAGTTAAAGGAAAAGTCCCATTTAGATAAAAAAAGGAAACCATGTTCATTTTGGAGGTTACCCATTTTCCATTTGAAATTTGAATCCTCCTAGGACTCAGTAAGATATTATAATTTCCCTTTGTATTAGAAAAAGTTTCCAATTGGATTCTCACCAATAGTGTGAGATTCAAGGATTAATTTCATAAATAGACCTCAGTTTTCTACTTTAAGATATTTAATGTACAAGAGAAAATAGTACATACACATATTTAACTTGGTGTTCCTTCTTTAAACAACTCATCATGGAATGAGTAATGTTCAATTCAACAGTCAATAAAAAAATTCAGCTTGATTACGCCTAAGTGAATCACTACAAAAAATGTATCAACATTCTAGTATCTACAAATTAACTCAATTTATACGAAATCAACATACTCAAAACATCACTAAAATTTTAGGACTCCATTATAAACATATAGTTTTCCATTTGACTTATCATTAGGGATATTTTAAATATCTCTAAATCCCTAAAAATAAATAATTGAATATTATACATTTAGGAAACTAATCATAAAAACAACCAAATCATACTCGAGATCCATCTATAAATCCAACAACCAACACTCTCATGTCCAATTCTAGAAATAATTTATTCAAATATTGGATTCAATAAAAACGATATGAACCAAGATAAACATACATATATTTCATAATATTTTCCTATCTGAAAAATTAAATCACATAATAATCACAAAATCCAAAGTACATGACATTCAATGTTTCTAATGATTATCTCCTATATATATTTCATCTAAACAGTATATTCTTCCACTATAAAAATATTTCATTTTTTTATCATCATCATCTTCAAAAAAAATTTATATGTAGCACTTCCTAATAAATAAGGTGTAAAATAAAATTTATTGGCTAAAAAAAATAAAAATAATTGGGTGAATAAAAATTCTCAGTAATGTAAATCAAGTAATTAACGATTAAAAAATTAGAATATGATAATACATGGATAAGAATTAAATATCTTATTAAAAGAAAATTTAATAATAAGAGTTTCATTGAAATTATGATAAAGGGACATGTAATCTAAAATAAGAAAATTGCAATATGGAATAAGAGTGTAAGATATGAATGGAAACATAGAATAAGATAATGATATCATATGTTCTTAAAATCATAAATATGTGGAAAAAACATAAAAGATAACATTATAAGAATAATTAATATCTCATTTACAAGACTACATAAGAATGTTGGATTAGGCTATACACCTATGCAATATAGTTAATGATCAAATCCAAGACAACCAAATATAGTGTTCTTTGGATAAAAACTCATATACCATTGTCAAGGATCACATCCAAGAAAATATAAAATAGCGTGTTTAGGATAACCACCCATTCATGGTATCTCATAACATTAAATCATTTCCTAATCCATTAGATTTCTATTAAATAGAACCATATGAATTGATAACACATAAATTCTTATCTTTTCCATAAGATTAAATAAAATATACTTTAATCATATGCATGAAAAATCCAATGAGAACGAAGTGGGTTTCATAATCTTTTCTTATGAAAAAAATCAAAAACTATATCATAATGATTCCAAATAATGGAAATAATAAAATTATTTTCGATTTTTATATTTGAAAAATAATCATTGGTCCTGAACATTGGGTATCAATGTATTAATATTTATGAGAAATACTGAATAATTAAGAATAAAATGGATCCACATAGGTGATTATTTATGAAATCAGTAATGGTTATTTTTAAAAAATTATAATAATATTATTTTCATTTACACTAGAATTGAACCAAGGATATTATCTATAAAACAAGTAGGGTTATAAAATGATATTCATGGATGAAAGATCATAAATGGATGATGTATGTAACATTAAATATGAAATTGGAAAGTTCCATAAAATTAAAATTACATAAAATACTAAATCAAAAAGGGAACATAAAACAAGTATTATCTATAATAATGAAAGGTAATGTTAACTAGTTATATATGTATGGATAGTATATAATAAATATAGATGAATTACATGAGAAGAATGAAGGGACCAATGGAATTACATATGAAATAAAATGATATTTTAAAAATGTTATGTAACAACTGGGCCCCTCCCACCAGTTGCCCTGCAGACACGTGGTCCCCACCATAGGGCTCACCCACGTGTATGAACGGGTCATCTAACTAATGATAGGCCCCACAGGCCAACACTTGTCCAGAACATTGGGTATCAATGTATTAATATTTATGAGAAATACTGATGAATTATGAATAAAATGGATCCACATAGCTTATTCTTTATGAAATCACTAATGGTTATTTTAAAAAAATTATAACAATATTATTTTCATTTACACTAGAATTGAACCAAGGATATTATCTATAAAACAAGTAGGGTTAGAAAATGATATTCATGGATGAAACATCATTTATGGATGATGTACATAACATTAAAGATGAAATTGTAAAGTTCAATCAAATTAAAATTACATTAAAAACTAAATCAAAAAGGGAACATAAAACAAGTATTATCCCTAATAATTAAAGGTAATGTTAACTAGTTATATATGTATGGATAGTATATAATAAATATATATGAATTATATGAGAATAATGAAGGGACCAATGGAATTACATATGAAATAAAATGATATTTTAAAAATGTTATGTAACAACTGGGCCCCTCCCACCAGTTGCCCTGCAGACACATGGTCCCCACCATGGGGCTCACCCACTTGTCTGAACGGGTCATCTAACTAATGATAGTCCCCACATGCCAACACTTTTCCTGAACATTGGGTATCAATTTATTAATATTTATGATAAATACTAAATAATTAAGAATAAAATGGATCCACATGGGTGATTCTTTATGAAATCACTAATGGTTATTTTGAAAAAATTATAATAATATTATTTTCATTTACACTAGAATTGAACCAAGGATATTATCTATAAAACATGTAGGTTTATATGATGATATTCATGGATGAAAGATCATTTATGGATGATGTACGTAACATTAAATATGAAATTGGAAAGTTCCATTGAATTAAAATTACATAAAATACTAAATCAAAAAGGGAACATAAAACAAGTATTATCACTAATAATGAAAGGTAATGTTAACTAGTTATATATGTATGTGTAGTATATGATAAATATAGATTAATTACATGAGAAGAATGAAGGGACCAATGGAATTACATATGAAATAAAATGATATTTTAAAAATGTTATGTATCAACTGGCCCCCTCCCACCAGTTTCCCTGCAAACACGTGGTCCTCACCATGGGGCTCACCCGCGTGTCTGAATGGGTCATCTAACTAATGATAGTCCTCATAGGCTAACAGTTGTCCATTCCAGTGTGCTTTGTCCTCACTCACACACACCCTGAGAAACTTCCCATAAGGTCACCAATCCTGAACACCACTCCAAGCCAAGCACGCTTAAGTGTGGAGTTCTAATCAGACAGGATAACGAAAGGGAAGGTGCACGTTGTTGACGTGAGTCATATCATTTAGTCATTTAACCCTTTATCATTTGGAGATGATATAATCCCCCCCCCTTATAGCACAAAGTCCTCGTTGTGGGCCCTACATCTCAACCTAGGAAGTGCACTGCAATTAAGGCTGGGTAACACCTCTGATACCAAATGTAACAACTGGGCCCCTCCCACCAGTTGCCCTGCAGACATGTGATCCCCACCACGGGGCTCACCCACGTGCCCGAACAGGTCATCTGACTAATGACTGTTCCCACTAGCCAACACATGTCCTTTCTAGTGTGCTTTTTCCTCACTCACACACACCCTGAGAAACTTTCCAGAAGGTCACCCATCCTGATCACAACTCCAAGTCAAGCACACTTAACTATGGAGTTCTAATCAAACAGGCTCTCGAAAAAGAAGGTGCACCTTGTTGACATGAGTCAAATCATTTAGTCATTTAACCCTTTATCATTTGGGGACGTTACATTTTAGGTTTTAAATTATGTAGAAATATTGACTGTGATATACCATTTCCCATATTCACCCATTGATATGTGAAATTTAATTAAGAATGAAAATTAAAATTGAAGGATAAATTGAAATACCACCACATCTGATTTCCTTTGGAATTTTTTTTCATGATGATAGAGATAATTTCTCAAAGGAACCAATATTAGATTCATCATGATCATCAACACATAATTCAATATATTTTATGTATATTGATCTTTGGATTATGGGTATTATCATTCAGAATCTATGAAATTTTTTATGTTCTTTTTATTCATTGAGCATTGTTTCGTTGAACTAGGATGAAGAAATTGGGTTTTCTTGTTTAGATTTCTTATTTATAACACCAAAATGTATGATAAAAGTGACATAGGATCTAAAATTTTATTGAATGTGTAACCCCATGAATTAGGGATTATCAATTCTTTTGTAGGTAGGTTTAAGGTTCAAGATATTGAACTTATTCCCTCAGGCGAAAATAAAAATTCAAAATAATCCCCTTATGACACAAAACTACCTAGTAACTATGATATAAATTAAATTTAAATTTTATCAAATAAATATAATATGATTTATATGATATATGATAAAATTATTTTCATTAACTCGACCAACTTCTACCATTAAATATTTAATGAGACATGAATAAAAATAGATTCTTGAAATTTTATATATTTTTATTCAATTAATTACTTGTGAGTATAGTGATTAAATTAATTAAAAACATGTTATTTTGAAATATAATAACACATAATGTATTTATTTCAAGGTGGTCAGTCAAAATCAAACATCAATTGAGCCCCATGGTGGGGTTAACCATTTCCTAAAGTATAATTTTTGTAGAATATGGCATGATCTTGAAACAACATAGTGTTTGACAATCTTGGTCAATATATAATTACCAATGAGCACTACCCATACACTAGGAAAATAGTTTAGCAACCAATAATGGAACTCTATGAGATAATATTTAGTCATAGAAACAATACCCTCCTATAAACACACAAAATGTAATATAATCTCTTTATCTAATGGTATCTCATAAATAATGATGCACCATTCATGTCGTCATCTTTTTTTTATTAATTCATGAAAATTATAGATAAAATTACTATTCCTCTACCATTTAAATGGATTTAGTAATGTTACTACAATCATAGTGTTCGAGGAATGAGATAGCTCTTCCTTTCAGAAGTTATAAATTCTATCATGACCATTCAACCAAATGCATACCAGAAATGGTTCACTCAAAACAACATAACTTACCAAAACCTAAATTCCATGGTATTATTTCTTTAATTGAAAAATGTGATCAAATGGTACATAGTTATAATGATATAATGTTGGGAGACCAATACACATGATCTTAAATAGGTATAACTTATGAAACCTAAAACATTTGGTGTTCATATTTTGAGGTCAGTATTCATAATCATCACCACATATGACTGCCATGTTTTTTCTTCATGAGAATATGTCCCAATGTGTATGAGCCCCTATAACCGAATAGTCGTACATTATATTTCACTAGTCGGAATGATTTATCATGTACACAGAAAATATTTTTCATGATTACTATAATAATATATATAGGTTATCATTTTAGTTTGCAACAATAATAATCTATTGATTTGATAAATAACCTATAAAAATTACCATGATAACCGTGGAATCATAATTTTCAACATTGTTATTGAATGTAGTCATCATTTATTATTCTTTATATACTTGATCAATAATATAAATAAAATAATAATTCATGTATAGAGAACATGCTTTTACAATAATCCATATCGGTCATTTTTAAACTTGATAAATTTCCTTCTTAGCTCTTACATGATAAGATCTATCTTCACTTAATATATAGCTTTAGTAATTGTCCCTTCCATATTTACTTATATAGATACTCAACTTCTGTAAACATAACCTACTTAAGTAAACCTAGACAAGAGATTATATTCCCATGTATAACAAGTTTTACTTTTTCATAACCATTATAACATGATGAGTACCTTTTTTAAAATTCATAGAATTTCAATAAATTGTTATATATTTTTATAATACCACTTATTTAGCTACATTAGAAGCCTAAAAATACAATGATTTTGTTGATATGGATAAAACTATCTTAAATGAGATAACCTTTCTTATTAAATTTTCCTATCCATGATATAGGATCCTATATATACATATTAAAACTTTTGTTAACCCCTTATAACTAGTGTCCCATACTTTCTAGGTATTATTTACACATCATTTATACTTTCATCAGAATAATTGGATAGTTTTGACTGCTTCCCATGTAGTTCCCTTGAATATAACTAATATTTAACTATTATAATGTATATTATTGAAAAATTATGTCAAGTATATAGCATAAAACTAGTGATATATCCATAATTAGAACATATGGTATTATAATATTAGTTATATACTATGGTGTTTCTCATATATGTATTCTTAAATAGATTTATGGAATGTGATTCTGGTTAAATATAACCCTCAAATTTCTATAACTGGTATTTATCAGTAGCTTATCATTTCATTTTTATTGAATTTGGATAATAATTCTCTATATCTACATTAGTATATTTTTTTACCTAAAACCTAGTTTAATAAATCAATTTAATCACTATATAGTTAATTTAATTATAATCATAACTAACTATAAGTATAATCAACTATTTTCAATTTTTATCAAAAAATTTTTTCATAGAATATAATGAAGATACCAATAACCCCTTGTAGACAAAAGGTAGACTTTTTTTCTAGATGAATATTTGGTTATCAAAATTCTTATATCAATTTACAAATGGAACTCAACTTGTACCATTTTTTGGGGTAATTCATTAGTTTCCTAAAACATTACTATTTGAGTCATATAAAAACCATCCATTAAAGGTGGTCATTATATCTAATGCATAATATAATGATCATTGAGGGTTTATATTACAAGGGGAAGAAAAATGGATTTATGTACGATGACTTGGTATAAAAAATTGAGACTTATTTGTATCATGATTATACTATAAATATGTCATTTATATAGAATAACAACTAATTGATTTATTTAAATTAGGTAATCAACTAGAATAAATAATTTAGTTTTGTATTTAAAATCCATTTTACTGAATGTTTAGGAAATATTCCATCATAACATATATCTATTTACTAATTCATTTTAGGATCTACTATTCTAATCAAATATTTCATTTCCAAATATAGTAAATATACTATTAACACTTTGTGTTTAATCTTCCTATGAATTATTTGACATTATAACATTTATTTTCCATGATCTCTTGTCGAACTTGTTCCTATTCTAATTATCTTTTCTTTTCAAGACATGACTTTTACAAGTAAAGCATTCTCAAACTATCTCAATCATAGATTTATACCCCTTTATAGAGATATTTTCTATCAATTGACTATAAATTTTCTATCATAAAAATTAATATAAAATCTAATATGAAAATTAGAAAAATTACAGAGGCTCGCTTTTTTTTCATTATGATTTATTGTTTATTGACTTATCCTTAACATTGTATTTTTATCTAAGAACAAGGAGTATTACATATTGTGTTTAATTTATATTTTAACTCATTTGATTTAAATTTTTCATTATATTTGGAATATGGTTATGGGTTAACACTACTATTTATGAAGGACATATCAAATGATATTATAATATTTTACAATTCTGGTTAGTGTAGTAATTTTTTATCTTTTTCCTAACATCATGAAATTATTTTGTATAAGTAAATGTTTATTAAGAGATATTTTATCATTAAATATTATAATGATAAATGTATACATTTAATAATAATCATTAATCCTACTTTTATTAAGATCATGGATTTAATGTATAGAAGAAAATGGGTGTTTAAGAAAAAATGCACCCTAAATTTTGTGATCAATGAATTGTTTTCCAAGTTATGCTTCATCTTAGATTAAAAAATAAAAGCATATTATATATGCATGAATATTTATTTCTTTACTTCTACATTACATAAAAATATTAATGGAATATTATGGTGTATGTAAATTTACATAGTTCTTCTAAATGTGATAGTTCACACTCTCAATGATGTACTAATTTTGAATGCTTTGTGTCTTTACTTTATTTCTATCGATCTCTTACAAAACTAAATAAGTAAATATTTCAATAATAGCCATGTTTTTTACTTAATAGGTATAAATATACACATGGTATATCCTTGAAAACTAAATTCAATTTTTCTAGAAAAATAATCATCTTTCTACAATAAGGTTTTATTTTCAAACATTTTTTTAAATCATATATTTCAGATGATTTAATCATTACTGAAATACTAATTTATATTGTTTTACAACAAACAACATTAAGTAAAAAATTGAAAAATATATTCTCATTTAAAATGGAACCATGGGATAATTTTTTAGTGAATCTTAATAAATCATTAACTAGAATAATTAAAATTTTCGCTTCGAATTTGTGTACTTATCAACACTATCTTAGGAATCACTGTTTTCTTAGATTCTTATTGAATTCAAATTATCTTTTATATTTTTTATATACCTACATGGTTACTAAATTTGGATACAAATTTGATTCAAAAATTTAGTTTTTAGTATTCAAAAATTAAAATAGAAACATAACATACAATGATGAATATACTATATGTCCAAGAAACTATTTCATTATACATAAATTTTTTACATTTTATTATTAATAAACTTTCATTGGGATATATGAAGCAAAAAACCTCATGTATGATAATTTTCCCCAATTTGTTGAATATGTAATAAAGACCACTTTGGTGTCACACTTTCTATTAGCCTTTTCAGTTTATCATTAAAAATTTTAATTATAATTACTAATGATTAATATTTATTTAATTTTTTATGTACTTGAAAAACCTTAACCCAATGGTAATGAATCATTTTAACCATATTTTTCACATTATATAATCTAAAAAAATATGTGTAATTGGTTGAAAAAGAATGTATACAGGGTTATATTGAAACATCAAGATATATTTTTAACTATACAATTGTTTAGTGCAATCATTAACTTATTTATTTCTTGCATCTATTTATCCTTGTAGACTTCATAGAGTTAATACAACATGTGAGTACAACCATTCACAAGTATTATTTTCAAAACGCACAGGTCATTTATGATCATATTATTATGTAAAAGTTAAATCCTTTAATCATGTGTCTTTTATATGTTTAATTATCACCCTTGAGATATAAGGTGTCTCAATAGGTAGTGGGGAATATAGATCATATAATTTTCAATTATTTTAATGTAATTTACACATGATCCTTTACTACACATGGAAATTAGTGTTGCTTAAGATATTTCATTCCATCATTTATCATTGATAACTTCTTGTATTTCTATCCGTTCATATAATATTTAAAAAATATTATTAATTTATCTTGATTACCAACTATAAATTATATATTTCATTATCTTAAATATATCATACTAGTTTTTTGAATTCCAGTAGCCCTAAACTATTAGATCTAGTATAATCAATTGCTTGAGTATTCTAGTGTAAAGGATCCCCAAAACCTATCCTCATAGTCCATGATTTTGCTATGGAAATACTTTGATTGTCTAAAGGTAAAATTTTAGCTATCCATCCTCATTTACTCACTTCTCCATGATCTGTTGAGTGGATTCCCATATCATATAAGGTATAACCATACATTGCTAAAACCATTACCTCTAAATTTAAAACAAAATATATATTTAAATTTATTTAAAACAAAATTTAGTTAATTTGAACATAATATATGATAAGAACTCATGAGTAGTATGAAATACCCTAAAATAAGGAGGATTGCCACCTCTTATAGTCTGTATTGTTTAAAATTTAATTGATGGAAGGATTAATGAACCTATTTTTTATTGAGGGTGTTTAGTATTATAAGTTAATTTAATTCATTTCTATTTAATAATTACTATTCTATATATCCAAAGTCACATTTTTATAATGAAAAAAATTGAAAAATAATTCATTTATCAATTTAATATTATCGATGAAATCTTGCTTATAATTTTAGGTGATCAAGTCTAAAAACTACACATACAAAAAATAATAAACCATAAATAAATTACTTTAAATTAAATGATCATGAGATGATACTAACAGTTTATCCATTGATCGAAAAAATAATAAACATAACCTTATGGGAAACACATTGATTTAAGACACATGAGAATCAAGTTACATCACTCAATCATACAAATTGTCAAAATCTAATCTGGTACATTTCAAAATCTCATCAAGAACTACAAAATTCTTTATACATATTATTGGTCAGAGTGGAATCTAAATAGGAGACTAAATTGAGTTCCTACATAAAATTTCTATTAAAAACATTATTATAATGATCCCCCAAATTTTGAAATAGCCCAGTTAATTAAGGCAGTAGAGATGTAAATTTCTAGTAGGTCAACAGGTTTCTAAAAGGGTTATTAGGCCTTAGTTGAATTAGTGTGAAACACTTCATCGACTTTTGAAAACGGTTTATTGAATTAAAAATATACACACACTAACCAAATATAACTATCAAAGTGAATGCGAAATAGTTAAATGTTTTAGCAATTATAAGTAGTGAAAAATAGATAAAATAGATTATAAAATCATATAGTGCACATATAAGTTAAACAAGAGGTTCAGTCTCATGCTGAGACTTAATACTCTCTACTTGGTGATCACATGCCACTAAGTAGTTTATATTAAAAATAAACATGATACAATGCAGGTATTGGGTTTCTCCATAGTTTTTACAAACTGTCCAGGGTTCACACCCCCAACCATAGTTCATCGTGGGAATGATAAAAAACACAATCCGCACATGGTCTCTTCCACAATTATAAATTGGAAAGCAAGGTGTAAGAGATATTTGATGTGAGGATTTTTGTATCCTCCAGTTCAAGCACAGAAGACAGTGTGTATGAAAAAAACACACACTTCTTAGAAATGTGAAATATAAGGAAACAGTAGAAAAAATATGATGATATTGTGTTTAAAAGGCTCTATGTGTTTTCAGTTCAGCTCTTGGATTCTCGAAGTGAATAATTTGATGTTCGATCCTTTATCTGAAAGTTGTCTCCAAAACCGAGTGTCACAACTCCATTTTCAAGCTTTTATGAACTAAGTGTTCTGATTCTTGTGTTGATCGAGTATTGATGAAGCATAGAAAGCTGAAGTGAGCTTGTCCCAAATGATCTTCATGATGCTTTTGGTTTCACAGTGTAAGTGTTGGATGGTTCATCTTTGATCTAGTGAGTAATTTTATTTATATGCTCATATGGGCTTCTCAACTAATCCTTTTCTTCTTTTTTATTCTCTTTTATACTCGAGCTCTGACAATAGAAATAAGTAAATCACTTCTGATCTTCCTCATACCTCGTACTGTCCCCAGATACAGTCTCTCGATAAGTCTACAATCTGTAATAATTAATTTCAGAAGAATTAAGGTTAGAAAATATTACCATTAAAACAATATTAAGAATTTGACAGAGTATGGAGTAGAAGAGTATGGTATACTAGTAATGATAGCCTTCACAACGGTAGGCATCAACAGTTAGTGCACATTGGTAGAATTCATCAGTAACATTACCAATGGTGACCTTCCATCAATAACTCTCTATCAGTAACCTTTTATTGCAAACCTTCCATCAATTACTCTCCATTGGTAAGCTTACCAATAGTAGCCTTTCATTAGTGACCACGTATTGGTTACCTTACAACAGTGACCTTGCATTAGTGACCTTGTATCAGTGACCTTGTAATGTTGACCTTGCATCAGTGACCTTTGCACTGGTGACCTTTGCATTGGTGACCTTTGCATCGATGACATTTTCAATGTTGACCTTTGCATCAGTGACCTTTGCATCAGTGACCTTTGCATTGGTGGAAATTTCATCGGTGACCTTTGCATCGGTGACATTTTTAATTAGAGAAATTTTTCACTGAGAGCTTTAAACAAGAGAGTAGTGAGATTAAACGTACATAGTTGTCACTTTGATATCAACATGATTTTCACATAAATTATTATATTGAATGAGAAACATTATTCTCACATAAATAAAACATTATATGAGATAATCCAAACATGATTTGGGATTATCAAAATAGGTGAGTCCAACAATCTCCACATTTTTTATAATCACAAATTATGTTAGTATTTCTTGAATTAGGGTTAAGCACATTTTCTAATGCCATCAGAGGTGTGTATATGAACATTTGAAATGTGTTTATTAGAGAAAAATATAGATAGTATATATATGCAAAGAGTTTAGTCAAAAAAATATCTCCTCCTGTTAGTTTAAGGCAGCTTAAAACTTAAACCTGATTATTTTCCCCCTTTGTGATCAAAAATTGAATGTATAACAAAAATGGAAAGATGTGTATTTTCCATTAATTAACACATAATAAAATATAAAAAATGGTACAATGATTTATATCAAATAAGACATCCCACATTTAATCCACATCCCAGATTTCCAAGGGTGATTTGTCTTCGGAAGTGGAGGAAGGAGGTTCTAAAGATGGAGGGATAGGATTAGGGATAATAGTCAGCAGGGTAGGAGGAGATATAAAAGAAGCATTAGTAGACCTGTAGTGAGTAGATATCTGAGGAATGGTGGGGGTAAAACTTTTTATGGCTCGTTCAGGAGTCATCAATGGAGTGGCATAGGAGGATCCTGAGGCACCTGAGGTGGAAGTCATGTGTGGAGGAACAATGATGGGAGTGTAGTCCACATGGAGGAAGGGAAAAAGAAGAATTCTAAAATCTATAATAATACATCCTTCTATCTCCATGGAGGAAATAAAATAATCCTTATTATCCATAAATTTTTCCAAGGCAGGATTCAACTCTTTAAGCCTGCTAACCTGATCTTTAAAGGCATGTGTGACAGGTGGGATCCTCATGTTCTACAATAGATACCCGAAGTGTCCATTCATATGATGCTTAGTGTATACCCTTTTTTAGTAGAAATCAACTTGTTCTTTGATAGACTTCTGATATTGAGCAACTTCTTGTAAATAATTTGCAACAAGATTATTAATTTCACTAGTAGTGTAAATAACCTGAGTCATAGACTGAGGATATGAGGTACTGATACTAGAGAACTTCTAAACTTCTTCTCTAACAACCACCCTAAAGGCTTCTAGATATAAATGATGAGAGGTTGAATATGCAGCAGATGCACATAGAGGTTCAATGGTGAAATCCACTGTCTCCTTAAAATATTTAGTCAGCCCACTAATTATCCTATTTACATCATCATCTCCGCCACTCACATGTGTCTCCATAGACTTATTAAAGTCCTCAAACACAGTGAACATTTGTTGAACCATACTTTTAAGATATCCATGATCTTTCTCCAACATAACCCTTGAATTGATGTGGGAGTATAATCTACAAATATACTATTTCATAGATTATATAGAATCTTCTAAGGTTCTAATATGATATTGATAGTCCTTTACATCCTCTAGTAGGATGGAGTAAGAGGCAGAAACTATCCTTTCCACTGCTTAAGTGACAAATTCTTGATTGTGAGTCATATACCTCTCTAACCCAACAAATATCTCATAAAAGGGGATCTTTGGATCTGATTTCATTGATTCCAAATCATCCGTATTCATATAGTCACAAGGAAAAAGAACCACTGGTTGCACAATATTGGATTCTGAAACAGTAGTAATTAGAGGACTTCTAATATTCTGGTCATCATCAGAGTCTCCATAATATATGCCTAAGACCAAAAAATCAGGTTCTTCTGACCAATCCTCTATTACAAGAGCTACAAAAACTGAAACTATGGCAACATGTTCTTCCCCTCACTTGGATCATTCTCTTGATCAACCATATCCATCTCTACTATACTTCTTTGAGAAACTACATCAATAGGAGAGTCCACCACCACTTCTTATAATAAATCATCAACTACTTCCAATGCAATACCACCTTCAACCGAATCAACAACCTCTTCACATATCATTTCTACCATTTTAGTATATCGTATCAAAGGACTGAGAGAATAGACATTCTTCTTCACTTACATCAGCAATAGTCTCAAAGCTTGCCTGACTAGATTTAGTTTCCTCATCCTCATATGAGGTCCCTATAATGTCTCTTTACAAATTTTCTACCCCTTCTTCCTCACTAGTCTCTTCTTCATCACTGTCCCTTAGAATAGACTCCCTTAAAGGAAATCTCTTTGGTTGGATATTCTACCCAAAGGATATAGTATTAGCACGAGTATTGGAGGGAAGGTCAGGATCACTCTTGTCATCTATAGGAGATTCCTCCCTTTCTTGTATAGTCACAACTTCTCCTTCTTCAACTTAATATGAAATGTCTACTTCACCAAGATTTAGAACATGATATCTCCTATCCTTAGGCTAGTTAGGATGAGTTACAGAGATGAATTCCTCATATATCTTAGCCTCATCATGTACCCATATTCTTTTCGAAAGGATCCAATTTATTTTCATCAACTTTCAAATTACCGTTGTAATGCAGAAATTGGCCATTACTACAACTGTTTCCTCCTTTTCTCTGGAAACTCCTTTCACCTTTAGCATCAAGGATAACAATCTAGCATGAAATAAGGCATTGAATTTTGAACTGGTCTTTTTCTTATCTTTTAATTGAATCCTCAATATCCTTCATAAATTTATCTTCTATCCATGCTTCAAAAGATTCAAAATAAATACATCTGAAATTTTAATGTAGAAAATTCCCCTCTCATGGGACTCAAGACATGCTAGACAAACTTAAACAACAACTTCTCTTCTCCTTACATTTCAGTATTAATGACTTTCCTAGGGATCTCAATCCATGTCAGCCCGGCTAAGGCTTCTTCATAAAAGAATAACTTAATAGTGGAAGGCACCACACATGAGTAGTAATCATAAATACCTTCAGGTTGTACTCTCAAAAACTCAGAACATTCAATAGAGGATAATCTTACACATTCTCCATTTACCCTTGAAGAAATTTTTTTCTCATTCTCAGTCTATTTGATTTTCAAAAACATATCAATCTCCTTCACTAACTTCGATTAATTGGGTACATTTTTGTTTTCCAATCATTCATCTCAGACTTGATCATCAAGTGTCTTTAGCACTAAAGATATGTTCATCAGCAACCATTCGGAACTGAGATCTTTTTCAACTATGATTTACCTCATCTACAGATGAGGGATGATTGGATTTTATACTTCCTTGCTTCCACTACTTGACTCAACTTGAGGTATATTTGGATTTTGTGCATCCCCTTCATCACTAACCAACGATCTCTTTACAGATTCCATGTAATCTAAACTGGTTCGAGGGTTTCTGAAGAGGGTTAGGTTATGAGGTTAGGGAGAAAAGAGATTCAGGATAGAATTTGAGTTGGATCAAAATCTGCTATGATATTTTAGTTTTATCATTTAGGGATCGAAAAAAATCAAGTAAAATAAATAAGTAAAAATGAAAATGTTTCAACTTCCGGAAGAAAGAAAACACAATGTCCCGAAAAACATTGATGATCAGTAAGATGAAAATGGTGATATCCTAATGCTGAGGTCCCAATAGTGTGGTTTTAATGGTGAGGTCCAATGGTGAGGTTCCAATAGTGAGGTTACTATTGGCGAGGTTCCTGATAGTGAGGTCCAATAGTGAGGTTCCTATCTGTGAGGTTCCTATCGGTGAGGTTCCTAACGATGAGGTCCAAACGTGAGGTTCCTATCGATGAGGTTCCTAATGATGATTTCTAACAGTGAGGTTTCTATAAGTGAGGTTACAAATAGTGAGGTTTCCATCGATGAGGTTCCTAATGGTAAGGTCTAACAGTGAGGTTCCTATCGTTGAGGTTCCTAATGGTGAGTTCCAATGGTGAGGTTCCTATAGGTGAGGTTCCTAAAGGTGAGGTCCACCAG
The DNA here is from genome assembly GCA_963277665.1 of Viscum album. Taxonomy (NCBI): domain Eukaryota; kingdom Viridiplantae; phylum Streptophyta; class Magnoliopsida; order Santalales; family Viscaceae; genus Viscum; species Viscum album. Next base: position 280,937,256 of record OY728151.1, on the reverse strand, counting down.
TGAGGTTCCTAATGGTTAATAGTTTATATTACCTTTTCATGTTTGATGTAATTGGACCACTCAGAAATCAATGGGTTTGTGCATATATCATCCAATTCGTGTTCAATACCAATGAATTCAAGAGTGATGTCACCTCTTTGATAATAATCTCTCAAGAAGTGATGTCTCACATCAATGTGCTTTGTCTTAGCATGAGATACTGGATTTTTAGAGATTTTAATAGCACTTTTATTAACTAAATATGTAGATACATGTTTGAATTGATATCCATAGTCTAGTAAAGTGTGTTTCATCCATCAAATTTGAGCACAACAACTACCAGCAAATATATATTCAGTTTTTTCAGTAGCTAATGCAACATAATTCGGTTTCTTACTACACTATGATACTAGTGACTTGCCTAGATTGTGAAATGTTCCAGAAGTTCTATTTCTATCGAACTTGCAACCAGCAAAGTCTGCATCTGAATAAATTTTTAAATTAAGTCATTTTTCTCTTGGGTAAAACAATCCTAAACATGTAGTATACATGAGATATTTAAAAAAACTTTTAACAGTAGTTAAATGAGACTCTTTAGGATTAGATTGTAAGAGAGCACACATGCATACACTGAACAAGATATCAGGTCTGCTAGCAGTAAGATAGAGTCAACTTCAATCATACCTCTGTAATTTATTTGATCCATTGGATTACCAGTTTCATTAGTATCCAACATACAGGTGGTACTCATAGCTGTATCACTACCTTTATTGTCGTCCAAACCAAAACATTTCAAAAGATCCTTGGTATATTAACTCTGATTCAAAATAATTCAATTTTTATTTTGAAAAATTTGAAATCCAAGGAAAATTTTATATTCCCCCATTAAATTTATTTCAAATTCATCTTCTGTAATTTTTTAAAAATTAGTACATAAAGAATTTTTAGATGATCCAAATATAATGTCATCTAAAATAATTTGTAATATTAAAACGTCTTCGGAAATAAATTTAATAAAAACAGTAGGACCCACTATTCCTTTTGAAAAAAATTTTGGAATAAGAAAAGAACTATGTCTATCATACCAAGATCTTGGATCTTGTTTTAGACCATATAAAGCATTAGATTGTTTAAAAACATGATTTAAAAAATGGGGATTTGTAAAACTAGGTGGTTGTTCAACAAATACATCTTCAACTATGTACCCTTTTAAATATGTCTTTTGACATCCATTTGATAATGATTGAAATTCAGATGAGCTGCATAAGCAAGTAGTATCCTAATGGCTTCTAGTCTAGCTATAGGTGAAAAAGATTCCTCATACTCTATTCCTTCCCCTGGAATATATCCTTGTGAAACTTGTCTAGATTTATTTATAACTAGGTTTCCATATTCATCAAAATTATTTCTAAACACCCATTTAGTGTGTATGGTAAACGTGTCTTTTGGTCTTTCGACTAATTCCCAAACATTGTTTCTTCCAAAATGATTTAATTCTTCTTGTATAGATATCACCCAGAATTTGTCATTGATTGAAGCATCAATATTTTTATGGTAATATTGTGAAAGATAGGTTTGATGTTCAACCTGGTTTCTCAGAGAATCTATAGTTTGTGTTACTCTATTTAAATAACATACTACAACATCTAATGGATGATTCGTGAGAGCTCTAATACCACTATAAAAAGTTGAACTAGACTCTCATGAATGTCTATAGGTCCAGATTCACCATGCACAGATTCTAGAGAATTTCTAGAATTGGTTGTTTTCACTAAGGGCTCACTGTCTTTATCATTAAGGTCCTGAATTGACATATCTTCTTCAAGAAGATCAACGAATGTTCTGGGTTCATGTGGATCAGTCTCATCAAATTTGACATGAACTGATTCTTCCACATATTTTGATCTCTTATTAAATATTTTATTCTCTTTACTAGTGATTTAGTAACCTTAGAAAAATCCTTCATCACTTTTGGAAGAAAACTTGTCAAAAGTGTCCTTAGCGTTATGGATAAGGACTTTGCAACCGAAAACTCTAAAGTAATTAACCTTAGTCATCGTATTATTTCATATCTCATAAGGGGTATTCTTAAGAAAATGTCTAATCCAGAATCTATTAATAATTTAATAAGTTGTATTAACAAAATTAGCCCAAAAATAGATAGGTCGATTATACTCATTAAGAATAGTCCGGGAAATCACTCGAGGTGTCATATTTATTATTTCTACAACTCCATTTTGATGGTGTGTTCGAGGAGCAGATAAATTGTGTGTATAGCCATTGTGTGAGCAAAAGGATTCAAATTCTTGATTTTCAAACTCCCGGCCATGATCACTTCTCAACGTCTTAATTCTAAGTCCACTAATATTTTCTACAAACGTGGAATATTTAATGAAGTCATAACATGCTTCACTATTGTGAGCTAGAAATTATACCCAAGTATATCTAGAAAAATCATCTACAAGAACATAAACATATTTCTTCTCATTTAAACATGAAACTATAGATGGTCCAAACAAATCCATGTGAACCAACTCAAGCGGTTGAGAATTAGAAAATTCTTTCTTTATTTTGAATGATACATTGTTTTGTTTTATCTTTTAACATGGGTTACAAACATTATTATGTGGGAATTATAATTTAGGTAAGTCTCTAATTAAACCATTACTAGTTAGTTTCCTAAGTGAGTGCACATTGCAGTGTCTTAATCTTATGTGCCTCTACCAGCATTCCTTATTAAAATCATTAAAATAGGAAACATTTTTCTTAGCTAAAGAATTTAAATCAATGACATATACATTTTCATTTCTAAGAACATTTAATATTATATCATTTTTAGAATTAAAAACTCTTCATGCATCATTTTCAAATTTAACATTGAATCCATCATCACATAACTGAGAGATACTTAGTAAATTGTACTTTAACCAATTAACAAAAATTACTTTTGAAATTAATACAGTATGAGGGTTACCAATTTGGCCTAAGTTGATGATCTTCCCATTTTCATTATCACCAAATGTAACATGTCCACCATCAACTTTAATTAGGATCTTGAAGCATGAGTAGTCTCTTGTCATGTGTCGTGAACATCCACTGTCCAAGTACCATGGGGTTTTATAGGATCCCTTTAAACAATTTTTCTACAAAATAGATTAGTGTAGGGTAGCTATGGTACCCCGATTTTCTTGAGTCCAGAGAGGTTAGCAAGTAATACATTGAGAACCCATACTTGACTCATAGTATTCCTATAATATAAAGATATGTTTTGAGACATGAAAACTTTTTTAGGACATTTAGTGATTTTTTTTCAAAATATGGTCCAGAAGTTGAACTAGTAGTGAACTATCCAGATTTTGGAACAAATTTATTCTTAATAATACTTCTCTATACTGGTTGATATCCTACACTAGTTGTGTATTTCAGAGAAATTTGTTTTCCTACTAACTGAGTCAAGGTATCCCAGCCTGTAGTAAACTTCTCAAGATCTTTTTTTAATTTCTCATTTGATAATTTAAGTTTAGTATTTTCTTTTAACAACTGATCACTTTTTTTTCAATATCCATTTCAGAATTATAATTGGAATTTAAATCATATTGACTTTTAAATAATTTATACTTATCATTGAGTTCATTTATGGTTTCATGAAGCATTCCACACTATTCAAATAGTTCATCCTTAGTCATATTTTTCCCATTTTTTGATTTACTTTCATTCCTAGAATAGTAAGAATTATGTAAAATAGAATTGGGTGTTACCACAGATGTTTTTGTCATGAAACACAAGTTTTTTTGTTGTTATTTTCAATATCAGAAGGGTTAGATCCACTTGAGCTATCTCCTGAGGCACTCCAAGTAGTTTTCATAGCTTTTTATATCCCTTTCCCTTGTCTTCATAGTTCTTTTTAGATTTTATCTTGGGGCAATAATCTTTCACATGACCTTTTTGCTTACACTCATAACAGACTATCTCATTTGTGTTATCATTCCATTTTTTCCCTTTTCCCACATTCCTTTATTATCATAACTTATTTTATAGTTTGAATTTATAAAGAACTCATTATTTTAGTATAGCTTCTTGAATCTCCTAGAAAGATGAGCCATCTCATCATCACTGTCAGAGTTTGATTCATTACGGGTTGATGTATCTACAGGAGCTTGACCTTTTTCTTTGTCCTTGTTCTCTGAGGTAGCAGTCTTAAATGATATAGACTTCTTTCTAGGTTCTTCATTAGCTTCTTGATTTTCCTTAAGCTCTTATTTTAACATCATATGATTTCCAATTAATTCCTTCATTGGAAACTTGCATATGTCACAAGATTCTCAGATAGAAACAGAAGTTCATCTCCATCTGTCAGGTAGGCATCGAAGCAATCTAATAATCTGGTCCTTGTTGTCCACTAGTTTTCCAAGTAGACTCATGGTATTCACTTTTTAATTGAACCTGAGATACATTTTAGATATAAGTTCGTCAGTCTTCATATTTAAATTATAATATTTAATAGTATAATTATTTAATCACATTTATTTAACATTGGTTATTCCCTCATGAGAAATAACTAAAGTATCCCAAATTTCATATGCAGTTTTACAGGTGGATATTCTACTGAATTCTTCATCACCTATAGAAAAGTAAAAAGCAGTCATTGATTTACAGTAATTTATATATGTAGATTTAGTCAACTGAGACCACCTGTCCCTAGCAGTAATAGGAAATACATGTGGTTCTTCAATTGTGTCCCTGATTTCTGGTCTCCTTCTCTCTAGATACATTTTCATTTTTAATTTCCACTTAGAATAGTTATTTCTTTCAAATAAAGGTGGCTTGTTAGTAGAAACACCATCAACTCGATTATCAATTGTTAATTATAATTTTAAAGAAATGAAAATTTAGTTATGATAGAAATTTTAAGATTATTAAGATACAACTAAAATCATAGTTAAAGAATTTGATGAATTGAAAAAAAATGTACTTATTAATAATAAAAACTAAACTAAATCCTCTAATACCAAATGTTGGTCAGAGTGGAATCTCAAAAGAGGGTGAATTGAGTTCCTACTTAAATTTTATATTAAAAAAATTTACTATAATGATTTCCAAAATTTTTAAACGGCCTATTTAACTAAAGAATAGGAGTTGTAAATGTCTAATTGGTCAATAGGTTTCTCAAAGTGTGATTAGTCCTTAGTTGAATTAGTCTGAAACCATTCTTCCACATTTGAAACAAGTTTACTAAATTAAACATATATGCACACTAACCAAAACTAACTATCAAAGTGAATGAAAAATCGTTTAATGTTTGAGCAATTATAAGTATCAGTTAATAGATAAAACACAGTATAAAAAAATATAATGCATACAAAAGTTAAACAAGAGGTTTAGTCTCAAGTCGAGAGTTAATACTCTCCACTTAGTGATCAACAACCACCAAGAAATTTGTATTCAAAATAAACATGATACACAGCCTGTATCAGGATTCTCAATAGTTTCTAAAAACATTCCAGGGTTCTCACCCTCTACCATAGTTATTCATGGGAATGATAAACAACACATTCCACACACTATCTCTTCTATAGTTATACGTGGGAAAACAAGGCGTAAGGTAAGTTTGATGTGAGGATTTTTGTATCCTCTAGTTCAAGCATAAGAGACAGTGTGTATGACATGGACACACACTTCTCTGAAATGTAAAATATAAGAACATACTAGATAGAATATGATGGAATTCAGTTTAGATGGCTTTATGTATTTTCAGTTCATCTCTTGGCTCCTTGAAGTGAAGATTTTTATGTTCGATCCTTTCTCTGAAAGATGTCTCCAAAACAGAGTGTCGAAACTCTAGGTTCTAGCTTCTATTGATGGATTGTTTTGCTTCTGGTGTTGATCTAGAGTTGATAAAGCACAGAAGGAAGAAGTGAGCGTGCCCGAAAAGTTCTTCGTGATGCTTGTGGGTTCATAATGTATGTGCTATATGGTTCATCTTTTATCTAGTGAGTATGTTTCTTCACATGATCATATGTGCTTCTCAACTCATCTTTTTCTTCTTTGGTCTACCCTTTTATAATCAATGTATGACAATAGTAATAAGTACACCACATGAAATCTTTCTCATACCACATACTATCCCCAGATACGGTCTCTCGATATGTCTACAATCATCATTAATTAATGTCAGAAGAATTAAAGTTAAAAAATATGATCGTTAGAATAATCTTAAGAATTTGACAAAGTATGGAGTATATGAGTATGGAAGACTAGTAACAGTAGCCTCCACAATGGTAGGCTTTAATAGTAAGTGCACATTGACCACATTCATCGGTAACCATCCCAATGTTAACCTTCCATACATAACTATCCATCGATAACCTTCCATTGGTAACCTAACATCGATTACTCTCCATTGGTAACATTCACAACAGTAGCCTTTCATATATGACCTTGCATTAGTGACCTGGCATCGGCGACCTTGCATTGGTGACCTTGCATTGGTGACCTTGCATCGGTGACCTTGCAATAGTGACCTTACATTAGTGACACGTGCATCAGTGAACTTTGCATCGGAGACCTTTGAATCATTGACCCTTGCTTCGGTGACCTTTTCATCAGGGACCTTTGCATCAGTGACCTTTGCATCGGTGACCTTTTCATTGAAGACCTTTGCATCGGTGACATTTTTATTTGGAGAAATTTCGCACTGAGAGCTTTAAACAATAGAGCAGTGAGATTTAATGTACATAGTAATCACTCTGATATAAATGTTATTTTCACATTAATTATTATCTTATAAGAGAGACATAATTATCACATAAATAAAACATGATTTTGGATAATCAAAACATGATTTGGGATTATCAAAATAGGTGAGTCCAACACTTATCATTTTAAAATGATACATGGATGTAGATTAGGGGATCTTAGGGATTTTAAATATTGAAGAATAATTTTTAGCTATTCATGCATTGTATTAAATAAATAATAATGAACATGAAGACACAAAGATCCATCCAAATCAATATTTTTTATTTTAAATGATATTGGTGGAATAAGACCCAAGGAAAAAAAGAAAACCTAGAGAAATATGGGGGTCTAAGGAAACAAATCCAGATATAATCCCTTCGTATCCATAAATAGAAAAATAAGTTATCCTCGCACCATGTGGAATTTTATTAATGAGAAAATGAGAAAAAGTGATCACTTCACACCATATTTTTAGGATATTCATGTTTTTTTTGAAAAGGAACTTTCACCTTGGGATGATATAGGGGATATACTACGGGATATGACAAAATCCATGTCTAGAATTTTGGATGCTATGAGATGTTTTTTTCGACGATATCCTGATAGGATTTTATGACTAAATATGGGGAGGTTTGTTAACATCACTTGACCTTCATCTTGGAGAAAGATTCCATTACAAAAGTTTGTAGTTACAGAAATGATAACTGAACCCCATGTATCATTGAAAATTTCACCACCCTATATGAACCTAATCATATGGTAACCATACATTTTGAAAATAGGACCAAAATAGTGTAGATACCACTGGACCCATCACGTTTGAGGGGATATGGGAACATTATAGTGGAGGGTAGGATTGGTATGGCGTTGATAATTTATTTGTGATAGGTAGAATATTCAGAGTTCTTGTAAAGATGAATCTAATCAATCAAAATGATCCCAGTTCTAAAATCAAGGTCTTGTCTATTTCCTATGTTCCTTTTGTTGGTGGATTCATTGTTACTCAACTAGATACCCCAAAATCCCACGGAGAGGATCAATTCTCTTCCCTTCTTCATAGAAACAAGCTTACCCACCCACTAGAAGAAACTATTAAGAAAGGATAAAATTGATGAATCATGACAAGGAAGGCCATTAATTTCATCAATGGAGTTTGACCTCATACACAACCATTCACCATAAAAAACATCTGAGTGTAGGTTTATACTTACAGATCCTAGCAACAGAATCTCCTAAAAATAATTCCAATATGTATGATATTCTCAATTATAAGAAGATCGTGATTCCTAATATACCATACAAAGGAAGTTTAAATTAGATATAATCTATTTAAATCATAGAAAAACACCCTATTAGGTAATATCGGGAGGGGTCTTCATCCCTCCGTGAATGTCTTTCACAGAGAATACCCCTATAGAGGAGCCTATGAAGAAAAATTTATCTATTCAAGATTCCATTTTTATGAGTTAAAATATTTCATACTGGTATTAATCCATAATATCTTGGATGAATCTTCGACTCTCACTTGGTTACAAAAAACATATCTACAGTGTTGGGAACACTTGAAAACCAATATTATTTCCAACCCATTTATGGTGATATAAATTAAAATCACCTATACCCAATATCTAGTAAGTATGTAATTAGGGATTTGTGATGCGGGGGTTTCTTCTAATCCATAGAAAAGAATCCATTCCTCTTATAATACCCATATATCCCCTATACTAGTCCATCATAACCCTAGAAAATAGTGTCCATCCCTCAAGAACCTCCCACAACAACATCTCATATAGACACTGAATCATTCATGAGACACTGCTTATATTTATACAAGCCACAAATGGAGGTTTTTATATCCTATATAATGAATCCCAGCGGTGTTTTCAATCTGAATGGGAATTCTAGATGAACAAAGCTTGGATTTTATTAATGATAGATATAACACATTTTAGAATGTTGTGGGTTGAAAGAACAAGCTTGTGGATGGAGGATAAGATGGTCTTGACAAGGGAAATTATTCCACTAAAAGAAAAGAAATAGTTTATCCAATTAAATATACTTCCCATGATTTTATTTACATCCCAATCAAAGTGATGAATATTGAGTCAACTTGGGGAGATTATGGTGCTTAGATATCTTATACAAAATTTTCTTCTGTGTCTGTCCAAACTACTCTCCAAGACAATTACTAGACTATCTGAGTTTCATCTCAATATTTAGATTATACTCTTTTAATAATTCAAACGTTTACCACTCCCGTGGAAGTATTCCTATGGGATTTCATGGATTCTATGAATGTATCTCTTATTGGAATTGATAAAAATGATAGAGTACTCTATGAAGACGAGATGAATAATGACACAGAGGTGATACCATAAATGACAAGGAAGGATATTGCACATAAATATTCTTTTTATGATGAATTAGATGTGCATATCATGAGTAAGGATGAATAGGGTTGTGGATATTAGGTCTCCCTTCCGAAGACCATAGAAATTTCTAATGAAGCCTCATAATTTTTCATAAAGGATATAGAGATCCATACGTATTTGTAACATCTAAAGAAGGAATCATAGGACCAATAAGATAAGAACATACATGTAATTACCTTATGTATAATGTTCTATAAATGTCTTTTTTAATATTTTCTCATGGTAAACTGTATTTTTATATTTGAGATGATATCCTTTTGATTTATATCCTTGATCACTTCCTGGTGCATCCTTATAGTACCTTAATTTATCCTCCCTTTGAATAACCTTTGTTGTTCTTCAAAGATCCAAAATTGAAGATAAATCTATATTTATTTTTTGATGATAGTGGATATCACCTTCTAAGGGTTTTTAATGATGCACATATCATCATTCATTAATAATCATTATTTTTTTGTAATAATTAAATAAGTAAATAAACAATAACAAGATATGATTTTTATGGTGTAATGATTATGATTATTTGGTTCACAGTAAACACAAAAATACAAATTAAATTTGTGATGAATTAATTTTAGGGTATTTTTCATGATTTAAATTCGTATTAATTTTTTCATTAAAAAGTTATCACACGGTTCCAAACATTTGAATAAATTAATAATATTCCTAAAAATATTTCATAAATTATTCTATAGTTATTACAATGCCTTGTATACTTTAGACCCCCAAAAGGGATTTAATATCATAGGGAAAAAATGGATGAGTCATCGAGTCATGAAGAACTAGACCCCACCTGCCCAACGTTAGACAGACTCGGTAGACCTACCTGGTCAGAGTCATGAAAAAACCAATGCACCTTTCATATGTTTTTTGGGGACTCCCTTCATGGAATTCCATTCAGAAAAAATTTAATCTATTTTTTATATTAAGAAAATAATTCCCCATTACAAAAAGGGGGGCTTAAATTTCACATATGGGGAAACAGTCTCCCCTGAGGCCTTGTTTTTAAAATTTTTGTTTTCAAAATTTTGGAACATAATAGTTGGTAGTACATATCAGTCCCATAAAATGGTGTAGGGGGGTCCATGATGATATGTGAGGGTGAACCAACATCAAAAAATATTATATTTTTTAATGTTAATTATCAATATAAACATGAAATATTTGAGACCCCTTAGTATTTTTTTTATAAATGGAGGAATACATATACCCCTTCCTTTAACTCACGAACAGAAACACACACACACCCACACACACGCATAGATATAAATTCTCCCAAAACAATTTTGTATAAATTATATATATAATATAAAACATATATTTATAATGATATTTTTTATTTTATCCACAAACACTTCGAAAACACCCCCACATCAATATTCATGTGAAAAAATATTCAGGTATAATTTACCCAATTCGTAATTTTTTGTCAAATGTTTTTATTTTGAACATGTTTGTAATAATTAAATCATTTTTTTAATCATGAATAATTATAATTTCAATCCTCATATAAGCATTATTTGGTCATCCAATCTCTGTTTGGTTCCATTTGTGGCTACGATTTATTGATAATCCCCTCTTATTGAATAAATTAAAATATATATTTTAATTTGACTTAATTAAATTATAAACCTCCCTATGATACCAATTGAATGGAACTATGAATTTATAGAAACATTTAAAATGATATTTTGAAAATTTCATATCTATAATTATGTTAAAACATAAAATCTATTATAACCTATCATATATTAATCAAAATATCATGTTAAAAATAATTAAGCACAATGAATTAACAATAAAGAATCAATCAAAACCACATCATTTTTGATTTTGATTAGAATATTTTTTTCTCAATTTATGAGTTCCTAGCTCAAAGGAACCGAAGTTTATTACCTATATATAATATATATAAGCATCAATTTAATTTTTATGATGATATTCATTTTCTAGGTTACATCAAAAATAACTGAACACATTTCCAATATCTTTGTGATCGCCTGAGTGCCATTCCATCAATCCGTGATGAAGATCTAGGATTGAGGTTCTCAAATCTCTTATTATTCACCATATAATATGGGAGAGATGTGAGAGAGGCTCTCAAAATCTATTGAATGAATAGTCCCTCAAATGTACGCTTCTCAAGTATAACACAGGTAGGTTTAAAGTCTCACATATTTAACTTATGCCCCCTTGTAACATAGTCCTCCAAAATAATCCCCTAATGACATTTAATGATGTAATAAATATATGATAATTTTCATTTAAATTTTATCACATAATTGTAATATTAAATATATGTTATGTTATAAAATCTATTTCATTAACAAACATTTCTTCTCCCATTACAACATAACGAACTATGAATAAATAGTACTCATTTAAAAAATATTTACTTTTATCCACATAATTACTTCTGAATGCAGAGACTAATTAAATTGAAAATTTATTAATTTAAACTAAAATAATGTTGAATTTAATTATTTCATTCAAATAATTCAAACTTAGACATCACCCAAATCCCATGGTCATACCCACCATGTCCAAAACTCTTATTCTTGTAGAATATGCCAGACTCAAGAATATTTATATTGTGTTCCAATCTAGGTCAATATCTTCATAGTAATGAGTACTAATCATATTCTGGGAGCTATATCTAGAAACACATAAAGTCCCTTAAAAAGAAAAGGTTTAGTAAAAGAAATAATAACCTCCTACAAACATGTAATGTTTAATATAATCAATTTTTTCGATGATATCACATTAAGAATGATACAAACTTCATGTAATTATTAATTATTGATTTATTTATTTTTTACATTGTTAGATCTAATATAATTTTTCATCCAAGGATATGTATTCAATAATGTTACTACAATCATTGTAAATAGAGCTCGTGATATCTCTTCCTTTCAGAAGTGAATAATTATAACATGACTATTCATCCAATTTCATTCAACTAAAGGATCACCCAAAACATGATACCTTACCATAATATAAATTTTATTGTTTTAATACTGAATAAATTTATGAGATTAAATATTACACATTGATAATGATATCATGTAAATAGACCAATACAAAAGCTCATACATGGTAACAACTGATGTCACCCAAAACATGACATGCTTCATTTCACCATCCATTCGTTATGATATCCTTCACTTGGGATTTCCATGTGAGAAATTCCTGAGAATAATTTAATATTTTTATTCTCTCATCGCATGTTACATTGATATCATATTTTTTCCAATTAGTATGATGTATCCTTACAATTGAATATATGTTTAATATTGCTGTCATTATATCTTGAGGTTCTCATTATAGTTATGAACTACTATAATAGATTTTTATTTTATGAAATATATAAGAAATACTATGTAAATTTTTGAAGTAGATGTATCAACACTAATATAGTAAGTATTCTTCTTGTATAAATCTATGTATACATGATTCGAAAATTAGAATTTACTATTCAACATTGGTATAGGAATCCCACTTTCACATTAATGAATATATATTTGAAAAGGTAGAAAATGAAATAGTACATAACCGACAATTAACAACGAAGATTATAAGATCCCTTTTTATATTTTAAAACCCCTATTTTAAACCCCAAATCACTAAAATGGAGTATATAACATAATTTTAAATAGTTTTAAGGGAAAAAATGGGGACCATTGGGTTAAAAAAAATACATTACTTCCTTAATAACAAATGATAAAAATGATATGAAGGGAAAATATAGACACAGATGAAAAAATAAATCATAATGGATGTCTATTAATCCAAATAATGTAACATATTTTAGTAATAATTCATCCAAATAATAATATATTAATTTAAAATTTTAATTATCCCAACTAAAAAAATATTATCCATTCATAGTAATCTAATTTAAGAATAATATAGCATAGAAAAAAATAGTCATTAATGAAAGCTCATGACATAAATGGAATGAATATTGATTAAAAAAACCTCTAATGACTTCATTATATATCAAATAAAAAACCTTTAATGGTATAAAATTTGAGGTATTTTTAAATAACATATATATTAAGATACTTAAGAATAAAATATATCCAAATAAAATATTTACATAATAATATTTGAATAAGTTTTCAATATAAATCATATCTCAATGAGGAAAAATTGAGAAACTAAAATCCCTACATAGTGTTCCAATTCATTTTTAGCATGTGATTAACATCTTAAACAATAAAATTAAGTGTATTAAAAACATTATTAAGAAATATTTTCATTTAAATTTAATTTTATAAGAATTATTTATTATAATTTATTATTCATTCTAAAAATTGTCATTTCTTATATAATTTACTTGAGGTTATTCATTCAATTACTCTAAAACTACATTAGTATATTAGTCATTGTAAAATGTGTTGTAAAATAATATAATTTTTTCTATTATTTTCTTGTTTTATTAGTTTAAATATTTCATTATCACAACATTTGAAAATTTTCATAGGTTTACGAAAAATGGACTCAAATTAAGATATGGTGTATCGATATATTCATTTAAGGAGGTTATGTTTACTATGAATTTATATTTTTTTATAACTTATATAATTGAAAATTTTATATTAATAGAATATTAATATTATAATTGATTTAATTTTCATTAATTATATACTATTTTCAAATCCATAAATGTTTGGAGATAATGGGAAATGAAATACCCAGTTATGTTGATGCAGCAGTCCGCATGTAGACATAGATGATGCCCACATTTTTTATAGAATAAGAGGGACGTATAAAATGAAATAATTATATTTATATAATAATAATAATAATGTCATAATTATTTTATTTTTTCATTAAATAAGTCTTTTTTTTCTAGATGTGTATGGAAATTATAAAAAATAGAACCTTTTGTTTGTAGAGGTGGTATTCAACACTTATGAATGATGATGTATTTATTTTTAAAATAGTTTTGTAGGGAGGTAGAAAATTGATATTACATTAGTTTAACAACATTTTAATATTTTAAATATATTTAGGTTTTATAATTTCATTTTTATAAAAGTATTGTGTGGGTAAATAAAGAAACAAATTAAGTGGACTTGATTGAGGACAATACCTCCCACTTTGAATGTTGTATATTAGGTAACACCTTAAGACTATTTATCTAGGTATTTTGATATGATAAAAATTCTAAGAAAAGGGTATGGGGTAAGGGAGAAAATAGGGTAGATTAATTATCTTGATAATGATTTATAATGAGCACAGAAATGTGGTAAAGGTGGAGTCCTTTTATAGGTAAACGAAATGAAATGGTTATAGATGTAACATTTTAATTTTAAAAGTGCACATATTTCACATGGAAAGTTGATACAAAGTAAAAAATAATGGAGTGCGGGATTTGGTAAGGTAAATAATCCATCAACCATTCTTTTTCACTAATGGTTTATGTATTTTACTCTTAGATATTTCACTATTACCATTTTCAGTTTTTACCAAGATGAATAATTTTTACCAATGTTATTTAATTATAATGAATTAAAATAAAATTCTCTTTATTATATAATATGGATATATTAATTGAATATATGAAATATATTTTATTAAAACAATTTATATATATAAGAAAATTTAATTTTAACATTAGAACATGTACGCAAAAAAACATATTTTAATGGTGTATTTTAAGTGTAAATGTTATTTCAAGGAAAAAAAATTCAATGTTATTGATTTTAATGAAATTAAATTTTATATTAATCATATAAGATATATATTTTAAAAAATAAAAATTATAACTCTACCTTATAATATTATAATTACAGAAAATATGGAAAAAAAATATAAGAGTAAATTATTATTTATGATTCCAAATGTAAAAAAAATAATTTTACAAATCAAACACTGTATTTTTAAATAAATGTTTTTTTCATTATATGAATTTTTTATCAGGATTTATGTTAAAATTTTGATGTTATTCATAGTTCTTGATATATTAAAAAACACAGCAGTTTTAATAAAATAATATTTTTTCACAACACACCTTAATATTATATATTTTAGTGAAATGAAAAAATTTACCCCATGTTAAATTTTTTGGGATTAATCCCAAATAGAATTTTATTTTTTGAAATTTAAATTACTAAAATATAGATGTAAAATTTTAAATGAAATAATCACATATCACAAAAGAAATGTTTTTAAAGGAGAATAAAATTTCATTGTACTAAAAATTATTATTATTATTTATTATTGATTTATAATAATATAAGTGTTAATGTACTAGTCATATAAAAAAAATATAAATTTTTTAGTTTCATAAAATATAGAGCATAAAAAATATTTTTTGGAAAAATACATTTTTAGCTTTAGGTTGTCATATTAGTTATCTATGTAAACTACTATAATTTTATCAATTCATTTATATTAAAAATGTACTTTATTTTTTATTCATATATTTTACAAATTTGGTACATCTATTTGTACCCTCCAACTAAAATACAATATTACAACCTCTCTCTATATATTAATTATAATTTTATTTTAATAAAATGCATCCGGAATGTTTTTCTTTCAGTTTTGCATCTGAATGACATTATCAAGCATGTTAGACTTATGTAATGGAAAGTTATATAATAAAATATTTGGGAATCATAGACACTTCCCGCATGAGGTAAATTTATGCGAACCACTTCTCCTTAAGTCTATATATATTATACCCAAAAAGCCAAGAGATAGGAAAAAACTTGCTCCTAAAAAATATAATAAACAAAAATAAAATTGCATAGGAAAACAGAGTCACAGAACTGATCATGAAATTCGGGTATAAGCCACACCACAAATATCAGCCTGGACAAGGTCATTGCCAAAATCTGGCGAGACGCATGACCAAATTGATCTGACCTATAAAATTTCTCTCTTGGGCAGAGCATCAGCAAACCGATTGGCCTCATGATAAACATGCTATACTTCAAGGAAGATTACCTCCTCAAGCTCTAGATGTTCGATCCAGTCAGGAAAGATCTTCCATGGTACATTTCGGGATCACGCACGAAGAATTTGAACAGAAATAGTCTAGTCAGACTCCAACCATAATTGGTGCCAATTAAAGTGAACATCATACTTGATTGATTTAATAATGGCCCAAAAGTTCTGCTTCAATTGCAAGACCATTGCCAATAAAGTGGAAGAAGCATCCTTTCACAAATCCACAGGAAGTTTGGAAAATTCCATCACATCCAGAAGGACCCGGAGCACTAGAGGCCACTCTATCAATGTTGACCTTGACCCAACTA
Source organism: Viscum album (assembly GCA_963277665.1). Lineage (NCBI taxonomy): Eukaryota > Viridiplantae > Streptophyta > Magnoliopsida > Santalales > Viscaceae > Viscum > Viscum album. The sequence continues at coordinate 280,920,836 of OY728151.1, read as the reverse complement.
GGGATGGGCGGTATCCACCGAACCTACTTCATCATTAACGGTTTCTTGGACCTGCCATGCACACCAAGTGATCTCAAAAGCACATGATCAGCAACATCATTATTCATAGAACCTATTTGTATAAGGGAGGCAGCCCAAATTGCACGATGGATGAACACAACACCATTATGGAAGGATGGTTTAATGTTGTTGAATGCCAAATCATTCTCGCTTTCCAAATAAATGAGAAAACTATATATATTATACATGATGCATAAAATACACTATGAATCTTATTTTGAAATTCATTTCATGTTGAATCTAATGCCATATTCAATTACTCATGAACCTTTTGTTAAAATTTAGATGATTCACTTTAAAATTATTTTTCATATAAAATTATTTCATATTTTAAATATCTTCTTAGTGAAATTTATTTAAATACATCAATTAATTTTAGAGAATATTTTATATCATTCATTCAATTTACAATATTTTTTAGTGTTTTATAAATTCCATTCCATGAAAAGATGAAAATCATTTGAGGATGAAAATTATGCAATCTATAAAGTGTAAATATGATACTTGGTCAACAATAGTGTAACAAAATAAACCATTTAACCAATTTATGAGTTCCTTTAATGAATATGAAGTTGACCCAAGGAAAATAAAATTTTGCACGGTTCAAATATTGAATACAACCATGACGAGAGTAATAATAGTTGTACAAAAAAAATAAAAGTTGTAGGTGGAGTCATAAATTATAAATCATTTAAAATATCAATTTTCTTTAAGTCTAGATACCTCATTAATAATTCATCTTATTTATTGATTATCTTACTAAAAATCCTCTATGATAATGAGCACATACTATTCTAAATCCCCACAAATACATAAGTCGTTTAATCTAAAAAATATTCTATAACCGATATAAATTAATAAAACATGATTGATTTTTGTAATAAAATAGAACACACCATAAAAAAGACTACAAACTCATGAAATACTCATATTATTCCTCTGAGCAAAATCATAATTTCTAAAATAAAAAAAAATTGGCCAATTTCAAATAATCTATTAAAATAAAAAACCATCTGAAATTTTAAAAATGATGAAATTTGTATAAAAAATGTTTCTTAATCATCATTGATCCTTATCTAACCATTATACATGAAAACCCCATTGTTAAAAAGTGATTCCACCATACTCTATTGAAAAAATCCATTCCCTTGGCCAATCAAACTGAAAGTAGATGAGAATAAAATATAAGAAGAAAACTTTAAAGGAAGGGATCCGAAATAAATTCTATTAACCATGGTTATACTCTACACTATGAATTAAGCAGTCCTTGAGGGAGAATAAATATTGGAATGGGGGGCTGAGTTTGATTGAAATGGATTTGTGACCCCTACCCAATAATGTATTAAAATTATTGATATATAAATGATGGACTTTCCTAATTAAAAAAGTATATCATTGGGAAAATAAAATTATGGTGGGACATACTAGATTCCTAGTGGAACCACCATACCCCTATTTTAACTCATCAAGTTTCCATTGGGAGGGTAATTTGACCATTTTTTACTCCTTAGAAATCTATTTGTTGGCACAATTGGATTCCAGTGGTTGTTACAATAACTCATTGAACAATAGTTAATTATACCACATGATTAATCATCTCTATCATGATTTCAAAGCTATATTCATTTTTTAAAATTATCCATTTGACTTATAAAATATATCAACAATGGCATTACCATTATGTTGACTTTAAAAATTCAATCTACTATACTTTCTCTCCATATTAAATATAAATTTAAAAATTTAATTATCACATAAATCCATGGTATGTTATAAACTCTATCATACTGATTTTGATCCTTGAGATGTCAAATGACCTATCTTCGGAACAGTTCACCCTATCCTAAACACCAACCCATCAATAACACTCTACATTCTTTCACAAAACAATAATCATAATAATGATACATACCTCTAATATGCTGATCTCATAACTTCCCATGAAAAATAATAATACAATAATAATGATATAATTCACCGTACATTCCCAAATATTAATCATTAATAATAATCTAATATTATGGCCATCCTTACCATAAATTCCTACTATACAAACCCCAACTCACCTTGTGGTGCTTCAAACAATAGTATTTTTCTCTAAAAAAGTTACAATGTATGTAGTTCACTAAAATAATAACCATAAATTCATAAATTACTTCTATAGAATCCATCATAGTCAACCACATGAGAAACATTTCACAAACTAATTAGATATATTATAATAATAAGTTTAACACATGGCACACTAAGTGCCATTCAAAATTCTCAAATCAAAATCTCTCAAAAAACTTCTAAATCATAATTTTGATATAGATATTCACTAAATCCTTAAAAGAAATTTTAGTCTATATTTTAATATATATTATGTAAATATTTTATATTATGTTATCTAGAAATCCATAGAATATGGCAATACATTAGATAGGGATTTCATAAGATGAAGTATAGTGATATGACCCCATTATCATAGATAATTGTATTATATAATATGATTATATAATAAGGCCTTGATATGATGAATTTTACATGAATTGACTCACTGAGATCCCACTTGGGTTGGAAAAGTCTGAGTGTTCCACCCTATGTCTCACTCCATTACACTAGTGGTTGGATACTTACACCAAGATGTAATATGTGTGTATTTTTGGTCGTAGCCTATATCAAGTTGAAACAAAAATAAAACCCAAATACCTAATTTATATACAACACCTACCAATAGTATACATAAATTACTTTATAACACAATATATACTTGAATGTGACAATATCTATATAATAAAACACCACCCATTAGAATAAAATTTCTAAATATACAATGGATAAACCACCCAAAATGACAAACACGTGATGTGGTAAATACTCCACCATGTTGTATGAACGTCTGGGAAGTGAACACCTACAATAATAAACTCTTCCATAAAGCATAAACCATCACTATGCATCATCTTGACCCTATTTACATGATCTATATACCCAAAGGAAACACCAGACAACAAAAAATCTACAACACATGAGGGAATAAGGCACATGTAGGAGTGAGTATAAGAATACTCAAAAGACACAAAGTTAATATTAGGAGATTAGTAATAATAGGCCATTATAAAACCTAAGTTTTAGGGGGGAAATTTAATAATCCCAAAGAAATAAAGGTATTATCTAACTTAAAGAAATTATTATAAAATAATGATTCTAAACTAGTTCAATATATCTCCATGAAGGGATGTATTTCATGAGCATCAATTTATATGTAGTATAAATAAATTCAAACATGACTATAGTTGAAAATAAAACATTGTATTATATTTTTATGTCATCCAAATGTTCCCTAATTACCTAAAGTACCCACAAAATCCATATAACTCTTAACCAATATTAGTCAAACCTCTAAATTACAATGCTACACTAATCCTTATAAAGAACCCCTAACATAATATATGGTATATATTGGTCAAGGGTGATGTGGAACCTAAGGGAATAAACCCTATAAATTAATATATATAAAAATATAAATTTCTATAGTGGGAGTACCCACACCATATAACTTGTGTATTTTCGGGGGGTTACTAACTCTTCTCATATTACAGGGTACCAAAACCTCATTGTGGTCAAAAAGGCTCTAATCCCTTGACTTAATGAAGGATCTGCATCCCAAGGATGGAAATAATATTTAATTTTTTTTTATACTTTTACCTAAGAAATAATCTATATGAAGACCCATTTATTATTTTAATTATATTTCTTGGGGACATTACGAACCCCGTTCTGGAAACTAAAGTCCCTACCAACATAGCTACATCATCCTCGACAAGATAAGAAAAATATTCAACCCTAGATGATTTTAAAATAAGTCCATATATGGAAGAAACATGTCCCTTTATGATCAATGTTAAAATTTATCATAATTATCTACTCATGATTTTATTTCTAACTATCAGATAAGAAAAAATATGAAAAATACAATGAACTATGAGGTTCTTGACATTAAATTATTGAGTACACCATGTGATGGCATCGACCATAAGTTGGTTTTGTATTTCCACCTATCATTCTATTTGGTGTCGACCTAAATAGGGAGTATATAATGGGTAAAAGATTTATTTTACATTCCAACCACTCTATATATAGCATCAACAAATATTGAGAGATGCACTTATTATACATGTTATTTTTTACAACCAAAAAAAATTGTTGGATGTGTTAGATAACATGATGGCTTCCCAAATATATTATCATGTTACAAAAACTATTATACACCACAAGTGAACTACTGTTACATGATTTCTTATATTTATAGCTAAGATGAAATGAAACACACTTGTCATGGGGAATGGTTAAAAGAGAATTAGTTTTCCTAGTGCGACAGAGTGGCTTTCCTGAGTTATCTCACATGAGGAGCCGTTTAGTTTGGATCACCTACATCATCTAAATCCCAAAAGATATTTTTTTGTTGTTTTTGTTATGTAATGACAAAAATTAGAATCTTATTTTTTTACATTTCTAATGGAGTTCAATATTGAAATTTAATATAACATGCAATATAGAAAGAATGAGTGGCAAAAATAAATCTCTTGGTCTTTCATTCAGATTCATATTCAATCATTATTCTCTTTTATGGGTTTGATTTGAGTTTGATATTAAAAACATGAAATATCATATTTGAACTACTATAATTTATTAAAAAACGTTGAATATTATTGAAGGACTAATCACTCTTACTTCCACATCATACTTTAAACATGGTTGATGAAATTGTTTGGTCTAGGAGGTGTCATCTTCCAGGAACCACCTCAATTGATGTTATTTCATCCATTTATTAGATCAAATCCTATTTTATGATTATTTAACCAATGGGGAGAGGTAAAAGTAATTAAATAAAAGAATACAGATCGATGGATTTGTATTTTATTGGGGGGAAGTTATTAAATTATGGATAATTATCTAACCCTACAACTTCTATAAAGTAAACATTAAAAATTTTTTACAAACATCATGAAACACCCTTGAGCCAATCCTTAGGGTCATCATATTATTTATAAGAGTAAGAGATCTCACGGTGTAGTGGGTGGAAGATAAGAAGAAGAAATAGAATAAAATAATATAAAGAAAAAATTAAATAGAATGTGGGTGAGATAATGATAAATAAAAAAAGAATTTGGATGAGAGGTTGGGAGGGAGGGGGAGAAATAAAATAAAATAGGTGGAGGAAGAAAATTATAAATGAAATAAAACAGAATGAAAAAAATTATATAATTCATAATTACTATTAAAATAGTTATTATTGTTATTTATATTAATAAATATAATACCACTAGTTATTCGTATTTTAACAATTATAATCAAGATAATTATAATACTACTAATAATAATATTTGTAATAAAAATAAAAATTATTATTATTATTATTATTATTATTAAAAGAATGTGAAAATTAAAAGAAGAAGTAGACGAAGAAGATGAGTGGAACAAGGTTTAAGGAAGATGCATGAATTTTATTTAATTAAAATAAATTTAAAATAAAAGTTAAAATAAACATAAAATAAAATTAATATAAGAAGAAGAAAAAAAGAAGAAAGGCATGGAAAGAAGGTGTGCAGTGGCCCATGCTTTGAGAGATCATGCTCCCATGGTATCAAATTGATTTCCTTCAAGGCAAGAGGATTCCTCCTTATATATGTATTATGGAGGGGATTTTTCCTTCATTGATTACTATAATTTTAAAGGACAACAATCCCCTCAAAAGTGCCATGGGTGGTTGAATAAACCTCGTGGAATTAAGAAACATAGAGAAGTTGGATTGGCCTCCTCCATTATGGTAAAAGCAGGGTGAGACTGGCTTGGTGGAAGCATGGAAGGGGGTCTAGTGGGTTGTAGAGGTGGAGTAGGGGTGACATGGTGGCCGACTGTGATGATCGTCATCTCCTATGACCTTCCAAGTGTCCAGAGGACATGGATCATTGCCTCGGGTCATGACAGTTTGAGCATTGTGGCATTGGAGGATGGAGGTCGGTGTGATGTGAGGCAGAAGTGTCCCGACAACATAAGGAAGTGGTGTTGTGGGCAAGAAGTGGCCATGATGCTCGGGTGTAGCAGGTGTGGTGAAGTGTCACGGTGGTGGCCATGTTAGTGTGCGGCTTAGGAGGTCGGCTATTATTAGGGGAATAGTGGGGGACTCCAAGCACTATTGCGCACCTTGCGTTAGATATACTCACACAAAAATATCATCCCCACAGGCCCTATGCACAATCCTGATGCCTCCGTTTGTAGGTGGTTCAAGCAGGCACTCTTGGGGATGGTTTGGCTGGCCAACTGACCATGTGCGGGCTTCCTATGAGGCGGACCATCCTTGGTTAAAGTATTGGTTGTGTATCACATAATTTTGTGGAAAAATACCATAAAAAGAGTTAGAAAATTCAAGAATTTAAAATTATAATAAAAAAATATCCAATAAATTTCAAACGCAAAATTAAATCTTCATTTTTTCTTTTAAAATTCTTCTCAATATTTACACTTCAAATTTACATATTTAACTAAATCATTGAAATGCAATGGTCTTGGAATTGAAAGACACTTAGAAATAATCATAATTTGATAAACAATGTGTACATAAATTTACTATGTCAAATACCCCCAAACATAAACTAATCTTGTACTCAAGAATAAAATCTCAACAAGTAGTTTAGAGGGAACCAATGTTACAAATATTTTAATCTCAAATAAATAAATTTAAATGATTAGGAATTTAGAAGCATTTATTAAAAATTTAACGTAAAACATCTATTTAATTCCTCATTTTTCAATGATTTATAAAATTAATTATTGTTATTTTCCCCAATTGAAATTGGTGAAACATTATCTTCTCATTAATTCAAGTTCCTTAATTATTAATTATTAAACATATAAAATCACGATTTACCTCACATTAATCTTTTCGCACTCCCCACATGATAAAATTAATGTTAATCTCGGCTCATATCACGAGAACATGAACATTGTCAATTGGATAGTAAAATAACCACATTACCCACATTGTACTGAAAAATGTCACATAAAATAATGAGGACATATAATAAATGGTAAATTGACTATAAGGTATAATGTTGGTAGGATTTTATTATTTAAAAATTAAGGCTCATGGAGGATGTTTATCTCTTAATTATAATTCATGTTATCAAAAATAAAAGTGTAACGAAATTCTCCCATTTAATGAAGCAACCCACACTTCCCCAATAATTTTACATAATATTTCATGAATGATGAAAGCATAATGATTGTTATACACATTCATGAATTTTTCTATGATTTTATACTTTTTTTCGTTTTTCATGGAATCAATTTTCCTTTATTTCTTTTTCCAAAGATATTTATTTAATTAACCTCACATCCACCACCTATCAAAATATGATAAAAATCATGGGTCTAATTATGGTATTTTTTATTTTTTTATTTTTGGTTTCTAGAATGAAGAATAATTATGTAAATTGAATGAATCAGAAACCTATCTTTATAACCAAAATATCTCCCCAATCATTTCCCTTATAATTTATTTAATCCCTTCCACTGTGATTCCTTTACCCAAAATCATAAATTTAAAAATATCATAAAAATACTAAAATGAGGGTAGGAATGGATGAATTATCTTTGAAATGTGGATCATTACTAAAATGTTTATTCATGGTTTTGATAGTATTTAGAAGGATTGATGTAAAGGTGTTCATTTAAGGATGAGTGGTTAATTTAAAGATGACTCAATCATTTTAAATGTGTTTGGGTATTATCATTGTCTTCAAATGTTTAAATTATTTTTCCAGAAGGCGACACATCCAATATCATTAGATGAATATGATCAAAATAAAATAGTTTTTACTTGTCTAGAAATCCTCTTGGTAATGTAAATTATGATTTGGGAAAATCTTTCAAGGAATTAATCATAATTAAAAATCATTTCACTTATATTTTAGATAATTAAATTATGAAAAATTGTTAGTAAATTTCATTTACATGAATTTATAAATTCTCTAAAATTATGAATTTTTTATATATACATGATTCAATTTAGTCATCCAATTGTAAATTTTCATCATTTAATATTATTAAAATTGAAATCTAAAACATGGAATATTTGTATTTTAAATAGACTCATGCCTCTTAGATAATTAAACTAAACAAGAATTCAATTAAGGGAAAGTAATTTTACAATAATGATAAAAATATTGTTGGAAAAAAATATTCAAGGTGTTTAAAAGATAGATAGTGAAATCCATTTATCCAGAAGCATTGTGTATATCTCCCACTATTTGGGGTAGAAATATTTCATTATGAACCCATAAAATATAATTACCCAATTAAGAATAAGGATCATGTAAATTATTGTTAAAAAATATATGATGGAGTCGGGATGCATGCTAGAATACATATAAATAAATTTAAATGAAATATAAATTCCTAGAAAGAAAACAAAATGCACATGCCTTGGTATGAACTCCCAAGTCGGACCTAAATTTTTACTATGATAAGAGGGCAGTACCTGTTATTATATAAATTCATATGGTCGGTAAAGCCTATTTTATTTGAACCACCACATGATGCTTTTCCTAGCTTGTTATACATCCATCTAGGTGAGTATTCATCTATGGATTGAGTGCACCAGATCCCATACCTTCACAATTACGTAAATTTTACAAGGTGGGGGGAAAGATAAAGTATGAATCATCCTATTTCTTGATTTCTAATTATGCAACATTCTTCTCTTATAGTGGTGGATTCATATGGGCCACATGCATTTAATAAAATTGGGGAAGTAAATAGGTATATTTACTTGAATAAAATTTCAATTTTTAATAAGAAAATTTACCCCTTTAATATGAGAATCATATTTTATGATTTCCTTAGGTTTAGCTACTTGGATCATCTAGTGGAAATTCAAACCTATTTGATCATTGAATTCAAGGTACTATATGTGTTTCTAATCAGGTGTAGGTTAAGATTCTTTATTCTCTTATAAATCATGGAAAATATTGTTTGTATATAAAAAATCAAACTATAGGGAGTGATGAAAATTTTAGTTTCCATGAAATTTGAAGAGATGGAGTATGAGATAAGATCATCTCCATGGTTTGGTTTAAATTCAATAAGTTTATCAGTGGTAAGTGCCTCATGAATTATATTTTCAACGGATAGAGGAAGGTAGTTATGCTCCTCTATCATTAAATCAAATCCTACCACTCTGTAGTCTCTTCTTTCATTTATTATAGTTATTATTCATTGATGGTTTTGTGGAGATCAAGGAGTTCCTCACATTTATTAAGAAATTATTCATGTTATTATTGATCCCCCCCATGTATATAACCAAGAAATTCATCAACCTTTTCCTCCTCAGGTAAAAGAAGTGAATCATCTTTTGATTCATGTTCAGAATTAGGTTCATTTTATTCTAATGATTCTGGGATGTTTGCAGTTATAAAATTCCTTTGGCCTAGAAGATCACTAAGATTTTCATCAAGATCTTGAATATCAAATATGAGTTCTAATTTTAAACTTTCTATTGTAAATATTCTTGAGATTATTATTCAAAAGTGTTGGGAGTAAATGAGGATCACTCAGTTTGTGTCTTGGCCACATTTTGATAAAATTATGGGATGTACTTCAAGAATTTTGTGATATCTCTATAGAATCCATCAACAACTGAATTTTCAAGGGTCTCTTTGAGATACTAAAGGATGTACATGAATTCCTCCTCTTTATAAATTGGGCTTTGTCCTCTAAAATGTTAATCCCATAATGAAACACCATCTTCTATAGGCTAGGGACTTTAGGTAACAATTCCTTTACCTATGAGTAATTGCTCCATGAATATGAAAAATGACTGTTTTAAAACATCATGGATATAATTTTTATTATTTAAAATTAATTAAAATCAATATAAAATGTGAAAAAAATGGAAAAAATGAATGGATCCCAAAAAATGACACTAGTTTTGACACATGCTTGTGGTAGGGTCTATTTAAAAGAAACTTATTTTTCCTTGGACAACATAGTGGCTGACCAGGTTCATCTCACCTGAGGAACCTCTAAGTTTGGTTCATGTACTTTATCTAAATCAACCTATGTATTTTTTTCATGTAATTAAAATAGAGACAAGATTTTTGGGTTTCCAATTACTTTTCTAATGACACGAAACACAAAAATTTATACTTACATGAAAACTGGACATAATTAGTAGGGGAAATAAACAACATAGTATTGGCAACCGTTTTGGATTCAATTATTATTCTCTTATATGTGATTTATTTTAGTTTCATAATCATATAAATTAAATCTCATGTTTTAACTATATTTCTTTATTTGAACATATTACAATATTATTGAATTTAAAAGATCCCTTTATTCAACCACCTCCTTTACTGAAGGTTGTTGAACATCCTTTGTATAGAAGGATTCATCTTCTAGAACCCAGCTTAATCAATTTTAATTCATATATGGAGTATCTCAACTCCTACTGTAAGAATAATTAACCAATGGAGAGGGGACAATGATAAAATTAACGAATAGAGATAGATTGAGTTGCATGTCATTGGTTTTCAATCTTGAAATTAGGGATAGTCACCTCACCATTAATGATACTCAAATATACCACATTCTTTAAGTAAACCATATGGAAAATTCATGAGCACATTGACATCTTCCTAGGCCAAAACTCGGGGAAAGCCTCTCATTTCTTAGTGTAAGAGATCCCATGGTGGAGTGGGTGGAAGATAGGAAGAAGTAATTGAATAAAATATGATGAAGGAAAGAATTTAAAATAATTGGGGTTATAGAATAAAAAAAATAAATGAACATACAATTTGGTTGAGAGAGAGAGAGAAATAGAAATAAAATAAAATAGGATGAGGAAAAAAATATGATAATAAATAAAAAAAGGAAAAAAATTCATATAAAAAATAAATTATTGTACAACAATAATAATAATAATAATAAAATTATCATAAATAATAATACTAATAATAATAATACTACTATTAAAAATTATAATAATACTAGTTCTGCTAAATATTATAGTAATAATATTTATAAAAATAATAACACTGATAATAATAATAATTATAGTAATTATAATAACAATAACAATAATAATAATTATTATTATTTAAAAAAGAAGAAGAAAATTAAAAGGAGGTGAAGACAAAGATCGGTTGATGAAAATATAATAAATATCATTGAATTTTACATAATTGAAAGAAATTTAAATTTAAATTTAAAGTAAAAAAACTAAATTGAGTAAAATAAAATAAAAGGAAAATAATAATAATAAAGGCAAGAAAATAAGGTGTGTAGTGGCATGAGCTTGGTATATCTCAATCCCTTGGTATCGAGTGGATGACCTTCAATATAGGCGGATGTCACAATATATATACTGTAATGATGGGGATTGATCTTAATTGATACCTATAATCAATGAGATTCATAATCCCCCCAAAATACCCATGGTTGACTGAAGATACCATGTAGAATGAAGACATGCAGGGAAGTTTTCTCAGGCCCATCCTTCGTGGTGCATGCAAGGTGAGGTGGCCTCGGGGGCAGGAAGGTAGGTTGTCCAGTGGGATGAAGGGGTGGAGAAGGGGGTGAAATCTTGGATGGACATGGTAATCTTCATTTTCTCTGGCCTTCTATGAGTCTGTGTTGGGTTGTAGCTGAGTTTCGTGGTACCTCAAACACACAAAACAGAAGCAGAATAGAGCAAAACCAGAATTTAATGTGGTTCATGTGTATGACTACGTCCACGAAAGAAACAAGAGGGCATCACCGTATTTCAATATTCTCTGATTCTCGTCAGAGGATTACAAAACAATCACATAGATTACACAAAAGACACACCTTACACACACAATAGATTTTTTCCCTTAAATAGAGGAAGAATGAATGAGTTTGTCTTTGGTTGGTGGAGGGTAGCTTATCTACCGCTGAATAAATCTACCGCCACCTGCTGTAGTCCACCACCTTGAATGCCCACCGAAAGAGAACTCCACAATGCTGCTGCGGTTGATGCCGACCAAGTAAGAACCTACAGCCGCCTGAGTAGGTGCTGCCGTCAATGGAGACTCCCAAAATGGGAGTGACCCCCAAAATCTTCCCCTCATGACCAATTCAGGGAAGAATATTGACCTATAGTCTCTTAGCAGGAGCTGAAAGCATCATCAGCGAATCAAACATGCCTCTTCACACCAGATGACATGGCACTTCCCCCATCATCAATCGATCTCAGGATGAATGTGGTCTCCATCAAATTATAAAACCCTTGAGACACATTCCCAGTAAACATCATGGCATCCCCACATGATACTTTCAACACTCCACCTGCAATGGAAATCATGAGCCCTTTTCCATCGAACCTACTTAATGATATCAAGTTCCACCTCATCCTCAGAAAGAATGTCATGTCAGCCAATTTTTGAATTCCTCCATCGGGTGTCTTCAATTTCACCATCATGACTCCTCGAACCTCGCATTTTGACCCACAACCAAGTCTCACTAAGTCTCTCACCTGGTGAAAAGTATGAAATGTACCTATCGTCATACATATGTGTTCCATGCTCCCTGAATCCAAAACCCATCCGTCTTCCTTTGGATTTTGATCCAACTCATTCTTCCTCTTTAGAAATTGGCATTCCCACTTCATCTGCTCATATCTTTTGAAGTAATGACACTGCACTTCTTCCCGATCAACTCTCTCATCTGAGTGAAAACTTATCATTGTCACATAGACTTCATCATCTGTCGATAGTTCTATGGTGTTTTCATCCTACTCTTCAACATTCTTCTTCCCAGCAACATACTGTTTGCGCTCTCCACAATCACTTTTATAGTGACCTTTATTCTTGCACCAAAAACATGTGATTTCTCATGGATGATTCCCCGTGGATTTTGGCCTCCATTCATTACCACTTAACTCCCGATATCGGCTCCTCCCACATTGATAATCTCGCTTCTCCATGATTTTCTTGCCTGAATGCATCACAGGTCTTCAGAATGACTCAGAATCTTGAAGTGATGTCATCTCCTCGTCCAGCATCAATATCTCCTTCCACAGGAGTAATGCAGTCACAATCCAATCAAATGAGCTTGGTAGTGATGACAAAAGAAGAAGTGCTTTTTCCTCATCTCCAACCTTCACACCGAGCCCTAATAACTGTGTGAGGATTTTTTTGAATTTGTTGTTGTGATCCAATAAGTTAATTCCCTCATCCATGTGCAACTGGTACAATTTCTTCTTCAGGAATAATTTGTTGGTGAGAAACTTATCCATACACAACTTCTCTAACTTCTTCCATAAATCCTTCGATGATGTCTTGTCTGACACCAAGGACTTTACCTCATTTTCTTGACACAGTCAAATTGTTCTGACGACCTGCATATCAAGCTCTTCCCAATCATCGACACTAGTTGTTTTGAGTTTTTCTCCGATCAACAATCTGATCATGCCCTATTGCACCAAAATATATTTGACAGTTCTTTTCCAAAATCCGAAATTGATTTGACCATTGAACTTCTCAATCTCAAATCATTGTTGTGCTCCACAACAAGCCATCATCGTCGTCGCAAAACGCAATCACCACAGTAGATGTGAAACCCTTATGAAACCACCTGATGGAGTTTCTATTTTGAATAACTAACTGTACGGATGCGTCAGGAATGGTCAAAGTAGATGGAATAGACTCCTAAATCACCAAAATCAGACATCAATTGACCGAGATATGGTTAAAACATGTTCAATGGTTTAGATAGTTCTGTAACATGGTGTTGACGTGGCACGCCAGAGTTCTTGTCTAAATCTCACCGGAATTGACGCCAGCGGTGTGAACAATGTCGTCTTCTCTGGCATGGGTGTACTATTCACATGTGGGTTTGAACATATATTGGCTGAGCTTACTGGGATCGTTTCAACTCCATTTTCATTGCCGCTTAATTCGTTGGAATCATCTCACCATCATCATCATGAATCTGGCCTTGGAAAAAGTTTCGGACCAATTTCAATTTTCCGACCACCAGAAAATTCATCGTCGTCTCGCCGGTTCGATTCTAATAGCTCCAAATCGCCTCTGATACCACTTTTTGGGGCGCAGCGGAGTTGCATGGTTCCTCAAACACACAAAACAGAAGCCGAATAAAGAAACACATAAATTTAATGTGGTTCTGCAGTATGCCTACATCTATAGGAGAAACATGAGTGCTTCACTATATTTCTATCTTCTCCAAATCTCAATGGAGGATTGCAACAAAATCACATAGATTACAAAAAATACAACCCTTTGACACACATTATATTTATCTCTTTAGATAGAGGAATAATAAATGATTTTTTCCTTGGTTAGTGGAGGGTAGCTTATCTACCGCTGAAGAAATATCCCACTGCCTGCAGTAGTCCACTACCTTGACTGCCCTCCAAAAGAGAACTCCACCATGCTTCTATGGGTTTTTATGACCAAGGAAAATCCTAAAACCACCTGAGTAGGTTCTCCCATCAAAGGAGACTCCCCAAATAGGAGTGACCCCCCCCCCAGTCTGGAGGAGGCAAGGATCATTAAATGGGATTGTGATAGGTTGACCACATCGCCATGAGAGAAAGAATGCTGGTGTAGTGCCATGTTGATGTGTCATAGAGATGCGAGTTGTAGGTGTGGTGTACGAGTAATTTTAGTGACCCTTGGGTGTCTCCGGTGATGTGTGGTGGAACAGTGAGGCCACAGTAGCATGGGACAATGGTGGTTAGTTTTCAGAAGTGGAATGGGGCCAGCCTCCCCTTTTCATCCTGGTTTCACTATGCCTGAAGGAACTCGAATGGGCCATCGGGGCCCGATAGGGGTAGCAATGGTGTATTCTGGTGCAGTAGTGGTGGCCTGGTGGTGAAGATAGAGGCTGAAATGATGGAGGGTTGTGATCAATATCGGTGAGTGGATGAAGTGAAGTAGAATGTAGTGGGCGCTAAATGTCTTGGTGAGGTTGTTATGGAGTTTGATGATTCCCACATCCCCCATCTAAATTATGGGATCCAGAGAGAGGATTTATAGGTCACCTAATATCTTGATCCCGAAAATAAAATTTAATGGATCCATAGGAATACTACCATTGTTTGTGGCCTCCCCTGCATATTGCAGAACCATCCTACATCCTCTATACATAGTCAAAATGTGCACTAATTCTCACCTTACGGTACCTATGCCGGCTAAAACGTTTCATACTTGTTGGCCCCATGCATGATCCAGATGCTCCAGTTCGTATCTAGTTCACGATGACCCACCCTAGGCAGGTTTGGCCAATTGTCCCACCTTGTGTTTCCTGACTAAGAGGTGGACTGGCTTTGGTTGAATGCGATCTTAGACCTGACCCATTTTTTGAACAAAGACCATCAATAGAGTTAGAAAAATTCATTATAGTAAAAATGTAATAAAAAATTTTAAAATAAATTTCGAACACAAAATTCAACCTTCATTAATTATTTTAAACCATTTATCAATCATTCTATTAAAAATTAAAAAATTTATTTAAAACATATAAATAAATGGGTATAATAATGGAAAAACACTTAGAATCATTAGAATTTGATTAAATTAGTGAACATAATTTTACTCTATCATGAAGACATAACCATTATGGAATCTAACATATATAGTTTATGGCCCAAATAAATCATGTCGCATAGTCAAGAAAACATTCCAAACTCATATTCTTCATTGGAATGTGTTTCAAAAATAGGTCCCTATGATTCAAGACTCTGAGTTCACAATTTTCCACCATTAATTATATTTGTTGATTCCAAAATCAAGGAAAAGAAGGAACAAAGGGAAATTATTAGGGGATGCCTCGCGAACACCGCACGCGGAGCCCCTATAGCCCCGTGGCCAGCACATAGCTCTCCCTTTGCGAACCCGCCATGGAGAAAGGATGTGGGACGATCCGTGAACCAATTAGACATTCACGAACCCGCCGTGGAGAAATGAGGTGGGATGCCCTGTGAACTGATTTGACATTCGTGAACCCAACGTAGAGAAAGGAAGCAGGATGCTCCGTGAACGCCTTTGATGTTCACAAACATGTCGTGGAGAAAGCTCCGTCTTTGCACCGAGAAAGCTCTGCTTCGCGGAACCCCTTGACTATAAATATTAGGTTTCCCTCAATCCTAAAGGATGCATCCTCCTTCCTTTCTCCTTCTATGCTCCCACATCACGAAGCAATTTCTGCTCTGCAAACCATGAGCTTCTCAAGGTACTTTTTCATCGTGAAGTGCCTTCTACATTGCCTCGATTCCTCCCCTCTTAAATGAGGGATTCCCTTCGCGGAGCCCATGGGCCTCCATGAAGGAAAGTGATCCCCAAGGGGACTCAAGCCACCGTATAACATTTATTCTTCCCGAATTACCCTTCACACACACGTGACATGCAGGCTAAGGCATGGTCACTATGCTTCACGAATGACATTTCATCACAATGTTATGCTTCACAAGACACCCTTTCTGTGTGAGGAATTGCTCCATGAATTCCTTTAACCTTCATGAATCCCATTCCATATTCACGTATTACCTATACCTAGTCTAGACAACTTCACTTCGTGAAGAACATCCCTTCACGAATCCCCTCTACTTCCTGGAGCACCCAAGCTTCACACGGCATCTACCTATGAACCCCTTTGCTCACCAAATCCATTTCTCATGCGGCCCTTCAGGTTTCCCTGAAGCAATTTCAAGGTCCCTTGGGCGATGCATTCCATTGCGTTGCTTTGCCTTATGTTTTTTCTCATAGGCATGCTAACGTCAATTGCTTCTTCACATAGCCACACTAACATGAACCCCCAATGGATCACTCTATAACACCTCATCTAAACAGCATTTTTGATGCCTTCCTTCCATCAAGGGTGGGAGGGTATTAGTTATGTAAATCCTAGGGGTGCAGAGAAAACCCATCTTGTTCGAGCTGCAGGATGTTAAAATGCCAAACACCATCGTCAACAGTACATGACGTTATACTGTGACCACGCCTCGTTTGTCAGACGTGTGGTTCCCCCACCATGGACATACGACATGCCCTCTTATCTCCATAAGATTGATATCATTCCTCACATGAATTGACATCCTCTTTATTGGAGTGCTGTTTGTGTGTGGGAAAAAGGGCAACTACCCTGGTGTAAGCCCCTAGATTTTCTTACAGGTGGTAGCATCCCTACTCATCCTCTCTTTCTGGGTGCCAAGTCTCTCTCCCTCTGGGCTTTGTCACCACGCAGACCTCCACCCTGGAGTAAGTCCTAGTCTCCATCACCTTGGTTTGTGAACTATGTGTAAGCCCTTATTTCCTCTTTCGGCTGCTAAGCACGCATAATCCTACATTCCACATCCCACGGATGCACCATTCGTGACGTGATCATCAGGTCATTGCTACCTCTTGTTTCTTACACTGAGCCTAACTCACATGGAAATAGAGAATGAACCGACCATGAAATCCTCTCAAGGCCACCTTAGAATGTAAGCCCAAACTCCTCTCATGAACTCTGTGGTCTTTGATCCTTTCTAATGCAGGGAATGTAGGAAGCCTCTCTGAGGTTCAAGCCCAACAACCATTGGTCCTGACTCCCTTCACATCGGTTCACCACAAACCACCTGAAATATGTGGTCTTTGATCCTTACCAAGGCAAGGTATGTAGGAAGCCTCCATGAGGTTCAATCCCAAAAACCATTGGTTTTGACTCCCTCCACATCGGTTCACCACAAACCGCTTGAACTACATAGTCTTTGATCCTTGCCAAGGCAAGGTATGTTGGAAGCCTCCATGAGCTTCAAGCCGAATAACAATTGGTTCTGACACCCTTCACGTTGGTTCACCACCAAACCACCTAAACTAGGTGGTCTTTGATCCTTTCCAAGGAATGGTATGTAAGAAGCCTCTCTGAGGTTCTAGCCCTACAACCATTGGTCCCGACTCCCATCACACTGGATGACCACAAATCTCCTAAACATTTGGGACTTTGATTCTTTCCAAGGAAATGTATATAGGAAGCCTCCCTGAGGTTCATGCCCACCATCCATTAGTCTCGACCATCTTCACGTCAGTTCTTAGACCTCTCTTTAACTATGTGGGATTTCATCCTTGTCTCCTAGATAAGGTACGTAAGAATACTCCCTGAGGTTCTACCCCATCCAGTGGTAATGTAACACCCCAGGTAAATAAAGAATATTACATTTTCATAATTATCCCTATTTGTGAATAAAATGTTAATATTAATTTAAAGGGAACACTATGCTCGATGTCTTACCCAATATGCAACAATGACTTCCTTTGAAATCTTACGTTGCACTCTAATAATAAAATAATTTTATTTTAAATGGTAGTTAACACCTATCCGTTGTAATTACGGAAATGAACAGAACTAACTAAAAAATGATTATATATGTGTTTCAAATATTTTTATTTTTTACAATAAATGTTAGAGGATTAAAAATGAGAATGAATCCAATTTTAAGCGTAAACATTCTAATATTCTTTAAAAGGTCGATTAACTGCTTTTTGATGGCGAACCCCATTTACATCCCCTTTTTGAAAATTTTATGTATTATATTTGAAAAAATAAAATTCTTATTTAGAATCGGGACATCAAAATTTACTTTGTGTAAATTATTGGTATTTTTCTGATAAAGTTAATTTTTTAATGAACAGTGAAAAATGTTGTATTTTAATTCAAAACCTCTTTTTAATATAATTTATTTATATGATTATATTATCTTTTGAATTGGTTTTAAAGTTAAATTATAATATATTTTTACCATTTAATCCAATAGTTTTCATTGGAATTAATTTCACTTTGAAATTGGACTTAAACTAGTGTCAATCTTTTTGTTTCTTAAAAACACGCTATTTGTTTTGACAACGTGAATTAATTATTAAATTAATTAATGCAACTTATATGTTTTTAATTTTGTAAAATAGACATTATTTTTTAAATTGGAATATCAAATATAGCTTAGGGTTAATTTTTGGTGTTTTTCTAAAAAACATCAATTTTTGATGAATAGTGAAACCACTAAGTGGTAGTTAAAAAACTGATTTTTAATTTAAATGAAACTTTACCACTTCTGTGATTTTAATTTCAGAAATCCGACATACATGGTTGTAATTAGGATGTAAAATGTTGTTCAATTGGATTAAAATAATTTATTGGTGAATAGTAACTTTTAAGTTTTATTAATCGTGATTAAATTTAATTAATTTAATTTAAGGTAAAGATAATGTTATACTAATTTGAAATGACCTTGACACATGTCCTAACCTTATTTTCCGAGTCATGGACGACCAATACAATCCATGGGTCAACATGGGGACCCCATGGAGCCACTTTGGTTGGAAAATGACATTAATACCTTTTTATTTAAAGTTAAAATTAAAATGTCACAAACAAGTGTTGTTTTACTAAAAAACTTTTACATGGGGTTATACAAGTCATATTTCTGACTATAAATATTCAATAGAAAGATAAATATATTTCCTACATCATGATGATTTTCTAATAATTTTTAGACATTAAATAAATTTAATTAGTTTTGACACCAGGATGATGCACCGATTACCTCATTATTTAACGATTTGAATAAAATGAAAAGATAATGTAAAATCTAAGGCCTAAACTTTTCAAAAACCTATTGGATGTGTGTATTTAAAACTATTATCACCTTAGCCTCGAAATATATAATTTTGGGACCTTTAAAATCCGAAAATAAGTTTATAATAATGTTACTTTTGAAGACTTTCCAAGAGTGTCCCTCCTCCCCTCTTATTAAAGGCCCCCACCTCTACCACCTAACCCACACCTATCAAGCCTTTGGATCGGCCAATACCTGACAATTTTGTCTCTCCACATACCTCTCTTACTCTTATAAGCCTCAAAATGGGCAGAAGGCTTTTCAAGGAAGCCTTTGAGCTCAAATTAAAAAGAGTTACCTGATTTAAAGGTAAAGTCTTCCCTAGTGTTCTTTTGTTTTATTTTGCCTCTCCAACCACTTAAACTTTTTTATTCCTTTCTTTTGTTACAAAACATGTATCTGAAATATACTTGGATGTTGTTATAAGAATTATTCTAGCTAAACTTACACACACATCCATCTAATGGTTAAAGAAAATACCATTTCTGTGGATGGCGAATTACTGCCTCACAAAACGATGATTTTCAATATTCTTTTAACTCCTTTAAAGGTGGCCATTATGATGTCACTGTATTTTATATATGATATATATTTTATTTATTTTTTCTTTATTCTTATGTATTTTATATTTAAAACAAACCTTTATTCTTTTCATGTTATGAAAATGCGATAATTTCATATGAGAAGGTGTGGACTACCACCCCCTCAAGTGATGTGACTCGTTCATGCAATACATGGAATTTATAGAGAATGAAATTAATGAACATATGTGACCTATATAACATATATAATATACTGGAATTATTATTTATTTTTAATTCCATTAATATGACAAAAAAATGAAAGTAGCGTTCATGCGTATGTACAGCCTACCGTCTCCATGAATGGTGCTTTTCATTTTTTATCTCCAAATGTTATGGAATAGTATAAAATGAATATTTACTGGATATATATGTTGTTTAAATAATTAATAATATTCTGGATATGATGTACATATAACTACATGGAAAATAAGTTTCAAATAAGTTCATTTTTTGACTCATGTACCAAACATCGACAAAAACCTCTAATATGAACTCACATTATTAACCAATTATTATAACATTATAATATCTGATATGAACTGAATAATAATATTTAAATGAGTTATTTATGCAATTATAAATTGACCAAAGTTTATTATTCAGTAATATAAATAAACAAACAAGACAAGTCGGACATGAGGTAAGGGATCCTACCTATCTCTTTCTTTTTAAGTACTCTATTTTATGTCTTTTCTTTTGAGATCCTCTTTCTTATGTTGGGGGATGGTATTTTATATTCCTATTACTGTACTTTATATGTTCATATGATGAGATACAATATTTTATTTCATCAATCAATTTTTTTTGGAAGTTTTAAGTGGTGTCGATAGGCTGCCGAGTTTTCATAAGGGGTTTTTCATCTCACTTTTATTCCCGTGAGATTTATGCTACATTTGCCACCATTTCCTTTCAGTGGTATATGTACTGCCCATTATTATACTATTTGTGTAATATTATTTTTTTTCTGAGTATTTACGTCAATGTTGTATAGTCCTTTCATGGGGTGTACATTTCGAAAGATACCCAAATCATTTAGGGAACCTTTCACCCTCTTTTTAAAAGAATTATTTTTTTATGTCTTTTAATTAACATCTTTTTATGTTGGGATATGTTATTCTATATCCTTATTGATGTAAATTTCATGTCCATTTGATGAGATACCATTTTCTCTCTCATAAACTAATTTTATGAATTTTAAAGTGACGTCGTTAGGCTGTCGAATTTTACGAAGGGAACTTCTTAAACCAATTTTGATTTCTTTGGGTTCAACATGTAGTTATTTAATATTTCATCCATTGAATGTAGAGACCCGAAGCATAAAATACATGGGTATTACATTACATTTGCGGAATACTTAGTACATAACAAAAAACACACACACAAGGATCGTAATAGTTTAGTGTCTTTGGAAACTCGGAATATAATCTTATAATCGTGGTGAAAGATCTTCAAAATCTTCCATAAAGATCATCCTTTTTTTTACATAAAACCTTTCTTTATATCCTGGGGAAAAGAAAACATAAAAGGGTGAGCTCAAATTCTCAGTAAGGGTAAACAAAAGAAATATCAATCACATCATATACATAAGCACATAACTTTTGGAAATCTTAACCTGCAAAAGAGATTATAATTTCATAACATGGGGTAAATCATGGCAGTGAAATGTAATCACAATAATCATAACTTAAAACATTAAACTTTGTGGCATTCACACATAATCATAAAGAATCATTTCTTGTTAGTCAAGACTCATTGCCAAGACTATCTTAGTGGACAAAGTCCCTTTCTGAATCGAGTAACCCTCGTTTCAGTCCTGTTTCACTGAACCGGTATAACCTACCGTTCCAGCCCTGTCTATCTCATGAGATATAAAATCTTTACCCAATGCATTGGAGGGAGATATAGGTCCCACCCATCTCATAATGATACCATTCTTATGTGTGCCACAAAATCATAAACCATACATCATTTCATAACCCATGTAATAAAAATGGGATTCTTAAACAACATGACATCATAAAACAATTCATATAAGATAAAGGAATTCATAAAAATAATTCCATCACAACATAATCATATCAATGTAATAATAGGGATAAAAACATAACCCTATATTATCTTAGATGGAAAATAATTTTGATAAAACACTTGAAATAAATTCTTGAGGAAAATATCCTTTCTTCTTCAAAAACACTTTTCCTTTCTTAATATGTCATAAAATTATAAACTAAAAGAAGTTGATTAATAATAAACTTGAAAACTTTTAAAGGAAGATTCTTGGAAATAATGTTTTAAAAATCCATTCATGCCGTATAAGTTAAAAAAACATTCTTCTCGTTCTTTTGTCGGAAAAGTCAAAATGTACCTTGTACGAAAAACGACAAATGATTCCTTTCATACATATTATTAAAAACTCACCGAAGGGTAAAAATGGATTTAAAAAATTGTAGGTGGATGGAAATAATATTACATATTGATGAAACATGGATGTGGATGATAAAATACACCCCGGTAAATACTTACGAATAAACAATCTCGGATAAAAATGAGATTGTGATATTTCCCTTACCTTAGGTATGACTTGCTTTGTAAGTGTCCGAACCTCCTGTATAATGATTTAAATAGTGTTGTTGACTTATTCCAGAATCATAAATATTGATATGATATCATATATGGTCATATTCTTATCTTCTTGTTTGTAATATTTCATTGTTACTTGTTACTCGGGTCTTTATTGCCTTTTGTTCTTATGCGTGTTTTGCCGAATAAATTCTTATTCTTCTTTTAAGTTTATAGATACCTTATATACAGAATGGTATTAGTGTAACATATATCATATTTATTCATTCAATTCATTTATATAATTACTATGTAATGATGATCATGTAGAACGAGTCGCATCACATCGTGGAGACGGTATTCCGTACGTACGCACGAGTGATGATATCGTTCCTATGATCGTGGAATTGTATTGGAGTAAATATATATTATTTCAGTATCAATATTAATTTATAATAATCATAAATAGTTACTCATTACACCATTATACCCATCCTTGTAAGGTGGTGGTGGAAAATAGATTACACCACGGCGTGGAGATAGTATTCCGTACGTACGCACGCGCGGTGATTTCATTTTTCCGTAGGATGGATATAAGGTGAATTAGGGTTGTTTCATATTTATAATAACATATCATTATGTATGTAATACTTATGTCATTACTTTATCATGAAACAACTAAAGAAGAAGATGTTGAAGAAGAAAGAAATTGAAAAGATCGGTAACAGATATTACCTCTTCTTTGGAACGCCTCTTTGAATCCTCCACTTAGGGAACTATGATTGGTCTTTGAAGAAGACCAGGACCTCTAGGATTATTCTAGGTAAGTGGATAGGAGAAAATGTCAGGGGTTGGCCGAGCTTGAGTGCTCAAATTTGTGTGAGGAGGAGGGGGAGGAGGTGTCCTTCTATAAGGGAGGAGAGGGGCACCTTAGGAATACCTCAAAATATTATTTTATATTAATGTCAAAATCGGTTTATAATGGTTCCAAAGGTTCTTATTTCGAAGCTAAAGTGGGTATGGGTCGAAATCCTATCAACCAATATGATTTAGACAAGTTTAGGGTATTATTTTAACCGTATCAATTAGATTTAACCCTAAGTTAAATAATTTAACTTTTACCGTGTCTTTTTGTTTTCTTTCACTATATGGTTAATACACTTACTATAACATGCCAAACGAACCCCAAATTTTTTATTATTAATATATATATATCCTTATCTAATTCATTTTGCCGAACCTTAGATTTTTTAGGAATAAAATAACAATTAATAATATAATATTTGATTTAAAAACTATTTAGTGTCAATTTTGACACTATTTGATATATGATTTTTGTGAAAGTCATAACAGAATTATATGTTCGTACCAAGTTGATTAAATCAACACTAATATATTATAGTAACCTATAAAATTAGTGTAAGTCATAAAAAGTCTCAAATTAAATTTATTTGGGCATTTATAACATCAATTCTGTCAATATTTCATTAATAAGACAATTACTGCATCATCTTTCTCTCATAATAAATAATAATTATTTAATCCCTAAAAATTCTAAATAAATGCCTATGATGTAGATAATTGTATTAGATTTCTGGAGAATATTCATGTTCGATGTTTCATGAAGTTTATCACTAGATTAAAATTATTATAATTATAAGATTTAAGAAAGTGACATGTTATCACATTCTTTGGTTTTAATAATAATTAAATTATTTTCATTGACAAAATTTAATTAAATTAATATAATCCGACCCTTATGTGATATGGGTCGTTTTTTAGTCATCCAATAGAATTTTGACATTTGTTAGGGTAATTTTAAAATATTATATTTACCCTTAATTACCCGATTTACCTTTAACTATGGTAAATAAAATTTACCGTAGTTACTATTCATAATTCCAAAAAATAAAAAGTATCCTATTAAAATAATTTGGACCCACTGATTCCAAATATGGAATCCATTTTTTAAAATTCAAAACACAGAAGTTGCAGAAATTAAATTAAAATTAATCCTGTTGTCGAATAAAAACGGGTTTTTGTTTAAAACATTGCAAAAGATTGAATTGATTTAACTTACGAATTCAAGGTAAAATCAATGCTAATGACATAAATTATATTAAATGGTAAAAATATATTCTATTTATACTTTAAAACCATTCAATATTATAATTTAACCACATAAGATATTACGATGAGAAAAGTTGTTTTTAATTAAAATATAGCGTGTTTTTACTATTCATTAAAATGTGAAATTTACCAGAATAATATGAAAATTTTATCCAAAGTAAATTTTTATTTCTTGATTCCAAAGAAAAATTTTATTTTGTCAAATTGAATTTATAAACATGTCAAAAACCATATTTAATGTGGGTGCGCCATCAAAACGCGGCAAAACTGTATTTTTTGAAAAATACTTATTTTACCCGAAAAATTTATTTTGTTCTTATACCATGTTCTAGAAATGTGTAAGATGAATAATAATGTTATAAAATTCAAAATTTAGTTAATACTATTCATAACGGCTAGTTCATGACAATATTATAATAATATAACATTGTTTATTAAAACCCGGTATTGCGTACAACACACGCTATCGAGGAAGGTCGTGATTGCGTGTAATGCAAGCCAAGTCAGGGTTGCGTGTTGTGAAAGAATCCTTCATTGTTTCGTATAACAGAATCCAACCATATTTCATTTATACATTTAATATATATATATATATACTCAATGTTGCGTAGAATAACTATTATCAAAATTGTGTGTAACACGGTCCAAGAATAGTGTTGCGTATACTGCAAGCTAATACGGTGTTGTGTATAGCGCAAGGTAATCTTTGTGTAGAATACAACAAAAGAAATTAATAAAATTAAAATATTTTTCATAAAATCTTGGGGTGTTAAATTCTACCCCCCTTAAAATGAATTTCGCCCTCGAAATTCGTCGGGGTTATAAATGGTTTACTATTTGAAAGTTTCTTTGATAGAAACCCACATCGTAAAAAGGAATACCAAAACTTATCTTTAAATACAAAAGTATGAAACATAACGGTTACCCAAATAAACTAATCACTGGGTTTCCACATAGGTGAAAATATGGATATGGAAGAGAAATCTAACCATCATGTTCTGATGGAGAGTGGTAGAGAACATGGCTATGGAAAAGCTAGCAATCACAAAGCCATAAATTTGTGATGATCTAGGGTATCATCTGATTGATAGGATATAAGGGCACTAGGACAACATTTTTGGTTTTCAAGATCATTTCCCTAAAGTTGAAAATTTGAATTAGAATAAATACTTACTTTATTTTGGTACAATCTCACTGTTGTTCGTGCCTTGAACAATTTCCACTTCATCTCTTAAATAAATGAAGTTCAATTTGTTATTCGTGAAGTGTTAGCAGATCTTGTGATAGAATGACGGGTCATTCCATCTGTCTCAAACAAAATGTTAGCAAAAATTATGTACATAAGTCGATCTATAGTGAGATTAATCATATATTGTTCCTAAAATGGACTTATACTTCATATATCATACTGCTTAATATAATAAAACTAGTTTCTACTAAACAGGGACTTCCTGTAGGCCAGTGGTAGGCGATAAAATCCAGTCGCACTTCGGTTGTAGGTTCGATTCCTACAGCCTTGTCCGACGCGATGGGCTGTCGCCCGTCCTGCAGGTTGTCCTTTTTCTAAAACTACATTACTATAACATCCCCTCAATAATATCGAATAAAAAAAACTTCTATCCATAAACAATACTCACTTATATCCAACATAATCCATTTCAATCTTTAGGCTTATCCATAATACTGCAGTCCACTCTCATAACATACTGAAAACGATTACCAGAGATTTAATACCATCGTTGATCCCCATATATCATAAGATATGTTTTGTTGGTCTCATTCCAAACATTCAAAGTCCTTAATCATGTATTCTCTTGAATACCTTAGTGAAAACATGAATGCAGTTTAAAGTTAACACTTTCCACATACCAAAATCCTCAAAATTCTATATACTCAAACCATGATATCACTTAGTCCTTATATCAATCATGAGATCATGAATACTACTAAACATTTCATTTTCTCTTTTTCCCGTCATTATGCTCATATCATCTTATTTCCAAAAAATATCTCAATCACTTTGAATACCACATCAATAAATATTGCAATACTCAATGATACAACATTATTTTGGAATCCCATTACATAAACACTTAATCATTCCACCACATCGTTGTCATATTCAACATTTCCAATAGTGATCGCATGTGACTTCCCTTTGTCCTTTGCCTACACTGGTTTCTCATGTTGATCATCACTAACCCTTGGATTAGGGCATTTATTATCATAATGCCCCATTTCCTTGCACTTGAAGCATTGAAGTGTTGGTGGTGCGTTCTCTGCAGTGTTTGCTTTATTCACATCATTAGAAACCCTTTTTCCATTACTTCGACACTCAGCTGCTCGATGACCTTCTTTTCCACACTTAAAACATTTTCTAGTCCATTTAAGACAATCTCCACCATGCTTCTTTCCACACTCTGTGCATAAGGAAACATTCATCTTCTTTTCACCAGTATTCTGAGATTTCTCCTTGAACTCCATCTTTTGTTTCTTGTCAAAACCATGAGATGGATATGTAACACCAACTTCCATTTCTACCTTGATAGCACAACACACAATTTCTTCATAGCTACTGAAGTCTCCTATAGCTAATGCCCTTCGAAGTCTTGGTTTTAATCCACTGAAAAATCGATCAACTTTACTTTCAGGTTGGATGATAATGCCAGATTAATACCTTGCAAGTCTTGTAAAATTCGCTTCGTATATACCAACAGATTCATCATCCTTTTGCTTTAGTTCAAGAAACTCCTTCTCCATCTTTGTTCGAAGAATACAGGGGAAGTACTTACTGAAAAATAAGTTCTTGAACTTGTCCCATTCCATGGACTCAATTTCATCCCTTTGCCTCGTATTCTTAATAAGATTCCACCATTGATCAGCATCACCTTCCAAACGATACACTGCTAAGATGACTTTATCATGTTCAAAACATTGAAGAACTAAAAATATCTTTTCAGTGGTACTGATCCATTGTTCAGCAACAAGTGGATCAGAAGACCCACTGAAAGAAGGTGGACGTTGCCTCATGAAGGACTCAATAGAATATTGTTCCCTTCTCTGCTCATTTGGAAGTCCAGAATGATTCATAGCTTGTGTAAGTATAGCAATAAGATTTTGCACTCCATCTCCCATAACATTTGTTTGTTCAGGAGGACAATCATTGCATTGTCCATTGCATTGATCAACACGGTTCCTTTGGGTTCCAGCCATCATCTAAAACCCAAAAAGAATAGTGTGAGAGGCAAAAATCATTCTAGGGAATACAACATAATAAAGGGGGAGTACCTTCAATATCTAACATCTTAGGTTTAATTCTATGATCGTTAGCGTAATTCTAGTACTATAACCTATACGTATACTTAACCTTAGAGACATCCCTAGACACACCTTAGAAATATATCTAGGGATCTCACTAAAGTTCTTGCATCGTAGTTTCCAAATGTTGACTAAACCTTTCCTCTGATACCAACTGTAGAGACCCGAAGCTTAACGTACATGGGTTTTACATTACATTTGCGGAATACTTAGTACATAACAAAAAACACACACACAAGGATCGTAATAGTTTAGTGTCTTTGGAAACTCGGAATATAATCTTCTAATCGTGGTGAAAGATCTTCAAAATCTCCCATAAAGATCTTCCTTTTTTTTACCTAAAACCTTTCTTTATATCCTGGGGAAAATAAAACATAAAAGGGTGAGCTCAAATGCTCAGTAAGGGTAAACAAAAGAAATATCAATCACATCATATACATAAGCACATAACTTTTGGAAATCTTAACCTGCAAAAGAGATTAGGAAATATACTGTGATGGGTATTCCAAACGTAACCATGAGGGTTACTCCCTACATAAGAATGTTATGAATGCCTCAAGTTAACTTTATGTCTTATGATTTATATGATTTATTCTTAAATCTTATGATTTCATGAGGTATGTTAATGTGATTATGTTTTATGGGTAATGTATGATTTCATTGATTCTTATTTATACATGGAATAATGTTTTCTTTCTATATTGTTGTAACCCTTACTGAGCTTTTTATGCTCATCCCATGTTTTTTTGAAATGTTTTTCAGAGGACATAAAGTTTAATAGGGTCAAGGATGGGATCAAGGAAATGTCAGGCTATCTAAAACAAAGAACTAGACATGACTCCTTTGTTCAAGATTTTTTAATTTGTGAAAAAATGGAAGCTGGGTAGATGTGTCTACTTTGTAATCTTTGAGATGTAATAGTTATGTTCTAATTCTCTAAAACTATAAAGCTGAAAAGATCCTCAATGTTAATTATTAATTTCATTCCATAATAAGTAATGTTTAAGGTCGAGTCCTTATAGTTGGTATCAGAGGTCGGTTTAGATATCTTTAGATGTTAGGGTATTCTTTAAGCATAAGTGACATTACCATAATGTCTAGGATTTCAGAAAGAGTCATAGTTTTTAGATAAAGTGAATGACTAAGTATATATTAGTGTTTATCTTCCACTTTAGTACAGGATGATTTTGTTGATATACTCACACTGACCTTTTTGGTTTTAGTAATTGAATGATCTAGCAGGCACCAAAGTGACAATGGGTTTGAAGGAAACTGTGGTGGTTCTTTTATTAAGAGACTGGATGAAATTGGGGATTTAATGAGAAATCTCGTGGTTATTCTAAACCAACTATCAGGAGTCATGATCAACCCCTTGAACCTTTGTGAGTTCTCTAATTCCTTTTTTATGAGATAACCAACTCGATGTGGAATTTAATGTGATAATTATAAAGGTAACCATTAGGGTTTATATGATCCTTACATTTGAGGTAATTACAGGTTACTATATGTTATGATGGAAGATGAAAGGAATGAGGTAGAATCGAGGTTAAATTATGTTATGGTTATTTTTGAAGATTTTATCTCTTATTGGGGAATGTTTTAAGAGTTATATAGTTTTGGAAAAAGGACAACACACATACCGTGTGATAACCCGTCGCGTTGGACAAAGCTACGGGAATCGAACCCACAACCAAAGTGCAACTGGTATTTATCGCCTACCACTGGACTACGTGAAGTCCCTGGTTAGTTTGAATATTTCTTTTTAGTTAGATGATTTTATGAATTAAGAGTATGTTGATTTTGGGTTAGCTATTGAAATTATTAACCTATCATGGAGAATATGTGACTAGGTTAATTACTTTTCAATATGAGACTTTAAAAGCAACTGATGTTATTGGGAGATAAGTGTTAATTTATACCATGGAAGACTATGTGATTAAATCCTGAAAATATTTGGGATTCAATCTTAGTTTGGTTTACTAAGAAGAATTTTATGGACAACTTTTTATTGAATGGTCTTTGTTGAACTTTGGATAATGTTTGACAAATTTTGGAGATTAATATTAGTGTTTTTTTAAAAAGGATTATACATTTTGGGGATTATCTGATCTTGTTCTAACAATTTTGGTTTTGTTTAATGTCTAAAGACATGGGAAATATATAGTTCTCTTTTGTGGATTAGGTTATTCTCTAGAATATGATTATAATACTTTTAATCTGAACAAGTCTTCCTAAAAACTCATCATTTGGGGAAAGTATGAGTTTGTGTAAGAAATCTGGTAAAAGTTGAAAGTCAACATGACAAGTACGTATGATTCCTTAAGATCAAAAATAAATTCCTCAATGAAAAGTAACTTAAAACAAAAAATTTGTCTATTAACTTTTCCTACTAGGGAATCGAATACCGTTTAACCCACCACAAGTTTGTCATTTTCTTGGGGTTAACTTTCTCCTAAACATGTTTTCTATCACTCTCCCTCAGAACATGACCCTATGCTTTTTCATCCATATCCATGTTTTCATACAAGGAATACTAGTATGGGTTAACTCGGGTGACCTCTGTACTTCTCTTTATTTCTTTTAAATTGAGTGTTTTACAGACTCTTGTTCTGATGTGAGACTTTCAATGATGTTTCCGAGCCCAATTTTAAAATTGTGAGGACACAATTCCTAAAAGTGGGGAAGGATGTAACACCTCAGGTAAATAAAGAATATGACATTTTTATATTTATCCCTATTTGTGAATAAAATGTTAATATTAATTTAAAGGGAACACTATGCTCGATGGCTTACCCAATAAGCAAAAATGAGTTCCTTTGAAATCTTACGTTGCACTCTAATAATAAAATAATTTTATTTTAAATGGTAGTTAACACCTGGTCGTTGTAATGACAGAAATGAACAGAAATAAATAAAAATGATTATATATGTTTGTAAAAAAAATTATTTTTTTACAATAAATTCTAGAGTTTTAAAAATGCGAATGAATCCAATTTTAAGCATAAACATTCTAATATTTTTTAAAAAGTCGATTAACCACCTTTTGAGGGAGAACCTCTTTTAAATCCACTTTTTGAAAATTTTATGTGTTATATTTGACAAAATAAAATTCTTCTTTAGAATCGGGACATCAAAATTTACTTTGTGTAAATTTTTGGTATTTTTCTGCAAAGTTCATTTTTAATGAATAGTGAAAAATATTGTATTTTAATTCAAAACCTCTTTTTAATCTAATTTATTTATATGAATATATTATCTTTTTAATTGGTTTTAAAGTGAAATTAGAATATATTTTTACCATTTAATCCAATAGTGGTCATTGTAAATAATTTAACTTTGAAATTGGACATAAACTAGTGTCAATCTTTTAATAGATATTGTTTCTTAAAAACACTCAATTTATTTTGACAGCAGTAATTAATTATTAAATTTATTAATGCAACTAAAATGTTCTGAATTTTTTAAAATAGACATCATTTTTGAAATCGGAATATCAAATATAGATTAGGGTGAATTTTTGGTGTTTTTCTAAAAAACATCAATTTTTGATGAATAGTGAAACCACTAAGTGGTAGTTAAAAATTTGATTTTTCATTTAAATGAAACATTACCACTTCCATGATTTTAATTTCAAAAATCTTACATAAATGGTTTTCATTAGGATGTAAAATTTGGTTCAATGGGATTAAAATAATTTTTGGTGAATATTAACTTTTAAGTTTTATTAATCGCGATTAAAGGTAATTAGTGTAATTTAAGGTAAAGATAATGATATAATAATATTAAATGACCTTGACACATGTCCTACCCTTATTGGATGAGTCATGTCCGACCACGACAATCCATGGGTCATCTTGGGGACCCCATGAAGCCACTTTGGTAGGAAAATGACATTAATAACTTTTTATTTAATGTTAAAATTAAAATGTCACAAACATGTGTTGTTTTACTAAAAAATATTTTACATGGGGTTATATAAGTCATATTTTTGAATATAATTATTAATTAGAAATATAAAAATATTTCCTACATCATGATAATTTTTTTTATAATTTTTAGACATTAAATAAATTTAATTATTTATGACACCATGATGATGCAACGATTACCTCATTATTTAATGATTTTAATAAAATTAAAAGATAATGTATAATCTAAGGCCTACACTTGTCAAAAACATATTTAATGTGTGTATTTAGAACTAGTATAACCTTATCATTGAAATATATAATTTTGGGTCCTTTAAAATCTGAAAATCATTTTATAATAATGTTACTTTTCAAGACTTTCCAAGAGTGCCCCTCCTCTCCTCTTATAAAAGGCCCCACCTCTACCACATTACCCACACATCTCAAGCATTTGTCTCGGCAAAACCCTGCCCATTTTGCCTCTCCACATCCCTCTCTTACTCCTAGAAGCCTCACTTTGGGCAGATGTCTTTCCAAGGAAGCCTTTGAGCTAAAATCAACAAGAGTTACCCGATTTAAAGGTAATGTTTTCTCTAGTGTACTTTTGTTTTATTTTGCTTATCCAACCCCCTAAACTTATTTTATTCCATTATTTTGTAACAAAACCAGTATCTTTAATATAATTGGATGTTCTTATAAGAATTATTTTAGCTACACTTACACACACATCCGTCTAATGGTTAATGAACATACTGTTTTTGTGGATGGCGAATTACTGCCTCACGAAACGATGATTGTTCAATATTCTTTTAACACCTTTAAAGGTGGAAATTATGATGTCACTATATTTTATATATGATATATATGGTATTTATGTTTACTATATTCTTATGTATTTTATATTAAAAAAATTCCATTATTCTTTTCATGTTGTGCAAATGCGATAAGTACATATGAGGAAGTGTGGACTTCCACCCCCTCAAGTGATGTGACTCGTTCATGCAATACATGGAATGTATAAAGAATGAAATTAATGAACATATTTGACCTATATAACATATATATTATACTGGAATTAAAATTTATTTTTAATTCCATTAATATGACAAAAAATGAAAGTAGTGTTCATGCATACGTATGGCCTACCGTCTCCATGAACGATGTTTTTCATTTTTTATCTCCAAATGTTATGGAATAGTATAAAATTAATATGTACTGGATATATATGATGTTTGAATCATTAATAATATTCTAGAGATTATGTACTTATAACTACTTGGACAATCATTTTCAAACAAGTTCATTTTTGACTCATGTACCAAACATTCACAAAAACGTCTGATATGAACTCACATTATTAACCAATTATTATAACATTATAATATGGGATATGAACTGAATAATAATATTAAAAGGATGTCATTAAGAAATTATAAATTGACCAATGTTTATTATTCAGGAATATAAAGAAACAAACAATACATGTCGGACCTGAGGTAAGGGATCCTACCTATCTCTTTCTTTTTAAGTAATCTCTTTTCTGTCATTTCTTTTAAGCTCTTCTTTATTATGTTGGGGGTTGTTCTTTTATATTCTTATTATTTTACTTAATATGTTCATATGATTACAGACTCTATTTGATATCATCAATCCAATTTTTTTGGATGTTTTATGTGGTGCCGTTAGGCTGCCGAGTTTTCGTAAGGGGTTTTTCATCTCACTTTTATTCCCGTGAGATTTATGTTACATTTTCCACCATTTACTTTGAGTGGTATATGTACTTCCCATTATTATACACTTTGTGTAATATACTTTCTTTTATGATTATTTACCTCAATTTTGTATAGTCATTCTTTCATGGGGTGTACGTTTCAAAAGTTACCCAAATCGGTAAGGGAACCTTTCACCCTCCTCTTTTTAAAAGACTTATTTTGTTATGTCTTTTAATTTACATATTTTTATGTTGGGATATGTTGTTATATATCCTTATTGATGTAAATTCTATGTCCATGTGATGAGATACCATTTTATCTCTCATGAACTTATTTTATAAATTTTAAAGTGACGCCGTTAGGTTGTCAAATTTTACGAAGGGAACTTCATAACCCAATTTCGATTTCTTTAGGTTCAACATGTAGTTATTGAATATTTCATCCTTTGAATATGTTGTAATGACCTTTGATTGTTTTACACTTAATATTCACTTATATTGGTTGTATTAATATTTTTCACACATAATTATGAGATTGATTTATCCTTAATTTAAGGATACCTTCGTTATAGGGGATTTCATCTCATTTTACATTTCTATTGAGACTTAATTGTTGTTATTCACCAATTCACTATTATATGGTGTATATACTATCCTATAGAATATTATATCATTAATTCCTCTATTCTCATGATATTATAAAGTTGTGATTAAATGTTATTCCTCAATTGTTGTATTCATGTGTCTCTTATTTGGTTAAAAACCCTTTAACTAAAATATCGTTTTAAATGTTTTAATGGTTTATTTTTATAAACATTTCTCATAAATATCCATGTTTTCAAAATGGTTTTAAGGATTTATTTATATGGATATTAATGGTTTTAAATGTTAAAAGATTCAAAAAGGTATGGGACACTTTGATTCAAAAATCTCATTATTAAATGTTTTAAATGGTTTTGAAAATGGTTTTTTGAATGGATTCATTATTTCAATATATTGAAATGTTATATTGTTGTTGTAATGTGGGAATATTATCTTTCCTTTATGATTAAGTTATGTTCTATGATTATGTTATGGTTCTTGGGCATTGTTTATGAAGACGGGTGGTTCTATGATAAACTAAGGGTGGGTGAGCCCGATATAGCTCTCCAATGCATTGGGTAACGCGAAGGGGTTAAACACTAAGGTTTCTCCAAATAGATTTAGGGAATATACTGTGATGGGTATTCCATACGTAACCATGAGGTTTACTCCTTAAATAATAATGTTATGAATTCCTCAAGTTACCTTTATGTCTTATTATTTCAATGAGTTATACATAAATATTATGATTTCATGAGGTATGTTGATGTGCTTATGTTTTATGAGTAATTTATGATTTCATTGATTCTTATGTATACATGGACTAATGTTTTATTTCTGTATTTTTGTAACCCTTACTGAGCTTTTTATGCTCATCCCAAGTTTTTTTGAAATGTTTTTCACAGGATGTAAAGTTGAATAGGGTCAAGGATGAGATCAAGGAAATGTCAGGCTGTCTAAAACAAGGAACTAGACATGACTCCTTTGTTCAAGAGTTTTTATTTTGTGAAAATAATGGAAGCTGAGTAGATGTGTCTACTTTGTAATCTTTGAGATGTAATATTTATGTCTTAATTCTCTAAAACACTAAACCTGAAAAGATCCTCAATGTGAATTATTCATTTAATTCAATAATAAGTAATGATTAAGGCTGGGTCCTTATAGGTAAAATGTTGTGACCCGAGCCAGTAGTAATTCATTGTGACCCCATCCAGCAGTAAGTTGTTGTGACTCCAACCAGCGGTAAGCCATTGTATCCCCATCTACCGGTAAGCCATTGTCGATCCCATTCGGCGGTAATCCATTGAACTCTCCAATTGATGGTAAGTTGTCGTCATATGAACTATGTGGTCCTTGATTCCCAACCACAGGGGTACATAGGCGGTATCTTTGAGACTCAATCCCAACATCACTGTCACCCTCGAGTTGACTCTATCCCATTCTCCATCCACTTCACGTAACCATCTGTTATCCATCTTGATTCATACACAGGCCACCACATCCCGATGAGATCATGCCAATTCGTCCCTTCACTGATCCTTGCATTAAAAGAGTATAGAACCATGCGTTATCCCCAACATAAGTGTTCCCTACTGGTGTTGTACCCACCTGATCCACTCTAGTCTGTGTTCCGATCAGTCTGATCCATCTCTGCATGACGTTAAACCTGCAGCATACCCTATGTTAAACAAAGAATGAGAGGAAAACATAGAAACATGGCTACGGAATATAATTCCCCGCATTTGATGTGGGATTCTTCAGGATCCTGAGCCCTCAAGAAGCCCTATTATAAGGGGAAAAATCCAGACGCACCAGTGTTCCAGCATCCAGACACGCCAGTGATGTCCAACATGACTACTCCCTCGACCACAAGATTCTTCCCAGACCAGACCCCTTGGAATTTCCTGAAGGAATAATAGTAAATAACTGATGTCCTTGAAGATATATCACTAGGAAGATTTTCAGGAATAGCTTCTTAAGTCTACAAGGGAGACCCAGATTAGGTGACAAGTTTTGGGGAAGAATCCGCAAAAGGAAGAACCAACATACCATCATCCTATTTCGATCATGGAGAAAATGTCCCTAAAAAAGGAACGGATGCCGCCTGCCTTTGGAAAGGAGGAATGCGGGGAAAAATTAGCATCGCTGTCCTCAAATAGACGGATGCGTGTGCCATGACAAAAGCATCAGAAACAACAATGTTTGTTAGAAATTATTTTCTGATGATCTCTACCAATGAATATTATTATTGGCATATTCTCATCCATTTGTCTCACCTCTTGCTTGTTTCTATTAGATTTATGTTGACCCACTAATGGAGAATTATCTAAGTAACCTTAAATCCACCAACATCCAACCACAATTGCATCGACGAACCATGTCTCATCCCCCATAACCCGTGATTTCCCATGTGAATCTAGACCACTAAAAAAGGGTTTTCTTATCTAACTATAAAATGAAGAAAATGATAATGAATACTAGGGAAATTAAAGAATCGTGGATGGTGGAATGTCAGAACACCCAAAATGGGACACATCAAAGTTCATAAAGGAACATATAATTCAATAATAGGATATGTTTTATGACCAATTAACATGTACACAAAATGTTTTAAATAAAAATTTAGTGAAATAAATTATAAATAACAATGAATAATTGTTTATATTATAATATTAATTTCCTCACATAAATAATAAAAATGAAATTAAATATCATGTATCAAATTTAGTCCCCTTGAATAAATAAATAATTTTATTAAACATGGAATGAATTTTTTTTTCAATATAATATAAAAATATGTGTTATAAAAAATGAAAAATATTAAATTTTACATCGATAATTTGAATTCCCTTAAAAAATTTTACAATAAATTATATGAGAAGAATAATATATTGATGGATTCATTATTTTATTTTAAAGATAAGGGATTAGAAAATAAAAGTACATAAATAATAAATATGGAAATAAAAAAGAAAATAGTACCATATGGAATAAAACACCATTATATTATAGTCACATCATGATCCTAATAGCTGTTGTTTCCACTGCGATGAAAAATTATTCTTGATATAAAATAATGGCCGAATCATCTCTAAGGATAATTTGAAGGGAAATGGATTACTCTAAATTGAACTCATAAGTTATAATTTATAGATAATATCTAGTCTATTCACATTTATCAAGGGTAAATAAAGTAAGGACCTAAAAATACTCAGTGTAACGATCAATGTACAAGAAGAAATTTTATACATTTTCTAGGAAAAAAAACACACTCTAGATATGAAAACATTATTAAAATCTCCATCTGAGCCTCTTTTTAGGTTATATTACTGTTTCCTATAGTACAATAATTATTGATTTTTTAATTAATATTAGTTATTCATCAAAAAAACTCAAATGGATTAATTAGTTGGATATTTCCTTTAAGATCTCTATAAGGACTTAACTTTTCATCTCATTAAGTTCTTTACTGTAGGTAGTCTAGGATTTTAATTATATTTCTCCCCTCTTAATAACTATTATAAATAAATTATGTATAAAAAATAATATCTTCTATGATATTCAATAAAATATATATGGATCGAAAAATTCTTGTTATGAGGTCACTAGAATCCTTAGAATAGTTTCCTATGGTTGTATGCTATAAAGAAATTACCATTTTACTATTTCAGTTTACACAAGAATCCATTACTCAAAAATGAACTAAATAAAACCCAAAAAATAACTAGGTCGGTACATACTACCAACCGTTAATCATTTTCATCCTTGAAAATAAAACAAAAAAATTATTACACAATGTTCCTCATAAAACCATTTTGTGGGGAAAACAACCCATCCAAACACGTTACCCATCTTATTTTTAAGTTCATGGTTTTAAGAGAACTACAAAAACTTTTATTTAGGAGTAAATAATCAAACTAAAAACATCATTATGACATCATATAATGGTCATAGCTTTATTCATATCCATGATTCGAAACAAATAATTCTAAAGAAAATCTAAAATATAGAATATTATTTCATTATTCTAATCCCAACATAATCACATTACTAAAAAAACATTCATCAATATTCTAAAAATCCATATAATATTCTGAAAAACCACTTACCCTTGATGTTACAAAAAGAAAAAATTTTCTACTGGGATATTAATAATTAGGAGAGCCATACATCCCACCTTTTATGTGAAGCATGCAAACTATATCAAAAAATAATCAAATCACACCACTATCTCATATAGGGAATTTCACTCAAACATTACACATCATCCCCCCATAGAGTCTTATAATGAGGATCCTTAAGGTATGATTCAATTCCATTTCAGCACCTTATAAGGCACACCCACTAGATCTATTAACACCCTTCATAGAGAAATAAGAAGTGTATGTATATAATTTCCTATACCATTTGTGATAACATCACCATTGAAGCAGAGAATCCAAAAAACACCACACCAAAAACCTCAAATAACATACATGAGTTTATCTCTATGAAATAGGTATATAATCATATAAAAAGGATATACTATCCAATAAAAAATGCAACCAACATTTATTATTTTAGTTCCCTATATCACCTCTATCCAAATTGAATGGTATTAACCCATTCTAATAACCCTATTATATTGGGTCAATTGTGGAGATGCATACTTAAGTATTCCAGAGCTTGTGCTAGGGTTATCTCATTGGAATAAGATATAAAGAATAAAATCACAAAGAATCTAATAGTTATTAGTCTTCATAATCTAGATAAAAATATGAATCTCACATTACACTTTCAAACACAAATTACAACATAATTGTTTTTTGAGAATGGAATTATTCCCTCAAGCATAACTTTGAACATCAATCATAGTACTCTTCCTGGAATCATGTGGAATTTAAATAAATTAGGGTGAGATAAAATTCTAATTATGTTCTATGTACAATGGAATATACCATGATTCAATAATATTAATCAACAAGGCTAGGAAAATTACAAAACATACATTCTATTTAATAAATAAACTAATAATTAAATGAATCTAGATATAATATCATTGTGAATATCTCAAAGACATGAAGATAAGGTATAATCATTGTTGTAAGGTGAATAACTGAAAACACAAGAAATTTAAAAAATAATATGATAATTAAATGCACACATATATAATTTCATTATGAAAATCTCATGGAAAATAACAAATAAATTAATATTGAAGGAAATTTTTAACTATTGAACATCATTACCTTAAAGAATCATGATACATATATCATCAATATGTTTAATAAGATGGTTTGAAACTATTATTGAAAACCTATTTAATGGTAGATTGCTAATTTGTATCAGGAATCCAATTGAGTCATATTTTTTACTTCTTACTTTTCCTTTCATATCTATTTTGGAAATCACAATAAATTTCAAAAAAAGAATTAATAACTTTTAATTTCAAAAGGGTTTTAGAGTGTTTTTGTATAAACAATTATATTATTCCCTAAAAGGAATAATTTATAAATAATTATAGATATAAGAATTACATTCTTCATTAAGATTATCATAATGAGTATGTCTAAGATTAATTGGATTCACCTTTATCAGTTCCGAAGGATTGAATTTTATTCATTACAATCGTAATGAAAAAACATTAACAATCAGACAAATACCAAAATGGAAAACATCAGAATAATAGTTATAAATGCTTTCATGTTTTCATCGTTTGAAAGTCCATTAGACTGAAAAAGTTTATAATTATAATAAAAAATAAGTATTTATATGGTTTGGAATCATTTTTACTCATTAATGTTTTAAACCAATATACCATCAAACAATCTGTTACAATAGATCCGTTGACTTCCATGGGTCCATGTCATTTCTCTGAAGTAAAAAAATGAACTTTGGGGATAAAATATGTCCATTGAGAATATTCATATAAATACATTGTCATTTAAAGAGTTTGGATTTTCAAATAGTTGATAACTGATTGGCTGCTGATTGATTTCAATTTGAATTTAACCATGTGTGAGTGCTCTGATTATTTCATAGTGTGGAATTGTTGTTCAATGTCATTATAATTTTATAGAGTTTTTAGATATAAGGAATCCTTTTTAGGTTCCCTATTTAGGATATTTTTCATTTAAATGTGCATCAGAAAATCATAATGATCATAGTATTCTATGAATTAGAAGAATTTGAATCGAATCATCTTAGTGGGGGATGACAGTGCTAGTTAGAAAAACAATCCCAGATTAATATTGAGCTATTATGGGGATTAGAAGACATATTCATTTTTATCGTCATAACGTGGGCCTACCTAGTATGGGAATACATATATTCATGTAAGCATAAAAAAATATACCTTTAGTACGGGTTATAAACAGACATTCTATTAAGATTAAAAGTGTTATCTTTTAATGGCTTGAAATTCATTATATATTTTATTAGCTATTATATTACATATTTATTAAAAACACATTCCACAACACATTTAATATAATGTGAATAATCGTATTAGACATTATACTATATTTGTTTTATCAGTATTATTCTTATTATAATAAATACATTTAAATTAATCGTATCTATCATGATTATAATTCTTATTATTTGGCTAATTGGATCCATAGTGATTTTGATAGTTTCCCCTTTGATGTAATTATGTTGAATGTAATTATGGATCAATGTTTTTTAAAATAGACTAAGGGTAATGTTTTATTATTACATAAAGAGGTTTAGTGTTTTTTTATTTTAATTTTTTTAAAATATATTTTTAATTTACAATTCACCCATATTGTATGTTATCTATCATAAGAATATTATTATGACTGTAATCTATATAATTCTTTATACTAATCTTATAATTGATATCAGAGGAATTATTTACTTCTCAAATACTTATTATACTTTTTTTCTTCACTATTTTAGGTTGCATAACATTTTTATAAATGTTATTGTTTATAAAATTTGTTTCACTAAGGGTCTATTTATAGATAAATAATATCACTGTTTTTATTATTGAATGATTAAATTTTGGATCAATTAAAAACCCATGTCCACATAGACCACCTTTCTATGATGGTGATGACTATGAGTAACAGAGATATGAGATGACGATTTTTGTTATCCACACTTGGGTTGATAACTTTTTAATGGAAAATAGATATTATAAAATTCATGATAAGGAAAATGAAAACATTACTCTTCATGAAAAATAGGAATATAACCTAAATCAATGAGTAAGGTAAAATTTGTTATGTTATAAGACTATAAACATATATAGTCATATTTCAACTTCTGATGTTGTAAACAGTATCTGGATGAAGTTTAATGTTACACATTTTGGTACTTCCATTGTTGTTTAATCCATGAGAGGTATGTTAGGAGAAAATTATTCACGGTTTTATTTTCTTCCTGGTGAATTAGTTTGCTAGATGATGCAATTATTCAAAAATATCATTAATAGATTATAGGATATTGGAGAAAAAGGACATGATAATGAGATCGTTATGAAAAATGGAATTGATGTTAATCCAAATGAATGGATGTCTAAGAGTACTATCGTTGACAAGACAGTGATGGTAAAAAAAATTATACACATGATGACCTCATTGGAGACCTTATGAAGTATGAAGTTAGAATGAAAATATATGACGAGAAATAAAAAAATAAAAATGGAGTTGTTGATTTTGCTACAACTACTGTACCTATTATTGATCAAACTCCTAAAGAAGTTGTTAAATGTTCGAGGAAGATGAAATTAATTTTTCAATATTATTGAATCACTTCTAATAATTCAAAAAGTTATTTAGAAAACATGGAAATATGGATGAAAAAAATTGTTGTAAAGTATTATTTTCAATAAAGTTATAAGAAAGGTCATAATGAAAAAAAAGTGACATGAAATACGAAGTTACCTTCTTTGCATTTATGAAATATGGGCACATCATACCATACGTTCTAGAGCTTAAGAAGAAATCTATGACTGAAAAGAATTCAAAATTAAATCCAAAAAGATATTATAAATCTAAAGTCATGAATGTTTTAAATGTTTCTGACAATTTGAGTTGTAGTGTAGGTGACTTCCCTGAATGTTCTTCAGATAATAAATGTCATGGAAAAAGGACCATAAGAATTTTTAGTAAATGTAACCCTTATAAATCAAAATTTTATGGCTATGGTTTGAACTAATGAAAACCTTTCCAACTAGTATTTATGTTTTAATTAACACGATGATAAGTATTCTACATCTTCTGATGA
Organism: Viscum album; assembly: GCA_963277665.1. Taxonomy (NCBI): domain Eukaryota; kingdom Viridiplantae; phylum Streptophyta; class Magnoliopsida; order Santalales; family Viscaceae; genus Viscum; species Viscum album. The sequence goes on along the minus strand of OY728151.1, from coordinate 280,878,074 downwards.
AGAATATTCCTTAGCAGAAGTTAATAGTCTTCCCTCTAATGGTAATGTGTATCATTTTGTTAAATAGAATGAAAATGAAAATTTTAATTTTTTTTAAAAACGTTATAATTATAAGGAATAAATTTCTAAGGATGATTCCAAAATAAATTTGTTGACCAAAGAAATATCATATATATCTGATGAAGTTGACGAGAATATTCTTTAGATAGATACTACAACTAATGACTTTGAAAATTACATTTCATAAAAAAATGTTTTAAAAATAAAACTCAATTTGAATATTAAAACCAATGAGGATAAAAATTTATTCATAATCTAATGTATTTAATTTTTTGTTTTTAGACACATTTATCCATCATTAAAAATGGTATATAAATTTTGATAAATTGCATTGAAAATATTTTCCACATCGTACTAGTATAGGAATGGGGTTTTCTTATAAAAAAATTTAATAAAAATTTTGTTGTTCTAAAAGGTGGAACCTCTTTAATCAAATACCAATATGGTGGGAAATTTAAAAAGAATTTTTAAATAAATTAAATTAAATGTCTTCATAAAAATGGTTGATTCCTATAATTTTGTTTTCTAGAATTACCATACCCAAGAAGGTTCGGGGATGGAATGTCTATAGTTTTTGTTTTGAAGAAAATAAAAAATGTTCCAGAAACAAGAAAAAATAGTACATTGATATTGGATGTTCTAGTAACATGATTTGTAATGAATATTTTTTGAAACTATTTTCAACATTAATCATGGAAAAGTTAATTTGAAAGATAATTCTCACTGAGATATTTTCAAAATCGGAAAAATTATTCTTCTTGGTGAAGCCCTAATTTTATTTTTTAATGGTATTAATAACAACCTTATAAGGAGAAGTCATCTATTTGTTGATGGATACCTTGTGAGTATTAATAATGAAATTTTTTTATTACATAGTTATAAGAATGCATTTATAATTTTTCTTCTAATCAACCTCAGAATGATTATATAGTTAACATAGAATACCTTATGATCCATTAATTACCTTGACATAGTGCAATGGAAGACCAATATTGGTTATGAAATAGATGGTTAGAACATTGTATGCTTGGAAACTAATCTAGGTTGACTAATAAAGGATATTTGTTGATATAATTGAACATAACTTTGATTCTTCAAATGATTGTGATCCTTGTCAATATGGTAAGTATCATAATTTATGTTTTAAATCTATAAGTGATGTATCAGCATATTATGGTTTATAGTTAGTTTACATGAACCTATTTAGACCTAAAACAATTGGGAGTATTATGGGAAAATACTATTTAAATGTCTTAATTGATGGTTATTCTAGATATAAATAGGTTTATGTTGGTCAGAGTGGATACTCAAAAGGGGGGTGAATTGAGTTCTAATTAAAATTTTTCTTAAAAACATTATGATTAAAATCCTAAAAATTAAATAAAAATTAAACTGTAGTGAATTTATAAAAATGTTATGTTTTCAAATTGTTTCTCTTGATATTGATTATTTCGTAGTTAACTCAATTTGAATATTAATTAAATTTTGAAAAAAACATACTGGCTATCAAAAGTTATAGACATGTTCTAGTTTAACTATTAGAATAACATGAAAATAGATTTATATTTAATGTACTTAGTAGTGGAATATTCAAAATAGTTTCAACAAAGGTAAAAAGCACAGTAGTTTAAAACAAGAGGTTCAGTCTCAAGCAGAGACTTATTCCTCTCAAATAGTATATATAAACTTTGATCCACACCCTGGATCGGGGTTAACAATAGTACAAAGACTATCTAGGTCCTATGACCTTTACCACAATTCTACATGGGAAAAACCAAAATAATAGCACATAGACTATCCATGTCAAACTTTACCTCATCCACAATTCACAGTGGGAATAAATAAAGGGTTTAGAAATATTTAGTGAGGATATTAAATATCCTCTAGTTATGCTCAAGAGTCAGTGTGTAATTACAGAACACACACTTCTCAAAATGTAAATAAATGAAACGCAATAGAGCTATACAAATAGATATGAATTGAGAATGCTCTATGTGTTTTGAGTGAAGCTCTGGACACCTTGTATTGATGCAGATGAAGCATTGAGTCCTTCTCTGTTTTTTTGTAAAGAGAAATAAAGTGTCATTTATGTATTCGACTTCCAGGTCCACGATGATCAGTCTAATTAGCTTGATTGTAAGTGAAATCATTAAATATCTTTACTACATGAATGATCAGGTTCTACAGACTCAAAATTTATTATTCCATATTCTTATATGCATGTAAGTCCTTGTGTATCTCTAGAATATTGTCTCGTATTTTCAGGGAATGACTGACCACCCAACCAACATGTATTTAGTAGTTTGAGGTTCCTTTATATAGATACAGCTCTGGCAATGGGAATTATTTCATTTTTACAGTTATGAGGTATGGTTCCTGACATGACAACAACTCTCATTAATTAATGGAAGAAGCATTAAAAACATCAAATATGATCGTTTCTAACTAAAACACTACTAATAGAGTTCAGAGATATAGTGACTGGTGTCCATCGGTATCTCTTAGTATCAGTGAGTTTGAATCGGTGGACTTGAGTCCGTAGGTGTGTATCAGTAGCTGCTACTCTTTATAATGGTAGACCGCTTCAATCAGTAGATCCTTCTATTAGTAGCTCCAATTATGTGTATCTCTTTCCATCAGTATATCCATTTGTCAGTAGATATTTTGTTCTAGTGACATTCTTGTATCGGTAGACTTTGTAGCAATAGCCGTCTATCTGTATCAATAGACTTGTATTGGTGGATCTTCTTATCGGTAGCTGTTAGACTGTCTGTTTGTATCAGTAGCTTGTATCGGTAGGTCTGTCTGTCTATTTGTATCAGTATCTTATACCGATAACTATGTACCACTGACCTTGTGTCATAGGATGCTTGGTCTATCAGTGACCTTTACATATCAGTACACTATGTACCTGTGGGTATGTATCAGTAACTCAACACTTAATACTTATCTGTTCTATGAAAATAATATTTAGACTGAGTCAGTAACATTAATAAACAAGTATAAACATAGATAACCATTGATTGACAAATTATAATGATAATTTGGTATTTTATCAACTTAATAATATGATGTAATATATTGAACGAATAATTATTATAATGATAATATTTATTTGGTATTATCAAAGAATATTGAAACATAATTGAGATTATCAAAACATGTGCGGTCAATAATCTTCCCCATTTTAATAATCACAAATTATGATATAATAATTCCAAAATAACTATTAATGTTTCCGTGTAAAATACATTGGGTCTCATGACATTTTCAAATGTATCAGAGAAGAGAGTATTTCATGCAAATGTATCAGAGGTAAAATTATAAAATAAATGGACTAGAGGTTTAAAACAACTGTATTAGAGGTAGAATATATTATTCTCATATTCCATATTTCTCCCCCCAATATAAATAATGCTATATTATAATCATATTTCTCAAATTTTCCCCCTTTATGATTAACAAAAAGTTGTATACAAAGGATGAGAGAAGTAACAGAAGGTAAAATAAAGTAATATCATATATATTTCATGGGGAAAAATAAAGAGAAATACAAAAATAATACAAGTGATTCCTATCAAAATTTATAGCCACTATTCAATCCACCTCTTCAGCATGTTATTTGGATTTTCCCTGGGAATTAGAAGTGGAGGAAGGTGGGTAGATGCAGGTGGAGGCATTGGAACACTAGAGATGATCAATGGAGGATGAGATACTGATACAGTTCCTGGCCTATACTATGTAGCTCTCTGGGTGATCACAGGAGTGAGGCTCCAGATTTCTTGAGATGGAGTCATCTGAGGAATAGAGGCAGCCTGATTAGAGGTAGGCAGAGCTGGATGTACAGTGATTGGAGTACTGTCTACATGAAAAAATGGTAGCAACATATTCCTAAATCCATTATGATCCATCTTCCTCTTTCCATATCAGAAATGAAGTCATCCTTATTCTCGATAAATTTATCTAGAGCAGGAGTCAACTTCCTGAGCTTTCTTACTTGTTCTATGAAAGCCTTAGATACTAGGGGCAGTACCAGGTTTTCTAACAGAAGCTTTAAAGGATTCTTTAACTTATTCATAGTGTATATAATTTGGAAATAGAAATACACTTTGTCTTTGACCTCTTTTTGAGAAATAGTGGCCTCTCTCAAAAAATTCTGAACAATTTTCCCCAAATCCCTAGTGGTAGTCACCAGTTGGGTCAAAGTAGCAGAGTCTACAGTGCCACTAGTATAAGACTGTACAATCTATTCTCTCATCACAGCTCGAATCTGATTAAAATCCAAATAAGTCCTGGTAGTACACAGTGGTGCAATAGTAATGTCAACTATTTCCTTAAAGGATTTTGTCACCCCACTTATGATATTTTTCACAAGAGATTCCAGGGTGCGGCTATGTTGTACCATGGAAGTCTTAAATTCCTAAAAAATTGATACCATTTGGCCAAATACACTCTTCAAAAAATCCATGTCTTTGTCGGCTTGAGATTTAGATCTCATCTAGGACTCCATAGAGACAATTTATTCCTTTAGAGATTCAACATCCTCTTCCAAGCTTGAAATTTGATTCTGGCAGGTCTTGACTTCATCCAAAACACCAGAGACTGATTCATTCATCGCAGACTGAATAGAAAATATTAAGGAGGTTTCCATTATTTTCATTTCTTTCATAAAACTGGCCTAGAGATCATACTTCAACTGGTTTAAATCATATTTTCAAACTATGTCCTCAGGTAATGTTTCATAAAGGATATTATAAGTGACATGAGTTATTTTGATCAGTGTTTCATCTTCTGAATCAGGATAGTCCAACCCAAACACTACAAAACCTGGGTCTTCAGCCCAGTCTTCAATCTCATGAGCAACTGAAACTGTACCCTTTCTGGTAGGTTTCTCCCCTCAATCGGTGCATCCTCTTGTATATGTATATTAATAGCAGCCTCAACAGGTAGGACTTCCTCATAAATAATCTTCCACAACCATCTCCAATTCAAAAATAGGAGGCTCCACATGAATATGTGCAAATATATCTACTTCATCAATTTCCTCAGTAGGCATGGAGGTGTGTCGAATCAGTGGACTAAGAATCAAGTAGGCAGAAACAGATGCCTCAGTTTCAGATTCTCTTTCTTTATCACTTTCTGTGGCAGTCTTCTCATGATCAGAACTGTCTTGGTCTTCCTCATCAACAGGTGATTCTTCATTTCTTACACCCATATCTGTTGTTTTTCTAGGTAGGTTCAAGGAAGGATTTTCCTTTTCATGTGATACCACTTCACCAGCTAGACTAGGGGGAAAATCAGGATCCCCTCCATCTGCTACAGAGGTATCCTCCTCATCAGTATCATCACTATACTGTGGTTCCTCTTCATTATATCCTAGACCTATATCACTTATATATATTGTCCCATTAGGATGACCAACAAGGTTAAAATTATCATAAACTCTCTCATCATCAATTACCCACTAAATTTTCCATTGGTTCCACCCAATCCTGATATAATTTCAAATTGTGCTTGTGATGCAAGAATTTTTCCTTATCACCACTACCTCATATTGAGACACAGCTACTCCCATCACGTTGATCATAACTAAATTTATCTTGGAAAAGAATAAGCATTGGACTTTGATTTAGGCCTAGTCATATCCTCAATCTGAGTCATTAACAGTCTGCATAGATTCACCTTAACACCATGTATTAATAGATGCATCAAATATATATCTTGATATCATAGATTTTCAGAGTCCCCTATTAATGGACATAACAAATTTTGGATGAACTTGAAAAGCAATATTTTTTCCATCCATCTCTACAGCCACTTCTTTCCTTTGTTTTCCACTACCTATGAGCTCTTCCAAGGAAATCTCATAATAAAAAATGTCACTGGTAATAGGAGTTTTATTCATGCAATACCAAAAAATGCCTTCATGTCGAACATTCAAACATTCAGCCCATTCAATATAGGAAAAAGATATTTCCTTTCCATTCACAACTGAAACCATTCCATTCTCTTCTTCAGGTTTCTCAAAGTGCATAATCGCATAGTTCTATTTTACCAGCTTGGGATAATAGGGGACATTGTTGTTTGCGAAGCATTCAAGATATCCCTGCTCCTCCAATATCATCATAATCAATGACTTATTGCACATGACCCATTCTGAAAAATGTTCCTTCTCTATTACAATTTCATTATTCTGCAAATACAGGTTCACTACATTCCTTCCTGAACTTGTTCTAATGCCAATACCACTAGCTTCAAGTCCTATTTTCTTCCTCTTCTCATTCATCTCATCACTCTCATCCCTAACTATCTGGAGATTTATTCTTGCCATCTACAATCAAATACCAAAGGGTTCTCATGAAATGTGGGGGGTTCGAGAAGAGATATTCGAAGAGAGGAGAGTTTGCAGTGGATTGAAATGTGACTAACGATTAGTTTTTATCATTTAGGAATTCAAATATAAAAAGATGAATTATATAAAAAACAATAAGAGTTTCTAGAAATAGACAGTTCATGACATATCAGTGACAACTACCAGTGAGCACCCTAATGGCGAGGTTTACCTATCGGTGGGGTCGTTCTAACAGTGAGGTGTCTCTAGTGGTGAGGTGTGTCTAGCAGTGAGGACTCTAGCAGTGAGGTCTTTCTAACGGTGAGGTGTGCCTAAAGGTAAGGTGTTCCTAATGGTGAGGTTTTCCTAACAGTGAGGTTAGGCTAACAGTGAGGTGTGCCTAACAGTGAGGTTTGGCTAGCGGTGAGGTTTGGATAATGGTGAGGTTTGGCTAATGGTGAGGTATGGTTAATGGCGAGGTTTGGCTAATGGTGAGGGTTGGAATCTAAAAAGATATCATTCCTAACTAATGTATAATGTTACATAACCTATCTGAAATTAAGGTCTTGGTGAATATTTCATCCAATTAATGTTCAGTACCTATAAATTCAAGAGTAATATCACCTTTTTGGTAATGATCTCTCTAAAAGTGGTGCCTTACATCAATGTGTTTGCTCCTTGAGTGAGATATAGGGTTCTTTGAGATATTAATTGCACTAGTGTTATCACAGTTTATAGATACATGTCTAAACTGATATCCATAGTCCATTAAAGTATGTTTCATCCACATAATTTGTGCACAACAACTACCAGTAGCAATGTATTCTGCTTCAGCAGTAGACAATGCAACAGAGTTCTTCATTTTTCTACATCAAGATACTAGGGACTAACCTAGAATATGACTTGTTCCAAAATTTCTCATTCTATCTAACTTTCAACCAGAAAAGTCAACATCTGAATAAATTATTAAATCAAAGGATCATCCTTTTGGATAGAATTATCCTAAGTTATTAGTATGATTAAGATATTTGAAAATCCTTTTAACATCAAGAAAGTGTAACTCATTTGGATTAGATTGAAATATTTCACACATACATACACAAAACATAATATCTATTCCACTAGCAGTAAGATAGACCAGACTCCCTATCATACCTCTGTAGTTGGTTTGATCCACTATTTTTCCAGTTTTATCAACATCCAACTTACAAGTGATACTCATGGGTTTGTCATTACCCTTACTACTATCAAAACCAAAACGTTTTAAAATTTCTTTTGTCTATTTACTTTGATTTAAGATAATACCATTGTAATTTTGAAAAACATAAAATATAAGAAAATATTTGAGTTCTCCCATTAAACTCATTTCAAATTCATTTTGCATATTCTTTGAAAAATCAATACCTGAAGCATTTTTAGAATATCCAAAAATAATAACATTAACATAGAATTGTACTATCAAAACATATTTTGAAATTATTTTAATAAATAAACTTGGATGAACAATCCCTTTAGAAAACTCTTTTGAAATAAGAAAACTACTATGTCTATCATACCAAACTCATTGAGCATGTTTTAAACCATATAAAGAATTGTAAAGATTCAAAACTCGATTTGGAAAATGGGGATTAGTAAATCTAGGTGGTTGTTCAACAAAAACATCTTCAATTATAAAACTATTTAGAAAAGAACTTTTAACATCCATTATTATAACATGAAATTAAAACGAGTTGCATAAGCTAGTAGAATCCTAATAGCTTCTAATATAGCTATAGGTGAAAAGGTTTCCACATAGTATATTCCTTCCTCTTGACTATACCCTTGTGCAACTAGCATTTCTTTGTTTCTAATGATATTTCCTGAATTATCAAATTTATTTTTAAAGACCCATTTAGTGCATATGGTCAATGTGTCCTTAGGTATGTCAACTATTTCCTAGACTTTGTTTCTTTCAAATTGATTAAATTCTTCTTTCATAACAATTACAAAAAATTCATCATTGATTGAATAAATGATATTTTTAGGTTATAACGATGAATGAAAGGATTAATGTTCATCCTGATTTCTTAGAGAATATCCAGTCTATGCCCCTCTATCAAGATTACCTAAAACATCATAAAAAGGATGGTTCTTTAGAATCCTAGTTGATCTGGTAATGGTAGGACTCAAAATTTCATGTTCTTCTCTAGGTTCAGGTTCACCAGAAGCAGATTCTGGAATATTCTCAGAACTAGCTATCTTGAAAACAGTGTCACTATTTTTTTCATTAGGATTTAGAATTGATAAATCATCTTCAAGTCTATTAATAGGGGTCTCAGGTTCATGTGGATCAGTTTCATCAAATTTGATGTGAACAGATTCTTCAACACAGTTGGTTCTTTTATTAAAGACTCTATAAGACTTACTGGTTATAGAGTAACCAAAAAATGATTCCCTCATCACTTTTAGAATCAAACTTGTCAAAGTTATCTTTATTATTGAGAATAAAAACTTTGCAATGAAATTTTTTGATGTAACTAAAATTAGGATTCCAATTATTCCATAGTTCATAAGGGTTCCTTTTAAGAACATGTCTAATTAGGACTCTATTTATAATATAAGAAGCTGTATTTATAGATTCTTCCCAGAAGTAAATAGTTAGGTCATACTCATTAAGCATAGTTCTTGCAATTTCTTGAAGGGGTCAATTCCTTCTGTCTACTACACCATTCTATTGAGGTGTCCTAGGGGAGGAGAAATTATGATTGTAGAAATTATGTGAGCAATATGATTCAAATTCATGATTTTCAAACTCAGGACCATGATCACATCTCAGGGTATTCATCATAAGTTAACTAAGGTTCTCTACAGACTTGGTTTATTTAATAAAATAGGAACACACTTCACATTTTTGAGCAAGAGATTATACCCAAGTGTATATAGAAATTTCATATACTAAGACATAGACTTATGCTTCCCATTCAAACTAGAAAATCTAGAAGGCCCAAACATGTCCATGCGATATAACCGGAGAGGTTGAGAAGTTGAAAATTATTTCATTAATTTGAATGAAACATTATGTTGCTTTCCCTTTTTATAGGGAGTTCAATCTTTTTCTGATGGGAATTTTAGTTGATGTAGGTCTCTAAATAAATTTTTCTTATTCAGTTCCCTGTGTGAGTGAACATTGAAATGTAATAATCCTCTATTACATAGCCTATACTCTTTATGAAAATTATTTAAAAAGGTAACCTTTTGTTTGGCTAAAGAATTTAAATATATAGCATATACATTTTCATTTCTCAAGGCAGTAAATACCAAAAAAAATTAGAATCAAATACATGGAAAGAATCATTTTCAAATTTAACATTGAAACCATCATTTCACAACTCAGAAAAGTGTAAATGGTTATATTTAAATCCATCTAAAAATAATACATTAGAAATTAAAATTGAATCAGGGTTACCAATCTGGCCTAAACCGATGATTTTTCATTCAGAATTATCACTAAAGGTGACATGTCCTCCATCAACCTTGATAAATCTCTTGAAGCATGAAAATTCTCTTATCATGTGTCTTGAACATCCCATGTCCAAGTACCATGTCTTCCTAGATAATCCTTTTAATAAGGTTTCCTACAAAACAAGTATAGACATAATATGATTTTGGTACGCAAATTTTCTTGGGTCCAGAGAGGTTAGCTAGAAAAACTTTTGGTACCCATATTTATCTAATGGGGTTCAAATAGTCAATAGATTCAAATGATTTTTAAAGGTAAAATTTTTTTAATCTATAACTATGTGAATAGTTGGTTGAGACAGGACTTTACAAAGATGGAACTTGCAGCATACTGTCCAGATTTTGGAATAAATCTATTTTTTCTAATTTGTCTCTATCCAGGTGGGTATCCCAAACTAGTAGTGCACATTGGTGCTACTTTTTTTCCATGAATTTGAGTCATAGTATTCTTTCCATTAGTGAACTTCACCAAATATATTCTTTGTTTGTAATTGGAAAATTTAAGTTGAGTATTCTCCTTTAACAGTTGAGCATTTTTTTCGATTTCTATATTAAGATTATATTTAACAGTACTGGAAAAAGCATATTGTTTCTTTAATGATTTGTACTTATCCTTCATCTCATTGAAAGTATATTCTAACATGTTACAGTATTCAAATATTTCTTCACTAGTAATGTTTTCATAATGATAATCATCTCCAGAATAATAAGAATTTTAAGCAGGAGTATCCAATGTTACCTCAGATGTGTTTGTCATGAAACACATACTAGCTTTGTGAGATTTTTCATCCTAAGTAGAATCAGAATAACTCGAACTATATTCTAAAGGACTCCAGGTTGCTATCATATATTTCTTATATTTGTTGTTAATGTTTTCATATTTATTCTTTTACTTTATTTTTGGATAGTTAGCTTTCACATGACCTTTTCTCTTCTATTCGTAGCAGACTATGTCATCAATTTTATCAGTCCTTTTCCAATCCTTCTTCCAATGACCTTTAATATCATACATTCCCTTATAATTGAATTTTCTGAATAACTTCTTTTTCCTATAAAATTTCTTAAATCGTCTGGATATCTGATACATTTCAGCATAACTATCAGATGCACATTCTCCACTGCTTGAACAATCGCTTGTAACTTGAATTTTCTCATTGTCCTTGGTTTTTAAAGAAGAGGTCTTCAATTCTTCTGATTTCTTTCTTGTTTAATCATCATCTTACTTGTTTCCATTAAACTCCTCTTTATACATCATTAATATACCAATCATCTATTTAAAATTTAGTGAACTTATGTTACATGATTCTCTTATTGAGACAGATGTGCCTCTCCTTCTTTCTGGCTGACATCTTTGTATCCTCATGATTTTCTCTTTTACAAGAACAATAAATCAAAGTGATCTCATTGTATTTACTCTTTCGTTGAACCTAAGATACATGTCAGAAATATGTTCATCACACTTCATTTTAAAATTATCATACTAAATAGTGTAGGTATTCAATCTCATTTCCATAACATTGGTTGTTCACTCATGGGAAATAGCCAAAGTATCCCTGATTTCATAAGCAGTCTTATAATAAGATATTCGATTAAATTCATCATCTCTTAAATCACAGTACAAAGCATTTATTGCTTTATAATTATTAGTATAAGAAGTTTTCATAGGTTCATCCCATGTAGTTATTTCAGTTTTTGGAATCTTATACTGAATATCTATAGCATACTAGATATCAAATCACATACTTTCTAAATGAAATTTCATTTTCAGTTTCCATTGGGCATAATTAACCCCATTAATAATAGGTGTAATGTTGGTAGTAGTACCTTCTATTCTATTATCCATAATTAGATTTAGCAAACATATTTAAATGCATTAAATTTAGAACTAAGAGATATTTATGTTCTTTAAGATATAACTAAAATCACAGTTGAAAAACAGATTATTTGGAAATCCTTTATAAATAATATTTCCTCGGATACCAAACGTTGGTTGGAGTGGATTCTCAAGAGGGGGGTGACTTGAGTTCGAATTAAAATTTTTGTTAAAAATTTTATGATTAAAATCCCCCAAAAAAATAAAAAATAATCTGTAGTGAATTTATAAAGATGGTATGTTTTCAATTAGTTTCTCAAGAGATTGATTATTTCTCAGTTAATCCAATCTGAAGATTAATTAACATTTGAAACTAACATAATGGATAACAAAAAAAATAAAAACTTTCTATTTTAACTATTAGAGTACCTTTGAAACAAATTTATATTTAAAGTACTTAGAAGCAGAATATTCAAAATAGTTTTAACACAGTTAATAAGCACAACAGTTTAAAACAAGAGGTTAAGTCTCAAGCTGATACTTAGTCCTCTCAAAAATATTATATAAAAATTTATCCACACCCTAGATTGGGGTTAATAATAGTACAAATACTATCCAGGTCCTATGACCTCTACCACAGTTCTACGTGGGAAAAACCAAAACAATAGGACACAGACTATCTTGTTCTCACTAGACTTCTACCAAAATTCGCAGTGGGAATATAGAAAGGGTTTAGAAAGATTGAGTGAGGATATTAGATATCCTATAGTTATTATCAAGAGTCAGTGTGTAAATACAGATCACAAATTTCTCAAAATGTAAATAAATGAAACACAATAGAGCTAAAAAAATCGAGATGAGTTTAGAATGCTCTATGTGTTTTGGGTGATGCTCTGGACTCCTTTGATTGATGAAGATGAAGCTTTGAGTCCTTCTCTTTTTTTTGTTATAAAAAACATAGTGTCGTTTTTGTATTTTACTTCTAGGTCCAAGATGATCATTCTAATCAGCTTGAGTGTAAGTGAAATCATTGAAGATCTTTACTCCTTGAATGATCAGGTTCTGCAAACTTAGAATGTATTCTTCCTCCTTCTTCTATGCATTTAAGTCATTGTGTATCTCCAAAATATTGTCTCGTATTTGCATAAAAAGACTAACCACCGAACCAACATGTGTTTAGTAGTTTGAGGATCCCTTATATAGCTTTAGCTCTAGCAATGGGAATGATTACCTTTTTTCAGGTACGAGGTACAGTTCCTGACGTGCCAATAACTAACATTAATTAATGCTAAAAGCATTGAGAATATCAAATATGTCCATTTCTAACTAAAACAATAGTAACATATTTTAGATATATAGTTACTAGTTTCCTTCAGTAGATTTTATTATCAGTGAGTTTGAAGTGGTGGACTTGAGTCAGTAGGTCTGTATCGGTAGCTGCTACTATATATAATGGTAGACCGCTTGAATCGGTATATCCTTCTATCAGTAGCTACGTTTATTGGTAGATCTTTCAATCAATTGCTTCATTTATCAGTAGATCTTTGTTACTAGTGAAATTCTTGTTTCGGTAGACTTTGTAGCGGTAACTGTATGTCTGTATCAGCATACATGTAACAGTGGCTCTTCTTATCAGTAACTATCTATTTGTCTGTTTGTATTGGTAGCATATATCGGTTGGTCTGTCTGTCTGTTTTTATCGGTAGCTTGTATCGGTAACTATGTACCTGTGACCTTGTTTCATAGAAAGCTTGGTCTATCATTGACCTTTACATATCAGTAGACTATGTATCGGTAGGTCTTTATTAGTTTCACGACACATAATACTTATCTGTTCTATGGAAATCATATTCAGATTGAGTCAGTAACATTTCTAAACAAGTATAAACATAGATAACCATTGATTAAAAAATTCCAGTGATCATTTTGATATTTTATCAACATAATAATATGATATCATAGATTGAACAAATAATTATTATAAGGAGAAACATTATTTGGGATTATCAAAGAATACTGAAACATAATTGAGATTATCAAGACAGGTGAGGTCAACAGTTTATTTTCTCAAAATAGTATAATGTCTTTAAAAAAAAGTTATTTCCAATGTTAAAACTGAGGAAAACCTTCCCCAGATTACTATTCATAGTGATCATGGTGAACAATTCGTTAAATATTATTTTTAATGTTTTTATAGTATGAAATTTCTTGAACATAATATTTCATCACCTTGAACCCCTCATAAAAGTGGTGTAGTTGAAAAAAGGAATAGAATTCTTTAAAAGATAACTAATACCTTGTTGGGTGAATACACAACTGCTAAACATAATTAGGCTGAATCAGTTATCAATTTTTGCTACTCTATAAATAGATTTTAAATTATAACCTTTAATAATAAAACTCCATATGAGTTTTGGAAATTTATAAAACTAATAGTCACTTATTTAATAGTTTTCTTATTCCAATTATCCATCCTAAATAAGAATGATAACTTACATAAAATTTCACCTGTATCCGATAAAGGAGTATTTTTAGGATATTCCACTAAATTAATGGAATATATTGTTTTTAGTAAATATTATTGGACTATTTTTTAAATAGTACATGTTATGTTTGATTGGATGATTTTGTTTTCAAATAAACCCAAAAAAAATCTTTAGATGTGATTTCTAAAACTAATTTTCATCCCTTTTATACAATTAATCTCATAAGGTTAAAACTCATGAAATTGTTTCTGAAGTTATCACTCATGAATAATTTCTACCAATTTTTATTAAAATAATTTTCAAAATACCATGATGTCTTTTGTTTCTAGGAATCATCCAAGTGATATTATCATTTGTGATATCGAACAACCAGTTAAGACTAGTTATTCCCTAATGAATGAAATTTATCTTCTAGATTTCCCATTCAAATTTGATCTTAAAAATCTCGATGAAGATTTAGGTGATGCTAATTTAATTATGGAAATAAGAGATGATATCAATTAATTTTAGAGTAAAATAGTGCATAAATTAATTAAAAGGCCTCATGAAACATAAACAATTTGTGTAAAATGTGATTTTATAAAAAATGATGAAAATGTAATGATTCTAAGAAATAAATCGATATATTTTTTCTAAGTCATATAATTAACAAGAAGGAATATGATATGAAGAATCCAATTCACTGGTAGCTATAGATGAATCGATTTAAATTCTACTAGACTTTGTTGTATTCCACAATTACAAACTTTTTTTAAATGGTTGTGAAGTGTAAGTTTTATAACAGTTATGTTCAATAGGAATTTTATATTGAAAAATTCTACGGGTTGAAAATAAAAAACATTAGGAATTCCTTTATAAACAAAAAAAAATTTATATAGACTTAATCAATCCCTTATCCATAGTTATGAAGGGTTAAAAAAAAGTTTGTTACAAAATAATTTTGTTAAGGTATATGAGGATCCAGAACTTTTTATAAAAGAAGTTAAAAAATATGATCATTGTATAACTTATTTCCATTCCACTATATTTTTATAAACTCAACAAAATTTTAAATATTATTTTCTGGATATTATGAAATATGAGTGTGAAGTTAGTATGATGGGTGTGTTATTATATTTTTTTATTTTAAAATTTTCATATAAACTAGAATAAACTTTTATATCTCATTATAGGTATATAAAATATATTGATAATATGTTTGTATATGAAAATACTAAATGATTTTTTACACTACTCAGTACCTCTAATACTTTAGATCTCAATGGGGATGGGCAACCATTTGATCAAAATATTTTTAGTGGAATGATTGGAAGTTTACTACACATAACAACTAGTTATCCGGATTTAATGTTTTCTATATACCAATGTGAAATAAAATAATAAAAATACAATGTAATCCCAATTAAAATATTAAAAATGAATTTTTTGATATTTAATGGGAATTATAGATTTTGGAATTTCTTATTCATCTGCAAAAAATTGTGAATTAATTTCTTTTAGTTGATCACATTGGTTGGTGTAGAATGGATAGTAAAAGTACATCCATAACATTCTAATTTATAAGAGATTATTTAGATTCCTTTTTATGTATAAAAAATTAAATTAGTAAAAAATCATATTGCTGAATACGAATATGTGGTATCTGGAAGATGTCATTATCCAGTGGTGTTGATTCCACATATAGTCAGAGACTATGGCATGAGTTTTACAAAAACTAATATAATTTATGACAACTCATGTTCTATTTCCGTAAGTAAAAAACCAATCACATCACTAAAATTATAAGCATAGAGATATAATACACCATATTATTTGGTATCACACGCTGAAATGAGATATCATTTAAAAATTTATCAGAACGTAAGACCAACTTGTTAATTTTTTTAAAAAACTTTATCCTTATTTTATATTTTAATGCATTAAATGGAAACTTGAAATGGTCAATTTACATTATTCATTCATATCTAATTATTATATACACATCTCCTTACATTATTTTACTAATTTTCAAAGGGGGAGATCATACTTTTATTGTTTTTAGAAAACATTGAGTTTAGTAAAATATAATTTTCCAAACATTTTTATAATAATGAAATTTATGTAATCATATTTTTTTTATAAAATATTAAAAGTCATATCTTTAAAAAAATTCCATAGAGATTTATGTAATCAGATTTTAAATTTTCTTGAAATAATTTTAAAAAAACTACTATATTTAGTGTTATTTTTATACCATCATAATGAGTTTCATGTTAAAATATATAAAAATAATTTTTTTTTGTATTGAAAAATATCATATTCATCTTTTTAAATCTATTGTAATATGATTGTTTAAAAAATAATGATGGAGAGGTTATTTATACCGATGGAATCTTTTTAAATATGAAATTCTATTTTCAATAATTTTAATTTTTTTCACTATTTCATTAAGATAAATTTATAAATGTTTTCATACTTTTAGGTTTTATGAAAAAAAAAATTTTAAATATTAAAAAAAAAATCTTAACTAGATTCCACCTATATCCAATAAAATTTTTCAATTCATTGAGTGTTCAAAAATTTCATTAAAAAAATCTTGGAATAATTTTTGACCATTATATCTATGAGGTTTTCTTCCCAACCATTGTTTTTTGAAAGACATATCAAATCATTGATCTCCTATTTAATGGTGTACCACCTTGGACCCCACAGTAGTTGTTCAATGATTTTTCTGTTGACTTTATGACCCCTTTAATTTTCTCTGTCTGATAAATAATCATTTCATCTAATTCACCAGATTATGTGTCATTCTTATGAAAATTGAAGAAAATTATACCAAGTGGTATAAATTTAGGGAAATATTAATTAAAAGATTTTTCTATGAAAAATATGACTCATCCAATAATATAATTATTTCCTTTCTTGGTTAGGATTCTATTTATGTTGACAAATTAGTCATGGATTTTAATTTGTATTTCCCTAATCTTGTCCATAAATTAAAAAAATAGTTTTTTTAATGTAGAAGGGAACTAAATATCTTGTTAATTTAATTGAAATAAGTTCAAGATATCATATAAGAAAGTAACAAATTTTCTATGAATTCCATCAGATCAAGAAGCTTTCTTCCCATCTCAAAAGTAACATGATAAACATGGAACCTTTAATAAGGTAAACAAAGAAACTTCATTGTTAAGTCATTATGAAAATGCGAGGAATGTATCCCATATGAAGTTTGAAATTATCTTAATCACCCTATGGATGAATGGGTTTCTTGCACTAAGAAAATGAAACAACAATACACTCATTGTTTTTGACCTTTCCATGTTGGATTTTATCATCTACATGTGAATAATAGATCTTTCTAGATTCATCATTATTACCATAGAAAACACAAGGAATAGTAAAATAAAATCAATGATCATCATGTTTCAATCCTTAATTATCAAATTGGTGGTTGGGTGTATGAAATGTTTCAATATTGTGAATAAACCATATCTGATGAGGTAGAATATTTCATTAATTAGTGAGGATACGACGATCAATATGAAATTTCTATTTGATATAAAGTATAAAAATATTTTGGAAAAATTCAATGGAGATAAATTAGAAGAAGAACCATCAAGGAAACTAGAGAAGGATAAAAAAGAAGAAGAAAAGGAAGGTTGATACCTCCCCCAAATGAATGAAAAGTAGGATAAGAAGATTTATTCATCGAAATTATAGATGAAATTAAAGAAGAGAAAGAGGAAGAGAACAAAGAGGATGAGAATGAAGTGGTATATGATAAATATGGAACTCATTCTAATAAAAGTTCATCAAATTCATCTTCATCATAATCATTAGAACTACCTTCCAAAACCGATAAGGAATGTAAAGATAGTAGTTCTAAAGAAGAATATCCAATATATGAGGCTGAATCATCATCAATTAAATAAGATAACTATAAAAATTAAAATACCAAGGTTAATGATAAATCTAATTTCAATGATATGGATATATTGAAAATATCTATTGATAACATATTTTATAAAAAGGATGGGAAAATTGTTTCAATTTTTGAAAATAAAAATGTTAAATAGCTAGAAGGCATACCATATAGAAAAAATATCATGAGGTTCATCTAGAAAAATCTAATTCTCCATCAACCATTTATTTTGAATGAGTTGATTATATTTTCCACACATTGAGATTTTTTGAAAGAAAATTACTTATTTTGTAATCCTTTATTCTTGGTGCCATCATATTTAATAATGTTATAATGAAAAATCAGAATCATTGAATGTTTTAACTGAGAAATATATTTTACATGATTCTTAGTGAATAGTTTCTCATGAATAATCCCATATTATAAAAAAGAAATGTAATCTGATGGTTAAAAGGTTTCAGAAATATTATATTGATCTCAAATTATATAATGATAATTTTTATGATGTAATGAAACTCATGAATGAATCTGTTGAATATTTCAATCCATTATAACAAACATGGATGACAGAGTCATGTTTGTTGAAGACAATGGGGATACAGTGGATAATTGTACTGATGAAGCAAATTATTTAAAACGAGTGATCAGATAGATGAATTTTTATATTACTATAATCAAATCTTATAAAAAGGAAACTAACTTATTATGGAATAAGAACACTGAATTTTTTGATGAATGTTCAGATTCTAGAAGAATCTTTTGATAAGTTATGGAAGTACTGACATGTATTCATGAATAAAAAATCTTTTTCAAGAATTTTATGAAGAAATATGAAATATTTTTTATTTTGATCAGTCATTTTATTTGTTTTTCGAAAAAAATATATGAATAAA
Source organism: Viscum album (assembly GCA_963277665.1). Lineage (NCBI taxonomy): Eukaryota > Viridiplantae > Streptophyta > Magnoliopsida > Santalales > Viscaceae > Viscum > Viscum album. The sequence continues at coordinate 280,859,089 of OY728151.1, read as the reverse complement.
TTACATTTTCATACCACAATGAGTTGTCTAAATTTTATCTAATTAGGATTGGTTGAATGTTATTTCATATTATTATGGATGACTAGTTAGTTCATTATATTTTTTTGTTTGTTTTGTTCTCGAAAATTTTAAAAAATGAAAGTATTTCCCCCCTTATTTTATGGAAAAATGGGGAAAATTTTATAAAATAGAGAAGAAATAATAATATGGGATATTATTTTTAAATGGGGGAGATATTTATTTAAAATAAAGAATACAATCCTTAGAGGGATATATTATCCGTAGGGAGAGTTTATCATATTCAACATCTTAAAATATATCATAATAAAAAAAATTAATAATATTAGGAGGAGTAACAGTTTCATTGAAAAAATATGGATATTAATTACATAAAAGAACATGTTTTGTAAATTTTTATTTTTTTTTAAAAATTTTGGACTTGGTGAATTCCCAAAAGGGGGAGATTATTGAGTTATATGTTTTAAATCTTAATTTTACATTTTTTTGTTATTTAAATCAAAAAAACATTTATAAAAACATGTTCAGATAAATTTTTATATCCAGTGTGTTTTATAATATTTTTCAGAAAAAAATATTTAACTATACGTAGAATATGTTATAATGTATTATAAATGTAAAATTTATTTTATTTTATTTTTATTATTATAATGAGTGTGTTTCGAATTATTCATAATTACATTTATCAATACTAGAAATTATACCTTATATCATGACTATCATAAGGAAAAATTATTTATAGTCAGACTAATAACTTTACGAATAACACCAAATATGTAGTCCTAAAAGATAACATATTAAATTCCTATGGAATTTCATCAGACTGAATATGTTTATAATAATAATGTGAACTAATTATTTTTAATGAAAATAATTCTTTTTACATTGTAATGTTGTAAACCAATACAATATTAGACGATCAGTTACAAATATAACTTTGATTTCCAGGTGTCCTATTTTTTGTGACAAAGTCAGGTAAATGTGACCAATAGGAGCTAAATAATACCATTTGGAAGATGCTAATAGAGACAATGTCATTTCAAATATTAGAGATACTAATATCTGAAAAAAAGTTTCTTAATTATTTATTTCATTTTCAATTTCTCATTATGTGAGGGCACAAAAGATTTCATGGAATTAACATCTCTTCCATAGTCTTCAAAATCTGGTAGAGTTATGTAGTTATATTGAAACCTCTTTAGGTTTTCTTCTTATATACTTTTTTATTTTATCATGTGTCTAATAATCGTAACGATCAATGTATTATAATGATAGGAAGACATATAATTCGATCATTTTATTGAGGGCTATCAGGTCTAGGAATATAGAGAATCTGATCATTGTGTTGTTGTCTACCAGGGATATGAAGATATATCCATTATAATAATCATATTGGGGGATTCCCTGGTAAGGGAATATAATATTTCTTGTATGTTTAAAAAGGGATACCTATTTTATGGGTTATAGACGACATTTCACTTGTCATTAGTGCAAAAAAACAATTTAATGTTGGTTTTTAACTGATGTCTATAAATTCGACACAGATAATATTATTTTCATTGTTGGTTTTCAAGAAACCAACACTGAAAAACATTTTCTTCGAGGGTTTCAGTATTAGTTTAATAACAAACATACACCAATAACTGATTTTCGGTGTCAGTTTTAGGTAAAACCAATGCTGAAAATCAAATAGCATCCAGTTTATGGTGTCGGGTTTGTCAAAAAAAAATGCTGAAAACACAAGTTTTTTTAAAAAAATATCAGCATCAGTTTTTAAAATAACTGATGTTGTACATTAAATTTATTGTTATAGAAAAATCATAAAAACTAAAATTATATTAAAATTTAAACCCTTGTAAAAAAACATAATATACTACAATCAAACATTATTGATCATTCAATAAAAATATATAAATTACATTCATTTATATAGTTAATCAAATGATTTCCTAAGAATTTTAATTATAAACTAGAAATAAAATACACGTACCTGTAATCAATGAATTCATTCAAAATTTTTGAGAACATTGCAATCCCCACGACACATCATTTTCAGTTCTCTCACCACCCAAATATTCTTTGATATCAAATACCATACATTTGAGTCACTAAAAATACACATGGATTCATATTAAAGATAAATGCATCAATAAATCTAATAAAAAATTAAACAAAGACATTTTAGAGGCACTTGAGAGAACTCAATGAATTCTAGTATCGAATGTTGGAAGAAAATTCCATTGTAGGTAATACGACATCTTTTGTAGTTGGAACAAGTAGACCATCATGATATGATTATACCAGTGTGGTTCAACTCACATGAGACAATGACTATGATGTACCTATGATAGGCATGTTTCATGACCTAAAATTAAATTCATTATGGTAACCAAGTACCATGAAATAAATTTATTCCATGTTGATATCAATTACATGTTCACTTATCATCATTGTGTCATGACTCAATACTCAATGCATTAAGGATACCATGTAATATCGTTAATGCACTTTTGGATTGTTCTTGGTCACTTCTAATGTATTTTTTTCCTTTTGGAATGGATTTGTAGTATGTATTACATGGGTTCATCTCATCTTGGATAGTACATATCCTCTTAGTAGATGGTTGATTGATTATTTATTCTTTCAGATACCAATCAAAAATAAAATAACCTATGCTAAATTTTACAATTTATCTCTAAAAAAATTATGAAAATCAAACTATCAAAATAATGTTTTTTTAAAATAAAAGTACCTGAAATTTATGGTATGCTCATTTTTGGTTACAATTGAAGAATTAGTTTGATTATTATTTGGTTCAAACACTTATTTTATCAAAAGAGTTAGTTTTTTGAATCCATTTGTAATATTATTTATAAATATTAAAATATACATACCTCAAATCCTAGTCAAACATAATAAATAATTCGAAAAAATAGATTGAATATGTGTCATATCGAATTGAGAATAAGACTGTGAATCATTGAATTCCTATAATAATAGTTAATGACATGATTTAAAAAATATAATAATAATGAAAAAATATAAAAAAATTAATACAACTAACCTTATCAAATTCAGTTGTTTCCCTATTTGGGATTATATCATACATGAATTGTAGAATATAATAACCACATTCAACATCTCCTTTTTGATAATGAAAATAAAGTTATAAAACCTTAATCTATTAATAAAAAATAACATATAAGAAAAATTCAGAAAAATTTATGTTATAAAAACAAATTTCCTATACTTCCTCATATTTTCTTTTAATCAGAAACATTATCGATTTGTGTTCCATTTTAAATTTTTTTCAGGAACATTATTTTAATATATATGAAATAATAATGCATATCTAAACAATGAGAAGAAAACATAAAAATCTTATAAAAACAAAAAAAACATACCTTTTAATTAGGTGGAAATATTTTTTATAAACATTCAATAATAAAGAGAAAAACCAATATATGGTGCATTAATTAGGGCACAATATGCCTAACATCAAATGCCCCTATAATAAATAAGTTCATAGTTAATGGAAATATAATTATTAGTAGTTCATAATTATGATTATATTATTAATTATCATGAAATGGAATGAACCACCACTGAATTTTTTTATGTGATAATCTGTCACACATATATGAAACTCTGTCAAGATTCTTCCCATGTTTCACTTCTATGGAAATGAATTATGGATCTATAAAAATGTAAATGTCTATAATTTCATTTTGTAGAAGAATAATTTGTAGATAACTTATTTAAACAAATATATAGTTAGTCAATTTAAAATAATAATTTATTAAATAAATACAAATACAAATGTCAATTTACTTACATGGTATAGAACTACACCACATTAAGGCTGAGATCTTCAAAATCTACATAATGAATGATATCTTCTTTGAGTAATCTCAATGGATTTTCTCTTCCTCATATATAGTTCATCATCTGAAACTCATAGATATAAGTCAATGAACATTATTCCTGAGATAAACTTAGTATCCCATGGGAAATATATGATATATCTACAGTCTATTGTTCCTGAAAATTTTGATTCATTTCTGCCGCTTCTTTTTCTTTCAGATAACTCTATATATGTAAAATGTTAGATAGCATTATAATTAATTTGCAATTATATTTAAATAATATTTAAAAAACATATACCTAATATGAAATATTACAATGAAAACCAGTTGGACAATGTAAAAAATGACCCACACAATCCACAACTTTGGTGATCTCCATAGTAGTAAATGGTAGTAGAACATTAGGATCTACAATATCGAGTATTGATACTCAAACATGTCCCATATTCATAATCTAGTGAAGTAATGAATCCCACAAAAAATAAATGATTCCTAACGCAATTATATGTATGTAAGGATCTCTTCCAAATAACTCACTATATATGTTTTGATCTGAGCGACGTGGTGGAGATTCAAAATAAGAAAATGGGGTAGAGTAGTCTTGGTGAGAAGGCTGGGAAGGCTGAAAAATGAAGTTGTTATATTTGTGTTTATAATTTATAAAATAGAAAAATTGATAAAAAATAAATAATTTACCTGGGAAGGCTGCTCATACGAGGAAGGATAGATAGATGGGGTTGTGTAGTCTGGGTGATCATGCTGGGAAGGCTGAAAAATGAAAAATTCATATTATTGTTTATAATTTAAAAAATAGAAAAATTGATAACATATAAATAATATACATTGGAAGGCTGCTTATACAGGGTGGGGTAGGATGATGGGGAAGGGTATTCTGGGTGACTAGGCTGGGAAGGCTGAAAAATAAAAAAGTTATATTTGTGTTTATAATTTTTAAAATAGAAAAATTGATAAAAAATAAATAATATACCTGGGAATTCTTCTCATATGGGGTGTGGTTGGAAGATGGGGAAGGGTAGACTGGGTGAGAAATCTGGGAAGGCTGAAAAATGAAAAGGTTATATTAGTGTTTAAAATTTATAAAATAGAAAAATTGATGACAAATAAATAATATACATGGGAAGGCTGCTCATATGGGGTAGCATAGGATGATGGGGTAGGGTAGTCTGGGTAAGCATGCTGGGAAGGCTGGAAAAATAAAATGTTATGATACTATTTATAATTTATTAAAAAAATGATGAAAAATAAATAATATACCAGGGATGGATGCTAGATTTTGACTGTATTTCCATGTGTTCTAACAATGCCTTATGCACTCATGGTTGACTTTGATCACCCACAGACTACTTCATATCATTCAGCTATGCTTTTAAGGATTCTATTTCCCTATCTTTTGATTAATTACTCTTACACAAAACCTTATGAATACTAACACCCTCCTGATATCCTCTAACACGGATGGGGTGTTCTACCTTTCCCAATGAAGTGTCTAGGATGACCATATTACCCTCATGGATAAAAGAGACATGTGTCTCCTACTCATCATGTTCATCCTGAAATAAAAAATAAAAAAGTTATATTAGATTATATAATTAAAAAAAATAAAAATAGATAACAAATAAATAATATTTAAATACAATATTATCAGCTACATTCTTAGCTTCCTTTATAAGATACTGTTCATTTTTCAATCTTCTTGCTCCTTTCCATTTTTCAAGGAGAGTGGGAGAAGATGGAGGACCAAATTGGACCTCTACTAAGCCACTACTATATTGATCTCTTAGGGATTATTTTTTTTCAATTATTATCTTCTCCAAATATGAGTACCCTCCACATAATAAAGTATGAGGGTGTAAATTTTCCTTCTGGATCTACTTATGAGATCTATTAGAGGCTTACATTATAAAAATAAACTACAACTTTATAAGAAAAATATATAATAAATTTTATAATATAAAAAAATTATCATATATGAAATTGTACTTCATTACGACTGACAAAAAATCACTTCCATATATCTTAATATATAAATGGATACCTGAGGCCCTGGTTTTCAAAAATTTTCATTCCAAAAACATAATTTTTTTAATTTTTTTTAAATTCTCTCTGTTGAACTACTGCTTAAGAGAGATGCATTTTCATAATTTCATTGGATTCCTTAATATAGAATATCATCTATAATTGAAGAAATTAAATTTGTTATTTAAAATATATAATATTCAAAAAATGAGATAAAATAAATAAATTATGATATTTTACAGTCACATATTCCCAAAGTTATTGCTTCACTATCCTATCCACTGATTCCAATTATGATATATAATACTTATCCTACAATGGATCAACATCTCTATATAACTGACAAACTGATCTGCATTTCTGCCAATTTCATTATTATCATCATCAAAACAGATTTGTAATCTGTCATCATCACGATAAAGTGATAAATTTGGTAAATGTGTATTACCACATTTAACAAATTGAGAACGTGATTTTGTAGTAGTAACAAGAGAAGTCTCCTACGGTAAGGATGCATCATTACTGCTACAAAAACAATTCATAAATTAAATGTTTTATTCCATTAAATAAGTATATTGCTGGATATTTAATAATATATAAAAAGAGATATACCTCGTTAACTACTCCTCTGTATTTGTATCTGACATTGATACTAGAAACTGTAATGAAATTTTGTGTACCCAAATATCATTATAAAACTAAATATTTAGAAACTAGTAATAAATAGAACAAGTAAGTAAATAAGGGGGAATTAATTTTTATGTTTCAAAAAAAGGAAAAAAATACAAACATTTACCAAAAAAATTAGGAGACTAATTTAGTGTTTTCCTACAAGCCTTCATCATTATCATTATCTACTGCATGCACTGGGTCTATCTTAAACTCATTGTAATCATCCAAAAATTGTGTAATAGATGAATAAGGATTATGTAAATCACTAACATCATTAGCATCATCATAACCATCTAAATGGTATCTTTTCCATGCAAAACAACTGACCACTGCATATTTGATGGATCAATGACATAAAATAATTTCTTTTCATGTGAATCCATGATAAATGGTTCCTCATTGTAATTAAATATTTTCAAATCAACCTTTTTAAACCCATATTCATCATGTTTCATACCACTATTACTATCATCCCAATTACACTTAAAAACTATGACTCGAAATTTAATGTAATCAATATCCCATATCTCTTCTATAACTCCAAAATATTGCATTGATGTAGAAATAGGTTTTTTATCTTTGGAACTCAAATAATACACTGCTTCAAAAAACACTATCACACCACTATTCAGAACGGTAGTCTTGTCATCCAGGTTTTTTGTGTGAAATGTATAGCCATTGATATCGAAACCAAACCATGTGATCACATTGAGAGATGGTCCCCCTTATAACCACTTCAACATTTCTAATGCAAATATATCTTGGGTAACATTCTCTTTAAACCATGAATGAAATGTATTCTTATTCTCAATCATCAACCACTTTTCATTTATTTTCAAAAATTGTAACTTTAATTCAACAATATGTGATGATATATATGATTGAACCTCATTTTTGAATTTGAAAATGCATAAATGTTCCTACATAACTTCATCATGTGGAATTAAATTTAACTTTAAGCCTTGAACCACTCTACCTTCACTATCAACAGTCATATGTCGAGATATAGTGAGACCAATATCCTCCACCACATAAAATTAATTAGTATAGAACTCAATAACCTCTTATGATAAATATTTTTGAACCATAGAGGCCTTTGGTCGATAAGTATTTTAAACACATCCCTTCTAAATTTTCATATATCATTCAAAAGGATACATCTATCTTAAATAAATAGGCGCACATAATCTTATCTCATGAACCAAAGGAATCTGTAGATGAACCATTATATCAGAAAACATGGGTGGGAAATACATTTCTAATTGGAAATGAATAAGAGTTTCTTCATTCTCCAACACATTTGACAAATTTGTATCAAATTTTTTTTTACAAATGGATATGAAAAAATTACGTAACCTGATGACACTTTTTTTGACAGTTGTCAGTAATATTCCAGACACTGCTACTAGTATAATATGTTTCATTAACACATGGAATTGATAATATTTCATTCCAATTAATTTGAAATACTTCAATGAAACCAAATTATTCACATTTGAAAAAAACCACTATGTTCTTCAATATTATGAAGACACTGATAGAAACTAATCTTTTCATTCTTGCTTAATGTGTGAAAAGTCGTAGGTAAATATGTACTATTTCCTTTTATAATGGGAGATAACTCCAAACGTATTCTCATTAATATCATGTCCAATATAGAATACAATCTTTCTTTTATCATTCCTTTTATGACTAACAAGGTTCCAATAAAATTATCACATATGTTTTTCACTACATGCATAACATCGATGTTATGTTTTATCTCTAAAAATCTCCAATATGGTAGTTCAAAAAATATACTAGTTCTTCTAGATATTTCATTGAATAAAAGAACTTATTTTCATTCCAAATGTAAAATCGATATCTATCACACTTTCGTAATATTCTTTAGCTGAAAATGGTCGAGGGGGAAGGTTGTATTCTTGTATTCCATTAAAATAATTTTTCAATCTATTATAAGGATGATCAATTCACAAAAATCATCGATGTCCCATGTATGTTTTATTTATTCCATTATATAATAGATAATATGAAGTATATTCCTCTCAAATTATAAATTCATTATGACCCTTAAAACTATATCCAGATACCTTTCCTTATGCAGGCAAGTCATTTATAGTGATCATTATCATAACACAGAAAAGAAAATACTCTTTCTTGTATGCATCAAAAACATTAACACCTGCTTCCCATAACTATTTGAAAACATCAATCAATATTGAAATTAAATATGAATCCAATATATGTTCTATTTGTCAGGATCTCTGCTGATAAAAGTAGTGGATAATTCCATAAACTAATTCATAAGAATAAGAATCTAATCAGAATATTAGAGTTCAATTTAAATATTTTTATTTCTCGATGATCTACAGGCATTCAAATATGATGTTGTGAGAAATTAGTCATACTATTTTGATGTACTGACAACCTTTGTATTTGGGGTGAGAAACATCCATAAGAATTAGTTTGATAATGAACTTGTTAGATTCCAATACAAAGGTGTTGTGGGATGTAATACTAAGTTCTCATGGGTAATATTATTTATCTTAATGTGAATTATGGAAAATATAACGTTAAGATAATACTTAGAAACCCATTATAAATGATTAAGTATTATATCAGAAAATATATGTCTCAATGTGAGCTTAATAGGATAGGGAGTAGTTTTCCAATTCTGGTATAAGGAATGTAAAAATAAAACATTTATATTTTCTATTTATATTTTATATTAACTGTCATTATGGATTATTGGGTAAAAGATAAAAATATATCTTTATTTCATTAGAGACCATAGAGTTTCAATGGTCCGATGTAGTAGAAAAGGTTAAAAATAATTAAATTGGGTTTTGGTATAATTTAGGTGGACTCGATTCAATCCCCCACCCCTCTCTCATGTTTATTTTCTCAGTCCTATGAGGACTCATAATTTCAATTAAATATAATTATAGAATATTATTTTTTCAATTGGTCAGGATAAAAATAATTTCAGATAAGAAAAATTCAACACATTGACGAATACAATTTGTTAAGAACATTGACTAATATATTTATACATAATTTCAAGTAAAAATAATTTTAGATAAAAATAATTACATTGGTTTTTAGTATAATTTTGCCATGAACATTGACTAATAAATTTATACATAATGTTAGATAAAAAATTCATAACCTAAAATCAAACAATGTTAGATAAAAATAATGATAGATAAAAATTCATAACCTAAAATCACACAACTCCAATACATATCAAGAACATTGACTAATCGGTATCAGGTACAACTATTAACTATGTTCTAACACATTTTAAATAAATTATAAACTAATATTTGAATAAAATAAAAATCAAAATTAAAATATCAATAATTTATCTTCAAAATTAAAAAAACATACAAAATTCATAATTTTACATGAAAATAGATCCCCAATGAAAATATTTTTCTGTATAAATATTTGGAAAATTAATCATTGTATGAAATGTAAAAAATTCATTAGAACAATGAAAAATAAAGATAAACAATAATCTAAAATCAAACTATGGTTGAAAGTCACTCAAAATAGCATTCAAAAGAACAAATAATCTGTAGACGATCAATGAATAGAATATAATGAATAACACACATTAAATATCATGAAAATAGAAGAAAATTATTAATAATGGTGGTTGGAGATCACAATTAAGGCTTCAAAGTCATCGTGAGTCAAAAGTATTTTCCATGGGATTCAATTTTGAAAAATGAAGAAGATGATGTCTTCTCAATCCTAACATTTTTTAAATGAATTTCAGCGTCTATTTTTACCCAAACTGACGCCGAAAATAAAAAAACATTTTCTTGTCGGTTTTTCCCAAAACCAACGCTGATAATATATATTTCTTAGTTTAGGCATCAAGTTTGGTAATAATTGAAGCTGAAAGTATTTAGTTTTTTTAGTTTCGATGTTGGTTTTTTAGGAAAACCAACACAAAAAAGTATACCTATGGTGTCAATTTTCCTTGAAACCGATGTGGAAAACTTTTTTTCAGATTTTTTGCGCCAATTTGAATATAAACTGAGGTAAAAAATCAACGGATTATGGTTTTTGGCATAGGTTTTTAGTAAAATCAACGTTAAAACCCACTCATAAAAAATTTTGGTGTTGATTTTTAGTAAAAATGACACATAAAAGTTCTCCCACAAACCATCAGCGTTAGTTCATAAAGAACTGTCGTTATTAATTCAACGTTAAATCTTGCATTTATACTACTGTGTGGTTAAAAGAGTTGGATATTAATATCTCTAAAGTTAGTATTTCTTTTATTATCTTTTGTATTAAATATTTCTTACCTATTTTTATATTTCGTTTCACATTGTATAAAAAATGAATAATTTTATTCATCACTCTATTTTATTTTTTTATCAGTACTATTGAGATGATGATAAATACATGTGAATTAATAAAATCCTTCAATACTAATATTCTTCTTAGATGTTTAATCCATTCGATGTTGATTCCAATATTTTACACTCTTGTTTAATCATATTGACTCTTATTAAAATTCTGTGATTTTTTAATGAGACTATATGATGATTCTAGTAATTACTTGAACAGACATAGGGTATGATTAGATTAAATATTTTAAACTATTTTTTAAAATTATAATCCCCCTCTTGTAAATTATCCACTATAAGCATATTCTCACAATTCTAATTAGTATATTTGTATATAAGGATCCTTAAAAAGAAATAGATACATCATGAGGTTATATAATTCATGATCTCATACATTTCTGTAATTATAAATAATTCTACATATATTAAATAATTTATTTAATTCATTATTAATGTTCCCCATCATCATATATCCATATTGAGTGACTGATCAATATTATTATATATTTTAGTCAATAAACAAATGACATTCCATGTATAAAACCATAAGTTAAAATTATATATAGTCTATGTAATAATAATGTCTATGATAAATGTTATGGATAATTAAAGAAAATTAAATTTCTAACGGTCACATGAAGGTGAATATTTCAACGATAAGTCATTGACTATAAAAAATAATAATAAAGTGAATTTTAATGTAGTCATTGGATAGAAATGATCCTAAACCATTCACATAATTAATAAAGATTCTATCGATAGAACATATCTCTAAGGGATTATATGTCGAATAAGGGTTGTTTCCATTTATGAAATAAAATACCATAATTATAACATTATAACATCACTAAGGAAAATAAATGGTTATTTTTGGAAATAACTCATCAAATCATCAAAAAAAATTAATATTTATTTTATTTCTAATAATTATTTAATAATATAAAATAAGATTGAAAATTTTTGATTTGTCATGATGATATAAAATTCCGTTCTTACCTCACATGTGAAAAGTATATTCCATTCAATTTTTAGTATGAGAATAAAGGATAATTTTTTTAAAATGAAATGAAGATTCCTTTATTTTTTATCAAAATAAAAAATTGTTAAAATATTATTTAATAAATCATTTTGACAAGGGTTTGAAACATTTTTTTGAAAACATGGTTTTGGTAGAAATTATATTTTGTGGTGAAGATAAAAATGAATTTAGATAATCCTAAAATCACTCTATCAATTATTTTATGATACAAACATTGGTAAATGGTAGTGTTTAAAAAAAATATACTATAAAAAAATTAATTTTCCATTATAGATGACAAGAAATTAATTTCTTTCAACTAAAATTGAATAATAATGGATCATTATTGGAATGATATTGTGAAATAAACCCCAACAATGATGATTTTGATGAAGTTGGAATTAATAAATGAATAGATTAATTTTATTAGATGTAAATACTGAGAAAATATGCTTAAATACAACGTATTATAATCAAAATTCATTATACATAAACAATCTGAAAAAATAATGGCAACAAAGAAGTAGTATAACATAATGAAAAAATGAGTTATTAAACCTGTTACCACTTGAAAACATTTATGCAAGATCCCCTCGGAGGAAATAATCGAAAACTAAGCAATAAAATTCCATGAATTATTATTTAATTATGATATTAAATGTAATATTTGTTGTATACAAACAATATAAAATATACAAGGTGTATACAATCATGATATTTCTCAATGAAGTGAATATGAGGCAAAGTGCCTTACCCCTCAATTCCTTTAGATTGAATATTATTTAAATATCTGTATTATGTTTTTAAAGATTCTATTTAATTATAAAAAACAATATTAATACATGTAATATCATGTGTGAATATACTATCACCATTTTTTAATAATCATTAATTATTTTTATTGATTGAGAGGTTAATTACCTAATTTTCTCGTTCATGATTTTTTAGTAAAACTCATAATATTGTGAATATAATAAAATTCCATAATATGATGAATAAGAAAATGAAATAATTATCATAATTATACCATAATTATACTTTTAAAACCAATGATTATATATTGTTTGTTAAAATGAACTATGTCCCAATCATGGATACTACATGTCATTCATGTACATGAGTGACATTTCGATTTTCTAATGATCATTATCAAAAGAAGAAAAGTAATATTTTACCATTAGATAAAAATATTAATTTATTATATAACATTTTATTTCTTTTTATATAATTATATATATATCATCCAATTGTCATTGTGAAAAAAATAGTGCGACTTCACTTTTTGAAGGCGGTAGTCTACATGTACCAAAATGATGATATCACTATTCAGCGTAAGAAAAAAATGATATATTATAATTTCAGAATATTAAATATTTCAGAAATATAATATTTGTGTCATTTATATCCTATATATTAATTATTATTTTTTCTTATAAACTTTAATGTATAAAATAATTGAAACAGAAATTACATTGTTTCACGAGATGACTGTCCATGGTAAACACGAGCGACATTATCGTATACCCTGAAAAATTGATACTAAAATTATATATATGTTTTAATGACCTAAGAGGTATAATTAGGATCTAAATATCATATATATACTTTATTTCCACCATCACACCCAAATGTGACAGGTGGTAACGGAAAATTTAATGACATTAGTTTGTGAGGTGGTAGTCTTTCTTATAAACGAATGATGAATTCATAACCCATTTCATAGAATTAGGGTTTGGTTATGTTCACTAAAATTATAAGAACCCAGACCTTATTTTCAAGAATGAATTTTCATTTCTGGTGGTTTTGAGAAAAAGAGGAGGATCTGTAAAATAAAGGAGTACACACCGTGTACTTTTGAGTACACACCATGTACCTGAATGCCACGGGTGACCCTGTACTGGTTGTCTAACTGCCAAGTACATGGTTTTGTAGGGTGACCTGATAACCACCTTAAGTGGGTCCCGGTAAATGTATATACATGCAGTGTAGTTTTAAAATACACGTCGTGTACTTTTTTTAATTATTATATTAGACTGGGGTTGCATCTAATTAGCAGAACACCCTTTTTCTATATCCATCTCATCAAGGAGATACTAGGAACAACAATTCTTATCTGGGTCCTCGATCAACCATCCGTTCTTCAAATCAAATGGTTTCAATTGTTTTAGAATCTCAATGGTGATTTCTTCATTCTTCTAGATCCTCTTCTCTTGACTTTTACACTTTCATGATATATCCTTGGTTGATAATTTTTTGACATTTTAGTATATCTGGCACACTCTTGGTCAATTCGATGGTCGATTCCGGAGTATATCAATCATACGACATCGAGGTAGGTGGTTTGTGAATTTCCACTTTTTTATTTGAATATTATGTGAAAAAGTGACCAATACCATTGAATGAGTTATTGTGTGTTTAGGGAATTTTTCTTTATTAATGTCGGTTATTCTTGGTGTGCCTGAGTAGAGGTTTTTTGAATGTGAATAGGGTTATTTGACATGATATGGATGTGTTTCCCATGTTTGTTTTTATATTGACCACTTGGTCTAGCTTTGTCGGTTAGGATTCTTATTTTCCCTGCCTAGTATTTCTAGGACGGAGTGATTATTTGATGTTGCTATATGCATGTATCTCTTTAGTCAAGTAGATCATGAAACCTATTAGCGTAGTATTTCTTATGTTTTATGTTGGATATTGAACATATTTGTGCATGATTGATACACACAAGGATGTGGGAACCAGGTGGGGTAGACCATTGGAAGAATGGATGTTGACGGCTTCTCCAGAGTGTCTATTTACTTGTCATGTTGCGAGACCATAAGGGGGATGGATGTGAGTTCTCCCTTAGAGTGTCTCTTGTTCCACATTGTGGGACCACATTGGGATTTGGACCCTTAGTGCCTTGCCAAAGTGTCTGTTGTTTACTGATAAAATACCACAGGGGTAATTGATGGTGTGTGCTTCCTCATACTATCTTTTCTAAAGATGAACAAGAGGGGTTAGACTGTGAGTAATTCATAGGGGGTTGCTTTTGTTTATTTGGTTAAACATTAGGGGTTAGGCTATGAGTTCTTCCCAAAGGGTTTCTACTGTCTATTTGGTTGACCAGAGGGGTTAGGAATTGATTACTTCCAAGAGGGTTACCTACTTTCGATTGACTGCTTTCATGATAAAAGATAATGAATGTGATAGGAACTAATGGATTGTTTACTTTTGAGTAATTACTTATTTAATGCTTCATTTTTCTTATTTCCTGCCATATATATTAACTGACTATTAGAAAAAGTGGTTTTGGTAGTTTCCTACAGGGATTCATGTCACACCCAGTTTGGATCATTATTTTGGGCCCAAACCGATTATAATGCGGTAGGTATAGATAAGGGAAAGCACTGTTCTTCATCATGTATTTGACAGTAGTGGAGTTGGAGAGCATGGGACCAAGGTGAGGCTTGTGATGCTACAATAGTTTATTATTTTTTCATTGTACCTTGGTTTAGTACTATATTCCAGCTTTTTGACTTGTTTGGATGCTTTACTAGAAATATGTATCATGAATCATTTATATATGTGATCCAATTTTTCATCACTTTTAGTCTTCCACAGTTTTAATTATTGCATGTTTTCACTACTTCTTCTACTGTTTGTCTATTTATTTCCACTATGTTACTCTACTAATTAGGGCATAGTTTCCCCAATATCTCACCCAAAGCCTTCTCTACTAGTCAGCAGCCTATGTAATTTGGGGAAATTCACATGAGGCCATGTGACCAACTTGCAATGGGAACCTTAGGGCGGTACCTAGAACCAGGATATTATAAATTGGTATCAAAGGGATTCTTTTCTTATTGACTTAATTTTTGGAGACTATATCCTAGGATAGGATGGAATAGGTACATGGTAAAAAGTCGTGCTTGGGAGTAGCTAACCCATGTATAGGGAAAATCCAATTTACCTCAATTATTTCAATTTTTATGGTTTTTCAATTATTACAGTTTGTTTTATTTAAATGTTGGGTGATTCACATGTTTTTTGTGGTTATCATTGATATTATTGAGGTTCTATTTATGTTTCAACCAAATGAGTTGAGGGTATGCCATCTCATGCATTATATAGGAAATTTCTAGAGATCACATGTCATGCATTTTTTCCTTGCCATTTTGGGTGCATTACTGATTGCTTGTTGTTTTTATAGATGTTGTGCTAGATATGCATGCTGTTATGATAGATTCATTGATAGAATACCTACTACTTTATAGGGTATTGGATTGTTTAAGGTTTCATTTGATTAAATGTGAAACATTGGTTCTTGAGGTGTTATAGGCCCTCATGGATTGAAATTTTGAAAATCATTGCACTATTATGTTTTTATGTTACATGTAGAAGATTCCAAGCTTTGATTCGCTGGGATTATGGGCCCTCACATATCCTAATTAGGAACTTAAATATTTGATTCAGTGTTATTAAGGGTTTTGGAGTATTTTATAAGGATTACTATCTAGAAAAACCTATAATATATGGTGTGTATTAAAGAAAAAACGCCATGTGTCCTTCTATTTGGGAAGGAACTATTTTATTATGTATATGCCAGGTAATGTATGTACACACCATGTAGTATCTATCCTTGTCACTGGTTGTGTGGGAAGAGACACAGGTTTGGGAAATCCTTGGAGGAACACATCATGTACTGGTCTTATGCATCGTGCTGTAATTACCGTGTTTCAATGATTGTGACAGAAAAAATGGATTGATGAAACTTAGGTAGTACACGCTGTGTACATCTTGAACACACCATGTATGGTTGACCAAGTAGTCGGTCGTGTGAATAACGAAATGGGTCGGTGAAATCTTTCTACTACATGCCGTTTCTCGAACAAACATTTCACATAGTCCTGCTCTAGAAGAACCGTGTAAATTAAGTCGTGTAAAAAAACTCAGGCAGGGGATGAGGATTCAAGTACATGTCATGTGTTAGGACAACACAAAAGGTGTATGTGGTGTTAAATGACTTGGGCTAGAAAAAGTACACGTCCATTTGAAAGGATAAGGGAACATGCAGTGTAGCAGTTGAACACACCATGTATCCACCTTTTAGAAATCTTGAATGCTTTCTTTATCCTATTCCCTTCCTGCACATCTATGCATCATTCCTTATAAATCTTTAGCTAAGGTGTGCACTTGACCTTGCAGAGTCATGCCACCGAGACGACCTCCAGTTGTACACCAGATTCAGGGCAACAAATAGACACCAGACATGGTGTATTAGGGTCTACCAAAACATCCTCCAATCGTGACCATCTTGGCCCCTGAAATTATCCAAGATACACGTTCCAATGCACAGTTCTGAGATGAAATCATGAGGTTTATGCAGACCTTTATGGGCGCACCTCATCCTTCCCCATCTATGGAAGATTTGACGTGGTTTTTTCAGCAGCAACATCCTCCCACCGTTACAGGGGATGGAGGACCTCAGGATGCATAGTCATGTCTAGAGGCCATGATTTCAATTTTTTTGCATTTCGATATGCCTCCAGAGAGGAGGGTGAAGCTCGCTATGAGATTCCAACAAGAGATGGTGGGATGTGATCTCACTGGTGGGACGCCAGCAGGTTATGTCATGGGATGAGTTCTAGAATAACTTCTAGGATAACTTCTACCTAGAGACTCTGGGGGACGATCGAGCAATAGAGTTTATGAGTTTGGAGCAGGGTACTCTTTTAGTACTAGAGTATTATTATCACTTCAAAGAGATGCAGTTCGTTACACCCAAAGTAAGAGGTTATAAGTTATTAATAGTGAGGAAATTTGAGGATGGTCTCCGAAACAACATTTGATCTCAGGTGAACAAATTCAGTTTGAATTTCATCACTCTATAGTCAACTAGGAGCTGATCCCATAGCACAATCTGATGGATTCTGGATCTCTGAGATAGGGAGGCTTGGCATTCCATGTTGGTACCCCTCCGACTAATATCAAGAAGCACCGTAGAGAGTCTGTGTGCATAGATATGAGTAGGTATAATATTTCGTCTTGTAGCTCGGTGTTGTGTTACCATTGAGGGATGAGTGGGAATATGAGGCCACATTGCATAAGAGACCCAGTGGTGCGCCGATCCTGTGGGAATATTAGTAATATTCAGTGATTCTAGCAGTTTTTTGCACCACTATCTGATGATCATATTTCTTCTATAACTCCACATTTAGAAAAAGAACCACCATTTTCTCATGAATATGGGGAGTAATGTTCTTCCATCCATTCGGGCCGAGGTGGAGGTCACGGTCACGGTAGGAAGTCAGAAATTTTTCAGTTAAAACATGGTGGATTAGCTCAGGTGGTTCAAGAAGGGTCGTTGGACTACGGTATAGACCAGACGTTTGCAATGGAGTAAACCTAGTAATAGCATGATCATATACCCTCTACAGTTCTAGGTACAATCCTAATTACCTCAGTTTTAGCTTCTGTATTTTTTATATAAGGGCTTACCATAGTTCCATATCTATCGATGTTATGGAGATCCTTTGGCTCGTTATCCTAACTTCTACTGATTTCTTGATGTTGGAAAGTCCATTTGGGACAAGTATGGCTAGTTTACATCTATGCAATTATTTCCCTCTTGAGGTTAGTATAACAACGCTGCACTTTATTTCATATTTAAACATGATTTATTACATAAACTCTTCACTTGATACCATATGGATGATTGAGAGGTCTAGTGTCTTTGGGTCATAGGAACATTCATAACAACATAAATCATAGAACACAACATCTTATTGAAAACATACTTTACATGACCACTACATTTACTCATACTTAGAATTACATGGGATAACCTTAGGACATTCATAAGAAACGGGTGGGCTATAAAGCCCAGTAAGGGAGAAAACAAGGTATAACATGAATAATACAATACATATTAGGAAATAGGCATATAAACAGAGCATAAAAGAAACATTAACAAAAAGGTATGTATAACATGATTATCATAACATGGAAATTTGGCAACAACACTTAATGTGGAATTATCACGAGCTAATGCTCATTGAACTTGGAGCATGATTAAACCATCATTGCACATGAAACATGAGTATACTCTCATTAAACTTGAATTATCATGAGTCAACACTAATTTCTCATGATGTATCATGATACTACACTTTACCTAATGCATTAGAGCGATATTAGGGCATGTCCTTCATAAAAATTTCATTTCATGCATAAGTGTGCCACATTGATCTTATAACATGGAGTCAATCAACATCATAAGTTATTCCATGATTATGGAATGTGGAATAAATAAATGAACGTAAAATTCAATATGTATATGCACATAATGGTGAATGACTTTGAGAGAGACATGGGTATGATTTTCACTACACAATGATCATGGCTTGGAAAAACGTGGTGCAATTTCGGTAGCATAATGACGTGACATTAGAATTCATAAAAATGGTTGATGAGAGAGAAATGGGCATCTCATAATATGTAAATGAAATGTAAAGTAAGGTCGGGGGGGATATAGATACATGCCTCAACAAATGTAATGGAATTTAGATATGTAATACAAAAGAATTGCTTGAATATAAATGAGGAGAATGAAATTCCGTACAGAATTTCGACATGGTAACATGTGTACGTGGGAGAAATTAATGAGAGAGAAAGGGGATCTATCATTATTCAAACATGAAGTGGGAGGTATGGGGGAGGTGAAAAATCATATCTCAACATTTTTAATTTAAAGAAAAAGGATATAACAATATAATGAATCTTGGATAATGTTTAGAAAGGATAAAATCCATTACTTGGAAGTGTGCTTCCAAAGGCTTGGGAGAGGATTGAG
Source organism: Viscum album (assembly GCA_963277665.1). Taxonomy (NCBI): domain Eukaryota; kingdom Viridiplantae; phylum Streptophyta; class Magnoliopsida; order Santalales; family Viscaceae; genus Viscum; species Viscum album. The sequence continues at coordinate 280,839,277 of OY728151.1, read as the reverse complement.
AGAGGATTCTTGGGAGCTTGGGGAGCCTTGGGAGGATTCTAGAGAGAGTTGGGGAGAGGATGGACGAACTTATAAGGAATTGGATGTAGATGAAGTGTGATCATGTGTGTGTTTATATAGGAAATGGGAGGGAAGTATTTATTATTTCAGTTTGGGACACCAGACATTAAATTAATCAAGACCACAAACACACCCATGGTTTTCCCATTGTTTCTTCTAATGGGGAGTGGAAAATAATATTTTATGAGTCCAATGGCCAGATTTATTAAAATAATAGGATTGATTAGGTTGAGTTGAGTCACACTCTCAAGGATAATAATTTAGAACGACAAAAAAGTTTTATAAGTCTTGGAGGGTCCACTAAAGATTTGTAAAATAAATCAAACAAATATGAAATCAAATTATATTAATTGTAAAACAAATATTTACTGAACACAATATTTATAGTATTTTATTACATCACTATTGGGTCATTATTATGTCATGAAACACATTATATATTTAAATAGTATTTAGTTTTTACCCAGAAATCCGACCGTCTCATAAAATTTTGAAAAATTCATCATTGGATAATTTCGACATCCTGATTCCAAATATAATATTAATTTTATCTAAATAATTTTCTAAATATATGAATTTTTACTTTTAAAATAAAAACTTACATTTATTGAAAATTCTTGGGCTTTGACAAAAAAAGATTTCAAAGCTTAATAAAAATTACAATCCTATTTATAAAAATTGTATGATAATTATTATTGAATAAAATGTAATTTATTAATAATATTTTCTTAAAATATTATATAATTAAAAAATCCATTAATTCATCAAAATAGTTTTCTTAGTAGAATATTAACTAAAAATACTATTTGTGCCTTTAAAAACAATTTACAATGTAAAAATAATAAAATGAATGCACATTCATTATAAAAAAATAATGTACATAGTCGTAGTGCTAGGTTCTAGTTAGATAACCCCTTGTAACACCTGCATAAGACTAAATGGTAAGGTGTGCGATGGTGATAGGCTCTTGGATGGATCAGATAACATCTTTCAGGTGGTAACATATATTAACTTACACTTATCCCATAGTTAGTTCTGCTCAAGTTTAACATTTTAAAGCTTAGCTTGGGTATGGTAATGTGTGAAGCCCAATGACACCACCTCCTTTCAGAGCTCCAAAAAATGGGCATCGTATGGGGAAGGTCTACTAGATGAGGCCATCGATTCCTTTTTCTATTTAAATTGGATTTGTTAAAGCCCAAGATTTATACTAATCATTTGATCACTGTTAAATGAATATATTAGCAACAAACACAATTCTTAATAATATTTTAAAAACCCAAAAACATAAATCCAAGGAAGTTCATATGTTATATAACCACCATAAAAAATAATAAATTTAATTAGATCAAGAGTAATTTAAATTAATAAATGTTTGGGTCGCTTCCATCTTCCCCCTTTATAACTTTTCATTCTTGAAATTTCCAAATCCCACACTAAAAGTGATGTGGGTAACTCTACTTCATCACTTCCTCCGATTCACACATCGCTTCTTCAAACATGTGGTTTCAACACGACACCTTGACATGGGGCATTGTATTATTTTGTAGAACATTTTCTCTACGATCGAAGATTTTCACTTGTTTCCCCCCATAAAAAATATCATCCTGTAAATATACTACCTCTAAAGAGAGTACAAGTGAAGGGTCTGGTATGTACATCCTTAATATGGATACATGAAAGATATCATGTACTTTTTCCATGGTCAGTGGAAGTTCTAGTAGATAGGCCACATCCCTAAAATGATCTATAATATCGAAGGGGATGATGTACCTAGGACATAACTTCCCTTTAATTCCAAACCTCATGACCTTCTTCCATAGAGATATGCTTAGAAATACCATGTCTCCAACTTTGAGCTCAAGGACTTGTCAATGGATATCTTCATAACTCTTCTATCGACTTTGGGATTCCTTGATATATTACTTAATGGTTTTCACCTTCTCCTCTATTTTTTTGATCATTTCATGTCCTAGTAGCTTATTCTCACGAACTTCATCCCAACAAATCGGTGTTTGGCACATTTTCCCATAAAAAACTTCCTATGGTTCCATTCAGATGCTCAATTATAAACTACTATTGTAGGAGAATTCAACTAGTGGAAGATGTTGGTCTTACCCTCCTTTGATGCCCATATAACACGTTCTTAACATATCTTCTAGTTTATGAATTTTTTTCTCAAATTGGTCATCAGTTTGAGGACGATAGGTCGTACTGATGTTCAGTTCAGTGCATATAGCATGTTGGAGATTTTTTTCGATCTTTAAGGTGAATCTCAAATCATGATCGAATACTATAGATAGTGGTACTCCATGAATCATTTCCACTTATTTGATGTAAATAAATGCAAGTTTATCTAGTGAAAAGTCCTCTCGATTCATGATAAAGTGAGTTGTCTTCATAAGATGATCCACAATGACCCATATAGAATTGTTTCCTCTATATTTCCTTTGATGTCCAACGATAAAGTCCATGGTAATGTTTTCCATATTATGTTGGTATGGGTAGTGGTTGTGGCATACCCTTTGACCTTTTCCTCTTAGCCTTCACTTACTGACATACTAGGAACATTGATGTATATTCAACAATATCCCATTTCATATTGTACCACAAATATTTTTCTGGGAGATCTTGATACATCTTTGTGCTCCTTGGGTAAATAGAGAAGTTTGAGCTGTGTGAGTCATTCAAAAGCTCATTCTTTATCTCTGGATCAGATGGTGCACATAATTGTGACCCAAATCTCACAATTACATCATTTTCAACCAAGAACTTTGAGGATTTAACATTTCTAATAGCTTCCCCCCTTTTCATAATTTCCACATCCTTTCTTTGAGCATCCTTTATTATCTCCAAGAGGGATGGTTGAGAAATCATTTTAGAAAAGAATAATGATGTTCCTCCCTTAATGATTCCCAAGTCCATCCTCTATAAATCTATGAATATTGGAACCTTCTCAATTATCATCAGTTGAAGAATCAATGGATCCTTTCTACTTAGAGCATCCTATACCTTGTTCTCTTTCCCAGGGTGGTAATGGATTGAGTAGTCATAATCCATGATGAGTTATATTCATCTTTATTGGCGCATATTATGCTCTTTATGTGTGAATATATATTTGAGGCTTTTATGACCAGTATATATCTCACACTTATCCCCATAGAGAAAATGCTACTAGATTTTTAATGCAAATATCACATCCACTAACTCCATATCATTCGTGGGACAGTTTTGCTCATATATTTTTCATCTTATTTTAGGAATAGGCTATCACTTTATCATTCTACATCAACACACAACCCATACCCTTCTTCTACGCATTACTAAACACAACTAAAAGTCCACCACTTGGGGGTAATGTGAGAATGGGCACAACGATAAGCCTCCTTTTCAACTCTATGAAACTTTCTTCGCATTAAACACTCCATGAAAACTGTATTCCTTTCAGGTTATCATGGTAAGAGGGTTAGAAAAGTGATAAATTTCTCAAAAATCATCGATAATATCCAGCTGACCCCAAGAAGCTACGGATATATATTTCCAATGTTGACATCGTCTGTCACACAATTATAGATATCTTGGAGGGATCCACTGATATCCCATTGCTTGTGATGATATAACCTATGAAAGAGACCTACTTCAACCATAACACACACATGTTGTACTATTCATAGAGCTTCTCCTTCTGCAAGGTCTCTAGTATAGTTCTTAGATACTCCTCATGATCCTCCATGGTTTTAGAGTATATTAGAATGTCATTTATAAAGACAACCATAAATTTTTTGAGGTAATCTCTAAAGACTCTATTCATCAAGTACATGATGATTTATAGAGAATTAGTGAGTCCAAAAGTCATTACTAAGAATTCATAGTGCCAATATATTATATGAAAAGTAGTCTTGGGGATATCTTCCTTCATCACCATTACTTGAAAATATCCTGACCACAAATCAACCTTAGAGAAGTATTGTGATCCATGCAGCTGATCAAAAAATTTATCAATTCATGGTATATGATACTTTTCCATTATTGTGTTTTTGTTGAGCTCATGATAATCAATGCAAAGGCTCATTGGCCCATCCTTCTTTTTGATGAAGAGGACTGGCGCTTCCCATGGTGAAGCACTTGGGCATACAAACCCTTTATCCAGATTCTCCTCTATTTGTTTCTTTAGCATCTTAATCTCCATAATAGACATTTTATATAGAGTTTTGGATTTTGGAAATTACCTAGGAATAAGATCAATTGAGAATTTAACATCTCTTATAGGAGGAAGACTAAGAAATTCCTCAGGAAACACATAAGATAATTCCCTAACAATAGGCATGTATTCAAAGATGGTTGCCTCTTTAGACTCAATCATCTGAGCTGGATATGTGTTCTCATTGGTCAGTAATATCCATGGTTGAGATGATGTAGATAATAAAGATTCAACTAGCTCCTTTAACTTGTATAGAATTAGGTGTATATTCTCCACATGTGTAGTGATTTCCCTCTCAAAACAATTTATGTTGGCTCTATATAAGGAATGCCAATCTAGGAATTGAATTGCATAAAATTCAACATGAGGATTATGAATAGGTTTGAAGGGATGTTCAATCCACCAATTAATAAAGGGGGGGAGTTATATTCATGGGATTCAATGATTGACAATTTTCTGTACTCACTGGCATCATTACATCCATGATTTGTGGAGGTGTTGGGATTGTTCTAATAATATTATGAGATATAAAAGAATGTGTAGAACCGGAATAAAAAATTATGTTCACTATTATTGAATGAATAACTAGCTTACCTGTCAAAACATCATTGTTGGGGTTCACTTCAACAGTAGTTATGGAAAAATCATAGACTTTCTATCTTGGACGTTGTTGGTTTCCTCTGAAAACTCCTTTCTTAGGCAACTGATTTGAAAGATGCCCATGTTCTTTGAAGTTGATGTAATGAAAAATTTGTTGAGATTAGAAGGAAGTGTTCCTCTCATATGTCTCAACTACATGTTTATATTATCATCATTTAATGGCTAGGTTTCCCTCTCCTCCACACCTACAACATTTCTTCATCCCCTTCAGGTAATTTTTGGGGTGTTTCTTTCTGCACCTTTTGCTAGTGGGGTGCTGGATTTTCATAGCACTATTGGATTTATATAGTGTACCGCTAGAATTAAATTACACCTTATGATTCTTATCCCCATGAAACCCTAGAAGTTCCCCGATATCTATTTCAATCATGAGGGAACATCAGACAATTTCCTTATAGCTGTCAAAGTTGTGGATCTCCAGGGATTTCCACAGGCTAGGTTTCAATCGACCAAAGAAGCGTTCGAGCTTAAATTTGGGAGAATGATAATGCCAGAAGCATATCGTGCAATCCTTGTGGTCTTTTCCTTGTAGAATCTGATATATTCTTTGTCTTTTTTCTTGAAGTCAAGTAATCCCCTTTCCATCATAAGTCAGAGGGTTCACAAAATATATTTATCAAAAAATATCTTTCGGAAATCCTTTTATTCTAACACCCCAATCTCCTCCTCAGGATTCATATTTTTGACCAGTGTCCACCATAGATTGGATTCACCATCCATATGATATGAATCCATAAGAACTGTCTCTAGTTCGGAACATTAAATGATATAGAATATGTTTTCAATGGATTTGATCCATTGTTCAACGATTGAAGGATTAGATGATCCATTAAAAGTATGAGGTCTTTGTCTCATGAAGATCTCGATAGCGACTTGTTCTTTCTTGGGGGGGTTGAATGTTCCACTTTTTTCATGTTTCTATTCAATTCCTGAGTTAAATGAGATATTATCGTGACAAGGTTTGCATTTACTACTCCCTTTGGATTGGGCATCTCATTATAAGAGACATCAAATTTTTCTTCACATCGATTGTTAGAATGAGTCCTCGTATTAATGGCCATTGGATGGAATAAAAGGAAATTTAGGGGTAACACATAAAGGGTAATCCAAGGACCAAACTGATTTTATTTCCTTAACTTTTGAATCAATAGGATTCATTCTATGTTATCCATGATCTACTTTCTAACAAATATTCTTAGGGGAATTTTTTATTCCCTTAATAATGGTTCATACCAATCTTGTAAATTTACCAATACATATCCATTGGGAGTGTCATAATAAAGATTTTATCAAGTCCCATTGTCGTATACCAGGAGACCCTAGGTCAAGCACAATACACCTTGTCAGGTTTTTACCCCTAGGTATATTTGTGCCAGAGCTGCCTATACCTTCTTGTATCCAGACATGGAAGTATTTAGATGATAAAACACTTCCTTAATACCCACAAAAAACATGGGTATGTTTTTATTATACTTTTTCTTGTCTCTAATTCTTCACTAGGGTTTTGTAATCCTAATCCCAAAAAATAACTAAACATATCCTCTGATACCAACTGGAACCACCATACTCTTTATTTCACACTTATACATGATTTATTAAATTAATTCTTCACTTTATACCACATGGAATATTGATAGGTCAAGTGTCTTTGGGGATTAGGAACATTACATAACAACTTAAATCATAGGACAAAAAAATTTATTGAAAACTTCGTTAACATGATCACTACATCCCCTCATACATAGCATTGCATGGGATAACCTGAAGACATGCATAATAAAAGGGTGAGCTATAAAGCCCAATAAAGGAGTAAACAAGGAATAAAATTAAGAATAAAATACATGTTAGGAAATAGGCATATCAATAAAGCATAAAATAAATATTAACATAAATACATGGTGTAGCATGATTATCATAAAATGGAAATGTGGAAACAACACTTAACATGTAATTAGCATGATCCAAGTCTCATTGCACATGGAGCATGAGTAAAACCCCATTTCACATTAAGCATGAGTAAAATAACAATGAACATGATTTATAATTAGTCAACACTCATTTCACAAGACTTACCATGATATTATACATTACCGAATTCATTGGAGCCCTATTAGGGAACACCATTCTTAAACATTTCATTTCACGCATAAGTGTGCCACATGGATCATATAACATTGAATCAATCAACATCATAAGTTATTCCATGATTAAGGAATGTGAAAAAATAAATTAAAGTACATTACAATATGTATATGTGCATAATGGTGAATACCTTTGATAGAGACATGGGTATGGTATTCACTACACAATGATCTTGGCTTGGAAAAAAGTGGTGCAATTTTAGCAGCATAACAACGTTTAATAAGAATTCTTAAAAATTGTTGATAAGAGAGAAATGGGTGTCTCATAATATGTACATGATAAAGAAAAGTAATGGGGGTCATATATATACATGTCCCAACAAATTTAATGGAATTTAGATACATAATACAAATGAATTGCTTGAATGTAAATGATGAGAGAGAAATTCCATACAGAATTTCGGCATGGTAACAGGTGTACATGGGAGGAATTAATGAGAGAGGAAGGGGATATATCATTATTCAAACATTAATAGGGTATTTTTTAGGAGGTTGGAAATCATACCCCAACATTTTTAATTCAATAAAAAAGAATATAACACTATAAAGAAACTTGGACAAAATTTAGAAAGGAAGGAGTCCCTTACTTGGAAGTGTGCATCCAAATGCTTTGGAGAGGCTTGAGAGAGGATTCATGGGAGCTTGGGGCACCTTGGGAGGATTCTAGAGAGAGTAGGTTAGAGGTTGGAATAACTAAAAAGGTTTATATTGAAGGGGAAATGGGATCTTGGGTGGGTTGATATAGGAAAGTATAGGGAATAATTTATTATTTAGGTTTGGGACACCACACATTAAACTAATAAAAACCACAAACATGAACCTAGTTTGTTCCCATGGTTTTTACCCAAGCATAGTGGAAAAAAAATTATATGAGGAAAATGGCCAAACATATTAAAATAATAGGGTTTCATAGGTGGAGGTGTTTCACACTCTCAAGGAAAATAATTTAAAAAGACAAAATGTTTTATAAGACTTGGAGGGTCCACTAAAGCTTTATAAAAGAAATAAAAAAAAATCTAAAATCACATTATTTTAATGGTAAAAAATATATTGGACGAACATACTATTTATTGTATTTTATTATATCACTATTGGGTCATTATGTTGTCATAGAACACATTATATATGTAAACGATATTCAATTTATACCAAAAAAATTGACTGTCTCAGAAAATTATGAAGAGTTCACCATTGGATAATTCCAACGTACTGATTCCAAAAATAATATTAATTTTATCAAAAAAATTTCCTAAATTTTTTATTTTTTACTTTTAAAGTAAAAACAGACATTTTCAAAAATTCACAGGTTTTGACAATAATTGTTTTCAATCCTTAATAAAAAATACAATTGTATTCATAAAAATTATACGATCATTTATATTTTATAAAAATTAATTTATTAATAATATTTTATTAAAAATTTATTTAATTAAAAAATCAATTAATTCATCATCATATATTTCTTAGTTGAATATGAACTAAAATTTTTATTTGTGCTTTAAAAACAATTTACGAAGTAACAATAAAAAATAAATGCACATTCTTCATACAAAAATAATTTACATAATCATTGTGCTATGGTCATGTTACATAACCCCATATAACTCCCGCATAAGTGCGAAGGGTAACGTATGTGATAGTGATAGACTTTTGGGGTGGCTCAGATAACATCGCTCGGGTGGTAATCTCTATTAACTTCCACTTCTACCGTTGTCTGTTCCCCTCAAGCAAAACGTGTTCAAGCTCGGCTTGGGCTTGGTCAAGAGTGAAGACCAATGAATCCACCACCTTTTTGAGCTCCAAAAAAGGACTTCATATGGATAAAGTCTACTGGATGAGGCATTCTAATCATTTTTCTAATTAAATTGGATCTGTTAAAGACTGATATTTATACTAATCATGTGATCATTGTTAAACGACTATATTAGCGATTGTCAAAATTATTAACGGTACATTAAAATATAGAAACCTTAAACCAATTAAGTTCATGTTTTATATAACCATAATAATACATTTAATTAGATCTATAGGAATTTTCATTAATGAATGTTTGGGTCGTTACAGTTAGTGGGTGTCACTTCTTATGGGACCTCTATGTCTCGGAGATGACATGAAATGATGTCATTCTTGGAATAGACTGGTTAGTTCCCTTCAAGTATGTTGTCGATTTCTATCATCTTATGGTGTGGTTCACATCACCATAGGATGGTATGTTCTTACATAAGGGCAAATGGGTTGTCTAGGCGACCAGAGCATGAACTGAGCATCATGGGTTTGGAAAATTAATAACTCAGATTTCCTTTTCATATCTGAATTAAAAGGGGACTTCATAGTTGGACTTTCCTCTAGTGATTGACTATTTTAGGGATATATTTCTAGCAGATTTTCTGGGTTTCCTTCTGAGCGAAATGGTTAATTTTCTATTGAGTATGTCCTAGGAGCAACACTGGTGTCCATTCCTCCTTTAGGATGGCTACACCAGAGTTACAGGATCTCAAGAAGCAGTTGGAGGAGTAATAGGCAAAGGGTTTCATCCAACAAAGGACTTCTCCTTGGGGTTCTCTTGTTCTGTTTGCAAAAAAAAGAGGATGGTACCCTCATAATTTTTCTTGGTTATCCAAAGGTGAACTAGTTGGCGGTTATGAACCGATATCCATTGTCGAGAAATGATAATCTATTTGATCAGCTTCATGGATCCCAAGTATTCATGAAGATTTACATGAGATATGGTTATATTTAGTTTCACATTAGACCATTTAGTATACCTCTTATAGCCTTTAAGAGCATGTATAGTCTATACGTGTATATGGTTATATCGTTCGGTCTCACGAACATGCCTGCATTTTTCAAGGCACTAATCTACCAGGTGTTCCATGAATACATGGGTTCTTTCTTATTAGTTTTCGTGGATGATATCTTGTTGTACTCTCATACTCGACATGACCATGCCACACATCTTGAGATAATTTTTATTACACAGAGAGAGCATCAATAATATGCTATGTACTCAAAATTCCACTTTTGGATGGACCAAATTAACTTCTTGGGTCATGTCATCTTAGATATAGGGGTGTCACTGGACATAGAGATGGTGAGAGATGTTCTTTCTTGTGAGAATCTGAATAACATCTTGGTGGTACAGATTTTTATAGGTCTAGCTTGATACTACAGGCATTTTATTCAAGCCTTTTCACTCTTAGCAGTGCCACTGAAGGGCTTGACTAAGAAGGGTGTGAAGTTCCTATGGATAGATTCTTGTGAGTCATCCTTTTAGGAGATGAGAGGGTGGTTGACTTCTGCACTAATACTAGTATTTCCAGATCCTGTAATGAGATATACTAATTTCTGTGATGCATCCAGTATCTGGTTGGGAGTAGTGCTTATGTAGTGAGAAGGAGTCGTTTCATAAGAGTCTAAGTAGTTAAGGCCACATGTGAGGAACTACCCGACAACCCATCTCGAGTTGGTTGAATTTGTTAATGCTCTGTGCTCTTGGAGACATTATCTTCTGGGAGAGCATTTTTTTTTTTTTTTTCACCGATAAAATTTGTCTCAAGTATATCTTCACTCAGCGTGATCTGAATTTGAGACAACAGAGGTGGGATGAGTACCTTCAGTCCTTTGACCTTTAACATTCCTACACACCTAGAAAACGCAATGCAGTAGTTGTTGCATTGATTAAGAGGACACAAATACAGGATATTCCGGAGGCCAACAGTGAGTGGAAACTTATGAATATGTTATCTGAGATTCATTTGTAGGTGCACGACAGATAAGAGAAGATGTTTCATTCATTTGTAGAAGTTACCCATACTCTACTTGATCGAGCAGGAATGAGACAACTATCATATTATGAAGGCCTAGTCATATGGGAGAGTGTGTCTGGAGAGGACCCTATTCCTAGAGTGATTTAATTGAGGATGATATCTTTCTTTTTCATGGACGTATATGGGTGTCAGTAGACATAAACAAGGAGTTGATGTGGGAATTTCATTCCTCAGTTTGGGCAGTTCATCATGGTGTAACCAAGATGTATTGTGATCTACACCATCAGTATTTTGTGGCCATGTATGAAGAGAGATGTTACCGATTTTGTGAAGAGGTGTTCCACCTACACTTAGGTGACGTAAGAGCATCTGAGACCATAAGGTCTTTTTTAGCAGTTACACATTCTTGAGTGGAAGTGGAACAATGTTGAGATGGACTTTGTTATAGGGTTTATGGGGTATCCTCGAGGGAATGATGTAGTTTGGGATGTCATTGATAGAATCATGAAGGTCACCCACTTCTTTCCGATCAAGGAGAGCACTAGTGTGGATGAACTTTGAAGGTTGTACATCCAAGAGATTGTACATTTACATGGAGTCCCGTAGTCCATTGTTTTATATTGGAACACCTGTTTTACTTCTCGGGTATGATTGGGACTACAAAGGGCTTTGGGTACACTGGTACTTCTTAGTAAAACTTACACCCTCAGACAGATGTCCAGTCCAAGCATATAATTCAGGTTCTAGAGGACATGCTTCGAGCAAGAATCCAATATTTTGGTGGTTTTGGGGAGAATCACACACCTCTAGAGGAGTTTTCCTAAAATTAAAGTTCTCATGAAACTATTACAATTTCAATTTATGAGGCTTTATACAGTAGGACATGCCGATAACCCATATATTGGCTAGAGGTAGGAGAGGCATCTATGCTCGGACCCCATCTTGTCCAGGAGACCACGAAATTAATAGAGTTGATTCATATGAGGATGGCTACTGAACAGTCATGACAGAAGTCTCATGCTGACAGATGATGACATCCTGTGGAGTACGTGGTCGGAGATTAGGTTTTCTGACGTGTCATAGCGAGGCTAGTTTACATGAGGATTAGGAGACTGTGAATTTTTTTCGAGATACATTATACCATTTGAGGTTTTGGAGAGAGTCATGCTAGTTTCCTATCTGCTGCAATTACCTTAGAGGTATCGGCCAAAGCACGACGTCTTCCACATTTCTCAGCTCTGACCTTATTTCCCATATCTGTTTCGTTTTTTTCTACCTGGGGAGGTTGAGCTGGATGTGGACGCATAATTTAAAGATCATCCTATCAGGATTGTTGATCACAATGTGAAGGTTGTCCATTGATGGTCTGTTCCTTTGGTATGGGTGCTATGACTGCATGAGCGAGTACAGGACGAGACATGGTAGAGGGAGGCCAATGTGCGATCATAGTGTTCAGAGCTATTCATTGATTCTTCCTATATTCTACCTTCATAGAGAATTTCAAGGATGAATTTCTTTAAGGCGGGAAGTGTTTAATAACCTGGACCTTCTCTTTAGTTATGATTTTTCTTTTCTGGTGTTTTTGAGAAAAAGTGGAGAGTCTGAAAATTTAAGGAGTACACGCCATGTTCTTTTGAATACCCATTGTGTACCTAGTTTTTGTGGGTGTCCATGAGCTAGCTCTACAATGGACGAATACAAGGCCATGTGAGGTGACATGGAGAATACCTAATGTGAGTCCCAGTAAAATCATATACACATCGTATAATTTTAAAAGACAAGTCGTGTACTTTTCTTTTAAATTAATATATCAGACCGGGGTCACGTATAATTGGAAGAATACCCTTTTTCTGAATCTGTCTCATCCAAGAGAGACCGAGAGTGATGATTATTCTCTAAGCCCCCAATCGACCATCCGTTCTACAAATAAACTTCTTTCGATTTCATTGGAATCACCGCGATAAGTTCTTCCTTCTTATGGAGCGTCTTCTATTTATTTCTCTTGTTTTGTGAGATATCATTGGTTGGGAATTTTTATGATCTCGTAGATCTACCATGTTCTAGGTCAATTCAAGTGCCGATACAAGATTATATCAATCATACAATGTCGAGGTATGTGGTTTCTGACATTCCATAGATACTCATTGAATATTATGTGAAACGTCCCAAATACCCTAGAATGCGGTATTGTGTCTCTATGGATTTTTTCCCTATTAATGCCTTATATAATTTTTATGTATGAGTGGATGTTGTTAGATTGTGAATAGGGATATTTTACATAATATAGATGTGTTTCACGTGTTTTGTTTGATATTGACTATTTGGTCTAGCTTTTCCAGTTTGGATGCTTACATTCCATCCATAATTTTGTTAGGATAGAGTGATTATTTGATGTTGTTATATGCTTGTAGTTGTTCATATAAGTAGTTAATGAAATCTATTATCCATATAGTTATTAAAGATTAATTTGGTTGTAGAACATTGTTGTGAACAATTGACTTACACAAGGCTATGGGAACCTGGTGTAGTAGACCATAAGGAGAATAGACACTGAGGGATTATCCAGAGTGTTTGTCTTCTTTTTAGGTTGTGAGACCATAGGGGGATGGACATGAGTTCTCCCTCAGAGTGTCTGTAGTTACATGTAGCGAGACCACAGGAGGAATTATACATTGAGTGCTTCCCTAGATTGCTTGTCATTTACCAATTAAAGATCACACGGGGAATTGATGGTGAGTGATTCCTCAGAGCATCTTTGATCAATCTAAACTGGTGGGGTTAGACTGTTAGTATTTCTTAAAGGGTTACTTTTGTTTGTTTTGATAAACCAGAGGGGTTAGGCTATGAGTACTTCCCAGAGTGTTTCTTGTGTTTGTTTGGTTGAACTAGAGGGGTTAGGATATGAGTATATCCCAGATGGTTACTTTCTTTTGATTAGATGCTTGTTTGTTATATGATAATGAATGTGGTAGGAATTTTAGGATTTCTTAATTTTGAGTAATTCCTTGTTTACAGCTTCATTTTTCTTATTTACTGCCATATATATTCACATACTATTAAGAACCGATATTTGGGTTGTTGCCTCCAGGGATTTTACCCACATCCTGTTTGGGTCATGATTTTGGGCCCAAAAGATTATATTATTGTAGGTATAGATATGGGTATGCACCCTTTTATGTCTTGTACTTGAATGCGGCGAAGATGGAGATCATGGTACCAAGATGAGGCTTATGATGCTGATGAACTTTATTTGTTTTATTTTTTACCATGGGTAAGTACGATAATTCAGCATTGTGACTTGTTTTCTTCTTTCCTAGACATATGTATCATCCATCAATTTTTTATGTTCTCTAGTTGATCATCACTTTCATTATTCCATTGTTTTACTTATTGATTGTTATCACTGTTTCATCTAATGTATATCTATTTATTTTCACTGTGTTACTCTACTAATGATGGAATAGTTTCCCCACTATCACACCCAAGACCCTTACTACTAGTGTGCAGCCTCAAGGGTTTTGGGAAATACGCTTGAGGCCATGTGACCAACCGGGCAAAGGCACCTCTGGGAGGCACCCGGAACTAGGATATTACAACAATAACATAAAAAATATCAATATTTTTAAGATAATATTTTTATTATTTAATCATGTTTTAATAATAATTGAATGAGGTGGAGTATGAAAAAAATGCTTGTTGAAGAACCGTACCTCTTCATTGGGTAACATCCCTAGGTTTACACCAAATTTCAACCTAGGATGGATTTGTACCCAAAATAATTATTCTATAATTAGGGTAGTAAAGATATTAATCAATATTTTAAATTTATTTGTAGAAAAAAAATCCTTTTATGTTTTGATGAAAAGAGGAGAGTGTCTGTCATTTTATTGGTGTGCTATATGACACACTTGTAATTGAAGAAGAAAAATATGTACCCACACATTTCACAAGACAATAGGGTAAAAAAATGGAATATTATTAATAATTAAAATATAAAGTGTTTAAATATTTCAAAAAAATATATTCAAACATGGTTTTAATTCATTTTTTTGAATTAACATTTTTTTACCTCTAGGTAAATCCATTTTAACCTTAAATGCGGTAATTTTTTTATAGTATTCGCATTCCATTTTGTTAAAAAGTTATGTTAACAATATTTGGTAATATAATTTAATATAATAAAAAATACGGAATAAATATTTATAAAATACATCCACATAATATAAATATTTTTATTTAATATCAATGCCGTAAATGAGATGAAAAAACAGAATTTCAAAGAAAAAATGTTCAAAAGTTTACAATATTTTTATATGAAAATTAAATATGAAAATGAATACCATGAACAAAATTTGATTAATAGATGTTTATTTTATCTTATTTTGTTGAAAAAATAAAAATAGAATTTAAATTTAAAAATATTTCATATGAAAATGTAGTTTTCAATTGAAATTCAATATTTATCATTATTCATTGAAAAATGAAATATTTCAAGAAAATATTGAAAATCCTCCATAAGATAATTTTTATATTATAAATTAAATTTAAAAATTAATTTTATAAATTATATTTTATAAATGTAGTAAAAATAATTATAAAATATGTGGGAAAAGCACAACTAACCAATATTTTAGAAAAAACACAGTTTTTCGAAGAACATTTGTTTTTCATTTAAATGATTCATCATTTTTTTTATAATTAGTAGATAAAGATAATTGTCATAATATATTTAATACTGTTAATACCAACCATTGTAATGGCCTAGTTATAGTGTTATACTATTTTATGATTCATTTAATCATCAGCTTTCATGTTTTACGAACTATTTAAGCGATTAAATTTAAAGAAATATATTTTGTGGGTTGTTTAGGATTAGTATTACGTGCCTCATATCGTATAAAATATAATTATATTATTTTAGAAGTTTGTGGTGTTTCATAAAGACACTATGATAACAACTATCAATCTATGTAAATAATATATAAATCCACTGAGTAACATCCATAATTACATATCTAGAGGTAGTATACAATGAATATCCATGGTTGGTAAGATCAAAATTTCGAAGGTTCCATTCATTATCTGGTTTCCATATCGTAAAACCTATTCACCACAACATAAAGGTAATTCATAAAATAATAAAAGTATCCTACAATTGCATGAAAATGTGTGTTCACCACATTTTGGAGAATCAACCAGGTATAGGTTTAGTGGATACACAACCACAAAACATTAGAAAAAATACTCCCAAAGGACACCTCCACATTTATGTAAAACGAATGGAAAAATGGTAACCATATTCATGGTGATATGACTTACCTTCCCCAAGGGATTTATTGTCATATACATCTCCTCTATCTGGTAAGCATGTAGTTTTATCCATTATTCATAGTCAATATTCTCTTATTGTACCACTCTTGTTTTAAAATTTCATAAAACATTGATTTCATGGAAACCAATAAATAATCCCAAATATAAAAACTATATAGAGGGTCTAATTCATTATTGGTTTTGTCAATGAATTCCCAAAAATAATTTAATTCGGTTTACATGTAGTTCAAATTCGCCAAGGGTGTCATTGATGAAAAAGACCTCCAATGAATCACTGGATTTATTAACATAACTAAGGAATTCATAACTACATATAAAATTTCTTGGTTTATATAATAACCAAAGATATACACAAAAATTTCCCAAAAAATAACATCTACACGATATCATGAATTTAGATAAACAACATGATCTCAACAAGGAAAACCCTTCCCCTTTCCATTAATTGAGGGTTACAATAAACACTATGAATCCATTTTCTAATAGGTTTCCCAACCATGGCCTTAGGTATTTGAGCTCAAATGGTTTATTCAACAAATACTAAAATATATCAGTATATCAAATGAAGATAAATGATATGTAAAAATATTGATTGATGTAGGATACCTAAGAACATCTTCAGGAATAATGTTCATTAAATCCTTCATCAATGTAGGAACCCGTCATCTAAAAAATCCATGTCACATTAAGATACCAACCAACTAGTTGTTTATTACTTATTATATATTGATGTTTAATAAACATCCCCATATTAAATTCCCAAAACACCACAATGACTAGACCATAAATCTTCTACTCAACTATGAAAAGTCACCCCAAAATTTTTGATATAACAACCAAGAGGTTGTGTATTATATATATGTTTATAATAACAATTGATTTTGATAAATAATAAACAAAAGTGAAAAAGATATTGGGATAAATATGGAGATGGTTACTAAACATGGTAACCACACTTAATGAAGTTTAAATGACATTGGTAAAAAAGAAATGAATAATGAGGATGATCATTGTAGAATTGGTAACCTAGATAACCAAAAAATTCTTCTACCAGGCCTCCAATTGACCTAAAAAGAGATCCATAATCCCAGGAGTATGCAATCTAGTATCATGACTCTCGATGTTCTATTAAGGAATAGATTACCCAGTAGTTTATGATCACAATTCATGACCAGATTTTATAGGAAATTGGGAATGACTCATCCATTTGATAGATATCGCTAAAGAAAAATAAAAGACTATGAGATCCTAAAAAATATGTTACAAACTCTCTAAATGAATGTATACATGATCAAGAAACAAATAGTCCAACTAATATAAATAAGAAAATAACAACATGATTAGATAAACAATACCTTCAAATACCTATAACAAATTTTAATCACAAGTTGGAATTGATTTCACTCCCATTCATATCACAATAAACCATAAATGGAAATCCATTACCTAGATGTATGAATAATTACCTAAAATAAAGCAAAGTGAGGTTACATATCCACTTTGTTGTCCATGTAGGGCATGTGAATAAAATTACAATATCGGAATGACCAATGGTGTCTTAACACAACTATGAAAATAAGTGTACCCATATATAATAATTTTCATTTAGCAATTAAAATATATGGTACATTTTTATATCATTAATATTTAAATTCATAGATCAATTCTAGGTATTATTGATGGATACCTTTACATGGAGTCTCCATATATATAAGACCACCACCAAAATATATATTTTTATTAAGAGAAGCACTTTTAATGGAAAAGTGGGAAACCATTTAAGTAAGAAAATGGACAATCATCCAGCATCATAAGTAATCGCCGAATATTTAAATTGCAGTTTAAGACTTTTAGAAACCTTACCTCTATGAAGTCTCCCGTTTAGAGTGTTGGCCTTTCCGTATGGATAATTTTGAGGAGGTCTTCAATATTGTTAGCAATCTTGTACCATGTTTGGATGAAATCATCTACCATAATCTTTTTTCTATTGTATCCACGCACGAATATTCCAAAATGTTTTTGGATCCAGAAACCCTGCTCTTTGTTAAAGAAAACCGGAATTTGTCGTCCCATCATCCTGTCAAACTCTTATTGGGTGGAGTTGACAATTAATTCCTTATCTAAGAATTCTTAATTGCAATTGATGATGGGATTTCTATCATCACACTCCATAATTTCCCTCCATCTTGGAGGGATATCAGATTCTGTAGCTTCAGTCTTCACATTCACTATATCAATTATAGGATATTCCACTTCTTGTGTTTCCAACTCCTTAGTGATTTATTTTTCTGAGCCTTCATACTTGCTCGAGTACATATTGTCTTCTATTTTGGGATCCTTTGGAGGGATTTTACCTTTACTTGAGGATCTAGTAATTGGATGAATAGGTAAATCCGAATAGTCTTTTCTCCTTTGAGGCCTCTGGGTGTGTTTAATAAATCCTTCTGAATCTCTGATAGTATTATTTCCCATCCATGAAGTGGATCTAAGATAGTCCTTCACAATGTCTTTTTCATTTTACTCAGTAGGGGATTCCGAGGTAGAATCTGAATGCTCATGAGAAACATCCACCCTCTTAGGGGGTTCCTCTTCTTGGCTAACCTCCACTTCATTTCCTTTATCAAAATCATGAAACTCTTCTCCTAGCACTACAACCCGATTTTGATAATTACTACCAATGGGAGTAAATTTGTCACTAGATGGTAGTGGATCGACCTATCTAACCTCTCTTGAATTTTCCAGGGTCACACCGTCCATCCCGACCCTTTTATTTTCCAAAGCCTTCACTTGGGTAACACTGGATTCTGATTTCACAACCTCAGCAAAGGAGGAGAGAGCTCAAGGAAGAGCCACCTGATCTGCTACAATCATCTCCACAAATTTTCCATGGTTCCCACACGGAACAACATTACATAAACCCAGATCATTTTTCAGTATATCAAAGACATCCACCACTCTCAGATCTGGCATCAACGATTTGAAAACTTTCTGTGAGATATAAGCAAATCTGGGCTCTCCAGTATTCTGTTAAACCACCTCAAAGGCATTTCATGAAACAATATCAACATCTTACTTTTGAACATGAGGAAAATCTCTCTGAGGTAAAACAATGGAGCCCTGACGACATCTTATAGATTCATTACCCAAGCGATTATAACTCAGATAGAAGTGAACCCAAGAATCATAGCAGATCATCTGGTGCCAACGAAGTTCCCCTTTAATCTTGTTGCTTATGGAGTCCAAAGGTATCTTCAAGACATCCAATTCAACGCAAATTCTAGGAGAAATGGATGGAAAACTGTGAGGGTATGGGTGTCCGAGAAAAGGTACCGACCAATCATATTTCCAATCAACCAAAGAATAGAGGGATTATGGAATGGTAATAAGAGACTAGAGAGGGAAATCCATATAACCATGGTCAGAGAGTCGTGTAACAGATGAAACTCAAAAGACCATCGAATGAGGTAGAAGCAAAATCCATCCATTGCATGCGGAGAATTAGCCCAAGCATGGATCAGATCCTTCTCATTTGAAAATCATAACATAAAATGTCATGAATCTAGAAAACCAATAACCACCCGGTCCTGCAAGTGACAAGATGAGAAGACAATCCTTCCGAAGGAATCAATGGAGAGATGTTGCTTCCCAAAGCGAGCAACCCGTGTGATATACATCAGTGAAGAGGAATTCATGAACTCAAGTGATGATATCGGAAGGGAAGGCTCACCATCCACACACGTATGAACTTTAAGGCTCACTTCAATAGATGGAAAGCTGTGAAGGGAAAATGGGTCTGCAAAAGGGGAAAAGGATGGGGCAAGAGAGGGAAATGATATCAGAGAATGAGCATCGTCCTCCCTCCTCGGCCGAAGGGGTCCGAGGAGGGGGGGCAGCGGCGCGGCCATGAGATACACCATGGAGGTTAAGTGGAGCCCGAGGGAGCATCAGATCCTTTACTCCCCATAAATATACAACAAAATTATAGAATTATCTGATAATATGTCTCGATAAACCAGGATAGTCCAATATTAGAGGAAACACCAATATATGTTGATGTATCACACTTATTTCCATCAACAACCACACATATGAGTAAATATGGGAAAAGAAGACAAGGTCCTCATGTGACAAACTATAATTTATAAATTAAGTTCCTTTACTAATGAATGAATTATTTATTGAGGAATGTATATATAAAATTAAAATTCGGTGAATTTAATTTTATATCTTTAACTGTTATAAATTATATCCATAATAATTTAATATGAAATAAAATGATTTTAAGAATCATAAGCATTAATAGTATATCAAATCTATAATTAACATTTAGATTAGTATATATTAATTGTTATGATATGGTCTAATTGGTATGGAAGGAAGAATTGATATCCTAAAACAGTTGGAGAGTACCCTATGAAGCCCATTTATCAAATATTATGAGACTTATGTAGTCAGTGGCCATTAACTTTTACCATTACTAAGAAAATATTCAATAATTATAATATGATAAAATATTCTATGGGGATATGTTCAAGATTATAATGAATATTAACCAAACCATCTTCATCAAACCACCAAAAGAATATAAAACAATCATACACTATAACCTTAGGGTGCACACTTGTGAAATAAGGTTTATTTATTTTGAACATAGAAGTATAATTTTTTATTTTTTCATTTGAATAAAAATTTTATAATTTATAACTCTTTCATTATTAATTTATATATTTGATTATGTATCGAGTTTAGTAAAATAAAATTTGTAAAATGAAAGGAAAAAATGAACTTTTTGAAAATTTTCACCTTAAATTAAAATACACTTTATGATAAAATCAAGAATTTTGATTAAAAAATTGATGAAATATTATTTTAAAAAACTGTTATTTTATATATAAATGATAATATAATTTAATAATGTCCAATTGAATTATGATAAGGGTAAAAAACTTATTACTGTTGTAAAAAATAATGTTTCCAACAAATAATTATTATTATTTGAAGTATAAATTATCATATCACAAAAATTATTTTGGTAAAATAAATATTATTTTTTAAATTTGTTCAATGGAATTATCTAATGGTGATTTTTCAATTTTTTCCTAAGATTATAACAATTTATGGTAAAAATTAAATATTGTATATTTTTTGAAATCATAATATCCCAAAATGGTTGTAATAAAAACTATAAAAGCAATAAAAACCCAAGAATATATTTCGACTTTTTTATAATGTGTTTTTTAACTTATTTGATTCATTATACTAACCTATATTGAATCCTCAAAAACCTATATTATATTTTATAGCTTTAAATGGAATTATTTATGAAATCAACTCACTTAAAAATCACTAATGGTATTATTTTAAGGGGATAGTTATTTTTAAAATAAATTATTAAAAACCATTCCATTATGGTAGATACTAGGGGTAAAATCCATGGGAAAGTTTTTTGTTTTGATTAAATAATATCATAATGTACAAAACCTATGGTTATATATTATCAGTGAACTCTCCCCCATTAGCTACAAATTCTCACCCAAAAGCCAATTCATCTTCACTCAAAACCCAATAATGATGATTTTTTTCTCCATCTGCCTCCCCAAATGCCTAAAAAGGTGTTCCCAAAAAAATAAGAAGATCCTTCGTTTATTTTATTAACAAATTAAAAAGTAATGGATCTTATTACTATTCATTTTTATTAATGTAATTTAATTTTATCAAGACATTATATATCTAATAGTCCCTTTTGTAATGTTTTTTAAACATCAACATACTTTCCTTATTATTTTCATGTGATGGGAGGCCACCATTAACTCTAAATAAATCCTTTTATAAACCTTTATGTATACTTGTAATATAGTTGAAACTATCCCTTAATTTACCATGATGAGCATTTTCATTGTGAATAATAATACACATATACTAATAATTGTCTTCATGTTTTCCTAAAAAAAATTCAATGATTGGGGACATCCATGTATATTAACCAAAATTCATAACTATGGGATTATATGTGACCAAATATGTTCTTATTTTGTATGAATTGTGTAGCACAAAAACACATGTACATAATATGAATTTTATGGGTGGTCCCAAAATTATATATCCCTCCAATGAATTGGGGAATTTTTTTATATCATAATATATCATGTATGTTGTGTATGGAATTTTCCTATGATCAATATGTAATGATATCACAATTGTTCACCTTCACTTATGAATATTATGTGATGTTTTATATTGCTACCAAATTCATATGATTATCTGTTGTAATCATACTATTTAATGATTAATGTTCATAATTATTATTTGTTGATTTTTATGATACAGCGTTATGCCTTTGATAGGTATGTACATCTTACATCATGTTATGCTTATATTAAATGATATGATGGATTTAAAGAAGATCCCTTTATAATGTATGGAACAAGGTCATCTTATTATGTATTAGAAGATCAATGGAATATGAGGACATGTTTTATATTTTTTAAATAATGGCATTATACCCATGTTTCATGTTATTTTACTATGTGTCTACTTACCCAATGACACTAGGTCTAGTTATATTTTGAGATTTTATTAATTTTAACTTAATGTAATAAATTATAACATAAAATTTATTGATGATAATTGTTTTTTAAAAAATGGTATAGTAATCATTGGTTAATACTACTATAATACCATAATGAAACCCATAAGGTACCAAAAAAACATAGTAATACTTTGTTAAATAATACTATCATATAGAGTGATTATTTTTCCAAGAAAATACATCACTATTTGGATATGTTGAAGTGGATAAAGCTATGAAACACTTCTTTCTAGGGGTAATAAACTCAAAAAGGGAACATTTGATATTAAATCAACCATAAATTGGTTCATGAAAATGATTTCTATGACTACACATGTAGACAAACACATAAAGAGGAAAAGGCTTTGTTAATCATGTATTTTTTACATTCTATAATAAAATGAAAAAAAACATCAATGAAATTTAATGTTAAAAATTTTACCATGTATAATACAGATTAAATATATAAACTCATAGTTTATGGAATACATGTTATTTATGTGTCATCATTTTAATGTTCGTAGTTTCCCTTTGATTAATAGTTTGAAAAATTACGTGCATAATTCTATTTTAATTTATCCAATCGATTGAAATAGGAGGAACCAAGTCAAAAAAAATGTGATGGGAAATCTGATCACCTCAAAAAAATAACGATCACAACCTCATGTGAGAAAAAAATAAGTAAATTCATGAAAATATTATCTCATTTAAATGATGTTATAATAAAAACATTAATTAGTAATAACACCCCTAAAACCCATAGAAAGATAATGTTTCAATTGAAACCTTTATGCAAAAAAGGCCCCTGACCTTGAATTTATCCTCTTATCACATAATCATGGAACAATGGATCGACACTATTGAAATTATTTTATCTATTCTTCAATTCAATGAGTTTGAAAAGGTCATTATCTCTATTTATCACATAGTGGCACAAGAAAATCTATGGTAGATTTTGACCAAGAATATTAATAATAAAGAATAAATCGAATCAATTATGTGGGCATTATTTTCGATTTCTTTCTCAAAATATTTTCCTCACACTACATAATGTAATATGGAGAGGGATTTCATTGGTCTCAATCAAAAGGAAACAGAATACATCTGGGATTTTGAGGTGAAATTAGAAAGGATTTCATTATAATCTTTCATATTTTTCATTAAACCGAAAAGTAAATTTAAATGATTATTTTCTGGGATATCGATGGATCTCCAAAAACATTTAGATATTCAGGATTTTATAGACTCACAGATATTTTATAATATTAATTCAAACTAGAAATAGATATCATATAATTTGAAGGGTCTCATAAGTCTGGATATTTAATTGAAATAATGTATTTCAATTCCAATGGACTAATAATGAAATGTATTGTGTGTAAGATGTAAAACATCCCACTTTTCAAAAGTGATAAAATAATAATATTCAAAATTTCATAAAGGGTACAAGGAATTTTTTTAGGTGATAGAAAGAAGGGCACCTGGCTAGTGACTATCAATAGTAGTATCCCACCAATGTGTTGGAATAATGGAATGATCCAAAAAAATGTCAAAATACTTCATAATGTTTCAAATACATTTAATAAGGATGCTATACAAACCTATTTCAGAAGACAAGGGTTCTCTATAATAATTGATGAAATCATCCTCAAAAGCCTAGAGAGAAAACGGAAGCATATTTTGACAAAACTACTAAGGTGGATCTAGTTAATGTTGTGGTAATGAGTACACTAGTTATTGATTCAAGGATATAGAATATAATATTTCATACTTTTTATATACTCTCTTTCATATCAAGCATGTTTTGTATTACTTTTCTAACACCACCTCTAAATATTAAAGTCCAATTATCAGTGGAAATAATAAAATGGAAAAATTATTGTATCCTAAAAATATAACTTCTCCATTATCAATAATTGCCTGAAAAAATTCCAAGTAATCATTATGATACCATGTTTAGTATAATTCATTCATATTCTATGTATTTAGTTTATTTCCTTATAAATAACCAAAAAATACTTTTGGACAACAAAATCATCCTATAAATCATGAATCAACGTCTAATTATATACATGTTCAACGAGGATGATGAATCTCAATTGGAAATATCATCTCAATTTAAAATATTATTGCATTATCAGTAATATTATTTTTCAAAACTGATTGAGACTAAGGAAAAGATCATCAGTGATGGCATTCCCGTTGTTAGTGAATATATAGATCTATTTCCTAAATAATTTTATAGCCTTCCTAAAACCTAATTAATTTATTTATCATTCAAAATTTTACCCATAGATTTATTAATATCTAATACACCATATCTAATAGAAACTATTTTACCTGAATATTTAAAGAATATAGTTGATGAAAATTTGGATACAGAGCTAATACATGCAAATTCTTTACTATGGGGTGTAATAATATTTTTTATAATGAAGAAGGATGGTTAAATATACCTCAACATAGATTATCTTGAGTACAAAAACATTATGATAAATTAAAAATATCCTCTGCCTCATATTGACAACATTTTCAATAAACTATGCAGATCCTATTACATCTCAAAATTGGAATACTGGTTAGGATATTATGATGTCAATTAGAATAAATATGTTACCATAACGATTGATTTTCGCACAATGTAAAAGAACTGCATGTTCATAAGGATTCCATTTGGAATCAAAAATTCTAAAAATATATTCATGATCATAATGAATACATTCTTTATCAATGACCATGAAAGTATTATGGTAGTATTTATAGATGATATTCTAATCAAATTTAAAAGTAAATAGTAACATGAGGTGAATTTGAATGTTGTATTGATGAAATTGAAAAATAAAAAGTTATAAGTGATGTACAATAAATGAATGTTCAAGATGGATTATGTGACCTTATTTTTTAATGTTATCACTATAAAAGGAGTATATATGGATCCATAGAAAATAGTCAAAATTGAAGGATGGCCCAGAACAACACTTGTTATATTTTTTTTATGGTTTCCTTGGATTATTTTGGTACTACCATTTATATCTTAGAAAATAATATGGATTTCAAATACAACAAACCACGATACACTTGATGATAGTAATGTTTTCTAGACTGATGTATGTAAGGATAAAGTTATTGAGTTATTGAATAGGCTAATAACTACACCTATACTTGTAGTACCCACTATTGGGGAATGATTTTTGATCTATAATTATGAAAAAATGGGTTTGATTTGTGTACCAAAGAAATCTTAAAAAGTGACCGCATGTGTACCATACCAATTAATGATCAATAAGTAGAACTACCCCAAAAATGATCTGGAATTGCATAGAGTGATCTTCATAATAGTGATTTACACAAATTATCTACATGTAGAGAAGAGTGACATATATATATATATCCAAAAATTATCATCCATATATTTCAAAAAAAATATGCTCAATATGTGGCAATGAAGGAGGATTGACCTGATCAAGGATTATGAATGATTAATCAAATACAATATTGGGAAGGTGAAATTGTTTTATATCCTCTGATTAGAAAAGATCTTGTAACCTTACCCCTAATGAGGACTAAAAGGATCTAATCATCGTGGACATGAAAATCTTGTATATAGGAATATTAAATGAAACATCATTCTACCATAATCAAATAACTACTCAACCATCCATTCTTGATAGGGTCATTGAGGCTAAAAAGATGACGAGAAGATACATAGAAAAGTAGAAAATATTAAAGAGTTCAAAATTTTAAAAAATGGAGTTATATGGTTTAGAACATAAATATGTGACCCATCAAAACTAAAACTAAAGTGGAAAATTCTACATAATACATGTATGTCACCCTTATCTATTCTTCTAGGAAATACTAATATGTATCAAGAATGGTAGCAAAACAGCTACTGTGATAACATGATGAGGGAGATTTCAAAATAAGTATCTGGATGCTTTGAATACCAACAAGTCAAGGATGAAAGATAAAAGTATAAGGGTATGATGATACAATTTCCAATACCAATATGAATATTTTAAAAAATAGCCATGTATTGTTTTAATGGACTACCAAGAAAATTTTAAGGTAATAAAACTATTTACATAGTAGTCACTCGCCTTACACAGTATTCACATTTAATTACAATTAATGATGAGTTTCTCTCATCCAACACACCATGTTATATATAATAGTTTTGGAAATACTGCAATGAGGGAAAATATAATTTTTATATAATAGAAAAAAAATTATTACCTTGATGTTCTAGTGAAACATTCTACACGAATTTCATAATGAGATGAGTTATAGTATAACTTATCACCATTAGATGGGTAGTATGTCCAAAAGAGCCATTCATAATCTAGATGATAAATTGAAATCATGTTTAATGGATTTAAAAAGATGATGAGATCAACATATCTTCCAAATGGGGTTATCACATAACAAAAATATACATTATGTATTTCAAATGGCACATTTTGAGGCTCTTTATGGGAAGAGGTATTGGATTCCAACATGCCGGTATAATGTATTAAGAGAAAATTGATGACACATGATATTATCTATAATATGATAGATATTTTTTAAACTATTCATCATTATAAGAAATATGATTAAATTCAATAGAAATTATTCACAAAAAATCATCAAGAAGACATAGAGTTTGAGAGAAAATATAATGTGTTCCATTATATGTCACAATAGAAGGAAGGCATGAGGTTTTGAGAAAATGTGTAGCGATTGGATTAGTGTGAGATCACAGGGAGAGATATGGGTGAATCAGGGATACATTTTATTTTTTAAAAAAAAATTATTTTTCATTCTACCTTCGCAACCGGTTAAGGCCATGGCCCAATATTCTTATGCTTTCCAGCCTCACCTCGAATTATACTGTAAGAACAAGGCACAAAACCCAAGTATTTACATGGTTTGTTGAAAGGTTTTACTACATTTCATGGTTTTATTCCCCCAAAACATTGGTCCTCCACTATATTATTATTATCAAGTAAAATAGTCGAGAAAATTTTCAATTATATCATAATTTCTAAAACTATGCATAATGATATTTGAACATATCCACAACGTTTTACCAAAAAATGCATTGGGGTTATACTCCTAAATCTTCATAGGAGGGTCATTATAATTCAGCACATATTGTTACTGAATTCCCTACTAGACTTCTACTCCTAATTCCTCACATTATGATCTTTATAATTCATCGCAACGTATACACTTCATCAATGATGGTTGCACTATAAGATGAGTTATTCATCTTCCTCCATGAGGTCATTTAATAACTCATTATCATGTACCTATTCATGTACCATTGTAGAATATTGTTCTTGCTGAATTATATCTAATCACCAATAGAAAATTATTATTTTTAGTGAAGGAATTCTTAAATTCATAGTATTCCTTCTAATAATTTCCCATCATAACATCACTTATAAAGGTTATGAAAACAACGCATTGATGATTATTTTATGAAATAGTAAACATGCACAATCTCAATTATCAATATTTTTGAATTTTAAACCCAATTATATCATATGTACATCATTCTTGGTTCATGGTATAAAAAACATTCATATTAATTTATTTGTATTATTATTTTTTGTGATATCGCCCAGTCTATTTTTGGAATATAAACTGTTGTGCATGTATTTTATGGTCTCATGCATGTGCTGTATTCCTAGCACAAATTATCTAAATTAAAAAAATCATAATGGTTTTATGAATATCACATTTCTGATTTTATCTACATGTAACCTTGATATAATTCATGCAATGCTATATACTTTCTTATTCATATAAATATTTACATGATATCATGTTTCTAATAGGAAAAAGTATTCATTAAAGTATAAAAAATATCCTCAAGTCCTTCATGCTTGTATAATTAACCATATCTTCCCTCTTGAATAAAATGGTGTCTATTGTCTATGAATTTTCTTAATATAAGATATTTTCACAAACATTAAGGATTAACAATGTCTTATTTTATTCATAAATATCATTGAGTGTGAAAAATAAAATTTAAACGCCTATGTGATATCAATATTTATGAATGAAAAGAGATTTGTGAAACTACTCCTCAGGAAATATTGTTTTGAGTATGCTCTATTTCAGTGGAAGTCAAGATTTCTCTTAGATATGAGATGTATTTTATCCTCATCATTGGATCCTCGGTGTTTATAGGGGTGTCTCACCACCTTATATTTCATAAAAATATAGCATTGTGGTTTGAAAAAATATGTCAAGTCATGGATTTTCTAATCACCCAAATATCATGTCATTCATAAAATATCCTACGTTGAAATTCATGGAATATTAAGGATGGAACCTTCTCAATAGTATCATGGGAATACTTATATTATATGATTATCATTTTAATATTTTTTATCTATTGTATGAAAATGGTTGAATAAAAATCCTTATGCAACATCATTTTTATTCAACAAAGTCACTTTCTTTGAATAATATCATGTAAACAAGACAAAAATTTCATTTTATCAATTCATATTCTTCTTCTAGATATATTTGGTAGTAAAATTTCATTATTCTGAAATTACTATATCATCATTATAAGGAATAACTCCCATGATTTGTAATTTCATGCTCGTCTGGTTAAGCCTAAGGAAGAAGATGACGTGCTCAAAATATCAGACCACCCATATTAGCTATATAAGATAGTGATATTTATCCACATGTTTTAATGTGGTTGAAATATGAAGACTTATCTACCAACCCACATTATTTTCTACCATGTTCAAGTGAAACTATATAACACTTTTTTTCTAACTACTTGATCTGGTAGTGGGGTCCATAACCTAAAACACTACACACACCACATGAGGAAGGAGAACCTTTAGACCCCCTTACACATTTCTTGGGTTCTATTTACTACTCATTAACCCATTCACCACTATTCCCACAACTAATTTCCTATTCATTATTGTATCATGCTTCTATATGGGGTTTCTATGTTATCTCTATACATTGTTGAGGTCCTACTCTTATAATGATGGATTGAGATAGTTCCTAGATCATGTGGGTGGCCATATTTTTTGGCTAACACATAGAAACCATCCCTATTTGAAATATTATGATAGTCCAAAAAATAATTTCCATCCAATTTCTCAACTTTAATTAATAATTAATCAGGTAAAATATAAATATATTTTCCCATGTCCATCATATAAAATTCTCATTTTTTCATTGAATTATTTATTTTTCATTCTTGTAAACAATGTGTATTCTAAATATTTGACATGCTCATGTATTTGGACTCTATGATTAGTTCACACAATCGTCATATTTAGATAAACACATATTAACACCCTTCTTCAATCACTAGTTTGATACCTTATTAAAAAAATGAATCATATTCTTCATTTGTCTCAAAAAATACACACATTGAATTTGATGTCAGTTTTACTAAACAATTAAAAAATTCAATATATTAATATTTGATTCTTTCTTCCCCATTATTGAAAAACATTCTAATGTATAATTAATGGAAATGTTAAAAACAATATTTGAACTATATTCAATCTCAATTAAATGTTCTTTTAGTTATTCAATTCTATATCTACATGGGATAACTAATAGTATAAAATAAGTGTGCTATTACCAAATTATCAAATCATTAATTATAGAATGTTTATATTTCACACCATCCATAATATCATTCAACATCTACATTTTTTGGGATATCTAAGAAATATTTTCATGAGTTTTCCTTCAAAAATATTTAAAAACACATCAAAAAATATTATGTTCATAAAATATTACTCCCACAATAACACATTTTTCACATGTTCTATCACTAAACCATTAGAAGAAGATTGAAATAATATAGGAAGATTTCATGACATGATGATCATACATTATATGCAGTGTTTATCTCCCATTAGTTATACACACCATACATCATCATGGGAAAATATATTTTCCATGATGCAAAATTAAACTCCTTTAATTATCCAAATATTAGTTTATTTAAATGAATAATGGAATAATGGGGGACCTAAAATGTTTTATAAGATATTTTATTACTGATATTTTACTCACAACATTTCATTCATTTTCTTCTTCTAAATCATATATTTGGATGATACATATTTCTCAGTTCCCAATAAAAGTCTAATTTTTTATTCATAATTATTTGAAATTTATGTGGTGGATGTAGTTTCTTATTTAGTACTAGAAGTAATACATTGTAAATTCTACATCATCGTTCTGATATCTTCTAATACTAGAATAATTTTCATACCATCTTTTGTTCCATGACCATTTTTTCCCAAATTTCACACTTTATAATTTCCAAGTCAACATTTCTAGATAATTTCTCTTATAATTAATATCTTCTACAATCACCACATTCATTCATTTTTTGTACAATTACGATCTCTGTCTATGTTTTAGCCTTGGATAATTCATTGATGATTTAACATTATTAAATTTCTATCTTATAGTTCCATTTTAAATTTTAGGGATTTCACTCTATGAGTTAAATCTGTATTTATAGGTTTGTGATCTTATTGACCACATCTACCGACAACATTATTCAACAATTACAATTTGTTTTTATTTTCTATTTTTTATGATATTTTTTTTGTTTTTTAGTCTTTCAAATAATTTTACCTTAAATATTTTGAAATTATCCCCTTGATTCATTTATATTTCTTGTTATTGACATGTTATACATTTTGGAATAATATTTAGAAAAATACTCTCCACAATACCAGTAGTATCCTCTTAACCATTATCATCCAAAATGATTATAGTTTTTCTCTAACGATTTCAATTGTTTTCTTTTCACAAATCTATGGATCTCCATTCTGGGAGGAAACCTTTTTTATGAATTTATCTATTCTTCTTTTGTAGAATGATATTTTTATTTTTTATTTGGGTCTTACAGGATTTATTATATTTTTGACCATCTTTATTATAAATAAATATTTTCATTATGATTCGTTACATATATAAGTATGCATTTCTTGTGGACCCTCCTAGTCAACAACATTAAAAGATTCACCCTTATCCTAAAAAATTTGGTTAACTTCACTTTCAAATTTTTTAACTCTCATTGCTTTGAAAGGAACATAGATTGTGTGTTAGATAATTATCCCCTTTTTTCTACAATAACATCTTGAAAATCTATCACTATCTTTTCATGTCCATCAATTTTTAACATATTTTGTTTTTTTTTGAAAAAATTTATTTTCTTTTTTATTGATCTCCTATCTTTCAGTTAATTGTCCGTATAATCCTTTTATTTTTTGTTATAGATTTTCTACTTTCATTGTATATTCCATTATATCATTAATAGATGAAACATTTTATTGAAATTCACTTTATTATAATTCAGTATTTTTTCTCCTTACTGATATTCAGGTTATTCTGAAGAGGATTTTCTAAATTATCTATTTTAAACCATTCTAGTTTAGTTATCTCTTAATCTATTACACAATTAAATATTTCTTGAGATATTTTTTAATTTACCATTATATACACCTGAGTTATACAATGTTATTCATATACTATCACACTTCTCGATGATTAATATTCATAGATTTCCATGATCATAATATTCATTATATATTTACTTCAAAATGTATTCTTTTTACACTTATAGAACCATTTTATATATTTCATAGATTTTTTATTGTGTTATTATTCTTCAATAGGCTTGGTGAAAATGTATTTAATAACTGGATATTCATATATGAAATTTCCAAATCTATGATGGTTTATGAAATTTAGTGTATTCAACCCTTTTAAACTACATTTAATGTTATAAATTCATATAAAAAATTCAATAATTTGATTATAATCCTCTTTAACTTCCTCATCCTCAAATCATATTATTATATTTATTCGTTAGATATTTCATTACATCTTATCATGGATTTATAATCTATATCATCATTTTTGATTATTCTAATGAGTTGGTAGTTTTTTCAATTCATATGCTATGGGGTTATTATGATGGTCATCCAGTGATGGATTCTATTATGAATCTATTTTAGAAGCATTTATTTTTAAATAAGTATAAAATGTTTCTAATAATAAACTTTAAAATGGTTGATTCATCTTTATATAACCCCAAACCATTGATTTAACTATCAATATATTCTAAACATGAAAGATATCCACCAACACCATTATCTTATTCC
This sequence comes from Viscum album, assembly GCA_963277665.1. Taxonomy (NCBI): domain Eukaryota; kingdom Viridiplantae; phylum Streptophyta; class Magnoliopsida; order Santalales; family Viscaceae; genus Viscum; species Viscum album. The sequence continues at coordinate 280,806,386 of OY728151.1, read as the reverse complement.
ATTTTTATATCTTTAAATTTTAGTATATATTCTTTATTTTGGCTTCCGTAACATTTATATTTCACACATAACTTCTCTTTAATTTGTACCAAATATACTTATTATTTTGAAGTCCCGTGAATTTATTGTATACCTTATCCAAGAGGGACATGAAGAAGAGATTTTATATCTTTTCTATCCTTTTGAAAATTTCTATTGTCTAAATAATTCATAGATGTATTCTCATTAAAGGATGGAAATACCATAATAACATTATCTATCACCTCAAACATATATAATAGGTGATAAAATATCATCCTATTTCTACATCTAAGATAGTTATCACCTTTTAATGAGTGAACACCACTACTATTCATTGAATTCAGGTTCCCCGTATCAGTAGTATGTTGGATATTTCAAATGATACATTTTCATTAATACCACCTGTAGATCTCATATCAGTGGGAGATCATGGATACAGTGTGGTTTGAATCAATAATAATTTTTATTTTTACCAATTTTTTTTAATTCAGCCTATATGACTAGTTAACACCTCAATACACTGCATTGGTATCTCACAGCCTGAACTCTAATAATATTTTAAATAAAATGCACAAAACATAGGTATTTTAAAGGTTTGATACAATGACCTACTCCTTTCCATGTTAGTTATTCCCCATATCATAGATTATCAAATATAAAATTTTATTAATTACTATATTCAATTCAATGTCCCACTATATCTTATATTAGTAATCCACACAAAATGATCATTAGACAACTTCTCACAATGTTACAAGAATCCACATTGGTGCTCTACTCCTAAATCATAATAGATGGGTCTTCAAACTACATCATATATTCGAGCCTTCTTTAAATATATATCTACTCCATCATGATCTACTGATCTTCCTCTAGGAGACTGTTGAATAACACTTTCTTATGTACCTGTGCAATACCACATCAATATATTCATCTTGTTCAATTATATCTAATCAGATGTGGATTATTAGTTTCTCTAGTGGAATAATTCTTAATATATTTTTTATCAATTTGAAGAAGTCTCAATCTCTAAAAATGTGTCATGTTAATGTTCACAATGTCTTAATGATTATTTTATGCAATATTGATCTTGTAGAAATCTCAATGCACTTTATTCTTGAATTATTAATCTGATTAGATCGTATACACGTTATGTATATTTCATGATATGTGAAACCTTTAAACATTTATTTATATGTATTATTATTTTATGTTCTATATTTATTTATTTATTATACATATAAATTTATTTCCATGTGTTTTATGATCATAAAAATATACTATATTCCTTGTAGAAACCATATTCCATACACAAACACGAAGACATATAAGTACGGCATACGTGTGATTATATTTTCATATATGCATGATATCCTGAATTCAATTATATTTAATTTTATTCTTTTTGTAAATGAGTACATGATCTCTTCCGTCATGAAAAAAAACTTCACAAATGTATAAGCAAGGATCCTCAATTCCTTCATGAATAATATTGCACTACCACTTCCTTCTTATGAACAATAGTGTATGTGAATCATCACGGTTCTTGAAATGATAGGGTCATAAAAGAAATAAGGATTCATGATATCTCAATATCATTTAATATAAATTATATTGCAATTAACAAATGTCTATTTCCTATGGGATCTTCTTCTTCATGAAAGTAAACAGTTTCACGAAACTCCTCTACATGAAACAATGTTTGATGGATTATTTATTTTGGTGAAAATTGAGAGATCTATCAAATATGATACGTAATATATAATGTAATATAAATCCTTGGTATTTATAGTTCAGTATCACTACATTATCTTTAATAAAAAATACTTCATCATGGTTTTTAAAAATACACCCTTTTATAGATTTTATAAACACTTGAATATCACATGACTATCTTATTATCTTATGTAAAACATAATGGCACCTTATTAATGGAATATCCATAATAGAATCATGTCCACTATTATATCTCCTCAAACTAATTATTATAACCTAGAAAACATGTATAATGATAGATTCATGAAAAATAAGTCTACAACAACATTTTCATTTGGTATTGCCACATTATTCCAATAATAGAATCCTTGCTTGTTTAATATTGAAAACATTTAAACTCATCTACTTATTATAGAGATATATATCATGGAAATATAAGGATCATCATAAGACCATATAATCTTCAACAGGAAAAAATGTGATGAACTAAAATATCAGGCTCATTAGGTAATTTCTAATGAAAAGATGAGATGTTTAGACGATCAGATGAACCAGATTTTTGGGATTAGACAACCAAGTTTTATCCATATGTTATAAAGAATATTAAATGTGTGATATTATCTACCATCCCACATCAGTTTCTACAATGTTTGAGTGACACTATATAATTCATTCTATTTCTATCACCTCTTGAGTTAGTAGATGGGTTCCAAAACCTCAACATTGTACAGAACACATGGGGTTGGCTGACCCGCTCACCCCCTTACACACTCTATAGGTGTCATGTGATAACCATGAACATGTATTCCTCTATGGACATAAAATTTGTCAAGTTATAACTTACCACATTCCTCCATGTGGGATTAGTGATCTATCTCTCCTTCTGGGTTTAGATCATACTACCACAATTCGGGATTGAGATATCTTCTAATTCTTATAATTGACCACATTTTTTGTGTAACACATAGAATAATTCTCTAAGTAAAATGTGAAGATATTAAAAATAAATATATTCCATATTATGAATTTTCATAAATAATTACAATTTAAATATAATATATATGTATTCATTTCCTGCATATATTATCCTCATGTATTTTGATTATCCTTCTACATTATTCATTATTGTAATCAATGTCAAATATCTTAATATCAAATGAAAATTTATTTAATATTTAAAAATACATAAAAAACATCACATTTAGAGAAACACAAATTGACATCCTACTCCAATCTCTAGTGTCACACCTTATAAAAAATGAAACTTATTATTCATTGGTCTAAATAAAAGGGGAATATTAATCTATGTTACATCACCCCCATAGAAATCATTAATAAAATCAGAGTAGAGAACTATTGACTAGAACCCCCACTGAATCAATATCAAGTACATTATGTTTTCAATTTATCCTTTTTTAGGATGTATATACTGGACTCGTCACATGTACTAAATCCTATGGTGGTATATTTGGTGAATTATCTTTCATATGATGAGTAGTCGATGATTATCATAGATTGTAAAGATATTGTTCTATGAATGACAACAACTCACCGAGTTAATGTACTATCGTGGAAGCATATGTTTGAGGAGGAATCATGGGATCAAGAAGTGGGAATGAAACTGATGTATCATAATCTATTCTAGTGTATAAAATGAAATATCTTTGGAGAAATTTCTAAAGAGATGAAAAATGTAACAACCTAAATTTTTTTACATGAAATTTTGTTTTTATTAAATATATTAATTACTACGTATTTAATATAGTTAACACATATAGTATATTTCATTTGAGACTATTACATATTGTTTACACTATTTTGATATTGTTATTAAGACGTTGTTAATAATAATAACGATAAATAATATTGTCATTCAATGGTGACTATTGAGATCATTATATATTAAAGGTTATTATAAGGTATAATCAACCCAAAATGAAGAAGTTATGGACTCAATTAGTAGGATCATAACTTGTAAAGATCATTTATTTGATCTTATGATGGATCTAACATCACTGATAATTTCCCTTGACTAAGCATATGTCGAGAATCAACATCTACAAAATGAGTGAATGTTTTTACCAAATATGTTCAAGATTATATAAATAATGGAAAAACCATTACCATTGAACCACCACAAATATGTACCTCCATCACACACCTTACTCTTGTAGTGTACACTAGTGTACCATGGGATTATCTATCTAAAGATTACTAGTATAGATGTGTATATGTTATTTTCAAAACAAAAACTGATTATATTTAGCACCCACATTATTAATTAATATATATTATTATATAATGAGTTTTATAAAAACTAGACTTTGATACAACGAAACCAAAATTGTTTTATGAATAATATTTTGTTTTGTTTAAAACAATATTCTTGATAAATTCAAGAATTTGACATAGAATTTATTTCCATTAAATATTCTTATTAAATAATTATTATTTAAATATAAATGATAATATAATTAACTAAAATTTAATTTTGTTTTATGTGTCAGAATGGTGTTGCTGTCATAATTAAAATCATTTTCTAGTAAAATGGTATTTTTTTGAAATTTTAAATTATCATATTTAGAAATTTATGTCTTTTTGATAAATTTTATTTATGAAATCATAATTTTACCACTATGCGAGGGTGATTTTTTTTAAATTTTTTGAGATAGTAAAATCAGGGAATAAAAATTAAACATTGGGAAAATATACGACATGTATTATGATATAATAATAGAACAAAAGTTATCTTAAAAAGTAATATAAATTGAACCCAAAACTAAAAATATTTTTTTCCTTCAAATATTGTTTTTATGTTTTTGATTAATTTTACAAACCTATCATGCATACCCCAAAAACTATATAATTTTTATGTATTTAAGATCAGTTCATTATGAACATGTCTCATTTCCATGTGAATCATCATTTTATTAAGTTTTGTGATTATCCATCAAAAATATATAAGAAATAACCACTATAGTTGAATCCATGGTAAAAAACCATAGTCTGGTTTTGGGTTTGGATTATTTTTTCACATTGAGTCAAAAACCATAGTTTTTAAACTAATATAGAATTTCCCCCTATTTCGATATAAATAACCACCCACCCTCCTATTAATATTAACTGAAAATGCATTGATATGTAGTTTTATCAACATAGATTTTTCTAAATCCCTTATGATTTTTTTAATGATGTTAATAATCTGATCCCAGGATTTTAAAAGAAACCTCCGGAGTAAGGGATTCTCTTACTCTTTCTTTTTATTCATGTACTTTCATTGTATTAATCCTTGTGATTACAAAGTTTTCTTACTATAATGTGTTTTCACACATATTTTAACTATCCTGGTGATTCCCATGGGATGAGATATCACTATTCACTCTCATTAAACCCTTTCATTATCCTTTATCTACACCCGTTATACTGAAAAAATCATCATGTGATTTTCCCCACCTAACATATATATTGTAAATTCCAATACACATATCCACTCACTGGTATTAAAATAGTTTTACATATTTCTAAATTATTTAGGACACCAATTCGTGTATCCCACACCCCATAATGATGTGATTAATTGTGATAAAACACATTCTTATATTTTATTATCTATGTGACATGAAAATTAATCTATATAATATTAATGTGTTGAGTGAGCCTGCAATTATATATCACTCAAATTAATTTTGTAATGTTTTTATCTCATTAGATACCACGTATGGTGCATGGGAAGTTACCTGAAGTTGACAATGTTATGATGGATAATCGGTTATCCTTGACATATATTTATGATTTAATATTTCTTGTGGTTTCCACATTACTATAATTCTATGATGTTATCATCATATTCCTTTATTCACAGTTTATGATTATCATTATCACATTTTTATGCCACCATTTTATGTTTTTTTTCATATATATATCCTTAATTCATACATTTCATTGATTATTCCCTTATAATTATTTATAGGTCAACCATTTCTTATATATGTCCCCAGGATATCTCATGTGCAGTTAGAAGATCAATGGAATAGAATGGAATATTTTATAGTTTTTAAATAATGTTTCTAAAAAATCAAGATATTTTACTATGCATTCAATTAAACAAAGTGACCATGAAACATGAAATTATATGATTTATTTATGTTTTTATTTTTGTAATAAATTATTAAATAATGTGTATTAGAGATATGGGTTTCAATACATAGTAAAAAACCATAGAGAAATCAAATTAGGCCTAGTCAATTAAGGATATTTGGTATCACATCCTAAGGAATAGGGGAATGGGTGTAATGTTTCATGGTACTGACTTACCATACTAATAAATTATGAATAAGGTATATGGGGTCAGATATATATAACCCCTTTCACTCTTTCGACCTATTTTCTGATAAGGATTTACAATAAAAATAGTCTATAAAATAGTGTATGAAGTATAAGATATATAAAATCAAATTAAAAACAGCCATGATATACCTAAAAACATAATTTATACTAAAAATAACATTAAAATATATATCCACTAAAATTATAAACAAAAAGAACAAAACAAATTCTTCACATAGTATAAATTCATCATGCTTAACTATCATAAAGTAGAATCCATTCTCAATATGATCAATCGAAACAATTCACCTATTTAAAAACAATTTTTATAGATCTCAATAATTGTACTTGTGAAAAATTATTCTCACAAAAGAACTGGGATATAGTCACGAATAAATCAATAATTATTGAGTTAGTCAAGTAGAATCGCATGGGTGTGACATTTGTTACTCCTAAGATATACTAGGATGATTCCTCCTAATCTTGGAGATTATTAATTACAAAAACTCTAAAAATTTGTACACCGCTCAACCATGATACTAGAATAAAGAACTCAAATAGTAGTGTTTAGAATCACATGGTAGTGGAATAGCCATTAAAAAATAAAGAAAGAGATTAATGAATATTATTTATTATAATCATATATGTTTATGGTGCGACACCAAAAGACTCAAAACTAACACTTCATATTTAAAAAAGATATTTATGTGATCATGTATAAAAATTGAACTATGAATTCCAGTGGAAAAATTATTTATTAAAACATCTAAAACAAGAAAAGGAAGAAAATAGATGAGTTTTATTTATAAATTATATCAAAAAGACACCATTTTAAAAACAATTTTTCTATATGAAATCCCACAAATTAATTCATCACAGAAACTATAGAAATTATTAAGGACCATGATTAAGAAAATATAAAAACTATTTTTCTATTCATGTGGAATCATCTCTTCCAATTTTGTAATCCCAAAAACAACATTATTGGTAAAACACTCTCTAAAAAATTGTTATTTGTTGATTTTTATATCTCATTTATATTTACATGGGAATTGGGGAATTTAATTACAGAAAGCGAGTAGAACTGAAGTAAGTGAACTTTTTTAATTTGATAACAATCTGAGAGGGTTTATATCTAGTAATTTTTTTAACTTATATGTTTTCTTCAAGGGGGTTTAAAATTAAATTAAAATTCATAATTTCAATTTCATATAATGAATAAAATAAAAAAAATGTGTATAATACATAGTGATAGTAGAGTAAAGAGATATTACTTGTGACGTATTTACCTAACACACATGTCAAGGGATTATCAACAACAATTTTACAGGACTAAAAGTCATTATTAAATCGAAACTAGTTTAATTGAAACTACTTTTAAAAGATTGTGGGAGGAAATTTCCATTCCACGAAGGAATAAAAAATTATTCCAAATATTTACACAATTATATGAATATATGGTTGAAATATTCTCATTTATATTTATGAAAATAGATTAGTGTCTTTGATAATTTATAAAACTAAAGGTTGGAATCTTTCCAATGTATCATGAGAATAAATTTGTGAGTTGAGTATGACCCCCCAGTATAATATCCTTTATTATCGATCCCTCGTACTAAAATACCTTATAATATCCCTTGAAACATAGTATTCAAGATACCATAAACAAATAGAAAAAAAATTAATATCCTCAAATATTCAAAAAAAATAGGAATGTTAAAAAATAACCCCTAATATTCACCCATTAATAAAATTACCAAAAGACCCCATTTTATTCACAAATAGTATCACTCAATTTCACTAAAAACATATAAATCCCCCAAATAAATAGTACCTAAAATTTTTTTCATAAAAAATTATCATTTTTGATACGGAGACCAATATTAACCAACTTAAAAGAAAATTTAAAAAAATATCGATTACCATGATTTAATTCCACCCTAATATAGATGATTACATTTTTGAATCATGAACTATTACTTGAAAATTTAGAAAATAAGGGGAAATTGATTATGATTGGAGGATGATTTGATTTATATATTTTAGGAATACAGAGTCCCATGAACCCTCATAAAAGCAACGAATAAGATTTTTATGGAAGAGTATGGTTAGTGAGATCCATGAATGGAGATCCTATTGTCTTGAAAGAATAGACAATAAAATGAAGAGGATATTAGAAATAAGGTAAGGGTAAAAAAACAAATTTCCCAATTTTTAAAAAATAATACATTCTATTAGGTACTTGGTCTTGTATAATTGGGTACCCATTACAAAAAACAGGCTAACAAGACCTTTTTAGGCTCCCTTGATATATGGTTCCACATTTAGTTTTAAAATAATGAAATACCACCATGATACCTCACATGAACTCTAAAAAATGGTTTAAAGCTGTAATACACATAGATAAATTCATAATAATTCACCCATAGAAACCCAAAACCAAATCTGAATATTCAAATTATAAATAACTTCCTAAATTGAAAACATAAAAAAAACCCACACCTCATTTCTCCAAAAACCCAAATATTAGGTCATAATTAAAACATAATCAAGGTAATATGGTCCCGGGTGGTTACAACGACCTCGCTATACTAAATCTCATAACCAATATTTATTGGGAGTCATTTACCATAATACACACCTCAAACACATATCTAATTCTTAAACTAAGGCATTTACCACACTTTTGAGGAACAAACTTAAATCCATCACATGTCCCTAGAGAAATATATTTCAAATTCAAAAATCACAAGACTGTGATTGAATCACCTATAAATTGACCAAAATTATCCCAAAAAACATATTAATTCATTCATCTTATCACTTTCCCATAAACAACAAAACTAACCCAAATCAGATCAAACATAAATATTATAAAATTCATAATGTCTCACATAAAGAAAAACTTTTATACACCACACATTGAATCCATGAATAATTAACGACCACATGAATGACCATTTAAATTATATAATTTAATAAAATTATTTATTTAAAATACCTCAATGATGAATTCATGATTTATAGACTTTTGATAATTAAGAAAAACATTATCTTATCAAAACTCTTGTCCTTTTAATATAATAAATATTTTTCAACTATATATAAATTCATCAATCTATAATAACTATTGAGCAATTTCCACAAAACATCCACATAAGAAAATCCTCTAGACAAATCATACACATCACATTTATTAATAACCTGGGGAAATGGAAACATAAGAAATGAGTGACTCGAGATTATATGTAAAGGTAAAAAAATTAATAACAATTAAAGATCATAAGTGGGAATAAGATAATAATATGGATATAATTAAAATATAAACTGAAATATGAACCAAAAAATCCTAGTTCAAAAATCATGGAATATATATTATTGTAAAATATATTTCAAAAAATACAATGTTAATAAAAATTGTCTATGAGTGAATAACATAGTCATGAGAATATAAAAGATACTATGAAACATCTTATAGATATGTATACTACAAAATTATGGGGATCATAACATTAATGAGAAACAAGATAAATTCCCATACTTGAAAGACTGTACTAGAAATTAATCCTATAGCCACAGACCTATAAACATCATTATATTGGACTGTGGATATACCTTTCTAATCTCCATAGTTTATTTAATCCACTGTGGCTATACCGTGTCTGTCAATTATTTGGTATCAGGCTCATCCTCCCTGATTCGCTACTCACCTCACACATTCTCTCCCTGACAACTTACCCTCCCAATTAATTCACTCCATCGTGGCACCCTCCTCCCCGACGAATTGTCCTCCCTGAACTCTCCTCACCACAACACCCTCACCCCTGATGATTTCTCCTTCTCGACCTCTCCTACCCGACCTCTCCAACCTGACCACTCCTCACAGCAGCGCCCTCCTCTCAGAAAAACTATCTCACTGTGGTTCCCTCCTTCCCAATGTCCTCTCTCATAGTGGCACCCTCCTCCACAGAGACCCCTCTCATCATGACACCCTCCTCCCATATGACCTGTCATAGTGACGTGCTCCTCCCGAAAGATTCCAATCAACGCAGGTATTTTAAACCATCTAATTTCATCAATGTTCTGATTTTAAATTTGTACTATGATTTTTTGTTTCATGTGTTAGTGATAATTCAAAGATGGGTAACCATAGTCCTAAAATAGAAAAAAATCAGCAAGAGCCCTCAGTATACCTAATGACATTTATGGAGGGATGTATCTCTTTATGCCCCACTATCCTTCTGTTGATTTTGTAAATGGTGACCAATAGGTAACTAGAAACCTTATTTTAATATTGGTGGATACATTAAAAGAATTTCTATGTTTTCTAATTATAAACAATTTTTATCTATTATTCCTTCTTGATCTGGCCTATCCGTGATTGGAAACACCTTATTCCTTCTCCCAAGGTTCCAAGAGATTCCCCAACCCATTTTTTACTAAATTAATTCATCATAAGTTATACACACTCCATTTCATTATGTTTGACTACATTAAATCCGTGATCTTGTATTTATTTCATCGTTTTATCTACTTTTTTAAATCCTAAATTTATGTAGTTTTATTCAATGATTTTTGGTGGAGATTAATTGATATCAAATTGTATGAAGCCACTTCAAAAGGTAAATGTTATTTGATCAATATGGGAGTTCCTTATCATGTTTCATCATTTTTATGGAATAACCTGAACTGACACACATGTAGCTGCAACATTATGAATGTGGTTCTTCTGACTCCCATATTAAAGATCTTAGATAGATTCAATATGGATTAATTGACCTATTTTTGTGTTTTATGAGTTTTATATTTTTTTCATAACCAACCCAAAATATGTACTGATGGTTTTCATGATGGTTTTACCACTTAGTTATCAAGACCAAAAGTGAGATGTCTATGTTTTTTTACATCATCTAGGGGTGGTTTTCATAACCCATTATTATGGATCATGTCATTCCACAATTATGAATAATATGGTTCTTGATAATAAATGATATTATATATAGTGATGAGATGTAGTGGGAGAATTATCCAATAGGAATGTTTTCGTATAATGGGTGATTCAGAAAATGGACCATAAATCATATGGTTAGATCATGGGTATACCTTGTATTCAACATATTATTCATCCATGTTGGATTAAAATTCCATATTGGGGATGATGTGGGTACTTTGGACCTTTCCAAAGGTCTTAAAAAATGGTTTTTCCTTGCATCCTATTCTAGGTTATCATTTCATGTATTAGATTTTGGTTGTGTTACACATTCCTCATGACTCAATTCCTATAAAGGAGGTCAGCTATGTTACACCTTCATTACGATTCATTTATTATATTAAAGGTTGGATTTTTTACACCTTCCCAAAGATCTATTTCCTATATAATAGGGTTATTATTTTACTCCTTCATCGTGATCGGTTTCCTATATGGGACATCAGCTATGTTATAGCTTCCTTGTGATGCAGTTCCTATATAATAGGTTTGTTGTGTTATACCTTCCCTAAATCAATTTATTATATAGAAGGACGGTTATGTAATTAATTTTAATTATTTTTTTCCAATATGGGACATTTTATATATTATTCCTTCTATGTTATTCAAAAAGTATATGGTTGGTAATGGTTTTTTGTACAAGACTAATATTCCTTCAAACATTGGGAAAATCAAGTGGGTTGGGGTTCATCAAAACATGGTCAGTGAAAGATGTCTTGACTTGGGTACATAAATGATTTGTTATTTAGATATCATTAGTGAATGCACTCACACATATTTCAACACTAAATCGAATGTCTTGTTGGTGGTTTCCTACTAGGTTATTATTATCACACCATACATGAGGTACCTTAATGCATATTCAAACATTATTATCATGGATTTGGGTAAGGGGGAAGTCCCTAGGTTAGGTGATTGAGCACGAGTTCCTTATCATAGATTTGGAAGAGACTCTTATACACACTATGGTATATTTTATGATTGAGCATCTATTATTCTTTATTTTTATTTTTAATATCATATATATTGATATATAGCCTACGGAGATCATCTTTTCACTAACGATGCACGAATATCACATGTTGATTTTTTTATAAAAGGTTACTGTATTTATATGGTTATCCTATATTTATGAAGAATTAATGATATTTTTATTGATTATTATAGGGTTTTATTTTATTTATTTGTTGTTCTAACCAGGTTTATTGAGATTTGAAAAGATAGGTTGTACCTATGATTTATTATGTGTTATCATATTCTAGAGCACTCGGTATGGATTTGTTTCTAGATGAGATCATGGATTTGGCCTATGTATTACATGTATTGTTTTTTTATCTAGTTTGATCCATCAATTGTGTAGGTTATTCCCTGGAAGGGGACATGGGGCACAAGTGGAGGGGGGTGTCTAGGGGGTGTTTGAGGGGAGGGGTTTTGGGTGGCAGTGTGTAGGGGGTGTGGGGGTGCAGGGGGAGGGGGTGTCCAGGAAGTGTAGTCTATAGGGAGGGGCAGGGGTGCAGGGTGAGTGGGTCTTTCTAGGAGGGGGTGCGAGTTAGGGTGGCAGTGTGTAGGGAGTAGGGGGTGTGGGGGTGCGGGGGGGGGGGGGGGGGTCAGGGGTTGCAGGGGGAGGGGGCTGTCTAGGGCGGGGGGTGTCCTGGGTGGGGGTTGGGAGGGCATCATGCGGGGGGGAGGGGGTAGTGTGTAGGTAGGGGTTGGGGTGAAGGGGGAGGGGGTGGTCTAGGAAGGGGGTGGGCGGTGGGGGGTGGGACAATGTGCAAGGGAGTAGAGGGTGTGGGGTGGAGGGGGAGGGGGGATTTGCAGAAGGGGGGTGTCTGTGGTGGGGGTTGGGGGGTGGCAGTGTGCAGAGGGTGTGGGTTAGAGGGGTAGGGTGCAGGGGTTGTGGGGGTGTCCAGCGGGGTAGTGTTCATGGAGGGGAGAAGGGGGTTTAAGGAGAAAGGGATGTCCAAAAGGGGGGAGGCGCGGGGGGGGGTGCAAGGAGTAGTGGGTGTGGGGGTGTCTGGGGTGTGGGGGTCCAGTGGGAGGGGTGTCCAGGAGGGTGGGTGGTGTCTAGGGGGCAGTGTGTAGGTTGGGGGAAGGGGGTGCAAGTATAGGGGGATGTTCATGAGGGGGGGTGAGTGAAGGGGTCTGGTGAGCAGTGTGCAGGGGGACGGGAGGGGGGCAAGTGGTGTGGGGGTGGTGGGGGTGTTGGGGGTGGAGGGGGTGGTGGGCTATCCAGGGGGTTTGGGGGGGCCGTCGAAGAGGGATGAGGGTGTCTGGGGGTGTCTAAGAGGGAGGGGGAAGGTGTCCAGGAGGGGGTGACCATCAGAGTATTCAATAAAAAAACATAATAGATAATTGTTCAAACATCTATGTTTTAATGTGGGTATTGTAGGCACACCAAAATAATCTTATGTGGTAATAGAAAGGTGTGGCTATTCATGATTTCTTATAATTTGAAACATTTATGAATTCCCTTAACCATAATATTTGTTTTGTTTTTTTATTTACATGTTATTGATGGTTAATTATTATCTCAAAAAACAATACATATAATCTTAAGTCATTTTGTTGATTATATATTTAATGTATGTTTATATTCTTTATAATTCATAGATACTGGATGTACAACATTGATCGGAACACTGATGAATTTTAGAAGGAGTTTTAAAATTTCTTGGACTTTTTATTCACTAATGATTAAAATGTCAGATTGATTTTATACCTATGATTTGATTGTGTTGGAAGACCATGGATAACTCATGATGAAATGAGTTATCATATCACTAAACAAGGTTTCCAAAAAAATTATCATGTGTTTTATCACAATCGAGAAAAAGCACAAGTGGTGAATTACATCGATACAGCGGAAATTATTGGTATGAAAAATATGATTTCCAATCAGTTTCCTTTTTTTCTGAAGCCAACTCCTCATATAGACCAGTGCAAGAGGAAATGAATATGAGAACACAGTTTTCATCTATTAATCAAGATGATGACATTGAGAGTGTTAGAAAGATGATGGAAGATTCAAATACCCTAGTATATCAGGAATGCAAAAAAATGATCAAACATGAGTTTTTAACGAAATAGTATCATGAAAAAAATGTATGGTTTTAGTAATACTTCGGTCGACTATCTTCTTAAATTTATTAATTATTTTCTACCGGATGATGCATGTATTCCAAAAAATGATTACAAGGCCTCAAAGTTGGTTGAAAAATATGTATTTTAATCGATTAAGATTCCTTCATGACCAAAAAATTATTGTCAGTTCTGGAAGGAAAAGGCAGAGTTAAATCAGTGCAAATAGTGTGGCACATCAAGGTGGAAGTCTAATAAATACAGAATTCAATCTCGAAAACTATAGAAAGTGATGTGGAAATTCCTTTTAATTCGCAGCCTTCAGAAACATTGTATGTTAGAACAAATTTCAATGAAAATGAGAAGGCATGAAGATGAAAGAAATAAAGATAATGATGAAATAATGCATCCTGCAGACGAGTTGGTTTGGAAGAAATTTGACAGGTTACATCCTGATTTTGTAGTTGACCCATGAAATGTTAGATTGGGATTATACTGTGATGGTTTCAATGCATTTTTTCAAATTCATACTACACAAAGTTCTTGTCCTTTTTTCATGAGCCTTTATAACTTTCCTTCATGGATGTGTATGAAGAAACTGTTTACTATCATGATTATATTGATATCTGGACCTAGTGATCCTAGAAATGAAATTGATATATACATGAAACCATCAATATGGGAGTTAAAGGAGCACTGTATTGTTGGTGCATAGGCCTATGCTGCATTCAGGAAGGAGTAATTCATGTTTCTTGTAGATTTATTATGGATGATAAATGATTTCCCTTCCTATGGAATGATGTATGGTTGGAGTACTAAAGTGAAATTATCCTTCTCTATTTGTATGAAAAAAAATACTTTTCTGAAGATTAAATTTTTTATGAACTTTCAGCTTCATAGGGCATCGACGATTTCTACCGATGAATCATTCATACAGTAAAAATCGAAGATAGTTCAATAATGAAGTCGAGACATATGAGACCCCTCAACGAATGTTATGGAATGATACTGTTAAAGAACATGATGATTTAAATCATGTTATTGTAAAATTTCCATCAAATATCAGAAAGTGAAGACAAATTAATTCTAATTCCAATAATAATTGAAAAAATGCATATTCTTTGAGTTGCTGTATTGGTTATCGAATTTATTGCGCCATTGTTTGGATGTAATGCATATCGAGAAAAACATATGTGAGATGTTACTTGCTACTATTTTTAATTTCAATGGAAAACCAAAAGATGATTTGTGGTATCGTTGTGATTTGATTGATTTGGTTATAAGTGACAAAATTCATAATGAGTTAAATGGTCAAAATAAGTGGGAAGTCCCTATTTCTAGTTATTCGATGAAAATTTTTGAGAAGAAACAATTTCTTCAGGTCTAGGAATATTTAGAGCTTCCAGATGGTTATTCAAGTAATATTTCAAAAAGGGTGAATACACAATATGTGAAACTAAAATCTCTTAAAACCCAAGATTACCATGTCTTGTTACATGAGTTGATTCCTATTTCCATTCTACATTTACTTTCACATAATGTTAAAGTAGATGTGATTAAGTTTTGTCATCTTTATCGAGACCTTTATACCAAAAGTCTGAGTAGAAGTGTTGTTCAGAAACTATAGTTAGATGCACTAACTATTCATTACGACTTAAAGAAAATTTTTCCACCCTCATTTTTCTCAAGTATGTTACATATAACTATGCATCTTACCACAAAAGATCTTTTTGGTGGTCCTGTTTAGAGTCAGTGGATGTATCCTACAGAAAGAATGATTTATTTGAGAAATAAATATCACCATAAAGGCTCTATTGTGAGATGTTATTTAGCACAATAATGCATGTATTTCTATTCATCATACTTTGATGACGTCACCACAATGTCTAATCAACTTATGAGAACTGAAGATGAGAAATATAATCCAATTTAGACTACATTTCCTTCACTTCCCCAAATAGGGGGGATATCTGGATCGTACTCATCAGGTAATTTATGTAGGGAAGAGTGGGAAATGTCTCATCTTACAGCATTATTCCATTATGGTGTGTTTGTTGATTATATCAAGTATGTAAACTAATAAATATGTAATTTTTCATTATGTTATTTCTTCATATATTCTAATATTTTTAGGCTTGTATATTTTTAGAGAACGTTTGGAAATTATTAAAAAGTGACATCGATCTCTATCTATTAATAGGAAGGAAATATTTCCCATCGAAGAATTTGCGTCTTGGTTAATGTCAATGGTAATAGATTTTTTTCATCTAATAAAATAATCGCATGTCTCTATTTAATATTCAATTTTGTTATCTCTAAGGTTTGAACTCAAGAAATGAAAGAACTATCAGATAATGTAAGAGCGTTATCCTTTGGTTCAAATGATGTGGTTTGTGATTGTAAAAAAATTGTTGTCAATGGATTTAAATTTTTTATAAATAGCTGGGAAAAAAATGGCCACACAACATGACAGTGTAATGATAAGTGCCACAACATATGGTTATGCGGGTGCATAAGATAGACAACCTCGGTCAGAAAATATATCATATTATAGTGTTGATGAAAGAATCAATTTATTAGATTAGTATGCGCATAGTCGTCCCATAATGATGAAATGTAAGTGGTTTGATTCAATGAAACAATAAAGAATGCATATTGATAACTGTGGATTTAGAGTGATTGATATGAATCACCAGCTTCACACCATTGAAACTTATATTATTGCATCACTGGATAGATAGGTGATTTATGTAACTGACCCGTTACAACAACAATTTGGTGTTATGGTTGATGTTATTCCTATACATATTTATGATGAAGACATGGATGACAATGTTATTGAGGATAAACTTGTCGGTATTTATTTGAATGTTTCATTTGATGACAAAGATGACCCAATTACTGGAATAGATTGTGAACAAGAAATTATCATAGAGCACACATAACATTGATACCTTTGTAAGTATTTACCTAATATTATCGTAATATTGAATGTGTTTTTTAAACATGTATAGATGATATCAAATTAACTAGTATATTTTTTACCATTATCGAATATAAAACTATTTATAGTCTTACCAATTTATGTTTAAGCACATATATAGTAATTCATGAACATATAACATTAATTATGTTTTATCAATATAAATATCACATTGAAAATGTATCTTATTGTTTTGTGATACAAATGAATTATTTAATATTTTTCATTATTTATATTAATTTGAGAATATTATTTTAATTTTCTAGGTCAAAATGTCTAAATATGATGATATTTGAAGAAATATAAAAATACGAAGAAATGAACAACATATTTCTCATCTGACCAACATTGTAAGTACAATTTATGTTTGAATATTGTGTACTTTTATATTATTTATCTTGTTATAGTTTGTTTTATATTATCATCTATGTTATTTTAGGATACTTCATCGAGGAGACTGTTGGATTATACTACCAAGTCTGATAGTATGGTGGGGGGATTGATTCTACAGTTAAAACTACTACAATGACACCTGAGTAACTAGAAGGACATCCGACGATTATGACACCTCCATATTATCCATACCCACAGTTTCTATATCCCTTTCTACAAGCACCAACATCGGATGGTAGTTCTCAGACTCCCATCCCTCTTTATTTTCCATTCCCACTATCCACTGTATAGGGAACTGCACCCCCATATATCCCACCACCATATCCATATCCATATCCACCCTCATCTTTAGAGGGTTATCCATATACTATATAGAGTACTCCAACTATAGATATCCTGCCTACCACAGAGGCTACTCCCCCTTTAGACGATGAACATCAGGGGTAACTAGATCCCCCATCTAATGGTATGTGATTAAACATTACTGTTATTGATTAATGATAAATTCATTATTATTATTATCATATCTTAATTTTTTCATGTTTATATCTAGTCACCCCTAGATGATGAGGCTGCACAAAAATACAAGAGGTTTGGAATCAACATACACAAACCATGGTTGAATAAAACGAGGATATAACCATAATTAAAAAAATGGTATGGAATGTAAAAGAATTATGAGAACACTTTTTAGAAACAATAATATCATTTTGGTTCAGCCAATAAGTTGGAGGGAAGTTAGAGAACAATTAAAGGGCAATGCCTAGGCAGAGATCTGGGTTACTAATTTTAATCACATTTTATATATATTAAATTATAATATTTTCTTAACAAATATTTTGTCCATTGTAGCTCCGATATAATTTTACTGATGAAAAAAATTCCAATACTTCAAGGTTTATGGATTTATGTGAAATGTGGAGAGTGTACAAGTATGACTTATATCTTGGATAGAAAAAGAGGGTTGTCATAGAGCTTGAAGAAGTACTTGTGATTCATGATGGCCCAATATCACAATACAAAGGAATGATCGACACTTTGAAGAGTCAAGAGGTTCAGGTATTAGATAAATTTATATATAAATACATTTATTTATTTGAAAACATGTTTTAATTAATTTAATAATGTTATATAATTATTTTTTATAGGAAAAATCAGATAGAAATAAAATAAATAAGAGTGGAATGAAACATTTTTATACACATAGACACACTTAACTCCTAGATCGTGAGAAAACATATGTAATTAAAAATTAAAAATATTTACCTTCTTTTAGTGTTTTTTTGACGTCCAATTTGGATTTATTTCTTGTTTTTTTCTAGAAAAAATAATTGATTATCAAGGGTGGAGTTCCTCGCTCTAATTTGGTTTGTATAAGAAGAAAAAAGAATGATTGTACTATGCCAAATACTGAAACTGAGAAGGCGATAGTAAGAATATATCAATTTATTTTATTTTGAATGAATTTAATTCCTTATATTATTTTATCATTTTTATTTATGTTATATATCAATCAATATAATTCCTTGGAGACATTGGAAGAAAAAGAACCTGAGAACTTCGGCCTGAACGATCTTCTACATCAGGTATTTGGAGATGAGCATCAGTGAAGAGTGTGTTGTCAACCTGAGAAGAAGATTTTACAATCCCTATACTATTCTATTGACAACATTTCTTCAAGTATCTATTCTAGTTTTTTCATAGTGGAACAGATGAATTTCGCATTCAATGAAACAACTCAAAAAACAGAAAAGATGATATTTGAAAATATGAAGAAATATTTGTCTACTATTTATTCTACACTTTCACCAGAAGTATCTATAGCAGTTAATAAATGTTTCATGTCGATGAGTTCTACTAATTTATTTTCTTCTACTAGAGCCGGATCTAGAGCTAGAGCTAGAGTTGTAACCAGAGCTGGTCCTAGTATCGGTGACGGTACTGATGTGGATATCGATGACAAATCTGGTGGCGTGAGAGGTGATGATGGTGTTTCTATAGACGACGTGGATGATAGTTATCATGAATATGATTATACTAATATTGAGAAACACTATTGATGTGAATTGTATTTTTGGATTGTTAATATGTGTAATTTTTTTATCAAATGAGGTTGGATTATAGTAATACGGAATTGCATTGTAGTGTTTCTGACAGTTTCTGCATATATTGAATTATGCTATAATAACATATGTATTTTTATATAGTAGTTAAGTTTTATTATTATTATATTGATTTTTATCCTCCTCCAATGAAACAATAATACCTCTTTAATGACATTGCTCCGTGGCATCCCCTCAATCTCCTTCGGCACACCTCTGATGGTATGTAGTCAAATTTTCCATTTTTTTCTTATGGTGGCCACTCAATTAGTTTCACTGATCATATTATGAGTTTGATTAATTTTATTGGTATCCAGGATAGCAATGAATGCTATGCAGAGAACCAATATGATAACATAGCTGATGAAATTGATTTTCTCTCACGACTAGAAACTGGGATTGACGTGAATATAAAATTTAGGAGGTAATGATTATTATATACTATTTTTTTCAAAACATTTGTAACAATTTGTTGTGTTTTTAATAAAATTTACTTGGCATACACCATGATTGTATAATTTATGATTTTGAGTTTACTCTTGAGTGTGAAATATTCGATTTTCTTGACATTGGTTTGAATCATGGTTGGATAGTTGATCCCCATGTATTCACTTTTCAATATCATACATTTATATTATGTTTATAAAAAATGATACATTATATGCATACCTTCATCATATTTATTTAATGTTTGGTTTCTATATTCATATTTGGTTCACTGAGTTATGGTTCTCACCTCACATCAAATGTTCGTGACTGATTTTGGCAATCCCATATGGGTAGTGGGAAGACTGATCTCACTTCAATATTTAATGAGACATGATTCCAATGAAACAATATTGATTTCCTTTAGGTTTTTGTTCATATAGTAGGTGGATACTGATGAAAAAACATTACTTTCATCCTCTAAAAATTATCTCCATAATACAGCTATGGGATAAGTGTTTTGTGTCAATTGGGAGACCAATAATAATGAATATCCAGGTCTATTATCCCAAATGAGGGGGCCTATTCCACTTTGGGAAGAACCATTTTAGATTTAGTGCCTTCCAATGAGAATTCCCTAGAAGGGAATATGAATGGAATATAACTAAATTTTCATGGTATTATAATCTATAATCCTCTATTATATGTGGAACAACACTCCTTTCATTCATTGGGTTTTTCTGGCAACACATTCTAATTTTTCAAAAATGAGTCGGTCCCTGCAAATCTCACTTGGAAGACTATATATCCACTTATGAAGATGGGGGTGAGTGTTCATTTTATTTAAATGATCCTTCACTGTCATTCATGTCCCATAAATAAGATGTGGTGGCTGAGGTGCTAGTTAAATCATGTTGGTTTCCAGTAATAGAGGTCTTCGTGGACATACCACTTGATCTGGTGGGGATCGATGCACTTCTAAAGGATACTGATATATATTACTATTCTACGAGCACATTATCCCTGATGTAAGAGAGTTACGGAGATGGTGAAAAATTATTCAATAATAGAAACCTTATATATATATATATATTTCTTATCTCCTATTATTGTAGTTTTGGAGATGGTGAAATATTCTGGGGTAATGGGTGCAGCCTTCTCATATAATACTAGGGAACTCTGTATTGTAGTCATGGTTTGTGTTGGATTTTGTGTTTTTCTATTCATTAAGTACCTTTATAATCTAAAAATATGATCTGGTTTGGGTATTATGGTTAAAAAAGAAGTTCTCTTCATCTTTTTGGTGGCATGTCCCTACCCCTTGCTTTGGTAAGCAAGTAAATACTCTTGTCGGGCAGTCAGGCTGCTGATATCAACAGGCATTTGAATATAGTGTCATCTTTTTGGGCCACTTATTTGAGTCATAATAGGGATAGTGGTGAAAATTCAATGGAAGAGAATGCTACAAGGTCGGTGAGGTCTTAGTCTGAAAAAATGGGCGGACTAGTGGCTCACTGAACAATAACCCACAACCCTAAAATAGAATATGAAGTTGATCAATATGGAACTGGATTGAGGAATCCTTTTAGTGAAACCACACCTCCAAAGTGAGGGTTTGTGAATATGGTTAGGCCTGGAAAATAGATACCCTCTTTTTATCCTCTTTCTCAGTGATCCTATTTCCTGATGTTCCTAGAGATATATCCGCACTCTCAATAATAGTGTACTTGGGTGTGCACTCATACTATTTCTCGATCAATATAAATAGAACCAACATAGGAAGAAGATTAAAGTCAATAAACTACAATTGGAACAAAGATGATTGTGGGATTGAGGCCTCAAATATTATGAATTTATCTTCCATATGTGTAATAATGTTTCCTCCCACCGGTGTAACATCCTTCCTCTTACCTATTGGATTGGGAGTGGGAAGAGGTATTATTAACCCTAGGTGGAATCCGTATAACATTAAAGTCTATAAATATATTCCAGGGGAATACTAGATCATTAGGGGATGATTTTCCTATAGATAATAATAACCTACTGAATACGAAACAAAGACAACCAGTTCTATATGATGCATTTAATGCAAAAACAATACAACCCAAACAAGATGTAATATCAGTGTAGCAGATGGAATATAATAAAAGATAATATACATACATGAAACTGATTAGGTAATCCCCAAATATATTACAACATATACCACTAGGGAGAATAAAAAGTTAGCTCACATTTATAATTACAGTATAATATAAGTAGAGGGAATGTGGGGAGGGGGGTTGGGTGGTTGGTACAGGCTAGGAGGGTTGGGGAGATGGTGTAGGGGGGACTGTTTTCTGGGGCAGGGGACTGGTTTGAGGGAGAGGCTAGTACAGGTGAAGGGGTGGGGGTGGCATGGGGGGGGGGGTTAGGGAGGTGGGGGTGGAGGAGGGGAATGGTTTGGGGGGAGGAGAATGGTTTGGGAGGGAGGCTAGTACAGGGGGAGGTGGGGTGGTGTAGGGGGTGGTTCAGTGGGGTAGGGGATTGAGTAAGAATAAAAGAATGAATATTCTCTAATTTATGAAATTCATGAACCTATATTAACCAAGAATAATGATGATTTCTAGATGAATAACGTGCTAAATAATGATCTTTTAATATAGAAAATCAAGAAGGATATATGCATGAAGAGTTTTATGTATTTTTTACATTCATTGAATGGATTTTTTGGGCTAAGAACAATGTCAAATCCCTATTTGTCGCATTTAATTTCTAATGTATGTTTACTTTATTCCCATATTTTCGTGTTTTTTAATTTTGGAAAAAAATTTGATGGTGATGGTTGAAAATATAGATTTGTTAATGATAATGTTATTTAGTATTAGGATGAACATATCAATCTCAGTATTATGTGTTCATTATTGGTTATGGTTTCATGTATAATTTATCATGTACAGTTAAGACACTAATCACATCTATATTAGAAGTTCTTATATCTCATTTTCCCACTATTTTCATATAGGTGGTTTCTTATGATGAGGATGGTTTTGTCAACCACTACCGATTCAAGTGAGTTCAACATTTTATATGGGTACGGTTTATTCTATTTTTATTCTTTGGCCCAATTTTAATTTGGGCATTTGTGATTTTTGGGTTCCTTATATTTTTGCAGTGCGTTTTGCATTCCATCGAGGCAGATTCGACTCACCATTGACGAAGGTTTACATGTGTATACACAGGTAGGCATATACATATATAAGTTCCCCTTTCTATATATTCACTCATGGAAGTATGAATATATATATATATTGTGGCTAGGTGTTCATATTTATATATTTGAAAACTGAAAACTATTGTATGTGTAAAGGGGTATATGAAGGTATAAACATATATCTAAGGACCCCCTTCTGCTTATTTGGCCATGCGAATATGTACATAGGGGCTATGTTTCCTTATATACATGTGAAGTTTCATATCCATGCAAGCATAAAAAAAGGAATATTTGAGTTGTCATCATCAAATGCAATGCCCCTTGATTTTTAGGTAGGTTTCCTCTTCCAAAACCCTTAATTTTAATCCTATAAGTGCCTGATTTTTTTAAAAACATGTTTCCATAATTGCTTTATTATTTTATAAAATTGTTTTCTAATAACCACTATATTTTTCAGGGAAGAATATGAATATAGACCTTGAACTTCTATAAGAAATTGTTCAAAGAGGTTAAAAAATGCTAGTAGTATCTAGATACTAGAAGAAGAGATCTAAAAACCATAAATTGATCATCCCTAGAGACATTCATGATCTCATTCAAATTCCCATAAAATTCATTATAAAATACCACTACATAAATTTACAGATCTATTAGTTCCTTTACCATGCTTCCTAACAATTTATCTGGTATCATGTAACTCGCCCATAATACTCCTCTTGAATTATTACATAAGGAATAGTGTGAAAATTTCACACTATTGGGACTAAATCTTTAAGGATACTAAATTCAATTTTGGGAGAAATTGATCAACTTCCCTAAAAAAATTTGGAACAAATGAAGGTTCTGGGGTGGATGTTATATAGGGTTGAAACCTTTTTATGAACTCAAACAAGATTAATACAACACATTATTGAGTGTGCATAATTCCCTCCATTTCAGTCTTAAAAAAATTAACCTCATCAAGAAAATCTTGAGACATGTCTAATTGCACCATTGAAAGATTTTGGAATATGTACCCTTGAGATACAACCATAAAACTATGATAATTGAACTCGGATTTGGTAGTATATACATCCTTAAAATATCTAATTAGACCATTCACATACTTAATCTCCTTGAAACTTACTTTAGAAACAACTTTTTGAATAGGAGGGAATGATTGGAGACTCCAAATCAACTTTGTTTGGGTAGTCATTAACCCAACCACCTTATCAAAATCAACCATGGGAATAGAGGACATATTAAGTTATCTAATCTCATTATTAGTATATTTTAACTACTATTACAGCTATTTATAATCTATTCATATATTATCAAACTCATTTAAAATAGCAGAGGCAAAATATTACATTTTATAAATTTATGACATATTACTAATAAAGAGTGATTCATCATGCACAATAGGAGGTGTTGATGGTATAGGTGGTGTATGAGAATGTTCATCGGTTTCTATAATCACATCATCAGTTCGATCTCTATTAGCAAGTGATATAAGGATAATCAGATCCATTGACTAATGCTTCACCATTGGTATAGCTCCTCCTTCTACAGTTTAAACCCTAGGCATATTCAAAATTGGACTCATTTTAGGAATAAGAACATTTGTCTCAATAATTTTTTCTTCATGATGAACTCCTTTAGGGGGTTCATGTGGTGTGAATGGGAGGGAGGGAGTAAGGGGTGTGCTGGGGGTAGGGGAGGGGGTGTACAGGTGGGAGAGGGGGGCAGGGGGAGGGGTGCAATTAGGGGGAAATGGGAAGGGGGTGTGATGGGGGGGTGGGTGAGTTGGGTGTTCAACCCTAAGACATCCTCTAATTTATAAAGTAACTCTATTTTTTTTAAATGAGAGGATTTGAATATGTAGGTGATCAGTTTTTTTCTAGAATGCATATGCTATTGCATGATGGTGTCCAGGAGGGAGGGGGCTGAGTGAGGGGGGAGGGGTGTCCGGGAGGGGTGGTTAAGTAGGGTGGGGGTGTCCAATGTTTAGTAGGTAGGGGGTGTCTATGAGTAAGGGGTCTTCAGGTGGTGCTATCTGGGGGGGGGGGTTGTCCACTGGGAGGGGGCTGTCCAGGGGAGGGGGTTTATGAAGGGTGGGGGTGTCCAGTGTCCATGTGGGAGGGATCTGTAGGGGCTCTCCTAGAGGGAAGGGAGATTGTCCAGGAGGGGGGAATTTCTGGGGGGAGGGAGATGTCTAGGGGAGGGGAGGTGGGTTTATATATGGTTGGGGTGTCTAGTGTCTTGGAGGGAGGTGGCTACAGGGGGGGTGTCCAAGAGGGAGGGGTCTACATGGGGGATTTGCAGGGGGATGGGGCTGTCTAGGGGTGGGGGTTTATGTTGGGTGTGGGGTGTCTAGTGTCTAGGAGGGAGGGGTATTCAAGAGGGGGGGAGGTGTACAGAAGGGGGGATTTGCATGGGGGATGTCCATGGGGGATTTTTAGGGGAGGTGGTTGTACAGGGGGGTATGTGGGGTCGGGGGTGTCTAGGTTTTAGGGGGGAGGGTCTATAGGGGGTGTTTAGAAGGGGGGGTTAGGGGTAAAGGGGGTTATATAGGGGAGGGCTGAGGGGGGTCTAGTGTCTATTAGGGAGGGGATATAGGTGTTGTCTAGAAAGTAGAGGTCTGCATGGTGTTTGGGTGGGGGGATTTTCAGGGGTAAGGGGGATATCTAGTGGAGGGAGAGGGTGGGGTTTAATGTAGGGTGGGGGTGTCCAGTGTCTATGAGGGAGGGGAATTAAGGGGGTTTCCAAAATGGAGGGGTTTGTAGGGTGGGTATTTACAGGTGGAGGGGGATTTTATGTACGGTTGGGGTGTCCAGGATGGAGGGAGGGGTCTGCAGGGGGCATCCATGGGGCTTTGCAGGGAGAGAGGGGTAGTCTGAGGGGATTTTTAGGGGAGATGGGGGTTGTATAGGTGGGGTGGGCTACCGTAGGGTGGGGTGGCTGTCTATTGAGGCTGTTCATGGGTTGGGGGCTATTTTTATGGGTTTTTAGAACCTATAATCATAGTTTCTAACCATGGAAATAAACTGTGTCAATCCTCTATTAATGCAATAGTTCTAAACTGTGGCTATAGTGATATTACCATGGTTTGAACCATGGCTGTATACATATAACCATGGTTTGAATCATGGCTACAGACTTATAGCCGTGGTTCCAAACCATGGATATAAGTCTATGTCTATTTCCATGCCAAACAAAGCCACGTTTTGAGGACCTATAGCCAATGTTTAAAACTTTGGCTACAACCCGAATATCCAGTAGTGAGAAAAAAATTACTGATGAATATCTATATGAAGAGATGTAAACTCTTAACAAATGCATTAAATATGATATAATCCCACCCGTCAGCATCCATAATTATATGTGAAACTTTAAAATCATTCCCTTATATATCCATGAAGAACCCAGAGCAAGAAAATGTGATTCATTTCCTTTTCAAATGGGTTCACCAAAGGAAATAATCAACATAATAAACCCATAAAAAATAAATGGATATCTAATGAAATTATATAACATTATAGTTAAATATAATTTATTCCATAAAATAATTCATATGATATTTATCTCATATTGATAAAATTTATATGGTTATGATAATAAATTTCCCATGAAATAATTGTATTTCCTATGGGGGAAAAAATTCCATTAATGGGATAAAAAATCGGATAATTATAGAGGAAATAAAATAAAATAGAAATTAATAATAGAAACCTTAAATGTCCAATTAATTCAATGCTAGTGATGGATTATTTCCTTGAGAAAAAATAATCTACATAGGACCTTTAGAAAAATAAATTTGATTGTATCATTTGAATAATATCCTTGATATTTGATAATATTTATCAAAGTAAAATTACTTAGATAAAAAAACGTTGTATAATTTTTACAAAAAAAACATTTTAAATAAGAAATATTCTTAATCTTTAGAAAACATTTTAAAATAATTCATTATTAAAATAAGGAAAAAATAATTTATTTTGGAATACATGTTGAGATAAAGTTCGACAGGGAATATAAAAATGGTTGATTTTTATCATGAAATGGACGTAAACATAAAAATATATATTTAAAATTATTTTTAACAATATATAAAATTTTGAATTTATGGGCCACATTGAAAATTTATTTTCAAAATGTGTGAATTTAAAACATTAAAAAGATTTACTTCTCAAAGGAATCTTTAATAATAGATTGTTGAAAATTCATAAAGATTATAAAAATTAATGTGGGTGTAAGATAAAAAATTTATTTTAAATCGATGGAAATGTTGTTTTTTAAATATAATAAAATAAATTTTGTGGAAAATGTACATAATAAAATTTCATGCCCCATACCTCAAAATGTTCCCATCCATGTATGATAGTGAATGAAGAGTGATAATGATCCCTAGTCTAGCCTCCAATTATCCTTGATTTGGAATCTATCATCATGTGTATAAAATCTCACATATGGGAGAAATTTACCTCTATGATAGTCACTATCCAATGACATAATATATGAGGCATTGGTGGGAAATTATCCATCTTCTTTCATTATTGTCCTGGAGAGGTTCTGTTAGAGGGACGGGGTTGTTCCTTAAAAATTATATTAAATTATTCTTTTAAAAAATAGTAAAAAGAATTTGGAAATGAAATAAAATAATCAATAATATTTTTACTGTAAATATTATTGATTCATTGAAGGAATGAAATTACAGACATGGGAGAAAATATTCATTGATTGGAATGTGTGTTATTCCTTTTAATGTTATAATTTTTATTTGTATTTTTTTATTATGAAAGAAGTGCTTATTTAAGATGATAAGTAATTTACCTAATAAATAATAACACCATATAAAATATGGGAGTTTTAATATCAAATAAAACATGAAAATTATATATACCTATGTATGACTATGACCCAATTAATCAAAAATTGAGTTGATAAAACTCTTAGAAAATTTGTAACATATGAAACAAAGAATCTGAATGATGAAATCTATAAAGGAAATTTAAAATATAATTATGTAGAAATAATTTTTATTTTTGAAATATATTTGGTGGTGAATAATCAATATAAATTATGTTATGTTTTAAAATATTACACATGACCCATGGAGTTGAAAATGAGAAAAGATAACCCTTAAAATGTTTCCCTCCTTAGCTGAATGTACAGAAGATCCTGCATAGAAAATTATCTCAATCACTTATTTTAGAAAAATATCATATAAAAAACATTTATAAGCATTATTTATAATTATTCACTTCATTAATGTTAAATTTTTCATTATCAATTTTTAATATCGAGTGTGAGTAACCATGGTAAATTTGAACTAGTTTCATAATATCCACTTTATTATCAATTATTATTCGAGATATAAAACTCAAAAGTCATTAAATTTATTTTTTTGAATATTTTATAATAAATTTTGATGTTATAATTTCATTTCATGGTTTCTTTTGTCTTTATCATGAAAAATAAAATCTATAACAAGCATGTTTTGGTGATTCTTGATGAAAAAATGTGTCTTCCCAACTAATGAGTTTAATAATAACATTACCATTCTAGATAATAGAATAATTATTATTTACATATTTATTTCATATAATATTAGTAATTATTTTTTCATAGTCATCCATGATAGAAATTCTTAACATTATTCAAATGGGTGTTGAAAAAGACCAAAAAATGAACATTCTAGAGTGCCATATGATTATGTGGTGTTTTAGATGTAATATCACTTCAAAAGAAGTATAATAATAATATTAATTATTTTTAATATGATATATTACAATTTTATATAATTATAATAATAATTAATGAATGTTAATATTTCAAATTGTATGAATAAATAGTTTTTTCTTATTAGATTTCTTATTGAACGTGGTTAATTTTAAAACTTTTGTTTGTAATTCATATAATTATTGGGTTATAAAATTTTTATTAGATTAACTTTATTCGTATACAGGAAATCTTATTTATCCTCTTAAAAAATTCTTATAACCATACATGAATGGTGGTAGAGAAATTGGGAATACATTATCCGATGGAGGTGGTAGTCCTCACATATACACATATGATTATTTTGTTTTCTATAGAATCGGTAAAAGGAATAACATTGTTTATTATTTTAGAATATAAAATATTTTATAAACATCATTCGTATATATTAAATTTTAAATAATTACCAACCATGTAATGTGTTGAAGTAAAATTAAACGCGTTCAATCATGGAGGTGATAGTTTGTACATATCATGAATAAGGGTTCCATTTCTCATAAAAGAAAAGATAAAGGCGTTTATTTCCAATAAAATAATTATAGTAATATAATAGTATAAAAATGTAACTGATGTTATAATTTTTCTATTTTATAATTTATTTTGAGTAAGAATAATTCTACATAATGAAGTTGAAATGGGAATTGATCTGTTTGAAATATATACATTACATCTTGGATTATCTCATTTGAAATGGGAGTAATGAAATTGAGGGATAAACTATTGAGAAGAAAATAAACACTTGATGGTGTCTTTGAATTTTGAAGATATTATTGGATAGTGTTTAGGCCTAACTATATGGGTTGTGGTGAAAGTAGAAGTGAGGAGTGGAGATCCCATTCTATATGTGAAAAGGTATGAAATTTTTGTAGATACACATAAAATTTAAAAAATAGGAAGTCACTATAAAAGAAGGTATCTCTAAAATAGATAAATAATGGTATTTATAAGTGATAAGGTCAATCCACCCCTCAAACACTCAATAATAAACATTTTTTCAAAATTATAAACCCCTTATCTCTTATGTAACTCATTCATATGATTTAGGGTTTCAACATAGTAACTTGTTTTTACATAGGTAATTAATACTTTATGCCTAAAAAATAAATAATTCTTAGTATATAATAATACATACAAATTAAAAATATTGAACTCATTTTATTTAATTCGATTTTAAAATGTGATAAAAAATTAATTTTAATGTTATGAATGTACATTGTATTAAAAGAATCCTTTTGGAAAATTATAACTTCTATTATAAAATGTAAAATATTGTGTTTTAAATTAATGATTTTCTTAATTTTAAATAAAATAATAAAATAAATATTTGTTCATTGAAAAATGTTCCATGAATTTATGATTCATAAATATATACTAAATATTCATAAAAATCATGTTATTTGTTAAATTTGTATTCTGTACTATTCACCTACAAAGATATCTTCTTAGAAAAATAAATAAATAAATCCTCAGAAAATATTTTCATTATAAATTTTAAAAAATAAATTCTTTATCTCATATTAAAATTCTAAAATTTATAAATTAATTTAAATTAAAATAAAATAATGAAAATAAAATTTTATTTATTTATTTTTAAACATGACATTTTATTATACTATTTCATATATATTTATAAATCAATTTATATTGAAATAATAGTTTAAAACTTTGCATATTACCTAATATTAATTTTTTTAACTATAATCAATTTAATTTTAGTCTAGAAAAATAAGATAGAACTTTTTATAAGGTTCATCAAAAGGTATTATTTATTTTCTATTAATAATGAAAGAAAAATAAAAATATATAATTTTTTAATTTTTCATTATATTTTTATACACTAATAAATAAATTATTCATGTAATTGTAATATTTAATTGTTCTGTTAATCATTTGTTCCTTTAGTTTGGTGTTGTATATCAACTTATCCTTAAAATAGATTATATATATAATTAAAATGTATAGTGAAATCATAGGTCATTATATTTTACCCCCTTAAAAAACTTTTATCTGTCATTTTTAATTATCAACCACTGATGAAAGAAAAAAGGTTAATATAATCATATATATAGATTGGGATATAAATTCTAATATAACAACTACCTTAGTCTTGATCGCTATATCAAGTTACATACCATTCATTAAAAAATATTAATCATTCATATAATCATTTATCCATGTATGTATATACCCTAATCCAATATTCTCTTTAACATAACTTCGACAAAACCATATTAAAAACAATTATATTAAACCACCATGAATTTAATTAATCCTCAAAAAATTAAATCTAACTTCAATAATTATTATATAATGTCACACACTAGTTTATATATATATTGATCCCACGAATGTGATGAAAATAACAAATATCATAAATAAAATGTCAATGCTATGGTTATCTGTACTTTATAACATAGTTTTTAAAAATTGACCAACCCTTTTTTACATTAATATCTTGGATTTAATAAACCAAAGAGTTGATCACACATGAATAATGTGTTCTCCAATAATTATCGAAAAAATATAACAATGTTATAAAATCAATTTCCAATTCCATTGATACCATTTAATATGTGTTTCCATTCTATTAAAGAAAAACTATTGGATAAAAATACCAATATGATTAACATAATTCACTTAATGTTTAGAATGTACAATAATACCATTGATAAATATAACATACTAGTGAAAATACATAAAAGTGTTTCAATTTAATTTTTTTAATATACGATCCTCACTAATTTATGTAAGAGTATAATTCTATAGTTCTCTATCATAATAATAATACTATGAGTTTCTCAACCTTATAGCATGCTACCTTTTGGTTATAAGGCATATCAGTTTCTAAATATAAAACATTATCAACTTCATTTCAATTATATAGTTTAAACCATGTAAAAAAACCAAATATAACATGATAATATCTAAGAAAATAATAATAAATTATTATATGAATATCAAATATCAATCCCAAAATTTCTCCTTAAATGACACATTTAATATAATCTATGAAATTTTTATTTTAACTATTTCACTATTGGATCATCCTATATCTCTATTGGTTCTTCCTAGGATACATTATGATTCATTTTATAACACTTATCAACCTAATCCAATTAATTAATTAAGAAATAATTCCATCTTAATGGTTTGTAAGGAGAATATGAATGAAAAAATAATATACCCTAAGAGTGTTGAAATAGGTGTGATGTTAGCTCACGTTTTTATGTACAAAATAATGATGGATTTAACTCCAAATACACCATTTCGGGTGTTATTACCCATTGGATAATTTATTTAAGAGTCCACATCAACTTATAGCTCCAATATAGTGATTTTAATTTTAGTAAAACCAAAAAAATATTCTGTAAAAAAAATTTAGTATATTGTCATATATGTAGAAATAGTCCTTATAATAATCCCTCAGGTTTTACCTAAAATTATATTATCATAGTCTTTATAATATTTCATCAACCAACTAAATTGTTCTGCATATCTTTGAAATTATAATCATCAATGAATTATCAACATTTGATGACATTTATAAATCCCAATTTATCCACTACTGATTTCATCTAAATCTCCAATATTATCTAAACTCTTATCATATACCAACTTTGAAGACCTATATGTGTAACCATAAAAATTTTATAACATATTGAAAAAATTTTATAAAAAAACATTAAAATGAACATTTTGTTTTCGAGTATTATAGAAGTATGATAAAAAGTTAACTAAAAAAAGTAATATTTTTTCAACAAATTGAAAATTTTCCCACTATATAAAGAAATTCTTAATACATAACAAGTCATCATCCATTCCTAAAAAATATCCAAAATTTATTATTTTCTAGAACCAAAATACGTATTACTTTTCTTCATAAATATGGGAAATTGAAACCTATTAAAGGGGTCTGTCTTCGATTCATAGTAATAGTAAACAAAAATGATAATAATTAAAGAGTATAAGTGAGAATAAGAATAAAAAATAGTTATGGTCAATATATAACAGAAGATCATACACAAAAACCATACCTCATAACTCTTTACATAAATTTATACATGAATAAAAATATTGATTCAAAAAATATTATTCATATGAGAAAAACATTATCCCGGGAAAAATTAAATATCATTGAAACATATTATATATATATAACTAATATTAGTATTGGGTACATAACATTAATGAGACAAACTATCATTTCCCATGTATATGTGAAAATAAAAAATATTTAGAAATACCCATCCTAGGATATATAATCTCTTAACCCATGAATTAGAGGGATATATAGGACCCCAATCACCATCAGTCAACCTTATGAGAGATAATTGAAAATCCTTGACATAAAATTAAATAAATAACCAATTGAAATTAAATGGGTTTCAAATAAATTTAAAATTTATTCATATAATTAAATCATAAAAATGATAAATACATGGAAAATTAATGGGTATCCAATGATATTTAGAAACATTCAACATAAATTCATCTTAATAAAGATAATAAAGTATATGGTATTTACACGATATTCTTAAAGGGTATACAAATAAGATAAAAATTATCCAATGAATTTTTATTTGATATCTATGTGAAAATTCATCAATATAAGGAATCAAAAGTTTGGTATTCGTAGAGTGAATACATTGGATGAAAATTAGGTGGATAAGACTCCAATTACAAGGAACGATAAAGGGAGTGATTGTTAATTTCCATGATGAAAAATAAAATTCATTAGACATATGGAGACATAAAATCACTGGTATAATTTAGTATAATATCATTTGTAATGAATAATATATATTAAATAATAATTATTTATATGAAAAGTCATTTTAACAGACTGAGAATAACATTATCGGAAATAAGAAATATTCTTGATCTTTTTAAAAAAATTAAATATTTTTTATAAAACATGGAGAAAAATAAATGATTTTTTAATACATGAATAAATTATATTTCATATAGAAGATAAATATTTTTTGTATAATGTCTTAAAAAATTAATCTTAAAAGTATATTTTATAAATCATTTTTAACAATATCATAAAAATATGAATTTATGGGTATGTTTACAAAGTTAATTTAAAAAAGGACACATTAAAGAAATTATATAAAAATTCTTTTTGAATGAAAAGAAAAAATTAATTCTTCAATATACATAAGGTTATAAATATAATTTTGGTTTTATGACAAAACATTTTATTTTTAAAGGATGTAATTTTTTTAATATTTTAAATTACTATTTTTTAAAAACCACATCATAAAATGAGTTTTAAAATGTTCTCATAAAAAGGGATAATTATAATAATTTTATTAAAATAAACAATACATGATATATTTTCCGAAATATATAGAGGAAAATTTTCTAGAGAAGATAATCACAGACTTGGATGCAAATATTTATTGGTTAGGATGTGGCTTCTTCTTATAAACACTATACTTTTAATTTGGAAAAACATTTATCAATAAAGTATTAATTGATGTTAGTATGTAATTTAACCAAATAAAAAGAGTAAAACACATATAATAATTGTAATGGTGTGATAGAATAATACATTAAGTTTATATACAAGTAAGAATGATTTTAATGTAATGAATTGTAAATTTTGTATGTGGGACTCTGTTGATGCTCCTTTCATCACAGAATATAAATATTGGAAAAGTAGAATATCTTAGCTCAAAGTGATTCATCCTTTGAACAAATATTAAAAAAAATTGACAAAGGAAGGAATAACAAGAACATTGGGCAAGGGTCGCACAAGTTCTACAATGGTCACGCAAGTTTATTTGCACACCACAATGTTCGAGCAAGTATAATTTTGTGCCACAATGGTCGCGCAAGTACACTTGTGCGCCGATGTTGGTCGCACAAGTCACTTGCACGCCCTAGGTGATAAATTCCTGGGGTCTTCTCCAGCCAATAAATATCCCCGGTGGGCCCCCCATTTGGAGATGAATTTTTCTAGAATTCAGATACCGAGCTCTGAACACCTAGGTCTATTATTCCGGTCTTTTGAACACTTCTATGGCAATTTTTTATCTAAAATGGAAGGTCTAAACAAGAGGAGTAAGGTATAAGTGTTAGAATTCACTAACAATTGCGTGCCTAAGGTGTTTTACCCTTAAGAGAAATGAAAATACTTGTGCGCCGTCCTAATTCATCATCATAACTTAAGCGCCATCTTCTAGAAATCCTATAGGGATAATTATAAAGGCTTTCATCAAGGATCACCCAAATTTTGCTCTAAGGGATGAAAACCAAGTAAGTACCCATGTGTCGCGCATGTATACATGCGCGACCAGGGACTTGTGCACCCACACAGCACCTGCGTGCCTGCCAGGACTTGTGCGCCCCTACCTTTTTGGGTGCCTTTCTTGCCCATTTCATCCCTGTTATGTCATTCTACCTCTCCTATTCAAGATTCAGTCTTCAAGACAATCTTCAAAGCCATTTATCGCATGATTTCTGTATTTGACTTCTTTATCTGAAAGGAACTCCGCATAACATCTCTCAAAACCTAGTGATTTACACATCTTTATGTCACTAATGATTGAGATTTCATTGATTCAACCTCATCCTTTAAGATGAGAGAACCCCTTAAGTTGGGACTCCATTTCAGGAATTAGCCCCAATCATAAGTTCAAAAGTCTGGGAATCTTCCTTAGGAGTAAGCCCCAAGTCCCTTAATCTGGGCCTCCTTCTCAGGAATAAGCCCCAATCTTAAAAATTCCCAAATATGGGAATCTTACTTTGGAGTAAGCCCCAACCATATTTCTCTTATCCTGGGATTCCTTTTCAGGAGTAAACCCCCAAACTCAAATATGGGCATTCTCTTCAGGAGTAAGTCCCAAGCCCCTTAATTTTTTCGAGTCCCATAACTTGGGCCTCCTTCTCCGTAGTAATCCCCAGTCTTAATTTCTCTTAACGAGACCGAATTTACATTTGATCTGGGTCTCCTTCTTAGGTGTAAAACCGAATCATAAGTCCCCTCCTAATTTGGGCCTCCTTTTCAGGAGTAAGCCCCAAATTAGAGTATCCAAATCTCCATAAAGTACATATACCTTTATGGACCCTATTCCTGGATTTTTTCCCTGAAGTAAATCCTAATCTTCATCTATTGGGGCATTCATGCATACATAAGCCCTATATTATTTCTTATGATTGCATTTTTCATGGCATAAATGTCTGGTTTTACCAATACCTCTTGTTTCTCACACCGAGCATGGCTCACATGAGCTTAGAGTGTAAAAGTAATTATGAAATCTTTCTTTGAGCCATCAATCATAAACATCATATTCACTTACTCGAACTACATGGGTTCTGATTCCTTTTCCAAAAAAAAAAGATATATAGGTAGGCCATCTGCGTGTTCGATCCCAAATCTGAAATAACCCATGTCCTTCTAAATGATAATGAACTTCAAGTGCCCCCCTAAGTAGCTTCAAAACCAGTATGGTCATCATAATGACCAAGAGACTTTTATGTATTGAAGGATACCATTGATGAAGAATCTCTAACAAATACGGATGACTCTCTATTGATGAAGAACCTTGAATACATATAAAAGATTTTCTAAATTTCCTACATATCAATCATTGATTGTCAGATCTAAAGGAAAGATCATTTTATACTTGGTAATGTAATAAGGATTCAGGAACATAACTTAAATATATAAAGAGAGTCCCAGAGTAGACAATAATTCCCCTCAAAAAGAGTGATGAGTCTGAACTCCCGTCCTCTCAACCAATGAAAATTCATAAGCCTCATCAGTCCACAACTAATGAGCGCCTACCTTCGGAAATTAGGTTCAAATGAATAAGGAATCATTGTATATTTTTGGTTCTACGAATAAACCCGTTAGAAACCACTTGGAATGTTTGAATCTTAAATCAATGAGATCATCCCCAATTCAAGAGGGAAACAAAAAATGGTGAACCCTATATGAATCCTTAACCAAGTTAAAATGATGTTTTACTTATTTGTTAGGCACCTATTTAGAACTCAATGAGAGGGCCAACAAAAACAATAATTGACATATGTTCTGATACAAAATATGTAGTGGATGAATTTATCTTGATTACATCTATTATATCAAATAGGCACTCTTCACCAAGATCTTCTGCGTTTCCAGAATGTCTTCTCTCATGTTCACACCTGTGAATACTGCTGCTGCGAATGCCACTACTTGTACTACTGTTGGATCATCGTCCGCTCTGAGGACGACATCACCTACTTAGCGTCTTCAATGCTGGGTATCAAATGCACTGGTTAAGGAGTATCGTCAACACGGTACCATTCCAACTTTGGAGGCTACTCAACAATCCCTCCAAGTGAATAATTCACCCTGGCCATCCAGATAGTGATGACCAGCGATCAAGAAGCAGGCGGTGCTAACTACCGTCTCCAACCATTTCAGGTCATTATCCCCAAAATTCAATCACCATTCACTCCCATACTCTAGGTAGGGGAATGATCTGGTCCCTCACGGCCTTAATTCAAGGAAATAGGAGTCCTTCTCGATGGCTCCCATCAATAATCTCCGCCAGACTTGTGTGGCAGTGTGCCCTCAACATGGTGAGGGTGTCGACTCCATGCGTTCGACTCAGGTTCCTTGAATCCGAGCACACAAGATGAATCGTAAGAGGCAGAATCTGGTCAACAATGAGCATGTTCTCATCTCTACTATCTCCGGAGAAGTCCACAAACCTAACTTGGTGGCAAGAAACGAGCGGGCACACACACCTACTCGTTTTAATTCCGCTGTCCAGAAGACTCACCTGGAAGCATCACGCCAATCCCACTAGGCAATTTCGGCGGAGTACTATAGGTAGGAACATATACATGTTTATACATCATAAGCTAGTCATTAGTCTCGTCCAACTACATATGATGGAGCTCGTCAATCACATTCGGTGAAGTGCAATCAGCAGGCACATACACCTACTAGTATTGATCACGCCTACAAAGAGTCTCGCTTGGTAGAACACTGAGAAACCAGTCGAAAAGCTCTGACGACAAACAGAAGGCAGACTCAACTTTTTGCCCCCACACTTGAGTACTGTCAGGATTCACTGACAAATAAAGGAGGAAAAGAGAAGGCATATACACCTCCTCCAAGAATGGAATGGACGTATATCCCTATTCCGGCAGCTGAAGTCGCCAAGAATATTCTATCAATAGTGAAAGAGCAGAAGAAAATCCCTGCTCATATTATGGATTCTTTCCCGAATATTATAACAGATTCAGAAACATCTCAGGGAAAGCCACATAATTCTATCCCTACCAGTGGAGTGACACATCAACAGTTCACTCCGGAACAGACACACACATCTGTTTCAGTCCAAGAGGGTTGTGGGGCATACTCCACCATATCATACTGACAACCAAGTCAGGCACATACACCTGATTTGAGTGGAGATCGTCATCCTAACATAGCCATCTCTCGTGATAAGGCACATATACCAGCTCAGAGTGGCCACTTTCATCAACAAGTGGTTTCTAAGGTGAGAAAAAAGGCATCTAAAAAGAATGATATCCCAGCACAGTCAAGAGATCAAGAGCCAATATGTAATAAGGCCTTGCTTGATGCTGGAGTTCTTGAACCCCTCAGACAATTATCTGTTGGAATCCAAGATTCTACTCCCTCATTTACTAATAGTGGGAACATTAATTCAGATGGTCTTGAACATACACTTCCTCATGAAGGCTTGCTTCATGACAGTTCGGTCGATCATGAAGTTTCATCCTTAGATAAGAGCTATGATAACCCTCTGTCTGGCCAAAAGACCAAGGAGCATGATATCTCATCTTTTTCCAAAACCCACCATGGTGGTCCTCCCCATGATGATAAATTTCGCTGCAAAATTCCTCTCCGGAGTATTGATGCAAATTTCCCAAAAAATGCTCTAGTGGACAATGTAGTGTCGAGAAAGCCCTCTTATCTTGAGGCACTTGCAAATGAGAAACTATTCATGTATGATGCTTCATCGCTAGCAGGTGAAATACTTTCTCAATCGGAAGATAGCCCAGGGTGTAGGTCATTCTCCGAACTACCCCTAAGTCATGAATCATCTAGTTTGATCAGTGACTTCTCTACCAATATTGTTGAATCCGATAAAGCAATAAGGAAGCACCATCTCTGGTCAAATCAGGTAGAATAATCGTCATTGAATGACAGAGAGGAAATGCTGAACATGAGAAAACAACTGGCGAAAGATGAAGTGCCAATCATGTTTTGGCCTCTGGATGACTCTCAGTACGACATTCCAGAGATGTTGAAAGAATATGGAATTCGTGATATTCATCTCAACATATGGAAAACTCTTTGTCATTTGAAAAAGAAAGTATTATCTTATTATGAATATGAAAATAATATTATGATAATAGAAGGGTTACAACGTCAGATTGATTTGGCATCTCTATCAGTCTATTGATATCTGAAGGCTGAAAAGCAGTAGAGAGCCCTTCAACATTCATGCCTTGGCGCACTAAGAAGATTA
The DNA here is from genome assembly GCA_963277665.1 of Viscum album. Classification (NCBI taxonomy): domain Eukaryota; kingdom Viridiplantae; phylum Streptophyta; class Magnoliopsida; order Santalales; family Viscaceae; genus Viscum; species Viscum album. The sequence continues at coordinate 280,766,899 of OY728151.1, read as the reverse complement.
CGCTCGTTAATTTCAAATGCCCCATCTAGTATTCATGTAAAAGGATGGGGTGTTCCAAGAGCACTACATTTCACTGTGCTCTCCAGTCAGCAAAGCCTGCCGAAAATGGTCTCATGCAATGTTATTGCCCATGGCTGGCCAAATTCAATGGGCTTTGTTTGTAATCAAAAGCTTTCCCAAGAACAGGCTTCAACTATTTCCTCTCAAAATCAAGCATATAGTGATAAAAGTTGTTGAATTAATCCTGTATCAAGAGAACGAGAATATTGAACATGCCTCTTGTTTGGAGCAAGCACATCACGAAGTGATAGAAGTGTCTGAAATCGTCCAATGGTCTTTTGAACCAGGTGATAAAAGTGGATGCAGGTTGATGAATCCAGCTAATTTCCATGCTAAGTTCTGTAAGATCAGGAGAGTTTTTAAGAAAGTCTCAGACATGGCATGTAAAGATCCACCAAATCTTTCCAGACTGGGGACTCTTTTAAACCAACCCTCAGAATCAATAAATAGGATTCGAGGAGTTGAGCGGGAACAACAGGAATAGCCCCAATCCATCGGACTGGGGACTTTTCAAATCCTCAATCCCTCACACAATGAAAGTCGGTCTTATCTCAGTTAGGGAAGAACCTCCAAGAGGAACTAAGATCCAAATTATCAGGAGATTCCCTCCAAATTACATTTCGTCAAGAAGTTCCTGATGGATCGAATCAACAAAAGGCAATGTCTCATCAAAGACATGGAAGAAGAAAATATCACAGAAATGCTAATATAAGGGATGTGATGCGTTATGCATCAATAAATGTCATCAATTCCGTTGTTACTGATCCACCAAATGAGGGTCACTCAGGGGATTCAGATGAAGAGGTTTATGCTCAAGAAGATGTACACACAGACACAAATGAAGAAGGTCTGCGTGCACAAAATCAAAATATTACTCAGAACCAAGGTAATCCTTCAAGTAACCCACTTCCCCCTCTCCAAAAAGGATCCAACAAAGGGAGAGGAAAGAATTAGGTTACATATCCTTCCTCTAGAGAAGGCCAATCGCTCTCACTAGATAAATTATTTGCACAACAGGACGATGAAATGAAGGAATTGAGGAGGTTGAATGCCGAACTACTTCAGGGTAGTATTCTTCATAAGCGTACTGGAATCAGTCAGATAAGGGAATTTATTTCAGCTATTGAGATGGATCAAGAATATTCTCCTTTATAAGTACACCCTCACATGTCTAATCCTATGAGACAAGTGCAACAACAATTGGCATTGCTGCCATCAGTTGCAGTACCAGCTGCCATAACTATCCAAACTCCAGTCATTGCACCTGCCCAAGTCCATGTTCAACTGGATGTTTCTCAAAAGTTAATAACTACAATTGAGTCATTAACAGCTCAGTTAGAGACTATGGAATGGAAGCATGCATAGGTTAAACTAGAAATTAGAGCATACCATGAATTGGTAGATTCAATCTCTCCTCCATCAAGTTTTGGAAACCCTTTATTCCCTATTTTCAATGGATCAGGTGATCCTGAACAGCATTTGACGCATTACGTGTCTTGTTGCGATCCTATGATGTAAATTCTGGAGCAGCAAGAAGCAGTGAAACTCAGATGCTTCGTGCGAACATTGCAAGGACCATCCTTTGTCTGGTACACAAGCTTGCAATCCCAGTCAATTACCGAATGGGAGGATCTTTGCTAAAAATTCCTTCTTCAGTTCAGCACAACTTTTCCAGAGACAATAGTTTTTTATCTTACAAACTGTAAGCAATGGGAGAATGAAAGGGTTTCGTATTTCATTGCTCCCTAGAAAGAATTAACATATTCCCGAATCTTAGCACTCCGTCAAGAGGAATTGTTGCCTATTTATGTGGCAAATCTGTGTGACGAATTATGCACACCGTTGATCCCTGTGAAATGCACAGAAGGGTTTAGAGACCTTACATCAATCTATCAACAGATTGAAGATTCTCTTATACAAACTAAGGCTAAATCTCGTGTAATTCCATCATTTCTAGGAAGGAGAATGGGTAAAGTAGAAACTACTATAGTTATTCTTAAACAAGCACATGTACCTGCTTCTACCTCAAAACCTTCATCTTCTCGAAGGGATCCACCTCTTGAGCGTCAACAGCAAAGGACGTTTCATTAAGAAGATCCAAGAGATCAAATATGGAAACAGTTTGATGAGTTGAAGAATAAATTTTATTCTTTCTGAAATGAACAATTTCTTGGTTACTTCATTTCGGCCCTAGATAATAACTTGGTTCAACTACCAAGGCCCAGGAGGCCATACATGGAAGGATATGAAGATAGTCCCCATTATTTCCCATTTAATCAGATGTCGGGTCATCCCATCAAGGAGTGCTTTGTCTTTAAAGACCTCCTGCAAAATATGGTCAATTCAGGACAAGTCAAACTGAAAGGCTCTTCAGCCCAGGTAACATGTGTTACTACTACAGTTCCAGAGGATGAAGGCAAGTGGAATGAAGTCAAAAGCAAAAATGCACAAAAATATGATGAATGGATGGTTTGAAAGAAGATCAAATGGACTCATGATATTTTGAGAACACAATTGAAGAAACCAATTGTGCCTTCTGCCATTAATTCCACAACAAAATCCTCTTCAGAGGGAAAATCCTCAAAAGGGCGGCATAATTCCAAGAAAGATGAACAATCAGAAGAATATGAGTATGTGTCAATGCCTAAGTTGTCTTTGACTATAGAAGATTTCATGCCATCTACTTCGAAGCATCGGGAACCGCCCCACAAAATGACACAGCCTAAATTGGCTAGTCAGGCAGAGTCCTCATCGGATGAAGAGTTGATTTTCGGTTTTGTTAATATGATTCAATTAACAGATCCATATTCCAATTGCAGTTTCCATTATAATGAGCCCGAATTTCCTATAAAAAAATAGAGGAATTAGAGGAAGTTTCAGAGGGTCAGGATACAGGGGAAGACGTGGATCCTTCAGAAGCCACTTCTCCAATTCAACCCCTGCTAGAATTGTGTACGTAGTAGAAACTCGTGGTAGATCCCTTCAGCGAGCTCACCAAGAACACGCATGTTCTTTTACCAAAAGAAATTTTTTTCCTGGCAGAGTTATTTTGGAAGACCGGTTGAAGGTTCCGTCTTCTTCCTATTAACAAGTAAAAGGATCTAATCGGTCTAATATTCTAAAACCAAGAATATTTCCAACTCCTATCCAATACAAGATGCATCAACTTCCAAAGCACCTACTTCCAAGGAACCTGCTAAACCACATGTTCCTGTTAAGAATTGCAGACCTCTAGATCAAAAGTATGATGTATTGAAACACCTGGCCCATGTACTGGCCATGTTATCAATTTTGGTTGCTTTGAATCTGTCAAAGGATCTTCGAGAGTCCCTCATCGAGGCTTTGTCAAGTCCCCAGGAGTTTGAAACTGAAATTGCTACAGCTGAAATCTATCACATAGAGAATAATCCTGCGGAATTCCACACAGTGATATCTTTCATAGATGAAGATGAAGATGATGTCATGAATGGAAATATTAGACCTTTGTACTTATCTGGAAAGGTCAATGGTGTAGACGTCTGAAGTGCTTTCACTGATAATGGTTCAAGAGTCAACCTCATGCTCATTCGTACACTTCAGCGATTGAGCCTCATGGAATCTAATTTATCTCCTTCTTACATGATGTTACAAGGATTTGTTAAAAATGAGCAAGAACCACTGGTCGAAGTTACACTCAGAACACTATTTGGAGATCTTGTATCCAATTCAGATTTCATGGTTGTTGATCAAGACTCAGCCTTCAACATCTTGCTTGGAAGACCCTGGCTACATCAACATGCGGTTATCCCTTCATCATACCATCAATGTCTCAAGTATTATTTAGATGGACAAGGTGGGAAGTTGTATGGTGATAAGGCCTCATTCAAGATATGTGAGTCTTAATACATTGAGGCAGAATTCTATCACATGAAGGGAAGGGATAAATCCACATCAAAGGAGATTACCAAAGTTAATGCTCTATATGGTTTAGAGAATATTCCAGTATATCCATTTACACATGTGATTACAGATTATGTGTTTCCTATCAGTCAAATTGAAAAGATAGACCCAAATCAAAATACTCTTATGGAATGATCCATAATGTCAACTACGACAATCGACCCAAAAAACATGGGAGAAATTGGTAACCCGCCAAGCAGGGATGAAAGCACAAATAGTGACATCTTCATTTCATCTGCTGAAATCCAACAAGTCTATACTTCGCCAATCAGGCCAAAAGAAGTTATAGCAACATCAGAGTTGAAAAATTATGTCAATTATCAATCCATTATCTCCTCTTTATTACCCAAATAAGACCCTTCATCATCAATCGGGTCGTAAATGGAAGCTTCTTCTTCAAGATGTGAAAATTTTGACATCTCTTCCGATCATGAAAATTATGCTTCATCATCTACTATTCAATTAGAAATGGAAGGAATAACACATGTTGAAGAAGAAGATGAAGATCTCCGAGATGCTCCTCCAGAATTTGAAGAGGGTATCTTTACCACTGTGGATGAACTCAGAGAAACAAATATGGGTACAAAAGAAGATCCATGCCCCACTTTAATCACTGCAGAAATTACTCTTGAAGAACAAAAGATGAATATTTCATTTTTAATGAAAAATCAAGACATATTTTCTTGGAACTATACAGAGATTCCCAGGCTTGATCCTGATGTTGCTACTAATCATTTTGGGTTTACCAGAAGAACATTGAAGATTTAATCAAGCCGCAAAAAGAACACACCCAACTTATGATTCCAAAATTGAAGCTGAAGTGGATAAGATTATCAAAGATAACATTTTTAGAGAATTTAAATATCGCAAGTGGTTGGATAATATTGTCCCTGTAAAGAAGAAGAATAGAAAAATTAGAGTTTGCATCGATTTCAGAGATCTTAATTGGCATTGTCCTAAGGATGATTTCCTGGTTCTGATTATATAACTTTTAATTGATGCAACAGATGGCTATGAAGAACTTTCCTTCATGGATGGATATTCCATATATAATAAAATCTTAATGGCCCTAGAAGATGAGTAATACACAGCCTTCAGAGCCCCTCTGGGTGTGTTTTTCTATCGGGTAATGGCGTTTGGATTAAAGAATGCAGGTGCAACATATCAGTGTGCCATACATCGTATCTTCAAACCATTTTTATAGAAGTTTGTTGAATTCTATGTAGAAGATTTAGTTGTTAAATCCAAACAGTGTTCTAATAACTTGGTTGATATGGAAGTCATATTCTGCAAGCTTCAACAATATAATTTGAAGATGAACCCCTTAAAATGTGCTTTTGGGGTAACCTCAGGAAAATTTATCAGCTTTTTTGTACGCCATCGTGGTATTAAATTCGATCCTGAGAAGACAAAGTCAAAATTTAGTATTTTACCTCCTTGAAATTTGAATAAATTAAGAGGACTGCAAGGACACTTATCCTATTTTCGGCGTTTCATCACCAATTTGGAAGGCAAATGTTTAATCTTCCCCAAATTGATGAAGAAGGGAGTAACTTACCAGTGGACAGCATTATATTAAGAAGCATTCAATATTCTCAAGAAATACCTCTTGAGTCCACCAGTACTCATGCCACCTGTTGAAGAAAGACCACTTATCCTCTACGTGAATTCTCTAGAGCGGTCATTGGGTGCCTTTCTTGCTTAGAATAATGATGTTGGGAATGAAAACATCCTTTCTACCTCAATTGGACTATTCTTGATGCAGAAACCCAGTATTCAAGTATTGAGAAGTGCTTCCTGGCATTAATCTTTGCAGTTTAGAAGTTAAGACACTATCTGCAACATCACGAGGTCCAATTGGTATCTCGCAATAACCCGCTCAAATTCATCCTTAGTCGTCCAATGATTACAGGACGTCTGGCAATGTGGGCAGTTATTTTGCAGTAATTCAACATTCAGTATGTGTCTCAAAAGGCAATAAAGGGCCACGCTCTGGCTGATTTCCTTGCTGAACACCCTTCAATGGAAGACACATCTTCAGATATTGAACTCCCTGATGAGGAAGTCTTCTCTATTCAAGAAAGTCCTTAGTCATGAGAAATGTATTTTGATGGTGCTTACAGAAGTCCAACAGGGAGGAAAATGGAAAATCCTAGATTCAACCAAGTTGGCATACGAATTATTCCCATTTCTCCAGAAAAGGCAGTGTTACCATATTCCTTCTTATTGTGGGAAGGTGGTACCAATAATGAAGCAGAATACCATGCTCTCATCGCAGGCTTGGAATTGGCGCTTCAAGCACAAGTGAATAACTTAAAGGTGAAAGGTGGTCCAGACCTGGTAATCAAACATGTCAATAGAGATTATGCCATCAGAAAAGAAGATCTAATCCCGTTGGTTGTTTACGTCAGAGATTTAATGGCAGAATTTCCTTAGGAACCGACATTTTCTTATGTCCCAAGATCGCAAAATTCCCATGCTGATGCACTGGCTAATATAGCCATAGCTCTGCCAGATCCAAATCGGGACAAGACAACCATCAGTATTTCCCACCGTCGTGCAATTTCACCCTATGTTCGAAGCAGAACAGAGGAAGTTAATGAAATTAGTTCCATTCCTGGATTTTATGGTCATACTACAGGATGGATGTCACTTATTAGGGAATACCTTCAAAATGGAACACTTCCACCTGATGGATTCGGGAACGAAAAAATCTGGTGATGTGTATAAAATTTTACTCTTTATGATATCCCAAATAACCTAGAGAAAATTCTCTACAAACGTGGTTTTTATGGAGTTATTTTCAGATGCATTGATGGTGAAGAGACAATGGCTATCATGAAAGAAGTGCATGAAGGAGTCTGTGGTGCCCACCAGTCTGGACATAGACTGTCTGATCAGATTCGAAGACATGGATACTTTTGGCCTTCAATGATACAATATTGTGTTGATTTTACAAAGAAGTGTCATTCATGCCATGTACATGCCAACTTCATTCATCAACCTCCAGAGTTCCTTCATACAGGTAAATACTCGTGGCCATTTTCCAAATGGGGAATGGATGTGGTGGGACCTTTCCATTCAGCTACGACCAAGTAGTTTAAGTATATTCTTACTACTACTGATTTATTTTCCAAATGGGTAGAGGCAATACCCCTTAAGGAAGTCAGTTCTAAATGCATTGTTTGCTTCATCATGTCGAATATCATTACTAGATTTGGTGTCCCTCATACATTATTGACGGACAATGGCACCATCTTCTGTTCATCCGAGGTGAAGAAGTTGTATCCAGAATACAACATCAAATCCAACCATTCATCTCGGTATCATGCAGCAGCCAATGGCCAGATATAATCTTTCAACAAGACTCTGTCAAATCTACTACAAAAGATGGCGGATAAAGATAATAAATCATGGCATGATAAAATCTTTCATGCTTTATGGGATTATCCGACTACCACCCGCATTGCAACTTCGTCAACTCCATATTCCCTGGTATATGGAACGAAAGCTATCTTTCCCATTGAAGTTCAATTGACTTCGTTCAGAGTATCCATTTGTGATAAGTCATCTACAGATGAACAATCTCAAAAGAGATTGAATGAATTGGAATGGTTAGATGAGAAACGATTGTGTACTTTGCACCACATGGAAGTCTATATGAATCGAATAGCATAAGATTTCAACAAAAAAATTCATCTTCGTTCATTTACTCTGGGAGAATTGGTATTAGTTCTCAGAACTCAGATGATACCAGAAAACAAACCTCCCATGCTTGATCCAAAATGGGAAGGACCTTACTCAATACATAAGGTCTACTCCAATGGAGCTTATTCTTTAATCTAAATGTATGGAGAACTCATCACTACACCAACCAATGATAGATTCCTAAAGGAATATTTTTATGAACACAAAATACACCAATGGTCCATACATATGACCTTAAACTATTTGTAGTTTCGTCCAACATGACTCTAAACTGTGATGTCCAAACTACATGACACTAAACCGTATAAAAGTCCTTTACGTCCGGAAAGACATTAAACTACATAACCAATGGTCCATGCACATGACCTTACACTATTTGTGTTTCATTCGTCCCACACGGCGTTAAACTGTGAAAAAGTTCCCTAAATTGTCCAACATGACGTTAAACTGTGTCCCCCTTCATCGTCCTTGCTATATGAAGTTAAACTATATAGAAGTCTCTTTCATCTAACATGACATTAAACTGCATAACCAACGGTCCATGCATATGACCTTAAACTATTGAAACTTACATCCAACATGACGGTAAACTGTATCATCCATTTTTTGTCCAACATGACGTTAAACTATGAAAAAGTCCCTAATACGTCAAAAATGACGTTAAATAGTGTACTATTTTATCCTTACTGCATGACATTAAACTGCATAGTCATCCTTTTCGTCTAGTATGAAGTTAAACTGTATTGTACCTATATTTTCCTACATGAAGATTAAACTGTATTGCTCATCGTCCTTGATATATGATGTTAAACTATACACCAATGGTCCATGCATAAGACCTCAAACTATTTGCACGTCCCTTACATCCAGCATGACGTAAAACTTCACCATCCATGGTCTGGAAAGACGTTAAACTACATAACCAACAGTCCATGCATACGACCTTAAATTGTTTGGGTTACTTTCGTCCTACACGACGTTAAACCATGAAAAAGTTCTCTAATTCCTTCAATGTGATGTTAAACTATGTCCCCCTTCATCGTCCTTGATATATGACGTTAAAATATATAGAATTCCTTTTCGTCCAACATGACATTAAACTACATAACCAATGGTCCATGCATAAGACCTTAAACTATTTTCACTTTCGTCCGACATGAAGCTAAAATGTATCATCCTTTTTTCGTCCAACATGATGTTAAATTGTGAAAAAGTCCCTAATATGTCCAACATGACATTAAATGGTGTACTATTTTGTCCCCACTACATGACATTAAACTACATAGTCCTCTTTCTGTCTAACATGACATTAAACTGTATTGTCCCCATCATCCTAACTACATGACGCTAAACTGTACAGAAAGTCCTTTAATACGTCCTACATGACATTAAACTATACTTTTTCCCTGCTACTTGACATTAAACTATGCAGCACCAATAGTCCTAACTACAAGAATTTAAACGGCATAGTCCCTTCATATGTCCTACATGACATTAAACTGTGCATCGTTAGGGTTGTTCCTACCTCCAGTTTCTCACAACTAGCATGACTCACGTGATCTTAGAGAAAACTTCAACCATAACACCCTCTCTGGTCCACTAACCATGCATAAGTCCCAACACCATTTTTTAGGTCGTTGTCCCCAAGAACAAATTGATCATTAATTAATTCATTAATTGAACTACGCGGACTTTGATCCTTGCCTTCGAGGATGGGTATGTAGGAAACCTCCTAAGGTTCATTCCCAAACCCAATCTCTTCACATTGGTTCACCTCCATCTCATACGATGTTGATTCTTGAAACCACCACCTGAATCAATATCTTTACGTTGGTTCACTTTCGTCCTTGCTATATAACGTTAAACTATACAACACTTTTGTCCAATATGACAATAAACTACAATATTCTTTGATATCCTCACCTGAGAGGGAATCCTTATTTACATTGATTTTTCATTCATGTTTCATTTCAAAGACTACATGCATACATGGAAATTCATGAACCTTTTATTTTGGGCCAAACCATCATTGCACTAAAATCTCCTTTCACCCTTCACTTGTAAAAACCAAATTTGTACAGAGTGTATTTCTAGAACTACGTGGGCTTGATTCCCATCCTTATGTGATACGTAGGAATGTTCGAGTGTCCCTCGAATACCGCCCCAAGTCTTTTGGGCCTAACCCCAAATTCCTCTTTCAGTCCTCTGGCTGAAAATTCCCCATGAAAATACACACAATGTATTTATTATAATGGTCTAATCTCTATGACCGTAAAATAAGATCTCCAATCCTTTTTTCCCACATGACGTTAAACTATAGTTGAAGAACTACGTATGGCTTGATTCCCATCCTTATGAGATACGTAGTGAAGTCCAACATTTCTATTCATGACCCAGCCACAACATGATTATGGTTAGCATTGATCTGTGTATCTCCGCATTCATTGGAAAATACCCATCTTTATGTGCCATAATCCCAACCTTAAATATTTTTTGATCTTCAGAACCCTTTTATTAACTTCTAATCACAAAAGGTATGAAATTATGAGAGTTCTTTTTCCTGACCATGCATTACATGCCCTTAGGCAGCCTTGCATAAACAGTCCCCATAACAGATTTGTTAGCGAAAATATACAATTATTTGACTATGCATCCAATGCCCTTAGGTGGCCCTGCATAATTCAACCCCCTAATGGGTTTTTTAGATACTGGTAACTTCATTCTTGGAAACAAATCCTCTTTTGTCCTTATTTGTCTTAATGACAATATGTAGGGATCTGCAAAAAATACCCATCCTTAACATACTTGTCCCATATCCTTTTTCATGATCTAAAAGTATTCAAGTCTATGGTTTATATTCTCTTTCCCTACATTTGGGTCAGACCCTCGTAAGAGTGATATCCATCCAGTACTTTGATAATATTGTTTGGAATTATCTTCTCTATATTCAAGTACTTCTTTCTATATAGAAAACTCTATACTTTGGAAAATTTGAGTCTCCATAAACTTTCACTGTCTTTTTAACACTAGGAATGTAAATTTCTAAGATATATTTTGCCTGAATATGCAGCATGTGCCCTTAGGTGGCCTTGCATAAGTAGTCTACATAACGGAACTGTCATCCAAAAGATGGTATTTATTTGACTATGCAGCCAATTCCCTTAGGTGGCCCTTCATAATTCAACCCCTAAGGGGTTTGTTAAATAATGGTAACTCCATTCTTGGGAACTACTTCTTCTAATACCATTTTAGATCTTTTTATATCATTCCTCATATTAAAATTTTCTTAATTTATAGTTTACTTATTTTTACCTTATTCTCGAGTATGGTAATATGTTTTCAGATAAATTTTCAAAGAATTGAGTCAATTATAATTCATTCGGTCAAAGATATTTCGACCTTAAACATTAGCCTCTTTATGTCTGGCATGCATGACTTTAAACTACCGACAAAAGACAAGGGAAATCTGAATTAAAGTCAAGTTCCAGCTCACTAAACATACATTTTTTATGATTTAGGTAATATTGAGAAATTAAGAGTTTCAAATTTTATAGGGTTATTTATATTAATCCTAGTAAAAATCAAGCTATGCTTACTAGGCCAATTTGCATAGGTAAAATTTAAAGCAGGTAGCGGAAGAATAGAAGCATAAATAATTGAAGATAAAAGTACTCTCCATTGATGCACAATAATTAGAAGGACATCCATAGATTGGAGTCTCTTCTCATTTTCAGGAAATTACAAAAGGCTTTCGATATAAGTCTTCACTTGATGTACAACATCTCAAGCTTCATCAGTAGCTACTTGAATCCTGTGCACTCGACCAACATCACTCTTCTCATCTTGATGGAGTTCCTTCTTGACATTTGCAATGGATTTCATACCATTCATTTGAGATCCCCCCAATGAATTTTTTAGCTGATCAGGTTCCCCAGTAATAGCATCTAACTGTTGCTGGAGCTACACCTGCTGGACTACTTTTTCTTTGATCTTATGCTTCAGCTCCTTCATCTTGGTAGCATAGTCAGCCTCAGATCGGGATACAACTGCCTCAAATTCTCCAATGTTAGCTGATAGTTTCTCCCTGGTCAGATCTTCATGACACTTTTTCTCATACTCCCTCCAAAAGATGACTTGTTTCACCGCGATATGGATCTCTTGGTATCTAAAACGGCCAAGTACTAGCATGAAAAACTAGGACGACAATCGAGGGATCTTCGATGATATTTCTTCTAAAGGAACCTCATTTATGATTTTTGATATGTTGTTCCACGCATTGCATCGTGAAAAGATGAACGCCTTAAGCACCTATGGGTCTGATTATACATCATCAACACATTGGGGGCATGTAATCTGGGATTAATGCACTTAAAGAAGTTCCCTATTCTGCTCCTTCTCCCCTGACATGTTCTTATTTGCTTTCAATTCCTGTTGGGGCAGAGGCTGAGGCCTCACCTTCAGATCTAGCCACTGTAGTTGATGGCCCTTCATAATTAATTGAAAGCTTTAGTTAGTTTCAAAGGATAACAAAAGAATAAATTGTCTTTCAAATTAAGTACAATCACAAATATTGTTATCCCTTACCTGACGGTAGATCAGAAACCTGAGAAGACTCCTCCCCATCATTCCAAGTCTCAACAGTATCTTCAAGATGGGTATCGGGAGGGTTTACTGGGTTTAGCTCTACATGAGCTAATGGTTCTGCAATAGTAGGGTTGGCATCAATGTCCACACTCTCTTCAAGCATTGTTAGTTCATCAGATTTTATGGATGGAACTGCATATTATTTTTAGTCATGATTAGAAGTTTAAATTATAAGAAAATTTACTGGATGAAGGATAACACTCATGCCCATGGTCTTCTAAATCACATGATAACATATCATGATCATAAAATTCCTCGAAAGATATGCCATGATTCATCATTTCATCCAATTATATTTCAGAATCCTGGTTAGTCTCACCAGTGAGAACATTTGATGTTTCCTCTGGGTGACCCTCATTCTGTGGCCCCTAACCCTGGAAAACGTCTTCAAGAAGGATGACTAATTCAGTTGCTACAGCCGCCAATGATTCTGGTGCAGGTTCTTCTCTACTTGTAGCAACAGCAGGAGCAGTACTAGGAATAGATGTTGGCTCTTTTTCAGAAGCAGCCAAGTCATCCTGAATTCACATTTGTTCCACAGCACCCTCCATGGTCCTCAAATGAGGATCACTCCTTTCCCTCAGAGGGGAAATTGAGGAAGCCTCTGCAATCCCAAGGAATGTGAGAAATCTTTTTCATGGTTTAAAATTCATGATTATCTGAAGGAATTACCACTACTGATAAAGCGTTTAGTGGTGGAATTCCTCCTTTATCACCTTTGTCCTTTTGGATTTTTGGGAGTGTCGATAGTCTCCCTTATTGGAACTTGAATTGGTGAATAGAAGGCCATGTCCAACTCCTCATTCATGGCCTGCTGGCCTGGAGATATCTCGCCCGGTTCGCGAGGAGATTCATCAGTAGCCCAGATGGTAGTACCAAGAGGGCTATACCATAGAGAAGGAACCTCAGTAGTTTTAGCAAGATGCAAGATGAAGAAAACAATTTCCTTGAATAACAAAGCTTTGACTGAAATCAAGTTTCCAAGAAAATAAGGAAACGAATCTTACTTCTTTAGGAGCCACATACTCATGGCACTCCTCATCAGTGGGGCCGTGATCCATCATTTCCTTCACCTTCTTGGTGATAGGGGTAGAATATTTGGTGGAATATATGTAGGCCTTCAACTCTTTGACATAGGCTCTTACTTGATCAGGGTTATCCTTGAAATGAATCTTTGCAGTATCCTGAAGAGTCCCTATTTCAGGAAGACGTAACCCTTCACATAGCTCCATCAAGATAGTTTCATTATCGCAGTATACATCCCGCCATGTCTGGATGGCCTCTGGTCCTAGATATGTAGGTGTACTAGAAGGCTGCGAAGAGGGTCCTACGACCAGGGATTTTAATTTCTTTCTAGATCCAGCAACTATAAAAAGATAATGAAAACTTATTACTCTATAAAGATACTTGCAATTAAAGTTTCCTCAATAAAGTAACTCACCAGGAGTTGATGGAGTGGCTCTCTTGATTCTTACAGGAGGATTATATACGGCACGTGGCCGTTTTGACGCATGTTGTATGTCCTGAGAATCTGATGAATTAGCCTTGGTTGAAGAACTCAGTGAACCAGCTTTAGGGGTAGAAGAATCACCTGCCACCTGAATTGTTTCTTTCTCAATGGTTCTCTTCTTCTTCCCAACCCGATAAATAGGTTTATTCAATATGGACCCAGGATATGACTCTCTCTAGTTTCCAACATACCATTTGGTCAAATTGCTTACCACCTCAGTATTTGGTAAGTCAAAGACCGCCCCAGTCCTTTCCATAGCCGTTAGCAACGATAGTTGCTGAGAAACCATTGGATGCTGCTCTGATCTGACATGAATTGGAGGAGATACGACAGTTGTTGGAAGAAACTTGAATTGGAATGCAAATCTATATGGATCATATGCCTCACATATAATTTCCCCATCAATTCCGGTTGCTAGTACACAATCTCTACAATCCATCATATAAGACCTTTGTTCCAAGATGGCTGATCCATCGTCAACAAATCTCCCTGTCGGCGGATTTACATAGGGAAAGAAGTTGAATTCATTATGCATACCCACCCTTGGCCTAATATCATAAGCATTGAGGGACAAAGGACAAACTCCAGAGAAGGCCTGATCAGACAGCCGAATGAACTTCCAGGAATCCGTATTCCATTTTGAATAGCATATGTCCAGAAGTGAGTTGTGATCCATCCCCATAAGACATTGAATGGTCCCACTAATCTCAAATGAGACTCACCCATATAGACATGGAGTATGATCCTATGAATATTTTCCAAAACTGAGGTATCCAACCCCACCATCTTCCTTTCATCCAACTTGGATGCAATAACGAAGGTCCCTGGCCTGACGCCACCCTTCGAATCTCTGACTGGTAAAAGATAGACACTGAGACATAAGGCTAAGAATCCTGACAGACGGGTCTTCTCCAGGATTTTATGATTCACTTCATACCCCCATTTCTCAAACTTTCCTGCTTCTAAAGTTGGCCAGAATGTGCCAGGATAACCCCTCTTCTCGTTTTTGGGGCAGGTGGTAGGATGGGTCGGCCTCTTATCCTTGGATTTCCCTTTCTTCGATCCCTTCTCCATTGGATCCTTCTCTTTATTCTCAATAAGAAATATATCCATCCACTACTCTACATGAATATCCCTTCTAGAATAAGTCTTTGATGTCTTTGAGATTTTGATCTTATGATAAATCATCAATAACTCTCGAACCAAATCTGGAGTCTTATATGGATCATTCATGGTTTCCTTTGGAGGGACAAATTTGTCATACATATCACCCAGGATTGGAACCCATGAGATCTTTTAGACATCCCACAAACTAATTCCTACTTCTCCATGGGTCAGATGGAAAGAATTAGTTTCTGGGATCCAGCGGCTAAGCAATTACGGTGCAAAATTATCATCCCTATAAACATACATCTGCCCAGCCAAGACGACTTCATAAATTGCAGTTCCCTTCAGATCCTCAATAAACTCTTCACAGGTTTTTCGCACCCAATAAGCCCACATCCATGTTTTCTTCACCCCTCCTCCAGAACGGAATTCCCATTTCTCCTTCCATCCTTTGGATTGATCCATCTGAGAGTTTCGAAAGACTGAAAGATAACAATTTGGTTGCAGCTCAGGCTTGTGAAGTTTCAGATCTAGAGCACACGAGCTATGATGCATTATATAAGCTTTCTTTACTGTTCTAGAATTTGAAAATGTTCCTGATATTGAGACACTCACTGAAGAAAAGTTGGTATACAACTAAAAACAGGAAGGTGGGAGATAGATCTTTGCCTATGAAATATGGACATCTTGCAAGTGACCATGGCCATATAGAGGCAGATAGATGCTATGTGGGAAATTGCAATGATATTTCTTCAGATGCTTAGCCAAGTCCAGAAGAGTGCTTTCGCATATGGAATAGTAATCATGGCCAACAATGTCCATCATCTCATCAATTATTTTGCTCACCAATTCATCAGCCATTTCAATTCACTTTGGGGCCATTTGATCTGTACAAAATTTGAATAATTAACTCTTAAAGTATGTTAATTTTTTATAAAATTTGTGATGGATTTGAAGAAATTGGAAAATTCATTAAGGCTTGAAAGTCCCATAGTTGGCGCGCATGTTTCCTTCGGTCGCCCAAGTATTGGGTGCGCAGGTTTCGCCACACATGTCTAAATACCTTAACAGCAGCGCGACACAAGAAATTGAAGCACAAAATAGCGGAATCACTTGCGCGGACGAGCGAAAACCAAGAGCCAAGCTGCGTGCTGAGAGCAATAAATCCGCAAGAGACGAGTGCTTTGCACGGAATAAAGTCCCCTATTTATTGACGTGGCCAAAACCCTGTGCACTGTACCCTACGCGGTAAAAACCCCGCGTTCCTGAAGCTCATTTGTGCGCCACACCCTGCGAGCCCCAATTTCCTTTTGATTCTCGATTTCCTCAGAGTCAAATCCTCATTTCATTTGGATCCAACTCTGAGGGGGGACTTTTTTTGACGCTCCTTTCGTCATAGAATCTAACGATTGGAAAAGAAGAATATCTTAGCACAAAGTGATTCAACCTTTGAACAAATATAAAAAAAATTGACAAAGGAAGGAATAAGAAGAACATTCGGCAAGGGTTGCGCATGTTCTACAATGGTCGAGCAAGTAAACTTGCACACCACAATGGTCACGAAAGTACACTTGCACGCCGCAATGGTCGCACAAGTACACTTGAGCGCCATATTTGGTCACGCAAGTCACTTGTGCGCCCTAGGTGATAAACACCTGGGGTCTTCTCCAGCCTATAAATACCCCCGTTGGGCCCCCCATTTTGATAGGAATTTTTCCAGAATTCAGATACCGAGATCTGAACGCCCAGGTCTCTTCTTCTGGTCTTCTGAACACTTATAAGGTAATTCTTTACCTAGAATTAAAGGTCTAAACAAGATGATTAAGGTCTAAGTGTTATAATTCACTAACACTTGCGCGCCTAAAGTGTTTTACCCATAAGGGAAATGAACATACTTACACGTCGTCCTATTTCTTCATCATAACTTGCACGCCATCTTCTAGATACCCTCTAGGGATAATTCTAAAGGCTTCGATAAAGGATCGCCCAAATTTTACTCTAAGGGATGAAAATCACGCAGGTACCCATGTGTCGTGCAGGTATACCTGCGCGACCAGGGACTTGCGCGCCCACACAAAACCTACGTGCCTTCCAGGACTTGCATGCCCCTTCCTTTTTGGGTGCCTTTCCTTCCCATTTCATCTCTCTTATGTAATTCCACCAATACTATTCTATATTCAGTCTTCAAGACACTCTTAATAGCCATTTATGGAATGATTTGTTGATTTGACTTTCTTATCTGAAAGGAACTTCATGGAATATCTCTCAAAAACTAGTGATTTACAAAACTTTATGTCAATAAAGATTGAGATTTCATTCATTCAACCTCATCATTTAAGATGAGAGAACTTCTTAACCTGGGCATCCTTTTCAGAAATAATCCGCAGTAATAATTTCAAAAGTCTGGGAATCCTCCTCAAGAGTAAGCCCCAAGTCCTCTAATCTGGGCCTCCTTCTCAGGAATAAGCCCTAATCATAAAAATTCCCAAATATGGGCATCCACCTTAGGAGTAAGCCCCAACCATAATTCTCTTAACCTGGGCATCGTTTTCAAGAGTAAACCCCAGCCTCAAATATGGGAATCCTCTTCAGGAGTAATCCCCAAGTCCCTTAATTTTATCAAGTCCTTAACCTGGGCCTCCTTCTTAGAAGTAAGCCCAATTCTTAATTTCCCTTAACCAGTCCTAATTTACTTTTGATCTGGGTCTCCTTCTCAGGAGTAAAACTGAATCAGAAGCCCCCTCTTAATTTGGGCATCCTTTTCAGAAGTAATCCCCAAATTAGAGTATCCAAATCTCCATAAAGTTCATATACCTTTATGGACCCTGTTCCTAGATTTTTTCCATGAATTAAATCATAATCTTCATCTATTTGAGTAGTGATGCATATATAATCCCCACATTATTTCATATGATTGCATTTTTCATGGAACAATTGTCTAGTTTTACCAATACCTCTTGTTTCTCACAACGAGCATGACTCACGTGAGTTTAGAGTGTAAAAGTAATTATGACATCTTTCTTTGAGCCATCAATCATAAACATCATATTCCCTTACTCGAACTACGTGGGTTCTGATTCATTTTCCAAAATAAAGGATATTTAGGTAGCCTATCTGCAGGTTCGATCCCAACTCTGAAATAACCCATGTCCTTCTGAATGACAATAAACTTCAAGTTCCCCACTGAGTGGCTTCGAAACCAATATGGTCATCATAATGACCAAGAGACTTTTATGTATTGAAGGATACCATTGATCAAGAATCTCTATCAAATACAGATGATTCTCCAATGATGAAGAACCCCAAATACATATAAAAGATTCTCTAAATTTCTTACATATTACTCATTGATTGGAAGATCTAAAGGAGAGCTCATTTTATACTTCTTAATGTAATGAGGATTCGCGAACATAACTTAAATCTATAAAGAGAGTCCCGGAGTAGACAATAATTCCCCAAAAAAAGGTGTGATGAGTCCCACCTCCCATCCTCTCGACCAATGAAAATTCCTTAGCCTCATCAGTTCACAACTAATGAGTGCCTACCTTTGGAAAGTAGGTTCAAATGAATATGGAATCATTGGATGTTTCTGGTTCTACTAATAAACCCGTTAGAAACCACTTGGAATGATTGAATCTTAAATCAATGAGATCATCCCCAATTCCAGAGGGAAACAGTCTCTTATATAACTGGTGACATATGAATGAAATGATCTTGAGGGAAAAAGTAATGAAATTGACATTAAAATATAATTAAAAAGGTTATATTTCACTATTTTAAATAAATTTTCTAGTCAATACACAATATAAAAAAATTTATGTTAAATATTATGAAATAGGTTCCATGGAGTTGAAAATGAGATAATGAAAATCATTGATTGTTTTCTTCTTAATTGATTGCAATCTAAACTGAAAAATAACAAATAGAATATCATAAGAATAATTTTATAACCCTTTTAATATTTATAAAATTTTATAAACAATATTTATTATTATTAATTTTACTTATATTTATTATTTTATTATCTATGTTTAGTACCGGGTATGAGTATCATTGGTTATTTTGAACTAGTTTTGTAATAGAGGAGTTTTTATTTATTATTTCTCAACGAATTATCTCTAAAAGGTCCTTAAATTCAGTATTAAGTAGAATTCAAAACAATATATGATTCTTTAAATTCCACTCGTGACTTTTTAATTCATCATCCTTGAAGATGAAGTCAATAATAAGTATGTTTTAGTTTTTTGGATGAAAAAGGTTTATCTTAATTAATTAGTTTAACAATAATACTTCCATTAAAATTTAAAAAACTAATTATTTACATATTTATATCATATTATATCATTAATTAATCTCCCATATCCATCCATGATATAAATTTATAACATTTCTCATGTATGTGATTATACTGGCCCTAAAGTTAACATACCATTATTAATGGATGATTGTGTGGTGGTTTAGATGATATATCACTATAACAAGAGAATAATGATCATATTAAGTGTTTATTAGAGTGATATAATATAATTTTAAGTATGTTTCACAGACATTAAATGTTATAATGTAATTACATAATGTGAATAAATTATTATTTTTATTTAAAGTTCAGTTATGTATGATGGATAATTTTATTATGATTGTTTATCAATCATATCTTTAATAGGTTTTTATATTTTTATAACATGATACTTTTTAATATAATAAAATTTAAATTTAACCTTTAGAACAATTCATATAACTATGCATGATAGGATGTAATGAAATAAGAAATACATTGTTTTATAGTGGCAGTAGTCCTCACAACACATGAATAAAAAATTTATTTTACTAAATAGTAAAGGTATAGTTGGTTAATTATTGTAAAATAATTTTAAATGCATACTATTATTAATTTTATACTTATTTTATCATTTTAATATGGTGTAATTTAGTTATAGTATGAATAATTGTACATAATGAAATGAAATGTGAAAAGAGTTGTCAGAAATTTATACATCACTTCTTGGATTTTCTTCTTTATAAATGGGGTTTATATTATGAGGCATAAAATTATGTGAAATAATAAAATCATATTTAATGTTGATAGTATTATTGATTTGTGGTTTGGTTATATCATTATAACTAAGTATGTTTTGGAATTATGGGAATTGAGAATAAGAGATCCCCTTTTATAAGTGAAAAATGATTTTATTTTTTTAAATACAAAAAAAAATATCAATAATGGGAAGTCCCTCTTAGGGAAAGAATATCCAATGTTGAGAAAAATGGATTTGGTAATAGATAATTCCCATCCAAACATAGTGATCTTAATTAAAATGTTATTTTAAACATGTCAGGTCCATCACCACAGAGGATACTCATTTTTAAAATTTTATTTTCACCATGGAAAGTAGTGTTAACATTTGTAATTAATCATTTATTACCAATTGATAAATGGCCCATATATTATAATTTCGTCCTACATATTAAAATTTACAAATTATTTTTATTTGATTCAATATCTAATAGTGAAAAATATAAAATTCATAATAATGATTGTATAATGTATTATTTAAAAATATATATATATAATTATAGTTATATAATGTCAAATATGGGTCTTTAAATTTTTTTAAAAAATATATTTTTAAAATTTAATATAAATTAAATACTGGTTCTTATAATAAAATTCATAAATATATAATTCATAATTATATATTAATAGTGTCACAAAATTTAGGTTTTTTGTAAAAACAGTATTTCAAACAATTAACCTAA
The DNA here is from genome assembly GCA_963277665.1 of Viscum album. NCBI lineage: Eukaryota > Viridiplantae > Streptophyta > Magnoliopsida > Santalales > Viscaceae > Viscum > Viscum album. The sequence goes on along the minus strand of OY728151.1, from coordinate 280,746,174 downwards.
AAAGAATCTATCTAGAAAAATATCCAAACAATTAATAACATAATATTATAATTATAAATTTAGAAATTGAGATATTTTCATCATATTAATATTCAAAAAAAATTAAATTATCTTTTAAGTGAAAATATAATTTTAAATAAAAAGTGTTTTTAAAGACCTTTTAAAATGTTGTTGTTTTAAATCTTATTTCATATAAACATAGAATTAATCTAGTAATGATATACTAGTCTAAAAATATAAATATATACATCATGATAAATTTTAACTATGATCAAATTAATTTTTATGGTAAAATACTATACCCATTTTTAAAATTGTTCATCTAAATCAAATCATTTTTTTAAATATTAATCAATGAAATATAATAATATTTTACAATTTAAATTAATTATTATATTTTTATTATATAATTATTATATTCCTAATGAATTTTAATATTCCATAGTTTGATTTATTTTTGTGTTTCATTAGTTCAGTGTTGCATGTGATGAAATCTTTCAAACACATCGTTTATTTAAGGAAAATGTATAATGAAAATTGAAGTCATTATATCACACATAGAGCAAGTGAAATTTATTAAAACATTAATAATATATTGATTTTTAATAATCTATTACACATATTATGATCGCATAAATACCATCACTCATCCAATAAACCATCTATTAATCATCCACTATAAAATTTCTACTGTTTCTATCCCTGATAGTCCTATGATTGTGGTTAAATTACTCAAAACAATTATCTTACAGAAGTTATATAAAGTAAATTTTTTATTTTACAAATGATATATATTATTCTTAAAACAAAAAAATTAACACACCCAAGAGATAAAAAAACTGTATTTTTTAGAAAAATTCATTATCCCACATTCCTTATTACAAAATATCCACATATATTTTAAATTTATTATTTTAAATCATAAATATGAGAAAATCCATTTCATTTTAGAAACCAGAAAAAAAAATTATTTCAAGATCAGTTCCCATTCCATTTCAAAAATCCACCCATATCCAAATTGTAAAGCTAATAATTTAAAAATAGATATTCATTAATTATCATTCTATTTTTAAAATCCAAAAGAACACCAATTTTGAAGCACCATGTTTTTTCAAACACAAAATGACATGAAAAACGTGTTTTAAAGGAACATAAACACTAATTGAAAAAATTATCACATTTTAAATGAAATTAAATTTAATAATTTTTTTAATATATATTTTTTTGTTTAATAAATTGTTTAGTTCCCCTTATAACACTAAATAAATCCTTATAGATACTCATACGAAATGAAGTAGGTTTCTCACTTCTACGATTAAAAATAAATGACTAAAATACTATACCACATCATTTAAAAAAAAGTTTAAAAAATAAATGAATATATAAGTAATGTAAAAAATTCTAATCATTTAGGTATCAAAATTTTAAATGATATAAAAAAGTTATAAAAAATATCATGCTCCGAACAAAATAATTTCTCAAAATTAATACTAGTTGAAAGAATGTGAAGACACTATTAACAATGGCATGCTTGGTTCTCAACTATAATAAAATGATATGTACCATGAAAAATGAAAAAAATTATACGAATAATATCGGGAAAATTTTCTATTGTCAAAATATATGTATAAAAAAATTTACGGATTTAGTAAATTGACCATTAAACATGGATTAACAACAATCAAAAATTAAGAATGTATATCAAAATCCAAGGAACCAATTTTTGTTTCATATTAACCTAGAAATGACTAATATATATATTTATCCAAATATTAGGAATATATATATATATATTTGATGAATTGTTTTGTTTAATAAAATCCTATGTTGGTCCAAACGATTTAATTAAAAAAACTGGTAGAAATGTAATATGGAAAAACATCTTATGCATGATTATTTATCGATGTCTAACATAATACATGCACAAAAAGTTTGGGTTGAATCCCAATAATGTCCATGATCTGTGTCTCATGTTCTATTTAATCATACATGTGGTAGATAAATAAAATCCAAACATGGAAATATTATTTTAATTATGTACCCAAACATCCATTACGATAAGATTCTCTTCCATAAGCAAGTTCATGTAACCCTTTTATAGGATAATTCTCAAGTCCTACCTACCCCAAATTTTGTTCGAGAAAAAATGGAAAATATTTTTAATCCTAATATAATTATGATGCCACTTTTTAGTGTCCAAGAGTAATATTACCTTAATGGGATGGGATCGATCCACCAAATGACCCTATAAGAACTTCAGGGTCCCAATTGGGATGACAATTAGTATTGCTAGACTAGAAGTGTTGTTAAGGAAAAATTTACCCATTAGTTCATAATCATAGGTATATAATAGATTCCATTTAAAATATGGAATGAAAATTATATAATGATAATTCCTAGAAAAAAAAACTTCAATTCGTTATTCTGAGAATAAATAAGAATCTAAAAGAGATTATAAATCCCCAAATGAATTCATGAAAACTAAGAAACCTATAGACCAAATAAAAAAACAATTCACGATGACTGTATATGAAAAATGGAAAATTTATATGAAAACAAAATAAGACTAAGTGATAAGGTAAAAATGCTCCCACCTCTTCTAATAGATCTAAATCTATAGTAAGAACCAATTCCCACAAGTATATATAAATAGAGGATCTAAAAAATTGAAACAACTTCCACCAATTCATAAAATTACATAAATTTTACTAAAATGGTGGATTAATGTCCCCCAGGATTACTATAAAGGGTTTTCACATAAAATAATCAATAGGGGACCACTAATAATTTCTCAACACAGTGGTAATTCCCCAACATGAGAGCCATGAAATCAGTTCCCTAATAAGATGTTCTACATGGAAACAAGCATGCCTCCCCACGTTGTAGAGGTTTTTGACAAGAAAAAGGACCTATGAGGTTACTTTAGGTATACTATGCTCTTTTAACCAATGATTATATCATAAAATAAACTTTTATAATAGATAAAAACCATAGAAAATAATATCATTCATATAAATATATCATCGAAGATTAATAGAAAAACATGTCCCGCATAGTACCACAATGTTGAAACTTAATTAAAAGTAGATATACATTGTAAATATGATTGTTTTGAATAATAGATATGTTAATAAAGGTGTATAAAATAAAATTCCCCCCCATTGGAAATATTTATCTATAAGGTGGCTTACCAGTCCCATCTCCAATGAAGCTAAAAAGTACATAACAATTAACCTATAGTTTTAGAATGAACCTGTATCCTCGGTTCAAGGAGAAAAATCTCAGGTACCCAAGTTCCATGTAATACCAGGAAGGGGTTGAGTAAAATAGAGTATTCCCCCATCTATGGTATCTTATTAATGTCTATTTTTGAGCATAAATCATAATGGTATGAAATATACATTAGAAAAGGTAATAAAACTACGCAGTTAAAATAAATATAACCTAGTCCATCATTGAGTATCAAGTAGAAAACAAAGGTAAACACTATATACATGAGACATAAATGAAATATCTAAACTTGATGTAATATCAATATCAAAATATGGTTCCAATGTGCACTATTGAGGAAACCATATCCATGTGGATTGAGAGTAATCTATGGTATATTAGTTAGCATTCCCTCATTAAAATATCATAGGTAAACCATTGATCATATATACACTCAATAGACTAGCCCATATGTCCACCCTTATAGATTGACTAGAATCTCATATCACACCCACTTAATTTACTAAAAATACAAATCAAACTAAATTTAGTGATCTAATCCTACAGTTCTCTCCATGGGATTCTGTTAAGAAACCCCAACATTAATATGTTTCATTCTAAAAATGTAGACATTATATGTACTAAATATATTTCCACCACATGGAATTCATGGTAATGAATATTTATAGAATACATTAGTTCTATATAGTAATTCCATAGAATTATACATCAATTAATTGAATGATATCTTTAGTCCCAACATTTTAATGAATCTACTATTCTAATATTAGGAACAACCATGGAATTTCACACTAAGGGTTTCATAGTGAATCCAATAAAATTCCAAACTCCTTCCAATTAACACATTTATTTTCAATATTATCAAACAAGATGTTTCAATAATTTTAATATTATAAGATTCTATATGTAAAGTCAAATATAACCATGTAAAACCATTGCAATAAAAATTATTTATAAATTTAGTGGAATTCTCCCATTTAATTCTATTTGTGGATCTATTAATTAAAACCCACGTCCATAATCATAGTGAGTTCTTATAGGGAGACCTTGAAAACAAACAACCAGAATAAACTACACCATTATAAGGTGTAGGGTGAAACCATGCAATTTATGTATTCCACTTAATTGTACAAACCATTTATGTTATTTTAATTGTCTAAATGTATGTCCTCCCAAACCAACTAGTTTTCTTAGGTCCAAGATGAGTATCTAAGGATTCATGGGAAAAATAAAAATAATATTCCATTATTAGATGAATAGACCATAAATCAAACAAGAATAATTTTCCCAAAAATAAATAAAACAACATGAATTTATGGTAAAGGCGTTTAGAATACCTACCATAATCTCAGAGAGATCTAATCATAAGACAATTTCTTTTGATTCGATCAAAAAAAATTTGAAAATAGAGAAGAAGAAAAATGTCCTAAAATAGTTCATTACCAACATAAATTATAGAAACCCAATATTAAAAGATGAAATCAAATAAAATATTGGATATGAGGTGTAAACTTTTAGAAATCTCACCAATGCACCTGATTACAAACCAAAGGCCCATGATATGGTGGTGAAACACCATGAAAAAAGAGAGTGGTAGGGATCCCCCTATACAGTGGGGATTGATAAGTCTTAGTAGACATTTATTGGTTAAAAAATGGGGGTGAGGTTGTAAAATGATCATTTTCACCTCTTACAAAAATAAAAACTAAGCCCGTGTGTTTTTTTGGTGATGGGATCACCACCCAATAACTGAACCCAAAAAAACTTCTTCCCACTTGAAGGCCACTAGATTGATGGTGGAACTACATCCACATGAAAACATTCTATGACCACCTTCTTCTTAACCCAAAGGAACATAAGACCTCCCAAACATCTACATAACCTAAATTAAAATCCAAAAACATCATTTTTTTGGGTTTCAAACCGTTGAATTTTAATATTTACTCCAATTCAAGAAATAACCCTTCCATAAAAATTTAATACATTTTTCAAAAAATAACACCCATAATATTATTAGGTTTTAAAATATCCAAACTATATTATAACTCACCCCCATGTTATAGTATCGAGTAACAATATTCCTTGAACCCCAAATAAAACATGCACATTACACCCATTTTTTTTATAATGCTTCCTATGCAAAAACTTTCTTGGTATAAAAATCATTCAACAAGAATACCACAATAACAAATATAAACTAAAAATAAAAAAATCCCACTAAAAAACATCCTTGAACTCTTCAATAACTAAAATCACCCATCTTGGGATGATTTCACAAGATTAAACCAAAAATCTCTCTCCGAAATTGCATTCAAGAATAGTATCCTTTCAAATATAATCTAACAAATGTTGACATCCTTCAACAATAACATTAGTGTGCCACAACTCACAATAACAACTCATATACCTGGTCCCCTAACTAGTCTTCCTATATCAAATTACACTTTTCCCAAACACTTATCCATCATTGGACACCAAAAAACACCAACCTCAACCCATGTAGCTCATATCAAGGTATTGAAACAGATGCCCTCAGGGGTGTGGCTTTCCAAGAAATAGACCATTTCCATCAAGGTTCACTAACACGGTATACCTGTTATTCCCAAAAAACCCATGAAATTGATAACCACATTCTCAAACAATCAAAGGAATACTCCCCACCAAATGAAATCCTTACTAATATTCACTGAGAATAAACCAAACTGAAATCCATTATTTTCCAACACTTAAATTTTCATCCTTTTCTACATTACATGACTGAGTCACTAAAATAATCCAGACGTATGGTTCTCAATCATAGAAATATACAACATGATGTCTTTCTGAGCTAAGGTAAACCTATAGATATAAAAGAACTAACGTATTGGTTAATTTTTTTAAAAATGCTTCTAAATAATTTGGATTTCTATTAGAAATTATTATTTATACCCATGAAAACATTTGTAAATAACTCGATCATGATTCCATACAAAAAATGATAAATTTCATGGATATGAAAAGACAGACATAATGATTTTCAACCTTGAACTTTAAGGAAACATCATAGTTAAACCTATAAATAATCAAAATACTAAATATGACTCATCCCAATCATCGACCCACATTAGTCAAAGTCACCCCAATATCATTTCTAGAATTTTTTGAGTCATCATAACACATGAAATTTATTTAGGATCAAACATTAATTTTCTGTAGAAAATCATGATAGAATATACACATTTTAGATCTACTATCTCAATATATAGTCTCACTAGACATGTGGTTGTTAACAATGGAGTCTCCCATTTAATTAGAAATTTAACACATTAGACCCATGATCATCCTTATCTTCAACCAAGAAAAAATACTCATGATCTCTATGGACTATGTCATATCCTGATTTAACCCAATGTCTTGATGTGGTCATCACACTCATACATGACCACCATACATGATCAATCAACCACTGATCTTCATTGGATGACAAGAATATCATCCATTATGTTTATCAAAATCTCACTCAGTAAGAGGATTTCACATCCATATAGTTTATTGTGTACTCCCCACCACAAGTATCTACACATAACACCCTCAAAGAAAAACATGGTAGGATTATTCAAAATCTAATATATGTAAGTTCCTTCGAGCCATGCTCACCAACATCATCTACGCAAAATTTTCTATTAAGAGTAACTTGAATTTCCAAAGCCAGTAAACCATGGTACTTTATGGAATCATCAACACCCCAAGGGATTCATCATAACTCACATTAAATCCATATGAAACAATGCCTAAAAATAAAAAATATATTAGTCACTTCACTCTAAGAAGGACTATCATACTGAAATCATTACAATTCATCATTTATCCTCAAGTAGTCATGAACACATGATCATTAAGCCACTACCACTATTGCATCACTGAAGCTCCTCCAATTTCTGAACGATCGACCATTGGTATATACATATTAAATCCCAAAATAAAACAAAAATACATAAAACATTAACATCATGCACCACCATGATCACAAGAGTCACAATGGATGATCACATCCAAGACATCCAGTTACATTACTTCAATGACAAAATGCCCCTAAAGTATCCTCTTTTCGAAAATATTTTACTGCATTAGTGGGGATTCTCATTTAATATAAAAATTTCTATTCCATGAATCATAACCTGCTAAAACATAAAAAATTTAGACTCACTCACATGTTGGTTGAAACACCTAACCATGAAACAACTCACCTCACGATCACCCATAACCGTAGTGTCACTCTAGCTCAGAGAATTTAATTATACTCACCACATTCCACAATTCATAAAATAAAAAAATTTGTAGGAATAACCTTGATCACTCCCTAAAATAATTTTTCAAACCATGTTTAGTGACACTCAATTGGTCTTAATCATGAAAAGACAATGTAACCGACATGTTTTTATACACTTATTAGGGAATTATCAAGGAATCTAAATTTAATTACTACAAGGTTTTAAGAACATTTCATGCTTCAATTCAAACCCTCAACACATCACAACACCTCACTAATAATGGACTTACCATATTTGTCCATTGATGACATCTGTATAGAACAACCAAAAGAAGATAACTACGCAGAAATCTAAATGAACCTCATTTGTAAAAAAAATTAGAAAGATAGGAGATCAAATACTCTGTGTTCTTACTCATAAAACCCAATACATACAAAGAATCAATACCTCTATCTCCATAGCACCATCCATGAAACGATTACACAAATATAAGAAAATTAAAATGATATAGGAATGAATCCAAACATAAGAATGGGTAAACCCTCCCTCATAGGTCATAATCATAGATCACTACGTGCCAACTCTATAAGGAACAAGGTCACCTAAAAGGTTCAATGGATATTCCCACAGTACAAAAATTGGTTTTTAAAAATATTATAATTCAAGAAAAATATATAAATTATAGGTAATGTAATATTCTTGTGCTAAAATTTTATATCAAAACAATATTAGTGTATATTTTATGAGATCTATATATAATAAGTATATATATCTTTATGGTAATATACCATTAGATGATAAAAATTAAAAATTATATGAATATTTTTTTGTTAAATATGATATTAATAGTTATAGGAAAAATATAATTGTTTTAAATGAATTTTAACATGATATCTATATGAATAAAATATTAAATTCTCTATAAATTTAGGAATAAGTGAATTAAAAATTTTAATATTATGAAAAATATTCAATATTAACTATAGAATTTGAAGAACTTTTATTCTTAATAAAATTTTTATTTATCATGAGATGATAATGAATAATAATTCAATATATATTAGAGATATATGTGTTGTGGTATATAAATAACAAAAATTGAATAAATATATGTTGATATAAATAAAATTTAAGAAAAAGAATTATTAATAATTTTAAGGGATATAATATAAATATAAAATAATAGTTTGATATAATTATAATAATCATAGATATGAATTTCAATATTAATGGTAAATCAAATGAATTTAATGGAAATTTAGTTTTGTATTAATTAAAAACAAATATAATAATAATAATAATATACATAATGTATGAAAAAAACTAATACATGTATATATATATTAGAAATAATTATAATAATATTAGAAATTTAATATATATATATAATAATGTATCAAATATTTAAGTTATAAAAAATAATAAATTTTTATAAGACTAATTAAAATTAAATTGATTCATATCTGGTTGTATATATATATATTTATACATACATATATATATATATAATTTAATATTATAATTGAAATCTAGTATTTAAATTATTATGATTAATATTTTATGAAATAAAATTTATATTAAATATATTATAACTATATAATGTGATAAAAATAAATAATGACGGACATGGTGTCTTATTCATGAAGCCATCACCTAAGGCCACAGGACACCCACCATCTCCATGTTACCTTGAATATAATAATTCACCTTCAAAAAATTTTTGTGGGGATTCCTATACCATATTATACTAGATCCACTACCGCTACCCTCTATTGACCACTGTCATCCCAAAATATTCGAAAAAAATTGTTCCACACCCCACCTACATCGCACACTTTTCAAAATCATACCCAACACACAATGAGGTCTCCTTCAACCTCTGTAAGCTACATTAGTGAATATATATAATTCATATATATAAACATATATACACATATATTCGATGGAATATTTAGGTAGTAGGCCACTGCATAATTTCAAGATAGGTGTGAAGTGAGTGACAACCTCTTTTCTGAAATTTCAACATTATATGTCTATAGCAGTATGCTAAAGTCAGGGCTGAAAATTGATGTTCATTACTAATAAAAAAGGAATAAATATATAGAATATTAATTATAATGGTGTCTCAATTAACACATTGCAGTTCTATACAAGGGAAATAAGAACAACATTCAAAAAACATTAATGAGTATATAATAATAATAATAATAGAAATAATAAAATTATATAGTGATGATTTTTTTAAATTTTTTTCTTAAAAAAATTAAAAAAATATGTTTGGTGATTTTTTTAATAAATAGGCAGGAAAGGCAGTATCGCACCAACCGAATTCACCCACCGCACAACTATTTTTCCAAAATTGATGTCATAGAAATGATGGTGGGAATGGTGTCACCTTTTACCTAACAAAAATGTGAAAGTTGACATCAGGGATGTCACCTTTTTCCAAATATAATGGGAAAAGGTGGAACCCCCAATGTTGCATTTCCCTTAACACCCTATAAAATAGAACCCTCTTCTCATCTCTTCTAAATCCTCTACTCTATCTACATTATAGTGCTTCTGTCACTAAAAAGGTCTTTTTCCTATATGGTGGATCAGATGGTCTAAAAGAAGTCCTGATTTTCCATGAAGCATCATTTAAAGTTATTTTTTATATACAATTCAAATTTATTTATTTACTTGAGTTTTTAGATAAATCTAAATATTTAATTTATTATGTAGTTTACTTAATTATAGATATTTTATTTATTATGTAGTTTATTAAATTATATATAGTTTGAAATAATAGTTATTGTTAATAATGATTATTTATAGAACAACTAATGAATAAAATTGGATTATACATTCTAGAATTATGGTAGTATATTGATTATATGGTTGTCCATTCAATAAAATTCATTTCTGGATAAAAAAAAGTGGATGTGGCTCTGGAATAGATGTAAATTGGAGTAACAACTCAGACATGTTTTCTCGAGCCTAATTCTGGGTAACCGATACACAACAATGATCCTTGCTGCATACTGTTTTGACATTCCCAAGGGATATGCTTTAGGTGATTCATATTTTCATTATAAAAAAATAAAAAAATAAGAAAATGATTTGTAAAATTAGTATATTTATCAATTAGAAATTAAAATTATTATCATAAAAAATGAAAAAGATAAGGGCAAAGACATTAAATAATTAAAAAATAGTAATGATTAACTATTTATTAAAGAATCATTCACTATTAAAAAAAATTACTAAGGAATATTGGTTTCATAGTTTTGAAGAGGTAGTTTTTATTATTAATGATTAAGTAAAGATTAATAAAAAATAACACAGGAATAAAAAAAATGAATAAATGTAATGATTAAATGATAATTATTAACCAATGAATATCATATTATTAGTTAATAAATAAGGAATTATGATAGACTTATTAATGAATTATTTACTATAGAATAAAATATTATTGATTAACTAGTCCTTAATTATTGATCAACTAGTTAAAAACTGTACTAAGAAACATTAGTATACTAGTTTAGTATATAATAATATGATATAAAATGATGGTACTGTAAATATTATTTAGTTTAGAAAGAATAAATATTTTTAGAAATGGTTCAATATACATTAATTAATGAATAACATAAGATTAAAAAATGAAAACATAAAATTATTATCAAATAATATTTATTACTTATAAAATGATAGTTATGATAGTATAAATTGAAATGGATAATAATAAACACATGAATTATTTAAAACATACCAGAAGTACCTTGAAATTTCTCTATTGAATATGGATTGGATGAGATGTTACACACTTCAAATGTGAGGAAAAATATAGCTTTTATTCAGGTATCTTAATAAAATCTTCAAAATTTATGTACTTAACTTTCGAATTCTAAAAATCATTCGAACTTCTAATGAAAATTATGATAACATCTATGATATTTTATTATAATGTAAAAAGTTTTTTTGAAATTCAAAATTTAATTACATAAATTTAAAAGATTTTATTATGGTAAAAATTGAAAATAAGTTGGATTTTACGCCACACCCAAAGTGAGGCTTATCTCATCAAAAACCATGTTCTGTTAAAAAATTTCATGGTATTTATTATTTTTTGTAAATCATTCATGTGTTATTTTTAGTGTTTTTTCTTATCTATTTAACTTTATATGATACCAATTGTCATTATTTCAATGATAAATAAACTTATTTACTATTTTCATATTTTTAAACTCGGTATCCAAAAAATTTTGCGACATATATTATAATAATATTTTATATAATGAAAAATTACTATCATATTTTTGGGAGTAAAAAGTTTCGATAAAATTTTATTATAATAAATATTATATTGTCATCCATGATCATCAATATTAGTTACACTATCATAATCTTGATAAATTATTTTCAAGTAGAGAGTCATGTTTTCTTGTTTGTACCATTAAGGGAACATTGTCCAAACTAACTAAGGAGATTGTTAAAGTACATAACAAAAAACTATGGTTAGTATAGTAGAATGTTGGACCCTAAGTGACATTGAAGTATATATTTTTGGTTTATTATATCTTGGAACCTATCCTGAGGTAAATATTCAAGGCTATAAATGATTACATTTCCCAAAAAGACTATAGAATATAGCTTGTCCATTGGTTACTGACATGCATTGTGTCCTTGCAATAAATTTCTTTTCTCTACAATCAGATGGTACCATAAAAGAGTTACATGTTTATAGTTCTACTCTACAGTTACAATTTCCATTTGTATGAAGGATTAGACTTACAATAGATATTTAACATGGTCTTCCCTATAAAAATGAGACTATTTCAAATGATAGAGAAGAGGAAAAACTAGATGATCTCCTTGATATACATTCAATTCCAACATTCTATGACGATTTTTAATGATGGATAAAATGTTGATAATAGTGCTGATGAAGAAGGAGAAATAGATGTTGTGTAGGATGTTTCTAGAAATGAATTTGTTTTATATGAGCCTCAACACACAATAAATTATCAACCACTCTTTTCATCATGGTCAGAAGTAATGACACAGGTTCTTGAGTTCTACTGCAATGTTATCAAACCTGTATTTGTTTCTCCTGGAGCTATACTGGATGATTTTATAGAGAAGGAGAAAACCTATTGTGTTGGTTGAAAATTTTCATGTAAATATGCATTAAAACCACACTAAAGAGGTTACACATAGAGAGGAACATTAGATATATGTTTTATGAATCATGTTTTAATAAAAATCACATAAGATGTGAGAATTATAGGGATGAAAATAGATTCCTCATGAAGGTGATTTCATACATTACATTTGGAGGTTGGAGAATCTCAAGGATTTTGGTAGCTCATACATATATTTATCCAAGCCTCACACAAGATCATACCTTATGGGATACTGAATTAGTGTCATCCATTATTTTTGAGAATGTAGGGTATGAAAAGATGTTCTTATATCCCTTGTTTAAGATAGGATACAAAAAACATCCTATTATAGGATTTCCTATAATAAGGCATGCATGGAAAATAGATGGAATATTTGATGGTCTATGGTGATTGGGATGACTTGTATCTGGTTTTCCCACAATTTCTATCCATACTGAGAAAAAATAACCATGTTTTCTTCAATATTTATGGAAACAAACATATGTATTAGGATAACAGATTTGATCTATCCCATTTTCAATTTCATTGGTTGTTCAGGGCATTCCTCTTCTCTATATCTACACTTTGAATCCACAAACAGGTCATTCAGATTGATGGAACATTTCTTTATGTAAAATAAAATGTCATACAATTGATTACGACAAACCAAGATGGAAACTGTTCACCTATTCCACTAGAATTTTCCATTGTAGAGATAGAGAACTATGTTTGATGGATATGGTTTTTGGTATGTATCAAAAACCATTTCACCCTCATTACTGTGTTTGTTTGATATCTGATTGGCATCGGGTAATCATTGAGGCAATCAATGAAGACCCTGATATATGGAGACCCACAAATACATGTCATTGATACTGATTTGGAAACATTTCTAGAAATTTGAGGAAAACATTCCCCAAAAAAAAATTTATAAGGAAATAATAAGGACATGTATGCAATATATTTGTTATTTGTTAATATTTCAATGTATAGATAAAAAAATTAATGTTAAATCTGATCACATCTATATAGCATATGATATATATCAATAGTGGTTTGAAGAATGTTTTATAAAAAATCTTCATAGATTATTATGAAGTGTAGTATTATATGATGATCATTCCAATACAAAAATTGACATTGGAATATAATGGGAGGAGAGTTATGGACACATGACCAAAAAATGTGAAGTGTACCAATTGATTCTTCAAGGGGATTCATAATTTACCCATAACATCCCTTGATCCAGAGAACATATATAGTTGCGGGATGTACTTCATTTATAGAAAAAAATCCCCTCAGATGAAATTTTGAAGGGGATAGGGTACAAAAGTCTCTTTCAATGAGAGATTGAAAAGAATATTGAAGAGGATTTTAGATATCATGTTATCTTTTTTCACCAATAAGACTATTAAATTGATGTTCCATAGCATTCAGAGCCCAAAAAAAATAGAATTAGTGAAAAAAGGTGGTATTACTCAAAGTGAGGCAATAAAATTATAGAAAATTCATGGCCTTATGGTTCACATGTGCACATTCCATTGCATCATGTGAATCTGTGAACATATTATGGGAAGCATATGTAGATCTAGTGTGCCAAATGGAGACCATTGCTAACATTTATACTACACCATAGAAGTATTTTATAGTGTTTTGTTATTTCCCAATGCTTGAAGTCTGGAAAATAGTGATATAAGGCATCAATAGGTTGCATAAACGAGGGAGACTGAAGTCCACCGGGATATAAAATGACATGGACTAGCCTCAAGATCATGGCCAATGTTTGAGGTGAACTATATATCATCAAGATGAACCAGAAATGATGCCCAAACATTTCATGATCAAGGTTACACTCTTTACCTCACTAGTTTATTGTTTATTACCAGAACTTCTAGTATAGTTAATTATATGGTAATTTTATAAGATTATTCATTTTGTATAATTTCTTCACTTTTCCAAATACTTTTACTATCAAATAACAATTATCCTTGTATATTGACATTAAAAAGAATATGACAAGTGAATTTGAGGTTACATTAATGAATAATCAATTTGTCCCTGGGTAAATGACAAATCGTACATAAGAGTAAATAGTAATGGAACATATGATCATGTGGGAAATCATAGATAAATTAAAAGGAACAATATTTTCTAATAAACTAGTAAAAAAAAGACAAGATATATATATATATATATATAACAATACCCTTTTTCAGGAGAAACATATCTTAAAATCATTTTAGTAATATCCTTTAGAAAACATGAATAAAATAACTTTTATTTGGGTAATAAATAACTTCATAAAATAGTGTGAATAAAAATGGCATGCCTTACATTCTACAAATCATAATATTCTACTGACCCTAACATTATATTTAAAATTTTCACTTATGAATCACTTCATTTGTTTATATATAGATGGAGGATACCATACTACTCATTGAATTGTATATCCATGTTTCCCAGGTTTTGATAGATAGTGGTTATTTTGGACCGATCTTGGTGCGTCGAGTGCACCGTTTTCATCAAACAGATCCTCTACATGTAATTTTCCCATACTTGCACCATTATAGCTTCTATGAAATTATTGTATACGATATCAGATTTATTTACAATCACCTACTTCCTTCCATTTTGGATAGGTGGAGATGAGAGAAATTCACATTCCACCATCCCAAGGGAGATATGACGATCACCCTCAATGATGTGGCAGTAATTCTTGATCTTCCTATCTAGGGAGAAGCCATTATTATACCAACCAATGAATCTTGGACTGACCTTGTTAAGTGTTTTTTAGAAATAAATATTTCTATTGACCATAGGGCTACAGATGGTGGGTCGATATCTATTCAATGGTTTGAGAAGCAAATTCCAAATTTACCTGATGATGCTGACAACCATACTAGAATGTGTTCAGCCTGTGCATATATATTATGGCACATAGGAGGGACCCTATGTGCTGACCACTCAAAGGTTCATGTGCACATGATGTATCTATCCCTACTAGAGTACTTTGATCAGGATGAGACATACATCTGGGTATCAGTGTAATGAGCTGAACAATTATAAGTGAAATTTCTCTTTTTATTTAATTACATGTATTATTTGTAAATTGGATATAGAAAACCCATGCATACCATTTGTTTTATTATATAAAATGGAATTTAAATGACTATGATGTATCAATACCATTGATAATATAGATGTTGAACAATGACCACATTTCTAGAATAAATAAAGGGTTTTATCAAATCCATTCGACGAAGACAAAGGAGGTGATAGCCTCAACCAGAAGGATTATTCGTTATGAAGACCATTTATCATAACATTTAAGTGAGATTAAGTTAATAGGATTTGACCTAGAACACGACTAATATGAGATCCAATAACTTGAGGATGGCTAAAACCATTTACAAGAAAAGTTCAATCTCATCGAGATCACATCCAAAACCATGGTCACCGAACGACCCCTTCGAAGCCCCACCATTACACAACTTACTCTTAGAGACTATGATGGTTAAATAAATTTATATGTACCCAGAACTTATAATTATTATTATGTACATTACTTTTGTATATAATATTTAAATTAATTTTATTCTGTTATTGTTTTAAAAGAAAAAAATATTATTTTGGGATTATATTCAAAATGAATTATGAAATATATATTAATACATTAATGTATAATTTTTTAATAAAATATTTATATTATAATTTTTTTATTAATTTAAAATGTTTATATAAATTTTATGAGGCCAAATGTAATTTTTTGGTTTATAAAATAAATTTTTCCAAACCTTTAAATTTTCAAAAAATTGTCATGTTTTATTTTAAATGTGAAAATTGACATTTTTGGGATGTTTTTTATAAATTTAATATTATATTTATAATAAGTATTTCACAATTTCTAATAGTGAATTTGTTGATATTTTCCATGAAAGTCATATTTTAGGTAAAAATTAAATACCATGTAAATATATATCATGTTTTATGACATCATAATGGTCTAATAGTGATGTAATAAACACAGTAAAATGGTTATTCCTCTGAATATAAGTTTTAAATTTAATATAATGTTATTTTATATTTTTTTTGCGTTTTTTATAATTTTTTAGTGAATCCTACATAATGTATAACATATTTTTATGATTATATATTCGTTTCATTAAAAAAGTGACTCAGATCCACAAAATAAAGGCTAATATTTTAGTATCTTTGTCCCACGACGTTATAAATTAATATTTTTAAATATAATTTGGAATGAATCAGGGTAAAATAGATGGGATGGTTTTTTGTTTTGAATATTTAATTATACAGATTCCAAAACCTAGGTTTGTGAAATATTAAAGAATTACCCTTTTATATCCTATTTTAAACCACCCCAGACCCCCCTTATCATCAATAAAAATACTCGTATCATTGCATTACTCTGACCTCCCATATCTACAATCCTTCCAAGGTTCCTCAAGCTATCAAGAAGCTCCTCTTTATTCATTTGATGTCACACAATCATGTAAGGTTTTCATCTATTCTCATTTTTATCCAAGTTTCCTTATATTTTTATACCCATTTATTTTCATTTTAAAATGATGTGGTATAAATAATTACACCCCATACTATGTTGATTATTTTTGAATGATAACATAAACTTTTATCTCTCATTTATCTCTCCAACATAAACTTGTTACTACTTGATCATTTCAAAAGAGTTATCACATTCCTCATTTTTCTTATAAATACTTTAATATGTTATGCATTCTATTTCCAAATTCATTATGTTGGGAAATGTAGTTATATGATTTTATTGCTATACATTTCAAATATATATTATGAGTTTCTTATTTCTCTCTCATCATGACTTTTTAAGAAATTTTATACCACCTAGTAAGTCTGCCAAAATTTCACTATGGCTCTCCATTCCAAAATAATTGTAGAAGTAATTACAGTACCCATTCTCTGTTAATAGTTTTAAATTTTATACACATATTACTTTTTATTAAGAAAATACCTGTATTTATTTCACACCCCTTTATCATGGAATATGTAATTATGATGAATGAATCCATGCTTTATGATATATGTGGAACACTTAAGAATGAGAATGAAATGAATAAAATAGGTATTACCAAAATTATATAGCACTTCAATGCATTGGGTATGGTTTAGTATCATGATAAGACATTTTGGTATATGTGTTTACTAGATCCATTTATGGGACTTTGTCAGTTATGATGTCTTTCTAATTTACCCTTGACCCATGATGAAATGTTTTATGTTGTTTCCACATTTCCATGTTATTATTATCATTTTATATCATTTCATTAAGTTCATGTTTCTTTTATGATCCATTGATATACCTATTGTATATCTTGTGTGTTATTCTTAATGTTATTCCATATTTATTCCCTTACTCTGATTTATAGGTCACCACTTTCTTATGTATGTCTACATGTTATCCCATGTAATGTTAAGTAAAAAAGAATGTTCTCATTATGTTATGGAATTTGTCAATAATTATGTGGTATTTCAAGTTTTATGTTGTTATGTAATGTTCCTAGTTACCCAAAACACTATACCTATTGTTATTTTGGGTTGTATTAAGTGTAATTGTTGTTCATTAAATCGTGTATGAATGAAATAAAAACGGTTTTTATTGTTGGTATAAGACGCGGGTTTAATTATTTTTGGATTATGAAAAGAAAATCCTAGTAAAAGAATCAGGGATAAGAATATGTTTAAGAAAAACATATCTAAATATTGATGATTATGGAGTAAGTGGTTTTTCATGAAAATTACATCCCTTTCGGGATATGAATAAGTGTATGGGGCTATGGTACCGATCTATCTAGGGTTAAAACCCAAAAGCAACACTTTGAGATAGACTCTAACGAGAATTGGTGAATGATAAAAGGACTTTCTGCACTACTGGCTTCACACTTACATGTCATGTACATTGGTAAATTCATAATCTTACTGAAAATCGTTATTAAGATAAAAAATCTCATAAGATAATACATTATAGAATAGATCTTGGATAACTTATATTGAATCCTATAAACTCATATCTTATGAAAATAAATGTAATTTTTAAGTTAAACCTTTAATGTAATTGTATTCCCCTTTAAGTGTTTAATAGCTTAAAATAAAAACCCCAAATTTTATTTTAATTCTATCCAATGGCTAGTAATAGGAGGAATCTATCTAAAAAATGATACAGAGATCAATGTTACGAAGTCCCTAATGATATGTTGAATCCAATCTGAATGGTAATCATACTCATTGTCAAGATACAATCTCAGTTGACTCATGTTTTGATTAGAAACCTATATCAAGAGAAAATTCCACCCCCCCCCCCCCCCCCCCCGCTACAAAAAAATGATTTATAATTGAGAGCTTCATGAGAAAAAGGCCTCCTACATTCAATGGACCATCTGATCCCTGAATCGCTGAAGAATGGAACAACTCCTTTGAGAATATATTTTCCATTCTTCAGTGCTCTGAAAAAGAGATGGTTCTTCTGGATACTTATCAAATGGAGGGTTAATCTGACCAGTCTATGGAATTTATCAAAAAATATGAAACCTTAGGAAAATATCAAGGTGATAGGATGGAATTATTTACAGAAAATAAAATTCAATAAATATTTTCCATGCTCCCACCAAAAAAACATGGAAAGGGACTTCCTTGACATCAACCAAAAAGTCAATTAATCCATCAGAGTGTACGTGGAAAACACCAAAACTATTTCACAATACAACATGTAATTTTTCATTAGTTTGAAATGAATAGTTTAATGCTTCTTTTCTTGGGAAAAACCTAGTCTATGGAATTCCCTGGAGATTATTGACTTTGATAGGTATGAGTGAATTTTCCTATTTGACATCAATGTGGAAATGGGATCAGTGAATCCTTGGGGTATCACAGGGATAAGAATCAGAAGGTAGAGTCAAATTCTGGAGGATTAATATAGATATCTAATGGTTCCAAGAAAATTTAACACCCCACATAGAAATGTAGTTTAAGAGGCACCCTAAAAATTTTATAAATGGTAAGAGGAAATGATTTAGCTATGGTATTAAAGGGAAACTATATTGTTATTGTTGACAAGAAAAAAAAACTACTATGACAGAGGAATGGAGTGTTCTGGTAAACCCTCAGGGAATTTTAAATTTCTAAAACTACACGGAAATAGGGAATTTATTTATCCATGGTACTAAGCCAGGGGTTTTTATAGGAAATCGAAAACCTCTAAGGGAGTAAGTGTGAGGTTTTTCTTTCACTACCACTGAAGTGAATACCGAAAATGAAGTGGTTAATGCTACGCTACTTATTCATACAATAATAGTGAATTTAATTTTTGATTCTGATTCTATTCTTTCTTTTATATCCATAATGTTTAGTAGAACAATCCAAACACTATAAAAAATCATGGAAGTAGAGAGATATTGGAGAAAATGGAAATTGGGGAAATTATAGAATCCCCTGTATATAACTCATCCAATATCATAATTTTTGGATTAAAGTTTTTGTTGGACCTTATCATATGTTCCTTGGTATAATATTATGAAATTATTTGCGTGGATTGTCTTTCTCTAGATAGAGCCAATATAAATTGTCATGAGTGGTAAATCACAATCCATATGGAAAATCAACCCTTTATTTTATAAAACTACATGGAGGGGGATGAATCTTATTTTGCACCATCATCCTAAGCATGGTTATTACTATCATAGGAGTATTTATATAATTCTCAGACGATCGAGTATAAGGAAGCAACAATCCTAAAAGACATGCCTGTTGTGATGGAATTCAATAATGTGTTTACTGAGTAATTTTATAGTCTTCCTCCTATTAGAGATGTTTAATTATTGATTGGTCATTTACCTGGGGGGTTTCCAATATCAAGACATCATATATAACGGATATTTTGGGACATAAGGATCTAAAGATACAAGTAAGGGAGAATGCAGATAAAGGGTTTATCTGCCTATGTTCATCACCATGGGGTGCAGCAGTCCTCTTCGTCAAGAAGAAGGATGGGTCAATGCGCCAACGTATTGATTATTGTGAGCTCAACAAAATCACAATAATGAACAAGTATCCTTTTCCTAAATTGATGGTTTGTTTTATCAACTATATGGAGAAAACAATTCTCCAAGGTGGATCTTTGGATGGGATAGTACCAAGTAACGGTGAAGAAGGAGGATATCCCAAAGACTATTTTTCAAACAAGGTACGAGCAATTTAACTTCATTGTGATGCCATTCAGACTAACCAATGCTCCAAAAATCATAATGAGCTTGTTGAATAGTGTCTCTAATGATTACCTTGAGATTTTTCTTATTGTACTTATTAATAATAATCTAATATACTCCAAAAGTATGAAGGATCATGATTAGAACTTAACTATTGTGATAATAACCTATGGAAAGATAAAACATTATGACATGTACATAAAATGTGAGTTCTGGTTGAAGGATGTATATTTCTTTTGGAATATCATAAAAATAAATGGGATATATGTGGACCCTTTAATGACATAGGAAATTTAAGAATGGTCGAAGCCAATATTAGTGAAATATATCCATAGTTTCTTGGGAATACATGTGTATTATCATAATGTTTTTAGAAATGTTTCATGATGGTCAAACCACATATCCAAGATCACTCTGAATGGAGTCAAGTATGCATGGAATGATGAATGGGAAGTGATATTCAAGGTGAACAAAAGGAGGCTTATCCATTCGACAGTGATCACACCACCAAAAAGTATATATATTTTCATAGAATTTAGTAATGATTTGAAGGTGGTCCTTTTCAGATTGTTGATGCCAAAGGACAATGTCATTACCTATGCTTCAAGGATGTTGAAAGTTCATAAGCATAACTATCCAACGCATGATCTAACGTTTTATGGAGTTATCTTGTCTTTGAGTATTTGGAGACCGTACCTATTTGGTGAGAACTGTGAAATATATACAGATCAGAAAAAATTCACGTATATATTAACATAAAAACACATTAATATTTTCCAATGAAGATGGTTAGTGTTGATCGAAGACTATGATTTCTCAATTAACTACCATTTGGGGAAAGTGAATAAAGTGGATGATGCTCTAAATAGAAAGGATCTAGAAACTAATTCATTTATGAGAATTGATAATGACCATATATTCATAGATTTTATGAGGATGTACATGGGAATCAAAAAAAAAGAAACATCATTAATCCTTAAACAAATTATCTCCCAATAGTCTCATCTATAGTGGTAAAATTATTCTCAAAGAGATGTTTTTTGAATTCTAATGAATGTGGAAAGTATTAGGAATGGAAAATTCACAGAGTTTAATGTTAATTAATAAGGTTTTCTAATATTTTGGTCAAGACTTTGTGTACCATCAAATCATGTGTTAAAGAATGATATTTTGGATGATGAAAATAGCTCAAACTTCTATATCCACCCTAGAAGCACAAAGATGTATCGAGACATCCAAGAACAATATTGGTGGGAAAATATGAAGGAGAACATATAATATACATAAAAATTTATCAAGTGTTAGAAAATGAAGGCAGGAAGGCAAAAATCTAACGGGATGATGCTACCATTACATATACCTACATGGAAATGGGAAAACATTTCCATGGGATTTTTCACAAGGATTTATAAGATATCTAAAAGAAACAATTATATATGGGTTGTGGTGGGTCATCTTCCAAATAATAAACAGCTAAGTAAGATTTGATAGGAATTCAAATTGGATTAAACTACGCAGATAATCATCAGAGGGGTGGTGAGTTTGCATTGTGTATCACTATCGATTGTATCTGTTTGTGATCCAAGATTTACCTCTATATTCTGGATGAGTCCCCAACATCCTCGGAATAGTGAGTTAATCATTAACATGATATATCACCCTCAATCTAATTTCCAAACTTATATGACAATCCAGACACTTGAGGAAATGTTTAGATCATTCTCAATGGACATCAAAAGATAATGATATCAACATCTTCCTATGGTTGAGTACACATATGACAATAGTTTCCACTCCAGCATCCAAATAACTCCCTATGAATCCATTTATGGGAAGTGTTTCAAAACACATTCATGCTGGGATGAAGTTGGGGATCAAAAAAATCTAGGTCATGAAATGTTATATGAAATGGGGGAGAAGGTTATGAAGATTTAACAATACATCAAGGCTTATTAGAGTCCATAGAAAAGTTATACTGACAATTGTTGACAAGACCTGGAGTTTCATTTTTTACCCATGGTAGTCCCCCACATATCTTCAGGGAAAATAGTAATGGGATTTTGGAAGAAGTTAAATCTTAATATAAGGTACATTGTCCCTTTTGGGATCCTTGATCACATCAAAGCAGTGACCTACTGACTAGAACTCCCACCTAACCTATCTCAACTGCATGATATACTCCTTGTATCCCTCTTAAGAAATTCCCAACCAGCCCCCTCTCATGTGCTCAGTATAGAGATGGTAGCATTGGAAAATGACCTATGTTATGTAGAGAATCCAGTGAAGATAAAATATCTTAGAGACAAAGTTCTACGAAATAATGCAATGCACCTGGTCAATGTTTTGTGGATAAACTGCATGTTTGAAGAAGAAACACGGAAAATAGTGGAGGTGAATAAACACAGTTACACTCTTCTATTTTAATCTGGGAAATGAAAATTTAGAGGACATGATTTCTTTAAGGGGGGAATATTGTAATGACCCGAACTATAAGAAGTGAAATTTCTCATTTGATTTAAATAAAAGTATTATTTTTTTAAAAAGGATAGACAAAAAACATACACTCCATTTTTTTTGTTATATCCAATTGGATTTAAATGACTATTAAGTATCATTACTATTGATAACATCACCTCTGAATAGTGATCAACAAATTAGTATAAATATAGTGTTTTGGCAAATACCTTAGATATAGAGAAAGGATGTGATCTCCTCAAACAGTAGGATCATTCCCTATAAAGACATTTTATTGGAGATTCTAAGGGAGATATAATTTCTGGGATTTTTCTTAGACCAATCACAATATGGGATCCGACAAATTAAGCCTAAGAAAAACCATTTAAGGGAGAAGTTCATGATTATCGTGATCACAGACCAAACCATGTTCACCGAACGACCCCATCAATGCCTCAACATCGCACACCTTACTATAAGAGTGTATGTTAGTGTTATAAATCAATATGTATCAAGATCCTATCATTAGGATTATGTACATTATTCTTTTTTAGAATAATGAATATACTTTTACTATATTATTGTTTTTGATGCACCAATAACATATTTAGTAAATATTAAAATTTAATTAAAAAATATATGATTTATAAGTAATAAATAATATTTGAATAAAATATTATTTTTTAATAAATTATATTAATTATAAATAGTTACAAAATTTTTATTGGTTTGAATTTATTTTTTCATGGTTTAAAAACTATTTTTGTCAAAACCCATCAATTTTCTAAAAATAATTTTCTTTTAGTTTAAAAGAGAAAATGACATATTTAGAAGAATATGTGGATAAAACTATTTTTTTTTGGAATCAGGATGTTTTAATTATCAAATTGTGAATTTTTTATTATTTTTATAGACAGTCACATTGTTGGGTAAAAATTAAATTCCATATAAATATATATTGTATTTTATGGTACTATAATGGCCCAATAGTGATGTAATAATGAATATAAAAGGGATATTTGAAAATATATATGTTTTTACTCTAAAATAATGTGATTTTTATTTGTTTGAGTTATTTTATAATTCCTTTGTGAATCCTCAAATAATGAAAAACTTATTTTATGATTTTGTGTTCATTTAATTTAATAATGCGACTCACCTCTACATAATCAAGGCTAAGCATTTAATAAATTCGGACCATATCCTTATAAAATAATTTTTCGACTTCTATTTGGAAAAAAAACATGGGGAAAACCATGGGATGGTTTTTGGTTATAAATATTTAATTATATAGATTCCAAAACCTTTTTTGTGAAATATTAAATAATTCACATCTCATTTCCTATATAAACCCACCGATGATCCCACTAATCTTCAATAAAAACACATAGATCACATCCTTAATCTATTATTTACTCTCTAGAATCCTCCCAAGGCACCCCAAACAATCAAGAAGACCATCCTCAAGCTGTTGAAGTCACACAGTCAGGTAAGGATTCCTTCTATTCTCATTTTTTCCAAGTTACTTATATTATTACACTATTTTATTTTCATTTAAAAATTATGGGTTAAGTTTTAGTACATCCCACATATGGACCTAGTTATGTATCAGTGATTTGATATCCTTCTCTCTCTCATTAATCCCTCCCACGTACACATGTTACCATACCAGAATTTAATAAGAGTTATCCCATTTCTCCATTTTATTCAAGACTCTTAATTATGTTATTCTTTCTATTTCCATACTGCATATGTTGGGAAAATTATTTCAATTATACTCTTACATTCCATTTCATTTAAATATGATGAGAGAACTCTTTCTCTCTCTTCATCTCTTTTAATGAATTTTTACGTCACAATGTTTGGATTCCAAAATTGCACAGCGAATCACCTTTCCATGAAAAGTGTGTAAGTGAATACTATACCCATTACCTATCAAGGTTGTTCACATTTATACAAATATAAATTTATATTTAAGGCTTAAATGTATTTTTTCCACACACCTTGATTGTGGAATAAATTATAACATTAAATGAATACATGCTTTATGATATATGTAGAACACTTGAGAATGAGAATGAAATAAATGTGACAAGTATGACATGAATTATATAGTTCTCCAATGCATTGGGTAATATTTAGTATCATGATACAACATGTTTCCATGTGGGTTTACCTAATTCATTTATCAAAAATTGTCCACTATGATGTCTTGGTAGTACATCCTTGACCTATGATGTAATAATTTAACTTGTTTCCACATCTCATTATTATGATTTTCATTCAATATCATGCATTTATGTTCATGTTTATTTTATGATCCATTTATATAAATATTATCTACAAATGATTTCTTCATCATGTTATTATATGTTTATTATCATAATGTGATTTAGTGCTAACCCCTTTCTTATGTTTTTCCTCGAGTTATCCCATGAAATGTTAATTATGTTGGAATTTTCTGGTCAAGTAAATAAAGTTTTCAATAATGATGTTCTACTTCTTATTTTATGTTGTTATGTAATGTTCCTAATTTCCCAAGACACTAGACTACTGGATATTTTGGGCTAAATTAAGTGTAATTTTATGTCATTTAATCATGTATGAATGTAATAAAAATATCTTGGTTTTCATAATCAGCCTTATCGGTATACACATATAGAGCAAGAAGAATGATATCGTGTAGAGAACATAGGGATCATAGGGGATGCATCATCCTTCTTCTTATGTGGGAATGGGAGTGCATCCCCTAATTTCTCCCTTTTTATTATGGTCCATAACTTCCCATGGAGATACATCATGACACACTTTGTGGACAGTAGTATGATCACTAATCAATATAGGTTTCTGATTCTAGATGAAGTTATTGAATTTCAAACTTCATTATTGATCACATTCAATGTTGTAATTTACGGGCGGAGTAAGAGCCACCATTTATTCATGATTCTGACACACCACATGGGTGCATATCGCCTCCTGTTGGACAGTCTCTTTCCTGACTAGGTATGTATATATAATCTATCATTATATAAAAAATTTAATAATAACATCAATTTTGGTTTTTAGTACAAAAATTGTTTTATAATGGTTAGATGTTATTTCATATATGGATGCGTACTAGGCTATACTGTACCAGTTACTATCCTACTACACTTATAGACATCATGATCGTTTGGTTGTAGTCCCTCTAATTCACTTTATATTATTTAGTGGAAACAACTTGATAGAGTCTTGCACCATTTTTTCTATGCTCATCCGATACCATTTATGCCGACACATACAAAGGAATAACCTGGCGTGAAGCTAACAGGGAGGTAGGATGAGTACTTGGAATGAGTACATGATGACTATCTTGACCTTTGGAGTAGACATGTAGATATTCATATCCCGGGTTCACCTATGATGATATTCTATCATTTAGTTTATGTTGAGTATGAGCCATGTTATACACTGAAGTCAATATTGTATCTTACGTGACATGGTAGAGAGATTCAAAAGATGTTATGTCTTTAAATTTCCATTAGTATGATTATTGAACTATTTTGTAATTAATTTTGAATCTCTTTAAATCATACTCATGGAGAATATTATATCCGCATGAGTGACATAGTGAAAAATAGGGTCTTTAGCAGGGATGTGGACCATGCTACAACATTGGAGCTACGGACATCTTATCATGGGATTCATGAGAGAATCATTATCATTAAACCGCATACAGATGAGGTTCCTTACATAGAGGACCATCCTCCAGTAAATTCTTGTGCTGAGGAGAAACAATGAAAATGACATAGACCATGTCATCCTGCACATGAGACCTCATCAATTCCATAGGTATAGGTTGACCCCCTAGAAGTCTGTCCTCAAATGATTATAGATGTGAATTGGGAAGCATGAGATCTGTATTTCCTGATAGGATATCCATAGTTCTCTCTAGCTTGGGGTCAATATCCACCCGATTATTGGTTCCCCACTAAGATGATGACATGTCCTTCAACTGTCCTATTCGGATAAGGATTAATATTATAGTACAAAATGCAGCTGACACCTCCGCTCACTGACACATGGGTGGATAATGAGATGGTAAATATTCCAGTGCCTGAGGATCCTCCCTCTATATGTCATCAGACTCCACACCAGCACAAAGCTCAGTGATATCAATATGTCCATAACCATAATAGACTAGGATGTGGGACAAAATCACATTCCCTTAGAAATATATTATACTTAGTGATTTATATGTTTCATATATATTGAAATAAGGATATTGTTATTATTATCAACGATTTTTACATGTTTTCTCCATTATTTATGATTTCATTGATATATTAGTCACAATTTTTAATTTATAATATTTAAAAATATGTAAATCCATATATGAATTAAAAATATCCTCATTTTAAAATAAACTTTAACATAACAAAGTCAAAATGATTATAAATAAATAAATAAATAAATAAAACTGTATCTTACAAAACACTATTTTTTAGTTAAATAATATTAAAAACACTTCAGTAATATGCTTTGAAAACATGAAGATATACCCTATTTAATGTATTATACTTTTAATACATGGAGGATTAGTCATCACATGGATGACTACAACATAGTTCATTTCATGAAACATAGGTTCATGTTTCCAAGAGATAGAGGATGTGTTTCAATTCAACACATTGTGTGACTGTTATGACTCAATGTGTCTGTTATCTATTTAAAATTCATAGTAAAAATGTCACTCACTAAAAACAATGAATTAGAGTTCATATTTTCATGATAATTTCATAAATTGATTCATATGTCCATTGTGACAGGGAGGAATCAATTCCCTGTCGAAACATTACACGATGTCATCGTTATAGTTTAAAGTGTGTGTTTCCAGTTTTAAATATCATTTTAGTGAAAAGTAACATGTGACGTACTAAAAATTGAGAAAACAAATTATAATTTTCTAGATAGTAGGAAAAATATCCATAAGTCATTTGAGATGGGAAGGAATCATATGTACCTCAATCAAACACACAATGTCACTGGTATGACTCCAAGTGCATATGTTTATTTAAAAATGACATCTCCTTTTATAAAAAGGACAAATGACCTACTCAAAACTGATAAAACACATTAATATTTTTTTTGATACTTGACGTTAATCATCCATAAGTCCTTTGAGATGTGTAAGAAACAACTGTATCTCAATCTGATGAACATTGTAATCGATATGACACGATGTGCCTCTTTTTATTTCAAAATGACAACAATTTTAATAAAAAAGGCAACTGATATACTGAAAAACAAGAAAATGCATTGATATTTTTTTTGATACATTAGGGAAATGATCCTTATTTATAAAAACGTGACGATCAACAAAAACCGACACTTATTTATAAAAAAATTCTTAAATTTTACTGCTACAAAAGATTTATTAAAAAATATTAACATTTTCATATTAAAATGTTAATGAAATAATTCTAAACAACATAAAACAATATATATATATATATCATAATATAAAATTATATATATTTATAAATATAATAAAATATTTAATAAATTTATTATTTTTTATTTAGTAAAAATGTAGTAATCCCCCTGCATCCTTTCAAACATATTTTTTTAAAAGAAAACCATCCTAAACTTTTTTAAATTTTTCCACAAAAAATATAAAAAACTCATATAGTGATTGTATTATCTATAATGAAACCTTCAAAATCTCTAGTGTTTGGGCCAAAAATCCTATACAATTTTTTCAACTGACTTTTAGAGGGATATATTGATGTGAAAGATCAAGTTCAATGAGAATTCATTTGGGAAGGAGAACTAAAATTTAGTTCTATTCAAGAATTAACATAACGGGAAAAATAAATTTTTAATGTTATAAAATTATGTTTTAATTATTTAATAAGGGGAATTCGTTTCTAAATTTTTATTTTATAATTAATTAATTGTTTAGAAAAAATCTCTCACTGTACCACTTAATCATATTTCGGTGATTGTGTTTATTGTCAAAGTGGGTGTCCATGTTGTGTTTGTTGACAATGCAGACCACAATGTTCATTTTTTGTGGAAATAGTGGGTTTACATGGTGAGTTGTCATGTTAAAGAGATGTTCTTGACTATCTATTATTGAATGAAGAACATAGGCAAAGGAATGGATGATCTAGAGGCTGTAAAAAAAAGATAATATACAAGGCGGTGCCATTTTCTTGTGTTTGCCAAAATTTTGGGCCTCAAAATCAAAATATGGAGAAAAGTGTTTTTGGAAAAGGCAATTTCGCACCATGGTGTTGGAGTAATGGAATGTTTCATACCATTTTTTCAAGATTATAATATCAAATTATAGAAAAGTAAAAAGAGGGGCACCCATGTTTTGTTTTGGGTGCGCAAGGTTACTAGGGATATAGAGGCAAAGACGGTTGGACTTGCACGCCAGGAGGAGACTCACACATGACTCTCAGGGAACCCAAAATGTGAATAAATATTGGGATACACCTCTTTAATTTTATAAAATCTCAACTATTAGAGAGAATTATATCTCCAGTCGTGCAAGTTAGTTTGGGAACATAAGTGGTGATTTGGGTGCGCCTGTATAAATTTTTTCATAAGTTGCACTATAGTTGATAATTCCATGCCAACATTAATTTGGGTGTAAAAGGGTTTGTGTCTCCCATGTTATGAGTTAATTAATGGAGCGTCGTGCATGTGGTTTGGTGACACTTGTGTACCAAGCTTCTAGAAGGATGTCTGTTAATAGTTGTGTGCCAATATTAGATTGGGCATAAAATGGTGTGATTCTCCCAAGTTCTGAGTTAGCGAATGGGGGTACCATACAAGTGATTTGGTGACACGAGCACACCAGGAATTGAGAAGAGCACAAATATTAGAGAAGCAATCCATTAATTCTAGGGCACCAAGAAAATTTGAGGATTTCACAATACACTAGGTGGAAAGTGAGATTCATCTGTGGGTGAAATGGAAATCAATAGAGTATCTATCAACAATTAATGATGCAAATTTCATTGGAGATAATGAAGGGGCATAAAATTCCATAAACTATTTGTTGACCCTTTCCAATGTAGTGAGGAATGGAAGCATAAAAAGGTGATCCTTTCTATGGGTATTTAACCAAAGACATAAAAACCGGGTGTGACCCTTGGTAAAACAGTGAGTTGACCCTAAACATTATAAAGGAAGTGAGCCTGGGCATATAAGTGATATTTCCCAAACATTGTAAAAATTTATAAAGGTTTAGTGGATTTGGTACATCAGCACAATGTTGTTGTATGCTCCTTGGACATAGCCCAGTGTGGGTGAACTAGGAAAAAATTTGCGTGTTAGTCTTCTTGGTTTCCTAAATTGCATTCAAAGATTCATCAATAGGTAAAAAAGTGAAGACTAAGATCAATAGTAAAAAATAAGTGCAAAAAATGTGACCCATATAAAAAATATTTCAAGATCTAGTGGGTAGGGATATTATTTAATAGAATATCCATACCCAGACTCACCCCATATTGGGGTATCTAGGACGCTTTTGGTCCCAACATCAATGAATATATCTTTTACATAAGGGTAAATATTTTATGAAAATCTTATTAGAAAATGATTCAAATATATTCGTATAACATTTAATAATGATTTAAAACACTGATTTCACAACCATTTAATAAGTGAAAAAATCTAATTTCAAACAATAATTTTTTATAAATTATTTTTTTCAATGATTGATTTTATTTTTTTTGTGGGAAAATAATTAAATTTTTGTTTTCTATTTTTTTATAACTCTTTTATATTTTAAAATAATTTTAATCAATTATTGTTTTTAAAAAACCCTTTAAAGGAAAAAATTGAATACAATATAATTTCATATTAAAGATATTTTTATTAAAGTCATTAATTCAACATATTTGTTATATTAGAGGATATTTTATTCAATGTGATTATTAAATGTTATTATTTATCTTTTTATATGAATGTTTCTTCCACATTATTTGTTTGTTTTTGAAATTATTATTTCATATTAAAATAATATTATTTAATTATCGTAGATTATTGCAATATATAAATTATTTTAGGAACATTCAATAATTATTTTAATACGGTTTCCAATTATGTTTTATATTATCTTAGTCTAGAATTTTATTACTATTGGTTTCTTCCAAAAACTATATAGACATATAAATGTATAGATATATATATATACAATAATATATATTTATACACCCATTTTCATTATTTTATTAATTATATTATAGAAAAATGCATTAAAAATGGAAATATATTTTCTTTAATTAATATTATGTACTTGATCATTGTAAACATGAAAAATATTTTGGCAGTTACCCTTCAAGATAGGTATACCCTATACAATCATTAATGGTTCTGGTAAGATCATGGTTTAATTGTTTCATCTAGTGATGTATTTCTATGAAATAGAATTAGATTAATTTAATAATAAAATTATTTCCATGTTTTTATAAAGTATTATAATATTAATTTTCATAATAATAGTTTTATTTTATAATTTTTATGAAAAATAAAATTTGTTTTATACGGTTATTTCATGAGAATTTTTTATAATTTTTTTTTCATTTTATAGAACACTTAATGGATTTTTATATATAAAAATTAATATTTATAAAAATTAGTTTTAATAAAGAAAAATTATTTTATTTTTGATAGGACTGATTTCAAATAAATTTTTTACGTATTTCTAAAAAATAAAAAAAATGATTTTTAGAACCCCATATAGTGTGGTTTTCTAAAAATATGTTATTTTTAAGAAAAAACAAAATTTTATTTTGTTAATAATGAGTCACTTCATAGACATGTATCAACTATGTAGATTGGGAAAAATGATGTTGGTTTTATCTTAGAAGAGTTTCACTTTCAAAATAAAATACAATTTCTATATGAGATATTTTTTAATTTTTTCAAATTATATAGAAATTTAGTCCAAAAATATTTGGGAAATATTTTTTATAAAGGATATATATTATTTTATTTAGGAAAAATATATATTGTTTAAGGAACACGACACATGAGTATGTGTCTGAGGAATCCTAATTCGTATCAAAATAATCATTTTAACAACATTAGATATATTTATTTTTTGGATAATTGATGTTTTTTAAATTTTATTTTTAGTATTTCAATAAGTCTATAATTTTTAAGAAATATATTGGATAAGATTCATTTCTCTCTATGGGATAATTTCACAAAATTTTTAATGGAATTGTATTTTTGATCTATTATATATTAGAGTGTTATTTTTGATGAAAAATATTATATGATTAATTTAATATATATATATATATATATATATTTATATATATATATATCATTAAAATCTCTCTTATGTAACATAACTAGAAAAAATATAGAAAACATCATTGTTTACCTAATTAAATGATTAACATACGTTATAAATTTTAAAATTCGAGGAATAAATTTATTTATGCAAGGAAAATGTAAAGGCTTGGATAAATAATTTTTTTTAATTTATTAAATAATATAAATATTGTACATACATTTGTATTCTTGTATTATAAATTTATATACTTCCAGTATTAGTGTTTATTTTATGACATACATTGATAATAAGTAAATATTAATTAGGGTAAAACATCCATTGTAGAAAATATATATATTTTTCAATAGAAAATAAATTTGAAAAAAATAATATATTAATAGTTATAATAGAGTTATAAAGATTATAAATAAATTTTAGAAATAATTATATATTGATAAAAAGTTACATTGTTTAGAAATAATGGAACAAATTAATTTTAAATTTATATATTATAAAAAATAAAAAATTGACATTGTACTTTGAAATAATTTTATAATTAATAAAAAAAGAAATTATTTATCTTGAAATTATAATGAATAATAATATTTTATACATTAGTCTTATACCATGGAACTAACTAAGAAAGTTTTTTTAAATAAGGGTGTAAAATTTTTCATTGAATAAGGTGGATTTTCCCTAAATTTGTAGGAACATGTTAATCATATCTCAATGAAACATGAAATTATCAACCACCCATTTTAATAAATAGAAACCCAACACAATAGTTATTCCCGATTCCACACGTAAGTCTAGTTCGTTGAGAATATAATGGAATCGTGAAAATTTGACATAAATATAGTATGGTTCACTTGATTTTTAGGATTAAAATTGATTAGACATGATCACTCTATTCAAGACACAATATTTTTAGAATAATTCTAGTGATTGTACCCTACCTCCCTTCGATCACTTCTATCAACACCCCCATTATCACTTCATTGGGTGAAATCTTTCTCAATTTATCAACTTAAATGTTGCATCCATATAAGTGCACATGAAGATGATGTTTTTAATCTTGTAGGTCCAACTATAATGGTTTAATACATTCCATAAGAGTTTTTGGATGGTGAATTAAGATAACAAAAATATATGTCATGTAACACCATTATTTATGAAACATCATATAGTTTCAAAGAATCATCATATTTCATTAATCTATCAATGTTTATGAAACTCTCAATATTCATAAACCTCTAAAAAATTCAAACATCCAAAAAGTCATGATACTCCAAAATATTATGAAACCCCTTCACTAAAATTACATAACATCAATTAGTTCTGAAATATTCTTTTGAAAAACCACATGTTCACATAATGTCCTAGATTCATATCAGAATTAGGTTTAAATAAAACATTCAGGAAATCATTGTGATTATACATTATCCAAAAACATTTGGAGCATATATGTTATAAGAAACTTCCTATTTAGGGGTGGGGTTACCTATTCCAAAAATATAATGGCTTTCACAAAACACAATGCATTTGATGAAAATCATCTATTTTCATGAAGCAATATCATGACAGAAAAATATCTTTTGGATTCAAAAATGTCAACTTATAATTCTTGAAAATTTATTATTATCTATTATAAATTTTTGAGAAACTCTTTGCTGATGTTTACAAAAATCTATTTCATTGTGAAACTTCATGGAATGTTTCCATTCATGAAACTTATCATAAAAGTGTAACATACAATTTTTTACATTCAAAAAAAAATCTTGTAATAATGTAACATTTCCTATTTTTATTTAATGACATAATATTCATTTACAAATATCTAACTATTTGAAACATTAAATAATTGTGATTTCTATCACATTTACATATATTCATGGTTTAGCCCTGGAAATACATTTTTCATGAAACATTAATGTTCGTAACAAAAAAATATATTGAATTATATTCATTTGTAATATTTTAATGAGAACATCCTATAAATATATCTTTAATGAAACTTTTCTATTCATTTAAATTTTGGACCTGCAAAATTTTGAAAACACTAAAAAAAAGTCACCTTAAACATTGAAGCCACCGGCACAATATGGTCACATTTTCTGGAAACACCTTGATCAATATTCATGGACTAAAAAAACAAAAATTAAATCCACTTCCGACTGTGAATACCCCTTGTTCCAACAATGAATGATATAATTTTTATGGAATATAAGCTATATAATAGAAATTAATATATATTGATGGTAAAATTTTTGAAGGAAAAAAATAAAAAATAAAAAACTATTTTGGACTATGTTTATGGGTATAAATACAAATTTAGATAAGTAAAATTGTCTTATATATGAAATTCAATAATAAAGGTTAATTTTAAGAAGTGATGCAATATTATTAATGTTATTAATTTTTTGAAAAATATAATAATAATATCTGTTTTAAAAAATGTATGATAAGAACTAATACTTTTATCTATGTATATAATTTGGGAATAATTAAAATATTTTTATTCTTGAGTATATTTATATATAAATTTATATAATAATGTAAGAAATATTGAAGTATAATAATAATAATAATAATAATAATAATTTTATATAAGGGTAACTACTGCTAATGTGACTATTATATGATATTATATATATATATATATATATATATTTGAATAAAATAATTGAAAAGTAGTATTGACAATATTGTGTTGAAATTTTTATACTATATAATATATATGAAACATATTATAACTATATAATGAGAAAATATAAGAAATGCATAGTTGGTTGCCTTTTTTCCGAAGTCACCTCCCAAGTCTGTTGATCAACTACTATATCCTTGGTAGCACGTGGGAAGCAACCTAGTTGGTGAGGACTCTTAAGTGCATCTAGGTGACCCGGGATCAAATCCAGGCGGAGGCACAATTTCTAGGGTACTGTTGTAGTACTGTAGCAGGAACAGTGCAGTACTGTAGCAGTTACTTTAGTGAGAACTGTAGCAGGCACTCTTTGGCACTTTAGCAGCTAGTAATTTGCCCCCACTAGGGCCTTCATGCCATAGATTTGGTCCCTGAGTCCTTTAAGGCCTTCGGGCCACCCAAGCCTTTGGGCTAGTAAGGCCTTCATGCCACCTCAAGGCCTTTGGGCCACCTTTTGTGCAGATGCAAACAAGGCAACCTATAAAGAACAAGCTCTATAAGAGGATGAGAAATGAGACTTTATCACAGTAGAAGTAACATGTATTGTGTGAATGAGAGGTTATGACACCATATATTGAGACAAGACTGTGCATGCATGGGATAGCCTAGACGAACAGTCATGTGAAGGTGGAGAGGTGATTTCATGATGAAGATGCTAGGAGGAGCAGTTCATGATGTTAGTTGGGGTTGTATGTAATGTTTGAAGTCTACATGAAATTAATTCCTCTATGGCCTATAGGGCCATGTAATACGTACACATACGGGCATTATAAGGGTTCCACCTAACCCCTTGAAATGTGGGTTATGAAAAATAAATAAAAAATGAATGCCTTCGGTCCATTGGATGGATGGATCCTTCTTATATTGTTGTCTTAAAATCAGCTTCCACAAAAGTCACAATGGGATTCCAACATCATCAGATGTGAGCCTCTATTCAATCCCATTTTCAACCCCTATCATTCCCACCTTCTCTGACCAAAACTGTCCACACCACACCCATGTCGGACACTCATTTCCATCGACCCTTCCAAACAATGATGTATCATTCAACATATGTTGGCCAAAATACTAGATAACTATAATTTTAATAAATATATACATGTATACATGTATATATATATATTATTGAATATTTAAGAATTAGAACACCATATAATTATAATATGGGTGGACAGCTGTACAAAGCCTTCTTATTGATATTTCGATAATATAGGGACTTGGAAACATGCATAGGTCTAGGCTGAAAAAAAATGCTCATGATTTATAAAAATGAGTAAATATCTTTATGATCTGTAATAAGAATTTTCTGTCTCCCATATGGTGGTTCCATGAAACATTTTCATAAATAGTTACAAAAAATGGTAAACTAGAATAATAATTATTATTATTATTCAGTTATAATTTTTCGGGTAATGTAATTCTTTCCCGCTCTTGAGTTCATTCCATAAACGCATTCAATCCTTCTCAATTTTTCATTTAGTGATATATATGGAAGATAAATATTTATTTAAATGGATTTTCTAATCAATATTTTCTAATCAAGGAATGGATGTTCATCCTAAAGAGAAAAATTTTCGAAATCCAATTTTAAAATGATTCAAAATTTTATCTATTTATCATTTTCATTAATATTTTTATTTCAAAAAAATTATAATGCAAAAAATCACATAATGTTTTATGTTTTTTGTATAAAATAATTTTATTCAAAAGTTGATTTTATTTTCGTAATGGAAAAAATATTTTAATCATTATTTATTTTTCCCCAAATCTATTATATTTTTTAATAAATCTATATTGTTAATTTCATTAAAAAAAATTTAGGGGAAACACATTATTTTTTTCAATTCATGTGGAATATATATTTTTGAAAGTATTAATGTTAATAATTTTTTCATATAAGTGAATAATTCATTAAAATTAATTATTATGTGGTCTTCTTTATCATTTTCTATGAAAGTTTTTTCAAATATGTTATGGTAGTTTGAAAATCATAATTTTATGAATCATCTTATTCAATTATCCATGATGCTACCTATGCCTAGATTAATTAATGGCCACTCACTTATTATTCTAATAGTGTCAATATATATTTTATATCATCTCAATCCATTTTTTTATTCTTATTTACTTATCACTAAAATACTTAAAAAGCATAAATATATAAATATGTTCTTTTATATATATACAATGATATACATGTTTGTGTCAATTTTCAATATTTTATTCTATTATAATATTTAATTCTCTAGTGAAAAAATTGAAATATCAAATGTTTTATCAATATTTAATTCATGAAATTTATAAAAATGTAGAAAATTTGGGTATTGAATCCAACTATCCCATAAGGGTTCGATCTGAATAGAATTCAATGTTCCAACTGACCTCAATGTTTTTTTACTAGGAATGTGATGTATTTTTTAGAAAAATATTTCAATATGTATTATAATAATATTATTTCCAAGTATTGATAATGTATTAATATTTTATTTATATCAATTATTGGTTTTATATTATATATTATTTTTAATTTAAATTAATGAGTAGTTCCAAAATGATTCCATAAAAATTAGTTATGAATATTTATTTTCCTTTTCGAAATACACTATGGACATTCAAAGGGAAAAGATAAATTTTTTTAATACTGATTTATTTAAAATACTGACAATAGTTTTAAAATATTTTTTTCAGAGATTTTTTTGGTATTTTTGAAAAATGTGTAACTCAGTTTTAAAACCCCTTATAGAACCATTTTTTCACCAAATGTTTATAATTTTTTAGAGGCTCTTTTAATGAGTATGTGTTACCCATTGAATAGTTATCTATAATGAGGATTAGATTGAATTTCTATAGCTTTTTCTTAGAAGAGTTTTAGTGTTCATAAAAACTTTAATATCAGAGCGGGTTGGTTTTTTTAGTTTTTCCACTAATCCTCCAAAACACTGGACCTAAAAGATCACTGCCCTATATTTTTTAAAATATATGATTAATATTTTATTTAGAAAAAATTATTTTTCTAGGACCATACATAAGAGAATCTGTATAGATTTTCTCACCCACCAATCAAAATAACTAGAAAATTGTAACCTGAATCCCCTAAAAAAATAACTCTAATAATGACTCTATGTCACATGAAAATAAACAAGATAAAAAAATACAATCCACATAGATCTCACACATCACATAATAGATAAAATAATTATATCACAAACCCATGCTCTCTCTTTATCCCCACTTAGCCATAACTAGGTCAGCATCCACATACAATGTCACAATATGGGCACTCATCAAGACCCATCCACCACTAAAATAAAATAAACTCTACAAAAAGATACAATTTCTCTCATCGATTCACAAGTTTCATTAGATGGTGGGTCAAAAACAAGTTATAGAGTAAAAAATCATTTATTTTTGCATGAAACCCATTTAAACAATACCAATATAAACTGAAAAGAAGAATAAAAATATCCATAACATCCTACATCATCCCTTTAAGTTATTGGATAGAGGGAGTGCCATCATTATGTTATGCAATAAAACATTTTTTTATGTAAATAAATATACATTAAATAACCAACCAACATCATACATGTATTCCATTTCAATTATTTTTCATTTTCTATATAAATTACACATTATATCCACTAATTTTTTTTATTGAAATTTCACATTCCTTGTTTGGTTAGATATGATTTCATTCATATGTTATAGTGGATAAAAAATCTGTTTCTTACTGGAATGATTTTCATCCTAATAAATCACTTTAAATATCCAGTTATATTTATCTAAGATGCAGCTGAGGTTTCACTAGGAGTTATCAAAGAAGAATTCAACAATATACCTATATGTGAGATACATCATACAGATAAATGTAGAAAATTAATATAACCAACCGTACTATATTATTTTAATCTATATGAATATATAAATCAGACGATGTCAAAATCCATAATAGTATGTGAAAAACAACACTTGAGCTACGAAGAAACTATCAATCACACAAAGCATATAAATGACAGATCAATCATACATTCTTATAATGATGCATTCACACCCACACCCTCTCCTTGGATATTTTTCCAAGAGATGAAAAATCCCATTTCCAATAACATTAATGTTATGTTCCCAAATTGAGGAGGAAAATCCATAAACTATAAAAGCGCAAAGAAAGAACCAAAACTCCAATACTTGGAATCTTGGGGTTTATCACATTTAGGAGGATTAGTCGCTCATTTAGAATATAATTAAAAAGAACTATCAATATCAATTTGTCCCATCTACCATTACCAAATAGTTTGGAAAATGAAAATGTATATGACAACATTTATTAATGACCTCACATGCGATACACTGAATGTTATCCCTTAGACAATGTAACACATGAATTGAAACATTCTTACCAATATGCTAGAGCCTACCAACTAACAGTGAGGGCTTGTGAGGTTACCATGGGGAGACTATTTTGTACCCTGAAAGTGAAAAAAATTAATAAAATCTAAAATATGTATAACATCAATGACAAACATAACATCCGTATGAATATACAATAGAATCTGTATAACCAAACACTTCCCATGAAATTCTATAATTATTATCTATACATACAAGAATATATACATAGTAAACATGTAAAGTATAAATAACTTAAATTTAAACCAATTAAAGAGTCTATAAAAAACCACTATAATTATTGTGCTTTAGACAAGTTTCAAACTCCTTAATCTAACAATAAAAATCAATAAGAATCAATCTCAGGTCATGCCCTGAACTAATAACATATGATCATAGAGAAGATTTTTATGTACCCAAGTGATAAGGATACATCAGAACAATGTGATTGAAACATGGTAGGCCACCATAAATGATGTATAATCATTGTTTTCTATGTTAATAAAGCATAATTGTGTAAAAAATAAAGAAAAAATTAACAAAACTAAGTAGAAAATTTAAATATAAAATCAATGATCATGGAGTCTTATGATGAAAAACTTGGTTTAAACTACCTAATTTATCCATCTCTGGAATCTTTGAACATGGTGGATGCTTCATATAACAATTTTATCTATTTTTAACTATCATGGAAATCATTGTCAAGTGGCTTGAGAGGAATATATATTCCCCAATTGTCCATTCTCTCATATTAATATCCAAGTTAAATTATTTATCTAATCTAGACTCAAGGGATGAACCTCCACATGTAGCTACAATGTTTGACATGAATCTCAACTCACACATGATTTATTGCATATAAATACTATTCTATCCGAATATGGGTAGATCATCCTAAAGAATTCAATTTGGGTTGACCTAAAGAATCCACGAAATTAATCCATGGAATTCAATAAATACATTAACTACCAAAATACACGAAACATCCACCATTTTCAATTCATAGTAATGAATCAAGGATAAATCCACTAGTTTTCCTGAGTAATTACATAACATTCGAATTCATCTAATACATAGATTTATTCACTTATAGTATTTAGATGAATCTTATAGCTTAATCATGGGCTCATCCCTGTAATTACAAAAAAAACTATTTTATATGGAATATAGAGAACATAAAATAAAAATCGAGTTATCACATTTGATTTAAATATTTTCAAATAAGTATTGAACTCCAGTTTAAGCATATAATAATTATATATATCTACTCATGGTTAACTATATAAAACCATAATAAAAAACCATTTAACAATTTATTCAAAGTCCTCCATTTAATTCAATTCGCAGTTCCATTATTTAAATTCCAATTCCATAAGCCAACGAGTTCCAATATGTCATACTAGGAAACCAAAATCCAATATAAACTATTACACTACAAGGGGAATTCCTAAAGAATCCAATTTAAATCATCCATCCATGTGAAATAACAAATTCTACTACATTAATGTTCTAAACAATGGATCATTGAATAGAAAATGTTTTACTAAGTCCAAGGTAGGTATCTAATTCTTGGATGAGAAAACAAAAAATTACATTCACATATTAGGTTTACAAACTAATAAGTTATGATTACTATATTACCCTAAAAATAAATAAAATTAATGATGTTAATAAATACGTTTTTACCCCAGCAATCTTAATCTATAAGAGATCTACTTGTTTGATACTATCCCTTGATTTGAGAGGAAATGAGAGAAATAGAGAAACAATCGAACAACCTATAAATATTAATAACATACATAAATGGTATAAGACTACTAGGAAATGAATATTACAATGAATATAAGGGATAATATGTGTATTCATACCTCATTCTCTCCAACACAGAAGATAGTAAGGAAAGAAACCATGACACTATGGAGAATCGCCATGGAAAAAGAGAGGATATGGGTCTCCCTACATCCCTGTAAAATGGACCTCTTGTTAAAAAGTTGTTGTCTAAGAATTACTGGGTTGAGGGGATCAAATGAACTTTTTTCCCTCTGATGAAGAGGAATTTTTTTCCACATTTAGTGGCTAGTTCTAGGCTCCCCGACTATCCGGTGCACCCTGTCAGAATGTTGTAAAGAGTAAAAGGCCATCGACTATCTAGTGGCCCTATATACCCTTGGAACTTTTTAATATCCGCCTAGTAATCATCTCTAAAACAACCAATACCTCCAAAACCATAATTTCCACATAAAGATTTCTCATTTTTAGGGTTCCAAAACATAATTTGTAAATTTTAATTCTGTATGAGTAATTAGACCCCCTACCAAATGAAAAACTCTTCCATTTGTCAAGACCAAAAATCAAAAAATAAGTGGGGTTTCTATAGACAGTGAAAAATGGTTACAATCATGAATAAGTGAACACATTTACATTCAAATACAATAAATTAGTTTCGGTAATAAGTAAAGAAGATATGGTAGTAGATTAAATATAACTAACTCTATGGTTCAATACTAGATACAACTGAAAACTCACTACAACATTATTGTTCATACATTCAAAACCATTTTTTATTATCATCTTATCTTATTTGATGTCAACTCATGAATATTCCTCATAGGGGGAAACATCAGTGCCTATAAATATATCAAATATGTATACACATGATACCATATATATTAGTAGATTCTGGTGATGAGTTCATGGTCCCATCAAATCACCCCAAAGGAAAATAGATAGTCATATCCAGTCAAAGTAATCTTGTTACCCATCCAAGTGAATAAGAAAATCATTATTAAAAATTCAAATGATTATGTATAATTTTTAATAAATAATGAATATTGTTTAAATTTTTGGGTATTTTCACTCATTTCATTGGACTCAACTTATTCTTTGATAGTCAGTAACAACTAAAATAGTCTATTTAAATAATATATGATATCTATGTGATGTAACAGATCATTATAAGAACCAAAAACAAGTCATTTATGATAGTAGTATACATGTGTAGTATAAGATGATTACCTATATCCACCAACATGCATAAAAAATAATTAATGAACAAACGTTCACATAGTAAAACATTAAAATTCATAACACCCATAAAATTATTTCTTTGCCCAATATGATCAATAGATAAATTACATTAGATAAAAATAAATTAACATAGGTATTAGGTTTTATACTAGTAATAAATTTTTCCAACCAAATAACTACTACAAAATCATGAAAACATATTACATGATCATGTCATTCCTATTGAACCACATGGTTGTGACATATATTTCCCCTAAATTTTATTGGGATGATACACCAAATGAATTAGATAATTTATTATAATGACTTTGATAAGGAATACACTACTAAATTAGGGTTCTAGACTATGGAATAATATTTTTAGTGTTTAAAACCACATTTAGTGATGTATCCATTAAGGAAAAAACATGTTAGAAGAAGGTTGTTAATTATAATATTATTTATGTAAGACCACATAACAAAAGGCTCAAAACAAAAACAAGATATAAAATAATATTTAAGTGAATGATATTGAAAATATAAATGGTGAATTCCTTTTGAAACATATTTTATCAAAACATTAAAACAATCAATGGAAGAAAAGAGTTGATTTTTTTTAGAAATTATTTTTAAAAGAATATATTTTAAAAACAAGGTTCCCCCTAAGGATTCCGTTAATTTAAATATTAAAAAAAATTAATATAAATTATTATGTGTACCTTTTAGGTATTTTTAAGAACTATTATGTTTTTACAGTTAGATTACTTCTTCCCATGTTATAAACCAAGATACAACATCACCACCGGAGAACTCTTATGTCACTATGTTAAGAGTGGTTTTAACATATAATTCATGATTAGGTGGGAATAGATGAATTATATTACGGAAAGTGGGTGGAAATAAATTTTCATCAACTTTGATTTTATTAAATAAATTGAGAGGGTTTAGATACCGTAAAACAATATGAACATATTTTATTCCCCCAAGAGGGTTTAAAATTAATGCCACAAAATATATATCCATTTCATTTCATGAAGAACATTAATGATTGTGCATGATGCATAGTGAAATTAAAGCAATGTTACAATTATTAGAGATGGTTCACATAACACCCATATTATGGGATTATAAAAAACATATACCTTGGATTGGAAAGAATTATCATATGAAAATTTTTCAAATAGAGACAAATTCATAAGTTAGTTGTAGGCATTTTCCATTTCTTGGATCTAAACAATCCCCATTGAAAACATTTATCCAATTATATAGAAATAAGGATGCAAGCCATATTTTTTATTTTTAATAAAATCGAAAATCATGTTTAATAATTTAGAAAATTAAATCTAGACATGTTACTAACATAACCTGGGAATTACTCATTGATTTTTCACTAATCATCATTACATCATCATTGATGAACCATCCCACATACTCCAAAATAAAAGTACTTCAAATCCATTTTTTGTTATTTTCTAAAAGCAACATTATTTTTGTGTGGGAACTTCCCAAAATACATGTACCAGCTTTTATATTTTTAATAAAAAAGATTCCATAAATTAAGAGAACCAATATGAAAATTACTATCCATAATTATTTATAAAACAATAAGAAAATCTTAATAGATGACCTATAAAAATAATTATAACCAAATAAAAATATTCAATTTCTTCAACTATGTGTATCCTAAAATTTAGTCATAGAACTATTAAATACTCAATAAAAACAACATAAAATTATTCATAGAAAAAAAATGTAAATGGTAATCAATAAACCCACAAAAACCTTCTTAAAGTAAATAGAATTTAGGACCCATGATCTATAGTAAATTCGATTATGCTCATATTTAATTAAATTTTGAATCCTTAAAAATTACAAGGGATGTTTTAAAATAAGTATAAAAAGTAATA
This sequence comes from Viscum album, assembly GCA_963277665.1. Lineage (NCBI taxonomy): Eukaryota > Viridiplantae > Streptophyta > Magnoliopsida > Santalales > Viscaceae > Viscum > Viscum album. The sequence continues at coordinate 280,701,554 of OY728151.1, read as the reverse complement.
ATTGAGGAGGACGTGATTTTTTCTATAGTTTCAACATGTTAGAGTCCCATAATTCCTCTTAGATCAATTAGAAAATAAGATAGGGATGAGGAATGCCAAGGATAGACATAGAGGGAGATCCCGTTGGATGGGAAAACAAAAATCAATAGGAAATGATAATCAGTAGATATAAGGGATGACAAGTGAAATTTATAACCCCCTAAATACAATTAGACAATCCATATAGTACTCGGTTATGTACCATCAGGTAATGGGTGTCACCCTATGGTCTGAGGAACATTTTTTGTGCTTGTTGGGTACATGGTGATAGAAATTAATTTAAACAATTGGGGGTACCACATAGGTAAATCACATGAACTATAAAAACATTTATTAAACCTAAATACTCATTAAAATAGTTTTAAATTCATCCACCAACTGTTGAAATAAATTTTAATTCCTAAAAAAATAAATCATGCCTCAATGGGAACTAAATGTTAAACATACACATACCTTAACTCTCTAAAATATATTCTTTATATTTTAACAATGAATTAATAAAGATAACCTAGAAACAAGTTTTTCACAATCATCAATGACCTATTGAGAAAGTATTTAATTCACTATAGCAGCTATATATAGAATGTTTTAAAGTAATTATAAACTACCTTGATATCTCTATGTATCTAATAAATGGAATATAAAGAATAAAGATTGTTGGAAACCACTTTAAAGGGTGTGTATGTTACGATTATTGTTGAATATTATAGTATTATAAGAGGTTTTATCATGAATTAGTACATTTATAGAATAATTCATGTATATTGGTGAAGGAAGAGCACAAACAAATAAAACATTTTACATGAAACAATAATGGCTATATATAAACATAATTCAAGGCTATGTCATTTTTGACACTGAAATGTTAATATACATAGGAGTATATATAAATTTTTGAAGATATATATAAATAATTTATAGATTATAGTTGATATGTAAAAGTGATGCTATAAAAAGTGTACTAAGAAATATTTTCTCAAATTTCTAAAAGAATAACTGAATTAGTACGTAAGAGAATATTGGGATTTTTTATAGCTATTTAATATTAAATATGATGTCCCAAAACGCATTTAATTTTAAAATGAATGGTTTTTTGATATATAAAAATTAATTTTTTGGATCTAGATGAGGTGAAGTACTTTGAAGGAACATACAATGACATAATCATTCATGTGTAAGAGTAACACTGACTTTCATAATAATTATCTCATGTCTTATAATAATAATTATTCATGTTTCATGAAAAAATTTGTGTCATCGCACAAAAAGCTTTTATAAGGTGATGAATATTGAAAAATTACATACTATATTAAGTTGTTAGTATATTCTAGAGTGTCTATTTGAAATGTTAGTTTGAAAAAAAATAATTTTATCGAAATATTTATGTTCAATACTTCCATCATTCATGATATTACCATTTTGTAACCACTCTGGTTATCATCATGTATAAACTATTTTTTTCCCAAAGTCAAAAGAAACACTACTATGAATTAATTAACCTTCCAATTATTTATTAAAGGATCCAAAAAAGTTGGGGGATTTACTATGAAATAAAAAATACTATATTCCCCATCTAAAGCTTCATTTATACTCTCAATATTAATGAAACATGTTTTAAATCTAACTCAATAAGTTCCCAATAAAAATATTTTATCATGAATTTGATAATGGTCATGTTACCCTAATGTGGTTCCAATGTCATCCAAATTTATACCGTAATAAATATATCAGTACAAACTAGACAAACAATAACCCTGATATAGAATCACCATAATTTTTTTGTATAAACATTATCTAATGACTCACCATACAATGATGGGGACTTGATGTGAGAAACATGATCCAGTCCATGTGTCTTTGATCTAGATGGGAAACATAAGTCAATATATCCATCAAACCATTCCAAACATAAAGAAAAGTGTCTTTAACTCATGTTATGAAGACTATACAATCAACCTATGGGTAATATCACTAGTAGGAACAACATATCCACTCTATTTGAAGGGGTACTTACTATACCATAGTGGGGGATCAGCCCTATATATATGGTGAATTAATATCACTAAATAGAATCACTAGATAAATTCCTCATCTACATAATAATTTTTGGAAAAAACATAATCATCGATACAAACATAACGAAATATGGTTTTTAAATGTGAATTGACTACCAGAAGATAATATGATAAACCTTCAGTCACTAGAGTATAAAAGGGTGAGATAACATAATATGGACATAATTGATTATGACTAGACACAACATGATGCATGTGCCAACTTATACCATAAAATTTGTTACCTGGAATTCAATGTTAATTAGTTGGGTTATTAATATCCTAGTGAAAGGATGCATCTGCAGTTACACCTTTTCTAATCTTTAAAGTTTGATAACTAATCTCAATAACTACTTTACATGGTTTCCCTAAATTCCCAAACTAAACCTACTAAGAAAGAAAACTCTAACTCTACCCCTAAGACTAAATCCACTCTAAATTCATTTTAACGGGAATAAAATGTTCAAAACATATCATTGGTTGGTAGTATAGTTAGTTGGTCACCCAGACCTCACCACTGAAAGGAAAAATGCTGGAGACTACATTGAAGAAGGAATATTCATATTTGGTGTCTTTTAGACAATATCAATAGAAAATAGAATAGAAAACAAATATCATAATATATATCAAATATCAATGAAAAATGTACATAAATAATTATACTATACACGGAATTCATGAATACTACAACAATAATATTATAAAACATCATATAAAATAATCTAGAAGGTTAATATTAAATAGATAATTCCATCATGAACAACTAGCATATGACAGGGAAGGAGAACCTCCATATTATAGGATTTTATAGTAATTAAAACCTAACAAAAATGATCATCAATATGCACTATCAACTATAATTATTTTCTAGATCGTCAAGATCCACTAACTCGACTTGGTCTAGGTTACCTATGGCTACACCAAATCATCCATGATCTACACATACATGACTCATGTGTTCATAAAGGATGTTTATCAGAGATTATAATCATACCTAGTAAGATAACACAAAAACATATGTTAGGGAATAACAATAGGTCATCCCAAAATATAGTTTTGAGGGAAATATATTGATGGATCTAAAAGAAAACAACATATACACTGTTGCACATGACCCTGGTAAAATGAAGAGTCTCTAATAACTTAGCACAACACATTAATGGGTAACATCTAATGATTATCCAGAGATACCGAATATAACTAATATATCATACGGATGAAACTTAAAAGCTAGTATTAGGTTATATTAATAAAGAAACTATACATTCCAAAAATAACAAAATTACCCACAAAATTCACACAATTCATAAACATTCCTATTAAGACCTCTACATCCAATTCTACACTTACCTTCATATTATAGAATTACCATACACTGTATTGTATATCATTCAATCACTAACCATACAATAAGTGAAGAAAAATGTAAGTTCAAACTCATATTAAAACACCAACTTATATAGTAGGAGGACCCACAACCTAGAATTGATATACCTTATGTGGGTAACAAACTCTTCCTATATAATAGGGAACCCACAAATTAATTGAAACAAGGAGGTTACAACCCCATTCTGAAATGGAGGACCAACATCATATGTATAGAAACCTGGTTTCCTAATCATTAGGGGTTTTTCAAACTCCAACATACCTATATGGGTTTCTCACCCTTTCTTAAGTACATATCTTGGGGAGTTACCAACCCCATAGTAAAACCAAATTACTCATATCACACACCAAATTATTCTCCATAAATCTATGAAACACTATATATCCATGATTTATTGAATATAAGTTGATCTATCTAAGTAACATACACCATAAAACAATATATGGAATAATTGTCAAAATAAACTACTCTTATGTCTAGTTTTGACACATGGGTGGGAAAATATGTGAAATTCTAAAATATATCCTGCCTAGAACATGTACATTTTGGATACATTGTACTCGAACCTCGACCATAAGAAAATCGGGTACCATCAACACTCAATATATGCATATTTGGAAACCATGAACATTTCATAAGGTGTACACATATTGTGGGACCTAAAAAACATTTGATTTATACTAGAAATTCGCCTCAATACACACCTAATCTATATAGATTGATACACATGATATGTAACCCATAGTCTCATGGTGTGTTATATTTATAACTGAGTAAAAATATTATCCACCATGGAATTTAACATTCATGGTTTCTGGACTAGGGAATATGAAAAATGTATTTTATAACGTTAAAAATGACCCATATTATCCACTGGAATGAGTTTCTATATTATTCTATTGGGACTTCTTAATGACATACTTTTATTTAATGTAATTTTTTCAAAAATATGATGATTATTAATAATATATTCAAGGATATATAACATGATATAATGATGATGATATAACTATTTCAGAAAAAGGGAATATGAATGGTCGAATGAAGATTTGATGTGATAAAGAAATGAACAATCCATCAAAGGTTTATGAAGCTTATTTTTATTGAAAATAGTGTGAGGATACCCTGGATGTGGTTTTTACTTGTTTGATATGTAGTTTCCTAGTCGGGATTCGAGTATCACTGAGAGGGGGTGGGTGAATTAGTGATATATTTTCTTTTTATGTTTCCTTAGTTTTTAAACATCCTTTTCCTACTTTTAAATATAACTTTCCCTTCTGATCAAAAATAGAACACACATCCACATGAACACAATAATTTACATGGTTCACTACTCAACAAGAGAATCTATTTCTTTGGTATGGTATGTAAATAAATCAATACACAACAATCAACAATAAAATAATTCTTTGTTGTGCAATACAATGAGTAGGATATAACCTTACACTTTTGTATCACTTATGAAAATAATCCAACATTGTGTGTGCTCTACCTTAGAAAAAATAGGGTAATTCATTATTTTAGTGTTTCTTGACGAAAAAATTGATCTCTCAATAAAATTATTCACTTTCATACCAAGAAGCTGGTAACAAACTCTTGGTCATTGTAATGATACACAGTCTGATACCTCAGTCTCCAACTGATTCTATATGGAAGATCTATTCACTTAGACTAGGTATTTAAAAGTTCCTTTCACAAATCACCCTCACGAATCTCCCTTCACTAATAACACTATCAAATGGTAATATGAGATAGGGGAAAACACTTACCTCAACCTTGATGAGATAGAGGCTAGACTCCCATTGTCAACATCAATTTAGAAAAAATTTCCTATTGTAATGTTTTTGTGAATATATCAGCAACTTGTTCTTATGTATGAATATACATATGCTTTAATTCATTATTCTCCACATTATCTCTCATGATGTGGTATTATTTTTCGATATTTTTTGAATGGGAATGTTTTATTGGATTCCTTAATTTATTTCACATTGAATTTCACATCCCAAGAGCTAGGGTAACTTTACATCAATATGTTTGTCTTCCAATTGGGGATTCATCCATTTATGTTTGGTAGTAGCTTGAGTAAAAACAACATACTCAGATTCATCCATGCTATGAGTTACTAAAATCTATTTCTTTATATTCCAACTGTTACAACATTTTCCCCAAATGAAATTACACTAGATGTGGATCTTCTATGATTAAAATTTCCTTCCCAATATACATAAAAATACCCAAACAGGTCAATACACTCTCAGTTGTCATACATTATTCCAAAATATTTAGCGCCTTTGTTGTGACTAATTTTTTTCCCGCATTCAAATGTTTTTAATTTTGAGTATTCTTAAATCTCGCACATAAGTTAATAGAATAAACAATGACATGTTTGAGCTAGTCAAATAAAGTGTGCTTCATATTAGCTTTCAAAACAGTTTCTAATCAACTTGTTTCCCTTCACCATCTTTGGAAATTTTGGTTCCTACTAAATTTTTTGTAGAAAGTAGTTTGGAATATTCCTTAAAAAACATATGAAGAATTTTCATAGCATCATTTTATTTAGAAATAAGAATGTGCATATTTTTTTTGAAATATTTAATACCGAAGAATGTATTTCATTACTCCCAGTATGGATATATCAATCAAATTTTTCACCTCTTCAGTAGAACATTCCCATGATCTTTCATTATTTTCAGTAATGAAAATGTCATCAAAATAAACAATTATAATGAGGGAAAACTTATGACCTTATTTTATGTAATGTTTTCTCTCGACTATTCCTTTTATAAAATTCAAATTATGTATGAATGTATACAATTTGGAGTACCAAGCCCTTAGATCTTATTTTATTCCATACAATGATTTCTTCATCTAACACACGTGACTTTCATCTTTCCCAACAACAAAGCGACATGGTTGTTCAATGTTAATTTCCCAACAATATCGCCAATTAGATATCCCAATTTCATATCCATTTGAAATATTTCTATCTTCATTATGCATCATTATAATGAAATATCTATATTGTTTCTAAAATGTAACTTGAAAAAATGTAACTTCAAAATTAACACATTCAATTTATGAGTAAACATTTTATTCTAATCATTCTTTATTCTTTATCACTTAACCTTCTTTATTAATCCTATTTGGAAAAACACATTTTGTAAAAATAACATTTTTGTTATCTTTCATGGGTATGAGCTCCCAATTATCATTCTTTTCTATCTAATAAATCACTTTATTCGTAGCCTAAACCCTTTATGAAGGCTCAGAATCTTCTTTTACATCATTTGGCATGACTTTTGAGTACAAGTAATTGTGTGTAACACATATTTAGGTTCTACATGTTTTAACCTTATAATGTTTAATACCAATAATGATCTGAGCCTCAACGTTCTTCCTCATCCTATGATTTTCTATTGGATTTTCACCATGATATATTGAAATAAATCAGTCTGATTATTCTTCTTGAGGGGCATTCCACTTTTGGCAGCATTATCATAATTGTTAACAATACATTCCTTATGCCCAAAACTTTTACATCGACATAATACTTGCTTTCATTCTAAACATTAACAATAAAATTTTAATTAATATGATGAAAATTTATTCCTATTTATTTGAGGAAAATATATATCCTCATCCTTCTTGATCATAGATAGGAAAAATTCCATCATCACCACTTTGGTAAAACATTAAAAGGTTTAAACGTTTCTTTTTTTATGACAAGTGGACTCCCAAAAAATATAAAGAGTCTCAAACATGGTGTTTTTTCATAACACAACTCATATATTTTCATATATGAACATGGCCAATAGAAATAGAGGGTTTGAATATAAAAATCAATACTCATGGCTTGTATACAACAGCAATGAGAAACACCATGTTCGAGTAACATAGTTCTCCCCATCTCTTTTAGACTTCTATTATTTCTTTTAGAAACCACAGTTTCTTGAGGTGTGTATGGTAAACTGAAATCATTCCAAATTCTATGATTCTCAAAATTATTTTCAAAATAATCAATATTATACTCACCGCCATTACATGTTCTCAAATTCATCACAGAATAATCACATTCCTTCTTTATATTCCTTTTGGAAATCTTAAATATTTTTAGACAACCTAATTTTTTATCTCATGTAAATAACTCATTCAATGAGATTAAATTCATAAATGAATATAATAAAGTAATTATATCAATTTTTTATGGTTTTATGATAGGCCTACATATATAAAAATTAATAAGTTCTAGAGGTTGTTTTTAAAAAATATAAACATTCTTTTGCACCGAATGTATAATATTCTATATTTGAAAAATAGCACAACCATAATATCTACTTCTCAACATATCATGAATATCTATAAAACTATCTATTTTTGATAACTTCTTCATGTTTATCTGAAACATGTATTCCAACCTTTTATTCCATGACTATTTTATACCCTATACCTGTGTAACAGGTTTTTTGTATTTCCCCATATTAGAACAAGTTATCTTTTGAATTTTGGCCTCTTGTAACTGTATTTCCATATTCATTACTTTTCACAACAAACCCATCTATTTGAAAGATTTAATTTTTACCCCTATCACAATGTTGGGAATCACTCACTAGGTTTTCATTCAGTCCATAAAGATATAATGTTTTCTCGGATTTTATCTTTTCATCCCAAATGATGGATGATCCAACACATTTGATTCCCAAAGATTCTTCATTACCAAATGTCAATGTTCCTTCATTGAATTATTTAAAATTCTTCAAAAAAAGCTTGTATCCTATAATATGATAAGATCAACCACTGTTAGTAATTGAAGGTCATTATACTTTTATATATTTCAAAGAGGTTTCAACCACAAGAGCCCTTTCTTCTTCCTTTTCAATCTTCACTTCAAACCTTTGATTGTTGTAAAGAATCTTTTGGTGTACTGGTAACACAAAAAGACAATCCTTTTCAAGATTTATTGATTGTTTACATATTTTACAGATAATATCTAGTGGTTCGAACCTATTCTCAATTTTTACACCACCTTTCTCAGATTTCTTCTAAATTTACTAATCAGATTTCATATATTGACATGATTGAACCCCCAAAAACCATTACATCCATTAGATGCGGAATATTATTACTATAGTTGATTGAACCAAAACAGTTTAACATTTTGTTCTAATCCACCATAGTTCTAGCATTAACCATCGAATAAATATTTCCCTCTAAAATGTCCATACTGGATGGCATTGTGAACATGGTTCTCAGAAAACCATCTTAATAATTTTTTTTTGACCATAATCCTTTCTAATTTCAAATGTAACATTCTTTATCAAATAAAATTTCCTTCAAAAAATATCAAAACAAGAAATATGAGATGTTTTTCACTAATTAGTATATTTGGAAACTTCTAATTTTCCAACATTGTTAACTTTCTCTATATACATAAATTTCCATTCATTATTCTTCTAAAAACCTATTACAATATTCGTATCAACCATTAAATTTAAATTTTGTTGACAATTAATGGAATCATTCTTACTAGAGCATTCTGAAAATTCTGATATTGAGTTTCTAAAACATATATTTAATTGTTAAGCATTATAAATTCTTTTTCGGAAAAGTTATAACTCTTCTTCTTTTTTTTGTTCTACTTTACTTCCTAATGTTCGTAAAATTTTATTTCATTGTCATGATAATTCTCCAAATCATAAATTGCTTTTACAAGTATTACATAATAATGAGGAAAACATTCAGGACTATTTAACATGGAATTATCATTTTTCAACTTCTTATTTTCCTTCTCATGTATTCTAATCTTTCGCATACATTATTTCAACACTTAATTCATATGAGATTAAAGTTGAGCTTCTTCTTCTTCCAAACTAATGATTTTGAAATCTTCATTATTTACTATTTCAATAATGTTATAGTCTCTAGATTTCCCAAAAAATGATTTTTTTATTGGACTTCACTATCTTCTTCTTCATCATTAGACAATGGGATACCAATTTTGGATTTGAATAATTTTTTATCTTCCCACATGGAAATATCTTTTATGACCTTATTTATTCCACAACCTTGTTGTTAATATTTCATCTTTTTCACTATCTTATTCAATATTAAATTGAGGGAAATTTGGTCCAAAGTACCAAATGACTCCAATTAAAAATACTTTAAGAAAAGTCATCCTTAGTATTTTATTGTTCCTATTATCACATTTTTAAAAAACATGGCTAAAATTTCATCAAAAATAATTACATACATCATTCTGAGTGATAGAGTTAGAAATATAATCTTCTTCATGGTACCTTCTAGACATCTGTTTCGTATCAGCTCTGAAAGACATTTATCTATAAGCTTTTGTTTTCCTCTTTATAGTCTTCCCCATTTTTATTTCATAAGGGATGAGAGTGTTTTAGAAATTATCTAGAGATAATTTTTTTGGGTACATAAATTTTAATGATGAAATATTAGCATCAAACATTTCAGGAAGAATTATTATGATTTTTTAAACAAATATAGAATCCTCCAACTATTCACTACTAAATATATTTGTGTTGAAAATGTGATTTACCCAAATAATGATTTCCCAATAAATTAAGGCTCAATAATTTTAAAATCATCACAATTCACTATTTACATTTGATTTTTTCACTTATTCACTTTTATATTTTCTTCATTAAATTTTATATCTTTTCCCAGATACCTTATACATTAGAACTACCCTTCACACTTAAAAACTAAATATCATAAAGTGATTAGAGTAATAGATTTTTATCTCTTATATAATTCTAAGGATTCTTTTTTGTCGACATGTTAAATAGTAACCTTATCATCAATACATGGAAATCCATATGTTGTAGCCTCACGAACAGCATACCTAATTGACATAAGATAATGCATTATTATGTATTTCCAAATATGATAATTTATTAAATAAAAAAATCAGAATCTCATTAATATTCACACAATTTAGATTCTCCTCCACAACTTCTCTTCAAATAATTTGGGAAGAATGAATGAAATAAACCTATTACTTTGATACCAAATGTAGTTTCACAATAATGATTTGAATATCACTAAGAAGGGGAGCGGTGAATTAGTTATGTATTTATATTTTATTTTTCATTACATTCGATACAACCTTATCATCGTAATACATTATTCATTCCAAACTATTAATATCTCAAACACACATCCAAAGGAAGACAAGAATTTACACATTTTACTACTAAATAAGAGTTTCTACTTCCTTGGTAGAGTTTGTAAATAATCCAATACCACATAATCTACTAGAAAATAACCATCTGGTGAAAAATACCATGACTTGGATATGCATGTACACTCATGTATCACTTATGAAAATAATCCAATAGTTTGTGTGCCCCCACTTATCATAAATAGTGTAATGTATTGTTTAAATGATTCATGATGAACAATCACAAATTTGATCTCTCAAAAAAATTATTCACTTTCCAACCCATAAGCTATTAAAAACCTTCTTGACATTGACATGATACATAGTTTAATACCTTAGTCTATATTTTATTCAATATGGAAGCTCTGTTCACTTGAACTTGGTATTCAAAACTACTTTTCGTGAAGCTACCTCATGATTCTTCCTTCAAAAAGATCAAAATGTTCACGAAGCAACCTTCCTTTTCATAACTAACTCTCTCCACGAAGCTCATTGAGTCAACATGAAATAACACATCTTCACAAATAATGCATTACATAATAATAATTAGAATCATTTAAGATATTATAATTATTTTTTTAATGTTCAATATCTCATATTAAACTCTCTTTGTGTAGCTCTTATTCTTTCACGAAATCAAATCAATTTCATATTCTTTTTATTTTTTTATTAAATTGAAGTGGGGTCACCATATATTTATATTAATTCCTGTTAAAAATGATCTAATAAATCAAGTATATTTTTTGAGACACACAAAAATATCTTTGTGGGTCTTCACCATTCACAATGATCCTTTTAAATTTGATGTTGTCATAGAGCTCCCTGCCAAACCAACATACCCTTATAATGCTCTATTTCTCATAATCATGAACATCACCATAAGAATCATCATGTATTCATGAAACACCCTTTGAAAATCCCATCTTCCTGATAACCATTTGTTTTCTATATCAATAATGTTTCAATGCCATAAAATAACATTTCATGATCCTCCACTTCTCTAAGTCTCCTAATTGCAATGATCAATGTCATCTTTCACTCATCCATCATAAAAAACACTTATCAAATCCCATATTCGTAAAACTAATGAATTTTCCAGTTTTTCATATGTATTTCAAGAGAATCCTTGTTTTGAAATGGTATCCAAACTCCAAATTTTGAGCCCAAAAATTTGGAAAACACTAGGATACTACACCACCTTTCAATCTGCTTCAGAAAAAATCAACCATATTCATTCCTAGTCATCCACCAACATATTTCAGTCCAATCACATTAGAAACTATTTATATACTACTTTATTCTTCTTTACTTCACAATACAAGCCTCACAAGTTCTACAAATAACTTTTGATATCTTTGAAATATAGAAGTTTAACAAAAAATCATATTTTCTAATAAATGTATACCATTACTTATGAATTAAAATGAACCTTTTAAGAATTGTGAACCTAATTTCGTGAGTATGAAGAACAGTCTAATCATCATCTTATACAATGTGAGGTGATTTAATTTATTCTCAAAAATAATTTACATCAAAAGATAACACCTAAAAAATACATATTTTTACATCAAGAAACCTCTCCATCCAACTTGGTCCCAATTTGTTTTGGGAAAGAGTAATTTAAATTAATTATAGATGTGAAATGCATGATATAATTCTTTATATTCTGAATGTATGACTTTGATTTCTAGTTTCGAATACAATCATTTAACCATTGAATTAATTTTCTATTTATAAAGACATATATTTATTCTAAGTAATAATTAATTTATGACATTGATGATGATCTTAAGTCATCAAAGAATAATATTTTATGCTAATTTATGATGATGATTTTGATATATATATATTTATTATAATACCTCTCTAATGATCATAATAAGTCTATACATATGATATTTTATAATAAAGCTTTTGGAAAAAAAATTTGGATTCTTAAATTTATATTTTGATGACGTAAAATGTGAAAATTTTATATTCTTCAGGTGTTATTTAACTCATAGTTTAGACATCATGATGAAAAAATGATCATAATACCATCTAAAATCCAACATGATAATCCAAACATAAATGAAGTTGGTGATAAGGGATTTGAACACTGTAGATTATGATTCCACATCACAAGTCCTTTTTTGATATATCAATTGAATTGAATGCTATAAAATTTGTAGGAGTTTAAAATTAAGAAGAAGAACATGTTAATTCAAACATGACATGAATAAAATAAGTTTGGCTGTTAGCTAAATTAACAAGATGTGTATTAAGGACTTGTTATGAACCATAATGAGTCAATGATACTTATATAACCATTTTGGATATAATATTCATGTTATATTCTATGAATAAATTTAATATAATGTAAAGACATTCTCTATTTGTGAATTATGAATGCATGAGATGACACCCTATTTCATTGAGGGAGGAAAATTGAGGCCAATCACTAACTGTTTTTATTAAAAATGGAGTAATAATATCATCATTTTATGTTCTTTTAGAGGCTATTATAATTACCAAAGATCAATATTTATAAGGATTTATTTGAGTCTTTTATGATCAATTATAAGTAGTTGATTATAGTAGACAATAATAATTTAATTTCATACCCATTCTCAAATTCCTTTTGATAATAACAAGGATACTATGTGTATTTGGTACAAACCATGATACACTAGGGAAGTAGTCTTCCATAAATAAGGTGAAACACATTAAAAAAATTCTACATCCTTTATATTTTTCATCACTCAGAATCGAAAGGGAGATTTTTTAAAATGTTGGAGAGTGTTCGATGATTTTTCTAGTTATATATACAAATTCAATACCCACTCAATGTGTACCCCTCCTTAAGTGAACAAATAATTTTCTTCGTATTCTTGGTTTAATGTCTTGTTTATTTAAAGAATCTAATATGTAACATCATAATTATATAAATAGTAATGTAATTATAACATTTTATAGAAATGGGTTTCATTCATGGAATGAATGGACTGTAGCCTATATTCATTCTTTATTGATTTATATTCTCTATTATGTTTAATATGGTCTCACTATACTAGATCAATCCTCATTATGGACACTAACTGAAACAATAAACACTAAAAATTATTAGAAGAAATTGAATTATTTATATTATTCATTATTTGAAAATGTAATAATAAAATTTATGTGATATATATGTACTAATTATATTTGAATGAATATTCAAAGAATTTATGAATTTAAAAATTTTAAAACAAAATTGAAAACTGGTTATAAATATTTGAAAGATGTTATAATGTAGGAGGATGAAACCGATGATGAATTTTTTACCAGTGTAAATATAATTTTCATCAATATTAAATGGTATAATGAAAATCCTCAACACATTATTGTTCTGAAAAAACTAATTGGGTTCCAACTAGATAAATATTATATGATAATATATACCCTATAATATTGATATATTGATGACTTCTATATTGATGAAATGCAAATTATTCTCTTTAATTTTAAAATGAGAAGAGGAAATTAACTTAATATTGAAATTTAGAGGGAAATGGTTTTTATAATAAAATAATATATATATATATATATTGCATAATAAGGACTATGTTGATTATTGGGAAAATATATAATATTATATAGAAACCCTTTATATCATCTTATGAAATTTCATAAGATGAAGAGGTAAGTACATTGGTAATATTCATTTCTAATTCATTAATTGTGGAATGTTTGGCCATTTTTTCTAACTATGTTTTGAAATTTGTAATAGAAAATTAAAATTAGGAAATATTTATTAAAAATACCACTAATTATCCTTTATATTCTCAATCAAAATGATACAACAATATTTCACAAAGTTCCATTATAAGGAACATTCAGTTAGTCAATTAAGGTGTGTCTAAAAGTGAAGAAAGTGGTGATATAGAAGTTCATAAAGTTATCTCTCAATTATATCACATTGAACTAGAGAATGAACAGGTGAACCTAAAAAAATAAGAGTCTAAATAAAATTTTGATTATTCACCTGATGATGTAAATTGTTTTTGATAATATACCATGAGAATGGAGATCAATATATGATTAAAACAAATTAGATGGTTGACAGAAGGGAACAATAGGATTAAAAAAAGATCAAAGAGGAAAAAAATCTTCTTGAAGGAAAAGATAACATTCTAAAAGAAATGAAGATTATGATGATTGATATTGAATAAAGGAATCATTCATTGAAGAAATAAATTCAACCATCATCATGGGGGACCAAGAAATTGATACACACAATAGGTCAACTGTTGAAACAAAGAATAATGATGTGAAAAATAAATGAAATGTGAATGAGGATTATAGAGAAGAATTAGAATATTCTATGATACATAATGTATGTAGGTAAACAATACACGATTTAAGATATGACATGTGGAATCCGAACAATTATATATTTTATTATGGAACTATATATACTGAAAACACTAAATAATGGTTTTAATTTTGGGATTCCAGGTGTACTGAGGAGAACATCAAATGTTCTCAAATAAAAAACAAAATAAATTATAAAATTTGAGTTTATTAGTCATCAATATTCAAGGAATAACTATATAAAACTTCACTGAGAGTTCTACTCATTCATTAGAAGAAAATTTGAAAAATAAAAAAATCATTCAAAAATTTAATTTCTACTAAAACAATATATTTCATGGTCACTTACGTTGCTATAGAATTTTTATCCTTAATGATTTAAACTATAAGATTAAAATGTTATTTTCATGGACTTATATGAGAGACGGAATAAATTTGTAGTTCATAAGGTCATGAAATAGCTAATCAAAGGAAAAAATTAAAAAATAGGGCAAAATTTGATAATGTTTTCAATTCCTGAATAATGTTTTTGGATGACGTGATGAAGATAATAAAAATTAATATTTATGTATTGATTTTATACCTTATCATCTAATTATATTTCATATATTCATTAATAAATATAATCAATATTTGTTTGGGAATTAATATAACGTGGTTGAAGTTTAATTTATTGATTAAAATTTAAAAAAAATCAGATCATGGAGAGTTAGTGTTAATCTCACATGGTAGGAGATATAAATAATCCTTTACATATTGGGAAATATAAAGGTGGATATGTGACATTTTTTAATTAGAGTTCTCTAGAGACTAGAGGATGATGTTTTTATTTCAAAACCTTGTGATGAAAATACGAAAAAGACAATGAATGAAACCAAATACGAAGATTATTCATTTTCTGAAAAAATATATGTCGAATTGATGTTCAAAGGTAAAAATAAAAGGTATAGAATAAATGTTAATGCTAAGACTATTATTTGGAATCTCAATAAAGTTTTTTCAGACAAGAAGTAAGATAATAGAAATTTTCCATATGGGTATATTTTGAATATTTGATCCTTCGAAAACTGATGATGATATTAAACAGAAGTTGTAGATTTATTTTAGGAACAATATATTTGTAATGACTAAAAATAATGATATTTGGGAAATTTATCCATAAACAATTTAATGAAATGTGAATAGAGGAAAATGGGTTTAAAAAAATCTTCATGATATTGATAGGGGATATAAAAACCCAGACAAATATATGTTGGATACATATAAATTAAAGTGGCATTAATTGATTTGAAATTTTACTTAATTGAAGAAATTGTTTTCATTAGAATATTCCAATCCATAATTAAAATCCATACATGGCTAATTAGATTAATAATGAAAAAAATTTAATTTACCTTATATTAAATCCCCAAATAACTAAATTCTAAAAACAAATTCCATGGGATTTATAAAATTTTGGGGGTGGGTTTTTGTTAAACAAAAACCCTATAATATTTAAAATGGAGACCGAACATGATTCATGATACAAGATGAGAAAAAGTCCAAATTTATATCCAAATAATAACCAATTTAATAAAATAAGATAAAAAATATAATTATATAATACTACGATAAATAAAATTTTAGGAAGACAATATTTAATGTATAAATTACAATACACCATGGTAGAACCACACTAAACTCTAAGACATGACGGCTGTGCTGATCTCCATATCTTAACATCCAAGACCATAACCCCATGATCTTCCACCGGTAAAATATGATATATTCCTCTTACCCATATCATGATAAATAAAATCTATATACCAACCATTGTTGACAAGAAATGAGGGAGTATACCTCCTACTAGAAAAAACGTGGATACTTCCCCCATATTCCAAAAAATATGTAATAGGTCATATTGGTATTTAATGAAAATAATAGATTGGATGATGTATGGTAATTAGAGAGAAATATATATATATTCAAAATGTAGTGGAAATAAATTCACAAAAACAAACCCATGACATGTATACAGAAAACAAATATATTATACTAACCAATGAAACAACTTATCGAAGGCCACACTTGATAAATTAAACTATCGAGTGGTATTCATCCCTCTAGAACCAATGAATCGAAATTCAATATAATCCAACCCACCACAAATTTTTCATTGTAAACATGACTAATCCACATGTCCCTTTCTATATGAATATGAATATAGACTCGCCATGTCCATTATAAATTCTCATATTCAATTGAATTAATAGGAAAACAAGATTAATGTAGTCATTTAATCAAAAAAATGAGGGAATCATTAAAAATTTATATTTTAAATAAATCCAAGAAAAAAGTGTCTTACAATAGAGATTTTATAGGGTTATTTTAAGGAAAATAAAAATAATATTTTTTAGGAACCATCAAGCCAATGTATTAGTAAAGATAATGGAAATGGAGGAAAACCTACCTACCAGTGATGTGATTGAAATAAAAAAAAATTCATGATCTTAATGATTCTTGATTCAAAATCCATCCATTCAATGAATCGAAAAAATTATTTATCAAAAAAATTCTCTCAAATATATTTGATTAATTTTATCCATGATTAATGTCCCTCCTTATAAAAATTAGTATATTCGAGGAGAAAAATGATAAATAAGGCTCTTATATTAAATTTTCATGATCCAATACTCTCTATTTCAATCAAATTTATCAAATAAGGGAAGAATATTAGTGAAATATCCAAGAAGAGATCTGAAATTAAATATCCTTGGTTAGAGGATATAAAATGAGGCCTTTATGGGACTTTTTCTCAAAAAGGATGTATTTATATTTCATTAATATTGTTTAATGGTTGGGACACACAATTTCCCAAATCAGAATATATCATGAATAATCATCTCAATCAAATTTTAAATTGACACAATTATTGAAAGGTTTTTTCAAAAAAATGGAATCCATTATCATTCTTCAAAGACCCCTATATAGCACTCACATGATTACCTCAGTAATATTCACAATTATCCATAACATTATCAAAGTATGTGACAACCATGATCATATATAGAAAAATCATAAAACACTTACAAGGATAACTAGGTATTTTTTATGTTTCTACTAATCATCATAAAATAATATTTCTTCTTATACATCTCTAAAACACCTTAAAAATAACCAAAACCATCATGTGGACTAACCCCAACATTCTATAAGAAAAAAATAAATAATAAAATTTAAAAAATAATAAAAACTATTGGTTTCACACCATATAAGCAAATGTAATTTTCAAAAATATTTCAAATTTATGTTACGTCAACTATTCTAAATAGAAGTATTTATGAGGATGTTTACATACAATATCATGAATGGTTTGTTTAGATTTATATGGAAATAAGGTATGTTAGATAATGAAAATACCAATCGTTTGAATCCGGATTTTTGAGATTTGTATTTTAAACTGATGAGATTATAAAAATTATAATGTTTCAGATAGGTATGGATTATAAAAATATATATGTGAAAAATAAAAACACCACATCACACCCTTAATTTTAAATATTGATGATATGATATTTTATAATAATGATGAAATTTTATATGAATAATTTTCATGGAACATTAAAGGAAGAGTTAAAATATAAATCATTGGAGAAATGAGATTATTCACAAGAAATTTTTTTTCAAGAATTTGGTAATAATTTTATTTCAAAATAAAAATATATAAACGATCTCTTGAAACAACTTCGCGTGCAGAAATAGTTATGTGTTTCCACATCAATTGAGGTGGGTATATTTCTAACCAATAATAGTAAAGGAAAAATTGTTAATGAGTTGTTTTTTAGAAGTATGTTTGGATGTATTATGTACATGATAACCTAAATACATGAAATTTTATATGTATTTGATACTTTTTCACAATTTTAATAAATTTCAATAGAATCAAAACTTCTTAAAGTAAAAATGACAATGAGATACATATAAAACACCATAAATTTTGTGATGATATATAAGGTGACAGGTGAGTGAAGACTATTGGGATTTTATAATGCTAAATAGGTTGGGGTAGTTGATAATAGAAAACCCACATCTATAGTAGTATTTTTATGTAGAAGAATAAATTTTTCTTTTAATTTAATAAATAATAAATTAGTGATACAAATCTATTCAGAGATGGAATATGTTACTATTTCACAAGCAACAACACTAATGACATGGATAGGGAAATAGTTGAATGGATTTGGGGTTCAAAAAAATTATCCACTAATAAAGGTGTTTTAGAAAAATTTACCCTAAACCTTTGAAAAAATCATATGAAACACTGAAGTTTAAATCACATCATGATAATGTACCTTTATTTGAAATAGAAGGATCAATTGGGTCTTCTGAATGAAAATTTTGTCCCCACTAATGAATATATTATTTACATTTTTATCAATTCATTCATAACATGATAGTTCTAGTATCCAATACTGTAAATAAAAGTGAAAACAAACCCTATCATTGATTTATGTTTAGTCTGTATTCATTTTTATTAAAATCTAGGAGTAGATAGTATCTATATGGGAAGAAATTTGTTTCTCAAATATGTGATTTTTTTAATTATATGAGGAGTGTTAGAGGATAAAAATTCATTCAAAAAGAATATTTCTTTCATTTATTTGGGAAAAAATATTTATAGCTGTAGATAACACAACCTTATTAGCCTAGATTTAGGGTTCACATTTGTACATTGGAACAAGATACAAGAAATCACATCCAAAAGGACTTAATAGTCCAGTAGTCCTAGAAAACTGGTCACATAAATGAATATAAAATTATAATTGGAATCATAAAATATAACATAGATAGAGTAAATATTTTTATTTCTTTCATTTTATCATAAATCCCATCATCATATCCTGGGAAGTGGAAACAAAAATAAGGTTGATATTCAAATCACAATAAGGGTTAGGTATAACAGAAGCTATCATGGGTAAATAATGAATAATCAATATGAAAAGTAAATAATTGAAACTCAATCCATTTAATCAATAAAATTATTTTGAAATGAATCCGTAGATAAAATAAATGTAGTAATATCATGGATATAATTATTATTAACTGAATTCCTATTGAATGAAATGTATATTGTTGTACATCATGATCTCAAACATCATGATATATATACCATCATGAGATTTCACCAAGAGTGATTAATTTATGGGTTTATATAAACAGAAACAAATTTAATTTATCTATCATGATGATTTATCTCATGATATAATCAATGAATTGAGTGGATATATATAAACTAACCCCACTCATCACATGATGTCCAATTTTTCCCTCATATATAGACTATCGAATTAAATTTTATAAAAAATATTCCTTATAAAAAACTGTTTTTATTGAGAATATTTATTTGTCTTGATATTCACTAGTTAGTGAAATAATGTTCATAATAAATATCTATTTACCGAAAATGAATAAAACTTAGTCAATTAAAATATCCATTATGAAATGAATGTGCAAATTTAAGAGAAATCTAATGTACAATGATCACATTGAAGTTAATAATTGAATAGAAATTTAACTACTTCAAATATAATCATAAATGTGAATATCAATACTTTCCATGGCCATGATGATCGTAATCCATCCAGACAATGAGTATAGATGGTATCATTAAAAAAATCCCCAGTGGGGATTTTGGTAAAATAAAATGTGTTTTCTCAATGATAAACAAAATTACCATAAAAATATCATTAAAAAATTTATTTACAAATACCCTTTCCCAATTTAAATAAAATTCTAAAATCCAAAACATTCCACAATATTAGAAAAATAATTTTCATGTAAAATAATAAATGTAACTAGTAAATATTAAATGAAAAGATTAGTGATTATAATGAGAAAATTATATTAATGATAAGTACCTTAAAACAATGTTTCCTTTAAAAAAAATCAAAATGCCTATTTTTCAAAAAATTAAAAAATATTGCTTTTAAAAAATTTGTAAAAACATAAAACAGGGTTTAAATTTTCATTAATAAAATGTTGTAGAATTTAAAATATTCTTTAATTTAATATTTTAGAATATAATACAAAAATATAGTATATAATGTGATGTTACTCTCAATTCAAGTGCATCCAAAATTGATAAAGTATGTAGTCAAGATTTGATAACGTAGAGCTACACCATCAATATTAAAAATAAATATGTTTTAAACTTTTTATTACCTTTTCTTCCAAGGTTACCCACATTTACCATTTTATTTTTCACCATGTAAAATAGGTTTATAACCTAGGATATTTATCCTTTATTCTGAAAATAAAATGTTCTTTATTAAATAATTTTGAGACAATAAATCATTAAATTAAATGAAAATTATAAAATACTAATTAAATGTGTATGGAAAATTAATTTTAACACTAGCACATTTAACTCACCAAAACCCCATTTTACCCAAATTTGTTGTAATTGATATTATAATTTTTTTTGTTCGTTATGAATAAAAATTAATTTCAGCTTATTATGTAATATTAATTATTTTGATTCCAAATAACTAATCATTTTCATAAAATTTTACTCAATGATGTGGAAATTTTCAATTTTAATATAAACTCACAAAACATGCATAAAATATTTTTTCAAGAATTTCATTTTTAATAATAGGATGATATTTAATTAATTAAAAGATTAGTGATATAAAATAATAAAATATAAAATCATATAGATCGATATATATTCATTAATTTTAATTTATATCTTTCACTATTAGTGGTTATTTTAAATCATCAAAATGTTTAAATAGCATGCACATAAGAATTTTTTTATTGAAATGTGGTTTTAAGCCTAAAAATATGCATATATATGAATCAAGTGTAATCATGATTATAATTTAACTAAAAATATTAATTATAATTGAATAATTGTAATTTTCAATTTAAATAATATTTAGAAATTAAAGATAAATAATTTACTGAAATGAAATGAATGTTTTATGAAAAGTTATATAATCAATATTAACTAAAAAGAACACTATTTAGAAAAATCCAAAATTTTACCCAGTGATAATTTTTACATTCTGATTTCAAAATTAAATTTCATTTTTATAGAAAAATTTTAAAAAATAAAATAAAATTTTTATATTGCTTTCTAAGAGAAATAAAAAAAGGTGGAAAATAATTTTTTTGCAGTATGTAATGACTTTACTAAATACTAAGTCCTAACATACCAATAAATGTTATATTTCTAACAAATTTATAAAAAATTCTAATATGTTGATATTCCTATTTATACATCTAATTTTAATAGTTTGGTCATAAGAGTCATTTTAAATTGTAATTTTTGGGTTTTTTGGTTTGATGTTTCATGTTATATATGTTATAAAACATAGTATTCACATTAAAAATAGTTTATTTAAGAATAGGGTTGAGATGATTTATTCATAAGCACATAGTTAATGATTGCGAGTGTCTCTATTTTATTATATAAATAGATATATCACATAAACATAGAGACAATTGATTCAATATTTAGCTTCCACAATATGTTTGAGATCATGTCAAAAATTTTCCTCTCTTGGGTCTTATTGTCCTAAAGTGGGAGAATAGTATTTGGTATTTTCATACAATATAGGGGTAATTGGGAATTCATTATTTCTAGTGATTTATTATTTATCAATAAATCATCAGTTTGATTACTTTTTAATTGATCTACAAAGTGATATAAAATGTTATAATGGAGATGAAATATGTTTAATTAATAAGTGACATATGCTGGAAAAATAATGGGTTGATGTGTTGAAACAATGAATAAAAAATCCATGGTGTTTGGAGATTTATCTTTACAAATACTTGTGTGATAATACATTTGATGATGTATTGAAGTTTTTGAGCCTAGATGGAGCCATTTTGAACAAGAACAGAAGTCATAGGTGTGATTATAAGTCATTACATTCTGAATATATAAAATTCTGTTACGATGTCAAACAAAAGTCCTTCAAAATTTTATGTATTTTCTAAAAGTAAATCATAATAGTAATAAATTTTATTTTTCATCATAATTATTTTATGTGGATTCGAATACTTTAGATCTTATTATTTTGTACTTATTAAAAGACTTCGAGCAAACTATATGAATTTTGAGTAAGTCTTCAAGAATGACATTAATAATTTTACACTTAGTAAATATTTCTGAGATCCTATAGGTAAAAATTCAATATTCACATAATTATATTATGAATAAATACAATGATATTAAATATTAGGATGTGTGTGTGGTGTTATAAATGGATATAACATCACGATCAAACACATGATCACAATCTAAAATGATATTAAAGTGGAGGAACCAGATGCATAAGAAATTGAAATTGATGGTGTTGTAAGACGAACATAGAGATTCCACAGCACCATTACTACATTTAAATATAAAATGAATATAAAAATAGGGGTTTTATTTTAGTTTTAGAAAAAAAATGACTATAGTAATTCAAGCATCACATAGAGGAAACATGCATTGTCTTCAGTCGGTTTTAAAAAAAAGAGGTTGAATAAGTTGGACTGAGCCACTAAGAATCAAGGGTATTTAAAAAACCATTATAGAACCATTAAATATGTGATATTATATAACTGTGAGGATAAAATTTTTGAAATATTATGCCGATAATTCAAAAAGAATGAACTAGTATACTAATGTGTGAGTGGAGAAGAACTAAGAGAAATCACTGGAGATCTCTATCAAAGCATAAGGAATAAGATCATTACCTAGTGTTCAAGAAAATTCATATATACACAAAGAATACATATTTTCTATAATAATTAATATTTTCTATTGATTAATTATTGTAACTAGTTTATGGTGGATGATTGTATACGTTTATTTTCAAAACATTGAATTACATCCTTTTGATAATCAGAATGGAACCGTTTTCATAGTATAATAACCCCCACACAACAGGGATATAGTCATCCTTAAAAGAGGTGGAGATCATAAAAATTTTCATACACAATTTATCTAATTCAACATTGATAATCAAAATAAATAATTACTGGATAATAATTACAGTGGAATGATATTTAAGTTGTTTTACACACTAATTCAACCCAATTTCATCATGTATCAACCCTTGAGTAATCCAACAACCTCCATACAATTTAATCATCTATGCCCGCATTATTACACCAGAAATTTCAATCACTCACTATATTTTCTTATTCATTGACCTCCATAAAACTTTTCACAATTTTGGTCATATGTATTTTTTTCTTATTTCCTTATATTTTGAATTATATTGGTGTTTTGATTTCACCAAAACATCATCTAAGACAACAAAATTATTTGACCAACCAACCACTATCTTCCTAAAACACTGTATTTTATCAACCTATACAATTTTTATACTTGGGAACTGATTAATAATAATCATTCATCCTGTTTTGAAGAAAAATATCATGAAGATAGATATAATCAACGAGGTGATTGATGATCTGTGGTATGTGTAAGGTTTAACCATCCAATAAGGGTTCACATCCATTTCCATCATTGGAAACATAACATAAGATGTGGATAAGTTTAATGAATCATAAATAATAATGAATGACAAGTTGAAATTAACTCTTGATAAAGTAAATAATAAATTTCAATGAATAGTGATTATAATAAAAATCATAATATTCATCCATCAACATTTGCAATTCAGGAAAAAATTAATTATTTACTTAGTTCCATTATAATAATGATATAAAATTTATTATAAAGTGGGAGTGATTTTTCTGACATAATAAAATAATCCATTATATAAATAAATTCAAATATTCCAATTTATGTAAAATATTTGAATTACCATTCCAAAATCATTACCATATTAAATTACCTGGAAATTATATAAGAATAATTATTTATTTTTGGGTTCTATTAACATAAATGACCATGGTCTATTTATTTGGATGTGTTTATTTTTAAATATGGTTAAAGGAAATCCCATAATGCTTAAAAAATTAATGGATGGGGCTTAGATATGTTTTCAAAACTGAAGGGGGAGGACTGACAATAGGACATTAAGTTTACTAAAAAAGTAGAGGTAAAACCATAGCAAGGTTTTGTGAACTGGATAATAGTTTCATGAGAAGTAGTTTATTCCATAATGGGTATAATGAATCTCACTTTTCATACATCAAAATTTCATCACATTTATACAATAATTAAAACATTATACAAATAGAAACCTAAAGACCATATTACTTTAGTACATTGGGAAACATTGAATCATAAACACTGGTACATAAGTGAGATATATTAACTCCCACTAGGTCCATCTTGACTATAGACCTTATAATACAAATAAAACATAATATATATCATCATAAACTGGGGAAGTAAATATAAAATGGGTTGAGATTAGATGCTCTATGAGGGTAAAAAAGGATGATATGTAACCCTAATCATGAGAATACGAGTTTTATAACATGTTCATGAAAATAGAATATCATACCATATATATCAAAGATAATAAACATGAATCAATAAATAATTATTGGGAGTTCACTGTAACGCCCCGACCCCAGCTACCCAGAGTCGGTGCATTACTTCGTAACATTGGCATGATCATAAGAAAGATCAAATCTCGAAAGACCGATTGGTTTAGTAGCCTTGGAAATACTAGATATATTCATATGTTTTACATTACATCATAAAATGAAAAACTAATACAACAACATAATGTTTCCACAATACACACTATTAACCCCTCATAAAATCCCTGCAGGTCATTCATAACTTACTTCTTCACATCCTGGGAAAAATAAAACATAGAAAAGGGGTGAGCTCAAATGCCCAGTAAGGATAACAATATAGCGGAAACTTTCATAAATAAGAATAAACATTTAAGGCAATGTATAAATAAAACAAAAGCCTTTTAAACATGAACTTTCAACATGGTATGGCATAAATAAAATGAAATAATGCCATTTACTTATTCACATGGATATTCTACTAATCGAATAATCACATGCAAAAATCAATAACCACTTTCATAATGTTGGAATGCATAATGCCAGACTATCATAACCACATAGCCAAGGCCTCGTGCCAAGACTACAAATAAGATTTTGTCAAGGCCTTGTGCCAAGACACTAGTTTGTCTCATGAGACCTACCGATGCATCGAGGAGCTATAGCGGGCTCCACCCGTCACTTATTAAGTCCAATGCATTCCCATATGAAAAGGTTTAAACATAACATAAACATTCGTATTAAAACTAGCATACGAAATGTCAATAATTTCACCATAAACTATGAATGGTATAAAAATAGCACATCCACAGTCAAACATATCACAAAACCTTCAATACAATATAGAAGTTTTGTATCATAATAAATCAACTTCAAATAATCTTAAAATCCATCAAAGGATGTTGACATAGATGAAATCAACATTCTTTTTAAAGAAGTATCTCCTTTTATTTTGAAATCATTTAAGATCCATATAAAATAAAACATTTTCTTTGAAAATATTCTTATAAGCTTGTATGGAAAGCTTTGACGATTTTATAACGGCGGAAAATAACCGCACCCGCCGTATAAGTTAAAAAAAACATTCTTACCTCAATTCAGTCGAAAAGGTTAAAAAGGACCTTGTTTTGAAAACGACGGAAAGATTCCTTTATAAACCTCTTATAAAAAGTCAAACAAGGGTATAAATGACCTTAACCCATATTCTTGTAAATAGTAAAAATGTTTTGAAATACATTTCGAAGAAACATGGATGTGGATGATAAAGAGATCCCAGTAGATTATTACGTATAAACAACCTCGAATAATGAAGAGATTGTGAAATAACCCTTACCTTGTACTTTTCCTTTGTTGGGGTAGGTTAACCTCCTGTATAATGGTGAAATAATTGTTATTAAATTATACAAGAATCATATACATTAATATGATATCATATATGATCTTTTAACATTTCTTTATTAATAATATCTTAGTATTATCGTCGTTTCGGGTGATAATCGATTCGTTCTTCTTAAATGTTTGGTTACGTAAGACATGTTTGTAATGGATAGATTATATCTTATTCATAATCAGAATGACATTAACATTATTTTTAACCCTAAAATGAGAATAATACTTGAATGGATATGATGGAGAATGAATCTTATCGCGTTCGTGGAGACGGTAGTCCGTACGTACGCACGAACGCTACTTCCATTTGATTTTCATTTTAAAAGAATCAAATCCAAATGATACATAGGTATATTACTATTCCAGTATAATATAATATTTTATATATGTTACTTAAGTTCATTAACACCATCCTTTATACGTTCCATGTGTGGTATGAACGAGTCATATCATTTTAAGGGGGCGGTAGTCCGCACTTCCTCAAATGAAATTATCGTATGTATATACAACATGAAACGAATAATGGAATGAAATAAAATGGAATTACAGAAGCTTATATATAAAATATATATCATTAATATCATATTTAATTACAGTTCCATCATAATGGCCACCATGAGAGGTGGTAAGATGTATTTGAACAATCATCATTTCGTGAGGCGTTAGTTTTCCATCCACAGAAACATTATGTTCATCATCCATTAGATGGAGTTGTGTGTATGTGTAGTTTGAATCCTTCTTATAACAACATCCTATTATATTTAGGATACTGGTGTTGTTACAAAAGAAATGAAATAAAAAGATTTTGGGGGTTGGAGAAGCAAAATAAATGAAAATACTTTAAGAGAAATTGTTACCTTTAATTTAGGTAACTCACTTTGGTTGGAACCAAAGGACTTCTTGAAATGCTTTTTGCCTAAGGGGAAGCTTCAAGGAGGAGGAGAGGGATGTGGGGAGATTAGTTGGGCAGAGTTTGGACGAGCCAAGTGGCTTGAGAGGTGTGAAGAAATGAGAAGTAGGAGTGCCCTTTTATAAGAGGGGTGAGGGGCACCTTTGGAAAAGCTAGAAATATTAATTTATAATAAATTCATATTCGGTTTCTAATGGCTCCAAAGTTGACTATTCAAAGGTTAAGGTGGGGATAGGTCGAAAACCACTCAACCAATAGAATTTAGACAGGTTTGGGTACTTATATTAACCTTATCTTTAAGTATTAACTCTAAGTTAATTAGTTTCACTTTTACAATGTCTCTTTGTATTTTTATATAATATGGTTAATAAACTTACTATATACATACAAGCGACCCCCAAGTGGTCCATTAATGAGGAACCTATAATAATATAAGTCTCTTGTCCGAACCTTAGATT
The DNA here is from genome assembly GCA_963277665.1 of Viscum album. Lineage (NCBI taxonomy): Eukaryota > Viridiplantae > Streptophyta > Magnoliopsida > Santalales > Viscaceae > Viscum > Viscum album. The sequence goes on along the minus strand of OY728151.1, from coordinate 280,673,317 downwards.
TTTAGGAATTTAATATCAATTAATAATATAATATTTGTTTTAAGAACTCTTTTATGTCAATTTTGACACTATTCAATAGTTGATTTTTGTGAAACTCCTAACAGATTGATTACTTCGAACAATGTCAATTAAAGCAATCCTAATATATCATATTATCATAGAAAATTATTTTAATTAATTAAAAGTTTCATATTGTAATTATTTGGGTATTTATAAGATCAATTATTTTAATTTTTTACTATTTTAGTAATTACTGCATCATCATCGTGTCATAAATAAAATAAATTACTTAATGTCTAAAAATTATAAATAAAATATCATTATGTAGGAAATATTTTTATCTTTCTAATGAATATTTATAATCGAAAATCCAACATGTATAACCCTATGTAAAAATTGTTCTTCTAAAAGATGTAAGCTTATGCCATTTTTATTTTTATTTTAACTTTATTAATATAATGTGTCCCTACCACATACAAGTGGCTCCAAGGGGTCCCCAAATTGACCCAAGGATGCTCATGGTCGGGTATGTGTCCACCAATAAGGTTAGGACACGTCTTAGGGTAATTTTGTATTATTATAATATTATTTTTTAACCCTTATTTACCGGATTTACCCTTTAATCATGGTAAATAAAATATTTACCGCAGTAATTATTCAAAATGTGTAAAAATAAAAGTTACCTATTTACATAATTTGGACATCCTGATTCCAAATATGGAATCCATTTTCCTAGATTCAAAACACAGAAGTGGCAGAAATTAATTTAAAATTAATTCCCGCTGTCAAAACAAAAAGCGTGTTTTTAAGAGGTAATAACTACCAAAAGATTGACACTTGTTTATGTTTGATTTAATTGTAAAATTATGTCCAATGACCAAAATTATATTAAATGGTAAAAATATATTCTAAATATACTTTTAAACCACTCAAATTCACAATTTATCACTATTAATTATTTTGATTAAAAAAGTTGTTTTTAATTAAAATTTAGTAATTTTCACTATTCATCAAAATATGAAAGTTATCCGAAATGTACCAAAATTTCACCCTAGGCTAATTTTGATATTCCGAATCCAAAAATGAAGTCCATTTTGAAATATAGAATATATATGAATTCAAAAAGTAGGTATTACTATTCACAACGGCTAGTTTAATTAGTTATGGTGTGTTAGAACTCGGTGTTGCGTACAACACACGCTATCACATTATTCAAAGGGAAACGTACCGTGGAAGCTTGGGGTGTTTCATTTTAAATTTTTGATGTCCCCATTTAGTCAAAAAGTTTAAAATATTGTATTTAAAAAGGTTTCACTATTAGAAGTTGATAAAAGTGAAATACTGAAAATGAATCTGTTCTTGCATTATGACTAAGAAACTCATAATAGGGATTCTAAAATTATAAGGATTATATAAAGTTCAAAATGTAGTTAATACTATTCATGACCTCTTTTAATGGTGTGATTGAACTCAGTGTTGCGTGTAGTGCAAGTTATTTAATTATTTTGAAGAAATAACACACTATGAAATCTTGGGGTGTTACATTCTCCCCTCCTTCAATAAATTGCGTCCTCGCAATTTGAAATTGTTCTTAAAAAATAAAAGGTTGAAAGTAGAAAATATATTTGTGGGAAAAACCACATCGGAAATTGGGTTACTAAAATTTAGTCTTAATATGAGGAAAAGAGAAATCAAAGGGTCACCACCAAATTATGATCTCGATTAGGAGAACATTGGTGGAAATTAGAGACATATAATCGGAGGAAAAATGTAAATATTTATAGGTAGTGATTGAGTTCATCAATCACAAACAAGTGTATAATTGAGGTCCTTAAATTCATCAATCTATGATGATTTGAAATACCATCGGTTCAACAAAACATAGGGTATTAGGATAACACATTTTTGACGTTTCAAAATATCTTAGTTGAAATCCCACATCGAAAAATGAATTAATGAGGCCTCTATTTAAAATAAAGAGTGGAAAGTATGAAGATTACCGAAAATAACACATACTAGGGTTCCATGTAAGAAAATATGGATATGGAAGAAAAATCTAGCCATAAATTATCTGATGGAGAGTGGTAGAGAACATGGCTATGAAAAGGCCAACAATCCCAAAGCCATAAATTAGTGATGATTTAAGGTACCATCTAGGACAACATTTTTGTTCTAAGTTCCTTTTATTAATGATGAGGAATTTATTTATGAGATTGGCTAAGATCATAAGGAGATATACTTAGTTTATAATTAGAGTTTTATCCATTAATAAATTTCTACCAAAACTCATCATTCACTCGTAAAAAAATTCTATTTATACTATTCATAGAGGGTTCCAAAATAAACGAATTTATAATTCATCTACCAGATCTTTTAAAAAAAACTACATTATTTAATCCAGGACCTCTCGTGGGACAGTGGTAGGTGATACACCCTTGTCGCCCTTCGGTTGCGGGTTCAAGTCTCGCAGCCTTGCCGGACGCGACGGGTTGCCGCCCGACCTCCGGGTTGTCCTTTTATGGCAATCCAAAATAATCCAAACAAGAACTATCCAAAATAATTCTATCCAAACTCACAGTCCAACTTTTATAAGGAAGGTAAACATAATATAGATCCTTTTTACCCCGTAATAGCATATGAATACCTTCATCATGTATTCTTTTAATACACTGAAACATCCTGAATTACCATAATCTTTATTGATTACATTCATGCTCCCTTATTCCATATAGAATGATGGATATACTTCATTAATCCAAAAATGTTTTAAACCCCAACAATGATGGAATATACAAATCATTAATCAGCTCCAAGGTAGTCAATAATATCCAATATAATTTATCCAAAATAATCACATATTATTCCAAAATCACTACCTCAGTATCAGAACTATATTATGATTTATCATTCTCTCAACCATATATTTTCCAAAAATTTAACCTTCTATTGAGTCACTTTTCTTTGTTCCACACAATCTCAAGTCCTTAATGAAATAGTACTGCAGTACAATCCTTATATACTCCATAATTATTATAACAAGTACATTGTTGATACAACACTCAATTGACATAATCAACATAAGAACTCTAATCATCCCTCTTCATCTGTGGTAGTATCATAACATGATTATTATCCAATAACATCATTTGCGGCATAGTCTGATTACTGGGACATAGGTTCGCGTAGTGTCCAAACTCCTTGCAAATGAAGCATTGTACATTTGAAACCATTTTCTTACCCTTGCAGTCACGTACTTTGTGCCCTTTTCCTCCACACTTATAACAAACTCCCATTCCTTTCAGGCAAGTTCCAGGGTGTTTCTTTCCACAGTTACCACATATGGGAAAATTCTTCTTTTCCCTCTTCCCTTTATCCATCTTTCTCTCTTCTATCCTTTTCTTCTCTTGCTTCCCTTCAAAGCCATAGGACTCAGTAAACTCTTTACTTATCTTATCAATACATGATATTATTTCTTCATATGATGATAATACATGGGAGACTATTTATCTTATAAATTCTAGCTTAAGACCATGAAAGATATGATCCTTCCTTCTCTTTGGATCATGTGCATTTCCGGAGTTCTCATTCCTTCTACTGGGCGCCATTTCTAAACAATGGAATAAACTAGATCAGTTTATGAATCAAAATACATAATCCCATACTTATAAAACACTTAACATAACTTGAACTATCTATGGATATAATCCATAATCATAAAAATGTTTTCTTTGAGGAAGTATATACTCATAAACCCTTCATAATGATTTGTAAAGAAAATGAGAGTTATCCTAAGCATATCCCCCGGGAGTGTCGTAACCAAGAGTGCAGCAAGGCCCGTTGTCGTGCACCAGTTCCCGTTCGAGTCTAGCTCAAAGCGGTGTTTTCGGGTTTTACCCCTAGGTACATCTGTGCCAGAGCCGCCTCTACCTGCTCGTATCCAGACAGGGATGTATTGCTCAGAAAACTCACAAAATCTCTACAATACCATAATTCTAGGAAGTTCTTCTATACTAATCCTCAAAGTTCATCTTAGGACTATGTGCTCTAATCAGAGTTTATCTAAATCTAGCTTCCAAGGTTTGTACTAAACTTCCTCTGATACCAACTGTAACGCCCCGACCCCAGCTACCCAGAGTCGGTGCATTACTTCGTAACATTGGCATGATCACAAGAAAGATCAAATCTCGAAAGACCGATTGGTTTAGTAGCCTTGGAAATACTAGATATATTCATATGTTTTACATTACATCATAAAATGAAAAACTAATACAACAACATAATGTTTCCACAATACACACTATTAACCCCTCATAAAATCCCTGCTGGTCATTCATAACTTACTTCTTCACATCCTGGGAAAAATAAAACATAGAAAAGGGGTGAGCTCAAATGCCCAGTAAGGATAACAATATAGCGGAAACTTTCATAAATAAGAATAAACATTTAAGGCAATGTATAACTAAAACAAAAGCCTTTTAAACATGAACTTTCAACATGGTATGGCATAAATAAAATGAAATAATTCCATTTACTTATTCACATGGATATTCTACTAATCGAATAATCACATGCAAAAATCAATAACCACTTTCATAATGTTGGAATGCATAATGCCAGACTATCATAACCACATAGCCAAGGCCTCGTGCCAAGACTACAAATAAGATTTTGTCAAGGCCTTGTGCCAAGACACTAGTTTGTCTCATGAGACCTACCGATGCATCGAGGAGCTATAGCGGGCTCCACCCGTCACTTATTAAGTCCAATGCATTCCCATATGAAAAGGTTTAAACATAACATAAACATTCGTATTAAAACTAGCATACGAAATGTCAATAATTTCACCATAAACTATGAATGGTATAAAAATAGCACATCCACAGTCAAACATATCACAAAACCTTCAATACAATATAGAAGTTTTGTATCATAATAAATCAACTTCAAATAATCTTAAAATCCATCAAAGGATGTTGACATAGATGAAATCAACATTCTTTTTAAAGAAGTATCTCCTTTTATTTTGAAATCATTTAAGATCCATATAAAATAAAACATTTTCTTTGAAAATATTCTTATAAGCTTGTATGGAAAGCTTTGACGATTTTATAACGGCGGAAAATAACCGCACCCGCCGTATAAGTTAAAAAAAACATTCTTACCTCAATTCAGTCGAAAAGGTTAAAAAGGACCTTGTTTTGAAAACGACGGAAAGATTCCTTTATAAACCTCTTATAAAAAGTCAAACAAGGGTATAAATGACCTTAACCCATATTCTTGTAAATAGTAAAAATGTTTTGAAATACATTTCGAAGAAACATGGATGTGGATGATAAAGAGATCCCAGTAGATTATTACGTATAAACAACCTCGAATAATGAAGAGATTGTGAAATAACCCTTACCTTGTACTTTTCCTTTGTTGGGGTAGGTTAACCTCCTGTATAATGGTGAAATAATTGTTATTAAATTATACAAGAATCATATACATTAATATGATATCATATATGATCTTTTAACATTTCTTTATTAATAATATCTTAGTATTATCGTCGTTTCGGGTGATAATCGATTCGTTCTTCTTAAATGTTTGGTTACGTAAGACATGTTTGTAATGGATAGATTATATCTTATTCATAATCAGAATGACATTAACATTATTTTTAACCCTAAAATGAGAATAATACTTGAATGGATATGATGGAGAATGAATCTTATCGCGTTCGTGGAGACGGTAGTCCGTACGTACGCACGAACGCTACTTCCATTTGATTTTCATTTTAAAAGAATCAAATCCAAATGATACATAGGTATATTACTATTCCAGTATAATATAATATTTTATATATGTTACTTAAGTTCATTAACACCATCCTTTATACGTTCCATGTGTGGTATGAACGAGTCATATCATTTTAAGGGGGCGGTAGTCCGCACTTCCTCAAATGAAATTATCGTATGTATATACAACATGAAACGAATAATGGAATGAAATAAAATGGAATTACAGAAGCTTATATATAAAATATATATCATTAATATCATATTTAATTACAGTTCCATCATAATGGCCACCATGAGAGGTGGTAAGATGTATTTGAACAATCATCATTTCGTGAGGCGTTAGTTTTCCATCCACAGAAACATTATGTTCATCATCCATTAGATGGAGTTGTGTGTATGTGTAGTTTGAATCCTTCTTATAACAACATCCTATTATATTTAGGATACTGGTGTTGTTACAAAAGAAATGAAATAAAAAGATTTTGGGGGTTGGAGAAGCAAAATAAATGAAAATACTTTAAGAGAAATTGTTACCTTTAATTTAGGTAACTCACTTTGGTTGGAACCAAAGGACTTCTTGAAATGCTTTCTGCCTAAGGGGAAGATTCAAGGAGGAGGAGAGGGATGTGGGGAGATTAGTTGGGCAGAGTTTGGACGAGCCAAGTGGCTTGAGAGGTGTGAAGAAATGAGAAGTAGGAGTGCCCTTTTATAAGAGGGGTGAGGGGCACCTTTGGAAAAGCTAGAAATATTAATTTATAATAAATTCATATTCGGTTTCTAATGGCTCCAAAGTTGACTATTCAAAGGTTAAGGTGGGGATAGGTCGAAAACCACTCAACCAATAGAATTTAGACAGGTTTGGGTACTTATATTAACCTTATCTTTAAGTATTAACTCTAAGTTAATTAGTTTCACTTTTACAATGTCTCTTTGTATTTTTATATAATATGGTTAATAAACTTACTATATACATACAAGCGACCCCCAAGTGGTCCATTAATGAGGAACCTATAATAATATAAGTCTCTTGTCCGAACCTTAGATTTTTAGGAATTTAATATCAATTAATAATATAATATTTGTTTTAAGAACTCTTTTATGTCAATTTTGACACTATTCAATAGTTGATTTTTGTGAAACTCCTAACAGATTGATTACTTCGAACAATGTCAATTAAAGCAATCCTAATATATCATATTATCATAGAAAATTATTTTAATTAATTAAAAGTTTCATATTGTAATTATTTGGGTATTTATAAGATCAATTATTTTAATTTTTTACTATTTTAGTAATTACTGCATCATCATCGTGTCATAAATAAAATAAATTATTTAATGTCTAAAAATTATAAATAAAATATCATTATGTAGGAAATATTTTTATCTTTCTAATGAATATTTATAATCGAAAATCCAACATGTATAACCCTATGTAAAAATTGTTCTTCTAAAAGATGTAAGCTTATGCCATTTTTATTTTTATTTTAACTTTATTAATATAATGTGTCCCTACCACATACAAGTGGCTCCAAGGGGTCCCCAAATTGACCCAAGGATGCTCATGGTTGGGTATGTGTCCACCAATAAGGTTAGGACACGTCTTAGGGTAATTTTGTATTATTATAATATTATTTTTTAACCCTTATTTACCGGATTTACCCTTTAATCATGGTAAATAAAATATTTACCGCAGTAATTATTCAAAATGTGTAAAAATAAAAGTTACCTATTTACATAATTTGGACATCCTGATTCCAAATATGGAATCCATTTTCCTAGATTCAAAACACAGAAGTGGCAGAAATTAATTTAAAATTAATTCCCGCTGTCAAAACAAAAAGCGTGTTTTTAAGAGGTAATAACTACCAAAAGATTGACACTTGTTTATGTTTGATTTAATTGTAAAATTATGTCCAATGACCAAAATTATATTAAATGGTAAAAATATATTCTAAATATACTTTTAAACCACTCAAATTCACAATTTATCACTATTAATTATTTTGATTAAAAAAGTTGTTTTTAATTAAAATTTAGTAATTTTCACTATTCATCAAAATATGAAAGTTATCCGAAATGTACCAAAATTTCACCCTAGGCTAATTTTGATATTCCGAATCCAAAAATGAAGTCCATTTTGAAATATAGAATATATATGAATTCAAAAAGTAGGTATTACTATTCACAACGGCTAGTTTAATTAGTTATGGTGTGTTAGAACTCGGTGTTGCGTACAACACACGCTATCACATTATTCAAAGGGAAACGTACCGTGGAAGCTTGGGGTGTTTCATTTTAAATTTTTGATGTCCCCATTTAGTCAAAAAGTTTAAAATATTGTATTTAAAAAGGTTTCACTATTAGAAGTTGATAAAAGTGAAATACTGAAAATGAATCTGTTCTTGCATTATGACTAAGAAACTCATAATAGGGATTCTAAAATTATAAGGATTATATAAAGTTCAAAATGTAGTTAATACTATTCATGACCTCTTTTAATGGTGTGATTGAACTCAGTGTTGCGTGTAGTGCAAATTATTTAGTTATTTTGAAGAAATAACACACTATGAAATCTTGGGGTGTTACATTCTCCCCTCCTTCAATAAATTGCGTCCTCGCAATTTGAAATTGTTCTTAAAAAATAAAAGGTTGAAAGTAGAAAATATATTTGTGGGAAAAACCACATCGGAAATTGGGTTACTAAAATTTAGTCTTAATATGAGGAAAAGAGAAATCAAAGGGTCACCACCAAATTATGATCTCGATTAGGAGAACATTGGTGGAAATTAGAGACATATAATCGGAGGAAAAATGTAAATATTTATAGGTAGTGATTGAGTTCATCAATCACAAACAAGTGTATAATTGAGGTCCTTAAATTCATCAATCTATGATGATTTGAAATACCATCGGTTCAACAAAACATAGGGTATTAGGATAACACATTTTTGACGTTTCAAAATATCTTAGTTGAAATCCCACATCGAAAAATGAATTAATGAGGCCTCTATTTAAAATAAAGAGTGGAAAGTATGAAGATTACCGAAAATAACACATACTAGGGTTCCATGTAAGAAAATATGGATATGGAAGAAAAATCTAGCCATAAATTATCTGATGGAGAGTGGTAGAGAACATGGCTATGAAAAGGCCAACAATCCCAAAGCCATAAATTAGTGATGATTTAAGGTACCATCTAGGACAACATTTTTGTTCTAAGTTCCTTTTATTAATGATGAGGAATTTATTTATGAGATTGGCTAAGATCATAAGGAGATATACTTAGTTTATAATTAGAGTTTTATCCATTAATAAATTTCTACCAAAACTCATCATTCACTCGTAAAAAAATTCTATTTATACTATTCATAGAGGGTTCCAAAATAAACGAATTTATAATTCATCTACCAGATCTTTTAAAAAAAACTACATTATTTAATCCAGGACCTCTCGTGGGACAGTGGTAGGTGATACACCCTTGTCGCCCTTCGGTTGCGGGTTCAAGTCTCGCAGCCTTGCCGGACGCGACGGGTTGCCGCCCGACCTCCGGGTTGTCCTTTTATGGCAATCCAAAATAATCCAAACAAGAACTATCCAAAATAATTCTATCCAAACTCACAGTCCAACTTTTATAAGGAAGGTAAACATAATATAGATCCTTTTTACCCCGTAATAGCATATGAATACCTTCATCATGTATTCTTTTAATACACTGAAACATCCTGAATTACCATAATCTTTATTGATTACATTCATGCTCCCTTATTCCATATAGAATGATGGATATACTTCATTAATCCAAAAATGTTTTAAACCCCAACAATGATGGAATATACAAATCATTAATCAGCTCCAAGGTAGTCAATAATATCCAATATAATTTATCCAAAATAATCACATATTATTCCAAAATCACTACCTCAGTATCAGAACTATATTATGATTTATCATTCTCTCAACCATATATTTTCCAAAAATTTAACCTTCTATTGAGTCACTTTTCTTTGTTCCACACAATCTCAAGTCCTTAATGAAATAGTACTGCAGTACAATCCTTATATACTCCATAATTATTATAACAAGTACATTGTTGATACAACACTCAATTGACATAATCAACATAAGAACTCTAATCATCCCTCTTCATCTGTGGTAGTATCATAACATGATTATTATCCAATAACATCATTTGCGGCATAGTCTGATTACTGGGACATAGGTTCGCGTAGTGTCCAAACTCCTTGCAAATGAAGCATTGTACATTTGAAACCATTTTCTTACCCTTGCAGTCACGTACTTTGTGCCCTTTTCCTCCACACTTATAACAAACTCCCATTCCTTTCAGGCAAGTTCCAGGGTGTTTCTTTCCACAGTTACCACATATGGGAAAATTCTTCTTTTCCCTCTTCCCTTTATCCATCTTTCTCTCTTCTATCCTTTTCTTCTCTTGCTTCCCTTCAAAGCCATAGGACTCAGTAAACTCTTTACTTATCTTATCAATACATGATATTATTTCTTCATATGATGATAATACATGGGAGACTATTTATCTTATAAATTCTAGCTTAAGACCATGAAAGATATGATCCTTCCTTCTCTTTGGATCATGTGCATTTCCGGAGTTCTCATTCCTTCTACTGGGCGCCATTTCTAAACAATGGAATAAACTAGATCAGTTTATGAATCAAAATACATAATCCCATACTTATAAAACACTTAACATAACTTGAACTATCTATGGATATAATCCATAATCATAAAAATGTTTTCTTTGAGGAAGTATATACTCATAAACCCTTCATAATGATTTGTAAAGAAAATGAGAGTTATCCTAAGCATATCCCCCGGGAGTGTCGTAACCAAGAGTGCAGCAAGGCCCGTTGTCGTGCACCAGTTCCCGTTCGAGTCTAGCTCAAAGCGGTGTTTTCGGGTTTTACCCCTAGGTACATCTGTGCCAGAGCCGCCTCTACCTGCTCGTATCCAGACAGGGATGTATTGCTCAGAAAACTCACAAAATCTCTACAATACCATAATTCTAGGAAGTTCTTCTATACTAATCCTCAAAGTTCATCTTAGGACTATGTGCTCTAATCAGAGTTTATCTAAATCTAGCTTCCAAGGTTTGTACTAAACTTCCTCTGATACCAACTGTAACGCCCCGACCCCAGCTACCCAGAGTCGGTGCATTACTTCGTAACATTGGCATGATCACAAGAAAGATCAAATCTCGAAAGACCGATTGGTTTAGTAGCCTTGGAAATACTAGATATATTCATATGTTTTACATTACATCATAAAATGAAAAACTAATACAACAACATAATGTTTCCACAATACACACTATTAACCCCTCATAAAATCCCTGCTGGTCATTCATAACTTACTTCTTCACATCCTGGGAAAAATAAAACATAGAAAAGGGGTGAGCTCAAATGCCCAGTAAGGATAACAATATAGCGGAAACTTTCATAAATAAGAATAAACATTTAAGGCAATGTATAACTAAAACAAAAGCCTTTTAAACATGAACTTTCAACATGGTATGGCATAAATAAAATGAAATAATTCCATTTACTTATTCACATGGATATTCTACTAATCGAATAATCACATGCAAAAATCAATAACCACTTTCATAATGTTGGAATGCATAATGCCAGACTATCATAACCACATAGCCAAGGCCTCGTGCCAAGACTACAAATAAGATTTTGTCAAGGCCTTGTGCCAAGACACTAGTTTGTCTCATGAGACCTACCGATGCATCGAGGAGCTATAGCGGGCTCCACCCGTCACTTATTAAGTCCAATGCATTCCCATATGAAAAGGTTTAAACATAACATAAACATTCGTATTAAAACTAGCATACGAAATGTCAATAATTTCACCATAAACTATGAATGGTATAAAAATAGCACATCCACAGTCAAACATATCACAAAACCTTCAATACAATATAGAAGTTTTGTATCATAATAAATCAACTTCAAATAATCTTAAAATCCATCAAAGGATGTTGACATAGATGAAATCAACATTCTTTTTAAAGAAGTATCTCCTTTTATTTTGAAATCATTTAAGATCCATATAAAATAAAACATTTTCTTTGAAAATATTCTTATAAGCTTGTATGGAAAGCTTTGACGATTTTATAACAGCGGAAAATAACCGCACCCGCCGTATAAGTTAAAAAAAAATATTCTTACCTCAATTCAGTCGAAAAGGTTAAAAAGGACCTTGTTTTGAAAACGACGGAAAGATTCCTTTATAAACCACTTATAAAAAGTAAAACAAGGGTATAAATGACCTTAACCCATATTCTTGTAAATAGTAAAAATGTTTTGAAATACATTTCGAAGAAACATGGATGTGGATGATAAAGAGATCCCAGTAGATTATTACGTATAAACAACCTCGAATAATGAAGAGATTGTGAAATAACCCTTACCTTGTACTTTTCCTTTGTTGGGGTAGGTTAACCTCCTGTATAATGGTGAAATAATTGTTATTAAATTATACAAGAATCATATACATTAATATGATATCATATATGATCTTTTAACATTTCTTTATTAATAATATCTTAGTATTATCGTCGTTTCGGGTGATTATCGATTCGTTCTTCTTAAATGTTTGGTTACGTAAGACATGTTTGTAATGGATAGATTATATCTTATTCATAATCAGAATGACATTAACATTATTTTTAACCCTAAAATGAGAATAATAATTGAATGGATATGATGGAGAATGAATCTTATCGCGTTCGTGGAGACGGTAGTCCGTACGTACGCACGAACGCTACTTCCATTTGATTTTCATTTTAAAAGAATCAAATCCAAATGATACATAGGTATATTACTATTCCAGTATAATATAATATTTTATATATGTTACTTAAGTTCATTAACACCATCCTTTATACGTTCCATGTGTGGTATGAACGAGTCATATCATTTTAAGGGGGCGGTAGTCCGCACTTCCTCAAATGAAATTATCGTATGTATATACAACATGAAACGAATAATGGAATGAAATAAAATGGAATTACAGAAGCTTATATATAAAATATATATCATTAATATCATATTTAATTACAGTTCCATCATAATGGCCACCATGAGAGGTGGTAAGATGTATTTGAACAATCATCATTTCGTGAGGCGTTAGTTTTCCATCCACAGAAACATTATGTTCATCATCCATTAGATGGAGTTGTGTGTATGTGTAGTTTGAATCCTTCTTATAACAACATCCTAGTATATTTAGGATACTGGTGTTGTTACAAAAGAAAGGAAATAAAAAGATTTTGGGGGTTGGAGAAGCAAAATAAATGAAAATACTTTAAGAGAAATTGTTACCTTTAATTTAGGTAACTCACTTTGGTTGGAACCAAAGGACTTCTTGAAATGCTTTCTGCCTAAGTGGAAGCTTCAAGGAGGAGGAGAGGGATGTGGGGAGCTTAGTTGGGCAGAGTTTGGACGAGCCAAGTGGCTTGCGAGGTGTGAAGAAATGAGAAGTAGGAGTGCCCTTTTATAAGAGGGGTGAGGGGCACCTTTGGAAAAGCTAGAAATATTAATTTATAATAAATTCATATTCGGTTTCTAATGGCTCCAAAGTTGACTATTCAAAGGTTAAGGTGGGTATAGGTCGAAAACCACTCAACCAATAGAATTTAGACAGGTTTGGGTACTTATATTAACCTTATCTTTAAGTATTAACTCTAAGTTAATTAGTTTCACTTTTACAATGTCTCTTTGTATTTTTATATAATATGGTTAATAAACTTACTATATACATACAAGCGACCCCCAAGTGGTCCATTAATGAGGAACCTATAATAATATAAGTCTCTTGGCCGAACCTTAGATTTTTAGGAATTTAATATCAATTAATAATATAATATTTGTTTTAAGAACTCTTTTATGTCAATTTTGACACTATTCAATAGTTGATTTTTGTGAAACTCCTAACAGATTGATTACTTCGAACAAAGTCAATTAAAGCAATCCTAATATATCATATTATCATAGAAAATTATTTTAATTAATTAAAAGTTTCATATTGTAATTATTTGGGTATTTATAAGATCAATTATTTTAATGTTTTACTATTTTAGTAATTACTGCATCATCATCGTGTCATAAATAAAATAAATTATTTAATGTCTAAAAATTATAAATAAAATATCATTATGTAGGAAATATTTTTATCTTTCTAATGAATATTTATAATCGAAAATCCAACATGTATAACCCTATGTAAAAATTGTTCTTCTAAAAGATGTAAGCTTATGCAATTTTTATTTTTATTTTAACTTTATTAATATAATGTGTCCCTACCACATACAAGTGGCTCCAAGGGGTCCCCAAATTGACCCAAGGATGCTCATGGTCGGGTATGTGTCCACCAATAATGTTAGGACACGTCTTAGGGTAATTTTGTATTATTATAATATTATTTTTTAACCCTTATTTACCGGATTTACCCTTTAACCATGGTAAATAAAATATTTACCGCAGTAATTATTCAAAATGTGTAAAAATAAAAGTTACCTATTTACATAATTTGGACATCCTGATTCCAAATATGGAATCCATTTTCCTAGATTCAAAACACAGAAGTGGCAGAAATTAATTTAAAATTAATTCCCGCTGTCAAAACAAAAAGCGTGTTTTTAAGAGGTAATAACTATCAAAAGATTGACACTTGTTTATGTTTGATTTAATTGTAAAATTATGTCCAATGACCAAAATTATATTAAATGGTAAAAATATATTCTAAATATACTTTTAAACCACTCAAATTCACAATTTATCACTATTAATTATTTTGATTAAAAAAGTTGTTTTTAATTAAAATTTAGTAATTTTCACTATTCATCAAAATATGAAAGTTATCCGAAATGTACCAAAATTTCACCCTAGGCTAATTTTGATATTCCGAATCCAAAAATGAAGTCCATTTTGAAATATAGAATATATATGAATTCAAAAAGTAGGTATTACTATTCACAACGGCTAGTTTAATTAGTTATGGTGTGTTAGAACTCGGTGTTGCGTACAACACACGCTATCACATTATTCAAAGGGAAACGTACCGTGGAAGCTTGGGGTGTTTCATTTTAAATTTTTGATGTCCCCATTTAGTCAAAAAGTTTAAAATATTGTATTTAAAAAGGTTTCACTATTAGAAGTTGATAAAAGTGAAATACTGAAAATGAATCTGTTCTTGCATTATGACTAAGAAACTCATAATAGGGATTCTAAAATTATAAGGATTATATAAAGTTCAAAATGTAGTTAATACTATTCATGACCTCTTTTAATGGTGTGATTGAACTCAGTGTTGCGTGTAGTGCAAGTTATTGAATTATTTTGAAGAAATAACACACTATGAAATCTTGGGGTGTTACATTCACAATACATGAATCATATGAAAATAATAATATAAGACAATAAAGCATAAAATCAGAATAAAACATGGAATCGTGCAAACCACATAAGCATATAAAATTATTTCCATAGTAGTTAGTTAATTTCATCCATGATCATCATAGTAGTAAGAGTTCACTACCCATACCATTTTGGTAGACATGGTTCACTCCAATGCTTGTATTAATTGTTTGAGTTCACTCCACATACCATCTTGGTTGTAATGGTTTACTCACACGGCCATTTTAGTAGTCATGGTTCACCACAAAACCATCTTAGTTTATCTCATTAGATAGAAATAATTACCCAATTCCTTGGATGTGAATACAGGCCTGACCAATATCATAATTAAATCATACATACATGTTCCATAAGATCATAAAAATCATATTATAACCCATGAAACTAACTGGGTTTCTTAAACATATAATCATATCATAACCTCTATAATAGGTATAGGTTTCATATTTATTTAATCAAATCATAAATCAGGAACAAAAGTGGAATCATAAGCCTAAAACTCATGAAAGATAAAAGGGGTTCATATACAACATTCCACCAAAACATAAACCACATTGAAGAGAAGGGTATTCCTGGATGTTTTACCACTAAATTATTGTGATGTTCTTGAAGTTGAAGAAGTTTATGATGTGTTATAAACAATTATATATATAATAAAACATTTGGATTGTGATGAAGAAGAAAAAAAATTGTTAGAGGATTGGTGACTTATTTGTGTGATACGAAAAAGTAATCTCCCTATCACATTAAGGTTATAACCATGAAGGGATTGTATAAATGCTCGAAATTGTAAAATTTATTGCATAGAGTGTTTTAGTATATCAATATATTACCACTGTATGTTCCTTAGATTATCTATATTTTGGTTAACTATGTAAAACTACCATGCCCCTATTTTATATACATCACCGTTACATATGTCATGTATGAGGGAAATGTTTCATTATAATAGTGGAACAAGATCATTTTAAGTATAACCAAAATCACCACCAGTAATTTAAATTTCTTGGGATCAATAATTTGCTTTAGGGATTATGGTTCTTGGTTTTTTTCTCTTTCCATGAAGTAATAGAAGTCATAGTTAATCACAATTGGATTTCAATCTTTTATAGAGGTAACATACCCAATTTTAAGAATTATTTTCAATAATCAATCTGATTATTTGGAATGCACATCTATAAATAATCCATTAGTGTGATTTTAAACATAATTTAGAATAATGTATTATCAAAAAATTAATGATTATAGTATGGAAGTTATTCTAAAGGATTCAACACATCATCCAGAGCATCATAAATTTCTATATACATGGATCTGATGTTTTGAAAATCATAAAATTATAAGTTGGAAAATAATTTTAATATCATTGAAGTTAATTACAATGTATATGAATCTAAATAGTTTATTTTATGAAGCATATATAATTAATATAGGATTCACATGAATGAGACCATCGATCCTTTATTTTGACTTGGGAAATTTTTTTAAAGGATACGTGTGGACTAGAGGAATCCCAATATGATATAAACACTATATAGTGGATATTGGGAAGAATTACACATTGTATCAATTTGAAGGTATTAGGTTTTGAATATAAAGATCAATTGGATGTAACATAGAAAGTCTTCATAGAACTATCACTTCATACAATATTATTAAAAATTAAAAAAATCTAAAATAAAGTAAATTTTATAGGAAGTGGGATTCAAGAATGTAGGGAAATTCAGTTTGGAGGAAGATATAGATGAAAGAGAAGTTGAGGAGGTGATGCATAATCTCTATTAAATCCCTTAATGTAGAAAATAATATTCAAAATAAAACATACAATTTCATACATATAATGTTGATATGTTTTTTATATACCAAAATAGTTCACAACAAAAATATAATATAATGATGATGATGAAGTACCTAAAAAAGAAATCATCCAAGGATATAATAGTAAAACAATTTTCATTAAATAAATAAATAAAAAATTATGCAACATACAATGTAGATTCTAGCTCAATGAAATTAGTGGTTTAAAAGATTTAAGACATCATATACCTCCACAAATAAGTTATTGTAGAACTAATAAGTATACAAAAATTGCAGGATGATGATGATTAAGTCACTGAATATGAATCAAAATTGGACTTTAATGATTATTTGTCAAGTTATATTGAATAAATTTACATTTGGAGATATAAAAATGAAAATTAATTACTTCAAAACTACAAAAAATTATATTGAGAAAAAAATTTATAAAAATATGATATAATGGTTGATTTTAAATGATTTATGTTGTGAAATTATGAAAATGTGGAGAAGAAAATTAGGCCCGATATCAAAATTAATGAGAAAGTCCAAATTATTTTATTCATCACTGATTTTATGAAATCTTATGACTATATATTTAGGGAACATAAATGAAATGTCAAGTAGATACACGTTTTTTTTGATGATTCATGTAGACAATAAACTTTGATAACAGAATTAATAAATTTTAGTGCACGAGTTGTAAATGAATTTATAAACATTCCCAGGGATTGAAAAAAATATAATCATTTTACTATAGTTATAGGGGTTCAAAGAAGAGGTTGAGTATAATTAGGGGATAGATTATACGTATAAATAAATGTTGATAAATGTGAAAAAGCAATTTCCCACTCCCCACAAGATAGATGATTTAGGTAACTATGAAAAAATGAAATATACACTATGATGGAAAAAAATTAAATAAATAATAGTCCAAAAATCTATTTTAAATGCATGAAATTATAGGGTATAATAATAGATTTTTTAAATGAAATTACATAGTTCAATGAACCTGAAAATAAAAAAAGATACAAATAAATTCCTACACAATGTATGTTTTAAAGATCATTGTGTAAAGGATATGGATGAAAATATATAGAATGATCATAAAGGTGTGCCAATGGTGAGATAAAATAATTATAACACAATTTATAGAATCATCATCATAAAGGATTAAAAATAATAATGAATTCACATCTTTATAAGATGAGGATAGTTTAATGGAGTTGAAGGTTAAGAACTTATTCCCCAAAAATAGTAGTGTATTAGTAGACATAAACCATGGGACATAAGAATGAAAAGTAACTTTTTTCATAAGTTCCACTGATAAAAATAGACAAAATAGATATATGGATTATGGTTACTATTTTACATCACATATGATAGGAAAAAAATCACTTATCTCAAACATCAATTATAATAAATATTGTTTCCATTACTTCAGAATAGATAATGGGTTGATGATCCTTATATCCAAAAAATAAAAAATTATATGTAAATACATGACGTTAATGTATGTAGTATAGATTGAAGGCCTTAATCACAAATTTCAATTTGTAAGAAAACTACATGACTTGGAGCATTTTGTAAATTTTAATAAGAATATGTTAATTATAAAATAATGAGATGGGTATATTATAATTCAATATAATTGTACAAATTAGAATACAAACCACAATGGTGGAGATTAATGAATGTTATTTCAATCCATGGTGTAATTGATTGAGTGGGGCATAGAAGGATTGGAGACATCAGTTAAATATTCCTTGGATTATCTTGTGAAAAAATATAACCTTTGATATCCCTAAGCTCTCATGAGATCACACTTACATGTGAAATTCCCTAAAAATGGGAAATGGTTTATAAGAATTAAAAATTTAAAAAAAATACATATCAAGATTTCATAAAATTGTTCTTGTTGATGTGTGTTGGGTAATTACACCCAAATCTGTTTATTGAAAGAGTTGTATTGTCATCTCTATTAGATATTACAACAACAAGGCATGGATGATGAAAATATACCATTAATACAAAGTATTATGTTTCATTACACTTTTTTGGTGTTAACAAATGAATCTAATAATGATTTATGGTATACTCTATCCATCTAAAGTATTTTGGGAGAATAAAACATAAGATCATGTAACTCATAGTTGTGGAATTCCAAAAATAGTGGCCCCACGAAATTCTAGACTCCTAATATCACGAAATACTACCATGATCTTCAGACGGATGCCTATAAATATCTATGTAGATCACTAGTTTTAGTATTTAACATTTAGGATTCCTATATCAAATCTCTTAAATATTTAAACTCATAATTATAGATTTTTTTATCCAATATGACTCATGGACTTCTATAGGATATAATTTAATGAGAATAACCTGACATAATTCCTTCAATGCATTAGATTGTGATTGAGAAGATCTCATGAACCACCTAAAATGAATAAAACACAACATTAAAAGTCCAAATTTTGGGAAATGAACATTATAATACAAAACAAATGTTGTACAAAACATATGACATAGACACCCGGATGGTTCCACACATTTATGTGACTCAATTGTATGAATATTGAGTGCATTAGGTATCTATGCCAAATTTCCATTGTGAAAAATCCATATGCACAAATTAAACCATCAACCTTCTTCCCCAAAACCTATTTTACCCAGTATAATTTTTTTTACGTGGATATTTCTCCCAAAAATTTTCTTGGTTAAACATATCTTGTTTAGTACCCACTCATGATCTTTCCACTCCCATGTATCACCTTAGGCATACTAAAAGATATAATACCTCATCATGTTATCATTTATTAAGAAACTGTTTAACCAATAAAAGAGACACTATCCCAAATAGGATTATTGTAAAATAAGTACCATAATATTTTTTGTTGTAACTCTATTAATAAAATAAGGATTATTATAACAGGAAGCTAAAATTCATGGTACAGTATTTCCACATGGCTAGAAACTGCACACTTAAATGTAGTTGGGGTTTTTATTCATTTTATACAAAAGATATTTAGGAATCATCTTTTGGTCGATTCCCAGCATTACCACTATTCCATATCATCCTATAGATGTGGTATCATTAAATATTGGGCTTCTATATGGAGCACACATAAACTCTAAAAAAACTCCAAATGTTTCCATGGGACATCAAATTATAATGTTTCCCCCAAAAAACACCAAATTGTTCCCTTCTCTTATGTAAATATTGTATAAGGATTCACCCTCAACGTCCATTAACCCATCGGCACCCTTAGGTGATGATAATATGAGGATTATTTCATCATGAGATGAGA
Source organism: Viscum album (assembly GCA_963277665.1). Taxonomy (NCBI): domain Eukaryota; kingdom Viridiplantae; phylum Streptophyta; class Magnoliopsida; order Santalales; family Viscaceae; genus Viscum; species Viscum album. The sequence goes on along the minus strand of OY728151.1, from coordinate 280,652,969 downwards.
ATGGTTTATTCTGCAAGAAAAGGGTAGTATAAACTCCAATTTGATGCATCAAAAACCCATCCCTATGTAACAACCAACACAAACATTAGTATATGATCATAACATGCCATATTTGATGACAACAAGAATCTTATGTCATGATCATTGAATTCATATTACCTTCCCTTATTTTATAAACTTAGTATTCTTTCATTATCACATGAGATCATGATTCCGTATGTGAATATCATAAGAAGTCTATGTCATGATCATTGGATCATTAGGATATCACTATAGTTTCTAAATATAATATTATATCCTTCCTAAAATTACAATCCAAGGGTTATATAGGTGATGAGCCCAAATTTCATTCTATAATGAGCACATGATGCCTTAAGCGACAAGTATGTGATTCCCTAGGTGACAAGACTATGTATCCTTCTTACATGAGACTATTATACATTATGTGATGAGAATATGTTTTCCCGTGAGAAATGAATTGGATTTCGTGGGTGCTAAAAATAATATTCCCTATATGGAAAACATTGGATTCCCAAATGGAATAATTCAAGGAAGATATCTGTACATTCCCAACACATTGAAACATTCTAAATGAACTCACCCACTCCAACTGTAGGATGATCTCCCTTCAATGGTAGATATTGAATTAGTTAATTTGTTTACATGTGAATATTTATCTATAAATGTAATTAACTATAACATAAATAATATTTAATGTAATACTTGATTAGGAAAAAAACATGGAGCAACAAATGGAAGGCCGCCAATAATTGGAATGATGTAATCTGGGACCACATGATTACAATCATTGAAAACCTTCAATTAAGACATTAAAGTGATGGTCTGAAAAGAATGAATCTGAGAATAGAATGGTAAACCTGATTTAAATCCATTCTCCATTGATAGTGATAGGATTAGTAATGTAGAAATTCACCATCATTAGATAAAATTAAAATTTTTCAGGTTTGGAATCAACATCATCATAAATGTCTGGAAAATTTGATTCCAATTGTCTTTAGAAAATAAATACCCTAGGAATTCATATGAGGCTTCCCCAAAAAAATCACCATCTAGCATGAGATATAGGGAATCACTCATTCTACAATTCTACAGACCTTCTCCAATGATGCATCACCTATATTTTCCACAGATATTAAGTTACCAAACCCCATTTACCCATTATATATTATAATGTGGAGGGTACTAAATTCCATCGTCAAATGTTATGTTAAATAAGGATAAATTCATAATTAGAAAATTTCTTTCAAGGTCCTAGAAGCTACATCACCATGGAGGATATACCAATAAGGATCTCATAGGGAACTTGTTCCACCCATTTTCACAACTAACCATTTCATGGGCCTTTCCAAAAAATGATCTAATTATTTTTCCCATATGGGAAGGAGGCAGGGGACATATAAATTCTTTTATCCATATATACCATCCAATATTCTCTATGTAGGGATCATACCACATGATATTGTAAACTATTAAAAGTTTCACAACCCATTACTGAATAAGTTATTCATATCCATGTATCCACTACTTCTATTTAGGTTTCACGGAGTCCATGTCATAGATAAGTAATTAATAATGATCTATAGGATGGATCTACAATGATATATATGTCCCATAACAATATCTTCACATACCCTATCATACCTACCACTCTATAGGGTGGCATATTTATTAGACTATGATCAATAATCCAGATTCCCTTCAGGAATGTTGGATTAAATATTCGGACCAATGATGTCATTACCCATCAAAATAGATGTCCTCTACATGCTAAAGAATCATAGAAACCGATGGCTCCACCACATGTTATAGGCTATGTTAGAAATTTGATAGGCCCTCCCCACCACATTAGTAAGAATTCATGTGTAAATTATCTCTATGAATCATTTAAACTCAATGCTTTCGGAACATCCATATAGGACAAAAAATGGGATGGGTGAACCAGTACTAGTTCACCCTGGTATTTTAAAATTTGTGACCATAGACGAGTGTAGGATATATTCCAAACCCTGCTAATTTTGATGGAGGAATCCACCCATTTATTGAGGATATCTATTATTGTGGATGAAGTGAACAACGTCTTAACGTCCTTTACAAGTAACATTATACAGAGGATGTTCTATTTTTCATTACGGGATTATACATGTATTATGTTAATATGTAAATTATCCTCCCATTTCAAAGCTTATAAATTTTATATTGGAGAGACATCAAGATCCGCCCAATCCTACTCATATAAAGAGTAATATTCGGTTAAGTAATGGGGACCCGATAAGCTCCCTGAAAAAGAGGATGAATACTCTCCATCCTGTATAGGAGTACTCGTATAGCTTAATACCCATCATTATAGTAATATCATTCATTGAAATGTCTTTATATACACAACATAGTGTGCTAAATTAGATGATGACGATCCTTACAACATATTTTTAAACATCATGATTTAATCCCAACAACTTGACTCAACAGATCATGATGCTTTGGATCCCCATCTGAGAGTATTCCCCTTTGTGTTGGTTACCCACCAAACAACCTTCTAAAACTATATTTGGATATATTACCATTCAACGAGATATATAAGGACATATGAATATATTATACTAGAAAACTACAAGGTCTATATTACCCTTCTCCATTCCACGGAGTGAAATAGCTCTTACCGATCCAAATCGGTTTTAGCCCCTACTTTTCCTTTGAGAACAAATTATTTTCCAATGAAATATTTATAATTGAGTTAAATTTGAATAGAAGTATTTTATCCTCAAAACTACATGTTTATTGATTCTTGATTCCTAGGTTAGATAGTGACAGATTGATTATTATATCAGACTTAAACACATGTCTCCTATCATCTCTTCCTTTCACTAGTACACGACACTCATTTGAGAGGAATTATTTTTCCCTTTTTTGATGTGATGAAAAAGACATATATATATATATATATATGATGAAAACTATTTGACCCTATAACTCTAACTCCACTTATTTTCATACCTTATGATGTCAAAATATATCCAGTAATACTAGAGGTCATATGAATTGACATTAAGATTCTGAATTCACATTGTTTTTTCCCTGTCTAGAATTATATAGTCTACCATGTCCCCACAAACCAATGTAGATGGAAATAAATCATAAATCAACCATTGGTCCATGAATAATTACATTAAAACATTTAACATTCCCTCACTGATCCTTCTTCATCGAATCATATAGTTTCTTTAAATCATGTTAGGTTAATCCATTCTAGCATTCTATATGGTTAACCTTATCCACAATACGAGAATCATGAACTTAAACTAAATGAATTATAAATTGAAATTTTATTAATTACACATTGAGAAATAGAATTAATATTGGTTCACCACGACCACATTTCTATGTAGGTTATCTCATCCCGTGGTCATAGTATTGGGACCATAATTGGCATGTTACTCTTTCCAGACATGATGTACTAATATTTCATGATTTTTATTTGGATTTCATTTACATTGGCAGTGGTATTTCTATTTAATATTAGGTTTTTTTCATAACTAGTGTCTAATAGGATACCTCAACCCCAAAAACCATGTTCCATGTCGTTATGTAATAAATAACCTTATTCAAATTTGAATGACATTAAATCTCGACTACCCATGTTGCGAAATTTAACAAAAATATAATGAATGATCTATGTTCTATGTTCCATGACCATGAAGAGAGAACCTTAATGCACAAAACATGGCCTTATGTATTTTTCATCTTCCCCAACATATCTCCCAATTAATATTTAGCTTTTGAATTCACATAGGAGTTTTCCATTTCCCATTGCTATATATAAAATCACACCCCTAGCCTTATTTCTATGAATATAATGTGGGAACCATTATCATTAATGTTGAATATAATATCATATGGCCCTGAATATATGTTTGGTTTAGATAGGGATATTTTATAAAGACCACCTAACCAATATGGTTTATTCTTTATAACCTTAAACTTGTAGTGTCCCATTGTCTTGGTTGTATGAGCCCAAATAACAAAAACTATTGGGTATGACATAGCTTTAATTAATATCTGTAAAATTGATGACCAATTTAATCCTATTTATGGAATGTAAAAACCATTCTTGTGTATATTTTTAGTTCAATACTCTATCATGATTAGTGAACCCTTTAAATATATCAAATTCATGATGGTGTATCCCACCAATCTAGAGGAATTCTTATCATATAGGGAATCAATCTGGGAAAATTCATGATATAAATATGAAAATCCCCATGTTTTTTAAAGATTTTAAATGGTCAATACTAATTCAATTTCCAATATTCTTGATAATATGATAGGTGATTCCATGTTTTGAAATTGTTTAATCATCATCATTAGTATATCCATCGCCCTATTTTGTGATCTTCATTTTCAAGATCATGGTTTACCCTCCTTAGAATCACCTTAATCCAAATAGATCCTAAAAACCATCAATGTTATCCTCTCATACCTTTTGGTATCTGAGAATAGTAAACCAAGTTAGGGTATAATTCCAATTTGTCTCTACATTTTCTATAGTTCAATAAATGTTCAATGCTTCATTATAAATTTATCCCATCCATCCATATATTGTACTCTCATTTGAAAGGAATAGGATTCTACATCCAAATATTTCTCACTTAGAGAAATAAATATGTGATCTTAGGAATTTGAATCAGTTTCTTCCTTAATAAGATTGAGATTCCCCTTATAAACCCCACCATGTGAGGATAAATTTTGTATTTAAAATTCTTACTATATTACATTTAACTAAAAGGTAATTTCCCAATGAGAAAGAATTAAACAACATTATATATTATTCATCGCTGGATGGGACAACACGTATTCAACATTGGTCCACAAAAATACACGTCATAAACTATTTTGATATAGATAAACCTTTGTATAAATTTTTTTGTTGATTCCTAATCTATGAGAAATATCGTGGACCATGAACATCTTTTATTAGAGATATCCACAAACTCCACCACATCCTATCCAGACTCATCGTCTTCTGTTTCAACATAGGATAACCCCTCTTCACTGAGTAACTATAGGATGTAACCCCATTACCATGAACAAGTTAAATATATGTTGGAGGTATTTCTTATTTTTTCTTAGATAATTAATTCATACAGAATTCATGTGGAGACATATTACATTACTAACATAGAATTTCCCCACTCCCATATTCATGATCTAGATATCTATAATGAGATATCATAGCTCAAAAATATGTGTGGTTTGATTCTCATTTTACTTGATACATAGTGATGTTTGGATATCTTATCATGATCCCATCCAAAAATATGATATTCTCCCTCACATCATTTTTGTTGCTATTTCCAATATCTTATTCCCCTTTTACACATCCAACACTAAAAAAATCCACTTCTCATAGGACATGGTGCATGCTACATGACTACAACTTTTTATCACCTTTTAGTCTGATTTTGTGACTATAAACACTATAAAACCCTTGTTCCAATAAAAATGGTTTAATATTGAGTGAAAGTTCCTTTGAATTGTCCGAAATGAGATTTTGGTTGTAGGATAATATCAAAATAACTATTACTCTATTTATAGAGGGGCTATTTTACCCCTTAATCATTGTTGGATGACAAAAAAAAGGCAAACAATCATTCTAAGATATATGAGTTTAAAACATTATTCTATTTACGTCAACATTATCTGTCAATATACTATGAAGCCCTAGTATCATCATTAATTTTCTCCCTAGAGACCAGTTGAATAACATTCCCATATCTCTCACATGGTTGGAATTTTCAATTTCCCCATTGCACCACATGTATTATATTTTTTTGATATCCTCATAATAATTATTAATATAAAAAAATGTAGCCCTAAGACTATCCAAGCTCATACTAAGCATCCAAATACTTCATCATATACACTTTTTCCCATTATTTTGATTGATATTTTTCCTTCATGTAAAAATAGGATACCCTATGGTGATGACACGTAACTCAAATGTCCCACCACCAATATATTTTATATGAAAATGAGAAACCCATACCATCATATTCGAATGGACTCTTATATAGTGAAAATAGAATACCCTAATGTACCACCTCCTATTTAGGGTAATCATCTTTTAAAAATTATCTTTAAACTTTAACTCATTTTTAAATGAAGTCAGTAATCAAAATCAATCTATATACCTCATTTATTCATTAGTTTGAAATTATGGTGGTCAAATTTAAATTTCCAAAATATACATATCTCACGTGGAATTACAAATAACTATGTCTTTAACCCTCATGAATCCATCATATTGATAGGTAATCAACATGTTACAAATATCACTATCCAATTTCCTCCACCTTCATTAGTTCCCTATATCAATAAATCTATCTTTTAGATCACGACCAAACCACCTCTATCCAACACTCTCATATCATTAGACAATATTCTATTTATCTTTTGATTCTCACATCGAGGATGAATCATTTGGGATTATAGGATTTTATTAGGTTGTTTCATTCTTCTATTAGAGATACAAGATTAGAAATTAAAAATTATATCAAGTCATAAATTTTCTTTCTTGAAAAATAATATATTATGTTCATCCAAAAATAGAATCATATTCTTTTCTAAAAAATAACACATAACAGCTATCCACGTATGATTATGTTTTAAATATTATCTTTCCACTATATTTATGACTGAAAAATTTGTCACAGACTGGGAAGCTATGCAATTTTTCCATATACTTATGTATAGACCTCACACAGTCACACATTAATCCTATAATTTTTTGTCTCATAATTTTATACTTAACACATCCCTTATGATGAAAACATCACAACTATCACCATAAGCTCCCACTACAGAAAACTGAGCATTTTGCGATTGATTACAAAACCACCACTAGTTTTTCTTTAAAATAATTTCATGAATGATTTATATAAACCACTACAAAATAGTTAATTTATGTTAACTAAAATGACACTTTCCCCCTCACCTAACACCCCTACCCCACGAAATCCCTGAAACTCCACCCCACCAACTCCCCAAATCCCTATATTCATCACCACCCATCACCTACCATCGTTTTCACTTTCTGCCTCTCACCTAAATGTTCCTCGTCATTCCTCTCTAGCCCTTGCCGCACCATGCCATCCCTCACCATGCCTCGCCTTTCCTTGACACTGATCCCGAAAAATACCTCAACTCCCCTCAAAGGTTGAGTGATTATTTCAAGTGATATTTAACCTCCCCTCATTCTATATTGGCATTAGCTCTCTATAAACTGATTTACTCAATTTTGGATAAGGATTAGAGATGACTTAATCTAATCATGGTTTTTATTCCCTATTGTGATTGGGTTTCTATCTATAATGGATATAGTAGGACATAATTTGATGAATTTAAAAACATGGAATTAGTTTTAATTAACTTAAGATACATAACATATTTATATTTTGTTTTTCCCAAAATTGTATTACATTGATTACTAAATGTGTGTTACATCATGGGTTTTTTTCTATTATAGTGTTGAGTGTTCTCCATAGACCATATAAGGGATTTTGGACACGTGTTCATTACGATATTATTTCTAAGTGGGTGTTATATAATTTATGAGTTTTTAATTTAAATATCTAATTATAATTATTTATATGTATTTATTAATGATAAGTGATCTGAAGAAAATTTTAAGAGTTGATACAGACTCAGATGCATCATGAATGAGATTGGATGAGGTATGCTAGAGTATGGTTTAGGTTCTAATGTAAATATGGGGGATGGTGGCCCATATAATTCAAGAAAATATTAATGTTTTTGCATGAATTAACATGAAAATAATATTGTATAGAATTTGGTTGAATTTATAGGGGAATATTGTTTTTCAGTAATGTTGGTAGGATGATGTGGGGTCTTTTGTACTTTAGAAGGTTGTTCCATGGTACATTTTGAGATGATATTGATGAACCCTACCATATAGATAATGTAGTGGGATACAATGTGACTATATAACCATATCCAGTTTCATTAAGAAACAAAATAAGTTTTGTATACCACGATACCTAGAGTTCTTGGGTATGGGGTACGAATTGGTAAGATGAAATTGAAAATGAAATGAGTTGGATTATTAAATGTATTTGAAGAATGTATGATTGGGATTGGGATTTCATTGTAAACATAAGCTGACCAGATGTACTGGGAGTCATGATGACCGAGTTTTCACATTCAATTGAATGAACTTGGGTGGAATGTTTATTCTATTCTTCATGTATACATGAATATGATAAAATATGCTAGGTTATCCTGGTAAGGCCCTATGGCTATGTTTTTATCACACCATCCACTTGCACCACTATGTACATGAAAACCATATATTTATAATTCAATTAAGAACATCACATGCATTGGATAGGTCTTGTAAAGCATGAAGAATGTTTTTGGATATGGTGTATTGAGGTATGTGGATGGATGTAGGTCTATTTTTTGGTGTTTTATTTTTTGGTATATTTTACATATTTTTTCATCCTTTGGGTGATTATTGTTTGTATGAAAATATGAATTATTCAAAGCATTTATTATATAATTTGGTTTATTTTATTGTTTACATAGATATGTGGTAGATTAATTGGTTATTATTACATTATAATATACTCCAATTTGATGAATTTTCCACCATAGAATATGGTCTAGTACTTTAAAACATGTTTTCATCCACTTTCATATGTGTTGCAATGCCTGAGGTATGTTGAACCTCATCTCATATGAAGATTCTTGAATGAGTAATGGCAGTGTGACCTCATAAAATTTAGTTCATTTTATAAATTGTGAACATGAAAGAGGGGAATTTTAGGACTTTATCAAATCCTATGATAAACCATATATAGGTGATCCATGAAAACCTCTTCGGTGGTAAGTCCATGATATCATGGGTGTGGGATTGTTATTATTTCATTTTATACTGTGATTTAGTTTTCTAATTAATATAATCTTCTATGAAATTTTTTATTTTAAAATTTCATTTCCATTATCTCTAAAATGTGTCCCACGTGCATGCGCTATATTTCATACTTATTACTTTCATTACATATACATGAATGAATTTAAAGGGAAATTTAAAATAGGCTTCAATTGTTTAAAGTGTAAAAAAAGAATCTATAGAGGTAAAAATTATTTAATCTCATGGAATTTACGATACATGATTTATCACTCCATAAATATAATTATTTATAATTTTTGCGATTGATCTCACAGAGTTATGAAAATTGATTCTTGATCCCTTATTGTGTATTTATATAAGAAAAAAATATTTTACATATTAATATATTTTCAACTAGTATATATTAATCTCTTTTCCAATTTATTAACAGCAATGTTTTTTAAATTTAGTTTAATAATTTTTAGCCACATTGTGCTATATATGGATAAAATCTAGATCACATTACGGTGTAATAGGCCTCCATATGCTAAGGGGTTTTATGAGTTCTTAGATTTTTTTTATCAATCAATTCGTTGATGGTAGAATAATATTCTCATGTCCTAAATAGAAATTTATAATATGGTTAATGATAGATAATGTTTATGAACACTTGAAATTGAATAAATTCCCAACAAGATATTTTTTTTGGATTTGGAAAGGAGAATCAAATGTTAAATAAATTTTGAGCACTGATGTCAATCCATAGATTTAACTTCCAAGTTCATCGATAATGGACAATGAAATGAAAAAAATTCTAAATGATGAATTTAGCATTGCAAGAATCAAAAATCAACATAAAAACATATCAGAACAACTAGTTGAGTTGCAACAAATATAAGCATGACAAGTGATGTTTTTGGAATTATAGAACAATCAGATCAAGATTGTAACATTCCATTGGATCCACCTTTTGATTAAATAGAGACTAATTGAAGGGAAACCTTTATAGGGAAAACTGATACGTTTCTTGGTTTAGTTGATGATGGAAATCAATATTTTTATAGTGGGTGTCTGAAATATTCCAAACATTCTTTTTTTTCTTGAGTTGTGCCATATCAAATGCCTTTGTGGAGTTACAAATAAGGTGATGTCTGTGATATTGGAATTGTTGCGTGATGCATTTCCTTACGTAAAGATACCTAAGTATTTTTAAGGTATGAAAAAAATTTAAACAAGCATGGTGTGAATTATACAAAAATTCATGAATTCCCTAAGGATTGTATACTTTATTGGGGAGAAGATTCAGGTTGACATGGCTGTAAGAAATGTTCTTATTCTAGATAGAAGTCAACATTTTATTATGGATGTCTAAAATAAAAATAATATAATGAATAAGAAGAAAATGAAAAAACCTATAATGGTTTGGTGTTACATTCCTTTAAATCCACTATTTCAATGATTATTCATGTTATTAAAAACTGCTGATCACATGAAGTGGTATTATGTAGATTATTACAATGATGGGTTAATGAGACATCCAAGATGCCCAAAATTGTAGAATAAATTTGATTCACTTCATCCAAATTTCTCATTTCATCATATAAATGTTCTAATGTTATTGGATTCTGATGGATTCACCCAATTATGAACTTTTAGTACCAGTTATAGCTTTAGGCTTGTTGTTTTGGTCCCATACAATCTACCCATGTGGATGTGTATTCAACAAACATATATTATCATTTTGATTATTATTCCTAGAAAAAAATGACTGGAAATGATATTGGTGTATACCTTCATCCTTTAATAGAAGAGTTATAATAGATATGGATAAATGGTGTTGAGACATATGATGAATCTTCTAGAACAATGTTAAAAATGAAAGCTTCTCTAATGTGGACAATTTGTGACTTCCCTGGACATTAGAATTTTACTGGTGGGAACACATACATTGTTTTAGATTATCCAATTTGTAAAATTTATTTTGAAAATAAATAGCTAACTCATAGTATAAAATGTTTTTTCTTGTGTCATTTATGTTTTCTTGATGCATCACAAAAATGCCTTCTGAGAAAGTCAAAATTTAATGGTATCATTAATCATATACCACCTCAAAAGTTTTTAAGAAGTTATAAATTATTTTTACAACTTAGAAATGATGGAATAGGATTGAGGAAGGTGCCTCATTTTAGTAATAGGGGGAAATTAGTTCTAAGTGTATCATCAAATGAAATCGGAGCGCAACAATGGAATAAAAGAAGAATATTCATCAATCTTTCGCATTGGGAATTTATTTTTTTGTTGTATAATGTTGTTGTGAGGCATATTGAGAATAATGATTCTGAACATTTGATCTTTACATTGCCTAATGATCTTGGAAAGTCAAAGGATCATCTCAATAGTTGAAAAGACTTACAACCAACAAACATAAAGTTTGATATCTGGGAAGATGAGAATGGAATGTAATCTCCTGAATTTTTTTCAAAAAAATGTTGATAAAGATACATTACATAAAATTTTAGAACATTTGATGGTATCTTATTGGTATTCCAGTATGATCTCAAGGTTTATTCAATTAAAGCATCTTTAATCACATGGATCGAAAGGCTATGATTGACATATTTTGTTATAGTGGTTACTTCAATTTAGAATTACATACATTATTACCTAAAATGGTTACTATTGTTGTTACCAAATTCCTCACATTTTTTAGAAAAATATGTGAGAAAAATATACTTCCATTTCAGCTTGACAACCATTAAGAGAGATTTGTATTGACACTTTGTGCAATGTAGATAATCTTTCCTACAACATTTTTTACTGTCGTAATGAATTTAAATGTCCATTTGTTTTAGGAAGCTAAATTAAGAGGCCTTGTATATTATCACTGAATGTATCCCATCAGGAAGAATATTATTAATATATATTTTTATTTTAGTAAACAACTATTTATACTTCATTAAATACATAATTTTGTTTTTTTATTTTATTTCGCATATATCATGGGCTTTGGAAATCATATGTGATAAATAGATCTCATCTTGAAGGATCTTTTTTTAAAGGCTATCTGGATGAGGAGTGTCTTACAATTTTTTCTAGATACATGGATGATATTGAGACAATGTTTAATCTAGTTTTACATGTAAAAGACACATCATCTAAATATGAAATATATGGTAACTCCAAAATCATTCCTACAATTGGACAATCAGTTGGGAGGAACTCAAATGTTACAGTAAAAGAAATGGAATTATTACAAACACATAGATATGTGTTGCTGAATAGTGAAATTATATATCCATATATTGAATATTTTAGGATAAAAAATGAGATGAATGAGAGGATGAACATGAAATGGGAATGATATAACAAAACCTGTTAATAAAGATCCTATAGAATGGGTTTCACGATGTGTATGTTCATAAATATTATAATCAACAAATATATTAGGTTGATTCATATATATTATAAATATAAAATTGTATATTAATTTTTTCCCAACATGAATACCAATACTCGAGTAGGGATGTCAAAATATTTGATGTTTCATACTCAAGGTCCTCTAACACAATCTATAAAGTTTGACAGTTTCCACTAGAAAGGCATTAGATTCCACAAAGTGATTGGGAAGAGGGTTTGAAAACACAGAGTAGTGGCATATTTATGTTCATTGAAGTGGAATACTATGGAATGATGGATGATAATATCTATTTAAACAACCCTAAACATTTTTTATTTTTTTATTCAAATGAAATTGGATGGATATTATCAGGGGTGTTAAAAGAGATTCCTTGAAATTTACTTTAGTGAAATTCACTCATTGGATGAATGTTTTTGATCATGAACTACATGATTCTTATGTCATATTATCATATGATAAAATGGTATATTATGTGCATGATTTCATGCATGATGGGTGGAGTGCAGTTGCCCATGTTAAAAAATGAAACGAGTGTGATATTGGTGATGAAGTGGAATATTTTACCTCTAACATTTAATCATATCAACAATAAGAGGATGAATTATTTTCCCATCATCGTATATAAAATATTAGTGTTGATAGATTGTATGAAGTAGATTAAGTAATGATGGAGAAGGAAACTAACACGATTGAAGGAGAAAATGATTGTATGTGCAGTTGTCCATTCACTTATCTACCACTTATGTCATTTGTGGAGTAATTAATTATCATTGTTGTATATATTATGTTGCTAGTACTATTCATTTGTTATCATTTATATTTTTAATCCATGATTTTTTCAAAATATATTTTTTGAAAATAATTTTATTTGATTAAATTATAGGAATTCCAAGGAGGAAGCATTATACTCCCAATATGTGGTCAAATAGTTTTTCTAGAAGTAGTCCGAATCTAGTTATATTATCATTAGTTTAAATATTTATTAGAAAATCTTATTTGTTTAATTTAAATTATTTTTTATTAATCTCTTTTTAATTTTTTCACATAGTTTTGTCCACCGACCTTTTCGAACAGAACTGTGGTTGAATATTCATAAAAATATTATGGGCATTTTGTTAGTGCGCCTAGAAATGAAATTGGGGTTTGAATTCAATTTTGATTATAATAACATATAATCAATTTTCACTATATTAAGATATATTTCTTCTTATGTTATTGAAATTTTATTTATAGGTAATAATTAATGAACTATATGATTTCAATCCCACACAATCCTACTCAGTTTCCTAGGATGACCCAGTTGGTAATGTTCGTGGGAAGGAGCATATTGGTCGAGTGCTCGAGATGGGTTTGTGACTATTAACATCGTAGATATATTGCAGGAAACTGATGATTGCATATGATGATTGGTGTTGAGAAGGTAAACCACACAACATCAAAATCATTTAGTTCACAAAATATTATTTATTTTGGTGTGTAAATATAAAAATATAACAATGTTTATTTTTCAATGTAATTGTCCTACAGGTGCTGGTAGCAGAATGTAGAGATGGAGATGGAGATGGTGACGAGATGTGTTCATAAATGGAAAATGATAAGTATAGAGGGTTTTTTCATGCTTTAGTACACCCAATGTCCGTATTTTTTATATTTTTTATATATTTTAGATGGGATCAGGACAACATGTGACATATGTATTTGTTGTATATGAATGTGCCTTTATGATGTGTTCCAACTAGCTATAGAGATTGAAATTTATTTATAATCATATATTTTTTTTAGTTTCTTTTCTCTCTTTTACATATAGTTTGATTTGAGTATTATATTATAATGTTTCCCACTAGTTTTTCAAGGTGCCTTATTATGTATGTTTATAATCACATCTCCAAGGTCCATTCATACATCATTTGTTTGTTATATAGGGGACCGGTTTATGGTGTCATTAGTGGACCTAGTATCTATAGAACATAGAAGTAATTTAAGGCATTGAATATGTTTGGTGTTCTGGCTTAGGGATCCTAAGTTGTGATCTCATATTCTTTTTTCAGTTAGATATTTCTAGACATGGACATACATTCCTTATTCTTATCTTGGAATGTATTTTACCCTTTTCCTTTTCTGGATACTTGTCTATATCATTCCAATGTATTTCCTAGAGGTTATGACATGAATTTTCTACACTGAGATGTTTGATTTTATTATACCTATTTAGTAATTCCAGGATTTGAGTGTGTTTGTGTGTTCCTGTAAAATAGGATAAAGCCTCCATGTTCATTAATATTCTTACTTTGTGCGTGTCACTAACCATTCAACTGTTGGCGATGAACATGTGGTGTCACTCTCACCTTACTGGGGTCCTAAGTAGAATCCCTATAGGTTAATTCAATACATAAAACCCCGTGGTTTTCTCTAAGACTGTAATCTCTATATAACCCCATACATTATTGGAATGTATATAACCTTTTCCAAATCTCACATCATGACCAAGTCCCACTAAACAAGGATTTTTATATGTTATCTCTCACCAAATTAAGGACCTCTATCACTTATACATACAATGATATCTCAAGCCTGTAACATATACAATAGATTCTATCTATCATACCCTCTGTTTGATTAATATCCTCTTATTTTCACTTTCCTAGTTAGAGATCAGTCTTAATGTGTTGGGTGATATCCCTTCATGGTGGTTTTTAGGATCAATTTGTGCATGGACCCGGTTTTTTGTTCTCTGTCTTATTGGTCTTGGATAGTCCATGTGGATGTAATCTGGTAACTTAGACTCTCTAGATTCTTATTAGTCTAAGAATATAGAGGCATCTAAATTTTTTTGTGATCTCATAAAGGAGTGGGATTAGTGTTTTATGTCCTAGTATTCCATAACTTATTTACCTATTATATAAATCCACGTCTGTATTAATCCTCTCTTGTGGGTGTTTAGATCATTTATGGATATTTCCGGTGATTTCTCTTTTGTATAATCATTTCTTATTGGTTTTGAATCATTAATTACCCTTTTGATGAAAATGATATTCATGATGGATGGTTTCATATTGAAAATTATTTCATTATTGTTAAATTATTTTTACTTTTTTGTTATTTTGATGGATTTTTTTAACATGTGAAGCATAATTTTAATGCAAATATATTTATTCATTATTGGTAGTTTTAAATATATTAAATTTATGTTTTCCTTAGAATTATGTTGTGTGATAGTTTAAATAATCAATGAAATTTCAATGAGAAATTCATTATGAAAAGTATTGATTCTATCAATGTAATGATAAATGTATTATGGATTCAACCAATGTGCAGATTAATTCAATATTTTTATGTATTATGGATTATTTTAATGTTTTTTGACATGTTTGATTCTTTCAATGCATCGAGAAATGTATTATTTCATTCAATGTGTTTTTCCTTGTTCATTGTGTTCATTATTTTTATTTTGGTCAGAATCAACATTCATTGATTATTTAGATTTAACATTAGTTGTTATACTTGTACATTGATGATATATTTTATAATCTAGAAAAATTATTTGTGTTACTATTATGTTTTTCTGGCTGCAAATTTGGGGGCTGTAGAAACACAGCTTAATTTTTTTTTAAATTCATCATATAGAGGTCGTTTAAACATCTGTTATATATATATATATTTGTATGTTTAAACCACAGTTATATTATTGTATATTTTAGGTCAGAGGTTAGAACTGCCACAAAATATGACAACATTTTACTTCGAAACTATTTTATCCATATTTTTGTGATTTTTTCGACAAAACGTTAAGACTTTAGTAGTGGTTTAAACCTTCCACTAGTTCATAGTAATTCTTATAATATAAAACCAACCACTAAAACTAAAAAAATTCCATAAAATATGAGTTATATGACAATTTCAATAAACCACTACTAAATATAATGAATAACTACCTGTTGAATATCGACACCAATTTTAGCGATGGTTCATTAAAACTGTTATAGAACAATCTAGTTTTCATTTAAATCACCGCTAGATTAAAAAGCCTGATTCCAAATTGGAATTTTTTTGTAGTGACCCTTATTTGGCTAATCATATTTTCTATTGAGATCATGATTTCCTATTAATTTTTCTTTTGTGATTATAGTCACATAATCTCTTGTTAATCTTCCCGAAGATATGTCACAGAATTGATGATAGAATCATACCTAGTAGAATAAATTTATATTTACACCATATCCTCTTGTAAGGAATATCCCAAACAAGGGTGTAGAGTGCATGATAGTAAACATCAATATTCTTAAGGTGCATATCCAATGGAGAAGGAATTATTTATAGTCCATCACCTAGACCAGTGAAGTGTGGGGGATTAATTTATTAATGATACACTAGTCATTATTCTATAGCACCCATTTCTCCTCATTAAAATCCAATCCCATGTCATCCATCACTTTGGGATTGGGATTATAGATGGGAAATTCCTCAAGAAACATGGGGGATTGGTTAACCTTAGGTATCCTATTTAAGAAGATATAATCCATGTTGAGTGGAAGGATTGAATAACTAGTTTCCTCCACCATAAGAAATGGCTATCCATTTTATTTTTTCCCTATATAGATTTATCAGTGCCTTCTCTATAAGATGCACTGCCTTCAATGTCAAAACATGTTTACCTAGAACATTGGAAATATCTAGGTATTTTATCATCATAGATGGGCTGTTGTAATCAAAATAAAGTGATGTTGTTAACATTAGGTCCAACCTTCAACAGATAATCAATAGTAGTGTGATATATTCTTCATGGTTCTATAATTCACTAAATCTACACTATTATTTGTAATTCAACACCACATAGTGAATTATTACAGGAATATTAGGTCATTTAACTGATTGTTGTGGAATTGAAATCATTTAATAATTAATGGAATAAGATTTATATCCCATAAATATTTCATCGATTGCATCATTTTTTATAATAAAAGTAGAAAAAAATATTTCAGTTAACTCAGTTGTTGTGCCCATTTGTTAGATGAGGTATGAGATGTCAATGGTAGGCATTGCTTTACATATCCCCCTAACATTAGTAGCTTACATATTTGATTCCACCTGAGACTCACTAATTTAACAATCTGGATCTATAATGTGTGAATAAATTGATATTTCACAAACTATACTAATGTTTCATCATGTACAATAAGATGATAAAAATTTACCTATTGACTCCTAGTGAATATGGATTCTCGTATTCTATTGATTTCATCCTTCATAATCATATGGGGAAACCCCTAGTAATGTATGTGGAAATTATAATTCTATATCCTAGGTACCAAAAGGATATAAACATTCCATGGGTGATTATCAATAGGTTCCTCAATGGTATCCAAAAAATTTAATTCATGTAAATATTTGAGAATGAATGATAGTGTCACAAAAATTCTAGTAGTGATATCATGAATCTACAGGGATCAAGGGTTACCTCACACGGTGTGAGTTCTCCAAATTCAACTATGAATAAGTTAAGTATCAATATAATGGTGATTATTCCTTCTTTACAGATGTTCCCTATAAGTCTTCATCACCATGATTCATCTAACCTACTTCATCAGTATGCTCCTCCCTGACCGATGCCACAGCTTCGGGGCCCTCTCTAGGTTAATATGTGGTCATAGTGTATAAGGAGTAGGTAAAAGGATCTTCCCAACCTCTTCAGCATGATAGTTTCTCCAGGTCATGGTGAATGTCTATAATTTCTGACAGAGTATTCATATGTTAGACTCTATCCATCCCAAACACCAAAAGGTTTATCCTAATTGATTTTGAGTAACATCCATAATTTTTTTTATGTGTAATTCAACTATATAATTTTTGATATATGATATACTTTTGGGAAAACTATGAAAACATGTCACATTCAATCGGTGGGATGGATATTTTCTAGGACCATGCTAAACCAAGACTTAGCCATCTAGGATGGCATTCCATATATCAAGACCCTCTTTCATGGAACATTATGCTTCTGAATACCCATACTCCATAGGTTTCACCTGGACGAGGAGTAGGATTCTTTAGGTCTACCAAAAAAAATAACATTACAAATATATAAGATGCCTTTAATTTAAGGTGTCCTAGAACTATATCCCCCCTCAGACACTTCAATCCTTAGGACTACTCTAGTGGATCCACCTGGATCACTCGATACCTTTTCACTTCCCCATGATAAACTACATCCCAAATTTTTTTATTCAATCATTGAGTACCCTGTTGGAACCACTGATCATTTAGAATAATCTCATCATTTCAAATCCCACAATGGTCAATGTCCTATATAGCTATTCTATGAACATGTATTTCCTCTACAAAAAAAATCATTTATGTACTTTTGGTGTGAGAAATTTAACAAAATGTGAATGGTGGGGAAATCGTTACAATGCATTTGGATTGTGTACTATAATTCTATCAATATATGTGACTGGCATGTTTACTATAAAATATATCATGTATTAATTCACATTCTTCTCAAGTGTTAATCCATGATATCCATAGTCATAATATGTAGAGGATGTATGATGAAGTTATTTAGAGAATTTATTTATGATGAACATCCCTACATTAACTATATTCAGTTGACAAACCCATTAAATGTTGAGAATGGAAGACGTAAAGATTACCCCAATAGGTTCAATCACATTCAGGCACTTAGGGCCTATGAAATATTTTTTTTCCTATCTATATACCAATTATAAGGGGCTATATAGGGGCATATGCATGTTCTTATAACTAATGTTCCCAAATAGGTGATACATAATAACAAAAATCAATATAAACATATTGAATCTATTCCTTCCTTCAAGTTCTACCACCATTATGAACTTTCATATTAACATCCTGGATTAAAAGAATCTAACAATTGAGACCATCTTCAAAAAAATTATATCAACCACATTCTAGTTCCAAATTCCTAAATTTACATCTCTATTAAATGTGGAACCCCTCCTATAAAATGATTCAATATAAGAAGATAAATATAAGATATTTCCATCATGTTTACTTCTTTGACTCTCTATAATAGGGTAGTGAGATGTTTTTAAGAAAATCTACTCCAATTTATATGTTAATTATATAGGTACTGTCATTTCTCCTTTTATTGACCTTAATTCAACACTCCTAGAAGTGCCTTGACCATTAGTGGGAGTTCCTCTAGGTCATCCCTAGTGTTCCCAAATGGTAAAGACTAAATTTACATCAACCCAATGATATGGGCACCTTCAGTATGATATATATCATGCAATATTAGGTTGACCTCTATGCGATGTTGGTGGAAAGTGTTGGTGTTGGAATCCCCACAGATCAGTATATTTGAAATTGGATATGGATTGTCGTAAACAAGGGACAAAAAATTCCACCCCACTATAAATATAATTATAACCCAATGCTCATCCCTAAGTGGTATAAATGTTTTATGAATCCCTTAGGCCCACTACCTCTCATTGTTTAATTTTTAACTTAAGAGTATGCCTCATTCCTCAGATATATAATGATGGAATTCCATGTTGATAATAACATATCCATAGTAATTATGTAATAAATTATATTGGTATTATTACCAAGTGAAAATATATTCATAATAGAATGATTATTCATTTCATATATTCAATCAATAATGTTTAGTCAATGAAGGTGATTTGAGATTTGGAATAAATTAACTAAGGAAAATGTTATTCACGCTGGTAGATAAAGTCATATCACCGGCCAAATACAAACAATGATAGTTAGTTTCTTAGATGATATTCCCTTTTTATTTCCATTATCAAGTCATCAAACATTTGGATCCCAACTTAAATCTTTTTTCCCAATGTTATATTTGGGTCCTCAACCATCTCAATCCTTTATGTTATGGTTTCTTTATCTTCATAGTCAAGAATTGGTTAATTCTATAAAATTCACATATTTTACTTTATTCAAAATAATTTGAAATTGGTATATTCATATAATTTTGGCTACATTAATTGAATAATTCCATTTCAAGGAATAATTGATCATTGTAGAATCCTTATGAAATATTCAGTAGCATGAATGTAAAGGTTTTGAAGTGTCATACCTTTACACAAGTAAGATTTACCTAAAAGAAGAGTATCACTGGACATTTCATGAAGAGCTCATAATCCCTTCCGGGACCCCTTCCCTTATTTATAGTCAAAGGGTAAACCCAAGTTGTGTGAATGAGACCTGATTTTGGAAAAATTGTGGGATAAAATTCACTATATTTTATCATTTTTTGTATAATTCAAACACCCTTATCCCTATCAGATAATAATATGTATGTGGGTGGAGAGTGTGTGGGTGGTTTTCCAATAAATAATTTAGAATGGTCTAGTGAGAAAGCAATCAATGAAAAGTGTCTTTGGAGCAATGAACGAAAGAACTCATAAATCATAGTTTCACAATTTTGGAAAAATAGCCTATATACTACTCATGAATTAGATTACCATGCATGAAATCCATGAATCTATGATGGTGGACTATAATTATATAACCATCTCACTATTTTTGGGATCCAAACATTAGGATTCCAATGTCATTTCTCTCGACTCACAAAACTGAAGATTCATTTCATTCACAAACCCCAAAACCACATGGGATAAAATATGTTACAATTTAATGTGATTTACATTTAAAATTCATTCTATGAATTATATTTTATTTTATATAGTCTCATGATACTCCCTCTAATTATGAAAATATATCGAATAAAGTCTATAATTTTTTGAAGTCATGTTTCCATACAACAGAAATATTTTAAAAATCCTTTTCCTTGGACATTAATTCGGTGCCATATTTTTTCACTACTAAATTTCATGAATTTTATAGGAATGAAGGATCAATACCTATTTAATAAAGATTACATTGAGGATAATCCATTCACATGACTCATATCATTGAACTTTATCCTTAGACCTCTTTCACCAAGAATAGGATGAGATTCATCCTTAGCTATGGCTCCCAGGCCAATGGATGACTCCACCTATTCATGTAAAGCAACTTTGATTCTCTTTATTATCCCAATTAACATCTCACACATCGCTATTTTAATAAAATGTTGTCCTATTCAAATTTATGACCCACCCATTGGGACACTAATTAATCATTTCCCCACTAGTTATCCAAAAGTGTTGGACTCACACCGTCAATTCATATCACTCCCTTCATGGAACAATAATCTTTACCGAAGGTTGTTCAAAAACATCATATGGTCTTGCCTCATGACTTGAAACTCTTCACCACACACTACATGGGTTTTGAATCCTAATTTTGAAAAGGATATTTATGTTTCCTCATTGATATGAAATATCCACATTGCCACCATTTCATGTCCCCCAAATGAGGTGGTAACTCTAAAATTTGATCTTCCGTATAAAGAATACTAAACATTTTATCAGACCTATAAAAGACTCTATAAAATATAATTATTAATGGTTCAACTATAGAAATTAATTATCTTTCCACCCATAGGTTATTATTATATAATAACTCCATTATCATTGTTGATCATGTAGTGTTCTATATAAATAGATTAGGAAGAAAACATACCAAATGCATTAGAAAACCTTCCCAATGTAATGATTTGAGGGATCCATTGGTGACTAGAATACCATTCCGCATGTGATGTGCTAACATAAAATTAAATTTTTTAATGGAAAACACATTTATGGAAATGTGCGATACCACATAGGTGGAACTAGGAGGAAAATACTCAAATTATGTCACAAATTTATTAAAACAGAACCTAAGATTATTAGATGTTTCCTCCCTAAAGAGTTTCTAGGAGATAGAGTGAACCGGTGGATCTGGATTGTTATGGATGAAGTATTCAATGTGATCCACCAACATTTCCCATATTTGAGAGTACTATTCCTTACTTAGATTCCCCTCACTAAAACCCCATATCAAAATGTGGTCATATTTCTAGATCTGTGCCGCTTTCTCACTATTTAAATCAATAATAGGTGACTTTTCCATCACCTTACATGCCACTTCATCTTTACCATTGATACAAAGAAACTCCTCCACTATTTTTCTTAATAGTGGACAAGCAATTATAGTGATTTCTAGTTATCTACTTTTCCCACACAATGAATGTCCAAACCAGCCTCAACAACATTAGTAACCAATTATATAAGATTCACCTGAAAGATGACACAAGTTTCATGAATGAATTCCTTATGTTATAATTTTATATTTTTTACTAACCTTCTATCCCTTGTTTTTGGTAGATACACGTAATCATTGTAACCTTTTAATTTTTTCTGTGTTATTAGGAATTCAGTATCTATCCCACATATTATTTCAACTTCACAATCATTCTCTTGATCATGATACAAAACCTCCAGACCTAAAAATTTCTTATTCATATGGATGTTCTCTTATATATGTCTCTGACATGGAACCCCGTGTACCAATATCCCCAAATCTTGACCACTATTAAGAAAATTCTAACTTCCACTCTCAGTTTTATTATCACCAACTTGCCCAATGAAACCCTTGGAACCCTTATGAAGAGGGTCTGAGACAACAGTTGGGATATCCAGCACTGATCTTTGTTATACCATTTTATGTCTCGAAAAAGCTTGTATTTTACTGAAAACCATCCTGACCTGGCCATATTTAGACTCATTTTTCATACCCATGGCACTATTAC
The DNA here is from genome assembly GCA_963277665.1 of Viscum album. NCBI lineage: Eukaryota > Viridiplantae > Streptophyta > Magnoliopsida > Santalales > Viscaceae > Viscum > Viscum album. Next base: position 280,629,950 of record OY728151.1, on the reverse strand, counting down.
TGAACATCGAATGCCAAACCGTAACATATGAGACACTGAAAGTTCACTCCTCTGCCACATACAACTCATTCCTCAATGAATCAATCTATAAAGATTGTGTGATGCCCAATTCTTCCATCAAAATCTTGAAAACATTTGTCACTAGTGAATTCTCACACTCTAATCTACACTCTATACCCATGGGAAACTATTCTAACAAACCTTCATTTACACAAACCACTTTCTCCATACCACTTACCTTAACCATATTCATTGTAGTCCTAGAAACTTATCCATATTTAAAAATATTATATCCCATGATCTTATAGAAAGAATAGAATTCAGTCTAGGATTCATAGGCCACCCACTATTTTCACCTGTACTACTCACCCACAGTAATCCAAACATAAACAAATAGTACCTTGGACAGATCCATTTCCACATATAAACGTGGGTTAACCAGATTACATACAGACTCAGTGCGGCTATCTGAGCACAAATATATACATAAAATATTACCAAGAAATAAAATAACCAAATGGTTTTGAAAAGGTATTGGCAGGTTAGGTAAACCCACTCAAACCACCATTTTACGAGAAAATCATTTCATGTGGAAGTCGAAAGACCATATAAATAGGTAGAACCAATATCCATTGAAGCTAAAGGGGGTAATTGACTTGTATCTTATTTGATCCTCCTCATATGAAAATAGTGTGATTATATTTCATCTATTTATAAGATCCACTACCAACCTATCATACAAATCAATTTGAAATGATAATAGTATGCCTTTTGTAATGGGCATAATTTTCAATGTGTTATAAGAAAATGTTTCTAATGGTACTAAAACTGAGAATTACTGTGATTAAAAAATATGATTCTTACATCAATTGTCTAGTGAATGATATTTATATATTCCCAACATACATAAAAAATCATGAAATAATCATCCTCTCCAACAGAAAGTGTTCACCCTATAAAGGTGGAATGTTACGTAATTGATTGATGTCCAAATGAAGTTTCTATTTAGAATGGTACTGAGGAAATTGTCTTAAATTTATATCTATGCAATAAGATCCATATGAGAGTTCTTTTAGGGATGGGGAGACATCCCATCATCTATTTATAATCAAGAAATTGAGACCATCAACCCTAGTGGTGACAGGACACCCAAAATTGGAATGTAGGAATACATAACCAAAATATCATGACTATCTAAGTACTTGCACAATGATGTGAAATTTATGGTCTAGATAGAATTTGAAGAAAAAATCATTATCAAATATTTGAATTAAAAATTAGCTGGATGTGAATTTAGAAGTAATGAATTGATGATGGTATTTCATTTATTAGTAATCATGTCGAATAATTTCATTAAAATCAGAGGATATGACACCATGTTTTAGCTGTGAGGACTCATCAAAAAAAAATATTTTTTAGAGGTGGTAAAATATTATCAACAACATGGATCAAAATATCCTTCGTAAGAATGTAATACTGAATGTATATTATAAATAAAAAATATTTTTCATTTGTTTATTTCTCTAATATTGATTTATTTTGTTTGTATGAAGAGAATACACTGTATGAGATTTGGTTTGAGAATAATTCAAGTTTGAAAGAATGATTACTTTTTATAAGAAAATTATTTATTCTCCACATGGAGAATAATATGATACTATGATGTGTGAATAAATGCATTTCATAGAGATATTTATCCAAAATAAAAGCATAAAATTTATATCATATAATGATTTGTAAAATCATTAAACGTAAATACATAATTGTTTTTCTAATCACGTAAAATTATTAATTGTGTGTAGATTTTGTAGAAAAAATAATGGATCATAATTATAATGTTATGAAATGTGATTAGATCATAGGGGTAATATAGATTAAATGTAAACATAGATTAAGAAACTAATAAATCAGAAATTAGAGTAGGATTAGAAAAATAACAAATGATAAAAATAAATATGTAAATTATTGAATAGAGTATCATTAGTGAACGGAAACGTGGTAAAAAAATTGAGGATAAAGGATCTATAATAAAAATATTTTTTATATAAAGTTAACCCTAATGTTTTATAGAGGCTGCCAAAGATGAAAATTATGCCAATGTGATGTAAGAATATCTTATCTAAATTGAAATGAATCAACCATGGGATATTGTTAAATGGAAGAAAGAAATATATAATCATAACCAAGTGTGTTTTCCAAAATTATATTTGTGATGATGGAAATGTTTCACATAAAAAATTACAAATATATTACTAGGGGTATTCCAAAATAAATGTAATTGATGTCCTTATAATATATTACCCTGTGGCATAGTTGGAATCTATTTATAAATTTTTTCCTACATTACAGAATAAGATATTTAAGGTGTGAAAAATGAACTGTAAATAAAAATTAATTAATTGAGTCATTGAGTAAGTAGTTGAAAACAATCAACCATGTACTTTATTATAGATAAATATGAGATAAAATTTTACTAGTTGAATAAGGTGTTTTATAGGATGAAGCATTCCACAGGAATATGATATTCATGGACTGATCAGTATTTTAGAAACTTGGATTTTAAGGAGTTAGAGTTGATTATAATATCTACATCACGAAGAAGTATGATCAATGGATATTGGGGATAATTTTGTAGGTAAAAATATTTTTAGAGTGACATATGAGGATAATACATGTTTCTTTAAAACATATGATATATGAGTGCTATATTTCCCTGATTGTTGAATTATCATTTTCCCTTGGATTATAGAGGACTCAAGATATTCATGGCTCAAGTATTTATCAATAAAATCATTATAAAGAGGTGATGAAGTTATTTTTAATGGATTCTTTTATGATTATGAGAACATGAATATATACAAATATAAAATTTCAAAATACAATTATTGAAAGGAGGTCGATGTAATAGAATATAAGAAATTCATAGGAAACATATTGTAACTAAATCTATATCACATGACACAAATTTATTTCCACATTTCATACTGCATGATACCAAAATAATACAATATGAGGATAACTGATGGTATTGAAATAAATTATCTATTATATCTACATGATACTTGACATTAGAATATTCTTTTATGAAACACTATATAATGTGATATTGGAATACACAGAAATAGATTTGTTTGGTTCATTGGATGATCATAAGTTAAAATTTGGTGGTACATTATTTCAATGTTGTTTTTTCTTCACTCGGTAGTGAAGTTAGATATTATTTATCTCTTCAAAAATTTAATGGGATTATTGAATTTTGTCTACATATAATTTTATTCAATTAATATAGATAACGTAATAGTTTGAGGATTTTTGAGTCGATGTGATGTATCCAACTATAATAAGTTTTGTTAAAATGTTTTCCTTCACTCTAAAAAATCATATCAATTACTAAATTTAAATATTCATCAAGATAATGAATCACTTAATTATTTATATGCTTTATATATGGCTGGTGAGGTTGCAGTATGTGTCAACTGATCATTAGCTTACCAAAATCTGGACAAAAGAACAAGCCAATGAAGTTTTTAAGTGTCTTCAGTTGAATCTATAGTCAAAAAATCTCCCTCAAACTAAATTGTGAGGACATGGATCCAAAAACTCCCCTAGTATATTATATTTATTTAATGGTATGGTATCTCTCCGAAATTAATTTTGGTATTTATAAACTTTAATTGTGAGATTTTATAAAAGTTCTATTTGGGATCATTAAAAAAAATAGAGCGGTTTCCCATAAGATAAAATAGTGAATATATCAAGTATTAGAGAGTATGAGAGTGTTGTTTCATATTAACAAATCTTATTATGGTGTTTGATTAAGGGGTAAAATATAGATTGTTTTTGTGGGAGGTTTATTTTATTCAGTTGTATTAAGATCATGAGGATCAAAACAATGTTTTCTTGAGGGAATTTACGTTTAAATATAGTTTCTCATTAAAAAAATTATTTGTGTTAAATTATAGTTGATGATTATTGAATAACTAAATTAATTCATTAAGGTTGAATATTTTGAGACTATGGAGTAGGCTAGTTCTGATGTTGTCAATTGATAATTTCAGGACTCTATTTCAAACATGTTGTTAATAAACCCATAGAGGGTTATTTTTAGAAAATAACAAATATATGTATACTTTTCTTGTTTTCGATGAAAAATAATGTGAAGCATCTTTAAAAGGACATTATAAATACATGAATATTTTTTATTGATTTTAAGGATTACTTGGTGTAAATTCATTTCTTGGATAAAAATGACAACATAATGGTTAATGTCAAACCAAATATAGGCCTTGTGGATTAGAGGTTGGTTCCTTGAGAATGAGACCACCATACTAATGTGACACCATATAATTTAGGAACCGAGATATTAAAAGAATATTCAGTGGTTTTTACAATGAAAATTTATATTCGCATAGTGAATAATGATTTCAGATGTTCTATAGATTCCCATGTGTATTTTCATTCATACGTGAAATTTTTTTTCAAAGTGTAAAGATATTTTTTGCAATCATGAAGTGTTTTTTTCTAGAATTTAATATTATATTATCTAGTTAAAAGGTTTTTCATTCCATGAATCATGTGATATGATTCATAATGTTTCCAATGAATGATTATAACACATTATCAATAAGACCCTATGAATCTTAGGTCATGAGCAGTTTTTTGGTTCATTACAAAAAATGCGTGTCACACTAAAACATATATTGGGGAATAAAATTTTTTAACCACACAATTTAATAGAGTGTCATGTCATGAACTATTATTTCTATATTTTATGAGTTTATTTGTATAATGTGAAAAACAATAAGCTTTCATACCCTAATTAAATGTATTTTTACACAAAATTATCTATGTTATGTTTTGTAAAAAAATATAACAGAACATAAATTTTGTGAAAATAATAAATTGAGAGGCTTTAAAATAAAACTAATAGAAGAAATAGGTTTAGGGTGGAATTCTATAAAATTTTGTGAAAATAATTTTTGATGTAATAATAGATGGGGTAGGAGAATATCAGAAGAAGAAAAAGGGATCTCCAAACCAAAGATAAAATGATACTAGAGAAGAGGACAAAATTTACAAAAATGGGATATAAATTAGAATAAGATAATGTATTCATATAATAATTTAGTCTTCTTAATGGATCTTGAATGGATAATGAGAGGGGGTGGGGTGAATCAGTGTAACCATATTTTATCATTTTTTACATTATAAATAAATTATACACTATATATTCTAAAACCTCCCAATTTATTGGAAGTTATGTATATTTTAATACTACCTCTACAATCACCACAATATGAAATGAAAAATAACGAGAATCAGTATATAGGTATTTACAAGGCCTTGTCCCAATGAATGTATCAAATTCATGTTGTATTCAAATAATGTTAGAAGAGAAATTCTAATAACTAAAATGGGATAGTAATTAAATATAGAAGAGGTATTGTTAATCCAAAAATAATAAGAGTTATTTTATTCTATATTACATATGAAAATGATAGATAAAAGAAAAAGTATTCATAATGTCTTGTGATGTTGACTACTTATACATTGTTCATTAGTCTCCAACTATAATAACAAAGTTGTTTTTTATAACCATTGGTCCCTAATGGTACAACATGAACACCATGAATCATATATTTCATAAATTTTAGATGTATAACATCACTATAATAAGATCTAATTCTCTTATTAGAATTTTTTCCACCATAGAAATATGATAAGTAAAAACACACACAATTAGACCTTATTCATAAACTAAATTTCATTATAATATTAAATCATTTAGTGTCTTTAATATTCATGAGTCCCAACGTAGAGATAAGTAATAATAACAAAAATTTAAAATATTGTTGTTAATATTCTATGATATGAGGATATCTTGAGGATACCATTATTTTCCTATATCATCCCCTACATTCTTCATCAACGAAAATTGGTCTTCTCTCGAGGAGTATAGAAATTAAAATCATTATATAGATCTCCATTTTAAAATAACACATCCAATTCCCTTCTAAAAAACACATATTTAAAAATAAAACATAATAATGTGTGTTTTCCATTAAATCATTAGTAGGAATATCAAGAATTATATTTCAATCTCAAATCTGAAACACTTTTATTTATATCTCTATATTTATGCGAACACTTCATACTAAAAATTCCATTAATTATGTAAGTATTAAATTCCATTAATAGTATTTATTTCATATTACATTTGAGTTTCTTATTATTGTTAACATTCATTTTAACTTTTTCTAATATTGAACATGAAAATAATAATGTTTGAAATCATCGTTCCATTAGAAATACATTTATAGGCTTCCATGTGAGGATGTTTGTAGTAGTTTTTATAGGGTATAGGAACCTTACACATTGAATCTTACAAACTATTTTGTCATATATTTTATAAAATCTTAAAAATTGTTTTTTCTTATTTATGTGATGATTTTTTTAAATTCAAAATTTAAATTTTATTATTATTATTTTTAATTATTGTCATTTTAATGTGATATGGATTAACAATAAAGTATTAACTTTAAATTTATAGCCTTATTGAATTTTACATTTGGTTTTCTAATATAATTTTTTAACACTTTAGGAAGCTCGTTTAATTATTATTATTGGGTGTCAATCACTTATTCCATACTATCACAACTCTCTTAGATTAATTCCATTTTTAAATATATATTGAAACCATTGATTCTAATTTCCATTTTTGATTTTCAATGGTCTATGGTGTATCATTTTTTTCCATAATATATCCTATTAAATTCGGTTTGACATCATTTTTTATTTGAATATTTGGTGTACGTTTCTCAAAAGACTTATTGTTTGGAACCTTTCATCACTTGATAACATCCAAAGGCAGATGAAAAATTATTTTCCTTATGCTTATTCAATTATGGCCTCATATGTTCATTAACAAGTTAATTATTCTTGGATGGTACATATCATCACTATTCTTCCAAAAATCCACTTTTTCTTTAGTTATCACATTAATTATCCAATTATTTAAATATGTTCTTCTTTTATTTATTTTTCTTTTTTGTGGAATATTCTTCTATTAAGTGGGTTTTTATTTCATTCATCATTGACCCCCATTAATCATGACCATATATAATTTCTAGGATTGTACAACCTTGTCCTGATTTTCAAAATTTATAAAAACCCAAATAATAATCAATGAATATTAATCTCTTACTTGAATTTCTATTAAGGATATAAACTATAGATTATTAACCATGTAATTAATTAGATAAAACATTATTATCTTACTATCATATTTGGCTGCTAGTATTCTATCACAATATTACATCCACATATGACATAAGGGGTGATTTATTGGAATTTTTATACAACTATATTTTTCATAAATTATAAGTTGAAATATGTCGTAACACATGAAACAAAATTAGCACAAATAGTATAGGCTGGATAAGGCATACCTTCCACCAAGATATTCTAGTAGACTCATCTTGAGTGGTTTTCAAGATATTCTTACCAGTGATATGATATATTTTTAGGAAAAGATTCATATTATAAGTTTATATGGAAACACTTAACTTCTTAGTAATTTGAGTAGTTTTAGTTTGTATTGATTATAGATTTATTAATTTCACCTTAATTTCACATAACCTAGTGTTGAGGGAAATATTATCATCCTCAACAAAGATGAATCTATCCTCTAAAACTATATTTATATTCTCAATATGATTCCAATAAATTTATGGTACTTTATTTAAATAGGTTTCTAGATCACATGTTTTATTTATTATCCTCTAACTGATCATTTTTTACATTCAAGGGGGTATTGTATAGATTTTCCAATTGATGGTCCACTTATAAAAAGAATTCAGAAAAAGTTCCTCAAAAACAATTATTTGAAATAATAATTTAGATGAGGGAAATAGTTCCTTAGAGATTAAAATTTGTTATTATTTTTCTTCATAATTTTGTGTGATGTTTTTTACCTTTGTATTTTCTTTTCCAAATCATGCTAAATATATTATACCCCTAATTACAGTTATTATTTTTCATCTATCAGTCCATTTAAAAATATAAATATATTTTGGAACACTTTAATGGGAACATACATCAAATATTTTTTTGACTATTGATTATAGGTATGAAACTATTTTAATGGAATCATCTTATATAATATCTATAAAAATTGACTATTCTTTATCAAAAGGATCACTCTTAATATATTGACCTGACTAAAAATTACCACTTTAATCAGATTCAGATAGTAATAGATCCATCTTTGTTTTTTATATTTATATATACTTTTATATCCCTTTTCTTATTATTTTTTATGGTTTTAGACATGAATCTTATTTCATATTAAGCGAGGATATAGACTGATTTATTTAAGTAAGGATCTTCTGAATTCTATTTAAATGTTCACTTCATAAATAGTGATAAAAATATAAAGAATTTAATTATAGAAAAAAGAAGCATGATTGGATATGATACCAATTTAATTTATTAGTAGATCATTGAGGGAAATCTAGGGGAGGTTGGTGAATCAGTGTTCTGTGATATTACGATGTTTTTATTTATCATTTATTTAATCCATCATTATATACAGACCATTTTCTCTTTTAATAATATTATATCTACTAACAAACCATCATAAATCACCCAAAAATTAAACAAATAAAGTAAAGGAAAAGAACTAACATATGATAATTTACAAGGTTCTGTCCCAATTTGAGAAACTAATCCTTTTTCTGTTCTAATTGAGATATCATACACTAAGTAATCTCTAAAATGATGGAATGGACATAATAGAAAAATTAATGTGTCTATCCTAAAATCATAATAATCTATATGGGAAATATTACACATGTAAATGAAATATACAAGATGAATTATTTCATTAGTATTATGAAAACAACCGCCTCTCTATATTATTTTAGTAACCTGATAGGAATGGTGGAATTGTTTATACTGGAATGAACTATCCCCAAAGATCCTCCCTGAACTCCATGGATCAAATATTCATTCTACTTCAGATGTCATAAAATCACTATATTAATATGTTCCACCTCAATAAATATTTCATCAACTACTAGTATATGATCAACAAAAATGTCAAAAAGTGCAACTTATTCTTTAACTCATTATAATAATTTTTAATCATATATTCACTTCAATGTTCATGTGAATTAATATTGTGATCATGATTAAAAAAATGATGGATCTTCTCATTCATAGTATATAATATATAGATATGGAAAGGATTATTCATATTTTAGTTTTTCATTAGCTACTTTTTCTTTGATAGACAAAAATATTATCTCTTGGAATATAATATTATGATATTAATAAACATTAATTTCATTTATTTTTATTTTATTTTCTAATTTTCATGAATATTATTTCATTATTAAGAATATATAAATACCTATAAACGAGGATAAATAATATTATCAAAAATAATTCAATGGAATCCCATGGGTAAACTCCCCATGATCTTGTTATATTACTTTTCATGTTCTCCAGTGATATTCTGAAAATACCCTTTATCCCATTTCATTAATTAGAATTCCTAAAATAAAAATATGTGCATTCCTCATGATTTAATATTCTATAAATGTATTTATAATTAATTATATTAAAATAACATAATATCTTTCCATGATTTTATCATGGAATATTTATTCAATATTATTATTTAATTATAATAAAATTACACGTTTGTTATATTTTTTAATTTATGTTATGAAAATAAGAATCTAGTTTACTTAATTATATCATTTATTATGATATATTGACATCATATTTTATATATACTAACACCTTCAATAAAATTTAATTTTTTTTAAAACAATTGGTTAAAAAACATGTATCACTTCATTCATATCATAATGTGATTTTTAATTACATTATTCAATATCTAATTCTCACTGTAATAACTTCCTATTACGTAATAACTAATCACATCTTCTATATTAACAATATAATATAAATAACATTCCATTGAATTTTTTTTGAAAACTCATAAAAAGGATAAATATTGATGTTAAATATTGTTTATGGGTATTTTACTTTTCCAAATTCTCTTATCATGATATAGAAATATTACATATGAAATATTATTCTTTTGTATTTGACAATCACCACTTTTGTGTTCTCTTCCATTAAAAAATTACCAATCAACTAAATGAACCCATCATGTATCAACCAAAACTATTCCACATCATCTATGAATATTATGATTTATCCATGTTTCATAGATATCATCCTTTATTCATCAATATCATCCATATCATTTTCATGTATTATTCCATAACTAACAATTTACAATGATTTAGGAATAATATAAAATGTAAGATCCTATCATTTTCTATAGATGTATCAGTATAAATTATATATACTCTTAATATTTATATTTAGTAACATTCGTTTTGGTTTTAACTTGGGGTGTGTTTGGGTGGAAATTTGGTAAATGTAGAAGAATGAGCATAGTTCATGTTTTGAGCACTGTTTTCCCTTATTGTGGGCTAGGTCCCAACAAACTACAAAACCTTGGAGAAAGAGTTTTTGAAGCGATGATGCATATTTTTTCAAGTTAATAACACTAAAAGGAGAAACTATGAACCTTATAGAAAGTTTCATTGATAAGGAAAATGGTTATTAAAACAGTGTTCCTATGCCAAGAAAACAATATGAAGAAATTATATTAACATAAAAATTAGTTTTCGAATTACGAGAACATTATTATTGACCCAAAATCAACCCACACTCAACCTTAATCTCTCTTTCATGACTATGGTGGCTCTATGATATATTCAAAGACTTTATAACCTCTGTTAACGGCTAATTGAATGGTAGGTTACTGATCTGCAACATCCTAGTGTGTATTTCATCTTTTGTATACCTATCAATCTCTCTCAATATCATCTGATCCACTATCCAGATTTAAGAGGGTTTTTATCAGTTTTGGATATTTATCTAGATCTATGGTTTTTATATCTTAATTATTTTAATTATGGATTTAGTGTTTGTATCTAATTTTTTTTCTTCATTATGTTCTTAATTGATGTACTTCGAATTAAGAATTCATCCATTGGCGAGGATTTGTCAACGAATTGAGGTAGGTTTTCAATCATTAAAATCCCAATATATATCTTATAATTACATTAATTTAATTGTATAATTTGTATTAGATGTTTATAGATTGTGTTATTCATTGAATAAATTATTTTGCTGAATTATTTAATTATAGGAATTGTGAAATTTGGAATACTGGGAGTGTTGAATTGTAAAGTTCATTATTGAAATAATTATAAGTGACATGGGATTTTTTAATTGAATAATTAATTTGGAATATACATATATTTTCATTGATATTGTTTAACTTCATTAATTAAATGTTTAATTAGTTAATGGGAATGGTTGAAGATTATTAAATAGTTATTTGAAATTAATATATGTTGAATTAATCATTGAAATATAGGAATGGTTGAAATTGAATAATTAGTAATTGAATTACTTGTCGTTATATTAATGGTGTTGAATTAGTATAATTACCTGTTTAATAAATTATTTTATATTTTGTTGATTATAAAATTGATTTATGTGATTAAATAATCGTTAAAGTAGTTATTGGAATTGATTTGATTAATTAATTATATAATTAATTAATGGGATAATATGAGAATGAATGTGTTGAGTTTTTAATATTTTTTTAATTCATTAATGTTATAATCACATGTGGGACAATTTTTACTACATAAAATCCCATAGTGTTACAAGAAATAATGAATTGAAATAGTGTAATTCACATGATATAATCATTTGTTGGACATGGTCTACAACATCTGAATCCTATAGTGAGACTTTAGATAATGAATGGTATTAATGAAATTAATATGTGATAATAGTGTATAAGACATGGACTACTATATGAAAATACAATAGTTTGAAATGTGATAATGAATGTTAAAATTCAAATATTGATTTATGATATCCCTTGGTGATAGTTCAGACTCCTTCATGGGATGAAGCATGCATTGAGGTTTCGAGAATCCTTGGGGTCCTTGGTATTATGTGGTTAAATAAAGAGTAACTGAATAAGTGTAAAATATTTAACATATTTTGGGTATTTATTCATTATACAACTTCATACACTTTTCCTACTGAATATTGTTTTATACACTATTGGTGGTGGCATACCGAGTAGTACAAACACCTAACTCGGGATTCCTGATCAGTACATGAATAGAATTCGTGTATAAAGGACAGGATAAGGGAAAATGAAAAATGATATAAGGTTAATATGTTTATGTTATGGTTGAGGGTACCATACATGGTTTTGGGCTTGCTTAATAGTTTTTAGAGTCTTTACTCTAGCTTTTACATTGACACTTGACACGTATTATCACAAAATATCAACTATATAGTTTTTGTGTTTTATTTTAATTGTTAGTGATCATGTGATACTTGTATTGTTATAATTATGGTTATATAATTAGGATATCATTTCCTATTTATTTTCTTCTATGGGCTTACTCTGATTAAGATGTTATACTTTCCCTATGATCGATATTAAACCATCATTACTAGAATGAAACTGTAGCATATAGGGAGGTGCACCTATGGTTATATAGTCAACCAATTTGGGTCCCTAGTGTGTGGCACCTAAATCTAGACGTTTCTAAGTGGTATCATGGACCATATTTATTTTCTATTTATTTGTATTAATATTTTTAATGGTAGATATGACACTTGGAAGAATATGTCCATGGTTTTGAGCTCGTGTATGGGAGTTGAAATATAAATTCATTGGGGGGAAACCTAAGTACATAGGGTGTGGTCATTATTGATGTGTGTTGTTATTATTGGATTTTATTTCACCTTGGGTGATGTGCTTGTTTTTTGATGTGATAGTTTTTTATGATGTTATGAGATTTTAATCATGGATATTTATGGAATGAAGGTCGATATTTCATATATTATTCTTGGAACTCATGATTGTTTTATTATATGCATCATTTTAAGAATTCAAGGAAAAAGGGGTTTGTGTATGTTGTTGAACATGAACTGTTTTTTTCATTCTTGTGTAGTTGAATAGAAAACATGCCTAATATGAAATTTAAAGTTATGAAATCATTAAAAATGTGAATATGTGGGTGTCCAAATGTGAAATAGGAATATGATAATGAGTTTACCCTCATTAAAAATTACCTAGATATACGATGGTTAAGGGTGGTGGTAGCACATCAGTTTTGACCATGTGGAGAGGAAAGGAAGAATAAATTTATATTTATTATTTTGAAAAACCCCTTATCAATTGAGTTGATTTTGTGTTATGTGTCTTGATCCATGTGGTTGTAATTGTAGAGATATGTCACCACGAATATTGTTGTTGAGAGGGAGACAGAAGAACATGGCTAGGGATGATCCTCTAGTGGTGGAACATGAGGATCTTGTAGTGTTGGGTGGTGATGTAGGAGAATATTTATAAGATAACATTGATCACTTCCTGAAATTCAATGACAGATACTCGGTGCAGGTTGTGTAGAGTATTCCTAGAAAGATGACGGTGTTTTAGTTGCAACCCCATTTGGAATTTACCTGAGAGGGTGGACCAGATAGAGATGAGTTCTAGATTGATTGTATCCATACTATAATTTACCTCTTAAAAAACCCTATGATATGAGGTTCATGACTGATTCATAGATTCAATGAGGTTTAATGATGTGTTTGTGGAATGTTCATCCTCTAACTTGATAGGATAATGGCATGTTATGGAAGGTCTTCAGGGATTTGTTCCTAGAGAAATTTTATCAAAAGATGCTAAGGTAGGAGAGAGAAGCTGAGTTCATGAGTTTTAATCAAGCAAGTATGTATGTAATATACTACAAGGGATTTATTATTGACTATTATTGATTTTATGTATAATTGACAGGGGATGAGACAGCTACAAAGAGAAGTTTCCAGGACAGACATTAATGTGAGATTAAGTCCCACGTAAACCTCTTTCTGTTGAAGAAGAATGCTCAGGTGGTTTATTAGGATCTCATTACTGGGGGAATATTGAGAGAGGATACCAATTATAGATAGGTGGTTATAGCTAGACATCAGAAGGTACGACCTCATAAAGCATGAAGCATCACTTTGACAATATCATCCAATGCAGTGGGAAGCATAGTACACAGATAAAGGGATAAATTTCTAAATATCATACTCGAGGGATCTATCACGAGTAAGATAGGCTAAGACACTTCAAGAGATATTTCACCAGACCATCAATATATTTCAGAGACTGTGGAATGATGAGATATCTACAGATGTTCTATAGAAACCCACGATAGGAATGTAATGATGACTAAGGTAAAAAAGCCAAGGTACGAGAAGGGGATCTTATACACAATATCATCTTGTCGGTTGGATTTCTACTAGTGATGTGGATTTATGTACTGTATGTAGTAATTATAAGAAATATCTCTTATATAAGAAGAGTTTTGTATCTTAGGGGGATTAGAATACATCATAGTGAATAGTTGTAAGAATGTTATAGGGGATTTAGCCTACACTTGTGGATAGAAAGTCTTGACCATTGATAGTGGAGGGTACTATTCCTATAGATTATACAATATATATTTCATTATTTGATAAATGTTCCTATCATTCCATTATTTCTTCACAAATTTTAAATGGTTTGATCATAGTGGTGGAGTTATTGAGCTATGTGTTGACGATTGAAACAACATTGAGAGTATGAACTATAGAAATATCCTTGTGTAAGGGGTCTTCATTCGAATATGGGGAGTAAAATTTTTTATTGATGAATTACATCCATAAATTTTTGGTTTCTTCCTAATTTTTTGAATGGATTAGTTAGTAGCATACTAATACCCCATAAATTTTTACTATAGGAGTGTGACTTTTATATCTCTTATGGGTGACAACTACATTCAATGTGGAGAGTATGATATCAAGGATGGCCATAAAAGACTAGTTCACCAAAAACTAGGTGAACTTACCACCCAGGATGGTAGTCTGTTTCTAGATTATAGAGGTGTAAATCAATATGTATTTCCACCCATTATAAATACGTTTAATATGTGTTTACTGAAGTGTTATTATAGATTCTACCAGAGAGAGATGTGAAAGTTTAAATTGAGCCCGTGGTAGGGGTTGAGCCAGTTTCTATTCCACAATACAGAATGGCACTAATAAAACAACAATAGATAAATACTCGACCAAAAGAGTTAGAGGAAATGTTATTTATCGCCAGAGTTTTTCACACTGGGGTTTTATTGTGTTTTTTTCAAAGAAGGATAATAGGAGTCTATGCTTATGTTTGTATTATTAGAAGATGTGTAATGGCCCATGTACTTATAAAATAATTTTGTTTCATTCTATAATTAAATATCCAAATTCATTATAAATGTATAACATGTGGCATTGATAAAAATTAAGAACATTAAACTGATTGAATAGTATCTTGACTTTAGGAATAGTAACCTAAACATTAAGAATAGTAATATGGAAAATAGAATAGTAACCTCAACTAATAATGTATAAATATTATTTTCCATTGTAAAATAGTAAATAAAATATATTTATATCATTGAACTGGTAATTTTTTTCGAAATTTATTAATTAATTATTTTTATTTTTGTAAGTCATAAATATTTAATTACAATTTTATACATAATATAAAAATTAAAAAAAATATATTTTCATAATATAGATTCATAAATGAACATTTAATTTTCATATTATTATACGATAAATATATTATACCATGATTAGTTTTGTAGAGTGTTATAAAATCATTTATATTTTTAAAATTGGTATTTTTCAAAGAAATGTTGATTTAAATTAAATATTAAATTTCCCATATTTAAGAAATTATTATCAAAATATGTATTTTATTTTTGAATTATATATGTCTAAAAATTTAATGTCTTATCTTAGGGGATTTTTTTAAAATACAAGATTATTTAGGAATAATGAAATATAGAAATTTTGGATATAAGCTAAATACATGATTTATTGAGCGATAGATTATTTAAGGATTATGTAATCCAAAAATATCATAATCTCAATCATTATTTTAATATATTTTATGAAAATGTTCCTTATGTTCATAGTCTTATGGGAAACTAATAAACAAATGAATATAATTATGATAAATACCCCACTCCTCCACTATAAATACCTCCCCGTAGAACCTCTTCCTCTAACACCTCAATTCCTTGCAGCTTGATTAATTTATACCCAAATACATTCTAAACCCTATTACACATGTACAATAACTTATGCTCTCACCAAATGGCCAAAATATATGGCTTTATGATGGTTCTCAAGGAAGATAATTCAAAAGATAAAAATCCTCTTTCATTTTCATTTATTCTATTTTCAATTCTTTTTAATTTCATAATCTCTTCTCTTAAACATATTCAAGATGAATAAGAACTCCAGTATCTTATATATACATTAATTTTAACATGTTTATGGATTATTCATCAACATGATTCTTCTTATATTCACTTAATTCTAAAGTAAAAACATTGTCCGTGATGTGTCGATTTACCATCATTGTGGATGATGTGTTTTAAATTTTCATTTAATCCATAAATGTTGATAATTACACCATTATTATTGTTAAATAATATTTTATTATACACATAATATGTTATAGTATGTTTTATAACACGTTTTTATACATAATATTAAAAAATAAATCCAAAGTGGATCATAATGACAAAAATTCACCAAAATAAACTAACATTTATCACTAATGATTTCATTAATGATTCATCCTCATTACATATACCCAAAATGATTTATAATACCATTTAATATATTTTAATTTAATTAATAATATGAAATTATAATTCTACAATTTTTCCCATTCAGAAGTGATAATCCTTAATAAAGCAACTATTGAAACAATGAAATTAATGCCTCAGAAACAATGAAATAAAAAAATATTATTATTAAATGAAAGGAAATATAGTATCAGAATATCATATATGTAATTAAAAATATTAATAAAGTTTTTTATTGTATTAATGAATTCCTTAAGTTAGTATAAATTAAGTTTTCACTTGTTTTAAGTAAGACAAATCTAAGGTAAGGGAATTATTAACAAAATTTACATTCTTAGGATTAACCAACTACCTCTTTAATTATGTGTTTCCAAAATTATTTGTGTAATTATTTTTTTATATTTCATTTAATTATTTGGAATTAGATTTTATCCACATATTCCTTTCAATTTATAAATTATAACTTCAATTATATGATATTTTCAATGTACATTTATTTAAAAATCCTCTTTTAACTTTCTATTTTACAAAATTCAAAAGCAATGTTTTTATGAAATTATTCATGTTTTACTATTAATTTATATATATTGGGCAATTTTAATGAATAATTATGGGTCATATATATCCTTCCCATGAATATTTAATGTTTATGTTAGATTTCGGCTATATGGGTTCTCCAAGTGTAAGTGTGACGGTTACACAGTAAGGAAACACATAGGGTTACATTGTAACATAATCATGACAGTTATATTATAATGTAGCTGTGAGGGATAAAAGTAATATAGTAGATTTGTGGGTTAAAATAATATGTATGTAGTGACTCATGATACCTTTATGGTATTATTTATGTTTTCTATGTTTTAAGGAATTATCATCTTCTCAGAATGTAATTATATGATTCTAATTGTTTGAGGAGTATGTATTGATGAAAATTATTTCATACATTTATATGTATTCATGTACTAAAAGTTTCTCCCCTTATTTTTATTGCCCATACTGAGATTATTTTTCTTATCATATGTTTTAAAATATTTTCACAGGGTTTAAGGATGGGTAAGATAAAATGATAAGCCATGATGAAATTTGTGAAGACTTTTTATGAAAAGATTTCATGTTGTTTATTGAAAACTATTATATTATGAAAAAATAGATACTGTTTTAGATGTACCCCCTTTGTATGCTTATAATATTATATTTATTATTTCCTAAATTTCAAAAACTCTAATCCTAAAATATCGTTGGGAATATAATGTTTTGATTTCTAATGGAATTTAATAGATTATTTAAGTTATAAGGCCATATCCTTAAAGTAAGTACAAGATGAAAATTTAGATAACTTTAGTAGTTATTCGAATATTAATAGAATACCATAAATTATTTTTACTATATTTTTATGTTTAAATTATATAGAATTTAAATATTACCATGATTACTTATGTATGATATTACTATTCAAAATGGTTTTCAAAAAAACAAGAAATCTGAAGTAGAAAGGCATTGAGAGGACGATATCATTCTAAATCCACAACCAGAAATGATGGGAATTGGAACTAAAATATTTGTTATAGTAATGGATTATTTGATGCATTGTATAAATGTTTTTTTAATACATGATGTAGAACAATCATCGCTACCACAAAAGGGCATGATAATATTTTAACATTTTACAAGAAAACACCCTCATGTTTTTAGTGGATATTCTGACCTATTGGTGGTTAAAGGATGGATTACAGCCCTTGAAAAATATTTGATGTCATGAGGTGTTCATATAATCAAAATTATTGTGTTTCCATTTATCAATTTGAAGGAGAAACTAACAAATGATATTTAATAGTAAATAATATTAGGGTTATTAAGGGGATTGATGCCATGAAATATGATGAAATTAAGAATCGGTTCATTGAAAAATATATTCCTAAGGTGGTTTGACTTAGGATGGTAAGTAAATTCATTGAATTGGAAAAAATGAGGAGGAATCAGTGGACATGTATGAATAAATCATAACCTTATTGTAAAAGTGTGATCTAAACCTTATTTTTTATTATAATAGAAAAATAAAACATGTTTTTCATTGGATTAGATCCAAGATATCGACCGGAATTGGCCTCCCATGAATTAGATGTTATGAGAAACATTTATTCTATTCTGAGAGGGTAGAAATGGAGTTTTTCAATGTTGGCATGTACTATAAGAACATGTACAAGAATATGTCCATATTGAAAGCAATGGTCAGGAATCAATCAATGAAATATGAAGGTATGAAACTCTAGTTTCCATTTTTTCAAAAGAGTGGTAAAAATAACCCTAGGGAATTCCTTAGAATACATTTATGTGTTTTCTATGTGGTATTATTAGACATATGGGTCGATATTATAATGAAAAAAATATTAATATTAATTATGATAGGAACACTCTAAAGTGATTTAAATGCGTTGACATGGGTCATTAAGGAAATACCTACCCATAGAAAGATCTAAATGATGGAAGTCAATTAGATTATAAGCAGAATGGTTCAGTCAGTTCTTTTGTGGAAACATAAAAAGATATCTGGTCAACTAGTGTAGTGGTATCAGTTACATTGTTTTATTAATGAGATTTTGGTAATGTCCTGTTTGATATAAGGTATACACAATACATTATTTATGATATTTTTTTTGGAAAATTGGAAATTTCACTTCATGAAATGAGACTAGAACTTTTGGTAAAAACACTCTGGGAAATATTATATCAAAAATATATTATATGAATATTCTTATTCATTTCAAATGAAAAGGAATTACCATCATACCATGTTGATTTTACCATAGTTGAGTTTGATGATATCCTGTGTATGTATTTGATTTATATTTTCCGTACTGAGATGGATTGTATACCTAAAAATTTATTTTATAGAATAAGTTTCTTTGTCAATACAAGAATAACAAAATAAAATTGATAACATATTAGGAAGCTGAGAAACTGTTAATATATGGAAATGAAAGCTATCATACTCATATTGTTGAAAATAAGAGAACTATTTAGATTAATTACGTGTTAGTGGTAGATTAAAACATATATGTATTTCCTAGTGATATTCCCTCTATTATACATGATCTGGAAGATGAATTATCTATTGACTTGGTTCCTGATACTAATCCAATTAAAAAACCCCCTTATCGGTTGGATCATGTGGAAATTAATGAATTAAGAAATTAGTTGAATGATTTTATTGATAAAGTCTACATTATCCTTATAACATCACCATAGGATACTCCTATTATGTTCATCAAAATTAATGATGGTTCCATGATACTTTTAATTGAATATAGTATACTTAATAACATTATTGATATGAATCGTTATCATTTTCCTCATATCGATTACTTGTTTGATCATCTCCAGGGAGGTTAGTATATTTCCAAGATTTACATTAGAATGATGTACTACAACTAATTGTGAATGAGGATTACAAACTAAATAATAACATTTCATATTACATATAAAAATTATTATTATTTTAATCTCTTTGGGTTTAAAAATTCCCCTGCTATATTCACGGAACTTATTAATAAAATATTATGTGAATAATTATAAATGTTGGTTGTTCTTTTTATTGCTAATATTTTTTTCTTTTATAAATGTTATGAGTATTATGAAATATATTTAATGATCATCCTACAAACACTCAATGATATGATGTTATACTAAAAATTTATAATATGAGATTTTGTATATTAAGATATTTATATGCATGAGATCATTGTAAATAAGGATGGAATCATTATTGATCCTGCAAAAAATAGGTTTATGAATGACTAGGACCTACAAATTTTATAAGGGTTCATAGTTTTCTTGGATTATCAATTTATTATAAATGATTTGTTAAAAAAAATTCATGTTTATCTTTACTACTAATTTAGTTTATAACTAAAGAGGTTATATTTATTTGGAGAGTATAATGAGATGTTTGTTTTCAAGTACTGAATAAGAGATTGGTGAATCCTCTAGTTTTGTCCATACATTCCCGAAATAATGAATTTTTCATATATATTGATGCCTCATTGAAGGAAAGTGTTTGTGTTATGATGTAGTATGATTGGTTAATTTATTAGTCTTGAGGAAAAGAAATCCCTCAAGAGTTAAACTATCCCCCACATGGTTAGGAATTAGCATGCATGGTTTTTTCTTTAAACATTTTGAGACATAATTTATACAGAGCCATATGTGAAATAAATAATGACCATAATTGCCTGATGAATATATCTAAACATATAGAATTAAACATGAGTCATATAATATTAACTCAAATGATAAAATATTATGATTAAACAATAAATTTCTATCCGAGAAAGGAAATCAATGTGGCAGATTCCTTGAGTCAAAAAAAACATGAAACATTAGACATGTTACTTTTTAATCAAGTCTCTTTGATTAACAATTCAAAGAATTTTGGATTGGATGTTTTTGTGGTAGAAAATTATTTTGTTTTTTTTCATGTTTCAGTTAAATTACCTTTTTTTAGATAGAATTCTTCAAGCACAAGAAAAGGGACACAAGTTATAGAAAATGGTAGAATTTGTTAAAATGGGTATGATTCTAGAATTTAATATTGTTAAAAATTGTGTTTTTAGATTTCATAAGAGATTATGAGTTCCTTGTGATTCCTAGTTGAAGATTTAATTGTTGTGTAAAGCTCATTGTTATTTGGCTTATTTTTATTCTAGATACACAATGATTCTTAGAGACCATTGGGAGTGTTACTAGTGGGATGGAATGAAAATTGATATTGCATATTTTACCATGAAAGGTTCTCCATGTCAATAAGTCAAAGAAGAGAGATAATTACCAAAGGTAATTCTTTATACATTTTCAGTGCTATAGTGGAAATGGAAAAATATATCTATGAATATTGTGGTGGGACATCTAGGGACATCTCGAGGTAGCTGTGTTGTTTGGGATATTATTGACTGAATATCTAAATATTCTCATTTATTTTCTATCAATGATAATTTTTTTTGGTATAGCTTTCTTGATTGTAAATAAAATAGATTTTATGGTCATATGGAGTTACTCTATTAATTATATATAACTGAGATCCCATATTAAATTATAACTTTTGTAAATGCCTTTAGATGTTATTGGGAACGAAATAATTCTTCAGCACTACTTTTCATCACAAATCCAATGGACAGATCAAGTGATAAAATCATACCAAGTAGGAAATGATTTGATCATGTTCAATAGATTACCATGGAAGTTGGGATCAATATATTTTTTAAATAAATTTTTCTTATAATAACAGTTTTCATTCCAATATATAGACACATACTTTTGAGGAGTTATATAGGAAGTAATGTCAAACTCAATAATATTGGGATGATATTAGGGAAAGAATGTTTATGGGACAAAAATTAGTAGAGGAAGTGTATGAGAATGTGCATATGATCAGACAAAACATGAGGATAGATTAGGACAAAAAAGTTATAAATATAATAGGAGGGAAGGAATCTATTTTGAGTCAGGAGATACTTTTTTTCTTATAATCACACCATGGAAGTGTGTTTCATGTTTTGTTAAGATTGGAAAGCTAAGTACAGAGTTCATTGGACCATATGAAATCCTAGAAAATGTTGGACTAGTCACCTACGAAGAAACTTTTCCACTATGTTTATCTTAGGTGAACAATTTTTTCATGTTTTGATGATCAGAAATTATATTCCAGATTTATCTCATGTTTTTCAACAAGAAGTATTATATTTGGAAGTGAACCTTTCAAATAAAGAAAATCTTATACAGATTATTGATCATGGAGATAAATTATTTCAGAATATTGTGATTCACCAGGTTAATATTTTTTGGAGAAACCAGATGATTGAAGAAGGAACATGTGAATATGAAAATTCTATGAGGTAAAGGTACTTTCATCTATTTAATAAGTAAATATGAACTATGAGGGCACATTTTCTAGAAGGTGGATATAATTAAATGATCTAGGTACTTATAACATAATTTTTTATCATTTTAAATTAAATAGTGAAATTCATAATAAATGTATAATAAGAGGTATTTAAAGAAATTATGGACTTAAAAGTGATTGAAAAATAACTTGACCATAAATGTAGTTACATGAACGCTAAGAATAGTAATATGGCCAATAAAATTGTTAACTTAGCTAATAAATTATAAATAAAAAATGCAATCTCATAATTGAAAATATGAAAAAATTTTGGCATTGAAAAAGTAAATATTTTTTGAAAATTATTAATTTAGTGTTTGTATTTTTGTAAGTTATATATATTTAATTATATTTTATTAATTAATATAATTATTTCAAATAAAATAGAATTCCATAAAATAGATTCATAAATAAATATTTTATTTTCTTCTATTATAAAATAAATTAAGGAGAACTTGATTTTTTTTCAAGGTGTTATTAAATTATATATTGTTTTAAAATTGGTATTTTTAAAATAAATAATAATTATAATTAAATATTAAAATTATCATATCTATAAATTCTTTTTAAATAAAATGATTAAATTTTTAAATTCTACACATCAAAAAGTAGTAATGGGGTGTTTTGGTATTTTTCTGAAATTGATGAATTTTTTGTGAATAGCAAAATACAGTGATTTACGATACAAGTTAAATACAAATTTTTTTTACTTATAGATGATTTACGTATGATATAATAGCTAAATCACAAAATATCAATCATTTTTTTAATATATGTGACGTTAATTTTCAAACTATTCCTATTCTATGAGATGAACTAATAAAAAAATGAATATAATAATGTGAAAATATCATCTTTAAACATCATCCGTGAGGGATTGGAATCTATAGTATCTGAAATATAATGGACTTTTATAATGTTTATGGAATAATAATCATCAAACTACATCCCCAATAACATTAATTTTAAAAATAAAAACACTGTCGTTGATGTGTCGATTTATCGGCATCGTGAATGACGTGTTTTCAAAATCTATTCCAAGCTTCAGTGATAGTAATAAATCAATTAATGTGGGTAAATAATATTTTATTATACATTTTATATGTAATATTATGATCTTGAAATAGTGTTTTCACATAATATTGATTATTAAAATGAAAGTGGTTCATAATGGCCAAAATCCATCAAAATAAACTAAGGTTTATCACTAATTGTTTATCTAATAAGTTATACTAATTACAAACTACCAAAATGATATATTAGTCCATTTGGTAATCTTTATGTTCATTAATAGCATGAAATATTAATTTTTAAGTTTTTCTCAATTCCAAAAAAATAAATAATAAACCCACTATGGAAACCATGAAATAAATTCACCTGAAACAGTTAAATAATATAATATTATTAATAAATCTATAGAATGATATTATAAAAATATAATATAATTTATTATAAATATTAATATAGTTACATAATGTATTAATAAAACTCTTTAAAAAATTATTCAAGAGGTTTTAAAACTTTTTATTTAATACAAATCTGAGGTAAAATAATTCTTCACACAATTTCTATTCTTTAGATTAGCCCTCTACATCAATAAATATGTGTTACTAAGATTATTTATTAAATTAATAATGTTAATATTTTGCTTTATTATGTTTTATTATAGTGTATACACATATTCCATTCATTCTAATAATTCAAAATTCAATTATATATCATTTTATAGGACTTTTCTTCAATAATCCTCTATAAAAATTCTAGTTTACAAAATTTTAAAAAATGTTTAATAAAAGTATTCATGTTTTATTATTATTTTTTTGGTTCTTGTTAATTTTTTATTGTGAATTGTGGGACCTATATCTCCCTCAAATTCATTGGGTATGATTATGTTTTAGGTCGACCATATTGTTACATCAACTGTAACTACGATGGTTACACCATGAGATTTCCCTGAAGGTTACATTATATGGTAGTTATAGGGGTTAAATTTTAATGTATCCATGGATTTTACAAGTCATATTACAGCAATAAGGGTTAAAATATTAACAAACTAATGAACCATGTTACCTTAATAGTATTATTTATTTTTTCTATGTTTTATGGAAATCTCATGTTCTCTCAATGTAATTATATGATACTTATTGGGTAAGAATTATGTATTTCTGAAAATGATCATTTGATTTAAAAGAATTCATATACAAATAGTTTCTCTCTTTTTTCTAACCTTAGTGAGATTTTGTCCTCTCCCCATATTTTAAAATTTTATTCATAGGGTTTTATGATGGCTAGGAGAAAACAATAAACTAATATGAATGCTTTGAGGACGTTTCATGAAAATATTTCATGTTAATTATTAAAAAATTTGTATTATGAATAAACAGATCATTTTTTAGTTTTACCCACTGTATATGCTTGTAGAATGATATATATTATTTACTAAAATTTTAAAAATATAAGCCAAAAAGATCTTTTGTAATTTGAGGCCATAAACTATTATGGAGTTTACATAATAAGGTAATGTTTAGGGTTGGGTCCTTATAAGATGAATTAGAATGATATGAATAACCTATATCCTCTTCCATGCATAGATGATTTATTTTATAATTGAGAGGAGATTGTGTTTTCTACAATATTTACATGCAATCTGGGTATCATCAATTGAGAGTTTGACCTTGTAAAATAATGAAGAGAGATTCTAAAAGATTTTATGTCCTATAGGAGTTCATCTTAATTCTGTTTGGGTTGAAGAAAAAACAAAAAAAAATGTGTGTGGATTTTATGAAGAGAATCTCCTATCAATACAAGAATATGTTTTGGGTTGTGTTTGTGGATGACATCTTGTTGTACTCCAAGACTCATGACGATCATGCCCAACATCGTTACATTGCCTTGGGTACACTGAGAGAGAATTTACTATTCACCATGTTTTTTATGTGTTAGTTTTGGAATAATCAGGTACACTTATTATGTCACCGAATATCAGAGGAAGGGTTTTTAGTGGTCCCCAAGAATGTTTAGTAAGTTATATCTTGTGAGTATCTTGTGAATTCTTTCGATATATATATCTTTTTATGATTAGTTGGATATTATTGAATATTTGTATAGGTCATTTTCCAACAAGTAGTGCCACTTTTGAGATTCACAAAAAAAGGGGATAAAGTATGAATGGTTTGAATGATGTGATAATTTATTGCAAGAGTTGAAGAAAAACTTCGCATCCGAACCAATATTGATATTAAACATTATTGTTGAGGAGTATGTGGTATTTTGTGTCACATATATGGTTAGTCTTGGGGAGGTGTTGATGTAGGGATATCAATTTATGGCGTATGTTTTTCATAAGTTAAGGTCTCAATAATGAACTACCTTATGAACTAACTCATGTTGGTAGTAATGGTTTATAATATTATGTATTGGAAACATTATCTATTTAGAAAATTTACTATGTATACTACTCACAATAGATTCAAGTATATCATCAGCCAAAAATATATGATTCGTCAGTAGTAATGGTTGGTAGTGTAAATTTTGACATTCAACATTGAGAAATTATTTATTACTTAGAAGGTAATAATGTGGATAGCACTTTTAGAAGGTAAGCTCAAACATAGGATGTTTAGGAGTCATGTATTGAGTAGAAGATAGTGGATTTACTAGATGAGATGCAAGTTGTAGTTTATGAGAGTTAGGAGTAACTGACTCAATCTTTATTTTCAGTGGAGTATACTCGTTTTAGATATATTTGATATAGAAATAATAAGGATTTATAAATGTTGAACATAAGGTAATGTCTTAAAGTGATGGAGTCACCTTCAGAGTTGATGTTAGAAGAGGACGAGATCATATGTTAATAATGAGGTTGTTGTTCCTTCAATAATATGATAAGAGTTGATGCATGGGTTTCATTCCATGATGTGGGTGGTACATTTACATTTGAACAAAATGTATAATGACTTGTGCCAATAGTTTAGTGCATGGGAATGTAAAAGGAGATAGTTGGGCACCTAAAATGATGTTACAACTATCAATAGGCGAAGTAAGAGAATCAATGAGACATTGGTTTACTAAAACAATTTCCTATTTTGGAATGTAAGTGAGTTGAATTTAATATAGATTTTTAGGTTGGTCTCCAGAGAACATATTTGATGAATGGCATGTTTGGGTTACTGTGAAACATTTGAAAAATTTTGTTCATTTATTACCAGTGAAAATTAACTTCATAGTTGATTAGCTGGGAAAAATGTTTGTTTGGTAGGTAGTCCATCCACCTGGGGTTTCACAAATTATAGTTTCAGATAATGACTCATGCTTTAATTCTAATTTCTATTTGGTATTACTAAACATGTTTGGTATATAGGTTATATGGATTATGTATTTCCTCTCACAAACATATAGGTAGTTGGAGCATACTATTTAGGTCTCAGACGATATGTTACCAGCATGTGTCATATATTATGGTGGATCTTTATAGAAGAAACTATATTTAGTGGAGTTCTCCTATAAAAATAGTCATTAGTTTACAAAATAGATGGAATCCTACAATGCTCTTCAGGGAAGACCATGTATATCACCTCTATCATTGATGGAGGAATGTGATTCAAAATTGGTAGGACTAAGTATCATATAAGATACATCAGAACTAGTTTCTTTGATTCAAAAAATATGTGTCTATGGGTCATTATATATAAAATTCATATTCTGATTGAAATCAAAAGTACCCATAGTTTATAGAGGGTGACTGTGCATTCCTTTTAGTGTCACATGTATTGGGTCAATCCATGATACAATTATAGGGAATGATGGAACGTAATTTTATTAGACTATTTGAAGTTGTGCAGAGAATCAGACTTGTGGAGTACTGATTGAATCTTCTACAAATATAATGTACAATGAAGGATATTTTCCATCTATAACAACATTGACAGTATCACCCTGACCCATCTCATTTTATTGATGTGGATAATTTTGATCATGAGATCGATGTGTCCATTAAAAAGGATCTGATACGACTACTGGATTGAAGTAAGATAGTTTTTTGGGAATATATCATTCCCATAATTCATTCAACAAGAAAACATGGTTATTTTAAGGAGGAATCATGGGAGAGTGAAGTGTAAATGAGGGTTCAATGGCCCAACCATTTTGATTTTAAATATGAGAGATGCTAGGGAGTACAGATCGAGGAAGATTTATTTTAAGGAGAAGAGATTGTAAGATCTTGAAATTTTTGGGAGATGTATTAGACTCTTTTACCTACACAAATTTTAATTCATTATTACGTTTCATTTGGGTATTAACGTGGGGTTTGTGTGGGTGAAAATTTTAGAAAAATGGAAGAATGATAGTAGTTCATTATTGAAACATGGTTTTCCCAAAACATGTTCCTTGGCCTAGAAAACTTGGAATATCAAGACATAGAGGTTTTTCATATCTGGTGCATGACCTATCAAGCTCTACAACAAAAAATTAACATTATTCCACTCCCTCCTCAAAAATAGGTGCACGGTTAAGGCACTTGGTTATTGGAAACCATATGCCTCTTCCTAAAAATCATTCATTATAATTATTAAACAAAAAATTTGTTTTTTTATTTACCAAAACCCCATTATTAACCCAAAATCGACCCCAATTTGACCCAAGTCTTACTTTCACAATTTTGGAGGCTCTCAGACATATTCGAAGTCTTCTCATCCTCCTTTCTTGGTGAATCAAAAGGATGATTGAAGATTTACACCATCCAGTTATGTGATTTCTTCTTGATTTGTTCACTTCCTCTATTTTACTTCATATTCTTCATAAAAGAGGGATGTTTATCCATTTTTTATCTAGATCTGGATATAGGATCGTTAGATATTTATTATATTGATATTTAATTCATAATTTATATCAAAATCATGTTCTTTGTTCCACTCTTGATTGATCTGCATCAAATTGGGAATTCAACCGTTCATGAGTGTTTGTCAATGAATTGATGTAAGTGGTTTATAATTTGAATTCAAAAGTCAATATATCAATTAGATGTATGGAATTATTTAATTTAAAAAATAATTTTACCAATTTAGATCATTATTTTTTAATTAATTTGTTGAATTAATTAATTAAGGGAATTGGTAATATTAGGAATATCAAGATTCATGACTTTGATGATTAATTGATGAATTAATTTTAATAGGATTAAGATAGTTAAGTTATTTAATTAATTATTGATTTAATTATGGAATAATTTAGATGGTTGAAAATGATTAATTAATTATATAATTAATTAATTGTAATGGTTGGGCCTATAGAATTATTATTTTAAATAATTTATTTTTAAATTAACTACACCAAGATAAAGATTATGGAAAATGAATAAATAATTTTTCAATTAATTATCTTTATTTTCATGTTATTGACTTCAGAAAATTAATTATAGAAGGAATTGTTGGAGATTGTTGTGATTATGAAATTGATGGATGTGATTAATTAATCGTTGAATTAATTAATGGAGTTTATGTGATTAATTATTTCCTGAAATAATTAATGGTATTATATGAGATTGAAATTGTGGGTTTTTATTAATTTATTAGAGTTTTAAATAATGTGATAATCGTGTGTGGAACATAGAATGTTTTATCAATATATTATAGTGTGATCATGTCATGACCCGTTCCCCAGGGCCAGTGCCCTGACTACCCCAAGCCAGCCTTCCAGAGTCCAGGGGCTGGAGACTAGCACCAAAGGCGTAATTCCCTAAAACCAGGAAGGAATTTCCTTTATAACCTGTAAACGCATACAACAAAGCACACAGCTGGATAAAAAATACTAAGTAAATTGTACAACAAAAGATTGAGGAAAAGTCAAAGCGGCCAGAAATACAAGCCCAACTGTAAAGTACAATAAACTGGTGTACAAATACAATTGAAGCAATGAAAAACAGCTGTTGGGTCATCCTCTAAGATTCCTACCAGAAGGTTAGATACAGATAACCTCATCAGCACTCCACGCCCATCAGTCTCCTCTGTGTACTAACTCGTCATATGGTCCACCTCCGGGTTCCATCCTCTCTTGGTACTCTCAGCCTCAGTCAGTGATGTCCGTTGTCTACATACAACACAATGAGGTGCGAGCATAGATCATGCATGGGTGAATATAACGATACTCATTAGGGACCCATAGACCCTCAAGGTCTTACAAAATACAACAATTATAAACCAAAAAGTATGAAATCAATTGATAACATCACTTAGGTATATGCCCGTACATATACCTAATTTATCATGCAATTCATCTCATCCATGTGGAAAACACAAACGTCACTGACTCAGCTCAACCATGATTTTATCCACATTATCGAAACCACGAATACTGGAGAACTCCTCCTCTATCGAGTACAGTGGGCCTGCTGCGACACCAAGGCACTTCCCACTAAACTTGGACTTCTTAGGAACTCCTCCTGTCAGTTACGGTGGGTCTGCTACATCACCAAGGTGCTCCCCACCAGGGGTATGCCGCCACAACCAGGTGCTCCCCCTTATAGCCTGTAGAGGTACTCATCCAACCAAGTACCACGGGTCTACTTTCACAACTAGATGATCCTCCACCATGGGTCTGCTGCCACAATCAGATGCTCCCCACTGGCCTAGTCAATTCACTCTGAGTCAGTCAGTCATCTTTCGTCAAGTCTCAGCCAGCTACTAGGTCTCTGCATTCTGTCTGATCATCTCTATAAGGATCTTCTCCATGATCTACTGGTCGATACTCCAATTTTCACTAAGCCTCGTGAATAAGTATCTCAAAGTTCTTCCATGTCCAAAAGGTCCCAATGTGACAGATGGCACGTCAATCAGATGCTCGGTCTGTGAGTTATTAGTTTTTTAGTCCTGGGGGCCCAGTTGGATTCGTGCATGATCCAACCTTACTGTGTCTCAACTATACCCCAATCCCTAGTGGGGTATACTCAAAGGGACCGTCATGCTCCAATATTACTAGGGCCGCTGACGGTTCATCAAACATATGCCTGGTGCTAAAGATATGGCCAAAGAAGGTAAAGAGTCGTAGTGGGCCCGGGTCATGTCCGACCTCGTATGGGCTGTCCCGGTCTAGGTAAACTCGGCCTGACCCGTTGGGTCTGGCCCGACACGTTAGGTGGCCCAACCCATTATGTTTGGCCCGTCCCATTGGGCGCAGCCCAGTCAGCTACGAGAGCGCAGAACGGTTGTGGGAGCATGGACCGACCACGGGTCAGCGTGAGGGTAGTTCAACCCGAAGGGCACCATGTGGGCAGCTCGACCATGTGATCACCATGAGGGCATAGCTCGACGCGGCCTGTCCCGAAGGGTGCCGCGAGGGGCCAGCTTGAAGCAGCCCATCCCGGGGCCAGGGTGGCGTGGTCGAGGCTGGGTGGTCAGCTTGGAAGAGGCGCCGCGGGGTGCGTGGGTCACGCGGGGTGTGTGGACGGTGGAGCCACAGGGTGCGCGGAGGCCTGCGGGCTGGTTCGGCCAGCGGCGACATGGGGTGCATGGGATGTGCGGACGACGGAGATAAGGGTAGCACAGAGTGCATGGAGTCATACTTGGCCTATGCTCGAGAGGGCGCCGTGAGGGTGGCGAGAGGTACGAGGGGCACAGTGGTTGGGATCCGGGTAAAGGTGCGGCCGGAGCGCGGCTCGGCTGGGGTGTGACGAAGGTCGGCTGGTTTGGCCGGCGAGTGACATGGCTGGTGGGAAGCGTGGCCAGGGTGGATCATAAGCCAGAGTGTGGCCCAGTTCGGCCCAGGGCACCATAACATCACGGGGGCTATGTAGGTTGCCTTCGTCTTATTCTTCGGCTCATCGCCATGCCGAAAAACATCACAAATAAGATCGACAGTGGGGTCGGACCATGTTGGTTTGGTCCGCACCCTTCCGTGTTTAGGGTGATAGAAATTGGTTCACAAGAATGATGTAAGGAACGACCATGGAATATATCTTAAGAAACATCAATTCCCATAATCCCTCATTAACAAAATATTTCAAACTCGCAGGGAAAAACATCTGCGGATCAACTTGATAATAAGTTGGTCTGTGTTCATTGTTTTGGAAGAAAAATAACAAGGTAATTATAGCATACTTAAATGAAATTAAACTTATAACTTTGTTCGTTGTTCTTTGATAGAGTCACGGGGAAGAAGACGGAGTTTTCATCATTCTTCGCTTCTGACACACACTTCTAATCTTGTGCTCATGCGTGAGTTTGTTGACGACTATAAGGAGCGAGGGTCGGTCTTCAAAGGCATCACACGTCGATTGCCTTCACAAGAATCTTCCGAGAAATAAGTAAAAGATGCTCTTCACCGGTGTTCTTCATGGTGGAAGTTCTTCATTGGATATCTTTCTCCCTATGTACTCCTCTACCAAGTTCCACCAAGATGAAAATGTGAAGCCAAAATAATAAATCAAGTTATATATTATTTAATTGTTGGCACAAAATTCAAAAAAGTTTAAAAATAATTAATTGTTGTGATCAATTAATTTATGGGGTGGATTTTTCACATTAATGGAAAGGTATTTGGCAGAATTAATTGGGAAGAGGAGGTCAGGAGGCTCCCCCTCATTATATAGGGGAGTTGAGAGGTTTTCCACAATTAAAATCGGGGTTTAGTCTCGGGTGGTCCCCACCACCGTAACCTCTCAAGAGAGGTTACATTCAGGTGGCTCCAACCACCATAATCTCTCATGGGAGGTTATGGTCGGTTGGTCCCCACACTTCAACTCCCACAAGAAGGTTTACTTTTGGTGGACCCCACCTCTATCTTCCACATGGTGGCTCCAAAAAAAAAGAATTTTATTTTATCTTATTATTCCCCCGAAAAACCCAAAAAACTAACTTTTTACCTTGTCCATCTCTCATCGAGGTGAAAGTCTCCTTAAGATAATATCGGCACTCTTAGTTCAATGGTGCCATCAGATTTCAATTCCTAGCACTATTTCAAATGTTATAAAACACCGCTCATGCATTTATTGAACGTACCTGAAAAAAGTTCTGAAAATTATTATTAGACACCCTCGACCCACACCAGTCAAGGTTAGGATCTTCCATGGTGAAACACACCCTAATAAACCCAATTTTACTCTCGGATTTTTAATCTGAGTTTCCATTTAGATGTTATGACTTTTATAATAAAATAATTGCCACTTAATAATTTTATTTGCGACCAAAAACTATCTTTCTTTGGTGTCTCGTGTCGACCAATGTTATTATATGCTTAAAGAATGGATAACCTCATGATTTCAGTGGAGGTCTTAGATTTTTA
Organism: Viscum album; assembly: GCA_963277665.1. Lineage (NCBI taxonomy): Eukaryota > Viridiplantae > Streptophyta > Magnoliopsida > Santalales > Viscaceae > Viscum > Viscum album. The sequence goes on along the minus strand of OY728151.1, from coordinate 280,596,944 downwards.
ATCCGTGTTACCATTTTTTAGTTATATGAATTTGAATAATAAAATAATTTAATTATTTTTTTAATTTTTGATTATGCCAATTTTGGGTTTTCTCACAGGAGGCACGCGCTGACTAATCTTAAGTCATGCCTATAGTAAACCCACCATTCTAATCGCAACAGTGCCCTCAAATTTATGATCCAAGTAACCGTTTAATAATTATTCATCTTTTTCAGGAAAACTACTTATGCGCGTTAACTTAAGCATAAGAAAACTTTGATGGATCATTTTGGGCACTCCTGACCTCAGAATTGCGCGCCGTCAGATTTCTCATATTCGTAAAATTCCAATATATTTAAAAAAAAATTACATGGAAATTTCGGGTCTTTATATTCTCCCCACCTTAGGGCTCTACATCCCCGTAATCCATAAGTCAAAATAAGGAAACAAGTGGGGGTACTATGCACGCATCTGAGCCTCCCGCACCCATGTGCTCTCCTAGAGGTTCCCGTGATTCCAACTAACATGCACCAGAGGTATCGACTGTCCATGAAGGATCCTCTCCTGTTGATCCTCAATATCTAATGGATCCTCCGTAAAAGTCACCCCAACGTTGATGTCTAAATCTCCGTGTTCGATGATGTGAGAGGGTCATGCACGTATCTCTTCAGCTGGGATATGTGGAAGGTATCGTGCACCTGGTGAAACTGAGGTGGAAGAGCTAAGCGGTAAGACACCTCACCAACTCTGCTGAGGAACTATAAAGGTCCGATGAACCTCAGAGATAACTTTCCACCTCATCCAAATCTCTGTAATATTCATCGAGGTGAGACCTGTAGAAAGTTGTGGTCACCATCCTCGAACTCCAGAGGACTCCATCTCCTGTCGGCATATAACTTCTGCCTACTTTGTGCAGTCTTCATCTTCTCCAGGATGATATTCTCCTTTTCTATGGTAGCCGTTACCATCTCTGGTCCAACTAGTGCTGACTCCCTGGGGTAATCCTTTCACAAAGGTGATCTGTAAGGTCACCCGTACAATGCCTTGAAAGGTGCCATCCCAATTGTGGAGTTATAGCTATTGTTGTATGCGAACTCCACCAAAGGCAAGTGATCCTCCTAGATGTGACCAAAGATGAGGACACAAGAACAGAGCATGTCCTCGAGGGTTTGAATGGTCTTCTCAGTCCGGACATCCATCTAAGGATGGAAGGCGGTACTCATACGAAGATGTGTTCTGAAAGCCTCCTGCAACCCCTTCTATATCAGCGAAGTAAAACACTTGTCACGATCGGAGACAATCATATAAGGTACTCCATGTAGCCACACAATCTCCTATATAAAGAGGCATCCAATGACTTCTACTGAACCATGCTTTTTGATCGGTAGGAACTGGGCCGATTTTTTGAGTCGGTCGATGATCAACCAAATCTAGTCATGACCCCCGGATGTACGTGGACGTCCTATCACGAAATCCATGGAGATCTCATCCCACATCCACTATGGGACCTCTAAAGGATGAACCAAGCCTACTGGTACCTAATGATCTACCTTCACTTACTTTCAAGTGAGGAATCAGGAGATAATCTCTGCAACTCCTTTATTCATTCCCAGCCATGAGTGTTGTCATCGGAGGTCATGGTACATCTTCACCACTTCTGGATGTTCCGATAGAATGGATTATGGAACTCCCTCAACACTTCCTCCTCATGTGTCACTGGTACCATGGTACATCCCATAAAGAGGATTATTTTTTCCCCAACTTCAGAAAATCCATTAGGTTCTTATCATGTGGATATCTAAGAAAGTCGTTTCTCGCAGTCAGCGTCCCCATGATACACCTCTCGGAATCACTGATGATTTGGGGGAGTGACTGTAAGAGACTGAAGTAAAGATGATCCTTCTCAATCTACAAAGGATATCTGAAAAGTAGCTAGCTGCTCTGTCACCTCACTTAGTAGATGTAGGCCAGACCTCCTGCTAAGTGTGTCTCCTACCATGTTCCCCATCCAAAGAGTGTAGACTATCTCAAAGCCAACCTCTACTTCCATGGGGTGAGGTTGTCCAACTCCCGAGTGATTTTTTGCACCCTCCTATGCATTATTTTTTCCTGTGCTCCTGGGGTTTCCATTTTCACTGACAAATAAAAACCTCATTCCAACATTTTAGATAAACTACAACCTCTTTGCAAAATAAAGTCAATCTGAGTGTGAACTGTGGATGCCATATCCAAACCCAAACTAACGTCTTAAGGCCTCGACACTGCCACCAAGGGGATCCAACTGAAACTCTTTCCTCAAGGTTCAGCACACACCACTAGCGTATGTGTGATTATCGAGTCTCCTTACAAAGGTATCTCCTGAAGTGAGGGTCATGTCAGTGGTTTAACCAGAAATTCTAGGTCTTGGACAAGATTTGTGGAAAGAAGAAATGATTGGTACCTATGTCTATTGATACGACAGCTACTAGTAGACATAGATCGTACCTCTAATCATTCCTAGAGCCCTTATGTCATATTCATTGACCACATGAAACTGATATCTTCCCCTATCCTCCATATACTTGAGCCTTGCGGGGTCTACAAAAAGAGGGGGATGGTTGTAACATGTCTAAAAGTACACCACCTCATACTGCTATCCTAGATCTTCTTTCACATCTACTGCCCTGCAGACTCATATGTCCCTAACACTTCTTCTTCCCGAAACATTTTACATTCCCAAGTCTCTGAGACTGGACTAGTTTCCTACATTCCCACTAATAACATTCATTGGATGCATCCGCTCAACTAAAGAACATTCAACAACAAAGGTTCTATCCAGCACCATATCGTAAGTAAGAATGCATAGAGGAAAAGTGTTGTATTGTATGTCCATTAAACACACATCTCTCTAATGTTATATCCCTGAAGCGCTGATCGTTTCGTATTCATCGAGTACCAAGAATGATCGGTATGCCTCAATGAATACTGTACTACTGACATCTCATCCTTCCAACGCTATAGATGTTCTAGAGATCTCTCGACCACATCCTCAAGATAGTACTTAGCCTCTTGTGAGTTTGGCTCTCCTCGGAACCTAAGGGGTATCTGATGTTGAAACACATATAAGGCATTAAGCCTACATGTGTCCTCTACTGGTACCTCCCATTGTAATTGCTGAACAAAGGGTAGTGATATAGATGGAATAATACCCGAAGGTTATATCTGGGGCAATGGTACATGTACCGAAGCCTCATCACTAAGCAGACCATCCTCATGGTTACTCATTGAAAAATCCTAGTAGAAAAGATCATCGTTTTCTCTACGGGGGTCTCCACTAGACTGGAAACTCAAGAAATCGCCTCCATCCAATCCTTAGCTGTGTGGGAATCCATCTCTCCTCGAAATGATAGATGCCTCTTCTACTGGAACTCGTGCAACTGCCTCAGTCGGTGTGCATTGTCTGCCAGTGTGGCAGGTGGTATCTGCTTCCCAATGGGTGGTGGTACTGCTGGTACACCACCCTATGGTGCCAACAGTAAGAGGCCCTTGCACCAGAGCCTTGTTGATCAGTGGGATATCAGTGCATACAACTCTTTGAACTCTAACTTCCTGTCCGTGGTGAGGCATCCTGAATGAAACAGGTGTGACATAAATGAAAGATTATACCTGGTGAGCTGACCTGGTTGAGCTGCCATAAAGAAAACTTTTGAAAAAACACATTCTATCAGTGTTTTCATGCATTGAGTTAGAAAACAGAATTTAGGGTTATGGTGTATAGATATGTCGTCCGCCACACCAAAATTGGACTCCTTGAATTGAAAACCACATAGAGTAAACTTAACACTATTGCTTGACATAAATGATTAGAGTCCTAAGTTATGCAGTAGAACTGAATCCTCTGATACCAACTATCACGACCAGTCCCCTGGGGCTAGTGCTGTTACTACCCTAAGTCCGCCTTCCATAGGCCAGGGGTTAGAGACTAGAAACAAAGGTGTAATTCTCCAAAACCGGGAAGTCATTGACTTTATAACCTATAAAATCACACAACAAAGCACACAACTGGATACAAAACACTATAAAAAATGTATAAAAAGAGTGTTGAAAAGTAAAAGGGGCCCGAAATACAAGCCCGATTATTGTGTATAAGGAACTGGAATTAGAAATACCACTGAAGAAAGGAAAAATAATAGCTAGGTCATACTCCAAGATTCGTACTTGAAGGGTAGGTACGGATTGCTTCCTCAGCACTCCACATCCGTCAATCTCCTCCATGTACCAACTTGTTGTAAGGTCCACCTCTTGGTACCGTCCAGTCCTGGTACTCTCAGCCTCAGTCAGCATTGTCCGTCCTCTACATCCAAAATAACGAGGTGTGGGCATAGCCTATGCAGGTTTGAGTATAATGATACTCAGTTGGGACCCCGAGACCCTCAAGGTCTCACTAAATCCGACAAGAATAAAACACAAAGTATGAAATCAATAGATAACCCCAATTAGGTATATTCCCATACATATACCTAAGTTATCAAGTAATCCATATCAATCATGAAGAAAACAAAAACCTTACTAACTCAACTCAACTAGTTTTTTATTCACATAATTGAAACCATGACTGCTGGAGAACTCCTCCTCTTTCAAGTAGAGTGGGCATGCCGCGACACCAAGTCGCTTCCCACTAACCTTGGACTACTTAGTTACTCCTCTTTTCGAGTGTCGTGGGTCTACTGTGTCACCAATGCACTCCCCACCGTGGGTCTACCACCACAATAGGCGCTCCCCCTAATAGCCTGCAGAGGTACTCCTCCTATCTAGTACCATGGGACTGCCGCGACAACAAGGTGTTCGTCTACCATGGGTCTTCTTCCACAACCAGTCGCTCGCCACTGGGAAAGTCGAGTCACTCTCAGTCAATTGGTTAGTTTTCATAAACTCTCATCTAGCTACTAGGTCTCTGCACTCTGTCCGCTCGTCTTTGGAAGGATCTGTTCTACGGTCTACTAGTCGATACTTCAACTATAAATAAGTCTAATGAAAAAGTATCTCAAATGTGTGCCACATAAAAGATGTCTCAACATAATAGAAGGTGTGTCAATTGGATTCCTGGTGCCAAAGATATGTCCAAAGAAGGTAACGGGTCGTAGTGGGCCCGGGTCCGGTCTGACCTAGTCAGACCGACCGGGCCCGACCCAGTCCGGGCTGACCCGGTCTGGGTCAACCTCGCTTGAACCGTTGGGTCTGGCATGGCTCGTTAGGTGGGCCAGCTTCTTAGGTTCAGCATGGCCCGCTTGGCCCAGCCCAGTGGGCCGTGAGAGTGTGGACTTGTCATAATAGCTTGGATCGTCCGAAGATCAGTGCGAGGACAGTTTAGCCTAGAGGACGTCGCATGGGTGGCTCGGCCCGGAGGGCATAATAAGGGTGTGTCTTGGCGCAGCTTGTCCTAGAGGGTTCCATGAGGGGCCACCTCAGGGTGGCTCAACTTGGGACCGGGGTGGCGCGGCCGGGGCTAGGAGACCAGTTTAGTAGGGGAACCACGGGGCACGCGGACAGTAGAGCCGTGGGGCGCCATAGGGCATGCGGATGGCAAAGCTGCTGAGCGCGCGGAGGCCGGTGGGCTGGTTCGGCTAGCGGCGGCATGGGTCACAAAGGGTGCATGGTTTTTATTGACGGTGGATCCGTGGGGCACGCAGATGCCCGTCGGAAGGCTCAGCTAGCGGTGGTGCGGGGCACGCGGGGTGTGCAGGGTGCACAAATGGCGGAGCAGCGGGGGCGCATAGAGTGCATGGAGGCCGGCCAGGTCGGGGCTCGGGAGGGCACCGCAAGGTGTGCAGGATGTATGAGAGGCGCGGCGGCCGGGAGTCTGGGCGTGGTGTGGAATTAGCTTGGAGCGGCCGAGGTGCAGCGCAGCGTGGTCGGTATGGCCGGTGGGGGGTGCGGCTAGCGAGCAGCAAGGCCGGGGCGGCTCGGAAGCTGAAGGGTGGCGCGGGTTGCCCTAGGGTGCCGGAGAGTCGTGGGGGTGGCGTAGGTTGCCTTCGTTTCCTTCGTCACCTCGTCGCGATGCTGAAAGATAACACAAAGAAGATCGGTGGAGGGGTTGGACCATGTTGGTTTGGACCGCACCCTTTCGCATTTAGGGTAATAACAATTGGCTCGAAATAATGAACATAGAACAATCCTGGAAGATATCTGAAAAAACATCAATTCCCACAATCCCTCATTAACAAAATATTCCCAACCCGTAAGGAAAAACATCTGCAGATCAACATTATAATAATTTTGTCTGCGTTCTTTGTTTTGGAAGAAAAGTAACAAGGGAATAATATAATACTTTAAAAAAATTAAACCCTTAACTTTGTTCATTGTTCGTTGAATGATTCTTGGGGAACAAGATGGATTTGTTTTCATTCGTCATGTCTGCTTCACACATCCAATCCCGAGCAAGTGTATTGTTTCGTTAATGAAGATAAGGAGGGAGGGTCAGTCGTTGAAGACATCCCACATCGGTTGCCTCCATAAGGTGATTCCGAGGAATAATTCAAAGACGCTCCCCGCCGGTGTTCTTCATGGAGGAAGATCTTCATTGAAGAGCTTTCTCCCTATGTCCTCCTCTCCCAAGTTCAACCATGATGAAAATGCCAAGACAAAATAATAGATTATGTTTATCTATGATTTAATTGTTGGCACAAAATTCAAAAAGGTTTAAAAATAATTAATTTATGTGCTCAACTAATATGGGGAGAATTTGGCACATTAATGGCATGTGAGTTGGCAGAAATAATGGGGTAGAAAAGGTCAAGAGGCCTCCCTCATTAAATAGGGAAGTTGAGAGGTTTCTTCCACAATTAAAATGGGGGATTATACTCAGGTGGTCCCCACCACTGTAACCTCTCGCTGGAGGTTAGGTTCGGGTGGCCCCCACCACCATAACCTCTCAGGGAAGGTTATGGTTGGGTGGTCCCCACAATTAAACTCCCACAATGAGGATTAGTTCTGGTGGAACCCACCTCCAACATCCACATGGTGGATCAAAAAAAATGAAATGATTTTTATTTTATTTTATTATTCCCACGAAAAACCCAAAAACTAACATTCTCCCTCATCCATATGTCGTTGAGGTGAAATTTTCTTAAGTGAATACTAGTGCTGTGAGGTCAACGGTGCCCTCGGATTTCAATTCTGAGCACCGGTTAAAAAGTTATAAAACACCACTCACACTTTTACTGAATGTACCCAAAAAGAGTTTGTAAAATTATTATCAGTCACCCTCGACCAACGCCAGTCGAGGTTATGCTCTGCCTAGGTGAAACACGCCTCAAAAAACAAAAATGTACTCTCAGATTTTCAGTCTGAGTTACTGTTTCGATGTTATGAATTTTACAATAAAATAATTGTCACTTAATTATTTTATTTTCGGCCAAAAACTAAATTTCTCTGGTGGCCTACGCCAGAAAAAGTTAGTATCTTCATAAATAAATAATAACCTCACAAATTTAGTACTGGTCACGGATTTTTAATCAGAGTTACCATTTGTGAGTTATTAGCATTAGAAAAATAAAATAATTTAATTCGTTATTTAATTTACGATTATTCTGGCCCGTGCCGACAAATCTTAAGTCTTGCCTAGGGTAAACCCGCCATCCTGAGCATAACTATTCCCTCAGATATTTGATTCGGGTAATTGTTTAAGGGTAACTCCATCTTATTAGTAAAACTGCTTACGCACATTAAATTATGCTTAACAAAACTTCGACAGATCATTCCGGGCACTCCGAGCCTCAGAATCGCGTGTCGTCTGATTTCACAGACTCATAAAATTCCCATATATTTTAAAAAAATTACATGGAAATTCTGGGTCTTTATGGATAAGAAATAATGAATGGTAATAGTTTCATTCACATGGGATAATATTGTGTAGTACATGGTATACTCTATCAAAACCCCATAGTGTTAAAAGAGATAACGAATGATAACTATGGTATTCATATGTGATAATCATGTGTGGTACATGGTCTCTTGTATCAAAATACCATAGTGTGGAATTTAATAAATAATGGTAACATTTAAATTTAGTAACATGATATCCCTTGGGGATAGTTCATACTCTAACATGAGACGAAGATGGTATTGAGGTTTAAGGTGTCATCTGGATCCCTAGTGTTATGTTGTTAAATAAAGTGTATCTAAATAACTATAAATAAATTTCATTTTTTCTCGTATTTATTTATTTTACAACCACATAATCTTTTTTACAGGATATTTTTTATACATAGTTTGTGGTGGTGTACTGAGTTGTTCACAAAACCTACTCAGGTAGCCAAGTCTGTACAAGAATAGAATTCATGTTAATAGGACTAGATAAGGGAAAAGTCCATGTGTTAGATGTATGATATGGGATAGAGCATGGTTGAGGGAACCCGTAGGGTTCTGGACCAACTTGGTAGTTGTCAATTTCTTTAATTTGGGGATGCACTTCCACACATAACATGTAATAAAATTTCAAATATAATGAACTTTTTTTTATTGAATTTTCAGTTTTGGTCATCTTATGATACTAGTATTCTTCTAATTATGGTTATATCATACACTATTTATGGATTTTTTATTTTTTTAATATGGGTAACTCTAATAATGATGGTATATTCTCCCCCTGATTGATATTAGACCCTCACTAATAGTCAAAACTCTCTATTGTACGGGGAGGCATTGCATAGGTCAAATGACTAAATGTTTTGGAGAGTTGATGTGTGGAACTCATGCTAGGACGCTACATGGATGTCATAAATAAGTCTATTGAAATGAGACATATCCATTTTACTAACTCGTTATAAGTATTTTGAAATCCTAGAAATAGTATTACAATCTCATTCCATTTTCAAATATTGAGAAAAAAATTATTTTTCATATGAATTTTTATTTCTTATGAAGCCACTTAGAAAATATTTCACCCGGGTACCTTTTCCACATTCCTAATAATTATAAAAACATATATTGTTTAGGATATAGACATATAATGTCTCAAAATTAATTTTCAATATCACAAATATATTATGAAATATTACTATTATTAAGAAATGCTTCCAATACACATTTATTTTATTAGAAATAGAATGGTAATTAACGATATTAATTAATTGATTACAGAACCCATTCAAAACATCCGAGGGGTTTTCAAATCGTTTAATAAAATAATTTAAATAATACTTTTCATCTGGTATATCATTAGTCATTCCCAAGGTTCTTTATATGGTTTCTCTAAATTCAATCCATATTTTCTCTACTTCAATGAAAACACATCAAGCTGTTGACAATATCCATTGCCCACCATATTCAAAAGGTGTAGTATAAATTTTTTTACCCTTATAATTATAAATCATCAAACACATGAATATCAACACTGTAATCATCATATTTAAAGGATGCTACATGATTTTTTTCCAGAATCATTTAAGTTGTTGTATCAAATACATAACACTATTACATAATGTAAATTCATCCTTATGAATTCATTAATGAATGGAATATTCAAAATTTATTCAAAAAAACATATTAATATATTTAAATCATAAGGGATTCATTTCATTTTGAAAAAAATCACCAATTTTTATTGTTTTCTAATTTTTTCTTGCAATATGTTTGCATGTTTCTTTTTTGTTTACGAAGGTGAAGAATATCTATACACCATTGCAGGTGTAATCTTACATTTTTTTCATTAATGTTAATGATATAAGAAATTGGAAGTTATTTGATTTATCTGAGAGTATGATAATAGTGATATCTGTATCCAATGATGGTTTTAAACATATAGGGCTATTGTGGCTATTATGATGTATAAAAGACATTACCTTAACTTTTTGCTTAATAAACACATTTCAAATGTATTATCTTTATATTGGACTAAATTTGGTGAACCGAGTAAAATAGTTATGTATGTATATTTTCTGATTTATAAATTCATATGATTTTTGGATGGAGATAATTTTATTTTAACAGTTGGCCATGACTAATAGAAGGGGTTTAAAAAAGGAAATGGCAAACCCAGATTCATGCCCTCTCGGTTTATTAACTTAACCCTGAGACTATCATTTTCATTACATGGTTATAATCTTAAGGGGGGGGTTATAATTAATTAACCAGAATAATTAAGGTATAAATCATTATAATATATTTCATAATGGGTGAAATGGTCAACAATTCAATATCACATAATGATTTTATATAATCAATTCCATCACCATTAATAAAATTACTTTTTGAAAACTAAGATTCATACAATATCTTCTAGGATTTAATATTCTGCCAAAAAAATAACCCTAGTGAGAACACACTATCAATTTTTTTTAGAAAAACTATAATTAATATACATTTATTAGTGGTAGACCCACTAAGGATCTAAATATATTTAATCTTGGTTTTGAAGCCCAGAAAAGGTTTTCACCTCACTTAAAAAGATCCATAGGGTTATAATATATATTAGATTCTCTTTTTAGAAGATATTAGTGTTTTCTATTGTGAAATAAGTACTTAAATATTTAGTAATTGATACTTAATTTTTAAAATTAAACTCACATAGAAATGTAAAAAATTTCATCTAATGGGAAAACACCACATATCATGGACATCATAAATATAGTTTTTTTTCAATGTTGTATTCCATCACATAATTAGTATTTTTTGCTATGTGGGACCTAGGAATCCTTAACTCAAAATGAGTATGGAAAATTCAAAAAAAATGTTGCTAGAGAAAAATATGTTCTAAATGACTACTTATAATCGATTATGATAGATGGATTTTTTGTATGTTTTAAACTAAATTCATATTTACGTGATACAAATTATATAAGGCTACATTGTATAAAAAATATCCTTATAATTAATCCAAACAATACAATGGTTCAAAATTTATCTTGTTGTATGTCATGCATCCCATGATATTGTTCCACCAAGCAAAATTTTTTCAATGTGAATTCATATACCAACACCTACTCCAAAATTTAATTTTAGTTTCCAATTCATTATAAATGGATTAAATTATTTATATAAATTTTTTAATTAGTTAAATAGTTAAATTTTGATTCTATGAACCTACACATCTAGATTCCCCAAATAAAAAATATGGTTTAAATTTTTTACAAAAAAGGAAAATGATCAATACAACAATCAATTATCATACCAAGAAAATTTATATTATAGGTTTTTATAGAATGAGACATTATGAATTAAATTTTATCATATTTTTACAATAATAAAATAAATTAACTAAAACACTTTGAGTGTGAAAACTCTGCAAGTGAATTGAATTCCTTCAAAATAATATAATAAACATTAGGAAAATTAATATAAAACATATGGTGAGAATTTAATTTTCCCAGTAGGGGATTTTAAAAAATATTTTGATATAATTTTAAAATATTTCATTTCATACAATAAATATATAGGAAATGTTTTTCGAAAAATTAAAATATAATATGTTTATATTACTTTGGATAATATTATTTCACTAAGTAATAATATTTTAAAATAATTCTTTTGATATCTCAATTTGAAAATAAAAAATTTTCTATATTTGTTAAGAAACTATGAATGTAATAAGAAAACCATAAGTCCACTTTTTCAAATCACATATAAGATAGTGTACCCTTATGGTGATGGGTTTAATAACCATACCATGACACATCATTCGATACTCTAGTGCCAATTTTAGAAAAACATTTTATTGGTCCTTCCTTTCACACTAATAACTAAAACACAATTCAAAATTAATACATTAATTATTTTCTTAAAAGAAAATAATTTGACTTACTTTTTAACTTGGAATAATCATATTTTTTCAAAATTTCTAAAAACATAACAAGGAGAAAACCTTGATTTTAATCAATTCTTATTATTTAAAAGACATAAATATACATAATTAATAAACTGATTTAATACATAAATAAAAATTGATGATATGTCAATGCTATCTTAGATGATATCCATATGCAATGTTATTCAAGACATTAAGGAACATATAAAAATACTTCATGTATACAATAATTGTTTTTATCATTTATATAATGGTTTAAATGAATTGTACACATGAAATGATAGTTTATACATAAATTAATAACTTTTTCAATATTTTTTATAAAAGAAATAAATTATTGATATTAATAATAAAAATCATTTAAAATCAATGATTAATTATTTTAATTATTATTTTTCAATGATATATGTATGTATATATATATTTACAAACATATATTTTTTCATTAAAAATAAATATGTAATTAGATCTCATATATCATAGGTTTGAAAAAACTTATAGCTATTGTTTTATAAAACATATTAAAAATATAATTAATGATATACAAAAAAACCATTTATTTGATCAATATAGTTATACTTAAAACACACATACACACAAAGGCACCGAGACACACACACACAAACATGTTTAAATTTTCAAATCAGAACATAGGAATTACCTTATCTGAGAATGAAATGATAGCCTATTAGATTCTGAACACTAAGAAAATAGAAATAGGTATTTTTTGGGGAATGGTTTTGGTTGCTTTTGGGTGTGAAAATAGATAGAGATGTGTGTGTATATATATATAACAAGGATGTATGTTAAAAAAATATAACAATCTCTGTCAAATTATTTTTATTGGGAAGAACTATATATTTAGGAAAATCATTTGATAGTTTAATTCATTGGCATGTGGTTTGATTCATTGGGTCTAAATTTAACTATTATATTAGTGGTATGCAGTGCATGTTGAGGAAGGTATAAAGAAACCAAAAAATGGGAGTCCCACTTTTTTCAAACACAACATATTCATTATCGTTGTCTTTTTATTATATTATAATAAATTCATATTATCTCATTTTCCTTGTTATATTTATATCTTATATTGTTATTTTTTCTACTTATTCTTATTTTTTGAATATAACATTTTTCACGTTTAAATTTTAATCATATTTTTATTCATTTTTTAATGTTTTTTAAACCAAAACATCATATTTCATTATTAAAATAATTTTTTCGTTTTTTTTACAATCAAAATCACATTATTTTATTAACATATATATTATGGATGTGTTTTGAAATAAAATAATTATATACATTTGAAAAATTTAAATTTTAAAAAACATGAAACTTATTATAATTTCATATATTTTTTAAATAGATTATCTTATAAATAATAATAATTTTATATTAAAAATATTATTTACCCGTGATTATAATTATTATAATCATTTCCCTTAATTTTCGTAAAATTAATTTATCCAAATTTTATCATTTAAAATTATTAATCATTATTTTATATAAATTAAAACTTATATAATTTATTTAATAAAATAATGGTTATATAAAAATCAATTCAATATTTTAAAAAAAATTATAATATTAAAATATGTGAATTAATATTCATTTACTTTACTCAAAAAATGAATTATTTTAAAAAAAATTAATGTAAGTTAATAAGATTTAACTGTAATATTACTTTTTACATCCACAGTTTTGAAATAAAATAAAATAATGGATCAAATTATATACTTACAAATATAATTTTAATTAAAAGTTTATATATAAACATAATATATATTGTATAAAAAATATTTTTCTCGAAGAATATTCATATGTCCAATACATATAATATTGAAAAATAATTTTAAAAAACAAATTGGTGTTATTTTTAATAATAAAATTTTTTTATAAATATATTAGTTTATTTTCAAGTAAGATATAAAAATACTATTTCTTAAATAAAATTTAATATTTTATAAATTGTAAAAAAATATAATTTTTATTTTATAAAATACATTAGATTAATAAATAAATTTATTAAAAAATAGTTCTATTAAATTATAATTAAAATAAATAAACAATTAAAATAATTTTATAGTTTCAATTTATTAGATGTTACTCTCTTCACCCCATAAAATAACTGAACCCTCGCAATTCATTCAAATGTAGGGTAAAACTAAATTTTCTTTTTCAAAATTATGAAAACTATAACTGCTGAAATTATATACTCCACAACATAGTCATTCAACATATAATCTCAAATTTTTTCTAGATCATTTAAATGAATATAAGTGTGAATATCAAAAAATGATCATCCAGGTTTAGAACATAAAAAAAAATTCTGTATTTTATAATAGATAACCCAAAAATAAAAGGGCATTTTTCATTTAAAGACCTTTTCTATTCTCTTTTCTGAAAAATTATACAATATAAATTAAAATATATTAGGAATATAAAAAAAAAAATTAAAAAAACTAAAATAAATTTGATGTGCTTACTTAATATTTGAAGAGTACGCCTTCGTAAAATTATATTATGTATATGGAAATTTTTCTTAAAGCATAAGATGATCATTTAATTTTTCCATCTAGGGGTTTAAAAACTAATTACAAATTATTTTAAAATATTTCATTTTATTATATAAATAATTATAAAATGTTTTTCAAAACATTGAAATTTAATAAATTCATATTATTTTGAAAACTACTATTTTCTAAAGTAATTATATTTTTGAATAATTATTAGGATATCTCCATTTTATAATAATAAATTATCCAGAGAAATTATGATACTTAGTAAGAGATAATAAAACGATATGTCCCCAAATTCATATCAATTATAGGACATCATCCTCTTATGTTCATGGGTCTACTCCCTATACCATAACACATAATTTGGAACTCTAGTGCTAATTTTATGAAATCATTTTAATGCTCTGGCCTTCCTCTTTCATAACACAACAAAATTTAAAAAAAAACTATTCATAAAATTTTCCATAAAATAAGCTAACATTATATTATTCATAACAATGAATAATCATTTTTATTTAAAAAATTGGAAAACAATAACTATGGGAAACCTTTTTTTATGAACAATTACTATTATTTAATATATATATATATAAATTCTTTATAATTACAAGAATACTGGAATAAAAATGAACGAAATTTGAATGATATATTAGATGATGGAAATATCCAATGTCGTGCATGAAATTCATGAACATATAAAAATAATTCACATTTATATAATATCTTTTATGTTTTCATCTTCTTGTAAATGAATTTTACTCAAAAATGATTGTTTATACATATAATATGAATCTTTTCTCATTTTATTCATAAAAAAAATAATTTAATGGTATTAATAATATAACAACTCATTTAAATTCATAGATTGATTCTATAAATAATTATTTCTATTATATGTTTTAATCTTAATATATTTATAGTTTCTTTAACAATAACTTGGCAATTTGATACCTAAAATCACAGTTTAATTTTTTTTAGAATATGTTTTCTAAAAAATTGTATAAATAAAATTATTGAGATAAAAATGCATTTTTATATGAAAAATATAGACATAGTTAAACATGTATCAACATATATATGAATTTTTAATTCAATTCATAACCCCTACCTTAAATGCTGATGAAACGATAGATTGTTTGATTCTGGAAACCAAGAAGAATAAAAGTGGGTATTTATTGAGGAATGGTTCGGGGCCCTTTTGGTTGTGGAAATAGGGAGAGACGTATATATATATTGTTTGAATATTAATAATTATAACAATAACTATTGTATTGATTTTAGTGGGAAGAACCGTGTATTTTGGAAAATCATCTGGCAGTTTATTTATTTGGAATGTGGTGTGTTTCATTTCACCTAATGCTATGAATTATATTTTTGAATTACGGTGTCAGCTGAGGAAGTGATAAAGGATGCCAAAAAAACAAGTCCAACTTTCTCAATCACATTATATTCATCATTATTACATTCTTATTCTGTTATGAAAATTATCAATATCTCATATTATTTATTTTGTTCATATTTTATAATGTCATGTTATTTGATTATTTTTTTCTATATAAAATTTCATTTATTTATTGAATTTTTATCCGCTTTTAATTCATTTGTTTTAATATTTTTTTTATAACCTGAACTTCATACCTCTTTTTTTAAACACTTTTATCAGTTTTTTTACAATCCAAACAACAATTTCTTTATTAACATATATCTTAATTATGATTTAATAATAAAATAACATTTATATATATGTGAAATTTAATTTAAAAAAACATATTATGATTTCATAAATTTTAAAAAATATTATCAAAAAAACAATAAAAATTTATTTTTTTTATAAAAATTAATAATAATTAAATATTATTATTATTATCATCACCTTTAAGTGTATGAAATTAAATTATACAAATTTAAACATTTAAATTTATAAATAATTCTTTTATTAAAATTAAAATTCAAATAACCTATTTATTAAAACAAAATTTAAATAAATAAAAATAACTCCATTATTTTTTAAAATCAATTCATTATATTAAAACATATGATGTAATATTTATTTAATTGGATAAAGAAAATAAATTATTTATTAAAAACAATTTTACATAAAGTAATAATATTTTTTGTGAATATTATTTATAATTTTGAAAATTACATTTATTTGAGGAATATATTAGTTTATTTTTCTCATAAGATATAAATATACTATTTCAAAAAATCCAAGGTAAAATTTTATAATATTGATAAATATTATTTTGATACAAAAAATAAATTAGTTTCATAATTGTTTTATTAAAAACATTTCATATAAGAAAATAAAAATTTAAAATAAAAGTACATTTTGAATTTCTTGGGATGTTACAAACATGTATTTGATTTTATTCATGTGCAACATTTGATGAAACCTGATATGGATAACATGTTCTTTATTCAATAAATTGAATCAAAGAGCCCTTTAAAATGGACGTGATTCTTCCTATTGATGTGTTCATAATATCTACTGGTTTTCATATGTTTTATGAAAATATTTTTAAAACATTATTCTTTCCGAGCGCATTGTTCATAGAATATAGAAATGAAAATAACATCAATTTTGATATAAGAGAATAATCATTTTGAAAATTAGGATCCAAAGGATATTGAATTAGCTATGGAGGTAAAAACAATAATGTCCCGGAACCAGATTCCACTAAAAGATGCCAAAAACTAGTTCCCCACATAACCTCAATAATATCTTTAGAAACACCAATTATTACTGACAATAAGTGAGGAACTAGGGTGATTATGCGTGGAGAATATTCCCTCCAACCCAAGTGTAACTCAACTAAATATTAAAAACCTATATGTATCCAAAGTATTATAATAACCAGGAAAGAAGTAAAGAGTGGAATACAGTTATATATCAAATGACCAACACACCATCTTATAAAAAATGATGATGCACATCATTCATTTCTAATAAAGTATCTAATAAAATATATCTATGGTAGATATATAACACATGTAACAAATGTAAAAAAAGTTTCCAGCCAGCATCAAGATCCCTAGCTCAGTCCCATGATCCCATACTCCTAGTCAATCATCATGAACGTTTAGTATGACACATACCCTTATTAGCACCGAAATCGTATAGTTTGTTTGGATACCTAAATGATACCCAAACATGGTGTGATATTTGATCCTAGTATGAAACCACCCAATTAATATGCCATCGAGTCAGTGAATATATAGAAAAAATGTGAAGGAAAAATATACAACTAATGGAAACATCCAAAATTAAACAACCTATTAGTCCAGGTTCTCATTTTAAATGAAATTATATTTAAAATTCATGTCTCTAATTTTATAGTCATACAATTTTCATTTATAATCATCTTAAATTAACCCTTCATTTTTCACTTAAATATTACACCTCAATACATACATTTTAGATTTAATTGGATATAAAAATGGAAAAAATAATACATGATGTTTACTGTTTAGTTCTTCCTTTACCTATATATTTTTCTTTCACTCTATTGTTATATATTCACTGACATGATGGCACATACCTTGGGTGGTGGCGTACTCGGATTATATCTAAAACCCTATTTGGACCACATTTGGGTACCCAAATAGTCTATATTATTATAGGTGTTAATAAGGGAATGCCCAATACTTATGGTTATTGATGATTTCATGGGAACAGAGGAACATGGGACCGAGTAGTGGCTTACGATGATAGATAGACCCTTAAGGTATTTATTTTTAATTTTATTACATGTGTTTTATATCTTCATTGTATCCATGTTTTGGCTTCTTTATTAGAAACATATGACATGTACTGTCATTTTTTATTTGAGGTAGTTTCTGGAATTTTACATATATTACTCTTCCACTGTTTACTTATTGTATGGTTTTTACATTAATTTAATTACATGTATTCTATTTTTATTCCTTTATGTTACAATTTGGTAAGAGGGAATAGTCTTTCCATGAATTCACAGAAGGCCCTTGATGCTAGTAATAATACATTAGAGTTCGGGGAGATACACATGAGGCCATGTGGACAACCATTCTTAGTGCACCATTTAGTGTCATCTAGGTATGGGTAATTACAAATATGATATCTAAAAGGAGGTATGTTGTTCATTAAATAAGAATAAAAAATTATGTTTCATTTAATAGATTAAACAAGTGAAAATGGTAAAATCACCACATACTAGGAATCATATAGTTAGGCACACAATTGACAAACCATGCACCAACAGTGCGTGAATAGGTGTAGGAGAAGGGGTACCACATTGTTTTTCAACACATTTCCTTAATAGTGTACAAACCGTGCTGAAACATAATGCCAAAATTTCCGACCTGGTAAAAAGGCATTATGGCCCAACTCACAATATTTTCACTTACCATGATCTCGACCATGTCACCCATGAATATAGGTTTTAGCTTCCAAACTACTCACAAACCCCCCCCCCCCAATAACTCTATTACCACAAATTTTATTTCTTCTAAGTCATAATTAATCATATAATCTATGAATTGTTGGATAATATAGGATATGTACCTCAAAAATATCTGATTTCATACAAACATCCCACATTAAAGCAATTAATCCATTTCATTCCTAATGGTGGTCATGCATGTAAGAGAATAAATTTGGCCACTATGATTTTACATTGACCTCTAACTCCTATGTCTCATTATGAACTTGTCCATGCTACCATAGCTGATGTACTAATGGAACAAACTACCCTTATATATCATTGAGACTATAATCTACAACACATATATGACTCTATTCAATGGTCGCACCAACATAAAATAATCATATTTTGGCTAAAAGGCTTGAGACATGTCTCAACAGTAATATCACAGCTGAGAAACGTGGAATATTTAATACATTTCTGGGTATGTTTGATGTAACTGAAATTAATAGGCTACATACCCAACTCTCCCAAAAATATGGAATGGATTAACATATATCCGTGAAAGCTTACCTTATCTCCTGATCCACCTACTTCCCAGCCTTAGGGAAACAAGCATGAAACCCTGATCCTCGACCATGAAATGTAGAAAGTTGTGTATATTGATAAACATATGATTTTTGATGAGACTGCACAATTTCCATCCATTTATAAATAAACTACACATGTTTCGTGGTCTCCTGAATAAGATCATTCCAAAGACAAGATACTTATCTTGCCTCTATCCAATACAAGGGTGATTGGCATGGCCTGCTGTATAGGCCTTCATAATACTCCATCTAAATATTATCATTAAATCTTTTATTTTATTAGAATTAAACTAGGGGAATATATATCTTAATAGAGACCCCAAAATCTATGGGGCAGACCCATGGTATGTCCTCCATTACCAAAATCAGGCGCCCTAACTCAACAATTGTCCGGGGATGGTATACTAAGATATGAAGTAGTTATATACCAAAATCCCTATGTAGTCATTTACCGAACCATGAATTAAAACATGCATCTATATTTGAAAGAGTATTATGTGGGACCCCATGATGTTTTACTATATCACATATATACAACCTTCCATTCAGATCTACATTGATAGATTTCTTGATCTGTGGTAAATGTGAAACCTTTGCGAGAAAATAAAAAACCCCCATATATCATAATTACCTAGACCAAACCTCTTTAAACTGGTCATTAATTACTTCATCAAATAATTACATTTCATAACAATAATGGGTATATGCTCTAAAATTCTAATTGGTCGATGTTGATCTGTCATCACCTATGGATACGTAGAACACCTTCTTTAAAAACTAGCTATATCTCTTTTCATACATAAACAACAATGTTGATAACTGAATTCATAATATATGTTAGTGATTATGGGGTGTGCTAACCAAGATGAAGAATTAAATTCTCACAACATATTCTCACAATTGTCTGAATATACCCATGCACAACTATGAACACAGATAATTTCATCTTTGAATATGGTCTAACTAGGAGGATAGTCCACATCATCTACACTCTCTCATAAAATATGTATTTCTATATCTGATATAATCTTTATATTTAAATTATCTAGAAGTATATAGGTAATATCTAAATATGACATAAAGGTATTCTGATGACTTTGTTTCACTTCTAAGTGCATATTAGAGAACAAATCCATGAGTTGAAACCTGCTTCTTGCATACTAAACTACCTCTATCTATGTCCTAATACTAAGTGACTCAACTATTGGATTTCTATTATCACGTGAGTATGTAAACTCAATGTCAAAATACTATAGGTAGTCAACCACATTCACTATCTCAGATTCATATCATGTTGTGTAAATATGTACTTGTGGCTTTTGTAGTGGATGTACACTAGAAAAGTCACTTCTAGTAAATAGTTTATCTAACACTATCATTCCTTATATATCATTTGTACACTCTTAACATATTATCTAGTAATTAAACATCTTTTGACACTTTTATGTTATTGTTATCCAACTTTTCGGCACTCTAGTAAGGGGAATAGTCTATCAATGGACTCATCATTGGCCCTCACTGCTATTTGGAAACATCTAGCCTTTGGAAAGATATTCTTAAGTCCATGTGGCTAATCAGGATCAGGTCACATTTCAAAGGAATCTACGTCCAAGATGTTACAATTTAGTTCTTTCAATGTGGGGATGTTGTATTCTGAATAATAAAGGAAAATTAGGTTTCTTTCACTATATGAAAGAGTTGAATGATGGTATAATCACCATGTAGAGTCAATAAGGTTTTCCTTATGACTTTTACATTCCTTCATACATGGGGGAGATTGTAAATTCATTAAGACATTCCTTATGACTTCATGATTCCTTCTTATTTTGAAAATCACAAACACCTTAACTCAAGGAAAATTTCATTTTACCCTTGTTTTACTTCTCTATGGAAAATTTCCTTAAGAGAATTAATCCTTACCATTTTTTCATCACTCATATCATATTTTCACTAAGTGTAAAATTAGTATTGAAACCAAAACCTTAGAATCCTATAATTACCTAGATATGAAGCATTCTGTTTTAGGATCCGAATTATCAGAATTATGGTTACGAAATCTTCTGTGTTCTGAACTTGAATTATGAATCAAAATTCGGGTTAGGAACTTCTCTGAGTTCTGACTCCGAATTATGAATCAAAATTCTGGTTAGGAACTTCTCTGAGTTCTAACTCCAAATTCCGAATCAGAAGTCTGGTTACTAACTTCTCTGAGTTCTAAATATGAATTCTAAATACGAATTCTGGATACGAACTTCTCTGAGTTAATACTCCGAATTATGAATATGAATTATGTATACCAACATCTCTATGTTATGACTCTGAAGTTCTCTGAATTCAAACTCTGAACACTTATGAGTTCTGACTCTGAATTCTCATTAACTCTAACTCTAAACTTTTTAAGTTCAGGTTCCAAATATTTTTGAATCCAGATTCCAAATTTCCATGAAATTCAGATTCCAGAATTTTAGAGAATTCGGGTTCTGAATTCCTACAAAACAGAATCCAAATATCCTTATACTATAGTCTCTAAATTCATTTTTTTTAAACTCTAAAATCTCATATTTACTTACATTATGAATATCAGATTTTGGTTATGATTACACATGTTTAGTTATAAAATGATTTCGTGGTTTTAGTTACTCAATGACCGTTGTTTGAGTGACAGGTGCGAATCATTAGGCTCTTATAAACTCTCAGGCTTCGTGTAGAAATTTTGAATGGCTTGTTAAAACTTTTCTTCGTGCATATTTTCTTCTTGTGACTCCGATTTTTGTTGTGTACAATCGAGGTCTTCTGGGGATAGGAAGACAGAGGTGCCGACTACCTTGAAGTTGTGGGCTTCCTTGCTGAGGAAGACAGAGGTGTTGACTAACTGGTAGTTGAGGTTTTGCGGGGATAGAAAGACAAATTCTGATCTTCATATCAAGGGCTTACCCTGGTGTGGGTAAGATAGAATATCCTGAAAGTATAAATCAATGGAAATTTATCCAAGGTTGTTGGATACCCTTATCTTGGGGTAAAAAAATTGACTACTTTTTACTTGCTTTGTTATAATTTTTCCACTGCATTTGTATTATTTGGGAAAGTATAACTATCTTATACTTCTTTATACTTGTACTATGATTAACTAAGATTCTATACGCTTTAAAGTAGAATCATAGTTGTTTTAAACTTTATTTAAGTTTCATTTCTGGAATCACTTTTCCAGAATCATGAAAGTAATTAAAACTTAGAGGTGTTATGATTTTTTGTTATGAAAACATTCATTAAGAATTTTTAATGTATACAATTCACCCCCCCCCCCTTTTATTTTAGCATCTCACTTTTACATATTGGATCCTAAATTTTGTGTTATATAGTATATCATACTCACATACCATCTCAACAATTGGTATCATAGGGTTGGTACAATCTAAATTAATCTCATGATTATATTCAGAAGAGAATTATTGGAATTGATCTTCTAGATTAACACTTTTTCTTGGATTCAATTTTTCAGAATATTTTAGTTTTGATTCATTTTTTCTTAGAGATATAATATCTATTTCCTTGCTTTGGATATTTTCTCTTGTTTACAAACTCATACTACTAACAAGTTATTGTGCCAAATATTATCTTAAGGATGGAAGGTTTAAATATTGGTTCTATTGATAATCTAAATCCTGCCAGACCTCCTATTTTTTATTGAAATGATTATGAGTACAGGAGTGATAGGATGATGACTTTCATTATCCATACTGGAGTTGATAACTATCTAATTTTGACTAGAGATTATAAGATTCTGGATAAGGAATTGAGAACCTTTACGAATCAGGAGAAATTAGAATATCAAGAAAACTTCAGAGTCTAAAATACTTTGTTATGTTCCATGACTAGGAACATCTATAGTCAAATATCATCATGTGAAGCTACAAATAGTATCTGTAATAAACATTAAGTTAGACATTTTGTTACATCTAAAGTCATAGAGATAAGATGATCTATGTTGAGAGCTGAATACCATAGCTTTAACTTTCCTTATGGAGAACGTATAAGAAAAGTACAATAAAGGTTTATAACTATCATGAATAGATTACAATATATGGGAGAAAAACATTTGGATGATGAGGCTTTTGTAGACAAGATCCTAGATATCATGCCAAATGAATGGGAGTCCAAGAGGACAGCTATTGATGAGTATAAGAAAGTCACACAGATTTTTGTAGATGAGTTGTTATGAACTCTTCTTCAACAGGAAACGAGAATGAAGAGAGATGCTGAAAATGATAAGAAGAATAATGGGAATGGAGGAGTTTCTTTAATAGCCACTTCTAAAAATCTGAAATCTAAGACCCCATAAAGTTTAACTAGATCAAATAAAAAGAAAGTCATTATTCAATCAGAATCTAGTGACACCGAAATGTTTGGGAATTAATTAGCTAATCTTGCGTGAAGAATGAACAAGATTGTTGCTCAAAAGAAATATAATAATACGTACATGAAAAAATACTACAGATATAAGAAATATGGAGAAGTTACGTGTTATGAATGTAGAAGAACAAGTCATATAAGACCTGATTTTCCTTTGTAGAAAAAGAAGGAAATGAAGGAAATGAATTCATAAAGGAACAAAAATAAATTCTATCAATCAAAGAGAAAGAAAAAACTTAAAGTTAATGACACTTGAAGTTATAGCTGTGGAGACTCTTCAGAAAGTGAATCTTCTGAATATGATTTATCAGCACAGAAGATTATGGGATTCATTTCTATTACTTCTTTCCCCAATACATGTCTTATATCCAAGGTATGCTCTGCGGAGGATTTAACAAATTTATCTCTTGATAAGAATTAATATTCCTAAAATAGTACTTCTAATGAAGATACTTTATCCTCAAAAAATAAATAAATACCTTTATATGAAGAAGTTTCTCGATTTTCCAAGTTACTTATAGTGAGAAATTGTAAAATTTATGAAAAATTATATAAGGAAAATACTAGGGAAGAAATTCTTACAAAAGAGATTTCTGATCTTTCTATAGATCTTAGAGATAAAAAAGAGCTTTAGGAAAACTTTATAAAGACCTTGAGAATGAAAATTTTATTAAGGAAGAACTTTCTAATGATCTTAAGAATGGTATTTTAGAGATTAAAATTTTTGAGGAAAAATCCAACTCTAAGGAAATGATTCATGAGGATTGGAAATTAGTCATCAGACTAAAATATGAAATATTTTATATTAAGAAGCTTCTTTAAAACATTACCTCTATGAAGGAAAATTCTGACAAGATGTATTCTCAAATTAAACCCCAAGGAAACACTACTAGAGTAGGTTATACTCACCAAATACCTATTTTCAAAAACTATTTTATTCCTTTTAGATTTCCTTTTTTCACTAAATGTCAAAGTGGTGGGCATTGGATGAAAAATTGATCCTGAAATAAAGTTCAATATCTTGGGTTTCATACAAATTATTTTTCTAAAAAAATGTGACTACCCAAAATTTTGTTGTCTAACAATTTAGGATCCGAGAAATTTTGGATTCCAAAATTCTAACTTTCTTATTTTCAGGAAGATAAAGAATGTGCCAACAGCAATATGTGGTACATGGATAGTGGATGTTTCAGGCACATGACAGGTAAAAAACTATTTTGAAAAGATTATCAAGATGAAATGAGGAAAAGTAACTTCCAGAGATAATGCACAGGGATAAATTATTGGTATAGGTAATGTCGTTCTTCTTAAAAAAAGTAATTTAAAAAGATTTATTTGTTAAGGGTGTTAAGAACAACCTCATTATCATAAGTTAGTTATGTGATGAAGGTTACCTTGTGAATTTTAGGAATGATAAGTACTTAGTACACAATTCCAAGTAATAATTGATTCATTCTTCCAATAAGAAACAGAATGCTTACACACTAAACATAGAAGACCATAGGAGCCAATACTTACCTTTCCTTAGTGCAATGAAAGATCACTCTTGGTTATGGAATTGAAGGTTAGGACACTATAACATTAGGAACTTATGAAAACATTCTAAGAAATGATTAGTTAAGGATCTAACAGAGATTATATTTGATCCTTCAAAAGTCTGTGATCCTTGTCAATATGACATACAACACAAATCAAGTTTTAAATCAGTCGGTGAAGTCTCAACTACTGATGAATTATAGTTAGTGCATATGGATCTCTTTGGTTCTACACTAACTTGAAGCATTGGAAGAAAGTACTATGTATTTGTCTTGGTTGATTATTACACTAGATTTACGAGGGTCTATTTTCTAGAAAATAAGTTTGAAGATTTTTCATATTTCAAATGTTTTAGTGCCCAAGTTAAAAATGAGAAAAACCTTCCTTTGATAACTATTCATAGTGATCATGGAGGAGAATTTCAATATTCTGATTTTGAAACTTTTTGTAGTAGAAAAGGCATTACTCATAACTTCTCATCACCCAGAACACCTCAGCAGAATTGTGTTTTTGAAAGAGCAAATAGAATTATTCAAGAGATAACTAGAACCATGTTGAGTGAGTATTATGTAGCCAAGCATTTTTGGGTTGAAGCTGTAAGTACTGCTTGTTATGCTGTAAATCGTGTTTTGATTAGACATTTTCTTAATAAAACTCCTTATGAGTTATGGAATGGTAGAAAACCTAGACTTTCCTACTTTATGGTTTTTGGTTTCAAGGTATTCATTCTAAATACTAAAGATAATCTTCATAAATTCACACCAAAATATAATGAACAAATTTTCTTAGTCTAGTCCACAACTTCTAAGGAATATAAAGTTTTCAATAAAAACACTTGTACCGCTGAAGAGACGGTACAAGTAAGATTTGATGAAACTGATCCTTTTGTTTCTAAAGAACCCCAACCTACATCCGCGGATGTGTTTTCAATAACAGATTATCAGCCTATGATAGAAGATCCTTCTGATAAGTAAAATGTCCAAGAATATACTTCTGAAACATTTACCCAAGATGATTTCATACCCTATGTTGATGAATAGGTTTTACAAAACCCAAATTAGTTGTTTCTAAAGAATCATACCAGTGATAGTGTCATTGGTGATGTGAATCAACCAACAAGGACAAGAAGATCCTTAAGAAATGAAGTAGAATATCTAGTATTCCTTTCCCAATTATAACCAAAAACCAATGATAAATCTTTTTGTGATGATGATTGGATAAAAACCATGCAAGATTAACTAAATTAATTTGAAAGGAATAACGTATGGACCTTTGTTGAAGGACCAAAGGAAAATTATATTATTGGAGTAAAAATGGGTCTTCAGAAATAAGTGTCATGAAAATGGAATAATTGTTAGAAAAAAATATAGATTAGTTGATAAAAGATATAATCAACATGAGGAAATAGAATATGAATAAACCTATGCTCCGGTAGCTATACCTGAATCGGTTCATATTCTACTTTCCTTTATAGCATTATTTAATTCCAAAAATTTTCAAATGGATGTGAAATGTTATTTCCTTAATGGTTATGTTCATGAGGAATTTTTTTTTAACAACCTCTTGGATTTAAAAATAAAAAAACATCTTGATCATTTTTTTAGACTTACCAAATATTTGTATGGACTTAATCAATCCCCTCGAGCTTGGTATGATAGAATTACATGGTTTTTGATTTAAAATAACTATGTTAAGGGAAATCCAGATCCAACCCTTTTTATAAAAAAATATAATAAAAATGTTTTGATTGTTCAAATATATGTTGATGACATTATATTTGGTTCAACTCAGCAATCTTGAACTGATTCATTTGTGGATTTAATGAAATATGAGTTCGAAATGAGTTTTATGGGTGAGTTACCATTTTTCCTTGGTTTTAAAATTTCTCAAAAACCAGAAGGAATCTATATATCTCAACATAAGTATACTAAAAATCTTCATAATATGCATGGATATAACAACACAAATAGTATAAGTACTCTCATTGGTACCTCAAGCACACTTGATCTTGATGAAGCTGGGAAACCAGTAGAACAAACAACTTTTAAGGTTATGATAGGATGTCTACATTACATAATAGCTAGTCATCCAGACATAATGTTTTCAGTATGCTAATGTGCAAGATATCAATCCTATCATAAGAAATCTCACATAAAGGCAGTGAAAATAATTTTTTTGCTACTTAAAGTGAACCGTGGATTTAGGACTATTTTATACTTCTGGAAATGATTTTGTTTTAAAAAGTTTTTTAGATTCTGACTTTGGTGGATGTAGAATGGATAAAATGAGTACATTCGTAACTTGTCATTTCTTAGGAGATTCATTAGTTTCTTGGTCTTGCAAGGTGAAACAATCAGTAGCACTTTCCACTGCTGAAGCTGAATATGTAGCAGCTAGAAGTTTCTGCGCACAAGTGTTGTTGATGAAACACACACTCACATACTACGGAGGAATTTACCCAAACACAAATTTTTTATGATAATACAAGTGCCATTTCCCATAGTAAAAACCCTGCACATCACTCTCATGAAAAGCACATAGATATTAGTAATCACTTTCTTAGGGATCACACACTAAAAGGATATATCATTCTTCAATTTATCGTAATTCCAGATCAACTTGCTGATATTTTTAAAAAATCTTTACCCTCCGATAGATTTGAATACATTAAATAGATGTTATGAATGATAAACGTAAGTTAATGTTCCTCATTAACTTTTTGTTGAACCAATATCCATAGAGTAATAAAATCATTTTCATGGGCGGGTACATTTCTTTGAAGTATTAAAAAAAATTAATGAAGTTTTCAAAAAAATTCGTAATGACTTTACAAAATTTTTCATTTTGAAATTTTTCAGATTTTTTGTAATGAAATGTTTTATATTTTTCGTAATGTAGTTTTTACAAATTTTTCATTCTGTTGTTTTACACATTTTTCGTAATGAGGTTTTTAATATTTTTCGTAATAAAGTTTTTTCATATTTTTTGTAATAATGTTTTTCATATTTTTCATAATGATGTTTTTCGCACTTGAAATTTTCTTTATGGAAATTTTAGTACCTGAAATTTTCATAGTGGAAATTTTAGTACATAAATTTTTTTTAATGGAATTTTCTTACTAAAAATTTTCATAGTGAATTTTTTTGTACTGAAGATTTTCTTAATGAAGACTTTCGGAATGAAAATTTTTGTAATGAACAATTTCATAATGAAAATATTCTTAATGAAGCTCTGTTTACTCAATTTTTTTTTCATTTTCAAGTTATGTTTTTTGAATTTAAAGTGCTTTAACAATAATTTTCCTTAATACGAACAATTATCCTGATAATCATAAAGTTATGTTTCTTTCTTGAGTTTTTGTAATAAAATTTTACTTGATTTTAGATTTTTTTGTTTTTAAAATTTTTTGGATTCTATTACCCTTAAATTCGACTGTTTTTGTTTTAAAACATCAAAATATTAGATCCTACAAAATTTTACTTGCAGCTATTATTTCAACCATCAGATCATATCAGAACTTTTCTCATCCATTGGATTGAAATGAGAAGATGAACCATCACTCCAACACCTATAAAAAGGGGACCCCCGGTTGTTGTCCTATATCGGTTTTTAAATATTATGCATGTCGAAGATCTGTTCCTCTACAAAATCTCGTTCTGAATTCTTTAGAAGTGCTCAAGTACGAATTCTGCAGTATTTCCATCACAAGAAACGTCTACAGTCAGGCCAATTTCAGAGTGAAAAATATATTCATAGAGTTTGATACATCTTAAATTCTTCAATAATTATGACTCTATTATGTCCAAGAACATATATCTTAATGGATGGAAAAGTGGGTCTATTTCAAATACAGGAGCTCAGGATGTCGTGTATCTGGATTTTCTTATAGAATTTTATGAATCATCTTTTTTCTTTAAGAAAGAAGGTACAGAAAAGTTTTCCATCAAGAGTTATGGAAAGACATATAAACTCTCTTATACCAAGGCTGCTAGCTTGGTAGGGATATCTTATGAAGGGGAGGCAGAATTTTTCTCCCACAAGCTACTAGATGTTCAAGGAAGTTTCGTAAAGGTGAAGGCCTAGGAATGCCTTGGACTTACTGATGTCAAGACTGAAAATATTTCCCATATGTCTACCAACAATCAGATTCGACAGTTATGGGTTCAGGGTCTTATCATACAGAGAAAGGGTGACGAGGACACTCTTAAGAAAAGTGATATGTATATCTTACATTTTTTGGTAAATCTATTGAAAATCAATCTGTTGATGCATATTCAAATTATGATTGAGAATATCAAGAATGGGAAGTTGAGATCTCAGATAATCATGTGTCCTACCTTAATTTCCAAGTTGATAGTTTAGTGTCTCGAATCCTTCAATATCCCTTGCAGTTCCAAGCCAAGGAATTGAAAAGTGATTCTTATCATTGATGATACCCTCAAGAGAATGATGGTTGGTTTCTCTAAGGAGGCAGGTGAGTTCTATGATCTACCAGAGGATGTGGGAGAAGCCGTTATGAAAAATACAGATGAGGTTGAACCATCAAGGAAGGAAGGAAAGAAAATAATATTAAATGAAGTAGAAGCTGAAGGTGAAACCCCTAAATATAAGGAAGCCCAATCCTCACCTCCAAATCCCAAGAAACAAAAAGCCTATCCAAATGAAGTGGTTTCCAAATAGAGGGAGGATAAAAAGACTCAGAAGGAAGGGGAACCATAATTTGTCCTAGATCCTACTAAGGCCAAGGCTTTGAAATAGAAAGTTGTTGAGGAGCATGAGAAGCAACCTCATGAGAAAAATCTTAAGAAGAAGATGCCAACGGTAGAGATTGTGCAATTTATTTTAAAATCTATGGAAATTGCATCCGAAAACATTCATCTACCAAAAACATTCTTAGTTGAACCATTACTTGAGACACTGGGGAAAAATTTCATAACTCCACAAAATGGCCAGGAGAAGGATGTTGAAAAGGAAGTTGTAAATGAAGTACAGGAAGATCAAATATCTGAAGAGACAGCTGATCTGATAAAACAAATAGAAGACGTTAATGAAAAGTAAAGTTCTTCCGAAATGTTTTCAATCCAGACTTTTCAAGCTGGATCTTCAAAACATGCTAGTCCTGGAATAAATGATAAGGGTGAAGAGGAAGTTAACAAGTTATATGAGGAAGAGATTTATAATAATGACTTCATTCATCTTGAAGATGTTAAGGTAGGAGATGAAGAAGATAAAATTGATGATGATAAGATTGTACAGTTGTCTAGGAGTGAGCCGGAATCTCTAGATGAAGAAGCTATTCTGAGAACTAATAAGGGTAAACAAGTGGATGTTGATACTCCAACAAAAGATATTTTGAGGAATAAAGAATATGGAGGATCCTCTTATAGGAAGAAAATAGAGCTAGAGGATGAACCATCTCAAAGAAATAATTTCAGATTTAGAGTTATCAGCTTTTGGACGTGATTTTGTCATCTAGTCCTTGAAGAAGCTAGTGGGAACCATTATGATCATTCCAGCAATTGAATCTAGATGCTAGATTATCCAACATAGCATGAATTAGAAGTCATATTATGTATCCATGGTCTTGGATTGGTGTGTAAAGATTGAGGCTAATCACAATAATTTTCATATCAACTATGAAGCCCACAAAAAATCATTCAAGAAGATGACCAACTAGTCAAAGAAAATTGTTGTAGATTTGAGAAAGTGTGATCAATTTCAAGAAGATGTCAAGGATTCTTTTGATACCGAAGACTTAAAAATCAAGGATAATACAGATCGGTTTTAGAAAAATTTAATTCTTGAGTAAAATGTTCGGATTCAGGATGTCAAGGACCTGAATGGGAAGTTGAATTTTGTTGTCCGGTGTTGGAAAACAGAGAGGGATCTCCCAATTGAGATTAAAGAAAAGCTAGATAAGCAAGATTACTTTTTTAAGGCTTAGGTAGAGGCCCTAAAGGCTCAAGATGATAGGATCATATCCTTAGAAAAGTAATCATAGGAGGATCACAAAGAGCTGAAAAAGATGAAGACAATCATAAAGAAGCTGATTCCCTAGGAAAAAGAAACAAAATAGACCAAAATCCGATCTTTTGTTGTATTTTTTCATTGTACTAATTCTTCCAATCATAATGAAATTATGTTTTCTTGTTTTCTTTTGATGTCTATACTAATATTTTAGGTACCCTATTTTTTTCCATTCCCTCTAACTCTTTTTGAAAATCACAAAGGGGGAGAATGAAAAAGATTTTTTTGTATAAGAAGATATATCTCTAAGAAAGGGGGAGATTATCTGGGGGTGCTCATTACTATGATTTGCATACCCAAGATAATGAAAATCCCATTCCGGAAATCTAGAATATGAACCGTAGTGTTCCAATGCCTACGAGGGTGTTTGTCTAATTCATCTTTTGCAATATAAAAAGGGAGAAAAGTTTTATTTCCAAAGTCTTGAAAAATATTTTCTAAGTTATTTTATTCTTTTTCGTAAGGATGATTGTGCTTTCCAAAATGGGTGATATTGTTGAGTTAATAAGGTTCTCCTTATGAATTTTCTATTCCTTCATACATGGGGGATATTTTTAAGTCATTAAGGCTTTCCGTATGACTTCATGATTCCTTATTATTTAGAAAATCACAAATAGCTTATCTCAAGGTAATTTTTTTACCCTTGTTTTACATCATTAAGGAAAATTTACTTCCTTAAGACAATTAATCCTTACCATGTTTTCATCACTCATATCATATTTTCACTAAATGTAAAATTCAGATTGAAACCGAAACCTCAAAATCATATAATTACCTAGATATGAAGCATTCTGTTTTAGGATCTAAATTATCCGAATTCTTGTTACGGACTCTTCTGAGTTCTAACCGAAAATTCTGAATCAAAATTCTGGTCACGAACTTCTCTGAGTTCGGACTCCTAATTCTGAATCAAAATTCTGGTTACGAACTTCTCTGAGTTCTAACTCTAAATTCTGAATCATAATTCTGGTTACAAACTTCTATGAGTTCTAACTCTGAATTCTGAATACGAATTCTGGATATGAACTTCTTTGATTTCTAACATCGAATTCGAAATTTGAATTCTGGATACGAACTTTTATATGTTCTGACTCCAAAGTTCTCTGAATCCAGACTCCGAACTATTATGAGTTCCGACTCCGATTTCTCATGTACTCTAACTCCGAACATTGTAAGTTCTGGTTCCAAATATTTGTGAATCGAGATTCCTAATTTCATTGAAATTCAGATTTTGGAATTCTATAGAATTCATGTTACGAATTCCTATAAAACAGAATCCGAATATCCCTGTACTATAGACTCTAAATTCATTTTTTGTTAGACTCCAAACATTCATATTTAATTTTATTCTGAATATCAGATTTTGGTTATTCTTACACTTTTTTAGTTATAAAATGATGTCATTCTTTCAGTTGCTCTCTAACCATTGTTTGAGTGATAGGTGTACAAGTCCCTCCTAAATTCAAAGAAAAAATATGACTCTTGGAGGAGGGAGCTGACCATTGAAGTCGTGCCTATAAATAGGGTCTCATTTAAAAGACATCAGGACTTTTAGTGAAAAACATTAACAACTTTTCTTACATGATGTTGAAGTGATTTCTAGAGAGAGAGGCTCTTATAAACTCTCAGGCTTCGTGCATAAAGTTTGAACGACTTGTTCAAACTTTTCTTCTTTTATGAGAATATGATTGTTGTTGTGTACAATCGAGGGCTTTCGGGGATAGGAAGATAGAGGTACCGACAACCTTGAATTTGAGGGCATCCTTGTTGAGGAAGACAGAGGTGCCAACTACCTGATAGATGGGGGCTTGCAGGGGTAGCAAGATAGATTCCGATCTTCGTATCGAGGGCTTACCCTAGTATGGGTAAGACAGAATTTCTTGAAAGTATAAATCAAAGGACCTTTATCCAAGGTTGTTGGATACCCTTCTCTTTGGGTTAAAAGATTCACTACTTGTTACTTTCTTTTCTACACGTTTTCTGCTGCATTTGTATTATTGAGGAATGAATAACTATCTTATACATCCTTATACTTTTACTCTGATTAAGTTAGATTCTATATGCTTTAAGGTAAAATCATAGTTGTTGTAAACATTTTTTAAGTTTCATTTCTGGAATCACTTTTTTGGAATCAATCTTGTTATTAGAACTTAAAGGTGTTTTGAATTTTGGTTATGCAAAATTTCCTTAAGGATTTCTAAAGTATACAATTCACCCACCCCCCTCTTGTATTTGAGCATCTCATCTTTACATATAAGATCCTAAATTTGGTGATATAGAGTATATCCTACTCACATAAAATCTCAACACACCCAAACAGGGAAATGCACAGTTTAGAAACACAATTTACAAACCATGATCCAACCATTAACAGTTAGAAATAGGAGAAGGGGATCCATGTAAATTTCCAGTTTGGTTTGACTAACTATGAAAAAACCATACCAAAACCCACTATCAAAATTTTTTATATGGTCGTACAGTTTTGTAACCCCACTTGAATGGTTTCCAGTAATAGTGTGTTGTACAATGAGTCCCGTAAAGACAATTTCTAGGCTTTGAACTTGTCCTGAAACCACCTAATACCTTCTTGACATTACATTGAATTCATTTTAGGACGTATATAATCATTTAAATTAATAATTGATGGAAAATGAATGATATGTACCATAGAGAAGAAACAGGTTCTTACATAATCCAATGTTTGCTTCTCCCAAGATCTTCATGAAGAAAACTCCACTGAAAGTGATGCCACAATTTTGGTTTTATAAGAAACCAATTATTTTTTATTTTCAATATGTTGATTATATGGTGTATATATCATTCCTTCATGGTTTTACTTGTCATTTTATTTTTCATATAATAAAAATCCTGGAACTATTAGTGGCACCATATCCACCTTCTTCAACGAATCAACACATTTCTTTAATTATATAACAACCAAACATTATTCAATTATAAATATTTTAGAATTAACATAAAAATATGATATATTATAATGTAATATTGTGTGATCCACATGATTATACATTAAAAAATTAAGATAATGTGGAGCGAGAGATGAAATTTTATAAATATTCTTACGTAATGTCGAGAAAAATGTATACCTTATCTTTACAAGTTAACATATTGTGCATCCTATTAGAGAAAAATATAACTCATATTTCATTATACCTCTATTTTTATTTCATGTTTCAATATAAAGTTAGATTAGGGATTTAAATTAGGTTGTATGAAATTGTAATTTCAAGAACATCATGCAACACAAATGTTTAAATAATGAACTATGTCAGATACTAAGTGAGTCCCACATTTCACTTTAACTTTTCAGTTCTCTTATTCATAACCGTTAGTGTACTAAATGGGGTTTTTTGAATATCCATGTAGCCGCCCTTCTATGTAGATAGACCAAACATGCTGGAAAAATGGTCATGATACATCCTTACATTACCCCTTTTTCTTCCCCTCACTCATTGTCTAGAATTCCAATCAATATTCGAACACATCATTGAGGGTCAATGTAATTTCATGTGATAGAATAAAATATTATAATAAATTATTATATTTTTTTATTTTTTATTTCATGTTTTCTATTGAATATAAATTATAAGTGTTTGAAATTATAAAAATGTTACATTTAAATAATAAATTTAATTATTATGAATTGAAATATAATAAGAATATTAAATAAAGTTTTTCTTTAATTGTTTGTTCATTCATTTTATTCATATTTATATTTTCTTATAAAATATTAACCATTTTTATGATTCATATTTAATTTATAAATTCCTTATAATATATAGATACATTCACTACTTTCTATACAAAATTTAACATGATTTAATTTCCAAATACATTGTACCAATTTTTTGAGTTATATAATTTAAAATAGTTGTCGAATATAGTTTTTTCATATTAGTTATAAAATATTTCTTAAATTTAATTCTTTCTTCTTGAGTAATTTCTATTTTGGGATATATACATAGGGCTTCAAAACCCACTGGAATGTTGGCATAATCCTCATATAATAATGGTGGGGGTTAATAATTTTTTTCTTGAAGCATACTCATGTGGAGATTAACAATCTCATTCAACTCTATAACTATATGTGAAATGATCATGTACATTATTCTTGAGATTCATTAAAATATGTATGAATATACATGGATTCCATTTTTTATAAGTAACACAAAATATTGGTTGGTGTAAAGAGTTACACAATAATGTGTTGTTAACATATTAATACGGAGTAAGAAATAGTAATTTCAAAACTATATTTTTATATAAATGAATAAAAAATAGTAATAAAACATTAGAAGAAAAATATTTAAAGAGATGAAATTGTAATTAATTCAATATGTATAATTTTTATATTAGGTTGGTGAGATTATTTAATGGAACCCACTCAAATACTAGGTGGGAGATTAGGTTTAAAAATAGTATTAACGGATTATTTAATGTCCCATGTTTTGTACTTGCTAAAAATTAAATGTGGATTATAAATATTTTGTTTTAGTGGACATAATGGATCATAAAATGAGTTTCATAATGTAAATTTGTGAATTGGATAACTAAATAGTGATGTTTTTGGATGAGGTTTAAGTCCTGTAAGGTTCATCATATGTTCATTGATGTTTTGGAAGCATCAGGATCTAAAAGAAATGATTTCGAGAGAATTAGAATGAGGAACATTGTTGGTTCATGGTTAGTAAAACCTTGAGGGTAAACCATGAAGTCCCTCTTATTAAGGGGCATAGTTTTCATAAACCGTAAAACCTTTTGGGGGTGACCATGAACCTTGATTATATTGTGAATATGTGATCCACATGGTCTACACATGGTTTTCCCAAACCATGTGCCTAGACTACCCACATAGTTCTATGTAATAAGTTACTACACACAACTGTCACAATGTTAGATCAAACCAGGTGACCTAATAGTGCGGGGTGTGTTACTTCTGAAGGGGAGTATGCATGGTTGGCACATAGTTTTCCCAACACTATGGCCAAACATTATGGCTCAAAAAATAGTTTTAACTATCCATTTTTCACTACCTCAATTAAAAAGGGTCACTTATATTTTCATTCGTGTTATGCCTATCACCCCCCTCACATGGGAGATATCCAATCCCACCTCCAAGTCTTTGATCCTAATTCCATATTATACATATGAATCAATATCTACATTGTCCATTTTCATTTTTTGGTATGATATCGAATCCTTATGGTTCTATTCATTGTTTTCCTCACTATACAGAATACTACATCTATGTGAGGTCATTTTCCTTATATCCCAACAATTTGAAAAGTATTTTTTTCTTCTTTTTAAGATTCAATAAAATAAATATATTTCATAAGGGGACCATCCAAAGTATGAGGTATGTATTATGCATGCTTCTTCCTTGAAGTCGGATCAAATATATAATAATTTTATTGGGCTCCACATCAGACTAATCACGTGTCGCAACAAAATTATGAAATTTGTTAAATTAAATTACTAGACCACAATAAATTATGTTTTAGTGCCCCATATAATTTGTGGTAGGTTTCAAACAAAAATAAGACATCTCCATTGGATGGGTTCCCTTATGAACATATAATAATTATGCTTTTTTATGACTACACCACACTTGGTCTGTATTAATTAAAATGGTTATTCTTATATTCAACTTGTAATGTTTTGTTGGATTATATATCACTCTATATTGGTGTATTAAATAGATAAACATGAGTTAGATGAATAAATTTAATTAAATCAATTATTTTATGAAAATATCATGTTTTCTAATTAATCATCATTTTTTCGGGCATCATCTTACAAATCAAAAAGTTAATTGATTGATGATGGTCGGTGATGTGTTATTTTGTAGGAATTTTATGGCCTTATTATGACATTTTAAAAATATCTGATTCATTTTAATATAAATTATAATGAATTTATGGTATTATGTCCAATATTTAAAATTTAAATTCTGATAATACTAAAAAGGATCCACTGATCCTTGAGAAATGTCAGTTGCCTCTTTACGAAACATTGAGTTAAGGGATCATAGTGAAAGTGAAATTAGGTTACTTTTTATTATTACTATGGGGACCCTGGTTAGATTCATTGAGGATAAAATTACACACCACTAGACAAGGATGATGGAAATGGAACCACAAGTCATATGGGATGTCGGTAATTTAATCTCACACACCCTTGGATAGGATATTGGGTGTGGATTTCACATCCATGAGCCAGATGACGTACATGACATTCATGAAATGTTTTCATATACTAGTATTCATACATGTTTACTATAAGACCCTGATGTATTACTATTAATTTAACCTTGAGAATATTTTAAAATATTTCCTTATCAATTCATTTATTTATTACAGGCCCAAAGTCCCTTATAGAGTATGACACAGTTATGATTATATAATGACTCCTACGTTATGCCTCAGGTTATAACTAGAATGCTGCATATATATATATATATTTATATATATATGTTTATATATATATATATGTTTATATATTATTGTATGTATAGAAAATAAATATATATAAATTAAAACATATATATATATATATGGTGAAATGCTTAGAGCTATCATAGCATAGGCTGAAGCAAGTATAGTCTTCCATGTGTCTTTGATGAACTAGAGCTCAACATGTTTACTGTTATTATTGCCTCACTATATTAAATGGATATAAAAACACAATTATTATAGTATATTAATGGACATAATTATGAAATAGAAACCATTGTTGGAAGCATACTGATTATATCTCGCACCCAATTCTATTCTCCATTATAATGGTGTACACAAAAGACCTTGTGGTTGCAGGTTTCCTATCATATATTGTATGTTATTTTTGATAACCCTATTATATATGTTAGAGTATGTGAGAATAGGACCAAGATACTGCTCATTATTACATTATTGATGGACATCATTTCATTAATTTGTTAATATCATTGTTAGTTTTTTTCTATGTTATGTACACCTACCTATATTTCTATTAGGGAATTTCTTGAAAAATCATTTATTAATTAATTAATTATTTTAAGTTATTATTATATTATTATAAATTTATTTTTATTGGTTCTTATATATTTATTGCTGATATAGAGGTTATATTATCACCATTGTACCACCATTATACCCTCTCTTCTAGTCAGCAGCCTCTGGTATATGTAGAGGCTGTCTTGAGGCTTATTGACCAACCTGCTCTAGTCACTACATTAGTGGCCCTCGGGTCAGGATTCCATAAGATTTTTATCATTAATGATTTTATTATTTTTTTTCGCAATCATGAGATTAGTAATGTATTAGAACTTTGTAAATGGATTGTGTATAGGATTGGGCAACCCATTCATGATGGAATGATCAACATGACAGGGAATGGGACTGTTGTTCATGATGCTATAATTACAATTGATTATTATCTCACCTTTAGGGATTTATTTAATTTTAAAAATTAATTATTTATGAATTTATTTTTACATTTTCTAAGAGCGGTATGTAAGTATCACTACATTAATTATTCTAGGCATATAGTGATCCCAATTCCATGTATATTCTATTAATTATAGGTTTTATTTTATAATACCATTTAATTATTAATCCACATGACTTTTGAATGAAATACTTCGATGATTATGTGCCTTGTTTATCTTTCCACCATGGTTGTGTTATTTATAAAATGATTTTTTATGTCTTTTACATTTTTATAGAATTACTAGTGATAATTGTGTTATAAGGATGATTAAATATATTGTTTGTATAAATCTATATAGTGTTTTCCTATATTTGTTTTATGTTTTAATTATATATAATAACAAATTATTTGATATTTGATCCAAGTACAATTTGTTTCATTGTATAAAACATTGAAGGATAAAATTAAATTAGTTCCACATTTTCATCTTGTATGGAGTATGAACCCTTATAATTTATAAATTTTAACCCATATAATCAATGAAACAAATATGGGTTTGTTATATTTGAGACTAAAAGTGATATTTATGTTTGTGATACATGAATTATTATTGTAAATTATACAGTTGTGTACCACTATATTTTGGGAATGGTTGATCATATAATTAGAATGTTGTGTGGGACAAGGAATAATCAATCATCGATAACAATTGAACAGTTAATTTTTTAACATGTTGTAATTTTAAATTTTAATGAAGGTAATTTTTTTGTAAAATTTGAACTATAATTATTAATGAAAGTTAAACTTGTGATGAATTAAAATTTATAAATCCCTACACCTCTATATTTTTTTCATGAATACCTATATATATAAATTTCTAAATTCCCAACTAGACTTATATAGGTTAGATCAGAAATGTTGTTTTATGATATTCCATTTTTTGGGAATGATAAGTCTGACTAAATCTTTATGTCTAATTGGATCAAATTAGGTCAGTTTGGCATAATTCTTATGAATTAAACAAACTATGGGTATATTAAAGATTTTAATATATAAATTCTGTTGTGTTTTATTTTTTTCAACCTATATTAAAATTATGGGACACTAATAGGTAACCATAATCTTTATATGATTAAATACATATCCCTATGGGGGTATAATAATGTTATTTGTATGGTTATACATTGTTCTTTCATCCAATTATATGATGTTACTTATAAACATATATTTCTATCCTTCTTGACTAGTCCAATAGATTAATAAAATCCTTGTTATCTACCTATGAGCTATATTGTTACTAAGGATCATTTAATTAAAATTAAAATTAAAAATTAAATTGTGTTTCCTCACTAGATTTGAAACTAAAATTTTATTTATCCAAGAATTTTATGGAATCTCTTCAATCAAATAAATTTTTAAGAAAGAGATTATGAGATAATATTCCAAAAATATACTTTATGTAAAATAAATAACATGATTGGCACAGTTAAAACTTTTACTTAATATCCTTGATGTATGAACCGCTTAAAATGATTAATAAATGAGCATCATGGAAATTCCCTAAAATTTAAACATTGTATTGTTTTTTATTGTGGGAACACATATGTATGGGTTAGTTTTTTAGGATTCATTGGTGGGGGAACATAGTTGTTTCCAGAAATCCATTATTGAATTCTCCATTGGTTGTTTTAGAACTAAAGGTTTGGTAATAAGGCCTACTGATATTTTTTAGTCATGACCTTGTTTTAACATCAATGACTTGTGATTTAGTATGGGGTTATCCCTATAGATGTATCACCTATGAACCATGAAGAATATTTAAATTATATTAGTAACGTTATTCGATGAGTGGTTCTATTCAAGTAACATTTTTCTTGAGTATAAAATTTATTAATTATGTGACACCATTGAGTAAATGATTAATCGACCAACATGCTTATCGAAATTAATTCTCTGAGAACCAACAAATGTTTAGTTTAGTATGATATAAATTCCTCAAGTAATTTTCAAATTCATTTTATGTCATGTGACTTTTAGGATTTTTTATTACATATCGTATTCCTGGAATGCATAGCGATAGTTGAAATACTTTTATATTGTAGTTGAATGTGTTTTTATGTGTGGTTCCCAGATATTTAATGTGAAATGTTAAATTGAATGTTGCTCGAGTAATGAGGTCGTGTAAGAATTTGATTCGAATGGTTACTCATCCACTTGGATTGATTGATTTGGGTTCTATGAGTCTACATTTATGGGTAATTTCCATGGTAGAGATAATTAGACATTGTGAGCACGTTATAAGACTTTTACATTTGAGATAGAAATTAGTAGTTTTCTTATTTTAGTAGTTTAGGATAATGTCAACCAAAGAATTGTGTTATTTTACATGGTTGATCCATTTAGTTTTGGTTTCGTTCCCTAATTGTCATGGTTCATGTGTACATGACTTTGTGTGAGTGTCAGCTATATGTATATAAGTGAATATGACCAAGTTCACTTATGATCTGCTAGTATTCATCTCTTCATGTGACTATCATATTAAAACCATCTTTTCCACATCCAGGAACCAGGTTCAGTGGTGATAGAACATGTACAATTAGATGTTTTATGGTCTTAGTAATTCAACAAACATGACTGTGTTAAGGTGGGTAGTATTATTTCTACTGTGAGATACATTTCACCCTAGTAGAAGGAATATAATTATAAGGGTCCATTCAAAAAATGGTGAGAAAGAGATTAAAAATTTCATGAATTTTAGATTTCATTCTTCAAGGTGAGTTCCAAGGGAGATCCCACCATAATGAGATTGACATGCTAGGTATCACTATCACTATGGAATTGATGATGAGAGACCCATCAGATTGTGACTCGGGTCTAGGACATAGTGGTGTGGGAGTGTAAATCTGATTCATATGGAAGGATTGGTACATGCTAATTGCATGGGGAAGCATTTGGGAAAAAAATTCATGAGTGTCTGAGTGAAAAATAATTATAAATGTTTATCTATTTATTATTTTTTGAATGGAGAGCAAATGTTTTATTATGTTTCAAGAGATTTCTCATGCAACCGGCCATGCCAGAGTTTAATTGGGAACTATAAATCTATTGACCTATATGGGACTAAAACACTCTTTGTTGGGAGACAAGGTGTTATTTTTTGGATAAGGCAATTATACATTGAATCTGATAAATGTGTGGTTCATAAAGATGAGCACACACCTAGGGATACGATCTTCGTTTACCCATTGTGTAGATATGAGCATGAATCATATTTTTACATCTTCCTGTGAAAGAACGAGAGATTGTTGGTTTTATGATAAAATAAGGAAAATAAAATGGAATTTTTGTATCAATGGATGGACTCCAAGAAAGTTTGTAAATGTATTGGTTTAAATGAAAACATATGGTTTGGATTCTAGTAAAAGTAGTTGGTAGATGTCCCACCCCCCTAAGTGAAGGGTCTTGCAAAGGATGGAGAAGATGTTATAAAATCATTTTAGAAATTATATGTCATTTGATAAAATGAAATAGGAATGGTTTGATTATGAGACATGATGGGTAGATAGTAGTCAGATTCAGTGAGTGTACTAGATGCGAAATCAATATCTCTCTCTACCTAAAGACTTCATGATATGTCTATTCATTTTCACTACACATCTAAGATGAGCGTTTTTTGAATAGTTATCCGATGGTAGTTTGACTAGAGATCTTTTGAAGACTGTTATATAGTTGTTGTGGAACCATTTCTTCCACATCATGAGATTAAGAGGGTGTCGTGGAAATGAGCTTCATGGATTCTTAATGAAATTAAAAGATAACAATTATTAATTGGTTAATTAATTTTGATTATTAATATTTGAATGGGGGAAAAGAGAATATTCTGAACCCATAATCATATGTGTTTTTTATGAAATATTTCTATAGGTTTATTAAATTTCTATAGGCATGATTCAGTATGAAATCATGATTATTCAAGTGTTGCAGCAGAGAATTGGACATTGAATGATTAATACCTAAGTTCTAATGTACCTAATGATACTTGTTAAAGGAGAAAATGATGGAATCATGTATTAAGTTATATGGGCTTAGGTAAGCTCTATTTGGGTGCCTCAACATCGCTTATGGGATTTGGCCATGTTTAACCTGTTATTGTATCATGTTTTTGAAGAGATTTTTGGATGTTCATTGAATGTTTGGAAAATCAACAAGGCAATTTGAGCGAAAGTAATTGACTTGAGTATGGAGGTTGTTTTTTTCATTGTTTCATATGTATTATCATGAATGATAAGTTATAATATGGGGATTTCATAACATCCTATGTTTTGGATCAAATAGAAATTCCATGTGGATTTGAACATTTCTTATTCAGTGGATGAGACAGATCTGAATTTCATCCAATGAATGTAAATCTGAGAATTATGTCACTTAAAATTTCTGTTATGGATGATGTTCAAATACTAGAAATTGAATCATAGGTTTGTTTTTATTGTTGGAATAATTAAGCTCTATGTAATATGTTTTTAGAAAACTAAATGATATGAATGGTTGGATCGTAGTTTGTTTAACTATGATAGAAAATTATGAGACAAATATTCATATGGGGAATAGTTTTTTGAAACCCTGAAACCTCATATGATTAATAGTTTTCATTGTTTCAGGTGTGTAAAGGTGACCTTCATAGGCTACATGTGTTTCTCCCAAACCGTGCACCTATCTAGCATTCTTATATCCACATAACTAGTACATATACATGGTTACTGCACTATTATAAGATACAATGAACCTAACCATGTTGGGTGTTTTTCCACAGAAGACAAGTCATCATACTTGTTGAACCATTTTCCATACCATGTGGCCAAACCTTGGTACTCTTAATGGATCTAGAAATCACTATTTCCCTTACCTTTATTAAAAAGGGATATCCTCCTTTTTCTTTCCAAACCCACACAGATCCTCTCCCTCACATGGGATCTCTCATATCCTACCTTATATGATATAGTCTTCCTTCCCTATCTATCATCAAAATTAAATTCCATAGGTTGAATAAGAATAATATCAGTAACCTATTGACTCCCCATTCTTTTATTCTTCTTTTACCTTAACATACAAAATGATAAATCCATGGTAGATCATTTTCCCTATTTATAAAAAATTTTATGATCCCACTATTTTCATCCATTTTGGAATGAATAAAATCTTGATATTAGAAAAATGGAAAATCATAAGCATGAGGTTGGTGGTTTATATTATTTTCAATTAAACATACATCTCTTATATAATATTTTCATTATTCCACATGCAAGAATTTACAGGTGTTTCCTCTAAATTATTCAATGAATTAATTTAAAATATTAGGCCACCATACAATATGTCTAATATTCGTTTGATATAGTTAGAGGTTATAAATTCATCCCGAACCCCCCCCCCCCCCCCTTAGGGTGGGTTTTACAAAACACTTATAATAATTTAGGTTTTATTATGGATAAATCACCCTTCAGTGCCTTAATTAAAATGGTTATGCATATATTAAACTAATGTTATTAAGATTATATTTTAGATCACCCCATTTTAATGTATTAAATTTTCCAACCAGAGTGAGATTATTAAATTTGATAAAATGACTTTTTTGATGAAAATATCTTGTTTTCTAATAATTCCACCTTTTTAGGTGTGAAATCCTATTAATAGAAAAGTTAATTGATTGATGGATTGTGGTGATGCTTCATATCATTTGAATGATTTCCAAGGAATTAATTTAGTTTTTCTATAAAATTTATTAGTGTGGTAAATTTAATTTATTTTTTAAGGGTTTGAATTATTTAATATAAGAAAAATTTTAAAGTGCATAATACTAAAAAGGATACATTGCTTCTGGAAAAATAATTATTTCCTATTTATGAAATAAAGGATTAAGAAATCATTGGGAAATTAAGTTTTTATTATTTTTTTATGATTGGAGGGATCTTTTTTAGGGTCACTGATCTCGGAAACTCACACCACGTAGTTGAGGATGATTGGAATGGTTTGCAACAAATCTTGGGTTGTTGGGAATGGAATATCCTTCACCTCAATTAGGATGTTGTCCATGGTGGCTACATCCATGAGAATGATGATGAACAAGAATTTTGTATCACATTTATAGGTATTAGTATTATAAACTATTTACTATAAT
This sequence comes from Viscum album, assembly GCA_963277665.1. NCBI lineage: Eukaryota > Viridiplantae > Streptophyta > Magnoliopsida > Santalales > Viscaceae > Viscum > Viscum album. The sequence continues at coordinate 280,552,101 of OY728151.1, read as the reverse complement.
ACCCTTCAACATTATTATTAGTTTTTTTCTAAAACTGTTATATGGGATACCCTTATTATTTCATTGATTTATTACATTCATGAAGTACAAAACATAGTATGGAACTCTTTTGTTTATATAAGGATTCATGAGTTATGCATTGGGTCCTTAATAGTATGAAAAATTAATATAAATTTCCCCATATGATTAAACATATTTAGTATATATTTAAACACACACACACACACACCCACACCCACATATATATATATTTATATATTGTCTTCATCTAATATATCAGTGAATTGGACAAAGCCAGTATAGTTATTTAGGTGTGATTGAGGATCATAGTCCGAGCTTGTTTATATTTATTATTATATCAATGAATTACTTTTATATACCACCAGAGTAAATTATTTTATACTCACATACTATATTATGCATGAAAACCCATTTGTGGTGGACTTAATATTATATCTTACTACCTGTTCAGGCCATGAGTTCAGTAGGGTATACAAATAGAACTCAAGGTTGCAGGTTTAAATTCATGCATTATGCTAGCTCACAGTTACCCATTATTTTTATCATAGAGTATGAGAGAAAATGGCCAAGTTTGTTTCCATGATTCTATTGTAGATTTCCATGGTGTATTTTATTTTTTTCCTTGTTTGTATATTTATGTACTCTGTATACCTTCCTATACTTTTGTCAGAGCATGTCCATTGTATGATCATATATTCATCCATTATTGATTCCTAATTATAATTATATTTAATTGGTTTTATTTTTTATTTCTATTGTTGTATTTATTAATGATCTATACGGTAAATTCTCCCCACAGTACCTTGATTAGATCCTTAGTTCTAGTCAGTATCCTTTGTCATACATGGAGGCATGATTGGAGAAAGAATAATTGTCAACCGGGATTGGGAACTATTTTACTAGATCTTGGGTCCATACACTACAACCTCAATCATCAAACTGGGTAAGATCTACCAAAGTATGTTTTATATAGATTATCATTTATATATAATGAAATGACTGGGTAAAACTAAATCATCATTGGGTGTGTTATTCTGATAAAGGGTTAACTTTGATTATATTTTATTATTATTTTAATAAAATATTCATTGAGTGAAACTATACTAGGAAACAATAATAGTTAGGATATCATAAGAACATATTTATCCTTTTCTATATGATGGATCCAAGAAAACATTTATCTACTAAATTATACATGAATTGTAACTATTATTATTAAAGTCTTTCCCTGCCAAAATTACATTACATATAGAAATTATTATCAGAAACATCACATAATGAAATATATATCTTGGAATACTACAAATATGTGATGTTTTTGGTCATCATTTTTAGTGTTATTATGTTCATTAAAAGTAATAAATGATAATATATGTTATATGAAACTCTCTCATATGTGATTATTTTTTATAGGTTATGGATTACTCAACCATTATAATATTGAGACTACTAAGAGGTTTTATCTATAAAATCATTAGTGGAGGATATGTAAGGCTGATAAATGTTCTCAAAATATTTCATTTTGGGATTTTGGATACTAATTTTATATAAGTAAATTCGGTCAACTCTAACTCATCAGTTTTAAAACCATGGTTTGAGTCACACATTTGTGGTGAGAAAACAAACACTAATACATAGTAGGGAATTAAAAAGGGAAATTTTTATTTTATATCCATAGTAGAGAAAGAGTTTCTACATTGGATTTGAGAACTAATGAACTAATTTTGTCATGTAAATGTTGTTATTAATTGGAAAACTATTTTTAGGTTCAGGTCTTAATTTTTTATTGATTTATATAAAATGTTTATATAGGATGGGATTTTTATTTAGTATTACAAACAATTGTTATTCTTTTTATAATAATGAAATGTGTTACGAAATTAGAAACATAAGAAATAGTCAATTTATTATATATATATATATATATATCATACATTATATTTTTTTATATTTATAATCCCATATTTGATTCTAATCCAATCTTCATTTTTCATTTTACCCTTGAAATATAACAAGAAACACATCGAATGAATCTATGAAGAGATATTATTATACGAAATCATTTAGGAATCAATTGAAAATAAATAATCATGTTTATTAATAAACATGAAAAATTAACATTTTACCATAAAATTTGAAAGCTATCGTGAATTATTGGATCAAAAATATATTAATTAAATATACAATTAGGACAAAATAATGTAGTCATTTTAGGTACATCATTACTTTCAACAATGATTTAGTCTATATGGATATACTTTTTGAATTATACATAAGTATAAAACTTTTAAATATATCAATGAGTTGGAATATTAAGTATAAAATATACTGGGAAAGTGTACTATGTTCATTTTAGTAGATCATGGTTGTGAAGACCTGATTTATGAAATCATTTGTCATCTAGGGGATTGTGGAGTTGTTACACAACTCAATCCTCATGTAACACCAAAATCCAATGGCACGTACGAGGGGGGAATAATACCTTTTTGGTCATGGTTCAATAGATTATGAGTCAATGTGACCGTCATGTCACATTTTTCTTGTTAGTCCATTGAGTCTAATATATTCTTACTCAACCTTATTCTTTATAATTAAATCATAAAACCATTATTCAAGATATGAATAATAGTTTTTCCCATAATTTTTTTTATTATGATTTTGGAATAAAATGAATTAACATTATGATTGGTTAACATAAGAATGAATCAAAATATAAAAAATGATTATTTTTTGTTTTTACAAAGGAAACTATGTGATATTAATTCTAGAGTCCTACTAAGAACAGTGTGTTTTTGGAACAATTTAAAGCATTCGAAGAGAAGTAATTTATTAATTGGGGTTTTTTTTGGGAGAATTGTTGAACCTTGGTAATGTTAATAGCAACAAAGAAGATATATTTATAATATGGATGATGAGAAAATTTCATTAAAAATTATAAATGTACTGACTCATGTTTTATATATAGCTAAAATGTAAAGTCTAATTAATCAAGAGTTTGGTAGAGATAAATTTATCCTAGGAAATTATTATGGGGTTATATTCTTAAGAAATGAACTTAATTCCAAAAATGAATACATAGAGAGCTCCAATTTTGATGAACAGTTAAAACCGATTGAATTAAAAATGGAATCTATAAACATGACAACACATGGGAATTTTGGTTTGTGCGCTAGATTGGGTGAGACCAATAGGGTGAAAGTGGTTATTCAATAAATAATTGACATGGATTTTATAATACCTATATATAAATCATTCATGGTGGAAAAAGGAAAATTGAAAACTCATGGTACTGATTATAAGGAAACCATTTCAATAGTTGGGATGATAAATTCAATTTAGATATTTCATTTCATAGTATCTCAATTTTATTATGAGATATACCATGTTGATGTAAAAAGTGAATTCTTGAACTAGAATTTAGTTTAGAATGTGTATGTTATACATCTTAAATATTTTAATGTATCCAATATGAATACATATATATGAAAATTTCAATAATCCATTTATGTATTATATAAATCTTCCCATTGTTGGATTACATAATGTGATGTTTTAATCATGGAATCTTCATTCCTAAATACCCTAGATGACTAATGTGTATATAGAAAAAATTAGTGTAAGTGGTGTAGTATTATTAATAATTCATGTGGATGATAAAATAATTACTAGAAATTATATCTCAACACTCCACTATATAAATATGTTGTTGAGTAAATTAATATCAATGAAATAAATTGGATAAAATGCCTATATGTTATGTATAATGATTTATAAAGGTGGATATAAGAGGAAACATTGAATAATCTTTGACACATATGTTTACATATTTCTAAATAAGTCTAGAATATAAAACAACAAATGTGTGTATTCACTTGTGTTACATAGAAAAAATTATAGGAATAATAAAGATATTTATAAAGATTTACAAATGATGGAAGGAATTCCCTATACTTATATTATAGGTTATATCATGTAATAGATATTATAAATTTGATAAAATGTCACTGATAATCACATAATTTCATTTAGATAATGATATAACCCTCGTGAGAGTCATTTGATTGTTGGGAAGAACATCCTCAAGTACTTCAAACCTCAGGATGTGTACTTATTCTATGGAATATAAGATTATCTCTTTCTAAAGTGTTACACATATGGTGATTTCATATCAAATTATAATTATATTAAATCAATTTATTGGTTCATTTTTTTCCATATCAATGGAGCTATCAGTTGGATGATTTCTCCATAATCCATCATAGTGTACTCGATAATAGATATAGAGTGAATCTATATAGCATATGTTATAAAGGAATCTCTTTTGATTGTTAAGATAATGTATGAAATAATATTATTTTTTGAATCATGGAAGAAATAAAGAATTATTGTGAAAATAGTCGACCAATTTATAATGCTAAGAATATCGAATCACACAAATGGACTAAACACATTCTCAAAATACAATCTTATATAATATATTATTGAAAAGTGGGATGTATAGACTAATTGGGAGGTTTCAAATGAATTTGTATATATTATATTGATGAAACCATTATATTAGTTTATTAAATTACTTTATATATTGTATCTTATTATATGATTCAAAATATATATGCAAGGGTTTAATAATGTATCATGTTGTTATAATAAATAAAATGTCCATTTATCCATCATTAATGTCTAATGAAATTTAATTTATATGAATAGTAAAATGATAATATAACCAAAATGTAAGACCATGAGTTTTCTTTAATTGATTATCATTATAGAGTATTATTGGTTGTGTTTATATTTTATGATTTGTTGAATTAAATCTTATACCCATTACAAATGGTTATATTTATGAGGTATGAATAATAGATTCAGTAGGTAACATCAATATATTTATTAAATGGATTTAACCACCATGTATAACCCATTGAATTTATTATATACAGTGATATAATTATGGGTGTATGATTATTATAAATACTTCATACACGAGGCTAGAGATAAACATAGTAGTACAACCTTAATTCTTAGATACCTTTCTCACAAATGTCAAAAATAACTTAGCTAATCTTGAGGTTGTTCTGTAGGTTGTTGATAATTGTTTTGATTGGAGTTAAACAATTTTTAATTTTTGCAATTATATGATTATAAAGGGTATATTTCTTTTGATATGATAATAATATTGAAATTAATTTACATCATTATGTGAGTCACATTTTATTATTTCAACTAAATTGATGATGGTTATGTTAGGTACTCATCTGTTTGATGAATGAAATGGGATGTATTCATCTAACCAATCAATATTTTTAGATAAAAAATAAATCATGAGATAGAAGATACTAGATTGGAAATGTTTTTTGTTACGTGGTCACCATATATAATGGTAAAAGTGATTATGTATATAAATATGATTTATATAATACATATGTTAGTGGGAATGATCATATAATGATATCAATATTTTTATAGAGATCAAAGTAGACCCCTTAGTAGCATCTGTATCACTAATTAATTGTTATAGGATTCTTTTAATTTATATATATTAAAGAGGGATTTAATATCATTCTTCAATGATATTAAGGAATTAAGGGTCATAATATTTTAATACTATATAATAATTATGCCTTTAAAATAGTGTGTCACACTTGGATTTTCGATTCCATTCTTTTGTTCAAATCCTCTTTCGGTTCTAATATTTCTCTGGGTTTTCGGGTGTTCCGAGTTTGAAATTTTGGTGTCTGTTGTGTTCTTGACCTCTAGTTTTGTTTATGGGATTCTTGTATGGTAATTGGGATACAAATTTCTCAATGGAATGGTTTGACATTGTGTTGTTTTGGCATTGGCTCAGTGACACTCCAAGTTACATTAATTGGGGGGTAAGTAGTTGAGGTGGTTTGTACCCTTGTATTGGATGAGTCTTGTTGTCAACATGTGGTTTTTTGGGTATCATTTCCTCTATAATGGGCCTAAATTTCCCCCTTAGTTTCCCCATCTACCCACCTTAAATTGGCGGATAATGCATGGTTTTTTGGTGGCCATGGCATGCCACACGGTTTGGCCGCACATTTCTAAATCATGTAGGTGTGTCCATGTCTTTAAAATTCTATTGTAATTTACCATTTTACATCTCAAAAATAAGTCTAATCTACTCCATTATTTCCCATATCATACCCTACCTCCATGTACATCCTCCAAGGTCACTCCCCCTCCATTGGACCTCATTTTTTAAGGGAGATTTGATGGGGGAAACATCAAAATCATGTAAGTAATCCTTTCCCTCATTGATTTCTTCCATTAATTTTGGTTTTAATAAACACATTCATGAGTTATAAACTGTCCAGAACCTAGTGTTCATATCTAGGGTTAATCTTCTTGTCTTTTGGGTGTAATCATGAGGTTTTAGGTTTCATTTATCTCCCTTGTGGTGCGGTGGAAGTGCAGTTGAGGTTTCGCACCAGGATTCAAGAGTTTTGACACAAAAGGTTGGTGATTACATGTGTAACCATTTTCTGATGAGTTAGAGTGCTGGATTTATTCATTATTCATTTTCCCATATGTTATGTGTGGTGTAAAAACTATTTTTGAGGGATTTGGTTAAGCATTTAATTCAATACATACATTTTGATTTAAATTTATTGTATTTCCATGTGAATCTCTTGTGGTATTATTTGGTTTAATCTATATCATATGAAAGTGGTTTAGTAAGTCTTGTTTGAGATTCCAATACTATTTTGGTAGGGTCTTGTTGTGATTTTGGTTTTTTAAAAAGGTTTTCTAATGGGATTAATGTGTGTATCCTAGTGGTACTTCTTGAAAGTGATTTGTGAAATGTTTTGTTTTTCATGTGTACATTTTGTGGTATGATTTAAGGTATTTCTATATCACTTGGCGGTGGTTTAAAAAATTAGGGAATAATTTTTTTTTATTTACTGTTGGTATGATTTTGGTCTTTAATGAGGGTTTTGAAATGGGCTTTGTGTCTAAGACATAGTTTCACCCCTTTGGATTGTTTTATGAAAATTTTAAATGTTTTACACTATTACACAAAGTGAGAAAAGGGTGTACATGTACTGTTTGGTGAGTTTGTTCACCTAATATGGGTTTTTAAAGGTAAACTGATGTTTTAAGATGTCATACATTTTTCGAATGTTTTATAAATTGATAAAAAAAATTACAAAATTTTGACGTTGGTGTGAAACATGTTTGTGGAATGTTTCGGGTGAGTTTGATGATAAAAAGAATTTAGAAGGTGAGAAATGTATTATAGGAAATGAATGTGAGATGTTATATGAGTTAGGATATCATGAAATGGTTTTATTAAATTTTTTAAAGGGTTTGTGTAAGTGTTAATGAATTGGGAAAAGTGTTTTTGGCTATATTGGTGCGAGTATGATATCAAAATGCATTTGAATGAAAAAGTATATGTTTTTTAATTGTGTGTTTTATATGTGGAATTTTTGGTGATTTTATTATGTGGAAGTTATATTTTCATTGTGAAAACTATATTTCGTGTCTTGTTGAACTTGGTTGAGCACAATAGGGAAACCCGAGAATCTAATTGGGTGGACGTGTACTAGTATGATATTGAATCCGTGGGGTTTGGCCTTAGTTTCACACAACAAGATTGACAGTTACAAAACTAACTAAAACATGACTATTATGATTAGGGACCACTAGGTTATTGGTATGTTCCATACTTGTGGATCATTCTTGAGAACAGATATTGTCGTGGTTAATCTCACCATGATACGTGGTACCTGGGACCCACATCGAGTTTGTTCATAGGGGTTATTTCCTATTGCTTGTGCTCCTTGAATGATTTTTGATTATCATGAGCATAGGGTATGATTGGATGGAAAAAAAATATCTAGCATATTGGATTCCTTAAAATGATATTTTTCCTTTAAAATATCCCACATCAAGACTACTTAGGTTTAATGTTGCGTCTTTTAGAAACTATCACAAGAAATTTTCTTATTTACAAAACATGAAATGATTTTGGTCTTAAAATTTTTATCACATGGAATATATTAGTGGTGGTATCCTACTAGGATTTGTAACACACCCTACATACACCATTTGGTGTAAGTAGACTATCATATTTTGGTTGTAACATGTTGTGTATAGTTTTTTGTTCCAATGGTTTGGGATTCTAGTAGTTCCATGTTGGTGATGTCTTGTAATGATGGATTTAAGGTGGTGAATCTTCCCATGAGGGTTCTTGAGATACTTTTTTTTGGGTTTTTACCCTTCTTATAGTCTTGGTGTGTTGTTTTAAACTATGTTATTCAGTTCTAAATTTTTGTAAAATATTTTTTAGCATGAAAAATCCTGATTCATTTTATTGGATTCATTTGTTGTTTAATGTTTATAAACATGGGTAAATTGTTACCAATTTTCCATTTACTATATAAGGGAACTTCTACTATCCCATGGGATCGGAAACATCCTTTGGGCCTTATTACAGGCCGGGTCGAGTGCCAATTTTGATGGCGACCAGATTCGGTTCATGACAAAATGGTATCAGAGGAGGTTTAGGTAAACTATTTGGGTCATGTTATTTGGGGAACATTTGGGATAGTATGAAGTTATGATTTTCAAGATTTTGAATTCCGATTATGGGTAGTGTGCCTGGTCACCACACCACATGATGGAATTCCAGTGAACATGGGATATTGATATTTTTCAGAGTCCTTTGGTTTTCTTGGGTTGTTGAGGATTTGTGGAAATGAAAAGGGAGTTGGGTTAATGGTCTCAGTGAGCTCGTAGGTCCTAGAAATACATGTGGAGTCAGGGATATTCCGAATAATAATCTCCATGATAGTGAATTTATTGTAATATGGATTCTAACCATATGTGCATGTTACCAACAGGAAAAAGTTTCTTCTCCCATTTTCTTGTGTTCTTTAGTTTTTGAAATTATGTAAGTTTGATTTTAATGGAAAAATTACATGGTTTTAAGAAGAATAAGGTTTTTGTGAAATTTTTTTATAATAACTATAGAATGGATTTAATTATGAAATGGTGGACTGAGTTTTCAGAATTGGTTTGAAATGGAAAATGGTGTGTTTATACTTCTTTTGAAAGTAGAAAATTTGGTTAAAGTTGGTTTTGAAAAATTGTCTCTAACAGAGCTTTCTAAAATGTTGAAAGGTGTTTTAATGGGATGAGATGTTTTAAAATTAACCTGTATGACATCAAAGTGAGTTTTCATTTGATTGATTGTTCCATTATGAAATTTTGTAAATGTTGTAATTTGGGTTTGATTACGTGGTTAGCGGACTTGAGAAAAAGGAAGTATTGGTTAATTGTTTTCGTTTTCAAAAGTGGAAATAATTTTTTTTAACATTTTGTATTTCCATGATAGGACATATTTATGGAGTTATATGGGATGATATATGGTAATGGAATTACTGGATGAGTTCCAGGATGGATATGAGAAGGGTTCCTGGTGGCACAAAAACATTCAGGTGTGAGGTCCATGGGGTACCATTGGTGGATATGCTAACTGATAAACCATTATTTTCAAATAAAATTGTTTAATTAAAAAAATGATGTATTGATGAAATTTTTTGGATGGTGTATAATATGTGTCTTTGATAATGTTGATGTTGTGGGATTTTTTGAGTCTAAGAACCCCTCTTTTTTGAATTGTGTTTTGGGGTTCTGTATGGTCAGTATGTTGTGTAGAAGGACAGATTAGTAGTCTCTTATGAGAATTGTTTCAGGATGCCTTTACTGTGGTTCCATTTATGTGTATGGATTAGGTTTTTGGAATGTTTTTACCAATGGACTAGATTGGTTGGTCCCATGCATTTTCTCTTGGGATAAGGTACACCCCTATTAAGGGTTAGTGCAAAACTGAAGTGCAACCTGGAAATTTTCACCACTAGAAAAGCCTCTAGTTGACCAATATAAGGAATATTTTTCTTTATCATTAGAGATTGAGTTTTCACCAATTCCATTCTTTGATTTGTGGATCTTGTAGTAGTAGGAGAGTGATTATGTATGGTTGAAAGTGGGATTATATTTTTATGTTACCTAATTAATTGATGGTGGAAGTGGTACCATGTTGTTAGTGTTGATGACTATCTAGATAGTGTCTGAGAAGGCCGTTGGGTCCTTCATTTTCTCTTCAATGTAGGGGTTTATGTTAAACCTCTACTGTGGAAAATCTGGTCATGAGTATCTATTATGGAAACTTTTAGGAATTCTGTGATATTTGGGTACATTGTATATGGTCCCCCTTCCTTGTATTGTTTTTATCAGTTGCAATGGTCATGTTCGGTGATGCCTTGTGATGTAGTGTTATCGTTGAATGTAAAGGTCAAGGTCGCGCAATCCTCTATGTGTATCTGTCAGGTTGTGTGTATTTCCATTATGGGAAAACATCAAAATCCTCTATTTTAGGGGAAGGTGGTTATATTTTTCATTTCTATCTATTGTTTCTCACACGAAGAAACAAGGTGTGATGTGTGTGAAACTTCTATGCCCTTATTTCAGTGAAATATGGGGTTAGGGTAATGTAAGTTTGGAATGTGTTATGTCTTGGTGAACCCATCTAGGGTTGCAGTGTAGTTTTTGCTGGAACTAGAAGAAGAAGTTTCACTCAGGGGGTTTCCAAAGCCTAACTGTGATGCCGAAGATGCTTCAATCATTTGAGATCCATCCATAGGTCCTGGAGAGAATCTAATGTGTAGTCAGGAGAAATAAAAGGGTATTTTAAAACCTTGTACAATGTCCTATAATCAGTATGAATGATGGGGATAGTTTAAACCTCTCATGTCGTAATCCTGCATCTGTTGTTCATGTTCGGTGGAATGTGGTGGAGGGCCTCGTGCCCATGTTACCGCACAATGTCATTCATTTCCCCTTGGGTTTCTATTTAGTTTTTGGAGCATGGTTTCAAAATTTTAAATACAGGTTGAGCACACATTTTGTGCATGATTATTAGTAACAATGTTCTGGGAATCCATACAAATAGAATGGACCCCACAGATAGTGCACGGTTTCCCAAACCATGCGGACTAACCGTATGACCACCCCAACTTTTTAAATTCTAGGGTCATTTGGTGTTTCCCCATTTTGGTAGTTAAGATGGTTGGTTCTTATTGTGGGGAGATCCACTATGGGTATCATGTATGTTATTCTAAAAATTTCTAGTGGGAGTTTACCCCCTGTACCTAGAGTCCGTTTGGGCCTCCCCCTGTTAGTGTCATGTTTCCGTCTCGGGAAAATTTGAGTTGTCTCTTATGGTGGGGAGGCCATGTGTGTCCCAAAAACTAGTAACTTATATTTCTCATTGGTCTTGGCTTTGTGATAGGTAGTCTTGTTTGGAGAAATTAACTACATACACTTCCTTGGGAAATCTTTGGGATTGGAGAACGCCCAACGGTTTGGTTAGAACAAGGTAATTGTATCCTTCTTCGTTGTTGATGTTTGTTTGGGTAAATTGCTATAATCATGTTAGGTTAGTGTTTTTGTAGTTTTATATTGGGATAAAATCTGAATGACCTTTTTAATTTCAATAATGATGTGAATGTTTTGTTTTGGGGTAGTATTCCTTCCTTAATTGATCCCTAGAAGTGTTTTTTCTTTTGGTGGTGAAACATGTCATGGGAGTGCATCTTTTTTTATCAGTTGGGTTGGGTTTTTTATTTTGTCCTTGCTCTGGATTTCTGAGGGCATAAAGCATTATGATGGGTAGAATTATCACAACAATAATTTTTATTCCTTTCTTTGGTTCAAATCATTTTTCGGTTCTTGGATTTCTCTTAGTTTCTGGGTGTTCCAAGTTTGAAATGTTTTTGTGTATCTTGTGTTCTTGACCTATGAAATTGTTCATGGGGGTATTGGATGGTAGTTGGACTTCTCTATTGTCAAATAGATTGTATGAGGTTGTGTAGTTTTGGAGATGGATTAATGACACTCCTAGTTACACCACTTGTGGGGTAAGTTGTTGAAGTGGTTTGTACCCTTTCTTTGGATGAGTATTGGGGTCAAAAGGTGGTTGTATTTGATGTATTATTTATCGTATATTTATCCTACCTTTCCCCCTTGGTTTACTCCTTTGACCCCCCAACCCTTAAATTGGAGGAGAATTCATGGTTTTTGGGTGTCCAGGACATGGCGCACGGTTTGGACGCATGGTTTCAAACCGTGTAGGTATGTCCAGGTCATTAAAAAACAATTGGATTTTTCCATTTTCCCTCCTAGAAATATGACTAATCAACTCCATTCTTCCTCATTTCATGCCCTCCCTCAATGGTGAGCCTCCAAGGTTTCTCCCCCTCCCTTGGAACTCAGTTTTGAAGGGATATTTTATAGATGAAACATTAAAATCATGTATTTAATCCTTTCTCTCTTTGATATCTTCCCTATATTTAGTTTTTCTTCAACTTTATCTTGAATTATATTTTGTGAAACACCCAGGGTTCGTACCTATGGTTTAGCTTCTTATTTTTTTGTTGAAATCCTAAGGTTTTTGGTTTCATTTATCTTCCTTCTAGTGTAGCAAAGGTGCGGTTGAGGTTTTTCACCATGATTCAAGGGTTTTGACTCAAAAACTAGGTGATTCCTTATATAACCATTTTAGGATGAGTTATATAACTGGATTTATTCATTTTTCATGTTCCTCAAATGTTATGTGTGGTGTGAAAATTGTTTTTTAGGGATTCAGTTAAGCATTTAATTGAATAGTTTCATTTTGATTTAAATTGAACGTATTTCATTATAAAACTATTGTTGTATTATTTGGAGTATTCCCAAACATATGAAAGTGGTTCAGTATGTTTTTTTTTTGAGATTCCAACATAGTTTTTGTAGGGTGTTTTTTTGGTTTGTTTGGTTTTAAATAGGCTTTTAGAATGGGTTTAATGTACAAAACCATGTGGTACATCTTGAAAGTGATTTGTGAAAAGATGTGTTTTCACATATACCTTTTTTGGTGTTATTTGAGGAATTTTTATAAGACATGTGGGTGGATTAAAAATGATTTTAGGGATTCCAATTATATTTCAAATTAGTGTTTGTATGATTTTTCTCTTGAATGAGGGTTTTGAAAAGGGTTTTGTGTGGAAAACATAGCTACACACCTCAGGTTTTTTTATGATAATTTTAAAGGTTTTTCATAGATAATCAAAGTGGAAAAAGTGTGTATATGTATTTTATGGTGATCTTGTTCACCAAATATGGGTTTTGGAAAGGTAAAGTGATTTTTTAAGATGTAAAAATTTATTGGAAGTTTTTATAAATTCCTAATATATCTTACCAAATTATGATGTGGGTGTGAAACATGTTTGTGGACTATTTTGTGTGAGTTTAATGATAATATAAATTTCGTAGGTGAGAAGGGTATATGGTGATTTGTATGTGGTCTATCATGTGAGTTTTTATAGCTTGAAATTGTTTTATAAAATTGTCTAAATGGTTTTTGGAAGTGTTAATTAATTGCGAAATGTGTTGTGGGATTTTTTGTGAGAGTGTGATTTCATAATACATTTGAATGAAAAAGTGGATTTTGTGACTTATGTGATGTACCTGTGCTATGTTTGGTTAATTTATGATGTGTAAGTGATTTTTTCATGTGTAAATTATATTAATATCTTGTGGAACTTTTTTGAGATTAAGAGGGATACCCATGTATCTAGGTGGGTGGACATGTACTATCATGCTACTGAATCTTTGGGATTTGCTCTCATTTTCATGTATCCAGATTGATGCATACAATAATAACTATACTATGATGATTCTGATTTTGGACAACTAGGTTATGGGTTTGTTCACTACCAGGGGATCATTCATGAGAATAGATATTGTGATGGTTACTCTCACCAAGATATGAGGTACCTGGGACCCACAACAAGGTAGTGCATAGGGGTTATATCCTTTTGTTTATGCTCATTAGATTATTTGTGATTACCATTAACATATGGTATGGTTGGATGGAAAAACATTCTATAGCATTTTGGTTTCACTGAAAATACCTCTTTATTTAAAATATCCCACCTTAAAAATATTTAATTTTAATGTTTCATCTTTTAGAAACTATCATCGGCACTTTTATTATTTACAAAACATGAAATGTTTTTTTTTCTTAAAATATTTATCACATGGAATCTATTGGTGGTTGTATCCTATTAGGATTTGGATCGCCCCCTACTTACACCTTTGGGTGTAAGTAAACATTGTAATTTTTGTTGTCGTTGGTTTGGTACAGTTTAGAATTCCATTGGTATGTGTTTTTAGTTGGACAATGGTTGTGATGTCTTGTAGAGATGGCTTGAGGGAAGTGGCTCTTTCCATAAAGGTTTTTGGGATATTTATTTTTGGTTTTGTACCTTTTTATATTCTGGGTGAGTTTTTTTAAACAATGTAATATAGTTCTGAATTTTTGTAAAAGATAGTTTGGTTTGAAAAATCTAGATTCGTTTTATTGGATTCATTTGTTGTTTTATGTTTATAAACTCGGGTAAATTATTCCGAATATTCAGTTAATGATAGCAGGGAAGTTGTGCTAGTCCATGGGGATCGAGAACACCCTTTGGGCCCAATCATAGGCTAGGTCGGGTGTTGATTTTGATGGCGACCAGATTCGGTTCGTGACAAAGTTTTCTTTCTAAAATTAAGAGAATTCAATTAAACAATATACAAAATGATTTTTTGATGGATTCTCATAGAGTAGTGATGTAATTACTGAATTCCATATAAATATTTGTTCAAGTGGTATATTGTTGGTTGTTATTTAAAACTATATTTATGTAATATATATGACTTAATTAAACATTGTTCCAACATTTCTTTATTCTAAAATAATATATTATTTTTTTTCCAACATAATATAGTTGCATACAATATCACCAAAGATTATGTTACACCCAACACAACTCAAGTCGATTGAAATAATATTTGACTCCCTTACCTTATGGTTTATTTTAGTTACTAATACATTATGAAGAGATTAGATTATTTTCATATTTTAATTGAATGGGTTGAATGGTTACTCTAATTGGACGAAATTCATGGGGGGATTTTTGTCAATCCTGTTACGGCTGAAATGTTCTTCAATCAATAAATTTGTTTTAGGAGGCCTATAAAAAGGATGATATCCATCCTATTTGCGTTTTTGTAAGAGGAAATAGTGATATTAAATGATATATATATAACTATTATGTTATAATTTTTAAAAAAATCATCATTTTTCATAAACATAAAATGTGATTACATCCCCATTGAAATATGGGAATCCTATAGTTGTAAAAATAAATCTAAAGGGTGAAGTATTATCTACAATGGAATGATGCCTATGGTTTCAGATCTAATGATCATCATCAAGAAAACTCCACTCACATAGAGGATACTAATTTGGTATTACAGGTACATTGTTCTTCATTATTTATTGCATATTGATTTTTACAAGGACTAATTGGGAGTATATGGGATTTCATTTACTTAATCATTTTTATGTTGAAAACCCTACCATTCTAATCATTTAAATTTTGGTTAACTCCCACTTAATGTATAAATAATCATATTAATTTTATATGAATTAATTTTTTGTAGAATTTAAGAAGTGTTTGAATGTTATGAACATTACGAAAGGGTTGCATGTGTTATAACCTCATTCATTAATCAAATATTATATAACATTTGACTAAATGCATGCAAGGATTATTGAGTGTCATTGAGGCCAATATCAATATATATAAGTCTATGAAAATAGTTTTGTAGTTTCTTCTATATTATCCCATGATAAATCTCTATTTTTTTCAATTCTATATTTGATCATGATATATTAAAATATCCTACCATAAAGGAAAATATCTACAAAAAATTGGGGGTTTAGGTAAAATCTAGGATAAAACATGGAAAAAAAATTAATTTCTCTCTTTTCAAGGGTATTCTTCAAACGCGTGGATGAATTCGAGATGATTATAAATCTCTAGTGTAATTTACCCACAAATTTTATTTATTTTTTAACACATAGGTCAAGTTTCATATCATGGAGATCCCAGTTTAATGGTTTCATTAAGTCATCCACTACTTAAATCATTCTTATTCGACCATATGAGACTATATAGTTGTATGAATTCTTTCCATGTTTTTAATGATTCAAAAAAATCATTTCTAAAAAGAATAAATAAGTATATAATAAGTTGTTATAATTATTTTATCTGGAAAAACTGATCTCATATAATAACTTGTGATAAGGAGAATCATTATAGATGAATTTCCCAATTACATTTTCATAAAATATAGCATTGTGATATCAAATATATATCATTTCATGTTTTTTAATAAAATTACAAGGTTCTAAAGTTTGAATCCATAGATTATGAATCATAATGATATTGTATAATAATATTAAAAACAGAAAAGTTATTTATTATATTCTATGATAGATTAGTTATAGGTGGAAATATAGTTATGGACTACATTACAAATTATGATATAGGTTATATTATTTTATAAGATATAATGAAACATATTAGTTTTATTATTTTTTAACATTGAATTTAATTATATAATTTATAATATTTTTAAATAAATTATGGGAAATTGTATTGTGGAATATATATTTAATATATAAATAGTTTACAAAATATTTAATAATAAATTTTTTATAATTACTAATTAAATTTTTAAAGGACATTTTATAACTAAATAGTATTGATATTAATTTTTAATATTAAAATAAATTTTGAATTAATATAGAATCACCTATAATTTATCTATAAATCCTTTGTATGGAAAGAATATGGATATTTTTATATTATTTTTAAATATTAAAATTGAAAAAAAAATTACTGTTTATAAAGAATTATAAATTATTTATAATTTTTAAATTCAAATGATCATATTGAAAAAATTATATGAAAATGTTATTTGAAAAATATCATAATGAGCTTGGAAAAGAATTATGATCAACATTTGAATAATATTTAATAGGTTATATTTTTATTATGTTGAATTATTTTATTATAGATATGTTGTGTGAAATGTTATTTTTTTATAAAATGGTTAGTCATGTAAATTCTATCTAAAATGATGATATGAAAGACATTATATTAAAAATGAATATAATGATTTTTTTTTAATTTTTTAATTATAGAACATATATAATGGAGGAATAAATAATCTTGTGTTTATAATATATTGATTCATGAATTGTTTATGAATGTTTATCTCATAACTAAATTCCTGAAATGTTTATTTATTTATTTTTATTATCTACTATATTTTTAAATATACACTTATAATATAATAAATCGGTTTATTATTTAGTTAAAATTTATAATTTTGTTATATTTTATCTTATATTCTACTAAGGACTAACATGAAAGGTATAATAATTCCGAAAGTATCCATATACCATATGTATGAAATTTTCAAAGTAATAATCTTGAAATATAATGTTAACTATGTCGTAAAACATTTGGAGATTGAATTACGATGGAATTGATGTGTCTTTTAAGTAAGAAAACATGTATAGAGGAACATTGGTTCTGATTTATCACTATCCAAGGAGCATATTCTCCACTTAGAAATGGGGGTTTTCTACCTAATTTTATATGATTACTAGTTTATAGATTATTAAATTGTTATGATTTTAAAACTTTTAATGAAATTTTTTTATAAGATATGAATATGATGCATTTGGGAATGTATAAATATCGATGGGGTTTATTCAAAGTTGGTGGTACATTTTTTTTGGATTTTTAAAGAGTTTCACATCAATATTGGAAGCACATATTGATTTAATATAAGGAATGAGGATTCAAAATGAAGATTTTAGAATCATGGATACATATAAATGGAATACATGATAAAATATTAGATTTAAATCCAATTAATTTTAATCATGGCAAGATTATATCAAAATAAAATAGGTAATGACATGATCCTAGATATCTCGAATCTGGTGTCTACTACAATTACATTAGCATGATTATACGGAATCAAATCCCAACGTATCGAGAGTTTAGTAGTCCTGGAAATATAAATAAATACATGACTCTTTTATTAGATAAAAACACACTAATTACCATATTTGGTATTCTTATAAATAAGTAACATTAAGGATTACTCTAATCCATGAAGTAAATAAATAAATATATTTATTATTATGATTATTTTATTCATTTGGAAAGAAATATTATAAGGCTGGGATCAGACACTCAATAAGGGAAAATATATAAGATGCAATAAAGCATCAATGAGAATAGTCTATGTTCAAAGGTAAATAACTATAAATAGATTCAATTTAATCACCACACTGAATAAAAGTGTATAAAAATATAAATAGGTAATTAATGGAATAAAATTACATTCAATGAATAGATAATAAAAAATAAATATGGAAAGGTAAGAAAACGAAACAAGTTTCATCTATATAACTAAAATGAAATGCATTAAAAGATATGTCGATAAAAAATATCATGGATAAATAATAATTGAAACTAATATGAGGGAAATGATTGATTATTTCCTTCTATGTTTCATAGGTACATGGTAGCTTTACCATTAATACATTTCACAATATGCTTTAAAAATATCAGGAAAATCCCATCTAAGGAATATATCCAGAATACGTTTCCCATGAGAGTACTGATGAATCGAGGGTATATCTATAACCAGGCCTCTGTCGTGTCTTAGTATACCAAAATAATCAAATATTGAATAATAGATTTAACAATGGTCCTTATCAGATATCCATATTAAATGGAAAATATAGAATTATATATATTTTCCCATATAAAAAAATAATTATCATAGTAATAACCATATGTATTATGGTATAAAATTTAAGAAATATTAATATCCATGTTAAATTATATGTATAATTTGGGAATATTGAATGACCATATGATATAGAATATTTCAAGGGGACAAAAAAATATAGGAAGTTAATGTGAATACTATTCTTGGTAAAATTGTTTATAAACCATCTACATGATGATTTAGAATTATATCAATACAACATACCCTATGTGGAGTAAAATAAACATTGTTTGTTGTTGATAAATGAAAATCTTTTAAAAATAGCTTTTAAAAACATTTTTAGGAAAATATCCTTTTATTTTTAAAACAAAATTGAATTTTTTTTAAAATTCATTTTTAAAAATATTTTCATAAATTACCATTTTCAACATGTTGGGTAAGATTCATGGAAATATTTGAGGATAAATCCATACATGTCGTACAAGGTAAAAAAGAAACATTCCATTAGGTAAAAAGGGTTATAACAATTAATTATTCGTAATGATACAAGAATATTACTTTGAAAACATTGGTAAAAGAAAGAAAATGATAAATATTACATTAAAAATATTTTTAAATATATTTTTAAAACATTTTATTTCATTGTGGTTTTTATAAAAATACATGTTCTCTGACTAATTGGATAAATGATGTAGTTTTTCTTAAAAAAATTAAATAAATATCAGTACCAAAGAGTAAAAAAAAATTACTAATAATTGAAAACGGTCATGAATTACTAGAGGATAGGAAATTTAAGTGTTTTATTTAACAATATTAATAAAATTTTCTATAAGTGATATAAAATTAAATGATAATTAAAGTTATTGTTGAGGAAAATAAATTTCAAACATTTCAAAGAATCCTATAAAACACAGTAACATTTTAAATCCAAAAACTCATAATGGAATAATAATATATTTAAGTGGTAAATACCGTGAAGAAAATATAATTCATTATATAATATATAAAAATGGGATGTATATACACCACAAAAATGTTGTAAGCGGTCAAAATTACATTTATGACATGGATATAAAAATTTATATGACAATCCTTAACTTTGATATTTCATTTTAGGTGAATGAACATTAACATCCAATATAATAAAATTTTGTTAATTTTTTTTCATGATTATAATTACTTTTATATAACTATTTTATATATTTTTTCCACTAGTTGAACAATTATGATTACATCAGCAGTATTTACCATATTTGGTTTATGTGTAAAATTACATTAGTAGAAAAACTTTGGTGAAATGGATCATTATATAATATATTCAGAAAAACAATAATTATATAATTATGATTATTATATATCAATTTATCTTTTAAAATAAATCATTAAATATTTTTATGAACACTTAATCGCTGTCACAATCATGGAAGTAGTAGTCTGTACGTATTCATGAGTAACATTCCAATTCTTCAATGATTATTATGTAATGAAGGTAAGTAACATTATCTATTTAACAAATTATCATTATATAATAAATACAATTATATCTAATCATATATACTTATATATAATTCTTGTGATGTAAAAATAACCACATCATGTGGAGGATGATGTAGTCCAGACATCCACAACCGACATTATCACCCTTTTGGTGTCTAAAAGGATAATATAGAAAATTATATATATTGTATATTTTCTATAAATATTATTATTTCAGGAATATAATATATATTTTCTATATGTACTGCATTTATAATAATAAACAACTTTTATACATTTTAGATATCGTGTGAACGAATCACATCGCTTTGAGGGGGTGGTAGTCCACACATCGCCAAACGCTGTTATCATATTAATGTAAAATATAATTTATTTATGTAATGTGTAATAAAATGATTAAAGAATTATAATAACATAATAAATATCATATATATCTAATATTAACTTATTTTCCCTCATTACGGCCAACCATGAATGTTGGAAATGGAAAAATGAACAATCATCGTTTCTTGATGTTGTAGTTCATCGTACACAAAAATAGTATGCCCATAACCCATTAGATGGAGGTGTGTGTAAGTGTAGGTTGAACCATTAGAATAAAAAAATCATATTATATTTAGGATACTAGTGTTGTTATGCCAAAATATAATAATAATATATTAGGGTTTGCATAATCTAAATAAAACTAGAAATACTAAGAGAAGATGATACCTCTTAATTGGGTAACTACTTTTGGTTTGTACCAAATGGATTCCTTGGAATTTTTTATGACAAAATTTTGGATTTAAGGTTGATATGATGGATTTTGGGAAACTATATGGTTAGTTCATGTCTTATCCAATATGATTTTAGAGGTGTAAGGAAATCAAATAAGTGGTGGGATTTTATAGGGAATGAAATGGACTCACATGGAATTTTTTGAAACAAGTTAGCTGTAACCATGTGCTTACTTAAATATTTCATTAAAAAAACTCAATAATGGAAGCTTTATGGACTATATATTTCTATAAAATGGGTTTTGGATAGGTTTCTAGGTCATTTGTCCATATATGTTAAAGGCTACATACTTTATTAATCTTAATTATATCTTCACAATTCTAATTAATTTTAATTACATTCATTAATATTTTTTGTTAAAAAAGTTTTAGTTATTACACATTATAAATTATTATTATTACAAATATGGAATATATTTTTTTCAAATTCTTTTCATATATTTTTTAGAAATTAATTAAATTTTAATCCCGTAGATAACATGATAATACTGGGTTTTATGGTAAAACTATCCAAAAGTTTGCTATATTTTAACAGTCAAATTCAAAGTAAAATTAATTATAATAAACTAAATTATATTAATTGATTAAAATATACTATAATTAAAAATTAATATCATTTGAAAATATAATTTATCATTTTAAATAATTTAGATGAAAAAATTGTTTTGGAGTAAAATTTATCATTCTTAACTACTCATTATAAAATGAAATGTTTTAAAAATATATATAATATTCAACATATAAATTTGTTTTATCATTATATTTCAAATATAATATTTATTATGACACATTAAATCAATTAAAATGTCAATATTTTTAATTAAATGGGTTCTCTATTAAAAGGTAGAAAAATTGCCTTTATAAAAATATAGGATTTTCTGTATGAAATCGGATTGGTTCTTATCTTTTTCATATATATCCTAATAGATGAATATAAAAAAATATTTTATTGAATATTATATATATAAATATTTCAATAAAATCGTTAAATAATTATAATTTACTATGTTTATTAGGAGAAAACTCCTTTTAATGAATATAAATAAAAATATTTTTTTATATCCAATTGGTCCTTATTTTCATTTCTCATTAGTTGTTAACCAATTAATTCATTTTATATTTATTTAAACCATAAATATTTATATGTTAGATAATATAATTCATAACTTCTAACCAAATGACAAGGTTATATAATATTATATTAAATAATAATATATTAATAATATATTATTATTTGGTGAAACTCAGTCTTGCGTGTAAAATAAGATATCGCGGAAGGTCACTGTTGCATTTAATAGAAGCTATCATGGAAGGTCACTATTTCATGTAATTCAAGACAACTCAATGTTTTGTTCATTACAATATATATCATGTATGGGATATATTTGAAATAGTAAATATATAGTAGAGTCTTAGGATATTATATTCCCTAATGTTTTTTGTGTCTCATATCATATACACTATTGACTAAAAGGTTGAACATTAGAATTTCAAGATTCTACAATATCCCAACATTAATTAAATTGCATCAACAATAATTGAACTCAATGTTGGTGATATATTATTTGGTGTTTCTTATTTCGAATTCACACTTGGTAATAAGGGTGTATAAGTTAACATATATAAAAGAGAGAATAGAAAGTAAAAAAGGTCACATGGAATACAATGTAACTAGGTATCTACGTAGGATAAAATTAGTTGAAAGTAGAGATACATAGATGGACGAAAAGAATAAATATATATATGGAATGAATGAGGTAATTAATCAAAAACAATTTAATAATCAATATAATGTTTAGGACTTAAAATCTATAAATCTGAAATGAAATAAGAGACCATCGGTTCAACAAAAATTTTAGTATTAAGACAAAAAAATTAATTCATTTTCCAAATATTGGATGATTCTTTTACAGATCTTGAATATAATGAAATATTTTTACTCTATATGTTTCAATTTTATATGAATAATCCCATATTTTGATTGTGGTTCGATCAAATTCTAATTCATTCCTTTAATACCATAAATGCATTATCAATATTGAATTTGTTAGTGCCTAATGCACAAAAAGAAACTCATAATAGGTTGTAAGGCCAATAAAAGAGTGAAAATTATAAAAAATATTCATTAACCTGCTGCCAAACCAAATATGTTTATTAAATTAATATATAATCCTCAAAAGTGATACATCTGGTTCATAATTAACAATTATTCATCAAATGGTTTGACTAAAAACATCAAAAAATTTAGAAGGACATTGTATTGGTCTGTGGTTGGAATGAAACCCTAATTTTCCTTCGGTGATTGGTTCAAAACCCTAAGCCTTTCCTAATTTGATTGGTTGACACCTATATTACATGTTTTACTTTTCTAAAACAATATAAATATAATTTCAAAATTAAATATTATTGAAACACTTGAAATTAGGTTATTCAATAAATTCTTATTTGACTAATGATTTTAAAACAACCCTAATATTTAAATACTTCATCCATTTATTTCAATAAATTTTACTTCCTTGCCCTTGTGTTTATCCATAATATGAACTGTAGGATTTATAAAAAATAACACTATATCTTCAATCAAAAAACCTTAGGTTTAACCTATGATATTAATTTTCATTAATTTTTCAAATCCTTCACATTGTTTTGTTAAAAAATGTGAATTATCCTAAGAATATTTCCCCTAAATGTCAAAACAGATGCACAATAAGGCTCATTTTTATGTACATGCTTATCACGAGTAAGGCTTGGAACACATTGTCATTGTAATTAATCCTAGGTAAATATATGATAGAATCACACACACTTGTAGTGTCCATATAGGGATGTATTTCAAGGAAGACCAAAATAATATCTACTTTAACAAAATTCTATAATCATCCTTCTATAATTATCCTCCATTTCTACCTTAGGGTTATGTTCTCTAACAATTGTTTTACTAAATATTATTCCCCATGTTTCTATTAAAATTCTATTGTTACCAACTATAATGAACCATCGCTAGAAATTTCAAAGATGGTGTTTTCTGCTCTAACATTATCATGATTACAACGAATCAAATCCCAGAGGACCGATTGTATAATATCCTTGGTAAGCTAGATACATACATGAGTCTTTTATTAAAATAGAATACATTAATTAAACATAATTTTTTCTTCAAAATAAATATTGTCAAGGATAACTACAATCCATCAATAAAACCCCTAGATATTATTTATATTATAGTTCATAGATTCCTCTGGAAGTAATTATTTTAAGGGTATTCTCAAATGTAGAGTAAGAGAAAAATATTGGATGCTAAATAATAAATCAATGAGAATAGTAAATGTTGAAAGGTAATAACTGAACACATAAAGCATGTAATAAATAATCTGAATGTTAGTTCATAAAAAAATTTCAATGTAATAAATGGAAACATATTACATTCAATAACTAGATAATGAAAAATAAATACGGCAATATTTGAAACATAAACACATGTATTCAAAATAACAGAAAATAAAATGTATCCATATATATGTCGATGATAAATCATTTGGATGAATTATAACTGAATAAAATATATGGGAAATTAAATATTATTATAAACTATATTTACTAGGTAAATTCTTACTTTACCATCAAGAACAACAAAAATTGTTTAAAAACATATATTAAATACCCATCTATGGTAGCTAGAAAAATGAATCATACCATAAGACTATTGATGCATTGAGGTGATTTCTATAATAGGGCCCCACCCATGTTGTAATAGTCCAATTTTTTTTCATATATAGAATAATCAATTTAACAATGTGACTTATCAAATAACCACATTGAATGACGAACATGGAATTATCAATTTTTCAGGAAATAAATAAATTATAGTCAATGTGGAAACCACTTGTAAAATGGTATATAGTTTATGAAATAGTAATATATATGATAAATGATTTGGATAATTAGGTAAAATTCAATGATCATAGGAGATTGAATATTTCAAGGTGAGAAATGAAACCAAGGAAGAGAATGTGAAGACTATCCTTGGTCAAATTAGTCATAAATCATCTTTAGGAAGATGTTATCAATACAATATACCCCAAGTAGAATAAAATAAATGGTTTTTTTATCAACGAATGGAAATATAATAATAATACCATTAAAAATAATCTATAGGGAAATATATTTTTATTTGAAAAAAACCATTTGAAAATACTTTTTTATATCCCTTTTTAAAAAATAATTCATTAAAAATAAAAAATTTAAAAATTATAGGAAATCATCATATAAATAAATGTAGATAAATCTATAAACCTTAGATGACATAAAAAGAAACATTTCTTTTGCGATATAAAAATGGTTAGAAAAGTATCTTGTTGAGAAGCAGATAAAAATATTCCTTTGAAAACATTAGTAACATGCAAATAGGGTAAACATTTCTTTACAAATTAATTTCAAAAACATTTTTAAAAATATATTAAAAAAAGCTTTATAGATGAAATAGGTTCTCTGACTAGATAAATTATTTCAGAGTTTCTTAAAAATCCTTTTTAAATCACATTGAGTACAAAAGAGTGAAAAAATGGTACTAATATTTGAAAAATATGACACCCTAGTAAATTGATTTATAATTTTATATACATTATATTTTAAAAACTATAATTTAAAATTAAGTGTTTTAATTGATAATAATACTTTTTAACTTTTAAATTTTTCTGAATTAAAATTTATTTAATTAATGTTTTAAAAATAAATACTATTTTAATGTATTATTTTGCGTAAAAGAATATTTTAATATTAAATTAATTCATTTTTTTCAAATGATTATTTAATTAAATTTTTTTTGAATATTATATATATTCACTATTATATTTATTTTGAAAAAATAAACTAAATTATGTTAAGAATGTATTCACTATTAATATGAAACCCCAGGATTATATGGTATATTTATTATTAAATAATTTTAATTCGTTAGATATGTTATATTCACACAACACAAGCCTCTATGGAGTAGCAATTTGTTTTAACTTAGACAATAAACATACTTTTCCTGCCTCTATGTTTTGAATTTCCAAAAACTCACATACACAGTTTTGATTAGTTAGATATTTATAGTCTGATAGGATCAATATCCATTTTTGGGTGAATAGTAACATAACCTTATGAATATTAATATACCCATATGAATATTAACCATACCCATGTAAGTATAAATAATATTCAGGCGCCTTATAAATGAAATAGAATATTTTATTAATTACTAATTTAGTGTTAGTATTTTTATGTTTATAAAATAATTATTTACAATTTTAAATTTATAAATTAATAAAATAAAATTTCATAAAATTTATGCGAAGATAAATATTTAGTTTTCTTATAATTTTAGGATAATTTTATGAGTCCTCAGTTAATTATGGAAAGTATTATAAAATCAGTTTTAAATTTAAAATTTGTATTTTTTAAGTAAATAATGATTTTATTCAAAAAATAAATATCACATTTTTAGAAAAATATTTTGATTTAATGGTTTAAATTTTATAATTCTATATATCAAAAAATTAATGGGGTTATGATTTTGTATTTTTTCTGAAATACATGTATTTTTGGTGAATAGTCAAATTCGATAATTTAAAAAATATGTTAAATAAATTAAAATCTAAATCATGATTGAGTCATGGATGATGTAATTGGATATTGATTAAAACTCACCTTCACTTATTACTATATTTTATTCTTAATAATGAAGTCTATTCATAGTCTTGTGCGAAAATAATTATGTAATGATTTAAATAATTGGAAAACCCTCCTCTCCACCACTATAAAAATCACCCCTCACTCCCTCTTACCTTCACTCATATATGCCTTGAATCATCTTAATGTTCTACACAAATACACTACCCTAGTACCTATCCACATCTAGGTGCCCTTGGTCTTTCCAAAAGACCAAATCCATATTCATTAAAGAGGTTCTCAAGGAGGTCATTCTCAAGAGGAAAATCCTAATCCTTTTTCATTTAATTTAATTTCAATTTAACATATTTTCTCCCCTCTATATAATTGATCATTTATACTATAATATAATCTATAAACATGAATTATATCATGTTTTTGTAATAATCATTATCTATCACTTTACTATCTCTCGCTAAATTTTATTTTATAAATGGAATCATCATCCTGGAGGTTCCAATTTATATCGTTCGTGGACAAAAAAGATTCATTATACAATTTTATCTTAATATATTTTCATGAAACTATTTCTTATGGTTGAAAAAGAGTCTAAACAATTTATTATATCTTATTTAATGATTCTAGAGAAATCATTTATAAATAATATTAAATAATATAACAAAAAAGTTCGTACTAATCAAAATACCACCAAAATAATCTAAATGATTATCATTAATGGTTCATCGAATAACTCATCCTCATTATATATAAACAAATAAATTATATCATCATTTAAAAATATTTATTTTCATTATTATAATATAATATCAATTCAAGGGAATAAGAAACATTCCATAGGAACTCCATTACATATAATTAAGAGAATCAATCATGAATACCCAAAAAATGAATTCTCCATAATGACATAATTAAAATTTTAAACATATAAAAATGGAAATAAATAAAATTAATAAAATTTTCATAAATCATATACATGTCTAATAGGATCTGAATTAAATTATTTATAATTCCAATTTCATATACCTTGACCATAAGGTCAAGAACAAAATACATTTGACCATAAGTTATGGGGTTTCTCATTTCACTTTTACTTCCGTAAGATTTTTTTTTATTCGCCAATTATTTCTTTTATATGGTGTATATATACTTAAATTTTATATAAAATATCCTGAATATATTTATCTTAATTTTTTTAAATTTATTTATTTATTGATTTTTATTTTTTGGTTATACGATTCAATTGATTTCAACGTTGTAAGGGTTTTCTCATCACAATTTTATTATTGAGAGATATTCTTTTTTCAACACTATTTCATATGTAAGGAGTATGTATACTACCAATTGATGTATCATATATTTAATATCTGTATTTTCATCATATTTAATGTCTCATTTGATTATTATTAATTTTGGGTCATATGATTCAATTGAGTACAATGTGGTAATGTTTTTCAACCCGAACCCTTATTTTCATTTATTTTACTCTTACTCTTACCCCGATAATTTTTTTCAATATTATTGATTATTTATCATAATTTAATTTCTAAATTAAAATATATATACCTATCTTCCAATCATAATCCTTCTTTATTTTATGAGAATTTACATGTTTTAAAATGATCTTTCAAAATTTATTCAGGATAGACAAGTCTGATTCAATGGAACTGATCGAATTCTTACCAATTCTGAAGTACGATATACAATATGTTTTATGAAGTAATTATCTTTCTAAAATAATATTTTTTAAAATGTAAAACTATATTTCTTAATGTCTATGTTCGTGAAAACAAACATTCCTTTCCACTTAAAAATCAAATTAATATTTTTTATAAATTGCTCTAAAATGATAAATTTCTAATGCTTGATTAAATTTTTTTTGTCATGATTTCACATAAGGGGGACATAATTTATGCCAAAAATATAATTCAAATGAATATCACATTTATTTTATATTATATACATGTTAAAAATCTAATTTCATGAAAAATATAGATGATTTTCCAAAAGAATTCTTCTTTATGATGTAAAAAGGATTTTTCTCATCTAACATTAACTTTTTTAAGCTATATGAATTGTTCAACAATTATTACATAGATGTGGAATATTTAATGACCATTGTTTTGTCTTATAAAGACACTCATTACTCTTTTTATATTCTAAGTTACTATGATTTGAATGTTTTAAGGTGGTATGGGACACTTTTGAATGTTTAAGGATTATTTCCTCAAGAATTTTTCAATGATGTCATTTAAGGTATCATAATATAGGTCAACATCAATGTTTTTATATAGTACTTAATCTATTGTTATCTCTTATGACATTATCAACAATATATGGTTGATGGGTTTCTGATTAGTTAGATTCTGCATTTGTTATCTTGATTCCATTCACCATATTACTAAGAATGGTTAGTAATTATGTTCACAGATTAGGGAATTTTATTTACATTACATATTTATTTGATATTTAGGTTTAAAAAATAATATTTGGAATGAATTTGACATAGAATGTGACCGGTGGGCCGGATATAAACACTTCATGCATCAGTAGGTCTCATTATACAAACAGATATGAACATGTTTAATGCATTGCCCATTTTCAGAAATGGTTTGGGTCGAGGTCATAATAATTTTTAGTTTTATTTGTTAAGAATTTGATGAAATGGTTCAAATTTCATTCATTATGAATTCCCTCATTATAAATCATGTCATTGATAGTTTATGTGGTTATTTGATTAGTAGAATACCCTTGATTATGTTTTATTATGTAATTATTTATGCTTCTCTTGTTCCAATCTTATAATATTTAAATTTATTTTTAATGGCATGTGTATTTAGTTATTCACGAAGCCTAATGTTTATTTTTTTTATCTTCCACTGTATTTCCCACCCTTACTGAGAATTTGAGGTCACCCATTTTCTTATGTTTTATTTTTCATGGATGTGAAGAGTATGTTATGAATGACTTGTAGGGATAACCTACGAGTTATATATGATTTCAAAGGAATGTCGATATCATATTTCCTTTTATGTGTTAATGATGAACATATATGTGGATTTGGTCTTTCAAAACTACTAAAATATTTAGCGTATCAATATTTATCATTTTTATTTACATGCTAATCTAATGAATAAGGCATTGACTTTGGAAAACATGGTCGGGGCATTGTTGTTGGTAAGAGAGAAATTTTTTTAGAAAACAAGGAATATATATTTAGAAAATGTTGATTATAGAACAAAACACTATGATTAACATTTATAATAAACATACAAGAACATCCTATAATTTTTTGAAGGAAGGGATTATGTGGATCTTCCTAGCTAATACATCCCTATCTGGATACAACATATGGAAGTTGTTCTGGAACAACTATACCTAAGAGTAACAACTCTGAAATGGTGTTTCAATCTTGATCTGAGGTAAACTAGTACTTGAAAATGAGCCTTACTGTGAGCTGGGTTTGACACTCCCAGTGAATATTCATTGGATAATTGACATTTTTGTCACATACAATTATAAAGTATTTATACATCCAAAATTTCCATAGTAAATGGTTTTAGAATTTACGATGCATATATTTATGTTATGTGCTATACCATGATTAGAGTCATATAATGTTCATTATTTTATGAGATAATATAGTATATGACATTTATTAGAAATGGAATCTATTAAAATGAATGAGGACTCCACTAATATAGGTGATGAAAAGAGTAAGAAGGATCATATATTTCACAGTATTAAGCCAAAATTTCGAAGAGAAATAGTCTCCAAGGTGTCCGAAACATATAAGATAATATAATAATTTGTTAACATGAGAATTAAATGATTTTCTATGTCCTATGTGATTTAAGGGAAGCAAGAGAATAAAATGATAGAATGGGAAAACATGGATTAACAGAAGAAGGGAATGATGGGTTTCCCACTTGTGGCAACTGTGGAAAAGATAAAACTAGAAAATTCTTGATGTAATGGGAGTTTTTTGTGAGTGTGGATAAAAATGGAACCAATTTCGTGAATGAAAGGGTATGAAAAATGTTTCAAATGTACACTTCTTCAAATGTGATGAGGTGGGACCCTATTCAAATAAATGTCCCATGCATCAAATAAATAAAACCCAAATAATTCTATTAGATAATGATCATGTTATTATACTTCTACAGATTAAGAGGAATAATTAATATGTCTATTCATGATTTTTTAAACTGAATATTTTATGATCAACATACATGTTATAACAATTAAGTAATATATGAGGATTGTTCAACAACACTTTTTCATTAAGGATTTGAGACCACGTGTTGAATGTTACTAAAGAAATATATTCATATGAAAGTTGATTTTTTTGGGAAAACATATAATTATGGGATAAAAACCCATAATATATATTTTTTAATATGATAATGAGGATGAAATGATTGATTATGATTTGACCTGACTACCTTGGATCTGATTTTTGATTTGTCGAAAATTGGTACATTCTATCATTGATGGAGTTTACAACACATTTATTGTCATTAAATATATCTAATAACATGTATCTTACTTAAATAATACGATAGAATTATTTTTTCTTATAATTTTTTATGATAATAGAGTTATTACCATATTTTAAGAGGATACATGATGATGTTATTCACATATTTGGAATGTAAAAATTTAGAGTTGCTTCAGGTAGATTAAGGTATAATGATTTGATCATCTGTAAAATTTAGAGACATTCTATGAAAATTGTTGAATCAATATATTTTATAATTAATATCCATTTATAAATGGTACAAATTGTTCATTTTATGAGGTTTTAGAGGTTAATGTATTACATCACCACAAGACGCAACATGTGCTAAGAGATGAAGTATATATAGTTCAAGGTTCATCAAATGATAAGATTGTGTAAATGAAATAGATGTTTATATTTACACTATTACAGAGTGGAATAATTCCTCAAATGTATGAAAATAATATTAAATAATTTTTTTTCAAATTATCATAATTTTATATAACATCAACTAATTTTTTTATATAGTAGTTTATAGTATTTTAGTAATCTTCTTTCATCCTAAATAGTTCTCTATCACATCCCATCAGAACATCATAGTTTTATTTTTTTCCCATGTCATTGTTTTTGCTTTGAACTAATGTCACCCCATTTGAAAGAATAATTCTTTTGGTGACCACCTTATTTCCCATAACTTCTTTTTAAGAGGATATTTTTTTAACTCAATTTTCATTGATTGTTTCCCAAAAAAGAATTTTCAAGTATCCACCATCAACTTCCTATGTGAAATTTTAAATTGTGAGGATGAAATTCTATTGAGGGGAATAATGTAATACCCCATTAATTTGTTCTATAATTTTAAATACATTATTTTATTAAAAATAATAATTTAAAAATATTTGTTTTAATTAATATTAATACTTATAGATAATTATAATTTTTAGATTTCAAATTAATTAATTAATGTTCTAAAAAAAATATTTTACATTATTATTTTGTGTTAAATAATATTTAGATATATATTTGATTTATTTTATTCAGTAAATTGTTTAATTAATTATTTTATAAGTAATATATATTGACTATTATAATTATTCTGATAAATACTAAATTTAGTTATGAATATATTCACTATTAATATTAGATGCCAAACATTTGAGGTGTATTTAGTCATATGTTATTGAAATTATTTATATATATATTATTCACACAACATTGGGTTCCTATGAATGAACACTTTTTTATGACATATCTAATGAGCATAATTTTCCCACCTTTGTGTTTTGAATTTTGAAAAACTGACACACATGATTGCGATCAGTAATATATTTACAGTCTTATAGGATAGTCATCCATTTTTTATGAATAATAACATATTCTTATGAATATTAATGTACCCTTATGATTTGTAACCTCACCCATATACATATAAATAAAATTTTAGCACCATATAAATGGAATAGAATATTTTAAACATTAATAATTTAGTGTATGTATTTTTGGGTGTAATAAATATTTAATTACAGTTTTATGTTAATAAATTAATAAAATTAATTTTCATAAAATGTAATCCTAAATATTTTTTTCCCTAGGATTTTATAATTATTTTATGAGACCTCGGTTATATTTTGAAAGTATTGTAAAATTAGTTTTAAATTTTAAATCTGTATTTTTCATGTAAATAATGATTATAGTTAGAAATTAAATTTCAAATATTTTTAAATTTTTTTCATAAAACTGATTCCGTTTTTTATTATATAGATCAAATAATGGTTAGGGTGAATTTTTGGGAATTTTCTGAAATACTTTTATTTTTGTTGAATAGTGAAAATCGATAATTTATGAAATATGCTAAATAAATGAATTTATACCTGATGCTTGAGTCATGGATGAAATAAGTTTCCATTGGTTCAAACTCACATGAACTTATTACTATTTATAGTCATAGGAATTAAGAATATTCATAGTATTTTCCAAAATAATAGAATAATAGATAAACCCATCTCTCATCCACTATAAAATACTACCCCCACTCCAACTTCTCTTCACTCCCCTAATCATTGAAGATTATCAAATATCTAACCAAATACATATCCCATAGTCCCTCTACAAAACTATGAGACCTTGGTATTTCCAGAAGACAGCATCACTTTCCCTTAAAGAGTTTCTCAATTAGGTTATTTCATGAGGTAATTCCTCTTCCCTTTTCATTTAATTTCACTTAAATTTATCATATTTCCTTTTTCCCTCCTTAAATCCTTTTTCCAATTGATCCAAATAACTCCAATATCATCTATATAGTATAATTATATCATATTAATATTATTATAATTATCAATCTCCCTACTATATATATATATATATATTATTTTATAAACGAAGTCATCATCCATGAGGTGCCAATTGACAACCTTCATGGATGATGAAGTTTCAATCATCAATTTATTCATAAAATATGATCAAAAAAACATTTTTTTTATCCAGATTATAAAATATGTATTTTTTTCATATTTAATGATTATATAAAAATCATTTATACATTATATGAAATAATAGAACCAAACTAGTTCATAATAATCGAAAACTTTACAACATAATTTAAATTATTGTTATTAATATTCCATCTAATAACTCATCCCCATTCAATATAAAAAAAATAATTGTATAAAAATTTAATCTTACGTATTTTCATTAGTATCATATAAAATATATTCTGGATTATAATAACCATTCCACATTAACTCTATTACTTATAATCAAAGGAATCAATCATGAAAACCAATAAAATGAAAGATCTGGAATGACGAAATTAAATCTTAAAACAAATCAAAAAGTCCATAAATGAAAATAATAATATTATAATAAAAAATATAAATGCATAATATGTTCTTAATTAAATTATTAACGAGTCCAATTTCATATTCCAGGACTTTAATGTCAAGAGTTGAATACATTCAGAGATAAGGTGAGTGGTTTCTCATCTCACTTTTATTTATGTGAGATTTCCATTATTCACCACTAATTTATTGTATGTGCTGTATCTGTATGGATATTTGATATATAAAATCATTAATATATTTATTTTCATGGTATTAAATTATTCATTGGATGATTGTATATTTTTGTACATACGATTCAGTTCACTACAAAGTTGTTAAGGTTTTCTCATCTCACTAACATTTTTGTGAGATATTTCATATTAACCACTATTCCATGGTGATGCGGTATGTATACTTCCAATTTATGTATCATATCATGAATATATATTTTTGATTTGTATTAAATGTATAATTTTATGAGTATTAATTTTGGGGCATATGATTCAATTGATTAAAAAGTTGTAATGGTTTTCTACCCAAACCTCCATTGTCATTATAGTTACTCTTATTCGTACCTCAATATTTTTTTAATTATTCTTATGTACTAAGAATATAATATATTGGAATGTTATATATATTTTTACAAATCATATTCTTTCTTTATTTTATTTTTAGTTTAATGTTTTAAAAGGATAGCTCAAATGTTCTAACTAATAAAAAAGCATGATTCATAGGAACTTCTCGAAATATTAATTATTTTGAAGTGAGATATATAATCTGTTTAAAGCCATAATTATATTTTGAATATCATAAATTCTAACCTTATAACATATCTTTCTTAATTTCTATTTTTTATTATTGAAAAAATTCTTTTCCGCTTTAAAATAGCTTTAATATTTTGCTTAAACTGCACTAAAAGGTTTTCTTCCTAAAGCTTCCATAAAAACTCTTTTAGAGGATTTCACTTAAATAGGACAACATTTATGCCTAAAATATAACTTTAACGTCTCTATATATTCCTTTCTAGGATATATGTGTTTACAATCTGATTCCATGAAAATCATAAATGATTTTCCAAAAGTACTCTTCTTTAAAAAGTAAAAATGATTTTCCCATCTCACATTAACATTTATGAGCTATTTGACTTGTTATCCACATATTATTTGCATGTGGAATTTGTAATCCCCTCTAGTATATATTATCAAGAGTATACTTATTCTCTTGATATTTTGATGGAATATGATTTGTATATTTCAAGTTGGTATGGGACACTTTGGAATGATTAAGGATTATTTCCTCAAGAAATTTTAATTGGTCTCATTTAAAAGTATCTTCATCTATGTCAACATCTATTGTATAATATTTTAAATCATTGAGGTTTATATTTTATGATATCATCTAAAATATGTTTTTCAAGGTTTTCTAATTTGATTGAATTTGGATGTTCTATCTTGATTCAATTCACCAAATTACTTTCATGGGTCAGTAATTATGATTATTGATTGGAAAATGTTATTTAGATTTCAAATATATAATATGTTTTTATATTACTACATTAATATTAGTAATTAATATTGATAATAAAGTGACATTTGGGACCCTCTATAGCCCATATATGTATCATTAGGTCTAATGAGTCAAACATATATTGAATTGGATGAGGCCTTTCCCATTTTTAGATTCATTTTGGCCAAGGTCTTAATCATTTTTAGTTGTCATGGACAAAGCATTAATGATATGTTTTAGATGTCCCACCTTATGTATTACCTCAATGTAAATCTATTAATTGATAGTTCATGTGGTTATTTGACTAGTATAATATGATTCATTATGTTTTGTTATGGTATTATTTATATATCTCTTGTTCCTTCCTTATTTTATTCAGGTTTATTTTTAAAGGCATTTTTTATTCACCATACCTAATTTTTATATTTATGATATCTTTCACTATATTTCATGTAGAGACCCGTATCTTGACGTACATGGACATTACATTACATTTGCAGAATACTTAGTACATAACAAAAACACACACACAAGGATCGTAATAGTTTAGTGTCTTTTGAAACTCGGAACGTAATCTTCTAATCGTGGTGAAAGATCTTCAATATCTCCCATAAAGATCTTCCTTTTTTTTACCTAAAACCTTTATTTATATCCTGGGGAAAAGAAAACATAAAAGGGTGAGCTCAAATGCTCAATAAGGGTAAACAAAGGAAATAAATATCATATCATATCTTTTTGAAAATCATAACCTGCAAAAGAGATCATAATATCTTAACATGGAATAAATCATAGAAGTGAAAATGAGATCCCCATAATCATAACATGAAACTTGAAACTTTGTGGCATGCACACATAATCATGGAAAATCATTTCTTGTTAGTCATGACTCATTGCCAAGACTATCTTAGTGGACAAAGTCCCATTCTGAACCGAGTAACCCTCGTTCCAGTCCTGTTTCACTGAACCGGTATAACCTACCGTTCCAGCCATGTCTATCTCATGAGATATAAAATCTTTACCCAATGCATTGGAGGGAGATATAGGTCCCACCCATCTTATAATGAATCCTTTCTTATGTGTGCCACATAATCATAAACCATACATCATAGCGTAACCCATGTTATAAAAATGGGATTCTTAAACAACATGACATCATAAAACAATTCATATAAGATAAAGGAATTCATAAAAATATTTCCATAACAACATAATAAAATCAATGTAATAATAGGGATAAAAACAGGACCCTTTATTATCTTAGATGGAAAATAATTTTGATAAAACAGTTGAACTCCATTCTTGAGGAAAATATCCTTTCTTCTTCAAAAACATTTTTCCTTTCTTAAAATGTCATACGACTTTAAACTAAAATAAGTTGATTAAAAATAAACTTGAAAACTTGTAAAAGAAGATTCTTCGAAATAATGTTTAAAAAATCCATTCATGCCGTATAAGTTAAAAAAACATTCTTCGTACTTTTTTCGGAAAAGTCAAAAAGTACCTCGTACGAAAAAATGACAAAAGATTCCTTTCATATTCTTTACTAAAAACTCACCGTAGGGTAAAATTGGTTCTAAAATATTTTAAGTGGATGGAAACAATATTACATATTGAGGGAACATGGATGTGGATGATAAAATACACCCCAGTAAATACTTACGAATAAACAATCTCGGATAAAAATGAGATTGTGATATTTCCCTTACTTTAGGTCCGACTTGATTTGTAAGTGTCCGAACCTCCTGTATAATGATTTAAATCATGTTATTGAATTATTCCAGAATCATATTCATTGTTATTATATCATATATGGTCCACTTATGACTTTATATTACCCGTTCTTTTGTAAATTCATGTTAAAATAGCGTTTTGGGTAAAATCGTCTCATTTGTCGTTCGTGTTTTTAACTTGTAATTATTCATATGATTACTTAGATCATGATTAATTAATTCCAGAATATTAAACATGATTTATATATATATATTCAGAATATACATATATAATAAATCAGTAAATGGAATGAAATACACCGTTCATGGAGACGGTAGTCCGTACGTACGCATGAACGCTGTTTTCATTTCCTTATTGAATTGAATGAAATTAAGTAGATGACATAAATATAAATAATTACAGTATCATTATTAGGTCATATATTTCATTAGTACTTATTATATATACTTTATAATCATTCATGAATGGTTAATCATTGAGAATGAATCTCATCTCATCGTGGAGACGGTAGTCCGTACGTACGCACGAGCGATGATATCATTCCCATGGTCGTGGAATTGTGTTGAAGTGTATGTATACTATTTCAGTATAAATATCACTTTATATTATTCATATATAGTTACTCATTAAACCATTATACCCATCCAATTAAGGTGGTGGCGGAAAATAGATTACACCACGGCGTGGAGACGGTATTCCGTACGTACGCACGCGCGGTGATTTCCTTTTTCCGTAGGATGGATAGAAAGTTAATTATAGTTGTTTCATATTTATAATAACATCAGTATTTAAGTAATAATGATGTTATTACTTTATCATGAAACAACTAAAGAAGAAGAAGTTGAATAAGAAGGAAATTGAAATGATCGGTAAAGGATATTACATCTTCTTTGGAACGCCTCTTTGAATCCTCCACTTAGGGAACCAAGATTGGTCTTTGAAGAAGACCAGGACCTCTAGGATTATTCTAGGGGAGTGGAGAGGAGAAAATGGAAGGGTTTGGCCGATCTTGAGTTCTCAAATTGGTGTGAGGAGGAGGGGGAGGAGGTGCCCTTTTATAAGGGAGGAGAGGGGCACCATAGGAATATCTCAAAATATTATTTTATATTAAAGTCAAAATCGGTTTATAATGGTTCCAAAGGGTCTTATTTAGAAGCTAAAGTGGGGATGGGTCGAAATCCTATCATCCAATAGGATTTAGACAAGTTTAGGGTATTATTTTAACCTTATCAATTAGATTTAACTCTAAGTTAAATAATTTAACTTTTACCGTGTCTTTTTGTTTTCTTTCACTATATGGTTAATACACTTACGATAACATGCCAAACGAACCCAAAATTGTTTATTATTAATACCTATATACTTATCTAAGTCATTTGGCCGAACCTTAAATTTTTATGAATAAAATAACAATTAATAATATAATATTTGATTTAAAAACTATTTTGTGTCAATTTTGACACTATTTGATATATGATTTTTCTGAAAGTCATAACAGAATTATATGTTCGAACCAAGTTGATTAAATCAACACTAATATATCATAGTAACCTATAAAATTAGTTTAATTCATGAAAAGTCTTAAATTACATTTATTTTGGTATTTATAATATAAATTATGTCAATATTTCATTAATAAGATAACTACTGCATCATCTTTGTGTCATAAATAAATTAAATTATTTTATGTCTAAAAATTACAAATAAAATACCATCATGTAGGAAATATTTTTATCTTTCTAATGAATATTTACAATCTAATTTATCTTATGTAGAACCCTATATTAAATTTTTTTAGTAAATATACTTTGATTTTAACTCTTTTAACTCTTCTTTGAATTAAATAATAATAAATGTCCTAATCTAATCCAAGTGGGCCTAAATGGTAATATTTTACACTTAAGGTTGTTTTTGTTCTAGATACACTTGTCCAATAGAATTAGGACATGTCCTAGGGTAATATTAATATCATTCTTACCCTTAATTACCTTATTTACTTTTAACCGTGGTAAATAAAAATAAAAAGTTACTATTCACCAAAAATTATTTTCATCTCATTGAACCACATTTTACTTACTGACATCAACCGTGTCTC
Source organism: Viscum album (assembly GCA_963277665.1). Taxonomy (NCBI): domain Eukaryota; kingdom Viridiplantae; phylum Streptophyta; class Magnoliopsida; order Santalales; family Viscaceae; genus Viscum; species Viscum album. Next base: position 280,512,771 of record OY728151.1, on the reverse strand, counting down.
TCATATTTTTGAAATTCCATTCACAGAAGCGGTAAAATTAAGTTTCATGAAAAATTCCAATTTTTAACTACCACTTAGTAGTTTCACTATTCATCAAAAATTAATGTTTTTCAGAACAATGCCAAAATTTCATCCTAAGCTATATTTCATATTCCGAATTCAAAAATGAAGTCTATTTTACCAAATTCATAACATAGAAGTTTCATTAATTAATTTTATAATTAAATCCCACTGTTAAAACAAATAGCGTCTTTTTAAGAAACAATATCTATCAAAAGATTGACACTTGATTATTTCTGGTTTAAATGTGAAATTACATCCAATGACCAACATTGTATTAAATTGTAAAAATATATTCTAAATATACTTTAAAACCACTAAAATTAATAATTTATCACTATTAATTATTTCGATTAAAAAAGTTGTTTTTAATTATAATTTTGTAATTTTCACTATTCATCAGAATATGAAAGTTATCCGAAAAGTACAAAAATTTCACCTTAGGCTAAATTCGATACTCCGAATCCAAAAATGAAGTCCATTTTGAGAGGTAAAATTTCTAAAATTTAAAAAGTGGTTATTACTATTCATAATGGCTAGTTTTAATTATATTTTAATAGCATATCGTTGTTTCGTGAAACTCAGTATTGCGTACTACACATGCTATCGATGAAGGTTGTGATTGCGTGTAATGCAAGGAAAGTCAAGGATGCGTGTTGTACAAGCTCCTTTTGGTGTAGCATACAACACAAGACATTAATAAAATTAAAAATAATATTTTTCATAAAATCTCGGGCTGTTACATTCTACCCCCCTTAAAATTAATTTCACCCTCGAAATTCGTCGAGGTTATAAATGGTTTACTATTCGAAAGTTTCTTTAATAGAAACCCACATCGTAAAAAGGAATACCAAAACAAATCTTTAAAAACAAAAGTATGAAACGTAACGGTTACCCAAATAAACTAATCACTGGGTTTCCACATAGGTGAAAATATGGATATGGAAGAGAAATCTAACCATCATGTTCTAATGGAGAGTGGTAGAGAACATGGTTATGGAAAACATTTTTGGTTTTCAAGATCATTTCCCTAAAGTTGATGAAATTGGAATTAGAAGAAATACTTTCGTGATTTTGGTATAGTCTCACTGTTTGTCGTTCTTTGGAAAATTTCTACTTCATCACTTAATGAAATGAAGTTGAATTTGTCATTCGTGATGTGTTAGCAGATCATGTGATAGAATGATGGGTCATTCCATCTGTCTCAAAAGGTTAGAAAAGTTATCAAAAAATACATAAGTCCATCTATAGTGAGATTAATGATATACGGTTCCTAAAATGAACTTATACTTCATATATCATACTGCTTAATATAATAAAAACTAGTTTCTACTAAATAGGGACTTCTTGTAGGCCAGTGGTAGGCAATAAAGGCCAGTCTCACTTCGGTTGTGGGTTTGATTCCCACATCCTTGTCCGACGCAATGGGCTGTCGCTCATCCAGCAGGTTGTCCTTTTTTCTAAAACTATATTACTATAACATCCCATCAATAATATCGAAAAAACCTCTATCCTTAAACAATACTAACTTATGTCCAACAATCTTTAGGCTTATCCATAATACTTCAGTCCACTCTCATAATATAGTGAAAACGATTACCAGAGATATAATACCATCGTTGATCCACATATATCATAATATATGTCTTGTTGGTCACATTCTAAACATTCAAAGGCCTTAATCATGTATTCTCTTGAATACCCATTGAATTGAAAACATGAATGCAGATAAATGTTAACACTTTCCACATACCAAAATCCTCAAAATTTTATATACTCAAACAATGATATCACTTAGTCCTTATATCAATCATGATCTCATGAATACTGTTAAACATTTCGTTTTCTCGTTTTCCCTTCATTATGTGCATATCATCTTATTTCCAAAAATATCTCAAGCACTTTGAATACCACATTAGACCAATACATAAATATTCCAATACTTTATGATACAACATTATTTTGGAATCCCATTACATAAACACTTAATCATTCCACCACATCGTTATCATATTCAACATTGCCAATGGTGATCGCATGTGACTTCCCTTTGTCCTTGGCCTTAAGTGGTTTCTCATGTCGATCATCACTAACCCTTGGATTAGGGAATTTATTAGCATAATGCCCCATTTCCTTGCACTTGAAGCATTGAAGTGTTGGTGGTGTGTTCTCTGCAGTGTTTGCTTTATTCACATCATTAGAATCCCTTTTTCCATTACTTCGACAATCAGCTTCTCGATGACCTTCTTTTCCACACTTAAAACATTTTCCAGTCCCTTTAAGACAATCTCCACCATGCTTCTTTCCACATTTTGTGCATAAGGAAACATTCAACTTCTTTTCACCATTATTCTGAGATTTCTCCTTGAACTCCAGCTTTTGTTTCTTGTCAAAACCATGAGATGGATATGTAACACCAACTTCCATTTCTACCTTGATAGCACAACGCACAATTTCATCATAGCTACTAAAGTCTCTTATAGCTAATGCCCTTCGAAGACTTGGTTTTAAGCCACTGAAAAATCGATCAACTTTACTTTCAGGTTGGATGATAATGCCAGAGGCATACCTTGAAAGTCTTGTAAAATTTGCTTCGTATATACCAACAGATTCATCATCCTTCTTCTTCAGCTCAAGAAACTCATTTTCCATCTTTGTTCGAATAATACGAGGGAAGTACATACTGAAAAACAATTTCTTGAACTCGTCCCATTCCATGGACTCAATTTCATCCCTTTGCCTCGTATTCTTGATAAGATTCCACCATTGATCAGCTTCTCCTTTCAAACGATATACTGCTAAGATGACTTTATCATGCTCAGAACATTGAAGAACTGAAAATATCTTTTCAGTGGTATTGATCCATTGTTCAGAAACAAGTGGATCAGAAGACCCACTGAAAGAAGGTGGACGTTTCCTCATGAAGGACTCAATAGAATATTGTTCCCTTCTCTGCTCATTTGGAAGTCCAGAATGATTCATAGCTTGTGTAAGTATAGCAATAAGATTTTGCACTCCATCTCCCAAAACATTTGTTTGTTAAGGAGGGTAATCATTGCATTGTCCATTGCATTGATCAACACGGTTCCTTTGGGTTCCATCCAGCATCTAAAACCCAAAAAGAATAGTGTGAGAGGCAAAAATCATGCTAGGGAAAACAACATAATAAAAGGGGAGTACCTTCAATATCTAACATCTTAGGTTTAATTCTATGATCGTTAGCGTAATTCTAGTACTATAACCTATACGTATACTTAACCTTAGGGACATCCCTAGACATACCTTAGAAATATCTCTAGGGATCTCATTAAAGTTCTCGCATCCTAGTTTCCAAAGGTTGACTAAACCTTTCCTCTGATACCAATTGTAGAGACCTGTATCTTGACGTACATGGACATTACATTACATTTGCAGAATACTTAGTACATAACAAAAACACACACACAAGGATCATAATAGTTTAGTGTCTTTTGAAACTCGGAACGTAATCTTCTAATCGTGGTGAAAGATCTTCAATATCTCCCATAAAGATCTTCCTTTTTTTTACCTAAAACCTTTCTTTATATCCTGGGGAAAATAAAACATAAAAGGGTGATCTCAAATGCTCAATAAGGGTAAACAAAGGAAATAAAAATGATATCATATCTTTTTGAAAATCATAACCTGCAAAAGAGATCATAATATCTTAACATGGAATAAATCACAGAAGTGAAAATGAGATCCCCATAATCATAACATGAAACTTGAAACTTTGTGGCATGCACACATAATCATGGAAAATCATTTCTTGTTAGTCATGACTCATTGCCAAGACTATCTTAGTGGACAAAGTCCCTTTCTGAACCGAGTCACCCTCGTTCCAGTCCTGTTTCACTGAACCGGTATAACCTACCATTCCAGCCATGTCTATCTCATGAGATATAAAATCTTTACCCAATTCATTGGAGGGAGATATAGGTCCCACCCATCTTATAATGAATCTTTTCTTATGTGTGCCACATAATCATAAACCATACATCATAGCGTAACCCATGTAATAAAAATGGGATTCTTAAACAACATGACATCATAAAACAATTCATATAAGATAAAGGAATTCATATAAATATTTCCATAACAACATAATCAAATCAATGTAATAACAGGGATAAAAACAGAACCCTTTATTATCTTAGATGGAAAATAATTTTGATAAAACAGTTGAACTCCATTCTTGAGGAAAATATCCTTTCTTCTTCAAAAACATTTTTCCTTTCTTAATATGTCATAGGACTTTAAACTAAAAGAAGTTGATTAAAAATAAACTTGAAAACTTGTAAAGGAAGCTTCTTGGAAATAATGTTTAAAAAATCCATTCATGTCGTATAAGTTAAAAAAACATTCTTCGTACTTTTGTCGGAAAAGTCAAAAAGTACCTCGTACGAAAAAAACGACAAAAGATTCCTTTCATATTCTTTACTAAAAACTCACCGAAGGGTAAAATTGGTTTTAAAATATTGTAATTGGATGGAAACAATATTACATATTGAGGTAACATGGATGTGGATGATAAAATACACCCCAGTAAATACTTACGAATAAACAATCTTGGATAAAAATGAGATTGTGATATTTCCCTTACTTTAGGTCCGACTTGCTTTGTAAGTGTCCGAACCTCCTATATAATGATTTAAATCATGTTATTGACTTATTACAGAATCATATTCATTGTTATTATATCATATATGGTCCACTAATGACTTTATATTACCCGTTCTTTTGTAAATTCATGTTAAAGTAGCGTTTTGGGTAAAATCGTCTCATTTGTCGTTCGTGTTTTTAACTTGTAATTATTCATATGATTACTTAGATCATGATTAATTAATTCCAGAATATTAAACATGATTTATATATATATATTCAGAATATACATATATAATAAATCATTAAATGGAAAGAAATACACCATTCATGGAGACGGTAGTCCGTACGTACGCATGAACGCTGTTTTCGTTTCCTTATTGAATTGAATGGAATTAAGTAGATGACATAAATATAAATAATTACAGTATAATTATTAGGTCATATATTTCATTATTACTTATTATATATACTTTATAATCATTCATGAATGGTTAATCATTGAGAATGAATCTCATCGCGTCGTGGAGACGGTAGTCCGTACGTACGCACGAGCGATGATATCGTTCCCATGGTCGTGGAATTGTGTTGAAGTGTATGTATACTATTTCAGTATCAATATCACTTTATATTAATCATATATAGTTACTCATTAAACCATTATACCCATCCAATTAAGGTGGTGGCGTAAAATAGATTACACCACGGCGTGGAGACGGTATTCCGTACGTACGCACGCGCGGTGATTTCCTTTTTCCGTAGGATGGATAGAAGGTTAATTAGAGTTGTTTCATATTTATAATAACATCAGTATGTAAGTAATAATGATGTTATTACATTATCATGAAACAACTAAAGAAGAAGAAGTTGAAGAAGAAAGAAATTGAAAAGATCGGTAATGGATATTACCTCATCTTTGGAATGCCTCTTTGAATCCTCCACTTAGGGAACTAAGATTGGTCTTTGAAGAAGACCAGGACCTCTAGGATTATTCTAGGTGAGTGGAGAGGAGAAAATGGCAGGGTTTGGCCGAGCTTGAGAGCTCAAATTGGTGTGAGGATGAGGGGGAGGAGGTGCCCTTTTATAAGGGAGGAGAGGGGCACCATAGGAATATCTCAAAATATTATTTTATATTAAAGTCAAAATCGGTTTATAATGGTTCCAAAGGGTCTTATTTCGAAGCTAAAGTGGGGATGGGTCGAAATCCTATCATCCAATAGGATTTAGACAAGTTTAGGGTATTATTTTAACCTTATCAATTAGATTTAACTCTAAGTTAAATAATTTAACTTTTACCGTGTCTTTTTGTTTTCTTTCACTATATGGTTAATACACTTACTATAACATCTCAAACGAACCCCAAATTATTTAATATTAATACCTATATACTTATCTAAGTAATTTGGCCGAACCTTAGATTTTTAGGAATAAAATAACAATTAATAATATATTATTTGATTTAAAAACTATTTTGTGTCAATTTTGACACTATTTGATATATGATTTTTGTGAAAGTCATAACAGAATTATATGTTCGAACCAAGTTGATTAAATCAACACTAATATATCATATTAATCAATAAAATTAGTGTAATTCATAAAAAGTCTTAAATTACATTTATTTTGGTATTTATAATATCAATTATGTCAATATTTCATTAATAAAATAATTACTACATCATCTTTGTGTCGTAAATAAATTAAATTATTTTATGTCTAAAAATTACAAATAAAATATCATCATGTAGAAAATCTTTTTATCTTTCTAATTAATATTTACAATAGAATTTATCTTATGTATAACCCTACATTAAAAATGTTTTAGTAAATATAATTTAAGTTTAACTCTTTAAACTCTTCTTTGAATTAAATAATAATAAATGTCCTAATCTAATCCAAGTGGGCCTAAATGGTAATATTTTACACTTAAGGTTGTTTTTGGTCGAGATACACTTGTCCAATAGAATTAGGACATGTGCTAGGGTAATATTAATATCATTCTTACCCTTAATTACCCTATTTACTTTTAACCGTGGTAAATAAAAATAAAAAGTTATTATTCACCAAAAATTATTTTCATCTCATTGAACCACATTTTACTTACTGACATCAACCGTGTCTCTCGGATTTTTGAAATTCCATTCACAGAAGCGGTAAAATTAAGTTTTATGAAGAATTCCAATTTTTAACTACCACTTAGTAGTTTCACTATTCATCAAAAATTAATGTTTTTCAGAACAATGCCAAAATTTCATCCTAAGCTATATTTCGTATTCTGAATTCAAAAATGAAGTCTATTTTACCAAATTCATAACATAGAAGTTTCATTAATTAATTTTAGAATTAAATCCCGCTGTTAAAACAAATAGCGTGTTTTTAAGAAACAATATCTATCAAAAGATTGACACTTGATTATGTCTGGTTTAAATGTGAAATTACATCCAATGACCAACATTGTATTAAATTGTAAAAATATATTCTAAATATACTTTAAAACCACTCAAATTAATAATTTATCACTATTAATTATTTCGATTAAAAAAGTTGTTTTTAATTATAATTTAGTAATTTTCACTATTCATCAGAATATGAAAGTTATCCGAAAAGTACCAAAATTTCACCTTAGGCTAAATTCGATACTCCGAATCCAAAAATGAAGTCCATTTTGAGAGGTAAAATTTATAAAATTTAAAAAGTGGTTATTACTATTCATAACGGCTAGTTTTAATAATATTTTAATAGCATATCGTTGTTTCGTGAAACTCAGTATAGCGTACTACACACGCTATCGATGAAGGTTGTGATTGCGTGTAATGCAAGGAAAGTCAAGGATGTGTGTTGTGCAAGATCCTTTTGGTGTAGCGTACAACACAAGACATTAATAAAATTAAAAATAATATTTTTCATAAAATCTCGGGCTATTACATTTCATACCCTTACTAAGCATGTGGTCTTACCCCTTTTCTTATGTTTTATTTTCCAGGATGTGATGAATATATTATGGATGACTTGCATGGATAACCTAGGAGTTTTGGATGTTTTCAAAGGAAATTTTAAATTGTACATCATTTTAAGTAGTAATTTTGAACTTCAGTATAGATCTGGTCTTCCAAAACTACAAAACTCTTTGAACCTTCAAGATTCGTCTACCTTGTTTATATGAAAATGTAATTAGAAGGGAACGAGCTCTGGGAAAATGGGGTCGAGGTGTTAGTAAAAAAAGTCATGAATTAATTTTGTAACGAAAAATGTAAGGGTTTATTGAAAAATGTTAAAATAATTTCCTCAAATGAAAAATACCATTAAAATATCATTAAAGATGGTATTGTGGAAAATAATCTTTAATCATTCCAAAGTATTCTGAAAAAATTATAATCATGAACATCATAAAGTAAAAATATTAAATGAAAGCACTATATACAAATAAGATAAAATAATTAATGATATAATATATAAAAATGGGCAGCTGATACACCATAAAAAATATGTAAATGGTGAAAATGACATTTATCTCATTGATGTAAAAAGACCATTGAGAATCCCTTATATTGAGTTTCTTTTCTGGTGAATGTCTTTAAACCTCTAGTATAATAAAATTATGTTATTATTATAATTTATTCATAAATTATTCATGTTTTTAATTAATTTTATTTCACTTTTTAGTATTTTTTATACAACTAACTAAACAATTAAGTTTACATTTGGTGTCTTGACCAAATTTGGTTAATTTATGAAAGAAATCATTGGTAGTTAAACTATAATAAACTAGGAAATTATATAATAAATTAATAATAATAATAATTAAATAATTATCATGTTTATACATCAATGAATCATTTAAAATCTATCATTACATATTGTTATGAAAAATGAATCAATGTTCCTATCATGGAGACAGTTGGTCGTACAGACACATGAGTAACATTACCATTTTTCAATGATCCTTCTTGAATGAATGTAAGTATCATTATATCATTCTAGAATGGTCATTATATCATAAATAAAATTTTATTAAATCATATATACTAATATATATAATTATTTTGATGTAAAAGGAATCAGGTTCACATTGAGGAGGTGGTAGTCCACCCAACCACGACTAATATTTTGACTTTTTAGTGCGAGAAATGATTATAATGAAAATGATATATTTATATATATATATATATATATTATAAATACATAAAGTTAATTATGGTCTGAATATCATATATATTTTTTTGTCTCATATGATTAATCATATTCTTCATTTATACATTCCAAGTATCGTGTGAACAAATTAAATTGCTTTGAGGGGGAGGTAGTGCACATTTCCTAAAATGATGTTATCATATAAATGTGAAATTGAAAATTTTAAATTTATGTGTAATAATATGATAAATGAATTATACTGACATAATAAATATCACATATATCATATATAAATATATTGTTCATCATAATGGCCACCCTAAAAGATAGTAATTGAAAAATGAAGAATCATCATTTCGTGAGACTGTATATTTCCTTACACAGAAACTATATGGTTATTACCTATTATATAGAGGAGTGTGTATGTGTAGGTATAAACCTTATATAAAAAGGAATCCTAATATAATGAATATACTATTATTGTTATTAAATAATATAATAATATGATATGAGTGGTTGGATAATTTAAATAAAACTAGAATGAATTTGATAAGACGTTACCTCTTAATTGGGTAACCAATTTTGGTTTGTAACAAATATATTCCTTGGAAGGATTTATACCCAAAATGGTTATTCAAGGAAAAGGGGCTGTTGGAAAACTATATGGGATGATCTTGGCCGATCCTATGTGGTTTGAGATGTTTAAGGAATGTGGAGAAGTGGTGGCATTTTATATAAAATGAAAAGGTCTCACATGGAATTTTTGGACATAACATATGTTTAGACATGTTATTACCTAATAAAGTCCTAAAAACTAACATAAATAAATAATTTAAGGTTTATATCAACTATATATCCATAACATTGGTTTTGGAAAACATTCTTGGTCTTTTGGGCCCCTATGTTAAAGGTTTAGTCCATTATTAAGTTTAATTGAACAGTAACAATTGTAATTAATTATAATTATTTTCAGTAAAATTATGGTCAAAGAAGTGTTGGTATTATAAGAAATTACAAATTATTAGGATTAAAAAATGGAAACCATTTTTCAAAATTCCAATAATAGAAGTGACAAAAATTAATTTAAATTTAATCTCAAAGATGGGAATACAATGCTAGTTTTTATGGTAAAAATATCCTAATGATTGCAATGTTGTAGTAGTCAATTTCCTAGTGAAATTTATTATAAAAACATAAATTGGATTAATTCATAAAAATATTCAATAATTAAAAAAATGATTTAATTTATAATTTATCATTATATATAATCTATATAAAAATGTCATTTTGAACAAAAATTTTGTACTTTTAACTATTCATTAAAAAATTTAATATATTAGAAAATTATAAAAAAATCCACTCTAACATAATAATTATGTTTAACTATCAAAAAATTAGTTTATTTTGATATATTATGTTAATTAAAATGTCATAATTCGTATTAAAAATAGGTCCAATATGAAAAAGTCGGTAAAATAGCCTTCATAAAAATATAGGATTTATTTTGTGAAATAGAGTTTATTATTATATTATGAATATCAAACATAATGGATGAATATAATGAATATTTCAAAAAATATATATAATATATATTTTTTGAAATAATTTTATAATTTTAATTAATTACTTTTATTATGACATAACTCTTTGGGAATAATTTTAATAATAATATTTACTTTTATATCCAATTTGTTCTTATTTTCATTTATCATTACTTGATATCCTATGAAATCATTTTATATTTATATAAACAATAAATTTTCAATAGAGACAAAATAATATTCAAAACCACTAAGATAACATCTATTTTATATTGTATTATATTAAATAATAATATTTTGATTCTACATTGTTATTTGGAGAAACTCGATCTTTTGTATAATGCAAGTTATTGATGAAAGTCACTCTTGCATGCAACACAAGATATTGAGCAAGGACCCTCATGAATGTAACTCAATCCAACACATTGTTATGTTCATAATAATCTATATCCTGTATTTGATATATTTAAAATTTTAAATATATTGTAGAGTTTAGGGATATTATATTCCCTCACGGGCTTGGTGTCACTTGTCATGAACACTATTGAATAAAAAGTTTTACTATAGAATTTAAGGGTGTTATAAAAGACATATTAAGACCTATATTGTTAAATATGGGTGATTTTAATGTTTAGTCTCCCTTGGAATATCATATTTAAATAAATTACAATAACCCTAAATTTATATAACTGAATCCTTTTATAATATTTTGGTCTTACACAACATAAAAATAATAAAGGTGATAATAAACGTAAAATAGAGTTTAGATAATATATTATATTGAATTAGGTAATGTTTTTTTCTAATAAAATATCAAATATTATTATGTGTTATGAATGAAATGATTACGTACATAAATAACTATTAAATAGTTAAAATCCAAATAATATCCAAGGAGTGATGAAATATTGATCTTGGCCTACTACAAGATATGATGGAATTCAATATGTTTCAACAAATTATTGGGTGAATATTTAATAAATTTAATTATTATATAATATAAAACAAGTTAGTAATCTTTTTTAAAAAAATTATAGTATATTAAATAGAATCATCATCTTGGGAATGGAGTTTATGTTCAATCCTTGAGATGGGAAATACATATAAAATAAACCTTGGAAATTGGTGTCAAAACCAATGAATTTTTATAATATATGAAGGAAAGTTATATGTGAAAAAAACATATTCCTTCACGAGTAACTGCCTATTGAAGTTGTTCAATAATTTTTTATGGATTCTTATAATAATCATTTATGAGTTAATATATGTTTTTAATTTAGTTTCTCAAATAAAACCTAATTAACAAAACCTTAGACAGCTCTCATTTATTCAGAATGATTGGGTACATCAATAAGTTATGAGGATTGGGGACTAAATTATATATTCACCTTGATATCTTATTCATATGTGATAATATTCTTTAATTTTACTAAAAGTGTGCATGAGTTCAATGATATTTTATTATATTTCTTCATTGTGAGGAGGGTGATTGAACTAGGAATATGTTGGTCAGGTTTTAGTATTTTATTAATAGAATAAATGTGTAAAATATTAAACTAAAATTAAGAATGTCTATATAAAATTAATTAATTTCTTAAAGTATATTGATTTTTTAAACAAAAAAATAATGTTATAGAAGAGGGTTCGGGATTATATGTGATAAAATTGTCTATGATAATTGAAGGGGTTTAAGAAACTCTATGTATATTACAAAAAATTATTATTAATGTAGAAATAAAAATTTACAATTTTAATGGTATATTTTTTATAAAGTATTCATCAAAATGTTTAAAATAGACAAGTGGTCAAAATCAATGTATGAATTTATAGATATTCTAGTTTTTATTGAAAATATGGAAATTCTCTACTATGAATATTGTGAATACAAATGTATATTTCAACCATATATGAATTTGTAAAAATAGAATGTATCATTATTTCTTTAAAATTATATGATAAATGAATTTACATGTTAAGAATGAATTACTATGGATAAAATGAGATGATTTTTTGATTCACATCATTTATTATTCAACAAAATAAGAAACATATTTCATGAAGATAAAAGGTAATTTTTTCCCTTGGGTAACAGAGTTTATCAAAAATAATATTTAAAATATGAGGGAATTAGTTAACCCCAACATCAGTGGAATATTTTAGATAAATAACTATCAATTTTGGAATATTTAACTAAAATCATTAAATACCTTACGATATATGGTTTTTAATTGTTTAGTTGTTAAATATTCATACTAAAACTAAAGATTTTTTCATTTTATTACACAAAAAAAATTTGAATCTGAACATTATATTCAAGAAATAATATAGTTTTTAAGAGGATATGGTATATTTTTTAAAATTAATGAGTTTAATGGTAATGAAATAAAATAATATTCGTATCCAAATTCAATGTTTATGTTACATTATATCCAAATGGTTTCTATATTATATTGATAATGAAATAAATATAATGAGTTACATTTTATTTGTGTTATTATATTAAATAATATTTTTTGAACAAGTTATTATATATGATTATGATAAACCTAAAAATATTTCGATGTCGGCAAGATAAGTTACTAAAATCATAACTGTAGTTGTCATGGAGTAAATATTTTTGAATACTGTTAAATGAGTTTCACGTTAAGAATATGATTCTCAAAGACACTATTATTGAAACTAGAATTCCTTGTTGATTTTACTGCTTAATTATTTTTGGGGGTGGGTTTTATGAGATGGTCATACCGACATGTGAGATATATTACATCAAGATGTAATGAGTCTCAACATAACCCTATGATTTTGGAAAAAATATAGCCTCTATGGTCATTTGTCATATCAAATATGATTATTTGTGTTATTTTATATGATTTTGTTTTTATGCATAAATTATTTTAAGAAAATAAATGTATCAATTTATTAAAAAGGTTTTATCTATATTATAATTGTTTTACATTTGAGGTATATAGTGAATATTGATGCACGCCGGTCGTGGGGCATGGCAAAACAATATTTTATTTACCTAAGTATAGTATAGCAGTTGATCCTAGGTAGTCTCCCGAAGAGGAGTGCACACAAAACAAGGTTGTCACTTTTTGTTGGTTTTCTTTAAAAGATTGGTTTTAACAAATTTGAATAACTATGAGAGAAACAAACAACTGAAATTGATTGATTTTAACAAATTATAAAGACGGTGATCGGATTTGGTTCGGCTAGACTTAGTGTTGTGCCATCATGGTTTCCAAATTTTATCTCTTCTTCTTCCTTAAACTGGTAAGAGAGATGTGATTAGAATTTCCCATTCTAAAACCGTAGATTGGTCTATCATCCTTCCAATGTGTTTAGGGTTGTAGAAGGTCTCTTGATTAATTAGAGCAATCCCAGACCTTGAATTTTTGTTCCCTAATAAACCATGATTTCGACATACAATCCTACACACGTGTCTGACAACCGTCTAGCAATCACCACCCAACCCTAATCATGTTCCACCGTATACAGATTAGAATTGGGTGGAAGGAGATGTGATCATCGACCAAAGCAATTTATAATTTCAGAAAAAAAACCTTAACATAACCGCATTCAGAATTTAATACTAAATTATGAATTGGAACCGGAAGAAGAAAGAAGAACAAATTTTATTCATTTCAAGCACAAAACTCAAGCACAACACATAGGTCCAACCTCCCCTCTTTCCGATCACTCAAATGAAACTACCCGTCCATGGATGGGGTAAGCGAGATAATTCGAGAGAGGAGAGACATTTTAAAACAAAAGAAATAAAAGAAAAGTATGAGAAGTTCTTCTCCTTGGTGCCCCAGAAGGAATGGTGTGGAGAATGGGATGGATTGAGGGGGAGGAGCTCTCCTCCTTTTATAGGAAGAATTCGACCCCCGAAAGTATGAGGGTTTTCGACCCCATTAATGACCTCTTCACGCGCTCCACCCTTCATGAATGTTGTTCACAATTATCGTGGCCTTCTCGACCCAAAATGTCAGCTCATTTGAAAACCGGATGAAGGAGTTATGAATTTTTCATTCTCGATTTCTGTTTCTGGATGAAGTTTCCAGGATGGTTCCTCCAAATGTATGTCGTTTAATGGACTCCTTAATGACTTCCAAACATCCCTAAATTTCTTATAGAGTCGCCAATAATTGTCCTCAATGTATCCCAGGTGGAAACACATCATTTGGATATGTGTAGGCCGCGTTTGATGTCCGTTACTTTGGGTGGGTCCATGTTGTCCGCCCGGAAAAATTCCCAAATTCAATGAATTTTTAGACCCTTTAGATGGCCGAATCAGCTCCTGGTTCAGAAGACAAAAATGAAGGAAATAAGATAAGGATTATAAAAAAATTTGAATCAGAAAATTTGGAATTTTATTTTTTTCAGAAATGACCGAAATACCCCTGACTTAAAAATCTGTCAAAAATCCAGAAATAGTCGTTTTTCACATTTGGGTTCAAAATAACACTAAAACCTAAAAACATGACAATTACCCATCCAATAACACTTTTGTGGGATTATAGACAATGATATTCAATATAAATTTATTGAAAATATTTCCTCTATCAATTCCCCCACACTTAAACTATGATTGTCCTCAAGCATAAAATCTCAACATGCAATTCAAAGGGCACCAATGTCACCAATATTTAAATTTCAAATGGAATAAAATCAAATGATTATCAATGTCCAATCAAATTTTCTAGTTCCACAAAAAGAACAATTTAATTTCCCATTTTTCAAAGAAATAATCAATTCATGCATTTTACTTTTCCCCTTTGAAAAATAATGAAGCTTCTCCTTTCATTCATTCAAGCTTCTCAATTTATTATTATTAAACATGCCAAATCATGACCTACCTCACTTTTGAATATTTTCTCTCATCACTCATGATACAATTAATAGTGGAGTTATGCTCATATCATGAGAACATGATCCTTACCCATAGGCTTGTAAAGAAACTACTTTCTCCACTTTGTAAAGACAAAACACGCATAAAATCATGAGGACTTGCAATAAAGGTTCAAATGACTCTGTGGCTTAGGGTTGGTGGGTAAATTATTGAAATAATTTAAGGCCAGAAGTAGGAGGTTTGACTTTTAAGTACAATGCATGATTAATCAAGTGAAAACAAAAGATGAACCTCACTAAAATCCCCTTGAAATGTGAATCACAACACCACTCCCCTTTTAATGACATGGGTCATGAGTCAATAAATGATTACAAAGAATGATATCATCCAAGTTCTCCCTGTTTTTTTGTAAAGCTTCAGAAAGGCACAGCTTTGTTTTCTTTTTTTTTTGTAAAGCTCCAGAAAAGCACAGCTTTATTTTCTTTTTTTTATAGAGAATCGGATGAAATGAAAGAAGCATAATGAAATGATGACTCATGCCCAATTTTCTAATAATACATTTCCCAAAATGATGATGCACACATTACACCACCCAAAAATGATACATATCCCAAGGAATGCACACGAAAGGCCCTTCCCCCACACTCAAACTTGAAATAACCATGCAAAAATACTAAAAGTTCAGGTAGGTAAGGAAAAATTGGATTGTAATGTGGATTAAACCTATAAGGCAATTCATGGCATCTAAGGGATTACGAAGGATAAATGTAAAGGTGGGTCTTAGGATAAAATGTGGCTAGCCAAAGAGATGCCTCAATCATTTTAAATGTGGTTTTGTATAGTCATATCATTGAAAAGATCTAATACAAGTTCTAGCAGGTGGCACGTCCTAAGATCACTCAAGAAATATGCTCAAGATAAAATAGGAAATATTTGGTCTAGAAATCCTCTCAGGAATGAGAATATGATATTGGACAATCACTTATGGCAGGATTAATAATAACAAATTAATTAACATGAATTTCATAAATTCAAAGAATGAAAAATGGAAATGAAATTTCATTTACATGAATCAATTAATTCCCTTAAATCATGAGTCCTTATTTCAATATCCTTGCTTCACTTTAATCATCCAATTATCCATTTTAATCATTCAATCTCATTAGCATTGAAATCTAAAACATGGAATCACAAGATTCCTAAGAAACTAATGTCTCCTAGATAAGTTGAGTAAAACATTAATTCAAGTGTGGGTATGCGATTCTTATCACTAAAGCTTAAAACAAGTTTTGGACAAAAAAATTTAAGGAGCTTAAAATTTAAAATTTAATAATGAACTCCCTTTTGAAATAAAGATTCAGTCCCCTTTAACAAATTTTTGGGGCTTCCTTCTGCCATCATGATCCTACAAAAGAAAATTTCAAAATTAAGAACAAGTATCATGTCATTAAAGCTAAAAATTATAAGGAGGAAAGGGATTAATGCTAAACTAATTCTAAGAAATGAAATTGAAATCTAAATTCCTAGAAAGAAATGGATAAGTCTTGGTACGATCCCCCATGTGGGCCCTGAATTTTTACTGCCTCCAGTGGGAAGTACATGCTGTTATCCAAAGTCTGATGGTGGATGTAGCTTATTTGATTTGAACCACCACATGTGGCTTTTCCCAGCGTGTGCTTCATTGTCCTTGTTGAGGAGGACTCCACGTATAGAGTACACTAGATCCACCCCCTTTGCAATGTGGCATAGCTTGCATGGCGGGGGTAGGATGAAGTATGGAACCACCTTCTCTTCAGTTGCTACTTGTGCAACGTCTTCTTCAAAATATAGTGGTTTCTCCAGATATGCTGTTTGAAAAGAATAATCAAAGAGAGATTCAACATTTAAATTTGAAATATTAATTTCAAAATCTTCCCTTTTAAGGTAGGAAGCTTTTAGATTTGGTTCGTCATGCATAGCCACTTGTATCTCTTCATGGACTTCCTCAAGTAGATGATCAATATCTTCAGGGAGCTCCAGCTGTTCCTCAACAGGTGCATATTCTTTTTCATCTTCTTTTAAGGAAATGTAAGGATTGACCAAATCTGAAAATTCAAAATTATAAGGAGTGATGCTCAAATCAGATTGAATGAAATCAGAAAAGGTAGAGTTCATGGAAGGATCATCCCCCTGAGTTGGGTCTGGTTCAATCACTTCTTCAGTTGAAGGTGCCTCTTGGATTTGATTATCAGTGGATGGATGGAGGTAGTCGGACTCCTCCATCTTGACTTCAAATTCCACAAATTGGGTGGTGTCTTCCTTCTGTGGTGAAGGCTCTTCTTGTTTGCAAGTCTTAGGAAGATCAATAAGTTCCTCACATTAATTCCAAAATTCATCAAGTTCTTGTTGATCTCCCACATGTAGCTCAGTAGGGAAGTCATCTTCTTTTTCATAAATCTCGGGTAGAATTTGTTGAGTGATGATGAATGAGTCTTCAGGTACCTCAACATTTACCTCTTCTAGTTCTTCAATGATGACTAGTGAAATTTCTTCCACCATTATCTTAGGTTCTTGCTCCGGCTCAGGGTCGGGTTGCTCCATCATTGCAAGAACATAGTCCAATGCCCATTCCATTTTGCTACCCAAATCATCCAAATTATTACTAATCCTTTCAACCCGATCATTGAGATCACGATAATAAATTTCTGGTTCTTGATATTGCACCTGTGAGTAATCTTCCCATGCATAAAGAGTTGAATTTGAATACATCATGGAAAAAAGAATTTAAAAAAATATATTTTTAACTTTGGAAATGTCAAATATTTACAAATAGGATGTGGCACTTCCTCCCCAGCAACGACTCCATGTTTGAAGCACGCCTGTCGTAGGACGTGGAAAAACAATATTTTATTTACCTATGTATAGTATAGCAGTTGATCCTAGGTAGTCTCCCGAAGAGGAGTGCACACAAAACAAGTTTGTCACTTTTTGTTGGTTTTCTTTAAAAGATTGGTTTGAACAAATTTGAATGACTATGAGAGAAAAAAACAACTTAAATTGATTGATTTTAACAAATTATAAAGATGGTGATCGGATTTGGTTTGGCTAGACTTAGTGTTGTGCCATCATGGTTTCCAAATTTTATCTCTTCTTCTTCCTTAAACTGGTAAGAGAGATGTGATTAGAATTTCCCTTTCTAAAACCTTAGATTGGTCTATCCTCATTCAAATGTGTTTAGGGTTGTAGAAGGTCTCTTTATTAATTAGAGCAATCCTAGACCTAGAATTTTTGTTCCCTAATAAACCAAGATTTCGACATACAATCCTACACACGTGCTTGACAACTGTCGAGAAATCACCACCCAACCCTAATCATGTTCCACGTATACAGATTTGAATTGGGTGGAGGGAGATGTGATCATCGACCAAAGCAATTTATAATTTCAGAATAAAAAAACCTTAACACAACCGCATTAGGAATTTAATACTGAATTATGAATTGGAACCGGAAGAAGAAAGAAGAACAAATTTTATTCATTTCAAGCACAAAACTCAAGCACAACACATAGGTCCAGCCTCCCCTCTTTCCGATCACTCAAATGAAACTACCCCTCCCTGGATGTGGTAAGCAAGATAATTCGATAGAGGAGAGACATTTTAAAACAAAAGAAATAAAAGAAAAATATGAGAAGTTCTTCTCCTTGGTGCCCCAGAAGGAATAGGGTGGAGAATGGGATGGATTGAGGGGGAGGAGCTCACCTCCTTTTCTAGGCAGAATTCGACCCCCGAAAGTATGAGCGTTTTCGACCCCATTAATGACCTCTTCACACGTCCTACCCTACATGAATGTTGTGAAAAATTATCTTGGCCGTCTCTCCCCAAAATTTCAGCTCATTTGAAAAACGGATGAAGGAGTTATGATTTTTTCATTCTCGATTTCGGTTTCTGGATGAAGTTTCCAGGATGGTTCCTCCAAATTTATGTCGTTTAATGGACTCCTTAATGACTTCAAAACTTCCCTAAATTTCTTGTAGAGTCTCCACTATCTGTCCTCGAGGTATCCCAGGTGGAAACACATCATTTGTATATGTGTAGACCGCGTTTGATATCCGTTACTTTGGGTGGGTCCATGCTGTCCGCCCGGAACAATTCTCAACTTCAATGAATTTTAGGAACCTTTAGATGGCCGAATCAGCTCCTGGTTCAGAAGAAAAAAATGCAGGAAATAAAATAATGATTATAAAAAAATTTGAATCAGAAAATTTGGAATTTTATTTTTTCCGAAATGAACGAAATTCCCCGGACATAAAAATCTGTCAAAAATCCAGAAATAGTCATTTTTCACATTTGGGTTCAAAATAACACTAAAACCTAAAAACATGACAATTACCCATCCAATAACACTTTTTTGGGATTATAGACAATGATATTAAATATAAATTAATTGAAAATATTTGCTCTTTCAAATATATTACAAAGAAATTAGTTTATCAATTTATAAATTTTAGTTATTTGAAACTCATGAACTTTAACAAGTATCTTAGGTTGTAAATAAATTTTATGGTTATGATGGGTGGGAATTTCATATATATATATCAAATATTCTCACAAGACACTATATGATCTTTCAATTCTTGATAAAGAAAAATTATAAGACATGGCTTTTTGTACACTATATATTTGGTGTAATATGGGTTTAACATTCTTATTTGGATTTCCCGATTACATAATATAATATAAGTTACCTAGAACTAATACCATTATTCATTTATAATATTTTTAGTCTAGCCTCATGGATTAGATAATATGTGGGTGGTCCAGTATATTATTGATCATATCATCAGTTTTGATTACTTAAGATGGGATTTATCCTCTTGTTTGAATAATATGGCATATGGACAATCAATTTAGATTGAAAGAAGGAGTATATAGTGATATAGGGATAAGATTCATGTGATTTTGTTATATACTCTACGAATAGAATTTTATGTTCTCATTCATAAAATATGATGGGTTTATTAAACTGATTAATTTATACATGGATAATCTAGAATGTATGAGTAGCAGTACATGACCTGAAAACATTATATTCCACAGTTTCATGTTTTATTTGAAAAATAGAAACAATGAAATAGGTATTCAGATATATGATATAGATAGTATAAATAGGTTTCATGAACTAACCCATATAACCTGATAAAATGGAACTAGAATCAGAACATACATGGCCCGAAGGGTTGTATCGATCCCCAAAAGCAAGTGACTTGTGCCTAAGAATATAAAATGATTATGAGGGAATTGCTACAATACATGGTTAAAAACATTACAATGGATAAAAACCAATAAATACCTATTTGTATAATAAAGTCATGACGATTAAAGGAACAAAAAACATATTGGTATACATAGATATCCCAAAACTAAAAGATGGCATATTCACAAGTTGTCCTCATTATTTTTGGATCACATAATATGATTTTTAACAACAACTCTTAAGGTCCAACTATCTAGAATACCAATCAAATAAATCTAGTTCTTTATGTTTTCTGGGTCAAGGAAAAATAAATTCAATAAGCACGTGAATTCAAAAGTAGGGTGTGATAAACACCAGCCCAAAAAGATCCTCCCACGAATTCCATAATTTTTCCACATCAAATAATTGAAATATGCTCTATGTTTTTAAAATAAATGGAATATTAATCTTTTAAATATTCATAATAAATCACAATTTTCAAATTATTTCTTAATAATGGATAATGTAAATAAATTAGGTATTTCTTTCAAAACTAGAATGAATAAATTATTTCATAGTCATTTTTTATATAATAATTTAATGTCAATCATGGAACCCCAGTTATGAGTCCCATGGGTAGTTAGACGAAGGATTATGTTTCAACACATTCTTAGTAAAATATATATCATGATGTATATGTATCCTTATATACCAATCCATGGGGGAATAAAATCATTCTTAATGAATTAATTCATTTTCCTAATAAATTATATCAACAAAATTCATCATCAATCTATTCCATGGAAAAGATATTACATTCTTAGATTGCATATCCTGGGACACTTACCTTTGTACTTGGGTTGTCATGTGCTTTAAATAAATTAATCAAGAGGAAAATCATTAATCTCAAATTAGTTTCATCAATTTCCATTTATGAATGCCCAAATCATATTTCAATATTTAATTTCATTTCAAAAACCAATCATAAATAATTTTCCCCAAAACACATGACTTTATAAAAAATCACTTCATTTCATGTATACAAAATATTTAATTCCTTCATTACACAAGAATCATCAGAAATTAAATTCATTAAATCTTTATAATTATTTAATATAATATTTTAGAAAATACAATTTTATTTGAAAATCCATAGGAATTGATTTTCAACATAGAAAATTCCATTTTGGAGCATTATTCATGGACCTCAAATCATACATTAAAAATAAATAATAAATTTATTTCAAATCTAGAATGAATAATTATTTCAACATATATATGATACATTAGGAATCCAACTACCTCTATCATGTTATTATCAAAACCCAAATAAGGAAATCAAAACCAGTGAAAAAGTAGGATCCAAAATGATTCCCATCAAAAGTTCAAGGAAATATAGCATTTATTTCTCTTAGAATGGTCTCCTAGTAGGAAACAACAAGAATATAGAGAAGACTAAATAATCACATTTTGTACTAGAATAATCACTGAAGACCACCTTCCTAGGAAAAATCAATATGAATTCCATCCAATGTTAATATAAATATCATTTTAGTAGAGGGAAAATTTTTAAAAGATGAATTAAGAATATAAATTATAGTTTCACTGGGTTGTAATAACATAATCAGAAGAAAATATTCATTTGGATATTTAAAAAAATGAAAACACCCATCACCACAACAATGTCCTTCCCACCACGACATGGTTTCCTCACTGAGAAGGTTGATCTCAGGGACTGGCCATAACATGGTGAGAAAATATTCTTGGTTTTGCTTCATGTTTATTATAGTGAGTCAATTAGGCCATAGCACATAGGGAGAACACAACTAGGAAGATCCCCAAACCACGCACTACACTATAAAAAGTTATTTTGATGTTTTTTACTTGGGGATCAATGGGAATACATGACATCCAGCATATATATAGTGATGTACATTTAAAAAAATACTTAAAACCAATTTTTATCCATGATATACCAAGAAATATTCAAAATATAGAAATTACCAACATAAGGATCAAATTAAAACATGTTGAACTAATCAACATATATAAATGGAAAATAAGGGATGTCATAATCCTCACCGCTATAAACACATTCGACTCCCAATAAGAATCAACCAGAAGGCTGGTTAATAAAGAGAAGATGTTACTTTTCTTTCATCAAATATTCACTCTCCCATGTATCATGAACATACAATATTTTTTTTAAAGGTTGGGGCCGAAGCCTCCTTTATTATTAAAGAAAAGAAAAGACCCATTTAATAGGGTTGAGGGAGACCCATTACATAGCTGGAAGTCCCAGTGGGAATTTAGCCCATTACATGACCCGTAGACCCATTTTTTTGCCCAAATCCCATTCTGTGAATAGTACTGCTATAGTACCCATGCTGCAACAGTACTGCACAGTACCCACCACTGCTAGAGTACTATGTCGCCGCTGCTACAATACGCTACAGTACCAGCACCCAATTGGTTTTGGACCCCCATTTTTTATGTAGATTTAAGGGGTTCTTACCACTAAGCCAAACCCCAACTATACATGAACATACAATATGTGTTTTCACATAATCCAAACCAAAGGTGTTAAATTCCCATGAATAAACTTTTCTTGATAGTCAAAAATATGAATAGGATTTTATTTCATTGTAATAATAGGTTTCACATCATGGTCCTCCATACTCAAGACATGAGATCGATAGGATATTTTTTGAGATATGACATGTTAATCCTATTATGGATCAATGTGATATGATATTGAAAGGGGAAATGGTACACCAACTTCTAAAAATACACAGAAACCTCAAACAATACCATGTATCTTGATAAATACAACAATTATCTTCCAAGGCATCAAAAACACTATCAAAGTGAGACTATCAAGAACACAAGGTTACCAATCAACAACTTTAAAGTACATTGATCATGACCCACACATGGTTTATATAGATTATATTCCCCAACCCCTAACGAATCATTAGAACCTTCCCCATCATCACTTGGACAATGATATATCACACCAATTAAGCTTCACGAACCTCTGACCAATAATGTAGTGATTTGTAAGGATGAACATATAAGGTCACAACGGATTCCATTTTAACAGTGTACCAGAACATATTATTATATTCAATCTCAACAGACTATAAATAGTGTCCTGATCCAATCAATCGGGGCCCTCCTAGATAGAATCAAGCACAGTGTGACAAACTAAGATCAAATCTAACATGATTGGAGATGGAGAAAATAATCAAGAATTTATGTAATGAAATGGGAGGCTTTATATTAATGTGTTGGTACTCACACAAACAACCATCATAATGAAAAAATTGAAGATGAATAATTAACAAATATCACCTCTACAGATTAACCACGCATTATATAACCTCTAGTTAATATTTATGAGTACAAAAATATAAAACCAATGTATAAAGGTTAAAGTTGATTCCTAATATAAAATAATGTCCAGATTTAGAAATAGATGGGATAATGGGGAACTGAAGTGATCCTAACTCATGATCCATATGACTGGATATTGAATTTTGTCAATGTAAGCAAGTACCACTATTCACTACCGAATTCACAATTGATTAACCTATCATCATCAAAGAGAAAATATAATTAGGAAAACTCCATATAGGTGTTAGTATATACATACCATATAGGACTCCGCAGAAAACTAAAAGGATATTATAGAAAGATAAAAAATTAGTACTCTCAACCAATAAGAAAAGTTAAATTAAAACCCAAAATATATGCACATAAAGAAACCATAATAAGGGTGATTTTGGAAAACCATCTCTATAACCAAATATAAAATCATCTGTCTTCTAACATCTATAGTGTTCTATCTCTAATTTCCAATATGACATTGTAATTATAGTGTATAGACCCTCTTCTCATTAATATTCTCCACAATTTTCGAAGTAATAACTCCAATTGAGGAACCACTCCACATTGAAGCATGAATGACGTGGAGTACCACTTAGTAGATAGAGGACCCACGCCTTGATGTATTATAGGGTGTACAAGATCCACACCATGGTTTGAAATGGGAGTTTTTAATTATAAAAACTCTTTGATAACTCATCATATTCACTAATAGTAGAAAAAATCACTTGAATTATCCTCAAACTATTATCACTAATTTTAATATATCCAATGAAAAAATGAAGGTCAACATCGAATTATATTTTTTATAATAATTATGATATGATAATAATGTTCATAATTCTGGGTCCAAAATAAAAATAATTCATGGTGGAAGTTCCTGAGGAAGATACACTGTGTGTACCATGGGTCACACGCCATATGACCTATCACAGACACCTATCTGCTAATGGTGGGACACAAAGTTTCCTAGCCACTCTTATCCCACGATTTCCTTTTCACCCCCTTCCCATTCACTTCAACTTGTGGCCTATATACTAGCCATGTATGGGTACCCAAGTCATGTCATAGTTCAAATGCATGCCCACCTTCTTAATTTGGGTCTATGTTCCTAGACATGTCAATGCCATTTTACGCTTAAGTAACATGAAAATACATTGAAAGTATTCCACATTGTTTTTATAGTCCATACATGGAATGTGATACTTATCCTTAATGAAAACCCATGTTGCCACATCCATGTAACCATTTTCTTCAAAAATCGTTCCATAGAGTGTATATCAAGGTACGACCATGCCCAATCCATTACTAGTATCTAGATCATGCCACCCAAACCATTTTCATGTTATCCTATCACAATGTGCCTCTACCATCGATGATGCATGAAGAACATGCCTATAATCCATGTCACCATCTCCTAAAACTCACACTACTCCATGATCAAACAACAAAATAATAATCCTTGCATCATTCTTGCATATTCGATGGATTTGGGTGTTCGAACACACTCTAATCCAAGGTTCAGTAATGAAGAACACAATGAATGGTGGGATAAATTCAGCACAACTCATTTAATCCGTCATTATAAGATGAAATCCTTCAGATATATTATTCAATTGCAGTATCCATGGGTGAATAAATTGTGAAAGAGGAAATAAATGGACCAAGAAGTAAAATAATGTATAAGTGCTCACATGAAGGATATAAATCATAAAAAATAACAAAGAATATATATAAGTCCAATCTCCTCAAATCAAATAGAGAAGAAATATATAAAATATTGTTCCCTATAAAGATATTAGATTAGTAATTGGTGAATAACACACGATATAGTCATGGAAAATAAAATACACTATATTTCCCATCATTACCACAGTTAACCATCATCTGTTCATCATCATTATTTGACCTCAAACATCAAACAAATAAAACATCCACCTCTTAATTATTCTCTAGATATTATATAGCTAATCATAAAGATTTTCTATAAAAAATTTATATAGGGGGTTGCTGGTTTGGGTAATTAAAAAAAGAAATTAAATTTATTTATTTATTTACTTAGAGTAAAAACTAATGGATGTCTTCTATAGAATTCTCAATGTAAAGAAAATTTTGGTTTCACCAATGGTAAACCCTATGATATTGAAACAAATGTAGTCTTTTATTTTCCATAATATGTCCCAAAAATTCCGGAAACAATTAATTTTATAATATGTGTTTATATGACATAATATATTTAACATATGTAGTATTTCATTAAAAAGCCACTTAGGGCACTAGAATCTTTTGCTAAATCAGTTCCTTTCTAGGAAAATATTCCATAAAATATCAAAAAATGTCTTCAACGGACAAAATATTCATTACATTCTCCCATACATTGTAGATTTCCACCATGAAAAGAATAGGCTATACAAAAGGAAGAGGGTACTGATCCTGAATATGGACCCCATTATCGTAGGAGCTCACCAACATTGTCCCATTCTTCAAAAGAACACAAACCAATGGGATGGTATATCCATGTATGGTCATTTCCTACTGATCATTGATCACCACTAGGTACTTCATGAAGGTGGATAAATTTTTGAGTTCCAAATCACCGCAGTCAATAACATGGGTTTGGTTATTCAAATATCTTCACAATTGTGACACAAGGAATATGTCATGCACTCAATCAAATTAAGGGGTCATGACCAAGCTATAAGAATTATCTCCAAACCTATGTAAATTCTCAAATGGCCTGATGAACATCGAGGATGGAATGATTTTCTATCTGAACCACTACAATAATCTTCTTGGGGAGAATTTTAGGAAAATTTAGTATCCATGCATGAACTCCAAAAGCCTACAATTTTGATTTACCTATGATTTCTGTATGATTTGGGATATCAACATTTTCTCACGGATAAAATATAACTTTTTTGTCATGAAATGCATAATATATGGCCCAACTTTATATGTCTTACTATTCACAGTGCACCATAAGGGTGACCTATAGGATATCATATACAAATCATAAAAAAGATCCATGCTAATATTATAGTGACATATATTATTATAAGAATACTACACCAATGAAAGGTGATCCACCCATATCAGACTAAAAACCATTAAGAAATCTCTATAAATTTAATCTAACACATGGATAGTCTTCACAAATTTCCCATAGATATGGGAGTAATGTTATATATTCGTACTCAACATAGTCCCATTGGACTCTAAAATGATTCTCCACAATCTTGATTTGATCCAATAATCATGATCAGATACAATCTTTGAGGATTTCCCATGAGGATGAATGATCTCCCTCACATACAATTATTTGACAACCTCAATCAAACATTTATCCCTATTTAAAAAATGGTAACCAACATGGTATATGAATCAAAAATCCAATAGATATCATCAATTACTATAACTGTATACAAAACCCCTATCAACATCCATAAATATAACATCACACTTCCACTATTCATCCACAAGAGGCTCTATCAACCCTACAAAAACCCGATGTCATGTGTTTACCTGCTAATATATGAGACCGTGAGAGATGAACATGGAAACACTTTTCCTCATTCCATCCCCCCAAAATGACCATTTAATAACCCTATAAATATTTCCCATAACTATATGTACATAAATATTGGTTGTGTGAAAATCACTCACCACCTCATCTAACAATATCACTGGAACAACAGACCATACCAAGAAAAGAATAAAATTATCTACTATTTTAAAAATCATTTTTTTAATCTCTTGAGGATGTATGGTCATATTGAACATCATATTAAATGTCCCCAACTTATCCTCTCCCACTTTTTGAAGTAGTAGACAAGTCACAACCATGAACTAAAGAGAAATCTCACCCCACTCTTTCACTAGGATCGACTGCAACAAAGCTAACTTCATGGAAACCTTCTGTAATAGGTGAGAACTCGTCTTCCAGATCATGCGATTTCTCACCACGTTTTCCTTCATTGGATTATAGACCATCATAAAGTTATATCCCGACAGTAATTCTAACCAACACCTATTTTTAGGTCAATATATCTTTATGTAAAGACATGCTTAAAAATATGAAGGTATGAGTAAACAAAAAATGCATTCACAGAAGACAATGCATCCACATCTTTATTACAAAGACAACCACTTATTCCTCTATTTTGTGATTCAAATAGTTCTTCCCATTGGGAATCAACATCATTAACCCATAACTAATCACTACCTACCTCTTAATCAACTCTCATCAGAGCCCAACTCCATAGGAATCATAAAAGACTACATACTCAATTCCCTCCTCTGATATCCATAACACCAGAGCATCGGTAATATAGTACCTCATCTCCATGAAGGCTCTCTTCCATTATTCTACATAGTTAAACAATTTCCATTTATAAATAAGGAAGTAAAATGATTTTCTAACCAATATATGTCTTCCATGGACCTCGTGTATTACCCCACTAAGCCAAGAATATCCTATAGCAATATCCTCATTTATATTGGTTACGAACAAATAACTACATCAATAATCACCATGTTGATAGCTAAATAATCATTGGGACGACATTCCCTAGAAAGAGATCCTTGTAGGTCAAAACTAGAAGTTATGTATCATACCATAAAGCTAGTGTCACCTGAGTAATTATAGGACCATTCGTTAATGTTATGCATGCTCCTCTTTTTATATAGAGTAAATGAGAATGTATTTAATGAATAAAACTAAAAATAAATCCATGTAAAACTCTAATATCAAGTTAAAATAATATATGTACACAAAATGTGGATTTTTGATAGAAAATGGCATCACTAGGGACTCATAATATCTAGAGTGACACTACAATATCATCTTTAGATCATAAAACCCATAGAACCTCAACTAATGCAAGAAAGACATGAGATTAATCTTCTAGAACCAACCCAAACCTCTCAACTAGTCAATGTGGATATTTATAATAAAAGGGGAAATTTTCTTGTGTCATTAACTATTTTAGGTGAATGTAATATATAAAATCATAATTATACAATTACTAAATTTGAAGAAAAAAATTATTGACACACAAGGAGACACCGTTGGTCTGATAAAATCAGTATCTTGATGTTCCCCTTACTACGGCCTCCGCTCTTATTTCACTATGTGGTCCAAATGATATGGAAAAAAATATTTTGTTGATGTATTGGGTTGAATATTGATGAAAAATTCCACCTTCCAACTAGGAGGTAGTCCCAATACATCATTGAAAAAGGCAACCAAATAATCCTCCACTACTATCAGTGTCAAGATTTATGAAGAACCCACTTATGTAATATTAATATCATTAAAAAATGGTTACTGGGAAATTATATTTTCCGCATCATCCCCACAAGTTTTCTGATGAGATCCATCTCACTCATAAATGTGAATCTCATCGCATTTGTCTAATAGATTCTAACTCTCCTATGATGACTGTTTATTTTGGAGAAAACTGTGGAAAACTATTCCATCAGAAAGATAACATCACAATGTTACGTCATGATGACTAAGAGGTACCATGTTAAATTCTCTGTATTGAGTTCCAACATATACTACCATCAGATTTAAAATATCTAAGAATCGCTACCTATAGTATCCTCTAACAGTAGCTAGAGGAGAAAATTATCAAATATTATCTTCAAATATCATATAAAGAGATACATATATATAATAATGACTTTATATTTTTAAAACATGTATGGTTGAAAGATAAAAATATAAAAATATAATATCGCGAATAATCTATTATGTTGGCTTGTTATACCCCTCCAAAGTAAGCAATCTCCTACAACCCTGATTTTATGCACACTGAGCATATCATGGGTCACTAAGTAGAGGTGGTGTGAGTACCGCATAACATCATAATAAACCTATATATACACCATATAAAGCCTAAACTACTACTTTTATAACACCATTACCTAGTGGATACCATAAACATTCATGGGAGATCATTGATCATGATGATATCTGTGTTTTGGTGGTCCATCGATTCCATACCTCTTCAACTCAACCCAATTGGATGGGACATCAAGAGCCATGTGATATCACTTGGAAAAAGGATTGAATCAACCCCTATGCAATATCTATAGATCCTTTAAGTAGATATTACACCATAGGTCCACCTGTGAAGGTATGTGAATTGGTATTCCTCATCCATTGAAACCGTAACAAATGTTGAATTCTAGCTTCTAAAAATAATTCTACCCCATGATAACAACTTCTAGCCCTATAATCCAAACATCAACCTTCTATTAATGTATCTATCACAAGGTCCCATATGAACATACCATCATATGTAGGAATTCATAGAAGTATTATGTTGGCACTCATATATCTTCAGAGGCCCTAATCAAGCTTTTTATCTAAAAAGAATCCATCTCACATAATATCAAGAGAGTAACATGTGATGTTGGTGAACCAATTGGCTTACTCAAAAACTATCATATCATCCTACTGAAATATGAGATACCTCTTAATATCTTTATATGACATGAAATAATGGTAATTCAAATTATCCAATAGACATTGGAAGTCTTTATATGATAAAATTGTTTCATCATGGTTTTTCATGATCATTCACCACTAACGCCCTACTACCCCTCCATATGTATGACTATGTTGTAATGATCTGATTGGTTTGAGTTTAAGCATGTATGGAAACACAAATATCTAAATCAAACCAATCGTTTACCACATATTCCATTATTTCATCATTAAAACAAAATAAAATATATTTATGGAACTCACATAATTCATTATTCTTATAAACAATATCGTCCATAGAAGAAGGAAATATCTGCTACATGATTGGTGGTGGAACCACTCTAAACCCACAAATAGGGAAAAACTCATGAGAAGGCCCCTGAATTTAGTCATCATCAGTCAACAGATCATCGTCATGACCTTGTATTAAAATCCAAGATAATATTCATTTTGGAGGATTCATGAATAATGTCAAGTTGAACCATAGGTACATGATAATATGTGAGGATCTATATCCAGAAGGGAAGTCGATGGAATCAATCTTATTCGATGCATGTATCATTTTTTCCCAAAAACCAAGGTCTTGGTATGCCATATTGAGAAGAAGGTAGTTAGAATCCTAGAGAATTTATATTTCATAAACCACACCAACAATGGATTACTTAGATTAAAATCCACACTGAATATAATTTTAATTCATTTCACTATATTGTAATCCAATCCCCACCAAGGTTCTAACTCCAAAAATGAAACGAGGATAAGCATACTATTATAAAACTTCATCAAATTCCAACTCACCGGGGTACATCTATCTGGTGAAAAGTAATGTGTGACACCACTATCCCACCTCCAATAGGATCGGGGCTGGTGACAAGCACCATGAAAGAAAAAACTAAAATAGGATTAATGATCCTAATGTACATTTTTACACACACAACAATCTATAAGGAAATTGTAGATGAATAATTAAATAAAGAAACAACTAGAGTACAACCATGCATAAAATAACCTGGAGAGAATACCTTATAGAAAAAAAAATACAAAACAAATTCAAAAATGGTAAAAATATAGACCCAAACATATATGAATTCTTAACTTAAAAATAACTTTTTATATGTAAAAGGGAAGTTAGACTAACTCCTAATCTCTATGTCTGACAACCAAATACATTCAATTCACCCAATTAATGATATGATACACCAAAGTCACTGTCAATATTCTTTTCAAATATACAATACCCAAAATGTGCGGGGGAACACTATTTAGGTGTTTTTAATATACATACCTAATTGGACTCTACAATAATCAAAAAAGTGATCCATAGAAGGTCTCTATAGTAGTCAGGTCAACCCACAGTAAGACTGAAATGATAACCGAACATATATGCACATGAAGAAACAAAACACTGATAGAAATGGGATAACCATCATGATAAATTAACTAATAATGACGAATAACTGCATATTTAAAGATCTATAAATGATTCATTTCTTCGTGTGAAATGACAAAATAATCTGATTATAGATGTCGGCTCCACTCTATAGATCTCTATATCTGAGGGAGCACTAACTCCTTTGAATGAACCATTTACCACTAGAGATACAAGATGTGGGAATACAACTCCATTGATAGAGGAACCACACCATTCTATATTATATAGTACTACCAAAATTACAGATTTAATTAATAATTTTTACCTACACCCTAGTTTTATTAGGGTAGTTTCCAATCCTTGCACCACTATGATAACCAATCCAAATCACTACCAATGATCGAACATCACTGAAATATGTTTCACTACCAAATCACCATATCTGATATATTCAATTCTCAAAATAAGTCCAATATATTTTTCGAAATGGAATTATATTATTGAGAGAATAATCACTGGCCAATATCCATGTCTAAAATAAGGACATGGTAGGTGTTATTTGAGAAGGTTTACTGTGTGTACCTAGGGTCACATAGCGTGTGACCTATCCATGAAACTCGACTATGTCATCACTAGTAGAAGTCTTTCCTGACCATGTGGGACTAAAATGTGTGTCTTGGATAACTATGTACCACCCATAATCTCCTATCCCATTCATGAAATATTATACCTATCCCTGTTTACACTAGATGTATCCGAGTACATTTTTTTGTGTATTAGTACATTTTTGATCCAATATATTTTGGATTTTCTAGTGTGTCTCGTATTTTCCATTCCCATGTACCCCTAGGGTATACACCATGATACCATCATGATTTCACATGGAATGTGTTGTCCATAATATGAATGTGATACGTTTCTTCACAAGAACCCTTAGCTTCTACAATCATGGGGCTATATGACATGTGTTTCTAGACTACCTGTCACGTATTTCAGGATTTTCCAAAATCCAAATAATAATTAACAAATATCACCCCTATTTATTTACACCATATTGTCTGCCTTAAATCACATAGAGGAGATAATATCTAGGTAATGATAACCCTAATCAATCACAAGTCGCCGGATTCCATCCACCACATCCTTATACAGGTCATCTCAGTATACTATGCCTCTATCATGGATGATGTATGAAGAGAAAAAAGATTTAATACATGTCTTTATCAAATTAAAACCACATTTAACAATGATACAATCTAAAAACATTTATATTCGTGTCAAGAATTCATCTTTCATCAATCTCGGCAATCACTCACACTTGAATCCAACCCAATAATGTCGAACCATGACCCTAGGGACCAACAGTGTATAACACGATAAAAGATGGGAGAAATGCATAATGAAGGAGTGAATCCATAATTTTTTTATTTGATCAATTCCATGGAATAAATAATTATGGTATTCATGGGCCATCCCAATGTTCAACATGGAATGACCTAATAACGAATACTAAAAATAATGAATGGCTCATACGAATGATCTATATCACAATGAATAATAATATAGATATAAAATTACATTCATAAGATAAAAATAAGGTGGAAATAAATATAATAAAATTACTAACCTCAATATTGGATTTATCATTGAATAAGAACACATTATCTAGAAATAGTGATGAAGATCCACATTGTTCTCTAACCATATAATAGTTACCATTGATCTAATCATCATCATTCTTCGACACTGATCATCATAAAAATAATTCATACTCCTCCAATATAATGTCATAGGGTTATGTTAATAAACATAAATATATTCTATAACCAAACATTTATAAATAAATTCTTAGTTATAGGTCATAAAATAAATATATTGACATAAATTATTCATTTAATTAATGTATCGATCAATGACTTTCTTCCAAGTAATAGTTATAAATGATAATCTTTATGTCATGACTAGGGTAAAACACTAATTATAGAAATAACAATGATCTTAGATTTGTGATTTATGTCCCAAATGAATGGATTTTTTATATAATAATATACATCAGCATGATTTAATATAATTATTATTTTAAATATATCAATACTGATCCCCTCTAGGGCCCAAAATATTGAACTGAATCAATGCTTGGATTCAAAGATACTCTATTGAATATTATAATTTTTAATGATAAAAAATATTCATTACTAATGAAAATACCTTGAAACTCTACATTTTGGAACACAATCATCAATAATTACCTCATGGAAATTTATACCCCATTTCTTCTTAGAATTCATCTAAGGGTTGTATATCATTATCAATATTACCTATGATCCCATAACCTATCAGAGGAGTCTCCATAAAAATAATTTATACTGGGTATCCCTATTATAAAAAATGGATAATTTAACCCCATTTAATTAGGAAATATCCAACACATGCAAGTTTACATAATCCACAACATTTTTGGTATCAAAAATAGAAAAATCTTTGATATGATTTGGTTAATCGGTAAATCACCACCAAAATCATATTATTTCCTCAAGGAGTCTATGGAAACCCAAAAAAATTCTCAAATGATATTTTATAATAAATAAAATTTATCATAGGAATGGGTTGATAAAAATAGAATGTAGTCTAGTGCTTGACCTAGATATATGGACAAATATTACAATATGAAACAAACTCATCATTGTACCATTTTACACCTGACCATCAGAATTGATGCCTCATATCATAAAACATCATTGTAATGACTAATTTCACCATCCACTAGGGTTTATGAAAACACACTATCACAACCTTTATCATTGGTGATAGAATGTAAAACATTTCATGAATCAAAGAAACCCCTTCTTAAATAACTATTAAATAGTAATAATATAAATAATATCCAAGGTGTGATGAAATATTGATCTTGGTCTACTACTAGATATGATTG
Organism: Viscum album; assembly: GCA_963277665.1. Taxonomy (NCBI): domain Eukaryota; kingdom Viridiplantae; phylum Streptophyta; class Magnoliopsida; order Santalales; family Viscaceae; genus Viscum; species Viscum album. The sequence goes on along the minus strand of OY728151.1, from coordinate 280,478,169 downwards.
AATTCAAGATGTTTCAACATATTATTGGGTGAATATTTAATAAATTTAATTATTATATAATATAAAACAAGTTAGACATCTTATTAACAAAATTTATAGTATATAAAATAGAATCATCATCATGGGACATGAGTTTAAGTTCAATCCTTGAGATGGAAAATCCTTATTAAAGAAACCATTGTTACTAGTGTCAAAACCTATGAATTTTTATAATATATGAAGGAAAATTATATGTGAAAAAATATATTCCTTTATGAGTAACTAACTATTGAAATTGTTCAATAATTTTTTATGGATTCTTATAATAATCATTTATGAATTAACATATGTGTTTAATTTAGTTTCTTAAACAAAACCTAATTAACAAAACATTTGACTAAACTCATTTATTCGGTATGATTAGGCACATCAATAAGTTATGAAGATTGGGGAGTAAATTTTGTATTCCCCTTGATATCTTATTCATATGTGATAATATTCCTTAATTTTACAAAAGTGTTCCTGATCTCAATAATATTTTATCATATTTCTTTATTGTGGTGAGGATCATTGAACTAGGAATATGTTGGTTAGGTTTTAGTATTGTATTAATAGAATAAATGGGTAAAATATTAAATAGAAATTAGCAATGTCTTTTTAAAATTAATTAATTTCTTAGAGTATATTGAATTTTTTTTGAACCTAAAAATAATGTTATGGAAGAGGGGTCAGGATTATATATGATAGAATTTTCTATGATAATTTAATGTGTTTACGAAACTCTATGTATATTACAAAAAAATTATTATTAATATAGAAATAAATTTTTTCAATTTTAATGGTATATTTTGTATAATGTATACTACAAAATTTTATAAATTACACAATTGGTCGAAATCAATGTATGAATTTATAGAGATTCTAGTTTTTATAGAAAATTTTGAATGTTTCTTCTATGAATATTGTGAAGAAAAATTTATTTTTTAACCATATATGAATTTTTAAAATTAGAATGTATCATTATTTCATTAAAATTATATGAAAAATGAATTGACATGTTAAGAAGGAATTATTGACGATAAAATGAGATGATTTTTTGACTCACTTATTTTATAATTCAACAAAATAAGAAACATATTTTAAAAATAGTAAAAGGCAATATTTTCCCTTGGGTAAAGGAGTTTATCAAAAATAATATTTAAAATATGAGTTAATAAGTTAACGCCAACATGAGTTGAATATTTTAGATAAATAACTGGAACTTTTGGAGTATTTACCTAAAAACATAAAATATCTTAAGATATATGGTTTTTAATTGTTTATTTGTTAAATATTCATAATAAACGTAAAGATTTTTTCATTTTACAACACAAAGAAGTTTTTGAATCTGAACATTATATTTAGGAAATAATCTTTTTTTAATAGGATATGGTATTTTTTTTGAAATTAATGAGTTTAATGGTTATGAAATAAAATAATATTCTTATCCAAATTCAATCATTATGTTAAATTATATCCAAAAAGGTGATAATATTATATGTATAACGAAATAAATATAATGAGTTACATTTTATTTCTGGGATTATATTAAATAATATTTATTGAAAAAGTTATAATATATGATTTTTATAAACATAAAAATATTTCTATGTTGGCATGACAGGTTACCAAAATCATAACATTAGTTTTCATAGAGTAAAGATGTTTGAATACATGTTCAATGAGTTTCACATTATGATTATGATTCGCAACGACACTATTATTGAAAGTATACTTCCTTGTTGATTTTATTGATTAATTATTTTTGGGGTTGGGTTTTATGAGATGGTCATATAGACATGTGACATGTATTACATCATGATGTAATTAGTTTAACCATAACCCTAAAATTTTGGAAAAAATATGGAAACTATGGTCATTTATCAAATAAGATATGAATATTTGTGTTCTTTTATATGATTTTGTTTTTATGCATAAATTATTTTAAGAAAAAAAATGTTTCCATTTATAAAAAATGTTTTATCTATATTATAATTATTTTACATTGGAGGTATATAGTGAATATATTACAATGAAATTAGTTTATCAATTTATATATTTGAGTTATCTGTAACTCATGTACTTTTACAAGTATCTTAGGTTGTAAATAAATTTTATGGTTATAATGGGTGTGAATTTCATATATATATATGAAATATTCTCACGAGACACTATAGGAGTTTTTCTTTCTCGATAAAGCCAAATTATACGACTTGGTGTTCTGTATACTATATATTTGGTGTAATATGGGTTTAACTTTCTTATTTGGATTTCTCGATTATGTAATATAAGATAAGATACCTAGAACTAGTACCATTATCCATTTATAATATTTTTAGTCTAGCCTCATGAATGAGATAATATGTTGGTGGTTCATTATATTATTGATCAGATCATCAGTTATGATTAATTAAGATGGGATTTATCCTCTTCTATGAATAATATAACATATAGACAATCAATTTATATTGAATGATGGAGAATATAGTGATATAGAGATAAGAATCATGTGATCTTGTAATATACTCTATGAGGAGAATTTCATTTTATTATTCATGACATGTGATGGGTTTATTAAACTGATTAATTTATACTTGGATGATCCAAAATGTATGAGTTACAATACATGACCTGAAAACTTTATATTCCATGGTTTCATTCATTATTAGAAAAACAGAAATAATGAAATACATATTCATATATATGATATAGATATTAGATTTAACACCCAAAGCTTCCATGTTACGCTTCTCTTTTAATAATACAGTAGTGTGTGTTATACGCCACTTCAAGTTCTGACACACACCATAACCAATAAAACTAGCTGTTATGAATAGTAATACCCACATATCGAAATTTTATAAATTTTATCTTTGAAAATGGACTTCATTTTTGTATTAAGAATATCAAAATTAGCCTAGTGTGAAATTTTGGTACTTTTCAGATAACTTTTATGTTTTGATGAATAGTGAAAATTACTAAATTTTAATTAAAAACATCTTTTTTAATCGAAACAGTTAGCAGTGATAAATTATGAATTTGAGTGGTTTTAAAGTATATTTAGAATATAATTTTACCATTTAATACAATTTTGGTCATTGGTAATAATTTCATAATTAAACTAGACATAAATAATTGTCAATCTTTTGATAGTTATTATCTCTTAAAAACACGCTTTTTGTTTTAACAACTGGAATTAATATTAAATTAATTTCTTCCACTTTTGTGTTTTGAATTTGGAAAAATGGATTCCATATTTGGAATCAGGATGTATAAATTATGTAAATAGGTAACTTTTATTTTTAGCCATTTTGAATAATTATTTCGGTAAATATTTTATTTACCATGGTTAAAGGGTAAATATGAAAATAAGGGTAAAAAATAATATAATAATAATAATAATAAATTACCCTAAAACATTTCCTAACATTATTTTTTGATACATTTCCAACCATGGGAATCTTTGGGTCTATTTTGGGACCCCATGGAGCCACTTCTAGGTGATAAGGTCACTTTATATTAATTAAGTTAAAATAAATACAAAAATGACATAAGCATATATCTTTTAGAAAAGCAATTTTTACATAGGGTTATATATGTTGGATTTTTAACTATATATTTTAATTAGAAAGATAAAAATATTTCCTACATAATGGTATTTTATTTATAATTTTTATACATTGAATAATTAATATTATTTATGACACAATAATGATGCAATATTTTCCTTATTAATGAAAGAATCAAATAATTGGGATTCTAAATTTAAAAAATATATATATAATTTGAAAGGTTTGATGACATCCATGAATTTTATTGGTTAATATGACATTATAGGATTGATTAAATGAATTTGGTTGGAATTAATAAAGCTGTTAAGACTATAAAAAAATAAATTATTGAATAGTGTCAAAATTGACATAAATGAGTTTTTAAATCAAATATTATATTATTAATTGATATTATATTCCTAAAAATATAAGGATCTGCCAAAGGACATATATAATGATAGTTTTATAATTAATGGACCACTTGGGGGTCTCTTGAGTGTATATAGTATGTTTATTAACTATATAATATAAAAATACAAAGTGACATGGTAAATGTCAAACTAATTAACTAAGAGTTAAAACTAAAAGATACGGTTAATATAATGACCCAAACATGTCAAAAATGTATTGGTTCAAAGTATTGTGACCCATACCTACCTTATAATTTTAATAATACACTTTGGAGCCATTATAATCCGAATATGAACTTATTATAAAATAATATTTCTAGCTTTTCCAAAGGTGCCCCTCACCCCTCTTATAAAAGGGCACTCCCCCTTCTCACTAATTTACACATTCAAAGCCTTTTGGATCGGCCAGAACCTGCACAAATATCCTCTCAACTTCCCTCACTTCAACCTAGAGGCCTTATTTTGATCATAAATCCAACCTAAGGATCCCTTTTGATCAAATCAAAAGGAAGAATCCGAAGAAGAGGTAATGTTTTCACCACCCTCTTCCAAGTTCCTTTCATCTTAAACTACCTCTTTATTTGTTATTCCCATTCTAAAATAATAACTACAGTATCCTCTATATACTGTGATGTTATTATAAATATTCTACAACCATATTCAGTATTCTATCCATCCTTTGAATGACATGTCACCATATGTGCGTACGTACGGACTACTGTCTCCAAAAACGTGATGAGATTCATTCCCCATCATCTCCATTCAAGTATAATTATCATTTAATGATTAAAAATAATGTTTAAGGACTTGATATCATTCTGAATATGAATAAGATACAACCTATCTATAACAAACATGGCTTATTTAACAAAACATATAAAAGAAAATGAGTAAGTTAAAACCCGAAACGACAATAATACTAAGATATTATTAAAAAAGCAATGTTAAAAGATCATGTATGATATCATATTAATGTATATGATTCTTTTATAATTTAATAACAATTATTTCACCATTATACATGAGGTTAGACTACCATAAACCAAGGAAAATTACAGGTTAAGGGGTTTTCATTTCACTCCTTATTCCCGTGAGATTCATGTCATATTGCAATTATTACCTTTTGTGTGGTGTATGTACGACCCATAATTGTATTATTTTTGTAATACACATTAATTTATGTGTATATTAAAATTCATTTTATGAGTCCTCTTTCATTGGTTTTATGTTTCACAAGTTACAAATTTGGTAAGGTTTTATTTCATAATCTCTTCATTATCTGAGATTGTTTATACGTAATTATCTACTGGGATATCTTTATCATCCACATCCTTGTTTCTTAAAAAAAGTATTTCAAATCATTCTTACTATATTATAGACTATGGGTTAATTCCGTTTTACCCTTGTTGACTTTTTATAAGAAGTTTATAAAGTAATCTTTCCGTTGTTTTCCATACAAGGTCATGATTAACCTTTTTGATAGAGTTAAGGTAAGAATGTCATTAATAACTTATATAGAGGGTGCGACTATCTTCTTCCATTATAATATCTTAAAAGCTTCCCTTACAAGATAATAAGGTTATTTAAAAAGTAAATGTTTTATTTTATAGTCATGTTACTTTTAAATGATTTCAAAAAAGATATATTTCTCTTAAATAGTTTTGATTTCATCTATGTCAACATCCATTGATAAATTTTACACTTATTTGAAGTTGATTCATTATGATACAAATCATCCATATTTTATGTAAGGTTTTGTGATATGTTTGACTATGGATGAGTTATTTTTATGTCATTAATGGTTTGTGATTAATACTTTGGAATTTCGTATGCTAGTTTTAATACGAATGTTTATGTTATATTTCACCCTCTTCTTAAGATGAATGTGTTGGACTAGTATGTTTTGGGTTGGGGACGGGTAAAAGTAAGACCTCCAGGTTGGGGTCCAGTTATAGCAGACCCTTCGGGTTGGTGTCCGGATATTAGAGGCACTCTGGGTTGGTGTCTGATTATAAGAGGCACTCCGGGTTGGTGTCCAGTTATTAGAGGCACTCTGGGTTGGAGTCCAGTTACAGAGGCTCTCCGGGTTGGGTTCCAGTTATAGTTATCCCATAGGTCTTGGCACGATGCCTTGACACCGAAATTAAAGTTCATCATTATGCATTTCCATCATTCGGAAAGTGGTCAGGGATATTACATATGATTATTTGACTAGTAGAATATCCATTCCAATAAGTAATGGAATTATTTCATTTTATCTGTTCCATATTATTCTGAAGTTCATGTTTTAAAGGCTTTTGTTTTAGTTATACATTTCCTCAAATGTTTATGCTTATTTATGAAAGCTTCCTCTGTATTGTTATCATTACTGATCATCTGAGCTCACCCCTTTCGAGGTTTTATTTTTCCCTGGATGTGAAGAAATATTTTATGACTGGCCTGCAGGGATAGTCTGAAAGGGATATGAGTGTGGACTATGGAGACTATATTATTGTAGTTTTTTACTTTTTGATTCAATGTAAACCTTATGAATGTATCTAGTGATTCCAAGTCTACCAAACTAATCGATCTTTCAAGACATGATCTTTTGTGATCATGCCAATGTTACGTAATAATGCACCAACTATGGGTAACTGGGGTTAGGGCATTACAGTTGGTATCAGAGGAATTTTAGTACAAACCTTGGATTCTAGATTTAGACAAACTCTAATTAGATCACATAGACCTAATATGGACTTTGAGGACTAGTATAGAAGAACATACTATAATTTTGGTATTGTAGAGATTTTGTGAGTTTTCTGAGCTATACATCCATGTCTTGATACGAGCAGGTAGAGGCGGCTCTGGAACAGATGTACTTAGGGTTAAAACCCTAAAACACCACTTTGAGATAGACTCGAACAGGAACTAGTGCACGACAACGGGCCATACTGCACTCTTGGTTACGACACTCCTGAGGGATATTCTTAGGATAATTCTCATTTTCATTACAAACCATTATGAAGGGTTTATGAGTATATACTTCCTCAAAGATAATTTTTTTTATGATTATGGATTATATCAATAAATAGTTCAATTTATGTAAAGTGTTTTACAAGTATTGAATTATGTATTTTGAATCATAAACTGATCTAGTTTATGCCATTTTTTAGAAATGGCGGCTAGTGGAAGGAATGAAAACCGTATGAATGCACGCACTCCATGTAGGGATTTCCCTCCTGCTCAAAATAATTATAGTGGAGCTGGTGATACAACTGGTGATGATCAGCTAATCACCATACTAGGACAACTCACACAGGTTATGAATAATAACCTTACTCGTATGGAGATCCCTAATTAATAGCATGGAGGATCAATGTTAGATCGCTTCATGAGCTAACAACCACCAACGTTCAATGAGAGTACAAATCCATTGGTAGTTGAGCAATGGAAAAGTTCCCTAGAAAAAAAAATTCCGGCTTTGGGGAGTAGTGAATGGGAGAAAGTTATCATGGCAGTTTATCATCTCACTGGAGATGATGATCAATGGTGGTCATTGATACAAAACACAAAGGAAGATGATTAATTATCAAATATATAATGGAGAGAGTTCCAATAGCTTTTATTAGGAAAATACTTTCCTCGTGACAATCAAGAAGATATGGAAAGGCAATTCTTGAGTCTGAGGCAAAAGGAGGATGAGAATGTTTCAAAGTATGAGTCTCACTTTACAAGGTTAGCGAGGCATGATGCAGATTATATACGTAACCCAAGATGTAATATTGATGATTTCATTTATGGGTTAAAACCATTTCTACTTCGAGCTTTAGTATCACAATCCTTCTCATCATACGAAGATATTGTCTCGTGTGCTATCAAGACACAAAAGGAATTATTTAAGTCTTATGACAACAAAGTAAAGCAGGAGAAGAAGATAATGATAGAGAAAGAGATAGATAAAGGGAAAATGGAAAGAAGGATTTTCCATTATGTGATAATTGTGGTAAGAAACACCCCAGTACTTGCCTAAAAGGAATTGGAGTTTTCTTACAAATGTGGAGAAAAAGGTCACCACACTCGTGACTGCAAGGGAAAGAAAGAGGTTGTCAATGTTGAATGCTACAATTGTAGAGAAATGGGGCATTATGCAAATGAATTCCCTAATCGTCCAGGAAATTTACCTCAGAAAAGTCCAAGGGAGCTAGGGCAAGATTATGTTGTTACTACGGCTGATGTTTAATAATTAATGTATTTGTGTTTTTGGACTCAAGGATTATATTCTGGTTATGAGAATAATGTGATATATATAATGATTTTATTGCAGTACTTGTTGTTTTAATTAAGGTTTTAATATGATGAAGGTAATCATATTTTTAGTTTGCGAAAATAAGAATCATTACTTTGTTTGGGGAATCTGATGTTATAACTGATTTTGTAATTTAGATACCTTTAAGAGAGTGAATTTGGAAAAAAGTATTTTGAATAACTATAAAGGTTGGAATGGATTATGTTGAACTTTACATAGTATGGATTATTGATAAATCATTTGATAAGATTATTTGTGGGATATTATAATACTATAGTTTTAGGAAAAGGACAACCTGTAGTTCGGGGGATAACTCGTCGCATTGGACAAAGCTGCAGGAATCGAACCCATAAACATAGTGTGACAGGCCTTTATTACCTAACACTAGCCTACAGGAAGTCCCTAGTTATTACAAAATAGTTTTCTTGATCTAAATGGTATGCGTTAATATCTGGAACCCTGTACGATTAGGATAAATATAATATTTTTGAGTTCTATTATCTTTTTGAGTGAATTATGAGTTTGTGGGAGAAATTAGTTGAATGCTGAAACTCTACTTGTCACGTATATATATATATATATATATACCTCACTCTTATAAATTAATTCTTAAACTTTGGGAAAGGTTTATAAAAAAATGTGTTATCCTAATAACCTATGTTTTGTTGAACTGGTGATATTTTAAATCACCATAGATTAAAGGCTTTGAGTCCCACAATTTTTCACTTATATGTGATTGATGAACTCAATCACTCCTTAAAAATATTTACATTTTTCCTCTAGTTATGTGTCTCTAATTTCCAACAATGTTCTCCTAAAAGAGTTCTTAATTTAGTGGTGACTTTTTCATTTCCCTTTCCCTCTTTTTAAGGCTAAATTTTATGAACCTTATTTCTGATGTGGGTTTTCCACAAAGGTATTTTATACTTTCAACCTTTTATTTTCAAAAAACAATTTCAAATTTCAACGAAAAAATTTATTTAAGGAGGGAATAATGTAACACCCCATGCTTCCATTGCACTCTTCTCTTTGAATAATAATGTAGTGTATGTTGTACGCAACTTTGAGTTCTAACACACACCACAACCAATAAAACTAGTCGTTATGAATAGTAATATCCACATTTTGAAATTTTATAAATTTTATCTTTCAAAATGGACTTAATTTTTCTATTCCAAATATCGAAATTATCCTAGGGTGAAATATTTGTACTTTTTGGATAACTTTTATATTTTGATGAATAGTGAAAATTACTAAATTTTAATTAAAAACAACTTTTTTAATTGAAATAATTAACTGTGATAAATTATGAATTTGAGTGGTTTTAAAGTATATTTAGAATATATTTTTACCATTTAATAAAATTTTGATCATTGGATATAATTTCATAATTAAACCGGACATTAAAAAGTGTCAATCTTTTGATAATTATTATCTCTTAAAAACACGCTTTTTGGTTTAACAACGGGAATTAATTTTAAATTAATTTATGCCACTTTTATATTTTGATTTTGGAAAAATGGATTCCATATTTGGAATCAGGATGTCCAAATTTTTTAAATAGGTAACTTTTGTTTTTAGACATTTTTATAATTACTTCAGTAAATATTTTATTTACAATGGTTAAAGGGTAAATCAGGTAAATAAGGGTAAACAAATATTATAATAATAATAATAATAAATTACCCTAAAACATTTCATAACCTTATTTTTTGATACATTTCCAACCATGGGCATCTTTGGGTCGATTTGGAGACCCCAGGGAGCCACTTGTAGGTGATAAGGACACTTTATATTGATTAAGTTAAAATAAATACAAAAATGACATAAGCATATATCTTTTAGAAAAACAATTTTTACATAGGGTTATATATGTTTTATTTTCAACTATAAATATTCATTAGAAAGATAAAACTATTTCCTATATAATGGTATTTTATTTATAATTTTTAGATATTTAATAATTTATATTATTTATTACACAAAAATGTTGCAGTATTTTCCATATTAATGAAAGAATCAAATAATTGGTATTATAAATGTTAAAATAAATATAATTTGAAAGTTTTGATGACATAAATGAATTTTATTGGTTAATATGACATTATAGTATTTCATAAATTAATTTTTCTCGAATTAATAAAGTTTTTAAGACTTTAACAAAAATCAATTATTGAATAGTGTCAAAATTGACATAAATGATTTTCTAAAACAAATGTTATATTGTTAATTGATATTCTATTATTAAATATATAAGGTTCGGACAAAGTACTTATATCATGATATTTGTATAATTAATGGACCACTTAGGGGTTACTTGGATGTATATAGTATGTTTATTAACTATATAATATAAAAATACAAAGTGACAAGGTAAAAGTCAAACTAATTAACTAAGAGTTAAAACTAAAAGATATGGTTAATATAATAACCCAGACCTATCTAAAATCTGTTGGTTGAAAGTATTTTGATGCCTCCAAACCTTTTATTTTTAATAATCCACTTTAGATCCATTAAAAACGAATATGAGTTTATTATAAACTAATATTTCTAGCTTTTCCAAAGGTGACCCTCACCCCTCATCTAAAAGGGAACCCACCCTTCTCACTAATTCACACATTCAAAGCCTTTTAGCTCGGCCAACCCCAGCCAAAATATCCTCTAAACTTCCCTCAATTAAACCTAGAGGCCATATTTTGATCATAAAGTCATCCTAAGGAGCCCTTTTGATCAAATCGAAAGGAAGAACCTGAAAAAGAGCTAATGTTTTCACCACCCTCTTTCAAGTTCCTTTCTTCTTCAACTTCTTATTTATTTGTTATTCCCATTCTACAATAGTAACTAAAGTATCCTCTATATTCTGTGATGTTATTATAAATTTGGTACAACTATATTCAGTATTCTATCCATCCTTTGAATGACATGTCACCATATGTGTGTACGTACGGACTACCGTCTCCACGAATGCGATAATATTCATTCCCCATCGAATCCATCCATGTATAATTCTCATTTGATGATTAAAAATAATGTTTAAAGACTTGATATCATTCTGGATATGAATAACATACAACCTATCCATAAAAAACATGTCTTATGTAACAAAACATCTACAAGAAAATGAGTAAGTTAACACCTGAAATGACAATAATACTAAGATATTATTAACAAATCAATGTTAAAAGATCATATATGATATCATATTAATGTATATGATTCTTGTATAATTTAATGTCAATTATTTCACCATTATACATGAGTTTATCCTACCCTCAACAAAGGAAAAGTACAAGGTAAGGGGTTTTCATCTCACTCCTTATTCTCGTGAGATTCATGCCATATTGCCACTATTACCTTTTGTGTGGTGTATGTACTGCCCATAATTGTATTATTTGTGTAATACACATTAATTTATGTGTATTTACATATTCATTTTATGATCACTATTTAATAGGTTGTATGTTTCGTAATTTACCAAATTGGTAAGGGTTTATTTCAAAATCTCTCCATTATCCGAGATTGTTTATACGTAATTTTCTACTGGGATCTCTTTTTCATCCACATCCATGTTTCTTAAAAAAAGTATTTAAAATAATTTTTACTATATTATAGACTATGGGTTAATGTAATTTTTAACCCTGTTGACTTTTTATAAGATGTTTATAAATGAATCTTTCTGTCATTTTCCAAACAAGGTCCTTTCTAACCTTTTCGACAGAGTTAAGGTAAGAATGTCTTTTTTAAATTATACGGTGGGTGAAGCTATTTTTCACCATTATAAAATATTCAAAGCTTCCCTTAAAAGATAATAAGGATATTTTCAAAGTAAATGTTTGATTTTATAATTATGTTACTTTTAAATGATTTAAAAAAATATATATTTCTCTCAAATAGTTTTGATTTCATCTATGTCAACATCCTTTGTTAAATTTTACACTTATTTGAATTTGATTTATTATGATACAAATAATCCATATTGTATGTAAGGTTTTGTAATATGTTTGACTATGGATGAGTTATTTTTATGTCATTAATGGTTTATGATTAATGTTTTGGAAATTTCTATGCTTATTTTAATACGAATGTTTATGTTATATTTCACCCTATTCTTAAGATGAATGTGTTGGACTAGTATGTTCCGGGTTGGGGACTGGTAACAGTAAGCCCTCCGGGTTGGAGTCTGGTTATAGCAGACCCTCCGGGATGGTGTCTGGATATTAGAGGCACTCTGGATTCGTGTCCGGTTATTAGAAGCACTCCGGGTTGGTGTCCGGTTATTTGAGGAACTCCGGGTTGGAGTCCGGTTATAGAGGCTCTTCGGGTTGGGTTCCAGTTACAGTTATCCCTTAGGCCTTGGCATGAGGCATTGACACAGAAATTAAAGTTCAGAATTATGCATTTCCATCATTATAAAAGTGGTCAGTGATATTGCATGCGATTATTAGACTAGTTGAATATCCATGTGAATAAGTAATGAAATTAATTCATTTTTTCTTTGCCATATTATTTTGAAGTTCAAGTTTTAAAGGATTTTTTTTAGTTATACATTGCCTCAAATGTTTATGCTTTATGAATGCTTCCGCTATATTGTTATCCTTACTGAGAATCTTAGCTCACCCCTTTCTATGTTTTATTTTTCCTAGGATGTGAAGAAATATTTTATGACTGACTTGTAGGGATATTATGAAGGGGATATGAGTATGGACTATGGAGACTATATTATTTTATTTTTCACATTATGATGTAATTTAAACCTTATGAATGTATCTAGTGATTACAAGGCTACTAAACTAATTTGTCTTTCGAGACTTGATCTTTTGTGATCATGCCAATGTTACGTATTAATGCACCGACTCTGGGTGACTGGGGTCAGGGCGTTCTATTAGAAATAGGTTTCACGAACTCACCCATATAACCTGATAAAATGGAACTAGAATCAACACTTTCATGCCCTGATGGGTGATATCAATACCCAAAAGCAAGTGACATGTGCCTAAGAATAAAAAATGATCATGAGGGAATGGTTACAACACATGGATACCAAAAAAACATTACAATGGATAAAATACAATAAATAGTCATTTGGATAATAAAGTCATGAATATTAAAGGAACAAATAACATATTGGTATACATAGATATCACAAAACTTAAAGATGGAATCTTCACAAGTTATCCTCGTAATATGTGGATCACATAATATGATTGTTAACAATAACTCTAAAGGTCCCACTATTAGGAATACCCATCAACTAAAACCAGTTCATTATGCCTTCTTGGTCAGGGAAAAATAAATTCATTAAGCACGTAAATTCAATTGTAGGTTGTGAGAACAACCATCCCAAAAAGGATCCCCCCATGAATTCTATAATTTTCCCACGTAAAATAATTGAAATATGATTATTTTTTTCTAAAATACATGGAATATTAAATGTTTTCAATATTCATAATAAATCATGATTTTAAAATTATTTCTTATAAATTAATAATGTAGTTAAAAGTAAGTTTTCCCATAAATACTAGAATGAATAAACTATTTCATAGTCATTTTTCATATAATAATTAAATTTCAATCATGGAACCCCGGTTATGAGTCTCAGGGGTGTTTAGATGAAGGACTATGTTACAACACATTCTAAGTAAAATATAGCTCATAGTGTGTATGCATCCTTAGATACCAATCCTTGGGGGAATAAAATCCATCTTATACAATTAAACCATTTTCATCATCAATTATATCAACAAAATTCATCATCAATCTATTCCATGGAAGAGATATTACATTCCTGGATTTCATATCCTAGGCCACTGACCATTTAACATGGGATGCATGTGCTTTAAATAAATTAATCAAGAGGAAAATCATTCATCTCAAATTAGTTTCATCTATTATCATTTATGAATACCCAAATCATATTTCAATATTTAATTTCATTTCAAAAGCCAATCAAAAATGATTTTCTCCAAAACAAATGAAGTTAAAAAAAATCACTTCATTTCATGTTTATAAAATATTGAATTCCTTTTTTTTACAAGAATCATCATTAATAAAATTGATTAAATCATTCTCCCTATTTAATATAATATTTTAGAAATGAAAATTATATTTAGAAATCCATAAGAAATGATTTTGAACTCAGAAAAGTCCATTTTGGATCATTATACATGGACATCAAATCATACTTTCAAAAATAAATAATTAATTTATTTCAAATCTAGAATGAATAATCATTTCAACTTATATTTGATACATTAGGAATCCAACTACCTCTATCATGGTATTATCAAAACCCAAATAAGAAAAAAAAACCTATGAAAAAAAAAGGATCTAAAATGATTCCCATAAAAATTTCAAGGAAATGTAGCCTCTATTTCCCTTACACTGGTCTCCTAGTAAGAAACAACAAGAATCGAGAGAAGATGAAATAATCACATTTTGTAATAGAAGAAGCATCGAAGACAACCTTCCAAGGAAAAATCAATATGAATTCCATCCAATTTAAATATAAATATCAGTTTAGTAGAGGGGAGATTCTTAATAGATGAACTAAAACAATCAATTATAGTTTCATTTGGTTGGAATAACATAACTAGAAGAAAAATTTCATTTCTATATTTAAAAAAATGTAAACACCCATCACCACCACAAATTACATAGCACCACGACATGGTTTCCTCACTGATAAGGGTTATCTCAGGGATTGGCCATAGCATGGTGAGAAAATCTTGTTGGTTTTGCTTCAGGTTTATTATGGTGAATTATGTTGGCCATAGCACATATGGAGAACAAAACCAGGACACACCCAAACCACACACTACACTGTACAAAGTTCTTTGGATGATTTTTACCGGGGGATCAAAGGGAAACCATGACATGCAACATAGATATAGTGATGCACATTTAAAAAAAGACCTTAAACCCCTTTTTTATCCATGATATACCAAAAAAATATTCCAATTCTTGAAATTACCAACATAAGGATCAAATTAAAACATGTTAAACTAATAAACATATATAAATGAAAAATAAGGTAATTCATGATCCTCACTCCTATAAATGCTTTTGGCACTCAAAAAGCATCAACCAAAATGCTGGTTCAAAAAGAAAATATGATACATTTCTTGCATAAATAAATCACTCTCCCATGTATCATGAACATACGATATGTGTTTTCATATAATCCAAACCGAAGGTGTTGAATTCCCATGAATATCATTAACTTTATTGTAAAGACCCAGAAATTCAATGTAATTTTTTTCGTAAATACAAGGGAATTTTACGAGTCCACAAAAACTGATGTCGCATGATTTCGAGGCCCAGTGTGACCGGGATCAATTTCTGACATTTTGTTCGGGTACGTTCAGTAATCGTATGAGCGGGATTTTTAAAAATTTTAAACTAGTGCTCAGAACTGAAATTCGAGGGCACTGATGAACTCATAACATCAGTGATTAATTAGTGAGACCCTCACCGTAGTTGCGTTCTAACGAGTATGAAAGTTAGATTTTGGGGATTTAAATTAAATTAATTAAAAATAAGTGTGTGGATTATTCTTATATTTGGAGGTTAAAATATCTAGGAGGTGGTTGGTGGTGGGGACCACCACACCATAACCTCCCATGAGAGGTTATGGTGGTGGGGTCCACCTGTACATAACCTCCCTTGGGAGTATAATTAACGTGGGGACCACACGAGCTTTATCCCCTTTGTAACTCTCCATAACGTGGGGGAAACCCTGGAACTTCACCCAGAAATAAAATCCTCCAACCTAGTTAATTAATTACTTGGACTCTCTCAATTAATTATTTATTATTAATAACTTTGAATTCTAATGGAAAACAATTAAATAATGGGTTAGCTTAACCCATTATTTTTATGGCACATTATTTTGGGTGGAACTTTGGAGAACCCTTGTAGAAATTCATCCTCTTCAACAAAGAATGCGAAGAATGCCATCTTCGACTTTGTCACCTTTGAACACTATCTGACACACAAGATTGAGAATTGGGAGTGTGTGACGAATGCGGTGAAAAATGAATTGACGCTCGACTTTTTCGGCACCTTCATCAACGTTCATCGAAATGAGGTTAAGGGATTTGAGTTGTTTTCGTTTCCAATCATACCCTTTCAAAATTTTTCGATTGTGAGTTTCCAATTGATAACGTCATATTGAGGAGGGCATGGACCACACGAACATGGCCCGAAATTACCTCTTTGTTTTCCTCTTTTGTTGTTGACAGTGGTGGCACAACATTACTACGATGGAACTGGTGGCACTATGGCCACTGGGTTTCCAAGAGGGCACATCACCGCAGTGCTACATGGAAGGAGAGCCTTGGCCACGACGGTCCGTGGTGGAGGCGTGCGGCGCCATCACGCTGCGTAGAGGCCAATAGAGGGCCACGGCCAGGGCGGGCCGCGGTGGAGGGGTGCGGCGCCGTTTCACGCACCGGCGCCGTGGAACGACAGGTCGCTCAGGCCGGACGGGAGGAGCAGGAATGACACTAACTTGCACCGGTTTGAATCCACATGAACAGTTCAACTGTTCCAGTGCCATGGGGCACGCGCCTCCCCCCTGGGCACTACTAGGGCCGCTGGGTCGCCTTTGGTCGGGCCACCCATGGCCGGTCCGCCCCTAGGACAGGCCTCCATCGACTGTGATGCCCGTCGGGCCGGGCCGGCCCTTCGGGTCGAACCTTCACCTCGGGTCGAGCCACCTCCTCGGACTGGGATGGACCCTCGAACCGGGTCGGGTGGGGTCAGTCTGACTGGGTCGGACTGGACCCAGACACGCTATGGCCAGTTAACACCTTTTTCCCATATCTTGGGTTATGGGTGTCTGATCGATGAAACATCTGCAGCAATAGAAATCATAGAACGAGAAGGTACTTTTGAAATGTCCTACTTGAGGTTTGAACAAACTTGGGGTAAGGTCGGGTTGGTTTGAACCTAAAAACCTACCGGGCCCCTAAAACAGAAATGTCAATAAATCACAGACCGGGCATCCGATTGACGCACCGTTTGTCGCGTTGGGTTCCTTATGATGAGACAGTTATATGAGATACATCAACTCGAGACTTAATGGTAGTTAATGTATCAAAACATGGATTGAGAAGTGTACCCTCCCGAAATTGAGCGTGCTTTGTGCGGGAAACATATGGATGGATGCGACTGAGATGATAGGATCCTACATGGACCTACTACTGTACTACGATCCTCAATGGGTTAAACAGTGAAGAAACTATATCAGGATCCTCCGTGGGTTCGACAGTGATGGTACTAGACCAGGATCCTCCATGGGTTCGACAGTGATTACTTCTTTACCGGGATCCTCTGTGGGTTCGACAGTGATTACTTTTGTACTGGGATCCTCCATGGGTTCA
Organism: Viscum album; assembly: GCA_963277665.1. Classification (NCBI taxonomy): domain Eukaryota; kingdom Viridiplantae; phylum Streptophyta; class Magnoliopsida; order Santalales; family Viscaceae; genus Viscum; species Viscum album. The sequence continues at coordinate 280,460,522 of OY728151.1, read as the reverse complement.
ACAGTGGAGATGATTCAGTGGCTACAACTAATCATCACTACCCCTATACATGAGTTTTTTACCCGTGTGAGCTGATTCATGACATTCAGTTGTTATCATCGAGATGATTGACTTTACTTCCTTTGTGGAATAGGTTGTGCTTGGGATCAAGTGTTGGAGTCGGACAGTGATTGGTAACTAAGGTATATGTGTAGGAATATACCTAAGTGGGGATGGTTTATGCTTCGTGATTGTATCTTACTACTGTGGTTTATACGTAGTAGATTCTGGGAGACATTAGGGGGTCTTGAGGTCCCTTACTAAGTATTGTTATACTCACCCTTGCACGGGCTTTGCCCGCACCTTGTTGTGTTCTATGCAGACGACGATCAATAGTGATCGAGGCTGACGGTGATAGATGGGAGGCTGCTCAGAGCTGGACGATACAGGACATACCTCAGGGACAAGTTGTTTGAGATCTGTACCTATCATTCATGTATGATTCCCTGGTGGACGATCCAGGAGCTGTTTTCTATTTTTACATGTACTTGTACTTATTGTTCATTTGGGTTTGTATACTGGCCCAATTTCATTCAGCACACCTTTCTTTTCAATATTAGTACTTGTTAATTCTACTGCATGGGTTGAGAATGTGTGTGTTATCGGATTAAAGGCAATGTCGTCCCTTTTTATCTAGGATTCTTTTTTGGTGCTAGTCGCCAGCCCCTGCCTATGGAAGGTGTGCTTGGGGTAGTCACGACATAGGCCTCGAGTACAGGTCGTGACAAATTGGTATCAGAGGAGTCTGTTCTACCATATAACATGAACTCTACTTCTTTTAATGGAAATAAGGTTTAGTGTTTTGGGTGTGGTTATCAGTTTAGGGAAATCGGTGTTGGTGCGGTGGAGGATGTATCCATACACTAGGACCCTAACTTCTGACTTCTGACTCAGCGCACAAAAACACTAATTGCATGTGTGTTTACTTTGAAAAGTTATCTTCATGATAACTTTGTGTCAACTCACCAGGTATATTATTTTGACAATGGAACACATGTTTCTTTTTAGGATGGCCCCACATTGGTAGCGAGACAGGGTTTCATGTTTTGTACGAGATGGTAGCCCACCGAGCGATGAGGCCTCAGTACAGGGCCCCATCCCAGCAGAGGCAATAGCGGTACCAATACCTTCTGGGCCACTAATACCACCATCTCTAGCAGTAGAGAGTGAACACCGTCCGAGTGCGTTGCATGAGTTCTAGCGCCAGAGGCTGCACAGGTTCAAGGGAGAGATGGACCCACGGGTAGTTAAGGATTGGCTGGAGGCTATTGTGAGAATTTTTAGATTTACAGGGACACCAGATGACCTCATGGTGTTCCTTGCCATGAGTCTCCTACAGGCAGAAGCAAGAAAGTGGTGGAGCCTGATGCTCCGGGTACATCATGAGGCATCACTACTTTGGGCATACTTCGAGAGTCTCTTCCAGTCAAAGTTTGTTCCAACCTCCCGTCTTGTGGTGTGGATACAAGATCTGCATCACCTACAATAGGGTATCATGATGGTAGCTCAGTACTTAGTAAGGTTGACCGACCTCTCATGCTACCCCACAAATATGGTACGAGACCCATTCTTCAGAGCCCGGACATTCGAGCAAGGACTCTGGCATGAGATCAGGGATTCGATGATCTCCCTCAGTATTCCAACGCAAGAGGTGGTCCTAGAGAGTGCCATTCTTATGTAGAGTTTTCTTTCCAAGAAGTCACCCGCAGAGAGACCCACCACAGGATGACACGTAGTGGAGTCCTCTGTAGTCGGCAGTAGACAGATGTCGTAGAGGTCTAAGCGGACCAGGCCATCAGGTGGGAGACCATAGGATAAAGGTTCGGTTGTGTAGGGAACCCGAGATATAGCCAGTCATTCGAGGAGTAGGCAGCTCTATGCTTGCAGCGGATAGGGTCACATGCCTTGTGACTGCCAGAACCACCATGTTAATGAGAAATAGACAGTAGAGGGAACTTCTAGTCAGAGGCCAAGGTTCGACCATGGTGGTCCACCGGGAGCATGTGAAAGTGGCAGAGGAGCTGGCCGAGAAGCAGGTGGTGGAAGACGTTTTGAGGTCCTACCACTACCACCACCAGGAGGTCCACCCCGACAATAGGGAGCTGGTAGATAGGGGTGGGCTTAACATTGGGCAGTCGAGGCCTATGACCATGTCACACCTGAGATGAATCAAGGTACTATCTGTGTCTAATCCACCCATGCTGCAGTACTTATAGACATAAGGGTGATTCCTTCTTTTATTGCCTTTGCACTTGTCCAGAGCTTGGAGATTCTGATAGAGATGTTAGCTCGCTCTTTATGTCTAGAGACTCCTACGTGAGTAGACTCAATGATTACACACTTGTGCCAGCAGTGTGAGCTTACTCTATGAGGAAAGAGCTTCAGCTGGGATCTCCTCATAGTGGCGTCGAGGCCTTACGACGTCATCTTGGGTATGGATTGGTTATTCACAATTGATGCTCAGATCGGCTGCATTAGGTGGAAAGTGTGGTGTGTCTGCGAGGATGGGATAAGGTTTACCATCACCGATGATAAGGTAGACTTTGCAGCACAGGATGGACTTACCTAGAGGAGGGGGAAGCCTATCACACGTCACTTCACTAGCCTCATTCTCGGAGCGGTTGATGTACGGAGTCCGTGTTTTCCTATTGTGGTGGATCGGTATGAAGATATCATCCCTGATGATGTTCCAAGACTACATCCTTGTAGAGAGGTATACTATTACATTTACATGTACCCATGTACGACACTGATATCCACTCTAGCATATCGTATGGCTTCCGCGGAGCTTCGTGAGCTGCGGGTACAACTGGAGGAATTGAAGGGGAAGGGATTTATCTGACCCAATGTTTCACCCTGGGCATCCCCAATTTTGTTCGCCAAGAAGAAGGATGGGATCATGCGTCTGTGTGTTGATTATCGGTGCCTGAACTAGGTGAACATGAAGAACAAGTACCCACTTTCGATAATTTATGACCTCTTTGATAAGATAAAGGATAGTGTTGGTTCTCGAAGAAATCTCTTCTGTTGGGATATCACCAGCTCAGAGTTCGGGATGAGGATGTGCAGAAGATGGCCTTTAGATGCCGGTATTGGCACTACGATTTCTTGGTTATTCTATTCGGCGTAACCAATGCACCAGTAGTGTTAATGGGACTCATGAAGCGGAACTTTCAGCCATACCTTAATCACTATGTGGTAGTCTTCAACAATGACATTCTGATCTCATCAACTATCAGAGAGGAGAACTCCTACCATTTGCGGGTAGTACTGGACACACTCTGAGAGCACTAGATTTATGGTAAGCTCTTGAAGTGCCAGTTCTGGATCCAAGAGGTAAACTTTGTTGGACATGTCATCTCAGAGGCTAGATTTGTAGGGGATCTAGTGAAGATTGAGGCAGTACATGCTTGGGATCCACCCAGGAGTGTGACGGAGGTATGAAGTTTTCTGGGACGGGCTAGGTACTATCGTAGATTTGTGTCAGACTTCTCCAGAGTTGCAGCACCACTTTCAGCATTTAAGAAGAACGGGAACCCCTTCATGTGGTTAAAGAGATTCTAGTGGAGTTTTCAGGAGCTGAGGTAGAGGCTGACTAGTACACCCACCTTGAGGCTACCAGAGGAGGGCATTGGGTACGTAGTATTTTGCAATGCATCAGGGACCATGCTCGGATGCATCTCGATGTAGGAGCGAGAAGTGATAGCTTATGGTTCTCATCAGTAGAGACAACATGAGAATAATTATGCTAACCATGACCTAGATTTAGTTGTAGTGGTCTTCACCTTGATGATTAGGTGTCACAATCTGATGGGTGAGCATTTTATAGTCTACTCTGACCACCATAGTCTCAGGTAAATCTTCGCGCAGAAGGACATGAACCTGAGATAACAACATTGGATTGAGTTCCTCCATGACTATGACATCAAGATAGTCTATACTTCTTGGAAGGGGAATGTTGTAGAAGATTCTCTCATCAAGAGATCAGACATTCAACTTCTAGGAGAGGCAACAAAGTAGTTGGCCACGTTGCAGTTATCCTTTGTGGATTGGGATGGAGCATACTTTATGTAGTCTCTTACAGTCACACCTCCACATCTTTAGAGATTCAGGTAGGCACAACATGGGGATGTTGATTTCGAGGCTTGACGTGCACAAATATCCACAAGTCAGGCACTTGATCGATTTTATATAGGTGGGGAGCACATCATTCTCTTCAGGGGATGTACCATGGTACCAGTTTTGCTTTGGGAGGAAGTGTTGAGGGAGATTCACACGTCACCTCTAGCAGTGCATCCAGGTGTGGAAAAGATGTACCAAGACCTCCGACGACAGTATTGGTGGCCATTTATAAAGAATCTAGTAGCATAGTTTGTCTCACGATGCCTCACTTGTCAGTAAGTGAAGGCAGAGCACCAGGTTCTAGCATGTTTAGTTCATCCCTTTGGGGTCCAAGAGTGGAAGTAGGATGAGATATCCATGGACTTCGTGATAGGTCTTCCACGTACATCCAGGAGTCACGATTCGATATGGGTGATCGTGGACTGACTCACCAAGTCGGCCCACTTCCTACCGATCAGAGAGCAGGGATCAGTCGAGAGCTTGGGATGCCTCTATGTGAAGGAGATCATATAGATTCATGGTGTGCCATCGATTATCATCTCCGATTGAGATGCTCATTTCACTTCCCAACTATGGAAGGGGTTGCAGGAGGCTTTCGGGACACAGATTCGCTTGAGAACTAGCTTCCATCCTCAGATAGATTGTCATAGTGAGATGACCATTAAGAATCTCAAGGACATGCTCTGTGCATGCGTCCCCGAATTTGGTCACTGTTGGGAGGATCATTTATCCTTGGTAGAGTTTGCGTATAACAATAGATACCACTCCACCATCAGGATGGAACCTTTCGAGGCACTGTATGGCCGACCTTGCAGATCAGCTCTGTACTAGACTGACCTAGGGGAGTCAGCACTCATGGGACCAGAGATGGTGCAGGCTACGATAGAGAAGGTGCATATCATCCAGGACCGGATGAAGACTGCATAGAGCAGGGAAAAATCTTATGTTGATACGAGACGGAGACCTCTGGAGTATGAGGACGGTGACAATGTCTTCCTACGGGTCTCAAATCAACGAGGTCTATAGAGATTTGGATGATGTGGAAAGTTATCTTCACAATTCATCAGACCGTTCTAGGTCCTCAAAAGAGTAGGCGAGGTGGCTTACCACTTGGATCTTCCACCTCAGTTTCACCTGGTGCACGACGTCTTCCACGTATCTGAGCTGAGGAGATACATCCATAACCCATCCCACATCATTGACCATAGGGAGTTGGACGTCGATGACAGGGAGACTTTCACGGAGGTTCCATTGGAGATTGAGGATCTACAGGAGTGGGTCATATTTGGATAGTCGATACCTCTGGTGTGTGTTCTCTAGAAGAACAAGAACCTCCAGGAGGGCACATTGGAGTAGGAGGATCATATGCATGCTAAGTACCCCCATTTATTCCCTTAGTTAGAGTTATAGCTTATGAGGACAAAAATCCCTAAGATGGGGAGAATGTAAAGACCCAGAAATTCCATGGAAATTTCTTTTTCGTAAATACATTGGAATTTTATAAGTCCTTGAAAACTTACGGCGCTTGATTCTGAGGACCGGTGTGCCCGAAATCAATTTTTTAAGTTTTGTTCGGGTACGTTCAATAAACGAACAAGTGGTATTTTTTAAAAATTTAAATCGGTGCTTGAAATTGAAATTCCTGGGCACCGATGAATTCATAGCATCGGGGATTTCATAGTGAGACCCTCACCATAGTTTCATTTTATTAAGTATGGAAGTTATATATTTGGGGTTTTAATGAAATTAAATAATAATAAGTGTGTAGCTTATTTCTATCATTGGTGGTTAAAATCTCAATTAGATGTTTGGAGGTGGGGGCCACCACACCACAACCTCCCATGAGAGGTTATGGTGGTGGGTCCAACCAGTACATAACCTCCCTTGGGAGGATAATTAACGTATGGACTACACGAGCTTTATCCCCCTTGTAACACTCGATAAAGTGGGGGAAACCCTTGAACTTCCCCCACTAATTAAATGTGCCAAACCAATAAATTAATTAATTGAACTCTCTCATTTAATTATTTATTTTGAGTTCTTTTGAATTATTTTGGCCAACAATTAAATAATGGGTTAGCATAACTCATTATTTTTTATTGCACATTCTATTGGCGGAGCTTTGGAGAACCCTTGGTTAACTTCATCCTCTTCAATGAAGAACATGAAGAATTACATCTTTGACTTAATCACCTCCGAACACTTTCTGATGCATGAGCTTGAGTATTGGGTGTGCGTGATGAATGCAGAGAACAACAAATCGATGCCCGCCTTTTTCTGTTCCTTCATCAACGTTCATCGAAACGAGGTAGGGGGATTTGAGTTGTTTTTGTTTCCATTCTTCCCATTTCAATATTTTTGTGTTGTGACTTGCCGATTGATAACGTCATAATGAGGAGGGTTCAAACCACACAGACAAGAACCGACCCTCCCCCTTTGTTTTTCACTTTTGTTGTCGACGGTGGCGGCGCAACACTACTGTAAAGGAACCGGTGGACTAAGGCCTCCGGGTCGCCAAGAGGGAATGACACCATCGTGCCACGTGGAAGGAGAGCGGTGGCTGCGACAAGCCACGGAGGTGGAATGCGGCGCCATCGCACCCCACGGAGGCCAGCATAGGGCCGTCACTAGGGAAGGCCACAACGGAGGGGTGCAGCACCGCTGTGTCACGCAGGCAATCGTGGGAAGTCTTGGCCAGCATGGGCCGCGTCGGATGAGCGTGGGGCCTTCGTGCCGCGTCGGACGGTCGCGGGGCCTTCACGCCGCGCCGGTGGCAGGGAGCGGCTGGCTGCTTGGGCCAGCAGAGAGGAGTGGGACCCTGTCGGGTCCCACTTGTGATGGACTAGTGCCAACTGGTGCGGATTCGGTTCCACCAAAACGGTTCAACCATTAGGGTTCCATGGGGCCTGCGCCTCCCCCATTAGGGTGCCATCGGTCGGGTCGGGCCCCCTCCTTGGACCTGGATGGACCCTCTGACTGAGTCGGACCCTGGTCCAGACCAGGTCGGGTCGGGTCAGTCCGACTGGGTCGGACCGGACATAGACCCTCTTTGACCAGTTTACACCTTTTTGCCCATATATTGTGCTATGGGTGTCTGATCGATGAAACATATGCGGCGACAGAAATCATAGAATGAGATGGTACGTTTGGAATAGCCTACTTGAGGTTTGGACACATTTTGGGTATGGTTGGGTTGGTTTGAACTTAAAAACCAACTGGGTTCCTAAAATGGAAATGCCAATAACTCACAGACTAGGCGTCTGATTGAAGCGTCGGCTGTCATGTTGGGTTCCTTATTATGAGACGGATCTACGGGATACATCAACTCAAGAATTAATGGAGTTTTATGTATTGGAACTTGGCTCGAGGAGTGGACCCTCCCAGAATTGACCATGCTGTGTGCGGGAACCCTATGGTTGGTTGCGACTGAGATGATAGGATCCTACGTGGACCTACTACTGTACCAGGATCCTCCACGGGTTCAACAGTGAAGACACTGTACCAGGATCCTTCGTGGGTTTGACAGTGATGGTACTAGACCGGGATCCTCTGTGGGTTCGACAGTGATGACATCTGTACCGAGATCCTCCGTGGGTTTCACAGCAATGATACTATTCCAGGATCCAATGTGGGTTCGACAGAGGAGATGATTCAGTGTATACAACTAATCATCTCTGCCACTCTACATGACTTGTTTACCTATGTGAGCTAAGTCTTGACTTTCGGTTGTTATCATCAAGATGGTTGACTTTACTTCCTTGGTTTAATGGGTTGTGCTTGGGCTCGAGTGTTGGAGTCGGACTGTGATTGGTAACTTAGGTATATGTATGTGCATATACCTAAGTAGGGATGCTTGTTACTTCACGATTGTATCTTACTACTGTGGTTTATCCTTAGTGGATTTTGGGAGACCTTTGGGGTTCTTAGGTTCCCTTACTGAGTATTGTTATACTGACACATACACTGGCTTCACCCGCACCTTGTTGTGTTCTATGCAGATGATGGTCAACAATGATCAAGGCAGAGGGTGACGGATGGGAGGCTGCTCTGAGCGGGACTAGACGGGATGCACCACAGGGATGAGTTGTTTGAGATTTGTACCTACCCTTTAGGTAAGATTCCCTGGTGGACGATCCATGAGTTGTTGTACCTTTTTACATGTACTAGTAGTTGTTGTTCAATTGGGTTTGTATACTGTCACACTTCCTTTCAGCACACCTTTCTTTTCTATATTAGTATTTGTTACTTCTATTGCTTGGGTTCAGACTGTGTGTGTTACAGGTTTAAAGGCAATGCCTTCCCTTTTTTATCTACGATTCACCTTTGATGCTAGTCGCCAGCCCCTGGCCTATGGAAGGCAGGCTTGGGGTAGTCACGACACGGGACGGAAGGACGGGTCGTGACATTGATAATCAAAAATATGAATATGATTATATTCCATGGTAACAACGGGTTTCATATCAAGCTCCTCCAAACTCAAAAAATGAGATCGATATAATTTTTTTTGAGATATGACATGTTAATCCTATTATAGATAAATGTGATATGATATTGAAAGGGAAAATGTTACACCACCTTCTAAAAATACACAAAAACCTCAAATAGTACCATGTATCGTGATACAAACCTCAATTATCTTCCAAGGCATCAATAAAACTATCATGATGAGACTATCAAGAACACAAGGTTACCAATAAATAACTTCTGAGGACATTGATCATGACCCACACATGATTTTTACAGTATCTGTTCTCCAACCCCTAATGAATAATTAGGACCTTCCCCATCATCACTTGAATAATGATATATCACACCAGTGATGATTCACCAACCTCTAACCAATAATGTAGTCATTTATAAGGATGAACATATAAGGTCACAAAGGGTTCCATTTTAACAGTGTAAAATTACATATTATTATATTCAATCTCAACAATCTAGAAACAGTGTCCCGATCCCATCAATAAGAACCCTCCTGGCTAGAATCAAGCATAGTGTGACAAAACAGGATCAAATATAATATGATAGGGGATGGAGAAAATAACCAAGAATGAATGTAAAGAAATGGGAGGCTTTATCTTAATGTGTTGGTACACAAACAAACAGCCATCATAATGAAAAAAGTGAAGATGAATAATTAACAAATATCACCTCTATAGATTAAACATGCATTATATAACTTGTAGTTAATAATTTTGAGTAAAAAAATATAAAACCAATGAATAAAAGTTAAAGTTGATGTGTAACCTAAAATAATTTCCGTATTGAGAAATAGATGGGATAAGGGAGAACTGAAGTGATCCTAACTCATGATCTATATGACTGGCCATTGAATGTTGTCAATGTAAACAAGTACCACTATGCACCACCGAATTCACAATTGATCTACCTATCATCTTCATTGAGAATATATAATTAGGAAAAGTTTATGTCGGTGTTATTATATACATAACATATAGGACTCCTCAGAAAACTAAAAAATATTATAAAAAGATAAAAAATTAGTCCCCTCAACCGATAAGAAGTGTTAAATGAAAACCCAAAATATATACTCATAAAGAAACCATAAAAACAGTGATTCTGGAAAACTGTCTCTATAACCAAATATAGAATCATGTATCTTCTAACATCTATAGTGGTCTATATCTAATGCCTGATATTATATGAAACAACATAGTAATTATAGGGGATAGACTCGCTTCTCATTAATATTATCCACAATTGTCAAAGTAATAACTCTAATTGAGGAACCACTCACCATTGGAGCACGAATTAAGTGGAGTACCACTTAGTTGATAGAGGACCCACACCTTGATGTAGTACAGGGTGTACAAGATCCACACCATGGCTTGACATAGAAGTTTCCAATTCTGAAAACTCTTTGATAACTCGTCCTAATCACTTGTATTAGAAAAAAAATCACTAGAATTAACCTCAAACTATTATCACAAATTTTAAAATATCCAATGAAAAAATAAAGGTCACCATAAAATTATATTTTTTATACACAATATGATATGATAATCATGTTCATAATTCTGGGTCCAAAATAATGAGAATTCATGGTGGAAGTTCTCGAGGAAGATACACTGTGTGTACCTTTGGTCACACGTCATATGACCTATCAAAAACACCTATCATATAATGGTGGTACACAAAGTTTCCTAGCCACTCTTATCCCACACTTTCCTTTTCATCCCATTACCATTCACTTCAACTTTTGGCCTATATATTGTCCATGTATGGGTACCCAAGTCATGTCATAGATCAAATGCATTCCAACTTTTTTAATTTGTGTCAATGTTCCAAGACATGTCAATGCCTTTTTAGGCTTCGGTTACATGAATATACATTAAATGTATTCCACATTTTTTGTAGTCCATACACGGAAAGTGATACTTATCCTCATTGAAAACCCATGCTGCCACATCCATGTAACCATTTTCTTCTAAAATCGTTCCCTAGAGTGTATATCAGGGCATGAAGATGCCCATTTCATTACTATTATCTAGATCATGACACCCAAACCATGTTCATGTTATCCTATCATAATGTGCCTCTACCATGGATGATGCATGAAGATCATGCCTATAATCCATGTCCCCATCTCCTAAAACTCACACTACACTAAGCTCTAACAACACAATAATGATCCTTACATAATTCATGCATATTCAATGGATCTGGGTGTTCGAACACACTCTAATCCAACAAAAAAAATGTCAAAACATGAGCTTGTGGTTCAATAATGAAGAAAACAATGAATAGTGGGGGAAATTCAACACAACACATTGTATCCATCACTATATGATGAAATCCATCAGAAATATTATTCAATTGAAGTATCCATGGGTGAATAAATGGTGTAACCGGAAATAAATGGACCAAGAAGACAGATAATGTATAAGGTCTCACAGAAAGGACAAAAATCATATAGAATAACAAAGAATTTATAGAATTACAATCTCATCAAATAAAATAGGGAAGAAATATATCACATACTGTTCCCTTTAAAATTATTAGATTGATATTTTGGGAATAACATGGGTTTGGTTATTCACATATATTTATAATTGTGACACATAGAATATGTCATGTGCTCAATCAAATTAAGGGTGAATGACCAAGCTCTAAGAATTATCTCCAACCCTATGTAGGTTCTCAAATGGCCTGATGAACATTAAGGAAGGTATGATTTTCTATCTGAACAACTACAATAATCTTCTTGGGGATAATTTTTGGAAAATGTAGTATCCATGCACAAACTCCAACGGCCTAAAATTTTGATTTACCTATGATTTCAGTATGCTTTCGGGTATCTACATTTTCTCACGGACAAAATATAACTTCTTTGTCGTAAAATTCATGATCTATGGCCCAAATTGAAATTTATTTCTATTCACAGTGCACCATAAGCGTGACCTATATGGTCTCACCTACCAATCCTATAAAGGCTTCATGCCAATATTATAGTGACATATATTATTATAAGAAAACTACACCAATGAAAGCTAATCCACCGAAATTAGACTAAAAACTATTACTAAATCTCTAAAAATTTCCTCTAACACATGGATAGTCTTCATAGATTTCCCATAGATATGGAAGTAAAATTCTATATTCATAATCAACATAGTCCCAAAGTCCTCCCAGAAGCCTCTCCAAAATAATGATTTGATCCAAGAATCTTGAGCGGATACAGTCTTTGAGGGTATCCCATGAGGATGAATGAACTCCCTCAAATATAATTATATGACAACCTCAATCAAACATTTATCCCTAATTAAAAAAAGTTCATCGACATGGTATATGAATAAAAAATCCTCTAAATATCATCTTTTCCTATAACTATCCACAAAACCCCCATCAAAACATCCATAAATATAACATCACACTTCTACTCTTCATTCACAAGAGGCTCTATCAACCCTATAAAAACCCGATGTTATGTGTTTACCTGCTAACATATGAGACCGTGAGAGATGAACATGGAAACACTTTTCCTCATTACATCCCCCAAAATGACCACTTAATAAACCTATACATATTTCCCAAAACTATATGTACATAAATATTGGTTGTGTGAAAATCCCTCACCACCTCAATGGACAATATGACTGGAACAACCGACCATACCTAGAAAAGAATAAAATTATATACTACATTAGAAATCATTATTTTAATCTTATGAGGATGTATGGTCATATTGAAAATCATATTAAATGTCCCCAACATATCCTCTCCCACTTTTTAAGTAGTAGAAAAGTCACAACCATGAACTAAAGAAACATTTCACTGCACTCTTTCACTGGGATCGACTGCAAAAAAGTTATCATCATAGAAAACATCTCTAATAGGTGAGAAATGGTCTTCCAGATCATGGCATTTTCACCACATTTTCCTTCATTGTACTGTCGACTGTAATAAAGTTATATTATGTCAGTAATTCTAACCAACACCTATTTTTAGGACAATATATCTTTATGTAAAGACATACTTAAGAATATGATAGTACTAGTATACCAAAAATGATTTCCTAGAAGACAGTGCCTCCACATCTTTAGTACAAAGACAACCACTTCTTCCATGATGTTTTGATTCACATAGTTCTACCCATGGGGACTCATAATCCTTGACCCATAACTCATCACAACCTACATATTCATCTACTCTCAACATAGCCCAACTCTATAGGAATCGTAAAAGACTACATAATCAATTCCCTCCTCTAATATCCATAACATGAGAGCATCATTAAAAAAATACCTCAGCTTCATGAAGGCTCTCTTCCATTAGTCTACATAGTTATACAATTTGCATTTATAAATAAAGATGTTAAATGTTTTTCTAACCTATATATGTCTTCCATGATCCTCGTGTAGTACCCTACAAAGACAAGAATATCCTATACCGATATCATGATTTTTTTTTGGTTATGAACAAATGACTACATCAATCATCACCATGCTGACAAATAAATAATCATAGAGATGACATTCCCTAGAAAGAGAACCTTGTAGGTCAAAACTAGATGTAATGTATCATACCATAAAGCTGGTGTCACCTGAGTAATTATAGGACAATTATTCAATGTTATACATGCTCCTCCTCTGACATAGAGTAAATGAGTATGTATTTGATGAATAAAACTAAAAAAATCCATGTAAAAATCTAATATCATGTTTAATTGATCTATGAATACAATAAGTGGATTTCTGATAGAAAATGGAATAACTAGGAACTCATAATATCCCTAGTGACACTAAAATATCTTCTTTATATCATCAGAACCATAGAACCTCAACTAATGGAATCAAGACATGATATTAATCTTTTAGAACCAACCCAGACCTCGCCTCTAGTCAATGTGGTTAATTATACTAAAAAGGGATAATTTTCTTATATTATTAACTATTTTAGGTGAATGTAATCTATTAAAGCCTAATTATCCAAATACTAACTTTCAAGAATAAACATAGGGATACCCAATGAGACACCACAGGTCTGATAAAATAATTCTCTTGATGGTCCTCTTACTATGGCCTCAGCTCTTAGAGCACTATAGGGTCTGAATGACATGGAAACAAAATTTTTTGTTGATGTATTGGGTTTAATGTTGATGATAAATCCCACCTTCCATCTAGGAGGAAGTCCCAATACATCTTTGAGAAATGAAACCAAATAATCCTCCACTACTATCAGTGTCTAGATTAATGAAAACCCCACTTATGTAAGATTAAGATCATTAAAATATGGGTGATAGGATATATTTTATCCTAATCATCCCCACATGTTTTGTGATGACATCAATCTCACTCATAAATGTGTATCTCATCCCATTTTTCTAATAGATCATAACTCTCCTATGATGAATGTTTATTTGGGAAAAAAATATGGAAAACTAGTTAATCAGGAAGATAAAATCACAATGTTACGTCATGATGACTAAGAGGTACCATGTTAAACTCTCTCCATTGAGAGCCAACTTACACTACCATCAGATTTAAAATATCCATGAATCGATACCTATAGTATGCTCTAGTAGTAGCTAGGGGAGAAAATTCTCAAATATTATCTTCAAATATCACATAAAGGGATACATAGAAAAAATAACGACTTTCTATTTTTAAAAATTTTATGGTTGAAAGATAATAATACAAAAATATAATACCATGACTAATATATTATGTTGTCCTGTCATACCCCTCCAAATTAAGCAACTTCCTACAACCCTAATTTTATGCTCACGGAGCATATCATGGGTCACTAAGTAGAGGTGGTGTGAGTACCACATATCATCATACTAAACCAATATATACACAATATAAAGCACAAACATCTACATTTTTAACACCAACTCCCTAGTAAATACCATAAACATTACTGGGAGATCCTTTAGCAGGATTATATATGTTTTGTGGTGGTCCATCAATTCCCTACCTCTTCAACTCAAACCAATTGGATGGGACATCAAGAGACATGTGATATCACTTGGAAAAAGTAATGAATCAACCCCTATACAATATGACTATATCCTCTAAGTAGATTATACAATATAGATCCACCTGTGAAGGTATGTGAATCGGCATTCCTCATGAGTTGAAATCGTAACATATGTTGAATTCTAGCTTCTACAAATAATTCTACCCCATGATAGAAACTACTAGACCTATACTACAAACATCAAACTTCATGGTGTATATCTATCACATGGTCCCACATGAACACACAATCATATATAAAAATTCAAAAAAGTATTATGTTGGCACTCATATATCATCAGAGGCACTAATGAAACTTTTTATATAATAAGAAACCATCTCACACAATATCCAGAGAGTAACATGTGATGTTGGTGAACCAAATGGCTTAATAAAAAAATATCAAATCATCCTAGTACAACATGAGATAGAACTGAATATCTTTATATGACCTGAAATAATGATAATTCAAATTATCCAATAGACATTGAGTCTTTATATGATATAATTGCTTAATCAAGGATTTTCATGATCAGTCACCACTAACTTTATACTACCCCTCCAGATGTATGACTATGTTTTAAGGATCTGATTGGTTGGAGTGTAAGCATGTATAGAAACACAAATCTCTAAATCAATCCAATCCTTCACCACATATTCTTCTATATCATCATTAGAACAAAATAAAATATATTTATGGAACTCACATAATGAACTATGCCTATAAACAATATCATCCTTAGAATACTGGACTATCTGCTACAAGATTGGTGGTGGAACCACTCTAAAACCACATGGAGGAAACAACTCATGAGAAGGCCCCTGAATTTAGTCATCATCAGTCAACAGATCATCGTCATGACCTTGTATGAAAATACAAGCTAACATTCATTTTGGAGGATTCATGAATGTTGTCATGTTCTGTCATAGGTACATGATAATATGTGAGGATCTATCTCAAGATGGGAAGTTGATGGAAACAATCATATACGATGCATGTATCATTTTTTCCAAATAACCAAGGTATTGGTATACACTATTGACAAGAAGGTATTTAGCATCCTGCATAATTTATATTGCATATACCACACCAACAATGGGTTACCTAGATTAAAATCCACAGTGAATATAATTTTAAACCATTTTTCTATGTTGTAAACCAATCCTCACCATGGTTCTAACTCCGAAAATGAAATGAGGATAAACATCCTCCAATAAAACTACATCAAATTCCAACCCACCAGGGTCCATCTGTCTGGTGGAAAGTAATGTGTGACACCACTATCCCACCTCCAATAGGATCGGGGCTTCTGAAGAGTACCATGAAAGAAAAAAACTAAAATAGGATTTATAATACTAATGTACATGTTTACACACACAACAATCTACAAGGAAATCGTAGATGAATTATTAAAGAATAAAACAACTAGAGTACAACCTGGAATACAATAACCTCGAGAGAATACCTTATAGAAATAAAATATAAAACAAATTTAAAAATGGTCAAATATAGACCCAAACATATATGAATTATTAACCTAAAAATAACTTTTTAAAGGTAAAATTGAAGTTGGACTAACTCTTAATCATTATGTCTTACAACTAAATATAGTGTATTCACCCAATTACTGATATGATACACCTAAGTCACCATCAATATTCTTTTCAAATATATAATACACCAAATGTGTGGGGGAATACAATTTAGGTGTTTTTAATATACATACCCAATTGGACTCTACATGAATCAAAAAAGCGATCCATAGGAGTTCTCTATAGTAGTCATCTCAACCCATAGTAAGACTGAAATGATAACCTAACATATATGTACATGAAGAAACAAAACATTGATATAAATGGGATGACCTTCATGATAAATTAACTAAGAATGATGAATAACATCATATCTAAAGATCTATCAATGATTCCTTTATTCACGTTAAACCACAAAAAATGTGATTATAGATGTATGCTCCACTCTATAGAGCTCTACATCTGAGGGAGCACTAACTCCTTTGAATGACCCATTTACCACTAGATATACAAGATGTGAGAATACAAATCCATTGATAGAGTAACCCCAACATTCTATATTATGGATTACTACCAATATTACATATTTAATTAATAATGTTGACCTACACCCTAGTTTGGTTGTAGTAGTTTCCAATCCTTGAGCCACTATGATAACTAATCCATATCACTACCAATGACCGGACATCACTAAAAAATGTTTCACTACCATATCACCTTATTTGATATATTCAATTCTAAAAATAAGTCCAATATCATTTTCTAAATGGAATTATACTATTGATAGGCTACTCATGGGCCAATATCCATGTCTAAAATAATGACATGGTTGGTGTTATTTGGGAGGGTTTTCTATGTGTACCAAGGGTCACATAGCGTGTGACCTCTCCATGAAACTAGAATAGGTCGTCACTAGTAGATGCCTTTCCTGACCATGTGGGACTAAACTGTGTGTCTTGGATAACTATGTACCACACATAATCTTCTATCCCATTCATGATATATTAGACCTATCCCCATTTACACTAGTTGTATCCGGGTACGTCGGTTGTGACTTAGTACATTTTTAATCCAATATATTTTGGTTTTTCTGGTTTTCCTAGTCGTTTCCATTCCCATGTACCCCTAGGGTATACACCATGATACCATCATGATATCACATGGAATGTGTTGTCCATAATATGCATCTGAAACATTTCTTCACTAGAACCCTTAGCTTCTATAGTCATGGGGCTATATGACATGTGTTCTTGGACTACACATCATGTATTTCAGGATTTTCCAAAATCCAAATAATTATTAACAAAATATCACCCATATTATTTACCCCATATTGTCTTCCTTAAATCACATAGAGGAGTCAAAATCTAGTGAATGATAACCCTAATTAATCACAAGTGGCTGTATTCCATCAACCACATCCATATACAGGTCTTCTCGGTATACTATGCCTCCATAATGGATGATGCATGAAGAAAAAAAATATAATACATGGATTTATCAAATTAAAACCACATATAACAACGATACACTCTAAAAAAATTTATCTTCATGTCATGAATTCATCTTCCATGAATCTGACCAATTAATCACACACGAATCCAACCCGATAATGTCGAACCATGGCCCTAGGGACCAATGGTGTATAACATAATAAATGATTGGAGAAATTCATAATGAAGGAGTGAATACATAATTTTTTTTATTTGATAAAATCCATGGAATAAATAATTATGGTATCCATGGGACATCCCAATGTTCAATAGGGAATAACATAATAACAAATAATAAAAATAATGAATGGCTCATACGAAGGATCTAAATCACAATGAATAAAAATATAGATATAAAATTCTATTCCTAAGATAAAAATAATGTGGAAATCAATATAATAAAGTTACTAACCTCAATATTGGATTTATCAATGAATAAGAACACATTATATATAAATGGTGATGAATATCCACATTGTTCTCTAACCATATAACATTTACCCTTTATCTATTCATCATCATTATTTGACACTGATCATCCCAAAAATAATTCATACTCCTCCAATATAATCTCATAGGGTTATGTTACTAACCATAAATATATTCTATAACATAAAATTTATAAATGACTTCTTAGTTATAGGTCATAATATAAATATATTGACATAAATTATTCTTTTACTTAATGTACCGATCAGTGACTTTCTTCCAATGAATAGTTAAAACTGATAATCTTTATGTCATGACTAGGTTAAACCTATAATTATAGTGATAAAAATGATCTTAGATTTCTAATTTATCTACTAAATGAAGATATTTTTTATATAATAATATACATCAGCATGATATAATATAATTACTATTTTTAATATATCAATACATAGCCCCTCTAGGGCCCAAAATATTGAACTGAAACAATGCATGTATTCAAAGATATTCTATAGAATATTCTAATTTATCTTGATAAAAAATATTCATTACTAATGAAAATACGTTGCAACTCTATATTTTGGAACACAATCATCAATAATTTCCTCATGGGAATTTATACCCCATTTCATCTGAGCATTCATCTGAGGGTTGTATATCGTTATCAACATGACCTATGAACTGATAACCTATTAGAGGAGTCTCCATAGACAAGATTTATATTGGGTATACCTATTATAAAAAATTGATAATTTAACCCCATGTAATTAAGAAATCTCCAACACATACAAGTTTACATAATCCACATCATTGTTGGTATCACAAGTAGAAAAAACTTTGAGGTGATTTGGTCAATTGTTCAATCACCACAAAAATCATAATATTTTCTCAAGGAGTCTATTGAGACCCAAAAAAATCACTCTAATGATATCTCATAATAATTTAAATTTATAATAGGAATTGGTTGATAAAAACTGAATGTAGTCTACTGCTTGAACTTGATCTGTGGACCAATATTACAATTCGAAATAAACTCATCATTGTACCATTTTACACATTCCCCTCAGAATTGATGCCTCATATCATAAAACATCATCATAATGACTAATTTAACCTTCCACTTGGGCTTATGAAAGTACACTATTACATCCTTTATCAATGATGATGTAATGTCAAAAATTTCATGAATCAAAGGAATCCCTCTAATGATATAGATCACTCTCCAATGGTTTTATGACAATATAATGAAATGATGATATGAGATTACTCATAGTCAAGATACTCTTCAAGTAAAATCATGTCATAAGAGAGTATTTTAACTATTACATTTCTATAGAAACCTAATTTCATTATCTCATACTCCAAAAAACATATGAGAAATGTGATCTAGAAAATTCCACACTAATGATTCCTTCATGACATGTGATGGTCGATTCTTTCTAATATCAACAAAAAATAAATTCCCCTCCACCTTGGTATAGGAAATTTCATAGTAAAAATAATGTGGTCACAAAACCAATTTCCACAATCCTCGATTCAAATATTTTTTTGATAAGATTTAACTCAGTATCTTATGAGTGGGGTAATAAAAAACATTTCACCAAAAAAACCGGTGCTATAAAATATTAAGGGCCTACACCAAAAATGTGAGTTCTTGATCATAGGTGGGTTCATTCAACTCACATTTCAGAATTGGATTAGAACCATGATCAACCATGTGATCACCATTCAAGATAATAGAACCAAAAACGTATCATGGGGAATTCCAAATGACCACATTTTCCCTACCAAACTATGAATGTTTCAACAATATATTGGAAATAAAACATAATTAAAATCATAAAAGGGGGTTTGAAATTTTGAATCAGAAAAAATAATCACTCCCTTCAGTTTTATAGAATTCTATAGAGAAGCTATATTAGAGAAATATTTCAAAAACCAATGATAATTTCTTATTAGTACCCAGATCCATTGAATCTAAAAAGAATTATATATTTACTCAAATGAAAAGATAAGATGAAATTTATAAGGTTAAACTAAGATAAATTATTCTGAGAGGAGGATCCCTAGTAATATCACCTATAGAATCTATTATTGTAACTTAGATATCATGGAATAACATCATTTATTCATCAATATGTCAAAAACTAGTAATAAATGAAGCACGTATTCCTCACCAGTTTATGATTAAACAAATATTCCATCATTTAATACCAAAATTAATTTTTCAATTTAATGGTTTAGAATTATATTGATTAGTTCCATAACAATAAAAGAAGTATTTTACAATAAAAATGGTATAACAAGGTACTCATTGTGTTCATTCCATCTCTTGAACGAGGTTTTTGGAATATTAGACTCATTAACCATGAGATGGGGTAAACTAGATAGAAGATTATTCATAGAGAACCATAACAACCATTTTAGTTAGACAAATAAATAATCAATTTGGGGGAAAAATAAATGATATTGATCCTAACATGACTGATTATTTGGATGTGAACACACAAGAAATGGGTTTTTTCATTTTTCTTTTTGAAAAGAAATAGTTCATCACAATGTTGTACATTAGAAAAAATGAATCCCTTTGGGATAATTTATTTAAACCAATTCTTTGATTCCTTAAATTCTATTAGTTCCATATGGCATGGGATAATAGATACATACTAGGTACTTGAAACATAGTTGATCAAAATTACTCTTCTGATTTTAGTGAGAACCCATAAATGTTTGACATAGTAACTTATGAAAAATAAAAAACTATTGGGGGAATTTTTCAATAAGAGGTTTCCTGATCTAGTAAAACAGTACAAAAGGATTACATATGACCCAAATTTTGAAGAGGAGGTTTGGATCGACTATCCAAGAAGTCCCATTCTCATTGGAAAACATGGAACTCCATGTCAGGGGAAGTGAAGGAAATCATATGAAGACAATATCAACAATAGATTTATGAGAAACCATCCAGTTTATTCCATGAAATAATTATATAGGTTTTATATAAATATGAAAAATTACTAAATGAGATTGATCATAGATAAAGTTAAATCATAATAGGGGAATTAGATAACCTATTCCCTTACGATCTAGAGAAAATTTCTAGTTCCATAAAATAAAGAAAGAAATTTGTTGAGTTATTCAACAGATCCATAGTACGGGTTGGTAAAAAGAAATTATAGGAACCTGTATCAAATAAATACTTCAGTTGAGATAAATTAATAGTAATAGTACCACTCAATATAAATGGTCCTACGTTAGTTCCCACTAGGGAATCATTCAACTAGTGAAGTAACATTTATCCCGAGGTTGGTGACTAGAAATGAAATGATCTTGAAGTATGCAATGTGCTTATCGATACTCTTTGTTTTTATTAGATATTTCCACTTGAAAAGGTTGTAAAAATGTAAAACAACAAATGTATATAGACCAAATTTCTACATTTTATGTAAATATTCTACACTTCTATGTAACAACACATCAAATGACCAACCATTCCAAACTAGAGGAAAGTATGTGAGCCTTAAGGATACATATAAGTTGGTTTGGAAGAATTATTCTATTATGGACATCCACTATTACTTCCACCATGATTCTGAGTCCAAATTATATCCCCTTTACTGAAAACACTAATGTTTCAATTTGTAGTTAGAGGAATTGTGGACCACTTTATTTTATAATCATCGTCAATTTCCTCATAAAATCACTATCATAAAAAAACATGTGAGGTATGGTTAAACATAAATACATGTGCCATGATATCAAATTGAATAACCCTCTTAGATATCCTGGTATTAAAATTATGATTCAATGCAACCTAAGGTAAAAAATAATAATGTCCAAATAAAAATTTATTTTACTGGGTCACTATCTTAAAACATTGAATAATGTTGACGAAATCATCATACATAGTCTATATGATGACTTCTGTATAAAAATTCTCTATAAAAAAGGTCCTTATTCCATTCCACTATAAGTCCAAACTATTCTATCCAAGAACTATATCATCCCACTCTCTCACATTAGTCCCCCCCCCCCCCCCAATATTGAAAAGAAATACATCGCCTTATTGTAATTTGGAATATCCAAGAACTCTAATATCCATTAAATCCTTTCCAAACAATCCTATGCCTCCAATATATTGTTTATTTGTGAGAAGAATGTGTTATTATAATGAATAAACTCATAGTATCATGTTTTATTTTTAAATATTTGAGGTATGGATTATTTTTATTAAAGGAGACTAGGTGGATCTCCATGGAAATTTATCAGGATCTAGTAAACAAGAGTGTTTTCATACTGTGGTTCATCAACAACTCTCTCCTAAATCCTAATGAGACATCTTTTTAAGGTTATGATAGTACACAATATCAATCAATTATAAGGTAAAATCATTCAGGAGATACTAAAAAACCAAATCTACTAGTCAAAACACAACATGGAAACAAAAATATCATATCAGAGTTCTAGAAATGTCTAGGATATTATCAATTAATTCCTTAAATATGATTTTACACCACCGCCTTTGTAAACTGAAGGATCCCCATAATGGATGTTGGCTAGTTACTCACTCATAACATACTCCAAAAGTTCTGACAGACATATATCTTTTCTACCAAGGAACTTAAAAATCTATACAAGCATCAATGAAGTGAAAAAATCACCACTAATGTCAATTTTTTATTAATAAACCTAGGTAACCTACTAAACATGAAATAAAATTTACTCTAACATGGATTGTAGGGTGTTACTACTCACCATGGGAATTAGAAAAAGACATGGACATTAAAAATGATCAGTAGAGAATAATTTCACCCCATGTGTAACTAAACAAAAAATAAAGAGATGTGAATCCATAAATAGTTGGTATAACAATATAGTCATCAAGATAAAACATACAACAAAACATACAAGAATATATATATTTCTCAATAAACCAAAGAAAAAATCATCGAAATATATATTCATAACAATCAGATTACATACTCCGCTTATCATCACCAAATCCATAGGTCCCACTATCAATAACTACAAACGCCTCTAGGTGGTGATTTCAATTTTCTAGGACCTAGAAAAAAATTCCACAAACACCCAAATTAAAAAAAAGAAATATGTGAAAAAAACTATTCTAGTAGGACAGCTCCATGCTGTAACACCCCGAGATTTTATGAAAAATATTCTTTTAATTTCACTGATGTCTTGTGTTGTAAGCTACAATAATATTATCATGTGCTATACACAACACCGTATTATCTTGCAGTATACGCAACACTATTCTTAGATTGTGTTACACACAATTTTATGTTCGTTTGATAGTTGTCATTCTACACAACATTGACTATATATATATATATTCAATGTATAAATGAAAAATGGTCGGATTCTGTTATATGAAACAACAAAGGAGTCTTGCACAACACGTAACCCTAACTTGGCTTGCATTACACGCAATCGTGACCTTCCTCGATAGCGTGTGTT
Source organism: Viscum album (assembly GCA_963277665.1). NCBI lineage: Eukaryota > Viridiplantae > Streptophyta > Magnoliopsida > Santalales > Viscaceae > Viscum > Viscum album. The sequence goes on along the minus strand of OY728151.1, from coordinate 280,436,950 downwards.
GTACGCAATACCGGGTTTTACTAAGCAATAATATATTATTATAATATTATTATGAACTAGCCTTTATGAATAGTATTAACTAAATTTTGAATTTTACAAAATTATTATTCATCTTACATATTTTCTAGAGCATGGTATAAGAACAATATAAATTTTTCTGGTAAAATAAGTATTTTTAAAAAAATTCATTTTTATCGCCTTTTGATGGCGCACCAACTTTAAATCTAGTTTTTGACATGTTTATAAGTTAAATTTTAAAAAATAAAATTATTATTTGGAATAAGGATATAAAATTTTACCATGCATAAAATTTTCATATTATTCTAATAACTTTAATATTTTAATGAATAGAAAAAACACGCTATATTTTAATTAAAAACATCTTTTTCATCGTAATAACTTATGTGGATAAATTATAATATTGAATGGTTTTAAAGTATAAATAGAATATATTTTTACTATTTAGTATAATGTTTGTCATTAGGATTGATTTTACATTGAATTCGTAGGTTAAATCAATTCAATCTTTTGCAATGTTTTTAACAAAAACCCATTTTCATTCGACAACAAGATTAATTTTAATTTAATTTCTGAAACTTCTGTGTATTTAATTTGAAAAAATGGATTCCATATTTGGAATCAGTGGGTCCAAATTATGTTAATAATCTACTTTTTATTTTTGGGAATTATGAATAGTAACTACGGTAAATTTTATTTACCATAGTTAAAAGTAAATTGGGTAATTAAGGGTAAATATAATATTTTAAAATTACTCTAACACATGCCAAAATCTTATTGGATGGATAAAAGTAGACCAATATCACCTAAGTGTCGGATTATATTCATTTTATGGACTTTTTACAATGAAAATAATTTAATAATTATTAAAACCAAAGAAAGCGACAACATGTCACTCTCTTAAATATTATAAGTATATTAATTGTACTTTAGTGATAACCTCCATGAAACTTAGAAAATAAATAGTATCCAGAAAGATAATGAATGTATCTACATCATATGAATTTATTTATAATTTTTAGGTATTAAATAAATATCATTAATTTCGACACAATAGGGATGCAGATATTATTTATTTAGTGAAAAATCAATAATATAGTTTTTATTGAAATATTAACACATATCAAAAGGCCCAAAAATCTGAAAAAAACATATTATTAGTTTATTTATAAACCCTAATCATCCACTGGCAGAATTGTTGACCATTTGTATCCTTATTAAGATGATTATGATCCTTATATTATTTTATTTTAAATGATGCCAAAGTTGTCACCTTCATAATTTAACAAATATAACAATTTAAATATTGTTATTTTAAGATTATAAATTATATTAAAAGTATTATTGTAAAATTTAATAGATTAATATTCATCATAGGATTTTATTTTTATTTTTATTTTTTATGAAACAAATTTTTATATTAAATAATTATACAAAAATGATGTAGTAATTATTTTATTAAGAAATAAATCAAATAATTGGTTTTAAAAATAATAAATTAAATATTATATGAACTATTTAATGTGGTCCACTAATTTTATAGATACATATAACCTTTTATAAATCTATTAAATCTTTTAGTTTGAACATATATTCTACATATATTTTATTTAAATTCAAATAAATAAATAGTGTAAAAATTGACACTATTGTTATTTTATAAAAATAACATATTATAAAATTGTTTAAAAATCACAAAAATATTTAAAAATTATAAATTTAAATTTATATGGTATAAAATGTTATAAAGTATAAAATTATATACAATTCATAACAAATAAATAATTATTTGTAATAATTTAAAATTTATAATGTTATTACAACAAATAAAATTAAATTGATTAAATAAGGAAAAATCAAGTTGATAATGTTGAAAACAAATTCCTAACATGTATAAATTTTATTGTTTGATGATATTACAATACTATATCATCTAATATTCGGATATGAGTCATTTTGGAGGTTTTTATGTGGGTTTTGGATTCAATATAAACTAATATTTCTTATATTTCCAAAGGGACCCCTCTCCTCCCTTATAAAAGGGCACCTCCTCCCTATCTTCCTCAAACCAATTTGAGCCTTTAAGCTCGTCCGAACACTACCCATTTCCCTTCTCAACTTCCCTAGAAAAATCCTATAGGTCCTGGTCTTCTTCAAAGACCAATTTTAATACCCTAAGAAGAGGATTCAAAGAGGTGTGTCAAAGAAGAGGTAATATCTGTAACCGATTCATTCAATTTTCTTTCTTCTTCAACTTCTTCTTATTTAGTTTTTTCATTATGAAGTAATAACATCAGTATCCCTCATATACTGATATGTAATTATAAATAAGAAACAACCATGTTTCACCTTCTATCCATCCTACAGAAAACAAAATCACCGCGTGTGCGTACGTACGGAATACCGTCTCCATGCCATGTTGTAATCCGTTTTTCCACCAGCACATTACATGGATGGGTATAATGGTGTAAATAATAAATATATATGGTTATTATAACATCATAATGAATCTGATATATTATATCATCCACTCCAATTCTATGATTATGAGAATGATATCATCGCTCGTGCGTACGTACGGACTACCGTCTCCACGGCGGATGAGATTCATTCTCCATGGTTAACCGTACATGAACAATCATAATGTTTATATAATGAATAATAATGAAATATATGAAATAATAATGATACTATATTTATTTATATAGATATGTATTTCATCTATTTAGTTTCATTCAATACAATAAAGAAACGAAAACAATGTTCATGCGTACGTACGACATACCGTCTCCATGAACGGTGTATTTCATTCCTTTTATCGATATATAATATATATGTATATAATGAATATATATTATATATAAATCATTTTTTATATTCTGGAATTATGTAAATTATGATATAAGTAATAATATCAAGAAACGACAAGTCGAAACACATACGATAAAAGAAATGATTTTACCCAAAACGCTACTTTAACATGGAATTTACAAAAGAACGAGTAATATAAAGTCATAAGTGAAACATATATGATATCATAACAATGAATATGATTTTTTAATAAGTCAATGAAATTATTTAAATCATTATACAGGAGGTTCAGAACCATGCGAATCATATCAGACCTAAGGTAAGGGATAATTATTCCAATCTCATTCTTTTCCGAGATTGTTTATTCATAAGTATTTACTGGGATTATATTCATTATCCATGTCCCTGATTTCTAAGAATGGTTTCATTATGTTTAAATTCCTTTTTACCCATTTTTACTTTTACTACATGGTATGTAAGGAATCTTTGTTTTGTTTATGTTACGAGGTACTTTTTTGACATTTCCGACCAAAGTATGAGAAGAATGTTTTTTTAACTTATACAGCATGAAAGGATTTTTATGGTTTTATAAAGCCTTATTTTCATAAAGCTTCCTCAAAAATATTTCATGAATATTTTCAACAAAATCATTTTATTTTAAAATTTCATGACATTTTGTGAAAAGAGAATGATTTTGAAGAAGAAAGGATATTTTTCTCAGGAATTCATTTCAAGTTTTTTATCAAAACCATTTTTCATCTTAGATGACATTATTTTATATGTGTATGTTTCAAGTATCATGTCTCTATGATTTACATGGTTTCAATTTTCTTATTATGAAATGATATCCATTTATTTTATATGGATTATGTGATGATGGGATGATGTTTATGAAACCCTTTTTATTTATTGGTTTATTATGAATGATGTATGTTTATTTTGTGGCACAAGTAAAAATGATTTCATTATGAGATGGGTGGGACCTATATCTCCCTCTAACGCATTGGGTAAATATTTATATCTCATGAGATAGACATGGCTAGAATGGAAAGTTGAACTGGTTCAGTAACACAGGACTGGAATGAGGAGTGAACTCGATTCAGAAAGGGACTTTGTCCACTAAGATGGTCTTGGCAGTAATGCCCTGGCTACTATGGAAATCATATCATGTTTTTAATGGTTGACATAATTACATTTTTATTTCCCATGCTATTTTATCATGATTAATGTTTCTTTATGATCTATGCCTTACGTACCTCCATGTTTTATGTCATTGCTCAAGCTTTGATGTTTAAACCTTATGTTCATGTTTTTAAGTTCAAATGTATATGGTATTTTTTATTTTATCCATGCTTACCCTTACTGACCATTTGAGCTCACCATTCTTATGTTTTCTTTTCCCCAGGATATAATGAAACGTTTTAGGTAAGAAAAAAAGGGGGAAGATCTTTATGGGAGATGTTGAAGATCTTTCACCATGATTAGAAGATTACGTTCCAATTTTCCAAAGACACTAAATTATTATGGTCCTTGTGTGTCTGTTTTTGTTATGTATTAAGTATTCCGCAAAATTAATGTAATTTCCATGTACGCGAAGCTTCGGGTCTTTATAGTTGGTATGAGAGGAAAGGTTTAGTCAACCTTTGAAAACTAGGATGCAAGAACTTTAGTGAGATCCCTATAGATATGTCTTATGTATGTCTAAAGATGTCCCTAAGGTTAAGTATACGTATGGGTTATAGTCCTAGAATTGCGCTAACGATCTTTGAATTTAACCTAAGATGTTAGATAGTGAGGGTACTCCCCCTTTACTATATTGTTTTCCCTAGCATGATTTTTGCCTCTCACACTATTCTTTTTGGGTTTTAGAAAATGGATGGAAAAAGAAAGATTCATGATAATGGAGGATATGATGGACAATGGAATGATATTATTCATGAGCAGCCAAATGAAATCGGATTTGGAAGTCCAAACATCATTATTATGCCGAATCAGCTATCTCATAATATGATCAATAAACTCAAATTTGGTAAGTTTCCGGAATCTGCTAATAAGAGAAAGATGGAGTTTCATGATGATCATAGAGGAATGAAAGTCCAATTTCCCCTATGTAAATCTTGTGGGAAGAGGCATCAAGGAGAATGTTTCAAAGGAATTGGAAGATGCTTTGGGTGTGGAAAAGAAGTACATAAAGCCAGTAAGTGCAAAAAGAGGTTCAGTTAACACCATAGATGAGGATAATGGTATTGCTACGACATCAACAATGGTTAAATGTTTTAAATGTGGAATGTACGGGAATTATGTAAACCAATTCCCTAAGGGAAAGTCTCATGAAGAGAATCAGTATGGTCGTATGTGTAATATTTATGTTGATGATGATGAAGAGACTACAAATGATATGTGAGATGAAAAAATTGTTGAAGCTCAGTCAATGGTTTAAGAAGGTAGTGGAATGATTACATGTTTATCAAGTGTAATGTTGTATAAGCAATATCATGGTACTATGGAATAAAGAGACATCTAAGGATTGTTACACTGTTGCCTTTCCTTAAGTTTTGGAAATGTGTGATGAATGGTACCTGTATTTTTGGAAAGTAGATGATATGCACATAATGAAGGGATAAGGAGAAAATTAAATAATTGATAGTATTCATGAGATCATGACTGATATAAGGAGAAGGTTATATCATGTTTTGAGTATATAGAATTTTTGGATTTTGGTTTGTGGAAAGAGTTAACTTTTGATAGCATTCATGTTTTCTCTAAGATTCAATGGGTATTCTTTTTTTAAGAGAATACATGATTAATGCCTTCTAATGTTTGGAATGTGACCAACAAGACATATCTTATGATATATAGGGATCAACGATGGTATCAACATTCTTGTTATATGAAATCTCTGGTAATCATTTTCACTATAATATGAGAGTGGACTGCAGTATTACGGATAAGCCTAAAGATTGGAATGGATTATATTGGACATAAGTTAGTATTGTTTAAGGATAGAAGTTTTTTCGATATTATTGATGGGATGTTATAGTAATGTAGTTTTAGTAAAAGGAAAACCTGCATGATGGGAGACAGCCCATCGCGTCGGACAAGGCTGTGGGAATCGAACCCACAACCGATGTGCGACTGGCCTTTATCGGCTACCACTAGCCTACAGGAAGTCCCTGGATAGTTGAAACTAGTTTTATTTTATTAAGTGGTATGATATATGAAGTATAAGTTCAATTTTGGAATCATATATGATTAACCTCACCATAGATGGACTTATGTATTTTTGATAACTTTTATAACCTTTTGTTTGAGACAGATGGAATGACCCATCATTCTATCAAATGATCTGCTAACACTTCACAAATTACAAATTCAACTTCATTTCTTTAAGAGATAAATTGGAAATTGTTCAATTAATAGCCAACGGTGAGACTGTACCAAAATCACGAAAGTATTTCTTCTAATTCCAATTTCATCAACTTTAGGGAAATGATATTGAAAACTAAAAATTTTATCCTAGTGCCCATATATCCGATGAATCAGATGGTACCTTAGATCATCACAAATCTATGGCTTTGTGATTTATGTATTTTTCAAAGCCATGTTCTCTACCACTCTCCATCAGAACATGATGGTTTGATTTCTCTTCCATATCCATATTTTCACTTATGTTCTCCTATGTGGAAACCCAATGATTAGTTTATTTGGGTAACCGTTATGTTTCAAACATTAGTTTTAAACTTCAAGTTTTTTTATTCCATTTTATGATGACAGTTTCTATTAAAGAAACTTTCAAGTAGTAAACCATTTATAACCCCGACGAATTTCGAGGGCGAAATTCATTTTAAGGGGGGTAGAATGTAACACCACTAGATTTTATGAAAAATATTCTTTTAATTTCATTGATGTCTTGTGTTGTAAGCAACAACAAGATTATCTTGTGCTATATGCAACACTGTATTATATTTCAGTATACGCAACACTGTTCTTAGATTGTGTTACACACAATTTCATGATTGTTTGATAGTAGTCATTCTACGCAACATTTAGTGTATATATATATATTCAATGTATAAATGAAAAATGGTTGGATTCTGTTATATGAAACAACAAAGGAGTCTTTCACAACACGCAATGCTAACTTGGCTTGCATTACACGCAATCGCTACCTTCCTCGATAGCGTGTGTTGTGCACAATACTAGGTTTTACTAAACAACGATATATTATTATAATATTATTATGAACTAGCTTTTATGAATAGTGTTTACTAAATTTTGAGTTTTATAACATTATTATTCATCTTACACATTTTCTAGAGCATGGTATAAGAACAAAATAATTTTTTTGGGTAAAATAAGTAATTTCCAAAAAATGCATTTTTGCCGCCTTTTGATGGTGCACCAACTTTAAATCTAGTTTTTGACATGTTTAAAAGTTCAATTTTACAAAATAAAATTATTATTTTGAATAAGGATATAAAATTTTACCTTGGATAAATTTTTCATATTATTCTGATAACTTTCATATTTTAATGAATAGTAAAAACACGCTATATTTTAATTAAAAACAACTTTTTCATCGTAATAACTTATGTAGTTAAATTATAATATTTAATGGTTGAAAAGTATAAATAGAATATATTTTTACCATTTAATATAATGTATGTCATTAGCATTGATTTTACATTGAATTCGTAAGTTAAATCAATTCAATCTTTTGAAATGTTTTAAACAAAAACCCATTTTCATTCGACAACAGGATTAATTTTAATTTAATTTATACAAATTTTGTGTATTGAATTTGAAAAATTGGATTCCATATTTGGAATCAGTGGGTCAAAAATATGTTAATAGGCTACTTTTTATTTTTGGGAATTATGAATAGTAACTACGGTAAATTTTATTTACCATAGTTAAAGGAAAATCGGGTAATTAAGGGTAAATATAATATTATAAAATTACCCTAACACATGCCAAAATTCTATTGGATGAATAAAAGTAGACCAATATAACCTAATGGTCGGATTAGATTCATTTTATGGACTTTTGACCATGAACATGATTTAATTATTATTAAAACCAAAGAAAGTGACAACATGTCACTCTCCTAAATCTTATAAGTATATTAATTTTAATTTAGTGATAAACTTCATGAAACTTCGAACATGAATAGTCTCAAGAGATATAATTAAATTATCTACATCATATGAATTTATTTATAATTTTTAGTTATTAAATAATTATCATTAATTTTGACACAATAGGGATGCAGATATTATTTATTTAGTGAAAAATCAATAATATATTTTTTATTAAAATATGAATACATATCCAAAGGCCCAAAAATAATCACAAAACTTATTATTAGTGTATGTATAAACCCTAATCATCCACGGGACGATTTTGTGACCATTTGGATCCTTATTAAGATGATTATGAAACTTATATTATTTTATTTTAAATGATTCCAAAGTTGTCACCATCATAATTTAATAAATATAACAATTTAAATATTGTGATTTTAAGATGATAAATTCTATTAAAAGTATTATTGTAAAAGGTAATTGATTTATATTCATCATAGGAGTTTATTTTTAATTTTTATGCAACAAATAAGTGTATTAAATTATTATACAAAAATGATGTAGTAATTATTTTATTAAGAGATAAACCAAATAAATGGTTTTAAAAATAATAAATTAAATATTATAGGAAATATTTAATGTTCTCCACTAATTTTATAGATACATATGACCTTTTATTAATATAGTAAAGCTTTTAGTTTGAACATATCATCTTCATATATTTTATTTAAATTCAAATAAATGAATACTGTCAAAATTGACACTATTGTTATTTTATAAAAATAACATATTATAAAATTGTATAAAATCACATAATTATTTAAAAATTATAAATTTAAATTTATATGGTCTAACATGTTATAAAGTATCCAATTATGGACAATTAACAACAAATAATTAATTATTTGTTATAATTTAAAATTTATAATGTTATAACCACAAATAAAATTAAATTGATTAAATAAGGAAAAATCAAGTTGATAATGTTTAAAACAAATTCCTAACATGTCTAAATTTTATTTTATGATGATATTACTACCATATATCATCTTATATTCTGATATGAGTCATTTTTTAGGTTTTTAAGTGGGTTTGGGATTTAATATAAACTAATATTTCTTATATTTCCATAGGTGTCCCTCTCCTCCCTTATAAAAGGGAACCTCCTTCCTATCTTCCTCACACAAATTTGAGCCTTTAAGCTCATCCAAACCCTGACCATTTCCCTTCTCAACTTACCTAGAAAAATCCTAGTGGTCCTGGTCTTCTTTAAAGACCAATTTTAGTACCCTAAGAGGAGGATTCAAAGAGGCGTGTCAAAGAAGAGGTAATATCCGTTACCGATTCTTTCAATTTTCTTTCTTCTTCAACTTCTTCTTATTTAGTTGTTTCATTATGAAGTAATAACATACATTTACCTAATATAATGATATTTTATTATAAATATGAAACAACCCTGTTTCACCTTCTATCCATCCTACGAGAAACAAAATCACCGCGCTTGCGTACGTACGGAATACCGTCTCCACGTCGTGGTGTAATCTGTTTTTCCACCAACACATTACATGGATGGGTATACTGGTCTAAATAATAACTATATATGGTTATTATAACGTCATAATTATTATTATATATTATAACATCCACTCCAATTCTATAATTATGGGAACGATATCATCGCTCGTGCGTACGTACAGACTACCATCTCCACGACGCGATGAGATTCATTCTCCATGATTAATCATACATGAATGATCATAAAGTTAATATAATGACTAATATTTAAATATATGAAATAATAATGCTATTGTATTTATATATATATATATATATATGTATGTCATCTATTCAGTTTCATTCAAGTCAATAAGGAAACAAAAACAGCGTTCATGCGTACGTACGGCCTACCGTCTCCATGAACGGTGTATTTCATTCCTTTTATCGATCTATAATATATATGTATATAATGAATATATATTATATATAAGTCATGTTTTACATTCTAGAAATATGTAAATCAGGATATAAGTAATAATATCAAGAAACGACAAGTCGAAACACATATGATAAATGAAATGATTTTACCCAAAACGCAACTTTAACAAGGAATTTACAAAAGAACGGGTAATATAAAGTCATAAGTGAAACATATATTATATCATAACATTGAATATGATTGTTTAATAAGTCAATGACATTATTTAAATCATTATATAGGAGGTTCGGAACCATGTAAAGCATATCGGACCTAAGGTAAGGCATATTTATTCCAATCTCATTCTTATCCGAGATTGTTTATTCGTAAGTATTTACTGGAATTATATTCATCATCTATGTCCCTAATTTCTAATAATGGTTTAATGTATGTTTAAAATCCTTTTTACCCATTTTTACTTTTATTACATGGTACGTAAGGAATATTTCTTTTGTTTATGCTACGAGGTACTTTTTTGACTTTTCCGACCAAAGTACGAGAAGAATGTTTTTTTAACTTATACGGCATGAAAGGATTTTTACGGTTTTATAAATCCTTATTTCCATTAAGCTTCCTCCAAATGATTTCATGACTATTTTCAAGAAAATCCTTTTCTTTAAAAATTGCATGACATTTTGTGAAAAGAGAATGATTTTGATGAAGAAAGGATATTTTTTTCAAGAATTCATTTCAAGTGTTTTATCAAAACCATTTTTCATCTTAGATGACATTATTTCATATGTGTATGTATCAAGTATCATGTCTCTATGATTTACATGGTTTCACTTTTCTTATTATGAAATGATATCCATTTCTTTTATATGGATTATGTGATGATGGGATGATGTTTATGAAACTCGTTTTATTTATTGTTTTATTATGAATGATGTATGTTTATTTTGTGGAACAAGTAAGAATGATTTCATTATGAGATGGGTGCGACCTATATCTCCCTCCAATGCATTGGATAAAGATTTATATCTCATGAGATAGACATGGCTGGAACGGCAAGTTAAACCGGTTCAGTAATACAGGACTAGAATGAGGAGTGAACTCGATTCAGAAAGGTACTTTGTCCACTAAGATGGCCTTAGCAGCAATGCCTTGGCTACTATGGAAAGCATATCATGTGCTTAATGGTTCCCACAATTACATGATTAATTCCCATGCTATTTTATCATGATTAATGTTTCTTTATGATCTATGCCTTACGTACCTCCATGTTTTATGTCATTGCTCAAGCTTTTGATGTTTAAACATTATGTTCATATTTTTAAGTTCAAATGTATATGGTATGTTATATTTTATCCATGCTTACCCTTACTGAGCATTTGAGATCACCCTTTTTATGTTTTCCTTTCCCCAGGATATAAATAAAGGTTTTAGGTAAGAAAAAAAGGGGGAAGATCTTTATGGGAGATGTTGAAGATCATTCACCACGATTAGAAGATATTTTACCACGATTAGAAGATTATGTTCCAAGATTCCAAAAACACTAAACTATTACGGTCCTTGTGTGTCTGTTTTTTTTATGTATTAAGTATTCTGCAAAAGTAATGTAATGTCCATGTACGTCAAGCTTCGGTTATTTACACATGCATTCCATAATCATTACATATCAAAAAAAATAATTATTCTAAATTATAAATAAGATATTATTTATTTGAATTTTTACAATTCTTAATAATGATATTTTTTCAATTCATTTCATGGGAATGTATAATGTAGGTACAATTTATTATTTCCATTAAAAATTTATGAATAAATTATTTCATAAAAATAAAAATGAAAAACTTATTTCATAAAAATTGGAATGTAATAATAAATTTATAATGATTTCACCATGGTTATGAGGCCCAATAATGGTTAGATTAAGGGTAATGGTTCCATTGATTCTCAATGAATTACATCTCATGGTGTTAACACATCACTAAATTCCAAGATTATTGAGAGTTATGATCCATCTGATAGATTGAACCGCTTCCCTATTCAAGTTCAATTATCATTTTCATTATCAATACATTTCATGGAAAATTAATACCAACCTAGTTTTAATATTATTTTGTTACCAAATGATTACCATGGATTTCATGTATATAAAATGATTCAATAAAACAAAAAATAATACATATCAAATTATTTTAATCAACCATGATTCAATGTTCTCCAAATCAAATTTCAATATTCCATATCATTTCAAAAAAATATATGTTTTTTTAATACTTATGCATTTCTAGAAAATACATTACTTTTCAAGTTAATAATATTAATTAGGACATTATTTCTCAATAGTAATCATAAAATTAATTTGTTAAATCATCCTAATAATTCAAAATCATTTTTTTAAGTAATAAAATATTTGAAAAAGAATAATAAAATAGATTAAACACATAGAAACCCATTTGGAAACAATTCTAAAATAAAAGAAATCATGCTTTTAAAAATAAATCAGAAATATAATTAGATAAATAAATAACAGTAGTTTCAATTGATATTAATTTCTTTACAAATGAACATACCTTAATCATAGTAACATTAAACACCCAAAAAGGAAACTAGAACCAGTGATAAGGAATGGTCCACAATAAATTATAGAATATTATCATGGAAAATAACCCTCTATTTACCTTACACTGGTCTCTCAATAATAAAGAACAATAACTAAGTTTAGAGAAATGAATAATATTTTTTAAAATATTTTAATTCCAGAAAAACATTAAAAAACATTTAATCGAAATTATTATCTAAATAAAGGAGAAAAACTAGTTCTATAGAGGGAAAAAGAGTATAATAATGTATTAAAACCATCCATTAATGCATCATGTGGTTGTAGTGATGAAACCAAAAAACTATGTTGTATTAGAAATTTAAAAAAACATGAAATGTACCTCCACACACTTGTGCTGCCCGCCACTGTCCATCGGCCTCACCCAATGTACAGACTATGTTGATTGCCCTTAACATAGAATAAAATCTATGATGTTTAGGGACACCATGGATGTGGGGAGGTTTGTTATACATGGAACATAGGGAGACCGCACCCAGAACATTCATGGGATGGTGCAGTACACTAGCCACAATGATCTATGCATATTACACTGAGGGATCCAAGGGAAACCAAAACCTCCACCACTACCATGGTGCTTCCCATTTTCACTAAAACATAAAAATACCCATTTTTTACATATTTAGTCACTAATTAATCTAAAAAAAATCACCAACAAAAAGCTAAGAAAAAAAATTAAAACCAATTAACACACTTTAAAGAAACATTTAGGATGGTATGATTCTCTACACTATAAATGATTTTCTTAGAGAATGACTCATCAAGAAGATTTTCCCACAAATAGATTAGGCCAATTCGATCTCATCAACCCATCATGCTCCCTCATACAATGATAATATGATCCATGTTACTATATATACCAAATCAATAATATATTTATCCCTTGAATAACCTTCACATAATAATAAATCATTCAAATTAGATACTCATTCACAATCATATCATATTCCAAATAGGGGTTATCCAAACTAAAAACCCGAGATGGGTCCAAAATAAATTTCACTATATGTGACATGAGAAACTCGTTATGGATTATATTCATTTGTATTGGCATGTAAAAAAGGTTTTCCACCTTCCCAAACCACACAAAAAAATGTAGTCTATTATATATCAATGAAGACATCCATTGTTTTCAAACTCACATGATTCAAATTCATGTCGAGAAACTCAAGAAGACTAGGTCACTAATTGACAAACATAAAGGATATTAACAATGATTTACATAAGATGTATACAATACCTATGAAATTATCAATGGAAGAAGAATCATTTGGACCTTCATCATCGTCTCATGAACCATGATAGGTCGTACAAGGTATTCATTACCAACGAGTTACTGAAAATTAAAACATTACAAAATTTTCTAGTCATTGCCTCAAATGGTTCCATTTTAATAGGTGAATATTAGCTATTGTTATTGGAAAACTAAACCATCCCAAAATTGAAATTCCATGATTATGTTAAGTCATGAACACAATCAGAATGAATTTCATAATGAATCTTTATAGACCATTATTTCTAACCATAGGAATCAATATAAATAAGATGTGAACGAAGAACCCATATTGGTAATAATAGAATGTGGAAAACCAAGAAATATGACAATATCTGAAACCTATTTATTTCCAAGATCATTAACTCTGGTGGAATAATAAATATAGAAATACAAATATAATTTTGTTAATATTTCAATCACTAAAATAATCTTATTATTTCGTCAAGATGTATGTGGAAACCCAAAACATAAATACATCGATATCTCATCCAAATTCCAATTTAAAATTTAATGTTTTTAATAAAAATATGAATGTTTATGATGCTCATCATTGATCTACTGACATGTATAAAAATGTGAAATAATATATATAATATCCAATTTTATATCTCGACACCTTAATATATGACTAATATCATTAAACAACATAGTTTTTCAGAAGATCACAACCCATTGGTATGGAAAAAACTCCCTTATCACGACCATTATTACTGGAGATAGAATAACATAAAATTTATAGAAGTGAAGGATTCCTTGTATGGTTTTAGATCATTGAAATATATTTTTCCAACCATATAATGACATCCAAATACCTAATTGCTCATTTTGAAGATGCTGATCCTAGAGGATCATCCTTGGAAGGGAGGATTTCAACTAAATAATGGCTAGTGAAAATATAATCTCATTACCTTGGACTCTAAAATTAATGTGAGTAAACAGATCAATAATATTATACTCCTATGAAAATCCCTTCATGGAATGGTATGATATCTTCTGAAAAGAGAATTTAAAACCAAGTTCCACTTACCAGGGATTTATGGAACATCAATTTCAAATCATTATCGATAATCCACCCATTATCATTTTTATAGATTCAAATGTTTTTGGGACGATATATAAAATAATATCCTTTGATTAGAGTAAATACTAAACATTTTCCAAGGAATTTAGTTATTCCAATTTATAAGTTCATGTATCATAACTATGAGTTTAAAATTGTGTGAGGGATAGTTATTGTCCCATTACTAAAGATAGATGTAACTATAACCCAAACATAACCACCCAACATGTGTAAATACACTGTCCTGAACATGGTGCATTGTAAATAGACACATATCTTTGGACATCCTCTAGAAGTGTCAACATTGAATCATAATTCAAATTAAAAATCAAATATTTAAATTAAGTTTGAAATATAAATCCCTAGGAATATATACTCCCATTTGAGTGATACAAATCAATAATGAAAATGTCATGGGGAAATTATTTCCAACCCAATGATAATACAATACTAAGACCATATTGCCTTGAAATCTAAAAAACATTCGACGACTACTCCCATGATAGGAAAACAATAAAATTTTCATGATCAACTATGGAAACATGTTCTTATATCACATTACCCACAAAAATCACCTCCATGAATATTTAATTGATTCTTTTATAGTTTGGTATATAGTCGAAAATTTTACAAGATATGAAAAACTACTCTAAAATTTATCCCTTGATCCTCATTGAAATTATAATAAACAATTATTTGATCCATGAATACCACAATGATAGAGTTTAGGTACAGAGTTAAAATCTTATTTATTATTTTTAAAAACATAGAAGGAGCATATGTCAGTCCAAATAAAATAACAATTTGCTCAATATGGCTATACCTACTTTAGAGTTTAGTTTATTTCAAATATTAGTCTCCATTACCTTGAGCGTATAGTTACCATACTGAAGATCATTACGATAGAGCCACTTCTCCCATTTCACATGACCAAATAACTCATTAATGTAGGGAAATGATTTTTTCTTCTTGATCATAACCCAATTAATATTCCTGTATTGAACACATAACTGAACTATTCTATCTCCCTTCTTGGAACAAAATCTCTAGTTCTACCCTAGGAAAAACTATGTTGAATAAATCCATTAGATATCAATTCATATAACTAATTGGTTGATTCAATTTTCTTATCTAGTTCCATAGAGTATGAGTGAATATATACAAGATTCGTACCCCACACCTAGTGGATAGAAAACTCAAGCTCCCAAATGGATTGTAAATTAAAGATGTCTAAAAACACTTATTAATGCTCAAAATATAATAGAGGATGTTAACCAGAAGATTCTTACTAAACTTGTAAAAAAATAGATGGTGATATCACCCTAGAAAGCTCCAAAAGAAGAGGTCCATTTTGATTCTCCTTGTGCTCATATTCTTCATAGAAGACACTGAACTCCGCATCGAGGGTAGTAAAGGACACTGACAGATGATAAAAAACAATATGATATTTATGAGAAAACATTTAGTATACTCAAATAATAAAATCAAATTGATTCATATCCAAAAAAATCTCTATAAGTGATCCATATTTGAGAAATTAAGAGCATTATATGGGAATTATAAACATAGCTCTATTTTTGGGCATGGAAATTTCCATAGCATTGGGAATGAACTCAGTTGAGAGATTCAACAAATCCATGTTGTAAGTTGATATGAAAGAAAAAGAGGTACCAGAATCTTGAATTTTAGTAACTAATGATAAAAAATAGTAATGATACAACTCATTATCACAGGTCCTCTATTATTTCCCACTAGACACTAATCCTCGTCCAGATGTTTCTTTATTCCATATAAATGTGGAAGAAACCCCATTATTATTGAATATGGTGAATTCAATATAGATATTATCAGTAATGGAGATCTCATACCACTAAATAGAGTGGTAAAATAATGAAAACCCTTATTTATGTGGTTTGAGTTCCAATCTGAGCTACAAATATTCAGCATAACCCTACAACGCTAATCTAATGCCCATAATTTAAACATTACAAACATTTTAGTAAACAATTACTAGAAAAAAATATGGTTGGATGAAGCATTGTATTGAGGACCAACACCATTTTTTTTATCAGTAAGATCACATTAATTTCTATTACAATTAAAGGATTTAGTGAATTTTCTACATGGGGTAAGAGGATCTCCATTCAACCCTAACTTACCATCTAGTTCATTTTCATCCATCTGATCATTATCAGGAACATCGTCATATTAGTTCATATTGATTATAGACACATATGATTAAATATAATATTGAAGACATGTATCAGTCCTATAAAAATTTATATACTAATTCAACACATCCTTAAGAGAAAAATGATCATGTTCAATAAAACAAATTGAATTTTGAGTCATAGTTCAATCACCAAGATGATGGGTTGGGAAATCTATGGACTTTACCTGTTCCATTGAATTTTGATAGTTTTTATCTATATAAAAAGTCTACAACTTTATACACTCTAAAAATTAAATCATATTTTACAAAACTATAGAATCCCATTTCTCTTCCCAAACCACTCAATTTTAAAAATTAAAAGCATCACATTAATTGAACTTGATGTCTCCAAAAAAATGGAAGAGACATTCAGTCATTCCAAACAATTCCTTTACCTCTTAAGGTTCATTGATTCCCTAGAATGTTGTTGGTTTTTTATGATGAAATTTTAATTCTCAAATTCCATTATCATTTCATCAAAATTACACCACTCTAGCCTATAAGGGAATAAAATAGACTACATGGAACATTGGTTATAAATATTTCAATATTATTGATACATGATTATAATGAACTTTAGTGTATTTTTTACCATGGTTCATTAGTTACTCCATCCAAAAGACTAATTATATGTCCTTTGGAGGTATGGTAGAATAAAACATCACTATTTAATATAGAATAGTTAGTCAAGATACACAGGAACAATGAATATATCTGTCATAACTCAACTCGGTAATGAAAATATCATATCTGATTTGAGGGGAATTAAAGGATCATGTAAATTAATCCCTCAAATAAACTTTTTCTAAACCCCCCATAGTAAGTTTTTTCTTTTTTTAATTGTTTGTTTGTCAATTAATCTCACATAAAATATCCCTCATATACCAATAATCACATATATAGTCTAAGAATATATTCCAAACATCAAACAAACATCTAATAAGCGGAAAAACCTCATTTGATACCAATTTTTTATAACCGACTTGGTTAACCAACTAAAATGGAACCCAAATAAACTATAATATGAATTGATGGAAAATACCAATCTTCACAATATAAATTATAGTTCAATGGAATCAGAAAATTACTTAAATGTAATGGTTTCATAATGAGGATTAGAAACCACAAAATATAAGTAGATAAGATCCTAGAAATAGTCAGTATGCCAATATACTCATTGTGATCTTAGTACCAAATAATAGATTGGAATACATAGAACTCATAAAATTCCAAGATTATATAATCACAATATCATCTCATTAATTTGGTCACATACACTTTTTTCACCACCAACTCCAAAGGTTATCCTATCATAAACACTGACTACCTCAAATTAGCGCTTTCCCTATTTTGGACTTGGAACAAAATATTGAATCTTTAAAATTAAAAATAAGGTTATTATAAATAATATCCTAGTGGGATCCCACTAATAATTATATAATAAATACTTTTTAAAAAACCAAGTATGCTCAATTTTAATGAATACATGGTAGGGTAATATTTTCAAAATTTATAAAAAATAAATCTTTTAAAATCAATTATTTTATAAGTATAGTGTAGCCACATGTATGACATTACATAAAAATAGGAATGTATAAATCTTTTCATCAAAACATGAATGCATAACTCATTTAAAAAATACTAGAATTTAATAATTAAAATTCAATCATGGTTGTTTGGTTAAGAGATGTGGGGTTTTTAGATCCAATATTATGGTACCAAATGTTCTTAGTGAAATATGTCTTTAGCTGTGCACAAATCCCTAGATATGAATTCTATAGGGAATAAGAATCCATGCCTAATAATGAACCCCCAACAATCATATTTATCAATTATCTTTATCATCATAAATCCATTTATAGTTGGATCTAATACATTCCTTTCATAAAGATCTTAATACTCCCACCTAACTACCATGGATCATCGTACGTCAATGAAATCTATAATGTGGTAAATAATTCTTCTCAAATCTGTTTCATCAATAATAATATAAGAATACCAAAATAACATTTCAACATTCCATAAAATTTTAAATTATAACATAAAATGGATTTCATCAAAACGTATTGTTTTGTAAATAATGCATTTAATTTCATGTTATTGAAGATTCTGTTTTTTTATTTTCCAAGAATCATCATCAAATTAATTCTTCCAATCATTATTTCAATACAAAATAATTTAATGAAAATCAAAAAATTATTTTAAAATATAAAACAATGATGTTCAACCCACATAATTATATTTCAGAAACATTTATCCTGGGCCATAAATCATGCTTTAAAAAATAAATCTAAAATTCATTAACATTAAATAAATAAATTGTGGTTGGAATTGATTTTAATTTCATTACATAACCATTTACTGCGGTCATAACATAATAAAATTCCCAATATGGAAAAGAAAAAACATTATAATTAATTACCGAAAATGATTCATGTACAACTATTATAAAACTCTAACCACTATTTTACTTACCTTGATCAACCAACATGGAATGACAACAATTTAGGTAAGGGAAATAAATACCATTTTATAGAATATTGGATGAAAAAAACCCTTCTGAAAATATTTTGAATAAAAATTTTAGACAAATGAAGCCGAATAATATATTTAATATATAGAACATTTGTTAAAACATTCATTAAATCCTTGCATTAATGTTTCATTGGGTTTATGTAACCACAATGAATGTCTTATCACCATCAATAATTTCAATAAAAATAAAAATATTTTCCAATATTCCTTAGTGTTAACCAGAACATCATGGTGGCCTTTCCCAAGAGATTGACAAGCAATGTCATAGTGAAAATATCAATGTTATTTTGCCCCACCATGACCTCCACAATGTTTCTAGTGAGGCCTATTGATAATGTACTAGTGGTTGTCCATAAACAGGTCATGCCTAGAACGACACCCGACACTGGGATTGGTTCTCTAAATATTTTACCCATTGGTCTCTAATTGAAACAATGACGTCCACTATAGCTAAAATGATTCCCATTTTCATTCAAAAAAGGAAAAAATAATCATTTTTAGCCACCATTCACCACCAAGACATTCAATACTAAAAATTACCGACTTGAGGGTAAAATGGTAAAATATAAATCATAGAATGTAAATAAAAGAAAACTTTTTTTTAAAATATTGATATAAATTAATTTTATAGATATCATAAAAGATCTCTTTTTAGATTATATAGAAGTGGTTCATTTATAGAGACTATTATTTTCCTGTATTTATGAAGTCATGAATTCATATTTTTTTCTAAAATATAATGGCCAGCATGATAACACATTGTAATAGACAAAAAGGGGATTTTTTTTGAGAAAATATTGGGATTCTCTAAATATTTTTTCAAGTTTATCCCAAAGGAGTTTTGAATCAAGAATAATAATCTACTGAATATTATGTGATATGTGTGGAAACTGGTGATTATTTAGCAATGTGTTTTGAGAAGTATCTAAAGACAGTTTTGGATATAGTTTCTCAAGATATTATGTGACATAGAACACAATTTGAAATGTAATAAACTCTATAAGACTTCATTATATGTGGTATATTAATGAAGGTATTCCCAAAATCCATTATAAAAATGATATTTTAAAACAACATCATTATGTGAGATATGTATATATTTTTGTGAGTTATTATACTATTGTAAGTTGTACCATCAATATAGATGGTGGTGAGTATACCTTCTTTAAAAATTAAAATATAAAACCAGAGTTGTCACAATCAAAGTATTAAAATTTAATAGTTTTATGAACATAATTGGAAACAAATGAAGTGGAAATTAATAATTATGTTGTTTTACAATAATTAAAATAAACTGACCATAAATACACAATTACCACTTCCCAAACTAGATGTAATTAATATATACTAAATCTATAAGAAAATAGTGTTTTAAAATTCCATTAAAATGATCATCATTGTTCTATTTAATGGAAATTATTATTTTAGTTTATTTAATATGAAATATTTTCCATAAGAAGACAAATTAAAATATTAATGGAATATCAATAGGAATTAAACATCTATATGTTTCATTTCCCCATGAGCATGAATTTAATTTAGGGTAAGCATTAATAAATTTTATGCATCATGCTTACATCTTTGCATACATGGAATATATTTTTCTAACAGTAAAACGAATTACGTAAACATGATACTACACATCATACGAATCAGTTCAACTATAAATATTATTTCATAATTTTTGCAAGAGTGAAATAAAAATATATATAAGAATGAATAAATAATTTTCAAAAAACAAGAAATTCTGTGAAAATGATATGTTACAAATTATAATATTTTGTTCTTATGAATATTAAATCATGTCTTATGAAGTAAAAAAACTCATTTAATATGAATTTATAAAACTAATTCTTAATAATTTTAAACATAATTTCATGTAAATGTATAAAAATGTTTATTTGAAATTAAAAAAAATGACTTCAAATGAATTTAAATATGCAATTTAAATCCTAGTTCATATGAATATAAAGAAATTGTAAGAATTGGAAAACATTTCATGACATTTTTGAAATTGTATGAATTTTAAATGTTTTATATGAATTTAAAAATTTTCATATTTAGTTTTAAAATTTATTATGTTCTTTTATAAAACATTTATATTTTTCCCCTAAAAATATATTAATATAATGAACACAATTTTAAAACTTCTATGGGAAACTCTAATTATCCATTTATAAAATCAATAAATTATTAATAAGTAATATTTATAAAAATATTAGGTTGTATTTAATATTCAAAATAGTAAAAATAAATCAATTATTTACAAAAAAGATCTTTATATCAATCAAAAATGGTTTGAGAACTAAAAATCATCCCTATTTTAAATTAAAATATAGAGAAATATATTATGAAAATTTAAAATTTATCTCATTTTTTAAAATATACAAAAAAATGTAAAAAATCAAAAATCCATTTATAAAAGTTTTTCTTATTAAAAATATAATTTCTTACTGAAATAATTAAAAAATTAACATATTGACAAGATTTTAAATTATTCTTTCATTATTTATTTCTGATAAGAAAAAAAGTAATTCTTAAGTTGTTATAAGAATAAAAACATTTGATCTCCTTTTAAATAAATGAGTATTTTTAGAAAACAAATCCGTAAATATGATACTATAAATCATAAAACAACATATATTATTCTTAAATATATATTACATAAAAATATTCAAACATCTAAGATATAATAAATGAAGTAGTATTAAAAAAAATATTCGTATACATATGTATAATAAACAAGAAAAACGTAACCATTTAGAAAAAATGATATATGTAAACATTAATACAACAATTTTTATCTACACAAATTGTATAAAAAAATCTATATAGTATTTATTACAACAAGAAACTGTAATAAATAATTATAAATGAATAATTTGATCAACATCTCCATTATATAATGTTCAATTTTTTTCTCAAAGTTAATTATATTTAATTGTTTAGTAAATATATTATAAGGCTTATATCTATTTGAAATAAATTTTATAATGAAATATCATATATTAAAATGTTCTCACGGAGAATAAAAATTAACATCAAAAGGTTTTTTTATTACTTCTTTGTATTATTTTTTAATAATTAAATAATGGAGTTATTTTCACATCATATAGACATCTTATGAAAATTATCTTTATAATTAAATAATTATTATTTTATCAAACTATTTTGATCAAAATAATTATCAAAAGCTATATAATGAGCCTTAGTTATGCATACAGAAATACATAATTTATTTTTTGAGCCACATAAAATTAAAAGTTTACTAAGTATATGACACATACATGTTGAACATTTTCTATCATTCCTAAAACTTCCAAATCCAAAATTAGAATAAGATATTAAATCATAAATTTTTATTATAATAGAATAAATCAGTATTTATAATTCCTTTAACATATCATATTATTTTTTAACAACCATGAAATTACTTTCTATAATATTAGATTGAATACTACCATAAAACGAAACTAAAAAATAATATGGGGTTTAAATTCTCTCAATTAATATTGGCTGCATGTAATTCCACTAAAATTTTTATTATCTATATATTTTCTAAATCCATATAATTTTATTTTTGATTATGTACTCTTTTTAGTTTTTAATTTTTAAAAAAAATTAATATTAAATATATTTAGTATATATTTAGTATATTCATGTTGACCCCCAAAAATAAATCACCTCAATTAAAAATTTACAATCTTTAAATGAATTTTAATTCAACCATGAAACTATTCTCAAATTGGAATGCCATCCAATTTGAAATATCATTACATAAAAACTAAATTGAGGGATAAACATAATAAAATCACCTGATATTTATTGAATTAAAATAAATTTGGAAGCATTATTAAAAAAATATAGAACTACCGTTAAATTATTAAAAACAATAATAAAAATTTAAATATATTTTTTCACACAAATATGCACGATATTTTTTAAGAATGTATACTGATTATGATAGTTTAAAAAGAATATTTTAAAATTATACGTGTTCATATATTGTTGGTTGTTTGATATAAACTATCTCAGAAACGAAACAACATAAAAATTAACTTTTAGAATCCATTTTAAAATATTTAAATCCTTTAAATAAAGATAAATCCTAAATAATTATTACAACATCAATCCAAAATACATTATTAATGGATCCACAAAAATAAATTTCTTCACATAGATAAAATCCTTGAAGATGTATTATTTCACTATTCTAAACAATATTTCCCGATCTAACTTAATGTTTCTTTAAAAAATAAATATTTCAATTATAAATTTTATCTTTTAGAAGATCATTTAGATTATAATCATTATTTCATGAAAATATCGTTTGTTCATCATATATGGAAATAATACAATTTTCACCAATCAATTAATGATCAATGTTATTATATATAGAATCTATAATGAATGAATAATTCATTAAATCAATTCAAAAAAATTCTATTGTTTAAATTCCAGCTTCAAAATATCTAATTACATTTCTAAGAGGATGATAATTATGATGTTTATAACATTTTATCTTACATTCAGAAATGATATGCTCCCACACATCCTATAAAATATTATTTTGATGTTCACATTTACCAATGTAATACTCTTTAAATTATTGATCATTTTTTTAAATCCTTATTAATTTGAAATTATTCTCAACAGATATAATGTTTACTTATTCTTCAATATGTATTCCTTTTTTTTAACAACTCTCTTTGGATTTATAATATTATAATGTACTAAATATCTACATCAAAAAAATTTATATCAAACATATCGATATTTTATATGGTATTTAAGATAAAATATCTATAACCCAACATCCCAAAAAATTAAAAATTTGGTTTTATTCCTCTAAATAGTATATAAGGGGTCTTATTTAAAGTCAATATAATTAAGATATTTTTTAAAACAAAAAATTAATAATTCATGAATTAATAAAAATAATATAGTTAACTTATATTAATAATGAATTGTTCTATACAACTCCTAAATATTTCAATTTTTCCTTTCTGAGACACTATTTTCAAGTAGCATTATTAGAGAATGTTTTTTAAAAAACAAAAAATATGTTCAAAAATTATCTGAAAATCTAGATTCACAATGTCCCGTTTTCGAAATCCTAACATAGATAATCAAATAATTTTGGGATTTTGAATTATTATTTTAATTGAAAAATAGGTTTAATGTATCCCTCTTATAATTTATGAAATATGAATATGTGAATACATTATAATCATCAATAATTTCTGAAAATATACATATTTCTACATAAATTTTCAATTTTAATGGGAAAAAATAAATGAGGATTTAATAATTCATGAGGTATAATAGTATTAACATCGTTGAGAGATGTAACACATTCATTATTTTTTTCTATTTCAACATTAATAAATAATTAAATATGTATATATGTTCAACTTGTATAAATTCGAAAAGGAATAATTATATTATATTTAATTCATCATCTAAAAGTTTTCTTGTCTATGACTTTTATGCCATAAAAATTCTATACATTTCAATAAAATCAAAATTCATTAAATTTTGATTTGTTAGTTCCTAAATCAATAAATTAAATTTTGTGTTTTGGATTTTCATACAACTAAATATTCTAGTTCCTAAAACAATACACATATCATTTTCGAACATAATATTTAGTAAATTATAAAAATTTGGTGATCTACTAATTAAATTTATATTTTATCCTCAAAAATATACAATTTAAATTATTATATTTTTATTAAAACCTACATCATGATGATATTTTCAAATTAATTTTATCACAACGTAATAAATCAGCCATTATTACAATTTAAATATAGGATGTTGGCATGATGACCTGTCATATTTCTATAACAACCACCATCCATGAACAAAGAGTCATTGTGACTTCTACGGTATGTTTATTTAAAATAATCACATTGAATTTTATTTTTGTAACAATGTTATCTTGGGTTAAACCGTGTTAGATATAATACTACTAAGAACCAAAATAGTTCTTAAAATTTTATCTATGTGAAATCATATAGATAAATTTTGAAAAATAATGATATTTATATGAATGAAATATTGAGTATATCTCAATAATAATTCAAAAATATAACACCCTTACATATTACACATATACCATATAACTATTGATAATATACTATTAGTGATTTTAATAGAAAAGGGTTTTTCATCATTGATAATTGATATTCAAAAATGAAATTAATAATATTTTTATTTGATTTCATCCTTAAAATAATTTTGTCGTACATTTCCTTACCTTACCCTAAAGTAAATATTATTTAATTAATAATTAAAATTTGAGGTTTTAATTTCTAATTTTCTTTTTGAATAGATTACATATCATCCAATCCAATCACATTTTAGCATGAAACTTTGTTAATAAATTTTTTTATTTTCTCCTTTTATATTAATACGTGATTTATAACTGTACATTTCACCCATAGAAATATTGAATTTTTTTTCTTCGACATCATTTTTTAGAAAAAGATACCATTTATTTATATTATTTCCCTTTTTATAATATTATATTTTAGAACCAAAATATCATAACTTGTCTTTTTCAAGAGATAATTGAATTTTCTCTTCTATAACATTACTATTTTCTTTAACATGTTTTTTTATCTCCATCAGGTTATTTGTAATAATAAGATATTATTAAACCATATTTCTTTAATTTTATGCCTTCTTTATATCTTTTCGAAACAAAAATGTCTTCGATGAATAAATTATATCCTAAACTATATTCATAACCATTATCATTTTTATATTTAGTGATAGTTGCATTTAAATCTTTAGTTGTATTATCAATCATCAAAAGTTGTGTAGGTTATCATAGAACATGTTTCTATCAAATATTTTTTATAAGTATCCTTTTCACATTATGATTCACTACACAAATTTGAATAATCAATGTAGGTCCATCAGCCAAAAATAGATTTCTTATTTTTCTTATTTTTATCATTTATCAAACTATATAGTTTCTAATTGTATATACTAGTATAAACCTTCTTTATTCTATCAAAATATTATTTATTTGAAGAAAAAAATATTTTCAGTAAAATGTTTCTTTATTTTATTAATGTTATTATTTATAAAAAACATCATTAATGCTTAATCATTCATTATCATGTTGTAAAATATTTTATTCTACTATGAAATGTCATCCATCTCACTTTCATCTGACTCAGATTTTGTAGAGTCTGAAGAAAAATTTAGATAAGACATAAATGAATTTCTATTAATTATTGATGACTCCTCGTCTGATTTTTTTTATTTAATTCGATACTAATGAAATGACCCAATTAATTTATATAAGGGATAATAAATAAAATTATTACTCTCAGCAATTTCAACCTTATAGAATTCCACTTATAATTTTTATGCTACAAAATCCAATCAACCAAAAATGTATTATCCAACACCTCTAAAAGTTCACTCATCCAATTGATTATACATATGAATATGTGGAACATTTGTTTCATGGATCCATCTTCTCTAATTCTAATGTCATGGTACTCCACATGTATCAGTCCAACATTATTGTTGTAATTTTACATATAATATAGTATGCTAATTGATGTATTCTCTAATTGTATTAATTTTTCTTACATGATGAGGCATGGATAAGAACTCTTTGACTTATATAATAATAAATATATTTAAAAAATAATTATTAAAACCATACCATGCTATATTGTATCTTACATTATTTTCTTAATCAATCAATTTTAGGGTATATGGTTTCTTAGTTATCATACAATGATCATTTATAATATGGTTGAGGCTTGATTCCATCCTCACTATCTAGTGTCTATAATTATTTCCATATAAATATGGTCATTCATTGATATTTAATAATCAGTTCAGTTGATTGAAAATATTTGAACATAAATATTTTTCCTAATAATGTTCGTTAAGATCGATAGGTAAGAAAAATAAAATAGTAATGAAATAATATTGAAAAAATTACTTAAACAATTTAGTTCAGATATCATTTTTTCGAGTTATAAAAATATACTAGATCATAATTTTTATTTTATGGTATGTATATCATACCAATGGTTGGACGAGTGTATAATTTCAAATCAAAATATAGATGAATGAGACATTCTTTAAATTTTAAAATATTAAAACAAAAATTCTATTAATTATCATCGAAAAACATAAAAATAATATCAATATTTAACGAATATAACAGAGTAAATATGCAGTAGAAATTTTAAAAAATGATCATTTTATTTTTATAGTATTTCAAATTGATTACTTCAATTTCCATTCTTCACTCATACACATCCTAATTAATGGGATGGTACTGACTGTCACAACCAAAATTTTGAAAAAAATTTAACCGTATAAAAACACCAAATTTTCTCTCAATAGAGAGAAAAAATTATTTTTCATATTATATTTTTTTTCTTTTTAATATTGGTTTTTTCACATTGTTATTATAGGAAATATTGTAAATATTTTTATTTCATCTGTTAATAATAATAGACATTTAAATTTTTTTTTATGTCAGTTTTTTAATAACTGAAGTAAAAAACCATCATTATTAGCTTTTACATCATTTATACTGTAACAGATGTGAAATATCAATTATCACAATTTTTCAAATTTTTTTTATCAATTAAAAGATGTGAATAAGAAATTTTCATAGGTTTTTTATGTCACTTATGAAATTACTAACAAGAAAATATTTTTTTATATCAAATTATTTTGATTCATCTCTTCCCCAGAAAACAACAATTGAACACCAGTAGAATAATATCAAAAAACCATTAGAAAAATTGAATAGCATGATTATACTTTGAACTTTTAAGTTCACAATATATTATATAAATAATCTGAAATTAAATGAATCATGTGAAATGATCCTCCCATTCTTTCTTATGTGTCTCATATCCTTTCCACTTAATGGATGATGATCATTAGAAAGTTAAAAATTAAAAATTAATAATTTAACATGTATTATAAAAAAATAATTGAAATATTAAGAAAGTCATTATATTGCAATATTACCTTTTCAAATATTGTAACTATATCAGTTAAAATTATTTTATAATTAAATATTAAAAATAGTATCATCATTCCGTTATTGATGAAAATTTAGTTTAAATAAATAATTAAATTCAAATTATTTTATATAATATGTATTAAATATAGTAATTTTAAATAAAAATCCAACATTGAATTTATATATCTGATCTTTGAGCTTTTCTTTTATGTGGCTTGTCTATAAAAAAACCCATCACCTAATTTTAATAAAATAAAAAAATTATCAAAAATTAATCATAATATAAAAAATATTTAAATATTCCATTTTAGGTGTTAAATACGTTTATAAAATATTCATGCACACTACCATGAAGAGATCTTATATAGTAAATCACTTTCTCCCATGAAAATGATCACACCATTCGATGGCCACTGATATACAAGAAAAATTAACATGAGTAGTTATTATTTATATATATATATATATATCCTTTTAAGATATATGTACAATTCTCTCGAAGATAAGGAATCATGAATCACTAAATAATTACATTACTCTAAAATCAATAAACAAAATAAAATATTGTTTTTAAATTAGTTATTTTCATTGCTATAGGTGAAATAAACAGTGGTTCTAGATATCCATATACATTTATATTGTAATTATGGGTAAACAATGTATAATTATACCTAAAAATAAATAAAAATATTTTTTTTAATAAATGAATGTAGATTTTTTATCGCCTTAAATGGAAAACATGACTCATGTTAATGCCCAATGGACATCCTGCAAATAGATCCATGATATTGTTTTCCAAAATCATCAGAGTCATTGAACACCTAGAAAACCCATTTCTATTATAATATCAGAAATAAATAACAAAAAATATTAATATATTCACAATTTATTAGGAATATTATATATTATATATGTAGCTGTAAAACATTATATATATTGTTTTGTATACTTTTTTATTTAGTGTTAATGTATTTATATAAAAAATATTAAATTATCAAAATACATATGTTAACATAATTTAAATGAAAAATAAATTAATGAAAAAATTATACAGATACCTCTTTATTATTTTTAAAAAAATATATAGATAGGAAAAATAAAAAATGATTGGAGTATTTTTTAAATGTTCACAACTAATATATATGATCTTTTATTCTTGCTGCTTAATAAATATATCTTATACAATGATACTATGATTAACCATATCTATCTATTCATGATGACTGGTATCCCCAATAAATAATATCATCCTATAAGGACCAATTTGATATTGGGTACCACCAAAATATAACTCAAAATAACTATGAAGCATGGGATGAGGGGTGTAGGAGTAAGATAAGAAGGGGTTGGGTCTTCAAGAGTAGGTGTATTAGTAGGACAAGTAGGGGGAGTAAGATCTTTTGATGGGGGTGGATGAGTGGGATCAATTGTCTATAACTGCAAATACTTACCAATAAGAATTAACTGTAATTAATATTTAATCCTATAATCCATCTTCAAACAAATTTTCTGAACTTCAACATCCAATTATTCTATTTCTTATAAACATGCTCCATTTATAATTCCTTAGAATGTGGAAACTATTTTTTTTCACTGGCACACTTATTGGGTATCCTCGGACATGAACATAGTATTTGAGAATCATTAATGATGTAGCTAAAATATCATTCCTACCCTCATCAATAACTACCTAACATGTTCTTCGATCCTAAATATAATCATGTATAAAATATTTAAAAAATCCATAATAAATCCAAATATATAAATAATTTATTTAACATAAATATATAAATATGGTAAACATCATATAATACTCTATGTTATAACCCTAATCTATTTTATGTGATATTTTCCTTATTTTTTCATTTGATCTGTATTCCATTTTTTATGTCAAGTGGGGGGGGGACCTCTATAGAGCCTAAATATTCAGCTATCTATTTTCAATATTTATTAACTATAATTTTTTCTCCCAGTATGACAAACACTCTCCTTGATAATGTATGAGGGTATATGTTTCTACATTGGATATCCTAATGAGACCTACTCAATTTATACAATGAAATAAAAAAATAACATTTAAATGTTAATTGATAAGAAAAAACTATTAAAAGGTAACATTACATTTATTAAAAACACTTCTCATCATCTTATTTTTTTTAATTTCCATGTAGCTTCATCTATAAATTGTTATATATAAAATGTATTATTATTTTCTATATGCCCAAAAAATATATTTTTGGTGATGGATTATTTAAAATCATTTCATATTCTAGTAGCCAATAATTATTATTTCTTCCTGACTGCTCTAGAATCAGGTATATCGAATATCATCTCATAAAAGGGAAATAATATAATAATATAAAAATATAAATATTATTAAAATAATAAAAAACAATTTTACCAAAATATTCTTTTATAAGTGAGATGTTGAAATATTTAACAATTTTCAAATTCTCTATCAAAATACTTACTTTTATTTTAGTAATGACTATAATAAACACCTATAATTATTATGAATTTGTAAAACATTGAATTTTATTATAGTAAAAGTGTATTGGTATCATATTTTATGGGATATGAGAAATATATAATTTTGGTAAATTTGTGGTTCAATATTTGCCATCACCTGAACTATTTTTCCCCTTTTGATGTAGATGCATCTTTTAAAGAATGATGAAGAGGCTCATTAATAAGAGAATCTGTATATTCCACCACAAACGTATGTGTATGATAATCTCCAAAATTATTTGGTGGATTAGATGATTGATCTTTCATTATAATATAAATCATAGAAACAAACAATTAGTACAAAAATAAAAAATCTAACTATTACATTCAAAAGTAAATAAAAATGTAAGATTATTAATAAATATATAAACAGAACATAAGTTATAAAATTTTATATTCATATTATCATAGATAAATAAATTTAAAATAATATTATTGATGTTTTTTATGACATAAAATAATGAAAAAAATTCAAAAATTATATATTAATAGTAAAAAAATTATTACCTAATAAATAATTTTTACCTAAAAAATAATATTTTTTTAATAAACTCTTATACAATATATTCTATTTTAACATAATATATTTAAAATAATTTTTTTAAATAAAATAAATTACTAGATATGTTATATAAGGGGGAACGTGGTGAATAAAACAAAACAAAATTAATATACACAAACAACTTATCTTATTTGTCATAATATGCGTTTTAATGAAGAAACTAAATTTAAAATATATTTGATTTTATGAAATTTTAAAAATTAAACCCAAAATTACTATATGATACCTATAATATTTTGGATTTACTAAGAAATATTTCTAAAATTACTTTATTAAGATAACCCCTTTTGGGAAAAACAATTTCTATGGCGTTATCAATAATATTTTCCGTTAATACTTCCATAAATGTTGATATATTACATAAATTAGTGTCATCGTCAAGTTTATCAACTCCGAGTTACTTTTTTCTTACTTGTAAACCAATATAACACTATATATCAGATTAATCAAGATCATAGAATTTTGTTTCATGTTCTTCTAGAAATAAAAATCAATTGTGCATTCTAATTTATACATATTAACTACTTTTATTCCAAATTCATTATTTCTAACACAGTTGTTACCAATAAAGCACTCGATGTAAAAAATAAAAATGTAATTTAATGTAATAATACTCCAACGAATCCATAATATAAACTTGATATAGAGATTCATATTTTGTTAGTATCCCTTCAAAAATTAATTGCTTCCACAAACACCATTACCGTACTATTCTTAATTGAACCTCTATTTTCCAGACCACTCATATGAAATGTAGAGGAATCATTTTATTATCAGATCATTTTATCAAATTTAATCTTAGACCACCCACTTACATCCCAATGATACATATGTATATTTTCTACCAATTGTAATCACATTTATCCCTCAAAAATGTTGTTTAGGTTCATTCAAAATCGGCATAAAATTCTTCGTTGAATAACATTATTTCCACAACATAATATGAAATTTCATATACGGATTAACATTATATATGATATTCTAGATGTAAAAATTTACCTTAATTATATGATCACATTTAGATGATTTTATGTTCATTAATTAGATCCCCTTTCAACCATAATTGAATCATTAATAGCCATTTGTAGGATAGTAGATGTTCTCTAGAACCTAAAACTAGCTTGTCTAAAACATTGAAACCTCCTCATTAATATAACATCCAAAAATAGAGGAATCAGATCAGTATTAATTTATAATGTACCCATTCAATGTCATCATAATTAATTCAAAATGATACATCCAATATAGATATACATGTCATAAAATGATTTTTTCCTTAAACAAAATAAATTATTAAATGGACCATGATATCAAAACAATATTGAGGAGAATAGATTTACAATTAAAAAAGTATAACAACAAATTTGTTAATAAAATTTTTAAATAATTTATTATCAATTACATTTTTAAAACTAGAAATGAAAAAAATTTACATCTTCATTACAGTCATTATGAAACAAATGGACATCATTACTCATAGTGAAACTAGTATGACATATTGTATCATGACATGAAATTGAGGATATTTCATACCTCCTACCCTCAAATCCTATAAATAAACAAATTTGTTTGTATTTGAATAAGAAACCTATTACTCTAGGATAAAATTTTGATAATGAAAAATTATAATTTTACCCCACTTAGATTTTATATAAATTTAATGGTAAGGAATGTCTTCCTTCCATTAGTATTGGGAGGTATCTCCAAACATATTCTTATAGAGAGATAGTTGAATCTTTCATTCCAGTAATCATTTTTATTTCCATTAATAGCTATCAATGATCCAAACAACCTTTCATAAATATTCATCTCCACGTGCAATACATTAATGTTTTTATTGACCTTATTGTATCTCAAATATGATTAATAAAAAAATAGTGGTAGTTTATTACAAATATTTCTATCATTAATATATATTTTATTCTTTCTAAATGTCACATCAATTTTTTTCACCCTCCCAAAATATTGATCAGTAGGAAAAGATTTCAAAGAAGCATGAGATCTTTTTTATTCATTGAATTCACTTTTTATTATTTAGTAGGATTTATCCATAGATAATGACATATTATGACCCATTAATATTGTTTTGTTCATGATCTAAGACTATATTCTGTCAAACCCTACACCTTACCCAACCCATTTCATGGACCGAAGGATGTTCCACATTCCAACATGCTATAAACAAGTTCTTAGGTATCAATAATACACTATTGGGAATAATTTCACCTAGTATAACAACAATAAAAATCTACAAGGACAAAACGTCACATAAAGATCAATATTCATTAAGAAGGAGATATCTCAATTTTAATTTAATAATTTTAAAAATTTAACCAAAAAATACCAAGGAGGTAGAGGAATTTGTTGGCCACAACCCATAACCACTATAAATAGTGGGGCCACACACCATATGACATCACCAATAACAACCTCTATTATAGGAACCAAAAGCATCCATATTTTCCATCACAACAATAGAATATATTGCCTTTACATGGATTACAATAACAATATCTACAAAACAATTGTGGTGTATGTATGGTGTGTCCCAAATCCTAGAAAGATATAATTCAAAATACGGATTACATTCCATACCATTGAAAAAATCAAAATCTATTTTTTAGGAGTGAAATTATATACATTTTGAAATAAATTAATTAATAAAAATAGTTCTAAAAAGAAACTTGGTTTCATGTTTACAAGAATATAATGTCCACTGAATACAGATGAGAATCAAAACATCCTAAGATAGAACCATGAGAAATAACTATTGCAAAATTCCATAGTAGGACAATAGGAATCTAATATCTCACTGAAACATGATATAGAAACAATTACCCATAACATCCAATTAAATGATCCATATGTGGGGAATCTATGAAAATATATAGTTTCCTTCAATCATCATCATAATTTATTTGGTATTGTAGCAACAATCCTTATAGAAGAAACTGCGCCTTGGAACCCCTGATCCAACTAGCTTAGGAGTCCTAATCTACCAACCTTGATACATGCGATTCCTGTTTTGATCAATTTATATTTCATTTTTCACGTAGATTACCTAATTTATATTAACAAATCATGAATTAGGAAAACACATATGAAACCACTTTTTTCCTATGAAAACACATATTATGTTTAAACGAACACTAAATCAATTTTAAAGAAAGCTTCACACCACATTCACAATTCATATAACTCATTTATAAGAAAAATAATTTGATAACTCGTGAAATTTAACCATTTCCATATGAAAGACCATCTTTCAACCAATTCAAATCATAAAAAATACAAAAACACATTTCACTCCACACACATATTCCATAAAACACATTCCCAAAACTATATAAATATACCACACTCATCTAATGATGTGAAAAAATTAAATCACATAACTAAATAATTGAATGTTTTGGATTCTAGTGGAAAACCCCAAAAACACATAACATGAACAATATAAATGAAATTCTAAGACATAAAGATCAATATATACCCAAAAAATCATTATCAATCCGTTATTAGTTTAATCAATATACTAGAGAAGAAGGAATTATTGAGGTAGGATGAAGAATGCTAGAAAATGGCTGAAAATAATAGAGAAATGTCATAATTGATGATTCTTTGAGGAACCCACACCATATCCACACAAATATTGTAGTTTAAGTGGGTTAATTGGGAATTATGGAGGGTCCTTGGGCTCTAAAACATGTATGGATTGAATTAGGGTGATTTGGGGATAAAATTTGGGATCTTAAAAATAATAAGTTTCACATATTTAATGACCTAGTCAGACCACAGGATTATCCCCCATGGTTTTCCAAACCATGTGGAAACTGTGTGGTCTCCTATTTTAAAGAAGAAATAGGTTTCTTGTTTTTCAATGGGAGGGCACACACCCTTGAGGAAAGATACATTTCCTACATAATGAAACTATCTAGATAAAATTATTTTCTCTTGACTAGAATATATTTTCCCCTAACCATTCTCTAACCATGAACCACCTAATGAAGGGTCCAAAAAATCATTTTTTCCAAAAACTTCCCAAAAACAATATCAAAAGACAAGTCTACCGACCTTGAAAAATTCGACCGTCCTTGACAAATTTTCATCCCCATAATTTAAACTCAATGTATAGTCATAGAATTAAAATTTATACTTCTCCTCCACCCATGAATGTTTTATTTTTCCATTTATTTCTAAGAAAAAAATTGAAAATATAATCAAGGTTAGGAAAATTCTACCAACCTTGAAAAATTTATTTCTACTCAATTTAAACTCAATGTATGATCATAGAATTTAAATAGATAATGCTTTTCTACCCAATATTTTTTTCCCAAGTCTCATGATTATTTTTATCATTCTATAAAAGGACTCTGACCAACATCATTGAAATACCCCAAGGAAAATTCAATTTGGAATCCATAATCTATACTAGCCATTAAAACATATGAAAATCTAGATCAAAATCCATATCTTCCCAATTCAACACATTAAATAGGTCTAGGTTATACATTTTCAACTATGAAACAAAGAACACATCAATAATTGATATTAATTGAGATGGGAAAGATAACTAGAATACCAATTTAAAAATTCTCCAAATAATCTCAAAAGTTCTAACATACCTCATCATTATTTTCCCTTATATACCAATATGACGGTGACCCAAAATATCTTTCACTATCACCGATAAATAATTTTAAATCTCAATGCCTTTTCTATGCATATGACATATATCAATATTTCACTATCATAAAACATTGGTTGATAAACATTACAATATCAAACATTTCCCACAAAAGTCTTGGTCACCATAATGATGTCTCATTCACTTCAAACCAACATAATGGTGACCACCAAGACTGACCATAAAACACCTCTAAGGGTGTGTTTTGAATTTGGGATCAATTGTTATTATTTTAGAAAAACATGACAAACCCAAAATTGTTATCCCATGAGCCTCTAAAATACATCTCACATGCTTGGAGAATATCTTAAAATATCTAATTTTTCCACTATTTCTTTCCATCTATTTGAGGATTGTATGAAATGTATAATTTGATATTCACCCCATTCACCTATAAAGGTCTTCCAAAAAAGGTGAGGTGGAATTGGGTCCCTGCCTAAAATTATAGCTGATGACACACCATAAAGCCTAGATATATCCAGAGAATGCAATTGTTATAATTCATCAAATTTGGTTGATTGCCTTATTGGAATGATGATTTCTGATTTTGTTGGATGTTCAATAACTTCCCATATTAAATTCCACCCAAAGGGTTTATGAGGAAATCTAATAATAAAGTCAATGGAAACCTTGTCCCACTTCTAGTTAGGAATGGTTAATGATATAAGAAAACCATAGAGTATCTAGTGCACTTTATTGATCTATTGATAGGAATAACAGTGAAGTACAAAACCAACAATGTCTCATCTCACTCATATACCCTAGAATTGAAAACTCATACCATAAAAATTCTTCATAGTTGTTGGACTCATATACCACATAGATGGGTTTTTGTCTTATATCACCATCTTCCTCAATGACAAAATCATGAAAATGTGACCCCTAAAACATATAATCAACTCAAGAGATAACAACCACCCACTAAAAAACTCACTGTCTTCTAGGAGCTACATAGAATGCTAAAACATCTTATCACTCTACTGCTATTGCCGAATCATCTATTTAAGAGAAGGTGTTAGATAAAAAGTAACCAAGAACATAACCCCATTATTCTACTTGGTCACAAGATGAATCTTGGTGAAAATACTATTAGGGTCTACATCTCACTAAACTCCATCAAAGCTTTTGCTGACACAGTCCTTCTCATTGCATCTTCCACTACATTACCCTTAGATGTGAAGTACACAATATCAATTTCAAAACCTATTAAGTACTAAACTAAATGACACTACATAAAATTAAAATCCATGTTTGAGAAAATTAATGTAAAGGTCTTATCATCATAATATTCAAGAAACATATCCCTTAAAATGTAATGACACATCGACATGAAGAAATACATAACTGATTCTTACTCCAAGTCAGCAGTTGGGAAATTCATTTAATCTGGTTGGACTTGGCGATATCCACACTCCACCACATGGACATCCAACATCATCACCCACAGTAGACCCATTATTGAAGAATCAATTTATACCATGGATTTAATCCAAGATTCTATAAAAATAAAAACATCGGTTGTGGTCAACCACTACATAAACACCACAAAGGATGCCTGGTAGTCTGGGATCCACTCAAACATCACCCCTTTCTAGGTTAGTGGAGTCATGGATGAATAATGAAAACATAAATCATTAACAAAAAACATGTAATATCCTTCAAAAAATAGAAATCACCTGATTTCAAAACATTCACTGGTTGCTTCAATGAAATCATTGCACTTATTGTCTCATGGTCTACCAAACCACCTTATTCTGAGATCACATGCTCCAGAAAATTAACATAACAAATAAATAAGGTACAATAAGAAAAATTCACATAAAGATTATGATCCATAAGATTTCCCAACAAGATTATAAAATTCCTCTCATGTTCTTTCTCTGTCTAATAATAAATAAGGATTTCATCCACGTTGGTGTATGGAATCTTTTTACATACAATTCTTTATATGGTACCATTTGAATAATTGAATGGAAAATATTATTATCAGAAAACTCCACTAAAGGATAATATTTATCCCTAATACCTTGAATGTCATGTGAACATGATAACAACATTTCCTCTAAGGTTTGGATCATCCTTTTTGATTGCCCATCAGTTTGTGGGTGGTATGAATTACTCAAACAAAAACTGGTGGAACACCCTACTCATAATCTCCATAAACACCACTCGATAATTTTTAACTAGAATGGAATGACCAAATACTCAATATGGTTGTACCTACTTAAAAAAAAATCGGACCATCTGCCTCTCTAACATTATGTTGGTGATACCAGAACCCCAATTAAATTTTGGGAACAACCTTACCCCCTTCTTTGATCATTATGGTAATAAATATGGGGAAAATGGTATTTCTTTTTGATAATTACCTTATTCAGAATCTGGAAATAGATAAATAATAAGAGAGATACGTTATACTTCTTCAAAAACAAGAAAAGGGAGGCCCAAAGTGAGATGATCAGGTGAATGAATCATTTCGATTTCAAATTCTATAGTGTTACATTTAATTTCATTAACTCGATGGTGGACATACGACATGATGTGTGATATATCAGTTGGGTTCTCGATGAAAAATCAATGATAAAATCAATATCACGATTAATAGGAAACTATAAGAAGTCCTCTCAAAATTCCTTTTGGAAATCCTCCATTAAAATAGGTATTCCACCATCATGAACAATAACATCATCCTCAATCATAGAAAACTAGATTTGAAAAATGAAATTTCCCAAATCTATAAGGGGAGGTCCATAACATCCCGATCGAAGATAAAATTCACCACAGAAAACGTAGGTATTCCCATTATGTGCCACAAAACTCAACCATCCATGATAATGATTGATGTGCACATGTAAAAGTACCATCAAAACACTATCTATGATTACATTAAATAGTTCCATTTATAAAACTAGGATATCAAATTCCACCTCGACCCCTGACACAATAGGTGCACACAATGGACTCATGAAACTATAATCACGCTTCTTACCATGTTTTTTCACCGAATCCATTTAATATGATATCCTCTTAATCAGTAATTTCCACACTTACACAATATGATAAAAATAAATGAAACAACCTCATTTGTATCAAAAAAATTAATAACTATAGTTGATGTAATGAGATTGGTAGCCCGAACTTTCACATGTCATGTATCTGACTCTTCTTTTTGCTAATCCACAATAGGAATATATATTTCCTCTGCCTAATCCATAGATTTACCAAATACATGAGGTTCTACCTTGTACCGAATCATCAAAGAAGAATAACTATCCCTACATCCATGAACAAAAAATAGAGACCATGCTTCATTTGTTGGCTCTGACTAGAATGACATACATCTGAAGGATGTTGAAGCCACCCCATCCTATTTTGTACATTTCACATTAAAAAATACCTAAATTTCCCCCTTACGTCCACACTAATTGATTGATCTGGGTGGGGATGAACATGAAGACTACACATGACCTGCCTTTCCAAACTGATGGCATACGACTAACCCATCATTAAAAGACATGAATGAACATAGTTGGAATGATGTAATAAACTATAAATAACCTTTTTCTCATTCTCACCACCTTTACTTTTATTTTATAATGAACTACCACTAGCATTTACACTTTTTAAACTACTCCAGTGAAACTGGATATTCTACCACGATCGATCTCCACCATCAATTTAGGGTGAACCACATTAGTATAAGTCTTAATATTAAAGAATAATACCCTAGAAAATATTTCTAGATGAATCCCCAGTTCTATCATTTTAAATTACCTATACACATTACAAGATACCTTATTTGTGAATTGAATCATCTATACAAAGCGATCGACATACTCCATTATAGTCTGATACTCAGATCATGATCCAAAAAACTCATTGATCTTGGAAAATTCCAAGGTCTCAGTGAAATACTATTTGTTAAGGAAATCCTTTAAGGCCTTTCAATCCATCTACTTGAGAATTATA
This sequence comes from Viscum album, assembly GCA_963277665.1. Classification (NCBI taxonomy): domain Eukaryota; kingdom Viridiplantae; phylum Streptophyta; class Magnoliopsida; order Santalales; family Viscaceae; genus Viscum; species Viscum album. The sequence goes on along the minus strand of OY728151.1, from coordinate 280,396,668 downwards.
TCTTGGGCCACTGAGTCCCACCACATCTTACTCGGATTTTTTAACAACAATGATTAACATTTCACTTTCACTACCATATGAGTGTCAAGAATCCTGAACATCTTGTCAATATTTATAAGACAATCCTCAGCATCACGGGTTTTTATAGTTCCCCCAAATGAAGGAGTCATGTTCATGGGTAACCCATGAGCAATTCCCTTTTCTAGGACCTAGTTCAGCTTCCCAAACTTGAGCAGGATAAGATCCTTCTCACAAACCCAAAACATAGTTAGCCAATGTAAAACCCCATTCTTTTATGAAGATGCATTTGGCTCATTTATAGTTAATATTTCTTCCATTTTTATTTATTTTCATTTGGGGTTTACCATGGGGGTTTTTAGTGATATTTTGAGAAAAATGGAAGACATATGGAAGTGCATAGTTAGCATTCTACCTGACAAAAATGTGTGCCCGAACCCAAAAAACCATGAGACACTTGATAAGGGGTTTCTTGAAGCGGAATCATGGTTTTTCAAACCATTAATCATATTAGTAGAAATAGTGAACTTCTACCACCCCCCCTAAAAAGGCCCATAGTTACTGTGTGATCTTAGGGAAAACCGTATTCACTAGGAGGGAACCATAATACAAAATTAAATTAACCCAAAAAAGTATTTTAATATTTCAGGATGCAAGATTTTAATTCCAACAAAACCCCCATTAATCTATAATGTTTATTTCATGATTTTGGTGTCCTTTAACACATTCCAACCCATTATGTCATTTGTTCATAATGATTTGATGATTGTATTGAGGATCTTCTCCCATCATAGTAATAAGATCTCATCAAATGTAGTTTCATTCTTCTATAAAATTTTTCTTATATCTGGTGAAGGTTGTTATTCTTTTATTTTTTATTGGTTGAAGATATAGTGTTGGATAATGATCTATGGATTTTGGGTCAATATGTTTTCAATTTTAGATAATATTTTAGATTTGGATCATTTAATAAATTATTACTGCACTAAAATTGGGGATTTCTATATGCGATCTCACATCATGAAATCAAGGTAGGTGATCTAATATTCAAATCTCATAGTCGTGATTTCAATTTTATGTGTATTTTTGTTGAATTTATATGTGTATTTTATTAATTGGAATTTTTTATATTTAATTAATTAAGGGATTTGGGATGTGATTGAATAATGTGATTTTACATTTTGGAGAATTGATTATTGAGATATTTTGATTTTAAAAATGGGATAATTAATTTATGAATCAATTATTGACATACCTGGTTGTGAATTGAGAATAATGAAATGTTGAATTAATAGAGTATTGAAATATTTTATTATTAAAAATTAATTAATTCATTAATTAATTGGATAAATGTGATCAAATAATTTCAGAACTGATTAGTGTGATAAAAGTGAGTAATTAATTTTTTAATTAATTAAATTAAATTGAAGTGACAAATTAATATTTTATTTAAATAATGGAATTGGATTATTTAATTTATGAATTGATTAATGGTTTTTTATAGTTATTAATAGAGTGAAGATGATTAATGTTGATTAATCATTTTTTATGTGATAATATGAAAACATGTGATATTAAGATGCATGTGATAATGTGATATATTGTGATATGTATGAATGTTTGAAAAACGGGGTGTGAGATATGGATTGATGCTCCAAATACTCATGGGGTACTAAACATCTTGTTCTAAGTCAAAAACAAGAATACTAAATTGTATGTTACATGGATCGATGTTATAAATACCCATGAGGTGTGAGACATTGAATGATTCTCCAAATATTAATGGGGTTCCAAACATGGAATTCTATACCCAAAAAAATTCATTGGTCTATTTTTCCAAATTTCTATAATAATAAATTTAAATGACATGGATAATGAAATCCCATGTCTTATAAAGAAATGTTAATTTAATATGAAACATGGTTCTGACCCGACATGGAAAAAAAAGGTGTTGTGGTTTTTGTGTCCTCAGGAACCTGGGGGATTATATGGTTAAATAAAGAATTATTTATATTTTTATAACTATATACTTATGCATTGTTCTTATTTAATTATATAACTTCAGAAATTGTTATTAATTGGATATTGTTTTAGATGTCATTTGTAGTGTCTTATATTCTTGTACTCACACGCTGCTCTGGCTACTAGATTGAAAACCTAATATATTTTATGATTTTGGGTTTAGATAATGGAAAAGGCATTGTGTTAGATGGTTTATCTAGGATGAAGCATGGATGATGGAATAAGACACGATTAGAGACATAAATGTGAAATTTTTCAGTGTATTTATTTTGGGTTTACATTTTTTGACACTTGAATCATATACTATCATTTCATATTTTCTACTTTAGATTTGATTTTTTGGGTTCACGTTTAGTAATTATGTGATATTGGTACTATTCTAGTCATGTTATATTATCAGTTTGTTATGATTTTTTATTTATTTTAACAGGTGCTTTACTAGGATAAAAGAGGGTATAGTTTCCCCCATGATTTATATTAGACCCTTATGGCTAGTTGGTGGCCTCTAGAGTAATGGGAGGAATGCGTGCGGTCATGTGACCGACAGGCGGAGGGAACCGATGTGTGTCACTCAAGACAGGATGTCACACAATGGTATGAGAGCCTAGTTTAATTTTCTATTCTCTTGTCTTACTATTTAGTAAATGTATATATGATAATGAAATGAGTTGGGCCATGGTTATGGGATTTTGAATGGGAGTAGATGACCCATGTATAAAGGATAACCCATGTACTCATTATAGGATTATTGTTATTAATTTTTGCTGTTATATTTTAATATTATTTCACCTTTGGTGACACAATTGTTCTATTATCTAAAAATTATTGTTGGTATTTTTTTATATTTGTCTCACGGACCGCAAATAAATGAGAATTTTTAATTTATGAATTATTATATTGACATAGGATTATTGTGATAATCATAATTTTAGCTACGCCAAAAAAAAATAGGGTTTTTGTATATTTTGAAATCAAAATTCAATTAGTTGTTCTTGTGAAATGGAAATGAAAATGGTGCCTGCTGTGAAATTTGAAAATTTATATGATAAATTTTTTTAATAAATAGTATTTTAACAAGAAATGTTAATATTGAGAATGTTTTTACCCGTGTTAACCAAGAACTACATATTGGATGGTTAAATGTAGTAAAAGTACCTCAGTTTTTAAAATGTGGTGGGGTATGTGAAAAAACATGTTCTTCCATATTTTGTTTTAATATTTTATAAATATGATAATGTGGTGTTATATATCATATGGGGAATGATTATGATTTTATAAATTTGCCTCTTCCACAACTCTAGTTGAGAGTAAAACAAGTGGACGTGGCCAGGGATGATCATACATTGGTAGAACGTGAGGCCCTGATAGTGTCGTGTGAGGAAGTAGGAGAGCAGTTCTAATAGAACATTGAACACTTATTATAGTCTATTGAAAGGTATGTGTTTATTTTTGAGAGAATTATGTCTAATATGAAACGTCATATTCAGTTGTATTGACCTCTAATGTATATTAGATACGGTGGACCAAATTTCCCAGTGTTGGGGAATAAATCCTTCGAGACTGTACTGGACCACATGGAGACTCCTATGGAGAAGAGTGTGAAGCATGATTCCTACATGTTACATGGTCAATAGAAGTGTTGGTGGGACATAAAAACTCGAAATGGAATGTTGGAGACTATCTAGTGGAAGGAATTTCTGGAAAATTTCTTTGAGCACTTTTATCCAGAGACACACAGGCAGGAGAAAGAAGTTATGTTCATGATAATGACTTCGGGGTACATGTTAGTGATATACTATGATGTAAATATTAAAAATTTGTATAAAATTAGTCCAACTTTTGAAGCGGATGAGTATAATTTAGAAAAAAAGTTTCAGGACAAACTTAATAGTGAAATTAAGTAACATGTGAATATGTATTTGATGTGGTAGTTCAACGAAGTGGTGAATTTGGATCACATTGCTAAGCGAAACCTGAAAGAGACTTCATTTAGAATACTAGTTGTTTCTACCATATGATTAGGAGGTGAAAAATTCATGATTATAGAGTCATTAATAGAACATTATCCAGATTGGATGGAATCAGAGTGGCTAGATAGATGTACCAGTGACACAAGATCTTACACATGTGAATTTGAACAAGTGAAGAAGATTGGGGACCATTCATAAACATTGTCCATGACTACTAGTGGAGTCCTTATCCTAAGGGAATATGGGTAATCTATAGAATTTCTATAGGAACCCCAAATATAATGGTAGATATGGATGACCGAGATAGATCCAGGGTGCAAGAAGGGGATCTTCTACACTATATTAGTATGGTAGCTGGAGTTCTACAAGCTCAGGTTTTAGAGGAGATAGAAGAGGTGTTTTAGGTAATATCACCCATATTAGTATAGTGTGGTATCAAATGAGACCTAAGTATCATCAAATGGTAGAGGGGTAGGATAGTTTCATATAATTCACCTTGTTATTATAGATATTGAGGCTGGACAGTTGATACCAAGAGGTACCATTCTTGAAACTTCTACCATTTCTAGTTCATTTTTTGATGTTGTTACCTCTTATTCATTAATGTTTTTATAAAATGAGAATGGTTTTAGAAAATTAGTGGATATTTTTTATTAGGATTATAATTATTGATACATCATTGGGAGTACGGTCGAGAGATAACTACTTGTTAAAGTGGTGTTATCTCAAGATGGATGAGTATCATTTTCTTTTGGATATTAACAACCTAAACATGTCATTATTTAATTTTCATTTTGGATATTGACTTCTAGTTATCATGCTTATCTCTGATTAATTATTACCATGTGAAAGATACCTTTATGTCTCATAAGTGATATAACTACATTCACTATGGAGACTGTGATATCAAGGTGGGTCTAGCTGGGCCAATTCATCAACAACTAGGAGAGCTCACTAAATATGTTATTGGATTATTGCTGTATGATGGATGTGTGAAGAAGGATGTATTCCCATATATAGTAGATATATTTTAGGATGTATTTATATAATATTTATTTGGGATTCCACTTGAGAGGGATATGGAATTTATAGTCGATCTTATACTAGGGGTTGAGCCCATTTTATATCCACCATACCGAAAGGCACTGAAAGTGTGTCATGTTCTCAAAATTATGTTGTAGTAGATGGAAGATAAGGTATTTTCACAGCTGAGTACATCTCCATGGGGTTCCCCAGTGTTGTTTTTAATTAATGATGGCATGAATTTATGCTATTGTGATGATTACCAGATGTTGAACTAGATGATTGTGAAGTATTGATAATATCTTCCCTATATCAATGATACTTTGACTAGTTGAGGGGAGCATGTGTCTTTATAAAGATATAATTTAGATCATGGTTTAATCAGTAGAGAGTTCAATTTCTGATACACTGAGGGATTATGTTAGAAATAGGTATGGCCTATATGAGTTCATAGTAATGTGTTTTGGGATATCAAATGAACCCCCATTTTTTATATCTGTTATGAAAATAATCTTCCATCCATCCCTGGATCAGTCTTTGGTGGTGTTTGTTGATGAAAAAATGGTGTACTCCTAGACTCATTATGATCATGACCAACATTATTTCATAATATTGAGTTTGATAATAGGAAATTACCTATTTGATAATCAAAATATGGGTCATTTTGGGATGGATCATGTAAAAATTTTAGGTCACATCATCTGGAAGGAAGCTGTTTTGGTGGATCAGGATAAGGTTCAGGAAGCTGTTTCTTGGGAGAATTAGAAGAATGTTTTCAATATACATATGTATTTGTGGTTGGAAGGATATTTTTAGAATATCATCCTTGAGTTTTCATAATTTTAAGCACCACTATATGTCTTGAATAAGAAGGGGATAATATTGGAATGTTCAGAAGAATTCCAAAATTCCTTCCAAGTGATGAAGAAGTGTCTAAAATAGACACACATATTCATCCTACCAAAACAAGTAGAGACATATATGGTTTATTATGATTCTTACATAGAAGTTCATTGATCATAATTCATGTAGAAAGAATGATATGTGGTGTATGGGTCTTGGAAATTTTGGACACATGAATAGAGTTACCCTATGAATAACCTCATGATGGATGTTGTGAATTATTCCCTGATGTTCTGATGGAATTATTTGTTGGGAAAATGTTTTCAATGAATAAAAATCATAAAATCATGATGTACATAATTTTTCAATGGGATTTGAATATCTGGAAGGAGAGATGGAATGATTACATGATGTCACTTGACATTGATCTATAATAATTCTCAAGTATGAGAATATAGTCTTGATGCATTAATAAGGAAAAATAAAACCCTAGAAGATCATGAGTCTAGTTTTGAGTAGAGTATGATGATATGATTGGATGAGATGTATTTTTTGTTCAAGAGAATATGGAACAAATGCATCTTGTATCGGTATTAGTGGAATATACACTTTTTAGCTAGATTAGAGAGTGGAAATATGATGATCCAAAGTGCAGAACTTGAGGGAAATACTTGAATGTGGGGAGTGACCTTATGATTGGGTCATAGATTAGAATAATATCATCTATGTTAGGAAATTAAGTAGTTGTTCCTATGAGTATATTGGAATAGTTTATATAAGAATTTATACCTCAAAGTGGCCAGTACCTATATGTGTGACCAAAATATACCCAACCCTATGACAACAGTTATGGTGTCCAAGAATGAAAAATGAGAGAGTAGGGTTTGTTACATGATACTAAAATTTTTAATAGGTGGCAATAGAGTATCAATGACTTAGAGGTTTACTACAAATGTTTCCCATTCCAGATTAGTCGTTCAATGATGGGACTATCAACATTATGCTCGGTCTCCCAAGGAAGCCTGAAGATAATGAATCTATTTGGGTTGTTATTAAATGAATAATGAAATTAAACCATTTCATAATGGTATAAGATACATTGTTAGTTCAGTAGTTTGGAGAATAGAATGTTCGAGAGATAATCCATCTGTATGGGGTGAAACTGACTATAATTTCATACTGTGACTCACACATTACATTAGACTTCTAGTACAGTTTAATGAATGTACATAGTACTTAGGTTTTGTTGAGTATTTATTGTCACCCACAGATATATGGGTAGTCAGATAATACAGCACACATGTCTGAGGATATGATGTGATCATGTGTTCTTGAATTTAGTGGGACATGGTAGAAACACTCAAATTTCGGGTATTCATATTATAAAAATATTTTTCAGGATACGATATAGATGAAACCATAAAATCCTATTCATGGTAGTCCATTCAGAGTACCTCTATGCTGGATAGATTCATGTGAGTAAGAGTTTTTAGAAATGAGTCTCTTGTAGTAGACGTTAGAGAAGGTTTAGTTGATTTAGAAGCATATGTATATGTCTCAGTGTAGACAAAACATTTAGGCCAATAGATGATTAATACACATATAGTTTACAATGGGTGATCATGTATTCCTTCTGGTGGAAGAAATATTGGTTCATATCATGATACAGAGACATGGAAAGTTTTCACCGATGTTTTTTGGACGATTTGAGGTTGTGAAGATAATCAGGATGATGGAATACTAATTTCTCTTCCAAACAGATAAAGTGTTATGAATGATATCTTCCATGTATCAATACAATGGTGATATCACTACACCCATTCTCTTTTGATCGATCTGGATGTTGTTTACTTGAGATATATTCACCCTTTTTGTGCAATTTTTTATGTGTGATGGATCATTGTAAGAATATATTTATGGAGAATTCCATTCAGATACTTCATGTATTGTTGAAACATGGACATGTTTAGGAGGAAAATTGTGTGTGAGAGAGAGAGGTAGAAAGGCAGATATGAGGGATCAATGGACTAATCATTTTGACTCGGAATCTGAGACATGAATGGGTGTACAATATGAGGATGATTTGTTATAGGGTGGGGAGATTGTAAAACCTCATCCTTTTTTTATATATATTTCATCCACATTTATAGTTACCAATTATCCCTATATTGATTAAATTTACTTTTTTACTTATTGGGGTGTGATTAGGTGATATTTTCAGAAAGGTGGAAGAAAGAGGGTAGTGCACTGTAGGAACATTTCTTGTCCTAATAGTGCACCCTTTCCCAAAAAAGCACACAACCATAGACAAAGGGGTTTTTCATGTATAATACACAATTTTTCAAAACTCATGACATCTTTAGAGGAACTATGAAAATTTTAGAAGAGGTTTATAGTAAGGGTAAACCATGTACCCTTCTTAGAAATACTTGTGTGAGAACTAGTTTAAGCGCAAACATTATTTAAAAATTTCTTGAGAAACCATTGTAATCAGAATCTACCCATCATTCAATCCTAAAATTTCATTTAAACTTTTAGATACCTTTTGATATATTCCATATAATTATGAACTCCATTCATGGTGATCTGATACCTGGATTGAGGATCTATACCCATCCCAGTAAGAGGATATCGTCCCATGTAGTTTCCTTCTACTTTCATATAGTTCTTCAATCCATTAATGGTTGTTCTTCAATATGTTTTGATGGATCTAAATATATTATTGGATATAGATCTATGAATTTAATTTATAGATAAATAATTAATTTATATTGATATTTTCAGTCTTGGATTATGTTTTTAGATTCATATCAAAGTATACATCATTACTTCACTGAAATTAGGGACTTTCGATGGGCGATCACTCAATAATGAATCAAATTTGGTGGTCTATTATTCAAATATCAAATTCATGATTTCAATTATTTTTATTTAATTAGAGAATTTATAAGAGTTTTTTAGAAATAGGTAACTCCTTAATTGAATTAATAAATATATAATATTTATTAATTGCGGGATTGGGGATTTGATTGGATAATGTGATTTAAAATTAGGGATAAATAATTGTGAAAATAATTATTTAGATATTTGGATTGTGAGATGGGAATAAATATTTGATGAAAAAATTACTATGATATGTGATATTAAATTGGGATTAGTTAATTTTTGAGACAATTAAGGGAGTATTTAAATAATTTATTGTGATTAATTAATTTTTGTATTAATTAATGAGATTAATGTGATTGACGAATTCTTGAATTAATTAATGGGATAATGGAGAGTAAATAATTATATATTTAATCAATGGAAATTGATGTAATAGATTTATATTTGAGATAATTAATTGAATTTGATTTTTTAATTTATGGATTAATTAAATAGAGATCATGTAGATTAATTGAGATAATCATATTAACATTGATTACCCTTGGATGATGTGATAATGTTGGAAAATTTTATATCGAGATGCATGTGGAAATGTGATATATTTTTATATGTATGAATGAATGATAAATAGGGTTTGAGATAGATACTAATGACCTAAATACTCATGGGGTGCGACACATGGAGTTTTACAGGTAAAGGATGCATAATTAATTGTATAGGATATGGACTGATGCTCCAAATACCCCAGATGTGTGAGTTAGGGACAGCTTTTCCAAATACATACGATGTGTTAGACATGGTTTTCTATATCAAAAAATATATTAATTAGACTATGTTTTAGATAACTATAATAATGAATTGAAATGACATGCGTAATGAAATCCCATGTGTGATAATAAAATGTGAATTGAATATGTGATAAGGTTCATATCCATCATGAGCTGAAGGAGGTATTGAGGTTTGGGTGTCCTCAGAATCTAGGTGGGTTTTTTGTTTATATAAATAATAATTGATAATTGGATAACTATTTACTTATTCATTGTGATTTTTTCTTTATACAATTTTGTATATAATAATTGAATGGATATTTCTTTAGACATCGTTGTTGGTGGTATACTGAGTAGCATTGACACCGTACATGGGTTGGCTGGTTGGTAACTGGATAGATTTCATGATCTCAGTATAGGTTAAGGTAAAAGTCCATATGTTAGATGTTTGAGATGGGATTGAACATTTATTAGGTAACAAGACATGATTCAAGGCCCTCTTATATGATTTATTAGTGTGTTTATTTCATGTTTTTAGTGTAGAAACTTGATATATACATTATCATAGAATGTTATCTGCTTTATTTTTGATGATGTACTTTCAGTTTTCGTAATTCTGTGATACATGTACTATTATTCTAATTTTTTATTATCATTTGGTTATTATTATTTATTTATTTATTTTGGTTTATTAATAATGTAATATAGGTAATAGTCTCCCCATGATTATTATTATACTCTCACTACTATTCATAAGAAACTGGATAACAAGGAGGTATGTATGAGGTAATCTGATAGATTGAATGAAGGCAAAAAAGTATAGAAAACATTCTAGGATATTATATCTAGAACTAAACCTTCCACTAGTCTGTGATCAAATGGTGTGTGAAATCACTCAATGATATTTTCATTCTGTAACACGGGAAGTCTCAGAGGAGGAATCTTGCAACACCATGAAACAAAATGAAATGAAAGACATCAACACACAAGTGTGAAATTTTATGTAATAAAATAAATTACAAAAACATCCATAAATCTAAACAAACCCATAACAAAATCAACTACCGAAAAACCAATTTACCCCCACCCAGTTCCCATGAACAGTCTGCAACCTATACGTCTCACCTGGAAGAGAATACATCCAAATCACAACATCCCAATGGGAACTCAAGATCAATCATGAGGTGTTTTAGCTAAAATCCATAGTGGGAACCAGAACCTCAATGTAATGGCCAAAACCTCTCAGGCCCATTCCTTTACTGAAATTTGGTGTCTGAGGTGTTGCGAGAGGTCATGGTGACATATCCCCAATACTTTTTGAAGTTTCTAATATTGTGAAAAGTTCTATTGGTGAATAGTTTCATCGGTACCCTTCTGTGAATTGTGAAATGGTGAGGTCCCAATGGTGAGGTTCCAATGGTGACATCTTTCCTTTGCCAAATTTTGTGTTTGTGAATAGTGTTTCCATAATGGTGAGGTTCTATCGGTAATCTCAATTTCCTTTAACAAATTTTGAGTTTGTGAATAGTGTTTCCAGAACTGTGAGTTTCCATCGGTAACCTCTATTTCCTTTTCAAAATTTTGAGTTTGTGAACAGTGTTACAAGAATGGTGAAGTTTCATCGGTAACCTCTATTTCATTTTCCAAATTTCATGTTCCAAAACAGTATTTCTAGCTTCCTACACTTTTTCCCCTTTGAGGATTCCTTAGATGTAAAATAAATTTAAAGCCTCATTTTAAGGACTCTAATGCTGATTGAAATGTCATAACTCCTATATTAATTTCTCTTATGGCTCATGATGTTTTTTTACATGTTTAAATAGCGTGGTTTAATGTGATCATCTTTTAATGGAAAATTCAGCGTATCTTAAACAACTACTCTGTTAAATCATCTAAAGGGATGATATAGCTTCTTCCCTTGTTCCAAATTCTTGTTCCCTAGTGTGATAAGCTTGATCCTTTGCTTATTACCTTAGGATATGTGTGATAGAACCATAGTCCATTGATCAGTTCCCCTATATTTTTGGTGAAACCAAGAAGAATCAATCGATCTCTGATATAAGGTATGTTCTATCATAATTCCTTTGGGTTCATCTCCTTCTTTTTCCACTAAACCTTTTATGGAATGAAATATCATTTTTCCTAATGGAATCTTCTTGGGTTTTGACTGTTGTGGTGGTGTCTCTGCATCCCTGGGTTGATATAGTTTTCACGGGGGGAGGAGATCGTAACCCGTTGTGTGGCTTGTCAAGAACGGTTAGAGGTAGGGGATTCATTGCTTCTCTTTTATTTTATGTGAAACTGTATAGTTAGTCTGCTTTATTCCACTGCATCCCAATGGAATTGACACAATAAATATTTTAGCTGGATAAATAAATTGATATCAATCGTATGTTATTGCATCTTGTTTTGCTAGATAGTGGGATAACATTGTTTTCTTTGTTTATCCTCTCATTATTGATAGAAATTTGTAAAGGACATAAAGCCAGAATTAATTGATAATTGTTTGTATAAAGGTAAAGAGGCATGTAAAGAATTTTTTTATTCTTCTTGTAATTTAATGATAATAAAATTGGTGCATAAAGTCTGTTTAATTATTTGTAACTGCTTACAGGTTATGTTTTCCAAAATTTTAACCTATGAATAATAAATTGGTTAATCCAAGATGGATAAAAGAACTTGTTGTTATATAAAATATAAATCCTTGTAGGGTTCTGAGTTACCGCCTTAATTGTTTAAGGTCCAAGAGCCCAATTGATATGATGTTTTTATTCCTAATACTTGTGTTGTGATGTGATCCTAGATGGATATTGTGATATGTGTGGGAATGGAGGCCTATTGGTTGTGGCAGAAGTTGATGCCTAGAATGGTGAGACGCATCGAGCTATACAAGTAACTGTCGGGGAGGACACCAGGAAAGATGAAATCAGTTGGATGTAAATTTTTGGATTCAAACATATTCTTTTTTGTGGTTTTTCTCTTTTACTTTATCCACTGTTCATGGTAGCTGGTCTTGCTTACCCTTCTCCCAAAAGGGGCGAGGATACATGGGGTATGTCATGTGCTTTCCGTGTCTATATTCTCAAAGGGAGGATGGGTCTAATCTCTTGATTTAGGCAGAAAAGACGCGATATGTTGTTCATCTACTCATTGTGTTGATCCCCCTTGTGTTTAGTTGATTCGAATGTTTTTCTAGAATTCCTGGGAATACGGGAAAGTAATAAAGTTTTTAATAAATGAATTAATAAATGAAGTTAACCCAAGGGGTTGGAGCTTGTTGGGATGCAATTCTAAGGTAACATTTTAAAGGGACGGTGGACTTTGGGTGTGATGCTAATGAAATTTAATGTGGAATTATTGGTGGTTAATTAATGTTTAAATAATTAATTAACATAAAGTGAAACTAATAAATGGAATGGATTAATGTAATAAATCTCCCTAAATAGTTGTGTACATATAGGATACCTAGTCTTAGAAGTGTCATCCAAGATTTTGAGAAACGTTAGCTATAGTTGAGTCCAAGACTAGGTTATTCCCATAGTGTGGTTGTGGGATATAGTATATTCTGTACTTTTTGTGTTTCTATATGCTACTCCACCATGTCAGTTAGGGAAATTGACACCCTGGGGATTCTAAGCCCTAGGGGGTTCCCCAACATTCTAGTGGGAGGATGGATAGCTGACTACCACCTTTGGCCCTGCTCTCATCTCTTGGTAATTGCTTGTGTTGGTAGGAACAATGGATAGTTTTCCCCAAATATGTGTGTAGAGGGATATAATGGCTTGTGGTTATTCACACACCCATATTCTAGATATGGTTTTCTATTAACTACTTTAGGTGTAACATGTATAGTCTATGATGTCTTGATGATCCTTACTCGGTGTATAGGCTATAATGGCATGAGGTTTAATACTCGGCATAAGATACACATTAACGAGCTGTGGTGGATCCCGTAAACTACCTGGTTAATTTTCTTGTGTGGATGGGGTGATTTTGTTTCATGAGGTTCATATTGAGGTGCATCACCTAGGTGACTACAGGAAAGCCTTTTTGGAGAGAGATTCTCAGGACGTGTGATGTTGGGTAAAAGTGTAAAACCAATGGGGAAGTATTAGCGGGGTATTGTTGATATTATTTAATATATTATATACACTTGTATGCGTTACTTTGTGAGAGTATCCATGATGTGGATGGTACTTATTATATCTGTTTAGGTGATGAGTTAGTTTCAATTTTTTTCACTATGCTTTAGAATGATTTCATTACTTTTTCATGAGAGGCTTCAGGGAGGATACTACTGAGTATACTATTATATTCACTCTATGTATATATAAACTGTTTTTAGGTCAATTGGAGCAGGGTCAAGATCAAGCTGGTTTCTACTAGCTTGGGGTTTTAAGGGCTATTTGGGCTTATGGTTGCTGTTGTTTTTACTTTCTTTTTGGTATTTGCACTTTTCCCTTTTTAGGTGTAGTAGGTTTCATGGCATTATATATTTGTACTTGAAATTTATTTTATATTTCACTCTAAATTAGAGTTGGTTGGTGTCTATCTTATCTCTCCCTTCCGAATGTGTTCTCTTAGAGGGTAATGCCTCCCATCTGAGTGTTTACTATACCCTCAGTGCTATTCAACAACCCGGGGCCTATATGATGCAGGACTCAGGGGTCATTATCTCCCTTCTCAAATTGATGTCCCAGGAGGGGTACACTTTTTGGGGAGGGGTCATGATAGAGTGGTATCAATGGCCTGGTTGAGGTATATTATGGAGTTTGGAGTTAATCATAGGTGAGGTTGCATGGGTTGGTAGGGAAATAGTGTCAGTCATGTTTAGAAAGTGGTGTAAACACTAGGGACTGACTGAGACATTGGCGTTTAGGGCCCCCTATGATGTGATGTATGGACCATTAATTTTACAACATCTTCAAAATTAGGTGATTCTAGTAGTATGGTTAAGACCTAAGAAAGTATCAAGCATCATTCTTCTTTGTGCATATGTTTGAATGGGTACACATTGGGATAGGTTAACCTTAAATGAGTAAAAGAAAACGATTAATTAATTAATGTTGAGTCTTCCACATTACAGTTTTAGGAAATCTAACTATATGATGTTTTTTCCATATAGCTCAATGTTGATGTCCTCATCAAGATCGCATAGAATATGTAGAACAGGTTATGCAAGAATATCACCTCTGGGTAAAGTTTGATGACGATGACACTTGGAGGAGTAAACTTTTAGAGTTTCAGAACAAGAGTTTGTTGATGTGTGAGGGCTTCGTTTTAGATGCAGTCACAGAAGAATGGTCGGAGGATGTTGAGATAGGTATCAGTTCGATCCATGCATAGAAGGAGCATTGTGTGTCCATTGTTGTGATGATTCTAAGTGTTGCAGTGAGGAAGTAGTGGTTCTTATTCCACTGGGATCGCATGGAGTCATCGATCTTGTAGGAGGAGTTCCGAGAGAAGTTTAGAGTCGAGTTTCATTTCTTGATCACAAAGCCATCCAGTCACCATGAGCTTCTTAGCCTACAATAGGGGAGTAACAGTGTGAGAGAGTTCAAAAACCATTTCAAGAACCTTTTATGACATTCATCGAACCTGTTTCAAGATGAGGATGCTAGGGTGAAGCATTTCGAGGAGGATTTGTGTCCAGAGATCCGGCGCCAGGTCACCACATTTATATTGAAGACATATCTTGAGGTGATGGTATGGGAAGATTTGATCAATGGGTCTTTTTCTAGAATCATATCTTCAAGAGACGGGAGTCTGCATGATTCCTCATGAAGTAGAGACGTCGTATGGTGTTCCTGGTATTCAAGGAAGAAGAGTTTCCATTCATCCTAGCTAGGTCCCATCCCTCTGCATCTCATTTGTCCAGAGGTAGTGGATCTCAGGTCTATTCCAATGGATCATGTGATTTTTTATTGTGGTGGTTGAGGTCATCAGTAAAAAGAGTGCCTTGCCTTTCAGATAAGTCATCGGGAACCATGTTTTCCGCTCCAGGTTCCTCCGTTGAGACAGTTCCAACCAAGGATGCAAAAGAATGTTTTACCTACATTAGATCAATAGAGGGTAGATGGGGCTGGTAGAGGACAGTCCCACGACACTCCCCATCCTCAGAGAGAATATCTCAACCATGGTGGTGGTCATCATCAGGGTCAGAGTGGCCATGGAGGAGGTCGTGGTCAGCTTTATGCTTTAGCGTTTCCAGCACCAAGAGAGTCAAACGTCATTATATGTACCCTTTGCTTGTTTTCTACCACGGTGTATGCCACTTTTGATTCAGGATCGACACACTCCTTCATATCAACTACCCTTTTCCATTATTTGGGACTTGATGTTGAGAGGCTTCCAGTGCCCTCGGCATTGACTATGCCAGTTGGAGGTTGAGATGACTAGTTTGAAGTATGTGGAGACTGTGAGCTAGTGTTGGGGTAGCACCGCTCTTGAGAAAATTTCCTATGATTACGAATACAACCACATAATGTCATCCCTGACATGGATTGGTTGTATTAGGTGTAAGATATCATTTATTGCTTTAAGAGGAAGGTTGTGTTTTTTAATGCGGATGGAGATCCAGTGGTGTTCGTTGGCAAGCGAGACCCTTAGATGGGTTAGAGTCTTTTTCTGCCCTTATCATCCATGATGGCTAATCTCATGCTGACTTATTCAGAGTTTCATCAGTGGGAATTTCCTAGGGTAGTATAAGAGTACCTTGATGTATTTATAGAATAGGTTGTAGCATTACCCCATCAATGGGAGATCGAGTTTGGGATCGAGCTATAACTAGTTGAATATCCTATATCTATGTATCTATATAGGATAGTCCCTTCTGAGTTATGAGGGATGCATATTCAACATGATGATCTGTTACTGTGCGGTTTTGTTCGGCCTAGTCTGTCATCGTGGGGTGCACAAGTTTTGTTCATGAAGAAGGCGGATGGTAGTTTAAAGTTTTGTGTCAATTATCGTCTCTTAAACAAAGTGACAGTGAAGCATTTCAATCCTTTTTTTATATTGATGATTTATATGATTACCTAAAGGGTGAAAGTTGGTTCTCAAAGATTGACTTACGGCCAAGATATCAACAGATTCGTGTGAAGGATGAGGATATCCCGAAGACTATATTCCATTGTCATCATGGGCATTATGAGTTCGTTGTAATGACATTTGGTGTGACGAATGCTCCAGTTGTGTTGATGGGATTGATGAATGATGTGTTCCGTGAGTTTTTGGACAAGTTTTTGGTGGTTTCCATCGAGGAAATCCTTTGGTACTTTACATCTAATATGGAGCATGTGGAGCATCTACATGACATTTTGGGAGTTCTTCATCAACGTCAGATATTTGGAAATTTGTCGAAATGTGAGTTTTGGGATCGAGAAGTCCGTTTCATGAGGTATTTTGTGTTCTAGAATGGATTGATTTTTGATCTATCAAAGATAAAAGCTGTCGTGTCTTGGGAATCCCCCAAAACAGTTTCAGAGGTATGAAGTTTCCTTGGTCTCAAAGGATGCTATAGGTGGTTTGTGGAAATTTTCTCTCAAGTTGCGACTCCTCTGACAGCTTTTACCAAGAAGGATTAGGAATTAATATAGATTCATCAGTGCCAGGAAGCTTTCAAGTATATAAATAAGATGTTAGTAAGTGCACCAGTTCCTAGTCTTCCTGCTGAGGGACTTCTATTTGATATTTTCTGTGATGCTTCGCATATGAGGTTAGGTTGTGTTCTAATGCAGAAAAGATTAGTTGTTTCTTATGGGTCTCGACAGTTGCATCCTCCTAAACATAACTATGCCACCCATGATATTGAGTTGACATCCATGGTGTTTTCCCTGAAGTTGACGAGACAACACCTCATTGGCGATCGCTGTGTGGTTATCATCGATTATAAGATCATGATGTATCTTTTATACAAGTGTTACTTGAACTTATGATAGTGTCAGTGGATGGAGTTCTTACAGGAATACGACTTCGAAATATCGTATACACCTGGAAAGGGGAATATTGTATCTGATGCGCTGAGCGAGAAGTCACGTGGTGATGAAGTGCGTAAATTTGGTGATTCCTTGAGAGTAATGGAAGAACTATCAGCATTACATCTAGATATGGGAGAAGTTGGAGGTAGAGGTTGTCTTTTTCTAATGATGGTGAAATCATATCTAGTGAAGTAGGTGGAAGAGTCATATTTTGGGAATCTAGAGGTGTAGGTTTGGAGAGACTGAGTTGTTTGTGGTGAAGTCCTTGATGGTTGGTCTAAGGATAAACAACACTGAGTGTTGTATCATGGGATGATATTTGTTACTTTGACGATCCCCAAGACGGTTCTCAGAGAGTTCTATATTTCCCCTTTCGTAGTGCATCCTATCATAATAAATATGTATTGAGCCTTGTGGAGATTGTTTTGGTGGCCTGGACTAAAGCATGTGGTTGCGGACTTTTTGTATCATTGTTTGGTCTTCCAGAAGGTGAATGTTGAACACAGTGTTACTGGTGGGCTACTCCAGCCATTAGACATTCCTCAGTGGAAGTGGGAGGAAATATCAGTGGACTTTGTTACTTGTTAACCTCATGATTTGGGAGGACATGTTGTTATTTGGGTGGTATTGCACCGTTTAATGAAATCATCCCACTTTATTGAAATCAGGGAGTCATGCTTGGTGGATGTTTTATCGAGGTATTTTTTGGAGGAGGTGGTGAGACTTCATGGAGTCCCAAAGATGATGATTTCTGATTGAGATCCTCATTTTACCTCTAGGGTGTGGAGAGGTCTGCAGCATGCTTTTGGTTCTCAGCTATGCCTTAGCACTACTTTTCAGCCTCAAACGGACTGTCCGACAGAGCGAACCATCCAGACTCATGATGACATGTTATGCTCATGTGTCCTAGATTTCAGAGGTTTGTGGATGAGGAACATACCCTTGCTGGAGTTCTCTTACAATAATAGTTTTTACTCCCCCCATTGGTATGGGGTCGTTTGAAGACTTGTATGGATGGCTATTCCATTCTCCATTATGCTAGATTGGGGTCAGAGAGTTTGTGATTTGGGGACCGTATCTAATGCATAATATAATAGAGATGGTTCAGTTGATTTGTGAGTGGATGAAGACAGTGTAGAATTGTCAGAAATCATATTCCAATCAAAAGAGGGGACCCTTTGAGTTTGATGTTGGGGATCATGTGTTTCTCAAGGTGACTCCCCATCATGCGCAACAAAGATTTTATCATAGTAGAATGCTTTCTCACCGTTGTTTAGACCTATCGGGGTGTTAGCTCATGTTGGAGCTATGGCATATCGAGTAGCACATCCCCCGCAGATGAGCCGGATACACGATGTTTTTCATGTATCACAAATCTGTCATTATCTTCATGACGACTCTAACGTTATCGATTGGGGAGAGATCAAGGTTGATTGTGATGCGACCTTTGAGGAGAGACCGGTGGAGATCAAAGACTACAAATAGAAGGTGTTGCGTGGGTGTTCTATCACCTTGGTTCGTGTCTTGTGGTGACACGGTGGCATGGAGGACAGTACCTAGGAATGTGTGTCACAGATACGTGCTCAGTGCCCAAATTTGTTATATGTTTAACTCTTTTCTTCAATTGATGTCCCCTTTTTTGTTACAAACCTTTCATGTTTATGATATGGCTATCTTTGGTTCTTATGGTGGAAAGCTCTCTTTTGAGAGGTGTCTTGATGGGTGGTTGCCCGGACCACTTTTATATTACCATTAGGATGGTTTTGAATTCTCATGGAATAGAATGTTTTCAGAGGTATAGGATGTTATGGTCGGGACCTCTTAAGTCAGCTCCTTTACATAAATCTGGTGTTTGAGGTGTTACAAGAGGTCAAGGTGACATATCCCCAACACTTTTCCAAATTTATAATTATTTGAATACTTCCATCGGTGAACAGTTTCATCAGTAGCCTTCTACGAATACTAAAATGGTGAGGTTCCAATGGTGAAGTTCCAATGGAGAGGTTCCAATGGTAACCTCTTTCCTTTTCCAAATTTTGAGTTCAAGAACAGTGTTTCCATAACAGTGAGGTTGCATCGGTAACCTCAAATTCCTTTGCCAAAATTTGAGTTTGTGAACTGTGTTTTCAGAATGGCGAGGTTGCATCAATAACCTCTATTTACTTTTCTAAATTTGGAGTTCGTGAACTATGTTTCCAAAATGGTGAGGTTCCATCGGTAACCTCTATTTCCTTTTCCAAATTTTGATTTTGTGAACAGTGTTTCAAGCTTCCTACAGTTTCACCCCTTTAACGTTTCCATTGACTTAAAATGCATTTAAAGCCTCATTTTATGGGCTATAAGGCCGATTCAAAGGTCACAACTCCTATATTGATTTCTCTTATGTCTCGGGATGTTTTTTACATGGTCAACCCATGTGGTTTACTGTGATCTTCTTTTAATGGAAAATCCAGCGTATCATAAACCACTAATCCATTAAATCTTCTAAAGGGATGATATATCATCCTCCCTTGTTCTACCTTCTTGTTCCCTGGTGTGAGACACTCGGTCCTTTCTTTCTTCTCTTAAGAGCGATGTGATCGAACCTTAATCCATGGATCATTTCCCCTTTATTTTTGGTGCAACCAAGCAGTATCGTTCGATCTCCGATATAAGGTATGTTAAATTGTCATTATTTTGGGTTCATCATTTTTTGTTTCCCCTTGACCTTTTATGGATTTCTATATCCATATTACTAATGGTATTTTCTTGGGTTTTGACCGGTGTGGTGGTGTCTCTGCATCCTCGGTTGGATACAGTTGTCACTGGGGGAGGAGATCGTAACTCATTGTGGAACTCATCACGAACTTTTTGAGGTAGGTGATTCATTGAGTCTCTTTTATTTTATGTGCAACTATATATTTAGCATGTTTTATCCCACTGGATCACAATGGAATTGATATAATTAATATTTGAATTGGATAAATTAATATATATTGATCATTTGTTATTGCCTCTTGTTCTGCAAGATAGTTTGATATCTATGCTTTCTTTGTTTATTCATTCGTTCTTAGTGGGAATTGGTAATGAACGTAAAGCCATAATTAATTGATTATTGTTTAGCTAAAGATAAATAGGAATGTAAATGAATATGGTTCTTCTTTTTGTAAATTTATATTAATCAAATTGGTGCAGTAAGAACATTTAATTATTTCTGATAGATTACCGGTATGGAATTTCAAATTTGAGACCAACAAATAATAAATCGGTTATTCCTAGATGGATTAATGAATAGGTTGTTCGATAAAAGATAAATCCTTCTAGGGTTATGTGTATCCCTCTTGATTGTTTAAGGGCCAATATCCCAATTGATATGGTGTTTTTTTTTCTTCTGCTTGTGTTGTGATGTGATCCTGGATTGCTATTGTGATATCTAGGTGCATGGAGGCCTATTGGTTGTGGTAGTAGTTGAAGCCTAGAGTGGAGAGTTGCATTGGGTTTTTCATTTGGGTGTCGGGGAGGACACCATGGATGATGAAATGTGTGGGATGTGAATTTTTGGATTCTTACTGATTCTTATTGGTTTTTTATCTGGTTTACATTCCATAATTCTCAAGGAAGTAGGTCTTTCTTACCCTTCTCCCGAAAGGGGAGAAGACGCGTGGGGTATGCCACGTGCATTCCATGTTTAGATTCTTAAAGGGAGGAAGGGTCTGTACTCTTTCTATAGGCGGTAAACACTCAATGGGTAGTCCATATACTCATCAGGTTGATCCCCCATAGGTTTAGTTTCTTAGCATGTTTTTATAGAATTTCTGGGAATATGAGAAAGTAATAATGTTGTTTATAAATGGTTTATAAAGTTTTGTTAACCCAAGGGGTTGGAGATTGTTGGGACACCATTCTCAGGTTACAATTTAAAGGGACAATGGACTTTGTGTGTGATGCTAATGAAATTTAATGCGGAATTATTGATGGTTAATAAATGCTTAAATAATTAATTAGTGTAATGTGAAACTGACAAAAAGGGAATTAAGTAATGTAATAAATCTTTGTTAAAGGTTTTGTGCTTATAAGATACATAATCATAGAAGTGGAAGCCAGGATTTCAATAGATGTTAGTTGTAGTTGAGTCCAATACTAGGTTATTCCCATAGTTTGGTTGTGAGATATAGTATATTTTGTACTTTTTGACTTTCTATATGCTACTCCACCCCGTTTGATAGAGAAACTGACAACCCATGGATTCTGAGCCCCAGGGGGTGTTTTCCCAAACATTCTGGTGGGAGGATGGATGGCTGAATACCCCAATTGGCCTTACTCTCATCTCTTGGTAGTTACTTGGGTTGGTAGAAACAACCGTTAGTTTTCCCCATATATTTGTGTAGAGGGATGTAATGTTTTGTGGTTATTCACACACATATATTCTGGATATAGTTCCATATGGACTACTATATGTGTAATGTGTATAGGCTATGATAGATTGAGGATCCTTACTCAGTGTATGGGCTATAATGGCTTGAGTTTTAATACTCGGCATATGGTATACATTATGCGAGTTGTGGTGGCCCCCATAAACAACCTAGTTACTTTTCTTGTGTGGACTTGGTGATTTTGTTTCATGAGGGGCATGTTGTGGTGCTTTGCCCAAGTGACTACGGGCAAGCCTTTTAGTGGGAGATGATTAGGACATGCAACATTGGGGAAAAGTGGAAAACCAGTGGGGAAGTAGTAGCATGGTACCCTTGATATTCATTATTATATTATATACTCTTCTATACATTACTTGGTGAGATTATCCATGGTGATGTTGGGAACGTAGTATACCTATTTAGGTGATGAGTTAGTTTCACCTATTGTTCTTTGTGCTTTAGAATTATTTCTATATTTTTCTGCACGAGAGACTTCAGGGAGGATCCTTCTACCTATACTGCAATACTCACCCTATGTATATATGAACTGTTTTTCAGGTCACTTTGAGAAGGTTGGAGATCAAGCTCGCGTCTACTACTATGGGGTTGTAGGAGATATTTGGGCTAGTGGTTGATACAATTTTTACATTCTTTTGGGTATTTGTAGTTTTTTCCCATTCAATTATAGTAGGTTTCATGAGATTACAAATTTGTACATGGGATTTTTTTTATATTTCATTCTGAGTTGGAGTTGGTTGGTGTTTATCTTATCCCACTCCTCTACATGTGTTCTCTTAGAGGTTAAGGCCTCACATATATGTGTTTACTATACCCTCGGTTCTAGTCGCCAACCCGAGGCCTACTGAAGGTAGGAATCGGGGGTCATTATCTTCCATCTCACATTGTCGGCCCAAGAGGGGTACACTTTGTGTAGAGGTGGTCATGACACTCAAGCTCTAACATTCTTATCACTAATGTATATCTTAATATTCCATAACAGAATTGCCTATGGAAAGGGTGAACCCTCTTTTAATACTATTTTTTTCATGAACAAAGCTGTGATTACCTCCAGTGTAGCTCCAAAAAAGGCCTTTTAAAATGCACAAATGGAGACCCTGATCCCCACATGTTGGAAGGTAATGATTGGGTATCCATAATAAAATTTTGGTAAAGATTCCACCCCAGATATCCACCAACAAAAATAAGGGCCCTAGAACATAAATATAATTATCTACGAGGATACTACAATTTCAAGTTAAATTTTTTAAAACATTAATGAAAGACCATAATTACAATATTTGGGGGTAACCTACTACCCAAAAACACAAAACCACCATATAATAAGAGGTCCAACACCCTAATTACATATCAAAAATACCCTACAAGAATAGGAACCACTAGAAATTAAATTTATCATCCCTACCATGTAACATCATGCATTTACTTAGGTCAAATATAAAAAATTATACATACACCCAAGGGTGTTTGTAGGGTATCATTCCAAGACTAGTTAGACACCACCCACAATAAGGATTCAATACCATAACATTAAATGAAAAATAACCTTTCATATTTTAGAAAATAAATTAGAATCATTTTTAATTAAAACTATTTTAAGGAAATATTTTTCAATAAAGAATAATGAATTTTAATTTTTTATGAATCTAAGGTCCATAAAATAATGATAGAAAAAAAAACATCATAGTAGATCCACCAAATAATTACCAAATTTAACTATTATTAGTGTGACTATAAGATCTTCGTATTTCAGTGAAAATGGTATAGAGAAAATATCCCACATAGTCCTCATGTACGACCCACTAGAGAATAACCCCTCCAAATTTATATCTTTGTTAAATAATAATAATTATTTACTAATTATTTCTAGCATCAATCCTGATAGAAGATATTCGACCTTGACAAGCTGATAAAACTAGTGTACATTCCCTTGTCCACCCACCTAGATACATATGATTCCCTTTGTGCTCAATTTTTATTTCACATCACTTTAATTACCACATTCACATACCCACAACAAGAATCATGAATAAAAATGATAAACCAAAATTTTTCAAAGGATTTCCCATTTCAAGTTCACATCCACCCCAAATCCATTTTTAAACATGCATCGTACCACCTTTTTAATTCATGAAAACTCTTTTAGAATCACAATCAAACGAAAAATATGAAATAGAAAAGTCCCATTTGATAAACCATAAATAAACCCATACCCGTCATAAAGTCTCTTTCAGACACACTTTTCACCACAAACTTCTTCCATAGAACACATTCTTGAAACCATTAAATCCTACAAAACTCTTTTAATAATTCTAAAACATAGAATCAACAACGATATTCTTGGAAACATACAAAATACTATGGATGAAAAAAACTTCACAATAAATGAACCCTAGGAAGTTAGGATCGATCAGAAAATATTATGGGTTATCCAGAAACAAAATATCAAAAAATTGTTAGGTTAATAAATCCAATAGAGAAGAGGTGATTAAAGAGAGAAGAAGAAGAACACTTGAAAGAGGAATAAACCAAGAGAAAAATGGCCTAATAAATTATTCTTTGAATATCCCACATAAAATCCACCAAAAATTAGTGTTCAAGGTGTCCAATAGTGAGAGGAGGAATTTCCTAGGGCTTTATACCCTATTTGTCACGAATTATTAGTGATTTGGGGTTAAAATTGGGAAAGTGTTTAATATAAATTTATACATTTGTAATGACTTAGAAATTCTTCTTAGTTGTGGAAAATAGTATTCCAAAAACTTGAGAATGTCATGTAGTATCCTTTGTCTATAAGGAAGCCAACCACATAGTTTTCTAAGGGAGGGTGCATAACCCTGTGTTAATTCTCATGGCCATGACAATACCATTTCACATGGTGCAATTTTATTCGGGGAGACCCATGGTTTTACATAATTGTTCATCAATCATGTTCTACTTGTTTCTAAGTTCATAAACACAATTTTTTCATGAAAAACATAAAATAAAACATTTACAAAAAGTAAACACCATAAATAAACAAAGTAGTGCCTCAAAATAAGATCACAGATATGAAAGGTTTTCTCCCATGATGTCGTGGATAATATTTATTATATTGTTTATAAATAAGATAAGATTTATTCCCCATAAATATTTATATAGAATAATTACCATAGGGAAAGAAATCATTTATGGTGAACATAATCATTGAACATGGTGGAAAATATTCCATTTTATCAGAATAATACACGCTAATAACATCCTCCCATAATCATTTTAAATCATTTATTAATAGTGAGAGGAATACATAAATATAATTATTGAGATTTTTTTTCCATTTTTCATTTAAATCAACATGATTAATTTTTTATTAATAAAAAATTCAGGAGATAATAATTAAATTAACAATAAAATATTCCATGAACATTATGCGCTACTATGGATTCATTCCATCCATGCACAGTCCATGTTTGGGATTTCTATCTATATTTTCAAATATAAGAAACTAGTGATGAATTTTATTCCCCTATATAAAATCATCAATATTC
Organism: Viscum album; assembly: GCA_963277665.1. NCBI lineage: Eukaryota > Viridiplantae > Streptophyta > Magnoliopsida > Santalales > Viscaceae > Viscum > Viscum album. The sequence goes on along the minus strand of OY728151.1, from coordinate 280,371,224 downwards.
CATAATTTTCAGTCCCATGTCCACTAATTTTAATTCAATCTTACCTATTTTTTATAATATTAATTTGAATTGAAATTTTTTAAATTTGTAATTATAGAAGGATGCAACTATTCCTTTGTTATAGGTCTCTATAACTACAAAATCTACCTATTATTTTTCATTAGACTTATACCATGAATTACTAAATTTATCACACCATAAAATAAATTACTATTCCTTTCTCTATAGAAAATATTTTTTGGGATATGCATGCATTTTCTAGTACTATAATCCTATCGAGAAAAATATTTTCGTGGATTCATAATGTAGATCTAGATAATCCTTATCCTTAGGATTAATGTCTTATAATATTCATTTAAACTATATAAAACTCCTATCACTAAATCAATGTCTTTATATTAAGTTAATCTATAATAACATCATCTATAAAACCAAAAATTCTATACAACCCTAATATAGTGGGTTTTCAACATCACTACATAGATTCTCAATTTTTAGTTCGTCACAATATCTTATACTTCAATATCATGATTAATTTCATAATTTTTATTAGGATTATCATTGTGAAAATTTTGAATATCAATAAATTTTGAAAATTAACAAGTTTTAGTATGATAAATCCATGTTTTTTCACTCCAATTAAAATGAAAAAAAATTAAATGATCTTTTATATCTATTCATTTCAATTTACACCAATTTAAATAATTTAGGAATGGATATAAAATCAAATATTTATTTAGAATAATTTGTCTATAAATTTCTTAATAATCATCAAGACCTTACTCAAATTCATTACATATTAGATGTAAATTAATAAGGAATCCAATTATTATTATCTATAAGAATTATCAAAAAAAAATAGAGTGCTGAGAAAATTGAGTAATATAGAAAAATTTTAAAATATTTCCATGATAATCCATAAAAAATTGTGGTATTTTTTAATTATTAAAATGATTATATGACTTTAAATGATAGTTAATTTAATTTTAAAAGAGATAATATAATTGGAGATGAAATTGAATGATAATTGAAATGATTATACATTCAAATAGAAAATAAATAAAATAAATTTGTATCACTACAATGTAAAATATAGTGTAACTCGAAAAGAAATAATTAATTAAATCCTTAGAAGAGGGAAAAAATATGTAGAAATCTCAAATGTTGATTTAATTTCATTAAAATTTATATGAAGAAAGAAAATATAATTTCATTAGTGACTTGAATATTCTTTAAACTATTACAGATTATGTATATAAGTGTTCTAAAAATTAGTAGCTTCTAGTTGAAAAATATGGTGATTGATATTATAAAACTAAGTGAAAATAGATTTCATATTTAAAAGTAATTCTAATAAAATATCAAAAACAAAAAATAGTAAATAATCTAAAAATTTGGAATAAAAATTTACCATTGAATGATCTAATATACATGAAATATAAATCTTATATTTTATTATTATATTATTTATCCAATGAAATGAAATATCTAATTGAACAAAATGATCAATTTTTTAATTTAATAAAAGGTAAAAAAATTTATCTAACCACGTTTAAGAAAATAGAGTGTTATGTACTATAATATATTTCAAAACATTTTATGGATATAATAAATATACCATTAAAATTATGATAGAAGATACAAATATTTAGTATATAAATGTGAAAATAATCATTACAATAAGATATCCTATTAAACGCATGATAAATAAATTGAATAAAAATGCATTTGAATTTCATTATCATAATACATATTAAAAAATAAGTCAAGTTGTGTCATTATAGTATATATTAGGTAAAGAATAAGATTAATTAAAGGGTGTTGACCTAGATAGAAACTAAATTGTAATATAATTAGAAAAATATATTAAAAAATTAAAGGAAGTGACATTTAATTTCTCAATTATACATTATTAGAAAGGGAGTGATTTTTAAAATATTAACAATATATATGACATTGAAAATTTTAAAATATAATTTAGGGAAATACAATAAGTAAAATAAAACATTTGGATGATAAAATTAATTCATCTATAGTTAATTAAAAAACAGATTACTTTGTAATATGTTTAAGGTAAAAAATAAATTTCAATATAAATATATTAAATTATAAAAAATTATAAAATGATAAAAATAAAACAATACATTGAATACAGAAATAGAGGAGAATAAATATAATTTGAAAATGTAATATTAAGAAGCTTTAAAATATTTGAAAAAATTAATTTTATTTCTTAAATAAGGGTATTCTAATTTGAAAGATATGATATAAACTAACAAAATATAACAACCCTACATAGAAAAAAATTTAAGGTTGTATCCATAATAGCTTCTCACAATACTGAATATCAAGAGATTTAGATAGAGTGATTATTAGATAGATAATAGGATGAAAAAGTGAAATAAACCTAATGTTACATAAAATTAGTGTTATAAAAACATAAGAATGGAGTAAAATAAAACTGAAACACATAATCGTGAAAATTTGTTTCATAGAATCAATTATACACATAATCATCATTGTACTGAACAAAACCATGGATATAAATTGTGTGAGGATTACATGAGATATGAGAATATGTATATTCAAAAGTGTAATGATGAGACTGATGAAACATTAGGGTGTATAAAAATGGTAATGCAAGATTAGAATCTAATGGATAGAAAAAATATGTTATAGGGATTCGGCACCATGGAAGACCAAAAGATAGAAAAGAAAATGAGTAAGGATTACATAAAATATGAGAAAATATATATTAAACATGCAATTATGAGGTCGATGAAACCTAGGTTTATATAAACTTCATATTGAGATATTGGAGTGCACTGGATCGAAGAAATATGTTTTAGGGATTCCTCAAGAGGGAACTAAGACAACTATCATTAAAATTTCATAGAACAAAATAAATCAACCTATTGATTCTTAAAATATTAAAAGGTATAAAAATCAATGTAAAAAATTCCAAGAAATTTGTTTTACCAGCTCCGTTTTTATATAATCGATGCCAAGAATCCAGTAAAAATTATTATTCACATGGGTCACTAATAACAAATGTGAAAAAACCGTGAATTTGTTTCTCATCAATTGAAAATAATCAGAATAAAAAGGAAACAAAAAAAATATTTTTGGTTTTAGGTTGTCTTAGAGGTACAACAAAATATATACTTACCTATCTCTGAATAATGTAATAACCAAGAAAAATACATGATCTTTTTCTAAGAGTCACAACCCAACACACATACATTATTTAGGAGGTACAAACAAAACATATTTCCTTTTCAAATATGAAAATAATGAACCAAATAATAATAATAATTTTCAAATAACTATACTAAAATGATTAAAAACATAAGTAAAAGTTGAATAGAATAATTTTAAGGATTTCTATAATACAACCAAGAAACCCCACCAAAATGGTACATGAACTAGTGTGTATAAGGCTCATCAGGCATCCCTAATCCCCATACGTTGGAAACAAATGCTTAAGAATGAAATACAATAAAGGGGAAAATGTTTTTACACAATAAAACTCATCATGATAATTTATTTGATGAGAATAAATAAATATTTTATATAGAAAACACACTTCAAGAGAAATGTAAATTCAACAATGAGATACAAGTTCTTAAATGGTATTTTAACCAAATCCCATACAAAAATACATTAAGGACATTATCACATGATCTCCATATAACAAGTTCATAAAATTATCTACCACTCACCACTAAATACCAATTTAATACTAATCTATAATATAGCCAACCTTTAAGCGGTGTCTTTCATTTCCCTGGACCTAGTAAAATAAAGTATAAAAATTCCTAAAATATAAAGGAGGTTTTCAAAAAATACCCCTATATGATTCCACCAATCATTACATAAGCATTTATGCATAAAACAAATTTAATATAAAAAAATTTATATATAATCTAGTATGGTAATTTTTTCACAATACGAAATAAAAAATGATTTTCAAATAATTTTAAAGAACAATATAATATAGGTTAAATAGTGCACTTTAATCAAAATATGATTGATAAATTATTTCTAACGATATTGGATCATATAAATCATATCTTAAACAATATCATATATAAATCATTTTCCACTATGGTACAATGGCTAAGAGTATAAGGGTAAGGTTATTATAAATGTTTACACACATATTAGTGATATATGGATCCAAGTGTGCCCACATCCATAGATCATAAGCCTAGGTGGAATTTGTGGACACCAAAATGGATGAACTCTTATCCTTTATCTTTTTTTTATAGAATGATAATTATAAATACATTTAATGGTGGAGATAATAAATTAATATCATGTATTATTTTAAATTAGCTACCAAATATCCCATGTGCTTCATGAAAAAAAAACATACAATGGTTTACTATTCAATAATTTACTTCGTAAATCATTTTTATAATCATCAATGTTTATTTTTTAAAAAATAACATTTCATTTCAAGAACAACCTTTAAATGGTTTTCATCCAAACTCGTGACATAGAAAAAATTATTTCATTACAAATTCATTATATATTTCATGATTTGATTCTATGCATATCATAAAAAATTCAACCATAAAATTATTCATTTAAAATAAAATTTATTTTATAGATATCAACACTTAATTTTAAAATCAATGATCAATGAAGTTCATTAACAAAAACATGATGCTTAAAAACCATTCATAAATAGTCTCAAATAATTCTTTTTAAATAGTGTATATTTCCATTTATTAATAAAAAATTAATTTTTTTTGTTTATCGACATTTCAAAATTAAAAACCCTCCTCAAAAAAATATCATCACCACCCAAAAAAGTCATCCACAATCAGATGGAGGAATATAATGATCAAGGGAAAATATTAAAAACTAAAATATTGAAAAATAATATCTAATTAATAATCCCAAGAATAATGATATGGAGATAAGAAATATAAACAACTCAAAAAATCCCTAAGAACTCACAACGACCAATGAAGATATGGGAAACAAAAACCAATTCGTCAATAGATCTATCAAAAATCAAAATATATAATACAAAAAACATATATCTAGTAACAAAATCCCTGATATATGTTTCTATTCAATAATAACATCCTGTGTTTGAAGAAAAAACCTCACATTCATTATCATTCATCATACTCTATATTGAGCTTAAACGAACAAGTAAATATTATTATTTAAATATTACTATTATATACCGGCCATTGGAATGAATGGATTGAGTAGAAATAACTACATTATGAAAAAATGGGTAACACATGTTTATAATTAATTCTTCAGTACACAATTTATTGTAAATGAATATAAATCCCTTTTTAAATAAAAGGAAATGTTTTGAAAAAAACACATTAAATGAAAATAAGCCATTATTTAATATAATAAAATAAAACATGTTTGTATTTATTAAAGAAATATAAATTTAATATATTTAATTTAATATTTATGATCCATATTATATTTTTTTATACATTACATATGATCAAATTTTATTTTTTGGATAAATGATGTATTTCTCAATAAAATGATGTTTTTCATCTTTTAACAGCGAAACCAATTTAAAAATCATTTTTAAAAATTAATAATTTTTATTGGAAAAATATATTTATTCTTTTTATATAGAACACAAAATTTTGTGTTTTATTTTTTTACTCTTTTATGATTATATTTTTTTAATGAATAGTATGAAATACGATATATAAACTGAAAACAGAATTTTCATCAAATTTATTTATATAGTTATATATTCATTTTAATTGGTTTTATAGTAAAATTATATTTTTTATCATTTAATCTAATTTAAGTCATTGGAACCAATATCATGTTTAATATAGATATCAAAACCTTTTAAAGTTTTGAACCTTTCACTTTAAAAACACACTTTTTAGTTTTTTATGGAATTAATTTTATACATAATTTTCTCAGTTATTGGAATTTATTTAGGTAAAATAGAATCCATGTTTGGAATCAAAAGGTAAAAATTTGTCTCTAATTCCAATTTCAATTTTAGGATTTAAAAATTTACCATGGTAAAAAAATTATTAACCGTAAAAAAATTAAAATAATGTGAGGGGTTAATATTAACAAATAAAATACTATCCTACCTGAATAATACAACATTTAAGGAGTAGTTGAGGTTTGTCTTTACCCTAACTATTCAGTAAAACATTAATTATAAGAAATATTATTGCAATTTAATGTAACCTCCATATTTTTGGAAATTAATATATGATAATCAATAAACTAATCACAAGAACCAAACTCTTCTCAAATATAAATTCCACCACTCTACCTCCAACATTCCAACTCAAAAATACTTTTATATCATAAAATATATTCCCAATTATCACCTATTAACTTTACCCACATATATGTTCTATTAGTGTCACCAAATGTCCAAATAGAAGGTCCTCGTATGTCTTTTATGGAGGGGATATTCCAGGGGTAGTTTTATCAAAGTAACACTCATAATTAAGTTTTTTTCATAAATTCCCCTCAAAACCTTCATAAAAAGTTTATTGATAAATCCAGAATCATGTTTATACTAGATTTATATGATTATAATGTAATATATCAATCTCATTTCTTTCCTCACCACCTCTTATCTAAATAAACAAAATTGATGTCTAGGTTTTGCCGGTTAATCACCTCCGTGAATAATGATTCTTTTCATTTTTCAATTACCACCTCCATGGATGGTTCTAAACGTAATATTATGGAAAAATAAATTTCAATATGTTTACTTTAACCTATTTTATTTGTGGATATTTTATTTTAAAAATGCAATAATTCATTCCATATTTGTTTTATACGATTACATCATTTAGGGATGTATCCACTACCGCCTCCTTAAAATGATGTGATTCGTTCACGCATCCCCCAGACTGTATTAATTATTATTTTTGTAAAAAAATGGGATATAAATATAATATTTATTCTTTTTTAATTGTATTGTATATGTATACATATTTACATTCATTTAATTTAATTTAATTCATTTAATATTATAGGGAAAAAAGAAAATAGTGTTGATACATATATACGACCTACCCTCAATAAGAACAATGTTTTTAGTTTTTATTAAAAATATTTTTTTAAATACATATATAATGAATATATAATATATTTATATCATGTTTTATATTCTAGATATTATGGTCTTATTACCACATAGACTTTTGACATCATGCCATGTTAATTTTAGACTCTTGTACTTAATATCGTCAAATTTTTTGACATAAACATAAAAAATTATTTAATTGTCATAACATGGTAATAAGTGACATAAAACATTAATAAAATTGAATATGTCTCTAAATGAATTATAAATTACCCTAATTTTATTATTCAAGATGATAAAGAATGTACAAGAGAAGCCAGACTCAAGGTAAGGGGGTGTCAAACTCAATTTCAATTCAATGGGTTATACATATATGTCATTAATTTAATTATTACAAGATTTTATGTGGAATAAAAAATTATTGGTTTATTTTATATCTAAAATTAATTTTTTTGGATATAATATTTCGACACATAATCAGGCCATTGATAAATTATTACGTCATTGAAACGTTGTAAGGATTTAGTCATCTAACTTTTTAATTATGTGAGATATATGCATTATAGACATGATATGAAATATCATGAATCTATTTATCATCATTATATTTAATGTTTATTTTGATAATTATTACCTTTATGGGTCATAAAATTTGATATATTACAAGTGTTAAAGGAATTTGATAGGCCATCCATTCATTTGGTTAAACATCTACTTCATCATAATGTCGTTCTATGATTTTATGGGAAATGAATTTTGGATATCATATATATTATATGTTATTTAATTATGTGAATTTATATTTAATACACATAATCAATATATTCTATTTACTAAATGATCTTTGTGATAGACTCTTTCAGGAAAACATCATATTAAATGTACTAAAGATTCTATATTCTATATCCTTATATATTATGTCAAAATATTCAAAATGGTTTTTATGGATTTATTTATATTTAAATGAATGTTTTAAATTTTTTAATCCATTATGAATTTGTAAAAGTGTTATGGGGATGTTTGATTCAATAATATTATTTTTAAATGATTTAAATGTGTTTTAAAAATAGATGTATTATTTCAACAATGTAGAATGTTTTATTTTAAATTATATGTTTTGAACCACATTTCAAAAAATTATGTAACATTAATATATTGATTCATCCATTACAAGTTTTCCATTTAATTTTAAATATTGTTCACTCATTTATTAATATATGACCTTGTAAAAATGAAATGTGATTTCAAATTGGAAATGTTATTTTTCCCGTATGCTTGTTTTATGTGTAATAATTATGTTATGGTTCTTGGGAGTTTTTTATGTATATGTGTGGTTCCATAAAAACCCTTGTATGGGTGAGACCAAGATATATTTTTAATTAACTGGGTAATGAGATAGATTTAAACCATATGGTTTCTCTTAAGAGATTTGTGGAATATATTGTTATCTATATTCCAAACATAACCATGAAGGTTACAAAAAATGTAGATTTAAAAGAAAAAATGTATGTATGATATGGATTCCAAAATTTTACATTTATGATTTACTATTTATAATATGTATCACTAGTAATCAAATAATTATATGACTTATGTTGAAAAACTTATTTTTTTATGGGTAAGAAATATGATTTTCTGAAAATATTTTGTTGACTTTAAAATATTCATAGAATAACGACTTTTTCTTTATTTGATATCCCTTAATAATATTATTGTTCCCAAACCATTATTTTGAAATATTTTCCATAGGTTATAATGATGGGTAATATAAAAAAATAAATCCGAAAGATTTTTATCATGAAAATAAATAATTTTATATTTTAAAAGGATTTACTTTGGTAGAGAAATAGATAATAAGGGTAATTATACACATGTAATGTATGATTCTACTATGGTATGTTTATGGTCTAATTCTCCAAAACTCTAAACCTAAAAAGATCCTAAATTTGAATCTTTTTTATTTACACAAGATTTTGTAATTTTTAAGGCTAGGTCCTCATTTTTTTATTAGAGGAAAGATTTAGACAACATTATAGATTATGAGTTTTGGTTAAACATTTTATAAGTTTGAATGTCAATTACATTAGATAAATATTTTTTCTATAACATTTTCAGATCGAGGAATTTTGGTTTAAAATGGAAGGATGATGATCTGAAACAATATTCACGTATCTACCTGATGGCTTCCTTGAAATTATAATTTCAATGTTGTGTTTAGATGATTCTAAAACATTTTCTAACAAACAAATCTCTTGAAAATAGTGGCATGAGATATCAAAAACCTCTTCTATACATCGATAAAATCATGAATCCGGGGTTTTTCTATCCAATTATATTTTCTAAATATTCAAATATTTTCGAAAAAAAATTATATTATCAAATAATTTTTATATATTTTACATTTTTATAAGATTATGAAGCATTTTATTATTTTCAAATTGATACAGAAGAAGGATACCCTTGGGATGCCAATTTCTTTTCAAATATAGTATTTAATCACATACATATGGTATATTAAATGTACCATTAATTGGAATGTTATATTCAAACTAGTTCTTAATGTTTTTCAAAAAACATGTGTTATATAATGTTTTGAATTTATATGTCATACATGATTATTTTAAAAAACTATTTCTCTACAAACACCTGTACAACCCATAATGTACAAGGTGTTTTTGGATAATGAAATAAAGTTATTTTTAAGAGTCTATAAATATTTTTTTCAATTCATGGACAATCTATCTACGTGATAAAATTGATGATGAACCCAGGTAGACAACATGATCAATGTACGATGTTATTTCTTTGTGGAATAGTTTTATTAAATAATTTGGAGATGAAATGAAAATTTTAACACCATATATGAATTCATGAAAAAATATTTTGAGGTAATTACAATTTGGGATGTAAAATGAATGGTAAAAAATATCCTTTGAGGTTAAATCATGTTATGGTTATTTTTTGAGAATTTTATCATATTTTTGGAATGTTATAATAAATATATAATTTTTGAAAAAAGAAAACATGCAGACCATGTGACAAGATGTTGCATTAGACAAGGATGTGGGAATAAAACCCAAAATATAAGGGAGATATGGATTTATTGGTTACCAATAGCCTATGTGATGTCCCTAGTTGGTATGCCTTTTCATTTTAAATTAACCGAGTTGATGGAGTATTAATAAGTTGATTTTGGAAACATATATTTTATCAAATGGATACCATTGGTATTGGAAAATTATTTTTTGGATTAAGTGATAAATTTCATTTTGGAAGACGTTCAATAATTTTGGAAACCTAAATGACTAAGGTAAATAGAATACATTGAGATTTTATTTGAGGAGTAGCTGTTGAATTCTACTTAGGAAGAATCTATGTTTTTATTATAGACTTATTGTGATTCAGGTTATTTATGGAAATGATTTACCGAACATGGAGAATATGTTATCTTAGAAATTACACTTTTGGTATGAGATATTGAGAGTGGTTGATGTTATATAGAGATAAATGTTAAAAAAGTTCTTGTTATATTGTTTAATCAAGGTATTATATTTATAGGTTATCTATATTAGTTTTTATTATTTTAGAAATGTTAATGATAGATATTTATTGAATGGTATATATTGAAAATTTGGTAATAGAATTGATTTTTGGAGATTCAAAGTAGATTCTCACCATCAAAAGGTTTATTCCTTTTGGAGAATTATTTTTTCTTTACCTAACCATAATGGTTTTAGTTAATGTTTCAATATAGGATAAATATATACTTAATATTTTGAGGGTTATGTGAGTCTATAGAAGTTCATTCATCATGAATAATCATAATTTAGATAAGAATATGTGTTTGTGGTGGAATTTGAATAATGGATGAAACTCTACATGTAAAGTAAGTACGAATACATATTTTATTAGTAAATAATGTAAATGAATTCAACATCTCTAAGGAAAATATCGTGAAATTGAAATTGTTATTATAATACCTTTTTTTCCAATGATTCAAATGTTCCCATAGATAATTAGAAATTTATGTATTTTTGATGGCTAAATATTCCCTGAAAATATTTTCTATCATTCTCTTTTGGAACATGATGATTAGTTTTCCCTTCCATATCTATGTTTTACATCATATAAAACTAGTATTTGTTATCTTAGGTGATCGTCATAATTCTATTTCTTTCATTTAATGGGTTAGTTTTGTAAATAATTTTTTTGATGTGGTACTTTAGTAAATTTTATTTGAAAATTCATACCTCAGTGACCCACCCAAAAATTAAAAATAAGAGGTTTTAATTTTTTAAATGGGGGAATGATTTGACATCTTGAGTTTTATGAAAGAAACACCTTCTAGACAGTGAAATGATATACTACCTAGATATTAAACAAACAATTGATTATTATTATTTAAATGTTACTATTATAAAATAGATATTGTATTAGTGGGAATGTAAAACATTAAATTCTTTATGTAAAAATTGTTGAATTTTTTTTGTAATTAAGTCATCGGTGCACAATTGATTATAACTGAATTTTAAACCCTTTTTTAATAAAAGGAAGTGTTTTTCTAAAAAACTATTTAAATGAAAATAAGTGACTATATAAAGTAATAATTTAATTTTACATGTTATATTTTTTTATATATTCACTGTAATTCGTAATATTCATCTTATGTGTTTTTAAGACATGACATATGAACAAATTCAATTTTTCAGAAAAAAGATGAATTTCTCAAAAAACAAATATTAACAACCTTTTGATGGAGAACCCCTTTTAAATCAAATTATTTTAAACTTTTATAGGTTATATTTGAAAAAATAAAATTCTTTATTAGAATATGAACAAAAATATTTACTACAGATAATTGTTTGGTATATTTCTAATAGTATTTAAATTATCATGAATACTTTTAAATGATGCATTTTAACTAAAAAAATTCATCTAATTTATTTGTATTTTTATATTGTATAACAATTTTTTTAAAGTTTAATAAGTTTTTTTAGAATTTAAAAAAATATAATTCCTTATAACCAATTCCAAGTTTAATATTGAAATAAAACATTTCATACTTTTGAATGTTTCACATTAAAAACCTACATTTCAGTTTTCTCTATAGAATTAATTTTAAATATAATTCTCCTAACTAATTTAATTGAATTATGGAAAATTGATCCAGTAAATGGAATAATAATTTTTATATTATGTTCTTAGATCAATTTAATTTTTATTTATTTAAATTTTACCGTGGTAAAAAATTATTTACTTTAATATAATTAAAATGTTTGCAATGTTTCAAATTAAAAATTAAAAGCTTAACCTATATAAAAATAACAACATTTAAATAGTGTTTGAGGTGTGCATTGACCGAAAATATAATATAAAAAATTAATTACAATACAAAGTCAAGGAATTTCATTCCCTCTCTATATGGATTGATATTAATATAATATAATCAATAAACTAATCACTTGAACCCACCTCTCCTGCGGTATTAATACCACCACTCCACCTCCAATTTTCTACACATAAAACCATGTATATCCTCAAATATCTTCCCATAACTATCCTCCTCACTATACCCACTTCAATGTGCTTCTGTTATAACAAAAAGTCCAATCCCATGGTCCTCAAGGGTCTTGTATGGAGGGGGTATTCAAGAGGTAGTTTTCTCAAAGTTACTCTCTTAATTTATATCTTTTTCTACATTCTCCTAACATCCTTATTCCATAAATTCTTGATAAATAGAGAATTATGTATATACTAGAGTGTTATTTGTTTGAAAAAAATATATCATATCCATCTCATTTCTCATCTCCATGTATTCAAATAAATGAAATTATTGTCTACATTATTCTGGCTAATCTACTCAGTGAATAATGTTTTTGTTAATTTTTCCATTAACGCTTTCATGTATTATCTTAAAACCATTAATATGGTCATATAATAATTTTATATTTATACAATAACCTATATCATTTTATTTATATGTTATATTTAATAAAAAATCAAGATTTAAATATTGTTTTTATACGAAAACATCGTTTGGGGACGTGTGGACTACCACATCCTTAAAATGATACGATTAATTCACACGTCACAACGAATGTATTAAATAATTTTTTTAAAATATATGATATAATTAATATATTATTTATATTTTAATGATATTATATATGTAAAAATATTTACATACATTTCATTTCATTTTTTCCATTCAATACGTTAAGAAAAACAAAAATAGTGTTCTTGCGTACATACAACCTACCGTGTCTAAGAACAATTTTTTTTCATAAATATAATATTATAAATAAATATATATTGAATATATAATATATTTAGATCATTTTTATTATTCTTTACATGTTCTACTTATGACCACATGAACTATTGACATCATTCCAAATTCATTTTGGACTCATGTACTGAATATCAACAAAACATTTGACTTGAACATAATATAATTATATAATAGTAATAACTTGGTAATGAGTGATATAAAATTAATAATAAAACTGAATGAGGCTCTAAATCAATATAAATCATCATAATTTCATTATTTAGGAAGATAAAAGAATGTAGAAGACAATTTCGACTCAAGGTAAGGGATTCTTCTTACTCAATTTACATTCGTTGGGTTATATGTCTACATCGTTTTTTATTATGTGAGGATTATTTGTAGAATAAATTTTAATTGGATTATAATTTATTTACAATTAAATTTATTTATATATACTATTGATACACATAATAACCCCTTGATAAATTCTTTTTTCATCGATGCGATTTTTTTAAGGATGTACTTGTCTCACTTTTTACATCTATGAGACTTGTGCGTTATTCAACACAAATTACTTTTGAGGAGTTTATAAATAATGAAACATTCTATGAAAAATTATTTATTCAATTATATTCACGTTATTAAATGTTTAATTTTATGTTTATAACTTTTATGGGTCATATAATTCGACATATTACATGTTCTACGGGAATTTCTTATCCCAATTTGAATTCTTTGGTATAAACATATACATTCTGATTATGTCGTGATATGACTATGTGGGAAATGAATTTTGGATATAATATATTGTATTTATACTTTCATTATTTATATTTATAGTGAATACACATAATTGATCAATTTTATTAAAAAAAGATTTTTGTAAGGCACTCTATTCAATACATCATTTTAAATGTTTTAATGATTTAATATTCTAAATAAATATTTTATTAGGAACATGTTTTCAAAATGTGTTTTATGGATTTATTTATATAGAAAATATGGTTTTAAAATTTTAAATATTTTATATTTATTCAAATTTATATGGGCCACTTTGATTCAAACATATTCTTTTAAAATAATTTAAATATATTTTAAAATTTTATTTATTATTTAAATAACTTAGAATGATTTATTATAAAATATATTTCATGAACATAGTTTCTATATTTTATATCACATAAATATTTTTTTTTTTTAATTACATGTTTACCATTTCATTTTCAAAAATGTTATTTCATTTATGAATGTGCACCTTTGTTAAAATTAAGTGTGATTTCAACATGGAATTTTTTTTTAATTTATGATTGTACTATGTTGTATTATTATGTTATGGTTCATGGGAATTATTTATGTAAATTGCTGGTTCTATGGTAAACTGTGGGTGGGAGATCCAAGGATAGCTCTCTAATGCATTGGGTAATGAGATAGAGTTAAACGATTGGGTTTGTTTTAATAGATTTTGGTAATATACTATGATGACTATTCAAAATTGAACCATTCAAGATACTACATTGGTATATATGAAATATATAATGTATGTATGAGATGAATGAAAAAATTAAACCATATTTATTTATGACTTTTAATAAGTATTTTTAAGAATCTTATGATTTCATGAAGTATGTTAAAGAACTTATGTTTTTATGTGTGAAAATAGTATTTTGTGAAAATGTTTTCTTGACTATAAAATATTAATGGACTAGTGGCTTCCATTTTTATTTGATATCCCTTAATGTTTTTTTGTGTGATAATCATAGGTTTTTAAAATTGTTCTCAAAGGGAATAAGGATGGGTAAGATAAATGAAGATGTCAATAAGATTTTTATCAATAATTTAAATCATGTTTTATTTTAAATGGGATTACCTTGATGGAAAAAGTGGATACTATGTGTAACAATATAAATTTTTTACAGGGGTCTATTATATAATAGTTATGAAGAAATTATCTAAAACTCTAAACTTGAAAAGATACTCAATGTGAAATCTTGAATTAACACAAGATTATGTAATGATTATGATTGGGTCTTTATAAGAAGGGCATATCTAGAATATCAATGAAGAACAATAAAAAAGATCATATCATAGAGAATATAAGTACAACTACCATAATGTTTTTGGAAATCCAACACATGAATGATTGTGATTCTCAAAATTTCAAAGAGGGTTCCCCATGTTCAACAGCCAAAAAACAAAAACATAAATAAGAGAAGTAAAATGTTTTTTTATCTTAATGTTAACACTATGAATAAAAATTCCATATTGAATATTTTAGACTCATTGTTTGGAAAATCACGTGACAACAATGTGTGCCCTTATTTTATGTTGAAATAGATGTACGGTCTGGTTGTATGGATTGATAAACCATGCATCAGCCATGGATGACCCCACTATCCCAAACCAGTTAGTTTGATTGATATGATGGAGGGTGTTTGAAAAGTTTCTACCTATCATGATTCCTCCATTGGGACTCAAATCCAAGTCACAATGTTTCTAAGGTCACCCAATGTAGTTTTATTTATCATTGGTGACTCGTATATTACATTTATAAAGATTAAATCTTCATAGAAAAATATTCAATTGATTTCATAATAAAACATGCATGTAGACTACAATGGTAAATTATATTTCGAATCATATATATGTCAAAAATTGAAACATAACTGATCAAAATAATATCCTATTTAGTTATTCACAATATGCATCCTTATTATACATAACATACATAATAACATTCTCCATAACATTTGGATGAGATGTATAAGAAATGGGGAACTCAAATTCTAAAAAGGGATAAATATACAATATATTAGTAAATTAACATATTGAGAATATGGTGTGAAAAAAATATTGAGAAAATGAGTTATACATATAATAATCCTACCCAATCACTCAATAATCCTTAATCAGGAAATATGAAATTAGGTTTGTTCAAAAAATAATAAAATACATTACATTGTGGAATCGTCAATAATAAATCATGATCCATGATATCATATCATTATGAAAAAAAAAATATGGAATTAAAATAAGTATTTAAAATTATTTAAATATCCATGGTTCACCACCATCAACATTATAGTGGATTGAGTTCACTCCCCATTCCATTATTTTCATAACATATAGTACATTCTCAAAACTATTTTACTAGAGAAAGTCCCTTTTTCATCTGATTTCCCAATTCATTCTAGTCCTTATTATCACATGAGTTATCCTATTTTACTAAATCCGTTGGAGGGATATATAATTTTGGTTCCACTCTTCACCTAATGAAAACCATGCATATGTGTACCATAAGATCATAACACATTCATCATATTATCTAATCATAACCAATTTAAAGGTTAAAGGATTCATATAAATTTCATCCCCATATACATAATACCACTAGAGAAAATATATATATCATACAATTGGATCATATTTATCATAAATCTTAATAAACATAAAAGTATATTTATGTAGATAGAATTTCATGAACCAAATCAGGTAGCCATCAATACCGAACCTAATCATGGCATGTGACAAGCCCAAAGGGAATTACCTATCCCCACGAAATGTCAGAAGTTCTTAGGTATCATATATTTTGGTTTGGGAATGCTTTACCTGAGTATGGATACATAAATCCTATAAACAATCATTAAACCGAATATGAAAATTCATGCCAAACAAGAATTAAAAAAATATTGAACAAAATACATAGTTATAAACATAAAACATGAGGTCCAAAAATAGATAAAAGTATCATACAAATATCCCCCAAGAACTCTAAATGACAAGGGGTCATCACCCACAAGTCGTCTCCATGACACCATGCTATGGAAGGGAACTAACACCACAGACCACCATCACCCAATGCCTTGCCATTACCTGTTTCAAGCATAATCAAGACTTCTTACACCCAAGGGGTGTTTGTAGGGTATGATCCTAATCCAAATATGATACCACCATGATATTAAATAGATTAAGCAATACAAGATAAATAACATGCCAGTTTTGATAAGCAAGAAGTGGTGGAAATAATTTCTAAAGAATGAAACATTTAAACGAAAACAGTTTAAAAAGGGAATTTTCCATGAGCGATAACATTTCAATTAAAAATTTAATCTACTATATTTTCCATAAACACCATGTTAGACCAATGATAAATACAAAAGATTCAATGAGAACTAGTCTTGGGAACACCCCTAGTTATAAGTTAGTCTTAGGCCCTATGTACATCGTATCATGATGTGAAGTTTCCATAGAGAAATTAGTTCTCTTGAATGATATAATAGAATGGAAGATACCCATAACCTAGTGTTACTCAACCATCCTCAATATAGTTTTTTAGTTTTGTTTTTATCTATTTTTTTAGTGAAACAATGATAAAACTGCACTGGATCATAAGTGTAGTAGTACATATCTGCCCTCTTAGACACTCGTGTTCCCCCCATTATGATAAAACCATTTTTACATGTTACCAAAAGAAATTATCCCATAAACACAGCATTTATGGTCATAATAAACTAAAAAAATATTATCTACGCATGCTATTCGCCACCTGCATCTCTATAGAAAACATTTAGAATTACAATAGAATAACATCAGAAAATCATTCAATGTTTTGCGTACAAAATCCATTAAAAACACACTTTGAACACTATGTGTATACCCATATTCACCAAAAAAAATTAGTACTACAACATTTTATAAATCCAATACAAGAGTTATAACACAACCCTAATTGGAATAACATATAATAGATATGTGAAAAACAAAATTTAATAAACAATTGGTACCTAAAAACCATTTTCATAAAAAGTTTAATCGATCCTAATTTTTCTACAAGTCTAATGAAGGAGAAGTGTGATAGAAATAGATAATTAGAAAATATAAATCATCTAGATGTCCTTACATATAGAATCAAAATCCATAACTGTCAAAATAGTTTAATCATGATGTGAAAGTTCAACTACACCACTGTTGCACCACAATGGACTTAGATCAAGCCTAAAACCACATGATTAGACTAAGAAACCCGATATCAACCCCTAGGATCAAATACCTACATTCTATACCTTTATAATATCACAAATAAGTGGATGAAACCCTATGGAAATTTAAGTTACCCTACCTAAATGGGAGGAATAAGGAAGGGGACATAGTTACTTGAGGGTTCTGGAAGAAATCGACCCAAATACACCAGTATATAAATTTTAAAACAGAAAAAATTTCATTTTAGTTTCGAATACGGCTGAGCAGGTCATGTGAGAACTGAAATGTGGGAAAAAGAGTGCAAATTGAAGGATTTATGTAGGAAACAAGTTACCACTTCAAATATAGATGATTTGAGAAAGCCTAAGAATTTCTGCTCTAATTCATGATTCATATAATCTATAAATAGAGGGAAATAGAGTGGGTCATGCCTAGTGTCTATAGGATTGGGTAATAGATGGAATGACTAAAAAATCATAAAAATTGATTATGATATTAAATAAACATTTAAAAAAACTGGAAATAATCTTATGGGATGACAAAATTACTTCAATAAAAACCCAAATCCACCATGAATATGGACTTATAAAGGGTCAAAATTGATATGGTGGTGTTAAAAAAAGCGGAACTGATTTTCGATGTGTAATGGGTGGAATTTTGGGTAAAAATAAATGGATATAATAGAAAGAAATTGGTTTTTTAATCTTGAAATGGGATCACAGTATGGCCCAAATCATGAATACTCACCTTTTCCACCATAAAATCATGGGAAGCCACCAAAACAAATAATGAATAAAAATTAAATGAAATGTAACATTAAAAAAGTCATGTATGTGATAATTATCACTACCATGAAAGACTTTCTGCCCTATAAAGTCAACCTGAAGCTTGATTGGTAAACAAGAATGGGTACTGATTATCAACCCACAACTTCTTCTCCGGAGTCTCATGTGTATCATTCCCATGATTCCAAACAACCCAGACTAGTGGAATAGACATTTCTCGAAGAACCATTTCTTGCAAGTCCAATATTTTCACTAGCTGCTAAAAATAGAAAAATTAGGCTATGTATCCCACTCCACCAAATTAAGTACATGGGACGGATCTGGGATCTATTTATTCAAGTTGGAGACATATAAGATGTCATGGATCGATGTCAACTGAGAAGGTAAGTCCAACCTGCATTCCACCTGTCCAATATGCACAATGATCTTAAAAGGTCTGACATACTGCTATTTTAGCTTCCCTTACATTCTGAATCGATGATGGTCTAGATGAGGGGCCACATTCAAGAATACACTGTCACCCACAGAAAACACTTGGTATCAATTCCTCATGTCAAAAATATATTTATGGTTACTCTGAGTTGTCAATAAGATCTTTCTGATCAACATGACCTTCTTATAAATCACATGCACTAGACTCGGCCATAGTAGTGAGGTCTCACCTATCTCGACCGAACATAGGGAGACCAACAAGGAAAACCATAGAGATCCCCAAAAAGAGCAATTTAAATCAAGGATTAGTAAATTTTATTATTAGTAAACTCAACCAATCTGAAATGGCTATCCCAAGAACCTCCTATGTTTAGAACAGATGCACAGAGAATGTCCTCCAAAATCTTATTCGTCTGTTCTGTCTGACCATCCTTTAGAGGATGGTATGTCGTGATCATCTTAATCTAAGACCCTAAGGCCTTCTGAAGGCCATACCAAAAACGAGATGTGAAACTTGGTCCTCTATCTGATACAACTTCTGATGGAACACCATAGAGACTTACCACCTTCTGATGATACAAATGGCCCAACACATCAACAATAACTGTATATCATATTGGCATTAAGTGGGATGATTTGGATAGACAGTCAACCACCACCCAAATAGAATTCTTACCCCAAGTCACACAAGTCAATCCAAGAATGAAGACCATGGAATCCCCATCCCACATCTTGATAGTAATGGGTAACAGTTGGAGAAAACCAAAAGGTTGTTGATGTTATGCTTTCACCTACTATCATGTGTTGCATCTTGATACGAAGTTCACGATGTCTCATCTCAAACCATGCCACTAGAACTACTAACGGTCATCATAATACATATTATTGGCACCTAGATTGACATCCCACTAAGACTGATGGCTATCCTACATCACAACCTTCAGTAGAGATAATAGAACTATTAAACGGACCTTGAAGCACAAAATTCCCTCGGGAGATGTCGTCCAATTAAAAGTTGTCTCCCCACCATGAAGGAGAAAATTTAACAACTAAAAAGGTGCATCACAAGGCTATTCCCACAAAATTAGCTCCAAAATATAATGATCCAACTGAAATATCTCTATGAACGTAAACCAATTTTTCTCCTTGGTCTACAAATACATCTGAGAAAAGAGTCCCATCAGATTCCACTCATCACTGGACTTCCTCAAAGCCTTCATTGAGACTCCAATGCTTAAGGATTCTGCCACAACGTTACCCTTTCCTATGGTATAGAAAATGTCAAATTAGAAACCCTACAAGTGCTCTACACAACAATGATACCTCACGTTAAGGCAATTCTCCATGAAGACATAGGAAAAGATTTTGTGACCACAGTACACTAAAAACAACTCCCTAAAGAGATAGTGATGCCAATTCTTCAAATAATTCATCACAACATCTAACTCCATTTCGTGAGAGGGGTAATTCTTTTTGTGTGTTTGGAGTTGGTGAGATCCATATGCCACCATAGGTTTATCCTACACAAGCACGCACCGGAGACCTATACCTGAAGTGTCACAAAATACCACATACCCCTTTCTAGCCTCAGAAAAATCAAAATGTGGGTGGTAGTCAACCGCCTCTTTAGCTCCTCAAAGAATGGTTGACATTATAGGCCCAAGAAAAATTCACCCCTTTCTGGGTGATCATTTTCATTGGTGAAGCAATCAAAGAGAAATCCAGAACAAACCACCTACAATAACAAGCCAAGGCGTGGAAACTCTAGATAATGAACTCATCCTTCAGCTATTCTGATTATATAAGAACACTAATCTTCTCTAGGTCCACTGAAAACCCCTTCTCTGAGGTCAAAAGCCCGTGAAATGTCACCTCCCTAGTCCAAAATGTACACTTGGACAACATTTCATAAAAGTGGTGCTCGCCCAAAGTTCATAGAATGATTTGCATGGGATGATCATGTTCCTCCATGGATCATGAATAAACTAGGATGTCATTAAAAAATTATGTGAAAAAAAGTCGAAATACTAATTAAATACCTGATTCATGAGTTCTATAAAGACCTCTGAAGAATTGGTCAATCCGAAGGGCATGACCAAGTACTCGAAGTGGTCATACCGACTTCGAAAGGCTGTCTTTCAGATATTGGCCACCTTCACCATATGTTAATGATAGCTCGAACACAAGTCTATTTGAGAAGACCACATTTCTGCGATCAACTTATTCAAAATATATCTATTATGAGAAAAAGATATTCCTTCATTATTGTAACCTTTTTAAACTTCTGGTTTCCAATGAAAACTGGAGGAATCTGTCAGCATTTTTCACAAGAAACACAAGAACGAACCAAGGAGAGACACTCGGTCAAATTAATCCTTTCCATTCTATGTCGTCTAATTGTAAATTTGTGTCCCCCAAATCGGTGGGGGAATGTGATTTGAGGGAAGAGATATTTTCTATTTTCTCAGTACCATATAAATCGAGAAATCCATATCCTGCTCCTGGGGGGAAATCTAAAAAAATCATTCAGAAATACCCTTGAAAACTCATCCTTTACATGAGGTAGTACACCATCAGGATCATGACCATTTTCCTCTATCTTTAGTGTTGATAAATGAAAAACAATACCTACCTACTCTAGGAGTGGATGACCCCCACAACTCGACCGAGAATTCCATTCCCCATGAAAAACCTGAGGACTCTCATCAGTTTGTATGAAACTAACCCGCCACATGTATCAATCGTCTTGCACCTGAAAGTGTACGAGCCAATATATTCAAAGTATCAAATCAAAATAGATCCATATCTAAGATTGGGAGGTCCCACTCCATCTCAACCCTGGACATAGGAAGTGCACATGATGGGAACCTAAGACCATACTCCTTCTTCCTTCCCATCAGCGTCACCAACTCCATCACCAAGGACAAAAGATCTATTCGAAAATTATTTGTGTGCACAAAACTGGGGGAAATTAATGAAATAGAGGAACTATTATAATAAAGTGATGAATATATAGAATATTCAACCAAAATGGTACCAAGAATTGTCAACAGTCCTACCTCTGATCCTACTGGTACCTGATCCATCACATGGACATGTATGGTTTCTTCTTGAGGAAGACCGCTAGCCGTTGGTTATTTTCTAAACTGGAACTTCCCATAATATGACCCAGCCCTACAACCATGGACACCCAATCAAGATCCCCATGTCCTTGACAGATCTGACAGAGCTGAAACTCCTCTTGAATCCATGGATCTTTCCCCACCCTGATGTGGATGTGCCATGGTGAAAAAGCACTTTAAGTGACCTGTAACTCCAAATTGATAATATGGATCCAGATAAAATAGGCATGCTGGTCAGATGTTCCCAATCCTCCCACACTGGTGGAACAAGAAAGATCTTGCATCAGATTCCGCAGATGAAAACTTCCTAGAAGAGTGGCCTAAACTACCACCCCCTTCTTCCCCGACACCTCTTTCTTCATTTTATTCTCTAAAGAGATGCCACTTCCCACTACTGATACTATCCCAAAGAAACCATCCCCCCTTTTGGGTCAATATACACCATAAAGGTAACATCCCAACCCGGGAGCCAATAAACTGTGCTCTATTCCAGTTGGTCACAAGCCCTCAAGGGCTCCTCCCCGGACGCCAGAGGGTGCCGACTAGCAGCGAGGTTCTAGTAAGTCAGTCTTGGGGAGACTATACCCTCTGTTATCAGAATAAAATATCTGCAGAAGTAACCAAGAAATAATGGAAACACATATAAATATAATAGTAAAATGTCACTAGCATAATAAAAACTAGAAATACAATACTCAACTGAAAGGTAGAACATGCTATGACAATGCATGTGCCATGTGCCTACAATGAAACTAAAAGTAAAGACACAAAAATTCCAAACGGGTCCCGACCCGCATCTGGTTCCCTCTTCCATGCTCCAAACCCAAACAGAACGCTAACTAGGGCTCTTGCCCTTGTCCTGTCATGCAACAACAAAGTCTATTCGGGTACCAATCAGGTAGCCCGAGTAGGGTGTGAGTAAGACTCAGTAGATCACCCCCAATAGTGTCAAAAAAATCCATTCATCAGTAGTGTATAAAGTTTAATTAATAATAAAGCAAGTAAATATGGGAAAAAATTATATTTATCCAATTAACCTTTCTTTAATATGCTAAACATCCAAGTTCCCAAGAACACCCAAAACACAATGCCTGCTTCGGCCTGTGTAGGAGCCTAAACCATTTCCCCTATTCAATTAATATTTACTATGTCACAATATTATTTTTATGAGAATCCAAATGAAACTATAGTAAAAAATAAATTAAAGAGTGTAGAATGGCATGTCTAGCACAAATGTGAGTATGTGGAGCATTAGTCCCTATCCCACAACCCCATGGGTATTTGGAGCATCAGTCCTTGTCCCATTAAATATCAATTTCATGCATGTATTTGGTTCTAGAATGCCATGTCTAGAACCCCTGTGGGTATTAGGAGTGTCTGTGTAATGCCACGAACCTAGATACAAAGATTCGGTGCATTATTACATAATATTGGCATAATAAAAAGGAAATCATGTCTCAAAAGACCGATCAGTTTAGTATTATTTGTAACAAAATTCAAACATAATTTCAACTTTACAACTTGAAAAGAAATTAAACACAAATTTATTCCATTATAAACATCCAAGACTCTGAGATTATGCCTGAAAGTCAGTCATCACTAACATCTTCATATCCTAGGAAAATGAGCCATAAGAAAGGGGTGAGCTCAAACGCTCAGTAATGGTAGGCAATACAGCGTAAGATATCATAAATATTAAGCATGGTGAATAATTGAAACCACATGCCTTTACCAATAATAAACATGAATCCTTTTATGGAATGAATATGATCTTAGTAAATAATGCCATAACAAAACAAAAACATGGGTATTCTACTAGTAGAATGACCACATGATCCATTAATATTATATTCATAATGATGGAATGTATAATTCCGGACATTCTAAAACATTTTTTCAAGGCCTCAGTCAAGGTGTCTAAAAATGATTAATGCCTCAGTGAAAACCATATATCAAATTGGGAAAGGCCTTGGTCAATTCCACATCTTGTTGTCTCAAGAGACCTACCGATGCATCGAGAAGCTATAGTGGGCTCCACCCGTCACTTACTAAGTCCAATACATTCCTCATATAAGATGTTTGAAATATAACATAAACATTCATATTAAAACTATCATACGAAATGTAAATACTTTAACCATAAACCATGAATGGTATAAAAATAGCACTTCCACAGTCAAACATATCACAAAACCTTCAATGCAATATTTATGTTTTTTAACATAATAAATCAACATCAAATAAACTTAAAATCCATCAAAGGATTTTGACATGGATGAAATCAAAACCTTTTTAGAGAAATATATATTTTTATTTTGAAATCATTTAAGAGTCATATAATTATGAAGAAAATATTTATTTTGAAAATATTATTTTATACTTTAAAGGGATGTGTCGACAATGTTATAATGGCAGAAAATAGTTTCACGTGCCATATAAGTTAAAATCAACATTATTACCTTAATTTTGTCGAAAAGGTCATAATGTACCTTGTTTGGAAAACAAAGGAATGATTATTTTCAAAACATATGAGGTCAAATAAGGGTATAAATAACTTTACCCCATTCAATATTAAATAGTAAAAAAAATTTGAAATGCAATTTTAAGAAACACGGATGTGGATGATAAAGAAGTCCGAGTAGATAATTACGTATAAACAACCTCAGAAAATAAAGAAATTGTGAAATTAACCCTTAACATGTATATTTCCTTGGTCCATGGTAGTTTAACCTATTATATAATGGTGAAATAATTTTTTTTAAATTATACAAGAATCACATATATTAATATGATATCATATATGATCTTTTAATATTTCTTTGTTAATAATATCATAGTGTTATCATCATTTCAGGTGTTAACTGATTAATTTTCCTTTATATGATTTGTTACGTAAGTAATGTCTTTTATGGATAATATATATCTTATTCATATTAAAAATGATATTCAGTCTTTAATAATTATTTTTAATCATCTAATGAAAATTAGTCTTGAATGGATACGATGGGGAACGAATCTGATCACGTTCATGGAGACAGTAATCTTTCCATACGCACAAGCGAAAATATAATTCTTTTGATATTAAAATAATATATAATTGGATGGTATATCATATATACAGAATAATTATCATGTTATATTTATTATTTACATCAATTACACAACATTATTATACCCATCAAAATAATAATGTATTGAATAACAATTACACCACGACGTAGAGACGGTAACCCGTACGTACGCTTGTATAGTGACATTTCATTCAAAGGATGGATCAAATAATGAATATTGTTGTACCATACTTATAATTAACATCAAAGTATATAGAAGATACTGGAGTTATTATTTTATAAGGGAAACTACAACTAAAGAGGAAGTGGAAGAAGAAATAAACTTAAAAGAGGTGATGAAATATTAACTTTTCGTCGGGTTCTTCCTTTTGATTTGATAAAAAGGGCTCCATAGGATGCCTTTCTGACAAAATAAAGGCATCTAGAATGAAGGGATGACGGTTTAGAGGTTAGGGGTTGGCTGAGCCGATGGCTTTAAATGTGGGAATTAGAGATAAGGGGGAGTTCCCTTTTATAAGAGGGGTGAGAGGCACCTTAGGAAAAGCTAGAAATATTATTTTATAATAAAATCATTTTCAGTTTCAAATGGATAAAAAATGGATTATTTAAAGGCTAAGGTGGGTATGGGTCGAAAATCACTGAACCAATAGGTTTTAGATAGGTTTGGGTCACTATATTAACTTTATATTTTAAATTTAACTCTTAGTTAAGTAATTTGACATTTACCATGTCGCTTTGTAATTTTATATTATATTATTAATAAACAAACTATAATATTTCAAGGGAACCCCAAGTTGTTAAATAATGATAAAAATATCATTATATATGTCTTTTGACTGAAACTAGGATTTTGAGGAATAGAATATCAATTAATAATATAATATTTGTTTTAAAAACTCTTATATGTCAATTTTGAAACTATTTGGTATTTTGTTTTTGCTAAATTCTTAATGAAATTATTACTTCAAAAAACTTCATCTAAACTAATATGTCATATTAACCTAGAAAATTAGTGTAATTCATAAAAACTCTCAATTTACATTTATTTGGATATTTATAATGTCAATTATTTTAATCATTCATTAATTAGGTAATTACTGCATCATCAATACATCATAAATAAAATAAATTATTTAATGTATAAAAAACATACCATTAGGTAGGAAATATTTTTAGCTTTCTAATGAATATTTATAGTAGAATTTATCATATTTGTGACCCTATATTGAAAATGTTTTAATTATTAAACTTTGATTTTAACTCTTTTAACTCTTCTTTGAATTAAATAATAATAAATGTCCTTATCTAATCCAAGTGGACCAAATAGGTTCATATTTTATTCCTAAGTTTTTTTAGTCGAATTATACTTATCCAATAGAATTAGGACATGTGTTATGGTAATAATAATATCATTTTTACCCTTAATGACCCTATTTATTTTTAACCGCAGTAAATAAAAATAAAAAGTAATTATTAACCAAAAATTATTTTCATCTTATTGAACCAAATTCTACATACAGATATCAACCATTTCTATCAGATTTTTGAAATTCAAATTACAGAATAGGTAAAATTATGTCTTATGTAAATTTTCAAACGCTTTTAGGAGGTGGCTAAAAGATGGTAAAACCTATCAATTAGATTTTTATATATCTAAAATTATTATAAAATAACTCCAATGAATTACATTGAACATATATAATTATTATGTGTCTATTTTGACCTAAAATAAATTTAACTAAAATAAATAATTTTTTAAATAATAATTTGGTTTTAAACTATAACTTGGTGTTTTTTACTATTCATAAAAAATTGAATGTTTTCAAAAAAATACAAAAAATTCACCCTAACTAATTTCGATATTCCGAATCCAATAATTAATACCATTTTGAAATATAAAATTTATAAAATTTCAAAAAGTGTGTGTTACTATTCATAACAGATTCTTTGATTTGTTGTGGTATGTTAGAACTCTAATTTGTGTAAAACAAATGATATTGTATTATTTAAAGAGAAGCGTACCATGGAAACTTGGGGTGTTACATTCTCCCCTCCTTAAAATTATTTCATACTTGAAATTCCTATAGTATTATTATGTCCAAAGAATAAGGAGGTTCTTCATCATATGTTTCTCAGGTTCCCACGTTGCCTCTTCCATCTTAAGGTTTCCCCATATAACTTTTACCAAATGAGTCGTCTTGTTTCTCAAAACTTGTTATCTTGTATCAAGAACCTTGACAGACTCTTCGCAATAAGACAAATCGGGTTCCAGTTCTAATTTATCATAGGAGAGTTCATGTGTTGGGTCAGGCATGTATTTTCGAAACAGTGATACGTGGAATACATCGTGAACTTTTAAGAGACTTGGCGGCATTGCCAACCATTAATCTATATCACCAATTTGTTCTAGAATTTCAAAATGTCTAATGTACCTGGGACTTAATTTTTTTTTTTACTAACATGTATAACACCCTTCCATGGTGATACCTTCAAGAAAACATGGTATCCTACCTGAAATTACAAATCATTACTTCGGTTATCGGCATAGATCATCTGCCTACTTTGATCTTCTTTTATGTGGGTATGGATTACCTTCACCATTTCAATTTTTTCCTCCACAAGTTTTGGGCCTATGAGTTTTTTTTCACCAACATCATTTCAATAGTTAGGTGTGCAACATATCTTTCTTTATAACGCTTCATATGGTACCATATGAATACTTGAATGGAAGAAATTATTATAGGAACATTCTACAAGAGGTAAATATTGATCCCACATTCCTTGAAATTAAATTGAGCATGATCTCAATATGGCCTCTCATGTTTAAATAGTTTGTTCTGATTGTCCATCAGTATGGGGGTGGTAGGTAGTGCTCCAATGAATTTTAGTATCCAGGGTTTTCTGAAGTCTTTTCTAGAATATTGATGTAAAACATGGATCATGATCAGAAGCAATCTATAGGGGTACTCCATGATGTCTCCCAACATCAATAATATTATGTCTTCCTAGACGTTCAAGTGGTAAATCTTCTCTTATAGGAAGAAAATTTGCTGGCGTGGTAAGCTGATCAACAATGACCCATATTGCATTGTTCCTTCAAGGAGTATTTGGTAGTCCCATGACAAAGTGCATCATAATATTATTCCATTTCCACTCAGGTATGGGTAGAGGATGAAAAAATCTTCCAGGCTGTTGCCTTCCAGCGATCGCATATTGGAAAATCATACATCTTGACATAAGATCCGAAATCTTCCACTTCATGTTGTCCCACCAAAAATGTTCCTTCAAATATCTATACATTTTGGTGCTCCAAAGGTGTATAATGAAATTGGAGCTATGTGCATCATCCAACAATTCTGTTTTTAATTCAGGTATATCCGGAACACAAAGTGTCTCCCCAAATTTCAAAATTCCATCTTCATACACAAAGTCACTCAATCTTCCATCATTCACAGCTTTAATATTCTTTTGAAACTCTTCATAATTGGTCTGATAACTTTTTATCCTTTCTAGTAAAGATGGTTTGGAAACCATTGGAAAATTTATTGATGTTTTCCATTCCATGGTGATTCCCATATCCGTCTTTACTAGATCCTTGTATATAGAATCCTTTTCAACTCTCATCTTGTTCAAGACTCCATGATCCATTCTGCTCAAAGAATCTTCCACCTTATTTGCCTTCCCCAGGTGTTTGTGTATTGTGAAATAATAATGATTCAGTAGTTCAAACAATCTCCTTGTCCTCATGTTGAGTTCTTTCTTTGACAAAATATACTTCAAACTCTTGTGATCAGTATAAATCCCAAATTTTTCACCATAGAGATAGTGTCTCCAAATCTCCAAAGAAAATATTACAACTACAAACTCAAGATCATGAGTTGGATAGTTTTTCTCATGAATTGTTAGCCGTTGTGATGCATAGGCAATAATTCTATCATTCTGCATGAGGACACAACCATGTCCTTTCATTGAAACGTCACTATAAATAAAAAACCCATCATTTCCTGATGGTAGTGTCATGATAAAAGCATTGAATAATCTTCTATTATGTTTTTTTGAAACATTCTTCACAATCATTTGTCCAGTCAAATTTAACCCCTTTACGTGTGAGCTTTGTTAATGGGTTAGCCAATAGGGAAAAATTCTGGTTGAATGGTTGATAATAACCTGCTAAACCAATAAAATTGTGTACCTCAGTTATACTCATTGTTTCTGGCCATTCATGGATTGCTCTTGTCTTAGAAGGATCAATAGAGATTCCATCCGTGGAGACAATATGTCCAAGAAAATAAATTTCATGAATCCAGAATTCACACTTGCTAAACATCCCATATCAATCATGTCTTCTCAGAGTCTTTAGGATAATTCGCACGTAATTTTTATGATCTTCATAGCTTTTGGAGTATACCAAGATATCATCAATAAATACCATAAAAATGTCCTCAAGATATTCATTGAAAACATTGTTCATTAGATCCATGAAAATAGAGGGCGCATTATTCATCCTAAAAGGCATTACTGCAAACTCGTAATGCCCATACTAAGTTCAAAATGTTGTCTTCAGAATGTCTTCCTTCTTCACGATCAACTAATGGTATCGAGATCGAAGGTAAATATTTTAAAAGTATTGATCTCCATGAAGTTGGTCAAATAAATCATCAATTCATGGTAGGGGATACTTTTTCTTTATTATTATAGCATTGACCTCCCTGTAGTCGATGCACAACCTCATAGATCCATCTTTATTCTTAACAAAAAGAACAGGGGCTCCCCATGAAGAAACACTAGGGTGCATAAATCCCTTATTACTCAATTTCTCTAGTTGTTTCTTCAGTTCCACTAATTCCATAGTGGTCATTCTATAAGGGGTCTTTGATATGGGCCTTGAACTAGGAATTAAATCCATGGAAAACTCAATTTCTCGTTCTGGAGGATGTCCAGGTAAATATTCTAGAAAAACATCATCATATTAGCTCACAATAGGTACACCCTCTATTTGAACATTCCATTCATCACCCATAGTCATTTAATTCAATTCCTCCCTAATTTTTGAATTTAGTTGTGCTACTAGGGGTGGGTCTAGATAAGAATTAGGTGGTGACAATTATTCTCTAAAGATAAGGTGTTCTTTATCATAGTCATCAAAAATAGTAACCTCCTTCTTCTTACAATAATTGTTTTAATCATGGTCCAAAAGCCAATCCATACTGAGGATTATATCAAATTCAATCATTGTTATGACGATGAGATCGGTAGATAAAGAACATTTATATACCCTAATGGGAACTGATTCACAGAACTTTGTAACAATGATACTTCCCTTTGGAGTTTTGATTGACCACTCCTTTGTTAAATAAAATGGGAAATATCTAATTTTCTCAGAAAACTACGAAGATATGAAAAAATACGATGATCTAAAATGAAATAAAGAATTGTCTAAACAAGAGGAAACCACTAAATTACCCGCCATTACGTCTTTTAGAGCTTCAAACTTAGAAGTAGTGATCACATAACCTTGTCCTTGATCCCTTGGCCTTTTCTAAGGTATGTTTCCTTCACTCTTAGGACATTCATTTGCATAATTTCCCATCTCCCTACAATTGTATCCTTTAACATCGGTAGCTTCTTTCTTCCCATTGCAATCACGAGCTTGGTGGCCTTTTTCAAGACACTTTAAATAGACTCTCATTCCCTTCAAGTAATGACTGGGGTGTTTCCTCCCATATTTACTGTAGGACGGATATTCAACTTTTCCCAATTTCCCCGTATTTCCATTTCAAAAGTGGTCAGCAGATCTCTTCTTCTTTTTATTTTCTTTAAATTCATAAGACTTTGAGAATTCCCTTTTTTGTCTAGATAACACATGAGACAATATCTTCATACGACGAGAAGGATTGTGAGAGTAATTCTAGATAGAGAAATTGTTTTAACCCATCAAAGAAATGATAAATCTTTATTCTTGGGTTATGTATATAATTTTCATCATGCCTTGATAACCTTGTAAAGTTAGTCTCATACTTTGCAACATTCTCGTCCTCCTTTTGCCTCAGATTCGAAAATTGCCTTTCCATATCTGCTCGATGGTCATGAGGAAAGTATTTTTCTAAAAAAATCTCTCTAAACTCCCTCCTTTAAATATTTGATACTTCATCACCTACCTTTTTTTTGAATCAATGAACAACATTGATCAGCATCTCCAGTGAGGTGGTAAACTGCCATTATAACTGTTTCCCTTTCACTACTCCCAAAGGCATAGAATATTTTCTCTAAGGAATTCGTCCATTTCCTAGCTACTAATGGATTTGTACTCCCATTTAATGTTGGTGGTTTTTACCTCATGAAGTGGTCTAACATTGATCTTCCACGCTGTGGATCAAGGTTCTCTATACGGGTAAGGTTATTATTCATAACCATAGTGAGTTGTCTCATTATAGTGTTAAGATGATCAACACCAGTTGTATCACCATATCCACTATAATTATATTTAGAAGGAGGGAAATCCCTACATTGAGTGCATGCATTGATACAGTTTCCATTCCTACCACTAGGTGTCATTTCATAAAAATGTCATAAACTAGATTAGTTTATGAATCAAAGTACATAATTCAAAACTTTTAAAACACTTCACATAAAGTGAAAAGTTTATGGATAGAATTCATAATCATAAAAAGGTTTTATTTGAGGAAGAATATACCCATAAACCATTAATATTGGTTTGTAATGAAAATGAGAATTAACTTAAGCATATCCCCCAGGAGTGTCGTAACCAAGAGTGCAACAAGACCCGTTTTTGTGCACCAGTTCTCATTCGAGTCTAGCTCAAAGCGTTGTTTTTGGGTTTTACCCCTAGATACATCTATGCTAGATCCTCCTATACCTGCTCGTATCTATACATGGATGAATTTCTTGGAAAACTCAAAAAATATCTATAATACCAAAATTTTAGGAAGTTCTTCTATAGTAATCATTAAATTTCATCTTAGTTCTATGTCCTCTAATCAGAGTTTATCAAAATCAAGCTCCAAATGATTGTACTAAACTTCCATTGATACTAACTATAACACCACGAACCCAGTTACCAAGAGTCGGTGCATTATTACATAACATTGTAATGATCACAAAAGATCAAGTCTCTAAAGACAGATTAGTTTAATATCCTCGGAAACACTAGGTACATTCATAAGTCCTATATTACATAATAAATTGGAAATCTACAACAACATAGTCTCCATTGTCCACACTCATATCCCCTCAGATTATCCCTACAGGACAATCATAAAATACTTCGTCACATCCTGGGAAAAATAAAACATATAAAGTGTGAGCTCAAATACTCAGTAAGGATAACAATATAGCGGAAACTTTCATAAATAAGCATAAACATTTAAGGCAATATATAACTTAAAAACCCATTTTAAAATTGAACTTCAGCACAATATGGAAAAAATAAAATGAAATAATTCCATTTTCTTATTCACATGGATATTCTACTAGTCGAATAATCACATGCAATATCAATAACAACTTTCATAATGATGGAATGCATAATTCTAGACTATCATAACTACATAGTCGAGGCCTTGTGCCAAGACTACAAATAAGATTTTGTTAAGGCATTGCTCCAAGACACTATTTTGTCTTATGAGACCCACCGATTCATTGAGGAGCTATAGCGGGCTCCACCCTTCACTTACTAAGTCCAATTAATTTCTCATATGTATAGGTTTAAACCTAACACAAATATTCGTATTAAAACTTGCATAAGAAATGTCAATACATTCTCCATATACCATGAATGGTATAAAAATAACATGCCCAGAGTCAAACATATCACAAAACCTTCTATACAATATGGAATTTTTGTATCATAATAAATCAACTTCAAAAAATCTTAAAATCGATCAAAGGATGTTGACATAGATGAAATCAAAACTATTTGAGAGAAATATCCCTTTTTGAAATCATTTAAGAGTAACATAATTATAAAAGAAAAAATATACTTTTCAAATATTCCTATAAGCTTGTAAGATAAGATTCGATGATTTTATAACGAAAGAAAATAGCCACACCTTCCACTGTATAAGTTAAAAAAAACTTTCTTACCTTAATTTTTACGAAAATGATAAAAAGGACCTTGTTTGGAAAATGACAGACATATTACTTTATAAAAATCTTATAAAAAATTAAAAAAAGTGTATAAATCACTTCAAACCATAGTCTATAAAATATTAATAATGTTTTGAAATACATTGTTATGAAACATGGATGAGGATGATAATGAGGTCCCATTAGATAATTACATATAAACAACCTCGGATATGTAGATATTTTGAGATAAACCCTTACCTTGTACTTTTCTTTGGTAGAGCGTAGGTTATGCTCCTGTATAATGGTGAAATAATTGTTATTAAATAATACACGAATCATATACATTAATATGTTATCATATATGATATTTTAACATTGTTTTGTTAATAATATCGTATTATTATTATCATTTCGGGTGTTAACAGATTATTTTTTCCTTTATATTATTTATTATGTGAGTAATATTTGTTATGGATGGGATGTATATTATTCATATCCAAAATGATATCAAGTAATTATTTTTAATCATCTAATGAAAATTAGTCTTGAATGGATATGATGGAGAATGAATCTCCTTGCGTTCGTGGAGACAGCAATCCGTACGTATGCACAAGAAACAATATCATTCTTTTGATATTAAAATAATATATAATTGGATGGTATGTCATATATAAAGAATAACTAACATGTTATATTTATTATTTACATGAATTACACATCATTATTATACCCATCCAAATAATAATGTATTGAATAACAATTACACCACGACGTGGAGATGGTAATCTGTACGTACACACGTATGGTGACATGTCATTCAAAGGATGGATAGAATAATGAATAGGGATGTACCATATTTATAATAACATCATAGTATATATAATATACTGTATTTATTATTTTAGAATGGAAATAACAAATAATGAAGAAGTGGAAGAATAAAATAACTTGAAAAAGTGTGGTGAAATTATTACCTCTTTTTGGGGTTCTTCCTTTTGATTTGATAAAAAGGGATTTTTAAGATGGCTTGATGACCAAAGTATTCCATCTAGGATGAAGGGGGATAGTTTAAGGGGTATTTGGTCAGGGTTTGGCCCAGCCAAATGGCATGGAAGGTGTGAATTAGAGAGAAGGGGGAGTTCCCTTTTATTAGAGGGGTGAGGGGTACGTTAGAAATAACTAGAAATATTATTTTATAATAAAATAATTTTCGATTTTTAATGGATAAAAAATGAATTATTTAATGGATATGGTGTTTATGGGTCTAAAACCACTCAACCAATAGGTTTTAGATAGGTTTTCATAACTATATCATCTTTATCTTTTAGATTTAACTCTTAGTTAAATAGTTTGAAATTTACCATGTCACATTGTATTTTTATATTATATGGTTAAAAAACATACTATATACTTCCAAGAGAACCCCAAGTTGTTCATTAATGATACACCTATCATTATATGATTCCTTTGGAAGAACCTTATATTTTTATGATTAGAATATCAATTAATAAAATAATATTTGTTTTAAAAACTCTTTTATGTCAATTTTGACACTATTTGGTATTTCATTTTTTCTAAATTCATAACAGCATTATTACTTGGATAAAAATACATATAACCAACCCTAATATGTAATATTAACTAATAAAATTATTTTAATTCATAAAAAGTCTCAATTTCATTTATTTGGATATTTATAATATCAATTATTTTAATATTTCATTGAATAGGTAATTATTGCATCATCATTGTGTCATAAATAAATTAAATTATTTAATGTTGAAAAATTATAAATAAAATACCATTATGTATGAAATATTTTTATATTTATAATGAATATTTATAATCGAATTTATCTTATGTATAACCTTATATTAAAAATGTTTTAGTTATTAAACTTTGATTTTTACTCGTTTAACTATTCTTTGAATTAAATAATAATAAATTTCCTAATCAAATCAAAGTGGACCAAAGTGTTCTACCAACATTGATCCGTAGTCATTTGTTTCTGAATCAGCTGAACCTGTTTTGTCATATTCTGTGTGAGGCTCTGTCCCAAAAACTATGACTCACCCACTTTCATCCAGCATAGCACTGATCTAGATGGCCTTCCATTAATAGCCTCGTACGGTGAAATCTTTATAGTTTAATGATAACTATTATTATAGAAAAACTCCACTAAAGCTAGGTTCTTCTACCATAAACCACTGAATTCAAGCACACACGCCCTCAAATTATCCTCAAGCACTTTTATAGTACGCTATGACTATCTATCTGTTTGCAGATGGAAAGCCATACTCAATAAAACCTGCATACCAAGTGTCTTTTGCAAGCCCTTACAGATGCGCAAAGTAAACTGTGAATAATGATCCGAACATATAGTTTGTGGCACCCCATGAAATCGATCTATACTCTATAAATACAGCTCTCCCAACTACTCAACTATAAAAGTTTCCCTTATAGGCAAGAAATGTGCCACATTTGTCAGTCGATCCACAATGTCCCAAATAGCATAATTATTCATAAGTGTTTTTGGAAGGCCTATCACGAAGTCCGTGGTCATGTCATCCCTCTTCTATTATAGAATTGAAAAAGGTCTTTGTAAACCTCCAGGTCATTGATGATCCGCCTTCACCTGCTGAAAGGTGAACCATCTTGTCACAAACCCTCTTACCTCCTTCTTCATGCATGGCCCCCAAAACTGTCATCACAGATAACGATACATTTAGGTCACACCAAGGGGCACCACCATCTTGAGTTATGAAATTCCCACATGAGCTCCTCTCTCTTGCACATATGAACAAAAACCCGATTCTTCATATAAATGATATCATCATCGTCTATCTTCCAATCTTAAGGTGTCTTCCCGCCTTCAAAGTTTTCCCTCAAGGCTAAGCATCCAGTGTCCTCATATTTCTTGTCCCTGATCCATCTCAAAAGTCTACACTCCACTCCAACCGACACTAGTTCCATTTCTTCCTATCTCTCCTGAACCACAATGTGCATTTCAGCTAGCAACAACATCATCCTCCACTCGGCACTAGATTACTTATCAATCTGAGTCTGAGTCTTCCTACTCAAAGCATTAGCCACATCATTTCCTTTCTCAGGTGTATATACCATCTCAAAATCAAAATACTACATATGCTCAACCCATATTCACTATCAAAGATTCAAATCGTGCTGAGAAAATATTTACTTCAAGCTCTTGGGATCAGTATAAACTGCAAACCATTCAACCAGAATGTAGTGTCTCCCACACTTCAAAGCATAAACCATTGTTGCCAACTGAAGGTTTTGTGTTGGATAATTCCTTTCATGTTGCCTCAGCTGTAGAGACCCGTACTCCCCAACTTTATCTTTCGGCATCAAAACAGCTCTGATTCATATCCTAGATGTGTCACAATACACCGTTTACTCTTCACCTAACTAAGGTAGATCCAAAATTGTTGCGGACGTCAAACGCTTCTTCAACTCATGAAAATATGTCTCTCAAGCCTCTGACCATTAATACTTTACTCCCTTTTTGGTCAAGCCTGAAGGTGGTCTTTCAAAACATAAAAAGTCTTGGATAAATCTCATGTAATATCCAGCTAACCCTATAATGCTTCGGATATCGAAAAATGTTCTTTGGTTTCTCCCAAGAAATCACTAATTACACCTTCTCTCGATCCACTAAAGCACAATTATTTGTGATTATTTGTCCCAAGAAGTGTACCTGATCAATCCAAAATTGACACTTAGATAGAGTGACTTATATCCAATGCTCTCTCAGTGTACTCTGTAAGATGTCTAGATGGTGGGCATGATGGTCATGAATTTTGGAGTACACCAAGATGTCGTCCACAAATACTGCCACAAACTGATCTAGGTACGGATGAAAGATCTTATTCATCATATCCATAAACACTACTAGTGATTCTGTCAACCCAAATGGCATTACAAAAAATTCATAAATCATATATCTACTCCTAAAAGCAGTCCTTTGTATATCAAAAGTCTGAACTCTCGACTGGTGATACCCTGATCTTAAGTCAATTTTAAAAAAAACACAAGCTTCTTTCAACTGGTCAAACAGATCATCAATACATGGTAGAGGATATTGGTTCCTCACAGTCATCTTCTTCAACCTCTGGTAATTGACACAAAAATGTAGACTCTCATCAGCCGTCTTTGCAAAAAGTACAGGTGATCCCCATGGTGACATACTTGTACGGATAAATCTATTATCCTTGAAGTCTTCCAACTGAACATTGAGTTCTTGATGCACTGTCAGTTCCATTATATATGGTGGAAATGATACTGGTTCAACTCCTAGAATGATCTCAATAGTAAATTCAAGATCTCTTTTAGGTTAAGACCCTGAGAAGTCATCCAGAATGGAATCCTGAAACAAAACAACCACTGGTGGAGGGACAACTTTCCTAACACCTTTTTCATCCAATAGAAGACTAAAAACATGTGTTGTGAGCTCTCCCAGTTGCTGAGTAATTGGCCCTGCTCGGCATGCCAAGATATACCACTCACCATGATGAATCTAATGGTCACCCACAGGTGACATAAATGTCACCCTCCGACGTTAACAATCAATGTGGGATCAGTATGTGAATAACCTTTCCATACCCAGGATTTGGTCGAAGCCTATCATATCACGGATATAGAGATCCCACCAGAAATGGTACTCCCCATTCTCATGATAACATACCTTGCACATACAGATGTCTATAGACTGTACCCCCAAAGGTGTGACTATCATCATTGCCCCGCTCACTAACTCCACCGCTAAACTCAAACCATTAACAAGATTTGTAGATATAAAGGAATAGAGGCACCTATGTCAAATATGTAATTAGTTAAAGTAGAAGCCACAAGAATAGTACCTCTCACTATCGATGGTCTAGCCTCACTATCAACAATTTTAGGTTGTACTGCATTCACTAGTGCTTCTCCTCTTCCCTCTGATACCATCTTACTCCCCTAACTTGTACCACTTTGCTGATAAGGGCGTTGCTTCCCAAGAGCACCACGTCTATTACCTTTACCACCTCGTCCAGTAGAACTCAAACTTTGGGACTAAAAAGGAGCAGAAGATCTCCATCCCACACTCTGACTCTGTTTAGATAATCGATCACCACCTAAGTCATTTGGGTTCCTACAGAACGTCTTGAGATGTCCCATACTACCACAGGATCAGCACTCCACATGGGGTTAGGGACATTGATTACAATAGTTTCTTGACCTTCCACCCTGGTGGAAAGACACTCGGGTAAGGT
Organism: Viscum album; assembly: GCA_963277665.1. Classification (NCBI taxonomy): domain Eukaryota; kingdom Viridiplantae; phylum Streptophyta; class Magnoliopsida; order Santalales; family Viscaceae; genus Viscum; species Viscum album. The sequence continues at coordinate 280,332,142 of OY728151.1, read as the reverse complement.
CCTATGTAACAGACCCCTCTGCCAGGTTACTCTATCTCCCACCTCCATAGATGAAATTCTTATAACGTCGCTTCTTTCTCTCAAAAGTCACACCACCTAACAATCTAGTAAAAACCATTTTTCTTCCACTAGAATCCTCCTACAGGTTCCCCTAAGAGATGTGAGCCTGATTTACCACTTTAGGAAACTTATTCATCCTGAAAATATTGAATTGAGACTTAATTTCACATTTAAATCCATCCTGAAATCGTCTTGTGGAAGTTTCCTTGTATGCTACCAATGCTGGAGAAAAAAGTTGTAAGTCTATAAAGTGTCCAACATAGTCCATTACAGACATATTCCCTTATGGTAGGCTCATGAACTCAGCTTCTTTCTCCTGTCTCAGCGTCTCTGGATAGAAGTGCTCAGTGAACTTCTCCTAAAATTCCTTCCACTCCATAGCTTTCAGCTGTCCATCTCTAGTCTGGATGTCCCACAAAAATTTCGCTTGATCGCGCCACATGTAAGATAGCAACATGACTCTCTTCTCAACATGTGTCTCTAAGTGGTCATGTATAGTCTGGGTAGATTCAATCCTGAACTCAACTTTTCTGGACCACCCTCTCCAGTAAAAGTCGGAGGGTGATGCAATTGAAACTCCCTCGTAAGATCAAACATACTATTCACAACCCGCCCTGGGTCTCTTTCAATCATTTTCATGAAACGGGTGACGTTCTCTTGAAACTGTTCCCATGCATTTTCAGTAGGTACTACTAGTGCCTCAGGTTCAACCACTGGAGTACCATTTCTAACTATACCCCCCGATCAACCTCTCAAGAAGTGTCATGGAGGCATAATTCTAAAAATCCAAACATTAATCTTAGGAAACAGTTCACAATGTTACCACAATTACAAACAAGCAATTTCTTCATATCACATCCTAATTATTTCATTCAATTTCAAAATTAGTCAACATATTCATTTCAATTTCACAATCTAGGAAAAGAAATAGTTTAAGTTCAAAAATCTGCCCATAATCTGTTTTCATGTGCGTGCTTAAAATGATGCATGTCACAATAATCCTGTGTGCCTAGAATGATGCATGTAGATGAAACACTCATACTATTCTGGGCCATGAATCAATACTCAACAAATTCCAGAAATAATAATCACATCACACAACAAGTGCATCACCCAAGGTGATATAATATTCAACTGTAATGACAAATAGCAATAACAACAATCCCACCTCGAGAACTTGAGATTTCCCCCGTACATGGGTTTGCAACTCCCATGCACGAGCTCATTATCAAGCCCTGACTTTCCCTAATCACCATTCTTCCTTCCCCAAATAGTAAGACAAATTAAGAAGCAATAAAAACTACTTTGATACCACTTTGTATCGTCCTGAACCGGGAGACACTAAACAGTGCTCTATGCCAGTTGGTCACAAGCCCTCAAGCGCGCCTCCCCGTATTCCAGAGGGTGCAGACTAGCAACAAGGGTCTAGTATGTCAGTCCTGGGGAGACTATACCCTCTGTTATCATAATAAAATACCAGCAGAAGAAACCAAGAAATAGTGGAAACACATATAAATATAACAGTACAATGTCACTAGCATAATCAAAATTGGAAATACAATACTCAACTGGAAGGTAAAACATGCTCTGACAATGTGAGTTCCAAGTGTCTATAATGAAACTGAAAGTAAAGACACAATGAAACACAATGGGTCCTGACCCACGTTTGGTTCCCTCTTCCATGCTCCAACCCCAAACAACACTCTGACCAGGGATCTTACCCTTTTCCTATCCTACAACAACAATGTCTATTCTGGTACCAATCAGGTAGCCTGAGTAGGGTGTGAGTACGACTCAGAAGATAACCACCAACAATGTGAAAAACAAATCCAGTTATATGCAGTTGCATTAAAAATAAAGCAAGGCAGTAGGGAAAACAATTATATTTATCCAATAAACATTTCTTTAATACGTTAAACATTCAGGTTCCCAAAAACACCCAAAACAGAATGCATGCTTCGGCCTATGTAGGAGACTAAACAATTTCCACTGTTCATTTCATATTTAATATGTAAGAATATGGATTTTATGAATATACAAATGAAACCATAGTAAAAAATAAATGAAAGAGTTTATAATCTCATGTCTAGCACACATGTGAGTATTTGGAGCATCTATCCTTATCTCACAACCCCATGGGTATTTGGAGCATCAGTCCTTGTCCCATGAAATATCAATTTCATGCATGTCATTGGTTCTAGAACACCATGTCAAGAACCCATGTGGGTATTAGGGGCATCAGCCTATATCCCACATCCCTTTTTCAAATAAAATATCCAATTCAAATATACAAAATTATTCAAATGTTTAATCATCCTTATCCTTCCATCATAACTCTCACCCATATTCAACTAGATCCACAATTCATAGAGAACCACATAAACAAACCACCAATTAATTATTTATTCCATGAAATTTATACAACTATGTATACATAAAAATATTAGACTATGGGATTGGATTTTAAACCACCTACCTCAATTTATTGATGGATGTTAGCCCAATGAAAATCCCCAAAATCCGAGCAGCAAAACGTCGTCGATCAAGTTCTGTATTTAAATCCTTAAAACCAAAAAAAATCAAAGGAATCACGATCATGCAAAACAAGATCTAGATCCACAATCCTAGATCTATACCATAACTCATAGGTTTTTCTCAATTTAAATGATTGAAATATCCAATGAAAAGTTCAAGGAAAGATAAAGGAAATAACATAATAAACAATAGGATGAAATCCACTTACCGTAAGGAGAGCATATCATCAATCTGAGCCTTCAATCTCGAGGAAAGGTGTTCAAATTGCCTTGGAATCTCTCCAATAGGCTTTGGAAACACCGAGAAGTTTCCAAGCCCTATCCAAGGTTGAAAAATGAGGAAGATTCAGGGTTCGGTGGTTTTAAAAAGTATTATTGGAAATAAAAAACTGCACCCACGGTTTCCTGGATAGTGGCTCATGTTTAGGAAAAACCATGCGGACATCATTGTCTAGTTTTGCACAGTCTGCATGGTTTGGTCACATGGTTTGTCAAAATGTTCAAAAACCATGAGTTCCTCTCTGTCTAGTTCTGCTTCATTGGAACGGTTTGGTCGCACAGTTTTCAAACCACACGCAAACCATGCACAACCCACTGTCCTTTAGTTTTACTTAAAATTTCACCCAAATGCACACAAAGTCACTACTCCAAAATAGAGTTAATTAAAATCAGCAAAAGTACCTCAAAATTTTCCCGAGATTGACTCTAGAAAATATTGGGATCTTATAATACATTTCGGGTCAACTGCCTTACTTGAGGTCCCCAGCTTAAATATGAAATCCTAAGAGTATATCTCTGGCCATAAGCCTTTATCAATCCTTTGGACCTTCACTTTCTCATTTTAGAAGATATTAGAAGCACTAAAAACTAGCTCAGTAAAATAGTTGGAATACTCCATCATAGAAATATCTCCCTGAACAAGATCCATGAACACTTGGTATCTAGCATATTCCACGACTTCAGGGTAGAACAGTTCATTGAAGACGGCCTTGAACTCTCCCTAACCCATCTTCTCATTCACTCCACATTGATGTACTGATTTCCACTACTATAGGCTGGGAACCTCTAATACAAAAGATGCACACTTCTCCCAGACCTCCTCAGGTGTGTCAAGGACCTCGAACATGAGCTCGTTCTTTTCAATCCATTCCTATGCTTCCTGGTGTTCTATGCTACTTTAGAATGTAGGAGGCCCATTTTTCAAGAACCCATATGCATTTTCCTTCATAGGAATGGTCTCATATTATTTAATAAGAGTTGGAATATGATTTGGTCCATGTCCTAGAGCTTTGAAATCTTGACCCACATCCTCTACTATCCTCTGATCAAGCGATGAGGGAGAAACCTCTTCAGCTTCCACCCATGGGTGCATGGGAGCATTCTAGGGAGGCATGTTGCTACAAAATACAATAGTCACAAGAACAAAAATAAGTAATTTTTTTGAAACATTAATCTATAACATTAAATATAAATAATCCAAAAACATTAATATGATTAAAGAAACAACTACCTACCCAACCCCCCTCATGTCCACATGTAGTCTGCAACCCACACGTCTCACCTAGATGAGATGAAACCCAATCAATTGAAATGTCCCTTGGTGACTTGTGGTCTTCCAAGAGAGTTGTGGGCCAAGAACCCTTCTCATGACCAAAACTCGGAGTCGTGACAATCCTAGATAATGTGTAGCCTAACTCATCCTAAAATAATATTATAACCCCAAAACATTAACCTCATATGATACTGTTTTTCCAAAACTGAATCTGGTCTCCATCAAAACCCGCACTAATCATGGATAGTGAGAAGGCCTAAAGGGCATTCCCTATCCACACAGAATTGAATAAGTTCTAGGGTATCATAGATATTGGATTGGTAATTATTTACCCGACTATGGATACATAAAACATAATAAAATTGATAAATAAAATACGAAAATTCATGCAAAAAAAGGTTTAAACAAAATACAGAACAAAATACATAGGATTAAAAATAAAAAATCAGTCCAAAAACACATAAAATTAGAATAAGAATATCCCTAAGGACTCTCCATGACAATGGGACATCACCCACAAGATGTCTCCACAACACCACTCTATGTAAGACAACTAACAACTCGAACCGCCATCACCCAAGGACTTGCCTTTACCTATGTCAAACATGATCAAGTCTACTTACACTCAAGGGGTTTATGTAGGATGTAAGACTAATACTAGTAGGATAACACAAATAGATTCAATATAGTATGCAATACAAGATTAAAAGCATACCAGTTTTGATAAGAAACAAGTGTTGAAAATACTTTCTAAAGAATGAATCTTATAAATGTAAATATTTTTCTAAGGGAATATTCAATGAGTGAGCACATTTCAATAAAAAATGTAAGATACTGTATTTTCTAGCCAAACGACCATATTCCAAAGATAAATACAAAATATTCTATGAACACTAATCTCGGTAACACCCTTAGGCACTAGTTAGTATTCAGACCAATGTACATTGTGTCTCAATGTAATGTAACCATAGAAAAATCTATTCTTGGGAATGATCCACTAGTAGAGAACATAACCATAACCTAGTGGTCCCCAACCATCATCAATCTAATTTTTTAGTGTTTTCGTTATCCTTTTTTCTCAATAAAATAGGGCTAAAACAGTTCTGGATCACTAGCATACTAGTACATATCTGGCCTCTTTGATACTTAGGTTTCCCCATTTCTACTCAATCCATTTTCACATGTTACTAAAATCCTTTATCACATTATAACAATTTTTCTTATCATAATGAACTCAACACAATATTTGTACATGCTTTAAACCACTTACATCACTCAATAAAACCATTAATAATTCAATAGAATAACTTCACAAAATTTAACAATGTTTTTTTACAAAAAATCATTAAAACCCCCACTTTGAACACTATGTGAATACCCATATTAACAAAAATAGAATTCATAGCACTAGTTTTTTTATAAATCCATTACAATAGTTATAAAATAACCCCAATGGCATAACATAGAATTGACTTGTAAAACACCCAATTAAACACAAAATTGGTACCTAAAATCATTTTCTTAACAACCTTCACAAAAACAAACTTTTCCAGCCATTATAATGAAGGATAAGTGTGATATAAATGGAAATTATGAATATATAAATATTCAAAATTTGCTTAAACATCAAATCACCTACCACAAGTGTCAAAATCCCTGAATCATTGTGTGAAAGTTCAACAGCACCACCGCTGCACCACATGGGACATAGATCAACCCTAAAACCAGAAGATTAAGCCATGAAACCAAATATAAAACCATAAGTTCAAATCCAGAAATTATAGACATTGGGAACTTCATGATGAAATGGATGAAACCCTATGAAAATGGACGAAACCCTATGTAAATAGGAGGAAGGAGGAAGGGGACCCACTTTCTTGAGGGATCTTGTAGAAATCTCCCCAAATTCTCACGTAGCAGAATTTCAAAAATAAAAAAATGAAGGTGAGGTTATAATATGGTTCATAAGGTCTTTTGGGATCATAAATGGTGGGAAATGAGTAAAAATTGAAGATTTATGAAGGAAAAAAGTGAACTCTTTAAATCTAGATGATTTGGGAAAGACTAATATGTTCTACCCTAATTCATGATGCATATGATCTCCAAAGAGGGGGAACATAGAATTTTGTCTCTCCTATGGTCAATGGGATCATGGGAGGGTTGGAATCCCCAAACAATCAGAAAACTGAAATAACATATTAAATAAACAATTTTTTTAAACTAGAAATGGGCTTTCGTGATGGTCTGATTCCTTAAATAAAAACAAAATCAACCATGACTATGAATTTATAAAGGTTACAAATTGATATGGTTATTTTAATTGGTCAAGGGATGACATTTTTTAAGTGAAACAGGTCAAAATTTAGAAAAAATAAAGAGTTATAAAAGAAATAAATGGGATTTTAAATTAAGAAATGAGCTCACGTTTTCGCCTAAATCTGGAAAACTCACCCTTTCCTATAAAATGAATGGGAAATCCCCACAAAAATAAAATAATGGATATATAATGAAATATATATTTAAAATATTTAAAATATGTTACATAAAAATACCTTTAAAATATGGAAGGTATAATTCTTGAGGAAACATCATTTTTATTTGAAATCACTTATTTGGAATCAAAACGTTTCTAAAATATAAATATAAAATTTTTCTTTGAAAAGAATTATATTAATATATAAATGGTAATTGAGATGAAATATTATTAATTATGGTGGATATTAATGATATCTTTATTGGATATTAAAATAAAAATTCCCTTCACAATGTTAGTAAAAAGATAGAAAAACCTTCTACGGACAATGGATAGATTCTATAAAAATAATTTCAGCAACTAAAAAATTGGTATAAATGAATTTAATAAATTATTAGTTAATAGTTAAAAAATTATTCAAATCATTTTAAATAAAAAAAGGAATAATAAATTCATTGGCTAAAGATAAAAAATTGTCAATATTCTTTTTAAAGCATTCATTTAGTCTTATGATTACATAAAAAGTAAATAATGAAATAAAAAAATGAAATATATACAATAACCGTTTCATAATAAAATAAATAATTATTTATAGTGATATATCTAGTAGTGTTATCATGAAAAATATTTAATCATTAATAATCCTAGTAAAAATGATATTGTAACAGAAAACCCTTACCGTTGTTGTAACTTTTGAATCACAACACCCATTAAAGGGGAAAATAAAAAAAATTAAATACAATGTTAAAAATGATATTAATTATACAATATATAAGTGGGATAGTATATAAATACCAAAATATAAGATATATGTTTAACTTCAAACATGACTCATTAAAAGAAATTATGACGAATAACTATTACAACATTAGTAATTTTTTAAACCAACGTAATTAGAAGATTGAAAATAATGTGGTTATATTTATACCTTCAATTAAATCATGTATTATTCTAAAATAAAATTTATTGTAGTATTTATTATTAATAATTAAAAAATTGTTGCATAGTATTTAAACATATCCCTCTAAAAAGAAACTAAGATGAAAATCATACATTATATACAAATTCTATCGTAAAAAATATATTAGCATATATAATTAATTAATATTTATTATAAATATATCAATGAACCAAATTTAATACATAAAATATCATAAATATTCCACTTATATCACTTCAACTATAGTATATTACCAATTATTTATTTATGTCATCTATTTGGGTGTTAACTAGCACATTTTTCATGAATGTTTTGGTTCAGAGATTACAGTTCGTACTCATTGATCATGGTTCTGTAATAAAAATAAATTCTTAATGATATATATATATCTCTCACATATACTTTTTATATATAATTATGACTATTTATATGAATAAATGAGGAAAATGACATGCATCACTATGTTGAGATGATAGTTTGTACGTACTCATGAGTGATGTTTTTATTTTATGAGGGTTGTAAAAAAATAGATTAAAATAATAATTCTACTTAATATAATAATTAATATATCATAAATATCATCTATTTTAATTTAATATATCTTTTTTCCATCCATTGAATTTTTTCATGATAAGAAAATCATATCACTTCAAGGAGGTGGTATCCCACACATACGCATGAGCGACATCATTATTTACCCATGGATGGTAAGGTAACTTTATAGGTATTATATTATAATTTTAGAAGACTAAGTATGTTATATTTTTAATATATTATAATTAATTCCATCATAACAACCTCCCCTAAAATGTTGTGATGTAAATTAATTTTATCTCTATGTGGAGGTGGTAGTAGACACGTATGCAGGAGTGATACTTTTATAAACTATTTGATGGAGAAGGTGTTGATAGTGTTTGTCGAATAATAATAATTATTTAAATTTATATTAATGATAATATATTCATCATTTTTTATGGCTACAATTATTTTAGGGATTCTGGAGTTATAAATAAAATTTAAGGAGATTGGTTAAGATTTATACCACTATTTTGGTAGACCCCTTTTGGCATACAACTAGAGCCTTCCTGGTTTAGAAATAAGGGATTAACATAATATAATTAATTAATAGAAGGATTTTATTAATAATTTTTTTAGTTATTGGTGAATTTATAAGGTTAAAATCTTTTGAATAATGGAGGATAAGGGATTTTCTTTTATATGTGAGAGGAGGGACACACATGAAATTTGGTTAAGGATTTCAATGATATAGGGTCTTGTAAATAGAAAATTTGACCCTAATGGAAAGGTATTCAAAGTTAATTTATAAAATTGTTGATATAACTTCTTTAAATATTAAATTTAAAGGTTTGGGGGGGATATTATACTCTTATTGAATAGTTTAACCCCCTTGACAACCCCATTTTAACAACAATGATGCTTACTAGAATTTAATATTTTTACTGTTGATTATGGATAAAAATTATTTTTAACATATTAAATTAAATTAATTTTTATAATTATAAATATGAAATAAATATATCTCTGTTCAATTTCAATATGAGGCTGAAATTAATATTAATTATTCTTGAAATCTATAGTGAAAACATGTTTTGAAAAAATGAATTTTTTAGTATAAAACAGAATTTACATCCATTACATACCTTATAAAAACCATTTGATTAATTTAAAAAAATAATACCACATATATAATATATAAATTTTGTTAAAACCATCAATTACTTCATAATGAATTAATTTATTTCGATAAGAACACAATACAGGCATAGAAATAGTTTTCAGGGTAATGTGTTATGAAGCACAAAAAAACATAGTAAACACTTATGTATATTGGAAATACACATGTAGTTAATAATATTATATAAAATCAATGGATTATTGGATTAAATTATGAGTTAATTCAATTCATTATATTAAATTTATTTGAATATAGATGATAATTTTCCCAAAAATAAATATTTTTAACTATTCACTTAAGAGAACATCTAAAACAATCCTAAAAATTAACCGTAAGATAATATTAAAATAATGATTTGGAAAAGGATATTTATATCTTTAAATAATAATTATAAAATTTTAGAAATTAAATAAGAAATATTTATCTAAAAATTTGATAGAAAATATTTTTATACACATATGTAAATATATTTTAGAATCATATTTAAAACTATTGGAGAAATAGTTTTTATGTGATAAAAAAATTTGAAAAATATTTTTTATGCATAAAGTGACATTACGAAAAAACAAATGAATATTTATTATTAATTAATAAACACATTATAATTGATAAAAAAATTAAAATTTTCTTATTCTTTTTATTATTATTTAGATCTACCAATTTTATATCATGGTTATAATGATTTAATATACCCAAAAACATATAGACAAAGTGTTAAGTGTAATGAAATATGTTTAATAAAAACAATTTTATTAAAAATAAAATGAATATAAAATTATGGGTAATTACATTCTAACCACATTAAAATTAATTTCATCCTTACAATTTTATTACACAAGTATATAAAAACAAGGTTATCTCTACTTCCTCACATCATCATGTTATGATGTAGGTTCCTGATGTTTCTGATTCCACTAAATAACAATATGTGGATGAGAAGCATTTTTATATTGATAATCATCTACATGAAACATGATTTCAACTAGTTTTTCTACATATGTTGGATCATCTGCTATTGTTATAACAATATAGTTTTCTACATGTAAAGGATATTATATATACATACTCAATTGAGATAAAAGGAACACATTCTAAAACTAATAGAGTCTTACATGGAGTGAAAAACGATATGATACAGTCTCCACTTAATACAAAAATCGAAAAGGGACCAAAATACACAGGCCTTGTATTTTCCTTCTATATTAATTTTATAAAATCTATCCATGGAAAAATTCATTGGAATATCATCACACAAAAATCAAATAACAAATATCACCAATGGTTAATAAAATGGCCTTTTTGTAGTATCTGAGATACATTGATGTGGTTTTCAATGGAAATAGACGTGTCAAAATTTCCTCATGTAGTTTAGGTCTGATTAGATTTCATTATCATACTCCAACCATGTATGTTGATGTTCTACATTTCATTACATATTGGTATTCATAAGTATCTCTCTGAACCCTCGTGTGGAATCTTTTGTTGTCAGATAACAGCACTACTAGATGGCGTTGATCTAGAAAAACACATAACTCTAGGAATCCTTACCTCAACATATCCTATATAATTTTAATTTTATTATTAGAATAACCATCTATAATGAAAAGATATAGTAATAAAAAATTATATAACTATATCTTTTTGATGATTTCTCTAGATCACTAAGGTTAACCTCTGATACCTATTAGATAAATAGAATCTAGATCCCCTTAATACCTTACTACATTCTAAATTTATTTCTTATAAATATGATAAAGGGATAAATGACCTATTATAATAATGATGTGTATAGACTATATAAGGTGATTGAATTCAACTTTAATAACATTATGGGCCTTAGATATTTTGGGCTATCTAATAATGGAATACATGGTGACTATTTTTCATTTCCATTTGGGTATAGGTAATGTTTGTGACATAACCATAGAATCATGTCACACAACCTTAATTTTTTTACATAACAAGATCTAAGATACATATTTCCTAATATTCCTCTTTATGTGGTCCCATGAGAAATAATATTTTAGATATCTATACATATTCGTACTTCCAAGATGAATATAGAATGATGAACCCTGAGATTATTTCAATAGTTCCTTCTTAAAGTATAATATTTATGTCAAATAGAATCAGTTATCAATGATTATCATTATATGTAATTGAATTTTGAAATTGAGGACATTTATCACATTCTTTTCTAGCACTATATCATGCTTTTGTGCCTCTTTAATATTTACTTTGATAGATGGGAGGAAACTCATTTGATTAGAATAATATTTTCCCCTTCCATCAACATTTGAAGGTATATCTGTTGAAAATACATAAATAATATTTCATTTGTGATCCTCATCATAGATATGGTAGCCTGATTATTACCACTAAAAACAGTAACCACCTTGTTCGCTTTCCTATGACGGTTTTGTATTGAGCAGTCACAATCATTAATCAACTCTAACCATATTATTTTGTACATATTTAACTATTTCCTGGTTAATATATAATTTATTATTTTATGATCAGTGTATATTTTTAGCCTTACTCCATAAATATAATTCTTCCATATCTTTTATGAAAACATTCACCAACTAAATAAAAATAACAATTTATATATTTCTCTCCTGAACCATAAATTGGAATGATTTATAAGATATCATGGTATCATTCCCCAAAAGAACAATACCCAACATTATATTTTAATAAATCATAATAAATCATAAATCCTTTAATAATATAAGGCATAAAGATAACAAGAGCATTGAACAACATTTTATTTAGCTTCATAAACTTTTATTCACAGTCATTCATCCAAGGGAGCATAACTTCTCTCAGATTAATCTTGGTTTGTAGATTATATTTTTGTGTGAAATCATAAAAAAATGTTGATAATAAATATCAAATAAAATAATACAATTAATTTAATTCATAATGATTAGTCTAGGAATAAGTTCCATAAATTCTGTCTTTGATACCAATATATCATATGTTGTTGTCATATGAAAAAAATGAAACATTATGTTGTAACAATTTAAACATGGTAAATTTTTTCATAATGTTTCTCCAACAATTTGGTCTTTAGTTCAATCCTCAAGAGAGATCCACACTCTACCTTTCCCTTGAAATATATATAAAATAATTTATAAAGGATACCTCAATCATATTATAGAAATATATAATGTATGTATTCATTAAATACAAAAATATAGAAGAAAAAATTATAAGGCCTAATGAAATCACTAAAAAATCATTGGCTCTACGCATTTAATAATAATATGTATTTTTTATTTCCTCACTTTTGATCCTCAACTAATAGTATCTAGATCAAAGATCAATCCTTGAAAAATATTTAACTCCTTATAAATGTACAAAAAAATTATCAATGTGTGAAATGTGATACATTTTATTGATCATGATCCTCTTATGTTCCCAATAAAAAAATAAAAGTCATATTGATTCATTTTTATTATAAATTAAAACAAAATGTGTTCCGTATGGTGCAACAACAGGCTAAATGAATAACATATTAATAATATCCTAGTGTTTCTTGTTGAATTTAGATATCTCAATCGAGACCATTCTATACAGAGACTCTGAAATATGTCTCAAACTCTGAATGATTTCTATTGAAAAATAAAATTTAATATTTTATGGAAGGATAATAAAATAATATATAAATACATTAAAAAATCTTATACAATGTCATATCACTGATTTTGAGTTTTTCCCAAACCATATGAGATAAATAAACATTTTTCATAGTAATAAATACATATACAATGTGTATAATTTCAATTGGGGTTCACATTTTACAATTCATTGATATTGAATAATAGGTTGGTTTAGAATATCAAATGTGAGTTCATGTCAATGGAAATTGAATAGGATTTATGTAAAAAATACAATATATGACCAAAATATCATTAAATTCATCTATATGTGGAATAAAATAATTTAAAGAAGCCAAAACCAAAAAACATGAAAAGGTGATGAATCATAGACATGATATGTGATCATCATACAATTAGTGTTATTATAAATATTTCAACAAATAATAATTAATGATATGAATTAATATTCCATGATAATTTCCATCATGTATATGAATTCATATAATTAAGGTAAAATATGGTACTTAAATAATTGAACATATCTATATCCACATCAACATAATCAACATATATTTAATCCCCTACAAAAAGCAAGATGGTTTTCCTTACAATTAAATTTCATTTATCATATTGATTAATAATATATAATTGAAAATATTTCATAGAATTCCTATATTCTGAATACTTCTTTTAGAACCATCTAACCTTAGGTTTCACATAGTTCATCCATAATGATTATCTTTTAAAATCATTTATAATATGCCTTATGTGTAATATGAAATAACATTTGAATATCCCATGGATGTTTTAATAAAAATGCATAGTATGGGTCCATTAAAAGTGTAATATATTCATGGCAGGGGTACACTAAACTATTTTTTTTGGGATTTTAATACCCATAGAATCTTCTATTCCAAAACCAAATCCAATTAAAGAATATATACATTGATTCAATTTATTAGTGAAATTGTTCTACTTTTTTTACATGACTTTGGATGTTGTTTTAATCTAAGTCATACCCTGTGGGTTCCACCAAATTTTTCATCAAATTTTTTTTCAAAAGTTTATAATTCTTCCCTTAGGAACAAACTACATTAATCCATACTTTTTGTATATAAATTTTATATCATTTTATTTGAATATATTATTCATTCAAAAACATTAGACATGTAATGACTATAGATGTCTCAAGTCATTAAAATCATGGATAAATAAAAAATATGTATATAAAAGATCTACTACATTTACCATTTAGTTATTCACAACTAGAACCTTCCTTAGATATACTATATATAACATTTTTAATTATAATATGTGGAAGGGAAATATTTATGTAGTGATATAATATATTATAAATTATTATCCCTATTTGAATGAATAAATACATTTTTAGGAAATGAAGTTCATGAAAATACATGCACCAAATTAGTAATTTTAGATCATTGTGAGTTACATCATGTGACATTTTAATGAATGTTAAGAATAAAAATTATTGATATTATTTCCATTATACATTGATGATATTATTAACATATATTGAGGTTTGTGTTAAATCCTAATTGTCACAGATGAAAATGTGATAGCCTCGACAAATAGGATTGGACCATATGAATCCCACATATTAGAGTTTCCACGGGAGATAACATTATTAGTATTTTTCCTTAACGAATCCAAAAATTATATTCAAAAAATGATGTAAGAACCCAGTTACTATTATGGAGGAGCGTGTTTCTTCAACTCCACTTTCCTTAAGTGTTTTTGGGAAAATAAGGAAGATGGGGAAAAATCTAAAATTTTGTCAGTACACTCCATGTAATTTTCCACACGCCATGTACTTTGGCTGTGTGGGATGTGTACACTAGGAGTGTAGGCATTCTGATGATGAAGGGTGTAAAAATTAACTACACATCGTGTACTTAGTATTTACACGCCATGTAATAAGTCGGCAGGTGAACAGTAAGGTGGCATGATTAGCCTCCAGTGGAGCGATAGTACACATCATGTACTTAAAATACACGTCGTGTACTCATCTCAACGGATGAAAAGTGTGGCAGTGAAAAGTAGCCTCCAGAGGAATAATTAAAAAAATGAAAAGTACATGTCGTGTAGATTGTGTTATTCACTTAAAATCGGTTGTAGCCTCCTCTTTCAATAGAGGAAACTGAGAACGTGTTTGGAGCACCAGGAGAAAAAGTCGGAGCTTGGAGGAGCTGTAGATCGTACAACGGAACACGGATTCCTTCGCTGACAGTCTCGATTGAACCACACGGGTTAGTTCTTCACTCTTATTGAAACCTTCCATCCAATTCATTCTCAAGGGGATGTTTTTTGGGTATAAAATCATTTTCATTTATCCCATATCTATGTTTTTCTCGGACGTTTCGGAAGGTTCCGATCACCTATATTGATCAGAGGAGATCAAGGTAGGTGGTCTTGTGTTTAATTCCAACTATTGAGTGTTTTTTTGTACCACTATGCTACGGGACCATGTTTATGGTGTTTTATGGTTGATTCCTTGATTAATTAAATACCTAGAATAGAATATGTAATTTAATGAATATGTATAACTGGTGTCCGGGATCATTTCTTGGATCCAGGGCCACCCCATTGTTGTATTCCCTTATTTAGCCGTTTGGCCAGGTTACCCAAGTGTATGTCGTGATTTAGCATGCATTTAGTTTTCTTGAGAGAAAATGTTTATAAAATTGATTTATTATGTGTTGGTCACGGCACGTCTACTTATATAGCATGAGGGTAGTGTTTTGATTAGCCTAAGGGATTGGTATTATTCAGCCTAAGGGAATGGTTCTATTTAACATGAGGGCAAGTGCTTGTTAGCATGAGGGAAATGTTTCATATGCCTGAGGGTTGTAGCTTAAATGCCTGAGGGCAATCACCTGAGAGTTTCGTATCTGTTTCACCTGAGGGAAAGGCCTAAGGGTAACGTTATGATTAACCTGAGGGAATGATTCTGTTTAGCCCAAGGGAAAATGTTCTTATGTTTGAAGACACTATTTGCATCGTATATTCACTATGGTGATTTTACATGTTATATCTACCAAGATAAATAACAATCATGGTATTGTTCCACATTGTACTTATTAGATATATGGTTGTAGTATTTTCACAGCACTGTATATGAGATTGTCGAATGAGGCTGAGTCTCAGAAACATAAAATTCAATTATATTGAATTGTAAAATAACGATTAATGGAAATGGAACTGGTAGGAGTAGCTTTTTTTGAGTACATCCTAGTTTGTTTCATTTTCATTACTACACACTACTGTAGCACAAATTCACTAACAATTGGGCACAGGCCTTTGGTGGTTTCCTACTAAGATTTATTTCTCATACCCAGTTTGGGTCATTTCTTGGGCCCAATTAGATTATATTACTGTAGTTGTAGATAAAGGAAAGAGTCCCTATACAGGTACTTGATTGTTGTAGATGAGTAAGAGAGCATGGGACCGAGCCTAGGCTTGCTATGTTGTTGAGTTCCTACTGCACTGTTTTATTTTTCTTTACTGTATTTTTCCATTTTATTGTATTGTTTCAGACTGCATTGTATCCTTTTTTGGAATCTTTCTTACACTTAGGGACATAATGCAACATTGTATTTATATGAATATTGTTATCTTTACTTCAGTATTGTGTCTATTTCAGCATTGGTATTGTTTACTGCTTCTGCTTTTTATAGGCTTGTATTTTGTTCCGCAACGTTACACTTTGAAAAATTAGGGCATAGACTCACATCTATTAGACCTAGTTCCTCACTACTAGTCATCAGCCTCTGGCGTTTGCGGAAATGTGCTTAAGGTCATGTGACCAACCAGGTTCGAGGCACCTATTGAGTGGCACCTGGATCCGGGATGTTACAAATTGGTATCAGAGGACTTTTTATTGCTCTATGTTATTTTTTTATTTGTTGATGATGGAAATAGATAGATTGTTAATGCATTTGGTAATAACTGTGCCTCGCAGTAGCTACCCCTTTTACAGGTAAAGGCTGGATTACCTCGAAGTAAATTGTGATTTCCAGTTTATGATTGTTACAATTGATTTTATTTTCTCTGTTGGGTGATTCACTTGTTGTGTGTTGTTTATATTTTAATAATTGGGTTCTATTTAATTTCACCCTGATGAGATGAGGGTATTCCATCTCATGCATCATTAAGGAACATGTTAGAATCACATACCATGCATAGTTTCCTTTCCATATAGGTGCATTAGAAATTTCATGTTGTTCTGATAGATGTTGTGCTAGAAAATGCATTTTGTTTTAATAAATTCCATGATAAATTACTTACTATTTGATAGGGTATTGTTATGTAAGGTTCTGTGAATGAACGCCAAGCATTTGTTTTTGAGGTGTATGGGCCCTCATCAACCGGAATTTGGTGGATCATTGAATTGTTTACCTTGTTATAACATGCATAAGATTCCAAGCATTGAATCTCGGGGAGTATGGGCCCTCATGGATCTGAATTTAGCACTTAGGTATTGGTTTCAGTTTTTTTCTGGGCTTCGGAGTAGTTTCTATGGTCTACTGTCTGGAAACCCAGACAACACGGCGTGTGGTTCTACGAATACACGCCATATACTCTTCTTTTTATGAAGGAAAGAAATTCTATTTATGTACACGTTGTGTACCCTATGTACACTCCGTGTAGTCTCTAACTGTGTCATAGGTCGTGTGGGCAGAGACACGGGATGGGGATGTTCTAGAGGGAACATGTTGTGTATCAATTTTACATGTCGTGCATGTTGACCATGTGTCTGCCCGTGTAACTAACAACATAGATCGAGGAAATATTTGTTTATACATATAGTGTATGAAAAGACCCTTCAAATTATAGGGAAATGTTTTATTAATTTTCATTGGGATTTTACCAGAACACCGTTTCTGACGGCACCTGATTCTGAGCCCCGGTGTGCCCAGAATTTTTTTCCGAAGTTTAGCTCGGGTACGTTCACTGAACGAACGAGCGGGTTTTCCTAACTTTTGATCTGGTGCTTGAAATCAAAATCAGAGGGCACCGATGGAATCTCAGTGCCGATAATTGCTTAATAACACCTCTTCTGAAGTTGTGTTTTCTCGGGTGAAGTTATTAAATTAATTGGGTTAAGTAAATAATAAAAATAAAATGGTGAAACCAATTTATTTTTATTTAAAGTAGTTTAACCTAAGCTAAGTGGTTGGAGTGGGACCCACTGTATCATACTCCACTAGGTAGGATATTTCTAGGGTGGGGCCCACACGAGCCCCACCTATTTAACTTCCTCAAACCCCTGTCTTTTAATTATGTAACCCACCCGCACCCCCTTTAATTGAAGTCAACTCTTAATTAATTAATTGAGTAGGTTATTCAATATAATTAATTCTTGAATTCATTTTGAATTTCAAATGAATTGTTGGCTTGTGGGTTAATTAAATAAAACTAAGTCTTATTTCATGAGAGGTTAGTTTGTTGTGAGAGAGGATTTGGAGAGGAAAGCTCTACGTTCTGAAGAACGTTCTTCCTCCTTGAAGAACGCGAAGAACGCACCGTCACCGACGAAGAATTCAGACCTTCGACAATGGACGACGGTGAGAGATGCCTTCCTAGGAGATCGACGACGCGACGCTGTGTACCGTGACGCCAACAACCCTCTCCTTCTGCGATGCCTTCTTCCACGACGTTCAATTCCACGACGAACCTTCATTCAACTATTTCATCGAGGTAGGGGATTATTTGTTTTTGTTCGTGATTACTTTCATTGTTGATCATTGTCTCTAATTGAGCCGCCTGATATCGCAATAACGGGAGGAGGTCGGACCGCATGAACACGGCCGACCCTCCTCCCCCCTTGATTGTTTGAATTTGTTGCGGCACGTGCAAAGGCAGCGCGGTGTTGTTGCACCGCGCGGAAACATGAGAATGGGTGAAGAAGCGTGGCATCGTCACGCCGTGCCGTTGAAGTCGAACAAAGCCGCGGCGCAATCATGCCACGCCGGAGAACCTCGAAGGGACCGCGGCCGGAGCGGGGACACGGCGGAGGGGTGCCGCATCGTCACGCCACGCCGATCGGACAAGGCTTCGGCCTATGGCCGCAGTGGTGCGGGGGAGCAGCAGCCGACTTCCGGCTGCCGGAGCAGGAGGGGGGGACCGCGGCGGTCCTGCGGCAGAAGAAACTGGCCGGCCGGACTGGGTCAGCCGGTCACCGAGAAGGCTAGGGGTCTTAACCCCCGTCTGGCCGAAGGAGCGTCCCCCGTACATGGGGGTCGCAGTTACACAAACAGGGGGTAGCGATCCCCCCCTATCGCTCGGCCGTTTCGGCTGAGCCGCCTGGCTGGGCCGACCCGGGTCGGGTCGACCTGGTTCAGGCCGGGTCGGTCCGGGCCCGAACCCCCTATTCACTGAATTCTTTCAGTATTTTGACCATATCATGGGATACAGACCTCCGAACGACGCACCATCAGTTGAAATGTGATCCTTGGATCAAGTGGGTCGTTTTGGTATATTACACTCAAGGTTTCGGAAAACTTTGGGTTTAGAAAGGTTGTTTCGAACATGAAACCAATCGGGCCATTGGAGCAGAAACGCTTATAACTTGAGCTCCGGATGTCCGATTGACATGTCATCAACTTTGTTGGATTCCTCTTAGTTAGACTGACCTTTTGTCTTACTCCGCTAAAGGTTTGGACACAATTGGAGTACGGTTGGGTTGATTTTGACTTAAAAATTAACCGAGCCCCTAGGATGGAAAAAACCAATAACCCTCAGACCGGGCGTCCTATTGACGCGCCGTATATCCTGTTGAGTTCCTGTTGATGAT
The DNA here is from genome assembly GCA_963277665.1 of Viscum album. Taxonomy (NCBI): domain Eukaryota; kingdom Viridiplantae; phylum Streptophyta; class Magnoliopsida; order Santalales; family Viscaceae; genus Viscum; species Viscum album. The sequence goes on along the minus strand of OY728151.1, from coordinate 280,312,465 downwards.
ATGAAACTTTGGGATACATAAACTCTGGAATTCATGTCCTTAGATGTATCAGCCCCTCGACTCTTGGAATGGACCCTCCCCGGACGAGCTTGCTGTGTGCGGGAACCCTGGAGTTGGCTGCGACTGCGATGATGATGTCGACTGTACAGAAATCCTCCATGGATTCGAAGGCGATGACTACAGCACTCAGCGATCCTACGTGGATCAGTGATACTGATCTTGTGTGGGTCAGATCCTATGTGGGTCAACACTCAGCGGTCCTGTGTGGACCAACGCATACCGATCATGTGTGGGTCAGATCCTGTGTGGGTCATTGCGGGGGTTAGTACATATCGATTCTTTGTGGGTCATTATGGGGGTAAGTACCTATCGATCCATTGTGGGCCATTGCAGGGGTTAGTATCTATTGATCCTTTGTGGGTCTGACGGCTTAGAAGAATCAGTGACTACACCTGATCATCTCTATCGTCTTACAAAGAAGTATTCATGTGTGATCTGAGTCTTGACATTCAATCTTTATCTTCGATAAGATTGACTTGATATCCTGTGTGTATTACATAATGATTTCCGATGTGTATTGGGTTATGTTTTCCTGTGTGGACTGGGTTGTTCTTGGTCTCAGATGTTGGAGTCGAACTGGAATTGATGACTTAGGTATATGCATGGGAATATACCTAAGTAGTGTTGGATGTTACTTACTGATTGTATCCTTCCTCTGTGGATTATCCTTTGTGGATTATGGGAGACCTTCAAGGGTCTCGGGGTCCCTACTGAGTAGCTTATACTCACCCCTTCACGGTCTATGCCCGCACTACGTTGTTTTGGATGCAGACTACAGACATCACTGATCATGGTGGAGGCTTGTGGAGCAAGTCGGTACCTGGAGGTGGACCACTAGGCGGTATGTACATGGAGCGGACGGCTGGACCTGTGGAGCTGATGAGGCTATCTGTACCCACACTTCAGGTGGGAATTATAGTGGACGGCTCGACGTTGCGTCTTTACTTTCAGTTTCTGTACTTTCTTTCTAGTTGTACTTTACTTTCAGTTTGGGTTTGTATTCTGGCCCACTCACTTTTCCGCACTCACTATTGTATCCAGTTTTACTTAGTGTTTACTCTGCTTGCTTACTCTGTGGTGTTTTTTTACTTTACAAAGGTAATGACTTCCCCTTTTTTCAGGATTTTATGCCTTGGTGCTAGTCGCCAGCCCCTGTCCTATGGGAGGTGGGCTTTGGGTAGTCACAGCACGAGCCCCAAGGATGGGTCGTGACAAATTGGCATCAAAGGAGTTTAGTTCTACCCCAGAACTCAGGACTCTGATCTTTTTCTATGTGAAGCAATAGTTTAAAGAGTATTGAGTATAGTTATCAGTCCAGGGAGTCCAGTGCTGGTGCGGCGGTCGACGTATCCATACAGCAGGACCCTGACTTCTGATTTCCGACATAGTGCATGAAAACATTGATTGCATGTGTGTTTTATGTTTTCTTTGTGATTACTTTTTGTCAGCTCACCAGGTATACTGTATTAATCATGGTGCACCTGTTTCTTTTTAGGATGGCCCCACGATGGCAGCCAACTAGGGTTCCGAGTTTTGTACGTGACGACAGCCCACCGATCGACGAGGCCTCGGTGCAGGGCCCTATTACTGCGGAGGCACCAGCGGTACCACTACCCGCCGAGCCACCGATGCTACTAGACCCAGCCGCTGATAGTGCACGTCGCCTTGGTGAACTGCGCGAGTTTCATCATCAGCGACTGCCAAGGTTCCGCAGGGAGACAGACCCTTGGGTAGCTAAGGATTGGATGGAGACAGTTGTATGAGTTTTCCGTTTGGTAGGGACACCAGCAGACCTCATGGTGATCCTTACAGTGAGTCTCCTACACGCGGCAGCAGGCATATGGTGGAGCATGATGCTACACGACGAGGCATCTCTCCTCTGGATGGACTTTGAGAGCATCTTCCGCTCGGAGTTCATCCCAGCCACCCTCCGTGCAGTGCACATCCAGGAGCTACTACAGCTACGGCAGGGTAGCCTGACGGTCTCCCAGTACTTGGAAATACATACCGATATCTCACGTTATTCGATGGACATGGTACGGGACTCATTCTTCTGGGCCTGGACCTTCGAGCCGGGATTGAGGCATGAGATCAGTGAATCAGTGATCTCCCTCAAGATTCTCACACAGGTAGGGGTACTAGAACGAGCCCTTCTCATTGAGATCTTTCTAGCTGAGCCTACACTAGCAGCGAGACCTACCACAGGGCGGCATGTAGCAGAGTCTTCTGGAGCTGGCAGTCGACGGATGACACATGGGTCCAGGAGGACCAGACCCTTAGGCGGACGACCTCAGGACACTGCCTCAGAGGTGCGGGGAACACATCGATGAGCCAGTCATACGAGAGGCAAATAGTTCTACGCATGCGGCGGGCATGTCCACATGGCTCGTGACTACCCGACCCGCCATGCAGAGAAGCAGCAGACGATTGAGGGACTACCCAGGCAGAGGCAGAGGGTCGACAGTGGCGGTCCGCAGGGAGCAGGCGGACAAGGCAGAGGAGCTGGCCGAGTAGCAAGTGGTGGGCGATGCTTCGAGGCTCTACCAACACCACCACCAGGAGGCCCACCCCGACCACATGGAGTTAGCGGGCAAAGGCTGGCACAACTTTAGGCAGTGGAGAACTATCACCACGGCACACCCGAGATGATTCTAGGTACTATTTGTGTCTACTACACGCTTGATGTAGTTCTTATAGACACAAGAGCGAGTCATTATTTCCTTTCCACTACCCTTGTTCAGAGCTCGGAGATTCTGACGGAGCTGTTGGCTGGATCCTTATGGCTAGAGACTCCTACGGGAGAAGACTAGACGATTACACACTGGTGCCGGCAGTGTGAGATTACTCTAGGAGGCCAGAGCTTCGGCTGAAATCTTCTTGTAGCAGCGTCGAGGCCTTACGATGTCATCTTGGGCATGGACTGGTTATCTATAGTCCATGCTCAGATCGACTAAATTAGGCGCAAGGTGCGATGAGTTCATTCCGATGGGAGTAGGTTCTCCTTCACCGACAAGAAGGGATCCTTTGCAGTGTAGGATGGAATCACGTAGAGGAGAGGACAGCTCATCACTCATCAGTTGGCTAGCCTCATCGTAGGATCAGTTGACATGCGGAGTCCGATCTTACCTGTTGTGGTGGATCAGTATGCAGACGTTTTCCCTGACGACGTTCCAGGACAACCTTCTCGTAGAGAGGTAGACATTTATATTGACATGTACCCCAGGACAGCCCGATATCCACTCCAGCATATTGGATGTCCCCCGCAGAGCTTCGAGAGATACGGGTACAGTTGGAGGACTTACAGGGCAAGGGATTTATCCGACCTAGTGTTTCACCCTGGGCTTCCCCGATTTTATTCGCCAAGAAGGCGGATGAGAGCTTCCGACTGTGTGTCGATTACCGTCGCCTGAAACAGGTGACCGTGAGGAACAACTATCTGCTAACGAATATTGACGACCTCTTCGATCAACTCAAGGGAGAAAGGTGGTTCTAAAAGAGATACCTCATGTCAGGCTATCATCAGCTCCGAGTTCGAGATGAGGACGTGCAGAAGACGGCCTTCAGATGTCGGTATGACCACTATGAGTTCTTGTTTATGCCTTTTGGCGTAACCAATGCTCTAGAAGTGTTAATGGGACTCATGAACAGGATCTTTCATCCTTACCTCGTTCGATTTGTCGTGTTCAACATCGACGACATATTGATATACTCGACGACTGAGGAGGAGCATGCCTACCACTTGCGGGTTGTACTGGACACACTCAGAGAGCACCAGCTTAATGGTAAGCTCTCAAAGTGTTAGTTATGGATACGTGAGGTCCACTTCTTGGGACACGTCATCTTTGAGGTGGGAGTTGAGGTGGATCCTACAAAGATCTAGGTAGTTCTAGCTTGGGAGCCACCCAGGAGCATGACGGAGGTGCAGAGTTTCTTGTGACTAGCAGGGTACTACCAAAGATTTGTGCCAGACTTTTCCAGATTTGCGGCACCACTCTCGCCTTTGAAAAAGAAGGGGAAAACCTTCGTGTGGTCAGATAGATGTCAGTAGAGCTTCCAGGAGCTGAGACAGAGATTGACCAGCGCACCTATCTTGAGGATACCGGAGGAGGGTGTAGGGTACGTAGTCTACTACGATGCATTAGGGACCGGACTCAGATGTGTCCTGATGCAGGAGAAGGCAGTGATTGCCTATGGATCATGTCAGTTGAGGCAGCATGAGAAGAAATACGCTACCCAGGACCTGGAGTTAGAAGTAGTGGTTTCACTCTAAAGATGTGGCGACACTATCTGATGGGAGACCGCTTTAAAGTTTACTCTAACTACTAGAGTCATAGGTACATCTTCTCACAGAAGGACCTAAACCTGAGACAACGGCGATGGCTCGAGTTCCTCCAGGACTATGACTTTGAGATAGTATATACTCCTGGAAGGGAAAACGTAGTAGGCGATGATCTCAGAAGGAGGATGGGCATTCAACTACTTGGGGAGGCGACAGAGCAGCTAGCTTCTTTGTAGATATCCTTCGTAGATAGTGGTGGAGAAGCCTTTCTACAGTCACACACAGTCACTCCTCCACTTCTACAGTGGTTCAGAGAGGCACAGTGTGGAGATGATGACTGTGAGACGCGGTGTGGACAGATATCCTTAGGACATGCACCTGATGGATTCTCTATGGGAGGAGAGCACGTCATCCTTTTCAAGGGATGTACCATGGTGCCAGCTGCTTTATGAGAGGAGGTGTTGAGGGAGTTCTACACTTCCCCTTTAGCGGTACATCCAGGAGTGGAGAAGATGTACCAGGACCTCAGACAACAGCACTGGAGACCGGGTATGAAGAAGGTTCTAGCAGATTTTGTTTCTCGATGCCTCACCTTTCAGCAGGTGAAGGCAGAGCACAAGGTACCAGCAGGCTTGGTACAGCCATTGGAGGTCCCAGAGTGGAAGTGGGACGGCATATCTATGGACTTCGTGACTGGACTTCCACGCACATCCATAAGTCACAACTCCATTTGGGTGATTGTCGACCGACTCACCAAGTCGGCCCACTTATTACCCATTACAGAGCAGGGCTCAGTGGAGATCTTGGGATTCCCTTATGTTTAAGAGATTGTATGGATTCATGGTGTGCGATCATCTATCGCCTCTGATCGAGATGCTCGCTTTACTTCCCAGCTTTGGAAGGGGTTGCAGGAGGTGTTCGGGATGTAGCTATGTCTGAGAACCACCTTTCACCCTCAGACGGATGGTCAAATGGAGAGGACCATTCAGAATCTTGAGGAAATGCTCCGTGCATGTGTCCTCGACTTTGGTCACAGCTGGGAGGACCACCTACCCTTGGTAGAGTTCGCGTACAACAACAGCTACCATTCCACCATCGGGATGGAACCATACGAGGCGTTGTACGGCCGACCTTTCAGATCACCAATGTGTTAGACAAACCCTGGGGAGTCATCACTTGTGGGACTGGGGATGGTCCAGGCCACGACAGAGAAGGTCTAGGTCATCTAGGAGCAAATGAGGACATCTCAGAGATGGCATAAGTCTTATGCTGACTGGAGGCGTAGGCCACTAGAGTTCGAGGATGGAGACCACATCTTCTTGTGGGTCTCACCTTGACATGTTTTACGGAGATTTGGCCAAGATAGAAAGTTATCTCTGTGCTTCATCAGACCATTCTAGGTCCTCAGCAGGATTGGCGAGGTGGCTTATCTCCTGGCTCTACCACCATTATTGCATCGGGTGCACGACTTCTTTCACGTATCTCAGCTGAGGAGATACGTGCACGACCCAACACATATCATTGACCATGGGGAGCTGGATATTAATGATGGGGTGACTTTTGCGGAGGTCCCAGTGGAGATCGAGGATCGACAGGAGCGGGTCCTACGTGGAAGATTGATTCCTCTAGTGCGCATCAGGTGGCAGCATGGGAACCTCCAGGAAAGCACATGGGAGCGGGAGGCTCGGATGCATGCACAGTACCCACATTTGTTCCCCTGGTTTATGATATATCTTGACGGCACCTGATTCCGAGGCCCGGTGTGCCCGGAACTTGTTTCCGAAGTTTAGCTTGGGTACGTTCTGTGAATGAATGAGCGGGTTTTCCTAACTTTTGAACCAGTGTACGGAATTGAAATCCAAGGGCACCGATGGAATTGCAGTGCCGATAATTGCTTAAGAACACCTTTTCCGGAGTTGCGTTTTCTCGGGTGAAGTTATTAAATTAATTGGGTTATGTAAAGAATAAAAATAAAATGGTGCAACCAAATTATTTTTATTTAATGTAGTTTAACCTAAGCTAAGTGGTTGGAGTTGGACCCACTATATCCTACCCCACTAGGTAGGATATTTGTGGGGTGGGTCCCACATGAGCCCCACCTATTCAACTTCCTCAAACCCCCCTCTTTTAATTATGTAACCCACCTGCACCCACTTTAACTGAAGTCAACTCTTAATTAATTAATTGAATAGGTTATTCAATATAATTAATTCTTGAATTCATTTTGAATTTAAAATGAATTGATGGCTTGTGGGTTAATTAAATAAGACTATGTCTTATTTCGTGAGAGGTTAGTTCTCTGTGCAAGAGGATTTGGAGAGGAAATCTCTATGTTTTGAAAAATGTTCTTCCTCCATGAAGAACGCGAAGAACGCACCGTTGCCGACGAAGAACACCGACATCCGATGATGGACGACGGTGAGAGATTCCTTTCTCAGAGATCGACGACGCGACGTCATGTACCGCGACGCCAACGACCCTCTCCTTCCATGACGCCTTCTTCCACGACGAACCTTCGTTCAATGATTTCATCGAGGTAGGGGATTATTTGTTTTTGTTCTTGATTACATTAATCATCGATCATCGTCTCTAATTGAGCCACCTGATATCGCAATAACGGGAGGAGGTCGGACTGCATGAACACAACCGAACCTCCTCCCCCTAGATTGTTTGAATTTATTGAGGCACATGCAAAGGCAGCGCAGTGTCGTTGCACCGTGCGGAAACATGAGAATGGGAGAAGAAGCGCGGCGCCGTCGCGCCGCGCCATTGAAGTCGAACAAAGCCGTGGCGTTGTCGCGCCGCGCCGATCGGACAAGGCCGCGGCCTATTACTGAGGTGGTGCGGGGGAGCGGCGGTCGGCGGTCGGCTTCCGACCGCCAGAGCAGGAGGGCAGGACCGCAACGGTCCCGCGGCAGCAGCAACCGGCTGGCCAGACCGATCCGGCCGGTCACCGAGAAGGTCGGGGGTCATAACCCCCGGATGGCCGAAGGAGCATCCCCCCACATGGGAGTTGCGGTTACACAAACAGGGGGGCAGCGACCCCCCCTTCCGCTCGGCCGTTCCGGCCGAGCCACCGGGCCCCGCCGGCCAGGCCGCGCGCGCCAGGCCGGGCCGCCCGGTCGGGCTGGTCCGCACCCTAATGGGCCGGAACAGGACCTGGGTCATGTCAACCCAGTTTGGGCCGACCCAGGGGGTATCGGGCCAGGTCGGTCCGGGCCCGAACGTCCTATTCACGAACTTCTTTCGGTCTTTTGCCCATAACATGAGCTACGAACCTCCGAACGATGCACCGTCAGTTGTGATGAGATCCTTGGATCGAGATGGTCATTTCAGTATATTACAATTAAGGTTTTAGAGAACATTGGGTTCAGCTTGGTTGGTTCGAACACGAAACCAACCGGGGCCTTGGAGTGGAAACGCTTATAACTTGAGCTTCGGACGTTCGATTGACGTGCTGTCGACATTGTTGGATTCCTCATAGTGAGATGGACCTTCTGGCTTACTCCGATCGAGGTTTGGATGCAGATGGAGTACGGTCAGGTTGGTTTTGACTTAAAAACCAATGGGGCCCCTAGGATGAAAAAGACAATAACTCTTAGACCGGGCGTCCAATTGGCGCGCCGTCTGTCTCGTTGAGTTCTTGAGTATGATACGGAACTTTGGGATATATCAACTCCGTAATTCGAGTCAGTTGATGTATCAGCCCCTTGGCTCGTGGAGCAGACCCTCCCCAAACGAGCTTATTGTGTGCGGGAACCCTAGAGCTGGTTGTGACTGCGACGACGATGACGACTGTACAGAAATCCTCTGCGGATTCGATGTCAATGACTACAGCACTTAGCGATCCTATGTTGATCAGTGCTACCAATCCTGTGTGGGCCAGCGCTCAGCGGTCCTGTGTGGGTCAGCGCATACCGATCCTGTGTGGGTCAGATCCTGTGCGGGTCATTGTGGTGGTTAGTACATATCAATCCTTTGTGGGTCATTACGGGGGTTAGTACCTATCGTTCCTTTGTGGGTCATTGCGTGGGTTAGTACCTATCGATCATGTTTGGGTTTGATTGCTTAGACAAATTAGTGGCTACACCTGATCATCTCTATCATCTTACGAAGAAGTATTACTGTGTGAGCTGAGCCATTACTTTCAATCTTTATCTTTGATAATATTGACTTGTTATCCTATGTGGATTACATTATTCTTTCCTTTGTGGATTGGGTTATGTTTTCCTGTGTGGACTGGGTTGTTCTTGGGCTCAGATGTTGGAGCCGAACTGGAATTTATAACTTAGGTATATGTATGGGCATATACCTAAGTAGTGTCAGATGTTACTTCATGATTGTATCTTTCCTCTATGGATTATCCTTTGTGGATTCTGGGAGACCTTCAGGGGTCTCGGGGTACCTACTGAGTAGCTTATACACACCCCTTCATGGTATATGCCTGCACTACATTGTGTTGGATGCAGACGACGGACAACACTGATCGTGGTGGAGGCTTGTGGAGCAAGTCGGTACATGGAGGTGGACCACTGGGCGGGACGTACACGGAGCGGACGGCTGGACCTGTGGAGATGAGGAGGCTATATGTACCCACCCTTCAGGTGGGACTTCTAGTGCACGGCTCAACGTTGCGGATTTACTTTCAGTTGATGTACTTTCTTTCCAGTTTTACTTTACTTTCAGTTTGGGTTTTTATTCTGGCCCACTTACTTTTCTGCACTCACTATTGTATCCATTTTTTACTTAGTGTTTTCTATTCATTATTACTCTGTGGTGTTTGTTTAATTTACAAAGGCAATGTCTTCCCCTTTTTTGTTGGGATTTTATGCCTTCATGCTAGTCTCCTTCCCCTAGCCTATCGGAGGCGGTCTTGGGGTAGTCATGGAACGAGCCCCAAGGACAGGTCATGACAGTGTAGTATAATCTGGGAATCCGTCAATGTAACTAACAAAACAGTTCTGTGTTATACTTCCTAGTATATGCCGTGTCCCTATGGAACATGGCGTGTAGTGTGAGACCTGTATCCGACTGTGTACTTAACATAATATGTTGGTGAATCTCGTCTAGTACATGCCATGTATATCTTATACACGTTGTGTAGTCTCGTTCAAGATATATTTGTGTGGCTATGTTGTGTAGAAGGACATAGGAAGGGGAAGAAAATTCAAGTACATGTCTTGTGTGTGGAGAACACGTAGTGTGTTTGGGGTGTTACAAGACCAGTTTTGGAAGAAGTACGTGGCCATGTGGAAGACTTAAGGGAACATGTCGTTTAATTATTATACACGTCATGAAGTCTTTTTTTTGTAAAACATGAATGTTTTCTTTCTCTTGTTCCCTTATTACACTCATTGTTTTGAGTCCTTAATGATCTTAATACAAAGCATGTTTTTGACCTCGTTGAGTCAAGTTCCCGAGACGACCATGAGTTTTTCACCAGGAGAGCGGAAATGAGTATACTCTAGAGATGGTAGGCCACAGGATACCGATGGGTCCTCCAGTAGAGCCAGCTGTGGCGCGTGCCGTTATTCCAGAAACCGACGCAGAGGCACAGTTCCATGAAGGCTTCACGCGGTTTATGTAGACCTTCCAATGAGTACCGTCGACTGCCACATCTAGGGAAGAGCTGACTTATATATTCCAGCAGCAGCATCCGCCTACATTTTTAGGGGATGGCGGACCATAAGAAGCGGAGTCTTGGCGGGTTTCTATGTAGACTATCTTCGAGCATCTGAAGATGCCTCTAGGGTGGAGGGTCAATCATGCTACATACATGCTGTGTGATTCAACCAAGAGGTGGTGGGATGTTACCACCCTGGCTTAACATCACAAATACATGTCGTGGGAATATTTTTAGGCAGTCTTCTATGACATTTTCTTCCCATAGACACTAAGGGAAGATCAGTCTAGAGATTTCATGAATTTTCCATAGGGTGCCATGTCAGTGATGGACTATTTTTCCCACTTCACCGAGCTATAGTGCTTTGCAACTGTTCTGGTGGGTGATGAGATTTTGAGGGCTAGTCATTTTAAGGATGGTCTTCGATATGACATCTGATAACTGGTGAAGGTTTTCAGGTATTCTATAATGCATGACATTGTAAACCAGGCACTGATTACTGAGCGGAACCTTTGGGAAGCTAGTGGTGCAGGCCAGGGCGGTTCAGCACCAGTTTCTGGTACTATTACTACTATTAAGATGAAAAAGTAGATGGATTTCTCTCACAGTGGAATTACTATCAATAAGAATTATTAATGTTCCCTAGTAATGTGCTACCAGTGTGGTAAAGAGGGGCACAAGAGACCTCCGTGTCCACGTGACCCATTCAAGTGCTGAGCTTTTGGAAAGACGGGTTATATGCAGCGCTTTTTCAAGGCGTTTCCAACAGTGGCTAGTGAGAGGGGTTCTGTGTAGACTCTGTGTGCAGGATCAGGGCCAACAGCTTCATACCAGTTAGATAATTTCAATACATCGGGACATTTAGGGCGATGTGGTGGTCATGGTCGTGGTATCCAGACACCAGCATCTCAGAGATAGTAGGGCGGGTAAGCTCAGGGTAGCCAGGCTGTGTCGCAGGGCCGCGACACTAGGAAAGCATATTCAGTGAAACATACCCAACATGAGCAGGATCCCGTACCTTCCACTATCAGACATACTATTCTAGTTTCTTCTATTTTGTCATCAGTACTTTTTGAAACCGGTGATACACATAGCTTTATATTAGTTCCCATTGTGGAGAGCCTTGGGCTCTGTGATTCTTCTTCTACTAATATTATGACGTTGGACACTTGGTTAGGGATTAGAATAGTAGGTGTACGTCAAAGCATGGAGTGCCCGCTAGAGGTTGGTGGGCGTCACTTTCTATGGGACCTCTATGTCTTAGATATGATGATCTATGACGTCATTCTCGAGATGGACAGTTTGGTACCCTTTCGATCCTTTGTAGATTTCTATCATTACAGGGTGAGTTCTATATCACCAGAGGGCAGAGAGTTTCTATACAAGGGGGAATGTGATGTCTAGGTGAGTCGAGATAGACCTGAGCATCATGGGTGAGGTGGAGTGACATCCCAGATTGTGAGTTTGTATCTAGATGACCAGGGAACTTGTCAGAAGGATTTCACTCCAATGGTTGATTGTTTTAGGGATGTCTTCCCGGATGACTTTTCGGGTCTTCCTCCAAAGAGAGAGGTGGATTTCTCTATTGATCATGTTCCAGGAGTAGCCCCAGTGTCCATTCCTCATTATAGAATGGATACACTAGAGTTGTAAGAGCTCAAGAGGCAGTTAGAGGATTTACTGGCAAAGGGTTTCATCTGACCCAATACTTCTCCTTGGGGTTTGCATGTCCTGTTTACAAAGATGGCAGACGGTACCCTCAAACTTGGTCTGGATTATTGGAAGCTAAACCAGTTGAAGGTCAAAAACTGATATCCCTAGCCATGGATTGATGATATTTTTGATCAAATTTTAGGAGCATGACTGTTCTCGAAGATTGACTTGAGATCTGGATACCATTAGTTACGTGTTACACCAGCAGACATACCGCTTAGAGATTTTTGGAGTAGATATTGTCTATATGAGTACTGGGTTATGCAGTTCAGACTCACGAATGTGCCAGAAGTTTTAATGGCTTTGATGAATCGTGTGTTCCACCCTTATCTGGATTCTTTTGTGGTACTCTTCATGGAAGAAATCTTGGTGTACTCTCACACTCGACACGACCATTCTACCCATCTTAATATCATACTAAGTACACTGAGAGAGCATCAACTATATGTTATGCTCTCAAAGTGACACTTTTATATGGATCAGATACACTTCTTGAGTCATATTATCTCTGAGCCATGATTTGCGGTAGACCTAGAAAAGGTGAGAGCAGTAGTTTCCTGGGAGAAGCCTTAGAACATGTTCGAAATACAGAGTTTCTTAGGGCTAGCTAGTTACTAAAGGCAGTTTATATAGGACTTCTCCCACTTAGCTGTGCCGATGATGGATTTGACTAAGAAGGGTGGGAAGTTCATTTGGTAGGAAGATTGTGAGATAGCATTTCAGAAGCTAAAGAGATAGTTGACATCAGCACTAGTAATGATACTTCTAGAGCAAGGGAAGAGCTATACAGTTTACTATGATGCATCAGGTATTGGATTGGGTGCAGTGTTGATGCAAGGTGATAGAGTTGTTGCCTACGTGTCTCAGTAGTTGAGGACACATGAGAGGAATTACTGGACACATGATCTCGATTTAGACACATTTGTTCATGTGTTACGTTTTTGGAGACATTATCTCTTGGGATTACATTTTGTGGGGATTACGGACCACAAAAGTCTCAAGTACATTTTCACCCAGTGTGACATGAATTTGAGACAATGAAGGTCGGTTTAATACATTCAGTCCTTCGACTTCGATCTTGCATATACTCCTAGTAAGGGTAACATAGCTTCTGATGCACTGAGTAGGAGGACTCAGTTACAGGCCGTGCTGGAGGCGAGCAGTGAGTTGTACCTCATGACTTTGTTCTATGAGATGCATTTGGAGGTGCATGATAGTCAAGGGTGAGCCTATCTTTCTTCCTTATCTGTGACTTCTACCCTCCTAGAAAGAGTGAGGATGAGACAACTATCAGATTCGGAAGGCCTAGTTCTACGAGATTTAGTGGCAAATGAGGACCCTCATCCTGGTCAGATGATAAGAAATGATGAGGTACTGTGTTTCGATGGATGAGTGTGGGTTACAGGGGATATACTCGAGCATCTGATGTAGGATTTTCATGCTTCATCTTGGGCAGTGCATCCCAGAGTTACCAAAAATGTACCCTGACTTGAGACGTCAGTATTGGTGGCCGGGTATGAAATGAGAAGTAGTAGGTTTTGTAGCGAGATGTTCCACCTGTTAGCAGGTGAAGGATGAGCATCAGAGTCCAGTCAAAAAGATACAATAGTTACCCACTTTAGAGTGGAAATGGGTTGATGTCGTGATGGATTTCATGACAGGGTTGTTGAGGTCACCTCGAGGTAGTGATGCCATGTGGGTTGTTGAGGACTGACATTCGAAGGAAGCTCACTTTTTTCCAATCAAGGAGACCTTCGGTGGTGATGAGATCAAAAATTCATATATACGATAGGTGGTATGCCTTCATGGGGTCCCATGTTCTATCATTTCTGATGGGGACAACTATTTTACATCTTGTTTCTGGCAGAGTTTTCAGAGGTCACTAGGTACACAGGTGCTTCTGAGCACAGATTAACACCCTCAGACCGATGGCCAGTTAGAGCATACGATACAAGTTCTTCAGGACATGTTGCATGCATGTGTCCTGGACTTTGGGGGATCTTGGGAGAATCACATAACCCTCATAGATTTTTCTTACAATAATAGTATTTAGGAAACTATTGAAATGGAACCTTACGAGGCTTTATATGGTAATCCATGCCTATCACCCTTGTGCTGGCTAGAGGTAGGTGAGGAAGCTTTACTGGGACCACATCTCATGAAGGAGACTTCAGAGCAGGTCTAGTTGATACAGAAGCAGATGAATACTACACAATCTCATTAAAAATATTATTCTTATCGCCGTAGATGACCGTTGGAGTTCATGGTCGGGGATCATATTTTTCTTACATGTTTCACTGAGGTTGATACACAATCATATCAGAGGACATGGTAAACTTTCACTGAGTTATGTGGGACCATTTGTGATTCAGGAGAGAGTCAATTTGATTTCCTATCAGTTGTAGTTACCACAGAGGTACAGTGTCATGCAAGACATCTTCCATGTATCTCAGTTACACCGTTATCACTCAGAATAGTTTCACATCTTTCAGCTTGGGGAGGTTGAGCTTCAGGTCGATGCTTCCTTTGAGAATCATCTGATTCGTATTATTGATAGGAGTAAAAATTTTCTCCGAGGCTGGTCAGTTCCTCTCGTATGGGTGCTATGGCAGCATGTCTGAGTACCAAACGAAACCTAGGATTGGGAGACAGACATATGTGATCAATGGATAGAGTTTTTCTCATACTTATCTTCACCACCCTTGGAAAGGGAAATTCAAGGACGAATTTATTTATGGGGGGAGTTTGTAAGAACCCAGTTCTTAGTCTAGAGGTACGGGCTTATTCTTTTCCTCTTTCCTTATGTGTTTTTTAGAAAATAATGAAAATGGGGGAAAATCCCAAATTTTTTGGGTACATGTTGTGTAATTTTCCACACGCCGTGTGCTTTGGAAATGTGGGGTGAGTACACTAGGCATGTAGTCCTGCGGGTGATGAAGGGTGTAAAAACTGACAACATGCCGTGGACTTAGTATTTACATGCCATGTAATCTATCAGTAGGTGAATACTAAGGTGATGGGAGTAGCTGCCATCAGAGCGACAGTACATATTGTGTAATCAGAAATACATGTCGCGTACTCATGTCGATAGATGAACATTGTGGTGGTGAAACATAGTCACCAGAGGAACAATTAAAAAAATCATAAGTACATATTGTGTACTTCAGAGTACACACTGTGTAATTTGTTTTTTTTCTTAAAATGGTAAGTAGCCTTCTATTTCGACTGAGGAAGCGTAAAATTTATTTGGAGTACCAGGAGAGAAGGTCGGAGCTTGGACGAGCTCCTGATCATACACCAGAACTCATATTCCTTCGTTGATGGTCTCGATTGAACTGCGCGGGTGAGTTCTTTACTCTTAATGAACACTTCCTTACAATTATTTCTCGAGGGAAAGTTATTTCAGTTTAAATGCATTTTCGTTTATCCCAAATCTGCATCATTCTCAGACATTTTGGAAGGCACCATTCACGTTTATTGATCAAAGGAGATCAAGGTAGCTGGTCTGGTGTTTAATTCCAACAGTTGAGTGTTTTTGTGTACCACAATACTACACGCCCATGTTTGGGGAGTCATATGGATGAGGCCTTGATTAATTAAATACCTATAATTGCATAGGTAATTTAATGAATATGTATAATTGCTGTCAGGGATCATTTCTTGGATCAATGGACACCCCATGGGTGCGTTCCCTTGTTTAGCCATTTGGCTAGGTTAACCAAGGGTATGTTATGATTTATCATTATTTGAGTTTTCTTGAGAGAAAATGTATATAAAATTTCTTGCTTATGTGTTGGGATCGACGCGATTATTTAGTTAGCCTCAGGGCAGTGTTTTGATTAGCCTGAGGGAAAGATATGATTAAGCCTGAGGGTAAGGTTCTATTCAGCATGAGGGAAAGTGCTTGTTAGCCTAAGGGCAACGTTTCATATTCCTGAGGGATATAAATTCTATTCCTGATGGAAATCACCTGAGGTTTTTGTTTTTATTTTTCCTGAGGGCAAGGCCTGAGGGCAAGGTTATGATTAGCCTGAGGGCGTGATTCTATTTAGCCTGGGGGAAAGGTTATTTTGTATGAAGAAATTGTTTACTTTGTATATTCACTGTGGTGATTTTACATGTTATAACTAACAGGATAAAGCACAATCTTGGTATTTTTTCACCTTGTACTTGTAAGATAGCTACTTTTAGTTTTTTCGTGCACTATATAGAAGACTGTCAACTGAGGCTGAGTATCAGAAACATAAAATTAAATTATATTGAAGTTTTAAATAATGATTAATGGAAATGGAACTGGTAGGAGTAGTTTTTTTTGAGTACTTCCTAGTTTACTATATTTTCATTACTGCACACTGTTGTTGCACAAATTCACTGACCGTTGGGCATGGGCCTTTGGTGGTTGCATATTGGAATTTATTTCTCACACCCGAATTGGGTCATGTCATGGGCCCAAATAGATTATATTTCTACATTTATAGATAAGGAAAAGATTCCCTATACCGGTACATGATTGTTACAGAGGAGTAGGAGAACATGGGACCAAGCCTAGGCTTGCGATGCTATTGATTTCCTAATGTTCTGTTTTATTTTTCTTTGCTATTTTTGTCCCTTGTATTGTATTGTTTTACTCTAGTTTATCCTATTTTGGTTGTTTTTATAGACTTAGGGACGTATTGCATCATCGTAGTTATATGACTGTTGTTATCTTTACTTCATTACTGTGTCTATTTCAACATTGGTACTATTTACTAATTCCGCTTTTTGTATGCCTATATTTTATTCCGCTGCGTTACACTTTGAAAAATTAGGGCATAGTTTTCCCACTATCAGACCTAGGCCCTCGCTGCTAGTTGGCAGCCTCTAGAATTTGGGAAAATGCGCTTGAGGTCAAATGACCATCCTGGTTTGGGGCACCCGTTGAGTGGCACCTGAATCCGGGACGTTACAACTAAATTTTGAATGAATCAATTTATGAATTATTTTTTAAGTAATCAAGATCATGATCGAAACAGTGCTTCCTAAACAACCATAAGAGAATCTCACCATCACAAACCTTACCCTTTGGGCATTCACTGGTGTAATAAAGTTCTTTGTATTTAGATTATAATAATATTAATTTTCATATTTTCATTTCAGTTTAATAATTATAATATTTTTTTATTACATTTAAATTATTATAGTAGGGGTTTGATAAAAATTTGGGTCGGGTATGATGAAACAAACATTGTATTTTAGGGGAATTTATAGTTTTAACCAATAATGTTATTTATGAATTATATAACCTATGAGATAAATAATATATTAATAAAATATTATTATTAAATAATATATATTATATAAAAATGATTATATAATTTTATTAATTAAAATTTAATTTTAATTTGGATTATAAAACAAATATTGTAAGAAAACCCTGTATTTTCAAATAAATGGGGATTGTAGTTTAAAAATATAAATTATAATATTAATAGAATTATTTAGAATAAAATAATATTATTTCTGAAATTAAATTATATAAAATTTTATAATGGTTAATTTTTCATAAAATTGTAGGACAGATCAATTTTTAGGTAAAAATTAAATATTCTAAAATATTATGGTATGTTTTATAAACCCATAAATATTAAAGATAAATGTAATAAATACTATAAATATTTATCAGGATAAAAATTATTATCCCCATTTAGGATTAATTTTATTTTAATTTATTTGAGTAACGTTAAAAACCCTTAATGAATCCTCTCAAACCTATATCATATTTTATTATTTTGAAATCAATTATTTATAAACATGACTAATTTTCACATAATCAAGGGTATTTCATTAAGTAATTTGTTTCATATACTTATACTAATATTAAATATACTTCTATTTTCAGAAAACATATGAAATCTAATGTATGGTTTTTGGGTTGAATTACATTATCATATAACGTCCAGAATATATTTTTTGAAATTGTTAAATAATTCCCATTACTTTTTCTCTATAAACCCCCAAAGTCCCAATAATAATAAGAATACCCCCTTGTATCATTGATTTAATTTACCCTACCCTCTATAGATTCCTGCTATGGATCCCCCACACTCTTAAGACTCTCTTACCTGGATATTAGATGTTTCCTTTCAATGTTAGGGGTCTACTCATTCTCATCATTATTCAAGAACCTTATTTATATTATATACATTTTCCAAATCTGCATATAGGTTAATGTTTTTACACCTCCAGTTTACCATAATTATGATTTTCATGTGATGATATACCCATCTGAAACTCATTTAACTCTTTCATGAATCTATATGTGTCTCTGTTATACTATTGAAATTATCATGTGATTTATCTTTCCAAACAGCTGTGTAGAAAATAATCTCACACATGTTCACTCAAGGGTATTTACATTGATGTACATATAAATAATTTTTTTTAAAATTTTTAATATTTAACAAAATATCTATAGTCATTATCTATAATGTGATGAATTATTTCCATATCTTATATGTTCTATGTGCCTTATATTTATGTATATTTATATCAAAGTGATGGTTTGGGCCAATTTTTTTCCATAAAAGGCATTTGGTATGGTTTTAATCTCATGAAATTCCATGTATTGTAATTGATATGTTATCGTAAGAATTATATGTAATGACTTATAGTTTGTTATCCTTCACTTAAATCAATTATTTCATGTTTTATGTAGTTTCATAAATCGAATATTTCATTGATATCAGCATGTAATATCTGACCTCATTGTTAATGATTATGAATATTACTACCCTTATGTGACCTTCATATTCATATTTACCAAATTTAATTACTTTCATCATTTTATTCTTTAATTTTTATCTTACCAGTCTTTATATATCACCCTTCTCTTATGTACATCCCTAGGTTATCCCATTCATTTTTAGATGGTCCCAGAAATATAAGATCATTTTACGATGTTTATAATTGATTTTTATGTAATTATATAGAATTATGTTATGTTAGGTTTGTAATTTACTAAAGAAACAAGTCTTAATTGTAACACCTCGAGCTTCCACGATACGCTTCTCTTTGAATAATGCAAAAGCTTGCATTGTACGCCAGTTCGAGATTCTAACACACCGCGACCAATCAAAGTAGGCGTTATGAATAGTAATACACACTTTTTGAAATTATAGAATTTTTATATTTCAAATTGGACTTCATTTTTGTATTCGGAATATCGAAATTATCCTATGTTGAATTTTTGGTATTTTTCTGAGAACATCCAATTTTTTATGAATAGTGAAAAATACTTAAAAACAACTTTTTTTAATCAAAATAATTTATAGTGATAAATTATACTATTGAGTGGTTTTAATGTATAATTTGAATATATTTTTACCATTTTATCCAATGGTGGTCATTAGAATTAATTTCACTTTGAAATTGGACATAAACAATTGTCAATCTTTTGATATATATTATTTCTTAAAAACACGCTATTTGTTCTGACAGCGGGAATTAATTATAAAATTAATTAATGAAACTTATATGTTTGGAATTTTTTAAAATAGACATCATTTTTGAATTTGTAATATCAATTATATCTTAGGGTGAAATTTTGGCATTGTTCTGAAAAACTTCAATTTTTGATGAATAGTGAAACCACTAAGTGGTAGTTAAAATAACTGAATTTTCATTTAAATGAAATATTACCACTTCTGTGAGTTGATTTTCAAAAATCTGACATACATGGTTGTCATTAGGAAGTAAAATGTGGTTCAATGGGATTAAAATAATTTTTGGTGAATAGTAACTTTTAAGATTAATTAATCACGATTAAAGGTAATTAGTGAAATTTAAGGTAAAAATGATATTATAAAAATATTAAAATATCCTTACACTTGTCCTAACCCTATTGTATGAGTAATTTCTGACCAAGAAAATCCATGGGTCAACTTGGGGACCCCATGGAGCCACTTTGGCTGGAAAATGGCATTAAAAAAACATTTTATTTAATGTTAAAATAAAAATGTCACAAACATGAGTTATTTTACTAAAACAATTTTTAAATGGCGTTATACAAGTCATATTTTTGACCATAAATATTAATTGGAAAGATAAAACGAGTTCCTACATTATGGTTATTTTTTTAGAATTTTTAGACATTAAATAAATTAAAATATTTATGACACAATGATGATGCAGCGTTTACCTCATTAATTAACGATTTAAATAAAATGAAAAGATAATGTAATATATAAGGATTAAACTTCTCAAAAACCTATTGTATGAGCATATTTAGAACCCTTATCACCTTATCCTAGAAATATATAAGTTTGGGACCTCTAAAATCCGAAACTCATTATATAATAAAGTAACATTTCATTACTTTCCAAGAGTGCCCCTCCTCTCCTCTTATAAAAGGACCCCACCAATACCTCCTTATTCACACTTTCAAGCCATTTTTCTCATCCCACCTCTGCCCAAACACTCTCCCAACATCCCTCCCTTACTCCTAGAAGCCTCACTTTGGGAATAATTCCTCACAAGTAAGCCTTTGGCTCAAATCAAAAAGAGTTACCCGATTTTAAAGGTAGTGTTTTCTCTTGTGTTCGTATGTTTTATTTTGCTTCTCCAACCCCTTAAAATCTTTTTATTCTTTCCTTTTGTAACAACACCAGTATCTTCAATATACTAGGATTTTGTTATGATAATTATTTTATTTACACTTACACACACCTTTGTTCAATGGTTAAAGAACATACTGTTTCTATGGGTGGCGAAATACTGCCTCACGAAACGATGATTGTTCAATATTCTTTTAACACCACTAATGGTGGCCATTTTGATGACACTATTTTCATATATGATATATATATTATGTTTATGCTTTCCTTATGCTTCTGTATTTCTCATTTATGACATACTTTATGATTTCCATTATGGGTAAACGCGATAATTTCATTTTAGGAAGTGCGGACTACCGCCCCCTCAAAGTGATTTGAATCGTTAATGCCATATGTGGGACGTATAAAGGATGGAGTAATTGGTATTATACATTATATTATACTGGAATTATAGTATACCTTTATATAATTATTATTTAATTCAATTAAATAAGAAATAGAATTGAAAGTAGCGTTCATGCATACATACGGCTTACCGTCTCCATGAACGGTGCATTTCATTTCTTAACTCTAAATGTTATGTAAAATTATAAATGCATATATATATATAGTGGATATATATGATATATATGATATATAAATCATGAATATAATTCTGGATATAAAGGATATTTTACCACATGAAGAACTTGTAATCATAAGAAGTTTATTTTTGACTCAAGTACCAAAGATCGACAAAATGACCGTTATTAACTTAAATAATTACATAATGTTCATAACATGGTAATAAGTGATGTAAAAGGAATAATGAACATGAAAAAGGTTATTAATCAAATAGAAATTAACTCTAGATTATTATTCAGGAGGTTAAAGAACGGTCAAGTCAAGTCGGACACGAGGTAAGGGAACTTCTTAACCCAATATCCATTCTTTGGGTTAATATCCTACTTTCAAATTATGTCATGATATTATTATGTCCTATCTTGTATTCTTACTTCCTTTATGTGTATTTATAGGGAATACACATAATAGATCTACTTTATTTAAAAAAATGATCTTTGTAAGGACTTCGTCTCAATCTCCATTCATTGAGGCATATTTTGTTTTATACACAAATTTCTTTTATACGATGTATAAACCCCTTTGACTTTTAAGTTTATTCAAAAGGAATCTTTTTATACAAACCTATTTACTAAATGACAAAAGGGAATGTTTTTCTTGTGGTACGTATGCGGCGACAATGACTTCTCTGCCGCCGTGACCATTATTTGAATTTCGGCTTCCTCTACAAGCCATAACCTTTTTAAAATGAAAAATAAATACCAAGTTATACTTTTCATTTATTTTGGTATTGAAAATGGTATTGATGAAGTTTTATTATATCAATGTGTTGTATTGATTTCTTTTGATTGAAATGTGGAAATGTTATGTTTCCTTTATGCGTGTTTTATGTGATACGATTATGTTATGGATTATGATATTTTTAAACCTGTTCATATGAGGAATGCATTGGACTTAATAAGTGACGGGTGGAGCCCGCTATAGCTCCTCGATGCATCGGTAGGTCTCATGAGACAAATAGATGTGGAATTGGTCGAGGACCTTTCCCATTTTGATTTATGGTTTTGGGGGAGGCCTTAATCATTTTAGACATCTTGGTCGAGGCCTTGACAAAATGTTTCAGAATGTCCGGCATTATGCATTCCATCATTATGAAAGTGGTTATTGATATTGCATGTGATTATTCGACTAGTAGAATATCCATGTGAATATGTAAATGGAATTATTTAATTTTATTTTTTCTATATTATGCTGAATTTCATGTTTAAAAGGATTTTGTTTTAGTTACACATTTCCTTAATTATTAATGTTGATTTATGAAAGCTTCCTCAATATTGTTATCCTTACTGAGCATCTGAGCTCACCCCTTTCAATGTTTTAATATTTTCCAGGATGTGAAGAAGTATTTTATGAATGACCTGCAGGGATAGATAGAAGAGGATATGAGTGTGGAATATGGAGACTTTGTTATTGCAGTTTTTCACTTTATGATGTAATGTAACATTTATGAATGTATCTAGTGTTTCCAAGGCTACTAAACTAATCGGTCTTTCGAGACATGATCTTTTGTGATCATGCCAATGTTATGCAATAACGCACCGACTCTGGGTAGCTGGGGTCGGGGCATTATAGTTGGTATCAGAGAAGTTTAGTACAAACCTTTGAAGCTAGATTTAGACCAACTCTGATTAGAGCACGTAGACCTAAGATGAACTTTGAGGATTAGTATAGAAGAACTTCATAAAATTTTGGTATTGTAGAGATTTTGTGAGTTTTCCGAGCAATACATTCCTGTCTGGATACGAGCGGGTAGAGGCGGCTCTGGCATAGATGTACCTAGTGGTAAAACCCGAAAACACCGCTTTGAGCTAGACTCGAACGAGAACTGGTGCACGACAACGGGCCTTGCTGCACTCTTGGTTACGACACTCTCGAGGAATATGCTTAGGATAATTCCCATTTTCTTTACAAACCACTATGAACGGTTACGAGTATATACTTTCTCAAAGAAAACATTTTTATGATTATGGATTATATCCATAATTAGTTCAATTTATGTTAAGTGTTTTACAAGTATGTAATTATGTATTTTGATTCATAAACTAATCTAGTTTATGCCATTATTTATAAATGGAGCCTAGTGGAAGGAATGGAAACTGTATCAATGCACGCACTCCGTGTAGGGATTGCCCTCCTGCTCAAGATAATTATGGTGGAGCTAGTGATACAACTGGTGCTGATCAGCTTCTCACCGTATTGGGACAACTCACGCAGGTTATGAATAATAACCTTACTCGTATGGAGCACCCTGATCCGCAACGTGGAGGATCAATGCTAGACCGTTTCATGAGGCAACAACCACCAACCTTCAATGGGAGTACAAATCCTATAGTAGCTGAGCAATGGATAAATTCCTTAGAAAAAATATTCCAAGCCTTGGGGAGAAGTGAAAGGGAGAAAGTTGTCATGGCAGTTTACCGCCTCACTGGAGATGCCAATCAAAGGTGGTCACTAATTCAAAACACAAAGGAAGTTGATGAATTAACAAACATGGAATGGTAGGAGTTCAAAGAGCCGTTCTTCGAAAAATACTTTCCTCGAGACCATCGAGTAGATATGGAAAGGCAATTTCTAAGTCTGAGGCAGAAGGAGGATGAGAATGTCGCAAAGTATGAGGCTAACTTTACAAGGTTAGAGAGGTATGCTGCAGATTACATACTTAACCCAAGAAGTAAGACTGATCGTTTCTTTGGTGGGTTAAAACCATTTCTCCGTCGAGCTTTAGTATCACAAACCTTCTCTTCATACAAATATATTGTCTCGTGCGCTATCAAGACGAAAAAGGAATTCTCTAAGTCCTATGACAATAAAGTAAAGCAAGAGAAGAAGAGAACAGTGGAATAAGAGATAGATAAAGGGAAAAAGGGAAAGAAGGATTTTCCACTATGTGATAATTGTGGGAAGAATCACCCCGGTACATGCCTAAAAGGAATAGGAGTTTGTTATAAATGTGGAGAAAAGGGTCACCAAGCTCGTGATTTTAAGGGAAAGAAAGAGGCTACCAATGTTGAATGCTACAATTGTAGGGAAATGGGGCATTATGAAAATGAATGTCCTAAGTGTCGGGTGAACTTACCTCAGAAGAGGCCAAGGGATCAAGACCAATCTTATGCTGTTACTACAGTTGAAGAGGAATAATTAATGTATTGGTGATTTCAGACTCAAGGATTATATTCTGGTTATAAGAATAATGTGATATATATAAGGATTGTACTGCAGTACTTATTGTTTTTTTAAGGTTTTAATATGATGAAGGTAATCATATTTTTATTATGTGACAATAAGAGAAACTTTACCTTGTTTGGGGAACTTGATGTTACAATTGTTTTTGGAATTTAGAGACCTTTTACAGAAAGTCTGGACAGAGGTATTTTGGATAACTATAAAGGTTGGAATGGATTAAGATAAACCATGGATAGTATTGTTTAAGGTTAAAACATTTCTGAAGATTATTTTTGGAATATTATAATACTATAGTTTTAGTAAAAGGACAACCTGCAGGTTGGGGGATAGCCCGTCGCGTCGGACAAAGCTGCAGGAATCGAACCCATAACCATAGTGCGACAGGCCTTTATTACCTACCACTAGCCTACAGGAAGTCTCTGGTTATTACAAAATAGTTTTCCTAATCTGAATGGTATGTGTTGATATTTGGAACCCTGTATGATTATGATAAATATAATATTTTTGAGTTCTATTATCTTTTTGGGTGAAAGACAAGTATGCGGTAGAAATTAGTTGAAGGTTGAAATTATACTTGTAAAGTATATATATATATATATTATTCTTATGAAGAAATTAATTCCTAAACTTTAGAGAAGGTATATTAAAACAAAAATGTGTTATCCTAATACCTTATGTTTTGTTGAACTGATGATATTTTCATCATAGATTGATGGCTTTAAGGCCCTCAATTTTACACTTGTTTGTGATTGATGACCTCAATCAATCCCTAAAAATATTTACGTTTTTCCTCCAATTATATGTCTCTAATTGCCACCAATGTTCTCTTAATTGAGATCATAATTTGGTGGTGAATTTTTCATTTCCCTTTCCCCCTTATTAATGCTAAATTTTATTAACCTTATTTTCACTGTGGGTTTTCCATAAAGTTATTTTTTATTTTCAACCTTTTATTTTCAATGAAAATTTTCAAATTGAGATGACGCAATTTATTGAAGGAGGGGAGAATGTAACACCCCAAGCTTCCACGATACGCTTCGCTTTCAATAATGAAAAAGCTTGCATTGTACGCAAGTTCGAGATTCTAACACACCGCGACCAATCAAAGTAGCTGTTATGAATAGTAATACCCACTTTTTGAAATTATAGAAATTTTATATTTCAAAATGGACTTCATTTTTGTATTCAGAATATCAAAATTAGCCTATGTTGAATTTTTGGTATTTTTCTGAGAACTTCCAATTTTTTATGAATAGTGAAAAATACTTAAAAACAACTTTTTTTAGTCAAAATAATATATAGTGATAAATTATACTATTGAGTGGTTTTAATGTATAATTTTAATATATTTTTACCATTTTATCCAATGGTGGTCATTAGAATTAATTTCACTTTGAAATTGGATATAAACAATTGTCAATCTTTTGATATATATTATTTCTTAAAAACACGCTATTTGTTCTGACAGCGGGAATTAATTATAAAATTAATTAATGCAACTTATATTTTTTGAATTTTTTAAAATAGACATCATTTTTCAATTCGGAATATCAATTATAGCTTAGGGTGAAATTTTGGCATTGTTCTGAAAAACTTCAATTTTTGATGAATAGTGAAACCACTAAGTTGTAGGTAAAAAAACTGAATCTTCATTTAAATAAAATATTACCACTTCTGTGAGTTGATATTCAAAAATCCGACATACATGGTTGTCATTATGAAGTAAAATGTGGTTCAAAGGGATTAAAATATTTTTTGGTGAATAGTAACTTTTAGGTTTAATTAATCACGATTAAAGGTAATTAGTGAAATTTAAGGTAAAAATGATATTATAAAAAAATGAAAATACCCTTACACTTGTCCTACCCCTATTTTATGAGTAATGGCCGACCTAGAAAATCCATGGGTCAACTTGGGGACCCCATGGAGCCACTTTGGTGGGAAAATGACATTAAAAACATTTTATTTAATGTTAAAATAAAAATGTCACAAACATGAGTTATTTTACTAAAACAATTTTTAAATATGGTTATAAAAGTCATATATTTAACCATAAATATTCATTGGAAATATAAACGAATTTCCTACATTATGGTTCTTTTTTTAGAATTTTTAGACATTAAATAAATTAAAACTTTTATGACACAATGATGATGCAGTGTTTACCTCATTAAATAACGATTTAAATAAAATGAAAATATAATGTAATATCTAAGGCTTAAAATTGTCCAAAATCTATTGGATGATCATATTTAGAACCCTTATCAAATTATCCTCGAAATATATATGTTTGGGACCTCTAAAATCCGAAACTCATTACATAATAAAGTAACATTTCATTACTTTCCAAGAGTGTCCCTCCTCTCCTCTTATAAAAGGCCCCCAACACTACCACCTTATTCACACTTTCAAACCATTTGGTGTTGGGCGGAGAAAGAAAGGAGGTGATGGAAAGAGGGGGGTGAATTTCCTTTTAAAAAATAATTAACAATTTAAAATCAAAGTTAAAAGTGCAGCGGAAATAAAAGAGGCAAGACACACAATTGATAACGGAGTTCGGCATAAACCCAAGCCTACGTCTCCGCTCCCAACTCAACCGTTGAGAGATTTACTACCGCTTGCTTTTTAATGGTTTTATCAAGAAACCCACTAGACTTTAAGGTTAGTCTATAACCTATTACAGCTTGCTTATATTGGTAATGCAAGAACCCACTTGCTTTCAATGGTTGAGCAAGAACCCACTAGCCTTCTTACAGGTGAAGGCTAGCTCACCTTTGATTCAAGCCTTTTGAAAGGTAAGGCTTGACTAACCTCTTCACACCTTGAAGGTGGTGTGAGAACCCAAAATAGAGGATGAGAGAAAGAGGTGGGGGTTTGTAGGCACAAACCCAAAATGATTATCAAAATAAATAAAACAATGAAAAACTGTAATGGGGAAGTCTTGGGCGCCAATGGATTGATGGAGCTGATTAAGGGAGCTCCCAAGCTTCTTTGGTGGTGCTCCTTGGATGTGGAAGATAGTTGGAGCTATTGGAGTTCCTTGAAGGAATGCACCGGAGGTTCGCCAAATGATGGAAAATGTTCCCGTGGGCTTCCGTATAGTTCCGACAATGTTCCTTAGGCTTACGGGGGTTCCTAGTCCTTTATTTATAGAGGGGGAACCCTCATATGGCCTTTGGAGGTCTTCGGAGCCGTTGGAAAAGGCTTCGGAGCCGTTGGGAGGCAAGTGGACAAGTCTGGTCAAAGGCCCAACGGCTAGTTTGACTGGCTCTACCGGCTGACCGGTGCAAGGCCACCGGTTGGCCGGTGCTTGAAAAATGGAGGAGGGTTTCTGTCCAGGCGCCACCGGCTGGCCGGTGAGGAGGCCACCGGTTGGCCGGTGAGGAGGCAGTAGCTACCCCTTCTGTCTGGGTGCCACCGGCTGGCCGGTGCTGAGGCCACCGGTTGGCCGGTGCTGAGGCAGCGGCTCAGCCTTCTATCTAGGGTCCATCGGCTGGCCGGTGGTCTTCCACCGGTTGGCCGGTGGACTGAATTTCAGTCCACTTTTGGCTTTTTGCCATCTTGGCCTTCTTGGCCCAATTCCTTGGCAACCTGAAATTATGCCTATCATCCAAAAACACTTAAAACAATATTAGTAAAATAAGAGAGTGATTGTGATCATGAAAATTAAACCACGAGGGGTACGAGAGGTACAACAATCTCCCCCTATTTTGATGATCACAATCACCAAAACAATTAATGTAAAAAGACTGAAATGAGAGGCATGCTTTAAATGATTTTTCCCCCAATCAACCAAGAATTTCTCCCCCTTTGTGATTATCAAAATAGCACGGGGCATAAAACTTGATTGAGGGAAACGAGATTTTAAAACAAGATAGAGATTTTAAACCAATTGAAATTTTTGAAATTTGAATTGAAAGTTTTGAATTGAGAATTTTGAATTGAAAGTTGAATTGAAAATTGAATAACAGTTTGAATTGAAAGTTTTGAATGAAAATTTTTGAAAATAAAGCAAAAAGGCTTAAACGATCCTAACTCCCCCTAAATAAAAACAACAAATCACCGGGGAGAAGTTTTTGAATCCGAGACAAATTTTGGCCCGGAGAGACTCGCTAAAAGGGATTTTTCAATCCACACTTGTCTTATGGCAGGTCTTCTCCTTTGAAATTCATCATTAAGGGAAATGGTTTTGGGCCTACCGTACCGGGCATTTTTGCAATCGCACTCATAAATTAAGTGCCCGGGTTTTTTGCAATAATTACAAAATTTAAATTGGGAGTTCCCCCTTACAAAAATAGTTGGAGCATGGGAAGAGGAAGCTTGCTTGGAATAGCCAAGCCCTTCGGTGGTTCTAGATACGCGTTGGGAACCGAGTAATTTGGTCAAATTTTGTTCCCCTTGGGTGAACTTAGCTAGAGATTCCCTTAAATCTTTGATTGTTGATTCCATAGAATCATCATCAGGAAGGTTTTGGACTTTAAGGGACAACTCATCTTTTTCTTTGAGAAGTTGTTCCTTTTCGGAAGAGAGTTTTTTGAAATTCTTTTTTAATGCAACAAATTTGGTAGAAAGTTCGTGAAAACCTTCCTCCAATTGATCTCTCGCATGTTGGAGATCCTCATAAGACAAATGATTAAAAGAATTTGAAGAACTAGAGGAAGAGGAGTCGGAAGATGTTACCTCATTAAATGCCATTAGGCATTTCGTACCGTTGTCACTTGAGGAGGAGGAGGAGGATGAGGAGCTATCACTCCATGTAGCTTTGAATGCCTTTTTCTTTTCCTTTTGCTTGGCCTTTTTCTTGTTGAGTGGACAATCGGGCTTGTAATGGCCTTTCTCGCCGCACCCATAACATGTTACCTTGGGCTCGGATTTTTCGTCCTGTTTTTCCTTTCGAGCCTTGCGGGATTTCTTCTTCTTGTGATTCTTCATGAACTTGTGCATTTTGCGGGCAAGATTCTCCATTTCGGAATCGCCGCTTGAAGAGGAAGATGATGAGGAGGAGGAGCTTTCTTGTTGAACTTTGAAGGCGATGTTCTCTGGAGTTTTGATCGGTTTGCCTTCCTTTTCAGCTTGCCTCCTCATGGTGATCTCATAGGTCATGAGAGATCTGATGAGCTCTTCGACCGGCATGTTCTTGATGTCCTTCGCTTCTTGGATTGTCATGACTTTCGGTGCCCATGAGCTTGGAAGGATCCATAGGATCTTCTTGACCATCGTCTCTGCATAAACATCATCACCAAGGGACATTCTCCCATTGCAAACATTAGTAAAGCGTGTAAACATTTCAGTAATATTTTCAGATGGATGAATGGTAAAAGGCTCAAAATCTTGACGATACATGTCCAATCGAGTATCCTTAACTTTGTTGGTCCCCTCATGGGTAACTTCCAAAAGTTTCCAGATGTCATGTGATGAGGAGCATGTGGAAACTCGATTGAACTCATTACGATCAAGGCCGCAATGAAGAGCGTTCATGGCTTTTCCATCAAGCTCGAAATTTCTAATATCGGCTTGGGTCCATTTGGATTCATCGGGAGAGGAGAGAGAATAACCATGCATGACAATTTTGTAAATGGGATAACCTATACTTATAAGAAAAGCGGTCATGCGGGTTTTCCAATAATTATAGTCGGTTCCATCAAAAAATGGAGAACGACCCAAAGAAAAGCCTTTGGGGGCGAAAGAGGTTGAAGCCATCAAAAAAGTATCTTGAATTTGAAACCGGTTAGGGTATTACTCAAATTTCCCTTTGATACCAATTGTTGGGCGGAGAAAGAAAGGAGGTGATGGCAAGAGGGGGGGTGAATTGCCTTTTAAAAAATAATTAACAATTTAAAATCAAAGTTAAAAGTGCAGCGGAAATAAAAGAGGCAAGACACACAATTGATAACGGAGTTCGGCTGAAACCCAAGCCTACGTCTCCGCTCCCAACTCAACCGTTGAGAGATTTACTACCGCTTTCTTTTTAATGGTTTTAGCAAGAAACCCACTAGACTTTAAAGTTAGTCTAGAACCTATTACAGCTTGCTTTTATTGGTAATGCAAGAACCCACTTGCTTTTAATGGTTGAGCAAGAACCCACTAGCCTTCTTACAGGTGAAGGCTAGCTCACCTTTGATTCAAGCCTTTTGAAAGGTAAGGCTTGACTAACCTCTTCACACCTTGAAGGTGGTGTGAGAACCCAAAAGAGAGGATGAGAGAAAGAGGTGGGGGTTTGTAGGCACAAACCCAAAATGATGCTCAAAATAAATAAAACAATGAAAACCCATAATGGGGAAGTCTTGGGCTCCAATGGATTGATGGAGCTGATGAAGGGAGCTCCCAAGCTTCTTTGGTGGTGCTCCTTGGATGTGGAAGAGAGTTGGAGCTATTGGAGTTCCTTGAAGGAATGCACCGGAGGTTCGCCAAATGATGGAAAATGTTCTTGTGGGCTTCCGTATAGTTCCGACAATGTTCCTTAGGCTTACGGGGGTTCCTAGTCCTTTATTTATAGAGGGGGAACCCTCATATGGCCTTTGGAGGTCTTCGGAGCCGTTGGAAAAGGCTTTGAAGCCGTTGGGAGGAAAGTGGACAAGTCTGGTCAAAGGCCCAACGGCTAGTTTGACTGGCTCTACCGGCTGACCGGTGCTAGGCCACCGGTTGGATGGTGCTTGCAAAATGGAGGAGGGTTTCTATCCAGGCGCCACCGGCTGGCCGGTGAGGAGGCCACCGGTTGGCCGGTGAGGAGGCAGTAGCTACCCCTTCTGTCTGGGTGCCACCGGCTGGCCGGTGCTGAGGCCACCGGTTGGCCGGTGCTGAGGCAGTGGCTCAGCCTTCTGTCCAGGTTCCATCGGCTGGCCGGTGGTCTTCCCTCCCTTACTCCTAGAAGCCTCAATTTGGTCATAATTTCTCACAAGGAATCCTTTGGCTCAAATCAAAAAGAGTTACCCAATTTTAAAGGTAGTGTTTTCTCTTGTGTTCTTATGTTTTATTTTGCTTTTCTAACCCCTTAAAATCTTTTTATTCCTTCCTTTTGTAACAACACATGTATCTTCAATATACTAGGATGTTGTTATGATAATTATTTTATTTACACTTACACACACCTTCGTTCAATGGTTAAAGAACATACTGTTTCTGTGGGTGGCGAAATACTGCCTCATGAAATGATGATTGTTCAATATTCTTTAAACACCACTAATGGTGGCCATTTTGATGACACTATTTTCATATATGATATATATATTATGTTTATGTTTTCCTTATGCTTCTTTATTTCTCATTTATGGCATACTTTATGATTTCCATTATGGGTAAACGCGATAATTTCATTTTAGGAAGTGTGGACTACCGCCCCCTCAAAGTTATTTGAATCGTTAATGCCATATGTGGGACGTATAAAGGATGGAGTAAATGGTATTATACATTATATTATACTTTAATTATAGTATACCTTTATATAATTATTATTTAATTCCATTAAATAAGAAATATAATTGAAAGTAGCGTTCATGCGTACGTACGGCTTACCGTCTCCATGAACGGTGCATTTCATTTATTTACTCTAAATGATATGTAAAATTATAAATTCATATATATAGTGGATATATATGATATATATGATATATAAATCATGAATATAATTCTGGATATAAAGGATATTTTACCCCATGAAAAACTTGTAATCATAAGAAGTTTATTTTTGACTCAAGTACCAAAGATAGACAAAATGACCGGTATTAACTTAAATAATTACATAATGTTCATAACATGGTAATTAGTGATGTAAAAGGAATAATGAACCTGAAAAAGGTTATTAATCAAATAGAAATTAACTCTAGCTTATTATTCAGGAGGTTAAAGAACGGTCAAGTCAAGTCGGACACGAGGTAAGGGAACTTCTTAACCCAATATCCATTCTTTGGGTTAATATCCTACTTTCAAATTATGTCATGATATTATTATGTCCTATCTTGTATTCTTACTTCCTTTATGTTTATTTATAGGGAATACACATAATAGATCTACATTATTTAAAAAATGATCTTTGTAAGGACTTCGTCTCAATCTCCATTCATTGAGGCATATTTTGTTTTATACACAAATTTCTTTTATACGGTGTATAAACCCCTTTGACTTTTACGTTTATTCAAAAGGAATATTTTTATACGAAGAATTTTACTAAACGACAAAAGGGGATGTTTTTCTTGTCATATGTATGCGGTGACAATGACTTCTCCACCGCCGTGACCATTATTTGAATTTAGGATTCTCTACAAGCCATAACCTTTTTAAAATGAAAAATAAATACCAAGTTCTACTTTTCTTTTATTTTGGTATTGAAAATGGTTTTGATGAAGTTTTATTATATCAATGTGTTGTGTTGATATCTTGTGATTGAAATGTGGAAATGTTATGTTTCCTTTATGCATGTTTTATGTGATACGATTATGTTATGGATTATGATATGTTTAAACCTGTTCATATGAGGAATGCGTTGGACTTAATAAGTGACGGGTGGAGCCCGCTATAGCTCCTCAATGAATTGGTAGGTCTCATGAGACAAATAGACGTGGAATTGGCCGAGGCCCTTTCCCATTTTGATTTATGGTTTGGCCAATGCCTTAATCATTTTAGACATCTTGGCCGAGGCCTTGACAAAATGTTTCAGAATGTCCGGCATTATGCATTCTATCATTATGAAAGTGGTTATTGATATTTCATTGATTATTCGACTAGTAGAATATCCATGTGAATAACAAAATGGCATTATTTAATTTTCTTTTTTCCATACTATGCTGAAGTTCATGTTTAAAAGGATTTTGTTTTAGTTACACATTTCCTTAATTATTAATGTTTATTTATGAAATCTTCCGCAATATTGTTACCCTTACTGAGCATCTGATCTCACCCCTTTCAATGTTTTAATATTTTCTAGGATGTGAAGAAGTATTTTATGAATGATCTGAAGAGATAGTTAGAAGAAGATATGAGTGTGGAATATGGAGACTTTGTTAATGTAGTTTTTCACTTTATGATGTAATGTAACATTTATGAATGTATTTAGTGTTTCCAAGGCTACTAAATTAATCGGTCTTTCAAGACTTGATATTTTGTGATCATACCAATGTTACGCAATAACGCACCGACTCTGGGTAGCTGGGGTCGGGGCGTTATAGTTGGTATCAGAGAAAGTTTAGTACAAACCTTGGAAGTTATATTTAGACAAACTCTGATTAGAGCACGTATACCTAAGATGAACTTTGAGGATTAGTATAGAATAACTTCCTAAACATTTGGTATTGTAGAGATTTTATGAGTTTTCCAAGCAATACATCCATGTCTGGATACGAGCAGGTAGAGGCGGCTCTGGCACAGATGTACCTAGGGGTAAAACCCGAAAACACCGCTTTGAGATAGACTCGAACGGGAACTGGTGCACGACAATGGGCCTTGCTGCACTCTTGGTTACGACACTCCCGGGGGATATGCTTAGGATAACTCCCATTTTCTTTACAAACCACGATGAAGGGTTACGAGTATATAATTTCTCAAATAAAACATTTTTATGATTATGGATTATATCCATAATTAGTTCAATTTATGTTAAGTGTTTTACAAGTATGGAATTATGTATTTTGATTCATAAACTAATCTAGTTTATGCCATTCTTTAGAAATGGAGCCTAGTGGAAGGAATGGAAACTATATCAATGCACGCACTCCATGTAGGGATTTCCCTCCTACTCAAGATAATTATGGTGGAGCTAGTGATACAACTGGTGCTGATCAGCTTCTCACTGTATTGGGACAACTCACGCAGGTTATGAATAATAACCTTACTCGTATGGAGCACCCTGATCCGCAATGTGGAGGATCAATGCTAGACCGTTTCATGAGGCAACAACCACCAACCTTCAATGGGAGTACAAATACTATAGTATCTAAGTAATGGATAAATTCCTTAGAGAAAATATTCCAAGGCTTGGGGAGTAGTGAAAGGGAGAAAGTTGTCATGGCAGTTTACCGCCTCACTTGAGATTCCGATCAATGGTGGTCACTAATTCAAAACAAAAAGGAAGTTGATGAATTAACAAACATGGAATGGAAATAGTTCAAAGAGCGATTCTTCGAAAAATACTTTCCTCGAGACCATCGAGCGGATATGGAAAGGCAATTTCTGAGTCTGAGGTAGAAGGAGGATGAGAATTTCGCAAAGTATGAGGCTAACTTTACAAGGTTAGAGAGGTATGCTGAAGATTACATACTTAACCCAAGAAGTAAGACTGATCGTTTCTTTGATGGGTTAAAACCATTTCTCGGCCAAGCATTAGTATCACAAACCTTCTCTTCATACAATGATATTGGCTCGTGCGCTATCAAGACGGAAAAGGAATTCTCTAAGTCCTATGACAATAAATTAAAGCAAGATAAGAAGAGAATGGTGGAACAAGGGATAGATAAAGGGAAAAAGGGGAAGAAGATTTTACACTATGTGATAATTGTGGGAATAATCACCCCGGTACATGCCTAAAAGGAATGGGAGTTTGTTATAAATGTGGAGAAAAGGGTCACCAAGCTCGTTATTGTAAGGGAATGAAAGAGGCTACCAATGTTGAATGCTACAATTGTAGGAAAATGGGGCATTATGCAAATGAATGTCCTAAGTGTCAGGGGAACTTACCTCAGAAGAGGCCAAGGGATCAAGGCCAATCTTATGTTATTACTACAGTTGAAGAGGAATAATTAATGTATTGGTGCTTTCGGACTCAAGGATTATATTCTCGTTATAAGAATAATGTGATATATATAAGGATTGTACTGAAAAACATATTGTTTTTGTTAAGGTTTTAATATGATGAAGGTAATCATATTTTTAGTATGTTACAATAAGATAAACTTTACCTTTATTGGGGAACTTGATGTTACAATTGTTTTTGGAATTTAGAGACCTTATACAGAAAGCCTGGACAAAGGTATTTTGGATAACTATAAAGTTTGGAATAGATTAAGATAAACCTTGGATAGTATTTTTTAAGGTTAAAACATTTCTGAAGATTATTTTTGGAATATTATAATACTATAGTTTTAGTAAAAGGACAACCTGCAGGTTGGGGGATAGCCCGTCGCGTCGGACAAAGTTGCAGGAATCGAACCCACAACCATAGTGAGACAGGCCTTTATTACCTTCCACTAGCCTACAGGAAGTCCCTGGTTATTACAAAATAGTTTTCCTAATCTAAATGGTATGTGTTGATATTTGGAACCTTGTATGATTATGATAAATATAATATTTTTGAGTTCTATTATCTTTTTGGGTGAAAGACAAGTATGCGGTAGAAATTAGTTGAAGGTTGAAATTCTACTTGTCAAGTATATATATATATATCTTATTCTTATGATGAAATTAATTCTTAAAAATTAGGGAAGGTATATTAAAACAAAAATGTGTTATCCTAATACCTTATGTTTTGTTGAACTGATGATATTTTCATCATAGATTGATGGCTTTAAGGCCCTCAATTTTACACTTGTTTGTGATTGATGACCTCAATCAATCCCTACAAATATTTACGTTTTTCCTCCAATTATATGTCTCTAATTTCCACCAATGTTCTCCTAAATGAGATCATAATTTTGTGGTGAATTTTTCATTTCCCTTTCCCCCTTATTAAGGCTAAATTTTATTAACCTTATTTTAGATGTGGGTTTTCCACAAAGGTATTTTTTTATTTTCAACCTTTTATTTTCAATGAAAATTTTCAAATTGCGAGGACGAAATTTTTTGAAGGAGGGGAGAATGTAACACCCCAATCTTCCATGATACGCTTCACTTTCAATAATTCAAAAGCTTTCATTGTACGCAAGTTCGAGATTCTAACACACCGCGACCAATCAAAGTAGCCGTTATGAATAGTAATACCCACTTTTTGAAATTATAGAAATTTTATATTTCAAAATGGACTTCATTTTTGTATTCTGAATATCGAAATTAGCCTATGTTGAATTTTTGGTATTTTTCCGAGAACTTCCAATTTTTTATGAATAGTGAAAAATACTTAAAAACAACTTTTTTTAATAAAAATAATATATAGTGATAAATTATACTATTTAGTGGTTTTAATGTATAATTAGAATATATTTTTACCATTTTATCCAATGGTGGTCATTAGAATTAATTTCACTTAGAAATTGGACATAAACAATTGTCAATCTTTTGATATATATTATTTCTTAAAAACACGCTATTTGTTCTGACAGCGGGAATTAATTATAAAATTAATTAATGCAACTTATATGTTTTGAATTTTGTAAAATAGACATCATTTTTGAATTCGGAATATCAATTATAGCTTAGGGTGAAATTTTGGCATTGTTCTGAAAAACATCAATTTTTGATGAATAGTGAAACCACTAAGTGGTAATTAAAAAAACTGAATCTTCATTTAAATGAAATATTACCACTTCTGTGAGTTGATTTTCAAAAATCCGACATACATGGTTGTCATTAAAAAGTAAAATGTGGTTCAATGGTATTAAAATAATTTATGGTGAATAGTAACTTTTATGTTTAATTAATCAAAATTAAAGGTAATTAGTGAAATTTAAGGTAAAAATGATATTATAAAAATATGAAAATACCCTTACACTTGTCCTACCCCTATTTTATGATTAATTTCCGACCAAGAAAATCCATGGGTCAACTTGGGGACCCCATGGAGCCACTTTGGTGGGAAAATGACATTAAAAACATTTTATTTAATGTTAAAATAAAAACGTCACAAACATGAGTTATTTTACTAAAACAATTTTTTAATGGGGTTATACAAGTCATATATTTGACCATAAATATTAATTGGAAATATAAAACAATTTCCTACATTATGGTTATTTTTTTATAATTTTTAGACATTAAATAAATTAAAACTTTTATGACACAATGATGATGCAGTGTTTACCTCATTAAATAACGATTTAAATAAAATGAAAAGATAATGTAATATCTATGGCTTAAACTTGTCAAAAACCTATTGGATGAGCATATTTCGAACCCTTATCACCTTATCCTTGAAATATATAAGTTTTGTACCCCTAAAATCCGAAACTCATTATATAATAAAGTAACATTTCATTACATTCCAAGAGTGCCCCTCCTCTCCTCTTATAAAAGGCCCCCACCACTACCACCTTATTCACACTTTCAAGCCATTTGGCTCGGCCAAACTCTGCCCAAATACTCTCCCAACTTCCCTCCCTTACTCCTAGAAGCCTCACTTTGGGCATAATTCCTCACAAGGAAGCCTTTGGCTCAAATCAAAAAGAGTTACCTGATTTTAAAGGTAGTGTTTTCTCTTGTGTTCTTATGTTTTATTTTGCTTCTCCAACCCCTTAAAATCTTTTTATTCCTTCATTTTTTAACAACACCAGTATCTTCAATATACTAGGATGTTGTTATGATAATTATTTTATTTACACTTACACACACCTTCGTTCAATGGTTAAAGAATATACTGTTTCTATGGGTGGCGAAATACTGCCTCACGGAATGATGATTGTTCAATATTCTTTTAACACCACTAATGGTGGCCATTTTGATGACACTATTTTCATATATTATATAAATATTATGTTTATGTTTTCCTTATGCTTCTTTATTTCTCATTTATGGCATAATTTATGATTTCCATTATGGGTAAACGCGATAATTTCATTTTAGGAAGTGCGGACTACCGCCCCCTCAAAGTGATTTGAATCGTTAATGTCATATGTGGGACGTATAAAGGATGGAGTAAATGGTATTATACATTATATATACTGGAATTATATTATACCTTTATATAATTATTATTTAATTCCATTAAATAAGAAATAGAATTGAATGTAGCGTTCATGCGTACGTACGGCTTACCGTCTCCATGAACGGTGCATTTTATTTCTTAACTCTAAATGTTATGTAAAATTATAAATACATATATATAGTGGATATATATGATATATATGATATATAAATCATGAATATAATTATGGATATAAAGGATATTTTACCACATGAAGAACTTGTAATCATAAGAAGTTTATTTTTGACTCAAGTACCAAAGATCGACAAAATGACCGTTATTAACTTAAATAATTACATAATGTTCATAACATGGTAATAAGTGATGTAAAAGGAATAATGAACATGAAAAAGGTTATTAATAAAATAGAAATTAACTCTATATTATTATTCAGGAGGTTAAAGAAAGGTCAAGTCAAGTCGGACACGAGGTAAGGGAACTTCTTAACCCAATATCCATTCTTTGGGTTAATATCCTACTTTCAAATTATGTCATGATATTATTATGTCATATCTTTTATTTTTACTTCCTTTATGTGTATTTATAGGGAATACACATAATAGATCTACTTTATTTTAAAAAATGATCTTTGTAAGGACTTCATCTCAATCTCCATTCATTGAGGCATATTTTGTTTTATACACAAATTTCTTTTAAACGGTGTATAAACCCCTTTGACTTTTACGTTTATTCAAAAGAAATCTTTTTATATGAAGCGTTTTACTAAATGACAAAAGGGAATGTTTTTCTTGTCGTACGTTTGCGGCGACAATGAATTCTCCACCGCCGTGACCATTATTTGAATTTCGGCTTCCTCTACAAGCCATAACCTTTTTAAAATGACAAATAAATACCAAGTTCTACTTTTCTTTTATTTTGGTATTGAAAATGGTTTTGATGAAGTTTTATTATATCAATGTGTTGTATTGATATCTTGTGATTGAAATGTGGAAATGTTATGTTTCCTTTATGCGTGTTTTATGTGATACGATTATGTTATGGATTCTAATATGTTTAAACCTGTTCATATGAGGAATGCGTTGGACTTAATAAGTGACGGGTGGAACCCGCTATAGGTCCTCGATGCATTGGTAGGTCTCATGAGACAAATAGATGAGGAATTGGCTGAGGCCCTTTCCCATTTTGATTTATGGTTTTGGCCGAGGCCTTAATCATTTTAGACATCTTGGCCGAGGCCTTGACAAAATGTTTCAGAATGTCCGGCATTATGCATTCCATCATTATGAAAGTGGTAATTGATGTTGCTTGTGATTATTCGACTAGAAGAATATCCTTGTGAATAATTAAATGGCATTATTTAATTTTATTTTTTCCATATTATGCTGAAGTTCATGTTTAAAAGGCTTTTGTTTTAGTTACACATTGCTTTAATTGTTAATGTTTATTTATGAAAGCTTCCGCAATATTGTTATCCTTACTGAGAATCTGAGCTCATCCCTTTCAATGTTTTAATATTTTCTAGGATGTGAAGAAGTATTTTATGAATGACCTGCAGGGATAGTTAGAAGAGGATATGAGTGTGGAATATGGAGACTTTGTTATTGTAGTTTTTCACTTTATGATGTAATGTAACATTTATGAATGTATCTAGTGTTTCCAAGGCTACTAAACTAATCGGTCTTTCGAGACTTGATCTTTTGTGATCATGCCAATGTTACGCAATAACGCACCGACTATGGGTAGCTGGGGTCGGGGCGTTATATTAATTTTCTTTTAGGGTATCATTAAGTGTATCTTTATGTATTAAATCAGTACATAATGTTTATTAATATATTGGTTTTAATAGTTTCTATCAGCTAAAATCCAAGTATCATTTTTAATTTAAGATAAGATAACCCTATTAAAATATTTAGTGACCGTACTAAAATAAATGAAAAGACAATAACATTTTATAAAGTATAGACTATGTGGTTTCCAAGAAAATACATCCCTTTATGGAGACAATGAGTTAATGTGGCTCCGGAATAGTTGTATACATGGGAAATAAACCAGAAAAGGGAACATTAAAATAAAATTGAACATTACGAGGTACTTGATAATGAGGTTTACTAGAAAACTAGTTTACAATCCAATAGGATATTCATTGGTAAATTCAAAGGTTCAATAAATAATCTTATTTATGGGCTAAAATTCCCATTAGACATTATTTTAGTAAATAAAGAATGAATAACATAGACTAAAACCTATAAATATGTTGGTTAAGGAATATATGTCAATTATGATTTATCAATCTATTTTTAATGGTTTTTAGATTATGTCATTAATATATTAAATATTTTAAACCAAAACATCCCCTCCGTTTTAGTCAATGGCATGATATAGAAGATATTGAGTTAACAAATAATTTGAGGGGAAATGTTATGATTTCCAAAAACAGATTCCCAAATAAGTTGGATATGGATTGGGGAACATCATGAAAATACATTCTCAATTATCACATTTTTTAACCCAAACATGATTTACGATGAATTCTTGAATATGCCATTAAATGAGAATGTTTAAATTGTGACATTTATGAAACAAAGGGCATTGATTTTTTTGGATCTACCATTCCATTATTATATGAATAATATATAAAATACACTAATATTATATTCTTCATCAAATAATTCCTTGAGTAAGAGGAGTTCATTTGGGCTATTTAGTGTATTTATGTATAAGCTAATCAATGGTAGATGTTGGTAAAACAATATAAACATTGGGGAGAATATTAATGATATGGAGTGGATGGAATTAATTTTTTTTATAAATAATTCTATAAAAAACAATGACTTAATAAGGAAATTTATTTTTTTGGCCTTAAGAAATAGAAAAATAATCCATTAGGGTGTAGGAGGTAAACATAACAAGACCTACATAATACAACTCAATATTTTTTATCTTTGTAAGAATGATTTCACTAGTAGCCCAAAGCTGGTAGTTATTTTATTACATTGAATATAAATACAATAATTCACATAAGAAATTACCATGTATTTTAGTGTTCCTGATGAACTATATACATACTTTAATTTCACATTTATATTTTAAATCATTATATAAAATATTGAAATTTTTTAGGAACATCATTATCCCCTCTACAATATCCCAATTAATTAATCTTCTAACACATCATGGTATCCTAGGGAAAATAAATTTAATAATATATTGAGAACCAGTTCTCGGTAAGGGTATTCGTACAAGAAAATATTAATAAGGAAAGAATAATATGGCATGAAATAAATGGTAATAAAATAATTCCACCTAAATAATTACATGATTAAAAATATACATTTATATAAAAAAATAAAATAATTAATTGAAAATAAATATATGAATTCATAACGAAGGAAATTTTAATTTCTTTCATTTGAAACTTACCAATGAGGCTTCACACCATAAAATCTGGAAAATGATGTCAGAGCATCATTTAAGGTATTCTTACATAAATGGGTCATGCCCTAGCCAAAAACACAAACGAGTTTATCTAATGAATCATAAAAATTAATCTAGGTGATATATAATTCGGGGCCCCACCAGTCACATAGTAAGTCATAATCATTCCTCATATGAAGAAATAACTCAAAATATCAAACAACCATAAATTCAAAAAAACAATATTTGAAGAACTAGCATACTAAATATCAATACTTTTCCGAGTAAATATGATCCTAAACAATCCATAGAAATATAGTGGATGGTAAAATATATAAATAACCTCATTATATAATTAGATTAAATAATAAATGTTGAAATTGATGTTTTAAAAAACACAACTAGAATATTCTTGATGAAAATACTTTTTCAACATTTATTTCAGTTATTTTAAGATATAAAAAATATGATGGAAAATAATTTAAAATAAAATAAAATTGAAAAACATAAATGTATAATTCAATGAAACACTTATTATATTTTTTGGGGAAATATGTTCATGCCATATAAATTAAAAACAATTCATTCACAATTTAATATAATTGTCAAAAAGATTATCATTTGGAATAAATATTCCATTCAATCAATTTTTTAAAATGTAAAAAATAATTAAATTTTGTATTGATAAATAATTTGAATCATTTTTGAATCATTTTTAAAAATATTATAATAGAAAAAATATATGGAAGATAAAATATACCCACAATGGTGAACTAAACATAAAAAATCATGAATAATAATGATATTTTGAAATAATGTCTTACCACATGGGTATCTTAAGAATATTAAGCTCCATGAAATGAAATTAATTGAATGAAAATTTAAATTCCATAAATAAAAATTGATTCAGGATATAATATATCAAATATATACTATATACACCCCACAAAATAAATATGTGGTGAATATGGAATATATCTCGTAGACGTTAAATTGATATGAGGGACCCATACATCGGGTTTGATTTCCTTCTAATACATCTGAATCACTAATATTATAAATAAACTTATGTAATTCATATTATATATTAGCACGCCCACTTATATCATACCACATATAATTTACCAATAACCATTTTCACATATATATTTATAAATCATTATAAAAAACAATCTTTTAGGTGGCCACTACGTTGGTTTTCATGTATGTTTTTGA
Organism: Viscum album; assembly: GCA_963277665.1. Lineage (NCBI taxonomy): Eukaryota > Viridiplantae > Streptophyta > Magnoliopsida > Santalales > Viscaceae > Viscum > Viscum album. Next base: position 280,269,986 of record OY728151.1, on the reverse strand, counting down.
TCTATTGTTTTTTACTTATAATTTGATCATGGATATATTATATTAATAATGATAAAAATTTTATTATTAATATTTATATTCATTCTATAAATATTTATGTATATATATATAAATTTTTTAGATAGAAAAATTTATTGCACCGTTCATGGAGACAGTTCACGTTACGTGCGTATGGACAATATTTTCATTTTTTTTACTTAAGGAACAAAATAATGTTAAATTATAATGTTAATTTAAATAAAAATTTTATATCATATATATATATATCATATAAAATCAGCATATCCATTCTTATTATCATCAATATAAAGTTTAATTGAACACAGATCACATAGCTTTATGGAGGTGGTAGTTCGCACATACAAAAGTGTGATAAAATCATTTTGAAAATGATTGGATGATAATAAATTATACAATACATTATATCTAGTAAATATAAATATTTCAAAAATAATATATATATTCATTATTTCCATTCTGTTATCCATACAAGTGAAGTGGTTATGAAAAAAATTACACTACAATGTGGAGATGGTTGGCCATATGTATAGAAGAGAAATGTTTTCACTTTAATATGATGTAACAAAAATAGAAATTAGAAATACCATTATAATTATAAAATATCAGTATATGAATAATAATGTAGATATTATATTCTTTTGGTTAAAACATTTTAAAAATATGTAGAAGAAGAAATAAACCTGATGGGCCCTGTGAATATAATTACCTCTTCTTCGATAGAATTACATTATATCTCTTCTTTAGGGATATTGTGTTGTTTTTATGGAATAAAAATTACCACTATAACATTTTTAAGGATCTCCAAAATTGGAATAGTTTTGTTTTTTCAACACTAGATGAAACAATGTGGAGTAATGAAGCGAAAGAGGATCTTCCATTTTATAATTGAGGTGAGGGGTACTTTGGGAATTTCAAAAAAGATTGCATAATTATAAATTCATTATTAGATCAAATGCATATATATATACATGGATTAGACTCTAGGGTATGATATGGTTTAAATATAATCAACCAATAAAAATTGGACGAGTTTTTTATTTTTTGAACCTTATGAGTTGGTATAATCCCTTAATTAACAATTTTTTTCATTAACCATAGTAACATATTTTTTAATATTAAAGGATCATATTTTGGTACATAAGGATATTATTGAATCATAAATGGATATGTGATGAAATTTTAAACCATACCTTATCCATCTATCATTTTTCTTATTTTAATGATTTATAAATAATTTACATAAATATTATTTATATATGTTATCATAAATATCAATTTTTTAACTATTAATTTTATTTGACACCAAATACATCATGTCAATGTTGGATTTTGAATAAATTTTATTCAAACATCTCTAATATTTAATATTCATAAAAAAATCATTTAAAACTATAAATCACAAATATGATATCAGATTTAATTTTTTTCATATCAATCATTTCATTTTTAAATTAATTGAATAGATATTATATTGGAAACATGTATGCACTTAAAGTAATTATAAAATCACTAAAAATTGTAAATATATTATAATCCTGAATATAATAGTATTATGAAAAAAATGACTTTTATATTCATCAATAACATTATATTTTCCTTTTGTAGATACATAATATATATTTATAGCTAAGAGAGTATCATTTGGTAATGTTATTAAATTTAAATATTATATTGGTAATTTGTTTGGAAAACTAGAAATTAAATATATTAATTTAGAGAATTAGGTGATAAGGGTATAATTAAATTCATATAATGATTATTAGTATGAAATTTTATAAACTTATCACTTAGTTTAACCATTCATTTAATAAATTTAACATTTAATGAGGTGATAGATTTTACCGTGATAACTATTCATAATCCCAACAAATAACATCAGATTACTTAAAAATGTGTACCTCCTAATTAAAAATATTGAATTCATTTTTTTCAAATTAAATACATATAATTAATATAAATTAATGATCATATAAGGTCTAAAATTATGAGGAAAACCATTTTATTGAAAATTGTGGTTTTAATTATTAAAACTAGATTTATATTGTTTTTGAATTCCTTGAAAAATTATTTGAATAATGATACATTTTTTATTGAATACATTATTTAAATTTTTCATAAAAATAATTCAAAAATGACAAATTTAATTTATTAGGATAAAAACACAATGGGTGCATACATTGTTTTTTTTCAGAACAACATCTCATTTATTTTATAAATGATTTTTTTTAATTCCATATCATTTGGTAAATAATGTATTTATATTATAAATGTGTAAAAAATATATGATTCATATTTTAGATATTCCTATTCATACTTTCCATCCCAATATTTAGGTGATAATAAATAAAAAATATATTTAAATAGAAAATTGAAGCTTGTTTGAACTCAATGTTGCATGTAATGTAATCCATGGATTAAATCAAATTTTTTATGTGAAAAATATTATAAAATCATAGTGTCTTAACTTATAACCATATTAATCATAATTTCACCATCAATATTAAATTAAGTTGACACAAAACTATAAAGATAATTTTTTATAATCACGTCCTCATGTACCCGCATAGCTTCCTTGAATTGATGGGTTTTCTAAAAACATTGACCAAGTTAGTGGTATTTTTTCTTAGAAACATACCTATATAATATAATGTATCCAAAAAAAATTCCCCTTTATAAATATCTTTCCTTGATGGTATGACCTTTGAGTTATGTACCCGTTAAGGATGAGTTGTGTACTTAATTAAGAGAGATACATGGACCAAATCATGAACATAATGGAGATTCTATGGATGCTTTGACAGATAATCTACCATACTTGTATGATAAAAAAATTAAAAAGGGACCAATATACATAAGGATTATCTATCCCTTATTTCCAAATCACATAACCCTATTCACTGGAGATATTTATATAATTACCTTATCACCAAATTCAAAATCATGATATTTATGATGTTTGTAACTAAATATTTTTTGTAAACATTGAGATGATCTAATGGTTTTCTAAATGAATCTAACTATTTTTACAATGGACACATCTTGTTTGGGTATCAATTTTTGTCCTTCTCTAGCATCTGTCTAACCCATTTGAGTGTTTTAATTATTTACATAGAAGTATTCATAAGGAGAAATAGTAATTCTCGAGTGTGAACTATAGTTATATGAATATCAATCCAAAAGATGGTGTCGATCTTTACCAAATTTAGAATGTGGTACTCTATAAAAACAAACCAAATAAGTAATATATATTCAGGAAAAATGTTCAGGTGTTAAAACTTCTCAAATTGAGATGTTTTTATGGATTTTTTAGGCAATCAACAAGTACTTGTATTTCATTATTCCATTTAACTTTTTTTTGAGGTTGATGATAAAATACATGGTGATGTTTTTTCATTTCTATTCTATTATGTGTAATGGTTGTAATGTCCCCTTTTATTTTTTTCTACCATCCCTAACTTATTGACATAACACTCACAATTAAATATATTCTTCAATATCTCACTTTAATTTAACCTCCCCCCCCCAAATACGCTTTCAAATCAATATACATATTCTTATATCCTGGATGAATATTGAATAATGAATTATCTGTTTTATCCCATAAAACCTTATTCAAATCATGTATGGATGGAATGAATATTGAGATCAGGAACCATAAAATTCCCTTAAAATCAAGGCTGAACATGTGATGACCCTTCCTTTTGTGAAGGTACTACTCATTATTTTTTTAGTTCCAACTTATATTATTTTATTAAATGTCCACTACGGCATAAGGATGATCCTCAGATAATCCATGTTTATTTTTGAGAATAGATTTTCTAAAAATGGGTAAACAAGGTATGCCGCATGGTTAGAACATTGATTGTGCTAATTGTGTGGGGTATCTATATGGGGAACCATTTGAAGCAGTAGGGGATGCATGGTTTTTTTAAAACCTTGTGACACGAGGTGCATGATTGTTCAAGATTTCAAACTTTTTTTGACAAATTCTTTTTGAATGGATTTTTCACAGTTTGGTAAATCATACATTGTGTCAATAGGGGGGACTTCTTTAGACTATGATCTACGAATGTTTTGTGCATGGTTTTTCTAACATGTATGATAAAATCATGGGCCCCTATTTTGAAGGTGAAATTAAATTTTTCCCATAATGATCCTTAAAAACTAAAACCCACTTTCCCCAATTCATTTCTAGTAAACTTAGATCCATTCTCCAATGTTGATCTATAATCTTACCATCTAGGTTCTTCAACATATCCTAGATCTGTATACCTAATCACTTTTTGTAGGAATCATTGGATAACTCCTGGAAAGGTCTTGAATCATCTTTCTCCCTATACTAGTTTATCATCAGATCTAGTTTTCTATTTAGGTTCATAATAATTTTCCCTATTTTTAGAGCATTTAACTATATCTTTTATTTCTAACAAACTTTTTCAAATATCAATATTATATTGGAAGAAGATCACTTCATTTCCTTATGGTATTATTTCTAGTTATTTTCATTAAAAGTTATAATTTTTTCATAGATGTGATATTGTTCTGCACACCAACCATTTTTTTCATATTCTATAAATGAGTTATTTGATTCTAAATAAATGTATCACATGTTTTATTACTTCCTATTATCATTATTAATTAGTTAGAGGATGTTGACCCTGAATATAGCCATGCACTGGGTTTTTCATCATTAATTCAAATTCTTTTTTTAATTGATTAAATATTGAAAGAACCTCCAATTGTTTTCTTGACATATAAATGAAATTAAACATTCAATTACTCTCATAATTAATAATGGAACCTTATATGTTTTCCATTGAACTAGGAAATTGAATTTCCATGTTTTGATAAATTAAATGGTTTTTACTAATTGGATGTCTTGCTTCTCGATGGGGTTCCTCACATAATATAATTTAATGGATTAATTAAATAAATTATATGGGTGGAAATTACATGAAAATTGATTTCTGATTCTGTAAAAGGATTATATGAATTTTAATTCCCATGGTAATTTTTGGCCTAGAATAATATAATTCATTTGATATGTTTACTCATAAATATTAGTAAAATTATATATACAACATTAATATTGTCCCTAAACATATAGTTAATAAACTTGTTTGGAATGACCTTTGACTCTCGCATACATTGGTTGTAGAGCCTGAAATCTCACACCATCGAAATTATTTGGATTGTGGGCATGATGTACCACACCTGCTGCATCAGGTATTGACATGATGACTCACCCAAAATCTCGAGTGGTAAACATGATGTCTCTCATTCATTTTTAGATGTAGGGTTTGTATCCTTGATTGATCTTATTGGATCATTTATATTACTTATGGATGACTGAGTTATGCCCTAGTCTTAATGGAACCTAGTATTCAAGTATATGTCTACTTTTTTCTTCATATACACAATGAATATTGGAGGATATAGTATTTAACTACATTGTATATATGTATTTTTATTACTATATATATAGTTACTTATTAGAATATCATCAGTCCTGAGCCATAGCAGGTATATCCTTTAGGTGTCCTAGAGGAACCTAATCTGGTGTGTGATTATTTATTCAAGATTTTTTATTATTTATGCATACCTTCACACAATTTTTTTGATGGACTCTTCTTGGATTCTATCTATATCTCTTTGTGATGGAATACTCCTATTTTATCCCACACTCTACAAGAGATTCATTTTTTATCTGATAAAATTGCCTATTTGTGGGTGTAAATAAGGGAATGTTCAGTGTTATATATATTTAATATGTGTTACTTATAGTATAATTCAAGGGAGCTTAGGACTGATGGTATTCTTGAGAATCCAGTGGAGTAGCCTTTTGAACTTTTTTGTAGTTTGGTATTGCACATTCTATATTCCTACCTCATGTTCCCCTTTTTATATTATAATGCCATGAAATCATTATATATATCAGACTCCCTTGTGAATTTTTGATGTTATTATTTATTAGTTGAGTTATTTAGTATTTTACACCTCTTTATAATATTTTTTATATTCTACTTTCTACTAAGGTGGGTTACTATTCCATTTCCATTTTATTTTTCATTTATATATTATACTTTGGATATATATTACCTATTTTATTTACCATTACATTTTGATATAAGGGTAATGTCTTCCCAATGTACCACATTTACACTATAGATACGAGTATACATCATCTGGCATATTGGTAGGTATACTTGAAGTCATGTTACCCATCATCTCAAGGTGTGGGATAAGTGGATCCCAGGTTTGGATGTCACAAAATGTCACTACAAAAAATGGCATATAAGAACATAATATTAGTGACATATAAAACATCAATTGATACGAAAATGTAATTCAATTTTTTTTTATTTTAATTCTAATTACCAACACATGATTTTTCAAAAAAAATACATCCATTGATGTTAACAATTTTTCACTAACAAATCATTTACATGTAGATGGATTTGTTAAATTATCAACCATATACATACATATGTTTCCTATAAAAAAATTATAATCACTTATGATATATTATATTTCTCTAAATAATATAGTTTTAATAATAATCAAAAAAGAAAAATTAAATAAGATATATATAATATGAATATTATAGAAACTTATTCCCTTGACCCAGCGAACCCAATTTTTTTATTGATAAACATGCATAACAGTTCATTGTTTTCAACTAATGTATTGTTTTTGTTCAGGTCACCATTCATCTTCCTTTGGGTCATCATCCTTTTTTTCATTAAAATAGTCCCTCATTATTTCACCACATGTTCAATGTCATTACAATCATTACCTAGTGTGTTCTTCATCATCATCCTCTCCTTTAATTCATTGATGACATTCCTTACATTTATTTTGTGCATTTAATCAAATATGGTAGGAAATATTTATTTCCAAAATATTTTTCTTCCACTACCTACAAATTTTTATGAAACTATTATATGTTTTAATTTTGGGTAAAATTTAAATGAAATAGGTTGTGAAGACCTCATTGGAGAAAAAAGTAATATTAATATCACTATTTCGCAATTTCTGGCATTGAATGTTAAGTGTATTCCTCTATTGTTCATTTCTCTTTTGATAGATTCAATAACTTTCCTTGTAATCATAAATGATATGAAAACCTTCTTGAAAATAGTTAACAAGGAGTGAATTAATCATATTATTCTTAATACATAGGTTACATAGGGAAGAACATAAAATTTTACAGATTAATGTTACTTGATAAACTTTACATTTGATTATGAACTATGAAAAGGGGTCATGATGAAAGATGTACATTTTTATGGAAATTCATATTGTCCAAAATCAATTGGAAGACCAATTCCTGGTACAAGTGTAGTTTTAATTAAACTAAAATGTTTTTATTTTTTGGATCGTAGAAAAATATACAATCCACGTGCAAATATTTCTTCTTAAATTGGTGGATATTGAACATTTTTCATATGAATTCACCCCCAATTGTCTTGTTAAAAGGGGATTTATTCTTCCTTTTACGTGTAATGCTTGAAAATATATATTTTTTGTGAATTTTTTTATTATATATGATGTGTGGAGTACCTTAAGGAAGAATTATTATTGAAAAATGAATGATTCTCATTCTAAATGGTGTGTATATTAATTATATTTGATTAGTTACATTAATCAAATATTAGCCCAGTTCTAACATCAAAGACATTTTTTGAATGATTTTGATTGATTCATCATTAGATCTTGTTGGTTACAAGAATGAGCAATTTTCATTATTCCCAAAAATCATCATTTGATGATGCATTTAGCTCAGATAAAGATCTAATACATGTGTGGTCCAATGCTCTGTACAAGTTCCTTGGTTACAATTTCTTTCTCTTTTGTTGGCCTTATCATTTTTATATAATTTGAGATTCTTACTCAATAATTATATGGGTTAGCTTCATCAAACAACCATTGGAGTTCCAAAACCCTTCAATCAATTAAATTTGAGTAAAAAGGTAAGTCGATTTATATCCACCTACAATGGAACCCTCTATATTTTTCATCTGATTAATCAAAATATTTTTTGGGATTTTGATGTCTCCAAGCTTCTGCTAGAGTAGGTGTAGGTTACTATTGTGAAGAATCTAGGTGAAAACAATAAATTTTATTTGAACCCAAGTGAATTATTGCAAGATGTGTACGAACTTGAGGAATTTTGATTCCTTTTGCCGGCATGAAGTCAACAATGGGTCTGTGGATCTGAAGAAGGGTAATTATGAATGAAGAGAACATATGAAGAACCATGTTCAGTTGATGATCATTGAGGGTATAGGTTTTCATGTTGGGACATAACAAGAGCCTCTGTCTTCCACCTCTATAGAGGCAGCCAGTCAGCAACATGTGGGTGAAGCAATAAAAATGATTTACACCCGAAATGATGTTTTTCCAAGTGCAATTAATCCAAATGTGGAATTTTTGTTTATAAGGATCAATCATGATCCTGACGGTTCAAGAATATAGGCTTTATCCACGTATGATTGGTAGAGGTATCAAATGCCTCTAGTCAGCTTAACTCAGCCAACACAACCTCCAATATTGATGTCATGAGAACTGGCAGTGGTACAATTATCAAGGAGAGAATGTTGTAAACTACGTCAGTGTGACCCTCCTATAACACTATTTAGGATGTGTTTATCTATAAAAAAATCTGAAATGTTGCAAATTATTACCCAATCATGAGATTCCATGTCACAAGTAGTGTTTTATATATTGGTAAATGGTATGTTATATATATTAAAACATCGATTTTGCTGGTCAACTGATTTGAAGGATTAACTATGGAAGGATTGGATCAAGATAAACTAGACCCAATATTGGATGAGTGTTCTAATGAACGTTGATGCATCCTCAGTGCCATTTCTGGTTATATTATCTCTATTGATTTCTCTGAAGATATTGAAGAAGTTCACCCTGGATGAGGGCTAGAAAATTTGAGGTAGAAGAAGCAGTGGAAAGAAAACAAATATTTACGTAGATTAATTCATCTCAAAAATACAAACCTAAAGGGTAAAATTAATACTCATACCTACATAAACTTCTAGAGACATGGTAGGCCAAAAAGTTGAGGCCTAAAGAGACTAAGCTCGATACTCTTCATAATGTAAATGATCAAAAAGATAGTGTGATGGATCATGGTGGAAACAAATTCAATGAAATTGTAGAATAAAATAATATAAGTGTGATGTGAGGCAAAATTTTAATTAATGAAGCCTCAGTGGTATTTGTTGAGAGAAACACTAATCAAGTTGTTCACTTTAAGGGTTCCACTAATGACCAGCATAGGGATTATTGTGAAGAGGTTCTAAATTGTCCACCCTTGGGATATAACTGTCCACAGAAAAGAAGAAATGATGGAGGAATTGACTTCTAATTAATTCATTGTAAAAGGATGCTTATAAGATGAATGAGAAACTTCTAAATATGGATACTAATATGTAGTAAAAAGTGTGGATCAATAAGAATGACCATATTCTATAAAGTGGTTTTAATAAAAGGAAATTAAAAATGGAGGATTATATAAAAAAGTCAGAAATGATTTAGTGTTGGTTCATTGATCATATCAATGATGGACCTAATAGAGAGGTAAGAAATATTCAATGTAATTTTTTGAAAGATAATATTTTTCAATAGTAGCAAATTAGTCTTTAATGGTACATCCATTTCATATAGATATGATGGTTGGTATTCTGTCATTTCATGGGTTCTCATGTTTCTCTTAAAAGAGCTTGAAAAATAAAAAAACTAATTTTAGTTAGGGTGTGATATAATAATAATGTAATATATAGTTAATCCATAATATATCATAGTTCATAAATGTGATTCAGGGAATAAATCATTTTAATTTCAAAATAAATGAATCAAAAGAGTGGGAAGTCATCCCAAATCCATCAAGAACAAAAAGATCATGTCATAAAGGTGAATAATAATCATATGTACAGAAACCATTTCATATGTCAATGTTAACAATAAATCCATTAAATAAAAATAGATCAAGAATATAAACATTTTTTTATAGTGGATCCAATATATTGACTTGTTTCAAATACCAGATTAAGCACATTGATGTATTTCTCATGGTGGATCAAGCACATAAATATGTATTCCATAATAATATCATGATATTTTAAATGATACTCAATGCACTTGAGGGAAATATAATTCTTGAACCACTATCACATAATTGAATCCATACTTATGGTTTCTACATAATCATAAAAATTTATTATATCATCACATCATAAACTTTGAAAAGGAAAATATTTTCGTAATCATATAGTATCTTCACAATAGAATAAACCATGGAAAATAAATGAGTTTCGTAAAAATATAACCATTATAATCATAGAACATACTAAAAAATAATATGTATTTTATCATCATATTATATCCCCAATAAAACATAATTAACATCAATGGGTGTTGTCATTGATGAAAATTCTATTAAAATAGTCAATGAAATATTTATTGAGGGGAATATAGTTTTCATCCAAAAATAATTTATTAAAATTCTTAAATATTAAGAAATTTTTTTGGAGAAAATATTATTTTAAAATAACCATTGAATTATGTACAAAAATATTTAAATAAACAAGTAGTCATGATGGATAGAGATTCAGTTCTTGTCATATAACTTAAAAGAAAACATTATTTTCAACTTTAAAAAATTTCAAGAAGTAATTTGTTTATAAAATAATATGAAGACACTTTTGATAATATTTCAATAATGAAAAACCATTAGTAAATATGACTATAAACCATAATTTGTTAATAGTTTGAATTTTTTAAAAAACATTTATAGAAAATAAGGAAATGAAATAAAAAAAATTTATGATAGAATAATAAAAATTTTATTTTCTATTGAAAAATTATTTTAATATATTGAGTACCTAAATAGAAAAAAATTAATGGAAAAAACAAGTTATCAAGAAATTTATAGAGTTTAGTATAAGTGAAATGGATTTATTTTAAAAGTATTATGTAATTTCCTCAATGGAAATTCAACAATAAACAATCCAGAATAAAAAATATGATTTAAACAATAATCTCTATCCTAAAATATTATATTTCATCAAAAACATATTATAATAATATATAATAAATATATATTTATTATGAATTTATAATATAACAATAATAATATATATCATACAGTTTATGATTTCATTATGACATATTATCTATTTTTTATTATTTATTTGATATTAAAATCTCTATTCTCAGTGATAAGTGTGTGATTTTTCATGTATATTTCAGTTTAGAAGGTTAAGTCCCTATAAAATGATAATTTTATTATAATATCAAAAACATTAATCATTATATAATTTTCATATATATTAATTATAAATATTTATAATTTCAAACATAGAAGGTATAGAAAAAATGAATTACACCGTTTATGGAGATGGTAGGTCTTACGCAAGTATGAACAATATTTTCATTATTTAAAATATGTAAGGAAAAAATGAAAATATTAATTCAACTTTAATAAATAATTATCATATCATTTATTTCATAAATATTCATCTAATTTAATCCTTTTGAATCCTATTAATATGTAATTGAATAATAAATCAAATCACCTCATGGAGTTGGTATTCAGCATTTACTCACTTGTCACTTTATCATTTTCCAAAAACATTAAAGGTAAGGAGGAATATGTGATATTATAACTCCATAAGTATAATGACTTCATAATTACCAAATCAAAACATAATTCCCATGGTAATACCAGTCCATAATAGATGATAATGGAAAATTAATTTTATCACTACATGGAGACTATATGCTGAAAAAACGGATGAGTGATACTTTTACTTAGCATTTATCATGAAAGATGGTGGATAATGGTTTTTTCAGAATAATAATCAAATATATTTGTATATATGATAATTATGAAATTATTATATGATAAATAAAATTGATTTATAGGGGGTAAAATATAAGGTAAAACATGAAAGTGAGCAGTTAAGGTGATTACCTTTTTTTAGATATCTTAATTGGATCTCTAATTAAGGACCATAGGATGTAATTTTGGAGATACCAAAACCTCTAGAACGTGGATATAGATGTTGACTAGTGAATTTGATGCAGTTTTTTTATCTATAAGGCTAAATGTGGTTTAAATAAATGAAAATTAGCATTTCCATTTATAACGGTGGGAGAGGACACACATAAAATATCCTAAAAGGATAAAATTTAATAAATTCATTCAACATTAAAACAAATCAAACTAGAAAATAATTTAATTAAAAATTTATATGGTCTTAATAACAACATCCAATGAAATTTATACATGATTTTTAATCATTTTAGACCATAAAATTCTTATTAACCCCTTCATTAATCTTTCCAGACCTTAAGAAAAGAAACTACTATTATCCTCATAGTAGGTTGTAAATGTAATAATAAATTGATAAATAATTCATAAAGAATCCCTAGATTATATTTCATTCAATATTACATTTAGTTGGTTAGTTATTTTTTATGAATCTTAAATCCTATAAATAAATGTTATTTTTTATAACATAACCTTACTATCAATATCTAAATGATTCATTTACTACGACATAAATGAAAACATAGTAGAAATAAAAATAGAATATAATTTAATCACACATACTTAAAATACAATACATGTCTAAACAATTTATTGAACACAATAATTAAAATTCAATTTATATCTTTTAATATTTTTAATATAATTTAAATTTTTTATATTATTTTTAAAAAATTTGTGTCATTGTTTTTTAAGAGTTTAAGTAAATTATTTAAACACCATATATTATAAATAAATACCTGTAATATAATATTATAATTATTTATTATTGGAAACATTTAGAAATTCACTTGTCCTCTATTAATCATTATATAGAAATTTTATAGATATTAATGTCATGTGAGTGAAATTTTGTATTTATATGTTGTTTAAATTAATATAAATATTTTAAACTAATGAAATATGAACCCTAATAGACAAATTTTTTATAATTTAACATAAATTTCTAAAATCCAGTAAATTGAACAATTAAATTAATGTGTTGCATAAATTTTAAATCCTTAAACAAATTTTTTCATCACATTTTACATGTTTTCCATTTTTAAGGTACAAAAATATGTTATGGTTATGATTAATGATAAAAACATTATACTCGTTACACTATTTTAGCCTTATATATCCAAATATGAAATCTATTTTTCAGTATTAAGTTTTTTTATGTGGTGTAAATTTATTTTAAAATAATTTTTCAAAATCTGATGAAAACCAATTTTAAAAAAATTACATTTTATGAATAAAACTTGATTTATTCTCTTCCACTACCTATAAAAAAATATTGTATGAAAATTTAAAAATTTAAATTATTATATATAATATATATTTAATTAAAATCTTTCATCAATAATGATTAATTTAAATTATTATGATAAAAATTAATTTTTCATAGGAAACAAATTTTATAGAAAAGTATCACTTTTTGTTTCAAAAGATTTTTATTTTAATTTTAAATTATTTAAGGACTTATGAATTAATTTTATACATATATAAACCATAATTTTTTACATTTCAGTTATTCCTATTGAAACATTCTATTCTATATACAAGGTAATAACTATGACAATACATAATAATTTTTTTAATAAAATATAATGGTTCATTTTTACTCAGTTTTACTTTTATTGAAATATATCAAAGAAAATAAATATACTTTAAATAAATTATATCATAAAATTTAAAGGAAATAAATATTTAATCATTTATATAATTTTGTCATCATTTTTATTACCTTTCACTAAAGTAGATAAAATTTAATTTTAAAATATTTTTAGCTTTTGACTTCTCATTTTATATTTGAATATATTCTAAATTATCAGATAATTATCAGTTGAATAAGAATGTATACATATTTTTTTATTCATATTCTTTTATTTTTTATCAATTTGATTCAGTTCATCGAAAAACATATTGAATTTCCATTCTCCCCATTTAACATTTTTAAAATTAAAATCTCGATTCAATTATTTTCTATTTTCTATTTCTATATTTTTAAATAAGTATTTTTCCCTTTTTTATTTAAGATATTATACCATTTTGTTTCATAAAAAACAATGTAATTTTTTCTATCAAATTCTATATTCATTCCTACATGTTATATGGACAATTCAAGAATTATCACACGTTATTTATATAATTAGTTTTTCTCTTCATATAGTTTTTCAATATCATATTTGTCAGATTTTGAATTATATCATAAACTAGAACCATAATCCATTTAATTTGGAACATTACATACAATAATTTATAAAATAATATAATGTGTTATAAATTTTATAAAAGTTTTATTAGTTAACTAAAAATAGGTATCTATCAAACTGAAGTTATTAGTCACCTTTTAAATTAAAAATCAATTACTTGAATAAGAATCATCGGTGTATGTAAATCCACCAAGAAACCTCGATTGTCTATTTTTTTTAATATTTTCAAGAAATAATTAGTTTTAAAAAATATGTCCTAATATGTCCCTGATATATTTACTCATAAATAGTTATATTTTTTTGAGAATATTATTTTTCACAATGTTTCATTTTATTATTTATTTATTTCCCCTTAATATTTATTAATTACTTATTAAATTCCATATCATTTTTCTATAAGTTATAAAATATTTTAGTTAGGTGATCTATCTATTGATTTTAAAAACCCTATTACTCAGATATAAAAGTGTTAAGAAACATTTATATTATATTTAAATGAAAATATTATCTTATTTTAGGTCTCCTCATCGATTTTTTAATTAAATAACATTATATAATATTGACCAAATATATCCATATAATGTATATCCATTAAATTTATTACTCTAATATATTTACACATTCATAGAATGATATTTCCTTATAGAGACTCAAACAACATTTCATCTAACATTGTTTCATCCAAAGACTCTCTAAGTGAAATCATATAATTGATGATACAAGTAAATATGTGGATCAAAGAGTCCATGGATTCATAATATCCTATTCTAAAGTCATGGTACTAATCCGATATCATTAATTTTTTTTTATTTTACCCTTGGCTATGATATATTATATTAATTGAGGTATTCACCAAATAAAATGATATTTATTACATGTTGAGAATTGGATAAAAAGAGTAAATTACATAAAAAAGTATAATATATTCATTATATTATAATTCACAACATAATTGTACACTCCATTACCTATATAGTATTTGGATCAACATGAAATAACATATATGGTTTTTGATTTATCACCCATTGATCAATACCAATATGATTTAGGTATTCTTATATCTTATCTCTCTAGTAACAATATTTATTCCCATCAAATTAGAGTAATTTTTGTGGTGTCCAACAGTCATTGTAAATCATATGTTACATAAAAATAGAAATTAGGTTCCCTATACTTTTTGGTCTATTATACATTTATCAAAAAAAATAATAAAAAATTGAAAACTAATAATATAATAATAATATTTCTCACTGATAACAATTTCTTGACATCAAATAACAACAAGAGAGGGCAAATATACTTTAAGTGTTTTAATATTATACTAATTTTTTCTCTTTGTGTGTTTTTAAATCATTCTAGTTGGGGGATGAGTATACCTTGTAGAAAATTTAGATTATTAATAAGGAATTGTTCATTATTTGAGTATCATAAAATAAAAATTCAAATATATTATATAAATAAATAAAATGTTATGATATTTAGTACATATATAAAACAATAAATAATATATTATTATAGTAGTTTTGATCGAATGATCATTCATACAGTCTTAAATAATTCATTGTTATGTGAGAGGAAAGATTATACCTATAAAACCCACTATTTTTTAATTGTGATAGTATTTTACATATAACTACCTTTTTAACGTGAATGAACAACCCATATTATACCACCCTTTATATTGTCCAGTAAAAACAAAGAATAAAACATGATTTTTTTCAATAGTCATAATCCAATAAATTATTATAATTTATGGTATTACAACTAGAATAATATTTCTTTTGGAGTGGTGAAACCCTAAAATGGAATATAATAATAAAATGTAAGGGAAGAAGAATGAAAATGGAAAACAATAAAAACATAAGAATAGATAAATGTTAAGGATGATGCAATATGATGCAGATTCGATCATTTAAGTAAGAAATAATCAATTACTGAAGATATATTATGATCACCGTAATAATCAGAGTTATCATTTCAATGATTTTCCCCATTAATATGTAGAATGAAAAACTAACATCTTCTATGAGTTCCCTTAATTTAATTTTATAAAAAACACTTTAATAACCCATTAAATTTTTTATAAAAATCATGATCGTCATGATCACATGGTTTTCTTGAAAACCAATAACAAGTTGTCATCTTTGTAGATAGTATAACCATAGAATAATATCATTATTTATATATTGAAATATAATAGTGTAGTGAAAATTTTAATCTTGCATAATTAATTTTTATAAATTACATGACATAACATTGTTTGAATATACATGTATTTTTAAAACTCATAAGAGAAATAAAATGAATCCTTTAAATGTAAAATAATTTTGAAAATTAAAAATCAAAGAAAACCTAGCAAAAAATGTTCTTAAAATGATAAATTTAGTTCATTGTAAGGGATATTATTCTATTTTCATAAAAAAAATATTTTTTTGAATGATATTCAGTTTTGAAGAGAACGAATGTTTCAATCATTATGAGAAATATAAAATCATTAAATATTCATAAAATTCATTCGAACATAAACATGACATTTATTTTTTTCAAGCACCAATGATGTAAAAAAATTAATTGTCGGTCTATAAAAATAAGAAATATATATTCATAAGAATTAAATTAAATGTGTAAACATTATTTTGTATATCAGAAGGATCAATTGATCTATAAGGTAATATTCAAAATCTAATGAAAGCATTAACAAAAAATCTATATAATCATTAATTGAAACCTTTCTAAAATTTTATAGAACAACATTAATATAAGAAAACATTTTCATATGAAATTATGTAATTGATTCATATTAATTTTAAATATTAGTTTTTTATATTAAAAAAATAAGATCATATGACATTAGTAACATCAATTATATGAATTTCAATTCATTGTTAGGATGAATTTAAAAAAAATAGTTCATATGATTTTAAAAACATAGTACATATGATAATAAAATAATAATTTATATGATCATTAAGGTTCATATGAATTTAATAAAATTTTATGGTATTAATGAAAATCTATGAATTAAAGAAATTCATATATCTGTAGAAAATTAAGAATTTAAAAAAATTACAAATTAAAATAATTTCATATGACTTTCTATAAAATGTATTAATTTATTCATTTGTTAAAAAGTCCATATTTCAACACTAAAAAAATGTTCAAATATTTATGAGAAATTAAAATTATATATATATAAATTAATAAAACTATTAATGTGATGTATTTCCAAACAATGTGAGGTATTTAAAATAGTCAAAACAACTAAAAAACAAAAAACTCAACAATAAAAATATATCAATCATTCCAACATTGTAATATTACTAAAAATTAATATATATAAGAAAGGATGGAATATTTTATGGAATGAAATTAGTATATCATAAGGTATGGTAATATCATACTACACTAATTCCTTGTCTAATACTATTGTAGAACATGTATATATAATAAGGATATAATTTTATGATTAATATTTTAATGAATAACTTTATTATTTATAATTTATTATGTAAAATGTATTATATGTGATAAGATTTGGTTTCTCTTCCATATTTTCTAACCATAGTCTTTAATATTTTATATGAGGAAATATTGGCCAAGAGTTACTAGTTTTTATACCCATGTGTTACCTGAATGTTACATAATGATTTTGTATATTCATAAAATAGTTTGGTACTGTCATTGAATCTTATATAAATATGTTAATGCTAAGGAAAATGGTGTATTTGGTTTTTATGTATCCACCTAATTCAATTATTACCATATCCTAAGTCAATGATCTTGAGAGGTACTTGCATATCATATTGAGAAGAAAAATCAAACCAAATTGTTTGATGATTCAACTGATCCCATTGATACACCATAATGTAAAGATTGATTTGTTTTTTCATATGTTAATTTATTACACGTTTAGTTTGAGATAGAAGGGTAACACATCATTAGTGTATGTTACAAAGACATGCTCTTCATTTTTGTAAAAACAATGTTTATATTTCAGGGGATATAGATCCATTTTAAGGAAATTATAACGTCTTTTAAATAACAAAAAATAATTCATCATTCTTATGAATTCCATAACATTTTAAATCATGAAGCACTATTATTAACATATTTTTTATCCAAGATAAATGTTATTTAAGAAATTATGCTTCCAAATCATATTTAAAAAGGTTTATTTCACGACACTAAAAAACATTTTTAGCCGATATTTTTATTATCCTTTTTTAACCATGAAATATCACAATTGTTGACATTGTTATCAATTTTTTAAATAAAATCTTTTGATTTAAAAAACATATACTCATTAAAAACATTGTTTTTATTTTAAAAACCGATTTCACAACATTTTAAATTTGATTTAAAAACCATATTCCTTAGTTTTCTCAAAACAATAGAATCCTAAAAATCACCAAACACACTAGGTGTTTTAAAAAAAATCCCCATAAGACAATTCTAATCATTTCATTTAGTAAAAATACATCTTCTGAAGAAGCTTATTTCCTAAAAATAATATAACCCAAACTTGTATTCTATTGAATAAAACTATTCATATTCACCAAGAAAATCACATAAATATTTCCCCTCCTCTAATATATATTAATTATCTTTCCATTGACAATTTATTCAAAAAAAATTAAAATATATTATTCAGGGCCTTTTATTAAAAAAATAATTCCAGAACAATCACCATATAAAATCTCACTAACCTGTACATTCACAATTATGAACACAATACACCCCCATAATTCATGAATATATATATATATATTCTCCTCTTTCAGGATTATGAATAATTTATGCTCTTTCATTTACCATGCCTAATGTTTTCAATCAAAAATTTTCATCCTACCTATAATGACTAATCCAAATGGATAATATCTTAGAGAAAGTTAACTTTTAGTCAATATCATGATAATCAAGAACACATAAAAAATACCACATATATATTAAAAACTATATTAATATATTTCTAAATCAATTACAAAAATCAAAAGATAAGATTTTAAATTTTCATGTTTCTAAAGTTGAACCAATCTAATGACCCATTTTGGGGTTTCCAAAAAAACATATAGAATCCATCCCCATTCAGTAAGGGATGTTGACCTATCATGACCCGACCCATTGATTACCTCCTAACCAATAGAATACTATTCTATAATAATGCCAAGCCAGTATCCACAATTTAGGGGGATGGATAGAAGTGAAAATAAATATCAGAGAACATTTGCTAATGTACCATTACACACACCCAAAAACATATGCATGCCAAATATTAAAGGAATAATAACAATACATAACAACTTCTTGAGTGATATCCATGCATTTAATAATATATGTGGAAGAAAAAATAGTGTGACAATGTAAAAAAAATGCAGTGTATTAAAATACAAATGCAACCAAAAAATATATATTAACCTAACAACAATTGGAAAATTAATACTAAGAGATCCTAGGTTTAGATATCCAAACCCCAACCCCTGACATAGTCAGTTTCACCAAGGTAACCTTATTCTCATTTAAAATCATTTCTTACCAAAGCATCATATATATAATACATGACATATAAGGGAAAATAGATGAAGGGGTGTGTATATGCATAGAAAAAATAAAGAAGGAAATGAAACTCCATGACAATGTTATATTTTATCATCAAATATTCACAATAGGATAGGGAAAATGGGATATCCATCCCATAGCCCATCCTATGATGATTATTCTAATAGAATATCTAAATAGATTCCTCAATGATACCCATAAACTCATGTGTCTAATTGAAGAAAACATGATGAGGATCGACACCTCACCATTACTCCATATCTTGATGGGGAAGAATATCTATATAGAGGAACAATTCACTGATACGGTATGAGGGTTTCACTCAGTTGGTGGAGGAACCATGACCTATTTTGAGAGGATGGTTCAAATCAATTGTTAGAGAATCCATTACCTGATATAGAAAAAGGGTCTCACTAAATAGTTATAGGAACTATAACAAATTAATATAAGAGTATTCCCCTAAAAAGGTAATGGAAGAATACATTAATAAAAAGAGAGGTTTTAACTTGATAGGTATAATACCCATTCCCAGGTATGACAGGAGGGTTCCACTAAATTGGTTGAGGTCCCATACCCAAATATGATAACTGGGATCCCCTAAGTTGGTAAAGGACCAATGCTCTGATACATTTAGAGAGTTAAAATAAATAGGTAAATAAACCATTCCAGGATACAATAAGATTTTTACACTCTATAGGTAGAGGAACCATGAACTGATATGATACTAGGGTTCCACTCAAACTTTTATTGGAAGTACAGGGTATTCCATCCCCCAAACTCTCATTGATGATCTTGTCAAATCACTACTGCCATCGATCACTTCCTAATAAAGCATCATGCATGTAAAATTTCACACCACATTTATGTTTCAACTAGAAAGGACACCATCACAATCTATGAAGAAAAACACCCAGGATAGGATACTCATGATTCAATATATTCTTCCAACTGAAGGAAATATGGGAGGCTAATGAGTTTCAATAATATAAAATGTATAAATAGATCCTCGTAGAATGAATTTCCCTCTCTTCTACATTACCATGTCATCTATATCACAAAAATATTCTTCCATATATAACTATATGACATGAAAGGTTACTACATGGTGTTACTATGCCACATGGTGGTCTTCCCTTGCTATCTTGGCTATGCTCGTTTACACTAGCCCTGGGAATTACACAAGCTATGCACCACCATAGATGGCATTCAGGGCCACATAGCCCCTATTTATATACCCTCTTTACAAACTAAACTGGAATGGTGGGTGTCACATGGCATGTGGTTCCCCCACATGGAATGTGATATTTAACTAAAAGTGATACACTAACCTCTATAGAAATCTGGACTACATGTCCTCTATTCATCACAATATATTCCATTTATATTTTTATTTTCTAGAATGTAAATAAGGATTCATGAATATTTAGGATCGTTTATCTATACTTTGTATAATTCTTGTTTACTACTAAAAATTGAAGTTATCCACCTCCGAACATCAATTCCATCTCTCTGGTGTCCAGAAATTGGATTTCAGATCCTCTCCAAGAAGCCACTATACACCTCATGCCCCTCCCATGTCACTAACTCCACCTATTTAGATATTGGATCACTGAACTCATCACCAATAATTCTAATACTGAGTTAATCATCATCTATAATCAAATAAATTCATTTTTTTCACATCCTCTATGAATCAAGGGGCCTGATTACTCTCAGACACACTCATAAATAGTTGAATCTTGTCCCTATGTTCCTACGATGGAGAACACGACGATCAATTGTGGGTAAGATTAATTAAAAAGGTGCTAAACTCATTGACCAACCATATTTGGAAAACTATCATAGAATTAGGGATTAGAAGACATGTTATCATTTTATAATAAAGATTAAATTGAATAAAAAATATAATTTGATAGAGGGTATCATGAAAAATATTACATTAAATACAGATCAACGATTGAAAATTTTTATTGACATCAACCATTTAATAAATGATGGAAAATAGAATTGATGATTCCAGCCTCAATTTAGAAAATTCATTGGTAAAGAACGTAGTTCATAATGATAGTGGTGACCTATAGAGTTCATTACTCATATATTAACCTTAATATGGTCATCATTTGTTTTCCAATCTCAATTCTCAAATAAATGTTGGTGGAATCACCCTCCCAATTATCACAAGGTTTTATGGATAACCCTGGAGACTCTCCATTACCACATATTTGTATAGTAAAATTGACTATAGGTATTAAATGAAATAATTAATTAATTAATTTCACTTAATGCACCTTTCAACAGTTGCTTTATAAAACCTTCTCATAGAAACAAATCTTAGGTCCCAGATATGGTAATCACTTCATTAAAAATTCAACCATGGTCTCATTTTTGTGAGACTTTGTTCTGTAGGAATTCCATTATTTCTGAAAAAATACAATTGTGTGTTATATAATATTGTTAATATTTATATAAAATTAATTTCATACTCACTAGGGCTCAAAATCACGATCCGTCTAAACTGAAGTCTCAAAAATTAATACTTAATATATTTCAAGGACATACATGAAAAAGATTTTAAATTAATATCAGGTTTATGATTTTCATCCTAAAATTGAAAAAACTATGAAAAAGTTGGAGATAATGTGAAACCATCTTAAACTCCTACTCCCAAGAGCTCTCATGCATGCTCACATGATGACAGAACACATGGACCAATTAAATGGTATGTATATACAAGATCCTCTACTGGCCATCCACGATCTCTACAATGTAATCCATAAATGTTGATCCATCCCCGATGTAATGATTATGCATTTTAATAATGTGTGTAAGAAGATGCATGTATCTTCAAAATTATGACACATGGGAGATGTCATGCACCAACTAAAAAAATGGGGATAAAGTTAGGTTGTAAAACATCTCAAAAATCCTCCAAAACATCGTGAACAGATCAATTATTCTTTGGGACAACATGCCTCCCTAGTAGAATATCAACAATACTCATCATGGGGAGGCTCTTACGAAAACATGGTCTCCAGGTATTAAATCCAACATCCCAGAACACCAATCAGAATAAGATTTTTCTTAATCATGTATCTCCAAATCTACTCATGAATCATATGGACCATCTCAATTATCACCTAAACCATCTCTAGCTCAAAAATAGATACCTAAAAAAACAAAATTCATCAAATGGTAGACCTATTAGTTCTCTATTATAGGTAATGAAATGGTTCCCTGACAATGATTTAGTGATAACTATTATATTAACTACTCTACAACAATGTTAAGTGATCCAATAATATCCAGAAAAGAACAAACATACAATACCATAACATATCTCACATTAATTGGATATTATTATTGATCTTCCCATATATATATATATATATATATATATTGTGTGTGTGTGTTGGTGTGGGTGAATTTTTTTCTATTCCTCAACTATGTCTTGAAAGCCCCAAGTTAGCATCTCAACAACAGTGATGTTAACCTCAAATCACAGTTGCAAAAATCATCAAGGTCATCCCCTGAAGTTCTCTGATATCCTTCATGTACATAATCCCAAACCTCTCTAACAATCTCTTATCTCTGATAATATGGAAGTGTTCCAATGTGGTAAGTCGATCAATGATAAACCATATTGTATTATAGATTCCTTATATACAAGGATTAACTATCATAATTTATATATATATTCCATCAGATTCCATTCTGTGATGTTAGTAGGCTACAAAAAACCAGTAGGAACCTTGTGCACAACAATCACCTACTGAAATGTGACAAAACAATAGATTAAAATGTCTATAATCAATCTCATTATAGACCACCAGTACATCCATCAAAGGTCCCTATAAATCATTTGTACCCCGAAATGTGCCTCCATAGGAGACAGGTGAAACTCCCTCATTTCCATATCCTGCATAGGGTACAAAACCACTACATATTCCTAGAAAAAGGATGATGTGATTACCTCTAGTGGATAATACATCGTGTAAATCATCATTGGATATCTACTCACATATGACCTTATAGTATATGTCTACCAATTGAGCCTCCCACACATACTAGATAATCAATGGATTCAGCATGACTAATTGAATAAATGTTTCAAACTCCCCACCTCCCTAGTTGAGATATAGCATAGTCAACTGCTAAGACTCCTCCTCTACAAGATTATAATGATACTTTATGCTAAGTTCATATACTACCACATTTACCTTTCCTTGATTATATAATATATCAATGTAACAGTCCTACATAAACTCCAAATTTATCCTCTATCTATAATTCATTTATCTATACATAAATATATTTATAAGACATTGATGACATTAATAAAAAATAAAGAACCCTTGTAAAATATAGTTCCTCCATATCCATAGTGTGGGACTACCACAAAAAACACTACTTCATGATTCACGTATTTTTACTCATGGGATACCAACATCATTAATCCGTATGTGATAACTTTCATCCACTACATTAACAGAAATACATTCCCATCTCCATAGGAAATGCAATACACTATATACCCTACACCCTACATTATTAGACTACAAATATAAGCACTAGTACACCTCATCTTCAACTCCTCAAAGGATTTATATCACTACTTAGTCTATATTAATGGATACCCATTGTGCATTATGATAGTAAATGGGATGTAATGCTTGATATTACCTTCACTAACCTCCAATATTAAAATTTCGATCCATGATATCATTATACAAATTTCATTATATTAGGGGGGTCCTAATAAAGTAATGCATCAATTATGATGGGGTCCTCGGATAATACATTCTAAAAAATGTCATACCCTAGAAAGTGAACTTCATAAATATAGAACTAGAACATCAACATATTTCAATAATGATGCATATTTATGTGTACATTTAGAACCATATTAAAGTGATTTAGATGTTTCTCCTCTAACAAATAGTATATGTGTATGTATTCAATGAAGAAGAAAACAAATTAGTATAAGTATGGATGGAAAATATAATTCGTCTGATCCATAAAAAATGAGGGGGTGTTTGTGATGATAAAAGGCATTACCAAATACTCATAGTTACTATATAAGTATCTAAATTCCATATTTTGAATAATAGAAAGGAAAAATCTCAACTTCTTATAGATGAATACTAGAATGATCTTTGAGAACTATCTCACACATCAAAGATGATCAAAGAGGTCCTCATTCCTTATAAAGGGTTACTTATTCCTTAATAAGTCCTGGTTCATGTAAGGATAATGAAAAAAATACCGATTCTCTAATCCTCATTTTTTTATAAAAAAACTAGAGCTTACTTGGGGGATACATTTTGTCTGATAAAAACCTTCTCTTGAAGGTCCTAATAGATCCCCATCAACTCCCAAGGATTGGTAAGTGTTTTACGAAAAGATTTAGAAAATACAGGGTCATTCCTTGGGTGAATATTGAGAAACAAATCATTCTTTTTCGACTAAGGGATTCCAAAAACATCATTTGAAATGAAATCAATATAATACTCCATGACTGATAGATTCCAAATTCTTGAAGATACTTCTAATTCATGGGATAAACATTTCAACTAATAGGTTCTAGGCGCCATCTTTATTCTTGAAGGAACCACTCACTTTGG
Source organism: Viscum album (assembly GCA_963277665.1). Taxonomy (NCBI): domain Eukaryota; kingdom Viridiplantae; phylum Streptophyta; class Magnoliopsida; order Santalales; family Viscaceae; genus Viscum; species Viscum album. Next base: position 280,244,520 of record OY728151.1, on the reverse strand, counting down.
CCGGATATCTCAATTTCAACAAATAAGAATCTCATCCCATTAGTCTGAAGGTATCATTTTCATCTCTAGTGATAGTAAATCAAATCCCAAACCCCTGAAAATCAGTCTATACCCATGATGAATCCATAAGGTCTCATCATAACAACTTTTTCCCATGATAAACTATTTCTTTTAATAGATAGATCACACTACATGAAGAAAATTATATCGAATAAGTGTTTCCTATAAGAACACCAAAGAAATTATGTTGGGATAATGTATGAACCTGAAAGAAAATCTCTCACACTAGGACTATGGAGACGGAGTGAATGGAACATGTGACTACTAGTACTGAATAAATTTTGTAGTAAACAGTTATTGTACCTCTAATAATCTTTATATATGTCAGTTAATAAGCCTCCATAGCCTATAAATTTCATATCTAAGACTGTCAGCTCCCTGAGTGTGGTGAGTGCATCCTATTTGTGGTGGTAGAAGTTGCTCATGTCATCATCCACCATTATAATCTCTTACTATATAAGTCCCAAATTCTTCTCTTAAAGCACTATCTCTCAAGGGGACACCCTATCCATGTCTGAGTAAACAATGATCATGGAGTTTTCTCTTCCCTGGTGGTCTATCTTATATCTGGCTTCCCTACTTAGTGCATCGAGTCTGGAAATCACATTCATAGAATCGGCACACTTTGGGATTCTCTGATCCTACATGCATTCTTGGATCCACATAACCACATTCTTGATTCCAATCATGATATGATTTCATATACCAAGACCCTACCATCATGTGCCTTCTCGATACTGCTGAAAACTCAACCCCCTAGTTCCCACTACCATCTCCAACTACATTTCATCTATAGGATTGTAATACCTATATAATTAGTTCCATCTCTAACACTCTAGCATATGTGGGAATGTATAGGGAAAGCACAGTAAAATTATTGACTCTATGGATACACATCTCAATATTTTATTCCCATAAGTGACAATCCTAATATATATTGAGGGAGTTCATTATATTATAATTAATTCTCATAAAATAGTGTAAAACAATCATTCCCTCTTTACTCAACTCAAAAATAATTGTATATGTCCTTCAGTCAAGAATGTGTGGTAGTACTCCTATTCAAATAGCTATTGGAAGTCAGATCATGAGAGTGCGAACACATAACATGTCTATGTGAATAGACTACACAATAATTCAGCTACTACATGGAAAATAATAGAATTCAATGAAAAAATATGATCATTCATGTTCTATATAAACCTATAATCGAATACCACTAACTGAATCCAATCAGTCGATTTTTAGGGATCTGGCTCACCATGTAACATCAATATCCTATCGTAGCAGAACTCACATAGTGAACTAAACCTTCACTTATCCTTAACATGCTCTACTTTTATAATATTATACTATATGGGTAGGGGTGCTAATATACGACCCACTAGTGGTAAAAAAACATGATATATGGACCATGGATAGAGCCTGCATCACCCATCAAATCATCATCAGGATCATAATTCCTTTACTTGGATGGTTGTCTTTATAGAGGAATCCTGAAAATTTAATCAATATGTATCACAGTCAGATGATCATATATATATATATGTGTGTGTGTGTGTGTATCTAACTATATAAGGATAATCATGGGACTCAATATTATATAAATCATACACCAATATCTCTTGAATCCAATGTCTAAGTACATTCAGTGAATAATAAGATACTTATAGTCTGAGTGAATAGATATGTCATCCACCACACTAACACTAGTGTCCCCTAAATGAAAACCATACTCAAAACTATTCCAAAATATTTCCATATGTTCCATACCAAATATCATAAAGGGAAAATACAATCACCATCCCATGGTCGAACTACAAATGATACAAATCTATCACGACTCACCCCGCCAATGCCCTCTCTGTTAGTGGAATAATGATCCACAACCACCCAATCCCACCTCCAAGGGCTAGGGTATACTGAAATGTGTGAGAAAGAATAACTAAATAATAACTATAATAATAATAATAAAAATTGGGGGGCCTTTGTTTAATGAGCCTTTACACACACACCCAACCATCTACAGACATAATTAAAGATTAAGAAGAATAATAATAGAATGAAACATCTACAATGATAAACATGATTTTAATAAAATAAAGGAAATAATATAGTCTTTGATAGTGTAATATTAAATGTAAATGCAATGATATACACCATACTATAAAGGACTCCCCAACTAGTCAAATAATCGAAAAAGATTATTTGTGGGAGCGCAACAATATATCTCTAAGCCCTGACCACTATATGAGGTCAAATTCATAAGGATATATGTATGCTCTTATGGAATCAATACTAACTTTTACATCAGTTTTATATAACATGAAATGTGTATGAAAATACCACACATGGGTTCATATATACATACTAAACCGAATGTGAAAATAACTGGAGGGGTAGAAATATATTATATGATTGAAGTTGGCATCTCGATCCAAATAAAAAATGAAACAAAACACTATAACATTGATATATATATGATCATAAAAGGAACCCAGAAGGTGATATAAAAGGTGGTATCCATATCATATGCATGAACTTGATGAAAATTATCCCATTAGTTCCAAAGTATTCTATCAATGATGCCAAAAATATCATGTGTTTGACTGAAATAAGCAAACATAGGTTATTTACTGCACCACTACTCCAAAACCCGATTGAAAAAAGTATCCATGAATAGTAACCATTACTTAATATGACTTGAGGGTTCCACTCAGTATGAAGAAGAAATGTTCCCTATTATGAATGTGGGTTCCACTCAACAAGTAGAGGTCTCATGTAATGATATGACAAGAGAGTTCCCAAAATTATGTTGAAAACCCATGACATGTGATTATAGAAGGGTTCCACTCAGTTCTTAGGGTACCCATGAACTAAAATCATAATAGGTATATACTCAATTGGTAGATTACAGATTCCCCGGTATGATAATAGGATTCTACTCAATCGGTAGATGAAACATGCCTTAATACGATAGGATGGATTAATTAAATTGATAGAGGAACCATGCCATATTACAAAATGAGGTTTCCACTCCATAGGTAGACAAACCTTTCCCTACTAGATGAGGGGGTAAAAAATAGTAGCTATATGAATCATTCTTTAAATACAGGATTGTACTACACAAACAATTTTGAGATGTATCAAGGAATTCCAATCCATAAATCACTACAATGACCCGTTATGATAATTTTCATCATCCAATACTTCTTAAATAAGTGAAATGATTAGAGTATCTATAATTGTATAGAAAAATCCAATAAAAAATATTGAATCAAATTATACATGTAAATACAATCAGGATAGTCCACTTGTGGGGAAAACATTGAGTCAAAATGAAAGAGGTACAAGATATTGAAAATTTTTATTCGTGTAAGGGGGTCCACACGATGTGTTGCCCCACTGCATTTCAAGTATATTTAATTGAATTAAAACATATTTATTCTAATTTAATACTACATGATTTCTACGGTAACTACAGGGTTTTAATCGACCACCTGGGGGTCTACCCATGTGATAATCGTTAAGATCTTGTACACTGGTGAAGTGGGAGTACACGACATATGCCCTATTGTACACAACATGTTGGTTAACCTGGGATCCAAGGTGTGGAACTTATATAAATTATAACCCTAAAATATGGGTTTTAGATGGTGTGTGTTCTCCTGTATGTTGTGTGATATTTATCTGAACATGAGACCCTAGCCTCCAAAAATTCCAAGTTATGCGGAGTCTGTTCGTCAAGCTACACAAAATTCATATCATGATATTCTAGACACCAAAAATGATTCATCAATCTTTCTATTCAGGAATATGCAGGTCATGTAACACATGATTAATTATTGAAATTGAATTCATTAAAAAACTTTCATCGATTTTAGGCCTCCAACGGCCATAAAATGAAGTTTAGATCCTCTGCTTGAAGCTACTGCATGCCTCATGCGCCTCGAAGGTCTATGACTTCTCTACATAGGGTCTTAGATCCATGATAAAATAAATAATACATATATTTGAATCCATTTTACCCTAAAAACACAATATTTTAGTTTTTCCAACATCAATCCTAAATTTGGAGGATTGTCTACACTCAAACCAACTCGAAAATAGTCGAATCATTACCCCATGGATCAACAATGAAGAACTCAAAGAACTGGTGGGGAAAACAGATTAAAAAAAGTGATAACATAATTTTCAATATGTTAATGTATCAAATAATATAATAAAGTATTTTAGGTGGTGAATTAAGAGAATAATGAAGAATAAATTGAAAATACAAATTAATTAGATATGAGTGATCATGAAAAGGATTAATTGAATCCTTGATGAAAGGAGAAAAAATTTGATCATGATAATTATTTTAATAGATGGAAGAAACTATAATTGAAGTGTCCTACCATGATTTGGATGGATTATTGGAGAAAATTTTTTTTTCTAAAAATTGATTGGGAAAATTTTTATTTTATTCATCAATTTAACTTGGTCTAGTATTTGTTCATTGTCTGATCTCGATTTACAAATAAAGGTTGGAGGAATCATCATCTTAATGATCCCATGGTTATGCAGCTAACCATGTCGATTTTAATAAACAAAATCCTTATATATGGAAATATAATAAATATATTAAATGAATTAAATGAATTAATTAAATAATTAATTCACTTAATGTACCAACAAACTACTGTCTCATCTAAACGTCCAGTAATGACACATGTTAGGTCACTACATAAGAAGACCCCATGTTAAGGATTTATAAAACCTCTCAGAATATTTATCCAAGGAATAATTCATGATATATTCCAATATTACTAGATGTCTATGTGCGTAAGAAAAAAAATATTTTAAATATTTCTATAATATTAATTATGGGCTCATTGTGGCTCAAAATTGCACGTCGTCTCAGCAACTCAATCTGAATATATTTCATAATATTTTCCAGTGGCATATAAGAAAAAAATAGATTCTACATGTTACTATTAGGGGAACCTAATACAAATTTGTTGGGAATTTACCTTCAATTATTATGTAAAATTTTCATGTTTGAATTTTTGAAAAAATTTACATTACTCTTATGTACCTTAGAAGTTCCAACCTATAAAATATATATAAAAATAACTAAAATTCATTCTAAATATAAAATTATAAAAATTAAATAAAATATACATGATACATACATCAATATAGTAAAATAATCAAAAAAATAAATATAAAAAATCTGTAAATAAATAAATAGTTTCCCTTCATGTTTGATATAAATATTTTTAAAAATATATATGGTAGAACACTATACCATATTGCTAAATAGAATGAATAAATTATTAGTTTTAATTTTAATAATTGTATTTCTTAATTATGTATTTTATATTAGTCAATATTGGTTTTATATTAATTTTTAAATGAAATGTATATATTTTAGTTTATATAAAAATATATGATAATAAAAATGAACAAATAATACGTTATTTAGAAAAGAAGATGAAATAATATATAGTTTAAATTGAATTCAACCACAATTATGCATAATAGTATCCATCCACCATGATGTAGAAGGAAAATCTGTGTCATTTGTTTCTTGGGTTTAAAAGGAGTTCAGAGTACCAACATTGTGTTCAAATAGCATGTGAGAATAGATACTAGCATGTCATACCCTAATTAAAGAAAGGGTCATGTGCCCAATGTGTGGGGAAGATCCATGATGATTACAATAAAGTCCTTGGATCACTTGAGAAGATAATGATTCCTTGGAATAATTTGTAGTCTATTTTGGGGGTCCAGAAAAACAGATGTAGTATTTAATTAAATTGAAACACATGTGATATAGCATAATATTCCCGTTTTGGACTCTCTTATCTATAGATTATATTTTCCATGATGTTATGGGTTTTCTTTTTTCATAAAATCCACCATTTCTACTAGGGAATCATGATCATGATTCAATAGTTCAACTTTGTTTTTGGGTGTTCATTAAGATTCCATGGATTATTAAATGCAATATTTATACCTGCTCATTACGCATTTGTGAATTCTAAGGGAGACCTGTATAAAAATGATACAATTACATGGAGAGAAGGGATGATTGGATACCTGAATCCAATGAGGGGACATAAATGAATCCTTTATAGAGCATATTTTATGAAAAAAAAACACATCCAAAATGGGGCTCATATTTCAAAGGACATAGACTCTATACATTGGAAGAGTTTGCATCACAAGCCTAATGAGGAAGTGATGACACTTGGGATGAGATTTATTCACACAATAGTGGATGTGGTTTGTGGTTTTGAGAAATTAAATAGATTTTAATCAATGTTATCGATATGTTTTGGGATACTATAGAGAATATTCCATTGTGTGAGGTTTTTCATCATGTAGTGAGCATCAAAATAGTGGAGATGAATATTTTTATATGGATTAAATTAAAAACATTGCACTGTGATTTCTAGGGGATGTTTCAAAATCATACAAATGGATGAACATAGAGATTGACCTAGAGTAACTCATAAATGTGTAAAAAAGATATTATACTATGAAGGTTTTATCTATAATGTATAATGTTTGATCCCCACTAACAATTTGTAAATACTATTGAATATATGACCTAGGTAGTTTAATGTAATGTTACATGTGGATTTTATCATGTATCTAGAAGGATTTAGAGGCGAGAAAAAAATTAATTGTTTTAGAATATATATGAAACATGGTGGGAGATATATTAGTGTATTTTTTTTATAGCTCTCATCTATTGTGAAAATTGTAATGAAACATTGATATTTATTTTGATAGTTCATAGTGGATTATTAGTAGAGGTGATATTGAATTATGGAAGGAAACATGGGATGGGCATACTCTATTTTCTTTGGATTTAATGTTTCATACATGATTTTAGTATGTCTAGTTCCTACCCCTCACTCATTTACATGGTTTAGAATGATGGGTATAATCTCTTGTATTTCAGAATTCATCTGAAAAAAGATCCAAATTTTTTATTTCCTTGACTCTTCATTATGATATTTTAGAGTCTCAAATTTCAACAAAATGGTCTGCATTTTATAGGATATTGTTACATTGGATAGAAATATTTTTTACAAGGATATATTTTATAAATTAAATTTTATCATATGGAGTACCCAAAATTAATCTATCCCCACTAATATGAATATCCAAATAAGCGACATATGAATATCCTACAAATATATGTTATATGAGAATTCAATTGTAAAATCGATGTTTCATTGGTTTAAAAAATACTAAATGGTGAGAAACATTCAAATATCACATGGGGTTATCTCATAAACCAATTCATGACATGGATTTATGTATAGTTTTCTATAGACATGGTTTGATTTTTATACAGGTTCATATTTGGACTATATGGGGAAGTTTCTTATTTACATTATATAATTCTAAGTTATTGAAGAGACACATAAAATTTCTTGATATAGAAATCTAAATCATAATGTTGATTTATAAAAATAAAAATTTATATACCTCATTGAATCATGTTGGGTTTTTCAAAAATAGTCTACTAATCCTCAAATTCAGCAGAACCAGATTCATCGAATCCATTCAAATGAGGATCATAGGGAGAACTCTAGATATTGGGTGTGTTAGAAGGAAATAAATATGGGTATAAATATTAATAATTATGGTTCTATATATAATGTATCTTCCATTGTAGAGGGTTCATCCAAAAATTTCATGGAAAGAATATTTAGGCCTATATTTTATTCTTTAAAGAGGGATGTTCTATTCATATTCCTGTTTTGGTCACAACCAAATTTTTAGATGGTTTTTATGAGGATGGTGAGAATGTGAAAATCAGTTGAGAAAAAATGTCAGATGTAAAAAATATATACTAAGAAGGTTTTTTCTACCCTCTTGTTCCCTGATAAACTGAGACAAGGTACAAATAAAAGAACAAAACTAAAGTTCTCTCTATAGGTAACCCATATTTTTATGATTTCATATGAAATTTTTAAGAAAATATTTTAGAAATTTCATTTATGAATTTTTTTATGTTTACATTAATTTTTGAGTCTAAATGGAATAGACCATATAATTTTATTTTATTTCGTTTTGGGTTTTTAGGTATATAGTGAAGTAGTGAAAAAACTAATATGAGAAACTGGAAGGGGGATATACATCATTAAAAATGGGATAATTTTTGTAATTTATTTATTTATTTTACTTCACTATATATTTATTTATTTGGATTTTTTGTTTTAATTTATTTTTCATTACTTTATTATATTATAGTTTTTTATTTCTTATATGATGAAAATATTCATACGAATCCCATAATTCCATGTTTTAGATGTTATTTTTAATATGATATAATATGTAAAATGTATGATGAATGAATGGAGACAAGTATTATGGTACTAATTTAATAGTTTATGATTTAGGTTGATTAGTTGATTTATGTAGATGAAATTCATTAAACATGCTTCATGCTTCTTTTTTTTGATTTCATTTTGATTAAATTATTATTATTAATCATTTCATTATTTATTTTCAGTTATCATATGCTACTCATTTATTAGAGGGTTGAAATTGAATTATTCATATTCTTCATTATACACATTTTTTGAGTGATATTATGACATATAAACTTTTCATAACATAAATTGATATCTTGTTGATGTTTTGAATGAAATAACTCATTTGCATATGATGGAGACATTTATTATTTTATAATATTTCTCAATTTTTCTACCTTAGAATTTAATATTTCATTAAATCTTAAAGAATGCAAAAATAACCATATTATTTAATCAAAATTAAATGCATAATTGATCATTCATACAATGTATTTTTTTTTAATATTTATAATAGAATATGTTTGGGGGAATATTTTTCACATGGTGTAAAGGGGATATTTTGTATCTGAAAGGTTATTATGTAATATATTTTCAGTATGTTTTTGGAAAATTTTAGGAATTTTCCTTTCATTGTGTTCAATTATCTACGATATAAAAATATTAAAAATAAATTTTAAAATATATCAAATGTTGGTTCATGTTTCATTATTATTATTGTAATAATTTATGACGATTTCTATGAGTTATGATGTTTTTAGTTATATCATTTATGGGAAGAGTAGTTATATTTGTTTTTTCATCATAATTTATGATTTAGCATTTAACCCTAATTTTGAGATTATATTTTTTTATATCACATACCTAGAATCCCACAAAAATAGATTCATATAATTATTTTTTTAAGACATAATTATTTATAAATAAAATTTTATTTAGAGGGTGAATATTAGAGATTCATTATATTACTATGATTAAGATGCATGTACTTATAGTATGAGAATAACTATAGATAGAGAATATTTTCATTATAAGGTAGATCAAATGTGTAATTATTATTAATAATGAATTAAAAATACAAATATATTTTAGGATATGTTTTATCATTTCAACGTGATAAAGTAATATTTATAATTAACTCATTTTCATTAAAAACTAGACTTAATGAATTTTCATTAATGTGATTCATGTAAATTTTATTATATATTGATAATTTTTTTTTAAATTTAACTCTTTTTATGATATTATTTATTTTTGATTATATCTATATTTTAGACATGTGTAAAAGTATGTATTTATTCTTGGTGGATGTGATAGATTAATTTTATACCCTAATTTTAATATTTATTTTCATTGATTATATTATATAATTAATAATTTTTTTATTTAGTTAATATTTCTCTCTTTTTTATTATGGAATGATATAATTATATTACTTCTTAGAGAATATAATCAGAAATAATAAAGTAAGAATGATTATATTTTTGGTTATGTAGATAAAATAATATAGAGTAAAAAAATGATCCATGAGGTTGCTGGAAAATATGGACCATAAATGACGTACGTTGAAAAGGAGTGAAGATAGATAACGCGGGGATGGTATGGTATGTTATAATCGATCTTGGAGTGGTTATACACTACATAGAGTAGGGTTCTAGTGTAAATAGAGTGGATGGACTCCATTGTAACATCTAATGAGTCCATAGAGCACTCAGGTTGGTAAAATGGCCTCAGAGTGATGTTGAGTTTGTTGAGGATATTTGAAAAAAATGTGTAAATCACTTTTTAATGTAAATGAATATAATTCATGAAGATACATCATTATTCCTTATTTGTTCTCTTTGGATTAGGGTTACCATGTCACACATGGATTCCATGAACAACAGCTTCCATCATTTCCACATGACAAGATCAATCATGAGGTTAATTTCCCTCGGTGAGGTTTTGAGGGAATTTATACAACATTGTTTATGATGTGTAAGTTTGATATTATATTTTCATACCATTGTGAAGTTTTAGGGTTCCCATCCCCGAAAGAGATACAACTACATAGTGAATTAGAATTAGTAGAATAATGCATGAAATGATGGATGTGTGTTGAATGATTGAAATTTCATATGTTAATAAAAAATATAACATAAAGACAATGTTGTGGAATAGTATATGGTTTGGATGCATTGGAAGAGTTAATTCCATGGTCTTGATGTGGAAATGATGGATCTTTTCATTGGAGTTATTTTTACCATAATGTACATGGTTTCCAGACATGAGGATTGAAAATTATGTAAACTGGTGTAATGGAAAATGTTTGGGATTAGATATAGTATATTTTATTGTGTGAGTTTATCAATTATTCCACAATCACACATATAAATTCAATATAATATTACACATATTATTACCCGATTTTATGAATAATTATCCTTGAAATACACCAAAGGATCAAATAGTCTAGTGTATTTGGAATAATATGTACATGATAAAAATAAATGATACTAAAAATTAAAACATTTTTTAATCAATTTATTGAGCTCTTATCTCCCTTTTTCCTCCTATAGACTCAAATAATAATATGGGGAATACTAATAGAAATTAGATGAGCTAAAAATCCCTGTAATGGAATAAACATTGTAATGAAAGGCATCATATAAGTCAGAAATTCATAACATGATTACATAAAAGTAATGAATCATGAATAATAAAATGAGAACGTAACATATATAATATGGAATTAGAAAATCCTGGAAATATTAGAATGTGGGAGAAATATATAACTTGAAATTTACATGATTCAAGGATTATAGTTAAGAATATACCATTGGGTGGACAGTGTCCCAAAATGGATTAGGATTACTCCCTAATCCCATAAATTACATCTCATGACTCTAAATAATTACGCAAATTATTTGATATTATTCTAGGTTCACGATAATAAAATTTTCATTAATATTTTATCCATAATTAGAAATAAATCATATGGACTATAAAAAATAGTAACCCCTGGAATCAACTTTCCATCATAATTATGTCATAATTCATAATTAAAAGAGTATCATAATGGTATACATGAATGAAGGTATTTAAATCATACATATACATTAATAATTCAATAATAATCATATATAATTAAAAATTATATTCAAAACAGTTCAAACTTGTAAAAAGATATGTTTTGTAACCTTTGAAATGTGGAGCTTAATAAGGGTTTGAAGAAAAGTGTTAAATAATCTATAAAATCTATAAGAGAATAATAATATTCATAAAAATAGAATTTAAGTAAAACATTTTTCCAAATAAGGAGTGTTTCTATGATTAATTTATTTTATATAACCTTTTAATTAATGGATCTTTAAAAGAGGAATTGAAAATATAGAGTTTCCCTTTAATCATATTCATTACATGAATTAAGAATGGAACCATTAAAATATACATGCACTCATAAAGGAAAGATTAAATAAACATGTTATATAAATTTTAGAAATATAAATGTAATATATAATATGTATATTATGATAATGAAGTGATAATTTGATGTAGATAGATAGGAAATGTAGCATAAATAAAATATGGGGGTTGAGAAACATCCCTTTCGTTATGTCTGAATGAATTATTCACTTGATATAAATGTACTATATAATAAAAGTAGTTTTATTAGTTACCAAATTCAGATCATATACTAAATTTATTTTATTTATTATATTTTTATTATGTTAATTTATAGAAATTTTGATGACTTATAATGTTTAATTTTGTCATTCCAGGGGTGTCTATTTTCATAGTTTCATGGTCAGATTACATGGGTATAATTATGTATGTTCTATTTAAATTGTAATGAATCCCCATAAGTGAAATCATATCTTTTTAATTCAAAATTATATGTTTAAATGGTTCTAAATATTATTTATTTCTGGTATGAGTTTTATTTAATTGATATAACATTAATGATAAATTTTTAATTTATTTTTTCAATTTATCAATCATCACAAACTAGTTTCATTTTATGAATACTATCTTGATATATTTTATGCCAAATACAAAATAAGTTGTAATAAATTTATTAAAATATTTTCTAACCATGAGAACTTTTTTATGACCATTATTATAGGAGGTAATAAAAAATGAAAAATCCTTATCTATGGAGACGTTAAACCCTGGTAATTTTAACAATGGTCTCATTTCTTTGAATAATATTAGATAAGATAAGTGGTTGTAAAAAACATATTTTATTATTAATAGGAAATTATGTTATGTTTATGATACAATATTTATTATCCTTTTATTTATGAAGTAATTGATTAGGGGTAAAAGATGAAACAGAATTAAGATTGATCGTTGGATAAAGTTACATCTTGAATATCACCTCTTTGAAAGACTACTTTAGGAAAATGAAATTGGTATTTCCTTGATACCAGAATCTCTTATATGTGGGTAAGAGGATTGGTAAGGGAATAGTTAAGAATACTAACAAGCTACTTTTAATATTATATTCTTTAGTTTATTAATTTTTCTCAATACTACAAATATTGTTTATTAATATGATTAAATATAGTATAAGGTTTCAGGATTCTATAAAATAATTGGTCCCTACATCATCTATGAATAAATAATGCATTTATTTAACTTATAATGTTAAGTACCATAATTTATTATATTTCCCTATTCACCAAAAATCAAACTAGTTTAGAAGAAAATGAAAATTTCATCCAAACCATTTATATATTTTTATATTTTAAAATCAGAATACATTTTAGGAGAGTAAATATCTAAAAATGATAATTAAAATTTCTAAATAAAATCATACTTTATTCGAAAAATACAAATTTTAATATTATAAATTTTATTTCCTATAGAAAAATTAAATAAGTTCACATAAAATATTATATAATTATAATACCATGTAATATTGATTTTTTCAAAATTTATTATAGAAAATAATTATATTAAATATTTATATTAATTTTAAATTTTTAAATAAACCATTATATTTTAAAAAAATCTCAACACCGAATTTATCATTTTTAATAAATGTTATTTACTTATAAAAGGATATAAATATAAATTTTTATTTATTTATATGATTAAAATTTTATTTTATAATTTCATGGGTGATGTCACTATTTTTAATGGATAGATTAATATCCATAATAGCCATATTAATATTCCATCAATCATACTTATAATAGTCATATAGTTTCATTAATTTCTATAAATACCACTAATTTCATTTATTATTCAATAACTTAAACACTCTCTAATGATTGTATATTTTCATCTTTAGAAATAATCTTATATTTTTAAACATTATTTTTTATTTATATATCTTTTTTCATTAGTGAGGTAATAATAGTTGATTGTGGAGATCAAAATTTTCCTATTATTCTTATCTTATTTTCAATTTATAATCCCACTATAATTTCATTGTATTTTTATTATATTATTTTAAAATAAAAGTCTCATAATTAATTTAGGATAATATTGTTTTTATAGGGTTTTCTATTTGACTTATGTGATTTATGAAATAATTATAAGATTTACAATTCCATTAATAAATTTATTGGTCATTAAATTCTTCCCCCTTCTGAAATTTCTCCTTTGAAATCTCATTTTATTGAAAAAGGTGAAGAGAAGTGATAGTACTTCTCCATCATTTCTTCATCTATTTCCCATGTAACCTCTTTATACTTATTATTTATCCACAGTACATTGAATATGTGAATGGTGTTATTATGTATAAACTTTTCTCTATGATCCAAATTCAGCACATGATACTCCTTATAAGAGATATAATTTATCAATTGTACAACCTTGGAGTTCAATACCTATGATGGATCTAGTATGTAAATCCTTAATAGCGAAACATGAAATACATCATGTACTGGATACAAGTTTGGTTGATGTTTTAGTTAATAGGCCACATCTCTAGAATTGTCAAGAATATTGAATGGGATTATGTACATTGTTCATAACATTATTTTTTCCCAAATATCATGACCCTCGTCCATTGAGATATGATGATGAATACCTTGTCACCAGCCTCAAAATCTAAGTCCCATCAATGATTGTCTTCAAATATCTTGAATTGAATCTATCTTCCTAGATATGTTTTCATATGGTCTTCACCTTTTCTAATATTTCTAAACCCGATCGGGTCCTAATAGCTTACATTCACTAACATCATCCTTCCATGGAGGTGTTCTACATAATTTACCATAAAGGGATTCATATGGGTCCATTTGGATTATCTAGTGGAAAATATAACTTTAAGAGAAGTAGAACAATGGAATATTATGATTCTATCATCCTTTGAATCCTATTGATCATTTTCCCAATATATATTCCAATGTTTTTATAGTCATCTTACATTGCTCCTCAGATTGTGGGTGATAATCCGTAATGAATTTCTAGACATTTTTTAAATCTTATTAGATATATTTCAAGAAGATGCAGTTGAATCATTGATAATAATCAGAATTAATTGATAATGTTACTATATGAAGACTCACCACTTCTTTGATGTATATCCATGCATTTTTATCAAGTAACATGTCTTATAAATTCGCAATAAATATATTACTATTTTATGAGAATCTGTAATGACCCATATAGAATTATTTCCTTTAGACATATTCAAAATCCTAGTGGCAATGTCAATAGTTATTTTTACTATTTCCATGTACATAAAGGTAATAGATGCATCATCCTTTAAATAATTTCTATTTTATATATTGGTATCTATTATACAATACACATTGATGTATATTCTATAATGTACTTCATCATATGGTCCCATTAATGCTTTACTCAAAGATATTGATACCATTTTTTTCTCCCCAGGTGGATAATGAAGGTTAAGATATGTGAATCATTGAAAATATCCCTCTTTATCATAGAATCTCATGGTATACATATTCATGGATGAAATAATATAACTACATCTAGACCAATTTCAATGTTTGTGGAATTCCCATTACTGATAGACATTACATTCTTTTAAATTTTCAAATCATTTCTTTGGGCATCCAATATATTCTACAAATATAATGACTGGTCAATAATTTTCAAATGGAATGTTGATTTAACTTCCTTTATGATAATCATATTCATAAATTGAAATTTAATATATATTTTATCATTCTCAATTATCATCATTTTTAATGTTTCATGATCATGTTTATCTATAGAATCTACAACTTTATTTTCCCTTACATGATGGTAGTGTATTGAGAAGTCATAATCCTTGATGAGGTCTAACCATATTCACTGGTGAATATTATGCTCCACCTAAGTGAAATTATTTTTTAGTCTCTTATAATCATTTTATATACCACACATCTCCAAAAATAGATAATGTTTTCATGTTTACAATGTGAAGATCCCTACCTCCAAGTCTAGATCATGTGTGTAACAGTTTTTAAGATGAATATTCAACATTATAAATTTTTATTCTATGACACTATTAATTTGAATTTGTACACTACCTTTGTACATTTTAAAGAATCATTGTACTCGTATAAAGTTTCCCATTTTCCAGTTCTTTATGTACTAGTGCAGTGATAATAATATTTTAGAACTCTTCATAACATACATCACATTCTTTGTTCAAGTAAAAAATTACTCTGTTTTGAGTTATCATGGTTAATGAGTTTTAAAATCTCAAGAATTTGATCACAAATCATCATTAATACTTAGATAGATCAATAAAACTATAGATATATGTTACAGATGCTCAACTGAACACATCTGAATTTCCATTGTATTAGAATGGCCAATAAACAATCCTTTACTGGTGGTATCATAACCCATTAATGATACACCATCTAATTGGAACTCACATTTACACTAAATTTTATAGGGTTTCTCCTTATAAAATTATTTTAGCACATTATTCAAAATATCAACTTTTTCTACGTTTCTATTAGATTATATCAAAATTTCTTCTATAAAGAATACCCAAAATATGTTGAGGTATTATATAATTACACTATTAATTAGGTCCATAAAAATTTATACATCATTGTTTAGTACTTAGGGCATCACAATGAACTCATAGAGTCAATAATTTGTTCAGAAGATAGTTTGGGGAATATCACCCATCCTCACTATTAGTTGACAATATCCTAAATGGAGGTCCACCATAGAAAAATACATAGATCGATTTATCTTATTCAACAATTAATAATTCTATGGTAGTCAATACTTGTCCACTATCTTGTTTTTGTAACTCATTATTATCAATATAGATGTATATTTAACCCTCATTCTACACTATGAAGATGCCTTGAACACCCCCAGATGAAGCACTTAGGCATATAAAACCATTGTATAGATTCTCTAGTAGCTATATTTTTAGTTTCTCAATATCAATGGTGGCCTTTGTTTATGTAAAATAGTATATAGGTAGAGATCAAGGTATAATTTCAAATTATAACTCAACCTATCGATTTGGTGGATGACCATACAATCCTTTATGAAACCCATCATTTTAGTCCCTCGTAATGTGCATGTATTCGAGAATTATTTTTCCCTTATTCTAGATGATTTTTAATGTTATTATTTATCATATGGGAAAATATCAACAATTAAGATGATGATTTTTATGTATATTTATCCTCCTCCATACAAATTTATAGAATTTTGGGGATTTCTTCAGATGTGATGAGTGAAATCCCTTTCCCAAAAGATGATGTTTTATTTTTAAAATGATATTTAATAGAGTCCCAATATACCATAAAACACAACCTAAGGGTGAAAGAAAAGATTTTCTATGTGGGTTTAGTTCAAATACATTAATCGAGGATGATTTATATACATGAGATACTTTAATTTAAACATGCACTGATCCCATAGATTACTCAACATTCATATTTTGAGGTGGTGTTTAAATAGATAGACTAAACATGAAATATATAAAAGAATGAGAACAAATAAATAAAAAATTTCATTATCTTCTCTTGAATGAATAACAATTTTATCTAACACCACATCATTTTATGGTTCCACCTTGTTGTCAATGATACAATATTCCCTTCTTTTCTATATAAGAGGTTCTATTTGTGGATTTCAATTAAGAACCCTTGTCTAAGAGAATTGGCTTGCATAATTTCCATGTTATTTATAGTTCAAACGCTATATGATGGGATGAGGGTTGATATGAACCTTCCATTATTCTTTCACATTAGTATGAATAATTAAATATCATTGACAATATTTACCATAATTCTATATTCATCCACATTTGATGCATCTCCTAGTTCCCTTTAGATAGTTCCCAAGATGCTTCTTCAAACCCTTTTGACATATGAGATGTAGGGGTTTCTTTAATTCATTTGATCAAAATGTTTATCTTAAAATATTAGAATCCATTTTCCACCTTTTATATATGATTCAATAAGACAACTGAGTGTTTTTTATCTCTGTTTCATCCATATAGACACAACATAAAATCTTTTCCTAGTTATCAATGTCTCATAATATCAATGCGATTTTGAATATTAGGATTTAATCCACAAAATAATTTGTCAAACATTATTTAAGTGTTCATAAAGAATCAAACATCATGTTAATCAAGAATGGTAATGTTTTCCCCACACACCCGAAAAGATTCAACTTCTATTCAGATTATTCAAAAAAAATACCTCTCCATCTTATGATGGAGATTTTTTGTAAAATATTTGATTTAAAATATTTTTATAAATCCTTATCAATCAATGTATTAAATTTCCTCCCTAGACATTTTTTTGATAAGTGACCACCACTGATCAACTTCCCCATCAAAATGATAAACGTAAAGAATTCCATTATCTTATTCAAACAATTTAAAAATAGATAATACATTATCAATTAATTTAAAAATTGTTCGTTTGATGAGAAGATAATAAGATACAATAAGGATAAGAGGGGTTTTTTACATAAATTATTCAACAAAAACATTATATTTATTTGGATATAAAGGGTTTAAATTTCTCTATATGTTCATAAAAATCCTAATTTTTATCATTCATGGATGGAAGTTTTTTCCTCTGAGACCACGATATATTCAACTTCTATTTACATTAGTCTAAGGAACTACCCATCCATATTATTATACAGATTTTGATGAAAATATTTGATCAAAAATATTTTCATGCATATTTCTCAATATTTTGATTCAATTTCTTTATTAGACATTGTGTTTTTGAAAAGTGACCTCCATTGATCAGATTCCCCAAAAAATTTTAAATTAATACAATGAAATTCTCTTGTTTTATCAATTTTAAATTGATAATATATTCTCAATTGGTTTGATAAATTATCATATGATTAGGGGATAAGAACATTAACTATGTTTAAGAGGTATTGTCCATATAAAGTATAAAAAACATTCTATTTATTAGGAGAAAAAGGTAATTCCACATGATTCATGTTATTATTCATAACTTGAGTTATATGAGAATTTGATTTCAATAATTTTTGGGCTACTATTCCAATCAGGGTTGACTACTTGTTATAGAATGCATCATGTTTCCTATCAAAATGTTTGTCATCATGAGTTCTTTAATTTTAGACCATTTACTAAGAAAAATAAATAAAATACAATTGTGGGGTTTTAATACATAGATAATAATAATGTAAAAAGAAAACTATGAACATATATAGAATAAAATATAGACAATTAAAATATCATAACTTATGATTCCCTAAGATATAAATGTAGATTATCTATGGAGATAGAACAATCCACATCACATTTATAGGGAATGAAAACAAAAAATGAAATATTTCATAAAAAAATACTAATGGTAATGGAGAAACAAATCATAGCATGATAGAAACCAAAGGTATATGTACAAAAACAAAAGAAATAGGAAACTATGAAAATACAATGGAACATCCAAGAAAGCACTCCATTTGATATATAGTAAATCTCCCAGTATCTCACAAAAAAAACCCATATCGTTAAGACATTAACCTCACCACCACAAAATGACCCATTTACCTTTCCTATATTGGATAAAACTAGGTTAACACACCCATAAGGTAATGTTTACTGGGAGAGTTAATAGCCCGAGAAGGTTCCCACCCATGAGTTTTGTATTGTGTATCTATATGATAACCCAAATATTATCAATTTAAAATAAAATAGTTAATGAAAAGAATATATACATTTTTTTCAATAAATTTTTAATAATTCCCCATATTTCACATTTATAAATAAAACCCAGATAATAATATTTCAAAAAATAATTTTCTATAAAAAATTACATTTATCCATAAATAAATCATATCATATAAACAAAAATATCAATGTAAAAATAAAAAATCCCACAATTATTGGATAATAAAAAAATTGAAAATTGAATACATTTTAGGTTAGGTAGGTCATTCATATCATAATAAAAAATTGAAAATTGTGTAGTAATGTAACTATGTCTATGCATCCATAATCATTGGATAGAAAAACAACCTAAAAAGTAAACCCCCCATAATTTAAATATCATGCTCCTAGAACTATTTTATATAGTATCTATGAACAAAATAAAAACATATAATGTGAACCAATTCCCATTATCAATGGGTATGGCCCAATATTAAACCCCAATACTAGTCTCTAAAGGATCCCATGTGCAGAATATATCAAATTGGTTTCAATTTTCATATCAATATTTGAAGACATTTATATTCAACCATTTTTATAATAAATGTTGAATACCAATTTCACAAAAAAAATCACATTTATTTGATTATAAATTTTATTTATAAATATGTTTTGAAAACTATATTTTATAAAAAAACTATTTCCACACACAAATAAAACATCTCATTGATCATGATAAATTATTTATAAGCCCATGTAAATTCATTGTTGATAAAATATTTTCTAGAGAAAAAAATCCCGTTAAAAATATATAGGTTTTTCTATAACCATTATATGATCAAAAAAATTTAATGAAAGGTAACAGGAGAAAAATGAATAGGAATCCCTAAAAAATGGTACTCATAACATAGAATCTTTTTTCTATAAGAAAATGTTTTAGAATATTAGATATATTAGTAAACTCTTCATGAATATGACATGTAAGACCACAAACTTCATGAGATATATCATGTTGAAGAAATTTCAAGATGTTTCTTGAAGGTAATTAAATAATATCAAAAAATTATGTAAAGGTCCACAAAAATTTTTATATATACCAAATAATCTATATAAATGATTAAAATGAGAATGTATTTATTACATGTTTTGAAAAATTCATAACCAGTTGAACAGGGTTCCAAACATACAGTGGAAAAGATAAAAGGATAATAGAATAACAAGGAAGAGTCTCTCTAAGATCCATGGTTTGATTATGTTACATTGAGAGAGTTTAGAGGGCTATTTAAGGGGTTTATGGAATAAAAAATACTATTATACCCTTAATTACTCAACCCATTCTGGTGCCACTAGATAGATTTTGCTTTCAACCAGCTTGTCGGTGGTCACTACTAATTGGAGATGGCCATAGGCCAGCCTACCTATTGGCTAATGGAATATGACCAGCTACTCGGTGGCTCAATGTAGAAACCTTCCAGTCAATGACCTAATGAAAAACCACTGGATCACCTATGAAACCACTCATACCCAAAAAACCTCTTTAAATATAAAATAAGATATACCAAAAATAGTATATTAAAATTATCTCCACCACAAGACATTCTAAATCAAGAAATAATCATAAAATGATATTATGAAAAGAGGTGAGGCCAATTCTCCCTCATCAAAGATTCAGGTTTCTATTTCTCTTGAGAATATGATCTATTCAACCATAAAACTTTTTCCTATGAAATAAAATTGTCACACAAGAAATTAATATGAAAATCAATGATCTGATTTGAATGAAACACAATAAGAACATATATATCCAACTTAGTATCCTCCTAACCTGGATCATGGGAAGGATCTTGATCATACATGTTGAGCCTAGAAATATGTAAAATATGGTGTTTAATTATCTATTGAGTATATAATTTCAAGTGATATGATACCTTATGAAGTCGCTCCATGACTTAAAATGGTTGGACATATCTCAAAGTCTAATTCAACATATTCCAAAATCAAAAGTGACCAAACTTAGATGAATGTTTCAAGAAGTCCTTATCAAAATAAAATCCAAGAGATAGATTCAATGTTAAATATATTCCTTATTCAAACTCTAATCTATAACCACGTATCAATGAATATTAGGAATCTTCATTGATTTATACCAAATGAAACCTGGCCTAGCAAGAGAGGTCGTATAAACCACATACCAATAAAGAGGTTTCCTTCATCGGTGGGCATAAAATACCTCAATGGGTTACATTTGGATTGAAAAATAAAAATTATTATTATTAGATAAATTGAAACATCCCATATGTTTTTCTCATAGTTAGTTGAAATCCAATACATATGAACAAAGAATGTCCTCCAGAATTGGAATAGTGTGCTCTACCTTACTATCTATCCTTGAATGGATAATATTACTAAATATGATATGAGACCCCATCAACTCTTGGAGACTCTTTTATAATTTCTATGAAAACTCAATATCCCATTGAGAGACAATTTCATTGCAGACCCCATAAAATCTCAGGATCTCATACACATATGACATTCCTATAACATCATCATTGGTAGCGTCCCAGATCCAAGTGGAATGATTTTTGTCATCGACAATTAAATTACAACCTAGTTAAATTATTTACATATAAATTACAAGATATTATAATATTTAATTCTGTGAAAATCTCATCCATTCTTCTAAATAGTCACATAAAGAGGCTAGACAATACTAGAAGGTTTTAGGTTCTCTTTCACAGTCTTCAAGTTAGTATAATAGTGAGACACATATTATGTAATTCAGTTCTTCATACCCATCCCCAAAAAACAACATATCATGTTATAAAAAATCATTATATTTATAGGATGAATAGAATATAATGATATATGAAAATCATTCAACACATTATTCATGAATGATATTGTAATCAAATATGATTCCAATAGATAAATATTTTCAGCCGAATAGACAAACCAATATGTAAAAGTATATACATAATATAAGTAGTCCATGATTATATTAAACTCAAATTCCCTATACCACTCCTATAAAATATACTTAAGGATAGATTTTGATAACAAAACCCTAGTGAGAACTGTACCTAAATCATCCAACATCATATCATGATAAAACTGAGTGAAAACCCCTAAGTGTTTCAACTCCAATTTATATCACAAGGAAACCAGATATAAATATATCCCACTAAGACCTTTTTTGATGACCTTCATCCTCTTTGGGTTGTAAGTGATGTCGAGGTCAAACATATAAATATAATCCACCCATAACCCATTCTTAAGGTTTCGGTCCTTATATGAAATGATATAACTCTATTTCTTGTGATTAGATAAGACCATAAACCTCCCCCAAAATGATAGTTCCCCCTAATATTATTCACATGAATAAATGTTTTAAGATCCATTTCATGATTGTGGTAATATTTGTCATGAAATTAAATATGTTGAGAACCATCAGCCACAAAATGATCATATATCGGGAGATAAGAAACCAGAATAGCCCCAGAAGCATCACAAGATAATACATGCAGCATACCATGTTCTTGAAATACTAGGATGGGGGAAAATATTTAATCCCATAGAACTCTTTTAAATAGGATTTTCACCTACTATCCTATAATAACTTCCCACCATTATTGGTAATAGTATTAAATGGTGTTTTTTATTTGGTAAATCCTTAATAATATCCTAATACAATCGATATAAGCTTATAAATATTTTCATCTCAATAAAATTCAATGGATCCTCACATGATAAGAAAACCATTACCATTTCATAATCAAATAATAGTTCTTTTAAATCATGATCCACATAAAATTCACTTATTGGATCCAAAAACATCATTTTGATATCTTTCCATGAATTTGGTGACTCTTTAAGATTTCTAGAACCAAATATTTGTGTTGTTTTTACTCAAGATTATATATCCATTAAACATGGATATTATCTACCAATCACTGAAAAACATATAAATTCATTAATGGGTTATATATTTCTTCAATTTCATGGATGTTACATGAGAATTACTCAGAACAAAAACAATTACAAGATATTAATGTTGTCCATAACTACTTTTGAAATTGGTCTTTGGTAAATCTAACATCCAAAATCTAAATTGATGATACTATAACCAAATATTTATTTTTAAAACCCAATTCTCCCCCTTTAGATGGTAAAATAGGTAATCCACAATGTACACATCATACTTATATTTATCATTTATATAGTTCAACTTATGATAGTCCATAAAATAATTCAAGTAAATATCATCCATCATGAAAAATAGAATGGGGTCCACCCATGGTAAACCCGTAGTATTAATAAATTTATTATTATGTAGATTATCCAATTTTATCTTGAGAAAAATAATATTAACCTATGTAAGGTGATAGGATGAAATTAAATTGGGTTCATACTCAAAAGTTGATCGATTGAGAAGTATAACTCACCCCTTCGAGGAAGAGAAGATAATTTGTCTTTCAAAAACTGATGGAAATTTTGAATAACCATGGGTTGATTATTAAGAGAGGAAACATTATCAGTATCAACATAAAAATAATAAAATATAAGCCTATCATCTCAGTTATAAGGTCCTTCATGATGAGGAACCAGATCACACTCTCTCAAGAACACTGATGATCTCCCATTGAGAACAAAGTACATTGTCTATCGATGGTAGAAATAAATAGTATCTCAATGATAAATCATTTAATCTATATTGGTGATAGATTCCAAAAGATATAAATTGATAACTATAAAATCTCAATCCGGATCTACATGAACTATCCAAATAGAGAAAAATGAAAAGAAAAACACATTCTCATACCTATTTTGAAGATACATATCTAGAAATATAACAAAGGAAGATGAATCCATTAGATGTCTTAGAACATCAATGAAAAACAAATATATAAATGATTGTGGGGAAAATATACAAAAATAAAAGTTGTAAGAGAATATGAAATAAGTGATGGTAATTCTAATTGTATTTGTCCACATCATCTCCCAATAAAAACAAATGCATTCTATTAGTTGATTCCATCTTGTATCCAATGGATGAATCCCTATAGAAAATGATGTTTTTTAATGCACTAGAGTGTAATCTAGAGACAATGATCCCTAACAATATCATGATTTAGATTATATAGGTATAAACTCCATAGATGGCTTCATCAGTCACATTCACTGCAAGTTTCACTACTATGGGGATACATTGTCAGGTGAACTCTACCTTTCCACACTCATGACAATTAATGGTAACACAGGTGGCTAATACTGTTGGTGTTTAAGAATATCAATTTATAGAGACACCTACACAACCAATATGACATACTTGAAACTTCTAATTCTATTCATGTGGAGCAGTGAAACTACAATAGGGTAGTATATATGATCCATATAATCCAGTATTTCATTACTTATCAATTTCATCCATCATCACCCTACCCACCATGCCAGGGTAGGTGGAAAGAATCAACATGTATACCTATGATTAGATGTCATGTTGAAAACCCTATAGGTATTTATGATACTTCAATTGACAATTCATCACCACCTCTAGATAATAAATCTATATATTCAAAATAGTTAGTAATCTCCAGCACCAAACTCTCTCCTTATGAAAAAGTGTGCAATTAAGAGAACTTCACTATCATCAATGATTATTGGAATAACTTCTAAATGATAAAGGTATTTATTTCCTTTTACTCCAAGGCCATATATTTGCTTTTTGGAACCACTAATCCTCTTTATATGATCCTTGATATTGAATGTTCGACATTTTATTTTCACAGAATTATGAGTATCTAGGAATTTAGAGGCATGAATGATATAGAATAGCCAGTCCTTTACCTCTTGGAGTTCATTTGTAACATTAAATGAGAGGGTATTCTCATTTAGTAACTCTCGAAATTGATCTCAGTGTTGTATATCTCTTGGGTAGACCATAACTTCTTGGTTAAAAAATG
Source organism: Viscum album (assembly GCA_963277665.1). Taxonomy (NCBI): domain Eukaryota; kingdom Viridiplantae; phylum Streptophyta; class Magnoliopsida; order Santalales; family Viscaceae; genus Viscum; species Viscum album. The sequence goes on along the minus strand of OY728151.1, from coordinate 280,219,105 downwards.
TGGTATGTTTAGTTCCATGGAAGGAATATAAATTATGACATACTCTAAGATATTCAAATCTACAGGAGGATCCCCTTGAGGACTATCTCCTTATAAAGCCCCATGGATGGAATTTAATGGGAATGTTCCTACTGACCAAGGATAAATGAAATGATCAGAAAAATAAACACTTTCAGATTAAACCAAAATAACATTAGTAGAAACAAATATCAAGGTAAAAATAAATTACAAGAGACACACATCCCAACATCTAATAGAATATTAAGGCATATCACAATATGAGTTATTTGGGGACTCACTAACAAACCACTCACGTACCAATAATCATTTCTCATATCTAAAAACGTCGAAATATTTATCATTATAATACACTAATACAAAATTCTCACATTGTAGACAAAATAACTAACAAAAATTGGCTCTAAACTAGACAAGAGCATGTCCGAAATTGTTTTTATGACTGTTATGGGATGGAATTTTTTACCATGGCCTCAAACAATAACTACAAGGAATGAATTTTCCAACATAAAACATGAAAGAAGGTATATATAAAAGAATAAAATAAAATAAATACTTCGAAACAATATATTTTCAATGGTACTTGGGAATGAAAAAATATTATTATTAAAACCCTTGTTAAATTTCCAAAAATAAAAAAAATGGGAAACCAAGAAAAAGTCAAGAATATTCTCTATGAGATATGTGGGATTCCTTCCACTATTTAAAAAGTAGCTATCTATCCCCAATTTAAATAAATCTCACCACATCACATTATCCTATTTCTCTTTTTACATCAAATAAATCATTTTTACACACCCAATTGAGAGTGTCTAGGTTGTGTGCTAAATAGGATCAGTAGTATCCCACCTAGGTGTTATATAACTAGTATTTATTTGATTAAACCAACATGTTTAATATTAAAGAAAACATGGAATGATAAGAGATAATATAGTTTTATATCAAAATCATGGTAAAACATTCCTCTTTTTAAATATTCTAAATAAATCTTGTAATATAGTTTCAATGCATAATTTTTAGTATATCAATAAACTTTTGAAAGAATATATAATATAATATTTAATGAAAATTAGTAAAATAGAAAAATAAAAATGTTAATCACCCATATTATAATAATTGGTTGGCTAGATTTGTAGCGTATTGCCTAATTAAAAATAATGACTAGTGAAAACTAAATTACCAATACCCAATTCATCAAAAATATAGAGTCAAGGGAACACCATAAAAAGGGAACCCCAGACAATATAAAGTTCATGTTATTATAGTTAATGTATTTTTTATCTTGGAATGTAAAAAATCCCCAAAAAGTGAACCCCTATTTAATTTTAATAGACAAGGTACAACATGAAACACTATAACTATGTACTGAAGGTTCCAATGAGTTCCATGTATGAAATTATTTTCCATGGAATTATCACATCTCATAGACAATTAGAATCTCATCTATTCATCAAAAACATTTTTTGAATGAAAATTTCATAGTCCATTTCTCAATAAATTGAAAATACATTTCTTTATTAAGGGGAAATCGTGATTTTTTTAAAACAAACTTTTCTACACAAAAACATTAATCTGTAGAAATATTCTATTATATTAAAAATATATTTTATAAAATAGTGATCATTCATGGTTTATATAAAATTTTCTAGAGGTAGAATGACCAACATCTATCAACGTTCACGCAGTAGCCATAATATTTTCCACACATCAGATGTAAAGGGAATAAAAAAATAAATTTGAGGCCCTTTGATTGATAACAAAAACATAGAATAATGTTTCCATAAGAAAATGGTTTGGTGAATAATGAATTTTCAAACTTACCTAATGAATCAAATGTTCACACCACAACATCTAGACATCTGGACTTGAGAAGAAAATCACATGAGGGATGAAGAAGGAATTATATATATATTCATCAAAATCTGAAATATATATCCCAAAAACATAGAATATATCGACATACAAATGTAATAGATAGAGATGTGATGGGAAGATATTTAATTAACATACCAATATCTTGAAAATTGGTCGAACTCGTTTCCAAACACAATTTAGAGAAGAGTAAATGAGTCTACATAACAAATGAAAAATATCTCTAGGATTCCTTGTTAGACTATTTCTATAAAATGGGTTTTATGGGGTTAAATTATGGTTTTAGGGGATAAGAATAATTCTTTATCACTTAATTTCTAGGTCCAGGACAATGCCACCATATAACTATTGTTCCCTTCCAGTGTGTTGCAGCCACCGACTAGCCAAAAAAAATTCATATGGGAGTTTAATTATTTTATTATTTTGATAACTTGATATACGATTATTTAAATGATTTATTTATTTTTAATATTATTTAGATTAATTTTTATTAATATATCTTGATTTAAAATAAATTAATTATTATTAATTTATATTTTGTTTTTAATGGTTATTTTTAGTTGGTTTCTGTAATTTATAAAATGTTCCAACCACTGATAGTCCATCAAAAAAGACCTTCAACCACATTAGGGGAAGTGGATTTCCTCCACACTGTAGATAATAGCATGTACCATACATGATGGTAGGATGTATTGGTAGGATGCGTATAGGAATAATCATAGTAAATGCATATAATGCTCGTTGGAGGGCTATTGGGCCAATGCTATTCGGCACCAGTCCATGAGGCCCAAGAGTGTGTGTATTATAACAGGTGACAATACCCTATATCCAAATTAATGTGATACATCATGGATTGAATGTTATACTATAGAATCCCATTTGTGGAGAAATGATGTGTGGGGAATAGTAATATTACCCATTGTTCAACTGTATTAAATGGTTACAAATAATTCATTTCCCATCTAATGAGATGCTTTGCAATTTTCTGATAAACATAAGAATTCATCTTCATCCTCTAGATTATTGAGTGGTTTCTATACACTTTAGTTATTTCCCTTCCTCTACCAATAAAACTAATGTCACCATAATAGATATTCGATTGAATTTCTCATTCAATAATGATATAACTTTATCCATGCAATTACATTTTCTATTATGTAAATTTTTTCAAGGATTATGTATTCTTATGAATGTAAATAGAATTTCCAAATGAAGTTAAATCATCCATATCATATTAAAATATTCATTTTTTCAATTAAAGTGAATTCAAGTAGAATTATTATTTTCAAGGTTCAATAATTCATCTACCATTCAATGGTTATTCACGTATGATCAATATATCCTCAACCATGAATGTTCCTTTGTATAAATGGTAGATACCTCGAGATATGTAACACCATATCTTCCATCAATAGATGAACATTTACCAACCATGAAAGATTTTGGTCACTCATTCAGTGTTAATTATTGACTAATAAATTGATAGTACCACCGACCTATCATCAATGGTAGTTCAATACATTTATTTATTTTAGTAGTAGATCCACCAACCTCATTAATAATAACTATCCATTAGATATTTTATATTAATATTTTAAATGTAGCATTATTTTCCATAGAATTGTTGGTTCATTGTTTTACACTGAATGGTTTATCTTCACCAACTGTAGCTTTGTGATCAATAGTAGCTTATTAGTAGTATAAACCTTGCTACCACAACATGTATTCTATCTTTAGTTCAATGTAAAAGTGTTTTTGAAAATAAAATAATACTATTTTTATTAACACCATTTGAAATAAATATGTTTAGACAAATATATTTTGATTATATTATTATAAAATATTTGGAAATTTATTTTTAAAAATATTTCGATCATATTAACAAATGGAGTTATTTTCTTTATGACAATATAATTTATGAGTTTCTGATATATTCATATAATGTAATTATATAATATTTATTTTATAAATTTTATAAATATTAAATATAGTTTATTTTTCATACAAATTAATTTAGTGTAATATTTATAATTTTATTTCATATAAGGATAAAATTATGAGAATGTACTCTATGATGATGAGAACTATATTTCAATATTATATGTAATTATAATATTTCAATGATTAATATTTTTTAATTTTTCATTATGTGATTATCCAATATTAAACAAAAATGCGTATGTATTTAATAACCTGATTAGCCATCAAAAAAGTTAATCAACAAAATGTGATAATTTAATTTTTGAAAATATTATTAATGTCACACTAACTAAAAAAATTCAAATAATTAACATATCGTAAAAAATAAATAATTTATATGAAATTTGTAAATATTAAAAATGTAATAAAACTATTATAAAAAATCCTTTATCATGATGTACACAATCATTTTTATCATTTACTGCTAAAGTGATTAAAGATCTTGGTCTATATCGAATATCGACACCATTTAGTTGACTTCTGTACAAAAGTATTTCCAATTTTCATTGTTGTAGGTTTTTTGCATTTTTGATTCTAGATTTTTTATTATTTTCCCATTAAAAATATAACATACGATTTATTCCTCTCATCTAATTGGGATTTTGGGTTGTGACTCCTTCAAATGTCAAGGTTTATCCATTCTGGTGTGAAAAATGATCATCTTACTGTAATTGGGTTCTCACTCCCTATAATAATTAGGGAAATTAAAAATACTCATCTCATTATCAAGTGGATGTGATTGAGGAGTATATTAGTGTCATTGAGATTGGAACTACCTTAATAACATCATGTCTGATTTATATATATTCCATTGAAAATTTAATATTGTTTAATCACATTGATAATATTATTCGATTACATATTTTTTAAAGGATAATTCACTAACTAGTTTGTACATTCATATATTGGAATATGAAAATTGGTATCACAATAGAGTTCTATTTTAAGGATTTTTAACCATTTAATTATCTTTTCTAAACTAACCATTATCCTAGATTTAAAAATCAATGGAAATGATACATTTTTTCTTATAGATGGTTAGGAATTCAAGATGCAGAATAATATTAGACCACAATGATTTAATGGATGTGACTATATTTACTTAAAGTATAAGATGGTGTTATTACTAAAAAACATAGGTCATGAATTCTTGTTAATTATGTTAAATCCTTAAAAACCACATGATGAATATTATGATACAATAACAGGTTATGATTCAAAAAAATTGGTCATATATTACATTGTAAGGAATTACTTATAATAATATATACTATGAAATACGTATATCCAAATCTCCTCATGTAAATATTCTTTAGAAATGTATAGGACATTATAAGTTACCCTCCATGGAACTGACATATTTTGAAGAACCAGGATAGCTATTCAAGGAGCCAAGTTTCATGAATTAAGTATATATGAAAAATAAATCATATATGAGATATAAAATAGATTCAGTTAGAATTAAAAAAAATAGTTTCACTCAAGCATCAGGAAATATAATGATCTTATCGAGATATTAAATTGATATCTACATAAAATGTGCATTAAAATGGTTTTTATTAAAGAGATTAATGATTTCACAGATTAATAGATGGATTAGATAAAAACATTCCTTCATCAATATGAGCTATAAATGAAGAATTTAAATGCATAAGAACATGATAAAATAAAATGTATAACATTAAAATGAATATAACATTTATTTCTAATTCCATGGATTCTGAGTTATAATAAAGTGAGAAGGGTGAAATATAAAATTTTTCCAATTGGATCTACATGTAAATGAATTGAAAGAAAAGTTTTAAGCAGCATCCCTCATGAGATCATCAAAAGGATGAAATGAAGGGAAGTAATAAGGGTAAAAAAAGTAAATCTAGGGTTTCAAAATTAATTTTCTATGAGTAAAGTAATGTGTTAAATATAAAATATTACTCTTCAAAATTGAATTACTTATGGGAAGAAAAAAAATAAAATAAAGAGAAGAAATTAGTATTTCACGACAGATGGAGTTGTACAAAAGAACCAAACACTAGTAGAGATGGTTGTAAAAGTGTAACGAAATTGGAAACTTTTTTCATGATAGACAAAAATTAATGTGGTCAAAGATGATTCTAATTACATATTTGGTTTTGACGCTGATATTATAATTTAATTTAGTTAATTATCTTAAAAATGAATATTTTCCAATTGATATTTTGAAAACTGTTGAAGTATAAAGAGAACATGAAAATGAGAATAAGATAGTTAATGATGATAAAAATGTCGCATATTATATACTAACATAGATAAATGATGAGGTTAAGAGAAATAAAAATTTCTTGTCAATAACTGATGAATGTCAAGACATGATATTTAATATATTTGGGATTATTTAGAAAAAAATAAAAATGAATAAAAAAATAATAAACATGAAAATATGATAATGAAATATACAATATCGGGTTAAACATTGTAAATTTGTGATTATTTGGATGTTTTTTAAAATAAGAAATAAAATATTGAAAGGGGATAAATAAAATAAAAGAAACCATATACATTTTATCCATGGAAATTGATATTCTAAAAAAATGATAGCTTTGATAAAAAATTAATAAATATAAAAATTACATTGGTTATAATAGACATATTCTTGAAATCCTACATTTGTTAAAATTGATAAATTTAATGTGTCTATGGTTTCAAGATAAAAATGAAATCTTATTGAGAATTATGTAATTTAATATAATTTAATATTTAGAAAATCACTAGGCCACAAAAAGTATTTCAATTCTAATATTATAAACTCATGATTTCCAAATAACAAATTCATTTAATATATTTTGGTTTCTAAGAATATTATTAATAATATAGTTAGACCCAAAATAGATTGGGTATGAAAAACATAATCTACAATATTTTTCTATCGGAAACCTTTTTAAATATTTCCAATGATACATAGTATATTCACAATGTATTATTCTAGAATATGTCTAGTGGGACATCTTTTTTTAATCTATTAATTCATGTGATGGAATTACTGTTACATTTGGGAAAAAATTTAATGTTATGGTCGAAGGTTTTGGAGATGTTAGTATTTTAAATATAGATATAATTTATAATGTACTATATGTAGAAGTATTAAAACAGAATTTAATTAACATATCATCACTTTGGGATGATTTTTCCATTTACTAATTGATGATAATACACATATTTTATATAAATGTATTACTATTTAATTTTATTCAAATAGAAAATTGAAAATAGAATATTTAAATTTTTCTTATGTATCCAACTAAATGTAACATTCTTAAATGCTACAAAAACAGACCATATACAATTTAATTGAAGGTGGTTATGTGGTTATATAAAATATATTTATAATTTAAAAAAACATGGAAAGGTTCTAGAACATCCTATATTTTTATCTAGTATGTTCTTTATGTAGTTCTTCTCTAGTGGGTAAGATGTTCCCAGAATATTTTACAGTTGTTAATATGTTTAACATGGAAATATGCATATAACTAGTTCATCTTTATTTATTTGAACCAATTAGAACAATTCTTTTATGTAGTAATAGATATGTGTTTTTAATTATAGATAATTTCTGGAAACACACATGTACTATGATCCAATACAATAAAAATCAATTCTTAAAATGTTTACTACATTATGGAAAAAATTAAAAATAAAATATTTAATTTAATTTCATCAATTAGTAGTAAAATAGATGTATATTTATTTAACTTCATAATTGAGAATTTTTTTAAGATAGTGTATTTACCTATAATTTTTCTAAAACAAGAACACCACAAAAAAATGGTGTTTCATGAAGAAAAATAGAACTATTCCTAAAATTTCAATGAATTTTTTTTATGAATTGAATATAAAAAATTACTATTTTGATTATTTAGTTGTAACATTACACTATAAATTAGATAGAACATAAATTAGATCCTTATTTACAAAATCCCCTTTGGATGTCTTTACGGTAATGAAACCAATTATTGGTAACTTTAATGTATTTGGTTATAGTGTTTATATGGTATATAGTAAATATAATCCAAAAAAATTTATTATAAATTTAATGATACAATTTTTATAGGTTATTCAGATAATAGTAATGATTATACGGTATATAAAAGTATAACTATATCAAATAAGGAATCTATGTTTTTAAAATATATAGAAAATAATTTAAAAAAGATTACAGATTTTATTGACTCATTTGATGAATTTAGAGATTTAAATTTATAGAAGATAAAACAAAAAATTATAATGAATAATTTTAGGGTTAGAATATACATAATCAAACTAATTATATGAATAATAAATCACATAGAAATAATTCAATGTAATATAGTTCAGAATTATTTTTATAATTCTGTAGGTGTTGGTAATTTTATGACATTTAATATTAAAGAATAATTCATAGATTAAAACATGATAAATTCTATTCATGATAAACATTACTGTTTTTATAAAAATAAATTCTAGAATGTAGTTGAGTTACCTAAAGAAAAAAAATATATTGGAAACAAATGGATTTTTCTAAATAAAATGGATGACTATAGTAATATAGTAGGTAGTTTTTAAAAATAATGTTCTTGATTTTTTTATAGGAATAAGGCATTAAATTTTAGGATTCATTTTATCTAATTTATATATTATATTATATTATATGTTTTATATGTTTTTCATGTCCTAAAAATGATAAATAGTTCCAAATAGATCTAAAGAGTTCTTTTCAAAATAGTGACATTTTATAACAGGTATATGTTAATCAACCACCTGGTTTAGAAAATTAGTATTCTCCAATTCATGTTTTCAAATTGTTTAAATCATTATTTTTTCAAAAGAAATCTCCAAGAGTTTAGCGCAACAAATATAAGAAATTTTCATAAGATATAATTTTAAAAAAATAATTGATGATACAAAAATATTTATAAATAAAATATGTCTTGACTCATTAATTATACTAATATATGTTTCTTATAATGTATTTCAATCTACAAATTATATAATTTGTAAGGAGTTATTAATAATAAACACTAGTGATTTTTCATTGAGTCTAATGCGAAAAATAATATTTTCCATTGGAATTTAAATTTTAGAAATATAATATAGTGTTTTTCAAAATCAAAGAATATATGATAAATAATTTGTTAGAAAATTCAATATTGATTCATGTAAAACTATTTGAATGCCAATTATCACTAATTCCAAATTCTTTGGAAATGAATCTCAATATTATATAAATGATAAAATGTACTAAGGGATGATTGTAGGGATATAAAATCAAACATGAATAATGATCGAAACTATGTTTTTGTCTATTTGGGATCAAGATATCAATATGATTAAAAATAAAGTTATTCAAATGATGTTAAAAGAATAATTAGTTATGTTAAATGAACATCCCACACATGCCTATTTTACTTCAGTAAAAATATGAATTTTCTATCATTTTTTATTCTGAATATAAAGTATGTATATGTGACAGGAATAACAAAAAATATATATTGCACTTATTAAGAAAATATTTGATATTATGGACTTCTAGAAATACATTTACAATGAGTAAATTTCAGCTACTAATTTCTATTCTCAAATCCACTAAGAAAATTAAGATCTATTTTAATTTAGATTTTATGTAGATAAAATCATCATATTCTAGTACAACATTTCACACATTTATATATTTAAAAATATATTACAGTATTATAAGACAAAGCACATAGATGTTATATTTCATGACTTTAGATTCCATCATACTTCTTGGTGTATTTTTTTGGTATACATTCCAAAAAAGAACAAATTGGAAGAAATAAATAATAATGCACTAGAAGGGAATTGGTTTGAAAAAATGTAAGATAAAATTGGTATGATGGAAACCTTGTTTTGAAAGAATGTTAATATTTTTTTATATCAATACAATTATGTATTTAATCAATTTGTGGGTTTTTTCTCCCAATTAATATTATATATATGTATATTTCAAACAATTTTTTTCCTCCAATTATATATTAGATAAATTTCATTGAACATGATAAATTTATAAGAAAACATGAGGATTTATTGGAATATTAAAAATCATTTTTATAGTAATGTAACATTCATAAATGGGGATATTTTTTAATATTTTAGTTTACTTGTTTTATTTTTTCTGTAAACTATAATCCACTTAGTTTAATTTTTGATTGAAATTGAATAACACAAACCAGAATTTAGATGAATAAATTTTTAATTAAATGAAATTAGTTGTAATTAAGTGGTATTCATGTTTTTATGTTTTATATTACTTGTGACATTATATAAAAATTGTGCAAAATAATTCTTTCATTTGGTCAAATCCCATAAGCCAAACCGAATAACTATATGGTCAAACCCATGGGATGGAATACATAGAACTATCTATAGAAGCATTATGCATGGGTGGGATTTGTTATGGATCAAGAAAACTACACATGTATTGTGCACATAGGAAGGATAGTAGACCAATTCGGGCCGAGACTAGCACAACATGCATAGGAGTGTGTGTATTGTAACAGGTGTTAATCCCCCATAGCCATATCATGGGTTTCAAACACTAATATAATGATATAATGGAGGATCACATATTAGAAAAAAAAAATGTGGGATTGGGTAGTGTGGTTCAATGTTAATTTGACTTAAAAGGTTACAAATATTTCATCTCAGCCAAAGTAATCATCTCCATCCATCTGATCAGCTCGGGAATTCGTCATCATCATATGGACACTAGATTGAAATATATACTCCAAAGAAATTTATTATCCTCATCTAATTGATCCAAGTCCACCATAGGATATCTATGATCAAAATTATCATTTGATTAATTTAAAAAATCAATCATGGATTTATGATTTCATGAATGAATATTCTTCAAGCATTAACTATTATTCTGACTACAATATGAGTGGTAGAGGGATGTTCGATCATAAATTTCACATGGAATATTTCATGTTTTAAATTAAAAGGAATTCATGTTGAAGAGCCTTATTCATTATTTTACAATTCATATACCGTTCAATGAGGGATCATGTATTAATGGTATCCCCTTAAAAATGAAGTACCATAAGATACATAGTCGATCCCATGATAAATGAACTTTGATTCATGACATTAGTGGTTGAGCATTAACCACCATTGTTATTAGATGTACCATCCATAAATAGTACACATATCCTAATAAAATGGTTTTATTACTAGCCATTTATCAATGGTTTTTTCTCTTTGCTTTTTTCATTCAACAGTAGCTCTACTAGAAACATTTTAAGTAATTCTTCAAGAGAGATGGTATATTCATAGTGTAATGGTATCATTCTTCACCAATGAAAATAAAATTATTTCATTTAAAAAATAAATATTGGTCACTAAATAGTAGTTCTTACCAAACTATTGATCTTGAATAATAATAGATTTTTCTTTATTTAATTTTTGTCAGCAGTAGCAACCTTGTTTCCACAAGGTATGTTTTACCAACTATTACTAGTAAAATAATTTTTCATAAAAAATTATTATTATTAATTGTATTTTATTTACTCAATTTGAGAAAAATAATTTTAATTGCTTCTGAATTTAATATATTTTTTTAAATGATAATTATATGTTGTTTAAATGATATTTTAGCATATTCACACATGAAAATCATTTAATTACGAGAAAATATTATTAAGATATTTTGATACTTTAATAAAATAGAGGCTGATTATCTTTATTTAAACTATATTATAAATATGAAATATAATTCTTTACTCATAATAAAGTTTTTTTGAATCCTTATAATCTTATTCCATATATGAATAAAATAAAAAGTATGAAATATATGAATATAAGTTTTGTCTTTCCAAATTACATGTACTGGTAATATTTCAAGGTTTAATTTTTTTGATAAACTGTATTTATGTGTTTATAAACAAATTTTATCTTTGATCATTACATTTAATGACATAATTATACTTTTAATATGGGAATCACTTAACTATGATAAATTATTTTCATCAAATATTATTACTGTTAGACTAACTATGATATTTGAGAGACTTAATGATATCAAAAAATAAAATTGTGGCACAATATTTGTGATGTATTGCATCTAGACTATGACTACTATTATGTTACATCAATCAATATGTACATCCTCATTTTCATAAACTACTACTTAAGTGATCAAATATTAGGACTTGTATTGAATTTCAACTTCATATTCTCCACTAAAGTTCTAAATAATTTTTTTAGTCATTATTATATTTCTTATTATCATCAATTTTTACTCTAGAGTTATTTTAATATTTTTCCGTCTAAATTATTTCATATTGGTTGTTCCCCCAATGTAATAGGAAGGTCATTTTATGACTCCTGGAAAATAATTAGTCTTTTTGTGACTCTATTAAAAATCATTGGTTTATACCATCAGGTGAGAGAAAGGTATGTCTATTTTTATTGGTTATTCACTCTCTAAAAAATTGTGGAACTAGTAAATAATACATATTTATAATGAATTTTTCCTAGTGGTTCTAAACATATACACATTGGGTTTCACACCATGGATGATTTTTTGCCTCACGTTACCTCCTTCGTAAGGAAGTAATATTTTTTCATATTCAATGGTGATGTATTATCCTTGAATGAAACTATATAATGGGATGTTAGATCCTCATTGCGTGGATTTATCCAACGAACTCTTTTTCTATTCTAAGTATCCCTTGTAGAATTAAGTCATATTTGTGTAACTCATTCTAGATACCAACTCTTTGTGGATTCTAGTTAGATACACTACTTCTGTAAAGACAATATAATTATTTCATGAAATTGAAGTAACATTCGGTTAAGAGTGTTATCTAATCGGGCATTATGGCTTGTCTGGATGCTAGGAAAATTAGTCACATGTATTCTATCTCTTTGGAGGAAATCACTTATGTGGAATCCTAGTCATATAACTCAAGTAATCTCATGTGGATCATGAGGTAGAAACACTAGGGGAATAAGTACTATGAGGCCTCTTTCATTGGGCATTGCATGGTTCTTAGGAGGCGGCTTAGTCGGTGGTTTCTTATATTCCTACGTTTCCACCTATATAATCCCATGTTTTAATTGAGGTATATATTTTGGGTTTTGTTACATGTTTTACATAACATGGATAGGGATTTGGACAACTGATTTACATGGATGAGAGCATGAGTTTAGCATTTTTTTGATAAGGAGATGACTGAATATAATCCCCCATGTATCTAGATCAATGAGATGTGTTCTTGGGAGTGAAAATGTATCAACTGTAACATTACAAATGGATGGATTAGAAAGACCCATAGAGGAAGATCAAGAGGGTGTGTCAAAAAAATGAATGATGTCACACTGTAAAGGTTTTTTAGAATACCTCTTAAGATGAACCCCAGATCAATGGATCCATACACCCTATGGAGGTAGATCTGGGAGGTGCATCAAATCCAAGGAAGATGCCAGATTGGGATGGATAGATAAAACACACAATGAAGGAAGAACCATGATGGAACATCCTACTGAGGGAGGACCTTTGATTATTGTTGGTCATTATTCCCCCTGATGGAGACCAAGAGTAATAAATAAAAATACTTCTTGAGGAAGATTCAAAAGTTATGTCCCAATAAGGGAAAACATATGTATTTACCATGTCCTGGATTTAACCACATAGAGGAATCATATGTACTCTATTTATAATATATGGATCAATACCCACATTGTTTGATGTCATAGTTTAGGGTCATGTGGCTGAACCTATCCATGTAGTTTAACTTGGTGTGGTAAGGATTCCCATGTCATGATATGTTTATCAATGAGGGATGGTGTGGGGATTATTAATTGAGGCTTCCCATAGAAATAGTATTAGTCTTGTTTGGAGTGGGTGTGGGGATTACCTAGGAGCATCTCGTTGGGTGGTTTGGGGTTGGGCAGATTTCATGACCTCTAAAAACATATATGACCATGGGAGTCATGATTAGTGTTGTAATAAAATTGAAGTAGTATATCTAGGGACATTGTGATCCACTTCATCCACTATTATAAGAATACTGGGGTGCTTTTAGTAGGAATAGTTATGTAAGTGGGGCTTATCTATAGAAGTTAACATAGGAGGATCTCATTCCATGTGATTGGCATAATGGAAATCTTGTTTATGGTCATCCCATTCCAATCATACACAAATAATCTTATGCTCATCGCATAGGTTATGGATGAAATTTTACTTCATGTGATGGGGATGTTTTCATTTAGTTTATTTTCTTATGCATATGACATGGCTCTATACATTTTTACATTATGCATCGTGGGGATGGTTGCACTCTCTCTATTCCCATTAGGTTTCCATGACCATCGTTGATGCACTATTGGGAGAAGAATTGAATTATCCCAATTTTTTTTAACAATTAAATATGTGATTGGACCTAAGGACCATGATAGAGTCTTCATTCCCAAAAGAAACATGGGTTATATTACCCATGCTTGGATTCTGGAGATGTTAAGGTAGATCGAGGCATCATTATGGGATTAGAATGAAGTTCTGTGCATTTTTTTGGGTTTAGCACAATATGTGTGTGAATGGATTTGTCTTTTCATGAAACAGACACTCATTAATGGTACTATACCACAAGGTTTTCCATGGAGGTTCAAATATTGGGATGTTCACAATATTAGGGGTTGCACACAAGGTCATGACCGCATACAAGTTTATCCTTTTTGTGCACCCATGATAAGTTGAAAAATTGTCGGAGAGGATTACTCAAATGTGGGACCTATCAATATTTCATCCACATGGATTATGTAACACAACTGTTTATACCCAGGGTGTTCGATTCATTCATGATTTTTTGGAAGATATGACTTTTGCGTAGTAGAGAAATGCTTCATCTTCTGAGGTGTCACCCTGATAAAAGTGCAGGTTAGGGTGGTGGTGGGGGTGGGTTGAGAAATTATTTATTAATTAAATATATGGTGATGTATGTGGAAGGGTTCTGTCATCAAACATGATTTTCAGTCATCTTCATCATTTTTCTCATGATTATTCCCACAAGGGAATGAGTTGACAACAAATTTATATCAGAAGAGGTTTGAGAATTTATTGGACTCTTGCATGAAATATTTACTTCTTGTGTGCATCCCTTCAATGTAACACATGCACACCTTTGCTATCGTGTAGTGATTCAAGTAAGTAGTGATAAATCTCATCGTATTTTTATGAAATGATTTTTCATGTGGATTTTGATCATGTGTGCATGTAATGAATCATGAGCGCACCCTCATGTCATTAATAGAATGGTCCATCAAGTCATATTTTATATTCAATTTTCAAAATTCTGATGGTTTTTAATATCAGGTGGATTTTATTTTCCATTAATGTCCTCCCTAGTAGAAATCTGAGTGGAGTAGGGGCTCGATTATTGGGTTTCGAGTGAAACATTGAAGATTGGGATGCACTTCAGTGGGTGTGCCCCAATTCCATGGTCTATCATGTGAAAAAGATAATGTGACCACTCAAGTCTAGGGTCAACACCTATAAATATTTGGTGGGGACAATTTTGTAGAACCTTGACATTCTGAAGGATGTTCTTGGTCTCATGTGGGTAAGTCTAACCAGTTCACACTGAAACAGAGCCTCGTTCTGGTATTTTGTGCAACACCCCTTCTTTTTAACAAAAAAATTCCGGACTAAACCCCCCACATTGCATTCGTGCTTCCATTCATTATTAAATATTAATACTTTTTCAATAGTGATTCCTCTCTTTTACTCTCCCCCCATGACATTTTATAAGAAACTAAAATTTAACACCAATAGAACAATGCTAATATCAAATCCATGGTTGTCATTCAAGGTGCTAAAATATACAGAAATCCTCATTTTCCTCAAGGTAGATGGGTTGTGTCCAATAAGAAAATTATCAACACCATGATTAACTAACATTATATGAATAATCCACTAAGGTACAACCTCCCATTGTGGACCATGGTGTTTATAGATAAGGTGAACATCCCTAGAAACTAGGCTAGTACGTCGCGATCGTGGTTCATGTGTTAGGGAAATCTTAATCGTAGGAACATAAATATTCATCGATATCCTACTTACTATCCTTGGACCATTAGTTATTATGTGATATATGGGTGGACCTGGACGACTATGGGGAGGATCTAGTTGAAAAATAATTCCCTATTCACTATACCATAATTTTCTAGAGAAACATGTTGGACAATAGCTTAGGCTATAAGAAGGATTGGGGACCTTTGATTGGGGGAAACATTACCGGTGAAAATGATTTGTTTTAATGGGTACATAACATGTTTTTATAGTACAACGAGGAGGTTCAACATATTGGACTATATAAGGTAGTGTTGATATCACAGTTCCACTACTACCATCATTAGGACATGGTGCCAGATTTCCTCAATATATGGACCCCAGATACGAGCACATTCAATATTTATCATGGAAAATTCATCATTAGTTTTTTGGATATCCACCGCCATTATAGAATTCAATATAAATTTATCCTTTTTAAAATTTTCCTTCTGTTAGAGAGAAGTTTGAGTGACTGATAATGGACTCCTCTCCCAGAACAACACCTTTTGGAGTTTTTGAAGTTGTCGTCAAAACATGATCCAATCATCCAAAACAATATCATTTTACAATCATGGGTTTTCATATTTCTTATGAATTACTTGAACATGAGGATGTTGAGGTGGGTAAAATTGAGTTGGACAATGCCATAGTGGAAAACAGCATGATCATATTGGTTGATCATGGAGGATGTCTATACTAAGCTATGGTGTTTTATCTTGGTGGAATATTGGGATACACTAGTCCATTACAACATATTTTTTTCTAAATTCCTAAGTGGTTGGATACTTAAAATTAGGGACACATTGATGGGATTACCCACAAGGACTCTAATGATGGCGTCAATTCTAGTGGGTTAAAACAAATTCAACCTAGGGGTTTTTATGTCAACTCTGCGCTATAACCCACTAGGCCATTGTGTGATGGGAAGAATTCCAAGGACTATTTGGGGGCCATTAAAATTTTTATTATATATGTATCACTACACAATATGGGGTTTATGAATTCAATTATGTCATTCCTTAATCAAATGACAGTCTAAAGACATCACTATTGAATATTGGTGGGGTTAGGCCACTGATATTAGACGAGTATAGAATCACGATCCAGATAAGAAACCATATAAAATTTAACATATATATCTTATAAAATCATGTATTTATAATGGTGGAAGAACTAAATGGCCCATTGGAATAGAAATAATACCTATATAGACTTAAAGGGAGAGTGACGGTATCAAGGATTAATATTAAAATCTACAGCGAGTGGTAGTTATCTTTCCACTATCCTATGATTTTTTGGTTCCTCCAATGAGTTATAAATAGAGTTGATATGGGTATCCATGAGGGGAAGAACCCATGTATCCTTATTCATATATGTTTCATAATGGTGAATGTGGGATCATGGTAAAAAAAATTTCTATCTCTAACCACTATCTATGCCAGCATGTTGACAGAATATAATAGAAACTGGTTGGAAAAATATATGTAATAAATCATCTATGTGCATATTCAAGTGATTAAGAATGATTGTGATGATATCGAGTATCATAGATGTAGGAGGGTCTCCCCATGATGGAATATCTGTGCATATGGGGAGGCTCAAGCTGGAGATGCACTAGGGGTAACGTAAGGTGTGGTCTCTCTCATGCCACCTAGAAGAGAAAGATCTCAAAAAACATTGGGGGAAATCTACTGTTTTCTCTTATTTTACAGGTAGTTATAGGGAGGATCCTAAGAAAAATATGAGTTACCTAATACTTCTAGAAGCTGATGTTGTCTTTCCTTCCCTCTGGTTTACTTAGAGAATGTTGTAAACATCAATTTTGAAAATATACCTATTGTGAATGATGAAGAAATATGGGATCGAGCTTCTAGAATTCAATCCCATTTGGATAATGGAAAAAGTGATATTTCATCAAAGGTGTATATATTTTATGTACATGGATGACTATGCATGCTGGTGGGGGAATTATAAACATCTTTCCACTCCACTATATGTGATTCATGGTGAAAATTAAGGGCGGGAGAAGACACCACCTGGTGATGATTAATCTTAGGGGGAATCAAATAAAGAGGATGAACATGGATCTTATGATGATGAATCATGAGGAATAAACTATCATTAAGGGATTCTTTAGGATAGTAAAAATATTGTTACATCCAATGAAAAAATTTCCAAACAACTCAAGATAAGACTATCAACTTGAATACCATCCTCGACCATTCACCATTGTTATCCAAGAGCTCTAATTAGTGTTATTATTTTATAAAAGGGCTTTATATTTTGGAAATGGGTCCTTTATAGAGGGTTTAAGGAGTAATTCTGAGTATAGAAGAAATTTTTCGTGGTCCTTTTCTGATGACTAAAGGACATAGGGGCCAACCAATGAGTTCAAAGTGACAACATCATAATGAATGGTCCTCCCATTTTCTATGAGTAAATTCAACCTAGTAAGTAGGTGAAGACAGAATATCTTGGTGGATTCTTTGATATCAGTGCTGGTGATTGAGGAGATGTCCATTAGAGATAAAACAAACAATGTCGCAAGCGAATAGTCTACTATAGTCATAGGTGATAGAACCGGTGGGGCGAAGCTCAAGGATTGCATGAGAGTAGATTATAAGGAAGGTTCAAGTGAGGAAAACTAAATTATTTATATGGATCCCAAGTTATCAAAGAGTATTCCATTGGATGTCCATAATGAATCTATTATTTCATAATTTCACAAATAAATTGTTGTACATATTGAAGACCAATATGATTTGGTGTTCAAGGCTATGGAAAAAATATCATATCCAGAGGAACGAAATAGAGAAACATACAATGTTTCATTACTCAAATAAAAGAACCCAACCTAGTGAGATACATGGGTTCCCTATTTCTCTATTAGTGTAACTTTCATAATAGAGGGGTGGATTCTCACATCCTTCATGAAATGGTTCCAAACTTCCTTTATGACCTGGGGAATTATGTTATCCAATATTTAGAGGAAACTTATCACCAAAATAGTTCTGAAAACATTCAGAAAATTCAAGATGTTTGTAAAAAATATAATATATTTGAAGGATAAAATTAATGATAATTATACCTTTCTCAATGTTCAATTATAAGTCCTCGCCATACAGAATATTCAATTGGAGGAGGCCAAGAAACATGTGAGGTAAGTGATATCTCAGATAACGGATCTCTTGGATAAGGGTGACTGAGCACATATAATAGCTAATAAGATTTATCAGATTACTAGTGAAGAGGAAATATATCTATGAATGTGGGAGAAGGTATTGGATTTGACACTATAGATGCTAGTGGAACTAAAATTATCTATTTCTAATGAAAATCCATTTGGGATAGTTTTTCAAGACTCAAGTGAAGATCCAATTGGTTGATGTCCCTCACCAATTACACCATTGGATTACGTTTTTGAAACATTTCTATGTTCTTTGTCCAACTTTTTCCTTTTTTTATTATCAAACATTGATCATATTTTTGATACATTCAATGACCAATCCCTAAGATCACATGATTCATGTAAAGTGTAAGAAACAATGGGTGAACATATTATAGCTCATTTATATGAGTGTTTAAGATTATTATCAAACACTTAGGGTATTATAATGATTTTTGACCACCATGAGGGTCCAAGAAGAGAGAGAATTTGTATGGAGGATATGACTCTTGATATAAATAACTTTTTTAAAATGTTTTCTAGTGAGAAAATGTGGTAAATATAAGGGCATTTAATTCATCTCAAATAAGGGGGAATGGAGTGGTGTGAATCCCTATGTCATAAATTCGGAACACAAGGGGGATTATGTCAACATATATGATAAATGTTTACCATGTTCAAAACACATCATCCATTTGATTTTGAATATGAATATAGATAGAATAATGAGAGTCGAATTCTGACCATATTCGAATCATAGATTATGTCTTGGAAAATCATCCAATGCCTTTTGAGACATGTACCTAGGAGATTTGGTGAGCCATATCTAGAAAACATTATTATAGTGGGTCCCATAAAATATGAAGCATAACGATGATCCAAATAAGGGTAATATAAACTGTGGAAATGAAGTGGTGGATTGTTCAAATGTATTACACCACTCTAGGAGTTACACAACTATAGATTAGAGGACATTGAAGTAGGTGTATCAGTCTAAGTGAAAATCAAACACATCTTCAAGGGTATTTCCATCTCAGATACTAAGAAAAAATAAAAGAATATTATCTATGAAAACATTGACTGATACTAGGGGAGATTTCCTCTCAGGGATGTACCTATAATGCCTTGTAGTTTAACATCCTGCATAGAGGATGATTGAAAATAACTTTAACATCATATGGTGGGGAAGGGAAACTTTACAGTTTATGGTCACATGATCAAGAGGCATCCCATAATAAAGCATCATCTAACTATAAAATTAATAATAGATTAAGGTCTTGTGGTTGGGGCTCTGGGTTTAATATAAAAAACATACATGTGTAGTGTGAAGGAGTTAAATACCTGATGTGAATGATATACTAGGAGGCCTAACATCACAGAACATATACATGGAAGGAATACCCATATATAGTTTATAGTCTAATGTCATGATTCATAGAAGAGGGTCATGCTATGCATTTAATGTCATATGATTCAAACCATGGGGTACTCCAGATAGGTATGCATAGTGCGTTGTGTTGGAAAAGTCAGTATGCAAGCCGAAAAAAGATTCAATGCCACACTAAATACCCATGAGAGGATTTTCACATAGTTTAAAATCATGATGCATCAAATAGGATATAGTTTGGCTTGAACAAAGTGATACACATCCTATAAATACCTATTATACCACATGATTTATTCTTAGTGTGGGAAAGAATTATAAATGATGTGATTTCATGGAAATATTGAAGATCACAAATATATTAAGAAGGGCTCCGCTTGAAAATATCCCAACGACTGACTTTATATCTTAACATTCCATGAGTCAGGTAAAGGTGACACCAATGGAGTTAAAATTCCACCTAGTCATAATGAGGGGTAAAAACGTAGTAAATTTGTATATTTAATTTCTTGATAATGTGGTTGGTGATTGGAAGGAACCACTATTGACGACAATTGAAATATAGGATCTAGAAGTACACTAGTCATGAAAGGACCTAGCCAATGCCGGATCCAATTTTGACAAAGTTAGAAACATAGGAACCACTAATAATTTCTATATATCCATCATTGAATTTCATAGGATAGTAGGTGATCATTCTCCATACATCATATCCATTAGAAATAATAATTTTTAATTTACTGATGATTGAAACCAAAACATAGAAGGAATCGTTATGTGGATATGGATGGGGGGAATGTACGTATGGGATTCAATGATCCGAGTTACATGAAACAACACATTAATGAAATTTGATTTGGAATATTGGTATGTAGGAAAGAACAAGCTACAATGAGGAGTATAAAATTATCTCATGTTATGAGGAATCCTTAGTTTTCCCATGGTAACATATTCATATCACACATATCATGTCGTATCCGGGTGTGATTCAAGTTTGGAATATATTTTTATTGTGATGCCTTGAGAACATGGGGATTATGAGTTTGAAGTCATGTAAGTATGACTAAACGTGTTACTATTTTAATGTAAAAACATTAAGACTATACAAATATTGTTTATGGTCCTGTCACTTGAACCAAAGACTCATATTATAAGGTAATAGAGTTTTGACCATAGGTGGGTTCCTCAAGCAGATTCATATAGTGTAGCGGAGTGAAAAATCATAGACAAATAGAGATACATGGAGGTAGAGAACCAAATAACATATTTCTATCCATACATTCTTCTAGTTTAAAGGGATGATGGATGGAAAAAAGATGAAATCAGTTTAAAATCCTGACATGAGTAATGAAAAGGTATTTAAATAAAGGAAACATTTGAAAAAAAAATAGGTAAACATGATGGGAAAATATTTGAGGTGGCTCAAATATAAAAAAAGTATCAATACACAAAAAACACATATAATAGGTTTGGTGGTATAATACCAAATCAAGGGACTTGGAGAACAATGAATGATAAATGTTTGGCTGGGACTATAGGTAATAAATATGGGTATCACTATGTATCACATGAATTTTGGAATAAAGATACATGTAGTTCTGGAGGTGGATTCAAATAGTTTATGTTCATATAACCTGGACCATATAACAAATGGGTCCTTAGATAGTGTTAATGTATTGTAATAGTCAAAATATGTCAGGAATGAGGTTGATAGGCATTGTTCCATGTGAAGAGAGGATGAATCCAATAGTGCATAGTTTAAGATCATATGGCTTGGACAATGTAAAATAGTTTAAAGTCGTGTTTCTCATAATATGGTCGTAATGTTTGTCCAAATAGTATATGCATGGAAAACAATAGATAAAACAAGAAATAAATAGATAAAAGGAGACTCAAATAAAACATAAACACATTATGAGAAAATGGTTATATATTAAGGTCATAATACATGGACTGTAACTAAGTCCCAAGGTCGAAGGGTTAGTTAATTTTTGGCTAGTCTGGGAGGTGATATATTCGGTCATCGCTACATGTCCCATAAGGATGTGAATCAAGACACACATTGTTCTTTTATTTATTATGATAATATAGATACACATGTAAGTAAATAATTCCATGATGATGGGAATGGGGCCTCTTATTATTTTTATGAGGCATCATATGTTTGGGGAATGTGGTATGTTTTATAGACCATCCCTTACTTATCATAAGAGAAATCCCGATATGAAATGGGTAAAACTCATCCCATATTGAGATGAATCTAGAAATTTTGATGGATAAGATAATAGTTAAACGTCTTGCAATGAGGATGTTATAGGGGATGAAAATAGTTTAAGCTCTTTATTCTTAGACATGCTATAATTAGTTCATGGTTCTATTAACTAAACAATAAGCTCTTAGTTGATGTTCCTATAATTTGGACCATGAATTGAAGTAGGGGCTTCTCGAAATGGGTTAGGTGGCATGAAAGAGTGAAAAAAGAAATATGAATGAGGGATAAGGAGACCATGTTCCAGAACACACATTACCAAGAAGGAATTCACACGGCTTTAATTTGTGATACTAGGACTAGGGATCTTATTTTAGGGTCATAGAGTTAGGACCAAAGAAGATATAGTATCTCAAAAGGATATGTGTCCTGCATTGGAGTAAAAAACCTGATGTGAATGAATGCCAATGTGAACCAATTTCACACTACAGATTTTGAAGAAGAATAGGTCATGATTCATAAAGTCATGATTCATTGAAATAGCATCTTAATTTAAAGACACAGATATTGAACTAAGTGTACATTTTACCATCAAGTATCTTGGAAGTAGACACGCATTTTGACATCATAAGGTGTGGACTTTGATGGTTTTTTAGTTTAACATCATGAAACTAGGATGATGCAAGGTCTTCAAGTGATGTACGACTCGAGAAACATGGCATTTGTTAGAGGTGTGAAATACTCTCCAACCATATAGTTCAAAGAGAATAGACCATTGGAACAAACCTTATTAATTATATAATACCATTTCTATTTGGGATTCAACATGGGTGGATTCTAAATAACTATCATTGGCATTATGAGTGCCAATACCATGTCAACATAGAAGAAGGAGATGAGGTGAACCTTTTTTTTGAACACTCTGGATATCTCTGTCTAATGCCACTCTAAATTACGCAAGTCAGTGAGATTGTACCGTTTGAGGGAAAACTACTCATCTAGACTTACTTATATTATTTTTATAGAATATTATCATCAAAGAGATCTATTCATTATTATGGAAATATCAACTAAATGTGAATGACTACCTTTGTTCAATACAACAATGTATATAGACTCACTTGTGTGGAGTTTTGGGTTATCTTTAAATAATACTATTGAGCGTTAGGGGGATTTTCCATATAACTTTTAATTTCGAACAACCTTTATTTGTGGCATTGGAGAGATGGTTTAGTTGAATTCCTTAATATTACAATTTTTTTGCACATGATAGAAGGATGTATGGTTGTACCATATATTGTACTAAGTGTAAATCACTTAACCTAGGAATCCCAACAGTTGGTTAAACAATTAGTGATAATGGTGTGAGGAACTCTAAATAAATGGATGATGTTCGAGAACATGATTTTGATCACTGATCAGGCCTTGACATTCTTGACAGGAATAGATTCATCCCACTCAGAGAATATATCCATCATGGTTAGAATGGATCTGAACTGGAAAGATATAGCTAGTAGGAATAGTCTCATAATATCATGTCCCCATCGAATAAAGGGGGAAGAATAATTTGTAGTTAGGTTGAAATTTTGTGGGTGATTAAAAAAAATTATGTATTTGAAATGAATTCTACAATTTGGAAAACTCAATGTAGAAAATGGTCATTGTGAAAGAGAAGTTACCAGACCATTGAATATGATGGGATAGATTTTATCCTTCTTGATATGAACAACATGGACTAGCATAAAACATATTTATAACATAGGGGATCTCTACTCCATGGATTAAATAGGTGTTGATTCCATCAAAAAAATTTCAATAGAGATTCCTCTCATGGTTAGTCCCACTTTTAAACGAGAACTGTACTGCAAGACATTGGATTCTCTCATGCTTGGTTCAATCTGATCGGAGAACTCCACGCAAGAGATAATCAACGATAGGTGATATCCAAAAATAGCTATCCTCTATAATGAGGGGGGGACCTAACGGTTATATCATAGATGGTCTAGGATATATCTACATTACTATTCAGATTTCATCATTATCTAGGTTGACACAGTACTTGAAATAGTGGCTTTAACATTAGAAAAATGATGTCATATTTACATGAATTTATGAAAAAAGTATATGCGTGAAATTTTTTGCATCAGTTTTACTACGTACCAACATGAGAATTTTATTATATATAGTTTTCACATCAGTTATTCTAAAAACATAATCCAAAACCACTTCCAAATCTATATACAGTGTCAATTTTTAAAAAACCACACACCATTAATCAATAAAAAAATAATTTTTACATCATTTTCCAAAAAACAACGATGCTAATGTTTTTTCTCGCACTCTTCAGTGAAAATTTTTGTAATGGCAAATGCCGAAAACATTTTAAAATTTTTGGGTATTAGGAAACCCTCATTTTTTCTAAAAAACCTATCTCATGTATCATGATGTATCTGAGGGAGACCCGGTGATCTCCCATAACCATTGTTCATGATTTTCTTTGATTTTCAAGATCTTTAGTCTCCATTCATTATCCTATACCATTGTTTCATAATCGACCAAGTTTATTTTTTTAATAGAATCCAATTTGTGTCTGATATTCTATAGTTGTTGGATTTTATTCTTTTTTTCATCTAGATTGATTGTTTATACAATAAAATTTGTATAGATCAAATAGTGTTTTTTCTTTATATTCATTCAAGGGAGAGTAGTTTGGATTATGGATCCATTTTCATAAGAACACTAAATTTTTTATGTTTTTTTAATTTTGAAGATAAATTATTTATCATTTAATTATATTTTTGAGTCCTTTTAATTATTAGTTGGTAGTTTATTATGATTTACAAATGGAGTTATAATTTCTTTTATTTTTAAAAAAATATTTATTGAAATTATCAAATGGTCTTGATGATATTTTACAATAAACAATGAAAAATGGTTTCATTTTTCATTAATAAAATGGGAATCACATGTAATGACTCTATATTTCTCACCAACTTAATTAATGTAATCTTCAATGATTTTGACACACAACATCGAACAAATGAATCAACTATTTAAATTGAACTAATAAATGTTAGATGATTAAAATTAATTAAATTATAATATCAATAAAAATAATTTATATAATATGAAAATAAAAATGTTACTATATGTAAATGTGTTTCATATTTGATGACTTTTATATAATTATCAACAGTTTTTTATAGGTGTTAAAATTTACAATTTATCTATTTATGTATATAAATATAATTATTTTTTTATGTATTAATATATTCACCTATTTTATTAAGATATAAGTTATTGAATGAATCGTAATTGGATTAATTTATGTGGAACCATGAGTGAATATGAAAATGTGTTGATTAAATCGTGGAATTTATTAATCAAAATCATTAAAAATGATTTTTTATTATGGTCATGTGTGTAGTGTTTCAATATGAGAATGTAAAACTCTAGAGAAACCAATGATCATCTCATTTATTATGGTTTGTGCCTTAATTATACATGTTGGATCTATCATGGGGAAGGAACTGAAAATTCAACATCCATTATTGATTAGAATAGTAATAATGAGTAGTAGGATTGTGTTGAATAATTAATTAATCATTTAGAAATTAAACCCATTAAAAAATAGAAAATTTCAAACGATTTTATAGAGATTATGAGAAATAATTATTCCATCGTTATAGTAAATATATAGTTTTATTAGTAGTTTTGAGATTGGATAACTTGAAAACAATAAAATGGGTGAGTGTTAAAAGTTTTTACAAATTAAATAAGAATTTAAAAGAGCTTCTTATAGAAGTAAATGGGCTTATGGATTCAAAATTTGAGTTGAAGAAAATATTATTCCTAATGGGATTTCTATATAAATAGATACATTCCTAACGCAATTATTTAGTGTGGTATATGAAAGAATATGGATATATATCATGTTTTCCTACATGTGGGACATCACGTGATAAGATGTTTGAAATAGGCAACTAAAATTTATTCTTGGTTACAAAAATCTAATATCTTCAAAAATATATTTTCTACTTTCTAATGATATAATAAAATAATTATTTCACACATTTATTATCATTTAATTATGATTCATTCTAAGGTACCAGAATCAAAGCTCCTTCTAATGTAATTTAGTATATTCCAATAATTCATAGTTTGAAGCGTATTTTTTCCAAATTCAATTGATAAAAAAATTTAATATGGTATTCAGATATGCACATATCTGATGGGGAAAAATGGAATCCTACTGATTCACCATATTTGAAGAGATTTGATAAATGATTTAATCATATTAGAAGTGAAGTTAGAAATATCAAAATGGGATTTTGGATAGATGGAATGAATCTATATCAGAGTCTAACTATCCAACATAGTTCATGACATATTGTTTGGTATTTTAAATTTTTCCCAAATTTACGTATGAATAAAAAATATTTTTTGATGATCTTGATTATTTATAGAAAAAACAGGCAAGAATTGATATTTTTGTGAACATTTCACCATTGATTGATGATTTGAAATTGCAATGGGAGATAGGTGTTAATGTAATCGTTGCATACAAGAAAATAAATTTTATTTTGTGTTCTGTGAGAATGTTCACTATAAATGAATTTTCTTTATACAGAATCTTATCAAGATATAGTGTTATGGGACATTAATCATGTTCATTTTGAGAAGAGACTTTGTATTATCAATTTAATAATGGAAGAAATTTTTTTTACCTGGTATATTGAAGATTGTTTTTCTATTGATCATCCTTATCATAGATTTAAGAAAGCATTGAACAGTTTATAGGAATAAAAAGTCCCCCTCAACCATTATTAGTTGAAGAATATTACGACATGGGGAAATATTGACTTGATA
The DNA here is from genome assembly GCA_963277665.1 of Viscum album. Lineage (NCBI taxonomy): Eukaryota > Viridiplantae > Streptophyta > Magnoliopsida > Santalales > Viscaceae > Viscum > Viscum album. The sequence goes on along the minus strand of OY728151.1, from coordinate 280,191,522 downwards.
TTTGGAAAGAAAATATTGTCTGGTCTTCAAAAAATATATTAAAGAAACAATCCATCATTTTAGAACTACCTTATTGTAAATATTTTGATGTAAAACATAACATTGATGTTATACATGTTGAGAAAAAAAATATGTTATTGTTTTATAGAATCATTATTATAGATAAAAGGAGGGATAAAAGATATATGTCATGCCAGATTATACATGATATCAATTGGAATACATTTTTAGATTGCTCTTATAATGAAAGGAAAATAACATATTTACCTCTGACTTATAACACATTAAGAAATTTTGAGAATATCAATTTTTGTCAGTGCCTTCATGTTATTAAACTACATAGTGCATATTATTAAAATCTTAATAATTTGGTGTCTATGATGGATTTTAAATTAATATGTATGAAACCACATGATTTTCATGTATTGATCAGACAATATCCACCAGTCGCACTGCATGGTATATTGCTGACAGTTGTTAGATAGACTATCATCAGATTATGTAATTTCTTCAAATCCATTTGTACAAAATTCATTGATCGAAATTTTTTAGATTTATGGGAGTGTGAACCATCTCTAATTTATTTTAAACTATAAATGTATTTCATACCTACATTTTTTTATATAATGGTTCATCTTGTGATTCATTTAGTGGTGAGATAAGAATATGTGGGACTATTTTTTTTACGATTGATATATCATTTTGAAAGATATAAAAAAATTTGAATGGGTATTTTAAAAAAAATATTATCAACCATATGCCTCTATTGTTACGATATATGTATTGGAAGAGTTTATTGATTTATGTACTAATTTTTTTATAAAGTGTAGAATAATGGTCTCTATATATCTTGACATATAATTGTTGATATTGAAGGTTGAGGGATTCAAGGATTAAATGTAAAGATCAATCCACATGATGAAGTGATTAAAGCTCATATATAAATTTTTAAAAACACATATGAGGTTGAATTTTATATATCATGACATATTGTAGAACTAAATTTAGGATATCCTAAAAGAAATGGAAAGTGGTTGATAATTGAGTATGAAAAGAAATTTGTACAATGGTTTAAATAGAATGTCATCATAGACGTATCAGCATCAAAAACATTGAAATGGTTGGAAAGGGGTCCATATATTATTGTGATTACATGGTCTAGTTATGATATTAATGGGTACACATTATACACAATGAAACTAGATGAATAGAGTACCATTCAAAATAAAGGTGTAATGATTGTCACTGAAGCGCTGTATTTTCGAGTTAAAAAGAAAAAACCCAATTTTTGCATCAATGACATATTTTAGAGTTCTTGATGACATTTGAGAAATTTATTGTATTAAACTTTGATTCATCATTTTTATGTGTAGTATTCTAGTAACATTGGTGTTAAAATGGTGAATATGGGTTTAAAAATTTTGATTTGAAAAGATGTAGTTGCAATGTGGAACCATTTATCAGGGAGACACTTGAAATGAAAATATTTTATGTCATCGATCCATCAAATGAAAAGTGGTCCATCATTTTTCATGGAAAAATAATCCATATTATCACCGAATATGATGATGATTTTATTGATATATTTGTGTCTTCTTCATCTATTTCACAATTTATGGATAACAATGACTATATTGCAAAGATGGTGCATGCAATATGAAATGATATTGATGAAGGGATATTGGAAAATAATAAAATACTCTCATAATGAATATGGTAAGTATTTTAATTATATATCTTTTATAAAATTTACATTTTAAAAAACTTTATTCTTTAATCACTATTGTATATTTACATTTATATATTTGTTTTTTTATTTTTGTGTGTTCAATTTTGATATTTCACAGCTATGGTTAAACATTTTTTTTCATTGAAACACTTGACATAAATTATTATATTTTTCTTTAATTTACACATGTGAGAACATATTTTCAATCTTTGATATTTATATTTTTAAATGCTAATGACTTTTGAGGAGTAATTTTTATATTTAATATTTCACCATGCATATTTTTTTTTCACGAATATTTACATCATTATTTTTTTAAAAATGTACACATGTGTACAACTTTTTTTACATAAATGTTTCTATTTTCATATTTTCAAATTACTGACTTGTCTAATAATATTCTGGCACTCAAGATAATAACTACATTCTTCTGTTATAATGATATAAACAAATATAGAGATAGGTGAACATCGACTTAGTTATTTATCTTTGTTGGACTCCTCATGTGTTAATCATGTTTTAATGATCACAAATATTATTACTGTTAATTAATCTTGATCTTCATTCTGCATCTTGCTAATGCTCTTAAATCTCTATAATAACTACTCATCATGTTTTAAATGATAACAAATCTTATGGATATTAATTACTCTCTTAATTATTTACAATTCTTATGCATGATCACAAATATCACATATATTATCAAGCCTTTATGTTTATGATTCATGTTCTCTTACTCTCTAATGATTAAACTTAATCCATATTCTTCATATTCTGTCTAAGTCAAAATACAAATATTTGTCTAAGTATGGACTCACCGTGACCCTGACACTGTGAAGGACTCATCGTGACCCAAACACCGTAACCCAGACACCGTGAAGGACTCACCGTGGCCCAGACACCATGAAGCTCACACCGTGACATGGACATACCATGAATCTCATACCATGAAGCTCATACCGTGAAGAAGACACTATTTACTTAATTGCTATGACACCATTTCTTAACTTTTTGTCAATATTATTTAAATAATACTAACGTTCATATTTGATGTTTTTAATGAAATTAATGTTATTTAATGATAGTTTTTGGCATGTCCGGAAACTGTATCTCCTACCTATGAAAAGGGAATCATTCCTACTGCCATAAATTGTGGAATATAAGGAAGATTAAGATGTAGTACACGTGCAATCAGTGAAGCAAAGAAAAGTGTGAATTTACAACAAGAAGAACTTATACACACACGAGAGCATTGTGCTGAACAAGAAGATCAATCCCGAACAAGAAGGAGATTGCCATACTTTCAATCAACTCTTATGAATTCAATCCAACACCACTGAAGAACACACGACGAATCAAGAGATCATTCTCACTCTTGAAGAACACCAGCATAACTATGACACTCTTTTTTTCAACAGAAAAAACAGAGAAAGACTCAGAAGCATTCCTGCTGAATCCAATGAGTCCAGAGCTGCTTTGATAATCACTAGAGCTTTCTAAACTCTTATCTAATCTCTCTAAGTGATTTATTTATTAACTTTTGAGCAGCGTGGTGTAGTATGTATTTCTTATACACACACTATCTTATGCACTGAACTGGAGGATACAAAAATCCTCAAACCACAATTGGTTACTCTTGTTTACCCACGTCAACTGTGGAAGAGGTCCTTGTGTGGCCTTGTCTATTTTTTCCCACTAAGAACAGTGGTAGAGGTCCCTGCGTGGCCTGGACAGTTTTGTAAACTATTGTTAACCCAGATCCAGGGTGTGGATCAAATTTTATATAAATTTGAGAAGACTAAGTCTCTGCTTGAGAGTAAACCTCTTGTTATATCTGGTGTGCATCGTTAGTTTAAGTGTATAGTATACTACACATATCTTATTTATTCTACTGCTATTACTTTGAAATACAAAACTATTTTAAAGTAACTTTGATAGTTAAATTATCAAGTGTTTACACTTATTGTAAATTAGTAGCTTAGTTTCAAAAGTTTGTTTAATCTTGTGGTTAAATTAACTGAGACCTAATCAATCTTTGAGAATCTAAGTGAACATTTACAATCTGTATAAATTCACTACAGTTTAACTTGTTTTATAAATTGGGGGATTTTAAATAGACAATATTTTAACAGAAATTTTAATTGGAACTCAATTCACCCCTCTATTGAGTATCCACTCCGACCAACATTTGGTATCAGAGGTTTGTTTTTGTTTAAGTATTTTTGAAATAATCGGTTTTTCAATTGTGATTTTAGTTGCATCTTTAAAGATCTTAAATTTATGTTAGTTCTAAATTATAGCTCTTTATATTATCGTTCTAAAATATAGCTATGGAGAATAGACTAGAGGGTGGTGCTACTAACAGGACACCTTTCTTCAATGGTACAAACTATGCTCAGTGGAAACTTAAAATGAAAATTCATTTAGAAATCATGGGTTTGATATATGGACTGCTATAGAATCTCAATATAAACTTCCAAAAACTAAAAGAATAACTTGGGATGAACCTACGAAGACTTCCTACAATAATAATTGTAAATCTATGAATGCCATGTACTGTGCTCTAGGAGATTAGAAGTTTAGCAGAATTTCTGCTTGCAAAACTGCTTTTGAAATTTGGCATACTTTGGGTGTTTATCATGAGGGAACAACCAATGTTAAAGAAATGTGATTGAATACTTATACTATTAAATATGATAATTTTAAAATGAATACTGATGAACCTATTTCTGATATGTATCTCAGGTTTAATGACATATTAAATACTATGAATTCACTCGGAAAGGTTGTTCCAACAAAGGAACAAATTATGACAATCTTGAGATGTTTCCCAGACCGATGTAGAGGCACATCTGTTTCAATCAGAGATTCATGTGACATTGCTGCTCTACCTCTAAAATAACTCATTGGTAAGCTCATGATGTATGAGGAAGAACTCAAGGTGAATAATGAGGAAGATGATGAACCTAAGAGAAAATATGTGGCTTTCAAGACTACTGATTCGAAGAGTAAGGACAAAGATAAAGTTCAAATACAAACTGAAAGTTCAACCAGTGAAAATTCAGACTCTGATAGTGATGTTGAAATCGCTCAGATAGCCAGAAGGTTTAAGAAATTTTATAGGAAGAAGAAGATTTTCACAAAATCAAATTTCAAAGGTATGTATGACAACAAGGGACATTGAAAAAAGGATTGGAAGAAATCTGACAAATCTGATGAAGTTGTTTGCTATGAATACAAAAGAAAAGGACATATAAAAGCAGACTGTCCAAAGCTGAAATACAAGAAGAAATATGAGTATAAGGATAATAAGTATAAGAAATACATGAAGGCTACATGGAGTGCTCCTGAAGACAGCACAAGTGAATCTGAAATGTCTGATTCTGAAAGAAAACATGCCAACATGTGTTTCATGACAAACACTTTTGAGATAACATCTAAAACTCCTGCTTTAAATTCATATTATTCTATAGATGATTCTGATTCTGAAAATATGTCAAAATATGAGCTGTTTGAATATTGTGATATGTTGGAAGAAACCTGTAATGAGCTGAAATACAAATTCAAAGTTTTAAAGAAACAGTGTGCTTTAATTGTTAAACATAAATCTGATCTTGACATAGAAATAGAAAATAATGCTCAGTTTCTTAAAGAAAACACTGAACTGAAATTATCAAATGAGCAACTTAAGAAGGATTTATAAAAGTTCACAAATGGAAAAGATACTCTAACTAAAATGCAAGGAAAGAAAGTTGCACCAAAATATACTACTGGAATAGGATACCAACCTGGACAAAGACAGATTACCAAGAATAGATTTATTCCTAAATCTGGACAGAATACTGCAAGTTCTAGTTCTGGACATTTATATGATTCAATTAGTTATTCACTTAGTTATAAATCTAATATTGTTTATCTTTCAAAATCTTTTGATTCTGTAAATTTTATGAGACCCATAATACAAATTTGGGTACCTAAAGTTTTATTGGATAACATGTCTGGACCCAAGAAGATCTAGGTACCAAAATCATTTCTTATTTAAATCTGTTTTGTAGGAAACCTGCTTGAAGAGTTCTCACAAGAAGACATGGTATCTGGACAGTGGATGTTCAAGACATATGTCTGGGGATTACTCTTGTTTCAAAAGTTTAATAAAGGTTTATGGAGTTCATGTCTCCTTTGGTGATAATTCTAATGGAAAGATCATTGGCCTAGGTAAAATTGGTAACACTGATTCAGTTTTGATTTCCAAAGTTTTATTTTTTAATGGACTGAAATATAATCTGTTAAGTATTTATCAATTATGTGATGATGGTTTTAATGTTAAATTTTAAAATGATTCTTGTAATGTTTTTAATTATAAAAAAAATTAGTCTTTTCTGCTCTACGAAATGAAAATGTTTATGCTATTGATTTAAATTCCTTATATAAGAAAATTGTTACCTGTTTAAATTCTTTTCATAAAGAGTCTTGGTTATGGCATAGAAGAATAGTACACTACAACATACACTCACATAGAAAACTAACTAAGAAGCACTTAGTTAGAGACCTGCCTAAACTTGAGTTTCCAAATGAGGAATTTTGTAATCCCTGTCAAAAGGGAAAGAAACATAAAGTTTCTTTTAAATCAAAGAAAGAAGTTTCAACATCTCAACCTCTTGAGTTGGTTCACATGGATTTTTTTAGACCAACTAGAGTTTCTAGGTTAAATGGGAAGCACTATGTCTATGTCCTAGTAGATGACTTTTATAGATATACTTGGGTATACTTCTTAGCTCATAAAAGTGAAGCCGGTTCTTACTTTGTTAAATACTCCAAATCTGTAGAAAACCTTTGTGGACATAAGATCAAAACCCTAAGAAGTGATCATGGTCATGAGTTTGAGAATCTTGAGTTTGAATCCTACTGATCACACAATGGTTATAGTCACAATTTCTCTACCCCTAGGACACCTCAGCAAAATGGTGTAGTAGAAAGGAGAAATAGAACCCTACAAGAAATTTCTAGAACTATGCTTAATGAATATGACCTGCCTATTTACTATTGGGTTGAAGCTGTCAATACTGCTTGTTATATTATTAATATGGTATTAATTAGACATGTTCTTAAGAAGACCCCTTATGAGTTGTGGAGCAATAGAAAACCTAGAGTTAGTTACTTTAGAGTCTTTGGATGTAAAGTTTTTATTCTTAATACAAAAGATAATCTTGATAAGTTTGCTTCTAACAGTGATGAAGGAATCTTTTTAGGATATTCCTTAACTAGAAAAGCTTATAGAGTTTTTAATAAGAGAACCAAGTGTGTGGAAGAATCTTTTCACATCAAATTTGATGAAACTGATCCACATGATCCTAAAACCCCTCTTGAAAATCTTGAAGAAGATTTAACTATTCTGGACCTTAATGACAAATCAAATGAACCTGCTATAAAGACAACCAGTTCTGGACTTATTCTAGAATATGTTCCTAATGAACCTGAACCTAGAGAAGAACCTGAAATTTTTAGTCCTACCTTTACTAGATCAACTAGAATTCTAAAGAATCATCCTTTAGATGATGTTGTAGGAAATCTTGATAGAGGGACATAGACTAGAGCTTCTCTTAGAAATTAGGTTGAACATCAAGCCTTCTTCTCACAGCATGAACCTAAAAACATTAATGATGCTATTAATGATGAATTTTGGGTAATTTCTATGCAAGAAGAACTCAATCAATTTTAAAGAAATAAAGTTTGGAATTTTGTTGAAAGGCCTAAGGACACTTTCAAAATAGGCACTAAATGGGTGCTCATAAATAAAGTAGATGAGTCTGGAAACATAGTTAGAAATAAAGCTAGGCTAGTTGCACAAGGCTATATTCAAGAAGAAGTTATTTACAATGAGGAGACTTTTGCTCCAGTAGCCATATTAGAAGCTATTGGGATTTTAATTTCTTATGATGCACATCTAAATTTCAAATTATATCAAATGGATGTCAAGAGTGCATTCTTCAATGGATATATTGCTAAGGATGTTTTTGTTGAACAACCACCTGGATTTTTGAACCCTCATTTACCAAATCATATTTTCAAATATTCAAAATCTTTATATGGTTTAAAGCAATCTCCAAGAGCTTGGTATGATAGATTAAGTAATTTTCTAATTTCTAATGGTTTTACAAAAGGAATAGCTGATCCTACTCTGTTTATAAAACAAATTTCTAAAGATTGTTTAGTTATACAAATTTGTGTAGATGATATTATTTTTGGATCATCAGAAACTAAATTATGTACAGATTTTTCTAAAATGATGCAAAATGAATTTGAAATGAGTTTAATGGGTGAACTTAAATTCTTTCTTGGATTTCAAATCTTTCAAAATGATGATGGAATTATTTTAACTCAAGGTAAATATACTAGAGATCTTTTAAAACATTTTTTATTTGATAACACAAAAAGTAGTGACACTCCCATGAGTACCACTTGTAAGATGGATCTTGATGAAGATGGTAAATCTGTTGATCAAACCACTTATAGAGGAATGATTGGAAGTCTACTCTACCTAACTCCTAGTGGTCCTGATATTATTTTTAGTGTGTGTATGTGTGCTCATTTTCAAGCAACCCCTAAAGAGTCACATTTAAATGTTGTAAAGAGAATTTTCAAATACCTCAAGCATACTCCCAATTTAGGACTATTTTATCCCAAAGGACAATCATTTGAATTAGTTAGTTATTCAGATGCTGATTTTTCTGGATGTAAGATAGATAGAAAAAGCACCTCTGGAACATGTCACCTTTTAAGCAAGTCACTAGTATCATGGTGTAGTAAGAAACAAAATTCTTTTGCCTTATCTACTGCAGAAGCTGAATACATTGCTGCTGGAAGTTTTTGTGCACAAATTTTGTGGATGAAACACACATTACTAGAATATGGATATCAATTCAGACATGTCCCAATAAATTGTGACAACACAAGTGCTATTAGAATTTCTAAGAATCCTATTTCTCATTATAGGACAAAACATATTGATGTAAGACATCCCTTTTTGAGGGATCATTATCAAAACGGAGACATCACTTTGGAAATCATTGGTACTGAATATCAACTTGCTGATATATTCACTAAACCATTAAATTCTGAAGGATTGGACTACATCATACATGATCTTGGTATGATTAATCATAAGTAAATATCCTACTGATCTTAATGATTAAAACTTTACTATATTTTACTTTAGGGTTTCATTGTCACTATTTCTAAGTTGTGGTTTTATGTTCACGGTCTCACTGTCAAAACTTTATGCTCACGGTCTGTCAACTCATTGTCTCACTGTGACTGTACAGAATTCTCACTGTGTCACCGTGATGACTACCAACTATCTCACCGTGATGACTAGTTTTCATCACACTGTAATTCCTACTCACAGTCTCACCGTGAAGATTATGTATATTTCTATTTTAACCCATATCATGTAATTTTTATTTTACAGCTATTTGATTTCCCGCCTTTTTGTTTTTATGACGTTTGACATTCCCAAATGATAAAACTTAAGGGTTTCATTCGATTCCTTACCCAAACTCTCTCATGAACCTTATCTACCCTCTCGCTTGATCCTTCAGTGGATGCCAAGGATAAATCATCTATCTTCACCCTCGTCTGAGAAGCGCCGCACTAAGAAACAGAAGAGGATACTGAGGATAGCTCCTGAAGGACCTCTAAACCCAAACCTGGTAAGTCGTACAGTTGTACCTAAAAAAGAGGTTTTCCCAGAGTGGTTGTCGTCTAGCAGATCTTTAGTTTTGACAGTTTTAAGAGATCAAGGATGGCTTGGATGGTTCACTGGAGAGAATAGACCGATTTACCCGAGATTGGTATCTCAATTTTATCAGTATGTGAAGTTTTTGTTTGAGTTTGGAGAAATCTTTATGGGGACAAGCTGGATAAATGGTCAAAAGTGCTCTCTCTCTTCGAGGTTGTGGGTTGTATTCCTAGGGATTCCCCGTGAAGGAGATTGTGAGGATTACTAGAGAGACCCTCCTCCAACAACCGACATCATTGACCTAGAAACTGCTTTGGAAAACCTGACTAGAAATGGCACCAAGCGAAGGGCCATAGCTGCTGAATTAGATGGGGAGACTAGACTTCTGTTCAAATTTGTTCAACATTTGATTAGTCCGAGAAATGGAGATTTTTCTGTGATGAAGTATCAGTATGTGTTCCTGATTCATCTATTGAAAAATGGCCATAAGATCAACCTATGCAAGTATGTTATCAACCATATCTGTGAGCTGATCAAAGTCACTTCCAAATCCACCTCCTTGTTTTACTCAAGGATGATTTTAGCTATGTTAGTTGCCAAAGGGATGGTTGGACCGAATGAAGAAAAGATAGAGGACCTTGATTTTTGCATATCCATGTATCTCATCAGAAGGATGAAGATTAGCTGGAACCCCTGGAAGAATCAGTGGGATGAGGATAATGATCAAGTGTATAAAAATTTTAATCCTACTGACTATCCAAGAAGGCCTAAAAATCTATATGATCCTGGTTTGGAACCAGATGAAGTGGCTGAGTATTCAGAGGAAGAAGAAGAAGAGGGAGTAAGAGTTTTGGTATCTCCAAGAGAAGAGGTTGAAAGACCTCAAATGGAAACTTCTCTTATTGAAAAAGAAAGGATTGTTGTCTCTGCTGTTATCCCTACTGAAACACCTCAAGAAGAGGAAGTTGGTGTTAGTTTGAGAGAAGAGGAAGCTCATGTTCCTAGTGTGGATGTAAATCCAGAAGCTCATCCTAATGCTGCAAGGAAGTTGGTTTTTCCTGATTCAGAACATCAAGTAACCTTAGAGGCAGATCCTGTTGATGTGGATCTTTCTGTTGAAAAAGAAGCAAGTTTTGGTAGTTCAACCAGTGGAACAATCGGTTACTGAGATAATTCCCTCTGTTGAAGAGAGGATGGAAATTGTCTTCCAGCTAGCAAGGCAAGAGTTTTCTGAAAAGATCAGGGATGATACTATGGATCTTTTCCATGTTCCTGAGCCTCAAGAATCTGATAGGGAAGCACAATTTGAGGGGGAGGAACCTCAAAACCTTGAGATTACAGAAGCTGGATCAACTGAAGCTTCCAAACCTACTGTCTCATACTCTGTTCACACCCGGTTTGTTTTCCCAAGATTTTATGATGTGAATGAGTTAGAGAAAGTGTCTACAATTGGAATGGATCTTTCTTCTCTGTTTCAACTGAAATCTGTAGCTCATCCAAAACCATAACCAGAGCCCCAACCGCAATTCGAATCAGAATCTGAGTCTGAAGATGACTCTGAACCTCAACCAGAATCTAAACCACTACCTTTACCTGCACCCTTACCTAAGCATCACTCCTTTGTGACCAAAAGGATCTTAATGTATTTGGAGAAACTTTGTTAGCTGGAGTTGAGAAAATTGTCTCCATTCAACCTCATCCAATAACTCAGTTAAGTCAAGAAGATGCATCAATTCTTTTGGAAAATTTTATCTTGCATATTCAACCAAGGATGATCCGAGAAATTCAAGAAGTCATCATTGAAAATAAGCTGCTAAGTACTGATGTAGAAAATATGAAATATATGATAGAAAGTTTGCAGAATGAGTTATCTATGAGATCAGAGCCTGCTCATGTTTCGGCTTCTGCACCGGTTGCTGCTTCTCCTGAGCCATCTGATTCCCTCCTTGCTTGGTAAATTGTGTCTGAAGTTCATCCATACCTACTTTCTTTTGATGAAAATATTGTAAAAAGAAACACCAAGATGCTGGAACGCATGAGAGATCTTGTGGAAAATCTGAATAAGCTTGCGGTCACTGGATGCCTGCAAAAAGTTCTGAAACAACTCAATGTTCTAACCGAAGCTGTCAAGGCTTCACCTGCTTCTGGTCAGTCCTCCACATCTTCTTTGGATGATTCTGTGCTGAGATCCATAATCAAGGAAGAAATTCAGAGTGCCTTCAGTGGATTGGATCTATCTTCTCTGTCAGAAGTGGTTAATAACATTGATAGAGCATTGGACTTGGTTAGGATTCACTCTAAGATAGCCAATGATGCTCAACAAGATATCACCAAGAAAATAGATCTTTATCTCTCCCAGATTTTCTCTAAAAGTGATATGACAGAACACTTTAGATATCTTGTTGAAAATTTCAGAATCCCTCCGGTGACTCAGGCTTTTAAAGCTCATGTTCAGAAACATACAGAGTTCACCAGATTGTTGGACAGATTTATGGAGAATAAGGTTGAATTTTAAAAGGCTATGAAATATGGTGGTGAAATCATTACTGATTTCATCAATATTTTAAAGCCATATATTCATGTGCAGAGTACTGCTACAGTTGCTCCAGCTACTGCACCCCTTACACCTGGACTACCTGCCTTAGCCTGAACTGCCATGTCAGTTAGCCAAGCTCTTTCTCATATCTGAACAGTCATTCTTGACCAACCTAAGCCTAGATCTTCTACTACTCCCACTTTAGATCCATATGTTTTTGAAGGTCCACCCTTACCCTCATTGTCTACTGCATCTATTCCTTCTTCTACTTCAGCACCATCTCCTGCTGCTGATAAAGGCAAGGAAAAGATAGATCCCTAAAAAGTCTAGAGAGTGTTTTCTTTTTGATGGGATTTCATTTCCTGTTTACAGTTTGAACTTCTCCTATACTTTGTATTCTGAACCCTTTTTTTAATGACAACTGCTGAGTTTCATTTCATTTTGCCTACTTTTTGATAATCCCAAAAGGGGGAGAAAACTCTACAAGTATAAATGGGGGAGGAAAACTAAATGGGTCAGTTTTATAATGTTTTTTTTCTATGCTAGTATCATTAATTGTACATGTCATTTATATTCTGCATATATCTAATTTTTCATCATCAAAAAGGGGGAGATTGTTGGACTCATCATGTGTTAATAGTGTTTTCATGATCAAAAATCTTATTATTGTTAATTAATCTCGATCTTCATTGCACATCTTGATAATGCTCTTAAATCTCTATATTAACTACTCATCATGTTTTAAATGATAACAAATCTTATGGATGTTAATTACTCTCTTTATTATTTACAAGTCTTATGCATGATCACAAATCCCACATATATTATCAAGACTTTATGTTTATGATTCAATTTCTCTTACTCTATAACGATTAAACTTAACCCATATTCTGCAAATTCTGTCTAAGTCCAAATACAGATATTTGTCTAAGTATGGACTCACCATGACCCTGACACTGTGAAGGACTCATTGTGACCCAAACACTGTGACCTAGACACCGTGAAGGACTCACCGTGACCCGAACACTGTGAAGCTCACACCGTGACATGGACATACCATGAAGCTCATACCGTGAAGAAGACACTGTTTACTTAATCACTGTGACACCATTTCTTAACTTTTTGTCGATATTATTTAAATAATACTAACAGTCATATTTTATGTTTTTAATGAAATTAATGTTATTTAATGATAGTTTTTGGAATTTCAAGAAACCATATCTCCTACCTATGAAAATGGAATCATTCCTACTGCGAGAAAGTGTGGCATATAAGGAAGATTAAGATGCAGTACACGTGCAAGCGGTGAAGCAATGAAAAGTGTGAATTTACAATGAGATGAATTATATACACCTGAGATCACTGTGCTGAACAAGAAGATCAATCCCGAACAAGAAAGAGATTTCCAGACTTTCAAAGAACTCTTATGAATGCAATCCAACACCACTGGAGAACACACGACGAATCAAGAGATCATTCTCACTCCTACAGAACACCAGCATAACTACGACACTCTGTTTTTCAACAAAAAAACCAAAGAAGGACTCAGAAGCATTCCTGCTGAATCCAACGAGTCCAGAGCTGCATTGATAATCACTAGAGCTTTCTAAACTCTTATTTGCTCTCTCTAAGAGATTTATTTATTAACTTTCTATAATTGTGGTGTACTCTGTATTTCTTACACACACTGTCTCCTGTACTGAACTTGAGGATATCAAAATCCTCAAACCCCAATTGTTTACTCTTGTTTACCCGCATCAACTGTGGAACAGGTCCTTGTGTGGCCTGGTCTATTTGTTTCCCATTAAGAATAGTGGTAGAGGTCCCTGCGTGGCTTGGACAGTTTTGTAAACTGTTGTTAACCCTGATCTAGGGTGTGGATCTAATTTTTTATAAATTTTAGAGGACTATGTCTCGTCTTGAGACTGAACCTCTTGTTATATCTTCTTTGCATCGTTAGTTTAATTTTATAGTATACTACACATATATTATTTATTCCACTGCTGTTACTTTTAAATTCAAAACTATTTTAAAGCTACTTTGATAGTTAAATTACCAAGTGTTTACACTTATTGTAAATCAGTAGGTTAGTTTCAAAACTTAGTTTAATATTGTGGTTAAATTAACTAAGACCTAATCAATCTTTGAGAATCTAAGTGAACATTTACAATCTGTATATATTCACTACAGTTTAACTTGTTTTATGAATTGGGGGATTTTATATAGACAATATTTTAACAGAAATTTTAATTGGAACTCAATTCAGCCCCCTCTTGAGTATCCACTCTGACCAACAGTCTTTTTTCATATTATTAAATATCTAGTAATATAATTAGATAATGAAATCTAAAATTTAATTAAAAATAATAATTTTTGACCTACTGATGAGACTTCACCTAGGGAGCCTTCTTCATTTAGTATTCTAAAATCGAATCATCGAGTTGGTAAATGTGGAATTATACATGTACAAAAACTATCACTTTTTCATTGAGAGAAGTTATTAATAATTCATTTTGATGATACAAAAATGTAGTTGTCCTAAATGCAGTAAAATTTATTATCCATATCCACATATAGAACCATTTTAGGATAATTATTGTATATCATGATTGGAAGTATTCCAACAAGATGGTGGTAGATCATCTTTGGGATGTAGGGAAGGTAAAGTATCTCAATTGATTTATATTATATCATTTTTCAAATATGTTATATTTTAAATCACTTAAATATTTGTTATGAAACTACATATAACATTAAATTTTTTAGAAATGAATGAATTTAATAAAATATTCTATAATTTAGTGGCGGATTTATGGATGGACTTCAAAATAATGTTGAAAAAAATTTGCGTTTTGAAAGAGACAAAGTGAAATCTCATTCCTTTTGTATCCATTTTTTGATGATGGTACGTGGAAATTGTTTTACCACCCAACATGATGAAACATTTAATGTATGATAATTATATTATATTATATTGTAAAATTTATTATGTATGTACCTAATTACTTATTAGTTTACATTTTATATAATGGGCCTCTAGTAAATCACATGAAGACATCTTGTGGAAGAATTTCTACCGTCATACTTTATCATGTGGTGGGTATAATTTATTAGAGAGAAAAATGATTGAGTGAAATGTTTGAAGCACTAAGAGCATACACCACTAGTAGTTCTGATATTGTCCACTTCTGTCCTCCTTATCCACCCACCCGCTATGAGAAATGTGATAGAGTAAGAAAAAGAAAAAAATGAAAAGTATCATACAAAGAATGCTAATAAAGTGAATGAATTGTAAGTAATATTATTATTCCTCGTGAATTTTTTAATTTATAATTTTAACAAAGTAATATAATATTTTCAATTTTTATTTCAGGATGATTTTTAGGAGAAATTCACATGGGTCACTTTAATCCATGAGGGTTATATGAACATCCAATCCATAACATTAGGAAAACCAAAAAACCCTGGTCGTATAAGATTATATGAGGTAACTGTTGGTATTTGAATTTTTTTTTCATAAATGTAATCAACCAAGATACACAGAAATTGAATCCTTAAAATATCAGCTTAAAGATAAGAAAAAATCCATGGGTGATTAAATTATATAGTTTTCTAGCAGGCAATTTTACTAAAAATGATGAGACATTCAACATTTTCACAGCCTTCCTAGCCTTCCCATCCTTCCCAGCCACCCAAATTCGATCCTCCACCACATCGCTCTGAGCCTACCATATACCATGAGTTTCATTTTGGAGATCCTGATGTAATTATTTTATCATTTGTAGTCATGTATTTTTTTCTGGAATCTGTATGTGACATACCTATTCAGATGGGTCAGGTTAGAGTATTGATACAAGATATTATTTATCTTACTCTTCTATTACAATTCCCTACCATGGATGTTACTGAATCTTTGGATTGTAGAAGTCATTTATTATATTTTTCATCTATACATATTCATCATATTTCATATAAGGTATGTGTTTTTTAAATATTAATTACATCTAATTGAAAATTGCATAAAAATTTATGACATTTATCCTATATAGGAGTATCTAAAATCCAATTAAATGGAACAAAGGAAACAAAAGGTCCATAAACAAAAAAATATAGTTACATTAGAAATTTCTGATGGGACATATATATTACCTATGGTTTCTTCTTCTCTTGATAATATATGTGAGTTTCTAATTTCATCCATTATATATGGATGAGACAATAAATAGAGAATATTACATAAAAATATCATCGATCTAATATGTCTTAAAGAGATCATTGTGGATTTATTGTAGTTTTTTCATGTAAGTAAATTTCCCTTCAAGATTTTTTTATAGATTATTTAAATTGACATACTATATTACTTTTTTAATTAGGTATCTACCCATTATACTTGTTCAGAATGACACCAAAAGTGTTTATGGTTTCATAGATCCAGAATATATTTTAACAAATATGTAATATGTTTCAACAAAAAAATAGTGAAATATATATGTGAGAGGTTATCAATGATGAATATTGGGTGCTGGATTATCCCAATTATTGATGGGTATGAAAAAAACATAAATTTGAACTATTTTTCATTATAAAGTCATTAAATATGAACATTGTTTATTGTAGGGAGCATTGTAAGATTGATGTAGTCTTCCCAAGTGAGATAATATTATATTTTTTTTATCTTTATTACATGGTGTTCATAGAAAACATTCCACCTTGTTATACAAGTATTTTTTTTGTTTTTTATATTCCCATTATATTTAATTATAATTTTTAATACATGTATTATTAGATCACATATATGAAAATGCAGGTAATGGAAAAAATTTAAAAAATATCACTTATCATTATATATGCCAAATGAAATCAAATATGTGAATATAAAGGTAATTTTTTTATCATTGATATTACTTTTATTTCTAGATATATATATATATATATATATGTGTGTGTGTGTGTGTGTGTGCTTATATATTAGTTTTTATTATCAGGTGACTATTTTATTAAATGAAATTTCATCGACAACAAGGATATGTCGAATGTGGGTATTATGTTCTATGATTCATTTATGAGATAATAACAATTGGGTTAATGACTGGATAATATGATGATATCAATATTAATTGTTGTATATTTTCTATCATTGTTTTATATATTTTAGTCTTATATCATTTAACATCATTGGAGACATTAAATGATGTCAATTCGTACATTAAAAAAAATAACCATCATCATTTTTTGGTTGATAAATACATTTTTACTATGATTAGGATTTAAGGTATTCTTATTTT
This sequence comes from Viscum album, assembly GCA_963277665.1. Taxonomy (NCBI): domain Eukaryota; kingdom Viridiplantae; phylum Streptophyta; class Magnoliopsida; order Santalales; family Viscaceae; genus Viscum; species Viscum album. The sequence goes on along the minus strand of OY728151.1, from coordinate 280,174,234 downwards.
TATGTTTTTATTACTATTATATTTTCCTAATAAAATTTCTTCAAATAAATTATAATTATTTTTTATAATTGGTGTTTGAACGTAATGATATCAAATGAATGATTCAATAATAACCAATGATCAACATGTTATAAATGCAAGGTTTTTATTTCTTAATTATAATTTATAATAAAAAGGCATAGATAATTTTTGATTATCTAAAAAAATCATATATGTTTTATCTAGATTTTCGTCCAATGTTACATGTGGTTTGATTTTTGTATAATTTTTTTTTTATTACATGTATTTGATTATTATGGGGATGCAATATTAATATATTTATAAAAAATAACTTTTGTGATAGTATTTTTAGAAAACTATGGAGATTCATTAAAATATAATAACACAGTTTTTAGTGTCAGTTTTCATTTAAACTGATACGTAAAATAAAACCAAAAATTGATTTTTGGATCAATTTTTTAAAAATTGATACTTAAAATATTATTATTTCTTCACCTGTATGGATGTCTATTAAAATATAATGTCTAAATTGAAAAAAAACTAATGTTAAATGATCTTTTTTACTAGTAATTGGAGAAACAGCATTCCTATGTGCTTTATTATTGAGCATGTCATACTTTTTAGGATCTACAAATGTCACATCTAGGATTTTATTTTTAGTTTTTCCTTTTTATATTTGTTGTCTCATATGGGATTTATAGTTTTCTAAAGTGTTTTTGATGAAAAATGGGATTTATGGACTAGAAATAATGTGGCACATGGTTGAGGCATGGTTAGGGGGAACCATACACCAGCTAGGGGAAAACTGCTTGCCTTGGAATGTAGTACTTTCCAGGTTGCACAGGCTACTGCATGGGTGTATGCCCAGCCCTAGGAAATTATGAAACCTAATTATTCTTGGATATAAATGAGCATAAGGTTTCATCATGGTTCATAAAACTATGTGGTCTAATAATAATTATAAGGCCCCAGCCTTAAACCTTACTTAATATTGAATTAAACGAATAATTCACATTGAGGATCTTTTCAGGTTTAGAGTTTTAGAGAATTAGAACATAACTATTACATCTTAAAAGATTACAAAGTAGACACTTCTACTAAGTCTCCATAAAATAATAACTCTTAAAAAGAAAGATGTCTAGATTCCATGTTTTAGATAGCATGACATTCCCTTGATCCCATCCTTGACCTTATTCCACTTTAAGTCCTATGAAAAACATTTCGAAAAACATGGGATGAGCATAAAAAGCTCAGTAAGGGATATAGAAAGAATGAAAACTGTTAGTTTTTCAAAAATCAAATAAACCATATATACTCTATCAAAGTAATACCTTCACCTTCATGAAGTAGTAAAAACTTTTCACTGAATAAAGTATCATTACTTACTTTTTTGTAACCAAAGTATTACCATAAAACACATATAAAGAACAAATAGAATATATAAAGGTAACTTGGTACATAAACATACTTAAGTGGAATAACCATACGGTTGACTTCCACACATATCACTTAATGGAATAGCCATATGGCCAATTTTCATACATACTTAATGGAATAGCCATACGGCCGACTTCCATACCCAATGCATTGGAGGTTATAACGTAACCACCCGTCCTAGTAATCACTGCACCACCCGTCATATGGTTTATAACGTAACCACCCGTTAAAATGTCCAAGTACCAATATAAAATCATAAAACATAAAACCAATATAAAGGAATGATAACATTTCCACACTTCAATCACAATATATCATAATATATATTGACATAATAGAATCCTTTTTCAAAACCATTTTCAATACCAAAATACATAAAAGAGTATATGGTATTTATTTTATTCTAAAAACATTACGGCTTGTTGAGAAAGCCAAAGATCAAATAATACTCATGGCGGCGGAAAAGGTCGTTGTCACCGCGTACGTTAAAAAAACATTCCTTTTGTCGTTTAGTAAAACGCTTCGTAGAAAAAGATTCCTTTTGTATAAAAGTAAAAGTCAAAGGAGTTTATAGACCGTATAAAAGTAAGTTGTGTATAAAACGAAATATGCCTCAATGAAAGGAGATTAAGACGAAGTCCCTTACCTTGGGTCCGACTTGACTCGATCGTTCTTTAACGTCCTGAATAATAAACATGAGTTAATTTATACTCGATTAAGAACCTTTTTAAAGTTCATTATTCCTTTTATATCACTTATTGCCATGTTATAAACATTATGTAACCATTTATGTTAATAATGTTTGTTTTGTCAATATTTGGTTCTTAAGTCGAAAGTGGACTTCTTATAATTACAAGTTGTTCGTGTGGTCAAAGGTTATTTATATCCAGAATGAAATTCCTGATTGGGATATCATATATATCATATATATCCAGAATATACATGTATTTATAATATTACATAATCATTTAGAGGTAATAAATGAAATGCACCGTTCATGGAGACGGTAAGCCGTACGTACGCATGAACGCTACTTTCATTTCTTTGTCATATTAGTGGAATTAAAACTAAATGAGAGGTATGTATATTTTAATTCCAGAATTATATTCATCATTTAGATATATCATTAATTATATATATACATTATATACATGTAATTTTAAAAGTACATTACATTTGGGGATAAGAAATGAAATGCACCGTTCATGGAGACGGTAAGCCGTACGTACGCATGAACGCTACTTTCATTTCTATCTCATACTTTAATGGAAAGAAATAATAATGATAAAGAGTTATATTATAATTCCAGTATAAAATCATATATAATAACTTTAAATCCATCCTTTACACGTCCCACATATGGCATTAACGAATCACATCACTTTGAGGGGGCGGTAGTCCGCACTTCCTTAAATGAAGATATCGTGTTTACCCATAATGGAAACCATAAAGGTATGCAAAAAATGAAAAATACAGAAGCTTAAAGAAAACATAAACATATTATATATCATATATAAAAATAGTGACATCATAATGGCCACCCTTGAAGGTGTTAAATGAGTATTGAACAATCATCGTTTCAGGAGGCAGAATTTCGCCATCCACGGAAACCGTATGTTCTTTAACCATTTGATGTATTTGTGTGAGAGTGTAGCTCAAATAAATATTATAACAACATCCTAGTATATTGAAGATACTGGTTTTGTTACAAATGAAGTAAATAAAAAGAGTTTAGAGGGTTGGAGAAGCAAAATAAAACAAATGAACAAGAGAGAATGAATTACCTTTAAAAGTGTAACTCCCTTTTGATTTGAGCCTAAAGGCTTCCTTTGAAAGGATTCTGCCCAAATTGAATCCTCTAGGATGAGGAGAGGGATGTGGAGAGAGTAATTGGGAAGGGGTTGGCCGATCCAAAGGCTTGAGAAGTGTGTGAAATGAGGTAGAGGTGGGGGCCTTTTATAAGAGGAGAGGAGGGACACTTTTGGAAAGTAAAAAAATATTACTTTATTTGAAAATGTGTTTCGGTTTTAAAAGGTCCCACATTGATATAATTCGTGGATAAGGTGATAAGGGTTCTAAATCCACTCATCAAATCGGTTTTGGACATGTGTAGGTTTTAGATTTTTCATTATCTTTCCATTTTATTTAAATCGTCAAATAATGATGTCATCACTGCATCATTATTATGTCATATATAATTTAATTTATTTAATGTCTAAAAATTATAAAAAAATACTATGATGTAGGAAATCTTTTTATCTTTCCAATGACTATTTATAATCAAAATTTGGACCTGTATAACCCCACTCAAAAATTATTTTAGTAAAACAATTTATGTTAGTGTCATTTTCACTTTAACATTAAATAAAAATATATTAATGTCACTTTCCAAATAAGTGGCTCCATGGGGTCCCCAAGTTGGCCCATGGCTTGTCTTGGTCGGCCATGACTCACCCAATAGGTGTAGGACAAGTGTCATGGTGTTTTCACATTCTTATAATACCATTTTTACCTTAAACTACACTAATTACCTCTAATCGCGATTAATGAAAAAAAGTTACTATTCACCAAAAAATTATTTTAATCTCATTGAACCACATTTTACTTCTTAATGACAACCATGTATCTCGGATTTTCAAAATTCAATACACATTAGTGGTAAACTTTCATTTAACTGAAAAATCATTTTGCTTGATTACCACTTAGTGGTTTCACTATTCATCAAAAATTGAAGTTTTTTAGAAAATTACCAAAAATTCACCCTAAGCTATATTTGATATTCCGAATTCAAAAATGAAGTCCATTTTACAAAATTCAAAACATATAAGTCAAATTAATTAATTTAATAATTAATTCCCGCTGTCATGACAAATAGCATGTTTTTGTGAAACAATAAGTATCAAAAGATTGACACCAGTTTAAGTCCAATTTCAAAGTGAAATTGATTCCAATGACCACCATTGGATTAACTGGTAAAAATATTTTCTAATTTCACTTTATAACCAATTAAAATAATAATCTAATAATATCAATAATTTAGATTAAAAAGAGGTTTTGAATTAAAATACAACATTTTAGACTATTCATAAAAAAATGAACTTTATCAGAAAGGTACCAAAAATTTACACAAAGTAAATTTTGATGTCCCGATTCTAAAGAAGAGTTATATTTGGTCCAAAATAAATTATAAGAATGATCAAAACTATATTTAATGAAGGTTCACCATTAAAAGGTGATAAGTGAACCTTTAGTGAAAATTAGAGTATATATGCCCTAAAATTGAACTCTTTCCGTATTTTAAGCCTTTATCTTTTATTGGGTAAATGTAAAAACATTTAAAAACATATCTAATCATATTTTAGCTATTTCTATCCATTCCCACCAGTACAAAGGATACTTGTTAACTAACATTTAAAATAATATTATTTTATTACTAGTTTGCTACGTAAGTTTCAAAGAAACTCATCGTTGCGTATCGGGTACGCTATCGAACATAGAAACCCCTTTAGAATAAAATTAATATTTAATTCGTAAATATTAATAAATATGAAAATTCTTTATTCTTTATTTACCTGGGATGTTACAATAATACCACCATTAAAATTTGATATTTAGTCTTTTTACATATTTTTATTTAATAAAAAATCACCCATAATCCATGATATATTATTTTTTAAACCGTAGGAGCTTCCTCTACTCCTTGTTGGACCCCTTAAACCCCAATATTTTTTTTGGCCTTGGATCACCAAATAATAAAAATATAAACCTCTCTTCTCCGTATTTCAATCTTCATGAATGGTTTATCTCCCTTCTTCTTTGGTATATTCTTTTCTAGTTGTTTGGTTTAAAAAATAAGGTTTTTATCTAGAGTTTTTGTGTAAAATATTAATGTTTCAAGTTTTATCAATTCTTTATATGGTTTATTTGATGTGCGCTTATGGTTTTCCACCATATTTTGGATGTTTCCAATCTTGATGTAGGTGGTTCCATGATTTCATAGTCTTAGATTATTTTGATATTTTTCTTGGTTTCATAATTTTTTTATCAACTTTGTGTATGGTGAGAATTTTTTTTCAAATTGATATAAAGTTCATATTTGTTGGATGATGATTTTATAAAATAATATGAAATTTTTTCAAATGTTCCTCTTTAGTTTTCATTATAAATGTGTTCGAAGGATTGTGTGATGGGTAAAATATGTGTTTTAATGGGGTTTTGGGGTAAATATTTTAATGACTATATTTTTGTCAAATTAAATGGGATTTTATTCATGGTAGCTTCTTTGTAATAATTCATAAATAAGTTCTATTAATTGTGCATATAATGTGATGCATGTTTTAATATATATTGGGTTTTCAGACAGATTTAAGAATTGATTTTCTTACGTAAATGGCTAGATTTCATGTGTTATATTCTTTTTTATGTTTCCAAATGTGTTTTAAAAATTGCACACATGTTGGGAAATGTACTTCCAAATGGAATTCTTGTGTGTGTTAATTTGGTTGACTTTTTTATTATGGAAAATAATGGATTCTATGTGTGTTTTGATTGTTAGATTAATGTTATTATGAAAGTAGTGTCTTTCATGTGCGGTAATGATTCTTGGGATGTGTGTGTGAATGTGATGATTTTGGTGAAATTTGAATGGATATTTTTCAAAAAGATAATCTTAGGTATCTAGATAGTGAAAATTAAACTAGTATGCATGTTCAATTGGCGCAGTCAAGGCCTTGTTTCATCTAGAACCATGGATTAAACAACAATAAATATAAATGTGGTTTGATAAGAGAGAAAATTCCCTTTAGATGTTCCCCCCTATAGTGGCATGTTCATGAGGATGATGGGGGTTTTGGCATATGATTAGAGATCACTGGACCTTTTGATGATATCCACTCTAGTGGTTCATGCATGAGAGTTGTGTAGGTTTTTTTCTAGGAACTTATCATCGAGTTACTAGGTTTATAGGTCCCACTTGTGCTAGTATGTAATGGGATTACTCATTATATTTTTATCACTTTTGAATTTTTTTCATACCATTGTTTTATGGTAGACATTACTCTTATAATAAATTAAAAAATTATCTTTTTTGAATATGGGTTCCTTAAAATATTTTATTTAATATTTTTTCCATGTTTTTTATTAAAAAATTCATTTTAATGTGCCTTTTGATGTTATATCTTGGAATCCTCCATTTGGGTGGAATCCTACTGAGATTTTTCTTTGACCCTATATACACCCTTGAGTTTATGTTGACATGGTTATGCATGATCCGGGTAAAGCGAAGATGATCTGTGGTAGTGATGGTGGATCTAGTTTCCAGTGTTCCAATTTTTATAGGTGCAATTGGTGGTAAATTGATGGTAATGGACCTTTCGTTTCATGACGGTTTTTGAGTTTTTCTTTAGTTTTTCCCCATTTTATTTTGGTATTTTGGACTTGGTTAAATTTGTTAAATGTTGAATCTAAAATTTTGTGTCTCATTTTTTGTTAAGGATTATCAATTATGTTGTGATGTATTAATCTCATTGACTATTCTTTCTTATGTATAATGGTAGAAATTATCCAATAAAGTGTATTTCCAATACAAAGGCACTAGTTTCCAACTTGTGGAGATTAGGAATTCCCATCAGGATATGTCTTGGTAGGGGTCGGGTATGGAGTTGGATGGAACCCCAACTTGGATTGTAACGCACCGAACCCAGAATCCGAGAGTCGATGCATTATTTTAATAAATTGGCATGATTACAAGGAATAGAGTCCCAAAGTACCGATCAGTTTAGAAGTCTTGGAAAATAGATTACATACATGAATGTTACATTACACATTATAACATACAACACAACATAAATAATCCTTTATAAATTCCATTATTCCATAAGCTTAACCCTGTATATCAATCACAATACCCTTCTTGTAATCCTGGGAAAAATAATACATAAAAAGGGGTGAGATCAAATGCTCAGTATGGGTAATAAATATAGAGGAAGATAACATAAATATTAATAATGGTGAATAATTGAAACCACATGCCTTTACCAATAATGAACATGAACACTTTTATGGAATGAATTTGAGCTCAGTAAATAATTCCCTGATAAAACAAAATCATGGGTATTCTACTAGTTGAATGACCACATGAACCATCAATATTATTTTCATAATGAGGGAATGTACAATACCGGACATTAATTTCTGTGTCAAGGCCCCGTGCCAGGACCTAGGGGCTAACTGTAATCGGAACCAAACCCTGAGAGCCTTTGTAACCGGACTCCATTCCGGAGAGCCTCTGTAACTGGACTCCAACCTGGAGAGCCTCTGTAACCGAACTCCATCCCGGAGAGCCTATGTAACCAAACTCCCACCCAGAGAGCCTCTATAACCGGAATCCATCTGGAGGGTCTGCAGTAACCAGACCCTAACCTGAAGGGATTACTTTTACCAGTCACCAACCCAGAACATACTAGTCCAATACATTTATCATAAGTGAAGGTTCAAATATAACATAAACATTGGTATTAAAACTATCATATGAAATGTCAATACATTAACCATAAACCATGAATGGTATATGAATAACACATCAATAGTCAAAATTATCACAAAATGTTCAATGAAATATGGTTGTTTTTTATCATAATAAATCAACTTCATATAATCATAAAATCCATCATAGGATGTTGACATAGATAAAATCAAAAAAAAATTAGAGAAATATCTCTTTCTATTTTGAAATCGTTTAAGAGTAACATAATTATAAAGAAAACATTTATTTTGAAAATATTCTTATAAGATTATAAGAGATGCTTCTACAATTTTATAATGGTGGAAAATAGTCGCACCCGTAGTATAAGTTAAAAAAATACATTCTTACCTTAATTTTGTCGAAGAGGTTAAAAAGGACCTCGTTTGGAAAACGACGGAAAGATTCCTTTATAAACATCTTATTAAAATTAAAACAAGGGTATAAATGGATTTAACCCATAGTATATATAATAGTAAGAATGTTTTGAAATATATTTTTAACAATCATGGATGTGGATGATAAAGAGGTCCCAGTATAAAATTACATATAAACAACCTTGGATAATGAAGAGATCTTGAAATAAACCCTTACCTCATTGTAATCAATCAAGTCATGTGAACAATAGTTAATAACCACCAAATGGATCACAGAATATCATGAATATAAAGAGAATCATGATAATATATATCAAATTTTGTACAAAATACACCACATGTAATAAATAAGTGGTAAACAATAAAAAACTCAGGGAATTAAAAGTGAGATAAGAAACCTCATATCTTGTGTCTGTTTTGACCCGTTCGTTCTTTAATATCTGGAATAATAAAATAAATTTAATTTATAATTTCGTAACAACCTTTTTCAAGTTTATTATTCCTTTTATATCACTTATTACTATGTTATAAACATTATGTAATCATTTATTTTAATAGCGTTCATTTTGTCGATATTTGGAACTTAATTCAAAAATGAACACCTTATAGTTACAAGTTGTTCACATGGTAAAAAGTTCATTCTATCCAGAATTATATTCATGATTTAGATATCATATATATCAAATATATTCAGTATATACATGTATTTATAACAGTACATATCATTTTGGGGTAAGAAATGAAATGCAACGTTCATGGAGACGGTAAGTCGTACGTACGCATGAACACTACTTTCATTTATATTTTTTATTTTAATGGAATTAAAACATAATTATACATAGGTATATTATAATTACAGTATAATATCATATATAATATAATTAAATATATCCTTTATATGTCCCACATATGGTATTAATGAGTCATATATCTTTAAGGGGGTGGTAGTCCGCACTTCCTGAAATAAAATTATCACGTTTACCCATAATGGAAAACAATAAGGTATGGTATAAAAGAAAAATACAGAAGAATTAAGAAAACATAAACACAATATATGTCTTATATAAATACAGTTCCATCATAATGTCCACCATGAGATGTGGTAGGAGGTAATTGAACAATCATCATTACATGAGCTGTTAGTTTTCCATCCACAGAAACATTATGTTCTTCACCAATTAGATGGAGGTGTGTGTAATTCTATTTCTAATAATTCTCATAAAAACATAATAGTATATTAAGGATACTGGTTTTGTTATAAAAAATGGAATAAAAAGATTTTAGGTGTTAGAGAAGTAAAATAAAAGAAAAGAAGTTAAGAGAAACTGTTACCTTTAATTTGGGTAACTTTCTTTGGTCTGAACCAAAAGGAATTCTTGAAGTGCCTTATACCTAATGTAATGATTCTAAGAGGAGGATATGGATGTAGGGAGATTAATTTTTCCTTTTTGGGATGTGTATAAATGCTTTAGAGGTTAGAGAAATTGGTTAGAAGTGGTCTTCTTTTATAAGGGAGAGGAGGGGCTCTTTAGGAAAATGTGGAAATTTTATTTTATTATATAATGATATTCTGTTTATAAAGGTAAGAAAATCTTTAGGGGAGAATATAGGATAAATCATGGTCGAAATAAAACCATCCAATAATAATTGGACCTATTTTGGATATTATCTTAATATTTATAATCTAATTTATTTAAATCATTTATTATTGAGGAAAATATTTTATGAGTATTGTGTCCTTAATAATTTAATTTATTCAATGGTTAAAAATTATAACAAAAATACCATGATGTAGGAAATAGTTTTATATTTCCAATGAATATTTATAGTAAAAATTATTACTTATATAACACAATATAAAAATTAATTACTAAAAGCTTCTTGTTTATGTCAATTTTTCCTTTACTTTAAATTAATTAATCTAGAGTGTCATTATCATTCATAAGTGGCTCCATGGGGTCCCAAAATCGACCCAAGGATGCCCCTGGTCTGCAATTACTAATCCAATAAGGTTAGGACATGTGTTAAGGTAATATTGAATTATTCTAGTATTCTTTTTACCTTGAATTACCCTATTTACCTTTAACCGCGGTAAATAAAAGTCAAAAGTTACTATTCACCAAAAATTATTTTCATCTTATTGAACAACATTTTTCTTAATAAAAACATCTATGTATGTCGGATTTTCGAAATTCAATTCACATAAGTGGTAAAATTTAATTTATTTGAAAAATTCAGTTTTTTAACAACTATTTAGTGGTTTCAATATTCATCAAAAATTGAAGTGTTTCAGAAAAATAAAAAAATCATCCTAAGCTATATTTGATATTCCAAATTGAAAAATTATGTCTATTTTTAAAAATTAAAAAATAGATGTGGCATTAATTAATTTAAAATTAATTCATGTTGTTAAAACAAATAGCGTGTTTTTAAGAAACAATAAATATGAAAAGATTGATACTTGTTTTTGTCCAATTTCAAAGGGAAATAAATTCAAACAAACAACATTGGATTAAATGGTAAAAATATATTCTAATTAAAATTTAAACCAAATTAAAAAGATAATCTAACAATATAAATAAATTATATTAAAAGGCACTTTTTAATTAAAATACAACATTTTTCACTATTCATTTAAAAATGAACTTTATCAGAAAAATTCCAAAAATTTAGACAAAGTAAATTTTGATACCCCCATTATAAAGAATAAATTTATTTAGTCAAATTGAATATATATAAGTTTCAAATATTAGATTTAAAATGGGTTCTCCATTAAAAGGTGGTAAATTTAAATATTTTTAAAAATACTTCTTTTATCTAAAAAATGAATTTGTTCTTACATTATGTCTTAGAAACTCATAATATGGATTCTAAAATTATAAGGATTATATAAAGTTCAATATTCAATTAATACTATTCATAACTGCTTTTGAAAAGCTAGTTTGGTAAGTCGTGGTGTCCTTGAACTCAATGTTGCGTGTAGTACAAGTTGTTGAATTACTATGAAGAAATAGCGTACTATGAAATTATCGCGTTTACCCATAATGGAAACCATTATGGTATGCTATAAAAGAAAAATACAGAAGCATGAAGAAAACATAAACATAATATATATCATATATAAATATAGTGCCATCATAATGGCCACCATGAGAGTTGGTAGGATGTAATTGAACAATCATCATTTTGTGAGGCGTTAGATTTCCATCGAAAGAACCATTATGTTTTTCACCCATCATATGGAGGTGTGTGTAAGTGTAGTTATAATAATTATCATAAAAACATCCTAGTATATTGAGGATACTGGTGTTGTTATAAAAGAAAGGAATAAAAAGAGTTTAGGGGTTGGAGAAGTAAACTAAAAGAAAAAAATTTAAGAGAAACTGTTACCTTTAATTTGGGTAGCCTTCTTTGGTTTGAACCAAAAAGACTTCTTGAAGTACCTTATGCTTAAGGTAAGGATTCTAGGAGGAGGAGAGGGATGTAGGAATATTAATTTTTCAGGTTTGGGATGAGCCTAAAGTCTTGAGAGGTGTGAGGAGTTGGTTAGAAGTGGTCTCATTTTATAAAGGGGAGGAGGGGCTCTTTAGGAAAGTGTGAAATTATTATTTTATTATATAATGATATTCGATTTCTAAAGGTCCACAAATCATTAGTGTCAAATATAGGATGACTCATGGTCGAAATAAAATCATCCAGTAAGAATTGGACGTGTTTTGGATATTATTTTAATGTTTATAATATAATTTATTTAAATCATTTATTAATGAGGTAAATACTGCATCATTATTGTGTCATAAATAATTTAATTTTTTTTATGGAAAACAAATATATAAAAATACCATGATGGAGGAAATTTTTTTATATTTCCAAGGAATATTTTATTTTCAAAAATATTACTTATATAACAACATATAAAAATTAGTTACTAAAAGATTTTTGTTTGTGTCAATTTTGTCTTTACTTTTAATTAATTAATCTAAAGTGTCATTATCATTCATAAGTGGCTCAATGGGGTCCTAAAATAGACCCAAGGATGCCCATGGTCGACCATTACTCATCAAATTATTTTAGGACATGTGTTAAGGTAATTTTGAATTATTAAAATATTCTTTTTACCTTGAATTACCCTATTTACCTTTAACCGTGGTAAATAAAAGTTAAAAGTTACTATTCACCAAAAACTATTTTCATCTTATTGAACCAAATTTTACTTACTAACAACAACCATGTGTGTCTTATTTTCTAAATTCAATTCAAAGAAGTGCTAAAATTTCATTTAAATGAAAAATTCAGTTTCTTAACTACTACTAAGTGGTTTCACTATTCATCAAAAATTGATGTTTTTTAGAAAAATACCAAATTTTTAGCCTAAGATATATTGGAAATTCCGAATTAAAAAATGATGTATATTTTTCTAAATTCAAAACATAGAATTGGAATTAATTAATTTAAAATTAATTCCCATTGTTAAAACAATAGCGTGTTTTTAAGAAACAATAACTATCAAAAGATTGATGATTGTTTATGTCCAATTTCAAAGTGAAATAAATTACAATAAACAAAATTGGATTAAATGGTAAAAATATAATCTAATTACACATTAAAAAAATTAAAAATATAGTATAACCATATAAATAAATTATATTAAAATACAATTTTGAATTAAAATACAATAGTTTTCACTATTCCTTAAAAACGAACTTTATCGGAAAAATTCCAAAAAATTACACAAAGTAAATTTTGATGTCCCCATTATAAAGAATAAATTTACTTAGTCAAATTGAATATATATAAGTTTCAAATATTGGATTTAAAAAGGGTTCTCCATTAAAGGGAGGGAAATTTTCATTTTTTTAAAAGTACTTCATTTATCTGAAAAAATGATTTTTTTCATACATTATGTCTAATAAACACATAATATGGATTCCAAAATTATAAGGATTATATAAAGTTCATTATTCTGGTAATACTATTCATAACTGTAAAACCCGAGACTTTTATGAGAAATATTTTGTTTTTATGTTATATAAATCATCCAAGGAATCTTTCACTACACACAACACTTGCTTGGCTTGCTTTACACGCAATCGTGACCTTCTTCGATAGCTTGCGTCGTACGCAATACCGAGTTTCACTAAACAACGATATGTTATTAAAATATTATTAAAACTACCCATTATGAATAGTAATAACCACCTTTTAAAATTTTGTAAATTTTATTTTTCAAAATGGACTTAATTTTTGGATTTGGAATATCGAAATTAGCTTAGGCTGAGATATTGGTAATTTTCGGATAACTTTCATATTCTGATGAATAGTGAAAATTACTAAATTTTAATTAAAAAAAACTTTTTTAATCGAAATAATTAATAGTGATATATTATTAATTTCAGTGGTTTTAAAGTATATTTTTAATATATTTTTACCATTTAATACAATTTTGGTCATTTAATGTAATTTCACATTTAAACCAAACATAAACATGTGTCAATCTTTTGATAGTTATTATCTCTTAAAAACACTCTATTTGTTTTAACGACAAAAATTAATTTTTAAATAAATTAATGCAACTGATGTGTTTTTAATTTGGTGAAATAGACATCATTTTTTAATTCGTAATATCAAATATAGCTTAGGCCAAATTTTTGGTATTTTTCTGGAAACTTTCATTTTTTGATGAATAGTGAAACCACTAAGTGGTAGTTAAAAAAACTGAATTATTTATAAAACATAATTCTACCGCTTCTGTGAGTGGAGTTTTGAATATCTGAGACACACAGTTAATATCAAGGACTAAAATGTGGTTCAATGAGATGAAAATAGTTTTTGGTGAATAGTATCTTTTTACTTTTTTTACCACGGTTAAAAGTAAATTGGGTAATTAAGGGTAAAAATGATATTATTATTACCCAAAAACATGTCTTAATTCTATTGGATAAGTGTAATTCGACCAAAAACAACCTTAGGAACAAAATATGACCATTTAGGCCCACATGGATTAGATTAGGACATTTATTATCAATTTATTTAAAGAAGGGATAAAATAGTTAAAGTCAATGTTTAATAACTAATGCATTTTTAATATAGGGTTATACATAAGATAAATTCAACTATAAATATTCATTAGAAAGATAAAAAGATTTCCAAAATAATACTATTTTATTTGTAATTTTTAGACATTAAATAATTTTATTTATTTATGACACAATGATGATGCAGTAATTATCTTATTAATGAAATATTGACATAATTGATGTTATAAATACCCAAATAAATGTAATTTGAGACTTTTTATGAATTAAACTAATTTTATAGGTTAATATGACATATTAGTATTGATTTAATTATCGTTTTTCGAACTAATCATTCTGTTATTATTTTCACAAAAATCAATTACTAAATAGTGTCAAAATTGACGTAAAATAGTTTTTAAAAAAATATTATATTATTAATTGTTAGTTTATTCCTAAAAACCTAAGGTTCTGCCAAATGACTTAGATACGGTTAAATATATTAATAATAAACAACTTGGGGTTCGTTTGTCTTGTTATAGTATGTTTATTAATGTTATAGTGTAAGAACACAAAAAGACACGGTAAAAGTAAAATTATATAACTTAAAGTTAAATATAAATGATAAGGTTAAAATATGAACCTAAACTTGTCTAAATTATATTTTATGAGATGCTTTCGACCCATACCCACTTTATCTTCAAAATAAATCAATTTGGAGCTATTTAAAACCGAATTTGTCTTCATAATAAAATAATATTTTTAGTCTTTCCAAAGGAGCCCCTCTCCTCCCTTATAAAAGGGCACCTCCTCCCCCTATTCGTCACACCACATTGAGCCTTAAAGCTTGGAAAAACCCTGAAACTTTCTCCTATCCACTTCTCTAGAGACATCCTAGAGCTCCTGGTCATCTTCAAAGACCAATTTTAGTGCCCTAAAAGGAGGTCTCAAAGAAGCGCTTCAAAGAAGAGGTAATGTCTGTTACCGATTCTTTCAACTTTATTTCTTCTTCCACTTATTTTATTTAATTTTTTCATTATGAAGTAAAAAAATCAGTATCACTCATATACTGATATGTTATTATAAGTATGAAACAATCCTATTTCACCATCTATCCATCCTATGGAAAACGAAATCATCGCGCGTGTGTACGTATGGAATACTGTCTCCACGCCGTGGTGTAAACTATTTTCCACCACCACCTTACTTGGATGGGTATAATGGTGTAAATAATGACTATATATGATTATTGTAAGGTGATATTTATTCTGAAATAGTATACATACACTCCAATACAATTCCAGGATCATGGGAACGATATCATCGCTTGTGCGTACGTACAGAATATCGTCTCCACGTTGTGACGCGACTCGTTCTACATGATCATAATTGCATAATGATTATATAAATGAATTGAATGAATGAATATGATATATATTATACTAATAACATTCTGGAAATGAGGTATCTATAACCTAAAAAGAAAAAATAATCATTTATTCGACAAAACACACATAAGAACAAAAAGTAATAAACACCCGAATAACAAGTAGTAATGAAATATTACAAATAAGAATCTAAGAATATGACCATATATGATATCATAAAAATATTTATGATTCTGTAATAATTCAATAACATTATTTAAATCATTATACAGGAGGTTCGGACACTTACGAAGCAAATCGGACCTAAGGTAATGGAAAATATCACAATCTCATTTTTATCCGAGATTGTTTATACTTTGGTATTTACTGGGGTTTATTTTATCATCCACATCCATGTTTCCTCAATATGTAATATTTATATCCTTCTTCAATAGTTTATATCCAATTTTACCCTTCGGTGAGTTTTTAATAAAAGATATGAAAGGAATCTTTTGTCGTTTTTCGTACGAGGTACTTTTTGACTTTTTCGACAAAAGTATGAGAAGAATGTTTTTTTAACTTATACGGCATGAATGGATTTTTAAAACATTATTTCCAAGAAGCTTCCTTTACAAGTTTTCAAGTTTCTTTTTAATCAACCTCTTTTAGTTTAAAATTTTATGACATGTTAAGAAAGGAAAATGTTTTTGAAGTATAAAGGATATTTTCCTCAAGAATAAAGTTCAAGAGTTTTATCACAATTATTTTCCATCTAAGGTAATATATGTTTCTGTTTCTATCCCTATTATTAAATGTATTTGATTTTGTTGTGATGGAAATATTTTTATGAATTCCTTTATCTTATATGAATTGTTTTATGATGTCACGATGTTTAAGATTCCCATTTTTATTACATGGGTTATGCTATGATGTATGGTTTATGATTTTGTGGCACACATAAGAATGGTATCATTATGAGATGGGTGGTACCTATATCTCCCTCAAATGCATTGGGTAATGATTTTATATCTCATGAGATAGACATGGATGGAACGGCAGGTCAAACCGGTTCGGTGAAACGGGACTGAAATGAGGAGTGAACTCGGTTCAGAAATGGACTTTGTCCACTAAGATAGTCTTGGAAATGATTCTTGACTAATAAGAAATGATTCACTATGATTATATGTGTATGCCACAAAGTTTCATGTTTTAATTTATGATTATTGGGATTACATTTCACTACTATGATTTATCCCATGTTATGAAATTATGATCTCTTTTGCAGGTTAAGATTTCAAAAAGTTATGTTCTTATGTATATGATGTGATTGATATTTATTTTTTTTACCATTACTGAGCATTTTACCTCACCCTTTTGTATGTTTTATTTCCCCATGTCAGTAAGAAGGTTTTTAAGTAGGATATTCCAAAAAGGGACTCTAGATATTATGAAATAAATGGGAGGTAAAGTAGATGCTTTATGAACCAGTTGTTTATGTTTCACAGTTTCTAAAGACTCTATACCTATACGGTCCTTTCCTAGTTTTGTTATATGTTGTAATACGTGTGCTTCAATTCTGAAGTAATAATAATGTATGTAAATTATGTGTCGTTAAAGTTGGTATCAGAGGAAAGGTATAGTCAACCTTTGGAAACTAGGATGTGAAAGCCTTAGTAAGAACCCTAAGGATAAGTCTATGCATAGAACACAATCTTTGTATTTAGAAATGGCCATGAATAACCTAGGATAAGACCTTAACTGTGAAATTTTATTCTTGATTATGTGGTTTTCCTATTATAAGTAGTGTTTCTCACACTATTCTTCTTGGTTTTAGTCAATGGATGGAACTCGAAGGAACTGTGTTAATGCAGAATGCGATAGGAAATGCAATGATTGTCCCTCTGAGCAACCAAAGTTTATGGGAGCTGGAATGCAAAATCTTGTAACCATGCTCACATGACTTTCTCAAGCTATGAATCATGCAGGACTTCCAAACGAGCAAAGGAAGGAGTAACATTCTGTTGAATCCTTCATGAGGTAGTGTCCACCTTCATTTAGCGGGTCTACTGGTCCATTAGTTGCTAAACAATTGATTAGTACTACTGAAAGTATATTTTCAGTTCTTCAATGTTTTGAACATGATAATGTCATCCTAAGAGTGTATTGTTTTGAAGGAGATGTTTATCAATGGTGGAATCTTATTAAGAATATGAGGCAAAGGGGTGAAATTGAGTCCATGGAATGGGACGAGTTCAAGAACTTATTTTTCAATAAGTACTTCCCTCGTATTCTCTGAACAAAGATGGAGAAAGAGTTTCTTGAACTAAAGCAAAAGAATGATGAATCTGTTGGTACCTATGAAGCAAAATTTACAATACTTGCAAGGTATGCTTCTGGTATTATTATCCAACCTGAGAGTAAGATCGATCAATTATTTAGTGGCTTAAAACCAAGTCTTCGAAGGGTGTTATCTATACGGGACTTCATTAGCTACGAGGAAATAATTTGATGTGCTCTCAAAGTTGAGATGGAAATTGGAGTAACCCATCAGTCATATGGGTTTGATAAGAAGAGGAAAATGGAATTCAAAGGAAAATCTAAAGAGCACACTGAAAAGAAGATGAGCTTTCCCTTATGCTCAAAGTGAGGAAAGAAACATGGAGTGAGTTGTCTTAAAGGGACATGTAAATGTTTAAAATGTGGAAAGGAAGGTCATCAGGAATTTGAATGCTTCAATGATGGGAAGAAGATGTCTAATGATGCAAACAAAGGAAGGGATACATAGAATGAACCTACTACACTTCAATGTTTCAAGTGCAATGAGATGGGGAATTATACCAATCAATGTCGAAATCCAATGGTTGATGATGAAGTTCGACGTCAGCAAACTCTTAAGGCTAAAGACAAAGGAAAGTAACATGCAATTTCTATCAGCGATGTGGAGTATGATAACGATGTGGTGAAAGGTACACTTACCATCCACTCTTAAGTAGCAAATGTTTTATTTGATTCTGGATCCACCCACTCTTTTATTTCTAAAGAATTTTATAAGAGTATCACCGTATTACCTCAACAATTAGATGTTGAGTTAGCTGTGACAACACCTAATGGCACAACAGTCGCATCAAAAGTTTATAATTCTTCCCCGATTGAAGTTTGTGGGAAAGTGCTTCCTGCAAATCTTGTGATCTTTCCTATAGTGGAATTTGTTGTGATTCTTGGAATGTATTGGATTTCTTTATATGGAGCTCATATCAATTTCAATAGAAGGGAAGTCACATTTCATATTCCAGATCAATCTATGATTGTCTATCGATGAAAGGATGAACATAACCTTCCAGTGGAAATTTCTTCCATCTTATGGGTATTGATTCCACTAAATGAGGGTTATTTATCTCAAATGGCTAGAGAGAAACTCACGATTAATAATATTCCCGTTGTACGGGAGTTTGATGATGTATTTCTAGAGGAATTGTCAGGTCTTAAACCAAATCGTGAAGTTGAGTTTTCAATAAAACTTGTACCGGGTGCTTTGCCTATTTTAAAGGCACCTTATAGAATGGACCCAATTGAGTTGCAAGAATTGAAGAAGCAACTCCAAGAGAATCTTGATAAGTGATTCATATGCCCAAGTGTGTCACCATGGGGAGCACCTATTCTATTTTTTAAGAAGAAAGATGGATCAATGAGACATTGCATTGATTATCAGGAACTTAACAAGATCACTATCAAGAACAAATATCCTCTCCCACGCATTGATGAATTATTTGACCAACTACGCGGAGCTCAATACTTTTCCAAGATTGATCTCCATTCAGGGTATCATAAATAAAGGGTAAAAAGGGAGGATATATCAAAGACGGCTTTCCGTACAAGGTATAGACACTATGAATTTATAGTTATGCCATTTGGTCTTACTAATGCCCCTGCTATCTTCATGGATCTGATGAATCGAGTCTTTAGAGACTATCTTGATAAGTTTGTGGTAGTCTCTATAGATGATATTCTTGTATATTCAAAAAGCAAGGAAGAACATGAAGATCACTTGAGAATTATATTGAAGACCCTGAGAAAGCCAGAGCTTTATGCCAAATTTACCAAGGGTGAATTTTGTCTTCAAAAAGTTTCATTTTTTTGTCACATAATCTCAAAAGAGGGTAAATCTGTGGATCCAGCAAAAATAGAGGTTATCGAAAGATGGTCAAGACCAACAACAATAACTGAGATCCAAATTTTTCTTGGTTTGGCTGGATATTATTGATGTTTTGTGAAATATTTTTCACGATTATCTAATTCACTCACCAAGTTGACTTGGAATGGAGTTAAGTTTGTTTGTATGGAGGAATGTGAAGAGAATTTCAATGAGTTGAAAAGAAGGTTATCCAGTGCACCTGTGCTCACACTGCCTTGTAGTGGAGAAAGGTTTGTGATCTACAGTGATGCATCCAAGAAGGGATTGGGGTGTGTTCTTATTCAAAATGATATGGTGATATCTTATGCCTCACGACAGTTGAAAATCCATGAGAAAAATTACCCAACTCATGATTTGGAGTTATCTGTGGTAATCATTGCATTAAAGATTTGGAGGCATTATCTTTATGGAGAAAGGTGTGACATTTATACTGATCATAAAAGTTTAAAGTATATTTTCACACAAAAGGAGCTGAATATGCACCAAAGAAGATGGTTGGAGCTGATTAAGGATTACGACTGCTCAATCCATTACCACCCTGGGAAAGCAAACAAGGTGGAAGATGCATTAATTCGACAAGACCATGCCAGCTTATCCATGATGAGGATCACAAAAGATCCAATATTTATAGATTTACAAAGGATGGATCTTGGAATTATAATGGAAGGGGAAAAATCTTATCTTTCTCAAATGAATGTTCAACCATTTATACATGTGAAGATTAAATGGGAATAGAAAGAAGATTTAGAGTTACAAAAGATGGTGATAAATTTACCTGAATTCAACCATGATTGTGATGGGATAATAAAGTTCAGGAATTGGGTTTGTGTTCCTCCCATCACAGAATTAAATTAGGAGCTGCTGGATGAGGCTCTTAGTTCTTCATTCTCTGTTCATCCTGGAAGCACAAAGATGTATAGGGATCTGAAAGAGTACTTCTGGTGGGATGGCATGAAAAGAGATGTTGCTGAATATGTCTCTCGATGTTTGGTTTGTCAACAAGTTAAAGCTGAGAGACAGAAGTCTAAGGGGATGTTACAACCATTACCCATACCAGAATGGAAATGGAAAAACATCACTATGGACTTTGTCACCGGACTTCTTAAAACATCCAAAGGCAATAATGCTATCTGGGTCATAGTTGATCATCTTACAAAGTCTTCACACTTCATTGTTATTAGAGAGGATTTCTCTCTGGATCACCTTG
This sequence comes from Viscum album, assembly GCA_963277665.1. NCBI lineage: Eukaryota > Viridiplantae > Streptophyta > Magnoliopsida > Santalales > Viscaceae > Viscum > Viscum album. The sequence continues at coordinate 280,153,120 of OY728151.1, read as the reverse complement.
CCAAGGTATATGTAAATGAATTGGTAAGATTGTATGGAGTACCACTTTCTATTATATTTGATCGGGATCTAGGGTTTACCTCAATGTTCTGGCGAAGTCTTTAGCATACTCTGGATATAGAGTTGAGTTTCAGCACTGTTTATCATCCTCAGACAGACAGTCACTCTGAGAGAACAATTCAAACTCTAGAAGATTTGTTGAGAGCTTGCTCTATGGATTTCAAAGGTGGTTGGGATCAACACCTACCTTTGGTGGAATTTTCTTATAATAATAGCTTTCACTCCAGTATTCAGATGGATTCTTATGAAGTTATCTATGGAAAGAAATGCCGGACTCCAACTTGCTGGGATGAATTTGGGGAAAGAAAGCTATTAGGACCTGATATTGTTGATGAGATGGCAGAAAAGGTCCGGTCTATTCAACAACACATAAGCGCAGCACAGAGTCGACAAAAAAGTTATGCTGGCAACCAAAGAAAAGACCTAGAGTTTGAAGTGGGTGATAAAGTGTTCTTACGAATATCTCCCTGGAAGAAGGTCATGATATTTGGAAAGAAGGGGAAGTTGAGCCCTAGATATATCTGTCCTTTCGAAATAATGGATCCTGTTGGAAAGGTAGCTTACTGATTGGAACTTCCACCGAATATCTCTCAATTTCACGATGTGTTCCATGTATCTATCCTGAGAAACTACATACCTGATCCTTCACATGTACTCAGCTAAGAAGTTGTAACGCTGGAGCAAGATCTTTCTTATGAAGAACAGCCGATACAGATTCTGGATCATAGCGAAAAATTCCTACGAAACAAGACCACTCGCTTGGTGAAAGTATTATGGATGAACCACCAATTAGAATAAGCTACATGAGAGCTTGAGGATATGATGAGGGAGAGGTATCCTCGTCTGTTTGTTACAAAGTGACGAATTTCGAGGGTGAAATTAATTTTAAGGGGGGTAGAATGTAACACCCGAGACTTTTATGAGAAATATTTTGTTTTATGTTATATAAATCATCAAAGGAATATTTCACTACACACAACACTTTCTTGGCTTTCTTTACATGCAATCGCGACCTTCCTCGATAGCTTGGGTCGTACGCAATACCGAGTTTCACTAAACAACGATATGATATTAAAATATTATTAAAACTAGCCGTTATGAATAGTAATAACCACCTTTTAAATTTTTTTAAATTTTATCATTCAAAATGGACTTCATTTTTGGATTCCAAACATCTAAATTAGCTTAGGATGAAATTTTGGTAATTTTCAGATAACTTTCATATTCTGATGAATAGTGAAAATTACTAAATTTTAATTAAAAACAACTTTTTTAATCGAAATAATTAATAGTGATAAATTATTAATTTCAATGGTCTTAAAGTATATTTAGAATATATTTTTACCATTTAATACAATTTTGGTCATTTAATGTAATTTCACATTTAAACCAAACATAAACAAGTGTCAATCTTTTGATAGTTATTATCTCTTAAAAACACGTTATTTGTTTTAACGACGAGAATTAATTTTTAAATAAATTAATGCAACTGATGTGTTTTTAATTTGATAAAATAGACATCATTTTTTAATTCATAATATCAAATATATCTTAGGCCAAATTTTTGGTATTTTTCTGGAAACTTTCATTTTTTGATGAATAGTGAAACAACAAAGTGGTAGTTAAAAAAACTGATCTTTTCATAAAACATTATTTTACCGCTTCTGTGAGTGGAATTTCGAATATCCGAGAGACACTTTTAATATCAAGGACTAAAATTTGGTTCAATGAGATGAAAATAATTTTTGGTGAATAGTATCTTTTTACTTTTTTTACCACGGCTAAAAGTAAATAGGGTAATTAAGGGTAAAAATGATATTATTATTACCCTAACACATGTCCTAATTCTATTGGATATGTTTAATTCGACCAAAAACAACCTTAGGAACAAAATATGACCATTTAGGCCCACATGGATTAGATTAGGACATTTATTATCAATTTATTTAAAGAAGGGTTAAAATAGTTAAAATCAAAGTTTAATAACTAAATCATTTTTAATGTAGGGTTATACATAAGATAAATTCGACTGTAAATATTAATTATAAAGATAAAAATATTTCCTAAATAATGGTATTTTATTTGTAATTTTTAGACATTAAATAATTTAATTTATTTAGGACACAAAGATGATGCAGTAATTATCTTATTAATGAAATATTGACATAATTGATGTTATAAATACCCAAATAAATGTAATTTGAGAATTTTTATGAATTAAAATAATTTTATAGGTTAATATGACATATTATTATTGATTTAATTATCTTTTTTTGAACTAATCATTCAGTTATTAGTTTCACAAAAATCAATTACTAAATAGTGTCAAAATTGACATAAAATAGTTTTTAAAACAAATATTATATTATTAATTTTTAGTTTATTCCTAAAAATATAAGGTTAGGCCACATGACTTATATAAGTTTATATATATTAATAATAAACAACTTGGGGTTCGTTTGGCTTGTTATAGTATGTTTATTAACCTTATAGTGTAAGAACACAAAAAGAAACGGTAAAAGTAAAATTATCTAACTTAAAGTTAAATATAAATGATAAGGTTAAAATAGGAACCTAAACTTGTCTAAATTCTATTGGATGAGAGGCTTTCGACCCATACCCACCTTAGCTTCAAAATAAATCAATTTGGAGCTATTTAAAACCGAATTTGGCTTTATAATAAAATAATAGTTTTAGTTTTTCCAAAGGAGCCCCTCTCCTCCCTTATAAAAGGGCACCTCCTCCCCCTATTCCTCACACCACATTGAGCCTTAAAGCTTGGAAAACCCATGCCAATTTCTCCTATACACTTCCCTAGAGACATCCTAGAGGTCTTGGTCTTCTTCAAAGACCAATTTTAGTGCCCTAAAAGGAGGTCTCAAAGAAGCGCTTCAAAGAAGAGGTAATGTCCGTTACCGATTCTTTCAACTTTATTTCTTCTTCCACTTCTTTTCTTTAGTTGTTTAATTATGAAGTAATAAAATCAGTATCACTCATATACTGATATGTTATTATAATTATGAAACAATCCTATTTCACCATCTATCCATCCTATGGAAAATGAAATCACCGCGCGTGTGTACGTACGGAATACCATCTCCACTCCATGGTGTAAACTATTTTCCACCACCACCTTAATTGGATGGTTATAATGGTGTAAATAATGACTATATATGATTATTTTAAAGTGATATTTATTCTTAAATAGTATACATACACTCCAACATAATTCCAGGATCATGGGAACGATATCATCGCTCGTGCGTACGTACAGAATACCGTCTCCACGATTTGATGTGACTCGTTCTACATGATCATCATTGCATAATGATTATATAAATGAATTGAATGAATTGAATGAATTAATATGATATATATTATACTAATAACATTTTGGAACTGAGGTATCTATAACCTAAAAAGAAAAAATAAGCATTTATTCGACAAAATACACAAAAGAACAAAAAGTAATAAACACCCGAATAACAAGTAGTAATGAAATATTACAAATAAGAAGCTAAGAATATGACCATATATGATATCATAAAAATATGTATGATTCTGGAATAATTCAATAACATTATTTAAATCATTATACAGGAGGTTCGGACACTTACGAAGAAAATCGGACCTAAGGTAATGGAAAATATCCCAATCTCATTTTTTTCCGAGATTGTTCATACTTTGGTATTTACTGGGGTTTATTTTATCATCCATATCCATGTTTCGTCAATATGTAATATTTATATCCTTCTTAAATAGTTTATATACAATTTTACCCTTCGGTTATTTTTTAGTAAAAGATATGAAAGGAATCTTTTGTCATTTTTCGTACGAGGTACTTTTTAACTTTTTCGACAAAAGTACGAGAAGAATGTTTTTTTACTTATACGGCATGAATGGATTTTTAAAACATTATTTCAAAGAAGCTTACTTTACAAGTTTTCAAGTTTATTTTTAATCAAATTCTTTTAGTTTAAAATTGTATGACATGTTAAGAAAGGAAAATGTTTTTGAAGTATAAAGGATATTTTCCTCAAGAATAAAGTTCAAGAGTTTTATCAAAATTATTTTCCATCTGAGATAATATAGGGTTCTGTTTCTATCCCTATTTTTAAATTTATTTGATTATGTTGTGATGGAAATATTTTTATGAATTCCTTTATCTTATATGAATTGTTTTATGATGTCATGATGTTTAAGATTCCCATTTTTTATTACATGGTTTATTCTATGATGTATGGTTTATGATTTTGTGGCACACATAAGAATGGTATCATTATGAGATCGGTGGGACCTATATCTCCCTCTAATGCATTGGGTAATGATTTTATATCTCATGAGATAGACATGGATAGAACGGAAGGTCAAACCGATTTTGTGAAACAAGACTGAAATGAGGAGTGAACTCGGTTCAGAAATGGACTTTTTCCACTAAGATAGTCTTGGCAATGATTCTTGACTAATAAGAAATGATTCTCTATGATTATGTGTGTATGCCACAAAGTTTCATATTTTAAGTTATGATTATTGGAATTACATTTCACTACTATGATTTATCCCATGTTATGAAATTATGATCTCTTTTGCAGGTTAAGATTTCCAAAAGTTATGTTCTTATGTATATGATGTGATTGATATTTCTTTTCTTTACCCTTACTGAACATTTGAGATCACCCTTTTGTATGTTTTATTTCCCCAGGTCAGGAAGAATGTTATTAAGTAGGATATGCCAAAAAGGGACTCTAGATATGATGAAATAAATGGGAGGCAAAGTAGATGCTTTATGAACCAGTTGTTTATGTTTCCCAGTTTCTAAAGACTCTATAACTATACGGTCCTTTCCTAGTTTTGTAATATGTTGTAATAAGTGTTCTTCAATTCTTAAGTAATAATAATGTATGTAAAGTATGTGTCGTTAAAGTTGGTATCAGAGGAAAGGTATAGTCACCCTTTGGAAACTAGGATGTGAAAGCCTTAGTAAGAACCCTAAGGATAAGTCTATGCATAGAACACAATCATAGTGTTTTATAAATGGCCATGAATAACCTAGGATAAGACCTTAAGTGTGAAATTTTATTCTTGATTATGTGGTTTTCCTATTATTTGTAGTGTTTCTCACACTATTCTTCTTGGTTTTAGTCAATAGATGGAACCCGAAGGAACCGTGTTAATGCGGAATGCGATAGGAAATGCAATGATTGTCGCCCGGAGAAACCAAACGTTATGCGAGATGGAATGAAAAATCTTGTAACCATGCTCACATAACTTTCTCAAGCTATGAATCATGCAGGACTTCCAGATGAGCAAAGGAAGGAGAAACATTCTGTTGAATCCTTCATGAGGCAGTGTCCACCTTCATTCAGCGGGTCTACTGATCCATTAGTTGTTGAACAATGGATTAGTACTACTAAAAAGATATTTTCAGGTCTTTAATGTTTTGAACATGATAAAGTCATCCTAGGAGTGTATTGTTTTGAAGGAGATGTTGATCAACGGTGGAATCTTATTTAGAATATGAGGCAAAGGGATGAAATTGAGTCTATGGAATGGGATAAGTTCAAGAACTTATTTTTCAATAAGTACTTCCCTCATATTCTCCGCACAAAGATGGAGAAAGAGTTTCTTGAACTAAAGTAAGAGAATGATGAATCTGTTGGTACCTATGAAGAAAAATTTACAAGACTTGCAAGGTACGCTTCTGGTATTATTATCCAACCTGAGAGTAAGATCGATCGATTCTTTAGTGGCTTAAAACCAAGTCTTCGAAGGGCGTTAGCCATACGGGACTTCAATAGCTACGAGGAAATCCTTTGATGTGCTCTCAAAGTTGAGATGGAGATTGGAGTAACCCATCAGTCATATGGGTTTGATAAGAAGATGAAAATGGAATTCAAAGGAAAATCTAAAGAGCACACTGAAAAGAAGATGAGGTTTCCCTTATGCTCAAAGTGTGGAAAGAAACGTGGAGTGAGTTGTCTTAAATGGATAAGTAAATGTTTAAAATGTGGAAAGGAAGGTCATCAGGCATTTGAATGCCGCAATGATGGGAAGAAGATGTCTAATGATGCAAACAAAGGAAGGGATACATAGAATGAACCTACTACACTTCAATGTTTCAAGTGCATGGAGATGGGGCAGTGTGCCAATCAATGCCGAAATCCAATGGTTGATGATGATGGTCGACGTCAACAAACTCTTAAGGATAAAGACAAAGGAAAGTAATATGCAATTTCTATCAGCGATGTGGATTACGATAACGATGTGGTGAAAGGTACACTTACCATCCACTCTTAAGTAGCAAATGTTTTATTTGATTCTGGATCCACCCACTCTTTTATTTCTGAAAAATTTTCTAAGAGTATCACCGTATTACCTCAACAATTAGATGTTGAGTTAGCTGTGACAACCCTTAATGGCACAACAGTCGCATCAAAAGTTTATAATTCTTCCCCGATTGAAGTTTGTGGGAAAGTTCTTCCTACAAATCTTGTGATCCTTCCTATAGTGGAATTTGATGTGATTCTTGGCATGTATTGGATTTCTTTATATGGAGCTCATATCAATTTCAAAAGAAGGGAAGTCACATTTCATATTCCAGATCAATCTATGATTGTCTATCGATGCAAGGATGAACATAACCTTCCAGTGGAAATTTCTTCCATCTTATGGGTCTTGATTCCACTAAATAAGGGTTATTTATCTCAAATGGCTGGAGAGAAACTCACGATTAAGAATATGCCTGTTGTACGGGAGTTTGATGATGTACTTACAGAGGAATTGTCGTGTCTTACACCAAATCGTGAAATTGAGTTTTCAATAAAACTTGTACCAGGTGCTTTGCATATTTTAAAGACACCTTATAGAATGGACCCAATTGAGTTGCAGGAATTGAAGAAGCAACTCCAAATGAATCTTGATAAGGGATTCATATGCCCTAGTGCGTCACCTTGGGGAGCACCTGTTCTATTTTTTAAGAAGAAAGATGGATCAATGAGACTCTACATTGATTATCGAGAACTTAACAAGATCACTATCAAGAACAAATATCCTCTCAAACGCATTGATGAATTATTTGACCAACTACGTGCAGCGCAATACTTTTCCAAGATTGATCTTCGTTCATGGTATCATCAATAAAGGGTAAAAAGGGAGGATATACCAAAGACGGCTTTCCGTACAAGGTATGGACACTATGAATTTATAGTTATGCCATTTGGTCTTACTAATGCCCCTACTATCTTCATGGATCTAATGAATCGAGTCTTTAGAGACTATCTTGATCAGTTTGTGGTAGTCTTTATAGATGATATTCTTGTATATTCAAAAAGCAAGGAAGAACATGAAGATCACTTGAGAATTATATTGAAGACCTTGAGAAAGCAAGAGCTTAATGCCAAATTTATCAAGTGTGAATTTTGGCTTCAAAAAGTTTCATTTTTGTGTCACATAATCTCAAAATAGGGGAAATCTGTGGATCCAGCAAAAACAGAGGTTATCGAAAGATGGTCAAGACCAACAATAGTAACTGAGATCCAAATTTTTCTTGGTTTTGCTGGATATTATCGACATTTTGTGAAAGATTTTTCACGATTATCTAATCCACTCACCAAGTTGACTCGGAATGGAGTTAATTTTGTTTAGACGGAAGAATTTTAAGAGAATTTCAAGGAGTTGAAAAGAAGGTTATCCAGTGCACCTGTGCTCACACTGCCTTGTAGTGGAGAAAGGTTTGTGATCTACAGTGATGCATCCAAGAAGGGATTGGGGTGTGTTCTTATTCAAAATGATATGGTGATATCTTATGCCTCATGATAGTTGAAAATCCATGAGCAAAATTACCCAACTCATGATTTGGAGTTAGCTGTGGTAATCATTGCATTAAAGATTTGGAGGCATTATCTTTATGGAGAAAGGTGTGACATTTATACTGATCATAAAAGTTTAAAGTATATTTTCACACAAAAGGATCTGAATATGCACCAAAGAAGATGGTTGGAGCTGATTAAGGATTACGACTGCTCAATCCATTACCACCCTGGGAAAGCAAACAAGGTGGAAGATGCATTAATTTAACAAGACCATGCAAGATTATCCATGATGAGGATCACAAAAGATCCAATATTTATGGATTTACAAAGGATGGATCTTGGAATTATAATGGAAGGGGAAAATCTTATCTTTCTCAAATGAATGTTCAACCATTTATACATGTGAATATTAAATAGGCATAGAAAGAAGATGTAGAGTTACAAAAGATGGTGAGAAATGTACCTGAATTCAACCTTGATTGTGATGGGATAATAAAGTTCAGGAATTGGGTTTGTGTTCCTCCCATCCCAGAATTAAAGTAGGAGCTTCTGGATGAGGCTCATAGTTCTTCATTCTATGTTCATCCTGGAAGCACAAAGATGTATAGGGATTTGAAAGAGTACTTCTGGTGGGATGGCATAAAAGGAGATGTTGCTGAATATGTCTCTCGATGTTTGGTTTTTCAGCAAGTTAAAGCTGAGAGACAGAAGTCTAAGGGGATGTTAAAACCACTACCCATACCAGAATGGAAATGGAAAAACATCACTATGGACTTTGTCACAGGACTTCCTAAAACATCCAAAGGCAATAATGCTATCTGGGTCATAGATGATCATCTTATAAAGTCTGCACACTTCATTGTTATTAGAGGGGATTTCTCTCTGGATCAGCTTTCCAAGATATATGTAAATGAAGTGGTAAGATTGCATGGAGTACCACTTTCTATTATATCTGATCGGGATCTAAGGTTTACCTCAATGTTCTGGCAGAGTCTTCAGCATACTCTGGATACAGAGTTGAGTTTCAGCACTGTTTATCATCCTCAGACAGACGGTCAGTCTGAGAGAACAATTCAAACTCTAGAAGATATGTTGAGAGCTTGCTCTATGGATTTCAAAGGTGGTTGGGATCAACACCTACCTTTGGTGTAATTTCATTATAATAATAGCTTTCACTCCAGTATTCATATGGCTTCTTATAAAGCTCTCTATGGAAAGAAATGCAGGACTCCAACTTGCTGGGATGAATTTGGGGAAAGAAAGCTATTAGGACCTGATATTGTTGATGAGATGGCAGAAAAGGTCCGATCTATTCAACAACACATAAGAGCAGCACAGAGTCGACAGAAAAGTTATGTTGAAAACTGAAGAAAAGACCTAGAGTTTGAAGTGGGTGATAAAGTGTTCTTACGAATATCTCCCTGGAAGAGGGTCATGAGATTTGGAAGGAAGGGTAAGTTGAGCCCTAGATATATAGGTCCTTTCGAAATAATGGATCGTGTTGGAAAGGTAGCTTACCGATTGGCACTTCCACCGAATCTCTCTCAAGTTCATGATGTGTTCCATGTATCTCTCCTGAGAATCTACATACCTGATCCTTCACATGTACTCTGCTAAGAAGTTGTACCGCTGGAGCAAGATCGTTCTTATGAAGAACAGCCGATACAGATTCTGGATCATAGCGAAAAAGTCCTACGAAACAAGACCACTCGCTTGGTGAAAGTTTTACGGAGGAACCACCAATTAGAATAAGCTACATGGGATCTTGAGGATATGATGAGGGAGAGGTATCCTCGTCTTTTTGTTATAAAGTGACGAATTTTGAGGGTGAAATTCATTTTAAGGGGGGTAGAATGTAACACCCGAGAATTTTATTAGAAATATTTTGTCTTTATGTTATATAAATCATCAAAGGAATATTTCACTACACACAACACTTGCTTGGATTTCTTTACACGCAATCACGACCTTCCTCAATAGCTTGGGTCGTACGCAATACCGAGTTTCACTAAACAACGATATACTATTAAAATATCATTAAAACTAGCCATTATGAATAGTAATAACCACCTTTTAAAATTTTGTAAATTTTATCTTTCAAAATGGACTTCATTTTTGGATTCCGAATATCAAAATTATCTTAGGATGAAATTTTGGTAATTTTCGGATAACTTTCATATTCTGATGAATAGTGAAAATTACTAAATTTTAATTAAAAACAACTTTTTTAATCGAAATAATTAATAGTGATATATTATTAATTTCATTGGTTTTAAAGTATATTTAGAATATATTTTCACCATTTAATACAATTTTGGTCATTTAATGTAATTTCACATTTAAACCAAACATAAACAAGTGTCAATCTTTTGATAGTTATTATCTCTTAAAAACACGCTATTTGTTTTAACGACGAAAATTAATTTTTAAATAAATTAATGAAACTGATTTGTTTTTAATTTGGTAAAATATACATCATTTTTTAATTCATAATATTAAATATATCTTAGGCCAATTTTTTGGTATTTTTCTGGAAACTTTCATTTTTTGATGAATAGTGAAACCACTAAGTGGTAGTTAAAAAAACTGAATTTTTCATAAAACATAATTTTACCACTTCTGTGAGTGGAATTTCTAATATCCAATAGACATGGTTAATATCAAGGACTAAAATGTGGTTCAATGAGATGAAAATAATTTTTGGTGAATAGTATCTTTTTTCCTTTTTTACCACGGTTAAAAGTAAATAGGGTAATTAAGGGTAAAAATGATATTATTATTACTCTAACACGTGTCCTAATTCTACTGGATAAGTGTAATTCGACCAAAAACAACCTTAGGAACAAAATATGACCATTTAGGCCCACATGGATTAGATTAGGACATTTATTATCAATTTATTTAAAAAAGGGTTTAAATAGTTAAAATCAAAGTTTAATAACTAAAGCATTTTTAATATAGTGTTATACATAAGATAAATTCGACTATAAATATTCATTAGAAAGATAAGAAGATTTCATAAATAATGGTATTTTATTTGTAATTTTTAGACATTATATAATTTAATTTATTTAGGACACAATGATGATGCAGTAATTATCTTATTAATGAAATATTGACAAAATTGATGTTATAAATACGGAATAAATGTAATTTGAGACTTTTTATGAATTAAACTAATTTTATAGGTTAATATGACATATTAGAATTGATTTAATTATCGTTTTTCGAACTAATCATTCAGTTATTATTTTCACAAAAATAAATTACTAAATAGTGTCAAAATTGACACAAAATAGTTTTTAAAACAAATATTATATTATTAATTATTATTTTATTCCTAAAAATCTAAGGTTCGGCCAAATAACATAGATAAGGTTATATATATTAATAATAAACAACGTGGGGTTCGTTTGGCTTGTTATAGTATGTTTATTAACCATATAGTGTAAGAACACAAAAAGACACGGTAAAAGTAAAATTATCTAACTTAAAGTTAAATATAAATGATAAGGTTAAAATAGGAACCTAAACTTGTCTAAATTATATTGGATGAGAGTATTTAGACCCATACCCACCTTATCTTCAAAATAAATCAATTTGGAGATATTTAAAACCGAATTTGTCTTTATAATAAAATAATATTTTTAGTTTTTCCAAAGGAGCTCCTCTCCTCCCTTATAAAAGGGCACCTCCTCCCCCTATTCCTCACACCACATTGAGACTTCAAGCTCGGAATACCCCTTCCACTTTCTCCTATCCACTTCCCTAGAGACATCCTAGTGGTCCTGGTCTTCTTCAAAGACCAATTTTAGTGCCCTAAAAGGAGGTCTCAAAGAAGCGCTTCAAAGAAGAGGTAATGTCTGTTACCGATTCTTTCAACTTTATTTCTTCTTCCACTTCTTTTCTTTAGTTGTTTCATTATGAAGTAATAAAATCAGTATCAATCATATACGGATATGTTATTATAAGTATGAAACAATCCTATTTCACCACTTATCCATCCTATGGAAAACGAAATCACCGCGCGTGTGTACGTACAGAATACTGTCTCCACGCCGTGGTGTAAACTATTTTCCACCACCACATTACTTGGATGGGTATAATGGTGTAAATAATGACTATATATGATTATTTTAAAGTGATATTTATTCTGAAATAGTATACATACACTTAAATACAATTCAAGGATCATTGGAACGATATCATCGCTCGTGCGTATGTACAGAATACCGTCTCCACGATGTGATGCGACTCGTTCTACATGATCATCATTGCATAATGATTATATAAATGAATTGAATGAATGAATATGATATATATTATACTAATAAAATTCTGGAAATGAGTTATCTATAACCTAAAAAGAAAAAATAAGCATTTATTCGACAAAACACACATAGGAACAAAAAGTAATAAACACCCGAATAACAAGTAGTAATGAAATATTACAAATAAGAAGCTAAGAATATGACCATATATGATATCATAAAAATATTTATGATTCTGGAATAATTCAATAACATTATTTAAATCATTATACAGGAGGTTCGGACACTTATGAAGCAAATCGGACCTAAAGTAATGGAAAATATCACAATCTCATTTTTATCCGAGATTGTTTATACTTTGGTATTTATTGGGGTTTATTTTATCATCCACATCCATGTTTCCTCAATATGTAATATTTATATCCTTCTTAAATAGTTTATATCCAGTTTTACCCTTCGGTGAGTTTTTAGTAAAATATATGAAATGAATCTTTTGTCGTTTTTTGTACGAGGTACTTTTTGACTTTTTCGACAAAAGTACGAGAATAATGTTTTTTTAACTTATACGGCATGAATGGATTTTTAATACATTATTTCCAAGAAGCTTCATTTACAAGATTTCAAGTTTATTTTTAATCAACTTATTTTAGTTTAGAATTGTATGACATGTTAAGAAAGGAAAATGTTTTTGAATTATAAAGGATATTTTCCTCAAGAATAAAGTTCAAGAGTTTTATCAAAATTATTTTCCATATAAGATAATATAGGGTTCTATTTCTATCCCTATTATTAAATTTATTTGATTATGTTGTGATGGAAATATTTTTGTGAATTCCTTTATCTTATATGAATTGTTTTATGATGTCACGATGTTTAAGATTCCCATTTTTTATTACATTGGTTATGCTATGATGTATGGTTTATGATTTTGTGGCACACATAAGAATGGTATCATTATGAGATGGGTGGGACCTATATCTTCCTCCAATGCATTGGTTAATGATTTTATATCTCATGAGATAGACATGACTGGAATGGCAGGTCAAACCCGCTCAGTGAAACAGGACTGAAATGAGGACTGAACTCGGTTCAGAAATGGACTTTGTCCACTAAGATAGTCTTGGCAATGATTCTTGACTAATAATAAATGATTATCTATGATTATGTGTGTATGCCACAAAGTTTCATGTTTTAAGTTATGATTATTGGGATTACATTTAACTACTATGATTTATCCCATGTTATGAAATTATTATCTCTTTTGCAGGTTAAGATTTCCAAAAGTTATGTTCTTATGTATATGATGTGATTGATATTTCTTTTGTTTACCCTTACTGAGAATTTGATCTCACCCTTTTTTATGTTTTATTTCCCCAGGTCAGGAAGAAGGTTATTAAGTAGGATATGACAAAAAGGGACTCTATATATGATTAAATAAATGGGAGGCAAAGTAGATTCTTTAGGAACCAGTTGTTTATGTTTCCCAGTTTCTAAAGACTCTATACCTGTACGGTCCTTTACAAGTTTTGTTATATGTTGTAATAAGTGTGCTTCAATTCTGAAGTAATAATAATTTATTTAAAGTATGTGTCGTTAAAGTTGGTATCTGAGGAAAGGTATAGTCAACCTTTGGAAACTAGAATGTGAAAGCCTTAGTAAGAACCCTAAGGATAAGTCTATGCATAGAACACAATCTTAGTGTTTTGGAAATGGCCATGAATAACCTAGGATAAGACCTTAAGTGTGAAATTTTATTCTTGATTATGTGGTTTTCCTATTATAAGTAGTGTTTCTCACACTATTCTTCTTGGTTTTAGTCAATGGATGGAACCTGAAGGAACCGTGTTAATGCGGAATGTGATAGGCAATGCAATGATTGTCCCCCTGAGCAACCAAACGTTATGGGAGCTGGAATGCAAAATCCTGTAACCATGCTCACATAACTTTCTCAAGCTATGAATCATGTAGGACTTCCAAACGAGCAAAGGAAGGAGAAACATTCTGTTGAATCCTTCATGAGGCAGTGTCCACCTTCATTCAGCGGGTCTACTGATCCATTAGTTGCTGAACAATGGATTAGTACTGCTGAAAAGATATTTTCAGTTCTTCAATGTTCTGAACATGATAAATTCATCCTAGGAGTGTATCGTTTTGAAGGAGATGTTGATCAATGGTGGAATCTTATTAAGAATATGAGGCAAAGGGATGAAATTGAGTCCATGGAATGGGAGAAGTTCAATAACTTATTTTTGAATAAGTACTTCCCTCGTATTCTCCGAACAAAGATGGAGAAAGAGTTTCTTGAACTAAAGAAAAATAATGATGAATCTGTTGGTACCTATGAAGCAAAATTTACAAGGCTTTCAAGGTACACTTCCGGTATTATTATCCAACCTGAGAGTAAGATTGATCGATTCTTTAGTGGCTTAAAACCAAGTCTTCGAAGGGCATTAGCCATACGGGACTTCAATAGCTACGAGGAAATATTTTGATGTGCTCTCAAAGTTGAGATGGAGATTGGAGTAACCCATCAGTCATATGTGTTTGATAAGAAGAGGAAAATGGAATTCAAAGGAAAATATAAAGAGCACACTGAAAAGAAGATGAGATTTCCCTTATGCTCAAAGTGTGGAAAGAAACATGGAGTGAGTTGTCTTAAAGGGACAAGCAAATGTTTAAAATTTGGAAAGGAAGGTCATCAGGCATTTGAATGCCGCAATGATGGGAAGAAGATGTCTAATGAGGCAAACAAAGGAAGGGATACATAGAATTAACCTACTACACTTCAATGTTTCAAGTGCAATGAGATGGGGCATTATGCCAATCAATGCCGAAATCCAATGGTTGATGATGATGGTCGACGTCAACAAACTCTTAAGGCTAAAGACAAAGGAAAGTAACATGCAATTTCTATCATCGATGTGGAGTATGATAACGATGTGGTGAAAGGTACACTTACCCTCCACTCTTAAGTAGCAAATGTTTTAATTGATTCTAGATCCACCCACTCTTTTATTTCTGAAGAATTTTCTAAGAGTATCACCGTATTATCTCAACAATTAGATGTTGAGTTAGCTGTGACAACCCCTAATGGCACAACAGTCGCATCAAAAGTTTATAATTCTTCCCCAATTGAAGTTTGTGGGAAAGTGCTTCCTGCAAATCTTTTGATCCTTCCTATAGTGGAATTTGATGTAATTCTTGGCATGTATTGGATTTCTTTATATGGAGCTCATATCAATTTCAAAATAAGGGAAGTCGCATTTCATATTCCAAATCAATCTATGATTGTCTATCGATGCAAGGATGAACATAACCTTCTAGTGGAAATTTCTTCCATCTTATGGGTCTTGATTCCACTAAATGAGGTTTATTTATCTCAAATGGATGGAGAGAAACTCACGATTAAGAATATGCCTGTTGTACAGGAGTTTGATGATGTATTTCCATAGGAATTTCAGGTCTTACACCAAATCGTGAAGTTGAGTTTTCAATAAAACTTGTACCGGGTGCTTTGCCTATTTTAAAGACACCTTATAGAATGGACCCAATTGAGTTGCAGGAATTGAAGAAGCAACTCCAAGAGAATCTTGATAAGGGATTCATATGCCCTAGTGCATCACCTTGGGGAGCACCTGTTCTATTTTTTAAGAAGAAAGATGGATCAATGAGACTCTGCATTGATTATTGAGAACTTAACAAGATCACTATGAAGAACAAATATCATCTCCCACGCATTGATGAATTATTTTACCAACTACACAGAGCTCAATACTTTTCCAAGATTGATCTTCGTTCAGGGTATCATCAATAAAGGGTAAAAAGGGAGGATATACCAAAGATGGCTTTCCGTACAAGGTATGGACACTATGAATTTATAGTTATGCCATTTGGTCTTACTAATGCCCCTGCTATCTTCATGGATCTGATGAATTGAGGCTGTAGAAACTATCTTGATCAGTTTGTGGTAGTCTTCATAGATGATATTCTTGTATATTCAAAAAGCAAGGAAGCACATGAAGATCACTTGAGAACTATATTGAAGACCCTAAGAAAGCAAGAGCTTTATGCCAAAATTTACCAAGTGTGAATTTTGGCTTCAAAAAGTTTCATTTTTGTGTCACATAATCTCAAAAGAGGGGAAATCTGTGGATCCAGAAAAAATAGAGGTTATCGAAAGATGGTCGAGACCAACAACAGTAACTGAGATTCAAATTTTTCTTGGTTTGGCTGGATATTATCGATGTTTTGTGAACGATTTTTCACGATTATCTAATCCACTCACCAAGTTGACTTGGAATGGAGTTAAGTTTGTTTGGACGGAGGAATGTGAAGAGAATTTCAAGGAGTTGAAAAGAAGGTTATCCAGTGCACCTGTGCTCACACTGCCTTGTATTGGAGAAAGGTTTGTGATCTACAGTGATGCATCCAAGAAGGGATTGGGGTGTGTTCTTATGCCAAATGATATGGTGATATCTTATGCCTCACGACAGTTGAAAATCCATGAGAAAAATTACCCAACTCATGATTTGGAGTTAGCTGCGGTAATAATTGCATTAATGATTTGGAGGCATTATCTTTATGGAGAAAGGTGTGACATTTATACTGATCATAAAAGTTTAAAGTATATTTTCACACAAAAGGAGCTGAATATGCACCAAAGAAGATGGTTGGAGCTAATTAAGGATTACGACTGCTCAATCCCTTACCACCCTGGGAAAGCAAACAAGGTGGAAGATGCATTAATTCGACAAGACCATGCTAGTTTATCCATGATGAGGATCACAAAAGATCCAATATTTATTGATTTACAAAGGATGGATCTTGGAATTATAATGGAAGGGGAAAAATCTTATCTTTCTCAAATGAATGTTCAACCATTTAAACATGTGAAGATTAAATAGGCATAGAAAGAAGATGTAGAGTTACAAAAGATGGTGAGAAATGTACCTGAATTCAACCTTGATTGTAATGGGATAATAAAGTTCAGGAATTGGGTTTGTGTTCCTCCCATCCCAGAATTAAAGTAGGAGCTGCTGGATGAGGCTCATAGTTCTTCATTCTCTATTCATCCGGGAAGCACAAAGATGTATAGGGATCTTAAAGAGTACTTCTAGTGGGATGGAATGAAAAGAGATGTTGCTGAATATGTCTCTCGATGTTTGGTTTCTCAGCAAGTTAAAGCTGAGAGACAGAAGTCTAAGGGGTTGTTACAACCATTACCCATACCAGAATGGAAATGGAAAAACATCACTATGGACTTTGTCACGGGACTTCCTAAAACATCCAAAGGCAGTAATGCTATCTGGGTTATAGTTGATCGTCTTACAAAGTATGCACACTTCATTGTTATTAGAGAGGATTTCTCTCTAGATCAGCTTGCTAGGATATATGTAAATGAAGTGGTAAGATTGCATGGAGTACCACTTTCTATTATATATGATCGGGATTCGAGGTTTACCTCAATGTTCTGGTGAAGTCTTCAGCATACTCTGGATACAGAGTTGAGTTTCAGCATTGTTTATCATCCTCAGACAGACGGTCAGTCTGAGAGAAAAATTCAAACTCTAGAAGATATGTTGAGAGCTTGCTCTATGGATTTCAAAGGTGGTTGGGATCAACAGCTACCTTTGGTGGAATTTTCTTATAATAATAGCTTTCACTCCAGTATTCAGATGGATTCTTATGAAGCTCTCTATGGAAAAAAATGCAGGACTCCAACTTGCTAGGATGAAGTTGTGGAAAGAAATCTATTAGGACCTGATATTGTTGATGAGATGGCAGAAAAGGTCCGATCTATTCAACAACACATAAGAGCAGCACAGAGTCAACAGAAAAGTTATGCTGACAACCGAAAAAAGACCTAGAGTTTGAAGTGGGTGATAAAGTGTTCTTATGAATATCTCCCTGGAAGAGGGTCATGAGATTTGGAAAGAAGCGGAAGTTGAGCCCTAGATATATCAGTCCTTTCGAAATAATGGATCGTGTTAGAAAGGTAGCTTACCGATTGGCGCTTCCACCGAATCTCTCTCAAGTTCACGATGTGTTCTACGTATCTCTCTTGAGAAACTACATACCTGATCCTTCACATGTACTCAGCTAAGAAGTTGTACTGCTGGAGGAAGATATTTCTTATGAAGAACAGCCGATACAGATTCTGGATCGTAGCGAAAAAGTCCTACGAAACAAGACCACTCACTTGGTGAAAGTTTTATGGAGGAACCACCAATTAGAATAAGCTACATGGGAGCTTGAGAATATGATGAGGGAGAGGTATCCTCGTCTGTTTGTTACAAAGTGACGAATTTCGAGGGTGAAATTCATTTTAAGGGGGGTAGAATGTAACACCCGAGACTATTATGAGAAATATTTTGTTTTTATGATATATAAATCATCTAACGAATATTTCAATACACACAACACTTTCTTGGATTTCTTTACATGCAATCTCGACCTTCCTCGATAGCTTGGGTCGTACGCAATACTGAGTTTCACTAAACAACGATATGCTATTAAAATATTATTAAAACTAGCCGTTATGAATAGTAATAACACCCTTTTAAAATTTTGTAAATTTTATCTTTCAAAATGGACTTCATTTTTGGATTCATAATATCTAAATTAGCTTAGGATGAAATTTTGGTACTTTTCGGATAACTTTCATATTCTGATGAATAGTGAAAATTACTAAATTTTAATTAAAAACAGTTTTTTAATCGAAATAATTAATAGTGATAAATTATTAATTTGAGTGGTTTTAAAGTATATTTAGAATATATTTTTACCATTTAATACAATTTTGGTCATTGAATGTAATTTCACATTTAAACCAAACATAAACAAGTGTCAATCTTTTGATAGTTATTATCTCTTAAAAACTCGTTATTTGTTATAACGATGAGAATTAATTTTTAAATAAATTAATGCAAATGATGTGTTTTTAATTTGGTAAAATAGACATAATTTTTTAATTCATAATATCAAATATATCTTAGGCTTAATTTTTGGTATTTTTCTGGAAACTTTCATTTTTTGATGAATAGTGAAACCACTAAGTGGTAGTTAAAAAAACTGAATTTTTCATAAAACTTAATTTTACCACTTCTGTGAGTGGAATTTCGAAAATCCGAGAGACACGGTTAATATCAAGGACTAAAATGTGGTTCAATGAGATGAAACTAATTTTTGGTGAATAGTAACTTTTTATTTTTTTTACCACGGTTAAAAGTAAATAGGGTAATTAAGGGTAAAAATGTTATTATTATTACCCTAACACATGTCCTAATTCTATTGATAAGTGTAATTTGACCAAAAACAACCTTAGGAATAAAATATGACCATTTAGACTCACATGGATTAGATTAGGACATTTATTATCAATTTATTTAAAGAAGGGTTAAAATAGTTAAAATCAAAGTTTAATAACTAAATCCTTTTTAATATAGGGTTATACATAAGATAAATTCGACTATAAATTTTCATTAGAAAGATGAAAATATTTCCTACATAATGGTTTTTTATTTGTAATTTTTAGACCTTAAATAATTTAATTTATTTATGGCACAAATATAATGCAGTAATTATCATATTAATGAAATATTGACATAATTGATGTTATAAATACCCAAATAAATGTAATTTGAGGATTTTTATGAATTCCACTAATTTTATAGGTTCATATGACATGTTATTAGTGATTTAATTAACTTTTTTTGTACTAATAATTCTGTTATGATTTTCAAAAATATAAATTACAAAATAGTGTAAAAATTGACATAAAATAGTTTTTAAAACAAATATTATATTATTAATTGTTAGTTTATTCCTAA
Organism: Viscum album; assembly: GCA_963277665.1. Classification (NCBI taxonomy): domain Eukaryota; kingdom Viridiplantae; phylum Streptophyta; class Magnoliopsida; order Santalales; family Viscaceae; genus Viscum; species Viscum album. Next base: position 280,133,150 of record OY728151.1, on the reverse strand, counting down.
AAATCTAAGGTTCGGCCAAATGACTTATATAAAGTTATATATATTAATAATAAACAACTTTGGTTATTTTGGCTTGTTATAGTAATTTTATTAACCTTATAGTGTAAGAACACAAAAAGACACGGTAAAAGTAAAATTACCTAACTTAAAGTTAAATATAAATGATAAGGTTATAATAGGAACCTAAACTTGTATAAATTCTATTAGATGAGAGTATTTCGACCCATCCCCACCTTAGCTTAGAAATAAATCAATTTGGAGCTATTTAAAACAGAATTTATCTTTATAATAAAATAATTTTTTTAGTTTTTCCAAAGGAGCCCATCTCCTCCCTTATAAAAGGGCACCTCCTCCCCTCTTCCTCACACCACTTTGAGCCTTAAAGCTCGGAAAACCCCTGCCATGATCTCCTCTAAACTTCCTTAGAGACATCCTAGAGGTCCTGGTCTTCTTCAAAGACCAATTTTAGTGCCCTAAAAGGATGTCTCAAAGAAGCAACCCTATTTCACCATCTATCCATCCTACAGAAAACGAAATCACCGCGCGTGTGTACGTACGGAATATCGTCTCCACGCCGTGGTGTAAACTATTTTCCACCACCACCTTACTTGGATGGGTATAACGGTGTAAATAATGACTATATATGATTATTTTAAAGTCATATTGATTCTTAAATAGTTTACATACACTCCAATAAAATTCCACGATCATGGGATTGATATCATTGCTCGTGCGTACGTCCGGAATACCGTCTCCACGATGTGATGCGACTCGTTCTACATGATATTCATTGAATAATGATTATATAAATGAATTGAATGAATTAATATGATATATATTACACTAATAACATTCTGTAAATGAGTTATCTATAACCTAAAAAGAAAAAATAAGAATTTATTCGACAAAACACGCATAAGAACAAAAAGTAATAAACACCCGAATAACAAGTAGTAATGAAATATTACTAATAAGAAGCTAAGAATATGACCATATATGATATCATAAAAATAAGTATGATTCTGGAAGATGTCAATAACATTATTTAAATCAATATACATGAGTTTTGGACACTTACGAAGCAAATCGGACCTAAGGTAAGGGAAAATATCACAGTCTCATTTTTATCCGAGATTGTTTATACTTTGGTATTTACTGGGGAGTATTTTATCATCTACATCCATGTTTCCTCAATATGTAATATTTATATCCTTCTACAATAGTTTATATCCAATTTACCCTTCATTGAGTTTTTAGTAAAAGATATGAAAGGAATCTTTTGTCGCTTTTCGTATGAGGTACTTTTTGACTTTTCTGACAAAAGTACGAGAAGAATGTTTACTTTAACTTATATAGCATGAATGGATATTTAAAACATTATTTCCAACAAACATCCTTTAAAAGTTTTCAATATTATTTTTAATCAACTTCTTTTAGTTTAAAATTGTATGACATGTTAAGAAAGGAAAATGTTTTTGAAGTAGAAAAGATATTTTCTTCAAGAATGGAGTTCAAGAGTTTTATCAAAATTATTTTCCATCTAAGATAATATAGGGTTCTGTTTCCATCCCTATTATTACATGGATTTGATTATGTTTTTATGGAAATATTTTTATGAATTCTTTTATCTTATATGAATTGTTTTATGATGTCACGTTGTTTAAGCTTCCCATTTTTATTACATGGGTTTTGCTATGATGTATGGTTTATGATTTTGTGGCACACATAAGAATGGTATCATTATGAGATGGGTGGGACCTATATCTCCCTCCAATTCATTGGGTAAAGATTTTATCTCTCATGAGATAGACATGGTTAGAACGGCAGGTTAAACCAGTTCAGTGAAACAGGACTGAAACGAGGAGTGAACTCTGTTCAGAAATGGACTTTGTCAACTAAGATAGTCTTGGCAATGAGTCTTGACTAATAAGAAATGATTCTCTATGATTATGTGTGTATGCCACAAAGTTTCATGTTTTATGTTATGATTATTGGGATTACATTTCACTACTATGATTTAACCAATGATATGAAATTATGATCTCTTTTGCAGGTTAAGATTTCCAAAAGTTATGTTCTTATGTATATGATGTGATTGACATTTCTTTTGTTTACCCTTACTGAGAATTTGAGCTCACACTTTTGTATTTTTTATTTCCTCGGTCAGGAAGATGGTTATTAAGTAGGATATGCCAAAAAGGGACTCTAGATATGATGAAATAAATGGGAGTCAAAGTAGATGCTTTATGAACCAGTTGTTTATGATTCCCAGTTTCTAAAGACTCTATACCTATACGGTCCTTTCCTGGTTTTGTTATATGTTGTAATAAGTGTGCTTCAATTCTGGAGTAATAACAATGTATGTAAAGTATGGGTCGTTATAATAACTGCTTTTGAACTGCTGGTTTGGTAAGTCGTGGTGTGCTTGAACTCAGTGTTGTGTGTAGTGCTGGTTATTGAATTACTTTGAAGAAATTTTGTATTATGAAATCTTGGGATGTTACATTCTTCCCTCCATCAATAAATTGTGTCCTCGTAATTTGAAATTGTTCTTCGAAAAAAATGTTGAAAATAGAAAATACCTTTGTGGGAAAACCCACCTCAGAAATTGGGTTAATAATATATAGTCTTAATAAGATTAAAAGGGGAATGAAAATGACACCACCAAATTATGACCTCGATTAGGATAACATTGGTGGTAATTAGGGACACATAATTGGAAGGAAAATATAAATATTTATAGGGAGTGATTGAGGTCATCAGTCAAAAAAAATTGTAGAATTGAGGGCCTCAAAGCCATCAATCTATGATGATTTAAAATATCATCGGTTCAACAAAACATAAGGTATTAGGACAACACATTTTTAGTTTTATGATCCCTTACCTAATGTTTAAGAATTAATTTATTCATAGAATAAGAGAAGAAAAAAATATTATTGACAAGTAGACTACCATCCTTTAACTAATTTCTACCACAAATTCATCTTTCACTGTAAAAGATAATAGAACTAAAAAAATTCAATATATCTGATTCGTATAAGGTTTAAAAATATGAATTTATAATTCACCTATCAGACCCATAAAAAATAAACTATATTATATAATCCAAGGACTTCACGTAGTCTAGTGGTAATAGATAAATACCAATCGCACTATGGTTGTGGGTTCAATTCCTGCAGCTTTGTCCGATGCGACGGGTTATCACACGGTCTGCATGATGTCCTTTCTATAAAAATCCAAAAACAACCTTAACAATACTATCAAATTTCAAACTTAATCCATACCAACCTTTAGAATTATCCAAAATACTTATGTCCAAACTCATAATCAAAAATTTAAAAGGAAGTTAAACATAATGGAGATCCTTTTTTTCACATAATAACATGTGAACACCTTCATCATGTATTCTTTTAAAACATTGCAACATATTGAATTACCATAAAAACTTATTTATTACATTCATGATCACTTATTCCTTATATAATACTGTATATACTCCATCTATCCAAAAATTGTTGTAAACTCCAACAATGAAAGAATATAAAAATCATTAATTAGTTTCAAGGTAGTCTCGAATATCCAATAAAATTTATTCAAATCAATCATCTCTTCTTCCAAAATCACTACCTCGTTATCAGGACCATATTAAGGATTGCATTTCCTTCAACCATATATTTTTCCAAAAAGCGTAGCTTACTATTAAGTCACTTTTCTTAGAACCATATAATCTCAAATACTCAATAAAATAGTACTCTAGTACAATCCTTATTTATCTCTATAATTCATATAACCAGTATATTGTTGATACAACACTCAAATGAAATAATTCTCTAATAACAACATAAGAACCCTAGTCATTCCTCTTCATCTGAGGTAGTATTAGAAAATGATTATTATCCAATAGCATCATTTTTTGGTATACTCTAATAACTGGGAAGTGATTCACATAGTGTCCCAACACCTTGTAGATGAATCATTTTACATTTGAAACCTTTTTATTACCCTTGAAATCACGTACTTCCTGTCCTTTTTCTCCACAATTATATAAAAGACTAATTTCCTACATGCATTTAATAAGGTGATTCTTTCCATAGTTATCACATATTGGAAAATCCTCTTTTTCCCTCTTCCCTTTATCCATCTTTCTCTATTACATCCTTTTCTTCTCTTTCTTCCCTTAAAAGCTGTAGGACTCAGAGAATTATTTACTTATCTTTATAACACATGGTATTATTTCATCATATGTTGAGAATAAATGGGATACTATTTCCCTTCTAAATGTTTGCTTAATACCAATAAAGATATGATCCTTCTTACTCTTTGGATCATACGTACTGATGGAGTTCACATTCCTTTTACTAGGCATCTTTTCTATAAAATGGCATACAGTAGGTCATTTTGTGAATTGCAATGAATAATTCCAAACATGTAAAATAAAAAATGTAAATTGAATAGTTTATGGATATAATCCATAATCAAAAAAATATTGTCTTTGAGGAGGTATGTACTCAAAAATTCGTTATAATTATTTGTAAAGAAAATGAGAATTATCCTAAGAATATCCCCCAGAAGTTTCATAACCAAGAGTGTAATAAAGCTCATTGCCATACACATGTTCATGTTCGAGTCTAGCTAAATGTGGTGTTTTCGGGTTTTACCCCCAGGTACATTTGTGCTAGAGCCTCCTCTACCTGCTCATATCTAGACAGGGATGCATTGATTGGAAAACTCACAAAATATCTACAATAGAAAAATTATAGGAATTTCTTCTATACTAATCCTCAATGTCTATCTAAGGTATATGTTCTATTATCATAGTTTATCTAAATCTTGTTTCCAAGGTTATTTCTAAACTTTATCTGATACCAACTATAGTGTGCCGACCCCAGAAGCCCAGAGTTGGTGCATTATTTTAATACATTAGCATCATTACAAGGAATCTGGTCCAGAAGGACCGATCAGTTTATCAGTCTTGGAAAACATATTACATACATGAATGTTACATTAAACTTTATAAAATACATCACAACTTAAATAATCTTTATGAATTCCATTATTCCCTTATCTTAACCCTACATATCATTCACAATACTTTTCTTTGAATCCTGGGAAAACAAAAACATAGAAAGGGGTGAGCTCAAATGTTCAGTAAGGGTAAGAAATACAATGAAAGATAACATAGATATTATGCATGGTTAATAATTGAAACCACATGCCTTTACCAATAATAAACATGAATACTTTTATGGAAGGAATATGAGCTATGTAAATAATGCCATAATAAAACAAAATCGTGCTTATTCTACTAGAGGAATGACCATATAAACTATCAATATTATTTTCATAATGACGGAATATATAATACCAGACATTAATTTCTGTTTTAAGGCCTCATTCTAGGACCTATGGGTTAACTGTAATCAAACCCAAACCCAAAGATCTCATGTAACCGGACTCCATCCTGGAGAGCCTCTATAACCGGACTCCAACCCGAAGAGCCTCTGTAACCGGACTCCATCCCGTAGAGACTCTATAACAGGACTCCAACCCCAAGAGCCTCTGTAATTGGAATCCAACCCGGAGGGTCTGTTGTAACCAGACCCCAACCCAGAGGGCATAATTTTATCGATTCCCATCCCGGAAAATACTACTCCAATACATTCATCATAAGAGAAGGTTGAAATATAACATAAACATTTTTATTAAAACTAGAATACGAAATGTCAATAATTTAACCATAGACCATGAATAGTATACGAATAGCACATCCATAATCAAAAATATCACAAAACCTTCAATACAATATTTAGTTTTTGTATCATAATAAATCAAAATCAAATATAGATATATATATAATCCATCAAATGATGTTGACATACATGATATCAAAACCTTTTTTTAGAGGAATATCTCTTTCTATTTTGAAATCATTTAAGAGTCACATAATTATAAATAAAAAATTTAATTTGAAAATATTATTATAATATTTTAAGGGAAGCTTAGATGATTTTATAATGGTAGAAAATAGCCTCACCTGGCGTATAAGTTAAAAAAAGACATTCTTACCTTAATTTTGTCTAAAAGGTGGAAGAAGACCTAGTTTGGAAAATGACGGAAAGATTCCTTCATAAACATTTTATAAAAAGTCAAAAAAAGGGTATAAATGAATTTAAACCATAATCTATAAAATATTAATAATTTTTTGAAATACATTTTTCAGAAACATGGATGTGGATGATAAAGATGTCCCATTAGATAATTATATATAAAAAACCTCAGATAATGAAGTGATTGTGAAATAAACCCTTACCTCATTGTAATAAATCAAGTCATATGAAAAATAGTCAATAACCACCAATTGAATCATAGAATATCATGAATATAAATAGAATCATGATACTATATATCAAATGTCAGTACAAAATACACCACATGCAATAAATAAGTGGTGATCAATGCAAATCTCACTGAATTAAAAGTGAGATAAGAAACCCCATACCTCATGTCCGACTTGAACCAATCGTTGTTTAATATCATGAATAATAAACTAAAGTTAATTTATACTTTCTTAAGAACCTTTTTCAAGTTTATTATTCCTTTTATATAACTTATTACCATGTTATAAACATTATGTAATCATTTAAGTTAATAATGTTTGTTTTGTCGATATTTGGAACTTGATTAAAAAATGAACACCTTATAGTTACATGTTGTTCACATGGTCAAAAGATAATTATATCCAGAATTTTATTCATGATTTAGATATCATATATATCATATATATATATAGTATATACCTGTATTTATAACAGTACATATCATTTTGGCGTAAGAAATGAAATGCACCATTCAAGGAGACGGTAAGTCATACGTACGCACGAATGCTACTTTCATTTATATTTATTATTGTAAGGTAATTAAAACATAATTATACATAGTTATATTATAATTCCAGTATAATATCATATAAATTCATTAAATTCATCCTTTATACATCCCACATATGGTATTAACGAGTCATAATACTTTGAGGGGGCGGTAGTACGCACATCCTCAAATTAAATTATTGCGTATACCCATAATGGAAACCATTAAGGTATGATATAAAATAAAAATACAGAATCATGAAGAAAACATAAACATAATAATATATCATATATAAATACAGTGCCATCATAAAGGCCACCATGCGATGCGGTAGGAGGGAATTGAACAATCATCGTTTCATGAGGCATTAGTTTGCTATCCACGGAAACATTATGTTATTCACCCATTAGATGGAGGTGTGTGTAAGTTTAGTTAGAATAATTCTCATAAAAAATCATAGTAAATTGAGGATACTTTTTTTTTATAAAATAATGTAATAAAAATAGATTAGGTGTCGGAGAAGTAAAATAAAAGAAAAGAAGTTAAGAGAAACCGTTATCTTTAATTTGGGTAACTTCCTTTGGCTTGAACCAAAAAGACATCTTGAATTACCATATTATTAAGGTAATGCTTCTAGGAGTAGGAGAGGGATTTCAGGAGATTAATTTAGTAGAGTTTTGACGAGTCTAAAAGCATTAAAGGTGTGAGTAATTGGTTAGAAGTAGTCTCCTTTTATAAGGGGGAGGAGTGGCTCTTTAGGAATGTGTGAGATTATTATTTTATTATATAATGATATTTGGTTTATAAAGGTAAAAAAATTATTAGGGTCGAAGATAAAATGACTCATGGTTGAAATAAAATCATCCTATAATAATTGGACATGTTTTGGATATTATTTTAATATTTATAATCTAATTTATTTAAATCATTTATTAATGAGGTAAATACTGCATCATTATTGTGCCATAAATAATTTTATTTATTTGATGGAAAAAAATTATAAAAAAATACCAAGATGGAGGATATATTGTTACATTTCCAATGAATATTAATAGTTGAAATTATTACTTATATAATACCATATAAAAAATAATTACTAAAATATTTTTGCTTATGTCAATTTTGCGTTTACATTAAATTAATTAATCTAAAGTGTCATTATCATTCATATGGGGTCCCAAAATAGACCCAAAGATGACCATGGTCTACCACTGGTCATTCAATATGGTTAGGACATGTGTTATGGTAATTTTTAATTATTACAGTATTCCTTTGTACATGAATTACCCTATTTACCTTTAACGGCGGTAAATAAAAGTCAAAAGTTATTATTCACTAAAAACAATTTTCACTTATTGAACCATATTTTACTTAATAACAACAACCATGTATGTTGGATTTTTGAAATTCAATTCACATAAGTGGTAAATTTTCATTTATATCAAAAATTCAGTTTTTTAACTACTATTAAGTTGTTTCACAATTCATCAAAAATTGATGTCTTTCAGAAAAATACCAAAAAATCAGCCAAAGATATATTTGATATTCCGAATTAAAAAAATTATGTCTATTTTGATAAATTAAAAACATATAAGTGGAATTATTTAATTTAAAATCAATTCCCGTTGTTAAAACAAATAGTGTGTTTTTAAGAAACCATAACTATCAAAAGATTTATAATTGTTTACGTCCAATTTCAAAGTGAAATAAATTCCAATAAAAAAAATTGGATTAAAAGGTAAAAATATATTCTAATTAAACTTTAAACAAATTTAAAAGGTAGTCTAACCATATAAATAAATTATTTTAAAAGGCACTTTTGAATTAAAATACAACATTTTTCACTATTCATTATAAATGAACTTTATCGGAAAAATTGCAAAAATTTACACAAACTAAATTTTGATGTCCCCTATATAAAGAATAAATTTATTTAGTAAAATTGTATATATATAAGTTTCAAATATTGGATTTAGGAAGGGTTCTCCATTAAAAGGCGGTAAAATTGCATTTTTTAAAAAAATACTTCTTTTATCTGAAAAAACGAATTTGTTCTTACATTATGTCTTAGAAACTCATAATATTTATTCAAAAATTATATTAATTATATAAAGTTCAATATTAGTTAATAATATTCCTAATCGCTTTTGAATGTCTTGTTTGGTAAGTCGTGATGTGCTTGAACTCGGTGTTGTGTGTAGTGAAAGTTATTGAATTACTATGAAGAAATAATGTACTATGAAATCCTGGGGTGTTACATGGATCATTAATAAATTATATCATAGTAGGTTTATATCATATTGGGACATTTTATTTTGGAATAGTGTAGATAGAATATAGTATGGATTATTGGTGATTGAGGTTTTTGTTATAATTGTGTTTTCTATCCAACACACCTTGTGACAAGACCCATGTCTCCATAATTTCTTTGGAAATTTGGTTTTTCTTCTCCTCTAGGTAAGACTTATAGGATTCAGAATGTATATAGACCCCAAGTGGGGTTGTAGTGGTATATCTTGTTATGATGATGGATTTGGTGTAATTTTGATTTATGGGAGAATTTGGGAATATTTTTTGTTGTTGAAAAGGTTCAGAATGTTGTGTTGGTGATCTTATTGTAGGGTTTTATTTTGTTTTTTTATTTTAGAAAAATGAATCCCCTAAGACTTCTTATGAAACCAAAGTAAGGTTTTAGAGATAGTAGTCCCTCACCAATTAATTAGAGCCAAGTTTAATTTTTGGTTCATACATTCAATGTTTTGTGTCATGGAGATGTCTATGGTCCTACTCATGTTGGAGAAGTAAAACAAGGGACTAGAAAGGACCAAGCTCAAGATTTCATCTTGAATAAACCATTTTCATTTTGTGTCATGTTGAATCCCAAGGAATGATATTAGTGTCTTTAGAATGTGTGTTCTCGATTCAGAGGTCGTCGAGGATGGAATGGATCTTTTTCAGGGATGATTCAGTCTACGGAAGATCCATAGGTCAATGGTCATTCTCGGGTTCATGTAGTTATGAGCAATCATCATGGTGTGGATCGAGGGCCAACAAAATTAGAGGTAATGCCCATGCTAATTCATGTTATCATTATTATTGCATAATCCTTATATGTTTCCTTATTTTGTACCAGTGCCTCTATTTCATTTATTTATCTCCATATCATGTATGTGTTAATATTATTTGCCAATATCATTCCTTAAATGATGAGTTAGTAACATATCTTAGTAAGAAGTAAGAGTAGTATTTTAGGAGTCTATCTTGTGTACTTATTGTTTCAAGGGTCGAGTTGGAATGAGATTTTTTATATTTCGATATGGACCTATTTGAAATGAATATCAGTATCGATTGGATAGTGATTTTTAAGACACACATTGATTACTATTAATTATGAGTAGGTTTGTGGCACTTGAATGGATTTACAAGGTTTTTCAATGTGAATGATATCCTTCATTGGGGCATGCTAGACCTCCACTTCCAGAATTTGGAAATACCATTTTCTAGATATTTTTGTTCATGCTAGATGATTGATATAGCAGATCATAATCATGCTTACCTCTCATCGAGGATGAGTTCCTAAAGGTGTTTCCAAAGGATTTGTTAATATTTCCTCTGGAGCGGGATGTGAGTTCACTATTTATTTTTCACGAGGAAAACATCGTATATCTCACCTCTCTTACCATATGGTCACCAACATGTTGAAATAATTAAGATTATAACATGGTTATTTATAATCCAAAGGATTCATTTACCAATGTGTCACACCTTGGGCAACCCCATTTAATTTAAAAAAAATGGTTGATGGAAATATCTAGTTATGTATCAATTACCGAAATCTGAATAAGGTGACGATGATGAAAAAGTACACTTTTCCCTATATTGATGACCTATTTAACCATAATGATTGTTCAAGGAGGTTCTCTAAGAAAAATATGTATTTTGGGTATCACCATGCCCGATATAGAGGGGTAGATGTTCCAAAAATAGCCATATAATGTTGGTACAACCATTTTGAGTATATGGTCATCTATTTTAGGTAGATGAATGATCTATTAGTATTTGTCGATCTTATGATCTAGGTTTTCCATCATTATCTCATCTCGTTTACTAGGGTATTTTTGGATGAAATATTTTTCCATTCCTAGACTATAATGGAGCATGACCAATATTTTAAGATTTTGCTAGGCACCCATTGAGATTATCACCTCTATGTGAAGTTTTACAAGTGTACATTCTGGATCAATGATTTTACATTTTTGTCTAGGGTGAAATTGATCTACTAATTGATTCTCTTCTCTATGTTTAAGTAACATTTCATTCACATGCATTGTCGAATTTATTTCTTTTCCCATTATGCCTAGTTTAAATTCATGTGGTTCTTGAGTATTGTTATTTAATGTCTAAAAAATTTTCACACTTTTATTAAAAACATAGTTATTTTTATTGGTGACTTTGTGTTGGTTGAATTGATCAAAATTAGGTTTTTGGATTCTTTTATTTTATGCACGTGAAAATAACATGCCTTTTGGTTTGAAATAATCATCATATTCTTTGATATTGTATTGCTGTAATCTTGGGTGGTGGTCATTGGTAGAAATATTTTTATAGAAAATTGTTTGTTTGTAATGGGTGGCATTATAAAAATTGGAACTTGGTGGAATGTTTTAATGATTTAGTGGATGGTGGGTGTGTATATCCCCATTAAAATGGTTGGGAGATGGTCCCTTTTCATTTTTGGAGGGCCTTTCATTGAAATATTTTTTATAAAAAGAATTCATTCCTCTCACATTCTTCCCTTCTTTTGATAAATGGTTTCATTATTTTCAAATTGCGAAATGGTGATTTCAAAATTGTGGAATGTCATGAAATGTTTGGTATTGATTAAAAGGATGTTTTTTTTCAATTTTTTGAAGGCATGTTTGGAACCATTGAGTATATTGTCCCAGGATTAACCATAGTTTGGTAATTTAGATTTGAATTAAAGGCATGTTTGTAATGTGTAACGTGTTAGGGCCTGCGTTTGGAACATAAGGTCGAATGGAAGGGGCATAGTGTAAATTTGATCTCTACTTGTTGGAAATGTTTTTATTGTAGTGTTTTGGTAAATGGACCATGGGTGGTCAAAGCTATATGCCCAGTTGGAACATTTAGTATGGTTACTTAGAAAGGGTTTGATGTGTGAAAACTGGATGCGGTCCATTTTCCATCTTTGAAGTGGTTTTTGGGAAACCCATCTTGAGTTAGGCCTTTTTCATCATTGGTTGATCATGATATGGTAGGGTCCTCGGTATGGGACTTCTTTGATTGGTAGTTATATTGAAGAAAGGGATGAACCTTGTAGGTGGTTGTGACAGAGCCAGTTTGTGTGGTGTGTTTGATTATATATATGTGGATTGTTGTTGATTGCATGACATCGCCCCATAATGAAATATTCATGAAAACCTAGCGTAGAAAAGAGGCTTATTGAGAACGATTGGTGCACTAGTTTAGATTTTGCACTGTCTAGTGTCTAATAGTATGGCGATGTTGTTGTTATTATTATTATGGGATTGTGACCCTAAACAAGGCCAGGTAGGGTGATGGTCGAGAGTTTGGGAATTATGATGCCATTGAGTAGGGAATTCCTTTAGGATGAGCCACATGTGTAGTACGTTCTAGTCTTTCTCTGAGTTCCTATTATTTCTAGTATTTCCCCATTATGAGTTTTACTAGTTTCATTTTTTTCTTCGTGTAGTTCCCAATCATTGAACCTATTTTTTTTATTTGGAATATTGTAAATGTTGGGATAGTTTAAAAATATATCTAGGTGAATGTTTGAAAAATAAAGAACAATATACCAGTTTTCCTTCTCATGCTTTATTTTAAAATATGTGGGAAATAATTTATGTTTATTTTTAGTTTTTGAAATATAAGATATGACTTAATTTTTATTATAAATGTATTTGAAAGTGTTACCAATAGAATTATTTTACAAAAAAATGGCATGAACTCTATGATGTTTTACTATGAAGAATATCGGTGCTCAAACATATTATATCATTCTAGTAGAAGGTTTAGTTTCACATTCATGTTCCTAGATCAATTGCTTGGTGTTGGATCTGGCATGCTTTTTAGTTGGGTGGTGACCTAGAAGGTTACAAGGTGCTTAGTGTAGCTTATTCACTTTAGTTTCTAGTTTTATTTTTATTATCAGTTTTTATTATCTATTTATATTTTCTTCATGGGAAAAATCATTCCCAATGATTAAATTATGATTTTTGTTACTAGTCTCCGTCCCAAAGGGATAGTGAACATCCATTGAGATATGTTGTACACCAGCTTGGGTGAACGGTTTAGAGTCAACACATGATGGTTCATGAAGAAGTGGTACTAGAGTAGGCCCTTTTAATTTGGGTTGTCTAGTAGATAGGGAATAGGAATTCAGGACTCAGTATGTATGTGTAAGAAGAGCATAGTTAACTCTTTCTCACATTGATCCTCAAGTTAATATGGGTAGTCTGAGAGATGAGTCTTGTGTCTTGGGTTTCTTTGGATTAATGGATGAAAATGGAGGTTATTTGGGTTATGTTGAGGCCTTGCATGGGGTTGTGACCCATGTAGGGCCCAAGAGCCTAGTTTTAAGTTGTCTTGGTGTCAGCCCTTACTTGGGGCATGTCTCACCACAAGGTCGTCGGGTTAGGCTTTGGCACTAGTTCCTCACTCTGAAGTTTTGTTATTGGTGGTGATACTTTTTTATCTCAGTAGATGTGATTGTGTGTTAAGAAAATAGAAGTGGTTTTGAAATGGAAATGGGTTTTTTTTATGTTTTTTTAAAATTTGTAGTGTGAGTTTTTAAATGGGAAGGGTTTTTAATGGGAAAATTTGTTATGTGTTTGGATTTGATAAGGAAAATAATTGTTTGATCCTTGGAACTCCTTGTGTATTGGAACAAGTGTGTGTACGTACAGATAGAGTGTGGGGGAACTTTTCCAGGAATGGTGTAATTGGGATTGGATGAATTCACATGTGACGATGCATAAGGTGTCATTGGTATGATTTTAAATTTAGAAGAAATGGTGGGTTTTGGAAATTTAATTGTTACATGTGATTGTATATGATTGGATTATGATCCTTTTCTCTTGAATTGAGTCGTTTCTTGGATTTCGCTTTTAGCTTGATGTCAATTTTGATGGTGTTTTAATGTTGTTATGTGAATAACACCGAGAAGGCCTCCAAAAGTTGTTAATGACTCATGCCAAGTTCCCTGTTATTTTTGTGTGTTTCCTATTTATTGAGATAATCATAGGTCTTTAGAGGAAATTGAATAGTTTAAAAAGATAGAGTGTTTCATTGGGTTTCAGCGAACTCCCAAGGGTGTAAGGATTCATACTATCTAAATTTTATTTGATGGTTTAGGTATGGATGAGTAAGGATGGGATTTATCTTTATCATTAGAGTATAGTGTGTAATTGGTGGTGCTCGGTTTTTGTGAGGGTTCCACATCTGGTGAGTGGGGTGTTCCAGAGAGACATATTTATTAATAATCAAGTTCATCGATAACATCTTGTGGTTTATTGGACAGTCCTCTTACATGCCACTAAAGGTGGAATTTCGAGCATTCTATTCCATATTCTCTCATCCCTTCAATGTCCTTTTATAGTGTGGTTATCCAGGTCACTGGTAAGGGTTCTGAAAGAAGTTCCATTCAAGGAAGGGGTTATGTTCAGGGGATATTAGTACATAACTATCATGAATATGATTCTTCAACTAATAGATCCCCATCCTCAAGGCTCGGGGTTAAGCTCACACATAGTCAAGAGTTTCTGGAAGTGTAAAGCCTTTATCCAGGTTGTAATATCTATGGGGGTTGGAATGTTTAAATCCGTTTAATCCTTATTAGTATGCAGTTTATGTTTTACCATCATTTTATATTCATAGTTTCAATGGTATAATGGGTTAAACTTGTCCAACTATAATTTAATCAGTCTCGTTCATATGGATATGTTTTATTGAATCATGAGTTTTTCTTAAATGTTTGTTTAACCCTTGTATGTGATTATCTCAGTTTAGCTACATTCATTCAAATATGTATGTATGAGTGGATGAATCGATATTTTTGGTGGTTTGGGGTTTTTTGGGTATATCTTGGATGTATGGTTTGGTTTTCAGAGAAGTTGAATGAGTTTAGTTAGGGAGTTCCCATGTGTGCCCCCATGGAGTGGTGTATTCAGGTTTCAAGGGTTTCCGTATTAGTGAATTATCATGATGGGGATAACCCTCTCATATTATCCCCTTAATAATGGGTTGGGGTACTCCTTGAATTTGTTGGGAGTGACATTTAAGGGGAATGGACACCCTGACGCTCTCGCTTCACTATGATTTTTTTGTTTGTGGACTCATGTGGAGTCAATATTTGGCTTGGTGACATTCTAGGGGGAGAAACCTTTTGTGGTGGGGAGAATCATCACACCCTGACCAGTCTAATTAATTTATATTATTGGCCTTAAATAATTTGTGTTTAGGTTTATGTTGAATCCCAATCCAAATCGTTGAGTTAGGTAAAAAGTGTGTTTTTATTGGGTGGACTTCACTTGGTGAATGGGAGGAGATCATTTGGGAAACCCAACGTGGATTTAACTATGAAAATATGGAACCTATATAAAATGAAAAAAAATTAAAATTACGATTAAAATGAGTAATTTCATTCATTTGAAATGAATGTTAACTATTTTTTATTAATAATTTAATTGTTTTTATTTTATGAGAAAACATAAATTTTTATTATAATTATTATTCTAGTCATTATTATTATTATTATTGTTGTTTATAATTTTAATAATGTGTTAAAAAAAGAAAAAAAATACAAAACCACATAACCCCCCACCTCTCTTATATCCCCCTCTCTGTTCCCCTATTTTGTGTCGTGAATAGCCCCCCAAATGTTCCCCTCATCCTTCTTGACCTCACCTATGTCTGTGAGATGGACCCAAGATGCACACTCACCTCCATCCATTGGAACCATTACCCCCACTGGCCAGCACCTCACCCAGCCAGTGATCTTCCAGCCACATCTTATATGGTTGCCTCCTGTCGTCCCAACCTTCGATGCCCTAGCCCTCCAGCCATCATCGCACCTCCAGCTAGCAATGAACCCCCTACGCACCATCTGACTACCCAAACCTCTTGTGTACCCTAATTTTGGAAGATCAAACTAATACCCACACCCTATTTCAGTGTGGCCTGAACCCTATGATGCAGCACCTCCACTCTGCTCTAGTGCGGTCTTGTTTCACCTCACTGGCAGCCATCATCTCTTATGGTATAGACATATTTTGGCTCTTTGGGTGTTTTTCTTTAATTTATCTGAATTCTATAATATATGGTTTTGTTCACACATGTTTCTCAATGTATAGGTTATGAAATTTATCCACATAGTGATTCTCCTCTCTCCATTGAGGTTTTGTAGCATTTACATTCATTGATTAATGTGTTTCCATTAACTTTACTCCTAATATCCATTCATGTGTTTATTGAGTTTTTTTATTTAATTTATTAAACACGTTTTTTTGTTTTATTACATACAAAGTTCGTTTGTAGTAGTTACTTTTCCTTGTTTGAATTTATCAAAATTAGGTTTTTGGATGCTTTTCTTTTATGAACATGTAAATTCCTTTCCATTTCGTTTTGAATAATAGTTATCTACATTCAAATGGTATTGTTGAAATAATTGGTGGTATTCATAGGTATAACTATTTTTATGGAAAATGTTTTTTTTTGTAATGGGTGCAATTATGAAAATTGGCACTTGGTGGAGTTTTTAATGCTTTATTGAATGATGATGTCTTTGTATTCCCATCAAAATGGTTGGGAAGGGCCCCTTGTCATTTTGAGAGGTCCGTTCATCGAACATGGTTTTCAAAAAACAATTCTTTCCTATCCCCTTCCTCCCTTGTTATTATAAATGGTTTCATCATTTTCAATATTAATTAAGGTGATTTCAAAAGTGAGGAAAGTCATGACATGTTTGGAGTTGATTAAAATTCTATTGTTTCATCAAGTGGTGGAAGGCCTATTGGGAACCATTGAGTATATTTTCCAGGGATTCAAATTAGTTTGGTAAGGTAGATTAGAAATAAAGGCATTTTTGGAATGTGTAATGTGTTTGGGTTTGCATTTGGTACTTATGGAAGAATGGAAAAGGCATAGTGAAAATTTGATCTCTATTGGAAGTAATTTTTTTTCTTAAAGTGTATTGGTAAATATAACATGGATGGTTAAAGATATAGGCCTTGTTGGCACTTTTGGTATGGTAAAATGGAAAGAGATTGATATGTGAAAATATGATGTGGTAGGTTTAGCATATTTGAAATGGTTGTTGAAAAAACCCTCTTGAGTTTGGCCTTATTCTCAATGGTTGATCGTGAGATGGAAGGTTCATCAGCATGATACCACATTGAATGGTAGTTATTTTGAGTCAAGGGATGAACCCTTGATATTGCTAGGGAATTTCCAGTTTCTATGGTGTTTTTCAATACATTTGTGTGGATTTTTGTTGAATTGCATCACCCCCGCATGAAATATACAAGGGAACCTTTCCTTGAAAAGAGGCTTACTGAGAACGATTGATTCACTATATTAGATTATGAAATGGATATTAGCTCATATAAGGGGGATGTTTCTTTTATTGTTTTGGGATTGGGCCCCTCAACTAGGATAGGTTGGGTGGTGGTCGGGCATTAGGTAATTATGAAATCATTAAGTAGGGAATTCTTTTAGGATGAGTCACATGTATAGTATGTTCTGGTATTCCTTTGAGTTCCTAGGATTTACCTTGTTTCACCATGATGATTATTACTAGAGTATCTTCCAAAATCATATATAATCCTATTTCTTGTACACATATTTTGTTTATATTTAGAAAACTATAAATTTTTAGTTGGTTTATAAAGATTACTAAGTGAATGTTTGAAAAAGAAATCACAATTTCCCATTTTACCTTCTTGTGCCTTGTTCTAAAATATGTGGCCAATAGTTCTTGTTTTGTGTTTTTTTAAATGTATGACATGAATAAATATATATATTTATAAATTCATTTTAAACAGGTATGAATTAAATGATTTTGGGAAACTAATTCCTTAAACTCTATACTGATTTCCTATTGAGCATCTCAGTGATCACACATATAATATCTTTCTAGTTGCAAGTTATGTTTCTTCCTCAGGTACAAATATAATTTAATAACTGTAAGGGAAGTCTTGCTTCGCAGTTGGGTGGTGACGTAGAATGTCACAAGGAGGTATGCGTAGTTTATTTTATTTTTTGCAGATAGTCTTATTTTTATCATTAGTTTTAGTTTTTCTGTTTATCTTTTTCTCATGAGGTAAAGCATACCCAATGATTAAATTCTGATGCTCGACACAAGTTTCCATTCCAGAGGGATTTGGAATTCCCCTTAGGACAAGTTTTGGACTGTCTCAGGTGACCAGTTCATGGTTGACTAGGGTTAGTTCATGGCACAAATGATTCCAATCCATTCCACAGAATCCATTCGACCACTAAAGAGAAGATCTCCACGAGGGAGCTATTCTTCACTATGTTATTTCTCCAATTTTCTTCATTATAGTTTTTAAATTTCGTATTCTTCCCAATACATCCTGATTAATATTAACATGATATGGTTAAAATTTTATTGATTAGGGAATGGTTAGTTTTCTATTTTGTAATTCTAGATTTGATACACATTATTAATTAAAAAATCTCTCTCTCTCTATTTTAATTTCCTTTTCAATTTAATATGTTTGTTTATATAATCAAGTGTAGTCATATTTAATTTCTTTATTTGATTATTATTTTTTATTTAGAAATAGATAATTATATCCTACAACTATGATTCGATTTATATATGATGGAATCGACATGGAAATAGTGGTGATGTACATGGCAATCTTCAATACATGTGATAGGGGAAATTTAGGTTCATTATTATTTGGGATAAATAACACCCAATCAGGTATTACCCATGTTAATGATGATATTCAATTAAAATTTATTACACATGAAAGGATTGTATAACAAACTGTGATCTTGGTAAGGCCATCTCTCACCATCTACATTTCACCAAACAATTGAGAGGAAATTAAAATTGAATCTCACTTTATTCAACAAAGTTAAAGGGGCTTGAATATAATAGAAAAAGGATAAAATTTAAATTGGAAAACTAAACCAACCTAATCAATTTTCTTATATAATAGTTTTAAATAAATTGAATTTCCAATTTCATTTCATCACTTTCATAATTAATTACTTTTATTTCATCCAAATTTAATCAATTTAAAAAACCAACCAATTTTCCCATCTATTTAAAAGTGGAATCCATTTTTTGAGCACTCCTCTCTGGAAGACTACTAAGGGTTATGCACTAGACTATACATATATAAAAAAATATATATCCATGCCCCATGATAAGAATTCATCTAACTTGGTTCTAGTTTCGAGGAGATACAATACTCTAACACATTATTTTTAAAAATAAACACGAAAAATATTAAATATTAAAAATAAAAAAAACCAATTTTACTAATTATGTATTCAAATTGTGATTATTATGCATCAAATAGATACTAAAAGTTTAATGAAGAATATGAAATTAAAAAACCTCAAATGCAATAAGTTTGAGAACAAATATAGTGGCTTGAGAGAAAAATTCAATAGATAACTAAATATCTCTGAAAAACTCAGGAGAAATAGATGGATCCACAATAAGAATCTTAGAAACTCATATGGGGTAAATGAATAATTTCCACATTTTTTCCTATTTTTCATAGGATATCTAAGATGTTATGTCCATCAATGGGGAATACCAATAGCATGAAATTTTAAGAACTAGATCCAAGATTACCATGATAATCTAGACTTGATCCATGATGAGGAAGACTTACCTACAGAGCTACATGTGGGGGACAAAAAAGATATGGGTGTATTATGGAATTAATATTACGTACAACATGATATACCTAATCCATAAAAAGTTGAAGATCTAGTTCAATTTCCATTCAATCTATCCATGGACAAGGAATACACAACCCATGTGGTGTAATTTGAATAAAGGATGGAAGATCTGAAATACCTACCTCCATAAATACATATCCATCTTCAAGAGGCACTTATCACAAAAGAAATGATTGAAGAAGAACAAACTATGGGGGATGATGCTTTATTAAAGACAATCTTTTATATATTCATTAAATCAGACATGAGTATCACTCCCTATGGTTTTTAATTTTCAGATTTTTTCAATTCTCCATTTTCCATTGGGGATGAAGAAAAAACTAGATAAACACCTTTTGATGTAAACAAGGATCTCCCTATACATGATGAGTATTTTTTTATATAATTTCATGTGGATATCCAAGTGGATTTCCCAATTGAAAATAATACAAAAGTTTCTTACATTGAAGGGGAGAATTTGATATTGATACATAATATTTAAATTTTTTCCAACAAAATTACACTCTTACATTCCCTTTGATTATTCAATTGATGCAGTATACCTTGATAAATAACTACAGAATAAAGATGATGTTGTGAAGGTTGAAAATAAGAAATATGAGGACTCATTCACTATCCAACCCCCACCATACATGTTTTATTTCATTACCATGGTAGTGTATTGTGTATACCCTATCCATAGAGTCCTCAACAAAAGTAAATAAGTGTATTCTAGAAATAAAATGATATATTGGTTCATGAGTAAAAATCATCACCAACCATCAGATTGGGGATAATCATCTAGAACTACCAATCCTGAAGCATTTAAATCCCATGACCCACTTTTGGGGATTAAACCAAGATCTAGGAAACATTTTTTAATTTATTTCTATTTTATTTTCTTTTAAAAAAGATCTTATGTTATCTTATTTTGATTTTTCATGTAGTTTAATAAGGAGAAACACATATGACTTAACTAAATGTTTCACTAAAAATAAGTTAATTTGTACATCTCTTTAGAAAATTATTTCTTTTTGTTACAAAATTAAAAATCATTTTACATGTAAACTCCAATTTAATACATTTAGGAAATTATATCATTTAAGATATTAGAGGTAAAAATTGATGTTTATTATTTTTAGTTTTTTGATAATATATTTTTCAAAAAAATCATTCTTTTTAGATTTTTTTTGTTTTTAAAATTTGTGACCTCAACTAATTTTCATTACCATTCCTGAAACCCATTTCTATAAATCAAATATTTTTTCCCTTGAAATTTACCATAAATAAATGTTGAAAATGTAAATATTTCAAGTTACAATAATTGTGTAATTTCATGAGAAGTCACCTAATATTTTAATACCATTCCAAAACTCACATTAACTTATATTTGGAATCACATTACTATAAGGATTTTAAAAAAAATCATATTCATTAAAATAACATCACATCTTGAGAGAACCAATCCATACATTCTTTGTCCAAAATTTGATTAATTTCTATCAAAATATTATAGTTTGAATACTTTTGTTTTAAATTATTGAGGCATTTATTTCGGTTCAAATCCCCCTTTTCACAATAGAATGCATTTTAATTATAAACTACACTATGTATTTAATCCATGTAGCCATTATAATCCATGACCATTCTATTAAGATATCCAAATTACAATCCAATTATCCCTATCTAACCTGCACTTAAAGTGAAATTGCATCATCATATATAAATTATGGGTGGGTAATGCTATCTTTTTTTAGGAAACCTTGTTTCATGAAACATTAGGTGAAAATAAAATATTGAATAGATGATGTTTCTAATAAATAACATTCTGTCAAATGTTATTCTTTTTTGGAGAATTCATGATAAAATAAGTTTTGTCTCTTGGGATCCTCCAATGGAGAATAAATGTAGTTCTTATTTAGAGATTTCAAAAAATTATTATTATTGGGAAAATTTACATTTTTAATATTTAATGTCTCAATAGTGTTCCCTTTCCTTGAGATTTCATTATAAGGGAATAGATTTTTTATAAAGTGGAGTGGGGAGGAGGCCCTACATGATTAAAAAATATAATATTACAATTTTTCTTCAAAAAGAAGAAATTCATCCTCATTTGGCCTCAAAATTTTGAACATCTAAATCATACCAGCCAATAGACACTAAACAACCACACCATGTTCAAATAATAAACACATTTCCATTACTCACATTGAGGGTATATGTATGAATTCATCAAGACTATGGTGAATCTTTCATGGGTTTGAATGAGAAAATAATTATTGAAAATTGGCATTTGTGAAACGAGGGAAAATTCATGAGAGGTAGGTATTTTTTATTCATAGGATGATAAATTAAGTGTAAATATATTAAATGATCTACATGGAGAAATTTAAATAATTATTTTTACGAGTCATGATATATTTTAGTTTCTTAGTGTGGATTTTTTGGATCTCATGGTTGTGATGGGTGTGTATTTTTAATTTTATTTGATTTGATTTTGATGATCACTTGTCCATGATTTCAGTTCCTAAGTGTTGTGATATTGATAAGAAACAAATATTATTTTATTTTAAACCTAATTTAAATTTTTTAAATTAAAAAAAATGTGTTATTTTAAGATAAATTATAATATTTTATGACTATTGTTGTATTTTGAGATTAATTGAAAAAATTAGACTTTTTCAATTTTTAATGGTTTTAAATTATTTCATTGTGTGAGCCATAACATTTTATAAACTAATTAAATTTATAGAATTAATTTTTTTGGATTTTATAAAATCATGGTTTTTATTTCATTTTTTTGGACAAGAAGCTAAATCCACCATATAAATGCTCAAAATGACCTCACAAGTTGGGCATAAAAAACTGTTCATATATCTAGAGTGTTTTATCTTTTTTACCATATATCATGATTTGATTTCCAAAATAATTTAAAATATTTATGTTGGCACAAAATTAAAATTAGTAAAATGTTTTCATTAAGGAATAAATGTTTGAAGGGTCCATTTATAATGCCATTAATTCATTAGAAACCAGATATTTGGAATATTGAGAATCTTTTTGGAGAGACTAAATTCTCAGAGTAAAATAGAAATTACGCTCTCTAAATATTTCTAAATAATCTAAAATTGGAAAGGGGGACATGGAATAACGTTATGAACAACATTAATGAAGGATATAATTTTTTAATCGACCATTTAATTGGGATAACATGTGGAATATTTTGAGGGTAAATTCTAACCTATTAAAGGAAGAGAGCTCCTCCTTCCCAAAATATCAAAATCCATACCACTCAATCTAGCAAAACACTAAGGTGTGTATCTCCACCGAGGAGCATTTCTTCACCATAATATTCAACCCATTTTATTAATCTTAGATTTTTTATCAATTCTTCTTCCCAATTCATCTCGATTACTCTTACCATGGTGGAGTGAACAATTAAGTTATTGGAAAAATATTAGTTTTCTTTTTTTGTAATGCATGAGTTTATGTAATTTATTGAATTAAAACACTATCAGTATTTAGTAATATTGTTTTAAATTTCATATATACTTTTTATTATCATGTGTGATTGTATTTTATTTTTGACTCTATTATTGATTTTTTCTTTGGAAACGGATCATTATCTCTATCCACATGGTTTTGGATTATATAAGATGGAATAGATTAGGGCTTAGGGTGAAGTAATCTATGACCATTAATATGTGTGATAGGGGAAATGTATTCTCTTGATTATTTGTGTTAAATAAGACCTGATCAGGTGTTTCCAAATTCAGTTGATAAATTCGAATGAATCATTCTAACACATGCATGGAAAGTAGAAAATATAGGATCTTATTAATGTTTTCTCTCACCATCCCCATTTCACCAAAGAAGTGAAAGGGAATGATCATGGAATCTAACATTAGTCAAATTATCAGTTTTGATTTGAATGGAATGGAATAAGTAAAACATTGCAATTGGAAACCCCACCCAACCAGATCACTATTCTCATATCATACATTTAAATCAAGGGAATTTCCAATTTCATTTAAATATTTTTATTAATTAATTTCTTTTATTTCATTAAAATGTAATCATTTTCAATGAAAACCACATTTTTTACCTCTATTTAAAATTAAAAATCTATTTTGTGTTAACAATTATTTGGGAGACTACCTAGGGTTATCCACTACACTATGAATATTTAATATAAAATATTTTCCATCCATTCTACAGGATATGAATTCATAAGAGGATCAAGAATAATAACTAAAAATATTTTTGATAAAAAAATTATGTTATTCCAAAAACATTATTCTATGATGTAATTGTTAAAAATAATATTAAAATAAAGTAATACATTAATAATATACGGTATTATATATAAGAATATGTTTACGTGGTAGATTTATAATAAATTCATATTTATTATACAAAAGGTTTGAATTTTTTACAAATAAATTCAAGAAATATAGTATGGGAATTTAATCTCTCTTTTTCTATTTCATTGAGATAGATACATTGTTCACCACTCATTACATTTTTGTGGTGTGTATAATGACCATTGATTTATTATCTAATTATTATACAAAAATTTATGTGAATTTTCAATTCCATTATATATAATTTCTTTCTTTGGGGTCATTCTTCTGATGTTACGAAATCAGTAAATTAATTTTGTATATATTTTCCTTCTTTAAGACAGATGCCATGTTATGCACTTATTTTTTTCTCTGAAGTAAATATAATGAATTTTAACATTTTTTATAACAAATATAAATATTTTTCTTATAGTAAAAGAATTAAATTTTTTTATTATTTCCATTTTATTAGGATTTAATGTTACCAATGTTGTGATGTTGTATAGCTTCGATCTCATAAATTATCAAAATTGATTATGATTTTGATTCCCTTAAAAAATCATAGAGTCTGTCATTCAATAACTCTCATTCATTTTCTTACGTACTAGATATGCATTTGATGTCCAATTAATTTAACCATTTATCAACTCTTTGTGAAAAATTATAGTTAATAAAATGTTTTTATGAAAATATTATTTTATTTCTCCTTTTGATCGAAAATCTATTTTTCCTAAAAATTGTGATTTCTGAAAATGTTTTGACAAAATTTTACTCTTATCCAATGATATTTAATGTTAATTTTAACCGATGTAGTTACATTTATAAAAAATGGACATAAAAGGAATCTTATTGTTATTTTCAGACTAAAAAATAGTATTTAAACATTGAATGTGTGAAATGAATGTTTAGAAATCAAAGACCCACCCTCTAACATGAAAAACATTTCCTATATTTTTCCATTATAAATTTATGAGGTTAGTTTTATAATGAAATTTTTTTCCTAATATTACCAGAATTGTTTGATTTTAAAATTGATTTCATAGAAACATAGTTTCCAGAAGTTTTTTTATGTTGAAAAACATTTTAAACTATTTTCCTAGATTCTTTTATATATTTTTTAAGTGTATTCTTTTGTAGAAAATTATTTTAATGATCTCAAAGATTCCTTTTGATTTTCTCAATGATCTTTCTTGTTAAAAATTTTCAATAATTTTAAGATTCTTTTATTTATTTTCAAGGAAAACAATTTTCAAAATTATTTGAATCCTTATTTATATTTTTATGATAAATTTAAAAATATAATGGTTTTCAAATTATTTAACATATTAAAAATATCTTTTCAAATGTGAAAGGATATTTTTAGAATGAAATATTCTTAAAAGATAACTCAATATTAATTTCCATCTATGTTGACATATATTGATGTTACTAAATCCTTTCTTGGAAATGATCCAAAGGTTCTATTCATATTATTTCTCTAAAAGGTTTATGTTTTTATGGGTTGGTTTATTGCAAATTTCATTTCTCTTTAATAGGATATGTGTTTATAAAACCAATTAAACTTATATGGGTTATTAGATTATGAATTGAATTTCTTTGCAATAGGTAATAACAAAATAATTTCATTTGAAACTTGGGTCCATTAATGTCTTATTCTTGGATGAAATGAATATGAAACCTATATGTTTTCCCTAGAATATTATATGTATATATTTTTATGATACTGATTTCATTTCATATTTTATGATAGGATTTTTATGAAACCCATCTATTTTTATTGGTAACGATATGGTTCTTGATTTATTATCTTGTAGGACATGTATGTATTGTTCTATTGTGAGATGGATGGGACCTATTTGTTCCTCCAATTAATTGGGTAATGATAAATGATCCATGATATCAAAGGGTTCATGGTATGGCATCCTAAGCACGAAAAAATATAGTACATGGGAGGGTGTCTCAAGACCAAAACAAGACGGTATGTGGGAGGGAATCATAATACCGAAACATGAGGGTATAGGTGAGGGAAACCAAAGACCGAAGATGCTACATGGGTGATTACCCCAATCCTATCATGTTATTAAGGACTTGGTAGTAATCCTTTTAATAGGGTTGTTAAACTATTGTGTGTATTACCCAATTCCATGTCCTAATATTATTTTATTCTTTCATGGATTATTATTTTGGTTTTCTTATGATTGATGTCTTATGAACTAAAAACCATTATACATTGATTCATGTTCATTATCATTGATATGTAGGGTCAGATATTGTAATAATCATTATATATTTCCCATAAACATATGTTCATGATAAGATTACACATTTATATTATTTAACCATATGAAAAAATTTAGGTATACACTTTATTATGTTTCATTCCATTGATTATAAAGAAATTTTTGAAAGATTAATTACTAATGGGGAGATACATGTAAAAAAATTGAAGATATTTCACTAAGTACGAATTATTTTCCATGTTTCCAAAGGAACTAAACTAATATGAATTTTATGTGTATTTTGGTGTAATGAATTATGTATTATACAAAAATGATGTAATGTATATGTATGTTGAGACCATGTTTCTATATTTGGTATTTGAATCAAGTTTTATTCAACATTTTGAATCTAGGATTAGAAAATTTTAGAGATATCCCTATGAATATTTCTGTAGATATGTGTGTGGATGTCTCTAAAGATAAGTTTAAGGATATGGAAAAGTAGAGAAAAATTTCCTAGGATCTTGGTAAGGGATAGGGAAACTAGTTTTCTAGTAATACATCCTTTTCTAGATATTACAATTGGATGGGGGTCTAGCATTGATCTACATAGGGGTAACAACTCTTACATGGTGTGTCATTCCAGGATGGGAAAATCCTGGTACATAGCAATGTGCCTTGTTTCATAACTAGTTTGACACTCCCATGGGACATGATTTGGGAATTCAAAAGCTCATTTTGAACCATAAAAAACAATTTAAGAATTATATGGCAATAAATATCAAAGGATAAATCTATGGTTTCAAATATTAATTGAGTAGGTTTCATGATTTGGAAGTCCAACTAGTGATTTTTCATGATTTTGAGGGTTTCTTTCTATGAGTTTTTTTTCTAAATATACATTCTTGTTTTATTCAATATAACATTGTAAATAATGAATAATTCAGATATGGGATGTATGGAATTATGATCATTAATTTATTTAGTAGATAACTAATGAAGATAATTAGGAAGGTTGTACAAGTATTGGTTAAATTGATGAAGATAATGAGAATGTGAATGACATGTGAAAGGTATGGGATTTTCTTCCTTTTATTTTTTATATTAAGCATAATATGAATGATTATATTGTGTTTTAGGAACCTTAAGACATAGTGAATATTTTAGATTCAAATAAAGAGGCATTAAAGAATATATTGATGAATTTCAAGTAAGGCTTTATAAATATAGTTGAAAAAATGTATTATTTAGGTTTTCAAAATAAAATTTTATGTTGCAAAAATCATGAAGTATTTAGGTATTTGTAGTATAATTTTTTCATTAAGTATTAGAAATGATATGATGAATGGTGATAGTAAGGTGAAAAAGTTATTTCTTAGAAAAGTGATATTTTGTATAATTGATGGTAACTGTTTATTATTTCTTGATATTGAGATAATGATTTTTGGATATAGATATTTTGGATATGAATAATTAAATTGGGTGTTACTAATTACCTAATAAGTGATAAATGATTTTTTCAAAATGTTCTAAATGATATCATGGATGAAGTTTACAACTTCTTGGATTTAAGTAAAATATCCATTAATATATAAAATAAGGTAGAACACAAGTTTTGCAAATGTATTTATATTAATTCTGATTATTATGATTTTTGATGAGAATTTCTGATGAGGGTTTTCGTAAAATTGTAATCTGACAACCAATAGATACTATTTTATATATATGGAATCAATGTTAATAGAGATTTTAGTAAAACCATTATAATGTTTTAGATTTTCATATTTTAGATGAGTTATAATGTAAAAAATTTAGGGAATGTTTAATTTAAACATCAAATGATGTTATTATTATTGATGTAACATCTCACCAAATGTGGATTTATGAATATAATAAAACCTTTTCAATCCACTTTATGGTGAGGGTAAAAATAGACAGGTGTAATGACTTATCACGGATATCGTAATCTGTTTTTGCATCAGGAATGAAATGTCTCCCTTAATTTTATAGGGCAAGAGATGATGTTGAAATATTTAAAGTCAAAACAAAAGGGATATATTTTTTAAATGAAGAGTAATAAAATCAAATAATAATATATTTTCATGATAACTCTTCATCTTTATGAAAATAATATATAAATAAAAATTTTCCTTAATCCAATAATTTTTGTTGAACCAATGGGCATTATAATCACCAAAAAATTATGAATTATAGGCCTTATAAATTCCATTTATCATTAATATGTGTTTTTATTAAATAAATCAATAACTCCCTATACATATTTTTTCTTTTCCTCCATGGCCAATATTTACTACCATTTTATGTTCTCCTATGTGGAAACGATATTATGTGTCACTTTGAGTAATTATTATGATTTTATTTTTTCTTTATTTAAAGGATATTTTTGAAATTATTTTTTATGATGTGAGTTTCTATGAAATTAAAATTAAAATAATAAAACATTGACACCTATAAAAATTTTGGGGGTGATAATCATTGTAAGGGGGTAGAATATAACACCCCAAAATTATGAAAATTATTATTTTCGATTTAATTTAATTTTTTTATATTTCAAAATGTATGAAATATTCGAAATAGTTTTTTGTAATATATTAATGTAATTTTTCATAGATTAATCATACGCTACACCATGGAATACTTGCACTACTCACAACACTAACATGGCATGTGGTACATGAAACACTGACTTGGCGAACGTTAAAAACAACTTTGTATTTCTATGAAACATCATTTTATAATTATTTAAACAATATATTAATAACCAAGATGTTAAAAATCATAATATGAATATTAATAACTAATTTGAAAATATAATTTATAATTTTTTATATAAATATAACATATTGATATTGGAATATAAAATTTTTTGTAAAGTCTTAACTTATATAAAAATAGTATTTTCTCATAGGAACTTAGTTATTTTTCTTCTGTGAACAAGTATAAAATAAATAATTGGAAATTTTAGAAATATAATTGGACAAAATATTTTTTTTAGTTAAAATTTAAAAAAAAATTGAAAGTGGTATTTTGTGATTTTTCAGAGAAACTACATTTCTAGATGAATAGTTAAAAATACTGAATTTTAACATAGTGATGCATTTTCATATAATTGATTCATATAGTTAATTTATATTAAAATATGTATAAAATTTTAAATATATCACATAGATATCAATTTATCCAATTATTTTAATTGGGACCAATTTTACATTGAAATCTGAACAAAAAAATCATAGCTAACTTTTTAACATTTTAACATTAAAACCTTGCAGTGTATTTCCGTTTGTGAGATTAATTTAAAATTAATTTTTAATTTCTTTATTTTTAATTTGGAAAACAATATTCAATATTTTTAAATCAGAATTATTTATATTTTCTAATTGGTTCAAATTATTTTTTGCCCAAAAATATTAGGGAGTGTTATTGTAAAAAAAATGATTAATAGAAAAATATTCTTAATAATGCTCTAATCCTTAATAATAATAATCACAATGAATTCTGAACATGTAAAAAATCCATTTAATATCCATATTTTAGTCCTTTACTACCTTATATCTAATTTGGTATCTTAGTGTAACCACATTCAATGGTACATACATCGATGTAATTCTCTTTTAATAAAATTACAAGGATTCCACTCCTCCTCCACTACAAAAAGACACTCACCCATCCCACATACTAACACATCTCAATGATTTTTTGTTTCCTAAATTATTCTAAAATAATCTCCCAAATTACCTCCCTTAATCCATTAATTTTTCTTTTTTGATGTAATCCAACCACGTAAACCCTTTGGTTCAAACCAAAAATAGTTACCCAAAGAAGAGGTTACATCCTTCCTCATGATCAATTCTTTTATTTTCCTCTACCACCACCACAATTATTATTACTCCATAATTACATAATAACCTTATTATTCTAAATATACTTATTTTTTTAATAATTTTTCATCCTAAAATTAAACAAACATCCATTTAATGGGTATGGAACATATGGTTCTTATGTACAGATAACTACCGCCTCATGAAACAACGTTGTTCATTTTTTCCTTTACCACCATTAATTGTTTGGAATTATGATGGAAATTGATTATATCTAAAATATAATATATTTTTAAGTATTTATTATTATTTAATTATATTATCACACATACCTTTAAACATTCTATATTGTGTAAATAAGTTACCATTATTTGTGGATGTGTGGTCTTCCACCTCCTCAATGAAATGTTTTTCGTTCACTCTTTACATGGAATATATTAAGGATGGGTTCAGTGAAAAAAATGATATATAAAAGATAATAATGGCTATATAATCATTTTATATAAATATATACATATATTTAATTTTAATTCTTTAATTAAATAGCACAGTAAAATGAAATCTGCATTCATGCATGCGTATGACCTATCATCACCATGAACGGTGTATTTCATTTAATATTTATTCATTTTATAGACTTATTTAAATATATAAATAAAATTATAATTAATAAAAATGTATTTTTTGAATAATATAGGTAATATAATAATTATATATATTTGATGATTTTGAATAACAATTCAAAACACATATGATAAATGTTGTTGTTGTTACCTGAAATAGTACATTAACATGGAATTTTTAATAAATGGGTGTGATAAAGTTATAAGTTAATAATATATGGTATTAGATATAAGAATATTTTTTGGGTATATTTATAATAAAATAAAATTTATTATATAAGGTTTCTAAACCTTTACAAAGAAAGTAAGTACTTAAGGTAATGGAATTTAATATCAGTTTTTTTATTTTCATTAGATACATTCTTTATTCACCACTAATATATATATATATTTTTTGGTATGTATACTACCCATGTATGTATTATATATTATTATAAAAAATATTTGGGTATTTTCATATCCAATTGATAATTTTTATTTCATAGGGGTGATGTTACAAAAGTCACCAAATCAGTAATGTAATTTGGTCTCAATTTTCCTTCTTCAAGACACAAGCTATGTTATACATCTAAAATTTTCCATGAGGTGTAAGTACTTATTTTGACATTTATATCAAGAATATACAATTTTTATGATATTTAAATCTTTTCGTAATGTTATTATTTTCATTTTTTATGATTTAATGTTACCAATGTGGTAATGGTTTATAACATCAATGTCATCATTTATCAAAATTCTTTCTAATTATATTTACCTTGATGTAATGTTATGATACACCCCTCAATTAATCCATATAAATTTTTTACCCCATGAATATTCTTATTATATTAATGTAATTTTAAAAAAATTTCACTCATTGGTACATAAGATAGTTATGAAAATATTTTTATAAAAAGTTTACTTTATTTCTCCATTCAGTTGGAAATATGTGTTATATCAAAACCATGTTTTATAAAAAAAGTTGAAAATATTTTATTTTTATCTACAGGGTTTAGAATATATTTTTTACCATGTATTCCCTTTTTATAAAATATTTTTAAAAATATTATTCTTTTTGTTTTCTGACTAAAGACCTTTTCTAATCATTTAGGTTATGAATGTAATGTTCATCATGTACCAACCTACCTAATGTCATGGCCATTATTTCATTGATTCTTACATTGTACGTTAATGAGGAGTTTTTAAAGAAAATATTTTCTTAATATTCTGGGAATTTTCTTATTTCAAAATAGATTTCGAATTAAAAGGGGTTCTAAAACATTTTTCATGATAATAAATATTTTAAATAATTTTTCCATTATTATTATTTTGTATGTTTTTAATTGGTTTCGTTTAAAGAAATGATTTCCAATGATATCAATGATTCTATTATATATTTTGAACTAATTATAATGATAAACATGTTTTAAATTTTTTTCATCTTATTTTATAATTTTTCATGTAAAATAATTTCCAAAATTTTGTTAATATTCTTTTAAAAAATTCCATGGATAATATCTTTTAAGACGATTTAATTCTAATTTTATAAATTTTCAATGAAAAATATATTAAAATTCATTTAGAGATGTATTTCTATGTTTTCATTGTATTCCCATATAAAATTATTTTTGAATGATTAATTTTTAAAAAGTGTTTTTCAAAAAATAAAGGATATTTTAATAATGAAATGTTTTTAAAATATAACATAGAATTATTTTCCATATAATTCTACATCTGTTAATGTTACTCATTCCTTCATGGGATTTTATGTGGAGGTTCTATTTATATTATTTCTCATGATGGTTTAAGATTGGATGGAATTATTTTCATGAATACCAATTTCTATTTCATAGGATACAAAATTATGACATGTGTTCCTCTTCCATTGGTTTTATGCTTATGAAACATGCTTATAATTAATGGGTAATACCATAATAAATGATTATGAAACCATCATCCATTCATGAGTTATTCTAGCAATAAATTACTATGATACCTATATGTTTTCCATATGTTAAAATGTGATTAAATGTTTATGATACTAATTTCATTTCATGGGTTATGATATGATGTTTATCAAAGACATATTTTTTGGGGTGATATAGTAGTGAAAGTTTTATTTTATTGTGGCACATGTATGTATGGTTTTATTATGATATTGGTGGGTCTTATATATCCCTATAATGAATTGGGTAATGATAAATGTTTTATGAGCTTAATGTGTACACGAGAGAGCATCCCATGTCTTGAATAAGAAGGTACATTGGAGGTAATCCCAAGACAAAAACAAGAGGGTATAAGAGAGGGTATCCAATGCCCAAAATAAGAGGGTACATGGGACATAAATCCATGATCAAATCATGTACATGGGTGATTATCCCAAGCATAACAAGTTATGAAGGTCATGTTTGGTATCCATGACATAAGATTTTTATTTGTTAATGTGTATTCCCTAATTCTATGCCTCATTTGTATGTTAGTATTTCATAAATTATGATTTTTTTATTTACTTATGCTTCATGTATTTTTAACTAAAAAATTTTATTCATTGATTCATGTTCATGTCATTTGATATGAAGGATATGATCTTCTATTGATCGTGATCATGTTCTCATACCAAATGTTCAAGATATACTTATTAATTATCTTTATCTAACCTTAATGATCATTTCTGTTAACCTATTTGTTATATTTTCCTTTCCCAAGTTATGAAAAATCGTTTTTAATCAGAGTAACAATGGGAGATATTACTATTGGATTAATATATGTTATTTCATGGAGTGAGAATATTTATGTTCCATGATTCCAAAGGCACTAAACGAATACCATCATTGGCTATATTTCTATGTAATCTAATATTAATTCCAAATAAATTATTTAATGTCTATATATATTCATTATTAGTTTATATATAAATTTTCACTATCTATGATCATATATGGGTTTTATTTTTTCTTTTCGTTGTGATTAGGTAATATTCATCTTTTTTAACTTACTCTCTATATTATTTTTTTGGTGATTTATGGGTGAACCACTAGATATTTTTATACTCATCCCTATATGGTTTCAACACAAAAATGTTAGGTATTCTTTAGATGACATATTATTTCATAGAGTCCTTGGAGGAAGACGATTATGTGGACCATAGTTACACTAGATAGACCACATATCATTCTTGTAGAAGAATCTTAGTATTAATCAAATAATTATTAGTAGTTTGGACTATATTTAAAAAAATTGGGGGAATTTAATTGACACTTTTCATTCCAATCATAAATTTCACACTATGATTTTATATTAGTTTTTATTAATACATTTATGGTGTAGGTTATTTTTAAATGAAACATTATACTGCTGTAGAGAGATACTTGAATATTAAAATGTGCATTAGTATAAGGCTTCCCCTATCTATGATTTTATAAATCAATGTTATTCATCAACACATATGCTAGTGTATGTGGATAAGGGTTTTATAATTTGGTATACATACGTCTAGGTGGTCCCTAGTGGGAAAGGTTGTGATATAATGCAATCTGATATTAAGTAGTCTTAGGGCCAGATTTTGGAGATAGTTTATTTGTGGTCATTAGTTCATTAAATTTAAAAATAGTTTTAGAGTGCCTCATGTTCATATATAATGAAAAATTACCCAATTATGGTGTGGAGGACAACATATCCTTTCACTAAGACTAATAACCAGATTTTTGGCTCGGTAGATAAATGCCCTAGTTGGAGGGAAATCATTGGTACATGCAGCATATAAGATTGATTTCTGATTTCCATGTATTTATTGATTTAGATACCAAGATTTTTACTGGGAAATTAATTAATATTTACCATTTCATGATTTATTCTGAAAAACATATTTGTATTATTTTATATTAGTATTGTAATGTTCATACACATAGAGATGGGGTTTCAGCAGAGGGGCATTGTAGGAGGCACTTCCTCAAGGTGGGTTGCGGATATTACCACCACTTGTTGAGTTACTGATTACACATGATATATGATAAGATTATGTACATGTTATTAGTGAAATTAATTAGTTCCAAAGCAATAAACCAGTTTGTTCATGGGGTATGGAAGACCACTATGTAGTAAAAGACTTTTGAGAGGGAGTTATGTGAGTTTTACACCTTGTTAGGGCTTATATTGATTAGATAGTGGTCATAGAGGTGAACTTCATCCATTTCATAGTATGGATATGGTGTATATTTTTGAAAAGGAAAATGATGAGTTAACTCAAACAAATATAACATTTAGGGACAAATTCATAATGTTTTTTAATCTAGAGGTCTTGTGGGAAATAGGTATCCATGTGTCTTTGGAGAATCGGTTGGGTATCATGTCAGTTAAAAAGTATGCAACAAGGTTCACTAAACTATGGTAGCACTCCATTGAAATATTTTGTGATAGATAATTTAGACTAATGAACTGTTTGTCTGTCTTTCATCATGATATTTTCTATATAGAGGTATTTCCATTCATCCCATCTAATGCGAGGGTACTGGGGCATGACATTGTTATAGATTGGGTCCTAGCTATGAAATTACAAAAAGTTGGTTCTCTAAGTGGGTACCATGGAGAGAAGTCTTCAATTTTTAGTATTGGATTTCAAACTCAAGGATTCAGATGCACGGGAAAACTTCAAAGGAAGAATTCGGACAATGTGTCCGCTGCATGGGGATCCTAGGGATGTTCAAGATTACAAAGGTAGAGGTGGTGCTCCTCCTTTGATTAGTGATGTTATATCACATGATATTTCTGACTTCATGATGTAGAATATACAGGGACAATGAACATTAAATATTGTTATATGAATAATCTACTATAACAAGGTCTATAGGGTGGAGAACATGGAATAAGATCTGGGAGAGAAGCGGGTGGTGGACGAAATTATGAACTATTACCATAGATACCACCTCTAGGATGGGTACTCCAGACTCATGGATCTGGTGGATAAGAAAATGAAATTATATCGGAAGTGGAGGCTTCTGACACAATGTTTCTACATATGATTCATAGTATAATCAGTTTCTTCCATAATATAACTATTGTTTTCATAGACATAGTCATGAGAACATATTTTGTTTATATAAAAAAATGTTCATATCAAGAGATTCCATTAAAGCCTTTGAAAAAATGTTTTTTGGATAGTGACTCCTATTTTGGAGATTCAATGATCATATATTTTTATTAATAGTGTTACCTAACCCTTGCAGAAGGGATATTTTTAAGGAATTTCATTATATCTACGATGAATCCATACAGTATCATGACGCTCAATGGTGGGATATCAATGGTTCTTGTAAATACTGATTTTTTTAGATATATATATGCAATGCATCCATGTTAATTGAAAATAATTTTACCTTATTAGAAATAACGAACCCTTGGCGGAGTAGGATTGTATTTTTGGAATGAGTACATAGACAATATAAAAAATTGACTATTTTGTACTTGGAGAAGTAGATTTTTTCATATTTTAGTCCTCTACACTGATAGAGTAGTTTGGGCGCATTTCCATAAGCATGTTCCCGGCTTACCATGCCATACAAAGATCGACTTATAAATATAAATTCACACAGATATTACCTCGATATTAGTGCCAACATATTGGATGGACCTAATAAAGTTGTGAGATATGGAGGAGAAGTTATACGATTTATAGATGAAGGGATTAATTAGACCTAATGTGTAACCCTGTGAGGAATTATAATTTTTCTTCAATAAGTTGAATGTGAACATGAGGTTTTTCGTAGATTATCATCTCATGAACTAGATTATTATAAATACTATGTATCATCCTCCATGGATTAATAACCTATTCATATAGTTAAACTGTGTGAGGTGGTTTGAAATATTGACCTCGGGATGGATTATCATCAACTCTATGTTTTGTTGGAGGACCTTATAAATATGGAATATCAATTTTAAAAACATAATTATTTGTATTTGCATACTCCCTTTGGAGTAAATTACTCACTAGAAGTAGTCATGGGGATAATAAATTGGATATATTATCCCATCTTATACTGGTTCATGGTATTCATCATCTATGAAATGATCATGTATATAGCATAATAGGAATATCACATGAGACATTTGAGGATCGTTTTAGACATACATTGAGAGAACAAACTTTATGGGAGGCTCTTGAAGTGCTAGTTCTTCATTTGGGATGTCCACATTCTCAAACATGTCATCATAGAATGGGGAGTATCAATCAATCACACCATGATGTAGTTAGTTCCATCATGGGGGAAACCAAAGAGCATGAATGATGTGGGGATCAATAAAATGAAAGTGGTCTATAATCGTATAATTTTTTAGGATTTTCATAGGATCATGAAAACTATGATTTCTTTATAGTAAATGGGGAATACTTTTGTTTTGAAAGAGTTGTTTCAAATAGATTTTCAAGATATTCAGAAGAGGCAGATGAGAGCCCCCATATTGAGTCATCCAGAGGAGGGTGTTGAGTATATGGTGTTATTTGGTTCCTATAAATATTGGCATGAAATAAATCATTTATTGGGGAATAAAAATATTAAAAATAGATCTCAGTATCTAAGACTTCATGAAAAAATTGGGTATTCCATGATTTGGTGATTGAAGAAATTGTGTTCATAAAAATGATATGGCAACAATGAATTTTAAGATAATGATTCCATATTTTCCAACAATAATAATCTAAGGTATATCATTTCATATAAATATAATCACATGGATAAGTGGAAAAGATTAGATTTATTAAAATGTTATGAAATTGTTATAGACTATACACTAGGGAATGTGATAATGGTTGAAGATCCTCTCACTAGGAAATCCTATTCATAGTTATTGAGTGATGTTGAATAGAAAATTTCCTCTTTATATTGACCTTTTTTGAGAGGATAGTACAAAAAACACCATTCGATGGTTATCACCCCTATATAACTACATATTGTTACTATGGCACAATCTGGTGATACAGATTATGAGGTATTACATGACTATATAATATTTATGTATTTATTGAATGTTGTAACTTTATTCTTTTCTAAAGACAGACTATGTTACAAGCCTCATGGTGAGAGTATGTTCTAAGATAGTTTAATACACCCCCATTAGTGCTATATCTAGTAGTATCCTTGATTCATTGATCCATCAAAATTAGATTTTTTTTGGCTGAGGTTGAATAGGTGTTTTATGGATTTTATCTCTCGATGCATAACATTCCAAGTAGTGATGTCCATGAATCAGGTTCCAGAGGGTTCATTACAACAGATCAATTTTCTATATTGGATGTTGAATAATATATCCCATTATTTTATAATGGAAGTCTTATTATAATCAATATTTCACAATTATACATGGGTTTTTATAAAAATAATTACAATGTCATGCCACATCACTACCCTTAAAGAGTATGATTCATTAGAGAGATTAGGAATCATAAATGTTTGGAAGATATTTCAACACCATGGAGTTAAAAATATAATCATTTCAAACCATCAATATTGTTTCACCTTTTTATTGTCTAGACGATTAAATGTGTCATTTGGGACTCTATTACAATTGAGATTTATATTACACCCCTAGAAAGAGTAAAAAATGTAGTTGACCATCAAGGTTTTGGAGGACTTGATTTCAGATTGTGTATTAAATTATCAATAAATATGGGGGGATAATATTTACATAGTAGTGTTTATAATTAAAAATATTCATCACTCAACAATCAATAAATCTATAATTTATTCCTTGTATGCTTGAACCAACATCTAACTCATATAGTCTATATAGAAAGGAGAGACAATGATAATATACCCAACGATGGTGTGTGATAGAAAATAGAAGGAGAATATAATATAAGAATGTATGAGGACTATCTAGAGCCATAATAAGTCCTATGTGTACCAAAATAAAAGGCCTCTTGAGTTTTATTATGGAGACCATGTGTCCCCATTTTATTCACCTTAGTGAGGACTGCAAATATTTTTCTATGGAAGAAATGTATCATTGAGACTCATTGGCCCTTTTTTTATATTGTCTTGGGTTGGAATGTTGGTCTACCACTTAGAACTACCTCCACAATTAGACCTTGTGGATGATGTAATTCACATTTATTAGGTGTGGAGACATGTGAATAATATATGATTTTTTTTTAAATAGGATAAGTATGAAACTGAGGATGGATATTCTTTCATAGAGATCTCGATGAGCATTTTAGTTTTATAGAAGAATATCATTCATGGGTGGTTGATTATCTTAATGTGTGTTCACTGGATGCATGAGAATATTTAGAAGAACACTGAATACTTGGAAATCCCGAAGTGATATTAGAATAATAATTTTTTGACTAGGGTTTTTCTTTTTAGGATAAAAAGGTATAAAGGTGTAGATGATGTAATGGATATATTTATTATTTTTAAAACATTACAATCAGTTGAATAATATTCTAATATCTTGGAATAGAGTCGGTGTGAGATTTTGGATCCTATGGATACTTGGTGATGATATATTCAAAATGATTTATTTATTATTTCACAAACTTTTAGATTTTTATAAATAATGGACTTTATCACTAAGAGTGTTTCTACTTAAAAAATCATGACCGACATTAAATACATAATGTGGGTTTTACCCAAGGTTTTATGTACCTTTTGTGTGCATAAAATGGTTCATTGATGGGAAGACACAGATTAAATAAATGATAAATTAGTTAATTAATTAATTTGTTGTCTATAAAATTATAGTAACAAAAATCTCATCAATTAATCATCAAAAAATCAAATTTCAGGGTTTACTAGCATTACCCAAACTAATAGAGGATAACACTATGTTAGAGTGAGTTCATGGTTGAAGGTATTATTTTTGGATGATATTCCATACAAAGGTGATTGTAGTCTTAAATAAAGGTATTGGATATTTTCAGTGAAAATATTTCACGATCATTCTTTGAAAGTGATTGATTTGATATCAAGGTTTTGGGTTTTCTTATTGGTTTTAATCAATGTTTAGAATTTCATCATAGATAACATGAGTTTAATATTTTATAAAATTAATTTTGAGTATTTCTTTTTATTTGTGATGGAATATATCTAATTGCTTGATTTAGGAAGTATTAATCATTGGGTTTCCATCCATTTGATTTAATTAAACATCAATTAATGAAAGTGAATAGATACAATGTAAATTTCTAATTTAAGAATTTTTTTTCTTATTTTACCTATCTATTGACCATATTTTCTTAATTGGTATTTTGATTTTCTTAGGATTTAAAAAAACCCTAAACTTTTTATTCTTCAATTTTTTATTAGAGAAAAAATTTAATAATGAATGTTAAATTTTATTATTGTTGTTATAATGAAGTTGTGATGAATTATTTAGAGATTTGATGATCACATAGGAGGTGGTATTTTAATGTGACAGAATGTGCATGCACTTCTAAATAAGGATGATGAATATTAATAATTCAGATTTTTTTCCATAATTCATCCATTGATAGTAATGTTGGATTGTCCAACCTATACTGATTATTAATGGAAGAACCAGTAGTGGAATTAGAGATAGACGAATTGTTGGTGAAGTTACATGAGAGATATTTGATTTTGAAAAAATACTAAAATACATGGGTTGTAGTTTTGAAGGTCACACATAATGTGGATTCCATTCTATAGGAAATTTGTTTTATGTGTCCAATTAAATATCACATTTCCATGTGAATTGTACACATTTCAAGAGGTCTGTAGAAATGTGACCATGAATGTACCCCAAGGGACCACAAGAATAGACATGACTAGTAGGAATTGGAACCACTATTGTACACAAACACATGTTGAAGAACATAGACTCGAACATGAAAATGAGTGGGATTAAACATAAAATGATTCCTTTTTATTACCTTATAAATTTAATTTACTCATTATAATATAGGTTTGAGACATTTTTCACCTCATTCTAGTTTCAATATTAGTTTGGGTGAGTTATTTTAATTTTTCCCAAAAATTGTCTAGTGTGTTATTCCATCCTAAGAATATGATGATAAATCCCTTATATAGGCTTTTTATGGAAAGATTTACATATCCCTCTATGAGTAAAATGGTTTGATACTCTTCCTTTCATCCAGTGGATGGGTTAGTTATTCCATTTTTTAAATATAGGGTGTTTGATCTACTTTTTTGTGGATTATTGCTGATGAGATTAGGTATACTCCATAGGCCCTTTGTGTGATCCATTATATATGATTAAATATGTTATTACATATAATAGATACATTAATATGAAAAGGGAAAATGATTTTGGCCTCTCAGATGAGATCTATTAGGGTCCGTGAGATATGAGAAGTGAGTTTCCATAGATGGATGTGACATTTGTTCCATAGGTAGAATCACAGTCTACTATTTAGAACATGATGTTAAAATGAGATATTTTTTCTACCAATTTCTATATTTGGGTTTTCATCTCTATCATTATGATTGAATCACTTTTTTCATTTTGAGTTGACTCTCTTGATGCTTTGTTTGGTGATTTTGGTGTGTCCTACTGTATTTATTAATTAACACCCATTCATGGGATCTTACCACATATATCATTTCTTATACATAATATTGAATTTTTGATAGACCTTGGAGGACTAAAAATATGTGGAGATTAATTGTGTTAGATACACATTAGGAGATTCTGGGAGTTTCATCTTGGCATTATTATCATTTTTAGTTGGTTGGGATCTTTTTATAAATATGATTGGATTATGATGGAGTTTTTTTCATAATAATTTTCATAATATGATATGTGATAATTTTTTATTCCTAGAAATATTTTTCCCTTTTTTATCTTTTATTCGTTATAACTGTGCATGGAAATTTTTTCTTGTATACATGTACTTTAGGATTGGGAATCCCATGTGTGTGATATAAGTACTTGGTTCCATTTTCTGACCAATTGCCTATGGGAGGATAGATTTGGCTATCACAGTTGGTTTACTACAAGATAGGAGGGCCCAAGTGGATCAGGTAATGAATTGTATTTAAATTGAGAGATTAACTCATCCAAAACCAAAATATGTCTCGTTCATGGTTAACCAATATCATTACATATATTTTCTAATATGCTATATTATAAACAAACATACCCAT
This sequence comes from Viscum album, assembly GCA_963277665.1. Classification (NCBI taxonomy): domain Eukaryota; kingdom Viridiplantae; phylum Streptophyta; class Magnoliopsida; order Santalales; family Viscaceae; genus Viscum; species Viscum album. The sequence continues at coordinate 280,091,191 of OY728151.1, read as the reverse complement.
AATATCCTAAAAAATAAATATTCCATCCATCATATTGTTAAATATATATAGTAGTGCACATAAATTTATGGGAATACTACAAGGTTACAAGCTCATTAAAATAGATAATATTGAAGATCTTGTATCATATCCACAACATTCACTCATGTCAATAACCCAAAAAATACAATGTATTTTTTTAAACATGAGTTATATACAGGAAAACCGTTAAATATTGAAAAACAAAAAAACAAAAAAATACATCTTTGAAATGGGAACATCTACATCATTCATTGAGAAGAAACATAATTTCAGTGGGACAAAATAAAAAATAAAATAAAATAGAATGATAAATTTCACTTAGTGTTACCTTATGTCATGTGACATTCAATACATGAATAAAGTTCTTATAAAAATCTATAGGATCTCATTATAATCAATATATTTATAATTTAATTCATTTAGTAAAACAATTTCTTGTTTGTACCACAAATTTCAATCTCATTTGGAACAAATGTTTTAAACTTTCTAGAATAAATTCATTCAATGATTCTATATGATATAATTATATAAATTGATTCTTTTAGATACTTTTTTTAGAAGAATATTATTTATTTGTTTATATTAATTTAAGTAGAAACCTCCATAAACTAGATGTATAATTACTTAGTGACGTTCTAGTTATGAATTTCATAATAATCTTTATAGTCTCATAAGTTATTCTGATCTACCATTTTGAGTCCTTCAGAATCAATTAATGATATTTCCATTTTTTCACTATACTTAATGTTTTCATAATCCTAGATATCATCCGTTATAATATTATCACACCAATTAAAAGAATTAAAATAATTATCTATATAAATTTGATCTCTTACATCCTGTTGATTACCCACAATCAGATATGGAGGTAATTTCAGATCTTCATGATTATATTTTATTCAGAATCTGTGATTATTCCACAATTATTTTTCCACGATTATGTGCATTTTTCATGATAATTGTTCCATTAAATGTCTCCATTGAATTTAAAATAAATTAATATTCTTATTTTTTCTAGGAATTTGTAGTTTTTAGGTAACAACTGGGCCACACCAACCATTTTCCACGCAAACACGTGGTCTCCACCCTAGGGCCCACCCAGGTGCCCATACGGGTCATCTAAATATGATAGTCCCCCCACCCACAAGTTTCCCCAAAGACACGTGGTCCCCACCCTAAGGCCCACCCACGCGCCTGAACGGGTCATTAGACTATGATAGTCCCCTGCCCACCAGTTGCCCCAAAGACATGTTGTCCCCACCCTAGCGCCCACCCACCTGCCCGAATGGCTAATCTGACAAATGATAGTCCCCACATGCCAACACATGTCATTTCTCTTGTGCTTTGTCCTCACTTAGACATAATTTGGGAAACATCTCGGAAGTTCACCCGTCATGACCACTACTCCATGCCAAGAATTCTTAACTCAAGATTTCTAATCAGGTTTGCTCCTAAAAAGAAAGGTTCACCTTACTGATATAAGTCATATCATTTAATCATTTAACCCTTTATCATTCTTTGGTGTTACAATCACCCCCTTTAGAACACAAGGTCCTCTTTGTGGGCCCTAAATCTCAACCTAGGCGGTTCACTGCACATAAGGAAAGGTACCATCTCAGATACCAAATGTTACAAATGGGCCCCACCCACCAGTTGCCCCACAAACATGTGGTCCCCACACTAGGGCCCACCCATGTGCCCGAATGGGTCATCTGACTAATGATAGTCCCCACATGCCAATATATGTCCTTTCTAGTGTGTTTTGTCCTCACTCACACACAACTAAGAATCTTCTCAGAAGGTCACCCATCATAATTACTACTCTAAGACAAACACACTTAACTTTGGTGTTCTAATCAGGTAGGCTCCTAAAAAGGAAGGTGAACCTTGTTGACATGAGTCATATCATTTAGTCATTTAACCCTTTATCATTATAGGGTGTTACATTTTAACTATTTTTAATAAAGGTCCATTTCTTTATATTTTTTGAGATTATTAAAAGAATATGTTCTCAACAGTTTAAATTCCAATTTTATGAGTTTTATGATGGAACTAAAATATTTTATCTATTTTATTCATGTTATGGTTCTTGAAAAATTATTTAAGATGAAGGGGGAGCTAGTGATATTTCACTGTAATGCATCGGGAAGTGATAAGTTCTCCACGGAAATACATAATGGAATTAACCATGAAGGATATTAAATTAGAAGGGTGCTTTTTAAAGTGATCCATATTTCAAATGAAGATAATTAATTGTGATGGCTATATGTTATCAAAGGTTTTAGATACCTTTTTATATACATATATTTATTTAATTAGTTCCAAGTTTGCTATTATGATTTAAGGGAATTTATTTTATACTCTTAAGTGGAATGGTTTTTAAGAATCTCTTTTATGTTTTTGAGTAAAAAATCATTAATAATAATTTTTTCCTTTACAAAATATAGATAAGGTTTTTTGAAAATATTTTTATAATATTGTTGGTTTTATCAATGATTAAATAATTATTATATATCAAGTTTTTGTTTTTAAAAAAGACAACACACATCTTGATTTTACTGGTATTTAAGAAAGAAATATTAGATTTATGTTCATTTAACATAACATTATTTTATTTTTCATTTTATCCTCTGTTTTCAAATAATATTCACAAGGATTATGGATGTATAACAACTATATAAATATCAACGGGTATAGGACATGATTGAAACAAATGTTTAATGAATAAAAAAGTATGTAAACATGTGATCCTTTTTTTGAAAAATATATATATTGAATTAAAGTATACAAATTGGTATGAAATGGATTTAATTATTATCTAAAAATATTAACAAAATATGTCATATAATGTAATAAAGAGAAAAAAATGTTATGAATTATGTAGTTAGGGTTTTCTTTTTTATGAGTTGTCAAATTTCTCATTAAGACAAAAGGTGAGTATTATGATTTTATCACTTGATATTTATAATATATAATTTCTAACACTGAGGTACTTTTAGATAATTATTTTGATAAAAAAATTTTGGAAACTGTTTTGGGTTCTTTATTGAGTGTTATGTATTATTTATTATGTTTTTAGGACTTTTCCTATGGGAAACTAGTTAGGGTAAACCATGGTGGTTATCCCAGGAAGCTAGTTTTTTTAGGGAGTTCTATAGGGGAATCATGGTTTGTATAAATCATTAAGTCAAACCATCCAGCTTTGTGGCATGTGATAGTGGGGGAAACATGGTAGGTTAATTTTTTTATGAAACCATGTGGCCAACGAGGTATGATTTCATTGTATCACATGTGGAAACATTCTTTTGGAAAATAAGTTCTCCAACCATTTATCCAGACCATGCTGATGTCTTTAGTTGCCCAATGAGAGGTGCATGGTCGGTGCACAATTTGTTAAACATTGTTTCCAAACCATTTCACAAGAATATATTTCTTCAAAAAAATTAATTTATGTCGTGATACATACATTTTAAATTCAAACCCTACTTAATAACACCTAATTTGACCCAATAGATTTTTTTGGTTCTGTATAGCTGATTTTGGATCCTACAAACTCTTTTCTTTTTAGATCAATGATCCATTGTATGTGTTATATTCCTTCAACCAGGTGTAAAATATTTTGATGTGAATATTCATTTATTTTTTATCTCACCTTTATTGTGGGAGATAGATCCTTATGTAATTAATGGATCTTTATTATGATTTATATATTTTTGGAACTAGTATTATCCCTTCATTGTTCAATTATAGATTCTCCCTATGGTATCCTTCTTTGGTTTTTTCAATCATAAATTTATGTAAGTGGTTATCCATGGAATTATATGTCAATTTAATCCATTGATGACTATTTAATTAAAGTTTTTATCAATTTATTTCAATACATTTAATTATTTCACTTAATGAATTAATGAAATAACATGGTGTGTGTGGGTGTTATAAATTCCATTTGAAATTTATTTTTATTTTTTTAGGATTCGTATAAAATGATGTGGATTTGAAATGAAAACATTGAAAATGATTTTGATGAGATGAATGCAATAAAATGACTCACCATTTGAAGTGAGATTATTTGTAACATAGGACATAAGTTCATGGTAAAAAAACATTTGTTTATATATTTTTGATATGAAATTCATGTTTCCAAAACATGAACTTGGGGTTTATTGATAAGAATATTCCAAATGATTATGAAAGATATAATTGAATAAAATCCATGTAACATATTTATGTACCATTAATCACATGTGTTCCTTCAGTGTTCAGTATCAATAACACAGCGTTGAATGTATTAGCTCTACCTAGAAATGGATTAAATAAGAAAAAATTGAATAAAATAGCTTTTATAAGAAACTATTATTCAATTATATTCTATCCAATTTACAATAAAAAATTTTATCGAGGTATTATGTGCACATTTTAAGTCATACTATCATATGATATGTTAAAATCTCAGTACTAAACTTGCAGTGTAACTCTTAATAATGGTTCAATGAATGAAGCTAATTGTTCATTCAATTGATTGATTGATAATTATTTACTCAAGTATATTTTAATAAAAAATATAATACATGATAGTGTTTTTAAAATATACTTATATCTGCCTAATTTGATGGAAACACACTTTAAATATAATTTTAATAGTTCCAATTGAAATTATTTGTTATTCATGATTTTGATATGAATTGTTAAAATAATTCCATTGAATGTTTTACGTAAAATTTCAGAATCATAATCAATTTATTATATATATTTTTTGAAATTATTATTTATAACCTACACATAAATGTTCCTGAAACCCAACCTATTCCATTAAGGATTTAATGATTTTCATACACCATGTTTATGAAATTTGAAAGAACCACTTAAAGGTTTCTAATGACAATATTTAGGGGACCTTGTTAAATATAGTTTGGTAGGTGATGTCTTTATAGTATCTTATGAATATGTGTGATGATTTATATATTATTTAGTCTTATATCTATTTACATGTGTTTATTCCCTATGAGTAAGTGCCTTTTCACTCTGAGTGAGTATTTGGAATATCGATGATTTAATTATTATTATTTTATCCATTTGTTTTTTTCTGTAATTCTAGTGGAGAAATAAATCTCCCTTGTTTATTTAAATTTCCATCCATTATCATACTACATTTTTGGATCATTAAAACACTTTATGTTATTTTAGGAATGATTTGAGTACCATTTATGTGGGCTTCCCAACTCCATTCATGATAAAATTTAATCAAAAAGATGTTGTTCCTCTTCTTTGATGTTGGTATGCAATTAGGATGTCCATTTATACATGATTTTGGTGTTTTGAGGACCTATGTTATGTCTTAGGAGGGACTTTCAATCCACCATTAATTTTAAATATTTTTATGATATCATAGTATATTGGGGAATATTTATTTTAATTTTAATTAAATAATTTTACAATTTTCCAATACATTGATTTTGGATTTTTGTTTCCCAGTTGAATTTTAATAGATATATTTGATTATTTCATGTCTCAATATTGATGTATATTTATTTTATATTGATGTTTTTAATTCCATTCTTCCAAGATGATGTTCAAATATACCTTAGGGGGATGCTATCGAAGACCCATTACCTAAAAACACTCCAGTTAATCTAAAAATTGTGTAATTAATTGTGCATGTGGTAAATGATTTGGGTCTTATAATCAAACCTATATATGTCTTGGTTATAGATTTTTTACCATAGTGGGGTGATAATAGATATCATTCTAATAAAATTATTTATCTAAATACACCATGTTTATTTGGTACCAATGATCCGTAAGAGGTAGAAGATTGGTTGAATTAAGGGGCGACACACTTTGAGTTCTTGAATATTCCTAAATATTTTAAGGTTAAATGTGAATCCTTCAAAATTTAATGGCTTAGAAGAAGATAGGGGTAATGATATTTATTATGGGGAAAATAAGTGATTGTATTAGAAATAATTAAGGATTTATTTAATGGAATAATTCTCTCTAGAACAATAGTGTTTTCTAAGTACAGAGAGTTCCATAAACACGAACAATGTGACTAAACAATTAATCTGTTTTCCAACCACATAAATATGATTTTTCATTTCTCAGCTAAGGTGATATTGACTGAAAATATAAATGAATAGAGGTTTTATGTGGGTCTTCAACTATTTATCTTATCTCAAACTTTCCTACTTAAGCTCACCTCGTATGCACATTTCCCTGATAGAGTGTTCATTTTGTAAAATGACATGGATGTTAAGTATTTTTTTTATGGGAGTTCCATAGACTCTTAGTGAGAGTCTGAGTGTTCCCTATAATGGTAAGTGGATGTGGAATTAATATCATGGTGGAATCCATTTTAAGGGATATTGATATTATACATTTTCTAAATCTTCTGTAGCTTCTTGTAAAGGGATGCATAATTGTTTTCCATTGTGGAATTCTTAGGCATTGAAAGTGTGATTTCATAGAGATATTGAAGATATATATCATGTTTGGAAACATAGTTCAATTTTTTGGGGTTTATATTTTTTCATGACTCCTCATAGTTGTATGGGATTGACAATACTAAGATGTTTTGTGTCTTAGTAAGATGCTTCTATAAAAAGGGGTTCAAACTAAAGATATCTGAAATAAAACCTCTTCACATAGTGGGTGTGTCTCTAATGGATTTTGATGAAGGACATATGATAGTGATAGGTTCCATTAATTTTTCTTAAACATTAGTATTTACCTTACCTGATACTGGATCCTCACATTTTATCATATCTAACTTTACTATAGAATTGTTAAATCATCTTATAGAGCTCAGGATATATGTTATGGATATTAATACACCTTTTGAGATGATGATAAATCAGGTTATTAAATTCCGTTATTTAAAATTATCATTATAAAAAATATACCATTAGTTGGATGTTTTTGTTATTGATATGAAGCTTTTGGATTTCATTTATTAGATGGATTGGTTAGTCCCACATAAATCTCATTTAAATTTGTATCTTCAAGAGGTCACCTTTACTACCCATAATGGGGTGATCTATGTCTTCAAGTATATAGGGAACCAACTTCAAGTGGATTTGTGGATGACAACTTGGCTTACTCTAAGACTGTGGTGGATCATTTGTGTCACTTGAGAATAGTTCATTCCATCTTGAGACGTTACAAACTCTATGAAATGATTTTGAAATATAGTTTTATATTTATAAGGTAATGTTTTTTGGATATATAGTTTTATTAAAGGTTATTTTAGTTTATCATGAAAATTCGAATGTTATTATTACATGGGAGAACCACAAACATTCTTATTGATTTGATTATTCTTGTATGATGAATGTAATTTCTATCAGTTGTGAAGGATTTATCAATGATGGATTATAATATTATTTCACTTACATAAAAGATAGTGAAATTACTAAGGTATTTAAAATTATATGATTCTATTGATGAGTTGAAGAATCTATTTATTTCATCCCATGTGTTAACTCTTTAAGTATCGGGACATGGCTATGTGGTCTTCTATGATACATCATGTTTGAGATTAGGTTTTTTATTTATAAATGATTATCATGTTTTGTTATATGGATCTCATCATATTTGTTCTATTGAGAAAAACTCCCCCGCACATGATCTCAAACACAAAACCTTAATTCATCCCCAAAAGATTTATATGAAATAAATTTTTAATGAAAGGTTTACCATCTACCCAATAATAAAATCTTGGGTTATATCTTCTCACAAAATATTCTAATCCTCAGTTGAGATTGTGGGTTGTTTACCTATAGTATTTTTGTTTTAAAATTTTTTTACAAACCTAAAAAAATGGATTGTAATTACTAATGTTTTTAGTAGGAAAATTACACCCATGCTCTATATATAATATTCTAGTGTGGAATATAATGGATATTTTTTCTTTTATGAACTTCAGAGTTCTATATTATAAGATAAAAATTTCTTTTCAATGAGTTTGGTTGACTACATATTTTCATAATATGGATATTTATGAATAATAGATTGATTATGAGTTATTATTCATTAGGTATTATTTATATTTTATTGAGACCATCGATGTGTGTCATTTATCATTAGTGGGTATCCTATGCTATTAAAAATTCAATACCATTATATTACCTTATAGGAATATTGTGTTGGTTAATTTCCATAATTCTTAATAGGAAGTACAACTAATAATGAAAAAGATGTTTTATAATAAGTGGTATTTTTTCGAGTTTCCATGTATGATATTGGTCATTAATAATTATGATTACCAGTATTATACATGTTAGTGTATTAATGATGAGCATCAAAAGTCGTTATAATTGGTTTAGCTCTTTCATATGATGACATGGAATTGGGATGAGATATCAATACCCATTGTGGGTAGGTTTCCACAGAAACCCCATTGAAGTAATGTGATATGTTTGGTGATCTTTTGATTTGCACAATTATATATCTTTATTACTATACAAGAGAACATCCAAATTAGGGGCATGAAACATCTATAAATGTATAATATTTTCATATTTCAAAAATTATTGAACGCTACACTTTTTGATTGGTATCTATGATTTACAAATTATTTGTGGGGATACTTCTAAGAGATAATGTGATCCTTGGTGAATTGGAGAAAAACATTCAATCTTCACACATATGGTCAGATGATAAAGTCTATATATACTCCCAGAAACATAATTTGATCTTCGGTTCCTGACAATAGATGATCATGGTATTTTCAAATGGTAAAAGTTATTTTTCCTATAAAAATATCTACTAGTTATCCATTAATACGAAACCCATTAAGGCCTCACATGATTATCCTTATATATGTCCACTCTTTTGGATGGATATTGGTGAGGCTTCCATGGTTTGACCATGTTTATTCCAAGATACAATGATATAAATTAATTTGGTTCAAAATATAATGGTACTGACACATGGATGATATGAACCTTATAATGATAATCAACATTTTCCATTTTATTTCATAGTTTATGTGCTAGTTTTTTTAAGATTATCACGGATGGTGGATTAATAATGGCTTAGGAATTAACGAAAGATGTCCTAAATGAAACATGTGACCATTTGAGGTAATTGAAATGATTTGAAATGAAAAATAAAACATTGAATTTCCATCATAGATGAAATTGATCCATAATGTGTTCCTTGTGTCACAACTCATAAATTTTCTCTCCAACCCATATCATGTATTTATTATGGTGGACCTTGTTATTAAACAAGATTTATCTATTATTGAGCAGCCATTTCCACTATTTGAATCTCATAGTAATGTTCTTCTTGGTAAATATATCCCATTATCTTGGGTGATTTGGAAACATGGTTCTAATTAACATGATACATTGGAGTGAGAGTTATTGATGAGATAGTAGGGTCTACATATCATTAATGTTGAGTCTTTGTGACATGATTTATCTTGGAATAAATCCATTAATATGGGGAGATTATAGCATCCTATTGACCCCTTTAAGTTACATATGACACTTTTTTTTGATCATTCTTTGTTAAAATATTATTTAGTTTTTTCTATGATAATTCAGAAATTTTCCAATGATTTTGGAACTATTTATGATTGATACATGGTTAAGAAAAACTCTCTGGGTTATCCCATAAAGCCATGATCTTTTTTATGGTGTTCTAGATGGGAACACGATTTGTATAAACTAATGGGGTTACCCCTAAAACCGTGAACAATAGGATTGGTTGGGTTTTTTTACACTATGTGGCTAAAACTAGATCCATCTTCTAAGACCCTAGGTGGGATTACTTGCTTAGCATATGATTTTTATCATTTTATGAACTGTAGAGACCCAAATCTTGACGTACATGAACATTACATTACTTTTGTGGAATACTTAATACATAAAAAACAGTCACACAAGAACCGTAATAGTTTAGTGTCTTTGGAAATTTGGAACGTAATCTTCTAAGCGTGGTGAAAGATCTTCAACATCTCTCATAAAGATCTTCCCCTTTTTTTCTTACCTAAAACATTTCTTTATATCCTGGGGAAAAGAAAACATAAAAAGGGTGAGCTCAAATGCTCAGTAAGGGTAATCATCGATAAAATAAAACATACCATATACACTTGAACTTAAAAACCTGAACATAATGTTTAAACATAAAAAGCTTGAGCAATGACATAAAACATGGAAGTATGTATGGCATAGATCATAAAGAAACAATAATAATGATAAAATATCATGGGAATAAAACATTTAATTGTGGAAACCATTAAGAACATGATATGATTTCCATATTAGCCAAGGCATTGCTGCCAAGACCATCTTAGTGGACAATGTCCCTTTTTGAATCGAGTTCACTCCTCGTTCCAATCCTGTATTACTGAACCGGTTTAACTTTCCATTCTAGCCATGTCTATCTCATGAGATATAAATCTTTACCCAATTAATTGGAGAGAGATATAGGTTCCACCCATCTCATAATGAAATCATTCTTAATTTTTCCACAAAATAAACTTAAAACATTCATCATAACCCATAGAATAAAATGGGTTTCATAAACATCATCCCATCATTTCATAATCCATATAAAACAAATGGACATTTTATCATAAGAAAATTGAACCATGTAAATCATAGAGACATTAAAATTGAAACATACACATATCAAATAATGTCATCTTAGATGGAAAATGGTTTTGATAAAACATTTGAAATGAATTCTTGAGGAAAATATCCTCTCTTCGTCAAAATCATTTTCTTTCCAAAAAAATTCCATGCAAATTTAAAATAAAAGTATTTTGTTGAAAATATTCCTAAAATCATGTAGAGTAAGCATCATTAAAATTAGGCATTATTAAACCATAAAAATCCATTCACGCCGTATAAGTTAAAAATAACATTCTCCTTTTACTTTTGTCGGAAAAGTCAAAAAAGTACCTCATAACGTAAACAAAAGAAAGATTCCTTACATACCAAGTAGTAAAAGTAAAAAATGGGTAAAAAGGACTTTAAACATACATGAAAACACTTTTATAAAACATAGACTTTGATGATATAAATAACCCCAGTAAATACTTACGAATAAGAAATCTCGGATAAAAATTGATATTGCGAGATTTTCCCTTCCCTTAGGTCGGATATGCTTCGTACGTATCCAAACCTCCTGTATAATGATTTAAATAATGACATTGACTTATTATAGAATCATATTCATTGTTATTATATCATATATCGTTCACTTATGACTTTATATTACCCGTTCTTTTGTAAATTCCATGTTAAAGAGTGTTTTGGGTAAAATCGTTTCATTTGTCGTCCGTGTTTTGACTTGTAATTATTAATATGATTACTTAGATCATGATTACTTAATTCCAAAATATAAAACATGATGTATATATAATACATATTCATGATATACATATATATAATATATCGATAAATGGAAGGAAATACATCGTTCATGGAGACGGTAGGTCGTACGTACGCATGAACGTTGTTTCCGTTTCATTATTGAATTGAATGGAATTAAGTAGATGACATAAATATATATATACATAAGTCCAGTAGCATTATTATGTCATATATTTTATTATTACTTATAATATATACTTTATAATTGTAACACCCCGAGATTTTATGAAAAATATTATTTTAATTTCATTAATGTCTTATGTTGTATTCTACACCAAGATTACCTTGCACTATACGCAACACCGTATTAGCTTTCAGTATACGCAACACTATTTTTGGATCGTGATACACACAATTTTGATAATAGTTATTCTACGCAACATTGAGTGTATATATATATATATATTAAATGTATAAATGAAATATGGTTGGATTCGGTTATACGAAACAATGAAGGATTCTTTCAAAACACGCAAACCTAACTTGGCTTGCATTACACGCAATCGCAACCTTCCTCGATAGCGTGTGTTGTACGCAATATCGGGTTTTAATAAACAATGTTATATTATTATAATATTGTCATGAACTAGCCGTTATGAATAGTATTAACTAAATTTTGAATTTTATAACATTATTATTCATCTTACACATTTCTAGAACATGGTATAAGAACAAAATAAATTTTTCGGGTAAAATAAGTATTTTTCAAAAAATGCAGTTTTGCCGCCTTTTGATGGCGCACCCACTTTAAATCTGGTTTTTGACATGTTTATAAGTTAAATTTGACAAAATAAAATTCTTCTTTGGAATCAAGAAATAAAAATTTACTTTGGATAAATTTTTCATATTATTCTGGTAACTTTCATATTTTAATGAATAGTAAAAACACGCTATATTTTAATTAAAAACAAATTTTTTCATCGTAATATCTTATGTGGTTAAATTATAATATTTAATGGTTTTAAAGTATAAATATAATATATTTTTACCATTTAATATAATGTATGTCATTATCATTGAGTTTACCTTGAATTCGTATGTTAAATCAATTCAATCTTTTGCAATGTTTTAAACAAAAACTCGTTTTTATTCGACAACGGGATTAATTTTAATTTAATTTCTAAAACTTCTGTGTTTTGAATTTTAAAAAATGGATTCCATATTTGGAATCAGTGGGTCCAAATTATGTTAATAGGATACTTTTTTATTTTTGGGAATTATGAATAGTAACTATGGTAAATTTTATTTACCATAGTTAAAGGTAAATCGGGTAAATAAGGGTAAATATAATATTTTAAAATTACCCTAACAAATGTCAAAATCCTATTGGATGTCTCAAAAACGACCCATATCACCTAATGGTAGAATTAGATTAATTTAATTAAATTTTTTCAATGAAAATAATTTAATTATTATTAAAACCAAACAATGTGACAACATGTCACTTTCTTAAATCTTATAAGTATAATAATTTTAATCTAGTGATAAACTACATGAAACATCGAACATGAATAGTCTCCAGAAATATAATACAATTATCTATATCATAGGAATTTATTTAGAATTTTTAGGGATTAAATAATTATAATTTATTATGACAGAAAGATGATGCAGTAATTGTCTTATTAATGAAATATTGACAGAATTGATGTTATAAATGCCCAAATAAATGTAATTTGAGACTTTTTATGACTTAAACTAATTTTATAGGTTAATATGACATGTTATTGTTGATTTAAGTAACTTTTATAGAACTTATCATTCTGTTATGAATTTCATAAAAATCATGTACCAAATAGTGTCAAAATTGACATAAAATAGTTTTTAAAACAAATATTATCTTATTAATTGTTATTTTATTCATAAAAATCTACGGTTCTGCCAAATGACTTAGATAAGATTATATATATTAATAATAAACAACTTGGGGTTATTTTGGCTTGATATAGTAAGTTTATTAACCATATAGTGTAAGAAAAAAAAAAGACACGGTAAAAGTTAAATTATTCAACTTAGAGTTAAATCTAATTGATAAGGTTAAAATAATAACCTAAACTTGTCTAAATCCTATTGGTTGATAGTATTTAGACCCATCCCCACTTTACCTTAGAAATAAGACCCTTTGGAACCATTATAAACCGATTTTGACTTTAATATAAAATAATATTTTGAGATATTCCTAAGGTGCCCCTCTCCTCCCTTATAAAAGGGCACCTCCTCCCTCTCTTCCTCACACAACTTTGAGCCTTCAAGCTCGGCCAACCCCTTCCAAAATCTCTTCTCCACTTACCTAGTATCATCCTAGAGTTCCTGGTATTCTTCAAATACCATCCTTAGTTCTTTAAGTGGAGGTTGAGAAAAGGCGCGTCAAAAAAGAGGTAATATCCATTACCAATCTTTTTTAATTTCTTTCTTCTTCAAATTCTTCTTCTTTATTTGTTTCATGATAAAGTAATAACATCAGTATTAATTACATACTTATATGTTATTATAAATATGAAACAACCCTAATTCACCTTCTATCCATCCTACGGAAAAATGAAATCATCGCGCGTGCGTACGTACGGAATACCGTCTCCACGCCGTGGTGTAATCTATTTTCCACCAACACCTTACAAGGATGAGTATAATGGTGTAATGAGTAACTATATATGATTATTATATAGTGATATTGATACTAAAATAGTATACATACACTTCAACACAATTCCACGACCATGGGAACGATATCATCGCTCGTGCGTACGTACGGACTACCGTCTCCACGACGCGATGAGATTCATTCTCAATGATTAACCATTCATGAATGATTATAAAGTATATATAATATGTACTAATGAAATATATGACATAATAATGATACTGGATTTATTTATATATTTATATGTATGTCATCTACTTAATTCCATTCAATTCAATAAGGAAACGAAAACAGCGTTCATGCGTACGTACGGACTACCGTCTCCATGAACGGTGTATTTCTTTCCATTTAATGATTTATTATATTTATTTATATCCTGAATATATATATATAAATCATGTTTTATGTTCTGGAATTAAGTAATAATGATCTAAGTAATCATATGAATAATTACAAGTCAAAACACGGACGACAAATGAAACAATTTTACCCAAAACGCTCTTTAACATGGAATTTACAAAAGAATGGGTAATATAAAGTCATAAGTGAACCATATATGATATCATAACAATGAATATGATTATGTAATAATTAAATGACATTATTTAAATCATTATACAGGAGGTTCAGACACTTACGAAAAAAATCGGACCTAAGGTAAGGGAAATATCACAATCTCATTTTTATCCGAGATTGTTTATACTTTGGTATTTAGTGGGGTGTATTTTATCATACACATCCATGTTTCCTCAATATGTAATATTATTTCCATTAACCTACAATTGTTTAAATCCATTTTTAAACTTTGGTGAGTTTATATTAAAATATATGAAAGGAGTCTTTTGTCGTTTTTCGTACGAGGTACTTTTTGACTTTTCCGACAAAAGTACGAGAAGAATGTTTTTTTTAAATTAAACGGAACGAACGGATTTTTATGGTTTTATAAAGCCTTATTTTCATGAAGCTTCCTCCAAAAGATTTCATGACTATTTTCAATAAAATCTCTGTCTTTTAAAATTGCATGATTTTTTGTGAAAAGAAATTGATTTTGAAGAAGAAAGGATGTTTTCCTCAAGAATTCATTTCAAGTGTTTGATCAAAATTATTTTCCATCTAAGATAATAAAGGGTTCTGTTTCTATCCATATTTTTACATTGATTTGACTATGTTGTGATGGAATTATGTTTATGAATCCCTTTATCTTATATGAATGGTTTTATGATGTCATGTTGTTTAATAATCCCATTTTTATTACATGGGTTATGCAATGATGTATGATTTATGATTTTGTGGCTCACATAAGAATGGTATCATTATGAGATGGGTGGGACCTATATATCCCTCCAATGCATTGGGTAAAGATTTTATATCTCATGAGATAGACATGGCTGAAATGGTAGGTTATACCGGTTCAGTGAAACAGGACTGAAATGAGGGTTACTCGATTCAGAAAGGGACTTTGTCCACTAAGATAGTCTTGGCAATGAGTCTTGACTAATAAGAAATGATTCTCTATGATTATGTGTGTATGCCACAAATTTTCATGTTTTATGTTATGATTATTGGGATTTCATTTCACTACTATGATTTATACCATGTTATGAAATTATGCTCTCTTTTGCAGGTTAAGTTTCCAAAAGTTTTGTTCTTATGAATATGATGTGATTGATTTTTCTTTTGTATGCCCTTACTGATCATTTGAGCTCACCCTTTTATGTTTTCTTTTCCCCAGGATATAAAGAATGGTTTCAGGTAAAAAAAGGGAAGATCTTTATGGGAGATATTGAAGATCTTTCACCACGATTAGAAGATTACGTTCCGAGTTTCCAAAGACACTAAACTATTACGATCCTTGTGTGTGTGTTTTTGTTATGTACTAAGTATTCCGCAAATGTAATGTATTGTCCATGTACGTCAAGATACGGGTCTCTACATTTGGTATCAGAGGAAAGGTTTAGTCAACCTTTCGAAACTAGGATGCGAAAACGTTAGTGAGATTCCTAGAGATATTTCTAAGGTATGTCTAGGGATGTCCCTAAGGATAAGTATACGTATAAGATACATTCCTAGAACTATGGTAACGATCATAGAATTTAACCTAAGAAGTTAGATATTGAGGATACTTCCCCTTTATTATGTTGTTTTCCCTAGCATGATTTTTTCCTCTCACACTATTCTTTTTTTTGGGTTTTAGAAAATGGCTGGAAACAAGATGATTCACGATAATGGAGGATATGATGGACAATGGAATGATATTCTTCATAATGAAATGGGATTTGGAAGTCCAAACATCATTATTAGGCCGAATCAGCAATCTCATAATATGATCAATAAAGTAAAATTTGGTAAGTTTCCTGACTCGGCAAATAAGAGTAAGATGGAGTTTCATGATGATCATAGAGGAATGAAAGTTCAATTTCCCCTTTGTAAATCATGTGGGAAGAGGCTTCAAGGAGAATGTTTCAAAGGAACTAGAAGATGCTTTGGGTGTGGAAAAGGACACAAAGGAATTAAATGCAAAGGAAAAGCTTCATTTAACAACATGGATAAGGATAATGGTATTGCTATGACATCAACAATGGTTAAATGTTTTTAATGTGGAATGTACGGGCATTATGCAAACCAATGCCCTAAGGGAAAGTCTCATGAAGATAATCAGTATGGTCGCATGGGAAGTATTTGTGTGGATGATGATGAAGAGACTACAAATGATATGTGAGATGAAAGAATTGTTGAATCTCGGTCAATGGTTTAAGAATGTAGTGGAATGATTACATGTTTATCATGTGTAATGTTGTATAAGTAATCTCATGGTACTATGGAATAAAGAGACATGTAAGGATTGTTACATTGTTGTCTGATTAATGTTACCAGTATCTATGAAAGGTTATTCAGATATTTTTGGAATGTAGATGATATGCGCATAATGAAGGGATAAGGAGAAAATTAAATGTTTGATAGTATTCATGAGCTCATGACTGATATAAGGAGAAGGTTATATCATGGTTTGAGTATATAGAATTTTTGGATTTTGGTATGTGGAAAGAGTTAACTTTTGACAGCATTCATGTTTTCACTAAGGTTTAATGGGTATTCATTTTTTTTCAAGAGAATACATCATTAAGGTATTCACATGATTGGAATGTGACCAACAAGATATATGGGGGATAAATGATGGTATTCAAATGCTTGGTTGGCGACATTTCAAGTAATCATTTTCTTTATACTATGATCTTGGACTGAAGTATTTTAGATAAGCCTAAAGATTGTAATGGATTATGTTAACCATAAGTTAGTATTGTTTAAGTATAGAACTTTTTTTTTGATATTATTTATGTGATTTTGTAGTAATGTAGTTTTAGAAAAAGGACAATTTGCAGGACGGGCGACAGCCCATCGCTTCGGACAAGGCTGTGGGAATCGAACCCACAACCGAAGTGCGACTGGCCTTTATCGCCTATCACTGACCTACAGGAAGTCCCTGTTTAGTAGAAAACTAGTTTTATTATATTAAGCAGTATGATATGTGAATTATAAGTTCATTTTAGGAACCATATATGATTAATATCACTATAGATGGACTTATGTATTTTTTGATAACTTTTCTAACCTTTTGTTTGAGACAGATGGAATGACCCATCATTCTATCACATGATCTGCTAACACATCACGAATGACAAATTCAACTTCATTTCTTTAAGAGATGAAGTGGAAATTGTCCAAAGAATGACAAACGGTGAGACTATACCAAAATCACGAAAGTATTTCTTCTAATTCCAATTTCATCAACTTTAAGGAAATTATCTTCAAAACCAAAAATGTTGTCTTAGTGCTCTTATATCTGAAGAATCAGATGGTACCTTAGATCATCACAAATTTATGGCTTTGTGATTGCTAGCCTTTCCATATCCATGTTCTCTGCCACTCTCCATCAGAACATGATGGTTATATTTCTCTTCCATATCCATATTTTCACCTATGTGGAAACCCAGTGATTAGTTTATTTGGGTAACCGTTACGTTTCATACTTTTGTTTTTAAAGATAAGTTTTGGTATTCCTTTTTACGATGTGGGTTTCTATCAAAGAAACTTTCAAATAGTAAACCATTTATAACCCCGGCGAATTTCGAGGGCGAAATTCATTTTAAGGGGGGTAGAATGTAACACCCCGAGATTTAATGAAAAATATTATTTTAATTTCATTAATGTCTTATGTTGTATTCTACACCTAGATTACCTTGCGCTATACGCAACACCGTATTAGCTTGCAGTATACGCAACACTATTCTTGGACTGTGTTACACACAATTTTGATAATAGTTATTCTACGCAACATTGAGTATATATATATATATATTAAATGTATAAATGAAATATGGTTGGATTCTGTTATACGAAACAACGAAGGATTCTTTCACAACACGCAACCCTGACTTGGCTTTCATTACACGCAATCGCGACCTTCCTCGATAGCGTGTGTTGTACGCAATACTAGGTTTTAATAAACAATGTTATATTATTATAATATTGTCATGAACTAGCCGTTATGAATAGTATTAACTAAATTTTGAATTTTATAACATTATTATTCATCTTACACATTTCTAGAACATGGTATAAGAACAAAATAAATTTTTCGGGTAAAATAAGTATTTTTCAAAAAATGCAGTTTTGCCACCTTTTGATGGCGCACCCACTTTAAATATGGTTTTTGACATTTTTATAAGTTCAATTTGAAAAAATAAAATTCTTCTTTGGAATCAAGAAATAAAAATTTAATTTGGATAAATTTTTAATATTATTCTGGTAACTTTCACATTTTAATGAATAGTAAAAACACACTATATTTTAATTAAAAAATCTTTTTTCATCGTAATATCTTATGTGGTTAAATTATAATATTGAATGGTTTTAAAGTATAAATAGAATATATTTTTACCATTTAATATAATTAATGTCATTAGCATTGATTTTACCTTGAATTCTTAGGTTAAATTAATTCAATCTTTTGCAATGTTTTAAACAAAAACCCGTTTTTATTCGACAACAGGATTAATTTTAATTTAATTTCTGCAACTTCTGTGTTTTGAATTTTAAAAAATGGATTCCATATTTGAAATAATTGGGTCCAAATTATTTTAATAGGATACTTTTTTATTTTTGGGAATTATGAATAGTAACTACGGTAAATTTTATTTACCATAGTTAAAGGTAAATCGGGTAATTAAGGGTAAATATAATATTTTAAAATTACCCTAACAAATTTCAAAATCCTATTGGATGACTAAAAAACGACCCATATCACCTAAGGGTAAGATTAGATTAATTTAATTAAATTTTTTCAATGAAAATAATTTAATTATTATTAAAACCAAAGAATGTGACAACATGTCACTTTCTTAAATCTTATAAGTATAATAATTTTAATATAGTGATAAAAGTCATGAAAATTCGAACATTAATAGTCTCCAGAAATCTAATACAATTATCTAAATCATAGGAATTTATTTAGAATTTTTAGGGATTAAATAATTATCATTTATTATGACAGAAAGATGATGCAGTAATTGTCTTATTAATGAAATATTGACAGAATTGATGTTATAAATGCCCAAATAAATGTAATTTGAGACTTTTTATGACTTACACTAATTTTATAGTTTAATATGACATGTTATTGTTTATTTAAGTAACTTGGTTCGAACTTATCATTCTGTTATGAATTTCATAAAAATCATGTACCAAATAGTGTCAAAATTGACATAAAAAAGTTTTTAAAACAAATATTGTAATATTAATTGTTATTTTATTCCTAAAAATCTAAGGTTTGGCCAAATGACTTATATAAGATTTTATATGTTAATAAAAAACAACTTGGGTTTCTTTTGGCTTGATATAGTAAGTTTATTAACCATATAGTGTAAGAAAACAAAAAGACACGGTAAAAGTTAAATTATTTAACTTAGAGTTAAATCTAATTGATAAGGTTAAAATAATAACCTAAACTTGTCTAAATCCTATTTGTTGATAGGATTTCGACCCATCCCCACTTTACCTTCTAAATAAGACCCTTTGGAACCATTATAAACTGATTTTTACTTTAATATAAAATAATAGTTTGAGATATTCTTAAGGTGCCCCTCTCCTCCCTTAAAAAAGGGCACCTCCTCCCTCTCTTCCTCACACAACTTTGAGCCTTCAAGCTCGGCCAACCCCTGACAAAATATCTTCTCCACTTCCCTAGTATAATCCTAGAGGTCCTGGTCTTCTTCAAAGACCATCCTTAGTTCTTTAAGTGGAGGTTAAGAAAAGGCTCGTCAAAAAAGAGGTAATATCCATTACCAATCTTTTTTAATTTCTTTCTTCTTCAACTTATTATTATTTATTTGTTTCATGATAAAGTAATAACATCAGTATTACTTACATACTGATATGTTATTATAAATATGAAACAACCCTAATTCACCTTCTATCCATCCTACGGAAAAATGAAATCACCGCGCGTGCGTACGTACGGAATACCGTCTCCACGCCGTGGTGTAATCTATTTTCCACCAACACCTTACAAGGATGAGTATAATGGTGTAATGAGTAACTATATATGATTATTATAGAGTTATATTGATACTGAAATAGTATACATACACTTCAACACAATTCCATGACCATGGGAACGATATCATCGCTCGTGCGTACGTACGGACTACCGTCTCCACGACGCGATGAGATTCATTCTCAATGATTAACCATTCATGAATGATTATAAAGTATATATAATATGTACTAATGAAA
Source organism: Viscum album (assembly GCA_963277665.1). Classification (NCBI taxonomy): domain Eukaryota; kingdom Viridiplantae; phylum Streptophyta; class Magnoliopsida; order Santalales; family Viscaceae; genus Viscum; species Viscum album. Next base: position 280,070,353 of record OY728151.1, on the reverse strand, counting down.
TATATGACATAATAATGATACTGGATTTGTTTATATATTTATATGTATGTCATCTACTTAATTCCATTCAATTCAATAAGGAAACGAAAACAGCGTTCATGCGTACGTACGGACTACTGTCTCCATGAACAGTGTATTTCTTTCCATTTAATGATTTATTATATATATGTATATCCTGAATATATATATATATAAATCATGTTTTATGTTCTGTAATTAAGTAATCATGATCTAAGTAATCATATGATTAATTAAAAGTCAAAACACGGACGACAAATGAAACAAATTTACCCAAAACGCTCTTTAACATGGAATTTACAAAAGAACGGGTAATATAAAGTCATAAGTGAACCATATATAATATCATAACAATGAATATGATTCTGAAATAATTAAATGACATTATTTAAATCATTATACAGGAGGTTCAGACACTTACGAAGAAAATCGGACCTAAGGTAAGGGAAATATCACAATCTCATTTTTATCCGAGATTGTTTATACTTTGGTATTTAGTGGGGTGTATTTTATCATCCACATCCACGTTTCCTCAATATGTAATATTATTTCCATTCACCTACAATTTTTTAAATCCATTTTTACCCTTTTATGAGTTTATAGTAAAATATATGAAAGGAGTCTTTTGTCGTTTTTCGTACGAGGTACTTTTTGACTTTTCCGACAAAAGTACGAGAAGAATGTTTTTTTAACTTAAACAGCACGAACTGATTTTTACGGTTTTATAAAGCCTTATTTTCATAAAGCTTCCTCCAAAATATTTCATTACTATTTTCAATAAAATCTCTTTCTTTTAAAATTTCATGATGTTTTGTGAAAAGAAATTGATTTTGAAGAAGAAAGGATGTTTTCCTCAAAAATTCATTTCAAGTGTTTGATCAAAATTATTTTCCATCTAAGATAATAAAGGGTTCTATTTATATCCATGTTTTTACATTGATTTGACTATGTTGTGATGGAATTATGTTTATGAATCCCTTTATCTTATATGAATGGTTTTATGATGTCATGTTGTTTAATAATCCCATTTTTATTACATGGGTTATGCAATGATGTATGATTTATGATTTTGTGGCTCACATAAGAATGGTATCATTATGAGATGGGTGGGACCTATATATCCCTCCAATTCATTGGGTAAAGATTTTATATCTCATGAGATAGACATGGCTGAAATGGTAGGTTTTACTGGTTCAGTGAAACAGGACTGAAACGAGGGTTACGCGATTCAGAAAGGGACTTTGTCCACTAAGATAGTCTTGGCAATGAGTCTTGACTAACAAGAAATGATTCTCTATGATTATGTGTGTATGCCACAAAGTTTCATGTTTTAAGTTATGATTACTGGGATTTCATTTCACTACTGTGATTTATCCCATGTTATGAAATTATGCTCTCTTTTGCAGGTTAAGATTTCCAAAAGTTATTTTCTTCTGAATATGATGTGATTGATTTTTCTTTTGTATACCCTTACTGATCATTTGAGCTCACCATTTTATGTTTTCTTTTCCCCAGGATATAAAGAAAGGTTTTAGGTATAAAAAAAAGGGAAGATCTTTATGGGAGATATTGAAGATCTTTCACCACGATTAGAAGATTACGTTCCGAGTTTCCAAAGACACTAAACTATTACGATCCTTGTGTGTGTGTTTTTGTTATGTACTAAGTATTCCGCAAATGTAATGTAATTTCCATGTACGTCAAGATACGGGTCTCTACATTTGGTATCAGAGGAAAGGTTTAGTCAACCTTTGGAAACTAGGATGCGAAAACGTTAGTGAGATCCCTAGAGATATTTCTAAGGTATGTCTAGGGATGTCCCTAAGGATAAGTATACGTATCAGATACAGTCCTAGAACTATGGTAACGATAATAGAATTTAACCTAAGAAGTTAGATATTGAGGATACTTCCCCTTTATTATGTTGTTTTCCCTAGCATGATTTTTGCCTCTCACACTATTCTTTTTTTTGGGTTTTAGAAAATGGCTGGAAACAAGATGATTCATGATAATGGAGGATATGATGGACAATGGAATGATATTCTTCATAATGAAATGGGATTTGGAAGTCCAAACATCATTATTATGTCGAATCAGCAATCTGATAATATGATCAATAAAGTAAAATTTGGTAAGTTTCCTGACTCGGCTAATAAGAGAAAGATGGAGTTTCATGATGATCATAGAGGAACTAAAGTTCAATTTCCCCTATGTAAATCATGTGGGAAGAGGCATCAAGGAGAATGTTTCAAAGGAACTGGAAGATGCTTTGGGTGTGGAAAAGAAAGACACAAAGAAAGTAAATGCAAAGGAAAAGGTTCAGTTAACAACATGGGTAAGGATAATGGTATTGCTACGACATCAACAATGGTTAAATGTTTTTAATGTGGAATGTACGGGCATTATGCAAACCAATGCCCTAAGGGAAAGTCTCATGAAGATAATCAGTATGGTCGTATGGGAAGTATTTATGTGGATGATGATGAAGAGACTACAAATGATATGTGAGATTAAAGAATTGTTGAAGCTCGGTCAGTGGTTTAAGAATGTAGTGGAATGATTACATGTTTATCATGTGTAATGTTGTATAAGTAATCTCATGGTACTATGGAATAAAGAGACATGTAAGTGTTGTTACATTGTTGTCTGATTAATGTTACCAGTATCCATGAAAGGTTATTCAGATATTTTTGGAATGTAGATGATATGCGCATAATGAAGGGATAAGGAGAAAATTAAATGTTTGATAGTATTCATGAGCTCATGACTGATATAAGGAGACGGTTATATCATGTTTTGAGTATATAGAATTTTTGGATTTTGGTATGTGGAAAGAGTTAACTTTTGACAGCATTCATGTTTTAACTAAGGTTTAATGGGTATTCATTTTTTTTCAAGAGAATACATCATTAAGGTATTCACATGATTGGAATGTTACCAACAAGATATATGGGGGATAAATGATGGTATTCACTTGCTTGGTTGGCGACATTTCAAGTAATCATTTTCTTTATACTATGAGCTTGGACCGAAGTATTTTAGATAAGCCTAAAGATTGTAATGGATTATGTTAACCATAATTTAGTATTGTTTAAGTATAGAACTTTTTTTTGATATTATTTATGTGATGTTATAGTAATGTAGTTTTAGAAAAAGGACAACCTGCAGGACGGGCGGCAGCCCATCGCTTCGGACAAGGCTGTGGGAATCGAACCCACAACCGAAGTGCGACTAGCCTTTATCGCCTACCACTGACCTACAGGAAGTCCCTGTTTAGTAGAAAACTTGTTTTATTATATTAAGCAGTATGATATGTGAAGTATAAGTTCATTTTAGGAACCATATATGATTAATATCACTATAGATGGACTTATGTATTTTTTGATAACTTTTCTAACCTTTTGTTTGAGACAGATGGAATGACCCATCATTCTATCACATGATCTGCTAACACATCACGAATGACAAATTCAACTTTATTTCTTTAAGAGATGAATTGGAAATTGTCCAAAGAACGACAAACGGTGAGACTATACCAAAATCACGAAAGTATTTCTTCTAATTCCAATTTCATCAACTTTAGGGAAATGATCTTCAAAACCAAAAATGTTGTCTTAGTGCTCTTATATCTGATGAATCAGATGGTACCTTAGATCATCACAAATTTATGGCTTTGTGATTGCTAGCTTTTCCATAGCCATGTTCTCTACCACTCTCCATCAGAACATGATGGTTAGATTTCTCTTCCATATCCATATTTTCACCTATATGGAAACCCAGTGATTAGTTTATTCGGGTAACTGTTATGTTTCATACTTTTGTTTTTAATGATTGTTTTTGGTATTCCTTTTTACAATTTGGGTTTCTATTAAAGAAACCTTCGAGAAGTAAACCATTTATAACCCCGACGAATTTCGAGGGTGAAATTATTTTTAAGGGGGGAAGAATGTAACACCGAGAGATTTTATGATAAATATTCTTTTTAATTTCATTAATGTCTTTTTTTGTATGCTACACCAAAAAGTTCTTGCACAACACGCATCCCTGACATGGCTTGTACTACACGCAATCGCGACCTTCCACGATAGCGTGTGTTGAACACAAGTCAAAACACGGACGACAAATGAAACAATATTACCCAAAACGCTCTTTAACATGGAATTTACAAAAGAACGGGTAATATAAAGTCATAAGTAAACCATATATGATATCATAACAATGAATATGATTCTGTAATAAGTAAATGACATTATTTAAATCATTATATAGGAGGTTTGGACACTTACGAAGCAAATCAGACCTAAGGTAAGGGAAATATCACAATCTCATTTTTATCCGAGATTGTTTATACTTTGGTATTTACTGGGGTGTATTTTATCATCCACATCCATGTTTCCTCAATATGTAATATTATTTCCATTCACCTACAATATTTTAATAGCATATCGTTGTTTATAGAAACTCAGTATTGCGTACAACACAAGCTATCATGGAAGGTCGCGATTGCATGTAATGCAAGCCATGTTAGGGTTGTGTGTTGTGAAAGAATCCTTCGTTGTTTCGTATAACATAATCCAACCATATTTTATTTATACATTGAATATATATATACTCAATGTTGCGTAGAATAACTATTATCAAAATTGTGTGTAACACGATCCAAGAATAGTGTTGTGTATACTGCAAGCTAATACGGTGTTGCATATAGCACAAGGTAATCTTGGTGTAGCATACAACACAAGACATTAATGAAATTAAAAGAATATTTTTTCATAAAATCTCGGGGTGTTACATGAACAAATAACATCCCTCTATCTATTATCCCAGTTAGAGGCCCATTAACTCTTTAACAAAGTATCTTATAGATGTGAAATCATTTTAATTATCTAAAATTAAAAATTATATTATCAAGACCCTCATATTAAATTCTAAACTCCTCCTAATTTACCATCATTCTAAACTATCATATTTAGCGGCAAGTTAGATTTTATTTCCGATCACCTTCCTTTTTTATTCTTATATCGTAGTTCTAGTAGATGTGTTTGATTCCTTTGATTAAGTAATATATATTATTGTGAATTCAAATATAATTTTATCTATCCTTACCAGTGGGTGATAAGTCCTTACTTCATTAAAGGACATAGATATAGAATAATTGACTTTGGAACTAGTATTCATCCTTGTCCATTATAGCCTTTGAATATCCTTATGGATTCCAGGTTAGGTGTTGTGGATCATAAATTAAGGTAGGTGGTTTAATACTGAATCTCATTAAATTGATAACAATATTTTTTCAAATTGTTTTAAAAATTGGTATATAAATCATGAATTGAGTCCCTTACCAATGTGTTGAAATTTCATGGTGTGTTTGTGATGAATTCTATTGAAAATAGACTTTGAAATAATGTATGGATTTATGAAAAATTGATAATATTTGGAATTAAATAATTTCAGTAGTATTTTGATGAGATTAAAGTCACTAGACTATTCATAATTTTAAATGGAATTGTTTTAAATGAAAGAATTTTTTTTTGGATAAAAAAATATTTTTACAATATTTTTGAAATGAATGGTAGTTTTTTGAATTTTGAACATAGTTCTAATTTAAATGATTATTTAAAATGATTGAGATTGATTTAATTAAATTATAAACCATTAAATTATAAATTTACACAAATGAACATGTTATCATAGGTATTTTAGTGGAAATAAAACAGACTAGGATTACATTATAACTATCTATAAATTGATTGATGATGATTATAATGATGACTAAACAATATTTAGAGTAGGAACCTCATTTTGTGGGATTCTCTCTTATTCCCCCAAAATATTTTCAATATAGGGACTATGTGAACTCATGGATCTTTACATAACTATGATGTATGAGAATACCTATACATTACTAACCATAGGTCTCTTAAACGTATAAAAATGAAATAAATTGATTATACATGTTGATGAATGATTGAAAATCTTTTACATATGATTACTTTCATTTAAATTCCTCTTCAATCCTTTTTCGTTAAATATTTCTACATCTTTTTCATTCAATTGAAACATAGTGCTATTTTTATTTTACAAGAGCCAATGATTATTTTTGAAAATCACATATTTGTTATGAATTTTAAAAGCATTAAATTCAATGTTTTATGTAGAATTGGGAAAATATTTTTTCTTTGTTATAGATTTCTTTTCAAATTATATGAGAACTCTTACTGGCATTTGTTACTCAGACCCTACCAATAACATTAAAAATTTATAGATTTTATTAAAACATGTTCATAAAAAGGATAGAACCACTCGATGGAGGATGATGTTCTGGATTAAAAGGCATTGAGTATTGGTGGTGAGTGATGGAACATGTGATCCACATGTTACATGGAGTTTCGTGGTTGATGAAAGGATGGTTTCCTCTAATAACATTGGTTTACAAACATATTTTGGAGACATGTGTCTATTTAATTATTCCTTACCTCTCTTAGAGAATGTTTGGTGTACTGACTATTTCTGGATAATTATATGATTCATTACATTGTTGAGTTATTCTGATGGATAAAAATTCCCCTACATAAAATTGATTCCCATGCATTAATCATGACGACACATGGATTAGAAACACCATACAAGAGAGGTCAGTGATAAATGATGTACCACTACTATATTAAGGGTTATTTATATTGTTATTTATCTTTAACATTGACTACTATGAGGTGATATTAATATATTTTCTATAAATGGGTTTTAAAATTCAGTTATTTTTAACAAATAAAATAATGTTTTTTATAGTTTTTACTTTTAAAACTAATGTAGAAATTATAGTAGAAGTACGTATCAAAATTATCATTTCTTGTTAGCTATTTAATAACCATCATGGTAAATAAATATATAAAAATTTCATGTTTGTTATAAAATAAAAAAATTGAGAAAGAAAATTTTTAAATTTAATTATAATACATATTCTAATTTTTTTTAAATAGAAGAAATAAAATAAAATAGTTGAAACAAAATCCTTAATAAATATAACACAAAATAAGAAAAAAAATATAATAATAGGCTATAAATTTTTAACATTACATTTTTAGTGTCAAATGTGACAAATTATTTTAAAAATATTTTAAAATTTATTGAATCCTATAAAATATTATTCACATTATCATTCTAGGTGATTTATCTCTTTTTCAGTATAAGTGTGTGGGTCATCAGAAAGATTATGTTTTAACAAAATAATTTAATATTTATTCCCAACAAATTTATTCATTATATTAAATTAAATATTTTAATAAAATCTAAAAATGTGAAATTTTGAATAAGTATGACATGAAATAATTAGAAACATAGTTATTAGAACATGATTGCTTCATTCCATTATTCCTAGTTGATGATGTTAGTTCTGTTTCAATAAAATATTTCAATTCAAAATAACATTTTGTGTATTGAAATACAAATACTATTAATTATAAATATGGGTTCAAATGTTCTATTACATCTTATTATCATTCATATCATATTTCCTGATATATATTTAAAGTAATTTTATGCCCTTATTAAAAATTTTAGGTATAAAATAAATCTAACGCTCATTTTAGGAACAAGAATTCAAATATTAAAACGTATGTGTTCAACAAGGTACTAAACTCTTCTCTCACGTCACTATGAATAGAACATATCCAAGAAGTTACCTTTTCACAAGGATAAAAAAATAAAATTTAATGTAAAATAATATAAGAAAATATAATGATAGTGATTAATTAGTTAAGATAAATTACACATTAATAAATATCTGTTTTTACCCTCCAAGAAAATGAAGTATGCAACACATAATTGCATTATTTTGAAATATTTAATCACGTTTTATTGTTATTTCATTATATTTTATTTTCATATCTTTAATTTAAATACATTTTGGGTCTAAAAAATCTAAACAAATGTCACAATATTCATAATACGATGTACATATTGATTTCTCATGAAAATTAAAAGTATTAAGTTTCAATAAAATAAAAGAAGATAATTAAGTATGATAATAAACAAATATGGAAATTAATTTCATTGATTTTATGTCCAAAATATATCCATTTACAATATACACTATGTCTATCTTTAAAATCATCACATTCAGTTCACGCCCATAAATATTGATATCCATTTCATTCCCATTAGTATCCAACAACATAAATGAATATCTAGAAAATATATCACCTCCAAAAAAAGTTTTATCCAATTTCATAGAGGTATATAAATTTTTTTCAATAATATATTTATTTATTTTTAAATCATTCATATAAATAAAATATTACTATATATGTTTTAAATTTTTTTAAAAAAAAATCAATATAAATATGAAATAATTGAAATAATTTTTACATACCTCAATAGTAATTTTTCTGAAAACATCTAGACTGAAAAATTAAAAACTATCCATTACTTTATCTAGAGGTTGTGACCTAATCAATTGAAAGTGTTAATCTTTCTAATATATATATAATATATTGTAAAGTGACCCAACAAACTGTTTTTCTACCCGTAGATGATGAATAGAATCCCAAATATAATATATAATCACATATGAAACAATATGATTTTTGGGATCCCCAAAATATGATCCTTATATATTGGAAAATTTATAGGGGAGGTGTGGGATTTAGAGAAGTCTGGGGATGTGGAGGACATGAATCAGCTAGAAGTATTGATGTGGGATATATAGGAAAATGTATAAGAGTGTGATCTGCAGTATGAAACAGTTATTGTGTGTCTGTAAATGTGGACTATACTAATCTTATTATCCAATAATCCATAATCTAACCCATATCAAAAACATTATATTCTATAGAATATTTTTTTTATTTTTTAAACCTATTTAGACGATGCTCAAAATTACAAAACACTTATTTTGATACACCTGTAGTGTCTCCTCATACGATAACCAATTTTTTTGGATTTTCAAATACAGTAGCTGAAATATGTTTCCTACCCTTAGGTATGATTATTCCCTATGTGAACTTCACATTAAGGGATTCATGTATATGATAATTTAATTATTCCTTAGTCAGTTTTAATAAATATATAATTCAAATATCATAAATTCCATAAATAAATTTATTAACTTCTAAAAATCCTCTCAACAATAATAATTGAATCTTCCATAAGACACAACCAATTTTTAACCATTAAGATGTCTTCTATATTTCTTGCCTATTTGTAGGATAAGGAGTTCCATGATCTGAGGATAATGAATATTGAAAAGTAATCTTTTTTTTAAATTTTCATTCAACCCTTGTTGTTTTAATAAAGAATAACATCGACGCGATAATTATTGAGGGAATAAGTTCATAGAACAAAGCTATTAATGAGATCACTTTTTTTAATATAAATTATTAATAAAATATAATTAATATGATATTTTATATGTTAAAAAAATTAAAAAGGTAATATTTCACTTAATAAAAATAATATTTATAGTATATAGTCTATAAAAATCTTCAATGTATCTTCTTCAAGAAAAGATATATAAGTAACATGGATTTTCAATTTTTATTACTGAAAAATAAAATATAATTTGAGGGTTAATTTAAAATCTCTCGATCAACTATAAAAGAAATCTATCCATCTCATCCAAACTCCTCCAATGTTAGGAATCTCATTTTTCATCTGAATGGAATGGATAATAACTATAGTAATAAAAACAATTCAAGATAATAAATATAATAAAAGTGATATTAAAAAAATATTATCCTACAATTTAGTTAATTTCTTTTTGTTGAAACATATCTAATAAAAAAATCAAAATATTGATTTTTTTTACAAAATCCCAGTAATGGAAAGTCTTAAATTGTTTTATATTTGTTCTCATTGTAATATCATGACCCTCAAAATCATTCTGCATCCTCACGTGTTGTAAAAAGGCATCCAATAATTTTCATAAATGTGAAAATCCATGTTTACCAACCATAGAAGTGTAATAATACCCTTTGAAAAAACATGGCTCATGTGCAAGAAAGATGAGGAGGCCCTTCATAAATGTATGTTTTTGGTTTCCCCTAGACACTTGATATGACTCCAATGTTTCATTTGACATTATTCAAAAAATTTATGTAATAAAAACTTTGTAAAAAAATATAAAAACTAAACTATTAAATAAAAAATTAAATGAAAAAATATCAAATAAAATTAATTTAAACCTAAAAAATTATTATTAATTTTTATTAATGTCGTTATGTAAAATTCAACCAAAATTATTAAAATATTAAATGACATAAAAAAGAAAAAACCCATATATTAGTATAAAAATTTTAATAATAAATTTGAAATTATTAAAATAGATAAAAAACAATACTAATCGAACCACTTTTCATCATCTTCATTAGAGTAGATAAAAAAATATGAAAAAATAAATCTAAAAATATTTTTTACCATATTTATTATTAGTTTAGAATGTTAATATAATATAGAAAATATTTATGAAAAATATAACCAAAAACAAAAAATAAAACAAAACTTAAGAAAATATAAATGATAGTACAATAGTCATATATAATATTGAATAATTAAACTATCATACAATAAAACCAAAAAAGAATAAATTTTTGATCATATTAGTTATTAAAATTTCTTATGTGAAAATATAAAATTAATATATAGAAACGTTTAAGAATTTAATAAATGTAAAACAATATTATTGGTTACTTTTAATATTTGAAAATTATTAAAGGATTAATTTCCCATTTTTCTTTCATTTGGATTGTTCCTTATGGAAAAATACATGTCAATGATGTGGCCATCAATATTATCAATTAATATTTATATTAAGGTAATGATCATACATAAATCATCCCCAACATCATGTTTTACAGACAAATCATATTGTTTTTTCTTCAGAATACGTAGAGAACATCATATCTCAGGGACCAAGAATGATGAATTTTTTTACATGGGTTTCCATGAAAAATGATAATCTATATACTGAAATATATAAATATTTTCAAGTTTATTTCTATATTCATCAGGTATTACACTATTGATACCAATAACCTAATTTTTATTAAACATGATAACTTAGATTTTAATTTAATCGATCTACTATATTTCCTAAATGATTCTATAATATCGATTTGATATAGAGATTGGGTTTTTGTATTTGGAACTATAAAAGTGATTTTCATATATGAACAGCAATACACTAATATTTTCAACTACACCTCTATTATCTTGATCTCTATTTTAAATGAATATCCATTAATGTCATTCCAATACTTTGTTATCAAATTTAAACTTTATTCAGCCACTAACCATATCACTATTTCTAATAGAAATGTTCCACCATGCATAGTCTCTTTCAACCACGTCATAGATGTTTTTTATTGTCATTAAAAATCAAAAATATTTATACTTTGGATAACATTACTTTAACACATTAAATTTAATTGTTATATATTTTCGAGAACCAACTATTTTATTCTATAATTATAAATGTTAATCACTTTTTTGTTTAAATATCAATTTTATATTCAATCCTTACATTCAATTTCATCCATAGTTGACTTGTTCATGGATTGATATTGGTAGGAAAATTTTATCCACCAATGATTAATATAGATTGTACAAAAATAGATAACCTCCCCATAAATATTATTCTTAATAATGAAGGTTTTAGGCCAACATAAATTCTTAATATATCCCTTCAATATCATCATATAACACTCAAAAGGATATTTATAACATTGACATTTACTTCTGCAATGATTTATTTCTCATACCGAATAAACTATTAAATAAACCATGATATTAATAAAATATAAGGGGAAATATGTATCTAGTTGATAATATATGTAAACCACATCATTCTCTAAATTTTTAAATGAATTTAGATCAATAAAATTGTTATAAATTAAATTGAAAAAATATGCCATCTTCTAGATAATAATACTAATGAAAATGAAACCTATTCTGCACCAATCAAATGGAAGGACATGTTTTATCGTGATTTGAAAATCGTGATATTTCATTCTTATCAACATTAATTCTTATAGCGATGCATTTTTTTTATATTTCATTAATATCCCTACACAACATTGAAACTATAGAGACATGAATGTATACTAATTTCCTCCCTCATGTATAGTTTTGGAAATTTTTATGGTAGAAATGCTCATATTTCATTAAGAGTGGGAGCTTATTCCAAAAGTATTCTAATCGAGAGAAATTCTATTATTATATTCTACACTGATTTAGTCTTTTTTTTAATAAATATAATTTTAAAATAAATATGATAAAAATATTATTCAAAAAATTCATGGAATCAATGTTATGTTGATCTCCTAATATCTCAAATATAATAGGCCAAATAATATAGATCACATCACATAAATATTTTTATCATTAATATAATTTTAGGTCTTTTAATTTGTGACATCAGTTATTTTTACCATCCCAAAATACATAATATGTGAAAATGGTTTTTGCGAAATATATGTTTTTTAGAAATTTAATTATTTTTCAACCTTAAATAATTGTTCTCAATATACATAATCATTTAATGATCCATATATACTATTTTTCTCGTGATGTAGTTGATAAATTGAAGTCCATTAATCACAAATTATACATGATTTATTCTCCATAAAAAATTATCTTGAGAAATATCAGTTTTTGATGAAGTCATTTATAGTGAATATAATCATTATATGATGTTTCAAATGATATATTTTATATGAATTAGACATTATAATAAATTTACCCCATTAAATTATCAAATCATACCCTAATTCTTAAAATAAAACATCAATATCATTTGTATTTTTCTTGTTCAAAAATCATTAAAACCAACATGGTATATTTACGAAACATATATGAATATGGAGATATATTGTTAATTACCAATAAAACAGGTGATGAATGATGTTATCTACAAGTATTTCTATATGAATTCATTCTATCTATACATAGTCCAATTGATATATTAATAATATCATTTATAAATTTTGGACAATATTGACCAATTTTCTTGCACTATGGATAGTAAGTTGGATGATGTAATTTTAAATAAAATATCCCCTTATCCATTATCCTTATTAACCTCTTTGAATCATTAAAATAATTAAAAAAACTTTTCAAACTAGTTAATATGGGATGATAAAAAATTTCCTTCGTAGGAGTCTTTTTAATTGACAAATCATCATGTGATTATTTGTTTGAAAAGTATAATGAAGCCAAAAAGTTATTACACTATAACAGGTATTAATATTCATTCCTATAAAGCACACATACCCTCAAGGAAAAATATATTTTTATTCACCCCAAATACATCAGAAATAATATTTTTGTCAAATTTTAATGTTAATCTAGAAGGTCATCTTCTATATGATATTTATCTCTCAATAGTTGTAGAAACTCTAAAAATAACATCACTCCATCCATTTTTCACCTTCCAGTTAGCCATTTTGTACACCATTGAAAAAAACTTAAAATTCATATAACCTAAATATAATAACTTTTCACCATCACAATATATATTCTCAATTTTTTATTTTACAATTTCATATGTTTTATAATCATGAATAATATCGTTAATTTTTATCAAACATATAGTCTTTAAATTCCTCAGAATCAATGGAAGAATAATTCTACCCTATTCTCCCATGCCAAAACCATGGTCTATAACATGGATTGATATAATAAAAAATTTAATTATCTTATATTTCATTAACTTTAAACAACATTTGATTTAATAATTTCATCCATGATTAGAAAATTATTTCGTTGTTTAGAAATTTCTTTTTAGAAAATACTAAAGAAGCATCAACACCATCCTAATATTCATATTTTATTTATAGTGCTGTAATATATCTTTCATTCATTTTTATCTGTAAAAAAATTACATGAATTGAAAACTTGTTATTATAATATGAAATATAATTTCAAATTCACATTTTTGAAAAATAGTAATATACCATAAAAATCACAAATATAATAAAGAAAATATATTTGATAAAAATTTATATATTTGTGAACATATTTAATTTAATTTCATTCAAAATAATATTGATACTATCATGAAATCAACCTTAAAATGTCAATATAGATTATCAATCCACCATATTCATACTCCATAATCTATTATAGATTAAAAATACCCATTTATATAGAAGACTACAAACATACCTTAGACACACATAAATCTATAAACAATAATTATTTATAACACTGCTACATAAAATAATAATAAAATAAAACTATAATCTAATAAAATTATTCTGCAATTAAAAAATACCTTAGATGTGATAATAATCAGAACTAAAAATACAAATTTCTAAGAGAAGGTGACATATAGAAAATTCAAACAAAAAATACACATACTATTATGTTTGATGTATAGAAAATCAAAATAATAAATATAAAAAATATATTAATATCAAAAGGGAGATGATAGAAAAGGAAACAATAATGTGAATATGGTGATGAGGGAGAGAGAACAAGTTTTCAAATAATTGAAGAATGTGAATAAAGGTGGTGGATGCCAAATTAAAGAGATTAAAGGCCACCAAATCATTGAATGATGTAATTTGAGGCCATCAGAACAAAGATGAAAGGATTAGGATTTGTACATGACATAATCCAATGGCTAGAACACAGTAGAATGAAAAATGAAAATTATTGTCTTGAAGATTCATTGAATTTGTAATTTTTTTCTGATCAGTTATGAAATAAAATTTTCCAAAAACTACATTTTCACATTTATTATCAAATTTCGGGCATGAAAAGAATATATCATACATTTTACATTTCATTTATTTATCAAGCAATGTGAAAAATTTGTCTTCAAAAATGATTTATGTTCAAGTGTAGCATTTAGGTTGGTTTTCATGGTTAATTCAAGACAATCACAATTTATTGGTCCCAGATGAAATATTTTGAAATATAGTATTATTTTAGATAACATTAATGGCCTGAATGTTATCTGGAGAGAAAACATCAGGTGTTAATATGATTTTTTAGATCAAATTTTAATAGTATTTTGTAACATTAAATGTTAGTATATTATGGGGAACTATGGTTTTTTGTTGATATATCTAAATGTTTGATTGAATAGTGACATAGTTAAAGAAATATAACTATTAAAAAGATGATTTCATATGATTTGATATACTCATCATTACATTATTTTAGTAAATGGATGGACCTAGTAGAAAATAATTAACAATGGATATGAAGGAAACTTTTGTGTTGGTTATGATAATAAACCAAATAGGATTGGGGATAGAGTGAAAACACTTATGGTTATGATTTAATAGCTATGTTGAGTTATGAATAACAATATTAACCTATTTAATATTCTTAATTTAAAAAATAAGAACAAAATGGAGTTTCATGGATTATCAAGTGATATGTTTCATAATGTTAAAAAACATATCTTTCTAACAATTATTATTGTTGGAAGAATAACCTATATAATTCATCAAATAAAAATGCTGTTGTTTCATCTATAGTAATGGAGGATGTTGAAACAAAAAAATATTGATTAAAAATGATGATTTTAGTTTAAAAAATGGACTATTACAAATTTCGTCAAAATGTATCAATTTATTGTTTTAATTATGGGGAATTTTGGAATTATACAAACCTATTACATAGTTGGAAAACATTTTAATGGGATTATTAAGGTGGTATGAATAATGCTTTATAAATTTCATATCATAAAGATGAAGAAATTATTAACAATATATAAAAGGTTTTATTTATGTTAATAGTATTGATTACGATTAAAGTATGAAACAAAATTAGAACATGGTAGTTGAATCTTTGGAAAATATTCATATATTTTAATATAGGTTGAAATTATTAAGGAATTAGATGAAAAATCAGGGTTTATGGTTTACTTAGAAATATGAATAATTTATGTGTCTATATATATGGTTTCAATAGTTATGTTATAGTGGTATTTTATTTAATGATTTATTATCACTATTGATGATCATAAGTTCAAAATTTCATATACAATTTTAACGTATTGTATGATTGTATTAACAGGTGTTTAATTATATTTTGGTATATATTTATTTTGTTTTATGAGAAAATAATGATTGATGTATAGATAAGAAAATTAATTAACAAGATAATTAATGTTAAGGAAATTATGGTTAATTAGGATGAAGGTTTATTATTTTTTTGGAAAATATGTTTTATTGTTTATATTATAATGGTAATAAAAATTCATTTATTGCTTTGGTGGTTAAATTGGTTTTAGTGAAATTTTAATATATGTTTGGGAACATTATATGAATTAGTCTCACTAGGAAATTATTGTCTATATATATTTTTTATGTTAAATTGGTTGATATTATTAATGAATAAACACTAGGTTATTTATAGAATAATATATGATTTTTTGATTTTATGTTATCATGATTCAGGTTATTTATATATAATATTAGAAAATTTTAAAGATTATATGTTTCGGGAATATAATTTTTTTTTATGTGACATTATTAGTGGTTGATGTTGTTTAGAGATAAATGATAGGTTTTTCTTAACTGAATATGTACACAAAATCGTTAAAATATTTGGGACTGAAATATGGTGTAGAATATAATGACGGATTTAGGTGTTAGCTATTTATTGAACGAATGTAAGTTTAACATTAGGTGTTGTTATTTAGTTTTTTTTTGATTAATTTATTTTTCCTACTCATGAAAATTTATTCACATTGAATATTATTTTAAATTATAATAACTATTATTTTTTATTGTTAATGGATTGAAATAATAGGAATAAGTCTTCATCCATTAATAGATCATATGAATCATTAAAACATGATCTCAGATATTTAGAAATAAAATAATTCATCAATTTTATTTATCATTTAGAATATAATGTGAAGTATAGATAGAAAACTTCCTGAAAAACTATCAAATGATGGAAATAGGGTTATGGTACAAAACAAAATAATATCAATGTATTTTATAATGTTTTCTATAATTATGTTAAAATAATTAACGAACTGAATAAAGAGGAATATAAATTTATTGAGTCTAATACAGAAAATATCACTTCACTATCATGAAATTAATTATGAAAGTCGTTCATAAATAAATATCTCATGATACTAAATGCATGGATTATGAAAAATTTTGAAAGACGAAATTTTCATAGTATTAAAATAGTTGTTAATTTTTTTAAAAAAAATAATCAATGTAGATTAAATAGTTTTTCATTCAAATTATATATATTAATCTTCCCCTCTATTTTCCTCTTATTTTCCTCTATTTTAAGGATCAATTATCATGGGTCCTTTTAAATTAAATGATTTAGATGTCCTCAAACACTCCATGGAATTTAATCTAAAAAACTTTTAATCCTTTTTCGATTAGAAATAAGAAAAATCATGAATTGGAATTAATTAATCTAAAATCGTTGTGGTGGGGGGGGGGGTTGTAAGACTTTGAGAATTTAGTATGTATTAAATTAAGTAAATTTACAATTAAATAATGTGTGACCTACACATGACTGATCTTAATTTTGAAATAATTTGTAAAAATGAATGGTAAAATTCAATAAACAATTATTATTTGATGTTAAAAATAAATAAATTAACCCAAATTGTAATAGATATGGTATACATTCAACCAAAAAAATGTTTAAAAGTGTCATTTTTATATAAAATAGGATTATCTTTATATTTTTTTATCATTATTTAAGGTTACATTTATTAATTTTAAAAAAAATTGATAAACTACATATCATTTTTTCCATAATCATTTAAAAAATCATAGGATAAAATTTTGATATTTTATAGAAATAGTTCTTTTTGGGTGAATAGGGAAAGTACTAATTCTTCAAAAACAATCATTTTTAGGAAATTATCATGTTGTAAGAATGCATGAATATTTATGTAACCTTTTTATAGTCCATATATATATTATAAATGTAATATACTTAATTTTTAAATGTTATTTTAATCTTATAAATCAGTGTTTGACATTTTTGAAATGTAAATAATGTTTATAATTAAAGAAACTCTTTTTTTAGTTCGTATATTTTAAACATTTTTACAGGATTCCAGTAAGATGTGGTTTATATGTTTATGTCAAATAAGTATCAAAAAATTTAAGATAATTCAATTGATTCGCTTTTAATTAAAATTAAACATTTTTTTGTGAAAAAATTGTATTCTAAAAGATAAAAAAGTCAAAAACGATCTTTTATTGAATTTGGATAACATATATTATATTTGTTTTTTACTATATCGGAAATTTAAACATAGAAAATGAATTATATTTTTGTAATGTTGATTTTTAAATTTTTTAACAAGGTCATTTTAAATATTAGTTACAATGAATAGTAACATTGGTAAATTTTTTTCTCTATTGTAATGGTTTAAAAGGTTATTGGGTGTTAAATTATGATATAAGTCACAAAATATATTTTATACTTGTATAGTTTTTTGTATTTTGAATAATTGTTTTCCATAACCTATATTATAATTTATATTTTGTGTCTAGGGATCCACATTCCTTGGGAATGATACGTATTATATTGTAAAGTACTTCATACTCACAGGGGGTTAACCCTTAGTTTAGGGAATTGATTTTTTAATGACCGTGTTGTTGAAAAATAATAAATTAAATTCCATGTAATTGTTTTAATATATTCCCTATTTATAATTATTAAAAACATCTTCCCCCTCATTTTAGACATTATAATAGGTGTTTAATACCATATTCATGATATGTATGGGCCAAATCTTCTTTTCATTATCATATTTTACACTAGAACTTCCTTGTGATTTCATCATTCATTTATTTTATTTATATTTAATTTCCACTTTATTTCAGTAGTTTACAATCATTTGAGATTGTTCATATATCATGATCACATGTTATCTAGCTCCCATTCTCATTAGGTTTCGCATCTTATTAGGTAAATCATTACAATTTTCATCTCATTAGATATATATAGTATTTCTCATATTTACCAACATATACTGAAAAATTAAATGATAAAAGATGAGGATAGATTAATGATAACGATGGAAACATATAAATCAAGAAGAAATAACATATAAATGATAATTGTTCCTAACATATGGGCCTCTAGGTTTCAATATATGTTATCTTTGGTATGATTCCTATTAGGCTTTCTAACATAATAATTCATTCAAATCCATTATAACTGATTGTAAATTTATTTTTGTGGATTTCTAAAGCATATACCTTGAGTGTGTCAAACTCTAAACACAATAAAACCAATTTTCTTGTACCTTGTATTTCTATAGTTTATATTTACTTCATTTATTAGAGATATTATATATAATAACCTCTATGATTTAGCAACATCCACTTTTAGTATACAGACAAGGATGTAATTTCTCAGAAACCACCTGATCTATACATTACAAAGATTATATGATATTTTTGTATACTAATTCATATCTTAAGCTTCTCCCTAGATATTACACTAAATGATTTTCATCCTAATGTACTAAGGTTAACTAATTGTTTTCTTTCATACCAACTATAGAGATACATGTATTTTATTCATACAATGTCATGATTTTTATATAATGATTCATTAAATAAAACCAATTGATTGTGAGGTGCAGTGTCTATGAAATTATAGTATCCTAATACATTAGAAGAAATTAAAACCTATCATTCATTTTTTTGTACCCTTATTGATTAAAAAAATCCTTTTGAGGTAATACAATTTCATAGGATATCATGGGGAATGCAAAGAATAATTGGGTGATCTTGAAATCATAGTAAGGAAAGAAGAATGATAAAGAAACATAAAATGTTAGTCAATGATATATCATGATATCAATAAATGGAAGTAAAATTAGTAATCAAATTGATGAATAATATAAATAAAATTGTATAATATGATCATTGTAACATATAAAATGTGAAAAATAAAAAAAGGCAAAACCATGATTTACATAAAACATCCTAGATAATATCACAAGGTGGAAATATCCTCATAACAGATTGGGTTTACTCCCAAATCCCATTCTAGATGCACAATGAGACTAAATCATTACCAATTTCATTGGATCTCTCTCTAGGTATAAATATCATAACATTTTCATGATCTATGTGGTACACATATTGGAAATCAATCATAAGAAATAACATAAAAATTATCCAATAATCAAAATTGGTTTTCGTAATCATTATTCATATTTTTTATAAGGATATTTCCTAATTAATTTGATTTATAAATAATCCTAAGTCATTTCTTACCCCGTAAAAGTAATAGAGAATATGTTAGATATATTTTCTTGAGATATATATTGAATTTATAGTCATTCCATAACATTAATGATTGTTCTTTTTATGAAAATATGGACATTTAAAAAGATAAAAAATATTACTAATGAAAATAACATCTATAAATTTTTAAAAAATGAATTAGAAATAAAAATAAAAAAAATTATTGAAATAAATTTATTTGAAAATAATAATATAAAATAGAAATTTAATTTCGGAAAAAATAATATTCATGATGAGATATAATTTTTTATATTTTGTATAAGTTAAGTAAACCTTTCTTTCATATGCGGGTGGAAATATTAAAAGTGTTTCATTCTAAAAAATGCTAAGAATATTAATTTTATTGAATTTATAAAAAATTTAATCATGAGTAATAATGAATTTAAAAATTTATATAATAATATGAAATTAATTTTAATAATATTTTAATAAAAAATGGCTATGGAAATGAAATGATTTTTTTCCAAATACATAAATAAGTTCCATTTTCCATTAATAAAATTATATCACTCATTTTATGAATCATGAAGAGTAAAATAGAACTATTACAAAAAAAATCAAATATTAACCATATAAGAAGAAAATTAATGTGTAATAATAGAAAATGATAAAATAATTTCTTTCAATAAAAATTCATGAATAAAAAATGCTGATTAAAATTTCATTATGAAATAAACAATTGACACATTGGTAATTTTTAATTCATAACAATCATGAATAAAGTAAATTACGTATAAAATAAAATAACAATATTTATGTAAAATCCATGGTTGAATATTTAATATTTATTTATTAACAATATTAAAGACACCAGGTTCATAAACAAATATATGTCTCGATGAAGGATGTTTTGAGATAAAACACTTGCCTCAAGAAAAAATCACCACATGCATTCCTTATTATATGTAATAATAAACCTTCGATAATTATTTAGTTTTTTTTAATATTTCCTAATGTTAATCATATTATTCAATCATTACCATTTCAAATTTCAATATATAACTAATTTATTCCCTAATACATGTTTTAACAATAAATAACTCATATTTCCAAAATCAATTTGTTAATTTTTCTAAGGTCAACGTGATAATAATTTAATCATATTTCAAATGGTAATCTTGAAATTACATTAAATTTTATGAATAAATTATAATTTAAAATGAATCTATAAAGTATAGTTATGACAAATGATTTCTCTTTTAATCATTGAGATGGTAGGCCATACGTATGAACAAAAATTGTTTCCATTTTTAAAAGATAAATTTTGAAAGAGGGTAAGTGTTAATTTAAAATTATAGGATAATAATTGTGTCATATATATATATATCTCATATTATTTACTTAAAAACAATTACATATACCAGCCATGTGATGTGGTAAAAATTGAATGACACCAATTTTTGAGGTGGTAGTCCAAAGTAAACATGAAAAACACTACCATTAATTAATTGGATGGTATTATTATAAATAATATCAAATATTTATTTTAAGAAATTATTTCTATATAATGAAAATAATATATAAACAAAAACACAGGATCATATTTACCTTTTATTTTAAGACTATGTTAAAATATAATCCCAACTCTTCACGATGAGGTAGTCCCCCATACAGATGAGCAATGTTATCATATTCCCTAGAAAATATAAATTAATAGTTTATTTAATATATTATAATTATAGAAGTATATTTATCATAAATATATTATTTAAGAGTTAAATGCATTATCAAATATATCGATTAGAATAGGTGAATGAAAATGAATTATATCATTTTGTTGGGCGGTTTTCCACTACAGACATGATCAATGACTTCATTTTCTCTTTGAGGGAGAATTGATTTTATGCATGTAATGACCATAATATAAAATATATATTATTATATGTAATATATAGGGGTAATCATATTTTTATATTTTAGAAAAATTTCAATAGGGTGGAAGAAGAAATAAAAAAACTGCTCTGATGAATAACACATATTCTTTTGAAAACTTCATTAGGTTTACAATAAAATTCATCATAGGGTGGAATTTTGATAAAAAATTAAAAAATTATTATGGTATGGAAGTATTTAAAATATTTTTGATGTTTATGGGTGATAATATTTTTTTTAAGTGTTTAATGAAGATTAGAGGGAGTGACCATTTATAAGTGGGGGTGGGGACACATTTGGAATTTTTGAAAAAAATAATTAAAATGTTGTTTTTCATATGAAAAAGGATAAATAAATGACCATTTTTAATATTGTACATTATATGGTCAAAAATATTTCATAAAATAATAACTATACATGTTTTGGTCCATTTTTAACACATATCATTTTAGTTCAATCTCGTGTAAACACAATTTTCCTTTAACTATGGCAATTATGATTATCTATATTAATTATTCATCATGGTAAAAAATTATTTTTTCTTTATTTTATAATATTAAATGTTATGATTAAAAATATGGAATGAATTTTTCTGAATTTTACTCACATAATTTTCAGAATAAAATTTTAAAATGAACTCGCATATGGGTAAAAATGGTTTTTATAGAAATATATTTTTCTTAATTATAAAATAATACTATAAAAAATAAATGATGAGTAAAAATATTTATTGAAAATAAATTAATATTTATAAATATAAAATATATAAATTTCATTAAATTCATTCCTTATTAGTTGTTTATATTACTGAACTAAAATTGATATACCTTATGCACTTTTAAATAGTTCTTCGAAAAATGGGTTTTTAGCATTAGGATTATCATAGTATAAAATAAAATAAAAATGTGATTTAAATGTGACTAATTTTATTTTATATAAATAAATTTGATTTATTAAAATTATAAGTAAAATTAATAAATTAATTTTACAAAAATATAAATAATTTTTAAAAAAAATTGTATTTTCACTATATGGGAAAAAATCGTTTTTCCAAATAATCCAAAATTTCTAAAATAAGATAAAATATTCATGTTAATTTAAAAAATTAATTCCATTTTATCATTTAAATTTTCATTACATAGAATAATTATTTTATTTGATCATAGATTGTAAAAATTTATTTATTTGAAGAAAAATTTATTTCGATGAATAAAATGGATTTTCATAAAATTGAGTGATTATATAATATGAATTTAAAAATTGATATATTTTTACAAGTAAAATTATAAAAAAAATCACTAATTAGTTATTCTAATGAAAACACGCCAATTAATTTTCTAATTCTTCATGGTTTTAGTTAAATAATAATATTTTATTGTTCGTTTAGGCTTGGTATTGTGTATTTTATCTAATATAAAAGATAATGTTCTTATTTTAAAATATAATGGTGTTATAAAAATTAATATTTTTAAATAATGACATTAATTTACAATATTCCATGGGTTTTCAAAGAAGAATTATTCCTAGGGTTTTAGGAATTTTTATTTTTTAAATATTTTAAAAATCGATATTTTTACTCCATTTATGAGATAAAAAATTGTAGTTTTCTTAAGGTTTGAAATAATATTTTTATGGGTTTTAATAAGGAAATGATCAATTTTAGGTGTTTTATTCTTTTTTTCTTCAAACACATTGATGATGATAGAAATTGATTCTGATATATTTCTTTTAAATACATTAGATAATGATATGTTCTCATATAGGATATGCAGTGTAATTAATCATGATAGTTATTCCTTTGTAAGAATGAATGTATGAGTGAATATATGGGTTATGTAATACCCATGTGTATAGATTATTTATAAAATATAGATGTAATTTGAGTTTTTTGAGTTACTGGATGTTTCATTATGAGACATAAAAATGAATGGGAATCAATATAATTTTTAATTCTTAAATATATGTTTTTGGACACAGTTTGAACTTACAACGAGGGATCATGTTTTTGTAATTTCACAAAACAACTCATATTACACACCTAAACTATACCTGAATTATTTCCAACATTTTAAAAAGGTCCTTCATGATCCCCATAGGTTTTAAAAAATTGATTATGCATCAAAAAGATTCTAAAGGTAATAAGTTCACAAATAATTACTCATCGAGTAAATTTAGTTGATCTAAATTAATAAATAAATTGTATACAAATAGATCAAAAAGAGATAAATACATATGAAAAAAAATGATAGATGTCTCAAAACGTGGTATATTGCATCATGTGAATCCATCAATATAAAAAAACTGCATATCCACATAATATGTGGATCGCGTGGTCCATTGGTAACTTCCAATTCCCTAGGTCTCACTAATTATGTACATCTACCACATTTTTTAGTGCATTACCTTTTCCTAGAGATGAAATAATAAAATCTACAAATTTCAATTATAAATGATTGGGATTGAGATTTAATCCCCAAAATGATCTCACCATTAATTTTAATTGAAATCTAAAAAAATATAATAACTTTTTTCAATTTCAAATAATGAATAAAAATAGATTTTTTTTATTTTTTAATATAAAAAATGATGAATAAATTATATCAATTAATTATATAAAATATAATTCAATTTCTATTTCCAAAAAAACATTCATATATAAAAATTTGTATCGAAATATGAATAAATATGAATATCTATTAAAATAAAAATGTGTAAATAATTCCTTAATCACTTGAATATATAAATCATTTTCAACCAATTTATATTAGATAATGATTATAATAATTCCTGATATTAGTACCAGTCACAACATTCTTCATAATCTCTGTAAAACACTACACTATGTTTTTACATACATCCTAGATCAATTTTCTTGGGGTATATAAGAGAATAAAAAATAATAAACATCCTACCCTCTAGACAATTTTTTTCTAGTCATCAACATGTAATCTCTATATATAGGTTTTCAAAGAATCTACGCCCTTCAACCTATATATCTAGATATACATGTTCTTCAATGCAATAAATCATATTTGGGTACACCATTCAATTCAATCAATCAATTCTTTTGGAACCATGTTCCTGATTCAAAACATTCCCTATCACTTCAAAACCCAACATCAAAATGTTTTTGACAAACACTCATTCCTTTAAAATCAATATATTTCATTTAGAATCATAAAATAATGAATTTACTTATAAATCGAAATTTGACATCAAATTCATGCTTGTAATTACTCATATCAATTTATGATAATTTTTTTAGAAATACATATTTTATTCTCAATGTTATTTTCAATGGAAATACACTCCCACATATTCCATTCCATTAATAATAAATTTTAAATAACCTTAATTATAACATATATATCACTAAAAAAATTGAATAAAACATCATCAAATAATAAATTTTCATATATTTACTTATGAAACCATCTACCAAAATGAAGATCAATAAGAACCCACATGGGATCCACTGACATGAGTCAATGTTTAGAACATACCAGAAATAATTCAATAAAAGGTAATATCAATTAAAGATGATTTTTAATCAATGAAAAGTAGTTTTGTGACTCCCAAAGAGGGAGAGAAGGAGATATTATGAATGTATAGTTCATCTTCTATAAAGATCACACATAATAGAATAGATTCAAATAACCTATCGACTCATATATCAAAGAATAATTAATGTTTGTAGTGTAGAAATCATCCTTTGAGTGCCTCCAAGGTTTCGAGGAGTGAATGATATTTATGGGAAGTAATTTAGAATATATCTTGATAATAAAAAATTTATGTAAGAATATTAACCTCATTTTTCTTGCCTATGGTGGCATCATTATAGAGATGGTTTCCTCCACTATTGACCTTTGGGAACCTGATAGAATGTCTGTCAGTCTTGGAAACCCACCATCAGCATACTGAGATTCTACTAGTGGGACAATGGACCTCAATTACAGGACAATGATTTTCTTATAGTTTCAATAAACTAGATACCTCTATCCAACTGGCTGGTGGCCCCAATCAACTAGCATGTGGGCCTCTTGTAGCTTTTCTAGCTATAGGACCATGTCCAGTTCTATGAAAAATGTTCCATCCACATCTAAACTTGTAAAACAAGATTCAAGAACCACCCCCCCCCCCCACCCCTATAGAAACACAATTTAAGTGAAATCAATAAAAAAAATAATAGTAAATGCTATAAATAATAGAAAAAAATGGATATTTTAAATTAAATCATATGGAAATGGTAACAATATTTTCATTATACTATATTTTTTTAAATGATACATTACAATATAACCAATACAAATGATTTTTACAACTTGAAATTGAATTAAGATGACTCCAAGGAAAATAAGTTCCACCACTACCCTCTCTTAAAATCATCTCACTCATATATATCAACTGAATCATAACCATTATGTGAAAAACCTTGAACTAAGGGGTTATATTTTCTATTTTCAACCTTTATCCAAGATCCCATAATCTTAATCCATTTCTCATTGACTGATAAATCAAGTTCTACATCAAGGCCCTAGAGGCTGAATACATGTGATGGGAATGAGAGATAACTTTTAAGTTAAAATAGATAGAATACATTATGGATAGAAGTCAAAACTGGTGAAAAATTTAATCAATAAGTCACCATTACAATTTCCTTAACATCATCATGTAATACAACATATCTTTGTGAAAAAAAATTCATCTTTTCAAAGCCAACAGTGATCTAATTGCATAGAAATGCAAAAAATGCCTTATCACCAATTGATACCCCAAAGGGAATTGATTTCAATCAATAAATGATTTATAATATCTTTTTTTTTTGTTTCAACTAATTATAAAATAAAGATAACCATAACTATTGACTCTTGTAACAATGTAGTTCATAATTGGGAAGTTACACTAATATCCAACCCAAAAAAATAGAGTTGGCCTCCAGGTTTACGATTTAAAAGGAAATTATAAAAATATTATTATAGGGAAATATTATCTGTCCAATATGGTATCCCCATGATCCAATAATATTAAGAACAAAAATATAGTGAATCTACTCATTAATCTATCTATTATATTCCTTCAAACCCTCTATCCGAGTATATTAATTTAAGATCAACTTTAACATGGATACCATTTCATGCAAGAGTCCTCTATAATATTGATAAGTGAACTAGGGATCCTAATAAAAAATTATATTAGACTAAACTCCTTATAATATAATGATATCAAACATATTCAGAATTTTTATGTCCTAAACCTTGGATGTATCATAAATGTGAATAATGTGACATTATTTGATTTGTTAGTTAATTTATAAAAATGTTTCATATATATTAAAATAGGATGGGGATAAATCAATATATAAGTCTTCTTGTTCTTGGAATTAGACTACTAACACATATAATAATGATAAGAAAAAATTTCAATCTCTAATCATATACCTGGAGAACAGAATCACCACCGTATATCAAAAAATATTTTAGGTATTGGGTGTACCGTCCTCTAAGAGTTATATAAAACCCCATCATAGGCTTCCTCGTAGTAAAGGGAAAAAACTCAATATAGAATTATATGATACCCTTATAAGGTAAACACAACTCAAATATAGTCTCTAAACTATAAAAATAATCCCTAATGTCTCAAAAATCACTATCAATATTCTTTTTGAGAATAATCGTATTCAGAATTTAAATTATCCACTGGACACATGAAAAAAAATTAGTCATATCCTACCCAGAAATTAAGATCATATGATAAAATATATCCATTATATTTGACATATATATTGACACATTGATGAAATGAGTTGGAATTCTCCTACTCAATAAATCAGCGATAACATTACCATTTCTAGGATTGTAAAAAAAATCAAAATCAATTGATTTTAGGTACTCCACAAGCCACTTCTAATAAAAAATAAAATAATTTTGTAAGAAAATATAACTCATTAATTTATGATTAGAGTGTATAAATAACCATTCACTAAAGATTTATTTTCCCCAAATTCATTGAGCATCCATTGCGACTGTGAGTTTGAGATCATGTGTTGGATAATTATTATCTAACGAAAAAATATGATGAGAATCACATGACATGATGTGATTATACTATATAAAAACAAAACAAAAAACTAAACTAGATGTATCAAAAATATCCAAAAATCCCTGTTCATATTTTGGCAGAGTCAAAACTATATTTGAAATTAAAAAAATGTGTCAACTCATCAATAAAAGCATGAAATCCCACACCCCATTATTAAATTAATCCCTTGTAATTATGAGTTGTCAATGAATAAGAAATAATTGAAACTTCCTTTAAAAAATTATGATAGAACCGTACCAATCATAAGAATATCTATATCTCAAAGAAATTTTATAGTTCCTCCTATGCCATAAGAAATTTCACCTTCTTCGAATCAACTAAAATACCATATAAAGAAACCCTATGACCTAATATTTTTTCCTCATGAATAAAAAAAATACATTTATAATAATTGATATAGAATCTATTATCACTAAATATTTTTATATTTTATCTCTATTGATGTATATGATACACCTTATTTATGGAGTAAACAATGATACTAACAAAAAATTCCACAAAAAATTTATCTATTTACAAGTGTGATACCATGTTACTAAATTCCTTTAATATTCTAGGAATGCTGCTGAAAATGGCCTTATAAATTACTCATAATTTCCTTTCCTACTCCAAAAACATTTCTTTGGGATATCATTATCTCTAATCTTAATTTGGGGACCACTAAACCACTCACCATTTATAGGGACCATTTCAACCATTTAAAGTGTCTAGAAAAAATCATCAATATGGTGGAAAAGAAACATGATCTTTAATTTGTTCAAATTTAGTTTGTGATGATCAACACAATGGTGAATGGTTCAATAAACTATTATTATAAAATGATAACTACTAGAGAGATTAATACAATGGGTCGAATGATTTCAATGTATATATGGTCATCTAATTGACTCATTAACTTCATCTGTTCTATTGGATCTATTCAGTAAGAGGGAATATAAATTAGATAAAAACCATATACTAAGTCAACAGGATGACCAACCTCACTCACTAAGGGAAAAGAAGAAAATTACAATAGAAACCTCTAATGATACAATGTATAATCTGGAGGAAGATAACCTCTAGAGTTAACCTTCTCATTTTGAATGGAAATAATGGATACCATATTACCTAACTCTTTAAGATGTGGTCCAACTCAACTGGACCTTGGTTCTCGTTTTCCCTAAATGAAATAACACACCTCATTCAGTGTGGAATATATTCTTTTTAGAGACAAAATGAAATACAATATTTAGGGGTGATCAACCAGTTTATCCCGAGGATGAAATTAGGAGTATTTAAATACCAAATCAAAAGGTCCCATGAAATTTTGATTTATGATAAAAGGAAAGAAAAAGATGGGTATCACAGACCAATATTTAGTTCCATATTAATATCCATAGAATAATTAATGGGAAATATATAAATATTTATCAATTAAAAAATATTTTTAGATATTATGGAATGAGAGGCATCAATATCAAATAAATTATTCATTTAAAATATGAAGAAATTGTAATGGTACATCTTCTATTTCTGGGACCCGCATCAGATTCCATTAGAGACTTATCAACCATTTGATGAAGTTTTATTTTAGATGAATATAGATAATACCAATTTTTCATTAAACCTATTATTTAATCAAATATAAATCCAGTACATTTGAGCCTATACTATATCACTGAGTGGTAAAATCATGGAAACCATTGGTAAGTGACCCAAAAATACATAGTAGTAATAGATATTTGATGCCTCCATCCAAGTTAACATTGAGTGACCAAATATCCCACAATATAATCAAGTATGTGGTAATTTACAAAATATTATTGAGAATTTAGATGAATTATACTAATGAGACATGAAAATATGGTTTCAAATATAAAACTTGACCTACTTTCTCTTTCCCTTAAATGGGCCACTCAAGCAACCACATAGATTTTGAGGAACTATTTTTTATTCTGGATTACTATCCAAGTCAATTTACACAGTTAAAAATCTTTATAGAATATCAATTAATGAGTTATGATTTTGTAGAATATAAATATATTATATATAAAGATGAAGACCAATATCCAATTATAATGCTTTCAATTTATCATTTGAACCACTACATGTGATAAATGATCATATTCAGAAAAATAGATTCCCTCTTATGTCACTATTCAATAATATTATAAATTCTAGATAAATTAAACCAATTTAAAAAACACCATTGATTCCTATGTAATTGATCCCTAAAAATATACATTATGTCCTTAAAATCCTAGTTAATGTTCTTCCCAGACAGAATTATTTAGTCCCACCATAGTTTTCTAGGACCATCTAGTTTAATGACAACACTTTTCATCCTAGCTATGTGAGAAATCTCTAAAAGTTCAATTTATTTGTCAAACATTTTCCTAACAATTCTATGGATATCAAGGATCATAGATAACATAGAAATATAATAGTTTTAGATGAAATAAATATTGGGAATAATCTCTTCTATCACCCATAGTGTATAACCTAAATATCCTGAACATGAACACATGTAGCTACCAATCCCAGAGAATTAACTGTACCTAAAACAACCTATACAATGATTTGGACAAATGGTTGATTTACATTACTTGGATTATCAATATTACCATCTAGAGGTATATTAAAATATCCTATTCGGGGTATGATATTACATGACATCAATAGAATGAATGGGAAACATCAGCCAAGATAAAAGACATACACAACTAAATAAAAAAGAATTCAACATGGAAACACATATCCTAGGTCAATGATTTTGATAAATTCTGAATTAGATCGTGAAAATCCATATCAAAACATTTTTGATTGACTATTGGAACTTATAGCTCATTATGATGAGAGATAGAAATGAACTCACTAGTAACCATCAACATATATCCCAAAATTATTGTTTCATATCTGCCAAGACATCCCAAGCTACATCCTAACACAAAATAAGAGAAAATAATACATTTGGAACTATTTTCTCATAAACTAACCAATATAACCCACATAAATGATATATGAATTAGTTTTGGTATGGTTGGAAGGATGTTCCAAATCTCTATAGGTTAGTGACTGGTGCATAAGAATCAAAAACAATCCCGAGGGAATGATTTAACAATAATTATAAATCATAACAGTATAGAACCATATATAAATAATAGTGTAGGAGTGCCAATAACTCAAATGGTAGAAAATAATAACATAATAGATATAGGCCTCAATAAATTTTACTATAAATTAAGTATAATCCTCAAGATAAAAACCCAACAAATTCCATAATCTACTCATTTAAATGTTCCAAATATCACTTCCAACTCTATAGGTCTCACTATTCATGTACATCCACAAACAATGAGTGATTATTTCCATTTTCATACTCATGGAATAAAAAAATATATACATGATCAAAAGAAAATTTTGGTTTTTTTGAAAATAAAGCATAATAGGATCTCAAAAAAAATATATGAAACCTGTAGCAAATAAACAATATTTTCTCATTTTTTAATAAATAATGGAATGGTATTATATTAACATTTCACATCAAAAATTTATTTATAAAAGATATTCATTAATAGTATATTAGATATTACAATTTTAATTTCCATAAAATCATATAAATATAGTATTACTTTCCAAAATTAGAATGTATAATTTTTTATTTCAAACCATATATTAGTAAACAATTTCTTAAACCCTGCTATGTATAAATCAATTTCAATCACAACATTACGGTAAAGATGCTCGGGGTCCAAACCTATCATAATGGTTTGCATAATATTAGTTAGATATCTCCCTATGTGTGCCCACAATCCCTAGATATATGTAAAAGGGGTAATTTGAGAGAGCATCAAATAATAATGTTTTCCCAAGATGTATTTGTTTTTTATCGTGATCATATCACTAATAGATATTAGATTACCATGCGTGCATATCATTCTATCTAACTATCTAGTATCAATTGTTCTTCAAGGTAGTTTTTACAACTTGGGGAAATAATTAAATTAAAATAATCAATTCATTTAACCCAATTTACATGTTTTAAAATATGCCATATCATTTCAATTACCAATATCAAGGGGTTTTTAATAAAAGGAGTAATTCATTTTAAATCGATCCCTTTCATTTATAATCATAAATTAATTCCTACCTATTCATTGAAAATTTAATCATAAAATAAATTTATTAAATCACACATTTCAATTATAGATCATTTCATTATTTAAACACATTATTTTCAAATCCATTTTTAATGAAAATTCACCCTTACAAACACTATTCAATTTAAAATAAATTTCCAAGAACCTTCATTCGATAATTGTAAAAAATAATTGGAAAATAAATTTTTTGTGATCATGCATAAATGATTTCAACTAATAGATATTTATTTTCAAAACCACCCAAATCAGTCAAGATAAACAAACACCCCTAAAGGATTCAAAAATATTGATTTCACAGAAACATTTAATTAAATTAATTACTTGAGGATCCATACCTATCATGTAGGGGTAAGAAAGAGGGGTGGAATGGATATTTAACATTCCAAGAAGATCACACATACCATAATATATCCAAAACAAACAATTGACACATAAATACATGGTTAATAATAATAGAGAGATAAAATCAAGTATATAGAGCATACAAGGTGTTTAAGATTTAATTAGAATCTATAGAGGTGACTTAGAATTAAACTACCTATTAAATAATGTGTAGTAATAATATTTCCCTAATATTTTTTTGGATATGTTTGAATCACTAGAAATCTAGTTGCCACCATTGGATGCTTAGTGGTTCCTAGAATAACTTCATTCATCCTAAGAACCCCGCATGTAGTTTTGAAGATTTTATATCTAAATGTCCCTATGCCATCATCCCACTATCTAGCTGATGGTCCTCACTAACTATTTAGTGTATTTTTTGTATGAATACTCCGCTACTAGTCTCTCGCCACCTAGTTAGTGTCCCAAAATAACTATCTAGAGGTCTTTCAATAGATTTTCCTTCTACAAGAGCATTCACACATCTATTGTAAAAGGTCTAAAAACCTCATTAACAGTAAAACCGGGATTGAATACCCTCATAGACAACAATAAAAAATCCAACTAGGCAAAATACACCATGAAAAAAAGTAAAAAATAACAAATGATGGGATGGACGGAGATCTAAAAAAAATAATAGCGATTCATTAATAATAAGATTTCCTTACTAGAAAATTGGTAATGTAATATTACATGGTAGATTTTGTTTAATACTGGGTGAAGGAGTCTCCATAATTATTCATTTTCTTCACATTGATATGATGATAATAGTGTTCACTCCATGAGTTTTCAAGGAGGGTGTAATTTCTCTCCCTTGGGCATTGAATGCAACAAATTTTGTTTATTCATTGATTTTGGTTGGGGTGGGTTCTAAAATATGAAATGTTTGGTTGAAATTTATTTTGGCTTAGTTATGAATGTGTGTGGATGCCATTTGGTCAATACTACTCCTATTCTCCCCCAGATCATGGGTGTTATGGGTGTAGAATTAAATATATTGAATGTAATATTATTCAACCTCATATTTTTCTCAATGTTTCCACTTTATAGCCCATAATTTCATGTTATTTTAGATAGGTATTAGGTTTTTAAACTACTAAATAATGGTGCACGTGTAATTCTTTTATTAGGATTTTGTAAAACCTAGTCTGATGATGTCTTAAAAAACATTTTTATTACTTCACGCATTATATTGGTTGAGGTACATCATAATATATTGTTTTTTTGGATATGGACTAAAGTAAATTATTTCTTTTGGGTCAATTTGGAATTGTTTTTTCTTTTTCCCAAGATTATATAGGAAGGTAATTATAGAACCCCCTTGGTGTTGAGGTACAAATTCATCTATGAAGGGGGAACCCAATGATTTTTCAAAAAATTATATCTAATTAAGAAAATTATAAAAAAATTGTATTATTTAAATAAATTAAATAGTTATGTATATTTGATTAATAAATAATTATTGGGTGACTTAGAATTATTTAGTGCCTCATAATGATGGGAAGTAGATGAATGAACTTGTAAGATATTGAGAAGAGTTATATGGTGGTGAATTAAAATTGTAATTTAATATTGATTGATGTATGTTTTCCTTCATAAATACCCATTTAGTTTGTAGTTTTATTTTGATGCATGTGATATATGATGCCTCACCCCCATGGGAGATTTAATTGTTCATTATATAAATTAATTAATTAAACTTTAATTACAATGAATTAGGTGAATAATATTCCAAGGTATGTGTTAGAACCTTGTTAATTGGATTCATTTCCTCTGCCACCAATTAACAGTTCCTTGATTATGATGATGTTTTCCATGGCACTTATAATTTTCTTGGATAAAAATTTAATAAATACATGTTAATGAGACATACTAACCATAGGGATAGGTTCATTAGAACACTTTTGTTTGTATTTTGAGCTAATGATATCGATTAGAATGAATAGTCCATGTGAGAACCTTAATATTACATTAAAAAAATGGGACAACTGAGATTAGTTGGAAGTGTATCCCTCCCCCACTATAATGTGGGTACAATGGTGGGTATGTTCATGTAGTACCATGGATAGGTTTGGTGAGTGCACATTTCTAAGATGACCTTATAACTAAGATGTGCATTTGTCACGAACCGAATCTGGTCACCGCTTCAACCGGCACCAAACCCAGCTTGTGACATGACCCGAAGGGCGTTCCCTATCGCCACGGGCTAGCACAAGTGCCCGGGTATCATTAATTTAGGTTTGGGAATTATTTACCCGAGTATGAAAGCATAAAACATTAAAAACAATCCATAATATAAATCTGAAATTTTTGAGCCAAAAAAGACTTAAGTAAACACAAGAACTGAGTAAATTGGTTTAAAGATAGTACAAGTGGTCCAAATAAAAATAATTATAGCATCCAGACATCCCCAAGGACTCCACACAACTAGGGGTCATCGCCCCCAAGCTATATCCACAACTCCGCACCAAGGATGGGAACTAACACCATGAACCACCATCACCCATAGCCTTTCCTTTACCTGAATCAAACATAACCAAGTCTACTTACACCGAAGGGGTGTATGTAGGGTGTGATCATAATCCCAGTAGTATACCACCCAATGATTCCAAAGAGTAAGAAATACAATGTGAAAAAGCAAGCAGTTTTCAAATGCAAGGAAAAGTAGTGTTAAAACTTCAAGAAATAAAACCTCTAATTGAAAATAGTTTTCAATACAAAATTTTCAGAATATTAACACATTAAAATAGAAATGTTAGATACTGTAATTTACTTCCAAACACACCCTAAGAAATGGGTAAATACTACAAATCCAATGAGCAACAACATTGGGAACACCTCTAGGCACTAGGTTGTCTTGGGCCCTATGTACCTCGTACCTCGGTGTAAAGTAACTGTAGAAAAATCTTTTCTCATGCATGAGCCACTAGTAGGGGACATACCCATAACCTAGTGGTGCCCAATAATCATCCACATAGTTTAGTTAGAGTTGTCGTTATCCAAATGCTAAGTGAAATAGGGAAAAAACTCATCCGATCCACTAGTCGTACTAGTACAAATCCACCCCACCTAGGTACCCGGGCTTCCCCTTTTTTGCTCAATAAATTTCAGCATGGAAAATAAATAAATTTTCATACAAAACATCATTACTGGTCAATAACAACCAATACATTATCTATCACATTTTATACCACTTAAAACACGCAACAAAACACTTAGATTTTTCATAAATAATTCCTCAAAATTTCGTAGTGTTTCGGACACAAAACTCCTTATAAACCTCAATTTCATACTATGTGAACATTTTTAAGTTTCCAAAACATAAAGTAAATCCTAATAAATTTCATTGAAACCACAAAATCATTTCTAGGGCAACCCCATATGGTTCAAGAAACGACATCATTACAAAGTCTCCATTTTTACACAACACAACTCTTAGAATTTCATGTGGTTCACAAACACCATTAAAACCAGATTTTTCCTCAACAAACTCATGGGAAATTTATTAACAACAGTATTTTTATCCCTATTATAGTTCAATAAAATCAACTAGTTACTAATAGTATAGACCCAATTAAACTAATAAAACATTTCTATGAAAAAACCCCAATTTCACATGAAATTGGAATTTAGGATTCATTTTAAATACAAACACCACTAAAACTATATTTTTCAAAAATAATAAAATTTAATAAGAATTATAATACCATAAAACAGTAGCCAATTCACAAAGATTTCATACACAATGGAATCACCTACCAAAACCAAGGAAACCCTTGAATCCTTTGTGCGAAAACTCAAACGCACCACCGCCGCACCTCAAGGAAGGTAAACCAGACCTAAAACCAGAATTTCAGACCATGAAATACAAGATAAATCCCTAATTTTTAAACCCTACTTCCTGGACATTTCGAACCTCAATGATAATGGAAGAAACCCTAAGTACATTGGATGTAACCCTAAACAAATTGAAAGAAGAAAGGAGGAGAACAACTTACTTAATATATCTTGTAGAAATCGCCCCTAAAAAAACCATTATCTGATTTTAAAAATTCTCAAAACTTAAAGGGAGGTTCTAACAAGGATAGGTAGATCATTTAGAAATTTTAATGGGGGAAAAAGAGTAAGAATAGAAGGATTTATGAAGGAAACAAATTACCTTTATAAATCTGCCCTAAATTTGAGTTCTTCAGAAGTTTCGACCTAAACCGCGGTGCAAATGAGCTGAAAAGAGGGTGGCAGGATATTGGAAGCATTTCTGGGTTCCAAGGGCGTGTTTGGGGCTTGTAATCACCAAAAACCCTTAAAGATGAATATGTTATTAATTAATCAAATTTTATTTTTAAAACTGGAATTGGGCTTTCGGGCAGGCCCAATATTTTAAATAAAAACCCATATACACCTTTGTTATGGATTTCCAAAGGCACCAAATTTTAATTTTGGTGTTAATATATCAGGGGAGGACATTTAGGATTTGTAATGAGTGAAAAATATTAAAAAATTAATATGTTATAAAAGAAACAAAATTTATTTTTAAATCTGGAATTGGGCTCACGGTTTGGCCCAATTCATGAAAACTCACCTATTCTCCATAAAACCTTTGGAAACCCCCAAAAACAAAGCATTAATGGAAATTAAAATAAAAATAAATTTAAAATAAGCTATGTATGTGACAGAATTTGTTTATATCTTGATAATTAATAATGTGATGATTACATTACGGGGTTAGTGATATTGTGTTTTTGTTATGTGTCTATAAGGGGACGTCATTCCATATGGGTTATAGGAGATAAATTTTGATATGAGAATGTGATATAGGATCACATATACAATATCCCAGTTAATATGTGATTAGGGAGACCATACTGGGATCCCTAGTGACATGTTAACCCATATTCTGGTGTTTTTAATAAATCAATATTGATTATTATGTGTTTCACCAGAAAAATAAATAGTTGATTACATGAGTGGTTGGGGAGGGTTATACATCCAATCAAGATGTATTGAGATAAATGGTATGCATTGTATGTTCTCTTATGATCTAGCATTCATATATAAATCATATAACAAGTATTATTAAAAATAAGGTACAATTAGTTTTTAGGTGACGTTGAAAATGTTTGGATGTGACCTTGTGAATCAAGGATATAGGTCAGACCCCACCATGTTTCTTATTCTCGTGTTTTGGAATTTCTACTACATGCTTCTAGGAATCTGCTTTTAGGATTGGTTTTCTGAATTATAATACGTTTAATAGTGTCCTTAGATTCATATATCATATTATATGTTTTGGAAATATTTTAAAACACTCCCTATATTTAGATCATATTTAATATTGGTTGGAATTTCATGGAAACCCTCAATGGTTTTCATTTAATTGTTATTTGAGATGGAATGCCTTTGGCACACTCCATTGATTCGTATCAAAAGTTATTCATGTAAAAATATGTGGTCACATTTCTTGGATCCAACTCATATATAGTTATTACTTACAAGGATATGATTCTTAAACACATATTTTTTCCTAATATACAATTTTTATGATTGTACAACAAGTTCAAATAAAATCTATCACTATCTGATGATGTTTTTGATCAACTTATGTTTTATGTGAGGAGTATAGCATTGAAAATGGGTTTTTATTTTGTTATGATTATATGTTTTTTTTATTTATTTATTTTATAATATCACATGTGTACAATAAATTTACTCATTTTGTAAAGGACCATATTGGGGTTTCCACATTGAGTTGTACTCACACGCTTTTTGAGAGGCCATAAAACATTGGTACGTATGAAGAATTCAATGGTTGTTAGTCTTTGATGGGGATATTCCAATAGTAGTAGGATCATATGGGGATCGTATATGGAATTGTATATCGAGTCAACATGAGGCACAAGGACAGTGTTAGAAACTCCTAAATTATTATTCTTTCATTAATTATATACATGTGATATGCCTAATGGTTGGTCAGTTTCATTGTATTGGGAAGACTCTAAGCCTCTATAACTTTATAATTTATCATTCATTATTATTAATGATTATCTTTTATTAAATATTCATAATATAATTATTATTATTATTATATGTTGTTTGGTTATATTTTTTCATTATTTTATTCTATGATAACTTTTTATCATCTCCCCATGGCACTACGATATACCCCAACTATTATTCAGAAGCTTCTGATATATGGGGAGGAAAACATTATCTCCTTGTGAAGAGTCACCTAGTTAGAAAATTGTCGAGTGGCCTGATTTTATGGGAATGATGTTAAAAAGTGGTACCATTAATATGTGAGTAATATCATATAATTCGTTATTTTTTTAATTCGTATCACTATTTAGGGTGGTTGAAGAAAGTAGACATAATTATGTGTTGGATCATGTGATGTATATTATATTTGTGTATCAAAAATTACTTTTTCCGAAAGAAATATTTTTTACCATTGATTTGGTATTCTTATTATTGGTATCTAATTTTTCATTTTTATGACATCACCCAATGCGTCACACTTGTGATTTTAGATTTATGATTTGTGCTTGTTAGTTTTTGGATCTTGTCTAAATGAAAACAAGCTATAAATAAGCAAAATTTATAGCATGTAGTATACAAAAAAATATTCTTATGATTGTTTTTTATTAATTTAACTTAGTATAGATGCTTTAATTTTTTAATGTGTTAGAAACATATTATATGTTTATTTCCTATACTACTCAGTGGTGGATTTCTACTTAACAGGACCATAGTGTATTTTAATAATAATGAAATGTAATATTACAATTATGGTGGAATTATTATAGATGAATAATATATAATCCCTTTATTTAAGGGATTTATAATGACCATAGTAGATATGTACATGAATTTGGTGCCTTAGAGATAGAACCCTTTTAAGTGGTTTCGATATTGACTATTAAAGAAAAAAATTATTTTATGTTCTACTAAAAACCTATGTGGAATGTTTTCATATAGATTTGTGTTGTAAGATATCATAACTATGTTGTCTAGATATGTTTCACTATACACCGATTTCGTTAGGTTTATACAGTTATACATATGTGCTTATAGATGAGATGTAATCCTTGAGGTGGTGACTTCCATATGTAGAGTTCCAATAAGGATCATGTGGAGAACAAGGTTCTTGAGGGGGTAGTCTAATATACATATACTTTGTGAGAATAATTTCTCATTGTAAGAGGATAATATAAAATTTAATAATAGATTTTAGTACAACAACACACACACATACATGGATGGTAGTGTTTTGGATAAGAGTTTCCATGTGATTTTTATAATGGGAGAAAAGGGGGGATTCCCATGAGTTTTAGCTAATGTGATATATGAACTATGGTTTGGGTGGGATATCACAGTGTTTTGGGAAATGAAATGGGATGTAAGTGAGCTAGTTAATATTTACCAGATGAGATGTTATATATAAGGATAACTAAGATAGGGGTTAACTCGTACATATGAATTCTCTAGAGATAGAAACCATGATTAGATGATTCAGGTTGAGAACAATATGCATGAGGTGATTCAATGAATGGGATAAAAGCATGGTGATTCTATATATGTTCTTGAATATTAAATAACATTGGTGATTTTGGTAATGAATCCCATATTTGACATAATGATATATTGGATACTATAAGTAGTGTATTTGTTGATACGAATTTTGGATCATGGTGATAGAATGTGTAGACTTTACTTGTTTTGGGCGCTGATGGTATACGTTTGTTTTGAAGAAAAACATTATCATGGGCAGTTGATACATTTACTAGGAGAAGTGTTAAGGGTTATCTTGGTAAGATGATATTGACCAAGGATTAAAAAGTTTTCAGTTGTTTTATTTATTTTATCCCATCAATGGTAAAATATTACTCATGTGATGATTGAATTAGTTATGTGAATGAGAATCACTCTGGAATACACATTTTATATTTTCATTAAATCATTATGGTACATTGTTGTTATGTGTGGTATTCATTCGATTAATAATGGGGAATGATCATGTACTATTTGAATACTAGTGGAATTGATAGATATTGTAGTGGCATGAAAATGAGGGGTTTTAGGGGAACTAGAAGTGCATCCAATTGGATGATGATGAAACCACGGGTAGACTGTGTATGATGGGGTCATTTATGAAAATGTTTTGGTAGTTGTGATACACATTTGAAGATGTAACTAGTTGAGGTGATTCTCTAGGAGTGGTATAATGGTATCCATATAGTGTGAAGTGCAACATTGTATATTGAGAGCGTGACCCTTATTAAGGTATAAATTTTCATGGATGCTGAAAATGGATTACCTATTTTCATTGGAAGCGTTAGTAGTTTACATATATATTAGTTCTCAATTTAATGTAGGATGGCCATTTCTAGTCACAATGTGTGGAAATAGATGGAGTGTGGCCTCTACTGGTGTAACCAGATATTAGTAGGGTTGTTGGTATGTTAGGACTCGTAGTTGGATATTCAAGGTGTATATTATAATACATTGATTATTAAATAAAAATTAACTAGTACTATATCCAATGTCTCATTTATGATTCAATATATGTATTTTATTGAGATAGTATGTTATTTTTAGTCTTAGGACGATTTAAATTTTTTCAGGGGAGATTCATGTTGTGATTCATGACATTTTAAGTGAGGTTACCTATGTTCCATCATGTGATTTTTGGGGTGAACCATGATTCATGACACTATTGTAGGATTGAATAGGGATTATTGGAATGATTTATGGTGTGAACCAAAATTCATGGTATCACTCATTGGTAGGATTAGTGGTGAAATTTAGTTACTATTTTTGACTGGTTTAAATGATTTGGTCATAAAGTGGAGTCATCATTATGGTTTAGGGTATTTAATATTTGTAATGAAGGAGGATATTCCATGGATTAATTATTACCATTCAAAGAACATTTGATGTTTGTTGTCCTAAGGCATATGTGGTGTAGACTCCTTAGATTTTTGTTGGAATCAATAATGAATGGCATTACAAAATGTTTACTAGTGCTTTCATTAACAATTGGTCATAGTGAGACAAAAAGTACCCTATGAGTGCCAATAGTGTGTATTTTATGTGTAATAGTGTCCATAATAGGGGTTTTATGATGAACATAAGGCGTATCTGGGGTTTTTATAGTAACATGATACAATAAAATCTTCATAAAGGGGTAGAACATGATTTGTTCATTGAGAATTAAAAGCCCTAGTGGGATATGACTATTGGTTAAATTATCAAAGGGAATTGTTAGTGATGAGAGTATTAATAGCAGGGATACTTTAATGCCACTTTTATAGGATATGAAATTAATTCGGGAGTTTATTTTTTGAATTAGTTGATGGTTCATTTTTAAAACCGGGATATTAAATTCGATCATTAGATTTTATAGATTATAAATATATGTTTTTAAATAAGGGTTTAGATTTAGTGGAGAAATTAAGTGCTATATGAGGTGTCAAAAAAATGGTCATGTGACATAGAAAATAAAATTTTGTACCAGTATCCCATTTATGGTGTTACCATAGGGGTCACACCGTGATTTTTTTGGGATATAGGGAAAAGGACCATCTACCTATAGTGTTCTCAACATTAAACTCGTTTTTTACGATGAAACATGTTGGGGGAGTTTAAAATAATAATATGGTTGGGGGAGGGTTACCCTATATTGTTAAATAGGTAGGTATGCGTAGATAGCTCATTCACCCGGACCCATAGTTTCCCACCATTATATAGGGTGTTATGGGTGTATGTTCTATGGAGATGGAGGTAATAATCATCGTATTTTTTTAATTCATGGTTTAACCATATGGATTTATATTTGAAAGAGTTTTAGCTAGGAATTGAGTCCTAATTCCACCAAACCATGTCAGATTTTGGAAAATTTTGTTGGGATTCTTTTAATTTTATTTTGAGGTTTCCCCGAGATGATACTTATATCTCATGGTGAATTGTCTTTTAAGATATTATTTTAGACATAAATTGACTAAAGGTTTTTAATATATTTATTTAATTTGGATATGAGTTTTTTATTTTCATTTTTTGATAATTTTCCCTAGATGGAGCTAAGAGTGTGTTTCGGACAACCCACATATGTATAGTTGTAGTTCTGGTGAGACGGTATCACTCAGAGTGTTTTTATGCATTAATGTTAATAAAATATAAATATAAATTAACTTCAAATAGTTTAATAAATAATTAATTAATTATAATTAGTTTATACTAAATTATAGTTTATATTAGAATGAGATAGATCCTTATATAGACATTCAATGTTTGGATAGGGTTGGACGAGCTTGGGATAAGTAACCAAGGGGTGAATTAAATAGGAAATGAATGTTTTATTGAGTTAGATAGTCCCTCATACATAACCATTTGATTATGGATTTGGTTTATCTATATGTTAAATGTGTAGTCTCACAAACTAGGGTTATAGAATTTTTAATTATATAAATATTTTATATAAATTATGATTATAATGTATTAGTTGGAAAAGGATCCAAGGACCACAGTATACCTATATACACCAATAGGATTCTTCATCCACCTATGGTCGAGTCGATGATTATGATGGTGTTCTATATGAGACATTGTTACTAATGGGTGAAAATTAAATTAAATGAGTTGAATAGTATGTAGTGAATCAAGGGACATTTTACTCAGACCCGTTGAGTTGGGATTTGTGATAAAATTTGATTGATTAACTTACATTTGGTATGATTAGTATTTAATGGTATTATATTCATTTGGGATGATTGGGATGTATGGGGGTGACCGCTCCTCCCCATTGATATGTGAGTACCATTTTTGGTATAACCTAGGTAG
Organism: Viscum album; assembly: GCA_963277665.1. Taxonomy (NCBI): domain Eukaryota; kingdom Viridiplantae; phylum Streptophyta; class Magnoliopsida; order Santalales; family Viscaceae; genus Viscum; species Viscum album. Next base: position 280,026,741 of record OY728151.1, on the reverse strand, counting down.
AATATAGATATGTTGTGTGAGTGGAATCACATGAGAGGACTTGAGAAGAAATATGATCATTGTGAAATCTCTTAAGGCTGATACCATATATGATTATTGATGTGTGCATTCCCTAGGTAATAGGAAAAAAAATTACATTTCATAATGAAAAAATAATCTTACCAGGGTTGTCTAACATGAGGAGATTCCATTTTTTCATTTTCTTCTACTAAATCACCTATTCAATTTCCTTTATATTAATTTGATTATTTATGGAAAATATAGAAAATATTTCTGGGTTTCTAATGACCTAAAATATAAAATTAGAAAATATTATTCAATGCTAAATAGAATGTGTAAATGAAGAATGTAAAAGGTCTTGGGTTCATTTATGAATACAATAACAATTCTTCTTTATATTTATTATTTTGGTTTGATAATCTAGACATTAAATCTCATGGTTGAAATACTATTCATTATTTAGCCATTGTGAAATTTTTTAGAGCATAATAAATCTTCATTCCACATCCTCCTTTAATAAAGGTTGATGAAACACGGCGCTCTAGGGCATGCCATCAATCCAGAATTAGCTCCGTTAAAGTTTTTGTATCATTTTATTAGCTTAACTCCTTCATATAGAGATTTAACCAATTGATAGTGGTAAATGATATTTTAAGAAATATAAAAGAAATATATTGTGTTTCATGTCATTTGGGTCAGTCCACTTTTGAGAAATTTTCCTCACCCATGCATGCTACTCAAATATACATACATACATAAAAAAATATTAAATAAAATTCATGAACACCTTAACATCCACCCATGGGCCGAGCCTTAGGTCCATTTTCTAATTTTTAGAGTAATAGATACCAATTATGGGTTGATGGACTACATAAATAATTGAATAAAAATAAAATAAGATAATGATAATAAAAAATTACTGATGAATGGTGATGAGATAAATAAAATAAAAGAAGAAAATAAAATAGAATTTGGATGAGAGGGAGAGGGATAGAATAAAATAATATTGAATGTGGATAAAGAATGAATAAAATTATAATACCAAATAAATAATAAAATTGAATGTTAAAATAATAATAATACCTATACTAATAATAATTAAAATAATAATTATTATAGTAAAGATAAAAAAATTAAAAAGATGAAGAATTAAATATAAGAAGTAGATTACGGAATTGGATGATGGTGGTGACATATTAATAAAATCATGCATTTTATTAAATTAATTAACTAAAAATTATAATTATAATTCAATTCAATTAAATCTAAAAAATAAAATAAAAATTAATCTAGGGATATGTAGCAACTTGGCCTCTTCTTTGGTGGGTTCCCTCCTCAGGGCGTCGAGAGATTACCTTTATCCTGTTTTTAATCCTTGCTATATAGTCAAAGGGGGAACCGCCCTCAATTATTGAAAATAATTATCTTTAAAATATTCCTTTAAGATCTCCTCAAGATTATGTCCACTGAAATTTAACTCGTATTTAACCCCTTTAATAACCGCATTTTGGGACAGTTTCTTATTGAATGATAATCAAAATTAGTTTTTATATTTACCCTAAAAATTACAATTTAATTGAATGCATATGGAAGAATTTATTATAAAATTATTGAGTCAATATATTTTTATAAGAATCATTTTTAATTATTCCCCCAATATCGAGCATATAATTACCACATTAATGATGTAATATCTCTATGAACAATAATGGATGAATGAGACATTGAGTTATATTTCAAATACCATAGGAATATCATTAATTTTATTTTTGTTAGATATGTAATATCTAAATTTAGTTGTGGGGTCCATGTTTTTATCTAGAAGCATATTTTAACATTATTGATTTTTAGTGCCACAGAATGTTCGAATCAGATTATAATCCAAAATAAGAAGTTGAATCCCACTTATCAAGTAATCCTAAAAAAATATCATTACTAAAATGAGATAAATATTTTAAATTTTATGATAAAAATACCATTGTTATTAAAATATTGAAAATTACATAATTAATCAATTTCCATATTTTAACAGAATACATGCCCTAAATCCAAAATTGATGTAACTAACATAGAATTGATAAATTTGAAGTGATTAAATCATTAAAAAACATTTGAATAATGATTAAAATATATCTATATAAATTCCCCAATAATTGAACCATTATTTTCCACTAGAATAAACTATCACAATGAATTCAGAGGCCCCAATTTTATCGTTATTCTAATTCAAATGCAACAAAATCAAACAATTATCAATGCCAAATAAAATTTTAAATTTAAAAATATCATATCAATTCAATTATTCATTTATCAATGAATAAAATACATGTATTTTATTAATATTATCTATAAAAATGTTGAAGTTCTCCTCTCATTCATTCATGTTCCTCAATTGAAAATTTTTAAACATGCCAAATCACAATAAAACGCATAATGGATTATTTTCCCTCATCACTCGTGATACTATTTATGTAATGTTATGATAATAACATGAATATATTATCCTTTTCCATAGGATTTAAAAGGAATAATTTTCTCCAATTTTTGAAGAAACAATCAATACTATATCCTATGGAGTCACACTAAAAGAACCAAATTACTATGAGGATTAAGGTTGGTAGGTTTTTTTCCTTTATAAATTATGGCTCAAGGAATAGGTTTATCTCTTATGTAAATGTCATTATATTGAAAATTATTGTTTAATGGAATTATCCATATTAAGTAAAGAACTCCCATTTCCCCTAAAAATCATTGTATAGCTCATGATTAAATTAATCAAAAATTATGATGTGAAACTTCTTGAATTTTTATAAAATTTTATAAAAGAAATTATTTTTAAATATAGCATTATATTCATTTTTTTTATTTATAAAGAGTTTATTCATATAAAATACCTCACATCAACTACATAACAATATAAGATAAAAATTATTGGTTCACTGATGGTAATTTTTCATTCTACTATGTTACCACACCTTTCATTATTTAATTTTTTTCAAGAAGGAAAGGAAATTATGTACATTAACATAATCAAAAAACATTATTTATTCTGAAAATATCACCCCCAATTTATTTTCATTAGAATTAATTTCATCCCTTACTACATTGTTTCATCACTCTACACATCAATTTTATAATATCAAACAAATACATGATAAATATGGATTGAAATGTTGTTCATTCCTAATAGGGCAATTCATGGTTTCAATGGACTAAACAAGGATTAATATAAATGTGGTATTTTTTATACTATATTTTAGAATTATTACCCAATAATTTTAAATGTTTTCTTCCATGGTAATTGATTCTTTTGAGTTAAAATTAATGTTCTATTTGGTCACATGTCCCAATAATTGTCAAGAAATATATTTAAGAATAAATAAGAAGTAATCGGTCCAAAAATCCTTTCAGGAATGGAAATTGTGATTTTTTTTACAATCACATAAGGAAAGAATATTAATAAAATATTTAATTGATATGATTTTTAGAATATAAAATCATGAAAAATGATAGGGAAATTTAATTTTAATGAATTAAAAATATATATAATAAATCAGAAGTCCTCAATTTAATAACCATCCTTCACTTTAATAATATAATTCAAATTTTTACTCATTCAATCACATTTTAATTTAAATATATAACATGGAGTAATAAGATTTCTAGGAAACACATTTCTTCTAGATTAGTCATGTTTTGAATAATTCATGTGCGGGAATGAAATTTTATATTTAAAGATCAAAACATGTTTTTTGGGAAAATATAGAGTTTTTAAAAGATTACCATTAAAAGTAAACTCAATTTCACATGAAGATTAGTTCTCTTTCAAACATTATAATTGAGGATTCCATCTACAATTATGAACATATATAAAAATTTATAAAATAAACACACATATTAGGACATTTGAGCACAAAGATATAAGAAACAAAGGGCTTCATGTTGAATTAATACTTATGAAATGAAATTTAAATCTGAATTACTAGAATGAAAATGAAAGAGATAAGTCTTGGTATGATCCCCCAAGTGGGACATGAGTTTTTACTTCTTATTGATGTTTTTACTAGACGTTATAAAATTACTATTGGTGGATGAAACTTTGTTCATTTAAGCCATAACATGAAAATTTTCCCATCTTATTCTTCATCATTCTTCTTGAGGAATGATCCATTGATAGATTATAATAGATCCAAACTTTAATAAATATGTACAACATTCATGGAATTTGTAGGATAATAATTAATAATCCTCATTTTTTCTACTTATTAAGCCTTCTCTAGTTCTTCTATTGTTTACTTATCATATGCATCAATAAGAGAGTGAAATTTATTGATTTCCTTATGCTCAGTTACATTAATATTATAATTTAGAACCTCAGATGTATTGTCATCAAAATTGGGGATGTTAATATGTTCTTAAATTAGTTAATGAATAGTTTAATCATATTCCTATAATGCATGGCATGAATTGACTAAATTTGAGAATTCAAAGAAAACATTTGTGATCCGTAATTTAGAATGAATGAAATCGAAAAATAAATATATCAATGAAAGATCACCTCCCTTGGATTGTTCAACTTCAATATCTTTCACAACGGTGAGTGTATATTAGAGTAGATTATCAGTAGATTGATGCACATAGTCAGGATCCTACCTAATTCTGTTAAATTCCATTATTAGAATTTCTTCCTCCTGTTACATGGTTAGAGTGACATGAAATTTAACTAGATGTTCTACATGGTAAGGACCATGAAGATATTGTTGTACCTCAAACTAATTATATAATCCATCTAGATCATGTTGATCTCCCACATATAGTTAATCATGAATTTTTCCCTCACCATGAATCTATACAATCTCGTCATGTTTTTTTTAAATTTTCATCTTCAGATGGACATGTCGTGGATAATCCCCATATTGGACCTCAATAAATTTGATGGCTTCAGTAAAATTGGGCTGCTCTGGTTACAAATCCTTCTTGTTCTTCAGTTATTGTTAATTGTTTTTGAATTTATCAACTATATATTCAAGTTTAAGAACTAAAATCCCAGTGGAATTTACATTAATCATAATAATTCCCTATATAGTAAGTTCGTTGAGATTCTATTAGAGAGACACCTATTCAAAATTTTGAATAACATCTTTTTTACCTGATATTGATTTTTCCATGAATTAGAATTGAATTCATTTGAAATTATCATGATTTTTTATTTTTTATTTTTTTTTGTTCTAATAAGTTATAAAATATATCTAAAATGTGAATATAAAAAATTTAATGAATTAATGATTACTTCCCTAGAAACCGTTATACTTTTGATGCATTCCTGTCATTAGGCCTGGAAAAAAATTATTTTTCTTAATGTAGCACATATCGTGACCATAGTCATCTCACATTAGAAGAATCTTAGTTATTTTACATAGTTCTTCTAAATAACATAAGCTATATATTTTTGTTTTTTGAGTATTTAAGGAAATTAATGACAATATTTTTTGGTTTTTTATGAAATGTAATATAATATTATAAAATATCATTCAATGCAAAATAGAATGAGTTATGGATTAACGGAAATCACCATGGGTTCTATTTTGGATTCAGTAATTATTGCCCTCTATATGATTGATTTCAGTTAGATAATCCATAAATAAAATATAATGTTTGAATTACATTTCATTATTTTGAAATTTTGGAACTCTAAAGAGCATAATAAATCTTAATTCCACCTCCTCCTATAGTCAAGGATGATGAAACACATTGTTCTATGGTGCTCAATTAGCAAATACCCAACTCTATCGACGATGTTTCATATATTGACTAGTTGAACTCCATTGTATAAATAGAAAACCCATAAATAGAGGGACCATATATTTAAATAAAAAAATAAATATATTTAGTTTCATGTCATTGGGGGAACTCCACATCAGGGAAATTTTCTCCGCTCGTGTATGCTATTCAAATCTACCTAGAAAAAAATAGAAAAATTATAAAAATTATAAACAACCTGACCTCCCCCCCCCCCAGGCCAAGCTGTAGGCCCTACCTTTCATTTATAATATTAACAGATCATAATGATAAATTGATGGAAGTGAATAATAAGAGAATAAAAATAAAATAAATTAATTAAAATATATATATATATAAGAAGAAATATAATGAGAGTAAAAAAGGAATGAAGAATGATGATAGGGGAAATAAAACTAAAATAAGAAAATAAAATAAAATTTTGGTGACGTATAGAGAGAGAGAAATAGAATATAATAAAATATAAGGGGAATAAATGAATTAACTAATAATAAAATAATATAAATAATAAATTAAAACATTAAAATAATTATACCAATAACAGTAACAATAATAATAATAATAGTTATAATAATTTTAAAGAATAAAATTAAAAAGATAAAGAATTGTATAGAAGAAAAATAATGAGGAAATGGATTATGGTGGTGACACAAAAATAATAACATGCATGTAATTTAATTAATTTACTCAAAATTTGAATTGTAATTTTTTAAAATCTTAAAAAAATGAAACCAAATGAAAAAAAAATAAAAATTAGAAAATGTAACAACTCAACATCCTCTTTACTAGGTTCTGTCCTCAGAGAATCAAGATATAGACATCATTATGTGTGAACTACTCATTATATATGCCACGGGGGATCCATCCTATAGTATTGAAAATCAAGATCTTCCAAATGTCGCTTTAAGATCCCCTCCAGATTATGTTCCCAGAATTTTTTCTTATATTTTAGCCTTTTAATGACAAAATTTTGGTATGGTTTCTTCTTGGAATATCCCCAAAAATAAGTTTTATACTTACCCTACGCATTTTAATGTAATTTGATGTATAAAAAGGAATTTATGATACATTTAATGAGTAAATTTTTTTCAGAATAATGTTTACGAAATATACACCCAATTTCAAGCATCCAATAGCTTTATTAATGAATGATATCTCTGTGATCATTAGTGGTTGAATGATAAATTAAATTTTCCTTCAAATAAAATTGTAAAATCCTTAATTATAAAATAATAGCCTAAGTTATGAATCAATTGCTAAGGTGATGCCCACACTATCCTCTAGAACAATAATTCAAATTTATTAATCTTTTAGTGCTATTGAATATTCTAATCAGATCCAATTCGAAAAGAATAAGTCGAATACCATCAATAAAATAATGATAAAAAATGAATTCACTCAGATCAAATCAATCTTTTACAATTTATAATAAAAATAAAATGGCGAATAAAATATGTCAAAATTCTAAAATTAAGGAATTTTCACATTTTATCTCGAAATACACCATAAATAAAATATTTATTTCTATAAGACCAAAATGTAAAATTTTCTTGGATTAAATCATTAAAAACCCTATTAAAATTTATTTAAATATGATCTCTATAAATTCCCCCTAACATAATCCCTAATTTTTCTCAACTGTTAAATTTCAACAAGTAATTCATTGGGAACCAATGATACCATTATTCAAAGTCCAATGCAGTAAAATCAGACAATTATCAATATTAAATAAAATTTTAAAATTTTACATAAAATATCAATTCAATTTAAAAAATTTCAATGAAAAAACATATCCATGTTTTTTACTTTTACCCTTTGAAAAATGATCAATCTTATCCTATTATTCCTTGATTTTCCTCAATTAATTATTATTAAACATGTAAAATCATGATCTAAATCACAATGGATTCCATTCTCTCATCACTCCTAATGTTATTTATGTAATGTTATGCTCATATCTTGAACACTTTCTCTTTATCCATAATCTTGTAATATAACTATTTTTTTCACTTGTTGAAGAAAAAGGGAACATAAAATCATGATGACTTAAAATAAAGGATCAAATTACTCAGAGGATTAAGGTTGGTATGATTTGAAGCTTTACAAATTAAGTCTTAGAGAGGAGGTTTATCTCTTATGTAAAATGCATGATATAATAAATTAACTATCAATGTAATCTCCACTTTAAATTTTCAACACTCATTTCCCCCAAAACTAAAGGTAGATTTTAGGGTCAAATTATGAATAAATAATGATTTTCACCTCCATGAATGTTTCTATACATTAATAAAAAAATTATTTATAAATTTATCTTCATTCTCTATTTTTTTAATATTATTCTCAAAATAAACCTCACATCTACCACCTAACCAAATGTGATTTAATTATTGGATTACTGATGTTGATATTGGATTCTTCTATGTCACAACTGATTCCTTTATTAATTATTTTTGTATTCAATAGGGGAAAACAATTAATTATATTGAATGAACAAAAAATGATTCATTATTCTGGTTTCTTCAAGAAAATGGTGTGAAATATGTTTTTTATTATGAGATGTCATTTTCAATTTTCCTAGAAACTCCCAATCGTTCCCCTATTCATAGTTGTGTATAGAACTACTTTCCATAGGTCAGCGGTCATCTAGGATTTCAGGCCCTGCAAATCATGGGATGTTTCATTAGTCAAGAGGATGGTAGGTCCGTCTCATTTCACCATTTCAGGGGGCAGGGGACTTGTTTCCTATCATGGGTTTCTCATATATATTTATAGTATGTCTTTTAAATCCTTCATAGGACCTGATATGATATTGGTTTCACCCATGTCAGCAACTAGATTAGAAACATGTATCAGTATGGATAATCCTATGAATACCACAAGATCTTTATTTCTCTATTGTAACACCCCAATATTCTATGGTATGCTTCTCTTTGAATAATACAGTAGCAAGTGTTTTATGCAAATTTGAGTTCTAACACACCACAACCAATCAAACTAGCCATTATGAATAGTAATACCCACTTTTTGAAATTTGATAAATTTTATCTTTCAAAATGGACTTCATTTTTGGATTCGTAATATCAAAATTAGCTTAGGGTGAATTTTTTGTATTTTTCTGAAAACATTCAATTTTGGATGAATACTGAAAAACACTGAGTTATAGTTTAAACCCGAATTTTTATGTAAAATTTTATTTATTTTATTTAAATTTATTTTAGGTCAAAATAGATACATAATACCTATATAAGTTCAATGTAATTCATTGGAGTTAGTTTATAATAAATTTAGATATATAAAAATTTTATTGAACTTTTCACCGTCTTTTACCCATCTCCTATGAGAATTTTCAAATTCACATAAAACATAATTTTACCACTTCTGTGAGTTGAATTTTGAATATCTGAGAGACACGATTAATATCAAGGAGTAAAATGTGGTTCAATAAGATAAATATAATTTTTGGTGAGTAATAACTTTTTACTTTTATTTACCATGATTAAAAGTAAATTGGGTAATTAAGGGTAAAAGGGATACTATTATTACCCTAACACATGTCCTAATTCTATTGGATAGGTATAGTTCGTTCAAAAAAAACCTTAGGAATAAAATATTGACCTATTTTTTCCACTTGGATTAGATTAGGACATTTATTATTATTTACTTCAAAGAAAAGTTAAAAGAGTTAAAATCAATGTTTAATAACTAAAACATTATTAATATAGGGTTACGGATAATATAAATTAGATTATAAATATTCATTAGAAAGATAAAAATATTTACTACATTGTTTTATTTTATTTATAATTTTTAGACATTAAATAATTTAATTTATTTATTACACAATGATGATGTAGTAATTACCCAGTTAATGAAATATTTAAACAATTGATATTATAAATATCCAAATAAATGTAATTTGAGGATTTTTATTATATAAACTAATTTTTTAGGTTAATATGAAATATTAGTGTTGGCTAGATGAATATTTTTTGAAATAATAATGTTGTTATGAATTTATAAAAAACAAAATATCAAATAGTGTCAAAATTGACATAAAAGAGTTTTTGAAACAAATATAATATTGTTAATTGATATTCTATTCGTAAAAATCCATGGTTCAGAAAAAGGAATTATATAATGATAGGTGTATCATTAATTAACCACTTGGGGTTCTCTTGGAAGTATATAGTAAGTTTATTAACCATATAATATAAAAATACAGAGAGACATGGTAAATGTCAAACTATTTAACTAAGAGTTAAATCTAAAAGATAAAGTTAATATAGTGACACAAACCTGTCTAAAACCTATTGGTTAAGTGGTTATTGACCCATCCCAACCTTATCCTTTAAATAAAACATTTTTGAGACATTATAAACTAAAAATTATTTTATTATAAAATAATATTTCTATCTTTTCCCAACGTGCCCCTCACCCCTCTTATAAAATAGCACTCCCCGTTCTCTCAAATTTACACCATCAAAAAATTTGGATCTGCCAACCTCTACCCAAATACCCTCTCAACTATCCTACATTCTTCCTAGAGGCCTTCATTTATTCAGAAATCCATCCTAAGGATCCCTTTTGATCAAATCAAAAGGAAGAACCTGAAGGAGAGGTAAATATCTCACCACCTATTTCATGTTCTTTTCTTCTTCCATTTATTATTTCTTTGTTATTTCCATTATAAAATAATAAATCCAGTATCTTATATATATTTTGATGTTATTTTAAATATGGTACATCCATATTAATTATTCTACCCATCCTTTGAATGACATGTCACCATACGTGCGTACGTACGGATTACCGTCTCCACGTCGTGGTGTAGTTGTTATTCAATACATTTTTATTTGGATAGGTATAATAATGATGTTTAATTCATGTAAATAATAAATATAACATGATAATGATTCTTTATATATGATATTCCATCCAATTATATATTATTTTAATATGAAAAGAATGATATTGTCACTCGTGAGTACATACGGATTACCGTCTCCACGAACACGACGAGATTCATTCCCCATCGTATCCATTCAAAACTAATTTTCATTAGATGATTAAAAATAATGTTTAAAGACATGATATAATTCTAGATACTAATAAGATACATCCCATCCATAACAAATATGACTCACATAACAAAGAATATAAAGGGAAACGAATCTGTTAACACCCGAAACGACGATAATACTAAGATATTTTTAACAAAACAATGTTAAAAGATCATATATGATATCATATTAATGTATATGATTATTGTATAATTTAATAACAATTATTTAACCATTATACAGGAGGTTAATCTACCCTCAACAAAGTAAAAGTACAAGGTAAGGGTTAATTCAACAATCTCCTTATTATCAGAGATTGTTTTTACGTAAGTATCTACTGGGACCTGTTTATCATCAACATCAATGTTTCATAAATATGTATTTTAAAACATTCTTAATATTTTATAGAATATGGGTTAAATTCATTTATACCCTTTTTTGACTTTTTATAAGATTTTTATAAATGAATCTTTTTGCCTTTTTCCACACAATTTCCTTTTTAAACTTTTCGACAAAATTAAGGTAATATTGTATTTTTTAACTATTATGGTGGGTGCGGCTATTTTCTGCCATTATAAAATCTTCAAAGCTTCCCTTAAAAACTTATTAGAATATTTTCAAAGTAAATGTTTTATTTTATAACTATGTGACTATTAAATGATTTAAAAAAGATATATCTCTCTCAAATAGTTTTTATTTCATCTATATCAACATCCTTTGATAGATTTTAAGCTTATTTGAAGTTGATTTATTATGATACAAAACTTCCATATTGTATTGATGGTTTTGTGATATGTTTGACTGTGGATGTGTTATTTTTATACCATTCATGGCTTATACATAAACTATTGACATTTCATATGCTAGTTTTAATACAAATGTTTATGTTATGTTTAAACCAGTTAATATGAGGAATGAATTTGACTTAGTAAGTGACGGGTGGAGACCGCTATAGCTCCATGATGCATCGGTAGGTCTCATGAGACAAACTAGTGTCTTGAACATGGCCTTGAAAAAATCTTATTTTTATTCTTGGCACGAGGCCTTGAGTATGTGGTTGTGATAGTCTGGAATTATGCATTCCATCATTATGAAAGTGGTTTTTGATATTGCATTTGATTATTCAACTAGTATAATATCCATGTGAATATGTAAATGGAATAGTTTCATTTCACTTTTTCCATATTATTATGAAGTTCAAGTTTAAAAGGAATTTGTTTTAGTTATATGTTGCCTTAAATGTTTGTGCATATTTATGAAATCTTTAGATATATTGTTATATTTACTGAGCATCTGATCTCACCCCTTTATATGTTTTATTTTTTCCAGGATGTGAAAAAGTATTTTATAACTGACCTAAAGGGATATTCTGAGGGGATATGAGTGTGGAATATGGAGACTATGTTGTTGAAGTTTTTCAGTTTATCATGTAATTTAATACTTAAGAATGTATCTAGTGTTTCCAATGAAACTAAACTAATAGGACTTTCGAGACTTGATCTTCTGTGATCAGTCCAATGTTATATAATAATGCACCGACTCTGGGTAACTGGGATCAGGTTGTTACATTTTGTATCATAGGAAGCTTTGTAAAAACCTTGGAATCTAGATTTAGATAAACTCGGATTAGAGCACATAGACCTAAGATGGACTTTGAGGATTAGTATAGAAGAACTTCCTAGAATTTGGGTATTGTAGTGATTTTTTGAGTTTTCTGAGCAATCATCCATGTCTGGATATGATCAGGTAGAGGCAGATCTGGCACAGATGTACCTAGGGGTAAAACCTGAAAACACCGCTTTGAGCTAGACTCGAACGGGAACATATGCACGACAACAGGCCTTGATGCACTATTGGTTACGACGCTCCCAGGGGATATGCTTAGGATAATTCACATTTTATTTAAAAACCATTATAAAGGGTTTATGAGTATATACTTCCTCAAAGAAGACATTTTTTTATGATTATGGATTATATCCATAAACTTTTCAATTTATGTTAAGTGTTTTAGAAGTTTGGAATTATGTATTTTGATTCATAAACTAATCTAGCTTATGCCATTTTTTATAAATGATGCCTAGTTGAAGGAATGGAATCTGTATCAATGCACACACTCCATGTAGGGATTTCCCTCCTTCTCAAGATAATTATAGTGGAGCTGCTGATACAACTCGTATTGATCATCTTATCACCATACTAGGACAACTCACTCAGGTTATGAATAATAATCTTACCCATATGGAGCACCCTAATCAACAGCATGGAGGATCAATGTTAGATCTTCACATGAGGAAACAACCACAAACATTCAATGGTAGTACAAATCCATTATTAGCTGAGAAATTTATAAATTCCTTAGAGAAAATATTTCATGCCTTGGGGAGTAGTGAAAGGGAAAAAGTTATCATGGTAGTTTACCACCTCACTGGAGATTCTGATCAATGGTGGTCATTGATTCAATACACAAAGGAGGATGATTAAGTATCAAATATGGAATGGAGGAAGTTTAGAGATATTTTCTTAGAAAAATATTTTCCTTGTGACCATCGAGCAGATATGGAATGGAAATTTCTAAGTCTGAGGCAAAAGGAGGATGAGAATATCACAAAGTATGAGGCTAACTTTACAAGGTTAGTGATACATGCTGCAGACTATATACATAACCCAATAAGTATGATTGATCATTTCTTTGATGGGTTAAAATTGTTTCTCTGTCGAGCATTAGTCTCACAATACTTCTCGTCGTATGAAGATATTGTATCATGTGCTATCAAGATAGAAAAATAATTCTCTAAGTCTTATGACTTTAAAGAAAATAAATAGAAGAATATATCTACTGGTCACTCAGGAAATGGAAATAAGGGGAAGAAGGGAAAATTTGAATATCCATCCTATAGTAAATGTTGGAAGAAACACCACGGTACTTGTTTGAAGGGAATGGGTGTCTGTTACCAGTGTAGTGAAAAAGGCCACTAAGCTCGAGATTGCAACAATAAGAAAGATGCTACCGATGTTTAATGCTACAATTGTAGGGATATGGGATCTTATGAAAATGAATGTCATATGAGTTAGGGGAACTTACCTCAGAAAGGTCCAAGGGATCAAGGCCAAGCTTACGCTATCACTAATGGTGAGGTTGAAGCTCCAAAAGACACGGTGGTAGGTAATTTAATGGTTTCGTCAAGTTTAGCCAATGCTTTATTTGATTTTGGATCATCGCATTATTTAATATCTTCCCAGTTTGGTAAAAAATAAGATATTTCCAATTTGATTTTACAAGGGAGCTGTCAGTAAAAACATTTAATGGAAGTATCATTGCTACAACGTTCTGTGAATCAGTTCCCATTAGGGAATATAAATGTTCTTTATCTGCTAATCTCATTGTCATACCCATGATTGAATTTGATATAATCCTTAGTATGGATTGGCTTTCGAACCATGATACAAAGATTTATTATAAGGAGAAGGAGGTTACTATTTTTGATGACAATGATAAAGAACACCTTATCTTTAGAGAAGAATCATCACCACCAAATTCTTATCTAGATCCACCCCTAGTAGATCAACTAAATTCAATTATTGGGGAGGAAGGGAATGAAATGACTATGGGTGAGGAAAGGAATGTTCAAATAGAGGATGTACCTATTGTGAGAGAATATGATGATGTGTTTCTAGTAGATTTACCTGGACATCCTCTAGAATGAGAAATTTAATTTTCCATTGATTTAATTCCTGGTTCAAGACCTCTATCGAAGACCCATTATAGAATAGCCACTATGGAATTAGTGGAACTAAAGAATCAACTAGAGTAGTTGAGTAATAAGGGATTTATTCACCCTAGTGTTTCTCCATGGGGAGCCCCTGTTCTTTTTGTTAAGAAGAAAGATGGATATACGAGGTTGTGCATTGAATATAGGGAGATCAATGCTATAACAATACAGAACAAGTATCCCCTATATATAATTGATGATTTATTCGACCAACTTCAGGGAGCTCAATATTTTTCAAATATTTACATTCGATATGGATATCATCAGTTGTGTGTAAAGAAGGTAGACATTCCGAAAATAGCATTTCGAACTAGGTACAGGCATTATGATTTTACAGTAATGCCTTTTGGGTTGACTAATGCACCCTATGTTTCCATGGATTTAATTAATAGAGTTTTCAAGGAATATCATGATGACTTTGTAGTGGTATTTATTGATGATATCGTGGTATGCTCCAAAAGCTATAAGGATCATGAAAATTACTTTCTCATTATCTTGAAGACTCTGAGAAGACGTGAATTATATGGGACGTTGAGAAATTATGAATTCTGGCATCAGGAGATTTATTTTCTTGGCCATATTTTCCCTAAGGATGGAATCTATTTTGATCCTTCTAAAACAATAGTAATCCAAGAATGGATAGAACCAATGAGTATAACCAAGGTACGAAGTTTTATTGGTTTATCAGGTTATTATCAAAGTCTCATCCAGAATTTTGCCCAATTGGCTAACCCATTAACGAAGCTCACACATAAAGGGGTTAAATTTGTTTTGAAAAAATATTGTGAAGAATACTTTGAAGAATTGAAGATAAGATTAGTCAATGATTCTATTTTGACTCTACCATCAGTGAATGATGAGTTCATTATTTATGGTGATTCATCGAAGAAAGGACTTGGTTGTGTCCTTATACAGAATGATAGAGTTATTGCCTATGCATCATGACAGATGAAAATTCATGAGAAAAACTATCCTACTCATGATCTTGAGTTAGCAGTTGTAATATTTGCTTTGAAGATTTGGAGACACTATCTCTATGGTGAAAAATGTGATATTTATAATGATCACAAGAGTTTGATGTATATTTTCTCTTAGAAAGAACTCAACATGAGGAAAAGTTGATGGCTTGAACTACTCAAGGATTATGATTTCATTATACACTACATCCCGAGAAATGCGAATAAGTTGGAAGATGCTTTGAGAAGAAAGAATCATGGTGTTTTGAACAAGATGAGAGTTGAAAAGGATCCTATATACATGGATCTAGTAAAGATGGATATGGGAATAACCATGGAATGGGAAACATCAATACTTTTTCAAATGGATGCCAAACCATATTTACTAGAAAGGATAAAAAGTTCTTAGGCTGATGATGAAGAGTTTCAAAAGAAGATTAAAGCGGTGAATGATGGGAGATTGAGTGAGTTTGTGTATAAAGATGGAATTTGAAATTTGGTAAGTGACTTTGTTTTCCTGATATACATGATCTAAAAAGGGAATTGTTGGACGATGCTCATATTTCCAATTTCTTTATACACCCTAAGATCACCAAGATGTATAGAGATTAGAAGGAACATTTTTTGTTGGACAACATGAAGAGGGAGATTGTGGATTTTGTGTAAATATGTATGGTTTTCCAACAAGTGAAAGCTGGAAGGCAACTGCCTGGAGGAGTCATGCAACCTCTTCCCATACCTGAGTGGAAATGGTATAATATTACGATGGACTTTTTCATGGGACTACCAAAGACTCCTAGAAGGAATGATGCAATATGGGTCATTGTTGGTCATTTTACTAAGTCATCACATTTTCTTGCTATAAGGGAGGATTTACCACTTGAAAGCCTAGCAAGTCTATATATTAATGAAGTTTGTGAGACTTCATTGAGTACCCCTATAGATTTTTTCTAATCGTGATTCACATTTTACTTCAAGATTATGACAAAAGTCTTCAGAAATCCATGGATACTGAACATCGTTTGAGCACTGCTTACCACCCCGAAACTAATGGACAATCAGAACAAACTATTAAAACCTTAGAAGACATGTTGATATCCAGATCACATGACTTTTAGGGTATATGGGATCAATATTTACCTTTGGTAGAATTTTTCTATAACAATAGCTTCCATTCAAGTATTCAGATGGCACCATAAGAAGTGTTATATGAAAAGAGATGTCGCACACCAAGTTATTGGGATTTTATTGGTGAAATAAAACTCGAAGGCCCAGAACTGGTGGAGGAAACGATGGAAAAGGTGAAGGTAATCCAAACCCACATCAAAGTAGCTCAAAGTAGGCAGATGAGTTATGTAGATAACTGAAGTAAATATTTGAAAATATACTAATTGTCTTCCTGATACTTTGGGGCACCAATTTGACATAGTCGTCATATCTATGTATGGATACCTAATCAATTTTTATGCATTGGATGCCTTTGAAAAGAGAAAGCATCATGACCAAAATGCTTTGCATGACCAAAATTTCCATGTCTGGGGTCTTGATGATGATAAGATAACTTGTCTTATATGTCTTTTCTTGATGAATGCATACATGTATTAGGTAACTCATATGATGAGAGTATGCATTTCAAGGTCTTGTGACTGATCAATTAACTTTTATCAGATGCCTTCTCCTGATCAAGGTAGACATGTCAAGGGTGCTTCGCATTATCTGAGTTGGAATATAAGGGGTCTCATGCAAGATCAAAGGGATTGTTTTAGTTCACTTCACCTGATTTAGGAAGACATGTCCCAGGTGCTTCTCAGGATCAGAGTAGGCATGTCGAGGTCTCACGCATGATGAACTGACATTTCTTGGATACCTCTTCCTGATCAAGTAAGATATGTCTGGGGTGATTAACGTGATCAGAGTAGGCATGTGGGGTTATCATGAATTATCAATAGATTTTTCACTAATTCCTTATCTTTATCAATGCCGAAATGTGTGGAATCCTACCTATAATCAAAATAGGAGATATGTCTGATTTGTTAGGCGGTCTTGCGGTGCCATGTAGTTGAATTCCTCAACACATCATATATATTTCAATGACCATGAACATCTCTCACCACCTCTCTTTTTATCCAATTTGTTTCATTTTTATAGTGGTCAAGGATTATGTGAGTTTTTATGAGTAATGTTTATGATTTTTACTCAATTTTTTGTGATGTCTCACATGAACAATGTGGTTCATATGGAGAGTGTGTAAGGAGGTCATGAAAAATTCTATTTCTCATTAGGGAATCACAGGGTTTCCTGGAAATGCCTGAGGACTTTCATTCAGTGAGTAATGAATGTATGGGGTCTTGCTCAAGATCAATATAAAGACGACTATGTCTTGTTTCATGATCAACATAGATTGTCCTCTAGCTATCATATTTCAATATGGTTAATTTCATGATCCATCCAAAATGTCAAGGAATCATTATCGAGGTCATTATAGCTTGTCTAGATAATATATATTTATAATGTGAAAGTTTTATGAGGGTGTTTCATGATCAATATGTCTTTCCATATGTGTTGTCACGCTACCATTGTAATGTTTCAAACAGATCCAGATAAATTATCCCAACTTATCTGAGGATTGTATTGTGATTATCATATCATGTCTGAGGTTTCCAAAACACATTGCAAGACCATCAAGGGCCTCACAACTGAATGTACTTGAATCATTAATGTGGTGAGGACTCATTGGTATGAGTATTTTCTTGCATTTGTTCGAGTGCCGGAAGTGTATTTCCAAACGGATCTTGCCTTAAGCTACATAAAGACAGTTCGTTCCTACGCAGAGATGAAATCGTGTTTCAATGGTCTTCCCATGGATTATTGCATGCTCCAAGGCCACAAGTGAGTAATGGGAACCCTGTATAAAGGAACCTCATGATATTTGTTCACTCATTTAGTCACATGTCCTTAATAGATGTATCATGGTAGGATTATTAGTGATTTGCATAGTGATTCATATTAAAAATCAGAATGTGGATGGGTAATGTCATGAATTTCACAGTGAAGATTGCATATCCCATGGTTTTCATATCATAACATCTTTTCATTCATGAAAAGAGTGTCTTCATGGATCAACAATGTTATGGTGGACAAATCTAAGGATGCATGCAGATATCATGGGACAAAGAGGTTTTGCTGAATGATCATTGATTTGTTACAATATATCCTTCAACAAAAGGCTCCTATTTTATTTTCATGTCCTTCTAATGGTGCCTCATGATAGGCCCTATAGTCATGCACAATGTAATTTGAATTGAATCTTTCTTGTATGATACATGCTGAGGAGGAATACATAAATAGTGACTAATAGTCATGCGTGGGAGTTGTGTGTGAGCGTTGTAAGTACAAGGGTTTGTGGTGTCACATGAGGTATTGCATTCTTGTAAGAGAATGTAAATTTATTTGACTGCACAACTTTAGAAGGAGCATGTGAGAGGATTTTCAAGCACATGTGAGGGATGTATCATGGCCCCAAAATAAGGATGCATGGCTGGGGGATTTCTTCAAATTGTACCACTTGATGGCTCATGTCATTTCTCCATGCGACTAGCACAACCTCGAAGGGGACTTACTCTAAATTCTATGACTGTGAGGGGTTTTTTTATGTTTTAATATAATGGAATAGCCATACATTCACGATTGAATAAGGAAAGTGTGATCTAATATACGAGGGTTCGTCAAGGAACTAAACCTACAGAAAACCCTATTTCAGGGACTACCTATCTTGGTTATTGAAAACCAAGGGAGGCATCCCACGTGATCCCAAGTTTTTGAGAACTATCCCCTTCTGTTCATGGAATTAACATGTCTCTAAAAAAGGGACCTTCGGTGGGTTCTTCCATCATGACAAGGACTTGTGACTAATGTTTTCTATCTGAGATGACCATGGCTAAGGTTTCATGTATGTTATGCGATCCAGGGATGTATTTCCACTATAAGAACTAAGGGTGTCCAAAATCATTTTTGAATGCCCTAGTTTGGTGATTTTGGAATATAACATGCATCATAGGATTTGGAGAACGTCGCATATGAACCAAGCATCTGATGACATTCGATTTATCATGTGACCCCCTGATCATAAAAATATCATGCAACCAGCCATCATGATTACCTGAGGATATCTCCGGAAGGGTGTGATTGGATTCCCTTATTTTTTGGAGCTTCTCATCATCATCATCATGCTCTTGCTTTTATGAAAGGGAGCGGTTTCATAGAGGATTTTTGAGGTTGAGTACGGAACTCCATTCCATGAAAAGGGTTCCACATTTCCCTAGTTATGAATTTATATAGATGGTGTCACATGATCTTAGGAAATCCTATTTAAATCGGATTGATAAAATAATTGGAGTAGAAATTTGATCATGGTCACTAAAATGATCATATTTCCTTCATCTATCTCCCTTAGTCTGATCACATCATTAAGGAATGAACATGTGACCACCATGACTCTCTTCTCTTGTTATGCCACATCCTACATTTTCCTTTTCTGCATGATCAATGGATGATCACTCAATGACCCAGATTTTTTTTATGGTCTCTTATGGAAGACCACTAGAGGTCACATCATTAGATGTGATGATTTCTTGTGTTGGTCATCAGGGACATTCTCAATCATCGGTGAAGTATCGAAGTTATTGATGTGATAATGGGTGAATGTCTAGTTTTCCTCTGGATGTTGAACAAGTGTTTTGGGAGGTTGAAGATGAGTTTTTTGTAGTCCATGGGTCCAGATTCATTCAAACTTGTGTCCTAGGGGATTTAGACTCATACATTGGATCTGTGGAAGGTGTGATCATATGACATGAATCATTGAGCTGCTTGATTAGATGGCCTAGGTTTGATCCCCATGAAAATATTGCATCCTACGTAGAGATTTCGTTCGGCCTCCCATCCGGTATATAATCCATTTCAGGGATACCATTAGTTTGAGTAGGTAATGGGGTCAGCACCCATACCATGTGTATCACCACCATTATGTGGGCCTTTCCCCACCTATTCTTTCATTCCTATAGGCTTTCACACTATGATCCATATACACGGTCCAAACTTGTCACTCGTGGGAACTATGCTCCCCCACTGGTCCACTGGCTAGCCTTAGCTTACTTTCATTGGATGGCTGGACCTCAGGTCCAACTTCAACCATGGTTGAATCAGCCTGGATGGCTAGTGGATATCCATATTTATGGGTAAAGATGGTATCAAAACAAAGAATAAAATTCAATCTATAATTGAAAACTTACATAATGATCTTCCATAAATTGTAAATCCATGATATACTCAATTTCCAATTATTATTTCATACTCCTCAAGTATTCGATGGAAATGAAAGGAATTAAAAAACATTAGTGCCAAAAATTCCCACAATAGAAACCCCACACTTCTTCTTTATAGTTAATTTCATCCCTTTTACCACTGTTCTTTCTCCCCTACACTTCAACTATAAAATATCATGAAAATACTAAAAGCGTAGAACAAATGGATAAAAATGGATTGAAATGTGGGTCATTACTAACAAGTTAATTACTGCTTTTTATGGGCTAAAAAAGATTTTTTTTAATGGTGGTATTTGTAGGATATGGTATTTTAAAAATATTCCACAATATTTATAAATGTTTTTTTGAAAATTCATTTGTTTGATGAGTTTAAATGAACATTCTGGTCGATGGCATATCCCATGATAACCCAAGAAATTCTCTTAAGAATTTATAGGATGTAATCGGTATATAAATATCCTTGGGAATGTAAATTTTGATTTTGGACAATCACTAAAGGAATAATTAAAAATAAAAAAATAAATATTCATGAAACTTAGAAATTCAATGAATGAAAAATGTTAGGGAAATTTGTTTTAAATAAATCAACAAATTCAATTAAATAATGAGTCATTATTTTAATATCCATACTTCTGTTTAACAATACAATTCTTCTTTTTACTAATTTAATATAATATAAATTATAATATAAAACATTCCATCATATGATTCCTAGAAACTCATGACTTATATATTAGTTAAGTTAAGCATAATTTATGTGTGGGTGTTAAATTTTAACATTAAGACTCAAAACATTTTGTTTTTACATGAAATGTATAGTGTTTAAAAATAATCATAAAATTGTACTCCCTTTACCATGAATCATATAAATATTTTTTCCATTACTATTGGGGACACATTCTTCTGTCATGTACCTATAAAAAATAGAATTAAGTACAAGGATAATTTAATTTAAGCTGAAAGTGAATGGAAATAGTGGGATACATGCTGAACTTATTTCTATGAATTGAAATTAAAATTTAAATACATTTAATTAAAATGAATGGGATATGTCTTAGTATAATATATCATGTGGTCCCTAATTTTTTACTACCTCTAGAGGGATGTACCTGATATCATCAAAAGTCTGATGGTGGATGATTCTTCTTTAATTTAAGCCACCACATGCTATTTTTTCCAATTTGTTCTTCATAATTCTTCTCAAGTAAAGGTCCATGGATAGAGTATAATAGAACCTCATTGTAATTATGTAAAAATTTCATGGTTGGGGTATGATGAAGTTTGAATCATCCAACTTCTAGGTTTATACTTATAAAACATTCTCTTGACTTTTTATTGTTGGTTTCCCATAGTCATCAAAAATATAATTATATTTTATGACTACCTCAGGCTCATCCACTTGGATATCATTATGAGGCTCCTCAATTTTATTTTCATAAAAAATAGGAATCTCTATGTGTTCTTTAATAAGATCATTTGAAGTATATCCATCTTCCACTAATGCATGGAAATAATTGACCATATATGAAAACCTAGAGCAATATAGAGTGGTACTCAATTAAGATTTAATAAAATTAGAAAATGAAGAGTTCAATGAAATATATTATCCCTTAGTTTGTTCATCTTCAATATTTTCATTAGTTTTGAGTGTCTCTTAGAGTAGAATTGTAGTTTATGGAGGTTGGTAGTCAGTATCCTCTATATTTTCTTCAAATTCCATAATAAATATTGATTCCTCCTCTACCATTGAAGGAGTGACCTGAAATTTCCTCAAATATTCTACTTCATAAGGATCAAATATATCAATTTGTATTGTATACCCATTCTATAATTCATCCAGATCATTTTGACCTCCCATAGTTAGCTCTAATGGAACGTTTTCCCCCTCATGAATCCATTCTGGATCATCCTGGTCAGTTTGGATTTAGCTATTTAGATGTTCAGGCTGTAGATACTCCGAAAGATGGTCCAAATCATCTTTAATGTATTTAGTTAAATTGGGGAGTTTCCGTGACACTTCCTTCTTGGTCCTCAGTCTATGGTAATTCATTTTGAAATTATCAACTATATCTTTCAATTCATGAAATGAAATCATGGTTTCAGTTCAATTTATAATAATATTTATAGTTTAGTAACTTCACCGATCGATTATGGGAGATCCCCATATTCAATTTTATAATTTAATAGTTTATTCTCTTAAGACAGATTAATCCATGAATAGAAGAAATTGTCATTTGGAACCAATATGATTTTTTTGATTTTATTTTTAGTTTTTAAAAAGTAATAAATTCTATGTAAACTGTGAAAATCAAAAACTGAAATGAAATAATGACTACATCCCCAGCAACAATGCAAGTTTTGATGCATGCCGCTCATGGGGTGTTTCCAAAAAATTAGTTTTCCTAATGCATCATAAGGGCTAACCAGGGTCACATAATTTGAGAATATTCTTATATAGCTTAATTAATTTTTATAAATCACCTATGATATATCTGTCCTTGTTTTATGTATTTAATTAAAATAGTTACCATAATTTTGGGGTGTTTTTAAGACAAGTAATATAAAATTTTGAACTATCATTCAATGATAAATAGAATGAGTTAAGAAAGAATAGATTTGGTCTTGTGTTAAATTTAGGATTTAGTTATTATTTTACTTTACATGTTCGATATCAGATTGATAATCTAGACATGAAATTACATGTTCCAATTACTATTATTTATTTTTAATTTTTATAATTTAGAGAGCCTAAGAAATATGAATTCCACCACCTCTTATAATTGAGTTTGATGATACACCTTATAATACAGTTTTATACATTCATCCATTGATTAGTTGAACTCATTCATATCCAGAGTCGACCAATACATTGTATCAAAAGTTATTTAAATAAAATATTCAATATAGATTAAGTTTAACTTCATTGGGGGAAGTCCACATTGGATATATTTTCCACACCCATTCATACTACTCAAATCTACCTACATGTTGAAAAAAACAATAAATAAAATTCAAGAAAAACATGAACTCTCCCCAAGACGAACCATGGTGTGAGACTCTCATTATTGAGATTAAGAGGAAACAATTATGGATTTATAGAAGAGAAGAGTAAGGGAATAAAAATAAAATAAAATAATGAGAATAAAAATAAAATCAAAGAGAAGAATAAATAGTATGTAAATATAAATTAAAATTAGAATGTGGATTGGATAAATAATTTAAAAGCATAAAATAAAATAAAATTGGGATGTGAGAGAGAGGTACATTGTAAAATAAAATAGAAGTGAAGAAAAGAAGAAAATTATAAAAGAAAATATATAATAAAATTGAATGTTAAAATAATAATAATACTAATAATTAGTAATATTAATATAAATATAATAATTTAAAGGTGAAAAAAAAATATGATGAATTATATAGAAGATTAAGAATAATATTAAACAGAATTATGACGAGGAATCTTTAATGGAATCATGCATTCAATTTAATTTAATAACAGAAAATTAAATTTAAATTTTATTAAAACAAAATATAATAATAAACAAAATAAAAAATTAAAATAGGGACATGAAGCCACTTGGTATCCTCCTTTGTGGGTTCCTTCCTTGGGTATTTGAGAGATATCATTCGACATGGGTGAACACCTCCTTATATAGGACACAGATGTGCCATCCATCATTATTAAAAATGCTAATTTTCCCAAAATCCCATTATGATATCCCCTATATTCGGTCAATAAATATTTTCACATAGAAAACCACCTGAATAACTAATTTTGGGATCATATATTCATAAATTATTATCAAAATTATGATTTATATTGAAACCTAAAATTTAAAGCAACTAGACTTATATTGAAGAATTTCGGATACAATTAAAAAGTTAAACACAATATAGAAGAATGATTCATAAACCCTCCAACAATTTCAAAAATCCATTGGAAATATTATTTATATAGTCTATCCATGTTATTTTATGGATTAATGATTGATTAAATTATCATTCTAATCATATTTTAATATCTTTAATTGGAGTTGTTTAGCCCGAGTTATGACCAAATTGTTGAGGCGGGGACCACACTGTCACCAGAACCGTATCTGAAATTTCTTTATTTTTACAAAAATTTGATGTATGAATGAAATCATTGTCCATAAGAAGAAGTTTAATCCCAAAATTCATGTAATCAAATGAAATAATCACTAAAATCAAATCGAAATTTTAAAAGTTATGATCCAAATAACAAAGTTATTAGATCTCTATCAAAATTCCATAATTAATCTTTGTCAAAAAATTTCAATAAAACCACCATAAATCCAAAATTGATGCAAATAAAATCAAATTTATAAATTTTTTGGGAATAAATCATTAAAAACAATATGAAAAATGATGAAAATATTAGCTTTATCACTAATATTAGAAGGCCAGGGAGGTTGTTTTGTGATTATGATTATACTGATGGATGGGATTCCCTCTGTGTAATGGGTGATGATCCTAGAGATGAAAATAAAATATTAAGGTCATTATGGGGTTTCTTGGATATGATTTTATCTTGTAGACAAGGTTTTAGGCCTGGTGACTTGTTGAACATTGTATGGGCGTGTAATGAAATGGTGATGTTATGCTTTCAAGGGCCACCGTGAACCCAAAACGATGATGACATGTAATATTAATATGGGAGACACTGTCCACTGATATGTATTGTCACGTACAAGACATATTGTAAAAGAAATTAATTTAATTTCCATTTATTCTTTGTTTTGGGTGTTTCCCATGTTTTATGGAGGAATTAGTAAGTTTTCATTATTTGGGCCAAACCGTGAGCCCAATTCCAGATTTAAAAATAAATTTTGATTCCTTTATAACTCATTAATTTTTCCACATTTTTCATCCATTACAATTCCTACTTGTCATCACCTGACCTATGAACACCAAAAAATAATTTTAGACCATTTAAAAATCTATAATCATGGTGGATTTTAGTTTTTATTTAAGGTATTGGGCCTCCCTAAAAGCCCATTTCCTTATTAAAAATAATTTTTAATTATTTAATAACTCATTCTATTTTTAAGTGTTTTCAGTGATTTCAACTCTAACCCAAGCCCACTTACCTAAGAAACACCCCCCATTCTCTCCTCCCCCAATTTGGAGCTGAATAGAATCGCGAAATTGGGAGAAACTTCTATGGATTTCACAAATCTCTCATATTTGAAGAGGTAAATTAATCCTTTCATAACTCTTTCTATTTTCACTATTTTTCCCCCATTCCAGTTCATACATGATCTCATTATCATTTTTTGAAACTACCTTAAATTTCTATCAGTTTTAAAATTCAGATTCTGATGGATCATGGGTCATTTTCATCAAGATTGTTTTGGGTAAGTGTTTCTCTCTTCAATTCCTTCTTTCTCCCCATGGTTTCCTCCCAAATTCATAAATTTACAGAGTGTCTAGAAGTTAGGGTTCATACCTAAGGTCTTATTTTGGTTTTATATTGTGAAATCTTATAGTTTATGGTTCATTTTCACTTCCTTGTGGTGCGGCAGAGGTGCGGTTGAGGTTTTGCACCAAGATTCAAGGGTTATGACTCAAAAGGAAGGTAGTTCCACGTGTAAATTATTATTGATGAGTTAGATTGATTTATTAACTAATTTTTCATATTCCTAATATATTGGGTGTCGTGCAAAAACTTATTATGATTGATTTGGTTAATTGTTAAATTTTATAGTGGCTTTTTAACATGAAATTGTGTGTTTTCATGTGTAACTCATGGGGTATTATTTTGGTGTATTATATAACTTATGGAATTGGTTTAATAAATCTTGTTTGGCCTGAAAATTATGGTTTAGTAATTTATTAGTTTCATGTGGTCCTAAAAATAAGTTTTTTGAAAAGGTTTGTTGTGTAAAACATTGTTATAATTCTTGAGAGCATTTTATGAAAATGTGTGTTTTTATTTGTATCTTTTTTGGTATTATTCAAGGTTATTTCATATCACTTTAATGTGGTTTTATAAATATATATATGGATCCAATTATATATTATATAGGTATTTGTATGGTTTTGGTTTTAAATGGGTGTTTTGAAATGGGTTTTGTGAGCAAGACATAGTTACACCCCTTGAGTTTGTTTTATGAGAATTGTGAATGTTTTTCTTGGTTAAAAAAAGTGGGTATAAAGGTGTATATATACTGTTTGGGGGTTTTTTCACCTAATATAGGGTTTTTAATGGTATGGTGGTTATTTAAGATGTCAAATATTTTTTTAGAATGTTTTATAAAGTGCTGAATTTTTTTTAGAAAATGGAAAGAGGGCTGCAAAACATAGTTGTGGGCTATTTTGTGTGAGTGTGTGGTCAAAAATGAATTTTGTTGACGAAAGAGGTATTATATGATATTTGAGTGGGATTTTATGTGAGTTATAATTTCTTGTAATGGTTTATAAAAATTGTTTAAAGGATTCATGGAAGTGTTAAAGAAATGTGAAAAGTGTTGTGGGCTATTCTGGTGTGAGTCGGATTTCAAAATCAATTTGAATGAAAAGTGGACTTTTGTGACTTTTGTTGTATACATGTGGTATGTTTGCTGAATTTTGGATATTTATATGATATTTTCATGTGAAATTTATATTTCATGACTTGTTGAACTTGTTTTAGCACAAAGGGAAAACATACGTATCTAGGTGGTTCGACGTGTACTAGTATGCTTGTGAATCCGTGGGGTTTGGAGTCAGTTTCACTTAGAAAGATAGATGATAACAACTCAAAATAAACTATTATGATGATGATTGAGGACCACTATATTATGTTTATGTTCCCTGCTAGTGGATCTTGCATGATAATAGATATTGTGATGGTTACACTCACCGAGAAACAAGGTACCTGGGACCCACAATGAGCTAGTGTCTATGGGTTATTTTCCTATTGCTTGTGCTCATTGGTTACTTTGTTCTTACCGTCGGCATATGGTAATGTTTTCAGGAAAATTCAGTAGTGTTGAAATTATTTTTAAAACTGTTTATTCTTAATGATATCCCACTTGAAAATTGTTTTAAATTTTAAGTTTCATATTTTAGAAATTGTAACAATCATTTCATGTTTATGAAAACTTGCAAGACATTCGTCTTTGAATGTTTATCACTTGGAATCTCTTGGAGGTGGTATCCTATTGGGCATTGGCTCACACCCTACTTACACCCTTTGGTGTAAGTATACTCAGTTATTTTTTGTTGCAGGTTGGGTACAAATTTTTAGTTCCAGTGGTTCGGGATTCTAGCAGGTCCTTTGTGGAGAAGTCTTGTGGAGATGGCTTGAGGGCGGTGCCCCTTACCATGAGGGTTATAGGGTAGTTTTTTTTTTAGTTTTGAAACTATTTTATAGTCTTTTTGAGTTGTTTTAAAATAATTAATTTAGTTTTGAATTTTTTTAAATGATTGTTTGGTTTGAAAAATATAGATTCATTTTATTGGATTTTTTGTTGTTTTACGTTTATAAAATTTGGTAAATCATTCCCAATTATAGTTTTATGATACCTAGTCACTTGTTCCAGCCCATGGGGATTGGGAATTCCCTTCGGGACTTGTTGCGGGCTGGGTTTGGTGCGGGTTTCAATGGTGACAAGATTCGGTTCGTGACAAAATGGTATTAGAGGAGGTTAAGGTTAACACTTTGGGTCATGTTATTCACGGAAGAGTTGAGATAGTTTGGAGATAGGATTCTCTGGACATGGTATTCTAGTTATGGGTAGTGCTCCTAATCACCACACCTCATGATGGGATTCAGGATTCTAGGAGATTTCCGAATTTATCTAAGTCCATTGGTTATCTTGGTTTGATGATGATTAGGGGAAATGAAAAGAGAGTTGGGTTAATGGTCTCAGTGAGCGTGCAGGGCCTGGAAAGCCATGTGGATCCAGGTATATTCCCTAGAACACTCTCTGTGATAGTGTAGTGATTGGAATATGTACTCCAACCAAATGTCCAAGTCACCCACTAAAACTAGTTTCCTCTCGTATTTTTTTGTGCTTTAGTTTTGAAATCTTGGCACTTTGGTTTCAAAGTGACTTGGTTTTAAGAAGCGTAATGTTTTTTTGAAATGATTTTCAAATAAAAAGGGAATTTTTTGGTTTATGAAATGGTGGAACTGAATTTTCATAATTATTTGAAATTGTAAAATTGTATGCTTACACCTCTTTTGAATGATGGAACTATATTGAAGTTGGTTTTGAAAAGTGTTTCCAATAGAGTTTTCTAAACAATTAAAGGGTGTTTTTATGGGATTATATGTTTTGAAATTGATGTGTATATCTTAAAATTTATTTCTTTTATAAACGGTTGTGTCTTTATAAAACTTTTTGTAAGATGTGAGTTGGGATTTTGATCTCTTGGATAGCAGTTTTGAGAAAAAGGATGTGTTGGTTGACCGTTTTGGTTTTGAAATGTGAAAAGAATTTTTGTTTTAAACTTTGTTATTTTCATGAGAAACCAAATTCATGGGGTTATAATGGATGATGGATGGATGATGGCATGATTGGATGAGTGTCGGGGTGGATATAAGGAGGGTGCCCGGTGTGGCAGAAAAACATGCATGTGTAAGGCCCATGGGGTACCATTGGCGGTTTCTCTAACCTCAGAACCATTTGTTTTAAAAGAAATATTTTTAAATAAAAACATGATCTCTTGATGAATTGTTTGGTATTTTTTATATTATGTGTTTTTTGAAGATTTTGATGTTGTGGGATGCATTGAGTCTAAGAACCCCTCATGTTCGAACTGTGTTTTGGGTTTGTGTTTGGTCGATAAGCTGGGTGGAAGGATCGGTTAGTAGTCTCCTCTGAGATATGATTCGGGACACCTTTATGGTGGTTCCCTTCTTGTGTTTTGATCTGTTTTGTGGAACTTTTTAACCAATGTATCAGCTTGGTTGGGTCCTTGGGTTCTCTTGTTAGATAAGGTACACCCCCATTAAAGGGTTAATGCATAACTAAAGTGAAACTCGGATTGTATCTCCATTGGAAAATCCTCTAGTTGATCAATATAAGGAATATTTTTTTCTCAAGATCTGTAGATTGAGTCGACACCCATTCCTTTATTTGATTTTTAGATCCTCTTGTTTCGGGAGAGTGCTTGTGGAAGGTTGAAAGAGACCTTAGTTTCTTAAGATTCCTGATTCGCTGAAGGTGGAAGTGGTCTAGGGTTGTTATTGTGGATGAGTGTCTCGATGGTGTCTAAGAGGGCCTATGGATTCTTCAAAGTTTCATTGAATCATGAGTTGATGTGAAACCACCTATGTGGGAAATATGGTCACGATAGGATATTGTGGCCACTTTGTTGAATTGTGTGTTGTTTAGGGATGTTATATAAGGTCCCTCTCCATGGATTGTTTATATCAGTCACAGTCTTCATATTTGGTGATGCCTTATGATGTCATGTGCTCGATTGACCATAAAGATTAAAGTTGTGCAATCATCTGAGAGTCTCTGTTATGTTGGGAAAATGTCTCCCTCGAAAAAACTTAAAAATATTCCATTTTTGAGGATGGTGAGTATAGGTGTTCTTTACTTCAATTTTTTATCACCCGAAAAAACAAGGTTTGTTGTGTGTGCCTTTCTAAGCCCTTATTTCAATGAAATATCGGGTGAGGATAAAGTGAGTTTGGAATGTGTTATGTCTTGGAAAACTTATTAGGGGTTGTGGTGTAGTTTTTGTTTGAAATAAAAGAAGAATTCTTGTTCAAGGTGTTTCCAAAGCCTAACTGTGAGGATAAAGATGCTTCAATCATTTGAGCTCCAAACATATGTCTTAGAGAGAAGTTGGCTCGTAGTCAGGGGATATCTCAGGGTCATTTAAACCCTTGTACAAAGTCTTATCCTTAATTTGAAAGATGGAAATAGTTCAAACCACTAGTGTCTTCAAGGTTAAGAACATAGTTTGTGCATGATTAGTAGTGGTCATGTGCTAGGATTCCATATAGAAAGAATGATCCATATGGTTATTGCATGGTTTCCTATACCATGTAGACTAACCGTGCGACCGACACAAATTTTTAAATTTTGGGGTCTTTATGTGCCTTCCCATACTGGTTATTAATAAGGCATGCTCTTGTGGTGGGAATAACCACTATGAGTCTCATGTGTGTTATTTTGGAAATGTATAATGGGAGTTTACCCCCTTTTACTGGGAGTCCGTTTGGGCCTCCCCCAATTAGTGTCCTGATTCTATCTCGAGGAATTTTGAGTTCTCTCTTATAGTGGGGAACCCATTTGTGTCTCCCTATACTAGTAACATAGATCGGTCCTTAGTCATGGATTGGCAGTGGGTAGTCCTGTTTGGAAATATCTTAATACCTACACCTTCTGTGGATAAACGTTGGGAGTCTAGAATTCCCAATAGTCTGGTTAAAGCAAGGTAAGTGTAACATTGTTCACTGTTGTTGTTCGTTTGGGAAAATTTTTGGAATCATGTTTGGATAGTGTTTGAGGAGATTTATTTTGGGATAAAATATGAATATACCTTATTGTTTCATGAAATTGATATATGTTTAGATAATGAGATCATTCCTTCCTTAATTGATCACTGTAGGTTTTTTGGCCTTTGGTGGTGAAACCTGGCAAGGAAGTACCTCTTGGTTTCTCAGTAGGGTTTGGTTGTTGTTTTGGCCTTACTGTGGCTTTTCAGGGATGGAAATATTTCTTGGTGGGTATAATTATCAAATACATGACATATTGTAACGGAAAATTTCATTTAATTTCCATTCATGCTTTGTTTTGGGGGTTTCCCAAGCTTTTATGGAGTAATGGGTGAGTTTTCATGAATTGGGCCAAACCGTGAGCCCAATTCGAGATTTAAAATTAAATTTTAATTCCATTATAACTCATTCATTTTTAACATTTTTCATCTGTTACAATTCCTACTTACCATCCCCTTACCTTTGAACACTACAAAATTATTTTGGACCATATATAAATCTATAAGTATGGTGGATTTTAGTTTTTATTTAAGGGATTGGGCCTGCCCGGAATCCCATTTCATGAATTAAAAATAATTTTTTATTTTTTAATAACTCATTCTATTTTTAATTCTTTTCAGTGATTCCAACTCCCACCCGAGACCACATACCTAAGACACACCCCCATTCTCTCCTACCCCGATTTGGTGTTCAATAGAATCACAAGATTGGGCGAAACTTCTCCTGATTTCAAAAATTTCTATGATTTAAAGAGGTAAATTGATCCTTTCGTAACTCCAATTTTTTACTCTTTTTCCCCCATTCCAGTTCTTACATGATCGCATCATCCTTTTTTAAAACTCCCTTATATTTCTCACTGTTTTAAAATTCAGATTCTTATTGATTCTGGGTAGTTTTCATCATGATTTTTTTGGGTAAGTGTTTCTCACTTCAATTCCTTCCTTCTCCTTAGAGTTTCCTCCCACATTCATAAATTAATATAGTGTCCAGAAGTTAAGGTTTATACCTAGGCTTTGATTTGTGGTATTTTTGGTGAAATATTATGGTTTAGGGTTTGTTTTCACTACCTTTTGTTGTGGCGGAGGTGTGGTTGAGGTTTCGCACCAAGATTCAAGGGTTTTGAATCGAAAGTTAGGTGGTTCCATGTGTAAAAAAATATTGATGAGTTATCTTGATGTATTTACTAATTTTTAATATTCCTCATATATTGGGTGTGGTATTAAAACTTCTTATTATTGATTTGGTTAAGTGTTAAGTTTTATAATGGCTTTTTAACTTGAAATTTTATGTTTTCATGTGTAACTCATGGGTTATTATTTGGGTGTATTTTATAACGTATAGAATTGGTTTACTAAATATTTTTTGGCTGTAAAATTAGGGTTTAGTAATGTTTTGGTTTCATGTTGTTCTAAAAAGAAGGTTTTTGAAAAGGATTGATGTTTAAAACATTGTTATACTTCTTAAGAGCATTTTATGAAAATGTGTGTTTTCATTTGTATCTTTTGTGGTATTATTCAAGATTATTTTATAACACTTTAATGTGGTTTTATAAATGTGTATCGGGCTTCCAATTCTGTTTTGGATAGGAATTTGTTTGTTTTTTGCCTTAAATGGGGGTTTTGAAATGGGTTTTGTGTGGAAGACATAGTTACACCCCATGAGTTTGTTTTATGAAAATTGTGAATGTTTTGTTTGGATAAATAAAGTGGGTAAAAGGGTTTATATGGACTTTTTGGGAGTTTCTTCAACTAATATGGGTTTTTTAAAGTTAAGGTGGTTTTTTAAGATGAAAAATATTTTTTTAGAATGTTTTATGAAGTGTTGAAATTTTTTAGAAAAGGGAAATAGAGTTGAAAAACATTATCATGGGCTGTTTTGTGTGAGTGTTTTGTGAAAAATGTATTTTTTTTATGAAATATGTATTATATGATATTTGAGTTGGCTTTTATGTGAGTTATAATATCTTTTAATGGTTTATAAACATTGTTTAAAGGATTTGTGGAAGTGTTAAAGAAATGTGAAAAGTTTGGTGGGATATTTTGGTGTGAGTCGGATTTCAAAATCAATTTGAATGAAAAGTGGAATTTTGTGACTTCTATGCTATACATGTGGGTTTTTTGGTGAATTTGGGATTTGGAAATGATATTTTCATCAGAAAAGTATATTTCATGACTTGTTGAACATGTTTGATAACAAAGGTAAAACTCTAGTATCTAGGTTGGTGGACGTGGACTAGTATGCTAGTGAATCTGTGGGGTTTGGACTCAGTTTCACATAGCAAGATTGACACTAAAAACTCTAACTAAACTATGATTATGATGATTTGGGACCACTTGGTTATGGTTATGTTCCCTACTAGTGGATCGTTCATCAGAACATATATTGGGATGGTTACTCTCTCCGAGATACGAGGTACCTGGGACTCACAATGAGCTAGTGCCTAGGGGTTATTTTCCTATTGCTAGTGCTCATTAGTTACTTTCTGCATACCATCAGAATACTCTATGGTTGGATAGAAAATTCAGTAGAGTTGAATTTTTTTTAAAGTGTCGATTCTTAATGATATCCCACTTGAAATTTTTTTCAAATTTTATGTTTCATCTTTTAGAAATTGTAACTAATATTTCCTGTTAATGAAAATTGCATGATTTTCATCGTTGAATGTTTATCACATGGAATATCTTAGTGGTGGTATCCTACTGGCCATTGGATCACACCCTACATACATACTTGGGTGTAATTAGACCTGGTTATTTTTGTTGTCGCAGGTCTGGTACAATTTTTTAGTTCCAGTGGTTTGGGTTTCTAGCAGGTCCTTAGTGATGAAGTCTTGAGGAGATCGATTGAGGGAGGTGCCCCTTGCCATGAGGGTTTTGGGGATATTTCCTTTTGGTTTTGTAAATTTTGTATATTCTTGATGATTTGTTTTGAAATATGTAATTCAGTTCTGAATTTTTGTAAAAGATTGTTTGGTTTGAAAAATCTTGATTCATTTTATTGGATTCTTTTGTTGTTTTATATTTATAAAATCATGTAAATCGTTCCCAATTCTCATTTTATGATACCTGAGCCCTTATTCCATCCTATGGGGATCAGGAACACCCTTAGGGACTCTTTTCAGGCTGGTTTAAGAGCTGGTTTTGAAGGCGAGCTGATTCAGTTCGTGACATGTATTGATATATAGGAGGGTAACTGGATTTTGTCTTTAGAACTAAACATGTTGTATTATTTTATGAGACTGGTATTCCTAATTGGGAGACCCTAGGTTTTTTTATGTGTGTTTATTTCCTAGGATTTTCTCCTTTGAATTTATGATTGGGGATAAGGACCTCCCATTATTCTTAAGGGAATTGTTTGGATATCATAGTACATGTTCCGAGGAATTAACTATTGGGAATTGTTATCTAAGTAAGAATACATTGGTTTCACGCCATGGATTGAGTTCAAATGTTATATGTGTTGGAATGAAATGTACATGGTCCTCAGATTTATATCCTAATTTATTTCAATTGTAATTCCCCATAAAACTCCATAGATTCAACTAATGTATATTTGAGTTGGAATTCCATAGGAACAGTCCTTGGATTTGACTCAGAATTAGTTTTTATTAACACATAATTGGTCCTAAAAATCATCCATGGGCCTGATATTTGGTTGTCGTAGTTGCATAACATTATTAATGAGACTGGTACTGACTGAATTAGGTCATTTCTATTGGGGATTCATTTGAAAACTTAATGGTAAAAATGAATTTTTTTATGATTCTAATATTTTATTATTTATCGGGATGAGCATATAA
The DNA here is from genome assembly GCA_963277665.1 of Viscum album. Classification (NCBI taxonomy): domain Eukaryota; kingdom Viridiplantae; phylum Streptophyta; class Magnoliopsida; order Santalales; family Viscaceae; genus Viscum; species Viscum album. The sequence goes on along the minus strand of OY728151.1, from coordinate 279,991,574 downwards.
AATGTCTACATTTTTTAAAAATATTATGTATGGGAACACATTAGTGGTTCCCTACTAAGTTAGAATAATAAAAATCTTAGTTTACCATGACACTTGGGTATGGGATAAAACATTGTTAATCATATGTTTATGATGTAATGAGGCTTAAATTATTGGGATTGAGAATGATATCTCATATGGAATTGGATATTGGGATGAGGTGAGGATCCGTGATAGTGGTATAAACTCCTGTATCTTTACAATTTCATATGTTATATATGTTTGATTAATCTATTGGGTGATAAATTGTTTTGTATTAACATGAATGTGAGTAATTTTTGCAAAATTATTTGAAATAAATTATTACAATCAATGATACTTTATTATTTATTCAATGTAATAGGATTTTATCATTTATGGGTGATTTTTTATTTATCATTTACGAAGGGATATTCTATCAGTTTTTATACCCTTTATTGCTGCTAGTAAATTGAATCATCTGGCATACATGGAAGCATGTTTGTGGTTTTAGTATCATATTTCATTTTTTGGAGACATATCTGTTTTAGTGGAAGGGGTTATAATGATACAAGGGATATAATATTGATTTCCTAAGGTATATACATTTTTTATGTTCTTGAAAATGATATTTTAAAGAAATAAATTGATTTCATAAGGTAAAAACTATTGACTATGATTTAAATTAATTTTTTTGATCTATTAAAGGATAATTTTTTGTTATAATGGAAATATTTTCATGATTTTATTTATACAGTAATTTATTTCAATTTTCCTTATGGAATTATAAAAAATTATTTATAAAAAATATAGTTAAAAAATTAGATTAATTTGACATAATGTTATTATTTCAGATCATTTTGGATTTAAACAAAAATGATAAATTCTTTATGGATATACGTGTTTTAGAAAAATGGATTAACAGTTTATAATAATTTTATTATCCCATATGGATATTTGTTTTACACATCCCTCATTTTGAAAACATAGTCAAAATGGCCCATGAAGGTAAATAAACAATAGTAAGGTCAATGTAGACATATATTTAATGAAGAAACGTCTTATTAATGAAAATTGGGTATATAAATTTGAACCTATTTTGTGAGAATAATTAGAATACATTGATGTTTTTACATTGTTATGTAATAGTATTAATAACTTTATAAATAAATAAACCTAAAAATATCTAAATTATAATAATTTGTAACCCATTTTAAAAATAACATAATTATGGATAGATTAGATTATGGGTTGCCATTGTTGTTATGATTATTGTTTTGGTAGAGTAATTTTTTGTGACTGATACAGGTGCATGGATCTAGGTACTTATATAATTATCCATTAAAGTAATTTCCCAATAAAATATCATTTCCTGGACAGCTAATTAATTCAATATTTTCGTTTGAAACCGCATTTCCAATCATTAATTTCAAAAAATGTATTTTTAATGTTATAACCATTTAAATATATAAAATCTATCAGATCATCATATCATGAAACCCATGGAATTCATATATATCACTAATTGTACACATTTAACTTGGGGGCCATCATAAAACCCAGTAAACTTTAAAATGTGATCAATTTTTTTAATCTTTGAATATTACAGTTTATAAGGTCCCAGTACTCTACAAATCAATGATGTTAATATTAATAAAAACATTTAAGTATAATATTACCAATAATAAATAACATACATTTTAAGTGAATGAAAATATCTAGATGTGTAATGGAAAACCACTTTATACTTTGTTTGATTTATTAATAAAATATTGTACAATTTAAATCTAATGCCAGAAAACACATATAACATCAAATCACCATAACAAAATAAATTTTGAAATTCATATAACATTATATAGTCCTAGTAAATAATTAATCAATCATGAATAGGTTTAATGAAATTGATACGAAATTTAATGAAGTGAAAAATTACATAGTGGACACTAGGTCAACCTAATTGATAATTTTACTATTTATTAATCCCTAAGAAAAAAATTTTAAAAAAAATTAGTAAACTATTATTAAATATTCATTGGGTAACTTTTCAATATCAAAGTATTGAGAAAAAATATGTTCTCATCGACCAAAATATACTTTTATTTTACAAAAACATATGATCCATTTGAATAAAGAGATTTTAACATATTCTAACAATATTTAAAATGTTTTTCATAGATAGATAATACTAAAATTATAGAATTATCGGGTTGAAGGTAAAAATAATATGAAGGGATTTATCCAATAATAAATTGATGAACCAAATATAACCACTACACTATTTTATTAAGGGAACATAGTAATGAAGAAAAAGGAGAAGAAATGGGAGAGAAAGGAACACAAAAAAGATCCAGATAATGCCCATTTTCAAATAAATAATGGTATGTAGTAAAGGTGAAATGATCATCATATCCTTTCTAAAAAACAAATCAAATGAAACTAAATTTGAGATGGATCATATTATATTATTTATGTTTTATGTTGATATGTAGTATACCTCTCTAATTTTCTAATGAGTGGGATAATTTCCCCAATCCAATCTACCAATATCTTGATTGAATGTCACTATAAAAATACAACACAGAATACTCTTTCCCCATGTTGAAGTTGGCATGTGACATGTCTTGATGGTTTTTTCTGACCCCTATTGGCTATTAACTAAATCATGGAATCAAACATGGGATCTATTTTTTTAATAAACATAATAAAATATCCAATAGAAACCGATTGATAATATACCATGAATCATCAATTAATTTGACTTCCATGAAAACCCAATATGTCTGTTCAAAATATGAAATAATAAAAATATGGAATATCCAAAGATAAAAATCCAAACCACATCCTAAATATAAAATGGAATATAAAAATACAGAATATTAAATCCTATTATATAAGAGAGTCAAATATATCTAACATATATATGGTATAAAAAATAAAAAAAATAAAAATAAAAATCCAATAATGTTTTCCTGACTCAAAGTCACCCTCTAACTCCACTATCAAAACCAACTTCATGAGAGACCTAAACACAAGGGTCCACAAGAATAATCAACTCAAAATTTTAACAAAAACTAACCAAATAAATTCATTCAATAGAATCCAAAAATGATAAGTATAGTGTGAGACAAAAACCAAGTATGATTCCACTCATAAAAGTAAATATTTTATTCCCATCATATAACAATCCATTGTTACTAGTTTAACATATTTTTCCTGAAAAAAATTCTTTTATATATTTTTTTCAAATCTAAATCTAAATTGATGAATTACAGTAACCCCTTTAAATGTTAAACCAAAATATTAATGGAAATATATTATTATTATAGATTATATAAACATAATTATTTTATTGAATGTGTTTAAATAATTTTAAAACCATCATATATTTAGAATTTATTTCATAAATTTTTATTTGAAATTTTTCTTTCAAAAATTTATTACCATTTTTATAAATTAATATATATCAAATGAATCTATAAAAAAATGAGTATATATTGAATCAATAATAAAAGATCCATATTTATATAATATGGGAATAACAATTAATATCATAAACTCAAGTAAATTATGTGAACCATATATAAAAAATAATTACATTAACATAATAAATTTAATGTAAACTAAACATCATTGTAAAGTCCATGTGGTAACAAAATTCAACGAACTCTAATATCATAATACCCAAATAGTGATCAAACCAATTAATCCAACCATATACATATATATATTAATATCCTGTCCAATTTAGGATTTTAGGTATAATAATGTCATGTCCTAATAGAAATTCACATCACAACATCATTTAGTTTTTTTGGAGTAATGAAATGATAAAGCGGAAGTAGCTCAACATAGTAGTACTAATCCTTGTTTTCCCTACCATAGAATATTAGGTTCTCATGATTAGTAAAATGGATATGAGTAGTGAAAATTAAGAAATAAATTTCACTAAATTTCAATTATATATGAATGATTAAATTATCTCATCTAAAAATAAAATTCATAGAAACATCCCCTTTATATGACATTATTCTATACACTATATTGATAAAACAAATTTTCACATTACCATATATAGTAAATTATAATTTAATTAAATGGTATCTATCCAAAAACCATTTTATTATATTTAATGAAGTAATTTTATTTCTATTTTTCACCTCAATTCATGAAACAATTTCCTGTATTTTACCATTTTGTCATTACAGCAAAAAATAACATTTTACAACTAAATATATCATATCACATGGTAGATAAATATTTAAAAATTTTATTTAAATAAATTCTAGGATGAAAATATTTAACAAACATACTTTGTACCAAAAACATTATTTTTTGATATCAATAAACATAACAAATTATAGTAACAATGTAATAATCATATCATAAAATAAAAGAGAACCAAATCTATATAACCATAAATATTAAAAACATGATCTATTTTATTAGTAAACCAACTATAGTATTTGATATTTACCTTTTTAGAACATTACAAGATCCAAATGTATCTCAATGACTCCATATAAATTTTATTTACATGAATACACTACTATAGAATTTATAAAAATAGTAAGTGTTCATTATAGAAGTGTTCTACAAGTATACCGTTGATAAAAAATTTATGTTCAAGATTGGGAAACACAATATTTTGGTAAATAACTAGGTAGACATTTAAAACTAGAACAATTCAATAAATATAAACATAATAATGAGTTTTAGGAAACAGAAGAACCGAGGCATGTAAAATAAGTAAATTTCCATAGAAAAACTAAACTTAAACCAAAAGAATACACATTTCTTAAAAAATAAATGATAGATTAGGTTTTAAGATGTTTTTTAGAACCTCCAGAAACAAAAATTCATATGATTAAACAAAACCCATGACAAAATATTTATCTATAATGACTTATTTTTATGAAATTTTGATGAAACAAGAGAATATAATAACAAAGAGAAGTTAAACAAGATATAAACTTGAATAATGTACTTGGAATTAAAGGAGAGTAAATATAATTTATGTGGAATAAGGGGGTTGTTTTCATGGGATATACTAATCAAACTCGCGTGAAATAATAGGAAAGAAACTCTTTGCAGTACTTACAAGAATGAGGGGTAATATATAATTTGAAAATTTTAAACACATTGGTAGTTTGGAGGGTTTTCATGATTGGATTCATAAACCATACACCCACATAAATCTAGCACCAAACACACATTATACACACTATGTATCGTAAATTAATATTTTTACATAACTATGAACCAAACATTCATAAGAGACACCTAAATAATGGTTCGTCATATGGTACCTCTTAGGATCCACTTGTATAATACAACCGTGAAATGACCATGTGTGGTTCCCAAAAAGAGTTGGGGAGAGTTACACTACATGACCACATATTCTTCTAAACTATTTTCGTAGAATAAAAAATTATAAAAACAATTAATTATTTTGATAAATTTTTCTCCAAACTCAAAATAATCATATAACATCAACATTCATTAATATAAATAAAACCACTTGAAATTTATGTGGATAATTTCTCTATAGTATATCACATTATGCCCGCAAAAGGAAAAAATATATAACATTAAAGAGTCTCTAGTGAATCCAACAAGGTAAATATCATTAGATATGAATTTGAACCATCTAGTATCGAGGGAAACATCGATAAATTTTTTTAACTAAATATATAACGATACCCCAAAATCTGAAGCCATACTAGAGTGGATATGTGTGAACTAAAATCCAAATTTAGAAACCAAGTGTTGAGATATGTGATAGGTATCCCCACTATATAATATTCTTAATAACATGTTTTGATAAGAATAAATCATATCACGTGGAATATAAATATCAGGAATGGTATAATACCAATTATAACAACACCAAATTGGTAATATATCCATAATCGGGTGAAAAAAAATGAATCCCTCTAAATAAAATGAAAACCTAATCAACCAAATAATAAACTTGAAATAATTTAATAAAAAATGTTTTAAAAAAGATGTAAAAAATTAATATAAGAGAAAAATGGAATCATTGAATAGTGTCTATCAAATTTGTACCCAGACTATCCAATTACACCGTAATTAATCTAACTCCCAAATATGACTCGTCTGAATATAAATATGATAGATCATTAGGATTTATTGGTAATAAGTATTAAAATTACTCTTATATAAAAAATTAGAACATATAAAAGATCAATTTTTCATAGAAGTATGAAAACAGGATTAGAATATTCTACCAAATAATCTTGAATAACTAGATTCGTTCATCTTACATCCACTCCCCATAATATTATATAATTATACCAAAAATATTAATTAAATGTATCCTCATCATTGGATTACATACATAGGTAAAGTAAATAATTATTGAAATTTTACTATTATTCTATCTAAATCTTGGTTATATAATAAAATTTAATTAAGGTTCATATAAAGTTCCAAAAACAGTAATGAATGAAATATAAATAACCTTATGTATGGATCGACCATAGAAAGGTGAGTTTTTTACTAATCCACCTATTTTTTTAAAACATTAATATCTAGAAAAAACAATATAAATAAAGAGATAAAAATTATTAAGTTGCTAGGATATGAACTTATCACAACCCATCAATTTTGTTGGAATACACACATTATATAATAGATATCGATGGGCCAAAATATGGAGGTCTAATCATAAAAAAATAGTATGAATACTCTTAAACAAAAGAACACTAATCAGACAATGATAGAATTGAAATTTCATGAAAATGCATTTTTTAATTATAAATATTAGTATCACAATCATAATGAATATTTAAAATATCATTCTAAAATTTCAAAAATGTCTCTTCTAAATAATTTAAAATTTTCAAGATACAAAATTTAAATTATACTATTAAATAAGAAACATTATGTTCATCTAAAATAATTATAAAAAATTATTTTAAAAATTTATTTCATAACATGTATTAGATTAAAAAATCATTCCTAATATAATTCATTAAAGAAATAAAATAAAATAACATCCAAAATTCTTAAAGAAATACTTAATTAATCCTAAATTGTAACAAAAAATAATCATGAAAAATAAAGAATTGAAAATGTACCATAAAAAATTAAAATGTTTTATTGGATATTGTTGATAAAGAAATATGGTTGGTATGATCATGTTCCAAACATGGAAATACTATTAGGAACTTCTCAAAAACATTCTTGTGGGTTCGATATGGTTTTCATGACTATTAGAGGTAACAATACCCCTCTATTTTTTCATCCATTTTCACCCAGAATCATTAAAAATAATTTAATTAACCATATAGTAAAAATAAATTTCCAAAAACCCACAATCATTAAGAAAAAATATAGGATTAAATGAAAACTAAATATTCAATTCATAATTCATCTTGACAATCCATTTTATCCCTTGTATTAGAATTAGAATGATCTTGAAAGAATATCCCAATATGTACCTCTCAAGTTCGAATATTCTTATCTCTTATCTACGATGAATTAAGAAATTAAAATAGGTGATTTGTTAAATTTTTTTCATGACCCCCCAATTAACCCTTCCATAACACCAATGTTAGTGACATTACATAAAGGGTGTCATAATTCCCCTTGAGATGACAACTAGTGTATCAGAAACAATTAATCACACTTGGGAATGATTTATTCAAAAAAATTATTAAACATATAGTTTTATTTATTTATTTAATTCAAATTTTATTTTTTATATGTTTTACCTCTATTCATACCAAATAAAAGATTTCAAAATAAGCAACATACTGATCATGGTAAATCTAAAGATAAACCTCCAAATTACATCAGAAATATAAAATGCAATTCAATTGTACATAATGGAAATAAAATGACACAATATTGGATGAGATATATGACATATACATGGTTTAAAAAATAAATAAATTCTAAATTCCAAGAAAATGAAATCTATGTTACCCATAGTCACTCTTTAACACTACTATAACAACCTGATCTATGAGAAACCAAAAAAAATAAGATTATACAATAAGATACTCCTTAAAATTTAAAATGAACCTATAAAATCCACTTGGTTTACATACACAGAGTGGTATGTCTAGGTTATGTGAAAAAAACACAAGTTGGATACCACAAATAAATTTTTATATAAAATTATATTCACTTTCTATTAAATTAATTCAATTTTTAAATATGTCCCATGAGAACCATCACTTTTTAGCTTGTTAAGAAAAATAAATCAACATGAATGAACTCAATGATTTTCCATTAAAATACAAACAACATTATTTATGTAAATCCATTTTTTTATATTTAATTGCAACCCTCTCTAGTAAATGTTAACGATACATTTAAAAATTTGATATTTAAAAAAAATTGAAGATCATTATTTTCAAATATTATTTTAATTACATTAATAAGACATGTTAAAATCAATAAAAAATAAAAAATAAATATTCTAAAAAGTAATATATAAGAATCCCATATATAATAAATTCATACCATAATATAATAAAATAACCAAAAATATTACCCAATAAGTTAAAATGAAGAGAAATGAATGGAAATAGTAATATAGTCAACTTAATAAATTGAATGATAAATCAAACATCAAGGGAGTAGCTTTAGGAAAATTATTTTTATGTATCCCTAATATCCTCATACTCCCTTAATGAGAAAACAAATTATATACATCATTATCTTATCATATATATTCTATCATGGGTTTATAGTGAGAACTATGTTAATTAATATTCCTAATTCATTCAATAATTTCATTTCGTTACTCTTTCATACTCCAAAGTCATGGAGGTTGTAGATAAACATGGATTTAATTATCCTATTAATACATACATAATAACATATGGTTCTAATAATTATTCAAATTGAGTAGGGTTGTGTCAATCATGAAATAAATTTCACAAAAACATTAATGACATATGAAAACATACGTCATATCACTTCCAAACACCATTCAAATAATGATTTTTTTTCCAAAACATAAGATAATCTATATAGGAAAAATATTTTCAACATTATCCTAAATTCCAAAATATTATACATTGTAAGGGGATAAAAAATCGGTTATAATAAAATTACCATTATAACATTGTTACCTCTTTAAGAACTCAAATCATGAAATCCATATAAAAGTTTCATGAAACAATACTTCTTGCTAAAAAACACATTTTAAAACAAATATTGGTCAAAAAAATTGTAAAAAATATTTCATAAGGAAATAGTAATCAATTCCATGATATACATATTTATCACAGATAAAATTAAAGAGAATTGTCATTTCATGATATCAATACATATAATATAATCCAATAAACACGTAAGAATAAAAAACAATAATAGGGAACCAAATCATAAAATCTATTAATATTCATTAAAGATATATTTTTGAATTTGGAAACAAACTAGAACAAAAAACTTGATTTACTACCTTTATAATACATTACATGATCATCTGGTATTATTATAATACCATTAAATAATTTGTAACATGAAATGTATTATATGAAATTTATGCAAACTCCAATAGTGAAAAAAAAAGAGTTCAATTGTCCGGACTCATCCCCCGAGGCCTGTGCCCTAACTACCCCAAGGCCTAATTTCATAGGCCAGGGGTTCGCGACTAGCACTGGAAAGTCATATCCCTAAAATTTAAGGCATTTCCTTTAAACCTGTACAAACACACAGCTCACGAACACAATAAGATGAAACCATGAATTAAAACTATAGTAGTAAACATGTGTACATAATGTAGAGGGGGTCAGAATAAAAACCCAACTAAAAATTTAGAACAACAACTGAAAATAGAAAATATATCAACCAATATTTCACCAAGGATCCTACCTTTAGGGTAGGTACAACCTCTCTCAACTACTCTTCATGTCGTCCAGTCACCTCTATGTATTTCCTGGTCCTGGATCCTACAGTCTAAGCCGCGCCACTCGTCGTCTGCACAAGACACAAATAAGGTGTGGGTGAAGCCTGTGAGGGGTTGAGTATAACAATACCCAGTTGGGACCCCGAAACCCCCAAAGGTTTCTTAGAATTTTACATCATGAATCCACAAGAATGATCTCAATAACAAAGCCCAAAGAAAAAGTCATAGATCAAACAAGGAATAACAAAAGTAAAGTAATACAAATGATTAGTCATAAGTATATATCATCTTACTCTGTCAAGAGGCACTATTGCTGACCCACACATGATCGATAGGTGTTGATTCACACAGAATCCCTAGGTGATGATTCACATAGAATCACTGGGTTCTGATTCACACAGATTGTTGGGTGATGATTCCCATAGAATCATTGGGTGATGATTCACATAGAATCATTGGGTGTTGATTCACACACAATCATTGGGTGCTAATTCACACAAAATCGATGGGTACTGAATCACACAGAATCATTGGGAAATGTTTCATATAGAATTTCTAGATTTTGATACAGACAGAATCGTAGGGTGTTCATTCTCATATAATATCTAGGTGCGTATTTACAAAGAATCGCTCTTCATTCTTCATGTCTCAGTAAGTCACATGACTTATGCTCATAGTACACTTGTCTCTAGGAGAAACCGCTCCTCATTCCATCAGTCGTATTTCAATTTTCACGAAGTCCCAAAAATAAGTATCTCAATGAACTGCCACATCATAACAGATTCAACGCAACAGATAGCACCTTAACCGGCCTCCCGATCTATAAGTTATTTGCATTTTAGAACCGAGGTCCCAGTTAGATTCGGGGTTGATCTAACTCAGATATATGCCAAAATTATCTAAAACTATAGTGAAGTATCTAAAAATTAATTTCTCACTCCAAGGATACCAACATCACATATGGTTCATAAAACGAACGTCTTTTTTGCATGATATGGCCTTTTCAGTGTATTTCAGCTCGGGAGGGGTTCGGGTCCTGCCTGACCAAATCGAAACGACTAGGCCCGACCCATCCCAGACCGACCCAACATCGTTCAGGTCGACTCAACCTAGTCTAGGTCTGACCCAACACGGCCTGACTTGGTTAGGCTGGGTCGTGGTGTGTTCAGCCCACTAGGCCATGGACCGGTCCATGCTGCCCTAGCATGGCAGGGCCATGGTGGGTTCGGCCCACCAGGCGACGTAACTCACGAGCTGGGTGGCCGCCAGCTCTGTGAACGGCTCAAGAACAGATCTTTGACTATTCAATTATTGGTTTCATATCATCTGCTGCACTCATGGTCCTCGGGTCCCCCACATGCTGTGACTTCGATGCTACAACTACTTCATCATGTCGCATGATAGCGAGCTGCCTCACCAACACAGTCTGTCTGTTGCAGGCCGACCCTTTCAGTCTCCTGCGGCACTACCCTCTACTGCGACCATTGAGAACCAGTCGTTGCCTTTACCTTTGGTGCTAGTCGCCTGTACTTCCACACCAGCGGAGCTTCCGCGGGCCATCGAATGATCTCTGGTGGTCTGTTCTTCCTTCTGGACACACCTACGGCCCTCCCAGGATGTCATAGTCACTACATGCCTTTTGGTTTCCATTTTCTATCAATTTTAAAAATCGTTCCATGGAGAACACACCAAGAAATGAAGCGGCGGATGGTTTGGGCCTTTTTCGTTCGGCCCATGCCCTCTATGTTAATATAATAACAAGTGGGAATAATTTTTACTCATCAAATATAACATTAATAAAATAAACCCCTACCTCGATTAGTTGGGAACATCACAGTGGTGGATGAAAAATATATTCTTTGTTGAATTATTGGGAATTCATTTCTCCCAGTTCCATCCCTCCAATGATGTCCAAGCATCCATTACTTTATGGTAAAAGACATCATGTCACTACGCCAGAGGTTCCTTGCCGGGTAAAGCCATTTCAAAACTCCACCCTGAGCCTCACTTAAATAGATCGAGGATGATATCCTAACACAATGAATCATTAATGAGTTTCATTATTAATTTAATTAATGCACCTCCCATATCTATCAATAGAGAGGTTATGAAAACAAAGGTTCAAGCCATTAAATGGTTTGACATGTCGTCGGTCCCACAACAACCACTCAATAGTTACAAAAAAAGAAAAAAAATAACATTGTCATGTTATTTTATAATTATTTTTAATGTATAAATTTTAAATTTTTCTCTCGACTTACTACGGTCGAAGTGATGCTTCCCTTAATTTAATCATGACGTTTTGGATTCAGCAGTTCTCCAATTTTTCAATTCTGATCACCGATTCAAAAGATAGAAAATGCCACTCGTGCATTTACTGAATGTACATTAAAAAAAATTTAGAAGTTCATTATGGGCACATCAGGCCTCGGAATCAAGTTCCATCAATTTTTGTAGATTCATAATAATTCCAATTAATTTAAAAAAACTACTTGGAAATTTCTGTGTCTTTACATTCTCTCTACCTTAGGGTTTTTTGTCCATGAAATCCACAAAAAAATTAGGGAAACAAAAGGGTGTACTAATCATGCATCTAAGCCTCCCACTCCCTTGTGCTCTCCTAGGGTTTCCCATGTTGCCAATGTACTATCACAATAGGGATCGACCACCCATGAAGGACTTTCTCATGTCGATCCTCTATCTCAAACTGGAACTCCGCAAACTTCACACTATCATCGATGTCCATCTCTCCCCAGTTGATAGCGTGCGATGAATCATGCACGTATCTAATCATCTACGGCATGTGGAAAACAATAATTCAACTGGTGTATCTGTGGGGGAAGATCTTGAAATTACTCCACCTCACCTAATCTATTGAGGATCTGAACAGGTCATACAAACCTCAGAGAAAGCTTGTTGCTCTGGCCAAACCTCCATAATCCTCATTTGGGTGAGACATAGGAAGACATGATATCCCTCCTCAAAATCAAAGGTAGTCCATCTCCTGTCATCATAAGACTTTTTCCAGATCTTTGCAGTCTTCAACCTCTCCTCGATGATCTATACCTTCTATGTGGTAGAATGTAACAACTCTAGACCCATAAGTGCTGACACCCCTGGGTATGTCCAGCACAACGGTGATATGCATGGTCACCTGTACAAGGCCTCATACAGATCCATTCCAATAGTGGAGTGGTAACTTTTTTTGTATTCATACTCCACAAGGGGCATGTTTCTGTCTCAACTGTGGACAAAATCAAGGACACAAGCATGAATCATGTCCTCTTGTTCTTTTATGGTCCGCTCCATCTAACCATTTTTATAAGGGTGAAAGGTGGTGCTAAAGCGTAAATGAGTCCCGAAAGCCTACTGTAATCTCTTCCACAAGTGGGATGTAAAACATGCTTCATGATCTGAGATGATTATCGATTAAACCCCATGATTCCAAATAATCTCTTGAATATAGAGACATCCCAAGAACTCTACTGATCCATTCTCATAGATGGGTAGGATGTGGGCTAACATTGTGAGTCAGACAATGATCACCCAGATGGAATCGTCATCCTAAGAGGTACTTGGTAGCCATTTCATGAAGTCCATAGAGATACCATCCCACTTCAACTCCAATGCCTCAAGTGGCTGAGCTAATCATGCTGGTACATGATTCTCAGCATTCACTGGCTGACAAGTTATTCACTGGGATACAAAATCTGCCACTGCTTTCTTTATCCCTGGACACCGGTACTTATGTCGGAGGTCTGGGTACATCTCCAATACTCTATGATGTACCTCTAATGGGGATTTATGGAACTCACCAAACACATCCTCTCATAGAATCAATGGTACTATGGTGCATCCTATGAAAAGGACGGCGTGCTCCCCACATTCAGAAAATCCCTTTGGAGCATGTCCTACGTATATCTGAGCACCTCGGTCCTCACAGTCAATGTTCCCAAGATACACCTCCAAAACTCACTGAAGATGAGGGGGAGTGACATTAATATACTCAAGGTAAGATTCTCCATCTCTATCCATGAAGGATATCTGCAACACTGCTAGCTTCATTGTCACCTCACTCTGCAATTGTAGACTAGACCACCTGATAAGTGTTTCTGCTACTACATTCCCATTACTAGAAGTATAAACTATCTCAAAGTCATAGTCTTTGAGGAACTCCAACCATCTTCACTAAATTATCTTCAGTTCATTCTGTGAGAATATATACATGAGACACTTTTGATCAGAGAAGACAATAAAATTTTTTCCCATCAAATATTATCACCACATCTTCTGCGTAATGTGAACTACTGCAAACTCTAGGTCATGGGTAGCGTAGTTATACACATGCAGTCTCAACAGTCGTGAGCCTTAGTCAGTCACCTCTCACTCCTTCATCATGACACAAACTAGTTTGGTCCATTATGTGTTGCAATAGACTACATACCCAACTCCTTATGTAGGTAGCCTCAAGATGAGGGCACTCTTCAGCCTCTGCTTTAGCTCTTTAAAACTCCACTTTCAATTATCCTTCCACAAGAAAGGATTCCCATTCTTTTTTAATGTTGGTAAGGGTGTTTCTACCCCTGATATTTTAGGGAAACATCTCCATTACTTCCCAGCCAATCCTAAGAAACTTCGCACCTTGGTCACACTCTTCAGTGGCTCCCATGAAATCATTGCCTCTATCTTTTCAAGATCCACTGTGACTCCATCCTACAAGATGACGTGCCTAGGAAGTTTAGATCTCGTATCCAGAACTATCACATCCAAATATTTATATAAAGTTGGTGGTCTCAGAGTGTATCCAAAACTATCTATAGATATGTGGTGTTCTCCTCCTACAACATCGATTATATCAAGATGTCGTCAATGATGACCACCAAGAAGCAATCAAGGTATGGCGGGAAGATCCTATTCATGATCCCCATGAACACACCTGGATCTTTGGTCATGCCAAAAGGCATCACCATGAACTCATAATGGAAATACCAACCTCTGAATGATGTCTTCGTTACATCCTCATCCTATACCTTAAGATGGTGATATCCAGATCTGAGGTATATATTCAAAAACCAATGAGATCCATTCAGCTGGTCAAAGAGATCATTGTTCCTTGGCAAGGGATACTTGTTCTTTACGGTTACCTGGTTTAGGCACTGATAGTACACACAAATCCTTATAATCCAATATGCCTTCTTATCAAAAAAGATCAGTGAAACCCATGGAGAAACACTGGGCCTTACCAACCCCTTTCTCTACAAGTCCTCCAACTATACCCTTGTCTCACGAAGCTCCATGTGAGCCATCCGATATGCGGTTGTAGATGTTGGGGTCGTCCTGAGGTACAGATGGATGTTAAATTCTACCTCTCTGCAAGGAGGTAGTCCTAACACATAATCAACAAAGACATCATCATATTGGGCCACCACTACAAAATATCTCAGACTTCTCATATCAACTGCTCTGAGGGTGAGGCTTTCCAACTGATGAGTAATCTGCTGCAGCCTACTCCATGATAGTCCATCATGGGATGAAAATGTTTCCTTATAACTGGTGAAGGTAAACCTGATCCCATCCTCTCGTAAACACTACACTTAGCACCTAAAACAGTTAATATGAGCATTTATTATAGATAGCTAGTCCATACTCAAGATGACTATATAAGGCCTCAAAACTGCTACTAGGAGATCCCACCTGAATCTTTCACCTCTTAGAGTTAGATCACACTTCATGTACCAGTGTGTAATCATCAAATCTTTTCCCGTATGAGTCTTTAATCACAAGGATTGAGCCATCATCTCCATCGGAATATCCGAGCTATGAATGAGTGTCGTGTAAATGAAATAGTGAATGGAACCAGTGTCTATAAGTACTGCAGGTTCGGTGGAATAGACACATATCCTCCCTCTAATCATCTCTAGAGTATCATGGCCATTAGCCTCTACTGCCTATAGTTTTGCTCTCCCTTATCCACATATTCTATGTGGTCAGGGTGGACCACTTGGGTGGGTGGTAGAACCTCAAACCATCATCCACCATGTAATGCATGACCTACTCCTCTAACACTTCTGTTGCCATTCAATCCTCACCGCTCGAACCTTGGTCATTGTCTAAGCGGTTACTCAACCATATGTTGACCGTTGGTATGGCAGGTCGGGCATTCACGGGCAATGAGGCCCTACCCACTGCACGTGTAACACTGTCTTCTTCCCAACTAACCCCCTCTGCCTCGCGAGCTCCACACCACCTACCCTACATCCAGGGGTCACCCTCTAGAAGGTTTGGTCCGCTTGGACCCTTTTGTCATCTACATACTGCATACGGAAAATGACCCGACTACCTATGTAAAGACCCAAAATTTCAATGTATGTTTTTTTAAATAAATTGGAATTTTATGAGTCCGTGAAATTTGACGGTGTGTGATTCTGAGGCCCGGTGTACCCGGAATCAATTTCTGAAGATTTTTTCAGGTATGTTCAGTAAAAGTACGAGTGTGTTTTTCTAACTTTTGAACTGGTGCTCAGAATTGAAATATGATGGCTTTGTTGATCTCGCATCATTGTTATTCACCTAATAAGACTTTCACCTCGATGGCAGTTGGCCGAGGGTGAAAGATAGTTTTTGGTTTTTTCGTGTAAGAGTAAAATAAAAATAAAAGTGTATGAATTTTTAATTTATATTTTCAACTCCCATGTTGTTGTTGGGAGGTGGGGTCAACCGGAACAAAACCTCCATGTGGAAGTTGAGGTGTGGGGACCACCAGACCTTAACCTCTCATGAGAGGTTATGGTGGTTGGGACCACCCAAACTATAACCTCACATGAGAGGTTATGGTGGTGGGGACCACCCATGACTAAACCCCCCTTTAATTTAGAGAAACTCCCAACCCCCCCCCCCTAATTAATGTGGAGCATCCTCTTGACATCCTCTACATTAAATTGTGTCAACACACAACTTTATTATGCCAATGTAAATTAATTGGATTGACCGTTTTTTAAATATTAAGTAACAGCATCATTCGAATTTTGGAAGGTTCCTAATAAATGAACCTTCATAAATTCCACGATCACCACATACCTCTCTCCCACTCTTATATATATCGAGCTTGGGAGGAGGATTTGGGACAGCTTCACTATGTGACGAAATGCTGGTAATGTGCCGCGACGACCAACACTTCGAGGATTATTCTCTCCAAAAAAGAACGCTCCCTTAACGAAGAATGTCAACCTCCTTCGACCTTATTCTTCTGGAATTCTTCCGTCGTGGGACATCCTCAAATTTGACTACAAAGAACCAACACACGAGCCCAGAATTGGAAGTGTGTGGTGGACGAGTCGAACGTCGACAACTTCACCTTCTTCCTTCTTACGCCAATGAAACCAAGCGATAAAAGGTAGGGGGTTTATTTGCGTGATAATACTTTCCTTGTTTTCTTTTGTGGTTTAGGAAAGAATCATTATGGAGGTTTTCAATTTTAAGTTCATCATTCTTCTTTCTTGTTGATCCAAATGTTACCACCCTAACACTGAGGGTGTGGTCTATGCCAACTTGGCTGACCCCTCTATCATTCTTCTTGGTGGTGTTCTTCGGAATGAAGGAAGGTGAAGAAGGTGATGAAGGCATAGTGCCGTCACCCATGGCCGCTGTATCCCATAGCCACCATGACCCGCGCTGCCCCCACGGCGCTCCGGCCTCCCAGATGAACCTGTTGTGTGCCCTCTCCGCGCCGCGCCACCCCGGGCCGAACCGTCCCAGCGCCCTGGCTCACGGCTCCCTAGATTGTGCCACCCCGACTGCGTCCCTCACCTGCTGTGCCGCCTTGGTCACGCCGCCCCGGCCGAGCCACCCGCTGGCCACACACCCCCGATGATGCCACCCACCGGCCGCACCGCCCTCGCCAGGCACATCTCCCACCGGTTGTGCCGCCCGCGGCCCTCCGAGACGCGCGGGCTCACGCCGCCTGTGTCCCTCCGAGCCGACCTGCGGCCTCATGCCATCATGTCACCCTCCACGGACGAGCCGCCCTCATGGCTCTCTGAGGCCCCTCGTGGCATGTTGGTCCAGACCGGACCCGAGCCCACTACACCCCTTAATTTATTTTGGCCATATCTTTGGCATTGGATGTCCGTTTGACGAACCATCAGTGGTGCCAGAAATAGTGGAGCAAGATGGTCCCTTTGAGTATTCTTCACTGGAGTTTTGGTTTGAGATGGGAAACGGTCAGGTTGGATCGAGCACGAATCCAATCGGGCCCCCGGGACTAAAAGGGTAATAACTCACAGACCGGGCTTCCGATTGATGCGTTGTCTGTTGCATTGACACCCCTATGACGTAGAGGAACCATGTGATACTTTTACATGGGACTTAGTGACAGTTTTAGTATCGACCAGTAGCTTGTGGAGCATATCCTCCCAGAGATGAGCGAGTGTAGTGTGGAGACCTAGTAGCTGGCTATGACCTGACGACTAGAGACTGTTTTGACTCAGAGTAACTCTACTAGCCTAGTGAGTAGCATCTTGGTCTCAAGGAAGACCCGTAGTGTGGAGATCCTTAGTGTTGTGACAGACCCATGGTACTCGACTGGAGGAGTACCTCAGCAGGCTACGAGGGGGAGCGCTCTTGGTGACGCAGCAGAACCACGGTGGGGGGCGCACTTGGTGATGCGGTAGATCCACAATACTCGATAGGAGGAGTACCTCAGAAGTCCAAGGTTATTGGGAAGCACACTTGGTGTCACGGAAGACCCATTGTACTCGATAGAAGAAGAGTTATCCAGTACCCAAGGTTTCGACAATGTGACTGGGGATGTTACTTGATGCTACCCCGAGAATAAAATCCTGGTTGAGCTGAGTTAGTTTTTCTGTGTTTTCCTTAGGATTGAGATGGATCACTTGATAAATTAGGTATATGTATGTGCATATACCTAAGTAGGGTTATCTATTGATTTCATTATTTTTGGTTTATCCTTGGTAGATTCTTTGAGACCTTGAGGATCTCAAGGTCTTTACTGATTATCATTATACTCAACCCTACACTATCTATGCCTTCACTTCATTGTGTTTAGTGCAAATGACGGACATCACAGACTGATGATGAGAGTAAAAGGTCTAGATGGTACCTAGAGGTAGACCTTACGATGTGTCGGTACATGGAGGAGATGGACGGACGAGGAGAGCTGAGGAGGAGATCTGTACCTACCCTTCAGGTAGGATCCTCTCTAGACGACCCATTATCTATTTTCCTTTTTCTTCAGTTGTACTTATACATTCAGTTTCTTGTACTTTACGGATGGGTTTTCATTCCAGCCCCTTTTACTTTTAGCACACTTTTTTATACATTTTACTTGGTTTTTCTCCCAACTGAGTGCTTTCTTATGTGTGTGTTTATAGGTTATAAAGGCAATTCCTTCCTAGTTTTAGGGAATTACGCCTTTGGTGCTAGTCACTAGCCCCTGGCCTATGGAAGGCGGGCTTGGGGTAGTCACAGCACGGGCCCCAGGGGACGGTTCGTGACAAATTGGTATCAGAGGAGTTGGTTATATCGCAGAACATAAGACTCTGATCTTTTCTATGAAGCAGTAGTGTACAGTGTAGTGAGTGTGGTTTTCAGTTCAGTGAGTCCATTGTGGGTGCGGTGGTCGACGTATCCATACACTAGGACCCTAAATTCTGATTTCTAATCCAGTGCATGAAAACACATATTGCGTGTGTGTTTTCAAAAAAATTCATTAATTCAGCTCATCAGGTCATCCAACCAAGTATAAATTTTAACCGTAACACAGTTGTATCTTTTCAAGATGACTCCACGCATACAATCAGCTAGAGTTTTGAGAGTTGTACAAACTAATAGCCCACCGAGCAATGAGGCCTCGGTGCAGGGACATTTTCTAGTAGAGGCACCAGCAGAGGCACCAATGGTACCACTCCCCATTGGGCCACTGATGAAACAAGACCTAGCAGAAGACAGTGCATGCGGCTTGAGTGTTCTACATGTGTTCCAGCACTAGAGGCCACCCAGGTTCACGGGAGTCATGGACCCGAATGAGGTTGAGGATTGGCTGGAGGCTGTAGTGAGATTCTCCTGATTGTTAAGGACACCAGCCAATCTCTTGGTGACTCTTTCTTCCATCCTTATACAGGAAGTAGTGTGTATATGGTGGAGCTTGATGCTCCAGGTTCACGAGGAGGTGACGCTTCTCTAGGCTAACTTCGAGAGCATGTTTCAGGCAGAGTATGTCCCAGCGAATCTTCGCGTAGTGGGCATATATGAGATTCTTCATCTACAGTAAGGCAGCATGACTGTGGATCAGTACATAGTGAGTTTCACTGACCTCTCATGCTACTCCATAGATATGGTTTAGGACCCATTTTTCAGGGCCTAGACCTTCCAACAGGGGCTCAGGTGAGGGATCAGGGCATCTGTGATCTCACTCAGCTTCCCAAGGAAGGTAGGGGTGTTAGAGAGAGCCCTCTTGGTGGAGAGTTTTTTTGATGAGTAGTCACCAGTAGCAAGATCCACAACCAGTTCTCACGTAGTAGAGTATTCTATAGTTGGTAGCAGACAGACGTCATAGAGTCCCAAGAGGACCATACCTATAGGTGGATGACTACATGACTCAAGATCGGTTTTGCAGGGCACCCGAAGTAGAGCTAGTCAAGACAGGAGAAGGAAGTGTTATGCATGCGTTGGGAAGGGTCACATGGCCCATGACTATCTGACCCTCCATTTGGATGATCAGCAGATGGTCAAAGGACCGCCCAGGCAGAGACGGAGATTCTATCGAGGTGGACCGCAGGGAGTAGGTGGATGTGGCAGAGGAGCTTGTCATGCAGCTGGTGGTGGGTGATGATTCGAGATGTTACCAGCACCACCACCGGGAGGTCCACCCCGACCGTAGGGTGCAGGTGGACAGGGGAGAGCTCAGCTTCAAACAGCTGAGGCCTATGACCATGATGCTCTGGAGATGATACAAGGTACGATTTGTGTCTACTCCACCTCAGTTGCAGTATTTATAGACATAGGTGACATTCATTCTTGTTGGAACCATGATATTCTATGCATGATTTGGAGTATGTTTTGTGTTTGCTGTCAATCCTCAATGGAAGTTCGGAACATGTACCAGCAAAGAGATCATACCGTTCAAGCAAACAACAGTATTGAAGGTGGCGTCATTTCCCAGTGTTTTCCAAATTTTTGGGGTCCAAAATTTGGAAGTTGGTGAGCATCGCGAAAATAGTATTTTTATGAAGAGCATAATTAAATATGGCAATGGCATGAATTTTGCGAAAAGTGGCTTAATGGTTTGGAATTCGCGAAGACAATAATTATGGAGGTGGTGATTCTTTGCGATTACGTCAAAGCTTCATGATTGGTAGAGTATGAAGAGCATCGCGGTGACGAAAAACTTTGCGAGGGAGCTTCACGGCGAAGGCACAAATGAAATGACAGAACACTCCGCGATTACGATGAGCTCCGCGAATGGAAAATTTCTATAGTGCTTCGCGATTTTGAGAGATTTCAACGGGAACTTCAGAGCTTCGTGATTTGAGCTGACATGGCGCTGACTTTGCACGGAAGGGTCGAGGGTCAGTGGAATCGCCTATAAATACAGGTCGACCCCCTCGAGAGGAATTTAGAGAGCTCTCAACGAAAATCCTTTGCTCACGGTTCACAAAGGACACTCGCGATGGTAGTGTGCTTCGCGAAAGAGGAGCTTCGCAGCGGCTATTCTAGCTCCACGAAAGTCGTGCGCCCCACGTTGGTTCAGTGAGCTTCGCAAAGAGGTAAGAGCTCCGAGATAGCCAAGCATTGTGAAGGCTTGTGCATCGCGGGAGTGCTTCACGATTGAGCTTCGCGAAAAGGTTGGGACTCCGTGAAGGTTTGTTTGAGCTTTGTAAAATTGGGAGCCTTGCGAAGTAGGGTACTTTGCAAAGGCCCTTTCCAAAGGTTGTTTGCCCAGTGGACAAGGAAAAAATAGGTATTCATTAGTGGATGAAATTTGGACTTTAACAGATCATCAACTCAGGACTCTGATGCAAACAAAGTCTCATGCTGAACAGGAGACAAATAACTTCATGTCTATCTATTGAAGAGACCTTCACGTCTATAAACTGAGTGGGACTTCACCAACGGCAGTGAGCTAGGGGGAGTCAATGGGAGTGACCCGAGGGACGCAGTGAGTTATCTCTGAACAATTGTAAAGACAGTGAGCATGGGACAGAGTGACTGTGCCCAAACCATTGTAATCCACATCTAGTGAAGATTAGTATAATTAGGTATGACCGAAAACTTGTCAGCGTATTCTCCTTGGATGTAGCCCTTAGTGGTGAACCAAGTAAATTTTTTTGTGTCTTCTCCTTTGCATTTGAATGTTTGATTTCTGATCATATCCACCATACAGGTTCATCTAGTTCCTACCAATGTGGGAACAAGATCCTATATTTTAAAAGAAAAAGTTGACACCCTGATTCACCCCTCCCCTCTCAAGGTGTCTCGGGGTCCTACAATTCTTTCCTTACCACCGCCCTTGTTTGGAGCTCAAAGATTCCAAAAGAGACTTTTGCTCGATCCTTGCATCTAGGGATTCCTACATGAGCAGATTCAACGATTACGCACTGGTTCCGATTGTGAGATCTTACTCTAAGAGTTGAGAGCTTCAGCTGGGATCTCCTAGTAGCAGCATCGAGGCATTATGACGTCATCTTGGGTATGGAATTGTTAACTACAATCCATGCATATATTGACTATATTAGGTGAAAAGTGTTGTGTGTCCGCACTGATGGGACCATGTTTACCTTCACCAGTGAGAAGGAATCCTTTGCAGCATAGGTTGGATTTACTTGGAGGAGAGTGTAGCAGATCACTAATCAGTTTGCTAGCCTTACCCTCGGAGCTGTTGATGTGGAGAGTCAGAGTTATCCTGTAGTGGTGGACTAGTAGGAGACTGTCTATCCTAATGATGTTCTGCATCTACCTCCTCGTAGATAGGTGTACTTTTACAGTGACTTGTACCCTGGGACGGCACCTATATCTACTCCAGCATATCGGATGGCTCCCACGGAGCTTCGTGAGCTATGGGTATAGCTAGAGGACTTGCAGGGGAAGGGATTCATCTAGCCCAGTGTTTCTCCTTTGGCAGCCCCGATTCTGTTCACCAAGAAGGCGGATGGGAGCTTAAGGCATTGTGTTAACTATAAGCTCATGAACCAGGTGACCATGAAAAACAAGTACCCACTCTCAAGGATTGACGACCTCTTTGATCAGTTGAAGGGAGAACGGTGGTTCTTGAAGATAGAAATCAGTCCAAGCTATCACCAGCTCATAGTTCGAGATGAGGATGTGCAGAAGATAGATTTCAGATGTCGGTACGTCCACTAAGAGTTCTTGGTTATGCCTTTCAGCATAACTAATTCTCAAACAATGTTCATAGGACTCATGAACAAGATATTTTAGCCATACCTTGATCGCTTTGTAGTGGTCTTCATCGACGAAATTATGATCTACTCGACTACTGAGGAGGAGCATGCCTATCATTTGCGGGTAGTACAGGACACACTCTGAGAGCACCAGCTATATGGTAAGCTCTAAAAGTGCCAGTTATGGATCCAAGAGGTTCACATTCTGGGTCATGTCATATCAGAGGCTGGATTTGTATTTGATCTAGTGAAGATTGAGGTGGCACTTTCTTGGGAGCCAACTAGGAGTGTCACAGAAGTACAGAGTTTCCTAGGTTTGGATGGATACTACCAGAGGTTTGTACCAGATTTCTCTAGAGTTTCAGCACCATAATTATCCTTGATGAAGAAGGGGCAACCCTTCATTTGGTTGGAGAAATTCCCACAGAGTTTTCAGAGATGAGGCAGAGGCTGACTAGTGCTTCTATCTTGAGGCTTCAAGAGGAGGGCGTAGGGTACTTAGTTTACTGTGACACATCAAGGACCAAACTCAGATGTGTCTGGATGCTGGGGAGAATAGTGATCGCATATGGTTTTTGATATCAGATACTGCTTGAGAAGAACTACGCTACCCATGACCTAGAGTTTGCAGTATTGGTCCTCACCTTGAAGATGTGGCAGCACTATCTGATGGCCAAACGTTTTATAGTGTACTATGATGAAAATAGTATCAGGTATATCTTCTCTTAGAAGGACCTAAACCTGATATAGTGACGTTGTCTTGAGTTCCTCCAGGACTATTACTTCGAGATAGTCTATACACCTGGGAAGGGACGTTGTAGTATATGCACTTAGCAGGAGGCCTGGTATACAACTGCTAGACGAGGTGACAGATCTGCTGGCCGCTTTGCAGATATCCTTCATGGAACATGACAGAGCAGCTTTCCTTCAGTCTCTTACAGTCATTCTTTCACTTCTTTAGTGAGTCTAGGAGGGACAGCGTTGGGATGCTGACTGCGAGGCTCGACGTGATCAGATATCCACAGGGCAGGCACCTGATTGATTTTATGAAGGTGGGGAGCATGTCATCCTCTTCAGAAGACACACTGTGGTACCAGTGTCACTTCAGGAGGAAGTGTTGAGGGAGTTCCACACATCCCCTATAGCGGTACATCCAAAAGTGGTGAATATGTACGAGGATCTCCGATGACATCACTGGTGGCCAGTAATGAAGAAGGAAGTAGCAGAGATTGTTTCCCGATGCCTCTTTTTTAAGCAAGTAAAGAGAGAGAATCAAATACCAGTAGGCTTGGTTCAACCTTTAGAGGTCCCACAGTGGATGTGGGATGGGATATCCATGTAATTAATGATAGTAATTCCACGTACATCCAGTGTACACGGCTCGATTTGGGTGATCGCTGACCGACTCACCAAGTCGACCCAATTCCTTCCGATCAGAGAGCAGGGTTCAGTTGAGATCTTGGGATGCCTCTATATGGAAGAGATTGTGTGACTAAATGGAGCACCATAGATGATTTTCTCTAATCATGACACACGTTTTACTTCCTGGATATGGATGGGGTTACAGGAGGCTTTTGGGATGCAATTTCGTTTGAGAACCGCCTTCAATCCCCAGATGGATGGTCAGATCGAGCGGACCATTTAGACCCTCGAGGACATGTTGCGTGCTTGTGTCCTCGACTTCAGTCACACTTAGGAGGATCACTTACTTTTGGTGTATTTTTCATACCACAAAAATTATCACTCAACCATAGGGATGACACCTTTTGAGGTGTTGTATGAGCAACCATGTTGATCACCTTTGTGCTGGACTGACCCAGGGGAGTCAACACTAGTGGGACCAAAGATGGTACTGGCTACCATAGAGATGTACATATCATTCAGGAGTGAATGAAGATAGAATAGAGCAGGTAGAAGTCATATGCTGAAGGGAGATAGAGATCTCTGAAGTTTTGGGATGGCGACCACATCTTTCTACGGGTCTCACCCCGATGAGGTCTACTGAGATTTGGCCAAGGAGGAAAGTTATCTCTGAGGTTCATTGGACATTTTCAGGTCCTCATAAGAGTTGAAGTGGTGTCATACCACTTAGCTCTTCCATCTCAGTTGCACTGGGTGCATGACGTCTTCCACGTGCCTAGATGAGTCGATGCGTGCCTAACCCCTCCCACATCATCGACCATGGTGAGCTGGATGTCGACGATGGGGAAACATTTACGGAGGTTCCAGTAGATATTGAGGATCAATAGGAATGGGTCATTCATGGATGGTCGATACCTCTCGTGCACGTTCACTGGTAGCACAGGAAATTCCAAGAGAGAACATGGGAGCACGAGGCTCAGATGCGTGCTCAGTACCCGCACTTGTTCCTTTAGTTTGAGTTCTGGCTTACAGGGTAGTAAATCCTGAGGTGGGGAGAATGTAAAGACTTGGAATTTATTTGTAATTTTTCTTAAATAAATGGGAATTTTATGAGTCCGTGAAATTTAACAGCATGTGATTCTGAGGGCCGGTGTGCCCGTAATCAATTTCTGAAGTTTTTTTCGGGTACATTGAGTAAACGTACAAGTGGGTTTTTCTAACATTTGAACCGGTGCATGGAATTCAAAACTGAGGGCATCGTTGAACTCAAAGCACCGATATTTTCTTAATAATACTTTCACCTCAACGGTAATTGGTCAGGGGTTAAAGTTAGTTATTGGGTTCTTCATGTAAGAATAAAAAAAATAAAAGTGTATGACATTTTTATTTTTATTTTCAACACCCATGTGGGTGTTGGGAGGTGGGGTCCACTGGAACTAAACCTCCTTGTGGAAGTTGAGGTGTGGGGACCACTGGATCTTTACCTCTCATGAGAGTTTATGGTGGTGGGGACCACCCGAACCATAACCTTCAATGAGAGGTTATGGTGGTGGGGACCACCCAGGACTAAACCCCCCTTTAATTGAGAGAAACTCTCAACCACCCTCATTAATGTGGAGGTGCCTCTTGACTTCCTCAATATTAAATTGTGACAACGCACCAGTTTATTATGCCAATGTAAATTAATTGGCTTGACCCCTTTTTAAATATTAAGTAACAGCATTATTGGAATTTAGGATGGTTCTTAATAAATGAACTGTCATGAATTCCATTATTGTTACATACCTCTCCCCCTCTCCTATATGCATGGAGCATGGGAGAAGGATTTGGGATGGCCTCAACATGTGACGAAGCACTGGTAAAGAGCCGCGACAACCAACACTTGGAGGATTACGCTCTCCAATGATTAACACTCCACCGACGAAGAATGCCGACCTCCATTGACCTTCTTCCTTGGGACTTCTTTCGACGTGGGATATCCTTATCTTCAACTATGAAGAACAAATATGCAAACCCAAAATTGGAGGTGTGTGGTGGATGAGACGAATGTTAAAAACTTCACCTCCTTCCTTCTTTTGCCGATGACACCAAGCGAACAAAGGTAAGGGGTCTATTAGCCTAGTAAAACATTCCTTGTTTTCTTTATCGGTTTTGGAAAGAATCATTTTGGAGGTTGTAAAATTTGAAGTTCATCGTTCTTATTTCTTGTTGATCCAAAATCTACCACTCTAATGCGGAGGGTGCAGGCCAAACCAACATGGTTGACCCCTCTGAAGTTCTTCTTTGTGATGTTTTTCAGAATAAAGGAAGGTGAAGAAGATGACAAAGGCGATGATGGCACGGCACTGTTACCCGTGTCCCCTACGACCCACGCCGCCCCCACGGTGCTCTGGTATACCAGTCGAACCAACTGCGCCCCCTCGTCACGTCGCACCCCCCTGGGCTAAACCAGCCCCACACCCCGGCTCACACCACCCCATCCACACCACCCCGTATGCACCACCCACGACCCTCAAATCCTCCCCAAATCACACCGCCTAAGGCCCTCCAAGTTTCCACACAACCTCGTGCCCTCACGGCACCCTCCGCGGCCGAGCCACCATCGCGGCTCTCCGAGGCCCATGACAGCCTTCTGTGCCGGACCCATCGGGCTAAACTGAACCCAACGGGCTAGGCCTAACCCAATGGGTGAGGCTGAGTTGATTGTAATTCGTTCAGCACAGGCCGGGTCGGTCTGACCGGGTCGGACTGGACCCGGGCCCACTACACCCCTTTACTTTATTTTGGTCATATCTTTGGCACCGGATGTCCGTTTGCTGAACCGTTAGCAGCACTGGAAATATTTGAGTGATATGGTCCCTTTGAGTATACCTCACTAGAGTTTTGGTTTGAGATGAGAAACGGTCAGGTTTGATCGAGCACAAATCCAATAGGGCCCCCGAGACTAAATGGCTAATAACTCACAAACCGGGTGTCTGATTGACGCCCTGTCTATTATGTTGAGACCCCTATGATGTGGAGGTCCCTTGAGATACTTCTTCATAAGAGTTCATGATAGTAGGAGTATCGACCAGTAGCTCGTGGATTGGATCATCCCATAGATGTGAGAGCATAGTGAAGATACCTAGTAGCTGGCTGAGACCTGACGACTGCTAAATGTTTTGACTCGGACTGAATCTACTAGCCCAGTAGGGAGAACCTTGGTGTCGCAAAAGACCCACAGTGGGGAGAGACTTGGTATCACGGCAGACCCACGGTACTCGACAGGAGAAGTACCTTAGCAGGCTACGAGGGGGAGGGTGCTTGGTGACACATAGACCCACGGTGGGGAGCATGCTTGGTGACACAACATATCCACGGTACTCGATTGGAGCATTACCTCATAATTCAAAGGTTTTTGGGAAGCGTGCTTGGTGTCGTGGAAGGCCCACTATACTCGATAGAGGATGAGTTCTCCAGCAGCCAATGTTTCAACAATGTGACTGGGGATGTTACTTGATACTACCCCTAGAATAAAATCCTAGTTGATTCGAGTCAGTTTTTCTATGTTTTCCTTATGATTGATATGGATCACTTGATAACTTAGGTATATGTATGGGAATATACCTAAGTAGGTTTATCTGTTGATTTCATTCTTTGTGTTTTATCCTTGCTGTATTTTGTGAGACCTTAAGGGTCTCGGGGTCCCTACTTAGTATCGTTATACTCACCCCTGCATGGTCTATGCTCACACTTCATTGTGTTTGGTTCATAGGATGAACATCACCGAATGAGGATGAGAGTACCAGGTCTGGATGGTACTTGGAGGTGGACCTAACGACCTGTCAGTACACGGATGAGACGGAAAGACGAGGAGTGATGAGGAGGTGATGTGTACCTACCCTTCAGGTAGGAACCTCGGAGGATGACCCATTAGTTTTTTTCCTTTTTCTTCAATTTTACTTGTACTTTCTGTTTCTTGTACTTTACTTTTGGTCTTGTATTTCGGCCCCTTTTACTTTCATCACTCTTTTGTTATACAGTTTACTTGGTGTTTCGCCCCGCTGAGTGATTTCTTGTTTGTTTGTTTACAGTTTATAAAGGAAATTCCTTCCTAGTTTTAGTGAATTATGACTTTGGTGCTAGTCGCCAGTCCTTGGCCTATGGAAGGCGGGCTTGGGATAGTCACAACATAGGCCCCGGGGACGGGTCTTGACAACCTATGGTATAGTGGTGGATCTCACCGTCGGTGCCTTCTCATCTAAGAATCTCTCCACCAATAATGCTCACTCGAGCACTCCATCTTGCATTGGGATATTGAGAGATATCATCATTTCTATAATCTTTTACCGAAGACCCTTTTCAAAGCTCCGGGTCCTGAAGAATGGGTCCCACACCATGTCGGTGGACTAGCACAACTGGTCAGTGAATCTCCCCGAGTATTGGGCCACTGATAAGTTGACCTACTGTAAGTGCGATGGATCATGAATACACACAGAGTGTAGTGTCAGTGGGAAGAAAATTTCCCTAAAGAGGCCCTCAAAGTCCACCCAGTGGGGGTCGCCTCATCATGTAACCGCAACATCATGCTCCACCATCTTTCTGTTGTGCCGAGGAAAATACTAGCAGTTAAGATCACCATATTATTTTTTGGTGTACCAACTAGGAGAAAACTCATTCCACAACCTCCAGCCAGTCCTCGGATGTCTGGGGATCTATCTTTCCTCAAATCCTTAGAGTCCTCTACCGTTGGAACTCATGAAACGTGCCCATTCGGTGTGCACCACCCACAAGTGGGACTGGTGGAAACTACAACCCTCCAAGTAGTGGTGTTGTCGGTACACCACCACAAGGAGCCAACATAGTAAGAGGTACCTACACCAAATCCTTGTCACTTTATGGGAATTCATCTTGTGCTCTCTCGGGAATACTGGATAATTGTCTATGTGGTGACATCATAAAAAGAAACATGTTTTCCACAGTCAATAAGTTATATCTGGTGAGATGACTCAAAAGAGATCAATGTAAAAAACATTCCCATAACACACGCCATCAGTGTTTTCATGCACCGAGTTAGAAATCAGAATTATGGTCTATTTTTATGGATACATTGGCCACCACAACAATACTGGACTCCAAGAACTGAAATCCACAGTCAAAATACTTAACACTATTGCTACATTGGAAAGATCAGTGTCTTAGTTATTCAGTAGAACTGAATCCTCTGATAACACTTTTTCATGACCCATCCCCTGAGGCTCATGCCGTGAATACCCCAAGACTTCAATTCATAGTCCATAGGTTGGCGACAAGCACCTGAAATGGATATCCCTAAATGATAAGGTATTTCATTTAAAACTGTACAAACACACACCTCAAAAATGAAACAAGATGCAACCATGATGTAAAACTACAGTTGTAAAAGTGTCTAAATAAATAGAGCGGGTCCCAAATACAATCCCAACAAAAGTGTTACCAAAACAAAAACTGAAAACAAAAAACCTCTCCCACAATAGTACACCAAGGATCCTAATTGAAGGGTATGTGCAACTTGTCTCCACTTCCCACCACGTCGACATGTCACCTCTGTGTACTGCCTGGTATTGGATCCTACAGTCTTAGCTGAGCCACTCTTCATCTGCACAAGACACAACATGGTGTGGGTGAATCCATTCTAGGTTTGAGTATAAAAATACCCCATAGGGACCCCAAGACCCCATAAGGTCACTCATAATTCTACAATGGAAAACCACAAGCATGATCTCAATAAGAAATCACAAAACAAAAGACACATCTCAAACCAGGTATAACTGAAGTACAGTAGTGCAGATTATTTTTCTAAAGCTAGATCATCTTACTATATCAAGAGGCATTACTGCTAACCAATAGAGTAGTGAAAGGTACTAACCCCGCATGAACCATAGATGATCGATAGGTGCTGATTCACACAGAATCACTCGGTGAGGATTCACACAGAATCACTGGGTTCTCATTCACACATAATCACAGGGTAATAATTCACACATAATCACTTGAGACTGATTCACATAGAATCGTTGGGTGCTAATTCACACAGAATTTCTCAGTGCTGATTCTCACAGAATCTCTAGGTTCTGATTCACATAGAATCACTCTTCATTCTTCACGTCTTATCCAATCACATGATTTCTTCTCGTAGTACGCTTGTCTCTGGGAGAAACAACTCCTCAATCTATCTCTCATATTTAAACCATCATGAATTCCCACAAACAAGTAATCCAATGAACTACCGCATTATAGGGGTTTCAATGCAATAGACGACGCGTCAACTGGATGCCCTATCTATATGTTTTGGCATTTTACTGTCGAGTGCCCGGCTGGATTCAAGGTCGATCCAACACAGCTGTACTCCAAAATTCCCCAAAACTGTTGTGGAGTATCTAAAAAGGATTGTATCTCTCTAAGGATCTTAGCACTATAGATGGTTCTTCAAACGTACATCTAGTTCACAAGATATGGTTTTTAGGTGTTTTTGGGCCCGAGAGGGGTCCATGTTCGGTCGAAACCGGTCGGTCCGACCCGGGCCGACCCGACCTGGTTCAGGTTTGACCAGTTCTGGCCCTATTGGGATGTGCCACGGCGGGATCAGCCTGACCATCCCTGGATAGGTTGGGCCACAGTGGGCTCTGTCTGGGGCGTTGGCCCGGCTCAACAGTCGGGTGGGCGCCAGCTCCCCGAAATGCTCAAGAATAGTCGTTTGTTTCTTCAATTAGCTGCACCACATGGAAGAAAAATGTGGTCCATGAGAGCTGCAGGGCATTGGTTCCCCTCTTTCAGCAGCTTCGATGTCTTGGTTCCTTCACTGAGGCGCACGATAGTACACCTCCACACGAACGTGGTTGGGTGGTTGTCGGCCTCCCCTTTGGGTCTGCTATAGCACCAAGTAGTTTCGCTCTCATCTGCAGCCACCAGCACCAATTGTTGATGTCGCTCCGGTGGAGCATCCGCTGGCCACCATGTGAGCTCTGGTGGTCTATTCTTTTTTACGAACTCAACTACGGCCCTCCTGAGATGTGGCCATCGCTGCATTCCTTCAAATTTTTTCTTTCTGTCAAGTTAAAAAATAATCTTGCAAAGAATGCACCATGAAACAAAGCGGTGAAGGGTCTGGGCCTAGTTTGTTTGGCCCACACTCTCCATGTTAATTAAATAACAAGCATGAGAAATTTTAACTCATCAAAGATAAATTTAATAAAATAAACCCCCTACCTCTATTCATTGGGGATGTTGCAGTGGTGGATGAAGAATCAGTTCTTGGATGAATCTGATGGCATTCATCCCCCCCAGTTCAATCCCTCCAACGAAATCCTAGCTTCTTTTCCTAGACAGTGGAAGACATATCGTTACTTTTCCCGAGGATCCTTGCATGGTAAAGTCGTGTCAAAGTTTCACCCTAGCTTCACTTAAATAGATGGTGGATGAGATCCAAAGTCAATGAAGCATTAATGAAGTTCATTAATTATTTAATTAATGTCCCTCCCATCTTTCTAAATAGAGTGGTTACAAAAACAAAAGGTTAATCCATTAAATGTCTTTACAAGTCATCGTTCCCTCTACTGCCACTCAAGTGTTACAAAAAAATAAACTAACATTGTCATGTTTTTTCTAAATTTTTTGTAATGTACAAAATTTAACTTTTTCTCTCGACCTACAACGATCAATATGAAGCTTCCCTTAAGAATATCCCTACATTGTAGATTCAATGGTGCTCTCAGATTTCAATGCCGAGAACTAGTTAAAAGGATAGAAAGCACCGCCCGTTGGTTTACAGAATGTACCTTTAAAAAGTTCAGAAATTATTTCCGGGAAAACCTGGGCTCAAAATCAATCTCTGTTAATTTTTGCAGACTCGTAATAATCTCAATTAATTTAAAATAAAATTACATATAATTTTTAGATTATTTACATATATCAACATATCATTATGAAACCAATAATGTTAATTACTGTAAAACACCAACATAAGGAAAAATATTCATCATCCTTTTGTACTAAAACAATATAACAAACATCTTGTAAATAAATGTGCTTATGGAAACACACGAACTAAAGTCATGCCAACTAAATTTATTCTCATAATAATATTAACCATAAACCAAATGAAATATTTTTCCCTAAACTAATATAGAAAAAATAGGCCCCCATAAGAGCTTCACAATCCATTGTCATAGAAATAACATGTTTATAGAAAAACAATTTTCTATGGTTCAACCAAAATTTTCAAATTTGATGATAGGAGAAATAAATAAGACAGTTAATGGGGTTTGAGAATGGAAAAATGAAATTAAACTAAATAAAGTTATTGGAATTGAAAAATTGACCATGAAATCCATATATTAATAAATGTCAAGTCATACATGTATCTCTTAATATTGATTATGAAAAATAATGTGAATGAAACCCCACTATGGATTAAGTTATATGAGGTAAAATATATATTTTCACAATTTTAAAGATCTGTTCATTTTAAATATTTTTTTTATAAGGTTTACCAAATCATTTTCCAACCATGAATCTAGAAATAGACATATTAAAGAGACCCAGAATGGATTATTCCAAAAACATTCCCCTAACTGTGCACTAATCTTGAAAAACTAACCCCTAACTAATTTTATATCGCACTTATCCCTATATGTTACACATGGTATTCACAAATATGATTTAGTTATGTGAGAGGCACTAAAACACCTAAGAAGTGACATATGTGTTTTCACAATGATTCATCAAATTTTTTTCCAAGAATTAGATAATAGATATGACTTAATATTATTCAATAATTTACCCCTAAGTCCACTTACTTACACAAAATAATAGATCGTGGGTAAAAATGCACAAATGTGAAATTAGGAAATTCAACTCATTTCTATTCTTGTGGATATCAAATATTTATTCATTATAATTAAATATATAACCACGCTCCCATGGTTTTCTTAAAATCATACAATATATATAATGTATATTTAATTATAAATAATAGTAATAAAGATATTACTCTTGAGTAGTAAAAACAACTATAAATTCTATAAGATTTATCTCTATCCAAAATATAGAATTTAAAATTTGATTGACACTTTAACTGAGATAGTGTTACCAAAATATATAGATGATGTCTTTATTAGAAATAAGGATAAAATAAATAATTTTTAATCCTATGTATCATCTAGAGAGAATATTTATATCATATATACGCACATATAAAAAAACTATTTAATCATTGATGGCACATAGTTTTAATTCATCCATCATTAAGTCCCTCATATTACTATAATACACCA
Organism: Viscum album; assembly: GCA_963277665.1. NCBI lineage: Eukaryota > Viridiplantae > Streptophyta > Magnoliopsida > Santalales > Viscaceae > Viscum > Viscum album. The sequence goes on along the minus strand of OY728151.1, from coordinate 279,957,618 downwards.
TATTTGTAAAATTATATGAGGAACATTTAAAATATAATAATTATTAATTAAAATTATATAAATTAATTTATATAAAAGGAATTATTTATGTGGACTCCCAATAATATTTGTCAAAATATTTTAATAATTTTTTCTAATTCCATTCACTAATTCTTGAAATTCTAAAATGAAAACATTAACCATAAATTGAAAAGGTTTTATAGATTAAATTGTTCCCTGGGAATTTTTAATTACCTTATAGTTTTTCTTTGACATTGAAACTACTTATACACCACTGTAATATCAGTATGGTGTGTAATTAGAAAAATATTATTTCTTTCACAGTAATCCTCAACATATTATGGGGAACATTTATCTTTCTCATCAAAATCCACTTTTTGTAATTAATAAATAAATAATGGTATAAATATATATATTTTTATAGGAATAAAATTTTCATTAGATCCATCTCAAGGAATAAATAATCAATGTCAGTCCATCATTTAAGGAATGGTAACTCCTATTATTATTATGCTATCATGGATCATCATGTAACAAGATATAACATAAAAGGAAACCACAAATAATAAATTCCACAAAACATGAGATGTTTATAAAATTATGGAATGGCACAACAAAGGTAAAATGGTCTAGATTATTTATCAAAACAATTTCTATTAGTTTCATTTAAAATATACAAGTCAGAACTTCATTTTACATTTTATATTGGAAAGATAATTCATGAGGACATACACATATGATTACCATATCCAAAAATCATGATTTTAAAAAAATTATTTTCTTCATTATTTTATTTGATTTCTACCTCTACAAATCACCCCATAAATTTTTAAACATCATCTAAAACCACCTCATTTAAAAAATAAATTTTTAATCTAATACATGCATTAAATTCCATATTTAGCAATTAAAAAATCCTATGAAATTTAACAATAAAATAAGTCCCTTTTTAAATAATATAGAAAAGTAACATTCCATTTATATTGAAAAATATAGCATATGCTGCTAAGAGGTTCTATGAAATTGGACACCAATACTCATCTAACCAAGCGGCACCCAATGAACCATTTAGGAAGATATATGTCCTTTATTGACTATTAAGTTGATACAAACCCATCTTATTTATGGAAGGGGGTTTGACATTGTAATAAATAAAAATAATAATAATAATAATAATATCAACAATTCTTATAAAATCTAAATTATCAAGATACACATTCACAGAAGAACACCTACCTCATCATTCTTCCTTTCATATTAATCCATGTTTCCGTCGAGATTTATCAACCCATGGTATTATAATATAAATGGTAAAACCCTATAAATTGAAATACAATTTAACATTAAATTATAAACCCCATTTTTAATAAACAATTAAAATTTTGTTTGATGCTGTTATTTCATTACATTAATGAGTAAATAGGTGTGATCCAATTTTAAAAAACAACAAAACATAAGCCAGATAAAATAAAAAAATTAAAAACTCAATACAATTACATTTTTTTTAAACATAATAAAAATTCTATGTAACTTATACTAACAAATGAAAATATATTCAAGTATTATTTATCAGAAAAATACCAACCTATGAAATTACACAATATATGTTGCACACAAAATCCCCTCATTTCTAAAGTGACTTTACTATGGTTTCGTATTTTTTCCAATGGAATCATTAACAATTATTAACCCAAATTTTATACAATGTATAAGTGGTTGAATTGAATAAGTGAGTAAGAGAATTACTTGATTAAGCCCAAAACATTTATCCTAAAATAGATGGTCTAATGGAGAAAAAGGATGGATAAATAGGAACTAAGGGGTTAAACACTACAAATTTTGGTCATGAAACACCCAAAAAACCATATGGGGTTTAATAAAGAACAAATTAAATAAGTTTTAATTTTCCCCATATAAAATTAAATATATGGACTCTTTAGTACTCATTATACTGTCACCATGTAACCAGTAGCTCACCAAGTACCATATGGAAGACCATTAGAATCCCCAAGTTCAAACAATAAGATATCACCACAGATTGGTTAATAAGGTCCTTTATGGTCTATAATCTGGTACCTATTGTCATATAGATTCCAAATCCCTATCCTCCTTCCATCACAAAATACCCTAACTCTATTGGATTATTTTTCACCCATATTTTAACATTTAAAACAATCATTAATCATTAATGATATACCAAAATATTCCCTCCCTAAAAGAAAACTAAAGAAAACATATTAAATTTATTGCCAAAGCTAACAAAAAACATACTAGACCACAACATTAATAAAAAAATCAAGTGTCCTTAGAATCTCCCCAACATAGTGACTCGCTTCCTTGGTAATCCTCAAAGATAATGAATCAATAAATCATGACTTATGATGATCATAAACTGATCACTAATTCACCATGTTATATCCAAATGTTCTCATAGTGATTCTATAGTACTCCATTAATAATGAAGTATAAAATTCACTGAGATACTGGAAAAATGAACACAAATACTGTCACTAATCCTGCCATGATTGGTACTAAACCATAAGATTACTTTTACACCAAGATATCAATAAAATCTCTCCAAACAAAAATATGATTCCATAATAACCATTCTCATATTAGTTCTCATACAATCAAGAAAGTGAATGAATAGGACATCTATTCTTAAATAATTCATAGTTATTGAATTTCCACCATTATTGTACTATACACTGTATAAAACCTCACTAAATATATAAATATGTATTAAATTTAAAATACTACTAATTCCCACAATTAGATACCCAATACTAACTCTATGCACCCTTCATTTATCTACAATCACACAAGAATATAAAAATGAATGTTACATAAAATCTAAAACATATAATTCAGAAACCTAGGACACATCAATAGTAGTTACATATCACAAATTACTTATTTTGAAACAAATAAATTCATTTTATACATTCCAATCTTCACCATGATTCCATACAATCTTCGTCGTATATAGTTATGTCTATGGAATCAATGGTTCTAAATCCTTATATACACACATTCCATTTCCTTGTAAACTACATATAATTCTATATTTTAAATCAAAAACTAGTTACAAAATTACCCTTCCAAAAAATTCATTCAAACCATTTAGTCTTGAATCATCTATACCTACAAGTTATATTTTACAAAAAAAATATCTAATGAATGTCTTATACCACCACTTGGAATTCCATTCAAAAAATAGATGTGCTATAAAATCAGAAATACCATAAACTATTGTCTGATAGTGTCCAAAAAATTTAAGAAACAAATCAAATGAAAGATCTAATGATCTATATTGACATATTAATCATCAATAATTAAATAAAAACATCAATTAGATTATATGTATCTCTAATTAGAAATTCAATTAAGAAATTATTTTTTTCAAATAACCACAATCATAAGTTTGCTACCAATGGACTATCATATTATAATAATTAAGAAGGTGTAATGATATATTTCCTCTATTAATATGTAAAGATGTAGAAATTTTGTGGAAATTTTTTTCTTAAATTTTTGGGAATTTTACGAGTCCACAGTTTCTAACAGCACACGATTCCGAGGCCCGTAGTGCCCAGAATGATCCGTCGATGTTTTGTTAAGCTTAAATTAATGCGCGTATGCAGTTTTCCTGAAAAAGTTGAATAACTCTTAAAAGGTTACTCAGATTGGAAATCTGAGGCCACTGTTGCACTCAGGATGGTGGGTTTACCCTAAGCGTAACTTATGTTTAGTCGGCACGGGTGTCCTGTGAGAAAACCCAAAAATGGAATAACCGTAAATAAAATAATTAAATAAAATTATTTTATTTTCAAATTCTTATAACTCACAAATGGTAACTTGAATTACAAATCTGAGACCACCGCTAAACTCTTGAGGGCAGGAATTCTTTAAATAGATACTAACTTGGGTCGGAAAGGGCCACCAGAGAATGTTAGTTTTTGGCCACAAATAAAATAATTAAGTGACAATTATTTTATTATAAAATTCATAACATCTAAAGGGTGATTCAGATTAAAAATCTGAGAGTACTGTTGTGTTCGTTGGGGCATGTTTCACCGTGACAGAGCCTAAACTCAACCTATATGAGTCGAGGATGACTGATAAAAATTTTCCAAATTTTTTTTCGGGAACCTTCAGTAAACGTGCAAGAAACATTTCATAACTTTTGAACCGGTGCTCAGAATTGAAATCTGAGGGCACCATTGAACTCACAGCGTCGGTAATTGCTCAGTGAGAACTTCGCCGCAATTACATTATGAAGAGTTTGGAGGTTAGTTTTTGGGGGTTTTCTAAGTAAATTAAATAAAATTATCTGTGTCACATATTTTTATGTATGGTAGTTAAAACCTACAAGGGGAGGTTAGTGGTGGGGCTCACCCGCACATAACCTCCCTTGGGAGGATGTTATATGGTGTGGCCCACACGAGCATCAAACCCCCTTTACCCCCCTTTAATCCTTAGAACTCCCAATTTATAGCAGAGCCTCTTCACCTTCCTTCATAACTGTGTCAACCCAAAATTAATTAATGGCATAATTAATTAATTTTAATTATTTTGAATTCTTTTTTGAATACATGGAAATAATAAAATAATAGTGAAGCTATTATTTTATTTTGGTTGGTTATTCTCTTGGTGGAGATCTGGAGTTCTTGGAGAACAGCTTATTACAACGATGAATGCCCCTCATCTACGAAGAACGTCAAGAATCAACATCTTCTTTCTTCTTCAACTGAGGCAAGGAAAGGGAAGCGATGCTCATGAGGTACGCCAATGTCATCTTCAACTTTGCCACCTTTGAACTCCGTCCTCCAATGACAAGTACCTCTCTTCCTCTTCTGATGTTGATGAAACAATGCCTCCTTTCCGCGACTCCATTAAACGTCACTGAAATCAAGGTAGGGGATTTTATTATTTTAATGTATTAATTATAACCTCGTTCCTCATTCTTTATTTGGTATCTATGATGGCCACTTGTTATCACCTAATTCAGAGGGTGCAGGCTGAACCAACATGAACCGACACCCCTCTGTTGGTTCTTGTTTGGTTGACGTTGAAGGTGGAGCAAAAAGGGCACGGTGCCATCACACCGTGCCGAAGAAGAACCACGGACAGAAGGGCCCCGACGGATTAAAGTGGAACCTCGGCTGGGATGTCTGCAGTGGATGAAGAAACATGGAACTGTTGTGCCACGCGGTGGAGCCGAAGGCCGCGACCAGGTTGGGTCACGGGGGTGGTGGTGAGGCGCCATCGCGCCGCGCGGAGGGCAGCAGCATGGCGGCGCCGTGGCACCATGGTGGAGGTGAGGAGGCCACCGCCCGAGCCTGTTGCTGTGGAGTCGGACCAGTGGGACCATGCGAGTCTGGTTTCCCCTAAACCCGCATAGCACGCCAGTTCTGTTCGTCGAACTAGGGGGGATGCGACACCCCCCCCTCCTTCGCGTTGTCGGCTGGGACGCCACGAGCCGGGCCACCACAAGCCGGGATGCCATGGTCGGGCCTCCCCTCGGCCGGGCCGCCCCAAGGTCGTGCAGCCTTCGGCCGGGCCCCCTCGTGTTGGGCCGCCCGTCGGGCCGTCTATTCAGGTCGGTCTGTCCCCTCAGCTCAGGTCTCTTCCTGAGACTGGTTCGGACCTACGGACCAGGTCAGACCCTAGTTTAGACCGGCTCAGGTCGTGTCAGTCTGACTGGGTCGGACCGGACCCGGAATCGCTATGGTCGTTTACTCCTTTTAGCCCGCATCTAGGGCTACGGGTGTCCGATTCATGTACCGCATGCGGCGATGGAATACTTGGAGTGAGACTATTATTTTGAAATACTCTACTTGAGGTTAGGATGCAGTTGGAGTAAGGTCGGGTTGGTTTGATTCTGAAAACTAACCGGACCCCTAGAACGGAAATGCCAATAACTTACAGACCGAGCGTCCGATTGAGGCACTGTCTGTCACGTTGGGTTCCTTATGATGAGATGTAACTACGAGATACATCAACTCAAGAAATTGTGATATTTTATGTGTCGACACATGGCTTGAGGAGAAGAACATCCCGGAATCGAGCGTGCTGTGTGCGGGAACCCTAGGGTTGGCTGCGATGATACTGTACTGGAATCCTCTGTGGGGTCAACAGCGATGACTACTATACCGAAATCCTATGTTGGTTTGACAGCAATGAATACTGTACTGGAATCCTCTATGGGTTCGACAACGATGACTACTATACTGGAATCCTCCGTAGGTTTGACAGTGATGACTATTGTACTGGGATCCTCTGGGGGTCCGACAGTTCTGACTTCTGTTCCTATATCCTATGTGGGTCCGACAGAATAGCTTGTCCTGTATCCTATGTGGGTCGGACAGCATAGCTGGTCCTGTATCTTGTGTGGGTGTGATAGCTTAGCTGGTTCTGTATCTGTTGTGGGTCTAACTGCTTAGATGAATCAGTGACTACATCTGATCATCTCTATGACTTTACAAATGATGTATACATGTGTGATCTGAGTCTTGTCTTTGAATCATTATCATCGAGGTGATTGACCTTACTTCCTTTGTGGAATGGGTTGTGCTTGGGCTCGAGTGTTGGAGTAAGACTGTGTTTGGAAACTTAGCTATATGTATGGGCATATACCTAAGTAGGGATAGTTGATACTTCGTTATTGTATCTTACTACTGTGGTTTATCCTTAGTTGATTCTGGGAGACCTTCGTGGATCTTGGGGTCCCTTACTAAGTATTTTTATACTCACCCCTGCATGGCCTTCCCCCGAACCTTTTGTGTTCTGTGCAGATGACGGTCAGCAGTGATTGAGGCTGAGGGTGACAGATGGGAGGCTGCTCGGAGCCAGACTAGACGGGATGTACCTTAGGGACGAGTTGTTTGATTTATGTACCTACCCTTCAGGTAGGATTTCCCAGTAGATGATCCAAGAGATTTTTTCCCTTTTTACTTGTACATGTTCTTGTTGTTCAGTTGGGTTTGTATACAGGACCATTTACTTTCATCACTACCTTTGTATTTAGTTTTACATAGTGTCTTGCTTCTAATTTTTTAATCTTTTTGTGTGTGATTTCTTTTTATAAAGGAAATTCCTTCCGAGCATAGGGATTTACACCTTTGGTGCTAGTTGCCAGCCCCTGGCCTATGGAAGGCGAGCATGGGGTAGTCACGACACGGGTACTGAGGATGGGTCGTGACAAATTGGTATCAGAGGATTAGGTTCTACTGCAAAACCTAGGACTCTGATCTATCTTATTGTGAAGCAATATTGTTAAGAGTATTGAGTATGGTTTTCAGTCCAAGGAGTCCAGTATTGGTGCGGTGTCTGACGTATCCATATACCAGGACCCTGACTTCTGATTTTCGACTGAGTGCACAAAAACACTGACTGCGAGTGTGTTTTCAAGAATCTTCATTGTGAACTCTTTGAGTCAGCTCACTAGGTATAACTTATTTACCGTGGAGCACCTGTTTTTTATCAGGATGCAGCTGCGTAGATATCTAGATAGGGTTTCCGAAATAGTACACGATGACAGCCCACCGAGAAACGAGGCTACGATTTAGGTCCCTCTTTCTACGTTGTTACCTTCGGGTGGTGTAATAGCAGTAGCACCACCCATTGGAAAGATGATAACACCAGCCTCATTGGTAGACATTGAATGCTGACTGAGTTCATTTTACATGTTCCAGTAGTAGAGGCCTATGAGGTTTCAAGTCGAGACAGATTCCCACGCAGCTGAGGGCTGGCTGGAGGTGATTTCTAGAGTTTTCTGCCTAGTTGAGACACCAGTAGAGTAGATGGTGATATTAGATACTAGAATTTTTCAGTGAGTGACCATGAGGATGGTCCGCATAGTGATGAGGCCTTGTTATGTGGACCGTTACCTGAGATAGTACCTCCAGGTAGTGTGTCAGCTATATCATTGCATGTTGGTCAGCAGTTGAAACCGGTAGTATCGATAGAGAACACTTGTAAGCTTAGTTCCTTACATGTGTTTCAGCCTCAGATACCCCTTAGGTTCTGAGGCGAGCCCGACTCACTGGAGGCTGAGGACTGACTTGAGGAGGTGGCTGAGAGTTTACTATAGCTTATATACCTTCAGCAAGACGGCGTGTCGGTAACTGAGTATTCATCGAAGCATATCGATCTTTCTTGGTACTCGATGAATATTATACGATCAGTGAATTAGAGCTCGGACCTATGAGCGAGGTGTGTTTAAGGATATCTGAGCCAGCACTTTTTCCTCTAAGCATTCCTACTTATTTTAGGGTGCTAGAGAGAATCTTTTTGGTTGAATGTTCATTGGATGAGTGGATACAGCCAGTGAATGTTAGCAGTTGGAATGAGTGAAACTGGTTCCAGTCTCCGAGACTTGAGTGTATAAAATGTTTTGAGAAGAGGAATTTTTAAGGACAGATGAATCTGTAGGGTAGAAGATGTGGAAGTAGATTTAGGAGAGCAACATGAGGTGGTTAACATTTAGACATGTTACAATCACATGCCTTTGTAGTCCCCGCTAGGCATAGGGATCTGGAGGGCGGGGGAAGGGATTATCTACATGCAGTCAAAGAGTGTAACCCAAGGGCTCTATGAATGATTTGAGGTATGGTATGTGTCTACCAATAGTTGTCGTATCAATCATTCCTTCCTTCCACAAATCTTGTCCTAGACCTAGAGTTTCCATTTAAGCTATTGACTTGACCCTCACATCTGGAGATACCATTGTGAGGAGACTCGATAATCACACTTATGCCGATAGTGTGATCTGACCCTTGAGGTGAGAGTTTCGGTTGGAACCTCTTGGTGGCAGCGTTGAGGCCTTATGAAGTTAGTTTGGCTTTAGACTTGGCAACCTCAGTTCATACACATATTTACTGTATTAGGAAAAAAGGTTGTGGTTTATCTACAATGTTGGTATGGGGTTTTCCTTGGTCAGATAAAAGGAAAACCCAGGCATCATAGGATGGAATCATGCATAAGAGGGTGCATTCGATCACTCATGAGTCAGCCAGACTTACCTTTGTGCCATACTTCTCCAGAGTTTCAGCACCACTATTAGCTTTGGTGAAGAAGGGGAAACCATCCGTGTGGTTGGAGAGATTCCAGCAGAGCTTTCAGGAGCTGAGGCAGAGGATTAATAGTGCCCCAATATTGAGGCTTCTAGAGGAAGGCATAAGGTAAATTTTTTATTGAGACACATCAGGGATCGGACTCAGATATGTCCCGATGTAGGAGCGAGTAGTGATCGCATATGGTTCTCGGCAGCTGAGACAACACGATCAGAACTACGCTACCCATGACCTGGAGTTAGTAGCAGTGTTCTTCGCCATGAATATGTGGAGGAACTATCTTATGGGAGAACATTTTACCATATACTCTGATCGCAAGAGTCTCATGTATATCTTTTCTCATGAGGACCTAAACCTGAGACAGCGACGTTGGATCGAGTTCTTTTAGGACTATGACATTATGATATTCTATACTCCTGGGAAGGGAATGTTGTAGCAGATGCACTCAGTTGGAGATCTGGTATACAGCTGATAGGCGAGGCGACAGAGCAACTGGATGCTTTACAGATATCCTTTGTGGATAGAGATGGAGCAGCCTTCCTTCAGTCTCTTATAGTCACTACCCCACTTCTTCAGCGAGTCAGGGAGGCACATCGTGGGGATGATGACTGTGAGATTCGATGTACTCAGATATCCTCAGGGCAGGCACCTGATGGATTTTCTAAATATGGTAGAATGTCATTCTCTTCAGAGGACGGACCAGGGTACTTATTGCATTTCAGGAGAGAGTGTTGAGGGAATTCCACACATCTCGTCTGGAAGTACATCCAGGAGTAGCGAAGATGTATCAGGACCTCCGATGACAGCACTGGTGGCCAGGTATGAATAAGGCAGTGGCAGAGTTTGTCTCATGATTCCTCACTTGTCAGCAAGTGATGGTGGAGCACCAGGTACGAGTAGAATTGGCAAGGTGGCTTACCGTTAAGCTCTTCAACCTCAGTTTCACCGGGTGCACGATGTCTTCCACTTATCCCAGCTGAGGAAATACGTGAATGACCCTTGCCACATTATTGACCACGGGGAACTGGATATCAATGACAGGGCGATATTCACAAAGGTTCCAGTGGAGATTGAGGATCGATAGGAGCGAATCTTGCGTGGATGGTCGATACCTCTGGTGCGCGTTAGCTGGTAGCATGAGAACCTCCAAAAGAGCACATGGGAGTGGGAGGCTCAGATGCGTTCTCAGTACCCTCATTTGTTTCTTTAGAGTGAGTTAAAGCTTATGGGGACGTAAATTCCTAAGGTATGGCGAATTTAAAGACCCAAAAATTCCGTGTAATTTTTTTCATAAATTTTGGGAAATTTTTCGAGTCCGTAGTTTCTAACGGCACACGATTCCAAAGCCCGGAGTGCCCGAAATTATTCGACGATGTTTTGTTAAGCTTAAATTAATGCCCATATAAAGTTTTCCTAAAAAATTGGAATAACTCCTAAATGGTTACTCGGATCAGAAATCAGATGCCACCGTTGTGCTCAGGATGGCGGGTTTACCCTAGGTGTGACTTAAGTTTAGTCGGCGTGGGCCTCCTGTGAGAAACCCCGAAAATGGCATAACCGTAAATAAAAAAATTAAATAAATTTATTTTATTTTCAAATGCTTATAACTCATAAATGGTAACTCGGATTAAAAATTTGAGACCACCGCTGAACTCGTGAAGGTAGGCTTTCTTTAAGCAGATACCAACTTGGGTCCGCGAGGGCCACCAGAGAAAGTTAGTTTTTGGCCGCAAATAAAATAATTAAGTGAAAATTATTATATTATAAAATTCATAACATCTAAATGGTGAGTCGGATTAAAAATACGAGAGTACCATTGTGTTCATTGGGTCGTGTTTCACCTACGAAGATCCTAACCCCGACCAGCACGAGTCGAGGGTGACTGATAACAATTTTCCAAACTTTTTTCGGGTATGTTCAGTAAACATGTGAGAGACGTTTCATAACTTTTGAACCGATGCTCGGAATTGAAATCTGATGGCATCATTGAACTCATAGTGTCGGTAATTTCTTAGTGAGACCTTCACTACAATTGAGTTATGACGAGTTTGGAAGTTAGTTTTTGGGGGTTTTCTATGTCAATTAAATAAAAATATGTGTGTCACATATTTTTATGTGTGGTAGTTAAAACCTCCAAGGGGAGGTTAGTGGTGGGGCTCACCCACACATAACCTCCCTTGGTAGGATGTTATAATGTGGGGCCCACACGAGCATCAGACCCCCTTTACCCCCCTTTACCCCTTGGAACTCCCAATTTATTGCGGAGCCTCTTCACCTTCCTTCATAAGTGTGCCAAACCACAATTAATTAATGGAATAATTAATTAATTTTAATTCTTTTAAATTATTTTTAGAATGCATGGAAATAATAAAATAATAGTGAATCTATTATTTTATTTTGGTTGGTTATTCTCTTGGTGGAGGTTTGGAGTTTTTGGAGAACAGCTTATTCCAACGAAGAACGCCCCTCATCTCTGAAGAACGTCGGGTATCAATGTCTTCTTTCTTCTTCATCTGAGGCAAGGAATATGAAGCAACACCCGTGAGGAATGCCTACGTCTTCTTCGACTTCATCACCTTTGAACGTCGTCCACCAATGATGAGTAACACTCTTCCTTTTCCGAAGTTTATGGAACGACGCCGCCTTTCCATGACTCCGTCAAACATCACTAAAATCAAGGTAGGGGGATTTGATTATTTTAATGTATAAATTATACCCTTTTTCCTCATCGTTTATTTGGGATCAATGATATCCACTTGATATCACATCATGTGGAGGTCGTAGGCCGAACCAACATGACCCGACACCCCTCTGTTGGTTCTTGTTTGGTTAACGTCGAAGGCGGAGCCGAAAGGTTGTGGTGCATTCGCACCACGCCGGAGAAGAACCGCAACCAGGAGGGTCGTGGGGGACGAAATAGGAATAATGGTCGGGAGGGCCGCAGTAGATGAAGATGCGTAGCACCGTCGCACCGCACAGTGGTGCTGAAGGCGGCGGCCTAGTCAGGCCACGGTGGTGGTGGCACGGCGCCTTCACGCCGTGCGGAGGGCTGCAAGAACGTGGCGCCGTCGTGCCGTGGTAGAGGTGCGGAGGTGGCCAGCCGAGCTGGCCGCAGTGGAGCCGGACCAGCGGGACCAACCAGGTCCCACGACCCCTGAACCGGCACAGCGCACCGATTCTGTTCATCGAATCGGGGGGGGGGGGGGGGGGGACGTAGTACCCCCTCCCTCGTGTGGTCGGCCGAGCCGTAACGAGCAGGGCCGCCACGAGCTGGGTGGCCACAGCCGGGCCGCCCCTTGGCCGGGCCGCCCCTATGCCGAGCCGACTTTGGCTGGGCCGCCTCGGGCCGGGCCGCCCGTCGGTCCCTCTCTTCGGGTCGGGCTATCCCCTCGGCTAGGGTCTCTTCTTGAGATCGTATCGGACCCATGGACTAGGTCAGACCCCGGTTCAGACCAGGTCGGGTTGGGTCAGTACAACTAGGTCGAATCGGACCTGGACCCGATGTGGTCGTTTACACCTTTTAGCCTGCATCTAGGGCTACTGTGTCTGATTGATATACTGCATGCAGCGATGAAATACATGGACTGAGAATATTCTTTTGGTATACTCCACTTGAGGTTTGGACGTAGTTGGAGTATGGTCGGGTTGGTTTGAGCTTAAAAACCAACCGGGCCCCTGGAACAGAAATGCCAATAACTCACAGACCGGGCATCTGATTGACACATCGTCTATCTCATTGGGTTCCTTATGATGATATGGAACTATGGGATACATCAACTCAGGACATTGTGATATTTTATGTATCGACACTTGGATTGAGGAGAAGACCCTCCCGGAATAGAGCGTGTTGAGTGTGAGAACCCTAGGGCTGGCTGCGACGATATTGTACCCGAATCCCCCGTGGTTCGACAGCGATAACTATTGTACCAGAATCCTCTGTGGGTTTGACAGTGATGGGAACGATACTAGAATCCTCTGTGGGTTCAACAGTGATGACTACTGTACCAGAATCCTCCATGGGTTCGACAGCGATGATTATTGTACCAGAATCCTCCTTGGGTTCGATAGCGATGACTACTGTCCCAGGATCCTCTGTGGGTCTGACAGTTCTGACATCTATTCATGTATCCTGTGTGGGTCTGATAGAATAGCTGGTCCTGTATCCTGTGTGGGTCCGATAGCTTAGCTGATCCTGTATCATCTGCGGGTCTGGCAGCTTAGATGAAGGACTTCTATCCATGTATCTTGTGTGGGTCCGATAGAATATCTGGTCTTGTATCCTGTGTGGGTCCGACAGCTTAGTTGTTCCTGTATCCTTTGTGGGTCCTACAACTTATATTGATCAGTGAATACATATGATCATCTCTATCACTCTACAAAATATGTATACCTCTGTGAGTTGAGTCTTGTCTTTCAATCATTATCATCGAGGTGATTGAATTTACTTCTTTTGTGGAATGGGTTGTTCTTGGGCTCGAGTGTTGGAGTTGGACTGTGCTTGGTAACTTAGGTATATGTATAGAATTATACCTAAGTAGGGATGGTTGATACTTCATGATTGTATCTTACTACTGTGGTTTATCCTTAGTAGATTCTGTGAGACCTTTGGGGGTCTTGGGGTCCCCTACTATGTGTTGTTATAGTCACCCCTACACGGGCTTCGCCCGCACCTTGTTCTGTTCTGTGAAAACGACGATCATCAGTGATCGAGGCTGACGGTGACGGACGGGAGGATACTCAAAGCTGGACTAGACGAGACGTACCTCAGGGACGAGTTTTTCGAGTTCTGTACCTACCCTTCAGGTAGGATTCCCCGGTGGACGATCGATAATTTGTTTTCCCTTTTTACTTGTATTTGTTCTTGTTGTTCAGTTGGGTTCGTATACTACCCCATTTACTTTCAACACTACCTTTATATTCAGTTTTACATAGTGTCTTGCTTCCAGTTTTGTACTCTTTTTGTGTGTGATTTCTTTTTATAAAGGCAATGCCTTCCTAGCTTAGGGATTTACGCCTTTGGTTCTAGTCGCCTACCCCTAGCCTATGGAAGGCATGCTTGGGGTAGTCACAGAACGGGTCCTGAGGACGGGTCGTGACATGATAACTATAGATTTTACTAAATCTAATTAATAACTAATCGTGAGTCATGGTATACTACCTTACATAACCAATATTTGTGAATAATAAACACTAGAAATCCATTAGTAACATGGCTTCAACCAAATGAAACCTATATATGAATGCACCCAATATAATAATCATGTTTTAATTCATAAACATAGATGACTATAATATAGATGATTCAGGCATTCCAAATGAAATTAGGATCATCTCTATGTTTTCAAAAGGCTACAAACTAGTAGTGAGGAATAAAATAATTTAACACCAATTGATACGTCAAATAAAAAGCATAAATTTCATTCTACAATATTACAATAGTATAGAATGACCCACCAATATAATAAAAAAACCAAAAAAGTTTAAAATAAAATTAAAAACTAATTTTGAATCCTATAGTAAAAACTATTATATAAAAAACAAATTATATAACACATCATAATATAACTTAGAAAAAAAATCAATATTTATATCATAGGAATCATAATAATAAATGAACATTCAGTAGAACTTTGATCTACATATATTAATTATAAAATCTAAAATTTAATTACACTATATTTCACAAAATATATTCCTTAAATTAAAAAAAATGTTTTCAATCATTATCAGAAGAAATAAACATGTTAAATGAAAACCATGAAACATTTTGATAAAAATAATATTATTAAATATAATGATTAAAACATGGTAATTGAAATTGTATATATGAATGTGACTATGAAATTGTGACATATGGGTATAACAAAAATATTTTTTACCTTTAATATTAATGGAATCCAATTAGTATAGCTAAGACAAATATGAATGCAATTTTATGTAAAAAACACATATATTCCTTATAAAAGAGATTAATTTGTGGAAAATGTGTTTATTATCATGTAATAATAATAAAATATATTGCTAATATAAATAGTATATTAGAAATAAATTAATTATTAATTGATAGTAATGAATTATAATGAAAAACCAATATTTTAAAATATTATTTTTCAATAAAAACTATATTCCCCATGTATATATATATTATAATATTAATAAAAAAATTATAAAATTTTAGAAATTTAACATTTGAAAAAGAAAATATTTTCAGTAATAATTATAATATAATTTATAGATAATTTTTATATTTTTCTTATATAATTTTTTATGTGAATTTTGAGAAATAAAAATTTTTAAAATACCATGGCTTATGAAATCACATGGTTATAAGAATAGTAAAATTCTTAAGAAACTATATTATTCACAAAATATATTTCATATAAGTATAATTAGATATTTTAAAAAATTACATTTTAATTACAAACCTATAATTTAAATTTTAGAATGTAAGTAATATTTTCAAATAATTTTTTTATCCCATTATAAATTAGCATTTTAAAATTAATTGTTATCATTTCTAGAAATTGAATAAAATTAAATCGTTGTAGTATTTATAATTAGTGGGTAAAAATTTTAATATGTTTAACAATAATTTTAGGGATAATAATTATATTACAAAAGTTAAAATCTAGTCATCGTGGTAAAATATTAAAGAAAAAAATCAATAAATCATGTGTTAAAGAAATTAATAAATGATAGATATGAGTTTATAATTTAGGGATAAAGGTTTTTATTGAACAAATTTCATATATTATACATTATTTATCAATTTTTTAGCCACTTATCTTTATAGTGGCTTCCCATTATTGAAATTTTTTGTTTATTTACAAAAATACAGCGTCGCATCACTTATAAAACAGAAACACATATCCTTTTTCTCCATCACAAAACCCCTTATGTAAACCAAAAATAAATCCTAAACTGATCCAAAACACGATTATCCTTTTTAATGAGTATTTTTTATTCTCAAAATAATAACTCGATATTGATTAATACCTTTCTAAAATGCAATAATCCAAGTAGTATGATATATATTTTTAACCTCTTCTTCTTCATTCATATTTTATTCTATTCATTTCTTCATCATAAAATTTCATTTTACCATCTTATAATGGTAACATATGAATAATTATGATCATATTATATTGTCAAAATTATGGTACAATCATTAACCACTGTCCTATTTTGTTTTAATAAAAATGAAAATGTGAATCATGTATTGTAAGGACTATTGCATCCACAAAAAGACATGTTTCATTTTTCATAAAAACAACACAAGATTGTTAAAAAATAATTTAAGAAACAATTATTATATTTAGTAAATATTTTATAATCTTAAATAGTAATACAATTTACTCTTTCCCATTCTATGGAGAATGTAAGTGTTGGAAACCACCTCTATGGAACGATCAATTTCTATTTTCGATTTCAAACTAGCCTTTCATGAATTTTCACGTGAATGAATTAATGGATAGATATTATGATTATGATATTAATATTTTTCTGTTTATATAAATTGATTAACATATTAATAATATGAATGAAAAATAGATAAAAAATCATCTATTTTAAAAAATGAAAACAATAAACAAGAAATACATAGTTTCATATTATATAATATTTTAAAATCAATTAATAATTTTTCTAATTACTTATAATTATGAAATATCACACTAGTATATTCTAAATATGATCATTATTCTTCAATTATAGTTATATTTCAATTAAATACCTTCATAATCATCCATTAATCATTTTATGCTCATGTTTGGGTCGGTTTGACAACCAACATGAGGAATTCCACAGAATTATATCATGAATGATAATGAAAAATAATTTTTGTTATAATTTTATAAATATATTTTTGGTGGGTATATCAATGTTTAACTCAATTATTAATAAAACACCATTGATTGGTTATGAAAATAACATTTACATGATTTTTTTCAATTTCATCTTCATGGATAAATAATGGAACACTCATATAGGGTAATGGAAAAATTATAAATATTTATATGTTATTAATTTAATTAAAGTTAATGAAATTTTAATTATGATTTTTTTATGAAGAATGAATAATTATACTATTCATATGAAATAATATAAATGGTGGAATCTATAAACGAAAGATGTAGGAAAATTGGAAAAAAAACCTAACTAATATACACATTTATAATGATTATAAATGAAATGTATAAATATTTATAGGTATTTATAATGGTATAAAATAGTATATTAATATATTTATGTTTTTATAGGATATTATGTTTCATTCAACTAATATGAAATAATGGTAAGGGTTTTCATCACAAAATTTTACATTTGAGACATGTTTGATATTATCCACTATATTTAATTTTTGTGGTCTTTACAAATCATATTTTTTATATAACTTCATTAATTATATTTAAATAATTTTATTCTAGGTTCAATTATCATACCCATTTTTTATCATTTTTTATTTAAATTCTCCACAAGTTGGAATCTTTTCCATGTAGTGGATTTGAATCCCCTAAGACATGTTTATATTATAAAAAAATTATATTTAAATTTAGTAAATAATGATCCAATTTCATTATATATCATGATCCTATTGTATTTCATGATATTCAGAGTTACACTTTAAATTTATACCAATAATTTAGTTTTCATTAAAATGATACAAAGGTGTGACGATGTATTCATGAGTCAAAACATTTCCTTGGGTAATAATCACTTACATATTTAATGATTTAGCTATTATAACAAATGATGATGTTATATTGTAATAATCTTGTCTTATTTGGAGAAATAATGTTTCACACTAAATTTTCCCTAATTTATGATATTATTGTTTTGTGAAAATAATTTTTCTTAAAGGAATTTTTATTATATATTTATGGATTTAACCGCCATATCCCTTTTTTTCATACCCCAACGTTCTCCATTTCCTAGTGGAATATATTTTATTTTTATCTCCAATTATATTTTCATTATGATTTATTTATATTAATATATTGTTTTTTATATCCTTTATATGATGTTAGTTTCTGAAAATGTTGTTTTAAAATATTTATAAATATATTCCTATCAATAATCAGAAAATATTCCCTTTTTCATTACATTTTTTACAAATGTTTTTTTATTATCATGATGTCTTTATTATAATTTTTATTGTAGTAATTTTTAATGATGTTTCTCTATAAATTCAAAAAATCATTATTCTAATGCTACATTAATATAACATTGTTGAATAATGATATTATAAAACACTATTAAAGATAAATAATTTTTTTGGGATTTGTCTTTTATTTGAAAAGGATTTCTCGAAAATAGAGTAATGGTTAATAAGTCACCATATATGTGATCATTTTAAATATTTCATTGAAGATAATATGATTATAATATAGTATTATTATGTTTTAATATTTTAAATATAATTAAAAAAATATATGAAACCAATTTTCTTCTCAGGTATTATGTTTTATTTTTTGAATGATTTCATTTTATCTTGAATAAACATATATGGATGATAATGGGAGGGTAAAATATCGTGATTCAATTAATTTTTGTCATGTCAATGTCTCGTGATCTCAAGAGAATACACAAGAGTATTTTCCCTAATAAAAGGGTAAACATGAGCCATTATCCCAAGAAAAAGGGGGCATGAATGGATTTTTAATAATAAAGAGAATACACTAGAGAATTTATTTCAATCCAAAGGCATGCATGGGAGGATTTATCCCAAGCCAAAGGGTATACATGAGAATTAATCCCAGACTAATGGAATATGTGAGATGTTTTATCACAATCTTAAAGAAACAAAGGGAGATTATCCCATTTTGTAGAAGTTATGTTTGTGGTTAGAACAAGCCTTCAATGTGATGAATTTTGTGGTGGTTTTCATTGATATATAGTTTCAATAATTATGATTATTCTATAATATTATATCAAAATCATATTCTTATGATTATGTTATTTAAAATATGTCTATTTTCTGATCTCAACCAATTTTTAAAAGTATATTTTTTTTAAAATTATGATTTCATTTTCTCTTATCATTTTTATGTAAAATTGATATTATTTTATATTATTATTAACATGAAATATAAACCCTACCCCTTTTTATCATATGGTTATAATATTAACCTTGATGACATAATGATATGTTTTCTTTTACCGAGCATTTATGATGAACCCTTTCTTATAGTTCCATTACCCAATTTATTATGTTAATTATAACCAATAGAATGCCTATATGGGAGTCCAGTGGAGTAAAATTATGGAGAAATTATTATAGATTATGTTGTTTATGTGGCTAATCCATAAGGCACTACTCCTTTCAATCATTGGGTAGTTTGATTATTTATGATATATAGTAATCATAAAAGGATGTTAATATATATTTTTACATATGTTTTGATTGGAGCTTGATATTATATAATAATAATATGTACTCTAGACAAAATCATATTACCAAGTCATATTGAATTCTCAAACACTAATAAAATTACTCTTCACATCCATGAATACATACCCTATAATATACTTATCTCTAAAATTAAACAACAAGTATACCCCTATATATAAAACTCAATCTGTGTATATAAGTAGAGGTGATTCAAATTACCCAGTATGATTTCTTTACTTGTCTCAACACTTTTAGTGATACTAGTCAAGTAAATGTACATAAAATCATAAGAGAGTGAAAATAAATGAAATATGAAACCGAACCACATAATAAAGTAAACCATTAAGGTCTATATATTTCATACATGTGTACCAACCTAAATTGAGTACAAAAACATTAAATACAAAATATAATTCTTCCAAAATTAGGATAGTTTCCACTATTATATAATTGAGGAATCATATACCCTCAAGAATAAAATAGTTATACCACATATCCACTCTTATCTCATCAGAAAAAAATCCCCGGAATGGTTCACCATATCCATAAACATTTACTCATCAATGAAATAACTAAATCAATAATTATCTTAATGTTCATAAATTAAAAATCCAAAATATCATGGAAAATAACTATGGGTATAATAATTATAGAAATACAATGATAAATAAACAATTCAACCTAATAATTGGGCACAACTGATTGAAATAACAATCCCAATAATAACACCCTTCACCATATCCTCTCACAAATCATCGTTTGAGTTATATGTCCTGTTATAAATAGATAACATCAAAATTTATCCAATATAACACATTATTCATAGGGGTTGACTACCACTATTAAAGATTATCCCTCTCGAGCTTCACAATGATAGCTTGATTTATATAACAACATTATAATCCTCAAATTTTCTATCAATCTCATAGTCTTAACATAGGTGGATTCTGGGAAGGATGATGTTCATATATCATAAAATCATTTGACAATACACTTCCCACATTTTTTCATTGTCTATCATAGAGTCCTTTTATCCATCGCTCTTTCTCTAGACACTAACATGGAATAATTCATATAATAAGAGTATTATCCTAACATGGTTAAAAAAACAGTAGACGTGGTTCAAAAATAATTTTAAATTCACCATCTTACATATATTTAAAAAAATAATGCATCATTGAGGTGACTTATATAGGGGTCATATGTTAATCAATATAAATATCATGTGAAACTCAATATCTTATAATTTTGATTTCTAATCACCCGAAGTAAAATTGGGTTGTCTTAATAATACATTGGAAGGAACCCCACCATCTTATTATCAATGTTATAGTGAATGATTTTATCATCTAATATCTCTAACAATCATGATTCAACATGTGTCTCATATAAAACACTAGATGTATAAATATGATTTTGAAGACAATGTGGTTACTCTTCATGGATATATCCTTAGCTATCACTACATTGTCAGTTAAATATTTATCTACCAAGAAACCAGTTCCATTTATGAGGAAAATTCTATAATAACTAATAGAATGCTTTTAATAAATTCAATACATGTAGACTTACTAATAGTAGCAATTATACAAGGACTCATGGAACCCCAAATTGGAGAATAATTATCTTGAATAAAATTTATCTTGACATCTACCAATTTAAATAACTACTTACATTTACAACTTTTTTTTAAATTACTAAATTATAGAATTCAATTTTAAATTATATAAACCAATAAAACTATATATTTTATTATTTACACAAATTTTCCATGAAATTTCACATTAACCAAATTCTATATTTAAATAATATTGAAATGTAAGAATCTATTTACTTTACAAAATATAATTTATTCCATTACAAAATTATACAAAATGAGAAACTGGTACTTATCCAAATTTCCACCAACGAACAATTTACCTAGAAATATATTATGTATTGAATATTTATCCAACACGGGGTAATCCCACTAATTTGAGGGAATCACACCGTATCATATACCATTGAAATCGTAATAATATTTTCAATAACTATTAAATAATCTAAATATTCAAGAGAATCAATTTGTAAATTCTGCATACCGAATCACACTTCTATTTTATTAAATCCAAGATCATTCTCATAACCACCACGACAACAATAAACTTTGTAGGGATAAAAATATAAATAAATAGTAATATTTTTAACCAAAATTAAAATAATTTATGTCAAACCCACTGGGTGGTGTAATGATTCAAAAAAATAGAATCCACAAATTATAAACTTGAAATAAAAATGAATTTTGTTTGGTTTTGTAAAAATTATAAATAAAATCAATCAATTGATGTACCACCACTAAAATAGAGTTTAATGTGATAACCCATCCTTATTATTTCTCATAATATTCACAAAAAAATAACCTCATTTATAATGCATCTACCTCATGCTCATCTAATATAACCCTCAAAATCCTGAACAATGACACACTAAAATCACGTGATAATGAAGATTATTATTGGATTAATTGATTAAGTGAATACATTAATTCAACACTATAAATTTATCATAATTAAATATCATAAAAGGGAGAAAAAAATAATACATAATTACCCCTTATATGGAAATAGAACTAGTATCTACCAGGTACTTGATGACCCTGAATTATGATTCCTATAGCATATTTGTTACCTGTTGGTAGAAAATATTCACTAGACAATTATCCTATAGTGATAAACCCATTGGTTATTCATTGAAGTACCTAGTGGTACATAAATAGATACATGATGGAATATAATAAATACTATGTTTATTTTTTATAGAATGAAATAATCTACCATATTTTTAGGTATTTTAAACATAAAATTTTAAACATATAAATATAAAAACCACAATTAATAAAACATTGGCGTATCCACCAATTAACTAACATGTAAAATTATGGGTTTTTATAAAACCCACACATAACCACTAGTATAATCATACCTAACATGATAAACCACCATAAAAATATAATATTGGTTTTTATAATTTATGATTTTTAAATAACTTATTTAACATTTATTTAATTCCTATCATATTTTCTGGTTTCTGTTAGATAAATCCTCCCACTAATATCGTTTAATGGGTTTTCTCCTATAATAAAAAACATATGAATAGTGGTCAGATTGGTAATCAAAATCCCAATATAAGAACATTAAAAATAATATTCAAACATCATTCCTACAATACTCTAAATGTTATGATGTTAAAAAGTTTTATTTATTTATACACATAATATTAATTCTATGTTCATTTCATTATAATTTAAATTTTTCTATATAATTTATTATATCATTGTCTATGACATTTAAATGTTACACTGTATACTAAGATCATTATTTACCAACATAAACTATATTATTGTTATATTTTTAGTGACATTCACATTGAATTTGACTGTTATTATTCTTTATTAAATATAATTTAAACT
This sequence comes from Viscum album, assembly GCA_963277665.1. NCBI lineage: Eukaryota > Viridiplantae > Streptophyta > Magnoliopsida > Santalales > Viscaceae > Viscum > Viscum album. The sequence continues at coordinate 279,934,703 of OY728151.1, read as the reverse complement.
CCTATAAGTTTAAATAAACTCCCACTATTCTCTTAGTTTTCAAATTTTTTCAAAATTATATTTTTATGATACACTTTTTCCTTATGAAATAATATTTTTTAAAATTTGAATTTGTACTTAAAAAATAATACAATATATTATAATATATATACTATTTTATATTTTATGGGTTTTTAGAATTAATTTTGAATGATGATTTTATCAGTTAAAATATACAATTATTTCTGCATGATAAAATCCTATATATTTTTATGAATAATATAAATGAACACTTTTATCTCTTATAAAACCCATGTTATCCTTTCTTTTATAACATTTTTATAGAATGGGAAAAAAATATAAAGCACATGTATAATAATATTCTCACAATTATTTATAAAAACCACTATTTAATGTAATGAATGTATTATCAAAATAACAAAAAAACACGCATTAACCCTAATTAAATGGGGTAAACGACATGGGTCAAACTTCACCAATTATCTATATTAGAGGGAATCTTTTATTTGAAATAATATAGAACATTTTTATTTTGAATTATTTGTTAAAGGTTGTTTTTAGGTTTGCCTCAACATTTCTTAATAGGTGAACTAGTCATTTTGTTTACCCTATATACATGTTCATCCATGAGACTTCTTATAACATATCCAAACCGTTTTAATGTAAACTCGATCCTCACCTCTTCATTTATTGATACTCTAATTTTCTCTCAAATTCATTCATTTCTAATCATGTCCATATTAGTATTTACACATTTGTATCATAAATTTTTATTTTACGCTAACCATGTTTGTTCAACATGTTCCATAAAATTCAAACACTCACTAAAATATATAATAGATGATGTAACAAAACTCAAATAAAATTTGCTATCCAATTTCAATGGAATATTTCTTTCACAAAGAACAAATGAATCCATTCTAGATTTAATAAATATGATTTGAATCCTATGAGCTACATATATATTAATATATCCATTACATTAAAGAGCAGAATATAAATATAAAAAACCTATTTGTTTTAAAATTTATTCTTCCAACATCACATCCATAACACTTTTAGAAAATCATTTTCAAAAGAAACACTCTATATATTCTGTCTTATCCATGTTAGGATGGAAAATTCTCAATTATAAATACTCACTCCAAAGCACTAACATTAAAATTATTGTATCTTTGTATTCAACAATGATAACTTTATAATCATCAAAAGTCATTTAATTTATTTCTCACCTTAAATATGTTTTCTAAGATAAAAAAATACTAATGAAAAAGTTATGGCCTTTAATATGAATCTTGATAAAGACTTATCATGATTTAAAGTATATAGTGTCACCCTCCATAGATTTAAATCAATTTAAACTCAATAAATACATGTCTTCAATGAGTTTAGTATATTTCACCATTATCCTTATTCTATCATGATCACCAAATAAACCTCTCCATGATCATTCTCATATTCCTTCCCTAAGGCAACAAAAACCATATGAAAATCTAGGGTTTTTGGTCAATAATATTCCATCATACATATCTTAAAATAAATTTTATTTGTAGTTGAATATAAAATAACAAAAAAAAATTATTATTAGAAACATTAGTCTAAATTTGAATATATAATTCAATCACCCTTACCCAAAATTACACACAGTTAATTATATTCCTAGTGCCTATATAATTCCACTTATATAAAATATATCCTTTATTTTTATAAAAGGGTATTAGAGAAGTCTTCCACTAGAAAATAGAAATTTTTATAGATTATAATAATCTCAATAAATAAATTTTTTATCTAATTAATTAATAATTTTCATTCTTATTTCTACATATCAATTAAAAAGATATCCACCCTAACTAATTAACAATTTTTCATCCTTCTTAAAACCAATTTTACATAAAAAAAATGTGATAATAGATTTAATTGAATTTCTTTATACTTATATGTATATTATATGTGTAAAATCAACACATCTTATCTTCAATTAAGAGTTTATTAATTTTTAGTTCCCTTATATTCAAAATTTCTTCATCTTCAAAAGGGTACATCCTTATTCATATTTTATGCCCCAAACATGAACATAACCAATTTATTTTCACCCTGTAAACATATATGAACTAAATATTTTTCTTTCACTATTCATAGTGTGAAATTAATGTGAAAATTTAACAAAACACAAGCCTCACTATATAATTACTTATCTACCCTACAAAAATCACAATTTCAAGACTAATTATTTTCGTACTACGATGAGGTGATTATTTTAATACATATAATTTTTAATTAACAAATACTATTAATATATGAAATATTCCAATGCATTTACCTATTTTATGTATATTCCCACTATTTTATCACAAAAAAATTCACATTATTTCCAAAAGTTTGTCTCATAAATAGTTTTTTACATCAATAAATATTTAAAAAATTATACATAATTATTAGTGTATGTAAATAGCGTAGAAAATATCATATTATATTGAATTTACAATAATAATGACTTTATTTCTTTCTCAAATATATTTTAGGAAAATATTTTTAGAGAGTTAAAAATGTACATACATTAAATGTTGAAAATTCCATATAGTATTTTTTCCATAAAGAATTCATTAATAATAAAACATTATTTTTTCTAGGATAAATATTTGAATCATTGTTCACCACCGTATCATTATTCCAAAAAATCCTTAAAATAATTGAAAAATATTTTAAAAAAATGGAATTAAATCATGAATCTCTTTAAGGGACAGAAAAGACAGGAAACCATTATTACAGTGAAATCCCATAATCCATTTTTTTATCAAAATACATTTCATACCTAAAAAATATATATTCATTGAAAAAATCTCATTATCATAAATTTTGATAATAAATCAATTTTCATGAAAACTCATATGAAATAATATAAACTATATGAAGTTAATGTTGGAAATTATTTTCCATATCACTATTAAAAAAAATTAGATCACTCAACTACATAGGGAGTAACTATAAAAGATTCATTTGGAATAACAAGCACAATATATTCAAATAATCTCTTAAGAGAAACTCCTTCAGTTAACATCCTCCCATTACCCAATGCATTAGAGGGATGTAATGGGCTCACCCACTCTTATTTTATCACAAAACCACTCATCCTTCTAAAACATCACAAAGATCCATAACATAAGAAAAACACAAATTTCCAGCATTAATGTAACATTTTTAGGAAAATATTTTATCCCTTTTGAAATCCAATTTCATTTGTTTATAATGAAACACACTCTAAAATGAAAACATTTGTCTAGAGTGTAAAATTTTCAACTTGTAAAGGGAGATTATAATTAGTAAGGTGCAATTAATGTGTGGAAAAATATTCGTTCTGAATAATATAAAATAAATACATTTTGTATTTTGTAAAAATATATGAATGAGTATTTTTAGGTAGGTTGTTTAAAATAATGTCCCTCATATAAATCGTAAAAAGATCCATTTGGAAGAAAATTAAGAGAAATTTTAATATTAAAATTTTAAAACATTCCTGTAAATTCATGTAAATTAGTAAATATATTTTTAAAAACATGTACATGAAATATATGGATTATTAAAATAAATATTTAAACCATTTAAAATCAATGTATTCTAATAAGGGAGTCATATACAACATTGTAATCAACATAATCATATGCCCAAAATATGCGTAACATTTAATAAATAATTAAATATCTTGATAAAAAATATATTAGTGATATAACATGTCAAATTTTTGTTATATGCACCTTATTAGAGAATATAGGTTTATAAAATCAAAATATTCATCAACAAAAAAATTTGAGACGAAGCCCATTACCAAAAACCACACATTTTGATTTTTTGTAAAATTTTTATTAATATAATAATAAATAAAATCATTTAAATATAAATACATTCATAAAAATCAATTTAAAATAAAATAAATTTTTTGGATTTTTTTTAATATAAATCATTTAAACATTTAAAACGATGTTTTAGTTAACAAGTCTCTTACCTAGAGTATGATTCTCTACATATGTATGTTATCATTATGAATAATAAATATATATTAATTATTTACTTTCATTAGAATATTTTTCATCTTTATAATTTCTTTTATCTAAATTACTATCATTTTATAAAAATTACATAATTATTTATGTTCATGTCAGACATTTTGATGATATTTTGTACTTAAATCCAAAATAAATATGGTCGGTCAAAAAATGTCAAATATTTCATTATTACATTAACAAGATAATAATAATAATTTCATAATATTAATTATTATACATAAATTATAAAATTAACTCCATCCATTAAATATGGTTATGAAATATAACTATGTAACAATCATTGAGACAGTTGGTCGTACATACGAATGAGAAACTTTTCCTTTTTATTAATGATCACTGTGAAAATAAGGTAAGTGTCATTTTATATTTGCAGTATAATAATAATAAAATTAATATCATATTACACCCATAAATATAATTTTCTATTTCATTCATGGGATGTAGTGATGAAAAAATTGAATCACATTGCTTTGTGGAGGTGATAATTCACATGTTTGCATGAACTATGTTATTATTTTTATGTCTACGGATATGTAAGAACATAAATGATAAATTCATTTTTAATAATGGTAATTTTTTCATTATTATCATATATAAAAAAATTCCATCATTATAAACTAACTTCAGAGACAGGGATGGAAAATGAATTACATCAGTTCTTGAGGCAGTATTCCTCCGTAAACAAGAACAATTAATTGTATTCCCATTTTATGGATGTCGAGATGTATATAGGTCATTAAAATAATAAAAAACATATATATATATGTAGAATATAAGATTTATTATCAAATCATATTTTAATAAGTCTTTAATGAGGTGGAAGAAGAATAAAAATAGAAATACTTAATGGAAAATGATGCCTCATAATCAATAATCCATTTCTTCATAACCCATTTAGACCACTATTTTTGGTGTTATGCCTAAAATAAGTCTTATATAATGAGTGTATATATTTTTGGAATGGATTTAAATATATATTTTCCTATATAAAATGGTTTTTATGTGTATTTAAATAAAAATAATGTGTTCACTATTATAGGGGAACTATTTAATTTATCAAAATATTAAATTAACATAAATAACATTTATATTATGAAATTGATCAAAAGTGAGTTAGTTCGGATGATAAGGTTTTTGTGGGTATAAATAATCCAATAAAATAATTTTTAGTCTATTTTATGTCACATTATTACCCTAGTAATTTATTTTTAACCCTTATTGAAACTCCTTAACTCTTAATATGACAACATGGATTTTTAATATCATAAGTAGTCTATAAAATTAATTTATGATAATAATTTTCTCATATTATATTAATTGTAATATTTCTAATATAATTTAATTGATATTTTTATAAGTAAAATAATTACTGGATAAATATTTTGATAATATTTAATGTAATTATTTTTTCAATTCATATTAAAAATAAATGAACATGTTGTAGATAAATATTTTAGAATTAACATGACTATTTATAGCCAAATAAATCTTCTAGATTTCCACATCATACAAATTATATTATTATTAATCATATTAGTAAGACTTGTTTGACTTTTTTATTGAATAAAATATTATACATGGAATACTATCATCCATGTGGATTCAACGTTATAATTTCTATACATGGAAGATTATGGTCAATGGTAAATCATCTTATAACATTGGGTAATGTTATATTGTAATTATATAATCCTTATCGTTTTATTAATTCCCTAAATTGATGTATTTAACCTTTACCATTTTAATTTAAATTACTACATTTTCTATTCATATTGTCCAGAAAAAAGTAAAATATTATCTAAATATTTACCCAATTATTAAAATTATATAATCAATATCTCAAAATTTAAAACACATAGGTGGAATGTTTTAGTTTAAAATTAAATATTCCATATGAAACTAAAAATAGTTTTTTCAGAAAAAATCATTTTGTAAACATAATTTTTTATTATTATACATTCAAGTAAAAAATAAATTTCAACAACCATAAATTGATTATTTTATATATAAATTAACTAATTAAAACATATAAATTAAAATAAAAATAATTTACCTTGTAAATAATTTTCAACATATAGTTTTTTATAAAAATATATATATAACTATTCACTGCAAAATCAATCCTTTTAATAGATTACCAAAATTTCACCATAATTTTTTTTATATTATGATTTGAAATATTATATAATTTTTTTAAATACCTTTTCTAAAAACAATAGAAATAAATTATATTATATTCTAATTAAAATGAATACGAATCATTTTTTATGAAAATGTATTTTTTTAATAATAAAATGAAATTTCTAAAAATCTATAAACTATTTAAAAGGAATTAATTAAAAAATATAATAGAATAATACCATAAAATGTTTCAAAATGCTAGTAATACTATTCATTCCATCAAATTTAATATCTTTGTTATAATGGTCAAATTTAAATACTAATATTCCATTTTTCGTTTAAATGTAGTGTTATAGGACCTGTACACTATCAAAAGTAGTCATTTATTTTAAAATATCAAGATGTTGCATTACCCAACCATTGAAAATTTCATCTCTAAAATATTTATTCCTAGATTTATAAATATGGATTATCATTTAAAAATCAAATATCAAAAAAATAAAAAAAAATCCACCTAAAAATAAAGAAAGGGGAGAATAATATTCAATTTGAATTCCATGTAGGAAAAAATGGAAACCAATGAAATAAAAAAACAATCATTAACTATAATATAGTGATAATGAAGATGATCATGGAAAATTTAACCATCACAAGAGCATATATATGTGATGGGTTAAAATTCCATTAATAAAACTAAACTGATATGTTCTTAATTTAAAATTTATTTTTTAAAATATGAAAAAATCATTTACATACTATAAAAGAACATAAATAAACATAAATAAATTAAATTTATTGTTTCATACTTAAATCAATACTCACAAAAACTTGTATTATTTACTATATGATTATTATTCAAGATGAATTTTTTTCATGAATCACTAGAATTGACATCTAGAAAATCAAATAATCCAAAAAATATTAATAATCTATTTATACTATCATGAAAAAGTAAGAAATATGAAAATGGTTTCGATAAGAAAATATATTTTCAAAAATTAATGAACCTATAAATGAATAAAAATTGATTTTAATATCCAAAATTAAATAGTAATACCCAAATTTCAACATGGATCTTTCAATTATCCATTACATTCCTAAAAAATTATATAGACCCCTATTGAAACCAAATAATCAAAAGTATATTATCAAATTTACTTCTAAGATATATTTTAATATTTATCTCAAAATAACATCAACTAATACTGAAGTTACATACCAAATAAATTCTGAACTAATATTCAAGATATATTAATTATTTAAATAAATAACATGAATCACCATAAATAAAAAATAAAATCATATTTTCATTGAAAATATATAAAATTCCCATATTATTCTATTAATCCTGATCATATAATGTACCCAAAATAGTGAAAATATTTCAAAATAACATAAATGACTTAATCCCAAAATCATTTTCCAAAACCATGATTATGTATTTGATAAACCATATGTTCCAAAAAACAATATAATCTTCATTAATTAAATTGTGTAACTAAAAAATTAAAACTAACAAGGACATTATATATTTAATATGTAGGTGATAAAATCATGTCTCCCTTTAGTTGTGGGTTCAAACCTCTTTGACTTTTTGAATGTGAGGGGTTTTCACAAGGTCTGTGGGTGTCCTTTTTATAAAATTATATTACTATCATCATAATCATCATTGTTATATTTATTAATTATATTAATTACAAAAAAAGAACAGAAAAAGAAAATTATATGGAGGTCTAAAATATTGTAACACGACAGAACTCTCTCTCACAAAAATCATCCCCTTATCAAAAAGAAAGGTTAAAACAGAAAAGAAGGTGATACTAGTCCCTAGGGCCACAATGGAGGCTAGGTAGTCAGCAACACTATTTCCCTCATGCCATGTATATAAAATCTATGTATGGAAATTAGTTAGTTTCCACTACATCAAGATAAATCCTTGGTTGTTTAGAAATTTGGAGTCTAGTTGACCATTACATGGTTTCAACCTATAAGGAGTGACAACTAACAATGTTTTCAATAAAACATATAATAATTATATCCCCAGGGTCATGAACAATTCCACTACCCTTCATAACACCCATAATACAATATCCATCCATATTCATTTCGAAAACAAAAGTATACAAAAGTCATCAAATCTAGCAAAACTCATTGGCATTGTGAGTAAAAGTGTCATATACATCAGCTGCTAATACCATTATTAGGGTATGATCTTTCTCAAAATTCATGCCAAGTCAAACCACATCCAATATGAGTTTTATAGACTTGGAAATCTATAATTTTGTTGATTAGGTGATCCATTCATTTTTTCTAAGGTTCTTTACATGAAATATGCTCTAATATCATGTTTCCAGAATCACCACATGAGCCTTCTTCTCTAGATAGACATATCCCACACCATGATACTTTTGGTAAAAATGATAAATTTGATTTCACTAGTGATGTGAAACCAGAAAATTCTCCAAAATTTCCTATAATATACTAGCCCATTCCCCATTAAAAATATATTATTTGAACATTACTTAGAGATAAAATTATATAATTTTTACAACATTACAAAAAAATTATTAAAACATTATAAACAAACATAAAATTTTTCAACCTCAATTTTTATATCATAACTATAAATTTTCAACCCAAAATGTATTGACGCATAATTACCTCAAAAATTAATGTATTAAAAAATACGATTAATCACCTTATGATTTCAAAACATGAATCCTCAAAAGGGGTTTCTATGAAAATGAAATTAGTATTGACCTAGTAATTATAAACTTGTGATGATAGGTATAACTATTAAAAAATCATCTTATTCACCAATTTTGTCAAAAACCTTCTCTATACCAGCCGTAAGGACCAGATGAAAAACATCTCATATTATAGTGTCATTAGACATGAATATGCATTCATTAATTCTCAAAGATCATTTATGTCTATAGTTTTAGATAATTAAAAAAATCCCTTACTTTAAAAGTGTAAAATTCTGTACAGTCTAAATTTTTTCCATAAATCAATTTTATTTAAAAAATATATGATTTCATTCTATGATAAATCATCATAATTTTTATCATGACTTCATTTTTTTTCATATGATTCTTTAAAATCCTTTGTTAAAATTTTAAAAACATGTAATGATAAAAAAATCATAGAATGGGACAAAAAATAATTGAAACTATTGGTCTAATGACAACCCATAAATATTTTTATAAAAAACAAACTTTTCAACCTTGAAAATTAAATCATCATTTAAAAGGGAAATTATGTTATCTTTTTAAAATGAATTTTTTTTCTCAGGAAAACTCATAAGGATAAATATAAAAGGTATTTCAGTGACATGGGGAATCAATTTCCATATCACCCAGAGAAATAGTATTTTTCAATCTACTATAAAGTGAGTAACCATAATAGTTACATTTGAAATAACCACAACACTATATTACAATAATTTCTTATGAGAAACCTAATTGGTAAACTCTATCCCATTACGCAATGCATTAGAGAGCTATAATGGGATCACCCAAAAATGGTTTATCATAGAACCACCTATCCACATAATGAATTCCAATGAACTATAACATAATTATAACATAATATAATTTCATAAAAGTAACATTTTTGAGGAATATTTTTTTTATTTTTGAAATCACGTATCATTAATCTTAAATTATACACACTATTGAAGGAAAATATTTTATTTGAAAAAAAAATTACATTTGAAATTAAGCATTATAACATTATGGTTTCATGAAATCATGCATATCCATTCACTCCATATAAGAAAAAAACATTAACTTTTAGTTTTGTAAAATATATGAAAGAGTAACATTAGGATATTTTCATAAATGAAAACCTCATACATAAAAATCATTAAAGGTACATTTCTAAAATATTTAATGAGATATTCCAAACATCAAATTTGAAAAAATTAATTTCCAAATTAATACATTCTAGAAAATAATTTTCCAAAAATTGATATGAAACACTAATATTTACAAAATAAATATTTAAAAAATTTAAAACGAGTTTTTTAGTTAAAGACTCATTTACAATATTATAAATTGAATAATCCTATTGCACATGAAATAATGACTTTAATAATACTGTAAATATCATGAAGATAAATAAATTCATGATATAACATGTCATAGGGGAGTTATGTACACCTCATAGAAGAAAGTAGATGTGTAACTTCAAGATATCTCTCAATGAATGAAAATTGAGACAAAGTACCTTATATATATCCTTAAAAAGATGCCATTTTCAATGTTTTTAGAGAAATTAGAAAATTATCAATTTATAAAATTCATTTACCTATAAATACATTAAAAAAAATAATTTTTAAAACAAGAACATGAATGATAATGATTTAAAAAATATATTATTAAATCATTTAAAGCAATGTTTTAGTAAAAGAGTCCCTTACATCATGTTAATTTTTTCATATATGCCCTTTATTTCCACAAACTAGCTTTGGTACCCTGGTAACCTAATAACCGATCCAATCATGACATAACCTGAAGGTTGTTCCGGATCCCCATGGGTCTGCAACTTTCACCTTACATCATACAACATATATGTGGGAATGATTTCTTTCATAATAATGTGTAAGCAATAGAAAAAAAACAGTATGGAGATGAAAAGAAACAGACACTGGGAGTAAGGTACTAGAATAACAAAAAATTGTAATTCCATAGTACTAAAACCCAAATACAAAAATATCAAAACATATCTAATGTCCCTCAGTACACAACCCACCATATCCAATGCTAAATAGATAGATCCACCTCCAAGAGATTCATTCCTTTGCTCGAGCCTAGAAGGAGAAGTACTCTAAACAGCTGAATGAAAAAGTAGGGTGTCAGCCTAAACATAGTAGGATACCATCGAATATTTTACAATAAATTTAATATATATATTGTCTAAATTAAATATTTCAATTATTAAAATAAATAGGTTTGGAAATTAAAAATAATATTTAAAAAAAACTTGTTAAACAGATTCAAAATGATGGGAAATTATTTTAAAGAACACGATTTACTATATAAGAGATTGAATATTTCTAAAACAATTGATTATCTAAAACATTTATATAACATGGATTATATAAATTCATAATTAATGTAATTAAATTAAAACAAACAATGGAATATATTTATATCTCAAATATAAAGAAACATGTAAGAAACATGGGAATCTACCAAAAGGTATGATAGTATTAACAATATAACAGATTACACACTCTCTATTTGAAATCAGAAAAATCTGTATACACATTTCCCTATAACACTTGCCAAAGGAGACATTCCACTAACCTATCAGGTATGTGACCTGATCCATGTATGTTTTATAACATTTATGTAGCGTAGAGTGTATCCAAATAACTCATTAACTACCTAAGGCTGGATTTCACTCTTAGATGATGGGTGAACTATATTAAGAGGGATTAATATATAACCAATCACATTCTTTTATTTCAAAAATTCCAATTTCATTCCATTTTAAACCAAAATTGGTTTTATTCCAAAACATACATTTTTCACAAGATAAAACCACCAGGTTTCTATCAATTAATTTTATGCCATTTTCATGAGTTTTAAATCCTTTAAAAACAAATTCCATTCTTTTCACAATTAATTTTCTCAATTAAAATCAATTATTTAATTGATAAAATTTCAATCAAAATCCATCATTTAAATTCAACAATTTAAATGGACCAATTTCTATAAATACAAACCAATTCAATAGAACTCACTATTTTCCAAATTTCTAGGCCATAACCATTTCGAATCACCCAATTCACTGGAATTTTGTTTTTATATTGTTAATTGAAATCATTTTTAAGTATTTGAATTTAAATTAGAGATAAAAATAAAACAATAAAATCAATGTTAAAAACATTGGAAAATAATAATAGAACCACCTATTTTTTTCCTGAAGTACGACACACACAATGACACCCATCAACAGGAATGAAGGAGAAGGATATATTGAATCTCAAACTAGTTGTAAGATCCAACACCACAAGGAATAAATTCATCAATCCCAAGTTGATCCATTGAAAATCCAAGATTAGAGAATGTGTGAAACTCAAAGAACAAGGGAGAGAACTTACCCGAGAATCACACCACAAGAAAAAGAAAGATCAAAAGTAGATCATATCGCTCTAGAAGGTGGGGTGATAGTGAAAATCAGCTAGAGGGAGTCTTCAGTGGATATCCAAGAGGATTGGGAATAATTGACAGAGTGGTACTACAGAGTGCCTAATGTTAGGATGGGTGCGGATGAGTCATGACGTGTACCCATGGGTCACGACTTGTCGGACACAATGTATATATATGTCGAAAAACATTTAGCCTCATGTTAGAAATTGCTATTTAATCCCTACTTGTCATATACTCTCATTACAAAACATGTACTAGCTCATGAAATGATCTCTCAATGCACGATCTAGACCTAGCTCCTTGTACACGACGTGTACTTCAGCTACAAGATGCGTATTTGTCCTTTAGTCGGTAGTAAACCCCTGAATACAACACATAAAAATGATTCGTAACCAAAAGGGAACTTAAGAATGTTTTAAAACATACCCAATAAAGTTAACAGGGAGTTACAACCTCCAATCCATTAAAAAATTATACCCCCGTAAATCCTATGAAGAAGCATCCGTGCCAAAAAGTTAGGCCCACTGCTCTCTCATTAGTGCATCATGTTCCCACGTCTCATGACTATCAGCACCATGATGCTATAGAAAATGAATTAAAGGCATCATCCTACCACGATGTAACTTGGACTTATAATCAAATATCTTGACTGGTCGCTCTATCAAAGATAAATCTATCTTGATCTCAATATCACTCCAACTCATAACGTGAGATGGATCAAATAGAAACATTCTAAGTTGTGATACATGAAACACATTATGTATGGACATCACCTAAAGTGGAATTTCAAAAAGTTATGAAACATTCACCACCTCCTAAAATAACTCAAAGGGACCCATAAAGCAAGGATCGCACTTTCCATGCCTCGGAAGCCATCGATTACCCAACCGGGGTGAAACCTTTAAGAACACATGGTCACCAACTGAAAACTATTATTGTCTACAGTGTCTATTAGCATAAGACTAATATCGTCTTATTGGTCTCAATATCTTCTAACCAATCATATGAATCTTTTCTATCATCTCATTCATCGTGCTTTGTCCAACCAAAGAACATTCACCAACCACGGACCAAAAAAATAGATATTTTCAAGACTGATCATTCAAGGCCTCAAAAGGGACCATTATGATAGAAGAATGGTATCTATTGTTATATGAGAACACAAAATACCCCAGATGATCAACCTAAGTCCCACCAAAGTTAAGGACATAGGTGTGAAGATTATCCTTAAGAATCTGTATAGCTCTTTCTATATGTCCATCTGACTACCGATAGTAGGTCATGCACAAATGATATTGAGATCCCAATTCTTCCTAAAGGCCTCTCCAAAAGTGAGAACTAAAATGATGAACCCTATTGGAGACTATAGAAGATGGAACTATGTGATGAAAAAAATAGTATCATTCACATAGAGATCGCCCATCTTCTCAAATTTGGCCATATCACGAATGGCTATAAATCAATCTGACTTGGGTAGCCTGTGGACCACAACCCATATCACATTTTTCATTCTGTGATTTTGAGAAAACCCAACCAAAATTCCCATATATATCTCATACCACTTCCAAGTAGGGACTGGAAGTGGTTTAAGAATATGTAAAGGTTTTTGTTTCTTATATTTCACTTGCTAACATGTTTTAAAATGAGAGAAAGACTCAGCAATGTATCATCTCATTCTCATCCAACACAACTTCTACCTAATATATTAGAATAGTTTGTGATTCAGGGTTTCACAACCCACTAATATCAAGGGAAGTTTCCCATCACATCCTTCCTTATAGATAATGACACAAGGAATTTGCTTTGATAGCATAGAACAACCTCTTTACATAACTATCTCCCCACAATAAAGTCATTCTATAATTCTACGGAACTCTTCAACATGATTTGGGTCTTAGAGAATCATCTCGAGAAAGCCAATTTCAACTGAATACTTTTTAACTAAACCTTATCCCCTTCCTCTTTAACTCCAATTTTTAACTGTGAAAAAAGTCCCATCAAATTCCACTCTTCTAAATATTCTTTCACTCCCATGGTAGGAAGTTTCCTTCTCATAGTGTCAGAAATGACAGTCCCATTCCTAAGGGTATCAAAAATTTCAATGTCAAAAGACTTTAAGTACTCCCCCCCAACACCTCTATCGAAGATTAAGTTTTCTTTTTGAGATGATATAACTCTGGATGTTGTGGTATGAATACATGGTAATCCTTTCAACAAAAAATTAGTGTAGAAAACTCCTTAAATTGTGCATGTGAACTTCAAGTTCTATGTCATGGGTACGATAGTACTTCTCATGTGGTAAAGTATGACAAAATACATATGATACAGAATGATCACCCAATATAAGAACACATCCCATGCCTGAACATGATGCATCACAAAAAATAGCATTTCCTAGACTAGGTTCTAGAAGAGTTAACACTGACACAATTTTCAATGGAAGCTTCTACTCAACAAAATAAATATGAAATTTGTTATCCCACACACACTTCACCCCCTTATGAGTAAGTTTATTCATTGAAGAAGCCATCTTTGAGAAGTCCATCATAATCCTGCGGTAATATCCAGCTAATCCCATGATGCTACGGATCTCGAAGGCATTTTGTGGTTGATCTCAAGTCATAACTTCTTTAACCTTATCTGGATCAATTAATACACATTGTTTAGAAACAATGGGTCCCTGGAATTTATCTTATTAAATCCAAAAATCACACATAGAAATCTTGTTATAAAAGTGGTGATTTTTCAGTAGTCAGATAATTGTTATAAAATGTTTCACATGATCATCCACGAACATAGACTAGACTATAATTTCATCCATGAAGACTAAAAAAAAGTATCCAGATACTCAATAATTTTTTCCATTAAGGTCATGAAAATAGGTGGATAATTTTATTATCCAATGTTCATAACAAGGTACTCAATGTGGCCATACCTACTCCCAAAGGTGGTTTTCTAAATGTGGTAATAGTTTATCCTCAATTGATGGTAATCAGATCGAAGGTCAATCTTTAAAAACCACTTAGCCACTTTATGCTAACCCAAAATATCATAAATACTTGTAAATATATATTTTCTTTATCCTAAATTAATTGACATTTCTATAATCAACACATAAGCGAAGAGACCCATCAACCTTCTTAGTAATTAGAACGGACACTACCCAAGGTGACACACATGGACAAATAATGACTTTCTCAAAAAGTTAATCCAACTAAGACATAAAATATTTATTCAATGGTAGTGACATGAGGTAATAGGTGATAAAGAACAATTGAGTAATAAGCATTTATTCAATAGAAAACTCAAACACTTAAACCTATGGGAGACTAGAGAAAACTGAAGGGAAAACGTCGAAAAACATGGATAAAACTGGAGGAAGATCACCAGCCATTGAATCTCACTCCAATTCAAAATAATACAATGATACCACATTCCCCAACTCTAGATAACAAGGTTTTAATCTACTTGTCCTTGGTTATAATTCTCTTTGAAGTAAATGTTGCACACCACTAGGTTTACTAATGTATGCCCATTAGAGTTAACAACAAATTCAAGATTTATTGGAAATAATTCAATACATGCATAATACGATTTCATGAGATTTAATATCATTAACTAGGGAGATCCTATATAGCATGACATCTACTGTAGAGATGATATAAGAAGGACTATAGACACCCTAATCTCTTTTCATACCAAGGGGTGCAGTAATATCTATTTCACAAGATATTTGTTACATTGGATGATTTAGAATAATAATGTTACAAGATGAAATAAAAGATTGATATGTAGTTGTGTAAAAAAGATAAGTCACCAATGATGAAGTAATGATAATGGTACCTCTCACAGTCAATAGACCCATGTCAGCTTCCTCTGGAGACCCTTCAACTATGTGAAGAAGCTTTATTCCATATTCCAATGGTTGGAACCATTTTTTCAGTGGATAATTTGAGTGCCCCACAGTTTTAGGAGGAGATGATGATTCGGTCCCACAATGTGGAGTAGTGAAGTAATGGTAGAACATCTGTATGTTTCTTGAATGTCTTTAGGATATACAACTCTTAGGTGCCTTAATGAAAACCCTCCTATAATGTCATGGTTTGTCACACTAATATCAAGTCAAAGAAATTACTCGTGAAGTTGTAGGGGGTCTGGAATGACATTGTCATCAAGAAAAACTATGAGGATAATCATTCTTCTGATTTCTATTGAAGGATCCAATAGTTCCCATGGAAGAAAAAGGAAGCCTAGTCAATTTTTTCATAACCATAATCACCCTATACCGCACAACAACATATGTTGGCATCTTTAGCAATAAAACCAAGGAACATATGTCATATTAAAGACCCATCTAGAATAGTTTATCCTTTATCCTATCATTGGATACAATCTACGGAGAAAACCGTAATAGCTCGGAAAAGGTATTTGAATACATAGTCACAATTTTATCAACCGGCTCAAGCATGAATTATGCTACAAATGTTTCCTATTCCATTGACTCTGGAAAGAAATGATTGGTGAAAATAAACCTGACATCCGTCTACTATAAGAAATAATCTTTCCATGCAATCTCTATAATTTCCCACCATCACTTGTTTGGTCCCTCTAGCACGAAAGAGGCTCACTTCACCCTGATCACTTCCATCTTCTCAAAAAACTCAAACAAACATTCTATCCTCACCAACCATTCTTCAGCACGTAGGGGATAAGTGGATCTTTTGAATAAATGTGGATTCAAGAGAAGGAACTCTTTAGAGAAATTTTGAGGAACACCCCCTAAGGATCCACAACTGGAGCCTAAATACTAATTGAAGGTGGTGCATGTCCCAAATCCTGGATAGTGAGAAGAATCATCTCAACCAGATTTGTGTCAAAAACCAGATTTGATTGCTGAGGATTAGAAGTAGCCTCTTCATGAATCTGATTTATATTTTTTTTAAGAGGAATGAATCTAGACCACATCAACAGTCAAAATGAATGCAATAGATTAAAACCCAAAATGAATAGAAAGAGAAAATAATTTCAATAGATGGAAAATAATATTTGGATTTCACCCTATCCAAATATTAATAGGGAAATTACTTGAAATAAACCCCATTATGTCCTTCCCTAACCACCACTGGTGACTTAAGCTTTATCAAAGAGAGTGTTTCCTAGAAACTCAATCACATATACCTCTTATGTCATTAAAAGATTAAAACAATCCATAATAAATTCAATAAGAGATGAACTACCTCGCTCTGATACCAATATGTCTCAAACTACCCTGGGTACCCTAATAAACCGATAACGTAGTCGGTCCTAATATAAATTGAAGGGAATTATAGATCCCCATTTGATGATAAAAAGAACATGGCATTATATGACATACAAGTGGGAACAATTTTTTGTATAATATTGCCAAAGAAAAATAAAAGTAAAATACTATGAAAATCAAAATAAAACTAAACTGGAATTAGGTTTCCATTATATAAAAGGTCTAAAGAAAAAGTATTGATTCCTATTTACTAAAACCGGAAAACATCCACATAGTATCTATAGACAAAACATACCATATTTAATGCTAAACATCTAGATCAACCTCCAACATATCCCTTACCATTACATGAGACTGTAATGAGGAAGTATAAAAACACAAAAAGGAAAAAGTAAGGTGTGAGACTAAGACCGATGGGATACCACCAAAGATTCCATAAAAGATTCCAAATATAGATTATCAAAAGGGAATATTTTAATTTTTAAAATAAACAAATTTGGAAATTCAAAAGCATATTTAAACAAAACATGCTAAATAATTTCAAAATTATGGAAAATTACATTAATGCACATGGTTTACATTACAAGAGAAGGAATATTTATAAAAAAATGGCTTATATAAAACATTTACATAAAATAGATTATATAAATTCAGAAAGCATGTAAAGAAATTCAATAAATTATTTCCATAAATTTATTCCTCAAATATAAAAAATCAAGCGAGAAACATGGTTATCTTCCAAAAGGTAATAATGTATTAACCAACTATATGATTCCACACTCTCTATGTAAACTCATGAATATTTTAAAAACATGTCCCTATGACACTAGCCAAAAGAGACTCATCACCAACCCATCCAGGATGTGACCAAATTCATGTATGTTTTAGACCATTGTCATAGTCTATAGTGTATCCAAATAACTCACTAACTACCTAAGGCTTACATGCACTCTTACATGATTGGTGAACTATTTTAAGATTTATTAAAATATTATCAATACCATTATTCCATTTAAATAAATCCATCTTCATTCCATTTAAAACCAAAACGTTTTTTATTAAAAACATTCCTTTTTTCCAAGATAATACTAGTGGGTTTCTATTAAATCATTTCAATCCATTTTCATGAGTTATAAATCCTTTGAAAATTAATTCTATCCATTTCAAAATTCATTTTCATAACTATACTCAATAATCTAATTAAAAATATTCCCATAAAAATCCACTATTTAAATTCAATAATTTAAATCGACCAATTCCCAAAAACAAGACCCAATTGAATAAAATTCGAATTTCCCAAATTTCCAATCCATAACCATTTTAAATCTTCCAATACACTAGAATTGGGTTCTATTAAAGAAATTAAAATCAAGTTTCATAAATTGAATTTAAATTAGAGACTTAAATAAATCAAGAAAATCAATGTCAACCAATTTGGAAAATCATAATGGGACCTCCTACTTATTTCCCAATGAATTAAACTAGCAATGATAGATATCAATGTGAATGAAGGAGAATGATATATTAAAACACAACATTGAAGAAAGATACAACCCCAAATAAAATAGATCCATCAATCCATAGATGATACATTGAAAAAACAAGATTATGTAATGATATAAACTCAAAGAACAATATAGATAACTTCTCCGGGAATCACCCCATAAGAAAACAGACAATTGAAAGCTGATTAGAGCGATATGGAAGGTGGGGTGCCTCTAAATATCAGCTAGGGATATTATAGAGTTGAGTTCCATGAGTTCTGGGAATAATTGTCCGATCATTACAACCAAATGAATTACATTAAGAAGGGTGTGGGCCAAGTAATGACGTGTAACCAGGGGTCAAGACGTGTATGTGATGCTAGATATGTATGTCAAAAAACCCATCACCTCAGGTTGAGAAACCTGCTACTTAATCCCTACATGATGTGTATCTTAGGTACATGATGTGTAACAGCTCAAGGCATGATCTCCCCATTCACAACGTGATACCAAAACCATGTACATGATGTTTACTTCAAGTTGACAGTGTGTACCTATTATTCAATCTGTAGTAAATCATAGAAAAAACACATAAAATTTATTTTCAACTGAAATGATAATTAGAAATGGTGTAAAACATACCCGATCAAGGTAACAGGATGTAAAATTTATCATCATGAATAAGAAACCTTAAAAAATTATATACATGATTGAAATCCTTTTTCATGTTTATTAATTTTTTATTTCACATGTTACTATTTTATAAAAATTACTTGTTTATTTATGTTAACAAGAGACTTTTTAAATATATTCGGTAGTTATGTATAAAATGAATTATGTCAATTGAAAAAGATTAAATATTTTTATATTATATCATATCTAAAATAATATTAATTAAATTTTAATCATAATTATACATCAATTATACTTATAAATCCATTAAATAAATATGGTAATATAAAATGAAATACCTTATAATCATGGAGATGGTTGGTTGTATGTATGAATGGGTAACATTTCCATTTTTCAGTGATAATTATAGAAATAATTAATGTATAATTTTATCATTGAATAATTATAATAATATAATTAACAACATATAAAACATTTATATATACTTTCATATATCATCCATGTGTTGTGGTGATGAAAAACGAATCAGATCACTTCATGGAGGTGATAATTCACATGTACTCACAAATGACATTACCATTTCCTGTTTATGGAAAGGTAAGAAATTAAATGTTATATTATAATTATATAATTATAAATGGGTCATCAATGAAATATATAATCATTATTTCAATAATTAAAATTAGACTTTATTGATTGTGAAGGAAAACTATTTATATTAGCTCGTGATGCGGTAGTCCTCTGTACACACAAGCGATTAATTCTATTCCCATTTTATTGATGTAGAGATGGATATAGAAGATTAAACTAAGACAATAAAATATAAGTATATGTAGTATACTAGAGTTCTTATTTTCTCAACTATTATGAATATTTTTTGGATGTAGAAGAATGAAAAACACATAAACACTTAATTAAAAATTATACTTCTTCTTCAGTAATCATTCATTATGTAAAAACATGAGACCAATAATGGTAGAGATATGCCAAAAATATGGCATCTATAATGAGTAGAGAATATAAGAATGGATTTGGGTAATTATTGGATAATTTAAATATGTTTTAATTTTATGAAATTAGAAGAATGTATGCTTTTTCCGAGGAGATGAGAAGGTCACTTTTATAATTTCACAAAATATTAAATTAATATAAATTAAATTTCTATTTTTAATAACATAGAAGTTACTTATGTAATAATATTTGACGATTATGGGTCAACATACTCTCATATAATAATTTTTGGACGATTTTATGTCACATTATTACCCTTATTGTATATTTTTAACCATTATTTAAGCTCATTAACTCTTAAATTGACAATATCGATTTATATTATATAAGTTATAATATAAATAATATAACATTTAGAAAGTCCAATTAATGAATCATGGGGGAAATTTTAATCCTTATCCATATAATTTGATGGAAATTTTTATATCAAATAATTTTATATCCTTTAATAAAACATTATTTACTACAAAATAATGATAATGTCTATTTGATGAATTTTTTATTACATCGACATTAATAAAGTAAAAAATAGTAGATTAATTAAGAAGAATTCATCTAATACCACAATAATATGGGAATTTATTAAATAAAATTCTTTTATTAATATAAATCTCTAAAATTATATTTATTTTCATATTTTTAAAATCCTTTATTTGATATTAGCACTATTAAAATAATTACATTGTCACTTTTGTGAATGCTTCTAAAAATTTATAATATCCCTAAAAATTAAAAATAAATTACCATGGTGTAATTTTATAATTTATCATTAAAATTATAATTTATATTCAAATAAATATTCTTGATATAACTATATTAAAATTGATATAATTATTAATAATACAAGTTTGGAATCTTTGACTTTTCCTTAAATAAAGCGTTATAAATTCCATACTCTCTCCAAAGTGGAATAAAAATGTTTTAATTCCAATAATAGGATCATAAAATTCTACTTTAAATCATAAATATTATTTTTATTGTTTTAGTTTCATTTTCTAGTCCGTATTATTTCATTTTAACCACAATTTTCCTGATTTACACTTTACCGTTGAAAAAAAATTAATAATGTAACAATTAATATAGGTTAAAAAATTAATATAATTAATAAATTTTTCCCTCATTAATAAAAATATGGAATTCATTTCAATAATTGAAAACACATAATTGAGAAAAATAATTCAAAATTACATCGAAAAAATGCTACCAAAAACATCTTTTCAAAAAACTACATTTTTAAACATAAAACGAGTTTACACAAAATTAAAGTATAAAATAAAATTAAATAATTCAAAATTGGATTATTTTATATATAAAAAATTAATAAAAAATTAATAATAATCCAAAACATAATTTAAAATTTAAAATAATTTGAAGAAATATAATTTGGATTAAAAATCTGTGTTTTCACCCATTCAAGGAAGAAAAAAACATCACATAAAATTATAAAAATTGCACTATAATTTTTTTAATATGAGGTCTCTAAAAAAATTTCAATTTTATCATGTACATTTCTTAAAATCTATAGAAATTAATTATTAAATTTTAATATTAAAAAATTAAAAAATTGCGAATGAAATGAATTTTTTAATTAATCGTTCCAATTTTATAAATATATAATATATATTTCAAAAAACTGATATATACATTAGAAATGATTTAGACCATTAAATATTCCCTAATTACAATAATATTATTCACTCTCTCTAATTTAACGACAAGGTTATACCATTCAAATATAACTAATTTGATTCAACTGTACATTTAAGCTCGGTGTAACATATAAGTTACGCTATATAACATAGTAAATTCATTTTTAAAATCAATATGTTACAATTGGTATAATCTCACAATTTAAATAAAATATATTATTTATATAATATTAACAAATGATATATAATATCCATCGATCTTATTAAAACTCATAATGAGATCCAAGAAATTTTTACTCATTTTACTTGGTTCAATACAATAGAAATCAAACCCTTCTCCAAATAACCTATTTTAGTGTTAAATGTCCTAGAATAACCATTTAACCCTCAAATATTAATTTTTGAAATAGAAAATTTAACATTATTCAATCAAAACATCACCAGATCAAAAAAATCCCATGTATTACATAGTTATCCTGAACATATTGAGGAGATTGCATAATTTTTTTTGGAATTAATTCAAACAATAGTTTATAATGAATATGTAGATCCCTTCTTATCGTGACTGTAGAATAAATTCTATAAAAATATTAACTCTTAAAATAGATTCAAATTAATGAAAATAATTGACATACCTAGTAATATATAGTATGTGAGTGGATATTAATGTTTATTTTGGTCTCTCATTTCTAAACAGTGCCTTTGAATCCTCTTATATTTTCATGTTCCAAATGTATCCGTTTTTGGTTGTTAATCATAATTTAGAAATATTTTTTATCATATTATTTTTGTAAAATAGATTACATTGATATTTGGAGTAGAGTGGAGATATCTATAAAATTAAATAAATTATTATCATAAGTATATATATCCATTTATTTGACAACATTACTTCTCAACCCCTCAAAATGGGTTTATCCAATATATGGAATTATCCTTCATACATAAGAATAATAATAAATTTTTTTATTTTTAAAAGAAGTAGTTACCATTTTGATTCATAGTTTTCATAATTAATCTAAAAATAACATTTAACAAGGATTTATCAAATTTTTCTATAATAGAAAGTTTAATTTGATCTGTATCATTTCATATAATCATTTAAACGGGATCTTTATTAAATCTGATCCCAATTAAATGATGAAAACTTTTAATAATTTACAAACCTAGATCTTCATTTCAGATATGGATATTGATTTCAGGTGTTTTTTTAAGTAGAGAGTTTGGAAAATTTATAAGTAGACACTGTGTAATTAGAAGTAAAGGCCGTATATATAGGAGTACAGACAGGGTCCCCAGTTGTCGCAGGTAGCCTTGTACTGGCTGTGTAATGGCTGAGTACAGGGTTGTGTGATGTGACCTCGAGACCACATAATTTGGGGGTGAGTTAAAGAATGTACACAGCGTATACATTAAATGAAAACTCAATGTAATTTTTTTTTTATTTGTTTAATCTGACTTGGGTCGTGGCTATCTCCCAAAATATTCTTATTCTTACCCCATCTCACCTAGGAGTGACTGGGAGTGATGATTCTTCTTTAAGAATCTGATATGTCATCCGCTCTCCGAATAAAACATCGTCGGTTGTGTTTAAATCCCCTTAGTGAGTTATTTCTTCTTATAGAACCTATCCTCATATTATCTTTTCTTTCATGAGATATTCGATGTTGAGCATTTTTTGAGGATTTTTTATCTACGATGTTCTAAGACGATTAAAAGGCCGAGGTTCAACTATATCAATCGTACAATTCTGAGGTATGTAGTTTGTACCTTTATGTTGTAGTCTTTGGATTATATGTGATAGGTGTTGAATACCCTAGTTTTGAGAATTTTTTATTTTGGAGAGTTAACCAAGTTTGATACCTGCTATGTTTTTTTTCTTTCAAAAGGTTTTTGATTATGATTTATGTTTTTACATTGTTTATGGATGTGTTTTCCTATAGTTTTCTGATATTGAATGTTTGGTCTAGAACTATCTATTAGGCTATTTTGTTTCTATTTCTAGTGTTTGTATGATGGATTTGATATTATATGACATTATTGCGATATGAATTGTAGCTTCTTGGACTTGTATTTGATGAGATTATTTTGGATATTTGATATTGTTTGTGCACGATTTTATTACACAGGGATGTAGGCACTTGGTGTAGTTATACTAAAGGTGGAATTAATGTTGAGAGATTCCTTAGAGTTTCTATTATAATTTTTATGTTGTGAGACCATAGGGGGATGGATGGTGAGTGCTCTATCAAAGTGTCTATAGTAAACCATTATGAGAGCATAGAAATATTGGAGGTTGAGTGCTTCCTCAGAGAGCCTATAGTTATCGTTAATAGTAAACATGGTGAATTTACTATGAGTGACTCCTCATTGAGTCTTTGTCATTGTGAAACCAGAGGGGTTAGATTGTGAGAACATTCCCAGAGTGATTCTTGTGAATTATTTTTTGAATAATTAATAAATGTAAATGAATGTAGTTTGAAATAGTAGGACTATTAACTTTTGATTAATTCCTTGATTACTACTTCATTTTTTTGCTTGCTATATATATTCACTAATAGTTAGGATCAATTATTTGGGTGGTTGACTACCCGGATTCAACTCCCACCCTATTTGGGTCTTGATTTTGGGCCAAAATAGATTACATTTTTACTGTTATAGATAAGGGCAATCACCCTTATACTTCAAGTACTCGATGGTTTTGGAGCTAGAGAGCATGAGACCAAGATGAGGCATGCGATGCTACTGGAGTTTACTTTTTTGAAGCAATTAATTTCTCTGCACTTATATTTAGTAATATATTTCTAGTACTGTGAAATGTTTGGATACTTTCCTAGTCATATGTGACATGAATCATTTATTTATGTGCTTCTGTTGTTTATTTACTTTCATTCTTCCACTATTTTCTTATTTTACTATATTAATGCTTTATCTATTGTATATTATTGTTATTCTAGTATGTTACTCTTCCAATGAGGGCATAGATTCATCACTATCACAACCAGGGACCTCGAAAGTAGTCGGAAGCCTCTAGAATTTGGGGAAATGCGCTTGAGGCCATGTGACCAACCGGGTATGGAAAACCATTGGGCGGCATCCAGAACTAATATGTTACAAAACTATATCAATTTATTCTTTACCTATTTGACTTACTATTTGGAGCTTATCAACAGGTGTAGAAAGTAATAGGTAGTTTTTAATAGGTTGTTCCTAAGTGTATCTAACCCAGGTACAGGGAAAAGACAATGTGCCTCAATTATTTCAATTTTCTAGTTTTGAAATCGTTAACGTTGATTTGATTTCACCATTGGCTGATTCAAAAGTTTTGTGTTATTATAATTGATATTATTGAAGTTCTATTTCTGTTGAAAATTGATGAGGTGATGGTATTCCATGTCATTCATCATATAGGCACTTTCTAGAGATCACAAGTAATGCATTTTTGTCATGACATTTAGGGTGAATTATTGATTGCATGTTGTTGTGATAGATGTCGTGCTAGGTATGAATATTTTTGTGATATATGTCATGATATAATACCTAAAATTTGATTGGGTATTTCTAAGATGTATATTTCATTCGAATGGGCACCAATCATTGGTCCCTAAGGTGTTATGGGCCATCATGGATCGTAATTTGGTGTATCATGTGATTAATTGCACTATTATACTTTGTGGTATACATGAATGTCACTCCAACCTTTTATTTGCAGGGAGTATGTTCCCCCACAGATCATAATTTGGCCTTTTAATATATTTTTTAGTGTATTTATGGGGTTTTTTAATAGTTTCAGAGGCTTACTGTCCTGAAAACCAATGAATACACTATGTTTAATGGTGAATAAACACCATTTATCCTTAAATATGGGAATGAAATTTTCTTAAGCATGTGTTTTGTACTTTATGTACTTGTCGTTCAGTCCTTAACTAATTGACTGGATGTGTGGGAAGAGACACGGGGTTGGGAAATGTATGGTGTCACATGACGTGTACTTGGAGTATGCTCTGTGTTGTAAGGACCATGTATCCTGTAGTTTGACTAATGACATGAGTAGTTAAAACATAATTGGTACACTCTATGTCTAGGGATAACACAACCTAGTGTAGAGAATATTTATCTAGCCATGTGAAAAATGATAGATGTTGATGAATTCTTTATAGTACATGATGTGTTTAGCATAAACATTCAATGTAGTTTTGTTCTAAGAGAACTGTACGATTTAACCATGTAGTGGAACTCAGGTAGGGGGGATGAATCAAGTACACGAAATTTCAAGGGATAACCTGTAATGTGTAAGGGGTGTTACATGACCAAGTTAGGCAGAAGTACAAGACCATGTAAAGTAAAAATGGAACACTCTGTGTAGGGGTCATACATGTCATGTATCCTGGTCTTAAAAAACATGAATGTTTTCTTTCTCTAATTACTTTCCTGCAATTCTAAGTTTTAGTTCAATATAATATTGAACTAAGGTGTGATCTTGACTTTATAGATTTATTCCATTGAGATTTTCTCTAGTTATACACAAGATACCAGGCAATAATTAGACATTGGACGTGGTAGATTAGGGAAAACTAGCATATCCTCATGTTGTGCCTGTCTTCGAAGCAGCCATCATTCTAGATACTGGTCCTGATGCACAGTTTCGAGAAGGATTCATGATGTTTATGGAGACCTTCCTGGGATCACCGCATTATACCCCATCAATGGAAGATTTGATGCATGTTTTTCAGGATGAGCATCCCCCCACATTCTAAAAGGATGGAGGACCTTAGGCTATAGAGTCGTGGTTAGAATCCATGTTATCTGTCTTCGAGCATCTAGATATTCCTTTTGAGAGAAGACTGATGTTTTCTAAATACGTGATTCTGGATTCCAACAACAGATGGTGGCTTGTGAAATCACAGTTGAGACACCAATGAGTTATTTCTTTGGATGAGTTCCATCAAACTATCTATGAAAACTTTTACCCGGATACTCTGAGGGCCGACTGAGCCAAGGATTTCTTGAATTTCAAGAATGGTACAGTCTCAATCATGGAGTTTTCTAATTGTTTCATGTAGATGAAAAACTTTACACCCATTCTAGGGGTGATTATTAATTTCTAATGAGGACGTTTGACGATGGTATCAGGACTGACATTTGACTCAGGTGAACATCTTCATGCTGTCTTCATTAACTTTTATATTAAACCAAGAACTAATCATTGAGATCAAGCTAAGGGATTACTGAGTGGTGATCCAGGGATTCTTAGCATCTAGAGTTGGTATTCCTCTATCTGATAGTAGGAAGCGTCATAGTGTGTTTACGTGTGGATATATGAATAGGAAAGATACTCCTTTAGTAATCCAGGTTGTATGATACCAATGCAGGAAGAGAATACATACGAGGACACATTTCCCTAGAGAACCAGTTGAGTGGTGATCTTGTGGAAATATGGGTCATCTTCACTATTTTTGTTAGTTTTTCTCACCATCATCTGGTGATAGGGGTTCTATAATGACTCCACATTAAGGTGCAGGACCACTAGTTTCTCATTAGTTAGAGAAATAGAGTTCATCTGGTCATTTAGGATGGGTGGATGTCATGTCCATAGTGTTCAAACACTATATTTTTGGAAACTGCAAGGTTAATCAGCTTAAGGATCATAGACAGATTTATAGGATCATGAAACAGGTCATGATTTTTTTCTAGAGTAGGCCCAACAAGAGCAGGATCCCAGACCCTCTACGGTTAGAGGTACGCTTTTTGTTCCATAAATTTTATCATCTGCTCTTTTTGACATAGGGGATTCCCATGGATTCATATATGTGCCTATTTAGGAGATCATTGGGATCTATATCATTACTTCTGCTGATATCTTGACGCTGGACACACTGTTGGGGACTATAATGGCTGGTGTACATCTGTTCAGGGAGTGACCTATTGAGGTTGGTGGGTTCCACTTCTTATGAGACCTTTTTGTTTTATAAATGATGGGTTATGATTTCATTATCAGAATGTATTAGTTAGCTCACTTTCAGGATGTTGTCTATTTCTATCCTCATTTGGTGAGTTTTGTGTCACCAGAGGGATGATTATTTCAACATAAGGGTGAATGGGATGTGCTGGCGAGCAGAGCAGGACCCGAGCATCCCGAGATGAGAGGAGTTACTGCCCATATTTCATGTTTCTATTTGGATGACTAGGGGACTTCGAAAATGGGCGTTCCTCTAGTGGTGGATCATTTCAATGATTTCATTTAAAATGACTTTTTAGATTTACCTCCAGAGGAAGATGATTATTTCTCTATTGATATTGTGCTAGGAGTAGAACTGGTGTCCAATCCTCTTTATAGAATGACTACACTAGAGTGATAGGAGATCAAGAAAATGTTATAAGAGTTATAGGAAAAGGGTTTCATCTGACCCAGTACCTCTCCTTGGGGTTCTTCTATCTGGTTTGTGAAGAAAGTGGACGGTACCATAAGATTTTGTGTGTATTTTCAGAAGATGAACTAGTTGATGGTCAAGAACTGATATCCCTTGCCATTGATTAATAATATCTTTGATCTGCTTCGAGGAGTCCAAGCGTTCTCAAAGATGGACATGAGATCTGGTTATCATCAGTTGCACGTTAGACCATCAGATATACCTCTTACATCATTTCAGAGCAGGTATGGTCTCTACGAGTATGTGGTTATTTTGTTGAATCACATGAACACACCTATAATTTTTATGGAATTTATGAACTGAGTGTTCCATCCATGCATGGAATAATTTATAGTGTTTTTATGATGATATATTGGTGTACTCATACAATCTATATGACCATACTAAACATCTTGAGATCATTTTTAGTACACTGAGTGTTTTAAATTATATTATTAGCTCTCAAAAGTCTACTTTTGGATGGACCAGATTCAAATCTTGGGTCATGTTATCTCAAAGACAGGAGTATCAGCATACTCATAAAAAGTTAGAGCAGTAGTTTTTTTGGAGCAACTGAAGAATATATTTGAGGTATAGAGTTTTCTTAGGATGGTTGGTTACTATAGTTTTTCTATACATGAATTTTCATGCTTAAAAGATCCACTAACCGGCCAGACTAAGAAGGTTGAGAAGTACATGTGGATAGATTCCTACGATTGATCATTTTAGGAGCTAAATTGGAGATTGGCTTCAGCACCAATACAAGTTTTTCTACATCCGGGCATGAGTTATATTGTGAACTGTGATGCATCGGGTATCGGGCTAGGAGTAGTGCATATACAGGGGAAAGGATTCATTGCATATGGGTCATAGTATTTAAGGCCACATAAAGAAGATTTACCCGACACATGATCTTGAGTTGAAGCATCTGTTCATGACTTGCGATGTTGGAGACATTGCCTTCTGGGAGAGAATTTTTTAGTGTTTACTAACTACAATGGTCTCAGTTATATCTTTACCCAGCATGACCAAAATTTGAGACAATGAAGTTGGGTTGAGTACCTTCAGTCCATTGACTTTGAGCATGCCTACCTGCATGTGAAAGGCAACATAATGTCTGATTCATTGAGCATGATGACTCAGATAGAGGCAGTTCAGGAGGCCAGTAGTGAGTGTATGCTTATGGATATGTTCACTGAGATGAATTTGGAGGTTCATAATAGATAGCGAAAAACTTTTATTTCTTCTGTATCAATTATCTATACTCTACTTGATCAAGTGTGAATGAAGATATTGTCATATTTAGATATCCTATTTTTACGGGAGAGTGTGTAAAGAAAGGACCTTATTCCTGGATGGACTATTGAAGAGGATGATATCTTACATTATCATGGTCATGTGTGGGTGTCAATATACATATGTGAGGAAATTTTGTGGAATTTTCATTCCTCACTTTGGCTAGTTCATCCTGTTGTCGCCAAGAGGTATCGAGTTCTACACTTTCAGTACATATGGGCTAGTATGGAGAGATATTTTGTTGGTTTTTTGAAGTAGTGTTCCACATTTCAATAGGTGAAGGGAGAAAATCAGCAACTAGTTGGGATTTTGAAGTAGTTACCCATTCCTTAGTGTTAGTGGAATGATGTCAAAATAGACTTTCTGACATGTTTATAAGGGTTTTCTCGTTTTAATGATGAAGTTTTAGATGTCATTGATAGACTCACAAAGGATGCACACTTCTTACTGATCAATGATACCTTCAATGTTGATGATCATGGAAGGTTTTACATCCTATAGATTTTATTTTTACATGGGGTTTTTCAATCAATCATTTCATACTGGGATGCCCATTTTACATCTCGGTTCTAGCAGGTACTACCGAGGGCTTTGGGTATACAAGTACTTCTGGGTATAACATACCATCCCTAGAGTGATGGCCAATCTGAGCATATGATTCTGGTGCTGGAGGAAATTCTTAGAGCATTGTTCCATGATTTTGGTGGTTATTGGGAGAAGAACGTACTTTTGGTGGAGTTTTCTTACATTAATAGTTTTCTGGTGACTATTTAGATGGAACATTATGGGGCTTTGTGTGGTAGGACATGCCAATCACCCCTATGTTGGTAGGAAGTAGGATTGAAAATTATACTGGGACCTAATCATCTCCAAGAGACCACAATGCATGTAGAGTTGATTGGGAAGAGGATGGATACTACCCAGTCATGACCAAAGTCTGATGCTGATAGATGGAGACGACCTCTAGGGTTTGAGGTCAGAGATCAGGTTTTCCTACGTGTCACAACGAGGTTGGGACATAGGAGGGTTAGGAGACAGGGAAAGCTCTCTTCAAGATATTTTGGTCCATTTGAGGTTTTAGAGTGAGTCAGTCTAGTTTCCAATCAATTTCACTTACCACCTAGGTATTTGGATATGCATGACATCTTCTACATTCCTCGGCTACAATATTACTTCTCAGACCTGTCTCATATTTTTAAACCTGAGGAGGTTGAGTTGGATAAGGATTCATAGTTTGAGGAGCATTCTATCTGGAATGTTAATCATAGTTTTATGGTTCTTCATGGTTTGTCTGTTCCAATGGTATGGATGTTGTGGTAGTATGGGATAGTACAAGATGATACTTAGGAGGGGGAGGCTGATGTGCAATCGTAGTGGTCGAAGCTATTCAAGGATTCTTCTTCTACCCCTCCCCATTAGCGATATTTGGGATTGAAATTCATTAAGATGGAAATTTTGTAAAATCTAGATCTTTATTTTATGTATGGATCTTGATTATGGGTGTTTTTGTGAAAAAATGGCGAATTTGGAAAATTCTTAGGTACATGTCGTGTACATAAAAGTACATGTTGTGTCCTTGGTTACTGGAGGATGCCACGTAGTGGCCTTGTGATGGTTGTGTACATGTCCATGTAAGGTGACTTAGAGATAGCCTAAAGAGGGGTCGTTTAAGGCATGTGCCTAGCATGTACATTAAATAAACACATCATGTACTTTTCTTTTTATTTTGTTAAATCAGATAGGGGTTGCACCTAATTCCTAGAATTTTCTTCTTCTAAACCCATCTTGTCTAGGAATGACTAGGAGAGAATATTCTTCTCCGAATCTCAGATTTTTCATCCGTTCTATGAATCATACACCATTAGTTTTGTTTGAATCCCCTTTGTGAGTTCTTCCTTCTTCTAGAGCCTCTCCTTATGATTTCTTTTCTTTCATGTGATATTCTAGGATGTGAATTTTTCACATTTTTGTAGATCTATGATGTTATAGTTCAATTAAATGGCTGAGGATCAGCTATATCAATCGTAAAACATTGAGGTAGGTGGTTTGTGTCTTTCTATAGTTGTATTAGGATTATATATGCAAAAAAGTGTTAAATATTATAGTTTATTGTATTGCATGTTTTGAATATTTAACCTTGTTTGATTCCTACAATGTTATTTTATCATGAGAAAGGTATTTGATTATGATTTAGGTTTATCATGTTGTTTTTGGATATGTTTTCCATTTTTTTGACATTGGCTATTGGGTCTAGAACTGCCTGTTAGGCTATTTTGTTTCCATGAGTAGTGTTGTTAGGAAGGAGTTGTTATTATATGAAATTCTTTTGATATTCATTGTATCTTTTTAGCCTTGTAGTAGAAAAGATTACTTTGGATAATGGATATCATTTGTGAAAGATTGTATTACACTGGGCTACGAGAACCTATTGTATTTAAACCATAGTTGGAATTGATGTTGAGGGCTTCCCTATAGTTTCTGTTATAAATTTTACATCTTGACAGCATAGGGTGGATGGATTGTGAGTTCCCCATCAGAGTGTCTATTGTATACAATTATTGGACCACATGGGAATGGATGTTGAGTGATTCCTCAGAGAGTTTTCAGTTATCTTTAAAATAACACCTAGGGAATTGATGGTGAGTGCTTCCTTAGAGATTATTTATCATTGTGAAACCCCGGGGTTGGACTGTGAGAACATTCCTAGAGGGTTGCTTGTGAATTATTGGTTGAATAACTAATAAATGTAAATGAATATTTTTTTCAATTGTAAGACTGTTTACTTTTGGGAACATAATTTTTTATTACTTAATTTCTCTTTTTTCCTAATCTATATATTCACTAACAATTCAGCACAAGTCATTGGGTTGTTGCCTACATGGATTTGTCTCGCACCCTTTTGGGTCAACACTTTGGGCCAAAACAGATTATATTGTTGTGGGTATAGTAAAGGGAAAGAGACCTTGTACTTCAAGTACTTGAGGGTTGTAGAGATGGAGAACATGGGTCCCAGTTAAGGCTTGCGATGGTGTTAGAGTTTACTTTTTTTCATTGTACTTTGTTTTAGTACAAAATTTCCAGAATTGTGACATGTTTGGATGATTTCCTAGAATTATTTTGAATCCATCATTTATTTATGCGCTCCAACTTTTTATTTACATCGAGTCTTCTACTGTTTTCTTATTTATGTTATTACTACTTCCATTGTTGCATATTATTGTTATTCTATTGTGATAGTATTCTAATGAGGGAATAGTTTCCCCCAATATCATACCCATAGACCTTGCTACTAGTTAGCTGTCTCTGGAATTTGGAGAAATGTATTTGAGTCCATGCTACCAATCGGGTAGGGGGCACCATTGGTCAGCACCCGGAACCAGGACGTTACAAATTACATCTTAACCATTATTATTCCAATATCTATATTTACCCAAAATTTTGGTCCAATGTATTGTTTATCTCATCCCATATTAGTTTAGGTATAAAATAATGTAACTCCAATCATATATAACTCTTTAATAGCTAAGTATAACACACCTTTTCCAAATTTATAAGTTGGTTTATCCCAATAAAAATATTGTAGTTTTTTATCTTTTACGCATTCATAGAAATGTGTGACCTAATGATCACAAAAAGACTTCATTACATAGATTATAGGGTTATATTTTTCCACTATTCCTTACACATGATAATTTATGGAAACCCATCTATCATAAGAACCTACCAATTTTGAAAATTTAGGTCTTAACATGTGTCCAAATTCTTGGAGTATAAAATTTTCAATTTTAAGTTGTTTAAAATCACACCATCATAAATCACATTTTACCTTTATATATGCATGATTTTAACATTATTTCTCAATATATTATAAATTCAATTAATAAAAATATCCAAAACATATTAACTTATATACCTTTATACCACTCATGACATTTGTTAAATATAATAAAATGAAAAAAAAATATTTGAACTTATTCAAAGGAATCCAATTCAAAATATAAAAGAAAAAAATCATAAAAATAATTAACATCATATAAATATTAAATAAATGTTACAATAGAAATGGTAAAATGTGTATCAAACCCATACATTTCTAAATAAAACATATGTCTAAAGATCAGTGATAAATCTAACTCATAGTCCCACAACTCATAGATCAATACTCAATAGGGAAATTAATTTAAATATGAATCACACAATAAATATGTATAAATAAAAATTATCTACTTCATTAATGTCCATAATTATTGAATTATACACTAAATTTTTCCCCAAAACATGCTGGTCCATACCACACAATGGTCTATTCTTGTAAGGACTATCACATAGTGACAGTCACTTTGTAATGGAGAAGTGGAAGGGAATTATTTCCTTATGTGATAATGTGTGATTAAATTTTTTTATTCAACACAATTCTATAATGCTCTGTTATTCAACATGAGATGATTATTTTATGGATTTATAATGTTTTCATGAAATATTTAGATATTAAATCATTCAATATAATGATTAATAAAGTAATAAAATAGTTTTATCATTGATAGTTTCTTGTAAAATATATCATTAATAGATGTCATATTTATGGGTTCTTGGATGGATATATTATCTTCTTTTGATCCTAATGGTTGGAAATAATAGTATTTTACTAATTTATACATTCACAACTCCATGAAATTTACATCATTCTATTTATCTCATTCCCTCTATACATAAATAATATTGTTATAAAAAACTATTGATACGAGGGAGTTTTTTACTAAGAATAAAGATTTTTGTTTGCTCCATGGATACCCAAGCTGGTTGGTTCTATTGGTTTCTTTTTTTTTTGATCTTGTTCAGGATTATATAAAACATTGAAAGGAATAAACCTCTAGTTGTAAGGTAAAATATTCTTCTTTTTATTATTATTAAATATAATCATATAAATTAATTACCAGTTTAATAAAGTCATATATTTGTATTCTGCTATGTTTAAGAAGTGTTTTTTTCTTATAAACTCCATATATGGTATCATATTAATGTTCAATAAATTTTTGGATTGATTTTTTATCTTTAAATCATATTTTTAATTCTATTTTTCCAAGAACTGCATTTTAGAACCAATAAAAATGTATTTTATTCCTTTAATTCATAATACATTTTCCTACTTCTCTTAGAAATTAGAATAGTATTATAAATATTATAGGACCTCTCAATATTGAAAATTTAAATGGTTTCTTTGATCATTTATGAAAATCAGGAAAAAGGGAATTTTTAGTTGATATTTTTATTCCATGGTTATGAAAGACCTGTAGTTTTATGATATCCACAAAAAGTGTTGATGATGATATAATTGAAATTTCCATCCCACTTTTTAAATATTATATGCCTTCTAAAAATGTATTATCCATGTTGAATAACATTTCTATATTATATTGATACAAAATAGCTTCCAAGTTATAGAACCTCAAGAAATATTCTCATTCTCGATGAGATTAGTGGTCTGGAACTAAATCTCTATGGTGGTAAAATTTCTATAATTGATTACAAGTATTCACTCAAAATCACATGGATAATAAAAATGTAATGGCCAAAATTGTTTTTATTGTCTAAAAAAGACTACCAAATGGTCATAATCTTCCTTCAAAATGGGTTTTCACGATGGAGAATAGTTCATAAATATATATATAAAGTTTCCATATCAAAAAAATTATAAATTTAATTAAACAATTTATTATGATTTTTAATTTAATTGGATAGTTCTTTAAATAAAGTTAAATATTCGGTAATAAATTTGTTTACATTATTTACATAGAATATAAAAAAATACTATTATTTTATAATTAATATGATCATAAATTAGCATATATATTTGGAATATAAGGGAGTTTATATTAAATCTTAGTATGGGATCATATAAAATGATCATGTTAGACAAAACTGAATTGTTCATGTTTATCCATGGATAAATTATAAACTGTTTATAATTTATTTACAAATTTTTCATAAATGTTTAGGACATGTCTATATTTTTGAATTACATAGTTATTTAGTGATGTTCCACGAGTTATTCATGAATATAAATTTTATATTAAGAATATTTATTTAATAATTAATTTCAATGTGTCTACGATGCATCCTTAAATTATCATAAATAAATTTATTGAGTTACATACTTAGTATAATAATAAAATTAGTTTAAATTTGAAATAACAATGGATTGTATTAGGTTATAATAACTATTTAATAGGTTAATTGTATTTTATGAATTTTAATTGTTCGAATTATGATGTAATTTATTTCAATCTTGGGTAATTATCAATGGTTTGAAGGAACCTAGGTTACACTGGCCACCGACCTGTAGGATTATAGTTTTGGTAGGAAAATGGGGGTTAGTTACTTGTCCCTACAAACTTATTCTTATGGGGATTAATGATTTAATATATATATATATATAATTATATTAATGGTTTATATATATCTTATTAGTGGGATGATTTTTATGTTAATATATATACTGTTAGTTTAATTTTTTATTTTGTAAAATGTTATGAATTGAGTAAGATATATGAAATAATCATTTTTGAACATATTTCTTTTTGTTAAAGGAATCAATTTCAGAACTACATATTGAGAATCATTTATAATTTTTTAAGGTAATAACGGAAATAATATAGGGATATAAAATCTTGTTTTTTATAAAATAATTTCCATATTCATAACAAAGAAGAAACCTATCATGTAATCAATCATTCAACTAGGTAATTTTTACCAAATCAATATTCCCATTTTTTATATTGTGTTGAAATATTGTAATGAATTTAACATAAGAGTATGGTGCCTCATTTTTATTTTTTTCATTGGGAAACAAGTATCTAGGAATCCCTAGGGAAGGATAATAATTGAATGGTGTCAAGATTATACATATGATATAATGGGATAAGAGTTCCCTGCTCAATAATAAAATAGTCATATATGATTTGGAAGACAATATGTGATACTTGAATAAATAAGTGGTAATATGATTTCCAAAGCATCTACATTACATAGAGAAATGTTCATCTTATACAACTAATGAATAATGTATAAAAATAATGGATTCATTATTTTATTATGATCGTATTTATCAAAATTCATTATCAAGTGAATATAAATATGTTATCCTTCTAATAAAATATTATGTTGTAGATGAAATTTTATCGTCATCATTTAACATAACATTAAGATTAATACTTACAAATGAGATACATAATAGAAGAAACATCATAGACATGTAAAAAATAGAATAATATATATTTACTAAATGGTAATATTCTATGTGTTAGAGGCATCCCTTCATGGGAAACCAAATGTTGAAAAATCTGAATATTTGATTCTGGATGCAAATGAGATAATAATAAAATTTATATGTGGTTTTAGATGAATTATGTGGTTAATGACTGAAGTAACATTAGACTATATAAATTTACTCAATATGATTTGGAATGTTAGTTACAAGTAAAGACTAAATGTTTTAATTAATGCATTATATGGATATGGAATAAATTCTAAACATATTATTAGAAATGGTTTCATAAAATTTATTTTCTCAATATAGTTTTACCATATCATCCTAATTCTTTCACCATAAATTTTAATGACATGTTATTTTTAGTCTATGTTGTTGTGTTAAAAAATTAGTAGTGTATAATTTTAATCTCTATGATAATTTATAGTTTAAATAATAACCATCCTCAATCATTAAAATATAATAGAAAATACAAGAAAATGGGAAGTATTCTCATTATAATGAATTTCCTAGTATACTAGAAGGAGTTTATGAATATTCTTGGAGGATTCCTTATTATGTACAAGTGTTATTTGTACCTATTAATTGATCATTAAGTGTATATAATAACATATATTTATTTCAATTGTTGAATATATAGCAACTTTTAAAATAATGGAAAATATTAATATAGATTATATTTTGTATTGAAATGGTGGAGAAAATGGAAATTAATCATAAAGATGAATGAAATGTAACCTTTTTAGGTTTCATGAATTATAATAATGACTATGTATTTTAAAATTATATCACTTATATGATAATAAAATTTATTTAATAATAAAGTGTTTTTATAAAAAAATTATAGGATACGCACATTTTATGATTCATCAATGTCTATTATGTTGTTTAAAAGAATATATGGATGAATGAATTATTATATTATATAAAATAGTTTATATGATATATTTATTATAAATTGTGGTTATATTTTCCAAAAAAATTAAGAGAAAATTAATATTAATAATTTGTGTTTTTTAGAATTATTATCTAAACTCATAGATTGAAATATATTAAATGGATATAATAATGTATTTTTTAAATTTTACCTGTAAAGGAAATAAAATTATTTTTTAAGAAAAAAATGTTTTGTGTATTCTAAAATGATATTCTATAGAGAATATAGTCTTTACATGGATAGTGGGAGTATTTCTTATAGAAAAGTTAAGGTATTACAGATAAATGATTAAAGTAATTAAGATTTAAGGTGAATTCAGCATAGTATCCAAAAATAGTATATGGTATATCAATAAAGTGAATATTATATAGATATATATTTTTACTCTAATAATTTTTATGTCACTTCATAATCTAAAATTTATAGATCCCAAAAACCATACATTAATATCTTGTGCTAAAAATATATTAATTATAAAATGGATTTGATACTAACTAAAGTGACAAAAGATTATCCAACCACAATTTCAACATTAAAACAAAACATTGGGTCACCGAAAATCGAAATAAATATTTATTTTTAGAGTTTCAAATAATTATTAAAAACCATTTCAAAACAAGAAATGTTCATTTATCATCAAATGGGTATTTTTACATTGTATATATTTTTTCAATTCATAAAAATATGTTAACATATATCATTTAATTAACCTCAGATGATACCCTTAAACTCATACATAAAATAATTTACCTCTTCACAACCTAGAAAAGTGGAAATAAAAAATGTGATATTAGATTCTCAATAAGTTTAGACATGTGAGATATCAATAAATGATCATTTGTAAGAATAAGATAATAATAAGGGAATAAGATCATTCCCATAACATATTAAATTCCTACGAAACTAGTCAATGATAATTAATCTAGATTCATGTTACAAAAATTTTTTATGAAAAATGATATAAGAATCAACTATACAGAATCAACAATAATCAATCATCATCAATGAAAAAAAATTACATTCCTACGAAATATGTTAATGGATTAAAAAAATAATATAAAATAATTTTTATATTCAAGGATCACTACCAAGTCTATAATAGTGGTAAATGTCCTACAATGGATTCGGTTCCCTTGTCATTCCATTATTTATTTAAATAAGGATTTCTACCAAAAATATCATTGTGGACATCATACTTTACTAAAATAGGTTCACTCTACATTCTTGTTCATATTATAACATGAGATAACATTATTTAACCAATAAATTAGAGGAATACATAGTAATAAGAATACCCATAACATAATTTTAAACATGTATAATTTATCATTTAGATCACAAAAAACATTCATCACATTATAACTTGTGAAAAAGGTATGGGATTTATAATGAGTTCATTATATCATAATTATCCTATGATAATTTTAAGGGGTTAAAGAAATCTCCTTTAAAACACAATGATCAAAGTCCATCCATGTAAATAAAATTGATGATATCATATGATCATATACCTAGTGATTCATAATGATACTTAAAGTATGTTTATATAGATGAATAATAAACTTTATTAGATAATTTAAAAAATTCATTGAATGTCAAGTGAATAATCCAATTTTCATAAGAAATTTTAAAATTTAATATTCCTAGAAATTTTAAAAAAAAAAATTTCTTGGTTAAACCATAGAAACTTGTAATTTAATATTAATTAATAATGATGTACATTATTGGAGGGAGAATCTATTAATACCTTATATATTAAAAAGAGAACATTATTTTCAACCTTTAAGAAAAATTCAAAGGTGACTCAATGGGAAAAATGAAAATATTAATTTTAATATTGTTTGAGTAAATAAAAATGTGGTAAAATTTAAAATTTAAAAAACTAAATTATTTATAAAATCAAACATAAATTGTTTTGTAGAATCGTAATTTAGAAGAAATAGTTTAGTTATTAATAATAATAAATAAGAACAAACTTTTTAAAATAATTTTATCAATTATTTTATGAAAAAACATTAGAAAAATTTAAGAAAAATGGGGAATAAAAATAGGTATCTCGAGAATAATAATATAAACGGGTTTTGAATATTTTTATTCTACAATTTCTCTTAATGTAAAATTAAATTATAAATCCATAAATGAAATGTGATTTTAAAATAAAACCATAACTCATTGGAAACATTTGAAAAAAATTCAATAGATATTTAAATAAAATTAATATGAATATATTTATGGTATAATATATCATATGGTTGTTATATACGTAATATAAGGGAAACTAATATAATAATATGAAACATGTCTCAACAAAATATTTTTGAGAGAAACCCCCTTATAGTTTTTATAATATGTGAATAAAATCATTAAAGAGATGGAAATTTATATTTATTTTTATAAACCCATAATATTAATGAAAATGATCATAAAATACATTTTTTTATATTAAATACACCTTTAATGTGAAATAAGTGGTGAATGGGTCATATGTATCAACTAAATAAATTTTTGTTAAGAAATCCTTACCTTTCATCTTGATATTCTTTTTACACACTCTTAAAATCCTATATAACATATTAAAAATCAAAAAAAAAATATTCTAGAACCAAATTCATACATATATTAATATATTTTATTTAATTATAACTTATAATGTCATTTTTGTTAACAATTCCTCTTTAAAATCATTATTTTCGGTGTTCACTATTTCATTTTTCTGACATTTTTTGGTTTGGTGGATCTTATCTTTGTAGATGGGTCATGGATTCATCATCTATAGAATCATAATAATTTTATAAGTATCATTTTTGTTCACTATATTTTATTTTATAACTAATAATTTATTTTGGTGTCTTAAAAGGAAATACATCATTTAGTATAGGCGGTAGTCTGAATGTATCAATGAGTGATGTTTTAACATTTCAATGGATTGAATAAAGGAATTGTAAATAATAATTTAACATTAGAGAATCATATTTATACCATATATATATCATATATATTCATTATGTAAATCCCTATAACCATCTATAAAAATAATATATGAAAAAATGATTCCCATCATATCATGAAACTGGTAGTCCCCACGTATACCAATGAAACATTATAATCATCAAACTTAATGGAGGTAAGAGGTGGGTACCAAATTATATTTTCATAATAATAAAATGTTGTCTAAATAATATATAACCATTAAATCCCTATATATGACCATCCATGATATGTGGTAATGAAAACAATAAGTCATTAATGGAGGTTTTAGTTCATACATATGCATGATGTTGTTTTTATTTTCTATTTAGATGAATAATGAATATATTTTGGTTATTATATTTAAATAATATCATTTAATTAATATAATTATCATGATTTTAGAATATTTATATAGTTAAAAATTATCTATATATGGTAAAAGAATAAATAAAAAGAAAATTAATCGATGAATAATGTTACCTATACATTGATCAACAACCGTTGGATGTCTTCATTAGGATACCTATGTTTTACTTTTATGACTATTAGGCCCTTATGAATTTTTTTAGTTATGTTTATTGGATATTTGGTTTTTATTTTTTCATGATATGTTGCTCAATATGGTGGGAATAATATATCTAAAGAGGTACCCTTTTATATATATGGGTAGTGACTTCAAATTCACTAAATATTATTTGTGGTGGTTTAATATTGAAACTCATTAAATAAAAAGGATTTATATTAGGTTTAGGTAATTTTAACCCTTATCTCTATATTTAAAACAATTTTTAAACCTTAGAACCCATACCATGTTAAGGAGAAACATTGTATTTAAGTTTAAATAAATCCATTATATGTTGAAAACTGGGTCAAAAGTGTACAATGAATAATATTCGAAACCATATACAATTCATAAGAAAATATATTAGATTTTTGTGATTTAGAAAAATTATAAAATATTGGTCAACATAAATATCTTAAATTTTTTTAATGAATGTAAAAATAATTTGAATTTTAAAACATCAAAATTAACATTTTTTTATTATTTGAATATTTATGATTTTACATACCTTTCATTTTAATACATAAATATCAAGAAATATATTATCATATAAAAAACACATAAATTTTAATTTTATTTAAATTTAAATTTATTCTTTCTTCAGATTGCAAAAAACCTATTTCAGCAATGTGTAAGAATTTTAGATAATTATACCAATCTAATTTTTTTAATACTACAATATTAAAAAACTTTAATAATAATAAAAAAGTTATAATCATTTATATATAATTTTATTATTATGAGAACATATTAGAGATATCATAAGAGAGAGAGGGATATATTTTAATAATTATTTATATAAAATATTATATAGGACATTATTCAAGTGAAATGGTATAAAATTTACAAATTTTAGAAGATAAAATGATTTTTTGTAAAAATAGTCACATCCAATGAAATGAACATGAGTGTATGAGATGTTTTTTAAACCTCTACTATATTTTTAACCTTGATTAAACCATTTAACCCATTATAGAGGTGATAAGAATATACCATGGTCACTATTCAATATAACGAAAAAAGAAATGGGACTCCATAATGAATTAGAACAATATGATCAAATATAAATAATCCTTGTATTATTATTTAATTTCTAGAATTTGTAATAATTTCATTTAACATATGATTACAAAACATAATGAAAAACAATTTTAAAAAACAAGAATATTTTATGCAG
This sequence comes from Viscum album, assembly GCA_963277665.1. Taxonomy (NCBI): domain Eukaryota; kingdom Viridiplantae; phylum Streptophyta; class Magnoliopsida; order Santalales; family Viscaceae; genus Viscum; species Viscum album. The sequence goes on along the minus strand of OY728151.1, from coordinate 279,891,704 downwards.
AGGATATGGTTTCAAAAATAAATCATGTAAAATTTTGATTCATATTGAATTTACTAAATTTGATTAAATAAAAGAATAAATATTTTAATTATAAAAACAAAAATAAATGGAATCATTTAAAATGTTATTATATGATAAGTGTCAAAATTATGTTGAATTTCAATAAGAATATTACTTAGAATTAAAAAAATCTACATTTAATTCTATGTTCCACATTATATTATTAAAAGAATTCTATTATTACTAAAAAATTAATTTTTCCATAAAAATTGTTTTATATCTATATAATTCACTCTTATATCAATATAATTTCATAACAAGAAACATTATTTGTAAAATCCGTACTCTTCCCTATTCACCTAAATTTTATAAAAATATTTTTAAATATTCACTCTAAGATAATTTTGATTTGATAAATGAAAAAATCAAGTTAATTTTACTAAATAAAAATACTAAAATTATTATAATAAATTCCAAGTATAAAATATAATGAGAGATAAATTTCTAAAAAACTAACCATTTGAAACCATATCTAATCTAAATATTATGTGATTAAATTATTTTCATTCAAAAACAAGTACTTATTTCTTATTCAATAATAAATAAATCTAAATAAAATAACTTTTCAACATATATTTAATAATGTAGTTAGTATTATTCATTCCCACAAAACTGAACTTTAGGATTTAAAAGTTATACTTAAATTATAATATTTCTATTAAATATGATATTTTATATTGGATTCATATTTCATGAGGTACATGCTATGGAATATAGTATTTACTTTAAATAAATCATGTTTTATAAAATTTGGTTGTAACATTCTATTCAAATAAAGAAATTATTCATTCACAATTCTTTCTCATGTATTATAAATAAGTATTAAAACATTCAAAAAATAAATTATATGATGTGGATGATAAATATAAAATAGTGAAATGATATAAAATTTAATCATTGTCAATTAAAATTTCATTTTGATAAGGATTTTAAGAGTAGAAGAATTAATATTTCATAAATATTTCATAAACCATGCAGTTACCAGTGATAGAATCTTACTAGTGAATGGGATTCATAATGTATACCTACATATCAAGGAAATATTTTCCATATATGGATTTATATATTTATATTCATCTATTATGAGTTTGAGTAATTATTTTAGCATAGATATAGAGATTGTGACATGATATACAAAATTTATTTATTCAAATGATTTCCATGTTTAGTTTTTTTTGTGTAGTTTTCCACCTTCCATTCATGTTATAAGATAAATAATTCAAATTAAATTTTCATACATAAAACTCAAATATTATCATTTAATGGACTAAATTATCCATAAAATGATGGATAATTAATACACATATTTGTAACGATTATGTGGAACCAAAAATTATAAAAAAAATGTTATGATAATATCCAATATCAATAAATACTGCATTAATCTCAAGTGTATCATCAAACTATGCCCCATTTTTAACAAAAATCAAACCGTAAATGATGTAATTTTAAACTCTTCTAAAATATTTTTGATCAAATTAATAACCCAAAAAACAATAATATATGATCACATTGTTTTAGAACATTAAATTATCATTTATCCCCAAATAACATTAATCACTCGATAAAATAAGATTCTAAAAATGTGTATTCACTAATCATATTTTATCAAAATGAAACTACAATGTTCTATAAATAATAGAAATCACCCTAAAACCATAAAAAAATATTCTTAAAAAATTAAACATAGTATTAATTCTTTAATTGAAATAACACACTTTGATAGAAAATCTAATAATATGAGGAAATACCAGTTTTACATTTATTCCTGTAACATTACAAAATATAGTGACATTAGTTAAAAATAACATCAATAACAAAGCCACCAATTCAATTTTCAATCTCATTGTTAACAGAAAATATATTTCCAACATATGAAAACCATGTTATGTCCAATAAACAAAATTATATTTTCATTAATGAAAATATCAACCTTAAAGGTAAATTGTTATTTTAAACTAATATCCCTAATAAAATTCTTCTTAAATAAAATAAGAGATAATCAATTTTTAGACATGAGGTATACGTATACCTCCATCATATATTATATTTAACAATATGTCATTAATCACATTATGATTCCATCACTTTAAACCTAAAATGGAATTTATGATGTAAACACATCAATCCATAATTCAATTATTAACTACAAAATTTTATGCATATAATAACTTTTTAGCCTTTAATGTTATCTAAATTCTACTCTGATAGAAAATAAGAGAGACTAACATACATCAACATAGACCTAGTTATAAAAATATTTTCCTTATATAATAGATTTTATACCTAATGTTGTTATAAAAATTTATGAATCTATAATTTCAATTTAAAAAATAGAACATTAAGTCTCTTTCATAACAGATTTTTTAGGAATATAACGTTATAGAACTATAAAAAACTATTATGGGAAAAAACCCATGTCATTCTCATCAAATAGATATGTTTCCAATTATATAAAATTTTTCTTATTACATATTGTAAATAAATAACATGTAATTATGTTTTGCACTCATTATAACCCTCAAAAAATATTTTAAATTATCCAAATCACCACAACATGGGGAAATAGAAACACGCGAAATTGTGATAATAGATTCTCAATAATTGTAAATAGGTGAAATATCTATCAGTTCTCATATATAACCATAATATAAGAATAATTCAACTAGATAATGGTCACAATGTACAATATTCATACACAATAAATTTAATATCATTAATAATGAGTGTGGGAATATGTCAGAGTAATAAAATAATATTTAATTAATTAGAGTGTGAAATCCACAAAAAACCATCATTAGCTATGGGGTTATATCCTATTTATATGACATATGTTTTTGGAATAAATATAACCCTATAAAATAATTTTTTTAGTAATTTATAACTATAAATACTATCATAGTGGAAAAATCCCCTAGTTTATTTTTTCACTCTCAATTCCATCATTACCTATTGATGGCTCCCTACGATGACTATCATAGCTGACATAATCCCTTAAAAAACTATGTTCCCTCCCCATTAGTGTTTATATTTTTTCATGTGATACAATTAATTAAAAAAATCATTTTAGTGATATTTAATTACGTTCATACTAAAATAATAATAAAAGAATACTGATTTATTCCAAAATATCATAAAAACATTCATTATAGAATAAAAATTAGAATGGAATTTTTTTTACAGATTTCATCATAACTGAATTATCCCATGTGAATATAACTTTCTTTATGGAATCATCCTTAAAATATCAACAAAGGAAAAACCAAAAAATAAATTTGATGGTATAATAATTTCATATTTTTATTAATTTATAGCTATACTTAAAGTATTTTGACTTCGTTGAAAACTACCTTTTAAAAAATGAATTTAATATATAGTTTGAAAATATGGAGAAAAAATTCAAATTTATCTTGGTAACTCATAAAAATAAAATCAATAAAAAAATTTAATTAATGTTTTATTTATAAATAATTTGAAACATGTAAAGGAAGATTCATCATAAATGTATATAATAGAGGGAAAACACAATCATTTCATATATGAAAATGTGAATATTATTATCAAACTTTTTAAGAATGTCAACATTGAGTCATAAAGAAAAATTATAGAGATTCATTGAAGTCATTTTTAAATAAAGTAACTAGTTCAAAAAATAAAAAATCATAAAAATTTATATACATATAAAAAAATTAATTTTTTTCCATGAAAATAGACATTGAAGAAAATTTTGACTGACTACAAAGTATAAATATGGAAAAATTCTATTTAACATATTTTATCATTCATTTTAATGACAAAATAAAAGAAAATAGTTAGAAAACATGGAAAAACTAAAAACAATCAATAGAGAATAAAATGCATTGGGTTTAAAATATAAGGATTATAAAATCTTCCTTAATTGAAATTTAACATAAGTAATTCAGAATGGAATTGATTTTGAAACAAAAAGCCTAACCTCAAGTACTAAATTTCATCATTCAAATTTTCAATTTAATTATAATAAATTTATATTTATTAAAAAATTCTAATTAAAATCATTACATTATTATCTTTTATTTAAGTATTCCCTTATAATATTATAATAAATTTTATTTGGATATTTTATTCTTGTCAACATTGTTCAATGTGTTTATTCACTATAAAAAGTATTTGTTTATCTATGATTTTCTAAACTATAAAAATAATTAAATGATTTCATGGAGGTTTTATAAAAACCACCCTTGAATATTGAGTTTTTATTAAAACAACACACTTCCCATCACATCCCATCCTTCTCCCCAAACTACCTAATTCTCCCCCTGACCTAGAACTATATCACTATCATGTTTCCCCACTCATCAGAAATTAGTTATCTCCATAGACCCTTGAGGAAGATCACCCCTCCCCCCCCCCCCCGAGCCCTCGCCAGTGTTGTGGTCCCAACCCCTTGAAGATTATCCCACTCCCTTTCCCTCAAATTAGATGTCTCCTCCACTCGAATCCATGTTGGAGCTTCAGTCAAACATCAGCCCCCTGATCCATCACCTTAGGTTTAATCCCCCTCTTATTGGTATTTTTTATTCTTACTTATTCCATTTCTACATCTCCCTATTTTGTATACTCCAACTACCACTAAAGAATATCTAGAGATTTGGATTTTTTTATAGGTATAGGAGGTTGATTAATGGCTCAATTGTGTCATATCCTACTTTTATACATCACCTCGGTCTCAAAGTATAAAAGTAAACATCATGTTTCAGTTTCATAAAATATTTTATTTTCCTTAATTATAATACCATTCTAATATAAGGTGTTTCCTAGAATTAATTCATCATATTTGGCTCTTTATATGTTTTATATTCTGTACAATTTGTTTTCAATTGTAGATATTTCCTTTATTTCATGTTTAAACTGACTGTTTGTTTTGAGGCTAATAGTTTTAATAAAGTCATTATATTGAGTGGTTTTTTTAAAAATATTGGGTGAATTTCTAAATTAATGGAGGTTCCAATTTGGGTGAGTTATATAACTAGTTGTAAAATAAATATATTTTTTGTGTTCCCTTATATGTGTTCATTATTTTTCAACTATTAGAATACATTATATTATACCATTTTATATTGATTTTTAGAAATTATCCTATAATTATGATGTTCTAAATTGAATAAAAAAATAATTATTTATTCATTTTTCACCTTCATATTTACATTAAATTCTTATAAAGGATTTTATGGGTGTTAATCATTGTCTTATATTAGTTAGACTATGTATTTATGATATTAATCCAACGTTTTCCATGATTTATTTTTTTTGGAGACTACTAATTTGAGAATTAAATTCATTATTTAGATATTTTATATCTTATAAACTAATGTTAGGAGGATTTTTTTTGTATATATTATTAATTGAGTAGTATTAACAAAATGGGTATTTTTTTTAAAAAGGTAGATAGTCTAATTTATAGTATCCATATTTTTTATAAGTTTCATTAATCAACGTTCAATGTAAATCATAATCTTATATATCATGGAATGAATAAGGAAATATATGGATTTACATTGGTAATTTTAAATCATTAAGGTTTTCATTTGATTAATATAACATGAGAATGGAAATTTTTTAAAAAGTGTTTTTCTAAGAAAAATTATTTTGTTTCCTTTGAATTCTTTTGAGATATTGGTTGGATAAAATTTAATATAGTTTTTCATAAGTTATATTAAACAACATTCAATGTAAATCATAATTTTATATATCATGGAATTAATAATTAAAAATATAGATTTATATTGGTAATTTTTAATCATTATGGTTTTCATTTGATTAATATAACATGAGAATGGAAATTTTTTAAAAATTGTTTTACCAAGACAAATTATTTTTTTTCCTTTGAATTATTTTGAAATATTGGTTGGTTAAAATTGGTCATGTGCATTGTGTTTGAAAAGGGATTTGGCTAGTTTTAAAAATACTTTTCTGGGTAGAGTATAATCTGTTTTTATCCTATGTTAGGATGATTCTATATTTTTTGGTTTATAGTAATTTTTTGTATGATGTAGAAACTATGACACCTCTCTTACATTATTAATTCACATCCTACTGTATATCTTAACAAATGTAAATTATATTTATATAATGATAATATAAATTATATAATATATTAATATAAATTAAAATAAAAACTAAATAGTTTATATATCATAGTTATCTCATTGTTTAACATTTACATTGTTGTAATGGATTTCCACCTAAAGGGGTGATCATTATTCCTTAATTACCACATTCTATGTGGTTGTTAAAATTAATGATGACTATTCTAATTTTAATTAATTATGTAATGAATTATTTGAAACTTTTTTAGTCTTTAAAATGCATATATTTTGTTTTAGAGGAACGTACTTGTAATTGATGGTAGTTAGAATTTAATATTTTTTAAATAATTTTCATATCATAAGCTTAATGGTTTCATGAGATGTTTTAAAAGGGTGATTATTTGGTCCTAAAAAAATGGGTGCTTGATAGATTTTTAAATTTTTTAAAGAGGGGTTACATTTATTCAAAATTTATTTTATGGAAAATTTATATTTATAAATTTATATTCAATGTGATATTTGATAAATGTTTTTAAATGAACATTTGTAATGTAGTTTTCTAATGGTGTGAAAATTGATAGTCTTCTTAGGACCTTTATGAATGACTGAATAACATTTTATTAAAAATATTTTTATAAATGTGACATACCTTCTTAAGCATTATGTTCAAATAGTTACTTCTACAGAGAATTTAAATCCAATAAGGTGATGATTTTTATTGATGCATCATTGTTTGTTTCTTAATTATTAAATGATTTTTATCTTTCCTCTATTTTACCAAAAACTAACCAGGATTGATTTCCTTTCATTACTTTTTGTATTTATTACATATATGATTCTTCTTATTACTACCTGGGTTTTATTTTTTCACTTACATTATTCAATTTTTTTACATAGTAATATTTATTTTTTTACTTTTTATTAAAGTATTGGGACATTGTAAACTATATACAAAAAAGCTCGACCATATTACCGAGGAACAGACATTTGTATGCGAATGGTTTTGAGGAGTAATTATATTTTTCAATTTCCAATCAATCAATTGATTCAAGATTAATACTTCCATATCTTAGATGTAAATTTTTATATTGGTTGAAGTGATATTAAGTTTATAAGAACATGTTATTGATTTAATTCCCTTATCAATCTTTTTGGATTTGGAATAGAGAATCGACAGTTACAAAATGTTTAATCATTTGAGTCAATTGACAAAATAAACTACTATCTTCTTGATAATATTAAATGAAATGAATAAATTTTAAAAAATGCATTAGAAATTATGATACAAATAAATCAACGTAAAATCATATCATAATAAATAGCTGAGTGTGACACAAATAGATACTTGGGAAGTATTGTTTTTTACACTATAGGACAATCATATCAAGATTATAACATATTATTGGATACTCCTATTATTTTTTTGGTGACTAATTTAAGAGAGGTATTCACTAAGAATACTAATTCTTTTCATTGTTTAGTTGACAAAGGAAGTCAATATATCTATGGTTTTTGTTTGAAATATTAAAAATAATTTCTTTCTATTTGTGTTGTACCATATGAAATACATATATGCAATTACAAGTATTGTGATGTTCATTATATTTTACTTATTGAATGTTTCATTTATTGATTATTTGATGCATGATTATTTTTATAATATGATAAAAATTTTAAATAGAATTGGAATGAATTATACAAAAATACACGCTTGTCCAAATGATTGTATGATTTACTAGGGAGAGGATTCAAAAAGATATGATTGAAAAATTTTAATTATTCTATCTGGTAGTAAATGGGTGATGTATGATGTATAAATCAATATACTACTGTGTTGAAGAAGAAAAATAACAAACGTACAATATTATATAATTATGTTCTTTTAAATTCATGATTTAAATGATTATTTAGCTTATCAAAAACCACTAAAGACTTGAAGTGGAATTCTATAGATAACAAAAATGATAGTGTACTTCAACATCCAATATATTCATAACTATGTAATACATTTGATTCATTTTATCAATATTTCTCATTTGATAATTTGAATATGTTATTTGGATTGGATGATAATGGAATCTAACCATTTGGGACTTTGAAAACTAATTATTTCATTTGGTCAGTCGATTTGATCCCTTGCATTCTACCTCCAGGGATTTGTAGGAAATATACATACATTATCATTTTGATTATTATTATTATCGGAATTTTTTTTTGAAATGATATTTATGTATACATGAAACACCAAATTGTAGAATAATATTAGTTTTGGAGCAATGATGTTGAGACATGTATTACAGCTTCTAGAACAATGTTCAAAAGTAATGCTTATCTAATATAGACCATTAATGACTTACATGGACATGTGAATGTAGTTGTTTGGAATATATACATAGATTTCTCTTTTCCTTTTTATGACTATGGTATTGATCTCAAATGACTACCTCATAGTAAAAAATGACACTCCGGGTGTCATCGAAGAGTTCTCAATGTATCTCATATATTTTGGTTGATAAAGTAAAAATTAAATAATTCTATTGACTGTGTACCTCCTATAATATTTTTGATGGGTTCTAAAATTTTGGGACAATATAGAATTTTTTACAAAAAAATTTTGGTGGTACATCTTTTAGATTTTTTTGGGAAACTAGTTCGAAGTACATCTTCAAGTGAAATCAAAACACAATAATGGGTGAAAAGGGTATACTCTTTAAATGTCCATTTTGGGAATTTTATTTGGAATATTCATGATGTTATGAATGATGAGAATATTTTTATTGTGACAATTTGATCCTCAAATTGGGTAATGGGAATGAAAAGGTGAAGGATCACCTCAATTATAAGATAGAAATACAATAAAAGGACATATAGCATGATCTATGCCCAGATTAGAATGGAATGTTTTCTATGGAAATTTAATAATGAAAAATATTCATAAAGATACTTTCCTTATAATTTTAAGTCATGTAAAGGTATATGACAGGTATTAAAGAAACTTATAATGTTATGTTGACTTAAATAATCATAGGCTATATAGATTAATAAGTAATGATTCACTGGTTTTGTTATAGCAGTTACTACCATTGGTATAGCATATATTATAACCTAAATATTTTTCTTCTATTGTACACCAATTTTACACATTCCTCAGAAAAATATGTGATAATACTCTACAACCATAAGATCTGTACAACCTTTTGGATAGATTTTTGTTGAAACTTATTGTATTATGTAAGATCTTTCCTCTGTCATTTTGTTACAGTGATGATGGATTAAACTATTTAGTTAGTTGATGAATCTCAATTTGGATTCCTCGTTAATTAGCTATGAATATATCAAATTGATATTTACTTTATTTATATGTTTTTAATCTTATCCAATCAATTATTTTCACTTCATTAAATAAAAAAGTCTGTTTTTTTATTTTATCTCCTAAATATCTTAGGCCATTGAAATAATACATGAAAAATAAAAGCTCAACCTTAAGCCTCTATTTCTTATGTCTATCTAGAGGAAGAATGTATTATGTTTTGTTATAGATAATAAGATGATATTTATACAATATTAAATATATTTTAATGTCTTGATGACAAATTGAATCAATCTTGACTACATGTGAAATCAAATATCATTCTTGTTATTGGGAAATCAGTTGGGAGGAAAACAAATGTTACACTGATAGAATTTGAATTATTATAGGCACATGGATATGTTCTCCTAAATATTTTAATTTTAGATACATTTATTGAAGATATCAGGATTCAAATAAATAGATGCATGATAAGACAAACACAAAATGAGAATAATATAAAAATGCTCTTACTAATGATCTTGTGGAATTTTTTACAGGATGTGTAAGTTCTTAAATATTTTATTATTTTTGGATTTTAAGATGAAAAGTGTTTTTTTAATATAATAATTTATGTTTCTTTTTTAGATAATGAGTACTGATACTCGATATAAGTTGTTAAATGATTTGATGTTTGTAGCTTTAGGTCCTCTAAAATAGTCTAGAAAGATCGATGCTTACAATGTGAATGACATTAAATTTCATACCGTAGATTGGGAAAATGGTTTGAAAACATAGAATAGTGGAATATTTATGTTTATGATGTATGATACTATGTAAAATTGACCGATATTACCTAATTATAATAAAATGTGAATTTGTTTGTTCTCTAATTCAAATGAAAGTGTTTCAATATTAGCAGGGGTGTTAAATGATGTTCCATTAAATTTACTTATATGAACATATATCACTTGGTGGATGTTGGTGACCAAGAATTACATGACCTGTATACCATATCACCATGTGATAAAATGGTATAGTATGTGTATGATGTCATTGATGAAGGATGTAGTGTTGTTTTTGATGTACGAAAAAGACAATTGTATTATATGGGTGATGAAGTGAATGATTTAACCATTGACTTTGAATCCCATTAACAGAAAGATGAAAACATATTTTTTATTCATGATATTGAAAATATACATCTTTCAAGGGTGGATAAATTAGATGATGTAATGTTTGTGTAGTAAAATGACATGATTAAAGGAAAAATTTATTGTATTTGATTCATCCATTAATTTATCAACCACATATGTTATATGTGCAGTCATGAATTATCATTTCAATGTATATTTTTTCTATTATTAATGTGAATCTCTTATCATTTCTAATTTTTTTCAACATGATTTTTTTATATATGTTTTGATGTTAATTTTTTTATTATATGATAGGAATTAAATAAAGAAATAATAGTATTGATCATAGTTGACTCCCAATTGATGTTCCCTTGACCAAACTAACAAATGATAATTAATTGAAATCCCCCCTTATAAAATATGTGAATCCCTCTTCCTACCCCCTAAAATGTCTCTCATATCCTCCATTCTACTCGCTTCTAACACACCCTTTGTAAGCTCCCCATCGGTAGCTGATTCAACACTTCCCTATTTAGTATGCTTAGTAGTAACGGATCTGTTCGTCACACCTATGCCTTTTCAGGGATATTTTTTGGTGACAATTATGGGTATAAGTTTTAATTTGAATAACTTTTTAAAAAAATTGTATTCTAACTATTTTTTCATGAATGATGGAAACAATGCTACTATGGAGAGAAATATGAATAGTTTAAATGTCTGGAATCTAAATGGATAGAAGACAGTATTCCCATTTAAATGCTATTAGGTCACGATGAATGATGCCTCTATATTTTTTTCATTGTGATTTTGTATCCATACAAAGAATAATGCAGGAATAGTTAGATCTTATAAATATTCAAGATTCCATGGTTTTCGTTCTACAAAATGCATTGGTTGACTAATATAAGATGACAATGAGATCCATCCTTAGTGATATTTAATTTATGTAAGGTAGTGATATGGTAAATCACACATATTCATAATCATTTAGTACCCAATAGTTTATTGGTTTTATGTTTTAATTTAAATATACAACATTATTTAATGGTTAATATAATTTTTAGGAAGGTGTAAGTAGCAGGACATGGAGATAGAGAGGGAGAGGGTGTCTACTTGGAATGAGCCACATAATTATAAACTACTTTATTTTCATTATATAATTAAATATACAAATTCATTCAAATTTATAAAATACTTTATTTATATAAATTATAGGCTTTAAACAGATGTAATTGTAACCCAACCTTAGGAATAGTAACATTACTACTAGGAGTAGTAATTTGTCCAGTAGAGTAGTAAACATATATAATAAATTATAAATAAAATTGATCCATCTTATAATAGGAAATATGTTATATTTATATATTTAACGAGGTAAATATATTTATTAGAATTATTAATTAAGTGTTGGTATTATTGTAAATCATAAATATTTATTTAAAATTTTATAATTAATAAAATGAATTAAAATAAAATACATTTTTATAAAATAGATTCATAAATTAATATTATATTGACTTATTATTATAAAATAAATCTATTATACCTTGATTATTTTTTCAAGGTGTTATAAAATCAGTTGTAATTAGAAAATTAGAATTTTTCAAATACAATGACTATTTTAATTACAAAATAAATTTCTCATAATTTAAAATTTATTTTTAATAAATTGAGTTCATTTATGAATTCTACACATCAAAAAATGATTAGGGTGAATTTTTGGATTTTCTGAAATACGTGAATTTTTAGTGAATAGTGAAATACAATAATTTATGATATAAGCTAAATACAATATTTTTTTAGTCAAAGTTGATGTAAGGATAATATAAGCCCAAAATATATTACTCTACATAATTATTTTAATATTATTGATGAAAAATCAAAATCAATACATTTTCTTGAGAAAAATTAATAAACTATTTAATATAATAATGAGAAAACACCCCTCTCATTCACTACAAATGTCTCCACTCACTAACTCCTCCCATCAAACTTCGATGCCTTATGTATTGCTTAATTTTTCCCAAATACATTCCCAATACCCTTCCCCAAATCAAATACCTCATGGTCTCACCATAACACGAAAACCAGGGACCATAAAAAGGTTATCAAGGAAAAGAGTTGAAGAGGAAAAAATAAAAATTTATTTTATTTTCAATTATGGTGTTTTTCTCCCTTCCAGTAATAAAATCCATTATATACCAACCAAAGAAACTATGAAATAAAATTCCCATTAAACTATGAAATTACAAATGTATTATTAATATATCGATGGAATGTTGTTTAGAGAATATCATATATGTAATTAGAAATAATAATATGGTTATTTATTGTATTAATAACCATCTTTAAACCATTATATAGGAGGATTGAACATTTTGTAAGTAATAATAACCAGAGTTAAGGAAATTATTAACCCAATTTTCATTCATTTGAATAACATTTTACTTCATTAATTATGTGGTACTAGGATTATTTGGGTAATTAATTTTGTTTATATTATATCTTATTATATGTATTTATTGTGTATACTCATATTCATTTCATTATATTCATTCTCACTTCAATTATCTTTTTTTTAAGGGTCATTTTTTATCAACTTCCTCTTCTAAAACTCTATTTTACAAAATTCAATTATACTGTTATTTTTAATTATTAATGTTTTATGATTATGTTCTGGTTCATGGGAATTGTTTATGATGAATTGTGGGACTTATATATTCTTCCAATGCATTGGGTATGTTATGTTGGAGGTTGACTGTATGGATACATCAAGTATAACTGTGATGGTTACACAATAAGGTAGCCATCATGGTTACATTGAAAGGTATTCAGGTGGGTTACCAATCATATGGTAGCCTCATGGGTTTTAATCACAATTATAAAACTACCCTATTCACTTTTATGTTATTATATATGTTTACTATGTATTATGGAAATATCATGTTCACATGATATGTCAATATGAAACATATTAGGAGAGAATTATGCCTTTCAGAAAATGATTTCAAATGTTTATATGTATTAATGTAATAATCTTTTCGCTCATTTTTATGACCCCTACTAAGGTTTTTGTTCTTATCCAATGTTTTAAAATGTTTTTCAGAGGGTGTAAGGATGGGTAAGATAATACCACAATCCAAGATGAATATTGAGAATACTTTTAATGAAATTATCTCGTTTTGTTTAATATAAAATTTTATATTATGAAAATATGGATAATGTTTTTTTGTACCCACTTTGTGTGACTGTGGTATGATATGAATTATGTCCAAACATTCTAAATCTATCATCTAAAAAGTTCTTTTGGAATGTAATTTAATGAATTATAAATGATTTTAAAATATTATGTAATTTTTAAGACTACTCCCTTATAGTTGGTGTTACCACAAGTTTTAGATATCTTTAGCTGTTAGGAACATGGTAATAGAATAAAGTAAATGGGTTATACCTTCAGTTTAGGTGGAAATAATATATAATTTAATGATTACCATGTTGTTTTATCTATGATATGTATGTTCAAATGGTTTTCAATAGAAGAAAGAAGTAAGCTGAAGTAGGAAGGAAATGAGAGCATGATATATTTCTAAATCTACAGCCAGAATAGTGGTAATTCTAACCAAACAATTTCTGTCTCTAATGGATCATTTCACCGAGTCTATAAATGGTGATGGAATCTGTGTAACAGAACAACTAGACAAACCACAAAAGAACATGAAAACAGTTGATCATTTTTTGAGTAAACACCTTACTACTTTAAGTGGATCTTCTTACCCAATGGGGGATTAAGGATGAATGAAATCACATGAAAAGATATTAGATGTTAAGGGGTATTCAAATATTCAAAAAATTTGTATTTCCAATTATTTTTTTGATGGTGAGACAAACCAATGGTGTTCAATGGTATAGAATATCAGAAAAAATGAGAATATTGATGCCTTAGAATGGTATGAATTTAATAATATGTTCCTTGAAAAATATTTTTCTATATTTGTTAAAAATATGATTGAAAATCAATTCCATTAAATAAAAAATGGTGGAGGATTCAGTGGAAGTATATGATGAAAAATTAACCTAATTGGCATGGTATGCTCCATATCATATTCGAGATCTAGATTGAAAAATGAATCATTTTAACTCATTATTTAAGCTAATAAATTATATGGTGTTGGCCACATGGTAATTCCAATGTTATGAGAAAATTGTTCGATGCACTAAGAGAGTATAAATGAAGATTTCTGATGATCACATGTACTCTAAAAATAAGTAGAATAAGAGTCCTAGTTGAAAATCCATAAACAAGAATAAATAAAAAAATATGAAGGTAAGAAACTCATGTTTCTAGTTTCTGAAATGTGTGGTAAAAAGAATCTTAGGGAATTCCTTAAAAAACTATGAAGTGCTTTTTATGCTCTATTTTTTGAAATATGGGTTGATATTATAAGGAAAATGATATTGATATTAATTATAATAAGAAAAATATAAATTGTTTTAAATGTTGTGAGATGGGACATTTTGAAAATATCTTCCCAAAGAATGATCTGGATGATGGAAAGAAGCTAAATTATATGAAAAAATGTTTAGTGAGAACCTTTGAGAATATGTCAGCAGATACCGGGAAATCCAATGATGTGGTATAAGGTACATGGATTGTTTACCCAATTTTTTTTAATGTTATTCTTGATATGGGTTGTAAACATTCATTTTTTTTATAATTTTTTGGTAATTTATAAATTTCACCTTAAGAAATGAGATTTTATCATATGGTTAAAACATCATGGGGAAATATTATAGTATAAAGGAATTATAAGAATCCTCATATTGTTTTCTATTGAATTAATTTACCTAAAACCATATTTTTACTTTCTTAGTATAAGTTTATGTTATTTTTGGTATGGATTGGATTTTGGTTAACAATACTATGAATGGTTATAGAGATCAAGAAGTTATTTTTCAGAAATAGAATCAGTTTGTATAAAATAATGAAACCATAAAATTGATATCATATCTGGATGCTTAAAAGCTGTTAAATGATGGAAATGAAAGTTATCTTTCTCATATTATAGGAAAGAGGATAACTATTTTGATTAATAAAGTTCCAATGGAAAATGAATACATGTATATTTTTCTGATTTAGTTTACTAATTTTATACCAGAAATAGAAGATAAGTTACATATTGAATTTTTTATTGATGCTAAGACAATTTCAAAACTCCCTTATCCAATGACCCAATATTGAATTGAAAAATCAGTTGTAGGAGTTTCTTAATAAAGAGTTCATTGGTCCTATAACATTACCATGGAGTTCTCCTATTTTGTTTGTCAAAAATAATGATAGTTATATTAAAATTTTCATTGGTTATAGAGCATGGAATGACAATAATGTTATGAATAAGTATTATTTTACTCATATAAATTACTTGTTTGATCAGCTATTAGGATATCAATATTTTCCAATATTTACTTTAGATCTGTGTACAATCATCTAAAGGGGAAAGGAGATAAATAAATGTGAAAAAACACAACTGAGGTAGCTATTAGAAGATTCATATATATACTAATATAGTGAATGTAAAAAAATTATATTAATCATGTATTGTATTATATTAAATAAAAGAAATAAAAAAAATCATACGATCATTAAAGAATAGAAAAAAGATGCATCCGTAAAAATCGTCCTCTCATGGGATCACATGTCTCCATAGATGTTACTATAGTCTCATGATCCTCAAGAGGTTTTCACACATTTATAAAAACCTTTTTCTTAAAGTGTCAATTAATCTTTCAGAATGGGATTCATAATCCAAGGAATTTCACACCATATGAAAAATACATTTCAAATATTCTTTGAAAATAATTTATCAAACCACACATTGAAAAATAATTTAAAAATATAAATTTTACCATTAAATCACTTTTTATGGGATGGTATCTCTATTTAAGGGAATTAAACAATTGTTACAAACCCATTTTTAAAGACAAAACATTTATATTTTTAAAACATTTCATGCCACCAATATAATTATGGTGTTTAAAAAAATTAGAAAATTATTAATTTCTAACTACGATGAATTCTTGAAACGTGCCTCTAAAACAACATGCACATATTTTAAAGATAAAACAGATGTTGATCACCACTTAAAAAAATTAAGTTTCCTTATAAAATACAAAATGAATTTTAACAACCACTTTTCATGTGATAATTAAGGAATAATTATCATCACTTTAGGTGGTAATGAATTACATTAATGGGAATGTTGAAACATTAGTTAGATAAGATATTATAAACTTTTTATATTAATATTATAAAAACATTGTATCATTTATATTTAGGTAGTATAATTATAATTAATAATGGTAAAATTATAGATTATGAAGTGATTTAATAGTAAAGGGGAAGTGTGAGAGATTTTAAATCATATACAAAAATAACTCTAAACATAATAATATGGAATCAAACAAATATAGGATAACAAAAAAATTACACTACCAAAATAAGAACAAATATCTTTATCCCAATATCATTTCATAAACACTGAACATGAATAATTTAAAAAAAAATCTATATTGATAAATAATTCATAGGATTCCAAAATGTTCAGTTGGGTTAAAACACATTTTAAAAAAAATAATTATTATGTAAAATTAATCCAATAAATAAATGATTTCAAAATACCAATGCCAATCCAGAAATTTTTTTCTTATTTCTATGATATATAAAAAAAATGATTTACATTGAAGCATGGTTAATATAAAATGTGATTTTATGTGGAGACTATGTATTATATTATATACCATCTTAAAAAAACATGTATTTCAAACTATTCAATCAGTAAACTACTCAAAAAATTCATTAATACAATAGTTTATATACTATGAAATATTTTAAAAAATCATTTGTGGCCTAAAGTAGTAGTCTACCAAAACAATATGCATGGAAAACAATCGATTAAGAACATAAATTGTTGGTACACCTAATATAATCCAAATATAAACACTTATTTAATCCCTCATAATCATAAAATGTAAATAATTATATCAAAAATGAATAACTCAATCATGTTATATTCCATTTAAAAAAACAAAATTATAAGAATCATTCTAAGAAATCAATATAAAAAGATATAATATAATTTATTCAAATAAAATAAAAAGAATGAACACATCTAAGGTAACACACAAACCATATTTATTTTCCAAATATTTTTCAAACTCATCCTTATATCATCCTCTATACATTTTAAAATAACCTCACTAGTTTCAGAAATCTAATCAATGAGAAATTTATAAGACCTATTAGAAAAGAAACATCTGGTATTTCTAAAAATTAATTAAATTAAATATCAATAAATCAAAACAAATTTTACAGCAAAAAAATAAATAATAGGTAACTATAAGGAATTTAATATGAGAAATAACTTATATCTTATTTTTTATATAATTAATACACATCTATAATTATTCAAAACTGAATCTTGAAAACAACCCTTATACCTTGTGACACAGGTGATGCATACTAATATCATACTACACAATTGATCCAATAATTAGCCTCCTCTAATTAGAAAACCAAATTAGACATCATTGTTGATTCCCATGAGATAGTAGCAGTATGAAAAAATGGGAGAGGGTAACGGGAAGAAGGGAAGAGAAAAAATACAAATAAGGTAGGGATCACTAATAGGGCGATGGGTCATGGGGATCATGGTATACTATAGCTCTGACATGGGATTGAGAAAAGGTGATGTCTTGGGGGAGGGAGACAGATCAAGTGAGGTTTAAAACTTATTTCAGGGAAAGGGAGGGATTGACTGGTTGGGGGACTGTGATCGCAGCACTAGTGAGGGCTCTGGGTGCTCATCCTCAAAGAAATTAAGTGATACCCAGTGGTTGGTGATGGGGAACCACTGTGGTTTTTGGGCTCCGGGTTGGGGGAGGGGGGAGGGGTATCCTGGTGGAGTATGGATAGGAGGATAGGGCATGAGGAAAAGTGTATTTGTCTTTATAGAAACATAATATTTAGTGGGGGATTACTAAACCACCACTGAAAACCCGCCACAAAACAAAGATTTTGTTGTAGTTATATAATATATATTCCTTAAATACGTCCTAGTAATAATCAATAAATATCGTAATTGAGAAAAATATAAAATCGCATTAAGGATGTGGTAGTCTACACATAGACATGAGTGGCATTATCATATTCTACTAAAATGGGTTATAATTAGATAATTTTTATTCATTAAATAATAATATTAATTTCTTAAAAAATATAAAATCATTATATACATTTATATAACTATCCATGAGACGCGGTGATTGAAAATAAAATATTTTTCTTATATTGACTATAGTCTCTATGTATGCAACCCATCATTTTCATTTTCCATTTTCTAGAGGATAAATATGTAATGGTTACTCTATTAATATAATAAAAATAAAACAAAATAATTTTACATATTTAAATACGTTATTACTTTTTAAAGATGATTTGGTGGAGGTAGAGGCATAAAAACATAAATTGATTCATTAAAGATTATTAAAACTTCTTCAAAAAACATATATTGTATATATTCATAAAGACCACAGGGCTGGTATATTAAGAACACCATATTTTATTAGAACATAGATATATATTTTTAGATGATATTTGGGTATATATAGTTCAATATATGTATCTTAAGATGTGAATAATATAGTATAGGAGGTTTCCTTTTAATAGTGAGACTAGTGACACAATAGTAATTATTAAAAACATTAAAAACAATACAATGGAACCTTTCTTGAAAAGTGGCACAAAATTGGATTAATTTAAAATTCAGGATGAGATAGGGCCTAAATAAATTCAAATAATTGTATTTTGAAATGTATGTAGGTTATTTTGACCCTTATTTTTTTATTTTAACTAAAAATTGACCATTTTAACCACTAATGTGTTATAAATATATTAAGTCATTAAGGTCCAATAATTCCATTATAAAGAGAATGTGAATTATAAATGGAAAATGGTTGATATTATCAGACATATCCCTTGATTATTTCAAATTATAGTATTATAATTATTTTTTAATAAATAATTAAATATTGTTTGACCTAAAATACTGTTAATATAACTTTCAAGACTACTCAAAAAATTTGAATACAATGCCCGAAATCCCATTTTTTGGCCCAAAGAGCCATTTGGTGAATAGTACTGGTATAGTACCCAAGCTGCAATAGTACCTGCTACAGTACTGCTACCGATACTGTTCCTGCTACAGTACTTATGCCGCTATAGTGCTACCACTGCTATAGTTTCTCCGTTGCTACAGTAATGTTACAGTGCCCTACTACATTGCTGCTATGGTACCACAAATAATAAAGGAGGCTTCGGCCCCAACCTTTAAAAAAACTACTCAAAAAATTTGACATTAAAACATAAAAATTTCCCAAGTGATTAAATATTTTTATTTTAAAAAAATCAAATTCCATTTTTTTATACTTTTATATCATGAATGATATTCAATTATTCCACACACATTAGTTATTCTATTTCAAAAGTATTTACAAGGATTTTTCATTCACTAACATAATAATTGTATCAACGATGCATAATGATTTTAGGTAATCCTTCCATTAAAAATATTAAATATAATTTACTATAATAAAAATAATTTTTTATTGTTTAAAAAAATAATTTATAACCATTAATAAAAACTCTATATTATTATTAAAACATAATGAACAATTTAAAATAAAGATAGAAATATTTTAAAATTATTTATTACAAAAAATAATATAAAGGTCATTATTAAAGGAAAGTGACACACGCCTTTAATATACAAATATATAGGATGTTATTGGCCCAAATATAATCTTCCAGTGAAATAAATTAAATTTTTTGAGTGATTTTAAGACCATATCCAATAGTTTTAACCCTCACTAACCCATTTTTACCCATTACTACAGTCATTAAATTTAATCATTATTGCAATTTAGTATGAAAAAAATAAAATGGACCTCACTAAAAAGTATCAACATGTTATTCTAAGATAAGTAATCCATTTTTATGACCCCATATAATAGAATTCAAAAACAACTCTTCTAATATATGCTCACAAAACAAAATGATAACCTATTTTAGACAAATGAAATATTGAAGAAAAATAAATGACATCATATCAGTATAATGTAAATGTTGATTTCCTTGTAATTACATAAATTATATTAAATAAAATTTGACTTATTTAACATGAAAAAAACTAAAAGGATCCTTATGAAAACATGATTAAAATATATGTATCGAAAATTTTATTCATTTTGATAAAATGAATTATTAGATTTTAAATATGCCAATCATAGATTTATATAATCAATTTTATTTTTCAAAATAAATTTTATTAACTATTAAATATATATTTATCGTATAAAAAGCATTTATTATATTTACAGTCATTCTAATATCAAGATAATTTGATAAAGGTGACATTATTTATCCAAATGGTATTTTCACCATTCTATCGAAAACTTGTTTTAAAAAAAATATAAAAAATTAACACGAAGCTAATTTTGATATGATGTGTCCAAAGAATAATTTTATTTTACAAAATTATAATTCTAAAATATTAACATTTACATCTTAAAATAAAAATACCAAATATACGGAGAACCTAAAATAAAAATAAATTATTAAACAAAAAATATTCATAACCATATTTAATTTAATACATAAAATTAAAAATTGATCACAAATTTAGGTACAACTAATATATAAATTTCAATAATATAAAACATTTAAATGTTCAATTTATATCTCATTTACTCTTTTTCATACACATCTTACCAAAACCAAGGTTATAACATCTATTTTTTTTAAATAATATTTTCATATTATGTAACACCCCACAATTTCATAGTAAGTAATTTTCATTAATGTAATTCAATATCTTGTGTGACACACAACAACGAGTTCAAGCACACCACGACATACCAAACTACCAATTTGAAAAGAAATAATGAATAGTATTAACTGAATTTTTAATTTTATATACTCCATATAATTTTAACTGCCATATTATTTATTTTAAAGACATAATATAAGAAAAAAATCAATTTTTCAGATAAAATAATTATTTTTTAAAAAAATGTAATGTTACATACTTTTAATGGAAAACCACTTTTAAATCCAATATTTAACACTTTAATAAATTCAATATTACAAAATAAACTTCATCATTAGATGTGGGACATAAAAATTTAGTTTCGATAAATTTTATGTGTTTTTGTGATAACTTTCATATTTTGATGAATAATGGAAAATACTAAATTTTAATTGGAAAAGAATTTTTTAATAAAAATAATTTATATTGATAAATTATATATTTAAATAATTTTAAAGTATAATTATATTATATTATTATCATTTAATCTAATATTGGTCATTTGGAGTAATTTTACATTTAAATTGGACATAAACACATCTCAATCTTTGGATAGTTTTTTACTTCTTAAAAACTCGCTTTCTTGTTTTGACAATGAGAATTTTTTTTAAAATTAATTAAAACACCTAATATGTTTTGAATTTGGTGAAATATACTTCTTTTTTTAATTTTGAATATCAAAAATATCTTAGGTTGAGTTTTTGGTATTTTTCTGAATACCTTCAATTTTAATGAATTGCAAAAAACATTGTGTTATTTCCTAAAACTATCATTTATTTAGATAATAATTTTTTTAAAATTTACATTAAATTATAAATAGTTAAATAATACCTCTATAAGTCTAATGTAATTTATTGGTGTCATTTTATTATATGATTAGATGTATAAAATTATATTGATCTTTTAATCACCTTTTACCAATTATCTAGGTACATTTATTAATTTGCAAGAAACATAATTTTACCACTTCTGTTAATTGAATTACAAAAATCCTAGAGACAAAAAAGATATCATTAAGTAAAATTTGGTTCAATTGGATGAAAATAATTTTTGGTGAATAGTAACTTTTGAATTTTTTTAACCACTATTAAAAGTAAATATGTTAATTAAAGGTAAAAATGATATTATAATAACCCTAACACATGTACTAAATCTATTGGATAAGTTAATTTATACTATAATCTACTTTATGAATACAATGTTATCCTTTTGGTCCACTTGGTTTAGATTTTTAAATTTATTATTATTTTATTTAAAGAAGAGTTAAAAGTGTAGATTTAAAAATTTAATAAATATACATTTTTATATAAGGTTATACATAAGATAGATTAGACTATAAATATTAATTGTATATTTATAAATATTTAATAAATTATGGTATTTTATTTATAATTTTTTGACATAAATATTTATATATATTTATGACACAATGATGACAAAGTAAATACATTATTATTGAATAATTAAAATAATTGATTTTATAAATATTAAAATAATTGTAAATTGAGATTTTTATGTATTCCAAGAATTTTCTAGGCTAATATGACATTTTAGGGTTGATTGAATAAATATTTTTGATGTGATAATGTTCTTATGACTTTAAAAATACCAAATACTAGATTGTGTCAAAATTAACATAATTGAGTTTTTTAAAGAAATTATATTTT
Source organism: Viscum album (assembly GCA_963277665.1). Classification (NCBI taxonomy): domain Eukaryota; kingdom Viridiplantae; phylum Streptophyta; class Magnoliopsida; order Santalales; family Viscaceae; genus Viscum; species Viscum album. The sequence goes on along the minus strand of OY728151.1, from coordinate 279,868,565 downwards.
ATTAAATTATATAATAGTCTTGAAAAACTAAAGATCTTCCAAAGGACTTATATAATGATATAAATTTCCTTAATTAACCACTTCGGGTTCTCTTGGATTTTTATCATTTGTTTTTTAACCATTTATTATAATAATACAAGAATACATGGTTAATGTTAAACTATTTAACTAAGAGTTAAATATAATAGATAAGTTTAATATGGTGACCTAAACCAATCTAAAATAGATTGGTTTAGAGTTTTTCGACCCAGCCCCACCTTAGCTGCGAAAAAAATCTTTTTGGATCCATTATAAAACAAATATGATTGTATAATAAAATATTATTTCAAGCTTTTCATAAAGTGACCCACACCACACTTATAAAAGGGTATTTCTCCTTCTCTCAAAATCACACCTCAAAAGCCATTTGTCATGGATAACCCCTTCTCAAATATCCTCAAAAATACTATAACTTAAACCTGGAGTCCTTACAGTGATCAGAAATCCAACCTATGGAGCCCTTTTGATCAAATCAATATGAAGTACCTAAAGAAGAGGTAATGATTTCCTCAACTCTTTCAAAGTACATCTCTTCTTACAGTTCCTCTTTCTTTGTTATTTCCATAAAAAAATAATAATTATAGTACCCTATACATAATTTTATGTTTTTATAAATATTTTACAACCATATTCATTATTCAATCCATCCAGTGAATGACAACGTCACCATATGTATGTGCATACAACTTACCTTCTCCAAGTCATGGTGTAGTTTGTTTTTCAGAAATCATTATTTGGATGGGTATAATAATGAATATAACTTATGTAAATAATAAATATAAAATGTTAATGATTATATATATATGATATACCATCCAATTACATATGATTATACAATCAATAGAAATATATTATCGCTCGTGCGTATGTACGGATTACTGTCTACATGAACGCGTTAAGATTAATTCTCCATCATGATCATTCATGAATAATTTTCATTTTATGATTAAATATAATTATTAAGAGCATAATATCATCCTATATATGAATCTAATACATCCTATCTATAACAAAAATGGATTACATAGCAAAACATATAATGGAAAATGAATCAGTTAAACCCCGAAATAATGATACCACTGAAATATTATTAACAAAACAATATTAAAAGTTCATATATGATGTCATATTTATATATGTGGTTTCTTTATAATTTAATATCAATTATTTTACTATTATAACAAAGTTTAACACACCCTCGACTAATGAAAAGTACAATGTAAGGGGTTTTCATATCGCTTTTCATTCTCATGAGATTAATGCTATATTTACCACTACTTCCTTTTTTGTGGTGTATGTACTTAAAATGATTGTATTATTTGTGTAAAATACATTAATATAGGTGTTTTTACAACTACATTTTATGATCCTTATTTCATGTGGTGTGTGTTTCGTAAGTTACCAAATCAGTAAGGGAATTTCTAATTTCAATTTCCACTCATTCTGTTTTACAAAAACTTGATTGATTATTTTACTCCTAGATTATGTGTGAAATCACTATTTATTTACTTCTTTAGTAATTTCAACATCCCTTTGTGTGTATATAATTTTGATACACATAATCACTCCATTGATAAATTCTCATGTCATCGATAAGAACTTTATAAGAGTAATCTTATCTCAATTTCCATTAATTGAGTTAAACATCCAAATCAGTGGTTTTGTTTTTAAAATTATATATTTGAATACACACTTATTTATTTACACATAATATCCAATCATATTGAGTGTATTTAATTTTTTAAGACATAACTATGTCGTTTATTTATCCTTAACCTAAGGATATAGTCTTTATAAGGCATTTCACCTCAATTTACATTCCATTAAGCCTTCTTTGTTGTTATAAGACAATTCACTTTTATATGGTGTATATACTGTACTTTGACATAGTATATCATTAATCCCTTTATTATCATTATGTTTTAAGTTTTTTCTTTCATAATTTATTTGTATTCAAGCGTCTCTCATTTGGTTAGGAACTCTATCAAAAATATCATTTTAAATGTTTTAATGATTTATTATTTTTAATATTTTTCATTAATGTCCATGTTTTAAAAATGTTGTTAAGGATATATTTATTTGAACCTGAATATTTTAAAATTAAAATATATTTTAAATCATTCATAGTGGAATGGGAAACTTTTTAATAAAAAATCTGTTTTTAAAAGCTTCATGAAAAATATTGAGGCTTTTAAATGATTTCAAGAAAATGGGGATGTTTCTATCAAATATGTTTACTGATTATTTTCATCTATGTCAATATACTTTATTATTATTGATTGAGGTTGATTTATTATTATAAAATCCTCTATATAGTATTGAATGAGTTATGTTTTACTATAGATGTTTTGTTTTTATACAATTCATGGAATGTGGTTAAAATATTTACATTTTGTATGCTAGTTTTAATACGAATGTTTTGATTATGTTTCAACATTTTCATATGAGAAATGCATTGGACATAGTAAGGGATAAGTTGATCCAACTATAGCTCTTCGATGCATCGGTAGGTCTCATAGGACAAATTAGTGTTTGGTAGAAGGCCTTGACAAAAATATTATTTGTATTCTTGGCACGAGGCATTGACTATGTTGTTATGATGTCTGACATTATTCATTCCTTAATAATAAAATTGGCTCTGGATATAACATGTGATTATTCGACTTGTAGAATATCTATTTGAATAAGTAAATGGAATTATTTTATATTACTTTTCCATATTATGTTGAAGTGTTAGTTTAAAAGGCTTGTGTTTTAGTATTATACATTGCCTTAAATGTTTTTTCTTATTTATGAAAGTTTCTGTTATATTATTATCTTAACCGAGCATCTGAGCTCCCACATTCATATATTTTATTTTTCATGAGATGTGAAGAAGTATATTATGACTAACATTCAGGTATAGCCTACAGGATATGCGTGTGTTCTATGGAGACACAATGTTTTTTTAATTCCTAATGTAATGTAAAACTTAGGTATATATCTAGTAATTACAAGGATATTAAAATGATTGGTATTTCAGAACATGATTCCTTGTACCATGTCAATGTTATATAATAATGCACCGACTCTGGTTAAATTAGTTTAGGTTGTTATAGTAGGTATCAAAAAAAAGTTTAGTGAAAACCATGAAGACTAGATTTAGCAAAACGCTTATTAGGGAACATTATAGAAAGATAAACATTGAGGATTCGTATATAATAACTTCCATAAATTTTGGTAATGTAGAGATTTTGTGAGTTTTCCAAGAAATACATCCCTCTCTATAAATGAGCATGTAGAGGCAGCTCTGGCACATAAGTACCTAGGAGTGAAAACTTTGATAAGGAGTGTCAGGACTAACTTGGGGTATCTTGTTACATGGCAATGGGCCTTGTTTTACTCTTGGTTACTACACTCCAAGGGTATATGGTTAGGGTAATTCTAATTTTCTTTACAATATAAAATTATGGATTTTAATTTATGTGGTGAATAAATATCCCTGGTTAATCCAATAGTGTTTTAGAATGAAAATATGGTTTCATTATATTCTATAAATTATTTTATGACACACACTATGCTTTCTGGTTTTATTCAATGGTTGGATTCCAAGGAAGTCATAGTAACATTGAACATGACGTATATGGTGGGAATGGTGGTGGACATGAGCAAAGAAATGCAATTTTAATTGGCATAAAATATATTCTCTTTATGTCAAATCATTTTTTCAAAAATATGATCAACAACATATATGTTAAGAAACCCCTAAACTCAACATTGAATTGAAAGGAAGAGAAAGATAAGAACTCCATCAGTGGATACCATGGAGAAAAGAAATCTCAATTTCCACCATTCATGAAATGTGGAAGGATCAACCTAGGAATGTGTTTCAATGGAATAAAGAAATGATTTTTGTGTGGGAAAGAAGGACATAAAGTAAATAATTTCCTAGAAAGAAAACAAGATTACTATGGAATAAAATAAAAATGATCCTAAGAATCTAATTACAATAATTTTCCATAAATTTAGTGGACCTTGGCATTACCTGAGTCTATTCCCTATTTTATAGGATAACCTCTAAGTCAAGGAAGATCCTATGTGGAAATAAATGGAGGGTGAAATGTTTAAAATTTTTAATGATCATTGTTTATGGGATTACGTTATAAGACTATTCACTTGTATGTGTAACCATGCAGTATGTTATGTCAAAATGATATTTGAGAGCAAATTATCTTTTCTTTTTTGGATATAATTTTAATGAACTATTTGGGTTTATATGATCCTTGAATTGAGGCCGTTATAGGTTATTAATTTTTGCAAAGAAAATGAGTGGTATATGATAACTTTTATTGCTAAAATATTTTAGGGTTATTTTTGAGTAATTTATCTCATTTTTGGGAATGTCATAAAATTATATAGTTTTTGAAAAATTAAAACACATATATTGTGTGGCAATGAGTCACGTCGGACAAAGCTATAGAAATCGGACCCACAACAAATGTGCAACTGGAATTTATCACCTACCACTAGACAACGTGATGTTCGTAGTTATAATGACTAATTCTATTTAGTTAAATGCTCTTATGGGTCTAGAATATGTTGATTTTGGGAATTTTTATTTATCAAATCAATATCCTTAGTATAGGAAAATGATTTGGTGATTAAATGATAAATGTTATTTTGGAAGACGTTCGCTATTTTGGGAACACTATATGCCTATGGAAAATAGAATACTATATGATTTTATTTGAGAAGTAGTGGTGTATTTTTATCTATGTTTTTATTTTGAACATATAGTGATTTGGGTAATTTATGGAAATGATTAACCTGTAATAGAGAATAAGTTATTAGGTTAATTACTTTTAAGTATGTGACTTTAAGAGAATTGGATTTTATATGTAGTTAAATGTTAAGATTTATTGGGGATGAATATGTATCAAATAATTTTGAATTTTGGGTTTCAATACTAGTTGGGATTATTTTGAATAATTTTAAGGAAATTGTTTATTGAATGGTCTTTGTTAAAAATTCGGTATTGTTTTTTTAATTTTGGAAATTATGAGTAGCATTTATTTCTCTAATGGATTATCCTTTTGGGGATAATCTAACACTATACTAACCTTTTTAGTTTTTCTTGATGTCTATATACATGGGAAATATATAGTTCATCTTTGTTGGATTATGTGATTCTCTTTAAGTTGATTCTAGCACTTCTGGTGTGATGAAGTCGTCTTGAATAATCATCGTTTGTGGAAAATATGAGTTTGTGATAGAAATTTATTAATTGATGAAACCCAACATGTAATGTAAGTATATGTTCTTATGTTCTTAGTTAATATCAAAAATAAATTCTTTAACATTAGGAAAATAAAGTTAAAACCAAAAACGTTGTCCGTTTATTATCCTACTTGGAAACTACTGATTGTTTAACCTATCACAATTTTGTGGTTTTATTGTTGTTAACATTCTCATGATCATGTTTTCTATCACTCTCCATCAGAACAGGAAACTTAGTTTATCATCTATATCCTTGTTTACCTATATGGAATCCTCGAATGGGTTATCTTAGGTGACCTTTGTACTCCTATTTGTTTCTTTTAATGTGATTGTTTTTTTGTATCTTTTTCCAAGGTTAGACATTCAATGAAGTTCCCAAGCCCAATTTTAAAATTTCGACACAATTCCCAAAAGGGGCAAAGAAAGTAACACCCCAAGATTTCATAGTAAGTTATTTTCTCTAGAGTAATTCAATATCTTGCAGGACATATAACACTGTGTTGAGCGCTCCATGACTTACCAAACTAACCATTAAAAAAGTGGTTATGAATAGTTTTAAATGAATTTTTAACTTTATATACCCAATATAATTTTAACATCCATATTATGTGTTTCTTTGGCATAATATAATAACCAATTCAATTTTTCAAAGAAAAGAAGTATATTTTATTAAAAAAATGCAATTTTTCCACCTTTTTATGGTAAACCCTTTTTAAATCAAAAACTTGAAACTTTTAAATATTAAATTTTACATAATAAACTTCTTTATTTGAATAGGGACAAAAAAATTAGATTAGATAATTTTTTGGTCTTTTTCTAAAAACTTTAATATTTTGATGATTAGTGAAAAATACTAAATTTTTATTGAAAACCACTTTTATAATAAATATAATTTATAGTGATAAATTATATATTTGAATATTTTAAAGTATTATTAAATTATATTTTTAATAATTAATTCAATATTGGTCATTGGAAGTAATTTTACATTTAAATTGGACATAAACACAGATCAATCTTTTTATAGTTTTTAAGTCTTAAAAACCTATTTTCTGGTTTTGACAACGTGAATATTTTATTTAATTAATTAATACTACATCTATGTTTCTAATTTTGTGTAATTGACATAATTTTTGAATTTAAAATATCAAAATTATCTTTTGGTAAATTTTTGGTATTTTTCAGAAAGTATTAAATTTTTGATGAATAGTGAAAACACTATGTTATTGTTTAAAACTGACATTTATTAATATAATTTTTATTTTTATTAAAATTTACTTCTACATAAAAATAGATACATAATACCGATATAACTCCATTTTAAATCATTGGATTCATCTTATAATAAGATTGGATGTATAAAAAAATTTGAACTTTTTATTAACTTTTACCCATCTTCTAGGCACATTTACAGATTTTCATAAAACATAATTTTACTGATTTTTTGAATTGAAATTTAAAAATCATAAATACATGTATGATATCAGTAAGTAAAATGTAATTCAATAGGATGAAAATAGTTTTAGGTGTACAGAGACTTTTAAATTTTATTTACCATGGTTTAAAGAAAATAGTGAAATTAATGGTTAAAATGATATTATAATTACCCAAAAACATATAATAATTCCATTGGATAAGTTAATTTCTACCCAAATAAACCTTAGTAATAAAATATTATCCGTTTGGATTACTTGGGTAAGATTAGGACATATATTATTATTTTATTTAAAGAAGTGTTAAAAGTGTAAAATTCCATGTTTAATAACGAAACCATTTTTAATATATGATTATACATAAGAAAAAATTCTACTATAAATATTCATTTTAAAGATAAATATATTTCAGAAATAGTTTTATTATAATTATAATGTTTATATATTAAATATTTAAATTTATTTATGACATAATGATGATGTAGTAATTAACTTATTATTGAAAGATTAAAATAATTGATATTATAAATATTAATATAATTGTAAATTGATACTTTTGATGTATTACAAGAATTTTATAGTTTAATATGACATTTTAGGGTTGATTAAATAATTTTTTTTCTAAGTGATAATGATTTTTTGATTTTCACAAAAAACAAATACTAAATAGTGTCAAAATTTACAGAATTGAGTTTTAAAAAAAAATACTATTTTATTAAATTATATAATAGACCTAAAAATATAATGATAGGATAAAGGACTTATATAATGATATATATTTCGTTAATTAACAACATGGGGTTATTTTTGAATTTTATAGTTTGTTTATTATCCATTTATTATAATAATACAAAAGTACATAGTTAAAGTTAATCTATTTAACTAAGAGTTAAATCTAAAAGATAAGGTTAATATAGTGACCTAAACTAGAATAAAACCTATTGTTTGAGAGGTTTTATACCTAGATCCATCTTATCCTCTAACTAAATCCTTTTTGAACCATTATAAACTGAATATGACGGTATTCTAAAATAATATTTCATGCTTTTCCAAAAATGAACATCACATGTCTTATAAAACAGAACATCCCATTATCTCAAAATAACACATCAAAAGACCTTTGGATCAAATAATCTCTTCTAATATATCCTCCCAAACCCCATAAATTCAACCTATGGGCCTTAATTTCAATATAAGTCCATCCTATGTATCCCATTTGATCAAATTAAAAGGAAGTGCTGGAGGAAGAGGTAATAATTTCATCACCTCTTTCAATGTTATTTCCTTCTTCTACTTCCTCTTTATTTGTTTTTTCCATACCAGAATAATAACTATAGTACCATAAACATAATTAAATGTTATTATAAATATGGTACAACTATAATCATTGTTCAATCAATCTTATGAATGACACATTCACCATACATGCGTACGTACGGCTTACTGTCTCCACGTTGTGATGTAGTTTGTTGTTAACCCCTTCATTATTTGTATGGGAATCACAATGATAATAATTTATGTAAATAATAAACATGACATGTTAATTATTCTTTATATATGATATAACATCCAATTACATACTATTTGTTCATTAATATAATGATATTGTCACTCGTGTATGCTTACGGATTATCGTCTCCATGAAAACAATGAAATTTATTCCCCATCGTAACCATTCAAGAATAATTTTAATTTTATGATTAAAAATAATGTTTTATAACTTATTATTATTTTAGATATGAATAAAATACATAATATCAATTACATATATGACTTACATAACAAAACATGTAAAGGAAAATGAATCATTTAACAACCCAAACAATGAAACTACTGAAAATTATTAATAAAGAAATATTATAAGATAATATATGATATCATATTTATGTATGTGGTTATTTTATAATTTAATAAAAATGATTTTAATATTATATATTAGGTTAACATACCCTTAAAAAAGGAAAAATACAATGTAAGGGGTTTTCATATCACTTTTTATTCATATGAGATTCATGCAATATTTTCCACTATTTCCATTTGTGTGGTGTATGTTCTGACCGTGGCTATATTATTTAAGTAATAAAATTTAATTTTTGGGTACTCAAAACTTTATTATACGATCCTCATTTCATAGGGTGTATGTTTCGTATGTTACCAATTCGTTAAGGGAATTTCTAATTTCAATTTCCACTCCTAGAGTTTCACACAAACATCAATGATTAATTTAATCCAAAATTATGTGTGAAATCATTATTTATATATTTATTTAGTAATTTCCACTTCCCTTTATATGGATATACTTTTAAGAAACAAAATATCTCCATTTATAAATTCTCAAGTCATCGATATGAACTTGATAAGAGTAATCTTAACTCAATTTCCATTCATTGAGTTAAACATCCATGTCATTGGTGCTGTTTTTATAAGAATATATATGAATGTACTGTGATTAATTTACACATAATATCCAATCATGTTTACTGTATTTATATTTTTCACACATAATTATGAAATTGATTTATCCTTAAACTAAGTATACAGTCTTTATAAGGGATTTTATCTCAATTTAAATTCTATTAAGATTTCATTGTGGTTATGTGCCAATTCACTCTTATATGGTGTATATAATGTACATTGACATAGTATATCATGATTCCCTTTATTCTCATGATATTATATGGTTTTTATTACCTGAATTATTTATATTAATGAGTCTCTCATTAGGTTAGGAACTGTATCTATAATATCATTCTAAAGGTTTTAATGATATATTCTTTTAAGTAATATTCATTAATGTCCATGTTTTAAAAATGGTTATATGGATTTATTTATATGGTCATGAATATTTTAAAATTAAAATTCCTTTTAAAATTTTCAAAGTGGTATGGGACACTTTGATTCAAAAATAATTTTTTAATAAATTCTTGATAAATATTGAAACTTTTAATGTTTTCATGAAAATAGGGGTATTTCTTTCAAATAGTTTTACTAATTATTTACATCTATGTTAATATACTTCATTATTTTTTATTAAGGTTGATTTATTATATAAAAATCTTCCATATTGTATTGAATGGGTTATTTTGACTATGGATGTGCTATATTTATACTATTCATGGCCTATGGTTAAAAAATTGACATTTTGTATGCTAGTTTTAATATGAATGAATAGATTATGTTTCATCATTTTCATATGTGGAATCCATTGGACATAGTAAGTGATTAGTTGATCCCACTATATCTCCCTGATGCATTAGTATGTCTCATGGGACCAACTAGTGTCTTGGCAGATTGCGTTGACCAAATTATTATATATAGCCTTGGAATGAGGCCTTGACTGTGTTCTTTTGATGTCTGACATTATGCATTATTTCATTAAGAAATTTTCTATTGATATTACATGTGATTATTCAGCTTGTAGAATATCCATGCGAATAAGTAAGTGGAATTATTTAATTTATATTTTCCATATTATGCTTATTTTTATGTTTAAAATCCATTTGTTTAAGTCTTAAACATTTCCTTAAATGTTTATGCTTATTTTTGAAATTTTCTGCTATATTTTTATACTTACTGAGCATCTGGGATCACACCTTTCTTATGATTTATTTTTTCCAAGATGTGAAGAAGTATATAATGGCTTACAAGTGGGGATTAGCTAAAGGATATGAGTGTCTAATATGGAGACACAATTTTTTTTAATTCATAATGTAATGTAAAACATTTGTATGTATCTACTACTTCCAATGCTACTAAACTGATCGGTCTTTTGGTACATGATTCCTTGTATCATTCCAATGTTATGTAATAATTCATAGAATCAAGGGAATAGGGGTTGGGGAATTACATATTATATAATGGTTCCTTTATTCTAAGTGTATTATATTGTATACCTTGTAAAACATAATATTTTATATTAATAAAATATCAATTCCACAACTTCAGTTTGAAAAAAGTGATTTTAATATATATTATTAAAAAATGATACTATTATAAAGATTCACAGATTATTATATAAGATGATAAATTATAATTTTTGATGATGAAGACATATGTATAATTATGATGATAAAATTATAAAGATTTATATGTAGAAAAAAGAATTGATTAACATTGTATCAAATTATGTTGTAATGTAAATGATTTTGAATACTATTTCAATGGTGTTAAGAATTATGATTATGACTATTATGTCTCAACATTATTTAAAATGATTTTGTTCATATATTATACTAACTAAAGATAATATGTGGGTGATTTTAATAGATAGACCCATAGTCATATTGCAGGAATTACATAGATATATAATTAGTGTTAAAATAGGAAATTTATTATGAACATAAGGCCTCTCTAGTAGTTTATAAAATGGAATATGATAATAAAGGAACTTATATATGGGTTTTTAGTATTCAGGAATGATTTAAAAATATAAAAAATTTCATTTTATACAAAATCTAGTCACCAAATTATCATTATTTTATGTTGGATAAATATATTTTGTGAAATGAAATTTTAATTGGCCTCTAAAATTATAGTTATGAGTTATATCAAACCAGTAATTTTTATGGATTATTATTTATTCTTAAATAATTTTATGGATATAGTGGGTAGGATTTAGTTCAAGGATTGAATAAATTCCCATTAGTTATAAAAAGAGTCATATAAATTGGATGACCCGACATCTATACCACATCGAATGTCAATACTAAGTATTTAGAATACCATGGGTGAATGTTTCATATTGATTCTACATACATGATGCGGGAATGATAATTAGCATTACAACATTGAACATTGATATCATTTTTAAAAAAATAATGGAGAACTAGATAATTACCCATTTCATTGGAATGTTAGTGATCAAGTCATCTTTTGACGATTAAAAATGGTAATTTGTATCCCTTCACATAACAAGGATGTCATGTGGGCCCTCAGTTGATATAAACTGAGTAAGTGAGTCTTTATACCAATATAACGTACCTGTGAGGTGGTTATCTATCTAAATGAGGGTATTGTAATATTCTCATATACCTAGATGAATGTCATGTGATGTATTCATCATCATTATCACTCTATACCAATGGAACATTAAATTATAATTTATCTATGTATGATTTATATCTCTCATGTCTCATTGACCCTCAATGTTGTGGAAATAGGTATTGTATAGTTATTAATTCATGTATATGATATTCCTAGTGTATATAGGTATAAAGATATATTTTATTGATATAGATCACATTCGACACTTTTATAGATTGTGTATCATTAACAGCATTATACAATCCACTCCTTTCTTATATTTATGGGTTTTGAAATTCATAATTTATTTCAATAGTAAAAAAGAATTTGGGCAAAAAAATTGTAGTTTTATGAATGAGTAGCATGTTTATGAATCATTGATATCCACTCAAAAAGTTTTTTAGAGGATATCTAAATGTTATTCAGGATGTATTTTCAAACAAGTATATATATAATGTATCTATTAGGTCAGAATATACAAATATACAAAGGGGGGTGAATTGTGTCCTTTTCAAATTCTTCCACATTTTTCCTCTTCATGTGGGATTATGATTATGTAGGTAAGTATTGTTTATCTTTTATATGAAATTTTGAGCATCAGATAAAAACATAATTATAGAATTGGGCTACTTATAGTGGTTTAGGGAATAAAGACCCCCTTGTCCACTCCATCAATTACTCTCTCTGCGAGTTTGGTGAATTACAATACTTAGGTCCTCATATCATAATACCAATCCACAACTGATTTCGGGATGTTGATACCTTTACAAACTAGACTAAAAGCATAGTCTTCTAGTTCTATAATAGAGAACTAAAAAATGAAAACTTGTATCATGAAGTTGATACTCCACCACAATTGATTAAAAGTAGTTGAAACTCTTAATAAAAAGATATTGATTATAGTGGATTCTAGTTGAACTTTACAATTGAATAGTAACTGACAGTAGATGAATATTTTTCTTCAAGAAATATTTTCATTAGGAATGACTAGTTCCAAACCAATCCAGTTGAAAATGATCTTTGAAATAAAAACAAAAATTACTTACAACAAAAGTCTTACTGTAAATACTAAATTTTTAATATGTATATTTTGACAAAACCCTCTTCTGTAGAAAAACAGAGTTTGATAAATTATTGTAGTATATCTGAATAATATATCCACAATAATGCATGATCAATTATTAATATGTGTTGCCAAATATGGTTTAATATGTATACCTAAATATAATTTTTTTCATTGAATCACACACACCTATATCGAGAAACAAATACACCAATAGATGTAAAACAGAGAGCCTCCCTTTTAATTCCAGATCCATGAAAATTACTTGAAGAATCATAAGAATTAAATTTCTAAGGCAGCTCAGAGTAGTCATAACATCCCTGAGATTAGGAGAGAATTATTCCACTTAATATGATTCTTTTAATTCATCAATATAAGATTTGAATCATTCAAAAATGACCCATAAATCATCCTAATATTCCATAAATACCATTTTAGAAAACTCTGGTAAAATTGTAAATCCAAATATATGGTGATAGAAATCCAAACATAAGGTTCCTTAAGAAAACAACAAAATACCAATTTTAGGGTTCAAATACGTGTCATTTTTTTGGAATGTATAGTTAATAGCGTAAGATTGATCGCAAAAGAAGGGTTCTTTATCAATAGGTTTTCTTCTCAAACATAAGGTTCCATACATATATAGGATTCATTAACCATACTTTTCCTATTTTTCATATTTAAGGCTTCATCCAAATGTAAGGTTCTTTATCCACATGTTTGTGTCAATTTAGGGTCAATTAACCATACATGTTGATCTTTTAACATTTGGTATAATAAAAACATCGAGTTTGATGCTTACGTAATGTTTCTTCAATGTACGGTATCCAAAATATTTTGAGAAAATGGTTATCAACGTTCTGAACACTTATACAAATATTCCACATGAATAATATGCTTGAATATATTTCCAAAATAATAAATATAACAAATATTAATTTCTTGTAATATCATTATTGTAATATCATTTGTAAAATAAACTAGTGTATTTGTGATCATAAAAATCAATAAAATTTATAAAGTATTGTTGAGACAATACATGCCCAACAATATCCCCATTTATGATGATAAAAAAACCTACAAAATTAATAATAGAATTTTGTATTTTTCAAAAAAATAGATAAGAAAATAATTTAAAATTTTATTTTACAGAATGATACTGATAAAAAAAATTATTATCCAAATTTCTCAACTTACTTGTGAGATCAAAAAGAAATTGAAAAAATAAATAAAAAACATTTCATTTTTCATTGATCTATAAGTGAATGTTATAATAATTTTTTAAAATAAATAATTTTGGATTTTTGGTTTCTATAAATAAAAATAAAACAATATGAAAAAACATACAATATTAAAAATAATGAAATTTTAGTAATCAAAATTTTTATATATACAAGAAGCAGTTTTGCTATGAAATAGAATTATTCAATGAAAATGGTTTGGGTATAAAATATTGGGTAGGAGTTGGATCAGATAAGGTTATAATGATTTTTTGTAGCTTCAAAAATATATTTCAACTCAACCATCTCCATTAGAAACTTTTTTATTAGACGATCCCCCTATTTCCTAATTAAAATTATTGAATCCTGATAGATATGAAAATTATCAATAATAATGGCCTTAAAATATTCATGAAAACTGTCCTCTTGGTGCATAAAATGATAAAATTTTCTATGAATATGTTTAGTAGAAATATGATAACTCGTTCACTTTGTGTCAGCTGGTCAACTAGAAATTTCTGATTATCCAACAGAATTGAAAGAGGGGGAAGTATTGTCGAGAATATTTTGAAGATGATCATTCATATCAACTATGACTGAGTTGATAGCCAAAAATTTTTGAATTATATTTCAACTAGTAGTAGGAGCATAGGTAGATGAACTATTTTAACCAATATCACTCTTGATCGATTCCAACTGACTCCCCAAATATAACTTTAGATCAGTAATTTCATTCATAGAAACAACATTAGATAATATATTTCAAACTTCATTTAGCATCTCTCTCTCTTGAAAGCATTAAATTCATTCATGGAAATAGAATTTTCATGAAGATAATGTAAAGTTTTCTTTTTAGCTTCCAAATCTTTTCAAATATTTTCATTTTCTACCTAATACTTATTAAAATTCATTACATGCTCCTCAACATGATTTGACAATGAATCAGATGTCCCTTCATCTAGATGTTGGGACTGAACAACTGCCACAATTTATATAGATTTTGATGTACATTTTCTCATAGAAATATCCACAGGTTTTTCAATTTACTTTTCATATGAATAAGAAAAACTATCAAGAAATTTAGTTTTGTATTATGTTCATGATTGATGTCTTAAATCCACATGATAAAAAATAGAGAACAAAAAATTCTCAACAATTTTTATAGCCACATTTTCAGTATTGATCAACTATTTCTCTAACTGAATAGTTGATTTTTCCTCTTGAAAAACTAGTAAGTCAATAGTTTATAGATCTCTTATCTATATTTCAACTTATTTATCATCCTTAAGAAGAATATCTTCTAAATGAACAGACCTAGTAGCCTCACTTGAACCTAACACTTGTTCCGTTTTAGGTGGATCAACTATTTTTTGTGTCTTTACAACCAATTATTCTTCAAAATCTTCAACTTCATCCCCTTCATATTATTATTCAAAAAGTCTTAGTTTTCATTGGGTTGTCTTGAAATTTATTTCACCAATGGTTTCATTAATCCCTTCATTTTCAATTGCACTTTTCTCCCCCAGGGAAAATGATCTTGATTGTTGTCAGTCATCTGCACCAACTAGTAAAAGTTTTCCTTTTACCATGCTCTAGTAAAAACCTAATTTCCTCATTATTCCCACATTGATCACACTATTGTGATGGAATTTAATTCAAGAATCTATTAATCGAATCATTCCATTCATAATCAATATTAGAGAAATTATCCTTCTATAAGGATAAAATGTCATCCAAAGATCTGGTTGATAGTAGAAATTTAAATATCTGAACATATACCTTTGAATGTTGAGCTTAATTTTACTTTAAAATAAAAACATTATATACTTGTATTGATATATAATTATATCCATCTCATCTATTCTAGGAAAAATTATTGTTTGAATAAACATCACGATGATTTTATGGTCTCTCTCAATATCCTTGAAAAACATTTTTATAACATGTGTTCAAGATAAAAAATACCAAATGTGTTCTCATTTATAAAAATTATATACAATAGGCCTTATATTGTGATGAAACACTCCCTTATGAAGATAGTCCAGGATTTGAGAAGTTTTAGTCAAAGAAACAAAAAATCCCTTATCTTCTATTCTTGCAAAAACAATTTCTTTTGTATAACCTAAACGAAATAGAACACTATTATCAAAAGACTCAACTTATACCTCATAAATAAATTCTATGTTTTCCTCACTGAATTCATATTAGTATCTTTTAAAATCTAGTGCTTACTTCAGGAGTAAATTTGTTTAATAGATCTATTCAAAATCAACTTCATTACCCTATAGAATCATTCTTCCAGAAACAATCTAATGTTTTGAGTCACTGGATTAACCATCATCATTACACTTAGTTTTTGTTATTGATGAGAAGGGAAATCTATGAGGCTTTTGGGGATTTTGGGTTCAGAATGGAAATAGAGGTAAGAAAATATAGATCAGGGAAAATGAGGGTTTCAGTAATTAAAGAGAGTTTGATAGTTGAAAGGGTTTGATATTAAAAACGTTTCTAAAAATCCCTTATTTCACATGTGATTATGTAAGATAATCATTAAAATTATTGAAAAAACATGTTTCAAATAAATTTTAAATAAATTAACTAAAGTTTAGAATGAAAATGAAATATTAAAACAAATTAGATTTAATGTAATCAGTAATTATTTTAAGCAGATATAAACCGTAATAAATAAATAAAATAAAAATAAAAAATTTAAATCAATAAGATTGAAATTATTGAAATTATTTAAAATCTAAATAAACCTAACTCTCCTTAATAAAATAAAATTTTATAGTTGTAAGTGGTTTATTAAAAATAACAACTAGTTAATATTAAATTTTTACTATTATAAAGATATATCCTATTGATGAACATGATCTCTTAGAAAATGATATATACTATCAATATACATAGCCCATGAATGAATTATTGTATTTTTTTAAAATATTATAAAAAATTTATTATCATATAAAATAAGTTTACATTTAATATTTAGTCCAAATTCCATTAGTTTATTTTCCATCAACAATACTTGTGCATAGAAACTGCTTGTAGATAGATATTTTTCCTTGGTTGTTGATGGGGAAACTAAGTTTTGTTTCTTACTTTACCGTGATACTAATGCTTTCCAAAAAAGTGATAGGTTCCTAAGGAAATTTTTCTATCTAATCTAAATCCTCCAAAAATCATCATCTGATTATGATATTAAATTAAAATCATATGTTTTTGGATAAAGAAGGAATTGAAAAATAGTTCACTTTAAATATCTAAAAATCCTTTTGACAGCAATAAGATGAGATTCTTAAGGATTTTTTTGAAATCTAGAACATAAACATACTAAAAACAAAATATTAGGTCTTCTAGAAATAAGATTTGGTAAACAACCAAACATACCTATATATAACATGTTTTCCATTTGTTATCCAGCCTCATCTATATCATGTTTTATATTGGTACACATAGGAGTTGTATATTTCTTGTGGTTTTCAATACCAAAATTTTTCAATAAATAAGTAATATATTTACAATTTTTTAATATATTTCCATAGTCTTATTGATAAATTTGAAGTCCTAAAAGAAGTTAAATTCTCAAATCATACTCATTTCAAATTCTTTTTGTATATGTTTGGAAAAATCATTACAATGTTTTTTGTTTTTTGAACAAAAAATAACATCGTCAACATAGATTTGATGTAATAATATAATACAATAAATGATTTTCATAAAATATGTTTGATCTTCCAATCCCACAGTAAATATATTTTTCAAAATAAAAGATCATAATCATTCAAACCAAGATCTAGGCACTTTCTCAAGGACATAGAGATATTTATTAAGTTTTAAAATAGAATCTGATTTCTAAGAGTTTTTAAAACCTATAGGTTGTTCAACGTACACTTAATCTATTAAATATCCATATAAAAAATCATATTTAACATCCATATGATATAATTTATAGTTTATAAGCGATGCATAAGCTAAAATAATTCTAATTGATTCTAATTTAGATATGATAGAAAAGGTTTCATCATAATCTATGCCCTTATCCTGATTATATACTTTAGCTACTAATATTTCATTTTTTTATAATCCATTCATCATTATGTTTATTTCAAAAGACCCACATAGTTCCTATAACTGGGTATCATGATGGTATTTCAAGGAATTCCTAAGATTCATTACTTTTGATTTGGTTTAGATCATATTGATTTGTATACATCTAACTCTCATCTTATAAGGATTATTCAAATGATTTAGGTTCTACTTGAGATAGAACGACAGAGATTTCAACAAGGTTTCCTATATTTCTTAGAGTTCTCATTCCTATTTCTAGGTCTCCTATTATTGTTTCTAAATGATAATTATTTAAGGTTCATAAATTTCTAGGTAAAATGCATTTAGGTTAATTAAATCATGTTATTTTGAACTTGACTGAATTTTATTTATGATATTCTCAAAATAACCTTCTAGTTTTGAAGTCTCATGTTGTTATAGGAGTCAGTAGTTTCCTCAGTTTGATCATTATATTTTATAAAAGGGTCTGTTTCATGAAACATCACATGAACAAATTAATCAACAATCATTAAAATTTAATTGAACACTCTAAAGGATTTTGAGGTTGTAGAATATCCAAAAAATATTCCTTGATAATCATTTGGATCGAACTTACCATGATTATCCTTGGTGTTTAGAATATACATCTTACATCCAAAAACATTAATATACAATACCTTTAATTTTCTATTATTCCAATGTTCATAAATTGTATTTTTTAAAATAAGCTGAATTAAAAATCTATTCATAAAATAGAAGGCTCTCCTTACATATTCTTACATAATGTTGGAAGGTAGACTGTATTAATTCAGTATAGTCCTAACCATTTCTTGAATATTTCTATTTCTTCTTTCAACAATTCTATTTTGGTGAGGTGTCCTTGGTGAAGACAAGGTCTGTTTAATACCTATATTTGAAAAAATATAAATTTATTTCTTATTCTCAAACTCTCCACCACGATCACTTCTTAATGAAATTATCATAAAACATTTTCCATTTTGAAAATTTTTATAGAAACGTTAAAAAATAGTAAAATCATCACTTTTGAGTTTTAAAAACTAAATCCATGTAAATCTATAGTAATAATAAACTAAAACATATAAGTAAAAAAAATTCATCCGAACATGCTAATATATATAGTATAAAAAGATCCATTTGGATAAGTTCTAGATAGTTTATGTAGATATTCTATTAATAGATTTGAAGAAAGATTTGTGTTTCTTAGAAATTTGTCAAGCATCACAAAATCTACCACTGTCAATCATAAGACTGGGTAAATCAAATACTAACTATTTCATAGATAACTTATGTAATGTATATATATTACAATGACCAAGACTTATATTCCATATCCAATACTAATTTATCCTAGTTGATAAAGAATCCACACTTTTTATACACAAGGAATTTAATTATAATGTATAAACATTATTAGCTCTAGGTGCTCTAATCTTATGTAGTTTATCATTTATCACAGAAAAATTATTTTGATAAAAATAAATGTAATATCTCTCATTATAGTGATGAGAGATAATTATAAGGTTATTATTCATCCCTTTTACATATATTACTTTATTTATAGAGATTGTTTTTGGATCTTTGATAGTTCCAAGTCCAATTATCTTTCCTTCATAATAATCCCCAAATGTTTTTGTACCACCATCTATTTGAGACTATGTATTAATGTTTTATGAGTTTCCAAACATATTCCAAGAGAAGCCACTATCTGTATACTGTATATCATATCTTTTTCTATAAAATTTTTCTTATAAAATAAATTTAAACACATTTTTTTTACCCATATACTTTTGGGCCTAGTAGTGTTAGTTAACAAAGATCTGGGAATATATATCATCTTTGTTCTTCAATAAAACTTATTTATTTCAGATAAGATATTTGAAATAAAATATTTTTTATTTTAATTTATATGAGGATTTCTTAAATAACTGTTTTTTTATGTACCCTTCTATTCCACAAAATTGACATGTACTGGTTTTTGAGTTGGGAACAAAATAATTCTTATATAGTTTAGATTTTTCACCTTTACTTCCTATACCAAATCATTTCATTCTAATCAATTTTTTACTAACAATTTCATTCAAAATATTTCTCCCTTTGTAAATAAAAGATAATCACTTTTGTAGGTTTCCACTATATCATGTAACTCTAAAATATTATTTTCATGTTCAGTACAATTTTTTTTAGATAAGTTAAATTTTTCAATGAAATCTTGATGTTTTTTATATAAGGAATATATTTTTCCTAAATTTTCATTGTTAATATTTTTTAAATATTTATTTTTATTTAAAAAGTATTCATATTTTTCTCCTATAAATTTTTAGTATGCATCCAATTTATTATTTGAATAATTTTAATCATAATCATAATTTGTTGAATAATAGGTTTTTACCTTATCGTATTCTCCCATGAAGCACATATTTTCTTTCATATTTCATTCATCCTTTTCTAAATCCAGTATTGTTAATGCGGTGGAGTCTTCAGAGACACTCCTAGTTTCCCTTATTAATATTTTCCTTTTATGTTTATAATTTTCATTTTTTTGATATACCTTTTTTATATTTCTTTTTTCACCTTTTAGATTGGGAAAATCATGTATTATATGACCTAATTTCCCACATTCATTCCATCTGACTTCCCTAGAGTCATTATAATCTATTTTGAAAGACATTATGAATCCTCTTTTCATCTCATAAAACATTCTAAACTTTTGGGCTAATTAAGCCAATTCCATTTCAGAATTAGATATATCTGAATTCATTTCATCTCTAACTTTTTTTTATTCCTTTTCTATGGTTATGATATGTTACCTTTAGAGAAGAATTATACTTTTTTCACTAAGAAATTATGATCTCTAGCTTTATCATCTATTTTAGCTTCATACACCATCAGTATCCCAACCAGTTATCCCATTGTTAGATTTTTGATAGGTAATTATTGTAAAATTTCATCTGATATAACATTTAATTTTGTAGTTAGTACTATCAATAATTTCAAATCATGATATGATTTTTTGATAGGATCACCTAAGGATGTAATATTATTTATAATCTCTGTAAGCCTTATATTCATCTGAGTGATACTTTCTCTATCAATCATTATGAATTTTTTAAATTTTAGTTTTACTATTTCATACCACATTTTTCTTACATTGTATGTTCCTTCATAAGAAACTACGTTGGCTTTCCACATTTCAAAAGCAGTATGACATTATAAGACATAGACGAATTCACCTGGTCCATGACCACAGATAAAAGCATTCATAGCTCTATAATTCTTGTCATTGTCCACCTCTGTAGCAGTAGTATGAGTTGTCGGATTTTTAGGAATTATGTAAGGAGTGGTTATATTAGAGTATATGTTAATCCAAAATTCTTCAAATATATAATAATATTTTATTTCTATCATACATAGTTTTCACCATTGAAATAAGTAGAACAAACCATTGGCATTCCTTCTCTCTAATTAGTCATTACCATTATTGTATAGTTTTTATACTATTAGTATATTATAGAATTTTCCAAAATCTATCCTTTAAAACCAATTGTTATATCACAATATAGAAATATAAAAAATGGAGAGGGTGGATTTTTTTCAAATTATTTTAAAATTATTTCTCTTGATGTTTACTGATGGTTATGTGGGTAAGCAGTGTTTATCTTTTGTATGAAATTATGGGAAGAAGATAAAAAAAGAAATTTATAACACTACCATTTATAGTGGTTTGGGGTAATATGATCCCTTAGTCCCCTCCACTAATAATCTTCCAATAATATTGTTGAATTTCAGTAGTCAGGTCCTTAAATCATAACACCAATCCAAAACTGAGTGCAAGAAATTAACAACTTCACAATAAAGACTAATGTAGAGTCTCTTTTTGTAAATAGAGAACCGATAAACCTAATATTATATCAAGAAGCTGACACTCCACCAAAACTGAGTACGAGTAGTTTAAACTCTTAATAAAAAGATATTGATAAAAAATGATTTGGGTTTAACATTATAGTTGAACAGATACTAATGGTAGATGAATCTTCTTCTTTAAAAAATTGTTTCTTGTAGAAAGAGAAATTGAAAAGATATCAAGTTGAAAAAGTTCATTGAAATGTAACCAAAAAAATAGAAATAAAAGAATTACATGTATTAATAAATTTTAACTATGTATATTTCCAATGTAGCCTCTTATGTGGAAAAACCAAGTCTATTCGATTACTGTGGTAGATATCAAAAATTTCATCACAAGAATAAAATTTCAATTGTGAATATAATTCCCAAAATATATTTCAATATATATATATATATATATCAATATATTTTTTCCTTTGAATCACACACATACATATATAGAATAAATATTCCAATATAAGTAAAATAGATAGCCTATATTTTAATTCGAGATCCAAGAATATCTCATGATGAATCATAATAATTAAATTATTGAGACACCTCAGAGTTGATGTAACTTACCTTAAGAATAGGAGATAATTTCTCCCCTTAATACGATTCTATGAATTAATCATAACGTGAATTTAATTTTTTGAAAATGATCCTTAAATCATCCAAATATTTTGTAAAGGATGATGCACCAAAATAGGATAAAATCATAAATTCAAATATCTAGTGATGAATATTCAAACATAAGTTTCATTCACAAAACAAAAAAATAGAAAATGTATGGTTCAACTACTTAGTGTTTGTTATATGAACATAAGTTTAACAATATAATGTTGATCACAAAAGTAAGGTTGATGACCCATTTTTTTTTCATCCCAAATGTAAGGTTTCATTCTAAAATAGGGTTCATTAACCATACATTTTTTATGTCTCAAACCTATGGTTTTGTATCAATACGTTTCTATCAACTAAGGGTTGATTAACCCTACATATTGATCTTTCATCAAATGGTGAAATAAAAATTTTGGGTTTGTTCCTTATGTTACGTTTCTTCAACGTACATTATGAACAATATTTCCAAAATATAGTTAGAAGCATTCTAAACACAGTAAAAAATATTCCACGAGAATAATAATCTTGAATATATTTCCAAAAAAAGGAATATAAAGAATATTAATTTTATATAATAAAATTAATGTAAAATAATTAATAAAACAAACAAGGGTATTTTTTAGCATCCAAATCAATAATATTTTTAGACTATTGTTGAGAAAATTAATGCCGAACAGTATCATGTGGTGAAACTGAATGATATAATTTCTAGTTTATTTTTTAAAATATTCAAAAGGAGATATTAAAATTGTTTCAAAAGTTTTAATATATGATGTCACATAATGTAAAATAAATTAATTATAATTTTTTTATAAGTGAGATATGGTTATAATTACACACTACTTCCATTAACATGAAATAGTGGGTTAGACTATGTCACAATCTATAAAGGTACAAACCATGGAATAGTGAATGTCACTATACAGTGGTGTTTGGCATGGGAGTTAAAATGTTATGAAATAATTAACTATCTAATCCTAGTATCCTACTACATAGCATCATAATAGTTTATTCATCGTGATTTTATGATTGTGAGGTGTTAGAATGTTTTACTAAAAAAATTTAAATTCAAAACATTTTATTGTTTGGGATAAGAAACTATTACTATAGTCGCAACAATGAGATATGCTTGTGAAACATATCATGAATATATGCTGACTATTTGGGTTCATAGATGTTAATATAAACATTATTTGAACTTTATTGAGGGTTCTATGAGTAACAGACAGATTTATCAAAAGAGAACACCTAAAAACTAAAATCGTTATTAATATTTCATTATTTATATTGTTAAAATAAAAAGTTCTATTTAACTATGGAAATTAGGTATTTCATTTTTAGGAATACTAGGATTCTTATGATCCATGGATACTTTAGGAGGAAATATTCCTCAATGTTATTATTTACGGTTCTTGGCCATGTTTTTAGGAATCTTGGAGAAGGTAAATGATTGAGGTGAAAAATAAAAAGTTTTTAATTTATTTAATAGTCATTCGAAATGAATAGATGTATTATTGATAAAATCAAGAATTAATGTTGTCTTACACTATGATTTGGAATGGTTTCATAGGACCAAACCCCGTTAAATAATCCATAAACATGAAAACATATTGTTTAATGAAAATAAATATTATGTTATTCCAATTACATTACTATTTATATAAATGGAATTCCATTTATAAATAGTATTTTAACAATCTATACATATACATTTATTTCTATTCATATAATCATGAATTTAATTTTATAAATTATAAACCTATAAATAAATAAATAAATATTTAAAATAAAAAAATTTGATATAAATAGTTATAAACATTTCATAAATAAAATTTTTTAGATACAGTTTAATTTAAGAAGAGTTTTTGAACATTATATTAGAGATAAATATCACACATTTATAATTTTTTTGAGTATGAAATCATTCTTAAAATTATTTTTCTATGTTTTCATATAGTTTCTATCATATTATTGTAAATATCATAAATATTGTAAATAAAAAAATATCACATGTTATCTTACATTAATCTTTAATAAAATCCAAATAACTCATTTTATTTCATCTAGAAGGATATCTGAAATTATTCACTCCTATTATGAAGTATTCAAACTGAATTTTTTAAAAATAACATACAAAATTTAATTTATGAGATATTTTTTCTTCTATTTATGAATTATAAATGCCTTAAATATTTACACACCATATAAATACATATGAAATATAAATCATACACTTAATTTTTTTGATATAGATTAAAAATTTTATCTAGATGTGATGTTGGTTTATATAAAATCATTTTTTATAGAAACATGTGTTTAGTTATTTCCATATGATAATACAATCCAAGGGAACCATAATTATTATTATTTGGTTTGAAATTTTTTTGAATGATGTTTGAATAAGAAAAATTAAGCCATAATATTATTTTTCTATGATCCATAAATTTTTTCTTATGGAAGTCACATGTTTATACAAATAATGCCTATTTTAAAAAACCACACCCAAATATTTTCAATTTATAATTCACTATTTTTATGAAAAAAATGTTCACATATAATTTTCATAAACCATGATGTTATATTTTATATTTTATGAAAAAATGAGTATTTTTCATATAACTATATAATTTTAAAAAAATTATTACATAAGACCATTTTCACTAAAAAGACATTGTTTTTTTGGAAGAACTAATTTTTTCAGTTTATATCATCACTGAAAACAATCTAAGTAGAATACATGATGTTTTTATACCATTATTGTTGTTTTTGAGGGAAAAATAGTCTGAATGTATATAAAAAAATTATGTCTGGTTTTCCAAATATCGAACCATTTATTTTTATGGAATAATTATTCTGGATTAACATAAGTTTCTATCTATTTAATCGGCAATATAATTAGTTTTATATGACGTTGATATAGAACCTTATGATGGAGGCAATACACCCCCTTATCTTCTAATGTATCCACAATTTCTATTAATATTTTAGTACATGGGAAGAAATTCCTCTTCTTCTTGGTCAACTAAATCATTTGATTATAGAGATAGGGATATAAATAGAGAAATATATGAATTTACAGATTCACATAGTCATCAAGTCATATTCACACTAACATATATATCCATCCAAGGGTATTTCTTATATTCCCAATAGTTATCAATAATACCATAAATAATGTATATCTTAAGGTATAACTATTTTGACTTATAGTTCATTATTATACTAAATTGAACATTATTTTATATTGTAAGTGAGTGATTCAAATCCATACATTTTCTCAAATCAAGTATGTTGCCTTGAATAAAACCATATGTTCTGGCCCACACTATGTCATGGATTACATAATGAAATTCTATGTAGTGGTTATCAATGATGTCATTATTTAAATTTTCTTTGTAATTCCATTATATGTTATCATTGTTGAAGGAAACGTTTCACTCTATACTTTTCCTTCTTATAGTATGTGACTACCTATATAGGTATCATTCCCATGGGGATTATTTTTTAATGACAATGAATTTATATATCCATACTATGCGTAACTAAAATTTAGGTCTGGTAAGTTTCAATGTAGATTTCTAGAAATAGAGTGATAATATATATTATTTTTATCATATTCTTCATCATCATTACCATTAGTGGATTATGTGATAAGAGTGTATGAGTCATTTTTGGTACCATCACATGAATTATGTATTAATTAACTTATAGAGCTATTTTTTATGGTACCAACCATTGAGAAACCATTATATACTAAGTATGAATAAATGTTTAATTAAATATAATACCACCTTGGATTGTGGTTTAATTTATTTATTTTATTTATCCTGGTTTATGAATTTTCTATGGATTATTAAATAAATAAATTATTTGTATTTTTACTATTTATTATGTATGAAAATTATTTCAAGTGTAAATCAATATTCAGTGATATATTAGTGTACTCTGAGGATTAATTTCATGACTCTAATGATTAGTGATTCTTTCTAGGCCTTTTTTTGTTTTACCTCATGTTTCGTAGGATGTATCATGTTAGGACATTACATAAAAGAATAATTTTTAAGCAAGAATGTGAATCCAAGTTAAATTATTTTTGATCATTTATTAATTGAAAATTAATATTTCAATTTACACTAATATGAATAATTCAACATTAGTTTAGTTTTATCTGTTGCATTAATTTTTCTAATCCCATTGTCTGTTTTCAAATATTATGATTTTATTAGTTTTGTAAATTCATATAAGAAATTAAATTAAAAAAGCGATCTTAATTATATATACCCCAAATTTTTCTATGAAATTTGAGAATGAAAATGACATTTAGATATATATATATATATATATATATATATATATATATATATTTGGTATCTAGACAACCAACTTCAAATATTTTCATAGAATACTATTTGTGAATTAATATGAAAATATAATTGACGGATATAATTCCTTTAGTTTTATATATTATCATCAAATTATTACATAGAAAATATTTTTTATAATTATTTAATGACATTTAATTTTGAGGAATATTTCATAAAACACGCTTAATATTATAAAACATATTTTTTATTATATAAAAAAGTATTCCTCTTTTTATTCATACCATTTTAATTATAGGTTAAATATTTAACAAAATTTTAAATTCCTTATGGTTATAAAAGTTAGCATTATAACACATTAATTATTAATAAATGGTTTTAAGGTTGTCAAAAATGTCTAACCAAATTTAAAAAAATAATATCCATTGTTAGTTATAAGGGAGGCATTATGTGTAGATGTAAAAATATTAATACATACTTATTCGATAATGAAAGCCTTAATATTCAACTAATATGATGATAACAATGAGATAAAACAATTAATTTTTTTTCAGGAAAATTAATCTATGGTATAATTGAATTCGAGTTCTTACCCATAGAAATACTTGAGTCTTTAAGGAATTATATTCCCACTAAATGGTAGAAGAAAATAATATAGAGTGTTAATGGTAACATAATGTCAAAATTTATATGATGTTTTTATAATAAGTCTTGGATCCCTTATATAGATTTAATAAATGTATAGAGGAGTCTAAAAATATTTTTAGATTTTTTTTATCTACCCTTATTTAATATATTTTTTTCACCTTTAGCGATATATAATGTAATATGAATTACATTGTTCCATCAATTTTTAAAATTTTAACTATTAAAAAATAACATTAAAAAATTATGAAACACATAATATGATGATGTGAAAATAAAATTAATTATAGAAAAAAATGATGGAATTTCATATACTGAGATAATATAATATATTCTATATATCTTGGCCTTACTATTATAATACACTAAACATTATAGTAGACTAGTACATCACAATATGTGATATGAAAATGAGATAATTATATATTTAAATCTATTATTTGAACTAAACCCTCAAAAAATTTATTAATTCTTTATACCATATGAAATCATATGAAATTAGTTCTTTCAAACATATCCAAAACACTCTTGGATTAAATAATAAAATATTTTATATAATTTTTCAAGTAACATCTATAGGTTTTTGGAGTAAAATTTATACCAAGTAAATTTTTTATTCAAAAAATATTATATGTGACCAAGGATTACAATGGGTTGTAATGATAACTCTCTCAAACACTTGTATCTCCATATAATATTTCACAAAATTTATTTCTATATATTATGAATATTAATAAAATATCATTTTCTATAATATCAAATATTTTCAAAGGACATATTTCATGTCAATCCCAAATTTTTTAACTCACCAATTAAGTTTTTTTGTGGATGACCATAAATATCCTTACATTAAAACAACAAATGTCACTCGACTACAGATAAAAAAAAATTTCATTAGATTTTTTCAAACGAGTTTCCATATTTTTCACACTTATTATATTTTAATATATAACATAATAGATAATAAAAACTCACCACCTACTCAGCAATGTACATAATTACCCCTTATAATCTAAATCTCAACACTCATATAAGAATAAGATTATTTTTTGGAGGATCTCATGAAGGGTACCTTGTTAACCATAGGTAATAGGGAATATTATTAAATATACACCCCAATAAGAACAAGGAAAATATTTGTGAAATCCAATATGGTAATGTCTAGGTAATAAGGGAAATTTTTTCTCAAGATTTAACATTATATATTGGACCCTACTAACGATGATCTCAATATATAATCAAAATTTATGTCTTTCCATGATAATCAATAACTATGGGAACTCAATGTTATTTACTTATTTATTTGTATATATAAATTACTAATTATTTAATAAAAACAATACACAATAGGAAATTATAATTTATTTATCAACATTAATGTAAAATATCAACATAATTATATATTTATAATTCATTTCCAAAATAATATATTAATTTTTTGATTAATTGAAAAATCATATTTATTAAAATCAATACCACTACATCCAAAAAACCTTCTTTTTATAAAATAAATTATTTATTGAACAAGTGGGGTTCTAAAATAATATTAAACATTAAGATGTAACAACCACTACATCATTATATAATTACATTGAAAATCATTACCTCGATCCTCATGTTATACGCTTTAAAGATATGGTGTCTTTGAATGATGGATTTTTGTTTAATGGGTAGAGTGGGGTATTATCATACCCTAAGAATGATAAGTACATTTATAATGAACTTATAAATCTAATTATCCCCCTAAAATATATATATATATATATATATATATATATATATATTGTTTTGATGTATTAATATTATATTATAAAATATTACATGTAATAAATTATTCCAAATCACAATTTCAATATATATGCAAAATATAAACATTTACTTGGATTGAATATCCTGATTATAAATCTATAAAAAATTATCTTACTCACTTCTTGAATAAATCCTTAATTATTAATTAATGTTATTCATAAATGGTATTTAGTGACACACACTAGAATATCATTAATATTATTCATAGAAAATATAACATTTCACTATATTATATTTATATATATCCATGTATAATATATTTTCCTATATGTATTTTATTATGGAAATCATCACATTTAATAATTCTAATGTAAAATATTCTATGTATATATATAAACACTATAAATATAATCACACTACTACTATCTCAATTTTATAGATACAAAATTATATAAAATGAATCAATATTAATTTTATAACATCTTGTTTTGCTGAATCATCATCATTATTAATTTATTCCATATTAATTGATTATATTGTTCATAAGTTAATATTGATTTCATTAGTTCCTCTAAATATATATTTATTGTCAAGAAAAAAAATTAAATCAATTGGAACATTTTTTTAATATGTAATGTGAAGGTTTTATGATAAAGTCCAATATCAAATAAATTTATATATTCCACTGTATTAAAAAAACATGAAACACATGAAGCGATATTTGATATAATAGCTACTAAATTATTGTGAATTCATAGTGTACTATAAGGTTATTCATATTTCTTATCATATGATTATTTATTTATTAAATTTTATCTTATTTTTCTCACTTAAATGTTCCATGATCAGAAGAGTCACCTAAAGTATAAGTTATACGTGTATAAAAATAAAATAACAATGAAAAACATGAATTTATGAAACTCTAAAACTCATTGAGGTTCCATTATTTAATTGATGATGTAAATTTTAGAGATTTAAATTATTAAATTGAAAAAACATGTGTTACAATATTTTAATTTTTTAGGTACTCATCTATATTATTTTATTAGTAACCAATGTGGTACTATCATAGAATTATATTTTTATGAATTATGTGATATTTTTTCCTAAAAATATTGGATGGATTAACATTTTTTAAAAATAACTAGTTAGTTATTTTTAAATATTCATCATTAAGATCATGTTTTAAAGGATATTTAACATAAGTTATATCATTTAATTCTCATTAATTTTTTTAAATTAAAATGAATAATCTCAAATGTATTGATCACAATACCATCTTAGATAAAAATTTAATTTTTTATTACTATTTATTATTTACATACATTTTAAAGTATTTTCATTTGGAAAACATTGAATAATGAGAAAAATGAACTATCACATAGTTGGGGAATGGCCTATAAAAAACATGAGACAACATTGTAAAACCAACACTTATTTTTCGATTTCTATTTCCTTGGATACCTCATAGTTTGTGTAAATATGCGGTTAAACAATGTGATCACCTGGGAGAAACTTGTGCCACTAGGATGGTAAGAACATGATTTAGAAAACATTATAGATGAACTATATAAGTTTATCATACTATGAAAAATATTGAATAGCCTATCAATCACTCCTCTATAAAACTATTTGGATAGAGTGGCCCCCAATTTTCATCTATATATATCACTTCACTTTTTAAGAATACATAAAAATTACAAAAAGAAAGGCCGAAATAATGTATTATTTTAGTGCCTTTTGAAACATGGGACCCAAAACATCTAGCTCTATGAATGGTCTTTAATGTTTCCCATAAAAATCTCTCCCCCTTAATAATTCTGCTAAAAAATCATTCTTTATAACCTTGGGAATGGAAACATACTAAAGAGGTGAGATAAAATGCTCTGTAATGTTAAACAAAGGAAATGCATAATCATATCATGAACATAAGGATATAGAAATTTTTCCTTGATCATTATAAGATCATACTCTGGTTATCAATGTTCATAAAGATGAATCAGTGAATAAATATTTTTAATTCATACGACGCAAATCCTATAGAAATCATGGTTAGTATCCTTAAAATCATAATAGTTGAATAAGACAAGGAATTGTGTAAAACCCATCTATTTATAACATAGTGAACATGTATAAGTAAAAACAGGTTCCCACATTTAATTAAGGAATTGAAATTAGTCCATCATGTAGAATTATGTACAAGATACATGGTCCATGGATTTTTTTTATGAACATGAAATCAGGTTCATGCATAACATTGTGAACATGTAATCTGGTTCATGCATAATCATATGGACATAAAACCAGGTCCATGAATGAAAATGGGAAAATATAATCATTTTCACACATAGAATTATGAAGACATAATAACATTCACTCACAATATTGGGACCATGTAATCAGGTTCATGAATAAACTGTGGGACATTAATCCAGGTCCATGCGAAACATTGTGAACGTGTTATTAGGTTCACATGTAACATTTCTACACATGAGTCATCCATCATTTCCCAAGGAACTGGGGGAAGATACAGGCCCCACCAACCACATAATGAAATTATACATGAATGTGCAACAAAACATTCATCATATCATAAACCATGAATAGAGATGGGTTCTATGAACATCTAATCAAATCCTATGAAATGTAATTGGTATCATTAACATTTAATCACCTCCAATCCTATAAAAAATATAGGTTTCATAATAATTTCATCATATAATAACCCACTAAAATAATTGGGTTACAAAACAATATATATATATATTACACCCTGAGATTTTGTGAATTATTTTTTCTGAATTAATTTAATATTTCTGATATTTTCCATTTCACGAAACACTAAAAATAGTTAATTTTCTATAAAATCACTATGTCTTGGTTGAATTATAATAAATAACATTTTAATCATTAACTAAACACAACATAAATTTTATGTTTCCATACATAAAATTAAAAGGATAGTTTGCGTTACATGAAATAACGACATTCCTGGATGGATTTTATAACACAAAAGACCCAATTTTTCCGTACAACAATATATTACTGAATAAAAATTGTTGTTAAATTAGTAATTAATAACTGGGATAAATAATTTATGAAAATATATCTTTTATTAAAAAAATAAAATGAATTCATTGGTTATAAATTAATTATAAATCGATATTAAAACTGATTGAATATGAGTGAAAATATAATTATATCCAAGAACCTAGTTTACACTAATAAATTAAATTAATTATTATAATTAGTGATATTAATTAATGATATTTGTTATATATTAAATCAATTTTTTTTTATATTTTTCAAAAATATTTGATACACATAATTTTAGAACAAACCCAATTTTATGCTAAAAACTATATTTTTATTAAAGCACTTATACATCCATTTAATGTTGAACCCATTTTAAATCATATTTTATCTACTTTAATAGATTTTATATGTGATAAAAATCATATTTTTAATAGGAACATAAAAATTAATTTAGGATAATTGTTTTATTTTTATGTTAGGTTTCATTTTTTTTATGAATAATTATTAATACAAGATTTTAATTCAAAAATTATTTTTCATAAAATTTATTTTTAATGGTAAGTTATAATTTAAATTACATTAAATGTTTAAATATATAATAAATTTATCAATTAATAAAATCTAGTTCATTGAAAAAAAATTCACATTGAAATAGGATATAAAAACAAGGTGAATGTTAGATTATTTTTACAATAAAAACCTCCAGTGTCGTCCCATCAGTGGGATTAAATTTACAATAATTTCTCCAACTTCTATTATTATAATTTGAAAAAATTTATTTCATGTTTTTAAAATTAAAAATTTATAATATCTAATAATTTAATGTTATATTTTGACCACATATTGTTTTGAGAGTTATTATAATTAATTACAATGATTAAGAGACAAATTTGACTGACAAAGCATTACAACATAAATTTGAGACCCACAATGACCTAGAATATTTTTTAATACCCTTTTTGTGACCATTACTCTTCCATTATCCTTAAATAATTTATTTAGTTTTTTTAAGAATTTTTATAGGTAAACACGTGGGTATACCTAAATTGTTTCCAAAATTATAAATATGTCCTTCCCCTTCCCTATAAAATCCCACCACCTCACCCTCTTACTCACACCTATAAAACCACATTGTATTGGCTATGATATACACAATAAACTTCTCAAATTCCATCTATTTGTTTCTAGAATTATCCCCTTTGGAATAAAACAATCCAAGAAAGGTTTTTGGAAAAAACAATAGGCATTACCTGATTAAGAGGTAACATCTTCTCTGAAGTTCATTTCCTTTATTTTCATTATAAACCCTTCCACTTTAAAAAATCCTTGATTTTATAAATATATAATCTTAAATAAACCCTAAGTTTTTTATTTAAATTTTTCAACCAAAATATAAACACTCCTTCATCTAATGTGTAACGAACCTACTATTTATGTGTATGGAAAACTACCACCTCGCAAAATGATGATTGTTCATTTTTTTCCTTTAATGCCTATCATGGTGGAAATTATTATTTAAACTCTAATTATATATGTTAGATATCATATATTTATTAAATTATTATTTTATAAAACTTTACTATAAGAATCATTGTACTTTTGATTTGATGTAAATATGATATCTTTGTTTGAGGAAGTGTAGACTATCATCCCCTCAAAGTGATGTGATTCGTGCACACAATACTTGAATTGTATTAGGGATTATTTTAGTGATTTTATGTGATATATATGATATAATAATGCTAATAAAATTATAATATATATGTATATACATATCATCCAATTTGATTCATTTTTTAATACGACTATATAAACGGAAACAATATTCATACGTACGTACAACTTACCATCTCCCTAAATGGTGTGTTCCAATAATACATCTACATTATAAAAAATAATTATAATAAAAATATACTATATATAATTCATATTTATACCATATTTTAAATCTATAAATCATGATATAATTATAAGGCTCAATAATATAACAAATTAAGACTCATGCAATCAAAAAAGCGAATATTACCCAATATGAAACATTAACATTAGATTATCAAAAAGAGAGTAATATACGGTCATAATAGACCCATATTTTTTATTATATATAACAATATGTTTTGGTAAATATTTATAGTAAAATAACATTTATTATAAAATAATCTTGTACGAGTACGAAGAGTGTCAAGTCACAAGGATAAAGGATTTCATCTAACTTTTTATTTCTGTGAGATACGTGCTTTACCAACAACCCATTTAATTTTTGTTTCATGTACATAAATCATGGATTCATTATATTATTTTATTTCCTAAAATTATAGAAAATTATGTATCTATTTTTTTATCTTTCTTTCATGGGATTTTAGTTCCAAATGTTACCAAATCAGTAAAGCAATTTTGTCTCAATTTTTCTTTTTGAGACACAGTCCATGTTTAGCACATGTATTTTTCAATGAGTTGTATATAGTGACATTGATATGTTTTATCATGAATATAATTAATTTAATTTTACTTTACACTTCATTTAAATTAATTTTATTACCTGGGATGTATGGTTCTTTTTTTAATGTACTACGAGTTTATTGAAAAAATCGAAACTTTTATCAGGATTATTTATGAATATACTTCTATTGAGGAAATATAATGTTATTTATCTAAATATAAATAATTTATTTTCTCTTAATATGGTCATTCATGATTTATTCATGTATTGGTACAATTTTTTTACTCTATGGTATATAATATAATTAATAAAATGTTTTTTTGTAAATCCTTACCTTACACTATCTTCGGTCAAAAATATGTATTCCATAAAAAAATGTTTTCTAAAAATGATTCCCAAGAATATTACACTATTCTCATATATTAATTAAAATGGTATTTTCCATTTTTTTCATTCTCCAATTAATTCAATGGAATCTTTTTGTCACATTCCAAACAAGGCATTTTTTTTACCTTTTACCATGAAAAAGGAATGTCCTTCTTACCTCATACAATGCGTATAGATTTACCCACAAAATTTTATTTTAAGAATCCTATACTAGTTTAAAAGGTTAATTTTAAGGATTGATTTTAAAAAATAATTATCAAAGAATTATTTCATAAATTCTCAAGATCTCTTTATATGTTTTGAAATTATTGTTCTATGAAATTATTTTCAAAAACGTTTATAATATTATATTTTATGTTCCCTAGAATATTGATTTCAAAATGTATTCAAGATTCTTTTATAACTTTTTGAGAAAATTATTTTCAAAAAAATTAATTCAACTTTTATATGTTTTCAAGGAAAAAATTTTCAATTTATTTTTAATACTTAATTATATGTTTGAGAGATATTTTCAAAGAAATGGTTTTTAAATAAATTTTAATCTTCTCCTATAAGCATTCATGTAAATTGGTTTTCAAATCATTTTGAAGACTACTTATTAGTTTTTCAATGAAAAAGGTTTCTTCGTAGTTTTTATAAATTCATTTATAAGCTTTCATTTTTAATTTAAAGATTTTTTTCAATTTTTTTATGTTTTAAAGATCAATTTTCAGAAGAAAAAAGTATATTTTCCTCCAGAAATATTTTTAAATATATATAAAAATTATTTTCTATCTATGATTGAAACTATTTATGTTACTCATGATTTCATAGGAAATAATATAATGGTTCCATTAATATTCATTCAATTAATGGGTTGTACTTAATTTCATATTATTTTTGAAACAGGTTTCCCTTTCACTGGTTTTGTATTTATAAAACCATTTTCTATTTGGTGGGTTATAACTTTATGAAATCCATTTCACTTTTATGGGTTATATATTTGTGAAATCTACTTTCACTTTCATGGGTTATATTTTAATGAAATTCATTTAACATTCAGGGATTATGTGTTTATGAAATTCGTTTCACTTTTAAGGGTTATGGTTTTGATGTAGTGATTATGAAACCTTTATCATTTTCCATATGATATGTTATTATTACATATTTGTGATAGACATTTTAACTCATGAGTTTTGATATAATTATTTATGATTTTTTGGAACATGTGTGTATGATTTCATTATGATATGGGTGGGACATATACTTTCCTTCAATGAAAGGGTAAAATTTTATATATCAGTATATTGGCAAGGATAGAATGAGAAATTAACTTGGTTCAGTATTATCGGGCTGGAATGTGGAGGGAACTCAGTTTAGTAATACATGGCTGGAATGGTGTGTGAATACTATTTATTAAATGACGTTATCTACTATTATGGCCTTAGAAATGATTCCTTGACTACTATTGAAATCATTATATATGATTTTGTGTCTTAAATAATTCTGTATATAATTACTATAATATTATTTTATGGATTATGTTATTTATTTTCATATGATTCATGTATTATAAATGGCCGAGATTTATGCCATGATCCATTTTTATGATCTTTTATATGCATAGTATGATATTATATTTTCTTGATCACATTCTCATACCATTATGCTATTGATTATAATTACATATCACATTGTTTACCCTTAATTATCATCTGAGATCACCCCTTTTTATAATTATTCTCCCCCAGGTTATGAAGATACAGATTCGTTTTTATGTGTCTGACAAGGGTTTTTGTCAATAAGAACAAAGTAAGAGATAATATAACTCGTATTAGGGTTAGTTTTTATGTTTCCATGTTTAAAAAATGCACTATACTAATAATTTCATTTTTCTCTAGTTTTTATAATATGGTATTTATTCCAAAAAAGTTATGTAATTTTAATGTATCAAAAGTGAGGGTCACTGTAGTCTGTATCAGAGCTAGTATTAGTTCATCATTTGAAACATGTATGAGAAAAAATTATTTAGATGACAAGTTGTATTTATAAATATAAGTTTAGGGATGTTTCTATGGATCAATATAAGGATAAATAACATTTAAGAAATTGTTCTGTAATATTAAAAAGGATAGAGTGAGTGGTTTTCTAGAAATACATCCATATCCAGATACTACAAGTTTATGGGGTTCTAGAATAGAATAATATAGGATTAAAAACTCTGACAAGATGTTTTGGGACTGCCTCAGGGTAATCTTGTACATGAAAATGATCCTTGTTGCACACCTGGTTTGACACTCCTAGGTGATATGCATTTGGAATTCAAAAACTATTTTTGAACTATCATGAACAATTTATATAGAGGATGAATAAAAATATCCTAGGATAATCCAAACGTGTCATAGATTAATGAACTATGTTCTATTATTTAGGTACACTATAAGTAAATTTTCATGACTATACGGTATCCCAATATGATAAATGTATCTCACAATATGCTCTTTGGTGTTAATCATTGGAGATAACTAGAATAGATATGGTTAATATGTAATGTTTCATATATGGAAAGTATGGTTATTATGTAAATTTATTTCCAAAGGTGAATTATCATAAATTCAATCTTGAAGGTTGTACGAGTATTTGATATTTTTATGAAGATAATGATAATGCATATGTATTTGGAAAGTTTTGTGATGTTTATATTATTATTTAAATTAAACATAAGATACTTGATTATATTCTGATTGAGTAACCTTAAGACATTATTCATATTTAATATTCTAGGAAAGAGGTATTAAGTAATAAGTATATTACGATTGAGTAATTGTTTATCAATAATGTGGGATGGACAACGTATTTATGGTTTCGAATTCAGATATTTCATCAAATGTATAAGTATTTTTTATTATATGTTTTAATTCATGAGTGAGTAGGACATGTTGAATGATTATGAAAATATAGAAAAGTTATTTCATATATATGTGAAATTTGGATCAAGGAAAGTTATCATTTCATTAATGCCTAATGTTGAGATAATGGAGTTTGGATAATGATATATTATATATGAATAAGTAAATTACATGATATGGATTTCCCTTGAATATATTGTTCAAAATGTGTTCAATGTCATCAAGTATGAAGTTTATAACTTCATGTATTTAAATAATATTTCAAGTAATAATTGGAATACAGAATATTTCATTTTTTCTAAAAGGATTTATGTTAATTAATTGAATATAAAATGAGGGTATTTACATGTATGTAACAGACATCATATGATGTTTAACATAAACAATACATATATGGTTTACATTATAACCCTTCTAAAAGATGAAAAATCCATACTTTAGAAATAAAGTTATAAAGTTATATTCGATAACCTATTCGAAAAACATCATGCTGATGATAACTATTGAAAAATAGGATTCCTTATCATGGATATTATAATCTGTTAGTACTTCAGTAATGAAAAATTCACCAACCATTTTGGAGAAATGAGTGAATTTGATCACGTAAAAACAAAGGGTGAGTTTTTCTTGAAAACATGAATGAATATCCTTTCCTGAAAATTTATCATATTTCATAAAAAGGATCTTGATACCAAAAATATTCTCCAAATACCTTTATTTATGATGAATTTAATAAACCCTTAAATCATCATAGATTTATGGATTTTTTATTGTTAGTTTTTTTTTCTATACTTATTCTCTATCACTATTCATTAGAAATGGATGGTATGATTTATCTTCCATATACATGATTTCACTTCCATCATATATTCTCATTTGTAGGATTCACATTGTTAGTTACTTTGTGTAACTGTTATAGTTATAACATTCCATTTTATGGAAAATGTTAGTATTAATTTTTGCAATATGGGTTTCTATGAATGAAACCATATAGTGTTAAACCTTTTAAAACCTATTATAATTTGGAGGGAAAATCATTTTAAGGGGGGAATATGTAACACCCTGTGATTTTGATAATTATTTTTTCCTACTTATTTAACCATTTTTAAATTTTTCATTTCCTAAAACACTCAAAATAGATTATTTTATATTAAAACACTATAGTTGGATTGAATTATATGGAACACTATGTTAATTATTCACAACATGATACCTAAACTTTATCTTTCTCTATAAATAATTATGAGGTTAGTGTTTATTATACACAACAATGACCTTCCTCGATGACTAGTCTTACACAATAGAAATTGTTTCAATAAATAATTTTATATTATTTAATATAACCTAGATATTAAATTATTCATAATGAAAATTTATAACTAGTTTATAAAAATATTTTTAAAAAAAATATATATATAATGAGTTTTTTGGTCAAAAATTAATTTTAAAAAAAATACTAAAAAAATGTATATAAATGACAATATTATTATATACAAAAAAAATTCTTACCATAAGAAATTAAATTAATTTAAATAAGTGAGTGATATTAATGTAACATATATATATCATATGTTGAATAAAATATTTTTCATATTCATCCAATATATTTTATAGATATATGATAAGAACATACCCAATTTTATGTATAGAAACCTATGTTTTTGTTTTAGAATTTATACCACCTTTTAAAAAAGAACCCATTTTTAATAAAATTTTGGGGACTTTTATAGATCTAATTTGTCAAAATATTAAAAAAATTAGGTAGATAAAAATAAAAATCATATTTGGAAAAAAATTCCGTAAGGTTTCATTTTTAATGAATTATTAAAAATACTTGCATTTAATTAAAAACTGTTTTTTCATCTATTTTATTAACATGGTTAAATAATATTTTAATTTAGTTTAAATGTTTAATTATATAATTTTTTTCTTCAATTAATACAATTTACATCATTTGAAAAAATTTCACATTAAAATTGGATATAAAAACATAGCAATTTGTTGATCATTTTTACTTTAAAACCCCGCAGTGTCATCCCATCATGGGCATTAAATTTAAATTCATTTCTGCCACTTTTGTAAATATAATTTAGATAAATTTATTCCATATTTTGAATAACAATAATTTTTAATGTCCAATATGTTTAACATATCTTTTGAAAAAAAATATTAGTGAAATTAATTAATATGATGTACAATGATAAGAGAGAAATTGGGTTAACAATGTACCAATCATTAAAATTATTACCCAAAATGACCTTTAAACTTTTCCAACACCAATTTTATGGCCATTATTCATCCATGAAACCTCAATTATTGATTTATTATGGTTTTATATGACTTGTTTTATATATAAATGTGCGTACATCTATAATGTTTTTAAAAATGCCAAGTGTGTCCTCCCCTTCAATATAAAAGGCCACCACATATCCCTCTTCATAATACATATCAAACCACTTAGGATTGGCCAATATATAACCAATGGACTTCCAAAAATACCTTAATTTCTCATAGAATCATCCCCTATTTTATAAATTAATCCAATAATCCTTTTTTGTCACAAACAAAAAGGAGTAACTAGATTAAAGGGTAACGTTATTCTCCCAAGATTTTACTTATTTTTTATTTCTCCACCCCTCCAATCTCTTTATTCCATGATTTTATAAAAAATGTATCTTGAAAATACTAAGATTATTTAATTATAATGGTTATACCAACACTAACAAAAACCAACATATAATGGGTACCGAACATATTGGTAATCTATATGGAAAACTAACGCCTCACAAAATGATGATTGATCGTTTTTCGTAACCACCTATCATGATGGAAATTATAATAATAAAATATTTATATATTTTATATGTTATATTTATTATTTTTTAATATTATTTTATACTTTTATCAAACATATCTCTATACACTCCATTTGGTATAAATATTAAATTTTCTTTTGAGATAGTGTGGACTACCGCCCCTCAAAGTGATGTGATTCATTCACACACTACATGTAATGTATTGATGATGTGTTTAGTCAATATCTATAATATATATGAAATAATAATTTTAATGGAATTATAATATATATATATATATATATATCATTTTCATTATTTCTTTTAATATGATAATAAAAATGGTAATAACATTCATGTGTATATACGACATACTGTCTCTGTGAACTACGTATTCCCTATCATAATTCTATATTATATATATAATAACAATAATAATATAATATATATTAATTATATTTATGTCTTTGTGTATATTTGGGAAATCATGATATATGTATAAGGTAAAATGATATAACAAATTGATACTGGTGTGAAGAAAAAATTGAATATTACTCAAAGTGAACCCTTAACATATGATTATCACCAAGTTGATAATATAAAGTCATAATAAAACCATATATACTATTAGATATAATAATATCATTCTATAAGGATGTATTATAAAATTAAATTTAATACAACGGAATCATGTATGAGTACAAAGAGAGTCAAGAGACAAGGTAATGAGATTTCATCTCACTTTTTATTTCCATGAGAAACATAATTTATTCATAACCCATTACTTTTCTATAGTGTGTAAAATACCCATTAATTTATTCTATTATTTATATAATTAAAATTAATTGAATGGTAATATCCATTTTATGATCTTTATATCATGGGATTTATATTTGAAAAGTTATCAAATTGGTAAAGTAATTTTGTCTCAGCTTTCCTTCTTGGAGACACATCCCATGTTACGCACCTATTTTTTTCATGAGTTGTAAATATTACATTTGAAATGTAATATCATTAGTCTAATTAATTTAATTATATTTTAGGATTCAATTAATTTCATTTTTATAAAATGGTATTATGGTTCAAAGTTACCAAGTGTAAATAGTTTATTGAAATAATCTCGTTATTTCTTATCATTGATTACGATTATGCTTCCTTCAATGAAATTTTATGATCTACATCTCAAGAACAGTAAAGAATTTTCTTCACCTCTA
The DNA here is from genome assembly GCA_963277665.1 of Viscum album. Classification (NCBI taxonomy): domain Eukaryota; kingdom Viridiplantae; phylum Streptophyta; class Magnoliopsida; order Santalales; family Viscaceae; genus Viscum; species Viscum album. Next base: position 279,826,482 of record OY728151.1, on the reverse strand, counting down.
GTTAGTCATGATTTAGTCATTTATTGGTATTATTTTTCTTCTCTTTTATATATAAGATAGCTAATATGGGTTTCTTTATAAATACTTACTTTATGCCATCTTCAGTCAGAAATCGATGTTCCTTCAAAACCATGATTTAAAAAAATGGTTTCCAAGAATAATATGAAATTATCCTATAATCCTTAAAATAAATTTACCCTATTTTTCTTTTACCAATGATTTAAAATGAATCACCTTTTTAGTTTCCAAAAAATGGTTTTTCTATCCTTTTACCTAGTGTATAGAATGTTTTGTTACCACATACGACAACTATATATTTAGTCGCTATCATTGTTGTGAAGCTACCATTTCATTTTTAAAAGTTTCATTTTTTACAATATGTTTTTCGAAAAATAAATTCCAATGAATTTTTTAAAAGCTTTCAATTCGACTTCATACGATTTCAAATTAATTTTAAAAGATAGATTTTTTCAAATGTTTTTTTATTTTATATGTTATCAATAAAATATTTTTTAAAAAAGTTTTCAAGAATCTTTTATACATTTTCTTGAAACATCTTTATTATAAAGTTTTTAGGATTAGTTTATACATTCTCAAAGTGATTGGTTTTCAAATGATTTTCTAACAATATTTATATTTTTTCAATGTATTTTCAAATTATTAGGTTTCAAAATGTTTTCAATATCGTTTTATATGTTTTTAGTGAAAATGGGTTTCCAAATATTATTAAACTACATTTATATATTTTAAAAGAAATTTTCTTAAAAAAATTTTTAAAACATTTCTTTATATTATTTCATGTTTCTTTCCTAGAAATTGGGTTAAAAACATTTTTATGATTTAAAGAATCAATTTATAAAAAGTATATCTTCATTAATAATAGTTTTTGAATGATATTTCAAAATTATTTTATATCTATGACGACATCATTTTATGTTACTCTTACCTTTCTAAAAAATGATCTAATAGTCCCATTATAATTATTTCTTTTAATGGTTTATTCTTAATAGAATTGTCTTTATGAACTCCTTTATCGTTCATGGGTTACATGTTTATAAACTATTCTCTCTTTCACAGATTAAATTTTTAGGACATCCATTTCTGTTTCTTGGATATTTATATTTTTTCAATGTATTTTCAAATTATTAGGTTTCAAAATGTTTTCAATATCATTTTATATGTTTTTAGTGAAAATGGGTTTCCAAATATTATTAAACTACCTTTATATATTTTAAAAGAAATTTTTTTAAAAATGTTTTTAAAATATTTCTTTATATTATTTCATGTTTCTTTCCTAGAAATTGGGTTAAAAACATTTTTATGATTTAAAGAATCAATTTATAAAAATTATATCTTCATTAATAATAGTTTTTGAATGATATTTCAAAATTATTTTATATCTATGACGACATCATTTTATGTTACTCTTACCTTTCTAAAAAATGATCTAATAGTACCATTATAATTATTTCTTTTAATGGTTTATTCTTAATTGAATTGTCTTTATGAACTCCTTTATCATTCATGGGTTTAATGTTTATAAACTATTCTCTCTTTCACAGATTAAATTTTTAGGACATCCATTTCTGTTTCTTGGGTTATATGTTTATGAAACCTATTTCAATTTAATGGGTTATATGTTTATTAGTTTTATTTCACTTTCAAGGGTTATACTTTTGAGAAATTATTTTGAAAGATGTATTATTTTCCATAGTATTTGATATGATTATATTTTATTTAATACCATTTAAATATCATTGGTTATTAAATGTTTGTTTTGATTTTGTGGCATATTTATGTATGATTTCATTATGATATTAGTGGGAACTATATCTCCCTCCAATTTATTTAGTTAATATTTCTATCTCATTATATAGACATGAAAGGTATGAGAAATGAACTCATTCCATTATTACATGTATATATTAAGAAATTAAATTTTTCTTGTTTTAAATTGATGGAAAGAATAGTGAACTCAATTTAGTAATCTAGGTCTGAAATAGGGTGTGAACCCGATTCAGTAAAGGATTTTGTCTAATAACATTACATTGGAAATGATGCCTTGACTACTATGGAAATAATTTCGTTTTACTATGTGTCTGCCCCAATTCCATGCTTTTTAATTCATTATTCATTCTTGGATTATGTTCTTTATTTAAATATGAATCTTGTATTATGAATTTATGGGATTAATTCCATGATTCTTGATTATGATCATTGATAGGCATGGTATGATCTTATATTCTCTTGATCATGTTCTCATGCCTTTATACTCATGATTATTCTTACATGTCCCCCTTTTACCCCTAATAATCATTTAAGTTCACATATTTTCATGATTCCTATCCCTCAGGATATGATGATATATATTCTGATGGATGTTTCTAAGAATGATTTTAGCCATAAAGAACACAGAGGGATATAATTTATAACATTAATATATCATTATTTATGTTTCTAGGGATCCAAATGGACAATACTAATACATTCTTTGGGAATCTGTTTGTTTAATTTTTTAATTATTCTAAAAAATCAATGTAATATAAATGTATGAAAAGTTAAGTTCACAATAATATAACCTTTTTAAAATAAATGGCTATCATAAGATTCATTCTATTAAAACATTAACGATTCAATAATGAATCTGAAAAGAACATTTATATTACTTCATATTAGGACTTCATTAACATAAATTGATGTCATGTTATATTAAATATTAGATGGAAAAATATTTTAAAAACTTTTCTTGAGGAATATATCTTTTCATTTTTTGAATTATATTTTTAAAAAATAAAACCTTTTTAAAACAATTTTCATGAATAATGTATTGAAAACATAGAAATAAATATTGAAATCATTTTGAAAACATATTCCCATGAAAAATTATAAAATAATATTGAAATTGTTTTGAAAAAAATTCCCTTGGAAATATATTAGATAATATAGTATTTTTTTAAAACCATATCTTTGAAAAATATTGGGAAAATCATAATGATATATTGAAAAAAATTTGAAAATCATTTTCCATAAAAACATATTACAGAACATTAAATTTTTTTAAAACCATTTATTTAAAAATTACATTTAATAGTTATATATAATTATATAAAACCATTTTAAAAACTTTTCTGTTAAAAATACCATGATAAAATATGATGAAAATTTGAAATAAATTTTAGAAAATATTGTTTTTATATAATAAAAAAATTTCTATCGAAAGGTGAAATAATATCAGATTTTCATAGAAACGTTATATTAATTACCTTAAGTACCAAAAAATGTAAAATTGGTAAAATTACCTAGATATAACATTCATATAAATAAGGTAAGAAAGTTAATTAGATTTATTGAGAGATGTATCATAATATTTTATAAATGGAAGCATAATCGTAAACAATCATAAAAAATAATGGTATTGAAGCAATAAACCATTGCCACTTTGGTATGTTTGAATATTAATATAATGGAAACAATAATATTAAATAAGTATTAAATATCATGAAAATATTTTTATTATTTATGTAACATGTAAATGGTATTATATACACCTCATATAAAAATATATGTGCATAACATGGCATGTTTCTCAAAGAATGAAAATAGAGAAAAAAAATTACATAACCAATTTGGTACATTTTGAAACATAAACCCTAAGAAAAAAGGATCATTAAATGGATTTTTAAATACATGTAAATTTATGTATATTGTGAAAATAATACATTCATGTTGCATATATACCCAACAGAAAATAAGTTAGTGGTGAATCAGGCATGTATCTCACTACAATAAAAAGTGATTTGACATCTTTTACCTTATGTCTTCACTCTATTTATACTAATAAGAACATCATATATATTAAATATATGTTTTAATAAAAATTTATATATCCATATTATTATATCTAATGTTACATATGGTGATTATGGATTTATATAATATGTTTATTGAAAATTCCATGTTAATCTTTTGCTTCTGGGAATATCTATACTTTTTTTTACATGTGTATTAATTTATTCTATTTTTTATCCTCATAGTTTTATAATAATATAAATAATATAAACCATTATATAAGTTTCATCTATATTCACTCTAAATGTATATTTATAATAATATATTGAATATATAAATTTGAAATGGAAACATCATTCATTGATTTGGTTGATCATATGTACACATGAATGTTAATCTCAATTTTGGTATAATTGTAAAAGAAATATTGTAAATGATGTATATATATATAATATAATATAATAATCTAACATTAATTTGTTTTTAATATCATTTTAGATCTCTAACTCATGCTTAATACATTCCATGAAGTGTGTGAGTGAATTGCATCACTTTGTGGGGGTAGTAGTCGACACATCCTCAGATGAAATTATCATATTTACATAGAATAATAAGTATTAAGGTAGACATTATTGATGAATTTATGATGCATAAATTCATTAAAATATAATATATATATATATTAAATAAAAAAATTTCTATGATAATTCCCAATCATGTATAGTGGTAAAAGAAAAACAAACAATCATCTTTTTTTGAACAAATAGTTCACCACACACATATACAATATGTTTGTTAACAATTAGATTGTTGTTTGAAAAAGTGTAGGTAGAAAAATTATATTAAATACATACAAATATATTGATTACACTGCTTCTATTATGTGATCATTGAATAAGATGAATTGAAGTGGTGGGGAATGAAAATAAAAGAATGGGGCTTAAGGAATAATGTTGCCTCTTCCTTGGTTAACTTCTTTTGGTTTATTCCAAGACATATCCTTTGATTGGATTATTCAAAATAAAATCCTTATATTATTATCTTAGGGATTTTGATTATATATTTGGGATGATATTAGTCAAGAAAAAGTGGGATGAGAGGTCTGAGGAATTGAGATGATAGGAGGACATTTTATAGTGGATAATGTGTGATACTCATATAAATAACAAAAGTTATACAATAATGGGAGGTATTCCTTACCTATTGTTCCTCCAAAATTGAAAAACTTATTCAATATGAATTATGGTCGACAAAAATCATCAAAAACAAAAATAAGTGCATTTTTATAATTTTGATACTTAACTTTTAAATTTCCCAAATCCTATCATTTTGGTCTTTATAAAATCATCTAGTATCCTAATATTAGTAATTTAACCATTATGGTTAAATTAAATTTATATTTATGATAAAAAATATACCAGCTAAATTATAATAAGAATATATATTTTAAAAAATAAAAATATGAAATTTTTTTGAAATTAATGTTAAAACGACAACATGTAAAGCTAAAAAACACTACTTTAACTGGGACCATGCTTACAATGTTTTTCCTATATATAGGTGAATACTTAAATTATAAAAGATAATTTTAAAAAATTAATAATCTATATATGATAATTATTAACACTTAAAAATAACTTGACATAAGGTAGTATTTTTAATAATTTTAAATCATTTAATAAAATGTTATTTATTGAAAAATATCATTAATCTCAATTTTGACATTAACTTTTAATTTTTCTTTTATTAAATATATAAATAATTTTATAATCTTAATTTATTATGTTCACATATTTTTAACATGATATGTAAATAAAAATAATAATAATTATTGAAACTAATTCAACAAATTTACCTCACCTATATTATTTATAGTATCATTTATTTTATTTTATTATAAAATAATAATAACAACCATTATGTTTATTAATAAGTTTGTGTAAATAAATAAAATATAAATAATATTTAATAGTAATTATGATAAAATAACTCATTTAATTTTCAAAATGATTTGTATGACTGAAAATTTGTTGTTTTTTTATATCTTAATGTTTTATAAATTCTAATGGGGAATAAATTTCAATTTTATATAACTTTGATTACATAAATTATGAAAAAGGGTATTTTAAATAAATAGTATCCAAATAACACATGAAATTTAAAAAATTAAGGAACATTAAATATTTCCATAAAAGGGATTTTTTACATGTTTCTAGGTCATTTTCCCTTATGATTAATGTTTAGTCCCTAATTAATATAATTCTTAACTTAATTAATGTTATTTAATTTAATAAATTTCATTAAAATGTTTATCATAAATTAGGTTTTCCTTATTGAACTAAAAATATCATACTAATTAAAACAATGCAAGTCCATTTTTCAAAATTAAAATTGCATATGTTGGAATATTTTGTTTAATGATAATCCTACAGGTGTGGTGAGAAAGAAGGATTTTAATGTGAAAATGTTCAAAATTCCAATATGTTTTTATAATCAATTTCAATATAAAAATAATTCCATTGACATAGATTAGTTCAATATATATATATAATTGATATATTCTTTCTTTTAAACCCAAATAAAAATATAAATTATATTTATTGATTTTTAATACGAGAAGTAATTTTTAACAAAAATTCTTTATTTTTAATTATTAATAAAAAATTATGCTTCTCATAAATTCCCCAAAAAAATAATCCTAAAAAAATTTCGTCATTATTAGTTTTGAATTTAATCTTATTATATATTATTAATTATCTAAAATTTTCTAAAAGTAAATTTTAGTATAAAAGGACATGAAAAGTTGTTCATTTTTTAAAAAAGTTTTTTTTGAACATATAATGTATTTACCCAAAATTATATTTTTCATAATAATTTTTTTAATTATATAAAACCATTATAAAAAATATTTTAAAATTAGTTGTCACTATTCATTTTCCCGTGTTTTATGGTTTGGTTATAAATATTCCATTTAACTAACTATCACAATAAAATAATGTTTCATAGAAACTCGATATTTTTTATAAAAAACACCAACTAAGTGTCGCATGAATGGAATGTTTGATTTAGTGTAATTCATAAAATCATTGAAAAATATTTTATTTTAAAAAAAGGTTCATAAAAACTTGGGGCATTAAATTCTACCCACCTTAAAATGAATTTCACTCTCGAAATTTCTTTGGGTTATCAATGGATTAATACATGAATGGTCAGTTCATAAAAACCTAAATCATAAAAATTAATACTAAAACAGAACATAAAAAATGGGATGTTGGAAACATAATTGTTTCCCAAAGTAACATATCACTGGGTTTCCCTATCGGGGAACTTGGTGGGAAAGTCAGAACATAGATATAAAAGATAAATCTATCCATCATGATCTAATGGACAGTGATATAGAACATGGTTAGGAGAAAGGTAATAATAAAAAATCTATAAACCAATGATGACCCATGGGGCCATTTGATTCAAGGAAAATGAAATTACGCGGATAATATTTTTGGTTTCAAGGTCTTTTTTTCCAAATTGGATGAACTTTCACAAGAAGATAAAGATACATGAATTCACTCAATTTCATGTGTATAATCTAACCCTTTTTTGTTCCTTGATTAGTTCCCAATTAATATCTTACTTTAAGGAATAAAGGGTAAAATTTCATTCCTGATGAACTAACAGGTTTTGAGAATGATATTTCATTCCATCTAACAATATCACAACAAAATTGTTATCAAATGTTATTCAATATGCTAAAATCCTTATATGATGAGACAATACATTAATCTCAAAAAATTATTTAAATTTTTAACAAAAAATATTCCATAAATGGATAACCTTATAACCCTTCTAATATATATTTCACACTTTATTCATCATATATACTCTTATCTTAAACCAAAGACAATTTTATTGGTCTCAAGAGTTCATCCTAGCACCAATAGAATGTGAAATGTTATTTTTATTCCTACATCCATATAGTGGGTTATAATCACATGAAAATAAAATAATAATATTTTTATAGGGATTATTATGATAAAATCAAACATTAAATTCCAAAAATATAATTGATGGACCCATGTGCTAATATTTTCATGATTCACATTATAATTTTTTATTTCATAGGATTTATGTTTACCTATCAACTAAACATATTTTTTTAGTTTATAGTCATCATTATCCTTCTATTTGAAGATCATTATTTCAAAATTATCATACACTTTACATTTAACATAATGAATTGTGGGAGGTGTATTCTTTAGATCATTATTTTTTTCCAATTACCTTGGCATTCAGCCACCCATTGATATTTATTCCAACACTTAAAAAATTTACCAATTCCCCTATGAAAATTTAATCCATGTTTCCTTCCTCACATTGAGAATAAAATAAACCTAATATTTTTTCCTCCATGGCCTTTAGGGTTTCCTTTTAATTATATACGTATTTTATTATCATAACCACGATATTTTTAGGAATCATCAAACTCTATTTTTGTAAGATGAAAATGAGGAAGAAACTTACTGAATAATAGGTTATTGAACTATTACCAATCTATAAACTCAATTTTATACTATTTCCTTGTATTCTAGATGAAGTTATACCACTTTTCACTTCATATTCATAGTGATAAGTAAGAAACACAATTTTTTTAAATTTTGGACAATAGAGAATGAAAAATTATATTTCATTAGCACAGATCCATCTACCAACAAATAGTGGATTGGTTTTTCTAATAATAGAAGGTGTATGTTTCCTTAAAAAAAATAACGAAAATGTTTTCCCAAATTTATTCATTTGAAAATTCAAAAAGTCTCAGGTATTTATAAATTTATATAACAATGATTTTTTCTAGTCCATTTTCTAAAACATTATGTTGTTAAAGGGGTCATCATTGCATCGTCCAGTGCATTTCTCATTAACACAGTTCCTTTTGGTTCTATCGATTTACAAAAACTATAATGCGTAGTGTGAGGAACACTTATCATGTGGAAAACTGCATAATAATGAAAATAAATTACATATAAGAAGTATAAATAATGAAATCTTCGTTCATAATTAACACCTTAGGGTTATCCTATTTTATTCATAGCTAACTTCTATTTAAATCCATCCTAATGGTTCATAAATATTTTTAATTTCAAAATTATATCCCCCTAAGAGCAAAACCCTATGTACATCTAGGCATGTTATCATGTAGCAGGTTATGCTGAGACAAGACCAACACACCTTATTAGAGTTTTTACACCAAGGTACATTTGTTCCACAACCATATCCACTTACAGTATCTATACATAGATGTATTACTAGAAAACCACATACTCCATTCATTTTTAGAATTCCATGATATTTTCATAAATTTTTAGTCATCCTTATACTTATTAATAGAGACATCACTAGACATTTCTTTATAAATATACCTATGCATCTAACTAATGTTTCTTTATCCTAGTTTCCAAAGGATTATAAAACCTTAACTCTGATACAAATTATAGCAAACCACAATTTTTATAAGTATAAATTACATCAATTTTACCAAATACTTAAAATATTACAAATATGGATTACCAAAGAACAAATTAGGTTTTTTTACTTTTTAAACATGGAAAAAAAATATTCTCACTCAGTGAATGATCATCATTGTTTCAAAAAAAGATACCCCCTTATTAATTCTACTAAAAACCATTCTTCAAATCATGGTGAAAGGAAATATAAAAAATAGGTGAGATCAAATGTTATGTAACGACTAATAATGGAAATGTATAAACATATCATGAACATTACTATATTATAATGTGATCCTAAAAATTATTAGATCAATACTTGAATATTAAATATCACAAACATGAATTATGGAATAAATAATTGAAGTTCATATGAAATGAATAATAAGGAAATTATGATAATGATCCATAAAAAATACTATAGGAATAAGACATGGAATTGTGGAATACACATCAAAGTATAATATCTTTAATAGGTATAAGTTGAAACAGGTTCACACATTAAGTTATGTACATGAAATAAGGTCCTCGTATAGACTTATAGATAAGAAACTGGGTCCATGTATAATGTTTTGAACATAAAATCTCAATTAAGCATAAATGTTTGAACATTTAATCAGGTTTAATCAAAAACAAATTGACATGAAACTAGGTCAATGCATAACATTAAGAACATGGGATCATTTTCATGAATAACATTATGAACAAATAAAGGAGATTTGTTTAATAAACATCAATTCATAACCCAAGAAATGAAATGTGTATCATTGAAATTTGATTGCATAATAATCTATGGAAAAGATATTGGTTTCATAATATTTTAATAAAATAACAACCCTTAAAAATTATAGTGTTTTAAAAGAATAAAAACCACTGAAAATAAATTGGTATCACAAGAATCATTTAATCAAATCTGAATCCTTTCACGAAATAAGATGAATGAAACATTTATATCATTTAAAATAAGGAATTGAATAACATAACATGATGTAATATTATATGGGAAATAACATGTAAAGTTATTTCAAAAAAATTATTGATGAAAATATATTTTCTTCATTGAAAATTTTTTTTCAAACATTGTGTTTTTTAAAACCATTGTCTTTAAAAATTCATTTAAAACCTAGAAATAAGTATTGAAGTAATTTTCTAAAAAAAATCCCTTGAAAAATAAAATAATATTTAAAAAAAATTGAAACTTTTTCCCTTGGGAAAATGTAAAATAATCTTCCAAAAATATTGAAAATCATTTAATAGAAAACTGTTTTATAACATATAAAGAAATCATGAAAACCATTGAAAACCATTTTCCATGAAAACATGTAGAGAAATCCTGAAAACATTTTTAAAACCATTGTACATAATAATAGTTAGAATAATTATTAATAATTCATTAGAAAAATTTGATTTTTTAATTAATAATAAATTAAAAGAATATAAAGAATACTTGAAATCCTTTTTAGATAACATTGATTGGAAAGAACATAGATTTTTAACTGAAAGGATAAATAATGTAGTATATTCATAAAACCGTTTTCATAATTATATTATATAAAAAGTATAAAATGGTTCCAATACATGGGTATAAATTTCATATCTATAGCATAAGAAATTCTATTAGTTTTCTTGAGAGATGTATCATTAGATTTCATCAATAGAATAAAAATCCTAAACAATATCGATAAATGATGTGAAAGTATCAATAAACTATTACCACTTTGGTAACATTGAATCATATTGTATTAGAATAAATAAAACTAAATTTAGTATAAATTCAATAAAATGATGTTAATTTATGATATTACATGTCAGTGTCCCCATATATGTGTAAAATAAAAATGTACGTGTAGAACATAGCATGTGTCTTAAAGAAGGAAAATTGAGAGAAATATTACTTTACAAATTTGGTAACTTTTGAATCATGAACCCCATGAAAGAGGGATCATAAAATAGATAGTAAAATTTATATAAAGTTAACTATAAAATCTATATAATAGATTCATAGTTAGTATATTAACTACACAAATGTAGTGATTGGTGAATTATGTATGTATCTCACGAAACTAAAACGCGAGATGAAATACCTTAACATATGCCTTCAATCTAGTCATACTAAAAAGAATATCATGTAATATTAAAAATATTTCATTATAAAAATATTTCAGAACCATTTTACTATATGTATTTCAATTTATGGTTTTATTATGAACTTTTATTACCCCGCTTATTAACAATTCTAAGTTATGATTTTGCTTTGGGTAATATTTCCTTTATTTTTCACATATGACTAAATTTGTTATATTTTTGGACCTCATAATTATATCTGGATCTCAAGAATGTAAAAAATTGTATATATATATATATATATATATATATTTAGTATGTATCTAGTTATAACAATCTATAGAATATAGAACTATGAAATTGAATAAACTGTTCATAGAGACGGTAGGCTGCACACAGGAACGAATGTTGTTTAAGTTTTTCTATATAATATTGAAAGAAAGTTATTAAATAGTGTATATTTATACATAATTTAACTAAATATTAATTAATATTTCCAATATATTGGATTATTTACCTAATCGCATCCTTGATACATTTCATGTACTGTGTGAATGAATCACATTGGTTTAAGGGAGTGGTAGTTCACACCTCCTCAAACAAAATTATCATATTTAAACAAAATATAAAGTATGAATTCAGGATTTATAAAATAATTAAATAATTCTTAATAAATAATATATATAATATATAAATAATTTTTCTATAATAATTCACAATCAAGAATTTTGTTAAATGAAAAATGAACAATCATCGTTTAGTGAGGTGGTAATTCACCGTACACATAATCAACATGTTCGTTACCCATTAGATGGATACTTGATTATGATTAGGTTTAAAAAAAATCATAGAAAAATATTATTAAATTTAGTAAAATGATGTAACTATGTGTTCGTGGAATAAGATGAATTGAAGTGTTAGTGAACGAAAATAAAAGAAAGGATTTTGAGGTAGACTATTAACTCTTCTTTGGGTAACTCCTTTTTGTTAATACTCAAATAATTTTTTGGATTGAATTATTCCAAAGTGTAGGATTATAGTATGAGGTAAGTGTTTTTTAATATCTTTTTGGGAGAATAATTTTAGTGTCAATGTTGATTGAGAGGTGTGAGGAAGTGGAAGGTGAAGTGGCCTTTTTATAGTAGAGAAGGAGGGCCACTCTTGTAAATACCAAAAGTTATACAATAATGTGAGGTATACGTTACATAATTTGACAAAAATATAGAAACATATTTGATTAATGGTGAATAATGGTTGAAAAAAATTTACACTACACAAAAATAATTGCATTTTTATAATTTGATTCCTTAACTTCTATGTTTTCCAAAATCATATCATTGTTTTTATTAAAGCATCCAGTATTCTAACATAAGTAATTTAACCATAATGAAAAAATTAAATTGATATTTTTTAAATAAAATATAATATATTAATTAAAACTATTATATATAATTTAAAAAATTAAATTTCATTGTGTGTTAGTAATTAATTTTAATACAAGCACATGTAATGTGCAAAAACACTACTTTAACTGAGAATATTCAAACAATGATATTACAATATATGGGTCAATATGATAATTATAAAAGATAAAATGATACATTAATATACAATATATGATATTTGTTAACACTTATATATAACTTGGCATAATTTATGTTTTTTATTAATTTGAATTCATTCAATAAAATATCATTTATTGATAAATAATTTTAATTTCAATTTTATCATTGTTGATTTAATTTTAATACAATAAATATAAAATCAATATTGGAATCCAAATATATCAGATTAACAGATTTAACATGATATTTTATTCTTCCAATATAATTAATTTTAATGATTCATACAGTTTACTTCACTTATAATATTTATAGTCTCATTTATTTTATTTTATTATTAACTAAATTGACTCAATGTTTTTGTTTCCAAATAATTTTTACGTAAATAAGTAATCATTAAAATAATATTCATAAGTTATTATGATAACAATAACTAATTTAATTTCCATAAGGATGTTTATAAGAGAAAATATATAGTTTTTCCCATATCTCATTGTTTTATAAATGTTAAAGGCGAATAAAGTTCTTTTTTCCTTTTCCTTACATTGCTTATAAATTATGTATATTTTATTAAAAAAATACAAATAACTAATAAAATTTTAAAAATTAATGGATATAGTCTATTTTTTTGATAATGTATTTTGGAAAAGTTTATAGGTCATTATACACCTTGCATTTATGGTTTAGTCTCTAACTAGGCTTATTATTACCTTATTCATTTTGATTAATATTAATAACATTCACTAATCATTTTGTTAAAAAATGTTTATCTTATTATACTAAAAATATAATTCTTATTACACCAATTTATTTATATTTTTAAAAATTAAAATCATATAATTGGGAAAATTAAGTTTAACTCTAATCCCCTAACATGGAGAGAAAGCATGTTTTTAATATAAAAACATTCAAAAGTTTAATAAGTTTTTATAACAAATTTGTATAAAAAATTGGTTCAAATGACCAAAATTTTTTTATTATATGTATAATTGATATACTGTGACTTAAAAAACAAAAAAAATTATAAATTAATATTAATAATTTTAAAATGGAATTGCATTTTTAACTAAAATACAACACATTTCACTATTCATCCAAAAAATGATGTTTCTCATAAAAATACAAAAAAATCATCCTAAGATAATATTGAAATTTTGAAATAAAAAATTAATTTTATTTTATCAACTTCAATTTATTATAGGGTCTAACATTATTTTTATTTTTTTCATGGAAGGACATGAAAAAGTAGTGCATTTGAGAAAATAATATTTTCAAGCACATAAAGTCTTTACCAAAAGTATATTTTTCATAATGAATGTGCTTCGAATATATAAAACTATTATAAAAAATATTTTAAAAGTAGTTATTACTATTCATATTTATATGTTTAACAACTAAGTTTTAAATATCTCATTTGAATAATTATAACATTAAAATGATGTTTTCTAGAAACTTCATGTTGTGTGTAACATATGAAAAGTATTTATTATGTGTAGAACAAGAATTGTTGTTGCTGTGTGAAAGGTATTTTTTAATTTTCATTTAACGTGATAAATCAATGAAAAATAATTAATTTAGAAAAAGTTTCATAAAAAATTATGGTGCTACATTGACCCCCTATTTTCTCTTTCAATTGACTCAAAGACTCCCTCAAGTATTAAAAAGATATTCCACCTTCTTAGGGAACAACCAACATTGGGTTTGTCTTGAATTATTCAATAATTCTTTGGAAATTGTTTCCTCTCTTATTTTTTGATTACCTCATTTCTTTTATTTTTCCTTTTATGTCCACCATTAAAAAATGGTAGATTATTGGGATTCTTGGTCAATTATAATGGCATTTTTTGGGGTTCTTATTTCTCTTTTAGGATTCATCTTAAATTTTTAGGTTCATTTCCACTATTTTTAGTGGTTTATCTTGGTAAGGGTATGTGGTTTCATAAGATCCCTTTTCCCACAATGATAAATTCTTTAATGTTTCAAAATAAAGTTTTTTATTCTTATAATGTGTCCTTTATGATAATTTAGATCAGTAATATATGATATAAATTATTATATTTTTTTCTCGTGATATTAATTATTAAATGGTCTTTAAAGGAATGCACATTCTATGATTTGTGGGTTATTGGTGTTTTTATACTAAAATTACACTATGAGATAGTTTATGTGATAAAATTTTATTTTCCTAAAATTGAAACAGAAATATAATCTAGGGTAATTTAGTGATAGGGAAAGGAGATGAACATGTAGATACAAAACACCATATATTTCTTTTTATTGATGATTCCATTCAATCAAAAATAGTTGATATATATCTGTAGTAAATTGTTGGGCTTCCCCTTCCAACAATTCCATATCATTACTCCATATAATGGATATGATTAGTTGATTATTATTATTTCAATCACTTAGATATGTGAGGATCCATGAATTACCTCAGGGATTACCCATGGTGCATGCTTAAAATTAAATAATTATTTGGATTTTATTATATATTTTACTTTATTTAATTTATTATTTATTAGTGTATTTTATATAATATTAAAATAAAATTTTTAGTTAGTTTATTTCCAAAAAAAGTTTTCTAATATTTTATCATCTATTTATTAAGAAACCCTTTGTGTGGTCCTACTAGTATAGTCATGATAACCCAATTTATACCCAGTTGGTGTATGTAAAACGTTTTTTTGTAGATATAGGTAATGAAAATGCACTAATTAGTGGAAATTGGTATTTATTTTAGCAGATCTTGTGTCGATAGAATTAACTTAGTGGTAATGATACATTGTGTCACATTGAGATGGGTAATATTTTTGAATTAATTTTAGTTCAATTTTTTTGTATTATATTCTTATATCTCTTGTTGCAGTCCAATTGATATTGTCTTGATCGGATGTATATTTTTAAAAATCAAATTGATTATTAAAGGTTCATTATTTATATTTAAATTTATTATTTTTAATAATTTATGTGATGTTATACTTATGTTTATTATAGTTTTATATTGTTTCAGTTCTATATATATGAGAGCATCACTTTACAACATATAGAGAAGCCTTGTCAAATCCTTTGTTTGGATCAATATAAAGGTTTATTTTGGGAAAAATCATTCCCAAAATTATATTCTTGATGCCATGGTAATATTTTTAATCCTCTAGGTATTATTATTGATCTTATATTAATGGTATAAAATGGAATGGGTTCCTGGTTGAGTGGTGACCTATAATGGTACATTACAAAAGGGGATATAAGTCCAATTAATTATTTATGATATTAATAAAGTCCAAGTAGATTGTAGTAGGGTCACAAGTGCTTGATGTGTAGCTAAAAAGTTATTTTTTCCAATAATCATTACAATGAGTCTTATATCACTATGGGATGTTAGTAAATGACTATTTTAAGATGTTTGGATAAATGATTGAAGAATATTTAGTGGTTTTTAGTCAAAAATTAAATGACAATGAATATTTTCTTAGAAACATGGATAATGAACATAGATATAATACAGTGAGGTTAAATTATACATCCAATGTGGAGGGTTTAAAATGTTGCTCAAATTTTTGGGACATGGTTCATGAATACATGATTACAAATAATTATGAGTATAGGTTTTGGATTTTATTTGATTTTGAATAAGTAAATGATCTCTTTTGATTCCTAAATTTTACATGATATATTATGAATGAATTGAGATTATTTATTGATGTTATTGATTTAATTTTCTTTTAAATTGTTTTATAAAATTCCATTTCAATAATAAGGCATTCTATAAATCAACTTGATGACATTATTGATAAATTTCAAAGTGGTAATACATTGAAATATTGAATCATGATTGAAAAAGTAGATGGAATTGTTTGAGAAATTGATCAAGGGGAGGGATCTAGGATTACTTATTTTATATAAGATGATTCATAATCAGCTAGAGTCATGGATCGGGATGAATATTTTCTTTACCCTATTACTCAACCCATTATAGGGACAAAAAATACACAAAATTAATAGAATTATTTGGCTAAGTATAAAAAGAACTTTTAATTTTGTTAGAACCCTGATTGTACCAATGTGAATTTTACATGATTAATTTTTATAGAGAAAACCATAAATATTTGGAGTCAGAATAACTTGATAAACTATATAATATCATATATTGCAAGGATATAATGTTATCTTTTACTTATAAATTCAACATTGATACTTTTTATATATAAAATTATATATAATTCAACTATCATTATATATGTGAATAAATTTTTAGAAAATATAGAAATTATTTTCATTTATCTAATACAATATTATATTAAAATATTAAAATGAGGAGTTAAAAGGCATCCAATATGATATGGTGTTTTCATATGATATTTGATCCCAAATTTTATTTATTTAGAATAAATAATATTTTGTGGTTGGGGATCATGTCTGGATGGTATATATTGATAAGGAATTCATGTCCATAATGATTGGGGTTTATTATATGCATACTTTAGATAAGAAAAATTAATTTGAGAAAATGTGGAAGAGAAATATCGAAATAAAGGAAGTTGGTGGTAGCTCTAATCCTCTATATCAATCCACTTACATAGTGGACAAGGGTAGTTGGATTCAATCTTATTATCAGTGTGCTCTGATGAGATACTAAAGGATTAATGACTAACAGCCCCATGTTCTTTCACTCTTATTATATCTTATGATATTTTCATATATTTGGTAATTCCATCTTCAAACCTTGATGTTGTTGTGTGTTTTCATCTTCTCGGGGATCATTACTATAGTCTAGTACTTCTATGGTGATAGTATCTTGGCCTCCATAATTGGGAGGAAGTTGATGTTCCTTTAATAACTATATTTAGCTATGGAAAAATTACTAGGACACTTGTAGACCTCATACTCATCATGAGGTGAGATAGGTATATTTTGTGTAGGAAGTACCCATGGTGAATGAGGTTAGATTGGAAATTGTGAGAGGAACCAAATATACCAATCCTAGTGTAGATATTATTTTATCTGATATAGGTGGATCTCAAAAATTTAGTTATACATATAATGTGGATCAATTGAATCATTTATCTATCATTGTTCATTTTTGGATGAAAATATTTATTCCCCTTAGGAAAAATAAATATTAACGATTCTGATTAATTTCTTATACTATAATTATATCAGATGTGGAACTATCACATTATTTATTAGTCATAGAAACAATTATATTTTATGGTGTCATTAGGATGTATTAGAAAACATTTTTCTATACCATATTTATATAAAACATTACTTGGTGGCCTTATCGACGCACAATGGGAAATATCATTTAATTAAAGGATTGAAATAACTATATTCATGTAATGTAGTAACTATTACTCATGATGTGGTTTGATTTATATTATAGGTATCATACCTTTTAGTATAGGACTTTTAATGGAATATTGTGAAATAGATTAAATCGAATGTAATAATATTTTTGGAGGTATTTTAGGATTTCTTCTCAATAATACCTCTAGAGATATGGGTTGATTTATTAATCAATGTGTTGATAGAGACACAACCAATCATGATAAATCATATCAAATAGAATCTATAAATTATAAAACATTTAATATTAATATAGATGATATTTATGCTAAAGGATTAATCCACCATATTTTTTCTCCTTGTTCATCAAATTTAATAATTTTTTTGAAAAAAATTTGGTATCTAAAATTGTGAATTAACTATAAAAATATTAATCATGTGGAGATTTCAAATAAGTAGCTTTTTCCTCGTATTTATGATTTTTTTGATTAGTTAAAGGTATAAATGATGGTTTTTAGGATATATATTGAATAGGTTTTTAAGAAGATCATGTTCATAGAAGAAAATACTTCTATTAATAGATTTTAAATCATATGTAGTTATTTTAAGTATATTTTACAGCCCATTAGTTTGTCTAATCCTCCAACATTATTTATATAAATTATCCATATGATATTAAATAATTTATATTACATTTTTGGTGATATTTTGGTTTTATATATTTGTCTACTCAATTTTTATTATAGAACATGACAATAATATTAATTTTCTTAATCATTGAGTGATCATCGCATTTATAATAAATTATCTGATTTATAATTCCAAAAACTAGAAGTTAAATTATCCTGAAATATTTTCTATGATTTTGGAATTTTATTTGACCTAGAGAAGTTGAGTATTTAATCATGGTGAGACAAAATAAATTATTTGTGATTTTGATTTTATAGGGTTTAATAGGGTCTGATTACTGATTCCAGAATTATTTATTTAGGTTGACACCACATATGACTACTCTGACCGAGAAGGGGGATAAATTTCTATAGAGCTCTGAGTTCCATAAAAAATTCAATTAATTATATATGTTTTTTAACTTTTCTCAAATTATTATTTTACTTATGTCCAATCATGGGAATATCATATATTTCAATGAATTAGTTATTAACATGTGTTGTGTTCCTATGAAAGGAGGTTATATGATGGTGTATTTTTTTTCGAACTCTAACTATATGAGAGAAATTATCTAACCATGAACACTAACCCACAACACTCATGTATTTCCTTCTATGTTTCCAACACTAATTTTTTGGAAAAATATTAATAGACTATTCTATTCATATATGTTTTATTAATATGTTATATAAAAAATAAATAATCATTATATAAAGGGATTAGTGGATTACCCTTACGAATTACAAATTAACATCTCATACATTCCTAGTAAAGGTAATGTATTTTTTGAAGATCATAGTAAAAAATCCCTACATGGATTTAGAGGAGTCTAGTGATGAGTGGAAAATCATGAGACTCTTTCCTCAAATTCACATAAACGAAATGATGGGGAAATAAGAGGTGATTTTTTGTAGTATTTTTTTGACACACACTCTCGAAGAAATCACTTTCAAATTGAATCTAGGAGATAAGAAATATTAACAGTTTAAGTAGATTTCTAATGGGTTTGAAACCATGGACATGTGGTGTTAGTCCTATGAAGATGTTATTTTATTTAGAATATTCTATTTATATCCCTTTTCACAATTAAATTTTTTAATTCTTGAACTTCATTATTCTCAATAGGTATCCATCACTGTTCCAAGAACATTTATACGATATGATGTACCAATAATGGTGTTTTATTTTTGAATTTTATTTTGGGAATTATGTGTCCTAGAGTTCCACCTATCAATATGTCATATCAAATCATCATAAGAACAATGTTTTTAACTAGCATCTTCATACGCCTAGTTAAAGGTGGTGTGAGATATCCATGTACTTTATAATATGATTTATTCATAAACCATGAGGGAATAATTCAATCTAGTTCATGATACATCGGTTAACTAATTACCCTCATTTCATTTTTATTAATCATTAAAGAATGGAATAATGTCTTTAAATTGTGAAAATATAGGAGATCATGATGTTTTATATCAGTCTATAAACTATTATCTTTTATAAAGACCCCCAATTTTCATCAAGATTTTAAAAATCTATATAGGAGGTGATGGGATCCCATGTAATACTAAGCAAGAAATCATATCTTTATATTGATTTAAAAAATAATGTAGGTGATCCAAACCATCAAGGATATCCCCAATGATGATTTAATATATTTAAGGGGATCATGTGATATCCATTTGGAATAGGTTTATATCCACTATGTTAACATTTAATTATTTATTAATACATCTTCTTTCTAAGCACTATGTGGGTAACTATTTCTGTTTCTCGTCTTAGTGTTTATTCATGGTGAAAAAATCTCTATTTGGTCAGAGAGTTTCCATGGAGATGAAAAACATTATCTTGATTATCTGGTAGTCAGTAGTGATGACTCAGAGTAACCATAACTCTTGTTAGGATCATTGACATCAATATTGTTTACAGAATGGAGATCTTATGTTCCAGAATATATCACCTAGGTTAGGTCACCAATGTATTGGGTGGTAGCTGATGCTTGATCCAATGTATCTAGGACCTTGAAGATCCTAAGGAGGTCAATGGTAGAGGAGAAATTATTCACAATTACCATTATAACTAATTTATCCCATGTCATGTTCAAATTTTAAAATTTAATTAAGTATAACCAATACATATTCCATGATCTTAATTGTGTAGAGATTGAGATTAAGATAGATGACTCCCTTAAGAGAAAATAGTTTAGATTTTCGAATACAAGATGAATGAAATTTATGGGGGAATATATCTCTTGGGTTAAATTTATTTTGTAACATAGGAATGACTTTTATGTGACATAGTCTTGAGGGAATTTCATGAGTGAGGGAGAGATTAATTTCCTAAGGTAGTGGTGGCTACTCAACAATGTTGACCAAATGACTTTGAGGTAAATATTTCAAGATATAATGTTGTATGGTCGGGAAAATCATCACACCTATAATACCATATTATGGTTTGGATTTTATTTTATGTTAATTATTAATTATTTATTCATATTAGGGTGTTTATATTTGGAAAACATTAAAATATATGAAATATTCCTTATCACATGGTTGCAATAGAATTAAAAATAATTATAAAAAATATATAAAGTATATAATTTTTTATTAGAACATATTTTTAGATCTTGGGTATGTTTTTTCTAATAAATGTGATCAATCATTGAAACTATCTAGGAGAAACCAATTCTAGAAGTACTATTGGTGCATAATTTAAAAAACCATGTGGATAAACCATGATGTCTACCTATACATTTAGAATGTAATCATTTCTTATCTTACCTTTCTATACTTAAACCACTCCACCACTATTCTCACTCCAAATAGACTCCAAGCCTCCCTATTTAACCAAAAAACCCACGCCTTTCCTTCATCCTGATTTCCGGTGGTTTTTTCTTGGATTCTTCAAGACATCAGATATTGAGTGATTTCTATCCTCCATTGTGCCTTCTATATTTTCAATTTAATTTATCTCTACCATAAGACCATGGTGGATATGAGTTTTTCATGGAAACTTATAATGGTTTGTGTTATTGGTTTTTGTGGTATTCTATTCCCATTTAGGAAACCTCTTCATATATTTAGTTGATTTACATTATTTATCAGTTACTTAGAATCTTAAATGTTGATTGATATATGTGTTTTATTTGATTCATGATCCTTAAAATATTTCATGTAACCAAATAATGATTTAAATTAATTTAAAGAATTATTTTTTTTCTTTTAAATCTATTATATATGTTATAAATTTCTGGAAACTGGGTTCTCTTGTTATTTGTGATTAAAAAAATGTTAAAGGATGATGAATGGATAATTTGGGAGTATATTTGGGGTTTGACTAATAAAATGGATTTCTGAAATTGTTTATGTTATATAATTGTATTTCCCATGTTACATAAAATCTCATGGGATACTGAGTATATAAGTAAGAGGACTAATAAAAGAATGAGTAGCCATGATAAACACTAAGAAGAACTAGACTGATGATTTACAACTATCCAAAAACAATTATTATATATAGTAGGGGTCACATTTGGGGTATCCCCTTCAAGATAATCTTTGAAATTATTCTCCCTAGTAGAAGTTCATAATTTATTAAAACTGGTTTAATCACAGATATTTTGTAGAATCCTATATTTCCTCTACATTAGATAACTCAATGATTCCTCATGGTTATATTATCAAATTTATTGTATACATGAAATTAATTTTATATTTTAAACTATAAAAAAACTATTATCTTTCTTTTTCATTAAAAATATATTTGAATGCTATATTAATATTTTTTTCTTCAAAACAATAATGATAATTTTTTGTTCCAAAATTACCGCCTACAAAACCTGTGGTTGTAAGATACTTGTAATTAGTTTCTCACATATAGATACAGTCAATAAGTGTGTAAAAAACTTTTTTTGGCTGAAAAATATAATGGAAATGTGTTTCCTAGTAACTGTGGTAATTCATGTTAGTAGACCACTAGTATATAATGGTGATATGCTAGGAATTATCAATCATGTCACATGAATATGGGTAGTTATTGTGGAATTTTTTTTGTTCAGGTTTATGTATCATATTCTTGAATTAACTTTTCTGTTACCCATCCAATTTGTTTTGATCATTAAAATATGAATGGATCACCATAATTTTATGGAATGTTTGTAATTTATATTTTCATTTATGATATTCCCTCTATTTTTGGTTTCAATTACATTTTTAGTTGTTACTTATTTATTTTTTCCATTCAATATTTTTGAGGGAATGACTATCCATGTTCTACTTAAATCATTATTCTTCCTCAATTCAGATTATCTTAATGGATTGTTTTGGGAAAATTATTCCTAAAAGTAATTTTTTATTCCCTTTCACTAGTTTACAACCCTTGGGGATTATGAATTCCCCTCTATACATTCCATTGGTAGGCTCGAGTTCCTGGTAAATGGAATACCCAATTTGGTTGATGTTATTTACTAATTGGTTTGAAATTTACATTGTACATAAACATATTATATATAATTAAAAAAATTACGTGGATTCATATATATATATATATATATTTGGTTGATGATTTATGATTCAGTTTCATTTTTAAATATCTAGAAAATTGAAAAATAATGGATATTCCATGAATTGATATATTGTTCCATTTTTTTGTAATATGATGTGGCCTTATTCAAGTTGTTTATTTATAAATTGTATATAGTAGTATACTATATCACAAGACATAATATTTTTGTATCTAGACTCTAAATTTTAGATTCTTAATAGAATAAAAACATATTGATATCATTATGTATTTTTCAGTTCATAAGGTCATCACATGAAGAGAAATGAAATTATATTTATTTTTAAATCATAACCTTCCTAGTGATAATTCATGGAAGAATTTTTATAATAGATGTCATATATATTATAAAATGTGATGTATATTAATTTTTGTAATAGAATGGGAAGAATTAAGTAAACATTTTTCACTATGATTGGAAATTTGTCTAAAATGGTGGAGTTTGGTACCAATTTTACAAAACAAGTTATTAAGTAATGTTTTGGTTTTATATCACATAAATCAATTTCATGAAATTTGTTATTTCACATTATTTAAAGGATATATATTCATATATATTAAATACTGCAATTATAAATTTCAATTTGGATTCATAACACATTTCATTAGGTGTATAAATGTTATACATCAATGTGGGTGAAACATATTTATTCAGAAGGAGGATAGAGAAGAAAAAAAATTTATTATTATAAAAATTAATCAAAATAAGGATTGTATGGTTTGGATAAAATAAATAGTTATATATTTAACAATAATTTAAAATACTAATGTGTAATAATTTTCAAAAAATCTATCATTTAAATGATTGTATTAAGATAAATGTCATGACCCTCTCCCCGCAAGGAGTACCCCTCCTGGGCTGACAATTTGAGAAGGGAGATAGTGACCCCCAAGTCCCACCTCTAGTAGGCCTTAGGATGGTGACTAGCACCAAGGGTATAGTAAACACACAAATGGGGGGCATTGAACTCTAAGCCAACACATGCAAAAGAGAGAGATAAGAGAGCACCCACCAACTCTAAATCTAACTACAATATAACTGAAATCCCAAGTACACATAAGTAATTTCATTAAAAATACTACAAATGAAGGTAAAAACTATAAGTAACAGAGGAAAGTAAAAAAACAGTAGCAACCAGGATGCTCGAATAGCTCCTGCAACCCCAAGCTAGTAGTAACCAGCCTAATATCCAACCTGCTCCAAGTGACCTGAAAAAATAGTTTATATATACATAGGATAAGTTTAACAGTATACTCAGTAGGATCCACCCTGGAGCCTCTTGTGAAAATGTAATTATAACATGCTTGAGAACAGTGTACAAAAAATAAAACTAAATCTTCACTTAAACATGTATACTAAGTTCATATCCTCACCATGGTTACTCTAACCATGTATCGCATATAAGATTATATAATATAATAATGAATAAAAGGGTACCACACTACCACTTCCCCACTATTTTACCATTTTTCCAACATCGCACGCATTAAGCATCTCTCTCCAAGAATGCTTGCCTGCAGACACATGGGCATAGATTCACAACAAGCTCCTCATGCAAAAAATCTACAACGAACATATATGAAATGTAACCAGGTAGTTTCTAGGAGCCACCACAGCTCGAGTAACAAGTATCATACGTCAGGTATGAAACCTCATGAAATTATAGGCCATACCCCGAGTAAGGATCCCCAAGCCATCACATCATATACATATTTTCCCTATAGTAGTCCATATGAAACTATATTTGGAATATATGTGTGTGAATAACCACAAGCCATTAAACCACTTGACACACATAGATGGGGAAAACTAACCATTATTATTACTAGCCCAAGTAACTACCAAGAGAAGAGAGTGGGGCCAAATGGTGTCATCAGCCATCCATCCTCCAGCCAAAATATTAGGGAAAACACTACCCTGGGGCTTAGAATCCATGGGTTGTTAGTCGCCCTAACTGACAGGGTGGGGTAGTGTATAGAAACCAAACAATTAATTGATATAATACTGCTCATAATTATACTATATGCAAAACCTAGTCTCAGACTCAACTATAGCTAACATCTCTTGGACCCCCAACTACCACTACTATGACTAGGTATCTAATAAGCACCAAACCATTTAATAGCTACATTAGGTTACTTTATCCCTTTTTTTATCTTTTTCACATTGTGTTAAAAAAATTCTTTAAACCTTATTTAACTATTAACAATTCAACATTATATTTCATTATCATCACACACAATTTACACATTTCCTTCAAATTGCATCCTCAGCATTGTGTACCAACAAGCTCTAACCTCATGGGTTAGCATTAGTTATTCAATCATTTTTTAAAAGTATTATTACATTCTCATATTCTTAGGAATTCAAGATAAACATTTTGTGATACTAAACATAAGGGGGGTCAATATGGTGGGTAGTTGAACTACATGTCATGTCTTTTCCACCTATAGAAAGAGCATAGAACCATCCTCCCTTGAGAAGCTAAACACAGAAATCACATGGAATACCTCGTACGTCATCACCCCTTTTGGAAGGAGGGTAAGAAATACCAACTGTCTTGATCAGTGGGAAATGTAAAGAACATATACAACCAACAAGATTCATCAATCATCCAAACATTCACATCCATCCCATTTCATTATCTCTAATGTCCTCCCCAACACCCACATGCATAAACCAATTCATCTTGACACACTAGGCGTTAACTGCTACCACAACCAATGGTCCTCCTTGCCCCCACATATCACAACAGCCATCTAAGATCACATCAGAACACAAGTAGGAGGAAAAAAACACCATACCAACTGGGATCTTGGCCCTTAAACAAGGCATCCAACCTTAAAACACAATGAGCTCTCATAGCTCCAAGCATAAGGCTCTTGGAATTTACAAGAAACAGGGTAACTTAGAAACCTATAAGGAATTATCTTTTATCAAACAACCAGTTCTTTAATACATCATAAATTAACCGGGTCATTAATAGTAGGTTCCGACAATGGGAAACCTAAATAGAAAGCTATCATAGTTATCACAAATTGATTGAACATGCTTATTGCATCAATTGGATTAACATAAAAATACAAAAAACAACAACTAGAATCATTTACATGCCTCTTTATCTTTGAAAAATAATAAAAATTATTCCCAATTTACATTCATTACAAATTTCCATCATGAACGACATGATAAACAAAGAAATCATAGATATCACACTATCTAACAAATCAAGAGGCAATAACATATGATCGACACAAGTTGATTTATCCAATTCAAATATTTATTATATCAATTTCATTGTGGTCCAGTTGATAAATAATGCTAACACTACAAATGAATGTAAACAAATAGAGAAGAAATGAATTCCCTACCTTAAATAGTTCTTGATGTTGGTTATATGAGAATGATCTACAAAATGGATTATGATCACCTCCCCCGTGACAACTACATCCACTCGAGGATGTCGCGGCATGACCACACTAACTGATAGCCATGAAAAACTCTATTAGAATAATGGAGATCACATTACATAACATTTAATGGAGAAATTTGGGGGAAAGGATTGAATAAAATGCAATAATAGACGTAGATCATACCTACTATCGATTAGGGATCGATAATTTCTGCATACTCCAAAATAGGGGGTGAGAATGGAGTTGGAAGAAACTTCAAGGGGAAAAATTCAAGGATTGTGGTTCAATAAACCCACTCATATGGGAATAAGGAAATGTTAACGAATCTCGCACTTGGGAACAAGAAGGTAGGACAAGGGAGGAAGATATCTCGTCCCTTTAGAAGATTTACGATGCAGCAGTTTAAGATATGCTGGATTTTCCATTAAAATTAGATCACATTAAATGACAATGGATAACCAATTAATAGCATCCCATGCCTTAGGAAAATTAAAATAGGAGTTATGGAATTTGAATTGGCCTTAATCGGTTAAAACATGGCCTTGACTGCGTTTTTGTAAATGAAAAGACAAAAGGGGAAAAAGGTAGTTTGCTGGAAACACTGTACACCCATCAATGCTAGAAAAACTGTTCAAAAATAACTCAACAACACCAATGGCACTATTCACAAAATGATACACTGGTAACAATGGAACTATTCCCAAAATTAATCACTAACACAAATGGAATTGTTCACATAATGACTCACTGATACTGATGGCAATGTTCACAAAATGACTAACTGATGGAACTGTTCACATCTGTTTCATAGATGCCACTATTCACATCAGTCTCGTCGATGGAACTTTTCACATCAGTCTCACTGATGACACAATTTTCATTTGTCACACAAATGACATTTTTCAAATCGGTCTCACTGATGCCACTATTCACATCGGTCTCACTGATTCCACTGTTCACATTGGTCTCAACGATACCACTTTTTACATCAATCTCTCTGATGGAACGGTTCACATAGGTCTCACTGATTCAACTATTCACATCAGTCTTACCAATGACATAGTTCATGAAACTGGAAATTTGGGAAAGTGTTGGGGATAAGTCACCTTGACCACCCAGAACACCTCACACACAATATTTGATCAATTGAGTGGACTGAGTAGGTCTGAGTCATTATATCAGATACCTCTCAAATCATTCTCATCCAATAGAATACCAAACCAACCAAAAAATAGAAAAGGGTTCCAGACAACAACCCATTGAGTTAACAGTCAAAAGAGAGCATGCCACTAGAATCAACAAAAGAAAAAAATATCATAAACATGAAAGGTCTACAACTAGAAAGCAAACATTGTCACAAGATAAGATTTAAACGTCAAACAACTCATGTTACTGAGCATGTATCAATGACTCACACTACCATGTACACTCCTCTCTGCCACCATATCACCACTAGACACAAACCAAGGGGGTTGAATACCTGAGAAACTCCTTCTCTTTGTAGTCTTGGATCTCCACAGGCCGCTCCTCGAAGGT
Organism: Viscum album; assembly: GCA_963277665.1. NCBI lineage: Eukaryota > Viridiplantae > Streptophyta > Magnoliopsida > Santalales > Viscaceae > Viscum > Viscum album. Next base: position 279,798,098 of record OY728151.1, on the reverse strand, counting down.
CGCACCATCATCAACATCGATCTATCCCTAATAAATGACATGAGAGTCGTCATAAAGATAATGGTGGAGTTGTGACACATGAATAACATCATCTATCCAACTCATATGTAGGGGAAGTGTTACTCGATACGCCATGACTCCAACACGATCCAACACCTCGAAAGTCCCAACCAACTAGGGAGACAACTTTCTTCCACGACCGGATCATAGCTTCCCATGATAGGATGTCACATTCAAAAACATGTGATTCCCAAAATCAAACTCAAAAGTTCTCCTCCTTTGATTGCCATATGATTTATGATGTTCCAGTGATGTCTTCATCCTCTCATGAATCACAAGAACCGTCTCGGTCGTATTCTATAATAGTTTTGGTCTGAGAATAGCTAACTCTCTGACCATAGTCCAGCACAATGGAGAACAACATGATTGTCCATACAAGGCTTCAAACAGTTCCATACCGATGTTGGAGTGAAACATAATATTGAATGAAAACCCCACCAAGGGTAGGTGCCTCATACTCAAACCTCCAAAATCTAGGACACAAGAGTGAAACATTTATTCAAGAGTTTGGATTGTCTGATCTGTCTGATTGTCGATCTATACAAGAAAATCAATGCTCCGACATAGAGGATAACCAAAATCATGTTGGAGACCTCTCCACACCCTAGAGTTAAAACGTGAATATAAATCAGAAATTATTGTCCTCAAGAATATTTGGAGCCTCACCACCTCCTCCAGATACCTCCACGACAAAACTTCCATTAATCTCGACTCCTTGATTGATATAAAGTGGGATGATTATGTTAGATGATCCACTCCCACCCAAATAGAGTAATGTCCCCTTGATCTTGAGGTAAATTGGAAACAATGTCCATTGATATGTCTTTACATTTCCACTTCATAATGTCTATTGGCTAGAGAAAACCACTAGGGACACAATGCTCACCCTTCACCTTGTGGAAGACCAAACATCAAGAAAAAAACTCTGCCACTGTACACTTTATCCTAGTGACCCAAAACTAACTCTCTAAGACTCGATACATCTTTTTCACGCTAGTATGAACCACTAAAGGTGAACAATAGAAATTTTTTAGAACCATCTCACACATCTCCAAATAAACAAAAAGCATTCCTTGATACAACACTATATGTTTTTCATCCTCAGACCAACCCTCATGGGCCCCACCACAAACAACTCTGTCTCTCTAGACCGCCACCTCTAGATCCCCCAATTGGAACTCTTACACCTACTACACCAGTGATGACTACACTGTCATTTGAATTAGACATCCTCTTCCTCCAACTTCTCCTATACCAAGATGTAATGTTGAATTTTCTTCCATTACTCTCCAAGAATAACTAGATTCATGCACTACAACACTAAGAGACTTCCTACTCAATGCATCAGCAACAACATTCCCCTTTCCATGGTTATATGATATTTCGATGTCTAATTCTTGTAGGAACCCCATCAACTGATGTTGGTTCATGTTCAAGCCACGCAGGGAGAAAAAAATACCTAAGTATCTTATTATCAGTGAAAACCACAGTGTTATTTCCAATGATTTAATGTCTCAAAAACTTCAGAGGAGACACCACTTCCACCAATGGAATATCATGGGTGGAACAATTATGTTCATAGGGACAACACTACCGAGACCCATAAGAAACAAAATATCACTACTGTATCAAAACATAGCTTAACCCCTGATGTGAAGCATCTCAGAAAATATCAAACAGAAATCTCTCTTTAAGAATACAATAAAATGGGGTCACTTTCCATCTTCTACTTAAGATACTTTGTAGCTGCAAGACAATAATCAGTCCAAATGAACAACTCATTCTTCCCAGTCAACGTTGTTAGAGGAGTAGAATCCTGAGAGAAATAACCTATGAACCTCCTATAGTATCCTATGAGATCATAGAAACATCACACCTCAACCACTATCTTGGGGGCTTCCCAAGACATAACATCATCTATCACTGATGGATCCAGAGATACTCCCTATTGGGACACAACATGCCCCAAGAAACAGACTTCTCGATCCCAAAACACAAACATCAACAACTTCTCAAATAGCTATTGTTGAAAAAGAACTCTGAAAATGGCATGTAGATGCTCTTCATGCTCCACCTAATATGTAGAGTACACATGGATATCATCAATGAAATCCACCACAATATTATCTAGTAACTCATAGAAAATAGCATTCATCAATCCATTGAACATATCTAGAGAATTTATCCCACCGATCAGAATTACCAAGAACTCATAATACCCATGATGACAACAAAATGTGGTCTTCAGAATATCTGCATCCCTCACATGCATAGGATGATATCATGACTACAAGTATATCTTAGAGAACCGACTTTTAACTTCCAATTGATCGAATAAATAATGAATCTGTAGAATAGGATATTGATTCTTCCCAATCTGTTTGTTTAAGTGATGATAATCAATACACATCCACAAACTAATTCCATCCTTCTTAACTAAAAAAATCGGTGCAACCCACAGTGACATACCCGGTTGAACAAAACTTCACATTAAATTACCATCAAGATATATATGTCACCCTCATAAATTATGAGGGGCCATCCTATATGTATACATAGAGATAGAATACATTCCTAGCTATAGCTCGATCTTAAAATCAATCTCTCATCGAGGGCATAACGCTACCACATCCTCTCGAAAGTCATCAAGATACTCTTTTATGACCCTGGGAAATTCCAACTACTAAACCTCCAATGAACTCACCATCTACTCAAATATCAAGGATGATTAAAAAGAAACATGCCATTGATATATCTGATGGTCTCACTCGCCAACAAACACTAGTGCCTCTCCATCAACATCGAAGAGAACCACCTACCTCTTGAAGAAATTCATGATTTCCAGCACCAAATAAAACTAATCTATGATGAGGATGATATCATATGGTTTTATCTGTAATCATATGAAATATCCCCAAGAGTTGTGTTTCCCCAACACTAGATGATAGTCTCTACATAAATCAAACAAGTTAGCTTAACCTCCAACTAGCATAGTCAATCACTACTGGAAAAACGTCCTATACCCACCGTTCAAAACTGTGGGTATAGCCCCCAAAACCGTGGGTATAGCCTATACCCACGGTTTTGGGAACCATGGGATGGAACGGCATCGATATAGGTCCCTATCCTATACCCACAGTTTTCCAAAACTATGGGTATAGGTGTCCCGCCACTGTGTCACCGAAACATAGCCAATTTCCACGGTGTCAACGACTTTTACCCACGGTTTCAAAACTGTGGGTATAGGTCCTAAAATAATGCAGGCGCCGAGTTTCGATCTCACAACCTCTTCGCTGCAAACACCGCGTCTAACCACTACCCTAACATCACCTATATGTATATATATATATATAGTTAAATATAGTTATAAAAACTGTGGGTATAGAGGGAAGAATCGTGGGTATAGGGTTCCCGCCAAAAAAAAAATTCCTTCCCGTGGAAAAAAAATTCTCGCGCACACAAAAGTGACTTATACCCATGGTTTTTCATAACCGTGGGTATAGGTATTTTAGCCGAAACCTATCCCCACGGTTTTCCCCAAAACTGTGGGGATAGGTACCCCTATACCCACGGTTTTGGGAAACCGTGGGGATAGTTGACTTTTCAAGACTTATACCCACGGTTTTCCAAAACCGTGAGAATGGACCCCCCCTATACCCACAGTTTTGGCAAACAGTGGGTATAGATCTTGAAAAGTCACCTATACCCATGGTTTACCTAAATCGTGGGTATAGGGGGGTCTATCTCCATAGTTTTGGGGAAAACCGTGGGGATAGGTCCGTTTTCCAGTAGTGAATGCCAAGGTCACTCGAAGCCTCTCTACCTCATGTCACAAAGCATTGACAAGGGAAGGTAATTTGAAGGAGTGTGTCTCTCTAAAATCAAACAAGGATGCACCCAAGTATAAACCAAGAAATGGGTACCTCGAATGATTTCATGCTCACCTGATGCTGGAAATACTGTAGCATGAAGCTGGCCATGACCTCCTCTATGACCTCTCTAAACTAAATGATGACCCCCCCCCCCACTACCACACTATGATCTATGAGGAAGGGGAGAATCAAGAGGTTTCTTTTTCCTGCCCCATCATCCCTCTACTGATCCAAAGTTTGTGCCACATGTTGGCGCTGCTTCAGATGGAAATTCCTCAATGAAGGAACCTGGAGTGGAAAACCTAGTGCTTGATGACTACTCGGAATTATCAGGCCCTACCTCTACTAATGAACTTTACCACCACCTAAAAAATGTGCATGATCCCTTTTCATAGGTCTGAGAACCACCGCCCTTGGAGAAATGATATGTGAAGAGATGGGACCTACCACAAGTGGAATAGAAAGTCTTCTGACCTGAAAACCGTGAATCTCAGACCACATCTCTTCATCGTGAGGAATCATGAAAACAACCCTCTCATGAAAATTCTATTTTTTACAATGTCCTCTTGAAAAATTCTTCCCTATCAAACACCTCATGATTTTTCTTCATCATAAATGAGGTGACCTCATCTTGGATCTCTATACACAATAACTCCATGAAATTCCTCACTTTGGCTTCCTCATTTGGAAACATGTCTGAAGCATATCGTATAATGTAGTTGAAATAGATTCCAAACTCTCCCCCACTAGAGCTCCCCTATCAAAGGGTAAGATGCTCCTAGAAACTGGATTCCTTCGAGGTCGAGGAAAGAAACTCGACTCTAAACTTCTCATAGAGCTCCTAAAATTATATTGCTGACTCCTCGCGATCCCTATGGAACAAGAACCACCACTACCTCACTCCTTCACATAACATCATCACATCCAAAGACACTGGGTTCTCCTAATCATAGATCGAAATGAATCCTATCTAAACATCCTCCAACCAATCTTCTATGACTGCATATGAAAAGGATCCCATGTAATTCTAAAGACTGTAGCTCTAAAACACTTATAGTGTCCTACTTTAAGTGTTGTGATCGTCAACCTGTACCCTACAATGATCTTCTAGAATATCATGATGGACATATTCTGACCAAACCTAATGAGGAAATCGACATGGATCCCTACCCACAAAATAAAAAATAGTTAGAGCTCAAAAACCTATAATTTGAAAGACTCAACATTACTTAATTTTTTGTTTTCTTTTGTTCATTTATAGTTAACCTATCCCAAGGTATTCCCATTCAAACATAAGAACAAAGAAGAATGATGCATGATCCTTTCATAGGTCTCTACCCTACATCTTGTATCACCTAATTTAGTAGCCACTGAAAAAATAATGTTTTGTGCATCAGATCAAAGGGGGACCTAAATGCCTATGTCCCATATGGTCTCTTGTGTCTACATAACTTGATAAACTGAACTGACATTGTTTCACTACCAACCCATGCAACCTCACATGTTCATATCCCCAAACTCCATCCTATCCCTTGCCCAGCCCTCTTACACCACTCTGTCATGACCCCCTCCCCACATGGTTTACCCCACCTATGCCAACAATGTGATAAGGGAGAGAGTTACCCCCTGAGTCCCGCCTTCAGTAGGCCTCGAGTTGGTGACTAGTAATAAGGATATAGTAGACACACAAATGAGATACATTACCCTCTAAGAGAAAACATGTGAAATAGAGGGATAAGATATACACCATCAAACTCCAACTTAGACTAAAATATTAATGAAATACCATGTACACTTATGTAATGTCATTAAAAAATAAGACAACTAAAAGGAAAAACTACAATATCCAAATGAAAGTAAAAACTGTTGTAACCATGAAGCCCAAACAGCTCCCCCAACCCCAGTCCATTAATAACAAACCTAATCTCTAACTTCCTACATGTGACCAAAGAAACATTGTATATATACATAGGGTTAGTATAACAGTATACTTAGTAGGTTCCACCCTAGATCCTCTCATGCAAAACTAAAGAAAGAATGGTAAAGCATAGTTAACAATAAGTGAAACAAACTCGTCACTTAAATAGGTATACAAAGTTCCCAGCCTCCCCATGGCTCCTCTCACCATGTATCTCATATAAGAGTATATAATATAATAAATAATACAAAATGCACTCTGCTACCACTTCCCCACTAGTTTTTCACTTTTCCCCAATGTCGCACATCATAAGAAACTCTCTCCAAAAAGGATTTCCCATAGAAACTAGGGCGTAGCACCACAACATGCAACTCATGAAACAATGCCACCATGTCCGCCTATGAAAAGTAGCATGTTTGTTTCTATGAGCCACCACACCTCGCATAACTTGTATCATACATTGGGTATTAAACTTGAAAACATTATAGCCCATACACAGAGAAAGGATCCACAAACCATCACAACTTGTACATTTTACACATATAGAGTCCATAGAAAACTATATCTATAATATATGTGTATGAGTAAACACAATCCATTACAGTCCTCTACACACATATATGGGAAAATCTAACTATTGTGCCTACTAGAAAAAGTATCTACCATGGGAAGAGAGTGTGGACAAAGGGGGTAGTCAACCATCTATCCTGCCACCAGATTGTTGGGGAAAACACTCCCTAGGGCTCAGAATCATTGGGTTTTCCATCACCCTAACTGATAGGGAGGGGTAGTGTATGAAAACAAAAAAAGTACATGATATAATATATGTCACAACCCAATATAAGAAAATCATAGTCTTAGAATCAACTGCAACTATCATCTCTTGGACTCCCAGTTGCCACTACTATGACTGGGTATCATATAAGCAGACAACCATTTATAGATCTATGTTATATTACTTTATCCCTTTTTTATCAGTTTCATTTTATGTTAATTAATTCATTAAACATTGATTTAACAATAAAAATTCCACATTATACTTCATTATCATCACACCCAAATTCCCATGTTCCTTTAAATTGAAACCACTTCATTGCATCCCAACCTAATCCTACCCCATGGGTTAACATCATTTATTCAATCATTTATTAATATTATTATTACTTTCCCATATTCCTAGGGATTATAGATAAACATATTAAGCTAATACACACAAGGATGATCAATATAGTGGGTAGTTGAACTATCTGTCATGTCTATTCCACCTATATCAAGAGCATAGACCCATCCTCCATTGAGAAGCTAAACAATGAAAGCACCTGAAAAACCCCTTGGGTATTTTACCCTTTTCGAAGGAGGGTAATCAAGACCAGCTTACTTGAGTAGTGGGGAAATTAAATAAGATTAATAGCCAAAAAAATCATTGATCATCTAAACCTTCACATCCAACCTATTTCATCATCTCTGGTGTCCTCCACAACACCCACAAGCATAAAATGGTGGATCTTCCCACTCTAGGAATCAACTACTGCAACAACCAATGGTCCTCCCTAGCCCCACATATCCAAACAGCCATCTATGATCACATCACAACACAAGGAGCAGCAAATCAAACATCATACCAACTGTGCTCTTGGCCCTTAAACAAGGAATCCAACCTTCACACACAATGAGATCTCACAACTCCAAGCATATGGCTATTGGCCTTTAAAAGAAAGAGGGTAACTCAGAACCCTATGAGGAATTATCTTATATCAAACGATGAGTTATTTAATCCATCTTGAATTAAACTGTTCATTGATAGTATGTTCTAACTATGGGAAACTAAAATATAAAGCTACCGTAGTTATCAAAAATTGATTAACCATGCTTACTAAATCAATTTAAAAATCATCAAAATGCAACAACAACAGCCATAGTTATTTAATTACCACTTTATATTGGAAAAATGATTTCAATTGATCGAATTTTATGTTCTTTAACTATTTACTTCAAGAATGACATGATAAAAAATGAAGTAATATATATCAAACTATCTAACAATACAAGAGACAAAAAAAATATGATCGATACAAAATGATTTATCTGGTACAGATATTTATTTTTTCAATTCTATATTGGTTAAGTTGATAAATCATGAAAACTCTTCAAATTCATGTAAAAGAATAAAGAAGCAAAAAATCCCCTACCTCTAAAGGATCTTGACATTAATTATATGAGAACGATCCACAAAACAGATTATGATCGCCTCCCCTGTGACAACTGTATCAACCCGAGGATGCGGCTGCACGACCACAACAACTAAAATCCATGAAAAACACCATTAAAATCATAGATATCACATTTCATAACATGGAATATAGAAAATGGGGGGAAAATAATTGATGAATACATAAGAATGAATGTAGATAATACCTTATATCGATGATCGATCAACACTTGCAACTTTCACAAAAACAAGGGGTGCACAAGCAGTAGGACACAACATTAAGGGGAAACAATCCAAGGATTAATGTTCAATCACACCAGTCTTATTAAAATAAGTAATTTCTCATCATATTGTTCTAGGGAAGAAGAAGGTCAAACAAGGGAGGAAGATATATCGTCCCTTTAGAAGATTTATAGAGAAACAGTTTAAGATATAAAAGATTTTACATAAAAATATGATCACATTAAATCACATGGTTTGACTATTTGAATGCTTTTCGAGCCATAGGAAAATTAATATAGGGGTTATGGCCTTTGAATTGGCCTTAAATATTTAAAAAAATGTCTAGAATGCATTTTTTGTCAAAGAAAATGCTAATGTGGAGAACTATAGTAAGCTGGAAACATTGTACACATACAAATGATGGAAACATTCTTCACAAATGAGTCACCAACACTGATGGAACTATTAACAAAATGACTCACCGGCATAGATGAAACTCTTCAGAGAATGATTCACTGAAATAGATTGAACTGTTCACAGAATGACTCGCTGATACCGATGGCACTGTTCAAAAAATGAATCACTGATGGCATTGTTCACATATGTCTCACCAATGCCACTGTTCTCATTGGTCTCACTGATGGAACTATTCTCATTAGTCTCACCGATTCCACTTGTCATTGGTCTCACTAAGGAAACTATTCACATCGGTCTCATTGATGACACTTTTCACATCCTTATCATCATTGGCACTATTCACATTGGTCTCATCGATGCCACAATTCACATGGGTCTAACCAATATCACTGTTCACATCTGTCTCACTGATGGAAAAGTTCACATTGATCTCACCGATGACAATGTTAAAAAAAACTGTTAATTTGTAAAAGTGTTTGGGATAAGTCACTTTGACCTCCCAGAACACCTCACACACCAGATTTCAGTAATGGAATGGACCAGAGAGGTCCGGGTTATTATACTAAATATGATAACTCATATTTTCTCTTTTGAAACTCAATAATAATATGGGTAATCATAATTCTCCTGATAAAATATGTAATATTAAATTTGGGCTATGATTTGTTGGGTGATTCTAAAAGTGTAGTTTATATAGAAATTCAACTGAGATAATTTATTAGACAAATGTAAACATGATTTTTTACTATACTATACAATGGTTATTTGTAATATAATTAATATTTTTTCTCATCTAAATTTCTTTACAAAGATAAAATCTCTAAATAAATGAAAAATGAAACATATATCTTGTATGACTAATATATATGTGGAAATGCATCATAATTTTATTTGGACTATATTACAGAAAATTCCATGTTAATTGTTTTATAATAAATTAACCTCACATAATAAATATCTTTTCATGTATATTATAATGACAGTAAATACGTATATCATTTGGAGATTCTCTATATATTAGTATTGGGTATTTCAAAATGTGTTCTAATGTTTACAGAGAAGAAAAATGAATATATATATAATTGATTTTTATAAAAACAAAATTTTATTATTATAAAATATAGGTATTACATATGGGTTGTGTATATCAATTTTTTTGATGCAAATAGACACAAAATTTAATAGACCAATCTAGGTCAAACGTCCATGTCACCCAGGATTGCCCACCACAATTCATAATGCACATTCTCAATTTTTGAGGAATAGTGACATGTATTGAGGTAACTAAGAATACCAAATTGGAATGTATTCTATCAATAAGTTTAGTAAATAAAATAATTTAATCCAATATATAATCCAACATGATTCATCCACATATAGGATAATAACACCTAATGGAAAATTAGTTTTCCAAATTTAGAAAACCTTAGGAAGCGTAATAATAATAAATTCAAGGAATATTTCTACAAAAGAAATAAACAACATAATGGAAATTATTTTTACATAAAAAAGATAAAAAAAATATGATTTAATACCAATATGGTAATACAATAAACTTCCACCCACTGAAGGACAATAATCCAGCTACATATGACCCTCAATTTCAACAACATTCAATCATCTACAAGTTCCCATCCGAAAAAGGGAAAAAAATAAAATCCATGATAGGTATAACAAAATAGAGACATTAATATTAAATACACTTCTATGTGTCTATATTGGATTTCATCCAAAGCATGGATGAATTCCACAATGATTCCCTTCCATAACTTTTATAAGAGTAACTGAAAATGGTATCGTTAAAGTACTATATATAGAATAACTTTTCATTAATTATTTGTTCTCACATGATAGTAAAATAAATAAAAAATTACATGTGGTAATTTATAAACATTTTTACATAATTTCATTCAATTCATAACCATATTACACCTTTATAAAAGAGTTTTTACAATAAAAAAGTAAATTTTTAGTGCATTAAAAAATATAATAATTTTTTTGGTCACACACTGACTATAAATTTCTTTAATATTCTATTTATTAAATATGTTTTCTCTAAAACTTTTTTTTGGATTTTTTAGGTTTTACTAAATTTTGAGGTGTATTTAAGGTCATAATGATGTTTTTACTAGGAGAATCTGAAGTTACTGGGTTGTTTGCGTGGTAGTCCTAGTAAGAGTTTACCACACTATTTCAAATGACTTTATATCATAGATGGATTTAGTTTCATTGGATTTTAAAGAAAAACCCTCCACCATTCCCTCCATTACTCCATGGAATTACATAGTGTTTAGGGTAACTATTACATATAAAGGGAATCTAATAATAATAATACTAAGGTAATGACTGCATAGGGAAGAACCCAAATTCCCCAGTGCAAATAAGGGATTACATACATTAGTTGTTATCTTGGAATGCCTTGGGTATCCCTGACTCTAGGGATCCATAATAAAAGACTTAGAATATTCCATTTAGTTTGTTATATAATGATCGAATTGTGATATATATAGTTACAGGGTCATGTACACCATTACATGGGAGGCCTCCATACAGTGGAAATGGCTCTTGGGATCCTTTATTTCTCAACCACATAGTTATCCATAATATAGAACAAAGTATAAAATATTTCTGGTTTCTAGTGAAGGACTCAATGCCTTAGAATGGAGGACATGGAGGCCAGGTGGATTAAATAATATCCCTCCTTATAGAGTAACATCCACATTAATCTTGCATGGATACACTGTAAGAGTTCCTGGAAGAGAAAACATGTTGTTTTTAGATGTAATACTCCATAAAAAAACCACAATGATTTTTAACTTTTTATTATTCTCTCTTTCTCCCTTGGAATTTTTTTACCACTATTGTCTCTAAATTCCACACATTTATACAAAAGTAGCAAGGAGAGAGAACCAATATATGCCCTATATATCTCCTCTATAATTTATGTTTTCTCCCAACCATTTATGGTGATTTCTTATATGTATTTCACAATCATTATTTTTCCTCATCTCCTCTATGTTTCTGGACTTAAAGTGGTCTCATTGACCTTTGGGTCACTCCAAATAAATTAATCATGGCTCATTTCTTGGATTATTGTTCCTCTTTCCATATTGACATCACTTTGGATTAGTTGGGGTCAATTCCTGATTAGGTTTTGAATAGAAATGAGTTCATTGTAGGTGACACTATGTTTATCCTTTTTGAAATAATTCATCATATTTCGGTGATTCGCAAAAATTATTTCTTTATAATATTATTTTTTTCATATATTGAGGATTATTAGTGTTTTTTCATTATATGGTATAGTTAATTTCATTATTTTCTCCAATTTTAATGTGTTTATGAGGAAACATTCATGTGATTTCATAGGGATTTCATTGAGATTACATCTTCATTGTTTTTTATATGTGTTTAGTTTAATCTTATGACGTATATTGGTTATAAATTTTTATGATTTTTATATATCTTCCTAAAAATACTTTACATTCATGTATTCATGGTTTATTAGTTTTGATGATTTCAATGTGTGTTTTGTCCCATAGTTTTTATGTACATTAATTTAGGAATAATGTTTTAAAAATGATTTTATAATTTGATAACAATGTTACAATCTATATTTTTTTTAAAAAACCACTTCAGTACAATAAATATATATAAATTTCAAGAAATGTTTCTTTAAATTTGATTTCAATGGAATTCATACAAATATTGACTCTAGTTTTGAACTCATGGCCTTGTTGGAACGTTTATTGAACAATATATACCCTTATGTTATTCCCATGTGGTTATTTCATTATTGACTTATATATATATAGAGAGAGAGAGAGGGTTGTATATTTTTATTTTTTTTATATTAGGTAGATTTCATAGGGGGATTTGGGAGGTTGGATGATTGGGATTAATTCATAAATTTCACCAAACCCATCATATATTTCATTAAGGGAATCCATGATGTCATATTATGGGATTTAGAGATAGTTACAATTGATTCCAATTAAGTGGAAAGGTTTCCATGGTAATGATATACCCAAATTCTGTTGTGTTCCACATGTGATGATATGTTATTATATTCGAGAGGTTACTGACTAGGAACATAATTTTTTAGAAAATATATGGTTCAACTTGGTACATCTAAAAATGTATCACATGGTTTCTAATAAATTTTTATGATTACATTCATTTATCATTTTTTACAATAATTACCTAAATCAATATTCTATTTTGTTAAAAAAATAATTATTTTATTATTATCATCATACATCAAATGGTTTAATTTTTTATTTGTGTATCTCTTTATTTTCATTTGTTGAGTTGATTGGATTCTTGTCTTTAATGAAATAAATTATTTAATTATATTTTTAGAAAATATTTCTATGTGAATTTTAGAAAATGAGTTTCGAAAGTATTATTTAATAGGTTTTATATAAAATGTTTTCAAAAATATAGAAGGGGATTAGAAATAATTTTTTTAGAATAGCCTATTAATTTCATTATTTAAATTCAGATGAACCAATTAAGAAAACTGTATTTGAAACTATATTTTATATAATGTAATGAACAACAAATCCTATTGAATTTTTAGTGTTTACATACTATGGTATTATACTCACACCATAAATCTTCTATTCAATTTTGGTATATTCAGGATTGACCTTTAGGATCATGTTTAGTGTTGACTACTCATGGAGTGAGTTATTTATATGGATAGATTATCACCACATGGTCACATTGAGATAATTTCAAGTATTTTGGGTTATATTTTTATATCATTGATGTACCATCATAATCAAACATTTTTTGTATCATTTTGAAAATTTTTACAATGTTTTTATGGAATTATTTTAGGATGATTATTTTTGTTATGTACTTTCTAGTTCATTTCAATTAATATAACAACTTATTTGGGTTTGGATGGATATCAAATGTAGAGAGTTGTCATACCAGACCCTAAGGGGGTAGTCCAATACATAATATTACTTCTGTTAAGAAACCACTATCTTTTAGTATATTATAATTCATAAACACTACATTCAAACCCCATGGGATTATGACATCCCCTCTCTAATTACCATGGACAGAATATTGTACCTAGAAGAGGGTAAAACAAAAATAGTTCAAGATAAAATGGTATTAAATACCCTATTTTTTGTGTCAATTATATTATATTTTGAACATCTTGCACTCAAGAGTTATATAAGCTAATGGTATGATAATCTATCTCATGTATGAATACTAGATTTTCCATAGTTGTTTGTATTTTATCCTTGGGGTATTAGTTTTTTTCATTAAATCTTACCAATTTAATGAGTTTTAATTGTTTTTTCATTTAGGAGTGAAATTAGAGCTCAAATAGTGGTATATATCAAAATGTATGCTTATATTGAATGCATGTATCTATATAACTCCCTATAAAAACAATATGATATTCATAATATAGGAAAAATGATGTGACCATGTCATTTATGGATGGAAACCCCTTTAAAATTGTATACGCTGAGCTTGGTTAGTTGAATTTTTTTCCATGTAGTATAAATATATTATTTTTAATGTTTTAAATGTTATTTTTTGGTATGTATGTTATAACGCGAATAATTTTTATGAGATATTATGGATGAAATTGTTTTAAAAAAAATATTTCAATGGTTTTGAAATGTAAGAAAGGGTGTTTTAATAATGAAACATTGTAATTTTAAATTGCTTATTAATTAAATAATTTTAATTTTACATCAAGTATATAGATTTTGAAATTGTTTAAAAAGTGTTTTAATAAATAAGAGGGAATGAAAATTATGATTATACAATATTTATATGAATTTGGTGAATAATTTTTAGATTTTCAAACTTATTTGAAAATTATATTTGATATTTAAAAATTATTATTAGAGACAAAAGAAATTTTTAATTAGTTATTATGGGTTAGAAAATTACATTTCCTTTTTCAAATAGTTTAAAGGAGAATTATTTCAAGCTTATTTTTATTTTGATGGATTCATTGAGGTTATTATTTTATGTTGAGAATTAATTTCGGTGGAGTATGGATTATAATTGAATTATATTATATTATTCTTTTGTTTCTATTATTATTTATAATATTCCCCCTAAAAAATAAACAAGGAGTTATTTTAAATAATTATAATGAAGTTGCAGTGTCTTTATTATGGTGAAAACTCTAACCAATCTCTCAGTATAGTGGTAGAGTTAAACTATTCTCAGTTTTGTTCAATCAATAAGGATGATTGATGTTTTATTGAGGAATTGGAGTGGTTATATATGGTTTAGGATTTAATTTAGAATATACAATGTCTTAAATCCCAGGAAGTGTAAATTTTTATGAGCAAGTTCAAGAGCTAATGTATTGATTAGTAGTAAATTTCTATTCCACCTCAGATTAAAGAAAAAATGAAAAATGGATTTATTATGAGAAAATTTATTCAATTGTTTCTTCCTAAGGAGGTGAAGTTGAATATAGTGGATACACATATGAATCATCAATGGGTTCAATGAATGGTGAATGTGTTCCTGTTTTATTTCGATGATATGATCAATTTTTTAGATCATTTAATGTGAATTATCGAAATATCACCTCTTAATCAAACGTATTCAACCATATCATAGTACCTAGGGTCATTCATCAGAATGAAAATTGTTCATGATTTTAGTTTAGAAGAATTTTATAGAAAATTTTATCTCTATAGGGAATACCATAATAGATAACTACCTTGTATCTTTAGTAATAGTGAAGGTTTCCTTTATTTTAATAAGTATAATCCAATGGAAACAATTTTGGGAGAGTATTTATTTTTTAGTTACCACCTAATTTTAATTGAATAATTCAATCTTATTTTTCTAGTGAAATAATTTAACATTCCATTCCCTGTTAAATAATTGTTCTAAATACCCAGTTCCATTGTAGATAATTGGGTTGATATAAAAGATAAAAAACTAAATTAATTACTATAGGAAGAAATATTTTCATCATTAGAGTCTTATTATTGAACCTATGAAACATTTTGTGGTATCCATCTATCCTTTATTTAATTTCATATTTTTATTATATCATATTATTCTTATATTTGTTTTTTGGTTAGTTTATTGGTCAAATGATGTTCCACATGATTGTTTGGAGACTAATTTATTATTTTGGCCACATTTCATATATTATTATGATTGAATGTCATATTTTAGATTTTATTAGTTGGAAGTAAAAGTTAATTTAATTTTATTATATGAATATTCCATTTCTTTGTTATTACACAATGTTAGGGAATTACTTAAATTATGGGGAGGACAACTATGGGTCTAAATTTTAATGAGAGCTCAGAAATGGATTAGTTTTTAGAAGTATTCATGTGTTTGTTGAGGGTACCATAAGATATTTCTTTAGCTTGTGTAAAAGTGCCTTAATAGGGATTCCATTTTGAGTTTTATGAAATGTTTAGGGAAGGAATAAGAAGATTGGGGATGAATTTCACACACCAACCTTATATAAAAATATATTTTTTTACAGTTTTGTTATAGCCCTGTCTATTTTATAATTATTACGTAGTACTTGAAATGTTTTAGGTCACTACATGTATTATTGTACCATGAATCAGGCCATTATATAGTTCCTTATTTATGAATTTTTCATCCTTTTGAGGGTTTACTATTTCATATGAATGTGGTTTTTGATATAGAGGTAGGCGGTTGTGTAAGTGTTTATGATAGGACAACAACATTGCATCACGATGTCTAACATAGGGATTGGTTTCAACATTTCAAAAGGTTATGTAGTGTTACTATTTAATAGGTACTACATGCATATGGGTAACCTCTCATACCACACCATAGCCAATGTAGGCCATGTTATAGTGGCTAACCCTAAAGGCTTTTAGTTAACCTGAATAGGGTACACTAGAAGACATTGGATACACTATAGAGGGAGTTGTGTAAAGGTGATAAGGTGTTGTGTAAGGGAATGAAGATCATGTTTTTTAAAACATAGAATTCCACATTTTAGTATCCTGAGTGTTTGGGTTTTAGGTTTAGTAATCCTTGTGATGATCTAGAAAATAAGGTAGATAAAATGTCCTAGAGGGTATTTGGTAGAAGAATAAACACTATTGCATGGATGCTAAGATTCCAAAGTGTTTGAAGCTCAACCTTCCAATTTGGTAACCTGAACCTCATGTCCTCAAGGGATATTCCACAAGGGTTTCCTAGGACATATACCACACCATATTAAAATGGGATATGTCATTGATTAGTCATTATATATTTTAAAATATTAATTTTTCTATATTTATTTTATATTATTTTCCCCCATAGTGATATATTTTCCCATATTTATTTGTGGAATTCTATGTTGAAAGATCTAATAAATCATTCATATATAAAATAGCTCTATGTCCATGATTATTGTAGCTTGAATCATTTATTTGATGAAAATTTATGTCATAAATGTTAAATTTCTATTAATTTTATAACTGATTAAATTGTTGTACGTGGATCATTGATGTTTGTAGTGGTTGTACAATACCCTCGGGTGGTATTACAATGTAATTTTTTACTTGATTTTAAAAATTATTCCCTTTTGGTGTATTTTTATTCCTTAGTTCTAGTTTCAAGATAATGTGGACCCTGAATTCCCCTCGAGCCTTTCCATATTCCTACCCCGAATATAATATGTGGGGTGACAAGGACTTGTTGGGGAAAAAATCATTTTACATAATGAAATGAGTTTTTCAAAAAACAAATTTACAAACATTCTCAATTGAAAAAACTATGATTTTGAAATAATACTCCCTTTTATACACCATGTTTTATTTTTTTAAAATATTTATTTTTTATTTTTTGTGAAACTAATGAGAAAAATAAATAAAAATAATTATAAAAAATAACATCAAATGAATATTCCTGAATCAAATATTGATAAGGAACAAATTTCATAATTTATATTACAAAAAAACAACTACAAATATCAATTTAACCATATACATAAATAACTCAAAGGAAAAGTCGTGTAACTAATCAAATACCTCAATATAAACTTATGGAACCTAATACAAAACAAGGGAATATACCTTATGAACTAATAATACATTATTTAGACCTTATAACCAATAAAAATAATATGTAGTTTTCTTAAAACATAAATTCCCTAATAACTCTCTCTTATCTCATTTTGAGGATTACCCCATAACTAAAAAAACCCTAACTAGGGGATACTGGCCACTATAGAATCACAACTATTACAACATTCATTTAATGAGTTATTTCTAGGATATATAAGAGTTCTAAAAATATAATATAAATTGAGGTGTGGTATTAATTATTATATATATAAAAATGAATATAACATAACTAGTAACCCCTCATATAATTTTTGATGACATTTATTGGAATATTCCCTTAAAAAATATTTCACAGTAATAATTCATTAATATTGTAACTTTTTTATAACTAAAAAGTCATAGAACACATACAAATAATTCCCAAGGATTCATTCACATATCAAAATTATTTATTCATTTTACAATGGTTACATTGATTTTATAAGAGAGAACCAAATTACATGATAACATATACAGTAAATAAATAATAAAACTATCATTTTAAAATCACTTGGTAAATATCATGAAACCCATTAATAATACCAATAGCACGCTAACATTAAAAAAATAGCCGATTCATAAACATCTACATACATGATAAAAATAATGGGATATTAATGGAAAATTATGAAACCATATTGATATATCATTATAAATAGTCGAAAACATAAATAAAATTTTAATTCAATTTTATTATATTGAATCTATATATACATTTAATTAAGAACTTAGTTTGTGTAGAATTAATTACAAAGGAAAAAAGAGAAGTGAGATGATGAGACCGGACGTGAGCCTCACCTTCTCCTTCCTGATGATGAACCCTAGTTGATTCCAGATGCAGGATTTCCACCCCTTATTGGTGGTGGGAGGGGGGAGGATGTTTTGGCTCCACCACCCCCGGTGTCGCAGGCGTTATTTGTACCATTTTTGAAACCTAGATATCTACCAGACTTCCCATCGATTCCTTTAAGCCCAATAGTTCTAGATCCTCATCTTGGGGTCCCTCAGCTTTCAATTTCTTAAGTTGAATTCTCTACAGCCTCGGGCTTCCTGGATCTGACCCTGGTTTCTCTCTTTTCTCATCGAAGGCCTTCGGTTGATGAGTTTAATCTCTTTGTGTTTAGTGACTGGGATCTCAAATAACGTTCAGTTGTAAGGCTTATTCATAATCTTCATCTGATGATTCATTTTGGTTCGGAGGAAGACTCAATTCGTGCATGGTTCGGAGCTCCCCGTAGATACAATGGATGAAAATTTTTCCTTCTCCGATGGTCTTTTGATCTCTGTATAAATCGGGATCCTCCTTTAGTAGAGACCTCGGTAAGCCTGCCTCATATTCTTTTTCCTTTTAAAAATCCTTTGATAATTTGTATGTTAGGTAACCTAGTCGGTCGTTTCCTCTACTCGGATGCTCCCACATCCTCTACGAATCATCCAGTTAATCCTCGTCTTTGTATTAAGGTGGATTCCTCGAAGCCACCGGTTTACTGGATTTGGATTACTGTTGGTGGGGAGTTCCGATGGAGGAAAGTAGTTATGTTTAAAAATTAGGTTGATTACTGCTCGACTTGTTGTTATTTGGTTCATATGGCTGGTCACTGTCTTCGTGGATCTAGAAGTAGAAGTTCAGTGGCTTCGATGAAGAGTACTGGTAGAGTATATTTTCAAGGACAGATGTGTTCTAATGCAGCTAAACATGGCACTGCTGATGGTTTGGGGGATTCATATATGGGAAGGCAGGTTCGGGCATCCACTAATTCATATGTTGTTGTGGTGTTTGATAGAATGAAGTCAGACCTTATACTGACTATTGGTGTGAATCATTTTGTTATGGATGAAGTAGGTCCTAGAAATGGAATTGGAGGAATCTTGGGAGTTCCTGATTCTTCAGGGGATGTATTGTAGTATGGGGAAGATCGAGTTTCTCAGTATGATGCAGGAAGGGATGTCATTGGGAAGATCAAAGCTGGTGATGCTGAGCAGAAGGATGGAGAGATGGCATTGAGCTTAGTTGATGGGAAAATCCATGATGCAATCCATGTTCATCCAGTAATTGAGGATTCTCATATGGATCTGGTTTCTTATTTTGGTTTGCAGATCACAATTGATACTTCCAACCGATTTCAAGAATTGGGTCATGATGAGATGAATGGGTTTCCTCAAATGTTGAAAGGCCACAACATACAGATTGTTAAAGAGGATGTTTTGAGGAAGGAGGAGGATGTTGGTCATGTTTTTGTAGACCCTCCACATTATTTGAATTTGATTGATCCTAATGGGAAGTATGAGCAGAACCAGAACATGATTGATTCTTTCCAAGCTAGGGTCATCACCGGACAATGGGGTGATGTCTCGGATAGTGACAAAGAAAATAATTGTGATTTTTTCAAGCCTTCCTTTAGTGATGTTGTCAAGGATGGGAAGAAGAAATCTGGAAATGAGGAACCTCCTCTAGTTAAACGATGAATGCAGAAGGTTTATTCTGAATTTCCAAAGCCGGTGTCAACCTAGTCCTCTATCAGGAAATCCTCTAGGGAGTTGATATCATTTGAGAAACTGAATCTCAAATGGAAGTATGCTAAGGTCCTGAAGCACTATAAAAGCTCCAAATGGGAATCAGCTACTACGGAGGAAGTCTTATATAATGGGTGTCATGAGGGGTATGATTTATATGATATGTAACTGGTTTTTCTTTTTTGTTGTGATTTTTCTCTGTAATATTCCTTTCTTAATAAATGGTCAAAGTTTTTGCATCTGACTGATCTTTTCTGGTTATTACAAAGGAAAAACGTATTTTAATTGAGAAACTACACTATAATGTCAGATGAGGAACATTTTCAATTATTGGTGTCCATTAATAAATAATTATTGATAATTTATATCTAATATACCTAGGGTGAAATGAAATTTTAAAATACTAAGAACCTGATGAATTATCAAATAAGAATAAATAAATAAATAAACATACTTCAATTAATGAATTAATGTTGTGATTAGTTAATAATGTATGATTTAATCATGAGGAGAGGGTGACATTGAAATCCCTATAAATAAAAATTCACATATTAGATAACATTATACATGATATTCAGTCACTATTGAAAATAGGGTTAGAGATGGAAGGATGGAATGAGCGAAGAAGGAAACAAGAGATGAAGAAAGAAAAAATACAAGAACAATATGCAAGATTTACTTAAGGATTCATTTTGAAATCATTTATGGATATGATGATTCTATGGAAGGAATGAAGAGGAAGGGATGGAGTTTTCTATAGGATAGTATCAATGTATCATTACGATATGAGATGGAAAGTGGGAGGATCAATTAATAAGTATGATAAATGAGAAATAATGGATTGATTCTTTTGAATGATTATAATGTTTCACTAGTAAGAATTTCCCAACTATGCCCCACCATGCAAGGATCACAATATTAAACTTGTAAAATATGCACAATTAGGATTAATGGTTCCTATAAGAATTCATCTAATAACCAATATATATTGGAAATAATATTTATTATAAAGAACCAGACCTTTGTAGTTCATAGTCGAAGGTAATATTGTTTAAATGGAACCAGACACATGAATGAAAGTCAAAAATGTTTGAGTTTTTTAGTAGTTTTTTAACTAGATAAATACATTATGTTCACATTGAATTTGGACAAAAATATTACATAGTGTTTTATTTTATTACACCCATATATTATATAGAATAATACATAATAACAATCATAATATAATCCCTTGTATTCTTGGGATTTGAATCATAATAAAGGTGTGTGATTAAATTATCAGTAAGGGTAAACATACAACATAACCTAAAAATTAAAGTGAAAGACGAATAATATAACCAAGGTAAATATTAAAAAAAATCCCATATAAGAAACAAAATAAAATATGTGACAAAATCCATGGATAAAATTAAAAATTATAAATATAAAGGATTTTAATAACTAGTTTCATAATGATTGAATGCATAATGTTGGACATCCTAATATTACTATAAATTCCATTTTCCAATAAAACATACATATATATCTATGGTGTATTACAAATACCCATGTTTGTTTCCCTCATTAGACCAAATGATGCATTGAGGGCCTATATTTGGCCCCAACCCTCACATACTAATTTTAATTCATTAATTATATGAATGTGTTGAAACATAACTTACATGGAAAATTTTATTGAAGAACCTATATATGAATTTTTAATAAAAAATACTTTTAATAAAAATTATCTTAAAACATTCATATAAATATGTAGAATGGTGTTAAAATATTACATCCCTTTAGTTGAATTATATTCAACAAGTAATGTTTACATAGATAAATATTATTTTATAAAATTTTTGGATTATTTATATTAGATAATAATACGTTCCATTTAATTAAAAATATTTGAAATCTAAAAATTTTTAAAATAATAAGAAAAATAATTCCATTGATTAGGGACCTTATAAATTTTAATTTGACCTTAATATCATTTTTAGTAAAAATTGGAAGAAATTAATTCATTCCATATAGGAAAAAAATATTACCTTCCCATTTTTGATAAAAATACAAAATGTACATCATTTTAAAAATCAAAAAAATATTACTTGTAGTGTATTGAGAAATATTGATCATTGAGTAGGAAAAGACTTCTCTTTTTCCTCATAAAGATATATTTATATGAAAACATATATTTTAAAAACTTTTTATCTACGCTTTTCTCACATTTTATTAATAGAGTTAATATCTTTGCATCATTAAAGTAATTATTACAAATGCCAACCCAATATCGTAGGTTGTATTGGTTTGTTCACGTGCATTAAAATAACTTGATTCATATGCAATAAATTTTTCATTAATTAAAAGGTTACAACCACTTACCTTCTCAGATAGATCAAAATATGTCTTATATTCAGAATTCCTTGATGGTAGAGTAATGATGGGTGTTATCAACAAATTCATATAATTTTAGTCAAATCATTCTTCACATTCCATTTTCAAAATGATATTATACCCATTATGAGTAAGATTATTATTGATTTTTCCAATTACAAAATGTTTTGAAAAAATTATTGATTATAACCTATGAAAAAATTAAACTACGTATATCCATTATTTTCATTAGTTTAAGACCTTCTTGGAATAATTTAATATTCACTGAATCAACTAGAACTCTATCCATGGAAAAAATATGGATATGAAAATAAAAATTTTGAAGCTTGAATTAAAGAATTATAAATTTACCATATAGAAATTTTAATAAAATATTATTATGAATTATAACCATGTTATTCTCATGGTCATTATTGTTTTTAAAATATAAAATGATGTCATTAAGTAATATTTTAAAAAATCATAATTATATTCCCTGAATAAACTTTTCTTTATCTTCCAAAAATTACAGGAGGAATTTTTCAATCAAAATTCCGTTAGAGTAAAATCATAATGTCCATACCTCATTCAAGATGATGTATTCATAATATCATCCTTTACTCATAATTAATGATACCAAGACTGAAGGGAAATATTTGAAAAATAATTATCCCCATGTATTAGATTTGATAGCAAATGAATGTGAGGCAGATGATACCTATTAATTATCTTAATAGTGTTTATTTCCATATAGAAAATTCATTACAATATAGATATATCATTCTAATGAATATAACTGTTGCACCAAAAGGTGAGTCAATAAATCATTTAAATCTCTTATTACATATCTACTCTATTTTTTCATTAATTCCAACAATTTTGTCCAGGAATTTTTATAAGGAGTCTTAGATATAGTTTATTAATATGTGATTAAATCAATAATAATATCTACCTCATACTCTTATGGATGTCTAGTTAATTTCATAGTTAATACATTAATTTGTTCTTGTATAATAGGAATTTTCTAAATTTGATGATTATATTTTCCATATATTGGTTGTTTGAGATAATATTCCATAATAATTTTAGTTATATAGGCAATTGGGGATCGATCTAAAAATTACACAGATAGTGAAGTCCCCCTATAAAGATATTAAATTCAACATCTTTATCAAGAATCATAATATACATTTATTTGTATTCATTTTTTCAATCACTTATTGAAATTATTTCTATAATAAGAATTATAAAAAATCCAACATATGTATAAAAGTAATGATAGAAAATATGGAATGATTATATTTTTAATCGGATCTAGCTGAAACATCCTTTTTTTGTGAGACATCCCATAAGAGTCTTGACTGGTTAACAAATATTAAAGTACTATAGAAAAATACAATTTTCATAGTGAATAAAAAGATATAAAAGAGTGAGAACATACAGAATCAAATAAAGAATATTATATTTTATTTGTATATGATTTATATACCTTCCACTACATATTATGGAAAATAAGCATTAGGTGTTGTGATTACATAATCACGACCTTGCTTTATTTGATTTTTCTAGGTTAAATTCTCTCCATGAACAGGACAACAATTTTCATAGTTACCTAACTATTAATAATTGATGCATTGAACATTGGTAGGTTATTTATTTACCTTGTAAAAATTATAATGGTGCACTTATATATAGAAATAAAGAAAACTCTGATTCTGCAAAAAAATATTCCACAATGATTCTTTCCACAATTTAAATCGCACCCATAAATTCTTCCTTTTTCCATATTTTATTTTACATAGTGTTCATTAACCATTTTCATATCTTTAATTCCATTTAATTCATAAGAGTTGGAGGATACTTTCTATTTTGTGATATAAAATTATACTATGTACTCTTAAGATGAGAAGGTTTTGGAGACCAGTTTGCATCGATGGATTGTATTTATCCAGTCAATGAAATAGTAAATCTTAATATTTAGACTATGTATATAGTTCCAAAAGTTTCTTGATAAACATGTAAATATGATTCAAACAATGAATTATTTTCCACATAGTTTTGTTTAAAACTCAATAATTTTCCTTCCATATTATCTCATTGTTCATAAATAAAATATTATTTGAAATATGTTCCTTCAAATCCTTTGATTGAATTCTCACAATTTCTTCATAATAATTTTTTAATTAAATCAGTAAACACCATTGATATACATCCTATGATAAATGATAAATATCCATGAAAACCTTCTCCCTATCATTACATCCTAATGTGATATGTATATTCCAAAATAATGTTATACATATAATAGCTAAATATAGATTTTATGTTCCATTAAATGATGGATATTTCTAATTCATTAATTGGGTTAACATTATTACAATACATTATATATCTATTGGATTATCCATACAATATAGGTTATTGTTCATAACTAGAGTCAACATTCCTAAAGTGGTAATACTTTTTTAGCTCTAGATGTAGATCCTATTGTAGTTTTATTAACTTACTAAGTAGGGAAATTCAAACATATATTATGTTCATTAATATGATATTCATTTATTCCACTAATATGAATTTTTATGAATTTTTTACACTAGAGTAGATAATAATATTACCAATAATAATTTTAAATTCCACAAAATTTTAAATATAAAATATATATATAATTTTTTGTAAAAGTAATCTCAAAAAAATAATATTGAATTATTTTGAAACATTCCCAGTGTTTTTTATTTGGTAAAATTCCCTAAACTTTTATCCCCAAATCCACTTCCAAATGATTCTACTAAACAAAAAGTGATACCAAATATAAATACTTAATCCATTGGTCATTGGTTACATTATTAAATTGTTACTAGGTAGAAGGGTTCATAACCTAAAGGATAGAGTGGTTTCTTAGTATAGTAAAACTAGATACATACATAAATTTAATAATATATATTAAATATAAAATAAAAAATTTATATTATTTGATAACACCATTATTAAATTTATTATATACTATGATTTTAATCAAAATACATTTCCTGGTATCCTGGGGAATGCAAACATAAGAAAGCAATGTACATAGATTCTCATTAAGGGTATGTGTATAGAGTATGTTGAAAAAAATAATGTGAAACCTATATAATATGGTTGTGAGAAATAATAATAAAATATTCAATAAAAAATAAAAAAAAATCTTGGGGAATTAATCCACAAATAATAAGAAAACCATAATATTCACACATATAATAATAAATACCATGAAATATTATCGAATTAATAATATTTAACACCATAATAATTCCATCCAGGATTTTTACAAATACATTATACATAAATATGTATTTTTTATTCCAAATGGAAGATGATTTTTTTATAGATAATGGAAAATAGGTGAATCATAACCAATGTAATAATTTATTTTGAAAGACAAGCATATAAAATTATAATAATTTTTCCAATCAATAAGAATAATAATAAACCATAATGATTACTATGGATAATGAAAAAAATATATATTATATTTCTATTATATAACAATCTTAAACATATATTGTTGAAAATGATGGATATACATTAAATAGATCACAAGAAACTTTGTTTAGGAAAAGACCATGTCATTTTAAAAAAAAATATTAAAAATATAAAAATTTGATAATGTTAAGGAACGAATATTCAATGAAAGGTATATATGAAAACATTTAAGGAATATTCAATGCAATTTGTATTCATTATGGTTGGAATTTTATTCATTCCTTGTACATACAAAAAATGATTACTTTCACATTGTATATAAAGGGTTACAACGTACCATGCTTATAAAACAACCAAATGATTCCTTATAAAAAATTATTTAAAAAGTAAGAACATTTGTAAAAATTTCTTTACTGAATCATATTATATATTTTTAAAAAATAAAATAAAAATTACAATGAATATTTAGACATAGAAGAAAAATATTCCCAACCGAGTATAAATAAAATAGTTGGTTTCCCTTAAAAACATATTTCGATGTCTGGAGTAAATTGAGTTGAAAATGATAGAAAATTTGAAATTTAGATAAATAACATGATTAAAAGTAAATTTATTGGGTTAAAGATAAAAATAGAAAAATAATCCCCTATTATATTCTTAAAAGTAAAAAAACTAGAATAATATGAATATTGGGAAATAACCCTCTACCGTAGGTTCAACTACCATCATATGCATCTTAGCCTCACATATAATAAATATAGATTTATTAATTTTCTATTTTTGAAATATAATAATATATCATACCGTATATGATTTACTTTCAAAAAGTTACAATCTGTACACTAAAAATTATTTGTTAGACTCATTGTTCTTTATAATAACTTTTCCATTTTTCATATATATTTTTGTTTCCTAGTTTTGGTCCATGTAATTGGATTATGGTTACTTATTAACCAAAATGTTAATAATTATAAAAATAGCATATCTATTGATTATATACACATATATATTCATCCCTGAATGTTACAGACATAAAATGTATTTCACCATTCATTGAGAGAGTTGGTCGTACGTATGCCCGAACACTTTTTTCATATCTTGGTGAATAGAAACTATAAAGGTAATTAATAATTCACTTTTTAAAAATAATTATAATATCATATATATCATATATATTCATTAAATCATTCAATATCACCATCCATTCATTATTTAAATGAAGAACATGACCCCAATCTTTGTGGAGGTGGTAGTCCATAGGTACACTTGAGTTACATTATTATTTTACACCGTATTGTATGGTACTAATATAAATGTGATATTAAAAATTAAAATTAATAATTATTTCCCTATTATATATATTTTTATATAATAAATAAATAATAATAACTATCCCTGAAATATAATTGTTGGAATTAAATTGTATTATTTCGTGGATATAATAAGTTGTATGCATGCATAAGAAATATTTTCACATAAATTTTGATTGGATAGAGGGTAGATATTATTGATTTCAAAAAATTACAATATATAAGATATGTATGTTATTGTTTTATATTAATAAAATATATTTAGAGATGATATAAAGAGGTCAAAAATAACGTTATTGGTTGAGGTGATTACGACTTCTATGATGAAACACATTTATATGACCTCTTAAATGTCTAATAGTTGGTTTTTTTGAATGAAAAGAACCTATAAAATGTGTATAAATATATTAAGAAGGGTTTTTAAGGGTATGGGTAATCGAGGTGTCCCAATGTGTTTTTACAAAAGAGTATGTATGAGTGTCATATTATAAGGGAGGGAGAAAACACCGATAAAATTTCATAAATGATTAAAAGATAATAACGTAATTCAAAAAAAATTCTTTAATATTGAAATTATTTAAAAGAAAAAATTGACAGCGTATCCATTAAATCATAAAATTAATTTTATACCAAATTTGGTTTTATTTCAACAATATTATTTTTATTAATCCATTTTTTAATTATTTTGGTCATTAACCATAGTAAATACTATTATAATAATAACGTGTTATGAATGTTAAAATTCATGGAAAATGAATCATAAATGGTTATTGTATGATTTTTTCAGGGAAATTACATTATTAAGAGTGATTATATGTTTTTAGTTTTCACAAGTCATTTGAAAATATTATTTATTATAAAAATATAAATAATGAAAATTTTGGAACTTTTAAATAATATTAACTATGAATAATCCAAGATAATGTTTCAATTTATGTATAATTCTATTAAATATTTTTTATATGTTATATTTATATAAATAAATCATTTAACACTATAAATCACTCAAATTATATTACATTTAAGAAATTTAATAACATTTCATTTATTTTTTAATAATTATATAAATAATATATTAGCATTAAGAAGGACGTGAAGGTAATTATTTACCTACATTAGTTATAAAAAATACAATTTTTAAGATAACAAAATTATTCATTAAAATTCTACTAATATTAATACACAATAATATTTTTTCCAAATATGATCCCATAACATATATTTAAAATTTATATAACATAAATTGATATATCATTTACTTCTTTTTTACTGTATAATCCATATACATGTAAAAGTGTCTCTAAAACAATTAAATTTTATTCCTAGGGTGAAGAAGTTATAATTTTAATCATAAAATATGAATTTAGAGGGAAATGGTGGCCTCATAACTTAGGTTTAATCAAGATTAACATGACTTACCTTTTACAATTGTGATAAAAGTTTTCTGGGTTACTAATAATAATTCACCAAAATAAAAGAGATCTATTTTCAAAATTTTAACATCCAGATTCAAAATATGAAATCCATTATACCAAATTTTTTACCATTAATTGATATATATTAATTTTAATATATTATCTTAAATCTCAACCAAAACTGAATTTTAGAAAAAAAAAATTGTGTGTAAAAGTGTATTTATTCATATACTATCTATCGTAAAAATATTTGATGCATAATATTTTTTTACTGAATACAAAATATATAAAATTAATTCAAACAATTAAAAGAAATTATTAATCTAATTTATTAATATTAAAATTATATTGGGTGGATGGAAACTCTTTTTTTTTTGAAAAACACTCCATTTACATTCAATTAATTTTAATTTTAATTTCTAATAAATTGATAATCCATGAATGAATTTGAAATGTGTATGGTCCATATACATTTCAAAATTTAGTTACTACTAATAATACTATCTAATTTAACTATTAATTTATAAATATTTAATATATTAAGATTTATTTAGACTCAAGGGTTCTTTTTTTCGCTAACTATTGAAGAGATTTAATTTGGTGAAAATATATATACCATAAAATATCAAGTTGATATATTTTTAAAATACAAAAATCAGTTTCATGGATACCCCTAATCATGCACCAACCATGAAACATCATAAAATATCAAGATTTTCTAAAAATAAAATATGAACTCCATTAAATTCAAGAAAATAAATAATTTTATAAAATAAATATACATCTTTCATATAAACATTTGGATATTAAATTATAAATTAGATCATATAATATATGAATATGAAATTTTTAATTCTATTAAAAAATTATTATATTCTAACTATATTTGAAATTTGATTTTTATTTTTTTATTTGATAAGAAAATATATTTATTTGGGAATAGAAAAAAAATTCTATATAAATTATTAAAATGTATGTTAACATTTGAATTATGATTAATTTTTTAAATAATTAGAGACATATATATTCATGTGAATAACATTCCAAATATGTTTGTTAATTTAAATTATATAAATTTTTTCTTCGTTAATATTTATTTTCTTGTTCATATAAATAAGAATCTCAACCAAATACTCTATATTTAGAAATTTCTATAATAATTTGATATATATGAATCATATTTGTTAAGAATAATAAAAAATTACATTTTCTTAGGAAATATAGAAGAGGTGGTGGGATATAGGGCTTTATACACTATGATGAATTTGAGTTAATGAGTAGAATAAATAGTAGTTCCTATAAAAACAAAAAAAGTTTTTATAATTAATTTAGTTGTTATGGTTTTTTGTTTTTTATAAAGAACCAGTTTTAAAATTTTGAAAATTTTGATGCATTCAAAAATTAAGTATAAAATAATCTTCATTATTGTCTACTAATATTTTAATTTTATTTTTATAGGGAATAATTAAGTGATTATTATATTAATAATATAAAATGATTATAGTGTCTTTCACAACTCACCCATTAGTATAAACTTCTATGGGATAATGAATCATAATGGAGGAAACCAAATTTTTATGACATAAAATAATTGTTAAAGTTTTAAGCTATAGATAATATTTCCTTAATGTTTTTGTATTTTGAAAAATATTATATTATAACATAAACAAGTTATTTTTAAATAATTTATATTGAAATTAAAATAGATATAGACTTGGAAACATCCTAACAAGTAATCCTTGAAAATTTGGTCTTGCAATTCATATGTTAAGTGATATGTTTTAAATATAATATTGAATAAATCTAAAAAAA
Source organism: Viscum album (assembly GCA_963277665.1). Classification (NCBI taxonomy): domain Eukaryota; kingdom Viridiplantae; phylum Streptophyta; class Magnoliopsida; order Santalales; family Viscaceae; genus Viscum; species Viscum album. The sequence goes on along the minus strand of OY728151.1, from coordinate 279,767,446 downwards.
TAACAATTTTGGACATTCAAAAATATATTACTTAATTAATTTTATAATACCTTAGATCACAATGATTTTCTTTAATAAATTAGAGTATTTTTCAATAAGGAAAATATATCATGGGTGATTTATTGGGGAGAAATTAAAATTTTTAATATTTAAGAAAAGTAACATGACTAAATAAAGTGATAGAATATTTTATATGTCCAGAAATTATTACGAAAACTAGACCATCTAGGATAAGAAATACATATCATAGGTCTTATTTTATTTTTATAAATCCTAGGATATATGGATATATTTTTGTGAATATAATGTGGTAACAATTATATAAAATGAACCCACCACCTTTCAAAATAATGTCATGGGATTTGATTCATTGAAATAGTTTATCCTTGAAATCTGAAATTTTGTTCATGATAATTTTCATTATTATATCATAGCCTTTCCATAACTCAACCCTCAATTAGTGAAGAAGTCATACATGAACCCAAAAGCTGACCATCTACATTTAACAAATTTATAGAAAGGGACATGGGTACAATCTCATTATTATTTGATAAATTATATAAAAAAATATCAGATAATATGGTAATTAATCTCAATGACAAATAAATGAAATTATTAACTATTGATAACAATTTTTAATTCTTAGTGAATGAATTTAAAATAATGAAAAACACAAAAATAAATATGTAATTAAAAACACAATCTAAATTATAACATAACAATTTACAATAATAATACATATACAAAACTAAAAATATAACTAGATGAATGTATTATTGAGCTAGTGTGGCTAAAAAACACCACAAACAATATAACATAAATCTAAAAAATGAATAATATATATAGAGTTGATGATCATATGAGAATAAATAATATTTTCTCCCTAAGGACCTTATATATTCATGTAACAATATCATGAAAATTAATATATAATGAAATTTATAAAAAAAAAACAAGTAATAAACAATATCTCAATCAATAATTCACTTTAACACACTTTTTCGCACATAAAAAATCAATCAATTTATCCTTATGTACACTATACCCAAAAAAACAATATGTATAACTAGTTTCACCTTGAATAACCATATCACCCTTACATTTCAAGAGATAAATATAACTCTTTAGATTTCACAATGTAAATAAAAAAACATATAAGTATCATTAAATTATGTTTGAAGCCTGATTTTACCAATTTAATGAGTTAGACCCATATTCCATAAAAATGTTGTTGAATGAAAACTAACATGGAAAATAGATATTATAGCTATAGTCACCAATTTCCATTTAATATTTATAAAAATAATCTTGTTTTGACTATAATGAAACCCATTAACGAGTTTCTATGAAAATTTCATTTATAGATTTCTGACTATAATATATTATTATGTATATATGATTTATTATATGGATGTGGAAATAAAATTTACCAATTGAAAACATTTCAAGGATATGTATGTTTTATAACTCATGGTATTCGAGGTTACAAATGGAATTTTTATGTTATAAAAATTAAAATGATCAATTTATGAATTGATGAATTCATGATGAGGTTGTAATATTTTTTATAATGGTACAACAAAAGACTATTGATTTATCAAAAAATGAGATAAATGTTTATATAAAAGGTTTTGTTTATGTAATTACATGTTTTAAGCATTGTATATTGCTATCATAACTCATAAAAATGATATTACAATATATGAATTTTATAAATTCTTGGTTAGAAAATGACTCACAAGGAAATAAATGGGTGAAGAGACCTTTACCTTGGGTATGAAAATTTATATTGGTAGATCAAATAGATTTCTAAGTTTGTGTTAGAATATATATTAATAATGTGGTAAATTTTTTAAATATGGAAATCTATAATATTGGTCTCATAAATGTGTTATATATTATTATTCTTCCAAAGACACAATTACGTTTTATTGAGATAGTAATAAAACATATGAATTGGATTTTTATGCTTTAAAATAGAATAAATAATGTATATCAAGTTGTTTAATAAAACAATTTTCTATTATGATTGGAACATAACTATTCCGAACTAATGAATTTTTATTGATATTCACTTTATTATTGTATATAATGCCATTGAGTATTAATTAAGACTACGGATTTATTCATGGTTATAGAAGTTGTGAAAATAATTGATATCAATGGTAAAATGAATTATAATTTATCAACTAAAAAGAATAATTTGAGATCCCGACATGGTTTTGTTTTCTAAATGGTAGTTCCATTAGCTCTGCATGAATGCTTTTTTTTATTATAATAAGTAAGAGGTAACAATAAGAAGCATTAACAACCAAGGCACTCAAGGGGGGGGCCTAATGTAATGTAACCCTAAGGCTTCATTCAACATAAAGGGCCTACACTCAAGCGGAAGTGATCCCAAGCTTCTATACATAATGATCTCATCCCCAAGACTTCCAATCTTCACGAGCGCATCCGCAACAAAATTGATTTCCCTCTAACTATGTTGGATGAGTTGTCCTTGATTGGTCTCCAAGGCACACTGCCTGATGATATAAGCAAGATCCCAAGGCACGCCCGACCTTCCCCGGACATGATTAACCAAGACCTTTTAATCTGACTCCACCTTTGACACCTAAAAGTCGCTACTCCTGCAAGCTCTCAGTCCTAAAAGAAGGGCTCGGGCCTCCGCCCCCAATGAGTTTCCCATTCCAAAGGTAACACTGAAGGCCATATATACTGATCCTTCTAAGTCATGAAGAACCCCACTGCCTCTCATCATGACATGAATGCATGATTCGTACATGTTATGTTTGAGCCCACTTGAAGGAGACTTCCATCTTACCCACCGCCCTTCAGAACATATTGGGACGCGAGGTCTATGAAAGAAGTTGGATGCCACAGCTGAATGCTTATCCAACCTTGCCAGTAAGACTAAATCATTGACCTACACCCTTGATCTTAACTAAATCAAGTGAATCGAACTTCGGGAACCCAATCGTTCTTTGTTCTTGGCCTCCTAGATGACCCAGCAGGTTGCAGTGAGAATACATGCTCTCTCACCTTTCCTTATAATTCCCTAAACGTCCCTTTGAGAAACCATGAGGACAAGAGCTCCTAGAATCCGAAATGTTTAAAAATGGCACAAACCGGCAGGGTGAACATGCTATAGATGGCCACCACCCAATCGCTCTGAAAGAAGAGATGGTTGGTAGATTCTATATTGGAAGTTTTGAAACGATAGCCTTAGGATGCCAGATGAATTCCCCTGCCTTGAATATTTTCATCCGTCAGAAGGGAACGGTTCTTGAAACTCCAGACCAAGAATTTCATCATGGTTGGAAACTTCTTGAACCAGATATTCTCCAATCCATTCCCAGGATTGGGCTCCATGGTCCTCCAATCAATGTAGTCCTGAATAGAGAACCTCCCCGAACTTGAACCTGTGAAGCAGCATCGGTCCTCTTCCTCATTAATGCAAATACTATCAAAATCCTTCTTCTATTCTTGATTGAGAACCGCATTGATGAACTTGTGGTGCTTTGAAGCTTCCCTGAAGGTGATGTCCGACGTAGGGCATCCAGGAACGAACAACCGCTCCCCTCCCCAATTGTCTTTCCAAAAATTGGCGTCTCCTCTTCCAATGATCCACCTGTCTGAGTCACGAAGCTCCTCCAGTAATCCCATCATGCACCTGCCTATGTGATATGGTCGTGCTCTGCTCTCACTGATGTTCCTCTCCAGATCCCCATAGCGCTCTTTGAAGAACTCCACCCATAACAAATTTTCAACCATGATATCCCACGCTAAGTGCGTCTGCAAGCCCTGTATGGTAGTCGTATGGTCGCGTAGCCCCACTACCCCTTCCTCAATTGGTTTGGCCAACCGAGCCCAATAGGCCCAGTGACAACGGCCTTCCTGATTGGAATCCCAAAGAAAATCCATAAGGATCTTCTCCATCCTCTCCACCATAGCTTTTGGTGGCTAGATGATAGAAAAGACATGCATCAGAATCGAAGAGAGGACATTGTTGATTATTGTAACCTGGCCTCCAAAGGAAAGGAACATGTTTTTCTAGTTGAAGATCCTCCCCAGCATACGTTCCATGACCCCCTCGAATAAAGCTCTCTTGATCTACCCATAGGAAAGGGGAACCCCATGATAGCTCATGGGGAAGTTCTTTTGTTGGCATCCCAAAGTGCTCTGAATAAATATACATCTCCTGGGAGAGTACTTAGTCGAAATATACACATATATATTAGATGAATTAAATTATATTAGTTTATCATATATTTTAATAGACTGAACATGGATCAAGAAATTATTTACAAAATATTGAAATTTCTTATCATATCAATCCAGATGATGTTTTTATAATAGTAGATCTATTATTCTAGATAGGGGACCTATGATTCACTGGTGTACAAATAGAATTCATTGAAAATAACATATTATTAGATAAATCATGATTATTTGATATATAATGTTTTATTGCGTGTCTATAAAGGATTATATATTTATGTTAAGATCATAATTGTAGTATCATAGATTTTTTTTCTAAATTATGAAATTGGTACTAGGTATAAAAAATTACATCACAAATAATTGAATTATTATTATTCCTCTCAAGAAAGATACATACTTCATAATCAACATTTCTTTTTAAAATATAGTATAGATGATTTTTTTCATTGATAATCACATTATTACCAATAACATAACCCTATATATGAATCATACAAAACATACTAGTGTCTTGGGGAATATAAAAAAACAAAAAGGGGGAGCATAGAATCATATTAAAGGTATTCTTATAGTGGAGTCTATCATTAAAAAAAATTCAATATGTCATGATAAATAACTAAAACGCCTCAAATTTAAATAATATCATGAAAATAACATGTTGGTAATAAATGATGGTCAAATAAAGCTATATATATTATTATATGACCTTGAAACTAATCCAATAATATTCTAACAATTCAAATAATCAAATTTTAATTAATGAATAATATCATAATTATTGAATGAATAATGTTAGACATCATATACATTCTATCAATACCTTTCACAAGATAGTATAAAACTATTGGTAAAAACAAATTTAATTTGTCCAACCAATTTGTGTCATGAGACATATCAATACATCAAGGTGATGTAGCATTCCGTTATATGGAACTCTCTCACATGGCCAGAAAGGGTTGGTTACAATAACTGAAGTGTGCCTCCTCATACACCAAAGGCTTCTGGCTAGAAGTGGGGGTATGAATAGTATAGTGGGGAAACTATAACCCTTGGTATAAAGTGTCATATATGTAGAAACAATTCATAATAAAATGTAAATAATCACTTTAAATACAATGAAGAAGATAATACTAAAATTGAACATAATAATAGAACCAATTGAAAAATAATAATGTGATGACATGTTGGAATGTAATTAAATGTCAATAAAGAACTATAAAAGAAATATACTATACAAATCAAATAAGAAATCTATATACTGGGTACTGAACACCATGTTTGTTGAATCTCCATACACCAGACCTATAACAAACATGGACTCAACATTAATCGTTTTCCCTTGTCCAAACCTACAACCACATAATCCACTCGGGTTCCAAACATGTTCTCAAATATAGAGTGAGTATAACATAGCTGGTCAACACCACCATGTCTAACTAAACCAGTATGAAACATAGTGTACTAAATAATAATATAAAAATACGTATTAATTAATTCAACAATAAATTAAACAAAATCATAACCTACTTCGGCATAGTACTAAATATCTCTGATCATTTCCTACAACCATGCAAACCAAAACCATATAACTAAGGTAAAATGACATGATTTTGCACCATAGAGGAATATCTCTATGTATGTCTTACAACCATTCCAATTACAACCATATAACCATGGTATAGTCACAAAAATATGGTCAAATGAATATACGTATTACATCATATGGGGTAAATCCCTATAATAATTACAATAAGGTTCTATGCATAGATCACTCTCTATATGCATTCAAACATTGGAGTGATCTGAGCCCACCCAATATCAGCATTAAACCATATAATTTAGAATGTTTCCGAGTTGAGACTGATATATAATCAGTACAACATAGAAAAAATTCCCTATTATATAGAATGGATATCAAAATATCACATCCCAATTGACAACATTTAATTATTCAAAATACCATTCTTCCATTATATTAAACTTTGAAATTTAATTCACAATTGATTAAAAATTTTATCAATAAGTAATAGTCCACAATTAAGATATTTTATAACAAAAAATAACCATAAATCACATGTCATTCCTACCATACATTAATTAACTATCCAATTAGAATATATTTAAAGGGATTATTACCCAATGGGTAGCCATAAGCTAGGTCGAATTCTAATTAAAAACAAAGGACTTCAAGGAAAATTATTTTTTTTATTTTATTGATCAAGGAAAACATTTCATTGTTGTAATCAAAATAATGTGTAAAAATAGTGATTATCAAAAATATTTAGACCCCTAGAATTAACCAACAATACAACAACATTTTAATTGGACAACACTCAGGAGAAAGAAGGTTTGGATGATAGAAAAGATGATCCTAGATCAAAAATAATCAAGATCAAAACCAACAACCTAATTGCACCATTTATTTCTCCATAACAGTTAGAGAAGATGAAAAAAATGAAGAAACCTAACCAAAAGGTCATACATGGGGTTTTTTCACAGAAATTCAAAATTTCGAAGTGATTTTGGCACCCAAGAGATTCCTAGATAGAACACTAAGGCTTATAGGAGGTGAGCATGAGCTGGTTGAAAAGAAAATCAGCCACCTTCCATGATTGAAATAGTAGTTCAGGTAGTTACATGTTATGTATTGTGGATACACATCATGTAATTTTTTTATGGAATTCAATGAATAATCTGTCACCTCAAAAAAAAATTATGACCTAGGAACAATTACATGACTTGTAATCCCTTCATGTTACATGTAAATGTTCTAAAGTTGTTTTTTATCCCATTTTCATTTTTTCAACATGAAACACCATTATATCATTGCTAAATTCCATGAACCCATGAAACAAATAAGCCATTTACTCTCAAACCCCATTAATTTAAACAAGAATACATCCCTGAAATTTATGTCAATTTATGTAGCAATGGATATCTATCTCTAAATTGTACTCGGTAGGAAAGGATGATACAAAAACACACACATAGAGAGAGAGATACATAACTAGAAAAAGATGATATCTTACGACCTCAAGACATTACAATAGCTCATCCCTGAGTGTTTCATTATGAGGACTCTATGAACAAGTCCTAACAATGTGTTCTCATACTAGACTCCATATCCAAAGTATCATATTGGACTCTCCCATTCTTCTACTATACTCAAAGCAATAGTATAGTCTTACCCCAGAGATATTTATCATTGTGATCCACTACACTTATCATATACTAATCCAAGGATACATTAGCACAAAGATAAATGACTGCTATGTCTATCTCATGGTCAGGTTCTCGATGATATCTTCACAGTTTCGGCACATGGGACACCTCATTCATTGAATTGTAGCACTATTGCAGTGATAAATGTAACTCCACTTGGCCAACCTTCTCTAATATTTTAAATGGCTCAACAAACATTGGTGGTGGATTTCCCTATATATTTATACCACATTTCCCTACCCTAGGATACACTTGAAGGGAATATGATGACCCACCTAAAATTCATGAGGTCATCTTTGATAGTCATCATATGACTTCTTCTTACTCTTTGTGGTCACCAACCATGATCTGATCATTTTAAAATATTCGGACGTCTCTAGTAAGAAACCAAGACAAATATGTACTGAATAACCTATCTCTATCCAAGAAAAATGTAAATAGTATATAATTATATAAAAACATCAAAAGGTTCTATTTGGATTGATACCTGGAAGATATTATTATATGAAAACACCATGAGTGCAACATGTTTTTCCCCTGGAGCACCAAAATTCAAACCTCATGCACATAACATATCCTCCAGAATCTAAATAGTCCATTGACATTGATCATCAATCTATGAATGATAGGTTATTCTTAAAATAACTCATGATCCTAGGTATTTTTATGATATTTATAGAAATGAAACGTGATATGAGGATCTCTATTTGAAATGACACTCCTTAGATTACTATAATACCAAACCACCTAACACGTGTAAATATATCCCTAATCATCAACTATAAACATTTACATATTAGGTATGAATTAGGATACTATAGTTAGTCGATCAACAAAAACGCATACAACATCATTACTATAGGTCATCATGGGAAGTCCAATCACATAATCCATTATTACATCATCCCATTCCACTGAAGAATCTTTAAATGCTACAATATCCTAGCTTTCCTCCATTTCTCATCATTCACCAGTAGAAAAGTGAATAATATAACCATGAAACATTCCACCAAAATATTTGTTCCTAGCCACTGGTATTATCTACAGATATAGAGTTACATCATTATTAAATCAAGATGCACCTCCGATATAGAAACCTAAAACTCCCACATCATCTTTACATTTAATCCCATAATAACCCATACTATACTATATAAATGATGTGAATTTTTATTGTTGATATAACATCCTAATATAATATTTTCACCATATAAATTTTCTATATGAACTAACCCCCAGGGATCAAATAGCTACCCGGCCTTAATCTGACCCAAAAGCATAGGTATAATATAGGTCGAAGTCAAAGTAACTCACCCCTTAGAGGCCTATGTGTAAAAAGTCATGTGTGAAAATATGGTTATTATATTCTACTCATTACAAGACTCATGTACTACCTATATATGTTTCTTTGAGCTCAAATAATTCACAATTATTTTCCATTTCCTCATGTATAAACCAATTCAACATCATAAGGAAACACATACTCAAACAACTCACATTACTAATGGCTCTAGTCTAACTGAGAAATGATGTAATTGAGTCTCCTGTGATCTGTGTATACATGAAACTGATCATCCATGATATAGATTCTCCAACATCATATGTATTTCACCACTTCTTCTTACTCGATTTGGGTAATTATTCTCATATGGTCTTAGCTTCCTAGATCCATAAGAATCCACATGGTCCTCCTGCATTAGAACTATTTTAAGTCCAAATATGAGGCATCATAGTACACAGTATATGATTTAAATTTCACAGATAAATTGATTATGGGTATTAATGTCATCCTTCATTTCATCTCTTAAAAATTTATATCACAACCATTCACCCCAAAAAAATCACACCATTTTTGGTTAACCAAGTCATTGGTTCTACCGAATTGGTAGAAACATGGAATAATCATTAGTAATATCAAGATAAACCTAGAAAGTTAAATAATTATAATACTTCATTAGGTTGTTCCCAAGATATCATGTCTACAAAATTCTATAATTACACTCACACAGCATACTCTATAATGTCATGTCTCATGAATTGCATATTATTTATCTAGAAACTACATTTTTTTATCTTTGTGTAAAGACAATGCTCTATCAATGTACTCAAGAAGATGTCTAGAGGTTTAGAATCATCATATTTTGACTGAGAGTACACTAAGATATTGATGACAAAAACCACAACAATATTATCTAGAGAACGATGATGTATCTTATTCAGTAAGGCCATGAATACCGCATTCGCATTAGTAAACCCAAATGGTATCAGTAGAAATTCATACAAGCCATACCTTATCCTAAAAGAAGATTTAGGTATGTAAAATGGTCTCACCCTAAAAAATATTATATCCTAATAACAATTAAATCTTTGAGAAGATATTAGAACCTATCAAATGATCAAAATGATATTCAATGTGTTGGAGAGTGTACTGGTTAATGAAATATATCTAGTTCAACCCACAATAATCCAAACACATGTACAATGACCCATTATTCATATTGGTGAATAGATCTACATAATCATAAGGAGATATACTTGGCCATATAGGGACTTTATTTTATAGATACTCCAATTGAACATTCAACTCTTGACACTCTACTGGTTCCATTCAATAATGATGAATACAAACAGGAACTAATAGAAGCAATAAATTGATTTTATGGATAACCTCTCCTTCATGTGGTAATCTATATAAATAATTGATGAAAAAATATAAAAAATTGTATACAAGTGGATGAAAATAATCTTTCCACATTGCCACATTATCTAGAGATATACTGATGATCATATATATGATACAATACAATAAAAACTCAATTGGTCCTCACACGAACAACATGAAGATCCCACTCACCTAGGTGATAATGGGTTCTTTCTTATAGGGATCGAAAATTATATCTCCTCCTATAAAAATTTATATGAGCATGGTATAAAAATACTAACTTATACTACGAATCATGTCCAGCCCTATCATTTCTATCAGGAATTTTTTCCAAAAGAAATTATTACCACAAATCTCTAAAAAAAATTCCTTACAAAATTTGATATTCAAAGTCCATACTCCAAATGGTATTTCAATGGTTATAACACCGTCTAATATTTCCACATATAAGACCAAATATAAGGCCCTACCCATAAGAATTACTTAATCATGAGATAAGAAAATAATTTTACAATAAATCACATTGAGGATCTTTTTAGATTTAGATATTTAATGAATTAGTCCATAACTTATAATATCAAAATTATTATTTTAGTGTAGACTCTTCTACTCACAATCCATTTTTTTCATTAAATATTTTTTTAAAAAAATTGGGGTTTGTTTCAAAAAAATCATAAATTTACTATGATCCAATACTTGAATCAATTATCCTTTAAATCATATGAAAATAATTTCAAAACCTAGGATGAGCATAAGAATCTCGGTATGGGATACACAATAAAAGAAAACTGATGTCTTTATGAAAACATGTAAGCCATGAATACATTATCAGAATGTAATACTTTTCATCTTTATGAAGTAGGTAATAATCTTCAACGAATACAAGATCATTTAATACCCTTTTGTAACCATAATATTTCCATATAAACCAAATAAAGAATATATAACATATAAAAAGTAACTTAGGATATAACGACATAGTAATGGAATAACCATACAGTCGACTTCCACACATATCATTCTTACAAATGGAATAGCCATACAGCTGACTTCCATACCCAATACAATGGATATTATAATGTAACCAACAATTCTTAGTTTATCATGGAACCACCCATCCTTGGTTTATTACATAACCATCCATCATTGGTTTATCACGTAACCACCCGTCACAACTCAAGGTACAATTATATAATTATAAACAATAAGTATTTGTTGTTATCAATATTTCACTAAAAAAATTTAATTTTCAATCACAAGAATTCAATTAAAGATATTAAAATAATAAGTACACTTTAAAACCCATTTTAAATACCATAAAACCCAATGTGTGAGAATGAGATTTATTTTCCTTTTTAAAAAACATTAAATCTTATAAAGGAATCCAAATATCAAATAACAGTTTCGACGACAAAGAGGTCATTGTGACTGCATACGTTAAAAACATTCCTTTTGGCATTTTGTAAAATTATACTTAGAAAATAGTACTTTTTAATGAAATTAAAATCTAAAGGATTTTATTATAAATTATATAAATATGTTCATGTATAAATTAAAATATGCTTCACAAAAAGGATATTGAGACAAAGTCCCTTAACTTGAGTATGACTCGTCATGTACAATTGTTATGTTCCTATATAATAAACATAGGTAAATTTAAACTTTATTGAAAATATTTTTAATGTTTATTATTCCTTTTATATTACTTATTATCATGTTTTAAAAATTACATCATTATTTAAGTTCATATCGGACGTTTTGTTGATATTCGGTACATGAGTCGAAAATTAATGTGTTGAACTTGTTTTGATGTAAATTGTCCATGTGGTAAAAACTAAAACTCAATAATATTATTAATTATTTAAATACTATATATATCCATTATATATTTATTTAGAATATCCATAATATTTAGATATAATAAATGAAATGCAATTTTCATGGAGAGGGTAAGTTGTACGAACGGGTGGATGCTACTTCCATTTCATTGTCATAATAAAGGAATGAATACTCAATGTTACATAGGTATATTATAATTCCAGTATAATATCTATGGTATATATGTTACATATGTTCATTAACACAATCTTTTATATGTTATGTGTTTTCCAAGAATGTGTCATATCACTTTGAGTGGGTGTTAGTCCACACTTTCTCAAATTAAAATTATTGTATTTACACGTTATAAAATGAATAAAGGTTTGATATAATAAAAAATAAAGAAACATAGTGAAAAATATAAATATAATATATATCATATATAAATACTGTTCCATAATAATGGCCACCATGAGTGGTGGTAATACAAAATTGTTGAATCGTCATTTCGTGAGGTAGTAGTCTTTTGTTCACAGAAATAATATAGACTATATCAATTAGATGGAGGTGTGTGTAAGTGTATGTCAGAAAAATCATCATAAAAACATCATAGTATATATTAGATAACATTTATTTATAATAATGGAATAAAAAGAGGTTATGGTGTTGGAGAAGTATAATAAATAAATGAAAGTAGCATGAGATAAGATGTTGCCTCTAAATCTGAAAACTCCTTTTGAATTGACCCAAAATGCTTTCTATAATTTCCTTCTACACAAGGTAATGATTATAAGAGGATTTAATGGAAGTTTTAAGATTATTTTTGCTGAATTAGGATGAAAAAATGGTCTTCAGAGGTGTGAGTAAGTGGGTAGAGGTGGTTTCCTTTTATCAGAGTGAGGTGGGGCACTTTCAGAATGTCTTGAAATATTATTATATTATAAATTCATTCATGAATTAAAATATCCCCAAAGTGATATATTACTAGGTTAAGAAGATTATTAGTATAAATCCTCTCAACCAATATTTTATAGTCATTTTAGGTCACAATTTTAACCTTACCATTTGGCTTTAACCCTTAGTTAAATAAAATAACTCTTACCATGTCTTTTGTATTTTTACACAATATGGGTAATATAGTTACTATAAAATTCCTAAAGAACCAAAAGTGGATAATTAATCACATTTTTAACCTTATCAAAGTAATTTTGTCCAATAATATTTTTTTTATTTTTATATCATTTAATGAAATAGTATATGTTTTAAAAACTCATTTATGTCAATTTTGACACTATATTGTAATTGATTTTTGTTAATGTCCTTAAAAGATGACTAATTCAGACAAACTACATTTACTCTAATGTAACACATAATAATAACCCATAAAATGCATGTACGGTTCAAAAATTTCATATTGCATTTATTTTAATATTTATAATATGATTTTTTTGAATCATTCAATAATAAGGTAATCTATGCATCATCACAGTGTCATAAATAAATAAATTTATTTAATAGATAAAAATTATAAATAAAATAGAATTATGTAGTAAATTATTTTAGATTTGTAATGACTATTTATATTCAAATATACCAATTTCATAGCACAAAATTAATTTTTTTAGTAAAAATATACATGATTATGTATATTTCCCTTTTCAATAAATTAATTAAGATAACATGTCATTATCACACCCATTTGGCTCCCCATTGCCAAATGTTCAGCCTATGGATATTTTTTGCCTTCTATGACTCATCCAATATGATTATGACATGTTTTATAGTTGTTTTATATTATTATAATATTATTTTTACCCTTATTTTCCTAATTTACCTTTTAGTCATGGTAAATAAAAATAATTACTGAAGTTATCATTCATAATGTCCAAAAATAAAATGTACCATTTTTAAAAATTTGGACCTTATTATTCTAAATATGGAATCCATTTTTCAAAATTCAAAATATTCGATTTTCATTAATGAATTAAAAATTAATTCTCATTGTCAAAACCAGAAAGTAGGTTTTTTATGAAGTAAAAACTATTAGAAGATTTACATGTGTTTATATCCAATATAACGGTGTAATTAGTTATAATGAACAAAAATGGATTAAACAAAAAAAATATCTAAATATACATTAATAATAAATAAAATTATAATATATAAATACAAATAAATTATTAAAAAAATTCATTTTTGAATTAAAATTGAAGTATTTTTTACTATTCATTATAATATGAATTTTATTAGAAAAATAAAAAAAATCAACCAATGTAAATATTTATGTCTCGATTATAATGAAGATGTTAATTTTTTAAAATATAATATATAGAAGTATAAAAAAATATATTTAAATTGGTGTGTCTATCAAAATGCTGTAAAATGATTTTTTAAATTATTAGAGAATTTTATGCTTTAAACCGGATTCATGATCAAATTTAGCCACTAAAATTTGGTGGATAAATTTAAAAACATTTACAAAATTTGTTTAATAATATTTTAGTTATTTATGTTCATTTCCTCCAATAAAATGGCTTGGTGTTAAATACCATTTAAAATAATAATATTATTAGGGTCTTACTTTTCAGAATAACTCTGTGTTGTGTTCAACATAAGATTTCAGAGAAACTGATTGGTTCATATCAAGAATGAAATAAAAAAAAGGTCCCCTTAAACAAAATGTTAATATCATATCCATAAATAGTAATAGATATTAAAAGGATTAATTTTATAAATATCTGGGATGTTACATCCTTCCCCCCTTTTAGAAATTGTGTCCCCACAATTTTATACTTATTAAATATGTGGGGGTAGTTCTCCCTCATATCATTTTCAGATTCCCCTGATGCCTATTCCGCAAAATAGTTTTTCAAAAAAAACATTTCTGAATTAATCACCTTATTCCGCAACACTTTCTCTATGTGGTCAAAAATCTGTATTGGTTGTTCCTCATAATAAAGATTCTCTTCCAACTAAACTACATATATAATCATAACATGAGATGGATATAGAATATACTTTCATAGAATTGAAACTTGAAAAAAGTGTGTATATGTGATATACATAGAGGTAAATCCACTCTATATGTAACTGATCCTACTTTCTCTTGACTTTCATTACGTCCACTTAATCGTGAAATCTGTTTCCCATTCTTACCAAAATGTATCACACTCTTCCATGGTGAAACATTGTGAAATAATAATCCCCAATATTGAAATAAATATCCTTCATTGGATTATCTTCATAACTTTTCTACCATATCTAATCCATCCTCATGTGATTCTAAATCAACTAATCCATATTTTCCATCTCTTGTACCAATTCTGGTACAATCAACTTCTTTTTAACTAATTTATCTCATTCCATGGTATCGATCTCTTCACATCCTTTGATATTTTTAACCATCGACCACCAAAAACTAGATTCAAATTCAAAATGATAAATATATTGAGTCAAAAATTTGATTATCCAAACAAAACATTACATCAAAAATAATTTAATGTGCTTTAATCCACCCTTTACCATGCACAGGGTTAGATGATCTTCAGAATGATTAGGAACATTGCATCATGAAATGCTATACTATCTACATATTCATCTATGGTTAGTCTAGTTGTTTGTGTGCATGGAAAACAACAATATTTATCATTGAATTAAACTAATCCATCACTACAAAAAAACTATACATTTCTGATTCTGACTATCTCAGGATGCTGATTTGGAAGATTATTTTTATTTTTATGCATTCCCAACACAATTTTCATGTTTCTTATATGGAAAACCATTCTCAACAAACATATATTAGATAAATAAACATGTTAATCATCAAATGGTATTTAAATTCAATTTTACCATAAATTATAAAATCATTTATGGATATTCTATTAACATTACTCTTACTCCTAATGTTATCTAAAATAACCTCTGATACTAACTATAAGGCCATGGAAATAATCATTACTTAATCATAAGATAAGAAAATAATATTACCTTCAATTAAATCTAGGATCATTTAAAGATTATAAATTTATAGAATATGGATATAACAAATAAATATAATCATGATTATCCCAAAGTAGACACATCTACTCACTGAAAATTTTTCAGTAAAACAAAAACAACTAACCAAAATAAAGATTCATTTAAAACATAATCCTCATAACATTTACCTTATCCCATACTAGACTCCATTATCCATTAAATATTTTGAAAATAATTTCAAAACATGGGATGAGCATAAAAATCTTAGTAATGGATACACAAATAAAAAAAGTTATCTTTTCAAAAACATGTAAACCATGAATACATTATCATAAAGTAAAACTTTTCTTCTTTATAATCTAGTAAATTATATTTAATGAATATATGATCATTGATTATTATTTTATAAAACAAATATTACCATTTCAACCATAGAAATCCCAAATAACATATAAATGGTAAATTGATATATGATCATTCTTAAATGGAATAGCCATTCGGTCGACTTCCAAACATATCATTCTGAAAAATGGAATAGCTATACATCTGAATATCATACCCAATGAATTAGAAGTTATAACATAACCACCGATACTTGTTTTATCACTAATCCGTCCATATATTAATAACCACCCATATTTTGATTATCAAGTGACAACTTTTCACATGTCTATCTACCATTATACAATAATAAAACATAAATGAGTACATTTATAAACATCTTCATCATAAAATTTCATTTGAAATCACCAGAAATTAGTTCAAGATATTGAAATAGTAAATAAAAATTCAATAACATATTCATACCAAAACACCAAAAATGTTAATAAGGTATTTCTTTTCCTTTTCACAAAAACTATAATTCTTATAGAGGAATCCAAATATAGAATAATGGTTTCGACGGTGGAGAGTTTGTTGTCGCTACATATGATAAAAAAATTCCTATTGTAATTTTGAAAAATGATTTGTATAAAAATATTTCTTTTTAATTAAATTAGAGTCTAAATGTTTTATTATAAACTGTATAAATAATGTCGTGTATAAATTAAAATATGCTTCAATGAAAAGAGATTGAGACAATGTCCCTTACATTGAGTCTGACAGATAATGTACAATCAAAATGTTCCTGAATAATAAAAGTAAGTTATTTTATACTTTATTTATAAGTATTTTTTATTATTCCTTTTATATCACTTATAACTCTGTTATTAAAATTAAAAATTTATTTCATTTCATACCAGACATTTTGTTGATATTTGTTACATGAGTCAAAAATGAACTTGTTGAACATGTTTTGATGTAAATTTTCTACGTGGTCAAAATTCCATATACATAATATTATTCATGATTTAAATACAACATATAACCAGTATATATGTATTTATAATATTAATAATATTTGGTGATAAATAATTAAATTCATTGTTCTAGGAGATGGTATGTCGTACGCACACATGGATGCTAATTCAATTTCTTATCATATTAAAAAATGAAAACTAAATGTTACATGGGTATATTATAATTACATTTTAATATATATGTTAAATTTGATACATAAGTTTATTAACACTATATTTTATACATTCCATGTATTCCATGAACAAGTCATATCACTTTGAGGGGGCAGTAGTCCACACTTCCTCAAATGTAATTATCTTATTTATACATTATGGAAAGCATAAAAGTGTGTTATGATAATAATTATAGAAGACTATAGAAAATATAAATATATATCATATATCATATATTAATACAATTCTATCATAATGTCAACCATGAGAGGTGGTAGGAGAAAATTGAACAATCGTTATTTCATGGGGCAGTAGTTCGCCATATATAGAAATGATATGTACTATACATCAATATGATGTAGGTGTGTGTAAGTGTAAGTAAAACCCTTAACATAACAAAATCATATCATATTGAATATACTGGTATTGTTAAAAAATATTTTAATAAAAATAGATTAGGGGTTTCATAGGGAACAAAATAAATGAAAGGATCTTTAGAGAAGATGTCACCTCTAAATTGGGTAACTCCTTTTGTTTTGACCCAAAAAGAATTCTTGAATTGCCTTATACCAAATTTATGGATTTCAGGAAGATGGTATGGATGTTGGGAGATTATTTGAGAATAATTTTGATGAGATAATGTACTTGAGAGGTGATAGTAAGTGTGTGGAGGTGGCAGCATTTTATAAGAGGGATTAGGGGAACTTTACGAAAGTATTGAAATATAATTTTATTATAAATTGATTATAGAATTATAATATTTCTAAAGTAATATATTTATAGTTCAATATGAGGATGATTCAATGTACTCTCAACCAATAGATTTTAGAAGTTATAGATAACATATTTAATCTTATATTTTGTCTTTGACCCTTAGTTAAATAAATTAACTCTTATCATGTCTTCTTTTATTTCTACATTATTTGGTTAATATAGTTAAGAAAAAATTCAAATAAGACATCAAGTTTTTCATTAATGATATTTTTCAAATTATATAAGTATTTTTTGGGAATATTTGTTCTTTTTGACTATAATATCATTTTAAATAATTGTATTTGTTTTAAAACAATCATATATGTGAATTTTGACACTATTTAGTAATTGGTTTTTGATAAAGTCATAAAAACATTAATCATTAAAAAAACTACATTACCCCAAAGATAACATGTCATCATCATCCATAATATTCTTTTATGGTATAAATATTTTCATTTTACATTTACATTTATATTTATAATTTCATTTATTTGAATCTTTCATTAATAAGAAAATCAGTAAATCATCATTGTGTCATAAATAAATTTAAGTATTTAATATCTAAAAATTATATTAAAAAATACCATGATTTCCTAAATTTTAATTGATATCTAATGACTATTTATAGTCAAATATAGTAGTTACATAACAATATATTAGAATTTTTTCAGTAAAATGATACATTCTTAGGTAATATTTCCCTTTAAATAATATTAATTATTATGACATGTCATTATCACACCAAGTAGCCCCCTGAATGCCAAATGATCAGTCTAAGGATTTTTTTGGTCAATCTTGGCTCATTCAAAAATATTATGAAACATGTTAGGGTAGTTATTTATTATTTTCATATTATTTTTACCTGTATTTACCTAATTTACCCTCTTATCATGGTAAATAAAAATAATTACTGAAGTTAATATTCATTATGACTTAAATTAAAAGGAACATATTTACATAATTATTAAATTTTCATTCCAAATATGAAATCCATTTTTTAAAATTCAAATAACATAAGTTTCAATATTTAACTAAATATTAATTCCCATTGTCAAAATGAGAAAATGATTTTTTTCGATGTATAAACTATCAAAATATTGACATGCTTTTATGTATAATTTAAATTTAAAATTATTCATAATAACCAAATTAGATTAAATGATAAAATAATAATATAAATATACTTCAAAACTGATTTAAATTATAATCTATAATTGTAAAAAAAATAGGTAAAAATGGATGTATTAAATTAAAAATGAAGTATTTTTTAATGTTTATTAAAATATGAATTTTATCCGAGAAATACCGAAATTTCATCAAAAGTAAATTTTGATGTCCTAATTCCAAACAAAAAGTTTATTTTGTCACATATAATATATAAATGTTTAAAAAAATATTTAATAATTGTTCTCCATTAAAAGGTGGAAAAACATCTTTTTAAAATTATTAGATTATTCTATACTTAAAATTGAATTCATTCTCATTTTAAGTATCTAAAATTAATTGTATAAATCTAAAAATAATTATCAAAATTGTGTAATAGTTTTGTAGTTATTTCTATTCATTTATTCCAATACAATGTCTAGGAGTTAACTACAATTTAAAATAATGAAATTATTATTTTCTTATTATTTGGAATTACTCTATGTTGGGTGAAACATATTATTTAAAAGAAACACATTATTGCATGTCGAGTATGTTATCAGAAAAATCATTCCCTTTAACTAAAAATTAATATCTTAATCATAAATATTAATTGATATGAAAAGGTATTATTATATAAATACATATGATGTTACACCATACCATTTGAAAAATTATTAGATATTAATGAATGTGATTATCATTTATCAAACAAAAAATATACTTAGTTAGATGATACATGAATTGTACCTCTCATTTTAGTTGGTCCTACAATGACATTAGCTAGATTAGTATTCATATTTTGAAACAGACATGTCCCTCTACCATGGTTTGCAGTATGACTACCTTGAGTTATTTGCCTTGTTTGATACTATTTCTCATATATTGGGATTCAACGACCCATGCCTCAGCCTGAACTGCCTATGGAACTCTATCTATGATCCTTTTAAGGAGTATATATGCCCCTTCATAATTATATAGAATATATAGGTCCTCATCCACTAGTAATATATAAAATGTTCACACAAAACATTTAAATATGGTCTAATAATCCTAAAATATGTCACTAGATAGTGGGGTAAGGACACTACTGGAAAATGTGGCCAATCATGACTCACTGATAGTAGAAGCAATGAACATGATCTTGAGATTGTTTTCCACTATTTTAACTACTATTCCCCAACTATTTTTGTAAAATCATATTACAGTTCTATCAGGTACATCCTTAACCTCTTCATGGATTTCCATTTCTCATTTTCTATATATGCCTCACAAGTAATTGAGAGGATAAATATAATGGTGAATTAACATATTTTTTGGACTCTCATATTTAATTGGTCTTTATTATGGGTTTTAGGAGAATATCACATCGTGTATAGAGGTTATATGACATGTATGAGGTTTTGTGTTCATGCCAGGAATGATATTCACGCTGTAAAGGGTTACACGATGTGATGTGATGTTTCACATCATGAGTTATTTAAATATAAGAATTTTAATCTAATATGATGGATTATTTAGTGAAATTGAACTATATGGATTTCACGACATGTAAATCAGTTTCACGACATGTAATTATTTGAGTAGGGAGGTTTTATGGTGTTGTTCGAGTTTTGGGTGTCTATTTGGCCACCTGTTGTCCTTTTCCCTCAAACCCAACTTCTTCTCTGATGTTTTATGTTTAAACCATTCCTTTCAGATCAATATGTTCGACGTTTATTCTATATTTTGGTCTCTATTTTGAATTTAATTCCTTTGTTGGTTGTGGTGAGGCAGGTGTCTTCTCATGAGGTATATTAGTTTCTTCCTTTTCTGTGAATCCATTTTTTTATAAATTTTATCAATCTTGTGATTTTGATTGGATTCTAGGGCCATCATAGACATCATTGGGTCATAATTGTTGGAGTATCCAGTTGCGGGAGTGTGTGACCTATGTTTTTGGATAGGTGTTTCCTTCTCTATCCTCTTTTGATTAACTTATTGTTCGTTCATTATAAATCGATTTATATATGGAATTGGAATGATTATTTTTTGTTTGTTGAAAATAGATTTTTATGATTAAAGGTTTTCACTAGTAATATATAAATTGAATTAAAATGGTTTTTTTCAAAGAATTTAAATAGATTTTTGAAATTTCTTTGAAATTCCTTTTCAAGGAATTGGAATGGATTTTGAAATTGATCACATTGGATACCATGGGTATTTAGTTGGAAGTTATAGATTGAAGCTAACATCCATATTTTTTTTATTATTGGGAGGTTTTCTCAGGGGTGGGGGTTCCTCTTTTTCCTAGAACCAATGTTATTGGAGACTGATATTGAAATTTTTAAGGGATTTTTCTCATGTGGTATTTAACTACTTCCTAGGACTATGTTCAAGGAATTGGATTGTGCACATAATTTATTTTGGTATGAATACTCATATATTTTGACCTATAGTGATCTTTGGTGCTAATACATGTGATTATTGTTTTTTATTTCTTGGATTAAATTTTTACCCTTTATATGCATGTTTATACATGAGAAAGATGATATTGAAAATATTCATTAAAATTGATATATTTACATTTGTTTTAGAACAGTGAAAAAGGGGAATTGTTTACCTTGTTAACAATAAAACTGATTTACTGGTTATTGTGCCATGTTTTATTTAAAATGGGCATACAAGAATTTATATATAGAGTCTTGTTATGGAGCTCCTAGGTGAGATCATATTTAGAATTCTAGCTCCCACCCTACATACCACTTCAGAGGAATGAAAGACAGTAAAATTCTTCCAATGTTGGGAAGTCAATGTACTGTATTGAGGAATCAAGGCTTCTTGCCCACTGAGTTTAGTAGTTGGTGGGGATATGATGGGAGTTTTTCCACCCAATAATAGTGAGTATTTTTTTTTTGTTAATTAATAGTTGTACTTGCCTCATGGAGTTTGGAATACTTTACCATTTTTTATTTCCACTGTTTTCTCACAGTTATGAAATATTTTTTATTAGATTTTTATTGTTCATTTCTCGCTTCATGAATACATGTTCCATCTATTTTTCATTCATGGTAAAATAATTACATCAACTTTGTAGTCAGATTCCTAGGTACTGTTTGCTATCTATTTGGGATCAGCAATTCCCTTAAATTATGTAATAGATCGAATTAGGTGTTATTTTCATGGGTAACATGGGTCAGTTCATTACAAAATGGTATCATAGTAGATGTTATTTCTTTTCTAAGAGTCCTTGTGTTGGGACCTCTATTGGTCTAGAGATGTATTTCTGGGATGTGAGATGTATGTTATAGTGAGTGCATGAGAAATTATTTCCATGGAGAGACTCTAGTTTCATTGGGGAGTTGGGTAATGTGTCTCTAGTGTTGGTTTAGATTTCAAATATCAGTTTCTGCTTATGGATTTTCAGGTTTGAACTGATATTTATTCTATTTTATGATCATCCATTATATTTCCATGTGCAACAATATATCTCTGAGACATCATCCACTAGTTATTTAAGAGGGTAAAAATAATTCTCCATAAGGAAATCTTCTAGTGGATCAGATTCTTATCAAGGAAATAGTATGGGTAGTTCATGTTTTTTATCAGAATGTACAACAATTTCAGAGCATAGTAATTGAACTGCATTCAAAAGATAGCGAAGAGATAGATCAATCTTGGGAATTAATGAATTCAAAGGAACCATCCATTAAAGTAATGAATTAACTTCAAGTGGTAGAATAATTGATGTATAGGATCGATAAAATCATATAATTTCCAGTGATAAATTAGAATATCAAAGTTATTTGAGTAGAATTTAGGTTGGAGGGTTTCAATAAGATATGATGTGATTTCATAATATCAGAAGAAAACCATGTGGACATGGATTTGTTGGGTTTGAAAACCCTGTTATTCCAATAGATTTTTCCAGAGTCCCAAAATATTTAAATTTCTATATAGTTTCTCTCATTTTAGTAGGGAGAGCATTTACTGTCGGCATACACCAACTAGTTTGTTGATCTTGTCCTTTTTTCTCGAGATGTTGAGATGAATGACCAGTTGAATTCTCATATGTACCTATAGAGTTTGTGAATAGATATCACATCATAAGAGATTTTGTTAAAAATTTATTCTTATATAGATATGATAGACATAGATACGATGGAAGAGATGAATATGGAAGTAATTGATGAATTTTCTACCTCTTCCCTTACATGTACTGACAACTTCAGTGGAATGCATAAGAATAATAGGATGTGGAAAGATCATACCAAGATTTGTGGAGGTGGGTATAAGCAACATGCCTCCTCAACATAATCCACAACAGTAATCATTGTGCCTCCAAACTACAACTATTGTGGAATTTTCAGACATAAATAATATTATTATCATATTCTTATGAAGATGGGTAATAGTTGTGAATGCATTGGTAACATAAAGATATACTTTCAAGATAATACTATGCCTAAATATGATTATAGTCCATCTACTCAAAATGTTACAATGCAGAATCTGTATGCTTCAGTGCAAAAAGGGCTCCAGTCGTGGCCCTTGGTAGTGAATCAATTTCATGCAGTAGATGAGTATCCAATAGAAGGTAACAATGGTCTGAAAATAGTGAAAGGTTCTATAGTTATTGAATCATCCCTATAAATTTCAATATTTGATAATGGGGACTCACACTCATTTATATATTCATGTTTTGATGATATTATTACACTTCAAATGGAACCTATACCCTTTTTAATGGAGTTAGCGAAACCCCTTGGAGAGAGGAAAGAGAAGGGGTTTTTGTGTCCTTTTTATTTGTTAAATATTAATGATACAGTGTAGGTCTTGAGTTTTCTTCTTCATGATTTTGATCTATTTGAGATCATCATTGGTATAGATTTCCTAAATGCTCCTCGAGATATGGTTTATTTTTATCATCAACATGTTTCATTTCTTTCATTTGATGGGTGCTCTCATGTGTTTCAAGGGGAGTGTGACTCAAGGTCCAGTCATACATGAAATTTCATCCCAGAGAGTAGGAGTTTGTTTTCTATGGTTGGAATTGATCTTGATGACTATTCTACCATTGTTGTTATTCTTCTTGATGTTTGGGTCTTTTCAGCTGTTTTCTTATATGACTTCTCCAGACATCCCCTAGAGAGAGAGAGGTATAATTTACAACTAAATTAATGCTAGGAACACTAATGATATCAATACATTGTTATCATATGGCACTAAAAGTGCTCAAATAACTCCAAATTAATTTTGATGACCTATTGAAGAAATATTTTTTCTCCCAATAATTTTCCCTTGGGAATCCCCTATGCTTTTTCCATGATGGAAGATGATTCAATTCAATTGTGTGTGTACTAGCATAAGTTGAACCAGGTAACAGTTAAAAATAAATATCATTTTTCTCATGAGTATTTTTTTATCAGTTAAATGGGAAAAGTGGTTTTCAAATATTGATCATTGGTTGATTTATAATTATCATAGATTTCATGATTATCATATATCAAATATATTATTTTAGATTAGGTAGATCCATTATGAATATTGTGGGATGCCATTTGGTCTGACTAACTATCCTACATATTTTACGGATTAGATGAATTAGAGATTAATTCAATATCTTGAGATATTTTAAATAGTTTTTACGGATGATATTATTGTTTATTAAAAATATGAGCGTGAGCAGGAGCATCGTCGGAGTTTGGTTCTAGAAATTATGAGGTCACTGTTTGTATGGAATGATATCGAAATGTAGTTTCTGGATTCATGATGTGTTATTATTAGAGAGTAAGATTTATAAAAAATACTTTTCATTTTACAATTAGAAGGTAAATTTTTTCTTATCATAGAATGAAAAAAAATAATTCCTTTGAGATATGAAGACTCTTTGTTTCTAAAGGATACTACCTATGATATGATAATAATTTCATTAAGATGTCATGACCATTGATTTCTCATGCTATGAAAGTATTGAAATTCACATAGGATGATAAGTGTTCACATTATTTAAATTAATATTAAATACTTATAACATCAACTCTTATTCTGATCTTACCTGATCCAGGTAATGGATATGGGGTGTTTTGTGAGGCTTCTAGTGCTGGTTTGGGGGTGTTAATATAGGATGACCCTGGGGTGCCTTACAACTCTCCTTAGTTTTGGATGTATGTGAAGAATTAACCAACTAAAAATTAAGAGATAAAGGAATTTATAAATGTGATCAAATATTAGTGGAACTATCATTTTGGGGAAAAATTCAAAATATTTTATAATAATAAGATTTTGAGCTATATATTTTCTCAGAATAAACTGAATCTCATACAGAGGCGATTGGTAGAGTACATTAAAATGTTTGACTTCAATATCTTCTACACCCCAAGGATATGTATTTTCGTTGATGACTCAATTAGTAGGAAATTATTGTTGTAGTATATTCTAGAATCAAATGAGTAGTGGAACCTTATGGGGATTTTCACTCTGTTTCGTGTGGATTCTCAAGCGGAAGATTGAGATATGTTTCTCACCAGTGGTTTTTTAACATCCCATCTTCTAGATTCCATTCCATTGAGTCAAAATTAAGATGATGAGTTTAGAAAAATTCAAGTAAGCCTTTATAGTGGGGATACTATTTTTGGATGGTCCCTCTCTACATATGGTATGCTCTACATCGGGACTCATGTTGTCATCCCAGTATCAGTGAGGATATTGTTCTTGTTTAGTTGTCCTGGATCTTTATGGGACATTCATCCTAGAACTACAAAGATATATAATGAAATGTGATGATGATTCTAGTGGATGGAAATAATGTATTACATTATAGATTATGTGTCTCTATATTCCACCTTCCAAATGATAATGAAAGAGCAGTTAAACCCACTAGTTTTCAATATCCTATTCCAGTGCTGTTATTGAAATGGGAAGATGTATCCATAAATTTTTCTGTTAGATTATCAAGGTCTCTGTAAGGGAGGAATTTTATTTATTTATTTATTTTTTTGATCGGTTGATGAAGTATTCTCATTTCATTCTGATCCACATTATAACTAAGTTTGATGATCTTGGTTATCTATATGTGTAGGATATTGTGATGTTACATGGGAGTAATTATGATCTAGTTATATATAGGTATCCTAGGTTTACCTTGAGGATCTATTGGATTCTTCAATATGAAATGGGAACTCAGGTCATATTGATAATAATATATCATCCACAGATAGATGCTTAAATAGAGTGTGTAATTTTGATCTAGAAATATATGATTCATGACAATGTCTTAGAGTTTGGTTGATCATAGGATAATCATCTGTTATAGGTTTAGTTTGATCAAAAAAACGTTTTTTAGTTTTTGATCAGAATGTATCCATTTTTTTAAAGTTTGGTAACCAATTCAGATCACCAATTTGTTGGGATGAGGTGGAAGAAGTAGCTTTGGTCGGACCATATTTTGTCTTTGAGACATCAGTGATAATTCAGGATGTACATGGATGTATTTTTACATCCTAAATTTGACCAAAATCATATTAATATCATTGAATCATCCTCTAGAGTATTCTATTTTGGACTGGGTTTTCTTGAATTTTTTTCCTCAGCTGGGTTACGATCAGTTTGAAAAATAGTGAATGTTGACTCTGAGATATGTGGAACAATTTGTGGCCACTATGAAGCTAGGGTATGTTTCCTATCAGTTAGTATTTTTAGTTCAGTTGATAATAATTCATTATGTTTTCCACATATCTCATGTTTAGAAGAACCATCCACATCCCACTCACATTCTGAGTTGGGAAGATATTGAGTTAGTGCCAGATTTTGGTATTTTGGAGAAACCATTTGTGATCATTGAATCTAATGTGAATGTATTATGCAGTAAGTCAATTAATTTGGTTAGAGTTCTATGGAAACACAGATCATATTTTCATTATTATTGGGAATGTGATTCATTTATAAGAAAAGTGGACTCATATTTTATCAAGGACTACATCTTCTACATGACATCATGGGTATGAAAATTAAGTATAGTGGAGAGTTTGTAACATTCTATTTCAGATCTGTTAGGTAAATATTTAATGTTATCAATGTTTTCATTTTCTAGCTATCTACATAGGATGGATATGGAATTGGGAGGATAGGTATAAGGGTGAAGTCACAGATTTCATGGACTCTCAACTTTAACTAGTATTTTTTGGAGGCTTCAGGTGGATTTTACGCCATGTTACTAGGTTACATGATGTGTAAGATATATTGGGTGAAATCCATTAATGGGATTCAGGCTGTGAAAGGTTACATTATTTGAAGTGATGTTGAACATCATGAGTTATTTAAATACTAAATTTTTAATCTAAGTCGATAGATTTTTTGGCGTTCTTGAACACTATGGACATCAAGATGTGTAAAAGTGTTTCATATTGTGTAATTACCTAAGGAGGGAAGTTATAGGATGTCTTTGGGGTTTTGGGTGTCCATTTGGCCCCCAATAATTTTTTTCTCAAGACCTAAATTTCCTCCCTGGTGACTTTTGGTGACACCATTCCATCCAGATCGATCCATTGGATGTTCAATATCTATTACAGTAGTAGTGTGTCTCTTTGGATCCATTGTGAAATCTCATTTGGAAGGCTGTTACATTATTAGTCATGGTGTGGTGGGTTTTTATTCATGTGGTATATGGGTTTTCTCCTTTACACTGACCACTTTTTTACGGAATTGGATCAATCTTGTTATGTGGATTGGATTCTTGGTCCTTCGTATCTGTCATTGTGTTTTTTTATAGGTGTATCTCGTTTTGGGTGCATGTGGCCGGATTTTCAAGGTAGGTGGTTCTTTATTTAGCCTATTTTGATTAAAAATATTATAAATTTTTTATAAATTGAACTATATATGGAATTGGAGTGATTATTTTAGAGTTTGTTGAAATGAGTGTTTTCAAGAATAATGGGTTTTCTCTGATTTTTTTATAAATAGAATTGAAAGAGGTATTTTCAAAGATTTGAAATAGATTTGTGACATGGTTTTGAAAAGTGTATTAAATTAATTGGATTAGATTTTGAAAATGAGAACTTGGGTTATCTTGGTAACTTATGGGTAATATTTACCTTGAGGCCATATTCCATATTTTAGTGACTATTGGGAGTATTCTCAAGAGAATTTCCTCAGTTTCCTAGGATCGTTTTTTATATGGGACTGATATTGACATTATTATGGGGTTTAATCATTGGATATTCCATAGCATTTTTGGTATGTGTTCTAGGAATGTAATTCTGCAGATTATTGATTGTCGTACGACTAGTCTGACAGTCTGACATATAGTAATCATTGGTGCTCACACTTGATTTTCTTTTTTTATATTCTGGATTTTTGGTTTTATAATTGATGTTGATTATATACATGTGAGTGGTGATATGTAAAATATTCATTAAAATTTATAAACATACTTTTTTAGGATTAAGAAAAATAGAAAAAATAACCAAGTTTAATATAAAACTTATTTAATTAATATCATTCCATGTATTATTTAAGATGATCATACATGAATTTTTATATACATAATTGTTATGGAACACCTGGGTGGGATCCTACTAATCTAGTTAGCTCACACCTTGAGAACATCTTTATTGGTGTGCATACCAATTAATGTATTCCAATGCAATGGAAAATAGACACCATAGTGAGGCGGTGAGTTTTAGTGTCAACTGATATGGGTAGCTGGTGATGGGATAGTGGGTGTTCATATATGTCATCACATGTTGTAGCTATTTGGTTTTGATCCTTTACAGTTGGTCTAGTATTGTCTAGTTTTGACAATTTATACGGTTGTTTTGATTTTCCTTTTTTGTTACTTTTAAGGAATATATATTTTTAGATTTTCTCTGTTCTTTATTCCTTTATGTATTTATATGACATATGTTTTTTCATGTTTGGAGAAACCATTACCTTAGGTTTTTTTCTTGATGAAAGTGTTCTTGTTGCCAACCAATGGGAACAGGTAACACCCATCTTATATGTAACATATCGGGTCAGGTTCCTAGTTAGAGGATATCTAGGGTTATTTTTTTATAGGTTGGGTGGAAACTATCATAATAAAGCTTCTTACCAGTCAAAGAAGAAGTCACATATCTCCCTACTGAAACAAAATGGATGCTGACCAGAGGCACTCTTAGATTCCCTTCCACACTAATTGCCTGAGTCATTATAACATCAAATATTATTAAATAGAAAATTTTTACATTTTACATGATCTCATAATGAAATCTTTTCTAGAATCATATCACTACGTAGATCTCATAAGCTACAAAAATTGGTGTAATCTACTATAGAAATATAAATAGTTCATCATAGTCTAGCACTGATAAATTAAACTACATTAAATTCATGAACACATAATATTTATCATCCATTAAAGTATCAAGATAAAAATGTCTCAGTAACTTTTTCTCGATGTTCTTCCAATATAGCTCATCGTTCTTCACATCTTCTTCTAAAATATCCCTCCAATTCTTGGGAGGTTCAATAAGAAAATATGCATCATCCTTCACCCTCTTATCCATCGTTTCCTGAAGATGTTTGATGATTTTATGGAATAATTCAATCAAGAACATATATATCTAGGGTCCCACTTTCCCATTAAACATTAGTGGATGTTGAAATAGAACATCTCTCATTAGCTCATACATCGATAGAATGGTACAAAGAGACTCTCATTCCATGGATTACATGACCATAAGGAAGTCATTGCAATAATAAACATCCATCTAGTCTAATGGAAGTACATGATGTTCTGTTTCATCTATATTTGGATCAGACTGATTACCACTCTCATGATGCTCAAGTCTAAGATAATGAGGAGTAATTTTATGTACCAGAAAAACAAAAACATTAGTGAACCGGCTTGCAACAATGAAAACCCAAAATGTGAATACATTGGAGAAACAATAACTCTATGTCTCTCTAGATGTGATTATAATTATTTTACCATGACTTGACAAAACATTTAATTAGTACTGTGGAAAATATATATCATATTATAGTTTAATA
Source organism: Viscum album (assembly GCA_963277665.1). Taxonomy (NCBI): domain Eukaryota; kingdom Viridiplantae; phylum Streptophyta; class Magnoliopsida; order Santalales; family Viscaceae; genus Viscum; species Viscum album. The sequence continues at coordinate 279,737,119 of OY728151.1, read as the reverse complement.
GGCACCTATACATCAAATAAAAAAACAGATATTCCCCTATCACAAAAAATTGGTGATAGTATATCCCTATATGTATATTAAGATGAATTTATCAATATATCATACCCTGAGAGGACAGTTGGAAAAATTTATAGAAATAATAATATAAAAAAATAATATTCGTGTAGAACATGTGAATCCCCCAATGTGAAATAACAAAAACTGAAAAAAGAACTCATCAAAAATAACACTCCCATCCCTTGCCACAATGATTTCCCCCCATACATGGTTTAGCTCCTCCCATGAACAAGCTCATTACCATATTCTTACACACCCTATTTTTCTTTATACAATTATCTAAATATTAAATAAAAATAAAGGACAACATGATGGTCTAATTCCACTATGTAACATCCCCCGTTATGGAACTCTCTCAAGTATCCAAAAAGTGGTTATTATGAGACCTCTTGTGAACTACCCATATGTCAGAGGCTGATGACTACCTGTGGGGGTGTGAATAGTATAGTAGGGACACAATACCCCCTGTTATGGGTTTTCATAATAGTTGAAATAATTCATCATAAAATGGAAATATTATGAGAAATCACATTGTAGAAGACAATAATAAAATCCTACCAAATAATCGAATAAATAAATAAGGAATAATGTGATTACATGATGGAATGTGGCTAAATGGAATGCATAAAAAATATAAGAAAAAGAATAGAAGACTCAAGTAAAAGACTATATGTTCCAGGTCCCAAACCCCATGTTGGTCCCATATGAAAATTTCATCCCAACAACAAAAAAGAAATCAAATTCATGGTACATTACCATGTAAAAACATGCATCTATGAAATCCACTATGGTGTCATATGACGGTTGAAATATTATGTGATTATAACTTAGTAGGTCAAAACCACCATGTATGAGATAAAACCATCTGATAAGAATTGTATGAAATAAATAATCAAACATGTGTATTTAAAAAATCAAAAATTAATAAAATACTATCATAACCTCCTTCAGAACTATGCCAGAATAACATTGAGAATTTAAAATAAACATGAAAACAACAACCATATAACAAAAGTAAAATAACATTTTTCATCACCATGCGGGAATATCTCTGAGAATTCCTTAAAACCATCCTGACCACAAACAAAAAAACATGATATATAATAAAAAATATTGGTCAAATATCTATAGGAATTATAGAATTTAAGAAAAATCCTTATACGCATTTCAACGTGGGACTAGGCATAGACTTCTCTCTATAAGATTTAAGACCTAGGACTGGGCTAATCCCACTCAATATTATCATTAGAACATATAAGTGAGATATTACCAATGTTGAGCATGATATATATTTATTAAAGAAAAGAACACATTCCCCATCATACATCATGGATATCAAAATATCACATCATAATTACAAGTGATAAATTATGTGAATTACCATTATTCTTTCATATTCAATAAAAAATTTACTTAATATTTCATTAAATATTTTATTAATAAGAAATAAAACACAATTTAGGGACTCTAGAATAATAAGTCACCCTAGGTCACATGTCATGCTAAACATTAATTAATCCATTAGCTAATACAATTACATTCTAATGTTTTCTCACCCGATGGTTCATCATAACCCAGATCAAAAGACAATTAAAGACAAGGGGCGTCATTAAATAATACCATTTATTATTTAATTTATTTGGGGGAACATTTCCTCATTTCCATCATAATATTACAAAAACATGGTGATTATAAAACCATAAGGTTAGAATTTAGGCCCCTATCTATATCTAATTGTCTAAAAACTATTCTAATGGCCAACTAACATGGGGAAGAAAGTGAAAATGATTGCAAATCAGTTACTAGATAAAAATTTATCATGATCAAAAGCAACAATACAATTATTAATAGCATTTCAATAAAAGGGATGGAGGAGAAGGAAAATAAGGAATAAACATAGATAAAAATACATACCTGCGATTTATCACACAATGTAGACATTTGGAAGGCAATATGGAACTCCAAAATATTATAGAGTGATCTCTAAGGTTGATTGGATATGATTTTTAGAAAATTGGAATGATAATAAGATTCACAAAATGCTTAGAATAGCATTTTGGCATTTAAATGGTCTATAATTTTGTTACATGTCATTTAAATTATTTTAATTGAATTTTAACAAAAAAATGTCACATAATATTTATTTTATTAAAACCCATGAACAATTACATGACATTTAATCCCTTTAGTAGGTGTATAAATGATTTTTATTCGATCTTTTATCCCATTTTCCTTTTAAACAACCCCAACAAATGTTAAAGATCCCAATATACCAAAAAAACATGAAAAACATAACTCATTTACTCCCATATACCATTAATTCCAACAATTATACATCCCAAAACATTAGTTCATTTTCTCCAAAAAAGGACATCGCTCTCCAAACAGGACTCATCCACGAAGGCTGACATGAAAAATTCAGAGAGAAACATACCTAAAAAAATACAGGATCCTACAGGAGCCATATATAAAAAATTCCCACCCATGAAATAATATGTCTAGAGCATTTCTCATAAAAAATCTGTGAAACATAATCAATATTAAATTTTTTTTAAAAAAAATACCATGTGAAATGTTTATTCTTTCCAAATCAAAAACCATAATTGTAAATCATTCTGATTAATATTGTGAATGATAAAAAAATTGTACATACCATATAAAACTAATGATAAAACATCCAAATAAATAATAAGGATGGTATCAATTCAAATATCCCCTATGGATCATATGCACAATATAGGGTTTATGTTATTGTTTAACTAAAATTCCATTAAAATATCATTAAAACATTCATGAAGAATATATCATTTTAGATTTGAAAATATTTTTAAAAATAATATTTCACAACATATTTTTAAAATAAATTTCAATTAAAGTTACCATATAAAAATATAAGGGAATATTTAATACATTGAGTTTTTATGAATGTAGTAATTTCCATTCATGTTGTAAATGTTAAAGAATGATTTTAATCACATTTTCGGTAACAAATACTATGGACATGTTTGGAAAATGAAATGAATATTATTTTGAAATAAAAACATAAAATGTTAAACCTAGTGAAAAAGTAATTTAATAAATATTTATGAGAATATTAAAATAATATTTTAGAAATATTTTTCAAAATCATCAATATGGTTGGAAAATCATTTTTGACCAAAATAAGAAATAATATTGGACTTTATTGAAGTCATCTCATCAATCATTTTATGTATAAAATAAAAGAAAATGGTAATATTTCATGAAAGGATCATAAAAACCCATAGGATATGGAAATATATATAATTTAATGAAATTAATACCAATTATGTTACCCAATGTAAACAAAAACATAATTATTACTAAATAGTAATGAGATAGTAAAATAAACCCTTACTAATTTGGTAAATTTTGAAATCTACAACTCATAAAAAAATAAATTAAAATGAAACATTAAATAATATATATACAATTTTATTAATTATATAAAATTTAAAAGGGTTATTATATACACCACATAAGGGAGTATGTGGTGAATTTGTAACAAGTCTCATGGATGTTAAATGTTTGATTAGAATCCCATACCTCATATTTGAATTCAATTATGTGTGTTTGATACTACTATATAAATAATATTTTTTTATTATTAATGTATATTGGAACAAATCTCATATAACTCATATTATTTAAATATAGTTTTTTAAGAACCTTTTATTAATAATAAATGTTAAAATATCAATGTTTATTATGATAATTGTTTTATTTTTCATGTTTGATTCTTTTTGGTAAATATATATTTTTTTAATTTTATCTTGGGTAGATTTTCTGATAACTTCATCCATGATATAAATATAAAATATATTCCTTAAATATATAGTTTTAGAAGTCAATAGATTTTAGATTTAAAAAATGGATTTCACCATTCATGAATATGGTAGGTCATACATACGCATGAATACTATTGTAATTTTTCAAGATAGATCTAAGTAAATGATGTTATATAATATATCACCCATAAAAATTAATTATCATTTAATATATATCCCATAAATTAAGTAAATATATATTCATTACCTTCTAAGTAAAATTTTTCTGAAAAATGATCCACATGGATTTTTGTGGCTATAGTCGACCATAAACATAAGTTATGTTAGTGTATACCCCAAAGAATGAAAAGTAATATGGTAAATGGAATAATATAATTAGATAAGTATAATTATTTCCAAAATATCTTATATGTTCTTTTCATTTTTTATTACCATCCTAATAAAATGGAAATGGGAAAAACATCACATCTATTCACAAGGAGGTAGTCCCCTGTACACACAAGTGACATTAATGTTTTTCAATTGGTTGGAAGAAATGTATGTATATGTGATCTTATAATCCCAAAATTATATTAATATAATAAATATCATATAAATATATTAAATTGAATATTATATTCAGTCGTGATAGGTGGTGATGGAAATGAAATTTCATTGGTTCGTGAGGAGGTATTCTGTCGTAGGAAAGCCCAATGGTTTAATATACCATTTGATGGAAGTGGACATTGATATAGTTAATACACTTAAAATAATAACATATAATTGTATGGGAGATACTAATATTATATTATTATTATTATATATTAATAATAGATTATGTACATTGAAGAAGAAATTAATTTAAAACATTTTTTTAAGAACATTACCTCTTCTTCAAATAAATTCACTATGTTTTTAGAATAAGGAATACATGGATGGAAATATAAATAAACCAAGGGATCTATTATGTTTCTAAGTAAGTATTGAAGTTATTTGGGAAATTCTTATAAATGAAAAATAGATATGGAAGTGTTAATTTGGGAGGAGAGGGGTGGCCTTTTATAAGTGGGGGAGAGGACGCCAATGATATTTCTATAATAAAAAAGTTCAATGATGTCTTCCAAATTTCAAAAGGATACAAAATCGGACATTATCTGACGTATAAGGTTATAATGTTGATATATTTCCAAAATATTAAATTTCAACAAGTTTCATGTCATATATAGCCCTTATCTTCTTTTATTAAACTCAGGTTAATATGTTTTATCTTTCAACATGGTATTAAATTTTTAAATTCTTCATTATTTGTTATCAATAAAAATTATTCCAATTTTATTATATATTATAAATTATTATTATTACAAATATAGAATCCATTTTCCCAAAAAAAATCTATATGTTGTATAAATCAATTTGAAATTTAACCCACTTACTTATTAAAAAAAACATTTTCTCCAAAGTAGAGCATTCAAAGTATAAAAAAAATTTCTTTTAAAATGAAATATGAAATTGATTAAATATATTTTTTATGGTTTTATTAATGGATTAATATTTTTTGACTTTAATTATAGTGAAAACACAACTATTTTCTTTATTTTATGATTTGTGATAATCCATTTACAGTTTTCGGAGTTCTTCAACATAAGGAGGTTCCCTTTTTATGGTTTTGGTTAGGGTTGTTGAAAGATTCCAGTAACAACTGGATTTAGTTTGTTTATTAGAGTATTTTTATTCCAAAAATGGGTGAAGTGATTTCCGTGATGACATGGGACAAGTTTCCATTGATTGAATCTTTTTAGTGTTGTAGATGATGATTGTGGGATTGGATATTTTAGGGATTATAGCTCAGGGTGGATTTCATATCCTAGTTTATGGATCTATTCAGTGAAATGGTGTAAACATTGTTTAAAATTTAAATTATGTGTAATTTACCATAATATAGGGAGTTTTCATCTGGTTCTTCTAAAATTTACATTTTTTGGTTTTTTGTTTAGTTTTTCATCTATTGAAAATGGAATTTGGAAAAAGTGATGTTCATTATTTTATATATTAAAAATAATATTTTCATTAAATTGATTACAATTAAAAAATAATAATTATATTGAAATATAATTGAACACTTTTTATTCTAAAAAACATTTTAATATAATATGAATTTGTAAATAATGTAAATTAAAATACTATTTTAAAAAAAATATGGAATATTTACAACACATCAAACAAAAAATATTTTCATAAAATTCTCAATAATTTTGGAGAAGAAAATTTTGACACGTATATTTAAAATGTGAATATTATTTTTTAATAAACGTTTTCTTAAAATTGTATAAGTCATTTATAAATTATGTTTTTAAATCATGACTAAACCGTACTTTAAGAAAAATATTATTCTATTGGAAATAATTTCTTTTTTATAGTTCCCATTTAATTTCAAATAAATACAAAACTATTGAATTTATTTTGTATATATATAAATAATACTATATTCATAATTTATTTAGTCCTATTCATACCTACTAAAAAATATATATGTTTCAATGGGAAGGGTTAAAAATAATATTTTAATATTATATTACATTTTATTTAAACCAGGTTTATTGAGAATCAAAATCTATATAAGAGACCGAATTTATTAAAAATGAAATATTTTTTTAATTATTAGGATTTTAAATTCTACCCTATTAACTAAATGCCATAATTGTAACTTAATCATGATTTTGGTATTCAAGTGTTGAACATTTGAAAATTACTTTATTAAAGAGGATAATAAAAATTCCAAATAAAACTTCCTTTTCATAATAAATAAATGGTTGTATTAAAGTCATAATAAATAATTCATTTTCATGGTTTTGAGGTAGGATAAAATTGGTCGGAAATGTTATCAGGGACATGGAATAGAATAAAAACTTCCAAGGATTAAAATAGAGTGATATGGAAGATTGTTATGGGTAATTTTACCTTCCAAAAACTTAAAATATTTGATGAGCTAAGATACCATTGGTTCATTAAGTATGAAGGTAATATGATACAATTATTGTTTCCAGTTCCATTTCCTTGATTTCAAGGTTAATTTTAATATTATGATAGATTAAATAAGAAAATATTTTAATATTTTAATCTTCTTTTTGTGCATAAATAATTTTAAAATTAATTTCATACTCAATTAAATTTATACCAACGAAATAAATTTTAATTCATGATGTAATAAAATTAACTTTAAATTTATCATAATATCATTAAAATAGTAAAATTCTATACATGATTTCTTTATTAAAACTATAATGGTCTGAACATGGTATGAAATATAATAAATTAATATCTAATATCATAAAATGTTACTCCAAAAATACAATGCATGCCATTTAATTAATTATTAACCTTATGTATCATTAAAAATATGTCTAGAAAAATTCATTTTCAAAAAATATATAATGAGTGATACTAAATTTTAGAAATACACATAAATTTATAGTCCAATTGTATCTATTAATGTCACATACCTAAAATATGATTAACTTGATCAATATACAACATTAATGAAAACATTCATTCTTCATAAAAAAAATATCATATGATATCGATCATATTTCATTAATAAAAAAATGCATTAAACAAAAGGAATGATAACATAAATTTCTACCCAACTTCAGGGCTACAAATATTATCCCATATACATTTATTTATCATTATTATCTCAACATATGCCACATATGAAGGGTTATATTTACTCAATTATGTCTTTCTAAAAAGGATCAACTAGAAATGTAATAAAAAAGCATGATTTTCAATAAAATTCATCATATGATTTCAAATCATTAAAGAAATGATGAAATGGTAACACCAATATATATTTGATGATTATAGTAATAAGAATACCATTAATAAAATAATTCTATAAAATAACTCATAAATCTAATTACAAAATAAACTTAATCATTCCACTTCAGCCATAGAAATATCATTACAGTTGCAATTCACCATTAGATTCCTCTGTGGTATATTCAATTAAAACATGACAAATTATTTTTCATAGTTCCCCATATCCACGGTGTCTAAAAATCAAACATTGGAATCTGCTTTCTCTCCCTTGTAATCATGATCTTGTTTTCCATTTATTCAACTCTTTTTTTAAAAACACCAATCCATTTAAGCGATTACTATGGTTTTAATTTCCCCAATTATCTCATTGGAAATCCTTCTTTACCTTATTCCATTTTCCATATTTCCCCTTCTATCATTTTTTTCTATTCAAACCCTTAAAATACATAACAAATGATAAATTCCTTCTCTATATTGATAACACATGATCCTATTTCCTCTTAGGATGAGAATATTTAAGTGAATATTTCACTTCAATTAATTTTCTTAATACAATTAAAGAAATAGTAAATCATTACATTAGATTTTCTATTTTGTCAATAAAATTACATAGTAACCTAATAAAGTTGGTTTCATACATAGAAACATTTTTATATTACATTTACTTAGACCAATGAATTTTCACATTATATCTTCCCATTTCCCATGAGGAAAATACATTTCCTTGAGCATTAACACAAAACACTTCAATTAAAATTTTCCAATTTATTCTTCATTCATAATTTTTCTAATCAATGACCACCATTAATTTTAATATCTTGAGAGATGGTAGAATGTATTAAAAACCCTCTTTCTTTAATTTCTAACTGAAGGGAGAAATATATTTTCTATTAACATATACATTTCTCAGGTAAAATTGGAATAGTTGTTCCATAAACTAATGGACATTAATGATTCATGAATCACTCTATTATTTTTGTCCCATGTTGTTTTTTAATAGGCAACTGCATGTGAAAATGTTATTTTTTCATAAATTGGTTAAGATATCTTAATATCTTTATGATTTTATCTATTCTAGCTATATCACTAGCTACATCTTTATTATATATCCCAAGAGTTATATACCTATATGGATTTTGTGAACTGATAGGGTTTCAAATCCATATAGTAAGAAACCTTTCAAAACAATAAAATACTATAAATTAGATACTAATATTGTGAATCATAATGTATAATCCCCATACTAATGAAATTGATAACATTGATTTAAAAATATCATGGAAATTCTCATAATAATAAACTCCATTTCATTGGTAATGTTCTCAAATCCATAAAATATTTTCAAATTATATATAATGGTTTGTAAGTAAAATTCAATTTAAACAAAGAATATGCATTTGGTGGTTCAAACTAGGTGCACAGTAAGGTCTATTTTTATGTAATGTGTAATGATCGTGTCAGTTACAGAACACCTTTTTTAAATTTATAACCCCTAGGTATATATGTTCTCGAACCACATCTACATGTATTATCCAGATATAGATATATTTCTTGGAAACCTATAAAATCAATACCTTACCGAAAAAATTAGGATGCTCTTTTATACATACCCACAATGTAGATCTTTGGTTTATGTTCCCTAATCAATGTTTAGATAAATTTATTTCCAATTATTTCTACTAAACCTCCTCGGATACTGACTATAAATATCCATACTCTATTAAGTTGTAGAAAATGTATTCTTTATTAAATTGTAAATAGGCATATATAATCTCACAAAAATTGACTAAATAGTTTGGTAGTCATGTTAAAATGGATATACACATGAAAATCCACATTATATAATAAAATAGAAAATAAACAATGTGTTTTATTTGATAACATCATTATTCTAATTTTTAGACTCCAACATATCAATCATAAAACACATCCTGGTATCTAGGGGGAAATGAAACATTAGAAATGGGTGAGATCATATTCTTTGTAATGGTATGTATACAAAAAATTCTTTTAGGTGTAAATAAACTTAATCTATATGGAATGATAATTAACTAAAACATATTCTGTTTAAATAATAACTAAAAATTAATAAGTAAGAAATAAATTATGGTTATGTAAACCCTCCTAAATAATTAGATGATGTTGAAAATTATCCAGGGATATTCTTAAAAATCGAATAATCACATTTAAATAAATAAATACTTTCCTAATGTGGGAATGAATAATTTTGAACATCATTAACATAATATCAAAAACATTAATAGGACAATTTAAACCCATGTGTAAAAACCCATTTAATTTTTCCAACTGATTTTCTCATGATTACATTCAATTCATTTAAGAGATATCCATAAATATTACCTAACCATAGCATATAGAGTCCAGTTAAATCCTCTTAAGAAAACATAATAGATTTCATATTTCATGTTTGAATACTAATATATAAAATGGTTATAAAAACCCCAATCATTAAACATAATTAAAATCCATCTAGAGTAATGTGGTGAATTGTAATAGATTTATACATACTCTTTAAAAATGATCATAATCCACCAAAATAAATATTATATATAATAATTTTAAAAAAACCCATAGTTTATCATATGTAAAATAAAAGGTTTAATTCATTTATTAATATAAATACAATCAAAATATCAATAATAAATTCTGTTATTAAATAAATTTTTATTCTTGAAATATTTCCACAATAAAAAAATTAATAAAAAAATATCAAAATCATATTAATTTAATCTAAACATAGAAAAATTTAATGTACAATTTATATCATTATGGGGATTTGATTTTGGTTAATTCAGTTCTTGTTAAAAATGTTAAAATATGGATTTATTTCAAATTTTTTGGAAAATCCAATTGGGGATTGTTTGGAAAATGACATGAATATTTATTAAAGTACATTTTGTAAAAATTAAAACATGTGTAGAAATGTTTTTATTAATTCATATGGATAATTTTAAAAAACATTTTAAAAAACATTCTTTGAAAACATAGATATAAAATAAAAAATAATTTTGACTGAAAAGTGTGATGATAAACACTTATCTCATGTTCAACTTCCTCCATATGTAAATGATCATCCTGTGTAATAAATATATATTTATTATAGATATGTTAAATAAATGTAGTAATATATCTCATATTATTTAATTATATTTTTTAATAAAATGATTTTTAATTATTTATTGTTAAAATAACTATTTCATTTGATCATTAATTTATTTTCATGTATGTTTTGCTTCTATATTTTTCATCATTATAATTTTATCATGGTGAAATTATAATTTTTATGTTAAACATTATATAAATAACATATATATATATTAATAATTATTTTTTTGTTATCAATACTAGTTTTAGATAGAAAATGGATTACACTATTCATAGATACTGTAAGTCGTATGTACAAATGAATGATTGTTCAATTTTCCTAAACTGGTTGCATAAAAGAATATAAATAATATATCAACATTTTATAATAATTATGATTGATCATATATCACATATATGAATTAAAATTATTTTTATTACATTTTATGTAAATCATCAGTGAATAATAGGGAACATCTCTTCATGGTGAATTAGTTTGACATACACACACCTGACATTATCGCATCACCCACAGAATTGATATCAAGAAGGTATATGTGAAATAATTATTATTGAGGTATAATTATGTTAAAAATATCATATATATTCATTTAATATTTTCTTATATAGATATAGTGAAATGGAAATAAAAAAACACATCACATTCGTTTGTGAGATGGTAGTTTACTATACACAAGAGTGATGTTATTGTTTTCCAATATTTTGGAAGGTAAGAAAACATATATGATATTGTAATTATAAAATAATATTAGTTTAATGAATATCATATAAAAATTTTAATTACATCATTATATCCCAAGCAAAGTTATTGTTAAGGAAAATGAATTACATCGATTCGTGAGGGGCAGTCCCCCGTACACAATCTCGATAGTTTCTGTTCTCATTTGATGTAAGATAATAGAGATATAGTTATTTAAAAAAAATATTTATATAAGGGATATAATAATGATTTTTATTATCATATTTTAATCATCTTTGAATGATTTTGAAGCATAAATAAAATAAAAATTCTTGTTTAGGAACGTTTCCTCTTTTTCACAAAATATCATTAGTTTCAAAAATAAACCTTCCTATGATAGATTTATGATTACAAAAATGAATATAATTTGTTTATAGTGATTTAATTATGTGATTTAGTAATTTAGTTGAAAAAATAAATGGTTTTGGATGTGTGAATAGTAGAGGAGAGGGGGTACTTTTGTAATTGGGGGAGGGGACCCAGAATTGTTTTTTGAAAACAATAAATGGTAACAACATTTGTTCACATGAAATAATTATCCAAAATTAGTCATTATATATCCTTATTGGTTATTATTTTCAAATATGGAAATAAAATGGGATTTTTATGGGTTATATTTCATTATTAATCATTATCATTTTAATTTAACCCCTAATAAAAAAATTCACCAGAACTAGGTTAAATAATTTTTATTGTTTTCAATATTCATTACAAATAAATATTAGTTTGACCTTATAATATAATATAAATTATTATTATTCTGAATATCGAATCCGTTTATTTAAATAATAATCAAATATGTTTTAGAATTTGATTTACAGTTATTCTCATAGATGTACTGAGAAAATGAATTTTCCAATGAAATATTTGGAAAAATTTAAGAAGTTATAATATTGTAATTATATATGAAATTGATTATGATTTCATAATTTAGATAAAAATTAATATAATTTTTCAAATTTTAATTTAAACCAAGTTTAAAAACTAGTTTATTTTTTAAAATTATATATATATAAAACAATTTTCAACAAAAATAACAATATTTACTTTTAATCAAGAAATTTAATTTTTACATAAAATTCAAAAAATAATCACGTAATAATAATTTTGGAATTTTAATTTCTAAAATTTTTACTATTTTCCAAAATAATTTTTCTAAAATTGATAAAATTTATATTATTTTTTTGTGCACAAAGTGAGACTAAACCACCTTATAAGGAAAATGTAGTTAAAAAATGATATTTTGATTTCAAATATTACTATTTTATCTTCAATACACAAATAAATATTTAATTTATTGTATACAATTATAATCCATATAATTTTCATATTTTAGTTAGTATTATTCCTACACCCCATCTAAATGACAACTTATAATGGTCATGTTTAAATAATAATAATATTTTAATAGAGTATCATATTTCATTTAGACCTGGTGTAGTATGCAACACAAGCTAACAAATACAATGAATATATTTAAAAATAAAAATATAAAAAATTATTATTGTGTTATAGGTTTACCATCATGAAACCTATTATAAAATGAAAAATATTATTAGATTCTAATTTCTTTAAGACATAAATATATTGGACATGAAATTATTGTTGATTTTTTTAGTTTTAATCCCAGAACAAGTTCATATGATATAATTATTGGGAATATAATATTATTTATGAATATCAATATTTTTTTATAATTATTCCATATATGATATATTTATTAAATTTTAGTATAATAATAATTAACAAATCTGGGGAAAAATTTTATCATGGAATGTTATGTGTTAAGATAAAATGTAAATATCATCGTGATTTGGGACTCATATATATGTATTGAGTTATATAATGAGATATAAGTAAGACTTACTATATTGGAATAATAACCAACATATATAATTCATAATTTTATTCATAATTTATTAAATAAAATTAGTGTAATATAACATATATTAAAACCCATTAATTTTGGTTAAAATCATATCCAACATGTCAACTATCATAATTTGATATAATTATTTTAATATCATTTAGGTTTAGATAATCAAAGTTTGGATGGGTATACATCCAATAGCGTGATTCTTTTTAACCAACAAAGAATGTGTCCTCTTATATAAGAAGTATAACATCTAATATCTCATTTTAACTGGACTGAGGAAATTATTATAGGTTTATAGTTTAGTTAATTTTGATATATTCATACACATGGGTGATTGAAATGTAATGTATTCCACAGGATTGGTAGATATATCTCATGTGAGTCAATAATGTGTGAGTTAGAATATATTAGATAGAAATGTTCCATATATCTAAGTTATAATTGATATCCTATTAAAGGGGAATATATGATTATAAATGGGATACAAGGAGATTCATTTACAATAAATGTTCTTAAAAAGACACACATGTTTGATATATTTCACTATAGATCCCATTATGTCATAGGAACATTGATTCAATTCATTTCTCCTTTCATTAATTATTGTAATGAATGTGGAATGTAAAATGATATAAAAGGATAAAAAAATTACATGGTCACACATAATGTTTTATAACGATGGATTATTATATTATAGTATTTCCCAAAATTATCAATATTATGATATTTATATGTAATTTTTTATGTATGAATTCATATTTTTCATTGAAATGATCATAAATTCACCGAGTCCATATGAAAATTTGGAGTTTAAAATATATGAATATATGCATCACATAAATTATAATAATGTGGGATATATATATAAGTGAAATTGATTTCATAGTGCAATATATATTAGATATCAAATATCACATGTACAATATTTGTTTTTCTTAATGTGAACTATCATATTCATTAGAATAAATATAATGTAATTATATATTAATTACTGAGTTACGTTTATTTGACCATTGAAAATATTAAAGAATACTAGACTTAAATAAATCAAACATTATAAATATATAACAAAAAATATTTATGTTTAACTAATATGTTATGAAATAATCTAACATAAATATACTTCTTATTTTAAATAACGCAGTCTTTCAATAGTTGTTCATGGATTAATTTAAGAAAATACTTCCCTCAGATATAAATTATTGAATCTCACTTCTTTAATTATTTATATTTCACTGTGGGGGTAATATCATTCCTTTTGTTTTTTTTGAAGAATTATTCAATATTTTTTATAGATTTAATTTTTAGTAAATTATCATTGGGAGAAATAACTTATTATAATTTTTTTATTTTTGTTCATCAATAATACAAATGTTCAAAGATATAAGATAGAAGATATTCAATTTTATGTTCTTCATGAGTTATTATATTATTTCATTATTTTCCTTAGTAAAAGAGTCATCATTGTTAAAATCATTCTACTATTCTTCTTAATTGATATTATTAATACACTCATAGGCTTCAAAATTGGATGGTGATATATTTTTTAGAAAAATTCATTGCATCATCAACATCCTATGTAGTAGTCTTAGTGGGTTGTAATGATGGATTTTTATCTATCAATTAGATAATAATTATCATATTTTTATCAGATTTGTTTACAATATGTAGTCATTTTAGTTTAACTAATGTAAATCCATTAATATAAATCATAATTTTTAACTTCTGTACACAAAATTTTGATAAAAATAATCTATTGAAAGATTAGTGAGGGATATATAAATATTCTTATTCACTTTATTAGAGTGAATGATTTCATGATAATTACTAATAGATTTATAAAATAATACAACTCTAATGATATATTTTCAATCCCATTTTAGGGATCCCACATTCTAAATTCTATTAAAGAATTGGTATCCCCATCAAGGGTAGTATGAACTTATTTTAATTTTGTGGGGGGGAATACAGTAGTAGGACACTCAATATTATTTTCAAGAAGAGAAAATTTCATCCAGCATTGAATTTATATGTTATGTGGTCTCTGGTGGAATTTACTAGAATATTGTCAATCATTTTAAGGGCATTAATGAACTCTACATTATCAAAAAAGTTCTTATAGATGGAAATTTAAGTAGAGGATTTAGAGAGTTTTGTATGTAAACATTTTTTACCTAGGTTGATTATGAATGAATAATAAGTTGTGGTTTTATAGTAGGTTCATCCATGGAGTGGATGGTTGAGTATAATATATGTTTGAAGAAAAGGGGACATAGGATGGTAAATGTGGGTTGAACTGTTCATCTCCCTTCATATGGGTAAGAAAAAATTGAGTCTCAGAAGATGAATCTATCTTGGGATTATTATTATAAGTGTATGGGGATATATAGAGTGTTTAATATGTCATATCATTTTATTATACAATGTTTGTGTGTTAATACCATCAAATTTAACAATCTCACCCATGTTTAGTCATCATTTTTCTATATAATATCTATGAATTCATCAACTTGAATGTAGAATTTTCTTATTTTACGTATTCCCCACTAATATCCAATTGAAAATCATAATACAAGTACCATATTAATGAAATATATAAATTTTAACATAATAATAAAATTAATATCATTAGTCATGGAGCCCTTATTTAATCATGTTATCAAGAAACCATATACATTGACATTTATTAGGTTTCATAGATCACAAACTCAAATAATTTTCAATAAAAATAATTTTTTGTAATTGTAATCTAATAAATATTTCTTATATATCAGATTATTTATAATTAATATCCCTATATAATACATATCATATTAAAATTGGATACATTTATTGTTCACATTACCAAAGGTAAGTGGTGTTTATTATTAACTTCCTTTATATTCTAATGTTTTATCTTATAAACAAAATTATCCAGATCGTGAATATATAGATTATTCATCATATGACTTATGAAATAAACTATATTTTCCCAATTTATAGACATTTTTTTCTCATAACCTTGAATTAAAATTACTTCTTATTAAAAAATAAACAAAATAAGAAGATTTTATTGTGAATAGATATATTTTTTTCTAGAAATTTTATTTTAAATTCACAATATATATATATATCATATTTCATATTATTCAAAGAAAAAAATTACTTATTTAAACATATATCAAGTTATATTTATCTTTAATAATCTCTATTCTATTTTCAAATACATATATATATATATATGTGATGTATACATATTATCTAATTCCTACGAGTCAAAACTAAAAATATATATTTTATAACATAAAATTATTTTACATTATAATGATTCTCTTAATAAAAGAGAAAACATATCAAGTTATGATGATAATATAGAAACCATTTCAATTAACATAATTATTTATAATAATAAATATTATTAAAACATTACACATTGGATTACATGTTGTTACTAGAGAATGATTTTATAGATGAGTTTAATATTTTTTATAAAGTCAATAATGTGTTTTATAAAATAAATTATCCACTATAATACTAACACATACATAATATAAATTTTTAGACAACATTCATATTTCACTATTATTTCATGTTTTCTTAGGAAATTATCTCATAAATTATATATTTTTTTAGATGACAATATAAATTACATAACATATAATTATTGGGTAGTATTCGGGAAATGAACTCTTCATGATTAAACTTATGAATCATGTTACCACAATTAAAATTTTTACCCAACTAAAATGTTTAACCAATCATGTGTAATTTGATACTAACAATAAAACATTTTATAAAGTTTTATGTATTATTTTTTAGTACCATCAAATTATTACTATTTTACTATATGTGCCATGTGTAAGATAATCATTGAAAAGATCACATTATAATGACCTAATAACATTGAATGATAATAATAATAAATTTAAATCACTCTATAAGGTATACAAAATTGTGTATTATGAAATTTTATAAATAATTTTAGCTTCAATTCTATATATCTGTATACCATATATTGTGTCTCATTCATATTTCGTATCTTGATATATGGAAATGGATGCATGTTTCTATTGATTTCTTCAATACATTTGAAACATTAAATAAATTATGTTTATATCATGTTAACATTTAACAAAAATATTTTCATTATACATCCTTAGTGAATGTTTAATAATAACACTTAGAACATTTCATGTTCTTCACATGAAAATGATACACAAAAAACCATTCACATAATTGAAAAAAATACAATAATAAAATAATACCAAAGAAAATGTGTTATAAAACAAATAGATATCCCCCACATTTATTGTAAGAGTTTATAACCCTAATTTAATGAGAAGCTGAAATTAAAGTCCTACAATACATAGAATATTAATAAAGAGTGATTTCGTGTTTTAAAACGACATCACTTAAAAATATTGAAGAATAATTATACTGAAAAAAATACATTGAAATATATTATATATAATAAACATGGATTTCATTTCAATAATATGTCATTCATACAGATCTCCCCATCGCCCTCCCCATCCATTTTTTTCATTCCCTCTCGTCATATCTTCCCCCTCTTGGGATTTTCCTCTCTAGTAATTAGTGTTTCATTCAACTAGCATTCCATCCTCCACCTCTGCATACTCCACCTATAGATCTGCATCCTACACCTCCACATCATCATGCTTATCCTCCCTCAAACTAATTCCTTCATCTTCCTTATCGTTCTCTTCCTCAATTATAGCGGCATATCCTTATATTCAACAGACACCATCATGAGGCATTCACATTTAAAGGCTGACGTCGCATTCCTCTCCACTAATTGCCTTTATTCCCTACCCCTACCTCCTGTGAGATTTCTTCCACTCTACCCTAGGGTTTCATCTAAAACCCCCATCATCTTCCTCTATTCTTTAAATCCATCTCACAACTCTCTCAATTTTCATTTAACTTCACCCAAAGTTTTCCTCATGCCTTCAATTTTTGACATGTACTCCATGATTGACCATCTACATTGGTGAATAAATCATCTCCTCCATTTGTGGCACCTATCAAATACCATCACTGAAACCTTTATCACATAGCTTACAAATCGAGATCTCTACAACATGCGTGTTTTCCAAAAATTGGGGAATTATCATACCTTTTGTCCCTCGTTTTTTAATTATAGTTAAAAACTATACGAAGGATGGTAATTTTTTCTAAAATCATGAAGTTATCCTCTATTCCATCAAACATAAGAATACATGTTATTTTTTCACTATTGACTCCATTATATAATGTGTTAATTCACTAAAAACATTTTTAGATAGCCTATATATCCAGATCTCTACAAATGGTATGTTTTCTTAAGAATTGTAAAATTAACCTCCCTATTGTCCATCATTTTTCATCTTCGTTTATACAAATTATAAAAGCTGGTTATTTTTCATAAAATTGTGGAGTTAACCTCCCTTTTTTACAACATATGAATGAAATTAATTTGTTTTCAGTATTGACTCCACTGTATATTGATTTTTTTGGCACAAAAAACATATGAAAAATACAACTATAATGCTTTCATATGATTATGTTTTCACTATTGAATCCATTTTATATTGACAAGGTAGTGTTTTCAAATGATTATATTTTTATTCATTGAGATTTTTCACCATTATGGGATATTTATCTTAGATAAAAATTCAAAGGATCTATAGAGAGATGAAAATGTGTAGATTAGTGGGTCATGTCTAATATTGTATAGACGTACATTGATTTTTCTCATTTAAACATAGCAATGAACAAAAATATTGATGAATGTTAATGGGAGGATAAAATGAATGCCTTCAATTTACAAACATAGAGGATAAACTTAATGGATTTTTATCATTTATTAATTAATGAAGTTTGATGCAAGTATTTTTTTACCAATGAATTCTTCAACATTATTGGATATGTGGAAGTTTATATGGTTTACAACTCAAGGGGTAAATTATATAGTGATAATCATATTCGTTGTGATTTTGAATTAACCTTACATGAGTTTCACTTTATATTTGTTAAGAGGAACCTGATATCGAGATACGAAAGTGATACAACAACTTGAATTCAACTATATTGACCATCTTCGGATTTTTTTCCAGTATTTTATGATATTAATAAAAAATATTTTAATATATAAATTATTGTACATTTATATTTATTAATTTATAATATTTATAAATTCCTTTTATATGTTTTTTTAAATTTCATATACATTAGGATTTCTTAAATGGAAGGGTTTGATTTGTTCATTTTATAAATCAAATCAAATTTAAATTTTGAAAACCAGTATGTGACTGAGTTTGAGTAGTGTATTGACTTTGAGCTAAAGCTCAAGTAGAAGTACTATAATGTGTTACTCTACTCAATAAAAATATACTTACTTATATCCAATGTATGTATTAAGGTAGATTTGTTTAGATTAAAATTCAATATACACTGTTTTCATTGGTACCTTCAACAATATATTTCAAATATATATAGTTTACTCAATTATTATTTTTAGGTAATCAAACAATGGGTATCCTTATCAACTATGTAAATTTTATTTTCAATAATTAACTTTTCATTTTTTAATATTAATGTTGATTATTTTCATTTATATATAGCAGGTGACTCAACATTCACATGAAGTGATCAAGTGAATTTCAGAAATAGAGTTGTACTTCATTAAATACAAAAAAAAATAGGATAAAGAAAGATTTTGGGAAATCATTAGATATTGGGTTAGGGACTACCCTAGCACTCGACTAACCCTTGGTGATGGGAGCATCCCAGTCTAGTCTGTGAGGTATAGAAGTGTCTTTAAGAAGCACATCAGTGGGTTTTAGATGATATTGCGATATGGTTTTCCTAATAGGTTACTAATTATATCCTCTATATGGGTTCGGGAGTGGCTGTTTTTCATTCATGGTGTAGTGAATTCTTTTAATTCCTTTTAATCATCATAATAGAAGGATTGGGTTAGTCTAAATACTTGGTTTTTACTACCAGGAAACTGATCTCGACTCCATTGAGTTTTTTATGATATATGATTATTTTGTTTTAGTGTTCTATATGGGGTTTGAATTGCTGACTTCACTAGGTATTTTGTGCATTTATGTTATTCTTTTTATGCACTAATGATTTATATATTTTTCTTTCCCCTATTTTCCCTAATAAATGTAATTCAAATAGAGGTAATCACTATATATGTTTTGAAACATAATGTAAAACAAAAAATTTTTAATCATTATCTATATTTTAGAATAAAATATTTCTATTCAATGCTAATATTAAAAAACCTTCAATCAATATATGTTTGTAATTATGTTTAAAAATATGTTTGATTATGTTATCATTTTTATGTTATTGTAGTGAATCATGACATTATCTGTTTGTGACTTTCCATTCTGTTCAGATGATGTTTTTTATTTTAGTAATGGAGGATCTTCTAGGCATTTTGGGGATGCCAACTAAATTCTACTAGGAATTTGAATTATTCTCCTAGAAAAACATGAGTTGGGGAATGTTTTTATATGGAACCAAATGTCTTGGATATTTATTCATCCCCATGGAAATTTTAAAATGGTTATAGATGCTATGTAAATAAATATATTTGAGATATTAGTTTGGTTTACCTATATTTAGATGACACTGAAACGTATATAATTCCATACATGTTGTTGAAATATAAATGATTCTATATTTTTTATGTGCAACTATTTCCTTATTAGTCATACATAGATATTTCTGTAATTCTTATCGAAGTGTTTCCCATTTTTTCATATTTTGTTTTTTAACATATTTTCTATACATATTTATGGATTTCTAATTAAATTGTTTCCCTATTAGTCATACATAGTATGTATTTTTATTTAAAATATTATTGTGTCTTTCGGTAAAACAATTTCACGACGGAGTAGGTTCTCGGTTCAGGGATTATTACCTATTATTCCACCACTATTACTCATCCCCACTAAAAATCCAGGTATAATAATACCTTTAATTTCCGTACATCTCATAACTCTCTTGATTTTCATTTCACATCACCCTGCGGTTTTCTCCTGCCTTCCATTTTTGACATGTCCTCTATGATCGACCATCTAGACTGGTGAATACATCTTCTGGTCTATTTTTGATGTTAGTTTACTACTATCCCTAAAACCTTCTTCATATTTCTTACAAATTGAGATCACCACAACCGGTGTGTTTTCTTAAAGTTAGGGAATTAGCCTCCCTTTTGTCCATAGTTTTTAATTTCAGTTACAAACTATACGAAGGTTGGTAATTTTTCCTAAAATCATGAAGTTATCCTCCCTTCTATCCAATATATGAATACATGTAATATATGTTCACTATTAACTACATTATATATTGTTTTTTATGAACTAAAATCCTTCTTCAGATATCCAACATATCTATATCTCTACAATAGGAATGTTTTCGTAAATTTTTTTGGAATGAACCTTGCTATCATCCATCATTTTTTATTTGAATTTAAATACTATAAGAATGCATTTTATTTGTCCAAAAATCATGGAGTTATCCTCCCTTCATCCACCATATGAATTAAAGTTATTTGTTTTTACTATTGAGTCCAATTTATATTGATTTAAGTTCACTAAAATCATTTGAATTAGATGATTATACTACTTTTATATGATTATATTTTCCCTATTGACTACAATTTATATTTACACGGTAGTATTTTTATATGATTATATTGTGATTCAGAGATATTTTCACCATTATGGGATATTCATCTTAGAGGAAATGTCAATGGATCTATAAAAAGATGAAAATGGGTAGATTAGTGGGTCATGTCTAAGAGTTTCTAGATGTGATTTGATTTTTCTCATTCCAACATAGCGATTAATAGAAATATTGATAAATGTTCTTGGGATGATGGAATCAATTCCTTAAATTTACAAGCTTGGAGGATAAACCTAAGAGGTTCATATCATTTATGGATCAATGATGTTTGATGCAGTTATGTTTTTCCAACTAATTCTTCAACATGATTGGATGTATGGAAGTTTATATTGTTTACTACACAAGGGTTAAATTATAAAGTTATAATCATATTCTTCGTTAGTTTAACTAGACATTCTATTAATTTCTCTTTATTTATGTGGAGCTAAACCTAATATCGAGATACTAAAGCTATAATACAACTTGAATTCAACTATATTGAGCCTCTTGTGATTTTCGTCCAATATTTAATGAGATTAATCAACATATTGATATTTTAATATATAAATTATTGTTAATTTATATTTATTATTTTAAAATATTAATAAATTTTTTGTATATGTTTTTTGTTTTTAATTTCATATACTTAAGTAGTGCATAAATGGGTGGGTTTGATTTGTTTATTTTAAAAATCAAATCAAATATGAATTTTCAAAACTAGTAATTGAAATAGTTTGAGTTGTGAATTATGATTAAGCTAAAGATAAAGCTAGAGTACAATAATGAATCACTCTACTCAATAAAAATACACTTACATTTTTTCAATGTATGTATTAGGGTTTCTTTTTTTAGATTAAAAGTCAATATATATTGTTTTCATAGGTGACTTCAACAACATATTTCAAATATATATTTTTTACTCACTTATTATTTTAATGTAATCAACTTATGGGTATCCTTATCAATTGTGTAAAACTTAAATTTAATAAAGAACTTTTCATTTTATAATATGAATACTAATTATTATTTTTATATATTACACATAACTCAAATTAGACAAGAAGAGATCAAGGGAATTTCTTTAATATATTTATACTTCATGAAATACAAAAAAAATATAATGAAGAATGATTTGGGGAAATCATCAGACATTGGGCCAGGGACTTCTCTAGCTCTGGAACAACCCTTACAAATGGGAGCATCCCAATCCAGTATGTGTGGTACAATGGTGTCTTCAAGAATCCCATAATTGGGGTTTCACTAACATTGGGATATGGTCTTCCTATTTGGTTACTGATTCTATCCTATGTATGGGGTCAGCAGTTGACATGTTACATTCATGATTTAGTTACTTCTCTGAATTCATTATAACCATCATAATGGAAGGATTGGGAGAGCCTAAATACTTATTTTTTATAGGCAGGAACCTGATTTCAACTACTTTGAGTTTTTTATAATATATATTTCTTTTTTTTTATTATTCAATTTGGTGTTTGTATTGTAGAACGAACATGGTATTTTTTTTTGAATTTATGTTATCTTTAATATGCACTAATTATTTATATATTTATCTTTGACCCATTTTCCCTACATAATGTAAACCAAATAGAGGTAATCATTATCCATGAATTAAAAAATAATGTAAAACCAAATTGAGGTAATCAATATCTATGTTTTAGAGTAAAATATTTCACTTCAACACTAATCTTCAAAAAACATCACATGATATAAGTTTGAAATTATGATTGATTATGTTATTATTTTTATGTTGTTGTAGTGAATCATGTTTTTATCTATTTTTGACTTGTCATTCTATTCAGATGATGCTTTTTATTTTAGTAATTGTGGATCTTTTGAGCATTTTTTGGATTTCAACTAAATTTTACTAGGAATTTGTGTTATTATCCTATAAAAACATGAGTTGTGAAATGTTTTTATATGGAACCAATTGTCATGTAAATGTCTATGTACCCACTAAAATTTCAATATGGTTATACATACCATGTCAATGAATATATTTCTGATACCAATTTGGTGAACCTACATTTAGATGACATTAAAACTTATATAATTCCCTATAGGTTGTTGAAACATAAGTGATTCTAGATTATTTATGTGCAACTATATCTCAATTAGTCATAAATACATATTTTTGGAATTCTTATAGAAGTGTTTCCCAATTTCTCATACTATGTGTTTTAATAGATTTTTTATACATATTTATGGGTTTTAATTTAAAGTGTTTCCCTATAAGTCATACATAGTATGTATTCTTATTTGAAAATATTATTGTTTCTAAAAGTAAACATTTTGTATGATTGTATAGGTGCTCATATCATAGATTATTACCTCTTATTAATCCATTATAACTCCTCACCACTAAAAATACAGGAAAAAAATACTTTTAATTTCATGAAATGTTTTCATATTGGTCATAAAGAATTTGACATCAAAATTTTATTAGTTACTTATATTAAATAGGACTTGACATGTTTTAGATAAGGGGATCATTTTTTCCATTAGTGGATCATGTATTTTAATAGAGTAATAGATCATGTATTGTATTTCTATATTGGATCAATTTTTAGAGTAGTGGAATATATTTTTTCTTTGAGCAGTGGCTCATGAATTTTATTTCTGTAGTAGAACATGTAAATTTTTGATCAGGGGATCTTGTGTTTTATAATATCATTGGTTCATTATTAAGATTACAATATAATGTATTTTAGAGCAGTTTATAATGTGTTTTAGAGTAGTGGATCATTTATTAGATCGGTGGATACTTATATTAGTTGAACTAAATTTGAATTGAAATTTTTTGGATCAATGGATCATTTTATTCTATTTTATTTTAGTTAAATGATTCTTTTTGATTAGTGGATCATGATTTAGTTTAATTTTTACTTTTACCAATAAGGTTTCATACGTATTCATACATAGTGATTTCTACTTTATTCATGATGTATCTTTATTTTATAGAAGTTGAACATTTTTTTATCAACATATTTTTTATATGTTTCTTGATTTAGTCACTACATTTCACAACCATGATCATGAAGAAAGAATTTATTGGTACTGCAACAAGTTATGACATTAAAATCACTACAAAAGTTACTTTCACACACATTATTAATAGCATATAAATATATTCTATTTTACTTTCTAATGGAAACATGAAAAATGATTAATATTCAACTGAAACATTTATGTTATTAATTAGTACAAAACATATCATCATTAGAAAATATTTTCCTTTCTCTTTAAGATTTAACATGCATTAGGAAGGAGGTAAAAAGGTTTTTTATTAAAGGGATGGATAATAAGTTTTGATTGAAATAAATGTTTTTAATTTTTTTCCGTACCACTAACATCATTGGACTAATTTTATTACAAATAACTACTTTCATGGGTTCATTACTTTTTGTACATCATTTGAGGAATCATCAGGGGTAACTATGCTTGATGATGACTATGGTTTTACCAACAACATCCACCATAGTATTGTAACTCATGTCATTCGTCATCAATTTCCTCAAATTCTATAGTACCATCTCATATAAATAGTATATATATATATATATTTCATTACCTTATGATGGAATTAGTCACACTTATCGAAAATCACTTATAAAAATCATCACATGCAATAAGAATACATAAAAATAACGGTTTTAAATATTTTGATTCATACCATGTTGATAGAGTGTTCAGAGCCTATTCTTAGGAAATACTACAATGAATCAAGGAAATTAGGTCCCCATCTATGGTACCTGAATGGATCATTGATCATAATATTTTAGCGCAATAACTAAGTCAGTGATGAGGGGGATGTGGGAATACTATCAAACTTTGCCTAAACTATAAATATAAATGCTGATTCAATCATGGTTGCATTGAAGAAAAAATTAATAGTTCAAATGGAGTAAAAGAAGGCTGAAAATGTTCCCAACCAATCAGTCTTTCACTAAACTTGATTCAAAATCCAGTTATGGGTTATGAAACGTCTTACTACAGTTGATATTGTTCATTTTGTATGTTTTATTCCTCGATTTTTTCAACTTTTTTTCCAATTCAATTAGTATTTCGTTAACTTTTGATCATTCATTATGTATTTGATAGAGAAGGTTGATCATTATGTAATATTTTTCATCAATACCTCTAATTTTTACCCCTTCATTATGTATTTTTCATTTATATTTCAAATATTTTCATTATTAATATGATTTGTTGTTTTTTTAATGATATTTTATTATTAAAAATAATTATTAATTTATAGTGTCGTGAGAATGCATGGGCAAAGTACTAGGGCCTATAATTGATGGAAATTCACACAATGGTCAGTTTATGTAGGGACAAATATCTAGATGTGAGATAACCAAATAGTGGGAGTGAATTACTATGTCAATTTAAGGGTTTTCACTAAAGTCAATACCTTAAGAAAAATTTACTTTCACAAATATTTACCGATGACATAGTCATTTGATGTAACTATGCACAGTATTGATGTTCCAAAAAACACCATTTACACCTTAACCTTCATTGGACATAATTGTGCCCATCTCCCCCATTTTCTCTTTCACTATGTATTTCATTGCACCTAATAATGTATTTTTACCCAAAATTTTTTGTAAATGCAGTTGAAATTGATTTGAAATCTCCATCCTCCAAAATTAGAAATTCTTTACATTAAATTTATCCAATCTTTTTTCAACTATTTAAATAGTGTCTCCATATTTTATTCACTTCAATTCCAATTTTTTCATCTATATTTTGTGACTAAGATATATTCAATATTACTATTTGTTCTAAAATTTTACAAATAATAATCTCTTATTAAAAAATAACTATTAATACATATCACCGTTCATATTCATGGGTGACTAATAGTTATAATGAAAAAAAATATCTTTAAACAAATTAAAACATAGAATATTGGTTATGATAAACTATATAATCACATGAAAAACTATTTGTAGAATAAATTTATATAATGTAAATTAACTATTAATACATTAATAAATTAGGAATTTTCATTATATGAATATTCAAAACACATAATAAATAATACTAATCATTTCTTAAATTTAAATTGATAGTTCTCAAGTCTTAATACTCTATATAATCAGGAATATAAAAAATAATTGAAGAAATAATTTTTTTATTTCATTATATATCATAACTATTAAAATTTCAAAATAAAAAATAAATATAAACATTTTACATTTACAAATATGAATTTTTCATAACATTAATTTTACAATGTAAATATATGGAGTTATTATTTGTTACAATATATAATGTTTATGAAAAATTAATTTTAAAGATATCATATATTAGTTCATATCAACACATAATTTTATAAAATGTAAAAAAATTAGATTATTTAAAATAGTATATATTTTAGTAATGATTTCTATCTAATAATTTTGATAGATATCACAAATTTGATTATATTATTTGTTTGATCTAAATTCTAATATATATTTTTTTGGGACTATTGGTCCATTTTTAGTGTAGGTAATGAAGATAAGACATTAATATAAATAATTAATACTCTTTTGGATTACTTTGTCACTAATTAATAATAAAAGTATTAATTACCTTAATTTAAATATCGTTTATGTACTATTTGAAAATAAAAAAATTATATTTCAATAATTGTATGATTTAAAAAATAATAATTAACATTCATTTCATAAATTAATTTTTTTAGAAAACTATTTAACACATAAGGATATCTCAAATCACCCCTGAAATAGAGAATAATGTTGTATCCTTGTAAATAGATCCATGTGATATTCTATAACAATACTCTATATAATGGATGTGGATAATGGTATGCCATTCCACCCCTTATAATATGATTAATCATAAAAATCACTTCTATTTTCTCTCATGTTAATGGTAATAATTATAGTAGTTTATTAATATATCACTACATTTTTTCCCAATAATATTGTAAAAAATATATTCACACTATATCATATGCTACAATATTATTATATCTTTTAAAATTATGTAATTATTTATTTTAAGAAACTGATAATACAAGTACAATTTCATATGACATTCTATATGTCTCTCTATAATGTTTTTTTCAAACGATCTAGGTATAACCAAGTAGTATCATAGTGAAAAATATCTTATATTCCCACTTCTGATATATTTAGTATTCATAAATTTCTATAAATGTTTTTTCAAAAAAACATATTTCTCTAAAAAAACATTTATTTTCAATAGATAGTAATTAATTAGTTTCAAGAAAATAGTCCTAATTAGAAAAAGTTAAATGTGACATCCATATAAATGTATTGGATCACTTAATTATACCAACTCCTAGGGCAATGAAGCTTTTTAAATCAATAATAAAGAACTTAAGTTGATAGTATCACTACATCACTTATTTATATTCCTTTAAAATGTTTATATACGGACCATTAACATGTTTTATCATGATTATACACATTTTCATGACATTTTAACCATAATGTAATTTAATAATTTCAAATGTATTTTGTTTCAATATAACAAAAGTGGTAAGAGTTTATTTTTATAATCTCATTTTTTTCACCATTGATTAGGATTAAGCTTCCATTGATGAAATATGATGATCCATATTTTATGATTTCTTATAAAATTTAATATAATATTATCAATTCTGTTATATAAATGTAATGGTATTATTTTACACTATTTTTTACATTGAATAATTAATAAAATATTTTTAGGAAAATATGACTTTACTTCTCTCTTATATTGTAAATATTTTTTATTCAAAGAACCATGTTTATTAAAAATATTCTAAAAATGATTTTAAGTGATATTATAAAATCATCTTCCATGAAAATTATTTTTAATGTTTGTTATGTAAAAAAATTAAAAATGATTTCAAGATTAATTTATATGTTTTTATATATTTTTTCATATTAATGGATTACACAATTTTTTTAAAGAAAACATTATATGTTTTTTGTTGAGTCCAAAATTTTCCTTATAACGTTTTCAATTCCTTTATCTTTTTAAAATCACACACATTTCTAAATGGAAATTTATCTTTCTCTAAGAACTATTTTCTTGAGGAAAATTTAATTCTCTTAGAAAATCTTTATCCATACCCTCAATTTTAAGTGTATTATTTTATGTTTTCATAAACCAATTCTAACAATATTTCCTAAAGCAAAAAAATTAGGTTCTGTACATATCATAGAACCCTAGAGTTTCTTAGATTCCGAATTTTCTGAAATTCAGATTCTGATTTCTCCGAAATTCAGACTCAAAATACTTTACAATTTAGACTATGAATTCTCTAATATTAAAGCTCTAAAATATCTGATAATCAAACATTTAATTTTTGGAAATTAAAACTCGAAATTATTTGAAATTCAGTCACCAAATTCTTTGAAATTCAGATTCTGAATTCTCTAAAATTCGGACTCTAAATTATCTAAAATTCAAACTCTGAATTCTCTAAAATTCATAATCTAAATTCATTTAAATTTAGACTCTTAATTCTCTAAAAATCATATTGAAAATTCTATGAATTTCAGATTCCAAATTCATAGAAATTTAGTTTTCAAATTCTTCAGAATTTATGTTCTTAATTCTATTGAAATCAAATTCCATATTCTATGTAAATCCGAAAAAAAAAATATTTTTTTCTAGAATCTATTTCTCACTTTTTTTAGAATCTGATTTAATGTTATTTTTATAGTTACCCCATTTTTATATTGAAACATTTTATATTATCAGATCCTACACATGTTATTTTTTTAAGAATTTTTTTCTTAAACATAACATAATCTATCATATTTTATTATGCAAAAAAATGTTGTGTAATCTGTTTTAAACTAACCATTGGCTGAGTGAAAGCTATCCAGGTCCCTTTGAAATTCTTGGAAAATATTACCGTTAGAGGAGGAGTCGATTCAAAAAGTTTTTTCCTATAAATAAGAGTACATTCAAACAATCAATATATACATCCCCAAACACATATATTGTGATGTTGTGAATTGATTTATAGAGAGGGAAAAACTCTTAGGATCTGTGTGAAATGTGATCGACTTGCTCAATCGTGAACAAATTTTTCAGCCTACCTAGTGCGAATCTGATTGTTGTCAAGTACAATAGAGGGATTATGGGGATATTAATATAGAGGTGACGACTATATTATTGTTTGAGGACTTCCAAGGAAAGGAAGACAGAAGGTTCCAACTACATTAATGTTCGAGTGCTTGCAGGAATAGTAAGACATATTCTAATATTCATATTTATGGATTACCCTAGTGTGTATAAGATAGAATCTCATGAATGTATAAATCAAGGGACCTTTATCGAAGGTTGTTGGATACCCTTCCCTTTGGGTTGAAATATTTCCTACTTGTATACTTTTTATTGTTACATTTTTTATTTTCACTATATTTTGTTAATGAACTAAATTATACTTTTCTTATACTACCTTATTCTTGTATACTCTGATAAATACGATTTTATACACTTTTATGCTACAATAATTTCCTAAGTAAACATTTCTTATGTTTCTTTTTCAGGTCTGTATTTCTAGAACCTAAGAAAGTTATATTCTTAGTAAATAACTAAATACGGTTTGTGAAATTATCTTGTTGAACATTGATAAACATATATTCCCTTTTAGGATTTAAATGGAATGATATTAGACCTAGAATTCACCCATCTGGTAATTGAGCATCTATATCTACATTTTGATTGTACAATTGGTATCAGATGAGGTATCTGAAATACTAATAATTACATATAAGTTTTATTGATCAACCTTTATTGCATAATTTTTATTTTTCATGTTTTTAATAATGATTATTTTATTATTTTTTAATATAATTTACAACTAAAAAGTTATGTGGAAAAGTTATTTTCTTATATAAATAGATGTAATGGATGTAGGTTCTATAGAAAACATAAATACAACTAGACCACTAACCATTGATGATAATGATTATGCGTACTAGAGAGATGTAATAAAGACCTTCATTATCAACAATAGTGTGGATAACAATGTTATGATCACAAATGACTACAAGATTCCAAACAAGGAAATCAAAACCTTCACAAATTAGGAAAAACAATAATATCTACTAAACTAAAAAGTATCCAATATTATTATATGTTCCATGACTAGGAATATCATCCATCGGATTTCTTTATGTGAAGCTTCAAATAGAATTTGGATTCACAATAAGTTACATATTTTTGAACTTCTAAAAGGATTGAAACAAGATGAACTATTCTTAGATCATAATATCATGGATTTATGTTTCCTTATAGAGAAACCTTAAAAAAAATTAAACAATGGTTTAAGACTATTTTTAATAGCATTCAATCTGTGGATGAAAAGGGACTTCGTGATGAGATTCTTGTGTACAATATTATAGATATTATAACTAATAAGTGGGAATCTAAAAGAATATCAATTGAAGATAATAGGAATGTTTCAAACATCACTCTTGATGAGTTATTTGGGAGTCTTCTATAGAATGAAACAATAATGAAGAAAGATTCTTAGATCAATATTAAAAATAATGGCAATGAAATCATTGCTTTTACTGATACATTTAATGGAAATACTCCTGAAAGGGTAACTAGATATCAATCTAAGAGAGAATTTTTTATATCTAATGCAAGTGACAGTGATCAGTCTGAGAATTAACGGGCCAATCTTGCTCAGAGGATGAACACGATTGTGGGAAATAAATATTTTCTTTACATATATAAAAATAAAGACAAAAAAGACATGAAATATTCGGAAGTAACTTGTTATGAATGAATATGGGCTGGACATATCAGACCTAATTGTCTTGTGCTCAAGATAAAAGAAATAAAGGATAAGCATTCTAAAATGAACATAAATAAGTACTATAAATAGACATCAAATAAAGTCTAAAAATCTATTGACTCCTAGACTGCCTGTGGTGGTGACTCTTTAGATGAATCCTTAGAATATGAATCTTATAGTCAGAAGAATATTGGTCTTATAACAATATTACTTATTGAAATTAATTTTTATTTTACTAATGTACTCAATGCTGAAGATTTATCCAATATTTCTTTAAATAAAAATTTTCCTAATGAAGAATACTATGAATATTCATATGATAAATCTTCCTCATCATAATATATTACATTACGTTCATTTGAAAAATTCTCTAGATTTTTTAAATTACTTGATAATGTGAACTATAAGATTAAATTAATGTTATAAAAAGAGAATTCTAGATTTTCATTTTTATCAAACAAAGTATCAGATCATTCAAAAGATCTTAATGAAAGAAATCTTGATTTTAAAAAAGTTTCTAAAAATTCTAAGCATGTTAATTCTTGAGAAGGATAAACTTTCTAATGATATTGAAAATATAATTTGGAAGAAAAATCATTTTGAGAATAACTCAAACTCTATGACTAATGATGATAAGGATGAAAATTTAGTCATTGGAAATAAATTTGAAATATTTTCCTTAATGAAAGTGTTATCAAATTTCACTTCTAGAAATAAAGAATTGGATAAAATGTATTCAGAATTTCTCCCTCTAAGGATATGTTATATATTTGGTTATGCTCGCTCAAAACCTATTTTAGTCATAATTATTTTGGTCCAAAAAGTAATCCTTTTTGAAATAAATTTCAATGTGGTGGACATTAGGAGAAAAAAAATTCATTAAATAAAACTTCGTCCTTAAGATTTCCTAAATATTATTTTTCAAAGAAAATGTGGATAGCAAAAAATTTACAATCTATCAATTTTGGATCGAAGAAAGTTTGGATTCCAATAGTCTAACAATTTTATTTTCAGTAAAATTAAAGGATGTACCAATAACAATATTTGGTACATGGAGAGTGGATTTTCATGGACATGACTCGTAACAAAATCATTTTTGATAAGATTATCTAGATGAAAGGAGGAAAAGTAACTTTTGGATATAATTCCTAGAATGAAATTGTTGGTATAGGTAATTTTGATCTTCTTGAAAATAATTAATTTCAAACGTTTTATTTTTTAATGGTCTTAAGAACAACCTTATTAGAATAATTCAATTATGTGATTATGGTTACATTATGAATTTTAGGAATGATAAATTCCTAGTATATGATTCTATGGATGATTTTATTCTCTCTACCCATATGAAAGGGAGTTTTTACACACATAACATAGAAGACCATAAGATCCATGATCTGTCATGTATTAGTGCAATGGATGATCAATCACGGTTATGGAATTGAAGACTAGGACATTGTATCCTTAGGAGCCTATGAAAGAACTGAAAGAAAAGAATTTTTAAGGATATATCAAAGCATATATTTGATTCTTCAAAAGTTAGTGATCCTTGTCAATGTGGGAAGCAACATAAGTCAAGATTTAAATCGATTGGTGAAGTCTCAACATCTAATGAATTACAGCTAGTGCATATGAATTTTTTCAATCCAACACAAACTGGATGTATAGTAGGAAAATACTATATAATTGTTTCAGTTGATGAGTTCTCAGGATTTACATGGATTTATTTTCTAGAAATAAAATCTGATGCCTTGTACTATTTTAAATCCATTTAATCCAATGTTAAAAATGAGAAAAACCTTTCATTGATATCTATTTAGATTTATCGTGGGGGAAAATATGAAAATTGTGATTTTAAAACTTTTTTTAGTGTGAAACGCATTACTCCAAACATTTCAGCTCCATTAACTCCTTAGAAAAATGGTGTTGATTAAAGAGGAAATCAAATCCTTTAATAGATAACTAGAACCATATTGAGTGAACATTCCATTGCTAATCATTTTTGGGCTGAAGCTGTTTGTACTACTTGTTATACGATTAATCATGTTTTAATCAGTCATGTTAATAATAAAACACCATTGGAATTGTGGACTGGTCAAAAAAATAAAGTTTATTACTTCAAAGTATTTGGATGAAAAGTATTTATCTTCAATACTAAAGACAACTTACTTAAATATTCACCCAAATCCAATGAAGTATTTTCTTAGGCTACTCCACTACTTCTAAGGCTTATAGTGTTTTTAAAAAAATCTTGTACTGTTGAAGAAATAGTACATGTTAAATTTCATGAAATTAATCCTTTTGTTTTTAAACATCCCAAACCTAAATCGTAAAATGTGATTTTAAAAAAAATATTATCAACCATTAATGGAAAATTTTTCTAAAAAGGAAAATACTCATTTATTTTTTTCAAGTACTTACCCTGAATTATTTTCTACATTATGTGGAAGAACATGTTTTTCAAAACCTGAATAAGTTGTTTTATAAGAATAATACCAATGATAATATCATTGGTGATGTAAATAAACTTCTAAGGTCTAGAAGTTATTTAATAAATGAAGTAAAACATCTAGCATTACATTCCCTGTTAGAACCTAAAATCACTGATGATTCTTCTTTTGGTAATGATTGGATTAAATCCATCATAAATGAACTAAATGAATTGGAATGAAAGAAATAATAGATCTTGGTTGAATGAACTAAAGGTACTTCTATCATTGGAGTAAAATGGGTCTTCATAAATTAATGTGACGAAAATGGAATAATTGTAATCCAAGTTGAAAGATTAATTTTTGATTGATATAATAATCAAAAAGAATAAACTCAGATGAAACGTATTTTCCAGTAGCTAACATTTAATCTATTTGTATTATACTATACATTGCATCATTCTTCAATTTCAAACTTTTTCAAATGGATGTGAAGTGTTTTTTCCTTAATGGATTTGTTCAATAGGATGTTTATGTTGAATAACCTCTTGGTTTTGATGACAAAAAACATCATGAACAACTTTTCAAACATACCAAATCATTATATGAACATAAACAAGACTCTAGAAACTAGTATGATAGACTTCCAGGATTTTTGTTACAAAAAAATTATGTTTAGGATAATGTTGATCCAACTGTTTTTATAAAGAATGATATAAAAAATGTTTTTATTGTTCAAATTTATTTTGATTACATTGTATTCAGATCAACTCAGCAATACTTAACTAATTCATTGGTGAATCTTATGAAATATTTTTTTGAAATGAGTATGATGGGTGAGTAAACATTTTCCATTGGTTTTAAAAAATTTTAAAAAACCATAAGGAACTTATTTATCTAAACATAAGTATAATAAATATCTTCTTAAATGTATGGAAATAACAACACTATAAGTATATGTACTCTAATTGGTACATAAAACTATCATGATGTTGATGAATCTAGGAAACCAATATATCAAATATCTTTTAGAGGTATGATTAAATTTATTATACATAACAGCTAGTTTTCCAGACTTAATTTTTTCAATATGATTATGTGCAAGATATCAATCTAAACCCAATGAATCATATTTAAATGCAGTGAACATATTTTTTTCTATTTAAAGGGAAGCATGGATTTATTTATTTTTTATTCCTTTAGAAATTATTTTTTTAAAATGCTTTTCAGATGTTGATTTTGGTAGATGTAGAATGGATAGGAAAAGTACAACCAGAATTTTCCATTTAATAGTATATTCATTAGTTTCTTGGGCATGAAATAGGAAACACTAAGTAGAACATTCCACTACCAAAGATGAATATGTAGTAGCTGGATGTTGTTGTGCTCATGTTTTGTGGATGCAACACACACTCGTAAAAAATGGTATGAGTTTTACCAAAACATAGATATTGTGTGATAATAAAAGTGTCATTGACTGATGAAAAAACACCTCAAATCACTCTCATGCAATGAATAAAATATTAGGCATCACTTTCCTATAGATCACAAACATAGAAGATATATAATTTTTTAATTTATCAGAAGCCATGTTAATAATGTAGATATTTTTACAAAATCATTACTCTCTGATAGATTTGAATACATTATAAAATTATTAGGAATGATTACTATAAAGTGATAATCCATATTAATGTTTTGTGGAAAACTATATCCCCACATTAAGAATCTTAATTTTATAGGTGGGAAGACATTTTTTTATTCTTTCAAAAATTTCTATGACTATATTATTTTGGAACCTAAAATTCTTTACTCAATAAAATTTTCTGAACAAATATGTTTTTTTTCTTAAAAAATTTCAGAACCTACTTGTTTTTCATAATAAAATTTTTCAGATCCTAAAACTTTTAATTACTTAATAAAAAAAATTGGATTCAAATTTCTTCATGATGAATCTTATCAATATTAACAATTATTAATGAGCAATCTGGAAGGTATATTTCCTTACATAAATATTTTAGTCATTTTTTGTTGGTCTTTCATTATGTTTTTGAGAAAACCTTATCGTATTCACATTCTATAAATTTGGATTTTCATTAAAAACTCAAAAAAATGGAACATATAAATCCTTTTTCGGATTGATATCAACCATCAGATCAGATCAGGCTTGTATCAATAGTTGGATTGATTTTAGTTTTTTGGACCATCATCACGAAGCCTATATAAATTCCTTCCATATTCACGTCCCACATCAAATTTTAGACTATTTTGTGCCAGTGATCTAGCACCCTTTAAATTAGTCATTCAGTTTTCATAGTTTCCTTATGTTTCGGATGTCTCTAATGTTTCCTCACAAAATCAGATGGCCCCAAACAAGGAACTCAATGATTTAAACTTTACAAGGAACGGTTGTTCGAACCAAATTTCCTTCTTAATTATGATTCCATGATTTTGAAAGATATAAAGAAGAATAGTTCGGAAATCCTTTATGTTTCCAAATCAAAAAATTAGGATCTGATTTATCCTAATATCCTTATAAAATTCTATGATACATTGAGTTTTGATGCACAAGGAGTAAGAGAATGATTTTCATTCAAGAGCAATGGGAAGACTTACTCTTTATATTTCAACAAAGTAGCTAGTATATTAGATATATATTATAATGGAGAGTCTATATTTTTCACTCAAAAGTTTCAAGACGAGGAAGGATGTTTTGATAAGGATAAATCAATTGAGTTCCTAGAACATAAAAAAGTTATGTCACCCAATTTCAATCACCTTACAACCAAATACTAGTTATTAGAATTGTAGATGCAAGGATTTATCATTCTGAGAAAGGGATACAATGATTCCCATATGAAGTGTGATATTTTAATGATGTATTTATTAGTCAATATAAGAAAGATAAATCATATCAAATATATTCCCCTGACCATCAATAATATCAAGAATTTCTCCCTCAAGTCTCATGTAATTCAATATCATGTGATCTAGTTGAAGATAATTGTTCTCTGTTTATAATATTTAAAAAATCAATTCAGTTCTATACCTATAATCTTCAAGATTATGTTTTTGAGTGATGATTCTCTATGTATGATAAAAATTGGTTTCATTATTAAGATATATGAATTCTATGATCTTCTTGAAAGAGAAGTCCATGTTGTTGATATGAAAACAGAATTTTGTGAATCTTCCAAGAAAAAACAGAAGAAAAGAAATGAGAAAGAACTATAATCAAAACAAGAAGCACCCATTTTGGAAACTCATTCAGTTCCCACAAGCTAAAAAAGAAAAAGACAATTTTTGTTGAAGATGTAGATTAGTGGATAGAGAAGAAGAAGGCAAACAATAATAATAATAATAATAATAATAATAATGAAGGAAGGAAATACAAGTTTTTGTTTAGACACTACTGAGTTTAAAATTTTGATGTTTCAGGCCACAGAAGTGTTTGAGATGCAATCTAAAGATAAAATGATGTTGAAGAAGATGCCAGAATCCGAATTTATCATTTCCATGCTTAACGATACATAGAAAGCTTCTGAATAATTCAAGGAACCAGAATCCTTCTAGAAATAATTAGTTCCAATAGAAACTCTGAGAATGAAAGATTCAATTCCAAAACCCATTGTTGAAGAAGAAGTAGTTCAGATAGTTGAAAAAGAATAGGAGAAGAGTAAAGTTAAGACATAATGAAAAAAGGTGGAATAATAATTATAGAAGGAATGTTCTTCAAATAAGTTTCAGATCAAAACATCCCATGTTGAATCAACCAAAATAATATCAGAACAGATAGAGGAAGATATATAGGATGAACTTGATATACCTACTAATGATGAAAGCATCAATCAATATTTTATTCCCCGTGAATATGTTAAGGAAGGTGCTGGTAGAGATGTTGTCGATGATGATAAGATAATATATGCCTCTGATAGTGATCATGAGACTCTTAATGTTGAGAAGGAAATCTATATAGATAATAATGGAAAAAAATTTGTTGTTCATTCCCCCAGAAAATATGTAGTTGTGAAATCTAAGATAGATTTTGTTGAAACATTCAACAAGAAAGATAATGTTTCATCACCAGCAAAGGAATCTTCTATTGAATCTTCATCTTCTTTGGGACAGAATTTTGTTTTTCAATCTTTAAAAAATCTAGTGAACAATGTTCCCTTATTTCTAGGAATTGATTTGAGATGTCTGTTTCTTCAGCATATTATCCATCAAAAGTTGGATTCAATATGCATGATTATTGAAATGTATATTATGAATTAAGTATAATTCAAATTTTGACACATTGGTTATGACGCTCATAGGATATCTTGAAACGAAATAACCAAATGGTATAACTCAATGATTGATGTTTTAAAAATAATGTATGATTAAAAAGATTCAGTAAAGAATGCTTTCAAAAATACATAAGACACTATCAAGAACATTACAACATGTTTTTTCAGAAATGATGAATGAAGAGAAAGTTTCCTGGATCCATGAGGATAATGACATGAATTTGTTTTCTCAATTTACCTGCTCTAAATTTGAAAAGGTAAAGGGATCTCAGGGAAGAGTTAGAAGAAAAATTCAATGATTATTAAGATTTATTAATTTCTCATGATGAAATTCTTAATTCTCAAGAAGAAAGAATCAGTTTTCTTAAAATGAAAAATTAGGATCAAGAGTAGTTGTTCAAGAGATTTGAAGAGGATTATATAGAGTTGAAGAAGCTAAAATCCATCCTGAAAAAGATTATACCAATGGAAAATAAGGATGACTATATTCTTTAAATTCTATTCTTTTTTTTATTTTCCTTGAAAAATATTTTCCAATCATAATGAAATTTTTTTATCTTTCTATTATTTTGTCTTTATATATCAAGAAATTTAGTTATAATTTTGTTTTTTTTTCACTATTACTATTGAAAAATCTCAAAGGAGTAGAAAATAATGATCATAATAATAGTAGTATAAAAGAAAAGAATAACCTATGTAAGTGGGAGACTATGTAATGGGGATATTACATAATGAATATATTCTTAAGCAAGAGGATGTATCTTCTCAATGAAAAACAATAATACGATCCATAGGGATTTCAAAACCAAATGGGGAGTACATCATATTCATCATGGGTCATACGTAATGGGAGCTAAGTATTAATTTTAATGATCAAAAAGTGTAAACATTATTCCTTATATTATTTTTTGTAATATTTCTTGTGCTTTCAAAAAAGGGGGAGACTGTTGAGTCAATAAGTTCCCTTATGAATTTTCCCTCTCCATCATGTTTTTATGATCACAAACACATTTCTTAAAAGATAATTATATTTTTTTATGAACTATATACTTAATTAAAATTATATTTCTCTTAAAAAATTATTATCATTACCCTTGTTTTTCAATGACTCATTTAATATATTTTTAAAACCAAGGCGAACAATATTTTTCTTAATCCAAAAAATTTGATCCATACCTAACATAGAACCTTATAGTTCCTTAGACTCCAAATTATCTAAAATTAATATTCTGAATTCTCTAAAATTCAGACTCTGAATTCATCAAAATTCAAACTCCAAATTCAACGAAATTTAGACATTTAATTCTATGAAATTCAAACCCCAAGTTTTTTAAAATTCAAGTTCCAAATTCTCTAAAATTAAGACTCTGAATTCTTTGAAATGTAGACTCAAAATTCTCTAAAAATTTAATCTCTGAATTCTCTAATATTTAGAATCTGAATTCTCTGAAATTCTGACTTTGAATTCTCTAATATTTGAACTCCAGATTATCTGAAATTTGGACTCTGATTTCGTTGAAATTCATATTATAATTTCTCTAAAATTATGACTCCAAATTCTTCATAATTCATATTTTGGATTTAATAAAAATCGGATTCTGAGTTCTCTATAAATTAGTATCTGATTGTCATTTTTTTTCTTGACTTTGTTTCTAACATTCATAAGAATCCAATTTAATGTTTTTCTTACATTTACCCCATTTCCTTAAAGTAATGATTCATTTTATAGTATCCTATACATGTTAATTTTTATTAAGAATATTTTTTATTCATATACTTGATATAGTATATCATGTTTTATTATAGAGAATGATGTTGTGTAATCTGTTATAATATAACCATTGGCTGAGTAACCCATGTTCAGGTCCTTCAAAAAAACAAGGGAAAATATGACTATCAGAGGAGGAGTATACTATTGATTTTTTTCCTATAAATAGAACATCAATTTAATGAGCAATATATAAATTCCTGAACATGAATGTTGTGATGTTGTGAAGTAATTTATAGAGAGAGAAAACCTCTCATTCTTTTTGTGTATTTTGAAAAACTTTTTTAACAATGAAAAACTTGTTTATCATACCTTGTTGGTATCTGATAGATGCTGCATAAAATTAATATCATTAGGGGATTGTAAAATAGAGGTCCCAACTACCATAATGTTTCTTGGGCTTCTAGGGATAGAAAGATAGAAGGTTCTGACGACCTTAATGATCTAGGGATTGCGGGAATTGCAATATAGACTTCAATACTCTTATTGAGTGCTTAACCTGGTATGGGTAAGACATAATTTCTTGAATATATAAATCAAGGGACTGTTATCCATGGTATTTGGATACATATATCATTGGGTTAAAATATTTCATACTTGATTACTTTTTATTGTTACAAGTTTTATTTTTGTTATATTTTGTTTAATAAAGAAATTATAATTTTCTGGTTATGTCATTTCCTTTTATACTTTGATAAATAAAATTCTATATGATTTAAGGTAGAATCATTCAGTATGTAAATATTTCTTATAATTTTATTTTGGATCCATATTTTTGGAAACTAAGAAGGATAGTTTCTTAGTATAGTACTTAAGAGGGTCTGTGATATTATCTTATTTAACTTTATAAAACATATATTTCCTATTAGTCTTAAAAGGAAATGTTTTTAAACATACAATTCACCCACCTATTTTAATTGGGAATTTATATCTACATTTCAATCATACATTTTCAAGGGAAAAGGTATTCAAAAATTTTTAAGGTTTAAACAATTGTATGAAATTATTTTCAAAACATCCTTTATATGTTTTCAAGGAAATGTTTCTGAAAAAGTGGTTTAGGATTAAATAATATTTTAAAATTTTTTCAAATAATACTTTATAATATTTCATGGGAAATTATTTTCAAAAATGATTCATTTTTAGAAACTGATTTAAAGTATTTTTAAAGAACACTTTATAAGTTTGGAAAGAAAAATATTTTTTAAATGATTATTGTTTAAAAAATGTATTAAATAATTTTAAAATTTTCATTTATTTTTTTTCCAAAGTGGTTTATAATGAAATGGATTTTGAAAATGTTGTATGATTTTGAATCTTCTATTCAAGGAATGATTACTTTACATAACAAATGTTTCATGTGATCATTCAAAATTGGTCGCCATCTAAGATGTCATTTTTTTATGTAGTTTATTATTTAATTGGTATATTATCCATTTATTACATTCTTATTATTATTTTTAATTCTTTATATTTAACATCAAATATTTTTTTTGAAACCTGTTACACTTCCAAATGTAAAATCATAAAACACTTAAAATGAAACCCTCAACCTTTCACGAGTTATTATATAATGAAATAAATATATATTTTTTCCATTTTCTACAAAATATGATTTGATAATATTTTTATGTTACCCATTTCCTTTCATGGTTTATGATATGATGTTGTTTAAACACATCTCTTTTTATCATCCACGATATGATGAATTTTTTATTATCCTATGGAATTCATATGTATGAATTACGAGATAGGTGGGAACTGTTTTTCTCTCTAATTCATCGGGTAAATATTTATATATCATGATATAGACATTGATGGATTGTGGAGTGAACTCAGTTCATTAAAGGAATTTTTCCTAGTAATGGTCGTGGGAGTGAACCATGACTAATAATATGTTCTTGAGATTGAACTGTCATTACTGATATGGTCTTGGGAGTTAACCTTGACTAATAAATTTTTATTGGGAGTGAACCATTAATACTATAATTGTTTTAGGAGTTAAACCATTCCACTATAGGTAATGGGCTGCAACTGGTGATGGTGGTGTGCCCAACCCATTATATTTATCCACTATGATGTTTCCTAATAGATTTTGGGGATAAGTCATGACATATAGAAAATGATTTTATATTCATATGCCAATGACAAAAATAATATGTATTATTACTATGTTACACTTTCATAGACTATGCTCATGATTATCCTTGGATTCATGTCTTATTAACCTCCAATATTTATGCCAATATTCATGTTTTTCATATTTTATTTGCATTGTATGATTTTATAATGATATTATCTTATTATAATGGCACTATTATTTTGTTATTCTTATATATCTTTTTTATTTACCCTTATTTAGAATCTAATGTCACCCTTTCCTATGTTTATTATCCTAATGTTATCAATATTTATTTAAATTATGAGTAATAAATGGGATAATCATGGTGGGAAATATTGATGATCTTTCATGATGTTTGATGATTGTGTTCCATGATTAAAAATGTATTAAACTTTTATGGTCCTATAGAATTTACATTTATAATGTGATGATTATTCATAAAAAATTATTTAATATCCATGTATTATAATAATGGTAAGCTATAAATTATAAAAAACCCCGTCAATAAAAAAGGATGTATCCGAATTGAAAAAAAAAATCTTATACTAAAATTTCATAATATAAAATATTATTACCATTATTAATGTATACATTGAAATGATCCAAAATAATTATTTATTATTTATTATTCAATAAGTTAATACAAATTGTTTTAAATTCATTAAACACGTCATATAATAATGACATGTACGTAATAATTATAGTTACAAAGGATAAAATAAAGGAAATTGTGATGGTATATGACATATTATAACTTAAATCTCTATTAGTATGTCATACAAGGTGATATAAAACACCCTTTATCACACTAGTATACGCTTCCATTAGATATAGGGTTTATATAATTATCCTTTTTAGTTGATATATTAATATTTTTAGAATTTAATAAAAAAAATATTTTTATGATAATTTATATATGGAATAAGTAATTGATTTTTAAGTTTTCAAAATTTTAAACACTATGATAAATTTATATATCTCATGAACTATTAAGATAAAGAAATGAGATTTAACATACCCTTTATGTTATTTGTTCCTTAAAAAAGGCATTTATTAAATTTGTATATTATTAAAATAATTTTTTTCCTACATTATTTCATATATTTATAATTCTTATAATTATAAATTGTTTATTTATATTTCTATTTAATTTTTCCATGATTATATTTTAATAAATTTCAAATGCAATATCATGACCTATTATTTAGTGATACCCCCAATCATCCCACCATTATGCAGTTGGAATGGGACTAGTGTGAAAATATATTCCAATTATAAAATATGCAACTAAAGTTATGAATAATATAAATACATCCCATAATATAATATATGAATTTAAAATTATGAAATTCATATAACCACTTCAAAAAACCGAATCGTTAAAATTTCAACCCAAATATATAATAGAAAATAAAATTCTATTATTCCATAAATAAAATAATGCATTGCTAGTTACAAGATACTCCAATAACATTTATCTCATTGAAATTATCCAAAATTACCTTATAGAACATATTTTTATTTTCTTGGACATGTGAAATATATTTTGGGTTCACATATTAAGGAGGAAAAAATACTCGGTATAGTGTTCTAAAGTGTTGGACAGAGTGGTAAGTAATAAATTACTATGTATATGATAACTATTAAAAAAATTGTTCTAAAAGATAATTTTTACAACATTAAAGTTAGTGATGATGATAATGATGGATACTTAAAATTAACTTAATCCCTCATTTAAAGAGTCTCCATATAATTATAAATGATTAAAACAAAACATGAAATATCCCCTAGAAAACCTTCCTTTTAAAAAAATCACATATATTTCACCGATATGGATTCGTGAGGAAATAACCATCTAAACCTATCCATTTAATTGTCAAAGAAAATAATAATTGTTTCAGTTATTATATTATCATGGACTAATGGAAATACACATATCTATTATTATAGTCTTATATTGATCTATAGGATGAAATAAACATCTTTGAAGTGAATCAGTATAACTAAATCTCTCAGCACTATTGGGGTGGGTGAAATTGAAGGAGATCTAATTCATTAAAATCCACTTCTTCCCCTATGACTATAACCCATTGGTGAATGTTCACTAACCTAATGTGACATTAGGTTCCTAATGATTGTTAGAATAATCATGGTTATCACCAACATCTCCCATTCAAGTGGGGAATAAGGAGTTTAGGCTCATCTATTATCACAAAGGTTTACATAACTCAAATGGAAATAATGAAGTGATAAATACTATTATACATTGATGAAATATTTTAGTAATATATATTTAAAACAATTGGGTTTTATCTATGAAATGTTTTATAAATAGATAAATTATTCCACATCACATATAATTAATTTTGTTATATAATGTTAACCCACATTCATCCACTATGATTCCAAATGTCACTTGATTTATTTTCCTTACTT
This sequence comes from Viscum album, assembly GCA_963277665.1. NCBI lineage: Eukaryota > Viridiplantae > Streptophyta > Magnoliopsida > Santalales > Viscaceae > Viscum > Viscum album. The sequence goes on along the minus strand of OY728151.1, from coordinate 279,692,204 downwards.
TAGACTCATATCCAAAAATAATTTCATGAAAATATGATTTCTTTATTCATATTATTACATAATAACTATATATAATAATTAATTCATTATTGTCCAAATTATTTCCAAGATCATTGGATCATCATGAAATTTATATTTAAAATATTCCTTAGTCATTAACCATATCAAAGTAATTGGTCCACAAAATTTATACAGTATATGAAAATTTAACACATTTAATGTATTATTTAATTATAAATTCCCCAAATTTACCATCATGGAGGCATTAAAATGGTCCAATACAGAAACTGACGGAACAAACGTAGAGTGTATAATTTATTTTTATTCAATTTAATTAACTTTCTTGAACATGCAAATGATGAATAACAAGGATTGGGAGATGTTTATTAATGTTTTAGCATTTATACCTTCATGTTATGACTATATTATTATTTCTTGTATCATTACTTGTGGTTCATAATTTATTTCATTAATAATTTGATTTTCATAAATATAATGTGATGTTTCAATGTAATCAAATTTATTGAAATTTAATTATTTAAAAATTGAATGACAATTAATCATGGAGACAATTATAAAACATAAAATGATAAATTAAAATTAAATATAATAATTGAGATTATTTAATTTTATATAAATCATCCATTTTTATAATATTTATGACTTCACAATTATATTTTTATGTTGAATTATATGGAATGTGATAAAAATGAATTTTAGAATAATTATAGTCAATTTAATAGTTTGGTACACATAATTTATATGTCATCAAAGACATAAGAAACATCCCATGATTATAAAATAGTTAACTGATCAATTACCTTATTTCTCTATTCATCATGTGTTGTTGATGAGGGAATAAAATTCTTATTGGGTGGTTGGGTTTCCCACTAACCTCCACTCATTAATTAAATCTATCTAATTTAAAATTATTATTTTTTCAAATATGGTATTATTTTCAAGTACATGATTCATGATCAACATCAAGTGAATGATTATTGGTATTGTTGATCTGAAGATAATATGGAACTATGATGATGGATAACTAAAAATGCCCTAATGATAATATAGATGATAGAAATGTTTTTACATAGTTTAGATAATTGGGATTGTAACATCCCAGATAAATAAGTTATAATACAATTTTCATATTTATTAATATTTGTGAATTAAATATAAATTTTACTTTAAATGGGACCCTATGTTCAATGGCGTTCACAATATGCAACAACATGTTTCTTTGAAATCTTACGTTGCACACTAATAATATGATATTATTATTTTAAATGATAGTTAACGCCTAGTCGTTTTATTGGAGTGAATGAATAGAACTAACTAAAATATGATTATATATGTTTGTTAAATGTTTTTAAAATTATCCAATAAATGTTATAGGCTTAAAATGTGATTGAATCTAATTTTAGGCATAATTTTCTTTAAAAGGCCGATTTACCTCATTTTAATGGTGAACCATTTTCAAATATATATTTTTACACTATTATATGTTCTATTTGACAAAATAAAATTATTCTTTATAATCAGGGCATAAAAATTTAATTTGGACTAAATTTTGGTGTTTTTTAGATAATGTTAATTTTTTAATTAATAGTGAAAAATACTGTATTTAAAATCAAAAGTGTCTTTTAATCTAATTTATTTATATAGTTATATTGTATTTTTAATTGGTTTTAAAGTGTAATTAGAATATATTTTTACCATTTAATATAATTATGCTCATTGGAAGTAATTTTATTGTGAAAATGGACATAAACAAGTGTCAATCGTTTGATAGTTATTATTTCATAAAAACATGCTATTTGTTTTAACAACAGGAATTAATTTTAAATTAATTTCTGCCACTTCTGTGTTTTGAATTTGGAAAAATTTATTCCATATTTTGAATCATTAGGTCCAAATTGTGTAAATAGGTAACTTTTATTTTTAGACATTTTAAATATTTACTTCAGTAAATATTTTATTTACCATGATTAAAAGGTAAAAATAATAAATAAGGGTAAAATATAATATTATAATAATATTAAATTACCCTAAAATGTGTCCTAATCCTATTTTATGATTCATATACGACCATGTTCATTCTTGGGTCTAATTTGGGACCTCATGGGTCCACATGGGAGTAATAATGACATTTTATATTAATTAATTTAAAGTTAAGACAAAAATCACATAAACAAATATATTTTAGTAAATATTTTTTACATGGGGTTATGTAAGTTATCTTTTCGACTATAAATATTATTTATAAATATAAAAATATTTCCTAAATCATGATATTTTTTTATAATTTTTGGACATCATTTTAATTAAATTATTTATGACACAATAATGATACAATATTTAACTGATTAATAAATGATATAAATAAACAAGATTATAAATATTAAAAAAAATCCAAAACTGGTCCAATTATTATTGGATAATTTTATTTCGACCATGATTCATCTTAACTTTGATATTAATGAATATTTGACCTTTTGAAACTGAATATGAGGTTATAATAAAATAATTGTTTCAAACATTCCTAAAGAGCCCCTCATCTCCCTTTTAAAAAGCCCTCACTTATAACTCGTTCCTAAAACTTCTCAAGAATTTTTTGCATGAAACCACTTCCCCAATAATCTCCCAATATCCCTCTCTTAATCTTAGAAGCCTTACCTTAGGTAACCCTTTTGGTTCAAACCAAAGGGAGTTACCCGGTTTAAAGGTAACGACTTCTCTTAAGTACTTTTCTTTTATTTTACTTCTCAAACCACCTATTCTCTTTTTATTAATTTATTTTATAAAAACACCAGTATCCTCAATATAATAGTATTTTTCATGAGAACAATTAAAACTACACTTACACACACCTCCATCTAATGGGTAAAGAACATAATGTTTCTGTAGATGGCAAACTAACACCTCACGAAACAATGATTGCTCAATTATCTCCTACCACCACTCATGGTGGACATTATGATGGAACTGTATTTATATATGATATATATTGTGTTTATTATTTCTTTATTCTTCTGTATTTTTCATTTATAGCATACCATTATGGTTTCCATAATGGGTAAACATGATAATTTCATTTTAGGAAGTGCGGATAATCGCCCCTCAAAGTGATATGACTCATTAATGCCTTATGTGGGATATATAAAGGATGGATTTAATGATATTATATATGATATTATAATATAATTATAATATACCTATGTATCATTATTTTTTAATTCCATTAAAATAAGAAGTAGAAATGGAAGCAGCGTTCATGCGTACATACGGATTACCGTCTCCATGAACGGTGCATTTCATTTCTTATCTCCAAATATTATGTACTATTATAAATACATATATATACAGGATAAATATGATTTATATTATATCTAAATCATTAATATCATTATGTATATAATGGATTGTAGACGACATGGATAACTTGTAATTATAAGGTGTTCATTTTTACTCAAGTACCAAATATCAACAAAACAACTGTTAATAACTTAAATGATTACATAATGTTTATAACATGTTAATAAGTGATATAAAAGGAATAATAAACTTTAAAAAGGTTCTTTAGAAAGTATAAATTAACTTTAGTTTATTATTCAATAGATTAAATAACGATCGGGTCAAGTCTGACACTAGGTAAGAAGATTTCTTATCTAACTTTTAATTCTGTGAGATTTCCATTGTTCACCACTTATATATTGCATGTGGTGTATTTTGTACTGCCATTTGATATATATTATCATGATTCTATTTATATTCATGGTATTCTACAATTCATTTGGTGCTTATTAACTTTTCTCATACGACTCGATTGATTACAACATGGTAAGGGTTTTCATCTCACTTTTTATTCTCGTGAGATTCATGTTATATTAGCCACTATTTGCTTTTGTGTGGTGGATGTACTGACAAATATTGTATTATTTGTGTAATATAATTTAATTTAGGGGTATTTAATTATTCATTCTATGATCTTTCTTTCATGGGGTTTATGTTTCGTATGTTACCAAATCGGTAAGGGAACCTTTCACCCTCCTCTTTTTAAAAGACTTCTTTTTGTTATGTCTTTTAATTTGCATCTTATTATGTTGGGATATGTTCTTCTATATCCATATTGATGTAAAATTTATTTCCATGTGATTATATACCCTTTTTATCTCATCAACTCATTTTCTTAATTTTAAAATGACGTCCTTTGGCTGTCGAATTTTTACAAGGGAACTTCTTAACCCAATTTCAATTCTTTGGGTTCAACTTGTACTTATTGAATATGTCGTCATATGAATATGTGTGAGTGACCTATGATTTTTTTTACACTTAATATCCACTTATATTGGGTGTATTTATATTTTTCACACATAATTACATGATTGATTTATCCTTAATTTAAGGATACCATCTTTATAAGGGATTTCATCTCAATTTACATTTCCATTGAGACTTCATTGTTGTTATGCACTAATTCACTCTTATGTGGTGTATATACTATCCTTTGGAATAATATATCATGAATCCCTTTATTCTCATGATATTATAAAGTTCTGATTAAATGTTATTCCTCAATTATTTGTATTCATGTGTCTCTCTTTTTGTAAAAAAAAATCTTTAACTAAAAGATCATTTTAAATGTTTTAAAGATTATTTCTTCTAAATATTTCTCATTAATGTCTATGTTTTCAAAATGGGTTTTATGATTTATTTATAGGGTAATTAATGTTTTTCAAATGATAATTCATTTAAAAGATTCAATGTGATATGGGACATGTTGATTCAAAAATCACTTTTTAAATGGTTTTGAAAATGATTTGATAAAGCACTGTTTATCTCAATATATTGATTGGATATATCAGAATGTGGAAAGGTTATTTTTTCATTATACTTGTGTTATGTGTTATCATTATGTTATGGTTATTTGGCATTTTTTATGTATACAGGTGGTTCTATGAAAACCTAGGGTGGGTGAGCCCGAGATAGCTCTCCAATGCATTGGGTATCGTGAAAGAGGTAAACGTGATGTTTCTCCTAAGATATTTAGGGAATATTCTGTGATGGGTATTCCAAGTGTACCTCCCTATGTAGTTGTGATATCTATAATGTAAGTTTGATATGGATTCCATAAGTAACCTTTATGATTTATGGTTTTTGTGTGTTATTAATAAATCTTATGATTTTGTAAGGTATGTTGTGATTGAAAAGTATGGTTTCATTAATTTGTATTTATTGATGGGTTAATGCTTCCTTTCCTTATTTTATAACCCTTACTAATATTTTTATTCTCATCCCATGTTTTTGAAATGTTTTCCATAGGAATTAAATATGAATAAGCGTCAAGGATGGGATCAAGGAAAAGTCACGCTGTCTAAAACACGGAACTAGACATGACTCATTTTTTCAAGAGTTTTTTATTTATGAAAAAAATGGATATTGTGTAAGAGTGTCTACATGTAATTTTCATGTTGATATGTAATAGTTATGGCCTAATTCTCTAAAACTCTAAAACTGAAAAGATCATCAATGTTAATTATTCATTTAATTCATGATTATGTAATGTTTTAAGGCCAGGTCCTTATAGTTGGTATCAGAGGTCGGTTTAGACAACTTTAGGGATTCTATGTTTTTGTTAAACACTTTGTTAGTACCTATGTATATTATTTTAGTTTAATATTTGTTTTATAACTTTTTTAGATCAAGTAAATTTAGTTATATATGGAAGGATGAGGAACTAAAATGACATTCTTATCTATTCCTAATGACTTTCTTGCAATAATTATTGCAAAGTCATGTTCAGTTGATTGTGAAACTTTCTCTAGCATACAAATCACTTGCAAGCAGTTTTTTGAGATATCAAACACCTCTACTACACCTCGTTATCATAATGGATAATGGGTTGTATTTAAACAAATCCTATTTTCAAAATATTCTAATATTCTCAAGAAAGGTAAATATTATCAAGGAATTTACAAATATTTTACCTTATCACAAGATTTTGAAGCATATTAAGATTTTGAAAAAGGTGTTGAAGAAGGAGACCCTTGTGCAAACTATTTATATTCTCTTTTATGATATATTCTATCAGCGCATACTTATGGTATTTTAAAAGGACCATTAATTTAATGTTTCCACTCAAATTCGGTCCGACTATTTTATAGAAATCATGTTTTATCATATGTTTTGATATTATATGTCATTCTAGATTATTTTCCAAAACTACTTTTCTGTGAACACCGATATGACCCATGTTGTACAAGGTGTATTTGGATGAAGGAAGCAAATGATTTTTAAGGATCTCTAAATCATTATTGCAATGCATGGACCTTCTACCTACGTGAACTGGATGACGATGAAACCAAATGCACACCATGATCAAGGTATGATGTTCTTCATTTTAGGGATCATTTTTTGTCAGATGGTGGTGAAATAAGACTTCAAGAATTAATATGTTGAGATCATAATGAATTTGGGTGAAAATGAGAGGTATATGGAAACCATTTAGGTTAAAACATGTGGTGGTTATTTTTGAGTTTTATAAAAAGGACAACTCATAGGATGGGTGACAACCTGTCTCATCTGGAAAGGTCGTAGGAATCAAACTCACAACTGAAGGGATACAAGGGCGCATCGCCGACCAATGGCCTACGTGAAGTCCCTGGTTAATATGACTTATTCTTTTAAGTTAAATGGATTTATGGATCAATGATAATTTGATTTTGGGAAGTTATCTTTTATCAAATTGATATCCTTAGTATAGAAAAATGATTCAGTGATGAATTGATAAAGGTTGTTGTAGAGTATGTTCTCTCTTTTGAGGAAACACTATATGCCTAAGGAAGATAGAATACTATGTGATTTCAATTGTGTAATAATGGTTGAAATTTTAGTTTGGAAGAATCTATGTCTTTATTGTGGACATATGATGATTTGATTTATTTATAAAAATGATTAACCTATCATGGAGAATATGTGATTAGGTTAATTTCTTTTCAATATGAGACTTTATGAGTAACTGGTGTTATTTGGAGATAAATGTTAATATGTATCTTGGAAGACTATGTAATTAAATCCTTATGAGATATGGGATACAATATTAGTTTGGATTACTTTTGAAGAATTTTAGGGATAGTTGTTTATTGAATGGTCTTTATTGATCTTTGGGTTTTGTTTGAAAAATTTTGGAGATTAAGAGTAGTTTTTATTCTTGTAAAAGATTTTCCATTTTGGGTATTATCAGATATCTCACTAAAAATTTTGGTTTTAGTTGATGTCTAAATTCAAGGGAAATATATAGTTCTTCTTTTTTGGATTATGTGATTCTCTAGAAGATGATTCTTGTGCGTTTGATGTGACCATGTCTTTTTGAATGCTCATTGCTTGGAGAAATGATTATTTTTTGGTAGAAACTTTTTGAAGGATGAAAATCTACTTGAAGGTAAGTATATTTTCTTATGTTCTTATTCTATGTATTAAATTAATTCCTCAGAATTATGAAAAGGAATTTAAAACAAAAACTTTGTTGATTTACGTTTCCTACTAAGTAATCAAATACCATTTAACACATCATAAATTTGTGATTTTATGGTGGTTAACTTTCTCCTAATCATGTTTTCTAATAATCTCCATCAGAACTTGATCATTTTTTCTCTCTTCCATATCCATATTTTCCTATATGGAATCCTAGTATGGGTTATCTTGGGTGAACTTTATACTTCCCTTTCTTTCTTTTAAAGTGATATTTTTAGTGACTCTTTTCTGATGTGGGACTTTTAATGAAGTTTCCAAGCCCAGTTTTAAAATTACAAGGATACAATTCCCAAAATGGGGGAAGGATGTAACATCCCAAATAAATTATGAATAAGACACTTTTCATATTTATTAATATTTGTGAATTAAATATTAATTTTCCTTTAAAGGAGACTCTATGTTTGATGGCGTACCCGATATGCAACAACGAGTTTCTTTGAAATCTTACATTGCACACTAATAATATAATATTATTATTTTAAATCATAGTTAACACCAAGCCATTGTATTGGCGAGAATGAATAGAACTAACTAAAATATGATTATATATGTTTGTTAAATGTTTTTACAATTATCCAAAAAAATTAGAGGCTTAAAATGTGAATGAATCTAATATTAGGCAAAAGTTTCTTTAAAAGGTCGATTTACCGCCTTTTAAGGGAGGACCCTCATTAAATATAGTTTTTTAACTATTATATGTTATATTTGACAAAATAAAATTATTCTTTAGAATTAGGAGATCAAAATTTACTTTGGATGAAATTTTTTTATTTTTATGATAATGTTCATTTTTTAATTAGTAGAGAAAAATACCGTATTTTAATTCAAAAGTGTCTTTTAATCTAATTTATTTATATGGTTATATTGCCTTTTTAAGTGGTTTTAAAGTATAAATAGAATATATTTTTACCATTTAATCTAATTTTGGTCATTTTAAGTAATTTCAATTTGAAATTGGACATAAAAAAGTGTCAATATTTTGATAGTTATTAGTTCTTAAAAACACGCTATTTGTTTTAATAGCGGGAATTAATTTTAAATTAATTTCTGCCACTTATGTATTTTGAATTCATAAAAATGGATTCCATATATGGAATTAGTAGGTCCAAATTGTGTAAATAGGTAACTTTTATTTTTAGACATTTTAAATATTTACTTTAGTAAATTATTTATTTACCATGATTAAAAGGTAAAAATAATAAATAAGGGTAAAATATAATATTATAATAATATTAAATTACCCTAAATTGTGTCCTAATCCTATTGGATGATACATATCTAACCATGGTCATCCTTGGGTCGAATTTGGGACCTCATGGGTCCACATGTGGGTAATAATGACATTTTATATTTATTAATTTAAAGTAAATACAAAAATAACATAAACAAATATCTTTTAGTATATAATTTTTACATGGGGAAATATAAGTTATCTTTTCGAATATAAATATTATTTGAAAAGCTAAAATGATTTCCTACATCATGGAGTTTTTTTTAAAAAATTTGGACATCAAATAAATTAAATTATTTATGACACAATAATGATATAATACTTACCTCACTAAGAAATGATTTAAATAAACAAGATTATAAAAATTAAAAAAATATCCAAAACCCATCCAATTATTATTTAATAATTTTATTTCGAACATGAGTAATATTTACTTTGATATTAATGAATATTTTACCTTTTGAAACCGAATATGAGGTTATAATAAAATAATTGTTTCAAACATTCCTAAAGAGCCCATCATCTCCCTTATAAAAAGCCCTCACTTCTAACTCATTCCTCACACATCTCCAGACTTTGTCTCGTGCATACTCTACTCCAATAAAATACTAAGATCTCTCTATTAATCCTAGAATCCTTACCTTAGGCAAACCTTTTGCTTCAAACCAAAGGGAGTTACCCGATTTAAAGGTAATGTCTTCTCTTAAGTAATTTTGTTTTATTTTACTTCTCTGACCCCCTAAAATATTTTTATTCCTTTATTTTATAACATAAATAGTGTCCTAAATATACTAGGATGTTGTTACGAGATTTATTTAAACTACACTTGCACACACCTCCATCTAATGGGTAAAAAACATAATGTTTCTATGGATGCAAAACTAACACCTCACAAAACGATGATTGTTCAATTATCTCCTACCACCTCTCATGGTGGCCATTATGATGGAAATATATTTATATATGATTTTTTTTGTTTTCTTTTTTCATCTGTATTTTTCATTTATAGAATACCTTTTTGATTTCCATAATGGGTAAACGTGATAATTTCATTTTAAGAAGTGAGGACAACCGCCCCTCAAAGTGATATGAATCGTTAACGCCTTATGTGGGATGTATAAATGATCGAGTTAATGACATTATATATGATATTATATTGTAATTATAATATACCTATGTATCATTATGTCTTAATTACATTAAAATAATAAATAGAAATGGAAGTAGCGTTCATGAGTACGTACGGCTTACCGTCTCCATGAACGGTGCATTTCATTTCTTATCTACAAATATTATGTATAGTTATAAATACATATATATACAGGATATATATGATTTATATTATATATAAATCATGAATATAATTCTAGATATACTGGATTGTTGATGGCATGGACAACTCGTAATTATAAGGTGTTCATTTTTACTCAAGTACCAAATATCGACAAAACAACCGTTAATAACTTAAATGATTACATAATGTTTATAAATAGGTAATAACTGATATAAAAGGAATAATAAACTTTAAAAATTTTCTTCATAAATTAGAAATTAACTTTAGTTTATTATTCAGCATATTAAAGAACGATCGGGTCAAGTCAGACACAAGGTAAAGAGATTTCTTATCTCATTTTTAATTCCATCAGATTTCCATTGTTCACCACTTATTTATTGCATGTGGTGTGTTTTGTACTGCCATTTGATATAAATTAGCATTATTATATTTATATTCATGGTATTCTGTGAATTATTTGGTGGTTATTAACTTTTCTCATATGACTTTATTGATTACAACGTGGAAAGGGTTTTTCATCTCACTTTTTATTCCCGTGAGATTCATGCTATATTAGCCACTATTTCCTTTTGTGTGGTGGATATACTACCCATGATTGTATTCTTTGTGTAATTTACATTAATTTATGGTTATTTAAATATTAATTGTCTGATATTTCATTCATTGGGTGTATGTTTCGTAAGTTACCAAATCAGTAAGGGAACCTTTCACCCTCCTCTTTTTAAAAGGCTTTTCTTTATATGTCTTTGAATTTTCATCTTATTATGTTGGGATATTTTATTATATATCCTTATTTATGTAAAATTTATGTACATGTGATGAGATACCCTTTTTATCTCATCAACTCATTTTCTAATTTCTAAAATGATGTCATTAGGCTGTTGAATTTTTACAGGGGAACTTCTTAGACTAATTTCAATTCAATGGGTTCAACTTGTACTTCTTGAATATGTCATCATATGAATATGTGTAAATGACCTATGATTTGTTTTACACTTAATATCCACTTATATTGGGTTTATTTATATTTTTCACACATAATTATCTGATTGATTTATCATTAATTTAAGGATACCATCTTTATAAGGGATTTCATCTCAATTTACCTTTCCATTGAGACTTCATTGTTGTTACGCACCAATTCACTCTTATGTCATGTATATATTGTCCTTTGGAATAATATATCATGAATACCTTTATTCTCATGATATTATAATGTTCTGATTAAATTTTATTCCTCAATTATTAGTATTCAAGCGTCTCTCTGTTTGTTAAAAATACTCTTTAACTAGAAGATCATTTTAAATGTTTTAAAGATTATTTGTTCTAAATATTTATCATTAATGTACATGATTTAAAAATGGGTTTTAGGATTTATTTATATGGAAATTAATGTTTTTAAATGATAATTCATTTAAAAACTTCAAAGTGGTATAGGACACTTGGATTCAAAAATATCTTTTTTAATGGTTTTGAAAATGATTTCATAAAGCATTGTTTATTTCAATATCTTGATTGGATATATTGGAATGTGGAAAGGTTATTTTTATTTTATGATTGTGTTATGTGTTATGATTATGTTATGGTTATTGGTCATTGTTTATGTATATGGGTGGTTTCGTGAAAAAACTAGGGCGGGTGATCCTGAGATAGCTCTCTAAAGCATTGGGTAATGTGATAGAGGTAAACGTGATGTTTATCCTAAGAGATTTAGGGAATATGCGGTGATGGGTATTGCAAGTTTACCATTATATGTAGCTGTGATAGCTACATTGTAAGTTTGATATGGATTCCATAAGTAACCTTTATGATTTATGATTTGTGTGTGTTATTCATAAATCTTATGATTTTGTAAGGTATGTTATGATTGAAAAGTTTGGTTTCATTGATTTGTATTTATTGGTGGGTTAATGTTTCCTTTCCTTATTGTATAACTCTTACTGAGATTTTTATGCTCATCCCATGTTTTTAAAATGTTTTCCATAGGACTTAATGATGAATAAGGATCAAGGATGGGATCAAGGAAAAGTCACGCTGTCTAAAACATGGAACTAGAAATGACTCTTTTTTTCAAGAGATTTTATTTTATGAAAAAATTTGATATTGAGTAGTAGTGTCTACATGTAATTTTCAAGTTGATATGTAATAGTTATGGCCTAATTCTCTAAAACTCTAAACCGGAAAAGATCCACAATGTGAATTATTCATATAATTCAAGATTATGTAATGTTTTAAGGTCAGGTCCTTATAGTTGGTATCAGAGGTCGGTTTGGACAACATTAGGTATTAGGAGTTTTTGATAAACACATTGTTAGTCCCTATGTATATTATTTTAGTTAAATCTTTTTTTTTATAAATTTACAGATCAAGGAAATTTATTTATAGACAGAAGGAGGAGGATCTCAAATGAAATTCTTATATATTCTTGATGACATTCTTGCAATAATTATTACAATGTCATGTTCAGATGATTGTGAAACTTTCTATAGAATAAAAATCACTTGCAAGCAGTTGTTTGAGATATCAAACACCTCCACTATACCTCATTATCATCATGGATCATGGGTTGTATTTAAACAAATCCTATTTTCACAATATTCTCATATTTTCATGAAAGGAAAATATTATCTAGGAATTTAAAAATATTTTACCTTATCACAAGATTTTGATTAATATTATGATTTTGAAAAAGGTACAGAAGAAGAAGACCCTTCCGCAACCTATTTATATTTTCTTTTATGATATAGTCTCTCAGCACGTACTTATGGTATTTTAAAAGGACCATTAATTGAAAGTTTCCACTCAAATTTGGTCCGACTATTTTATAGAAATCATGTTTTATCAGATGTTTTGAAATTATATGTCATGCAAGATTATTTTCAAAAACTATTTTTCTATGAACACCCATATGACCCATGATGTACAAGTTGTATTTGGATGAAGGAAGAAAATGATTTTTAAGGATCTCTAAATAATTTTTTCAACGCATGGACCTTCTACCTACATGAACTAGATGACGACGAAACCAAATGGGCACCATGATCAAGTTCTAATGTTCTTCATTTTGGGGATCGTTTTTTTATAATATGGTGGTGAAATAAGACTTCCAGAATAAAGATATTGAGATCATAATGAATTTAGATGAAAATGAGAGGTATATACAAACCATTTAGGTTAAAACATGTTGGGGTTATTTTTTAGTTTTATAAAAATGACAACCCAAAGGATGGGTAACAACCTGTCGCGTTCGGCAAGGCCACAGGAATCGAACACACAACCGAAGGGAAACAAGGGTGTATTTCCTACCAGTGGCCTATGTGAAGTCCTTAGTTAATATGTGTAAAGACCCATAAAATTCAAGGGATTTTTTTTAATATTTTCTTTTTAATTTTACAAGAACGCAGTTTCTGACGGCGCCTGATTCCGAGGCCCGGTGTGCCCAGAATCAATTTGCAAAGTTTAGCTCGGATACGTTCAGTGAACGAACAAGTGGGTTTTTATAACTTTTGAACTAGTGATCGGAATCGAATTCCGAGGGCACCGATGGATTCGCAGCACTGGTAATTGCTTAAGAAGATCTTTTTCGGAGTTGCATTTTCACGGGAGGTGTTGTTAAAAATTTTTGGAAGATAAAATAAAAATTGAGTTACAATTTTTATTTCTTTTAAGTGGTTTATCCATTGAGTGGAAGTTGGGGTAACCACCCAACATCCCACGAGAGGATTAAAGGTGAGGTGGGGCCCACACGAACCCCACCCCTTTCATCTTCCCTAAACTCCCTTAAACCTCTACTCTCATTAATTGGTAACTCTTATTAACATGTTTAACCCCCCTTTAATGTGAGACCACTCACCTTCCCCTCTATCTTCTTTAAATCATGCCAACTCACTTAATTAATTAAGTGAGTTAGGTGTTTGATTTTTAAAAAATTCAAAATGCTTGGCTTGATGTAATAAAATAAGATAAGTCTTATTTTATTTGAGAGATTTGATTGTTGTGTGAGGAGGATTTGAAGAGGAAGCTCTAAGCTTTGAAGAACTTCTTCCTTCTTGAAGAACGCGAAGAACGCAACTCACCGACGAAGAACGCCGACACAAAAGAGCGGCGATGTACCCCTTTCCTCCTCTGTGACAAGAGTGTATACGTCACATATTTGACTACACTTGGGCGAAATCGGGCCTTCCAAGACCTTTGACGAAGAATGCTTCCCGGTCTCCATCAATGGAGGAGACACCGCCGTGGGAAAATCGCAAACGACGACGTCACCTTCCGACATCAACGAACGACGCTACCTCTCCACAGATCCATCGAGGGATCACATCATGAGGTAGGGGTTTATTTTATTGTTGATCGTGATCTCATCTGTCGCCTTTCCTGGTTTCAATTGGGCCTTCTGTTATAGTAATAACGGGAGGAGGTCGGACCGCACGAACATGGCCGACCCTCCTCCTCGCTTGTTTATTGAATTTGTTGCGGCATGTGAAAGGTGGCGCGGTGCGGTTGCACTGCACAGAAACTATAATAAAGGACACAGAAGCGCGGCGTTGTCGCGCTGCGCCATTGAAGTCGAACAAGCCGCGGCGCCGTCGCGCCGTGCCAGAAAATCACTAAGAGGCCGCGGTTTGATTATTGAACGTTGAGCGCGGATTGACAGGTGATGACAAACGGGGATTCAAGGTAATTTTGAAGCTCCCGCATTAATGTTTTGGACCCGAGATGAATGCCGGCACAGACGGTTTTGAAAACGGACCACCAGAACAACTCCGGGGGCCAATGGAAACCCTGGAGGTGCGGGTCGTCGGCGCGGCGCCGCCGGCGACTGGGGGCGGCGGCCGGAGCTGCCCGGCCGCAAGGAGGCGGCAGCGCCCTAGCACGCCGCCGGAGGAAAAAACTGTTGCGGATTACCGTAGCGGTGCGGCATGGGGGATCTCGTGGCCGCGCGGGATCCCGGAGGAACGGCGGTGGCATAAATCGCTGTCGGCTTCAATCAGCGGCAAGGGGGCCGCGCAACCCCACCCCCCCCCCCCCCCCCCGCTTCGTGGATTCCGCTCAGTCGCGCTGGCTAAGCCGCGGCTGGCCATGCGGCCGGGCCGCGCCCTGATGGGCCGGACCCGTCCTGGGTCGTGTCGACCTAGTTCGGGTTGGGCCGGGCCAGGCCCATACCCCCCATTTCGGATTTTTTCCGTTTGAACGCCCATAACTTGGGCCACGGACCTCTGATCGACGCACCATCAGCTGCGATGCGATCCTTGTATTGAGACGGTCGTTTCTGTATATTACACTCAAGGTTTCGGAGAACTTTGAGTTCGGCCGGGTTGGTTCGTACACGAAACCAACCAGGCCCTCGGAGCAGAAACACTTATATCTTGAGCTCCGGACGTCCGATTGACGTGACCTCAACTTTGTTGGATTCCTCTTGAGGAGACGGAACTTTTGGCATACTTCGCTCGAGGTTTGGATGCAGTTGGAGTATGGCCAGGTTGGATTGTACCCGAAATCCAACCGGGCCCCTGGAACGAAAAAGCTGATATCTTTCAGACCAGACGTCCGTTTGACGAACCGTCAGCGGCGTTGGTGATCACGTTGAGCAACGGTCCCTATGAGTATACCCTAAGAGAATTTGGGGTACATATGAGATATGGCTGGGTTGGTTCGCACACGAAACCAACCGGGCCCCTGGGACAAAAAGGCTAATAACTCACAGACCAGGCGTCTGATTGACGTGTCGTCTGTTGCGTTGAGACCCCTATCATGAGGCGGTCCTTTGAGATACTTCTTCGTGGGACTTTTGATACTTGGAGTATCGACCTGTAGCTCGTGGATCGGACCCTCCCCGGAGATGAGCATACAGAGTACGGAGACTGTGTAGCTGGATGTGACCGATGACTGCTTGTCCGATTCGATTCGGAGTGACTAGCATAGCCCAGTGGGGAGCACTACTTTGTGAGGTGGCAGACCCATGGTGGAGGAGCACTACTTTGTGAGGTGGCAGACCCACGGTACTCGACAGGAGGAGTACCTCTGTAGGCTATGAGGGGGAGCACTACTGTGTGAGGTGGCAGACCCATGGCGGTGGAGTACTACTGTGTGAGGTGGCAGACCCACAGTACTCGATAGGAGGAGTACCTCAGCAGTCTTAGGTTAGTGAGCAGTACCTCGGAGTCGTGACAGGACCACCGTACACTCCAGAGACTAGGCTCTTCAGCAGTTACGGTTTCAATAATGAAAATCCCGATTTGAGCTGAGTCTATGATCTTTGTGTTTACCTCATGTTTGACATGGGTCACTTGATAACTTAGTTATATGTATGGGAATATACCTGGGTTGTGGTTATCCGTTGATTTCATAATATTTGTGTTTCCTCATGATTGAGATGGGTTACTTGATAACTTAGGTATATATATGGGCATATACCTAAGTAGAGGTTATCTGTTGAGATCTTCTTTGTGGTTATCCTTGTTGGATTTAGTGAGACCTTGAGGGTATCGGGGTCCCTACTGAGTATCGTTATACTCACCCCCTGCATGGGCTATGCCCGCACCTCGTTGTGTTGGTTGCAGACGACAGGCAGTGCTGACGGAGGCCGAGTGTTCGAAGACTAGATGATACCCGGAGGTGGACCTCACAGTGAGTCAGTATCAGGAGGTGGACTTTACGGCAAGGCGATACTCGGAGGAGGTTGACGGGAAAGAGCGTTGTGGAGGCTATTTGTACCTACCCTTCAGGTAGGATCTGTGGTGGACGATCCAGGAGCTGCGCTATCTGTACCTACCCTTCAGGTAGGATCCGAGGTGGATGACCCAGAAACTGTTCCTATACTTCCAGCTGTCTGTCTTTTCTATTGTACTTTTGTTCAGTTGTAGCTGTACTTTTCAGTTGGGTTTGTATTTTGGCCCTTTTACTTTTCATCACTTCTTTTGTACTTAGTTTTTACTTCCGCTTGTACTCTGTGGTGTGTTGCTTACTTTTATAAAGGCAATGCCTTCCCAGTTATCGGGATTTACGCCTTTGGTGCTAGTCGCCAGCCCCTGACCTAAGGAAGGCAGGCTTGGGGTAGTCACAGCACGGGCCCCGAGGACGGGTCGTGAAAAATTGGTATCAGAGGAGTCGGTTCTATTGCAGAACATATAACTCTGATATTTTCTTTCTGTGAAGCAATAGTGTTAAGGGTACCGAGTGTGTTCTTTAGTTCAGGGAGTCCAGTGTTGGTTCGGGCGGCCGACGTATTCATACACCAGGACCCTGACAACTGATTTCTGACTTTGTGCACGAAAACACTGATTGCGTGTGTGTGTGTTTCCAGAAGTTTTTAAAAGTCAGCTCAAACCAGGTCAGCTCACCAGGTATAAATCGTTTGATCGTGTCATGTTTGTTTCTTTCAGGATGCCTCCCCGCGGAGGACCAGCTAGAGCCCCGAGAGTTGTTCGTACTGATAGCCTGCCTAGCGACGTGGACTCAGTACATGGCCCTATCCCAGTTGAGGCCCCAGCGGAGGCACCAGTGGTACTACTACCCATTGGTCCACCGATGCCACCAGCCCCAGCAGCAGAGGGTGCACGTCGCTTGAGCGCACTGCACGAGTTCCAGCACCAGAGGCCACCCAAGTTCAGGGGAGAGACGGACCCAGAGGCAGTTGAGGACTGGCTGGAGGTTGTGGTGAGAGTCTTCAGGCTAGTGGGGACGCCAGCAGACTTCATGGTGATCCTTGCTGCCAGCCTTCTTCAGGCAGCAGCAGGCAGATGGTGGAGCCTGATGCTCCAGATGCATGATGAGGCGACACTTCTTTGGGAAGACTTCGAGAGCTTGTTCCGGGCAGAGTTTGTACCAGCCACCCTTCGAGCGGTGCGTATACAGGAGCTACTTCAGCTACAACAGGGCAGCATGACAGTGGCGCAGTATTCAGCGAGGTTCACAGACCTCTCGTGCTACTCCACAGATATGGTACGGGACCCGTTCTTTAGGGCCCGAACCTTCGAGCAGGGGCTCAGGAGAGAGATTAGATCTTCTGTTTTTTCTCACAGCATTCCGACTCAGAAAGGGGTGTTGGAGCGAGCCCTCTTAGTGGAGATTTTCCATGCTGAGCAGTCTCTAGCAGCAGGACCCACCACTAGCTGGCATGCAGTAGAGTCTTCTGTAGCAGGCAGTAGATAGATGACGCAGAGGTCCAAGAGGACCAGACCTACAGGTGGTCAACCGCATGACTCAGGGTCAGTAGTGCGAGGCACTAAGGGGAAGGACAGATCCAGACCTGCCATGCAGTGTTACTCTTGTGGCAGGATTGGTCACATGGCATGTGACTGTCCGACCCGCCATGCAGATGACCAGCAGTTAAATGAAGAACCTCCCAGGCAGAGGCAGAGGTTCGATTAAGGCAGACCGCTAGGAGATGAAGGCCGAGGGAGGGGAGTTGGCCGTGCAGCTGGAGGTGGATGACACTTCGAGGTGTTTCCACCACCACCACCAGGAGGTCCACCCCGACCGCAGGGAACAGGTGGACATGGGAGAGCTCAGCTTCAGGCAGCATAAGCTTACGACTACGGAGCTCAGGAAGCGAGTGGACAGGAGAGGAACTAGTGGTTTCCTTTTATTCTTTGTATATCTAGTTCCATGTTTTTGTTGTTACATTTGTGTCTTTGTACCATGTGCTGCAATAATATAAATACACTTACCTTTGTGACATTTTCTTCCTTCCTTTTTGAGTACTAAGAGGTTCCGGTTTAAACTGTTTACTTGACCCTCACTTTCGAGATTACTACTGGAAGAGACCCAGTGACCCCACGCTGATGCCGACAGTGTGACTCGACCATTATAGGTGAGAGTGACAGTTGGATCTCTTGGTAGTAATGTCGAGGCCTTACGACGTCGTCCATGGCATGAATACATCATTCATGTCCGGATTGACTGTATTAGGCAAAGAATGTGGTTCATCTAGGGGATAAAACCGGATTTCTCTTATCGGCAAAGAAGAAATCATAGCAGCTCTTGTGGGACCAGAGAAGGTCCAGGTCATCCAAGATCGGATGAGTACAGCTCAGAGCCGACATAATCTTTATGCTGACAGGAGGCAGAGACCACTAGAGTTCGAGGATGGCGACCACGTTTTCTTACGGGTCTCATCTCAATGTGGAATTACGAAGATGTGACTGAGGCAACAAGTTATCTCTGAGGTTCAACGGACCTTTATAGGTCCTCAGCAGGGTAGGCGAGGTGGTTTACCGCTTGACCCAACCACCTCAGTTGCACCAGTTGAACAACGACTTCCATGTATCTCAACTGAGGAGATACGTGCTCGACCCTTCTCATATCATCGACCATGGGAGTAATGTAAATACCCATAAAATTCTAGGGATTTTTTTATTATTATTTTCTTTGTAATTTTACAAGAACGCAGTTTCTGACGGGGCCTGATTCCGAGGCCCGGTGTGCCTGGAATCAATTTCCGAAGTTTAGCTCGGGTACGTTCAGTGAATGAACAAGCGGGTTTTTCTAACTTTTGAACCAGTGCTCGGAATCGAATTCTGAGGGCACCGATGGATTCGCAGCACCGGTAATTGCTTAAGAAGATCTTTTTTAGATATGCGTTTTCAAGGGAGGTGTTGTTAAAAATTTGTGGAAGATAAAATAAAAATTGAGTTACAATTTTTATTTCTTTTAAGTGGTTTATCCATTGAGTGGAAGTTGGGGTAACCACCCAACATCCCATGAGAGGATTAAAGGTGAGGTGGGGCCCACACGAACCCCACCCCTTTCATATTCCCTAAACTCCCTTAAACCTCTCCTCTCATTAATTGGTAACTCTTCTTAACATGTTTAACCCCCCTTTAATGTGAGACCACTCACCTTCCCCTCTCTCTTCTTTAAATCATGCCAACTCGCTTAATTAATTAAGTGAGTTAAGTGTTTGATTTTTAAAAAATTCAAAATGCTTGGCTTGATGTAATAAAATAAGATAAGTCTTATTTTATTTGAGAGAATTGATTGTTGTGTGAGGAGTATTTGAAGAGGAAGCTCTAAGCTTTGAAGAACTTCTTCCTTCTTGAAGAACGCGAAGAACGCAACTCACCGAGGAAGAACGCCGACACCAAAGAGCGGCGATGTACCCCTTTCTTCCTTCTCTGCTACAAGAGGGGATACATCACATCTTTGAGTACACTTGGGTGACGTCGGTCCTTCCAAGACCTTCGACGAAGAACGCTCCCCGGTCTCCATCAAAGGTGGAGACACTGCCGTGGGAAAATTGCAAATGACGACGTCACCTTTCGACGTCAACGAACGACGCTACCTCTCCGCAGATCCATCAAGGGATCACATCATGCGGTAGGGGTTTATTTTATTGTTGATTGTGATCTCATCTGTTTCCATTCCTGATTTCAATTGGTCCTCCTGTTATTGTAATAACGGGAGGAAGTCGGACCGCACGAACACGGCTGACCCTCCTCCCCGCTTGTCTGTTGAATTTGTTGCATCATGTGAAAGTTGGCGCGGTGCGGTTGCACCGCGCAGAAACTATGAGAAAGGGCGAAGAAGCACGGCGCCATCACGCCGCGCCATTGAAGTCGAACAAGCCACGGCGCCGTCGCGCCGCGCCAGAAAACCACTAAGAGGCCGCGGTTTGATTATTGAACGTTGAGCGCGGATTGACAGGCGATGAAAAACGGGGCCACAAGGTAATTTTGAAGCTCCCGCAGTAAAGTTTGGGACCGGAGATGAATTCCGGCACAGACGGTTTTGAAAACAGACCACCGGAGCAACTCCAGGGGCCCGCGGAAACCCTGGAGGCGCAGGTCGCCAGCACGGCGCCGCCGGTGACCGGGGGCGACGGCCAGAGCCGTCCGACCGCAAGGAGGCGGTGGTGCCCTAGTGCGCCACCAGAGGAAACAACCGCCATGGCTTACCGCGGTGATGCGGCATGGGGGATCTCGTGGCCGCACGGGATCCCGGAGGAACGGCGGTGGCGCAAACTGCCGCCGGCTTCAATAAGCGGCAAGGGGGCCGCGCAACCCCCCCCCCCCCCCCCCCCCGCTCCGCGGCTTCGGATCGGCCACGCTGGCCGAGCCACGACTGGCCATGCAGTCGGGCCGCGTCGGTCGCGCCAGGACGCTCCTTGATGGGCCGAACTCGTCCTGGGTTGGGTCAACCCGGTTCGGGACGACCCAGGGGGGTTGGGCCGGGCCGGGCCGAGCCCATACCCCCCATTTCGGATTATTTCCATTCAAATGCCCATAACTTGGGCCACTGACCTCCGATCGATGCACCATCAGCTGCAATGCGATCCTTGGATCGAGACGGTTGTTTCTGTATATTACACTCAAGGTTTTGGAGAACTTTGAGTTTGTCCGGGTTGGTTCGTACACAAAACCAACCAGGCCCTCGGAGCGGAAACACTTATATCTTGAGCTCCGGACGTCCGATTGACGTGTCGTTGACTTTTTTGGATTCCTCTTGAGGAGATGAAACTTTTGGCATACTTCTCCCAAGTTTTGGATGCAGTTGGAGTATGGCCGGGTTGGATTGTACCCGAAATCCAACCGGGCCCCTGGAACAGAAAAGCTGATATCTTTCAGACCAGACGTCCGTTTGA
The DNA here is from genome assembly GCA_963277665.1 of Viscum album. NCBI lineage: Eukaryota > Viridiplantae > Streptophyta > Magnoliopsida > Santalales > Viscaceae > Viscum > Viscum album. The sequence goes on along the minus strand of OY728151.1, from coordinate 279,670,565 downwards.
CGAACCGTCAGCGGCATTGGTGATCACGTTGAAAAAAATGGTCCCTATGAGTATACCCTAATAGAATTCGGGGTAAAGTTGAGATACAGCCGGGTTGGTTCGCACACGAAACCAACCGGGCCCCTGGGACGAAAAGGCTAATAACTCACAGACCGGGCGTCCGATTGACGCGTTGTCTGTTGCGTTGAGACCCCTATGACGAGACGGTCCTTTGAGATACTTATTCATGGGAATCGTGATACTTGGAGTATCGACCTGTAGCTCGTGGAGCGGACCCTCCCTGGAGACGAGCATACAGAGTACGGATACCTTGTAGCTGGATGTGACCAATGACTGCTTGTCCGATTCGATTCGGAGTGACTAGCATAGCCCAGTGGGGAGCACTACTTTGCGAGGTGGAAGACCCATGGCAGAGGAGCACTACTTTGTGAGGTGGCAGACCCGTGGTACTTGACAGGAGGAGTACCTCTGTAGGCTATGAGGGGGAGCACTATTGTGTGAGGTGGCAGACCCATGGCGGTGGAGCACTACTGTGTGAGGTGGTAGACCCGCGGTACTCAACAGGAGGAGTACATCAGCAGTCTTAGGTTAGTGAGCAGTACCTCGGAGTTGTGACAGGACCACTGTACACTCCAGAGACGAGGCTCTTCAGTAGTTACGGTTTCGATAATGAAAATCCCGGTTTGTGCTGAGTCTATGATCTTTGTGTTTACCTCATGTTTGAGATGGGTCACTTAATAACTTAGGTATATGTATGGGAATATACCTGGGTAGTGGTTATCCGTTTATTTCATAATCTTTGTGTTTCCTCATGATTGAGATGGGTTACTTGATAACTTAGGTATATGTATGGGCATATACCTAAGTAGAGGTTATCTGTTGAGATCTTCTTTGTGGTTATCCTTGTTGGATTTAGTGAGACCTTGAGGGTCTCGGGGTCCCTACTGAGTATCGTTATACTCACCCCCTACACGGGCTATGCCCGCACCTCGTTGTGTTGGTTGCAGACGACGGGCAGTGCATACGGAGGTCGAGTGTTCGAAGACTGGATGATACCCGGAGGTGGACCTCACAACGAGTCAGTATCAGGAGGTGGACTTTACGGCAAGACGATACTCGGAGGAGGTTGACGGGAAAGAGTGTTTTGGAGGCTATCTGTACCTACCCTTAAGGTAGGATCCGTGGTGGATGATCCAGGAGCTGCGCTATCTGTACCTACCCTTCAGGTAGGATCCGAGGTGGACGACCCAGGAGCTGTTCCAATACTTCTAGCTGTTTTTCTTTTCTGTTGTAATTTTTTTTAGTTGTAGATGTACTTTTCAGTTGGGTTTGTATTCTGGCCCTTTTACTTTTCAGCACTTCTTTTGTACTTAGTTTTTACTTCTTCTTGTACTCTGTGGTGTGTTTCTTACTTTTATAAAGGCAGTTCCTTCCCAGTTATCGGGATTTACGCCTTTGGTGCTAGTCGCCAGCCCCTGGCCTATGGAAGGCGGGCTTGGGGTAGTCACGTCACGGGCCCCGAGGATGGGTCGTGACAATATGACTTATTATTTTAAGTAAAATGGATTTATGGATCAAGAATAAGTTGATTTTGGGAAGTTATATTTTATAAAATGGATATCCTTAGTATAGAAAAATGATTTAGTGATTAAGTGATAATGGTTGTTGTGGAAGATGTTCTCTATTTTGATGAAACACTATATGCCTAAGGAAGATAGAATACTATGGGATTTCAATTGTGGAATAATGGATGAAAATTTAGTTTGGAAGAATATATGTTTTTATTGTGGACATATGATGATTTGATTTATTTATGAAAATGATTAACCAATCATTGAGAATATGTGTTTAGGTTAATTACTTTTCAATATGAGACTTTATGAGTAACTAGTTTTATTTAGAGATAAATGTTAATATGTATCTTGGAAGACTATTTAATTAAATCCTTATGAGATTTGGGTTACAATCTTAGTTTGGATTACTTTTGAAAAAATTTAGGGATAGTTGTTTATTAAATGGTTTTTATTGATCTTTGGGTTTTGTTTAAAAAAATTTGGGGATTAAGAGTAGTTTTTCTTCTTATAAAAGATTGTCCTTTGGGGTATTATCAGGTATCTCACTAAACATTTTGGATTTAGCTAATTTCTAAAGACATGGGAAATATATAGCTCTTCTTTTGTGGATTATGTGATTCTCTATAAGATGATTCTTGTGCTTTTGATGTGACCTAGTCTTTTTTAATGCTCATTGCTTGGAGAAATGATTAGTTTTTGGTAGAAACTTATTGATGGATGAAACTCTACTTGAAGGTATGAATATTTCCTTATGTTTTTATTCTATGTAGAAAATGAATTCCTCAAAATTATGAAAAGGAATGTAAAACAAAAATTTTGTTGGTTTACGTTTCCTACTATTTAATCAAAGACATTTTAACACATCATAAGTTTGTGATTTTCTGGTGGTTAACTTTCTCCTAATCATGTTTACTAACACTCTCCATCAGAACATGACCATTTATTCTCTCTTCCATATCCATGTTTTCCTATATGGAATCCTAGTATAGATTATCTCAGGTGACCTATGTACTTCTCTTTCTTTATTTTAAAGTTATAGTTTTATTGACTTTTTTCCGATGTGGGACTTTTAATGAAATTTCCAAGCCCCATTTTAAAATTGCGAGAACACAATTCCCAAAAGGGGGGGAAGGATGTAACATCCCAGATAAATAAGGAATAAGACACTTTTCATATTTATTTATATTTGTGAATTAAATAGTAATTTTACTTTAAATGGGACACTATCTTCGATGGCATATTCAATATGCAACAATGGGTTTATTTGTAATCTTACATTGCACACTAATAATATAATATTATTATTTTAAATGATTGTTAATGTCTAGCCGTTTTATTTGCATTAATTAATATAACTAACTAAAATATTATTATATATGTTTGTTAAATGATTTTACAATTATCCAATAAATCTTAGAGGCTTAAAATGTGAATGAATCTAGTTTTAGGCATAATTTTATTTAAAATGTGGATTTACTGCCTTTTATTGGAGAACCCTCATTAAATCTAGTATTTATCACTATTATATTTTATATTTGACAAAATAAAATTATTATTTAGAATCGGGACATCAAAATTTACTTTGGATGAAATTTTGGTATTTTTCTAATAATGTTCACTTTTTAATTAATAGTGAAAAATATTGTATTTTAATTCATAAGTGCCTTTTAATCTAATTTATTTATATGGTTATATTGTCTTTTTAATTGGTTTAAATGTGTAATTATAATATATTTTTACCATTTACTCTAATTTTGGTCATTATATGTAATTTCATTTTGAAATTGGACATAAACAACTATCAATCTTTGGATAGTTATTATTTCTTAAAAACACGCTATTTGTTTTAACAGTGAGAATTAATTTTAAATTAATTTCTTCCACTTCTGTGTTTTGAATTTGGAAAAATGTATTCCATGTTTGGAATTAGTAGGTACAAATTTTGTAAATAGATAACTTTTATTTTAATCCATTTTAAATATTTACTTCAGTAAATATTTTATTTACAATGATTAAAAGGTAAAAATAATAAATAAGGGTAAAATATAATATTATTATAATATTAAATTACCCTAAAATGTGTCTTAATCTAATTGGATGATACATATCCGACCATGGGAATCCTTGAGTCGAATTTAAGACATCATGGGGCCACATAGGGATAATAATGACATTTTATATTAATTAATTTAAAGTAAAGACAAAAATGACATAAAAAATATCTTTTAGTAAATAATTTTTACATGGGGTTATATAAGTTATCTTTTTGACTATTAATATTATTTGGAAATCTAAAATGATTTCCTACATCATGGTTTTTTATAATTTTTGGACATCAAATAAATTAAATTATTTATGACACAATAATGATACAATATTTACCTCATTAATAAATGATTTAAATAAACAAGATTATAAATATTAAAACAATTTCCAAAAACAATCCAATTATTATTGGATAATTTTATTTCTACCATGAGTCATCTTAACTTTGATATTAACGAATATATGACCTTTTGAAACAGAAGATGAGGTTATAATAAAATAATTGTTTCCAACAATCCTAAATAGCCCCTCCTATCCCTTATAAAAATCCCTCACTTATAACTCATTCATCACACTTATCAAGACTTTTTATCGTTCAACCACTGCTCCAATAATCTCCCAAGATCCTTCTCTTAATCTTATAAGCCTTACCTTAGGCAACCCTTTTGGTTCAAACCAAAGGGAGTTACCCCATTTAAAGGTAATGTCTTCTCTTAAGTAATTTTGTTTTATTTTACTTCTCCAACCCCCTAAACTCTTTTTATTCCTTTATTTTATAAAAACAACTATATCATAAATATACTAGGATGTTGTTATGAGAATGATTCAAACTACACTTACACACACCTCCATCTAATGGGTAAAGGACATAATATTTCTATGGATGGAAAACTAACGCATCACGAAACGATGATTGTTCAATTATCTCCTACCGCATCTCATGGTGGCCATTATGATGGAAATATATTTATATATGATATATATTATGTTTATGTTTTCTTTATGATTATTTATTTTTCATTTATAGCTTACCTGTATGGTTTCCATAATGGGTAAACGCGATAATTTGATTTTAGGAAGTGCGGACAACTGCCCCTCAAAGTAATATGACTCCTTAATGCCTTATGTGGGATGCATAAAATATGGTGTTAATGATATAATATATGATATTATACTGTAATTATAATATTTCTATGTATCATTCTATTTTTATTCCATTAAAATAACAAATAGAAATGGAAGCAGCGTTCATGCGTACGTACGGCTTACCGTCTCCATAAACGGTGCATTTCATTTATTATCTCCAAATATTGTGTACTGTTATAAATACATATATATATATACAAGATATATATTATTTTTGTGATATCTAAATCATTAATATAATTCTTTAGATATTGTATTGTTGACGACATGGACAACTTGTAATTATAAGGTGTTCATTTTTACTCAAGTACCAAATATCGACAAAACAACTGTTAATAACATAAATGATTACATAATGTCTATAACATGGTAATAAGTGATATAAAAGGAATAATAAATGTTAAAAAGGTTCTTTATAAAGTATAAATTAAATTTATTTTATTACTTAGGAGATAAATGAATGATCGGGTCAAGTCGGACATAAAGTAAGAAGATTTCTTATCTCACTTTTAATTCTGTGAGATTTCCATTGTTCACCACTTATTTATTTCATGTGGTGTATTGTGTACTACCATTTGATATATATTATCATGATTCTATTTATATTTATGGAATTCTGAAAAATTTTTTGTGGTTATGAACTTTTCATAAATGACTAGATTGATTACAATGTGGTAAGGGTTTTTCATCTCCCTTTTTATTCTCGTGAGATTCATGCTATATTATCCACTATTTACTTTTGTGCGGTAGATTTAATTCCCATTATTGTATTATTTGTGTAATATAATTTAATTTATGGGTATTTACATATTAATTTTGTGATATTTCCTTCATAGGTTGTATGTTTCGTAAGTTACCAAATCGGTAAGGGAACCTTTCACCCTCTTATTTTTAAAAGACTTCTTTTTGTTATGTCTTTTAATTTACATATTATTATGTTGGGATATGTTATTCTATATCCTTATTGATGTAAACTTTATTTCCATGTGATTAGATACCCTTTTAATCTCATCAACTCATTTTCTGAATTTTAAAATGATGTCGTTAGGATATCTAATGTTTACAAGGTAACTTCTTAACCAAATTTCAATTATTTGGGTTCATCTTATACTTCATGAATATGTCATCCTATGAATATGTGTGAATGTCCTGTGATTGTTTTACATATAATATCCACTTATATTGGGTGTATTTATATTTTTCACACATAATTATGTGATTGATTTATCCTTAATTTAAGGATACCATCTTTATAAGGGATTTCTTCTCAATTTACATTTCCATTGAGACATCAGTGTTTTTATGAACCAATTCACTCTTATATGGAGTATATACTGTCCTTTGTCATAATATATCATGAATACATTTATTCTCATGATATTATAATGTTCTGATAAAATGTTATTCTCAATTATTGGTATTCAAGCGTCTCTCTTTTTGTTAAAAAACACTTTAACTAAAAGATCATTTTAAGTTTTTTAAAGATTATTTCTTATAAATGTTTCTCATTAATGACCATTTTTTCAAAATGGGTTTTAGGATTTATTTATATGGACATTAATGTTTTCAAATGATAATTCATTTAAAAGTTTCAAAGTGGTATAGGACACTTTGATTAAAAAATATCTTTTTAAATGGATTTAAAAATGATTTGATAAAGCATTGTTTATTTCAATATCTTTATTGGATATATTGGAATGTGGAAAGGTTATTTTCCCTTTATACTTGTGTTATGTGTTGTGATTATGTTATGGTTATCGGGCATTTTTTATGTATACGGGTGGTTTCATGATAAACCTAGGGCGGGTGAGCCCGAGATAGCTCTCAAATGCATTGGGTAACGTGACGGAGGTAAACGTGATGTTTATCCTAATAGATTTAGAGAATACACTGTGATGGGTATTCCAAGTGTACCTCCCTACATAGCTGTGATATCTACAATGTATGTTTTATATGGATTCCATAAGTAACCTTTATGATTTATGATTTGTGTGTGTTATTCATAAATATTATGATTTCGTAAGGTATGTTATGATTGAAAAGTATGGTTTCATTGATTTGTATTTATTTATGGGTTAATGTTTTCTTTACTTATTTTATAACCCTTACTAAGCTTTTTATGCTCATACATTGTTTTTGAAATGTTTTCCACAGGACATAATGATGAATAATGGTCAAGTGTGCGATCAAGAAAAAGTCACGCTGTCTAAAACATGGAACTAGACATGACTCTTTTTTCAAGAGTTTTTATTTTATAAAAAAATGGATACTGATTAGTAGTGTCTACATGTAATTCTCAAGTTGATATGTAATAGTTTTGCCCTAATTATCTAACTCTAAACCTGAAAATATCATTAATGTGAATTATTCATTTAATTCAAGATTATGTAATGTTTTAAGGCCTGGTCGATATGTTTGGTATCAGAGGTCGGTTTAGACAACTTTAGGTATTATGAGTTTTCGTTAAACACATTGTTAGTCCCTATGTATATTATTTCAGTTAAATCCTTGTTTTATAACATTTTTAGATCAAGGAATGTTAGTTACAGATGGAAGGAGGAGGATCTCAACTGACATTCTTATCTATTCCTGATGACTTGCTTGCAATAATTGTTACAAAGTCATGTTCGGATGATTGTTAAACTTTCTCTAGAATACAACTCACTTGCAAGTAGTTGTTTGAGATATAAAACACCTCCACTATACCTAGTTATCATCATGTATCATGGGTTCTATTTAAACAAATCATATTTTCACAATATTCTCATATTTTCAAGAAAGGTAAATATTATCAAGGCATTTACAAATATTTTACCTTATCACAAGATTTTGAAGCATATTATGATTTTGAAAAAGGTGATGAATAAGGAGACCATTACACAAACTATTTATATTTGCTTTTATGATATAGTCTCTCAGAACATACTTATGGTATTTTAAAAGGGCCATTAATTGAAATTTTCCACTCAAATTCAGTCCGACTATTTTATAGAAATCATGTTTTATCAGATGTTTTGAAATTATATGACATGCATGATTATTTTCCAAAACTATTTTTCTATGAACACCCATATGACCCATGTTGTACAAGGTGTATTTGGATGAAATAAGCAAATGATTTTTATCCTCAAGTGAAACTGGCGATTACTAATTTGTGCAATAATGAAATTAAATGTAGTTTATGTAAAACCCCATATGAAGTCATTATGATAAACATATATATACATATTAAATTTTCCACAATAATTCAAATAATTATATATATATATATATGTTATATATAATCAATTTTATTCATAAAATTTTATCAAAACCCATAATGCATTGTGTTTTATATTAACTGGGGAATAGTATAAATATTAATTCTATAGGGGTTTAAGGGAATCCATATTTTTAATATATTTTGATATCCCATTGAGATGAAAAATAGATCCATTATATTGAATTACATTTAATATAATAGGGTGATATTTAATGAATTTTGGAAAATTAGTGAATATCAAGAATCATTGTCGATTGAGTATCTATATTTAAAGGATAAATGGATGTATTATTATGATATATGGAAAAAATATTTTAGAATTGATTATGTTAATTTATGTAGTTTATGAATTTAATAGAAGTTTATCGAATATATTTCCCTATATGTAGTACTATAATAGATGAAAATGTAAATTAGAGGTATATAAAATAGGGAAATTGAATGGTATAACTTGAAAGGATATTGATAATCAATTTAAAATATGAATGCTCTAATAGTATAAAATTTAGCTTTAAAGTATAGATATTACAATTTATGTACTGATAAATTTGGGAAATATTATTTAAGATACATCATATATGATCTATCACAAGATAGATATTATTTGTAGAAGTGGTTTATTGCGGAAATGTAGTGAATTAATTTGGTTGCAATATCCCATCTGACATTTAGAGTATATCGTGTTGAGCGATATACAGTTTCAGAAAAAAAAATTATCACACTCATAGGTCACTTATATTGTCTTAGGAAAATGAAAATCATGATATCATAGATTAGTGGTAAAATTTATTACATTTATATTTCATTACTATATTTACATGCATATAACATATTTTGAAAATGAGCTACAAAGGGGAAACAAATATCACAGATGGAAATAACCTATACCTTTTAAAATTAATGAGTGATGTTTATAAAAACAGTAGTATCTCATGTCTTTAAAATGTTTATTAGAGGTTTTCTCACTATGAGACATATAAGAATATAAAGAATTTACTCTATAAAGAGTATATTGTAAAAAAACAAATGGGAATATCATAAACGAAACTATGTTTAAATTGATATGTTTAATATTTGAATGTGATTTGAGAGGATTTCAACCATTGGTTTTAATGGTTAAAATATTGAAATGATGAAAAACAATTATCGATTCATTTGACATTACAAGATTAAAAAGGAATCATTGAAGTTAATATTATGGACTTTATAAGATACAATCCTGAAATTAATCTAGGAAGACACAATTGAGGATATAAATACATCACATAAATATGAAAATAATGAATAAATATTAATGTCGTAGAAAAATGAGATATTTATAATGGTATTATATAGTTACCACATTTTTTTACACATATCATTACATGATTTTAATCATAATTAAACATTAAATTTGAAGTCTTGGATCGTAAAGTCTAGTTCCTTTTGATGATTAGGTACATAATTAAAATACATGAAAACATGTTTTATTTAATCTTCATAATGATATCCTAACATACTTTTTGTATCATACATATTAGTAGGATAACAAGGGGAATACATGAACAAAATAGATGAGCTAAAATTTCTCTTAAAGGAAGAATCATAAGAATAAAACATACCATAAGGGTTAGAAGGCATAACATGATGTTATAAAAGGCATAGAACATGAATAAACATAAGGAATAATAAAATTCATTACATGGGAACATATAATCATGTAATCATTGGAATGTGGAAAAAACTCATTACCTGATATAAACATGAGTAAAGGCTAACAATGAAGACTATATCACATGGTGGTCAATGTCCCATAATGGAATTAGATTTAATCCCTAAACCATCATGAATTATCATGAGAATAAACATTACCCAATTAATTGGATCACTATCCACGTACACCAATCATAACATGTTATTTAATATGTGTTCCATATGATGAATCATACATAATGAATCAAACATAACATAAGGGTTACCCATGGAATGAAATGTGTATCATAATCATGTAATAAAGAAAGAAAAATGTTCATTTCATAAATGTTTCGTTAAAGAATGGATTTATAAGATACATGTATATTAATAAAGTAATATAGGAATAGAAAATGATAAATTTTTCCTAATTTAGGTGATGAAATTTTAAAATAGTTTTTATGAAACAATATAAATTAGCCACTTTTGTGGTTTTAAGGGAAATTATTAATGTGTTTTAAAAATGATCATGCGTAATTGTTTTCAGTAAACTATAAATAAACAATAATTCTTATATACTTATTTAATGATTCTTTTTTAAAAAAAATTGTTTCTTATAAAATATTATGGATAGGATAAGATTTTTAGTAAGAAATCAGAAAATTCATTTAAATTGGGCTTGTTTATCAGGAATATTTGAGAATGGATCCATTTTAAAAAAAATTATTGCTCTATCCAAGAAGGGTTTTATGATATTTAGTTATGATTATAAAAAAATTTAGTATAATTTAATAAAATGAAAGAATAATTTCAATGGTTTAAAGAGAGTGAGAGAGTAACCCGAAAGAAATATGGGGGTTTGGGTAGAAACCCATACCTTATGTTTGAAATAGTTCTGCACTTGATCATAATGTCCAAAAAAATCAAATTAAAAAAATTAATTAATTAAATAGACACATTTTATACACAAAATATATTTATTATATTTTTATTCAATTCATTTATGGCCATTTTGATGATTTTTAGTGTTTAATTTCATCTATCGGGAGTACTTGTTATCATAGTTTTCACAATCGGTACATTTGTATAAGAGTATGGAAGAACATGCAAAATGGAAATTGAAATAAATATTATATTATATACATTATAAATGAACATAAATAAGTTTAAATTATTATATAAATATTTTGGTTATTTTGGATGAGGATGAATCATTAGAAATTTTGTTTGTGATAATCATTTGGATTATTTGTTGCATTTTGAACTCACAACAAAATTATTGTTTTTATTAGGTAACATCATGTGTACATAAAAATTGTAGAAAATTAGATAGGATTTAATATACATATAATATTTTTTATAACAATAAAAATGGTTTTATATTCATCCATACTGGTGTTAATGGAAAATGTAATTGTTATCCTTGAAAAAGATAAATTATCACATCCCAAATGGCATTTTAATTTATAGAAAAAAGGAAGAGGAGAAGGGTGTCTGATGATGGATTATTCAACTACCATAATAAAATTATATTATATTTATGGTATTATATTTATATTTCAATTTTTATGGGGGAGGTGATGAGATAACAAGTAAATAACTGAACATGAGAAGAAAATAAAATAAAATGAATGATGAATTTACCTCTATATTTCTCTTCATTAAGAGCCTCCATAGGGAAATGGTTTTGGCAATTTAATGGAAACATGAACTTCTGAACATTGGGGTGTGGTATGGGTAGATATGTATTTTTAGAATTTCGATAAGGCTCAAGTATTGAGATGTCTGAGAATAAGATGTGGCAAGGGGTGGTATTTATATTGGAGGGGTGTTTTCTCATTATTTTATTAATCATTTTATTATTTTATTTGAAGAAAATGAATATTTTTATATTACTCACAAAATATATTAAAATAACTAAAGAGAGTTCAACACTATGATTCTTAAATCATCAATGACTCAATAAATAGTGTATTTAATTTATAATGTATAAATACAGCAAATTCCCATATTTTAATAATTATAAAAAATTAGGAATTTTAAAAAAAATACAAAAATTATCAATAACCAATTATTAATGTTTAGACTTATAAATTAATACCATTTTATTAATATTATTTTCTAAATATGGTAAATTTAATTTTAAAATAAAATAATAATTTTCTCGACAAAATACATATTTTAAAAATATTACTGATTTGGTAACACATTTTAAAATTTACTATGGTATCATAAAATTTCCCTATAATAATTGGATAACCAAATATTAATTTATGATTATAGTTTATTGGAATAAATTTGATTTTAAAATTTTATATTAATTATAAAATTGGAAATAAATACAAAAATATTTTAAAAATATCAAATCTTAATTAATAATGTCTATAAATATTATAAAATTTTACTATGATATTATTTTATCATATTAACCATTTATTAGATTCTTAAATTTAATTTATACTCTCATAGGTGATGTAATTATTCAATTGTCTAGTATAATATTCATAAATGTCACATTACTATTCGAAAGGTTTAGTCACTATTTCATCAGTGTATGTTCCTTACCTTCTAGAAATACTTTTTGTATATTTTATACATCATTTAATAAGTTTTTAGAGAGTTTTATATATGAATTTTTGTGATTTATAAAAAATTACTTAATTATAAGAAGGAAATTTCAATTGATTAAAAATTGTGGGTCGTTACATTCTTCCCCCTTATGAAAGTTATCCCTGAATATTTTATTTTACATACTATAGTGAAAAAATGGGATGGTAATTCTCCTTCATCACATCCTTAGGTTCCCATGTTACCACTTCTTACTTATGGTTCCACCATAATACATTGACTATGTGTGTAGCCTTTTTGCAAAAAACATTGCCTCAATGATCTAGGATCTTCAATTTCTTCTCCTCATAAGAGAGATCATTTTCTAAATGTACCACCCCTATATTCAGTACATGTGATGTATTGGGTATGTAATTACTAAACTAGGATATTTTGAAAACACCATATACGTGAGATATGGTCAGTTGAATTTCTAGTTTATTTTTTAATTTTCCAACACAATCAAGATTCTTGAAGGGGTTGATGTACCTGGGACATAGTTTTCATTTCTTCCCTAATCTCATGATTATCTTCATTGGGGACATGTAGAGGAATATAAAGTCTCTAACCATAAACTCAATGTGTTTTTGAATGGTTTTCACCTTCTCCACCATTTCATAGACCATTTCATGTCCCATAAGATTATTGTTGATCGGAGTGGATACTCAAGAGGGGTTTTAATTGAGTTCCAACTAAAAATTTTTGTTTAAAAGATTTGTATTAAAATCCCCCAATTCAAACAAGTTAAACTGTAGTGAATTTATAAATATTTTAAATGTTCGATTAGTTTCTCAAAGATTGATTATTTCTTAGTTAACTTAATCTAAAGATTAAGTTAGCTTTTGAAACTAACTTACTGGTTCACAATAATTAAAAACACTTGCTAGTTCAACTATCAAAGTTACTTTAAAACATATTTGAGTTTCAAAGTAAATAGCAGCAGAATATTGAAAATAGTTTAAACTAAAATAAGATGTACAGTAGTGTTAACCAATAGATTCAGTCTCAAGATGAGACTTAGTCCTCTCAAACATTTTATATAAAACTTTTATCCACACCCTGGATCAGGGTTACAATAGTACTCATACTGTCCAGTTCCTCAGACCTCTACCAAAGTTCTATGTGGGAAAGCAACAATAATAGCACACGGGTTGTCCAGGTCCTCATACCTCTACCACAATTCAATGTGGGATACAAAAAGGTGTAAAGAGTTTAGTGTGAGGATTTCAGTATCCTCCAGTTAAGCTTAAGAGTAAGTGTGTGTCAAAATATACATAAGCACACACTGCTCGTAATGTAAAGAAAAGGATGATCACAATAGAGGAAGAATATATAAATGAGTTTAGAATGATCTTGTGTGATGTCAATTTAGCTCTGGACTCCTTTGGATTGAATCAGATGAAGCTTGGAGTCCTTCTCAGGAAGTTTTCTGGAAAATAGAGTGTCGTGGTTTTGTTTCATCACTTCTAGTACAGGTGTTCAGCTTGAATGCGAGGGTATTCCAAGTGGCTCTTGAACCTCCTCTTTGAACTTCTGTTCTTGATGTGTATGAGTGTTCTTTGAGTTCATTGAGTGCTCTTCTCTACAAGTACGTGTGTGTATTTTTTTTCTCATTTTGTGTATGTCTCTGTGTATATCTCTATTTTGTAGTAGCTCGATATTCTTTTTATTTCTTTTTTTTCGACAGTGGGAATAAATACCTTTTACAGGTACGTGTTACGGTTCTCTAACGTTCTAAAAACCCACATTAATTAATAGCAGTTGCATTAAAAGCACAAAATATGACCATTGAAAATTTAATTGAAAGATGACAAAATAGTTTAAGAAACGGTGTCACAGTAAGTCATGGAAATAGTGTCTCCTTCACACGGTGTCTAGGTTGATCAGGATGTCTGAGTTTCATGGTGTCTGAGTTTCATAGTGTCTCATGGTCACGGTGTCTGCTTCATGGTGTCTGGTTCACAGTGTCTTGTTCACGGTGCCTGGATTCACGGTGTCTTGTTCACGGTGCCAAAAATACATAGCCAGTGGCAGACTCACTGTGTCTTAGACTTTCCAAAGTAACTATGTGAAGACTTAAATAAAGATGATAATAGAAAGGATTATACATAAGAATTTGTTAAAGAAGGTATTTTGAGAGTATATAAAATATAGTATAAAGTAGGTAAATTGAAAATATAAAAATTAAGATCTTACAATGATCTTCTTAAAGAATGAGAAAACTTTAAACATAAATACACATGATTGGATATAATGTGTAGAAGTTAACTAGGTTGAGTAAGATTTTGAATCATTAACACATGATTAAAAAAGATTTGTGATCATTAAAACATGATTAATACATGATGAGTCCAACAATATCCCCCTTTTATTGATCACAAATCATATACAAGTGTATATTGAATTCAACTATAAAGAAAAATTACTAACATAGTATATAGAAACTTATCCCCCTTTGGGGATTATAAAAAAGATAAAATAAGAGAGATCAAAAAGGTTCATAGTCCATTAATATCAAATAATTTACTATACAATAAAATAGTAATACCAAAACAATAGAACCCCTATCAAAAAAGAGTAATCAATGTTCTCCTTCATGGGTTGGCTTTCACTTTTCCATTACCAGCAGTGGAAGAAGAGGAAGCCATAGGGGTAGAGGACAAGGTAGAAAAAGGTAGAGAGGTGGTTGATAAAGAGGGAAAAGGGAGACCTTCAAAGACTGAGGGAGCCAAGGTAGGAGCAGTAGAAGATCTAGGCAGTTTTTGATCAAGAATCATAGGCATCATCTGACTGAGTGCTTGTCCAACATACATGGTGTTTAAGGCTAGAGCAGAGGTGAAGGTAGGTAGCCCGAGTTTTAGAGGTGCATCCGTTGGAGAAACAATGGATCTACTCTAGAAATGAAGATAGGGCCTTAGGAGTTTGATGAAATCTATAATAATCTCTCCACTATATTTCATGGATTTCTCAAAATCATCCTTGTTCTCCATAATATTGTCCAACAATCAAGTAAACTCTGTGAGTTTCTGGAGTTAGTTCTAGAAAGCTTGAGTCATAGGAGGAATCCTCATATTTTCTAAAAGGTACCTAAAAATGTTTTTCATATCTGTCTTGGAGAATATTCTGTTGAAGTATAAATCCACTTTCTTAGAAATCTCTTGCTAAGCATCATTTGCAAGTTTGGAGTGGATTTATACTAGGTCAAGAAGTTTATCACTTTTTTGACCACTTTAGTTAAAGAAGCCTCATTGAAACCATTGAAGACATTCTAAAGCTCTTATTTGATTACAATTCTGAGCATATCACTATCTAAGGAGGGTTTAGAGGATTGACCAGATGTTTTGATAGTTGTGGTCAGAGATTTTAGTTGATTCAACACCTTTTGAAGACACCATGTATACTCATTAGTGAGTTTATTCAGATTGGAAACAATCTCTTTCATTTCCTTCACAATTTTTTTGTTCCTCTCAAAGATCTTTTCATCTAAGGATGCTAGAGGGTTGAAGATGAGACACACCAACTTGTGAGATTTGAGGAGCAGAAGTTTCTACATGAGGAACAACATATTCAGATCTCGAATGCAGCTCTCTCTACATGTCTTCAACCATAATTCATAGAGTCTTTACATCATTACTGAGCTGCTTATTTTCAACTCTCACTTCTTGAATTTCATGGATCATCTTAGGTTGTATTTTCCATATAATCATCTCCAATAATAGAGAGTCATCTCTCTCACATAAATTTTTCACAGGAAGAGGTTGGTTATTCATGAGTTTCTCAACTCCAGATAAGAGAGTTGCACCAAATTCTATCAGATCATCCTTACTTATAAAGGATGGTTGTTCATATAAGGGTTTAGGAGTAGGGATTGGTACAGGCTCAGGTTCCTTTTCAGGTGAGAAATTGGAGACATATTTCAAATGAAATAGGGAGGAGATATCAAGTCTGGTTGCTGTAACCTTCTGATAATCATTCACATCATAGAAATTGGGAAATTTATAATGAGTGTCTACAGGACTTGATTCAGTTGGATGTGAGGCTTCAACAGACTCAAGATTTGGGGTTTTCTCCCCCTTAACAAGTGCCTCTTCCTCAGGACTGAGAGGATTGGGATCTTGGTCTAAATCTACAGACTCAACTCTGAGTTCCTCACTCGTTTCTTGTCTAGCTAGCTGAAAAGCTAGCTCCATCCGTTATTCAGCAGAAGGTATGATTTTAGGAATCGATTGTTCTATATGGAGTTCCTCAATATTGACCTCTTGAAAAATAGGTAGATCTTCCACTATAGACTCTTCTACTGTAGGCTCTTCTATGGAATGCTTTTTAGATTCTTTGGTAATTCATTCTTTTACAGCATTGGGTTGAATCTCCAAATTGTCAGCTTTTTTGGAGCAGGGACTTCTTCTTCAAGAACTGTATGAGGAATAGTAGTCCTGTATTCCTCATCAATAACTGCTTCCTTAGGTGGAACTTCATCTGCTTCTTCCTCTTCTTCAGGATACTCAACAATCTCATCTGGTTCCAAACCAGGATCAAAAATGTCTTTTGGTCTTGAGAGATAATCCACCGGATTGAATTTCTCATAAATTTTATCATTGTCTTCCACCCATTCCTTTTTCCAAGGATTTCAGTTTATCTTTATTATTTTGATAGTAGATTTATAGAGGCATTACTCATAGTCAATAATCACTTCCTCATTAGGTCCAACAATACCTTTTGCAATAAGCATAGCTAATATTAGCCGAGATTAAAACTGAGAAGTTGACATGGATGTTACTTTGATCAACTCACACAAATGGTGAATGATATACTTACATAGGTTGATCTTATGCAAATTTTTTATGAGGTGAATCAAAAACACATCTTGATATTTTAACACAGAAAAATCACCTTTTCTTGGACTGACCATATTCTGTACAAACTTAAACATAAGCCTTGTTTCTCCATCTAATTCAGCATCAATGGCTCTCCTCTAGGTTCCATTTCTAGTTAGGATTTTCAGGGCGTCTTCTAGATCAAAGAAATCGGTTGAAGTTGGAGGTCCTCTTTGATAATCCTCACATATGCCTTAATGAGATATCCTAAGGCATGCATCCCATAAACTCAAAGAGAAAGAGAATCTCTAGCCATTTACCCAGCTCCTCACAACATAACTCTCACTAGAATCAAATGAAAACTATACATATTGGTAAAATGAGCTACTAACCTAGGATAGATGGTTCTATCCTCCTTCGAGAACAATTCTAACCTGCCTTTTTGTTCTAAAACTTTCAATACTAGAGACTTACTAGTCATAATCCATTTCGGGAAAATCTATTTCTCAGGTACAATAACACGGTTTACCAGATTCAGATTTAAAGGTCCTTCAGGTGTCAGCTTAGGTGCAATATTCTTCTTCTTCGAGCTGTGATTCTCAGGTGTTGATGATGATGGATGTTTCATTCTTGTAATTCACTTAAGGTTTTAGTGGTAGAAGGGTTGCAAGGATGAAGAAGGGTTTGAAAAGAGTAGTTAGAAGAAACCCTGAGTGAAGCAGCGAGTGATACTTACTTTGTTTTATCATTTAGGAATTCAAAACATCACTAAAATAAAAACACAGGAAGATAGAAAGGTGAAAAGGATAATTACCGCGATACAGGTTTTAAAAAAACATAAAGAATTTATATGGTGAGACCATAAGAGGTAATTACGGTGAGATAGTAAACAAGTTTCACGGTGAGACCGTGAGTGAACTTTTCAGTGCGTGTTACGGTGAGATAGTAAATGTCAGACTGTAAGTACAAAATGCTAATGGTGAGACTGTAAACATAAAACTTTACGATGAGATAGTAAACATGAGAGACAGTAACTGAGAAAGCATAATCATGAAATAGTAAAGTATAACACAGTAGGATATCAAACAATAAGACTTGAAATAGTAACTAGTAAAGTATCTATTTTAGATTTATCATGCCTAGTTCATGTATGATGTAGTATATTCTCTCATAATTTAAGGGTTTAGTGAATATATCATCAATTTCATATTCAGTACTAATGAAATCTAAAGTGATATCACCTTTTTAATAATTATCTCTCAAAAATTGATGTCTTACATCAATATGATTTGTCCTATAATGTGAAACATGATTCTTTGAGATGTTAATAGCACTTGTGTTGTCACAATTTGTAGGCACGTGTCTAAATTGATATCCATAATCTAGTAATGTGTGTTTCATCAACAAAATTTGTGCACAACAACTGCTAGCAGCTATGTATTCAGCTTTTGAAGTAGATAATGCAACATAATTTGGTTTCTTACTACACTATGATACTAGTGACTTTCCTAATAGGTGACATATTCCAAAGGTGTTTTTTCTATCTAACTTAAAGCCATCGAAGTCAGAATCAGAACAAATAACTAATTCAAATTATTTTCCTTTAGGATAAAACAACCCTAGATTGGGTGATTACTTGAGGTAGTTGAAAACTCTCTTTACAGCATTTAAATGAGATTCTTTAGGATTTTCTTGAAAACAAGCACACACACACACACTAAACATAATGTCAGGACGACTAGCAGTTAAGTGGAGTAAACTTTCAGTCATTCCTCTATAAGTGTTTTGATCAACAGATTTTCCATCTTCATCAAGTTCCAACTTACAAGTGGTACTCTTGGGAGTGTCACTACTTTTAGTGCTATCCAATCCAAAGCGTTTTAGAAGATCCTTATCATATTTACTTGGATTTAAAATAATACCATTTTCATTTTGAAAAACTTGAAATCCAAGAAAATATTTGAGTTCTCTCATTAAACTCATTTCAAATTCATTTTGCATCATTTTAGAAAAATCAACACGTCTAGAATTATTCGAAGATCCAAAAATAATGTCATATATATAAATTAGAACAACTAAAACATCATTGTAAATTATTTTTATAAAAAGAGTAGGATCATATATTCCTTTTGTAAATCCTTTAGAAATAAGAAAAGTACTCAATATGTCATACCAAGCTCATGGAGCTTTCTTTAAACCATATAAAGCTTTTGATAATTTAAAAATATGATTTGGAAAATGAGGGTTTGTAAATCCATGGGGTTGTTTAACAAAAACATCCTCATCTATATACTCATTTAAGAATACAATCTTAACATCCATTTGATATAGTTTGAAATTCAAATGTGTTGCATAGGCAAGTAGGATTCTGATAGCTTCAAGTCTGGCTACTGGTACAAAGGTCTCCTCATAGTCAATTCCTTCTTCTTGACTATAGCCTTATGCAAATACTCTAGCCTTGTTTCTAACTATGATACCATCTTCATCAACTTTATTCCTAAAAAACCCATTTGGTGTCTATGGTCAAAGTGTCCTTAGGTCTATCAAAAAGATTCCAAACATTTTTCATTTCAAATTTATTCAATTATTCTTGCATAGCCATCATAAAAAATTCATCATTGATTGAATCATTGATACTTTTAGGTTCAAGCTGTGAAATAAAAGCTTGATGTTCGACCTGGTTTCTCAGTGAAGATATATTTTGTGTCCCTCTATCTAAATCTCCTACTACAGCATCTAAAGGAATGTTTTTAAGTGTACTAGTTGGTCAAGAAAAGATAGGGCCAGAAATTTCAGGTTCATTTACAGGTTTGGGTTCAACAGAAGAAGGTTATAAAAAATTTCCAGAACTTGTTGTCTTAACAACAGGTTCACTATTTTTGTCATTAAGGTATAGAATTGACATATCTTCTTCAAGATTTTTAAGAGGGGTATTTGGTTCATGTGTATAAGTTTCATCAAATTTTATGTGTATAGATTCTTCCACACATTTGGTTCTCTTATTGAATACTCTAAAGGCATTAATAGTTATAGAGTAACCTAGTAAAATTCTTTCATCACATTTGGAAGCAAATTTTTCAAGATTATCTTTAGTGTTAAGGATAAAAACTTTGCAACCAAAAACTCTAAAGTAATTAACCTTAGGATTCTTATTATTCCAAATCTCATAAGGGGTCTTTTAAAGAATTGGTTTAATCAAGACTATATTGATAATGTAACAAGCTGTCTTGACAACTTCAACCCAAAAGTATATAGGTAAATCATATTCATTGAGCATTTCCCTAGAAATATCATGAAGATTCCTATTTCTTCCTTTCTACTACACCATTTTGTTGAGGTGTTCTAGGAGTAGAGAAGTTGGGACTATAGCCATTATGTGCGCAATAGGTTTCAAAATCATTATTTTCAAACTCACAACCATGATCACTTCTCAAGGTCTTGATCCTAAGTCCACTAAGATTTTCTACAGACATGGAATATTTAATAAAATAGGAACGATCTTCACTTTTTTGATCTAGAAAGTATACCCAAGTGTATCTAGAAAAGTTATCTACAAGGACATAGACATAGTGCTTCCCATTTAAGCTAGAAACTCTAGATGGTCCAAATAAATACATGTGAACCAACTCGAGAGGTTGAGAAGTAGAAACTTCTTTATTTTATTTGAAAGAAACTTTATGTTGTTTTCCCTTTTGAAAAATATTACAAACTTTATCTATTGGGAATTCTAGTTTGGGCAGGTCTCTAACTAAACCATTCCTAGTCAGTTTACTGAGAGAGTACACATTGCAGTGTCCTAATCTTCTTTGCTATAGCCAATATTCTTTATGAAATGCATTTAAACATGTAACTTTTTGTTTAGCTAAATAATTAAAATCTATAGCATAAAAATTTTCATTTCTTAATGCAGTAAATACCAATACATTTTTAGAATCAAAAACATTACATGAATCATTTTCAAACATAACATTAAGTCCGTAATCACACAACTGAGAAATACATAGCAGGTTGTATTTTAATCCATCAACAAATATTACTTTAGAAATTAAAATTGAATCAGTGTTACCAATTTGGCATAAGCCAATGATTTTTTCTATTGAGTTATCCCCAAAGGTGACATGTCCTCTATCAACTTTGATTAAGCTCTTAAAGCATGAGTAGTCTCTGTTCATATGCCTTGAACATCCACTGTCCAAATACCATATCTTCCTACAAGAACTTTTCAAGAATTTTTTCTACAAAACATATTTAGGCAGAAAATGATTTTGGTACCCAAATTTTCTTGGGTCTAGACAGGTTAGCAAGAAGAACTTTTGGTACCCATATTTGTATAATGGGTTTAATACAATCAATAGATTTAAAATATTTTGAAAGATAAACTTTGTTTGATTTATAACTGTGTGAGTAGCTAGTTGAGACATAAGAGTTTCCAAAACAAGAACTAGCAGAATACTATCCAGATTTAGGAATAAATCTATTCTTTGTAATCTATCTCTGTCCAGGAATATAGACTAAACTAGTAGTATACTTTGGTGCTACTTGTTTTCCTAGAATCTGTGTAAGTGTTTTCTTTCCATTAGTAAATTTTTCTAAATCTTTCATGAGTTTCTCATTAGAGATTTTCAGTTCACTATTCTCTTTGAGTATTAGAGAATTATTTTCATTTTCTACATCTAGTGCAGATTTGGAAATGCAAGTTAAAGTATTCTATTTCTTTAAGGCTTTATACTTTTATTTCAGCTCATTACAGGTATCCTCTAGCATGTTATAGTATTCAAATAATTCTTCAGTAGACATGTTTTCAGAATCAAAATCAGAATCATCTCCAGAATAATAAGAGTTTAAAGAAGGAGTATCCAATGTTACCTAAGATGTGTTTGTCATAAAACATATATTAGATTTTTGTGATTTTTCATCCTGATTGGAATTAGAATCACTTGAACTATCTTCTGAAGCACTCCAGGTTGATTTCATAGATTTCTAATATTTTTTTTCCTTGAACTCATATTTCTTCTTGTATTTTAGCTTCGGGCAGTTAGCTTTCACATGCCCTTTCCTCTTTCATTTGTAGAAGACTATTTCATCACTTTTATCAGTCCTTTTCCGATCCTTCTTCCAATGACCTTTATTTTTATACTTTCTCTTGTGATTGGATTTTCAGAAAAACTTCTTTTCCTATAAAACTTCTTAAATTGTCTGGCTATCTGATTCATTTCAGCATCACTGTCAGATGCACTCTCTTCACTACTTGAAATATCACTTGCAGCTTGAATTTTCTCTTTGTCCCTGATTTTTGAAGTAGAGGTCTTTAAGGATACTGATTTCTTTCATGGTTCATCATCTTCTTATTTGTTTACCTTAAGATCTTCTTCATACATCATCAACTTACAAATCAGCTCCTTGACAGGTAGCTTGCAAATGTCACATGATTCTCGTATAGAGATAGAGGTTCCTCTCCATCTATTTTTTAGGCATCTTAGTATCCTCATGATTTGATCCTTTGCTGGAACTGCTTTTCCCAGTGAGATAATTGTATTGACTATCTCATTAAACTTGAGATACATATCAAAAATAGATTCATCAGTTTTCATTTTAAAATTATCATACTTAAAAGTGTATGTGTTTAGCCTCATTTCTTTAACATTGGTTGTTCCCTCATGGGAAACAGCCAGAGTATCCCATATTTCATAAGCAGTCTTACAAGCATATATTCGATTAAATTATTCATCTCCTAAATCACAATACAGGGAATTCATTTCTTTACAATAATTATTGTATGCATCATTACTAGGTTTATCCCAATTAGTTCTAACGGTTTCTAGAATCTTATACTGAGTCTCTATGGCAGTCCAAATGTCAAATCCCATAATTTATAAATTAATTTTCATTTTGATTTTACATTGGGAATAATTAACACCATTAAAGAAGGTTGGAATATTGGTAACAACACCTACTAATCTGTTATCCATAAAACCTATGTTATATAAAGATATAAAAATTTAGAATTAATAGAAATTTTAAGATCTTTAAGACAAAACTAAAATCATAGTTGAAAACTTTTCACAAACAGAGTGTTTTGAAAACTTTTTATCAGAACCTATGATACCAAATTTTGGTCAGAGTGAATACTCAAGAGGGGGGTGAATATAGTTCCAATTAAAAATTTATTTTTAAAATATTTTTATTAAAATCCCCCAATTCATAAAACAAGATAAACTGTAGTTAAATTATAAATATTGTAAATGTTAAATTAGTTTCTCAAAGATTGATTATTTCTTAGATAACTTAATATGAAGATTAACTTAGCTTTTGAAACTAACTTACTATTTTACAATAATTACAAACACTTTCTAGTTAAACTATCATAGTTACTTTAAAATAGATTTGAGTTTCAAAGTAAATAGCAGCGGAATATTGAAAAATAGTTTAAACTAAAATAAGATGCATAGTATTGTTAACCAAGAGGTTTAGTCTCAAGCTGAGACTTAGTCCTCTCAAATATTTTATATGAAACTTTGATCCACACCCTAGATCGGGGTTACAATAGTACTCAGACTATCCAGGTCCTCAGACCTCTACCATAGTTCTATGTGGGAAAGCAACAGCAACAGCACACAGATTGTCGAGGTCCTCAGACCTCCACTACAGTTTTACATGGGATAAAAAAAGGTGTAAAGAGTTTAGTGTGAGGATTTCAGTATCCTATAATTAAGATTAGGAGTTAGTGTGTGTCAAAACAGACCAAAGCACACACTGCTCATAATGTAAAGAAAATGATGATTACAACATAACAAGAATATATAAATGAGTTTAGAATGATCTTGTGTGATGTCAATGCAGCTCTAGACTCCTTTGTATTGAAGTAGATGAATCTTGGAGTCCTTCTCAAGAAGTTTTCTATAAAATAGATTGTCTTTCTTTTGTTTCTTCACTTCCAGTATAGGTGTTCAGCTTGAATGAAAGAGTATTCCAAGTGGCGCTTGAAGCTCCTCTTTGAAATTCTGTTCTTGATGTGTATGAGTCTTCTTCGAGTTCTTTGAGTGTTCTTCTCTGCATGTATGTGTGTATATTGTTTCTCATTATGTATATTTCTCCGTGTATATATCTGTTTTACAGTAGCTCGATATTCCTTTTAATTTTTTTCTGGTAACGGGGATGATTACATTTTACAGGTATGAGGTACGATTCCCTGACATTCCAACAACCCACATTAATTAATAGAAGTTTCATTAAAAGCACTAAATATGATCGTTGGAAATTAAATTGAAAGATGAAAAAATAGTTTAAGAAATGGTGTCACATTAAGTCATAGAAATAGTGTCTCCTTCACACGATGTCTAGGTTATTCACGGTGTCTGAGTGTCATGGTGTCTAAGTGTCATAGTGTCTCATGGTCATGGTGTCTGCTTCACAGTGCCTGGTTCACGATATCTTGTTCATGGTGTTTGGCTTCACGAAGTCTTGTTCACACTGTTAGAAATACATAGCCAGTGGTAGACTCACGATGTCTTAGAACTTCCAAAGTAACTATGTACAGACTTAAATAAAAATGATAATAGAAAGGATTAGGCTTAAGAATTTTTTAAAGAAGGTATTTTAAGAGTAGATAAAAGATAGTATAAAGTAGGTAAATTGAAAATAGAGCAATTAAGATCTTGCAAGGCTATTCTTAAAGAATGATAAAACTTTAAACATAAATACACATGATTGGATATAATGTATAGAAGTTAACTAGGTTGAATAATATTTGGAATCATTAACACATGAGTAAATAAGATTTGTGATCATTAAAACATGATTAATACATGAGGAGTCGAACAATTATTTTCCCCTACTATATCCCATAATGCTGGAGTTCAACCTATTTTCCCATAAAAGGGTTAATTTGGAGCCATTTGGATAATATATTGAAAAATATTATTATAAGAGAACCCAACCATAGGAATATATCAGTCCCATCCTCCTTTTAAGTCCATAGAATGCATTGCCAACATGTATTCCAGTGATTCAATAGACCACTTAGATATTCCATCATTTTGAGGATGATAGGCCATAACAAAACTCAACAGAGGGCTTATAGCATGTTGGATACTTTTTGAGAATGTTAATGTGAATATCAGATCCCGATCAGATACAATCGGTCAGGGTTCACCATAAATACTTACCACTTATCGGATATATATTCTTTAATGTTGGTCATGTGATAAGAACTCTCTAATTGTGATAAAGTGAGTTGTCTCTGTAATTCGATCCACAATAACCCATATAACATTGTTTCCTCTTGATGTATTCAGAAGTCTAGTGAGAAATCCCTCGGTAATGTTCTCCAAATTCCATGTTGGTATGGTTATTGGTTGAATCATCCCCTTATACGTTTGTCTTTCATTGATAACTTGATTATATACTAGGAACATTAATATATATTCAGTGATCTATTACTTCATATTTTCCCACCATTAGTTCTCTTGTATATCTTGATTAATCTTTGGGCTCCCAAGGTGACTAGAGATGGATGAGATATGTTCATATTATAGAATCTACTTATTTATCTAGGTATTAGTTGGTAAACATTGTTGTTATCCAAATATCAGGACTCCTTCTCCATCCATTTTGACCTTTGAGGAGTTTTTTCCTCCTGGATTCCACATTTTTATTAATTTTCGTATCATTTCTTTGATAATCCATTATTTTATACATTATGGATGGTTGAGAAATAATTTTAGAATGGATTAATGATGTTATTTCCTTAATGATACCCTTGTCCATCCTTTGATGATTTATGAATAATGGATCTATCATAGTTATCATCATTGATAAAGATGCAACATACATTTTATATAGATAATCTATCATCTTATTTTCCTTACCAGGATGGTTGTGGATTGAGATTTTGTAATCTTTTATGATCTCAAACCATCATCAATGGATCATATTAAGCTCATCCAGTGTAAATATATATTTGAGACTCTTTGGATCAATATATATCTCACACTTTTCCCTATGTTGATAATGCTGTCATATTTTCAATGTAAACATTATAACTATAACTCCAAATCATGTGTGGGATAGTTTTTCTCATGGATTTTTAACTTCCTTGGGGCATAGTCTATCAAATTCTCATTTTTCAGTGGTTTTCAATCAAATACCTTCATTGAGTCATAGTTGTACACCATAATGTTTTCCCCCACACATTAGTAGTGTGAGCATTGGCGTAGTGATAAGCATTTTTTTCAACTCTTTAATACGGTCTTCATAATCACTGGTAATGAAACACTACTCCCAAATTTGATCTATCTTAGTTATTGGGTTCAAAAATCATGATAAGTTATTCAAAATTCACCAGTAATACCTACTTATACCACGGAAAATATAGATCTCTATTACAAATGGTTTACTAGGCCACTCTTCAATATTCTATAACTTTTAAGGGTATGAAAATATCATTTTTCTTGTGATTATATTCCCCATGAATGAATGTTCCTCCATTAAAAACACACATTTACTACACATTGCATAATTTTTCTTCCATCACAAAGTAGCCAGCATAGTATTTAAATTCTCATCATGATCTTCTTTTGTCGTGGATTATATCAGAATATCCTCAATAAAGAATTCAAAAAATTTGTTTTGGTAATCCCTAAAGACTATTAATTACGTCCTTTAAAATCATTTGAGAATTTATGAGTTTTAATGGAATTACTATAAATATATAGTGTCAATACACTAATCAAAAGGCACTATTAGGGAAAAAATAAGAAATTTTAATTGGTTATATCTCGACGGATGGTAAACCATAGAGAAATAAATTTCCCCATGTATATGATCAAAAAATTCATCTATCTTTGGTAGAGGATACATGTTCCTTATTGATATTTTATTAAGAACATGATAATCAATGTCGATTCACATTTATCCATCCTTATTATTGATGAAGAGGAATGGAGCACCCCATGGTGAAGCACTCAAGAATATAAACTCCCTATCCATAATCTCAAAAAGCTACTTTTATAGTTCATCTATATAAATGGTTGACATTCTAAAATGTTCCTTGGATATAGGCAGATATCTAAGAAAAATATCAATTAAGAACTCAACTCTCGATCATGAGGAAGACCATGAAAATAATCATTGAATAAATCAGTGCAATTCATCATGTTTGGCGCGTCTTCATGCACTATTCACTCCATTATCTCATGAATTTGAGAAAGATATTATTTCTCATGTGGAAAAGAAACCCAAAATTACAACAGTGATTTTGAAGTAGATTCAGCTTCATTGTTATACTTGAACATAATTTGAGGATTCTTTAGGGTGTGAAGAGTGATCTCCTTTTTCTGATGGTCGATTTATGTTTTATATAAAGATATCCAATCCATGACCAATATATCATAAAACTCTTCCAAAGGGATTATGAAAATATATATTAGGTTTTTTTAGTCTAGAAACATTAACTAAGGAGGATTTATTAACATTTAATGAAATAAGTACCACCTTTTTTATACTCATAGATAACTCAAACTCAAGAAATTTGAGTTGTTGATTGAATAGTTCTACTAAGCTTTCACGATATGAAATAATATGTTGAAACAGAATCAAATAGTATGTTTTCTATTCTTGATTTAATAACTAGTGTAGCTATCACCCCATCATTTTCGGTCTCCATGTCAATAGTAGTGATAGAATATTTCTACCTTGCTTCCTTGGAGGTTTTTATTTTGGTTGATTTCCTCCAACAACCCTTGTGTAAGGGTTATGGTTTTCATAATGCCCATGTTAATTTCCATTGAAACAATACACTATAATATGAGTATTGATCTAAAACATTATTTCTTCTTCTAAATTAGTCAGATTACTCATATGAATTTGGATGTTATTATCCATATGGACTTCAATTCTATAGTTAAATCATTTCTTGGTTCCCTTTAATCAGCTTCAACGATGCTTTATCCCAATCTTATGATGCATGGGATGTATGGTCTACTATAAATCAGGGGTTTTATCCCCCATATTAATATCAATTTTCCTATTTTTCCCCCAGGCCAATGACACCACTGAGAGTCTCTGATTTCAATTTCAACAAAGAGGGAACTATACATTATCACTTCATAACTATCTATGTATCAAATCACTGATTCATTCTGTAGACTCTTCTTAAGTACTCTAATGAAATGATCCCTCTTGATTTTGGTTCTCATGAAAAATCTATAGGCATATCATTCATACATTATTATGTCTTCTTCATACACCCTGATGGACTCATCTTATGTTTCCATAAGTATGAGTAATTACGTTTCAATATTGAGACAAAAGGTTTGGGAAAAATAAATATTGAAAAATATTTTCATGACGTCTTCTGATTACATTGAACAATTTCCTCATTAGACATGGTGTTCTTGATAAGTTTCCACCAAAAATATGCTTCCCCATCAAAATGATAAACTTTCAGCTTAAATGTATCATCTTCTAAGCACTAGAAGACATCAAATATCATCTCTATGGTGTTAATAAATATTTCTTCAAGGAGGGGATCAATAGATCCACTAAACAAGGGAGTCCTATTCCCCGTGAAGGATTCAATTACAACATTATATTTCTTTAGAGAAAGAGAGAGTTACACATGGTTCGTTTTATTATTCAAAAATTGGTCTAGTTGAGAAAGTATAATCGTGAAATCTTGAGCACTCATTACCATAATATTTGGAATATCATTAAGGAAATCATCACATTGCCTATCACATTGATTATTGGAATATGTTCTTCTATTTATATCAATTAACTATGAAAATTAATGTACAATTAGGGGTAATTAATATTTTTCTACAATGAATATAAATATTAAATATTGATAATAGAAGGATAAAATTGTAAATGAAAAGTGTATCCTAACTTGTGATTCTTGAGGATTAAGTCTCGGTTATCCATGATCTATTTCAAATCATATATTGTTATTATCATTTTTTACATCAATAATGTTTTGTAGGGTGATTAGGAATTTACCAAATCATATTCGTAGGAATCTCAAAATAGGTGCATAGTAAAGAATATTTTCATATACCAGGTTACCCTTATTCAAGACCAAAAAACATTTTCATATTTGTTACACCAAGGTGAATCTATGATAGAACAACATCCACAATTAGTATCCATAAATTGATATATCTTCAGGATAAAACACTTACTATTTACAAACCAAAATTTTGGGATGTTTTCTTAAACATAGTAATATACCTAAGGATTTCTCTTCAGTTTTCTAATCCTAATACCAAAAATTACAAGTGCATTATCTAATACCGACTATAGAGAACGTAGAATATTACATGTTTCATTTTATGATTTTAATCATAATTATTCATCAAATTACAAGCCAATGATAAAAAATTCTAGATTCTTTTCATGATTAGGTACCTTATTAAACACTATAAAAACATATTTTATTTAATATTTAAAAATAGGTCCAAACAACATTTTTGGATCTTATATATGCATATCATAACCTATGAATACATGAAAAAAAGGGAAGAACTAAAAATCACAATAATGGAATAAACATACGAATAAAACATAGAACATGGTTTAGAAGGCATAACCTGATGTCATAAAAAGCATGGAACAAGAATAAACTTTAGTAATAATAACATGTATAAAATGGGAACATATAATCATGGAATCATAGAAATGTGGAAACAACACCTAACCTGACAGAAACCTGAGACATGGATAACCACTATGACTATATCACATGGTGGACAAAGTCCCATAATAGAATCAGGTTCACTCCTTATGACAAAAAATCATATCATGATATTAAACATTACCCAATCCATTAGAGTTCTATCTGGGAGAAACCATTATACTATGTTCAAGAATATTTTTTCTA
Organism: Viscum album; assembly: GCA_963277665.1. Classification (NCBI taxonomy): domain Eukaryota; kingdom Viridiplantae; phylum Streptophyta; class Magnoliopsida; order Santalales; family Viscaceae; genus Viscum; species Viscum album. Next base: position 279,640,568 of record OY728151.1, on the reverse strand, counting down.
TATGAAGAATCATACATAAGGAATCAAATATAACATAATTCTTACCCATGGAAGAAAATGGGTGTCGTAATCAAGCCATAAGGCTTTACAAATGGGCATATAATAATAGTTTCCTTGAAAGAATGTATTTATAAAATTAATAGAAATTCAATATAGAAAAATAGGCCGATATAATTATATTTGGTTTTCAATAGATGTGAATCAATTTTAAAATATTTTTTAGGAAGCTTTATAAATTTTCCACATTTGTGCAGTTTTAAGGGAAAATATTATAGCATATTTAAAAACAAAAATGAATTATCATTTGAAGTAAAAAATAAATGAAACACTATAGTATGTTCCTGATAAAATTAGTGATTTAATGAAAACAATAGTTTATTATAAGAGATTATGGATAGCATGTGATATTGGGTAATAACTTGGGAAATTCTATTTAATCGGGTGTTCTTATCAGGATGTTTTGAAAAGGGAACCATTATAAAACATGTATTCACCACTAAAATAAGGAATATATTATCTTGATATATGATTTTGAAACATATAAATATTATTTATATTAATTACACAAGAATAAAGAAGCATTCCATTGGTGTAGAGAGAGAAAAAAACTATAAGGAATAATAGGTGTTCGGGTAGAAACCCTTACCCTACATTCAAAACGGTTTTACACTTGATATTAATATCACAAATATTAAAATTAAATATAATAAATAATTTAATTTAATTAGAACATTTTTTACATGATTTGTGTTTATTTTATTTTTATTTATTTCATTTATGGTCTTTTCGATCAGTTATAGTGTTCAATTTCATTGTTCGAGAGTGCTCATTTTTTAGTTTTCATGATCAGTTCATTTATATAAGAATATGGATGTTTATTTAAAATGGAAACAAAAAACAATTTTTTATGTAATATGTTATTAATGAACATCATAATGGTTAAATTATTCTATTATTATTTTTCTTATTTGGTTATGGATGAATCATTAGATAATATGTTAGTGTTAATCGTTTGAATTATTCAGGTCGATTTTCGTTCACAATGAACATCTTTGTTATATTATTTAAAATCATTTTAATATAATAATTATAGAACATTACATAGGATGTAATACATATAATATAATTTTTTTAAAGAATAAATTTTTTATGACCATTGACATAAGAATTAATGGAATGTGAAAATTTATCAACTTGGAAGATGATAAATTTAGACCTCGAGAATGAAGATTGGATTTTGAGAATTAATGGGAGATGAGAAGGGGGTGTAATGTGTTGGATTGAAATAAATATGAGATGAAAAAAATAAATTATGGGTGAATTGAATATTTAAAAATTTCTATTAAAATCGTCGAAGAATGTTCTTCATTTAATAAAACATAAAAAAACAATTCACAATGCCTCTTATAAAACAAAACAAATAACCAAACTAACTCTCAATACGATGAAATTGTTATGATACCAAAAGTTATGAAACAATTTAATTTGGACTGAATACAAATATCATAGTAAAATAGAGTGTAAATTTATCTACCATATATTGTATAGAATAAATACAAAAAGTATAAGCAGCAATTAAAAAATTTATAAAAGAATACAAATAGAATGAAGAAATAAAATCTCTCTCTATTTATTACTATAATAAGAAGGAAGATAAAATGTATTATAATTATTTTAACCTAATGAATAGGGTATCCATTCACCTAGTATAATAGTTCTATCTTACCAACACCAGTAAACCCCCGATAAGATGATCGGAACGTCTTCCTTGATATCCATGGAAGCCCTCAATTTTATTGGTAATCGACACCTCTGTCTTTCAAACACATGAATGCCCTTGATACGATGATCAGTTGCACCTTCTGACTATCCCCAAAAGCCCTCAATTGTTATCACCTAATCAGATTTACAAAAATAAAAACATATCACTTATTGAAATACCAAAACTAAGAACAAGGAGTTAACATTTTGTAATTTCAAGGCTTTCACACAAAGTAGGAGTAAAGACACATAGTCTCTCTCTAGAACATGGTTGTATCATAATTTTTATCTATGCTCTATATGACCTCACATTTACAGGCCTCAGGTTCCAACAGTCATATTTTCTCTAATAGTCATATTTATCTGGAAAATTGAAAGGTACATGGACACCTAGCATATTAATAGTCATATTTAAATAGAAAACACAACATCGTTTTGACTAACTCAATTACATAGTTTTGGATAAAATGATAGATATATGAAATTTATAACATGAGTACAATTAGTATTGAACATGTGTTTTGATAAACGAAGAAAATAATGAAATTGAAAAAAGTATAACACGGGTACGATTAAAATTACGTAGTTAAAAATAATGATATGAAGCGAAGTGAGTATGATACACAATGTGAGTACAATGAACATAGTCAGTATGATATATAAATTGAGTAAAATGGTAAATGTTTATGATAAACAGAGTGGAAATGATTACCAGAGTCTGTATGTTAGTCAGAGTGAGTATGATAGACAGAGATATAATGATAGACAAAGTCAGTACGATAGACAAAATCAGTACCATATATAGAGGCAGTACGATAGACATAGTCAGTATGATAGACAGAGTCAATATGATAGACAGAGTCAGTATGATATACAGAGTCAGTACGATATATAAAGATTAGTGATTTCCAAAAAAAATAACAAAAAATTCAAAAGAGTACTATTGACATAATAATCTCCCCCTTTATGGAAAGCACAAAACAAAAGGTATAACTAGAAAGAAATACTTATCTTTCCTAAGTTATGGAAAATCTTATGAATAAAAAAATTATTACAATTAACGCCCCCTTAGGTATATACTTTTCTAGGGATTGTATTCATATATATTTTCCCTCATTTTGATTATTCTTTTCATAAACGTATTACTTTTGTGTTAAACAGTAATGATTCTCCCTATTTGTGAAGCTTGCTCCCCTTTAATAAAACATTCTCCCCCATTGTGATTTTCAAAAATAAAGGAGTAATATTTTATGGCATGAAAAGGTTAGATAACATGGAATATATAATAATGGAAATACCAACATATAGTTTGTTGGACATTCAAATGTTCATAGAAATTCAAATGACAATCAAAAAGAAAGATACAAAAAAATATTAATTGGTTTTATTTTTCTTTTTATTTCATGATCAAGTCACTAAGAACAACCTTCATATTCTTTATTTCTTTATTGTCTTTTGAGATAAAAACACCTTAAATTTTGAGAAGATCTTGTTGGTATGCAAATAGTTTATCCTGGTTTTGGATGGTGTCTTCTTGAACAATGATAACTTATTTGAGAGTATAAATTTTTTCTTCCATATTAATATTTTATTGAGTTAACATAGTTTTTTTATTCTTTAATAAAACAATTTAATCTTTGAATGAATAAACCATTGAAAAATATTACTAGAAAACATTCATCCTTTCATGAAACTCTTTTACTAATAGAGCATCAGCACCATGGGTTTTTGGAATCTAATTGAGACTATCAATTGTTTCCTTATTGAGCTTATTGAAAGCAATAGAAATATCATTTTAAAGCCTCCAAATGTATTCAAATGATTACTCAATTTCATTTACTGAACTTTTCATTTTGTATGACCATTTGGTCATTTTTTTGGAATCCTTCTTATGAGAAATAGATCTATCAATCGAATCTATTAGATCAGACACTATTAACATTACTCTCTTTCGTAGCTCTCTTACTAAACCAAATTTCTTCAATTGAATGTCTTTAATGAAATAAATAATTGCATATATTTTAGGAATTGATGGAATAGTCTTCTCTTTTCTTCCTAAAACATGGATAATGTAATCAATTTTCTTGAGAGAAATAGTGTGCTCTAAATTTGTATCACCATCATATGATTCAAGTTCATTTGATTAGCTTCAGTCTTCATCATGATGTTTTCCTTTTTCTTTCTCTTTTTATTTTACAACTTTTTATTCTTCTCTTTAAAGTCTTTCTTCTTCAACTCTTTTAGTTATGATAATTACTTACTCGACATGAGAACATTGAGACACTTTCTTTACTTGATAGGGAAATCTTTCTAATTGAGTTTCTAATTATTGAGCTCGTGAAAGATCAGCATGTGGGTGGTGGTGAATTGTACATTTAAAAAAATCTATTAAATCATTTAAATAATATTCTTATTTTAATTCAACATAAACAAAAACAATTCATAATTCCTCTTTAACAACAAAATAAACAATCTGACTGAACCTCAATAAAATGGAATTGTTATGATACTACAGGTTATAAAACAATTATATTCATATTGAATACAAATATCATAGTAATAAAGAGTGTAAATGACTCTACTATATAGCTAATAAAATCAACACTAAAAGAAAAATATATAATTAAAACAATTACAAACCAATACAAATAGAATGAATAAATAAAAGGATTCTCTTTCTATTATAATAAGTAGTAGAAAAGTAAAAATTATTACAATTATTTTAACCAAAAGAGTAGTGTATCCTTTTACTTAGGATAATAAGTTTGTCTTACCAACACTGGTAAGCCCTTGATACGATGATCAGCATGTCTATATTGTTATCCCTGCAAGCCCTCTCTTTTAAAGGTAATTGGAACCCTTGAATTTTAAACACTTGATATCCCTCGATATGATGTTTGGTGGAACCGTCTACCAATCCCCGGCATCCCTTGATCTTTATCACCTTATTAGACACGCATAGAAAAACAAATCCCTTATTGAAATACCAAAACTAAGAAAAAATTGTTCATGTTTTGTAATTTCAAGACACTCACATGAAGCAGGGGAGAAGTCACAGAGTCTCTTTCTAGAAGTTTTTAGTAGCTTATGTTATTGTTTATGCATCAAATAACCTCCTATTTATAGGCCTTAAGATCCAACTGTCATATTTCTCCCAAAATTGAGTGGGACATAGAAACTTGAAAATTTAATGTTCATTTTGAAATAGAAAAAATGACATCATATTGGCTATCTCCATGAAATCATTTTGGTTAAAACTATAGATATATGAAAATTATAACATGAGTATGATTAGTACAGAACATCTATTCAGATAAACAATAAAAAGAATTCATGAGACTAAAGTATAACATGAGAACGATTAAAATTACATAGTGAAAAATAGTTATATGATGAAATGTGAGTATGATGCACTATTTGAGTACCATGAACATAGTCAGTAAGATAAATAAATTGAGTACAATAACCAATGTACAGAGTGAGTATAATAAACATAATGGTTACAATGGCCAGAGTTAGTATGATAGATAAATTCAGTAAGATAGACAGAGTCAGTATGATAGGTAGAGTCATTATGATATATAGAGTCAGTTGATAGATATTTTAGTATGATCGACAGAGTCATTACGATAGACAGAGCATGTTCGATAGATATATATTTTTTATTTGAAAAAAAAAGTAAAAAAGTTGACTTTTGACATAACATAATGACAGATTATTCCATTAGGGTAATAAAATTATAGTAGTATTATGTTACAAGAGTTATCTTGAAATTTCTATGGGGGAGGTGAAGAGAGAAAATGAAAAGAAAAAAATGTGAAAAAAAAAGGAATGATGACTTTACCTCTTGAATTTTTCCTCCTTGAGATCATCCTTAGGGAAACTAGTTTGGTTATTTTGATGATTCTATGAGCTATGGGATGTTTGGGAGATGCTTGGGATGATATTTTGGAAGAATTTTGACAAGTATCAAAGATTGAGAGATTTGGGGAGAAGAGGTGTGGAGGGATAGTATTTATAGGGGTGGAGATGGGTGTTTTCTCATTATTTTATTCATTAGTTTTTTATTTTTGATCATGACTATGAATAGTTTAAGAATAATCAAAATATATATTAAAATAATGTATGGTATTTTTATATTATGTTGATTTCATCATCCATGACTCATGTAATAGTTTATTTAATTTATAATGTATAAATAACATCAAGTACATATGTTATTATTCATAAAACACTCAAGTATTTTTGAAAAATACCAAAAATTATTCCTAACCATTATTCGATGTGCATAATTAAAAATTTAACTCCACTTTGTTAAAATAATTTTCTAAATATTTGAGATTTAATTTTTCAATAAAACCATAATTTACATGAAAAATACAGATTTTAAATTTATATCTATTCTCAAAACACATTGAAAATTTAACTGAGGTTTCATAAAATTATCTGATAATCAAAAGATAACTAAATATTAATTTATGAATATATTTTATGTCAATACAATTTAATTTAAAACATTACTTTTATTATAACATTTAAAATAAATACACCTATTTTATAAAAATATCCACACTTAATTAGTAATTCATAAAACAATTATTTACTTAAACTATTATATAATTATATCATATTACCAATTATTAGAAGCCTAAATGTTCTTGGTAATTTGTGGTGAGGTTACTATTAAATTTTTTATTTTAGTATTCACAGGGGTCATACTATTATTCAAAAGTTCATGCTAATATTTCATCTGTGTAAGTTCCTTATAATCTAAAAATACATCTATTTTTATTCATTCATCATTGAAAAATGTTTTAATTTTTTTTCTATGTGAGTTTATGTGATTTATACTATATGAAATAATTATAAAAATGGAATTTCCATTTATAAAAAAATAGTGTCATTACATATTATAGATTATCTGAATCATTTTCATGAGATATTAGAAACAATATAGAGAATACTATAGCAATTATTTAGGGGAAAATAACGATGAATTAGGATACATGTTATCCCACACACTATTAAACTATCATATGGAAAATACCCACACTATACCTGAACTTGGTCTCCACAATATCTGAATAGAACCTTTAAATTTCTATAGGCTAGTCTAAACATTAAGAGGTGAATGAAAAAAGTTGGGAGATGGTTTTAATCATCTTCAAACTACATTTTATTCTAAATGAATCATTATTTAATTTTAGAAAGACAAAATGATATGCTATAAAAATAAATATCTTAATCCTATTTTCCAATGATAGTACCTACGTACCAGAGATACATGTCATAATGGGATATTCTAATATATATAAAAAATTAAGTCATCATTTACCTCAAATAAGAATATTTTAAAACATCTAAAAAGACCACATAACATGTATAACTATTTAGAGAAATATTTTCAATTGGTAGTTTATCTAAATAAACATTAATGAAAATGAGAATCTCATATTGGAGAGTCTTTATTAATAATATATAAGGACCCCCCCCCCCCCCCCCATGTACCATTTTCCATTGTATCAATCAAAACAATAAAAGTTTTCCCTCTAACTATATCCAACGTGTCGTATGAACTCCCATGATATTGTGCCTTACCCCTTCCTAGATCTCACATAAATTGATCTTTATGCATCATAGATGGAAATGTGTAGGGTGTGAGTATATTATATCCAAAAAGAGGTCAGTTATCGACCATTATATTCATATAATAAATCTATATGTATATAGTATAAATATAGCTTATCATGATAATTATGAAAATAAAAAAATGTTTAACAAAATTCTAGACATTTTTTACAACTACTAATAATAATAATATATAATTGGTGGATCTAAACCAACAATTACATTCATCAATCTAGAACATAATTCATGTAAAAATGAATATACAACCATGTTAGTGTGAAATAATTCTCCCAAGGGGTAATAAATAATTTATATCATATTTGGGAAACAATACACCCCATTACAAGGGAAAAGAGAATGTATTTATGATGTTAAGGAAATATTTTAGCTCACATAATTACAAATCAGTTTTTCAATTATTGCTGAAACACACTATGGTATAACATTTAACAATGAAATAATGCATTACATGTGTTATAATAAATAATTTAAAAATCATTTACATGTATCCAATAGTCAATAATAAATAACTTCTTCTAATTTGATATTATATGAAACATTTATATATTTTCACATGTATATACATTAGGAATAACCCATTACTAAACAAGTTATAACTCCACATATCATATTACAACATATATACTTGCTGGAAACCTTACTACACCTATTTTATTAGTGTAAAATATCATCGAAAAAAGAGTAATCATATTTACAAGTATTAAAAGATATAATGTGAAAAAATCAATTTCATAAAATTCAATCCATGAACCAGGAAATACATAATAATAAATCCATCATTATAATATAAAATTATAGTATTTCTCATTAATTTGGTTTTTAAAATGAATATAAAAATACAATTATATTTTTTATTTTTGAAATATATTTATTTTTGAATTATTATAAATCATGCACACATTGTTTCAACACAAAGAACAATAATGATGTGGATTAGAGTAAGTTTATCCTATGTTGACTCATATTAAACATTAATTAATGGATCAATGGATAATGAAAACCCATTATAAGATCCTTTGGTTTGACCTTGAAAGATGATAACTAGAGATTAAATTATTTCATTTAGGAATGATAGAAATTAAAAAGTCAATTAAGTGTACCTCCCTTGGTTTTCTCATGGTCAACTACAAAAACCTCTAGGTAGAATAAATCTAAGAAAAAACTCTGGAACTAAAACACTATCAATATTTACTTAGGTATTGGAGATAATCAATTAATTACATAAGAGAAAATAAAAGATTTTATAAAAAAACAGAAGCCTTACTTAAAAGAATATATAATAAAACCATGTAATTGATCCAACAATGTATTTAAGATAGATGTTCATGGTAGATAATATAATTAGTGGGGGAGCCTCAAAAGGTGGGTGGTGGGAGGGGGAACTATAGACAATGTGAGAATAAATTATAAACTATAGGATATTAATGAATTATATTTTTTTGGAAAAGTTTTAATTTTCCATTACATTTTAAAACATCCTGTTGAACCCTCTATGCAATAATTATTTTAATAATCAAAAATCATTGTTGTTTTGTTTTATAAATAAATTCAGTCAATTATTCAATTTATTCTAAATGTGTTTATATATGTTTAAATCATGTCTACATATGTTTATCTATGATTATTTATGGTTTACTATTGACCTGGAAGTATTCCCGATTAAATAGACACTTTGTGAAAATTTTATGTTTCTAGCTCACCGTTAGTTATATTCTTGAGTCACTGGTAGTTAAAGGAATCTGACACCGATGTGACTCACCGATGACAATGGTCTCACCAATGAAAACGTTCTCACCAATGAAAATGGTCTCACCAATGAAAACGGTCTCACTAATGAAAACGGCCTCACCGATGACAACGGTCTCGCTGATGACAACGGTCTCACCGATGACAATGATCACACCACTAACACAACTGTCTCACTGATGCTGATCAAATGACCTACTAAAGCTGATGCTGATCAAATGACCTACCAAAGTCGATGCTGATCAAATGACCTATGGAAGTCGATGCTGATCAAATGACCTACCGAAGTCGATGCTGATCAAATGACCTACCAAAGATGATGCTGATCACATGACCTACCGAAGCCGATACTGATCACATGACCTACCGATACCAATGAAAATTCAAATGACCTACCAATCTCATGACTCAATGATAGTCATGAAAGCTTTTTTAATTTTTATTAACTCTTATTTAATTCCAATGGTCATATTTTCTTAATTTAATGCACGTGCTATTAATTAATATTGGTTGTTGGATGTCAGGGAACCATACCTTGTAAATACTCATTCTTTTTACCAGATCTCAAGGAATAAAAAAGAAGATCTATCTACAGTGAATAATACGATGATACAAAAAGGATATAGAGACAGAGACACAGAAGGAGAAGCAGAGCGTACGTGTGTGTGGAGGCCCACGAAACAAAAGAAGAACTCAGATAACACCTATGAAAATCAGAGATCTTCAAGAAGATCATTCACCTGGAAAAAACACTGAAGCCGAGTTTCTATGCCTTATTGAACATCATATGCACAAGTCTGAGTAACTGTAGCTAGGAAGAACAATGACACTCTGTTTTGTGTCATCCTCACTAGAAAGGACTCTAATAACATCTGCAATATCCAAATGATTCCAGATCCCATCTAAAATTACTCAGATCATTCTAAACTCATTATCCATTTATTTCCTCTATAGTATACCTTTTTTTAACATTTTGAGCAGTGTGTGTGCATCTATCTATTTAGACACACACTGAATCTTGGGCTGAACTAGAGGAAACTAAATCCTCACACCAAACCTTTTACACCTTATTGTATCCCACTGTGAATTGTGGAAGAGGTCAAGTGTGGCCTGGACAGCCTGAGTGTTGTTGTTGTTGTTTACCCACATAGAGTTGTGGTAGAGGTCTGAGGACCTGAACAGTCTGAGTACTATTGTAAAAACCCAATCCAGGGTGTGGATCAAAGTTTTATATGAACTGTTTAAGAGGAATAAGTCTCAGATTGAGACTGAACATCTTGTTTTAAAACCGCTGTGCATTTTTCCTTTGTTAAAACTATTTTGAATATTCTACTACTAAGTAGTTTATTTATAAATCTATTTTAATGTAACTCTGATGGTTGAACTAGAAAAGTGTTTTTAATTATTTTAAACCCATAAGTTATTTTCAAAAGCTAACTTAATCTTCAGATTTAGTTAACTGAGAAATAATCAATCTTTGAGAAACTAATTGAACATTTAAAATCTTTATAAATTCACTACAGTTTAACTTGTTTTATGAATTGGGTGATTTTAATACAAATCTTTTAATCAGAAATTTTTAATTGGAACTCAATTCACCCCCCCTCTGGAGTATCCACTCCGACCAACATTTGGTATCAGAGGGTGAGATAAAAGTTTTTCAAAACACTCCGTTTTTAACTATGATTTTAGTTGTATCTTAAAGATCTTAAAATTTCTGTTAATTCTAAATTTTTATATCTTTATATAACTCATGTAGTATGTATAACATATTATAAGGTGTAGCTACTAATAGGCCACCCTTATTTAATGGTGTAAATTAAGCCCAATGGAAAATCAAAATGAATATTCATTTAGAAAGTATGGGATTTTACATTTTTACTGTTATAGAGACTCAGTATAAGATTCCAAAAACTATTAGATTTACTTGGGATGAACCTACTAAAGCTACTTACAATAATAATTATAAAGCAATGAATGCCCTGTATTTTGATTTAGGAGATGAAAAATTTAATCGAATATCTGCTTGTAAGACTGCTTATGAAATATGGGATACTTTGGATGTTTCTCATGAGGAAATAACCAATGTTAAAGAAATGAGACTAAACACATGAACTATTAAGTATAATAATTTTAAAATGAAGCCTGATGAACCTATTTCTGATATGTATCTCAGGTTCAACGAAATTGTAAATACAATGAGATCACATGGAAAGGTTGTTCTAGTTAAGGAGAAGATTATGAGAATACTCAGATGCTTACCAGAAAGATGGATAGGCACATCAGTTTCAATTAGAGAATCTTATGACATTAGTTATTTTCCTGTCAAGGAACTCATTGGTAAGTTAATGATGTATGAGGAAGAACTAAAATTAAACAAGGATGAAGATGATGAACCAAGGAATAATTCTATAGCATTCAAGACTTCTACTTTAAAAATTAAGGAAAAAGGGAAAATTCAAAGTGAGAGTGATAGCTCAAGCTGTGAAGAAAGTGCATCAGACAATGATTCTGAAGTGTCTCAGATAGCTATACGATTTAAAAAGTTTTATAGGAAGAATAAGTTTTTCAAAAAATCAAACTATAAGGGAAAGTATGAGAACAAAGGTCATTGGAAGAAATATTGGAAAAGGACTGATAAGGGTGATGACATAGTCTGCTACGAATGCAAGAAGAATAGACATGTGAAAGATGATTGTCCTAAATTAAAGTTCAAGAAGAAATATGAATATAAGGACAGCAAATACAAAAAATCTATGAAAGCAGCTTGGAGTGCTTCAGAAGACAGTTCAAGTGATTCTGATTCCACTCAGGATGAAAAATATCAAAAATCTAATATGTGTTTCATGGAAAACACATTTGAGGTAACATTGGATACTCCTTCTCTAAACTCTTATTATTCTGGAGATAATTTTGATTCTGAAAACATGTCTAGTGAATATTTATTTGAATACTGTAATATGCTAGAGGATACCTGCAATGAGATGAAAGATAAGTATAAAGCCTTAAAGAAACATCATGCTTTAACTGGAACTTTCAAATCTGCACTAGAAGTAGAAAAAGAAAAGAATTCTCAACTACTCAAAGTGAATACTAAACTGAAATTTTAAAATGAGCAACTCAGAAAGGAATTGGAAAATTTTACTAATGGAAAGGAGAAACTTACACAAATTCTAGAAAAACAAGTGGCACCAATGTATACTACTGGTTTAGGTTATCATCCTGGACAAGGACAGATTACAAAAAATAAATTTATTCCTAAATCTAGACAGTATACTGCTAGTTCTAGTTCTGAAAATTCCTATTCCTCAACTAGATATTCACATGGTTATAGGTCAAACAAGTTTTATCTATCAAAATCTCTTGATTCTATTACATATATGAGATCCATTAAATAAATCTGGGTACCAAAAGTTTTGCTTTATAACCTGTCTAGACCTAATAAAATATCGGTACCAAAATCATTTTCTATATAAAATTTTTTTGTAGGAAAATTTCTTTAAAAGTTCTTGTAGGAAGACATTGTATTTGGACAGTGGAAGTTCAAGACACATGACATAAGAATTTTCATTCTTCAAAAACTTAATCAAGCTTGATGGAGGAGATGTCACCTTTGGTGACAACTCAAAATGGAAAATCATCGGCTTAGGCCAAATTGGTAACACTGATTCCATTTTAATTTCTAAAGTTTTATTTGTATATGGATTAAAATATAACTTGTTAAGTATTTCTCAATTATGTGATGATGGTTTTAATGTTAAATTTGATAATGATTATTGTAATGTTTTTAATTATAAAAATGTTTTAGTATTTTTTGCCTTAAGAAATGAAAATGTATATGTTGTAGATTTGAATTCATCAGCTAAGTAGAATATTACTTGTTTAAATGTTTTTCATAAAGAATCTTGAATTTGGAACAGAAGATTAGGACACTGCAATATACATTCACATAGAAAACTGACTAGGAAAAACTTATTTATAGACCTACCTAAACTTGAATTCCCAACTGATAAATTTTGTAATACCTCTCAAAAGGGAAAGCAAAATAATGTTTTTTTAAACCAAAGAAAGAAGTTTCAACGTCTCAACCTCTCAAGTTGGTTCACATGGACTTGTTTGGACCTTTTAGAGTTTCTAGTTTAAATGGGAAGCACTATGTTTATGTTCTAGTAGATGACTTTTCTAGATATACTTGGGTATACTTTTTAGCTCACAAATGTGATGCTTGCTCTTACTTTATTAAATACTCCATGTTTGTAGAAAACCTTAGTGGACGTAAGATTAAAACCTTGAGAAGTGATCATCATAGTGAGTTTGAAAACCATGATTTTGAATCTTACTTCTCACACAATGGCTACAATCACAAATTTTCTTCCCCTGGGACACCTCAATAGAATACAGTATTAGAAAGAAGAAATAGAACCCTTCAAGAAATTACAAGAAATATGCTAAATGAATATGATTTACCTATTTATTTTTCGGCTGAAGCAGTCAATATAGCTTGTTATATTATAAATAGAGTCTTGATTAGACCTGTTCTTAAGAAAACCTTTTGTGAGGTTTGGATCAATAGGAAACCTAAACATAGTTACTTAAAAGTTTTTGGTTGCAAAGTTTTTATTATGAATACTAAAGATAATCTAGACAATTTTGAATCCAAGAGTGATGAAGGAATATTTTTAGGATATTCAATTACTAGCAAAGCCTATAGAGTTTTTAATAAGAGAACCAAATGTGTGGAAGAATCTGTTCACATCAAATTTGATGAAACTGATCCACATGAACCTAAACCGGTTATTGAAAATACTAAATAATACTTGTCTATTCTAAATCTTAATGATAAACATAGTGGACTTTTTGTAATGACAACCAACTCTAGAAATACACCAGAACCTGCTTTTGTTGAACCCAAACCTAAAGAAGAACCTAAAATTTCTAGTCCTACCTTTAATAGATCAACTAGGATTCTAATGAACCATCCTCTAGATGAAGTTTCAGTTAACCTGGATAGAGGAACACAAACTAGAGCTTCTCTAAGAAATTAGGTTGAACATTAATCCATTATTTCACAGATAGAACCTAAAAATATCAATGATGTAATCAATGATGAATTTTGGGTAATGGCTGTGCAAGAAGAGTTAAATCAATTTGAAATAAATAAATTTTGGGAATTAGTAGAAAGACCTAAGGACACCTTGACCATAGATACTAAATGGGTTTTTAGTAATAAAATTGATGAATCTGAAAAAATTATTAGAAACAAAGCTAGATTAGTTGCACAAGGTTATAGTCAAGAAGAAGGAATTGATTATAAAGTAACCTTTTCACTCGTAGCTAGATTAGAAGCTATTAGGATCTTTCTTGTTTATGCATCTCATCTGAATTTCAATTTATATCAAATGGATTTCAAAAGTGAATTTCTAAATGGTTTTATAATTGAAAATGTTTTTGTTGAACAACCACCTGGATTTAAAAACCCCCATTTTCAAAATCATGTTTTTAAACATTATAAAGATTTATATGGTTTAAAACAGGCTCCATGAGCTTGGTATAATAGACTTACGAATTTTCTTATTTCTAAAGGTTTTACTAAAGGAATTACAGATCCCACTCTTTTTATTAAAATAATTTCTAAAGATATTTTGATTGTACAAATATATGTTGATGATATTATCTTTGGATCATCTAAAAATTCTTTATGTAATGATTTTTCAAAGATTATGCAAAATGAATTTGTAATGAGTTTAATGGGAAAACTCAAGTTTTTTCTTGGATTTCAAATTTTTTAAAAGAAAGATGGTATTATTTTTAATCAAAGTAAATATACAAAGGATCTTTTAAAATGTTTTGGTTTGAATAGTAATAAGGGAAGTGATACACCAATGAGTACCACCTATAAGTTGGATGATGATGAAACTGGGAAACCAGTTGATCAAACCAATTATAGAGGTTTGATTGGAAGCTTACATTACCTCACTTATAGTTGACCAAATATCATGTTTAGTGTATGCATGTGTGAAAGATTCCAATCTAATCCTAAATAATCTCATTTACCTGCTATTAAAAGGATTTTCAAATATCTTAAACATACTACCAATTTAGAGTTGTTCTATCAGAAAGGAAAACCTTTTAACCTAATAAGTTATTCAGATGCTGAATTTGCTGGTTGCAAGTTAGATATGAAGAGCACATCTGGAACATGTCATCTATTGGGAAAGTCCCAGGTATCTTGGTGTAGTAAGAAACAGAAATCTATTGCATTGTCTACTATTGAAGTAGAATACATTACTACTGGTAGTTGTTGTCCACAGATTCTGTGGATGAAACACACTTTATTGGACTATGGATATCAATTTAGACATGTGACTATAAATTGTGATAACACTAGTGCAATTAACATCTCTAAGAATTCTATGTCTCACTCTAGGACAATGCACATTGATGTCAGACATCACTTTTTGAGAGATCATTATCAAAAGGGTGACATTTCTCTAGAATTTGTTGACTCTGAACATCAATTGGTTGATATTTTCACCAAGACCTTAAGCTCTAAAAGATTAGATTTTATTAAACAAGAGATAGGTATAATCTATCAGTGAAACTGATCAGTGAAACCGATCAGTGAAACCAATCCATGAAATCGATCAGTGAAACTGATTAGTGAAACCGATCAGTGAAACCATTCAGTGAAACCGATCAGTTAAACTGATTAGTGAAACTGATCAGTGAGACCGATCTGTGAGACTGATCTATAATACTGATTGAATTGTACAGTATATAACACTGTTATTGTTGGTCAAAACGACATTTGTTTTACTTAATCGATATTATATTTAATATTGTAACCCTAAATGATAAAATTAATTACCCATGACTATTTCAATTCCTAAGAACTGTTGACCTTCCATCTCCTGCCAAACTCCACATCTTCTGAATCCTGAACTTTAGAACCTCTCGAACCCCTCAAACCTATTGAACCTCTAAATGGAAAAGAAAAAGTGACAAGACAAGGAATATGAAATTTCCTCATCTATGAAATGCGCACGAGGAGAATTGAGCAGCATGACTCAAAAGTCTATGAACCCGAAATTGGAGACTTGGGTGGTCACTATAGAAAAGGAAGTATGTTCTGAATGGGGTTTATCCAGTAATTCTATGCTTTTAAAAGTGTTGGAGATGCAAGGATGGAAATACTAGTTCTGTAATAATGACCGAGTCTACTACCCAAATCTATTGCATGAGTTTTATTTGAATTTGAGTATTGCATTGGATGGAGAAGAAGCTACAAGATTATCTACAGTGATCAAAAACAAAAAGATAACTTTTTCATCGAAGCAATGGGCTGAGTGTTTGGGGGTACCACATAATGGTAGATATGAGGATTATACTAGTAATATTCCTCCTTCCACTGAGTATTTTTCATATGAGTATACTCTAGGGATGTTGACTGGAAAATATGAATCCAAAAGAATAACATCTGCTGAGTTATATGGAGAAATTATAATCTTTTTTAAGTTTATTCAGCACCAAATCTGTCCTAGAAAGGGTGATTTTACTTCTGTGAAGTATCAAGATTTTTTATTGTTGTTTTTATTTCTAAATGATGAGAAAGTAAAATTGTGTAGATTCATTAATGTTCATATTGCTGAGATGGTAAATCCATCCAAGAAGGCTAAAAACTTATTCTATTCTAAGAAAGTATCTGCCATGCTAATGTTTTTGGGATGTCTTGAAGATGGAGATGAGTGTATCTCATCTAGTAGTGGTTTTTGTATTAGTAAGGATATCTGCAAAAGAATGAAAATAAACTGGAATCTATGGAAGAAGACATGGGTTGTTGGTGAAGATAGGTTGTATAAATCCTTTAATCCTTCTGACCACTCTAAGAGACCAAAAAGGATGATAGATCCCGGTTTAAAACTTGATGAGGAAGTTGTCTATTCTGATGAGGAAGAAGAGATGGAATTTCTTAAGGACACTGGAGAGTCCAGTAGGAAGGAAATAGGGGAAGATGGAGCTGATGATGATGCCGATACTAAAAAGGAAACTGAGTCACCTCCTGATGATAGGAGTGACCTTAATACAGTAAGTCATAAGAAAATAATG
Source organism: Viscum album (assembly GCA_963277665.1). Taxonomy (NCBI): domain Eukaryota; kingdom Viridiplantae; phylum Streptophyta; class Magnoliopsida; order Santalales; family Viscaceae; genus Viscum; species Viscum album. The sequence continues at coordinate 279,623,306 of OY728151.1, read as the reverse complement.
GAATTTGGACTAGTAAGTCCACCCCTTAAGTTACCTGAGTCAGAACCCATTCTAGGTGATGAAGAAGAAATTGACACTGAAGTATCAAATTCTGACCAGTATGAATCTAGCAACAAAGACAGTTCCAATGGGAATTCGGTAAACAATAATGGAAAGGGTAATGGTGATGATGATGATGATTATGCATGTACTCAACCAATGTATGGTCATGATATGATTCAAGCTGATACTCAACAACAATCAGTTGAGCAAGAAACTATTCCTGAGGCTGGAATGATAGTGCAAACTGTGATTGGTGTAGATGGGGAATACTCTCATGGAAATTCTGGTAAAGTTGACTTTGTAAAGCCTAGGTATACCTCTTGTAAAGGTGAATGGGAAGACCACCCAGGTTTTGCGGTTCTAGGATTGGATTATTCATAGGAATAGGAAGAAGAAGTGAATATCAAAAGAGTAGGCCATCCAGTTGAGGCTAGACCAGTTGTTGGGGAAATACAAGTGACTATAGAAAGAAATGGTTCTTCTATTTCTCAATATGATTTCTCCAAGTTTAAAGATGAGTTTCTCTATGCAGTCAGAGAAACAATGAAAGAGGAATTATCTAATTCTCCTGCTCCTGCTCCTGTGAATCTATCAGAGGCTACTATGGATTCTATAACTCAAAGAGTGGTAAATATTATTAAGCCAGACCTGTGAAATACTGGTGAGATGATTGGCAGGAACATTTCCTCTATGGATCAAGTGATCAAGGATTTGAGTAGTGAATTAGTATCTCTGTTAGGAGAATTTAGATCAACCATCACTGGTATAATGGAAGTTTTGAGATATTTGATAGAACACCTGAAGAAATTTGATTTAAGTGAATTGAAGACTTAGATAACTCCAATTGTTTCTCAGGATAGCACCTCTAAAGTGACCAAGATCACTAGACATGAAATTAATTCCTTAAAAGATGTTACAAAAGAAGAGTTAGTGGCCCTTGGACCGATTCTGGACTTGGATTGCTTGAAAAAGATGAAAGAAAATAGTTACCATATTCACAAGATGGTGAAACTTTATTCAGATGATGCTACTAATGCTCAGAAAGAGATCAAAGAAAAAGTGGATCACTATTTTTCTAAAATTTATACCAATCATGAGTTGAACCATCAGTTTAATATATTGGCTGAAAATTTGAAGCTAACTCTAGTCACTCAAGTCTTTAAGGCTCAAGTCCAATAGTTGAAGGATTTTACTCCCACTCTAGAGAGTTTCATGCAAAACAAATATGATTTTGACAAGGCCATGAAATATGGTGGTGAAGTAATTCAGTATTTTATCAATCTGCTCAAACCATATCTTCACGTGAAATCAAAGGCAAATTGTTCTTCCTACTGCTGATCCTCTCAGTCCATCCAGTATTGTACCTGGTCAGATATTAGTTTCTCAAGACTTATCCAATATTCGGCCAGTCATTTAGAAGCCACCTTCAAGAGGATTTTCTAGCCAACAGCAAGTAACCTTAGCACCCAGTGTGCTTCCAACCATAGTTTTCTTACCTCCTCTCTCCATCCGACCAGATCAATCTTCTACCAAGCCACCTTCTTTCCCATCCATTCCTCCCTCTGCTAAATGGGAAGCACCTCTACACCCCCAAAAATAGTTGTGTGTCATTTTTGATAGGGTGTATTTCTCTTGTATCTTTCCAGATGTTATTTAAATGAAACCTTCCTTTTCTCTCTCTACTTTCTCTTTTTATTTTTGACAATCCCAAAGGGGGGGAAAAGTATAAATATATATCAAAGGGGGAGAATTATATAAATATATATCTAAGGGGTAGAATAGTGTATATATAAGTATAAGCAAGGGGAGAAAAATATATAAGCTCTAAATAATCTTTATGCTCTAATTCCATGATATAGATTATATAAGCTCCAATAGGCATATAGCTCTGATTTATTCTTAGCTCTGGTGTCATGATTTCTAGCTCTGATGCTCTGTTGATAATAACCTTGTTTATAATCTGATGTCGTGCTCTGATGACATGTTTACCTTTAGACATATATTATTTTTACATAGGGGTAGCATAATGAATGTTATATCATCTTTCCTCTCCATTTATGCCATAGATTTGAGATTATCAAAAATGGGGAGATTGTCGAACCCTCTGTGCGATAAATATTTTAATAATCACAAATCATTGTTTTTTTATTTTATAAGTCAATTTATTCAATTATTCAATCTATTTTAAATGAGTTTATATATGTTTAAATCATGTCTACATTTGTTTATCTATTATTATTTATAGTTTACTATTGACCTAGAAGTATTCTGGATTAAACAGACACTTTGAGAATTTTATGTTTCTGACTCACCGTTAGTTATATTCTTGAGTCACTGATAGTTAAAGGAATGAGACACCAATGTGACTCACCGATGACAATGGTCTCACCAATGACAACGGTCTCACAGATGATAACAGTCTCACCAATGACAACGGTCTCACCAATGAAAATAGTCTCACTGATGACAATGGTCTCACCGATGACAATGGTCTCATTGATGACGACGATCACACCACTAACACAACTATCTCACTAATGTTGATCAATTGACCTACTGAAGCTATTTATGATCAAATGACCTACCGAAGCCAATGCTGATCAAATGACATACCAATGCCAATGCTGATCAAATGACCTACCAAAGTCGATACTGCTCAAATGACCTACCAAAGTCGATGCTAATCACATGACCTACCAAAGTTGTTGTTGATCACATGACCTACCGATACTGATGCAAATTCAAATGACCTACCGATCTCATGACTCACCGATAGTCATGAAATCTTTTTAAATTTTTATTAACTCTTATTTAATTCCAACGATCATATTTTCTTAATTTAATGCACCTGCTATTAATTAATATTGGTTATTGGATGTCAGGGAACCGTACCTCATACCTATCAAAAAGTAATCACTCTTTTTACCATATCTCAAGGAATAAAAAATAAGATCTATCTACAGTGAATAATACAACGATACAAAAAGGATATAGAGACAGAGACATAGAAGGAGAAGTAGGGATTATGTGTGTGTGGAGGCCCAAAAAACAAAAGAAGAACTTGAAGAACACCTGGGAAAACTAGAGAGCTTTAAGAAGATCATTCACTTGGAACAAACACTGAAGTCGAGTTCCTGTGCCATACTGAACATCATATGCACAAGGATGAGTAACTGTAGCTGGGAAGAACAATGACACTCTGTTTTGTGTCATCCCCACCATAAAGAACACTAATAACATCTGCAACATCCAAATGAGCCGAGAGCTCATCTGCAATCACTCAGAGCATTCAAATATCATTATCCATTTATTTCCTCTGTAGTGTACCTTTGTTTAACATTTTGAGAAATGTTTGTGCATCCGTCTATTTAGAGACACACTGACTCATGGGATGAACTGGAGGATACTAAATCCACACACCAAACCTTTTACACCTTATTGTATCCCACTATGAATTGTGGAAGAGGTCAAGTGTGACCTGGACAGCCTGAGTGTTGTTGTTGTTGTTTACCCACGTAGAGTTGTGGTAGAGGTCTAAGGACTTGAATAGTCTGAGTACTATTGTAAAACCCCAATCCAGGGTGTTGATCAAAGTTTTATATAAACTATTTAATAGGACTAAGTATTAGCTTGAGACTAAACCTCTTGTTTTAAAACTACTGTGCATTTTGACTTTGTTAAAACTATTTTGAATATTCCGCTGCTAAGTACTTTAAATATAAATCTATTTTAAAGTAACTCTGATAGTTGAACTAGAAATTGTTTGTAATTATTGTAAACCAATAAGTTAGTTTCAAAAGATAACTTATTCTTCATATTATGTTAACTGAGAAATAATAAATCTTTGAGAAACTAATTGAACATTTACAATCTTTATAAATTCACTATAGTTTAACTTATTTTATGAATTAGGGGATTTTAATACAAATATTTTAATCAGAAATTTTTAATTGGAACTCAATTCAACCCCCTCTTCAGTATACACTCTGACCAACACATCCCAATAGAATACTAGGTACTCAGTAAAATAACCTTGTTACCTAGTGTTTCTAAATAACCTCTCACTGCTTTATATCTTCCTCTATTTACCTTCTACAATCCTCCTTATCTGCAAAGATAAAAAATTCCTTTAATTAAAATATTAAATTACTAAATAAAAGAGAAAGAACTAAAATTTAAAGATAGGTGTTAATATATACTCAAAAACTTCATTGTTCTCATTATATTGAAGTTAAAATGAGAGTCTAATGGGAATAAGATAAAATATTAAACATTTTTTTCAGTCTCCAAATATGGTATCCCTTTTCATTCATCAATGTTTCAATAAAAAAAGAACCATATGAATGACATTACAATATATTTCCATTTCACTCTGAATGATTAAATAGTTAAGATATACCATATAGGAACCATTCACTTTAATTATGACAAAATTATATTAGATCATGTGAATACATTGAAAGGGGATGCGATGAGTGTGGTAGGGTACTTCTGATGGCACTTCAGAATGATAGGTTTCTGATCCGTGATGGGCATCCACTTCTCTGCCCACAATATGGTGACTCATTCATTAGATGGGATTGGAAGGAGAAGAAAGTTCCAGATATATCAGATTCTCTGACTGATTTGGCAATTTCATATAGGTATGCTCCGTACATGAAGAATATATTTTATCAAATCAATGATGTTATTCCTTGATCTGATGAAGTGGTGGTTGAGAAGGCTATTTAAAATCATTATTTCAAGGAACCTGTTTATGGTTCTCAACTATACTATATAGTGGATTCACCCCATCCAATCATGGGGGAAATGATGAATGGAACTCATGGATCAGCTTCAAGGATGGAGAACTGGACCCAAACCATTCATAGTGCTTCTTACGAGAAAACATCTATTAATTGTTACCTTTATAGATTCAAAAAAGATGTTTAATATTCAATTCATGGAAAATGGTACATATTCACATCAATGATGACCCCAACACTATCTTTGATCGTTTTAGAATGTGTGAGTTCTCATCCATTTCTCATTTATTTTGACCTAATGTCTCTCACCCCTAGAAAATTGATGAAGTAAAGGAGAGGATCTCATCAATTTAGGGGTTTTCATCCAGGATGTGTGTCTATATAGGATGGAGAAAGTTTCATATGTTATTCCCCATAGAATAAATAAAATTCTAATCCTAGGTATTGGGTTACATTGCACTCAAACCGGGGATCATTCACCTATGTGAATGGAATAAAAATTCATACAATTTTAGGTTGTTAACACCACTACTCAAATTTGGGTAAGGATTTATGGGTTAAAATGGATACACTAGAACCCAAAAATTTTGAATGATATTTATTAGTCTGTCAGAATCCTGATTATGTTTGATAAGGAAACAGAAGTGTCTTGTTTTGGTCATTTCCCCATGTTTCAAGCTGAGGTTGAACATGGACCAGCTCTTGTTGATAAGTTAATGATTGAAACAGATGATTATATTATTAAGATTAATCTCATTTATAACAAATTGGCTAAATTCTATAAGTACATCAATGTTATTGGCCATCAATCATCTACATATAGGCTCTCCACAGTTTGTATCTTCATTGCATTGTGTAGACATGAATTGAGTATTTGTCTCATGAAGGGAAAAAAAGAATCTACCCAGAATTTTGATGTTCTTCCTCAATTGTAGTAGTCTTAGGATAGAAAATAACTTTTTAAGAGTGATTTTACACTAAACATTTCTGTTGAAAATTTCAAATTGAAGAAAGAGGTGCATGGAGTTGTTCCCGATGATGCATCCAAGCCAATGGTTGATGAGAAGGGTGATCGATCAATGGAGTCGCCTAATGTCTATTCTTATTACTCTATGAATAAGGTATTTTATTAGGCAACCATATTTTTTTGAAGATGTTAATTTTCAGAATATTGATTCTTATAACCAAACTGAATGTACTGTATTACAGAAAACTCAGGATTTATTTACTTTGAAAAATCTATTCCATGATGATTACTTAATAGTTGAATAGGTGATTGAAGAATATTTTCATATATAGGTGGATCATTTTATTTTACATTAATGTATTGATTTTTTATGTAATTTAAAGGGTAATAAAATCAAATAATATGACACTCCAGTCATTTTTAAAATATTCCATGCATATTCAAAACCCTTTGTGGATAATGAAGCATTTCATATTGGTTCTTAAAAAACAACAAATTATCTATTTTTCACTATATTAGTGGTTGATAAATTAATTTAAGTTAATACTAATCCATTCTCTGATCAAGATATTGATGTTTCCATTGTGAAAAATGATTCAATTATGAGATCTCTTGATTGGAATAAGAATCAGTATATTTTGGATTTTTCTAAAGTAATGTAGGTATAGGGGATGATGATGGAAGTGATAAGAGACACTTCTACTAAAAAATTCAAGGAACTATAAGAGGAAATCTCTAATTTTGAAATAATCAATTTTAAGATGCTCTTGAAAGGCTTCAATCTCTTCCTTTACGTATGGGGAGAATGAGAGGTCAGTGGAGTGGTCACAAAAGGGTTGATAGGAATGAAATTCTGAGAAGATGAAAGAAGGATAAGTGAATGATTGAAGAAAATTATTGGCAATTAGTTTTTTTCAAAGGGTTTTTTCTTGTCTTCCAATACTCTTTTGGGTTCCTCTCATTTTCATACCAATATTAAAGGATCCAAAACCTTTATATATCTAAAAAATAGATCATGTGTATGTAATTTTGATTCTTCTTCTGGTTGAGAAACAGAAAAGATAATATTCATTACATTTAATTTAATAGGTAATATAAGTTGAAAATAATTTTTTTATCTAGTTCAAAATATCAACAATTCCATTGAATCTTGGTGTTAATTTTTCTTAATTTATAATATGTTTTTATCTATGTATTATATAATCTTTAAATAATATATAATTAATAATCTACAAATCCAAAGGACATATTCAGTAATAAATGTCTAAAAAATTGGTATATTCTAGAATCATCAATATTTTTTTAATAAATTATATACACTAAATCATCCACAATGTTATATTGATCCTGATTATATATAATTGACTTATTATAGTTCGACATAGGGGAATTTGATATGGCCTCTAATAGTGTGACATGATAGGATTTATTTTAATGGAATACTGATTGTTGTTATTATAATATAACTCTATAAGTAGGAGGTGATATTCTTATGAGACACTAATGTCAAAAATACTTCCCTAAAACATTTATTCAATAATAAAAATGGACTTTTCATAACACTTATATATTTAATGATGTTAATTTACAATTATTTTTACATAAGTACAAAAATATTTCAACAACCTTTATCTAAATCAATATGTAAAATAAATGATTTGTGATTAGTCATGATAGTTAATAGATCTATAGTGATGAAATCCTTAATCAAAAATCATGTTAGGTTTCTAAACATATATTCAAAACCATATAGTCCATGGATCATGACATCTATTATATTTAGAACATTAGATACAAAAAATAATATTATTTAAAATAGTGAAATATTTATTTAAAACTATACGTAGTAATCCTAACATCCTAGAAAGTTAATAACCATGGAAATAAAGCATACCAAAATAGTCAATAGGAATAATATGATATCATTAATGAAATGATCATAATAATGTAAAAAAATAAATGAATTAAATAATTTGATAATGGAATCATGGAATATCTAGAAACAAATTAAGAGTTTACATCATAAGAAAAATTCATTGGTCATTACCAATACAATTATCACATACAGGGAAAAATACCGTTGTGGATTAGGTTCACTTCAAAATCCCTTATATAGAATATCTTGAGGAATAATTCTATACACGATATATTATAGGTCTATATAAATATATTGCCACCCAACACAAATCTTAGTGTGTATAGGCTGACCACCCATGCATTATACATAGTCAAATAAGACCTATAGTGGATTATGTTTTCGACCTAATCTGACAAATAAAATATATTTATATATAAACCATTACTCAATACATTAGAGGGATATATAATTCCATTCCCAGCCATCACATAATGAAAATCATAATTATTTTCTCTACATTACGAAAAGAAACCCTATATAAACCATAAGCTTGATCAAAAGTGTATGAAGTATGTGGGTTACATAATTGTAATTCATGGAATATCCAATGAATAAGTCATAATGATTTCAAAGAGAGTAAAGATATAAATTGTTTTTTAATTTCAAAATTAAATTAGGTATATGTGTAACTAACATGGATTTATAGTGTAGAATGTTCACGAGAAAAATTATGAGACGAAATAATAAAAATAAACTATTATGGTGATGCTTTATGAAATTTTTAATTGACCATTTTGAAGAAGGAAAATTATTATTTTTTTCCACAAAAATAATTTAACTATTTGGGATATATATATAATAAATAACATCTATTTATGGGGTGTGATAATTAACATGATATTGGAAATATGAATGTTCAATTTAAAAAGGTTTACGTTAAAATGAATGTTTAGAAAGGAACTAAAAATTTATATAACCCCAAAAATGAAAAAATAATTTACCAATTCATGTATTTATCGACATATATATGTATATTAATTACATGTGAGGCATATTTTCTAAAAGTGGGGAAAGGAAAAAATAAAATTTAATTGATATATAACTAAAGTGGAATGCATGATCCCTTACTTTTTTGTATTAATACACTATGTACTAGTTATTAGCATTATGAATTATTAATTACTCTTCCTTAAATATAATCCTAATAAAATTATTCATATATATTTACAATCATTTGTTATATTCATTATCATATTTATTTATATATTTTCAATATAATTTCAAATCAGTCTAGTTACTCAATGTTATTCATCTATTACCTCTATAACTCTATTTTTTTGTTGAATTTGACTAATTTTATAGTAATATAACATAATAGTCTAGTAATTTTGTGTCATTATGTTATATATCATCCCATAAAGAAATAATTATAAAATTTAAAAAGTTCTCCCATTATTGATTCATATTTATAAAGGTGTCTTGATTACTCAATTTATGGTGGTTAAAGTTACAATGCTCATGTCATGATGGTCACAAATATAGAATAAAATATATTATACATAAAAAAGAGTAATGGTGTAAATGAAATAATATTTCTTATTTTTTTTACATATTCCATGTTATATGGTTCAAGAAAACAAAACATATCATTTATGGACATGGGAGTTCTCACAAAATCGTGATGAAAATTTTAAATTTTGAAATGGTTTTTGTGGAAGGTATGATAAAAACTAAAAAAAATGGGTTGAGAGTATTACCTTTCCCCAGGTAGTTGTCCATTGTGTAACTACTTGAGGATCATTTTATTGGTCTTTTAGTATGATAGTAGATTCTAGGGAGTAGGGAGGGTGTTTATAATACACTATAATAGATTATTGGTTGATCCAAATCCTTGGAATGGGTGTATAAATTGGGGTATGGTTATTTACATTTATAAATAATGATTGTTGAACATTTATAAAATCTCATTAGTTTTAAATATTTTCCATCCTTAATTTTTGGAGGAAGGCTCCCAAAATGGCCATTAATTATGTGTGAAACATATAAGGTCCATTATATATCAACCATTCAAAATAATAATTGTTTTCACATGTTCCATAATTATTCAAAATGTTAAACCACTTTTATAAAAATTTTACCTTACCGCTATTACGCCACATACAACATAGGTAACTAATTTAGTTGGGAAAATTTTGAATTGAGATTATTGACTAATTATATATTTATGATTTACTTTATTGAAATAATTTTATAAATTAATAATTTAATTATGTATTTCAAATAATATTATTATTATAGAATATATTAAATAAAAATGGTATATTAAAAAAAGTTCCATAAAAGCATAAAATTTATTTATAATGTCCTAACTCATATGACACTAAAATGGTTCTATGAGTTAGTTTGTTACAATAAATCAAGCACTCCTACACATACACCATAGGCTTCTGACTAGCAGTGAGGTCATATGGTGTGACAGTGGGGAGACTATGACCTCATACTAGAGTGAGACAATAAAATAAATAACTATGCATCTCACACACCAATAATTAAACAGATCCTTAATGTAGTAAATAAAATGAAAAATAACATGATGAAATAATAAATGAAAATTATATAATGTCCCAAATTGGTATATCATAAAAAAACTAGTCACCCTATGGGCCAACCATAAAAATACATGACTATAATTGAAACTGACAAAAAAAGTATAGGGCTCTTCTACTAACTACGATCCAAACCACATACCCAGTGCTAGGAAAATATTGAAATGAACTATCCTAACTACAAGAACACAATAGAGTGGGTAAAAATGATCATGTAAAACTAGGAATCATCCATATCCACCATGAAAACCATACTCAAACTAAAACATTATACATAAGGTTTGCATATACATCATGATGAATGTGTATGGGTGAGAAGTAATCTTAGTAGGCCACCACAATGATGAACCTTTAAAATATTACACCAATAGTGCATGAAATTTGATACTAATAGACTATTTTAGAATCAACTAAAAAGATATGCAATGAAAATAATAGTGAAACCACAGTGAAACAATGGATTTGTGATCCCGATTAACTAGGTATGTTCCACCATGGATATAAATATCTATATACATATACTGTTAGAGTAAGTGTCCAAGAAAAAAATGTTTTTAAAATTGTAATATTAATATTAGACTTAATAATTATTAAATTAAGCATCTTTATACATATTTTGGAGTTTTTTGAATGAATTTAATGTATTAATGTTCTTGAGAATTTTTTTCGTTGATATGGTCAATGTAGTTTTCCAATATAATGATAGTATTAAAATTCCAGGATCATATTTTTAATATAGTTATATGTTTAGATAACATAATATGATGTGAAAAATAATATATGGACCATCAGATGTTAGTACACATAAACATATGATACTTATTCTCATGAAGTTCTCATGTGGTAATATTCTAGATGGGAGATTATGGGAACAGACCCTCTAGTAGAAATTCTCCATTTTTTAGTGTCATCAGATATTTCTATTTGTGTATTTGGGTAATGGCCCTTATATTTTAGGATTATAATTATTTCTAGTCACAACTCACACTTATATATTTTTTAATGAAAATTGATCCACCATATGTAGGGGGTAGTAGGGTATGATGGGTACCTCTTGAATGACTTGTTATAAATGCATATGTTTATGAATGATTTTTCCATCAGATCTTTACAGAAGTTGATATCTTAACCCTTTGATTGAAATAGAACCATCTCACTAAATACCATGTCCTCGGTGTAACGATGAGTTTATTTCAGATATCCAATGAATGATATATCAACCATATAGGTTGATGAAACAGTCATGAAACCTTATTAATGATATATTGTGACAAATAAATTATATTACATAGTGAGCGTTCATATGTGGTAGTCATCATTGCGTCTTTAAGTTCCTTATCTTAGTTTCCATGAAAGATTTCTAGATAGTAACCTTGAAAATAAGTCCAGCCTTCCAAATGAAAATGAGAAATAATCCTAGAGGGTCACAGACTGAGTTTTTCTATTGGTCTCAATTAAATAAATTTTGAATTTAATTAATTGAATAAAAATTATTCTCCAGACCTGGGAATAATTTTATTCATGTTATAGTGATTGCATAAATTAAATAAATATTTATTCACCATATTGTGAATATAATATATTTATATATTTTATTAAATAATTAATAAATATTCATTTATTAGTTTGTGAATTAAATATTTATTTATGAAAATAACATATTTATTTGGTTGTTCAATAATTTCAAGAGTTTGAATGGTCCAAGACCGTGTCCGGTGATAAAATAATTATTTAGAATCTGATATATATTTTTTATCCATTTTGTGCAAGTTGGAATGAAAAAAAATAATAATAATATTTGTATTATTATTTTACATGGGATTTCAATAATGCTTATAATTATATTTAATGGATGTTATGAAATTAAATTTTGTAACCGAAATCCCAAATCTATAAATAGACGACTATGTCTATTGTGTGAATCCTTAGAAACCAATTCCATATTTGGGAATAGATATTTTTACACACAACACATTCTCTCTTGACTCCTCCTCCTCTCTCCCTATCAAGAATGTGAAACCTAATAGAGAATTTCATCAAGACCTAACTATGAGGCGTCATGAATGAACAATAAAATACATTCGATTCACCGTGATAGCACCCAAAGAATGAGTAAAATTTATCAAAGACCATAGGAGCATGTGTATATCACAACTATATGAAGTCTACCTTTGGATCCTTTCCATCTCAATGATGGAAATCTAGAAGGGCCATTTCAGACAACCATCAATAATCAATGAATAATGTTCTTAAGCCCATGTTTTTATTTCATTAGATATTAAATAAATTAATTTAAAATTTGATTTTATTTATCATCTATTTTGTTTTTGAGAATTAATTATTAAAGTATGTTTTAATATATCACCACAAACCAAAACTATATCGCTACATCAAAAACTAACATGTGGCATCAGAGAAATTACGTTTAAATTTATAATTACTTATTTGATTGATGATCTATGTACAATCATTGTCAGATTTTAATTTCATGATATTTTTTCTTTAATCCTATTTTAATTAATATGTTGTTGAAATATTAATCATTTTCGTTAATGCTTGATTTTCTAATAGATTAAATAAAAAATGAAGAATGATTGTAGATTCCATCAGGATGTGACAAATCATTGGATAGTAATGGTGGGTTACATGGCATGTGGCTAGATAACATGTCATATAACCATGTTCATTGTATCTTGATGCCCCAATCAATTACAAACACGTGGTGATTTAGTTGCACACCATGTGTTAACCGGGCCATCCAGGAAGACATATAGCTGATACGGTGTGTGTTGATGCCATGTACAAACAATGTAGTTGGGATGATTTAACCTGCCCAATCCCCATGTGTGTGACATGGATATACAATTATCAAGGTACATGATGTGTAGCTGGATGTACACAACATGTAGTCTCCCATTAATGGTAAAAATTAAAAATACATTAAATTTGAAAAACTGAAGAAATAAAAACATATTTTATTGATTGGAACAACGTTGTGTATTTGAAAATTTAATAATGGGTTTAAAGAATTTTAAATTCCCAATTAAATTACTATAATAAATATTAAATTAATGGTTCTAAAATTTATATTCCATTAATTCTAAATTAATGTGTATCTCTAATAAATTTCAGATGATTTTTAATATGTAATAGAATTAATTAATACAAGTTCGTTCATCATAATTATAAAGAATGAATAATAAAATTAATGATATCAAATTTCATTTTGCATATTCGTTGCATGGATGAAAAATCATGGGATTGAGGAAGGCCTATGTATATATTCGTATTTATTTAATTAAATTCATTACCTCGATTTCAAATTATATAATGTTAAATTAAATTATGGCATGTGAGTCATCCCTCCCTCCATTATTATGTAGGACTTGTATATACAAGGATATTTATGTAATTCCATTTAACCAATCCTTTGGTTCACCTATCCTAAGTATGCGTAATCAATTTTTTTAATTAATTGATCATCCTATGTAGTATAGGGATGATTTCTGATAGAACTATAATGGATCCAACTCGACGAAACATAGGTGGACATGTGGAATTTTGTAGCTCATTATATGTTCAAAATAAGGACTTATTTTACCTTTTCAAATGTTGATTTAGGGTCCTCCCATTAAATCAACCATTATATAATAACATGATTGGATCATTTAATTATTTATTTATTTTCACTCTAAGGAATTAAAATTATATTTATTGATGCAAGTATGTGATCACTTAAATGAATTAATATTCAATGATGGCATTTGAATAAAATTTATTATGCATAATTTTTTATCAAAACATGGTTCATTAATTATGAAAACATACACTTAAATATTAAAAAGTCATGTAAAAGATAATCTATAACAAAAATTTGTGCACAATAAAATAAAATCTATAAATCAAATATTTAATCTGACTAAGCCATCTATAACTTGATTAGGAACAAAAATCAAACGAACCATGTATTTGACCAACCATTGTTGGGACAGTTACTTTTATAAGGGGAATTATTATTAAGGTTTCAATTTTAAGTGTAACACCCTGATATTTCATAGTAAGTTATTTTCTTTAAAGTAATTCAACAGCTTGTGCAAATGCAACACCGAGTTCGAGTGCACCACGACATACCAAACTAGCCATTTAAAAAGTGGTTATGAATAGTATTTACTAAATTTTGAGTATTATATATTCCTTATAATTTTATAATCCATATTATGTGTTTCTTAGACATAATATAAGAACAAATTAATTTTTTTCAAATAAAAGAAATATTTTTCAAAAAATACGATTTTACCACCTTTTAATGGAAAACCTTTTTTAAAACAAATATTTGATACTATTATATATTTAATTTAATGAAATTAAATTATTCTTTAGAATCGGGACATAAAAATTAATTTTGGATAAATTTTTGGTACTTTTCTGATAACTTCCATATTTTGATAAATACTAAAAATTACTAAATTTTAATGGAAAACAACATTTTTAATCGACATAATTTATAGTTTTAAATTAAGTATTTGAATGGTTAGGAAGTATAATTAGATTATATTTTTATCCTTTAATACAATTTACATCATTATAAGTAATTTCACATTAAAATTTGACATAAACACATGTCAATCTTTTGATAGTTTTTACTTTTTAAAAACCCGCTTTTCAGTTTTGACAACGGGAATTAATTTTAAATTAATTTATGTAACATCTATTTTTTTAATTTGGTAAAATATAATTCATTTTTGAATTCGAAATATTGAAATTATCTTATGGTATTTTTGGGGTATGATTTTGAAAACATTCAATTTTCGATGAATAGTGAAAAACACTATGTTATAGTTTAAAACTGAATTTTATTTAAATAATTATTTATTTTATTTAAATTTTTTAAGTCCAAATAGATATATACTACCTATATAAGTTCAATTTAATTGATTGGATTCATTTTATAATAAAATTATATGTATAAAATTTTATTGAACTTTTTACCATATTTTACCCACCTCCTAGGAGCATTTGCAAATTTACATAAAAATTAATTTTACCGCTTCTGTGAGTTGAATTTCAAAAATCTGAGAGACACAGTTAATATCAGTAAGTAAAATATGTTTCAATAAGATGAAAATAATTTTTGGTGAATAGTAACTTTTGACTTTTATTTACCACGGTTAAAAATAAATAGGGTAATTATGGGTAAAAATGATATCATAATTATCCTAACACACGACCTAATTCTATTGGATAAGTATAATTCGACCAAAAACAAACTTAAGAATAAAATATGAACCACTTTGGTCCGCTTGGATTAGATTAGGACATTTATTATTATTTTATTTAAAGAATGGCTAAAAGAGTTAAATTCAAAGTTTAATAACTAAACCATTTTTAATATAGGGTTAAAAACAATATAAATTAGACTATGAAAAATAATTAGAAAGATAAAATTATTTCCTACATAATGGTATTTTATTTATAATTTATATACATTAAATATTTTAATTTATTTATTACACAATGATGATGCAGTAATTACCTAATTAATTAAATATTAATATTATTAATATTATAAATATCCAAATAAATTAAAATTGAGACTTATGATGAATTAAACTAATTTTCTAGGTTAATATGACATGTAAAGGTTAGTTTAATAAATTATATTCGAAGTAATAAAGATTTTATGAATTTCAAAAAAAATACAAAATAGTGTCAAAAATGACATAATTGAGTTTTTAAAACAAATATTATATTATTAATTGATCTAATATTCATAAAAATCTAAGGTTTGGCCAAATTAGATATATAAGGTTATATATATTAATAAATAACCACATGGGGTTCTCATGTCTTTTAATAGTATGTTTGTTAACCATATAATATAAAAATACAAAGCGACATGGTACATGTCAAACTATTTAACTAAGAGAAAAATATAAAAGATAAGGTTAATATGAAGACCTAAACCTGTATAAAACCTATTTTTTGAGAGGTTTTCTACCCATACCCACCATAGATTTTAAATAATTCATTTTGGAGCCATTAGAAACCGAAAATGATTTTATTAAAAAATAATATTTCAAGTTTTTTCTAAAGTGACCCTCACCTCTCTTATAAAAGGGAACTTCCCCTTCTCTTAATTATACACCTCAAAAGCCTTTTATATCAACAAATACCTACCATAATATCCTCCAAAATTTTCTCCCTTCATCCTAGAGGCCTTCCTTTGGTCAGAAATCCAACCTAGGGATCCCTTTTGATCAAATCAAAAGGAAGAACCCGAAGAAGAGGTAAATATTTCATCACCTCCTTCAAGTACATTTCTTGTTCCACTTCCTCTTTATTTGTTGTTTCCATTATAAAATAATAACTAAATTATCTTATATATACTTTTATGTTTTTATATAAATAGTTCAACCATATTCATTATTCTCTCCATCCTATAAATGTCAATGTCACCATACGTGTGTGCGTATGGATTACTGTCTCCACGTCGTGGTGTAGTTTGTTATTCAAACACTTCATTTTTTAGAAGTGTATAATAATGAGTGTAACTGATGTAAATAATAAATATAACATGTTAATGATTCTTTATATTTTATATAACATCCAATTACATATGATTTTTTTTATCAATATAATGATATTGTCGCTCGTGCGTACGTACGGATTACCGTCTCCACGAACACGATGAGATTCATTCCCCATCGTAATCATTAAAGAAAAAAATTTCATTTTATGATTAAAAATAATGATTATGAACATAATATAATTATTTATATGAATAAAATACATCCTATCCATAAAAAACATGGCTTACGTAACCAATTATATAAAAGAAAACAGATCAGTTAACAACCAAAACAATGATACTGCTAAAATATTGTTAACAAAGAAATATTATAGGATCATATATGATATCATATTTATGTATATAGTTATTGTATAATTTAATAAAAGTTATTTAATTATTATAAAAGAGTTTAACATACCCTCAACAAAGTAAAAGTACATGGTAAGGGTATTCTTATATCACTTTTAATTCCGTGATATTTCCATTGTTCGCCACTTATTTATTGCATGTGGTGTATTATGTACTGCCATTTGATATATATTATCATGATTCTATTTATATTCATGGAATTTTTTGATTCATTTGGTTTTTATTAACTTTTTTTCATACGACTCGAATGATTACAACATTGTAAGGGGTTTTTATCTCACTTCTTATTCCCGTGAGATTCATGCTATATTGTCACTATTTCCTTCTGTTTTGTGTATGTACTTCACATGATTGTATTATTTGTGTAATATAATTTAATTTATGGGTATTTACATATTAATTAGATGATACTTCTTTCATGGGGTGCATGTTTCGTAAGTTACCAAATTGGTAAGGACATTTCAAATTTCAATTTCCACTCATTGGGCATTACGCATACTTCATTGATTAAATTACTCCATGATTATGTGTTAAATCACTATTTATTTAATTATGTAGTAATTTAAACTCCCCTTTGTTTGGATATACATTTTATACACATAATAAATCCATTGATAAATTCTCAAGTCATTGATATAAACTTGATAAGAGTAATTTTAACTCATTTTCTATTCATTGAGTTAAACATACAAGTCATTGGTGTTGTTTTTACGTGAATATGTGTGAATGTCCTCTGGTTGATTTATAATGAATATCCAATCATATTTAGTGTATTTATATTTTTCACACAAAATTATTTCATTGATTTATCCTTATCCTAAGGATACAGTCTTTATAAAAGAATTCATCTCAGCTTACATTCCATTGAGACTTCTTTGTTGTTATGCGCCAATTGTGTTTTATTTGATGTATATAATGTACTTTGACATAGTATATCATGAATACCTTTATTATAATTATATTATAATTTTTTTATTACCTCAATTATTTGTATTCAAGCGTCTCTCATTTGGTTAGGATCTCAACTCTAAAATATCATTTTAAATGTTTTAAAAGTTTATTCTTCTAAATCTTTCTCATTAATGTCCATGTTTTAAAAATGGTTTTTAGGTTTTATTTATATGGAAATTAATGTTTTAAAATTGAAATTACTTTTAAAAGTTTTAGTGTGGTATGGGACACTTTGATTCAAAAATCTATTTTAAACAGCTTCTTGATAAATAGTGAGACATTTAAATGTTTTCATGAAAAAAGGATATTTCTCTCAATGATTTATACTGATCATTTTCTACTACGTCAACATCCTTTATGTGATATTATTCATGATCAAGGTTGATTTATTATGATATAAATCTTTCATACTCTATTGAAGGTTTTGTGATATTTTGACTGTGGATGTGTTATTTTTATACCCTTCATGGTTTATAGATAAAGTATTGACAGTTCGTATCCTAGTTTTAATACGAATATTTATGTTATGTTTAAACATTTTCATATGAGGAATGCATTGGACATAATATGTGATGGGTGGATCCTTCTATAGCTCCTGGAAGCATCGGTAGGTCTCATGAGACAAACCACTATCTTGTCACAAGGCCTTGACAAAATCTTATTTGTAGTCGTGGCACAAGGCCTTGACTATGTTGTTATGAAGTTTGGAATTATGCATTCCATCATTATGAAAATGGATATTCATATTGAATGTGATTATTTGACTAGTATAATATCCATGTGAATAAGTAAATGGAATTATTTTATTTTATCTTTTTCATATTATGCTAAAGTTCAAGTTTAAAAGGTTTTTGTTATAGTCTTATACATTGCCTTAAATGTTTATGCTTATTTATAAATGTTTCTACTATATTGTTATCCTTACTGAGCATCAGAGCTCACCCCTTTCAATGTTTTATTTTTCCCAAGATTTGAAGAAGTATTTTATGGTTGACCTGCAGTGATAGGATATGGATATAAGTTTGTTTAAAAAGGGGACAACATTTTGTTGATGTTTTTATTTCATGATGTAATGTAAAATTTATGAGTGTATCTAGTACATCCAAGGCTACTAAACTGATCAGCCTTTTGGGACCAGATTCCTAGTATCATTCCAATGTTATGTAATAATGCACCAACTCTAGGTAACTGGGGATGAAGCATTACTTTTGGTATCAGAGGAAGTATAGTATTAACCTTGGAAGATAGATTTAGAAAAACTCAGATTATTGAACATTACCCTAAGATAGAATTTGAGGATTAGTATAGAAGAACTTCCTAGAATTTTGGTACTATAGAGATTTTTTGAGTTTTCCAAGCAATACATCCATGTCTGGATAAAAGCAGGTAGAGGAGGCTCTGGAACAGATATACCTAGGGGTAATACTTGAAAACACTACTTTAAGCTATACTCGAATGGAACGGGTGCACGACAATGGGCCTTGCTGCACTCTTGGTTACGACACTCCTAGGGGATATGCTTAGGATAATTCACATTCTCTTTAAAAACATATTTGAAGGATTTTAATATAAGATGAGAATAAATAACCTTGGTTAATCCTAAGGTATTTTATATTTAAAATATGGTGTTATGATTTTCTCTAAATTATTTTATGACTCACAATATACTTTCTTATGTTAGTCATTGGCTAGATTCCAAAGAAGTCATAGTAACATTGAACATGATTTACAAGGTTGGAACAATGGTGGAAATGAAAAATGGAATGGAATGTTGATAGGAGTAAAAGATATCGTGTTCATGCTGAATAATTTTTCCAAAAATATGATCAAAAAAATATATATTAACCAACTCTCGGACTCAACAAAGAAGAGAAATTTAGTGAATGATAAGAGCTACAGTAGTGGAGACCATGGATAAAAGAAAGTTCAATTTCATCATGCAGGAAATATGGAAGGAAACACATAAAAAAGTTTCTCAATTGAACAAATAAATGCTTATTGTGTGGAAAAGAAGGACATAATGTAAAGAATTGCTGATGAAAAATGAAAAAATATTGTGGAATAAAATAAAATAGATCCTACAAATCCAATTACAGTCATTTTTCGTAAATGTAAGGGACCATGGCATTACTTGAGTCAATGCCCTATTATATAGGATAACCTCTATGTCAAGGAACAACCTATGTGAAAATAAATGGATGTTGAAATGCTTAATGTATGGGATTACATTGGAAGAATATTCTCTTGTATGTGTAACGATGATGTTTGTTAAGTGGAAATGATTTTTGAGGAATAATTATCTTTTCTTTTGTGGATATAGTTATAAAGAACCATTTGGGTTTATATGATCCTTGAATTTGAGGAAATTACAGGTTACTAATTTTTGGGATGGAAATGCGAGGTATGAGATAAAATTTGTAGTTAAATTATGTTATAGTTATTTTGAAGAATTTATCTCATTTTGGGAATGTTATAAAATATAGTTTTTGAAAAAGGACAACACGCAGACAGTGTGACAACCTATCGTGTTGGACAAAGCTACGGGAATTGAACCCACAACTATAGTGTGATTGAGAGTGTAACTAATTCTTTTTAGTTAAATGATTTTACTAATTAATAATAAGTTGATTTGGGATATTATGTCTTATCAAATGGATATCCTTAGTATATGAAAATGATTTGGTGATTCAGTGATAAATGTTATTTTGGAAGATGCTCACACTATTGGGAACACTATATGCCTAAGGAAAATATAATACTATGGGATTTCATTTGAGGAGTAATGGTGGATTTTTATCTATGTTTTTATTGTGTATTTATTGTGATTTGGGTTATTTATGGAAATTATTAACCTATCATAGAGAATATGTGACTAGGTTAATTAATTTTATGTATGTAACATTAAGAGTAGTTTATATTATTTTGAGATACAATTTAACGTGGAAGACTACGTAATCAAATTCTTCTACGTTTTGGGTTTCAAAATTAGTTTGGATTATATTAAAGTATTTTAAGGACAATTGTTTATTGAATGGTTTTTATTGAACTTTTGGAATTGTTGTTTTAATTCTAGAAATTAAGATTAATATTTGTTTCTATAAAGGATTATCCTTTTTTAGGATCATCTGTTCTTGTACTAACCATTTTTGTTTTGGATAATCTCTATAGACAAGGGAAATATATAGTTTATCTTTTAGATCATGTGATTCTATAGATATTGATTCTAGCACTTCAAGTGTGACCAAGTAATCTTGAATACTCATTATTTAAAAAAAAGATATGAGTTTGTGGAAGAAATTTATTAAAGGATGAAAATCTAATTAAAAAGTAAGTATATCCCTTTATGTTCTTAGTCAATATCAAAAAAAAATCTTAACTGTATGAAATGAAACTTAAACCCAAAAACATTGTCCATTTACTTTTCATACTCGAAAACTAATGACTGTTTATCCCATCACGTGTTTGTGGTTTTCTTGTTGTTAAATTTCTTCTGATCATGATTTTTATCACCCTCCATCAGAACTTGACAATTATTTTATCTTCCATAACAATGTTTTCCTACATTGAATCCAATAATGGGTTATCTCGGGTGACCTTTGTACTCCTCTTTCATACTTTTAAAGTGATAGTTTTATTGACTCTTTTTTTGATGTGGGGGTTTCAATGAAGTTCCCAAGACCAATTTTAAAATTTAGAGGATTAAATATCCAAAAGGTGGTAAGAATGTAACACCCTGAGATTTCGTAGTAGGTTGTTTTCTTTAAAATAATTCAATAGCTTGCACTACACGCAACACCGAGTTTGATCCCGCCACGACCTACCAAACTTGTCATTCAAAAAGCAGTTATGATTAGTATTAACTGAATTTTAAATTTTATATACTCCATATAATATTAGAATCCATATTATGTGTTTCTTAGACATAATATAAGAACAAATTCATTTATTGATATAAAATAATTATTTTTCAAAAAATGAAATTTTACCACCTTTTAATGGAAAACCCTTTTTAAAACCAATATTTGACACTTTTATATATATAATTTAATGAAATTAAATTCTTCTTTAGAATCAAGACATAAAAAATTTATTTTGGATAAATTTTTGGTACTTTTCTAATAACATCCATATTTTGATGAATACTAAAAATTAATAAATTTTAATTGAAAACAACATCTTTAATCAAAAAACTTTATATGGTTAAATTATGTATTTGAATGGTTTTTAAGTATAATAAGATTATATTTTTATCATTTAATAAAATTTAGATCATTATAAATAATTTTTCATTAAAATTTGACATAAACACATGCCAATCTTTTGATAGTTTTTACTTTTTAAAAATCGGCTTTTCAGTTTTGACAATGGGAATTAATTTTAAATTAATTAATTAAACTTTTATGATTTTAATTTTGTAAAATAGAACTCATTTTTGAATTCAGAATATCAAAATTATCTTAGGGTAAGTTTTTGGTATTTTTCTGAAAACTTTCAATTTTTGATGAATAGTTAAAAACATTGCATTATAGTTTAAAACCGACTTTTTTTAAATAATTATTTATTTTATTTAAATTTTTTTAAGTAAAAATAGATATATAATACATATTTAAGTTTATTTTAATTCATTGGATTAATTTTATTATAAAATTATATGTATAAAATTTTATTGAACGTTTTACCATATTTTACCCACATACTATGATCATTTGCAAATTTACATAAAACTTAATTTTACCACTTCTATGAGTTAAATTTCAAAAATCCAAGAGAAACGGTTAATATCAGAATATAAATTGTGGTTCAATTAATATTAAAAATAATTTTTAGTGAATAGTAACTTTTGACTTTTATTTACCACAGTTAAAAATAAATAGGGTAATTAATGGTAAAAATGATATCATAATTACCCTAAAACATGTTCTAATTCTATTAGATAAGTCTAATTCGACCGAAAACAACCTTATGAATAACATATGAACCTATTTGGTCCACATATATTAGATTAGGACATTTATTATTATTTTATCTAAAGAAAAGTTAAAAGGGTTAAATTCAATGTTTAATTACTAAACCTTTTTTAATATAGGATTACACATAAGATAAATTAGACTATAAATATTCATTATAAAGATAAAATTATTTCATACATAATTTTATTTTATTTATAATTTTTATAAATTAAATAATTTAACTTATTTATGACACAATGATGATGCAGTAATTACCTTATTAATGAAATATTAAAACAATTGATATTATAAAAATCCAAATAAATGTAAATTCTGACTTATGATGAATTCCACTGATTTTCAAGGTTAATATGAAATGTAAAAGTTATTTTAATAAATTTTATTCTAAGTAATAAAGATTTTAAGAATTTCAAAAAAAATCAAATACTAAATAGTGTCAAAATTGACGTAATTGAGTTTTTAATACAAATATTATATTATTAATTGATATAATATTCCTAAAAATATTAAGTTCATTAAAAGGACATAGATAAGGTTATAAATTTTAATAGTGAACCACATTGGTTTCGCTTGGTTTGTTACAGTATTTTTATTAACCATATAATATAAAAATACCAAGAGACATGGTAAATGTCAAACTATTTAACTAAGAGTTAAATCTAAAAGATAATGTTGATATGATGACCTAAACCTGTATAAAATCAATTTGTTGAGAGGTTTTAGACCCATCACCACCTTATCCTTTAAATAATTCATTTTTGAGACATTATAAACCAAAAATGATTTTATTATAAAATAATATTTCAAGCTTTTCCAAAATTGACCCTCAACTCTCTTATAAAAGGGCACTTCTCTTTCCCTTAATTTCACACCTTAAAAGCCTTTTGGCTCAACAAAACCCTTCACAAATATCCTCCAAACATTCCTCCCTTCATCCTAGAGGCCTTCCTTTGGCCATAAATCCAACCTATGGAGCCCTTTGGATCAAATCAAAAGAAAGAACCTGAAGAATAGGTAAATATTTCATCACCTCTTTCAAGTTATTTTCTTATTCCAATTCCTATTTCTTTATTGTTTCTATTATGAAATAATAAATCTAGTATCTTCTATATACTATGATGTTATTATTAAAATTTTACAACCATATTAATCATTCTATCCTTCCTATAAATGACAAAGTCACCATACATGCGTACTTACATATTACCGTCTCCACGTCGTGGTGTAGTTTGTTATTCAGACACGTCATTATTTGGATGGGTATAATAATTATTATATCTGATGTAAATAATAAATATAAAATGTTAATTATTCTTTATATATTATATAACATCCAATTATATATGATTTTTCCATCAATATAATGATATTGTCGCTCGTGCGTACATACGGATTACCATCCCCACGAACGCGATGAGATTCATTCCCCATCGTAATCATTCATGAATAATTTTCATTTTATGATTAAAAATAATTTTATGAACATAATATCATTCTTTATATGAATCAAATACATCCTATCCATAAAAACAAGTCTTACGTAACTGAGTATAATAAGGAAAACGGATCGGTTAACACCCGAAATGATGATACTACTAAAATATTATAAACAAAGCAATATTAGAGGATCATATATGATATCATATTTATTTATATAGTTCTTTTATAATTTAATAACTACAATTTAACTATTATACAGGTGGTTAATGTACCCTCGACAGTGTAAAAGTACTAGGTAAGGGGTTTCTTGTCTTACTTTTAATTCTGTGGCATTTCCATTATTCGCCACTTATTTATTACATGTGGTGTATTGTGTATTTACATTTGATATATATTATCATTATTCTATTTATATTCATGGTATTTTTTTATTCATTTGGTGGTTATTAACTTTTTTTCATACGACTCGGTTGATTACAACATGGTAAGGGGTTTTCATCTCACTTCTTATTCCTATAAGATTCATACAATATTGAAACTATTTCCTTTTGTGTGGTATATGTACTTCCCATGAATTTTTTCTTTGTGTAATATACATTAATTTTTGGGTATTTAAATTTTCATTTTATGATACTTCTTTCATGGGGTGTATGTTTTGAAAGTTACCAAATCGGTAAGGAAATTTCAAATCTCAATTTCCACTCATTATGCTTTATGCATACTTCATTGATTACATTACTCCAAGATTATGTGTGAAATCACTATTTATTTACTTATATAGTAATTTCTACTCCCCTTTGTGTGGATATAATTTTTATACACATAATCACTCCAATGATAAATTCTCAATTCATCGATATAAACATGATAAGAGTAATTTTAACTCAATTTCTATTCATTGAGTTAAACATCCAAGTCATTCGTGTTGTTTTTACAAAAATATATGTGAACGACCTATAATTTATTTACACTGAATATCCAATAATATTGAGTGTATTTATATTTTTCACACATAATTATGTCATTGATTTATCCTTAACCTAAGGATTCGGTCTTTATAAAGGAATTCATCTCAGCTTACATTCCATTGAGACTTCTTTGTTGTTATGCGCCAATTCACTTTTATTTTGTACATATATAGTACATTGACATAGTATATCATGAATCAATTTATTCTCATGATATTATAAAGTTTTTATTACCTCAATTATTTGTATTCATGCATCTCCCATTTGGTTAGGAACTCTAACTAAAATATTATTTTAAATGTTTTAAAAAATTATTCTTCTATATCATTCTAATTAATGTCCATGTTTTAAAAATGATTTTATGGTTTTATTTATATTGACATTAATGTTTTAAAATTTAAATTCCTTTTACAATTTTCAAAGTGGTATGGGTCACTTTGATTCAAAAATCTATTTTAAACAACTTCTTCATAAATAGTGAGACTTAAGTGTTTTCATGAAAAAGGGATATTTCTCTCAAAGATTTTTACTGATAATTTTCAACTATGTAAACATCCTTTACGTGATATTATTCTTGATCTAGGTTAATTAATTATTATACAAATCTTTCATACATTATTGAAGGTTTTGTGATACGTTTGATTGTTGGTGTGTAATTATTATACCATTCAAGGTTTATGGATAAAGGGTTGACATATCGTATGCTAGTTTTAATATGAATGTTTATGTTGTGTTTAAACCTTTTCATATGAGGAACTCATTGGACTTAGTAAGTGACGGGTGTATCCCACTATATCTCCTCGATGCATCAGTAGGTCTCATAAGACAAACTAGTGTCTTGGAATAAGGCCTTGACAAAATCTTATTTATAGTCCTGACAGAAGGCCATGACTATGTGGTTATAAAGTCGGGCATTATGCATTCCATCATTATGAAATTGTCTATTTATATTACATGTGATTATTTGACTATTATAATGTCCATGTGAATAATTAATGGACATTATTTCATTTTATCTTTTCCATATTATGCTGAAGTTCAAGTTTAAAAGGATTTTGTTTTACTCTTGTACATTGCCTTAAATTTTTATGCTTATTTATGAAAGTTTCCCATATATTGTTATCCTTACTGATCATCTACTCTCACCCCTTTCTATGTTTTATTTTTCCTAGGATGTGAAGAAGTCTTTTATGGTTGACCTTCGGGGATAGGCTAAGTATATAAGTGTGTTTAAAAAGGGGATAAAATGTAGTTGATGTTTTTATTCCATGATGTAATGTAAAACTTATGAGTGTATCTAATACTTCCAAAGCTACTAAACTGATCGGTCTTTCGGGACATGATTCCTTGTATCATGCCAATGTTATGTAATAATGAACCGACTCTGGGTAACTGGGGTCGGTGTGTTACATGAAGTATCCATTTTATATTGAGAGGAGTAGTCGTTACTATACATGGTGTAAATTGGAGGAAAGTGTTGAGAAAATTCATGTCATGATTTTTGGATTGGGGAGTCCACTGAACTGATCATGGAGTTGCAATCATACAGTTGGAAAAGGCTTTCCTACCTAAATACCTACAAGATAGCACCACCAACCATTATTGGAGGTGTTTCTTTCGGAATTAGGGGATGACCTCCTTGATTGAAGGTTCAAACATTATAATCGGTTTCTAACGGGTTTGTTTGTAGAACCGGAAACATACAATGATTCCACATCCATTTGGACCTACTTTCCAAAGGTAGGTGCTCATTAGTTTGTGGACTGATGAGGCTTAGGAATTTTCATTGGTCGAGAGGATGGGAGGTCAGACTCATCACACCTTTTTTAGGGGAATTATTGTCTACTCTGGGACTCTCTTTATAGATTAAAGTTATATTTGTGAATCCTTATTACATTACCAAGTATAAAATGAGATTTCCTTTAGATCTGAAAATCAATGATCGATATGTATGAAATTTAAAGAATCTTTTATATGTATTCGAGGTTCTTCATTGATAGAGAATCATCTGTATTTGTTGGAGATTCTTAGTCAATGGTATCCTTTGATACGTAAAAGTCTCTTGGTTATTATGATGACCATACTGGTTTTACAGCCACTTATTGGGGCACTTGAAGTTTATTGTCATTCAGAAAGACATGAATTATTTCAGAGTTGGGATCGAACCCACAGATGGTCTACCTACATATCCTTTGTTTAGAAAAGGAATCAAAACCCATGTAGTTCGAGTAAGGGAGTATGATGTTTATGATTGATGGCTCAAAGAAGGATGTCATAATTACTTTTACACTCTAATCTCATGTGAGTCATGCTCGGTGTGAGAAACAAGAGGTATTGGTAAAAATCAGACAATTTTTCCTTGAAAGATGCAATCATAAGAAATAAGGTGGGAATTATGTATGTATGACTGCCCAGATAAATGAATATTTGGATTTACTTCAGGGAAGAAATCCAGGAACAGGGTTCATAAAGGTATATGTGCTTCATAGAGATTTGAATACTCTAACTTGGGGATTACTCCTGAAAAGGAGGCCCAAATTAGGAGAGTACATATGATTGGGTTTTACTCCTGAGAAAGAATCTCAGATCAAAGGTAAATTAGGACTGGTTAAGAGAAATTAAGACTGGGGCCTACTCCTAAAAAGGAGGACCAGGTTAAGAGACTTCAAAAATTATGGGACTTGGGGCTTACTCCTAAAGAGGATGCCCATATTTGAGACTGGGGATTACTCCTGAAAAGGAGGCCCAGGTTAATGGTTATGATTGGGGCTTACTCCTGAAGAGGATTCCCATATTTGAGACTGGGGCTTACTCCTGAAGAGGATTCCCATATTTGAGACCGGGGCTTACTCCTGAAGAGGATGCCCATATTTGAGACTGGGGCTTACTCTTGAAGAGGATGCCCATATTAATGAGTTCTCTCATCTTAAAGGATGAGGTTGAATGAATGAAATCTCAATATTTAGTGACATAAAGATGTGTAAATCACTAGGTTTTGAGAGATATTCCACAGAGTTCCTTTCAGATAAGGAATCCAAATCAAGAAATCATGTCATAAATGGCTTTGAAGAGTGTCTTGAAGACTGAATCTTGAAGAGGAGAGGTGGAATGGCATAAGAGGGGTGAAATGGTCAAGAAGGGCACCCAAAAAGGCAGGGGCGCGCAAGTCCTGGCAGGCGCGCAGGTACTGCGTGGGCGTGCAAGTTCGGTCGCACAGGTATACTTACGCGACACATGGGTACTTGCACGGCGGTTAATCAGCAGGGTAATACTTGAGCGACTCTTGGTTAAAGCCTTTAGAATCATCTTGAGGTTCTTCCAGAAGAGGGGCGCGCAAGTTCTATTGAAGGAGTAAGGCGGCGCGCAAGTGTGGCCATTTCCCTTAAGGGCTGGCCACTCAAGCGTGCAAGTGTTGATGAGTTTCAACACTTAGGTCTTCCTCCCCCTCTTTAGATCTTCCCTTCTAGGTAATAAATTACCTTAGAAGTGTTTCGGAAGCTTTGAGAAGAGACTAGGGCGCCGGGAGCTTAAATCTGAGTTTCTAGAAAAATTACTTCTCAAATGGGGGGCCCATAGGGTCTATTTATAGGCTGAAGAATACCCGGGCGGTTATCACTTAAGGCGTGCAAGTCACTTGCGCGACCATTAGGCGTCGCGCAAGTGCACTTGCGCGACCATTGTAGAACTTGCGCGATCCTTGTGCAACATTCTTTTTATTCCTTCCTTTGTCATTTTTTTGATATTTTGTCCAAAGGTTGAATCACTTTGAGCTCATATATTCCCCTTTTCCGATCTTTAGATTCTGTGACCAAAGGAGTTTCAACAAAATTCCCCCATCAGAGTTGGATCCGTAGAGAAAATAGGATTTGACTCTGAGGAAATCGAGAATCAAAAGGAAATTGGGGCACGCAAGGTAGGGCGCGCAAATGAGCTTTGGGCGCACAAGGCCTGGCGCATAGGGATATGGACCTTGATCGTGCAGGGTATGGCACGCAGGGTCCCGATCGCGTCTATAAATAGAGGGCCTCACTTCCGTACAAGGCATATTGATTTTAAATTTTCGAGCTCTCATTGCGCAAGTTGCATTTTCCGCGCAAGTTACTCTATTTCCCGCTGTTTATTTGATGTCGCGCTGCTGTAGAGGTATCTGGACCTGCATGGTGATACTTGTGCACCAAATACTTGCGCGGAACCTCCATACTTGCGTGCCAAGTTTAGACTTGCGCGCCTTAATGCCTTTTCCATTTTTTTCACAAAGTTTATGAAAAATAAATCCATTTAAGAGTTAATTATTCAACTCTTGTGCAGATTTAATGGCTCCCAAAAGAATTGAAATGACTGATGGACCGGCTAGCAAGCGGATTGATGACATGATGAAAATAAATGGCCATGATTACTATGATATCTGCGACAGCACTCTCCCAGATTTGGCTAAGTACTTGAAGAAATATCATCTTAATTTCCCACAGAGCATTTACCTGCCTCTATATGATCATGGTCATCTGCAAGGATTCAATGTTGCAGATGCAAATAACTATACGCCTGAAATGCAGCTACACTGCTACTTCTCTATTTCGGTTATGCTGTGCATTAAGAGAAACAACAATGGTGTGAACTTTCAAATTTTCCTTCCATGCTATTCCCTTGAAGATATAAAAATGGCAAACCCATGGGCTGAAATGTTTTCCGTTGTCGGTTGGTGGAGAGAAGACAAACATGGCATTAAAGAAATATCTGAAAAGAGTACTCTCACCAAATGGCTCTTTACTTCCAATGCTTCATTCTCAAATCCATGTATCCATCTTCCAAGTCTCTTGGACAGAAACAGAGTCACTGTTTGATCAGTAGAAAATTTTCTCAAACCGCACTCAAGAACATTCTTTTACAATTATTCCAAGAAGAGCTGGTATCACTGCATCTCTTATGGTATCCAATTGAATGAATGAATTCTAGGTGGCTGCTGATGAAGCTTGGGGTGCCGTAAATCAAATGAAGAGTTACATTGAAAGTATTTTGTAATTCCTGAAAAAAGAGAAGAGACTCCAGTCTGTGGATGTCCTTCTAACTCTTGTGCATCAATGAAAAACACTTTCACCTTCAATCATTTGTACCTGCATTCTCTTTTTCTACATTATTTAGATTTTACCTAAGCCAATGGGCCTAGTAAGCATAGTTTGATTTTTTTTACTAAGATTAATATAAATAACCCTACAAACTTTGAATCTTTTAATTGCTCAATATTACCTAAATCATACAAAACATATGTTTAGTGAGCTTGGAACTTGACTTTTATTCAGAGTTCCTTTGTCTTTTGTGGGAAGTTTAAAGTCATGCATGTCGGACATAAAAAGGCTAATGTTTAAGGTCGAAATAGCTTTGACCAAATGAATTAGAATTGACTCAATTCCTTGACAATTCATCTGAAAACATAGTACCATACTCAAGTATGAGGGAAAAATGTGTAAACTATGACTAAAGAATATTTGAATCTGAGGAATGATATGAAAAAGAGCTAAAAGGCATTAGAAGAAGTAGTTCCCAAGAATGAAGTTACCATTATTTAAAAAACCCGTTAGGGGGTTGAATTATGCAGGTCCACCTAAGGGCATTGGCTGCATAGTTAAATAAAATAGTATCTTTTGGATAACAAGTCTGTTATGTAGACTGTTTATGCAAGGCCACCTATGGGCACGTGCTCCATTTTCAAGGAAAAGAACTCTCAGAAATTTACTTTCCTAGTGCTAAAAGCCAGTGAAAGTTTATGGAGATTCAAATTTTCCAAAGTATAGAGTTTGTTGTATGGAAAGAGGTACTTGAATATGGAGAAGATATTTCTAAACAATATTATCGAAGAACTGAATAGATATCACTCCTACGAAGGTCTAACCCAAATGTAGGGAAGGAGAATATAAACCATAGATTTGAATACTTTTCAGATCATGAAAAAGGATATGGGAAAAATATGTTAAGGATGGATATTTTTGCGGATCCCTACATACTGTCATTTAAGACAAATAAGGACAAAATAGGATTTCTTCCCAAGAATGAAGTTACCATTATTTAACAAACCCGTTAGGGGGGTGAATTATGCAGGGCCACCTAAGGTCATTGGCTGCATAGTTAAATAAAATAGTATCTTTTGGCTAATAAGTCCGTTATGTAGACTGCTTATGAAAGGCCACCTAAGGGCATGTGATGCATAGTCAGGCAAAAGAATTATCAGAAGTTTGACATTTTTGTGACTAGAAGTCATGAAAAGGGTTATGAAGATCTGAAAATATTTAAGGTTAGGATTATGACACATAAAGATGGGTATTGTCCAATGTATACAGAGATACACAGATTAATGCTAACCATAATCATGTTGTGGCTGGGTCCAAAATTGAAATGTTGTACTTCACTACGTATCCCATAAGGATGGGAATCAAGCCATACGTAGTTCTTAAACTACAGTTTAACGTCGTGTGGGACAAAAGGATTATAGATATTAGTTTAGGGTCATAGAGCTTGGACCATTATAAGAAATACACAGTGTGTGTTTTCATGGGGACTTTTCAGCCAAGGGACTGAAAGTGGAATTTGGGGTTAGGCCCAAAGACTTGGGGCTAGATTTGAGGGACACCCGAACGTTCCTACATATCCCATAAGGATGGAAATCAATCCCACGTATTTCTAGAAATACCCTTTGTACAAATTTGGTTCGTACATGTGAAGGGTGAAAGGGGACTTTAGTACAATGATGGTTTAACCCAAGATAAAAGGTTTTGGAATTTCCATGTATGCACGTAGTCTTTTAAATGAAACATGATTGAAAAATCAATGTAAATAATGGTTCCCTCTCAGGTGAGGGTATCAAAGAATATTGTAGTTTATTGTCATACTGGACAAAAGTGTTGTATAGTTTAACATCGTATAACAAGGATGAAAGTGAACCAATGTAAAGATATTGATTCTAGGGGCGGTTCCACGAATCAACATCATATGAGATGGAGGTGAACCAATGTGAAGAGATTGGTTTTGGGCTTGAACCTTGGGAGGTTGCCTACGTACCCATCCTGGAAGGCAAGGATCAAAGTCTGCATAGTTCAATTAAAGAATGAATTAATAATCAAGTTTTTCTTGGGGACAACGACCTAAAAAATGATGTTGGGACTTACACATGGTTAGTATCCCGGAGAGAGTGTTGTGGTTAAGGTTTTCTCTAAGCTCACGTGAGTCATACTCGGTGTGAGAAACAAGAGGTAACAACAACCTTAACGATGCATAGTTTAATGTCATGTAGGACATATAAAGGGACTATGCAGTTTAAAGTCTTGCAGTTAGGACTATTGGTGTTGCACAGTTTAGTGTCATGTAGCAGGGACAAAGTATAGTTTAATGTCATGTAGGACGTATCAAGGACTTTCTATATAGTTTAGCATCATGTAGTTAGGACGATGAGGACAATATAGTTTAACGTCATGTTGGACGAAAGGGGGACTGTGCGGTTTAATGTCATGCAGTGAGGACAAAAGAGTACACCATTTAACGTCATGTTGGACGCATTGGGGACTTTTTTTCACAGTTTAACATCATGTTGGATGAAAAAGGGACGATACAGTTTATCTTCATGTTGGACGAAAGTGAGAATAGTTTAAGGTCATATGCATGGACCGTGGATGGTGCAGTTTAATGTCATACTGGACGGTGGTGTAGTTTAAGGTCATACAGGACCTTTGATGATTATGTAGTTCAACGTCTTTCCAGACGTAAGGGACTTTTATACAGTTTAGCATCATGTAGTTAGGACATCACAGTTTAATTTCTTGCTGGATGTAAGGGACTTGCAAATAGTTTAGGTTCATATGCATAGACCATTGATGTAGTTTAAGGTCATACAAGACCTAATTGTAGTTTAAGGTCATATTGGACCATTTAGGGAACTTTTTCACAGTTTAACGTCGTGTGGGATGAAAGTAAAAATAGTTTAAGGTCATATATATGGAACATTGGTTATGTAGTTTAACATCTTGTTGGATGGTTGTGCGGTTTAAGGTCATACCGGACCATTTATGATGTATTTTGTGTTTATACAAAATACTTCTTTAAAAATCTGGCATTGGTTGGAGTAGTGATGAGTTTTCCATCCATCGAGATTAATGAATAAGCTCCATTGGAGTAAACCCTATGTATTGAGTAAGGTCCTTCCCATTTTGGATCAAGCTTGGGAGGTTTCTTTCCTGGTATCATTGGAGTTCTGAGAACTAATACCAATTCTCCCTGAGTGAATGAATGAAGATGAACTTTTTTGTTAAAAGCGCGTGCTATTCGATTCTGATAGACTTTCAAGTGGTGCAAAGTGCACAATATTTTCTCATCTAATCATTCCAATTCATTCAATCTCTTTTGAGATAGTTCATCTGTAGATGACTGATCACAAATGGCTAGTCTGAGCGAGGGTAGTTGAATTTCAATTGGCAAGACTGCTTCCGTTCCATATACCAATGAATATGGAGTTGACCGAGTTGCAGTGCGGGTGGTAGTCCGATAAGCCCATAAAGCATGAAAGAGTTTATCAGGTCATGAATTCTTATCTTTATCCACCATATTTTGCAGTATATTTGACAGAGTCTTGTTGAAAGCTTCTATCTGGCCATTGGTCGTTGCATGATACCGAGATGAATGGTTGGATTTGATGTTGTATTTTTGATACAACTTCTTCACCTCAGATGAACAGAAGTCGGTGCCATTGTCCATCAATATGGTATGAGGGACACCAAATCTGGTAATGATGTTAGACTTGATGAAGCTAAAAATGCATTTAGAACTGACTTCCTTGAGAGGTATTGCCTCTGCCCATTTGGAAAAGAAGTCAGTAGCAGTAAGAATGTACTTAAATTTCTTGGCCGTAGCTAAAGGGTAAGGTCCCACAACATCCATTCCCCATGTGGAAAATGGCCATGAGTATTTATCTGTATGAAGCAACTCTATAGGTTGATGAATGAAGTCGGCATGTACTTGGCATGAATGACACTTCTTTGTGAAATCGACACAATCTTGTATCATTGAAGGCCAAAAGTATCCAAGCCTTTGAATCTGATCAGACAGTCTATGTCCAGACTGGTGGGCATCACAGACTCCTACATGCACTTCTTTCATGACATCCATTGTCTCTTCACCATCAATGCATCTGAAGAGAACTCCATCAAAACCACGTTTGTAGAGAATTTTCTCTAGGTTATCGGGGCTATCATAAAGAGTAAAATTGACCACACGTCGCCAGATTTGTTCTTTCTCGGCTCTATCAGGTGGAAGTATTCCATTTTTAAGGTATTCCCTTATAGGTGACATCCATCCTATAGTATGACCATACGGTTCAGGAATGGGACTAATTTCATTAATTTCCTCTATTCTGATTTGAACATAAGGTGAAATTGCACGACGGTGGGCAATATTGATGGTTGTCTCATCCCGATTTGGATCTTCCAGAGCTGTGGCTATATTAGCCAGTGCATCAGCTTGAGCATTTTGTGATCTTGGGACATAATAAAATGTCGGTTCCGAAGGGAATTCCGCCATTAACTCTCTGACGTAATCATACAAAGGGATTATTTCTTCTTTTCTAATGGCATAATCCCCATTGACTTGTTTGATTAAAAGGTCTGAATCACCTTTCACCTTTAAGTGATTCACTTGTGCTTGAAGTGCTAATTCCAAGCCTACGATAAGAGCTTGGTATTCATCTTCATTATTGGTACCACCTTCCCACAATAAGAAGGAATAAGGTAACACTGCCTTTTCTGGAGAAATGAGCACAATTCATAATCCAACTTTGTTGAATTTAGGATTTTCCATTTTCCTCCCTGTTGGACTTCTGGAAGCACCATCAAAATATATTTCCCATTCCTAAGGACTTTCTTGAATAGAGAAGACTTCCTCATCAGGTAGTTCAATATCTGAAGATGTGTCTTCCACTGAAGGGTGTTCAGCCAGGAAATCAGCCAGATCTTGGCCCTTTATCGCCTTTTGAGACACATACTGAATGTCGAATTGCTGCAAAATAACTTCCCACCTTGCCAGATGTCCTGTAAGCATTGGATGACTAAGGATGAATTTGAGCAGGTTATTGCGAGATACCAATTGGACCTCGTGATGTTGCAGGTAATTTCTCAACTTCTGAACTGCAAAGATTAATGCCAGGCATCACTTCTCAATACTTGAATACCTGGTTTCTGCTTCAAGCATAGTTTGACTAAGATAGTAGAGGCTGTTTTCATTCCCAGCATCGTTCTTTTAAGCAAGAAAGGCACCTAATGATCTCTCTAGAGCTGTCACGTAGAGGATAAGTGGTCTTCCTTCAATAGGTGGCATGAGTACCAGTGGAATCAAGAGTTATTTCTTGAGAATATCGAATGCTTCTTGAAATTCTTCAGTCCACTGGTAAGTGACTCCCTTCTTCATTAATTTGGTGAAGGGTAAACTTTTTCCTGCCAAATTGGCGATGAAACGCCAAATATAGGCTAAGTGTCCTTGAAGTCCTCTTAATTATTTCAAATTTCGAGGAGGTGACATACCAAGGATTGACTTGGTTTTCTCAGGATAGACTTCAATACCATGATGGTGTACAACAAAGCCGAGAAATTTTCCTGAGGTTACCCCAAAAGCACACTTTAAGGGGTTCATATTCAAATTATGTTGTCGAAACTTGCGGAATATGACTTCCAAATCAGCCAAGTGATTAGAACATTGTTTGGATTTAACCACCAAATTGTCTACATAGCATTCAATAAACTTCCCTAAGAAGGGTTTGAAGATGCGATGCATGGCACGCTGATATGTCGCACCTGCATTCTTTAAGCCAAAGGGCATTACCTGGTAGCAAAACACACCCTGAGGGGCTCTGAAGGCTGTGGATTCCTTGTATTCTGGGGCCATTCGGATCTAATTATATCCAGAATATCCATCCATGAAGGAAAGTGCTTCATAGCCAGCTATTTCATCAATTAAAAGTTCTTTAATCGGAATTGGGAAATCATCCTTAGGACAATGCTGATTAAGATCTCTGAAATCGATGCAAACTCTAATTTGTCCATTCTTCTTCTTTACAGGGACAATATTATCCAACCACTTGGGATACTGAACTTCTCTGAAGAAGTTAGCTTTGATAATCTTATCCACTTTAGCTTCAATTTTAGAAGCATAAGTTGGGTGTGTTCTTCTCGCGGATTGCTTACATCCTCGATGTTCTTCTGGTAAACCCAAATGATGAGTAGTAACATCAGGATCAATCCCAGGCATTTCTATATAGTTCCAAGAAAATACATCTCTATTTTGTTTTAGAAAAGAAATATACATCTCTTTCTCTTCAAGAGTCATGGCCGCATTGATTAAAGTGGGGCGTGGATCTTCTTTTGTACCCAGATTTATTTCTCTGAGTTCATCCACAGTGGTAGAAATACCCTCTTCAAATGATGGAGGAGCATCTCTGAGATCTTCCTCTTCTTATTCATCATGTGTTATTTCTTCCGTTTCTACTTTCATAGTAGATGATAAATCAGAATTTTCATGATCAGAAGAGATGTTAAAATTTGCACATCTTGAAGAAGAAGCTTCCATTTCCGACCTGATTGATGATGAAGGGTCTTATTTGGGTAATAAAGAGGAGATGATGGATTGAGAATCGATATCATTTTTCACCTCTGATGTTGCTATAACTTCTTCTTTCCTAATTGGAGAAGTATAGACTTGTTGGATTTCAGCAGATGAAATGAAGACGTCATCATTTGTGCTTTCATCACTGCTTGGTGGGTTACCAATTTCTCCCATGTTGTCTGGCTTGATTTCTATAATTGAAATTATGGATCTTTCCATAAGAGTATTTTGATTTGGGTCTATCTTGTCAATTTGACTGATAGGAAACACATAATCTGTACTCACATGTGTAAATGGATTTACTGGAATCTTCTCCAAACCATATGGAGCATTAACTTTGGTAATCTCCTTTGTTGTGGATTTCTCCCTTCCCTTCATGTGATAGAATTCCTCCTCAATGTATTGAGACTCACATGTCTTGAACGAGGCCTTATCACCATACAATGTCCCAAATTGACCATTGAAATGATATTTGAGACATTTATGATATGATGAAGGGATAGTAGCATGTTGATGTATCCAGGGTCTTCCAAGCAAGATGTTGAAAGCTGAGTCTTGATCAAAAACCATGAAATCTGAACTGGATACAAGATCTCCAAACTGAGTTCTGAGTGTAACTTCACCCAGTGGTTCTTGTTCATTTTTATCATATCCTTGTAACATCATGGTAGAAGGAGATAAATCAGATTTTGTGAGGCTCAATCGACGAAGTGTGCGAATGGGCATGAGGTTGACTCCTGAACCATTGTCAATGAAATCTCTTCGAACATCTACACCATTGACCTTGATAGATAAGTACAAAGGTCTAATATGCCCATGCACAACATCATCTTCATCTTCATCAGTAAAATATATTATTGCATGGCATTATGCTGGATTATTCTCTATGTGATAGACTTCAGCTGCAGTAATTTCAGTTTCAAACTTCTGAGGACTTGACAAAGCCTCGATGAGTGCTTCCTAAAGATCTTTTGACAGATTCAGAGCATCCATAATTGATAACTTGGCTGGTACTTGGGCCAAGTGTTTCAATATATCATATTTTTGATCTAGAGGTCTGCATTTCCCAACAGGAATATGTGGTTTAGCAGGTACCTTAGAAGCATATGCTTTGGAAGTTGATGCATCTTGTATCGGGATAGGAGTTGGAAATATTCCTGGTTTTAGAATATTAGACCGATTAGATCCATTTACTTACTGAGAGGAAGAAGATGGAACCTTCAACTGGTCTTCCAAAATAATTGTGCTAGGACTGAATTTTCTATTGGTAGAAGAACTTGTTTGTTCTTGCTAAGCTCGTTGAAGGGCTCTACCACGAGTTTCTTCTGCGTACACAGTTCTAGCAGGGGTAGAATTGGAATAGTGGATTCTGAAATATCCACGTTTTCTACTGTATCCTGAGCCTCTGGAACTTCCTCTGATTCCCCTGTTTGATACAGGGAATTCAGGCTCATTGAAATCGAAACTGCGACTAGCATATGGATCTGTTAATTGAATCATATTAACAAAACCGAAGATTAACTCTTAGTCTGATGAAGACTCCACCTGATTAGCCTATTTAGGTTGTGCCGTTTAGTGGGGAGGTGCCCGTGGCATTGAAGTAGATGGCATGAAGTCTTCCAGAGTCAAAGAAAACTTAGGCTTTGACACATACTCATCTTCTTCTGATTCTTTTTCTTTCTTTGAATCATGTCGTTTCTTTGAGGAATTTCCCTCTGAGGAATAGGGTTTTGCCGTAACATTCATGGAAGAAGACACAATCGGTTTCTTTAATTGTGTTCGCAAAATATCATGAGTTTGGTTGATTGTATTTCTGACCATCCAATCATCATACTTCTGTGCATTTTTGCTTTTGACTTCTTTCCATTCGCCTTCCTCCTCTGGAACTATAGCAGTGACACATGATACCTGGGCTGAAGAGCCTTACAGTTTGACTTGTCCCAAGTCGACCATCTTTTGCAGGAGGTATTTGAAGACAAAACACTCCTGGATGGGATTCCCCAACATTTGATGAAAGGATAAATAATTGGGGCGGTCTTCAACTCCTTCCTTGTTTGGCCTCTTGGGCTTTGGTAGCTGAACCAAATTATTCTCTAGGGCCAAAATGAAGTAACTAGGAACCTGTTCATTTCAGAAGGAGTATGTTTTGCTCTTCAGATCCTCAAATTGTTTTCGTCTTTGATCTCTTTGATCATCTGGATGAAACAGTCTTTGTTGTTGGCGCTCAGGAGGTGGATCCCTTCGAGAAGATGAAGGTTTTGAGGTAGAAACAGGTACAGGTGCTTGTTTAAGCATAACTGTAGCAGTTTCTACTTTACCCATTCTCTTTCCTGGAGCTGATGGAATTACACGAGATTTAGCCTTAGCCTGTATAAGGGAATCTTCAATCTGCTGAGCGATTGAAGTAAGGTCTTGAAACCCTCCTGTGTATTTCACAGGGATCAATGGCGTACGTAATTCATCACGCAGATTTACCACACAGATTGGAAACAGTTCCTCTTGAGGGAGTGCTAGTCTTAGGGAATATGTTAACTCCTTCCAACAAGCAATGAAATCAGAGACTCTTTCATTCTCCCTTTTCTTACAGTTTGTAAGATCAAAAACTATTGTCTTTGGAAAAGTTGAGATGAATTGAAGAAGAAATCGTTGACGGAGATCTTCCCATCCAGTAATTGACCAGGATTTCAAACTTGTATACCAGACAAAAGCTGGTCCTTGCAAGGTTCGTACGAAGCATCTGATTGTCACTGCTTCTTGCTGCTCTAGAGTTCCCATCATAGGATCACAACAAGACATGTAATGCGTCAAATTCTGTTCAGGATTGCCTGATCCATTGAAAATTGGGAATACAGGGTTCCCAAAATTTGATGGGGGAGAGATTGAATCTACCCATTTAGGTTAAGCTTTCTTTTCCGGTTGAACCTACGCACGTTTCCCTTCCATAGTTTCTAAATGAGCTTTTTATGACTCAATAATAGTTATTAACTTTTGAGAAACATCCGTTTGAACTTGGACTTGGGTAGGTGCAATGACTGGAACTTGGACAGGCATGGTGGTTGGTGCTACAACTGATGGTAGCACTGCCAACTGTTGTTTCACTTGACCCGTAGGATTAGACCTGTGAGGGTGTACTGATAGAGGAGGATATTCTTGATCTATCTCAGTAGATGCAACAAATTCCTTTGGATGACTGACTTCAGCATGCTTATGAAGAAGACTACTCTGAAGTAGTTTTGTATTCAACCTTCTTAATTCCTTCATTTCTTCCTCCTGTTGTGCAAACCTTTGATTTAGTGAGAGCGATTGGCCTTCTCTAAAGGAAGGATATGTAACCTAATTCTTTCCCATCCCTTTGTTAGATCCTTTTCAGAGAGGGATAAGTGGGTTACTCGAAGGATTACCTAGGTTCTGAGTAACCATTTGATTTCGTGTATGCACACCTTCTTCATTTGTGTCAGTGCGTACATCTTCTTGAGCAGGAACATCTTCATCTGAGTCCCCTGAGTGATCCTCATCTGGTGGATTAGAAACAAAGTCATTGATTACATTGATTGATGCATAATGCATCGCATCCTTTATATCATCATTTCTGTGATATTGTCTTCCTCCATGTCCTTGATGAGACATTGCCTTTTGTTGATTTGATCCCTCAGGAACTTCTTGATGAACCATAATTTGGAGGGAATCTCCTGATAATTTGTCTCTTCTCTCCTCTTGAGGCTTCTTCCCCAATCAAGAAAAGACCAACTTTATCTGATGAGGGGATTGATGATTTGAAAAAGTCCCCAGTCCAATGGACTAGGGGTGTTCCTGCTGTTCCCGCTCAACTCCTCGAATCCTATTTGTTGATTCCGAGGGTTGGTTTAAAAGAGTCCCCAGTCTGGCGAGCTGGGGTGTCTCTTGACATGCTATGTCTGAGACTTTCTTAAAAGATCTCTTGATCTTTCAAACCTTAGTCTGGAAATTAGCTGGATGCATTAACCTACATCCACTTTTATCACCTAGTTCAAAAGACTGTTGGATGATTTCCGACACTTCTGTCACTTGATGATGTTCTTGCTCCATACGAGAGGCCTGTTCAATATTCTCATTTGCTTGATGCAAGATTAATTTAATAACTTGTTCTCTGTATTCTTGATTTTGAGAGGAACTAGTTGAGGCTTGTTCTTGGGAAATCTTTTGATTACAAACAAAGCCCATTGACTGTGGCCGACCATGGGAAATAACATTGCATGAGACCATTTTCGGCGGGCTTTGCTGACTGGAGAGCACCGTGAAATGCAGTGCTCCATGAACACCCCATCCTATGACACGAATACTAGATGGGTAATTGTCAATTAACTGACGCAATCTTCTTAGTGTGACAAGGCATGAACATTGAAGGTCTCTCTACTGCTTTTCAGCCTTCAGATATCGAGTGACTGATAGAGATTCCAAATCAATCTGATGTTGTAACCCTTCTATTATCTTAATATGATTTTCATATTCATCATAAGACAATACTTTCTTCTTCAACTGACAAAGATTTTTCCATATGTTGAGACGAATATCATGAATTCCAGCTTCCGTCAACATTTCTAGAATGTCATACTGAGAATCAGCCAGAGGCCAAAATATTACTGGCACTTCACCTTTCACCAGTTGTTTTCTCATGTTCAGCATTTCCTATTTATCATTTGATGAAGATTCTTCTACCTATTTTGACCAGAGCTAGTGCTTCCTTGTTGCTTCATTGGATTAAATAGGATTGGTAGAGAAACCATTGATCAAACTAGAAGATGCATGACTTAGGGGTGGTTTAGAGAATGACCTACACCCTGGGCTATCTTCTGATTGAGAAAGTATTTCACCTGCTAGCAATGAAGCATCAAACATGACTGATTTCGCATTTGAAATTGTATCAAG
Organism: Viscum album; assembly: GCA_963277665.1. Lineage (NCBI taxonomy): Eukaryota > Viridiplantae > Streptophyta > Magnoliopsida > Santalales > Viscaceae > Viscum > Viscum album. Next base: position 279,581,283 of record OY728151.1, on the reverse strand, counting down.
ATAAGGGGATTTCTCGGCACTACATTTTCCACTGGATCATTTTACGAGAAATGTGCATCACTAATGTGGAGAGGACTTTCGTAGTGAAATTTATCATCATGGGGAGGATCACCATGGTGGGTTACAGCAAAAGATGAGATCTCTTGCTCCTTGGTCTTCTGACCACACAGAGGGTTCCTGTGTCTCTCATCTGAAGATGAAACTTTGAGATCGACCGAATTTTCATGAAGCAAGCCTTCATGAGGAAGTGTCTGTTGAAAACCTTCAGAATTAATGTTTCCACTATTGGGAAATGAGGGAGTATAATCTTGAATTCCAACATATAACCGTCTTAGGGCTTCAAGAACTCCAGCATCGAGCAAGGCCTTGTTACAGATTGTCTCTTGATATCCTGACTGTGTTGGGTGGGTCTTTTTCTTAGACACCTTCTTACTCTCTTTGGAAACCACTTATTGACAAAAGTGGCTGCTCTGAGCAGGTGTATGTGCCTGACCAGGAAAGATGGTCAGGTTAGGCTGATGATCTCTACTTAAATCAGGTGTATGTGCCTGACATGGTTGTCTGTATGATATGGGGGAGTATGCCCCACAACCCTCTTGGACTGGAACAGATGTGTGTGTCTGTTCCGGAGTGAATTGTTGATGTGTCACTCCACTGGTAGGGATAAATTTATGTGTCTTTCCCTGAGATGCTGCTGAATCTGTTATAATATCCTGGCAGGCATCTAGAATATGAGCAGGGATTTGCTTCTTATCTTTCACCATTAATAGAATATGCTTGGTGACTTCAGCTTCCGGAACGAGGATATACATCCATTCCAGGCTTAGAGTAGGTGTATGTGCCTGATCCTGTCCTCCTTTTCCTATTAGTGAATCCTGACAGTACTCAAGTGTGGGGGCAGAGAGTTGAGTCTACCTTCTATTTGTCGTCGGATCTTTCCGACTGACTTCTCCGAATGCTACCAAGCGAGACTGTTGGTAGGTTTGATCAATACTAGCAGGTGTATGTGCCTACTGATTGCACTTTGCCGAACGTGGTTGACAATATCCATCATATGTAGTCAGACGAGCCTGCTGACTAGTTGATGATGTATAAACAGATGTATGTTCCTGTCTATAATACTCCACCAGAATTGCCTGATGGGATTGGCGTGCTGATGCCAGATGAGTCTGCTGGACAGCAGAATTAAAACGGGCAGGTGTGTGTGTCTGCTCGTTGCTTGCCACAAAGTTAGGTTGGTGGACTTCTCCGGAGATGGAAGAGATGAGAACCTACTCACTATTGACCGGATTCCGCCTCTGGCAGTTCGTCTTTCCTGCTCGGGTTTGAGGAACCTGAGCCAAATGCTTGGAGTTAGTACCCTCATCATGTTGAGGGCGCACTGCCGCATGATTCTGGCAGTGATTATTGATAGGAGCCCTCAGGAAGGACTCCTTCTTCTTTGAATTAAGGCCCTGAGGGACCTGCTCATTCACCTCCCTGAAATATGGGAGTGAATGGTGATTGTGTTCTGGGGATAACGACCTGAAACGGTAGGAGACGGTAGTCAGCACCGCCTACTTCTTGATCACTGGTCATCGTTGTTCGAATGACCGGTGTGAGTTGTTCACTTGGAGGGCTTGTTGGGTAGCCTCCAGAGTTGGGATGGTATCGTGTTGACGGTACTCCTTAACCAGCGCATTTGATACCCATCGTTGAAGACGCTGAGTAGGTGATATCATTCTTAGAGCGGACGACAATCCAGCAGGAGTAGCAGCAGTGGCATTCACAACAGCGGTATTCACAGGTGTGAACTTGAGAGCAGCCATTTCGTAGAATGCAGAAAATCTTGTAAAAAGAGTGCCTATTTGATATAACAGACGTAATCAAGATAAATTCAGCCACTACATCTTTTGGATGAGCAAATATATCAATGATTTTTTTTGTTGGCCCTCTCATTGAGTTTTAAATAGGGGCCTAACAACTAGGTAAAACATCATTTTAACTTGGTTAAGGATTCACGTCGGGTTCACCATTTTTTTTCCCTCGGAATTAGGGTATGACCTCCTTGATTGAAGGTTCAAACATTCCAATCAGTTTCTAACGGGTTTTTTCGTAGAACCGAAAACATCTAATGATTCCACATCCATTTGGACCTACTTTCCAAAGGTAGGTGCTCATTATTTTGTGGACTGATGAGGCTTAGGAATTTTCATTGGTCGAGAGGATGGGAGGTCGGACTCATCATACCTTTTTTAGGGGAATTAATGCCTACTCCGGGACTCTCTTTATATATTTAAGTTATGTTCGTGAATCCTTATTACATTACCAATTATAAAATGAGCTTTCCTTTAGATCTGACAATCAATGATCGATGTGTAGGAAATTTATAGAATCTTTTATATGTATTTGAGGTTATTCATTGATAGAGAATCATTTTTATTTGTTAGAGATTTTTAGTCAATGGTATACTTTGATACGTAAAAGTCTCTTGGTCATTATGATGACCATACTGGTTTTACAGCCACTCAGTGGGGCACTTGAAGTTTATTGTCATTCAGAAGGACATGAATTATTTCAGAGTTGGGATCGAACCCACAGATGGGCTACCTACGTATCTTTTGTTTAGAAAAGGAATCAGAACCCACATAGTTTGAGTAAGGGAGTATGATGTTTATGATTGATGGCTCAAAGAAGGATGTCATAATTACTTTTACACTCTAAGCTCACGTGAGTCATGCTCGGTGTGAGAAACAAGAGGTATTGGTAAAAATCAGACAATTGTGCCATGAAAGATGCAATCATAAGAAATAATGTGGGACTTATGTATGTATGACTGCCCAGATAAATGAAGATTTGGATTTACTTCAGGGAAGAAATCCAGGAACAGGGTCCATAAAGGTATATGTGCTTCACGGAGATTTGAATACTCTAACTTGGGGCTTACTCCTGAAAAGGAGGCCCAAATTAGGAGAGGACATATGATTGGGTTTTACTCCTGAGAAAGAATCCCAGATCAAAGGTAAATTAGGATTGTTTAAGAGAAATTAAGACTGGGGCCTACTCCTGAAAAGGAGGCCCAGGTTAAGAGACTAGAAAAATTAAGGGACTTGGGGCTTACTCCTGAAGAGGATGCCCATATTTGATACTGGGGCTTGCTCCTAAAAAGGAGGCCCAGGTTAATGGTTATGACTGGGGCTTACTCCTGAAGAGGATGACCATATTAATGAGTTTTCTCATCTTAAAGGATGAGGTTGAATGAATGAAATCTCAATATTTAGTAACATAAAGATGTGTAAATCACTAGGTTTTGAGAGATATTCCTCATATTTCCTTTCATATAAGGAAGACAAATCAATAAATCATGTCATAAATGGTTTTGAATAGTGTCTTGAAGACTGAATCTTAAAGAGGAGAGGTGGAATGGAATAAGAGGGGTGAAATGGGCAAGAAGGGCACCCAAAAAGGCAGGGGTGCACAAGTCCTGGCAGGCGCACAGGTACTGCGTGGGCGCGCAAGTTTGGTCGTGCAGGTATACTTGCGCGACACATGGGTACTTGCGCGGTGGTTAACCATCAGGTTAATACTTGAGCGACTCTTGGTTAAAGCCTTTAGAATCATCTTGAGGTTCTTTCAGAAGAGGGGTGCATAAGTTCTATTGAAGGAGTAAGGTGGCGCGCAAGTGTGGCCATTTCCCTTAAGGGATGGCCACTCAGGCACGCAAGTGTTGATGAGTTTCAATACTTAGGCCTTCCTCCCCCTCTTTAGATCTTCCCTTCTAGGTAATAAATTACCTTAGAAGTGTTTCAGAATCTTTGAGAAGAGACTAGGGCACCGGGAGCTTAAATATGAGTTTCTGGAAAAATTCCTTCTCGAATGGGGGGCCTACAGGGTCTATTTATAGGCTAAAGAAGACCCGGGCGGTTATCACTTAGGGCGCGCAAGTTACTTGCGTGACCATTAGGCGTCGTGAAAGTGCACTTGCGTGACCATTGTAGAACTTGCTCGATCCTTGTGCAACATTCTTCTTATTCCTTCCTTTGTCAATTTTTTGATATTTTGTCCAAAGGTTGAATCACTTTGAGCTCAGATATTCCCCTTTTCCAATCTTTAGATTCTGTGACGAAAGGAGCATCAACAGGAGGTTATGCAAAGGAGGATATGTTTCCCTTCCACTATAATTTCCCATCAACTATAAATTCCAATTTCAATAGTGAGGTCAATTGGGACTTGATAAAACTATTGGAGATTTACTAAAATAAATTAATTTATTATTTCTCTCAGAATTTGTAATCCAAAAAAGGACTATTAATATGCACTTTAATTCAAGAATAATATGAAAATATGTTCATCCTAACTATACCTATGAATACTATTTGATAAACACAATCTCATAAAATGTAGTAACATCTAAGAGTGTTTTAGACTCATTTGAGTTATTCTACACTATGAATGGGGATCTTTTGTGATATAATCCACAATGCCCAATCTTCCTGATCATGAGGTGAGTGATGAAGAGTTTGTATTATATGAAAAACATATAAATGTTTTTTTTTCAATTTTCAATGTTTTATGCTTTCATCTATATTTAGTTAACTCTTTATGTATTAAAAAACATGGATATATATTTCAATCTTGAGAACCTCCATGGTCTTTACTAGGATAGATATAGACATGAACGAATTTAGATTTTCAAGGAACTATTTTAGAATAATATTGGAGTGGGTTCCCCAGTTGGACCTCACATGGGAATGTTCATTGGATACATTGATCACATAGAGGTTCAAGGATTTAAACTCTCCAAAGAACAGATCACTGATCTCATTTTGGCTTCACTCCATCAATGATTCTCTTGTTTGGTTGTGAATTTTAATATGGAAAACATTGCGAAGTCTCTTCTAGATCATCTAATCCTCATTCTCTATGTAGATAAATATATGAAGCGTAGAAAGCCCTGTATCCTTATGGAAAATAAATAGAAAGGTAAATCAAGGAGATTTAAGCACAAATCCTCTTCATGTCCTTCCAATAAGAAGATTATCAAAGGGGAATCCAAGTAAAATGATATTGTCTATTTCACATGTGTCAGGAAGGGACACTAAAATAAAAATTAAATGTAGTTAAATATGCTTTGGGAAGATTCAAGTGCATATGGAGTTATGTGAAATTTATCTATTTCTACAAATTTTGTATTAGATACAATATATAGTTCTCACATACACATTCAAATAGAGGAACCAGGTAGATTCTGAAAAATTGATCAAGGGGAGGTAAATCTATGATATTCCCATAGAACTTGTATATTTTTTTATATCTCTATCTGGGACTACCATCTCACAATTTTAACCTGAATGATCTTAGTTTTAAAGGGTTTTTATTATGTTACTTTGTTTACCAACAACATTTTTCTTGTATCTAGACTAGATAAAGATAGATACTATTTCAAATTTGGTCATAAATGTTTCTTCCTTTATAAATATTACATTTTTATGGTAAGGAACATTTAAATAATGGACTTTACGTTTTGGATTATCAGAACGATTTAATTGAAATAAATAATGATGTTGCTTCACATGACTCTTACCACACCAATAATTGGAATCACCGACTAGTCATGTAAATGAAAAATACCAGAAAAAATTACATCATGGTGGATATTTAGATTACATCAATCCAAAACCACATGTTTTATGTCACTCATGTTTACTAGGAAAAATGGTCGTAGCCCCATTTAGTGGAAAAGGATAAATGTATAAATAGATTTTTTTAATTAGTTATTAAATATGTGTGTTGACCATCTTCTATTGAATAAATGGATGGGTAAAAAAATTTCATGACTTTTATTATGTATTTTTGTAGATATGGATATGTTTACATAATGTGGTATACGTCAAATTGTTTTGATAAATTCATGGAATTAAATAACGATGTTGAGAACCATCTTGGAATGAATAATAAGAATCTTTTCTCAGACTGTGATAGAAAATTTCTTAATCAAAACATCATTGATTACATAAGAGAGCTTGGGATCCTCTCTCAACTCACTTATCTTTACATGCCTTAGTGAAATGGTGTATAAAAAAGGAGGAACAACACCATGTTGTACATGATAAGATCAATGATGATTCATTAAATTGTTCCTTTATCCTTATAGGGATATGAGATACAAATAGTGGCACATATATTAATCCATGTGACAACTAAATTGATAAATGGTATTCTATATGAATTTTGGAGTGGACGAAAAACCATGTTATCAAATTTACATGTATGGGGAACTGAATAGTTTGTTAAGGAACCTTTCGGTAAGAAAAGTTCACCTCGAGGTACAATATTTACCGTTATAGGATACCCAAATAAAATAATTGGATATTACCTATACGACCCCTCAAAATAAATTTTTAAACTAGAAAGACACTCTATATTAATTGAGAAGGAGCACATCTCCCAAAGAGATAGTGGGAGTGATATAAACATTGATGAAGACAAGGATTAAAGAACACAAGAGTTGGTACCTGATCAGATTCAACAAATCCCCTTGGAAGAATCAACTATTCTTGAGAAACATGTATTGTGTAGGAGTATAATAGAGGGTAGATAACTAAAACCATATGGTTTTCTAGTTACTCTGGATGTTAATTCATTATTAGTTGATAATATTTATCCTATGACATATAAGGAAGTAGTAAGTGGAACATGTGTTTCCAAGGGTCAATAAACCCTGAATTTAGAAATGGATTCCATTTTCCAAAACCATGTGTGGATTTTGGTAGATCCTCTAATGGATGTAGTTACTTTTGGATATAAATTGGTAATCAAGAAGAAACTGGATATTTAAGGATATTTCAATACATATAAGGTGTGCCTGGTAGCAAAATGGATTAAATTGCGTCAAGGAAATGAATATGATGAAACCATTTCACATGTTTCAATGACAAAATCCATTATAATTATACATTCTATTATGAATTATCATGACTATGGGTTTTGTAAAATGTATTTCAAAAGAGACTTATTTAATGGGAACCTTCAATAAGATGTCTATATGACACAACCTAAATTGTTTTTGACACCAAAGGATACCAATATGATATGCAAGTTACAAAAATCCAATTATGGACAAAATAATAAACCCATGTCTTGATAAATTAGTTTTGATAAATCCATAATTGAATATGGTTTTATAAATAATGATTTTTTTCCTTGTGTATAAAAACTATTTAGTTCAAGTACAGTCATTTTATTAATAGTATATTTTGATATCATATTAGATATTAGAAATAAAATACTCATCTTACAGTCTATTAAGGCATGGTTTAATAAATTATTTTCCATAAAATACTTCTGTGAGGAAGCATACATTCATGGTATCAAGATCCATTATGATACATCAAACAGGTTTCCAGGCCTATGTCAATGTACGTACATTAACAAGATACTGATGAGATTCATAATCTAACAACCCATGTGGGGATTGTTTCCAGGGTCCCATGACATTACCTTTCCAAGAATATTTGTCCTCAAAACCCTTAGGGAAGAAATATAATTGAATGAATTCCATACGCATTAATAATTCAGTCCATCATATATGATCTGATGTGTAATATGCTAAATGTTTTCTACACATTAATTATGGTAGGTAGATATCAAGCTGATCCAGGTGACAACCATTTGATGGTAGTCAAGTCCATCCTTATGTATATTAGGTGTAGGAAGGATATGTTCTAGGTTTATGAATGATATGAGGAAATATTCATTAGAGGATATGCATATGATAGTTTCTAAAGTGATAAAGTTGACAATCCACCAATAGCCAGATACATATTCACATTGAATAAAGGTGTTGTGAGCTGGAAGAGCTCAAAGAAGGTTGTGGTTGATGATTCTACAACTAAGTCTGCTTATATTACAGTCTTTGAGGAAGATAAATATGTGTTTTGGATTCACAATTTCTTCTAAGATCATGATGTGTTACCCATCAGTAAAGATCCCATCACATGCTCTTGTGATAGTACTATAGTGGTGTCTCTTGCAAAAGAGACAAGGTCACATCAGCGGAAAAATAACATAGTTATAAAGTATCATCTATTAAGGTATTTTTTCAATGAGATGAGGTTTCAGGGATCAGTTCTTCTATTTAAGACAATGTAGTAGACCCCTTTTCTAAATCCTTGATTTGTAGAAACATGGTAATAATGTAAGTTCTATTAGATGGAAATACATAGGTAGTTGGCTCTAGTACATGTTGGATTTTGTTAGAGATAGTGTCCCAGATAAAAGTATTTATACTTTGATTATATGAATATTTGATGTACTAATTAATAAATTGTACATGTTATTACATATTATTCATTTTTTCACATGACTTTAATGTAATAATGTCTTAGCATATTTGTCGCATTGATAAGGTTATATTAGTTCCCTAATATGAGGATAAATTTTAATTTCTATAAAAATATTCCTAATATTGATTTGTGGTTGGATACCATACTATGATCAGACACATAGAATATAGAACACTAGGTGTGAGTACTTTAAGATGATGTGACTTATTTTCATGGATTTCTCACATGGTAATCTCCAAGAATTTATATTTTAATAATAGACCCAACTATAGAAATTCATAAAGTTTTTGTGTCATTAGATATTTCTATCTGAGAGAGGATGTAATGGTACTTAGACATTATGATTATCATTAATTCATGTTAAGGCATTGGCACTATTATTCCTTGACAAAAACTGACATGCATTTGTTGGCGGGAAGAAGGGTATGTTTGGTATGTCATGAATGACATGTTATTAATGGATATGACAAGGAAGTATTTTTCACTTCTATCATTTTGGATGTTGATAGCTCAAACCATTGATTGAAATATTAACTTCTCCCTATAGTCCTTGGCCATAGTGTAATGAAATGTTTATTTTAGATAGTCAAAGAATGATGTATGTTGCATATAGGTTGATGACATCATCATACAACATACCTGATAAGATATTGTGAAAAAAAAATATATTACAGACTAAGCATGCTTATGTGGTTTTCATCTATATAACTTTGTGTTCTTTCTCTTGGGTTCATTCACCAATTTCTAAATAGTAATATTGATCATTAGGCTAGACCGCCTAATGAAAACGAGAATGAATCCCAAAGGTTCACACCCTAAGTGTTTCTATTGGTCTCAATTAAATTCAATTTTAATTTTATTAATGGTATAAATATTATTCCCAATATTGAGGAATAATTTTATTAATTTACATTGATTTCATAAATTAAATTAATATTTATTCATCAGAATGTGAATAAAATTTATTTATTTATTTCATTGAATATAAAATATATATTTTTACTAGTTTCTGAATAAAATATTTATTTAATAGACTAAACTATTTATTCTGGTGTTCAATAAATTAAATATGAGTTTCAACAGACCAAACCATGTTTAGAAAAAAAATATTTACGATCCAATAAATATTATTTATCCATTTTTTGGATGTTGACACAACATAAAATAATATTTTTATTATTATTATTACGCTGCATGGGATTTAATTAATGGGCATAATTATATTTAATGGTTGTTATGAAATTATATTTTTCATCTAAAATCTGAACACTATAAATAGACGGCTATGTCTACTATTTAATTCATTCAAAACCAATTCCTTGTATGGGAGTATAGAATTTTTTCACTCAACCAATTATCTCTTTACTACTCATTTCTACCTCTTAGGAATGAGAAACTAAAGAGAGAGTTTCTCCATGAAAAAATAGTGATCTATCTAGAATGAACAATTCAAGTCATATGATTTGTTGTGCTAGAACTCGGAGAATAAGTTCCCTTGCTTGAATTCCATTTGAGAACATGTGGATTGCTGGTAGATGGAATCAACCCTTGTATACTCACAAGAGAAATGAAGGAAATTCTGAAGGTCCATTTTGGAAGATCAAAAATCATCAACATAGAATGTTCCTAATCCCATATATTTATTTCATCAAATAATAAAAAAATTAATTATAAATTTGACAGGAAATATCTTCACTCTTGGTTTCAGGCAACAATTATTAATGGTAATTTTAATATATCACCTTCAACAATAATACTTCTACTACGCTCAGAACAAACATATACATATATAGTCACATACCTAGAGATATATAAAAAAATTAGAATATTAATGAGTAGGTGAATGAAATAATATAAAATAGAACACCAGTCAGTCCTTAGTTCTGTAATACGGATTTCATAGACATCCTATGTTAGGGAATTAAGATGGATGTTGTGGAACAAAATCAATGAATACTTAAGTCGGTATCTATGTATGTAATCCCAATCGACATATACATTCTTCATCAAATTCCATAAAATTTCTCTTAAGAAATCAATTTCCCCATAGTGGGATAGTTTTCCTAACCCAGGGTTCACACATACTCGCCTCCAATCACTATAGAGAAGAATTACATGGAATTACATCCATATATCATTTCAATGGTCACTGATCTATTCATCATACGTAAATTTCCATGAAAATCCATTCCAATGTCTGATCCTTAGGTCTCGATCCCTAGGAATTCATGACCTTATGACTTGGATGAGCCCTAAGGTTCTAACCCATTCGCAATATGATTGGGTCACACCATTGAAACATTAATCCCACCCTTGTGATCAAAATCTGAATGTTAATCACTGGTTTCTAACACTACAATAAACTAATGTGATATGAAAAGTTCTCAAAATCATGATTCCAAAAGGAACATCATTAGATCCTTATCATATAAAAAATCATGGCGACAGTAGTCATCCTCCATAACCCATAGGTTGAGGAAATAAAAATAATCCTATATGGACCACAAGTCAAGGAGTTCGTAATCATCCACCGAAAAACTCAAGTTGAAGACGTCTCAATCCTCTTCTTAAAGACACAATCCATGCAGACTATAATCATCCTTATTACTAGAGAGAGTGTAATCAACCATGAGTGTAATTATTCAGGATTCCATTCCCATATATCATAATAACTATTTCAATAAACATATTCAAGGTAGAACATCTAGAAATCCCAATAATATAATAAGCCAATATATAGGCTCACCATCTATATCCTAGATAGTACCTCTAGGTATACTAGTACACATATGAAATAAATTATCATAGAGAACGCATCCTAGGAATAACGTCCAAGCATCCCATAGAGAAAGAAAGATTTCTCATTCCATGATCAATAGCCGACAACCATAAATCCCATCTGGTAATCATCACTACATCAGAAATAAAAAATTGAGGGTACAAACTAAAGAGTGAGGGTGGAAAAAACCATAAACCAAACAATACTAAAAAATCCCAATGTGATTACAAGTTCAAAAATGGTTCTAAGGTGAAAACCTCTACAATATTTACCCAAAACCGAATTACGTACATAGGTTACATCAAACATATGTAACTTGTTGTGACCATCAAGTCGAAACACTAATTATGAATCCTACATTTAATTATTGATGTGTAAACAAAAGGGAAGGAATTCCACTTGTGATAATTAGCTGAAAAGTTAAATGTTAGAATCCTACATGTTATCCTCAAATGGAAAACAAGATTGAGGAATCCTATAAAGGGGAATTGAAATGGTAAATAAGAAAAAGGCATCTTATAGGGGACCCTATCAAATGAGTATGAAGGAAGAGGCAAATTAAATGGGATCCTTTGAACAAAAAACATATATAGGGAACCTAAAAATGATTTCCTAGGTTGACATGTAAGATAAGGCATCCCATAGTGGATACTAATTATCAAATTGAAGATAGATTTATCCTACATGGGATCCTCTAGGTCAAACATAGTATGAGAATCCTACCGGGTTCCCCAAATACTAGTATAATGGCCTCTTGGGCCTCAAGGGAATATCTCACTATATAGACATACTTAAGTGGAAACATTAGAAAAGAATGGTTTATTATAGATATCCCATGGATCATCTCAGATAAAGCCTCACTCTTAGGTGACAGTTAATTCGATTTCCATTCAAAGAACATCCCCATCCAAAAAAACATAAAAAGTCCCAAAAGATTCCTCAAAACACCAAATTTATCTTACCATTGTGATATATGAAAAAAATTCATAGAATGGACTACTTAAGGGTCCAATTCAGACTCATGATAGGAGATATAAAAACCCAAAAAAAGAAGAAAAGCGGAAGTAAAACACGGGTCTCACATATCACACGACGTGTAATCTCAATTCCCCACCTAACCATTTACTCTGGCCGAACATGGAGCATAAATGCCCAAGAACACAACATGTAAAATAGTAACACAACATCTACCATACATGGGGTACTTATTAAATCCACCAAAATTCATGGACATGTACTTGGACTTGACATGTTCTTATGCTCAGTGTGCAACACACACAGGGTTTTCCCATGTAGATTACATTTCCATATATCTATAAATGGGTAGCTTGGCTGGGTACTCATCTACATAGTCGAGTACCAGTACACGACGTGTATACCCTATACATGGTTTGTTCTACCAAAAAGGCATATTACATAAAAATATAATAGTACACAATTTTTTTTAAACCAAATTCCATATTAATGTGTCTTCCCTAATGAAAACCCTTCAATTTGTCCAGAAATCGCAGTGTTCACCCCAAAAGTAGTTGATCGGGACACATGGGGCAATATGAAAGTATAATAACAGATTAAAACATGAGAACATGAATTCTATGGGGATCTATCGAAAAACATTAAAATGACATGTCTTTGGGATGAATTCTTTGAATCATCACCCATTTTTGTGGCCTATTGTTATGTATGAGCATTTCACGTGTCTTGAGAACTACAGTTGTAGAACTCTTACCTTATCTCTATATTTATTTCTCTCTCTCTCTCTCCCCAATCCCTCTTTTCTATCTGTATGAATAAGGTGGAACCCAAAAGGGGTTTACATGATATTTTAAGGAGGAAAGGATGAAAAGGAAAAGAAATGAAATAAAATGAAGAAAATGAAAAAGGAAAGAAAATTGGATTTGGGTCAGCCCCACCACCCAACTTAAGTTTATGAATCTGTTGGTAAATATCACCATTATAGACACATTATAAGAGATAAAATATCAATCCAATTTTCTATAAAAATGTCATGAACAAATGAACCAATGAAAATAAATTGATTTATAATTTGTTATAATATTAAATATTATCTATTCTGTAAAAATTTAGATGTCTTAGATTTCCCCCAAACTATAATAATCGGATAAAAACCACATTTTGGGATCAATTGAGTGTTTAAAAAAATTATCTAATATAATATTATATGGTAAAAGACCATTTTACCCCTTGTAAACATTTGAAATAAAAAGTTCAGATTTCTTGTCAAAATTGGAGTCTGAAATAACATGGGACCTTATAATATCCCCCCCATTAACCTTCTCATCTCCTAGAATCATGGTGGTAATACTAGAATTCATGATCTCAACCCAACCATCATAAAAAAACTATTAAGACTATCTAATGAAAAATTTATAATTCCAATAAATTTCTCATACACATAATACAATTAACCAGGATCGTTTGGGTACTCCTGACCATAGTAATACCAATATCATCATTTCAATAACAATCCTCAAGCTAAACCTCCCATGATAACCAAAAAATATAATTGAGTACATCTTCCATAACACACTAATGGAAAATGGTGTACTCCTCACTTTATGAATTACCTTGCATCACTGATTGAGCACAACCTTAATAGGAATCCTTCCTCAACTATGGAAGAACATTTCAGGAAAAAATAATATTTTTTCAATGATGATTCTTTATAGTGTGTTCATGTTGAATTGAAGAATGAGCATGATCATATCTAACAAATAATACACTATGATTACAAAAAGGTTTCTACAACTCTCTCTGATCCAAGCCCACATCACATAGGCTACACATTCCTTTAAATAACATCTGAAACCATGTATACAAAATATGATTGTCTAGGTTTAAATATTCTTTATCCATATTGATATTCCCCATTTATTCTCTATGTCAAATCTATCACAGAAGGTCATTCTTAATTTTACCACACATCTTGGGAAACTAATACCACAACATGTCTTTCATTATATAGATAATATGACCATGATAATTTGAATATCATTCACATTAATATTTAATAACCCCTAGAACTCCTCTTCAAAATTGGGAACCTCACCCATGTGATGATTTATTCACCAAACACTTGTTGATCAGCGTTGTCCAAGTAACTAGCATCTTCGCACAATATCACAATGTTATAAAGAGTGTAAACACTATTCCAATGGGATATGAAACAAAATAGTCCTTACTATATATCCCAATATAGATACCCAAAAACCCTAATTAATTTTCAATTATGAAGGCATCAACATGCCTATAATGAAAAACATGAGAAAAACAAAAATCGACCCACAAGGGTCTGAGTCAAAACTAAAGGGTCTATTGGTATCATACCCAGCCCTATAGATCAAGTATAAGAGTTGGGTACCATGGACTAACCATCTATAATAGAGGATAAAACCCCTCTAATAATGTTAAAGATAAAAATGATATACAATGTTTAAAATTAAACATATAGAATACAAGGTCATGATCCTCACCAAGAATCCTAATAATAAAGTGATCCCAAGAGGTCATGATAAAAACATTGAAAGGAAAATTAACTGACTCTAGACAGGAATTTTTATACCATAATACCAACTAGAGGTACAGTTTTCAAGAATGGTACTACAGTCCATTAGCATCATATTTAGTGATCCAACCATATAACCATGAACAGAAAAAAAAACACCTGACATTGGGTACAATAGAAGGGAATCACATGATATATATACCTACTAGGGTGACTACACCTCTCATGTTTGAGGACTGAGTCATCATCTCCACCATAAACACCAAAACTTGTATCCACAAAACCTTACATCATAATAAAATATATATATATATATATACATATATATATTAGTTTTCCCAATTGAATAGTCACCAGTTGTTAGTAAAAATTAAGACCAGAAGGATTATATGACGTGAATCCTATTTTCAAAATATGATTAATGATATTTCTATTTCCTTTACCATCCAAGAGTTGAAATTTAAAAATGGAGTTTTTTCAATTGTACATGAGCTATAAATTCATAATAAATCATAATGTATACACCAATTGTGTGTCTCTCAAGAATATAATCATATACAATTATAAAATCGTAGATCAGAATAGAAATCCCCTACCCAAGGAAACTATGAATTCTAACTGCAAAAAGTGTTCTTGATGGACCTGTATGATATCCATCACACATTCAAATAAATTCCAAACAATATTTTCTACCATATCCCAAAAAGAAATTACAAAAAGAAATTACACATATGATACCAATTTGAATCATCCAGACTAGAAATCCACTAAAACTATTCTCTGAGCCGATTGGTTATGAGGCTTCAAGCGTGCCTCCTTATACACTAGAGGCTACCGACTAGAAGCGAGGGACTATAGTGTGGTATTGGGGAGTCTATACCATCATATTAGACTCAGAGAGAACTAGAAATAGCTATGTGTCACTCACAACAATAAATAAAAATTGTGTGTATGTATTAAATTATTTGAAATGGAACATTCTACAATAATAAACGAAAAGGAAATAAAATCCAAAAAAACTACATCATACAAAACTGTTCCATCACTGTGTTAACCATTATGATATATAAGTAAAAAATATACATAAAAAATTACATGGACCTACTACTAACTCAAATACATACCACATACCATGTTTCCGGAAACAGCTGATCTACAGATGACCAACTAGATGAAAACACACAATGGGCTCCACTCAAACATGCAACATCGAGACTCAGCCCAATCCACCCTGAAAACCATGTTCATCCTGAAATTTTAACATAAGGTCTATATGTACATTGAGGTTCATGTGAATTGGATAGAAATAATCTTAGTAAGAAACTATGATGGTGAACATATGAAATATTATTTTAATAGTGTATGAAATGAAATATGATTGGATTAACCATGGAATTAATAAAAGTATAAATAATACCAATAAACATGAAGCCACAATAGAACACTGGGTCTATGATCCTGGTCAATTGGAAAAGTTCAACCATATATATCCTTATCTATATACATGTAAATTTATAGTCCCAGACCTATACGTTCATATGTATGGCTTACCATCTCCACGTTATGGTGTAGTTTGTTATTCAAACATGTCATTATTTGGATGGGTATAATAATTAGTATAACTGATATAAATAATAAATATAGCATGTTAATGATTCTGTATATATGATATACTATCCAATTACATATGATTCCACCATCAATATATTGGTATTGTCGCTCGTGCTTACGTACGAATTATCGTCTCCACTAACGAGATGAGATTCCTTCCCCATCATAACCATTCATGAATAAAATTAATTTTATGATTAAAAATAATGTTTGAAAACATAATATAATTCTGTATATGAATCATATACATCATATCCATAACAAACATTTCTTATGTAACCAATCATATAAAGGAAAAAAAATTAGTTAACACACGAAATAATGATACTACTATTCTATTATTAACAAAAAAATATTAGAAGATCATATATGATATCATATTTATGTATGTGGATCTTTTAACATTTAAAAACAATGATTTAACTATTATACAGTAGACTAGAATACCCCTGATCAAGTAAAAGTACTAGGTAAGGATAAATTTTACATCTCTTTATTATCCGAGGTTATTTATATGTTAGTATCTACTGGGACCTTTTTATCATCCACATCTGTGTTTCATAAAAATGTATTTCAAAAAATTTATACTATTTACTAGACTATGGTATAAATTCATTTATACACTTGTTTGACTTTATATAAAATGGTTTGAAAGAAATGTTTTTGCCGTTTTCCAAACAATGTACTTTATGACCTTTTTGACAAATTAATGAAAGAATGTTTTTTAACTTATACGTTTGGTGTGGCTATTTTTCACTGTTATTACACCCGATAAGATTCCCTTATAATCTTATAAGAATATTTTCAAAATAAATTTTCTTTATAATTATGTTACTTTTAAATTATTTCAAAATAGAATGTGATATTCCTCTCAAATAGTTTTTCTTTAATCTATGTCAACATCCTTTGATGGATTTTACAGTTGTTTGAAGTTGAATTATTAGGATACAATCTTCCATATTATATTGATGGTTTTGTGATATGTTTGACTACATATGTGATATTTTTTATTCCATGCGTGTTTTATTGTTAAATTATTGAAATTCCGTATGCTAATTTCAATATGAATTCTTATGTAATGTTTTAACCTATTCATAAGAGGAATGCATTGGACTTAGTATGTGACAGGTGGATCCTGCTATAGCTCCTAGAGGCATCGATAGGTCCCATGAGAAAAACTATTGTCTGGGGACAAGGACTTGTCAAAATCATATTTTTATTCTTGGCATGAGGGCTTGACTATGTGGTTATGAGGTTCGGCATTATGCATTCCATCATTATGAAATTGTCGATTAATATTACATGTGATTATTCGACTACTAGAATATCCATGTGAATAATTAAATGGAATTATTTGATTTATATTTTCCATATTGTACTGATGTTTATTTTTCAAAGGCTTTTTTTGGGTCTTATATATTGCCTTAAATGTTTGTGATTATTTATGAATGTTTTAGCTATATTTTTATCCTTACTAAGCACCTGATCTCACCCCTTTGTATGTTTTATTTTTCCTAGGATGCAAAAATATTTATTATGACTGACCTGTAGGGATGGTCTATGGGATATTAATATGTTCAAAGGAGAAAATATTGTAGTTGTTTTACATTTTATAATGTAATGTAAAATTGATGTATCTATCTTGTACTTTCAAAGATACTAAACTGATCAATATTTCAGGATTTAATCCCTTGTGATCATTTCAATGTTATGTAATAATTCACCGACTATGGGTAACTAGGGTAAGGGTGTTACAGTTGGTATCATAGGAAGTTTAATAAAAACCTTAGAAGCTATATTTAAAAAAAACTGATTATAAAACATTAAACTAAGATAAAATTGAGGATTAGTATATAAGAACGTCCTAGAATTGTGTTAATTTAGAGATTTTGTGAGTTTTCAAAGAAATAAATCCTTTTTTGGATATGAGAAGGTAGAGGCGGCTCAATAATAGATGTACCTAAGAGTGAAAAATAGGACAAGGAGTTTCAGTCTTGACCCGGGGTATCCCGGTACACAACAATGGGCTTTGCTGCACTCTTGGTTATGACACTCCTGGGGGATATTCATATGATAATTCACATTTTCTTTACTAACCATTATGAAGGATTTATGAGTATATACCACCTCAATGAATTTTTTTCTTCTGATTATGGATTATATCCATAAGCAGTTCAATTTATGTTAAGTGTTTTACATGTTATGAATTATGTACTATGATTCATAAACTAATCAGGTATATGACATTGTTTAGAAAAGGCTCCAAGTGGAAGGATTGGAAATCATATCAATGCGCATAATCCAGTATTTTCCTCATACTCATGATAATTATATTGGAGATGGTGACAGAATTGGTGTTGATCAGCTTATCACCATACTGGGACAACTCACTCAGGTTATGAATAATAACCATACTTGTATGGGGAACCCCACTCCACAACATGGGGGATCAATGTTTGACCACTTCATTAGGAAACAACCACCAATATTCAATGTGACTATACATCCATTTGTTGCTGAGTAATGAATAAGTTCCTTGGAGAAAATATTTCATGCTTTGGGGAGTAGCAAATGGGGAAACAGTTGTCATTGAAGTTTATTGCCTCACGAGAGATGTAGATTAATGGTTTTCATTAATTCAAAATAATAAGGGAGATGAAGAAGTATAAATTATTGAATGGAGGGATTTTAAAGAGCTTTTCATAGAAAAATACATTCCTCTTGACCATCGAGCGGATATGGAAAGACAATTTCTGAGTCTAAGGCAAAAGGAGGATGAGAATGATGTAATGTATGAGGCTAACTTTAAAAAGGTTAGCAAGGTATGCAACGGATTATATATGTACCCCCAAGGATTAATATTGATCAATTATTCGATGGGTTAAAACCTTTTCTTTGCCGAGAATTAGTCCCACAATCCTTCTCATCATACGGAGATATTGTCTCATGTGCAATCAAGAGAGAAAAGGAATTCTCTATGTCTTATGACTTAAAAAAAGAAAGAAAATAAGATATATGTTGAAAACTCTAGAAATATAAATATGGGGAAGAAGGGAAATGTTGAATTTATATCATGTGATAAATGTGGGATGAAGCACCCTGGTACTTTCCAAAAGGTAATGGGGGTCTATTACAAGTGTGGTTAAAAAGGCCACCATTCTCATGATTGAAAGGTAAATAAAGAAGTTGTCAATTTTGAATTATACAACTGTAGAGAAATGGGGCATTATTCAAATAAATGTATTAAAATCCAAGGTAACATAACTCAGAAAATTCCAAGGATGAAAGGCCTAGCTTATAAGATCACTACTGTTGAGGTTGAACCTCCAAATGACATGGTGATAAGTAATTTAATGGTTTCCTCAAATTTATCCAATGATTTATTTGATTCCAGATCTTTTCATTGTTTCATATCATCCCAATTTTCTAATAAAATTAGATATTTCCAATTTGATTTTATAAGGTAGTTTTTAGTCAAATCACTTAAGGGAAGTATAATTGCAACATGGTTTTGTGAATCAGTCCCCATTGGGGCATATAAATGTAATTTATCTGTTAATCTCATCGTCATACCCATCATTGAATTTTATAAAATCCTAGGTATGGATTATATTTCAGACCATAATTCCAAAAATTTATTTTAAGAAGAAGGAGGTTACAATTTTCGATGATGATTAAAAGTACCTTATCTTTAGAGAAGAAATTCCACCACCTAATTCTTATCAAGATCCACCCACAGTATCTCTACTAAATTCAATTAATGGGGAGGAAGAGAATGAATTAACTAATGGGGAGGAAAATAATGTTCAAATATAAGAATTGAGAAATAAAGGATTTCTTCTCCCTAGTGTTTCTCCATGCGGATCCCCTATTCATTTTTTTATAAAGAAAGATAGATCAATGAGGTAGTGCATTGACTACAGGGAGATCAATACTATAAGAATAAATAACAAGTATCTCCTAACCTGAATTGATGATTTATTCTACCAACTTCATGGAGCTCAATATTTTTCATCAATTGAACTTTGATCTGGATATCATCAGTTGGTTGTGAAGAAGGAAGTCATTCTGAAAACAGCATTTCGAACCAGGTACTGGAATTACGAGTTTACAGTAATGCCTTTTGGACTGACTTATGCACCCTCTGTTTTCATATATATAATGAATAGAGTTATCCAGGAATATCTTGATTACTTTGTAGTGGTATTTATTGATGATAACTTGGTATACTCAAAAATCTACTAAGATCTTTAAAATCACTTGTGCACTATTCTGAAAATCCTTAGAAGTAATGAATTATATGAGAAGTTTAGAAAGTGTGAGTTCTGGCTTAAAGATATTTATTTTCATGGCCATATTTATTCTAAGGATGGAATCTCTGTCAATCCTTCAAAGACTAAGGAAATCCATGACTGGACAACACCTATGAGTATAACTGAGGTACACAGTTTTATTGGTTTAGCAGGTTATTATCGGCATTTTGTCCAGAATTTTGCCTGATTGGAAAACCCATTAACCAAGATCACACATAAAGGGGTTAAATTTTGTTTTGAAAAAAGATTGTAGATAATTTTTTTAAGAACTAAAGAGAATATTAGTAAATGATACTATCTTGACTCTACCATCGGCCATAACTTGCTGACAAACCATGCATCAAGAGACATATTTGGTGACATCTTCTTTCATTCCATCACACCAAAAATACTCTTTCAATCCCTATACATATTTGTGATTCCAGGGTGAGTAGAGAATTTTGAACTGTGAGAATCATCCAATAGATCTATCTTTAATTCGGTTATGGGTGCAATAAAAACCCTATTTTTGAGTGTTATTATTTCATCACAATGAAGGTTGAATTTAGGAAAATTTATCAAATTCCTTTGTTGTTATACTTCATTATATTGTGCCTCCTTAATCTTTAATTATAAATATGGTTGAGCATTCATTTTAGAAAGATATTATTTCTCCCATTCCATTAAAATTTCAAGATCAATCCATTGAAAGTCTATAAATGTTGGATCTTTTGTGATCCTCATCATCGATAGGCTAGCATGGTCTTGTCGACTCAATGATTCTTCCACCTTTTTTGCTTCCTAGGGTGGTAATGTATTGACTAGTCATAATCATTTATCAACTCAAACAAAATTGTTTGGCTCATATTCAACTCATTTTGTGTGAAAATATTCTTTAAAGTTTTATGATTAGTATAAATATAAAAATATTCTCTATAAAGATAATTCCTCCATATCATTAATGAAAAGATTATTGCATCAAACACCAAATCATGAGTTAGGTAATTTTGGTCATGAATTTTCAACTATAGTATGGAATAATCTATCACCATATCTTTTTTCATGAGAACATATCTCATACCCTTCTTTGATACATCACTGTTGATCAAGAACCATTCTCCACTACAAGGTAGTGTGAGCACAAGTGCATTGGCTAACCTTCATTTTAGTTATTTGAAATTCTATTCACATTCCCATATCTAAATGAAATTAACTCCTTTTTGTGTCAACATGGTGAGTGGATTAGACAATCATGATGAAATACTTCAAAAAACATCAATAATGTCTAGCAAAAGTAAGAAATCATTGGATATGAGTTATTATTTTTGGTCTCAACCATCATTAAACAACTTTTATTTTGGATAGATCCAAATATTACACTTCCCTCGAGATTATTTCACTCAAAAATGAAACTTTCTGATTCCAAAATTCACACATGGTATGTTATTCATTAATCTTATCCTATCTCATGACCTTCAATACAATTATCAAGTGGTATACATGTTCTTACATTCTCTTATAATAGACAAGAATATCATCTATAAAGACTACCACAAATTGATCAAAATAGTCTCCAAATACACTATTCATTAGATCCATGAAGTTTGATGGGAATTAGTAAGGCCAAAATGCATCAGTATAAATTTATATTGTCTATACCTTATATAAAATGTTGTCTTTGGTATATCCTCATTTTTACCCTTAATGGATGATATCCTGAATAATGTTCAATATTGGAAATGTATTGAGCTTCTTGTAGTAGGTCAAATAAGTCATCAATGTGGAAAGGAGGATATTTTTTCTTCAATGTGATCTTGTTATATTCTTGATAATTAATGTTGAGTATCATTGATCCATATTTCTTCTTAACAAACATAATAGGTTCTCTCCATGATGATGTTTTATGGCGTATGAATAACTTAACACGATTCCCATAAACTTGCATCTTCCATTCCTGCAACACAATTGGGGCCATTATATAAGGTGTATTTGAAATTGGAATAACACATGGTATGTGTTCTATTAAACACACAGCTTCAGTATTTTTTGTAAGGAATAGAAATTCCTCCAGAGAGACATCATCAAACTATTAGACGGTGTTTGTATTCTAAATCGTGAGTTTTTAACCAAACATTTGAGATAAATAAACTTCATTTATAGGAATAAAGTCCCATAAGATGGATGAAATTTCTACTAGAAGGTTTCATTCATCCTTATAATGATAGATGATCATTACTTGATCTGGAATATGAAATTGACTTACCTTTCTTGGAAATTGATATGATCTCTATATAGAGAAACCCAATACATGCCAAGAATCACATAAAATTACACTATATGAAGGATTACTAGATTTTCATGAATCACATCCTATAAAACATCAATAAGAGAAGAATTGCATACTTTTTATATGACCATTCTTCCATTAGGAGTTGTCACAACTTACTCAGCATCAAATAGTTGAGGTAATACAATGATACCCTTATAAAATTCATCCAAAAAAAGAGTGGGTGGATCCAGAATAAAAGAATACATTTTTTAATTGTGATTGGTTGGTATGTTTACCTTTCAACACTTCATTATCGTGCTTTATGTTGCCGATAGTGACTGCATGTGACATTACATTGTCTTGGGCCTTAAGAGTTTGTTGAATTTGATCATCATCAATAACCCTTGAATTAGGTAATTGGTTAACATAATCCCCATTTTCCTTGTACTTATACCATTGATGTGTAGGAGGTTCATTCTGTTTATCCTATTCATTGTACGCATCATTGGACATATTTTACCATCACACCAGCATTCAATTGTCAGATGACAATAGTTTCAAAATGTAAAACATTTAGTAGTAACTTCAAGACAATTCCCTCCATGCTTCATTTCACACATTGAGCGTAATAGAAATCTCATCTTCTTTTCAGTGTGTTCTTTAGATTTTCCTTTGAATTCCATTTTTATCATCTTATCAAACTCATATGAATGATGGGTTACTCAAATCTCCATATCATCCTTGATAAAAAAATAGGTCAATTTCCTCATATATATTGAATTCCAATATGGATAATGCCCCACAAAGACTTGGTTATAAGCCAATAAAGAATCAATCAATTTTACTATCAGGTTGGATAATAATTTTAGAAGCATACCTTGCTAGTATTCTATAATTTTTTTCGTAGTTACCAACAGATTCATCATCGTTTTTCTTAAGTTCATGGAACTCATTTTACATATTTTTTGAAGAATATGAGGAAAGTACTTATTCAAAAATAAGTTCATGAACTAGTCTCATTCCATGGACTCAGTTTCATCTATTTTCCATGCATTTTTTATTAGATTCCACCATTAATCAGCATCACCATCCAAATGATATACTGAAAAGATGAATTTATCGTGTTCAGAAAATTGTAGAAATGAAAATGTATTTTTAGTGGTAATGATAAATTGTTAATCCACTATTGTATTAGAGGACCCACTGGATAAAGGTAGATCCTGCCTCATAAAGGATTCAACAGAATGTTTTCCACTCAATTGTTCATTTTGATTCTGGAATTATTCATAGCATTAGAATGTTGTGTGAGCATTGAATCATGATTTTTTATTCCATATCCCATAAAAATTGGTTTCATATAGGTACAATCATTGAATTTCCCTTCACATTCAACATGAACGTTGTTACTTTGATTTTCATCCATTGACTAAAACCAAGAAGCATAGTGTGAGCAACACCAATCATAATGAGAAAACCAAGTAAATATATATTAAAATTAAAAATTAGGACACTTTAGGATTTATTCTAGTTTATTCTAAAACATCTCTAAAACAATTAGATAGGATTGTATCCAATATGTGAAATATACTTAGGGTTCCTACTAAGGTCCTCTCATCATAGTTTCCAAAGGTTAACTATACCTTTTCTATGATACCAACTATAACAACATATACAATACATATAGATATTACTTCAACATTGAAAAATATTTATTACATATCATTACAAAAACCACACAAGGACAATAAAGGTTTAGTTTCTTTAGAAATTGGGAAACATAAACAACTGGTTCATAAAACATCTATATTGTCTCATGCTTATTTATTCATAACTAGGATCCCTTTTAAAAATATCTTACATAATATCTTTATTCATGACATGGGGAAAAGAAACATATGAAATGGTGAGGTCAAATTATTAGAAATCTTAAATAAGAGAAATATCAATCATATCATAATCATAAAACATAACATTTGGATAACTTATCCTGCACATAAATGATCATAATATCATGTCATGGGATATATCATAAAAGTGAAATGTAATCCCAATAGTTGTAACATAATACATGAAATTTATTTGAATACAAAAATAATCATAGAAAATGATTTCATATTATTCCTAGCTCATTGTTGAGACCATCATAGTAGACAAGTTTCATTACTTAACTAAGTTTACTCCTCATTCTTGCCCGGTATTACTGAACTAGATATAATTTTCATTCCTTTCATGTTTGTCTCATGAGATATAAGTATTTCCCCAATGCATTGTAGGAAGATATAGGTCCCACAAATCTCATATTGATGTCATTCTTATGTTTTTCACAAAAACATAAAAATAGTCACCATATCATAACCCATGAAATATAATGGGTTTCTTAAACATCATTCCATAATAATTGATATAAAAAAATGGATCTCCAAAATAAAATTTCATTATAAAAATAATAAAAATATAATTATATGGTTAGAAATATAACCATTTTAAATAGTTTCGTCTTTGATGGAAAATAATTTTGATAAAATACTTCAAATTAATTCCTAAAGAAAATATCCTTTCTTCTTCAAAAAAGTATCTTTCCTCAAATAGACACACAAGTTTAGAATAAATAATATTATGTTAAAATAATATTATAATAATGTAGGGAAATATTAATGGAAATAAGGTTTTATGATTTATTAAAAATCCATTCATGTTGTAAATGTTAAAAAACATTCTTCTTGTACTTTTACTATAAAAGTCAAAAAGTACCTCGTAGAAAAAACTACCAAAGAATCTATTCATAATGTTCAGTAAAAAATAAACAGTGGGTAAAATATTAAAAGGATATAAATAATATTTTAAAATATATATTTACAAAACATGGACGTGGATGATAAATATACCCCCATAAATACTAATGTATAATAAATCTCGGGTAAAAATGAGATTTGCAATGTTATCCCTTAAATTAGGTACAATATGCATCGTATGTATCCAATCCCACTATATAATTATTTAAATAATG
The DNA here is from genome assembly GCA_963277665.1 of Viscum album. Lineage (NCBI taxonomy): Eukaryota > Viridiplantae > Streptophyta > Magnoliopsida > Santalales > Viscaceae > Viscum > Viscum album. The sequence goes on along the minus strand of OY728151.1, from coordinate 279,555,475 downwards.
TATTTTCCTAATTAAAGTACCATAATATTTTTTATTATAACATTTATGATCATATTTTCAACCATATGTTTGTAACATTTCATTTTTACTTGTTGTTCGAGCATTAACTGCTTTATGTTCTTAGGCAAGTTTTGTTAGATAAATTCTTATTACTATTTTTATATTATAGTTATAAGATTAAAATCATGGTATTGGTATAATATATTTCATATTTATTTTTTCAATTAATTTATCTAATCGTGATTTAATGAATATTATGTATAACGAATCACATCGCACTGTGGAGACGGTAAGCCATACGTATGAACGAGCAACAATATCATTCCCATAATTGTTGAATGGAATTAAAGTGGATAGTTTATAATATATAAAAATCATTATAATTTTATATTAATCATGTATATATTTAATAATTCGATCATTATACCCATCCATGTAAGGTGGTGTGGAAAAACAGATTGTATCACGGTGTGGAGATGGTAAGTCGTACGTACGCACGCATGGTGATTTCATTATTAATAGGATGGGTAGATGGTGGACTATTGTTGTTTCATAACCATAATAACTTATTAGTATATAGATACTACTAGAGTTATTATTTTATAATGAATCAACTCATAAGGTTGAAGTATAAGAAGATAGATGTCTGAAAGAATCGGTAAATGATATTACCTCTTCTTTGATTTGTATCCTCTAAATATCCTCTTAGTGCACTAGAGATGGGAATTGAAGAATACCTAGACCACTATAATTCTTATAGGGATTTTTTTAATGGATATAGTAATGGTACGGTCGATCTTTAATGATCAAATTGAAGTGAAGAGTTGAGGGAGGAAGTTCCCTTTTAAAATTTAGGTGAGGGGCACTTTGGAAATATCAGAAAATAATAATTTATCATAAAACAAAACCCCACATATAAACTTAAAAAATGTTCCAATTTCGAATATGATATGATACAGGGTTTTAATACCATCAACCAATAAATTTTAGAAAAGTGTCAATGTCAATTTTAGCATTATAACTTTAATTAATACTAAGTTATTCTATTTAATTACTAACTAGGGTAACACATATTTCAATATTAAAAGAGTAAAATATTTACATATTTTATGTCAATTAGTCTATTAATGTGTTTTTAGAACATTTTAGACCATATAATAATTATTATATATTTTTAGAAATTGTTTTATGATTTTTTTAAAAAAATAGGATAACCTTATTTTGACAAAACAACAATAGTGTCAATTTGGTCATTATTTATTTCATGTATTTTTTAAAATATAAAAATCAGACATGAACCTCGATCCAAATATTATATTACATCCCTATGGAGTCACATTGATCTAGAAAATTCATTTGACAGATTAATTAAACCAATTTATATTTATTCAAATATTTTTAATAATATTTATTTGATCTCTTCATTAATAAAATGATTACTACCTCAATCTTGTGTAATTATTTAATATTCATATTTTTGAAAAAAAAAATAAAAATTAAAAAATATTATTAAGATAAATCCATTAGATTTTAGGATAACACTTGCAGTCGAATTTATCTTCTCAGAACCCAAATATTAAAAATTCTATAATCTATTAAAACATGAATGTGACTAATTTTTTTCACTTTTAATATAATTATATGAGTGTCCTAATCTCTACTATAAGTCTCCAAATTGTTAATGAGTCAACCCTATGATGATTATGGTTGAGATATACTCAACCAAAATGGTCATTTTAAGTGTTTGGGCCTTTTTTATGTTTATTAATATTTTAATTAAAATTGTTTTATTGATTTATCATCAATTAATTAATTTTTTTTATCATCTGTGTATAAGTTTTTAATGTAATTATTTATTTCCTAAAAATTAAAAATAACATTTCATGATAAAAAAAATAAATAGATTTCAAATGATTATTTATAACCAAATTTATTTTTTGTATAACCTTATTTGAAAAATAATTTAATTATTAATGTTTGAGTGAGACATATTTCAATTTACCTTAAATAAAATAAATTAAATGTCCTAATCTCATACAAGTGGGTTCTAATGGATACTATTTTGACTAAATTATGTTTTAATGAATCATTTAATAATATATTTATATTGATACTAGTTTTAGAGTAATTTTATAATATTATTTTTACCCTTAATAACCCTATTTACTATTTTACTCTGTTAATAATATTTACCAATTTTCTTATTTGTATTGCCCAAAAATAAAATAAATCTATTTACATAATTTTTAAATAATTAATAAAAACGTTGAATTCATTCTTCATAATTCAAAAAACTGAAGATGCGGTAATTAATTTGAAATTTATCTCGTTGTTGAAATGAGAAAATGAGGTTCAAAATTTAAAATACTACAAAAGATCGAAATGTTATTATATCTGAATTTAATGTAGAATTAAGTAAAATGACTTACATTATATTAAATAGTAAAATATATTCTATTTATAATTTTAAACAATTATATAATATAATTTAACCATATAAATTATTTCAATTAAAAAAAGTTAATTTCAATTAAAATTTAGCGCATTTTTACTATTCATCGATACCTAAAAGTTATCATAAAAGTACCATAAATTCATACAATGTAATTATTAATATCTTGATTCAAAATAACATGTTTATATTTTAATATAAATTTTTTAAATTTATCAAAATCTAAATTTAAAAGGTGTTCTCCAATCAATGGTGTAAAATTAACCTAAAAAATAGGTTTTTATGCCTCAAATAGGGTTTTATTCATACCCTATAACTATAATATTCACTGGATGAATATAAAAATTATTTTATTAAGTATGCAGCACTTACATATATCATTAATTTCATTACCAAAAGTAATTCATTCAAAAATACATTTATCTATTTGATTTATATTTTTCATAAATAATTGATAGCCAAGAAATTCACAATGCATTTTCATAAGTTAGTTATAATTATTCCCTCTTACCAAACGGCTAGGCTAAAATGGTAATTTTATAATATGTGAATCTCGTGGTTTTTTTATACTCATTATTATGTTCCAAGTAAACTACTGAAGAATAACAATTATTTAAAGAAAATATTTCATAAAAACATCTAGGTGTTACAAAAATGGCGATTCAAAAGTTTTTTTTACTTTTGTATTGTGTTTATATTAAAAAATTAAAAAATAAATTTTTACAAAAACAAATTAAATAAATAAAGAAACAAATAACCAGTTATCTCCAAGAAAATTATTCCATTTACGATGTGCTTATCATAGGGAATTTTATAATTTATTTTTTTATTTCAACATAGTGGTTGAGCAAGGTTGTCCCGCATAAGTTTATCTGTAGTCAACCACACACTAATCCTAATTCACTTAATTAATATCTTTTTGGTTTATTATTAATTTATGAAATATATGGTGTTGGGTATTATAAAATAAATTCAAATTAAAACTATTAAATAAAAAATTATAAAAAATTGAATAGAAGGTTTAGAATTATAGAATTGGTCTTTAGGAATCTTTATGAGGTTTGTGTTAATATATTTTTATTTTTCATTTTAATTTTAAAATTTATTAATAAAACCACATTAAAAAATTAATATCCTTTAATGTGTTGAGTGTAGTATTTTGAACAAATATATCTTTGACACACCAAATCAATACTACTCTGATATCCATGAAAGATGAACACCCCGATTAAGAGTGAAATATCTTATTATACCCCAGATCCATTGTATGATGTTTCATCCCATTTGGTATCCTAAAATCTATCATATATAAAGTAACCAAATATAAATATGTAAAAAATAAAAAATTAAAAATATAAATTAATTCGATATTCATGTTCTAGTGGATGATAGTTCCACCCATGCAATCCTCTCATACACCCCCAAATAGATTTAAAAGAGAAATTAATAAAAGGGTGTGAATTTTATTTTATATGAAGGCATGAAACAAGGCTAATGATCTGATTGGTCATTCAAAATCGCATGTATGTAGATTATGGTTTATGTGGTAATAGTGAAAGACAGAATATTGAATAATGAAAATGCACGTGAATAAAAAAAATACTTAATTACAATACATGGGGAACTGTATTTAAAAAAATAGAAAACAAAAACCTAATATCATCCTAATCCCAGTGTAGTGGAAGGACCCTAGATTTTCAAATCTTTGTTTTTCCCATGTCCATCTATTTACTAGAAAACCTATCTAATGTGGCTTTTAAATAGATCATTAATGAATCATAAATTTTCCCGGGTCATTCCTAGTTAATAGCACTAGTCAAGGTCATCAATATAAATATTTTATGGAATCATGCATCAATGAGACTTGAATATGGGAATTTGTATGATTCATTTCAATGTGAAATTTGTTTCATGAATTAAATGTTATGACCCTCTCCCCACAATTTTTTTCCATTAGTACCGGAAAACTTTTCAGACCATGAATGTAATTTAAGATATGAATTTCAATTTTATAATAGATTTTACCATATTTTATCATGTTTTTTGATTTGTACATCGACATTGGCCATAATTATCTTCATGAAATCATTATAATTTTTTTCATTTATGATATTTTGATTTATATTGACTCAAATTAATGAAATGATTAAATACACGAATGATTGATCAATTTAATATCACAAACAATTTGTGTAATATTAAAATAATCATGAAGTGTGGTTCTATCAATATATTATTTGAGAATAATAGTATCTCAATCTTGGTTATCTAGGATCAATTTACTTTTATTTTCACTAACCTAACCATATCATTAAAACATTTATAATGTTTTTTAACAGATTATATGAGTTATCAAAATCACATCATATTAGAGTCACGATCCAAGTGTGTAGTGAGGCTTCTTTGTCTTTCCATAAAGTGATGATTGATTTAATATCAAGTCCACCATTTTGGGGGTTATTACCCTTATGTACATATATGAAGTAGTCTATACCCACTTTTTTTTCTAGATATGGATGTAATTTCATTGAAAAAAACATATTCAAAATTGTACCAAACATTAAGAGGTTATCCTTGACATAGGAAACTCCTTGGGTTTTAACTACTTTTCTTAAATCCAAATCTCATAAAATTAAAATACCATTAAATAATACCAAATTTAAAGACCCGGTCATTAAAAACACATTAAATCATGATTTGTAACATGAATTACAAAAAATAAAATATATTGATATAGAGGTATAATATATTTGGATGAATAAATACACGAATACATCATCTTAATCATAAAATCAACATTTTTATTTAAAACCCTACATTCTGATATAAATGATAATAGATCTTATAAAACTACATAAGATGCGATGGGGAAAATATATACAAGAAAGGGTGATCAAAAAATCCTATTAATGGAATAATCATTGAAATAAAGAATAATAAGAGGGTTAGCAGGTATAAAATTATATAAAAAATTGAATGATCATAATCATGAAAAATGGAATATATAAAAGAAATAATAATAGCATGTATGCATGGAATATATTGAAGAATAATATGATTATAAATCATAAACTTAAGTCACAGGTCATTCCAAAGGCCATCTTTATATTGTTGAAAATGTATGATGATGGATTAGGTTTACTCTTGAATAAATTATATATAATATCAAAATATATATATCATTAACCAAGTTACTAGAGGGATATATAATTTCAAGACCAATCATTACATAAAATATTGGGCTTAGGTTGACTGCCAGTGCACTAAATATCATGGAAAAAGTCCCATAGTGGATTTTGTTCACTCTCTAATCCCATACATAACATATCATTAGATATAATTGTTTACCCCAAAAAATCAGTGTTATCCATTTTTTAGAGCTCCCTTCACAAAAAAAAATATATCTACGTGTTGCACATAAGAAAATTAAAAAATACAATAACTATTATCATGATCAAACCAATGTGAAAGAAGTGAGTTTCATAATTATGATTCAAGGGATAAAAAAATACTAAATCACAAGAATTCCCAAGAGAATAATTATTTTTTCTTAAATTTAATAATTAAAATAGGGCCATAGAACATTACCATGAATTTCGAGTGTATAAAATTATTGAGAATGTTCTTATAAAGAAATAACAATAATAAACTACATAGGTACACTACAAAAAAGTGACCTTTACCAACATAAAATTATTGATAGATAATATATCTATTGGTAAAAATTATTAATTCCAACGGATATTAAATTCTGTTGATATTAACTATATGTACCAAAAATTATTTTTACCAACAAATATGTATGTTTATAGAATTTTTTGAATACTAACAAATCTTTTACTAACATTTATTTCCGTTTTCTTATCATAATAATACCATCAATGGATTTACTGATAATTGAGTATGTTGTTATTATTTATTGTTACCAACAAATCTTTTAGCATTAAGATAACCCACTACTAATAAATTATTCAATAATATCAATTATATTACCAAAAAATGAGTATATAGATATATATATGACCAATTACAAGCATATCATTTTGTTAATAAAAATATATAATTAATTAAAATATCCATAATTTGGTAATATTTGTTGGTAATATATATATTGATACATACATACATAATCTTTATACAATATAATTTTTTATTTAAAATCATTTCTTTTTTCATTATATATGCCCCAAAACACAAACACCCCCCCCCCCCCGGCCACCGCCGCTCCCTACCCTCTCTCGTCCCTTCTTCCACCACTGTCATCCCCTCCCATCCCGTGCCATTCAACACTACCCTAGGGTAAGCCCCGAGATTGGGAAATCAAAGGGAAGGGGCAACAAGACGATTCCTTCCTCTATATTCCTCCGCTCAAAACCCTAGCAGCTACAATAATGGAATCCCCGCCCCCACATTTCTGCTTCCCTTGACCCGACGATCCTCTCTCTCTAACGATGCCTCCCTACCGTGCCAGCTCCCAGGTGCATTCCGAAGTCTCTCATGGTGTCGGAGACCCCACCTCCACCCATGACCTCACGCTACCCGTTCATATGCTAGAAAAGTGTTGGCAGGACATTTTAGAAGACCAACTTACTGGTATGACAAATAATGTTGTCGCCAATAATAATTTGACATGCAGGTGATCAAACGATTAACAAGCCTCTGACAATCTCTATCACCATGGGTGAGCAATTAACATCTGAAAATGACGAGTGCAACATCGATGAAGAGCATGAGTGGGGTGGAGATTATGATATATAGGCCGATGCATTCAATTGTTTGCTGGATAAAATGTCGATTATGCCTATTATTTGCCAGTTCGGTCAGGGGTTCAATGCACCCAACCGGATGCCCGCAAGAATATAACCCTCAACCAGTCCAGAGTCTGTAAGATGCAGGATTGGACAAGTCCAGATTTTGGGGGGTAAGGGAAGCAATGGCAGAAATGGCGGTAGAATTCTACATGATGAAAAGGATAGGTGGCATTGTTTTCCCCTTGCATGGGTTCCTTAGCGTGTTGATGAGAATGTGTATTGTGTATTCTTTGTAGGGAGGGTATGGTCGGAGGGGTAGTGTTAGTCAGGACAATATATCTTATAATGCATGGGAAGTGCCCTTTGGTGTCTTTTATTTCTTGTTGAGTTTGATTTGGTGTTATTTATGTACTAGGGTGATGTTTTAAAAAAACTACCATCATGAATTAACAGGTGTTGAGGGTAGAAAAATTGATGCATGGAGGCTGGCTAAAATTTGTGGGTTAGAGTTGGCTCCCAACTGATGCTTTGGGAATCCACTAAACTCTGGTGGAAGAATGCTAGTTGTTTGGGCATCACTTTCATCCCACTAGAGCTGAGCTTAAAGGCTATTTTTGAAGGCTTATAAGTGATGAAAATTTTCAGTACTTGAGTATTAAATTATGGGAAAAGGTGAGTTTTTGTGTTTTAATCATAGTTTATTATGTCCTTCCACTTGTTTTGTTTTTTGTTTCATTGATCAACATGCACTGGATCTACCAAATTCACTATTTGAGTACCAATTTTCTAAAGTTCTAACTTTTTCTCAAATACATCAGATGTCCACAGGGATGATGAAAACTGCTCACTATGCAAATCATTTTTTATACTAACATTTATTTCACTTTTGATTTCAATCAATGCCTATATTTTTCACTGATTTATGGGTATGATTTTTGGTTGTTTGTGATGTAGATATTGGAGATGAAGGGAGTGGCATAGGAGTGCCATGATATTTCTTTGCGAGTATGAAAGCTGGCTCGATTCATTTCTCACTGGTACTGGAGCTGTCTCTTTTTTAGTACGCTCTTTGGTTGTGTGCAGTAGAGATCTTGCTGCCCTAGCAGATCAGGTGTTCACTAGTAGCCATGGATTCACTGCTTGTACAAAGCCATTGTTCGTGAGGATGTCGTGTGTGCTCAAGTTGATTAGGTTTGAGTGTTCTATGCTTGTACTTGGAGGTATTTCATTGCTTCAATCGAATATTCGAGATATGTCATCCCTTTGCTCATGTTGGAGGACCTCCGCTATAATAAAAATGGTGGTCTGTGCTTGGTGTATCTGCTGCAGCTACCTATTTCTAGTTTTGGCTCCACTGTTTGATTCAAACAGGGAGGTTTTTGCGAAGGGTTACTCTTATTGATATTAGATTAGGGCTTCATTTAGTACTATTGTTCGTGTTTGTGTTGTAATTAAAAATCTGGATGGATCGTGGGTTTATTTCCCTTGTGTGGTTAATTTATGCGCATATTAGAAGGTTCATGTCATTCACTGCTCAGGTTCATGCCATTCAATGCTCATTCCGTACAACTACCGTCGGTGATTCATTCACTGCTCATGTTTGTTGTCTGGGGCTTGTTTGCTTGAAGGATTGTTCATGTTGTTAGGTGTCACTCCAAACAAAAAGAAATCCACTGCTCGATTCAAAAGGGTGGTCCGGGCATGGTGTATCTGTTACTAGTTTTTCTGCCTCTACTCGATTCAAAAAGGGCGATTTGTATGAAGGGCTACTCTTATTGATATTATATCAGGGCATCATTTCACAATGCTATTGTTCGTTTTGGTGTTATAATTCCAAATACGGACGGATCGTGGGTTTTTTACTTATGTGGTTAATTTTTGTGCAGATCAAGAGGTTCATGTCATCCTTCACTTATGTTTGTTTCCATGTTTGTTTAATTTATGGGCATATTAGGAGGTTCGTGTCATTCACTACTCAGGTTTGTGTCATTCACTGCTTATTTCATACAGCTACCATCGATGCTTCATTCACTGCACATGTTTTTTTCCTGGGGCTTGTTTGTTTGAAGGATTGTTCATGTTTCTTGGTGTCACTACAAACATGAAGAAAAACACTATTCGATTTTAATGGGTGGTCCAGGCGTAGTGTATCTACTACAGATACATGTTGCTAGTTTTGGCACCACTCTGTGATTCAAACTAGGACTGTGCGAAGGGCTACTCTTATTGATATTAGATCATGGATTCATTTCCTACTGCATTTGTTTTTTTTTGGTGTTATAATTACAAATCATGTTGGATGGTGGGTTTTTTTCCTTCTGCGGTTAATTTATGTGCTGATCAAGGGGATCATGTCATTCACTGCTCATGTTTGCGGCCTTGTATACTTATGTTTTGTGTAGATCAAGAGGTTCTTTTCAATCACTGCTCAGGATCATGTCATTCACCTCTCATTTCGTTCAATTACCATCAATTCTTCATTCACTGCTCATGTTTGATACCTAGGGCTTGATTGTTTGAAGGATTGTTTGGGTTGCTAGGTATCTCTTAAAACAAGAATAAAGCCAATGTTCGATTCAAAAGGGTGGTCTGGTCTTGATATATCTAATGCATCTACCTGTTGCGGGTTATGGCGCCACATTTTGATTCAAATAGAGAGGTTTGTGTGATTGGCTACTCTTATTGATATTAGATTTGGGATTCATTTCATACTTATTTTGTTCATGTTGGTGTTATAATTCCAAATCGAGATGGATCATGGGTTTTTTTCCTTGTGTGGTTAATTTATGTACAGATTATGAGGTTCATGTCATTCACTGCTCCAGTTCGTGTCATTCAATGTTCATTTCATATAGCTAATGTAAATTCTTCATTCACTGCTCATGTTTGCTACCTAGGGATTTTTTGTTTGAAGGATTGTTCATGTTTATAGGTGTCACTAAAAACAAGAAGAAAGCCATTGTTCGATTCAAAAGGGTGTTCTGGCCTTGGTGTATCTGCTACAGCTACCTATTGCTAGTTTTGGCACCATTACTCGATTCAAACAGGGAGTTTATACGAAGGGCTACTCTTATTAATAATATATCAGGGATTCATTTCGTAATTCTTTTTTTTGTGCAGGTGTTGTAATTCCATGTTTGGATGGATGGTTTGTTTTTTTACTTGTGTGGTTAATTTATGTGAAGATCAAGAGGTCTGTCATTCAATGCCCATGTTTTCTACCTAGTGTGGTTAGTTTATGTGAAGATCAGGATGTTTGTGTCATTCACAACTCAGGTTGTTCTCATTCACTACTCATTTCGTACAACTACCGTCGATGCTTCATTCACTACTCATTTTTGCAGCCTGGGACTTTTTTTGAAGGATTGTTCATGTTACTAGGTGTCCCTGCAATCAATAAGAAGCCTGCTATGATTTCATCATGTTAGAACAAGTTTGTATACTAAAGATAGAGTCCATGTTGAGTGTTCAATGGTTGGTTTCAGGCTGTTTATTTTTTCCATGCTCAAATTTTGGGTGCCCACAAGTTTGATGAAATGCTCGAAGGAGGTTGCATGATGTTTGCAACCATGGAATCATCAAAAGTCAAGTCCAATAATCAGTTCAAGCCTATCTACACCATAATTAATGCCTAAACTAAAGGATTTGAATAATGATTCTACCACCTAGAGTAAGGCATCCAAAAATTTCCCCTTTCTCTCTATCTTTAAATTATGTACTGTAATGACTATAAAACCATTACACATTGATGGATTATTTGTAGCTGCTACACTGTTTTAATTTCATTCTCTTTTTCCCTATTAATCACAAATTAGCATCATGGTGGTGGAGATATTGGAGCTGAAGGTAGTGGTATAACGTCTATTTGAGGATTCTCGTTGGTGTTGTAGATGGTCCCTAGGAATGGATGGGTCACGGGTGCTAGTGTTGGTGCTGGTGCACTAAAGGCTATGGTATAATTGGAGCTGGCTCGCTGGTCCTGGGGCATGGATGGGTTGTCGGTGGTGAAGTTGGCTCTCTTGTACTGTGGTATGGATGGGTACTTGACCTAGATAGGGTTGCTGGTACTTGGGTTGGGGAGGGGGGTAATGGATCATGTGTTATTGTATTTCATTTTGTATTAAATTTCATTATATATATATATATTCAATGTTCGAACATTCATGTAAACCGCCTTTGGTTTAATAATTAAAATAGTTGAATTATATATCATAAATTAATAAATATATTATGAAATTATATTACCAATAAAAATTTATAATTTTTCTTCAAATGTAATTTATAAATTGGTATTATATGTTGGTAATATTATTACCAACAGAAAAAATTTGTCATAAAAATCTGCTAAACATTTTAACAAACATAGATATTATCTGTTGGTATTTTTATAATTGTATCAAAACTATTTAATCTTTTTCAAAAACATTTGGTGATAGTTTTTTACCAACATTTTAGTAACATGGACATATGTGTTGGTAATACATTTTACCAACAAAAAATATACTTTTACCAATAGATATTTCTCTGTATATTTTGTAGTGGTGCTAGTTTATAAAATAAGTAAAGGATACCTTTAAATAACAACAAGACATTATTATTTTCCATATAATTAAAATTAAACAATGAGGGTTCGAAAAAATATACATAGGGTTTTTTTAGAATATATACATGTTTTCGTGACATCTGATTGGGAAGTGCTTAACAAGAGGATAGAAGTAGGAAATTTATCATAATTCAAGTTTAAACTAAAATGGAATTTCAAAAAAAAAATAATAAAATTTATAACCATAAAAATTTAGTAGATATTTAGAATGGTATATTTGTAATGGGAATATAAAAAAATTTAGAATATGTACTTGAGAAAAATATTGCATAAAATGGATAAAAATGAAGAGAACCTATAACTGGTTAGTAGATCCTTAACCTCCTATAAGAATACTATCATTACATGCACATAACCTCTTGAGTAATGTAATTGTGTTCATTAAATATATACATTATCCATTGTCACTTATATAAAATTTTCTAATATCCTTTTATTAAATTTCATTATTTATTGTTAATATAACTCTAAATTATGTCGATTACTAAAGATTGTTCAATTAATTTAATGTAACACTTTTGGTTTTTATAAAATGGTCAAAAGTCGTATAAAAAACTCCCAGATATCTATAATTGTCTATGTTAATTTTTTATATTATTTAATTCTAAAAAATAAGTATATATATTTAAAATTTATCACAGAATAGTCCCAAATTCATAATAGTTCCTTGATAAGTACATTTAATGTAGTTAAAAAAACAATGACCCTTTATTTTTTATCACATATATTGAATTCCAAATAATAAAATTGAAATTTATTAATTTTTTCGTTAATAAAAAATTTACATCTGAAATAAATATTCAATCTAATACAAGTTAGGTGGAAAACAATACATGTTGTTCAAATTAGGTGGAAATCCACAGACACCCATGGTGCCATTTTGGTTTTTCTAAATAAATTTAGAAGAATTTGTTAAACAGATTTTGTATCATTATAATTAAATTTTATCATAGTAACAATGTAATGGTTATCATACTTTCATGTATATACCTGAATTGAGGGTCAAAGAATAAGAAAAGAACTTGAATATTATGGATGAGAGTATTACTTATCCCTTATAAGTTCTCCATTGGTTAACTCATTAAGGCTCCTTAGATTCGTATTTCAATGAGAACATTTGTTTTAAGGTAATGTTTTGGGTTTTGGGGAGTGATTAGGAATATTATTGGTTGAGATAAATCATTGTAATTGGAGTAGAAATATTGACGAAGAGAGCTCCATTTATAAGTAAAGATAGTTTATTTTTAATACAATATCATTACATTCAAATAATAACCTTCCATTATTCAAGTAAAAATGCCAAAAATTTTCAATGTTGTTCTTGATAATGATACAAGGGAAATAATCCCTCCAAATTAGAAAAATACACATTTTTCATATATTTCAACCATTTTAACTACGTCATCAACTTTAACAATAATTTACCCTTATCACAGTCAATCTACATTCAGCACTAGAAATGAATTTTAATGGGAAAAATTGAAAATCAAGATTATAAAATAATATTATATTTTTTATTTAAAATATGGATGTTATTTTATAACATAAAATATCCATGAGTTATAAAAGTTATATTTATTGATAGCTCACATAACAAGTAAAACTTGATTCATAGAAAATGTTTAATCAAGGATACAATTTCAGTGTCAGAAAATATTAGTAGTGTTAATGGTTTTTAAGACATAAATTTGATTGTCAAGAAAATTCATGTCTATTTAATATAATTTCAATTAAAATTTACCAATATATTGTTTAATAAATTAAAATTCCATAGTCAGTTTTTTATTAAAGAATAATATATTATTTTTTTATAATGTTAAAAATAGGTTGAATAAATTAGAAAAACATATATATATATATATATATTAATTATTAAATTATTTCATAAGTAAATATTTTTATCAATTAATAATTCATATAAAAATTAATATCTCACTTATATTCTGATAATGTAAAAAATTCTATAATTTTTAAAAAACTCTTGTTTTATTTATTCATCTACATACCAGTTATTTATAATAAATTCCAATAAATTTATTCATAAGATAATTTTGACTTATTGAATAAATGAAATATATTTTTTTATATTTAACTTATATATGTGATTAAATTTTGTTTTAGAGATAATTGTATGAAACTTAATAATAAAAAAACTGTTCTAAAATTCCTTTTAATGCATAAAATAAATATTTAATCAAGTTTTTTTAATTAATTGTACGGTGAGAGTATATATACACAAATATATTAACTTATTTGAAAAAATATATGTTGATAAGGAAAAATTCTATATATAATATATAGGTCAATAAAATCACCCCACCAAAGATCATAATTTCTATTTTATACACCATTCTAAGCTCATTAAAAAAATATGATTGCTTCATGGGTAAACAATTAGCTATAATTTTTAGGAAAATTAAAATGAACCATTTTTTAAATATTCATCTAGAAGATAAAATTTTACTATTCATAAATCCTATTGCGATTTCCTCCCAATTCTATACAGGTAGTGAAATAGGCATCTATTCACATACATGTCATAGTTGTTTTACTTTCAGACCTTAAAATGAGAAATATATAAAAACCCCTTAGAAATAACTTTTTTAATTACTCTATATTACCAAACCATCTATGATTTATGAAATTATTTCACTACATATTTTCTTATACTAATAGGAATTGTTCTTCTATATCTAATATAGAGGAAATTGTTTGAATCATGAGACTGTTCACTAAAGGTCACCCTACCAAAAATTGTTTCATGAATAATTTTGAAGTCCTGATTATATTCATGGTAATCCATTACATATTAAAAGAGAGATAAAATATGGTGGATATGAAATAGTTTCTTCTTATCATGATCATCAATAACATCTATCTAATTCAAAATTATCAAAGACATCAAATTCCACCATTCTTAAGCTTCCCCCACCATTTGGGGATGCATTTTCTTACATTAAGAATCATGGAAAACATTTGACCTTAATTACCATACATTCATAGGATTGACTAATAAAATAGTTTTAAAAACCACATTTCACGTAAATTTACTTTTATTTATAATGAACTCATAAAAACCTCAATATTGAGCTGACCTTTCAATATGATTCCAGGATAACATGTAAATGCTGATGAGTCTCAACATGAAATTTAAAATATAAAAAAATATCACCAAAATACTACCATGATAGTGACTATGTATCAATGAGATTTATTGTTCATTAAGTCAATTTTTTTTCTTCACCATAAATGTATCACAAATTACTCCAAGTGGCTATATCAGATTCAAAGAATAAATTAATGAATATTTTTAGTGTCACTCAATGTCGATGATGCCCAATATATATTTCAATATTTATAAACCAACTATCCATTAAATCTATTTGAATAAATGATTTATTAAATATAGAGTAATGATTCGTAATTGGTACCTAGTTTATCCTTTAGTAGTCGATATGAAACAATTTATTTACACACTTATTCATAAAAAATGGACCTAATCACCCCAGTGAGATATACTAATTTTAATAAACACTTTACCTCAAGATCTATTTACTATGTATTAATATCTCTAAACTGTATTAGAGGGAAACTATGTATGTGTATAAATATAGTTCTCTTTCTAGGAAATTAGTCAACAAATAACACTATTTTTAACATAGGAGGAAGTACTAATGGAAAATCAATGAAAATCAGGGGAAAATTATCATATGGGGTGTATGATCTTATGTTTCAAAACAAGAACTATTAAAAGAGTATGAATTTTTGTATCAGTACTAAAATATATAAATTACCTCCAGTCTAGGGATTCTCAACCTTCTTGAAATCACATTGTTTGATGCGATTATATTGACTTCTATAAGATGATGTCAATTATGGCCTCCTTTGTAATTGTTGATAACAGCTCAAAACTGGGTCGAACATTCCATTATAATAATAAAATAAAAATATTTCATTTTTAGAATTTATATATCCCATTGATTACCATAAGAAGTTACCATTAGAGTTATTGTTGGAATCCTCTTCATATAATCTGTTATTTTCCCAAGAGGTGTTTCAAGAATCATAAATTCCTATGGTACACAAACAATAAATTCATATAATGATTCCACGTACATAAAAGTTTTAAATGATACCTATTTTTATCATTTATGGAAAGAAATCTTTATATAGGGATAGAAGGACACCGATTACATAACTTGTAGGACCATGATGATGTGGCCCAAAAACAAGGCCCAAATGATTTGGGGCTTGAAATCCCAATTTTAATGCCAGAAATCAATTTTTTTGGTTTGATGGCTCCTTCATTGAATAATTCTACTATTTTACATCGGCTGATAGAGGATCTTCTATAGTAAAACCACTACTATAGTACATTCTAGAGTGCCATCACTGATACAGTGTTACCAATGCTACAGTCCTTCAACTACAATAGTACTCCTACAATGACTTGATATAGTTCTTCTATAGTAACTCAATAAATTATCCCTTCTTGATATTTATCCTAGGACATGATGATATAGACTTTTATGGTTAACCACTCAAGAAACACCCAAAAAATAAAAAAATATGATTAGTATTAATCAAATCCCATTGGGACCCTGAAAACGACTAAATATTACAACACATAAACCAGTTAATCAAATGTCTACCTTTTTATAATATGAATAGATTTCAAGGCTTGAGAGACTCATGCCTATTCCTGTCATGAACTGTCCCTCAGGACCCATGATGTGACTACCCCAAGCTTGCCTTCCATAGGCCAGAGGCTGGTGACTAGCACCGGAAAGACATATCCCTTAAATGGTAAGGAATTTCCTTTTTGACCTGTCAGACACACTGTCCAATAATACAACAAGAAGAAACCACACAGACTAGAATATAATAAGATTCAACCACAAGGTAAACTGCTATATTAAAAGAGTGTTGAAAGTGAAAAGGGGCCGGAATACAAGCCCAATTGTAAATTTACAAGTTCGAATGGAAGTACAATACAACTGAAAGAAAAAGGAAAACCGATACTAGGTCATCCTCCGAGGTTCCTACCTCTAGGGTAGGTACAAATCGTCTCCTCAGCACTCCATGTCTGTCAGTCTCCTCTGTGACACGTCATGCTGAATGGTCCACCTTTGAACACGATCCAATCCTAGCTCCCTCAACCACGATCAGCGTTGTATGTCGTCTACACTAGAAACAAAAAGGTGCGGGCGAAGCCCGTGCAAGGGTGAGTATAACAATTCTCAGCAGGGACCCAAAGACCCCCGTAGGCCTCCTAGAGTTCCACAAAGGAAAATACACAAATCAAGACATCAAATCTACTTATGTATATGCCCAAAATTATACCTAAGTTATCAAGATATACTCATCTCATACATGAGTGAAGGACACCACATAATTAACACCACGAAGGTAGAAGTACCACACAGTTAACACCATGAAGATAGCACCACGAAGGTAAATCCATGAAGGTAGGAGTACCACACGGGTAACACCTCAATGATAGAAGTACAAAACAGGTAACACCACAAATACAATACCATAGTGGTTTAAGTGCCACATAGGTAACACCACGAAGATAGAAGTACCAAACAGGTAACACCATGAAGATAGAAGTACCGCACAGGTAACACCATGAAGATATATGTTCTCCACAGGAAACATCATAAAGACGATACCAAAAAGGTATAAGCACCACATAGGTAACACCATGAATATAGAAGTACCACTAAGGTAACACCATGAAGGTAAAAGTACCACACATGTAACATCGTGAAGATAGAAGTACCACACCGGTAACACTACAAAGATTGAAGTACCACACAGGTACAAGACTCAGATCACAATCAAGTATAACTTAAGTATAGAAGTAAAAATTATTAGTCATAATCTAGATCATCTTATTCTATTGAGAAACACTACTGCTGACCCACACAGGATCGATAGGTAACTAACTCCCGCTGACCCACACATGAATGATAGGTAACTAACCCCTGATGACCCACACAGGATCTGACCCACACAAGATCATTATCCACTGACCCACATAGGGTCATTGAGCACTAACCCACAAAGGATCTGATACACATAGGATCAATAGATACTGACCCAGATAAGATCAACGTTCTTTTTTTTCACGTTGCAACCTGCCACAGGTTTCCTCACACCCGGTGCGCTTGAGTTCCGTAGAATATTCACCTCGAGATATTGGTTGTACTTTGACCAGAACTAAGCTCCAAAAAGGAGTAAACCAAAGTACCACCATGTTGTAAGGGTTCCAACGTGATAGACATCAGGTCATTCAGAATTCTGGTCTGTGAGTTATAAGCATTTTAGCGCTAAGGGCCTACTTGGATTCGGGTTCGATCCAACCCGAACATACTCCAACATTCTCCAAAACGCAAGTGGAGAATACGAAAATTCCCGTCTCGATCCAGATATCCCAATTCTATAGATGTTTCATCAAACAGACATCTGGTTCTCATGATATGCCCCTTTAATCTAAGAAAAGGATCAAATGTTAGAAAATTCCACTCATGCGTTTACTGAACGTACATGAGAAAAAGTTCGTGAAATTATTAACAGTTGCCCTCATCCCATGCCGGTCAAGGTTAGGCTATTCCTAACTGAAAAGGCCCCATAGAACCCAACAGTACTATCCGATTTCCAATTTGAGTTACTGTTTAAAAGTTATGGATTTTACTATAAAATAATTATCACTTAATTATTTTATTTACGGCCAAAAAGTGGCTTTCACTTGTGGCCTGTGCTGACCAATGTTAGTGTCTAGTTAAAGAGAGAATACTCTCACATGTTTAGTGGTGGTCACAGATTTTTAATATGAGTTACTGTTCTTGATTTATAAGAATTTGAAAAATAAAATAATTTTATTTAATTATTTTATTAACGGTTATTCCATTTTTGTGTTTTCTCATAAGAGGCCCGCACCAACTAAACATAAGTTGTGCCTAGGTAAACCCGCCATCCTAGGTGTAACGGTTCCCTCAGATTTCTGATCCAAGTAACCGTTTACGAGTTATTCCATTTTTTCAGGAAAACTGCATATGCGTGATAATTAAAGCTTAACAAAACATCAATGGATCATTCCGAGCACTATGGGCCTCGGAATCACAAGCCATCAGATTTAGCGGTCTCGAAAAAATTCTATATAATTAAATAAAATTATATGGAATTTTTGGGGCATTACATTCTCCCCACCGTAGGGCTTTACGTTCCTGAAAGCCACAACATAGACTATGGAAAAAAATGGTGGTACTGAGCATGGATCTGAGCCTCCCATTCCCATGTGCTCTCCTGAAGGTCCCCATGCTGCCAGTGAATGCACACCAGAGGTATCAACTACCCACGAAGGACCCACTCCTATCGATCCTCAATCTCTTCAGGAACCTCTGTAAGCGTCGCCCCATCATCTAAGTCCAGCTCTCCATGGCTGATGACTTGAGAAGGTTCATACAAGTATCTCCTCAGCTAGGATATGTGGAAGACATCATGCACCCACTACAACCATGGTGGTAGTGCCAAATGGTATGCCACCTTGCAAATCCTCTGAAGTATCAAAAATGGTCTGATAAACTTTGGTGATAACTTTCCGCCTCGGCCAAATCTCTATAGTCCCTATCGCGGGGAGAATCTCATGAAAACGTGGTCCCCCCTCCTAAAACTCCAAATGTCTACGTATCTTATTGGCATAACACTTCTGCCAGCTCTATGCAGTCTACAATTGCGGACAAGTGAGACATCGTGATATAAACTCTGCCACTGCTTTCTTCATCCCTGTCCACAAGTGATGGTTCTGAAGGTCCTGGTACATATTTTTTACTCTTGGATGTACCGCTAGAGGGGGCATATGGACCTCCCTCAAAACTTCCTCTTATAGCGCCGCTGATACCATAGTACATCCTCTGAAGAGGATGACATGCTCCCCACATTCAGAAAATCCATCAGGTGTCTGTCCTATGGATATCTGAGCACGTTGATCCTCATAGTTAGTGTCCCATGTTGTGCCTCTCGAAATTTCTAAAGATGTGGGGGAGGGGATGCCATTAACTGAAGGTATGCTGCTCCATCTCTATCCACAAAGTATATCTACAACGTGGCTTGCTGCTCTGTTTCCTCACTCAGCAACTGCAGACTAGTCCTCTTGCTAAGTGCATCTGCTACCACATTCCCCTTCCCAGGAGTATAGAGTATCTCAAATTCATAGACCTGGTGGAACTCTAGCCATCACCATTGTCTCAGGTGTAGGTATTTCTGAGAGAAGATATACATGATATTCATGTGATCATAGTAGACTGTAAAATGTTTGCCCATTAAGTAGTTCTGCCACATCTTTAGCGCAAAGACCACTACTACAAACTCCAGGTCATGGGTAGAATAGTTCTACTCGTCAGTCTCTATCTCAGATCCATAAATCTCTACTAAATTATATCCATCCATATGAATGGCTCCCCCTTTTTCTTCAAAACTAACAAGGGTGCCAATACCCTGGAGAAGTCTTGTCCAAAAATCCAGTAGTACCCATCCAAAGAAGAAGTTACTCCCCCTTTAGGGAGGTAAACCTAGAAACATATTTTTGAAAGGTTATCCCCCACACATTGCTGCTTCTGTTGGGGACTGAAAATGAAAAAAAAAACTATTGTTTCTACGAGGGTAGGGCTGGCTGACTCAAGAGTAATCGGTTTCACCCTCCATTGCATGAGTTTGTCCTATGCTTCTTGGGTTTCCTTTTTCCCCAACCAAAGAAAATCCCATTCCAATGTTGTAGGTTAACCTCAACCTTTTGGCCTAATACAATCAATTTGAGTATGAATTGTGGATGTCTAGTCCATAACCAAACTAACGTTGTAAGCCCTCGACGCTACCACCAAGAGGTTCCAACCAAAACTCTCGCCTCTAGAGTCAAATCACACCATCGGAGTAAGTGTGATTATCGAGTCACCTCCCAAAGGTATCTCTAGATGTGAGGTTAAAGTACACAAAATAACCAGAAACTTTAAGTCTTGGACAAGATTCGTGTAAGGAAGGAATGATTGGTACCTATTTCTATTAATACGAAAGCTAGTAGTTGACACAGACCGTTCATCGGATCATTCTTAGAGCCCTTGGGTTTCAATCCTTGACCATATGCAGCTACTCCCTTCCCATGTCCTCTAGCTCCCTGAGTCTGGTGGGGACCATAAAAGGTGGGGGGGGTGTAACATGTCGAAATGTACACCACCTCATGCTGCTCTCCTAGATCTGCTTCCACGTCTGCAACCCTACAAATTCTTCTCCTCCTAACACTTTATCTTCCCAAAACTTTTTTTACTCACCCAAGTCTCTGAGATTGGAGCCAGTTTCCTGGTTTCCAACTACTAACATTAACTTGTTGTATCCACTCATCCAATGAACATTCAACCTCAAAGGTTCTCACTATTACCCTAAAATAGGCAGGAATGCATAGAGAAATAGTGCTAGCTCGGACGTCCTTAAACACACTACGCTCGGAAGTCCAAGCCATGAAGCACTGATCATATCGTATTCATCGAGTACTAGGAATGGTAGGTATGCCTCGATGAATACTCAGCAACTGACATGTCATCCTACTGAAGCTGTAGAAGCTCTGGAGAACTCTCAGCCACCTCCTCAGCCCGTCCTCTACTGCCTGTGTGTTGGGATTGCCTCAGAACCTGAGGGGTATCTGATGCTAAAACTCATGTAAGGAACAAGCCCAAATGTTTCCTCTACTGGTACCGCCAGTTATAACTGATGCCCAATGGGTGATGGTGCTATTTGTACACCACCCGAAGGTGCCAACGTAGTAAGAGGGCCATACACCAGAGCCTCATCGCTCAATGGGCTGTCATAGTGTACTCTCTCAGAAAACTTGGGTGGCTGTATTTGTATTGACATCCTGATATAGAACATGTTTTCCATGGTCATTAAGTTATACCTGGTGAGCTGACTCCAAAAAAATCAAATGAAAAACTTTTAAAAACACACATAATTCGTGTTTTCATGCTCTGACTCGGAAATCAGAATTCAGGGTCTTGGTGTGTGGATACATCTGCTGCTGCACCAACACTAGACTCCTTGAACTAAAAACCAAACTCATAACTCATAACACTATTGCTTCACAAAAATTATTAGAGTCCAAGTTCATCAGTAGAACCAAACTCATCTGATACCACTTTGTCACGACCTGTCTCTCAGGGCCCATGCCGTTACTACCGCAAGCCCGTCTTGCATTGGCCCAGGGCTGGCGACTAGCTCTGGAAATGCGTATCTATTAAATGGGAAGGAATTTCCTTTTTAACATGTATAGAAACAAAATCCAAGAAGACAACAAGAAGAAACCACAAATACTAGAATGAAATAAGATGCAACCACAAGGAAAACTGCTTTAGTAAAAGAGTGCTGAAAGTAAAAAGTGGCCGGAATACAATACCAACTATTAAAGTACATGTACATCTGGAAGTACAATACAACTGAAATAAGAAGGAAAACTGTTAATAGGACATCCTCTGAGGTTCCTACCTATAGGGCATGTACAGATCGCCTCCTTAGCACTCCACATCCATCAGTCTCCTCCGCATCACGTCACGCCGAATGGTCCACCTATGAGCATCGTCCAGTCCTAGCTCCCTTATCCTCGATCAATGTTGTACATCGTGTGCACCAGACACAACAAGGTGTTGGCGAATCCTATCCAGGGGTGAGTATAACAATACTAATTAGGGACCCCAAGACCCCCATATGTCTCATAAATTTCCATGAAGGAAAAACCACAAACCAAGAAAACAAATATACCTATGTATATGCCCATAAATATTAGTAAGTTATCATGATATACTCATCTCATACATGAGGGAAGGACACCACATAGGTAACACCATGAAGGTAGAAGTACCACACTGGTAACACCATGAATATAACACCACAAAGGTAACTCCATGAAGGTAGAAGTACCACATGGGTAACACCTTAAAGATAGAAGTACCACACAGGTAACACACCAAAGACAATACAATAAAGGTAGAAGTACCACACAGAAAATCCCATGAAGATAGAAGTACCACACAGATAACACCATGAAGATAGAAGTACCACATAGGTAAAACCATGAATATAGAAGTTCCACACAGGTAAAACCATGAAGACGATACCATACAGGTAGAAATACCACACAGGTAACACCACAAAGAAAGAAGTACCACAGAGCTAACACCACGAAGATATAAGTACCACACATGTAACACCACGAAGATAGAAGTACCACACAGGTAACACCAAAATGATTCAAGTACCACACATGTAAAATAATCTTCCCACAATCAGGTATAACTTATGTACAGAAGTAAAAATTATTAGTCATAAACTAGATTATCTTATTCTGTTGAGAAGCACTGTTACTGACCCAGATAAGATTGATTGGAAACTTACCCCTGTTGACCAACATAGGATGGATAGGTAACTAACCCCCACTGACCCACACAAGATCTAACCCACACAAGATCATTATGCACTGACCCACACAGGATCTTTGATCCCTCACTCACACAACATCAATAGATGTTGACCCCCATAGGATCGATGTTCTTTCTTCATGTTGCACTCTACCACAGGTTACCTCGCACGTGGTGCGCTCGAGTTCCGTATAATCTGTCCCTCGAGATATCAGTTGTACCTCATCCACCACTAATCTCCATAAAGGAGTAACCCATAGGGCCTCCATGTTCTAAGGGTTCTAACATGATAGACGACACGTTAATCGGATGCATGGTCTGTGAGTTATAAGCTTTTTAGTTCTGAGGACCCGGCTCGATCCAGGTTCGATCCAACCTGGCTGTACTCCATCTTTCTTCAAAACACAATTGGAGTATACCAAAAGGACCCTCCCAATCCAAGGATCCCAATGCTATAGGCAGTTTGTGAAACAGACGTCCGGTTCTAATGATACGCCCCATTAAGTAT